>CM049436.1:27500-5027500 GCA_026929855.1 Poa annua
TAGTGGCAATAGCACATCCACAACATTATAGGTTGCTGTCACTCCCCCAGATTAATTGGAGACAGAACCCACTATCTAGCATAAATACTACCTTTTGGAGTCACAAGCATCAACTTGGCAAGAGTATCAACACTAGTAGAGAAAATCTTATAGGTGCATGACTTTCTGTGGCCCATCAATTTCCGTGTGCCACAGAAATATTTTTATGTCGCGCACCAAGCCTGGTGCGCAAAAGAAAGTCACATTTCTGTGGCGCATTAAACCACATGCGCCACAGAAATTAGACTTTCTGTGGCGCACCAAGCCTGGTGAGCCACAGAAAGTTACATTTCTGTGGCGCACATGGCCAGGTGCGCCACAGAAAGTCATCTGGGGGGCGGGTGAAATTTAGGAAAAAAAATATGTTCACTAGGGGTCATCTCCACTCCGGCCACCGTAGCCCAGCTTTGCTGGCCACACAGGTACAAACCTCGATGGTCACCCACCACCTCCCCCGCTTTGCACGACCCCTCTTCCATCACATGTTTTTTATATTGAGCTTCGACCATCTCCTCCGACGTGATCGCAGAGAACAAGGTCGCTCCCGTCCTGCTGGCTAGGTTTCCTTTGACATGTTCTAATTTTATGTTAACACTGAAGCTGACTAGTAGGGCCCCATGGCACAACCACACCGAGAGCGTTGAAGACGTCGCGAAAGCAAGCGCTATCTTCGGATGGAATAGACAAGCTGATGAGCTGGCAACCTCACATTGGCTCGAGCTATAAGATGTGATGCATATTTTAATAATAGGTGGCGAATAGACAAAAGGCTGCGGCCTGGCTAAGTTGGTTTGTAATCTAATTTAGAATCCTTGTAGCGTACTTGCTGAATTACTCCGAACTGCGATCTATACTATGAGATTCCTATACTCGATCTGCTGTGTAGTTAACATTTGGTATTCAGAGCTATAATTTTTTTCCATCACCGACGCTAGACATTAGATCTCGAGTCACAGCAGATCAAACTCGGATCACCTCCATGTAGATCTCTCCGAGGAGGGCCACACGATCTATGACATGGTGGCGAAGAACACGGAAGCGCCGCAAGACCGCCATCATCTCGATGCACACGTCCCGAACGTCATGCATGTGTCCCTACTAAGGAGAGTACAGTTTGAAATGTATGTTTTCCACATCTTTTATGGACGATTATATCTGGACAAAGCTCTTGGATCAGATTCGTTTGTTCAACTTGGATTCCTGATAGACCGTGATGATGGAAATCTTTCATGAGAGAGGATTCAGAACGATGCTAAGAGACTAGGTTTAGGTACTCATGCAACTTCAGGTGGTGCACGGACGCTGCTACATGGTACATGAATACAGTTTCTACATTAACAGTTTATAAACTAGGAAACGCGACATCACAGATGAAGACAAATATAGATAATTATATTTTCAAATGCAGAGAAGAAAATAAATAAAAATAGACAACATGTCGTAGTCCTAGTAGAAGTATTATTGTGTTGTCCATACATGCATGTCTGCCCACTCATCCGTACCAAATGCATGCATGTTGGACAGAGTCGACTTCATTTATTTGTCGTGGACGCGGTAAAGGAGCTGGGGCAGGACCGCGATGAACTTTTCCGCTTGGTTGCCCTTAGAAATTTCATCAACCTTCTTTTTGTCGTCCCCGCGTCGGCACGCATCGCAGTTCCATACGACATGCTTCGCCTTGGCCTCTGCGATGAAGCTGCGTACTTTGGAGAGATTTATTTTGCCATGATACGGGTCGAATGCCGTACATGCGTTTTCCATCTTCACCATGCACTCCTTGAAGCAGTCCTCGTCCTCCTTGGACATGTTTTCATCGTTCCAGTGTTGAGTACCCGCAGCCGTGGAGGCCATGCTGAAGAGATGGAATGCGGTGTTGACCTCCAGCTCGGCCAGCTCCACCGGGTCGACGTATGTGTTATTGGGATCTTTGGCGGGAGAGAGAGTGGAGAAACATGTCGCAGGGTCAACCGTGCCCCCACACGCCTCTTTAATCCGGTCGTCGTTGATATCGGCCGCCACGACAAGGGAGGCCAAAACACCAAGCATGATGACGAAGTTGAAGATGGTGGATGAGAGATTCTCCATGGTAAAAGGCTGATGTATGGGTGGATGAATAGTTAATGTACGTGAGACGAATTTGTTAGATAGATGATGTTATATATATGCACGAATGAGTGCGTATGGACACTGCTATTTATAGATAGGCCAATCGTGGTTAGGTGGCACGAATCCAACCAGTGGCCGAATGTCTGTCTTCCTAATTTTCTAGGGCACAAAATTCTTGCATGAAGCCAAATATGGATGCTCGAACCGTATGGCTTGGCTAATCTTGGCTTGTTTTTTGGGGGCACTAACTCCCTACACGAAACTTTGTCGGGTAGTCCAATATCAGCCTTAGCTAATTTTAGCTTGTTCTCTAGGGGCGCAAACTCACTCTATTAAGCTAATTTTTTGGGAGAAGCAAAGGATTACAAATTAATACGGACGTGCATGATTGTCTGTTTGTATTGTGCAACACCCCAAAATCCGTACCTAATTTTACTGGTGTTTTTCGACACCCGAAAAACTTTTTCGTCTAAATCTATATGTTTCTTCAAATCTATTGAGGATGATTTGACTTGGGGAATTTCCCTCTCACGACTCCAGTGATCCACAAACCACTCTATCCCTTTTTTATTATTTTGATGCTTATGGTTCCTCTCAAAACAATCGTAGCCCTAATTATCGATCCTCTTAAGCACTTTGTCCCCCTACAAAAGTGAAGCCTATTTTCCTAGCTGGAAAATTCCACCAAAAATATAAGAAGACTCCTCTACTCATATAAAGACAACCCCTGTAAAAATATTGCATACACCCATGCAATATTTGCGAGTTAGGGCATCATCTTCCAAAATGCTATTATGTCCATTTTAGGACACCGTGTCACAACCCAATTACTATGCACTCATTTGAGCTCAAACTCTGTGGACACCCTCCCTATGCCAAACCTACTAGGTGGCAATTTACTAGGATTTTTCTGAGTTGGGGAAGACCTGTTTCATTTCATCTAACACCTTGTGTGCGTGAACGTTTTGAAAAATGTCTTGTTGCGAAGTGTGAGGTTTTTCAGTTTGCCCTGTGTGGTAGTGTTGCTCTTGTCCTTAGGTACCCAATGGTGGAGACCATTTTTCATTTGGTGCTCAGAGTCACCGGGAACGCGACGATGCCTCTCACGTCGTGTTCTGGACGTCTCGGACGCACGCTTTGCCGTGGCCGAAACTTGCTTAGCCTAAACCCTGCCTAACCCCCAAGCTGCAGTACGACCTCGTCTGGAACTGCATGTCCAGCTTGGCCACCCTATCCACCTCACAGTTCCTATGCTCCCTCTCGACCCACCGACGCCCGGGAATCCCCAGCGCGACCGCCTCCACAAGCGCCGGAGACGCTAACCGACGCGCCGTCCAGAACAGCGCCGCCCGGGGCTGTCGAGTTACGGAACTCGGACACCGGAGGTGCGAACACCTCCTAGTTGTTCGGTAGGAGGGCGCGAGGTGCTCCGACGTCAGTCCCCGGAGAACGAGCACGAACCCACGAGATTTTACCCAGGTTCAGGCCGCGTCGCCGCATAATGCCCTACGTCCTGCTTGTCTGGCTTGATTGACCGTGGATGAAGTCATACAGGGTGTGTCTTACAATCCTTCCCTCTATGCTCTAGGCCTATCCAAGCTTCACCCCAGGAAGGCCTCCGAGGTGAAGTCAGCTAGCCCCCAAGCTATGTGTCTAGTAGGAAGTCCTCTTCTGCCCCCTCCACGGCCTTTGGCCTCCTTTTATACAAGGGGACACCACATGTGGCCGCTCTAGAAGCTTCCCATCGCGGTCCGTCACGCGTCAAATCCCTTCCTCCAAGTGGCAGCTCCTTGTCTTGGTCGTGGCGCCGTCCAAGCCGTGCTGCCTTCCATGCCGCAGTATTCGCCGGCCGAACATGACGGCTGAATGGGTCTCATCGTGGGACCGGGCGTCCTGCCGACCTCCGTGCCGGTCCCACCGAGGCAGCGGGTCTGGTCTTGTTGACGTCTCGGCTGTATCAGGCAGCAGGACCATGCAGTCTTGTCTCGGCCGCCTGCTGTGCTTCCTTCTTGGGGAAGCCATCCATCTGGCGGACCACGCAGGAGCCTCCCGCCGTGTGGTCCGCCTCGGGTTGGCTTGTGTCCCCTGGGCGGGGAGGAGGGCCCACCGAGGCTCCGGGCGTGGAAGCTTCTGGCTCCGAGGGGCAGGTCCTCCTTCTCCGGGATTCTGGGAGCCCCTGGGTCCCGGACACCGATAGTAGCCCCCGGGCGCCCTGAGGCACGGGAAGCCGTCCTCGGCCATAGGGCGCCCTTCTTTCGAGGCGTGGGGGAGCCGCCCCTCGGCTCCCTTGGAAAAATGACGCGTGGCCGCGTCCGTCGGTATTCTTGCCCACGTGGAGTTGTCTCCAGGGATCGTCACCTCCGCCTCTTCTCCTCCCCAATGGGGGAGGCTCTTGGGTAATGATGCGCCAGTTGAGCTGGTTTCGTTTCCCGAGGGGGAGGACGCGCCTGCGTACTCCTTTATCCTTAAATGCACCTCCCTTCCTCCCCTTGCCGGGACCTGGACCTTGTGTTCTTCCGTCGCCATGCCCCTCTCCGTGCGTTCCTCTTCGTCCAGCAGCCTCAGCTTGCCGGCTCCGCAATCCTCCTGCCTCCGTTTGTGGGAGGCTAGAAGCATGACTCCTCCCTTCTTTTCTCCGGCAAGTCCGTCCCCTTCCCCTTCGCACGGCAACTGTATCCTCCATGCATCTTCGGGGGAGGGGGGTCTATCATGGCGCGGCTCGGAGCTGTCGCGCAACGAGCTGGATCTTCTCGCCGCTGCGGGCTATCTTCCGCGCTCCGGTGGATCTTATTGGCGGACAGCAGAGGAGGGGAGGTGGCTCCGCGTCCATCTCACGACGAGTGTGTGTTATTCGCCGCTCTCCTGGAGCGGGGCCTTTCCCCTCTGATACGTGCAAGGCACACGTTCGTTGGGAGACCCCAAGAGGAAGGTATGATGAGTGTAGCAGCAAGTTTTCCCTCAGTATGAAACTAAGGTTTAATCGGACCAGTAGGAGATCAAAGACACTTCTAAAGGTTGTTGGTGAAGGAGTGTAGTGCGGCGCAACACCAGGGATTCCGGTGCCAACGTGGAACCTGCACAACACAATCAAACTACTTCGCCCCAACTTAACAGTGAGGTTGTCAATCTCACCGGCTTGCTGAAAACAGAGGATTAGGCGTATGGTGTGGAAAATGATGTTTGTTTGCAGAGAATGAAAAAGAACAGTGCTTGCAGTAGGTTGTATTATCAATGTAAAAGAATGGAACAGGGTCCACAGTTCACTAGTGGTGTCTCTCCATAAAAGATAACTAGCATGCTGGGTAAATAAATTACAGCTGGGCAAGTGACAATATTGAGAAGTGCATAACAATGCATGTACAAGTTATGACGATACAATGATATTTACTTGCCATTCAAACATGATACACAGACCGCTATCCAGCATGCATCTGTTTCTAAATAATCAACCTTCCGGTTAGCATCCGCACCCCTTTCAGTATTAAGTTGCAAGCAACGGACTATTGCATTAAGTAAAGTGCATAATGTAAGCAACACATTTATCCTTAGACAAAGCATCGTTGTTTTACCCCTAGTGGCAATAGCACATCCACAACCTTATAGGTTGCTGTCACTCCCCCAGATTAATTGGAGACAGAACCCACTATCTAGCATAAATACTACCTTTTGGAGTCACAAGCATCAACTTGGCCAGAGTATCAACACTAGTAGAGAAAAGCTTATAGGTGCATGACTTTCTGTGGCCCATCAATTTCCGTGTGCCACAGAAATATTTTTATGTGGCGCACTAAGCCTGGTGCGCCAAAGAAAGTCACATTTCTGTGGCGCATTAAACCACATGCGCCACAGAAATTAGACTTTCTGTGGCGCACCAAGCCTGGTGAGCCACAGAAAGTTACATTTCTGTTGCGCACATGGCCAGGTGCGCCACAGAAAGTCATCTGGGGGGCGGGTGAAATTTAGGAAAAAAAATATGTTCACTAGGGGTCATCTCCACTCCGGCCACCGTAGCCCAGCTTTGCTGGCCACACAGGTACAAACCTCGATGGTCACCCACCACCTCCCCCGCTTTGCACGACCCCTCTTCCATCACATGTTTTTTATATCGAGCTTCGACCATCTCCTCCGACGTGATCGCAGAGAACAAGGTCGCTCCCGTCCTGCTGGCTAGGTTTCCTTTGACATGTTCTAATTTTATGTTAACACTGAACCTGACTAGTAGGGCCCCATGGCACAACCACACCGAGAGCGTTGAAGACGTCGCGAAAGCAAGCGCTATCTTCGGATGGAATAGACAAGCTGATGAGCTGGCAACCTCACATTGGCTCGAGCTATAAGATGTGATGCATATTTTAATAATAGGTGGCGAATAGACAAAAGGCTGCGGCCTGGCTAAGTTGGTTTGTAATCTAATTTAGAATCCTTGTAGCGTACTTGCTGAATTACTCCGAACTGCGATCTATACTATGAGATTCCTATACTCGATCTGCTGTGTAGTTAACATTTGGTATTCAGAGCTATAATTTTTTTCCATCACCGACGCTAGACATTAGATCTCGAGTCACAGCAGATCAAACTCGGATCACCTCCATGTAGATCTCTCCGAGGAGGGCCACACGATCTATGACATGGTGGCGAAGAACACGGAAGCGCCGCAAGACCGCCATCATCTCGATGCACACGTCCCGAACGTCATGCATGTGTCCCTACTAAGGAGAGTACAGTTTGAAATGTATGTTTTCCACATCTTTTATGGACGATTATATCTGGACAAAGCTCTTGGATCAGATTCGTTTGTTCAACTTGGATTCCTGATAGACCGTGATGATGGAAATCTTTCATGAGAGAGGATTCAGAACGATGCTAAGAGACTAGGTTTAGGTACTCATGCAACTTCAGGTGGTGCACGGACGCTGCTACATGGTACATGAATACAGTTTCTACATTAACAGTTTATAAACTAGGAAACGCGACATCACAGATGAAGACAAATATAGATAATTATATTTTCAAATGCAGAGAAGAAAATAAATAAAAATAGACAACATGTCATAGTCCTAGTAGAAGTATTATTGTGTTGTCCATACATGCATGTCTGCCCACTCATCCGTACCAAATGCATGCATGTTGGACAGAGTCGACTTCATTTATTTGTCGTGGACGCGGTCAAGGAGCTGGGGCAGGACCGCGATGAACTTTTCCGCTTGGTTGCCCTTAGAAATTTCATCAACCTTCTTTTTGTCGTCCCCGCGTCGGCACGCATCGCAGTTCCATACGACATGCTTCGCCTTGGCCTCTGCGATGAAGCTGCGTACTTTGGAGAGATTTATTTTGCCATGATACGGGTCGAATGCCGTACATGCGTTTTCCATCTTCACCATGCACTCCTTGAAGCAGTCCTCGTCCTCCTTGGACATGTTTTCATCGTTCCAGTGTTGAGTACCCGCAGCCGTGGAGGCCATGCTGAAGAGATCGAATGCGGTGTTGACCTCCAGCTCGGCCAGCTCCACCGGGTCGACGTATGTGTTATTGGGATCTTTGGCGGGAGAGAGAGTGGAGAAACATGTCGCAGGGTCAACCGTGCCCCCACACGCCTCTTTAATCCGGTCGTCGTTGATATCGGCCGCCACGACAAGGGAGGCCAAAACACCAAGCATGATGACGAAGTTGAAGATGGTGGATGAGAGATTCTCCATGGTAAAAGGCTGATGTATGGGTGGATGAATAGTTAATGTACGTGAGACGAATTTGTTAGATAGATGATGTTATATATATGCACGAATGAGTGCGTATGGACACTGCTATTTATAGATAGGCCAATCGTGGTTAGGTGGCACGAATCCAACCAGTGGCCGAATGTCTGTCTTCCTAATTTTGTAGGGCACAAAATTCTTGCATGAAGCCAAATATGGATGCTCGAACCGTATGACTTGGCTAATCTTGGCTTGTTTTTTGGGGGCACTAACTCCCTACACGAAACTTTGTCGGGTAGTCCAATATCAGCCTTAGCTAATATTAGCTTGTTCTCTAGGGGCGCAAACTCACTCTATTAAGCTAATTTTTTGGGAGAAGCAAAGGATTAAAAATTAATACGGACGTGCATGATTGTCTGTTTGTATTGTGCAACACCCCAAAATCCGTACCTAATTTTACTGGTGTTTTTCGACACCCGAAAAACTTTTTCGTCTAAATCTATATGTTTCTTCAAATCTATTGAGGATGATTTGACTTGGGGAATTTCCCTCTCACGAATTTTCCAGTGATCCACAAACCACTCTATCCCTTTTTTATTATTTTGATGCTTATGGTTCCTCTCAAAACAATCATAGCCCTAATTATCGATCCTTTTAAGCACTTTGTCCCCCTACAAAAGTGAAGCCTATTTTCCTAGCTGGAAAATTCCACCAAAAATATAAGAAGACTCCTCTACTCATATAAAGACAACCCCTGTAAAAATATTGCATACTCCCATGCAATATTTGCGAGTTAGGGCATCATCTTCCAAAATGCTATTATGTCCATTTTAGGACACCGTGTCACAACCCAATTACTATGCACTCATTTGAGCTCAAACTCTGTGGACACCCTCCCTATGCCAAACCTACTAGGTGGCAATTTACTAGGATTTTTCTGAGTTGGGGAAGACCTGTTTCATTT
This sequence comes from Poa annua, assembly GCA_026929855.1. Taxonomy (NCBI): domain Eukaryota; kingdom Viridiplantae; phylum Streptophyta; class Magnoliopsida; order Poales; family Poaceae; genus Poa; species Poa annua. The sequence goes on from CM049436.1 coordinate 36,303, forward strand.
CATCTAACACCTTGTGTGCGTGAACGTTTTGAAAAATGTCTTGTTGCGAAGTGTGAGGTTTTTCAGTTTGCCCTGTGTGGTACTGTTGGTCTTGTCCTTAGGTACCCAATGGTGGAGACCATTTTTCATTTGGTACTCAGAGTCACCGGGAACGCGACGATGCCTCTCACGTCGTGTTCTGGACGTCCCGGATGCACGCTTTGCCGTGGCCGAAACTTGCTTAGCCTAAACCCTGCCTAACCCCCAAGCTGCAGTACGACCTCTTGTGGAACTGCACATCCAACTTGGCCACCCTATCCACCTCACAGTTCCTATGCTCCCTCTCGACCCACCGACGCCCGGGAATCCCCAGCGCGACCGCCTCCACAAGCGCCGGAAACGCTAGCCAACGCGCCATCCAGAACAGCGCCGCCCGGGGCTGTCGAGTTACGGAACTCGGACACCGGAGGTGCGAACACCTCCTAGTTGTTCGGTAGGAGGGCGCGAGGTGCTCCGACGTCAGTCCCCGGAGAACGAGCACGAACCCACGAGATTTTACCCAGGTTCAGGCCGCGTCGCCGCATAATGCCCTACGTCCTGCTTGTCTGGCTTGATTGACCGTGTATGAAGTCATACAGGGTGTGTCTTACAATCCTTCCCTCTATGCTCTAGGCCTATCCAAGCTTCACCCCAGGAAGGCCTCCGAGGTGAAGTCAGCTAGCCCCCAAGCTATGTGTCTAGTAGGAAGTCCTCTTCTGCCCCCTCCACGGCCTTCGGCCTCCTTTTATACAAGGGGACACCACAGGTGGCCGCTCTAGAAGCTTCCCATCGCGGTCCGTCACGCGTCAAATCCCTTCCTCCAAGTGGCAGCTCCTTGTCTTGGTCGTGGCGCCGTCCAAGCCGTGCTGCCTTCCATGCCGCAGTATTCGCCGGCCGGACATGACGGCTGAATGGGTCTCATCGTGGGACCGGGCGTCCTGCCGACCTCCGTGCCGGTCCCACCGAGGCAGCGGGTCTGGTCTTGTTGACGTCTCGGCTGTATCAGGCAGCAGGACCATGCAGTCTTGTCTCGGCCGCCTGCTGTGCTTCCTTCTTGGGGAAGCCATCCATCTGGCGGACCACGCAGGAGCCTCCCGCCGTGTGGTCCGCCTCGGGTTGGCTTGTGTCCCCTGGGCGGGGAGGAGGGCCCACCGAGGCTCCGGGCGTGGAAGCTTCTGGCTCCGAGGGGCAGGTCCTCCTTCTCCGGGATTCTGGGAGCCCCTGGGTCCCGGACACCGATAGTAGCCCCCGGGCGCCCTGAGGCACGGGAAGCCGTCCTCGGCCATAGGGCGCCCTTCTTTCGAGGCTCGGGGGAGCCGCCCCTCGGCTCCCTTGGAAAAATGACGCGTGGCCGCGTCCGTCGGTATTCTTGCCCACGTGGAGTTGTCTCCAGGGATCGTCACCTCCACCTCTTCTCCTCCCCAATGGGGGAGGCTCTTGGGTAATGATGCGCCAGTTGAGCTGGTTTCGTTTCCCGAGGGGGAGGACGCGCCTGCGTACTCCTTTATCCTTAAATGCACCTCCCTTCCTCCCCTTGCCGGGACCTGGACCTTGTGTTCTTCCGTCGCCATGCCCCTCTCCGTGCGTTCCTCTTCGTCCAGCAGCCTCAGCTTGCCGGCTCCGCAATCCTCCTGCCTCCGTTTGTGGGAGGCTAGAAGCATGACTCCTCCCTTCTTTTCTCCGGCAAGTCCGTCCCCTTCCCCTTCCCCTTCGCACGGCAACTGTATCCTCCATGCATCTTCGGGGGAGGGGGGTCTATCGTGGCGCGGCTCGGAGCTGTCGCGCAACGAGCTGGATCTTCTCGCCGCTGCGGGCTATCTTCCGCGCTCCGGTGGATCTTATTGGCGGACAGCAGAGGAGGGGAGGTGGCTCCGCGTCCATCTCACGACGAGTGCGTGTTATTCGCCGCTCTCCTGGAGCGGGGCCTTTCCCCTCTGATACGTGCAAGGCACACGTTCGTTGGGAGACCCCAAGAGGAAGGTATGATGAGTGTAGCAGCAAGTTTTCCCTCAGTATGAAACTAAGGTTTAATCGGACCAGTAGGAGATCAAAGACACTTCTAAAGGTTGTTGGTGAAGGAGTGTAGTGCGGCGCAACACCAGGGATTCCGGTGCCAACGTGGAACCTGCACAACACAATCAAACTACTTCGCCCCAACTTAACAGTGAGGTTGTCAATCTCACCGGCTTGCTGAAAACAGAGGATTAGGCGTATGGTGTGGAAAATGATGTTTGTTTGCAGAGAATGAAAAAGAACAGTGCTTGCAGTAGGTTGTATTATCAATGTAAAAGAATGGAATAGGGTCCACAGTTCACTAGTGGTGTCTCTCCATAAAAGATAACTAGCATGCTGGGTAAATAAATTACAGCTGGGCAAGTGACAATATTGAGAAGTGCATAACAATGCATGTACAAGTTATGACGATACAATGATATTTACTTGCCATTCAAACATGATACACAGACCGCTATCCAGCATGCATCTGTTTCTAAATAATCAACCTTCCGGTTAGCATCCGCACCCCTTTCAGTATTAAGTTGCAAGCAACGGACTATTGCATTAAGTAAAGTGCATAATGTAAGCAACACATTTATCCTTAGACAAAGCATCGTTGTTTTACCCCTAGTGGCAATAGCACATCCACAACCTTATAGGTTGCTGTCACTCCCCCAGATTAATTGGAGACAGAACCCACTATCTAGCATAAATACTACCTTTTGGAGTCACAAGCATCAACTTGGCCAGAGTATCAACACTAGTAGAGAAAAGCTTATAGGTGCATGACTTTCTGTGGCCCATCAATTTCCGTGTGCCACAGAAATATTTTTATGTGGCGCACTAAGCCTGGTGCGCAAAAGAAAGTCACATTTCTGTGGCGCATTAAACCACATGCGCCACAGAAATTAGACTTTCTGTGGCGCACCAAGCCTGGTGAGCCACAGAAAGTTACATTTCTGTGGCGCACATGGCCAGGTGCGCCACAGAAAGTCATCTGGGGGGCGGGTGAAATTTAGGAAAAAAAATATGTTCACTAGGGGTCATCTCCACTCCGGCCACCGTAGCCCAGCTTTGCTGGCCACACAGGTACAAACCTCGATGGTCACCCACCACCTCCCCCGCTTTGCACGACCCCTCTTCCATCACATGTTTTTTATATCGAGCTTCGACCATCTCCTCCGACGTGATCACAGAGAACAAGGTCGCTCCCGTCCTGCTGGCTAGGTTTCCTTTGACATGTTCTAATTTTATGTTAACACTGAACCTGACTAGTAGGGCCCCATGGCACAACCACACCGAGAGCGTTGAAGACGTCGCGAAAGCAAGCGCTATCTTCGGATGGAATAGACAAGCTGATGAGCTGGCAACCTCACATTGGCTCGAGCTATAAGATGTGATGCATATTTTAATAATAGGTGGCGAATAGACAAAAGGCTGCGGCCTGGCTAAGTTGGTTTGTAATCTAATTTAGAATCCTTGTAGCGTACTTGCTGAATTACTCCGAACTGCGATCTATACTATGAGATTCCTATACTCGATCTGCTGTGTAGTTAACATTTGGTATTCAGAGCTATAATTTTTTTCCATCACCGACACTAGACATTAGATCTCGAGTCACAGCAGATCAAACTCGGATCACCTCCATGTAGATCTCTCCGAGGAGGGCCACACGATCTATGACATGGTGGCGAACACTAGTGGAAAACGGCTCTTTAGTACCGGTCGGGGAGGAGCATCAGTACCGGTTTCGCAACCGGTACTGCGCAATCGGGACTGATGCCCCCCCAGCATCAGTACCGGTTTCTTATCGTCCGGTACTAAAAGGGCCCCCACGTGGGCGTGGGGCTCGAGCTCGTGCGGAGAACTTTTAGTACCGGTCGGTAACACCGGCCGGTACTAAAGGGTTTAGGTTTTAAGGGTTTTGCAATTTATTTTTCGTTTCCTTTTTTTTCTGTTATCTGTTTTCTTTTCTTCACTGCAATTTTATTTTATGTTTTCTTTTTCATCTACTGTTATACATTCATACGGTATTATATATATACACGGTACACGTTGATGCATACGTAATATACTTCCGTATATGTATTCTACGCTACTACATACGGTAAACGTTGATATATAATATAATTTAGATATAGGACATATTCATACTACGTTATTACATACATATATACATATATACAATCCGGTGTATAGAGATCGCAATAATGTCATACATCCTCCTCTTTCATATGTCATAGCTATATTTAGGATTATGATATTCTCCCTTTGGATTCATGACCTCCTCAAGGATAAATCCCGCTATCTCCTCTTGAATTGCTTCTACGCGCTGATGTGGTAGGATGGCGTTCCGCTTGTCGTTAAGCTTTAAACGAGATCAATATGAATATATTAGTTGTGTGTGTATATATATATATCAAATCATAATAAGATTGAAATATAGTACAAGCCAGTCACACTCACATCCATTCTTTTTTCACGCGACGCCTGCTCAACGCTCAAGGTCCTCATGAACTCGCAGACGTAGAATCCACATAATTCATTTCCCGGAGGCTGCTTCATGGTCTTTACGAGAATATAACTTAATTAAATAATAATTCAAAATGATGATGAATTAAAGAGACTATGTTTAATAGTAGCACACTTACATCAATATGTTTAATAGTCAGCTCTGGTTTCCATTCACCCCTCTCTCTCTCTTGATGAATATTTTCCAAACCCTACTCACAAAAGCAAATGAATAAATGTGTTATGATTACTTGATATCATGAAATGGGGTTAATGGTTGAAATTACCTCTGAAGCATGTCAATCAAGTCCTGGTAGTATGATTGTGGTTTGCGTAATGAGTCAAATACTTCAACTAATCCCTTGTCAATGATAATGTCCAGTAGAATCCAATGGAAGCTGCACACGTTTATATAGTGAGGCATGAATATAACTCATCAATTAAACTTAACATCTAGTCATTAGCAATATAGAAATGTGTTGAAGACAGTCACACTCACTTGAAGTTGTAAGGAAGAAGTATATCTGCCGCATGTGTTTGGCTCAATAGCGACCTCAACAATGCCTCCTCGCAGTCCCCGGGCTTCCGCTCTAAGTTTTTGCAGTTAACGATAGATGGGTCAATGAACCCAACTTCCCAGAGTCTTTTCCTTTTGCACTCGATAAGCATCCACCTGCATATATAATAGCATACGAAAGAATATAGTGCAGATAATTACAGGCTCAATTAGTGAGGATAATTACATGCTCAGCTAGACATTTAGAAAAAACACTTACAGAACATAGCAACTCATGATAGTTGCGTCGAGAGCACGCCGGTTGTATAACTGCCATAATTCATCAAATTCGATACATATCTCGTGGTTGACGAAGAATTGGTCTTCTCGGTATGTCACGTAAAACACGAGTTGCTTGTCCTTTGCAACCTTCATGTACCAGTCATGCAATCTCCGCATTTGAAAAGCTAGACGCACCATCTCATCACTAGGGAGAAGATCTTTCCCGTAGACAAACGTCCGTGCTATCTCAGTCGACTTGGGGAAAATTGCGTCAAATGCATCATCGTCCATGTAGTCAGTAACAGGAACATTTGTCCCAACGTTGGGACTCTTGTCTGTCTGAACCTTCAGCGGGGCGACCGACTGTACTTTCTGTTCTCCGAGCTGGGGAACCTTTTTCCCCTTCTTCTTCTTCTGTGCAGCGACCCTTTTCTTTTTATTCTCCTCTTGCGTGTCAAAACTCTTCGAGATAGAGCGTTCATAGTTATCAGGCAAAGTTCTACGGTCAGGATCACAGACGATGTCTAAAAAGTGTTTAACACCCTTAGGGTTTAGTACCTGTTTTGGCTCGGGCACTTTCTTCGCAAAGTGTGCGGCATTGTGAGCTTTGACCAAGGGAGCATTCTCCTCAACGGTCCGGTGGTAAGTTAACACCGGAAGATCCTTCAACGACGGCCCATACTTGTAGGTGTCCTTTGGAGCACCACTCGACGCACCGGCAAGCATCTTCTGCCTCATTGAGAAGGTCCTATTGCCGGTGGGCGGACTCTTTGCAAGCTCCGGGGTGGACTCCCGCTGGAGTGGACTCTTTGCAAGTTCCGGGGTGGACTCCCGCTGGAGTGGACTCTTTGCACGCTCCGGGGTGGACTCCCGCTGGAGTGGACTCTTTGCACGCTCCAGGGTGGACTCCCGCTGGGTTGGACTCGCGCACCGGGGAGATGGAGTCGCGCTGGGTTCCCTCTCGGTGTCCATATTTTCAATGCGGGGTGGACTTGGAGGTTGATTGCTACTCGGAGGGGTTGGTGGCCTACGCGTCGATTCTCCAGGAAACACGATGTGTTCCTTTCTCCATAGAATGATTCCGCGCAACACTTCTCCCAGTGTCGTCTCCCCTTCAGCTCCAGGAAAGTCAAGCTCTAGGTCCTCGAATCCGTTCATAATTTCGTCCACCCCGACTCGCGCGTAGCCAGCTGGAATCTGACCGCCATGAAGGGTTGCTCCGGGTATATTCTCTAAAGCAAAGCCGACCGCCACCTTTATGGATAGGTTCCTCATCTTGATGTGCAGCTCACAGTTTGTTCGCCCCTGAATCTGATCCACGGGGTATGTTGCGTCATCAGGCTGGACATTTTGTGTGGAAGCCACGCTGCTTTTCCGCTGAGATGCCATATCAAGTTGGTCCTCCTGCGGCTCAGATACCTTTTTCTGCCTCATTTCATGTTGCAGGTCTATTATCATGTCTTCCAACCGCTGATATTTCTCTGCCTCCTGTTTCTTCTTCCTGTCGTGACTCCTGTAGGTGTCCCTATGCTCGGGGAACCCAACCTTCCAAGGGACGACGCCCACGCCTCGTACTCGCCCAGTGTGTTCAGGATTCCCGAGGGCGAGTGACAGCTCGTCCTTCTCTCTATTGGGCGCGAACCTTCCCTCCCGAGCGGCAACTACTGCATCATCAAGTTCTTTGGCTTTATTCCGAATTTTTTCTCTTTCGGGCTCTCCCTCGGGGCCTGGTTTAACCTTTTCCTTCAACACAAGATTCCCTGTCTGTGGGTCGGGCTCCAGCCCGACGCTGTACGCCCAATGTCTCGCCCTTGCGGGATAGCTTGATGTACTTGGAGTGACCCCGGCAGCAATTAACTTGGCGTCCCTTTCTTGCCACTTAGGAATGGCGGTCTTATAGCCACCTGGCCCCAAACGTTGGAAATATTGCTTTTTGTCGGCATTCAACTTATTTTTCGCCGACTTTTCCAGAGCTTCTTCTGATTCCTTGTAGTCCTTGAATTCTTGCCACTGATCTCTTATCCTCCTGTACTGTACGTCTTCAAAATTAGGGGTTTTCTTTGTCTTGATGAATTGCTGGTATAACCTTTTCTTGTAGTTCATGAATTGTTCGGCCATTTTCTTTAGAGTCCACTGGAAGACTTTCTTTTTCTCGGCATCTCCGAGTCCTGTCGGTAGGGCGAAATTGTGGAAAACGGACTTCAGAAGTTCCCTCTTGCAAATATCTGACACAAAACTCTCTCCTCCACCCTTCGGCTTGTGCCATTCTCGGATGGTGATCGGAATGTTGTCCCGAACAATAACTCCGCACTGACTCACAAATTTACGTGCGTGCTCTTTCGGAGCAATCGGTTCGCCAATTTCAGAGATTTCTTCGATATCAAATCTTTCTTCTTTTAACTTTTTGGCCGGGCCTCGTTTTCTTTTAACAGACTTGCTCGATCCCGATCCGGAGGGCTAAAAGAAGAAATATTATGTTAAAACATGTATATGTACACATATCAAATCATTAATTTATCACCAGAAGCTATGTATACCTCGTCGGTATTCTGCGCTACATTCTCATCGGCATTATTGTTCGAGGCGGATGGAGGAGCTTCTAAGTTATAAATCTCCTCGTCCTCCATTTCACCACCGGACATGTTAAGATATTGCGATCCATCATCTTCACCATCTCTGATGATGTCGAACAATTGATCTTCCCCTGCTCTGCCGTCCATAGCTTAACTAATACAAAAAAAAAAGATAGAACTATTTAGTGCCAAATCGGGCGGCGGCATTATTGTAAAGAAATAACATGTGCGCACGGTAGAGGCTCACCGCGGGGGAGGGCACGAGGGGATGCTCGGGAACGACGGTGAGGCGCGGGATCAACGAAATCAAGTACGGTCACAGACAGGACGACGGTGAGGCGAGGGATAGACGGCGAGATTCCTACATGATGTCAAGTTATAACGGTGAGGCGAGGGATCGACGAAATCAAGTACTTTGCATTGGGGAAATTGTGATTGCATTCCCCGCGCGTTGCCGCGGAAAATTGTGGTTGCATTTTCACAATACTATTTCACAAATTCTAACACTTTCATTCACAAATTTCAACACTTGAATCCACACTATTTATTACATTGTAGCATTTTAATCTTTGCATCAAATAAAATTACATAGTAGCATCCATAAAATTACCCTAAATTACACAAGTACTTTGCACAACTACTTTGCATCCACACTATTAATCCAATTTTACAAACTTCCTAACATTGCAAAACAGACAGCAAGGCCTCATATAGAATTGCTTCAGGGATGGTGTCAGCGAACAACGTGGAATGAACATTGCATATATGTTCAGACAACATGGTTCACTCACACCTCCCTGAAGATGCAACGTGCAACCATCTAATCATCGGCCAAAATTTATAAACTTCCTTACACTGCAAAACAGTACCAATTCACTTAACATTTACAAACTATCATTAAAAACAATAGCATTTCCTAGCAATTCATCTAAAACAGTAGCATTTCCTATAGCAATTTAAAAAACAGTACCATTACAAACTATTAATCCACACTTATAAAATTACACAAGTTATTTGCATCAAATAAAATTGCATAAGTACTTTAAATTCATATAAATAACACATCAAAATCTAACAATAGCATTCATATAAATAACATTTTAAATTCTAAGAATAGCATATAAATAACACTTTAGAACAATTGTAGCATTATAAAGAACAATTCACTTTGTCACATTGACAAATCAAAAAATTGCACAAATCCTACAAACCGTAAAACAATACTAAAAATCCTAAAAATCCAACAATAGCATTCACATAAATATTCTAACACTATTACACTTTAAATTCTAACACTAGCAAGTCTAACTAGCAAGTATAACTAAATTTTCCTAACAACACCTAAAACAGTAGAATTTTCAAGTCTAACTAAATATTCTAGAAAAACAAGGTGATGACGTCACCATGACGTCGCCAATGGAGATTCAAGTTCCTGCCCCTCCATTGCAGACGAGAGGAGGAGCCCGACACCGCGGCGAGTTGCACACCGACGGGCGCAACCTATTGGTGGCGGCGCCGCCCTAATTTTGTCACCGAAATAGGGCCATAGCCACGCAACCGCCGCCGCCGGAATCGGGCGCGTCGAGGAAGGCTTCCTGCACGTCGCGTTGGGTATGGGCGGCGTCGGGGACGGCTTCGAGCAGCGGTCAGCGGCACAGCACGGCAGCGTCTCCGGCGCAGGAAGCCTACTCCGGCGTTCTAGAAACCCTAGCTCCGGCGTGGCAATGGAGAGAAGAAGGAGGAGAAGAGCTTACCTATCGCCGCGCGGAGATTCGGCCGGAGTCGGGGGAGACGAGCAGCGGGCAGCGGCGCGGCACGGCAGCGTCTCCGGCGATGGCGTCGAGGGAGGCGAGGCGTCTGCGTCGTCTTCGTCGTCGAGGGGCTCGGGGGTTCGTCTGTGTGTGAGAATGAGAACTGCCCGATCTGGGCGAGCGCATTTAATGCATGGACCTTTAGTCCCGGTCTCTAGCACGGACCGGTACTAAATCTACTTCAGTACCGGCTGGTAGCACGGCCCGGTACTAAAGGTCTGTCGTTTGGGCGCCCAGAAAACTGGCGCGAAACGAAAACCTTTAGTACCGGCTGGTAGAAGTAGATTTAGTACCGGTCCGTGCTAGAGACCGGGACTAAAGGTCCATGTAGTTTGTAATAATTACTAAAAATCATGTCTATATTGAAGAACATGTTTTCAATAAATTACAAAAATTAGATATTAAAAAATGTAACATTTAAAATAAAGGGAATTGATAATCCCCATTTTAAATCATGACTTTTTTTGTGAACAAAGTACCAAAAATATGATGCAAAATGGCACCCATTTAATTTTCATGGAAACTAGTCCACATATGATGGATAATCGCCAAGTAGAAGGTTTTCTTTGATTTCTACCTAATTTTCCCTAGTTAATTGAGTTTATGTCGATTTTTCGAAAGTAATTCAACTTTGAACTACAACTATTTGATAGTTTGGTCTTAAGTTTTTGGAAAAATCATTTTAAGGTACACAACTAGTGGTTATATCACAGAAACATTGATAGTTCTAGAAACTTGATTTATGACAATATTTCATATTTCATAAATATCATTCCTGGATTACACATCACCAATATTCCCATCTGTTGTATTATTCCTCCTTTTCTTCGATTGCTTAACTTTGCGCCGGAACCATGGAGAATCTTCATTACTTAACGTGATGCTTGGGTCAGTGTTGACTTTGAAGGGCGGAATTTCATCAAACTTATCATAATCTTCTGACATGTCTGTCTTGTCCTCCACTCCCACGATGTTTCTTTTCCCTGAAAGAACTATGTGGCGTTTTGCCTCGTCTGATGTATTCGCTTCCATATTTTTTCTTTTCTTCGGTTTGGTAGACATGTCTTTCACGTAGAAAACTTGAGCTACATCATTTGCTAGGACGAACGGTTCGTCTTTGTAATCAAGATTGTTCAGATCCACCGTTGTCATTCCGTACATCGGGTCTACCTTTACCCCGCCTGCATTCAGCTTGACCCATTTGCACCGAAACAAAGGGACCTTAAAAGAAGGTCCATACTCAAGTTCCCATATCTCCTCTACGTAACCATAATATGTGTCCTTTTGCCCATTGCTGTTTGTTGCGTCAAAGCGGACACCACTGTTTTGGTTGGTGCTCTTTTTATCTTGAGCGATCGTGTAAAATGTATTCCCATTTATCTCGTACCCTTCGAAAGTGACTATAGTCGAAGATGGTGTCCTGGCCAACAAGTACAGCTCAACATCAACTTCGGTGTTACTCATGAGATGTGTTTGCAACCAACCGCTGAATTTCGCCGTGTGTTGATCTTTAATCCAGAACTCATCCTCCACCGGGTTCTCAGATCGTAAAATATTCATGTGTTCCTCGATATACGGAGCTGCCAATGAGGAATTTTGTAGAACTGTGTAGTGCGCTTGACTGAAAGAAGGTCCGTCCCTACATACAAATACTTTTTTCCCTAGAGTGCCTTTTCCACTCAGTCTCCCCTCATGTCGCGACTGTGGAACACCAATCGGATTAATGTCAGGAATAAAGTCAACACAGAACTCAATGACCTCCTCGGTTCCATAGCCCTTGGAGATGCTTCCTTCTGGCCTAGCACGGTTATGAACATATTTCTTTAAGACTCCCATGAACCTCTCAAATGGGAACATATTGTGTAGAAATACGGGACCGAGAATTTGAATCTCTTCGACTAGGTGAACCAAGACATGCGTCATAACATCGAAAAAGGATGGGGGGAACACCAACTCAAAACTGACAAGACACTGGACCACATCGTTCTGTAGTCTTGGTAGGATCATTGGATCGATTACCTTCTGAGATATTGCATTGAGAAATGCACAAAGCTTCACAATGGGTACTCGAACATTTTCCGGTAGAAGCCCCCTCAATGCAATCGGAAGCAATTGCGTCATAATCACATGGCAGTCATGAGACTTTAGGTTTTGAAATTTTTGTTGTGCCACATTTATTATTCCCTTTATATTCGACGAGAAGCCAGACGGGACCTTGATACTGCTCAGACATTCAAAAAATATCACTTTCTCTTGTTTGGTTAGAGCATAGCTGGCCGGACCGTCATAATGTTCTGGAAGCAGGCCGTCTCGTTCTTTCAAACGTTTCTGGTCCTCCCGTGCTGCCGTTGTGTTTTTTTTCTTCCCATACACGCCCAAATGGCCTAGCAGGTTCACACAAATATTCTTCGTCACGTGCATCACGTCGATTGCAGATCGGACCTCTAGAACTTTCCAATATGGTAGCTCCCAAAATATAGATTTCTTCTTCCACATGGGTGCGTGCCCGTTTGCGTCATCTGGAACCTTTAGTCCTCCAGGACCCTTTCCAAAGATTACTTTTAGATCCTTGACCATATCAAATATTTGTTCACCAGTACGGTCCATAGGCCTCCTACGGTGATCTGCCTCACCTTTGAAATGCTTTCCTTGCTTCCGGACGTTATGCCTGACCGGAAGAAATCGACGATGCCCCAGGTACACACACTTCTTACAATTATCCAAGTATATACATTCAGTATCATCCAAACAGTGTGTGCATGCATGGTATCCCTTAGTTGTCTGTCCTGAGATGTTACTAAGAGCAGGCCAATCATTGATCGTTACGAAAAGCAACCCTCGAAGGTCAAAATCCTCCTGTTTGTGCTCATCCCACACACGTACACCTTCTTCCCGCCACAACTCTAAAAGTTCGTCAACTAATGGCCTGAGGTACACATCAAGCTCGCTCCCTAGTTGCTTCGGTCCTTGGATGAGCACTGGCATCATAATGAACTTTCGCTTCATGCACAACCAAGGAGGAAGGTTGTAAATACATAGAGTAACAGGCCAGGTGCTATGACTGCTGCTTTGCTCTCCAAAAGGATTGAAGCCGTCCGTACTTAGACCAAATCTTAAGTTTCTTGCGTCATCTGCAAAGTCCGGGAACTCTCTCTCGATTTTTCTCCACTGGGATCCATCAGCGGGGTGTCTGAACATCGCGTCTTTCTTCCGGTCCTCTTTGTGCCATCGCAACATCTTGGCATGCTCTCTGTTGCTGAACAAACGTTTCAACCGTGGTATTATAGGAGCATACCACATCACCTTGGCAGGAACCCTCTTTCTGGGGCGCTCGCCCTCAACTTCACCAGGGTCATCTCGCCTGATCTTATACCGCAATGCACCGCATACCGGGCATGCATTCAGATTCTCGTACTCCTCACCGCGGTAGAGTATGCAGTCATTAATGCATGCATGTATCTTTTGCACCTCTAATCCTAGAGGACAGACGATCTTCTTTGCCTCGTACGTACTGTCGGGCAATTCGTTATCCTTTGGAAGCATCTTCTTTATCTTTTTCAACAACTTTTCAAACCCCTTGTCCGATACACCATTCTCAGCCTTCCATTGCAGCAAATCCAGCGTCGTACCCAGCTTTTTCTGGTCATCTTCGACACCTGGGTACAATTTTTTTTTGTGATCCTCCAACATGCGCTCCAACTTGACCCACTCCCTCTGATTTACGCTGTTTCTCTGTGCATCAGCAATGGCCCGAGAAAGATCATCAGCGGGCTCATCCGGCGCCTCTTCGTCAGGCGCGTCTTCTCCAGTTTCCTCCATTGTAGTACCGTCGTATTCAGGAAACTCATGATAGTTGTCATCGTCCTCTTCTTCTTCATTGTCTTCCATTATGACCCCTGTTTCCCCGTGTTTGGTCCAACAATTATAGCCGGACATGAAACCGGACTGAAACAGGTGGATGTGAATGGTTTTTGAGTTGGAGTAACTCCTGATATTCTTACAAGCACAACATGGACAATACATAAAACCATCCCGCTTATTTGCCTCAGCAACACGGATAAAATCCAGCACGCCGGTCATGAACTCCGGAGTGCGTCGGTCAACGTACATCCATTGTCGATTCATCTGCATTATGTAAATATATACAAAACCATTACACAATAGTTATATATATATATATCTACCATGAATAGATAGATACGTGACCAATTCATTAATACAAGTTCACCATATTTAAACAAATCTAATACATAGTTCTCATAAAACATTCATTAATTGAAACTAACATAGAACTAGCTAAAGAATTTCAATCCAACGACAAATGCGATCAAAATCACAACTAAGGTAATTATTGAACCAACAGCATAATGATACCAAGCCTCTTGACTAATGACATATTTTCTAAACTTTTTAAGCTTCAAGCGCATTGCATTCATCTTGATCTTGTGATCCAAGCGCATTGCCTCCATCTTGATCTCGTTATCATCGACGACGTCGGCAATCTTCAACTCCCATTTCATCTTCTCTTCGAGACGAAGATCTTCACTTCTTTTCAATTTAGCTTTCAAATCATTGTTTTCTTCTACTAAAAACTCGAAAATAGGGTCGGGCTCATTTTCCGGTTCAACTACCTCCTAGATAAAAATATATCTACGTTAAGTTGGTCGGTATAATTTTTGTAAACACGAAATTAAACAAACATATACTTATAACAAACAATCGTACCACATCCGAATAATAGAGCGGGCGAGAGCCAGTGTGGACAGATGTCAAAACCATGACACTATATATAACAAAAAGTTACACAATTAAGAAAATTATACAAGTAATAATTCTATAAACAATTAATTACGTAATTATAGCATAAAATGAGCTAAACTAGGACTAAATGAGCTAAACTTGGACAAAATTAGCTAAACTAGCACAAAGTAAATGAAGAAACTAGCACTAAATAAGCTACATTTGTAGATTTTTCTAAATTTTTCTATCTAGGTCAAACTAACAATACATTTCTAGATTTTCCTACATTTTTCTATCTAGGTCAAACTAACACTAAATGAGCTCAAACTAGCACTAAATGAACTGAAGTTTCCAATTAAATGTAAGAGAAACAAATTTCTAACCTTTTTGACCAAAAATGGTGCCACCAAATTGGACAAATCGCCGGATCACCACCGAGCTCGAGCAACAACAGAGAGAAATAAATGAGGAGGCAGAGAGTGAAGTGAGCTCGGGCTGGAGGAAGTAGATGGAATTTATAGCGAAATGTTTTAGTACCGGTTTGTAACACAAACCGGTACTACATGTCGGTTTAGTACCGGTTTGTAACACAGACCGGTACTAAAGGTTCTCGCCGTGGGACCCGCCGCTGCAGCGCCAGCCCCAAATCCTTTAGTTCCGGTTGGTTACACCAACCGGTACTGAAGGTTGCTTACCGACCGGTACTGCTGCCGTTCGCCTGTCCGGCCGCTGGGACCGGTACTAATGTTATATTAGTACCGGCCGCAAATTGGTGCGGGACTAAAAGTCTGGACCAAAGGTCCGTTTTCTACCAGTGGAAGAACACGGAAGCGCCGCAAGACCGCCATCATCTCGATGCACACGTCCCGAACGTCATGCATGTGTCCCTACTAAGGAGAGTACAGTTTGAAATGTATGTTTTCCACATCTTTTATGGACGATTATATCTGGACAAAGCTCTTGGATCAAATTCGTTTGTTCAACTTGGATTCCTGATAGACCGTGATGATGGAAATCTTTCATGAGAGAGGATTCAGAACGATGCTAAGAGACTAGGTTTAGGTACTCATGCAACTTCAGGTGGTGCACGGACGCTGCTACATGGTACATGAATACAGTTTCTACATTAACAGTTTATAAACTAGGAAACGCGACATCACAGATGAAGACAAATATAGATAATTATATTTTCAAATGCAGAGAAGAAAATAAATAAAAATAGACAACATGTCGTAGTCCTAGTAGAAGTATTATTGTGTTGTCCATACATGCATGTCTGCCCACTCATCCGTACCAAATGCATGCATGTTGGACAGAGTCGACTTCATTTATTTGTCGTGGACGCGGTCAAGGAGCTGGGGCAGGACCGCGATGAACTTTTCCGCTTGGTTGCCCTTAGAAATTTCATCAACCTTCTTTTTGTCGTCCCCGCGTCGGCACGCATCGCAGTTCCATACGACATGCTTCGCCTTGGCCTCTGCGATGAAGCTGCGTACTTTGGAGAGATTTATTTTGCCATGATACGGGTCGAATGCCGTACATGCGTTTTCCATCTTCACCATGCACTCCTTGAAGCAGTCCTCGTCCTCCTTGGACATGTTTTCATCGTTCCAGTGTTGAGTACCCGCAGCCGTGGAGGCCATGCTGAAGAGATCGAATGCGGTGTTGACCTCCAGCTCGGCCAGCTCCACCGGGTCGACGTATGTGTTATTGGGATCTTTGGCGGGAGAGAGAGTGGAGAAACATGTCGCAGGGTCAACCGTGCCCCCACACGCCTCTTTAATCCGGTCGTCGTTGATATCGGCCGCCACGACAAGGGAGGCCAAAACACCAAGCATGATGACGAAGTTGAAGATGGTGGATGAGAGATTCTCCATGGTAAAAGGCTGATGTATGGGTGGATGAATAGTTAATGTACGTGAGACGAATTTGTTAGATAGATGATGTTATATATATGCACGAATGAGTGCGTATGGACACTGCTATTTATAGATAGGCCAATCGTGGTTAGGTGGCACGAATCCAACCAGTGGCCGAATGTCTGTCTTCCTAATTTTGTAGGGCACAAAATTCTTGCATGAAGCCAAATATGGATGCTCGAACCGTATGGCTTGGCTAATCTTGGCTTGTTTTTTGGGGGCACTAACTCCCTACACGAAACTTTGTCGGGTAGTCCAATATCAGCCTTAGCTAATTTTAGCTTGTTCTCTAGGGGTGCAAACTCACTCTATTAAGCTAATTTTTTGGGAGAAGCAAAGGATTACAAATTAATACGGACGTGCATGATTGTCTGTTTGTATTGTGCAACACCCCAAAATCCGTACCTAATTTTACTGGTGTTTTTCGACACCCGAAAAACTTTTTCGTCTAAATCTATATGTTTCTTCAAATCTATTGAGGATGATTTGACTTGGGGAATTTCCCTCTCACGAATTTTCCAGTGATCCACAAACCACTCTATCCCTTTTTTATTATTTTGATGCTTATGGTTCCTCTCAAAACAATCATAGCCCTAATTATCGATCCTTTTAAGCACTTTGTCCCCCTACAAAAGTGAAGCCTATTTTCCTAGCTGGAAAATTCCACCAAAAATATAAGAAGACTCCTCTACTCATATAAAGACAACCCCTGTAAAAATATTGCATACTCCCATGCAATATTTGCGAGTTAGGGCATCATCTTCCAAAATGCTATTATGTCCATTTTAGGACACCGTGTCACAACCCAATTACTATGCACTCATTTGAGCTCAAACTCTGTGGACACCCTCCCTATGCCAAACCTACTAGGTGGCAATTTACTAGGATTTTTCTGAGTTGGGGAAGACCTGTTTCATTTCATCTAACACCTTGTGTGCGTGAACGTTTTGAAAAATGTCTTGTTGCGAAGTGTGAGGTTTTTCAGTTTGCCCTGTGGGGTAGTGTTGGTCTTGTCCTTAGGTACCCAATGGTGGAGACCATTTTTCATTTGGTGCTCAGAGTCACCGGGAACGCGACGATGCCTCTCACGTCGTGTTCTGGACGTCCCGGATGCACGCTTTGCCGTGGCCGAAACTTGCTTAGCCTAAACCCTGCCTAACCCCCAAGCTGCAGTACGACCTCTTGTGGAACTGCACATCCAACTTGGCCACCCTATCCACCTCACAGTTGTTGGGGAACGGGTAGGCTATGCTAGCAACAAATCAAAATTTCTACCGCGTTCATTCCTGGAACCCCTGCAAGTAATCGATCACGGAGCACGAATTACCTCTCGACGCGTAGTGCAGCGGAAGACTGTCGATGTCGCGTGTCGATGCCGTGTAGTCGTACTACTCCTCCTCCTCGCGATCCCATGAACAGCACCTCGCGGATCCCATGAACGATTCGTCCAAGCGCCCAAAGTGTGGCGCCTCCAAGGTATCCACACATACAGGGATGGAACACCGCGGTCGGGGTGCTAGCACCGATGGCGCGGGCTGGGTGGAGAGAGTGCGGCGGCTAGGGTTTGCACTCCTGTGTCCTTGTGCTGCCCACTCCTCTCTTATATATAGTCCTCCTAATGGGCTGCTACCATAGAGGCCCATTTAGCACTATAAACCCAATAAGAGATGGATCACATCCAATCTCTGTTCCATACCCCTTAAGTGTGTGACCCTATAGGTTCACGCATAGATGGACATGGCGCGAGTACACTACTCGACCAATAATCGGTAGCGGCCTCTAGCAAGACGTGCCGACTCCCAAATACACGTAAAGATCATATCGGACGAACCTTCCACAATAATATATACTTGTTCCCTTTGCCTCACGATATTGATTTAGCTCAAGGTGAGAACTTGTCATCCTTGCAATAGCTTAATCATCTTTCTCGATTTCCATGACACCGAGTCCCTGAAACACGGTTAACACTTAACCGAGAGTACGGCCATACATTTTCTAGATCCGGTCATTCGAGTGGCCAAGATAAATATCTCTCCGTTGGATGGAGGGCAAATCCCATCTTGATCAACCGCGACTCGCAGCATGTTTCGTGACATACCCGAAAGCTACCTTTATAGCTACCCTTTCACGGTGTAGCGTTTGATAGCCCCAAAGTAAGCCCTTACACATCCCAAGCACACGCGAAGATCTCAGGTCTAAGGAATCAGCATACAGATTGTATGAGATCAGCTGATGACATGAAAGAATAGATACCCTCACAGTGTCTCATGGTGGGTTAGTCCAACTCCATGTTCCTAACATGAGTCCACATTATTGATTGACATCTCCATGTCAATGATCCGTGAAACATGATCATCTATCAATACATGTGCTAGTCACTAACTCATATGCCTCCCTCATATGAGTGTTGACCAGGAACCTATTTAGAATAACATCATAGAGATAATGGGTTTCACAAATGAATCACGTATTCATTAACCAATATCATGATAGTTTATTCAACGGACGGAATGACAATTATTCTTTTGTCAGATATTCGTAAACATGTGGAAATATCATCATCAATATGATTGCCTCTAGGGCATATTTCCAACAACAGTTCCTATGTTCCCTCTCGACCCACCGACGCCTGGGAATCGCCAGCGTGACCGCCTCCACAAGCGCCGGAGACGCTAGCCGACGCGCCGTCCAGAACAGCGCCGCCCGGGGCTGTCGAGTTACGGAACTCGGACACCGGAGGTGCGAACACCTCCTAGTTGTTCGGTAGGAGGGTGCGAGGTGCTCCGACGTCAGTCCCCGGAGAACGAACACGAACACACGAGATTTTACCTAGGTTCAGGCCGCGTCACCGCGTAATGCCCTACGTCCTGCTTGTCTGGCTTGATTGATCGTGGATGAAGTCATACAGGGTGTGTCTTACAATCCTTCCCTCTATGCTCCAGGCCTATCCAAGCTTCACCCCGGGAAGGTCTCCGAGGTGAAGTCAGCTAGCCCCCATGCTATGTGTCTAGTAGGAAGTCCTCTTCTGCCCCCTCCACGGCCTTCGGCCTCCTTTTATACAAGGGGACACCACAGGTGGCCGCTCTAGAAGCTTCCCATCGCGGTCCGTCAGGCGTTAAATCTCTTCCTCCAAGTGGCAGCTCCTTGTCTTGGTTGTGGCGCCGTCCAAGCCGTGCTGCCTTCCGTACCGCAGTATCCGCCGGCCGGACATGACGGCTGAATGGGTCTCATCGTGGGACCGGGCGTCCTGCCCAGCTCCGTGCCGGTCCCACCGAGGCAGCGGGTCTGGTCTCGTCGACGTCTCGGCTTTATCGGGCAGCAGCACCATGCAGTCTTGTCTCGGTCGCCTGCTGTGCCTCCTTCCTGGGGAATCCATCCATGTGGCGGACCATGCAGGAGCCTCCCGCCATGTGTTTGTGGGCTATAGTCCAAGGCTTTTGGGATCCAGGAGGATTCCGGTGCCGCGTGACCCCTGTTACATGCCTCTAGCCACCTCGTCAACACTCGCGGTTTCACGCATTTTCTGCCTGTTTTTGTGGGCTATAGTCCATGGCTTTTGGGTCCCAGGAGGATTCCGGTGCCGCGTGACCCCTGTTACATGACTCTAGCCGCCTCATCAACACTCGGGGCTTCACACATTTCTAGCTGTTTTGTGGGCTATAGTCCATGGCTTTTGGGTCCCCGGAGGATTCCGGTGCCGCGTGACCCCCGTTACATGACTCTAGCCGTCTCGTCAACACTCGCTGTTTCACGGATTTATGGCTATTTTTGTGGGCTATAGTCCATGGCTTTTGGGTCCCAGGAGGATTCTGGTGCCGCGTGATCCTGGTACACGACTCTAGCCGCCTCGTCAACACTCGAGGTTTCACGCATTTCTTGCCGTTTTTGTGGGCTATAGTCCAAGGCTTTTGGGTCCCAGGAGGATTCCGGTGCCGCGTAACCCTGGTACACGACTCTAGCCGCCTCGTCAACACTCGAGGTTTCACGCATTTCTGGCCGTTTTTGTGGGCTATAGTCCATGGCTTTTCGGTCCCAGGAGGATTCCGGTGCCGCGTGACCCCTGTTACACGACTCTAGCCGCATCGTCAACACTCGCGGTTTCATGCAATTCTGGCCGTTTTTGTGGGCTATAGTCCATGGCTTTTGGGTTCCAGGAGGATTCCAGTGCCGCGTGACCCCTGTTACATGACTCTAGCCGCCTCGTCAACACTCGCGGTTTCACACATTACTGGCTGTTTTTGTGGGCTATAGTCCATGACATTTGGGTCCCTGGAGGATTCCGGTGCCGCGTGACCCTGGTACACGACTCTAGCCACCTCGTCAACTCTCGCGGTTTCACGCATTTCTGGCTGTTTTTGTGAGCTATAGTCCATGGCTTTTGGGTCCCCAAAGGAACATGGGGCTAGAGTCATGTAACAGGGGTCACGCGGCACCGGAATCCTCCTGGAACCCAAAAGCCATGGACTATAGCCCACAAAAACGGCAAGAAATGCGTGAAACCTCGAGTGTTGACGAGGTGGCTAGAGTCGTGTACCAGGGTTACGCGGCACCGGAATCCTCCTGGGACCCAAAAGCCTTGGACTATAGCCCACAAAAACGGCAAGAAATGCGTGAAACCTCGAGTGTTGACGAGGCGGCTAGAGTCGTGTACCAGGATCACGCGGCACCAGAATCCTCCTGGGACCCAAAAGCCATGGACTATAGCCCACAAAAATAGCCATAAATCCGTGAAACAGCGAGTGTTGACGAGACGGCTAGAGTCATGTAACGGGGGTCACGCGGCACCGGAATCCTCCGGGGACCCAAAAGCCATGGACTATAGCCCACAAAACAGCTAGAAATGTGTGAAGCCCCGAGTGTTGATGAGGCGGCTAGAGTCATGTAAAGGGGTCACGCGGCACCGGAATCCTCCTGGGACCCAAAAGCCATGGACTATAGCCCACAAAAACAGGCAGAAAATGCGTGAAACCGCGAGTGTTGACGAGGTGGCTAGAGGCATGTAACAGGGGTCACGCGGCACCGGAATCCTCCTGGATCCCAAAAGCCTTGGACTATAGCCCACAAACACATGGCGGGAGGCTCCTGCATGGTCCGCCACATGGATGGATTCCCCAGGAAGGAAGCACAGCAGGCGACCGAGACAAGACTGCATGGTGCTGCTGCCCGATAAAGCCGAGACGTCGACGAGACTAGACCCGCTGCCTCGGTGGGACCGGCACGGAGCTGGGCAGGACGCCCGGTCCCACGATGAGACCCATTCAGCCGTCATGTCCGGCCGGCGGATACTGCGGTACGGAAGGCAGCACGGCTTGGACGGCGCCACGACCAAGACAAGGAGCTGCCACTTGGAGGAAGAGATTTAACGCCTGACGGACCGCGATGGGAAGCTTCTAGAGCGGCCACCTGTGGTGTCCCCTTGTATAAAAGGAGGCCGAAGGCCGTGGAGGGGGCAGAAGAGGACTTCCTACTAGACACATAGCATGGGGGCTAGCTGACTTCACCTCGGAGACCTTCCCGGGGTGAAGCTTGGATAGGCCTGGAGCATAGAGGGAAGGATTGTAAGACACACCCTGTATGACTTCATCCACGATCAATCAAGCCAGACAAGCAGGACATAGGGCATTACGCGGTGACGCGGCCTGAACCTGGGTAAAATCTCGTGTGTTCGTGTTCGTTCTCCGGGGACTGACGTCGGAGCACCTCGCACCCTCCTACCGAACAACTAGGAGGTGTTCGCACCTCCGGTGTCCGAGTTCCGTAACTCGACAGCCCCGGGCGGCGCTGTTCTGGACGGCGCGTCGGCTAGCGTCTCCGGCGCTTGTGGAGGCGGTCACGCTGGCGATTCCCAGGCGTCGGTGGGTCGAGAGGGAACATATGAACTGTTGTTGGAAATATGCCCTAGAGGCAATCATATTGATGATGATATTTCCACATGTTTACGAATATCTGACAAAAGAATAATTGTCATTCCGTCCGTTGAATAAACTATCATGATATTGGTTAATGAATACGTGATTCATTTGTGAAACCCATTATCTCTATGATGTTATTCTAAATAGGTTCCTGGTCAACACTCATATGAGGGAGGCATATGAGTTAGTGACTAGCACATGTATTGATAGATGATCATGTTTCACGGATCATTGACATGGAGATGTCAATCAATAATGTGGACTCATGTTAGGAACATGGAGTTGGACTAACCCACCATGAGACACTGTGAGGGTATCTATTCTTTCATGTCATCAGCTGATCTCATACAATCTGTATGCTGATTCCTTAGACCTGAGATCTTCGCGTGTGCTTGGGATGTGTAAGGGCTTACTTTGGGGCTATCAAACGCTACACCGTGAAAGGGTAGCTATAAAGGTAGCTTTCGGGTATGTCACGAAACATGCTGCGAGTCGCGGTTGATCAAGATGGGATTTGCCCTCCATCCAACGGAGAGATATTTATCTTGGCCACTCGAATGACCGGATCTAGAAAATGTATGGCCGTACTCTCGGTTAAGTGTTAACCGTGTTTCAGGGACTCGGTGTCATGGAAATCGAGAAAGATGATTAAGCTATTGCAAGGATGACAAGTTCTCACCTTGAGCTAAATCAATATCGTGAGGCAAAGGGAACAAGTATATATTATTGTGGAAGGTTCGTCCGATATGATCTTTACGTGTATTTGGGAGTCGGCACGTCTTGCTAGAGGCCGCTACCGATTATTGGTCGAGTAGTGTACTCGCGCCATGTCCATCTATGCGTGAACCTATAGGGTCACACACTTAAGGGGTATGGAACAGAGATTGGATGTGATCCATCTCTTATTGGGTTTATAGTGCTAAATGGGCCTCTATGGTAGCAGCCCATTAGGAGGACTATATATAAGAGAGGAGTGGGCAGCACAAGGACACAGGAGTGCAAACCCTAGCCGCCGCACTCTCTCCACCCAGCCCGCGCCATCGGTGCTAGCACCCCGACCGCGGTGTTCCATCCCTGTATGTGTGGATACCTTGGAGGCGCCACACTTGGGGCGCTTGGACGAATCGTTCATGGGATCCGCGAGGTGCTGTTCATGGGATCGCGAGGAGGAGGAGT
Organism: Poa annua; assembly: GCA_026929855.1. Classification (NCBI taxonomy): domain Eukaryota; kingdom Viridiplantae; phylum Streptophyta; class Magnoliopsida; order Poales; family Poaceae; genus Poa; species Poa annua. The sequence goes on from CM049436.1 coordinate 59,736, forward strand.
AGTACGACTACACGACATCGACACGTGACATCGACAGTCTTCCGCTGCACTACGCGTCGAGAGGTAATTCGTGCTCCGTGATCGATTACTTGCAGGGGTTCCAGGAATGAACGCGGTAGAAATTTTGATTTGTTGCTAGCATAGCCTACCCGTTCCCCAACAACTGTGAGGTGGATAGGGTGGCCAAGTTGGATGTGCAGTTCCACAAGAGGTCGTACTGCAGCTTGGGGGTTAGGCAGGGTTTAGGCTAAGCAAGTTTCGGCCACGGCAAAGCGTGCATCCGGGACGTCCAGAACACGACGTGAGAGGCATCGTCGCGTTCCCGGTGACTCTGAGCACCAAATGAAAAATGGTCTCCACCATTGGGTACCTAAGGACAAGACCAACACTACCACACAGGGCAAACTGAAAAACCTCACACTTCGCAACAAGACATTTTTCAAAACGTTCACGCACACAAGGTGTTAGATGAAATGAAACAGGTCTTCCCCAACTCAGAAAAATCCTAGTAAATTGCCACCTAGTAGGTTTGGCATAGGGAGGGTGTCCACAGAGTTTGAGCTCAAATGAGTGCATAGTAATTGGGTTGTGACACGGTGTCCTAAAATGGACATAATAGCATTTTGGAAGATGATGCCCTAACTCGCAAATATTGCATGGGAGTATGCAATATTTTTACAGGGGTTGTCTTTATATGAGTATAGGAGTCTTCTTATATTTTTGGTGGAATTTTCCAGCTAGGAAAATAGGCTTCACTTTTGTAGGGGGACAAAGTGCTTAAGAGGATCGATAATTAGGGCTATGATTGTTTTGAGAGGAACCATAAGCATCAAAATAATAAAAAAGGGATAGAGTGGTTTGTGGATCACTGGAAAATTCGTGAGAGGGAAATTCCCCAAGTCAAATCATCCTCAATAGATTTGAAGAAACATATAGATTTAGACGAAAAAGTTTTTTGGGTGTCGAAAAACACCAGTAAAATTAGGTACGGATTTTGGGGTGTTGCACAATACAAACAGACAATCATGCACGTCCGTATTAATTTGTAATCCTTTGCTTCTCCCAAAAAATTAGCTTAATAGAGTGAGTTTGCGCCCCTAGAGAACAAGCTAAAATTAGCTAAGGCTGATATTGGACTACCCGACAAAGTTTCGTGTAGGGAGTTAGTGCCCCCAAAAAACAAGCCAAGATTAGCCAAGCCATACGGTTCGAGCATCCATATTTGGCTTCATGCAAGAATTTTGTGCCCTAGAAAATTAGGAAGACAGACATTCGGCCACTGGTTGGATTCGTGCCACCTAACCACGATTGGCCTATCTATAAATAGCAGTGTCCATACGCACTCAGTCGTGCATATATATAACATAATCTATCTAACAAATTCGTGTCACGTACATTAACTATTCATCCACCCATACATCAGCCTTTTACCATGGAGAATCTCTCATCCACCATCTTCAACTTCGTCATCATGCTTGGTGTTTTGGCCTCCCTTGTCGTGGCGGCCGATATCAACGACGACCGGATTAAAGAGGCGTGTGGGGGCACGGTTGACCCTGCGACATGTTTCTCCACTCTCTCTCCCGCCAAAGATCCCAATAACACATACGTCGACCCGGTGGAGCTGGCCGAGCTGGAGGTCAACACCGCATTCGATCTCTTCAGCATGGCCTCCACGGCTGCGGGTACTCAACACTGGAACGATGAAAACATGTCCAAGGAGGACGAGGACTGCTTCAAGGAGTGCATGGTGAAGATGGAAAACGCATGTACGGCATTCGACCCGTATCATGGCAAAATAAATCTCTCCAAAGTACGCAGCTTCATCGCAGAGGCCAAGGCGAAGCATGTCGTATGGAACTGCGATGCGTGCCGACGCGGGGACGACAAAAAGAAGGTTGATGAAATTTCTAAGGGCAACCAAGCGGAAAAGTTCATCGCGGTCCTGCCCCAGCTCCTTGACCGCGTCCACGACAAATAAATGAAGTCGACTCTGTCCAACATGCATGCATTTGGTACGGATGAGTGGGCAGACATGCATGTATGGACAACACAATAATACTTCTACTAGGACTACGACATGTTGTCTATTTTTATTTATTTTCTTCTCTGCATTTGAAAATATAATTATCTATATTTGTCTTCATCTGTGATGTCGCGTTTCCTAGTTTATAAACTGTTAATGTAGAAACTGTATTCATGTACCATGTAGCAGCGTCCGTGCACCACCTGAAGTTGCATGGGTACCTAAACCTAGTCTCCTAGCATCGTTCTGAATCCTCTCCCATGAAAGATTTCCATCATCACGGTCTATCAGGAATCCAAGTTGAACAAACGAATCTGATCCAAGAGCTTTGTCCAGATATAATCGTCCATAAAAGATGTGGAAAACATACATTTCAAACTGTACTCTCCTTAGTAGGGACACATGCATGACGTTCGGGACGTGTGCATCGAGATGATGGCGGTCTTGCGGCGCTTCCATGTTCTTCGCCACCATGTCATAGATCGTGTGGCCCTCCTCGGAGAGATCTACATGGAGGTGATCCGAGTTTGATCTGCTGTGACTCGAGATCAAATGTCTAGCGTCGGTGATGGAAAAAAATTATAGCTCTGAATACCAATTGTTAACTACACAGCAGATCGAGTATAGGAATCTCATAGTATAGATCGCAGTTCGGAGTAATTCAGCAAGTACGCTACAAGGATTCTAAATTAGATTACAAACCAACTTAGCCAGGCCGCAGCCTTTTGTCTATTCGCCACCTATTATTAAAATATGCATCACATCTTATAGCTCGAGCCAATGTGAGGTTGCCAGCTCATCAGCTTGTCTATTCCATCCGAAGATAGCGCTTGCTTTCGCGACGTCTTCAACGCTCTCGGTGTGGTTGTGCCATGGGGCCCTACTAGTCAGGTTCAGTGTTAACATAAAATTAGAACATGTCAAAGGAAACCTAGCCAGCAGGACGGGAGCGACCTTGTTCTCTGCGATCACGTCGGAGGAGATGGTCGAAGCTCGATATAAAAAACATGTGATGGAAGAGGGGTCGTGCAAAGCGGGGGAGGTGGTGGGTGACCATCGAGGTTTGTACCTGTGTGGCCAGCAAAGCTGGGCTACGGTGGCCGGAGTGGAGATGACCCCTAGTGAACATATTTTTTTTCCTAAATTTCACCCGCCCCCCAGATGACTTTCTGTGGCGCACCTGGCCATGTGCGCCACAGAAATGTAACTTTCTGTGGCTCACCAGGCTTGGTGCGCCACAAAAAGTCTAATTTCTGTGGCGCATGTGGTTTAATGCGCCACAGAAATGTGACTTTCTTTGGCGCACCAGGCTTGGTGCGCCACATAAAAATATTTCTGTGGCACACGGAAATTGATGGGCCACAGAAAGTCATGCACCTATAAGATTTTCTCTACTAGTGTTGATACTCTGGCCAAGTTGATGCTTGTGACTCCAAAAGGTAGTATTTATGCTAGATAGTGGGTTCTGTCTCCAATTAATCTGGGGGAGTGACAGCAACCTATAATGTTGTGGATGTGCTATTGCCACTAGGGGTAAAACAACGATGCTTTGTCTAAGGATAAATGTGTTGCTTACATTATGCACTTTACTTAATGCAATAGTCCGTTGCTTGCAACTTAATACTGAAAGGGGTGCGGATGCTAACCGGAAGGTTGATTATTTAGAAACAGATGCATGCTGGATAGCGGTATGTGTATCATGTTGGAATGCCCAAGTAAATCTCATTGTATCGTCATAACTTGTACATGCATTGTTATGCACTTCTCAATATTGTCACTTGCCCAGCTGTAATTTATTTACCCAGCATGTTAGTTATCTTTTATGGAGAGACACCACTAGTGAACTGTGGACCCTGGTCCATTCTTTTACATTGATAATACAACCTACTGCAAGCACTGTTCTTTTTCATTCTCTGCAAACAAACATCATTTTCCACACCATACGCCTAATCCTCTATTTTCAGCAAGCCGGTGAGATTGACAACCTCACTGTTAAGTTGGGGCGAAGTAGTTTGATTGTGTTGTGCAGGTTCCACGTTGGCACCGGAATCCCTGGTGTTGCGCCGCACTACACTCCTTCACCAACAACCTTTAGAAGTGTCTTTGATCTCCTACTGGTCCGATTAAACCTTGGTTTCATACTGAGAGAAAACTTGCTGCTACACTCATCATACCTTCCTCTTGGGGTCTCCCAACGAACGTGTGCCTTGCACGTATCAGAGGGGAAAGGCCCCGCTCCAGGAGAGCGGCGAATAACACGCATTCGTCGTGAGATGGACGCGGAGCCACCTCCCCTCCTCTGCTGTCCGCCAATAAGATCCACCGGAGCGCGGAAGATAGCCCGCAGCGGCGAGAAGATCCAGCTCGTTGTGCGTCAGCTCCGAGCCGCGCCACGATAGACCCCCCTCCCCCGAAGATGCACGGAGGATACAGTTGCCGTGCGAAGGGGAAGGGGACGGACTTGCCGGAGAAAATAAGGGAGGAGTCATGCTTCTAGCCTCCCACAAACGGAGGCGGGAGGATTGCGGAGCCGGCAAGCTGAGGCCGCTGGACGAAGAGGAACGCACGGAGAGGGGCATGGCGACGGAAGAACACAAGGTCCAGGTCCCGGCAAGGGGAGGAAGGGAGGTGCATTTAAGGATGAAGGAGTACGCAGGCGCGTCCTCCCCCTCGGGAAACGAAACCAGGTCAACCGGCGCATCATTACCCAAGAGCCTCCCCCATTGGGGAGGAGAAGAGACGGAGGTGACGATCCCTGGAGACAACTCCACGTGGGCAAGAATACCGACGGACGCGGCCACGCGTCCTTTTGCCAAGGAAGCCGAGGGGCGGCTCCCCCGCGCCTCGAAAGAAGGGCGCCCTATGGCCGAGGACGGCTTCCCGTGCCTCAGGGCGCCCGGGGGCTACAATCGGTGTCCGGGACCCAGGGGCTCCCAGAATCCCGGAGAAGGAGGACCTGCCCCTCGGAGCCAGAAGCTTCCACGCCCGGAGCCTCGGTGGGCCCTCCTCCCCGCCCAGGGGACACAAGCCAACCCGAGGCGGACCACACGGCGGGAGGCTTCTGCGTGGTCCGCCAGATGGATGGCTTCCCCAAGAAGGAAGCACAGCAGGCGGCCGAGACAAGACTGCATGGTCCTGCTGCCTGATACAGCCGAGACGTCAACAAGACCAGACCCGCTGCCTCGGTGGGACCGGCACGGAGGTCGGCAGGACGCCCGGTCCCACGATGAGACCCATTCAGCCGTCATGTCCGGCCGGCGAATACTGCGGCATGGAAGGCAGCACGGCTTGGATGGCGCCACGACCAAGACAAGGAGCTGCCACTTGGAGGAAGGGATTTGACGCGTGACGGACCGCGATGGGAAGCTTCTAGAGCGGCCACCTGTGGTGTCCCCTTGTATAAAAGGAGGCCGAAGGCCGTGGAGGGGGCAGAAGAGGACTTCCTACTAGACACATAGCTTGGGGGCTAGCTGACTTCACCTCGGAGGCCTTCCTGGGGTGAATCTTGGATAGGCCTAGAGCATAGAGGGAAGGATTGTAAGACACACCCTGTATGACTTCATCCACGGTCAATCAAGCCAGACAAGCAGGACGTAGGGCATTATGCGGCGACGCGGCCTGAACCTGGGTAAAATCTCGTGGGTTCGTGCTCGTTCTCCGGGGACTGACGTCGGAGCACCTCGCGCCCTCCTACCGAACAACTAGGAGGTGTTCGCACCTCCGGTGTCCGAGTTCCGTAACTCGACAGCCCCGGGCGGCGCTGTTCTGGACGGCGCGTCGGCTAGCGTCTCCGGCGCTTGTGGAGGCGGTCGCGCTGGGGATTCCCGGGCGTCGGTGGGTCGAGAGGGAGCATAGGAACTGTGAGGTGGATAGGGTGGCCAAGCTGGACATGCAGTTCCAGACGAGGTCGTACTGCAGCTTGGGGGTTAGGCAGGGTTTAGGCTAAGCAAGTTTCGGCCACGGCAAAGCGTGCGTCCGAGACGTCCAGAACACGACGTGAGAGGCATCGTCGCGTTCCCGGTGACTCTGAGCACCAAATGAAAAATGGTCTCCACCATTGGGTACCTAAGGACAAGACCAACACTACCACACAGGGCAAACTAAAAAACCTCACACTTCGCAACAAGACATTTTTCAAAACGTTCACGCACACAAGGTGTTAGATGAAATGAAACAGGTCTTCCCCAACTCAGAAAAATCCTAGTAAATTGCCACCTAGTAGGTTTGGCATAGGGAGGGTGTCCACAGAGTTTGAGCTCAAATGAGTGCATAGTAATTGGGTTGTGACACGGTGTCCTAAAATGGACATAATAGCATTTTGGAAGATGATGCCCTAACTCGCAAATATTGCATGGGTGTATGCAATATTTTTACAGGGGTTGTCTTTATATGAGTAGAGGAGTCTTCTTATATTTTTGGTGGAATTTTCTAGCTAGGAAAATAGGCTTCACTTTTGTAGGGGGACAAAGTGCTTAAGAGGATCGATAATTAGGGCTATGATTGTTTTGAGAGGAACCATAAGCATCAAAATAATAAAAAAGGGATAGAGTGGTTTGTGGATCACTGGAAAATTTGTGAGAGGGAAATTCCCCAAGTCAAATCATCCTCAATAGATTTGAAGAAACATATAGATTTAGACGAAAAAGTTTTTCGGGTGTCGAAAAACACCAGTAAAATTAGGTACGGATTTTGGGGTGTTGCACAATACAAACAGACAATCATGCACGTCCGTATTAATTTGTAATCCTTTGCTTCTCCCAAAAAATTAGCTTAATAGCGTGAGTTTGCGCCCCTAGAGAACAAGCTAAAATTAGCTAAGGCTGATACTGGACTACCCGACAAAGTTTCGTGTAGGGAGTTAGTGCCCCCAAAAAACAAGCCAAGATTAGCCAAGCCATACGGTTCGAGCATCCATATTTGGCTTCATGCAAGAATTTTGTGCCCTAGAAAATTAGGAAGACAGACATTCGGCCACTGGTTGGATTCGTGCCACCTAACCACGATTGGCCTATCTATAAATAGCAGTGTCCATACACACTCATTCGTGCATATATATAACATCATCTATCTAACAAATTCGTCTCACGTACATTAACTATTCATCCACCCATACATCAGCCTTTTACCATGGAGAATCTCTCATCCACCATCTTCAACTTCGTCATCATGCTTGGTGTTTTGGCCTCCCTTGTCGTGGCGGCCGATATCAACGACGACCGGATTAAAGAGGCGTGTGGGGGCACGGTTGACCCTGCGACATGTTTCTCCACTCTCTCTCCCGCCAAAGATCCCAATAACACATACGTCGACCCGGTGGAGCTGGCCGAGCTGGAGGTCAACACCGCATTCTATCTCTTCAGCATGGCCTCCACGGCTGCGGGTACTCAACACTGGAACGATGAAAACATGTCCAAGGAGGACGAGGACTGCTTCAAGGAGTGCATGGTGAAGATGGAAAACGCATGTACGGCATTCGACCCGTATCATGGCAAAATAAATCTCTCCAAAGTACGCAGCTTCATCGCAGAGGCCAAGGCGAAGCATGTCGTATGGAACTGCGATGCGTGCCGACGCGGGGACGACAAAAAGAAGGTTGATGAAATTTCTAAGGGCAACCAAGCGGAAAAGTTCATCGCGGTCCTGCCCCTGCTCCTTGACCGCGTCCACGACAAATAAATGAAGTCGACTCTGTCCAACATGCATGCATTTGGTACGGATGAGTGGGCAGACATGCATGTATGGACAACACAATAATACTTCTACTAGGACTACGACATGTTGTCTATTTTTATTTATTTTCTTCTCTGCATTTGAAAATATAATTATCTATATTTGTCTTCATCTGTGATGTCGCGTTTCCTAGTTTATAAACTGTTAATGTAGAAACTGTATTCATGTACCATGTAGCAGCGTCCGTGCACCACCTGAAGTTGCATGAGTACCTAAACCTAGTCTCTTAGCATCGTTCTGAATCCTCTCTCATGAAAGATTTCCATCATCACGGTCTATCAGGAATCCAAGGTGAACAAACGAATCTGATCCAAGAGCTTTGTCCAGATATAATCGTCCATAAAAGATGTGGAAAACATACATTTCAAACTGTACTCTCCTTAGTAGGGACACATGCATGACGTTCGGGACGTGTGCATCGAGATGATGGCGGTCTTGCGGCGCTTCCATGTTCTTCGCCACCATGTCATAGATCGTGTGGCCCTCCTCGGAGAGATCTACATGGAGGTGATCCGAGTTTGATCTGCTGTGACTCGAGATCTAATGTCTAGCGTCGGTGATGGAAAAAAATTATAGCTCTGAATACCAATTGTTAACTACACAGCAGATCGAGTATAGGAATCTCATAGTATAGATCGCAGTTCGGAGTAATTCAGCAAGTACGCTACAAGGATTCTAAATTAGATTACAAACCAACTTAGCCAGGCCGCAGCCTTTTGTCTATTCGCCACCTATTATTAAAATATGCATCACATCTTATAGCTCGAGCCAATGTGAGGTTGCCAGCTCATCAGCTTGTCTATTCCATCCGAAGATAGCGCTTGCTTTCGCGACGTCTTCAACGCTCTCGGTGTGGTTGTGCCATGGGGCCCTACTAGTCAGGTTCAGTGTTAACATAAAATTAGAACATGTCAAAGGAAACCTAGCCAGCAGGACGGGAGCGACCTTGTTCTCTGCGATCACGTCGGAGGAGATGGTCGAAGCTCGATATAAAAAACATGTGATGGAAGAGGGGTCGTGCAAAGCGGGGGAGGTGGTGGGTGACCATCGAGGTTTGTACCTGTGTGGCCAGCAAAGCTGGGCTACGGTGGCCGGAGTGGAGATGACCCCTAGTGAACATATTTTTTTTCCTAAATTTCACCCGCCCCCCAGATGACTTTCTGTGGCGCACCTGGCCATGTGCGCCACAGAAATGTAACTTTCTGTGGCTCACCAGGCTTGGTGCGCCACAAAAAGTCTAATTTCTGTGGCGCATGTGGTTTAATGCGCCACAGAAATGTGACTTTCTTTGGCGCACCAGGCTTGGTGCGCCACATAAAAATATTTCTGTGGCACACGGAAATTGATGCGCCACAGAAAGTCATGCACCTATAAGCTTTTCTCTACTAGTGTTGATACTCTGGCCAAGTTGATGCTTGTGACTCCAAAAGGTAGTATTTATGCTAGATAGTGGGTTCTGTCTCCAATTAATCTGGGGGAGTGACAGCAACCTATAAGGTTGTGGATGTGCTATTGCCACTAGGAGTAAAACAACGATGCTTTGTCTAAGGATAAATGTGTTGCTTACATTATGCACTTTACTTAATGCAATAGTCCGTTGCTTGCAACTTAATACTGAAAGGGGTGCGGATGCTAACCGGAAGGTTGATTATTTAGAAACAGATGCATGCTGGATAGCGGTATGTGTATCATGTTGGAATGCCCAAGTAAATCTCATTGTATCGTCATAACTTGTACATGCATTGTTATGCACTTCTCAATATTGTCACTTGCCCAGCTGTAATTTATTTACCCAGCATGTTAGTTATCTTTTATGGAGAGACACCACTAGTGAACTGTGGACCCTGGTCCATTCTTTTACATTGATAATACAACCTACTGCAAGCACTGTTCTTTTTCATTCTCTGCAAACAAACATCATTTTCCACACCATACGCCTAATCCTCTATTTTCAGCAAGCCGGTGAGATTGACAACCTCACTGTTAAGTTGGGGCGAAGTAGTTTGATTGTGTTGTGCAGGTTCCACGTTGGCACCGGAATCCCTGGTGTTGCGCCGCACTACACTCCTTCACCAACAACCTTTAGAAGTGTCTTTGATCTCCTACTGGTCCGATTAAACCTTGGTTTCATACTGAGAGAAAACTTGCTGCTACACTCATCATACCTTCCTCTTGGGGTCTCCCAACGAACGTGTGCCTTGCACGTATCAGAGGGGAAAGGCCCCGCTCCAGGAGAGCGGCGAATAACACGCATTCGTCGTGAGATGGACGCGGAGCCACCTCCCCTCCTCTGCTGTCCGCCAATAAGATCCACCGGAGCGCGGAAGATAGCCCGCAGCGGCGAGAAGATCCAGCTCGTTGTGCGTCAGCTCCGAGCCGCGCCACGATAGACCCCCCTCCCCCGAAGATGCACGGAGGATACAGTTGCCGTGCGAAGGGGAAGGGGACGGACTTGCCGGAGAAAAGAAGGGAGGAGTCATGCTTCTAGCCTCCCACAAACGGAGGCGGGAGGATTGCGGAGCCGGCAAGCTGAGGCCGCTGGACGAAGAGGAACGCACGGAGAGGGGCATGGCGACGGAAGAACACAAGGTCCAGGTCCCGGCAAGGGGAGGAAGGGAGGTGCATTTAAGGATGAAGGAGTACGCAGGCGCGTCCTCCCCCTCGGGAAACGAAACCAGGTCAACCGGCGCATCATTACCCAAGAGCCTCCCCCATTGGGGAGGAGAAGAGACGGAGGTGACGATCCCTGGAGACAACTCCACGTGGGCAAGAATACCGACGGACGCGGCCACGCGTCATTTTTCCAAGGAAGCCGAGGGGCGGCTCCCCCGCGCCTCGAAAGAAGGGCGCCCTATGGCCGAGGACGGCTTCCCGTGCCTCAGGGCGCCCGGGGGCTACAATCGGTGTCCGGGACCCAGGGGCTCCCAGAATCCCGGAGAAGGAGGACCTGCCCCTCGGAGCCAGAAGCTTCCACGCCCGGAGCCTCGGTGGGCCCTCCTCCCCGCCCAGGGGACACAAGCCAACCCGAGGCGGACCACACGGCGGGAGGCTTCTGCGTGGTCCGCCAGATGGATGGCTTCCCCAAGAAGGAAGCACAGCAGGCGGCCGAGACAAGACTGCATGGTCCTGCTGCCTGATACAGCCGAGACGTCAACAAGACCAGACCCGCTGCCTCGGTGGGACCGGCACGGAGGTCGGCAGGACGCCCGGTCCCACGATGAGACCCATTCAGCCGTCATGTCCGGCCGGCGAATACTGCGGCATGGAAGGCAGCACGGCTTGGATGGCGCCACGACCAAGACAAGGAGCTGCCACTTGGAGGAAGGGATTTGACGCGTGACGGACCGCGATGGGAAGCTTCTAGAGCGGCCACCTGTGGTGTCCCCTTGTATAAAAGGAGGCCGAAGGCCGTGGAGGGGGCAGAAGAGGACTTCCTACTAGACACATAGCTTGGGGGCTAGCTGACTTCACCTCGGAGGCCTTCCTGGGGTGAATCTTGGATAGGCCTAGAGCATAGAGGGAAGGATTGTAAGACACACCCTGTATGACTTCATCCACGGTCAATCAAGCCAGACAAGCAGGACGTAGGGCATTATGCGGCGACGCGGCCTGAACCTGGGTAAAATCTCGTGGGTTCGTGCTCGTTCTCCGGGGACTGACGTCGGAGCACCTCGCGCCCTCCTACCGAACAACTAGGAGGTGTTCGCACCTCCAGTGTCCGAGTTCCGTAAGTCGACAGCCCCGGGCGGCGCTGTTCTGGACGGCGCGTCGGCTAGCGTCTCCGGCGCTTGTGGAGGCGGTCGCGCTGGGGATTCCCGGGAGTCGGTGGGTCGAGAGGGAGCATAGGAACTGTGAGGTGGATAGGGTGGCCAAGCTGGACATGCAGTTCCAGACGAGGTCGTACTGCAGCTTGGGGGTTAGGCAGGGTTTAGGCTAAGCAAGTTTCGGCCACGGCAAAGCGTGCGTCCGAGATGTCCAGAACACGACGTGAGAGGCATCGTCGCGTTCCCGGTGACTCTGAGCACCAAATGAAAAATGGTCTCCACCATTGGGTACCTAAGGAAGAGACCAACACTACCACACAGGGCAAACTAAAAAACCTCACACTTCGCAACAAGACATTTTTCAAAACGTTCACGCACACAAGGTGTTAGATGAAATGAAACAGGTCTTCCCCAACTCAGAAAAATCCTAGTAAATTGCCACCTAGTAGGTTTGGCATAGGGAGGGTGTCCACAGAGTTTGAGCTCAAATGAGTGCATAGTAATTGGGTTGTGACACGGTGTCCTAAAATGGACATAATAGCATTTTGGAAGATGATGCCCTAACTCGCAAATATTGCATGGGAGTATGCAATATTTTTACAGGGGTTGTCTTTATATGAGTATAGGAGTCTTCTTATATTTTTGGTGGAATTTTCCAGCTAGGAAAATAGGCTTCACTTTTGTAGGGGGACAAAGTGCTTAAGAGGATCGATAATTAGGGCTATGATTGTTTTGAGAGGAACCATAAGCATCAAAATAATAAAAAAGGGATAGAGTGGTTTGTGGATCACTGGAAAATTCGTGAGAGGGAAATTCCCCAAGTCAAATCATCCTCAATAGATTTGAAGAAACATATAGATTTAGACGAAAAAGTTTTTTGGGTGTCGAAAAACACCAGTAAAATTAGGTACGGATTTTGGGGTGTTGCACAATACAAACAGACAATCATGCACGTCCGTATTAATTTGTAATCCTTTGCTTCTCCCAAAAAATTAGCTTAATAGAGTGAGTTTGCGCCCCTAGAGAACAAGCTAAAATTAGCTAAGGCTGATATTGGACTACCCGACAAAGTTTCGTGTAGGGAGTTAGTGCCCCCAAAAAACAAGCCAAGATTAGCCAAGCCATACGGTTCGAGCATCCATATTTGGCTTCATGCAAGAATTTTGTGCCCTAGAAAATTAGGAAGACAGACATTCGGCCACTGGTTGGATTCGTGCCACCTAACCACGATTGGCCTATCTATAAATAGCAGTGTCCATACGCACTCATTCGTGCATATATATAACATAATCTATCTAACAAATTCGTGTCACGTACATTAACTATTCATCCACCCATACATCAGCCTTTTACCATGGAGAATCTCTCATCCACCATCTTCAACTTCGTCATCATGCTTGGTGTTTTGGCCTCCCTTGTCGTGGCGGCCGATATCAACGACGACCGGATTAAAGAGGCGTGTGGGGGCACGGTTGACCCTGCGACATGTTTCTCCACTCTCTCTCCCGCCAAAGATCCCAATAACACATACGTCGACCCGGTGGAGCTGGCCGAGCTGGAGGTCAACACCGCATTCCATCTCTTCAGCATGGCCTCCACGGCTGCGGGTACTCAACACTGGAACGATGAAAACATGTCCAAGGAGGACGAGGACTGCTTCAAGGAGTGCATGGTGAAGATGGATAACGCATGTACGGCATTCGACCCGTATCATGGCAAAATAAATCTCTCCAAAGTACGCAGCTTCATCGCAGAGGCCAAGGCGAAGCATGTCGTATGGAACTGCGATGCGTGCCGACGCGGGGACGACAAAAAGAAGGTTGATGAAATTTCTAAGGGCAACCAAGCGGAAAAGTTCATCGCGGTCCTGCCCCAGCTCCTTGACCGCGTCCACGACAAATAAATGAAGTCGACTCTGTCCAACATGCATGCATTTGGTATGGATGAGTGGGCAGACATGCATGTATGGATAACACAATAATACTTCTACTAGGACTACGACATGTTGTCTATTTTTATTTATTTTCTTCTCTGCATTTGAAAATATAATTATCTATATTTGTCTTCATCTGTGATGTCGCGTTTCCTAGTTTATAAACTGTTAATGTAGAAACTATATTCATGTACCATGTAGCAGCGTCCGTGCACCACCTGAAGTTGCATGAGTACCTAAACCTAGTCTCTTAGCATCGTTCTGAATCCTCTCTCATGAAAGATTTCCATCATCACGGTCTATCAGGAATCCAAGTTGAACAAACGAATCTGATCCAAGAGCTTTGTCCAGATATAATCGTCCATAAAAGATGTGGAAAACATACATTTCAAACTGTACTCTCCTTCGTAGGGACACATGCATGACGTTCGGGACGTGTGCATCGAGATGATGGCGGTCTTGCGGCGCTTCCGTGTTCTTCGCCACCATGTCATAGATCGTGTGGCCCTCCTCGGAGAGATCTACATGGAGGTGATCTGAGTTTGATCTGCTGTGACTCGAGATCTAATGGCTAGCGTCGGTGATGGAAAAAAATTATAGCTCTGAATACCAAATGTTAACTACACAGCAGATCGAGTATAGGAATCTCATAGTATAGATCGCAGTTCGGAGTAATTCAGCAAGTACGCTACAAGGATTCTAAATTAGATTACAAGCCAACTTAGCCAGGCCGCAACCTTTTGTCTATTCGCCACCTATTATTAAAATATGCATCACATCTTATAGCTCGAGCCAATGTGAGGTTGCCAGCTCATCAGCTTGTCTATTCCATCCGAAGATAGCGCTTGCTTTCGCGACGTCTTCAACGCTCTCGGTATGGTTGTGCCATGGGGCCGTACTAGTCATGTTAAGTGTTAACATAAAATTAGAACATGTCGAAGGAAACCTAGCCAGCAGGACAGGAGCGACCTTGTTCTCTGCGATCACGTCGGAGGAGATGGTCGAAGCTCGATATAAAAAACATGTGATGGAAGAGGGGTCGTGTAGAGCGGGGGAGGTGGTGGGTGACCATCGAGGTTTGTGCCTGTGTGGCCAGCAAAGCTGGGCTACGGTGGCCGGAGTGGAGATGACCCCTACTGAACATAATTTTTTTTCTTAAATTTCACCCGCCCCCAGATGACTTTCCGTGGCGCACCTGGCCATGTGCGCCACAGAAATGTGACTTTCTGTGGCTCACCAGGCTTGGTGCGCCACAGAAAGTCTAATTTCTGTGGCGCATGTGGTATAATGCGCCACAGAAATGTGACTTTCTTTGGCGCACCAGGCTTGGTGCGCCACATAAAAATATTTCTGTGGCACACGGAAATTGATGCGCCACAGAAAGTCATGCACCTATAAGCTTTTCTCTACTAGTGTTGATACTCTGGCCAAGTTGATGCTTGTGACTCCAAAAGGGAGTATTTATGCTAGATAGTGGGTTCTGTCTCCAATTAATCAGGGGGAGTGACAACAACCTCTAAGGTTGTGGATGTGCTATTGCCACTAGGGGTAAAACAACGATGCTTTGTCTAAGGATAAATGTGTTGCTTACATTATGCACTTTACTTAATGAAATAGTCCGTTGCTTGCAACTTAATACTGAAAGGGGTGCGGATGCTAACCTGAAGGTTGATTATTTAGAAACAGATGCATGCTGGATAGCGGTCTGTGTATCATGTTGGAATGCCCAAGTAAATCTCATTGTATCGTCATAACTTGTACATGCATTGTTATGCACTTCTCAATATTGTCACTTGCCCAGCTGTAATTTATTTACCCAGCATGTTAGTTATCTTTTATGGAGAGACACCACTAGTGAACTGTGGACCCTGTTCCATTCTTTTACATTGATAATACAACCTACTGCAAGCACTGTTCCTTTTCATTCTCTGCAAACAAACATCATTTTCCACACCATACGCCTAATCCTCTGTTTTCAGCAAGCCGGTGAGATTGACAACCTCACTGTTAAGTTGGGGCGAAGTAGTTTGATTGTGTTGTGCAGGTTCCACGTTGGCACCGGAATCCCTGGTGTTGCGCCGCACTACACTCCTTCACCAACAACCTTTAGAAGTGTCTTTGATCTCCTACTGGTCCGATTAAACCTTGGTTTCATACTGAGAGAAAACTTGCTGCTACACTCATCATACCTTCCTCTTGGGGTCTCCCAACGAACGTGTGCCTTGCACGTATCAGAGGGGAAAGGCCCCGCTCCAGGAGAGCGGCGAATAACACGCATTCGTCGTGAGATGGACGCGGAGCCACCTCCCCTCCTCTGCTGTCCGCCAATAAGATCCACCGGAGCGCGGAAGATAGCCCGCAGCGGCGAGAAGATCCAGCTTGTTGTGCGTCAGCTCCGAGCCGCGCCACGATAGACCCCCCTCCCCCGAAGATGCACGGAGGATACAGTTGCCGTGCGAAGGGGAAGGGGACGGACTTGCCGGAGAAAAGAAGGGAGGAGTCATGCTTCTAGCCTCCCACAAACGGAGGCGGGAGGATTGCGGAGCCGGCAAGCTGAGGCCGCTGGACGAAGAGGAACGCACGGAGAGGGGCATGGCGACGGAAGAACACAAGGTCCAGGTCCCGGCAAGGGGAGGAAGGGAGGTGCATTTAAGGATGAAGGAGTACGCAGGCGCGTCTTCCCCCTCGGGAAACGAAACCAGCTCAACCGGCGCATCATTACCCAAGAGCCTCCCCCATTGGGGAGGAGAAGAGACGGAGGTGACGATCCCCGGAGACAACTCCACGTGGGCAAGAATACCGACGGACGCGGCCACGCGTCATTTTTCCAAGGAAGCCGAGGGGCGGCTCCCCGCGCCTCGAAAGAAGGGCGCCCTATGGCCGAGGACGGCTTCCCGTGCCTCAGGGTGCCCGGGGGCTACTATCGGTGTCCGGGACCCAGGGGCTCCCAGAATCCCGGAGAAGGAGGACCTGCCCCTCGGAGCCAGAAGCTTCCACGCCCGGAGCCTCGGTGGGCCCTCCTCCCTGCCCAGGGGACACAAGCCAACCCGAGGCGGACCACACGGCGGGAGGCTCCTGCGTGGTCCGCCAGATGGATGGCTTCCCCAAGAAGGAAGCACAGCAGGCAGCCGAGACAAGACTGCATGGTCCTGCTGCCTGATACAGCCGAGACGTCAACAAGACCAGACCCGCTGCCTCGGTGGGACCGGCACGGAGGTCGGCAGGACGCCCGGTCCCACGATGAGACCCATTCAGCCGTCATGTCCGGCCGGCGAATACTGCGGCATGGAAGGCAGCACGGCTTGGACGGCGCCACGACCAAGACAAGGAGCTGCCACTTGGAGGAAGGGATTTGACGCGTGACGGACCGCGATGGGAAGCTTCTAGAGCGGCCACCTGTGGTGTCCCCTTGTATAAAAGGAGGCTGAAGGCCGTGGAGGGGGCAGAAGAGGACTTCCTACTAGACACATAGCTTGGGGGCTAGCTGACTTCACCTCGGAGGCCTTCCTGGGGTGAAGCTTGGATAGGCCTAGAGCATAGAGGGAAGGATTGTAAGACACACCCTGTATGACTTCATCCACGGTCAATCAAGCCAGACAAGCAGGACGTAGGGCATTATGCGGCGACGCGGCCTGAACCTGGGTAAAATCTCGTGGGTTCGTGCTCGTTCTCCGGGGACTGACGTCGGAGCACCTCGCGCCCTCCTACCGAACAACTAGGAGGTGTTCGCACCTCCGGTGTCTGAGTTCCGTAACTCGACAGCCCCGGGCGGCGCTGTTCTGGACGGCGCGTCGGCTAGCGTCTCCGGCGCTTGTGGAGGCGGTCGCGCTGGGGATTCCCGGGCGTCGGTGGGTCGAGAGGGAGCATAGGAACTGTGAGGTGGATAGGGTGGCCAAGCTGGACATGCAGTTCCAGACGAGGTCGTACTGCAGCTTGGGGGTAGGCAGGGTTTAGGCTAAGCAAGTTTCGGCCACGGCAAAGCGTGCGTCCGAGACGTCCAGAACACGACGTGAGAGGCATCGTCGCGTTCCCGGTGACTCTGAGCACCAAATGAAAAATGGTCTCCACCATTTGGTACCTAAGGACAAGACCAACACTACCACACAGGGCAAACTGAAAAACCTCACACTTCGCAACAAGACATTTTTCAAAACGTTCACGCACACAAGGTGTTAGATGAAATGAAACAGGTCTTCCCCAACTCAGAAAAATCCTAGTAAATTGCCACCTAGTAGGTTTGGCATAGGGAGGGTGTCCACAGAGTTTGAGCTCAAATGAGTGCATAGTAATTGGGTTGTGACACGGTGTCCTAAAATGGACATAATAGCATTTTGGAAGATGATGCCCTAACTCGCAAATATTGCATGGGAGTATGCAATATTTTTACAGGGGTTGTCTTTATATGAGTAGAGGAGTCTTCATATATTTTTGGTGGAATTTTCCAGATAGGAAAATAGGCTTCACTTTTGTAGGGGGACAAAGTGCTTAAGAGGATCGATAATTAGGGCTATGATTGTTTTGAGAGGAACCATAAGCATCAAAATAATAAAAAAGGGATAGAGTGGTTTGTGGATCACTGGAAAATTCGTGAGAGGGAAATTCCCCAAGTCAAATCATCCTCAATAGATTTGAAGAAACATATAGATTTAGACGAAAAAGTTTTTCGGGTGTCGAAAAACACCAGTAAAATTAGGTACGGATTTTGGGGTGTTGCACAATACAAACAGACAATCATGCACGTACGTATTAATTTGTAATCCTTTGCTTCTCCCAAAAAATTAGCTTAATAGAGTGAGTTTGCGCCCCTAGAGAACAAGCTAAAATTAGCTAAGGCTGATATTGGACTACCCGACAAAGTTTCATGTAGGGAGTTAGTGCCCCCAAAAAACAAGCCAAGATTAGCCAAGCCATACGGTTCGAGCATCCATATTTGGCTTCATGCAAGAATTTTGTGCCCTAGAAAATTAGGAAGACAGACATTCGGCCACTGGTTGGATTCGTGCCACCTAACCACGATTGGCCTATCTATAAATAGCAGTGTCCATACGCACTCATTCGTGCATATATATAACATCATCTATCTAACAAATTCGTCTCACGCTACATTAACTATTCATCCACCCATACATCAGCCTTTTACCATGGAGAATCTCTCATCCACCATCTTCAACTTCGTCATCATGCTTGGTGTTTTGGCCTCCCTTGTCGTGGCGGCCGATATCAACGACGACCGGATTAAAGAGGCGTGTGGGGGCACGGTTGACCCTGCGACATGTTTCTCCACTCTCTCTCCCGCCAAAGATCCCAATAACACATACGTCGACCCGGTGGAGCTGGCCGAGCTGGAGGTCAACACCGCATTCCATCTCTTCAGCATGGCCTCCACGGCTGCGGGTACTCAACACTGGAACGATGAAAACATGTCCAAGGAGGACGAGGACTGCTTCAAGGAGTGCATGGTGAAGATGGAAAACGCATGTACGGCATTCGACCCGTATCATGGCAAAATAAATCTCTCCAAAGTACGCAGCTTCATCGCAGAGGCCAAGGCGAAGCAAGTCGTATGGAACTGCGATGCGTGCCGACGCGGGGACGACAAAAAGAAGGTTGATGAAATTTCTAAGGGCACGCCACATAAAAATATTTCTGTGGCACACGGAAATTGATGCTTGGAATATTTCCGTGTGCCACAGATTTCCGTGTGCCGCAGAAGTATTTTTATGTGGCGCACCAAGCCTGGTGCGCCAAAGAAAGTCACAATTCTGTGGCGCATTATACCACATGCGCCACAGAAATTAGACTTTCTGTGGCGCACCAAGCCTGCTGAGCCACAGAAAGTCACATTTCTGTGGCGCACATGGCTAGGTGCGCCACGGAAAGTCATCTGGGGGGCGGGTGAAATTTAAGAAAAAAAATTATGTTCAGTAGGGGTCATCTCCACTCCGGCCACCGTAGCCCAGCTTTGCTGGCCACACAGGCACAAACCTCGATGGTCACCCACCACCTCCCCCGCTCTACACGACCCCTCTTCCATCACATGTTTTTTATATCGAGCTTCGACCATCTCCTCCGACGTGATCGCAGAGAACAAGGTCGCTCCTGTCCTGCTGGCTAGGTTTCCTTCGACATGTTCTAATTTTATGTTAACACTGAACATGACTAGTAGGGCCCCATGGCACAACCATACCGAGAGCGTTGAAGACGTCGCGAAAGCAAGCGCTATCTTCGGATGGAATAGACAAGCTGATGAGCTGGCAACCTCACATTGGCTCGAGCTATAAGATGTGATGCATATTTTAATAATAGGTGGCGAATAGACAAAAGGTTGCGGCCTGGCTAAGTTGGCTTGTAATCTAATTTAGAATCCTTGTAGCGTACTTGCTGAATTACTCCGAACTGCGATCTATACTATGAGATTCCTATACTCGATCTGCTGTGTAGTTAACATTTGGTATTCAGAGCTATAATTTTTTTCCATCACCGACGCTAGACATTAGATCTCGAGTCACAGCAGATCAAACTCGGATCACCTCCATGTAGATCTCTCCGAGGAGGGCCACACGATCTATGACATGGTGGCGAAGAACACGGAAGCGCCGCAAGACCGCCATCATCTCGATGCACACGTCCCGAACGTCATGCATGTGTCCCTACTAAGGAGAGTACAGTTTGAAATGTATGTTTTCCACATCTTTTATGGACGATTATATCTGGACAAAGCTCTTTGATCAGATTCGTTTGTTCAACTTGGATTCCTGATAGACCGTGATGATGGAAATCTTTCATGAGAGAGGATTCAGAACGATGCTAAGAGACTAGGTTTAGGTACTCATGCAACTTCAGGTGGTGCACGGACGCTGCTACATGGTACATGAATACAGTTTCTACATTAACAGTTTATAAACTAGGAAACGCGACATCACAGATGAAGACAAATATAGATAATTATATTTTCAAATGCAGAGAAGAAAATAAATAAAAATAGACAACATGTCGTAGTCCTAGTAGAAGTATTATTGTGTTGTCCATACATGCATGTCTGCCCACTCATCCGTACCAAATGCATGCATGTTGGACAGAGTCGACTTCATTTATTTGTCGTGGACGCGGTCAAGGAGCCGGGGCAGGACCGCGATGAACTTTTCCGCTTGGTTGCCCTTAGAAATTTCATCAACCTTCTTTTTGTCGTCCCCGCGTCGTCACGCATCGCAGTTCCATACAACTTGCCTCGCCTTGGCCTCTGCGATGAAGCTGCGTACTTTGGAGAGATTTATTTTGCCATGATACGGGTCGAATGCCGTACATGCGTTTTCCATCTTCACCATGCACTCCTTGAAGCAGTCCTCGTCCTCCTTGGACATGTTTTCATCGTTCCAGTGTTGAGTACCCGCAGCCGTGGAGGCCATGCTGAAGAGATGGAATGCGGTGTTGACCTCCAGCTCGGCCAGCTCCACCGGGTCGACGTATGTGTTATTGGGATCTTTGGCGGCAGAGAGAGTGGAGAAACATGTCGCAGGGTCAACCGTGCCCCCACACGCCTCTTTAATCCGGTCGTCGTTGATATCGGCCGCCACGACAAGGGAGGCCAAAACACCAAGCATGATGACGAAGTTGAAGATGGTGGATGAGAGATTCTCCATGGTAAAAGGCTGATGTATGGGTGGATGAATAGTTAATGTAGCGTGAGACGAATTTGTTAGATAGATGATGTTATATACATGCACGAATGAGTGCGTATGGACACTGCTATTTATAGATAGGCCAATCGTGGTTAGGTGGCACGAATCCAACCAGTGGCCGAATGTCTGTCTTCCTAATTTTCTAGCGCACAAAATTCTTGCATGATGCCAAATATGGATGCTCGAACCGTATGGCTTGGCTAATCTTGGCCTGTTTTTTGGGGGCACTAACTCCCTACACGAAACTTTGTCGGGTAGTCCAATATCAGCCTTAGCTAATTTTAGCTTGTTCTCTAGGGGCGCAAACTCACTCTATTAAGCTAATTTTTTGGGAGAAGCAAAGGATTACAAATTAATACGGACGTGCATGATTGTCTGTTTGTATTGTGCAACACCCCAAAATCCGTACCTAATTTTACTGGTGTTTTTCGACACCCGAAAAACTTTTTCGTCTAAATCTATATGTTTCTTCAAATCTATTGAGGATGATTTGACTTGGGGAATTTCCCTCTCACGAATTTTCCAGTGATCCACAAACCACTCTATCCCTTTTTTATTATTTTGATGCTTATGGTTCCTCTCAAAACAATCATAGCCCTAATTATCGATCCTCTTAAGCACTTTGTCCCCCTACAAAAGTGAAGCCTATTTTCCTAGCTGGAAAATTCCACCAAAAATATAAGAAGACTCCTATACTCATATAAAGACAACCCCTGTAAAAATATTGCATACTCCCATGCAATATTTGCGAGTTAGGGCATCATCTTCCAAAATGCTATTATGTCCATTTTAGGACACCGTGTCACAACCCAATTACTATGCACTCATTTGAGCTCAAACTCTGTGGACACCCTCCCTATGCCAAACCTACTAGGTGGCAATTTACTAGGATTTTTCTGAGTTGGGGAAGACCTGTTTCATTTCATCTAACACCTTGTGTGCGTGAACGTTTTGAAAAATGTCTTGTTGCGAAGTGTGAGGTTTTTTAGTTTGCCCTGTGTGGTAGTGTTGGTCTTGTCCTTAGGTACCCAATGGTGGAGACCATTTTTCATTTGGTGCTCAGAGTCACCGGGAACGCGACGATGCCTCTCACGTCGTGTTCTGGACGTCTCGGACGCACGCTTTGCCGTGGCCGAAACTTGCTTAGCCTAAACCCTGCCTAACCCCCAAGCTGCAGTACGACCTCGTCTGGAACTGCATGTCCAGCTTGGCCACCCTATCCACCTCACAGTTCCTATGCTCCCTCTCGACCCACCGACGCCCGGGAATCCCCAGCGCGACCGCCTCCACAAGCGCCGGAGACGCTAGCCGACGCGCCGTCCAGAACAGCGCCGCCCGGGGCTGTCGAGTTACGGAACTCGGACACCGGAGGTGCGAACACCTCCTAGTTGTTCGGTAGGAGGGCGCGAGGTGCTCCGACGTCAGTCCCCAGAGAACGAGCACGAACCCACGAGATTTTACCCAGGTTCAGGCCGCGTCGCCGCATAATGCCCTACGTCCTGCTTGTCTGGCTTGATTGACCGTGGATGAAGTCATACAGGGTGTGTCTTACAATCCTTCCCTCTATGCTCTAGGCCTATCCAAGCTTCACCCCAGGAAGGCCTCCGAGGTGAAGTCAGCTAGCCCCCAAGCTATGTGTCTAGTAGGAAGTCCTCTTCTGCCCCCTCCACGGCCTTCGGCCTCCTTTTATACAAGGGGACACTACAGGTGGCCGCTCTAGAAGCTTCCCATCGCGGTCCGTCACGCGTCAAATCCCTTCCTCCAAGTGGCAGCTCCTTGTCTTGGTCGTGGCGCCGTCCAAGCCGTGCTGCCTTCCATGCCGCAGTATTCGCCGGCCGGACATGACGGCTGAATGGGTCTCATCGTGGGACCGGGCGTCCTGCCGACCTCCGTGCCGGTCCCACCGAGGCAGCGGGTCTGGTCTTGTTGACGTCTCGGCTGTATCAGGCAGCAGGACCATGCAGTCTTGTCTCGGCCGCCTGCTGTGCTTCCTTCTTGGGGAAGCCATCCATCTGGCGGACCACGCAGAAGCCTCCCGCCGTGTGGTCCGCCTCGGGTTGGCTTGTGTCCCCTGGGCGGGGAGGAGGGCCCACCGAGGCTCCGGGCGTGGAAGCTTCTGGCTCCGAGGGGCAGGTCCTCCTTCTCCGGGATTCTGGGAGCCCCTGGGTCCCGGACACCGATAGTAGCCCCCGGGCGCCCTGAGGCACGGGAAGCCGTCCTCGGCCATAGGGCGCCCTTCTTTCGAGGCGCGGGGGAGCCGCCCCTCGGCTTCCTTGGAAAAATGACGCGTGGCCGCGTCCGTCGGTATTCTTGCCCACGTGGAGTTGTCTCCAGGGATCGTCACCTCCGTCTCTTCTCCTCCCCAATGGGGGAGGCTCTTGGGTAATGATGCGCCGGTTGAGCTGGTTTCGTTTCCCGAGGGGGAGGACGCGCCTGCGTACTCCTTCATCCTTAAATGCACCTCCCTTCCTCCCCTTGCCGGGACCTGGACCTTGTGTTCTTCCGTCGCCATGCCCCTCTCCGTGCGTTCCTCTTCGTCCAGCGGCCTCAGCTTGCCGGCTCCGCAATCCTCCCGCCTCCGTTTGTGGGAGGCTAGAAGCATGACTCCTCCCTTCTTTTCTCCGGCAAGTCCGTCCCCTTCCCCTTCGCACGGCAACTGTATCCTCCGTGCATCTTCGGGGGAGGGGGGGTCTATCGTGGCGCGGCTCGGAGTTGACGCACAACGAGCTGGATCTTCTCGCCGCTACGGGCTATCTTCCGCGCTCCGGTGGATCTTATTGGCGGACAGCAGAGGAGGGGAGGTGGCTCCGCGTCCATCTCACGACGAATGCGTGTTATTCGCCGCTCTCCTGGAGCGGGGCCTTTCCCCTCTGATACGTGCAAGGCACACGTTCGTTGGGAGACCCCAAGAGGAAGGTATGATGAGTGTAGCAGCAAGTTTTCTCTCAGTATGAAACCAAGGTTTAATCGGACCAGTAGGAGATCAAAGACACTTCTAAAGGTTGTTGGTGAAGGAGTGTAGTGCGGCGCAACACCAGGGATTCCGGTGCCAACGTGGAACCTGCACAACACAATCAAACTACTTCGCCCCAACTTAACAGTGAGGTTGTCAATCTCACCGGCTTGCTGAAAACAGAGGATTAAGCGTATGGTGTGGAAAATGATGTTTGTTTGCAGAGAATGAAAAAGAACAGTGCTTGTAGTAGGTTGTATTATCAATGTAAAAGAATGGACCAGGGTCCACAGTTCACTAGTGGTGTCTCTCCATAAAAGATAACTAACATGCTGGGTAAATAAATTACAGCTGGGCAAGTGACAATATTGAGAAGTGCATAACAATGCATGTACAAGTTATGACGATACAATGAGATTTACTTGGGCATTCCAACATGATACACAGACCGCTATCCAGCATGCATCTGTTTCTAAATAATCAACCTTCCGGTTAGCATCCGCACCCCTTTCAGTATTAAGTTGCAAGCAACGGACTATTGCATTAAGTAAAGTGCATAATGTAAGCAACACATTTATCCTTAGACAAAGCATCGTTGTTTTACCCCTAGTGGCAATAGCACATCCACAACCTTATAGGTTGCTGTCACTCCCCCAGATTAATTGGAGACAGAACCCACTATCTAGCATAAATACTACCTTTTGGAGTCACAAGCATCAACTTGGCCAGAGTATCAACACTAGTAGAGAAAAGCTTATAGGTGCATGACTTTCTGTGGCGCATCAATTTCCGTGTGCCACAGAAATATTTTTATGTGGCGCACCAAGCCTGGTGCGCCAAAGAAAGTCACATTTCTGTGGCGCATTAAACCACATGCGCCACAGAAATTAGACTTTCTGTGGCGCACCAAGCCTGGTGAGCCACAGAAAGTTACATTTATGTGGCGCACATGGCCAGGTGCGCCACAGAAAGTCATCTGGGGGGCGGGTGAAATTTAGGAAAAAAAAATGTTCACTAGGGGTCATCTCCACTCCGGCCACCGTAGCCCAGCTTTGCTGGCCACACAGGTACAAACCTCGATGGTCACCCACCACCTCCCCCGCTTTGCACGACCCCTCTTCCATCACATGTTTTTTATATCGAGCTTCGACCATCTCCTCCGACGTGATCGCAGAGAACAAGGTCGCTCCCGTCCTGCTGGCTAGGTTTCCTTTGAGATGTTCTAATTTTATGTTAACACTGAACCTGACTAGTAGGGCCCCATGGCACAACCACACCGAGAGCGTTGAAGACGTCGCGAAAGCAAGCGCTATCTTCGGATGGAATAGACAAGCTGATGAGCTGGCAACCTCACATTGGCTCGAGCTATAAGATGTGATGCATATTTTAATAATAGGTGGCGAATAGACAAAAGGCTGCGGCCTGGCTAAGTTGGTTTGTAATCTAATTTAGAATCCTTGTAGCGTACTTGCTGAATTACTCCGAACTGCGATCTATACTATGAGATTCCTATACTCGATCTGCTGTGTAGTTAACATTTGGTATTCAGAGCTATAATTTTTTTCCATCACCGACGCTAGACATTAGATCTCGAGTCACAGCAGATCAAACTCGGATCACCTCCATGTAGATCTCTCCGAGGAGGGCCACACGATCTATGACATGGTGGCGAAGAACACGGAAGCGCCGCAAGACCGCCATCATCTCGATGCACACGTCCCGAACGTCATGCATGTGTCCCTACTAAGGAGAGTACAGTTTGAAATGTATGTTTTCCACATCTTTTATGGACGATTATATCTGGACAAAGCTCTTGGATCAGATTCGTTTGTTCAACTTGGATTCCTGATAGACCGTGATGATGGAAATCTTTCATGAGAGAGGATTCAGAACGATGCTAAGAGA
This sequence comes from Poa annua, assembly GCA_026929855.1. Taxonomy (NCBI): domain Eukaryota; kingdom Viridiplantae; phylum Streptophyta; class Magnoliopsida; order Poales; family Poaceae; genus Poa; species Poa annua. Next base: position 85,726 of record CM049436.1, read on the forward strand.
CTAGGTTTAGGTACTCATGCAACTTCAGGTGGTGCACGGACGCTGCTACATGGTACATGAATACAGTTTCTACATTAACAGTTTATAAACTAGGAAACGCGACATCACAAATGAAGACAAATATAGATAATTATATTTTCAAATGCAGAGAAGAAAATAAATAAAAATAGACAACATGTCGTAGTCCTAGTAGAAGTATTATTGTGTTGTCCATACATGCATGTCTGCCCACTCATCCGTACCAAATGCATGCATGTTGGACAGAGTCGACTTCATTTATTTGTCGTGGACGCGGTCAAGGAGCTGGGGCAGGACCGCGATGAACTTTTCCGCTTGGTTGCCCTTAGAAATTTCATCAACCTTCTTTTTGTCGTCCCCGCGTCGGCACGCATCGCAGTTCCATACGACATGCTTCGCCTTGGCCTCTGCGATGAAGCTGCGTACTTTGGAGAGATTTATTTTGCCATGATACGGGTCGAATGCCGTACATGCGTTTTCCATCTTCACCATGCACTCCTTGAAGCAGTCCTCGTCCTCCTTGGACATGTTTTCATCATTCCAGTGTTGAGTACCCGCAGCCGTGGAGGCCATGCTGAAGAGATGGAATGCGGTGTTGACCTCCAGCTCGGCCAGCTCCACCGGGTCGACGTATGTGTTATTGGGATCTTTGGCGGCAGAGAGAGTGGAGAAACATGTCGCAGGGTCAACCGTGCCCCCACACGCCTCTTTAATCCGGTCGTCGTTGATATCGGCCGCCACGACAAGGGAGGCCAAAACACCAAGCATGATGACGAAGTTGAAGATGGTGGATGAGAGATTCTCCATGGTAAAAGGCTGATGTATGGGTGGATGAATAGTTAATGTACGTGAGACGAATTTGTTAGATAGATGATGTTATATATATGCACGAATGAGTGCGTATGGACACTGCTATTTATAGATAGGCCAATCGTGGTTAGGTGGCACGAATCCAACCAGTGGACGAATGTCTGTCTTCCTAATTTTCTAGGGCACAAAATTCTTGCATGAAGCCAAATATGGATGCTCGAACCGTATGGCTTGGCTAATCTTGGCTTGTTTTTTGGGGGCACTAACTCCCTACACGAAACTTTGTCGGGTAGTCCAATATCAGCCTTAGCTAATTTTAGCTTGTTCTCTAGGGGCGCAAACTCACTCTATTAAGCTAATTTTTTGGGAGAAGCAAAGGATTACAAATTAATACGGACGTGCATGATTGTCTGTTTGTATTGTGCAACACCCCAAAATCCGTACCTAATTTTACTGGTGTTTTTCGACACCCGAAAAACTTTTTCGTCTAAATCTATATGTTTCTTCAAATCTATTGAGGATGATTTGACTTGGGGAATTTCCCTCTCACGAATTTTCCAGTGATCCACAAACCACTCTATCCCTTTTTTATTATTTTGATGCTTATGGTTCCTCTCAAAACAATCATAGCCCTAATTATCGATCCTCTTAAGCACTTTGTCCCCCTACAAAAGTGAAGCCTATTTTCCTAGCTAGAAAATTCCACCAAAAATATAAGAAGACTCCTCTACTCATATAAAGACAACCCCTGTAAAAATATTGCATACACCCATGCAATATTTGCGAGTTAGGGCATCATCTTCCAAAATGCTATTATGTCCATTTTAGGACACCGTGTCACAACCCAATTACTATGCACTCATTTGAGCTCAAACTCTGTGGACACCCTCCCTATGCCAAACCTACTAGGTGGCAATTTACTAGGATTTTTCTGAGTTGGGGAAGACCTGTTTCATTTCATCTAACACCTTGTGTGCGTGAACGTTTTGAAAAATGTCTTGTTGCGAAGTGTGAGGTTTTTTAGTTTGCCCTGTGTGGTAGTGTTGGTCTTGTCCTTAGGTACCCAATGGTGGAGACCATTTTTCATTTGGTGCTCAGAGTCACCGGGAACGCGACGATGCCTCTCACGTCGTTTTCTGGACGTCTCGGACGCACGCTTTGCCGTGGCCGAAACTTGCTTAGCCTAAACTCTGCCTAACCCCCAAGCTGCAGTACGACCTCGTCTGGAACTGCATGTCCAGCTTGGCCACCCTATCCACCTCACAGTTCCTATGCTCCCTCTCGACCCACCGACGCCCGGGAATCCCCAGCGCGACCGCCTCCACAAGGGCCGGAGACGCTAGCCGACGCGCCGTCCAGAACAGCGCCGCCCGGGGCTGTCGAGTTACGGAACTCGAACACCGGAGGTGCGAACACCTCCTAGTTGTTCGGTAGGAGGGCGCGAGGTGCTCCGACGTCAGTCCCCAGAGAACGAGCACGAACCCACGAGATTTTACCTAGGTTCAGGCCGCGTCGCCGCATAATGCCCTACGTCCTGCTTGTCTGGCTTGATTGACCGTGGATGAAGTCATACAGGGTGTGTCTTACAATCCTTCCCTCTATGCTCTAGGCCTATCCAAGCTTCACCCCAGGAAGGCCTCCGAGGTGAAGTCAGCTAGCCCCCAAGCTATGTGTCTAGTAGGAAGTCCTCTTCTGCCCCCTCCACGGCCTTCGGCCTCCTTTTATACAAGGGGACACCACAGGTGGCCGCTCTAGAAGCTTCCCATCACGGTCCGTCACGCGTCAAATCCCTTCCTCCAAGTGGCAGCTCCTTGTCTTGGTCGTGGCGCCGTCCAAGCCGTGCTGCCTTCCATGCCGCAGTATTCGCCGGCCGGACATGACGGCTGAATGGGTCTCATCGTGGGACCGGGCGTCCTGCCGACCTCCGTGCCGGTCCCACCGAGGCAGCGGGTCTGGTCTTGTTGACGTCTCGGCTGTATCAGGCAGCAGGACCATGCAGTCCTGTCTCGGCCGCCTGCTGTGCTTCCTTCTTGGGGAAGCCATCCATCTGGCGGACCACGCAGAAGCCTCCCGCCGTGTGGTCCGCCTCGGGTTGGCTTGTGTCCCCTGGGCGGGGAGGAGGGCCCACCGAGGCTCCGGGCGTGGAAGCTTCTGGCTCTGAGGGGCAGGTCCTCCTTCTCCGGGATTCTGGGAGCCCCTGGGTCCCGGACACCGATAGTAGCCCCCGGGCGCCCTGAGGCACGGGAAGCCGTCCTCGGCCATAGGGCGCCCTTCTTTCGAGGCGCGGGGGAGCCGCCCCTCGGCTTCCTTGGAAAAATGACGCGTGGCCGCGTCCGTCGGTATTCTTGCCCACGTGGAGTTGTCTAGAGGGATCGTCACCTCCGTCTCTTCTCCTCCCCAATGGGGGAGGCTCTTGGGTAATGATGCGCCGGTTGAGCTGGTTTCGTTTCCCGAGGGGGAGGACGCGCCTGCGTACTCCTTCATACTTAAATGCACCTCCCTTCCTCCCCTTGCCGGGACCTGGACCTTGTGTTCTTCCGTCGCCATGCCCCTCTCCGTGCGTTCCTCTTCGTCCAGCGGCCTCAGCTTGCCGGCTCCGCAATCCTCCCGCCTCCGTTTGTGGGAGGCTAGAAGCATGACTCCTCCCTTCTTTTCTCCGGCAAGTCCGTCCCCTTCCCCTTTGCACGGCAACTGTATCCTCCGTGCATCTTCGGGGGAGGGGGGTCTATCGTGGCGCGGCTCGGAGCTGACGCACAACGAGCTGGATCTTCTCGCCGCTGCGGGCTATCTTCCGCGCTCCGGTGGATCTTATTGGCGGACAGCAGAGGAGGGGAGGTGGCTCCGCGTCCATCTCACGACGAATGCGTGTTATTCGCCGCTCTCCTGGAGCGGGGCCTTTCCCCTCTGATACGTGCAAGGCACACGTTCGTTGGGAGACCCCAAGAGGAAGGTATGATGAGTGTAGCAGCAAGTTTTCTCTCAGTATGAAACCAAGGTTTAATCGGACCAGTAGGAGATCAAAGACACTTCTAAAGGTTGTTGGTGAAGGAGTGTAGTGCGGCGCAACACCAGGGATTCCGGTGCCAACGTGGAACCTGCACAACACAATCAAACTACTTCGCCCCAACTTAATAGTGAGGTTGTCAATCTCACCGGCTTGCTGAAAACAGAGGATTAGGCGTATGGTGTGGAAAATGATGTTTGTTTGCAGAGAATGAAAAAGAACAGTGCTTGCAGTAGGTTGTATTATCAATGTAAAAGAATGGACCAGGGTCCACAGTTCACTAGTGGTGTCTCTCCATAAAAGATAACTAACATGCTGGGTAAATAAATTACAGCTGGGCAAGTGACAATATTGAGAAGTGCATAACAATGCATGTACAAGTTATGACGATACAATGAGATTTACTTGGGCATTCCAACATGATACACAGACCGCTATCCAGCATGCATCTGTTTCTAAATAATCAACCTTCCGGTTAGCATCCGCACCCCTTTCAGTATTAAGTTGCAAGCAACGGACTATTGCATTAAGTAAAGTGCATAATGTAAGCAACACATTTATCCTTAGACAAAGCATCGTTGTTTTACCCCTAGTGGCAAAAGCACATCCACAACATTATAGGTTGCTGTCACTCCCCCAGATTAATTGGAGACAGAACCCACTATCTAGCATAAATACTACCTTTTGGAGTCACAAGCATCAACTTGGCCAGAGTATCAACACTAGTAGAGAAAATCTTATAGGTGCATGACTTTCTGTGGCCCATCAATTTCCGTGTGCCACAGAAATATTTTTATGTGGCGCACCAAGCCTGGTGCGCCAAAGAAAGTCACATTTCTGTGGCGCATTAAACCACATGCGCCACAGAAATTAGACTTTATGTGGCGCACCAAGCCTGGTGAGCCACAGAAAGTTACATTTCTGTGGCGCACATGGCCAGGTGCGCCACAGAAAGTCATCTGGGGGGCGGGTGAAATTTAGGAAAAAAAATATGTTCAGTAGGGGTCATCTCCACTCCGGCCACCGTAGCCCAGCTTTGCTGGCCACACAGGTACAAACCTCGATGGTCACCCACCACCTCCCCCGCTTTGCACGACCCCTCTTCCATCACATGTTTTTTATGTCGAGCTTCGACCATCTCCTCCGACGTGATCGCAGAGAACAAGGTCGCTCCCGTCCTGCTGGCTAGGTTTCCTTTGACATGTTCTAATTTTATGTTAACACTGAACCTGACTAGTAGGGCCCCATGGCACAACCACACCGAGAGCGTTGAAGACGTCGCGAAAGCAAGCGCTATCTTCGGATGGAATAGACAAGCTGATGAGCTGGCAACCTCACATTGGCTCGAGCTATAAGATGTGATGCATATTTTAATAATAGGTGGCGAATAGACAAAAGGTTGCGGCCTGGCTAAGTTGGCTTGTAATCTAATTTAGAATCCTTGTAGCGTACTTGCTGAATTACTCCGAACTGCGATCTATACTATGAGATTCCTATACTCGATCTGCTGTGTACTTAACATTTGGTATTCAGAGCTATAATTTTTTTCCATCACCGACGCTAGACATTAGATCTCGAGTCACAGCAGATCAAACTCGGATCACCTCCATGTAGATCTCTCCGAGGAGGGCCACACGATCTATGACATGGTGGCGAAGAACACGGAAGCGCCGCAAGACCGCCATCATCTCGATGCACACGTCCCGAACGTCATGCATGTGTCCCTACTAAGGAGAGTACAGTTTGAAATGTATGTTTTCCACATCTTTTATGGACGATTATATCTGGACAAAGCTCTTGGATCAGATTCGTTTGTTCAACTTGGATTCCTGATAGACCGTGATGATGGAAATCTTTCATGAGAGAGGATTCAGAACGATGCTAAGAGACTAGGTTTAGGTACTCATGCAACTTCAGGTGGTGCACGGACGCTGCTACATGGTACATGAATACAGTTTCTACATTAACAGTTTATAAACTAGGAAACGCGACATCACAGATGAAGACAAATATAGATAATTATATTTTCAAATGCAGAGAAGAAAATAAATAAAAATAGACAACATGTCGTAGTCCTAGTAGAAGTATTATTGTGTTGTCCATACATGCATGTCTGCCCACTCATCCGTACCAAATGCATGCATGTTGGACAGAGTCGACTTCATTTATTTGTCGTGGACGCGGGCAAGGAGCTGGGGCAGGACCGCGATGAACTTTTCCGCTTGGTTGCCCTTAGAAATTTCATCAACCTTCTTTTTGTCGTCCCCGCGTCGGCACGCATCGCAGTTCCATACGACATGCTTCGCCTTGGCCTCTGCGATGAAGCTGCGTACTTTGGAGAGATTTATTTTGCCATGATACGGGTCGAATGCCGTACATGCGTTTTCCATCTTCACCATGCACTCCTTGAAGCAGTCCTCGTCCTCCTTGGACATGTTTTCATCGTTCCAGTGTTGAGTACCCGCAGCCGTGGAGGCCATGCTGAAGAGATAGAATGCGGTGTTGACCTCCAGCTCGGCCAGCTCCACCGGGTCGACGTATGTGTTATTGGGATCTTTGGCGGGAGAGAGAGTGGAGAAACATGTCGCAGGGTCAACCGTGCCCCCACACGCCTCTTTAATCCGGTCGTCGTTGATATCGGCCGCCACGACAAGGGAGGCCAAAACACCAAGCATGATGACGAAGTTGAAGATGGTGGATGAGAGATTCTCCATGGTAAAAGGCTGATGTATGGGTGGATGAATAGTTAATGTACGTGAGACGAATTTGTTAGATAGATGATGTTATATATATGCACGAATGAGTGCGTATGGACACTGCTATTTATAGATAGGCCAATCGTGGTTAGGTGGCACGAATCCAACCAGTGGCCGAATGTCTGTCTTCCTAATTTTGTAGGGCACAAAATTCTTGCATGAAGCCAAATATGGATGCTCGAACCGTATGGCTTGGCTAATCTTGGCTTGTTTTTTGGGGGCACTATCTCCCTACACGAAACTTTGTCGGGTAGTCCAATATCAGCCTTAGCTAATTTTAGCTTGTTCTCTAGGGGTGCAAACTCACTCTATTAAGCTAATTTTTTGGGAGAAGCAAAGGATTACAAATTAATACGGACGTGCATGATTGTCTGTTTGTATTGTGCAACACCCCAAAATCCGTACCTAATTTTACTGGTGTTTTTCGACACCCGAAAAACTTTTTCGTCTAAATCTATATGTTTCTTCAAATCTATTGAGGATGATTTGACTTGGGGAATTTCCCTCTCACGAATTTTCCAGTGATCCACAAACCACTCTATCCCTTTTTTATTATTTTGATGCTTATGGTTCCTCTCAAAACAATCATAGCCCTAATTATCGATCCTTTTAAGCACTTTGTCCCCCTACAAAAGTGAAGCCTATTTTCCTAGCTGGAAAATTCCACCAAAAATATAGGAAGACTCCTCTACTCATATAAAGACAACCCCTGTAAAAATATTGCATACTCCCATGCAATATTTGCGAGTTAGGGCATCATCTTCCAAAATGCTATTATGTCCATTTTAGGACACCGTGTCACAACCCAATTACTATGCACTCATTTGAGCTCAAACTCTGTGGACACCCTCCCTATGCCAAACCTACTAGGTGCCAATTTACTAGGATTTTTCTGAGTTGGGGAAGACCTGTTTCATTTCATCTAACACCTTGTGTGCGTGAACGTTTTGAAAAATGTCTTGTTGCGAAGTGTGAGGTTTTTCAGTTTGCCCTGTGTGGTAGTGTTGGTCTTGTCCTTAGGTACCCAATGGTGGAGACCATTTTTCATTTGGTGCTCAGAGTCACCGGGAACGCGACGATGCCTCTCACGTCGTGTTCTGGACGTCCCGGATGCACGCTTTGCCGTGGCCGAAACTTCCTTAGCCTAAACCCTGCCTAACCCCCAAGCTGCAGTACGACCTCTTGTGGAACTGCACATCCAACTTGGCCACCCTATCCACCTCACAGTTGTTGGGGAACGGGTAGGCTATGCTAGCAACAAATCAAAATTTCTACCGCGTTCATTCCTGGAACCCCTGCAAGTAATCGATCACGGAGCACGAATTACCTCTCGACTCGTAGTGCAGCGGAAGACTGTCGATGTCGCGTGTCGATGCCGTGTAGTCGTACTACTCCTCCTCCTCGCGATCCCATGAACAGCACCTCGCGGATCCCATGAACGATTCGTCCAAGCGCCCAAAGTGTGGCGCCTCCAAGGTATCCACACATACAGGGATGGAACACCGCGGTCGGGGTGCTAGCACCGATGGCGCGGGCTGGGTGGAGAGAGTGCGGCGGCTAGGGTTTGCACTCCTGTGTCCTTGTGCTGCCCACTCCTCTCTTATATATAGTCCTCCTAATGGGCTGCTACCATAGAGGCCCATTTAGCACTATAAACCCAATAAGAGATGGATCACATCCAATCTCTGTTCCATACCCCTTAAGTGTGTGACCCTATAGGTTCACGCATAGATGGACATGGCGCGAGTACACTACTCGACCAATAATCGGTAGCGGCCTCTAGCAAGACGTGCCGACTCCCAAATACACGTAAAGATCATATCGGACGAACCTTCCACAATAATATATACTTGTTCCCTTTGCCTCACGATATTGATTTAGCTCAAGGTGAGAACTTGTCATCCTTGCAATAGCTTAATCATCTTTCTCGATTTCCATGACACCGAGTCCCTGAAACACGGTTAACACTTAACCGAGAGTACGGCCATACATTTTCTAGATCCGGTCATTCGAGTGGCCAAGATAAATATCTCTCCGTTGGATGGAGGGCAAATCCCATCTTGATCAACCGCGACTCGCAGCATGTTTCGTGACATACCCGAAAGCTACCTTTATAGCTACCCTTTCACGGTGTAGCGTTTGATAGCCCCAAAGTAAGCCCTTACACATCCCAAGCACACGCGAAGATCTCAGGTCTAAGGAATCAGCATACAGATTGTATGAGATCAGCTGATGACATGAAAGAATAGATACCCTCACAGTGTCTCATGGTGGGTTAGTCCAACTCCATGTTCCTAACATGAGTCCACATTATTGATTGACATCTCCATGTCAATGATCCGTGAAACATGATCATCTATCAATACATGTGCTAGTCACTAACTCATATGCCTCCCTCATATGAGTGTTGACCAGGAACCTATTTAGAATAACATCATAGAGATAATGGGTTTCACAAATGAATCACGTATTCATTAACCAATATCATGATAGTTTATTCAACGGACGGAATGACAATTATTCTTTTGTCAGATATTCGTAAACATGTGGAAATATCATCATCAATATGATTGCCTCTAGGGCATATTTCCAACAACAGTTCCTATGTTCCCTCTCGACCCACCGACGCCTGGGAATCGCCAGCGTGACCGCCTCCACAAGCGCCGGAGACGCTAGCCGACGCGCCGTCCAGAACAGCGCCGCCCGGGGCTGTCGAGTTACGGAACTCGGACACCGGAGGTGCGAACACCTCCTAGTTGTTCGGTAGGAGGGTGCGAGGTGCTCCGACGTCAGTCCCCGGAGAACGAACACGAACACACGAGATTTTACCCAGGTTCAGGCCGCGTCACCGCGTAATGCCCTACGTCCTGCTTGTCTGGCTTGATTGATCGTGGATGAAGTCATACAGGGTGTGTCTTACAATCCTTCCCTCTATGCTCCAGGCCTATCCAAGCTTCACCCCGAGAAGGTCTCCGAGGTGAAGTCAGCTAGCCCCCATGCTATGTGTCTAGTAGGAAGTCCTCTTCTGCCCCCTCCACGGCCTTCGGCCTCCTTTTATACAAGGGGACACCACAGGTGGCCGCTCTAGAAGCTTCCCATCGCGGTCCGTCAGGCGTTAAATCTCTTCCTCCAAGTGGCAGCTCCTTGTCTTGGTCGTGGCGCCGTCCAAGCCGTGCTGCCTTCCGTACCGCAGTATCCGCCGGCCGGACATGACGGCTGAATGGGTCTCATCGTGGGACCGGGCGTCCTGCCCAGCTCCGTGCCGGTCCCACCGAGGCAGCGGGTCTGGTCTCGTCGACGTCTCGGCTTTATCGGGCAGCAGTACCATGCAGTCTTGTCTCGGTCGCCTGCTGTGCTTCCTTCCTGGGGAATCCATCCATGTGGCGGACCATGCAGGAGCCTCCCGCCATGTGTTTGTGGGCTATAGTCCAAGGCTTTTGGGATCCAGGAGGATTCCGGTGCCGCGTGACCCCTGTTACATGCCACTAGCCACCTCGTCAACACTCGCGGTTTCACGCATTTTCTGCCTGTTTTTGTGGGCTATAGTCCATGGCTTTTGGGTCCCAGGAGGATTCCGGTGCCGCGTGACCCCTGTTACATGACTCTAGCCGCCTCATCAACACTCGGGGCTTCACACATTTCTAGCTGTTTTGTGGGCTATAGTCCATGGCTTTTGGGTCCCCGGAGGATTCCGGTGCCGCGTGACCCCCGTTACATGACTCTAGCCGTCTCGTCAACACTCGCTGTTTCACGGATTTATGGCTATTTTTGTGGGCTATAGTCCATGGCTTTTGGGTCCCAGGAGGATTCTGGTGCCGCGTGATCCTGGTACACGACTCTAGCCGCCTCGTCAACACTCGAGGTTTCACGCATTTCTTGCCGTTTTTGTGGGCTATAGTCCAAGGCTTTTGGGTCCCAGGAGGATTCCGGTGCCGCGTAACCCTGGTACACGACTCTAGCCGCCTCGTCAACACTCGAGGTTTCACGCATTTCTGGCCGTTTTTGTGGGCTATAGTCCATGGCTTTTGGGTCCCAGGAGGATTCCGGTGCCGCGTGACCCCTGTTACACGACTCTAGCCGCATCGTCAACACTCGCGGTTTCACACATTACTGGCTGTTTTTGTGGGCTATAGTCCATGACATTTGGGTCCCTGGAGGATTCCGGTGCCGCGTGACCCTGGTACACGACTCTAGCCACCTCGTCAACTCTCGCGGTTTCACGCATTTCTGGCTGTTTTTGTGAGCTATAGTCCATGGCTTTTGGGTCCCCAAAGGATTCCGGTGCCGCGTGACCCCCGTTACATGACTCGAGCCGCCTCGTCAACACTCGCGGATTCACGAATTTCTGGCCGTTTTTGTGGGCTATAGTCCAAGGCTTTTGGGTTCCAGGAGGATTCCGGTGCCGCGTGTCCCCTGTTACATGCCTCTAGCCGCCTCGTCAACACTCGCGGTTTCACGCATTTATGGCTGTTTTTGTGGGCTATAGTCCATGACATTTGGGTCCCGGGAGGATTCCGGTACCGCGTGACCCTGGTACACGACTCTAGCCGCCTTGTCAACTCTCGCGGTTTCACACATTACTGGCTGTTTTTGTGGGCTATAGTCCATGGCTTTTGGGTCCCCAAAGGATTCCAGTGCCGCGTGACCCACGTTACATGACTCGAGCCGTCTCGTCAACACTCGCGGTTTCACGCATTTATGGCTGTTTTTGTGGGCTATAGTCCATGGCTTTTGCGTCCCAGGAGGATTCCGGTGCCGCGTGACCCCCGTTACACGACTCTAGCCGCCTCGTCAACACTCGCGGTTTCACGCATTTCTGGCCGTTTTTGTGGGCTATAGTCCAAGGCTTTTGGGTCCCAGGAGGATTCCGGTGCCGCGTAACCCTGGTACACGACCCTAGCCGCCTCGTCAACACTTGCGGTTTCACGCATTTCTGGCCGTTTATGTGGGCTATAGTCCATGGCTTTTGGGTCCCAGGAGGATTCCGGTGCCGCGTGACTCCTGTTACACGAGTCTAGCCGCCTCGTCAACACTCGCGGTTTCACGCATTTCTGGCCGTTTTGTGGGCTATAGTCCATGGCTTTTGGGCTCCCGGAGGATTCCGGTGCCGCGTGACCCCTGTTACATGACTCTAGCCGCCTCGTCAACACTCGCGGTTTCACGCATTTCTGGCTGTTTTTTGTGGGCTATAGTTCATGACATTTGGGTCCCCGGAGAATTCCGGTGCCGCGTGACCCCCGTTACATGACTCTAGCCGTCTCGTCAACACTCGCGGTTTCACGCATTTCTGGCTGTTTTTGTGGGCTATAGTCCATGGATTTTGGGTCCCCAAAGGATTCCGGTGCCGCGTGACCCCCGTTACATGACTCGAGCCGCCTCGTCAACACTCGAGGTTTCACGCAATTTTGGCCGTTTTTGTGGGCTATAGTCCAAGGCTTTTGGGTTTCAGGAGGATTCCGGTGCCGCGTAACCCTGGTACACGACTCTAGCCGCCTCGTCAACACTCGCGGTTTCACGCATTCCTGGCCGTTTTTGTGGGCTATAGGCCATGGCTTTTGGGTCCCAGGAGGATTCCGGTGCCGCGTGACCCCTGTTACACGACTCTAGCCGCCTCGTCAACACTCGCGGTTTCATGCAATTCTGGCCGTTTTTGTGGGCTATAGTCCAAGGCTTTTGGGTTCCAGGAGGATTCCGGTGCCGCGTGACCCCTGTTACATGCCTCTAGCCGCCTCGTCAACACTCGCGGTTTCACGCATTTATGGCTGTTTTTGTGGGCTATAGTCCATGACATTTGGGTCCCTGGAGGATTCCGGTGCCGCGTGACCCCTGTTACATGACTCTAGCCGCCTCGTCAACACTCGCGGTTTCACGCATTTCTGGCTGTTTTTTGTGGGCTATAGTTCATGACATTTGGGTCCCCGGAGAATTCCGGTGCCGCGTGACCCCCGTTACATGACTCTAGCCGTCTCGTCAACACTCGCGGTTTCACGCATTTCTGGCTGTTTTTGTGGGCTATAGTCCATGGATTTTGGGTCCCCAAAGGATTCCGGTGCCGCGTGACCCCCGTTACATGACTCGAGCCGCCTCGTCAACACTCGAGGTTTCACGCAATTTTGGCCGTTTTTGTGGGCTATAGTCCAAGGCTTTTGGGTTTCAGGAGGATTCCGGTGCCGCGTAACCCTGGTACACGACTCTAGCCGCCTCGTCAACACTCGCGGTTTCACGCATTCCTGGCCGTTTTTGTGGGCTATAGGCCATGGCTTTTGGGTCCCAGGAGGATTCCGGTGCCGCGTGACCCCTGTTACACGACTCTAGCCGCCTCGTCAACACTCGCGGTTTCATGCAATTCTGGCCGTTTTTGTGGGCTATAGTCCAAGGCTTTTGGGTTCCAGGAGGATTCCGGTGCCGCGTGACCCCTGTTACATGCCTCTAGCCGCCTCGTCAACACTCGCGGTTTCACGCATTTATGGCTGTTTTTGTGGGCTATAGTCCATGACATTTGGGTCCCTGGAGGATTCCGGTGCCGCGTGACCCCTGTTACATGACTCTAGCCGCCTCGTCAACACTCGCGGTTTCACGCATTTCTGGCTGTTTTTTGTGGGCTATAGTTCATGACATTTGGGTCCCCGGAGAATTCCGGTGCCGCGTGACCCCCGTTACATGACTCTAGCCGTCTCGTCAACACTCGCGGTTTCACGCATTTCTGGCTGTTTTTGTGGGCTATAGTCCATGGATTTTGGGTCCCCAAAGGATTCCGGTGCCGCGTGACCCCTGTTACATGACTCTAGCCGCCTCGTCAACACTCGAGGTTTCACGCATTTCTGGCCGTTTTTGTGGGCTATAGTCCAAGGCTTTTGGGTCCCAGGAGGATTCCGGTGCCGCGTAACCCTGGTATATGACTCTAGCCGCCTCGTCAACACTCGCGGTTTCACGCATTTCTGGCCGTTTTTGTGGGCTATAGTCCATGGCTTTTGGGTCCCAGGAGGATTCCAGTGCCGCGTGACCCCTGTTACACGACTCTAGCCGCCTCGTCAACACTCGCGGTTTCATGCAATTCTGGCCGTTTTTGTGGGCTATAGTCCAAGGCTTTTGGGTTCCAGGAGGATTCCGGTGCCGCGTGACCCCTGTTACATGCCTCTAGCCGCCTCGTCAACACTCGCGGTTTCACGCATTTATGGCTGTTTTTGTGGGCTGTAGTCAATGACATTTGGGTCCCTGGAGGATTCCGGTGCCGCGTGACCCTGGTACACGACTCTAGCCGCCTCGTCAACTCTCGCGGTTTCACGCATTTCTGGCTGTTTTTGTGAGCTATAGTCCATGGCTTTTGGGTCCCCAAAGGATTCCAGTGCCGCGTGACCCCCGTTACATGATTCGAGCCGCCTCATCAACACTCGCGGATTCACGAATTTCTGGCCTTTTTGGTGGGCTATAGTCCATGGCTTTTGGGTCCCAGGAGGATTCCGGTGCCGCGTGACCCCTGTTACATGACTCTAGCCGCCTCGTCAACACTCGCGGTTTCACGCATTCCTGGCCGTTTTTGTGGGCTATAGGCCATGGCTTTTGGGTCCCAGGAGGATTCCGGTGCCGCGTGACCCCTGTTACACGACTCTAGCCGCCTCGTCAACACTCGCGGTTTCATGCAATTCTGGCCGTTTTTGTGGGCTATAGTCCAAGGCTTTTGGGTTCCAGGAGGATTCCGGTGCCGCGTGACCCCTGTTACATGCCTCTAGTCGCCTCGTCAACACTCGCGGTTTCACGCATTTATGGCTGTTTTTGTGGGCTATAGTCCATGAAATTTGGGTCCCTGGAGGATTCCGGTGCCGCGTGACCCTGGTACACGACTCTAGCCACCTCGTCAACTCTCGCGGTTTCACTCATTTCTGGCTGTTTTTGTGAGCTATAGTCCATGGCTTTTGGGTCCCCAAAGGATTCCGGTGCCGCGTGACCCCCGTTACATGACTCGAGCCGCCTCGTCAACACTCGCGGATTCACGAATTTCTGGCCGTTTTTGTGGGCTATAGTCCAAGGCTTTTGGGTTCCAGGAGGATTCCGGTGCCGCGTGTCCCCTGTTACATGCCTCTAGCCGCCTCGTCAACACTCGCGGTTTCACGTATTTATGGCTGTTTTTGTGGGCTATAGTCCATGACATTTGGGTCCCTGGAGGATTCCGGTGCCGCGTGACCCTGGTACACGACTCTAGCCGCCTCGTCAACTCTCGCGGTTTCACGAATTTCTGGCTGTTTTTGTGAGCTATAGTCCATGGCTTTTGGGTCCCCAAAGGATTCCGGTGCCGCGTGAACCCCGTTACATGACTCGAGCCGCCTCGTCAACACTCGCGGTTTCACGCATTTATGGCTGTTTTTGTGGGCTATAGTCCATGACATTTGGGTCCCTCGAGGATTCCGGTGCCGCGTGACCCTGGTACACGACTCTAGCCGCCTCGTCAACTCTCGCGGTTTCACGCATTTCTGGCTGTATTTGTGAGCTATAGTCCATGGCTTTTGGGTCCCCAAAGGATTCCAGTGCCGCGTGACCCCCGTTACATGATTCGAGCCGCCTCATCAACACTCGCGGATTCACGAATTTCTGGCCTTTTTGGTGGGCTATAGTCCATGGCTTTTGGGTCCCAGGAGGATTCCGGTGCCGCGTGACCCCTGTTACATGACTCTAGCCGCCTCGTCAACACTCGAGGTTTCACGCATTTCTGGCCGTTTTTGTGGGCTATAGTCCAAGGCTTTTGGGTCCCAGGAGGATTCCAGTGCCGCGTGTCCCCTGTTACATGCCTCTAGCCGCCTCGTCAACACTCGCGGTTTCACGCATTTATGGCTGCTTTTGTGGGCTATAGTCCATGACATTTGGGTCCCTGGAGGATTCCGGTGCCGCGTGACCCTGGTACACGACTCTAGCCGCCTCGTCAACTCTCGCGGTTTCACGAATTTCTGGCTGTTTTTGTGAGCTATAGTCCATGGCTTTTGGGTCCCCAAAGGATTCCGGTGCCGCGTGACCCCCGTTACATGACTCGAGCCGCCTCGTCAACACTCGCGGATTCACGAATTTCTGGCCGTTTTTGTGGGCTATAGTCCAAGGCTTTTGGGTTCCAGGAGGATTCCGGTGCCGCGTGACCCCTGTTACATGCCTCTAGCCGCCTCGTCAACACTCGCGGTTTCACGTATTTATGGCTGTTTTTGTGGGCTGTAGTCAATGACATTTGGGTCCCTGGAGGATTCCGGTGCCGCGTGACCCTGGTACACGACTCTAGCCGCCTCGTCAACTCTCGCGGTTTCACGCATTTCTGGCTGTTTTTGTGAGCTATAGTCCATGGCTTTTGGGTCCCCAAAGGATTCCAGTGCCGCGTGACCCCCGTTACATGATTCGAGCCGCCTCATCAACACTCGCGGATTCACGAATTTCTGGCCTTTTTGGTGGGCTATAGTCCATGGCTTTTGGGTCCCAGGAGGATTCCGGTGCCGCGTGACCCCTGTTACATGACTCTAGCCGCCTCGTCAACACTCGAGGTTTCACGCATTTCTGGCCGTTTTTGTGGGCTATAGTCCAAGGCTTTTGGGTCCCAGGAGGATTCCAGTGCCGCGTGTCCCCTGTTACATGCCTCTAGCCGCCTCGTCAACACTCGCGGTTTCACGCATTTATGGCTGTTTTTGTGGGCTATAGTCCATGACATTTGGGTCCCTGGAGGATTCCGGTGCCGCGTGACCCTGGTACACGACTCTAGCCGCCTCGTCAACTCTCGCGGTTTCACGAATTTCTGGCTGTTTTTGTGAGCTATAGTCCATGGCTTTTGGGTCCCCAAAGGATTCCGGTGCCGCGTGACCCCCGTTACATGACTCGAGCCGCCTCGTCAACACTCGCGGATTCACGAATTTCTGGCCGTTTTTGTGGGCTATAGTCCAAGGCTTTTGGGTTCTAGGAGGATTCCGGTGCCGCGTGACCCCTGTTACATGCCTCTAGCCGCCTCGTCAACACTCGCGGTTTCACGTATTTATGGCTGTTTTTGTGGGCTGTAGTCAATGACATTTGGGTCCCTGGAGGATTCCGGTGCCGCGTGACCCTGGTACACGACTCTAGCCGCCTCGTCAACTCTCGCGGTTTCACGCATTTCTGGCTGTTTTTGTGAGCTATAGTCCATGGCTTTTGGGTCCCCAAAGGATTCCAGTGCCGCGTGACCCCCGTTACATGATTCGAGCCGCCTCATCAACACTCGCGGATTCACGAATTTCTGGCCTTTTTGGTGGGCTATAGTCCATGGCTTTTGGGTCCCAGGAGGATTCCGGTGCCGCGTGACCCCTGTTACATGACTCTAGCCGCCTCGTCAACACTCGCGGTTTCACGCATTCCTGGCCGTTTTTGTGGGCTATAGGCCATGGCTTTTGGGTCCCAGGAGGATTCCGGTGCCGCGTGACCCCTGTTACACGACTCTAGCCGCCTCGTCAACACTCGCGGTTTCATGCAATTCTGGCCGTTTTTGTGGGCTATAGTCCAAGGCTTTTGGGTTCCAGGAGGATTCCGGTGCCGCGTGACCCCTGTTACATGCCTCTAGTCGCCTCGTCAACACTCGCGGTTTCACGCATTTATGGCTGTTTTTGTGGGCTATAGTCCATGAAATTTGGGTCCCTGGAGGATTCCGGTGCCGCGTGACCCTGGTACACGACTCTAGCCACCTCGTCAACTCTCGCGGTTTCACTCATTTCTGGCTGTTTTTGTGAGCTATAGTCCATGGCTTTTGGGTCCCCAAAGGATTCCGGTGCCGCGTGACCCCCGTTACATGACTCGAGCCGCCTCGTCAACACTCGCGGATTCACGAATTTCTGGCCGTTTTTGTGGGCTATAGTCCAAGGCTTTTGGGTTCCAGGAGGATTCCGGTGCCGCGTGTCCCCTGTTACATGCCTCTAGCCGCCTCGTCAACACTCGCGGTTTCACGTATTTATGGCTGTTTTTGTGGGCTATAGTCCATGACATTTGGGTCCCTGGAGGATTCCGGTGCCGCGTGACCCTGGTACACGACTCTAGCCGCCTCGTCAACTCTCGCGGTTTCACGAATTTCTGGCTGTTTTTGTGAGCTATAGTCCATGGCTTTTGGGTCCCCAAAGGATTCCGGTGCCGCGTGAACCCCGTTACATGACTCGAGCCGCCTCGTCAACACTCGCGGTTTCACGCATTTATGGCTGTTTTTGTGGGCTATAGTCCATGACATTTGGGTCCCTCGAGGATTCCGGTGCCGCGTGACCCTGGTACACGACTCTAGCCGCCTCGTCAACTCTCGCGGTTTCACGCATTTCTGGCTGTATTTGTGAGCTATAGTCCATGGCTTTTGGGTCCCCAAAGGATTCCAGTGCCGCGTGACCCCCGTTACATGATTCGAGCCGCCTCATCAACACTCGCGGATTCACGAATTTCTGGCCTTTTTGGTGGGCTATAGTCCATGGCTTTTGGGTCCCAGGAGGATTCCGGTGCCGCGTGACCCCTGTTACATGACTCTAGCCGCCTCGTCAACACTCGAGGTTTCACGCATTTCTGGCCGTTTTTGTGGGCTATAGTCCAAGGCTTTTGGGTCCCAGGAGGATTCCAGTGCCGCGTGTCCCCTGTTACATGCCTCTAGCCGCCTCGTCAACACTCGCGGTTTCACGCATTTATGGCTGTTTTTGTGGGCTATAGTCCATGACATTTGGGTCCCTGGAGGATTCCGGTGCCGCGTGACCCTGGTACACGACTCTAGCCGCCTCGTCAACTCTCGCGGTTTCACGAATTTCTGGCTGTTTTTGTGAGCTATAGTCCATGGCTTTTGGGTCCCCAAAGGATTCCGGTGCCGCGTGACCCCCGTTACATGACTCGAGCCGCCTCGTCAACACTCGCGGTTTCACGCATTTATGGCTGTTTTTGTGGGCTATAGTCCATGACATTTGGGTCCCTCGAGGATTCCGGTGCCGCGTGACCCTGGTACACGACTCTAGCCGCCTCGTCAACTCTCGCGGTTTCACGCATTTCTGGCTGTTTTTGTGAGCTATAGTCCATGGCTTTTGGGTCCCCAAAGGATTCCAGTGCCGCGTGACCCCCGTTACATGATTCGAGCCGCCTCATCAACACTCGCGGATTCACGAATTTCTGGCCTTTTTGGTGGGCTATAGTCCATGGCTTTTGGGTCCCAGGAGGATTCCGGTGCCGCGTGACCCCTGTTACATGACTCTAGCCGCCTCGTCAACACTCGAGGTTTCACGCATTTCTGGCCGTTTTTGTGGGCTATAGTCCAAGGCTTTTGGGTCCCAGGAGGATTCCGGTGCCGCGTAACCCTGGTATACGACTCTAGCCGCCTCGTCAACACTCGCGGTTTCACGCATTTCTGGCCGTTTTTGTGGGCTATAGTCCATGGCTTTTGGGTCCCAGGAGGATTCCGGTGCCGCGTGACCCCTGTTACACGACTCTAGCCGCCTCGTCAACACTCACGGTTTCATGCAATTCTGGCCGTTTTTGTGGGCTATAGTCCAAGGCTTTTGGGTTCCAGGAGGATTCCGGTGCCGCGTGACCCCTGTTACATGCCTCTAGCCGCCTCATCAACACTCACGGTTTCACGCATTTATGGCTGTTTTTGTGGGCTATAGTCCATGAAATTTGGGTCCCTGGAGGATTCCGGTGCCGCGTGACCCTGGTACACGACTCTAGCCACCTCGTCAACTCTCGCGGTTTCACGCATTTCTGGCTGTTTTTGTGAGCTATAGTCCATGGCTTTTGGGTCCCCAAAGGATTCCGGTGCCGCGTGACCCCCGTTACATGACTCGAGCCGCCTCGTCAACACTCGCGGTTTCACGCATTTATGGCTGTTTTTGTGGGCTATAGTCCATGACATTTGGGTCCCTGGAGGATTCCGGTACCGCGTGACCCTGGTACACGACTCTAGCCGCCTCGTCAACTCTCGCGGTTTCACACATTACTGGCTGTTTTTGTGGGCTATAGTCCATGGCTTTTGGGTCCCCAAAGGATTCCAGTGCCGCGTGACCCACGTTACATGACTCGAGCCGTCTCGTCAACACTCGCGGTTTCACGCATTTATGGCTGTTTTTGTGGGCTATAGTCCATGGCTTTTGCGTCCCAGGAGGATTCCGGTGCCGCGTGACCCCCGTTACACGATTCGAGCCGCCTCGTCAACACTCGAGGTTTCACTCATTTCTGGCCGTTTTTGTGGGCTATAGTCCAAGGCTTTTGGGTCCCAAGAGGATTCCGGTGCCGCGTAACCCTGGTACACGACCCTAGCCGCCTCGTCAACACTTGCGGTTTCACGCATTTCTGGCCGTTTATGCGGGCTATAGTCCATGGCTTTTGGGTCCCAGGAGGATTCCGGTGCCGCGTGACTCCTGTTACACGAGTCTAGCCGCCTCGTCAACACTCGCGGTTTCACGCATTTCTGGCCGTTTTGTGGGCTATAGTCCATGGCTTTTGGGCTCCCGGAGGATTCCGATGCCGCGTGACCCCTGTTACATGACTCTAGCCGCCTCGTCAACACTCGCGGTTTCACGCATTTCTGGCTGTTTTTTGTGGGCTATAGTCCATGGCTTTTGGGTCCCCAAAGGATTCCAGTGCCGCGTGACCCCCGTTACATGATTCGAGCCGCCTCATCAACACTCGCGGATTCACGAATTTCTGGCCTTTTGGGTGGGCTATAGTCCATGGCTTTTGGGTCCCAGGAGAATTCCGGTGCCGCGTGACCCCTGTTACATGACTCTAGCCGCCTCGTCAACACTCGCGGTTTCATGCAATTCTGGCCGTTTTTGTGGGCTATAGTCCAAGGCTTTTGGGTTCCAGGAGGATTCCGGTGCCGCGTGACCCCTGTTACATGCCTCTAGCCGCCTCGTCAACACTCGCGGTTTCACGCATTTATGGCTGTTTTTGTGGGCTATAGTCCATGACATTTGGGTCCCTGGAGGATTCCGGTGCCGCGTGACCCCTGTTACATGACTCTAGCCGCCTCGTCAACACTCGCGGTTTCACGCATTTCTGGCTGTTTTTTGTGGGCTATAGTTCATGACATTTGGGTCCCCGGAGAATTCCGGTGCCGCGTGACCCCCGTTACATGACTCTAGCCGTCTCGTCAACACTCGCGGTTTCACGCATTTCTGGCTGCTTTTGTGGGCTATAGTCCATGGATTTTGGGTCCCCAAAGGATTCCGGTGCCGCGTGACCCCTGTTACATGACTCTAGCCGCCTCGTCAACACTCGAGGTTTCACGCATTTCTGGCCGTTTTTGTGGGCTATAGTCCAAGGCTTTTGGGTCCCAGGAGGATTCCGGTGCCGCGTAACCCTGGTATATGACTCTAGCCGCCTCGTCAACACTCGCGGTTTCACGCATTTCTGGCCGTTTTTGTGGGCTATAGTCCATGGCTTTTGGGTCCCAGGAGGATTCCGGTGCCGCGTGACCCCTGTTACACGACTCTAGCCGCCTCGTCAACACTCGCGGTTTCATGCAATTCTGGCCGTTTTTGTGGGCTATAGTCCAAGGCTTTTGGGTTCCAGGAGGATTCCGGTGCCGCGTGACCCCTGTTACATGCCTCTAGCCGCCTCGTCAACACTCGCGGTTTCACGCATTTATGGCTGTTTTTGTGGGCTGTAGTCAATGACATTTGGGTCCCTGGAGGATTCCGGTGCCGCGTGACCCTGGTACACGACTCTAGCCGCCTCGTCAACTCTCGCGGTTTCACGCATTTCTGGCTGTTTTTGTGAGCTATAGTCCATGGCTTTTGGGTCCCCAAAGGATTCCAGTGCCGCGTGACCCCCGTTACATGATTCGAGCCGCCTCATCAACACTCGCGGATTCACGAATTTCTGGCCTTTTTGGTGGGCTATAGTCCATGGCTTTTGGGTCCCAGGAGGATTCCGGTGCAGCGTGACCCCTGTTACATGACTCTAGCCGCCTCGTCAACACTCGCGGTTTCACGCATTCCTGGCCGTTTTTGTGGGCTATAGGCCATGGCTTTTGGGTCCCAGGAGGATTCCGGTGCCGCGTGACCCCTGTTACACGACTCTAGCCGCCTCGTCAACACTCGCGGTTTCATGCAATTCTGGCCGTTTTTGTGGGCTATAGTCCAAGGCTTTTGGGTTCCAGGAGGATTCCGGTGCCGCGTGACCCCTGTTACATGCCTCTAGTCGCCTCGTCAACACTCGCGGTTTCACGCATTTATGGCTGTCCATGAAATTTGGGTCCCTGGAGGATTCCGGTGCCGCGTGACCCTGGTACACGACTCTAGCCACCTCGTCAACTCTCGCGGTTTCACTCATTTCTGGCTGTTTTTGTGAGCTATAGTCCATGGCTTTTGGGTCCCCAAAGGATTCCGGTGCCGCGTGACCCCCGTTACATGACTCGAGCCGCCTCGTCAACACTCGCGGATTCACGAATTTCTGGCCGTTTTTGTGGGCTATAGTCCAAGGCTTTTGGGTTCCAGGAGGATTCCGGTGCCGCGTGTCCCCTGTTACATGCCTCTAGCCGGCTCGTCAACACTCGCGGTTTCACGTATTTATGGCTGTTTTTGTGGGCTATAGTCCATGACATTTGGGTCCCTGGAGGATTCCGGTGCCGCGTGACCCTGGTACACGACTCTAGCCGCCTCGTCAACTCTCGCGGTTTCACGAATTTCTGGCTGTTTTTGTGAGCTATAGTCCATGGCTTTTGGGTCCCCAAAGGATTCCGGTGCCGCGTGAACCCCGTTACATGACTCGAGCCGCCTCGTCAACACTCGCGGTTTCACGCATTTATGGCTGTTTTTGTGGGCTATAGTCCATGACATTTGGGTCCCTCGAGGATTCCGGTGCCGCGTGACCCTGGTACACGACTCTAGCCGCCTCGTCAACTCTCGCGGTTTCACGCATTTCTGGCTGTATTTGTGAGCTATAGTCCATGGCTTTTGGGTCCCCAAAGGATTCCAGTGCCGCGTGACCCCCGTTACATGATTCGAGCCGCCTCATCAACACTCGCGGATTCACGAATTTCTGGCCTTTTTGGTGGGCTATAGTCCATGGCTTTTGGGTCCCAGGAGGATTCCGGTGCCGCGTGACCCCTGTTACATGACTCTAGCCGCCTCGTCAACACTCGAGGTTTCACGCATTTCTGGCCGTTTTTGTGGGCTATAGTCCAAGGCTTTTGGGTCCCAGGAGGATTCCAGTGCCGCGTGTCCCCTGTTACATGCCTCTAGCCGCCTCGTCAACACTCGCGGTTTCACGCATTTATGGCCGTTTTTGTGGGCTATAGTCCATGGCTTTTGGGTCCCAGGAGGATTCCGGTGCCGCGTGACCCCTGTTACACGACTCTAGCCGCCTCGTCAACACTCGCGGTTTCATGCAATTCTGGCCGTTTTTGTGGGCTATAGTCCAAGGCTTTTGGGTTCCAGGAGGATTCCGGTGCCGCGTGACCCCTGTTACATGCCTCTAGCCGCCTCGTCAACACTCGCGGTTTCACGCATTTATGGCTGTTTTTGTGGGCTGTAGTCAATGACATTTGGGTCCCTGGAGGATTCCGGTGCCGCGTGACCCTGGTACACGACTCTAGCCGCCTCGTCAACTCTCGCGGTTTCACGCATTTCTGGCTGTTTTTGTGAGCTATAGTCCATGGCTTTTGGGTCCCCAAAGGATTCCAGTGCCGCGTGACCCCCGTTACATGATTCGAGCCGCCTCATCAACACTCGCGGATTCACGAATTTCTGGCCTTTTTGGTGGGCTATAGTCCATGGCTTTTGGGTCCCAGGAGGATTCCGGTGCAGCGTGACCCCTGTTACATGACTCTAGCCGCCTCGTCAACACTCGCGGTTTCACGCATTCCTGGCCGTTTTTGTGGGCTATAGGCCATGGCTTTTGGGTCCCAGGAGGATTCCGGTGCCGCGTGACCCCTGTTACACGACTCTAGCCGCCTCGTCAACACTCGCGGTTTCATGCAATTCTGGCCGTTTTTGTGGGCTATAGTCCAAGGCTTTTGGGTTCCAGGAGGATTCCGGTGCCGCGTGACCCCTGTTACATGCCTCTAGTCGCCTCGTCAACACTCGCGGTTTCACGCATTTATGGCTGTCCATGAAATTTGGGTCCCTGGAGGATTCCGGTGCCGCGTGACCCTGGTACACGACTCTAGCCACCTCGTCAACTCTCGCGGTTTCACTCATTTCTGGCTGTTTTTGTGAGCTATAGTCCATGGCTTTTGGGTCCCCAAAGGATTCCGGTGCCGCGTGACCCCCGTTACATGACTCGAGCCGCCTCGTCAACACTCGCGGATTCACGAATTTCTGGCCGTTTTTGTGGGCTATAGTCCAAGGCTTTTGGGTTCCAGGAGGATTCCGGTGCCGCGTGTCCCCTGTTACATGCCTCTAGCCGGCTCGTCAACACTCGCGGTTTCACGTATTTATGGCTGTTTTTGTGGGCTATAGTCCATGACATTTGGGTCCCTGGAGGATTCCGGTGCCGCGTGACCCTGGTACACGACTCTAGCCGCCTCGTCAACTCTCGCGGTTTCACGAATTTCTGGCTGTTTTTGTGAGCTATAGTCCATGGCTTTTGGGTCCCCAAAGGATTCCGGTGCCGCGTGAACCCCGTTACATGACTCGAGCCGCCTCGTCAACACTCGCGGTTTCACGCATTTATGGCTGTTTTTGTGGGCTATAGTCCATGACATTTGGGTCCCTCGAGGATTCCGGTGCCGCGTGACCCTGGTACACGACTCTAGCCGCCTCGTCAACTCTCGCGGTTTCACGCATTTCTGGCTGTATTTGTGAGCTATAGTCCATGGCTTTTGGGTCCCCAAAGGATTCCAGTGCCGCGTGACCCCCGTTACATGATTCGAGCCGCCTCATCAACACTCGCGGATTCACGAATTTCTGGCCTTTTTGGTGGGCTATAGTCCATGGCTTTTGGGTCCCAGGAGGATTCCGGTGCCGCGTGACCCCTGTTACATGACTCTAGCCGCCTCGTCAACACTCGAGGTTTCACGCATTTCTGGCCGTTTTTGTGGGCTATAGTCCAAGGCTTTTGGGTCCCAGGAGGATTCCAGTGCCGCGTGTCCCCTGTTACATGCCTCTAGCCGCCTCGTCAACACTCGCGGTTTCACGCATTTATGGCTGTTTTTGTGGGCTATAGTCCATGACATTTGGGTCCCTGGAGGATTCCGGTGCCGCGTGACCCTGGTACACGACTCTAGCCGCCTCGTCAACTCTCGCGGTTTCACGAATTTCTGGCTGTTTTTGTGAGCTATAGTCCATGGCTTTTGGGTCCCCAAAGGATTCCGGTGCCGCGTGACCCCCGTTACATGACTCGAGCCGCCTCGTCAACACTCGCGGTTTCACGCATTTATGGCTGTTTTTGTGGGCTATAGTCCATGACATTTGGGTCCCTCGAGGATTCCGGTGCCGCGTGACCCTGGTACACGACTCTAGCCGCCTCGTCAACTCTCGCGGTTTCACGCATTTCTGGCTGTTTTTGTGAGCTATAGTCCATGGCTTTTGGGTCCCCAAAGGATTCCAGTGCCGCGTGACCCCCGTTACATGATTCGAGCCGCCTCATCAACACTCGCGGATTCACGAATTTCTGGCCTTTTTGGTGGGCTATAGTCCATGGCTTTTGGGTCCCAGGAGGATTCCGGTGCCGCGTGACCCCTGTTACATGACTCTAGCCGCCTCGTCAACACTCGAGGTTTCACGCATTTCTGGCCGTTTTTGTGGGCTATAGTCCAAGGCTTTTGGGTCCCAGGAGGATTCCGGTGCCGCGTAACCCTGGTATACGACTCTAGCCGCCTCGTCAACACTCGCGGTTTCACGCATTTCTGGCCGTTTTTGTGGGCTATAGTCCATGGCTTTTGGGTCCCAGGAGGATTCCGGTGCCGCGTGACCCCTGTTACACGACTCTAGCCGCCTCGTCAACACTCGCGGTTTCATGCAATTCTGGCCGTTTTTGTGGGCTATAGTCCAAGGCTTTTGGGTTCCAGGAGGATTCCGGTGCCGCGTGACCCCTGTTACATGCCTCTAGCCGCCTCATCAACACTCACGGTTTCACGCATTTATGGCTGTTTTTGTGGGCTATAGTCCATGAAATTTGGGTCCCTGGAGGATTCCGGTGCCGCGTGACCCTGGTACACGACTCTAGCCACCTCGTCAACTCTCGCGGTTTCACGCATTTCTGGCTGTTTTTGTGAGCTATAGTCCATGGCTTTTGGGTCCCCAAAGGATTCCGGTGCCGCGTGACCCCCGTTACATGACTCGAGCCGCCTCGTCAACACTCGCGGTTTCACGCATTTATGGCTGTTTTTGTGGGCTATAGTCCATGACATTTGGGTCCCTGGAGGATTCCGGTACCGCGTGACCCTGGTACACGACTCTAGCCGCCTCGTCAACTCTCGCGGTTTCACACATTACTGGCTGTTTTTGTGGGCTATAGTCCATGGCTTTTGGGTCCCCAAAGGATTCCAGTGCCGCGTGACCCACGTTACATGACTCGAGCCGTCTCGTCAACACTCGCGGTTTCACGCATTTATGGCTGTTTTTGTGGGCTATAGTCCATGGCTTTTGCGTCCCAGGAGGATTCCGGTGCCGCGTGACCCCCGTTACACGATTCGAGCCGCCTCGTCAACACTCGAGGTTTCACTCATTTCTGGCCGTTTTTGTGGGCTATAGTCCAAGGCTTTTGGGTCCCAAGAGGATTCCGGTGCCGCGTAACCCTGGTACACGACCCTAGCCGCCTCGTCAACACTTGCGGTTTCACGCATTTCTGGCCGTTTATGCGGGCTATAGTCCATGGCTTTTGGGTCCCAGGAGGATTCCGGTGCCGCGTGACTCCTGTTACACGAGTCTAGCCGCCTCGTCAACACTCGCGGTTTCACGCATTTCTGGCCGTTTTGTGGGCTATAGTCCATGGCTTTTGGGCTCCCGGAGGATTCCGATGCCGCGTGACCCCTGTTACATGACTCTAGCCGCCTCGTCAACACTCGCGGTTTCACGCATTTCTGGCTGTTTTTTGTGGGCTATAGTCCATGGCTTTTGGGTCCCCAAAGGATTCCAGTGCCGCGTGACCCCCGTTACATGATTCGAGCCGCCTCATCAACACTCGCGGATTCACGAATTTCTGGCCTTTTGGGTGGGCTATAGTCCATGGCTTTTGGGTCCCAGGAGAATTCCGGTGCCGCGTGACCCCTGTTACATGACTCTAGCCGCCTCGTCAACACTCGAGGTTTCACGCATTTCTGGCCGTTTTTGTGGGCTATAGTCCAAGGCTTTTGGGTCCCAGGAGGATTCCGGTGCCGCGTAACCCTGGTATACGACTCTAGCCGCCTCGTCAACACTCGCGGTTTCACGCATTTCTGGCCGTTTTTGTGGGCTATAGTCCATGGCTTTTGGGTCCCAGGAGGATTCCGGTGCCGCGTGACCCCTGTTACACGACTCTAGCCGCCTCGTCAACACTCGCGGTTTCATGCAATTCTGGCCGTTTTTGTGGGCTATAGTCCAAGGCTTTTGGGTTCCAGGAGGATTCCGGTGCCGCGTGACCCCTGTTACATGCCTCTAGCCGCCTCGTCAACACTCACGGTTTCACGCATTTATGGCTGTTTTTGTGGGCTATAGTCCATGAAATTTGGGTCCCTGGAGGATTCCGGTGCCGCGTGACCCTGGTACACGACTCTAGCCACCTCGTCAACTCTCGCGGTTTCACGCATTTCTGGCTGTTTTTGTGAGCTATAGTCCATGGCTTTTGGGTCCCCAAAGGATTCCGGTGCCGCGTGACCCCCGTTACATGACTCGAGCCGCCTCGTCAACACTCGCGGTTTCACGCATTTATGGCTGTTTTTGTGGGCTATAGTCCATGACATTTGGGTCCCTGGAGGATTCCGGTACCGCGTGACCCTGGTACACGACTCTAGCCGCCTCGTCAACTCTCGCGGTTTCACACATTACTGGCTGTTTTTGTGGGCTATAGTCCATGGCTTTTGGGTCCCCAAAGGATTCCAGTGCCGCGTGACCCACGTTACATGACTCGAGCCGTCTCGTCAACACTCGCGGTTTCACGCATTTATGGCTGTTTTTGTGGGCTATAGTCCATGGCTTTTGCGTCCCAGGAGGATTCCGGTGCCGCGTGACCCCCGTTACACGATTCGAGCCGCCTCGTCAACACTCGAGGTTTCACTCATTTCTGGCCGTTTTTGTGGGCTATAGTCCAAGGCTTTTGGGTCCCAAGAGGATTCCGGTGCCGCGTAACCCTGGTACACGACCCTAGCCGCCTCGTCAACACTTGCGGTTTCACGCATTTCTGGCCGTTTATGCGGGCTATAGTCCATGGCTTTTGGGTCCCAGGAGGATTCCGGTGCCGCGTGACTCCTGTTACACGAGTCTAGCCGCCTCGTCAACACTCGCGGTTTCACGCATTTCTGGCCGTTTTGTGGGCTATAGTCCATGGCTTTTGGGCTCCCGGAGGATTCCGATGCCGCGTGACCCCTGTTACATGACTCTAGCCGCCTCGTCAACACTCGCGGTTTCACGCATTTCTGGCTGTTTTTTGTGGGCTATAGTCCATGGCTTTTGGGTCCCCAAAGGATTCCAGTGCCGCGTGACCCCCGTTACATGATTCGAGCCGCCTCATCAACACTCGCGGATTCACGAATTTCTGGCCTTTTGGGTGGGCTATAGTCCATGGCTTTTGGGTCCCAGGAGAATTCCGGTGCCGCGTGACCCCTGTTACATGACTCTAGCCGCCTCGTCAACACTCGAGGTTTCACGCATTTCTGGCCGTTTTTGTGGGCTATAGTCCAAGGCTTTTGGGTCCCAGGAGGATTCCGGTGCCGCGTAACCCTGGTATACGACTCTAGCCGCCTCGTCAACACTCGCGGTTTCACGCATTTCTGGCCGTTTTTGTGGGCTATAGTCCATGGCTTTTGGGTCCCAGGAGGATTCCGGTGCCGCGTGACCCCTGTTACACGACTCTAGCCGCCTCGTCAACACTCGCGGTTTCATGCAATTCTGGCCGTTTTTGTGGGCTATAGTCCAAGGCTTTTGGGTTCCAGGAGGATTCCGGTGCCGCGTGACCCCTGTTACATGCCTCTAGCCGCCTCGTCAACACTCACGGTTTCACGCATTTATGGCTGTTTTTGTGGGCTATAGTCCATGAAATTTGGGTCCCTGGAGGATTCCGGTGCCGCGTGACCCTGGTACACGACTCTAGCCACCTCGTCAACTCTCGCGGTTTCACGCATTTCTGGCTGTTTTTGTGAGCTATAGTCCATGGCTTTTGGGTCCCCAAAGGATTCCGGTGCCGCGTGACCCCCGTTACATGACTCGAGCCGCCTCGTCAACACTCGCGGTTTCACGCATTTATGGCTGTTTTTGTGGGCTATAGTCCATGACATTTGGGTCCCTGGAGGATTCCGGTACCGCGTGACCCTGGTACACGACTCTAGCCGCCTCATCAACTCTCGCGGTTTCACACATTACTGGCTGTTTTTGTGGGCTATAGTCCATGGCTTTTGGGTCCCCAAAGGATTCCAGTGCCGCGTGACCCACGTTACATGACTCGAGCCGTCTCGTCAACACTCGCGGTTTCACGCATTTATGGCTGTTTTTGTGGGCTATAGTCCATGGCTTTTGCGTCCCAGGAGGATTCCGGTGCCGCGTGACCCCCGTTACACGATTCGAGCCGCCTCGTCAACACTCGAGGTTTCACTCATTTCTGGCCGTTTTTGTGGGCTATAGTCCAAGGCTTTTGGGTCCCAAGAGGATTCCGGTGCCGCGTAACCCTGGTACACGACCCTAGCCGCCTCGTCAACACTTGCGGTTTCACGCATTTCTGGCCGTTTATGCGGGCTATAGTCCATGGCTTTTGGGTCCCAGGAGGATTCCGGTGCCGCGTGACTCCTGTTACACGAGTCTAGCCGCCTCGTCAACACTCGCGGTTTCACGCATTTCTGGCCGTTTTGTGGGCTATAGTCCATGGCTTTTGGGCTCCCGGAGGATTCCGATGCCGCGTGACCCCTGTTACATGACTCTAGCCGCCTCGTCAACACTCGCGGTTTCACGCATTTCTGGCTGTTTTTTGTGGGCTATAGTCCATGGCTTTTGGGTCCCCAAAGGATTCCAGTGCCGCGTGACCCCCGTTACATGATTCGAGCCGCCTCATCAACACTCGCGGATTCACGAATTTCTGGCCTTTTGGGTGGGCTATAGTCCATGGCTTTTGGGTCCCAGGAGAATTCCGGTGCCGCGTGACCCCTGTTACATGACTCTAGCCGCCTCGTCAACACTCGAGGTTTCACGCATTTCTGGCCGTTTTTGTGGGCTATAGTCCAAGGCTTTTGGGTCCCAGGAGGATTCCGGTGCCGCGTAACCCTGGTATACGACTCTAGCCGCCTCGTCAACACTCGCGGTTTCACGCATTTCTGGCCGTTTTTGTGGGCTATAGTCCATGGCTTTTGGGTCCCAGGAGGATTCCGGTGCCGCGTGACCCCTGTTACACGACTCTAGCCGCCTCGTCAACACTCGCGGTTTCATGCAATTCTGGCCGTTTTTGTGGGCTATAGTCCAAGGCTTTTGGGTTCCAGGAGGATTCCGGTGCCGCGTGACCCCTGTTACATGCCTCTAGCCGCCTCGTCAACACTCACGGTTTCACGCATTTATGGCTGTTTTTGTGGGCTATAGTCCATGAAATTTGGGTCCCTGGAGGATTCCGGTACCGCGTGACCCTGGTACACGACTCTAGCCGCCTCGTCAACTCTCGCGGTTTCACGCATTTCTGGCTGTTTTTGTGAGCTATAGTCCATGGCTTTTGGGTCCCCAAAGGATTCCGGTGCCGCGTGACCCCCGTTACATGACTCGAGCCGCCTCGTCAACACTCGCGGTTTCACGCATTTATGGCTGTTTTTGTGGGCTATAGTCCATGACATTTGCGTCCCTGGAGGATTCCGGTACCGCGTGACCCTGGTACACGACTCTAGCCGCCTCGTCAACTCTCGCGGTTTCACACATTACTGGCTGTTTTTGTGGGCTATAGTCCATGGCTTTTGGGTCCCCAAAGGATTCCAGTGCCGCGTGACCCACGTTACATGACTCGAGCCGTCTCGTCAACACTCGCGGTTTCACGCATTTATGGCTGTTTTTGTGGGCTATAGTCCATGGCTTTTGCGTCCCAGGAGGATTCCGGTGCCGCGTGACCCCCGTTACACGATTCGAGCCGCCTCGTCAACACTCGAGGTTTCACTCATTTCTGGCCGTTTTTGTGGGCTATAGTCCAAGGCTTTTGGGTCCCAAGAGGATTCCGGTGCCGCGTAACCCTGGTACACGACCCTAGCCGCCTCGTCAACACTTGCGGTTTCACGCATTTCTGGCCGTTTATGTGGGCTATAGTCCATGGCTTTTGGGTCCCAGGAGGATTCCGGTGCCGCGTGACTCCTGTTACACGAGTCTAGCCGCCTCGTCAACACTCGCGGTTTCACGCATTTCTGGCCGTTTTGTGGGCTATAGTGCATGGCTTTTGGGCTCCCGGAGGATTCCGATGCCGCGTGACCCCTGTTACATGACTCTAGCCGCCTCGTCAACACTCGCGGTTTCACGCATTTCTGGCTGTTTTTTGTGGGCTATAGTCCATGGCTTTTGGGTCCCCAAAGGATTCCAGTGCCGCGTGACCCCCGTTACATGATTCGAGCCGCCTCATCAACACTCGCGGATTCACGAATTTCTGGCCTTTTGGGTGGGCTATAGTCCATGGCTTTTGGGTCCCAGGAGAATTCCGGTGCCGCGTGACCCCTGTTACATGACTCTAGCCGCCTCGTCAACACTCGAGGTTTCACGCATTTCTGGCCGTTTTTGTGGGCTATAGTCCAAGGCTTTTGGGTCCCAGGAGGATTCCGGTGCCGCGTAACCCTGGTATACGACTCTAGCCGCCTCGTCAACACTCGCGGTTTCACGCATTTCTGGCCGTTTTTGTGGGCTATAGTCCATGGCTTTTGGGTCCCAGGAGGATTCCGGTGCCGCGTGACCCCTGTTACACGACTCTAGCCGCCTCGTCAACACTCGCGGTTTCATGCAATTCTGGCCGTTTTTGTGGGCTATAGTCCAAGGCTTTTGGGTTCCAGGAGGATTCCGGTGCCGCGTGACCCCTGTTACATGCCTCTAGCCGCCTCGTCAACACTCGCGGTTTCACGCATTTATGGCTGTTTTTGTGGGCTATAGTCCATGACATTTGGGTCCCTGGAGGATTCCGGTACCGCGTGACCCTGGTACACGACTCTAGCCGCCTCGTCAACTCTCGCGGTTTCACACATTACTGGCTGTTTTTGTGGGCTATAGTCCATGGCTTTTGGGTCCCCAAAGGATTCCAGTGCCGCGTGACCCACGTTACATGACTCGAGCCGTCTCGTCAACACTCGCGGTTTCACGCATTTATGGCTGTTTTTGTGGGCTATAGTCCATGGCTTTTGCGTCCCAGGAGGATTCCGGTGCCGCGTGACCCCCGTTACACGATTCGAGCCGCCTCGTCAACACTCGAGGTTTCACTCATTTCTGGCCGTTTTTGTGGGTTATAGTCCAAGGCTTTTGGGTCCCAAGAGGATTCCGGTGCCGCGTAACCCTGGTACACGACCCTAGCCGCCTCGTCAACACTTGCGGTTTCACGCATTTCTGGCCGTTTATGTGGGCTATAGTCCATGGCTTTTGGGTCCCAGGAGGATTCCGGTGCCGCGTGACTCCTGTTACACGAGTCTAGCCGCCTCGTCAACACTCGCGGTTTCACGCATTTCTGGCCGTTTTGTGGGCTATAGTCCATGGCTTTTGGGCTCCCGGAGGATTCCGATGCCGCGTGACCTGTGTTACATGACTCTAGCCGCCTCGTCAACACTCGCGGTTTCACGCATTTCTGGCTGTTTTTTGTGGGCTATAGTCCATGGCTTTTGGGTCCCCAAAGGATTCCAGTGCCGCGTGACCCCCGTTACATGATTCGAGCCGCCTCATCAACACTCGCGGATTCATGAATTTCTGGCCTTTTGGGTGGGCTATAGTCCATGGCTTTTGGGTCCGAGGAGAATTCCGGTGCCGCGTGACCCCTGTTACATGACTCTAGCCGCCTCGTCAACACTCGAGGTTTCACGCATTTCTGGCCGTTTTTGTGGGCTATAGTCCAAGGCTTTTGGGTCCCAGGAGGATTCCGGTGCCGCGTAACCCTGGTATACGACTCTAGCCGCCTCGTCAACACTCGCGGTTTCACGCATTTCTGGCCGTTTTTGTGGGCTATAGTCCATGGCTTTTGGGTCCCAGGAGGATTCCGGTGCCGCGTGACCCCTGTTACACGACTCTAGCCGCCTCGTCAACACTCGCGGTTTCATGCAATTCTGGCCGTTTTTGTGGGCTATAGTCCAAGGCTTTTGGGTTCCAGGAGGATTCCGGTGCCGCGTGACCCCTGTTACATGCCTCTAGCCGCCTCGTCAACACTCGCGGTTTCACGCATTTATGGCTGTTTTTGTGGGCTATAGTCCATGACATTTGGGTCCCTGAAGGATTCCGGTGCCGCGTGACCCTGGTACACGACTCTAGCCGCCTCGTCAACTCTCGCGGTTTCACGCATTTCTGGCTGTTTTTGTGAGCTATAGTCCATGGCTTTTGGGTCCCCAAAGGATTCCAGTGCCGCGTGACCCCCGTTACATGATTCGATCCGCCTCATCAACACTCGCGGATTCACGAATTTCTGGCCTTTTGGGTGGGCTATAGTCCATGGCTTTTGGGTCCCAGGAGAATTCCGGTGCCGCGTGACCCCTGTTACATGACTCTAGCCGCCTCGTCAACACTCGAGGTTTCACGCATTTCTGGCCGTTTTTGTGGGCTATAGTCCAAGGCTTTTGGGTCCCAGGAGGATTCCGGTGCCGCGTAACCCTGGTATACGACTCTAGCCGCCTCGTCAACACTCGCGGTTTCACGCATTTCTGGCCGTTTTTGTGGGCTATAGTCCATGAAATTTGGGTCCCTGGAGGATTCCGGTGCCGCGTGACCCTGGTACACGACTCTAGCCACCTCGTCAACTCTCGCGGTTTCACGCATTTCTGGCTGTTTTTGTGAGCTATAGTCCATGGCTTTTGGGTCCCCAAAGGATTCCGGTGCCGCGTGACCCCCGTTACATGACTCGAGCCGCCTCGTCAACACTCGCGGTTTCACGCATTTATGGCTGTTTTTGTGGGCTATAGTCCATGACATTTGGGTCCCTGGAGGATTCCGGTACCGCGTGACCCTGGTACACGACTCTAGCCGCCTCGTCAACTCTCGCGGTTTCACACATTACTGGCTGTTTTTGTGGGCTATAGTCCATGGCTTTTGGGTCCCCAAAGGATTCCAGTGCCGCGTGACCCACGTTACATGACTCGAGCCGTCTCGTCAACACTCGCGGTTTCACGCATTTATGGCTGTTTTTGTGGGCTATAGTCCATGGCTTTTGCGTCCCAGGAGGATTCCGGTGCCGCGTGACCCCCGTTACACGATTCGAGCCGCCTCGTCAACACTCGAGGTTTCACTCATTTCTGGCCGTTTTTGTGGGCTATAGTCCAAGGCTTTTGGGTCCCAAGAGGATTCCGGTGCCGCGTAACCCTGGTACACGACCCTAGCCGCCTCGTCAACACTTGCGGTTTCACGCATTTCTGGCCGTTTATGTGGGCTATAGTCCATGGCTTTTGGGTCCCAGGAGGATTCCGGTGCCGCGTGACTCCTGTTACACGAGTCTAGCCGCCTCCTCAACACTCGCGGTTTCACGCATTTCTGGCCGTTTTGTGGGCTATAGTCCATGGCTTTTGGGCTCCCGGAGGATTCCGATGCCGCGTGACCCCTGTTACATGACTCTAGCCGCCTCGTCAACACTCGCGGTTTCACGCATTTCTGGCTGTTTTTTGTGGGCTATAGTCCATGGCTTTTGGGTCCCCAAAGGATTCCAGTGCCGCGTGACCCCCGTTACATGATTCGAGCCGCCTCATCAACACTCGCGGATTCACGAATTTCTGGCCTTTTGGGTGGGCTATAGTCCATGGCTTTTGGGTCCCAGGAGAATTCCGGTGCCGCGTGACCCCTGTTACATGACTCTAGCCGCCTCGTCAACACTCGAGGTTTCACGCATTTCTGGCCGTTTTTGTGGGCTATAGTCCAAGGCTTTTGGGTCCCAGGAGGATTCCGGTGCCGCGTAACCCTGGTATACGACTCTAGCCGCCTCGTCAACACTCGCGGTTTCACGCATTTCTGGCCGTTTTTGTGGGCTATAGTCCATGGCTTTTGGGTCCCAGGAGGATTCCGGTGCCGCGTGACCCCTGTTACACGACTCTAGCCGCCTCGTCAACACTCGCGGTTTCATGCAATTCTGGCCGTTTTTGTGGGCTATAGTCCAAGGCTTTTGGGTTCCAGGAGGATTCCGGTGCCGCGTGACCCCTGTTACATGCCTCTAGCCGCCTCGTCAACACTCGCGGTTTCACGCATTTATGGCTGTTTTTGTGGGCTATAGTCCATGACATTTGGGTCCCTGGAGGATTCCGGTACCGCGTGACCCTGGTACACGACTCTA
Organism: Poa annua; assembly: GCA_026929855.1. Lineage (NCBI taxonomy): Eukaryota > Viridiplantae > Streptophyta > Magnoliopsida > Poales > Poaceae > Poa > Poa annua. The sequence continues at coordinate 120,844 of CM049436.1, forward strand.
GCCGCCTCGTCAACTCTCGCGGTTTCACACATTACTGGCTGTTTTTGTGGGCTATAGTCCATGGCTTTTGGGTCCCCAAAGGATTCCAGTGCCGCGTGACCCACGTTACATGACTCGAGCCGTCTCGTCAACACTCGCGGTTTCACGCATTTATGGCTGTTTTTGTGGGCTATAGTCCATGGCTTTTGCGTCCCAGGAGGATTCCGGTGCCGCGTGACCCCCATTACACGATTCGAGCCGCCTCGTCAACACTCGAGGTTTCACTCATTTCTGGCCGTTTTTGTGGGTTATAGTCCAAGGCTTTTGGGTCCCAAGAGGATTCCGGTGCCGCGTAACCCTGGTACACGACCCTAGCCGCCTCGTCAACACTTGCGGTTTCACGCATTTCTGGCCGTTTATGTGGGCTATAGTCCATGGCTTTTGGGTCCCAGGAGGATTCCGGTGCCGCGTGACTCCTGTTACACGAGTCTAGCCGCCTCGTCAACACTCGCGGTTTCACGCATTTCTGGCCGTTTTGTGGGCCATAGTCCATGGCTTTTGGGCTCCCGGAGGATTCCGATGCCGCGTGACCCCTGTTACATGACTCTAGCCGCCTCGTCAACACTCGCGGTTTCACGCATTTCTGGCTGTTTTTTGTGGGCTATAGTCCATGGCTTTTGGGTCCCCAAAGGATTCCAGTGCCGCGTGACCCCCGTTACATGATTCGAGCCGCCTCATCAACACTCGCGGATTCACGAATTTCTGGCCTTTTGGGTGGGCTATAGTCCATGGCTTTTGGGTCCCAGGAGAATTCCGGTGCCGCGTGACCCCTGTTACATGACTCTAGCTGCCTCGTCAACACTCGAGGTTTCACGCATTTCTGGCCGTTTTTGTGGGCTATAGTCCAAGGCTTTTGGGTCCCAGGAGGATTCCGGTGCCGCGTAACCCTGGTATACGACTCTAGCCGCCTCGTCAACACTCGCGGTTTCACGCATTTCTGGCCGTTTTTGTGGGCTATAGTCCATGGCTTTTGGGTCCCAGGAGGATTCCGGTGCCGCGTGACCCCTGTTACACGACTCTAGCCGCCTCGTCAACACTCGCGGTTTCATGCAATTCTGGCCGTTTTTGTGGGCTATAGTCCAAGGCTTTTGGGTTCCAGGAGGATTCCGGTGCCGCGTGACCCCTGTTACATGCCTCTAGCCGCCTCGTCAACACTCGCGGTTTCACGCATTTATGGCTGTTTTTGTGGGCTATAGTCCATGACATTTGGGTCCCTGGAGGATTCCGGTGCCGCGTGACCCTGGTACACGACTCTAGCCGCCTCGTCAACTCTCGCGGTTTCACGCATTTTTGGCTGTTTTTGTGAGCTATAGTCCATGGCTTTTGGGTCCCCAAAGGATTCCAGTGCCGCGTGACCCCCGTTACATGATTCGAGCCGCCTCATCAACACTCGCGGATTCACGAATTTCTGGCCTTTTGGGTGGGCTATAGTCCATGGCTTTTGGGTCCCAGGAGAATTCCGGTGCCGCGTGACCCCTGTTACATGACTCTAGCCGCCTCGTCAACACTCGAGGTTTCACGCATTTCTGGCCGTTTTTGTGGGCTATAGTCCAAGGCTTTTGGGTCCCAGGAGGATTCCGGTGCCGCGTAACCCTGGTATACGACTCTAGCCGCCTCGTCAACACTCGCGGTTTCACGCATTTCTGGCCGTTTTTGTGGGCTATAGTCCATGGCTTTTGGGTCCCAGGAGGATTCCGGTGCCGCGTGACCCCTGTTACACGACTCTAGCCGCCTCGTCAACACTCGCGGTTTCATGCAATTCTGGCCGTTTTTGTGGGCTATAGTCCAAGGCTTTTGGGTTCCAGGAGGATTCCGGTGCCGCGTGACCCCTGTTACATGCCTCTAGCCGCCTCGTCAACACTCGCGGTTTCACGCATTTATGGCTGTTTTTGTGGGCTATAGTCCATGAAATTTGGGTCCCTGGAGGATTCCGGTGCCGCGTGACCCTGGTACACGACTCTAGCCACCTCGTCAACTCTCGCGGTTTCACGCATTTCTGGCTGTTTTTGTGAGCTATAGTCCATGGCTTTTGGGTCCCCAAAGGATTCCGGTGCCGCGTGACCCCCGTTACATGACTCGAGCCGCCTCGTCAACACTCGCGGTTTCACGCATTTATGGCTGTTTTTGTGGGCTATAGTCCATGACATTTGGGTCCCTGGAGGATTCCGGTGCCGCGTGACCCTGGTACACGACTCTAGCCACCTCGTCAACTCTCGCGGTTTCACGCATTTCTGGCTGTTTTTGTGAGCTATAGTCCATGGCTTTTGGGTCCCCAAAGGATTCCGGTGCCGCGTGACCCCCGTTACATGACTCGAGCCGCCTCGTCAACACTCGCGGATTCACGAATTTCTGGCCGTTTTTGTGGGCTATAGTCCAAGGCTTTTGGGTTCCAGGAGGATTCCGGTGCCGCGTGTCCCCTGTTACATGCCTCTAGCCGCCTCGTCAACACTCGCGGTTTCACGCATTTATGGCTGTTTTTGTGGGCTATAGTCCATGACATTTGGGTCCCTGGAGGATTCCGGTGCCGCGTGACCCTGGTACACGACTCTAGCCGCCTCGTCAACTCTCGCGGTTTCATACATTACTGGCTGTTTTTGTGGGCTATAGTCCATGGCTTTTGGGTCCCCAAAGGATTCCAGTGCCGCATGACCCCCGTTACATGACTCGAGCCGCCTCGTCAACACTCGCGGATTCACGAATTTCTGGCCTTTTTTGTGGGCTATAGTCCATGGCTTTTGGGTCCCAGGAGGATTCCGGTGCCGCGTGACCCTGGTACACGACTCTTGCCGCCTCGTCAACTCTCGCGGTTTCGAGCATTTCTGGCTGTTTTTGTGAGCTATAGTCCATGGCTTTTGGGTCCCAGGAGGATTCCGGTGCCGCGTGACCCCTGTTACACGACTCTAGCCGCCTCGTCAACACTCGAGGTTTCACGCAATTCTGGCCGTTTTTGTGGGCTATAGTCCAAGGCTTTTGGGTCCCAGGAGGATTCCGGTGCCGCGTAACCCTGGTACACGACTCTAGCCGCCTCGTCAACACTCGCGGTTTCACGCATTCCTGGCCGTTTTTGTGGGCTATAGTCCATGGCTTTTGGGTCCCAGGAGGATTCCGGTGCCGCGTGACCCCTGTTACACGACTCTAGCCGCCTCGTCAACACTCGCGGTTTCACGCATTTATGGCTGTTTTTGTGGGCTATAGTCCATGACATTTGGGTCCCTGGAGGATTCCGGTGCCGCGTGACCCTGGTACACGACTCTAGCCGCCTCGTCAACTCTCGCGGTTTCACGAATTTCTGGCTGTTTTTGTGAGCTATAGTCCATGGCTTTTGGGTCCCCAAAGGATTCCGGTGCCGCGTGACCCCCGTTACATGACTCGAGCCGCCTCGTCAACACTCGCGGTTTCACGCATTTATGGCTGTTTTTGTGGGCTATAGTCCATGACATTTGGGTCCCTGGAGGATTCCGGTGCCGCGTGACCCTGGTACACGACTCTAGCCACCTCGTCAACTCTCGCGGTTTCACGCATTTCTGGCTGTTTTTGTGAGCTATAGTCCATGGCTTTTGGGTCCCCAAAGGATTCCGGTGCCGCGTGACCCCCGTTACATGACTCGAGCCGCCTCGTCAACACTCGCGGATTCACGAATTTCTGGCCGTTTTTGTGGGCTATAGTCCAAGGCTTTTGGGTTCCAGGAGGATTCCGGTGCCGCGTGTCCCCTGTTACATGCCTCTAGCCGCCTCGTCAACACTCGCGGTTTCACGCATTTATGGCTGTTTTTGTGGGCTATAGTCCATGACATTTGGGTCCCTGGAGGATTCCGGTGCCGCGTGACCCTGGTACACGACTCTAGCCGCCTCGTCAACTCTCGCGGTTTCATACATTACTGGCTGTTTTTGTGGGCTATAGTCCATGGCTTTTGGGTCCCCAAAGGATTCCAGTGCCGCATGACCCCCGTTACATGACTCGAGCCGCCTCGTCAACACTCGCGGATTCACGAATTTCTGGCCTTTTTTGTGGGCTATAGTCCATGGCTTTTGGGTCCCAGGAGGATTCCGGTGCCGCGTGACCCTGGTACACGACTCTTGCCGCCTCGTCAACTCTCGCGGTTTCGAGCATTTCTGGCTGTTTTTGTGAGCTATAGTCCATGGCTTTTGGGTCCCAGGAGGATTCCGGTGCCGCGTGACCCCTGTTACACGACTCTAGCCGCCTCGTCAACACTCGAGGTTTCACGCAATTCTGGCCGTTTTTGTGGGCTATAGTCCAAGGCTTTTGGGTCCCAGGAGGATTCCGGTGCCGCGTAACCCTGGTACACGACTCTAGCCGCCTCGTCAACACTCGCGGTTTCACGCATTCCTGGCCGTTTTTGTGGGCTATAGTCCATGGCTTTTGGGTCCCAGGAGGATTCCGGTGCCGCGTGACCCCTGTTACACGACTCTAGCCGCCTCGTCAACACTCGCGGTTTCACGCATTTATGGCTGTTTTTGTGGGCTATAGTCCATGACATTTGGGTCCCTGGAGGATTCCGGTGCCGCGTGACCCTGGTACACGACTCTAGCCGCCTCGTCAACTCTCGCGGTTTCACGAATTTCTGGCTGTTTTTGTGAGCTATAGTCCATGGCTTTTGGGTCCCCAAAGGATTCCGGTGCCGCGTGACCCCCGTTACATGACTCGAGCCGCCTCGTCAACACTCGCGGTTTCACGCATTTATGGCTGTTTTTGTGGGCTATAGTCCATGACATTTGGGTCCCTGGAGGATTCCGGTGCCGCGTGACCCTGGTACACGACTCTAGCCGCCTCGTCAACTCTCGCGGTTTCACGCATTTATGGCTGTTTTTGTGGGCTATAGTCCATGAAATTTGGGTCCCTGGAGGATTCCGGTGCCGCGTGACCCCTGTTACACGACTCTAGCCGCCTCGTCAACACTCGCGGTTTCATGCAATTCTGGCCGTTTTTGTGGGCTATAGTCCAAGGCTTTTGGGTTCCAGGAGGATTCCGGTGCCGCGTGACCCCTGTTACATGCCTCTAGCCGCCTCGTCAACACTCGCGGTTTCACGCATTTATGGCTGTTTTTGTGGGCTATAGTCCATGAAATTTGGGTCCCTGGAGGATTCCGGTGCCGCGTGACCCTGGTACACGACTCTAGCCACCTCGTCAACTCTCGCGGTTTCACGCATTTCTGGCTGTTTTTGTGAGCTATAGTCCATGGCTTTTGGGTCCCCAAAGGATTCCGGTGCCGCGTGACCCCCGTTACATGACTCGAGCCGCCTCGTCAACACTCGCGGATTCACGAATTTCTGGCCGTTTTTGTGGGCTATAGTCCAAGGCTTTTGGGTTCCAGGAGGATTCCGGTGCCGCGTGTCCCCTGTTACATGCCTCTAGCCGCCTCGTCAACACTCGCGGTTTCACGCATTTATGGCTGTTTTTGTGGGCTATAGTCCATGACATTTGGGTCCCTGGAGGATTCCGGTGCCGCGTGACCCTGGTACACGACTCTAGCCGCCTCGTCAACTCTCGCGGTTTCACGAATTTCTGGCTGTTTTTGTGAGCTATAGTCCATGGCTTTTGGGTCCCCAAAGGATTCCGGTGCCGCGTGACCCCCGTTACATGACTCGAGCCGCCTCGTCAACACTCGCGGTTTCACGCATTTATGGCTGTTTTTGTGGGCTATAGTCCATGACATTTGGGTCCCTGGAGGATTCCGGTGCCGCGTGACCCTGGTACACGACTCTAGCCGCCTCGTCAACTCTCGCGGTTTCACGCATTTCTGGCTGTTTTTGTGAGCTATAGTCCATGGCTTTTGGGTCCCCAAAGGATTCCAGTGCCGCGTGACCCCCGTTACATGATTCGAGCCGCCTCATCAACACTCGCGGATTCACGAATTTCTGGCCTTTTTGGTGGGCTATAGTCCATGGCTTTTGGGTCCCAGGAGGATTCCGGTGCCGCGTGACCCCTGTTACATGACTCTAGCCGCCTCGTCAACACTCGAGGTTCCACGCATTTCTGGCCGTTTTTGTGGGCTATAGTCCAAGGCTTTTGGGTCCCAGGAGGATTCCGGTGCCGCGTGACCCCTGTTACACGACTCTAGCCGCCTCGTCAACACTCGCGGTTTCATGCAATTCTGGCCGTTTTTGTGGGCTATAGTCCAAGGCTTTTGGGTTCCAGGAGGATTCCGGTGCCGCGTGACCCCTGTTACACGACTCTAGCCGCCTCGTCAACACTCGCGGTTTCATGCAATTCTGGCCGTTTTTGTGGGCTATAGTCCAAGGCTTTTGGGTTCCAGGAGGATTCCGGTGCCGCGTGACCCCTGTTACATGCCTCTAGCCGCCTCGTCAACACTCGCGGTTTTACGCATTTATGGCTGTTTTTGTGGGCTATAGTCCATGACATTTGGGTCCCTGGAGGATTCCGGTGCCGCGTGACCCTGGTACACGACTCTAGCCACCTCGTCAACTCTCGCGGTTTCACGCATTTCTGGCTGTTTTTGTGAGCTATAGTCCATGGCTTTTGGGTCCCCAAAGGATTCCGGTGCCGCGTGACCCCCGTTACATGACTCGAGCCGCCTCGTCAACACTCGCGGATTCACGAATTTCTGGCCGTTTTTGTGGGCTATAGTCCAAGGCTTTTGGGTTCCAGGAGGATTCCGGTGCCGCGTGTCCCCTGTTACATGCCTCTAGCCGCCTCGTCAACACTCGCGGTTTCACGCATTTATGGCTGTTTTTGTGGGCTATAGTCCATGACATTTGGGTCCCTGGAGGATTCCGGTGCCGCGTGACCCTGGTACACGACTCTAGCCGCCTCGTCAACTCTCGCGGTTTCACGAATTTCTGGCTGTTTTTGTGAGCTATAGTCCATGGCTTTTGGGTCCCCAAAGGATTCCGGTGCCGCGTGACCCCCGTTACATGACTCGAGCCGCCTCGTCAACACTCGCGGTTTCACGCATTTATGGCTGTTTTTGTGGGCTATAGTCCATGACATTTGGGTCCCTGGAGGATTCCGGTGCCGCGTGACCCTGGTACACGACTCTAGCCGCCTCGTCAACTCTCGCGGTTTCACGCATTTCTGGCTGTTTTTGTGAGCTATAGTCCATGGCTTTTGGGTCCCCAAAGGATTCCAGTGCCGCGTGACCCCCGTTACATGATTCGAGCCGCCTCATCAACACTCGCGGATTCACGAATTTCTGGCCTTTTTGGTGGGCTATAGTCCATGGCTTTTGGGTCCCAGGAGGATTCCGGTGCCGCGTGACCCCTGTTACATGACTCTAGCCGCCTCGTCAACACTCGAGGTTTCACGCATTTCTGGCCGTTTTTGTGGGCTATAGTCCAAGGCTTTTGGGTCCCAGGAGGATTCCGGTGCCGCGTGACCCCTGTTACACGACTCTAGCCGCCTCGTCAACACTCGCGGTTTCATGCAATTCTGGCCGTTTTTGTGGGCTATAGTCCAAGGCTTTTGGGTTCCAGGAGGATTCCGGTGCCGCGTGACCCCTGTTACACGACTCTAGCCGCCTCGTCAACACTCGCGGTTTCATGCAATTCTGGCCGTTTTTGTGGGCTATAGTCCAAGGCTTTTGGGTTCCAGGAGGATTCCGGTGCCGCGTGACCCCTGTTACATGCCTCTAGCCGCCTCGTCAACACTCGCGGTTTTACGCATTTATGGCTGTTTTTGTGGGCTATAGTCCATGACATTTGGGTCCCTGGAGGATTCCGGTGCCGCGTGACCCTGGTACACGACTCTAGCCACCTCGTCAACTCTCGCGGTTTCACGCATTTCTGGCTGTTTTTGTGAGCTATAGTCCATGGCTTTTGGGTCCCCAAAGGATTCCGGTGCCGCGTGACCCCCGTTACATGACTCGAGCCGCCTCGTCAACACTCGCGGATTCACGAATTTCTGGCCGTTTTTGTGGGCTATAGTCCAAGGCTTTTGGGTTCCAGGAGGATTCCGGTGCCGCGTGTCCCCTGTTACATGCCTCTAGCCGCCTCGTCAACACTCGCGGTTTCACGCATTTATGGCTGTTTTTGTGGGCTATAGTCCATGACATTTGGGTCCCTGGAGGATTCCGGTGCCGCGTGACCCTGGTACAGGACTCTAGCCGCCTCGTCAACTCTCGCGGTTTCACGAATTTCTGGCTGTTTTTGTGAGCTATAGTCCATGGCTTTTGGGTCCCCAAAGGATTCCGGTGCCGCGTGACCCCCGTTACATGACTCGAGCCGCCTCGTCAACACTCGCGGTTTCACGCATTTATGGCTGTTTTTGTGGGCTATAGTCCATGACATTTGGGTCCCTGGAGGATTCCGGTGCCGCGTGACCCTGGTACACGACTCTAGCCGCCTCGTCAACTCTCGCGGTTTCACGCATTTCTGGCTGTTTTTGTGAGCTATAGTCCATGGCTTTTGGGTCCCCAAAGGATTCCAGTGCCGCGTGACCCCCGTTACATGATTCGAGCCGCCTCATCAACACTCGCGGATTCACGAATTTCTGGCCTTTTTGGTGGGCTATAGTCCATGGCTTTTGGGTCCCAGGAGGATTCCGGTGCCGCGTGACCCCTGTTACATGACTCTAGCCGCCTCGTCAACACTCGAGGTTTCACGCATTTCTGGCCGTTTTTGTGGGCTATAGTCCAAGGCTTTTGGGTCCCAGGAGGATTCCGGTGCCGCGTGACCCCTGTTACACGACTCTAGCCGCCTCGTCAACACTCGAGGTTTCACGCAATTCTGGCCGTTTTTGTGGGCTATAGTCCAAGGCTTTTGGGTCCCAGGAGGATTCCGGTGCCGCGTAACCCTGGTACACGACTCTAGCCGCCTCGTCAACTCTCGCGGTTTCATGCAATTCTGGCCGTTTTTGTGGGCTATAGTCCAAGGCTTTTGGGTTCCAGGAGGATTCCGGTGCCGCGTGACCCCTGTTACATGCCTCTAGCCGCCTCGTCAACACTCGCGGTTTTACGCATTTATGGCTGTTTTTGTGGGCTATAGTCCATGACATTTGGGTCCCTGGAGGATTCCGGTGCCGCGTGACCCTGGTACACGACTCTAGCCACCTCGTCAACTCTCGCGGTTTCACGCATTTCTGGCTGTTTTTGTGAGCTATAGTCCATGGCTTTTGGGTCCCCAAAGGATTCCGGTGCCGCGTGACCCCCGTTACATGACTCGAGCCGCCTCGTCAACACTCGCGGATTCACGAATTTCTGGCCGTTTTTGTGGGCTATAGTCCAAGGCTTTTGGGTTCCAGGAGGATTCCGGTGCCGCGTGTCCCCTGTTACATGCCTCTAGCCGCCTCGTCAACACTCGCGGTTTCACGCATTTATGGCTGTTTTTGTGGGCTATAGTCCATGACATTTGGGTCCCTGGAGGATTCCGGTGCCGCGTGACCCTGGTACACGACTCTAGCCGCCTCGTCAACTCTCGCGGTTTCACGAATTTCTGGCTGTTTTTGTGAGCTATAGTCCATGGCTTTTGGGTCCCCAAAGGATTCCGGTGCCGCGTGACCCCCGTTACATGACTCGAGCCGCCTCGTCAACACTCGCGGTTTCACGCATTTATGGCTGTTTTTGTGGGCTATAGTCCATGACATTTGGGTCCCTGGAGGATTCCGGTGCCGCGTGACCCTGGTACACGACTCTAGCCGCCTCGTCAACTCTCGCGGTTTCACGCATTTCTGGCTGTTTTTGTGAGCTATAGTCCATGGCTTTTGGGTCCCCAAAGGATTCCAGTGCCGCGTGACCCCCGTTACATGATTCGAGCCGCCTCATCAACACTCGCGGATTCACGAATTTCTGGCCTTTTTGGTGGGCTATAGTCCATGGCTTTTGGGTCCCAGGAGGATTCCGGTGCCGCGTGACCCCTGTTACATGACTCTAGCCGCCTCGTCAACACTCGAGGTTTCACGCATTTCTGGCCGTTTTTGTGGGCTATAGTCCAAGGCTTTTGGGTCCCAGGAGGATTCCGGTGCCGCGTGACCCCTGTTACACGACTCTAGCCGCCTCGTCAACACTCGCGGTTTCATGCAATTCTGGCCGTTTTTGTGGGCTATAGTCCAAGGCTTTTGGGTTCCAGGAGGATTCCGGTGCCGCGTGACCCCTGTTACACGACTCTAGCCGCCTCGTCAACACTCGCGGTTTCATGCAATTCTGGCCGTTTTTGTGGGCTATAGTCCAAGGCTTTTGGGTTCCAGGAGGATTCCGGTGCCGCGTGACCCCTGTTACATGCCTCTAGCCGCCTCGTCAACACTCGCGGTTTTACGCATTTATGGCTGTTTTTGTGGGCTATAGTCCATGACATTTGGGTCCCTGGAGGATTCCGGTGCCGCGTGACCCTGGTACACGACTCTAGCCACCTCGTCAACTCTCGCGGTTTCACGCATTTCTGGCTGTTTTTGTGAGCTATAGTCCATGGCTTTTGGGTCCCCAAAGGATTCCGGTGCCGCGTGACCCCCGTTACATGACTCGAGCCGCCTCGTCAACACTCGCGGATTCACGAATTTCTGGCCGTTTTTGTGGGCTATAGTCCAAGGCTTTTGGGTTCCAGGAGGATTCCGGTGCCGCGTGTCCCCTGTTACATGCCTCTAGCCGCCTCGTCAACACTCGCGGTTTCACGCATTTATGGCTGTTTTTGTGGGCTATAGTCCATGACATTTGGGTCCCTGGAGGATTCCGGTGCCGCGTGACCCTGGTACACGACTCTAGCCGCCTCGTCAACTCTCGCGGTTTCATACATTACTGGCTGTTTTTGTGGGCTATAGTCCATGGCTTTTGGGTCCCCAAAGGATTCCAGTGCCGCATGACCCCCGTTACATGACTCGAGCCGCCTCGTCAACACTCGCGGATTCACGAATTTCTGGCCTTTTTTGTGGGCTATAGTCCATGGCTTTTGGGTCCCAGGAGGATTCCGGTGCCGCGTGACCCTGGTACACGACTCTTGCCGCCTCGTCAACTCTCGCGGTTTCGCGCATTTCTGGCTGTTTTTGTGAGCTATAGTCCATGGCTTTTGGGTCCCAGGAGGATTCCGGTGCCGCGTGACCCCTGTTACACGACTCTAGCCGCCTCGTCAACACTCGAGGTTTCACGCAATTCTGGCCGTTTTTGTGGGCTATAGTCCAAGGCTTTTGGGTCCCAGGAGGATTCCGGTGCCGCGTAACCCTGGTACACGACTCTAGCCGCCTCGTCAACACTCGCGGTTTCACGCATTCCTGGCCGTTTTTGTGGGCTATAGTCCATGGCTTTTGGGTCCCAGGAGGATTCCAGTGCCGCGTGACCCCTGTTACACGACTCTAGCCGCCTCGTCAACACTCGCGGTTTCATGCAATTCTGGCCGTTTTTGTGGGCTATAGTCCAAGGCTTTTGGGTTCCAGGAGGATTCCAGTGCCGCGTGACCCCTGTTACACGACTCTAGCCGCCTCGTCAACACTCGCGGTTTCATGCAATTCTGGCCGTTTTTGTGGGCTATAGTCCAAGGCTTTTGGGTTCCAGGAGGATTCCGGTGCCGCGTGACCCCTGTTACATGCCTCTAGCCGCCTCGTCAACACTCGCGGTTTCACGCATTTATGGCTGTTTTTGTGGGCTATAGTCCATGAAATTTGGGTCCCTGGAGGATTCCGGTGCCGCGTGACCCTGGTACACGACTCTAGCCACCTCGTCAACTCTCGCGGTTTCACGCATTTCTGGCTGTTTTTGTGAGCTATAGTCCATGGCTTTTGGGTCCCCAAAGGATTCCGGTGCCGCGTGACCCCCGTTACATGACTCAAGCCGCCTCGTCAACACTCGCGGATTCACGAATTTCTGGCCGTTTTTGTGGGCTATAGTCCAAGGCTTTTGGGTTCCAGGAGGATTCCGGTGCCGCGTGTCCCCTGTTACATGCCTCTAGCCGCCTCGTCAACACTCGCGGTTTCACGCATTTATGGCTGTTTTTGTGGGCTATAGTCCATGACATTTGGGTCCCTGGAGGATTCCGGTGCCGCGTGACCCTGGTACACGACTCTAGCCGCCTCGTCAACTCTCGCGGTTTCACGAATTTCTGGCTGTTTTTGTGAGCTAAAGTCCATGGCTTTTGGGTCCCCAAAGGATTCCGGTGCCGCGTGACCCCCGTTACATGACTCGAGCCGCCTCGTCAACACTCGCGGTTTCACGCATTTATGGCTGTTTTTGTGGGCAATAGTCCATGACATTTGGGTCCCTGGAGGATTCCGGTGCCGCGTGACCCTGGTACACGACTCTAGCCGCCTCGTCAACTCTCGCGGTTTCACGCATTTCTGGCTGTTTTTGTGAGCTATAGTCCAAGGCTTTTGGGTCCCCAAAGGATTCCAGTGCCGCGTGACCCCCGTTACATGATTCGAGCCGCCTCATCAACACTCGCGGATTCACGAATTTCTGGCCTTTTTGGTGGGCTATAGTCCATGGCTTTTGGGTCCCAGGAGGATTCCGGTGCCGCGTGACCCATGTTACATGACTCTAGCCGCCTCGTCAACACTCGAGGTTTCACGCATTTCTGGCCGTTTTTGTGGGCTATAGTCCAAGGCTTTTGGGTCCCAGGAGGATTCCGGTGCCGCGTAACCCTGGTATACGACTCTAGCCGCCTCGTCAACACTCGCGGTTTCACGCATTTCTGGCCGTTTTTGTGGGCTATAGTCCATGGCTTTTGGGTCCCAGGAGGATTCCGGTTCCGCGTGACCCCTGTTACACGACTCTAGCCGCCTCGTCAACACTCAAGGTTTCACGCATTTCTGGCCGTTTTTGTGGGCTATAGTCCAAGGCTTTTGGGTTCCAGGAGGATTCCGGTGCCGCGTGACCCCTGTTACATGCCTCTAGCCGCCTCGTCAACACTCGCGGTTTCACGCATTTATGGCTGTTTTTGTGGGCTATAGTCCATGAAATTTGGGTCCCAGGAGGATTCCGGTGCCGCGTGACCCTGGTAGACGACTCTAGCCACCTCGTCAACTCTCGCGGTTTCACGCATTTCTGGCTGTTTTTGTGAGCTATAGTCCATGGCTTTTGGGTCCCCAAAGAATTCCGGTGCCGCGTGACCCCCGTTACATGACTCGAGCCGCCTTGTCAACACTCGCGGATTCACGAATTTCTGGCCTTTTTGGTGGGCTATAGTCCATGGCTTTTGGGTCCCAGGAGGATTCCGGTGCCGCGTGACCCCTGTTACATGACTCTAGCCGCCTCGTCAACACTCGAGGTTTCACGCATTTCTGGCCGTTTTTGTGGGCTATAGTCCAAGGCTTTTGGGTCCCAGGAGGATTCCGGTGCCGCGTAACCCTGGTATACGACTCTAGCCGCCTCGTCAACACTCGCGGTTTCATGCAATTCTGGCCGTTTTTGTGGGCTATAGTCCAAGGCTTTTGGGTTCCAGGAGGATTCCGGTGCCGCGTGACCCCTGTTACATGCCTCTAGCCGCCTCGTCAACACTCGCGGTTTCACGCATTTATGGCTGTTTTTGTGGGCTATAGTCCATGACATTTGGGTCCCTGGAGGATTCCGGTGCCGCGTGACCCTGGTACACGACTCTAGCCACCTCGTCAACTCTCGCGGTTTCACGCATTTCTGGCTGTTTTTGTGAGCTATAGTCCATGGCTTTTGGGTCCCCAAAGGATTCCGGTGCCGCGTGACCCCCGTTACATGACTCGAGCCGCCTCGTCAACACTCGCGGATTCACGAATTTCTGGCCGTTTTTGTGGGCTATAGTCCAAGGCTTTTGGGTTCCAGGAGGATTCCGGTGCCGCGTGTCCCCTGTTACATGCCTCTAGCCGCCTCGTCAACACTCGCGGTTTCACGCATTTATGGCTGTTTTTGTGGGCTATAGTCCATGACATTTGGGTCCCTGGAGGATTCCGGTGCCGCGTGACCCTGGTACACGACTCTAGCCGCCTCGTCAACTCTCGCGGTTTCACGAATTTCTGGCTGTTTTTGTGAGCTATAGTCCATGGCTTTTGGGTCCCCAAAGGATTCCGGTGCCGCGTGACCCCCGTTACATGACTCGAGCCGCCTCGTCAACACTCGCGGTTTCACGCATTTATGGCTGTTTTTGTGGGCTATAGTCCATGACATTTGGGTCCCTGGAGGATTCCGGTGCCGTGTGACCCTGGTACACGACACTAGCCGCCTCGTCAACTCTCGCGGTTTCACGCATTTCTGGCTGTTTTTGTGAGCTATAGTCCATGGCTTTTGGGTCCCCAAAGGATTCCAGTGCCGCGTGACCCCCGTTACATGATTCGAGCCGCCTCATCAACACTCGCGGATTCACGAATTTCTGGCCTTTTTGGTGGGCTATAGTCCATGGCTTTTGGGTCCCAGGAGGATTCCGGTGCCGCGTGACCCCTGTTACATGACTCTAGCCGCCTCGTCAACACTCGAGGTTTCACGCATTTCTGGCCTTTTTTGTGGGCTATAGTCCAAGGCTTTTGGGTCCCAGGAGGATTCCGGTGCCGCGTAACCCTGGTATACGACTCTAGCCGCCTCGTCAACACTCGCGGTTTCATGCAATTCTGGCCGTTTTTGTGGGCTATAGTCCAAGGCTTTTGGGTTCCAGGAGGATTCCGGTGCCGCGTGACCCCTGTTACATGCCTCTAGCCGCCTCGTCAACACTCGCGGTTTCACGCATTTATGGCTGTTTTTGTGGGCTATAGTCCATGACATTTGGGTACCTGGAGGATTCCGGTGCCGCGTGACCCTGGTACACGACTCTAGCCACCTCGTCAACTCTCGCGGTTTCACGCATTTCTGGCTGTTTTTGTGAGCTATAGTCCATGGCTTTTGGGTCCCCAAAGGATTCCGGTGCCGCGTGACCCCCGTTACATGACTCGAGCTGCCTCGTCAACACTCGCGGTTTCACGCATTTATGGCTGTTTTTGTGGGCTATAGTCCATGACATTTGGGTCCCTGGAGGATTCCGGTGCCGCGTGACCCTGGTACACGACTCTAGCCGCCTCGTCAACTCTCGCGGTTTCACGCATTTCTGGCTGTTTTTGTGAGCTATAGTCCAAGGCTTTTGGATCCCCAAAGGATTCCAGTGCCGCGTGACCCCCGTTACATGATTCGAGCCGCCTCATCAACACTCGCGTATTCACGAATTTCTGGCCTTTTTGGTGGGCTATAGTCCATGGCTTTTGGGTCCCAGGAGGATTCCGGTGCCGCGTGACCCATGTTACATGACTCTAGCCGCCTCGTCAACACTCGAGGTTTCACGCATTTCTGGCCGTTTTTGTGGGCTATAGTCCAAGGCTTTTGGGTCCCAGGAGGATTCCGGTGCCGCGTAACCCTGGTATACGACTCTAGCCGCCTCGTCAACACTCGCGGTTTCACGCATTTCTGGCCGTTTTTGTGGGCTATAGTCCATGGCTTTTGGGTCCCAGGAGGATTCCGGTTCCGCGTGACCCCTGTTACACGACTCTAGCCGCCTCGTCAACACTCAAGGTTTCACGCATTTCTGGCCGTTTTTGTGGGCTATAGTCCAAGGCTTTTGGGTTCCAGGAGGATTCCGGTGCCGCGTGACCCCTGTTACATGCCTCTAGCCGCCTCGTCAACACTCGCGGTTTCACGCATTTATGGCTGTTTTTGTGGGCTATAGTCCATGAAATTTGGGTCCCTGGAGGATTCCGGTGCCGCGTGACCCTGGTACACGACTCTAGCCACCTCGTCAACTCTCGCGGTTTCACGCATTTCTGGCTGTTTTTGTGAGCTATAGTCCATGGCTTTTGGGTCCCCAAAGAATTCCGGTGCCGCGTGACCCCCGTTACATGACTCGAGCCGCCTCGTCAACACTCGCGGATTCACGAATTTCTGGCCGTTTTTGTGGGCTATAGTCCAAGGCTTTTGGGTTCCAGGAGGATTCCGGTGCCGCGTGTCCCCTGTTACATGCCTCTAGCCGCCTCGTCAACACTCGCGGTTTCACGCATTTATGGCTGTTTTTGTGGGCTATAGTCCATGACATTTGGGTCCCTGGAGGATTCCGGTGCCGCGTGACCCTGGTACACGACTCTAGCCGCCTCGTCAACTCTCGCGGTTTCACGAATTTCTGGCTGTTTTTGTGAGCTATAGTCCATGGCTTTTGGGTCCCCAAAGGATTCCGGTGCCGCGTGACCCCCGTTACATGACTCGAGCCGCCTCGTCAACACTCGCGGTTTCACGCATTTATGGCTGTTTTTGTGGGCTATAGTCCATGACATTTGGGTCCCTGGAGGATTCCGGTGCCGTGTGACCCTGGTACACGACTCTAGCCGCCTCGTCAACTCTCGCGGTTTCACGCATTTCTGGCTGTTTTTGTGAGCTATAGTCCATGGCTTTTGGGTCCCCAAAGGATTCCAGTGCCGCGTGACCCCCGTTACATGATTCGAGCCGCCTCATCAACACTCGCGGATTCACGAATTTCTGGCCTTTTTGGTGGGCTATAGTACATGGCTTATGGGTCCCAGGAGGATTCCGGTGCCGCGTGACCCCTGTTACATGACTCTAGCCGCCTCGTCAACACTCGAGGTTTCACGCATTTCTGGCCGTTTTTGTGGGCTATAGTCCAAGGCTTTTGGGTCCCAGGAGGATTCCGGTTCCGCGTGACCCCTGTTACACGACTCTAGCCGCCTCGTCAACACTCAAGGTTTCACGCATTTCTGGCCGTTTTTGTGGGCTATAGTCCAAGGCTTTTGGGTTCCAGGAGGATTCCGGTGCCGCGTGACCCCTGTTACATGCCTCTAGCCGCCTCGTCAACACTCGCGGTTTCACGCATTTATGGCTGTTTTTGTGGGCTATAGTCCATGAAATTTGGGTCCCTGGAGGATTCCGGTGCCGCGTGACCCTGGTACACGACTCTAGCCACCTCGTCAACTCTCGCGGTTTCACGCATTTCTGGCTGTTTTTGTGAGCTATAGTCCATGGCTTTTGGGTCCCCAAAGAATTCCGGTGCCGCGTGACCCCCGTTACATGACTCGAGCCGCCTCGTCAACACTCGCGGATTCACGAATTTCTGGCCGTTTTTGTGGGCTATAGTCCAAGGCTTTTGGGTTCCAGGAGGATTCCGGTGCCGCGTGTCCCCTGTTACATGCCTCTAGCCGCCTCGTCAACACTCGCGGTTTCACGCATTTATGGCTGTTTTTGTGGGCTATAGTCCATGACATTTGGGTCCCTGGAGGATTCCGGTGCCGGGTGACCCTGGTACACGACTCTAGCCGCCTCGTCAACTCTCGCGGTTTCACGAATTTCTGGCTGTTTTTGTGAGCTATAGTCCATGGCTTTTGGGTCCCCAAAGGATTCCGGTGCCGCGTGACCCCCGTTACATGACTCGAGCCGCCTCGTCAACACTCGCGGTTTCACGCATTTATGGCTGTTTTTGTGGGCCATAGTCCATGACATTTGGGTCCCTGGAGGATTCCGGTGCCGTGTGACCCTGGTACACGACTCTAGCCGCCTCGTCAACACTCGCGGTTTCACGCATTTATGGCTGTTTTTGTGGGCTATAGTCCATGACATTTGGGTCCCTGGAGGATTCCGGTGCCGTGTGACCCTGGTACACGACTCTAGCCGCCTCGTCAACTCTCGCGGTTTCACGCATTTCTGGCTGTTTTTGTGAGCTATAGTCCATGGCTTTTGGGTCCCCAAAGGATTCCAGTGCCGCGTGACCCCCGTTACATGATTCGAGCCGCCTCATCAACACTCGCGGATTCACGAATTTCTGGCCTTTTTGGTGGGCTATAGTCCATGGCTTTTGGGTCCCAGGAGGATTCCGGTGCCGCGTGACCCCTGTTACATGACTCTAGCCGCCTCGTCAACACTCGAGGTTTCACGCATTTCTGGCCGTTTTTGTGGGCTATAGTCCAAGGCTTTTGGGTCCCAGGAGGATTCCGGTGCCGCGTAACCCTGGTATACGACTCTAGCCGCCTCGTCAACACTCGCGGTTTCATGCTATTCTGGCCGTTTTTGTGGGCTATAGTCCAAGGCTTTTGGGTTCCAGGAGGATTCCGGTGCCGCGTGACCCCTGTTACATGCCTCTAGCCGCCTCGTCAACACTCGCGGTTTCACGCATTTATGGCTGTTTTTGTGGGCTATAGTCCATGACATTTGGGTCCCTGGAGGATTCCGGTGCCGCGTGACCCTGGTACACGACTCTAGCCACCTCGTCAACTCTCGCGGTTTCACGCATTTCTGGCTGTTTTTGTGAGCTATAGTCCATGGCTTTTGGGTCCCCAAAGGATTCCGGTGCCTCGTGACCCCCGTTACATGACTCGAGCCGCCTCGTCAACACTCGCGGATTCACGAATTTCTGGCCGTTTTTGTGGGCTAGAGTCCAAGGCTTTTGGGTTCCAGGAGGATTCCGGTGCCGCGTGTCCCCTGTTACATGCCTCTAGCCGCCTCGTCAACACTCGCGGTTTCACGCATTTATGGCTGTTTTTGTGGGCTATAGTCCATGACATTTGGGTCCCTGGAGGATTCCGGTGCCGCGTGACCCTGGTACACGACTCTAGCCGCCTCGTCAACTCTCGCGGTTTCATACATTACTGGCTGTTTTTGTGGGCTATAGTCCATGGCTTTTGGGTCCCCAAAGGATTCCAGTGCCGCATGACCCCCGTTACATGACTCGAGCCGCCTCGTCAACACTCGCGGATTCACGAATTTCTGGCCTTTTTTGTGGGCTATAGTCCATGGCTTTTGGGTCCCAGGAGGATTCCGGTGCCGCGTGACCCTGGTACACGACTCTTGCCGCCTCGTCAACTCTCGCGGTTTCGCGCATTTCTGGCTGTTTTTGTGAGCTATAGTCCATGGCTTTTGGGTCCCAGGAGGATTCCGGTGCCGCGTGACCCCTGTTACACGACTCTAGCCGCCTCGTCAACACTCGAGGTTTCACGCAATTCTGGCCGTTTTTGTGGGCTATAGTCCAAGGCTTTTGGGTCCCAGGAGGATTCCGGTGCCGCGTAACCCTGGTACACGACTCTAGCCGCCTCGTCAACACTCGCGGTTTCACGCATTCCTGGCCGTTTTTGTGGGCTATAGTCCATGGCTTTTGGGTCCCAGGAGGATTCCGGTGCCGCGTGACCCCTGTTACACGACTCTAGCCGCCTCGTCAACACTCGAGGTTTCACGCAATTCTGGCCGTTTTTGTGGGCTATAGTCCAAGGCTTTTGGGTCCCAGGAGGATTCCGGTGCCGCGTAACCCTGGTACACGACTCTAGCCGCCTCGTCAACACTCGCGGTTTCACGCATTCCTGGCCGTTTTTGTGGGCTATAGTCCATGGCTTTTGGGTCCCAGGAGGATTCCGGTGCCGCGTGACCCCTGTTACACGACTCTAGCCGCCTCATCAACTCTCGCGGTTTCACGAATTTCTGGCTGTTTTTGTGAGCTATAGTCCATGGCTTTTGGGTCCCCAAAGGATTCCGGTGCCGCGTGACCCCCGTTACATGACTCGAGCCGCCTCGTCAACACTCGCGGTTTCACGCATTTATGGCTGTTTTTGTGGGCTATAGTCCATGACATTTGGGTCCCTGGAGGATTCCGGTGCCGCGTGACCCTGGTACACGACTCTAGCCACCTCGTCAACTCTCGCGGTTTCACGCATTTCTGGCTGTTTTTGTGAGCTATAGTCCATGGCTTTTGGGTCCCCAAAGGATTCCGGTGCCGCGTGACCCCCGTTACATGACTCGAGCTGCCTCGTCAACACTCGCGGTTTCACGCATTTATGGCTGTTTTTGTGGGCTATAGTCCATGACATTTGGGTCCCTGGAGGATTCCGGTGCCGCGTGACCCTGGTACACGACTCTAGCCGCCTCGTCAACTCTCGCGGTTTCACGCATTTCTGGCTGTTTTTGTGAGCTATAGTCCAAGGCTTTTGGATCCCCAAAGGATTCCAGTGCCGCGTGACCCCCGTTACATGATTCGAGCCGCCTCATCAACACTCGCGTATTCACGAATTTCTGGCCTTTTTGGTGGGCTATAGTCCATGGCTTTTGGGTCCCAGGAGGATTCCGGTGCCGCGTGACCCATGTTACATGACTCTAGCCGCCTCGTCAACACTCGAGGTTTCACGCATTTCTGGCCGTTTTTGTGGGCTATAGTCCAAGGCTTTTGGGTCCCAGGAGGATTCCGGTGCCGCGTAACCCTGGTATACGACTCTAGCCGCCTCGTCAACACTCGCGGTTTCACGCATTTCTGGCCGTTTTTGTGGGCTATAGTCCATGGCTTTTGGGTCCCAGGAGGATTCCGGTTCCGCGTGACCCCTGTTACACGACTCTAGCCGCCTCGTCAACACTCAAGGTTTCACGCATTTCTGGCCGTTTTTGTGGGCTATAGTCCATGAAATTTGGGTCCCTGGAGGATTCCGGTGCCGCGTGACCCTGGTACACGACTCTAGCCACCTCGTCAACTCTCGCGGTTTCACGCATTTCTGGCTGTTTTTGTGAGCTATAGTCCATGGCTTTTGGGTCCCCAAAGAATTCCGGTGCCGCGTGACCCCCGTTACATGACTCGAGCCGCCTCGTCAACACTCGCGGATTCACGAATTTCTGGCCGTTTTTGTGGGCTATAGTCCAAGGCTTTTGGGTTCCAGGAGGATTCCGGTGCCGCGTGTCCCCTGTTACATGCCTCTAGCCGCCTCGTCAACACTCGCGGTTTCACGCATTTATGGCTGTTTTTGTGGGCTATAGTCCATGACATTTGGGTCCCTGGAGGATTCCGGTGCCGCGTGACCCTGGTACACGACTCTAGCCGCCTCGTCAACTCTCGCGGTTTCACGAATTTCTGGCTGTTTTTGTGAGCTATAGTCCATGGCTTTTGGGTCCCCAAAGGATTCCGGTGCCACGTGACCCCCGTTACATGACTCGAGCCGCCTCGTCAACACTCGCGGTTTCACGCATTTATGGCTGTTTTTGTGGGCTATAGTCCATGACATTTGGGTCCCTGGAGGATTCCGGTGCCGTGTGACCCTGGTACACGACTCTAGCCGCCTCGTCAACTCTCGCGGTTTCACGCATTTCTGGCTGTTTTTGTGAGCTATAGTCCATGGCTTTTGGGTCCCCAAAGGATTCCAGTGCCGCGTGACCCCCGTTACATGATTCGAGCCGCCTCATCAACACTCGCGGATTCACGAATTTCTGGCCTTTTTGGTGGGCTATAGTCCATGGCTTTTGGGTCCCAGGAGGATTCCGGTGCCGCGTGACCCCTGTTACATGACTCTAGCCGCCTCGTCAACACTCGAGGTTTCACGCATTTCTGGCCGTTTTTGTGGGCTATAGTCCAAGGCTTTTGGGTTCCAGGAGGATTCCGGTGCCGCGTGACCCCTGTTACATGCCTCTAGCCGCCTCGTCAACACTCGCGGTTTCACGCATTTATGGCTGTTTTTGTGGGCTATAGTCCATGACATTTGGGTCCCTGGAGGATTCCGGTGCCGCGTGACCCTGGTACACGACTCTAGCCACCTCGTCAACTCTCGCGGTTTCACGCATTTCTGGCTGTTTTTGTGAGCTATAGTCCATGGCTTTTGGGTCCCCAAAGGATTCCGGTGCCGCGTGACCCCCGTTACATGACTCGAGCCGCCTCGTCAACACTCGCGGATTCACGAATTTCTGGCCGTTTTTGTGGGCTATAGTCCAAGGCTTTTGGGTTCCAGGAGGATTCCGGTGCCGCGTGTCCCCTGTTACATGCCTCTAGCCGCCTCGTCAACACTCGCGGTTTCACGCATTTATGGCTGTTTTTGTGGGCTATAGTCCATGACATTTGGGTCCCTGGAGGATTCCGGTGCCGCGTGACCCTGGTACACGACTCTAGCCGCCTCGTCAACTCTCGCGGTTTCACGAATTTCTGGCTGTTTTTGTGAGCTATAGTCCATGGCTTTTGGGTCCCCAAAGGATTCCGGTGCCGCGTGACCCCCGTTACATGACTCGAGCCGCCTCGTCAACACTCGCGGTTTCACGCATTTATGGCTGTTTTTGTGGGCTATAGTCCATGACATTTGGGTCCCTGGAGGATTCCGGTGCCGTGTGACCCTGGTACACGACTCTAGCCGCCTCGTCAACTCTCGCGGTTTCACGCATTTCTGGCTGTTTTTGTGAGCTATAGTCCATGGCTTTTGGGTCCCCAAAGGATTCCAGTGCCGCGTGACCCCCGTTACATGATTCGAGCCGCCTCATCAACACTCGCGGATTCACGAATTTCTGGCCTTTTTGGTGGGCTATAGTCCATGGCTTTTGGGTCCCAGGAGGATTCCGGTGCCGCGTGACCCCTGTTACATGACTCTAGCCGCCTCGTCAACACTCGAGGTTTCACGCATTTCTGGCCGTTTTTGTGGGCTATAGTCCAAGGCTTTTGGGTCCCAGGAGGATTCCGGTGCCGCGTAACCCTGGTATACGACTCTAGCCGCCTCGTCAACACTCGCGGTTTCATGCTATTCTGGCCGTTTTTGTGGGCTATAGTCCAAGGCTTTTGGGTTCCAGGAGGATTCCGGTGCCGCGTGACCCCTGTTACATGCCTCTAGCCGCCTCGTCAACACTCGCGGTTTCACGCATTTATGGCTGTTTTTGTGGGCTATAGTCCATGACATTTGGGTCCCTGTAGGATTCCGGTGCCGCGTGACCCTGGTACACGACTCTAGCCACCTCGTCAACTCTCGCGGTTTCACGCATTTCTGGCTGTTTTTGTGAGCTATAGTCCATGGCTTTTGGGTCCCCAAAGGATTCCGGTGCCTCGTGACCCCCGTTACATGACTCGAGCCGCCTCGTCAACACTCGCGGATTCACGAATTTCTGGCCGTTTTTGTGGGCTAGAGTCCAAGGCTTTTGGGTTCCAGGAGGATTCCGGTGCCGCGTGTCCCCTGTTACATGCCTCTAGCCGCCTCGTCAACACTCGCGGTTTCACGCATTTATGGATGTTTTTGTGGGCTATAGTCCATGACATTTGGGTCCCTGGAGGATTCCGGTGCCGCGTGACCCTGGTACACGACTCTAGCCGCCTCGTCAACTCTCGCGGTTTCATACATTACTGGCTGTTTTTGTGGGCTATAGTCCATGGCTTTTGGGTCCCCAAAGGATTCCAGTGCCGCATGACCCCCGTTACATGACTCGAGCCGCCTCGTCAACACTCGCGGATTCACGAATTTCTGGCCTTTTTTGTGGGCTATAGTCCATGGCTTTTGGGTCCCAGGAGGATTCCGGTGCCGCGTGACCCTGGTACACGACTCTTGCCGCCTCGTCAACTCTCGCGGTTTCGCGCATTTCTGGCTGTTTTTGTGAGCTATAGTCCATGGCTTTTGGGTCCCAGGAGGATTCCGGTGCCGCGTGACCCCTGTTACACGACTCTAGCCGCCTCGTCAACACTCGAGGTTTCACGCAATTCTGGCCGTTTTTGTGGGCTATAGTCCAAGGCTTTTGGGTCCCAGGAGGATTCCGGTGCCGCGTAACCCTGGTACACGACTCTAGCCGCCTCGTCAACACTCGCGGTTTCACGCATTCCTGGCCGTTTTTGTGGGCTATAGTCCATGGCTTTTGGGTCCCAGGAGGATTCCGGTGCCGCGTGACCCCTGTTACACGACTCTAGCCGCCTCGTCAACACTCGCGGTTTCATGCAATTCTGGCCGTTTTTGTGGGCTATAGTCCAAGGCTTTTGGGTTCGAGGAGGATTCCGGTGCCGCGTGACCCCTGTTACATGCCTCTAGCCGCCTCGTCAACACTCGCGGTTTCACGCATTTATGGCTGTTTTTGTGGGCTATAGTCCATGACATTTGGGTCCCTGGAGGATTCCGGTGCCGCGTGACCCTGGTACACGACTCTAGCCACCTCGTCAACTCTCGCGGTTTCACGCATTTCTGGCTGTTTTTGTGACCTATAGTCCATGGCTTTTGGGTCCCCAAAGGATTCCGGTGCCGCGTGACCCCCGTTACATGACTCGAGCCGCCTCGTCAACACTCGCGGATTCACGAATTTCTGGCCGTTTTTGTGGGCTATAGTCCAAGGCTTTTGGGTTCCAGGAGGATTCCGGTGCCGCGTGTCCCCTCTTACATGCCTCTAGCCGCCTCGTCAACACTCGCGGTTTCACGCATTTATGGCTGTTTTTGTGGGCTATAGTCCATGACATTTGGGTCCCTGGAGGATTCCGGTGCCGCGTGACCCTGGTACACGACTCTAGCCGCCTCGTCAACTCTCGCGGTTTCACGAATTTCTGGCTGTTTTTGTGAGCTATAGTCCATGGCTTTTGGGTCCCCAAAGGATTCCGGTGCCGCGTGACCCCCGTTACATGACTCGAGCCGCCTCGTCAACTCTCGCGGTTTCGCGCATTTCTGGCTGTTTTTGTGAGCTATAGTCCATGGCTTTTGGGTCCCAGGAGGATTCCGGTGCCGCGTGACCCCTGTTACACGACTCTAGCCGCCTCGTCAACACTCGCGGATTCACGAATTTCTGGCCTTTTTGGTGGGCTATAGTCCATGGCTTTTGGGTCCCAGGAGGATTCCGGTGCCGCGTGACCCCTGTTACATGACTCTAGCCGCCTCGTCAACACTCGAGGTTTCACGCATTTCTGGCCATTTTTGTGGGCTATAGTCCAAGGCTTTTGGGTCCCAGGAGGATTCCGGTGCCGCGTAACCCTGGTATACGACTCTAGCCGCCTCGTCAACACTCGCGGTTTCACGCATTTCTGGCCGTTTTTGTGGGCTATAGTCCATGGCTTTTGGGTCCCAGGAGGATTCCGGTTCCGCGTGACCCCTGTTACACGACTCTAGCCGCCTCGTCAACACTCAAGGTTTCACGCATTTCTGGCCGTTTTTGTGGGCTATAGTCCAAGGCTTTTGGGTTCCAGGAGGATTCCGGTGCCGCGTGACCCCTGTTACATGCCTCTAGCCGCCTCGTCAACACTTGCGGTTTCACGCATTTATGGCTGTTTTTGTGGGCTATAGTCCATGAAATTTGGGTCCCTGGAGGATTCCGGTGCCGCGTGACCCTGGTACACGACTCTAGCCACCTCGTCAACTCTCGCGGTTTCACGCATTTCTGGCTGTTTTTATGAGCTATAGTCCATGGCTTTTGGGTCCCCAAAGGATTCCGGTGCCGCGTGACCCCCGTTACATGACTCGAGCCGCCTCGTCAACACTCGCAGATTCACGAATTTCTGGCCGTTTTTGTGGGCTATAGTCCAAGGCTTTTGGGTTCCAGGAGGATTCCGGTGCCGCGTGTCCCCTGTTACATGCCTCTAGCCGCCTCGTCAACACTCGCGGTTTCACGCATTTATGGCTGTTTTTGTGGGCTATAGTCCATGACATTTGGGTCCCTGGAGGATTCCGGTGCCGCGTGACCCTGGTACACGACTCTAGCCACCTCGTCAACTCTCGCGGTTTCACGCATTTCTGGCTGTTTTTGTGACCTATAGTCCATGGCTTTTGGGTCCCCAAAGGATTCCGGTGCCGCGTGACCCCCGTTACATGACTCGAGCCGCCTCGTCAACACTCGCGGATTCACGAATTTCTGGCCGTTTTTGTGGGCTATAGTCCAAGGCTTTTGGGTTCCAGGAGGATTCCGGTGCCGCGTGACCCCTGTTACATGCCTCTAGCCGCCTCGTCAACACTCGCGGTTTCACGCATTTATGGCTGTTTTTGTGGGCTATAGTCCATGACATTTGGGTCCCTGGAGGATTCCGGTGCCGCGTGACCCTGGTACACGACTCTAGCCGCCTCGTCAACTCTCGCGGTTTCACGAATTTCTGGCTGTTTTTGTGAGCTATAGTCCATGGCTTTTGGGTCCCCAAAGGATTCCGGTGCCGCGTGACCCCCGTTACATGACTCGAGCCGCCTCGTCAACACTCGCGGTTTCACGCATTTATGGCTGTTTTTGTGGGCTATAGTCCATGACATTTGGGTCCCTGGAGGATTCCGGTGCCGCGTGACCCTGGTACACGACTCTAGCCGCCTCGTCAACTCTCGCGGTTTCGCGCATTTCTGGCTGTTTTTGTGAGCTATAGTCCATGGCTTTTGGGTCCCAGGAGGATTCCGGTGCCGCGTGACCCCTGTTACACGACTCTAGCCGCCTCGTCAACACTCGCGGATTCACGAATTTCTGGCCGTTTTTGTGGGCTATAGTCCAAGGCTTTTGGGTTCCAGGAGGATTCCGGTGCCGCGTGTCCCCTGTTACATGCCTCTAGCCGCCTCGTCAACACTCGCGGTTTCACGCATTTATGGCTGTTTTTGTGGGCTATAGTCCATGACATTTGGGTCCCTGGAGGATTCCGGTGCCGCGTGACCCTGGTACACGACTCTAGCCACCTCGTCAACTCTCGCGGTTTCACGCATTTCTGGCTGTTTTTGTGACCTATAGTCCATGGCTTTTGGGTCCCCAAAGGATTCCGGTGCCGCGTGACCCCCGTTACATGACTCGAGCCGCCTCGTCAACACTCGCGGATTCACGAATTTCTGGCCGTTTTTGTGGGCTATAGTCCAAGGCTTTTGGGTTCCAGGAGGATTCCGGTGCCGCGTGTCCCCTGTTACATGCCTCTAGCCGCCTCGTCAACACTCGCGGTTTCACGCATTTATGGCTGTTTTTGTGGGCTATAGTCCATGACATTTGGGTCCCTGGAGGATTCCGGTGCCGCGTGACCCTGGTACACGACTCTAGCCGCCTCGTCAACTCTCGCGGTTTCACGAATTTCTGGCTGTTTTTGTGAGCTATAGTCCATGGCTTTTGGGTCCCCAAAGGATTCCGGTGCCGCGTGACCCCCGTTACATGACTCGAGCCGCCTCGTCAACACTCGCGGTTTCACGCATTTATGGCTGTTTTTGTGGGCTATAGTCCATGACATTTGGGTCCCTGGAGGATTCCGGTGCCGCGTGACCCTGGTACACGACTCTAGCCGCCTCGTCAACTCTCGCGGTTTCGCGCATTTCTGGCTGTTTTTGTGAGCTATAGTCCATGGCTTTTGGGTCCCAGGAGGATTCCGGTGCCGCGTGACCCCTGTTACACGACTCTAGCCGCCTCGTCAACACTCGCGGATTCACGAATTTCTGGCCTTTTTGGTGGGCTATAGTCCATGGCTTTTGGGTCCCAGGAGGATTCCGGTGCCGCGTGACCCCTGTTACATGACTCTAGCCGCCTCGTCAACACTCGAGGTTTCACGCATTTCTGGCCATTTTTGTGGGCTATAGTCCAAGGCTTTTGGGTCCCAGGAGGATTCCGGTGCCGCGTAACCCTGGTATACGACTCTAGCCGCCTCGTCAACACTCGCGGTTTCACGCATTTCTGGCCGTTTTTGTGGGCTATAGTCCATGGCTTTTGGGTCCCAGGAGGATTCCGGTTCCGCGTGACCCCTGTTACACGACTCTAGCCGCCTCGTCAACACTCAAGGTTTCACGCATTTCTGGCCGTTTTTGTGGGCTATAGTCCAAGGCTTTTGGGTTCCAGGAGGATTCCGGTGCCGCGTGACCCCTGTTACATGCCTCTAGCCGCCTCGTCAACACTCGCGGTTTCACGCATTTATGGCTGTTTTTGTGGGCTATAGTCCATGAAATTTGGGTCCCTGGAGGATTCCGGTGCCGCGTGACCCTGGTACACGACTCTAGCCACCTCGTCAACTCTCGCGGTTTCACGCATTTCTGGCTGTTTTTGTGAGCTATAGTCCATGGCTTTTGGGTCCCCAAAGGATTCCGGTGCCGCGTGACCCCCGTTACATGACTCGAGCCGCCTCGTCAACACTCGCGGATTCACGAATTTCTGGCCGTTTTTGTGGGCTATAGTCCAAGGCTTTTGGGTTCCAGGAGGATTCCGGTGCCGCGTGTCCCCTGTTACATGCCTCTAGCCGCCTCGTCAACACTAGCGGTTTCACGCATTTATGGCTGTTTTTGTGGGCTATAGTCCATGACATTTGGGTCCCTGGAGGATTCCGGTGCCGCGTGACCCTGGTACACGACTCTAGCCACCTCGTCAACTCTCGCGGTTTCACGCATTTCTGGCTGTTTTTGTGACCTATAGTCCATGGCTTTTGGGTCCCCAAAGGATTCCGGTGCCGCGTGACCCCCGTTACATGACTCGAGCCGCCTCGTCAACACTCGCGGTTTCACGCATTTATGGCTGTTTTTGTGGGCTATAGTCCATGACATTTGGGTCCCTGGAGGATTCCGGTGCCGCGTGACCCTGGTACACGACTCTAGCCGCCTCGTCAACTCTCGCGGTTTCGCGCATTTCTGGCTGTTTTTGTGAGCTATAGTCCATGGCTTTTGGGTCCCAGGAGGATTCCGGTGCCGCGTGACCCCTGTTACACGACTCTAGCCGCCTCGTCAACACTCGCGGATTCACGAATTTCTGGCCTTTTTGGTGGGCTATAGTCCATGGCTTTTGGGTCCCAGGAGGATTCCGGTGCCGCGTGACCCCTGTTACATGACTCTAGCCGCCTCGTCAACACTCGAGGTTTCACGCATTTCTGGCCATTTTTGTGGGCTATAGTCCAAGGCTTTTGGGTCCCAGGAGGATTCCGGTGCCGCGTAACCCTGGTATACGACTCTAGCCGCCTCGTCAACACTCGCGGTTTCACGCATTTCTGGCCGTTTTTGTGGGCTATAGTCCATGGCTTTTGGGTCCCAGGAGGATTCCGGTTCCGCGTGACCCCTGTTACACGACTCTAGCCGCCTCGTCAACACTCAAGGTTTCACGCATTTCTGGCCGTTTTTGTGGGCTATAGTCCAAGGCTTTTGGGTTCCAGGAGGATTCCGGTGCCGCGTGACCCCTGTTACATGCCTCTAGCCGCCTCGTCAACACTCGCGGTTTTACGCATTTATGGCTGTTTTTGTGGGCTATAGTCCATGACATTTGGGTCCCTGGAGGATTCCGGTGCCGCGTGACCCTGGTACACGACTCTAGCCGCCTCGTCAACTCTCGCGGTTTCACGAATTTCTGGCTGTTTTTGTGAGCTATAGTCCATGGCTTTTGGGTCCCCAAAGGATTCCGGTGCCGCGTGACCCCCGTTACATGACTCGAGCCGCCTCGTCAACACTCGCGGTTTCACGCATTTATGGCTGTTTTTGTGGGCTATAGTCCATGACATTTGGGTCCCTGGAGGATTCCGGTGCCGCGTGACCCTGGTACACGACTCTAGCCGCCTCGTCAACTCTCGCGGTTTCGCGCATTTCTGGCTGTTTTTGTGAGCTATAGTCCATGGCTTTTGGGTCCCAGGAGGATTCCGGTGCCGCGTGACCCCTGTTACACGACTCTAGCCGCCTCGTCAACACTCGCGGATTCACGAATTTCTGGCCTTTTTGGTGGGCTATAGTCCATGGCTTTTGGGTCCCAGGAGGATTCCGGTGCCGCGTGACCCCTGTTACATGACTCTAGTCGCCTCGTCAACACTCGAGGTTTCACGCATTTCTGGCCATTTTTGTGGGCTATAGTCCAAGGCTTTTGGGTCCCAGGAGGATTCCGGTGCCGCGTAACCCTGGTATACGACTCTAGCCGCCTCGTCAACACTCGCGGTTTCACGCATTTCTGGCCGTTTTTGTGGGCTATAGTCCATGGCTTTTGGGTCCCAGGAGGATTCCGGTTCCGCGTGACCCCTGTTACACGACTCTAGCCGCCTCGTCAACACTCAAGGTTTCACGCATTTCTGGCCGTTTTTGTGGGCTATAGTCCAAGGCTTTTGGGTTCCAGGAGGATTCCGGTGCCGCGTGACCCCTGTTGCATGCCTCTAGCCGCCTCGTCAACACTCGCGGTTTCACGCATTTATGGCTGTTTTTGTGGGCTATAGTCCATGAAATTTGGGTCCCTGGAGGATTCCGGTGCCGCGTGACCCTGGTACACGACTCTAGCCACCTCGTCAACTCTCGCGGTTTCACGCATTTCTGGCTGTTTTTGTGAGCTATAGTCCATGGCTTTTGGGTCCCCAAAGGATTCCGGTGCCGCGTGACCCCCGTTACATGACTCGAGCCGCCTCGTCAACACTCGCGGATTCACGAATTTCTGGCCGTTTTTGTGGGCTATAGTCCAAGGCTTTTGGGTTCCAGGAGGATTCCGGTGCCGCGTGTCCCCTGTTACATGCCTCTAGCCGCCTCGTCAACACTCGCGGTTTCACGCATTTATGGCTGTTTTTGTGGGCTATAGTCCATGACATTTGGGTCCCTGGAGGATTCCGGTGCCGCGTGACCCTGGTACACGACTCTAGCCACCTCGTCAACTCTCGCGGTTTCACGCATTTCTGGCTGTTTTTGTGACCTATAGTCCATGGCTTTTGGGTCCCCAAAGGATTCCGGTGCCGCGTGACCCCCGTTACATGACTCGAGCCGCCTCGTCAACACTCGCGGTTTCACGCATTTATGGCTGTTTTTGTGGGCTATAGTCCATGACATTTGGGTCCCTGGAGGATTCCGGTGCCGCGTGACCCTGGTACACGACTCTAGCCGCCTCGTCAACTCTCGCGGTTTCGCGCATTTCTGGCTGTTTTTGTGAGCTATAGTCCATGGCTTTTGGGTCCCAGGAGGATTCCGGTGCCGCGTGACCCCTGTTACATGACTCTAGCCGCCTCGTCAACACTCGAGGTTTCACGTATTTCTGGCCATTTTTGTGGGCTATAGTCCAAGGCTTTTGGGTCCCAGGAGGATTCCGGTGCCGCGTAACCCTGGTATACGACTCTAGCCGCCTCGTCAACACTCGCGGTTTCACGCATTTCTGGCCGTTTTTGTGGGCTATAGTCCATGGCTTTTGGGTCCCAGGAGGATTCCGGTTCCGCGTGACCCCTGTTACACGACTCTAGCCGCCTCGTCAACACTCAAGGTTTCACGCATTTCTGGCCGTTTTTGTGGGCTATAGTCCAAGGCTTTTGGGTTCCAGGAGGATTCCGGTGCCGCGTGACCCCTGTTACATGCCTCTAGCCGCCTCGTCAACACTCGCGGTTTCACGCATTTATGGCTGTTTTTGTGGGCTATAGTCCATGAAATTTGGGTCCCTGGAGGATTCCGGTGCCGCGTGACCCTGGTACACGACTCTAGCCACCTCGTCAACTCTCGCGGTTTCACGCATTTCTGGCTGTTTTTGTGAGCTATAGTCCATGGCTTTTGGGTCCCCAAAGGATTCCGGTGCCGCGTGACCCCCGTTACATGACTCGAGCCGCCTCGTCAACACTCGCAGATTCACGAATTTCTGGCCGTTTTTGTGGGCTATAGTCCAAGGCTTTTGGGTTCCAGGAGGATTCCGGTGCCGCGTGTCCCCTGTTACATGCCTCTAGCCGCCTCGTCAACACTCGCGGTTTCACGCATTTATGGCTGTTTTTGTGGGCTATAGTCCATGACATTTGGGTCCCTGGAGGATTCCGGTGCCGCGTGACCCTGGTACACGACTCTAGCCACCTCGTCAACTCTCGCGGTTTCACGCATTTCTGGCTGTTTTTGTGACCTATAGTCCATGGCTTTTGGGTCCCCAAAGGATTCCGGTGCCGCGTGACCCCCGTTACATGACTCGAGCCGCCTCGTCAACACTCGCGGTTTCACGCATTTATGGCTGTTTTTGTGGGCTATAGTCCATGACATTTGGGTCCCTGGAGGATTCCGGTGCCGCGTGACCCTGGTACACGACTCTAGCCGCCTCGTCAACTCTCGCGGTTTCGCGCATTTCTGGCTGTTTTTGTGAGCTATAGTCCATGGCTTTTGGGTCCCAGGAGGATTCCGGTGCCGCGTGACCCCTGTTACACGACTCTAGCCGCCTCGTCAACACTCGCGGATTCACGAATTTCTGGCCTTTTTGGTGGGCTATAGTCCATGGCTTTTGGGTCCCAGGAGGATTCCGGTGCCGCGTGACCCCTGTTACATGACTTTAGCCGCCTCGTCAACACTCGAGGTTTCACGCATTTCTGGCCATTTTTGTGGGCTATAGTCCAAGGCTTTTGGGTCCCAGGAGGATTCCGGTGCCGCGTAACCCTGGTATACGACTCTAGCCGCCTCGTCAACACTCGCGGTTTCACGCATTTCTGGCCGTTTTTGTGGGCTATAGTCCATGGCTTTTGGGTCCCAGGAGGATTCCGGTTCCGCGTGACCCCTGTTACACGACTCTAGCCGCCTCGTCAACACTCGCGGATTCACGAATTTCTGGCCTTTTTGGTGGGCTATAGTCCATGGCTTTTGGGTCCCAGGAGGATTCCGGTGCCGCGTGACCCCTGTTACATGACTCTAGCCGCCTCGTCAACACTCGAGGTTTCACGCATTTCTGGCCATTTTTGTGGGCTATAGTCCAAGGCTTTTGGGTCCCAGGAGGATTCCGGTGCCGCGTAACCCTGGTATACGACTCTAGCCGCCTCGTCAACACTCGCGGTTTCACGCATTTCTGGCCGTTTTTGTGGGCTATAGTCCATGGCTTTTGGGTCCCAGGAGGATTCCGGTTCCGCGTGACCCCTGTTACACGACTCTAGCCGCCTCGTCAACACTCAAGGTTTCACGCATTTCTGGCCGTTTTTGTGGGCTATAGTCCAAGGCTTTTGGGTTCCAGGAGGATTCCGGTGCCGCGTGACCCCTGTTACATGCCTCTAGCCGCCTTGTCAACACTCGCGGTTTCACGCATTTATGGCTGTTTTTGTGGGCTATAGTCCATGAAATTTGGGTCCCTGGAGGATTCCGGTGCCGCGTGACCCTGGTACACGACTCTAGCCACCTCGTCAACTCTCGCGGTTTCACGCATTTCTGGCTGTTTTTGTGAGCTATAGTCCATGGCTTTTGGGTCCCCAAAGGATTCCGGTGCCGCGTGACCCCCGTTACATGACTCGAGCCGCCTCGTCAACACTCGCGGATTCACGAATTTCTGGCCGTTTTTGTGGGCTATAGTCCAAGGCTTTTGGGTTCCAGGAGGATTCCGGTGCCGCGTGTCCCCTGTTACATGCCTCTAGCCGCCTCGTCAACA
Source organism: Poa annua (assembly GCA_026929855.1). NCBI lineage: Eukaryota > Viridiplantae > Streptophyta > Magnoliopsida > Poales > Poaceae > Poa > Poa annua. Next base: position 153,680 of record CM049436.1, read on the forward strand.
CTCGCGGTTTCACGCATTTATGGCTGTTTTTGTGGGCTATAGTCCATGACATTTGGGTCCCTGGAGGATTCCGGTGCCGCGTGACCCTGGTACACGACTCTAGCCACCTCGTCAACTCTCGCGGTTTCACGCATTTCTGGCTGTTTTTGTGACCTATAGTCCATGGCTTTTGGGTCCCCAAAGGATTCCGGTGCCGCGTGACCCCCGTTACATGACTCGAGCCGCCTCGTCAACACTCGCGGTTTCACGCATTTATGGCTGTTTTTGTGGGCTATAGTCCATGACATTTGGGTCCCTGGAGGATTCCGGTGCCGCGTGACCCTGGTAAACGACTCTAGCCGCCTCGTCAACTCTCGCGGTTTCGCGCATTTCTGGCTGTTTTTGTGAGCTATAGTCCATGGATTTTGGGTCCCAGGAGGATTCCGGTGCCGCGTGACCCCTGTTACACGACTCTAGCCGCCTCGTCAACACTCGCGGATTCACGAATTTCTGGCCTTTTTGGTGGGCTATAGTCCATGGCTTTTGGGTCCCAGGAGGATTCCGGTGCCGCGTGACCCCTGTTACATGACTCTAGCCGCCTCGTCAACACTCGAGGTTTCACGCATTTCTGGCCATTTTTGTGGGCTATAGTCCAAGGCTTTTGGGTCCCAGGAGGATTCCGGTGCCGCGTAACCCTGGTATACGACTCTAGCCGCCTCGTCAACACTCGCGGTTTCACGCATTTCTGGCCGTTTTTGTGGGCTATAGTCCATGGCTTTTGGGTCCCAGTAGGATTCCGGTTCCGCGTGACCCCTGTTACACGACTCTAGCCGCCTCGTCAACACTCGCGGATTCACGAATTTCTGGCCTTTTTGGTGGGCTATAGTCCATGGCTTTTGGGTCCCAGGAGGATTCCGGTGCCGCGTGACCCCTGTTACATGACTCTAGCCGCCTCGTCAACACTCGAGGTTTCACGTATTTCTGGCCATTTTTGTGGGCTATAGTCCAAGGCTTTTGGGTCCCAGGAGGATTCCGGTGCCGCGTAACCCTGGTATACGACTCTAGCCGCCTCGTCAACACTCGCGGTTTCACGCATTTCTGGCCGTTATTGTGGGCTATTGTCCATGGCTTTTGGGTCCCAGGAGGATTCCGGTTCCGCGTGACCCCTGTTACACGACTCTAGCCGCCTCGTCAACACTCAAGGTTTCACGCATTTCTGGCCGTTTTTGTGGGCTATAGTCCAAGGCTTTTGGGTTCTAGGAGGATTCCGGTGCCGCGTGACCCCTGTTACATGCCTCTAGCCGCCTCGTCAACACTCGCGGTTTCACGCATTTATGGCTGTTTTTGTGGGCTATAGTCCATGAAATTTGGGTCCCTGGAGGATTCCGGTGCCGCGTGACCCTGGTACACGACTCTAGCCACCTCGTCAACTCTCGCGGTTTCACGCATTTCTGGCTGTTTTTGTGAGCTATAGTCCATGGCTTTTGGGTCCCCAAAGGATTCCGGTGCCGCGTGACCCCCGTTACATGACTCGAGCCGCCTCGTCAACACTCGCGGATTCACGAATTTCTGGCCGTTTTTGTGGGCTATAGTCCAAGGCTTTTGGGTTCCAGGAGGATTCCGGTGCCGCGTGTCCCCTGTTACATGCCTCTAGCCGCCTCGTCAACACTCGCGGTTTCACGCATTTATGGCTGTTTTTGTGGGCTATAGTCCATGACATTTGGGTCCCTGGAGGATTCCGGTGCCGCGTGACCCTGGTACACGACTCTAGCCACCTCGTCAACTCTCGCGGTTTCACGCATTTCTGGCTGTTTTTGTGACCTATAGTCCATGGCTTTTGGGTCCCCAAAGGATTCCGGTGCCGCGTGACCCCCGTTACATGACTCGAGCCGCCTCGTCAACACTCGCGGTTTCACGCATTTATGGCTGTTTTTGTGGGCTATAGTCCATGACATTTGGGTCCCTGGAGGATTCCGGTGCCGCGTGACCCTGGTACACGACTCTAGCCGCCTCGTCAACTCTCGCGGTTTCGCGCATTTCTGGCTGTTTTTGTGAGCTATAGTCCATGGCTTTTGGGTCCCAGGAGGATTCCGGTGCCGCGTGACCCCTGTTACACGACTCTAGCCGCCTCGTCAACACTCGCGGATTCACGAATTTCTGGCCTTTTTGGTGGGCTATAGTCCATGGCTTTTGGGTCCCAGGAGGATTCCGGTGCCGCGTGACCCCTGTTACATGACTCTAGCCGCCTCGTCAACACTCGAGGTTTCACGCATTTCTGGCCATTTTTGTGGGCTATAGTCCAAGGCTTTTGGGTCCCAGGAGGATTCCGGTGCCGCGTAACCCTGGTATACGACTCTAGCCGCCTCGTCAACACTCGCGGTTTCACGCATTTCTGGCCGTTTTTGTGGGCTATAGTCCATGGCTTTTGCGTCCCAGGAGGATTCCGGTTCCGCGTGACCCCTGTTACACGACTCTAGCCGCCTCGTCAACACTCGCGGATTCACGAATTTCTGGCCTTTTTGGTGGGCTATAGTCCATGGCTTTTGGGTCCCAGGAGGATTCCGGTGCCGCGTGACCCCTGTTACATGACTCTAGCCGCCTCGTCAACACTCGAGGTTTCACGCATTTCTGGCCATTTTTGTGGGCTATAGTCCAAGGCTTTTGGGTCCCAGGAGGATTCCGGTGCCGCGTAACCCTGGTATACGACTCTAGCCGCCTCGTCAACACTCGCGGTTTCACGCATTTCTGGCCGTTTTTGTGGGCTATAGTCCATGGCTTTTGGGTCCCAGGAGGATTCCGGTTCCGCGTGACCCCTGTTACACGACTCTAGCCGCCTCGTCAACACTCAAGGTTTCACGCATTTCTGGCCGTTTTTGTGGGCTATAGTCCAAGGCTTTTGGGTTCCAGGAGGATTCCGGTGCCGCGTGACCCCTGTTACATGCCTCTAGCCGCCTCGTCAACACTCGCGGTTTCACGCATTTATGGCTGTTTTTGTGGGCTATAGTCCATGAAATTTGGGTCCCTGGAGGATTCCGGTGCCGCGTGACCCTGGTACACGACTCTAGCCACCTCGTCAACTCTCGCGGTTTCACGCATTTCTGGCTGTTTTTGTGAGCTATAGTCCATGGCTTTTGGGTCCCCAAAGGATTCCGGTGCCGCGTGACCCCCGTTACATGACTCGAGCCGCCTCGTCAACACTCGCGGATTCACGAATTTCTGGCCGTTTTTGTGGGCTATAGTCCAAGGCTTTTGGGTTCCAGGAGGATTCCGGTGCCGCGTGTCCCCTGTTACATGCCTCTAGCCGCCTCGTCAACACTCGCGGTTTCACGCATTTATGGCTGTTTTTGTGGGCTATAGTCCATGACATTTGGGTCCCTGGAGGATTCCGGTGCCGCGTGACCCTGGTACACGACTCTAGCCACCTCGTCAACTCTCGCGGTTTCACGCATTTCTGGCTGTTTTTGTGACCTATAGTCCATGGCTTTTGGGTCCCCAAAGGATTCCGGTGCCGCGTGACCCCCGTTACATGACTCGAGCCGCCTCGTCAACACTCGCGGTTTCACGCATTTATGGCTGTTTTTGTGGGCTATAGTCCATGACATTTGGGTCCCTGGAGGATTCCGGTGCCGCGTGACCCTGGTAAACGACTCTAGCCGCCTCGTCAACTCTCGCGGTTTCGCGCATTTCTGGCTGTTTTTGTGAGCTATAGTCCATGGCTTTTGGGTCCCAGGAGGATTCCGGTGCCGCGTGACCTCTGTTACACGACTCTAGCCGCCTCGTCAACACTCGCGGATTCACGAATTTCTGGCCTTTTTGGTGGGCTATAGTCCATGGCTTTTGGGTCCCAGGAGGATTCCGGTGCCGCGTGACCCCTGTTACATGACTCTAGCCGCCTCGTCAACACTCGAGGTTTCACGCATTTCTGGCCATTTTTGTGGGCTATAGTCCAAGGCTTTTGGGTCCCAGGAGGATTCCGGTGCCGCGTAACCCTGGTATACGACTCTAGCCGCCTCGTCAACACTCGCGGTTTCACGCATTTCTGGCCGTTTTTGTGGGCTATAGTCCATGGCTTTTGGGTCCCAGTAGGATTCCGGTTCCGCGTGACCCCTGTTACACGACTCTAGCCGCCTCGTCAACACTCGCGGATTCACGAATTTCTGGCCTTTTTGGTGGGCTATAGTCCATGGCTTTTGGGTCCCAGGAGGATTCCGGTGCCGCGTGACCCCTGTTACATGACTCTAGCCGCCTCGTCAACACTCGAGGTTTCACGTATTTCTGGCCATTTTTGTGGGCTATAGTCCAAGGCTTTTGGGTCCCAGGAGGATTCCGGTGCCGCGTAACCCTGGTATACGACTCTAGCCGCCTCGTCAACACTCGCGGTTTCACGCATTTCTGGCCGTTATTGTGGGCTATTGTCCATGGCTTTTGGGTCCCAGGAGGATTCCGGTTCCGCGTGACCCCTGTTACACGACTCTAGCCGCCTCGTCAACACTCAAGGTTTCACGCATTTCTGGCCGTTTTTGTGGGCTATAGTCCAAGGCTTTTGGGTTCTAGGAGGATTCCGGTGCCGCGTGACCCCTGTTACATGCCTCTAGCCGCCTCGTCAACACTCGCGGTTTCACGCATTTATGGCTGTTTTTGTGGGCTATAGTCCATGAAATTTGGGTCCCTGGAGGATTCCGGTGCCGCGTGACCCTGGTACACGACTCTAGCCACCTCGTCAACTCTCGCGGTTTCACGCATTTCTGGCTGTTTTTGTGAGCTATAGTCCATGGCTTTTGGGTCCCCAAAGGATTCCGGTGCCGCGTGACCCCCGTTACATGACTCGAGCCGCCTCGTCAACACTCGCGGTTTCACGCATTTATGGCTGTTTTTGTGGGCTATAGTCCATGACATTTGGGTCCCTGGAGGATTCCGGTGCCGCGTGACCCTGGTAAACGACTCTAGCCGCCTCGTCAACTCTCGCGGTTTCGCGCATTTCTGGCTGTTTTTGTGAGCTATAGTCCATGGCTTTTGGGTCCCAGGAGGATTCCGGTGCCGCGTGACCCCTGTTACACGACTCTAGCCGCCTCGTCAACACTCGCGGATTCACGAATTTCTGGCCTTTTTGGTGGGCTATAGTCCATGGCTTTTGGGTCCCAGGAGGATTCCGGTGCCGCGTGACCCCTGTTACATGACTCTAGCCGCCTCGTCAACACTCGAGGTTTCACGCATTTCTGGCCATTTTTGTGGGCTATAGTCCAAGGCTTTTGGGTCCCAGGAGGATTCCGGTGCCGCGTAACCCTGGTATACGACTCTAGCCGCCTCGTCAACACTCGCGGTTTCACGCATTTCTGGCCGTTTTTGTGGGCTATAGTCCATGGCTTTTGGGTCCCAGTAGGATTCCGGTTCCGCGTGACCCCTGTTACACGACTCTAGCCGCCTCGTCAACACTCGCGGATTCACGAATTTCTGGCCTTTTTGGTGGGCTATAGTCCATGGCTTTTGGGTCCCAGGAGGATTCCGGTGCCGCGTGACCCCTGTTACATGACTCTAGCCGCCTCGTCAACACTCGAGGTTTCACGTATTTCTGGCCATTTTTGTGGGCTATAGTCCAAGGCTTTTGGGTCCCAGGAGGATTCCGGTGCCGCGTAACCCTGGTATACGACTCTAGCCGCCTCGTCAACACTCGCGGTTTCACGCATTTCTGGCCGTTATTGTGGGCTATTGTCCATGGCTTTTGGGTCCCAGGAGGATTCCGGTTCCGCGTGACCCCTGTTACACGACTCTAGCCGCCTCGTCAACACTCAAGGTTTCACGCATTTCTGGCCGTTTTTGTGGGCTATAGTCCAAGGCTTTTGGGTTCTAGGAGGATTCCGGTGCCGCGTGACCCCTGTTACATGCCTCTAGCCGCCTCGTCAACACTCGCGGTTTCACGCATTTATGGCTGTTTTTGTGGGCTATAGTCCATGAAATTTGGGTCCCTGGAGGATTCCGGTGCCGCGTGACCCTGGTACACGACTCTAGCCACCTCGTCAACTCTCGCGGTTTCACGCATTTCTGGCTGTTTTTGTGAGCTATAGTCCATGGCTTTTGGGTCCCCAAAGGATTCCGGTGCCGCGTGACCCCCGTTACATGACTCGAGCCGCCTCGTCAACACTCGCGGATTCACGAATTTCTGGCCGTTTTTGTGGGCTATAGTCCAAGGCTTTTGGGTTCCAGGAGGATTCCGGTGCCGCGTGTCCCCTGTTACATGCCTCTAGCCGCCTCGTCAACACTCGCGGTTTCACGCATTTATGGCTGTTTTTGTGGGCTATAGTCCATGACATTTGGGTCCCTGGAGGATTCCGGTGCCGCGTGACCCTGGTACACGACTCTAGCCACCTCGTCAACTCTCGCGGTTTCACGCATTTCTGGCTGTTTTTGTGACCTATAGTCCATGGCTTTTGGGTCCCCAAAGGATTCCGGTGCCGCGTGACCCCCGTTACATGACTCGAGCCGCCTCGTCAACACTCGCGGTTTCACGCATTTATGGCTGTTTTTGTGGGCTATAGTCCATGACATTTGGGTCCCTGGAGGATTCCGGTGCCGCGTGACCCTGGTACACGACTCTAGCCGCCTCGTCAACTCTCGCGGTTTCGCGCATTTCTGGCTGTTTTTGTGAGCTATAGTCCATGGCTTTTGGGTCCCAGGAGGATTCCGGTGCCGCGTGACCCCTGTTACACGACTCTAGCCGCCTCGTCAACACTCGCGGTTTCACGCATTTCTGGCCGTTATTGTGGGCTATTGTCCACGGCTTTTGGGTCCCAGGAGGATTCCGGTTCCGCGTGACCCCTGTTACACGACTCTAGCCGCCTCGTCAACACTCAAGGTTTCACGCATTTCTGGCCGTTTTTGTGGGCTATAGTCCAAGGCTTTTGGGTTCTAGGAGGATTCCGGTGCCGCGTGACCCCTGTTACATGCCTCTAGCCGCCTCGTCAACACTCGCGGTTTCACGCATTTACGGCTGTTTTTGTGGGCTATAGTCCATGAAATTTGGGTCCCTGGAGGATTCCGGTGCCGCGTGACCCTGGTACACGACTCTAGCCACCTCGTCAACTCTCGCGGTTTCACGCATTTCTGGCTGTTTTTGTGAGCTATAGTCCATGGCTTTTGGGTCCCCAAAGGATTCCGGTGCCGCGTGACCCCCGTTACATGACTCGAGCCGCCTCGTCAACACTCGCGGATTCACGAATTTCTGGCCGTTTTTGTGGGCTATAGTCCAAGGCTTTTGGGTTCCAGGAGGATTCCGGTGCCGCGTGTCCCCTGTTACATGCCTCTAGCCGCCTCGTCAACACTCGCGGTTTCACGCATTTATGGCTGTTTTTGTGGGCTATAGTCCATGACATTTGGGTCCCTGGAGGATTCCGGTGCCGCGTGACCCTGGTACACGACTCTAGCCACCTCGTCAACTCTCGCGGTTTCACGCATTTCTGGCTGTTTTTGTGACCTATAGTCCATGGCTTTTGGGTCCCCAAAGGATTCCGGTGCCGCGTGACCCCCGTTACATGACTCGAGCCGCCTCGTCAACACTCGCGGTTTCACGCATTTATGGCTGTTTTTGTGGGCTATAGTCCATGACATTTGGGTCCCTGGAGGATTCCGGTGCCGCGTGACCCTGGTACACGACTCTAGCCGCCTCGTCAACTCTCGCGGTTTCGCGCATTTCTGGCTGTTTTTGTGAGCTATAGTCCATGGCTTTTGGGTCCCAGGAGGATTCCGGTGCCGCGTGACCCCTGTTACACGACTCTAGCCGCCTCGTCAACACTCGCGGATTCACGAATTTCTGGCCTTTTTGGTGGGCTATAGTCCATGGCTTTTGGGTCCCAGGAGGATTCCGGTGCCGCGTGACCCCTGTTACATGACTCTAGCCGCCTCGTCAACACTCGAGGTTTCACGCATTTCTGGCCATTTTTGTGGGCTATAGTCCAAGGCTTTTGGGTCCCAGGAGGATTCCGGTGCCGCGTAACCCTGGTATACGACTCTAGCCGCCTCGTCAACACTCGCGGTTTCACGCATTTCTGGCCGTTTTTGTGGGCTATAGTCCATGGCTTTTGGGTCCCAGGAGGATTCCGGTTCCGCGTGACCCCTGTTACACGACTCTAGCCGCCTCGTCAACACTCGCGGATTCACGAATTTCTGGCCTTTTTGGTGGGCTATAGTCCATGGCTTTTGGGTCCCAGGAGGATTCCGGTGCCGCGTGACCCCTGTTACATGACTCTAGCCGCCTCGTCAACACTCGAGGTTTCACGCATTTCTGGCCATTTTTGTGGGCTATAGTCCAAGGCTTTTGGGTCCCAGGAGGATTCCGGTGCCGCGTAACCCTGGTATACGACTCTAGCCGCCTCGTCAACACTCGCGGTTTCACGCATTTCTGGCCGTTTTTGTGGGCTATTGTCCATGGCTTTTGGGTCCCAGGAGGATTCCGGTTCCGCGTGACCCCTGTTACACGACTCTAGCCGCCTCGTCAACACTCAAGGTTTCACGCATTTCTGGCCGTTTTTGTGGGCTATAGTCCAAGGCTTTTGGGTTCCAGGAGGATTCCGGTGCCGCGTGACCCCTGTTACATGCCTCTAGCCGCCTCGTCAACACTCGCGGTTTCACGCATTTATGGCTGTTTTTGTGGGCTATAGTCCATGAAATTTGGGTCCCTGGAGGATTCCGGTGCCGCGTGACCCTGGTACACGACTCTAGCCACCTCGTCAACTCTCGCGGTTTCACGCATTTCTGGCTGTTTTTGTGAGCTATAGTCCATGGCTTTTGGGTCCCCAAAGGATTCCGGTGCCGCGTGACCCCCGTTACATGACTCGAGCCGCCTCGTCAACACTCGCGGATTCACGAATTTCTGGCCGTTTTTGTGGGCTATAGTCCAAGGCTTTTGGGTTCCAGGAGGATTCCGGTGCCGCGTGTCCCCTGTTACATGCCTCTAGCCGCCTCGTCAACACTCGCGGTTTCACGCATTTATGGCTGTTTTTGTGGGCTATAGTCCATGACATTTGGGTCCCTGGAGGATTCCGGTGCCGCGTGACCCTGGTACACGACTCTAGCCACCTCGTCAACTCTCGCGGTTTCACGCATTTCTGGCTGTTTTTGTGACCTATAGTCCATGGCTTTTGGGTCCCCAAAGGATTCCGGTGCCGCGTGACCCCCGTTACATGACTCGAGCCGCCTCGTCAACACTCGCGGTTTCACGCATTTATGGCTGTTTTTGTGGGCTATAGTCCATGACATTTGGGTCCCTGGAGGATTCCGGTGCCGCGTGACCCTGGTACACGACTCTAGCCGCCTCGTCAACTCTCGCGGTTTCGCGCATTTCTGGCTGTTTTTGTGAGCTATAGTCCATGGCTTTTGGGTCCCAGGAGGATTCCGGTGCCGCGTGACCCCTGTTACACGACTCTAGCCGCCTCGTCAACACTCGCGGATTCACGAATTTCTGGCCTTTTTGGTGGGCTATAGTCCATGGCTTTTGGGTCCCAGGAGGATTCCGGTGCCGCGTGACCCCTGTTACATGACTCTAGCCGCCTCGTCAACACTCGAGGTTTCACGCATTTCTGGCCATTTTTGTGGGCTATAGTCCAAGGCTTTTGGGTCCCAGGAGGATTCCGGTGCCGCGTAACCCTGGTATACGACTCTAGCCGCCTCGTCAACACTCGCGGTTTCACGCATTTCTGGCCGTTTTTGTGGGCTATAGTCCATGGCTTTTGGGTCCCAGGAGGATTCCGGTTCCGCGTGACCCCTGTTACACGACTCTAGCCGCCTCGTCAACACTCAAGGTTTCACGCATTTCTGGCCGTTTTTGTGGGCTATAGTCCAAGGCTTTTGGGTTCCAGGAGGATTCCGGTGCCGCGTGACCCCTGTTACATGCCTCTAGCCGCCTCGTCAACACTCGCGGTTTCACGCATTTATGGCTGTTTTTGTGGGCTATAGTCCATGAAATTTGGGTCCCTGGAGGATTCCGGTGCCGCGTGACCCTGGTACACGACTCTAGCCACCTCGTCAACTCTCGCGGTTTCACGCATTTCTGGCTGTTTTTGTGAGCTATAGTCCATGGCTTTTGGGTCCCCAAAGGATTCCGGTGCCGCGTGACCCCCGTTACATGACTCGAGCCGCCTCGTCAACACTCGCGGATTCACGAATTTCTGGCCGTTTTTGTGGGCTATAGTCCAAGGCTTTTGGGTTCCAGGAGGATTCCGGTGCCGCGTGTCCCCTGTTACATGCCTCTAGCCGCCTCGTCAACACTCGCGGTTTCACGCATTTATGGCTGTTTTTGTGGGCTATAGTCCATGACATTTGGGTCCCTGGAGGATTCCGGTGCCGCGTGACCCTGGTACACGACTCTAGCCACCTCGTCAACTCTCGCGGTTTCACGCATTTCTGGCTGTTTTTGTGAGCTATAGTCCATGGCTTTTGGGTCCCCAAAGGATTCCAGTGCCGCGTGACCCCCGTTACATGATTCGAGCCGCCTCATCAACACTCGCGGATTCACGAATTTCTGACCTTTTTGGTGGGCTATAGTCCATGGCTTTTGGGTCCCAGGAGGATTCCGGTGCCGCGTGACCCCTGTTACATGACTCTAGCCGCCTCGTCAACACTCGAGGTTTCACGCATTTCTGGCCATTTTTGTGGGCTATAGTCCAAGGCTTTTGGGTCCCAGGAGGATTCCGGTGCCGCGTAACCCTGGTATACGACTCTAGCCGCCTCGTCAACACTCGCGGTTTCACGCATTTCTGGCCGTTTTTGTGGGCTATAGTCCATGGCTTTTGGGTCCCAGGAGGATTCCGGTTCCGCGTGACCCCTGTTACACGACTCTAGCCGCCTCGTCAACACTCGCGGATTCACGAATTTCTGGCCTTTTTGGTGGGCTATAGTCCATGGCTTTTGGGTCCCAGGAGGATTCCGGTGCCGCGTGACCCCTGTTACATGACTCTAGCCGCCTCGTCAACACTCGAGGTTTCACGCATTTCTGCCATTTTTGTGGGCTATAGTCCAAGGCTTTTGGGTCCCAGGAGGATTCCGGTGCCGCGTAACCCTGGTATACGACTCTAGCCGCCTCGTCAACACTCGCGGTTTCACGCATTTCTGGCCGTTTTTGTGGGCTATTGTCCATGGCTTTTGGGTCCCAGGAGGATTCCGGTTCCGCGTGACCCCTGTTACACGACTCTAGCCGCCTCGTCAACACTCAAGGTTTCACGCATTTCTGGCCGTTTTTGTGGGCTATAGTCCAAGGCTTTTGGGTTCCAGGAGGATTCCGGTGCCGCGTGACCCCTGTTACATGCCTCTAGCCGCCTCGTCAACACTCGCGGTTTCACGCATTTATGGCTGTTTTTGTGGGCTATAGTCCATGAAATTTGGGTCCCTGGAGGATTCCGGTGCCGCGTGACCCTGGTACACGACTCTAGCCACCTCGTCCACTCTCGCGGTTTCACGCATTTCTGGCTGTTTTTATGAGCTATAGTCCATGGCTTTTGGGTCCCCAAAGGATTCCGGTGCCGCGTGACCCCCGTTACATGACTCGAGCCGCCTCGTCAACACTCGCAGATTCACGAATTTCTGGCCGTTTTTGTGGGCTATAGTCCAAGGCTTTTGGGTTCCAGGAGGATTCCGGTGCCGCGTGTCCCCTGTTACATGCCTCTAGCCGCCTCGTCAACACTCGCGGTTTCACGCATTTATGGCTGTTTTTGTGGGCTATAGTCCATGACATTTGGGTCCCTGGAGGATTCCGGTGCCGCGTGACCCTGGTACACGACTCTAGCCACCTCGTCAACTCTCGCGGTTTCACGCATTTCTGGCTGTTTTTGTGACCTATAGTCCATGGCTTTTGGGTCCCCAAAGGATTCCGGTGCCGCGTGACCCCCGTTACATGACTCGAGCCGCCTCGTCAACACTCGCGGATTCACGAATTTCTGGCCGTTTTTGTGGGCTATAGTCCAAGGCTTTTGGGTTCCAGGAGGATTCCGGTGCCGCGTGTCCCCTGTTACATGCCTCTAGCCGCCTCGTCAACACTCGCGGTTTCACGCATTTATGGCTGTTTTTGTGGGCTATAGTCCATGACATTTGGGTCCCTGGAGGATTCCGGTGCCGCGTGACCCTGGTACACGACTCTAGCCACCTCGTCAACTCTCGCGGTTTCACGCATTTCTGGCTGTTTTTGTGACCTATAGTCCATGGCTTTTGGGTCCCCAAAGGATTCCGGTGCCGCGTGACCCCCGTTACATGACTCGAGCCGCCTCGTCAACACTCGCGGATTCACGAATTTCTGGCCGTTTTTGTGGGCTATAGTCCAAGGCTTTTGGGTTCCAGGAGGATTCCGGTGCCGCGTGTCCCCTGTTACATGCCTCTAGCCGCCTCGTCAACACTCGCGGTTTCACGCATTTATGGCTGTTTTTGTGGGCTATAGTCCATGACATTTGGGTCCCTGGAGGATTCCGGTGCCGCGTGACCCTGGTACACGACTCTAGCCACCTCGTCAACTCTCGCGGTTTCACGCATTTCTGGCTGTTTTTGTGAGCTATAGTCCATGGCTTTTGGGTCCCCAAAGGATTCCTGTGCCGCGTGACCCCCGTTACATGACTCGAGCCGCCTCGTCAACACTCGCGGATTCACGAATTTCTGGCCGTTTTTGTGGGCTATAGTCCAAGGCTTTTGGGTTCCAGGAGGATTCCGGTGCCGCGTGTCCCCTGTTACATGCCTCTAGCCGCCTCGTCAACACTCGCGGTTTCACGCATTTATGGCTGTTTTTGTGGGCTATAGTCCATGACATTTGGGTCCCTGGAGGATTCCGGTGCCGCGTGACCCTGGTACACGACTCTAGCCGCCTCGTCAACTCTCGCGGTTTCACGAATTTCTGGCTGTTTTTGTGAGCTATAGTCCATGGCTTTTGGGTCCCCAAAGGATTCCGGTGCCGCGTGACCCCCGTTACATGACTCGAGCCGCCTCGTCAACACTCTCGGTTTCACGCATTTATGGCTGTTTTTGTGGGCTATAGTCCATGACATTTGGGTCCCTGGAGGATTCCGGTGCCGCGTGACCCTGGTACACGACTCTAGCCGCCTCGTCAACTCTCGCGGTTTCGCGCATTTCTGGCTGTTTTTGTGAGCTATAGTCCATGGCTTTTGGGTCCCAGGAGGATTCCGGTGCCGCGTGACCCCTGTTACACGACTCTAGCCGCCTCGTCAACACTCGCGGATTCACGAATTTCTGGCCTTTTTGGTGGGCTATAGTCCATGGCTTTTGGGTCCCAGGAGGATTCCGGTGCCGCGTGACCCCTGTTACATGACTCTAGCCGCCTCGTCAACACTCGAGGTTTCACGCATTTCTGGCCATTTTTGTGGGCTATAGTCCAAGGCTTTTGGGTCCCAGGAGGATTCCGGTGCCGCGTAACCCTGGTATACGACTCTAGCCGCCTCGTCAACACTCGCGGTTTCACGCATTTCTGGCCGTTTTTGTGTGCTATAGTCCATGGCTTTTGGGTCCCAGGAGGATTCCGGTTCCGCGTGACCCCTGTTACACGACTCTAGCCGCCTCGTCAACACTCAAGGTTTCACGCATTTCTGGCCGTTTTTGTGGGCTATAGTCCAAGGCTTTTGGGTTCCAGGAGGATTCCGGTGCCGCGTGACCCCTGTTACATGCCTCTAGCCGCCTCGTCAACACTCGCGGTTTCACGCATTTGTGGCTGTTTTTGTGGGCTATAGTCCATGAAATTTGGGTCCCTGGAGGATTCCGGTGCCGCGTGACCCTGGTACACGACTCTAGCCACCTCGTCAACTCTCGCGGTTTCACGCATTTCTGGCTGTTTTTATGAGCTATAGTCCATGGCTTTTGGGTCCCCAAAGGATTCCGGTGCCGCGTGACCCCCGTTACATGACTCGAGCCGCCTCGTCAACACTCGCAGATTCACGAATTTCTGGCCGTTTTTGTGGGCTATAGTCCAAGGCTTTTGGGTTCCAGGAGGATTCCGGTGCCGCGTGTCCCCTGTTACATGCCTCTAGCCGCCTCGTCAACACTCGCGGTTTCACGCATTTATGGCTGTTTTTGTGGGCTATAGTCCATGACATTTGGGTCCCTGGAGGATTCCGGTGCCGCGTGACCCTGGTACACGACTCTAGCCACCTCGTAAACTCTCGCGGTTTCACGCCTTTCTGGCTGTTTTTGTGACCTATAGTCCATGGCTTTTGGGTCCCCAAAGGATTCCGGTGCCGCGTGACCCCCGTTACATGACTCGAGCCGCCTCGTCAACACTCGCGGTTTCACGCATTTATGGCTGTTTTTGTGGGCTATAGTCCATGACATTTGGGTCCCTGGAGGATTCCGGTGCCGCGTGACCCTGGTACACGACTCGAGCCGCCTCGTCAACACTCGCGGATTCACGAATTTCTGGCCGTTTTTGTGGGCTATAGTCCAAGGCTTTTGGGTTCCAGGAGGATTCCGGTGCCGCGTGTCCCCTGTTACATGCCTCTAGCCGCCTCGTCAACACTCGCGGTTTCACGCATTTATGGCTGTTTTTGTGGGCTATAGTCCATGACATTTGGGTCCCTGGAGGATTCCGGTGCCGCGTGACCCTGGTACACGACTCTAGCCGCCTCGTCAACTCTCGCGGTTTCACGAATTTCTGGCTGTTTTTGTGAGCTATAGTCCATGGCTTTTGGGTCCCCAAAGGATTCCGGTGCCACGTGACCCCCGTTACATGACTCGAGCCGCCTCGTTAACACTCGCGGTTTCACGCATTTATGGCTGTTTTTGTGACCTATAGTCCATGGCTTTTGGGTCCCCAAAGGATTCCGGTGCCGCGTGACCCCCGTTACATGACTCGAGCCGCCTCGTGAACACTCGCGGATTCACGAATTTCTGGCCGTTTTTGTGGGCTATAGTCCAAGGCTTTTGGGTTCCAGGAGGATTCCGGTGCCGCGTGTCCCCTGTTACATGCCTCTAGCCGCCTCGTCAACACTCGCGGTTTCACGCATTTATGGCTGTTTTTGTGGGCTATAGTCCATGACATTTGGGTCCCTGGAGGATTCCGGTGCCGCGTGACCCTGGTACACGACTCTAGCCGCCTCGTCAACTCTCGCGGTTTCACGAATTTCTGGCTGTTTTTGTGAGCTATAGTCCATGGCTTTTGGGTCCCCAAAGGATTCCGGTGCCGCGTGACCCCCGTTACATGACTCGAGCCGCCTCGTTAACACTCGCGGTTTCACGCATTTATGGCTGTTTTTGTGGGCTATAGTCCATGACATTTGGGTCCCTGGAGGATTCCGGTGCCGCGTGACCCTGGTACACGACTCTAGCCGCCTCGTCAACTCTCGCGGTTTCGCGCATTTCTGGCTGTTTTTGTGAGCTATAGTCCATGGCTTTTGGGTCACAGGAGGATTCCGGTGCCGC
The DNA here is from genome assembly GCA_026929855.1 of Poa annua. Taxonomy (NCBI): domain Eukaryota; kingdom Viridiplantae; phylum Streptophyta; class Magnoliopsida; order Poales; family Poaceae; genus Poa; species Poa annua. The sequence goes on from CM049436.1 coordinate 169,052, forward strand.
GTGACCCCTGTTACACGACTCTAGCCGCCTCGTCAACACTCGCGGATTCACGAATTTCTGGCCTTTTTGGTGGGCTATAGTCCATGGCTTTTGGGTCCCAGGAGGATTCCGGTGCCGCGTGACCCCTGTTACATGACTCTAGCCGCCTCGTCAACACTCGAGGTTTCACGCATTTCTGGCCATTTTTGTGGGCTATAGTCCAAGGCTTTTGGGTCCCAGGAGGATTCCGGTGCCGCGTAACCCTGGTATACGACTCTAGCCGCCTCGTCAACACTCGCGGTTTCACGCATTTCTGGCCGTTTTTGTGGGCTATAGTCCATGGCTTTTGGGTCCCAGGAGGATTCCGGTTCCGCGTGACCCCTGTTACACGACTCTAGCCGCCTCGTCAACACTCAAGGTTTCACGCATTTCTGGCCGTTTTTGTGGGCTATAGTCCAAGGCTTTTGGGTTCCAGGAGGATTCCGGTGCCGCGTGACCCCTGTTACATGCCTCTAGCCGCCTCGTCAACACTCGCGGTTTCACGCATTTATGGCTGTTTTTGTGGGCTATAGTCCATGAAATTTGGGTCCCTGGAGGATTCCGGTGCCGCGTGACCCTGGTACACGACTCTAGCCACCTCGTCAACTCTCGCGGTTTCACGCATTTCTGGCTGTTTTTATGAGCTATAGTCCATGGCTTTTGGGTCCCCAAAGGATTCCGGTGCCGCGTGACCCCCGTTACATGACTCGAGCCGCCTCGTCAACACTCGCAGATTCACGAATTTCTGGCCGTTTTTGTGGGCTATAGTCCAAGGCTTTTGGGTTCCAGGAGGATTCCGGTGCCGCGTGTCCCCTGTTACATGCCTCTAGCCGCCTCGTCAACACTCGCGGTTTCACGCATTTATGGCTGTTTTTGTGGGCTATAGTCCATGACATTTGGGTCCCTGGAGGATTCCGGTGCCGCGTGACCCTGGTAAACGACTCTAGCCACCTCGTCAACTCTCGCGGTTTCACGCATTTCTGGCTGTTTTTGTGACCTATAGTCCATGGCTTTTGGGTCCCCAAAGGATTCCGGTGCCGCGTGACCCCCGTTACATGACTCGAGCCGCCTCGTCAACACTCGCGGTTTCACGCATTTCTGGCCGTTTTTGTGTGCTATAGTCCATGGCTTTTGGGTCCCAGGAGGATTCCGGTTCCGCGTGACCCCTGTTACACGACTCTAGCCGCCTCGTCAACACTCAAGGTTTCACGCATTTCTGGCCGTTTTTGTGGGCTATAGTCCAAGGCTTTTGGGTTCCAGGAGGATTCCGGTGCCGCGTGACCCCTGTTACATGCCTCTAGCCGCCTCGTCAACACTCGCGGTTTCACGCATTTGTGGCTGTTTTTGTGGGCTATAGTCCATGAAATTTGGGTCCCTGGAGGATTCCGGTGCCGCGTGACCCTGGTACACGACTCTAGCCACCTCGTCAACTCTCGCGGTTTCACGCATTTCTGGCTGTTTTTATGAGCTATAGTCCATGGCTTTTGGGTCCCCAAAGGATTCCGGTGCCGCGTGACCCCCGTTACATGACTCGAGCCGCCTCGTCAACACTCGCAGATTCACGAATTTCTGGCCGTTTTTGTGGGCTATAGTCCAAGGCTTTTGGGTTCCAGGAGGATTCCGGTGCCGCGTGTCCCCTGTTACATGCCTCTAGCCGCCTCGTCAACACTCGCGGTTTCACGCATTTATGGCTGTTTTTGTGGGCTATAGTCCATGACATTTGGGTCCCTGGAGGATTCCGGTGCCGCGTGACCCTGGTACACGACTCTAGCCACCTCGTAAACTCTCGCGGTTTCACGCCTTTCTGGCTGTTTTTGTGACCTATAGTCCATGGCTTTTGGGTCCCCAAAGGATTCCGGTGCCGCGTGACCCCCGTTACATGACTCGAGCCGCCTCGTCAACACTCGCGGTTTCACGCATTTATGGCTGTTTTTGTGGGCTATAGTCCATGACATTTGGGTCCCTGGAGGATTCCGGTGCCGCGTGACCCTGGTACACGACTCGAGCCGCCTCGTCAACACTCGCGGATTCACGAATTTCTGGCCGTTTTTGTGGGCTATAGTCCAAGGCTTTTGGGTTCCAGGAGGATTCCGGTGCCGCGTGTCCCCTGTTACATGCCTCTAGCCGCCTCGTCAACACTCGCGGTTTCACGCATTTATGGCTGTTTTTGTGGGCTATAGTCCATGACATTTGGGTCCCTGGAGGATTCCGGTGCCGCGTGACCCTGGTACACGACTCTAGCCGCCTCGTCAACTCTCGCGGTTTCACGAATTTCTGGCTGTTTTTGTGAGCTATAGTCCATGGCTTTTGGGTCCCCAAAGGATTCCGGTGCCACGTGACCCCCGTTACATGACTCGAGCCGCCTCGTTAACACTCGCGGTTTCACGCATTTATGGCTGTTTTTGTGACCTATAGTCCATGGCTTTTGGGTCCCCAAAGGATTCCGGTGCCGCGTGACCCCCGTTACATGACTCGAGCCGCCTCGTGAACACTCGCGGATTCACGAATTTCTGGCCGTTTTTGTGGGCTATAGTCCAAGGCTTTTGGGTTCCAGGAGGATTCCGGTGCCGCGTGTCCCCTGTTACATGCCTCTAGCCGCCTCGTCAACACTCGCGGTTTCACGCATTTATGGCTGTTTTTGTGGGCTATAGTCCATGACATTTGGGTCCCTGGAGGATTCCGGTGCCGCGTGACCCTGGTACACGACTCTAGCCGCCTCGTCAACTCTCGCGGTTTCACGAATTTCTGGCTGTTTTTGTGAGCTATAGTCCATGGCTTTTGGGTCCCCAAAGGATTCCGGTGCCGCGTGACCCCCGTTACATGACTCGAGCCGCCTCGTTAACACTCGCGGTTTCACGCATTTATGGCTGTTTTTGTGGGCTATAGTCCATGACATTTGGGTCCCTGGAGGATTCCGGTGCCGCGTGACCCTGGTACACGACTCTAGCCGCCTCGTCAACTCTCGCGGTTTCGCGCATTTCTGGCTGTTTTTGTGAGCTATAGTCCATGGCTTTTGGGTCACAGGAGGATTCCGGTGCCGCGTGACCCCTGTTACACGACTCTAGCCGCCTCGTCAACACTCGCGGATTCACGAATTTCTGGCCTTTTTGGTGGGCTATAGTCCATGGCTTTTGGGTCCCAGGAGGATTCCGGTGCCGCGTGACCCCTGTTACATGACTCTAGCCGCCTCGTCAACACTCGAGGTTTCACGCATTTCTGGCCATTTTTGTGGGCTATAGTCCAAGGCTTTTGGGTCCCAGGAGGATTCCGGTGCCGCGTAACCCTGGTATACGACTCTAGCCGCCTCGTCAACACTCGCGGTTTCACGCATTTCTGGCCGTTTTTGTGGGCTATAGTCCATGGCTTTTGGGTCCCAGGAGGATTCCGGTTCCGCGTGACCCCTGTTACACGACTCTAGCCGCCTCGTCAACACTCAAGGTTTCACGCATTTCTGGCCGTTTTTGTGGGCTATAGTCCAAGGCTTTTGGGTTCCAGGAGGATTCCGGTGCCGCGTGACCCCTGTTACATGCCTCTAGCCGCCTCGTCAACACTCGCGGTTTCACGCATTTATGGCTGTTTTTGTGGGCTATAGTCCATGAAATTTGGGTCCCTGGAGGATTCCGGTGCCGCGTGACCCTGGTACACGACTCTAGCCACCTCGTCAACTCTCGCGGTTTCACGCATTTCTGGCTGTTTTTATGAGCTATAGTCCATGGCTTTTGGGTCCCCAAAGGATTCCGGTGCCGCGTGACCCCCGTTACATGACTCGAGCCGCCTCGTCAACACTCGCAGATTCACGAATTTCTGGCCGTTTTTGTGGGCTATAGTCCAAGGCTTTTGGGTTCCAGGAGGATTCCGGTGCCGCGTGTCCCCTGTTACATGCCTCTAGCCGCCTCGTCAACACTCGCGGTTTCACGCATTTATGGCTGTTTTTGTGGGCTATAGTCCATGACATTTGGGTCCCTGGAGGATTCCGGTGCCGCGTGACCCTGGTAAACGACTCTAGCCACCTCGTCAACTCTCGCGGTTTCACGCATTTCTGGCTGTTTTTGTGACCTATAGTCCATGGCTTTTGGGTCCCCAAAGGATTCCGGTGCCGCGTGACCCCCGTTACATGACTCGAGCCGCCTCGTCAACACTCGCGGATTCACGAATTTCTGGCCGTTTTTGTGGGCTATAGTCCAAGGCTTTTTGGTTCCAGGAGGATTCCGGTGCCGCGTGTCCCCTGTTACATGCCTCTAGCCGCCTCGTCAACACTCGCGGTTTCACGCATTTATGGCTGTTTTTGTGGGCTATAGTCCATGACATTTGGGTCCCTGGAGGATTCCGGTGCCGCGTGACCCTGGTACACGACTCTAGCCACCTCGTAAACTCTCGCGGTTTCACGCCTTTCTGGCTGTTTTTGTGACCTATAGTCCATGGCTTTTGGGTCCCCAAAGGATTCCGGTGCCGCGTGACCCCCGTTACATGACTCGAGCCGCCTCGTCAACACTCGCGGTTTCACGCATTTATGGCTGTTTTTGTGGGCTATAGTCCATGACATTTGGGTCCCTGGAGGATTCCGGTGCCGCGTGACCCTGGTACACGACTCGAGCCGCCTCGTCAACACTCGCGGATTCACGAATTTCTGGCCGTTTTTGTGGGCTATAGTCCAAGGCTTTTGGGTTCCAGGAGGATTCCGGTGCCGCGTGTCCCCTGTTACATGCCTCTAGCCGCCTCGTCAACACTCGCGGTTTCACGCATTTATGGCTGTTTTTGTGGGCTATAGTCCATGACATTTGGGTCCCTGGAGGATTCCGGTGCCGCGTGACCCTGGTACACGACTCTAGCCGCCTCGTCAACTCTCGCGGTTTCACGAATTTCTGGCTGTTTTTGTGAGCTATAGTCCATGGCTTTTGGGTCCCCAAAGGATTCCGGTGCCACGTGACCCCCGTTACATGACTCGAGCCGCCTCGTTAACACTCGCGGTTTCACGCATTTATGGCTGTTTTTGTGACCTATAGTCCATGGCTTTTGGGTCCCCAAAGGATTCCGGTGCCGCGTGACCCCCGTTACATGACTCGAGCCGCCTCGTCAACACTCGCGGATTCACGAATTTCTGGCCGTTTTTGTGGGCTATAGTCCAAGGCTTTTGGGTTCCAGGAGGATTCCGGTGCCGCGTGTCCCCTGTTACATGCCTCTAGCCGCCTCGTCAACACTCGCGGTTTCACGCATTTATGGCTGTTTTTGTGGGCTATAGTCCATGACATTTGGGTCCCTGGAGGATTCCGGTGCCGCGTGACCCTGGTACACGACTCTAGCCGCCTCGTCAACTCTCGCGGTTTCACGAATTTCTGGCTGTTTTTGTGAGCTATAGTCCATGGCTTTTGGGTCCCCAAAGGATTCCGGTGCCGCGTGACCCCCGTTACATGACTCGAGCCGCCTCGTTAACACTCGCGGTTTCACGCATTTATGGCTGTTTTTGTGGGCTATAGTCCATGACATTTGGGTCCCTGGAGGATTCCGGTGCCGCGTGACCCTGGTACACGACTCTAGCCGCCTCGTCAACTCTCGCGGTTTCGCGCATTTCTGGCTGTTTTTGTGAGCTATAGTCCATGGCTTTTGGGTCACAGGAGGATTCCGGTGCCGCGTGACCCCTGTTACACGACTCTAGCCGCCTCGTCAACACTCGCGGATTCACGAATTTCTGGCCTTTTTGGTGGGCTATAGTCCATGGCTTTTGGGTCCCAGGAGGATTCCGGTGCCGCGTGACCCCTGTTACATGACTCTAGCCGCCTCGTCAACACTCGAGGTTTCACGCATTTCTGGCCATTTTTGTGGGCTATAGTCCAAGGCTTTTGGGTCCCAGGAGGATTCCGGTGCCGCGTAACCCTGGTATACGACTCTAGCCGCCTCGTCAACACTCGCGGTTTCACGCATTTCTGGCCGTTTTTGTGGGCTATAGTCCATGGCTTTTGGGTCCCAGGAGGATTCCGGTTCCGCGTGACCCCTGTTACACGACTCTAGCCGCCTCGTCAACACTCAAGGTTTCACGCATTTCTGGCCGTTTTTGTGGGCTATAGTCCAAGGCTTTTGGGTTCCAGGAGGATTCCGGTGCCGCGTGACCCCTGTTACATGCCTCTAGCCGCCTCGTCAACACTCGCGGTTTCACGCATTTATGGCTGTTTTTGTGGGCTATAGTCCATGAAATTTGGGTCCCTGGAGGATTCCGGTGCCGCGTGACCCTGGTACACGACTCTAGCCACCTCGTCAACTCTCGCGGTTTCACGCATTTCTGGCTGTTTTTATGAGCTATAGTCCATGGCTTTTGGGTCCCCAAAGGATTCCGGTGCCGCGTGACCCCCGTTACATGACTCGAGCCGCCTCGTCAACACTCGCAGATTCACGAATTTCTGGCCGTTTTTGTGGGCTATAGTCCAAGGCTTTTGGGTTCCAGGAGGATTCCGGTGCCGCGTGTCCCCTGTTACATGCCTCTAGCCGCCTCGTCAACACTCGCGGTTTCACGCATTTATGGCTGTTTTTGTGGGCTATAGTCCATGACATTTGGGTCCCTGGAGGATTCCGGTGCCGCGTGACCCTGGTAAACGACTCTAGCCACCTCGTCAACTCTCGCGGTTTCACGCATTTCTGGCTGTTTTTGTGACCTATAGTCCATGGCTTTTGGGTCCCCAAAGGATTCCGGTGCCGCGTGACCCCCGTTACATGACTCGAGCCGCCTCGTCAACACTCGCGGATTCACGAATTTCTGGCCGTTTTTGTGGGCTATAGTCCAAGGCTTTTTGGTTCCAGGAGGATTCCGGTGCCGCGTGTCCCCTGTTACATGCCTCTAGCCGCCTCGTCAACACTCGCGGTTTCACGCATTTATGGCTGTTTTTGTGGGCTATAGTCCATGACATTTGGGTCCCTGGAGGATTCCGGTGCCGCGTGACCCTGGTACACGACTCTAGCCACCTCGTAAACTCTCGCGGTTTCACGCCTTTCTGGCTGTTTTTGTGACCTATAGTCCATGGCTTTTGGGTCCCCAAAGGATTCCGGTGCCGCGTGACCCCCGTTACATGACTCGAGCCGCCTCGTCAACACTCGCGGATTCACGAATTTCTGGCCGTTTTTGTGGGCTATAGTCCAAGGCTTTTGGGTTCCAGGAGGATTCCGGTGCCGCGTGTCCCCTGTTACATGCCTCTAGCCGCCTCGTCAACACTCGCGGTTTCACGCATTTATGGCTGTTTTTGTGGGCTATAGTCCATGACATTTGGGTCCCTGGAGGATTCCGGTGCCGCGTGACCCTGGTACACGACTCTAGCCGCCTCGTCAACTCTCGCGGTTTCACGAATTTCTGGCTGTTTTTGTGAGCTATAGTCCATGGCTTTTGGGTCCCCAAAGGATTCCGGTGCCACGTGACCCCCGTTACATGACTCGAGCCGCCTCGTTAACACTCGCGGTTTCACGCATTTATGGCTGTTTTTGTGACCTATAGTCCATGGCTTTTGGGTCCCCAAAGGATTCCGGTGCCGCGTGACCCCCGTTACATGACTCGAGCCGCCTCGTCAACACTCGCGGATTCACGAATTTCTGGCCGTTTTTGTGGGCTATAGTCCAAGGCTTTTGGGTTCCAGGAGGATTCCGGTGCCGCGTGTCCCCTGTTACATGCCTCTAGCCGCCTCGTCAACACTCGCGGTTTCACGCATTTATGGCTGTTTTTGTGGGCTATAGTCCATGACATTTGGGTCCCTGGAGGATTCCGGTGCCGCGTGACCCTGGTACACGACTCTAGCCGCCTCGTCAACTCTCGCGGTTTCACGAATTTCTGGCTGTTTTTGTGAGCTATAGTCCATGGCTTTTGGGTCCCCAAAGGATTCCGGTGCCGCGTGACCCCCGTTACATGACTCGAGCCGCCTCGTTAACACTCGCGGTTTCACACATTTATGGCTGTTTTTGTGGGCTATAGTCCATGACATTTGGGTCCCTGGAGGATTCCGGTGCCGCGTGACCCTGGTACACGACTCTAGCCGCCTCGTCAACTCTCGCGGTTTCGCGCATTTCTGGCTGTTTTTGTGAGCTATAGTCCATGGCTTTTGGGTCCCAGGAGGATTCCGGTGCCGCGTGACCCCTGTTACACGACTCTAGCCGCCTCGTCAACACTCGCGGATTCACGAATTTCTGGCCTTTTTGGTGGGCTATAGTCCATGGCTTTTGGGTCCCAGGAGGATTCCGGTGCCGCGTGACCCCTGTTACATGACTCTAGCCGCCTCGTCAACACTCGAGGTTTCACGCATTTCTGGCCATTTTTGTGGGCTATAGTCCAAGGCTTTTGGGTCCCAGGAGGATTCCGGTGCCGCGTAACCCTGGTATACGACTCTAGCCGCCTCGTCAACACTCGCGGTTTCACGCATTTCTGGCCGTTTTTGTGGGCTATAGTCCATGGCTTTTGGGTCCCAGGAGGATTCCGGTTCCGCGTGACCCCTGTTACACGACTCTAGCCGCCTCGTCAACACTCAAGGTTTCACGCATTTCTGGCCGTTTTTGTGGGCTATAGTCCAAGGCTTTTGGGTTCCAGGAGGATTCCGGTGCCGCGTGACCCCTGTTACATGCCTCTAGCCGCCTCGTCAACACTCGCGGTTTCACGCATTTATGGCTGTTTTTGTGGGCTATAGTCCATGAAATTTGGGTCCCTGGAGGATTCCGGTGCCGCGTGACCCTGGTACACGACTCTAGCCACCTCGTCAACTCTCGCGGTTTCACGCATTTCTGGCTGTTTTTATGAGCTATAGTCCATGGCTTTTGGGTCCCCAAAGGATTCCGGTGCCGCGTGACCCCCGTTACATGACTCGAGCCGCCTCGTCAACACTCGCAGATTCACGAATTTCTGGCCGTTTTTGTGGGCTATAGTCCAAGGCTTTTGGGTTCCAGGAGGATTCCGGTGCCGCGTGTCCCCTGTTACATGCCTCTAGCCGCCTCGTCAACACTCGCGGTTTCACGCATTTATGGCTGTTTTTGTGGGCTATAGTCCATGACATTTGGGTCCCTGGAGGATTCCGGTGCCGCGTGACCCTGGTAAACGACTCTAGCCACCTCGTCAACTCTCGCGGTTTCACGCATTTCTGGCTGTTTTTGTGACCTATAGTCCATGGCTTTTGGGTCCCCAAAGGATTCCGGTGCCGCGTGACCCCCGTTACATGACTCGAGCCGCCTCGTCAACACTCGCGGATTCACGAATTTCTGGCCGTTTTTGTGGGCTATAGTCCAAGGCTTTTGGGTTCCAGGAGGATTCCGGTGCCGCGTGTCCCCTGTTACATGCCTCTAGCCGCCTCGTCAACACTCGCGGTTTCACGCATTTATGGCTGTTTTTGTGGGCTATAGTCCATGAAATTTGGGTCCCTGGAGGATTCCGGTGCCGCGTGACCCTGGTACACGACTCTAGCCACCTCGTCAACTCTCACGGTTTCACGCATTTCTGGCTGTTTTTGTGAGCTATAGTCCATGGCTTTTGGGTCCCCAAAGGATTCCGGTGCCGCGTGACCCCCGTTACATGACTCGAGCCGCCTCGTCAACACTCGCGGATTCACGAATTTCTGGCCGTTTTTGTGGGCTATAGTCCAAGGCTTTTGGGTTCCAGGAGGATTCCGGTGCCGCGTGTCCCCTGTTACATGCCTCTAGCCGCCTCGTCAACACTCGCGGTTTCACGCATTTATGGCTGTTTTTGTGGGCTATAGTCCATGACATTTGGGTCCCTGGAGGATTCCGGTGCCGCGTGACCCTGGTACACGACTCTAGCCGCCTCGTCAACTCTCGCGGTTTCACGAATTTCTGGCTGTTTTTGTGAGCTATAGTCCATGGCTTTTGGGTCCCCAAAGGATTCCGGTGCCACGTGACCCCCGTTACATGACTCGAGCCGCCTCGTTAACACTCGCGGTTTCACGCATTTATGGCTGTTTTTGTGACCTATAGTCCATGGCTTTTGGGTCCCCAAAGGATTCCGGTGCCGCGTGACCCCCGTTACATGACTCGAGCCGCCTCGTCAACACTCGCGGATTCACGAATTTCTGGCCGTTTTTGTGGGCTATAGTCCAAGGCTTTTGGGTTCCAGGAGGATTCCGGTGCCGCGTGTCCCCTGTTACATGCCTCTAGCCGCCTCGTCAACACTCGCGGTTTCACGCATTTATGGCTGTTTTTGTGGGCTATAGTCCATGACATTTGGGTCCCTGGAGGATTCCGGTGCCGCGTGACCCTGGTACACGACTCTAGCCGCCTCGTCAACTCTCGCGGTTTCACGAATTTCTGGCTGTTTTTGTGAGCTATAGTCCATGGCTTTTGGGTCCCCAAAGGATTCCGGTGCCGCGTGACCCCCGTTACATGACTCGAGCCGCCTCGTTAACACTCGCGGTTTCACGCATTTATGGCTGTTTTTGTGGGCTATAGTCCATGACATTTGGGTCCCTGGAGGATTCCGGTGCCGCGTGACCCTGGTACACGACTCTAGCCGCCTCGTCAACTCTCGCGGTTTCGCGCATTTCTGGCTGTTTTTGTGAGCTATAGTCCATGGCTTTTGGGTCCCAGGAGGATTCCGGTGCCGCGTGACCCCTGTTACACGACTCTAGCCGCCTCGTCAACACTCGCGGATTCACGAATTTCTGGCCTTTTTGGTGGGCTATAGTCCATGGCTTTTGGGTCCCAGGAGGATTCCGGTGCCGCGTGACCCCTGTTACATGACTCTAGCCGCCTCGTCAACACTCGAGGTTTCACGCATTTCTGGCCATTTTTGTGGGCTATAGTCCAAGGCTTTTGGGTCCTAGGAGGATTCCGGTGCCGCGTAACCCTGGTATACGACTCTAGCCGCCTCGTCAACACTCGCGGTTTCACGCATTTCTGGCCGTTTTTGTGGGCTATAGTCCATGGCTTTTGGGTCCCAGGAGGATTCCGGTTCCGCGTGACCCCTGTTACACGACTCTAGCCGCCTCGTCAACACTCAAGGTTTCACGCATTTCTGGCCGTTTTTGTGGGCTATAGTCCAAGGCTTTTGGGTTCCAGGAGGATTCCGGTGCCGCGTGACCCCTGTTACATGCCTCTAGCCGCCTCGTCAACACTCGCGGTTTCACGCATTTATGGCTGTTTTTGTGGGCTATAGTCCATGAAATTTGGGTCCCTGGAGGATTCCGGTGCCGCGTGACCCTGGTACACGACTCTAGCCACCTCGTCAACTCTCGCGGTTTCACGCATTTCTGGCTGTTTTTATGAGCTATAGTCCATGGCTTTTGGGTCCCCAAAGGATTCCGGTGCCGCGTGACCCCCGTTACATGACTCGAGCCGCCTCGTCAACACTCGCGGTTTCATGCAATTCTGGCCGTTTTTGTGGGCTATAGTCCAAGGCTTTTGGGTTCCAGGAGGATTCCGGTGCCGCGTGACCCCTGTTACATGCCTCTAGCCGCCTCGTCAACACTCGCGGTTTCACGCATTTATGGCTGTTTTTGTGGGCTATAGTCCATGACATTTGGGTCCCTGGAGGATTCCGGTGCCGCGTGACCCTGGTACACGACTCTAGCCGCCTCGTCAACTCTCGCGGTTTCACGAATTTCTGGCTGTTTTTGTGAGCTATAGTCCATGGCTTTTGGGTCCCCAAAGGATTCCGGTGCCACGTGACCCCCGTTACATGACTCGAGCCGCCTCGTTAACACTCGCGGTTTCACGCATTTATGGCTGTTTTTGTGACCTATAGTCCATGGCTTTTGGGTCCCCAAAGGATTCCGGTGCCGCGTGACCCCCGTTACATGACTCGAGCCGCCTCGTCAACACTCGCGGATTCACGAATTTCTGGCCGTTTTTGTGGGCTATAGTCCAAGGCTTTTGGGTTCCAGGAGGATTCCGGTGCCGCGTGTCCCCTGTTACATGCCTCTAGCCGCCTCGTCAACACTCGCGGTTTCACGCATTTATGGCTGTTTTTGTGGGCTATAGTCCATGACATTTGGGTCCCTGGAGGATTCCGGTGCCGCGTGACCCTGGTACACGACTCTAGCCGCCTCGTCAACTCTCGCGGTTTCACGAATTTCTGGCTGTTTTTGTGAGCTATAGTCCATGGCTTTTGGGTCCCCAAAGGATTCCGGTGCCGCGTGACCCCCGTTACATGACTCGAGCCGCCTCGTTAACACTCGCGGTTTCACGCATTTATGGCTGTTTTTGTGGGCTATAGTCCATGACATTTGGGTCCCTGGAGGATTCCGGTGCCGCGTGACCCTGGTACACGACTCTAGCCGCCTCGTCAACTCTCGCGGTTTCGCGCATTTCTGGCTGTTTTTGTGAGCTATAGTCCATGGCTTTTGGGTCCCAGGAGGATTCCGGTGCCGCGTGACCCCTGTTACACGACTCTAGCCGCCTCGTCAACACTCGCGGATTCACGAATTTCTGGCCTTTTTGGTGGGCTATAGTCCATGGCTTTTGGGTCCCAGGAGGATTCCGGTGCCGCGTGACCCCTGTTACATGACTCTAGCCGCCTCGTCAACACTCGAGGTTTCACGCATTTCTGGCCATTTTTGTGGGCTATAGTCCAAGGCTTTTGGGTCCTAGGAGGATTCCGGTGCCGCGTAACCCTGGTATACGACTCTAGCCGCCTCGTCAACACTCGCGGTTTCACGCATTTCTGGCCGTTTTTGTGGGCTATAGTCCATGGCTTTTGGGTCCCAGGAGGATTCCGGTTCCGCGTGACCCCTGTTACACGACTCTAGCCGCCTCGTCAACACTCAAGGTTTCACGCATTTCTGGCCGTTTTTGTGGGCTATAGTCCAAGGCTTTTGGGTTCCAGGAGGATTCCGGTGCCGCGTGACCCCTGTTACATGCCTCTAGCCGCCTCGTCAACACTCGCGGTTTCACGCATTTATGGCTGTTTTTGTGGGCTATAGTCCATGAAATTTGGGTCCCTGGAGGATTCCGGTGCCGCGTGACCCTGGTACACGACTCTAGCCACCTCGTCAACTCTCGCGGTTTCACGCATTTCTGGCTGTTTTTATGAGCTATAGTCCATGGCTTTTGGGTCCCCAAAGGATTCCGGTGCCGCGTGACCCCCGTTACATGACTCGAGCCGCCTCGTCAACACTCGCAGATTCACGAATTTCTGGCCGTTTTTGTGGGCTATAGTCCAAGGCTTTTGGGTTCCAGGAGGATTCCGGTGCCGCGTGTCCCCTGTTACATGCCTCTAGCCGCCTCGTCAACACTCGCGGTTTCACGCATTTATGGCTGTTTTTGTGGGCTATAGTCCATGACATTTGGGTCCCTGGAGGATTCCGGTGCCGCGTGACCCTGGTAAACGACTCTAGCCACCTCGTCAACTCTCGCGGTTTCACGCATTTCTGGCTGTTTTTGTGACCTATAGTCCATGGCTTTTGGGTCCCCAAAGGATTCCGGTGCCGCGTGACCCCCGTTACATGACTCGAGCCGCCTCGTCAACACTCGCGGATTCACGAATTTCTGGCCGTTTTTGTGGGCTATAGTCCAAGGCTTTTGGGTTCCAGGAGGATTCCGGTGCCGCGTGTCCCCTGTTACATGCCTCTAGCCGCCTCGTCAACACTCGCGGTTTCACGCATTTATGGCTGTTTTTGTGGGCTATAGTCCATGAAATTTGGGTCCCTGGAGGATTCCGGTGCCGCGTGACCCTGGTACACGACTCTAGCCACCTCGTCAACTCTCACGGTTTCACGCATTTCTGGCTGTTTTTGTGAGCTATAGTCCATGGCTTTTGGGTCCCCAAAGGATTCCGGTGCCGCGTGACCCCCGTTACATGACTCGAGCCGCCTCGTCAACACTCGCGGATTCACGAATTTCTGGCCGTTTTTGTGGGCTATAGTCCAAGGCTTTTGGGTTCCAGGAGGATTCCGGTGCCGCGTGTCCCCTGTTACATGCCTCTAGCCGCCTCGTCAACACTCGCGGTTTCACGCATTTATGGCTGTTTTTGTGGGCTATAGTCCATGACATTTGGGTCCCTGGAGGATTCCGGTGCCGCGTGACCCTGGTACACGACTCTAGCCACCTCGTCAACTCTCGCGGTTTCACGCATTTCTGGCTGTTTTTGTGACCTATAGTCCATGGCTTTTGGGTCCCCAAAGGATTCCGGTGCCGCGTGACCCCCGTTACATGACTCGAGCCGCCTCGTCAACACTCGCGGTTTCACGCATTTATGGCTGTTTTTGTGGGCTATAGTCCATGACATTTGGGTCCCTGGAGGATTCCGGTGCCGCGTGACCCTGGTACACGACTCTAGCCGCCTCGTCAACTCTCGCGGTTTCGCGCATTTCTGGCTGTTTTTGTGAGCTATAGTCCATGGCTTTTGGGTCCCAGGAGGATTCCGGTGCCGCGTGACCCCTGTTACACGACTCTAGCCGCCTCGTCAACACTCGCGGATTCACGAATTTCTGGCCTTTTTGGTGGGCTATAGTCCAAGGCTTTTGGGTCCCAGGAGGATTCCGGTGCCGCGTGACCCCTGTTACATGACTCTAGCCGCCTCGTCAACACTCGAGGTTTCACGCATTTCTGGCCATTTTTGTGGGCTATAGTCCAAGGCTTTTGGGTCCCAGGAGGATTCCGGTGCCGCGTAACCCTGGTATACGACTCTAGCCGCCTCGTCAACACTCGCGGTTTCACGCATTTCTGGCCGTTTTTGTGGGCTATAGTCCATGGCTTTTGGGTCCCAGGAGGATTCCGGTTCCGCGTGACCCCTGTTACACGACTCGAGCCGCCTCGTCAACACTCAAGGTTTCACGCATTTCTGGCCGTTTTTGTGGGCTATAGTCCAAGGCTTTTGGGTTCCAGGAGGATTCCGGTGCCGCGTGTCCCCTGTTACATGCCTCTAGCCGCCTCGTCAACACTCGCGGTTTCACGCATTTATGGCTGTTTTTGTGGGCTATAGTCCATGAAATTTGGGTCCCTGGAGGATTCCGGTGCCGCGTGACCCTGGTACACGACTCTAGCCACCTCGTCAACTCTCGCGGTTTCACGCATTTCTGGCTGTTTTTATGAGCTATAGTCCATGGCTTTTGGGTCCCCAAAGGATTCCGGTGCCGCGTGACCCCCGTTACATGACTCGAGCCGCCTCGTCAACACTCGCAGATTCACGAATTTCTGGCCATTTTTGTGGGCTATAGTCCAAGGCTTTTGGGTTCCAGGAGGATTCCGGTGCCGCGTGTCCCCTGTTACATGCCTCTAGCCGCCTCGTCAACACTCGCGGTTTCATGCATTTATGGCTGTTTTTGTGGGCTATAGTCCATGACATTTGGGTCCCTGGAGGATTCCGGTGCCGCGTGACCCTGGTACACGACTCTAGCCACCTCGTCAACTCTCGCGGTTTCACGCATTTCTGGCTGTTTTTGTGACCTATAGTCCATGGCTTTTGGGTCCCCAAAGGATTCCGGTGCCGCGTGACCCCCGTTACATGACTCGAGCCGCCTCGTCAACACTCGCGGTTTCACGCATTTATGGCTGTTTTTGTGGGCTATAGTCCATGACATTTGGGTCCCTGGAGGATTCCGGTGCCGCGTGACCCTGGTACACGACTCTAGCCGCCTCGTCAACTCTCGCGGTTTCGCGCATTTCTGGCTGTTTTTGTGAGCTATAGTCCATGGCTTTTGGGTCCCAGGAGGATTCCGGTGCCGCGTGACCCCTGTTACACGACTCTAGCCGCCTCGTCAACACTCGCGGATTCACGAATTTCTGGCCTTTTTGGTGGGCTATAGTCCATGGCTTTTGGGTCCCAGGAGGATTCCGGTGCCGCGTGACCCCTGTTACATGACTCTAGCCGCCTCGTCAACACTCGAGGTTTCACGCATTTCTGGCCATTTTTGTGGGCTATAGTCCAAGGCTTTTGGGTCCCAGGAGGATTCCGGTGCCGCGTAACCCTGGTATACGACTCTAGCCGCCTCGTCAACACTCGCGGTTTCACGCATTTCTGGCCGTTTTTGTGGGCTATAGTCCATGGCTTTTGGGTCCCAGGAGGATTCCGGTTCCGCGTGACCCCTGTTACACGACTCTAGCCGCCTCGTCAACACTCAAGGTTTCACGCATTTCTGGCCGTTTTTGTGGGCTATAGTCCAAGGCTTTTGGGTTCCAGGAGGATTCCGGTGCCGCGTGACCCCTGTTACATGCCTCTAGCCGCCTCGTCAACACTCGCGGTTTCACGCATTTATGGCTGTTTTTGTGGGCTATAGTCCATGACATTTGGGTCCCTGGAGGATTCCGGTGCCGCGTGACCCTGGTACACGACTCTAGCCACCTCGTAAACTCTCGCGGTTTCACGCATTTCTGGCTGTTTTTGTGACCTATAGTCCATGGCTTTTGGGTCCCCAAAGGATTCCGGTGCCGCGTGACCCCCGTTACATGACTCGAGCCGCCTCGTCAACACTCGCGGATTCACGAATTTCTGGCCGTTTTTGTGGGCTATAGTCCAAGGCTTTTGGGTTCCAGGAGGATTCCGGTGCCGCGTGTCCCCTGTTACATGCCTCTAGCCGCCTCGTCAACACTCGCGGTTTCACGCATTTATGGCTGTTTTTGTGGGCTATAGTCCATGACATTTGGGTCCCTGGAGGATTCCGGTGCCGCGTGACCCTGGTACACGACTCTAGCCGCCTCGTCAACTCTCGCGGTTTCACGAATTTCTGGCTGTTTTTGTGAGCTATAGTCCATGGCTTTTGGGTCCCCAAAGGATTCCGGTGCCGCGTGACCCCCGTTACATGACTCGAGCCGCCTCGTTAACACTCGCGGTTTCACACATTTATGGCTGTTTTTGTGGGCTATAGTCCATGACATTTGGGTCCCTGGAGGATTCCGGTGCCGCGTGACCCTGGTACACGACTCTAGCCGCCTCGTCAACTCTCGCGGTTTCGCGCATTTCTGGCTGTTTTTGTGAGCTATAGTCCATGGCTTTTGGGTCCCAGGAGGATTCCGGTGCCGCGTGACCCCTGTTACACGACTCTAGCCGCCTCGTCAACACTCGCGGATTCACGAATTTCTGGCCTTTTTGGTGGGCTATAGTCCATGGCTTTTGGGTCCCAGGAGGATTCCGGTGCCGCGTGACCCCTGTTACATGACTCTAGCCGCCTCGTCAACACTCGAGGTTTCACGCATTTCTGGCCATTTTTGTGGGCTATAGTCCAAGGCTTTTGGGTCCCAGGAGGATTCCGGTGCCGCGTAACCCTGGTATACGACTCTAGCCGCCTCGTCAACACTCGCGGTTTCACGCATTTCTGGCCGTTTTTGTGGGCTATAGTCCATGGCTTTTGGGTCCCAGGAGGATTCCGGTTCCGCGTGACCCCTGTTACACGACTCTAGCCGCCTCGTCAACACTCAAGGTTTCACGCATTTCTGGCCGTTTTTGTGGGCTATAGTCCAAGGCTTTTGGGTTCCAGGAGGATTCCGGTGCCGCGTGACCCCTGTTACATGCCTCTAGCCGCCTCGTCAACACTCGCGGTTTCACGCATTTATGGCTGTTTTTGTGGGCTATAGTCCATGAAATTTGGGTCCCTGGAGGATTCCGGTGCCGCGTGACCCTGGTACACGACTCTAGCCACCTCGTCAACTCTCGCGGTTTCACGCATTTCTGGCTGTTTTTATGAGCTATAGTCCATGGCTTTTGGGTCCCCAAAGGATTCCGGTGCCGCGTGACCCCCGTTACATGACTCGAGCCGCCTCGTCAACACTCGCAGATTCACGAATTTCTGGCCGTTTTTGTGGGCTATAGTCCAAGGCTTTTGGGTTCCAGGAGGATTCCGGTGCCGCGTGTCCCCTGTTACATGCCTCTAGCCGCCTCGTCAACACTCGCGGTTTCACGCATTTATGGCTGTTTTTTTGGGCTATAGTCCATGACATTTGGGTCCCTGGAGGATTCCGGTGCCGCGTGACCCTGGTACACGACTCTAGCCACCTCGTCAACTCTCGCGGTTTCACACATTTCTGGCTGTTTTTGTGACCTATAGTCCATGGCTTTTGGGTCCCCAAAGGATTCCGGTGCCGCGTGACCCCCGTTACATGACTCGAGCCGCCTCGTCAACACTCGCGGTTTCACGCATTTATGGCTGTTTTTGTGGGCTATAGTCCATGACATTTGGGTCCCTGGAGGATTCCGGTGCCGCGTGACCCTGGTACACGACTCTAGCCGCCTCGTCAACTCTCGCGGTTTCGCGCATTTCTGGCTGTTTTTGTGAGCTATAGTCCATGGCTTTTGGGTCCCAGGAGGATTCCGGTGCCGCGTGACCCCTGTTACACGACTCTAGCCGCCTCGTCAACACTCGCGGATTCACGAATTTCTGGCCTTTTTGGTGGGCTATAGTACATGGCTTTTGGGTCCCAGGAGGATTCCGGTGCCGCGTGACCCCTGCTACATGACTCTAGCCGCCTCGTCAACACTCGAGGTTTCACGCATTTCTGGCCATTTTTGTGGGCTATAGTCCAAGGCTTTTGGGTCCCAGGAGGATTCCGGTGCCGCGTAACCCTGGTATACGACTCTAGCCGCCTCGTCAACACTCGCGGTTTCACGCATTTCTGGCCGTTTTTGTGGGCTATAGTCCATGGCTTTTGGGTCCCAGGAGGATTCCGGTTCCGCGTGACCCCTGTTACACGACTCTAGCCGCCTCGTCAACACTCAAGGTTTCACGCATTTCTGGCCGTTTTTGTGGGCTATAGTCCAAGGCTTTTGGGTTCCAGGAGGATTCCGGTGCCGCGTGACCCCTGTTACATGCCTCTAGCCGCCTCGTCAACACTCGCGGTTTCACGCATTTATGGCTGTTTTTGTGGGCTATAGTCCATGAAATTTGGGTCCCTGGAGGATTCCGGTGCCGCGTGACCCTGGTACACGACTCTAGCCACCTCGTCAACTCTCGCGGTTTCACGCATTTCTGGCTGTTTTTGTGAGCTATAGTCCATGGCTTTTGGGTCCCCAAAGGATTCCGGTGCCGCGTGACCCCCGTTACATGACTCGAGCCGCCTCGTCAACACTCGCGGATTCACGAATTTCTGGCCGTTTTTGTGGGCTATAGTCCAAGGCTTTTGGGTTCCAGGAGGATTCCGGTGCCGCGTGTCCCCTGTTACATGCCTCTAGCCGCCTCGTCAACACTCGTGGTTTCACGCATTTATGGCTGTTTTTGTGGGCTATAGTCCATGAAATTTGGGTCCCTGGAGGATTCCGGTGCCGCGTGACCCTGGTACACGACTCTAGCCACCTCGTCAACTCTCGCGGTTTCACGCATTTCTGGCTGTTTTTATGAGCTATAGTCCATGGCTTTTGGGTCCCCAAAGGATTCCGGTGCCGCGTGACCCCCGTTACATGACTCGAGCCGCCTCGTCAACACTCGCAGATTCACGAATTTCTGGCCGTTTTTGTGGGCTATAGTCCAAGGCTTTTGGGTTCCAGGAGGATTCCGGTGCCGCGTGTCCCCTGTTACATGCCTCTAGCCGCCTCGTCAACACTCGCGGTTTCACGCATTTATGGCTGTTTTTGTGGGCTATAGTCCATGACATTTGGGTCCCTGGAGGATTCCGGTGCCGCGTGACCCTGGTACACGACTCTAGCCGCCTCGTCAACTCTCGCGGTTTCACGAATTTCTGGCTGTTTTTATGAGCTATAGTCCATGGCTTTTGGGTCCCCAAAGGATTCTGGTGCCGCGTGACCCCCGTTACATGACTCGAGCCGCCTCGTCAACACTCGCGGTTTCACGCATTTATGGCTGTTTTTGTGGGCTATAGTCCATGACATTTGGGTCCCTGGAGGATTCCGGTGCCGCGTGACCCTGGTACACGACTCTAGCCACCTCGTCAACTCTCGCGGTTTCACGCATTTCTGGCTGTTTTTGTGACCTATAGTCCATGGCTTTTGGGTCCCCAAAGGATTCCGGTGCCGCGTGACCCCGTTACATGACTCGAGCCGCCTCGTCAACACTCGCGGTTTCACGCATTTATGGCTGTTTTTGTGGGCTATAGTCCATGACATTTGGGTCCCTGGAGGATTCCGGTGCCGCGTGACCCTGGTACACGACTCTAGCCGCCTCGTCAACTCTCGCGGTTTCGCGCATTTCTGGCTGTTTTTGTGAGCTATAGTCCATGGCTTTTGGGTCCCAGGAGGATTCCGGTGCCGCGTGACCCCTGTTACACGACTCTAGCCGCCTCGTCAACACTCGCGGATTCACGAATTTCTGGCCTTTTTGGTGGGCTATAGTACATCGCTTTTGGGTCCCAGGAGGATTCCGGTGCCGCGTGACCCCTGCTACATGACTCTAGCCGCCTCGTCAACACTCGAGGTTTCACGCATTTCTGGCCATTTTTGTGGGCTATAGTCCAAGGCTTTTGGGTCCCAGGAGGATTCCGGTGCCGCGTAACCCTGGTATACGACTCTAGCCGCCTCGTCAACACTCGCGGTTTCACGCATTTCTGGCCGTTTTTGTGGGCTATAGTCCATGGCTTTTGGGTCCCAGGAGGATTCCGGTTCCGCGTGACCCCTGTTACACGACTCTAGCCGCCTCGTCAACACTCAAGGTTTCACGCATTTCTGGCCGTTTTTGTGGGCTATAGTCCAAGGCTTTTGGGTTCCAGGAGGATTCCGGTGCCGCGTGACCCCTGTTACATGCCTCTAGCCGCCTCGTCAACACTCGCGGTTTCACGCATTTATGGCTGTTTTTGTGGGCTATAGTCCATGAAATTTGGGTCCCTGGAGGATTCCGGTGCCGCGTGACCCTGGTACACGACTCTAGCCACCTCGTCAACTCTCGCGGTTTCACGCATTTCTGGCTGTTTTTGTGAGCTATAGTCCATGGCTTTTGGGTCCCCAAAGGATTCCGGTGCCGCGTGACCCCCGTTACATGACTCGAGCCGCCTCGTCAACACTCGCGGATTCACGAATTTCTGGCCGTTTTTGTGGGCTATAGTCCAAGGCTTTTGGGTTCCAGGAGGATTCCGGTGCCGCGTGTCCCCTGTTACATGCCTCTAGCCGCCTCGTCAACACTCGTGGTTTCACGCATTTATGGCTGTTTTTGTGGGCTATAGTCCATGAAATTTGGGTCCCTGGAGGATTCCGGTGCCGCGTGACCCTGGTACACGACTCTAGCCACCTCGTCAACTCTCGCGGTTTCACGCATTTCTGGCTGTTTTTATGAGCTATAGTCCATGGCTTTTGGGTCCCCAAAGGATTCCGGTGCCGCGTGACCCCCGTTACATGACTCGAGCCGCCTCGTCAACACTCGCAGATTCACGAATTTCTGGCCGTTTTTGTGGGCTATAGTCCAAGGCTTTTGGGTTCCAGGAGGATTCCGGTGCCGCGTGTCCCCTGTTACATGCCTCTAGCCGCCTCGTCAACACTCGCGGTTTCACGCATTTATGGCTGTTTTTGTGGGCTATAGTCCATGACATTTGGGTCCCTGGAGGATTCCGGTGCCGCGTGACCCTGGTACACGACTCTAGCCGCCTCGTCAACTCTCGCGGTTTCACGAATTTCTGGCTGTTTTTATGAGCTATAGTCCATGGCTTTTGGGTCCCCAAAGGATTCTGGTGCCGCGTGACCCCCGTTACATGACTCGAGCCGCCTCGTCAACACTCGCGGTTTCACGCATTTATGGCTGTTTTTGTGGGCTATAGTCCATGACATTTGGGTCCCTGGAGGATTCCGGTGCCGCGTGACCCTGGTACACGACTCTAGCCACCTCGTCAACTCTCGCGGTTTCACGCATTTCTGGCTGTTTTTGTGACCTATAGTCCATGGCTTTTGGGTCCCCAAAGGATTCCGGTGCCGCGTGACCCCCGTTACATGACTCGAGCCGCCTCGTCAACACTCGCGGTTTCACGCATTTATGGCTGTTTTTGTGGGCTATAGTCCATGACATTTGGGTCCCTGGAGGATTCCGGTGCCGCGTGACCCTGGTACACGACTCTAGCCGCCTCGTCAACTCTCGCGGTTTCGCGCATTTCTGGCTGTTTTTGTGAGCTATAGTCCATGGCTTTTGGGTCCCAGGAGGATTCCGGTGCCGCGTGACCCCTGTTACACGACTCTAGCCGCCTCGTCAACACTCGCGGATTCACGAATTTCTGGCCTTTTTGGTGGGCTATAGTACATGGCTTTTGGGTCCCAGGAGGATTCCGGTGCCGCGTGACCCCTGCTACATGACTCTAGCCGCCTCGTCAACACTCGAGGTTTCACGCATTTCTGGCCATTTTTGTGGGCTATAGTCCAAGGCTTTTGGGTCCCAGGAGGATTCCGGTGCCGCGTAACCCTGGTATACGACTCTAGCCGCCTCGTCAACACTCGCGGTTTCACGCATTTCTGGCCGTTTTTGTGGGCTATAGTCCATGGCTTTTGGGTCCCAGGAGGATTCCGGTTCCGCGTGACCCCTGTTACACGACTCTAGCCGCCTCGTCAACACTCAAGGTTTCACGCATTTCTGGCCGTTTTTGTGGGCTATAGTCCAAGGCTTTTGGGTTCCAGGAGGATTCCGGTGCCGCGTGACCCCTGTTACATGCCTCTAGCCGCCTCGTCAACACTCGCGGTTTCACGCATTTATGGCTGTTTTTGTGGGCTATAGTCCATGAAATTTGGGTCCCTGGAGGATTCCGGTGCCGCGTGACCCTGGTACACGACTCTAGCCACCTCGTCAACTCTCGCGGTTTCACGCATTTCTGGCTGTTTTTGTGTGCTATAGTCCATGGCTTTTGGGTCCCCAAAGGATTCCGGTGCCGCGTGACCCCCGTTACATGACTCGAGCCGCCTCGTCAACACTCGCGGATTCACGAATTTCTGGCCGTTTTTGTGGGCTATAGTCAAAGGCTTTTGGGTTCCAGGAGGATTCCGGTGCCGCGTGTCCCCTGTTACATGCCTCTAGCCGCCTCGTCAACACTCGTGGTTTCACGCATTTATGGCTGTTTTTGTGGGCTATAGTCCATGAAATTTGGGTCCCTGGAGGATTCCGGTGCCGTGTGACCCTGGTACACGACTCTAGCCACCTCGTCAACTCTCGCGGTTTCACGCATTTCTGGCTGTTTTTATGAGCTATAGTCCATGGCTTTTGGGTCCCCAAAGGATTCCGGTGCCGCGTGACCCCCGTTATATGACTCGAGCCGCCTCGTCAACACTCGCAGATTCACGAATTTCTGGCCGTTTTTGTGGGCTATAGTCCAAGGCTTTTGGGTTCCAGGAGGATTCCGGTGCCGCGTGTCCCCTGTTACATGCCTCTAGCCGCCTCGTCAACACTCGCGGTTTCACGCATTTATGGCTGTTTTTGTGGGCTATAGTCCATGACATTTGGGTCCCTGGAGGATTCCGGTGCCGCGTGACCCTGGTACACGACTCTAGCCGCCTCGTCAACTCTCGCGGTTTCGCGCATTTCTGGCTGTTTTTGTGAGCTATAGTCCATGGCTTTTGGGTCCCAGGAGGATTCCGGTGCCGCGTGACCCCTGTTACACGACTCTAGCCGCCTCGTCAACACTCGCGGATTCACGAATTTCTGGCCTTTTTGGTGGGCTATAGTCCATGGCTTTTGGGTCCCAGGAGGATTCCGGTGCCGCGTGACCCCTGCTACATGACTCTAGCCGCCTCGTCAACACTCGAGGTTTCACGCATTTCTGGCCATTTTTGTGGGCTATAGTCCAAGGCTTTTGGGTCCCAGGAGGATTCCGGTGCCGCGTAACCCTGGTATACGACTCTAGCCGCCTCGTCAACACTCGCGGTTTCACGCATTTCTGGCCGTTTTTGTGGGCTATAGTCCATGGCTTTTGTGTCCCAGGAGGATTCCGGTTCCGCGTGACCCCTGTTACACGACTCTAGCCGTCTCGTCAACACTCAAGGTTTCACGCATTTCTGGCCGTTTTTGTGGGCTATAGTCCAAGGCTTTTGGGTTCCAGGAGGATTCCGGTGCCGCGTGACCCCTGTTACATGCCTCTAGCCGCCTCGTCAACACTCGCGGTTTCACGCATTTATGGCTGTTTTTGTGGGCTATAGTCCATGAAATTTGGGTCCCTGGAGGATTCCGGTGCCGCGTGACCCTGGTACACGACTCTAGCCACCTCGTCAACTCTCGCGGTTTCACGCATTTCTGGCTGTTTTTGTGAGCTATAGTCCATGGCTTTTGGGTCCCCAAAGGATTCCGGTGCCGCGTGACCCCCGTTACATGACCCGAGCCGCCTCGTCAACACTCACGGATTCACGAATTTCTGGCCGTTTTTGTGGGCTATAGTCCAAGGCTTTTGGGTTCCAGGAGGATTCCGGTGCCGCGTGTCCCCTGTTACATGCCTCTAGCCGCCTCGTCAACACTCGCGGTTTCACGCATTTATGGCTGTTTTTGTGGGCTATAGTCCATGAAATTTGGGTCCCTGGAGGATTCCGGTGCCGCGTGACCCTGGTACACGACTCTAGCCACCTCGTCAACTCTCGCGGTTTCACGCATTTCTGGCTGTTTTTATGAGCTATAGTCCATGGCTTTTGGGTCCCCAAAGGATTCCGGTGCCGCGTGACCCCCGTTACATGACTCGAGCCGCCTCGTCAACACTCGCAGATTCACGAATTTCTGGCCGTTTTTGTGGGCTATAGTCCAAGGCTTTTGGGTTCCAGGAGGATTCCGGTGCCGCGTGTCCCCTGTTACATGCCTCTAGCCGCCTCGTCAACACTCGCGGTTTCACGCATTTATGGCTGTTTTTGTGGGCTATAGTCCATGACATTTGGGTCCCTGGAGGATTCCGGTGCCGCGTGACCCTGGTACACGACTCTAGCCGCCTCCTCAACTCTCGCGGTTTCACGAATTTCTGGCTGTTTTTGTGAGCTATAGTCCATGGCTTTTGGGTCCCCAAAGGATTCCGGTGCCGCGTGACCCCCGTTACATGACTCGAGCCGCCTCGTCAACACTCGCAGATTCACGAATTTCTGGCCGTTTTTGTGGGCTATAGTCCAAGGCTTTTGGGTTCCAGGAGGATTCCGGTGCCGCGTGTCCCCTGTTACATGCCTCTAGCCGCCTCGTCAACACTCGCGGTTTCACGCATTTATGGCTGTTTTTGTGGGCTATAGTCCATGACATTTGGGTCCCTGGAGGATTCCGGTGCCGCGTGACCCTGGTACACGACTCTAGCCACCTCGTCAACTCTCGCGGTTTCACGCATTTCTGGCTGTTTTTGTGACCTATAGTCCATGGCTTTTGGGTCCCCAAAGGATTCCGGTGCCGCGTGACCCCCGTTACATGACTCGAGCCGCCTCGTCAACACTCGCGGTTTCACGCATTTATGGCTGTTTTTGTGGGCTATAGTCCATGACATTTGGGTCCCTGGAGGATTCCGGTGCCGCGTGACCCTGGTACACGACTCTAGCCGCCTCGTCAACTCTCGCGGTTTCGCGCATTTCTGGCTGTTTTTGTGAGCTATAGTCCATGGCTTTTGGGTCCCAGGAGGATTCCGGTGCCGCGTGACCCCTGTTACACGACTCTAGCCGCCTCGTCAACACTCGCGGATTCACGAATTTCTGGCCTTTTTGGTGGGCTATAGTCCATGGCTTTTGGGTCCCAGGAGGATTCCGGTGCCGCGTGACCCCTGCTACATGACTCTAGCCGCCTCGTCAACACTCGAGGTTTCACGCATTTCTGGCCATTTTTGTGGGCTATAGTCCAAGGCTTTTGGGTCCCAGGAGGATTCCGGTGCCGCGTAACCCTGGTATACGACTCTAGCCGCCTC
This sequence comes from Poa annua, assembly GCA_026929855.1. Taxonomy (NCBI): domain Eukaryota; kingdom Viridiplantae; phylum Streptophyta; class Magnoliopsida; order Poales; family Poaceae; genus Poa; species Poa annua. Next base: position 194,729 of record CM049436.1, read on the forward strand.
GTCAACACTCGCGGTTTCACGCATTTCTGGCCGTTTTTGTGGGCTATAGTCCATGGCTTTTGGGTCCCAGGAGGATTCCGGTTCCGCGTGACCCCTGTTACACGACTCTAGCCGCCTCGTCAACACTCAAGGTTTCACGCATTTCTGGCCGTTTTTGTGGGCTATAGTCCAAGGCTTTTGGGTTCCAGGAGGATTCCGGTGCCGCGTGACCCCTGTTACATGCCTCTAGCCGCCTCGTCAACACTCGCGGTTTCACGCATTTATGGCTGTTTTTGTGGGCTATAGTCCATGAAATTTGGGTCCCTGGAGGATTCCGGTGCCGCGTGACCCTGGTACACGACTCTAGCCACCTCGTCAACTCTCGCGGTTTCACGCATTTCTGGCTGTTTTTGTGAGCTATAGTCCATGGCTTTTGGGTCCCCAAAGGATTCCGGTGCCGCGTGACCCCCGTTACATGACTCGAGCCGCCTCGTCAACACTCGCGGATTCACGAATTTCTGGCCGTTTTTGTGGGCTATAGTCCAAGGCTTTTGGGTTCCAGGAGGATTCCGGTGCCGCGTGTCCCCTGTTACATGCCTCTAGCCGCCTCGTCAACACTCGCGGTTTCACGCATTTATGGCTGTTTTTGTGGGCTATAGTCCATGACATTTGGGTCCCTGGAGGATTCCGGTGCCGCGTGACCCTGGTACACGACTCTAGCCGCCTCGTCAACTCTCGCGGTTTCATACATTACTGGCTGTTTTTGTGGGCTATAGTCCATGGCTTTTGGGTCCCCAAAGGATTCCAGTGCCGCATGACCCCCGTTACATGACTCGAGCCGCCTCGTCAACACTCGCGGATTCACGAATTTCTGGCTGTTTTTGTGGGCTATAGTCCATGACATTTGGGTCCCTGGAGGATTCCGGTGCCGTGTGACCCTGGTACACGACTCTAGCCGCCTCGTCAACTCTCGCGGTTTCACGCATTTCTGGCTGTTTTTGTGAGCTATAGTCCATGGCTTTTGGGTCCCCAAAGGATTCCAGTGCCGCGTGACCCCCGTTACATGATTCGAGCCGCCTCGTCAACACTCGAGGTTGACTGTAACAGACCTTAGTTAGCATGGATCGGTATGAGGTGGGTGGAGACTATGAACCATGAAAGGTTATAGTCAGAAAAAGGAGGAGTTTTGGAGAAACAGACAAAACGGTGATTTCCGGGGGAAAAATGTTTGCAAAAGAGATTTTCTTACCTTTTTCAACAAAGATGCCCCTTTTGGGAAAAAGTTTTAAAGAGACTCCTTACAAAGGCAGATTTATGGGAGAAGTTCTGAAGACCTTCTTTCCTTTTTCAATAAAGATATGGAGTTTTTCAAGGCAAACCAAGTTTTATTTAAACAAATAAAGGAATAGCGCATGCTCATGTTGGGGTAGTTTGCGAGTACGTAAATGTACTCATGGCTGTGTCCCTGGATATTCCCATGTCCAGAGTTCAAAAAGAAGCAAGATGAAGACCGAGAGACCGATGACGTCTGTGCGAACTAGGCCGTCTTCCCAGTCAGCTGCCTGTAGGTGTCTTGGCAAATGACTCGGGCCCCACATTGATTGATGTTTTCCGCTGCCATCACTTATTAAAGATTGTGGCTTCAATCAAGTAAGTATTTCATTCGGTAATTATGGATGTTCTTTTGATACCAGTTCGATTGTGCTCAGCGACAGACTGATCACGGGATCGCTGATGTTGTAGGCACAAGGGTATTTCGGACAGCTAGTCCGGGGTCCCCACAGACCTGGTATCAGAGCCATCGTTGACTGTAACAGACCTTAGTTAGCATGGACGTTAGTTAGGAAAGAAATATTTTGTTAAAAATATATTGTTACCAAAAACATATTTTTTATCTAAGGAAGTCCAAAAATAACTTCCACTCTTCTCACCTTCTCAAATATTTCCGAGTCTCATCCCTCTATTTTAAGATTTTCCAAGGATTTCTCTAATCCCTCTTACCCGTTCAAAATACTTGACGATGAACCCAAGTGAGACCTAATTAGCTAGCACCTACAAGAAGAAGCTTCCATTACAAGTACTCAACATTCCACATCGAGGTGATGGATCCGCCAGTACCAATATTATCGATATCAACAAAGCAAGAGACCTCCGAAGACCTCAACTCAATATCAACAATTCCACCCAGTCACTCCTTCGATAAATTTCGCCAGCTGAAGACGAAGGCGACAAAGAGAAGACTTCACCAACCATATCAACCGAGACCCATAGGAACAACATATGATAGGAACTTTGGTTATACGACCCGATTACCACGAGTATTAGGCGTCCATTGGTACTAATGGTACCTTGTGTGTTGTTTGTTTGTGAGTTCTCTTCTTGTGTGTTGCTTCTCCTGTGTGTTTCGCGAATTGCGCCTTGTTAACAAACTCCTAATACTTACTCCGTAAAAGTAATCAGGTATCCTGATCAGGGTAGTCTTCTTGCGTTTTTTTTAAATTTTGTTTAACTACCCCTACAAAATATGTTTAATTCAATTCCGGCAATCATAGCTCCCAAGATGGAAAGGTCGCGAGAGCACTCCGACATCGGTTCTGGTTTTGAAGCAACCCAAAGTCCTCAGCTCCATCAAATCGAAGCTGCCCCAGGAACCCACTCGACCCCCTTTGAAAGAGAAGAGTTCCTTACGTCTAAAGATCTGCCCAAGAAAATTAGAGAGGACGTCATCAGAGAACAACGTTGGTGTTACACTTGCAACGAACGTGGGCATATGACCAGGAAGTGCCCCCTTAGGTACATCATAAAGAAGAGACCACCCCAAGGAAAGGCTTGTAGTCAGTGCGGAAGGGGTGGACATCAGGCCAGTCAATGCCCTGGCAGCTGCCCACACTGTTTTAATTTTCATCCACCTGGCGAGTGCCCAACCTCTAGCGTCACTTGCTACCTATGCGAAGGAGATGATCATGTTCCGGCTAAGTGTCCTATGGAATTCATAGTAGACGCAGTAAAAGATGCTCATGAGAAGATTGCTCAAGACGCCATCCACGCCCCGAGAAAGACGTCCACTAAAGCATCCAGCCCATGCCACAATCCGAAGCGCCAGAAGGGGAGAAAACGCAAGGAGCCAACACCAACCTTAGAAGCATATCACAAGTTGTGCCTACGATCTGGAAGAACCCTTCCCAGGAAGGAGCCCTGTACTTTTCAGCAAGTCTCCAAGCCTGCCTGTCAACCCCCACAAGCCCCACGCCCCACCTTTCCTAGCCGCCCAAATAAATTCAACTGAGCCCATGTTGTCTGCTTTGAATGCGGCACCAAGGGTCACTACTCCAAACAATGCCCCAATCTCAACGAGACTGCTCAGCACCGTTTTAAGAAATGCAGGGTTTCCATGTCAAAGGAAAGTTAGCGCCAAGGAATAGTGGGCCTTTCAAGATCATTAGCCGTCGAGAAGTAGTATGAGTCCTATTTAGTGGGCAGTATTTGGTTTCAATGTAAGATCCGTCACTTTTAATGAAATCCTTTCTAGACTCTTAAAGACGAGAGAGGTTACCGTGTCTAACACAAGCCTCACACCGTGAAAGTTAATATGTGAAGGAATACTACACCAACGGATCGTATCGAACTCCAGAATGACACCTGGCCTAAGTAATCGTGATAGTACTAACTTGTAACCCAGGGCTGCATGACTTGGCAAGAAACAAGGACGTAAGGAGACTCAATTCGGATTAGTAACTAGAGGAACTCAAGGAGTGTAGGAGAGTTGCTATAAAGATTCAAGCTCAGAGACCGCAAGAAGAAGGAACTGCGTCAAAGAGATTAAAAAGAGATTTCTTAAATTGGTAACAAGTAATTAATATACCGGGCTATCCTTGAGTATTCGGAAACTCATACATCAGAAGCTGTTATTATTAATCTCTCTAAAAAATCGTGTGATATTCCAATGTTCGTGTTGTATACAAGTAATTTGGTAACAAGCCTCATGAACTTGTTCACAAATCACTTTTATAGGCTCAAACACTTGAGTGTCATACCCAAACTAAATAGAACGCCAGATAATCCAGTACATCTCAGCCTCTGGAATATGAAAAGTAGTTTGTTGACAAGACTAGCTACCTTGTTAACAAATTCTTTCTATATGACTAAGGCCATTCGATGTCATAAAAGACAACCACATTCTTATACACCCAACCAATAGAAATAAATGGTGTTAGAACCCAACTAAAGGACAATAAATTTTTCTTAAAAGCAAGTATATGACTCAGGAGATATTCAAGTTCCAAATAAGAAAGTCAACAATGAAGTCCCTCCCTTATTCAGCTGAAGAAGGACAAATACAAAGACAGGTGTCGACAAGCTACTCCAGGAGAAGGTTGCCTCCAAGTCAACTCCAGCTGCGACTCTCCACAAGACCAGTTCAAGACCCCTTTTTAAGGGGGGAAGGCCTGCAATAGGTATACCAGAACGTGGTAATTAGATTTGTGCACCTTGGCCCTGTAGAATCCGGAAACATCCAGCCAAGACTATCCATACGAGTTAATCGTCAAGACAACCCCATCATAAAGGATCTGAACTCAGCACATAATTTTATCAACAGAGAAAGCCTCACAACATAAAATTGTCAAGATCACACGTGGTGAACTTAATAATGAAGGCACAACCTCGGAAGTGTAACCAGCCTAAAACACATGCCCTCGCACTCCCCTGTTACCCCACCTTGCAAATCTCGGGACGAGATTTATTTTAAGGGGGGAAGGTTTGTAACATCCCAAATTTTGGAACCAAGAAAAACTTATTTTTATTAGACCCAAAACTCAGAACCAACAAAAACTTTTGAAATGTTTCACTGAGGATTGTGTTTTCCTTCCCATTGCTATGTTTGACATGGTGTGGCTGCTCCTTTTTGTGTGTGTGACTTGTTTGTCTTGAATGCATCATCCTTGTGATTGTGGTGATCTTGTTGTGTTGTTGCTTGTGAGTATAATTAATTCAATGTGCCAGAGCAATAAATTAAAAACACACACTTGACAACAAAATTGGTATGTGACTTAAATAAAGCAAAACCCCTAAAATTATTCAACAAATGGAAATTTAGATCAGGAGTTGAAGAAATGATCTAAATAAATTATTTTCCCTACATAACTATCTATTTCCTTCAAACAAATATTTTCTCTATGAACTTATAAATTATTTGAAGTTAATATATTTGTCAAGGAAGTTCCAAGAGTTCAAAGATAATATTTTGAACTTGCTTTAAAATTTCTTAAGGATTATAAATTTGTTTTTAAGAAAAATGCCATATTTAAACCCTGTGAACAAAAGTTATTCAAAACATTTTATTTTCAAATACCAAATTTTGTGGAGCTTCTACATGTATATGGGGGCCTACCCAAATATTTTCAAATTTTTATAAAATGTTTTAGTAACCCAAATAAAATCCCTAAAAGCTACTGGTTTTCAAAAGGAATTAAAAGAAATAGAAAAGGACTTGGATGTGATGGAAAATAACTTGCCAGGGGCCTTTTTGTGAAACCCCCATCTCCTTCCTGTAGCCGCAGCACGGCATGGCTACAGGAGGGCGTGTCGCCGTGCTCCCCGACGCCGTGGCTCGCCGCCAGACCCTCCCCCCTCGCTGTGCTCTTGCTGACCGGACCCATCCTCTGCCCCCTCTAGACCCAGCATCGGCGCCGCGCTTCCCTGTCGCACGCGCCCGTGCCGCCGCCGACATGTCCGAAGACACCCCGGCGACGTGCGTCGCCGCCCGGACCCCCCACCTCCTCTCCTCTCCCCTGCCGCTCGAGGGCGAGCATAAAACCCCCCCCGAGACACTCCTCTCCTCCTCGGGCTTCCTCTCCCTCTCCTCTCCCTCCCATTTTTCTTCCTCCGAGCCGAGACGGAGCCGAGCGGGGCGTCGCGCCTCGCCGGCGATAGAGACCACCCCGCGCCAATTAGAGACCACCCCTAGCTCCTCCTAGTCGCCCTCTGCATCCCCATCCAAGGAATCGCCGCGGGAAGCCGCGAATCGAGCTGTCCGTCTTCATCCTCTTCCGCTCCGACCGCCGCCGTTCCTTCTAGCCCGCGAGCACCTCCATCCACCATTCCCCGCCATTCTCGTCCCCCTGAGATCCCCTCCTCGTGTTCTAACTCCGGGACATCGCCATTTTATTTTAGGGTCGCCGGAGCTCCGGCCATCTCCCTCCCCGCGCCCCTGCTCTGTCGAGGAAGAGAAGAGGCAGCGCGTACCGCTTCGCCACGCGTGGGCCGCGACTGGGCCGCCTCTGTTCGCTCGGCCAGATCTGGGCCAGGTCCAGCCCAATTCTTTTTTTTTCAGCAAATGAATTATAGAATTTAATTTCTGTTAAAAATTGCAGTGTAGGTTTAAATCATTTGTGGTAAATCTGTGATAGATATTTGAGTGATTCAAATTTTGTAGTATTCATATGGGTTTTCTTAAACATGCCACACTGGTTGTTTGCAAAAATATGACTTTAAGTGCTGTCTAGATTGGATCTTGTAGAAAGTATGTTTTGCATTAGAAATTAAATATCTAGAGTTTTATAAATCCAAATATTGCAAACTAAAATTCTATGGATAGCCTGAAGTGATACCTTTCTAGATATGTAAGCCTTGCATGCAAATGAAACCTAAAACAGAAGTTCTATCCATTCTTGTAAACACACCAGTGGCACTTTGGTGATTTTTGTAGATTTTTAGGAGATGAATTTTGGACTGAATCCAATTGGGTTGTCTTCTATATGTATAGGAGAACATATAAATAGCTTGGTTTTAATTTAGGAGTCATTGATTGACCGTGGTGATAATTAGAAGGTTTAGGTCTTTTCTGGCCTTTTTCTGTAAATACTAAAAATGACAGAAATATGGTTAAGTTTGTAAATTCAATATCTTGAGATTTATAACTCCAAATAAATCAAATTAAAATGTTCTGGAAAGCTTATGAAGTTGTCTAACCAACCCAAGTGGTTTCACCCCATTTAGATACATAATAAAAATACATTATTCAAAATACCATGAAAGGTTTAAATTCTAAACTTGTTTGTTTCTGATACTCTGTTAGTCCAAATTAGTTGAGACCAATTTTATTGGGTCACATTTAGTCATGGTTAGTCACCCCTAAAAGGATTTAATTTTTAGAACAACAGAACTTAATTGATAGCCAAAACTTGATTATTAATCTTCTGGATTGAAACCATTGTGTAGGGAGTTTGATAACTCCAATTGATCCAAATCCAATTGTGTTGGATTCTACACATCAGTAGCTTTCTGTAGAAATTTAGTTTGTATTTTTGTGACCAACAGAACTTAAGTTATGTAATTAAACGTGTTCAACTAGTTTCTGCCCTAATTAAGATGGGGTTGAATAATGGCTAATTCAATTAAATTGAAACCAAATTGTGTTGTTTGATGTATGAAGTGACTATTTAGAGCATTTAAGATTGTATTGCTGTAATGATTGTTGTGCTGCTGTTGCTTTCTAGTTGTTGTTGTTTAGCATGTTATAATATGTTAGTACTGTTAGTGTTAGTTGTTAGACACATTGGTGAGTAATATGTTTGCATGGCTTGATGGACTTGATAGTCTTGGAGTGGAATACTAGCTTAAATATCTCGTTAGTGTATCCACCTTAGCTTGGTGAGGTATTTAAATTATAGAGATTAATTGGTGACTTAACTTTTGTCTGAAGTATTTCCTGATCAGAGAAAAGTGGTTACTAATTACCTCTAATTGAGGATGCCTTGGTGCTCTATATTTTGGCATGTGCATGGTGTTATACTCCTGTGAGTATCATGCCCTAGTAAAAATAGATTTAGTTCGTTGCTTGATTAAACTAGTGCTATGTTTGCGGCTTGAGTGATTAGTTTGATACTTGTGGTTTGTTCCTTGTTTGTATGCCACTTATGGTTTGGTTTGCTTATTGCGTGTTGTTTTATTTTCATGTTGCGACGCTAGTTATAAACGCTACCGGAGTGGTATTTGGAAAAGATTTATCGGAGAAGGATGATATTTATTTCTTGAGCGGTGAGAAGAAGTCCAAGAACATCATGCTGGAATCAGGCAAGCTATTCCCTGAGCTTGCATCTTTATACATCTATTTTGGGTCACATGTTTTACTTATAAAGAGCATATGTGATTCATGTGGTGGTTGCCACTAAAGCTATGATTTTGAAAACCCTTTTTCCAAAATACAAGTACATTATTTTGACACCCTATATGGAGACATTAGATGGAAATTCTTTTTCAAACTATAGGATGGGGAAAATATTGTTTACTCAAAACTCCTTTGAGAATACTTGTGTGGATATGGAATACCGAGATGTCGGTGTTGAAGTGGAGAAATGGTGACTGGTGATGTTTATGAAAATGCACATTATGTCTTTGTACTTACGTCGACCAGCCGATAACCTGTGCGACCACATCTACCCCCATATGGGAACGGGGCTTAGTCATGTAGTTTGCTCTTATTAGTATGGGATACCTCATCGACGGAGATAACTCCGTTATGCATGAAGGGATGGTTTGAGGACCTACCTTGACCCGGGTCCTCGCTCAAACTCTATGGAAAGATAAGGAGGAGGATAGAAGGTTTAATAGACCGCCGGACAAAACTATGAGTCCTCACACTTAGGGTTTCCGACGGGAAACTGGACTGAGTATAGATGGAAGGTATCATTTGGGAAGGATCCTTTACTAGCATGAGCAAATGAGAGGCTATGGTCGGTGACTCAACTTCGCATACCCCTTGTATGGCGAGGCGTGGCTGACACGATGAGTTGCCGGATGGGTGTGGGAAAAGCGTGCTACCTCTGCAGAGGGATTAAAACTATTCGAATAGCCGAGTCCTCGGATATGGACAGTTGGGAGGCCCTACTTTGACCATGTGCAAGTTTTGAAAAGATTTGAGTTTAAAAAAGCAAAGGAAGTGGAGAATGTTCAGTACACCTATACCAATGGATCGGTATGAGGTGGGTGGAGACTATGAACCATGAAAGGTTATAGTCAGAAAAAGGAGGAGTTTTGGAGAAACAGACAAAACGGTGATTTCCGGGGGAAAAATGTTTGCAAAAGAGATTTTCTTACCTTTTTCAACAAAGATGCCCCTTTTGGGAAAAAGTTTTAAAGAGACTCCTTACAAAGGCAGATTTATGGGAGAAGTTCTGAAGACCTTCTTTCCTTTTTCAATAAAGATATGGAGTTTTTCAAGGCAAACCAAGTTTTATTTAAACAAATAAAGGAATAGCGCATGCTCATGTTGGGGTAGTTTGCGAGTACGTAAATGTACTCATGGCTGTATCCCTGGATATTCCCATGTCCAGAGTTCAAAAAGAAGCAAGATGAAGACCGAGAGACCGATGACGTCTGTGCGAACTAGGCCGTCTTCCCAGTCAGCTGCCTGTAGGTGTCTTGGCAAATGACTCGGGCCCCACATTGATTGATGTTTTCCGCTGCCATCACTTATTAAAGATTGTGGCTTCAATCAAGTAAGTATTTCATTCGGTAATTATGGATGTTCTTTTGATACCAGTTCGATTGTGCTCAGCGACAGACTGATCACGGGATCGCTGATGTTGTAGGCACAAGGGTATTTCGGACAGCTAGTCCGGGGTCCCCACAGACCTGGTATCAGAGCCATCGTTGACTGTAACAGACCTTAGTTAGCATGGACGTTAGTTAGGAAAGAAATATTTTGTTAAAAATATATTGTTACCAAAAACATATTTTTTATCTAAGGAAGTCCAAAAATAACTTCCACTCTTCTCACCTTCTCAAATATTTCCGAGTCTCATCCCTCTATTTTAAGATTTTCCAAGGATTTCTCTAATCCCTCTTACCCGTTCAAAATACTTGACGATGAACCCAAGTGAGACCTAATTAGCTAGCACCTACAAGAAGAAGCTTCCATTACAAGTACTCAACATTCCACATCGAGGTGATGGATCCGCCAGTACCAATATTATCGATATCAACAAAGCAAGAGACCTCCGAAGACCTCAACTCAATATCAACAATTCCACCCAGTCACTCCTTCGATAAATTTCGCGAGCTGAAGACGAAGGCGACAAAGAGAAGACTTCACCAACCATATCAACCGAGACCCATAGGAACAACATATGATAGGAACTTTGGTTATACGACCCGATTACCACGAGTATTAGGCGTCCATTGGTACTAATGGTACCTTGTGTGTTGTTTGTTTGTGAGTTCTCTTCTTGTGTGTTGCTTCTCCTGTGTGTTTCGCGAATTGCGCCTTGTTAACAAACTCCTAATACTTACTCCGTAAAAGTAATCAGGTATCCTGATCAGGGTAGTCTTCTTGCGTTTTTTTTAAATTTTGTTTAACTACCCCTACAAAATATGTTTAATTCAATTCCGGCAATCATAGCTCCCAAGATGGAAAGGTCGCGAGAGCACTCCGACATCGGTTCTGGTTTTGAAGCAACCCAAAGTCCTCAGCTCCATCAAATTGAAGCTGCCCCAGGAACCCACTCGACCCCCTTTGAAAGAGAAGAGTTCCTTACGTCTAAAGATCTGCCCAAGAAAATTAGAGAGGACGTCATCAGAGAACAACGTTGGTGTTACACTTGCAACGAACGTGGGCATATGACCAGGAAGTGCCCCCTTAGGTACATCATAAAGAAGAGACCACCCCAAGGAAAGGCTTGTAGTCAGTGCGGAAGGGGTGGACATCAGGCCAGTCAATGCCCTGGCAGCTGCCCACACTGTTTTAATTTTCATCCACCTGGCGAGTGCCCAACCTCTAGCGTCACTTGCTACCTATGCGAAGGAGATGATCATGTTCCGGCTAAGTGTCCTATGGAATTCATAGTAGACGCAGTAAAAGATGCTCATGAGAAGATTGCTCAAGACGCCATCCACGCCCCGAGAAAGACGTCCACTAAAGCATCCAGCCCATGCCACAATCCGAAGCGCCAGAAGGGGAGAAAACGCAAGGAGCCAACACCAACCTTAGAAGCATATCACAAGTTGTGCCTACGATCTGGAAGAACCCTTCCCAGGAAGGAGCCCTGTACTTTTCAGCAAGTCTCCAAGCCTGTCTGTCAACCCCCACAAGCCCCACGCCCCACCTTTCCTAGCCGCCCAAATAAATTCAACTGAGCCCATGTTGTCTGCTTTGAATGCGGCACCAAGGGTCACTACTCCAAACAATGCCCCAATCTCAACGAGACTGCTCAGCACCGTTTTAAGAAATGCAGGGTTTCCATGTCAAAGGAAAGTTAGCGCCAAGGAATAGTGGGCCTTTCAAGATCATTAGCCGTCGAGAAGTAGTATGAGTCCTATTTAGTGGGCAGTATTTGGTTTCAATGTAAGATCCGTCACTTTTAATGAAATCCTTTCTAGACTCTTAAAGACGAGAGAGGTTACCGTGTCTAACACAAGCCTCACACCGTGAAAGTTAATATGTGAAGGAATACTACACCAACGGATCGTATCGAACTCCAGAATGACACCTGGCCTAAGTAATCGTGATAGTACTAACTTGTAACCCAGGGCTGCATGACTTGGCAAGAAACAAGGACGTAAGGAGACTCAATTCGGATTAGTAACTAGAGGAACTCAAGGAGTGTAGGAGAGTTGCTATAAAGATTCAAGCTCAGAGACCGCAAGAAGAAGGAACTGCGTCAAAGAGATTAAAAAGAGATTTCTTAAATTGGTAACAAGTAATTAATATACCGGGCTATCCTTGAGTATTCGGAAACTCATACATCAGAAGCTGTTATTATTAATCTCTCTAAAAAATCGTGTGATATTCCAATGTTCGTGTTGTATACAAGTAATTTGGTAACAAGCCTCATGAACTTGTTCACAAATCACTTTTATAGGCTCAAACACTTGAGTGTCATACCCAAACTAAATAGAACGCCAGATAATCCAGTACATCTCAGCCTCTGGAATATGAAAAGTAGTTTGTTGACAAGACTAGCTACCTTGTTAACAAATTCTTTCTATATGACTAAGGCCATTCGATGTCATAAAAGACAACCACATTCTTATACACCCAACCAATAGAAATAAATGGTGTTAGAACCCAACTAAAGGACAATAAATTTTTCTTAAAAGCAAGTATATGACTCAGGAGATATTCAAGTTCCAAATAAGAAAGTCAACAATGAAGTCCCTCCCTTATTCAGCTGAAGAAGGACAAATACAAAGACAGGTGTCGACAAGCTACTCCAGGAGAAGGTTGCCTCCAAGTCAACTCCAGCTGCGACTCTCCACAAGACCAGTTCAAGACCCCTTTTTAAGGGGGGAAGGCCTGCAATAGGTATACCAGAACGTGGTAATTAGATTTGTGCACCTTGGCCCTGTAGAATCCGGAAACATCCAGCCAAGACTATCCATACGAGTTAATCGTCAAGACAACCCTATCATAAAGGATCTGAACTCAGCACATAATTTTATCAACAGAGAAAGCCTCACAACATAAAATTGTCAAGATCACACGTGGTGAACTTAATAATGAAGGCACAACCTCGGAAGTGTAACCAGCCTAAAACACATGCCCTCGCACTCCCCTGTTACCCCACCTTGCAAATCTCGGGACGAGATTTATTTTAAGGGGGGAAGGTTTGTAACATCCCAAATTTTGGAACCAAGAAAAACTTATTTTTATTAGACCCAAAACTCAGAACCAACAAAAACTTTTGAAATGTTTCACTGAGGATTGTGTTTTCCTTCCCATTGCTATGTTTGACATGGTGTGGCTGCTCCTTTTTGTGTGTGTGACTTGTTTGTCTTGAATGCATCATCCTTGTGATTGTGGTGATCTTGTTGTGTTGTTGCTTGTGAGTATAATTAATTCAATGTGCCAGAGCAATAAATTAAAAACACACACTTGACAACAAAATTGGTATGTGACTTAAATAAAGCAAAACCCCTAAAATTATTCAACAAATGGAAATTTAGATCAGGAGTTGAAGAAATGATCTAAATAAATTATTTTCCCTACATAACTATCTATTTCCTTCAAACAAATATTTTCTCTATGAACTTATAAATTATTTGAAGTTAATATATTTGTCAAGGAAGTTCCAAGAGTTCAAAGATAATATTTTGAACTTGCTTTAAAATTTCTTAAGGATTATAAATTTGTTTTTAAGAAAAATGCCATATTTAAACCCTGTGAACAAAAGTTATTCAAAACATTTTATTTTCAAATACCAAATTTTGTGGAGCTTCTACATGTATATGGGGGCCTACCCAAATATTTTCAAATTTTTATAAAATGTTTTAGTAACCCAAATAAAATCCCTAAAAGCTACTGGTTTTCAAAAGGAATTAAAAGAAATAGAAAAGGACTTGGATGTGATGGAAAATAACTTGCCAGGGGCCTTTTTGTGAAACCCCCATCTCCTTCCTGTAGCCGCAGCACGGCATGGCTACAGGAGGGCGTGTCGCCGTGCTCCCCGACGCCGTGGCTCGCCGCCAGACCCTCCCCCCTCGCTGTGCTCTTGCTGACCGGACCCCTCCTCTGCCCCCTCTAGACCCAGCATCGGCGCCGCGCTTCCCTGTCGCACGCGCCCGTGCCGCCGCCGACATGTCCGAAGACACCCCGGCGACGTGCGTCGCCGCCCGGACCCCCCACCTCCTCTCCTCTCCCCTGCCGCTCGAGGGCGAGCATAAAACCCCCCCCGAGACACTCCTCTCCTCCTCGGGCTTCCTCTCCCTCTCCTCTCCCTCCCATTTTTCTTCCTCCGAGCCGAGACGGAGCCGAGCGGGGCGTCGCGCCTCGCCGGCGATAGAGACCACCCCGCGCCAATTAGAGACCACCCCTAGCTCCTCCTAGTCGCCCTCTGCATCCCCATCCAAGGAATCGCCGCGGGAAGCCGCGAATCGAGCTGTCCGTCTTCATCCTCTTCCGCTCCGACCGCCGCCGTTCCTTCTAGCCCGCGAGCACCTCCATCCACCATTCCCCGCCATTCTCGTCCCCCTGAGATCCCCTCCTCGTGTTCTAACTCCGGGACATCGCCATTTTATTTTAGGGTCGCCGGAGCTCCGGCCATCTCCCTCCCCGCGCCCCTGCTCTGTCGAGGAAGAGAAGAGGCAGCGCGTACCGCTTCGCCGCGCGTGGGCCGCGACTGGGCCGCCTCTGTTCGCTCGGCCAGATCTGGGCCAGGTCCAGCCCAATTCTTTTTTTTTCAGCAAATGAATTATAGAATTTAATTTCTGTTAAAAATTGCAGTGTAGGTTTAAATCATTTGTGGTAAATCTGTGATATATATTTGAGTGATTCAAATTTTGTAGTATTCATATGGGTTTTCTTAAACATGCCACACTGGTTGTTTGCAAAAATATGACTTTAAGTGCTGTCTAGATTGGATCTTGTAGAAAGTATGTTTTGCATTAGAAATTAAATATCTAGAGTTTTATAAATCCAAATATTGCAAACTAAAATTCTATGGATAGCCTGAAGTGATACCTTTCTAGATATGTAAGCCTTGCATGCAAATGAAACCTAAAACAGAAGTTCTATCCATTCTTGTAAACACACCAGTGGCACTTTGGTGATTTTTGTAGATTTTTAGGAGATGAATTTTGGACTGAATCCAATTGGGTTGTCTTCTATATGTATAGGAGAACATATAAATAGCTTGGTTTTAATTTAGGAGTCATTGATTGACCGTGGTGATAATTAGAAGGTTTAGGTCTTTTCTGGCCTTTTTCTGTAAATACTAAAAATGACAGAAATATGGTTAAGTTTGTAAATTCAATATCTTGAGATTTATAACTCCAAATAAATCAAATTAAAATGTTCTGGAAAGCTTATGAAGTTGTCTAACCAACCCAAGTGGTTTCACCCCATTTAGATACATAATAAAAATACATTATTCAAAATACCATGAAAGGTTTAAATTCTAAACTTGTTTGTTTCTGATACTCTGTTAGTCCAAATTAGTTGAGACCAATTTTATTGGGTCACATTTAGTCATGGTTAGTCACCCCTAAAAGGATTTAATTTTTAGAACAACAGAACTTAATTGATAGCCAAAACTTGATTATTAATCTTCTGGATTGAAACCATTGTGTAGGGAGTTTGATAACTCCAATTGATCCAAATCCAATTGTGTTGGATTCTACACATCAGTAGCTTTCTGTAGAAATTTAGTTTGTATTTTTGTGACCAACAGAACTTAAGTTATGTAATTAAACGTGTTCAACTAGTTTCTGCCCTAATTAAGATGGGGTTGAATAATGGCTAATTCAATTAAATTGAAACCAAATTGTGTTGTTTGATGTATGAAGTGACTATTTAGAGCATTTAAGATTGTATTGCTGTAATGATTGTTGTGCTGCTGTTGCTTTCTAGTTGTTGTTGTTTAGCATGTTATAATATGTTAGTACTGTTAGTGTTAGTTGTTAGACACATTGGTGAGTAATATGTTTGCATGGCTTGATGGACTTGATAGTCTTGGAGTGGAATACTAGCTTAAATATCTCGTTAGTGTATCCACCTTAGCTTGGTGAGGTATTTAAATTATAGAGATTAATTGGTGACTTAACTTTTGTCTGAAGTATTTCCTGATCAGAGAAAAGTGGTTACTAATTACCTCTAATTGAGGATGCCTTGGTGCTCTATATTTTGGCATGTGCATGGTGTTATACTCCTGTGAGTATCATGCCCTAGTAAAAATAGATTTAGTTCGTTGCTTGATTAAACTAGTGCTATGTTTGCGGCTTGAGTGATTAGTTTGATACTTGTGGTTTGTTCCTTGTTTGTATGCCACTTATGGTTTGGTTTGCTTATTGCGTGTTGTTTTATTTTCATGTTGCGACGCTAGTTATAAACGCTACCGGAGTGGTATTTGGAAAAGATTTATCGGAGAAGGATGATATTTATTTCTTGAGCGGTGAGAAGAAGTCCAAGAACATCATGCTGGAATCAGGCAAGCTATTCCCTGAGCTTGCATCTTTATACATCTATTTTGGGTCACATGTTTTACTTATAAAGAGCATATGTGATTCATGTGGTGGTTGCCACTAAAGCTATGATTTTGAAAACCCTTTTTCCAAAATACAAGTACATTATTTTGACACCCTATATGGAGACATTAGATGGAAATTCTTTTTCAAACTATAGGATGGGGAAAATATTGTTTACTCAAAACTCCTTTGAGAATACTTGTGTGGATATGGAATACCGAGATGTCGGTGTTGAAGTGGAGAAATGGTGACTGGTGATGTTTATGAAAATGCACATTATGTCTTTGTACTTACGTCGACCAGCCGATAACCTGTGCGACCACATCTACCCCCATATGGGAACGGGGCTTAGTCATGTAGTTTGCTCTTATTAGTATGGGATACCTCATCGACGGAGATAACTCCGTTATGCATGAAGGGATGGTTTGAGGACCTACCTTGACCCGGGTCCTCGCTCAAACTCTATGGAAAGATAAGGAGGAGGATAGAAGGTTTAATAGACCGCCGGACAAAACTATGAGTCCTCACACTTAGGGTTTCCGACGGGAAACTGGACTGAGTATAGATGGAAGGTATCATTTGGGAAGGATCCTTTACTAGCATGAGCAAATGAGAGGCTATGGTCGGTGACTCAACTTCGCATACCCCTTGTATGGCGAGGCGTGGCTGACACGATGAGTTGCCGGATGGGTGTGGGAAAAGTGTGGGGACCCCGGACTAGCTGTCCGAAATACCCGATTATGCTTAACACAACGATCCCGTGATCAGTCTGTCGTTGCACATAATCCGAACTGAATACCAAAGTTTACATCCATTACAATACCGGATTAAGTCTTACATAACAGGTCATATAGACCAAGTCTTACACAGGTGCCTTCTAGGGCCAAATCAACATAAGCAGCGGAACTTAAACGTAGTAGACATCCAAAAGCTAACGATGACCCGACAGGCAGTCGACTTGAGAAGATCCTTAGTTGGCGTAGATGTCGCCATACTCCTCCTGGGCGTAATACTCCTCCAAGTCTGGCTACGACAATAGCCAGAGGCAAACTAGTATGAGTACATTGACATGTACTCGCAAACTACTCCAACATGAGTGCACTAGTCTCATTTTTAGTTTCACACTTTTACTTATTTAAAACATCTCTGTATCTTTGTTGAAGAAGGTAAGAAGATTATAACTATTCCTAGTATCTTATGAGTATTAGTTTCTTCAAAACTCCTCCTTTTTCCAACCATGATCCTTCATGGTACCAAGTCTCCAACATCCTCATACCAAATCCGTTGGCATAGGTGTATGGATCATTTCACCAATTTCCTTTCTCTTGAAAACACAATTCTTTTTCAAAACTTGCACATGGTCAAAGTAGGGCCTCCCAACTGTCCATATCCGAGGACTCGGCTATTCGAATAGTTTTAATCCCTCTGCAGAGGTAGCACGCTTTTCCCACACCCATCCGATAACTCATCGTGTCTGCCACGTCTCGCCATACCAGGGTATGCGAAGTTGAGTCACCGACCCTAGTCTGTCCTTTGCTCATGCTAGTATAGGATCCTGCCCCTATGAACCATTCCATCTACACTCAGTCCAGTTTCCCGTCGGAAACCCTAAGTGTGAGGACTCATAGGTTTTATCTGGCGGTGTATAGGGGACATCCTTCTATCCTCCTCCTTATCTACTCATAGAGTTTGAGCGAGGACCCAGGTCAGGGGTAGGTCACCAAACCATTCCCTCATGCATAACGGAGTCATCTCCGTTGATGCAGTGTCCCATACTAATAAGAGCAAACTATATGACTAAGCCCCTTCCCATATGTGGGGTAAATGTGGTCGCACAGAATATCGGCTGGTTGACGTAAGCACAAAGACACATTGTGCTTTTCTCAAAACCATCCTTCTCCACTTCCTTATTTCAACACCACATCTTGGTGTTTTGTATCCACACAAGGTTTTCAAAGGAGTTTTGAATAAAACAATGTTGGTTTTTCCCATCCTATAGTTTTAGCATATATTTCTATATAGGGTGGCAAAATAACTTAGGTATACTTTTGAAAAAGGATTTTTATAAACCTTTGCTTTTGAAAATGACTTGTAAATCTAGATGCATAAGTTAGGTGCAAACTCAGAGAGTAGCTTGCCTTGCTCAACAAAGTGGTCTTGGTCTTGGTCTTCAGGTTCCACAAATCCTTCCTCCTCGATGTACTCGACAACGTTCTCGTCTAATACACAATCAAGCAATACAAACAATCACTAGCCTATCCAAATCAATCACCACAGCAACACAAGCTTACTCACTTTATCTAACCACTCCATGCATCAAACATTGTGATTTGAATCCAATTTAGTTGAATTAACTAGCATTTAATCATATCCTAATTTGGGCAGAAACTAGTCACATAAGTTTAATTGCATAGTTTAAGTTCTAGTGGTCACAAAATTACAAACTAAAATTCTACAGATAGCTACTGATGTGTAGAATCCAACACAATTGGATTTGGATCAATTGGAGTTATCAAACTCCCTACACAATGTTTTGAATCCAGAAGCTAATTAATAAAGTTTTGGCTATTATTTAGATTATGTTCATCTAAAAATCAAACCCTTTTAGGATTGACTAACCATGGTTAAATGTGATCTAATAAAATTGGTTTCAACTAATTTGGATTAACAGAGCATCAGAAACAACCAAGTTTAGAATTTAGACATGCTACTGTATTTTGAATATTGTATTTTTATTCTATACCCAAATGGAGTGATACTAGTTTAGTTGGATAGAGAATTTCATAAACTATTCAGAACAATTTGATTTGTTCAATTTGGAGTTGTAAATCTAAAGTTATGGATTTTCTAAAACTGAGTTCAGTACTGGTTTTGAATTAAACCTAAATTCGAATAATTAACCCAGAGTGGATAATGTTGAAAATCCTGACAGGGGGGCCCACTGGCCAGCGACTGCGGGCGCGCGCGCGGTTTCCATTTAAACCTGCGCGTGGGGTCCGCACGTCAGCGACTAATTTAACCGAACCGGTAAGCTACCGTAGATCTGTGATCTAACGACCGAGATTGAGCGCGTCGGCGACGACCTAAATCGGGCGGCGCCGCGGCTCCGGCGACGGCGAGGTGGACGGAGTGCTCACCTAGGGGCTCGGGAGGACGTGGCGATGGTGCAGGAGGGGTGCGGCGGCTCGGGGAAACTCGTGGGCGAGGTGGCGCGGGCTGGGGAGGCTCCTGGCGTCGACGGCGTGAAGCTCCTCCGTCCGCGGCCGTGCTCCAACTCCGGCGAGTCCG
Organism: Poa annua; assembly: GCA_026929855.1. NCBI lineage: Eukaryota > Viridiplantae > Streptophyta > Magnoliopsida > Poales > Poaceae > Poa > Poa annua. The sequence continues at coordinate 213,953 of CM049436.1, forward strand.
CTGCTTCGCTCCTGGGCACGAATCAGAGGGGAAAAGGGACCGGGTGAGTGAGGCGGTAATGGAGAAGAGGATGCGAGCCAGAGAGGAGAGAAAGGGAGGCCAGCACGGCGTGGCCGTGGTCGTCGTCTACCTCGGCACGGCGAGCTCGAGGATGGCTTCGGTGGCCGAGAACTTGTGGCGACGGCTGCGCTCCCCCAGGCGGTGCACTAGAGGGGATGGTGTGAGGGGGAGAAGCAGTGGAGAGGTGTGGAGGAATGGGTGCTCGGAGGGGGGGATTTATACCCGAGCTCCGGTCCATGGTGGACACGGCGCTGGGGTGGTCCAGGGGGCGACCGGGCTCGCCATAGGGTTGGCGCGGGTGTGGCTAGGATGCGGGATGCTCAGGGGACCGAATGGTCAAGGAGGGGAGACGTGGAGGCAGCTGCACGCGCTCGGTGGGGGACGGCCGTGGCGAGCGTGTCCGGGTGGCGCTCGACGTGCACGGCATGGCGCGAGGGCTGCGGGGGCGGGCTGCTGCTGGACGCTCTGCTGCGCGGAGAGGGAGCAGCGGGGTGAAGAAGAGAGGGGGGGGGCCTGGCGCGGGGTGTCGTGGGGCGGCGAGGTCGGCCGCGGTGTCGGCGGGCCGGCCATGGCGAGCGGCGGCACGGGCGCGTGCCAGGAGGAAGCGGGGTGCTGTGGGTGCCGGTGTCGGTGTCCAAGGGGGCAGGAGAGCGAGGGAGAGAGGGGGGGCACGCCGCGAGGCCTTCGGCGTCGACACCTCCTCTTCCACCGCGCCGACACGGCGACGTGCGCGCCGGCGGCCTGTTCCCTGGGCGGCGCCCACCAGGTGTTCGGCGAATTGTCTGAACCAAGTTTAATTTCAAATTTTTGAATTTTTCTTTCATAACTTGCTTCACATATATTTATCAAGGTTTGTTGAGCTATTTGTTTGTTTATGGGGCCAGTGCAAAATAGCACACTTTGTGTTTTGAATTTGGTAAAGAAGGAAATATAAATTTGAATTTAAGTTTTTGAATTGAATATGTAAAGAGGATAAAAGGGTGGGGAATAAAATAGGAGTGTTCATTTGGTCACTCCATTAAATTTGGTTTGGAAAATAAATGGATTTCTTAATTTGGGGAAAATAGGGTGACATGTGCCATATTGTTGGTATTGTTTTATATTTTGTTTTGTTTTATTTTCTTTTCTTCAAATTTTTAATTAGAGCTAACAACCAATATATTCACAATAATTAATTATCATAAGCAACAAGCACAATCAACACATAAAAAATAACAAAAGTTTTTGTTGGCCCATATTTTAGATATAACAATTCATATTAAAATTTTGGGATGTTACAGATCCTTCCCCCCTTAAAATAAATCTCGTCCCGAGATTTGCTATGTCTGGGCACTAAAGAGGTTTGGGAATTCGCTTCTAAGATAGTCTTCACGTTCCCAAGTTGCTTCATCTTCCGAATGGTTAGTCCACTGGACCTTGTAGAATTTGATCGTGCGCCTTCGGGTAAGACGAACATCTTCGTCGAGAATCTTGATGGGTCTCTCACGGTAGGTCAGATCTTGATTCAGGTCAATGGAATGGTGGTCGATGTTCTTGAAAACCTCTGGCTGGTCAGGCACTTCAAGACATTTCCGGAGCAAGGAAATGTGAAAGACGTCATGGTAATCTGCTAGCTCCTGAGGCAACTCTAATTGATAGGACACTTCTCCTCGACGGGCAAGGATCTTGAAGGGTCCAATATACCTGGGTGCTAATTTTCCTTTGACATGGAAACGCTGCATTCCTTTAAGGGGTGTCACTCGGAGATAGACATAATCTCCGATATTGAAAGTGACATCACGCCGTCTGTTGTCAGCGTAGCTCTTCTGACGGGATTGGGCAGTTTTGAGTCGCTCACGGATCAGTTGGACTTGCTCTTCAGCCTCACGGAGGTTATCTGGTCCAAACAGTTTGCCTTCTCCGGTGTCGGACCAATTCAGGGGTGTACGACACTTCTTGCCGTAAAGGGCTTCAAAGGGGGCCATTTGCAGGCTAGACTGGTAGCTATTATTGTAGGAGAATTCTGCAAATGGGAGGCAATCTTCCCATTTGGATCCATAGGCTAGAACACACGCGCGAAGCATGTCCTCCAATATCTGGTTCACTCTCTCAGTTTGGCCTCCGGTCTGGGGATGATAAGCTGTGCTAAATGCTAACTTGGTTCCGAGGGCTTCATGTAAGGCTTTCCAGAACCTTGAGGTGAATTGGGTGCCTCTATCTGATACAATCCTCTTAGGCACACCATGCAGGCTTACTATTCTGGAAATATACAGGTCTGCTAACTGATTTCCCCGATAGGTGGTATGGACGGGAAGGAAATGGGCAACCTTGGTCAGTCTATCAACGATGACCCAAATTGAGTCATGGCCTCGGTTAGACCTTGGAAGTCCCGTGATAAAATCCATTCCAATCTCATCCCACTTCCACTCGGGAATTTGCAGGGGTTGCAGCAATCCAGCGGGTCGCTGATGTTCAGCCTTGACTCGCTGACAGATATCGCACTTGGCTACAAAAACACCAATCTCTCGCTTCATTCCGTGCCACCAAAATCTCTCACGGAGGTCTTGATACATTTTGGTTCCGCCAGGGTGGATTGAATAGGGGGTCTCATGGGCTTCCTTCAGGATTAACTCTTTAAGCTCCGTGATGCTGGGGACACAGATACGATCCTGGTATCTCAGCACTCCTTCAGCATCTTCGGTAAAACCAGGTGCTTTACCGAGAGAAATCTTCTTCTTGATTCCGTCTATACTCTCATGACCTTTCTGGGCTTCCTTGATTTGGTCCATCAAGGTTGGGGTTACTTCTAAGTTGGCAAGATATCCATGGCTAACCAGCTCTAGTCCAAAATCCTTGAACTCCTTGAACAAGGTTGGCTGTTCCGCTTGGATCAGGGCATTTAGGGTGCAGGGTTTGCGACTAAGGGCATCGGCAACTACGTTAGCCTTCCCAGGGTGATAATGGATACCGATATCATAATCCTTGATTAGTTCCATCCACCTTCTCTGTCGCAGATTTAGCTCCTTCTGGGTGAAGATATACTTCAAGCTCTTATGGTCAGTATAGATCTCGCAGCGATGTCCCGCGAGATAGGAGCGCCATGTTTTCAGAGCAAGAACAACAGCGGCTAACTCCAGGTCATGGGTTGGGTAATTCTCTTCATGTGGTCGCAACTGCCGAGACAGATACGATACCACCTTGCCTTCTTGCATCAGAACGCAACCAAGTCCGAGGCGTGATGCATCGCAATACACGTCGAAACTCTTGGTGACGTCTGGCATAATCAGGACAGGGGTGGAGGTCAACCTCTTCTTTAGTTCCTGGAAACTCTCTTCACACTTCTGAGTCCATTCAAACTTCTTGTCCTTCTTCAACAGTTGGGTCAGGGGTTTGGCTAAACTGGAGAATCCTTCAACGAACTTGCGGTAGTAACCCGCTAATCCGAGAAAGCTTCGGATTTCAGTCACACTAGTTGGGGCTTCCCAGCTCACAATGGCTTGGATCTTATCTGGGTCAACAGAAATTCCTCCCGCAGACACCACATGTCCGAGAAACGCTACTTCACTGAGCCAAAACTCACACTTGCTAAACTTGGCATACAACTGGTGTTCTCGGAGGGTTGCTAAAACTAGACGCAGATGTTCAGCATGCTCTTCTTCGGTTTTGGAGTAAATAAGGATGTCATCGAGGAAAACTACCACGAACTTGTCAAGATATTCCATGAAGATCTTGTTCATGAGATTCATGAAATAGGCTGGGGCATTGGTCAGACCAAAGGACATTACGGTGTATTCAAATAAACCGTAACGGGTGGTGAAGGCAGTTTTGGGAATGTCTGTCTCTCGGATTTTTAACTGATGATATCCTGACCGAAGATCGATTTTGGAAAAGACTCGGGCTCCGTTCATTTGATCGAACAGATCCTCGATCTTTGGAAGGGGGTACTTGTTCTTGATGGTCACATCATTTAACTTGCGATAATCCACACACAAACGTGTGGTACCGTCCCTCTTATCCACAAAAATAATGGGTGATCCCCAGGGTGAAGCACTTGGGCGAATAAGTCCTTTGCTGAGCATATCTGCTAACTGCTTCTTCAACTCAACCAGTTCTTCCGGATTCATCCGATAAGGCCTCTGGGATATAGGAGCTGTTCCGGGGATAAGTTCAATGATGAACTCAATGTCCCGGTCTGGCGGCATACCAGGCAACTCTTCAGGGAAAACATCTCGGAACAGGTGAACAACACGGATCTCATCTAGGGTGGGTCTGGCTATGCCCTCATGGCATCCTGGTCGGGGTCGACGGGTTTCTGACACATACTTCACTTCTACTCCTTTGTCGGTGGTGAGGGTTACAGCTCTTCTGGCGCAGTCAATTTGACCACGGTACTTGGCTAGCCAATTCATACCCAGTATGACATCTATTCCTTGGGTTCCTAGGATGATTAAGTCTACTGGAAACTTTTCTCCTTTGATCTCAAGGGAAACGTCCGGGCAATATGACTTGGTATCTATGGTGGATTCTGGGATTTGGATGATCATGGGTCTGGGTAAAAGGTTCCCGACTAAACCTCCCTTAGCAACAAACTCTTGGGTAACAAAGGAATGGGTAGCACCAGAATCAAACAGAACAGTTGCAGGTACCGAGTTGACAAGGAACGTACCCAGCACAACATCTGGCGCTTCCATGGCTTCCTCTGCATTGATGTGGTGCAGACGTCCCTTGGCAACAGCAGTATTCCCGCGAGGTGCGGGGTTCTTGCCGTTCCCATTACGGCCTTGGCCATTGTTCGGTGCTGGTGCATCGGGGCGCGGACCATTCTTCTTGGGATTGGGGCATTCTCTGGAGTAGTGGCCCTTAGCGCCACCGTCAAAGCAGACAACATTGGCGTTGCGGTTGAAGTTGTTGGGGTTTCCTCCGGGGCGAGTAGGGTTGTTGGGGCGGTTGAAGCTGTTTGGGTTGCTGGGGGTGTTTGGGTTTGGGTTGTTGGGACGAGTAGGGAAATTGGGGCGTGTAGGTTGGGGTGGTCGATATGCTGTTTTCGGGGTTGGTGGAAAGGTGCGAGGCTTCTGACTGCTCGAACCTTCCTTGGCCATCATCCTTCTCTTGCGACTCTCGAACATAGTTTTACGTTTGGTTTCCAATTGAATAGCCTTGTCCACCAGTGACTCCAGATCCAGGAAGTCGTGGATCACCAGGGCACACTGCAGTTCATCATGGAGCCCATCCATGAAACGCTCCATCCTTTTCCTCCCGGTGTCAGTATCATCAGGAGCGTACCGGGATAAGTCCGTAAACTCATCCAGGTATCCGACCACGTCCTTGCTTCCCTGCCGCAGCCTGCGGAATTCGTCCTTCTTCCTCTCAATAAGTCCACCGGGTATGTGCTTCTTGCGGAACTTCTCCTGAAACTCTGCCCAGCCGATAGCATGACCGGCTTGCTGGAGAGCCTTGGTAGCTTCCCACCAAGACCGTGCAGGTCCAGCAAGGTAGTGGGTTGCATAAAGCACCTTCTCAGGTTCTCCTACGGCGGCAATTTCTAGGTTGTTGTTGATGGTGCGAAGCCAATCATCGGCCTCTAGTGGGTGAAGTCCCTTGGAATAGGTGGGTGGGTTGGTCTTCTGGAAATCACTCAAAGTGGATCGCTGATTTCCTTCATCATTGCCATTGCCGTTGTGGTGGTTGTTGTTGTTGTTGTTGTTGTTGTGTGCGGCAGCGATCTGCTGCAGGGCAGCGATATGAGCTTGACGCTCTGCCCGAGCAGCTTGGCGTTCCTCCATGATAAGCGCAAGAAGTTGGGCGGTGGTTGGTTCTGGTGGGGGTGGTGGTCCTCCATCCGGGTTGGAGCGACGAGTGTCCACCATCCTGAAGAACACCGGGTATCAGGGCAAGACAAAAAGTTTGACTAAGGGGAGAAAGGTTGGTTTCGTATAGTGGTGAATTACTTAAGGATTATGTGAAAAAATACTTTTCATAGACTAACAAGACTAGCATACTGACATAGCACAGCATCACATCAAAGGTTCATCACATCAAGCTTACAACATTATCCCTTAAGCTAATGTACATAGTGCAAGTTCCAAAAGAACCACTACTTCTACTCTACTAGCGATAGGGGGTCGACCTAATCCTGCGGTAGTACTCAAGTCACTCTCCTACTGAGGTGGAACCTCATGATCGGATACGTCAGCGTCGGACTGGTAGGGTGGCTCCTCGGGGTCTTCCTCCTCGTCATCCTCCTGCTCATAGTCCATCTCCTCCAGATAGTCGTCATCGTCACTGAGGAAAGCGTTGTTCTCCTTGCGGAGATCCTCGCCCTCCTCCTCCATCTCGTCAGTACGGAGCTCCAAATCCTCGATCAGCTCGTCCTGCTCTGCCACCTTCTTGCGGAGCTTCGCTATGGTCTTCCTCATCTGGGTCCTCTTCTTGAGAAGAGCGACCTTCTCCTCCTTCAGCTGTGCCTCACTCTCGCGACTCTCCTTGAGCGAGAGGCGCTCAAAGTGAGACCGAAGTCTAGCGCACCTCAGATCCTCCTGGGTGCGAAAGAGCATAATCTCCATGTCCAAGATATACTCTCCGAACGTCGGGTGTAGAGGGGACTGAATAGGGTGTCCGTCGACAGTGCGCCTCCCGTAGAACTGGAAACGAGAGTTCACCAACTCCGCCTTGTGCTCCTCACAAAGCCGGGATAGCATCCGCTCCATGGAGCGACACAGTCCGTCGTCCCAGTGGACGTCCATGGTGGTAAAGATGAGTGTCTTGGATCCGGGGGACTTGATGTTCCCGCGAACAGACCCCTCGACCAACCAGGACAGGTTCCCGTTGCCGGGAGTGTCCACCTGGGCTCCCTTGAATTCAGGAGTGGGACGACCTAACAGCTTGGTCAACTCGAACAGGTCCTTCTCGAACATCAACGTGCCGTCTTTCTCGAGCTGAACAAACTCGGTGAAGTGGAGTGCCATCTACAATTTTAAGTCAAGTTTTTTTTTAGGTTAGTGAGATGACAAGTGTATCAAAATTTTAAATGTAGTGAAGCAGCAAGTGAGCAAAATTTTTAAGTTTAATATCTAAGGGAAAACTTAATATTTAGTAAGGATAGAATTTTGCAGAAGTGGGAGGATGAGAGATAAGCACTTTTCGAAAATACTTCATTCCTTCCTCCTTGTAGAATTTAACTTTTGTAACTCCTACCTAACGACCATGCTAAACTAAGGCTTCTAAAGTCGAGATGGCTCTGATACCAGGTCTGTGGGGACCCCGGACTAGCTGTCCGAAATACCCGATTATGCTTAACACAACGATCCCGTGATCAGTCTGTCGTTGCACATAATCCGAACTGAATACCAAAGTTTACATCCATTACAATACCGGATTAAGTCTTACATAACAGGTCATATAGACCAAGTCTTACACAGGTGCCTTCTAGGGCCAAATCAACATAAGCAGCGGAACTTAAACGTAGTAGACATCCAAAAGCTAACGATGACCCGACAGGCAGTCGACTTGAGAAGATCCTTAGTTGGCGTAGATGTCGCCATACTCCTCCTGGGCGTAATACTCCTCCAAGTCTGGCTACGACAATAGCCAGAGGCAAACTAGTATGAGTACATTGACATGTACTCGCAAACTACTCCAACATGAGTGCACTAGTCTCATTTTTAGTTTCACACTTTTACTTATTTAAAACATCTCTGTATCTTTGTTGAAGAAGGTAAGAAGATTATAACTATTCCTAGTATCTTATGAGTATTAGTTTCTTCAAAACTCCTCCTTTTTCCAACCATGATCCTTCATGGTACCAAGTCTCCAACATCCTCATACCAAATCCGTTGGCATAGGTGTATGGATCATTTCACCAATTTCCTTTCTCTTGAAAACACAATTCTTTTTCAAAACTTGCACATGGTCAAAGTAGGGCCTCCCAACTGTCCATATCCGAGGACTCGGCTATTCGAATAGTTTTAATCCCTCTGCAGAGGTAGCACGCTTTTCCCACACCCATCCGATAACTCATCGTGTCTGCCACGTCTCGCCATACCAGGGTATGCGAAGTTGAGTCACCGACCCTAGTCTGTCCTTTGCTCATGCTAGTATAGGATCCTGCCCCTATGAACCATTCCATCTACACTCAGTCCAGTTTCCCGTCGGAAACCCTAAGTGTGAGGACTCATAGGTTTTATCTGGCGGTGTATAGGGGACATCCTTCTATCCTCCTCCTTATCTACTCATAGAGTTTGAGCGAGGACCCAGGTCAGGGGTAGGTCACCAAACCATTCCCTCATGCATAACGGAGTCATCTCCGTTGATGCAGTGTCCCATACTAATAAGAGCAAACTATATGACTAAGCCCCTTCCCATATGTGGGGTAAATGTGGTCGCACAGAATATCGGCTGGTTGACGTAAGTACAAAGACACATTGTGCTTTTCTCAAAACCATCCTTCTCCACTTCCTTATTTCAACACCACATCTTGGTGTTTTGTATCCACACAAGGTTTTCAAAGGAGTTTTGAATAAAACAATGTTGGTTTTTCCCATCCTATAGTTTTAGCATATATTTCTATATAGGGTGGCAAAATAACTTAGGTATACTTTTGAAAAAGGATTTTTATAAACCTTTGCTTTTGAAAATGACTTGTAAATCTAGATGCATAAGTTAGGTGCAAACTCAGAGAGTAGCTTGCCTTGCTCAACAAAGTGGTCTTGGTCTTGGTCTTCAGGTTCCACAAATCCTTCCTCCTCGATGTACTCGACAACGTTCTCGTCTAATACACAATCAAGCAATACAAACAATCACTAGCCTATCCAAATCAATCACCACAGCAACACAAGCTTACTCACTTTATCTAACCACTCCATGCATCAAACATTGTGATTTGAATCCAATTTAGTTGAATTAACTAGCATTTAATCATATCCTAATTTGGGCAGAAACTAGTCACATAAGTTTAATTGCATAGTTTAAGTTCTAGTGGTCACAAAATTACAAACTAAAATTCTACAGATAGCTACTGATGTGTAGAATCCAACACAATTGGATTTGGATCAATTGGAGTTATCAAACTCCCTACACAATGTTTTGAATCCAGAAGCTAATTAATAAAGTTTTGGCTATTATTTAGATTATGTTCATCTAAAAATCAAACCCTTTTAGGATTGACTAACCATGGTTAAATGTGATCTAATAAAATTGGTTTCAACTAATTTGGATTAACAGAGCATCAGAAACAACCAAGTTTAGAATTTAGACATGCTACTGTATTTTGAATATTGTATTTTTATTCTATACCCAAATGGAGTGATACTAGTTTAGTTGGATAGAGAATTTCATAACCTATTCAGAACAATTTGATTTGTTCAATTTGGAGTTGTAAATCTAAAGTTATGGATTTTCTAAAACTGAGTTCAGTACTGGTTTTGAATTAAACCTAAATTCGAATAATTAACCCAGAGTGGATAATGTTGAAAATCCTGACAGGGGGGCCCACTGGCCAGCGACTGCGGGCGCGCGCGCGGTTTCCATTTAAACCTGACGCGTGGGGTCCGCACGTCAGCGACTAATTTAACCGAACCGGTAAGCTACCGTAGATCTGTGATCTAACGACCGAGATTGAGCGCGTCGGCGACGACCTAAATCGGGCGGCGCCGCGGCTCCGGCGACGGCGAGGTGGACGGAGTGCTCACCTAGGGGCTCGGGAGGACGTGGCGATGGTGCAGGAGGGGTGCGGCGGCTCGGGGAAACTCGTGGGCGAGGTGGCGCGGGCTGGGGAGGCTCCTGGCGTCGACGGCGTGAAGCTCCTCCGTCCGCGGCCGTGCTCCAACTCCGGCGAGTCCGCTGCTTCGCTCCTGGGCACGAATCAGAGGGGAAAAGGGACCGGGTGAGTGAGGCGGTAATGGAGAAGAGGATGCGAGCCAGAGAGGAGAGAAAGGGAGGCCAGCACGGCGTGGCCGTGGTCGTCGTCTACCTCGGCACGGCGAGCTCGAGGATGGCTTCGGTGGCCGAGAACTTGTGGCGACGGCTGCGCTCCCCCAGGCGGTGCACTAGAGGGGATGGTGTGAGGGGGAGAAGCAGTGGAGAGGTGTGGAGGAATGGGTGCTCGGAGGGGGGGATTTATACCCGAGCTCCGGTCCATGGTGGACACGGCGCTGGGGTGGTCCAGGGGGCGACCGGGCTCGCCATAGGGTTGGCGCGGGTGTGGCTAGGATGCGGGATGCTCAGGGGACCGAATGGTCAAGGAGGGGAGACGTGGAGGCAGCTGCACGCGCTCGGTGGGGGACGGCCGTGGCGAGCGTGTCCGGGTGGCGCTCGACGTGCACGGCATGGCGCGAGGGCTGCGGGGGCGGGCTGCTGCTGGACGCTCTGCTGCGCGGAGAGGGAGCAGCGGGGTGAAGAAGAGAGGGGGGGGGGGGCCTGGCGCGGGGTGTCGTGGGGCGGCGAGGTCGGCCGCGGTGTCGGCGGGCCGGCCATGGCGAGCGGCGGCACGGGCGCGTGCCAGGAGGAAGCGGGGTGCTGTGGGTGCCGGTGTCGGTGTCCAAGGGGGCAGGAGAGCGAGGGAGAGAGGGGGGGCACGCCGCGAGGCCTTCGGCGTCGACACCTCCTCTTCCACCGCGCCGACACGGCGACGTGCGCGCCGGCGGCCTGTTCCCTGGGCGGCGCCCACCAGGTGTTCGGCGAATTGTCTGAACCAAGTTTAATTTCAAATTTTTGAATTTTTCTTTCATAACTTGCTTCACATATATTTATCAAGGTTTGTTGAGCTATTTGTTTGTTTATGGGGCCAGTGCAAAATAGCACACTTTGTGTTTTGAATTTGGTAAAGAAGGAAATATAAATTTGAATTTAAGTTTTTGAATTGAATATGTAAAGAGGATAAAAGGGTGGGGAATAAAATAGGAGTGTTCATTTGGTCACTCCATTAAATTTGGTTTGGAAAATAAATGGATTTCTTAATTTGGGGAAAATAGGGTGACATGTGCCATATTGTTGGTATTGTTTTATATTTTGTTTTGTTTTATTTTCTTTTCTTCAAATTTTTAATTAGAGCTAACAACCAATATATTCACAATAATTAATTATCATAAGCAACAAGCACAATCAACACATAAAAAATAACAAAAGTTTTTGTTGGCCCATATTTTAGATATAACAATTCATATTAAAATTTTGGGATGTTACAAAAAGCGTGCTACCTCTGCAGAGGGATTAAAACTATTCGAATAGCCGAGTCCTCGGATATGGACAGTTGGGAGGCCCTACTTTGACCATGTGCAAGTTTTGAAAAGATTTGAGTTTAAAAAAGCAAAGGAAGTGGAGAATGTTCAGTACACCTATACCAATGGATCGGTATGAGGTGGGTGGAGACTATGAACCATGAAAGGTTATAGTCAGAAAAAGGAGGAGTTTTGGAGAAACAGACAAAACGGTGATTTCCGGGGGAAAAATGTTTGCAAAAGAGATTTTCTTACCTTTTTCAACAAAGATGCCCCTTTTGGGAAAAAGTTTTAAAGAGACTCCTTACAAAGGCAGATTTATGGGAGAAGTTCTGAAGACCTTCTTTCCTTTTTCAATAAAGATATGGAGTTTTTCAAGGCAAACCAAGTTTTATTTAAACAAATAAAGGAATAGCGCATGCTCATGTTGGGGTAGTTTGCGAGTACGTAAATGTACTCATGGCTGTGTCCCTGGATATTCCCATGTCCAGAGTTCAAAAAGAAGCAAGATGAAGACCGAGAGACCGATGACGTCTGTGCGAACTAGGCCGTCTTCCCAGTCAGCTGCCTGTAGGTGTCTTGGCAAATGACTCGGGCCCCACATTGATTGATGTTTTCCGCTGCCATCACTTATTAAAGATTGTGGCTTCAATCAAGTAAGTATTTCATTCGGTAATTATGGATGTTCTTTTGATACCAGTTCGATTGTGCTCAGCGACAGACTGATCACGGGATCGTTGATGTTGTAGGCACAAGGGTATTTCGGACAGCTAGTCCGGGGTCCCCACATATAGTCCATGACATTTGGGTCCCTGGAGGATTCCGGTGCCGCGTGACCCTGGTACACGACTCTAGCCGCCTCGTCAACTCTCGCGGTTTCACGCATTTCTGGCTGTTTTTGTGAGCTATAGTCCATGGCTTATGGGTCCCCAAAGGATTCCAGTGCCGCGTGACCCCCGTTACATGACTCGAGCCGCCTCATCAACACTCGCGGATTCACGAATTTCTGGCCTTTTTGGTGGGCTATAGTCCATGGCTTTTGGGTCCCAGGAGGATTCCGGTGCCGCGTGACCCCTGTTACATGACTCTAGCCGCCTCGTCAACACTCGAGGTTTCACGCATTTCTGGCCATTTTTGTGGGCTATAGTCCAAGGCTTTTGGGTCCCAGGAGGATTCCGGTGCCGCGTAACCCTGGTACATGACTCTAGCCGCCTCGTCAACACTCGCGGTTTCATGCAATTCTGGCCGTTTTTGTGGGCAATAGTCCATGGCTTTTGGGTCCCAGGAGGATTCCGGTGCCGCGTGACCCCTGTTACACGACTCTAGCCGCCTCGTCAACACTCGCGGTTTCATGCAATTCTGGCCGTTTTTGTGGGCTATAGTTCAAGGCTTTTGGGTTCCAGGAGGATTCCGGTGCCGCGTGACCCCTGTTACATGCCTCTAGCCGCCTCGTCAACACACGCGGTTTCACGCATTTATGGCTGTTTTTGTGGGCTATAGTCCATGACATTTGCGTCCCTGGAGGATTCCGCTGCCGCGTGACCCTAGTACACGACTCTAGCCGCCTCGTCAACTCTCGCGGTTTCACGCATTTCTGGCTGTTTTTGTGGGCTATAGTCCATGGCTTTTGGGTCCCCAAAGGATTCCAGTGCCGCATGACCCCCGTTACATGACTCGAGCCGCCTCGTCAACACTCGCGGATTCACGAATTTCTGGCCTTTTTTGTGGGCTATAGTCCATGGCTTTTGGGTCCCAGGAGGATTCCGGTGCCTCGTGACCCTGGTACACGACTCGAGCCGCCTCGTCAACACTCGCGGATTCACGAATTTCTGGCCGTTTTTGTGGGCTATAGTCCAAGGCTTTTGGGTTCCAGGAGGATTCCGGTGCCGCGTGTCCCCTGTTACACGACTCTAGCCGCCTCGTCAACACTCGAGGTTTCACGCAATTCTGGCCGTTTTTGTGGGCTATAGTCCAAGGCTTTTGGGTCCCAGGAGTATTCCGGTGCCGCGTAACCCTGGTACACGACTCTAGCCGCCTCGTCAACACTCGCGGTTTCACGCATTCCTGGCCGTTTTTGTGGGCTATAGTCCATGGCTTTTGGGTCCCAGGAGGATTCCGGTGCCGCGTGACCCCTGTTACACGACTCTAGCCGCCTCGTCAACACTCGAGGTTTCATGCAATTCTGGCCGTTTTTGTGGGCTATAGTCCAAGGCTTTTGGGTCCCAGGAGGATTCCGGTGCCGCGTAACCCTGGTACACGACTCTAGCCGCCTCGTCAACACTCGCGGTTTCACACATTTCAGGCCGTTTTTGTGGGCTATAGTCCATGGCTTTTGGGTCCCAGGAGGATTCCGGTGCCGCGTGACCCCTGTTACACGACTCTAGCCGCCTCGTCAACACTCGCGGTTTCATGCAATTCTGGCCGTTTTTGTGGGCTATAGTCCAAGGCTTTTGGGTTCCAGGAGGATTCCGGTGCCGCGTGACCCCTGTTACATGCCTCTTGCCGCCTCGTCAACACACGCGGTTTCACGCATTTATGGCTGTTTTTGTGGGCTATAGTCCAGGACATTTGCGTCCCTGGAGGATTCCGCTGCCGCGTGACCCTAGTACACGACTCTAGCCGCCTCGTCAACTCTCGCGGTTTCACGCATTTCTGGCTGTTTTTGTGGGGTATAGTCCATGGCTTTTGGGTCCCCAAAGGATTCCAGTGCCGCATGACCCCCGTTACATGACTCGAGCCGCCTCGTCAACACTCGCGGATTCACGAATTTCTGGCCTTTTTTGTGGGCTATAGTCCATGGCTTTTGGGTCCCAGGAGGATTCCGGTGCCTCGTGACCCTGGTACACGACTCGAGCCGCCTCGTCAACACTCGCGGATTCACGAATTTCTGGCCGTTTTTGTGGGCTATAGTCCAAGGCTTTTGGGTTCCAGGAGGATTCCGGTGCCGCGTGTCCCCTGTTACACGACTCTAGCCGCCTCGTCAACACTCGAGGTTTCACGCAATTCTGGCCGTTTTTGTGGGCTATAGTCCAAGGCTTTTGGGTCCCAGGAGGATTCCGGTGCCGCGTAACCCTGGTACACGACTCTAGCCGCCTCGTCAACACTCGCGGTTTCACGCATTCCTGGCCGTTTTTGTGGGCTATAGTCCATGGCTTTTGGGTCCCAGGAGGATTCCGGTGCCGCGTGACCCCTGTTACACGACTCTAGCCGCCTCGTCAACACTCGAGGTTTCATGAAATTCTGGCCGTTTTTGTGGGCTATAGTCCAAGGCTTTTGGGTTCCAGGAGGATTCCGGTGCCGCGTGACCCCTGTTACATGCCTCTAGCCGCCTCGTCAACACTCGCGGTTTCACGCATTTATGGCTGTTTTCGTGGGCTATAGTCCATGACATTTGGGTCCCTGGAGGATTCCGGTGCCGCGTGACCCTGGTACACGACTCTAGCCGCCTCGTCAACTCTCGCGGTTTCACGCATTTCTGGCTGTTTTTGTGAGCTATAGTCCATGGCTTATGGGTCCCCAAAGGATTCTAGTGCCGCGTGACCCCCGTTACATGACTCGAGCCGCCTCATCAACACTCTCGGATTCACGAATTTCTGGCCTTTTTGGTGGGCTATAGTCCATGGCTTTTGGGTCCCAGGAGGATTCCGGTGCCGCGTGACCCCTGTTACATGACTCTAGCCGCCTCGTCAACACTCGAGGTTTCACGCATTTCTGGCCATTTTTGTGGGCTATAGTCCAAGGCTTTTGGGTCCCAGGAGGATTCCTGTAACAGCCCAAGTTTGAGAACCTGAAAACCTGTGTAATTTTTTTTCACTTTTGTGTAATTGCATCATGGCATCCATAACATTTTGCTACTACTATGTTCATAACAATCCACAATTTGAATCTTGCATATTTGTCAAGGAAGTTCCAAGAGTTCAAAAGAATAGAATTTGCACTGTCTCCAAATTATTAAAGTGGCAACCTCTGGAAGTTTCAGCAAAATGCCCTAATTAACCCCTCTGAACAAAAGTGCTTCAAAACATTTTATTTTGAGATGCCAATTTTTGGGGTGATTCTACACTATATGGGGAGGCTACATGATTTTTCTTAAATTTTTCTAAAGTGTTTAACTGCCTCAATTAAATCAAAGAAGTGCACTGGATTTAAAAAGAATTAGAAAAGGACCTCTCTGTAATGGGGAAGGACCTGTTTGTGAGGGAAAAAGAAAAGTGGCAGGGGGGTTTCCAGAAAACCTCCTTCGTCTTCGTCTGTAGCGACCGAGCGCGCTCGTCCCCGCCGCACCCCATCGCCGTGCCGTGCTCTCCTGCGCCGCGCCCGGACCCCCCCCTCCTCTCTGCTGCCCTGCGCAAGGATAAGGTCGCCACCGACGCGCTCTGCTCTCTCCCCCCCCAGATATTTTCCCCTGTTTCTCCCCGAACCCTAGCGCCATGGCCACCGAGCTCCGCCGCCGCATCGCCGTCGATTGAAGCCACCCCGAGCCCAGCCACGACCACCTCGAGCACCGCCGCGACGCCTGCTCCCTCTCCACCCACGGGATCGAACCGGGGCGCCCGAAATCACCGCCGCCGTCCTCGTCTTCTTCCGCTCCGGCCGCCGGACTCCGAGCACGCTCGCCACCGCCACAGCCCTCCTCCCTCCGCTCCGAGCACGCACACGCGACGAGGGTGAGCTAGCGCGCGTCCTGGACCTCCCCTCGCTCTCCCTCTCTCTCTAGCTCGCCGTGCACGCGACGCTCCGCCGTAGCCGTAGCTCGCCGCCGCCGCAGCAGGTCGCCGGAGCATTTCCCGGCGACCTCTTGGTCCGTAGCTCCGCCCCGAGGATCCCCGCTCTAGTGCGCGTCGAACGCGCCCATTTGCGTGCCCCCTGGCGCCGTAGAATCCCGTGTCCGTGCGCCTCGCCGCCGGCGACCACCACGGCCACGCGCTCCGGCGTGGTGCTGACCGCCCGGTCCCACGCGCCAGTGGCCCAGCGCCCGCCCGCGCCGCGTCAGCGCCACCCTGGCCACTGGCCCCGCGCGTCAGTGGCTCGGGCTAGCCCTGCCCTCGGTGAAAAACGCCCGGACGATTTTCTGCGAATTAGATAAATAAACAGAAATTGAATAAAACTTGTGAAATTCATATCTTTCAAAATATTTGTCCAAACTTTGCAAATAATATACCAAAATGCTCAGAAAAATAAATGCAATCTATTAGGATGATTCACATCTCCAATACTGTTAGTGTATTTTGCTGTTTTGCTAAATTAAAAGAAAGGGGTATAATTAA
The DNA here is from genome assembly GCA_026929855.1 of Poa annua. NCBI lineage: Eukaryota > Viridiplantae > Streptophyta > Magnoliopsida > Poales > Poaceae > Poa > Poa annua. The sequence continues at coordinate 230,472 of CM049436.1, forward strand.
AATGTGTATCTCAAATTCATTATAATTTTCCCGAATTGCTAAAATTGTGCCCTTTAAGTCAAAATGCTCATAAGCACAAGTGCTACACATTCAAAATCATCTTAAGCATGTTACCTAAATTAAAAGCATAGGAGAACATAAAAACAAATATGAAGCTATATTTCCTCTCTCGTAGAATAATTATTCCTGGCACCCCAACTAAAAGTGCTATACTTGTTATAGTAATTCAGTGCATTAAAATGTCATGCCATCATGTGCTTGCGCATTGCATATGATCTGCTTATATTGATTGTATTCTTTCCGGTGTTTTGATGCATCGTTAGATCCAGGACTCGGGGTCTCACCACATTACCCCGACGACCAGTATTACCCGCCTGCTGAGCAAGGCAAGCGTGATCCCCACCCTCTGAGCATATCTTATCCTATTTCCCGCAAATTATTTTCTCCACTATAATATTGCATGCGGTTCTAAATGTCAATTTTGTTGGATTAGAGTATCCTATAGTTGCATTAAGTTCCCGATGCCATTACCTGTTTCTCTCCTATTATCCATAGGTTTGTATTGATAGCCTGAAATAATTAACTATGCTATGTTGTTGCTTAGCCATGCTTAGTTAAATGTTTATTGGTCCGATGGATATTCATGTTGGGATCAGATGTGGAGTTTCGCGGATGGTGGTGGAGAAATGGTGGTAACAAATAATAAAATGCTAAAAGGTGGGGATGAGAGGCCACATGGGATGTGGTGGGTTGTCTCGTTCTTGCCGCCTCAGTACGAGTTCTCCCCTTCGAGCCAAGCTGAGCGTGCAACCATGCGTGGGCATATGGAACCTCGTCGACCGACTAGCTTGTGGCGGACTAGCCTAGGGTCCTCTAGTTTGGCTTTCCATTTGCGCGTGCGTTGAGATGGTGGCCAAGACTGAGATGAGGATGGTGGTGTTTAGGAAAATGAGTGGCCGCGGGGCAGGGTGCTGGAGGCACTGAACCTGTCCTACCGCCACTGATGACCCTGGGTTAGTTCTAAGCGAGGTAAAGGTCGTAGCCGCTCCCACCCAGCCGGCTTTCCCGGGAAGAGAGCTAAATGTACAGGCAATGGGTCGGACGGTACGCATGGATAAGTAGCTGGGAGGTCCCTCGGGAACCTGGCGACTTTCACATTGTACACCCCCTGCAGGGATAAATCTTTTCGAAAAGCCGTGTCCACGGTTAAGGACGACTTGGTGACGGATTCAGAGATCATAGAATAACTTTAACGGAATGACTAAAAACTGGGTACTAGAGGTACCACTCACTAGTGTAAGGTTGACTTCCTCGAGGGTGATTCGGGGAGGTGCCTTAGAAGAACAGGAACAGTGGATGAGGATGAGAAAGTGAATCAAAAGAGAAAGAGTTACTTCTTACCCCTCTTTTAAAATATTCTTATAGTCGATGCCTTGGAGACGTGTTTTAATGAACAAAATCAGCTTTACGCAAAACAGCCATAAAACCTTGAAAGCCAATCATTGAGCATATATAGCTCCTAATCTTGCTGAGTTCGTCGAACTCAACCTTGTTTATTTTTGTTTCAGAGGAGGACTTTACCGATCTCGAAGGTGGGTTCTTTATTGACATCGACGAGTAGTCTGGGGTTCCCGGGTGGCAGCCTGGGGCAACTCGGAACCAGCTGGCACGGAACTGTTTAACTGTAGGCCTCTTAGGCCATATCTGGATCTTGTTGTTTAGAACAACTTAATTTGCTTCCGCTTGTTGTAATGTTGGGACAGAGACCTCTGATTGTAATATTTGCTGTCTTTCTCTACTAAGAGTTGAACTATATTATCTTGAGTCGTAGGGTCTGTCATGTGCCAGGTGTTCCGGTGTCTTAATCTCTTTATTATACTTTGAGGGCTATGCTTTGGATATGGCATGATCGAAGGGTTGTGTGGCCGATGATCCATGCCGAGCACGCCTGCCGATGTTTACTCGGCCTGGGAGTGGTAACCCCAGTAACCTTCGATTATGTAGCATGACCACCGACACATAGCATCACTGTATAATTTATGGATTGGGGCATTACAACTTGGTATCAGAGCAGTACCGCCTGTAGGAAACCCTTCTACTGGTCGACGTTGAGTCTAGTGTTTGTGAAAATATTTTTAATCGAAAAATGAGTTGTGAAAACCATCGTAGGATTCTTTTTACTCCTTATCTGGTTACCCTCTAATCTCGGAGCAATCTTACCTCTATTTGTTTTGAGCCTTATCACATGTCGCTTCCGCCGCGCATGCCTTGTCATACTTACTCACCTTGGGTTTTAGGAAGCGGGGCGACCAGCTTCTGGGGCTCCCGTCCCAGTGTTTGCTTTCAGGATCATTTTCCTTGCTGTTCCTAGTCTCTACCCAAGTTCTACTTTCATTCCTGACTCTAGAGTCTCCGTACCTGACATTGAATTATTCTTGCTACAGATGACTGGTTCGGGCTTGGTTGTTCGCCTCACCCGCTGTGAGGGCGTCAGAGGGTTCCCCGCCTTGTTTGCCGCAGCTCTGGCCAGCCAGGGTTGTAGGTGGTACCCGGAGTACACGGTGTATGAGGAGTACGCCCCGTACAGCCAGGCGCAGTTCTTCTGTAAGGTGCGCGTGCTCAACGACGAGGGGAATCGCGTTGAGAACGTAGCAGGAGGCGTGGGCATGACCGTGGAACAGGCGGTCCAGGAGGCCGCGTACAACGGCCTTGCCATCTACCGTAGGTATTGTCCGTACCTCGCGAACCAGGCGTCGGACTTCTGCCACTTCCCAGCTGCCGACGACAGTACGTCGGGTGTCTACCGAGCTGTATACAGCAGCGGCGAGGTTGAGTCGGACAGCAGGCACCGGGCACTGATTGAGCTAGTCCGAGCGTTGGACCGTCGAGCCCGGCAGTGGTACCTCTACGCTGTCTCGGCGCGCGCAAGCCACAGTGCTACCCTGATGAGTGTGCGCCCGTATGTCATGGATGGGACGCTCCCTCTCTCACTACTTCACCCACCACCGTTGGAGGAGCTGCCCCCCGACGTTCGCAGTCTGGGAGTTGGTGGCGTAACCCCGCCTACAGGACCTCACCGAGACCCGAGGCTTACTGCACTCGAGTCGCCGTACGGCAGCCAGCCCGCAAGTGCACGCCGTTTCCCCACTCCCCCTGCGCCACTTGATGAGGATGTCATGGCGTACTACTAGCCATGTGCGTTACCAGTAGATGCTCGAGTAATTGTGCCTTCCTGCGTGTTGTGCCAAATACTCCCTTGCCGATAACTCTGGAGCCTGGAGCAGTAGAGCTCGTTATGTATCAAACTTGTCAGTTTTTATCTTCCTAGTATTCACTCAGTGTAATATGTATGAGGCTTGTACGCTTGCTCTCATCAACTTGTGGCTTGTACCAGAACCAGTATATGTGTACTCAATTCCATCTATGCTTGTGCCTAGTGATTTGGATGATGTCCTAGCTGCTGTTACTACCAGTTTTGCTGTCCCTATCTTGTGTACAAGGGTGGACATTTTTACTACCCTCTCAATCGTTACGATGGGATTCTAACCGTGTCCCTGTCCAATATCCAGAATGGCGGGTCGTCGCCGTGGCGAAGATTTACCGCCACCACCCACAATGGCGGAGGTCCTCCTGATTATGGAGGAGAACCGCGTGCGCAGCGACCGACTCCTCGAGCAGTTGGTGCACCAAGGGAACCGGAGGAACAACGATTGTAATACTCTCACTGAGTTCCTGCGGTCCCAGCCACCGTCCTTCTCCGATGCTAAGGAGCCCTTGGACGCAGATGACTGGCTGCGTGCACTGGAGCGCAAGTTCGCTGCCCTGCATGTTCCAGCTGTGGAACAAGTCAACTTCGCCACTTACCTACTGGCGGGCGCAGCGGGCGCGTGGTGGGAAAGCCACCAGGCGATGTTCGCGGCTGGGCATGTTTTCACCTGGGAGGAGTTTCGCACCGCCTTCCGCGCGGCCTACATACCAAAGCCCATCATGGACTTGAAGAGGAGGGAGTTCCTGGACCTGCATCAGGGACGGATGGACATTCAAGCCTATGGTCGTGAATTCAACCGTCTCTCCCGTTACGCCCCTCGGGATGTGACCAATGATGCGGATAAGCAGGAGTTGTTCCGCAAGGGGCTGAATCCAAGGCTTCGTTACGAGCTGTTGCCCTTCAAGTTCCAGAACTACCAAGAGTTGTACAACCAGGCTCTCACCCTGGAACAGGGAAGGAAGGAACTGGAGGCCACTAAGAGGCCACTTCAAGGGGATCATCAGAGCGCCTCGACTTCTGACGGCAAGAAGCGTAGGGTCTTCGTTCCCTATGGCTCCGTGCCCCGTCCTCCGTTTGTGCCAAGGACCTCGGGGTACAGGCCACCTCTGCCGCGCCCTCCCACTCCGAAAATGGGCCCGGGCGGAAGTGGTTATCGTCCTCAACTCCCTGCACCACCGACAAGCACGTGCTACAGCTGTGGCCAGCCCGGCCACTACTCCAGAGAATGCCCTCGGAAGGCGCCACCACCATCTTCTGCCACGCCCGTAGCCAAGACGGGTACGGCTAGCCGTGGTCGCCTGAACCACGTCACTGTTGAAGACGTTGAGGAGGACCCCAGCGTCCTCATGGGTACGCTTCGAATTAATGCAGCTCTAGCTACAGTACTGTTTGATTCTGGAGCATCACATTCATTCATTTCGGTAGCCTTTGCACAGCAAAACCATATACCGTTTGAAGAGTTGGAAACACCCTTAATGGTCACCAGCCCGGGCACTCGATGGCGAACCAACAGGGTTACCCCCGAAGTCCAGATTAACATAGGCTCATTCCCCTTCCCATTTCCTCTGATAGCCTTCAATTCAACCGGCCTTGATGCCATATTGGGCATGAACTGGCTAGGGAAGTACAAGGCTAACCTCGACTGTGCTGCCAGAACCATCACTGTGACCACATCTTCCGGCGACGTTGTGGGGTATTGGTCTGCACTGTCAAGACCTCCATCTTCATCCATTCCCAACTCACCAGAGCTCCTCCTTTGCTTTATGGAAGGCTTATCCCCTCCTGAAATCCAGGACATCCATGTTGTGTGCGACTTCCCGGATGTGTTCCCGGAGGAATTGCCTGGCATGCCACCTGATCGAAGTGTGGAGTTTGTCATAGAGTTGCTTCCCGGTACTGCGCCGATTGCTAAGAAGCCCTACCGTATGCCGGTGGAGGAGTTGGCTCTATTGAAAGAACAAATTGATCAACTGTTAGCGAAAGAATTCATTCAGCCTAGCAGTTCACCTTGGGGTTGTCCGGTGCTCTTTGTCAAGAAGAGGGATTCTACCGTGCCTCGTCTAGTCTCGGACTACAGACCGTTAAATGCGGTGACGATCAAAAACAAGTACCCTATCCCTCGCATCAATGATCTGTTGGATCAATTAGCTGGTGCAACGGTATTTTCCAAGATGGACCTGAGATCAGGGTACCATTAGATCAAGATCCGAAAGCAGGATATCCCAAAGACGGCATTTGTTACTCGCTATGGCTCCTATGAGTATACCGTTATGTCCTTTGGTCTCACCAATGCTCCGGCGACGTTCATGAGGCTCATGAACTCCGTCTTCATGGATTATTTAGACAAGTTCGTCGTCATTTACATTGATGACATCCTCGTCTACTCCAAAACCGATGAAGAGCATGCCGAACATCTTCGGTTGGTTCTGACACGCCTCCGAGAACACCGCCTTTATGCCAAGTTCTCCAAGTGTGAGTTCTGGTTGGATAATCTTGTCTTCCTTGGTCATGTGATATCCGCAAATGGAGTGGCTGTCGTTCCCGACAAGATTCGATCTATTATGGATTGGGTAACTCCCATGTCTGTCAAGGACATCCGTAGCTTTCTGGGATTGGCAGGTTACTACCGCCGATTCATCGAAGGGTTCTCCAAAATAGCCAAGCCTCTGACCGACCTTCTCAAGAAGGATACAAAGTTCGTATGGACGGAACAGGCTGAAGAGAGCTTCAAAACCCTGAAGGCCAAACTCACGTCCGCTCCTGTGCTTGCCCTGCCGGACACAAGCAAGGATTTCGTAGTCTTCTGTGACGCCTCTCTGCAAGGCTTGGGCTGTGTGTTAATGCAAGATGGCCATGTAGTGGCATATGCCTCTCGCCAATTGAAGCCGCATGAGCAAAATTACCCAACTCATGATATGGAGCTTGCCGCTGTGGTTTATGCTCTGAAGCAATGGAGACCATACCTGTTTGGTAACCGTTGCGAGATTTATTCAGATCACAGGAGTCTGAAATACCTTTTCACTCAGCCGGATTTAAATCTCAGGCAAAGGCGTTGGTTGGAGTTAATCAAAGACTATGATGTGAGTCTGAACTATCAACCCGGCAAAGCAAACGTCGTGGCTGACGCGCTAAGTCGAAAATCTTATAACAACACCCTGATGGTTGAGAAGGCTCAACCTGCTCTCCATGAAGAGTTCGCTCGTTTGAACCTGGAAATTGTTCCCTCCGGCTACCTTGCAAATCTGGAGATCACATCTACTCTGGTAGACCAGATAAAGGAGGCGCAGAAACTAGATAGCGGCGTTCTTAACATCAAGAAGAACATTGCTAGTGGAAAGGCCAAATGTTTCTCGGAAGATGAAGCGGGAGTCGTGTACTTTGGTGACCGTCTGGTGGTGCCAAAGGAACGGAATCTGAAGGAGCTGATCCTCCAAGAAGCGCATGATTCACCTCTCTCTATTCATCCCGGTAGTACCAAAATGTACCTAGACCTTCGACCACAATTCTGGTGGACTCGGATGAAACGAGAAATCGCCAAGTATGTTGCTGAATGCGACACCTGTCGTCGTGTAAAGGCTGAACATCAAAGGCCTGCTGGCACTCTTCGCCCCATTGCAATTCCAGAATGGAAATGGGATGAGATCGGTATGGACTTTATTACGGGTCTGCCGAAGTCTCCCAAGGGCAACGATGCCATCTGGGTAATCATCGATCGACTATCCAAAGTGGCTCACTTCCTCCCGGTGCGTGTCGACATCACGGCTGCCAAGCTGGCTGACCTATATGCTTCCCGGATTATCGTACTTCACGGTGTTCCCAAGAGGATAATTTCTGATCGTGGCAGCCTGTTCACCTCCAGGTTCTGGACGAGTTTCCAGCAAGCCATGGGAACCCGCCTCAACTTCAGCACAGCTTTCCATCCCCAAACTGATGGCCAGACCGAGAGGGTGAACCAAGTTCTAGAGGACATGCTTCGAGCATGTGCAATCTCTTTTGGCAAGGGTTGGGAAAAATATCTTCCCTTCGCGGAGTTCTCCTACAACAATAGCTACCAAGCGAGTCTGGGTATGGCCCCATTCGAGGTTCTGTATGGAAGAAAATGCCGAACTCCGCTAAATTGGTCCGAGACTGGAGAGAGGCAACTCTTAGGTCCAGATGTGATCAATGAAGCTGAGGAGAAGGTGAAAATCACACGAGAGAATCTGAAGATTGCCCAGTCTAGGCAGAAGAGCTACTATGACAAGCACCATCAGGAGGTCCACTATGAAATTGGTGACAAGGCCTATCTCCGCGTCTCTCCACTTCGTGGTGTTCGTCGCTTTGGGATCAAGGGAAAATTGGCCCCTCGTTATGTTGGCCCTTTCACCATTCTGGCCAAACGAGGAGATCTATCCTACCAGCTAGAACTCCCAACCAACTTCCCTGATGTACATGATGTGTTCCATGTATCCCAACTCCGCCGTTGTTTCAAGGATCCTATCCGTGGAGTCAATCATGAGGAGCTGGATATCCAGGCGGATCTCACCTATCGCGAGCATCCCATACGTATCCTAGATGAGGCAGAAAGGAAGACTCGGAATAAGACTACCAAGTTCTTCAAAGTTCAGTGGTCTCACCATTCCGAAGAAGAAGCTACCTGGGAAAGAGAGTCTAGTCTTCGTGAGGAATATCCCGACTTTCTTCCGCAACCTTAGAATCTCGGGACGAGATTCCTGTAAGGGGGGTAGAATTGTAACAGCCCAAGTTTGAGAACCTGAAAACCTGTGTAATTTTTTTTCACTTTTGTGTAATTGCATCATGGCATCCATAACATTTTGCTACTACTATGTTCATAACAATCCACAATTTGAATCTTGCATATTTGTCAAGGAAGTTCCAAGAGTTCAAAAGAATAGAATTTGCACTGTCTCCAAATTATTAAAGTGGCAACCTCTGGAAGTTTCAGCAAAATGCCCTAATTAACCCCTCTGAACAAAAGTGCTTCAAAACATTTTATTTTGAGATGCCAATTTTTGGGGTGATTCTACACTGTATGGGGAGGCTACATGATTTTTCTTAAATTTTTCTAAAGTGTTTAACTGCCTCAATTAAATCAAAGAAGTGCACTGGATTTAAAAAGAATTAGAAAAGGACCTCTCTGTAATGGGGAAGGACCTGTTTGTGAGGGAAAAAGAAAAGTGGCAGGGGGGTTTCCAGAAAACCTCCTTCGTCTTCCTCTGTAGCGACCGAGCGCGCTCGTCCCCGCCGCACCCCATCGCCGTGCCGTGCTCTCCTGCGCCGCGCCCGGACCCCCCCCCCCCTCCTCTCTGCTGCCCTGCGCAAGGATAAGGTCGCCACCGACGCGCTCTGCTCTCTCCCCCCCCAGATATTTTCCCCTGTTTCTCCCCGAACCCTAGCGCCATGGCCACCGAGCTCCGCCGCCGCATCGCCGTCGATTGAAGCCACCCCGAGCCCAGCCACGACCACCTCGAGCACCGCCGCGACGCCTGCTCCCTCTCCACCCACGGGATCGAACCGGGGCGCCCGAAATCACCGCCGCCGTCCTCGTCTTCTTCCGCTCCGGCCGCCGGACTCCGAGCACGCTCGCCACCGCCACAGCCCTCCTCCCTCCGCTCCGAGCACGCACACGCGACGAGGGTGAGCTAGCGCGCGTCCTGGACCTCCCCTCGCTCTCCCTCTCTCTCTAGCTCGCCGTGCACGCGACGCTCCGCCGTAGCCGTAGCTCGCCGCCGCCGCAGCAGGTCGCCGGAGCATTTCCCGGCGACCTCTTGGTCCGTAGCTCCGCCCCGGGGATCCCCGCTCTAGTGCGCGTCGAACGCGCCCATTTGCGTGCCCCCTGGCGCCGTAGAATCCCGTGTCCGTGCGCCTCGCCGCCGGCGACCACCACGGCCACGCGCTCCGGCGTGGTGCTGACCGCCCGGTCCCACGCGCCAGTGGCCCAGCGCCCGCCCGCGCCGCGTCAGCGCCACCCTGGCCACTGGCCCCGCGCGTCAGTGGCTCGGGCTAGCCCTGCCCTCGGTGAAAAACGCCCGGACGATTTTCTGCGAATTAGATAAATAAACAGAAATTGAATAACACTTGTGAAATTCATATCTTTCAAAATATTTGTCCAAACTTTGCAAATAATATACCAAAATGCTCAGAAAAATAAATGCAATCTATTAGGATGATTCACATCTCCAATAATGTTAGTGTATTTTGCTGTTTTGCTAAATTAAAAGAAAGGGGTATAATTAAAATGTGTATCTCAAATTCATTATAATTTTCCCGAATTGCTAAAATTGTGCCCTTTAAGTCAAAATGCTCATAAGCACAAGTGCTACACATTCAAAATCATCTTAAGCATGTTACCTAAATTAAAAGCATAGGAGAACATAAAAACAAATATGAAGCTATATTTCCTCTCTCGTAGAATAATTATTCCTGGCACCCCAACTAAAAGTGCTATACTTGTTATAGTAATTCAGTGCATTAAAATGTCATGCCATCATGTGCTTGCGCATTGCATATGATCTGCTTATATTGATTGTATTCTTTCCGGTGTTTTGATGCATCGTTAGATCCAGGACTCGGGGTCTCACCACATTACCCCGACGACCAGTATTACCCGCCTGCTGAGCAAGGCAAGCGTGATCCCCACCCTCTGAGCATATCTTATCCTATTTCCCGCAAATTATTTTCTCCACTATAATATTGCATGCGGTTCTAAATGTCAATTTTGTTGGATTAGAGTATCCTATAGTTGCATTAAGTTCCCGATGCCATTACCTGTTTCTCTCCTATTATCCATAGGTTTGTATTGATAGCCTGAAATAATTAACTATGCTATGTTGTTGCTTAGCCATGCTTAGTTAAATGTTTATTGGTCCGATGGATATTCATGTTGGGATCAGATGTGGAGTTTCGCGGATGGTGGTGGAGAAATGGTGGTAACAAATAATAAAATGCTAAAAGGTGGGGATGAGAGGCCACATGGGATGTGGTGGGTTGTCTCGTTCTTGCCGCCTCAGTACGAGTTCTCCCCTTCGAGCCAAGCTGAGCGTGCAACCATGCGTGGGCATATGGAACCTCGTCGACCGACTAGCTTGTGGCGGACTAGCCTAGGGTCCTCTAGTTTGGCTTTCCATTTGCGCGTGCGTTGAGATGGTGGCCAAGACTGAGATGAGGATGGTGGTGTTTAGGAAAATGAGTGGCCGCGGGGCAGGGTGCTGGAGGCACTGAACCTGTCCTACCGCCACTGATGACCCTGGGTTAGTTCTAAGCGAGGTAAAGGTCGTAGCCGCTCCCACCCAGCCGGCTTTCCCGGGAAGAGAGCTAAATGTACAGGCAATGGGTCGGACGGTACGCATGGATAAGTAGCTGGGACGTCCCTCGGGAACCTGGCGACTTTCACATTGTACACCCCCTGCAGGGATAAATCTTTTTGAAAAGCCGTGTCCACGGTTAAGGACGACTTGGTGACGGATTCAGAGATCATAGAATAACTTTAACAGAATGACTAAAAACTGGGTACTAGAGGTACCACTCACTAGTGTAAGGTTGACTTCCTCGAGGGTGATTCGGGGAGGTGCCTTAGAAGAACAGGAACAGTGGATGAGGATGAGAAAGTGAATCAAAAGAGAAAGAGTTACTTCTTACCCCTCTTTTAAAATATTCTTATAGTCGATGCCTTGGAGACGTGTTTTAATGAACAAAATCAGCTTTACGCAAAACAGCCATAAAACCTTGAAAGCCAATCATTGAGCATATATAGCTCCTAATCTTGCTGAGTTCGTCGAACTCAACCTTGTTTATTTTTGTTTCAGAGGAGGACTTTACCGATCTCGAAGGTGGGTTCTTTATTGACATCGACGAGTAGTCTGGGGTTCCCGGGTGGCAGCCTGGGGCAACTCGGAACCAGCTGGCACGGAACTGTTTATCTGTAGGCCTCTTAGGCCATATCTGGATCTTGTTGTTTAGAACAACTTAATTTGCTTCCGCTTGTTGTAATGTTGGGACAGAGACCTCTGATTGTAATATTTGCTGTCTTTCTCTACTAAGAGTTGAACTATATTATCTTGAGTCGTAGGGTCTGTCATGTGCCAGGTGTTCCGGTGTCTTAATCTCTTTATTATACTTTGAGGGCTATGCTTTGGATATGGCATGATCGAAGGGTTGTGTGGCCGATGATCCATGCCGAGCACGCCTGCCGATGTTTACTCGGCCTGGGAGTGGTAACCCCAGTAACCTTCGATTATGTAGCATGACCACCGACACATAGCATCACTGTATAATTTATGGATTGGGGCATTACAATTCCGGTGCCGCGTAACCCTGGTACACGACTCTAGCCGCCTCGTCAACACTCGCGGTTTCATGCAATTCTGGCCGTTTTTGTGGGCAATAGTCCATGGCTTTTGGGTCCCAGGAGGATTCCGGTGCCGCGTGACCCCTGTTACACGACTCTAGCCGCCTCGTCAACACTCGCGGTTTCATGCAATTCTGGCCGTTTTTGTGGGCTATAGTCCAAGGCTTTTGGGTTCCAGGAGGATTCCGGTGCCGCGTGACCCCTGTTACATGCCTCTAGCCGCCTCGTCAACACACGCGGTTTCACGCATTTATGGCTGTTTTTGTGGGCTATAGTCCATGACATTTGCGTCCCTGGAGGATTCCGCTGCCGCGTGACCCTAGTACACGACTCTAGCCGCCTCGTCAACTCTCGCGGTTTCACGCATTTCTGGCTGTTTTTGTGGGCTATAGTCCATGGCTTTTGGGTCCCCAAAGGATTCCAGTGCCGCATGACCCCCGTTACATGACTCGAGCCGCCTCGTCAACACTCGCGGATTCACGAATTTCTGGCCTTTTTTGTGGGCTATAGTCCATGGCTTTTGGGTCCCAGGAGGATTCCGGTGCCTCGTGACCCTGGTACACGACTCGAGCCGCCTCGTCAACACTCGCGGATTCACGAATTTCTGGCCGTTTTTGTGGGCTATAGTCCAAGGCTTTTGGGTTCCAGTAGGATTCCGGTGCCGCGTGTCCCCTGTTACACGACTCTAGCCGCCTCGTCAACACTCGAGGTTTCACGCAATTCTGGCCGTTTTTGTGGGCTATAGTCCAAGGCTTTTGGGTCCCAGGAGGATTCCGGTGCCGCGTAACCCTGGTACACGACTCTAGCCGCCTCGTCAACACTCGCGGTTTCACGCATTCCTGGCCGTTTTTGTGGGCTATAGTTCATGGCTTTTGGGTCCCAGGAGGATTCCGGTGCCGCGTGACCCCTGTTACACGACTCTAGCCGCCTCGTCAACACTCGAGGTTTCATGCAATTCTGGCCGTTTTTGTGGGCTATAGTCCAAGGCTTTTGGGTTCCAGGAGGATTCCGGTGCCGCGTGACCCCTGTTACATGCCTCTAGCCGCCTCGTCAACACTCGCGGTTTCACGCATTTATGGCTGTTTTCGTGGGCTATAGTCCATGACATTTGGGTCCCTGGAGGATTCCGGTGCCGCGTGACCCTGGTACACGACTCTAGCCGCCTCGTCAACTCTCGCGGTTTCACGCATTTCTGGCTGTTTTTGTGAGCTATAGTCCATGGCTTATGGGTCCCCAAAGGATTCCAGTGCCGCGTGACCCCCGTTACATGACTCGAGCCGCCTCATCAACACTCGCGGATTCACGAATTTCTGGCCTTTTTTGTGGGCTATAGTCCATGGCTTTTGGGTCCCAGGAGGATTCCGGTGCCGCGTGACCCCTGTTACATGACTCTAGCCGCCTCGTCAACACTCGAGGTTTCACGCATTTCTGGCCATTTTTGTGGGCTATAGTCCAAGGCTTTTGGGTCCCAGGAGGATTCCGGTGCCGCGTAACCCTGGTACACGACTCTAGCCGCCTCGTCAACACTCGCGGTTTCATGCAATTCTGGCCGTTTTTGTGGGCAATAGTCCATGGCTTTTGGGTCCCAGGAGGATTCCGGTGCCGCGTGACCCCTGTTACACGACTCTAGCCGCCTCGTCAACACTCGCGGTTTCATGCAATTCTGGCCGTTTTTGTGGGCTATAGTCCAAGGCTTTTGGGTTCCAGGAGGATTCCGGTGCCGCGTGACCCCTGTTACATGCCTCTAGCCGCCTCGTCAACACACGCGGTTTCACGCATTTATGGCTGTTTTTGTGGGCTATAGTCCATGACATTTGCGTCCCTGGAGGATTCCGCTGCCGCGTGACCCTGGTACACGACTCTAGCCGCCTCGTCAACTCTCGCGGTTTCACGCATTTCTGGCTGTTTTTGTGGGCTATAGTCCATGGCTTTTGGGTCCCAGGAGGATTCCAGTGCCGCATGACCCCCGTTACATGACTCGAGCCGCCTCGTCAACACTCGCGGATTCACGAATTTCTGGCCTTTTTTGTGGGCTATAGTCCATGGCTTTTGGGTCCCAGGAGGATTCCGGTGCCTCGTGACCCTGGTACACGACTCGAGCCGCCTCGTCAACACTCGCGGATTCACGAATTTCTGGCCGTTTTTGTGGGCTATAGTCCAAGGCTTTTGGGTTCCAGGAGGATTCCGGTGCCGCGTGTCCCCTGTTACACGACTCTAGCCGCCTCGTCAACACTCGAGGTTTCACGCAATTCTGGCCGTTTTTGTGGGCTATAGTCCAAGGCTTTTGGGTCCCAGGAGGATTCCGGTGCCGCGTAACCCTGGTACACGACTCTAGCCGCCTCGTCAACACTCGCGGTTTCACGCATTCCTGGCCGTTTTTGTGGGCTATAGTCCATGGCTTTTGGGTCCCAGGAGGATTCCGGTGCCGCGTGACCCCTGTTACACGACTCTAGCCGCCTCGTCAACACTCGAGGTTTCATGCAATTCTGGCCGTTTTTGTGGGCTATAGTCCAAGGCTTTTGGGTTCCAGGAGGATTCCGGTGCCGCGTGACCCCTGTTACATGCCTCTAGCCGCCTCGTCAACACTCGCGGTTTCACGCATTTATGGCTGTTTTCGTGGGCTATAGTCCATGACATTTGGGTCCCTGGAGGATTCCGGTGCCGCGTGACCCTGGTACACGACTCTAGCCGCCTCGTCAACTCTCGCGGTTTCACGCATTTCTGGCTGTTTTTGTGAGCTATAGTCCATGGCTTATGGGTCCCCAAAGGATTCCAGTGCCGCGTGACCCCCGTTACATGACTCGAGCCGCCTCATCAACACTCGCGGATTCACGAATTTCTGGCCTTTTTGGTGGGCTATAGTCCATGGCTTTTGGGTCCCAGGAGGATTCCGGTGCCGCGTGACCCCTGTTACATGACTCTAGCCGCCTCGTCAACACTCGAGGTTTCACGCATTTCTGGCCATTTTTGTGGGCTATAGTCCAAGGCTTTTGGGTCCCAGGAGGATTCCGGTGCCGCGTAACCCTGGTACACGACTCTAGCCGCCTCGTCAACACTCGCGGTTTCACACATTTCTGGCCGTTTTTGTGGGCTATAGTCCATGGCTTTTGGGTCCCAGGAGGATTCCGGTGCCGCGTGACCCCTGTTACACGACTCTAGCCGCCTCGTCAACACTCGCGGTTTCATGCAATTCTGGCCGTTTTTGTGGGCTATAGTCCAAGGCTTTTGGGTTCCAGGAGGATTCCGGTGCCGCGTGACCCCTGTTACATGCCTCTAGCCGCCTCGTCAACACACGCGGTTTCACGCATTTCTGGCTGTTTTTGTGGGCTATAGTCCATGACATTTGGGTCCCTGGAGGATTCCGGTGCCGCGTGACCCTGGTACACGACTCTAGCCGCCTCGTCAACTCTCGCGGTTTCACGCATTTCTGGCTGTTTTTGTGGGCTATAGTCCATGGCTTTTGGGTCCCAGGAGGATTCCAGTGCCGCATGACCCCCGTTACATGACTCGAGCCGCCTCGTCAACACTCGCGGATTCACGAATTTCTGGCCTTTTTTGTGGGCTATAGTCCATGGCTTTTGGGTCCCAGGAGGATTCCGGTGCCTCGTGACCCTGGTACACGACTCGAGCCGCCTCGTCAACACTCGCGGATTCACGAATTTCTGGCCGTTTTTGTGGGCTATAGTCCAAGGCTTTTGGGTTCCAGGAGGATTCCGGTGCCGCGTGTCCCCTGTTACACGACTCTAGCCGCCTCGTCAACACTCGAGGTTTCACGCAATTCTGACCGTTTTTGTGGGCTATAGTCCAAGGCTTTTGGGTCCCAGGAGGATTCCGGTGCCGCGTAACCCTGGTACACGACTCTAGCCGCCTCGTCAACACTCGCGGTTTCACGCATTCCTGGCCGTTTTTGTGGGCTATAGTCCATGGCTTTTGGGTCCCAGGAGGATTCCGGTGCCGCGTGACCCCTGTTACACGACTCTAGCCGCCTCGTCAACACTCGAGGTTTCATGCAATTCTGGCCGTTTTTGTGGGCTATAGTCCAAGGCTTTTGGGTTCCAGGAGGATTCCGGTGCCGCGTGACCCCTGTTACATGCCTCTAGCCGCCTCGTCAACACTCGCGGTTTCACGCATTTATGGCTGTTTTCGTGGGCTATAGTCCATGACATTTGGGTCCCTGGAGGATTCCGGTGCCGCGTGACCCTGGTACACGACTCTAGCCGCCTCGTCAACTCTCGCGGTTTCACGCATTTCTGGCTGTTTTTGTGAGCTATAGTCCATGGCTTATGGGTCCCCAAAGGATTCCAGTGCCGCGTGACCCCCGTTACATGACTCGAGCCGCCTCATCAACACTCGCGGATTCACGAATTTCTGGCCTTTTTGGTGGGCTATAGTCCATGGCTTTTGGGTCCCAGGAGGATTCCGGTGCCGCGTGACCCCTGTTACATGACTCTAGCCGCCTCGTCAACACTCGAGGTTTCACGCATTTCTGGCCATTTTTCTGGGCTATAGTCCAAGGCTTTTGGGTCCCAGGAGGATTCCGGTGCCGCGTAACCCTGGTACACGACTCTAGCCGCCTCGTCAACACTCGCGGTTTCACACATTTCTGGCCGTTTTTGTGGGCTATAGTCCATGGCTTTTGGGTCCCAGGAGGATTCCGGTGCCGCGTGACCCCTGTTACACGACTCTAGCCGCCTCGTCAACACTCGCGGTTTCATGCAATTCTGGCCGTTTTTGTGGGCTATAGTCCAAGGCTTTTGGGTTCCAGGAGGATTCCGGTGCCGCGTGACCCCTGTTACATGCCTCTAGCCGCCTCGTCAACACACGCGGTTTCACGCATTTCTGGCTGTTTTTGTGGGCTATAGTCCATGACATTTGGGTCCCTGGAGGATTCCGGTGCCGCGTGACCCTGGTACACGACTCTAGCCGCCTCGTCAACTCTCGCGGTTTCACGCA
This sequence comes from Poa annua, assembly GCA_026929855.1. Lineage (NCBI taxonomy): Eukaryota > Viridiplantae > Streptophyta > Magnoliopsida > Poales > Poaceae > Poa > Poa annua. The sequence goes on from CM049436.1 coordinate 247,040, forward strand.
TTTCTGGCTGTTTTTGTGGGCTATAGTCCAGGGCTTTTGGGTCCCAGGAGGATTCCAGTGCCGCATGACCCCCGTTACATGACTCGAGCCGCCTCGTCAACACTCGCGGATTCACGAATTTCTGGCCTTTTTTGTGGGCTATAGTCCATGGCTTTTGGGTCCCAGGAGGATTCCGGTGCCTCGTGACCCTGGTACACGACTCGAGCCGCCTCGTCAACACTCGCGGATTCACGAATTTCTGGCCGTTTTCGTGGGCTATAGTCCAAGGCTTTTGGGTTCCAGGAGGATTCCGGTGCCGCGTGTCCCCTGTTACACGACTCTAGCCGCCTCGTCAACACTCGAGGTTTCACGCAATTCTGGCCGTTTTTGTGGGCTATAGTCCAAGGCTTTTGGGTCCCAGGAGGATTCCGGTGCCGCGTAACCCTGGTACACGACTCTAGCCGCCTCGTCAACACTCGCGGTTTCACGCATTCCTGGCCGTTTTTGTGGGCTATAGTCCATGGCTTTTGGGTCCCAGGAGGATTCCGGTGCCGCGTGACCCCTGTTACACGACTCTAGCCGCCTCGTCAACACTCGAGGTTTCATGCAATTCTGGCCGTTTTTGTGGGCTATAGTCCAAGGCTTTTGGGTTCCAGGAGGATTCCGGTGCCGCGTGACCCCTGTTACATGCCTCTAGCCGCCTCGTCAACACTCGCGGTTTCACGCATTTATGGCTGTTTTCGTGGGCTATAGTCCATGACATTTGGGTCCCTGGAGGATTCCGGTGCCGCGTGACCCTGGTACACGATTCTAGCCGCCTCGTCAACTCTCGCGGTTTCACGCATTTCTGGCTGTTTTTGTGAGCTATAGTCCATGGCTTTTGGGTCCCCAAAGGATTCCAGTGCCGCGTGACCCCCGTTACATGACTCGAGCCGCCTCATCAACACTCGCGGATTCACGAATTTCTGGCCTTTTTGGTGGGCTATAGTCCATGGCTTTTGGGTCCCAGGAGGATTCCGGTGCCGCGTGACCCCTGTTACATGACTCTAGCCGCCTCGTCAACACTCGAGGTTTCACGCATTTCTGGCCATTTTTGTGGGCTATAGTCCAAGGCTTTTGGGTCCCAGGAGGATTCCGGTGCCGCGTAACCCTGGTACACGACTCTAGCCGCCTCGTCAACACTCGCGGTTTCATGCAATTCTGGCCGTTTTTGTGGGCAATAGTCCATGGCTTTTGGGTCCCAGGAGGATTCCGGTGCCGCGTGACCCCTGTTACACGACTCTAGCCGCCTCGTCAACACTCGCGGTTTCATGCAATTCTGGCCGTTTTTGTGGGCTATAGTCCAAGGCTTTTGGGTTCCAGGAGGATTCCGGTGCCGCGTGACCCCTGTTACATGCCTCTAGCCGCCTCGTCAACACACGCGGTTTCACGCATTTATGGCTGTTTTTGTGGGCTATAGTCCATGACATTTGCGTCCCTGGAGGATTCCGCTGCCGCGTGACCCTAGTACACGACTCTAGCCGCCTCGTCAACTCTCGCGGTTTCACGCATTTCTGGCTGTTTTTGTGGGCTATAGTCCATGGCTTTTGGGTCCCCAAAGGATTCCAGTGCCGCATGACCCCCGTTACATGACTCGAGCCGCCTCGTCAACACTCGCGGATTCACGAATTTCTGGCCTTTTTTGTGGGCTATAGTCCATGGCTTTTGGGTCCCAGGAGGATTCCGGTGCCTCGTGACCCTGGTACACGACTCGAGCCGCCTCGTCAACACTCGCGGATTCACGAATTTCTGGCCGTTTTTGTGGGCTATAGTCCAAGGCTTTTGGGTTCCAGGAGGATTCCGGTGCCGCGTGTCCCCTGTTACACGACTCTAGCCGCCTCGTCAACACTCGAGGTTTCACGCAATTCTGGCCGTTTTTGTGGGCTATAGTCCAAGGCTTTTGGGTCCCAGGAGGATTCCGGTGCCGCGTAACCCTGGTACACGACTCTAGCCGCCTCGTCAACACTCGCGGTTTCACGCATTCCTGGCCGTTTTTGTGGGCTATAGTCCATGGCTTTTGGGTCCCAGGAGGATTCCGGTGCCGCGTGACCCCTGTTACACGACTCTAGCCGCCTCGTCAACACTCGAGGTTTCATGCAATTCTGGCCGTTTTTGTGGGCTATAGTCCATGGCTTTTGGGTCCCAGGAGGATTCCGGTGCCGCGTGACCCCTGTTACACGACTCTAGCCACCTCGTCAACACTCGCGGTTTCATGCAATTCTGGCCGTTTTTGTGGGCTATAGTCCAAGGCTTTTGGGTTCCAGGAGGATTCCGGTGCCGCGTGACCCCTGTTACATGCCTCTAGCCGCCTCGTCAACACACGCGGTTTCACGCATTTATGGCTGTTTTTGTGGGCTATAGTCCATGACATTTGGGTCCCTGGAGGATTCCGGTGCCGCGTGACCCTGGTACACGACTCTAGCCGCCTCGTCAACTCTCGCGGTTTCACGCATTTCTGGCTGTTTTTGTGGGCTATAGTCCATGGCTTTTGGGTCCCAGGAGGATTCCAGTGCCGCATGACCCCCGTTACATGACTCGAGCCGCCTCGTCAACACTCGCGGATTCACGAATTTCTGGCCTTTTTTGTGGGCTATAGTCCATGGCTTTTGGGTCCCAGGAGGATTCCGGTGCCTCGTGACCCTGGTACACGACTCGAGCCGCCTCGTCAACACTCGCGGATTCACGAATTTCTGGCCGTTTTTGTGGGCTATAGTCCAAGGCTTTTGGGTTCCAGGAGGATTCCGGTGCCGCGTGTCCCCTGTTACACGACTCTAGCCGCCTCGTCAACACTCGAGGTTTCACGCAATTCTGGCCGTTTTTGTGGGCTATAGTCCAAGGCTTTTGGGTCCCAGGAGGATTCCGGTGCCGCGTAACCCTGGTACACGACTCTAGCCGCCTCGTCAACACTCGCGGTTTCACGCATTCCTGGCCGTTTTTGTGGGCTATAGTCCATGGCTTTTGGGTCCCAGGAGGATTCCGGTGCCGCGTGACCCCTGTTACACGACTCTAGCCGCCTCGTCAACACTCGAGGTTTCATGCAATTCTGGCCGTTTTTGTGGGCTATAGTCCAAGGCTTTTGGGTTCCAGGAGGATTCCGGTGCCGCGTGACCCCTGTTACATGCCTCTAGCCGCCTCGTCAACACTCGCGGTTTCACGCATTTATGGCTGTTTTCGTGGGCTATAGTCCATGACATTTGGGTCCCTGGAGGATTCCGGTGCCGCGTGACCCTGGTACACGACTCTAGCCGCCTCGTCAACTCTCGCGGTTTCACGCTTTTCTGTCTGTTTTTGTGAGCTATAGTCCATGGCTTATGGGTCCCCAAAGGATTCCAGTGCCGCGTGACCCCCGTTACATGACTCGAGCCGCCTCATCAACACTCGCGGATTCACGAATTTCTGGCCTTTTTGGTGGGCTATAGTCCATGGCTTTTGGGTCCCAGGAGGATTCCGGTGCCGCGTGACCCCTGTTACATGACTCTAGCCGCCTCGTCAACACTCGAGGTTTCACGCATTTCTGGCCATTTTTGTGGGCTATAGTCCAAGGCTTTTGGGTCCCAGGAGGATTCCGGTGCCGCGTAACCCTGGTACACGACTCTAGCCGCCTCGTCAACACTCGCGGTTTCACACATTTCTGGCCGTTTTTGTGGGCTATAGTCCATGGCTTTTGGGTCCCAGGAGGATTCCGGTGCCGCGTGACCCCTGTTACACGACTCTAGCCGCCTCGTCAACACTCGCGGTTTCATGCAATTCTGGCCGTTTTTGTGGGCTATAGTCCAAGGCTTTTGGGTTCCAGGAGGATTCCGGTGCCGCGTGACCCCTGTTACATGCCTCTAGCCGCCTCGTCAACACACGCGGTTTCACGCATTTCTGGCTGTTTTTGTGGGCTATAGTCCATGACATTTGGGTCCCTGGAGGATTCCGGTGCCGCGTGACCCTGGTACACGACTCTAGCCGCCTCGTCAACTCTCGCGGTTTCACGCATTTCTGGCTGTTTTTGTGGGCTATAGTCCATGGCTTTTGGGTCCCAGGAGGATTCCAGTGCCGCATGACCCCCGTTACATGACTCGAGCCGCCTCGTCAACACTCGCGGATTCACGAATTTCTGGCCTTTTTTGTGGGCTATAGTCCATGGCTTTTGGGTCCCAGGAGGATTCCGGTGCCTCGTGACCCTGGTACACGACTCGAGCCGCCTCGTCAACACTCGCGGATTCACGAATTTCTGGCCGTTTTCGTGGGCTATAGTCCAAGGCTTTTGGGTTCCAGGAGGATTCCGGTGCCGCGTGTCCCCTGTTACACGACTCTAGCCGCCTCGTCAACACTCGAGGTTTCACGCAATTCTGGCCGTTTTTGTGGGCTATAGTCCAAGGCTTTTGGGTCCCAGGAGGATTCCGGTGCCGCGTAACCCTGGTACACGACTCTAGCCGCCTCGTCAACACTCGCAGTTTCACGCATTCCTGGCCGTTTTTGTGGGCTATAGTCCATGGCTTTTGGGTCCCAGGAGGATTCCGGTGCCGCGTGACCCCTGTTACACGACTCTAGCCGCCTCGTCAACACTCGAGGTTTCATGCAATTCTGGCCGTTTTTGTGGGCTATAGTCCAAGGCTTTTGGGTTCCAGGAGGATTCCGGTGCCGCGTGACCCCTGTTACATGCCTCTAGCCGCCTCGTCAACACTCGCGGTTTCACGCATTTATGGCTGTTTTCGTGGGCTATAGTCCATGACATTTGGGTCCCTGGAGGATTCCGGTGCCGCGTGACCCTGGTACACGATTCTAGCCGCCTCGTCAACTCTCGCGGTTTCACGCATTTCTGGCTGTTTTTGTGAGCTATAGTCCATGGCTTTTGGGTCCCCAAAGGATTCCAGTGCCGCGTGACCCCCGTTACATGACTCGAGCCGCCTCATCAACACTCGCGGATTCACGAATTTCTGGCCTTTTTGGTGGGCTATAGTCCATGGCTTTTGGGTCCCAGGAGGATTCCGGTGCCGCGTGACCCCTGTTACATGACTCTAGCCGCCTCGTCAACACTCGAGGTTTCACGCATTTCTGGCCATTTTTGTGGGCTATAGTCCAAGGCTTTTGGGTCCCAGGAGGATTCCGGTGCCGCGTAACCCTGGTACACGACTCTAGCCGCCTCGTCAACACTCGCGGTTTCATGCAATTCTGGCCGTTTTTGTGGGCAATAGTCCATGGCTTTTGGGTCCCAGGAGGATTCCGGTGCCGCGTGACCCCTGTTACACGACTCTAGCCGCCTCGTCAACACTCGCGGATTCACGAATTTCTGGCCTTTTTGGTGGGCTATAGTCCATGGCTTTTGGGTCCCAGGAGGATTCCGGTGCCGCGTGACCCCTGTTACATGACTCTAGCCGCCTCGTCAACACTCGAGGTTTCACGCATTTCTGGCCATTTTTGTGGGCTATAGTCCAAGGCTTTTGGGTCCCAGGAGGATTCCGGTGCCGCGTAACCCTGGTACACGACTCTAGCCGCCTCGTCAACACTCGCGGTTTCATGCAATTCTGGCCGTTTTTGTGGGCAATAGTCCATGGCTTTTGGGTCCCAGGAGGATTCCGGTGCCGCGTGACCCCTGTTACACGACTCTAGCCGCCTCGTCAACACTCGCGGTTTCATGCAATTCTGGCCGTTTTTGTGGGCTATAGTCCAAGGCTTTTGGGTTCCAGGAGGATTCCGGTGCCGCGTGACCCCTGTTACATGCCTCTAGCCGCCTCGTCAACACACGCGGTTTCACGCATTTATGGCTGTTTTTGTGGGCTATAGTCCATGACATTTGCGTCCCTGGAGGATTCCGCTGCCGCGTGACCCTAGTACACGACTCTAGCCGCCTCGTCAACTCTCGCGGTTTCACGCATTTCTGGCTGTTTTTGTGGGCTATAGTCCATGGCTTTTGGGTCCCCAAAGGATTCCAGTGCCGCATGACCCCCGTTACATGACTCGACCGCCTCGTCAACACTCGCGGATTCACGAATTTCTGGCCTTTTTTGTGGGCTATAGTCCATGGCTTTTGGGTCCCAGGAGGATTCCGGTGCCTCGTGACCCTGGTACACGACTCGAGCCGCCTCGTCAACACTCGCGGATTCACGAATTTCTGGCCGTTTTTGTGGGCTATAGTCCAAGGCTTTTGGGTTCCAGGAGGATTCCGGTGCCGCGTGTCCCCTGTTACACGACTCTAGCCGCCTCGTCAACACTCGAGGTTTCACGCAATTCTGGCCGTTTTTGTGGGCTATAGTCCAAGGCTTTTGGGTCCCAGGAGGATTCCGGTGCCGCGTAACCCTGGTACACGACTCTAGCCGCCTCGTCAACACTCGCGGTTTCACGCATTCCTGGCCGTTTTTGTGGGCTATAGTCCATGGCTTTTGGGTCCCAGGAGGATTCCGGTGCCGCGTGACCCCTGTTACACGACTCTAGCCGCCTCGTCAACACTCGAGGTTTCATGCAATTCTGGCCGTTTTTGTGGGCTATAGTCCATGGCTTTTGGGTCCCAGGAGGATTCCGGTGCCGCGTGACCCCTGTTACACGACTCTAGCCGCCTCGTCAACACTCGCGGTTTCATGCAATTCTGGCCGTTTTTGTGGGCTATAGTCCAAGGCTTTTGGGTTCCAGGAGGATTCCGGTGCCGCGTGACCCCTGTTACATGCCTCTAGCCGCCTCGTCAACACACGCGGTTTCACGCATTTATGGCTGTTTTTGTGGGCTATAGTCCATGACATTTGGGTCCCTGGAGGATTCCGGTGCCGCGTGTCCCCTGTTACACGACTCTAGCCGCCTCGTCAACACTCGAGGTTTCACGCAATTCTGGCCGTTTTTGTGGGCTATAGTCCAAGGCTTTTGGGTCCCAGGAGGATTCCGGTGCCGCGTAACCCTGGTACACGACTCTAGCCGCCTCGTCAACACTCGCAGTTTCACGCATTCCTGGCCGTTTTTGTGGGCTATAGTCCATGGCTTTTGGGTCCCAGGAGGATTCCGGTGCCGCGTGACCCCTGTTACACGACTCTAGCCGCCTCGTCAACACTCGAGGTTTCATGCAATTCTGGCCGTTTTTGTGGGCTATAGTCCATGGCTTTTGGGTCCCAGGAGGATTCCGGTGCCGCGTGACCCCTGTTACACGACTCTAGCCGCCTCGTCAACACTCGCGGTTTCATGCAATTCTGGCCGTTTTTGTGGGCTATAGTCCAAGGCTTTTGGGTTCCAGGAGGATTCCGGTGCCGCGTGACCCCTGTTACATGCCTCTAGCCGCCTCGTCAACACTCGCGGTTTCACGCATTTATGGCTGTTTTCGTGGGCTATAGTCCATGACATTTGGGTCCCTGGAGGATTCCGGTGCCGCGTGACCCTGGTACACGATTCTAGCCGCCTCGTCAACTCTCGCGGTTTCACGCATTTCTGGCTGTTTTTGTGAGCTATAGTCCATGGCTTTTGGGTCCCCAAAGGATTCCAGTGCCGCGTGACCCCCGTTACATGACTCGAGCCGCCTCATCAACACTCGCGGATTCACGAATTTCTGGCCTTTTTGGTGGGCTATAGTCCATGGCTTTTGGGTCCCAGGAGGATTCCGGTGCCGCGTGACCCCTGTTACATGACTCTAGCCGCCTCGTCAACACACGCGGTTTCACGCATTTATGGCTGTTTTTGTGGGCTATAGTCCATGACATTTGGGTCCCTGGAGGATTCCGGTGCCGCGTGTCCCCTGTTACACGACTCTAGCCGCCTCGTCAACACTCGAGGTTTCACGCAATTCTGGCCGTTTTTGTGGGCTATAGTCCAAGGCTTTTGGGTCCCAGGAGGATTCCGGTGCCGCGTAACCCTGGTACACGACTCTAGCCGCCTCGTCAACACTCGCAGTTTCACGCATTCCTGGCCGTTTTTGTGGGCTATAGTCCATGGCTTTTGGGTCCCAGGAGGATTCCGGTGCCGCGTGACCCCTGTTACACGACTCTAGCCGCCTCGTCAACACTCGAGGTTTCATGCAATTCTGGCCGTTTTTGTGGGCTATAGTCCATGGCTTTTGGGTCCCAGGAGGATTCCGGTGCCGCGTGACCCCTGTTACACGACTCTAGCCGCCTCGTCAACACTCGCGGTTTCATGCAATTCTGGCCGTTTTTGTGGGCTATAGTCCAAGGCTTTTGGGTTCCAGGAGGATTCCGGTGCCGCGTGACCCCTGTTACATGCCTCTAGCCGCCTCGTCAACACTCGCGGTTTCACGCATTTATGGCTGTTTTCGTGGGCTATAGTCCATGACATTTGGGTCCCTGGAGGATTCCGGTGCCGCGTGACCCTGGTACACGATTCTAGCCGCCTCGTCAACTCTCGCGGTTTCACGCATTTCTGGCTGTTTTTGTGAGCTATAGTCCATGGCTTTTGGGTCCCCAAAGGATTCCAGTGCCGCGTGACCCCCGTTACATGACTCGAGCCGCCTCATCAACACTCGCGGATTCACGAATTTCTGGCCTTTTTGGTGGGCTATAGTCCATGGCTTTTGGGTCCCAGGAGGATTCCGGTGCCGCGTGACCCCTGTTACATGACTCTAGCCGCCTCGTCAACACTCGAGGTTTCACGCATTTCTGGCCATTTTTGTGGGCTATAGTCCAAGGCTTTTGGGTCCCAGGAGGATTCCGGTGCCGCGTAACCCTGGTACACGACTCTAGCCGCCTCGTCAACACTCGCGGTTTCATGCAATTCTGGCCATTTTTGTGGGCAATAGTCCATGGCTTTTGGGTCCCAGGAGGATTCCGGTGCCGCGTGACCCCTGTTACACGACTGTAGCCGCCTCGTCAACACTCGCGGATTCACGAATTTCTGGCCTTTTTGGTGGGCTATAGTCCATGGCTTTTGGGTCCCAGGAGGATTCCGGTGCCGCGTGACCCCTGTTACATGACTCTAGCCGCCTCGTCAACACTCGAGGTTTCACGCATTTCTGGCCATTTTTGTGGGCTATAGTCCAAGGCTTTTGGGTCCCAGGAGGATTCCGGTGCCGCGTAACCCTGGTACACGACTCTAGCCGCCTCGTCAACACTCGAGGTTTCACGCATTTCTGGCCATTTTTGTGGGCTATAGTCCAAGGCTTTTGGGTCCCAGGAGGATTCCGGTGCCGCGTAACCCCTGTTACATGACTCTAGCCGCCTCGTCAACACTCGAGGTTTCACGCATTTCTGGCCATTTTTGTGGGCTATAGTCCAAGGCTTTTGGGTCCCAGGAGGATTCCGGTGCCGCGTAACCCTGGTACACGACTCTAGCCGCCTCGTCAACACTCGCGGTTTCATGCAATTCTGGCCGTTTTTGTGGGCAATAGTCCATGGCTTTTGGGTCCCAGGAGGATTCCGGTGCCGCGTGACCCCTGTTACACGACTCTAGCCGCCTCGTCAACACTCGCGGTTTCATGCAATTCTGGCCGTTTTTGTGGGCTATAGTCCAAGGCTTTTGGGTTCCAGGAGGATTCCGGTGCCGCGTGACCCCTGTTACATGCCTCTAGCCGCCTCGTCAACACACGCGGTTTCACGCATTTATGGCTGTTTTTGTGGGCTATAGTCCATGGCTTTTGGGTCCCAGGAGGATTCCGGTGCCTCGTGACCCTGGTACACGACTCGAGCCGCCTCGTCAACACTCGCGGATTCACGAATTTCTGGCCGTTTTTGTGGGCTATAGTCCAAGGCTTTTGGGTTCCAGGAGGATTCCGGTGCCGCGTGTCCCCTGTTACACGACTCTAGCCGCCTCGTCAACACTCGAGGTTTCACGCAATTCTGGCCGTTTTTGTGGGCTATAGTCCAAGGCTTTTGGGTCCCAGGAGGATTCCGGTGCCGCGTAACCCTGGTACACGACTCTAGCCGCCTCGTCAACACTCGCGGTTTCACGCATTCCTGGCCGTTTTTGTGGGCTATAGTCCATGGCTTTTGGGTCCCAGGAGGATTCCGGTGCCGCGTGACCCCTGTTACACGACTCTAGCCGCCTCGTCAACACTCGAGGTTTCATGCAATTCTGGCCGTTTTTGTGGGCTATAGTCCATGGCTTTTGGGTCCCAGGAGGATTCCGGTGCCGCGTGACCCCTGTTACACGACTCTAGCCGCCTCGTCAACACTCGCGGTTTCATGCAATTCTGGCCGTTTTTGTGGGCTATAGTCCAAGGCTTTTGGGTTCCAGGAGGATTCCGGTGCCGCGTGACCCCTGTTACATGCCTCTAGCCGCCTCGTCAACACACGCGGTTTCACGCATTTATGGCTGTTTTTGTGGGCTATAGTCCATGACATTTGGGTCCCTGGAGGATTCCGGTGCCGCGTGACCCTGGTACACGACTCTAGCCGCCTCGTCAACTCTCGCGGTTTCACGCATTTCTGGCTGTTTTTGTGGGCTATAGTCCATGGCTTTTGGGTCCCAGGAGGATTCCAGTGCCGCATGACCCCCGTTACATGACTCGAGCCGCCTCGTCAACACTCGCGGATTCACGAATTTCTGGCCTTTTTTGTGGGCTATAGTCCATGGCTTTTGGGTCCCAGGAGGATTCCGGTGCCTCGTGACCCTGGTACACGACTCGAGCCGCCTCGTCAACACTCGCGGATTCACGAATTTCTGGCCGTTTTTGTGGGCTATAGTCCAAGGCTTTTGGGTTCCAGGAGGATTCCGGTGCCGCGTGTCCCCTGTTACACGACTCTAGCCGCCTCGTCAACACTCGAGGTTTCACGCAATTCTGGCCGTTTTTGTGGGCTATAGTCCAAGGCTTTTGGGTCCCAGGAGGATTCCGGTGCCGAGTAACCCTGGTACACGACTCTAGCCGCCTCGTCAACACTCGCGGTTTCACGCATTCCTGGCCGTTTTTGTGGGCTATAGTCCATGGCTTTTGGGTCCCAGGCGGATTCCGGTGCCGCGTGACCCCTGTTACACGACTCTAGCCGCCTCGTCAACACTCGAGGTTTCATGCAATTCTGGCCGTTTTTGTGGGCTATAGTCCAAGGCTTTTGGGTTCCAGGAGGATTTCGGTGCCGCGTGACCCCTGTTACATGCCTCTAGCCGCCTCGTCAACACTCGCGGTTTCATGCATTTATGGCTGTTTTCGTGGGCTATAGTCCATGACATTTGGGTCCCTGGAGGATTCCGGTGCCGCGTGACCCTGGTACACGACTCTAGCCGCCTCGTCAACTCTCGCGGTTTCACGCATTTCTGGCTGTTTTTGTGAGCTATAGTCCATGGCTTATGGGTCCCCAAACACTAGTAGAGAAAGGGGCATTGTCACCGGTTTTAAAGGGCTTTTAGCACCGGTTGTGCAACCGGTGCTAAAAGGTCGGGACTAAAGGGGTACCCCCTTTAGCACCGGAACCCTATGAAACCGGTGATAAAGGCCTCCACGTGGGCACTGCTGAGCACGCGCAGGCGGAGGACCTTTTGTACCGGTTGGTAATACCAACCGGTGCTAAAGGCCTCCACATGGGCACGGCTGAGCACGCGCAGGACCTTTTGTACCGGTTGGTAATACCAACCGGTATTAATAGTTACTGTCTTTTTTCTTCCGCTTATTTTTCAGTGTTTCTGTTTTTTCTTTTGCGCTTATTTTTAGGGGTTTAGGGTTTCTGTTTTTTTCCTTTTCGCTTATTTTTCAGGGTTTCGGAGGAGATCACGTATGAAGTACCCATTACACATATAAATTGTACTCACTACGTACACATATAATTGTACTCACTACACATATAAATGAAGTACCCATAATTACATATAATTAAAGTACTTTTTTCACGGAGATATCACTGCTATTACATGGAGGGAGTCTATTTTTCCACATAGTGAAATTCACCGGATGGATTTATGACATGCGTAAGGAAAAATCCCGCCAATTCCTCCGCAATTGCTTTAACGCGGTTCGTTGGTAGGAGTTGGTTCCGCTTCCTTGCGATCTTTAAAAGGAGGAGATCAAATTAGTTATGATTGAAACTAAACACAAGTGATAGTAGAAAAATAAAGTTGTGAATGATTTTTGCGTACCTCTATGTTTCTTTGACTATTGACTCTCTCATTGACTTTCATGTGAATGAACTCACAAACGTAGTATCCACATAAATCTGTCCCATCTGGTTGTTGCAGACACCACTATACAACAATATGATTTAATCAAATAATAATAAAGAGAATTAGAACGATACACGGACCTAGTTAAGTAGTATTACTTACTTTGTTAGCTTTGAACTCCAGCTTATCTTTCCATTCACCGGGTTCTTGCTCGGTGAACTTTTTCCAAACCCTGCCCAAAAAGAATATGAATTGAGGAGTTATTACTTACTTTTGATATCAAGTAAATGAACGAAATAGAGGCGTAGTGCGATTGAAATTACCTCTTGAGCATTATACGCACGCTTTTGTATGCATCTGGATTTGTTTTTTTTGAGTCCCAGATTTCAACTTCTCCATCGTCGAGTTTAATGATCAGGAGAATGAAGTGGTAACTGCGCACGTAATTCAGAACTCATCAATTGCACTTAATATCGGGAAAGGAAAAAATAATGTGTACAAGACATTAACACTCACTTGAAATTGTAGGGAAAAAGTATTTCTTTCTTGGTACTTTGTCGCTTAAAGAAATTCAGTAAAACGTCCTCTATGGCGTCGGGTTGATTTTCTAAAGTCTGGACATGAACTTTATCCGGGTCAATGAACCCAATGTCCCAGATTTTGAGCTGTCTGCATTCACGAATCTTCATTCTGCATATATAATAGCGTACAAAAGAATGATGTGAGGATAATTACTGGCAATGAACGAGCTTAACTAAATAAGGAAAATACACAAATAAATTACTTACAGACAATAGCAGCTGATGATAGATTTGTCGAGAGCACGTTGATTGTACATCTGAAAAAGTTCAGAGAACTCAACCTGTACAGCATATTCTTGGAAGTAGTGCTCATCCTTAACTCCCGCCATGAAATAGAAAGTCCCATCTTTTGAGATGTCCATGTACCAGTTATGCAATCTCCATAACTGTGTTGTTAGAGCACTGGGGTTTGTCACCAGAGGCAGCCCGAGAGTATATTGATATGCTATCTCAAGAGTCTCGTACTCTCTGTCTGCACGGTATACAACTTCTCCAGGCTCGATTTCCTGAGGAGCCCGAGACGACACAATGAGCGGGGCCATCGATTGTACTTCTTGTTCCCCGAGCTGGGCAACTTGTTTCCCGCATTTCTTTTGTTTCCGTCGCTCCTCCTCTTCCTCCATCTGCGAGCTATGTACCTTGTTAATACCTCGCTCATAGTCTGTAAACGGCGCCGGTGGAGGGTTATATAAGTTATCAATGGTGTGATCTTTTACCTCAATTGGTATAGTCTTCAGAAGTTCCTTTATGGGATCCAGGGTTGCGGCATGTTTTTCCTCTTTTCGCCGTTCAAAAAAGGTTGCCGCATCGGCATTTAAGCTCACCGTTATTTCCTCCATAGTCATCTCGCAAGCCGGTTTCTCAGGAGCTAACTTCTCAGGAGACTTCAATTTTTGCGTTTTCTTTGCACGTTTAATGACAGGGGACCTGTCTTTCCTGAACAAACTCCGCTTCGTCACAAGACTAGTGGGCGCATCAGTCGGCTGACGGGACGGCGCGGGCGATGGACTTGCGGTGGGCACCCAATCATCGCGGAAGGCGGGTGGACTTTTAGGTGATAAATTTCTACCCGGAGGAGTCGGTGGCCTTGGCGTAGAGTCTGTAAAGATGATGTATTTCTTCTTCCATAGGACGATACCATGCTCGACTTCTCCCAAAGTCTTCTCGTCATCATTTCCCGGAATGTCAAGTTCCATTGAGTGGAATCCCGGCATAACTTTTGTGACCCCGACACGAGCATATCCAGCTGGAATCTGACCAAAATGGAAGGTTGCTCCAGGTTGATGTTGTAAAGCATATCCTTTCGCCACCGGATAACTGATGTTCTTCATTGGCACATGTAACTCACAATTTGTCTTCTCCGTGATATCATCCACGGGGTAGTGAGCCGCCGGTTCATCAACTGCGGGATTTTCTAGCTGCGTGGAACCCACGCTGCTTTTCCGCTGAGATAGGGTGACATCGATTGGAGGATCTTGTAGCACCATCCGAGATTCCCTTTGCTGGGTAATTGAGTCCAGTTGCTCCTGCTGCCGCTTCACCTGGGCCTCCCATGTTTGGACCTGGCGTTCTAATTGTGATAACCGGTCCGCCTCCTTCTTCTTACTTCTGGAACGGCTTTTATAAGATGCAACGTCCGCGGGAAACCCGTGAAGGAAACCAACGTCGCCTCCTCTACCTCGACATCGTCCCCAGTGTTCAGGATTCCCGAGGGCGAGTGTCAGCTCGTCGTCCTCTCTATTGGGAACAAATGTTCCCTCTCGGACGGCCGCTATTGCCTTCTCTAGCTTTTTTACAACTCGTGTAATTCTTTTCTTCCATTTTCCTTTTGCAACAATTCGCCCTGTCTCTGGGTCCAACACTGCTCCATGCGCGAACAACCAGTACTTGGACCTCTCGGGCCAGTCATCTGTCTGTGGAGTGATCCCTTTTAGACGCAGTTCGTTTTCAAAGGATTCCCACTTAGGCAAGGCAGTCTTGTAGCCACCTGACCCCAAAGTATGGTGGTATTTCTTCTTCCTAGCATTCTCCTTATTTCTCTCGGATCGGGCCAGAGCGACGGCTCATTTCTTATAAGCTACAAATGCAGGCCAATCATCTTTTATCTTCTTTAGAGGGCCCTTGAATTCTGGAGCCTTTTTCTCATATTTTTTCCACAATTTTTTCTTCCAGCTGTTGAATTGTGTGGCCATCTTCTTAAGAGTCCACTCCCTGACTTTCTGCAGCTTCTTCTCTGGGAGACCTTCCGGTAGGCTGAAATCACTCAAGATTGAGTCCCAAAGAGTTTCCTTAAGTCTGTCGTCGACATAACTTGCGCCAACGTTCGCTTTCTTTGGCTCATTCCATTCTGCAAGGGTGATCGGGATAATGTCCCTAACAATCGCTCCGCATTGAGCTACATATTTGCGGCAGGTGTTTTCTGGTTTCAGCGGTTTGCCATCATCGCCTACTTCAACGATCGACAGCTTTGCACCATCTTCTAGCTTCAACCTTTTGGCCGGGCCTCGTGTAGGGTTTGTCGGCTTCTTTTTAGATCCGGAGGCCTAAAAGAAAAATGTTTTGTTAGTAGGTGCAATATAAATCAATTTATGCATCAACAAGACTTAATATATATATATACCTGGCCGGAGTTTTCCGCGGGCACTTGATCGTCGTCTATTATTTCTAGCTCAAGTCCCTCACCGGAGTCGTTCAGACATCTTGAGCTGAAATCATCCTCTTGTTCATCATCAGAATCTTCTCCATCGAAATTTACTCCAAGACTCTTCTCATATATTATTGCTGCCATTTGCTCTTCAATGTCCTCGTTTCGGATGAAGGGGTTGTTGTCCATAGCTCAATGTCACTTCAAATTTAAATTTGAATCAAGGTTACAATTAAAGTTGATACAAATATTTCTTATACACATAAGTTGGAACAAATATTTCTTGTACACATAAGTTGGAACAAATATTTCTTATATACATAAATTGGAACAAAAATTTGCTAAATTTCCAACTTTGCTAAATTTCCGATTTGGGGCGTTACAAGTCATAATAATATATACCGCATCAATAATACATCACGCTAATCAAAATGGACGTCGAACTGCCGGAAACATGCCGCGGGCGGTGAAAACCCAAAGTGAAGGAACCCAAACAGGATCATAACTAATGTGAGATCCCTGAAGATGCTGCCAAGTGTTGGACGGAAAGACGTCCAACGCGACCATGTACCGACGGACGTGCTCGTCCTCCGCCCTGACACGACGACGTACCAACTCCTCGGGGGCCGGCACCCTCTGTACCCGTCGTGGCCCACGTGACCGCCACCAAAGAAGCTCCGGGTCGACGATGGTTCCCTCATTCCTCACCAATCTGCGCACACCGGAAGGTGGCACCTCCCAGTGCCAACCCGGCGGAGCCCAGTCCCGGACATCCATAGTCACGTCCATCTCGAAACTATGAATCTTTACATTAACTCTTAAAATTCCAAGACATTGTATAAAACATTGTAAAATTCAAAGACATTGTATAAAATTCCAACATAGTGCTAAATTCTAACATTGCAACTAAATTTAACAGAAAAATATTGCAACTAAATTTTCCAACTTTGCTATATTTTTAAAGTTCTTAAATTTCTAAATTTGCTACACATTTGCTACATATTTTTAAAATTCCTAAATATCAAAATTTGCTACACATTTGCCTAAACAGTACTAATTTTTGCTAGTTATAATAAAAAAATTGCTAGCTATAATAACCTAAACACTAATAACCTAAACACTAATCTAATAAACAGTACTAATAACCTATAATGAAAAATCCTATAATTAATTTGCTAATAATAACCTATAACTAATAACCTATAATTAATTTGCTAGCTATAATGAAAAAAAAACCTTGGAGAGGCCGGCGGTGGTGGAGGCGATGGCCGGAGCGGGGAGGTCTCGCCGCGGCCGTAGCAGGGAGGGAGGGACGGCGATGTGCGGCGGCGCAGGCGATGGCCGGAGCGGTGGCGGAGGCCGGAGGCGTGCGCGCTGCCGGAGGTGGAGGGAGGCCGGAGCGGGGCGCGTGGGAGGCGATGGCGCGCTCGGAGGCAGGAGACGACGGCGCGGTGGTCGGTGGCGACGGCGCGGTGGTCGGTGGCGACGGCGCGGTGGTCGGTGGCGACGGCGCGGCGGCGGAGGAGCAGGGCTTCGCCGTAGGCGGCGTCGGCGTCGCGCGTGGAGCTCGAGAGACAGGGGAGATCGAAGAACACTTAGCAGTTTTGGGCGGTTCGCCTGTGTTAACTGCTCGAAATAGACCTTTATCACCGGTTGTTCTTATCAACCGGTGCTAAAGACCCTTTAGCACCGGTTGGTAACAGCAACCGGTGCTAAAGGTCCTCTTTTGGACGCACCGAAATTTTCGCGCGCAGGGCCAACCCCTTTAGTACCGGTTGGAAAATCCAACCGGTACTAAAGGGCTTTTGAATTGAATTTTCTGTTTTATCTTTTCTTTTTTCTGTTTTCTTACAATATATTTTCTTATGTTTTCTGTTGGTTTTTTCTTACAAAATTTGTAATAACTATCTATTTGTTTTTCTCTAGTTTCTTTTTCTTTCATTTCTATGTAATTTAATTGTCTAATTTTTTTTAAGAACTATCTTTTTGTTTTTTTCTCCAGTTTCTTTTTCTCTAGTTTATGTAGATTTATCGAAAGTAATTCAAATTTGAACTACAACTGTTTAATAGTTTGTTCTGAAATTTTTGGAAAAATCATTTTGAGGTACACAACTAGTGGTTATATCACAGAAACACTGATAATTCTAGAAAAATATTACCTCTTTCGACGAATAGTCATCGCGACCGTTTTGATCGCTTTTAAGAAAAAATGAAATAAATTGATAAACATCTCAAAAAATGAAATCCTTTGGCATGGGCTCCTTATATGTGTAGTAGTTGCTATGAAAAATGATAAACTTGATTTTTGACAAAATGTGCAAAAAAAGTCTTCACAAAAAGGTCTATCATGTATGAACATCTAGAAGTTTCAAGACAAATGACCAAGTTATGGTCATTTCCACGACATAGTTTGTGATAAATATCTCATATCCCACAAATAGATGTATCTTGTTATAAGAAACAACCTTGCCAAAGGAAATCTTAAAATTAATTCCATAAGTATTATTTTCCATTTTTTAAGTGCAAAAAATGACTTTTTTTGTGAACAAAGTACCAAAAAATATGATGCAAAATGGGACCCATTTAATTTTCATGGAAACTAGTACACATATGATGGATAATTCCCAAGTATTAGGTTTTTCCTTGATTTCTAACTAATTTCCCATAGTTTAATGAGTTTATGTTGATTTATCGAAAGTAATTCAAATTTGAACTACAACTGTTTGATAGTTTGTTCTGAAATTTTTGGAAAAATCATTTTGAGTTACACAACTAGTGGTTATATCACAGAAACACTGATAATTCTAGAAAATATTACCTCTTTCGACGAATAGTCATCGCGACCGTTTTGATCGCTTTTAAGGAAAAAATGAAATAAATTGATAAACATCTCAAAAAATGAGTTCCTTTGGCATGGGCTCCTTATATGTGTACTAGTTGCTATGAAAAATGATAAACTTGATTTTTGACAAAATGTGCAAAAAAAGTCTTCACAAAAAGGTCTATCATGTATGAACATCTAGAAGTTTCAAGACAAATGACCAAGTTATGGTCATTTCCACGGCATAGTTTGTGATAAATATCTCATATCCCACAAATAGATGTATCTTGTTATAAGAAACAACCTTGCCAAAGGAAATCTTAAAATTAATTCCATAAGTATTATTTTCCATTTTTTAAGTGCAAAAAATGACTTTTTTTGTGAACAAAGTACCAAAAATATGATGCAAAATGGGACCCATTTAATTTTCATGGAAACTAGTACACATATGATGGATAATTCCCAAGTATTAGGTTTTTCCTTGATTTCTAACTAATTTCCCATAGTTTAATGAGTTTATGTTGATTTATCGAAAGTAATTCAAATTTGAACTACAACTGTTTGATAGTTTGTTCTGAAATTTTTGGAAAAATCATTTTGAGTTACACAACTAGTGGTTATATCACAGAAACTATGATAATTCTAGAAAATATTACCTCTTTCGACGAATAGTCATCGCGACCGTTTTGATCGCTTTTAAGGAAAAAATGAAATAAATTGATAAACATCTCAAAAAATGAGTTCCTTTGGCATGGGCTCCTTATATGTGTACTAGTTGCTATGAAAAATGATAAACTTGATTTTTGACAAAATTTGCAAAAAAAGTCTTCACAAAAAGGTCTATCATGTATGAACATCTTGAAGTTTCAAGACAAATGACCAAGTTATGATCATTTCCACGGCATAGTTTGTGATAAATATCTCATATCCCACAAATAGATGTATCTTGTTATAAGAAACAACCTTGCCAAAGGAAATCTTAAAATTAATTCCATAAGTATTATTTTCCATTTTTTAAGTGCAAAAAATGACTTTTTTTGTGAACAAAGTACCAAAAATATGATGCAAAATGGGACCCATTTAATTTTCATGGAAACTAGTACACATATGATGGATAATTCCCAAGTATTAGGTTTTTCCTTGATTTCTAACTAATTTCCCATAGTTTAATGAGTTTATGTTGATTTATCGAAAGTAATTCAAATTTGAACTACAACTGTTTGATAGTTTGTTCTGAAATTTTTGGAAAAATCATTTTGAGTTACACAACTAGTGGTTATATCACAGAAACACTGATAATTCTAGAAAATATTACCTCTTTCGACGAATAGTCAACGCGACCGTTTTGAGCCACCAACCGGGACTAAAGAAGCACACGGATCGTGAGTTTCTTTCAAGCACTTGTGAGCCGTTAGATCAGGAGCGTGTTTCTTTCAAGCACTTGTGAGCCGTTAGATCCCGGTTGTTGTTACCAACCGGGACTAAAGAAGCACACGGATCGTGTGTTTCTTTCAAGCACTTGTGAGCCGTTAGATCAGGAGTGTGTTTCTTTCAAGCACTTGTGAGCCGTTAGATCCCGGTTGTTGTTACCAACCGGGACTAAAGAAGCACACGTACCCTATATATAGCCCCCCTCCCGGACATGTTCAGCACTCAGTGAAGGCTGAAGGTGAACCCTCCCCTCGGCTGAGGCATCTTTGGGCAACCAGCGGCAAGACGTCTCTGATGATCTGCGACCGTTCCAAACGGTTGCAGATCATTAGAGATGTCTTGCCGGACGGTTGTAGATCTTCAGAGATGTCTTGCCACCGGACGGTTCTATCTATACATAATACTTCAGTTCATCGACCGAATACAAAGCATTCGGATTCCCTGCATACGCCCAACGGTGCATTTGATATGCAGGCACTCAGGAGTCACCGTTGGGCTGTATGCAGGTGAAATCGTGTGTTTTGTTCCATGCATCTACAAAAGACTTCAGTTCACTTGTTCTTCTGATACAAAGCATTCGGATATTACACATCAACAAAATAATTCAGTTCACTTGGGCTGTATGCAGGTGAAATCACATCGACCGAATACAAAGCATTCGGACCCAACATTGCATTTGATATGCAGGTTTAATACATTGTTACACATCACGAACAACCACCCTATCTAGTGTTCATTTTTTCTTCGTGTGTGTCCCTTTCTTCTCACTGCGCCGTAGCCATGGACAATCTTCATCATTTAAAGCGATGGTTGGGTCAGTTCTCACTTTGAAGGGCGGAATTTTATCAAACTTATTGTAATCTTCTGACATGTCTGTCTTGTCCTCCACTCCCACGATGTTTCTTTTCCCTGAAAGAACTATGTGGCGCCTTGGCTCATCGTATGATGTATCAGCTTGCTTATCTTTTCTTTTTTTCGGTCTGGAAGACATGTCCTTGACATAGAAAACCTGAGCCACATCATTGGCTAGGACGAATGGCTCGGTGTAGTACCCAAGATTGTTGAGATCCACGGTAGTCATTCCGTACCGTCGGTCTATCTCTACCCCGCCTGACAGGTTGACCCATTTGCAATTAAACAAAGGGATCTTAAAAGAAGGTCCATAGTCAAGTTCCAATATCTGCTGTATGCAACCATAATATGTGTCCTTTGTCCCATTGTCGTTTGTTGCATCAAAGCGGACACCACTGTTTTGGTTAGTGCTCTTTTTGTCTTGGGTTTCCGTGTAAAATGTATTTCCATTTATCTCGTACCCTTCGAAAGTCAATATAGTCGAAGATGGTGAATTGGCCAACAAGTATAGCTCTACTCCAACATCTTTGTTATTAATGAGATGTGTACGCAACCAACTGCCAAAAGTATCCACGTGTTTTCCTTTAATCCAGTAGTCAGTCTGCTCCGGATATTCGGAGCATAAAATATCCATGTGTTCCACGATATACGGAGCCACCAATCTGGAATTTGCTAAAACTGTGTAGTGTGCTTGGGTGAAAGAATGTCCATCCATACTTGTTGTTGCTTTCTTTCCTAGCGTTCCTTTTCCACGCAGTCTCCCCTCATGGCGCGATTGAGGAACACCAATCGGCATAAGATCAGGAATAAAGTCCACACAAAACTCAATGACCTCCTCTGTTCCATAGCCCTTGGACATGCTTCCTTCTGGCCTAGCACGATTATGAACGTATTTCTTTAAGACTCCCATGTACCTCTCAAAGGGGAACATGTTGTGTAGAAATACAGGACCGAGAATGGAAATCTCTTCGACTAGGTGAACTATGAGGTGCGTCATAATGTTGAAGAAGGATGGTGGAAACACTAACTCGAAGCTGACAAGACATTGCACCACATCCTTCTGTAAACTTGGTAGACTAGCTGGATCGATTACCTTCTGAGATATTGCATTGAGAAATGCACATAGCTTCACAATGGGTTCTCGAACGTTTTCCGGTAATAGCCCCCTCAATGCAACCGGAAGTAATTGTGTCATAATCACGTGACAGTCATGAGACTTCAGATTTTGAAACTTTAGCTCTGTCATGTTTATTATTCCCTTTATATTCGACGAGAACCCAGATGGAACCTTCATACTGTGAAGACATTCAAAAAATATTTTCTTCTCTTCTTTCGTAAGAGCGTAGCTGGCAGGAGCTGGTTCATTCTCTGTCCCATTGTCGTCTCGATGCATCTCTTCGCTCATACGTTGATGGGCCTGCCTTACTTTCGGTGTATCTTTTGACTTCCCTTTTTTTGACATCCCCTTTTTGGACTTCCCTTTTTTTGACTTCCCTTCTTTCGACTTCCCATACACGCCCAAGAAGTTAAGCAGGTTGCAGCAAATATTCTTTGTCACGTGCATCACGTCGATTGCAGATTGAACTTCTAGCAGTATCCAATAGGGCAGCTCCCAAAATATAGATGTCTTTTTCCACATGGGTACGTGGTTGTTTGCGTCATTCGGAACTTGTAGTCCCCCAGGACCCTTTCCAAAGATTACTTTTAAATCCTTAACCATATCATATATAACAGAACTACAAGGGCGGGTAGGCCTCAGCCGATGATCTGCCTCACCTTTGTAATGTTTGCCTTTCTTCCTTAAGGGATGCTTGGGTCCAAGAAATCGACGATGCCCCATGTACACAATCTTGTTACACAAATATATACTGTCAGTCTTATCTAAACAATGCGTGCATGCATTGTATCCCTTGTTTGATTGTCCTGAAATGTTACTAAGAGCAGGCCAATCATTGATGGTTACAAACAGCAACGCTCGTAGGTTAAATTCCTCCTGTTTATACTCATCCCACACACGCACACCTTCGTCAGACCACAACTGTAAAAGTTCGTCAACTAATGGCCTCAGATACACATCAATGTCGTTGCCGGGTTGCTTCGGGCCTTGGATAAGCACTGGCATCATGATATACTTTTTCTTCATGCACAACCAAGGAGGAAGATTATAGATACATAGAGTCACAGGCCAGGTGCTATGACTGCTGCTCTGCTCCCCAAATGGATTCAAGCCATCTGTACTTAGACCAAACCTTAAGTTCCTTGCGTCAGCTGCAAAATCTCGAAACTCACTGTCAATCTTTCTCCACTGCGACCCATCAGCCGGGTGTCTCAGCATCTCGTCTTCCTTACGGTCTTCTTTGTGCCATCGCAACAACTTGGCATTCTCTTTGTTTCGGAACAAACGTTTCAACCGTGGTATTATAGGAGCATACCACATCACCTTTGCAGGAACCCTCTTCCTGGGGCTGGCCTCGCACTCAACATCACCTGAGTCTTCTCGCCTTATCTTATACCGCAATGCACCGCATATCGGGCATGCATTCAAATTCTCGTACTTCTCACCGCGGTAGAGGATGCAGTCGTTGATGCATGCATGTATCTTCTGCACCTCTAATCCTAGTGGGCAGACAATCTTCTTTGCTTCGTACGTACTGGAGGGCAATTCATTTTTCCTTGGAAGCATCTTTTTAAATATTTGTAGCAACTGTTCAAATCCCTTGTCAGATACTCCATTCCTTGCCTTCCATTGAAGCAATTCCAGGGTGCTACCCAGCTTTTTCTGGCCATCTTCACAAGTTGGATACAATAATTTTTTGTGGTCCTCCAACATGCGCTCTAACTTCAACCACTCGTTTTCAGTTCCGCAGATTATCTGTTCATCAAGAATAACCTGACGAAGATCATCATCAGACTGATCATCAACAATGACCTCATGCTCAGCTTCGTCTTCCCCCATTTTAGTATCACCGTGTTCAGAGAACAGAGGATAGTTGTCATCATCATCTTCTTCATTGTCCTCCATTATAACCCCTGTTTCTCCGTGCTTGGGCCAACAAAAATAATTGGGCATGAAGCCTTTACGGAACAGGTGGAAGTTTAGGGTTCTTGCGCTAGGGTAATTCGTCTTATTCCGACACTCATCGCATGGACAAAACATAAAACCATTCTTCTTGTTTAACTCAGCCGCACGGAGAAATTCCTGTAGGCCACTAATGAACTCCGGAGACCGTCGGTCAACGTACATCCATTGTCGATTCATCTGCATTATATAAATATATCTAAAACCATTACACTATATATATAACAAACAATTATCAAGTAAGAAAAATATACGAGTAATAACTATGCATCTAAACCATACAACTAATATTTTTTAAAAATATAAGAAAAAAAAAGTGGCTCACCGAGGTGGTGTCGGTCACGGGGCGCCGCGGGCGATCGGCGGCGGTGAGGAAGTGGGGACGACACTATAAAAAGGCACAAATCTTATTTTAAATTGAGCTCAAAATGCATATAAAACAAATAAAATCCCTAACTTAGGCATTTCATCAAACACCTTGCTTGCACTAGAAAAAACAAATGAGTTAAACTAGCAAAATGAGCTAAACTTGAAATGCCGGAAGAGAAGATGAAGTTGCTAACCCTTATATAAGTAAGTGCTACCAATCTTAACAAATGTTGTAGAGATCAAAGAGTGCTAGATCTTGGGATAGCAAAGAGAGAAGAAAATGGAGCTTGAATGAGAGCAATGGAGCTGTGCCTCGGGTGGAAGAAGGCAATATAGGCCGAACCTTTAGTACCGGTTTGTATTACAAACCGGTACTAAAGGGTCTGGCCGTGTCTGCCGGCCGAACCTTTAGTACCGGTTGGTAATACAAACCGGTACTAAAGGGTCTGACCCGACTGAGGCAACCCTTTAGTACCGGTTGGTATTACCAACCGGTACTAAAGGGTCCAACGCAACCGGTGCAAATAGCTGCCGGGCTGTCTCGCCTCTGGAACCGGTACTAATACCCCTTTAGTACCGGTTCCAGTCAATCCGGTGCCAAATGTGGCCTCACCAAAGGCTTGTTTTCTACTAGTGAAAGGATTCCAGTGCCGCGTGACCCCCGTTACATGACTCGAGCCGCCTCATCAACACTCGCGGATTCACGAATTTCTGGCCTTTTTGGTGGGCTATAGTCCATGGCTTTTGGGTCCCAGGAGGATTTCGGTGCCGCGTGACCCCTGTTACATGACTCTAGCCGCCTCGTCAACACTCGAGGTTTCACGCATTTCTGGCCATTTTTGTGGGCTATAGTCCAAGGCTTTTGGGTCCCAGGAGGATTCCGGTGCCGCGTAACCCTGGTACACGACTCTAGCCGCCTCGTCAACACTCGCGGTTTCACACATTTCTGGCCGTTTTTGTGGGCTATAGTCCATGGCTTTTGGGTCCCTGGAGGATTCCGGTGCCGCGTGACCCCTGTTACACGACTCTAGCCGCCTCGTCAACACTCGCGGTTTCATGCAATTCTGGCCGTTTTTGTGGGCTATAGTCCAAGGCTTTTGGGTTCCAGGAGGATTCCGGTGCCGCGTGACCCCTGTTACATGCCTCTAGCCGCCTCGTCAACACTCGCGGTTTCACGGATTTATGGCTGTTTTTGTGGGCTATAGTCCATGACATTTGGGTCCCTGGAGGATTCCGCTGCCGCGTGACCCTGGTACACGACTCTAGCCGCCTCGTCAACTCTCGCGGTTTCACGCATTTCTGGCTGTTTTTGTGGGCTATAGTCCATGGCTTTTGGGTCCCCAAAGGATTCCAGTGCCGCATGACCCCCGTTACATGACTCGAGCCGCCTCGTCAACACTCGCGGATTCACGAATTTCTGGCCTTTTTTGTGGGCTATAGTCCATGGCTTTTGGGTCCCAGGAGGATTCCGGTGCCTCGTGACCCTGGTACACGACTCGAGCCGCCTCGTCAACACTCGCGGATTCACGAATTTCTGGCCGTTTTTGTGGGCTATAGTCCAAGGCTTTTGGGTTCCAGGAGGATTCCGGTGCCGCGTGTCCCCTGTTACACGACTCTAGCCGCCTCGTCCACACTCGAGGTTTCACGCAATTCTGGCCGTTTTTGTGGGCTATAGTCCAAGGCTTTTGGGTCCCAGGAGGATTCCGGTGCCGCGTAACCCTGGTACAGGACTCTAGCCGCCTCGTCAACACTCGCGGTTTCACGCATTCCTGGCCGTTTTTGTGGGCTATAGTCCATGGCTTTTGGGTCCCAGGAGGATTCCGGTGCCGCGTGACCCCTGTTACACGACTCTAGCCGCCTCGTCAACACTCGAGGTTTCATGCAATTCTGGCCGTTTTTGTGGGCTATAGTCCAAGGCTTTTGGGTTCCAGGAGGATTTCGGTGCCGCGTGACCCCTGTTACATGCCTCTAGCCGCCTCGTCAACACTCACGGTTTCACGCATTTATGGCTGTTTTCGTGGGCTATAGTCCATGACATTTGGGTCCCTGGAGGATTCCGGTGCCGCGTGACCCTGGTACACGACTCTAGCCGCCTCGTCAACTCTCGCGGTTTCACGCATTTCTGGCTGTTTTTGTGAGCTATAGTCCATGGCTTATGGGTCCCCAAAGGATTCCAGTGCCGCGTGACCCCCGTTACATGACTCGAGCCGCCTCATCAACACTCGCGGATTCACGAATTTCTGGCCTTTTTGGTGGGCTATAGTCCATGGCTTTTGGGTCCCAGGAGGATTTCGGTGCCGCGTGACCCCTGTTACATGACTCTAGCCGCCTCGTCAACACTCGCGGTTTCACGGATTTATGGCTGTTTTTGTGGGCTATAGTCCATGACATTTGGGTCCCTGGAGGATTCCGGTGCCGCGTGACCCTGGTACACGACTCTAGCCGCCTCGTCAACTCTCGCGGTTTCACGCATTTCTGGCTGTTTTTGTGGGCTATAGTCCATGGCTTTTGGGTCCCCAAAGGATTCCAGTGCCGCATGACCCCCGTTACATGACTCAAGCCGCCTCGTCAACACTCGCGGATTCACGAATTTCTGGCCTTTTTTGTGGGCTATAGTCCATGGCTTTTGGGTCCCAGGAGGATTCCGGTGCCTCGTGACCCTGGTACACGACTCGAGCCGCCTCGTCAACACTCGCGGATTCACGAATTTCTGGCCGTTTTTGTGGGCTATAGTCCAAGGCTTTTGGGTTCCAGGAGGATTCCGGTGCCGCGTGTCCCCTGTTACACGACTCTAGCCGCCTCGTCAACACTCGAGGTTTCACGCAATTCTGGCCGTTTTTGTGGGGTATAGTCCAAGGCTTTTGGGTCCCAAGAGGATTCCGGTGCCGCGTAACCCTGGTACACGACTCTAGCCGCCTCGTCAACACTCGCGGTTTCACGCATTCTTGGCCGTTTTTGTGGGCTATAGTCCATGGCTTTTGGGTCCCAGGAGGATTCCGGTGCCGCGTGACCCCTGTTACACGACTCTAGCCGCCTCGTCAACACTCGAGGTTTCATGCAATTCTGGCCGTTTTTGTGGGCTATAGTCCAAGGCTTTTGGGTTCCAGGAGGATTCCGGTGCCGCGTGACCCCTGTTACATGCCTCTAGCCGCCTCGTCAACACTCGCGGTTTCACGCATTTATGGCTGTTTTCGTGGGCTATAGTCCATGACATTTGGGTCCCTGGAGGATTCCGGTGCCGCGTGACCCTGGTACACGACTCTAGCCGCCTCGTCAACTCTCGCGGTTTCACGCATTTCTGGCTGTTTTTGTGAGCTATAGTCCATGGCTTATGGGTCCCCAAAGGATTCCAGTGCCGCGTGACCCCCGTTACATGACTCGAGCCGCCTCATCAACACTCGCGGATTCACGAATTTCTGGCCTTTTTGGTGGGCTATAGTCCATGGCTTTTGGGTCCCAGGAGGATTCCGGTGCCGCGTGACCCCTGTTACATGACTCTAGCCGCCTCGTCAACACTCGAGGTTTCACGCATTTCTGGCCATTTTTGTGGGCTATAGTCCAAGGCTTTTGGGTCCCAGGAGGATTCCGGTGCCGCGTAACCCTGGTACACGACTCTAGCCGCCTCGTCAACACTCGCGGTTTCACACATTTCTGGCCGTTTTTGTGGGCAATAGTCCATGGCTTTTGGGTCCCAGGAGGATTCCGGTGCCGCGTGACCCCTGTTACACGACTCTAGCCGCCTCGTCAACACTCGCGGTTTCATGCAATTCTGGCCGTTTTTGTGGGCTATAGTCCAAGGCTTTTGGGTTCCAGGAGGATTCCGGTGCCGCGTGACCCCTGTTACATGCCTCTAGCCGCCTCGTCAACGCACGCGGTTTCACGCATTTATGGCTGTTTTTGTGGGCTATAGTCCATGACATTTGGGTCCCTGGAGGATTCCGGTGCCGCGTGACCCTGGTACACGACTCTAGCCGCCTCGTCAACTCTCGCGGTTTCACGCATTTCTGGCTGTTTTTGTGGGCTATAGTCCCTGGCTTTTGGGTCCCAGGAGGATTCCAGTGCCGCATTACCCCTGTTACATGACTCGAGCCGCCTCGTCAACACTCGCGGATTCACGAATTTCTGGCCTTTTTTGTGGGCTATAGTCCATGGCTTTTGGGTCCCAGGAGGATTCCGGTGCCTCGTGACCCTGGTACACGACTCGAGCCGCCTCGTCAACACTCGCGGATTCACGAATTTCTGGCCGTTTTTGTGGGCTATAGTCCAAGGCTTTTGGGTTCCAGGATGATTCCGGTGCCGCGTGTCCCCTGTTACGCGACTCTAGCCGCCTCGTCAACACTCGAGGTTTCACGCAATTCTGGCCGTTTTTGTGGGCTATAGTCCAAGGCTTTTGGGTCCCAGGAGGATTCCGGTGCCGCGTAACCCTGGTACACGACTCTAGCCGCCTCGTCAACACTCGCGTTTTCACGCATTCCTGGCCGTTTTTGTGGGCTATAGTCCATGGCTTTTGGGTCCCAGGAGGATTCCGGTGCCGCGTGACCCCTGTTACACGACTCTAGCCGCCTCGTCAACACTCGAGGTTTCATGCAATTCTGGCCGTTTTTGTGGGCTATAGTCCAAGGCTTTTGGGTTCCAGGAGGATTCCGGTGCCGCGTGACCCCTGTTACATGCCTCTAGCCGCCTCGTCAACACTCGCGGTTTCACGCATTTATGGCTGTTTTCGTGGGCTATAGTCCATGACATTTGGGTCCCTGGAGGATTCCGGTGCCGCGTGACCCTGGTACACGACTCAAGCCGCCTCGTCAACTCTCGCGGTTTCACGCATTTCTGGCTGTTTTTGTGAGCTATAGTCCATGGCTTATGGGTCCCCAAAGGATTCCAGTGCCGCGTGACCCCCGTTACATGACTCGAGCCGCCTCATCAACACTCGCGGATTCACGAATTTCTGGCCTTTTTGGTGGGCTATAGTCCATGGCTTTTGGGTCCCAGGAGGATTTCGGTGCCGCGTGACCCCTGTTACATGACTCTAGCCGCCTCGTCAACACTCGAGGTTTCACGCATTTCTGGCCATTTTTGTGGGCTATAGTCCAAGGCCTTTGGGTCCCAGGAGGATTCCGGTGCCGCGTAACCCTGATACACGACTAGCCGCCTCGTCAACACTCGCGGTTTCACACATTTCTGGCCGTTTTTGTGGGCTATAGTCCATGGCTTTTGGGTCCCTGGAGGATTCCGGTGCCGCGTGACCCCTGTTACACGACTCTAGCCGCCTCGTCAACACTCGCGGTTTCACGCATTTCTGGCCATTTTTGTGGGCTATAGTCCAAGGCTTTTGGGTCCCAGGAGGATTCCGGTGCCGCGTAACCCTGGTACACGACTCTAGCCGCCTCGTCAACACTCGCGGTTTCACACATTTCTGGCCGTTTTTGTGGGCAATAGTCCATGGCTTTTGGGTCCCAGGAGGATTCCGGTGCCGCGTGACCCCTGTTACACGACTCTAGCCGCCTCGTCAACACTCGCGGTTTCATGCAATTCTGGCCGTTTTTGTGGGCTATAGTCCAAGGCTTTTGGGTTCCAGGAGGATTCCGGTGCCGCGTGACCCCTGTTACATGCCTCTAGCCGCCTCGTCAACGCACGCGGTTTCACGCATTTATGGCTGTTTTTGTGGGCTATAGTCCATGACATTTGGGTCCCTGGAGGATTCCGGTGCCGCGTGACCCTGGTACACGACTCTAGCCGCCTCGTCAACTCTCGCGGTTTCACGCATTTCTGGCTGTTTTTGTGGGCTATAGTCCATGGCTTTTGGGTCCCAGGAGGATTCCAGTGCCGCATTACCCCCGTTACATGACTCGAGCCGCCTCGTCAACACTCGCGGATTCACGAATTTCTGGCCTTTTTTGTGGGCTATAGTCCATGGCTTTTGGGTCCCAGGAGGATTCCGGTGCCTCGTGACCCTGGTACACGACTCGAGCCGCCTCGTCAACACTCGCGGATTCACGAATTTCTGGCCGTTTTTGTGGGCTATAGTCCAAGGCTTTTGGGTTCCAGGAGGATTCCGGTGCCGCGTGTCTCCTGTTACACGACTCTAGCCGCCTCGTCAACACTCGAGGTTTCACGCAATTCTGGCCGTTTTTGTGGGCTATAGTCCAAGGCTTTTGGGTCCCAGGAGGATTCCGGTGCCGCGTAACCCTGGTACACGACTCTAGCCGCCTCGTCAACACTCGCGGTTTCACGCATTCCTGGCCGTTTTTGTGGGCTATAGTCCATGGCTTTTGGGTCCCAGGAGGATTCCGGTGCCGCGTGACCCCTGTTACACGACTCTAGCCGCCTCGTCAACACTCGAGGTTTCATGCAATTCTGGCCGTTTTTGTGGGCTATAGTCCAAGGCTTTTGGGTTCCAGGAGGATTCCGGTGCCGCGTGACCCCTGTTACATGCCTCTAGCCGCCTCGTCAACACTCGCGGTTTCACGCATTTATGGCTGTTTTCGTGGGCTATAGTCCATGACATTTGGGTCCCTGGAGGATTCCGGTGCCGCGTGACCCTGGTACACGACTCAAGCCGCCTCGTCAACTCTCGCGGTTTCACGCATTTCTGGCTGTTTTTGTGAGCTATAGTCCATGGCTTATGGGTCCCCAAAGGATTCCAGTGCCGCGTGACCCCCGTTACATGACTCGAGCCGCCTCATCAACACTCGCGGATTCACGAATTTCTGGCCTTTTTGGTGGGCTATAGTCCATGGCTTTTGGGTCCCAGGAGGATTTCGGTGCCGCGTGACCCCTGTTACATGACTCTAGCCGCCTCGTCAACACTCGAGGTTTCACGCATTTCTGGCCGTTTTTGTGGGCTATAGTCCATGGCTTTTGGGTCCCTGGAGGATTCCGGTGCCGCGTGACCCCTGTTACACGACTCTAGCCGCCTCGTCAACACTCGCGGTTTCACGCATTTCTGGCCATTTTTGTGGGCTATAGTCCAAGGCTTTTGGGTCCCAGGAGGATTCCGGTGCCGCGTGTCCCCTGTTACACGACTCTAGCCGCCTCGTCAACACTCGAGGTTTCACGCAATTCTGGCCGTTTTTGTGGGGTATAGTCCAAGGCTTTTGGGTCCCAAGAGGATTCCGGTGCCGCGTAACCCTGGTACACGACTCTAGCCGCCTCGTCAACACTCGCGGTTTCACGCATTCTTGGCCGTTTTTGTGGGCTATAGTCCATGGCTTTTGGGTCCCAGGAGGATTCCGGTGCCGCGTGACCCCTGTTACACGACTCTAGCCGCCTCGTCAACACTCGAGGTTTCATGCAATTCTGGCCGTTTTTGTGGGCTATAGTCCAAGGCTTTTGGGTTCCAGGAGGATTCCGGTGCCGCGTGACCCCTGTTACATGCCTCTAGCCGCCTCGTCAACACTCGCGGTTTCACGCATTTATGGCTGTTTTCGTGGGCTATAGTCCATGACATTTGGGTCCCTGGAGGATTCCGGTGCCGCGTGACCCTGGTACACGACTCTAGCCGCCTCGTCAACTCTCGCGGTTTCACGCATTTCTGGCTGTTTTTGTGAGCTATAGTCCATGGCTTATGGGTCCCCAAAGGATTCCAGTGCCGCGTGACCCCCGTTACATGACTCGAGCCGCCTCATCAACACTCGCGGATTCACGAATTTCTGGCCTTTTTGGTGGGCTATAGTCCATGGCTTTTGGGTCCCAGGAGGATTCCGGTGCCGCGTGACCCCTGTTACATGACTCTAGCCGCCTCGTCAACACTCGAGGTTTCACGCATTTCTGGCCATTTTTGTGGGCTATAGTCCAAGGCTTTTGGGTCCCAGGAGGATTCCGGTGCCGCGTAACCCTGGTACACGACTCTAGCCGCCTCGTCAACACTCGCGGTTTCACACATTTCTGGCCGTTTTTGTGGGCAATAGTCCATGGCTTTTGGGTCCCAGGAGGATTCCGGTGCCGCGTGACCCCTGTTACACGACTCTAGCCGCCTCGTCAACACTCGCGGTTTCATGCAATTCTGGCCGTTTTTGTGGGCTATAGTCCAAGGCTTTTGGGTTCCAGGAGGATTCCGGTGCCGCGTGACCCCTGTTACATGCCTCTAGCCGCCTCGTCAACGCACGCGGTTTCACGCATTTATGGCTGTTTTTGTGGGCTATAGTCCATGACATTTGGGTCCCTGGAGGATTCCGGTGCCGCGTGACCCTGGTACACGACTCTAGCCGCCTCGTCAACTCTCGCGGTTTCACGCATTTCTGGCTGTTTTTGTGGGCTATAGTCCATGGCTTTTGGGTCCCAGGAGGATTCCAGTGCCGCATTACCCCTGTTACATGACTCGAGCCGCCTCGTCAACACTCGCGGATTCACGAATTTCTGGCCTTTTTTGTGGGCTATAGTCCATGGCTTTTGGGTCCCAGGAGGATTCCGGTGCCTCGTGACCCTGGTACACGACTCGAGCCGCCTCGTCAACACTCGCGGATTCACGAATTTCTGGCCGTTTTTGTGGGCTATAGTCCAAGGCTTTTGGGTTCCAGGATGATTCCGGTGCCGCGTGTCCCCTGTTACGCGACTCTAGCCGCCTCGTCAACACTCGAGGTTTCACGCAATTCTGGCCGTTTTTGTGGGCTATAGTCCAAGGCTTTTGGGTCCCAGGAGGATTCCGGTGCCGCGTAACCCTGGTACACGACTCTAGCCGCCTCGTCAACACTCGCGGTTTCACGCATTCCTGGCCGTTTTTGTGGGCTATAGTCCATGGCTTTTGGGTCCCAGGAGGATTCCGGTGCCGCGTGACCCCTGTTACACGACTCTAGCCGCCTCGTCAACACTCGAGGTTTCATGCAATTCTGGCCGTTTTTGTGGGCTATAGTCCAAGGCTTTTGGGTTCCAGGAGGATTCCGGTGCCGCGTGACCCCTGTTACATGCCTCTAGCCGCCTCGTCAACACTCGCGGTTTCACGCATTTATGGCTGTTTTCGTGGGCTATAGTCCATGACATTTGGGTCCCTGGAGGATTCCGGTGCCGCGTGACCCTGGTACACGACTCAAGCCGCCTCGTCAACTCTCGCGGTTTCACGCATTTCTGGCTGTTTTTGTGAGCTATAGTCCATGGCTTATGGGTCCCCAAAGGATTCCAGTGCCGCGTGACCCCCGTTACATGACTCGAGCCGCCTCATCAACACTCGCGGATTCACGAATTTCTGGCCTTTTTGGTGGGCTATAGTCCATGGCTTTTGGGTCCCAGGAGGATTTCGGTGCCGCGTGACCCCTGTTACATGACTCTAGCCGCCTCGTCAACACTCGAGGTTTCACGCATTTCTGGCCATTTTTGTGGGCTATAGTCCAAGGCCTTTGGGTCCCAGGAGGATTCCGGTGCCGCGTAACCCTGATACACGACTAGCCGCCTCGTCAACACTCGCGGTTTCACACATTTCTGGCCGTTTTTGTGGGCTATAGTCCATGGCTTTTGGGTCCCTGGAGGATTCCGGTGCCGCGTGACCCCTGTTACACGACTCTAGCCGCCTCGTCAACACTCGCGGTTTCACGCATTTCTGGCCATTTTTGTGGGCTATAGTCCAAGGCTTTTGGGTCCCAGGAGGATTCCGGTGCCGCGTAACCCTGGTACACGACTCTAGCCGCCTCGTCAACACTCGCGGTTTCACACATTTCTGGCCGTTTTTGTGGGCAATAGTCCATGGCTTTTGGGTCCCAGGAGGATTCCGGTGCCGCGTGACCCCTGTTACACGACTCTAGCCGCCTCGTCAACACTCGCGGTTTCATGCAATTCTGGCCGTTTTTGTGGGCTATAGTCCAAGGCTTTTGGGTTCCAGGAGGATTCCGGTGCCGCGTGACCCCTGTTACATGCCTCTAGCCGCCTCGTCAACGCACGCGGTTTCACGCATTTATGGCTGTTTTTGTGGGCTATAGTCCATGACATTTGGGTCCCTGGAGGATTCCGGTGCCGCGTGACCCTGGTACACGACTCTAGCCGCCTCGTCAACTCTCGCGGTTTCACGCATTTCTGGCTGTTTTTGTGGGCTATAGTCCATGGCTTTTGGGTCCCAGGAGGATTCCAGTGCCGCATTACCCCCGTTACATGACTCGAGCCGCCTCGTCAACACTCGCGGATTCACGAATTTCTGGCCTTTTTTGTGGGCTATAGTCCATGGCTTTTGGGTCCCAGGAGGATTCCGGTGCCTCGTGACCCTGGTACACGACTCGAGCCGCCTCGTCAACACTCGCGGATTCACGAATTTCTGGCCGTTTTTGTGGGCTATAGTCCAAGGCTTTTGGGTTCCAGGAGGATTCCGGTGCCGCGTGTCTCCTGTTACACGACTCTAGCCGCCTCGTCAACACTCGAGGTTTCACGCAATTCTGGCCGTTTTTGTGGGCTATAGTCCAAGGCTTTTGGGTCCCAGGAGGATTCCGGTGCCGCGTAACCCTGGTACATGACTCTAGCCGCCTCGTCAACACTCGCGGTTTCACGCATTCCTGGCCGTTTTTGTGGGCTATAGTCCATGGCTTTTGGGTCCCAGGAGGATTCCGGTGCCGCGTGACCCCTGTTACACGACTCTAGCCGCCTCGTCAACACTCGAGGTTTCATGCAATTCTGGCCGTTTTTGTGGGCTATAGTCCAAGGCTTTTGGGTTCCAGGAGGATTCCGGTGCCGCGTGACCCCTGTTACATGCCTCTAGCCGCCTCGTCAACACTCGCGGTTTCACGCATTTATGGCTGTTTTCGTGGGCTATAGTCCATGACATTTGGGTCCCTGGAGGATTCCGGTGCCGCGTGACCCTGGTACACGACTCAAGCCGCCTCGTCAACTCTCGCGGTTTCACGCATTTCTGGCTGTTTTTGTGAGCTATAGTCCATGGCTTATGGGTCCCCAAAGGATTCCAGTGCCGCGTGACCCCCGTTACATGACTCGAGCCGCCTCATCAACACTCGCGGATTCACGAATTTCTGGCCTTTTTGGTGGGCTATAGTCCATGGCTTTTGGGTCCCAGGAGGATTTCGGTGCCGCGTGACCCCTGTTACATGACTCTAGCCGCCTCGTCAACACTCGAGGTTTCACGCATTTCTGGCCGTTTTTGTGGGCTATAGTCCATGGCTTTTGGGTCCCTGGAGGATTCCGGTGCCGCGTGACCCCTGTTACACGACTCTAGCCGCCTCGTCAACACTCGCGGTTTCACGCATTTCTGGCCATTTTTGTGGGCTATAGTCCAAGGCTTTTGGGTCCCAGGAGGATTCCGGTGCCGCGTAACCCTGGTACACGACTCTAGCCGCCTCGTCAACACTCGCGGTTTCACACATTTCTGGCCGTTTTTGTGGGCAATAGTCCATGGCTTTTGGGTCCCAGGAGGATTCCGGTGCCGCGTGACCCCTGTTACACGACTCTAGCCGCCTCGTCAACACTCGCGGTTTCATGCAATTCTGGCCGTTTTTGTGGGCTATAGTCCAAGGCTTTTGGGTTCCAGGAGGATTCCGGTGCCGCGTGACCCCTGTTACATGCCTCTAGCCGCCTCGTCAACGCACGCGGTTTCACGCATTTATGGCTGTTTTTGTGGGCTATAGTCCATGACATTTGGGTCCCTGGAGGATTCCGGTGCCGCGTGACCCTGGTACACGACTCTAGCCGCCTCGTCAACTCTCGCGGTTTCACGCATTTCTGGCTGTTTTTGTGGGCTATAGTCCATGGCTTTTGGGTCCCAGGAGGATTCCAGTGCCGCATTACCCCCGTTAGATGACTCGAGCCGCCTCGTCAACACTCGCGGATTCACGAATTTCTGGCCTTTTTTGTGGGCTATAGTCCATGGCTTTTGGGTCCCAGGAGGATTCCGGTGCCTCGTGACCCTGGTACACGACTCGAGCCGCCTCGTCAACACTCGCGGATTCACGAATTTCTGGCCGTTTTTGTGGGCTATAGTCCAAGGCTTTTGGGTTCCAGGAGGATTCCGGTGCCGCGTGTCCCCTGTTACACGACTCTAGCCGCCTCGTCAACACTCGAGGTTTCACGCAATTCTGGCCGTTTTTGTGGGCTATAGTCCAAGGCTTTTGGGTCCCAGGAGGATTCCGGTGCCGCGTAACCCTGGTACACGACTCTTGCCGCCTCGTCAACACTCGCGGTTTCACGCATTCCTGGCCGTTTTTGTGGGCTATAGTCCATGGCTTTTGGGTCCCAGGAGGATTCCGGTGCCGCGTGACCCCTGTTACACGACTCTAGCCGCCTCGTCAACACTCGAGGTTTCATGCAATTCTGGCCGTTTTTGTGGGCTATAGTCCAAGGCTTTTGGGTTCCAGGAGGATTCCGGTGCCGCGTGACCCCTGTTACATGCCTCTAGCCGCCTCGTCAACACTCGCGGTTTCACGCATTTATGGCTGTTTTCGTGGGCTATAGTCCATGACATTTGGGTCCCTGGAGGATTCCGGTGCCGCGTGACCCTGGTACACGACTCAAGCCGCCTCGTCAACTCTCGCGGTTTCACGCATTTCTGGCTGTTTTTGTGAGCTATAGTCCATGGCTTATGGGTCCCCAAAGGATTCCAGTGCCGCGTGACCCCCGTTACATGACTCGAGCCGCCTCATCAACACTCGCGGATTCACGAATTTCTGGCCTTTTTGGTGGGCTATAGTCCATGGCTTTTGGGTCCCAGGAGGATTTCGGTGCCGCGTGACCCCTGTTACATGACTCTAGCCGCCTCGTCAACACTCGAGGTTTCACGCATTTCTGGCCGTTTTTGTGGGCTATAGTCCATGGCTTTTGGGTCCCTGGAGGATTCCGGTGCCGCGTGACCCCTGTTACACGACTCTAGCCGCCTCGTCAACACTCGCGGTTTCACGCATTTCTGGCCATTTTTGTGGGCTATAGTCCAAGGCTTTTGGGTCCCAGGAGGATTCCGGTGCCGCGTAACCCTGGTACACGACTCTAGCCGCCTCGTCAACACTCGCGGTTTCACACATTTCTGGCCGTTTTTGTGGGCAATAGTCCATGGCTTTTGGGTCCCAGGAGGATTCCGGTGCCGCGTGACCCCTGTTACACGACTCTAGCCGCCTCGTCAACACTCGCGGTTTCATGCAATTCTGGCCGTTTTTGTGGGCTATAGTCCAAGGCTTTTGGGTTCCAGGAGGATTCCGGTGCCGCGTGACCCCTGTTACATGCCTCTAGCCGCCTCGTCAACGCACGCGGTTTCACGCATTTATGGCTGTTTTTGTGGGCTATAGTCCATGACATTTGGGTCCCTGGAGGATTCCGGTGCCGCGTGACCCTGGTACACGACTCTAGCCGCCTCGTCAACTCTCGCGGTTTCACGCATTTCTGGCTGTTTTTGTGGGCTATAGTCCATGGCTTTTGGGTCCCAGGAGGATTCCAGTGCCGCATTACCCCCGTTAGATGACTCGAGCCGCCTCGTCAACACTCGCGGATTCACGAATTTCTGGCCTTTTTTGTGGGCTATAGTCCATGGCTTTTGGGTCCCAGGAGGATTCCGGTGCCTCGTGACCCTGGTACACGACTCGAGCCGCCTCGTCAACACTCGCGGATTCACGAATTTCTGGCCGTTTTTGTGGGCTATAGTCCAAGGCTTTTGGGTTCCAGGAGGATTCCGGTGCCGCGTGTCCCCTGTTACACGACTCTAGCCGCCTCGTCAACACTCGAGGTTTCACGCAATTCTGGCCGTTTTTGTGGGCTATAGTCCAAGGCTTTTGGGTCCCAGGAGGATTCCGGTGCCGCGTAACCCTGGTACACGACTCTTGCCGCCTCGTCAACACTCGCGGTTTCACGCATTCCTGGCCGTTTTTGTGGGCTATAGTCCATGGCTTTTGGGTCCCAGGAGGATTCCGGTGCCGCGTGACCCCTGTTACACGACTCTAGCCGCCTCGTCAACACTCGAGGTTTCATGCAATTCTGGCCGTTTTTGTGGGCTATAGTCCAAGGCTTTTGGGTTCCAGGAGGATTCCGGTGCCGCGTGACCCCTGTTACATGCCTCTAGCCGCCTCGTCAACACTCGCGGTTTCACGCATTTATGGCTGTTTTCGTGGGCTATAGTCCATGACATTTGGGTCCCTGGAGGATTCCGGTGCCGCGTGACCCTGGTACACGACTCAAGCCGCCTCGTCAACTCTCGCGGTTTCACGCATTTCTGGCTGTTTTTGTGAGCTATAGTCCATGGCTTATGGGTCCCCAAAGGATTCCAGTGCCGCGTGACCCCCGTTACATGACTCGAGCCGCCTCATCAACACTCGCGGATTCACGAATTTCTGGCCTTTTTGGTGGGCTATAGTCCATGGCTTTTGGGTCCCAGGAGGATTTCGGTGCCGCGTGACCCCTGTTACATGACTCTAGCCGCCTCGTCAACACTCGAGGTTTCACGCATTTCTGGCCATTTTTGTGGGCTATAGTCCAAGGCCTTTGGGTCCCAGGAGGATTCCGGTGCCGCGTAACCCTGATACACGACTAGCCGCCTCGTCAACACTCGCGGTTTCACACATTTCTGGCCGTTTTTGTGGGCTATAGTCCATGGCTTTTGGGTCCCTGGAGGATTCCGGTGCCGCGTGACCCCTGTTACACGACTCTAGCCGCCTCGTCAACACTCGCGGTTTCATGCAATTCTGGCCGTTTTTGTGGGCTATAGTCCAAGGCTTTTGGGTTCCAGGAGGATTCCGGTGCCGCGTGACCCCTGTTACATGCCTCTAGCCGCCTCGTCAACGCACGCGGTTTCACGCATTTATGGCTGTTTTCGTGGGCTATAGTCCATGACATTTGGGTCCCTGGAGGATTCCGGTGCCGCGTGACCCTGGTACACGACTCTAGCCGCCTCGTCAACTCTCGCGGTTTCACGCATTTCTGGCTGTTTTTGTGGGCTATAGTCCATGGCTTTTGGGTCCCAGGAGGATTCCAGTGCCGCATTACCCCCGTTAGATGACTCGAGCCGCCTCGTCAACACTCGCGGATTCACGAATTTCTGGCCTTTTTTGTGGGCTATAGTCCATGGCTTTTGGGTCCCAGGAGGATTCCGGTGCCTCGTGACCCTGGTACACGACTCGAGCCGCCTCGTCAACACTCGCGGATTCACGAATTTCTGGCCGTTTTTGTGGGCTATAGTCCAAGGCTTTTGGGTTCCAGGAGGATTCCGGTGCCGCGTGACCCCTGTTACATGCCTCTAGCCGCCTCGTCAACACTCGCGGTTTCACGCATTTATGGCTGTTTTTGTGGGCTATAGTCCATGACATTTGGGTCCCTTGAGGATTCCGGTGCCGCGTGACCCTGGTACACGACTCTAGCCACCTCGTCAACTCTCGCGGTTTCACGCATTTCTGGCTGTTTTTGTGAGCTATAGTCCATGGCTTTTGGGTCCCCGGAGGATTCCGGTGCCGCGTGACCCCTGTTACACGACTCTAGCCGCCTCGTCAACACTCGCGGTTTCACGCAATTCTGGTTGTTTTTGTGGGCTATAGTCCAAGGCTTTGGGTTCCAGGAGGATTCCGGTGCCGCGTGACCCCTGTTACATGACTCGAGCCGCCTCGTCAACACTCGCGGTTTCACGAATTTCTGGCCTTTTTGGTGGGCTATAGTCCAAGGCTTTTGGGTTCCAGGAGGATTCCGGTGCCGCGTGTCCCCTGTTACATGCCTCTAGCCGCCTCGTCAACACTCGCGGTTTCACGCATTTATGGCTGTTTTTGTGGGCTATAGTCCATGGCTTTTGGGTCCCAGGAGGATTCCGGTGCCTCGTGACCCTGGTACACGACTCGAGCCGCCTCGTCAACACTCGCGGATTCACGCATTTCTGGTTGTTTTTGTGGGCTATAGTCCAAGGCTTTTGGGATCCAGGAGGATCCGGTGCCGCGTGACCCCTGTTACACGACTCTAGCCGCCTCGTCAACACTCGCGGTTTCACGCATTTATGGCTGTTTTTGTGGGCTATAGTCCATGACATTTGGGTCCCTGGAGGATTCTGGTGCCGCGTGACCCTGGTACACGACTCTAGCCACCTCGTCAACTCTCGCGGTTTCACGCATTTCTGGCTGTTTTTGTGAGCTATAGTCCATGGATTTTGGGTCCCCAAAGGATTCCGGTGCCGCGTGACCCCCGTTACATGACTCGAGCCGCCTCGTCAACACTCGCGGATTCACGAATTTCTGGCCTTTTTGGTGGGCTATAGTCCAAGGCTTTTGGGTTCCAGGAGGATTCCGGTGCCGCGTGTCCCCTGTTACATGCCTCTAGCCGCCTCGTCAACACTCGCGGTTTCACGCATTTATGGCTGTTTTTGTGGGCTATAGTCCATGACATTTGGGTCCCTGGAGGATTCCGGTGCCGCGTGACCCTGGTACACGACTCTAGCCGCCTCGTCAACTCTCGCCGTTTCACGCATTTCTGGCTGTTTTTGTGAGCTATAGTCCATGGCTTTTGGGTCCCCAAAGGATTCCAGTGCCGCGTGACCCCCGTTACATGACTCGAGCCGCCTCATCAACACTCGCGGATTCACGAATTTCTGGCCTTTTTGGTGGGCTATAGTCCATGGCTTTTGGGTCCCAGGAGGATTCCGGTGCCGCGTGACCCCTGTTACATGACTCTAGCCGCCTCGTCAACACTCGAGGTTTCATGCAATTCTGGCCGTTTTTGTGGGCTATAGTCCAAGGCTTTTGGGTTCTAGGAGGATTCCGGTGCCGGGTGACCCCTGTTACATGCCTCTAGCCGCCTCGTCAACACTCGCGGTTTCACGCATTTATGGCTGTTTTTGTGGGCTATAGTCCATGACATTTGGGTCCGTGGAGGATTCCGGTGCCGCGTGACCCTGGTACACGACTCTAGCCGCCTCGTCAACTCTCGCGGTTTCACGCATTTCTGGCTGTTTTTGTGAGCTATAGTCCATGGCTTTTGGGTCCCCAAAGGATTCCAGTGCCGCGTGACCCCCGTTACATGACTCGAGCCGCGTCATCAACACTCGCGGATTCATGAATTTCTGGCCTTTTTGGTGGGCTATAGTCCATGGCTTTTGGGTCCCAGGAGGATTCCGGTGCCGCGTGACCCCTGTTACATGACTCTAGCCGCCTCGTCAACACTCGAGGTTTCACGCATTTCTGGCCGTTTTTGTGGGCTATAGTCCAAGGCTTTTGGGTCCCAGGAGGATTCCGGTGCCGCGTAACCCTGGTACACGACTCTAGCCGCCTAGTCAACACTCGCGGTTTCACGCATTTCTGGCCGTTTTTGTGGGCTATAGTCCATGGCTTTTGGGTCCCAGGAGGATTCCGGTGCCGCGTGACCCCTGTTACACGACTCTAGCCGCCTCGTCAACACTCGCGGTTTCATGCAATTCTGGCCGTTTTTGTGGGCTATAGTCCAAGGCTTTTGGGTTCCAGGAGGATTCAGGTGCCGCGTGACCCCTGTTACATGACTCTAGCCGCCTCGTCAACACTCGCGGTTTCACGCATTTCTGGCCGTTTTGTGGGCTATAGTCCAAGGCTTTTGGGTCCCAGGAGGATTCCGGTGCCGCGTAACCCTGTTACATGACTCTAGCCGCCTCGTCAACACTCGCGGTTTCACGCATTTCTGGCCGATTTTGTGGGCTATAGTCCATGGCTTTTGGGTCCCCGGAGGATTCCGGTGCCGCGTGACCCCTGTTACACGACTCTAGCCGCCTCGTCAACACTCGCGGTTTCACGCAATTCTGGCCGTTTTTGTGGGCTGTAGTCCAAGGCTTTTGGGTTCCAGGAGGATTCCGGTGCCGCGTGACCCCTGTTACACGACTCTAGCCGCCTCGTCAACACTCGCGGTTTCACGCATTTATGGCTGTTTTTGTGGGCTATAGTCCATGACATTTGGGTCCCTGGAGGATTCCGGTGCCGCGTGACCCTGGTACACGACTCTAGCCACCTCGTCAACTCTCGCGTTTTCACGCATTTCTGGCTGTTTTTGTGAGCTATAGTCCATGGCTTTTGGGTCCCCAAAGGATTCCGGTGCCGCGTGACCCCCGTTACATGACTCGAGCCGCCTCATTAACACTCGCGGATTCACGAATTTCTGGCCGTTTTGTGGGCGCTAGTCCAAGGCTTTTGGGTCCCAGCAGAATTCCGGTGCCGCGTAACCCTGTTACATGACTCTAGCCGCCTCGTCAACACTCGCGGTTTCACGAATTTCTGGCCTTTTTGGTGGGCTATAGTCCAGGGCTTTTGGGTCCCAGGAGGATTCCGGTGCCGCGTGACCCCTGTTACATGACTCGAGCCGCCTCATCAACACTCGCGGTTTCACGCAATTCTGGTTGTTTTTGTGGGCTATAGTCCAAGGCTTTTGGGTTCCAGGAGGATTCCGGTGCCGCGTAACCCTGGTACACGACTCTAGCCGCCTCGTCAACACTCGCGGTTTCATGCAATTCTGGCCGTTTTTGTGGGCTATAGTCCAAGGCTTTTGGGTTCCAGGAGGATTCCGGTGCCGCGTGACCCCTGTTACATGCCTCTAGCCGCCTCGTCAACACTCGCGGTTTCACGCATTTATGGCTGTTTTTGTGGGCTATAGTCCATGACATTTGGGTCCCTTGAGGATTCCGGTGCCGCGTGACCCTGGTACACGACTCTAGCCACCTCGTCAACTCTCGCGGTTTCACGCATTTCTGGCTGTTTTTGTGAGCTATAGTCCATGGCTTTTGGGTCCCCGGAGGATTCCGGTGCCGCGTGACCCCTGTTACACGACTCTAGCCGCCTCGTCAACACTCGCGGTTTCACGCAATTCTGGTTGTTTTTGTGGGCTATAGTCCAAGGCTTTGGGTTCCAGGAGGATTCCGGTGCCGCGTGACCCCTGTTACACGACTCTAGCCGCCTCGTCAACACTCGCGGTTTCACGCATTTATGGTCTTTTTTGTGGGCTATAGAGCATACCCGGTCGCCCCGGGGGATATGTGCCGGATTCACTTGCCCGTTGTGCCACGCGCATAGGGTGGTGCAGGAGAGTGTCTTAGCAAGTGGACGGTCGTGTGGGTGTATTTTGCTTAGTACGACTTTGGGCGTGAGAAACCTGGAGCGTCGGCTGAGTAGGGGGCATTCTGATAGGTGGTAACGCAAACTCTCGAGAGACTCAACCTAGCAAGCTAGCCTCGTTCCTGGGATATGGAACAACAGTTCAGTGTCGGTCACACTGTGTGTCTTTGTCGTGTCAGGAGGTTAAACTTAAGTTCTGTTTGAAAGAATTAATGAACGACCTGATCTCACTAAATGAACAAATAAGTTGATGCAGGGAATGTTGCCTTGAGATGTTGATGGTTACCCATGATATAGGATGGCGGTGTGATCGTTGGGAGCCTAGAGTTAGGCCTGAGCCAACATCAACCGTGCATGCTCAGAGTGGAAAGATGAGGCCAATGGGCCTAGCAGTGATCACAGGTGTTGTTGTGTATTATTTGGTACCAACTGGTACACTCATTTACTCGTCACAGGAAATCTTTTTGTATGATTGTCGGTGCGCGGTCCAACCCCACCTGGCTTGGACTCTGCACTGGGGATACCCCGTTGTTTGCTTATGACATGTTTGGTTGTCTATGCCATGCTACTTTCTGAATACTTTGCCATGCTACTTTCTGAACTTATGCATGCTCGATTGGAGATACCCATTGATTGCATGCCATGTTGGTTGCGATGCCATGCTACCTTTTGATGCCATGCTTCGCGTAAGTTTTGCCATGTTATAGACTAGTTATTAATGAATAACTTGTCACATGATTGTTTGTTGCATGATTGTTGGATTGTTTGTAGCAAGGGACTACCTCTTGCTGAGTGCATAAATAATGTACTCACGGGCCTTGTGATTGTGGCCAGATTTTTAGCGAGGATATGGAGCAAGAGCGTGCTAGGATCAGTAGCCCAGCCAGATGCCTGTGGAGTGGAGCCGCTCCAAGCCGTTGCCTTAGTCGTCTTCCGCTGCCAGTTAAACTCTGTCCTGAGCCATGCTTGGCTTGATATTTTGTCATGCCTTGATGGCCTTGTAAACCATTTGTAGCACTTCTTGTGCCTGATCGTGTAATGATTTCCATTATGTTGCACTGTCGCGACGTGCGGCCAGATATCTTGGGCTGGCGCACGGGACGACCGCCTCTCTGGCGAGATGTGCCAGGGAGGGGTGTCACAGAGACAATTGACATTATTAACACTACCACGGAACCTATATTCACCCGAAATAAGTTAAAGAGATTTTGATTAGATCAAAAGATGACAGAAATAGTCTCGAACCAGATGCTTAAGTATGAGTGGCACCGGAGTTCCATTTGGTGTTATGGCATGATGCTAACTAGAATCATTATTGAGTTTAGTGCAAGTGGGAGACCATTGGAGATATGCCCTATAGACAATAATATTCAGTTATTATTTATCTACAAGTTTATTATTAATGTTTATATCTATGCTATAACTGCATTGGCAATTGAATAGTGAGTATTCAGAAGAACTTATACCGAAAACGAATGCGCGCGAAATGTGAACTAAATGTGGAACCGAGAACAATGAGAGAGAAATGAATTTCATAACTTAGTACTACTAGTAAAATGCCCGTGCGTTGCAACGGGCGTCGAAATTTTTCAACATTCACGTATATAGATTTAAGCCTTTCGCATAGCATTTAGACTTGCTTACTATTATCGTAACTGAACCTCCTCAGTTTTTTTATCTGTGTTGTGACCTAACCTGAAATACATTAGGCTTGCTTGTTCCATCGTTTGTTGAAGCATGGAGGTGTACATCGGACCATACTTGTCAATGAGCCACCTTACAGCTCACCCTTGCTGTTGTATATGTCGCAAGTTGAAGCAACTCCGAAATTCAATTGCCCAAATCC
Organism: Poa annua; assembly: GCA_026929855.1. NCBI lineage: Eukaryota > Viridiplantae > Streptophyta > Magnoliopsida > Poales > Poaceae > Poa > Poa annua. Next base: position 291,625 of record CM049436.1, read on the forward strand.
ATCAGCTCTGCACAAACATAGTGTTGTCATCATCTTTTCAACACTTCTAAGGCATAAGAGGAACCTAGATACACCACAAGTCGGTCGTTAAATCAGCAATAGCAAAATGAAGATGCAATCTGAAAGGAAAATTAACAAGTTTTTCACTGCACCACAACTTTAATGTGCGCAAAGTTTATCTCCCACGCGTCTCACAACCATAGTCGATGTACAGCCTTACCATCGATTGATAATGGAACAATAAAATATGACATTGTATATACATTGGATAATTACTGAAGAGCAATAGTGGCAGAGTACTTTCTTCTTTTCACCTGAAAATAAGTTCAGTCATATTTGCAAAATAGCATGTAGTTGTCCTTCACAAAAAGAAGTAACCACTTCATATACTGATTGGGATTAGAAAACCCCAACGAAGTCAGATTTTCGCGCACAATAAACTATGAAGGAAGCATTCTACTTGGTCTAGTTTGTGACTGAAGGGTCCATACTTCAGACTTAACCATATCAGCACTTGTCAAATTCCAAGCTGGGAAATCTTTTTACATTTAAGAAACTCATTCTGTGGTAATGATCTCAAACATATTTCCTGGCATGTTCGTGAAGAATGAATTTTTTCAGATCCTGTGAACCCGGTTTACGAGATCTTCTATATTTACATACTCTAAATTGACATCGCTGCAAGGTAGAATGCTGGACATAAATCGTGTAAGTTACAAACAATAGGACCATCGTGCATCTATCCTATAACACCAGAACACTAAAGGCCATAACGATATGCAATGCACTCTAGTGGGATTCAGAAAGAGGAAACTATTGTTAGTACCAAATCCATCAAGCTGTCCAAACTGAAGATTGATGACCATAAACGCAGGCTCAAGAATAACATCACAGTGCAAAAGCAATTAATTCGTAAAACAAACACATCGATGCACACTATACCATGAAGCTGAGCAGTGAAAGTAGGGCAGGCACCAGTACCGGCCCTCTCCATCAAGTTCAGGCGCAGAACAATCCGCAACACCACACTGGCAATCGGAGTTGAGTTGTTCTGCTTCAGCGGTGCCCAGCCTCAAAATCGACGAACACCGCTGCTCTGCTACTCTGCTAGTCCCCACGATGCCAAGGCAAGGAAACCAGAGCAGCCCGCGGGATGGCCATCTGAGAAAATCCTCGCCGTGGTGGCCCGTGCGACCTGTCAGATCTCAGTGCTCCTGCTCTCCTAGTCCCCAGCACGGCACCAGCAGGAGCTCGCCGACCCGTACGAGTCGCAGGGGTGAGACTCTGACAGCTGGACGTTTGTAGTTTCAGGGCGACGCTCCGCGAGGGCCGTCTCGACGGGCGCCAGGAACCTGGGCCGTCCGCGCGAGTCCTCCACGTGCGGCCACGGTGTCCGGCGCATCCTCAGCGCTACCCGCGGCTCCATTGTCGTGCTGCGGAAGAGAAGGGCTGTGGGCTACCCGCATCCTCAGGGCGCATACTTGTTGTTCCCCTCTCATCGATGTGGGCTGCTGCTGCAATGAGAGAAGAGCTCGTACCTAGCCTAGGCGTAGGGGGAGGATACGTCGCCGTGCTCCCCAGAATCCCGCCGCGGACCTTCCTCTCTAGCCGCCGCCTGGTTCCTCTGCTTTGGGCGGACGGGACCGCCCAGAAGCTCTGTTCTGTGTTCGTCACAGAATAGCGATGCGCCCCTTTAAAAATGACCGCGGGTTGATTTCCCACTTTTGGAGGGACTAAAACGAAAAAACGCCACGACGTACCATGGACACGGTAAGGCATATTATATAGTAGATAGTAGAAGAGAAGAGATAATTAGTAGGAAAATACAGTGATTTTTGTTGCAAATATTCACCGCATCGGCGGTCGGCCTAATCCTCGATTCGATCTTCTTCGGAGACTAGTGCTAATACGATTGAATCCCGGCCGACCTAGCTTATCCTAGCAAAATATCTACCGCATGCCCCTACACATCTCGTGCGCAAATATGATCGATCAATGCGCTACCAGATCGATCGATCGACCCCCTCGGATGGATCAAAGCTATCATAGCAGAATGTACTAGCAAATCGAGCTAATATATACTAATACTAGATCGACCATGGTCGATCGCGTCTAGCTATCTAAACTACTTCTCGTCATCGGAGATGAAAGCGACAAAGGGTCTAGCGGTCATCTCCAACTCGATGGAGGAGCCCCAAGTGTCGTTGTCTTGGTCGGCCTCATCATGCAGGTCGGGCATGTCCTCATCGAAATCGGAGAAGAGGTCCTCGTCGTCGTCCTCACCCGCCGCCTCGCAACCATTTGCCTCTGGGATGCCCTCGTTGTCGTTGTCGCCCGCCGTGTCACCTTGGGCATTCGACGTGTCCTCGTCGGAGCCGCTGTCCTCGCCGTCCTCGCTCGCAGCCACCACCGAGGTTTGGCTATCCAGCAAGCCCTCGCCGCCATATGCCGCCACCGAGGCCACCAGGCCGGCAGCAGCCTGGCCCTCCGCCACACCCTTTGCCGCCACCACGTCTCGCCAGAAATTTCACCACGACCTCCGCCGTGGCGAAGAAAAATGCCACCGGCCCGACGTTGGCCGACAGGCGCATCTCCACCACGGCCTCCTCTATGGCCGCCACCAATGTCGCCGCCGCATCTGGGACGTTGGTCGCCGCGTGCATATCCACCGCAATGGAGGCGTAGTGTCGAGTTACGAAACTCGGACACCGGAGGTGGGAACACCTCCTAGTTGTTCGGTAGGAGGGCGCGAGGTGCTCCGACGTCAGTCCCCGGAGAACGAGAACGAACACATGAGATTTTACCCAGGTTCAGGCCGCGTCGCCGCGTAATGCCCTACGTCCTGCTTGTCTGGCTTGATTGATGGTGGATGATGTCGTACAGGGTGTGGCTTACGATCCTCCCTTCTACGCTCAAGGCCTATCCGAGCTTCACCCTGGGAAGGTCTCCGAGGCGATGTCAGCTAGCCCCCGAGCTATGTGTCTAGTAGGAAGTCTTGTTCTCCTCCCTTCTTCGACCTCGGTCCTCCTTTTATACTCAAGGGGTTACCACAGGGGGTCGAGTTGGCACGTTGGTCGCCGGTCAGGGGCACGCGTCGCGGTGCTGTCCAGGTGGCGGTCTTCAGCTGTCCTCGTGAAGATGCGCTCGCGGTGTTGGCCTTCATGCCGTGCCTTCAGCCGGCCTTGATGTGACGGCCCGTCTAGGGCTGCTCCGAATCTGGCGAGGCAGATACGCTCAGCCCTGTCCGCGATGGGATGGGTGATCAGGTCCCATCGCGCTGACGGCTATGCTTTCACCGCGGCAGCACCGGGTCTTGTCCGTGGCGCCAGTGACGCTTCCTTCTTCGCGAAGTTATCTGCCTGATCTCCCCGGGGGGTGCTGCCCCCTCCCGGACACTGGGGCGATCCTGCCCCGGGTACTTTCCTCTCTGTTGTGAATGGGCGGTGCCTCGTCGGCCACTTGGGGAAGGCGGGGCCCCGTGCGTCGGCTCCCCGGGGGACCCCGTTCCCGGGACGCCGACAGTAGCCCCCAGGCGCTCCAGGGCAGAAACAGGTTTCTGCCCGGGGGCGTCGTTCCGCGGCGTAGGGGACCCGCTTCCTCGAGGCCCGTGCTGCTGACGTGTGGCCGAACCTATTGGTGTCTTGTCCGTGCAGAGCCCCCCGCCCTGTCGCATCGTTTCTGCCGACGGTGGGAACCAGCGACCAATGATGCATGTTCTGGGACGGTTCCACTTCCCGAGAGCAGTGGGATCATCTGCGCACCTCTTTCTTTATTTAAGAGTGGGGAGCCTACCTTCAGCTGTCCGGCTGCGCTTCTTCTTCTTCTCCTCCATGCCTTCTTCCAAGAGATCGTCTCCTTCGGGGAGCCCCCACTTTCCGGCCCCGGAGATTGCCGGTTCCCGCTCCTGGGAGGCCCGCAGCTCGATCCTTTCGTCTTCTTCATCTGCCGGGCCACCTCCCGCCCCCTTGCATAGTAACTGCGTCCTCCTTGCGGCTTCGGGAGAGGGCGGCCTCCCGTGGCGGGGCTCAGACTTGTCTCGCGGGGAGTGGACTTCCTCGCTGCCGTTGGATTTCTTCCTAGCTCTGACTGGTCGTCGTGGCGGGTGACGGAGGAGGAGGAGCTGGTCCCTCGCCCATCTCCCGGGGAATGCGTGCTATTTGCTTCTCACTTGGAACGCAGGATTTCCCTTCCGGTGCACCCATTCCTTTATTCCCTCCTCCGCTTGTATGGGATTCAGCTTCACCATCTGTCTCCGGACTGCATCACCCTTATCTCCTGCTTCATCACCTGTTGCGAGGCTTTCCTCGGGGCCCATGCCCATCTTGGCTTCTGGTGTTCTCTCTTCTTTCTCCGGGGCAGGGTTGCCGGGGAAGGTGACCCCGAGTCGGAGTGCGGCGCTGGGAGGGTGGTCCCGCGCCGCTTCGCCTTCCCGGACCTTGCTCTCCGGGTAACGTGCGGCGAGTGGCAGCGCTCTTTCTTCTACTACCCTGAGCTCCCTTCCTCGTTAGGCGGGCCTGGTCTCCCTCCCTTCTCCCGGGGGCTGCCAACTTCCCGGAAGGGATGGGCCCTTAGCTCCCTTGGCAACCCCGAGGAGGTGCGGGCTCTCACCGATCGCCTAAAGGCGGCTGTAGGGCGTGGGCTCACAGGGCTAGACCTCTTGGTGACGTGGATGGCCTGGAGAGTCCAGCCACTGCAGCTACGGCTCCACACGGTCGGGGAGTGGTCTCCGGAGGGGGATCACTCCCGGATCATGTCGAGGGAGCTGCGGGTGCATGAGATGGAGGGGTGGGTCCGGTCCATCTCGGTGCTCCCGATTTGCCGCCCGTACAGACCAGGCCTCCCGGCGCTCGGCGCACCTAACCCTCCCTTGCGGGTGAGCCACTCTCTTCCTTCGGCGCCGGTGTCTTGGCTTCGGTCCTGTCCTGTCCGTCCGCTTCTTGGCTGAGTCGGGATGGCTGCATGCGCGGGGTGAACTTACCTGTGTTCTTCCCTTCCTGTTCTTTGTGCAGGACCTCCCGACCAGCTCCGCGGTGATCGGTGTACTCAACGAGCATGTGGCCAGTCTCCCGGGCCCAATCCTCCTGATACGCCGGTTGGAAGAGGCCTTGGAGGTATCTTCCTTGTCTCTCGTCCCTGTTCCGGCCTTCTAGCTAAAGCTCTCTTACGCTTGTTGTGTCTTTGCATGTAGGTTGAGGCGACAGCTTTCCGGCTGGCCCTCGCGCTCCTACGAGCGGAAGCAGCGGCTTTGCGGTCTGCCCTAGCGTCCGCCAAGGGGACTCCGTCGCTGGCATTGGGGCCCCCGGTTTTCCACGGGGCCCCCTAGCCCCTGGTCCCTCGGGTGGAGAGACCGGTGTTCTTCCTCCCCGGGCCCGCCTATGGGCCCCGGGACTGTAATTCTTTTGGTGAACCTCGTACGGTGTAGACAATGAATCTCTTTTCTCTTTCCCTGGTGTTGTTTATTGGTTCGGGGGGATTTCTCCCCCCGAGTGCCCGCGTGGCGCGACGGCTCGGCGAACCCAGACCTAGCCGCGTTGCGCCGCTGGGGGCCCTTGTTCCAAGGGGCATGCCGTCCCAGGGGGGCAGGATATGCCCGCGCCGGTAGGCTCACCACTAGGGCTCCGTTTCCGGTTGCAAGTTTACATGATAGGTGGTATTCCGATCGTGCCGACTTGCGTGCCGCTAGGGCTTTTACCCCTGAGTTCAAGTTGTGGTGGCAGGGCGAACTCCGACCTTGCCAAACTTTTCCAGCTCTATACGCTAGGGGTTCGTTTCCGAACACGAGTCTCGTTGGGCACGGCGAACCCTGACCTTGCCGACACACTCATCCCTAGGGCTGTCTTTCCGGATAGAGGTTCCTTGGCAGTCATGGGTTCCGACCAAGGCTCCTGCCCCGCGCAAGGCGAGGACTCCGGGTGAGGGGTTCTCCGGGGTGCGTGGGATCTCGTGTCCGGGGCACCGTTTCTTCCCCCTTTCTCCCCCTCGGGGAAGGGAGTCGACGCGAGCTAATTTGACCCGGCGAACCCATACCTGGTCGACGACGGTGTACTTGGGGGGGCACGCGTGATCCCGTGGTCCGAATGCCCCCGTTTTCCTCCGGCGCGGTGGTTAGGAGGGAGGGGCACAGGCCGGAGGTGCTTCCGGCTCCGCTACCGCTCCGTCCCGAGTGTCTTCTTCTTTTCGAGTGGTGGCTCCGTTTCCTTCTTCACGGGGAGGCGAGGAAGGGGGTGGCGGCCACCTCCCATCCAAGGGCTCCCTCCGCTCCCCAAGGTCTCGTTCGGTCATCTTGGGAAAGGTGTCCTGGGCGGCCGGGGGATTCCCATTGGCCGCCTTTGCACCCCTTCCCTCGGAGTCCAGGACGTGAGTAGCACGCGCTACGCCTTGGTTGCCTGTCGTGGCGGGAGCGTTGGCCGGGGAGCTCCGCCCGGGGTTGGCTCGTGTGAGGTGCTTGAGTCTTAGGGGGCGAGGCGCCTCCATATATTTGGTCGGAGCGATATCCCAGCCATGCCGATGTTTAGTTTCTCAGGGTCCTCTCCCCCGAGGGCTCCGGTGAGTGTAGTGGCCCCCCATCGCCGAGGTGAGGGAGGGGCCTCTTCGATGCCTCGGAATGGTTGGAGGAGGAGTGACCGCCGCGTTTCGATGAGCGGCGATTGGTTGGCGTAAGTGGCGTTAATCCGCCGAGGTTGAAAGCTTTGAGCCCTCCATAGATGGCGGTTCCCGTGGGGATGGTGATGCATGTAAAATGCATACATGAACTTTGCACTATATTAATTGTATTCCATTCATATTTGCAACATATAAGGGTTATATCAATGTTTTATAATGATTTTTGGGAATAATTATTTATTTCCTATTTTTATGGAATTAACCCTGCACAGGCAGAAAACCCTATTTTCTTATTTTAATGTTTCAGGGACCCAAACGACGTCCAAATGACCTGCAAATTTACGAGCGTTATTTTGTGGAAGGAAGAAGACTTGGGGCCAAAGGAAGCGAACAAACGTAGGCCCGAGGCCCAAATGAGGTGGGCCCACGTGGCCATAGTACCTAGCCACGTGGGACCCCCCATCTGGGGCCTTGACGCTCCGTTGCCGTTGATCTTTGCTCCACCGACTTCGTCTTGACCTAAAAACGTCTATAAAAATAGTCCCCTGAGGAGTTTCGCGAGGAGGCGGCGGAGAAACACAAAACCACGAAACAGAAGACAGAAGGCTGCCGCCGGAGAAGATCGGAGGGGGGAAACGCCGCCGGGATCACCCCCGGAAGGCTCCTCCATTCCCCCTCCGGAGTCTCCATCAACACCACCGCCATCTTCATCGCCGTTGCTGCCTCCCATGATGAGGAGGGAGTAGTTCTTCACCGAGGCTGAGGGCTCTACCGGTAGCTATGTGGTTCATCTCTCTCTCCCATGGTGTGATCTTTATGTGATCATGAGCTTTGTAATCTAGTTGAATCCATGGATGTTACTCTTCATTATCTTATGAATTATGCTACTCAAGTGGTTTTATTAATGTAATCTCCGGAGTCACCTTTGTCCCATGGTGCGAAGTTGACAGTGTGCGCACCGTGTGTGACTCTTAGGCTAAAGGTTACATGAATACTTATCATGAGTTGTTCTTTTGTTGGTTGTCACTATAAAATCGTGGTGTTTGTTTAGTACTATTTTGGGGGCGCTCTTAGTGACATTGGGGTTCCCTAGATGTGGAAGACAGACTTTAATGTGTGCTTTTTTAGCCCTACACGATGGTCTTGGTGTTCTATGATATTGTGGTGTTTGTTAACTCAGACTTTAAGGTGTGCTCTTGTAGCCCTACGCGGTAGATTGGTATTTCTATCCAATGGGAGAATAGTTCAGAGTAGCATAGTGAAGCGGAAATATCTATGTATTCAATTATATTATTATTGTTGATAGTGTCCACTAGTGAAAGTATGATCCCTAGGCCTTATTTCCAAGCATTGAAACATCGTTTGCTCTCATTTTGTCTCATGTTTGCTTGCTGCCATTTTTATTTCAGATTGCAATTACCACTTATAATCATCCATATTACTTGCATTTCACTATCTCTTCGCCGAACTAGTGCACTTATACATCTGACAAGTGTATTAGGTGTGTTGGGGACACAAGAGACTTCTTGTATCTTAATTGCAGGGTTGCTTGAGAGGCATATCTTTGACCTCTACCTCTCTGGGTTCGATAAACCTTGGGTGATTCACTTAAGGGAAACTTCCTGCTGTTCTACAAACCTCTGCACTTGGAGGCCCAACACTGTCTACAAGAATAGAAGCGTGCGTAGACATCAAACTATTTTCTGGCGCCGTTGCCGGGGAGGTAAGTGCTGGAAGGTATCTCCTTTAGATCCTGCAGTTATATCTTTTTGTTTCTTGTTTTTATTTCACTAGTTAGGCTTAATGGAAAACAACAAAAAAAATTAGAGATCTTTATGAACTTTATGAACTTTATATTGAATTAGGACATGATGCTTTTGAAGAGAAAATTAAAAAATACATGGAACTTTGTTTGCATAATAGTTGTAGCAATGGTATTAGCATGAATTCTTCGAACACCATTATTGCTAATGCTATGGAAAAGTCTAAGCTTGGGGAAGCTGGTTTTGATGAATATGGTATTTTTAGTCCCCCAAGTTTTGAGGAGAAAATTTTCTTTGATGATACTTTGTCTCCAATATATGATGATTATAATGATTGTGATATTTTCACTCCACCTACTATTGAGGATATAGTTTATGTTGATTATCATATGCCTCCTATATATGATGTTTATAATGATGAATATGATTTTTTCACTCCATCTACTATTGAGGATAAAAATCATTTCGATTATTCTATGCCTCCTATTTATGATGATTACATTGATGGATGTGATATTTTTACTCCCACTATTACTAATGAAATTGTTTATGCTTATGTGGAGAGTAATGATACTTTTATGCATATGGATCATCGTAAGAATGTTTCATGTGATAGCTATTTTGTGGGTTTTATCATTGATGCTACTGAAAGTTTTTATGAGAGAGGGACACATGACTTCACATACCACAATAATATTAAGTCTCCTCTCTTTTTGTTGAAAATCTTGAAGTTGCACTTGCTTTGCCTTCCTATGCTAGTCATTTTGTGCTTTATTGATTTATTTTATTACAAGATCCCAATGCATAGGAAGTGGGTTAGACTTAAATGTGTTTCATATTTTTCTCTTGATGCTCTCTTTTGCATTTCAATTCTTATTCCTATGTGAGCATCATTAAAACTACCATGGCTGTCCAGAAAACAGATTCCTAAGCTTCACTGCGAAAAATGTTAAAAATCACAGAAAAGGAATTTTGACCTGAAATTTTACGACAGCAATATTCAGTTATTAATACACATTTCATTAGTTTAAAGTTTTCTGATTTGAGCAACGTAAGTGCCTCTGAAAATTCACTCTTTACGGGCTGTCCAGTTTTTGACAGATTCTGTCTTTATTTTGCATTGCTCTAATTACTTGTGTTTTGTGTGATTGTTTTGATCAAGGAGCATTACACAACCGTAGTAACAGTAGCTAATGTTTAGAATCAACTCATGATATGTCTTTGCTGTACCTATGTGGATTTAATTTATGGAGGCACTAACCCCTCTAATCAAGTTTTATGATGAGTTTTGTGTAAAGAGAATTTTAAGGTGGAAAAGTTGAGGGTGATGAACAAGATCAAGAGGGACAAAAACTCAAGCTTGGAGATGTTACCCCTAGGCTCACCCTACATATATCAAATAAGTACAAGAATTTAAGCTTGGGGATGCCAAGCCACCTCACTCCAACCATCTTGATATCAAGTAAGAAGCCTAGCTATATGGCTATAAAGAAAGTGCTTTACGGGAGGCAACCCGGTAGTTTTTCTTTGTGTCCTCTTGCTGTAACAAGAGACTTAGTTTTTAGTTCAGTTTCTAGAATTTTTAATAAAGTGCCAAGTTTAACCATTTTGGTTTGAAAAAGTTGCTTATAGTGTTCGGAGATTTTTATTCCTGCACGAATTTGTGCACGGTATGATTTTTAATTCTTATTCTATAACTCTGAATGATCTCATATTTGAAATGTAATTGCAACTTTTCATCCTCTGTATGCATGAAGTTTTTCGGAATTTTTCGACAAAGTTAAGTAGGGTAGAAAAATACGTTTTGCTGCTGCTGTTTTTCTGGACAGATTCTGTCCCATTTTGTTTGATGCATGCTTTGAACTTTTAACTTGAATCTTTTTGATCCAATTGAGTCTATAAGTAGGCATAAAACATTATACACTTTCTGGACATTCATATGAATTTTTGTTTAAGGATGATATGCAGCAAGAAATCTATTTGTTTATCACTACTAATGCACCCCACAGAAAAAGAAATGGGAGAAACGGTATTTTGAAGTTTTTTCACAGGGATTGGAGGAGATGCACCAAGAGCTATCTAAGGATGGTGAAGACCATAAGCTTGGGGATGTGAAGACAACCCCACTGGACCTACACACTCTCGGTTTGCACACGTCCAACTTATGTTTTTGATCGAAACACTTTATCGCATAAACTTGGAGCGTCTTTTTGTTTGTTTTTGGTTTGATTTTTACTTTTTGTGAGACCACCACATTATCATTTATATATGAGAGAGCTACTGGAAATATGGGTTGAAATATGTTGGATGCTATTATAAGATTGGGAAAAGGGATGTTTGAGTTGATTTTTAATGATATATATAGTTGCATGATTCATGAGCTTGTTAATAAGTAATAGTTTGCAAATGCTTTATCAAGAGCTATCACCTATTCATGTTTTGATGCTGATTGTTATTTTACTTTGTTTAACATGGATTAGTTAGTTCTATGGACACTCAAGCATGCATCTAGATGGTCAACTTTCTCCCTCTTGCTAGCCCCAAAATTCCAACAAGTAAAAACTTGTTTCCAACACCTTCAACCAAAGTTATTCCAGTGAGTCCACCATATCTACCTATTAGATTTATGCTATTCCAAGTATGTTTATCATGTTATTTGTGTTATCTGTACCTCTGAATGAAAATGCTTATGTTGTTGATTGTTATGGGAAAAGTTGGTTATATAGCTGTCACGAACTTGATGCACAATTTACTTTTATTGCATTAATAAAACATGACCCATTGTGATTAAGATTATGATGTTATGGGCTTGACAAGTGTCTTGGGTTGGGAGTTAGCTTGCCATGTGTCCACCTTTACTCACATATACATCTTTTCCAAAGTGTCCACCTTTTACATTCAGATTTTCATCTACACTCTATGACCACTGTAGGATGTTCTTACTTATCATTATGCATACATGTGGTCCATATTACTCTCTTCTATGTTACACTTTGTGAACTATCATTGAACATCCTTGCTTTGAATACTTGATATCACTTCATAAACTATCTTGCATATTGCTACTCTTTTGAAGAATGAATCATTTGACTTTATGTAGCAATTGTAATCATTTTTGATATCCATTGTTAGTGCTATATTGCAAAGCCCATGTTAGTTTTATCACCTTCATACTCGAGTACGAGTATTGGTTAAGCTTGGCGATGTTGATGCATGTAAAATGCATACATGAACTTTGCACTATATCAATTATATTCCAATCATATTTGCATCATATAAGGGTTATATTACTGTTATATCATGATTTTTGGAAATAAAATAATTGTTTTCTATTTGTATGGAATTAACCCTGCGCAGGCAGAAAACCCTATTTCTTTCGTTTTATGTTTCAGGGACCCAAACTACGTCCAAATGACTTGGAAAAATACAGGCGTCAATATTTTGGAAGGAGGAAGACTTGGGAGCGAAGGAAGCAAGCAAACGGAGGCCGGAAGAACAAAAGAGGGTGGCCCACGCGGCCATGTACCTGGCTGCGTGGGACCCAGCATCTTGGGCCTCGGGGCTCCGCAGCCGTCGATCTTTTCTCCACCGCCTTCGTCTTAACCTAAAAACGCCTATAAAAGAAGTCCCACGGCGTTCTCGAAAACAAGCGTCGCCACAAGACAGAAACACGAAAACGAATATCTGGAGCTGCAGATTGGAGGGGGAAAACTCCGGCGGGGCGCTGCCGGCGTGGTCTCCATCTTCTCCATCGACATCTCCATCTACCTGACCATATGTGAGCTGATGTGTCTTCCACGCTTGGAAACTAGGGCTGAACGGGGCACAACTAATCGAGGTTCTGGCGGCGTGGAGGAGATGAAGTCCGGTGGTGGGCGGTCGGAAACTCGGAAGACACAATGAATCATGTATTTTGCGAGGCCGCAGCGTGCAGGCAGTAGATGAGCGGCGTCGTGCAGACGTGCTCTTTGACATGAACGGCGTCCCCACCTAGCTACCCCCAGTTTACCAATTACCATCGTCCATCTATCCGACTCCCGTGACAACACAAGATCCACCAGGCAGCTACCATGGCTTCAGCGAGACCATGCTGACTGAGCACAAGCCAACGAGGGAGGCATGGCACTACAAACACTTGCTGTCGCAGGAAGAGATATGCGCTCCAAGGTATAATATTCGATCAAGCTCATCTACTCTTTGTCATCACAAAGCATTGTCTTTTTTGCCGTCCAGAATAAGGATAGACAAATATTATCACAGCACAGAATAAGGATAGACAAATATTATCATAGCACTTAATGCGCCACCATCTCTCGCTATAGGAGGATAATTTCTTGGATTTCTAATTTTTAAACAAGGTGCCTAAAGTAAATAAAAGGCAGAGAATTGGTATTTTCATTTTATTAATATAAACCACATGTCGTTATATTTGACGTCTTTGTCTAAATTATAACAATTGTTTTATTGTTATGTTCACCTGCTTTTTAATCCGTGGCAATACACGGGCATGGTTTCCTAGTAACCAAAAGGTCTCTATGTTAGGACGTGATGCCCATATAATTAATAACTTATTATCAAACTTTGTGTTGCAATCTCATATGTCAACTCTATGTTCCACTTGTCTGCCACACCATTAAAAGAGAGAGTGCATTTGTGAAAACATGAACCCCGGTCCATTTTTAATCCTAAAAAACACCTTTCCAACCACTTTTACCACTTTTCCATTTTCTGCAATTATTAAATCCGAAAATACAAAAACACTTTTACATCTTGCATTCATCATAAAAAACCCAAAAATATCATTTATCATTGTTATCATCATCCTTGCACATTCATTCACCACCATTGCATATTTATTTCTTGTTTGCATTGCATAACTATCTTGATATCATTCATACACCTTGTGCTTGACAACCACAGGTGAGGTTGAGGACCAAAACAATTAACCTTGTTTTGTAGGTGACCAAAAGAAGGATAGGAAGATAAATCTTTCACTACTGATTCCCCGAGAGTTCGATATTAAACCCTCGAGTCACCCTCGTGGGGAAAACACGTCTTCCACTTACTACACACTCTGCACTTGGAGTATCAACCTAACCCATTTACTTTTGACGCAAGCAACTACGCAGCGGAGATCAAGTTGTTTCCTGGCGCCGTAGATCAACCTCTTCAAGGGCCATCAGCAGGCGGAGTCAGAAACCGACAGCGAGTGGGCCCCGAACCCTCCAGCAGCCCCAGACGCAGGTGGGGATGGAGGTTTTACTCTGAGCCCCCGGGCGCGCCCCGAGGCCACCCCGAGCCCCCGCCTTGCGGACCTTGAGCCTCCTGCGGGGCCGTGGTCTGCTGAGCTCCCCGTTGACTCCCGGGCCTTAATTCCGGGGAGGCGTCAGCGAGCCGCGACTCTTCGTGACGCTCTTTTCCACTCCGCGAGGGCGAAGCTTGACGAGCTAGAGGCCCACCTTGCCGAGAGGGAGCTGGCTGAGGAGGAGGACCTTGAGGGCCTGGCGCGGGGCTGGTCCCAGCTCCGGGACATGGTGGCCCGCTGCCGTCGGGAGGATGAGGCAGCGCGGGAGAAGCGCGCGGAGGCCCTTCCACTACAGCAGAACTGGTCCATAGAGACACTATTTTGGTCATGTAGAGACACTAATATTGTCTATATGTAGTTGTAGAGACATTTTCCACAGTGTCTCAAAAGTGTCACTACGGGCAGTGTCTCTTAGACTGTAAAGTCATTTTGTGAAATGTCTATATTTGACGTAAGGTCACTTCGTAAAGACATCTAGTTGTGTATCTACGCACCTAGAGGCACTTCGAAGATACACTTGGAATGTGTATGTATAGTTGTAGAGGCACTACCGTGCAGCATTTTAGCTTGTCTCTAACATTAAAAGAAACATTTTGGTGTGGCCATGTGAGACGTGTAAGCAGCGCGTTTTATTCGATCCTAGATTCCACGTGAGATGTTAATGTTTGCAAGGTATGGGTAATTGCAGCAGTAAGTGATGATGTGGGAAGGCAAATCCATCCGTAAAGTAAGGATTAGGTAGTAATACTCATTTATATTTAGACTCAGTTACATACAGCATATGACTGTGTTACATAAACAATATGGTAAAACGTACATTCTGCTTACTCATAGGAGGACATTTCTAACGATTAAAACTTAGTAATAGATAGAGTAAAGTGCCATAGTTGGATGGGTGTTTCCTTGTTGCCTTGACTTGGCTATCGGTAGGCGTTGTTTTCTCCATCGATCTCAGATCTTCGTTGGAGGAGAGAATGATGAGCTCTTTAGCTGCCAGAGAGAGGTCGAGAACTGGAGCAAACTCTGCTTCGTCCACGGAATGGATTGAGGTCTGGGCATCGGCTAGCCTGCAAGAAAAAAACAGACCACACGGTGTCAGAAAATCACACAGAAAAGTAAACAAACTGCAGGCTGCATAAAGAAGATAATATGAAAATTCCATGCGTTTTTACATAAAATAAGTGTATTTTGTGCCTTCTTTCCTGACGCACAAACTAATCCGGGTCATTGGGACTGTATCTATGAACCACCACCATAGAACAAGAAATTGTTACGTTATACAGATAAAATTCTGGGATTTAAAACTGGTTCACTAATCTCCAATGGTGGCCATAACTTGGGGAATTTGTGCCTAACTTTATAATGGTAAGATTAGACACGAGGGCTTGATCACCACATGTTCTTGCACGCTACCAACAGATGTTCACTATTGAATATGTTAAATCAAGGCTTACAGCCATATGTCCCTCTAGAGTTCTATTCTAGGGATTTCAGTAGTAGCAAAGAGAGTAAGAGCGAGAGAATACACCTGTAGTCGAAGCCGGAGCAGATCCTGCAGCGGCTGACGACCTCATACTGGATCCATGGTAGAAGAGTCCTTAGCAGCACCCCAATCTGAAAGCTAAAAACATAGAGCTAATTAGAGAATTTGGGTTGTAACAGAACGGGAAATTAGAGGAATAGGTTCACCGTTCACGAGGGAGGAGGGATTCAGGCGGATAGGATGAGGTGAGAGAAAAACATCGCTTTTGCCTTGATTCCAAAGTGCAGCGATCGGTTCGGCCTCCACAGCTTGCCGCTGGTTACTACTCCCCGACAGGCTCTGCATCCTGGAACTGCGCCGGCGCCGGCTAATCTCCTTCAGCGCCGTCGGAGAAGCAGCTGGGGCCCTGGGAGTCGACGGGAGGCGCCGACGCCCTCGGTGCGGATGCCAGAGAGAGGCCGGCCAGGCCGGGTCCCGGCGACAAGATGGAGGAGCAGGACGGTTGGCTAAATTTTCATCTACGCGCGCATACGTCTTTTGAGTTTTGACATTAAGAGTAGTGTCTCTAGGAGATGTCTTTATTGTTGAAGCAATCTCAAAAATGTCTGTTATGATGCCTTTACATGCATGTAGACTAAGAGACATTTTGAAGACCGTCTCTAGATAGATGCCTCTAGCACTAAGTCACTCTCTAAAGTGCCTGTGTTAACGCCTGTACAAAAAATCTGATTAGGATTTAAGAGACATAAGGGGCAGTGTCTCTACAAAAATGTCACTACCGCACAGTTTTGTTGTAGTGTTCCTTTCGCCGCTGAGACCCGGGCCAGCGTCGTGCAGGAGGCCGAAGAGACCCTCGCATATTTGGGGGCCAAGCGCGAGGCTCTGGAGGTCGACACCGAGGCCAGGCACCAGGAGATCACGGCTCGCGAGGCCGCAGCCTCCGCCAAGTCCCGGGAAGTTGAGGCGGAGACCGCTGCTAGGCTCCAGGAGCTCACCGAGCGTGAAGCAAGGTTCGGTGCTGACTCAGCGGTGGCGAGGAAGGCGCTGGAGGAGCTCCACGTGTCTTTGGAAGCTCGCAGGCGGGAGCTTGACACTCGTGGGGAAGAGCTGCAGGTGCGTGAGACGCAGGCCACCCAACTAGAGGCGAAACTGTCTTCGGAGCGAGAAGCTCTGGAGGCCCGTGAGGCCCTCCAGAAGACCGCGGCGAGCGTGGACGGCCTTGTCGAGGAAGAGAGCCGCAAGCTTCTCTGCGTCGCGGTCAGCCGCATCTTCGCCAACCTTCGCCATCTCGAGCCCTCCTTCGACTTTCAGGGCGTGACAGAGCCTGATGTGGGACTTGGAGCCGCGGACCGCGAAGCCGAGATTAAGGAGGACGCGGAAGCGTACGCCGATCGCTTCAAAGCGGTGGAGGTCGACGAGAGCCCCGAGAGGATGGCGTAGTCCTGGGGTCTGGGTTGCTTCTTAGTGCGCCTGGTCATTAGTTCTGTCTTTTGAAAACTGCTCAAGTATTGTAATAACCCTTAAGACTTGTATGCTTGCATGTGTGCCTCTCGTGAGGCTTTTCGTCCCTTGCTCATGTCCTTTCTGCTCTGCCTCGTTAGGACCCTTAGAGGGGTACAAGCTTCTTGATACCTAGCCCTCGGGAGCCCCGGCCCCTTTTGACGCGTAACTATCTCATGAAGCACCAGCGTGAGAAAAAAAAAAGGGACTCGAGAGGCAAAGGGGCCGACAGGAAACAGTGAGGGCAAGGGAGCTTAGAGAACTGGACTTAGCTGAAGGCACTGTCTGCTTTAATGTGGGTACTGCGTTCCCGTTGAGCCGTCTTCCTTAAATATTCTCCATAGGAGGGTTCCTCCGAGCTCTGCGTGGTTTTAAAGGGCCCTCGTGCGCTCAAAAGGCTTCCTTATGAGTGCCTCGCGAGGAGAGCAGGCACCAAAGCCCTTGGCGAGGTGACGTGCGCGGGAGCAAGTCATGCGCCGGAGCTTGGATCCTCTGGATTTTCCGGTGCTGCTGGGACTCTCCCAAGGCACAGACATCGTGCCCAGCCCCCGCTCGTGAGGTGCGCAAGAGAGAAGAAACTGTGAGCACCACAGATTGGCAAACATTTACTTACCGAAGTAAAGGTACATAAAGGCGCTGGTGCGCGTTGTTCCAAAAAGGGCAATAGCCTGTTACACTCGGCCATGCCTTGGCATGAGATTTTTATACTTGGAGTAGCCAAGTTACATTGCGCCATGTCTAGGCATGGTTTTTTTTTTATACTTGGAGTAGCCAAGTTACAATCCGCCAAGTCTAGGCGTGGGGTTTTTTATACTTGGAGTAGCCAAGTTACAACCTGCCAAGCCTGGGCATGGGGTTCCACAGAGTGTGGCTGAGACTCCTCGCGGCCCGTGGCGACGCGTGGTAGAGGGAGCTCAGTTGGAGAGGCCCTCGGGGAGGGATAAGCTTTTGTGAAGCTGGGGGGGGGGGGGTGTGACGACTTGGGCGTCCTTCTTGAGACAAAAAGAAAACTGTCTGGCGTGAATCGGTCACGGGTAGAACTTGCGGAGATGTTCTATGCTCCATAGATTCTCGACGGGTATGCCATCCTGGGTCTCCAGCTGCGCTGCTCCACGCTTGGCGATGTGTGCGACCCTGTATGGTCCTCCCACATGGGTGAGAGCTGGTGGGGGTCTTCCCTGGAGAGTATCCTTCTGAGGGCGAAGTCGCCCGCTTCGAAGCCGCGTGAGCGTTTGCGGCGGCTGTGGTAGCGGCGCAAGGCTTGCTGGTACCTCGCTGCCCTGATGGTGGCTTGACGGCGCAGCCCCTCAAGCAGTGGTAGGTCGCCGCTGTGGAGTGCCTCCTGATCTTCCTCGTTGAAGGCTAACGCTGGCAGCGGCTTGGCGAGGTTTTCGTGATCGTTCTCATTTAAGGCTAGGACTCGTGGAGACCCATGCCTCGTCTCACCAGGGAGGACTGCTTCGGCCACGTGGGCGAGGGCGAATGGCGTTTCACCCGAGGGCCTGACGGCAGCCGTCCGAAAAGACCACAGCACTGAGGGGAGCTCGCTGACCCAGCTCTTGCCTGAACGCTTGAGGCACTTGAAACTTCGCATCTTGAAGCTTTTGAGTTCTTCAGCGATTGCTTCCTCATTCTGCTCATTGCTCTGTGGGCGCGCCTCTGAGGCATAGCACAGCTGAGTGCCGAGGGACTCGCCACAGGCCCTGAAGGTGCCACTTGCGAACTGCGAGCCGCTGTCAACGATGATGCGGTTAGGCACCCCGAAACAGCACGCGAGGTTACCCAGGAACTCCACCGCCGATTTTGCTGGGATGGAGTGTACCGCTTCTACCTCCGCCCATTTGGTGAACTTGTCGACGGCGACGTAGAGGTAGCGGTAGCCCTTGCGCGATTTCGGGAACGGCCCCAAGAGATCCAGCTCCCAAACCGCGAAGGGCCAAGTGGGGGGAAGGGTCTGGAGCCCCAACCCTGGCTGGAGAGCTTGATTGGCGTGGTACTGGCAGGTCCTGCAGGCTTCGACGAGGGTATCGGCGTCCTAGAGCACGGTTGGATGGTAGAAACCACTCCTGAAGACTTTGCCCGCAAGGACGCGTGACGCTGAGTGGTGGCCGCACTCTCCGCTGTGTACGTCTTCGAGGAGTTGTCTGCCTTCTTCTGCGCGGACGCATCGCAGGGAGATGCCGTTGGGCCGCCTGCGGTATAGGCCCTCCCCGATGATGCAGTAGGACTTGGCGAGGTACTTGGCCATGTTGGAGATTCGTTCCGCTTCCGTCTCTTCTTCGGGGAGAGCTCCCGTGCTCAGAAAAGCCTTGATCTCGTCGATCCAGCTCCCCTCTTGAGGCACCGTGGCAAGCAGCCGGTGAACTCCCTGGGGCGGATCACGGCCTCCCGGTGCTCCAGCCCAGCTGTGGCGCTTGCTTCGCGGACCACATACTGGGGCTCCCGTAGTTGGCGGGGGTGGTGGTGGCGGTGGAGCGTCTGACGATGTCGCTTCCATGTATCCCAGGCAACGCTCTCCCGAGCGTGGGTCAACTGGAACCACAGGGGCGTCAGTGGCGTGGATGAGCTCGGTGATGCGCGCCAGCCAGCTGGCCTGGCATTCTTCGGTGGGGAGGTAGCGCATCAGCTCTTGCGCCTCAAACAGCGCGGCTCCTGAGCTTGGCGCCACGTGTCTTTGTGATGAAGTCCCCTGGTCTCCGAGAGGATGCGGGGAGGAGAAGCGGGTGTTCCCTTCCCCTGGCCCCTCGACGTAAGGCTCGGGATGGCCGCTGCTCATGGTGACGTTGGTGCGCGGGCGGACGCGCGGGTTGCGACCAGGAGCGGGCCCGGTGGTGGCCCTGCCGTTGGAGTTCGCGCGGCGTGGCAGGCGTCCAGTTCGGATTCGTGCCATGATGCCGGAGAGGTCGGAGAAGAGGTTGAAAAGCGTGCCTCAGCCCCATACCTGGCGCGCCAAATGTCGGAGAATAGTCCCCGAGAACCAGGAATCGAGAGGGGATGAACACGACACTTATCAAACACTCGTCAACCTCGGCGACCAAGCTCGACGAACTTGAGGGAACTCATCACGGCAGAGATGGACACGAGCTCGTACCCAGGTTCACGCCCTCCCTGAGGAGTAAAGACCCTACTTCCTGCTATGGTGTATTGCACTGCTTCGTGAGGTTACAGTACAGAGATGCTTGCCGAGGGCAAAGCTTACAACAATGGTGGAGCTACTCGGGTATAGGAGCTCTCTTCTCTATGTGGACTAGTAGTCTTGGGTGAAGAAATGATCGGTCCTCTTCTCCAGTGGTGCCCCTCCTCCTTAAATAGGCACGAGGGCGGAAGCTAGGGTTCCTCCACGGTGCCGGTGCAGGAGGGCGACGCACTCCTGGTCCAGGAGGTCGTGGACGTGGTCCACCGTGTTGGTGTTGCTGGTCTTCGTTAGGCCCTGCCACCGTCCGGCCAGAGTAGTGGCCGGCGCTCCAGAGGTTCATGGTGTCACTCCAGTGACGTCGCCGTTGGAGCGGAGCGGCAGGCTGTCCCCTTAGCACCAAAGTGGTATGCTTGGTAATCCTCCCCGCTTAGGGCAGCTTTGCCGCTCCCCTTTAAGCATGGAAACGCTGCGGCCTCTCCGTCATCGCACACAGATGCACACGTCGCCCTGCTGCGAAGTGCAGGGCCCATGTGCGCCCTGCCAAGGTGGCAGAGCCTCGCCAAGCACTTCGAGTGCTCCGACGCCTCGTGAGGGGGAAGTCTCTCGAGGCGGTCCCCTGGTCGCAGGGACTCAGTCGTTTTCTTCAGCATTGAAGCCCCCGCGAGGCAGAGATCCTCGCGAGTCTCTCCAGGCGGGCTCGCCTGGTCCTTAGCAGTTCCTGGTTTTCATTGGGCCGACAAATTGGAAGAAGAGAGAGAGAGAGAGTCGGGTCGGGCGAGAGGAAAAAGAAGAAGCAGGGAGAGATAAAGGAAGAGCCTCCCGCGATTCTTATCTCACGCGTTTCGGCCCCGGTGTGGCCGAAACGGTGTTTCCGCCCGGGCGCTGCCGAAACCGATGGGCCCCGCCTGGTCCACGCGCGCGGACACTGCGGACAGGAACATTTCGGCCCCGGTAGAGCCGAAACACTCGTTTCGGCCTTACTGGGGCCGACGGCACGCTAGATTTGCAATTTTTTTAAATCGTGGGTTAGTTTTTTAAAAAGTATTAAAAATATATTATTTTAAAAAAATTCACCACACTAAAATGGTTGGTTTGTTGCCCCCGATCGATCAGGGTTCGTATGTGTGGTTCACTCTCCTTTTATCCCAGTTTGTTACACCAGTCATAGATTAATTCCAACGGACTCGTCTATATAAACGGCCGCGTGGCGCAAATCCGCACGCACACGTGTCACGTTTCCCGCAACAAACTAACTACCTCTCCAAGTCTCGATCTGCGTGCGTGCAACTAACTCCCGATCTTTCCATCGACTGAGCGACGATCGAATTACTTTCAGTGCTCCAAGATTCGGCGGCGTGATCTCTCCGGCCCGGCGTACGTTACGCGCGGTGATAAGTCCTCGCCGGCACGCGATGATAACATTGCACGATCTGTACACGGTGATGTCCGCCGTTGTGCCGCTGTACGTGGCGATGATACTAGCCTACGGCTCCGTGCGCTGGTGGGCCGTCATCACCCCCGAGCAGTGCGCCGGCATCAATCGCTTCGTGGCCGTCTTCGCCGTGCCGCTCCTCTCCTTCAAGGTCATCTCCGCCAGCGACCTCTATACCATGGACCTCCGCTTCGTCGCCGCCGACACCCTCCAGAAACTCCTCGTCCTCGCCGCGCTCGCCCTCTGGTCCCGCCTCCCCTCTCCGCGCTGCCAAATCGCCGGGCTTGATTGGTCCATCACCCTCTTCTCCTTCTCGACTTTGCCGAACACGCTCATCATGGGCATCCCGCTCCTCGTCGCGATGTACGGACCACATGCTGGCGACCTCTTGGCGCAGCTCGTTGTTCTCCAGTGCATAGTCTGGTACACGCTGCTGCTGGCCCTGTTTGAGTTCCGCGCCGCGCGGGTGTTCATCGCGGGAAGGTTTCCAGTGGGGATCGCCGCAGTGCACGTCGACCCGGACGTCGACGGGTCCGTCCAGTCGACTCTACTGTCGCCGCGGCCATCTAACCTCACCGGCATCGAGATCGACTCGGTCAGCTCGTCGCCCCGGGGATCCAGCTTCACCAACGGCGACTTCTCAGCGGCCGCTGCAGTGACGCCGGTCGAGGACCCCAGGGACGACAACCTGCACATGTTCGAGGTCAGCGGCGCGAGAGAGAGCGGCCGCCGGCTAGCGGCGCCCTCCGACGTGCCGACCGTCGGCTCAGTCTCATCGAGACCGCCTGGTGCGGCTGGCGGCGAGCTCGTAATGTCCGAGGCTGCCGTGCAGGAGGCGCTGGAGGCCGGCACGGCGGTGGAGGCGACGAAGCAGCAGACGCCCAAGGACGGCGGCCCACCGGCGGGGGTGATGCTGCGGCTTATCCTGGCGATGGTGTGTCGCAGGCTTATCCGGAACCCCAACACGTATGCCAGTGTGCTCGGCCTCACATGGTTACTCATAAAATTCCGGTAACTCCCATTTCTCCATGGATCCTCTGATGATGCCACGGTCAATCAGATGTGACCATCGTGCCGGTGCTGAATTCGCTTATGTTTGCTGCAGATTCCACATCACCATGCCGGCCATCGTGGCCAACTCTATCTCTATCCTTTCCGACGCGGGGCTGGGGATGGCCATGTTCAGCCTGGGACTATTCATGGCCGTGCAGCCCAAGATCATCGCCTGCGGCAACACCGTCGCAGCTGCCACCGTGGCCGTCCGCTTCCTCCTCGGCCCCGCTGTCATGGCAGTCGCCTCCGCAGCCGTCGGCCTCCGAGGCACGATGCTTGCCATCGCCATTGTCCAGGTACGTCCGTGCGTGTCTCCCCGCCGGTCCGAGAGTTCCATTCTTGGCTCATCATTCCAACTTTCCAAGACAAACCACTAAGTCAGTACGTGGCATGTTGCTATGTAGGCCGCCGTGCCACAGGGGATTGTGCCATTCGTGTTCGCCAAAGAGTACAATCTCCATGCCGCCATCGTTTGCACCGGGTAAGTCAATCAAGAATCATCTGAAATATTTTCACAATTAAAATTTCTCCATTCTTCATTACTTTCGTAACGAAAACAAGAAAATAAAATAATCAAAAGAGAAGCTGAAAGTTGTATTGAGCTAGCTGGGTAAGGGTACACCCTTTTTAAGTTTATTTTCACGGTTATAATTGCTCCATTTTTCATTGCTTCCATGACTAAAACAAACGGGTCCAATATCCAAAGAAAAGATATCGGGTTTGCGCACTATCAGGAAAGGAAGTAGCATTTAAACCTGACTTTGGAGAAATTACGGGACGAAGACATGATAGCGCCTCTGAACATTTAACCAGACTATCTATCTGAAACAAAGTTGTAAATCTGACTAATAGAAAAATTTCAGACCTCACAGAAATTTCAAAAATTTCGAAATTTTTGGAATTTCTTTCAGATTTTGATTATCAAAATTAAATTAGTTCATCGAATTTACCTAATAGTATAAGTTTGGTCTGAAATTAGTTTGAATCTAGGCGGAAATTTCGAGGTTACAAATATTTAGTACCCACCGAAATGATCTTTCAAAGAAAAGCTATTTGAAATTTTGAACCCTAATTGTTTATGAATTTAATTTCGTATCAAATGTTTATTTACATATTCTGATACCATTGCAGGGTCATATTTGGCATGCTAATAGCTCTTCCAATCGCCCTCGTCTATTACATAATTCTTGGGCTGCTATGACCGATGACCTGTCATGATCAAACATTTGTCCAAATGTTCTCACATATGGGAGATCAAATTGTTTTTTCATGTAAGATGAAGGCGCATACAATTGCTGTTGTGAACTCTTGTGCATCCTAGTTGTGCGGAGGCTAGGTGTAAACTCTTGTGGTTTGTATATCCTTGATGCGTATGTTTGAATTTAATTAAAGCGCCTATTATCGAAAAAAGTTGCAAACCATGGCTGACAAAGCATTACCAAGTCAAGATTCTTTCAATTACAAATCGCTAGCAAATATATCCGTGCGTTGCTAAGAGTTGATTTTTAATAAATATTTTTTTTGGTTCGTACCACCTTGGCCTAGTCATTTGCATAACTCAATCTTCTCAAGCTTTTATTTTGTTATTAGGACATTATAACTGGGTCAATTTGGAGCTCTCTCACGAACCAAACACTTTTGGCCATTAGATTGTCCCTATGTACGTTTTCGACCGTTCGATATATAGTAGATCTCGCCTCGGGCCAATTGTCCCTATGGGATGCTACTCTGGAGATCAAATTACACTCCCGTGGTAAACCGGGCCCGTGATTAAAGCCAATCTACTATCTCCCGACTTGAACTAAAGAATCCGAAAAGGCATCGAAGGATCTCTTCTCCTGCGGCGGCGTGCGATGCGCCGACAGTTTAACCGATAGTCCCCTCCACCTTGTTCCGTTCCCTCGCTCTGTTACATGTTACCGGAACAACGCGTGCCCTTCCTCATCTCCTACCTCGACGTGCTTCCTCTCCTGCCTTTCTCATGTCAATCCTCTATTTTTTCAATAATGGGAATATATTAATACCAAACAGATATCAATTACACCCGGCCTCTGCAACAGCGTAATGTCAAGAGATAGTCGAGACATCAAGGATGCACACAGACAAAAAAAGAAGAAAAAACCCCGCCGAACTGATCATCCAAGCAGCAGGCACTACCACCACCATAGGCCACACCTAGACTGCAAAAATGGTTCTCCAAGAACGACGCCTCCAAGAAGGGAACCGTGCGACTGAACTCCAGGCAATGCATTCAACAAGGAGAATATTCGCCATTGCTAGGTACAACCAATGAAGGTCAGACCTAGAGTTTTCACCCCGAAAGTCGAGACTTTTTGCTCAGAGAGCACCCGCAAGAAGAAGTCCTCCTATGTTGCCACCCCCGCTTGCCGAGACTACTGCAAAACACAGATCATCCGGTACACAATCTTCACCACATCCAAACTCGCCTCCATCATGACTTGTAATCTCGAACTCGACATGAGCCATCGAGATCCACTGGTCATCTGGCACAACCATCTTGAAATTTCCATCATTGGCAGCACCACGGTAATCGCAGCTAAATATGCTGTGGCATACCTCATGATGCCGACAAATTGGAGTGTGATAGGTCCACATCCATGGCCGACGGCCGCGACAGAATATCGGGCCGATTGCGGCGCGGAGATCTGTCGAGGAGCTTAGCCACGACCCCGTGAAGCAATTCCTGCCATGTACTGTCCCTCCGAGCCCGTTGTTGAGGACGATCACTCTTAGCGCCTGGCGGTCCATGTGATGCAGCAGCAAATTGCCGGCGACACCACAGACCACTGGCACCCACGAACTCGATCCGGGCCGCTGATACCCGTAGAAGTGATAGCCTTCAGTAGCTACCGGCAATGATATGTAAACGGGGTTAGGTTGAGCCTCCAAGTGCAGAGTATGTAATAAGTGGAAGACGTGTTTTCCCCACGAGGGTGACTCGAGGGTTTAATATCGGACTCTCGGGGAATCAGTAGTGAAAGGTTTATCTTTCTATCCCTCTTTTGGTTACCTACAAAACAAAGTTAAATGTTTTGGTCCTCAACCTCACATGTGGTTGTCAAGCACAAGGTGTAAGAATGATATCAAGACAGTATGTGATGCAAACAAGAAATAAATATGCAATGATGGGGGTAAATAAATATGCAAGGATGATGATAACAATGATAAATGATATTTTTGGGTTTTTAATGATGTATGCAAGATGTAAAAGTGTTTTTGTATTTTCGGATTTAATAATGGCAGAAAATGTAAAAGTGGTAAAAGTTGTTGGAAAGGTGTTTCTTATGATTAAAAATGGACCGGGTTCATGGTTTCACAAATGCACTCTCTCTTTTAATAAAGTGGTAGACAATGGAACACTAGAGTTGACATATGAGATTGCAACACAAAGTTTAATGACAAGTTACTAATTATATGGGCATCACGTCCTAACATAGAGACCTTTTGTTTATAAGTCTCACTTATACTCCACCAAGATGCGAACTAATTATATGGTAGCATGGTATTTTTTTTATCCCTAGTGAGGCAACAAAGTAAGGTAAAGATACCCAAGTGGATCGCGGAACTATCTCTCACGTTCACCGCACTAGCCACCCCCCGTTACTCCAACTAATGCACACATCACCCCACACATGCTCTCATAAACATGCTTGATCATAACAAGTGAATAAGAACAGGGTACATAATATGCATCTATATTCATAACTGAAACAAAACATTTGCAATCTCAAATATATATTAACTATAAAAAGATCCACCACATAGGAATTACATAGATGACCGTAATCATGTTCAGCAGCTCATACGATACTAATTAGTGAAGCTCAAAGAGAGGAGAGATACATAAGTTACTTCCACAAACCCATAGTCCAGAGGTGGACTACTCCCTCTTCATCGTGGAGACGGTGGAGATGTCGATGGAGAAGATGGAGACCACGCCGGCAGCGCCCCGCCGGAGTTTTCCCCCTCCAATCTGCAGCTCCAGATCTCTGTTTTCGTGTTTCTGTGTTACGGCGGCACTGCTTCCAGAGAACGTCGGGGGGTTATTTTTATAGGCCTTTTTAGGTCAAAACCTAGTCAGTGGATAAAAGATCGACGGCAACGGAGCGTCGAGGGCCAAGATGGTGGGTCCCATGTGGCCAGGTATAGAGGCCGCGTGGGCCCCCCTCTTTTGGGCCTAGGGGCTCCGCTTGTTCGCTTCCTTCGCCCCCAAGTCTTGTTCCTTCCAAAAAATGATGCTCGTAAATTTGCAGGTGATTTGGACGATGTTTGGCTCCCTGAAACTTAAAAGGAAAAAATAGGGTTTTCTGCCTGCGCAGGGTTAATTCCATAAAAATAGGAAATAAATATAATATTCCCAAAAATCATTATATAACAGTGATATAACCCTTATATGATGCAAATATGATTGGAATATAATTAATATAGTGCAAAGTTCATGTATGCATTTTACATGCATCAACATTCCCAAGCTTAACCAATACTCGTCCTCGAGTATGAAGGTGATAAAACTAACATGGACTTTGCAATTTAATACTAACAATGGATATCAAAGATGATTACTACTGCTACATAGAGTCAAATGATTCATTCTTCAAAGGAGTAGCAATATGCAAGATAGTTTATGAAGTGATATCAAGTATTCAAAGCAAGGATGTTCAATGATAGCTCACAAAGTGCAACATGAAAGAAAGTAGTATGTATGCATAATGATAAGTAAAAACATCCTACATTGGGGGAGCGCCGTTTTGGCTCCCGAGCACAGATGCACATGGTATCTGGACGACTCAGATTTTGTCGAGATTGGGAATCTGCGCCTTGTCGTTACTTCCGCTGGCTGGTAAAAAGGAAGGTCGCGCGGTAACTGCACGCCGCGCCCGTGTGACAACATAAATAAACCGGAGAAGATTGAATTGTTGCAGCACATCAAGAAATTTATTTACCATGTATGATCAAAATGGTGATGGCACATAACGTTGTTTCAAGGAGGTACAGAGCCCGCCGGAGAAGGAGGCGAGAAGGTTGAGGTTGGCCTCCGCTAAGGGGAGGTAGTTGCCGATGCGGGCCGCCGACGCCTCACCCGACGTGGTCAGCGCCGCCACCATCATCTCTTGCGTATGCGGCAGCGGCGCGAAGCTGTAGAGCTGGTGGTGGTAGCTGAAATCCCTCGCTGGCAGCGCACAGAACCTCGGCGTGGGGCTCTCCAATCTTGTGGCCGCGGAGGAGGCCTCGAGGGAACTATCCTCGTCGCCGTCGACGCCACAGACCGCTTGCCGACGATGAAGGGCGCGGCGTGCGGGAGGTGCATGTGGTGGGGGGACGCGGCGTCGGGCTCGGACGGAGCGGAGGAGGGGAGACGGGGAGAGAGAGGAGGAGGCCCGAGGTCGGGACGGGACGGCGGCGGGGGCGGGCTGGGCAGCGGCGGTAGGCCTCAAGGGAGCTATCCTCGTCGCCGTCGGCGCCACAGACCGCTTGCCGATGATGAAGGGCGCAGCGTGCGGGAGGTGCATGTGGTGGGGGGACGCGGCGTCGGGCTCGGATGGAGCGGAGGAGGGGCGATGGGGAGAGAGAGAGGAGGAGGCCCGAGGTCGGGACGGGACGGTGACGGGGCGGGCTGGGCAGCGGCGGTAGCGTCGGGCCGGAGGTGGCCGACTCGGGGAAATGAGGTCGATTTCGGTTCTAGGGTTAGCGTGTGTGTTTTGTACCGGAGGACTGATTTACAATTTTTTGGACAACGCGGGGACTTTTCTGCAAAAAGCCTAGGGTTCGTGTGTTTTATACCGGAGGACCGATTCACAATTTTTTGAAAACGCGGGGGATTTTCTGCAAAATCATGTTTGGGCCGTATTTGCCGTAGTTTTAACCCACGACCTGACATGTGGGGCATTGGCTCGACGGGCGTTAACGCGGCCGTGCGACAGGACGTCCGATTTTCTTGTACCCGCGGACCAGATGAATTATGCCGTCACAATTTGTTTCCTCGAGCGGTGGGAGTATGGACGTCGGCGGAAAGAGATTCTTGCGATCGAGTTTCTACTGGATCCAGTTGACAGGTGAGCAAATCAGTTATATGTGTACTAGCAAACAATGCCCGTTGGAGAAAAAATCATATGTTTATATAGATATAAAATAATATTTTTATTACTATCATATATATTCTTTATTTCCATGCAATATGAAAATCAAATAGCTTTACTAAAATTGCACATTGCAATTTGACATAGATAAAAAACACAGAAAATAAAGCAAATTAAACATGGGTTTAATTTTCTCATAAACAAAGTCAGCTAGATATGTTTGATTTTCTCACCTGGGCAAGTCTGAACTCTGAAGCATTGGCCCGCAGCGTGCACGCACTCAAGCAGCCCAGGCTAGCCTCAAGGCAACCCACGTCAGCAGCACACGCGACCAAGGGATGGACGACGACCGGCAGCCGTGCCTCAGGTCCTCGTTCACGAAGACGTCTTTGGCGAATCTAGACCAGCATTATGTCTCCCCGGCGGCGACGCCCTGTTCAGCTCGGCGGCGTAAGCGCGCGGAGCTTTCCACTCTCGCTGACACCAATCGGAGGTTCTTCAAGCACCCTTCCGGCGTGACCTGCGACATGGCGACGGCGGGCAACACCGCACTCCCCGCGCATGGAGATGTGCTCAACGCGACCATCTCGAGGGTTGAGCCAAGACCATATTGGTTCGTCCGCGTGGAGCACTATGCCCGCACGGCGAGCTGGCCGCACTGGGTCGAGGACATGTCGGACAGAGTCGCGCCGGAGCAGGTGGTTGACGTGCGCACTGGGCATCGTTTCCGCCGGTTGCAGCGGCAACATGGTCGAGCGCTGCCGCTAATGCAAGAACCGGTCGCTGCTGGGAGTTTCTTAGGGAGATGCCGCCGGTGACCGGAGAGGAGGCTGCGCCGTCTTAGAGTCTGGACGAAGAGCGACGCTCCTGCGCCTGTACCACGTCTTCACGTACACCAAGGTCATCATCGTCTTCCGGTACGGTGATCCATCGATATCAGTTTTTTCGCTTGTTCCATCGATCCAACAGGTATTGGGTAGTTTTCGACCTGGTCGATCTCGCCTCCTCGATCTCGCCGGGTTGGCGAAGTCTGTGTCTGGAACCCCTTGGTCACGTGTTCGAGTTGAGTGCATGCTCCAAAGTCCAAAGAGCCATTGAGTCGTCCGTGCTGCAAAGATCCATTGAGTTAGCTTTGTGTTGATTGTCGTAAGCCACAGCTAGCTAGAGAGCAGACTGCATTGCCATCAAGCTTTGCTTGCTACTGCGTGCGCGATTTGCCAGCAGCCAAAACCAAGAAGCAACTGCCGGCGAGGATGACGACGGAGCATGGCGTGTTACCTGGACCCGAGCGAGCAAGAACGTCGTGCTGCAAGCTAAGCCATGCTGTAGACTTTTAGTACGACATGATGACGATGCGCTTCCTCGCGATCGAGTGGTGTCGCTCACGAAAAAAATCCCTATTGATGGTATTGAGGTCGAAGATGGTCGTCTTGGGCCATACCTTCACGGTGCTCAGCTGCTGTAGTGCCGCGAGGGAAACCAGAAGCCGCCCCTCCCAGTCCCCGCTGTTGAAGAAGGGCATGATGTTGGCAGTTCTTGCGGTGGACCATGGAGCTTGTGCTCGAAGAGCTAGCTACGCCAGATGATGCTTCACGGTGTGCATGGCGAGACGACGCCGTCCGTGCCCAACGATCACAGGACCGTCCGGACGATGCGTCCGGGCGGTAGCGCGGTGAGGAAGGGAAGAAGTCTAGGACGGATCTGATGGGCATCGGATATCGCCGGCGAGCAAGGGGGACGGCCGGAGGGCGAGTTAGAGGCGTGCGAGGGTTTGTCGGTGCGTTTATTATATCTCAAGTCGTGTTGGTTTTTGGTGTCCATATTGATTGGAAATCCTATCAGATCGTAGGGGTATACGGGCTGGACTGGATGTACAACAGAAACGGTTCGACGTAAGAAAGAAATTGACCCATATACTTATGGGTGGCAGTGGTGGGTAATTTTCGTCAGAGTTAGGGGTATTTTCAACGACGTACGAGAAGAATCCTTAATGGTTTTATTATTAGCCATAGATATAGATTATCGGGAGCACCTATTTTGATTTTGAATCTTGAGGATTTGTGATAGCTAATCGAAGGCGATTTTTGGTCTGTTGACAGGTTCCTCGCGACGGCAGGGGAAACGAAGAAGGGATGGATCTGATCCAGCGCAGGTTGAAATTAGCGTACGTGGTGGATCGACATTCGGGGGCCCTGAACGGCGTGGTTGGCGAAGCTGAGACTTCCGTGGGAGAGATACGAGCCAGAGATGAGGAATCGCCTGAGGGGTAGGTGGACAGGAATCGTCCAAGGAAGCCAACGACGCCGTGCAAAGCATCAGCGAGCAGGGAGGATCCGAAAGCTCACGGGTGGAAGAGAAGGTTTGTCCCGCAATTTTCATTTGAGCTCCTGCTGCTTACAAAAAAGGCCGTGCAAATTTGAGATTTAGAATGAGCAAATTGATGCCGTAGTCATGGATGCAGCTGTTGTGTTCGGTGAAATGTGTAAACCATTCAGGCCTATAGCAATTGTAGTGCTGCTGCTGACAGTAGATACAATTATAGTAAATGATTTCATTTGTGCAAGATTGGGGTGGTGGAAAAAATGCGACTTACAGTAGATGAATTCGTTGCTGCTCCTCTGTGGATTGCATTAGTCCTGAAGGCTTATCAGAGTCAAGCTAGAGAAATTTTTCATTGTAGCTGCAATGAAAGGTGTGTTTCACAGTTCATTTACAGTTTCAAAGTTTAGGAACCGTGAAATCTGAGGGGAGCACAAACGTGCAAAAATTGTTGTCGTAAAATGAGATGGATAAAAGCTTTTTCGTGTTCTGATCGTTGCTACCTGATATAGCATTTGTAGCACGTTGCATTGACTGGCGGCAATTTTTCAGTAATTGCATTTGACCCCTGTTGCAACAGATATTTTGGAAATGTTGTCACTTTTGAAACGACCTGTAAGACCAACATGTACGACATGCCGCTTGGGCTATTTGTTGGAGTAAATAAGCACTACCAGAGATGAGGGTTGGTGTCCTGCCACGAACAATTCTAACTGGTTAGCACTATGTTTATTAATGTGGTAGCAGAATGAAGGTTTTTGGTCAGCAATGAATTATATTGACCGTAAATTTCTTTCTACAGACAGGAACCGGGCCATATAGGTCGCCATTGTCAACAGACAAGTGGTGCAAGTGGCATGATTTGAAGAAAGCAAATAATTCCTTTACCCCTGTATACTAAGTGGAAAGCTTTTAGGGCTGAATTGCACAAAGTTGTCAAGCATATGCTGACACCGGAGGAGATCGAGTTGGCCTGGGGTGCTCTGCTTGATAAGAATAAATTGAATTCACATCCATACATGACGCAGATTTACGAGCTCAAGAGAAAATGGGCAAGGCTTACTTCATCGGTGTGTTCTGTGCCAAAATGACTAGCAACAGCTTCTTTCAGATGCATTGTGTGCTGAAAGAATGTCCTGACCCAAATAAAAGAAGAACTCAATGATTTCCTTTTCCCCTTGATATGTTCACTAGTTCATGCTGCCAGTGTACTAGCGCGATGGTTTGTCGGTCTATGTGGTGGACATAGACAGCAGGCCTGTCCTCATCATGGACCCGTATGAGACATCGGAGCTAGTGCACGAGATGAAGGCAAAGCATTAGAATCTGGCAACAAAAATCGTGAAGAACCTACGGAGGTGCATCCATGAGCACTTCGAGAGGTGGGTGGTACCTGGCGACGGATGCCTTCATGTACCTGGAGATCATACCATGAGGTGGAAGTTCCGTAGTGGCGTCGACGGATATGCATTTTGTTGCTTAGGCACTATTTGTGAAGTTGTAATGGAATATTTTGGTGTGATGCTAATCTGGCGCCTGGGTTGTCAGTAGTTGCCATAGTTTCGGTTTGGATTTCTCTATGGCGATCGCACACGTCCTCCCCCCTTAAAACAATATTATTCGTGTAAGGACATATGTAAACTGCTATGGAAGAACCTGGGTAGTTTGCATATGTAAGACTGCTATGGAACAACCTGGGTAGTTTGGTTTGAAAGAATTGTTATCTAGATGTTCAATTTCCCCCCACATCTAGAACTGGATATTGTCTAGTCCCAGGGTTTAGGATTTCAGTTGAGCAGAGTATGGGATTGGTATATTCTGGGTTTCTTTGGAGCTAGAAGTGATCAGGTTTTCCATACTGGACTGATGCGAGGTGCAACTCTTGTGAGCACAAGAGCGGCGTATGGAGCACTGTGTAGTTTTTCCCCCTTTGTTTTCAGGAAAAAGATAGGTTTCTGTATGCTGATAAAAAAAGATATGTTTTCGGAGGTACCACTACATGGGAGGTAGTGTAGGCATTAAATTTTTCTGAATGCTTGCCCATTGCCAAATTCGGCTTAAAAGTCCATCCCTGCGCAGAGCACAAGTCTGGCTGAGCCCCTGAGGACCTGTTCGAAAAAATCCGTCTGGGATTTCTCATTTTGTGCTTGAATATACATGATTTAGATTGGGGGCAGAGACTGGAGGGATGGGGCGTGTTCGGCATGAGAAAGCACACGCAGCATGCCAACAAAAATTGAGGGGGAAACAAGCTTTATTAATCAAATACAGTAGTAGTTAATAATATGAGTAATCTGGCACCACTATTAATCTGGTACAAATAAGTCATCTAGCATGGGATGGTCCATCGAACTGGTCCAAACGGCATGCCATAGTGCACGGCACGCTCCGTCCATATTTAAACTGTCCCGTGGGGGAGGCGTGGCATTTAATGACGGACAGATGAGTGGGCCTCTGCCTGAGTTTACTACGGTAAAAAATGGCCAGAGCTGACAATGGATTCAAATCTCGAGGCGACTGAACGTACAGGATAACAGGATCATATGTGCTCGGGCAAGGCGCTCTGGTCCTTCAGGAGATTGTCACGCTCGTTGGGGAAAAAGGGTTTACCCAGGTTCAGCTTCTCCATTGGAGATAAAGACCTACTTCCTGCTTCTCTGTTTTTAATCTCCAGGTCTCGGTAACTCTGCTACCACAACAGAGCCGGGTTACGAGACAGGTTACAAGGGTTTCGCTTGATAGCGGTTATATCGATCTAGGATTGCTTGCTTATCTATGCTCTGGGGACCTGCTTATATAGGTGCCAGGTCTCCCGAACGTACAGGTAAATACCGAGTTATATACGAGCTCGGAGTCCTACTTTAGGTTCTTCTCGACCTTCCGTAGCCTCCAAGTCACCCGGTTCCTTCCTTCACTCGGACTCCAGTTCTTCTAGGTCCTTGCTTCTATGACCGAGTCACGTTAAGCACAACGGCCCAACTATAACCCGACCCATGTCTTGTGAGCGTCACCCGGACCAGGCCTTGGGCTGGCCGACTAATACTTCCTTTGTCATGAGTATACCGGGTTATAATCCCCCCAACAGTAGTCCCCAAGTTTGACTTGAATAAGCTCATTGGTTGCTTCACTTGATAATCTTGATCTTGATCTGATTTCTTGAGGGTAGCAGCTGATGGGATTATCCAAGTTAAACTCCTGAAAACAAAATAAACATCATAAATAATGAGTGGCCGGGTTATGTTGTCAGACCAGCTCCTTTTGGCGGTTCATTTATAACCCGGCTTTTCTCTTGTCTCTTAGCTCTTTAATAACTTGACTTTCTTTAGCACTTAATTCTTTCAAGTCAACGACCAGGGAACATTCTCTGACACATTCCCTCGTGTCCTTGACCCATGGTCAAAATGGAGTCTTATCGCCTCGTTTTTAACGCTCCTTGGGTTTCACCCCGGGCTGTAAATAGCAGGCCACGGTGAATAGGATTTTCACTTTCCCCATTCACCGCCACTTCGTCTTCAACCTCGAGTTTTCTCTCTCCTGTTCTAGGATTAGGGTTTCACCCAAGCTCGTCGCACCGCCGCCAGCAACCAGAGCACCTCATTGTTGCAGCTCGTCGCCGGGGAATCCGCGCCGCGCCCGCTCATCACCAAAGTTCGGTAAGATCTTATCTTTATCCTTGATTTCTGTTTGCATCTTGCGAGTTTTCCCGTGCTGTTCTTGAGTGTTTATTTCCAATCTCATTTTCAACCATTTTCTAGATCTTTGGAATCCATGGCTCCAAAGGATCCGAGGAAGCTTAAGCTCAAGGGCAAATCCGGCGATGGCGCCGCCATGCCGGTATCGAAGAAGATGAAGAAGAAAGCCAAGCCGAGATCCGGAATCTCGGCCAACTGGGCCAAATCGTTGGCCACCCACTCAAATCTTGAGGAACTGGCCGAGTCAGGCGTCCTCCCTCTTCAGTCGGAGATCGAGTGGAGAGGAGCTGAAGAGGAGACCCGGCCTTCCATCCAGGAAGATGAAGTTATCTGTTTCCTTGATCATGTCACTCGGGGTTTTCGTCCTCCGGGTCATCCGTTTTTTAGAGAACTCCTCCACCACTACAAACTCCAGGTCTTTGATCTTGGCCCCAACTCAATCTTGAACATCAGCAATTATATCGTTCTTTGCGAATGTTTCTTATGCATTCCTCCTAGTTTAGCCCTATTTTTGGAGCTGTTCTTGTGTAAACCTCAACGTGAGCACAAGAATGGCCCCCTTCTGATCTGTGGCGGCGTTTCTATTCAGCGCCGCAAGGGCTCTGCCATGCCCACTCGATCTTCACACTCATGTGAAGCATTGGCAAAAGTCCTACTTTTACTGCAAAGCCAAAATTCCAGCCGGTGAACACCCTTTGCCGGGTTATTCTGTTGAGCCTCTTGTCCTGAACAGCAACATGAACTCCTATGCCTCTGAAACCGAGAGAGAAGCTATCCAGCCTCTGCTCAAGAAAATATCTGTCTTGGTCACTCACGGACTTCGTGGGACCGATCTAATCAAAACCTGGATAGGTTGGCGGATCCAGCCCAATAGTATTCGTAAGAAACTTCTTTGCGATTACTCGGGTCATCTGACCGACTCTCTTCGTTACTCGGAGAAATCCTACCCCACTACTGCACTGAACAAGGCCATCAAACCCTTCCTCTCCGAGAAGATTGAATCATCAAAGACAATGGCCTCCTGCCATTCAGCAAGAGTAACCCGGCTCCACCAGTAAGTTCCGACTGATAGGCACCTTACTCTCATATTTTTTTCTCAATTGCCCACTGATCATATTACTTTTGCTTTTTCATCAGGATTCTGACGTCTGGTGGAAAGTTGAAACTCCCCCTGCCACTCCTGAGGCAGATGAAGATGATGATGAGGCCGTAACCTCGAGTGAAGAAGAAGAAGAAGAAGAAGAAGAAGAAGAAGAAGAAGAAGAAGAAGAAGAAGAAAAAGAAGAAGGTGAACTTGACTCCCTCGGCCATTTCTTCGTAAGCTTGATTGAAAAAGATACTCCATCAACACTATCAACTGATGCAACTTTTATGATACCAGAACCGACTGAAAAGGTAACCACTCCTTCACCCGGCCGAAGCTCTGAGGCGACTGAATCTGCCGCCACCGAGAAAAGGAAAGCACGAACCATTTGTGCCAAGGTGCCATACTCTCGCATGACCACCGAACCCTATTCGTTTCTTGCTATGAAAAACTCAACCAAACACTTCTTGAAAAATCTTCACAGAACTCTGCCGAACCCTCTGCCAAGAGAAAGGCCACCCGGACCTCTCCTGGAGAAGATCCACTTCACCCGGGAATCCCATACATATCATCTCCACGCCGTCCTGGTACTTCTCTTTCCAACTTTGAACCACAAAAACATCCATCTGACAGTTATCCTTTAGCTGGTCAATTCCGGGTTGCTAAATCATATTCTCTAACAGCTTCTTAAGGCTCCAGCAACGACCTTCCCCGAGACTTTACAGTCAATACCGGGTAACGTGTAGAAATTTCTGTTACTTACTTATTTTTGCCAATTTGCTTTCCTTTGCTCTTACTTGTATTACCTCTTACTTGTGATTTCAGGGGGAAAGCTACACTTAGTGGTGCTCCAAGCCCTCCCATTGCTGAGGAGGATAACTTGGAAACCACTCCTGAAAAGCATGTTGAGCCTGCCCATGAAGAACAGGCGACTGATAAGATGAATGTCTCCCCTCCTGCTACTGACAACCCGACTAATCCGGAAGTTGAGATCACAGGATCTCACTTCGTTGAGAAAACCACTCCAATAAACACTGCAACTAAATTTGTTGCCACTGAGAAGAAGTCCAAGCCGACTGATAAGGGCGAAGCCTCCACTGCGCCACATTACGGCAATATAAACTTTGAAGGCCTGCTAGCTGAGTACAACACGCTGAAACTTTCTGAGAGCAAGCTCGTAGATTTTCTTGTCCGCGAGCATCAGGTAAACTTCTCCTTTGTTTCATATCTTACATATCAAACCTAGTCCCCAAGTATCGAGTAAACTATCCACAGTCACTCGGTACTTGCAAATATATGTCTCTTATAAACTTTTTTAAGAACTTCAGAATATCCCAGTCCCCAAGTTCTGGGTTATCAGTCTACGATAATCTGGAACTTGCTTATTTTCTGATACCAATTTCTCAATATTTCTATCTTTCATACCTGTAACACTTTCAAATCCTCATAACCCCCAAGTTCCGGGTAATATGTCTACAATTAACTGGAACTTTGAAAATTTTGCTAGAACTGAAAGCTTTAAAACTTTAAAAACATACCAGTCCCCAAGTGCCGGGTGATCTGCTCTTCAGTCATCCGGAACTTGTATAAAAGTTCTTTCTTTCTGTTATTTACTAACAATCTGGACTTACTTGCCATTGCCGACTGAAATATATTTCAGTCCCCTTGTTTCTAACATGTTATACTTTTTCACAAATATGTGTCTCACAACAACCAAGTGCTCTCCAAGACCAATCAGCTTCTTGAAGTTGAAACCAATCTGCGCAAAGAGACTGAGGCTCATGTTTCAGATTTGGAGAAAACAATGGATTCCCTGACTGAAGAGAACACCAAACTGAAGCAAGAGTTGGAAGCTGCTGGAGAGAAATACAAAACATGCTATGACAAACTGATCAGTGTTCAGAGGTACTTGGACACCATAAAGGACTCCATCAACGAAATCCTCAATGCACTCATAGGTAAATATTGCCTTTCTCATGCTTTTTCCTTATCAGTCGGATTATTCAACCTGACTAATTTCTTACTTGCTCTTCAGGTGAGAAAGATGCTGCTATCAGAAGGACTTATCCGGAAAAACTGAACTGCTTAAACACTATCATCCGGCAGTTCCAGTTTGGCACTACTCAGATTATCAGGCGTGTCAAGAGCAACTGTGCTCCTCCCCGGGTGATATACGAATCTCTTCATCAGCTTTCCACAATCCCCGAGTGGTTGAACCTCTGGACGCGCTCAGCATGCCGGGTTGGAGCAATGCATGGCCTGGCTCTAGCCAAGGCCTACAACCCACGCTTTAACCCGGCTCCCTTTGTTAAAGGATTCCCTCAGTACAATGCAGATGGCACTAAATTTGGAGGCAAGGATTTCAAGGAAATCGTCGCCCAAACTCGGCCTGTGGCTTGAAAGATCGCTGAGAGCCTTGATCTGTCGGTGTTCTAGGATGCAGTAGATGAAAATGATACTCCAATCCCTACTCCTGAACCCAAGCGCATTGATCTACTGGCCAAGATGAAAGACTCCATTGCCAAAAAGAAGAAAGCTGCAGCGCCAAGTTCTTCGACTCCTGTTGTCCCTGCACCCAGCCGTGCTCCTTCCACTCCAAACGCGGAAAAACCGGCTGATGTTGCAAAGGACACTCCAGAAGATCAAGCTCCTGCACAAGCTGAGTCCCAGGCCAAAGTTCCAGAAGATAACCCGGCCTCTGCCGAGGCTCAAGCTGCCAAGGGAACTTCAACCGATAACCCGGCTATCTGAGCCATCTCATATGTTACTCCTTTCTGCAAAAACAATCATTCGGCCAATGGGCATTGTAATATGCTCAGAAATACTTGTCTTAAAACTTGAAGCTTTTGATTCAATAGTGCGCCTGTGCACTTTATGAAATACTCAGTCTTTTGTAATAACTATGCTTATTATGGTTTAGATGACCCTTTTGGTTTATCTTAAGCTTCTTATCAGTCGGCTTTCACATGACTTTCTTGCTAATTTTCTCTGCTTAAACAGGGTCAAACTAAGTCCCAGTATGGGCATCATAGTTGATTGAATTAACAGGTAAGCAATCTGGCCATAAAATTGTGAGTGGCATCAAACTGATAGGCAAGTTTAACCACGAACAAAATAAAAGGCTTAAAAAGCCGGGTCTTGAGATTGTAACTTATGAATGTATAATTTATAAGTCCCCAAGTCCAGGATCAACGTCTATAAGTAAAGGCTTAAACTATGCATCATTACTCCATTGATCTCAAATCTCTATGCGTGCTCTCTTGGGCAACAACTATAGGATTTTTCTGCTAAGCACTCCTTCTGGGCAAAGCTATATATGACATTAAAAACATAAACAATGTAAAACATGCATGAAAAGTAAAAACATCAAAAAGATTTCTTCTCAATACTCTTCGTTATTAAAGATACACCAGCAAGCCGCCTCATTAAAAACCTTCCAGTCCCCTTAGGTACCCTGATAAGGAAAAGAGCGCGTCTGAAACCTGCTGGGTGTTACATCGTGTGTTACATAACTCGGCCTAGGTTCATGTTCACTAGGTATAATATGGGCGAAGATGAGCAATCTTCCACGGCCGCTTTGTCTCTCCCATAGGGAGGATAGCATGATCCGTGGGTTCTCTTCACCCTTCTCTCTCACATCTATCAGATAATACGAACCATTGTGCAAATTCCGACTGATAAGGAACGGTCCTTCCCATGGAGGAGTTAACTTGTGCATCCCCGCCTGCTTCTGCCTCAGGCGTAAAACCAGATCTCCTTCCTGAAAAGTACGTGATCTGACTCAACGGCTGTGATAGCGCCGCAAATCCTGCGGATAAACTGCAGACCGTTCCAATGCTAACTCACGCTCCTCTTCCAGAGCATCGATCGAACCTTCTCTTGCAACTGCATTGCTGGACTCAACGTATGCTGCCACTCTTGGCGAGTCATGAACTAGATCACTCGGTAACACAGCTTCTGTGACACCCCTCCCTGGCACATATTACCAGAGAGGCGGTCGCCCTGTGCGCCAGCCCAGGATATCTGGCCGCACGTCACGACAGTGCAACATGATGGAAATCATTACACAATCAGGCACAAAGGGTGCTACAAATGGTTTACAAGGCCATCAAGGCATTACAGAATATCTTGCCAAGCATGGCTCAGGACTGGCAGCGGAAGACGACTAAGGCAACAGCTTGGAGCGGCTCCACTCCACAGGCATCTGGCTGGGCTACTGATCCTAGCACGCTCTTGCTCCATCTCCTTGCTAAGGTAGAAGATGATTCCTCGCCAATATCTGGCCACAATCACAAGGCCCGTGAGTACATTTGTATGCACTCAGCAAGAATCGCCACTCACTACAAACAATCCAACAATCATGCAACAAGATATACATTGGAAATAAAATTCTACAACATGGCAAGGTGTACTCTATATACATGACATAAGGTAGCATGGCATTGACAACCAAACAAGTCGTAAGCAATCAACGGGGGTATCACCAGTACAGAGTCCAAGTCAGGTGGGGTTGGACCATGCGCCGGCAATCATACAAAGAGATTACCTGTGATGAGTAAACGAGTGTACCAGTTGGTACCAAGTAATACACAACAGCACCTGTGATCACTGCTAGGCCCACTGGCCTCATCTTGCCACTCTGAGCATGCACGGTTGATGTTGGCTCAGGCCTAACTCTAGGCTCCCAATGATCACACCGCCATCCCACATCTCGGGTTACCATCGACCTCTCAAGGCAACATTCCTTGCATCATCTTATTTGTTCATTTAGTGGAATCAGGTCGTTCATTAATTCTTTCAAACAAGTCTTAAGTTTAACCTCCGGACACGACAAAGACACACAGTGTGACCGACACTGAACTGTTGTTCCATATCCCAGGAACAAGGCTAGCTGCTAGTTTGACACTCTCGAGAGGTTGCAGTTACCACTCATCTAGATGCACCATATAGCCGGTACTTTAGGAAATCTTCCTTAAGACGACCTGATACACTTACATGACCGTTCACGCTACCAAGACACTCCCTGTGAAGCTGCCGACATAACTCTATGTCTTATGACGAAGTGAATCCGGCACGTCCCCAACCCATGAGCGACGCCTAGCTCCGGAACCTTCGCAAGTCTAGCCCCGACCACAAAGGTAACCGACTAGACTTACCAAAATGGTAGCATCGAAGGAGGCTCAATAGGTTACGTAGGCCTCGGCCCGCCCATTTGAGCGACAGTGGTAGTGCTTTCGATTATCAGATTAGTGGCACCATGGACTGACCCTATCGTTGTTTGGAGGGGTGTTCCATTTAATCAAGTTTCATCATTCACAAGTTCAAATAACAGAGGATTAGTCCAACACAACAACCATAATAACACAACAATATATCATCAAACGACAAAACATTAGCAACACAGTATTTCAAGCAATAGTTGATGTTTGTATTGACCGGGTGACTACGGCGGCCGACCAGCGCCATCATAGATCAATACAAAAGGGAGCACAAATGGTTTGCGTTGACCGGGTGACTACGGCGGATATACCTCCGGCAAGCGCCACCACAGATCAACTACAAAATATAGCATAATTGGTTTGCGTCGACCGGGTGACTGTCGCGGAGATACCTCCGGCAAGCGCCACCACAGATCAACTAGTTCGTTAGTGACGAGGCTATACCAAACGGGTACCCTACCATGAGGGTACCTGGCGCACGTGATGACTAAAGCCCAATTGTCAAACAACCCGATGAAGCCTGTTCAGGGAGGCCCAAGTCGAAGATTACTTCCCAAGATTAGGCATAGTCGGTTGTAGTTTCCTTATCTGTAAACCTAGTCGGTTACGAACCCGAGACCCAGCCCCTTTATAAGGGCTGGGAGGGCGACCGATCAAGGACACGCAATACCAGAGCCTCAAAACCCTAGCGAGATCAGCATCTTGCTAGACCCTTGTAACCGCAGCATATTCACAATCAATACAGACATGCAGGAAGTAGGGGTGTTACCTCACTCGAGGGCCCTGAACCTGGGTAAATCCCGCTTGTCAGCTGACGATTCTACTAACACTACACGTTCTCTACCTCGTAAATTTAACCCTAGTTACTCGACCATGGGTATTGCCGAGGACACCCCTCGTCAATTGGCGCCATCTGTGGGAACAGGTAGTGTTGGATTCACGGTTTCATCGGTTTCATCACCAGAAGGTAACTCGCCCATTGAATCTACGCACGGCCACTCGCCGAATCCATCGCCAAATGGCAATCCGCCGAACGCACCCGCCAGTGACCACTCGCCGGCGACTTCTGCAAACAACGGATCCAAAGGCGACTACTCGCCAAACACATCTGCAAAGATCGTCTCACCAAAAAGAATCACACCATACTCGACAGAAGCGCAGGAGACTTTCGCTGGTCTCGACTCAGGTTTGGATATAACTGTTGAAAAATCAATTTTTTCGTTGACAAACTTGGTGTGCAGGACTTGGCAGATCCACTCGCCGCCTCGGCACTCGATAACTTGTCGACTGCAAACCTGGAAGCTACATCACAGATCGACGCGATCTCACTGGCCGGCTCGTCCGTCCCTTCCATGACAACAAGGGAGATGATCGAGTACCTGGCGATGGAATTCCCAGAAGACGAAGTCGAGTCCGCATATCATAAAAGCACAGTCGAATCTGCTGAGAACGATGACAACGCTTTCGACTCCAACGGGCTACTCGACATGATCCTCGATTCCAGCGCTGCACCAAGCGAAGACATACATGACAGCATCTGCCTAGGTGACTTCGCTGGCCCAGAAATCTGCGCTGATCACGAGTTCTTCACTGGTGACATAAACAGTCGTGGCAAAACACTCGAAGTATATGTCGACTACGACACTCACATCAGCAAAAGCAACTCTGACATGAGTCTGGATGACGATGTTGATTCCATAATAGGCGTTGACTACACAAAACGCACCGTTCGGTTATACCTCAACAGGTGTACGTTGCAATCAGCGGGTTAGAAATATCAGCAGCAGCCGCCGCCAGAAGGCCAACAGAGTTCCCCTGCATAGTAACGATGCCAGATGGTACCACAACATTGACCATAACTGCCGAGATGGCAGCAAAAGCAGACAAAGCCATCGAGGAGTGCACAATGATGCCAGCAGATGCAACCCCAGAAGAAACATTGACCTTCTAGTATTTCAACTAGCAGGAAACGATGCGCCTAAAAGAATACAGAGCGACACTCGAAGAACGCAAGAGACAAGCCAGCATCTCGAGTGTGCGAAGGAAGCAGCTTTCCCTTAACTCCACAGGAGGGACAGAGCCCAGGCGCAGGTCGAGGCTTGCGGATCTCCTAGAAAGAAACAGATCGGGCATCACCCGTAATTTGGAGAACTCGTTCCGTACACTCGATCAAGAACGTATGCCAGTGCCAAAAACAGCTGAGGGTGCCTTGCTGGCGCTTGGAGCTTACCTCAAAGCAACAGCACCTCCGGCAGACGACCCAGCCGCAGCACTACATCGCCAGCAGATGAAATCGCTTACGCTAGCAGCAAAGGCACTCCAGCCAGGCACAAGCAGGGAACGCAGCAGAAGTCGATCACGACATACATCGCGCGACCGCCATAGTCGAAGTCCTCAACGGAGCAGTGCAAGGAAAGACTCGAGTCGCCATCAATCACGGAGTAGGTCTAGGAGATCAGACAGCAGTGACTCTGATGTCAATCGTGAAACAGGACCTTGCGGAGCCCGATGCTTCACTCGACGCATCCGTGAAGCCAAAATGCCAAAGAGGTTCGGGTTGCCGTCAACACCAAAATTTAACTGCAGACAAGAGCCGTCAGGATGGCTAGAGGACTATAAAATCGCAGTCGTATGTCAACGGGGTACAACAACCACAGCCATGCAATACATACAGCTGATGCTCGAAGGCACAGCTCGCGACTGGCTCAAAGCGTTACCCGATTCAGCATACGACTCTTGGGATCGCTTTCGGGAGGACTTCATCAAGTACTTCGATCCTTTGTGCGAGCGACCCAAAACCTTTGAAGAGCTACGAACTTGCAAACAGCGATCTGATGAAACACTCAGGTCCTACATAAGGCGATGGATCGCAATCCGCAATTCCGTGGGTACAATATCTGAAGACAGAGCAATGGATGCTTTCACCCAAGGAATTTGCAGGGAAGATTTTAGAGAGGCACTCGGTCGCAAAAAGCCAACGAACATGGCTCAGCTGATGACGATAGCAACCGAGTGGGCAGACGGAGAAGACTCGGTACGGTCTCGTCGTCACCCATCGGCTGACAGGGATGAAGGTGGCAATCGAGATCGTCGAGATAGCTACAAAGACGATAGACGCCAGAAACGCAAAAATCGTTACAACGATGATGATCGAGTAAAGTTCATGGCGGCCGGGTTCTCTCAGCCGCAGGACAGTCGCGTCCGAGATGACAAGCGACAAGATGACCGTCGCGATAGTCGAACTGATGATCGCCGCGACAGCCAAAACGACGATCGCCGCGACGATCGCCGTGATAATCAAGATCGCGACCAGCGCAACGGCAAAAGGCAGGAGTGGCGCAGGCGCACCGACCCAAGGCCAGAAAGGACATTCGAAGAGAAAATGGATGACTATTGCAGAATGCACCTGTTTAAAGGAGAAGATGGACGGTTAATCTCCAATCACAAAATGGGACAGTGTCGAGAGTTCGAACAGATGGCAATGGACTACATGTTGAAGAACAGAAGG
Source organism: Poa annua (assembly GCA_026929855.1). Taxonomy (NCBI): domain Eukaryota; kingdom Viridiplantae; phylum Streptophyta; class Magnoliopsida; order Poales; family Poaceae; genus Poa; species Poa annua. Next base: position 335,820 of record CM049436.1, read on the forward strand.
GTAGCACCGTCGACTGCCCAGACAGTCCCCGTCGCAGCTCCACTAGCACAGCCAATTCCGGCACTTCTAGCTCCACCACAACATAATTCAGGAGGTCAAATTATGGGAGCCATACAGAACATACCGCAAGCAACAGAAGATCAGTACCCGAAGCCTCGGGGACAGATGTACATGATCCAGAAAGGTCGTTCCTCCAACAGGCAGCAGAAGCTACATACTCGACATGTCAACATGGTAGTCATGGCGCCACCCGCCGTTCCAGAATTTTTGAAAGGATCCGAAATTGCAATCACCTTCAACCGGGAGGACCACCCGCCATCAGTCTATCGACCAGGCCATGCAGCCCTGGTACTCGATGCTCAGATCGGTGGATACGCCATGACCAAGGTCTTCATGGACGGAGGGAGCGGCATCAACATCATCTTCGCTGACACGCTCCGCAGGATGAACAGGTCAGTCGATAATTTACCCGAGTCCACAAACACTTTCCATGGCATTGTTCCAGGTAAAGCTGTCCTCCCAAATGGCACAATACAACTCGATGTCACATTCGGCGATGCAAAACACTTCCGGACGGAGTCGATTGAGTTTGAAGTTGTCGACTGGAAGTCACAGTACCACGCCATACTTGGGCGCCCGACGTTCGCTCGATTCATGGCGGTACCACACTATGCATATCTCAAGTTGAAGATGCCAGGACCGAAAGGAGTCATCACAGTCAATGGAAATTTCCAAAGGTCAGACGCATGCGACCGCGACTTTAGCAAAATCTCGGAAACCTTTGGAGTGGAGCAAACATTCGCTGACCTCTCTGAAACCAATGACCATACACTCATGCCTGAGCATAAGAAGCAAGCAGTCGACAGGGCGTTCAATGCCACCAATGATACAAAGAAGCATCAGGTTCACCCGACTGATCCATCCAAGACAGTCAGGGTGTCATCAAACCTAACTATCGCATAGGAAAGCGCGTTCATCGAATTTCTCCGTGAGAACTGGGATATATTTGCATGGTGCCCAGCTGACATGCCAGGTATTTCCAGGAAATTCGCCGAGCACTCTCTCCAACTCATTCCAGGCACTAGGCCAGTTAAGCAAACAGTGCATCGTGTTTTTGGACCCAAAAGAGAAGCTATAGAAACAAAAGTCGACAGATTGCTCAAAACAAACTTCATTCGAGAAATCAAGAAATCAGATTGGGTGGCCAACCCCGTGCTAGTCGAAAAGAAAAACACCGACAGTCTTCGAATGTGCGTGGACTTCACAGGGGTGAACAAGTGTTGTCCCAAGGATCACTTTCCACTCCCACGAATCAATCAGATCATCGACTCTACCGCAGGGTGCGCACGCCTATCCTTCCTAGATGCATACTCGGGTTATCACCAATAAGGATGAAAGTGGAAGACAAAGAAAAGACAGCGTTCACAACCCCACTCGGGGTCTACTGCTACACAACAATGCCCTTCGGGCTCAAGAACGCTGGTGCAACTTACCAGCGCATGATGCAAAACTGCCTAAAACTGCAAATTGGGCGCAACATTGAGGTTTACGTCGACGACATAGTAATCAAGACAAAGGATGAGAACACACTACTCGCAGATATACGTGAGACTTTCGCTAACCTTCACGAGTACAACATCAAACTCAATCCCGATAAATGCACATTTGGCGTACCGGCTGGAGAACTTTTGGGGTATTTGGTCTCTGCTCGAGGAATAGAAGCAAATCCTGAAAAGATACAGGCTATCCTTACAATGTAAAGGCCCACAAAGCTCTATGAGGTGCAGCAGTTAGCAGGTCGAGTGGCAGCACTTAGCCGCTTCATCAGTAAATTAGGCGAAAAGGCGCTACCACTCTATCGACTGATGAAGAAAGCGGATAAGTTCGAGTGGACGGATGAAGCCGAAGCAGCCTTCAATGACCTCAAACGAATCCTCACAAGTCCAACAATATTGGTGGCACCCAGAGAAAAAGAGCCATTGTACCTTTACGTCTCAGCCACCAATCGAGTGGTCAGTACTGTCCTCGTAGTCGATCGCATGGAAGAAGGGAAAACCCAGAGCATACAACGACCAGTCTACTACGTCAGTGAGGTACTCTCCCCATCCAAACAGCGTTACCCGCATTATCAAAAGCTAGCGTACGCTGTTTTCATGACGTCCAGAAAGTTGTCACACTACTTCTCAGAGCACCCAATAACGGTGATCAGCAAATCTGGGATTGGAGATGTCCTCACAAACCCCAATGCAACTGGGCGAGTCGCAAAGTGGCTCATCGAGCTCGGGCCACGAGGTATCACATACGAGCATCCGAAAGCCATCAAAGCACAAGTCCTACCTGACTTCACGACTGAGTGGATCGAAGCTCAACTGCCAGGGCTCCCTGATGTGTCCAATTCCTGGACCATGTACTTTGATGGGTCCAAGAAGAATGAAGGCGCCGGGGCAGGAGTCATACTCATATCACCCAAAGGCGACAAACTCAGCTACGTCCTGCAGATGGATTTCGAGTTTCCCTCAAACAATGAAGCCGAGTACGAAGGACTGATCCATGGCATGCGAATGGCCAAGGCCTTGGGTTGCACTCGATTGATGATCTATGGCGATTCTAACTTGGTTGTGCAGCAAACGATGAAGCCTTGTGACGCCATAGCCGACAACATGATCGCCTATCGTGACCTCTATAACACATTGGAGGGGGGATTCGGTATTTGTGAGCTACGGCATGTTGGGCGCGAAAGTAACGAAGAAGCAGACAGGTTAGCTAACATTGGTTCCACAAAGGCACAAATACCTGCAGGTGTTTTCCTTGAGCGCATTGAACACAGGTCCATCAAAGAGAAGCGACCCCCACCTGCTTCGACTGGCACATCCAATGACAAAGCGCCTAGTGCAGAGGATCCCCCAGTCGAAGTGTTCCTTCTTGAGCAACATGGACTCAAGCTTTCTTGGCATACATACTCCGCAGCGAGCTACCAGAAGACGTAACCGAAGCACGGCGAGTTACTCGACGATCCAAGGCATACACCATAATCAACGGTGAATTGTACAAACGCAGCGTCTCAGTTATGTTCCAAAGGTGCATAGCATTCGACGATGGCAAAGCAATACTTTGTGATATACATGCAGGTACCTACGGGCACCACGCTAGCAGTCGATCACTCATAGCCAAAGCCTTCCGAGCAGGGTTTAACTGGCCTACAGCACTCAAGGACGCAGATGACATAGTCAAAAGGTGCATCGGGTGTCAAAAATTCGCCACCAGGCCTCATACGCCCGCATCGGTGTTAACGACCATACCTTTGGCCTGGCCTTTCGCCCAATGGGGGCTTAACATGGTCGGACCACTCAAAAAATCCTCGCCTGGAGGACATACTCACCTGCTGGTGGCAGTTGACAAATTCACAAAGTGGATTGAAGCAGTTCCTTTCACAAGCTTGACTGCCGCTACAACGGTCAATTTTATCAAATCCATCATGTATCGTTTCAGCGTCCCAAACAGCATTATCACTGATAATGGCACAAACTTCACAGCCGAAGAATTTCGTTCCTTCTGCAAAGAGCATGATATCACGCTCAACTTCGCATCGGTGGCGCACCCGCAATCCAACGGACAAGTCAAAAAGGCCAATGGGCTGGTGTGCAATGGCATCAAGAAGAGGTTGCTGGTGCCACTCAAAAGGGCTGCCGGTGCCTGGGTGGACGAACTCCCCGCGGTACTATGGAGTTTGCGAACAACTCCAAATGCTTCTACACAATTTACACCATTTTTTATGGTCTATGGCGCAGAAGCGGTACTACCACCAGAGGTAAAGTTCAACGCACCGCGAGTTTAAACATATGACGAGGACGACGCAAACGAATCACTTGAAGACTCGGTCGATTTACTTGAAGAAGCACGCAACACGGCACTTGCTCGTACTGCTGTGTATCAGCAAGACCTCCGCAACTATCATAGCCGTCGACTGCGCACAAGGTCATTCATGGTAGGAGATCTAGTCCTTCGACTGAAGCAGAAAAAGGTGCACAAGCTTGCCTCTCCATGGGAGGGACCCTTCATCATCACCGAAGTCATCGATGGTGGAGCGTATCGACTGAAGCACGCCAAGACAGGAGAGCTATCCAATAACCCATGGAATGTGGCGCACCTGCGTCGTTTCTATGCTTAGACTCCTTATTCGCCAATGTAATAGAGCATAATGTCAAAAGGCCAGCAGGTTTCAGACGCACTCTTTCCCTTATCAGGGTACCTAAGGGAACTGGAAGGGTTTTAATGAAGCGGCTTGCTGGCCAAGATTTGGAATAAAGTCAGAATTTCCTCTGTGAATTGCTCGCATATTTCCTTCTTTCACTCACTCGCATACTCAATGACTGGGTCACAAGCATGTAAACACAACTCATGTCCCACCCGCGTACTCGGGTGCTGGGTCATAAAAGTTGTGTAAACAAACAGCCCAGCCACACCAGAACACTCGGGGGCTGGGTCCAAAAAGAAAAAAATTTATAAGTTCATAAGTTCGTAAACAAATTACTTCATACACCCCACTCAAAAGGCTCGGGGGCTGGATACTTCATAAATTAAATAAACGTGTTGTTTCAAACACCCCACTCGATAGGCTTGGAGGCTGCGGAAATAAAACAAATCATAATATTTACACTTGGGAATTAACCTCTGTCCACAAGTATATGCGCTACAGTTCTACTTCTTCAAGTTCGTTCTTGATGGGCAAAGCAGGGCCAAGAAGTTGATCGTGGTATCTATCGACTAACAGCTTCGCAGAGTCATAAGTGCCATCAAGATCTGCTTGCGAAAGACGAACCAATAGCGGGTGGTTGAAACACCAGGTTGGGTCGTCGACTGCGCACATATGCCATCGCTGCATTTGCACCAAGTACAATCTTCTGCGTGATTACTTCCTGGATTGGACTAGACAGTTGAAAGAGACCGACCAAAGCATGGATTCCTTGCGGCTGTGGCCCAGTCAGAAAAAGGATCTCGTTGAGGCGAATAAAGGCTACCCTGCATACCTCAATTAATTGCGCGCTCCGCCAGGCTCGATCTTTCAAAGTGGCAAGTGTGCACGCTCTAACCCTATCAAGCCAAAAAATGTTGGCGACCGGTTGCTGGATTTTCGACTGGCGCACAATCACGATCCAGACGCTCCTCAACGCGCGTCTGTTCTGCTACGAAGTCAGGAACAAAGCCTACAGCAAACACAACTCGAAGCTCAACAGCAGAGGCATAGATAAATTTTGTAAACAGAGCAGGGTTCGTACTTACACTCGAGCTGCCTGTTTACAAGATCCATCTTGCCAAGTACTAATCTTCTCGCTGAGTGGCTGGAGCTGGTCTTGACCTCAGAATGTCCAGCTCAGTCTGGGCGCTTCTTAGTTCTTCCTTTAGTCGCAAGACTAAGATTCTCGAATATTTCATAACTTTGGCGTCATTTGCCACCTGAGCGCGCGACCGTGTGGCAGGGTGCCGCCGCAAAGAACCAGAGGGAGCGGCGGATTCCCGTGGCTGTTCAAAGTCATAATCATGACATAAATTTCAAATCAGAAGGAGAAGCCCAGTATATCAAATAAGCTGAGACGAAACAAAGTATAATTTATCGAGTGAAGATTCAAAAGCCATTCGTATAAATTGTAGCAAAAGAACACACACACATACTTGTGTGATTCAAAGTATAATTACAAGACCATCAACTGGATTGACTAGATCCTAAGACTGGGAGGCAGGCTCCGACCTAGCCCTATGGGCGCGAGCGGCGACTTCAGCAGATCGGCGCTCCATGGTGGTCATAAAAATTTCGGCCAGTCGAGAGGTTGGCTCGTTGACTCCCCTCAAAGACACCAACTTCCCGTCAGGCTTGCGAGGAAAATCGGACAGAGCAGTTTCGAAATCTGCCTCTATCCCGTGACCTAGGAGGAGCTTGAGGGTGGACTCTGAACCGCGTACCGTAAGGTTGCGAGCAAAACTCGCCATGGTTGAAGTTCCTGGGCCAATGACGTCCGCGAAGCCATCCGCAGTCGACGGTAATTGGCCCGACGGAAACACTCCCTTGTATACGGCGCCAAGTGTGCTCGCAGACTTGGCGAATGCATCCTTTGCCTGGGCAAAAATGACGTCAAGGTCGCCCATTACACGGTCAAGTGACAAGTCGTCACTCGACGCGTCTATAGGCGCCGGTGCACCGATAACTCCTTCAAAAACAGAGAGAATAGCAACTATTACACAACGTTCAGCGACAGCAAAAGTGAGCGTAAAGTGGCAAAGCTTACTAACCGCTCATGTCTCGGGTGAGGCTGGCCAGTCGCTCAGCATACTCTTTCTCGCGAATGTCAGCCGCGGCCCTGGCGTCCAAAATCTTCTGCGACTCAGCGCGCTGGGTGGCGAGTGTTTCTTCCAGCTCTTTCACCCGAGCTTCAGCTGGTTCCTTGTCACCTGCATTTGACGATGATAAGTGAGTCCATCAGTCGACTAAGAACAGAAAGCAAACAGAAAAAATCTTTGGAAATAGCAAATACACTTACGGGTGAGTTGTTCTAGAGCCGCACGAATAGTGTCTCTCTCCTGTTCCATCTGGACAAAAGCTTTGCCTGATTCTACCAAGTTGAGGTAGTACGGCTACAAGCATAAAAAGCAAGCATAAGTTATGTATAACCAGTACTATATGCAAATTCGGCAAAGGACACTTACGTGCTTAGTCCAAGGTGCAGGCTTCGACCCAGATGGTCCAACCTCCAGAGTTGCAGCACTCGTACCCTTGGTCGTTTCAACAACAGTAGCAGTAGCTCCTGATTGAACGATCCCAGGGGTACCAAGGGAGATGTTCGGGTGCTCAGGGGTCGGCATTCTGTCGACTGGAGGGGTTGGAGGATGCACAGTCTCAGCACTGCGAGTGACATAAACAGTACAACATAAGCAGCATGATCAATTAGCAAAAGGAAACAAACTCAGTGCAAACAGCATAAGGGACAAACATGTGCTCTTCTTCCTCATCTATGTCAAGGTCGTCGAAATTGGGACCTCCAAAAGGCAGCTCGCCCGACGGAGGGGGAAGAGCTGAGCTCAGTGGGCACACGTCCAAAGGAGCAGCTGTGACAGCAGGAGACAAGCTCGAGTCTCCGTCATCTTTCACATCTGACTCCTTCACGGGTGAACTCGTGGAGGAGGACATACCTCGGGCAACCCGACGGCGCTTGATAGGAGGAGCTCCACCCACACGATCAGTTGCGGTGGGTTTCTTGAATGGCACTTCCTCTGTCTCTTCCTCCCCGACCTCTTCCAAAGGACAGGTAGTCGCCGAAGGAAGAGGTGATTCATCCCCTCCCTTTGCTTCTACCGGTTGCACCTCCGTTTTTTCAGTTGGGCCGTTTTCGAGAAGTGGAGGAAGAGTTGCTGCAGTCGAATGGTCCTGCATATCAAAAACAGCAGTCGTAAATTACAACGATGCATAACAGAAATAGCAAGGCTAAGAGATTACAAAATCGAATCAGGCACTAACCTCTTCCAAAGGCATTTCAGCACTATAAGGAATGACCGGGCAGTCGACATTGCAGGGCTCGGTGGACTTTGTGCTGGTGATGGACCGCACATTGACACCAGCTCGCTCCTCGACAGTTCCTCCTGGCTCATTCGGGTGGCATCGAGCGCACCCTCATACTCCCACATCGGGTGGGCTCGAGCGCGTAGTGGCCATACCCGCATCTTCACAAAGGTGGCAATCAAATGCACACATGTTACGCTGCTTAGCAGCTCCTTGATCTTTGACAGCAGAGGCGCTGCTTCCGCCTTTTCTGCAGCAGAAAGTGGGTGATCCCAGGTGTTCGTCCTCGTGAGTATACTAGCAGTCGAAAATGCTGGAACTCCTTCCTGGTCGACACGCACATAAAACCACCTTCTCCTCCACCCTTGCACCGAATCGACTAGCTTCAGGGCGAAGTAGCGGGTGTCGTTGCGCACTTGGATCCCGAAGCCGCCAATGGGATAGGTGCGGCCGCCTCGATTGTTGGGTCGGACCATGAAAATAGATTTCCAGAGGGCCCAGCTGGGGGACACCCCCAAGTAGCACTCGCACAATACCATAAAACAGGCAATGTGCATAATGCCATTCAGGGTGAATCATGGATTTGCACCCCGTACGCAAAAAGCAAACCACGAACAAAATCGTGGAGAGGAAACGAAAGACCCCTAGGAAGGAACTCCGCAAAACAAACACGCTCGTTAGCGCGAGGCTCGGGAAGTACCTCCTTGGGCGAAGGCGCGCGGACGGACAGCTGGTCCGCGGGTGGCAGCATTCCTTCCTCGCGGAACTTGTCCAAATGCGCCTCCTTGATGGTGGATTTCGTCCAATCTCCATCGCTTTTCTTGAGGTCGACGACGAGCGCAGATGCGCTTGCCGCAGCTTTCTTCCCCTTCAGCGCGGCTGCGTCGGTCGCAGGCGCATCGGTGGCAGCAGGACCCTTCCTCTTTGGTGCCATGGCAGTGGTGGCTAGTAGGAACGGTGGGAGCTGGAGCGCAAGAACAATGGGGAGCGAGAGGAAGACGATGAAGCGGAGGCGGCGCGTAGAGCAAATGGGGGTAAAAAGTAATCCCAGCACCGTCTCCTATTTACCATAGATCGTGGGCGATCATAACCGTTCAGGTTGTAACCGTGCGCTCCGCACGCATTCTAACCGTACATGTGGCAGCAGCGGAGAGCAACCGTCGCCGGCCACTCCGCCCACTACGCACGCAAAAAGAGGAATCATCAACGTGTCCCTGTAACAAGTGGGCCAGCGCAGTCAAGTCAAGTCCAAACGGCACCGTCGTTCGGTCAGCGCTGCACAATGGGCCCACATATGTGTCACGTCCCATCGGTCACAGCATAACACACGCCACCGTGTGTCAGGAAGCGCAGTCGCCAAAAGACGTCATCCCTGATGTCATTGCAAGACATTTGTTTCCGAAAAGTATTCGAGTGCACCCAATGCATTTCGGTCACTCGACTGTCTTGTTTGTTCGGGTATGAAGAAGCAAAAAATTAGTCACTCGACCGTTCTTTCGACTAAGACAAAAGTAACTTTGGGTTATCATTCGGATAAAGGTATGAAATGATACCAGACAGGTAGCCGACTGAATCATATTACTCCCATCGGGAGCGTACAAAAAATTTCTTCGACTAATGTATGCAGGATAAAAAGCAAAAATTCGAGATTATCCTTCATTACAAGTAATAAAGCACAATCTCGGGAGCTACTCCCATCGGGAGCGCTGTCGCGCACCCGATAGATTCAAAGCAGAAAACTGCAATCAATGAAAAGATCCGACTCAGTCGAAAGCATACAATCAAAGCTTGCAAAAGAATATACTTCATAAGATTCCCGAGCTGCGTCAGTGGCAAAAGTCTCGGATGCTGCATGCAAAAAATGCAAAGGTAAGACCCGCCGTTTAATTGAGCTGGGCTAAGGACCACTCCGGCAGTGCAAGTCCTTAAAAACTTTCCGTGTCAGCAGACATGATGAAAATCCTGGCGGACGCGCTGTGTAGCAAATAAAAGTGCGGAACGATTCAGTATGACCTCAACGGCCTGAGTCGAATCTGTCCAGTATGTTCCAGGTTCGAGCCCGGGGACTCGAATTTGATTGAAGGCTAGTAAGGTTTTGCCCAAATGAGCAGTTAACTGGTTTCGATGCGTCGAGTTAACCAGGCCTACTAAGTCATGATCCCTTGGCAAATCGTAAATCACAGTCGAAATGAGATATTGATGACTCCCAAGTGCAGGAGATCAGTCGTAGTACCTTTCAATGAGAAAAGGTTGTCGAACCCACGAGGAGCTGAAGGTATTGGTTAGTAAGATTGATAAATAAAACAATAAAAGATGCAAGTGTTTTTGGTATTTTCGGTTGTATAGTTGTGATGCAGATAGCAGATAGTAGCAAGTAAAAGCTCTCAAAGAGAGAAAGCCCAATCCTCTTATGTGGCAAGAGGACAAGCTCAAGTGATGTGTAACTTATAAGAGACAAACGTTCCCGAGGGCGGCATGGATAATGCTAGGCATAGAGATTTATTAAACAACACGTTGAATATCTTGTCAAGTTTTAATCTTCTTTGGACGGAGCCATTACTAGGTATAGCTAAACAAATAAACTACACCCCTTATGATGGATCATGTGGCCAAGTAAATGACAGCACAAGAATTATTAAGACAAAAAGTCCCACCATAGCATTACACTCTAAGGTCCCCGATACTAATACCCTCATAACATAACTTCATGACTCGGTCTTAGGTTTACGTGTCCTCCCAAGTCTCCATCAATTCATTACACTACGGTGTTCTCCTATGAGCCCATAAAGGTGAAGTGTTGTGCAGTCGACGTTCGCACAACACCATCATAGAATCACATAAAAGATAAACTCTTGACAAAATACCAACACATGTCATATATAAATCATTGCCAATTCATCCTATGCCCTCAAGAACATACGGGAACTACTCACAACGTGCAAACATGATCATAATCAGTGGCATATGTGGTACAACACAATCTGAAATTATAACTTCACCACCAAATAATGACAAGTACTCAATCACAAACATGAATAGTAGCACAAGACAAGTATCTAGGGTATAGCAACTCTCAAACTGCGAGGGGAACGGAGTGGATCACGGTGATGATGATGGAGATGGTGCTGGTCTTGATGGGGGTGATGATGTAGAGGCCTCCTCCCACGCCAAGGAGGAGAGGTGATGACGATGGCGATGATTTCCCCCTTCTCCGGAGCTCCGAAGCAGCAGGATCTGACCCCCCTCGGAAGGGATCAGAAGTTTCGCCGCCGCCGTGACCTCGGATGGACTTGGAAAAATTAGGGAGTTACTTTTCGGGGGAGACGAAGGCGTCGCTAAAAAGCCCCAGGCGAGGAGGTGCCCGAGGCTCATTTGGGCTGGTCCCACGCGGCCTGACATGTGGGCCGCGTGGGCCACCCCCGTCTGGGCCTCGTGGCTCTCCTCGCTTCGATCTTCTTTCCTCTGTCTTTCTCCCGATGAAAAACTGACGTGGTATTTTTCCCTCCTGCGTTTGAGTTTCTGAAGCTCCTGAAACATCAAAAACAAGAAAAGGAGGTTTTCTGCCTCCCAGAAATTAAATACCAAAAATAGGGACTTTGTATGAAAGTCCCCAAAATCATCTAAAACATGTAAAAACAATCATATAATCATGCAAATAACATTCTAGTATGATACTAAAAGTTATATAAATGATGATATAAAATGCACGTATCAGATATGAAACACAAAAACATAGGCATAAGCATGAGACGTGCAATATCGAGTGAGTCCATGCCTGATCCTTCGAGTCAGCCAAGCACTCGGGGGCTAATGACGAGGCTATACCAAACGGGAGGGTACCTGGTGCACGTGATGACTAAAGCCCAATTGTCAAACAACCCGATGAAGCCTGTTAAGGGAGGCCCAAGTCGAAGATTACTTCCCAAGGTTAGGCATAGTCGGTTGTAGTTTCCTTATCTGTAAACCTAGTCGGTTACGAACCCGAGACCCAGCCCCTTTATAAGGGCTGGGAGGGCGACCGATAGAACACGCAATACCAGAGCCTCAAAACCCTAGCGAGATCAGCATCTTGCTAGACCCTTATAACCACAGCATATTCACAATCAATACAGACAGGCAGGAAGTAGAGGTGTTACCTCACTCGAGGGCCCTGAACCTGGGTAAATCCCGCTTGTCAGCCGACGATTCTACTAACACTACACGTTCTCTACCTCGTAAATCTAACCCTAGGTACTCGACCATGGGTATTGCCGAGGACACCCGTCGTCAGTTAGCGTCGATCGGGTGACTGTCGCGGAGATACCTCCGGCAAGCGCCACCACAGATCGGCGTTAATGTTTTAGTGAGACGGCGGCGGTTTCCCCAGTCCATTGTCTCAGGAATGATGTGTGTTTGACAAACATTAACAATACATAATATAACCAAGCAGGTACGATATATAAATATGCAACCTGGTATGCAACATGGCAGGAGCAATATTACGAGCCTCATATAAAATACGGACAACAAACAGACATGCAACAATATAACAGTAGACAAACATAAACACTCGGCATGGCAATAAGCAAATAAGCAAACAAACATTGCGGGACTGCTCATAGCAAGGGTTAGCTTGCCTCGGAAGATCGACACCATTTGACTCAGGGATCACGGACGCGTCACGGGTCAGGGTCTCGGTCTGTCGGTATCGCGGAATACCCTATGCATGCATACAAGGGTGCTGAGCATACAAACATTTTACAAAAAAGTAAAAACTATACTACTGGATAGAGCTTTTCAAACTAAGAATTTACAAATTTGAATCACCTCAAACGGAGTTACGGTTCAAAAGTTTCGGCCGTGCGACGGATAGCTATTTGCTGCTCGCTCGGAAAAAAAAACGGAACGGGCTGATTCCAGAATTGGGCCGGGCTGGTCGCGTACTTCACCGAAAAACGTCTTCCAAATGGGAAGATGGAAACCAGTGGTTAAGCCTCCACTTAACCTGACAGGTGGGACCGGGACCCACCTGTCGGCCTCTCTCTTCTCTTCTTCTTCTTTTTTTTTCCTCTCCTTTCTTCTTCCTTGCCTCCAACACATGACACACACGTACGTACATACAACACGTACGCAGGTCGCTCGGGAGGGTCATGGCGCCGGCAGCGGGGCGGCCGGGGGCGGACGCCGACGGCCAGGACGGGCCCGCCGCGCCCCACCGCTCCCAGCAGGGGCGGAACCGGAGGCTAGGGCGCCCTCCGCGCGCTTGCTCGAGCTTGGCCAGCTCAGCCATGGAGGCCATGGCGGAAGCTCAACGGCGCCGGCTGTGGAGCGCGCCGCGGATCACTCCAACGGTGGGAATGGAACGTGCTCCACCCACCGCGCCCAAAGGAGCTTCTAACTACGAGAGGGGAGCCGCGGGAGGCCCTCAACCTATGAACTAGGGTTTCAGCCATGGAACTTTGTAGAGCTCCTGCGAGCTCGTTTCTTCGAGGCACTGGAGAGAGGGCGGTCTGGGAGGGAGGGGAGTGAGATCTGAGAGCGGATGTGCATCCGATGGAGGGCTCGGGGTGTCTTTTATAGCCAGGGGAGAGGAGAGGGGGTGGTGACCCGAGGTGGAGCTCAACCATGGTCACCGTGTCGGTGACCTAACCAGGGTCACGAACGGATGAGCTCGGGGATGAGCTGGCCGAGCAGTGCCGCACATTTTCTACTGGAGAAGAGGATTAGCCACCGACTATGGCTTAGGCAACTAAGCTAGTTTAGCCAATTTTCAAAAACTAGCCTCAAAGGTGCGACGAATTGCCCCCAACGAACTTTTCGACGCCAATAAATTCCAGAAAAATTCCACTGGCTAGGTTTGGATGCTAGGAGATGGTCCACTGAGTTTGAGCTCAAATAGTTGCCTCCAAAATGATTTTGGGTAAATGTCCGAAAAGGATCATAAAGAGAGGATCATCGCCATTAGGGCTTTAACCCGGGGTTTAGCATCTTGTGGTTGGGCTAATGATCACATGGGTGTCCAGAGAAGTACGAGAACATTTGCTTTCTTCTTCATGCATGAATACCTTTTGCGCAACGGAGATAAATGCATGCGTTCCGAATGTAGGAGAAAATTCAATGGCATGGTATTTTGAATTACCAACCAAAGGAGTAGGTGGCAGTTTGGGTGAAAATGTATGTGGGCTGGTTGGCATGGACACATGTGCTCAATTTTTCACATGTGTTGGGTCTATCCCATAGGTGGTCATGCCCGAGAAATATTTTCCGGCTATTTCGGAACAAAAAGGTGAGTAGCAAGTAAGTGGTTCACATAGGCATTCCAATTTTTGTGGGAGTAGACACTGGCATAATTGATCATCTCCTGGTTTTTGAGAAGTGCAGGAGATACATAGGTTAGGGAAAATAATTCCCTGATCAACCCATGCATTAAAACATTTATCCAGGGGTGTTTGGAATATTGCATAGAGGATTATGCAACATTTTGTCTAGGGAGATTAATAAGTGGATGAGATCATCTCTGAATATTTTGTGGTATCTCCCAAGCTTGAAAGATGGTTGATATGGTAGATGGAGTATTAGGATTTAAAGATCCCAATATTTAGCCTATACGGTTTTTGGAAAAATCTTAACAGAGGTTTTCTGGAGTGGCAAGAAATTACCAGGAATTCTCTGGAATTAATTGAGAGAAAAAAGAACATGTGGGCATCTTCACGCATCAGAGGGAAAAAGAATTTAAGATACGAGAGAAAAGTTTTTCAGGTGTGAGAACTAAAATTAGGGACGAATTTTTGGGGTGTTACAAACCTTTCGCCCTTAAAAGAATCTCGTCCCGAGATTCGGAGACTTATAGAGATTCCCGGAGTTATCCAAGATATTTCTTGTATGGTTTAATATACCACTATATTTAAAACCTTTTGCGTAAACTTTTCTACAACGGCTATGGTTGGAATCACATAGAAAGATCAACACTCAACGGGATTTTCATAAAACCAGATATTTCCAAAGCTCGATATTTTTATCGCACTTAATGCATTCTAGGGATGGCATGGCAGGGGCTCACACAATCAATCAACATAGGATCTTTTACTATGGCTATAAAATTAAACCTAAGGTTTGTTGTTCAACCAACACAAGTAGGGCAAGATCAACAAGATCTACACACGAATCCTCGAGTGAGCGGTTCACCATGGGTACAGTGTCTCCTCAAATACACCCACTCCACGGTTAAAGTCGTGCAACACACCAAGATATTTTTTTCCTACTAGAAAATAATATCCCATTCAAAGGTTGTGTTAATTTTACAGGTGGGCATATGTGTCTGGGTTCACATATACCACTTTTGTTTTTATGTGATCTGTCATTTGTCCAAAACTTTTAAAAAGGAAGAAAGGGCATGGTGTTTTGTTGCACGCCAAGCAAGTAGTTAACAAGTGAACAAACACCAAGTCTTTACACGGAGTTGAGATAACAAGTCCCATAACAGCTGCCAAGCTAACATGCGATACAGGAAAACACAGAAGAACAAACAACCTCACAAACACTCACCTACCAACTTAGGACTCCCCACTTGGTGGGCACTTGGTCTGGGCATCCACTTTGTTGCCTTCTGGATCTTGCGGTTTTGGTCCTAAGAAAGGCTTGGTATCCACTAGGCTCCTTGCCACCACGGCTAGAGTCTCAGGGATGCCTTCTGGCACAACGCCAAAGCTGCGTAGGGGTTGGAGGTCTTGGGTTGCGGCTGGTCCTGGATGCAAGGTGTTGAGTCCAAACTTTAGAGCTTCCATTGATGGGGGTGGCCTCTGGAGTTGACTTGTTACTGGTCCTGGCGGTGCTGGGCTCTTGTCAGTGGGCTGCGGGATCCGGGCAAGGGCTTGCCTATTGGAATGGCATTCTTCCAAGTGGTAGACAAGAATGCTTTCCAAGGAGGTGGTGTAGGCTTCGAGGTGGGACAAGGTTGAGTTGAGCATCACTTCGATGCTTACCACAGGATGGCTGGGGCTTGCAAGGGATCTTGGCAGGAAAAAGCGAGACGCGGGAGGTCCTGTCGCGGCTTCAAAGTATCGCAGACGAGCGAGACATTTCCAAGCTGCAACCTGGAGAGCCATCTCAGGGAAATTCACGAAGTGGCTTTGAATCACATACGGCGCCACGCCTCCTAAGGCAGTTGTGGCGACATACACATCGGCATCATACTCGCTCACGCAGGAGGAGAGGTTAGACCGATATACATGGTACACCGGCCGAGAAACACAACCAATAATATCGCGAGCAGCTTCCCACAGCAGAGGTGGAAAACCGGGGCGAAACTCAGCGGTGGTCTCAAAAACAAGGGTGGTTTCCATCTACAAACTCAAGCTAAGGTACTTGGGAGAGAGGAGAGCGCAAGATTCCTGTGCGGGATCTGCTTCAAGAGAGTTGGGTTGCAAAGGATAACAAGCGAGGGTGGGATTTTATAGGTTGCCAGGACTTGGGTTTCATACTAATGGGTAGTGTCGATTCCTTCTCAAGGAAGAAACCGGCAAATCGTGTTGGGGAAGGATTGGGACCAGTCCTACTGCACCATACTATTGACCGACACGAGCCATGCCAGTTAGGCGGAGATGGGTTAAATCCATCGGGTCATTGTCGGGCAAAAGTAAGGCGGGGCTCTCCATGCTAGGGTAGTCTACAGCCAGCCTGGTGCTCTGATACCATGTCTGTGACACCCCTCCCTGGCACATATTACCAGAGAGGCGGTCGCCCCGTGTGCCAGCCCAGGATATCTGGCCGCACGTCACGACAGTGCAACATGATGGAAATCATTACACAATCAGGCACAAAGGGTGCTACAAATGGTTTACAAGGCCATCAAGGCATTACAGAATATCTTGCCAAGCATGGCTCAGGACAGAGTTTAACTGGCAGCGGAAGACGACTAAGGCAACGGCTTGGAGCGGCTCCACTCCACAGGCATCTGGCTGGGCTACTGATCCTAGCACGCTCTTGCTCCATCTCCTTGCTAAGGTAGAAGATGATTCCTCGCCAATATCTGGCCACAATCACAAGGCCCGTGAGTACATTTGTATGCACTCAGCAAGAATCGCCACTCACTACAAACAATCCAACAATCATGCAACAAGATATACATTGGAATAAAATTCTACAACATGGCAAGGTGTACTCTAGATACATGACATAAGGTAGCATGGCATTGACAACCAAACAAGTCGTAAGCAATCAACGGGGGTATCACCAGTACAGAGTCCAAGCCAGGTGGGGTTGGATCATGCACCGGCAATCATACAAAGAGATTACCTGTGACGAGTAAACGAGTGTACCAGTTGGTACCAAATAATACACAACAGCACCTGTGATCACTGCTAGGCCCACTGGCCTCATATTGTCACTCTGAGCATGCACGGTTGATGTTGGCTCAGGCCTAACTCTAGGCTCCCAACGATCACACCGCCATCCCACATCTCGGGTTACCATCGACCTCTCAAGGCAATATTCCCTGCATCATCTTATTTGTTCATTTAGTGGAATCAGGTCGTTCATTAATTCTTTCAAACAAGCCTTAAGTTTAACCTTCGGACACGACAAAGACACACAGTGTGACCGACATTGAACTGTTGTTCCATATCCCAGCAACAAGGCTAGCTGCTAGTTTGACACTCTCGAGAGGTTGCAGTTACCACTCATCTAGATGCACCATATAGTCGGTACTTTAGGAAATCTTCCTTAAGACGACCTGATACACTTACATGACCGTTCACGCTACCAAGACACTCCCTGTGTAGCTGCCGACATAACTCTATGTCTTATGACGAAGTGAATCCGGCACGTCCCCAACCCATGAGCGACGCCTAGCTCCGGAACCTTCGCAAGACTAGCCCCGAGCACAAAGGTAACCGACTAGACTTGCCAAAATGGTAGCATCAAAGGAGGCTCAATACGTTACGTAGGCCTCGGCCCGCCCATTTGAGCGACAGTGGTAGTGCTTTTGATGTTCAGATTAGTGGCACCATGGACTGACCCTATCGTTGTTTGGAGGGGTGTTTCATTTAATCAAGTTTCATCATTCACAAGTCCAAATAACAGAGGATTAGTCCAACACAACAACCACAATAACACAACAATATATCATCAAACGACAAAACATTAGCAACACAATATTTCAAGCAATAGTTGATGTTTGTATTGACCGGGTGACTATGGCGGCGATACCACCGACCAGCGCCATCACAGATCAATACAAAAGGGAGCACAAGTGGTTTGCGTTGACCGGGTGACTACGGCGGAGATACCTCCGGCAAGCGCCACCACAGATCAACTACAAAATATAGCATAATTGGTTGGCGTCGACCGGGTGACTGTCGCGGAGATACCTCCGGCAAGCGCCACCACAGATCAACTAGTTGGTTAGCGTCGACCGGGTGACTGTCGCGGAGATACCTCCGGCAAGCGCCACCACAGATCGGCGTTAATGTTTTAGTGAGACGGCGGCGGTTTCCCCAGTCCATTGTCTCAGGAATGATGTGTGTTTGACAAACATTAACAATACATAATATAACCAAGCCGGTACGATATATAAATATGCAACCTGGTATGCAACATGGCAGGAGCAATATTATGAGCCTCATATAAAATACGGACAACAAACAGACATGCAACAATATAACAGTAGACAAACATAAACACTCGGCATGGCAATAAGCAAATAAGCAAACAAACATTGCGGGACTGCTCATAGCAAGGGCTAGCTTGCCTCGGAAGATCGACACCATTTGACTCAGGGATCACGGACGCGTCACGGGTCAGGGTCTCGGTCTGTCGGTATCGCGGAATACCCTATGCATGCATACAAGGGTGCTGAGCATACAAACATTTTACAAAAAAGTAAAAACTATACTACTGGATAGAGCTTTTCAAACTAAGAATTTACAAATTTGAATCACCTCAAACGGAGTTATGGTTCAAAAGTTCCGGCCGTGCGACGGATAGTATTTGCTGCTCGCTCGGGAAAACAAACGGAACGGGCTGATTCCAGAATTGAGCTGGGCTGGTCGCGCACTTCACTGAAAGACGTCTTCCAAATGGGAAGATGGAAACCAGTGGTTAAGCCTCCACTTAACCTGACAGGTGGGACCGGGACCCACCTGTCGGCCTCTCTCTTCTCTTCTTCTTTTTTTTTCTCTCCTTTCTTCTTCCTTGCCTCCAACACACGACACACACGTACGTACATACAGCACGTACGCAGGTCGCTCGGGAGGGTGATGTAGCCCAACCTACGACCATCACCATGTCAAGCACTCGAACACATCACAAGTCACCATTGAGCTTAAAGGTGAACTCCTTCCTCTATGAGAACCCATTATGTGCCCCTTTGGATGGTATACTACGTGAGCGTCTCCCCCTTTGCCATGCTAGGTACCACATGACGAGTACGGACATTCGGGGAGGTGCCAAGGAAGCCCAGGACTCAAGACCATCCGAGGCGTACGCATGGAAGAGGAGGAGGAAGCGACAAGACGAAGAAGAAGAGAAAGAAGAGTCTGGGCGGTACTACCGCCCCACCAGGCGGTACTACCGCCCCACCAGCGGTACTACCGCGCCCAGTGCCGCCAGAAACCCTCCTCGGCGCCCATGTGCGGCAGTGCCGACGGTACTACCGCCCGTATTGCCGCCCGAGCGAAGTCAACGCGAGCTCTGGCCCGCACCAGCGGTACTACCGCCCGTACGAGATCTTGCGTGTGTTCATCCCAATCCGCCATCAATCCGTGAAGATCAGGCACCCCTTGAGGTCCTAGCCTCATCATATGGTATCAGAGCCTTTAGTTGTCACGGATTCGACTTGTGTTGCCACCGAAATCCCCCAAATTTTTCTTGTTCTTGAGAAATTCGAAAATTTCATCAAAAATAGCCCCAAATTGCTTTTGGATCGATCTGAGATTTGAGTGCGTTTTTGCAAGTTTTGATCCATAGATCTATTGCTATACTAGTTGATCTTGCTTCCTTTGCGTTCCCATGGCCTAATTCCATCAATTTCCCCTCCGATTTGAAGTTTTTGGGCAAGTTTTTCCGCCCAAATTGGCCAAAATCGCGTTTCGGGCATGAAATCTCCGTCCCGGAGCGGTACTACCGCCCGCAGTACCTCAAAAACGACCTTCTGGAGCGCATTAGCGGTACTACCGCCCCTCCCAAAAACTGCATTTTCTGAAAAATTGTTTTGGCCATATCTTTTGAATCCGGACTCCGTTTTTGGTGTTCTTCGGCTCGTTTCGAAGCTACGATCAAGGCCTACGTCACCATTGAGGAAGATCCACCATCCACCACCACCAAAATCCGTGGGCAAGCACGAAGCTTCTATAACAAAGGGTGAAGAACATCGACGAAAGGTATAACATCGCCAATCTTTACCCCTTGCCATTCCTTTGTGAGCCACACTATATCTTTGCGATTACCATGTCCTATTGAGGCTAGCTCTTGATGATTGCTTGGGCTTTGCACATTTGCACCGTGTAGTTTCCGAGCAAAAGTTGTATGCGCTAGTTGATATATCTTGTGTTGGCATCAAAAGGAAGTGGGTGTGCAAAAGTGAAAAGAAGCAAAAAGAGAAAAGAGAAAAGAAGAAAAAAGAGCCAATAAGAAAAGAAGAAAACACCACTTGCCATATCTCTTGTAGGAAGCGCGCAAGCTCGATGAACATCTAGTAGGTGGTGCATTGTTGTGCAAATCTTGTAGCCCACCAATAAATTGCAATCGAGCTAGTGGCTCTCCTTGTACTTGTGCAACACGAGCTTATAGTCTTCGCTAGGATCATATGGTTCTTTAGCTCACTTCTTGGTTGCATAAGTCCCATTTATCTATCCGTGCGTGTGTTTCTTGATCTACATTCCTATCTTTTGAGATTGACTTGTTTTTGCTTTGTGATCATCGTGGTTCTCTACTTGCCCTAACAATATCTTGGTTTCCGGTTGGTTCAATTTGCTTTCCACCTACCATACCTACCTACCAACTTTTAAGCCGTGTGTGTTTTGGAGTTTGCTTTGGATACTTGAACACAAGCACTTTACTTTGTGATCGTTCCCTTTGGTTGTCCACGACGTCCAATACTATCTACAAAGGTGAGAGGTTGTGTTCTAGTTCCTTTCCACTCCACATATATACACTTATCTTGTGAGTTGACATGTCTAGGGAGAGCGAATGCAACTATGGAGCCTATGAGGAGGACTACACGATGAGTCACATGTACTATGATGCCCCAAGCATTGAGGACATGGGGGACTACTACGACTACACCGACAATGACCCCCATGACATGATGGAGCATCATCAAGACTTCCGCTACGACTCCGACTATTCAAGCGTCCACGACATGGAGCGGTACCACGACTTCGAGCAACCGTCATCATATGGTATCGACTCCAAGTACATACGAATCTACCACGACTCCGACTACACAAGCTCCAACGACAATGAGGCGCAAGTGTCTTCACATGCCTCATCACATGGTACCAACTTCGACTACAACAACATGGTGGAACGCCACGACTACGACTACCACTCCGATGACATGGTGGAGAACGTCTACGACTACTACTCTTGTAGCATGTGCGGCGACTTCGACAACATGCAAGAGGAGAGGACCCCAATCACCACCATGTTCAAGAGCGGCGCCACCAAGCGTCATGGCACAACCTTCTATGGTTCAAGCTCAAGATGGAGCGACAACAAGGCCACCATGAGTTCATCCTATGGAGCTCCATCAACTTCAAGAAGGCGTCATGACAAGGACATCGCCAAGAGCGCCAAGCTTCGACATTCTACATCGACAACAAGACGGCGCCCCAAGAAGTGCATCGACAAGGCCAAGCCAAGTCAAGGCCCATCTAGCTCATCTAGGCGCCACAAGAAAGATGCCAAAATGAGAGATGACCAAGTGAACACGGTTGATGCACCCTTGGACAAGTTTGGGGACAATAACCATGTGTTCCAAAATCTCAAGGACGCCATCGACAAGCTTGCCAAGCGTCTACACTCTTCATCAAGATCAAGAAGACGCCACAAGAGACATGCCACGAAGCCTCATGACATGAACAAGCTTGAAGCCGACATCGACACACTACCCAAGCTTCGGAACATGTCGCCAAGCTCTAGTGGAAGCTCTAAGGAAAGGTCGCCAGGGCAACAAGCACGTCGACGCCAACATGAGGAAAAACATCCAAATGACTTTCGGCGTCACCCCTCCAATCAAGAACGCCAACGTCGACATGAGGAGAAGTTAAGAACCTCTACATCCAAGACGTCGACAAGCGCACATTCTATGGTATCCCCTCGTGCTACCACTTCAAGTGCGCCAACAAGAGCTCCAAAGTTCAACTTCGGTGATTCTTGTGTTGATGAGATCATGGCCGACATCGACAAATTCTTCGAGCAAAGCCTATGTCGACGCCGGAAGAAACATGGTCACAAACGTGAGGCCACAACAACATTGGCGTACTTCTCAAGCACTTCTCTTGATATGACTTCTACACCAAGTGCCACCACCACAATGGCCCCCATATGGCAAGATGAAGACCTCATATGCGGCAATTGCCAAGGCCAAGACCATGACCCACGAGAATGTCCCAATCTCTTGTGCCCAATATGCAATGGAAGAGGTCACATGATGTGGGAGTGCAAAGTTGGTCACCAAGATGGCGAGAAGATGGTCGAGCATGGGATTTTCCCTTCGACCAAGGAGGCGAGCGTGGATGATGCTATCACTTTGGTTGATGCGTCAAGTGATGAAGCGGAGCATGGGATTTTCCCTTCCGCAATGGAGTCGAGTGATGATGCCTACACTATGGCATTGACCTTTGGAGGCGAGATGGTTGAGGAGGTTGAGCATGGGAGTTTCCCTTCAACCTTGGAGGCGTTTGGAGATGAGAACATTGAGCCTACCCTCTTGTGTTTGACTTATGAGATGGTACCAAACCCATGTGAGCATGAGAGCCACTTAGCCCACTTGAGTGAGAGTGAGAGTGAGTTGAGTGCCTCCACCATATGTGAGTTTGAGTGCTTTCACTTTGAGGGAATGAGTGATACACCACTTGAGTTGAGAGAGGTAGTTGATAGGTCTTGTGAGGCCATTTCGATTTCTAACGACTTACCACCTTCATCTAGTGTGTTTTCTCATTGTGTGCTAGGTTCCATGGATGAAGACACGCCACTCCTCGACATGACGATGCCCCTAATGGAGAAGATGTACATGGAGGATGATGATGATGCCACCACATGTCTACATCAAGATGGACAAGTCGGCCACATAGAGGCCCCTACTACTTCAACACCTACTTCTCATGAGCGGGACTACAAAGGTATGAGTGTTGATGTGACCATGATCCCACTAGTGGACATGATGAATTCTGATTGCTTGCATGCTATGGACGATTTGATTGACACATCATATGATTCGTTCTTATTCCCTTGTGATACTTTGTTCGAAACCAATGTTGATCATGTGGAATTATCTATTTGTAATGATTTTGCCATGAGCATGCCTTGTTATGAATGTTTCCATTTTTCTCCCATTGTTGCTTGCAATATGTTTAACAATTCTTCTTTCACATGTGTTGCTTGCAATAATGTTGAAATGCTTGATAATGAGATTGCCCCATAGCTTTCTCACTTTTTGGAGATGTTTCATTTTCTCTTATGGACCTTGTTCCATCCTTCACTTTGCATAGTGACTATCCACATATGTCATATTTTCCAATTGATTTTTGTGTGGTTGGTGATGTGCAAATGAAGAGACGCGTCATGATGGATGATGTGTTCATATACGGTACACATAACTTCTTCATATGTTGTCTTGTGTGTGCCAGAAACCGCATGATGTTAACCTCAATTGAGCATGAGTTGCCAATACGAGCTTTTGAGAGCATATTTGTGAGTTGTGGATTGAATCCAACTCTAATACTTGGCACATGTTTTGCATCAAACAAGTTGAACAATTTCTCTTGCTTATGGTTTGTTTGCAATCATGTTGATGTTTTTGGTCTCCTTTATGACAAGCATGTGTCCTTGATCTTTCACATGGATGATTTATGGGTTGCCACAAATATGATGAACACTTGTTCTTTCCAATGGCTTGTTGGCAACCATAATGCCATCTTGTGCATGTCTTGTCATGAGTTTATTGGATTATACCAATTTGGTGTTGCAACAAATATGTTGAAAACTTGCTCTTTCATATGCTTTGTTTGCACCCATGATGATATTTTGGACATTCTACATTGTGTGTTTTTGCCAAATTCTCCTCTTGTTGCATCAAGGTTGATGACATATTGTCCCTTGCAATGCCTTGTGTGCAACAATGATCATATGGTTCAAGATGAAATACCGAGATGGCATCCTCATGTTTTTATGGAGTTTTTGTATTTCCACACTTTGAAGATGTTCAATTGGATTGCTTGCACTTTGACTTTGCACTTGCAATACATTTTCATATTCTTGCGTTGTGCTAACGGTGCTATGACAAAGAATGGACATGTCATTGTTGATATGCTCCTCTTTCTTGCACACACATGGTTTGCTTGGTCTTTCGTGTTTGTAGGCATGGTGAATTCCAATTCTTCGACAACACATCTACCTCCTTTGCATGGTGATGAAGAGCAAGAGTCGAGGATGACTCTTTTTAAAGGGGAGGGGAGATGATGTAGCCCAACCTACGACCATCACCATGTCAAGCACTCGAACACATCACAAGTCACCATTGAGCTTAAAGGTGAACTCCTTCCTCTATGAGAACCCATTATGTGCCCCTTTGGATGGTATACTACGTGAGCGTCTCCCCCTTTGCCATGCTAGGTACCACATGACGAGTACGGACATTCGGGGAGGTGCCAAGGAAGCCCAGGACTCAAGACCATCCGAGGCGTACGCATGGAAGAGGAGGAGGAAGCGACAAGACGAAGAAGAAGAGAAAGAAGAGTCTGGGCGGTACTACCGCCCCACCAGGCGGTACTACCGCGCCAGCGGTACTACCGCGCCCAGTGCCGCCAGAAACCCTCCTCGGCGCCCATGTGCGGTAGTGCCGACGGTACTACCGCCCGTACTGCCGCCCGAGCGAAGTCAACGCGAGCTCTGGCCCGCACCAGCGGTACTACCGCCCGTACGAGCGGTACTACCGCTGCTGCGGGAAACCAGCAGGGAATATTCCCTTGTATCCCTCTCCCACCTACCCCTTTGGTCACATTATAAATAGGACCCCCTTTGCTCAGATCTAGGGTTAGACAATGTTTTGAGATTAGAGTAGAGCTGTGCTCCCCACCTCAAGACGGTCTCCTTCCTCCCCTTGCGGGGATGGTTCCTCCCCTTGCGGGGATGGTTCCTCCCCTTGTGGAGAAGATCCCTCTTGTGGATTCAAGACCTCTACTTGTAGTTTGACTACTTGCCAATCATTCATCCTCGGGTGACTTTATTGGATCGGTTTGGTTGACCGTTGGAGAAACAACCATCCAAGATCCCTCCTTGTATTTGCTTGCCAATCTCTCCCTTTGGTAGTCTATTGGACCGGCTTGGACCTACCAGTGAGGGAAACGCGTCCATTGTATCGTGTTGTGTTCTTGTATTCTTGCGTTCTTCGTGTTCTTCGTGTTCTTGCGTGTGTTCGTCCCAATCCGCCGTCAATCCGTGAAGATCGGGCACCCCTTGAGGTCCTAGCCTCATCAGAGGGTCATGGCGCCGGCAGCCGGGTGGCCGGGGGCGGACGCCGACGGCCAGGATGGGCCCGCCGCGCCCCACCGCTCCCAGCAGGGGCAGAACCGGAGGCTAGGGCGCCCTCCGCGCGCTTCCTCGAGCTTGGCCAGCTCGGCCATGGAGGCCATGGCGGAAGCTCGACGGCGCCGGCTGTGGAGCGCGCCGCGGATCACTCCAACGGTGGGAATGGAACGTGCTCCACCCACCGCGCCCAAAGGAGCTTCTAACTACGAGAGGGGAGCCGCGGGAGGCCCTCAACCTATGAACTAGGGTTTCGGCCATGGAACTTTGTAGAGCTCCTGCGAGCTTGTTTCTTCGAGGCACTGGAGAGAGGGTGGTCTGGGAGGGAGGGGAGTGAGATCTGAGAGCGGCTGTGCATCCGATGGAGGGCTCGGGGTGGCTTTTATAGCCAGGGGAGAGGAGAGGGGGTGG
The DNA here is from genome assembly GCA_026929855.1 of Poa annua. Taxonomy (NCBI): domain Eukaryota; kingdom Viridiplantae; phylum Streptophyta; class Magnoliopsida; order Poales; family Poaceae; genus Poa; species Poa annua. Next base: position 361,504 of record CM049436.1, read on the forward strand.
TGACCCTAGGTGGAGCTCAACCATGGTCACCGTGTCGGTGACCTAACCAGGGTCACGAACGGATGAGCTCGGGGATGAGCTGGCCGAGCAGTGCCGCACATTTTCTACTAGAGAAGAGGATTAGCCACCGACTATGGCTTAGGCAACTAAGCTAGTTTAGCCAATTTTCAAAACTAGCCTCAAAGGTGCTCGACGAATTGCCCCAACGAACTTTTCGACGCCAATAAATTCCAGAAAAATTCCACTGGCTAGGTTTGGATGCTAGGAGACGGTCCACTGAGTTTGAGCTCAAATGGTTGCCTCCAAAATGATTTTGGGTAAATGTCCGAAAAGGATCATAAAGAGAGGATCATCGCCATTAGGGCTTTAACCCGGGGTTTAGCATCTTGTGGTTGGGCTAATGATCACATGGGTGTCCAGAGAAGTACGAGAACATTTGCTTTCTCCTTCATGCATGAATACCTTTTGCGCAACGGAGATAAATGCATGCGTTCCGAGGGTAGGAGAAAATTCAATGGCATAGTATTTTGAATTACCAACCAAAGGAGTAGGTGGCAGTTTGGGTGAAAATGTATGTGGGCTGGTTGGCATGGACACATGTGCTCAATTTTTCACATGTGTTGGGTCTATCCCATAGGTGGTCATGCCCGAGAAATATTTCCCGGCTATTTCGGAACAAAAAGGTGAGTAGCAAGTAAGTGGTTCACATAGGCATTCCAATTTTTGTGGGAGTAGACACTGGCATAATTGCTAACCTCCTGGTTTTTGAGAAGTGCAGGAGATACATAGGTTAGGGAAAATAATTCCCTGATCAACCCATGCATTAAAATATTTATCCAGGGGTGTTTGGAATACTGCATAGAGGATTGTGCAACATTTTGTCTAGGGAGATTAATAAGTGGATGAGATAATCTCTGAATATTTTGTGGTATCTCCCAAGCTTGAAAGATGGTTGATATGGTAGATGGAGTATTAGGATTTAAAGATCCCAATATTTAGCCTATACGGTTTTTGGAAAAATCTTAACAGAGGTTTTCTGGAGTGGCAAGAAATTACCAGGAATTCTCTGGAATTAATTGAGAGAAAAAGAACATGTGGGCATCTTCACGCATCAGATGGAAAAAGAATTTAAGATACGAGAGAAAAGTTTTTCAGGTGTGAGAAAACACCACTAAAATTAGGGACGAATTTTTGGGGTGTTACAGCTTCAGCACCATAAACCAAAAAGAACGGCGTACGCTTGGTCGATCTATTTGGAGTTGTATTGATTCCCCAAACCACTGCAGGTAGCTCTTTCACCCAAGCCCCATATGCTTTCTCAATCGGAACTCAAATTCTTGGCTTGATTCCTCTTAGGATTTCTTGGTTACTTCTCTCTACCTGCCCATTGGCTTGTGGATGTGCAACTGAAGCAAGGTCTAACCTGATTCCCTTCTCCTTGCAGAATATCTCTGTTTCACCGAGTGACATGTTGGTTCCATTATCTGTAATGATACAGTGAGGATAACCAAACCGACTGATAATCTTCTTCAAAAATTTAACAACTTTGGAGGCATCACAACTTGTAACTGGTTCCACTTCAACCCACTTGGTGAACTTATCAACAGCCACCAACAAATAAGTTTTCTTGCAAGATGTCATCTGAAAGGTCCCATCATATCAAGACCCCAAACTGCAAACGGCCAGGTGATTGGTGTTGTCCTCAATTCCTGAGCCGGTACATGCTCCTGTCTCGCATATCTTTGACATCCATCGCATGTTCTAACGATCTGTTCTGCATCTCTGAACACTGTGAGCCAAAAGAATCCATGTCTGAATGCTTTGGCCACCAAGGACCTGGACGAAGCGTGATGACCACAGTCCCCAGCATGTATCTCTTGCAAAATTTGTCGTCCCTCGACTGATGAAACACATCGCTGGTAAACTCCAGAAACACTTCGCTTGTATAGCTCACCATCAATCACCGCATAGCCGAGTGATCTTCTAACAATTTGCCTTGACATAACCTCATTACTCGGCAATATCCCTCTTATCATGTAATCCAGATATGGCTCAGTCCACTCTGGTATCTCATGCAAAGCTGCAACTAACTCATAATCTTGATCTGGCTCATCATCATCCTCTTCAGTCGGTAATTTGACTGAGGGCTTCCATAACTCATCTAAGAACACATTGGGTGGGACTGGCTTTCTCCCTGAGCCGAGTCTCGAAAGAGCATCTGCTGCCTCATTTTTCCTTCTATCAATATGATCCACTTGGAACCCAGAAAAGAATCCAGCCACTTGATCAACAGTTCTTCGATAAGCTGCCATCTTTTCATCCTTGCTATCCCAAGTCCCAGATACTTGCTGAGCCACAAGATCCGAGTCTCCAAAGCACATGATTCTCTTGATGTTCATCTCCTTTCCAATGCGCAAACCATGCAACAAGGCTTCATACTCGGCAATGTTGTTGGTGCAATCAAAGTGAATTTGCAGAACATAACTCATCTTATCCCCTTTAGGTGAAGTAAGAACCACTCCTGCTCCTGATCCCTCATAAAGCTTGGACCCATCAAAGTGCATAACCCAGGATTTGTATGTTGGCGATTTTGGAGGCACCGTACTCAATTCTGTCCAATCATTAACAAAATCTACCAAAGCTTGTGACTTGATCGCAGTTCTCGGCTGATAAGTAATGTGATAATCACCCATCTCACTCGTCCACTTGGCGATTCTTCCTGTAGCTTCTGTATTGCATATGATTTCTGATAAAGGTGCTCCACAAACAACCGTGATTGGGTGCTCTTGAAAGTAATGCTTCAATTTCCGACTGGCCATGAACACACCAAAAACTAACTTCTGCCATGTGGAAATCGCTGCTTGGCTGGAGTCAACACTTCACTGACGTAATAAACCGGCCTCGGGACCGGGTATTCCTTTCCATCCTCCTTTCTCTCTACCACAACCACGCACTCACTACACGTGAACTCGCAGCTATGTACAACAACATGGGCTCCTTAGGTGTGGGGGCTGCTAAAACTGGTCTTGCTGTCAATGTTGCTTTCAGTGACTCCAAGGCTTGATTGGCTTCCTCATTCCAAACTAAGTTATCTGATTTCTTCAAGAGCATGTACAAAGGAATAGCTTTTTCTCCCAATCTGGATATGAATCTGCTCAAAGCTGCCGCACAGCCTGTAAGTTTTTGGACTTTCTTCAATTCAGTCGGTTTTCCCAACTTCATGATCGCATCAATTTTCTCAGGGTTTGCTTCTATTCTGCGCTCGGACACAATAAAGCCGAGTAACTTTCCTGCTGGAACTCCAAACACGCACTTGGTTGGGTTAAGCTTCATCTCATACCTCCGTAAGTTTGCAAATGTTTCTCTCAAGTCATTGATAAACAACTCGGCTTTCTCCGACTTGATCACAACATCATCAACATAGGCGTGGACATTCCGACCAATTTGTTTCTCAAAGCAATTCTGGATGCACCTCTGATAAGTTGCACCTGCGTTCTTCAGTCCAAATGTCATTGTTTTGTAACAATATGCTCCAAAAGGTGTGATAAACGCTGTCTTTTCCCAATCTTCCTCAGCTAACTTGATCTGGTGATACTTGGAATATGCATCCAGGAAACACAAAAGGTCACTGCCTGCTACTGCATCAATTATCTGGTCAATCCTTGGTAAAGCAAACGGATCTTTCGAACAATGCTTGTTCAAACTGGTGAAATCAATGCACATCCTCCACTCATTATTCTTTTTCAACACTAGAACCGGGTTAGCCAACCACTTGGGATGCATAACCTCCATGATAAATCCTGCGGCTAGTAAACGTGCTATCTCTTCCCCTACAACTTTTCTCATGTCTTCATTCAACCTTCGCAATCCCTGTTTAACCGGTTTTGCGTGTGGATCAACATGTAAACGATGTTCAGCGAATTCAGTCGGTATGCCTGGCATGTCACAAGGTTTCCATGCAAAGACATCCCGACTCTCACGGATGAATTTGATGAGCGCGCTTTCCTATTTGTCAGTCAGATTCGTCCCAATAGAGAACTGTTTGGACGAATCACCCGGCACGAAGTCAATCATCTTGGTATCTTGAGCTGCCTTGAACTTGGCCCTCTCTTCGGTCGTTGGTCTCTTCAATGTAGTTCTATCATCCGGATTAACAATGGATTTGTAATAATTCAGCTCTGCCTCTGCACAAGCCTATTCTGCCATAACTGCATCTCCCTCTTCACATTGCAGGGCCGTCTCTTTGCTTCCACAAACGGTGATGACTCCATTAGGACCTGGCATCTTCATCTTCAAATACACATAACACGGCCTCACCATAAATCGAGCAAATACATTGCGACCAAAGAGAGCATGATACGGGCTCTTCAATTTCACCACCTCAAACGAAATCATCTCTGAACGAAAATTTTCTCGTGATTCTCCAAATGCTACTTCAAGTGTGATCATACCTTCTGGTTTTGCCGACTTTCCTGGAACTATGCCGTGAAAAATTGTCTTTGTTGGTTGAAGCTGCTCGGCCGTGAAACCCATCCGAATGAAGTATCCCAATACAAGATGTTGATGCTACTGCCTCCATCCATAAGAACCTTGTGTAAAACATAACCCGACACTTGAGGTGCAACAACCAAAGCCAATGACCCGGGCGCATCAACTCGTGGAGGGTGATCCTCCCTGGACCAAGTGATCGTCTGCTCTGACCACTTCAAATATCTAGGAACTGATGGCATAACAGCATTGACTGCCCTTTTCTTCAACTTCTGCTCTCTCCTAGATGAGTTGGTTGTATAAACGTGATACGCGCCTGATGCATGTAAAATGCATACATGAACTTTGCACTTTAATTGCTTATATTCCAATCATATTTGCATCATATAAGGGTTATATCAATGTTTTATAATGATTTTGGGAATACTTCATAGTTTTCCCATTTATTTGGAATTAACCCTGTTTTCCAGAAAACGTCTTTTTTAGTGTTTCAGACTTTCCGGGAGCTTCGGGACTCCAAAAAGGGCAAGGTCAGAGAGCACGGTTCAGAATTTTCGAGACGAACGCAATGGGCTTAAATTGAGGACCAGAAGCCCAACAGGCTGGGAACTAGAGGGTCCCACGCGGCCTACTGTACCTGGCCGCATGGGCCCACCTCGTTTCCCCCTCGTGGCTCCGATGCTGTCCGTTTTCGTCTCCGTGGCTTCGTCTTGACCTAAAACCGACTATAAAAATAGCCCCCCGAGGAGTTTCGCGAGGAGGCGGCGGAGAAACATAAAACCACGAAACAGGAGACAGAAGGCTGCCGCCGGAGAAGATCGGGGGGGGGGGGGGGGGGGGGGGGGGAAACGCCGCCGGAATCGCCTCCGGAGGGCTCCACCCCCCTCCGGCGTGTTCATCATCAACATCTACAGCAAGAAATTCTTCACCATCATCACCATGATGAAGGGGGAGTAGTCCACCCCCTGGACTAGGGTTTGTGGTGGTAACTTTTGTATCTCTCCTCTCTCTTGAGCTTCACTAATTAGTACCGTATGAGCTGCTGAACATGATTACGGTCATCTATGTAATACCTTTGTGGTGAATATTGTGGTATGAGATGATTTGTTATGCATTTACCGTTGTGTTGGAGCTTTTGTGATTTGTCATACTTTGAAGTATGATGTATGTGGGTACGGGATGGCCGATGTGACACGACATAGGTATTGAGTGACACAGTACCGCCCAACGTCCTTTATCTGGGGGTAAAAAGAAAGAGTATGATGTGGGAGTGAGAGAAACCACGCTAGCCTTACGAGGGGTGACCTAGCAACACAAATGAGTATTTCTTTCAACTATGTGTTTTAGGACATATAGCCGTCATAAAAAGCTACCATTAAAACATGACAATTGTGTGTACTTTATCTATAACATGATGATCACCGTAGATGAGAGAGAGAGAGAGGATTAAGTGAACCCATGAACCATGTCCATTGTTCCTATAAGAAACACACACTTGAGCTTGTCCTCTTGCTACATAGAGGATTGGGCTTTCTCTCTTTGAGAGCTTTCACTTGCTACTACCTTTGTCTTGTCCTCTTGCAAAGAAGAGGATTGGGACACTTTTGCATTCATCAAATCAACCATCCTGTTCTCTAAACTTGTTTAGTGCATAATCGACTAAAACATGTGACACTTTAGTTGTAGGGAATAGATAACTTTTCCTTCTTGCTCCTGCGGATCGATACCTTACTTCCACATTGAATTGTGCTACAGTGATTCCTTGCTCTTGGGGATTATCAAGTACTTTTCTGGCGCCGTTGCCGGGGAGCGTAGCGCTTAAGTTTCTATTCTTGTGTGCACTAGACTAAGCTTGGGGAGGTTTCTTTAATATCTTGCAATCATCTAAGCTTAGGGAGGTTCTTTGAGTTGTTTGATGATACTATGTCTCCCATTTATGATGATGAATATGATATTTTCAGTCCACCCACCATTGAGTATAAAGTTTATTGTGATTATGATATGCCTCCTATATATGATGATTACAATGATGATTATGAATGTTTTACTCCCACTATTCCTAATGAAACTATTTATGCTTATGTGGAGAGTAATGATACTTTTATGCATATGGATCATGATAAGAATGTTTCATGTGATATCTATATTGTTGAGTTTATCAATGATGCTACTGAAAGTTTTTATGAGAGAGGGAGACATAATTTCATATATCACAATAATATTAAATCTCCTCTCTTTTTGTTGAAATTTTTGAAGTTGCACTTGCTTTGCCTTCCTATGCTAGTCACTTTGTGCTTTATTGATTTATTTTCATACAAGATCCCAATGCATAGGAAATGGGTTAGACTTAAATGTGTTTGATATTTGTTTCTTGATGCTCTTTTATATTCAACTCTTATTCCTATGTGAGCATCATTAAAACTATCAAGCCTAGCTACATGGCTATAAAGAAAGCGCTTTAAGGGAGGCAACCCGGTTATTTTTGTGTGATTTTCTTTGTGTCCTCTTGCTGTCCCAAGGGACTTTGTTTTTTGTTTTGGTTCTGAAGTTTTCAATAAAGTGCCAAGTTTTACCCTTTTTGGTTTGAAAAAGTTGCTTATAGCGTTCGGAGATTTTATTCCTGCACGAGTCTGTGCACGGTATGATTTTTAATTCTTATTCTGTAACTCCGAATGAGCTCATATTTGAACTGTAGTTGAAAATTTTCATCCTCTGTGTGCATGAATTTTTTCGGAATTTTTCGACAAAGTTTGTAGGGTAGAAAAATACGTTTTGCTGCTGCTGTTTTTCTGGACAGATTCTGTCCCATTTTGTTTGATGCATGCTTTGAGCTTTTAAGTTGAATATTTTTGATCCAATTGAGTTTATGAGTAGGCATACAACATTATACACTTTCTGGAAATGTCATATGAATTTTTTTTCAAGGATTATATGCAGCAAGGAACCTATTTGTTTATCACTATTAATGCACCCCACAGAAAAGAGCTGGGAGAAACGGTGTTTTGAAGTTTTTTTCACAGGGATTGGAGGAGATGCACCAAGAGCTATCCAAGGATGGTGAAGACCATAAGCTTGGGGATGTGAAGACAACCCTGCTGGACCTACACACTCTCGGTTTGCACACGTCCAACTTCTGTTTTTCGATCGAAACACTTTATCGCATAAACTTGGATCGTCTTTTTGTTTTTGTTTGAGTCTTGAGAGACCACCACACTATCAATTATATATGAGAGAGCTACTGGAAATATGGGTTGAAATATGTTGGATGCTTTTATAAGATTGGGAAAAGGGATGTTTGACTTGATTTTTAATGATACATATAGTTGCATGATTCATGAGCTTGTTTATGAGTAGTAGTTTGCAAATTCTTTTTGTAGAGCTATCACTTATTCATGTTTTGGTGCTGATTGTTATTTTACTTGGTTTGACATGGATAAGTTAGTTCTATGGACACTCATGCATGCATCTAGATGGTCAACTTTCTCCCTTTTGCTAGACCAAAAACTCCAACAAGCAAAAACTTGTTTCCAACACCTTTAACCAAAGTTATTCCAGTGAGTCCACCATATCTACCTATTGGCTATATGCTATTCCGAGTATGTTTAACATGTTGTTTGTGTTACTTACCTCTGAATGAAAATGTTTATGTTATTGATTGCAATGGAAAAAAGTTGGTTATATAGCTCTCACGAACTTGATGCACAATGTTCTTTTATTGCATAAGTAAAACTTGACCCATTGTGATTAAGATTATGATGTTTGTGGCTTGACGAATGTTTTGGGTTGGAAGTTAGCCCATATGTGCTGTCACATGGCAAGCTTTCAACACGCTCTTCATCTCATTTAGTTGATATCATGTGCTTTTGTCTATGGATGCTTATCATGTTGAAATAAATGTGGAAATAGAGTGAGTTTAAATGAGTTTGTGTAAATGGTTAGAGAGACGCCTGGGCCGCTAATCTAAGCCATGCATCATTCATGGTGGAAATTTACTTACATACTGTGGTGAACCTTCTGTGATACACCTTGCAATAAAAAGCTATTCCAATGGTAAATAAAAAGGGTGTTGAGATTGTTCATTTTGTTTGTTTGTCTTGTCATTTTGATATGGGCTTGTTCCATATCTTGGGACAAGAGGTACCCCAGTTGACGCTCTTGATGATACTATTATGCTTACAATGATATTTAATTGAACTTGTTTTGTTTCCCAAGTTGAGTAACACATGGTGTAAGTACTTGTATTCAAGGGGCATGAGACATTCAACCCATTCTTTATCAAGCACATTACTCATATTTGCTTTCACTTTAAACCTTAATTATTCAAGATGCTATGATAGGGGCAATGAGAGCTTGACACCAATGAATACCTTATTGCAATCATTAACTTAAGTAGAAGAGTTTGGAAGTTGGATGAAACTTATGCATGCTTTACCTCTACTCACATATACATCTCTCCAAAGTGTACACCTATCATATTCAGATTTTCATCTACACTCTATGACCATTGTAGGATGTTCTTGCTTATCATTATGCATACATGTGTTCCATATTTCTTGCTTCTATGTTACACTTTGTGAACTATCAATGAACATCCTTGTCTTGAATACTTGATATCACTTCATAAACTATTTGCATATTGCTACTCCTTTGAAGAATGAATCATTTGACTTTATGTAACAATTGTAATCATTTTTGATATCCATTGTTAAGTATTAAATTGCAAAGTCCATGTTAGTTTTATCATCTTCATACTCGAGGACGAGCATGGATTAAGCTTGGGGATGTTGATGCATGTAAAATGCATACATGAACTTTGCACTTTAATTGCTTATATTCCAATCATATTTGCATCATATAAGGGTTATATCAATGTTTTATAATGATTTTGGGAATACTTCATAGTTTTCCCATTTATTTGGAATTAACCCTGTTTTCCAGAAAACGTCTTTTTTAGTGTTTCAGACTTTCCGGGAGCTTCGGGACTCCAAAAAGGGCAAGGTCAGAGAGCACGGTTCAGAATTTTCGAGACGAACGCAATGGGCTTAAATTGAGGACCAGAAGCCCAACAGGCTGGGAACTAGAGGGTCCCACGCGGCCTACTGTACCTGGCCGCGTGGGCCCACCTCGTTTCCCCCTCGTGGCTCCGATGCCGTCCGTTTTCGTCTCCGTGGCTTCGTCTTGACCTAAAACTGACTATAAAAATAGCCCCCCGAGGAGTTTCGCGAGGAGGCGGCGGAGAAACACAAAACCACGAAACAGGAGACAGAAGGCTGCCGCCGGAGAAGATCGGAGGGGGGAAACGCTGCCGGAATCGCCTCCGGAGGGCTCCACCCCCCTCCGGCGTGTTCATCATTCATCAAATCAACCATCCTGTTCTCTAAACTTGTTTAGTGCATAATCAACTAAAACTTGTGACACTTTAGTTGTAGGGAATAGATAACTTTTCCTTCTTGCTCCTGCGGATCGATACCTTACTTCCACATTGAATTGTGCTACAGTGATTCCTTGCTCTTGGGGATTATCAAGTACTTTTCTGGCGCCGTTGCCGGGGAGCGTAGCGCTTAAGTTTCTATTCTTGTGTGCACTAGACTAAGCTTGGGGAGGTTTCTTTAATATCTTGCAATCATCTAAGCTTGGGGAGGTTCTTTGAGTTGTTTGATGATACTATGTCTCCCATTTATGATGATGAATATGATATTTTCAGTCCACCCACCATTGAGTATAAAGTTTATTGTGATTATGATATGCCTCCTATATATGATGATTACAATGATGATTATGAATGTTTTACTGCCACTATTCCTAATGAAACTGTTTATGCTTATGTGGAGAGTAATGATACTTTTATGCATATGGATCATGATAAGAATGTTTCATGTGATATCTATATTGTTGAGTTTATCAATGATGCTACTGAAAGTTTTTATGAGAGAGGGAGACATGATTTCATATATCACAATAATATTAAGTCTCCTCTCTTTTTGTTGAAATTTTTGAAGTTGCACTTGCTTTGCCTTCCTATGCTAGTCACTTTGTGCTTTATTGATTTATTTTCTTACAAGATCCCAATGCATAGGAAATGGGTTAGACTTAAATGTGTTTGATATTTGTTTCTTGATGCTCTTTTATATTCAACTCTTATTCCTATGTGAGCATCATTAAAACTATCAAGCCTAGCTACATGGCTATAAAGAAAGCGCTTTACGCGAGGCAACCCGGTTATTTTTGTGTGATTTTCTTTGTGTCCTCTTGCTGTCCCAAGAGACTTTGTTTTTTGTTTTGGTTCTGAAGTTTTCAATAAAGTGCCAAGTTTTACCCTTTTTGGTTTGAAAAAGTTGCTTATAGCGTTCGGAGATTTTATTCCTGCACGAGTCAGAGCACGGTATGATTTTTAATTCTTATTCTGTAACTCCGAATGAGCGAATCTTTGAACTGTAGTTGCAAACTTTCATCCTCTGTGTGCATGAATTGTTTCGGAATTTTTCGACAAAGTTTGGTAGGGTAGAAAAATACGTTTTGCTGCTGCTGTTTTTCTGGACAGATTCTGTCCCATTTTGTTTGATGCATGCTTTGAGCTTTTAAGTTGAATATTTTTGATCCAATTGAGTTTATGAGTAGGCATACAACATTATACACTTTCTGGACATGTCATATGAATTTTTTTTCAAGGATTATATGCAGCAAGGAACCTATTTGTTTATCACTATTAATGCACCCCACTGAAAAGAGCTGGGAGAAACGGTGTTTTGAAGTTTTTTTCACAGGGATTGGAGGAGATGCACCAAGAGCTATCCAAGGATGGTGAAGACCATAAGCTTGGGGATGTGAAGACAACCCTGCTGGACCTACACACTCTCGGTTTGCACACGTCCAACTTCTGTTTTTCGATCGAAACACTTTATCGCATAAACTTGGATCGTCTTTTTGTTTTTGTTTGAGTCTTGAGAGACCACCACACTATCAATTATATATGAGAGAGCTACTGGAAATATGGGTTGAAATATGTTGGATGCTTTTATAAGATTGGGAAAAGGGATGTTTGACTTGATTTTTAATGATACATATAGTTGCATGATTCATGAGCTTGTTTATGAGTAGTAGTTTGCAAATTCTTTTTGTAGAGCTATCACTTATTCATGTTTTGGTGCTGATTGTTATTTTACTTGGTTTGACATGGATAAGTTAGTTCTATGGACACTCATGCATGCATCTAGATGGTCAACTTTCTCCCTTTTGCTAGACCAAAAACTCCAACAAGCAAAAACTTGTTTCCAACACCTTTAACCAAAGTTATTCCAGTGAGTCCACCATATCTACCTATTGGCTATATGCTATTCCGAGTATGTTTAACATGTTGTTTGTGTTACTTACCTCTGAATGAAAATGTTTATGTTATTGATTGCAATGGAAAAAAGTTGGTTATATAGCTCTCACGAACTTGATGCACAATGTTCTTTTATTGCATAAGTAAAACTTGACCCATTGTGATTAAGATTATGATGTTTGTGGCTTGACGAATGTTTTGGGTTGGAAGTTAGCCCATATGTGCTGTCACATGGCAAGCTTTCAACACGCTCTTCATCTCATTTAGTTGATATCATGTGCTTTTGTCTATGGATGCTTATCATGTTGAAATAAATGTGGAAATAGAGTGAGTTTAAATGAGTTTGTGTAAATGGTTAGAGAGACGCCTGGGCCGCTAATCTAAGCCATGCATCATTCATGGTGGAAATTTACTTACATACTGTGGTGAACCTTCTGTGATACACCTTGCAATAAAAAGCTATTCCAATGGTAAATAAAAAGGGTGTTGAGATTGTTCATTTTGTTTGTTTGTCTTGTCATTTTGATATGGGCTTGTTCCATATCTTGGGACAAGAGGTACCCCAGTTGACGCTCTTGATGATACTATTATGCTTACAATGATATTTAATTGAACTTGTTTTGTTTCCCAAGTTGAGTAACACATGGTGTAAGTACTTGTATTCAAGGGGCATGAGACATTCAACCCATTCTTTATCAAGCACATTACTCATATTTGCTTTCACTTTAAACCTTAATCATTCAAGATGCTATGATAGGGGCAATGAGAGCTTGACACCAATGAATACCTTATTGCAATCATTAACTTAAGTAGAAGAGTTTGGAAGTTGGATGAAACTTATGCATGCTTTACCTCTACTCACATATACATCTCTCCAAAGTGTACACCTATCATATTCAGATTTTCATCTACACTCTATGACCATTGTAGGATGTTCTTGCTTATCATTATGCATACATGTGTTCCATATTACTTGCTTCTATGTTACACTTTGTGAACTATCAATGAACATCCTTGTCTTGAATACTTGATATCACTTCATAAACTATTTGCATATTGCTACTCCTTTGAAGAATGAATCATTTGACTTTATGTAACAATTGTAATCATTTTTGATATCCATTGTTAAGTATTAAATTGCAAAGTCCATGTTAGTTTTATCATCTTCATACTCGAGGACGAGCATGGATTAAGCTTGGGGATGTTGATGCATGTAAAATGCATACATGAACTTTGCACTTTAATTGCTTATATTCCAATCATATTTGCATCATATAAGGGTTATATCAATGTTTTATAATGATTTTGGGAATACTTCATAGTTTTCCCATTTATTTGGAATTAACCCTGTTTTCCAGAAAACGTCTTTTTTAGTGTTTCAGACTTTCCGGGAGCTTCGGGACTCCAAAAAGGGCAAGGTCAGAGAGCACGGTTCAGAATTTTCGAGACGAACGCAATGGGCTTAAATTGAGGACCAGAAGCCCAACAGGCTGGGAACTAGAGGGTCCCACGCGGCCTACTGTACCTGGCCGCGTGGGCCCACCTCGTTTCCCCCTCGTGGCTCCGATGCCGTCCGTTTTCGTCTCCGTGGCTTCGTCTTGACCTAAAACTGACTATAAAAATAGCCCCCCGAGGAGTTTCGCGAGGAGGCGGCGGAGAAACACAAAACCACGAAACAGGAGACAGAAGGCTGCCGCCGGAGAAGATCGGAGGGGGGAAACGCTGCCGGAATCGCCTCCGGAGGGCTCCACCCCCCTCCGGCGTGTTCATCATCAACATCTACAGCAAGAACTTCTTCACCATCATCACCATGATGAAGGGGGAGTAGTCTACCCCCTGGACTAGGGTTTGTGGTGGTAACTTTTGTATCTCTCCTCTCTCTTGAGCTTCACTAATTAGTACCGTATGAGCTGCTGAACATGATTACGGTCATCTATGTAATACCTTTGTGGTGAATATTGTGGTATGAGATGATTTGTTATGCATTTACCGTTGTGTTGGAGCTTTTGTGATTTGTCATACTTTGAAGTATGATGTATGTGGGTACGGGATGGCCGATGTGACACGGCATAGGTATTGAGTGACACAGTACGGCCCAACGTCCTTTATCTGGGGGTAAAAAGAAAGAGTATGATGTGGGAGTGAGAGAAACCACGCTAGCCTTACGAGGGGTGACCTAGCAACACAAATGAGTATTTCTTTCAACTATGTGTTTTAGGACATATAGCCGTCTTAAAAAGCTACCATTAAAACATGACAATTGTGTGTACTTTATCTATAACATGATGATCACCGTAGATGAGAGAGAGAGAGGATTAAGTGAACCCATGAACCATGTCCATTGTTCCTATAAGAAACACACACTTGAGCTTGTCCTCTTGCTACATAGAGGATTGGGCTTTCTCTCTTTGAGAGCTTTCACTTGCTACTACCTTTGTCTTGTCCTCTTGCAAAGAAGAGGATTGGGACACTTTTGCATTCATCAAATCAACCATCTTGTTCTCTAAACTTGTTTAGTGCATAATCGACTAAAACTTGTGACACTTTAGTTGTAGGGAATAGATAACTTTTCCTTCTTGCTCCTGCGGATCGATACCTTACTTCCACATTGAATTGTGCTACAGTGATTCCTTGCTCTTGGGGATTATCGAGTACTTTTCTGGCGCCGTTGCCGGGGAGCGTAGCGCTTAAGTTTCTATTCTTGTGTGCACTAGACTAAGCTTGGGGAGGTTTCTTTAATATCTTGCAATCATCTAAGCTTGGGGAGGTTCTTTGAGTTGTTTGATGATACTATGTCTCCCATTTATGATGATGAATATGATATTTTCAGTCCACCCACCATTGAGTATAAAGTTTATTGTGATTATGATATGCCTCCTATATATGATGATTACAATGATGATTATGAATGTTTTACTGCCACTATTCCTAATGAAACTGTTTATGCTTATGTGGAGAGTAATGATACTTTTATGCATATGGATCATGATAAGAATGTTTCATGTGATATCTATATTGTTGAGTTTATCAATGATGCTACTGAAAGTTTTTATGAGAGAGGGAGACATGATTTCATATATCACAATAATATTAAGTCTCCTCTCTTTTTGTTGAAATTTTTGAAGTTGCACTTGCTTTGCCTTCCTATGCTAGTCACTTTGTGCTTTATTGATTTATTTTCTTACAAGATCCCAATGCATAGGAAATGGGTTAGACTTAAATGTGTTTGATATTTGTTTCTTGATGCTCTTTTATATTCAACTCTTATTCCTATGTGAGCATCATTAAAACTATCAAGCCTAGCTACATGGCTATAAAGAAAGCGCTTTACGCGAGGCAACCCGGTTATTTTTGTGTGATTTTCTTTGTGTCCTCTTGCTGTCCCAAGAGACTTTGTTTTTTGTTTTGGTTCTGAAGTTTTCAATAAAGTGCCAAGTTTTACCCTTTTTGGTTTGAAAAAGTTGCTTATAGCGTTCGGAGATTTTATTCCTGCACGAGTCAGAGCACGGTATGATTTTTAATTCTTATTCTGTAACTCCGAATGAGCGAATCTTTGAACTGTAGTTGCAAACTTTCATCCTCTGTGTGCATGAATTGTTTCGGAATTTTTCGACAAAGTTTGGTAGGGTAGAAAAATACGTTTTGCTGCTGCTGTTTTTCTGGACAGATTCTGTCCCATTTTGTTTGATGCATGCTTTGAGCTTTTAACTTGAATCTTTTTGATCCAATTGAGTTTATGAGTAGGCATACAACATTATACACTTTCTGGACATGTCATATGAATTTTTTTTCAAGGATTATATGCAGCAAGGAACCTATTTGTTTATCACTATTAATGCACCCCACTGAAAAGAGATGGGAGAAACGGTGTTTTGAAGTTTTTTTCACAGGGATTGGAGGAGATGCACCAAGAGCTATCCAAGGATGGTGAAGACCATAAGCTTGGGGATGTGAAGACAACCCTGCTGGACCTACACACTCTCGGTTTGCACACGTCCAACTTCTGTTTTTCGATCGAAACACTTTATCGCATAAACTTGGATCGTCTTTTTGTTTTTGTTTGAGTCTTGAGAGACCACCACACTATCAATTATATATGAGAGAGCTACTGGAAATATGGGTTGAAATATGTTGGATGCTTTTATAAGATTGGGAAAAGGGATGTTTGACTTGATTTTTAATGATACATATAGTTGCATGATTCATGAGCTTGTTTATGAGTAGTAGTTTGCAAATTCTTTTTGTAGAGCTATCACTTATTCATGTTTTGGTGCTGATTGTTATTTTACTTGGTTTGACATGGATAAGTTAGTTCTATGGACACTCATGCATGCATCTAGATGGTCAACTTTCTCCCTTTTGCTAGACCAAAAACTCCAACAAGCAAAAACTTGTTTCCAACACCTTTAACCAAAGTTATTCCAGTGAGTCCACCATATCTACCTATTGGCTATATGCTATTCCGAGTATGTTTAACATGTTGTTTGTGTTACTTACCTCTGAATGAAAATGTTTATGTTATTGATTGCAATGGAAAAAAGTTGGTTATATAGCTCTCACGAACTTGATGCACAATGTTCTTTTATTGCATAAGTAAAACTTGACCCATTGTGATTAAGATTATGATGTTTGTGGCTTGACGAATGTTTTGGGTTGGAAGTTAGCCCATATGTGCTGTCACATGGCAAGCTTTCAACACGCTCTTCATCTCATTTAGTTGATATCATGTGCTTTTGTCTATGGATGCTTATCATGTTGAAATAAATGTGGAAATAGAGTGAGTTTAAATGAGTTTGTGTAAATGGTTAGAGAGACGCCTGGGCCGCTAATCTAAGCCATGCATCATTCATGGTGGAAATTTACTTACATACTGTGGTGAACCTTCTGTGATACACCTTGCAATAAAAAGCTATTCCAATGGTAAATAAAAAGGGTGTTGAGATTGTTCATTTTGTTTGTTTGTCTTGTCATTTTGATATGGGCTTGTTCCATATCTTGGGACAAGAGGTACCCCAGTTGACGCTCTTGATGATACTATTATGCTTACAATGATATTTAATTGAACTTGTTTTGTTTCCCAAGTTGAGTAACACATGGTGTAAGTACTTGTATTCAAGGGGCATGAGAGATTCAACCCATTCTTTATCAAGCACACTACTCATATTTGCTTTCACTTTAAACCTTAATTATTCAAGATGCTATGATAGGGGCAATGAGAGCTTGACACCAATGAATACCTTATTGCAATCATTAACTTAAGTAGAAGAGTTTGGAAGTTGGATGAAACTTATGCATGCTTTACCTCTACTCACATATACATCTCTCCAAAGTGTACACCTATCATATTCAGATTTTCATCTACACTCTATGACCATTGTAGGATGTTCTTGCTTATCATTATGCATACATGTGTTCCATATTACTTGCTTCTATGTTACACTTTGTGAACTATCAATGAACATCCTTGTCTTGAATACTTGATATCACTTCATAAACTATTTGCATATTGCTACTCCTTTGAAGAATGAATCATTTGACTTTATGTAACAATTGTAATCATTTTTGATATCCATTGTTAAGTATTAAATTGCAAAGTCCATGTTAGTTTTATCATCTTCATACTCGAGGACGAGCATGGATTAAGCTTGGGGATGTTGATGCATGTAAAATGCATACATGAACTTTGCACTTTAATTGCTTATATTCCAATCATATTTGCATCATATAAGGGTTATATCAATGTTTTATAATGATTTTGGGAATACTTCATAGTTTTCCCATTTATTTGGAATTAACCCTGTTTTCCAGAAAACGTCTTTTTTAGTGTTTCAGACTTTCCGGGAGCTTCGGGACTCCAAAAAGGGCAAGGTCAGAGAGCACGGTTCAGAATTTTCGAGACGAACGCAATGGGCTTAAATTGAGGACCAGAAGCCCAACAGGCTGGGAACTAGAGGGTCCCACGCGGCCTACTGTACCTGGCCGCGTGGGCCCACCTCGTTTCCCCCTCGTGGCTCCGATGCCGTCCGTTTTCGTCTCCGTGGCTTCGTCTTGACCTAAAACTGACTATAAAAATAGCCCCCCGAGGAGTTTCGCGAGGAGGCGGCGGAGAAACACAAAACCACGAAACAGGAGACAGAAGGCTGCCGCCGGAGAAGATCGGAGGGGGGAAACGCTGCCGGAATCGCCTCCGGAGGGCTCCACCCCCCTCCGGCGTGTTCATCATCAACATCTACAGCAAGAACTTCGTCACCATCATCACCATGATGAAGGGGGAGTAGTCTACCCCCTGGACTAGGGTTTGTGGTGGTAACTTTTGTATCTCTCCTCTCTCTTGAGCTTCACTAATTAGTACCGTATGAGCTGCTGAACATGATTACGGTCATCTATGTAATACCTTTGTGGTGAATATTGTGGTATGAGATGATTTGTTATGCATTTACCGTTGTGTTGGAGCTTTTGTGATTTGTCATACTTTGAAGTATGATGTATGTGGGTACGGGATGGCCGATGTGACACGGCATAGGTATTGAGTGACACAGTACCGCCCAACGTCCTTTATCTGGGGGTAAAAAGAAAGAGTATGATGTGGGAGTGAGAGAAACCACGCTAGCCTTACGAGGGGTGACCTAGCAACACAAATGAGTATTTCTTTCAACTATGTGTTTTAGGACATATAGCCGTCATAAAAAGCTACCATTAAAACATGACAATTGTGTGTACTTTATCTATAACATGATGATCACCGTAGATGAGAGAGAGAGAGGATTAAGTGAACCCATGAACCATGTCCATTGTTCCTATAAGAAACACACACTTGAGCTTGTCCTCTTGCTACATAGAGGATTGGGCTTTCTCTCTTTGAGAGCTTTCACTTGCTACTACCTTTGTCTTGTCCTCTTGCAAAGAAGAGGATTGGGACACTTTTGCATTCATCAAATCAACCATCTTGTTCTCTAAACTTGTTTAGTGCATAATCGACTAAAACTTGTGACACTTTAGTTGTAGGGAATAGATAACTTTTCCTTCTTGCTCCTGCGGATCGATACCTTACTTCCACATTGAATTGTGCTACAGTGATTCCTTTCTCTTGGGGATTATCGAGTACTTTTCTGGCGCCATTGCCGGGGAGCGTAGCGCTTAAGTTTCTATTCTTGTGTGCACTAGACTAAGCTTGGGGAGGTTTCTTTAATATCTTGCAATCATCTAAGCTTGGGGAGGTTCTTTGAGTTGTTTGATGATACTATGTCTCCCATTTATGATGATGAATATGATATTTTCAGTCCACCCACCATTGAGTATAAAGTTTATTGTGATTATGATATGCCTCCTATATATGATGATTACAATGATGATTATGAATGTTTTACTGCCACTATTCCTAATGAAACTGTTTATGCTTATGTGGAGAGTAATGATACTTTTATGCATATGGATCATGATAAGAATGTTTCATGTGATATCTATATTGTTGAGTTTATCAATGATGCTACTGAAAGTTTTTATGAGAGAGGGAGACATGATTTCATATATCACAATAATATTAAGTCTCCTCTCTTTTTGTTGAAATTTTTGAAGTTGCACTTGCTTTGCCTTCCTATGCTAGTCACTTTGTGCTTTATTGATTTATTTTCTTACAAGATCCCAATGCATAGGAAATGGGTTAGACTTAAATGTGTTTGATATTTGTTTCTTGATGCTCTTTTATATTCAACTCTTATTCCTATGTGAGCATCATTAAAACTATCAAGCCTAGCTACATGGCTATAAAGAAAGCGCTTTACGCGAGGCAACCCGGTTATTTTTGTGTGATTTTCTTTGTGTCCTCTTGCTGTCCCAAGAGACTTTGTTTTTTGTTTTGGTTCTGAAGTTTTCAATAAAGTGCCAAGTTTTACCCTTTTTGGTTTGAAAAAGTTGCTTATAGCGTTCGGAGATTTTATTCCTGCACGAGTCAGAGCACGGTATGATTTTTAATTCTTATTCTGTAACTCCGAATGAGCGAATCTTTGAACTGTAGTTGCAAACTTTCATCCTCTGTGTGCATGAATTGTTTCGGAATTTTTCGACAAAGTTTGGTAGGGTAGAAAAATACGTTTTGCTGCTGCTGTTTTTCTGGACAGATTCTGTCCCATTTTGTTTGATGCATGCTTTGAGCTTTTAAGTTGAATCTTTTTGATCCAATTGAGTTTATGAGTAGGCATACAACATTATACACTTTCTGGACATGTCATATGAATTTTTTTTCAAGGATTATATGCAGCAAGGAACCTATTTGTTTATCACTATTAATGCACCCCACAGAAAAGAGATGGGAGAAACGGTGTTTTGAAGTTTTTTTCACAGGGATTGGAGGAGATGCACCAAGAGCTATCCAAGGATGGTGAAGACCATAAGCTTGGGGATGTGAAGACAACCCTGCTGGACCTACACACTCTCGGTTTGCACACGTCCAACTTCTGTTTTTCGATCGAAACACTTTATCGCATAAACTTGGATCGTCTTTTTGTTTTTGTTTGAGTCTTGAGAGACCACCACACTATCAATTATATATGAGAGAACTACTGGAAATATGGGTTGAAATATGTTGGATGCTTTTATAAGATTGGGAAAAGGGATGTTTGACTTGATTTTTAATGATACATATAGTTGCATGATTCGTGAGCTTGTTTATGAGTAGTAGTTTGCAAATTCTTTTTGTAGAGCTATCACTTATTCATGTTTTGGTGCTGATTGTTATTTTACTTGGTTTGACATGGATAAGTTAGTTCTATGGACACTCATGCATGCATCTAGATGGTCAACTTTCTCCCTTTTGCTAGACCAAAAACTCCAACAAGCAAAAACTTGTTTCCAACACCTTTAACCAAAGTTATTCCAGTGAGTCCACCATATCTACCTATTGGCTATATGCTATTCCGAGTATGTTTAACATGTTGTTTGTGTTACTTACCTCTGAATGAAAATGTTTATGTTATTGATTGCAATGGAAAAAAGTTGGTCATATAGCTCTCACGAACTTGATGCACAATGTTCTTTTATTGCATAAGTAAAACTTGACCCATTGTGATTAAGATTATGATGTTTGTGGCTTGACGAATGTTTTGGGTTGGAAGTTAGCCCATATGTGCTGTCACATGGCAAGCTTTCAACACGCTCTTCATCTCATTTAGTTGATATCATGTGCTTTTGTCTATGGATGCTTATCATGTTGAAATAAATGTGGAAATAGAGTGAGTTTAAATGAGTTTGTGTAAATGGTTAGAGAGACGCCTGGGCCGCTAATCTAAGCCATGCATCATTCATGGTGGAAATTTACTTACATACTGTGGTGAACCTTCTGTGATACACCTTGCAATAAAAAGCTATTCCAATGGTAAATAAAAAGGGTGTTGAGATTGTTCATTTTGTTTGTTTGTCTTGTCATTTTGATATGGGCTTGTTCCATATCTTGGGACAAGAGGTACCCCAGTTGACGCTCTTGATGATACTATTATGCTTACAATGATATTTAATTGAACTTGTTTTGTTTCCCAAGTTGAGTAACACATGGTGTAAGTACTTGTATTCAAGGGGCATGAGACATTCAACCCATTCTTTATCAAGCACACTACTCATATTTGCTTTCACTTTAAACCTTAATTATTCAAGATGCTATGATAGGGGCAATGAGAGCTTGACACCAATGAATACCTTATTGCAATCATTAACTTAAGTAGAAGAGTTTGGAAGTTGGGTGAAACTTATGCATGCTTTACCTCTACTCACATATACATCTCTCCAAAGTGTACACCTATCATATTCAGATTTTCATCTACACTCTATGACCATTGTAGGATGTTCTTGCTTATCATTATGCATACATGTGTTCCATATTACTTGCTTCTATGTTACACTTTGTGAACTATCAATGAACATCCTTGTCTTGAATACTTGATATCACTTCATAAACTATTTGCATATTGCTACTCCTTTGAAGAATGAATCATTTGACTTTATGTAACAATTGTAATCATTTTTGATATCCATTGTTAAGTATTAAATTGCAATGTCCATGTTAGTTTTATCATCTTCATACTCGAGGACGAGCATGGATTAAGCTTGGGGATGTTGATGCATGTAAAATGCATACATGAACTTTGCACTTTAATTGCTTATATTCCAATCATATTTGCATCATATAAGGGTTATATCAATGTTTTATAATGATTTTGGGAATACTTCATAGTTTTCCCATTTATTTGGAATTAACCCTGTTTTCCAGAAAACGTCTTTTTTAGTGTTTCAGACTTTCCGGGAGCTTCGGGACTCCAAAAAGGGCAAGGTCAGAGAGCACGGTTCAGAATTTTCGAGACGAACGCAATGGGCTTAAATTGAGGACCAGAAGCCCAACAGGCTGGGAACTAGAGGGTCCCACGCGGCCTACTGTACCTGGCCGCGTGGGCCCACCTCGTTTCCCCCTCGTGGCTCCGATGCCGTCCGTTTTCGTCTCCGTGGCTTCGTCTTGACCTAAAACCGACTATAAAAATAGCCCCCCGAGGAGTTTCGCGAGGAGGCGGCGGAGAAACACAAAACCACGAAACAGGAGACAGAAGGCTGCCGCCGGAGAAGATCGGAGGGGGGAAACGCTGCCGGAATCGCCTCCGGAGGGCTCCACCCCCCTCCGGCGTGTTCATCATCAACATCTACAGCAAGAACTTCTTCACCATCATCACCATGATGAAGGGGGAGTAGTCTACCCCCTGGACTAGGGTTTGTGGTGGTAACTTTTGTATCTCTCCTCTCTCTTGAGCTTCACTAATTAGTACCGTATGAGCTGCTGAACATGATTACGGTCATCTATGTAATACCTTTGTGGTGAATATTGTGGTATGAGATGATTTGTTATGCATTTACCGTTGTGTTGGAGCTTTTGTGATTTGTCATACTTTGAAGTATGATGTATGTGGGTACGGGATGGCCGATGTGACACGGCATAGGTATTGAGTGACACAGTACCGCCCAACGTCCTTTATCTGGGGGTAAAAAGAAAGAGTATGATGTGGGAGTGAGAGAAACCACGCTAGCCTTACGAGGGGTGACCTAGCAACACAAATGAGTATTTCTTTCAACTATGTGTTTTAGGACATATAGCCGTCATAAAAAGCTACCATTAAAACATGACAATTGTGTGTACTTTATCTATAACATGATGATCACCGTAGATGAGAGAGAGAGAGGATTAAGTGAACCAATGAACCATGTCCATTGTTCCTATAAGAAACACACACTTGAGCTTGTCCTCTTGCTACATAGAGGATTGGGCTTTCTCTTTTTGAGAGCTTTCACTTGCTACTACCTTTGTCTTGTCCTCTTGCAAAGAAGAGGATTGAGACACTTTTGCATTCATCAAATCAACCATCTTGTTCTCTAAACTTGTTTAGTGCATAATCGACTAAAACTTTCGACACTTTAGTTGTAGGGAATAGATAACTTTTCCTTCTTGCTCCTGCGGATCGATACCTTACTTCCACATTGAATTGTGCTACAGTGATTCCTTGCTCTTGGGGATTATCAGCGCCCCGATTCAATTCCTTGGGATTGGGCTGAAATCCGGCTGATCCATTACTCGGTCCAGGTTGTCCACCTCCTGTATTTCCTCCAGCTGGTGGTCCGGCGGCCGGGTTACCTCCGTTACCCGGCCTCGGGCCGTTTCCTCCCATACTCATCCTGGCAAACTCCTCGTTCTTCCACCTTTGAAGATCAACACACTGGGCCAAGGAGTGATTTGCCGGCTTACCGTTCCTACTGTGACGTGGACACGGCATGTTGAAAGCTTCTTGGGGATTAGCCGGTCCTCGGAAATTTCCTCTGTAATTGCCATTGCTGCTACTACCTCGGTAATTATCATCTCGCCGCGGAAATTTGTTGTATCCAGTGTTTGTGTTTGCTACCAAATCTGACCCATTATCATGATGCCTCTTGGCACCGTTGTTGTTGTTGTTGCCATTGTTGTTGTTGTTATTGTTGTTGTTCCCATTGTTATTGCCTTTCCCTCCATTGTTGCCGTTTCCTTTTCCCTTATCTTCTTCATCATCCCGGGTCTTGTCTGTGGACGCATGCTTATTAGCCGCTTCCATCAGCTGTCCCATGGAGATTGTTTCTGCCTCGCCAGTTGCCTTGAGCCGACCCATCTTCTGAATAACCGGGTCATATCTGCAAGTTTTCTCCATTGATGATACTGCCGCAGCTGGAGTGATCCCCTTTGATGAGTGAATAATAGCTGTAATCCGGCGCATCCAGTGACGCGCTGACTCGCCCTTCCTCTGAAAACATCGTTCCAAATCTTCTATGGTGAATAACCTCTCGCATGTGCCCTTGAAGTTCTTGACAAACAACGCTTTCAACTCATCCCAAGAATTGATAGATTTCTCAGGTAATCCATTGAACCATAACTTTGCTGCTCCTTTCATCATCAGGTACATGTATCTCGCGCACAAGTTTGCCGTGGCATTGCGAATGCTCATCGCCATCTCGTAACTGCTGAGCCATGTTCCTGGATCCATGCTGGGGTCATAATTGGTAACCTTGCTAGGCTCTTTAAACTTCTCAAGAAAAGGTTCACTCTTGATAACATCTGAAAGACACTTAGTTCTGTAACAGCCCCAAGTTTGTGCACCTAAAATATGAACCAAATTTTCACTTTTTGCATTTCATTCATGCATCATGGCATCTTTGTGTTTAATGTTCAAGTTAAGAACCAAGTGTTAAGAGACAAATCAAAACAATTGGAAGCAAGGACACAACTAAATTCAAATCCTTGCAATTCCAAATGTGCTTGTTTTGACAAACACAAATACAAATACAAATACAAATCCATATTTGTCAAGGAAGTTCCAAGAATTCAAAATTAATATCTACACTCGCTCTAAAAATATGAAAGGAGCAACATGTTGAAATTTAGCAAAATGCCATATTCAAACCTGTTGAACAAATGTTGTCAAAAACATATTTGTTTGCAACCCCAAATTTTGTGGCGCTTCTATATGTTGTTAGGAGGCTACCAGAATTTTGTCATATTTATATAAAATGATTAAATGCCTCAAATAAATCAGAGAAGTGCTACTGATTTTAAAAAGAAACAGACAAGGGCCTCTGTGTAATTAGAGAAGGACTAGTCCGTGATGGAAATATTTGCGCAGGGGGGTTTTCGTAAAACTGCGTCGTCTCTCACCTCCCCGCGCCCGCCGCGCGCGCCATGGTCGACAACGCGACGCCAGGCCCCCCCACGTCCTCCTGCGTCGCCTGCCCGGACCCCCCTTGCTCTCCTCTCCCCTGCGAGGAGATAAGCAGCACCACCCCGCCCCTCTGCTCTCCCCTGCCCCAGATATTTCTTCCTCTCCATTTCTTCCCCATGGCCGCACCCTAGTGGAGCTCGCCGTTGCTGCCGTCGTCGTTTGAGAGCTCCCCGAGCCAAGACAGGACCGCCAGAAGATTCGCCTCGACCACCACTTCCTCTCCGTGCAAGGAATCAAGCCAGGGCGTCGTCGTTGCGGAGATTGACGCCATCTTCTTCCTCTCCGGCCGCCGGACTCCGAGCAAGCGCGCGACCTCCTTCGACCTTCTCCATCACCGCTGCGAGTACCCACGCGTCGAGGGTGAGCATGCGGATCTCCTAGACATACCCATTCGTCTCAGTTCGACGTAGTTCGTCGGCGCGACGTTAGCCGTAGCAAGCCGCCGCCGTGTTTCGTCGTGGACGCCGTCTCCGACGACCATTTGGTCGTTGTCTCCGCCAGGGAGTAGCCCACGCGCGTACGCGTCCAACGCGAGTAGAAAGCAGGTCGAGCGCGTGCGCAGTCGTCGATCCCGTGCGCGTCTTCGCCGGTAATCACCGCGGCTGTGCGCGTCGTCGCCGTGCACTGTCTTCACCTCAAATGGATGCGAGCGCGTATATTCACACCAGCATCGAACCAGCCCAGTGGCACCGCGCCGTGCCGCACTCGCTCGCGACGCGAGTTCGAATCCCCGCAGCGCGCGGCCCTTTTCCCCTTTTTCCGCACACTGACAGGCAGGCCCCGTTCGTCAGCGGCACAGTGGCCCGCGCTGCTGCGTCAGCGCCAGCGTGGCCAACGGCCCCACTGGCCAGTGACCGTGGGTAGCCCAGCACCGCGTGCAAAAAGTTTTTGGACGTTTTTCTGGAATTTGAATAAAAAGACAGAAATTCGAATAAGTTAGTAAATTCAATATCTTTTCGAATACTTGTCCAAAAATTGCAAATAATTGATGCATGTAAAATGCATACATGAACTTTGCACTTTAATTGCTTATATTCCTATCATATTTGCATCATATAAGGGTTATATTCATGTTTTATAATGATTTTTGGAAATATTTATTTATTTCCTATTTTTATGGAATTAATCCTGCACAGGCAGAAAACCCTGTTTTCGTATTTTATTATTTCAGGGACCCAAACGTCAACGAAAAATCCTGGAAATTTACGGGCATCAGTTTTTGGAAGGAAGAAGACCTACGGAAAAAAGAAGCAAGCGAACGGAGGCCCGAGGGCCGAACGGAGGTGGCCCACGCGGCCCAAGATCCTGGCCGCGTGGGACCCACTCGTTTGGGCCTCGTGGCTCCGTTGCCGTCGATCTTCGCTCCACCGACATACTCTTGACCTAAAAACGCCTATAAAAAAGGTCCCCCGACGTTCTCTGGAAGGAGCGCCGCACAAACACAGAAACACCGAAACGGAGATCAGGAGCTGCAGATTGGAGGGGGAAAACTCCGGCGGGGCGCTGCCGGCGTGGTCTCCATCTTCTCCATCAATTTCTCCACCGTCTCCATGATGAAGAGGGAGTAGTCCACCTCTGGACTATGGTTTTGTGGAAGTAACTTATGTATCTCTCCTCTCTTGAGCTTCACTAATTAGTACCGTATGAGCTGCTGAACATGATTACGATCACCGTTGTAATACCTATGTGGTGGATCTTTATGAGTTAATATATGTTTGAGATTGCAATGTTTGTTTCAGTTATGAGTATAGATGCATATTATGTACCCCGTTCTTGTCTACTTGTTTTGATCAAGCATGTTTATGAGAGCGTGTGTGGGGGAACGTGTGCTTTAGTTGGAGTAACGGGGGGTGGCTAGTGCAGTGAACGTGAGAGAAAGTTCTGCGATCCACTTTGGTATCTTTACCTTACTTTGTTGCCTCACTAGGGATAAACTAAAATACCATGCTACCGGAGACGTGGGTGTGACCATTGCCACTACTCCATGACTAGATCTAGCATGTTCTTATTTTCACTTCATGTCATGATACTTATTGCTATACTCTGAGTTATCTTAATTACCTTGGTGTTATGATTTAGTTCGCATCTTGGTGGAGTATAAGTGAGAATAATATCCAAAAGATCTCTATGTTAGGACGTGATACCCATATATTTAAGTAACTTGTTATCAAACCCTGTGTTGCAATCTCATATGTTAACTGTTTGTTGTTCTATTGTCCACCACATGATAAAGAGAGAGTGCATTTGTGAAACCATGAATCCCAGTCCATTTTTAATCATAAGAAACACTTTTCCAACACCATATACCACCTTTCTATTTTCAGCCATCATTAAATCCGAAAATACAAAAACATTTATCATCTTGCATTCATCACCCAAAAACCCAAAAATATCATTTATCATTGCATCCACCATCCTTGCATATCCATCTACCATCATTGCATATTTATCTCTTGCTTGCATTGCATATTTATCTTGATATTATTCTTACACCTTGTGATTGACAACCACAGGTGAGGTTGAGGACCAAAACATCTAACCTTGTTTTGTAGGTAACCAAAAAGAAGGATAAGAAGATAAATCTACCACTTCAGATTCCTCGAGAGTTCGATATTAAACCCTCGAGTCACCCTCGTGGGGAAAACACGTCTTCCACTTACTACACACTCTGCACTTGGAGTCTCAACCTAACCCATTTACTTTTTTCACGCAGGTAACTACGTGAAGGGCCATCAAGACTGTTTTCTGGCGCCGTTGCTGGGGAATCGTAGCTGAGAGATTTATCCAAGGGTGTGCATCATCGCATTCATCTCACAACGAAGTCAACGTCACCAACTTGTGCTAAACACCTAAGCTTGGGGAGGTTGCACCTACGTGAGCACCATCTTATCCATCTTTACTTACAAAGCAATTTATTTGTTTTGTTTGTGTCATTGCATATCATATTCCGCTTGCATTGTCTTGCTTTTGTAATTCGGTTTACACGTGTGAGACACATTTTATTTTCAGTTTTGCATCAAAAATTAAAAAAACCAAAAAACCTTGCTAAAATGGGAGAAAGAACTAAGTTGTGTGACTACACAAACACTCCTAATGATCAATTTGTCACAAGAGCTATTGCTACACCTAAGATAAATGCTGAGAGCTATGAAGTAAGTCCTAGTTTGTTCAACTTGATAACTAGGGAACAATTTGGTGGTAGTGCTGTGGAGGATGCCTCTATGCATCTTCGTGACTTTGTTGAAATATGTGACATGCAAAAGTTTAAAAATGTGGAAAGTGATATCCTAAAACTGAAGTTATTTCCTTTTTCACTTAGAGGAAAGGCTAAAGAGTGGTTGCATTCCTTGCCATCTGGTAGTATTAATTCTTGGGATGATCTTAAAGAAGCTTTCATTAAGAAATATTATCCCCCTGTTAAAATTTTGCAAAATAGAAACAACATCCTTTCTTTTAGGCAAAATGAAAATGAACATGTTGCTATGGCTTGGGATAGGATAAAACTTATGCTTAGAACTTGTCCCTCACATGGAGTTAATGAATGGACCATATTACACTCTTTCTACAATGGTTTGAACTACATGTCTAGGAACATACTTGATTCTGCTGCTGGAGGTGCTTTTATGAGTAAGACTATAATAGAAGCTAAAGATATTCTGGAAAGCATTTTGCAAAACTATAGTCAATGGCATACTGATAGGGCACCCAACTCTTCTAAGAAGGTGAACTCTATTGAAGAAACTAATGATTTGTCATCTAAAATGGATATTATTCTTGCTATGCTTGATAAACCTTGTGTTGAAAATATTCCTTTGCAAGAACTAGTTGGAAATAATTCTGAAAATATTGATGTCAACTTCATTAGGAACTATGGTAATAATGGGTATGGTAACAACAATTATAACTCTTATAATAAACCCCCATATGTGCCAAATAAATATGCTTCTAGTGGTAATGTTTCTAGTGACTTGGAAAACACCATTAGATCTTTTATATCTACCCAAAAAGAGCTTAATAAGGAATTCATCTCTAAGTTTGAAAAACAAGATGCTTTGTTTGAAAGGGTAGATCAGCTTACTAAGAAAGTCTCTTCATTAAAGAGCATCATTACAGCCCAAAAACATGAGGAAACAACAAAATATTGCCAAGAGGTTATCAATAAGTCTTGGGAACACATTCATGAGCAAGAAAGAATTGCTAAAGAATCTATTGGGGTAATGAAAGAGGTTGAAGTGAAAGAAGTTAAAATGCTTAGTGAAGTCAAGGATCCTTTGCTTGACTTAGAAAATTGTAGCTTGCATGAATTGATATCTATCTTACAAAAATTTGCAAGTGATCCTTCCATCAACACTAACCAAGCAGGTTTTGGTTCTTATATTGCTAATCATGTCTTGAAAGAAAAGATTGCTAGGTACAATCAAGAGGCTATGATACCACCTAAGCTTGGGGATATGTGGATACCTAAGGTACTAGTAACTATTGGAAAAGAGACACACCATGCCATACTTGATCTAGGATCTAGTGTCTCTGTTTTATCTAAAGAATTATATGAAGTGCTTGAATTGAAAAATCTTGAAAAATGCTCTATTGAACTTGCACTTGCTGATGACTCTACTAAACATGCTTTGGGAAAAATAAGTGATGTTATGGTAGAGTTACATATGACTTTTGTGCCTGTGGATTTTCTAATCATGGACATGGGGAGTAAAACCTCTAGTCCTATTATTCTTGGAAGACCTTTTCTTCGTACCACAGGTGCTATTATTGATTCAAAAGAAGGGAACGTGAAGTTTCAGTTTCAACACAAGAAGTGCATGGAACACTTCCCAAGGAAGAGGGAACCGCCAAAGTTCAAGCTCCCTCATGAGCTTCGTCCTCAATAAACAACAAGTAAGAAGCCTAACTATATGGCTATAAAGAAAGCACTTTGCGGGAGGCAACCCGGTTATCTTTTTGTGTGATTTTCTTTGTGTCCTCTTGCTGTCCCAAGAGACTTTGTTTTTTGTTTTGGTTCTGGAGTTTTCAATAAAGTACCAAGTTTAACCCTTTTTGGTTTGAAAAAGTTGCTTATAGCGTTCGGAGATTTTATTCCTGCACAAGTCTGTGCACGGTATGATTTTTAATTCTTATTCTGTAATTCCGAATGAGCTCATATTTGAACTGTAGTTGCAACTTTTCATCCTCTGTATGCATGAATCTTTTCGGAATTTTTCGAGAAAGTTTGGTAGGGTAGAAAAATACGTTTTGCTGCTGCTGTTTTTCTGGACAGATTCTGTCCCATTTTGTTTGATGCATGCTTTGAGCTTTTAAGTTGAATCTTTTTTATCCAATTGAGTTTATGAGTAGGCATACAACATTATACACTTTCTGGACATGTCATATGAATTTTTGTTCAAGGATTATATGCAGCAAGGAACCTATTTGTTTATCACTATTAATGCACCCCACAGAAAAGAGATGGGAGAAACGGTGTTTTGAAGTTTTTTCACAGGGATTGGAGGAGATGCACCAAGAGCTATCCAAGGATGGTGAAGACCATAAGCTTGGGGCTGTGAAGACAACCCCGCTGGACCTACACACTCTCGGTTTGCACACGTCCAACTTCTGTTTTTCGATCGAAACACTTTATCGCATAAACTTGGAGCGTCGTTTTTTTTGTTTTTTATTTGAGTCTTGAGAGACCACCACATTATCAATAATATATGAGAGAGCTACTGGAAATATGGGTTGAAATATGTTGGATGCTTTTATAAGATTGGGAAAAGGGATGTTTGACTTGATTTTTAATGATACATATAGTTGCATGATTCATGAGCTTGTTTATGATTAGTAGTTTGCAAATTCTTTTTGTAGAGCTATCACTTATTCATGTTAAGGTGCTGATTGTTATATTACTTGGTTTGACATGGATTAGTTAGTTCTATGGACACTCATGCATGCTTCTAGATGGTCAACTTTATCCCCTTTGCTAGCCCAAAAATTCCAACAAGCTAAAACTTGTTTCCAACACCTTCAACCAAAGTTATTCCAGTGAGTCCACCATATCTACCTATTAGCTTTATGCTATTCCGAGCATGTTTATCATGTTGTTTGTGTTATCTTATTTCTGAATGAAAATGTTTATGTTATTGATTGCAATGGAAAAAAGTTGGTTATATAGCTCTCACGAACTTGATGCACAATGTTCTTTTATTTGCATAATAAAACTTGACCCATTGTGATTAAGATTATGATGTTTGTGTCTTGATGAATGTTTTGGGTTGGAAGTTAGCCCATATGTGCTGTCACATGGAAAGCTTTCAACACGCTCTTCATCTCATTTAGTTGATATCATGTGCTTTTGTTTATGGATGCTTATCATGTTGAAATAAATGTGGAAATGAAGTGAGTTTAAATGAGTTTGTGTAAATGGTTAGAGAGACGCCTGGGCCGCTAATCTAAGCCATGCATCATTCATGGTGGAAATTTACTTACATACTATGGTGAACCTTCTGTGATACACCTTGCAATAAAAAGCTATTCCAAATGGTAAATAAAAAGGGTGTTGAGATTGTTCATTTTGTTTGTTTGTCTTGTCATTTTGATATGGGCTTGTTCCATATCTTGGGACAAGAGGTACCCCAGTTGACGCTCTTGATGATACTATTATGCTTACAATGATATTTAATTGAACTTGCTTTGTTTCCCAAGTTGAGTAACACATGGTGTAAGTACTTGTATTCAAGGGGCATGAGACATTCAACCCATTCTTTATCAAGCACACTACTCATATTTGCTTTCACTTTAAACCTTAATCATTCAAGATGCTATGATAGGGGCAATGAGAGCTTGACACCAATGAATACCTTATTGCAATCATTAACTTAAGTAGAAGAGTTTGGAAGTTGGATGAAACTTATGCATGCTTTACCTCTACTCACATATACATCTCTCCAAAGTGTACACCATTCATATTCAGATTTTCATCTACACTCTATGACCATTATAGGATGTTCTACTTATCATTATGCATACATGTGTTCCATATTACTTGCTTCTATGTTACACTTTGTGAACTATCAATGAACATCCTTGTCTTGAATACTTGATATCACTTCATGAACTATCTTGCATATTGCTATTCCTTTGAAGAATGAATCATTTGACTTTATGTAGCAATTGTAATCATCTTTGATATCCATTGTTAAGTATTAAATTGCAAAGTCCATGTTAGTTTTATCATCTTCATACTCGAGGACGAGCATGGATTAAGCTTGGGGATGTTGATGCATGTAAAATGCATACATGAACTTTGCACTTTAATTGCTTATATTCCAATCATATTTGCATCATATAAGGGTTATATTCATGTTTTATAATGATTTTTGGAAATATTTATTTATTTCCTATTTTTATGGAATTAATCCTGCACAGGCAGAAAACCCTGTTTTCGTATTTTATTATTTCAGGGAGCCAAACGTCAACGAAAAATCCTGGAAATTTACGGGCATCAGTTTTTGGAAGGAAGAAGACCTACGGAAAAAAGAAGCAAGCGAACGGAGGCCCTAGGGCCGAACGGAGGTGGCCCACGCGGCCCAAGATCCTGGCCGCGTGGGACCCACTCGTTTGGGCCTCGTGGCTCCGTTGCCGTCGATCTTCGCTCCACCGACATACTCTTGACCTAAAAACGCCTATAAAAAAGGTCCCCCGATGTTCTCTGGAAGGAGCGCCGCACAAACACAGAAACACCGAAACGGAGATCAGGAGCTGCAGATTGGAGGGGGAAACTCCGGCGGGGCGCTGCCGGCGTGGTCTTCATCTTCTCCATCGACTTCTCCACCGTCTCCATGATGAAGAGGGAGTAGTCTACCTCTGGACTATGGGTTTGTGGAAGTAACTTATGTATCTCTCCTCTCTTGAGCTTCACTAATTAGTACCGTATGAGCTGCTGAACATGATTACGGTCACCGTTGTAATACCTATGTGGTGGATCTTTATGAGTTAATATATGTTTGAGATTGCAATGTTTGTTTCAGTTATGAGTATAGATGCATATTATGTACCCCGTTCTTGTCTACTTGTTTTGATCAAGCATGTTTATGAGAGCGTGTGTGGGGGAACGTGTGCTTTAGTTGGAGTAACGGGGGGTGGCTAGTGCAGTGAACGTGAGAGAAAGTTCTGCGATCCACTTTGGTATCTTTACCTTACTTTGTTGCCTCACTAGGGATAAACTAAAATACCATGCTACCGGAGATGTGGGTGTGACCATTGCCACTACTCCATGACTAGATCTAGCATGTTCTTATTTTCACTTCATGTCATGATACTTATTGCTATACTCTGAGTTATCTTAATTACCTTGGTGTTATGATTTAGTTCGCATCTTGGTGGAGTATAAGTGAGATTAATATCCAAAAGATCTCTATGTTAGGACGTGATGCCCATATATTTAAGTAACTTGTTATCAAACCCTGTGTTGCAATCTCATATGTTAACTGTTTGTTGTTCTATTGTCCACCACATGATAAAGAGAGAGTGCATTTGTGAAACCATGAATCCCAGTCCATTTTTAATCATAAGAAACACCTTTCCAACACCATATACCACCTTTCTATTTTCAGCCATCATTAAATCCGAAAATACAAAAACATTTATCATCTTGCATTCATCACCCAAAAACCCAAAAATATCATTTATCATTGCATCCACCATCCTTGCATATCCATCTACCATCATTGCATATTTATCTCTTGCTTGCATTGCACATTTATCTTGATATTATTCTTACACCTTGTGATTGACAACCACAGGTGAGGTTGAGGACCAAAACATCTAACCTTGTTTTGTAGGTAACCAAAAAGAAGGATAAGAAGATAAATCTACCACTTCAGATTCCCGAGAGTTCGATATTAAACCCTCGAGTCACCCTCGTGGGGAAAACACGTCTTCCACTTACTACACACTCTGCACTTGGAGTCTCAACCTAACCCATTTACTTTTTTCACGCAGGTAACTACGTGAAGGGCCATCAATAATATGTCAAAATGTTCAGAAAAATAAATGGAGCCTATTGGTGTAACCCCACCAACCCATCTAGTTTAGTTACTGTTTTATTAAAATAAAGATAAGGGCAGATTTAAAATGGAGTTTAGAAATTCAATAACTTCTAATAGGAATATCAGAATATTGTGTTCCTTATATCAAAATGCTCCTAAAAATGTGCACTAATCAGTAGCATCCTTATCATACATGGTTACATGAGTTCGAAGCACAGGAGAACATAAAAACAAAATATTGAGTATATCTCTTATATAGAATAATTATTTCTGCACCATATGTAAATTGGTAGAACTTGAGTTATTAATAGCAATGCATAAAATGGCATACCATCATGTGCTTGTGCATTGCACCTGTTCTACTTGTGTGGTACTTGATTGTTGCTTTCCGGTGTTTTTATACATCGATAGATCAAGGAATCGGGGTCCCGCCTCAATACCCCGACGATCCGTATTACCAGCCTGCTGAACAAGGCAAGCGTAATCCCCCCTCTGAGCATATATTATCCTACTTTCCGCAAATATTTTCTCCACTATAATATTGCATGCGGTTCAAAATGTCAATTTGATTGGATTAGAGTATCCTATAGTTGCATTAAGTTTCCGATGCCATTACCTGTTTCCCCCCTATTATCCATAGGTTTGTATTGTTGGCCGGAGATACTTAACTATGCTATGTTGTTGCTTAGCCATGCTTAGTTAATATTATTTCTCCCGATGGATGTATTATGTTGGGAACAGTTGTGGAAATGTTCGGATGATGGTGGAGAAATTGTGGTGATGGGTAATAAAATGCTAAAAGGTGGGGATGAGAGGCCACTGTGGTGATGTGGTTGTTTGTCTCACTCTCGCCACCTAGATGCGAGTTCTTTACCTCTTTAACCAAGACTGAGCGTGCAACCATGCGTGAGGCCTATGCATTTGCAGGAACCCTCATAGACTAAATAACTCGGGCGGGGCTAGCCAGGGTCCTCTAGTTCGGGCTTCCATTTGCGCGTGAGTGATGATGGTGGATGGACTGAGATGAGGATGGTGGTGATAGAAAAATGAGTGGACGCGGGGCAGGGTGTTGGATCTCGTGTCCTGCCGCCACTGATGATCCTGGAAAGTCCTTAACGAGGGAGAAGTCGACACCGCGCCCACCCAGCCGGCTTTCCATGGAAGAGAGCTAATGATCAGGCAATGGGCCGGACGGTACGTGTGGCAAACATTGTACACCCCTGCAGGGTAAATCTTTTCGAAAAGCCGTGTCCGCGGTTATGGACGAACTTGGGAAGTGAAGGTAAGACCATAGAATAACATGAACAGAATGATTAAAATTGGGTACTAAAGGTACTACTTAAGTTGTAAGGTTGACTTCCTCGATGGTTATTCGGGAGGTGCCTTCGGAGCACCGGTACATTGATGATGGTGGTTGATGGTGAGAAACGTGATCAAGAGAAAAGAGTTACTTCTTACCCCTCTTTGAAAATATTCTGACTAGTCGCTGCCATGGAGTATGTTTTATGAAATAAAGTCAGCTTTATGCAAAACAGCCATAAAACCTCTAGAGCCTCATCGAGCTAAAGCTCTATAATAATCTTGCAGAGTTCGTCGAACTCAACCTTGTTTAATTTGTTTCAGAGGAGGACTTCACCGACCTCGAAGATGGGTTCTTTGTGGACGTCGACGAGTAGTCTGGGGTTCCCAGGTGGCAGCTTGGGACATCCCGGGACAGCTGGCGCTTGAATGTTTATCTGTAGGCCTCTTAGGCCTTAATTTGGATCTTGTTGTTTAGAACAACTTAATTCCCTTCCGCATGATGTACTGTTGGGTCTGTGACCTCTGGTTGTAATATTTGCTATCTTTCTCTATTATAAGAGTTGAACTATAATGATTTCAGTCGTAGAGTCTGTGATGTGCCAGTTGTTCCACAAGTCTTGATCTTTCTATTATGCATTGATAGTTGTGCCTGCGTTAAGGCATCAATCGGGGTGTTGCGTTGCCGATGATCAATTCCGAGCAACGCCTGCCAAAGGTTTTGGCCGGGGATTGGTAAACCCGTAACCTCCGGTTGTATCGCTTAACCGGTGACACACAGCATCACTGTATAGCAGTCGGGTCGGGGCGCCACAAGTTCCAACCGGGTTAAGTAATGAAGAAACTAACGGCAAACCTGACCCAGTATTCGGCGCATTGCCCATCACTCCTGCCGTAGGCTGTCCTCCAGCTCCTTCGGCGACACCTAAAGCCGGGTTAGCACTTGCAGCTCGTCGTGCCCTCGAGGTGTTGACGATCTCTTGAGCCACGGATTGGGCCGGTGCCGGCTGATGTGGACGCGGCGCCGGCTGATGCTGAGCTGACCGTTGTTGATGTTGACCAGAATGTTGAGGTTGTGGTACAGGTTGATGTTGATTCTGCTGTCCGTTCCTGACGGCTGATCCGGCTGCTCTGGGTGTTTCTCCATGATGACTCCGGTTGCCTCGGCTGTTGTATGGTGTTGAATGTAACGCTCCACTCTTATCCGGCATGTTGCTTTGCTGTGTGATTGCAGTTTTTAACATCTCAATTGCTCTTCTAGTCTCTTCTCCCTTAGGAGATGGATCAATCGGCATGCGACACAGTGCCAATGTTGCTGCATACACGTTATCAGCCAGATTTGAGTAGTGATTTCTGGGCGTATGGAATCGATCTGCTGGTGGTGGCATACCCCCTGCAGGAGTCGTATTCTGATTCTGCTGAGCTCCAGCCCGAGTTGATGGTGGCACCCCGTCTCCCCCCTGATTTGCTCTGACCATGATTCCATGTCCAAATCCTCCAACCGGTACTGGTTCTGGCCGAGTGACATTGGGAGCTCCGGTTGGTGATGCTAAGTTCAATCTTGTTGGACCTAAGTTCGTGCCTGGTGTCACCCGGGTCTGATGCCTCCTTTGATGTACTGCTGTGAGGTCTTCATGACGATTCTGCACTGCTTATCTTTCACGTTCCACACGAGCACGATTCTGTTCCATCTCTTGTTGCTCATTAAACATACGTTGTTGCTCTGCGAACAAAGCTTTCTGCTGATTTTCCAATGTGACTCGTAATGTATGCAATTCCTGCGCCCTGATTGCTGTGTTATCTGGTGTGACTGGAGTGTTGACTATTGCCGCATCAAAGTTTAAGGGCCTCAATACCTCTGGGATCTCCATCAATACTGGCTGTTCTGAACCATCACCCGGCTGGAAGGCCTGGTGACGTCGAGCCCTTTCTCTTGCCTCCCTGGCTACGCGTGTGGTGTCATCTTCGCTTACTGACGCTTCTGTTCCATCATTGTGATTCCTCAAGGTATACACCGCAGCATGCTTCACGATCCTTGATGCCGGCTCATAGTCCTCCTCATCAGCCTCATACCCAAATCTATCATCGAACAATGGAAGGATTGACTCTGTATCTGTATCCAAATCGGTATTTCGCTGAAACTCCGGCTCGTAAGCCCGTATGTTCCCTTGACTCGGTGGCTCGTCGAAACCTCCCGTTCCGACTGATTCTTCTCCATCAGACTGGACGATGGTGGCTGCTCCTGAAACGGAGTTGCACATAACCTCGTCATCAATTTGCTGAGTTGCATGAACCATACCTACGAAGACGTTGATCCGATCAAACGGGATCACCCGGCCGGTCTCCAGTGAATCTGCTTCTTCCTTCCAGCCGGAGTCGTCGACGATGCGTTCTCTATGCCGATCTATCTTGACCTCGCCGATCGCGAGCTTCTCCATCCCTCGCAGAGCTTCTCCCATGATGAGGACAGCTTTGGTCACAGGCCCCACGGTGGGCGCCAACTGTCGTGGGGTTATCACGGCAGATGTTACCATAGGGTAACTTGATTGTTGCGGCAAGGCGCTCTGGTCCTTCAGGAGATTGTCACGCTCGTTGGGGAAAAAGGGTTTACCCAGGTTCAGCCTCTCCATTGGAGATAAAGACCTACTTCCTGCTTCTCTGTTATTAATCTCGAGGTCTCGGTAACTCGGCTACGACAACAGAGCCGGGTTACGAGACAGGTTACAAGGGTTTCGCTTGATAGCGGTGATATCGATCTAGGATTGCTTGCTTATCTATGCTCTGGGGACCTGCTTATATAGGTGCCAGGTCTCCCGAACGTACAGGTAAAGACCGAGTTACATACGAGCTCGGAGTCCTACTCTAGGTTCTTCTCGACCTTCCGTAGCCTCCAAGTCACCCGGTTCCTTCCTTCACTCGGATTCCAGTTCTTCTAGGTCCTTCCTTCTATGACCGAGTTACGTTAAGCACAACGGCCCAACTATAACCCGGCCCATGTCTTGTGAGCGTCACCTGGACCAGGCCTTGGGCTGGCCGACTGATACTTCCTTTGTCATGAGTATACCGGGTTATAATCCCCCCAACAAGCGTCAACTAGGGTACCTCTTGTCCCAGGATATGGAACAAGCCCATATCAAAATGACAAGACAAACAAACAAAATGAACAACCTCAACACCCTTTTTATTTACCATTGGAATAGTTTTTTATTGTAAGGTGTATCATAGACGGTTCACCATAGTATGTAATTAAATTTCCACCATGAATGATGCATGTCTTAGATTAGCAGCCTAGGCGTCTCTCTAACCATTTATACAAACTCATTTAAACTAACTCATTTCCACCTCATTTCACCATGATAGGCATCCATAGACAAAAGTACATGATATCAACTAAATGAAATAAAGGAGCATGTTGAAAGCTTGCCATGTGACAGCACATATGAGCTAACTCCCAACCTCGGACATTTATCAAGACACTAACATCATAATCTTAATCACAATGGGTCATGTTTTATTTATGCAATAAAAGTAAAGTGTGCATCAAGTTTGTGAGAGCTATATAACCAACTTTTCCCATAACAATCAATCACATAAACATTTTCATTCAGAGGTATAGATAACACAAATAACATGATTAACATACTCGGAATAGCATAAAGCTAATAGGTAGATATGGTGGACTCACTGGAATAACTTTGGTTGAAGGTGTTGGAAATAAGTTTTTACTTGTTGGGGTTTTTGGACTAGCAAGAGGGAGAAAGTTGACCATCTAAATGCATGCATGAGTGTCCATAGAACTAACTAATTCATGTCAAACAAAGTAAAATAACATTCAACATCAAAACATGAATAAGTGATAGCTCTTGATAAAGCATTTGCAAATTATTACTCATTACCAAGCTCGTGAATCATGCAACTATATGTATCATTAAAAATCAACCTAAACATCCCTTTTTCCTATCTTATAATAGCATCCAACATATTTCAACCCATATTTTCAGAAACTCTTTCATATATAAATGATAGTGTGGTGGTCTCACAAAAACAAAAATCAACCAAAACAAACAAAAAGACGCTCCAAGTTTATGCGATAAAGTGTTTCGATCGAAAAACAGAAGTTAGACGTGTGCAAACCGAGAGTGTGTAGGTCCAGTGGGGTTGTCTTCACATCCCAAAGCTTATGGTCTTTGATACATCCAAAACGTATCTACTTTCCCGAACAATTTTGCTGTTGTTTTGCCTCAAATTTGTGTGTTTTGAATACAACTAACACGGACTAACGCTGTTTTCAGCACAATTGCCCCGGTGTCTTGTTTTTGTGCAGAAAGTCGACTTTCGGGAAAAACCCCAGAAAACATCGCAAAGCTCCTATTTTACCAGAAGACCCACGATGCCAGAAATGAGACGAAGGGGGGCAACCAGCCGCCCTCACCACGTGGCGGCGCGGTGTGCCCTGGGCCGCGCCACCACCTGGTGAGGCCGTCTCGGCCACGACTTCGCCCCTCCCTTTGGACTACATATTGTCTCTGACCTAAAAACGAGAGGGGGTCGACCATATTTTCCAGAAACACCTCCGAGCGCCGTTGCCACCAAACAACCCTATTTCGGGGACCAGAAACTCAGTTCTGGCACTCCGCCGGGACGGGGAATTGGAGGGGATCATCGCCATCATCATCACCGACGCCTCTCCATCGACCATCCATGTTTTCGCCATCCATGTGTGAGTAAATCCCTGCTGTAGGCTGAAGGGGATGGTAAGGATTGGATGAGATTGTTCATGTAATAGATGTAAGATCATTAGGGCATGGTGCCTAGTATCTGTTGTTAGTACTTTATGACATTGTTGCAACTTGTTATGCTTAATGCTTGTCACTAGGGCCTGAGTGCCATGATTTTAGATCTGAACATGTTATTGTATCATGAGGATAATCATTGTTTTTAGATCATATCTGCAAGTTGTTTACACACATAATTGTCCGGAACCCGAGGCCCCAAAGTGACAATAATTGGGACAACCGGAGGGGATGGCTGTGATGTGAGGATCACATGTGTTCACGGAGTGTTAATGCTTTGCTCCGGTACTTTATTAAAAGGAGTACGTTAATTACCAGTAGTTTCCCTTGAGGCCCCGCTGCAACGGGCTGGTAGGACAAAAGATGTTGTGCAAGTTTCTCATTGCGAGCACGTACGACTATATACGGAACACATGCCTATGGTTACTTAGTACTTGGATGCTTTATCATTATTTATCTGCAATGCCTATGTCTTGATTATTATATGAACTATCTTATCCATGCAACGCCCGTTCATCCGTCCCTATGCCTACAGTATCTTAATCCTGCTATTTACTGCAATCACTACTGTTGTCTTTACTTTACTGCTGCTATTATTTCACTACTGCTACTGCTATAAAACTGTTGCTACTGATAATCTGTGTCGAGCAAGTCTATTCACAGGTGCAGCTGAACTGACAATTCATCTGTTAAGGCTTACAAATATTCTTTGGCTCCCATTGTGTCGAATCAATAAATTTGGGTTTTACTTCCCTCGAAGACTGTTGCGATCCCCTATACTTGTGGGTCATCAAGACTATTTTCTGGCGCCGTTGCCGGGGCATTGCTTTATTTGTAAGTTCACTTGAGAGTAATATTGTTCGCAGAAATTTACTCACCATGGGTATAGCTCCTATTGAGAGGGTCCGTGTATTGTCATCCACTACAAGGAAAGGTACAACTCTTAGTACTTCTGCTGCTCTTGATTCACCATCTATGATGAGTCAACTTGTTACACCACCACAAGCTACACGGACTGTTACTTCTGATGAGTCTGAAAATGCTTTTGATAATTTTGATGATGCTTCTACTGTTCTTGATGAAAGTGGTTCTTTAGGTCCCTTTTTAGATGCTATAATTGCTAGGTCTAAACAAATTGAAAATGCTGAAACACCTATTGGAAGTCCCACTACACCTGTTGATTCACCTGAGTTGAGGGATTATACTTGTGATGATCTTGATGAAACTTATGTGGAACTTGATGATGATTCTATTGATGAATGTAATGCTACTACTGGTGCAAGTAATATTAAAAATCTTCTTGCAAAACATGTTGTTAGATATAAATTGTCTCCTGATGCTAAATTTGCCACATCTCCCATAAACATTAAAGATAAGGATTATGACTCCTCTCTTGATTTGTCTCATATATCCATTGTTGAGAAAGAACCTTTTTGTGGTACTGAAAATGAAAGTGCTGTAGAACACATGAATGAGCTCTCTACTTTGAGTAGTTTGTTTTCTGATGATATAAAGGAACGCAGTTACTTTGTTGCTAAGATTTTTTCCTTTCTCATTGAAAGATGAGGCTAAAACTTGGTACAATAATCTTTCTCCTGGTTCTATTGATAGTCCTATTGGGTTGCTTAATGCTTTCTTTCAGAAATATTTTCCTGCTAGTGCTCAACATGCTGCTTCGCAGAGAATTTTTAACTTTAAACAATTTGAAGGAGAGAAAATGCCTGAATCTTGGGCAAGGTTTTGTTCTCTTATAAGGGCTCGGCCTGGACATCAATTAGCCAAAAATGAACTTCTTGATATATTTTATAATGGACTAACTGTTGAATCTAGGACATACCTGGATAGTTGTGCTGGTTGTGTTTTCAGGAAAAGAACTCCAGACGAAGCTGAAGAATTAATGGCTAAAATAAGCCAAAATCATGATGATTGGACCTTACCTGAGCCGACCCCAACACCAACACCAAAGAAGAGGGGTATAATTGAGTTAAATGATGAATCGATGAGGGAAGCTGAGAAGACTCTTAAAGAGAAGGGTATTAAATCTGAAGATGTGAAGAACCTTCCACCAATAGAAGAATTATGTAAGCCAATTCCCCGTTCATCCATAATTGAGGTACACTCTCTCCAACGGTTTGATGAGGGAGATATTCCTTACTCTAAACCTCCTGATCAATGCTTAGATGAATTTGATAATTATGTTGTTAAGCAAGATAACTTTAATATGAGAGTGGAAAATCATTTAATGGAGAATTCTCAAGCTATTAGTAAATTGCATGA
Source organism: Poa annua (assembly GCA_026929855.1). Taxonomy (NCBI): domain Eukaryota; kingdom Viridiplantae; phylum Streptophyta; class Magnoliopsida; order Poales; family Poaceae; genus Poa; species Poa annua. Next base: position 403,991 of record CM049436.1, read on the forward strand.
TATTGTGGAGAGAACCTCCAATGATGTTAAAATGCTTATTAAACATTTTCATATGGTTCAAACTCAAATTGATCAACTCACTAAAGTGCAAAAGGATTTGTTAGTTAATGCCTCTAGAGATAAAGAGAAACATGTTTGTGAAGTAACAACTAGAGGAGGTATTTCTACTCAGGATCCTTTATATCCTGAAGGGCATCCTAAAAGAATTGAACAAGATTCTCAACGTGTTACTGAAACTAGTGCTCCTTCTAAGAAAAAGAAGAAGAAACAAAAAACTGTTGTAGAATCCTCTGAGCCTGCTAATGATCCTAATAGTATATCTATTTCTGATGCTGAAACTGAAAGTGGTAATGAACATAACAAAGATAATGATAAGAATGATGTTTCTGATAAAGAAGAAATTGAGGAGGAACCTGAAAAGCATGCTAAAAATAAAAAGTACACTAAGGAAGACTTTATTGCTAAGAAACATGGTAATGAAAGAGAACCTTGGGTTCAAAAGCAAATGCCTTTTCCTGCTAAGAAACTAAAATCAAAGGAAGAAGAACACTATAATAAATTTTGTGATTGGATGAAACCTTTGTTCTTACAAATTCCTTTGACTGATGCTATTAAATTGGCTCCTTATTCAAAGTATATGAAAGATATTGTTTCTAACAAGAGGAAAATTCCGAATGAGGAAATTTCTACTATGCTTGCTAATTATTCTTTCAATCGCAAGGTTCCAAAGAAGCTTGGAGATCCAGGTATACCAACCATTCCTTGTTCCATCAAAAATAATTATGTTAGAACTGCTCTATGTGACGTGGGAGCAGGAGTTAGTGTTATGCCTTTCTCTCTTTATAAGAGACTTTATCTTGATAAGTTGATACCAACTGATATATCTTTGCAAATGGCTGATAAATCTACTGCTGTTCCTGTTGGCATTTGTGAGGATGTCCCTGTTCAAGTGGCTAATAATTGTTTGATTTTAACTGATTTTGTTGTTCTTGAAATGCCTGAAGATGATAATATGTCTATTATTCTTGGGAGACCTTTTCTAAATACTGCAGGTGCTGTTATCGATTGCAACAAAGGAAAAGTGACTTTCAATGTGAATGATAAAGAGCATACTGTTTATTTCCCCAACAAAGTTGACAAGGTTTATGGAGTTAATACAATTTATAATTTTAGAACTATCAAAGTGGGAAGTATTGATTGCCCTATATATGATCATCATGAGGGATATCAAAACATTATGATTGGATCCATATCAATACAATTCAAGGTAACATGATTGTTTTATGATGTTTAACTCATTTATGTCATATAAAATTTATTTGGTGGCAAGACTTGATCAACCTTGTTAACAAATACATTTTATATACATGGAAGTGCTAAACAACATTTTATTCCTCATCCTTGTTTTACCTACTGTAATGCTGCTTAGTTTGCAAAAGTTTAGTTTATTTGGATTTTGAAAATCATTTTTCTGCCTGAATTCTATTAGCTCAAGTGCCCAGAAATTGTCCAAATTGAAAGTTTTCAAAAATTATAAAAATTATACCACTGGTCCTATTTTTGAAAGAGCATCGTGGGAGTGCCTGGGGTTGACCAGGGGGACCCACCATGCCACCTCACCACATGGTGGCGCGGCAGGCTCCTGGCCGCGCCGTGGCATGGTGTGGGCCCCACCTGGCCCTCCACTCACTCACCCACCTACCACTCCTTCCTCTTTCACGACCAAACACTTTTCCTCTGTTCAAACCCGAGTTCTTGCTGTTCTTCCTCGCGATTTTCGATCTCCTTGCTCAGCCCATCTTTGCTGCTGAGATTTGGGGCATTTGTTCTCCGGTATGTGACTCCTCCGAATATCCAAATAGAATTTTGTTTAGTGGAGTATATCTTGAGTATTTTGCTGCTGTAGGTGACATGTTAATGGAGTTTGCATGCTTGTTCTATGTTGGAATAATTAGTTTTGATGCATGTTTAGTCCTCTAGCAAGTTCCGATAGTAGTTTCCTTCATTTATATGCCTCAAAATCATTTTTTATAGTGCTTGCCAAAAATTTCAGAAAAGGAAGATGCACAACCACACCTTTGGAGAGATCTTTGAGAGGGATTCCCAAAGAGTGGCAAGGCCTCCAAGGGCAGCTACTCGAGTTAGACGATCCTACAATGATGATCTCATTGCACCAAGCATTGGCGATGAGAGGGATGATGGAGTTCCAAACCAATCATCTTTCCCATGCCTTAACTTTTTGCATCATGCAGGACTCCTTGATGATTTCTTATTCCTTGTCTGGAGGGTTGGCTTGACTACCTATATGGAAGATGAGAGGGACCAATATTATAATCTCACCAAGATTTTTGTTGAGAGTTTTAAATTTGGCAACAAGTCCTACAAACCATCCATTGGATTTAAGATTTATGATAAGCCTGTTTCCCTGACTTTGGACAACTTTTGTGCTGCCATTGGTATTGCTCCTTCAGGTACAGCGAAAAGGATTGAAGGACGCCCCACCGATTTGATGGAACTTTACCGAGGTGTGACCAATGATGATGACCGCACCGCCCAGCGCGACAAGATAAGGAACATTCAGCTCCCCGCCATTAGATACTTTGCTTATTATCTTTCCACTAGCATCCTTGGTAGGGAGAACGCCAGCAATATTTCTAATTATCATCTTGCTTTTCTGGCTGCTGCACTTACTGGTAACACCACTTATAATCTTGGTGCTCTCGTCGCTCGTCGCTTAGCTGCTAAAGGACCCATCTATGGGGGGATATTTGCTTCGCGAGTTATTGCGTATCTAGGCCTTCCTATTGATCCTAGTGATAAGTTGCTAATTCCTTTCAGGCTTGACCTTGCTGCTATGAAAGATCATAAATTTCTTACAGCTAAATCTCATGCAGAAGATCTTGTTTATAGAGTCTTGTTCACTGACGGGGACGAAAGGAAATTTCCTTTGCCCCAAGCAGATTTGTTCAGTGTTCGCAGGAGGCCGTGGTCGCGTTCCAAGGAGGTGTTGGACGAGCAACTGAGGCTGCTTGGCTTTCACCAGCAGCACGACTCCGAGGACACAGCACCCACTGACGGCTACACCGTCACCTACCCCGGTGCATCCTCCAGCTTGTACCAGGACGAGGATCCTTCTTCGTCATACTATGGAGGCGCCACCTCCTGGGCGCCGTGGGGTTGATCTCCACTTAGGCGAAAAGCCTAAGCTTGGGGGGAGGTATATCGACATCTCACTCATTTATATATCATATTCTGTCGGTACTTTGTATATCCATGTTTCGATTTTCTTTCCTTTTTGTTGTTTGTCGTTTATTCCTGCTTTCAAAAACACAAAAAGACCAAAAATATTTCTGTTGTTTCTCTTTATTTGTTTCTTTAAGTCTTTAGTTTTTGTTTGCTTAGTTTTTAATTTCAGTTTGTTATTCAAAAACCAAAAAAGACTTGTAGAACTCCCTTAGTACATGTACTAGTTAGGGTCTACTTTGTCCTGTTTGGCCGAAACCCAAAAAAAAAATTTGCTTTATTGCTTGCTTCTTTTTGCTCTTGCTTTAAAACTCGAAAACCCAAAAAAATATTTGTTGTTCCTTTTTGGTTTTGTATAGTTTGCTGCAGAGTTCGACAGCCTTCCGTGACTCTAGTGGAGCTTGGTTATCATTTCATATCATTCAAGCCACACAAGTGAAAAGCAATAATGACGATCTACGACAATTCAAGTTGGGGTGAGAGGCTGGTATGAACTCTATTTGTTTTCATTTTTTGTACATATACTCATCCATGTGAGCATGCTTAGTTGGTTCATGTGAGGTATATGTCATTTAGTGGATGCTTAGTAGTTCATGTTCTCTTATGATCAGTTCCAATTTATTAATAGTGGGTAGCATGTTATATTCACTAGTAGAAAAAAGGCTACCAGTGGCGCACCAAAATCGACTATCAGTGGCGCACGGTGGTGCGCCACTAAACTCGCGCCACTGGTAAGTGTTACCTGTGGCGCACTAGCGGTGCGCCACAGGTAACATGACTTATCAGTGGCGCACCAGCCCGTGCGCCACTGATAGTCGACTCTAGTGCGCCACTGATGATAGTCTCCGTGGGACACCTATCTCAGTTATAAGTGGCGCGCAGAACAAAGTGTGCGCCACTGGTAAGTGAATACCAGTGGCACACATGCTATTTTGTGCGCCACTGCTAATAATTTGGGAATATTAAAAAATATACTACTAGTGGCGCCCTTTCTATTTTGTGCGCCACTAGTATCATTTTCGGGATTAAAAAAAAAATCAAAACAATTATTTGTTGCGAAGTTCAGAAACACAAATAGCATTTCAAAGAGTGGTATCCTACATTATTAATTACAACACACCACATTGTTTTAGAAACACAAATATACATAAGTAGTGGCAGGGTCGCTGCAAGATGTCGTCGTCGTCGGCGCCACAGCCCCGTGTCCATGTCGTCGTCGCCGCCGCAGTCCCATGTCGCAAGCACTGGCATGAAAGTATGCATCAAATTATGCACACACTTGCATCAAATTATATATTTACTACAGCAAACAGAAGAATACGAAACTGAATGTGACTAAGTTCAGGGAACTATGGTACGAAACTGAATGTGACTAAGTTCAGGGAACTACATTTGTTCCGTGGAAAAACCTACCGCACTGGTGGCTTCCGCAAAAACCTACCGCACCGCGCACTCGCTAAAAAGGTAGTTCCCTGAACTTAGTCACAACAAAGGAAAAATTGGTGTGCACTGCAGAAAATATCAGCCATGGATTGCTTACTTCATCTAGAGAGCACAACAAATAAGCAGATGGCACTATGGCAGAGTACAGATGTAGGTGGCATTAAGGGTGAAACAAAGGGGAACAGAACAGAAACAGGAGGTGGAGATGTTGAGATCAGGGTGAACCTTTGTACTCTATTAAAAGTTTGCAAAGAAACTTTAGTTAACTGAAGCAAGTAGTACCAAATCTAAAATATGAACATACAAAAACAATTACCCAGAGCCTATTTATGTTCAATTGTTACCTTTATTTAATTATCTTTTCAATTGTCAACTCGAATGATAATATGCAAAAAAACACATGATCTGAATGTACTGTTACATATAAGAGTACAAAGATAATATATATGGAATGTGGATGTCGTTTTGCACTCTGAGTGTGTCCAACGTTTATGCCAACAAGTACTACTAATATTGATCTTTAAACAAACTGAAAAAGAATAAGGCTTGACTAGCTAGCTGATTTCAGAAAACAAGCGAGATCATTGTTGTCACTTGCATCACAACATTCAAGAAGAATAGGCAGGCACTAGAGCAAAGTTTCATCAGTGGGAACAAAAAGAGAAGTCACGGTTGGTAGCTGCTTGTGCCCTTGCTAGCTAGCTGTTTGCCATGTAAGGAAAAATAAATAAATCGATCAAAGTCACTGTTCTTCACCTTGCAGCACAACATGTGTCGATTTCGCCGTCATCGCAGCAGCCTATGTTGATGTTGTCATCGTCGCCGCAGCCCCAACCGTGTCGACGTCGTCGTCGCCGCAGCCCCGCAGCACAGCATGTGTCTCCATGCTTGAAACAAAACGACAACATATATTCAGTATGAGACACTAAGAAATGCTACTGCTACTGCACAAGATACTGCTACTGAAGCAGAATAATTCAAGCAAGAAATAATTCAAGCAAGCAAGAGGAGCAGCAGCATCCATACCAACCAAATAGGAAATTTTTTCGGTGAGTGCAAGAAAAGAAGCAGTGGACAGGCATACAAATCCTATAGCAAGTCAACAAGATTGTAGGGCACATGTTTTTTGGTTAGCATGGAAATGGTGAGTTTTAGTAGACAAGTTATTGTTGGGACTTGGATGGCAATTGATTAGTACTCCCTCCGTTCCAAATTAATTGATTTCTATTTGTCCACATGACGTACACATATGTGGGCAAATAGAAGTCAATTAATTTGGAACGGAGGGAGTACAAGCTAGGCTACAAGATCTAGTATGCTCCCACAAAGTATATAAGGAACTCAATTGATTAGACACTGGGCACTACACAGATCTAGTATGCTCCCAATCCGTATACAGTGGCACCTAATAAAACCAACTTATTAGCACAGAAGCATCGAGGACGCCTAGAAGCTAACTAAGTGGCAGGAAATACACCTAACAAAGATCCCCACATGGAAGCATGCATGTATAATCACTCCAAGAATATATGTCGCTAAGAATTATAGCTCCCTGGCTCCGAACATAAAGGTCAAAATCTGAATTTTCGCCCAACATTGCTTCCGGAAGAACTAGGACTAACACCTAATGGTACTCGATCCGGCTGCAGTTTGCATCGTTTCCACCCAAACTGCTCGAAAACGAATGAAAGAGCAGGTCACTGGCGCCGTACCTGACCCGGAAGGTTGGGAAGGCCGTCGGCAGCAGCAGGAGACGGGGCCGGGTCGTGGCCGGCAGCAGCAGCAAGTCGGGGAGGAGGTCGCTGGCGCCGGCAGCTCGGGGAGGTGGTGGTCTTCAACAAAGCAGGAGGTCGGGGTCGAGCAGAGAGCTTCCGACGCGGTGCTGGACTGCTGGAGGAGGAGAACCGCGGGGTCGCCGAAGAAGAGGCCGCGGACGAACGCGCCTTTGTCGGAGTGAAGGGAGGCGAAGCCCGTCGGGTCGGTGGCGGAGGGGAGGTCCACGAGGAACGCATGGAGGCCGGCGCGGAACGCAGCGTCGCTGGGACGCGCGCGGCGAGGCGGGGTGCTGGTGGTGGTGCTCAGCCATGCCGGCCTGCTCGGACGGGTGGAGGTGGAGCGAGGTGGAGGGCGGCGCGGCGGGGGTTGGAGGCCGAGAGGAGGCGGTGGTGGTGGCCGGGGTCGGCGCCAGCGCCGCCATGGGTTCGGGCCGGGGTTGGAGTTTGGGGATTTTGGGGGCTAGCTAGGTCGTGCGTGGTGGATGCGTGGCGTGGGTGCGTGGTGGATAAGGTTAGTTAGGCTGTTTTTTTTTCTGCGCAAATTACCAGTGGCCCACTATGCTCCGGTGCGCCACTAGTATTCTCTCTCCTCCTTTTTATCTGTGGCGCATGAGCTCGTTATGCGCCACAGGTATTCTCTCTCCACTTTTTAATATTTTTCCCGAGAAATACCAGTGGCGCACGAGTATTTGGTGTGCCACAGGTATTCTCTCTCCTCTTTTCTTACCTGTGGCGCACCAGCTTACCTGTGCGCCACTGATATATTCTCTCCTCCTCCCAGAAATTTTCAAATTTTGGTGAAAGTTACCAGTGGCGCACGAAATTTCTAGTGCGCCACTGGTAAATTTTTTACCAGTGGCGCACCAAAATTTAGTGCGCTACTGGTAAGTTCTGTCAAATCCCCAAAACGAGCACAGAGAATAGGAGTGGCGCACCGGTAAGCTAGTGCGCCACTGATAGCATTTCACCTATAAGCTTTTTCCTACTAGTGATTGATGTTTGCTTGCATTGCTCTTTTCATAAAAGGGTATGACATTGTGGTATCCTCCTCTGAATGATTCATTTGAATTGACTTGGCACATGCTCACGCATGCATATGACTGAAAAACAAAAAGCCAATTAAGCCTTGATGATTTATTTTGCCTCAGAGTTCTTGTATCACTTTCATGCCTCCGTTAATTTTGTTTTGTCGCAAGCATGATTATGATGGTTATTGCTCTCTTGATTGTCGCTTCCCAGTCTATTGCTAGCCTCCACTTGTACTGAGCGGGAATGTTGCTCGTGCTTCCAAATCCCTGAAAACCAAGTTATTCCAAAGAATCAACTATAAATTCCTATGCATGGCATTTCAATCCATTCAAGTAAATTTTCATGTGCTACCTTTAAAACCTTCAAATTACTTCTCATTTTGTGACACTGTTTTTAGCTCACGAGGAAGTAGTAGTTGGGTTTATTATCTTCCATACTAAATTAAGTACCCCGACTTGCATTCTTCATCTGCTTGTCACTAATTTTGCAAAGAGCTGGTTAGACCATTATAACATCAAAAAGCTAAACAAATAAAAATAGGCACTCCTCCATGGTATGTGATTGTTGGAAGGCACCCGAGGATTCGGTTAGCCATGGCTTGTGTAAGCAACGTTGGGAGGAGTGTCAAACTATATATAAAGTGCATGCTATACATGCTTAATATCAACATCTCGGAACCACTCTCAACTTGTTTAGTATGGAAGATAACAAAAACTCTATTGCCATTTGTTGACAGAAACAACCACCTCCCAAAACACTTTTATTTCTGTTTTAAAAATAAAAATCTCTAGCACATGTTAATCTCTGCTTCCCTCTGCGAAGGGCCTATCTTTTACTTTTATGTTGAGTCACCATCCTTTCTTTGAGCACTTTCTGGAGAGCATAGTTGTCATTCTTAGTGTAATGTGCTTGTCCCAGAATGCGGTTAACTGTGGTATAACTTTGATGCTTTTATCTTTGATATCTTTACTTCTAGTCTTCCATTGAACTTCAGAGGTGCCTGGGCATTTATGTTTTGCTGTACAAACACGGGCAAGCGAGATACCACCTTATCATATCTTATTATGAACATTGCATTCTTGTAGATAGATATGTTTCATGTTGTTTGTTATTAGTATGTTGGCATCTTTTCATATTTTACATGGCTATTAGGTGACATTATTTGCTTACACCTTATGTTGAATTGGCTAAGCACTTGTCCATATAGTGAGAATATATGCATCATATGAAGCAAATGTGTTCGTGCAAGTTTCTTTTATCGCACTTAGTTGTTAACTGGATTGCTTGAGGACAAGCAATAAGCTAAGCTTGGGGGGAGTTGATACGTCCAAAACGTATCTACTTTCCCGAACACTTTTGCTGTTGTTTTGCCTCTAATTTGTGTGTTTTGAATACAACTAACACGGACTAACGCTGTTTTCAGCACAATTGCCCTGGTGTCTTGTTTTTGTGCAGAAAGTCGACTTTCGGGAAAAACCCCAGAACACATCGCAAAGCTCCTATTTTACCAGAAGACCCACGATGCCAGAAGATGAGACGAAGGGGGCAACCAGCCGCCCTCACCACGTGGCGGCGCGGTGGGCCCTGGGCCGCGCCACCACCTGGTGAGGCTGACTCGGCCACGACTTCGCCCCTCCCTCTGGACTACATATTGTCTCTGACCTAAAAACGAGAGGGGGTCGACCATATTTTCCAGAAACACCTCCGAGCGCCGCCGCCACCAAAAACCCTATTTTGGGGACCAGAAACTCCGTTCTGGCACTCCGCCGTGACGGGGAATTGGAGGGGATCATCGCCATCATCATCACCGACGCCTCTCCATGTTTCCCCCATCCATGTGTGAGTAAATCCCTGCTGTAGGCTGAAGGGGATGGTAGGGATTGGATGAGATTGTTCATGTAATAGATGTAAGATCATTAGGGCATGGTGCCTAGTATCTGTTGCTAGTACTTTATGACATTGTTGCAACTTGTTATGCTTAATGCTTGTCACTAGGGCCCGAGTGCCATAATTTCAGATCTGAACATGTTATTGTATCATGAGGATAATCATTGTTTTTAGATCATATCTGCAAGTTGTTTACACACATAATTGTCCGGAACCCGAGGCCCCAAAGTGATAATAATTCGGACAACCGGAGGGGATGGCTGTGATGTGAGGATCACATGTGTTCACGGAGTGTCAATGCTTTGCTCCGGTACTTTACTAAAAGGAGTACCTTAATTACCAGTGGTTTCCCTTGAGGCCCCGCTGCAACGGGCTGGTAGGACAAAAGATGTTGTGCAAGTTTCTCATTGCGAGCACGTACGACTATATACGGAACACATGCCTATGGTTACTTAGTACATGGATGCTTTATCATTATTTATCTGCAATGCCTATGTCTTGATTATTATATGAACTATCTTATCCATGCAACGCCCGTTCATCCGTCCCGATGCCTACAGTATCTTAATCCTGTTGTTTACCGCAATCACTACTGCTGTCTTTACTTTACAGCTGCTATTATTTCACTACTGCTACTGCTATAAAACTGTTGCTACTGATAATCTGTGTCGAGCAAGTCTATTCACAGGTGCAGCTGAACTGACAATTCATCTGTTAAGGCTTACAAATATTCTTAGACTCCCCTTGTGTCGAATCAATAAATTTGGGTTTTACTTCCCTCGAAGACTGTTGCGATCCCCTATACTTGTGGGTCATCAGTCTTCACCATCCTTGGATAGCTCTTGGTGCATCTCCTCCAATCCCTGTGAAAAAACTTCAAAACACCGTTTCTCCCATTTTTTTCTTCTGTGGGGTGCATTAGTAATGATAAACAAATAAGTTTCTTGCTGCATATAATCCTTAAACAAAACATCATATGAATGTCCATAAAGTATATAATGTTGTATGCCTACTCATAAACTCAATTGAATCAAAAAGATTCAAGTTAAAAGTTCAAAACATGCATCAAACAAAATGGGACAGAATCTGTCCAGAAAAATAGCAGCAGCAAAACGTATTTTTCTACCCTACCAAACTTTGTCGAAAAATTCCGAAAACATTCATGCATACAGAGGATGAAAAGTTACAACTACAGTTCAAATATGAGCTCATTCGGAGTTACTCTATAAGAATTAAAAATCATACCGTGCACAGATTCGTGCGGGAACAAAATCTCTGAACGCTATAACCAACTTTCTCAAACCAAAATGAGTAAAACTTGGCACTTTATTGAAAATTCTAGAAACTAAACTAAAAACAAACTCTCTTGATACAGCAAGAGGATACAAAGAAAATCACACATAAAAATAACCGGGTTGCCTCCATCAAAGCGCTTTCTTTATAGCCATATAACTAGGCTTCTTACTTGTTGTTTATTGAAGATGAAGCTCATGAGGGAGCTTGAACGTTGATGTTCCCCTCTTTCTTGGGAAGTGTTCCATGCACTTCTTGTGTGTAAACTGAAACTTCACGTTCCCCTCTTTTTAATCCATGATGGCACCTGTAGTACGAAGAAAAAGTCTTCCAAATATAATAGGACTAGAGGTTTTATTCCCCATGTCCATGATTAGAAAATCAACAGGCACAAAAGTCATATGTAACTCTACCATGACATCACTTACTTTTCCTAAAGCATGTTTAATAGAATCATCAGCAAGTGCAAGTTCAATAGAGCATTTTTCAAGATTTTTCAATTCAAGTATTTCATATAGTTCTTTAGACAAGACAGAGACGCTAGATCCTAGATCAAGTATGGCATGGTGTGTCTCTTTTCCAATAGTTACTAGTACCTTTGGTATCCATATATCCCCAAGCTTAGGTGGTATCATAGCCTCTTGGTTGTACCTAGCAATTTTTTCTTTCAAGACATAATTAGCAATATAGGAACCAAAACCAGCTTGGTTAGTGTTGACGGAAGGATCACTTGCAAACTTTTGTAAGATAGATATTAATTCATGCAAGCTACAATTTTCTAAGTCAAGCAATGGATCCTTGACTTCACTAAGCATTTTAACTTCCTCAACCCAAACAAGATTCTCATTCCTTTTCTTTAAAGCAAGATTCAAGTCTATTTGGAGGTCATCTTCCTCTTCAACATGATTCTTAATATCCTTGTCTATAGGTTCCAACATGGAGGATATTCTTTCATTCAATTCCCTAGTCAACTTCTTTTTTTGACTTAGCATAATTCAATATTGTTTCCATTTTCAAAGAAACCAGAAAGAGTATTATTTGTCTTTTTCATGCTAGATTTTGTATGAAGGATAAATGAATGCATCTCATTTTTAGTAGGATAATCTTCCATATAAGTTTGTAGACTTAATGTTGACCTCTCCATAGAAACTTTTAGTTGTCTGATCCCAGTTTCATCTTTTGATTCTATAGAATTCCCAAATAGATTTTCCATTAAATTATTAGCATGTGAGGGATTTCCAGAAGCAAATCTTCCACTAGTCAATGAATCTAGAAAACTTTTTGACCAGCCATCTATACCTTTATAGAAGTTTCTTATCAAAGTAGCAGGGGTATATTTAATGACACCATTTTTACTAGTGTCCTTAATCCTATACCAAGCATCCATTAATGACTCTCCATAATATTGATCAAAGTTGTTCATTTCAACACTAGGATTCATTTTGGCAAAGTTTTTATGTATTTTTTAAAAAAATTATGCAAAACTGAAAATAAAATGACACTAACAAATGCAAACCAAATTGACAAATGCAGCACACAATGCAAAACTGAAAATAAAATATGCAAACCGAAATAAAATATGCAAGACAATGACAAAACAAATAAATTGCTTTGAAGGTAAAGATGGACAAGATGATGCTCACGTAGGTGCAACCTCCCCAAGCTTAGGTGTTAGCACAAGTTGGTGATGTTGACTTTGTTGTGATATCCTTGGATAAATCTTTTCAGCAATGATTTCCCGGCAACGACGCCAGAAAACAGTCTTGATACGCGTAGAAGTGATAGCCTTCAGTAGCTACCTGCAATGATATGTAAACGGGGTTAGGTTGAGCCTCCAAGTGCAGAGTATGTAGTAAGTGGAAGACGTGTTTTCCCCAAGGGTGACTCGTGGGTTTAATATCGAACTCTCGGGGAATCAGTAGTAAAAGGTTTATCTTCCTATCCCCTACAAAACAAAGTTAAATACCTCACCTGTGGTTGTCAAGCACAAGGTGTAAGAATAATATTAAGATAGTATGTGATGCAAACAAGAAGTAAATATGCAATGATGGTGGTAAATAAATATGCAAGGATGATGATAACAATGATAAATGATATTTTTGGGATTTTAATGATGTATGCAAGATGTAAAAGTGTTTTTGTATTTTCGGATTTAATAATGGCAGAAAATGGAAAAGTGTTAAAGTTGTTGGAAAGGTGTTTCTTATGATTAAAAATGGACCGGGGTTCATGGTTTCACAAATGCACTCTCTCTTTAATAAAGTGGTAGATAATGGAACACTAGAGTTGACATATGAGATTACAACACAAAGTTTAATGACAAGTTACTAATTATATGGGAATCACGTCCTAACATAGAGACCTTTTGTTTATTAGTCTCACTTATACTCCACCAAGATGCGAACTAAATCATAACACCTCAGTAATTAAGATAACTCAGAGTATAGCTTTAAGTATCATGACATGAAGTTAAAATAAGAACATGCTAGATCTAGTCATGAAGTAGTGGCAATGGTCACACCCACATCTCCGGTAGCATGGTATTTTTGTTTATCCCTAGTGAGGCAACAAAGTAAGGTAAAGATACCCAAGTGGATCACGGAACTATCTCTCACGTTCACCGCACTAGCCACCCCTCGTTACTCCAACTAATGCACACATCACCCCACACGCTCTCATAAACATGCTTGATCATAACAAGTGAATAAGAACAGGGTACATAATATGCATCTATATTCATAACTGAAACAAAACATTTACAATCTCAAACATATATTAACTCATAAAAAGATCCACCACATAGGAATTACATAGATGACCGTAATCATGTTCAGCAGCTCATACGATACTAATTAGTGAAGCTCAAAGAGAGGAGAGATACATAAGTTACTTCCACAAACCCATAGTCCAGAGGTGGACTACTCCCTCTTCATCATGGATATGGTGCAGATGTCAATGGAGAAGATGGAGACCACGCCGGCAGCGCCCAGCCGGAGTTTTTCCCCTCCAATCTGCAGCTCCAGATCTCTGTTTTCGTGTTTCTGTGTTACGGCGGCGCTCCTTCCAGAGAACGTCGGTGGGTTATTTTCGTAGGCGTTTTTAGGTCAAAACCTAGTCGGTGGGGAAAAGATCGACGGCAACGGGGGAAAACTACCGAGATGGTGGGTCCCACGTGGCCAGGTACGGAGGCCGCGTGGGCCCCCCTCTTTTGGGCCTCGGGGCTCCGCTTCTTCGCTTCCTTCGCCCCCAAGTCTTGTTCCTTCCAAAAAATGATGCTCGTAAATTTGCAGGTGATTTGGACGACGTTTGGGTCCCTGAAACTTAAAAGGAAAAAATAGGGTTTTCTGCCTCTGCAGGGTTAATTCCATAAAAATAGGAAATAAATATAATATTCCCAAAAATCATTATATAACAGTGATATAACCCTTATATGATGCAAATATGATTGGAATATAAGTAATATAGTGCAAAGTTCATGTTTGCATTTTACATGCATCAGCCGCACGTCACGACAGTGCAACATGATGGAAATCATTACACAATCAGGCACAAAGAGTGCTACAAATGGTTTACAAGGCCATCAAGGCATTACAGAATATCTTGCCAAGCATGGCTCAGGACAGGGTTTAACTGGCAGCAGAAGACGACTAAGGCAACGGCTTGGAGCGGCTCCATTCCACAGGCATCTGGCTGGGCTACTGATCCTAGCACGCTTTTTGCTCCATACCCTTGCTAAGGTAGAAGATGCATCCTCGCCAAAATCTAGCCATTTGAATAGCCAACGTGAGTACAATGACGTACTCGCAAGAATATTAAACACTTGACACGAGCGGTCCAACAATCATGCAACAAGATATACATTGGAAATAAAATCCTACAACATGGCAAGGTGTACTCTAGATACATGACATAAAAGTAGCATGGCATTGACAACCAAACATGTCATAAGCAAGCAACGGGGGTATCACCAGTACAGAGCCCAAGCCAGGTGGGGTTGGATCGTGCACCGGCAATCATACAAATAGATTACATGTGACGAGTAAACGAGTGTACCAGTTGGTACCAAATAATGCACAACAGCACCTGTGATCACTGCTAGGCCCACTGGCCTCATCTTTCCACTCTGAGCATACCCGGTTGATGTTGGCCCAGGCCTAACTCTAGGCTCCCAACGATCACACCGCCACCCCATATCTCGGGTTACCATCGACATCTCAAGGCACATTCCCTGCATCATCTTATTTGTTCATTTAGTGAGATCAGGTCGTTCATTAATTCTTTCAGACAAGCCTTATGTTTAACCTCCGGACACGACAAAGACACACAGTGTGACCGACACTGAACTGTTATTCCATAACCCAGGAACAAGGCTAGCTGCTAGTTTGACACTCTCGAGAGGTTGCAGTTACCACTCATCCAAATGCACCATATAGCCGGTATTTTAGGAAACCTTCCTCAAGACGACCTGATACACTTACATGACCGTTCACGCTACCAAGACACTCCTTGTATAGCTACTGACATAACTCTATGTCTTATGACGAAGTGAATCCGGCACGTCCCCAACCCATGAGCGACTCCTAGCTCCGGAACCTTCGCAAGACTAGCCCCGACCACAAAGGTAACCGACTAGACTTTCCAAAATGGTAGCATAAAAGGAGGCTCAATAGGTTACGTAGGCCAAGGCCCGCCCATATAAGCGACAATGGTAGTGCTTTCGACGCTCAGATCAGTGGCACCATGGACTGACCCTATCGATGTTTGGAGGGGTGTTTCATTTAATCAAGTTTCATCATAACAAGTCCAACAACCGATGTTCCGTCCAACGCAACAATCGTAATATCATAATAATATATCATCAAACAATAAGACATTAGCAACACAATATTTCACGCAATAGTTTGTTTGTATTGACCGGGTGACTATGGCGGAGATACCTCCGACCAGCACCATCGCAAATCAATACAAAAGTTAGCACAGGTTGTTGGCATCGATCGGGTGACTGTGGCAGAGATACCTCCGACCAGCGCCATCACAGATCAACTACGAAATTTAGTAGGGCATGAAGTCTCCAAAATGAACCGAAAAGCACTCATAAGAAAGAAAGAATCTATTCCAGTCGAGGATTAACTCGACGTGGTGTCAGCAATCTTGGCAAAAAGAACTAAATGTCCCAAGCGTCGCAGTCAAAGCGGGCATACGCCAACCAAGTTTGATGGAGGGAGAAGAAGCAAATAACTCTTTTGGCAAATACCCCAACTCCGAGGATCATAAGACGACATTCGTGTGAGATCCTGGCTCAGGGCTTAACAGGATTGATATAATACTCATATCAACAAGTTGCAACTTCTTTTCCGGAAGCTCATCTGGAAAGTACTCCGAGGTTAAGCGTGCTTGGCCCGGAGTAATCCAAGGATGGGTGACCGACCGGGAACTCGTTCCCGGGTGCGCACGAGTGAGGACAAAGTGCGCAGAAAAGACCAGTGTTCATCTGTGAGGCCAGTCTAGAGATCCAAGAGAGCTGCCAGGGGTGACAGGCCCGACCCGGGGTGGGCCGGGGTGTTACATTTGGTATCAGAGCCGACCTTCGCGGCAACACGGGCATGTGCGGGGCAGGGGCGCGGACATGTGGAGCATGTGCCGGCACTGGACGCACAGACGTGTACCAAGAGGGGAAGTTCCTGGACTGGGGGCTGACCGACGAGGGCGTCGGTCTTCTAAGGGGGGAAGGATGTGAGATCCTGGCTCAGGGCTTAACAGGATTGATATAATACTCATATCAACAAGTTGCAACTTCTTTTCTGGAAGCTCATCTGGAAAGAACTCCGAGGTTAAGCGTGCTTGGCCCGGAGTAATCCAAGGATGGGTGACCGACCGGGAACTCGTTCCCGGGTGCGCACGAGTGAGGACAAAGATTGATATAATACTCATATCAACAAGTTGCAACTTCTTTTCTGGAAGCTCGTCTGGAAAGAACTCCGAGGTTAAGCGTGCTTGGCCCGGAGTAATCCAAGGATGGGTGACCGACCGGGAACTCGTTCCCGGGTGCGCACGAGTGAGGACAAAGTGCGCAGAAAAGACCAGTGTTGATCTGTGAGGCCAGTCTAGAGATCCTAGAGAGCTGCCAGGGGTGACAGGCCCGACCCGGGGGTGGGCCGGGGTGTTACAATTCGTCCGCTCCTCACCTCGGCGAAGGAGAAGAAGCAAACAACCATAGGAACGCATTCCCGGGTGCGCACGAGTGAGGACAATGTGCGCAGAAAAGACCAGTGTTGATCTGTGAGGCCAGTCTAGAGATCCTAGAGAGCTGCCAGGGGTGACAGGCCCGACCCGGGGGTGGGCCGGGGTGTTACAATTCGTCCGCTCCTCACCTCGGCGAAGGAGAAGAAGCAAACAACCATAGGAACGCATGTTTTATAGTTATTTAGTGAGAGGGTTTGATAAAGCCGCGCAAGTGCGAGGGGCACAAATAATTCAAACGTCATTCTAATGCACACATGGATGATGAAGGAAACATGGCATCACTATCTATGCTTGAAATTAAACATAGCAGGCAGGTATGCACATGAAATCACATCGACAATTACCAATATTGACTAGCAGGCAAAACACAACAAGATAACTGGACAGGAGCTCATAGCAAGTGGTTAGCTTGCCTCTGAAGATCAACACCATTTGGCTCAGGGATCACGGACGCGTCACGGGTCAGGTTCTCGGTCTGTCGGTATCGCGGAATACCCTATGCATGCATACAAGGGTGCTGAGCATCCAAACATTTGACAAAAATGTAAAAACTATACTACTGGATAGAGCTTTTCGAACTAAGAATTTACAAATTTGAATCACCTCAAACGGAGTTACGGTGCAAAAGATCCGGCCGTGTGACGGATAGCTATTTGCTGCTCGCTCGGGAAAAAAACTGAACGGGCTGATTCCAGAATTGGGCTGGGCTGGTCGCGTACTTCACCAAAAGACGTCTTCCAGGTGGGAAGACTGAAAGTAGTGATTACGCCTCCACTTAACCTGACACGTGGGACCGGGACCCACCTGTCGGCCTCTCTCTTCTCTTTTTTTTCTCTCCTTTCTTCTTCCTTGCCTCCAACACACGACACACACGTACGTACATACAGTGGTTCGGAGGCTAGGGCGCCCTCCGCGCGCTTCCTCAAGCTTGGCCATGGAGGCCATGGTGGAAGCTCGACGGCGCCGGCCGTGGAGGGCGCCGTGGACCACTCCAAACATCGCGCTCCAAAGGAGCTTCTAAATACGAGAGGGGAGCCGCGGGAGGCCCTCAACCTATGAACTAGGGTTTCGGCCATGGAACCTTGCAGAGCTCCTGCGAGGTCGTTCCTGGAGAGAGGGCGGTCTGGGAGGGAGGGGAGTGAGCTCTGAGAGCGGTTGTGGCTACAAATGGGGCTCGGGGGTGGCTTTTATAGCCGGGGAAGAGGAGAGGGGGTGGTGACCCGAGCTGGAGTTCACCAGAAGACCAAGCTTCTCTACAAACAACAGGTTAAATCCTAGGCAGAGGGAGAGAGAAAGTTATCTGCAACATCTGTTCTTAACAAAACTATGCACAGCATAGTATATGCTGAAACCAACCATGAGAGACAGTGAGAGCATCTGTTCTTATCAGGATACAAGCAAGTGCAAGTAACCAGAAATACTGGTATTACTGAATCTTGTAAGAACAAGTCCACATAGTTACAAGAAACACAGGAAAGCATAAATCCAAGCTCTAGCATCACTGTGCACACTCACTAGGAGGCACCACAGTGCGGTGGCGGATCTAGTCTCAAATCAGTGGGGGTGCCAAGCTTATTATTAGTCTTATGGAGTTCACATTTAGTCAAAAATATACATAGGATTAGTCTAAATAGTAGTAAGTAATTAAAAAATTGTATTTTGGAGGGGGTGCCATGGTACCCATGGCACCCCCATTGGATCCGCCCCTGCCACAGTGGACCAGAGCAAAGAAATCATGCACAAGTGAAACACTAAGCTAACAGAGCAAGTTAAAGGCCCTAGGATATTATTACAAGCACCAGAGCATGTTCTTAACCAAAGAACAGCTTGCAGAAAGCAAAAGAGGTAAAGTTTAACCTAAGCAAGATGAACACGAGTTTAACCTACACAGTAAGCTAAGCCTAGCTACAGAGGTAGCTAGAGGGAGAGAGCGGAGAGGAAACGGGAACAAGGGAGCATACCTTGCGCGTGTCTGTATTCCAGAGGTTCACATGTATGAACATGTGCCACCTCTGAGGTGAGTTGAGGAAGACCGTGACTAGCAGTAGCCCGCGGCGGCCACGGCGGCACGAGGAACCGATGCTTCGACATGCACCGGCTGAAAGAGACACCACGAAGACCACGAGCATTACCAATGCGGTCCGACCAGCTCGACGGAGCGCCGCGCATGGATGCGCACGCGCACGTCAGCGAGCCAGCCAGCGGCGACGCCTCCATCGCCAGCGAAGCTAGGGTGATGGCCTCGATCTGCTGCAGGATTGAACGGGAGCACCCGGGGAAGGAGGGGGTGGAGTAAAGGAGGCACGGCCGGGGATGGGGGAGGAGAGGGCGGCGGCGGAGGGGACTAGCCAGCGAGGGTGCTCCGCACTTACCAGGATGAGGAGATGCAGAAGAGGGCCTGCGGGGCGGTGGGAGGCATGTCGGCGGCGCTGGATCTAGAGGAATCGCGGCCGGAGCAGGAGCCAGGAGGTCGAGGGTGCGGCCGACGCCATGGCTGCGGCAGGAGCTCGCTGGAGCCCGTCGAGCTTGAGAGGAGGGGGCACGTGTGGCCGGGAGTCGCCAGAGGCAGACGAGAGAGAGGGGGAGGAGGAGAGGAAGGCGGCGGCACCGCGAGGATCTCCTAGATATGTAACCCCCTCTGTACCTAAATATAAGATGTGCGAACTTACTGTTAGCGTGCATGTGCCTACCACGCTACCAGTAATCCTGTAGTGGTAGCATGTGACGTGCATGATACGCTGCCAGTAAGTGGGGCCCACCTGCGGGTCTCGACGCAAGTTAGTGGTACCGTGCCCCTATGACCGCATGCTACCAGTAAGCCTATAGTGATAGCGTGTTCGTCACTGCACACGCTACCACTACTTTCTATCCGAGCGCACGCCGGGGGCACTTACTGGTAGCGTGTCGCTGTGGGCGCACGCTAGCAATAAGCACATAGTGATAGCGTGTACGTCACTGCACACTCTACCTCCACTTAATTAAGTCTACATCACTGCGCGTGCCAGATTACTAGTGTACAAGTAAAAGATGTACTGACACTCAAAGGGAGCATGTGCATACTAACCCGGATGCCAGCTCTGAGACAAAGTAAAACTGCAGGATTGTGATTCATGAACCTGAAAGATAGATACACATTATGTATACTATATTATTAAAAGAGCAAACATGTTGGGATACTTTAAATTTTGTCCGTTTAATTTTCGATCAATGATCCAGATTGTCCCGATGTCGAGCACCAAACACGTTTTCAAACACGTTTTCATCGACTTTAAGGGCGCCATGAACTTCATCTCGATCGGTTCTTGTTGGCGTGGCCCTTCCTCCACGCACGTCACCGCTCCCGCCGCAAGCCAGACGGCCGAGCAACGGTCTTGCCTCTTCTCCGATCTCACGGAGACGTGTAATCTGGCAGCGATGTTCACGACCAACTGCTTCCGATGCTCATGCAACTAAGCGCGCGATTGCAAGCTCCGAATAAGCTGCTTCCGTCGTTCCGTCTGCGGCTGCGGCTCTCTCAACAAGACAACAGGTACGCAATGATTGATCTATTTTTTAATCAGATCCATGAGCTAGCTCTCGCTACCTCCCATGGTATAACATCAGAAGATCGATGTGCAATTGTGCATGCATCATAAAAAACTAGCTAGCTCGATTATCCAGTGATTGGTTTTGCACAACACTATCCACGCATAATTATATATACCAACTTCTCTATAATTTTTTCTCTCGCTAATTTTGTCTCCTGGTTCCAGGATCACTCACGGTGGATAACCGGTGACGCCGTGGGGGCGCTCGCAGGAAGCTCACGGTGGAGGGCCGGTGCATGATGCGGAGTAGAGAGGAAGGGCCGTACCTGCACACGATGTGGAGTACGAAGAGAGCGATGGATGCGGTGTGTAGCGCGCGAGGCGGAGCAGGAAGGCTGGCGGCGTTTGCGCGTGAGGTGGGAATAGGGTGGTCATGAAGGTCTGGTCGATCAAAACTCAGAAATCTCAGGTGGCACGTGGTCGTCGATATTTTGGGATGAGCAGTCCACGACCCTACACTGCTACGCTCCTGCGTCGACGTGATACCGCAGGTGCTCCTCCTTCCCCCCGCAGGTGTAGTTTCGGCAAGCGTCATGTGAATCCCACTGGGCCGAGGGTATTTTCTGCGACAGCGGCGATGAGGTTGACGACGACCTTCATGGTCGCTTCTTCCTCCATGCGTTCTCTTTGCAATATAAATTTTAAAACCGATGTAAAAGTGTAAAAGACATATATAATACATGTAGATCCTGATATGTTATTTCCTACATGTAAATTGTCCCTCTCTTTGGTTATAAGATTGAGCGCATGGAGCGAGTGACCAAGATGAGCTAGATTAGATATAAGATTTCTGAAAAATAAATAAAAAGTATAGTGGCAAGCCTCTGTTTAGTAATGAACTTTTGAAGCCAAGCATTATATATGTGTGGAATGATGTTTATTTTTTGTGATTGTCATTTTCTTATCACCACTAATAAATATACTTTGTTTTTTGGATTAGAAAACCTTGACTTTTCTAAAATTTGGACGATGATGATAGTTTATTTACATTAAAAGGCGAACAAATTGACTTTTCATAGATAAGGCATTTACGTTCATATTTGGTTTGATGAATAAACTGGCTTCACCTTCGTGACGATTTCCTATATTGTCATTTCACTACGATAATTTAATTGGATTAGACGTATTCGATGATTTGCTAATGCATGTCTTTATATTATACGTGCGTTGCACGTGCCCTTCCACTAGTATATGAAAAGTGCAAAACAAAGGGCAAACAGCTGTTAATTTGGAGGTACTCAGCCGCAACAATCCACGCTGTTGTGCTGCTGACCAGATCTCGCGGCCTCGCCCACTCCCGTATTTGATCGAGTATGATAGACTGGTTGCCAATTCAGAACGCGCGCTTCAGTCTGATGTCCACCGGAGCGCCGCATGCTAGATTGCACGTCTGCACTGCCGTGCATCGGTTGTCCAGCCCTAATCGCTTGGAGAAAAAATCAACTAGAAAGTGGAGATGGAGTTTCCGGGAAAAAAGACAAAGAAACGTGGAGTTGAGGATGCGCCGCCATGGTTCTTTGGGACGAGGTGTCAGAATAGTATATATAAGACCTAGACTTAACAGATCTGTATTAATGCTTTTTAAACAGAGATTGGTACTTATCTTTGTTTCCTCTCCAGCCAAAAGAGAGACAGGATTGCAGATGTGTTGGTGAGAAGTAGCAAGACAGAGTTAGATGCAGCAAAGACAGAGCTGGATATGCTCCAGGTCGAGATTGCAGATGTTGGTGAGAAGTATACCACAGTGGTGGCCGAGGCGGATTTTCCACGAAATGTGAGATTGACAAGATGATGGCGAGTTGGCGACAAAGGAAGATGCTTCGGCTGCATTTGCTGCTGAGAATACTAAGTTGAAGAAGTAATTAGATGGAGCGAAGAGGAAGGTTGACATGATTCGAGCCAAGATATTGCAATGGCCTTTTTCCATCAGAAAGATACGGAGGCGGCAAAGCTGAGGGCCGAATTCATGGGCTAAGCGATTCCATTGCTGAGCAGCACGCTCTGCGTGAAGAGCTCAGGGCTCACTCTTCTAGCCTCCAGGATGAGGTGGATACGGTTCAGAAACTCTGGATGTGGATAAAGCTGAAGGAGGCAAGCTGAGTTCGAAGAAGGACGGTGGTGCTGAAGGCAGAAGTGGAGGACAAGGGTGGACTGATCGATACCTTGAATGGGAAGGTTCAGCAACTGCAGCTCGCAGTTGATGAGGCAGAGCAGAGCAGTTGATGGGAAGAGTGGCGTGTGGACATGGCTGTGCCCTACCACAACCGTTATCGCCGCTGCTTCCATTGTCTAGGCTGCTCGTAGCTGGATAACAGAGAACTCTCTTACCCACGTTTTGATCGCTTGCTTGAGCATGCACAAACAAAAATAACCATGCTACAACTTATGTTACTACTGCTATCTGATGAACCGTTCGTGGTCTGTACTATGAAATGGACTCACTTTTCTCAACCTTTATTTGCATGTTGTTCCTAAAATTAAACTGGTCATTGTACAAAATTTGCATAATGGCCTGCCAGAATTAATAACTGACATATTCTAGTTCCTAGTGACTTGAGAGAATAAAGAGAACTAGAGAAAAATAAGGCATGATGTGTTCACACCTTCACATGCCTGTTCGATCGGTTCAATAAACACAGGCAAAGGTTAACAAATGAATATAGAGCATAAACCATTTTCCCATGTTACAATAAATTCACTTTGTTTGTTATGATGCAGTATATTTTATCTCCACTTTTGGGTGCAAAGGAATTGGATTACACACTTCAGCAATTCCTCTGTTCAAAATGTACAGCGCGTTATCAATTGTTTGTCGCTCGTTTGGAAAAAAGTCCACCTTGTTGCTCACTTGTTATTTGAACAAAGAATAGATGATATCATCTTGTTGATGTGAAGTAATAGAAGGAATGATACCAAATTGTGCTGAAATATTGGGCCTTTAGCCCATTATCAATTCCTGAAAATCCCTAAGGCCCATGTTGTCATGCCATGTGGTGGGAGTTTAGTCCCATACCGCTAGTTGGATGAGATGTGCATCAGCTTATATACTGAGGCACTCTACTACTAGTATGAGTTGGTATGAGGTATGAGGAGAATGGCTGTGTACCACACGCGCGCTCCTCCTCCTCCGCCGCCCGCCTCGCCACGACGCGCCGCGCCGCGCCGCGACGCGCCGCGCCGCGCCGCGCCGCGCCGCGGGAATCTCGCCGAGCCGATGTATTCTTTTTGTCACGCAGGAATAAAATGTCAACGGTCACGAAACGCTCTGCGGTAATGGAGATTGATTGCTAGCTGAAACGTCGTGTCTTAAGTGCTCTTAAGTACGTGCGTTTTCAGTCTTAACGATCATTCATTACGTGCGTTTCGACTGGACCCTTTGTCTCCCGCGTCTGTGCATAAAAGGAGAGGTCGCTCCTCTCCGAAAATACACCTGACAACAGAATCATCCGCCCACAGCCGCCACCATCATTCCTCCTCGCTGTTGCTGCCTTCGTTGATCCCATCCCGTCCGCCGCGTACACGGTCGACGGGAGAGCAGGCCTCCGAAACCCCGCCTCTCCGTTTCCTGTACGGGAGAGGGGCGATTAGGTTTTTGGGGAGCGTCTCCTACGCGACTGCTCGCCAATCTTCATCCACTACGTCGGCTACTTCGCCTACTTCCTCTACGTCTGCCGCGGCGCCTTCATCATCACCATGAACACCGACGACACTACGGCTGCTGCTGCCGCCGCCGCAGCCGGTCAAGAGGCTGCCAACGCCTCTGCTGCTGCTGCCGCCTCCGCTGCTGCTGCCGCCTCTGCTGCTGCTACGGCCAACTGGCCTACCGGAGGGTACAACACGTTTATCCCTCTCCTGATTATTTCCTTGTTTGCAGTACTAGTCACATGTGTAGATGTTTCTACTATCTGTCTAGTATGTAGTTTTATCATTAGGTTTCAGCATGTCATTAGCACTGTTTATGTCATGTTCATGATTTATTATTGGATTAATTTAATCGAACAATTGCCTATATACTCAACAATCCAAAAACCTAATTTGTGTAGGCAATTTTCGGTAAATGGTTTTGCTGCTGCACTGAAACCAGTCCCGTTTACGGGGACATATTTTAAGCGTTGGCAAACCAAAACCATCTTATGGCTCACTGCGATGAACGTGTTCTGGGTCGCCGGTGTCACTCCCACTGAAACGATTACTCCTGAACAGGAGAAGGCGTTTAGGGATGCCACCGTCGTCTTCGTTGGAGCCATTCTAAGCGTGATCGGAGATAAGTTGGTTGACGCATATTTACATGTGCGGGTTGCCAAGGACTTGTGGGAGGCGCTCGAATCTAAATTCGGCGCAACTGATGCTGGAAGCGAGATGTACACTGTAGAGCAGTTCCATGATTAAGATGGTTGATAACCGTTCTGTATTGGAACAAGCTCATGAGATACAGTGCATCGCTAAGGAGCTTGAGCTTCTGAAGTGTGTGCTACCGGGCAAGTTTGTCGCGGGATGCATAATCGCTAAGCTGCCCAACTCCTGGAGGAACTTTGCTACTACTCTGAAACATCAGAGGCGTGAATTCTCTGTTGAGGATGTCATTGGCCATCTGAGTGTTGAGCAGAATTCAAGGGCAAAGGACTCGCATGGAAAAGGCGAAGGTGCTTCTGTTGCTAATATGGTACAGAAGAACTTCAACTCCCACAAGCACAAGGGAAAAACTGTCGTCCAACAGAATACCGACTTCAAGAAGAAGGGTAACAAACCTTTCAAGAAGGATAAGAAGAAAGGTGCATGCTACACCTGTGGTTCAGAGGAACATTGGGCTCCTAAGTGCCCAAAGAAGTTCAAGAAACCAGGACAAGACCCCAAGTCTGTCAACATGATCGTGAGCAACAATGAGAACGGTGCATCCGGGTACGGTAATTTATTTACTGTATTTTCAGTTTTTCAGTCTAATGAATGGTGGATTGATACTGGTGCAAATACTCATGTGTGTGCTGACATTTCATTGTTTTCTTCTTATCAGGTCACAGGGAACGGATCCGTATTGATGGGGAATGGCGCGAGTGCTTCTGTTCTTGGTGTTGGCACGGTCGATCTGAAGTTTACTTCGGGAAGGATCGTGCAGCTCAAGAACGTTCAGCATGTCCCCGCCATCAAGAAGAATCTCGTTAGTGGCTCCCTTCTATGTAGAGAAGGGTTTAAATTGGTATTCGAGTCTAATAAAGTAGTTGTTACGAAATATGGACTATTTGTTGGAAAAGGTTATGAATGCGGAGGCATGTTCCGCTTTTCTCTTGCTGATTTCTGTAATAAAGTCGTGAACAATATTCATTCGAATGTTAATGAAGCAGAAGTTTGGCATTCACGTCTTTGTCACATTGGTTTCGGTTGTATGACGCGGCTAGCAAAACTAAGTTTAATCCCATCTTTCACTTTAGCCAAAGGTTCTAAATGTCTTTCGTGTGTTCAAGCAAAGCAACCTCGCAAGCCTCATAAAGCTGCGGAGGAAAGACACTTGGCACCGTTAGAACTTATACATTCTGATCTTTGTGAGATGAATGGTGTTTTGACTAAAGGTGGAAAGAGATACTTCATGACACTGATAGATGATTCCACTAGATTTTGCTATGTATATTTGTTAAGTACTAAAGATGAGGCTCTATACTACTTTAAAATCTATAAAGCAGAAGTTGAGAACCAACTTGAAAAGAAAATTAAACACATCCGGTCTGATCGTGGTGGAGAGTACTTCTCTAATGAGTTCGACTCTTTCTGTATGGAACATGGAATTATTCATGAGAGGACGCCTCCCTATTCTCCCCAGTCAAATGGGGTTGCCGAACGGAAAAACCGTACTCTAACTGATTTGGTTAACGCCATGTTAGATACATCGGGATTATCCAAGCCATGGTGGGGGGAGGCGCTATTGACGTCATGTCATGTCCTGAATAAGGTTCCAACAAAAGATAATGAACTCACTCCCTATGAACAATGGGAGAAGAGAAGGACAACACTCTCATACTTACGTACTTGGGGCTGTTTGGCGAAAGTCAATGTGCCGATCCCCAAAAAGCGTAAACTTGGACCTAAGACCGTGGACTGTGTTAATTTGGGCTACGCTAAGAATAGCGTTGGCTATAGATTCTTGGTAGTGAAATCTGATGTACCTGACGTGAAGGTCGGTACGATTATGGAGTCTAAAGATGCTACTTTCTTTGAGGATGTTTTTCCTATGAGAGATATGCAAAGCACTTCTATACAGGAATCTGAAGAAACTCCTGAGCCTGCCATTCCTATGGAATATTATGAACAACAAACCCGTGATGAAAATCCTGAGAAGGATGATGAGGAAACCCTTGGTAGGGGCAAGCGACAGAGGACTGCAAAGTCCTTTGGCGATGATTTTCTCGTGTACCTTGTGGATGACACTCCCACTTCTATTTCAGAGGCTTATGCATCTTCGGATGCTGATTACTGGAAAGAAGCAGTCCGTAGCGAGATGGATTCCATCATGGCTAACGGGACATGGGAAATTACTGAACGTCCTTACGGTTGTAAACCGTTGGGATGCAAGTGGGTGTTCAAAAAGAAGCTTAGGCCCGATGGTACGATTGAAAAGTACAAGGCTAGGCTTGTGGCCAAGGGCTATGCCCAGAAAGAAGAGG
This sequence comes from Poa annua, assembly GCA_026929855.1. NCBI lineage: Eukaryota > Viridiplantae > Streptophyta > Magnoliopsida > Poales > Poaceae > Poa > Poa annua. The sequence goes on from CM049436.1 coordinate 431,144, forward strand.
AAGATTTCTTTGATACTTACTCACCTGTGGCTAGACTGACCACCATACGAGTTTTACTCTCGTTGGCAGCCTCGCATGGTCTTCTTGTCCATCAAATGGATGTTAAGACGGCTTTCCTAAATGGAGAGTTAGACGAGGAAATCTATATGCAACAGCCAGATGGCTTTGTATTAGATGGTCAGGAAGGAAAGGTATGTAAGTTATTGAAATCTTTATATGGCCTGAAACAAGCGCCTAAGCAATGGCATGAGAAATTCAATACAACTCTAACCTCTGCTGGTTTTGTTGTGAATGAGGCTGACAAATGCGTATACTATCGCCATGGTGGGGGCGAAGGAGTTATACTGTGCTTGTATGTTGATGACATACTGATTTTTGGGACCAACCTCAAAGTCATTGAGGAGGTCAAGTCTTTTCTATCTCAAAACTTTGAGATGAAAGACCTTGGTGTGGCTGGTCTATTGAGAGATAATGAGGGTGGGATAACACTTTTGCAATCCCATTACGTTGAGAAGATTTTGAGTCGATTTGGATATTCGGACTGCAAAGCTTCTCCAACGCCTTATGATCCTAGTGTGCAGATTCGAAAGTTTACTGGCACAGCTAAGGATCAACTGAGGTACTCTCAAGTAATAGGTTCTCTCATGTATCTAGCTAGCGCGACAAGGCCTGACATCATGTTTGCGGTTTGCAAACTTAGCCGGTTTGTTTCCAATCCGGGTGATGTGCATTGGCATGCTGTCGAAAGAATTATGCGCTATCTGAAAGGTACTGAGAACTACGGACTTCACTATTCTGGAAGTACTTCAGTGCTTGAAGGGTACTGTGATGCGAATTGGATCTCTGATGCTGATGAGATGAAAGCCACAACAGGGTATGTGTTTACCCTTGGAGGTGGTGCTGTTTCCTGGAAGTCTTGCAAGCAAACGATCCTGACGAGATCGACAATGGAAGCAGAATTAACAGCATTGGACACATCTGGTGTCGAAGCAGGATGGCTTCGAGATCTTTTGATGGACTTGCCAGTGGTTGAAAAGCCAGTTCCGGCTATCCTTATGAACTGTGATAACCAAACAGTGATTGTTAAGGTTAAGAGTTCAAAGGACAACATGCAGTCCAACAAACACATAAGAATGAGATTAAAATCTGTCAGACATTTAAGAAACTCCGGAGTTATAGCGTTGGATTATATCCAGTCGGCTAAGAATCTGGCAGATCCCTTTACTAAAGGGCTATCACGTGTTGTGATAGAAAATGCATCGAGGGAGATGGGTATGAAACCCACATGAGTTGCCATGGTAGTAACCCAACCTATGTGATCGGAGATCCCGTGAATTAGGACCTGGGAAAACAAGCTAGTGGTTAACTGAAGAGAGTAAAACCTTTACTAACCCACTTCGTTGGAGATGCAATACTCTCGGTAACTGTATGGCATGTGTTCCAAAGCTTTGCATAAGCAAGACGCTATCCTACAGAGCGATCTTTGGAGGAACACACCTATATGAACCTGACTGCTGGTCACAGTCTATGAGATTAGGGTGATCTCTAGTAAGTTTATGAATAGGTCTGGAGTGACTAATATGCTCCACCCGAGGGGTCAGCCTTCGGCAGTCTAGTACTGGTAAGACAGTTAGTGAAGCTACTTTACGCCAAACTGACAATTCAAGGCCTAGTCCATTGTCAGTTGTGAAGGAGTGTAGCTAATTGCTCTAGGTGGAGTTCAACCTTAACAGGTCTCTACTAAAAATACTGGTATATCAAAACAGTTTTTGGAACGGATGACAACTTCATGGGTCTTTGGGATCTGGTGGGGGATTGCTGAAATATTGGGCCTTTAGCCCATTATCAATTCCTGAAAATCCCTAAGGCCCATGTTGTCATGCCATGTGGTGGGAGTTTAGTCCCATACCGCTAGTTGGATGAGATGTGCATCAGCTTATATACTGAGGCACTCTACTACTAGTATGAGTTGGTATGAGGTATGAGGAGAATGGCTGTGTACCACACGCGCGCTCCTCCTCCTCCGCCGCCCGCCTCGCCACGACGCGACGCGACGCGACGCGCCGCGCCGCGCCGCGCCGCGGGTTGCGGGAATCTCGCCGAGCCGATGTATTCTTTTTGTCACGCAGGAATAAAATGTCAACGGTCACGAAACGCTCTGCGGTAATGGAGATTGATTGCTAGCTGAAACGTCGTGTCTTAAGTGCTCTTAAGTACGTGCGTTTTCAGTCTTAACGATCATTCATTACGTGCGTTTCGACTGGACCCTTTGTCTCCCGCGTCTGTGCATAAAAGGAGAGGTCGCTCCTCTCCGAAAATACACCTGACAACAGAATCATCCGCCCACAGCCGCCACCATCATTCCTCCTCGCTGTTGCTGCCTTCGTTGATCCCATCCCGTCCGCCGCGTACACGGTCGACGGGAGAGCAGGCCTCCGAAACCCCGCCTCTCCGTTTCCTGTACGGGAGAGGGGCGATTAGGTTTTTGGGGAGCGTCTCCTACGCGACTGCTCGCCAATCTTCATCCACTACGTCGGCTACTTCGCCTACTTCCTCTACGTCTGCCGCGGCGCCTTCATCATCACCATGAACACCGACGACACTACGGCTGCTGCTGCCGCCGCCGCAGCCGGTCAAGAGGCTGCCAACGCCTCTGCTGCTGCTGCCGCCTCCGCTGCTGCTGCCGCCTCTGCTGCTGCTACGGCCAACTGGCCTACCGGAGGGTACAACACGTTTATCCCTCTCCTGATTATTTCCTTGTTTGCAGTACTAGTCACATGTGTAGATGTTTCTACTATCTGTCTAGTATGTAGTTTTATCATTAGGTTTCAGCATGTCATTAGCACTGTTTATGTCATGTTCATGATTTATTATTGGATTAATTTAATCGAACAATTGCCTATATACTCAACAAATTGTTGATGCGAAGTAATAGAAGGAATGCTTACTATGTTCATCTTTATTCTCTGAACTTCGTTGCAAACTTTATTCTCCTATACTGTCAGTAATGGTCCCTCGGATTTCATATACAAATCTCACGCGAATGTCATGAGTTATTCTTCTAAAAAATGAAACCAAAGGACTTATAACTGTAGACCTAATAAAAACCTTAGTGCTAGTTTCAAAACTTATTTTTCAATAGTTTAGCTTGAGCCGTCCTTCTCTGGCAGAATGACTCAATCCTATCACAAGCTTCATGTATTAGATTAACAGGTGCACCGAAGAATATTCGAACCCAGTTCTTCAATCCAAGGACGGAACCTGGATATAAGAAAAGACAGAACTAAAGTTGTAAATAGAAATATAAGAAGAGTAATGAAGGAACTCAGAAGGCTGGGTGATTAGAAAGGTTACAGAAATAGAAAAGAGTTAAATTTAGTGAATTGTACCAGGTAAAATCAGGACAGATTGTTCTTTGATCAATTCACGAGCAAACTCCATGTCATCTGTAACGCCAGCCAAAAGTGAAGTATTGATTTCAACCTGCATGATTTTGTGATCATCAGTTCAAATATAAGATAATAAATAAATCCTTATAAACCAATACCAGTACATATGTGAACTAACCATCATGAACATTGAGCCATGTGGCTTTGAGTAGCATTGCAGAGCTTCAATCTGGTTCACTCTTGTGTAGAGGGCATCTGCAGCTGACTCAAGCAAGTTCACCACATTAAGATGAAACTCGTTGTGTTCATGCGAAAGAAATTTAGGAATTGCTGCCTGTGTGTCAAGAAAATTCATCTGAATTAGTGCAATCACTTGTGGAGATAAAACATTGTTTATTAATAGGTTCCTGACCTGAATGATTGAGGCTGGTCCCGAAGTCACATTCAGTAGCATCTCAGTCGCATCTCTAACCTTTAGAAGAATAATTATGGATCAACATGCATGAGAGCATATTGCCAAAAATGTAAAACTATGAAAAGAATCTAGAGTCTTACATGAATGAGTGTACCATTAGGATCACAGAAGGCCAACCAACCAAGACGCCATCCTGGTACCATGAATCTCTTTGAGATCCCTCCAATGGTAATGACCGGTGCAATATGTGCATATGAGGCCATTGGCACAAACTTACTACCACCAAAAACCATATGTGCATATATCTCATCTGCTATTATTGGAATCCCCAAATCTCTTGCGGTCTCAGCAATCTATAGATCATGGATATAGTTAGCGATCAACGATATATCAGGTATCATGCATATTAAGAGTGCATGGAGGTACATTTGTTCATACTATTCAGATAGGGTAGTAGCCTGATTCTTTAGAGATATTATGTAATAATTTTTTTGTGAATTCGGTTTCAAGATGTAGAAAGTTATAATGGTGAATTCTTCAGCTGAATGGTCACCTGGAGAAGATGCTGCAGAGAGTAGACCACGCCACACGGATTGTTTGGGTTGATGATGACAATCGCTGTTGTGGAGCCGTCAGCCAGGGCACTCACGCCCGCTAGGTCAACCTCCCAACCGTGCTGGGGCAGGAGGTCATAAAAGCGAGGCTTGGCACCAACAAGCTCACATGCCGCCTCATAGGGTGAAAAGCCCGGTCGTGGTAGCAGAATATTTGCCCCAGGAGCACCACCAAGTACCGTTGTGATAGCCGTGATCGCGCCCATGCCGCCTACTGTCATGAACACGTCGGATTCCCGGGTATGGTGGCGTGCAAAGGTGGAGAGGTGATCGGCCACCGTGCTGTTACAAAGAAGGTCACTTTCATGAGTAATAAATGATCACCTGGTGAAATACTGTCAACTGAAAACTAATCTTTGAAATTACACCGTACGAATTGAAACACTGGTTTAGTCATCTTTAGAATGTACAAAAAATTCATTACATTATCCTATATATTTTTATTTTTTGTTTATGAAAAAGTACAAGACAGAAAACGATTGGTTAGTAAAGGTGTACCGGTGACAGGCTATATATGGATTAGCTTCTTTGGGCATATGGTCTGTATATCAGATTCAAAACTTATGCAGTATATCCTATTTGTCTCTAGTGTACTATATACGTGGTTGCCAGCATTCACTGTACAGCTGACTGCCAGCAAATTCTGAAATATATTGACAGTCCACTGGCATGAACATGGGTCACCACGTAGGCCGTCTAACATCCGGTAATGTCTTATGATGCCATGTTGTGTTTATGGGGAAATGAGAAACAAACAGCGTTGTGTTGGTTTCGCAAAACAGAAAAAATACGGAGCACTACCATCGTCGCCATGATCAGCCCCGACTTTTCTTCCTAACTTTCACGACAATATTATTTTGTAATGAGAAATCAAGATGATATAAAAGTGCTTCGCAATGCGTATCTAATGGTGCTAATTCGATGCAACAAAACGTACTAAAAAATTCAGAAATAAATGTTCGTTCAAGGTTAGTTAGAATTATGGACTTGGATTAGCTAAGTATGGAATTTCAAGACCATAGCGGGTAATAGGCGAAAAGACATCCACACTAACCGGCGAGCGTAGGGAAACCCACAAGAGGGCGCGTAGCAGTCGAACTCTCCGGACCTGGCGGCGTCGGTAACGGCGTCGGCGACAAACTCACCGCCCCGGCGGAAGAAGGCGTGCACAGAGGCGTCACCAACGCCGAGCGAGACGATGCCCTTGTCCTTGCCGGCGGCCGCGAGCAGCTGGCCGACGACGCCCCTGATGGAAGTCTTCCCGTTTGACGATAGTGCCGGGTGGCACCTCGTCGCCGGCTTGTGCAGTTCACCACCCTCGTCAGCGCAGCGCCCCTCTTGCTCCGGAGCCGTCACAACCTGAAGAATCAAGAAATAAAAAAATAAAAAAAATGAGCAATGCACATCTGGCCAAGTGATGATTCGCATTTGACAGGAGGGCAGGCGAGTTGAGGTACCTGGGCAATGGGCGACATCGGAGCAGAGAAGAAAACACGAGAGAACAAGAGATGCGATCTAGGTGTTCGTGATAAATGCAGCCACTTATATCCACAACGCGGGCGCTAATAACGGCGCCAGGATTTGTTTGCTTGCCGTTATGCCTGATTCCCAGCCGATCTAGGTTATCTGGGTTGCGATCAAAGGAACGTACGTACGAGTCGTTCGGGAATCTTTTGTTTCCCGAACGAGGCACGCTGACCGCTGCGGGCGCTATCCAACCACTCAATAATGCTACGATTACCCCGTGCGGCGCCAACAACTTAATTGGAAACTAATCGATTAGAGAGATCCGATCGAGTCTGGTTGCCGTAGAGTGCGGGTACAGCATTCCTTCACCAGCACGTACGGGCCACATTTTTGAGGTAAAAGTGGTCGTACCACTGCTCGAATAGATAGAAGAGAAATGACCCAGTTTATAAGGAAAACCGGGTCCAAAAACCATACAATCTGTACAACAAAGAAGACACAAACGAAACGACCCGCCGCCCACACGACCCAAGTCGACAAACGCCACAAAACACACCACCTAGTCCGGGGCCGCCGCCCCGACGTAACAACCAGATCAACCTTCGCATCGCCCGAAAGTGATCCAGTCATGGTCGACGAACCCTCTGCCCCCGCAGTCTTCATCCGGGTGGCCACCAAAACCACCATTTCCCGGGGCCGCCGCCCCGGTGTAGCAACCAGATCAACCTTCGCATTGCCCGAAGATGATCCAGTCGGGTCGACGGACCCTCTGCCCAAGCAGTCTTCATCCAGATCGCCACACGTACGGGCCACATGGCTTCATGGAACGATCCACTTCTATGTACTGCCCATGTGATAATAGCTAGCTACTATGTCGGACGTAGCTCATGCCCATAGGTTCCAAAACTGTTGGACTAATTTAATTAACCGGCCATTAGGTAATTACTAGCTGAATCCCCGTGCGTTGCCACGGAACAACAAATAAATCTATGAAATCAAAGTTATTAACCGAAATAAATTGTGTTCTAGTTTTCTCATTTGACTCTCTTCATCTTTGTCGTGCATCTTTTCTCCAACTCCAAATCTTTTTCTTTTGGGGATTTTGAGATTCCAACTCCAAATCTTAAGAAGATAAGATGGCATCTTTCTCTCTATTTTTTCAATTGTCCCATTATGTAATGTCATCTCTAGAACTTTACTAATCTGATAAATATTCTCCATTGTTCATGTTACCCCCCGATAAATAGCATAAGCTTTAAAGTCTAAACACTCAAACCTTCACGGTTAAAGTAAATTTGCATAGCGACCAAAATATTGCATGTAGAAGTCGACATATAAGCATAATGGCTGCCGCTTAATTATCCTCTTGTACTCTCACCACAAAAATATTTATCACCACAAAGAGGTTGTGTTAACATATAAAACATCAACATCGCAGGTACTCTGAGCAGCTCAGGTACTTCTTCGTGCTTGCAGCTTTGACCCAAAACAATGGCAAGAACAACGGGATACGACCTCCAAGGCTTGCACACCATGCCACCTCTACTTGTTGCAACCATGCACGGTCATCGCCTACCCACCTCCACCTATGGCGGCCGTACATAGCACGAAATAACCCGACCATACATAGCATTGCATGGTGTAGTGTGCCAGTAAGAAACAACCTTTTAAAAATATTACAGTCTCTCAGAGTAGTACCATAATATAAACATTACGGGTCCAAAATTACAAATTTATTATTACAAGCCAAAAAAACATACAAAGATCTCTAGGTATTTAGTAATACGAAGAGGTAAGTTTGCAACAAGTGAAGACTGGAAAATTAAGTAGGTAGTACAAATCTCAAGACCATGTACTACTGTTTAGTTGTCTAGTACTGATCTACCTTCAACCCACAAAACATCAGAAGTGATTCAGCCATTTGCGTTGCATGCCCAAGGATTTTCATTCTTCATGTAACTATAGTCATTCCTTCGCATATAAACTCTTCTCACCAAGCTCAATTAATAAATATATCTGAAAGAAATCATAACACAGTCAACTAATTGTCATGGTCAGTTTGCTTGATTCGCTTGGAAGTTTACACCCTTTTCTTCATTAACTTCTATTTCCTCCGTTCCATATTAGTTGTCGCTGAAACGGATGTATCTAGCACTTAAATACGTCTAGATGCATGCATCCATTTTAGCGACAACTAATATGGAACAGAGTGAAATGCTTCTGTCATGACCCAGCCGAGCTGCATCCCACAGCGAATTGGCCCGTGACCAAGTTTACTCAACATGTTAATAGGATAGGTACGCCACTATGTTAGCCGTTCTTATGGAATATTATACTAAGAAAATATTAGCTTTCGCAGATTGCACATCTGATATCTTTGGTAAAGACATGTCGAAGGAGGTCAATTCACACTGTACCACAAAATTTTCAGTAAAAGTTCAAAAACATGGCAAGGAGACACAAAAAGCACATGAACATCTCAATTTGAAGTGTGATTTAATCTCCAATGAATATTTTCATGCCTTTGTACGTGAGATGGTTGACAGGAATAATAATTCTAATAAATAAAAAAAGATAAGCAATGTAAGTGGCTCCAACTCCTATACACCATTTTAAATTCTAATCATACTGATCCAATTGCCTTGACTAAGTTTTCTTCTAATAAAGGGGAGATATATTAGGCATTAGCATGAACTAATCTCAGGAGTAGAAAACATGGAGATCTGTTTTTTTTAAAAACAACCTCCATCCAATCAAATTCCATCAATTGTCGCCTCTTTGCTCACCACAACTTCATTGAAAGCCCACGCCGAAACCATGGATATTTCATTTGAACAGAAAATAAAAGAACACAAATCCGGAACATCAGTGCTAGCTTCTAATGTGCTGAAAAATCCACATAACAGAAAAAAATAAAAAATAAAGTTAGGGATAACCTAGTGGTAGTGATTTAAACTTATCATGTCGTCCCCTACTCCCCTTTAGCTAACATGGAAGACAAAACTTTTAACCTGGACGTAGATAAGCAACGTGATATATACTTCTTCACAGCCAACTGATCTATCGGTTTGATCCAATACAAATTACGAAGACAGGCAATAAAAAGTTTTGAGACCGAGGTTTGTAAACAGGAAAATAGGATCAAGATGCCATGAGCTCGGATCAGGAAGCTAGCTGTGTGACAAGGAGTCAAGAGACTACCGATATATACATGCAAAACTCTCGACGTGATGCTATTGTCGACAAACTTACGTTCAAAATCTCTACCCCTGACAAGAAAAAAACCCTTGCAGCTGATCGTCATCTCCAGTTGAATCTATTCAGCCACGGTGCACGGAGACCGCAAGGCAGCACACTAGTAGAGAAGGGGGCAATGATACGCCCCCCTTTAGTACCGTTGAACTAAAACCGGTACAAAAGGGGGCATTAGCACCGGTTTGTTTTGTGTGCCAGCCGGGGCCCCGCGGCGAGGACCTTTAGTACCGGTTGTTAATAGCAACCGGTACTAAAGGGTCGGAGGCCCCGCGGCATATGCGGCCGCGGATTGTGGCCCCACGCCTAGACCTTTAGTACCGGTTGCTTTTAGCAACCGGTACTAAAGGTTACGTTCAGTACCGGTTGCTAATAGCCACCGGTACTAAAGGTCTCGGTCACTATAAGCTTCCTCCACCCCGAGCCACTGCATTTTTGAGCTCGAACTCAACTCCATTGTTCCTCTCTCTTTGCTCTCCCAAGCTCAAATTCACCCCCATTTTCTCCAACAACTTCCAAGATTGGTGGCACCTACATATATAAGGGTTAGCAACTTCATCTTCTCTTCCGGCATTTCAAGTTTAGCTCATTTTCGTGCAAGTTTAGCAAGTTTGATTTTGGTGGTGCTTGCAAGGTGTTTGATGAAATGCCTAAGTTAGGGATTTCATTTGTTTTATATGCATTTTGAGCTCAAATTAAAGTATAATTTGTGGTTTTATATAGTGTCGTCCCGTCCCCTTCCTCACCGCCGTCGATCGCCCATGCCGCTCCGTCACCGACACCACCTCGGTGAGCCTCTTTTTTTATCTTTATTTTTTTTAAATGTTAGTTATATGATTTAAATGCATAATTATTTCTTGTATAATTTTCTTCTGTTTTTTATATGTATAGTGTCATGGTTTTGATATCCGTCCCCGTCGGCCTTCGTCTGGTCTATGATTCGGATGTGGTATATTTTTATAACTATTTATTTTGTTTCGTGTTTATAACAATCATGACGACCAACTTGAAATAGATATATTTTTATTTAGGAGGTAGTTGAACCGGAAATTCCAGCCGACCCTATTGTCGAGTTTAAAAAAAAGAAAACAACAATTTGAAAGCAAAATTGAAGATAAGTGAAGATCTTCGGCTCCAATGCCTGGAAGAGAAGATGGTATTGGACTTGAAGATTGCAGACATCGTTGATGCTCACGGGGTCGAGCTTGCCGACGTCGTCGCTGCTCACGAGATGAAGATGGATGCAATGCGCTTCAAGCTTAAAAAGATTAGAAAATATGTCATTACTCAAGAGGGTTGGTATCATTATGCTGTTGGTTCAATAGTTACCTTGGTTGCGATTCTGATCGCATTTGTTGTTGGATTTAAATTCTTTAGATAGTTGTATGTTAGTTTCGATTGATGTATGTTTCGTGAGAACTATGTATTACGTTTGGGCACTACTCTACTTTGGTTTTAATGTGATGAACTTGTATTGACTAATTTGGTCACGTATCTCTATTCATTATTTAGCTGGTGTAATTGTTTTTGATGTATTTATGTAATGCAGATGAGCCGAGAATGGATGTACGGTGATCGACGTTGTCCCGAGTTCATTGATGGCATGCATCGTTTTCTCGATGTGGTTAAGTTAAACAAGTTGGAGAATGGTTTTATGTTTTGTCCATGTGATGAATGTCGGAATAAGAGGAATTACCCGAGCGCAAGAACCATACACTCCCACTTGTTGCGACAAGGCTTCATGCCCAATTATTTTTGTTGGACCAAGCATGGAGAGAGAGGGGTTATAATGAAAGACCCTGAAGAAGAGGATGATGACAACTATCCTGTGTTCTCTGAACACGGTGATACTACAATGGAGGAAGAAGAAGTTGAGCTCGAGGTCATTGTTGATGAGTCCGATGATGATGATCTTCGTCAGGTCATTCTTAATGAACAGATGAAGTGCGGAAGTGAAAACGAGTGGTCGAAGTTGGAGCGCATGTTTGAGGATCACAAAAAATTGTTGTACCCAAATTGTGAAGATGGCTAGAAAAAGCTGGGTACCACCCTGGAATTGCTGAAGTGGAAGGCAAAGAACGGAATATCTGACAAGGCATTTCAGGAGTTGCTACAAATATTTAAGAAGATTCTTCCAAGGAATAATGAATTGCCGCACAATACATACGAAGCAAAGAAGATTGTCTGCCCTCTAGAATTAGAGGTGGAGAAGATACATGCATGCATCAATGACTGCATCCTCTACCGCCGTGAGAAGTACGAGAATTTGAATGCATGCCCGATATGCGGTACATTGCGGTATAAGATCGGACGAGATGACCCAGGTGATGTTGAGGGCGAGCCGAGCCCCAGGAAGAGGGTTCCCGATACATGCATGCCAAGTTGTTGCGATGGCACAAAGAAGAACATAAGGAAGACGAGATGCTGAGACACCCAGCTGATGGGTCTCAGTGGAGAAACATCGACAGTGCGTTTGGGGAATTTGTAGCTAACGCAAGGAACTTAAGGTTTGGTCTAAGTACAGATGGCTTGAATCCGTTTGGGGAGCAGAGCATCAGTCATAGCACCTGGCCCGTGACTCTATGTATTTATAACCTTCCTCCTTGGTTGTCATGAAGCAAAAGTATATTATGATGCCAGTGCTTATCCAAGGCCCGAAGCAACCCGGCAACGACATTGATGTGTATCTGAGGCCATTAGTTGACGAACTTTTACAGTTGTGGTCTGACGAAGGCGTACGTGTGTGGGATGAGTACAAACAGGAGGAATTTGGCCTACGAGCGTTGTTGTTTGTAACCATCAATGATTGGCCTGCTCTTAGTAACATTTCAGGACAGTCAAACAAGGGATACAATGCATGCACGCACTGTTTAGATAAGACTGACAATATATATTTAGGTAACAAGAATGTGTACCTGGGGCATCGTCGATTTCTTCCAAACAGGCATCACGTAAGAAACAGAGGCAAGCATTTCAAAGGTGAGGCAGATAACCGGACGAAGCCTACACGCCGTGATGGTGATGTTATATATGACATGGTCAAGGATATAGAAGTAATCTTTGGAAAGGGTCCTGGCAGTCTATCTGTTCCGAAAGACGCTAACAAGCGCGTACCCTTGTGGAAAAAGAAATCTATATTTTAAGATTTACCCTATTGGAAAATCCTAGAGGTTCGCTCTGCAATCGATGTGATGCACGTGACGAAAAATCTATGCGTGAACCTGCTAAGTTTCTTGGGCGTGTATGGGAAGACGAAAGATACACCGGATGCACGACTGAACCATCAACATATGCACGAGAAGACGAAAGATGACCTCCTTAATCCAGAGAAGTATCAAGGTCCTGCCAGCTACACTCTTACCAAAGAAGAGAAGGAGATCTTTTTTGAAGTCCTGAGCAGTATCAAGGTCCCGTCTGGCTACTCATCGAACATAAAGGGAATAATAAACATGGCAGAGAAAAAGTTCCAAAACCTGAAGTCTCATGACTGCCATGTGATTATGACACAATTACTTCCGGTTGCATTGAGGGGGCTTCTACCGGAAAACGTTCGAGTACCCATTGAGAAGCTATGTGCATTTCTGAATGCAATTTCTCAGAAGGTAATCGATCCAGCAACTCTACCAAAGACGGGTGTGGTCCAATGTCTTGTCAGCTTTGAGTTGGTGTTTCCACCGTCCTTCTTTAATGTTATGACGCACCTCATAGTTCACCTAGTCGAAGAGATTTCCATTCTCGGTCCTGTATTTCTACACAACATGTTCCCCTTTGAGAGGTTCATGGGAGTCTTAAAGAAATACGTTCATAATCGTGCTAGGCCAGAAGGAAGCATGTCCAAGGGCTATGGAACAGAGGAGGTCATTGAGTTTTGTGTTGACTTTATTCCTGATCTTAAGCCGATCGGTGTTCCTCAATCGCGCCATGAGGGGAGACTGCGTGGAAAAGGCACGCTAGGAAAGAAAGCAACAAGATGTATGGACGGGCATTCTTTCACTCAAGCACACTACACAGTTCTACAAAATTCCAGATTGGTGGCTCCGTATATCGTGAAACACATGGATATTTTACGCTCCCAATACCCGGAGAAGACTAACTTCTGGATTAAAGGGAAACACGTGGATACTTTCGGCAGTCGGTTGCGTACACATCTCATTAATGACACCACTGTTGGACAAGAGCTATACTTGTTGGCCAAGTCACCATCTTCGACTATATTGACTTTCCAAGGGTACGGGATAAATGGGAATACATTTTACACGGAAACCCAAGACAAAAAGAGCACTAACCAAAACAGTGGTGTCCGCTTTGATGCAACAAACGACGATGGGACAAAGGACACACATTATGGTTGCATACAGCAGATATGGGAACTTGACTATGAACCTTCTTTTAAGATCCCTTTGTTTCAGTGCAAATGGGTCAACCTGTCAAGCGGGGTAGAGATAGACCGGCGGTACGGAATGACTACAGTGGATCTCAAGAATCTTGCGTACCGCACCGAGCCATTCGTCCTAGCCAATGATGTGGCTCAGGTTTTCTGTGTGAAGGACATGTCTTCCAGACCGAAAACAAGAAAAGATAAGCAAGCCGGTACATCATACGATGAGCCAAAGCACCACATAGTTCTTTCAGGAAAAAGAAACATCGTGGGAGTGGGGGACAAGACAGACATGTCAGAAGATTACAATAAGTTTGATGAAATTCCGCCCTTCAAAATGAAAACTGACCCAAGCATCGTGTTAAATGACAAAGAATGTCCATGGCTACGGCGCAATCAGCAGAAAGGGACACAGAAGAAGGAAAAGTGAACACTAGATATTGATGTTGCTGCTGATGTGTAATAATGTATTAAACCTTTTATGTAACTATGTTCTGAAAACTCAGAAGAGAGATCTAAACACTAATTTTTGGTTCTAAAAACTCCAACGGCTTACAAGCGCTCGAAAAAGTTGGATCAAAACACACGGTTTCCCCGTCATACAGCCCAACGGTGGCTCGTGAGTGCCTGCATATCAAATGCACCGTTGGGCTGTATGACGGGAATCCGAATGATTTGTATTCGGTCAATGAACTGGAGTATTTTGTAGATAGAACAAAACACACGGTTTCCCCTGCATACAGCCCAACAGTGGCTCGTGAGTGCCCGCATATCAAATGCACTGTTGGACGTATGCAGGGAATCCGAATGCTTTGTATATCAAATGAGTGTCGAACATGCTCGAGAGGGGGGGTTTATATAGGGTCATGTGGCTGATCCAACACTGGTTTTGCCCTCAAAAGAAACACACCCCCTGATCCAACGGCTCACAAGTTCTTTAAAGAAACACACCCCTGATCCAATGGCTCACAAGCGCTTGAAAAACCACACGATCCGTGTGCTTCTTTACTTCCGGTTGGTGTTACCAACCGGGACTAAAGGCGGGCTTCGTGGTCACGACTCGTGTCAGACACGTGTCCTACCCCAGCGCTGGGGAGGACACGTGTCCCCCCTACGTATTGACGTCGTTGACAAATAGACAATAGATATAAAAACAGAAAACAAATAGATAGATAATTATTACAATTATGTAGACAATTAAATTAAATATATATTAAAGAAAAAGAAACTAGAGAAAAAACAAAATAGAAACCAAATAGATATAAAAAACAGAAAACATAAGAAAGAAAAAGAAATCAGTAGATATAGAGATGATTTATTGAAAACATGTTCTTGAATGTTTTCAGTAATAGAGATGATTTGTACAAAGTTTTAGAAACTAATTAGTTAAAAGAAATCAGAAAACATAAAACAAATAGATATATAGATAATTATTACAATTTTTTAGACAATTAAATTAAATATATATTAGAGAAAAAGAAACTAGAGAAATAAACAAAATAGAAACCAAATACATGTCCAAGGTTAAGTTTGATATAAAGTTTGCCAAATTTGGACAATCAAATCAATAGAATAAAGAAATCAAAAAAATGAACAAAGAAAAAAGAAATTCGAAAAAAGACCTTTTGCACCGGTTGGTCGCTACAACCGGTGCTAAAGGGTACCTTTTGTACCGGTTGTTAAACACAGCCGGTGCTAAAGGCCTTTTAGCGGTTTTTTAGAGCATGCCCTGCCTCTTCTCCTCCTCATTCGCGCGCGCCTTCTCGATTCCTCCGGCCAGAACGAGCCCTGCGTGATTTTCCGGCGAAGCGCTGCCCCGGCCGGCGCCGCCCCGTCCACCGGCCTGCTCCGGCGGCTGCCTCCCCCGTGACGCCGTACGTGCTCTCCGCCTCCTCCGCCCGTGCGCCGGCGCCGCCTCCACCACCGGCGCCACACACCTCGGCCTCCACCATCCGCCTCCGCCCGTGCTACGGTATTTTTTTTTTAGTAAAGTTAGAAACTTTGTGTTGATTAATTGGTTGTTGCAATATTTTTCTTTAGATTAATTCGTAGTTGCAATATTTACCAAATTTAGAAAACTTGTTACAAAAAGTGTGTTAGCTAATTTAGAAAATGTGTTAGCAATATTTACCAAATTTAGAAAATGTGTTAGCAAATGTGTTAGCAAATTTAGAAAATGTGTTAGCAAATTTAGAAAATGTGTTACCAAATTTAGAAAATGTGTTAGAAAATATTTTTGTAGATTGCAATTTTTAGCAATTTGTAGATAGCCTTTTTAGAAATTTGTAGATAGCATTGTGTTGTTGCCCATTTTTAAAATGTGTTAGCAATGTGTTAGCAATTTGTAGCAAATTTAGAAGTAATCTTTTAGAAGTTTAATTAGATTGTTTAAAATTTGTGTATGAAAAATGTTAATTATGCAAATTTTTGTGTTGTTGCCCATTTTTAACAATCATGAATTGCTACCGCCAATAATATTGCTAAGTCATTTAGATAAGTGTTATTTAGTACTGATGTTTAGGCTGAGTAAATTTTAGTAGTGTTCATTTTTTTTATGTTTGAATTTTAGTTGAGTAAATTTCAAAACTAGGAAAACAAAAATTGACATGTTTGAATTTTAGTTGAGTTAGAAATTTATCAAAGTTAGAAAATTTACCAAAGTTAGAAAATTTGAAAATTGACATGTTTGCAGTGACATTGAGCTATGGAGGACGACGCCCCCATCATCGATGGCCCGGACTTCATCCGAGACTTGGAGAAAGAAGAACGCTTTCAAGCACTTATATTTGATAAGACCCTTGGACCCAATTCCGATGGAGAAGAGACCGACGAAGAAGACGACGAAGAGTTCAGCGCGAAATGTTTGAACGACTCCGGTGAGGGACTTGAGTTACAAAACTTCAGAGACGACGATGACGACGACGATGAAGAAGAAGTGCCGGTAGAAAACTCCGTACAAAACTCCGGCAAGGTATATATTAAGTCTTGTTGATCACTAGCTAGATGCATTAATTGATTTATATGCGCACTTATTAACGAAACATTTTTCTTTCAGCCCTCTGGATCTACGTCGTCAATCCCTAAATGAGGCCCGGCCCAAGGGTTAAAGCTACCGGATGGTGCAAAGTTGTCAATCGACGAAGTTAGCATAAAAGGCAAACCGGAGAAACCCGATGGAATCTACACAAAATATGTAGCTCAATGCGGAGTTCTTGTAAGGGACATGGTCCCGATCACCGTTGCAGAATGGAATGAGCCGAAGAAAAAAAACATTGGCGCAAAATATCTCGAGCAAAGAATTAAAGATACCCTTTGGGAGTCGATATTGGGTTCTTTCAGCCTACCGGCAGATCTCCCACAGAGGAGGAAGGATAAAATCAAGGAGTGGACTCTTAGCAAGATGGCCGAGCAATTCAACAACTGGAAGAAAACATTGTGGAGAAAATATGGGAACAAAACTCCAGATTTCATTGGACATCTAGAGAAGCTAAAAGATGATTGGCCTGAATTTGTGGCGTATAAGAAATCGGACGTTGTTGTGGCCCGATCGACCCAAAATAAGTTGAATGCTAAGAAGAAGAAATATTTCCATCGTTTGGGCTCAGGTGGCTACAAGATTGCCGTGCCTAAGTGGGAAGCCTATGAAAACGAGCTGCGTCAAAAAGGGATCCCTCCACAGACAGATGACTGGCCCGACAGGTCCAAGTTATGGTTGTTCGCGCATGGGGCAGTGTTGGACCCAGACACAGGGCTGATTGTTCCAAAGGGAAAATGGAAGAAAAGAATTACAAGAGTCGTAAAAAAGCTAAAAGCCTCAGTATCACTAGTCAAGTTGGGACAATATGTTCCCGATAGAGAGGACGACGAGCTGACACTCGCCCTCGGGAATAAAGAACACTGGGGACGATGTCGAGGCAGAGGAGGCGGGGTTGGTTTTCTTGAAGGGTTTCCGGAGGACGCTGCAACTTACAGAAAACATTGCAGAAGTAGGAAGAAGGAGGCGGACAGGGTTACTGCGTTAGAACGCACGGAGCAGGCTGTGCAGGAGCAACTGGCCTCAATTACCAAGACAAGGGAATCTCAACTGCGAGTAGAAGATCCTGCAGGCGATGCCTGCCCATCTCAGTGGAAAAGCAGCGTGGGTTCCACGCAGCTACAAGATCCTGCAGTTGATGAACCAGTTGCTGAACCGTCGGCGGCTCACTACCCCGTGGATGATATCACGGAGAAGACAAATTGTGAGTTACATGTGCCAATGAAGAACATTAGTTATCCGGTGGCGATTGGCTATGCTTTACCACATCAACTTGGAGCAACCTTCCATTTTGGTGAGATTCCGGCTGGATTTGCTCTGTCGGGGTCACCAACTCAATAGATCTTGACATTCCTGGAGCTGAAGGCGAGAAGACATTGGGAGAAGTCGAGCTTGGTATCGTTCTATGGAAGAAGAAATACATCAAGTTTCCAGACTCGGCGCCAAGGCCACCGACTCCTCCGGCTAGAAATTCACCACAGCAAAGTCCACCCTCCTCCCCCGACGATTGGGAGCCCACCGCGAGTCCATCGCCCGCGCCGTCCCGTCAGCCGACTGATGCGCCCACTAGTAATTTGACAAAGCGGAAACTGTTCACGTCGTCCCCTGTCAAGAAACGTGGAAAAAAACCCAAGAAAGTCAAGGCTCCTGAGAAGTTAGCTGCCGAGATGACTATGGAGGAATTACAAGTGAGCGCACAAGGCGAGGCTACAGCCTTTTTTCAACAGAAAAAAAAGGAAAGACTGGAGGCAAGACTTGACCCCATAAAGGAACTTCTGAAGACTATACCAACTGAGGTAAAAGATCACACCGTTGACAACCTATATGACCCTCCACCACCGCCCCTTTCAGACTATGAGCGAGGTATTGACAAGGTACTTTCCTCACAGATGGAGCAAGATAAAGCGTGCGGGAAAAGAGTTGCCCAGCTCGGAGAACAAGAAGCACAATCGATCGCCCCGCTCATTGTGCCTTCTGAAGCTCGGGAAATCGAGCATGGAGAGGTTGTCATTAGCGACACAGGTTACCCCATAGCGCAGATAACAATTCAATATAAATTTGAACTCGGGCTGCCTCTGGTCGAAAATCCGAGTGCTCTAACAACACAGTTATATAAATTGCATAACTGGTACATGGTCGCCGCAAAAGAAGGGAAATTCTATCTCATGGCGGGAGTTAAGGACAACACTACTTCCGAGAATATGGTGTGCAGGTTGAGTTCTCCGAACTTTTTCAGATGTACAATCAACTTGCTCTCGACAAATCTATCATCAGCTGCTATTGTCTGTAAGTAATTTATTCGTGTAATTTAATTATTTATAGTTAAGCTCGTTCATTGCTTGTAATTATCCTCACAACATTCTTTTGTACGCTATTATGCAGAATGAATATTCGTGAATGCCGAATGGGAGGAATCTGGGACATTGGGTTCATTGACCCGGATAAAGTTCATGTCCGGACCATAACTGACCAACCCAAGGACACAGAGGACGTTTTGCTAACGTTTTTTAAGCGACAAAGTACCAAAAAGGAAATACTTTTTCCTTACAAATTCGGGTGAGTGTTACTGTCTTGTACACATTTTATTTTGCTTTCCCGATATTAAGTGTAATTGATGAGTTCAGAATACCTGCGTATATAAATGTGCGCAGGTACCACTACATTCTGCTAATCATTAGACTCGAGGAAGGAGAAGTTGAAGTCTGGGACTCATTAAGGAGAGATCAAGATGATTACAAAAGCGTGCGTCTAATGCTCAAGAGGTAATTTCAATCGCACTATATCGGCCTCTTTCGTTCATTTCCGGATTTCAAAAGTATAAGTAATAACTCCTTCATTTTATTTTCCGGGCAGGGTTTGGAAAAAGTTCATCGCGGAAGAACGCGGTGAATGGAAAGATAAGCTGGAGTTCAAGGCTAACAACGTAAGTACTACTACGTATCTAGGTCTGTGTATCTTTCTAATACCATTATCATTCTCTTGATTATTATTTGATTAAATTATATTCTTATATAGTGGTGTCTGCGACAACCACAGGGGACGGAACTATGTGGATACTACGTTTGCGAGTTTATTCACATGAGGGTCAATGAGAGAGTCAATAGTGCAAGAAATCGAGAGGTGCGTAAACATCATACACAACTTTTATTTTGCTACCATCAATTGTGTTTAGTTTCAATCATAACTGATTTGATCTCCTTCTTTTAAAGATGTCAAGGAAGCGGCAGCAGCTCCTACCACAAAACCGCGTAAAATCTATTGCGAAGGAATTGCCGGGATTCATTCTGACGCAGGTCATAGATGAATTCGGTGAATTCCACTTTGTCGACAAATAGACTCCCTCCATGCATGTACTAGCTAGCGGTGATCTCCATTGTAATTATGAGTATTTTATATGTAACGAGAGTACTTTATATGTGTAATGAGTACTTTACATGTGTAGTGAGTACTTTATACGTGATCTCCTCCGAAATCCTGAAAAATGAGCGAAAAGGAAAAAAACAGAAATCCTAAACCCCGAAAAATAAGCGAAAAGAATAAAAACCGAAAACCTAAACCCCCGGAAAAAATAAGCGGGGGACAAAAAAAAGCAGGAACCTTTAGTACCGGTTGGAATTTACCAACCGGTACTAAAGGTTCTCAGCCGCGCGCGCAGGTTCGCCCACGTGGAGGGCCTTTAGCACCGGTTGTATATACAACCGGTACTAAAGGTGTACCCCTTTAGTCCCGACCTTTTAGTACCGGTTGCACAACCGGTATTAAAGGCCAATTAAGACCGGTACTGATGCCCTGTTCTCTACTAGTGGCAGCTTCCCCGGCACGCAGGCCCGTGCACGATAGCAGCTTCCCCTCGTGGTTGCTGTCGTGCGTGGACGGCATCCAGACCACGACGTCGAACACCGGTGTCCCACGCCTCACGTCCGCCGCGAGGCCGCCGAGCGCGAACCCCGGGACACTCATGTCCGCGCCCCAGGCCACGACGCGCAGCCCATGGACGTCCCCAGCCTGGCGCAGGACCACCGCGCGCGCCCGGCGGCGAGCGGGACGCCGGCGTAGAACACCTCCATGATCGAGCCCGGCGCGACGCAGTCTCGGCGGAGGAAGCCCCTTGTGGCGACGCGGACGGTGAGGTTGAAGAGCGGGTCGTCCAGAGTGAGGTTGCATTGCGACCGTAGTTGCCACCCTCGAGGAGTCGATGGCCGCGGAGTAGTGCGGCGCCTCATGAACAAGGCCAAATAGCGACCACGGCGAGCACCTGGGATCCGATCACGACGAGCACGCGGGTGCAAAGCGGGTCTTCTCTCCTCTAGTACGGGCCTGGCATGTGCACGACTGATATATGGATGGGTTCGACTGAAGCGTGTAGGACTGCACATTGTATAGGCAGGTCGTCCACGGTCCGGCAACTGCAAAGCCAAGAAAATCGGATGTAGCATCCTCGTTCGTTTATATATTCATTTATTATGGCGTCCCTCACATTCTCAAAGTACCAACTGATCAACAAACTCATGCACACGTCAAAGAAAAAAAACTCATACTACTAAAATTTCTCAACCACCGAGCAAAGCACGTGAGTACAGTGGCATATTAGGGGCTGCTACAGGATTTATGAAATAAAAAAAATGGTACGCTAGCGCTTCTCCTCTCGGGTTCTCTCCTCCGTCAATTATGCTGGTGCTCATATGTAGTGCTCGCTTCCCATGCAAACAGCATGTGCGGGAAAAAACTGTCGCGCCCGACGTTTGAGATTTTGATGACATGAGCTAAAAAATAGGAGGAGGGGTGCATTACGGAATGATTGGACAAAGGTGTTGCATTTTAAAAGGATCGAGTGCGGTGGCATTTGGTGTGTAAATAGTGAGAAGTGTGACACCACGGGTTCAGATTTAATAGTAAAAATTACTGGCAAAATATGCCCGTAAAGGGACGACGATTGCATAACCCATTTTTTTAGATAGTCATGGAGAATATAAAAGACGGTGTGAACACGACATATTTACATTTGATTAAGTTGTGGGACATATTTCGTGTGGTGGAAGAGTAAATAACATACATAATGGATACATGGTCGTCAAGCGAAACATTTATTAGGGGGTAGACCTATCTTGTTGTGTTGACTTATTGCTTCAATGTAACAAAAGCCAATTCATAAAACTATCTGGAAGAAAAAGACTTATACATATTAGAAAGAGAGGCCAGGAACATATATATACCTTGTATTGTTGGGAAGAAATGATCTTTATAATTATGGACAACATGCTTCTATTTGCATCAGAGAAAACTAAGCATGTGAGATCATCAACTCCTCTAGCCAAATTTTGATTTGAAGCATGCAAACCTACTCAGCAAAAGGCCACATCAGGGAACTGTTAGTGAGTCCATGATCTTGTCCAGTGAATTCAATCATCCACAAGTCATATGATCAATAGTATAGATGGGAAAATTGAATGCTGATGTTTGGAGAGCAAAAGGACATCCTGCACAAATATGATCATGCCAAGGGTGGAATATAATCAATATCGTCTAATCTAGGCCTTTCCAGTCCAGGTGACAATTCCAATTTCTCAAGGAAAAGGTATACATTTTTCAGATTTGTTTTGCTGTTCTAGGCTACATCACCACTTATATGTGCTTGGCAAAAGTTTTTGGGCCAGGAAAAACAACTGTATTAGAGTCTGGAGAAGCTAAGAAAACTCTGACTAAACAAACAGCATGGCTGCATAGTGGAGCCACTAAGTAGGAGAGATTTCTCCTATAACATGGGCAGACTGTCAAATATATGTCAATCAAAGCAGGTTGCTTCTTGTAATTTCTAGGCTTCAGTTTACTTCTTGCTTTTGTCCAAACTTCCACGGTAACGCTCTGTATTCATGGAGGTGGTGCACTGGTGCATAAAGCATGGTAAGATATATATGTG
Organism: Poa annua; assembly: GCA_026929855.1. Lineage (NCBI taxonomy): Eukaryota > Viridiplantae > Streptophyta > Magnoliopsida > Poales > Poaceae > Poa > Poa annua. Next base: position 453,610 of record CM049436.1, read on the forward strand.
GGTTCGGGCTGTTTTACGGTACGGACAAAGTAACATCAGCCGTCCAAGGCGCCAGATCCGATGGCTGAGTTAGTCCGGTACTTGTCCACCGAAGTACAAGTATTATTTCCACCGCATGTAAAATTGGTAGGTAGAAAGCAAGTCCCGCAAAACAATTTGCATATCAAGCACGGGGGAGATCAAAATTGTACGCCAGTCTAGGGTTAGGGCCGATCCGATCACTAGTAGAAAAAAGGCCTATAGTCCCGGTTCGTTTGGGCCATTAGTCCCGGTTGCCCAACCGGGACTAGCCAATCGGGACTAATGCTAGTCCCGGTTGGGCCACGAACCGGGACCAATGGGTGTCCACGTGGCCAGTTCTGGCTGGGCGTGTGAACCGGGACCAATGATTTTTTTTTTTGTATTTAGGGTTTAGGGTCTCCCTCTCGCCGGTGCCCCCTCTCGCCGGTGCCTCTCCCTCTCGCCGGTGCCCCCTCTCCCTCTCGCCGGTGCCTCTCCCTCTCACCGGTGCCCCCTCTCCCTCTCGCCGGTGCCTCTCCCTCTCACCGGTGCCCCCTCTCCCTCTCGCCGGTGCCCCCTCTCCCTCTCGCCGGTGCCTCCGTCGTCTCCCCCTTCTTCGCATCGCCGACGTGCTCTCCATCGTTTCCGTACGCATATTATACGCTCTACTATATACACAGTACACGTTGATGCATATATAATTAATATTCGATCTCTTGCGAGAATACAATTATTTAATTACATGGAGATAGATCACACATGTAGTTCATCGTCCGAAACATAATGTTCTCCCCTTTCATCGAGGACCTCCCTAAGCAGAAATCCCGCCAATTCCTCTTGAATTGCTCGTACGCGCCGTTCTGGGTCGAGCTTCTCCCGCATTTCGCTGAAAGCAGTTGTTCTCCGCTCAGTGGTCAACTCGCGAATGAACTCGCAAACGTAGAATCCACATAAATTACTCCCCGGCGGCTGCTGTGGAGTTTTCACCGTTTCATACGTTAGCTCATTTTTGAATGGACCTTCTACATTCTGTTTGAAATTTGTCCAACACCTGCTTTGGCAAAGAAAATGAACAAAGGAGTTATCAATTACTTGATATCATGGAAACGAACGAAAGAGGCTGATATAATGCGATAATGATTGAAATTACTTATGGAGCATTTCTTTCATGTCGGTCCACGTCGCTTGGTCCCAACTTAATGAGTCGTAGACTTGAACTTTGGACTTGTCAACTTGAATGCTTAGCAGAATCCAATGGAACCTGCGGACGTTTACATAAAGCAGACATGCATAGCTCATCAATTACACTTAACATCGAGAAAGCCAAATAAAAATATGTACAAGACAGAAACACTCACTTGAAGGTGTAAGGAAATAGTATTTCCGTACAAAAATTTTGATTGATTAAAAAGGTGGTCAGGTCATGCTCCACGTCTTTGGGGTGATCGTGCAACGTACGTTGATTAACGATATATGGGTCAACGAACCCAACCTCAAAAACTCTATCTCTTTTGCATTCCTTCATCTTCATTCTGCATAATAGCGTACAAAGATATATAGTCAGGATAATATAATACATGCAATGAACGAGCTGAGCTAGAGACTTAATTACGAAAATAAATCACTTACAGACAATAGCAACCGAGGATAGATTTATCAAGGGCGCGCTGATTGAATAACTGAAACAGTTCAGTCAATTGAACCTGTATATTGTAACATTTGAAGTAATGCTCATCTCTAACGTCCACCGCAATCCATTCTTTCGCGTTCTTCTTCTCTGTGTGCACCATGTACCAGTTGTGCAGATTTCGCAGATGTGTTGATAGACGCTCGACCTCCTCATTACTAACCATTGGCTCCCCTTTGACATATTTCCGTGCTATATCTAACATTGGCGAATCTTCATAGCCTAAAAGTTGACCAAGAGTCATACCCATGGCTGTAGCAGTTTCCTTGGCCTGCGATACAGTGATACCCTGTTCTCTAGCAGCAGCTATGGCTCTCGGGTCCAATAAATTCAGGTCCTTATCCATATCGGCTCTGAAGTCCTTGTCGACATCGGAGCACACTATGAGCGGGGGGACCGATTGATTTTTCTGCTGTCCGAGCTGGGCAAATTTTTCCCGCTTTTTGCACTTCTTTCCTTGTTCTGCTCAGACTGGGCACGTGCTAGCTTACTAAGTTCACGACCATAGTCAGAATCTAGATTCATCGATGTCTGGGATGGCTGCGCAAGGAAGGACTTAGCCCACTTTTTGGTTTTTTGACCATATACCTTCTTTGGCTCGGGCTTTTTTGGTGCAAAAAAAGACTTATTGTAGGCAGCCACTTCCGCGGCGGTTTCCGCTTCAGTCATGTCATAAGGTCTCCTGGGAGGAACCGACGGGATGTCGACTATCTTCGGAGTGCGACCTCTCTTCTGAGTGGGGAGCAGGGGAGCGGCGTTGGTCCGTTTCTTCTGCTGAGACGGCTGCGCTGGAGACTGGTGATGCGGCGGCGGAGACGGCTGCGCTGGAGACTGGTGAGGCGGTGAAGAGGACGGCTCGCTGGAGACTGGTGAGGCGGTGAAGAGGACTGTTGCGCTGGAGACTGGTGAGGAGTCGATGGCCTTAGCTGCCAGTTTGGAAGCACGATGAATTCCTTTGGCCATAGAATGGTCGCTTTCTTGGCTTCTCCAAGTTCAAGCACCTCCCCATCTTCACCTGCAGGGTGTTGCAGCTTCAGCTCCTCAAAATCTTTCATCACTTCATCCACCCCGACAACAGCGTAGCCATTTGGAACCGGTGAGAAATGGTAAGTTGGATTAGGTCCAATTGGTACGGCAATGCCGACCGCCACCTTCACGGTTAAGTTATAAAATTTCACATGCAGCTCACAAGGTGTGCACTCCGTGATATCATCCACTGGGTAGCGACGAAGAGGAGCCACTGCATCATCAATACCATCCTGGAGCTCCGTGGAAGCCACGCTGCTTTTCCGATTCGATGGGCCGCCGGTACCATCGCATGCAGCTTCTACCATGTGCCGCAGAGATTGGCCGCTAGTACCTTGCTGGCTAAGTGCGGCAATTTGTTCCTTCTGCAGCTTTAATTCTTCTTCTATATTACGCAGTCGGTCTGCAGCAGCGCGTGCTTCCATTGCCTCCCTTTCCTTTCTCCTCTGATGGCTTCTATCAGGAAATTTCTTCCTGTGCTCGGGAATCGCAATTTTCTTGGGCTTGGAGCCTATCACTCCTCGTGTTCGTCCGTCGTGTTCATCCCCAAGGACGCGTGTGAGCTCGTCATCCTCTCTATCAGGAATGAACCGTCCCTCTACAACATCCTTTACTGCCTTTCTAATTTCTTCGATGGGTAGTAGGGGCTTATCTTTGTGTGTTCTGTTATATATGCACTTCCCTTCTGCGTCCAACGTGCCCCCATGCCCGTAAAACCAATTTCTTGCCCGTTCGATCCATGCGAGTGGCTCTGGAGTGATCCCTTTAGCCAGCAGGTCCGCCTTAAGTTTCTCCCACTTAGGGATATTATAGGCGTAGCCACCAGGCCCCATATTATGGTGGTAGATCTTTTTAGCAGCATTTGCCTTATTTTTTGCAGACTTTTCCTGAGCTTCCTCCGATTTGTTGTACGCCACAAAATCTTCCCAGTAGTCCTTTATCTTCTCATACCCTTTATCGAAGTCCGGAGTCTTATTTTTCTTGACAAACTCGTTGTTCAATCTTTTCTTCCAGTTCTTGAATAGCTCGGCAATCTTCTTAAGAGCCCAGTCCTTGACTTTTTGCTCCATGTTTTGCCGGGCAATCTTTTTTGCCTCATCTGGATCCTCCTCATCTGAATCCACCTCTGGCGCCGGCAGGGTGAAATTAAGCATGAGCTTTCTCCAAAGTCTTTCTTTGCCCACCTCGCCGACATATCTTATTCCCCCCTCCTTTGGCTGATGCCATTCTCGAACGGTGATCGGGATGTAGTCCCTAACAAGAACTCCGCATTGCTTTACCATTTTTGTTGCAACATCAGGGGGAGCAGTCGGTGTGCCGTCTACAGCGACTCTTTCGATCCTGTACCTTTCTTGGTCGCCCAACTTTTTGGCTGGGCCTCGTTTTTTCCTTACAGAAGATTTGCTCGATCCGGAGGGCTAAAAGAAGAAAGAGCGTTAATATATGTATATAGACAGCGGAGGCTTAATTAATACAATCTTCGGATTCATTAATATATGTATATGCACCTCGCTGGAGTTTGCAACATGTAATGTTCCACCGGAGCCTTCGGCTTCTCCCTCGTCGGCTTCTCCCTCGCCGACTTCTCCCTCGTCGGCTTCTCCCTCGCCGACTTCTCCCTCGTCGGCTTCTCCCTCGCCGACTTCTCCCTCACCCCAGCCGTTGGGTTCTACCTCACCGGAGCCGTATCTTCGGTTGAGAGACTCATCTCCCTCATCGGAATTGTTCAAAAACTCCGAGGTGACATCGGCAACATCTTCCGGCCTGCGGATTATATCCTCGAGGATGTTTTCCTGATTTTCGTCTCGGTCCATAGTTTCTGCAAATTAAGAACAATGCACAAAACTTTAGTTGGGTAACTTGTTCCATATGTCAAGATACATCTACACAATTTTTGCCTTGCCTAAAAACCTAACATAAAATACTCTTAATTTGCAGGGGACATAAATTTGCATCTTTGCATATCTAACATCTTATTTGCATACTCACAAAATTTGAATCTAAAATTTGCATACAAATGTGAATCGGATATGTGAATGCAAATGTGAATACAAAGTTAAATTTGCTAATTTTGCTAACACCTTAATTTGGTAATTTTGCTAACACATAAATTTTGCTCCTAACACAATTTTTTTTCTAACACAATTTTTTGTCATAACACAGTACTAACAATTCGTAAAACAAATTTTTTTCCTAACAAAATTTTTCCTTACACAGTACTAACCATACAAAATTTGAATCTAAAATTTGCATACAAATGTGAATCGGATATGTGAATTCAAATGTGAATACAAACACTACTAATATTTGCTATAATCTGGACTAACATTGCTAACAACTGCAGGAGACGTCGATCGGGTGGCACAGGAGACGGTGGCGCGGCGGCGTCGGGTGGCGCAGGAGACGGCGACGTCGTCCGGCTCGAGGCGGGTGGCGCGGGCGTGGGTGGCCACGGGTGGGCGCGGTGGTGCTTCGACCGAAGAAGGGAGGAGGCCACGGCCGGGCGCGGCGAGGATGGCCACGGGCGGCGGCGCGCGAAGTACTTCGGTTCGAGGCGGCGCGGGTGGCGGCGTGGCGGCGCTTCGACCGGAGAAGGGCCACGGGCGGCAGGGCTTCGCCGTGTGGGAGAGGAAACTGCATGCGCCGGGGGGATTTGGGGATGGATTGGGGAAGGAGAAGGGCGCGGCGTTATAAACCAGGACTCATTGGTACCGGTTGAAGCCACGAACCGGGACCAATGACCCATTGGTCCCGGTTCTTGGCTACAACCGGGACCAGTGCCCTGGCAATTTATTGCCAGATTTGGCTCGCGCGCCCACGACTTTTCAGTTCTGAATGTTGTTCCCGCATTTTTTTTTCTTATTTAGGTGTTTGAATATGAATTTCAAATGGTTTTGAATCTGAAAAGACATTCAATTTGAATTTGAATTTGTATAAATAATCCAAAATAAATTTTACATTATTATTGTCATTTTAAATTTAATATGGATAAATTCATATCTTTTAATCCGTAAGTCGAAATTCGACAAATAATATGTATAAATCGATCAAAAAAAATTGAAATAATTTAATATTGTCATTTTTATTGTTATTGTCATTATTTAAAATAATTTAATAATTTAATTTGAAATAATTTGAAGTAATTTAATCGATCAATAATAAATTTTACATTATTATTGTCATTTTTACACGATCGTCGTCTTAGGATAAATGATAAACTTGAGTTTTGACATAGTATACAAAAAACTTCTTCATAGACTTGGAAATGCAGAGATAAAGAATACATTTTACACGATCGTCGTCTTAGCTAGACCAGAAGTAGTTAATGACAACAATCTTGGATACATAGACGAACCATAGGTTAGTCATACTCCTGCCTAGGCCTATAATACTCGTCCTCGTAGTCGTCGTAGTCGCCGCCGTCGTCGTCGCTGTCGTCGGGCGGTGCTCGCCTGGACTGGAACTGAGGGTAGCGCAGGCGGGGGTTATCGCCGGCCGTGATGTAGTTCATGACGCTCTGGAGAGTCCGGCCACTCCACCACAGCCGACGGCCGGCCTCGTTGAAGTTCGAAGGAGGCGGGCCGTCCTCCTCGTACCTGGCGAGCGCCCTCTCACGCCGATTGATGAAGAAGGCGTCCCAAGTCGGGCGGTAGTCGGGATGCCAGCGGGGATCCATCCGCTGCTCCGGAGTGAGCTCGAGGTAGTAGTGGTTCGTGATGGCCGCCCGACGTGCCAAACCTTGAGGGATAGGAGGGACCGGCACGCCTCCGGTGCTCAGCCTCCAGCCGGCGGGGTCGTCGTAGCCGGGCGGGCAGGGGTAGTTCGAGGCGGAAAGCGCCTCCGCCTCCGAGTAGGTTAGAGTGGGTACGGTGGAAGCCATGGGAGAGTGATGAGGTTGCAGATATGAGTTTGGATGTGCTATGCCAATGGAGGCCATGACTACATATATATATAGTGAGAATCCCACCAACAAGGAAGAAGCACACGGATCGTGTGTTTCTTTCGAGCGCTTGTGAGCCGTTGGATCAGGGGTGTGTTTCTTTTGAGGGCTTGTGAGCTGTTGGATCACTCTGTGAGCCACCAACCGGGACTAAAGGGAATCCCACCAATAAGGAAGAAGCACACGGATCGTGTGTTTCTTTCGAGCGCTTGTGAGCCGTTGGATCAAGGGTGTGTTGCTTTCGAGCGCTTCTGTGCCGTTGGATCAGGGGTGTGTTACTAGTCCCGGGCCGTGATACCACCCGGGACTAAAGGGGCCACGACCCTATATATAGCATCCATCATTGGCAGTACACGGGTAGCAGAGAGCAAGATTTCTGAGAGGCAGGAGTTCCTAGAGCGGAGGCTGAAGGTGAGCCCTCCCCTCGGTCGGATCCAAGCAGCGGCAAGGATCTCTGATGATTAGCAACATCCCCAACACTTGTTTGGACGGTTGCAGATCATCAGAGATGTCTTGCCGCTGTCTGGATCGAAGGCCGATTTGACCCTATATATAGCGCCCCTCCCCGATATGTTCGACACTCAGTGTCTACTCCTTGTAGTTCATTTTGGTATACAAAGCAATCAGATTCCCGTCATACAGCCCAACGGTGCATTTGATATGCAGTCACTCACGAGCCACCGTTGGGCTGTATGACTGGGAAACCGTGTGTTTTGGTCAGTTACCAGAGGGAGCCGGCCCCCGAGGAGGTGGTACGTCGCCGTATCAGGGAGGAGGACGAGCACGTCAATCGCTATGTGTTTATGTTGGATATGCCAGCGGTGTATAACAGTAGATGGATGGTTCTTCATAGGGATCCTTCTCACGTGAGTATTGCCCCTGTGATGGTTCCTGCTCTTTGGGTGCGCAGCGCCGGCCGCTCAGCACCTCGTGGCTTAGGACCCGGCAAACCGAGCTATGTATTATGGTTTTCACCATATAAAGGTTTAATACATTACTACACATCACATAAAGGTTTAATACATTACATTGATTTACATAAAAGCCATGAACCCTTCTTCGCGTATGTCCCTGGCCTATGATCGCTTCGGCCGTAACCATGGAGCATCTTCATTATTTAACGGGATGCTTGGGTCAGTTTTCACTGTGAAGGGCGGAATTTCATCAAACTTATCATAATCTGCTGACATGTCTATCTTATCCTCGACTCCCACGATGTTTCTTTTCCCTGAAAGAACTATGTGACGCTTTGGCTCATCGTCTGATGTATTCGTTTGCTTTTTTTTTTCTTTTTTTCGGTCTGGAGGACATGTCCTTCACATAGAAAACCTGAGCCACATCATTGGCTAGGACGAATGGTTCGTTCTTGTAACAACCAAGATCCTTGAGATCCACTGTTGTCATTCTGTACAGCTGGTCTACCTTTATCCCTTCTCCATTCATGTTGATCCAACTGCACCGAAACAAAGGGACCTTAAAAGTAGGTCCATAGTTGATGCATGTAAAATGCATACATGAACTTTGCACTTTAATTGCTTATATTCCAATCATATTTGCATCATATAAGGGTTATATTCATGTTTTATAATGATTTTTGGAAATATTTATTTATTTCCTATTTTTATGGAATTAATCCTGCACAGGCAGAAAACCCTGTTTTCGTATTTTATTATTTCAGGGACCCAAACGTCAACGAAAAATCCTGGAAATTTACGGGCATCAGTTTTTGGAAGGAAGAAGACCTAAGGAAAAAAGAAGCAAGCGAACGGAGGCCCGAGGGCCGAACGGAGGTGGCCCACGCGGCCCCCCTTGCTGGACGCGTGGGGCCCACCCGTTCGGGCCTCGAGGCTCCGTTGCCGTCGATCTTCGCTCCACCGACATACTCTTGACCTAAAAACGCCTATAAAAATAGTCCCCCGACGTTCTCTGGAGGAGCGCCGCACAAACACAGAAACACCGAAACGGAGATCAGGAGCTGCAGATTGGAGGGGGAAAACTCCGGCGGGGCACTGCCGGCGTGGTCTCCATCTTCTCCATCGACTTCTCCACTGTCTCCATGATGAAGAGGGAGTAGTCCACCTCTGGACTATGGATTTGTGGAAGTAACTTATGTATCTCTCCTCTCTTGAGCTTCACTAATTAGTACCGTACGAGCTGCTGAACATGATTACGGTCATCGTTGTAATACCTTTGTGGTGGATCTTTATGAGTTAATATATGTTTGAGATTGCAATGTTTGTTTCAGTTATGAGTATAGATGCATATTATGTACCCCGTTCTTGTCTACTTGTTTTGACCAAGCATGTTTATGAGAGCGTGTGTGGGGGAACGTGTGCATTAGTTGGAGTAACGGGGGGTGGCTAGTGCAGTGAACGTGAGAGAAAGTTCTGCGATCCACTTTGGTATCTTTACCTAACTTTGTTGCCTCACTAGGGATAAACTAAAATACCATGCTACCGGAGATGTGGGTGTGACCATTGCCACTACTCCATGACTAGATCTAGCATGTTCTTATTTTCACTTCATGTCATGATACTTATTGCTATACTCTGAGTTATCTTAATTACCTTGGTGTTATGATTTAGTTCGCATCTTGGTGGAGTATAAGTGAGATTAATATCCAAAAGATCTCTATGTTAGGACGTGATGCCCATATATTTAAGTAACTTGTTATCAAACCCTGTGTTGCAATCTCATATGTTAACTGTTTGTTGTTCTATTGTCCACCACATGATAAAGAGACTGTGCATTTGTAAAACCATGAATCCCGGTCCATTTTTAATCATAAGAAACACCTTTCCAACACCATATACCACTTTTCTATTTTCAGCCATCATTAAATCCGAAAATACAAAAACATTTATCATCTTGCATTCATCACCCAAAAACCCAAAAATATCATTTATCATTGCATCCACTATCCTTGCATATTTATCTATCATCATTGCATATTCATCTCTTGCTTGCATTGCACATTTATCTTGATATTATTCTTACACCTTGTGCTTGACAACCACAGGTGAGGTTGAGAACCAAAACATCTAACCTTGTTTTGTAGGTAACCAAAAAGAAGGATAAGAAGATAAATCTACCACTTCAGATTCCCCGAGAGTTCGATATTAAACCCTCGAGTCACCCTCGTGGGGAAAGCACGTCTTCCACTTACTACACACTCTGCACTTGGAGTCTCAACCTAACCCATTTACTTTTCACGCAGGTAACTACGTGAAGGGCCATCAAGACTGTTTTCTGGCGCCGTTGCCGGGGAATCGTAGCTGAGAGATTTATCCAAGGGTGTGCATCATCGCATTCATCTCACAACGAAGTCAACGTCACCAACTTGTGCTAAACACCTAAGCTTGGGGAGGTTGCACCTACGTGAGTTATCCATCTTTACTTACAAAGCAATTTATTTGTTTTGTTTGTGTCATTGCATATCATATCCCGCTTGCATTGTCTTGCTTTTGTAATTCGGTTTACACGTGTGAGACACATTTTATTTTCAGTTTTGCATCAAAAATTAAAAATACCGAAAAACTTGCTATCATAATTCGGTTTGGTAGTATGTCTAAGTGGGTTCACGGAGGAACAACAAAATTATGTTAAGGAATACCGCTTGTCTGAAAAAGGGAAACACTTATGGGCACAAATATATGAGTTAAATTGTTTTGCTAGAAACTTGTGCTCTACTTATGATAAATCCTACTGCTTTAATGAACCTCTTTGTTGTAGAAGGCATAAACACCTCTCTTTCCAATGTGATTATAATGATAATGAAACCTTGGCTGCTTATGTCAAAGGAAACTATGACTTTGATAATCTTGAACAAATTGAAGAATTTGTTGTTTTTATGGGTGCCTATGAAATTGCTGGTTATATTCAAAATGGTGATGATGCTCCTTTTAAAACTGAGAATCTTGCTATACTTGGTTATTGTCTTGAATTTTACAATGATAATCCTTATATCACTGACTTTCTTGAGAATACCTATTCTCCACAAGAACTAGCTACCTTTCAGGAACCTGTGGGAGAAGAAATTGCTGAAACTGTGATCTCATTGGATGAAAAAGAGGAAGAATGTGAAGAGGAGATTGAAATGGATATGTTCCAACCTAAGCTTGGGGAAGAGTTGGATCTCCCAACTTCACCTTCAACAAATGATAGTAACACTCAAACTCAAAAATCTTTTGTTACTTATGAGAACCCATGTTATGATGAGAGTGAAACTAAAAATTCTATGGTCCTATATGATAACCCATGCTATTATGATGAAACTAATAATGATATTAGTGAACTTATGGATGATAATGAGGAGTGTTGCTTAAATATGCTATATGATAATGCTTTGGATGATGGTCCTATGCTTATTGATAATCCTCCATGTTTAGAACTTGTTACTAAATTATGTGAGGAAACAAATGATATACCTGCTGTATGTGATAGTGCTCTTACTAATGAGAGTCCTACTGTGTTCTTAAATTCTCCTAACTACACCATAAAGGAGAAGTTTGATTATGTTGAGAAATACTTATGTGGTTTGCAATTATCTCTAATTCCAAATATTTGTTGCAGCCATGATATTAAACTTGATATTGATAACTATTTTGAAAGAGGGAAGCATGCTAATGAATTCCAAGATAAATTTAATGATCCTCTTTATGTGCCTAAATTATCTAAGTTGGAAGATTCCATTGGATATATGGTTGAATACACTTCTACTACTTGCAACTATTATGAAAGAGGAGGTGGTAAGAACCCTATGTATGCTACTAATAGTTATGGGCTGCAAGTAACTATTCTTAATATGCATTGGAAAACTTCTATTTATTGTGATTCATTCATATACAAAATGCCAATGCATAGAAAGAAAGTTAGATTTCGTTGTTGTTATTTTTGTGTTTTGTTTTTCTCTCTACCAGGTCTCAACTTGAATATTATTTTGATTGCATTGAGAACACCATGGGATCCTGGTATTGTGCATGGAACACTTCCCAAGGAAGAGGGAACCGCCAAAGTTCAAGCTCCCTCATGAGCTTCGTCCTCAATAAACAACAAGTAAGAAGCCTAGCTATATGGCTATAAAGAAAGCGTTTTGCGGGAGGCAACCCGGTTATCTTTTTGTGTGATTTTCTTTGTGTCCTCTTGCTGTCCCAAGAGACTTTATTTTTTGTTTTGGTTCTGGAGTTTTCAATAAAGTACCAAGTTTAACCCCTTTTGGTTTGAAAAAGTTGCTTATAGCGTTCGGAGATTTTATTCCTGCACAAGTCTGTGCACGGTATGATTTTTAGTTCTTATTCTGTAACTCCGAATGAGCTCATATTTGAACTGTAGTTGCAACTTTTCATCCTCTGTACGCATGAATTGTTTCGGAATTTTTCGAGAAAGTTTGGTAGGGTAGAAAAATATGTTTTGCTGCTGCTGTTTTTCTGGACAGATTCTGTCCCATTTTGTTTGATGCATGCTTTGAGCTTTTAAGTTGAATCTTTTTGATCCAATTGAGTTTATGAGTAGGCATACAACATTATACACTTTCTGGACATGTCATATGAATTTTTGTTCAAGGATTATATGCAGCAAGGAACCTATTTGTTTATCACTATTAATGCACCCCACAGAAAAGAGATGGGAGAAACGGTGTTTTGAAGTTTTTTCACAGGGATGGGAGGAGATGCACCAAGAGCTATCCAAGGATGGTGAAGACCATAAGCTTGGGGATGTGAAGACAACCCCGCTGGACCTACACACTCTCGGTTTGCACACGTCCAACTTCTGTTTTTCGATCGAAACACTTTATCGCATAAACTTGGAGCGTCGTTTTTGTTTTTGAGTCTTGAGAGACCACCACATTATCAATAATATATGAGAGAGCTACTGGAAATATGGGTTGAAATATGTTGGATGCTTTTATAAGATTGCGAAAAGGGATGTTTGACTTGATTTTTAATGATACATATAGTTGCATGATTCATGAGCTTGTTTATGATTAGTAGTTTGCAAATTCTTTTTGTAGAGCTATCACTTATTCATGTTAAGGTGCTGATTATTATATTACTTGGTTTGACATGGATTAGTTAGTTATATGGACACTCATGCATGCTTCTAGATGGTCAACTTTCTCCCTTTTGGTAGCCCAAAAACTCCAACAAGCAAAAACTTGTTTCCAACACCTTCAACCAAAGTTATTCCAGTGAGTCCACCATATCTACCTATTGGCTTTATGCTATTCCGAGCATGTTTATCATGTTGTTTGTGTTATCTTATTTCTGAATGAAAATGTTTATGTTATTGATTGCAATGGAAAAAAGTTGGTTATATAGCTCTCACGAACTTGATGCACAATGTTCTTTTATTTGCATAATAAAACTTGACCCATTGTGATTAAGATTATGATGTTTGTGGCTTGATGAATGTTTTGGGTTGGAAGTTAGCCCATATGTGCTGTCACATGGCAAGCTTTCAACACGCTCTTCATCTCATTTAGTTGATATCATGTGCTTTTGTCTATAGATGCTTATCATGTTGAAATAAATGTGGAAATGAAGTGAGGTTAAATGAGTTTGTATTAATCGTTAGAGAGACGCCTGGGCCGCTAATCTAAGCCATGCATCATTCATGGTGGAAATTTACTTACATACTATGGTGAACCTTCTGTGATACACCTTGCAATAAAAAAACTATTCCAAATGGTAAATAAAAAGGATGTTGAGATTGTTCATTTTGTTTGTTTGTCTTGTCATTTTGATATGGGCTTGTTCCATATCTTGGGACAAGAGGTACCCCAGTTGACCCTTGGCCTCTTGATGATACTATTATGCTTACAATGATATTTAATTGAACTTGCTTTGTTTCCCAAGTTGAGTAACACATGGTGTAAGTACTTGTATTCAAGGGGCATGAGACATTCAACCCATTCTTTATCAAGCACACTACTCATATTTGCTTTCACTTTAACCTTAATCATTCAAGATGCTATGATAGGGGCAATGAGAGCTTGACACCAATGAATACCTTATTGCAATCATTAACTTAAGTAGAAGAGTTTGGAAGTTGGATGAGACTTATGCATGCTTTACCTCTACTCACATATACATCTCTCCAAAGTGTACACCATTCATATTCAGATTTTCATCTACACTCTATGACCATTATAGGATGTTCTACTTATCATTATGCATACATGTGTTCCATATTACTTGCTTCTATGTTACACTTTGTGAACTATCAATGAACATCCTTGTCTTGAATACTTGATATCACTTCATAAACTATTTGCATATTGCTACTCCTTTGAAAAAAGAATCATTTGACTTTATGTAGCAATTGTAATCATCTTTGATATCCATTGTTAAGTATTAAATTGCAAAGTCCATGTTAGTTTTATCATCTTCATACTCGAGGACGAGCATGGATTAAACTTGGGGATGTTGATGCATGTAAAATACATACATGAACTTTGCACTTTAATTGCTTATATTCCAATCATATTTGCATCATATAAGGGTTATATTCATGTTTTATAATGATTTTTGGAAATATTTATTTATTTCCTATTTTTATGGAATTAATCCTGCACAGGCAGAAAACCCTGTTTTCGTATTTTATTATTTCAGGGACCCAAACGTCAACGAAAAATCCTGGAAATTTACGGGCATCAGTTTTTGGAAGGAAGAAGACCTACGGAAAAAAGAAGCAAGCGAACGGAGGCCCGAGGGCCGAACGGAGGTGGCCCACCCGTTCGGGCCTCGAGGCTCCGTTGCCGTCGATCTTCGCTCCACCGACATACTCTTGACCTAAAAACGCCTATAAAAATAGTCCCCCGACGTTCTCTGGAAGGAGCGCCGCACAAACACAGAAACACCGAAACGGAGATCAGGAGCTGCAGATTGGAGGCGGAAAAATCCGGCGGGGCGCTGCCGGCGTGGTCTCCATCTTCTCCATCGACTTCTCCACCGTCTCCATGATGAAGAGGGAGTAGTCCACCTCTGGACTATGGGTTTGTGGAAGTAACTTATGTATCTCTCCTCTCTTGAGCTTCACTAATTAGTACCGTATGAGCTGCTGAACATGATTACGGTCATCGTTGTAATACCTTTGTGGTGGATCTTTATGAGTTAATATATGTTTGAGATTGCAATGTTTGTTTCAGTTATGAGTATAGATGCATATTATGTACCCCGTTCTTGTCTACTTGTTTTGATCAAGCATGTTTATGAGAGCGTGTGTGGGGGAACATGTGCATTAGTTGGAGTAACGGGGGGTGGCTAGTGCAGTGAACGTGAGAGAAAGTTCTGCGATCCACTTTGGTATCTTTACCTTACTTTGTTGCCTTACTAGGGATAAACTAAAATACCATGCTACCGGAGATGTGGGTGTGACCATTGCCACTACTCCATGACTAGATCTAGCATGTTCTTATTTTCACTTCATGTCATGATACTTATTGCTATACTCTGAGTTATCTTAATTAACTTGGTGTTATGATTTAGTTCGCATCTTGGTGGAGTATAAGTGAGATTAATATCCAAAAGATCTCTATGTTAGGACGTGATGCCCATATATTTAAGTAACTTGTTATCAAACCCTGTGTTGCAATCTCATATGTTAACTGTTTGTTGTTCTATTGTCCACCACATGATAAAGAGAGAGTGCATTTGTGAAACCATGAATCCCGGTCCATTTTTAATCATAAGAAACACCTTTCCAACACCATATACCACTTTTCTATTTTCAGCCATCATTAAATCCGAAAATACAAAAACATTTATCATCTTGCATTCATCACCCAAAAACCCAAAAATATCATTTATCATTGCATCCACTATCCTTGCATATTTATCTATCATCATTGCATATTCATCTCTTGCTTGCATTGCACATTTATCTTGATATTATTCTTACACCTTGTGCTTGACAACCACAGGTGAGGTTGAGGACCAAAACATCTAACCTTGTTTTGTAGGTAACCAAAAAGAAGGATAAGAAGATAAATCTACCACTTCAGATTCCCCGAGAGTTCGATATTAAACCCTCGAGTCACCCTCGTGGGGAAAGCACGTCTTTCACTTACTACACACTCTGCACTTGGAGTCTCAACCTAACCCATTTACTTTTCATGCAGGTAACTACGTGAAGGGCCATCAATAGTCAAGTTCCCATATCTCCTCTATGCGACCATAGTATGTGTCCTTTTGCCCATCGTCGTTTGTTGCATCAAAGCGGACACCACTGTTCTGGTTGGTGCTCTTTTTATCTTGGGAGATCGTGTAAAATGTATTCCCATTTATCTCGTACCCTTGGAAATTCAATACAGTCGAAGATGGTGACGCGGCCAACAAGTAGAGCTGATCTCCGACAGTGGTGTCATTCATGAGCTGTAATCGCAACCAACTGCCGAAAGTCTCCATGTGTTTTTCTTTAATCCAGGAGTCAGCCTTCCCCGGGTTCTTGGAGTGTACATAATTCTTGTGTTCCTCGATATACAGAGCCACGAAGGTGGAACTTTGTAGAACTGTGTAGTGTGCTTGAGTTAAAGAATGCCCGTCCCTACATATCAGTGCTTTCTTTCCTAGCGTGCCTTTTCCACTCAGTCTCCCCTCATGCCGCGATTCAGGAACACCAATCGGCTTAAGGTCAGGAATAAAGTCAACACGGAACTCAATGACCTCCTCTGTTCCATATCCCCTTGAGATGCTTCCTTCTGGCCTAGCACGGTTATGAACATATTTCTTCAAGACTCCCATGAACCTCTCGAAGGGGAACATGTTGTGTAGAAATACAGGACCGAGAATGGCAATCTCGTCGACTAGGTGAACCAGGAGATGCGTCATAATATTGAAGAATGATCGGGGGAACACCAACTCGAAGTTGACAAGACATTGGACCACAGCCTTATGTAAACTTGGTAGAGTTGCTGGATCGATGACCTTCTGTGATATTGCATTGAGGAATGCACATAGCTTCACAATGGGTACTCGAACATTTTCCGGTAGAAGCCCCCTCAATGCAACCGGAAGCAACTGCGTCATAATCACGTGGCAATCATGAGACTTCAGGTTCTGGAATTTCTTCTCTGCCATATTTATTATTCCATTTATATATGATGAGAAGCCAGCCGGGACCTTAATACTGCTCAGGCATTCAAAAAAGATTTCCTTCTCTGCTTTGGTAAGAGCGTAGCTGCTTAAGTATTGACGCCCTTTATCCGTCTGCTTGTTGTATGGGTCTTTCATACGTTGCTGGTCCTCCCGTGCTTCTGGTGTATCTTTTGTCTTTCCATACACGCCCAGAAAGCCTAGCAGGTTCACGCAAAGATTCTTCGTCACGTGCATCACGTCGATTGAAGACCGGACCTCTAGGACTTTCCAATAGGGTAGCTCCCAGAATATAGAGCACTTCTTCCATATGGGTACATGGTTGTCAGCGTCATTCGGAACAGATAGACTGCCAGGACCCTTTCCAAAGATTACTTTTAAATCCTTGACCATGTCATATATAACATCACCATTAGGGAGGTTAGGCATCTTCCGGCGATCTGCCTCACCGTTGAAATGCTTGCCTTTCTTTCTTACGGCATGACCGTTCGGAAGAAATCGACGATGCCCCAGGTACACATTCTTGTTTCCCAAATGTATACTTTCAGTCTTATCTAAACAGTGCGTGCATGCATTGTATCACTAGTTTGACTGTCCTGAAATGTTACTAAGAGCAGGCCAATCATTGATGGTTACGAACAACAACGCTCGTAGGTCAAATTCCTGTTGTTTGTGCTTATCCCACACACGTACACCTGGTACGGACCACAACTGCAAAAGTTCATCAACTAATGGCCTTAGGTACACATCAATGTTGTTGTCGGGTTACTTCGGGACTTGGATGAGCACTGGCATCATAATGAACTTCCGCTTCATGCACAACCAAGGAGGAAGGTTGTAGATACACAGAGTCACGGGCCAAGTGCTATGACTGGAGCTCTGCTCCCCAAAAGGATTAAAGCCATCTGTACTTAGACCAAATCTTAAGTTCCTTGCGTCATCTGAAAATGTCGGGAACTCTCTGTCGATTTTTCTCCACTGGGACCCATCGGCGGGGTGTCTCAACTTCCCGTCTTTCTTATGCTCTTCTTTGTGCCATCGCAACAACCTGGCGTGCTCTTTGTTTCTGAACAGACGTTTCAACCGTGGTATTATAAGAGCATACCACATCACCTTAGCAGGAACCCTCTTCCGGGGGGGGCTCGTCATCGCCCTCAATATCACCAGGGTCATCTTGTCTGATCTTGTACCGCAGTGCATTGCATACCGGGCATTTATCCATATTCTCGTACTTCTCACCGCGGTACAGGATGCAGTCATTAATGCATGCATGTATCTTCTGCACATCTAATCCTAGAGGGCAGATAGCCTTCTTTGCTTCGTATGTAGTCTCGGGCAATTCGTTATCCTTTGGAAGCTTCGGCTTCATTATTTTCAGTAACTTCTCAAATCCCTTGTCAGAACAACCAGTCTCTGCCTTCCATTTCAGCAGTTCCAGTGTGGTACCGAGCTTTGTGCTGCCATCTTCGCAATTTGGGTACAGCAACTTTTTGTGATCCTCTAGCATGGCCTCCAACTTTAGCTTCTCCTTTTCTGTATCGCATTCTCGCTTTGCATCAGAAATGACCCCACCAAGAACATCAGCGGGCTCATCTGATGCCCGATGTTCACCTCCTTCTTCTTCAACGTCTTCCATTACAGTATCACCGCATTCTTCAGGGAACATAGGATAGTTGTCATCATCCTCCTCTTCTTCATTGTCTTCCATCCTAACCCCTCTTTCTCCGTGCTTGGTCCGACAATTATAGCTGGGCATGAAACCTTTCCGAATCACGTGGTCTTGAATGGTTCTCGAGTCAGAGTACTCCCTGACGTTCCGACACTTGTCACATGGATAAGGCATAAAATTATCCACTTTGTTTGCCTCAGCCACATCGAGAAATTTATGCAGGCCTGCAATAAACTCGGAACTGCGTCGATCGCCGTACATCCATCGCATCCGTGCATCCATCTGCATCATATAATTAAGTTTATCAAATACCATTACAATAACATCTTGAATAGTGAAATGACCACCGTACATCGACACATGCAATATTTCTGTATCAATTACAGATGAAAAGGATAAAGTTGCTAACCTCGGTCGAGGATATCATTTTGTGTGAACTTAAGTGTGGCTCGGACATTTTATCGAACACATCTTGTGCGTGGCAAAGGAAAAAAAAACTAGCACCCACTTCCACCAATCCAAGGAAAAAAAACAGAGGAGGGAAGGGGGGGTGGGGGTTATTTATATGCAGGGGAGGGGTATTGGTCCCGGTTCTTGTAACGAACCGGGACCAAAGCTCCGCGGCACGCCACGTGTCCGGCTCTGGAGCTTTGGTCCCGGTTCGTGTCTAGAACCGGGACCAATGCCTCCAACCGAACCGGGACCAATGGTCCACGGGCACCTGGCAGCTCGAACCGGGACCAATGCCTGGCATTGGTCCCGGTTTTTGCCTGAACCGGGACTAATGACTTTTGGACTCCGGATGAAAGACCCTTTTTCTACTAGTGGATCCTCACTCGATTGGCCGCGCGTCCTCCCCACATGCTTGCGAGTAGTCGACTATGTCGCCAGGACGCCGTCGCTAGCCACTACCCTTCACTGCCCTTTACCAGGCCGCCGCCGCCAGCCATTACGTCGACCCCGCGGCGTCCGATGGCCACACGGATGGCCAGGAATGGATGAGGCAGCCGCGCGGGAAGAGGAGGCTACAAGCCTACAACTGCGGCAGCCACCTCCGGGAGAACTTGATTTACACGTTCCACTCATGAATGCATAAACTTGATATACATGGCACCACAATAGCCAGTAGCCGAGGCTTCTGTTCGCGAGTCTACAACAACTTGACAAGATTAAACGCGAGATGTTCTTTATTTCTACTAATATCTATGGCATCACATTACATTGCTGTCGTTTCTTCGCGACGTCGTCGACAGGAGACAAACAACAAACCATTCTTAGATTTCCTAACCTTGCTCTGTTCATGTGATTCACATAGGATGATGTTGTTCAGACGGATAAATTGATTAACATATTGGCGGCACGTGCGGGCTCAATCGTCTCTAGGCTCTGTTTCCTTTTTTAACTGTCCGGCTCGGTTTGCTCCGTTTCATGTGGCTGGATTGAACAATTTCAATTACCCCCTTACAATATTAAGTTGCCTAAACTAGCCCAAACAATACTACTACCCCGCATGACTAGTAAGTTGTACCGTAAAAAAGCCCGTGGGTTCTGGATGTATGAACAACTAAATATGCAGTGGTATGCAACCTTGTGAACAAAGATGAAACCAAACTTGACATGAAAATACGAAGCACGTGATTCCTATAACAGTAGCATCACAAACTAAAACACTCACCATTAGCCTAATTAATTTTAGCTTGGTCTCATACATTAGCAAACAACTTCAGAGGAAGCGGATGACGCATTACATAAAATTGCAGACGGAAAAGGAGAAGGTAAGTGACCTTAATTATAATTTATGGATGCAAAGCTTGCTCCGGCAATACAAAACCTTGCTGAGCTATGCATCTTCTGAAACCACAGTACACCATGGCACTCATCCGTTTCTGAGCACATACAGTGCACTGATGTCAAGAATCAATCAATAGATCTAAGTGATATTTGAGGCTTAAACTGGGTAAATAAGTGCAAGAAAATTTTCCAATCAAATCAGCATATCCATGTTGAACAAATTAACTAAGAACAGATCAGCAGATTACATGCTAGCATGAGTTAGCTCTAGCCGCAGCTTTCTAGTAATTGCAAGAAATTATTGTCTCGTGTAAACTCAACATCTGCCGCCGCCAAAAGCACGCATCTAGATCCTCCTTGCTGCCGCCGCACTCCGTGGCCGTCCACCGCCGTCTCAGGGCTGACCTGGTCTTCCGCCCCATCGTACTCGTATGCCTCGACGCGCCCCTGGCCCCACGGCACCTCCGCGGCTGTTAGCCCGTCCGCCAAAGCGGCACCTCCATGAGCGCCCGACCCCCGCCTGGAGCAGTGCTTCCCTGACTCCTGCCGCCCCGTGCCAGTGGCGGCGCTAGGAATTTGCAAATTGGTATTCATGCGATATTCATTTTGCCAAAATCATTGATGTTTTGTCAAAATTGTCACTGTTTTGCCAAAATCATGCGTATTTTTTTGATGGGCCACCGGGGGAGGGAGAAAACCCTCCACCAGAATTTTTTATATAAGCCTGTATCAGGAGTATACATATGGAAATACACAAGGGGGGGGGAGACAACACAACACGGGGGTGGGGGCAGCAACCACACTAAGGGCTCGTTCGTTTCGAGGGGATCGTATCCAGATGTAGAATTTTTCCAGACAAGGATTGGGTTGATCCCATACCGTCACCCAATCCCCACTAACCCCAACATAACCCTTTCTTATAATCAGTTGTGCGTTCTGTTAATCCCGAGTTCCCGACCACGCCGCCGACTTCGCTTCCCGTCCCTTCGCTCAGCTCGCTCGCTCGCGTCGTGGGAATTCGTCCAGACGTCAGGTGGGGATAATTTTTTTCCAGACCAAGATAGCAGGAGATGGGCGGGATTGCTTGGGCCAATATTCCCGACAGGGATTAAACGAAGACCATAGTTTTGGTGGGCAGGAAAAAATATCTCGCGGGGTTGGACAACCAGGACCAGGCCGCAATCCAGATCAATCCCTGCCTCTCAGGGATTAACCGAACGAGGCCTAAGCGGGAGCTGCCGATCGAGAAGCATTGCAGCCAGTCTAGGGCTTCATGTTGGATCTCGGGGGGCAGCCTCGCTTGCCATAACCGCGCGTCGTCACGGCAGTTCTTGAGCAGCAAAGGGAGGTAGGGGTGCAGACCCTAAAACACAACCCCGTTTCTGTGCTTCCAAAGGTGCCAGATGCAGAGAAGGGTGTAGGTGACAAGCCGTCGCTGGGGGAGCCCGGGCCGGAGCGGGGAGCTCATGGATCATCTCCACCGAGGCATTTGGTGGAGGGGGACACCCAACAGCGTCCCATAAGCCTTTTGCGAAGGCGCACTCGAAGAACAGGTGAGCTCCCGTCTCCACGGGATGCTGGCAGATGGGGCAGCTTCTGCCAGGGAAAGGATGCCCTTGCGAAGCAAATAGTTGCGACTGGGAAGGCGATCCTGAACAAGGAGCCAACCGAAGAACTGAACTCTGGATGGGGCGTGGTTACCCCAGATGAAAGTAGCGAACGGAGCCTCAACCCATCCCAGGTGGCAAAGCTTGTACAAAGCTGAAGCCGAGAAACTTCCTTTCGTGCCCCGGCATTGGGTGAGGCGCTGGGAGTCCGGAACACCGGGCGCCACGGTCTTGGTGGCGAGGAGCGACTCCCGCTCCTGGGTTGCAACGGACGAGAGGCGAGGCACAAGGCCGGCATCCAACCCTTACGAGAGAACCTGGGCGACGGACGCGTCTCCGTCGGTGGCGTGGGAGAAGAGCGCTGGCATCATGTGGCAAAGGGCCTCCGCGCCGCGCCGACCCAGCGGTCCTTCCAAATCATGGGTATTCACATGCATACATAGGAGTAGCCCTAGCGCCGCACCTGCCCCGTGCCTGGCTGCGTGGTGGTCGACATGAGGGGTGCCCCCCTGTACAGCCGCTACTTGTCAACGCTGTTGCCGCTGACTATGCCGTGGCCACGCTCTGCCTCACGCCGGCGGGACAGAGACCATGGGGAAAAGAAGACGACAGGGAGCGCTACGGATGCCGCCGAGAGCATGAGTCGCTGCGAGCATGCGGGGAGGAAGAAGAAGGTAGTCCACTCGAGGAACACGGTGACGGGAGGTCAAGCGTGCTCGTGGAGGGTGTGGTTCTCGGGGAAAAAAAGAAGAACGAACAGGTACGGTGGTAGTTTTTATGTATTATGTGATTTGGTGGGAGTGCAAGTCAGTAAATTTGTGTCGGATGAAAATTTTGGCAGAAGCCTTACTCCTTTTATTATTAGTAACTAGTAATCATGTACGTGCAATGCACGTTTCAACAAATATACACTTAAAAACCAATTATACTAACAAGCATATATACCTTTCTATTCATGAATGTTTTCATAACCATGTGTTGGCCTTACAGAAACATGATTTTGTAAGCAATATGTATATTGTTCAATTTAAAATTTTACCTAAATTAGAAAACATTCTCTATAAATTGTGGTCCCATTGTTTCTCTTGCAGCTGACATGGATGCCTCCTCCAGCCAACCTCTATCCCGAGCTCCATCAGTACGTGACAGAACTGGTTCCATTGTGAAATGAAGCAGACATTAGGCATAGGCCGTTAAACATAATAATTTCACTATGCACAAGGTTAAATATCGGGACATCGTTTCATGGAATCCGTGTCCATGGTCAAAGTCTGATAGTTTGTGCAAGATCATATCATCATACACGTTCTGGATGTCGAATATAAAATGGGATTGTAGTTAGCCTTTCCATGAAGTAAAGGATGATCTAGAAAAACTTAACTCGTTTGCTAAAGGGAAACGTGAATCAATGGTTCCCTTTAGAGGAAGAAGCTAACTCTAGTGCATCTCTCCATATATTATTGTCACTTCTCTTTTAGGTCTTTTCCTTGGGCTTCGAGGTTATGATCGACCCTGCTCAAGTGTCCAACCAGCGTTACTGTGATCTCGCGCGACAAGTTAGCATTTTCAAGGCTGTTGGCAAGACGAATGTCCAGATCTATGAACCTGAAGAACAAATTCGGAAAAGCAGAATTGCTGCCAGGATCTCTAAACCTCAAAACATAGGATTCATAGCTTTACCAAGAATGTTACTCCTAGAAAGTAAGTGATGAACTGATGATCTATGAATACAATCAATGACAAGATATCCAAGCACACCGGTTAAGATAAACAAGTAGGCACTCCAAAAAATAGTTGTACACCGAATGTGTTTTTTTCTCTGAAATGACAAGCATAGGAAACCGGTAACTGAGTAAAATACTGAGTCCACAATGTGCAGATATAAGAAATGCTGAATCTTTATTGAGAAATGAGCATGCCTACCATGAAGGGAGTAAAGTTGGCAGAGCACAATCTACCATTGCCGCTTCATATCCAGGATAAAGCAACCTATGTGCTCCATTCTAGTCCATTGCCTTTCCGCAGTTTGCTCATTGATTATCTTCACCTCTCTCTCGAGTATTGAGAACTGCATTCAGATATTATTCAAACCATTTCCTGCTAATACAAAAGAAAAAAATGTGCATGTAGTAAATACATGCCTAACATTCAGGACCAACAATTATGCATTCGTGGAGAATATAACCAGCTATAAATCTTGGACTGTAACGAGGGTAGCTTACCAATAGTTCTTTTAGACTCCAGATAAAGATTGAAGGGTACCACCAAGATGGGCTTGTTGCTCAAAATCGACAACGGAACCAGCTGCAAGAACCACAAATAAGTTGAATGCAAAATCACCAAAAACAGTTGGAAGTGACTAGAAATTACAAAGTAACAACACCTTCAAAAGTCGATTTATTTCCATCACACCCAAGTAGAATTTCAAGTTCAAAGCCAAGTGTCGTCGTATCGGCATCTTCGATAGGAGACGGGGTCCTGCTAGCTGAGGGTGAACGTAGGGCAAGAAGGTGGACATCGTCGAGATCGGATTGTACACGGCAGTTTACCCAGCTTCAGGCTCCACGGCGGTGACGCAGCCCTACGTGCTGCTATAACTCACTATAATGGCAGATTGCCGTGTTACAGGTTACAATGACTATGAGTATTGTCTCGTATTAAGTTGTGCGTGAATCTCCTAGAGTCGTCCCCTAAAGGCGTCTCGAGGTCCGCCTTATATAGGCGGCCGGACCTAGGGTTACAGGGGCCAAACGTGTTCGTCAAGACTACAGAGTCCTAAACCTATCTGGCAAGCCACCGCCTTCCGTCTTGATCCTGGTGGCGTCATGGGCTTCAGTCTTGGCCCTCCGTCTTGCCATCCTCTGTTCGCCTTGTCCGCCGACTATCTGGGCCACCCGGCACGCTAAAGCCTTAACCACCACTTTAGGCCACCCTGGACTAGCCGGATTGATCCATGTCAGAGATACCCCCAGTAGGTATATCCCCAACATTAGCCCCTGGAAAGGTTGAAGTTCTCCAGGCGCCGTCTTCTTTTGTCGACCATGTCCGCCTTGTTCTTGATGTAGTAGGCGGCTGAAGAGCTTGAAGCATTCCGAAGTTGAAGTAGGCAGCAGTCCGTCTGAAGTAGCTGGACACATTGCCGCCAACATGGGAAAGACGGCCCGACCTCCTGTAAGGAATCTTCCATGCGATGTCTTGTAACTTGACTGGTCTCTTCAAATGTTGACGGATGACGTCACGCAGTCCACGACAGTTTGAACTTAGGCTTGCGTCATGATTGTTTCCCCACTACGCGCGGGAATCGAGGCGACGGCAACGCGCGCTGTTACCACGACGTGCGAGACGTGGGCACGTGGCAGAGATCGTGGACGCAACCGTTCCTTGCACAAATCGTGGAGCAAAGGGAGGATTAATACCCCAGATCCATGGGATGGATCTTACCCTAGCCCATTCGCATCTCCACTGCCACCGCTCCCCATCCCGCGAGCTCTCCTCCGCGCACAACTCCGGCGAGCACACCAAGAGCGACACAGCGTCCAACAGATGGCGAGCGTGAACGAGCAGATGACAACGGCAGCAGCGACGACTCCAGCGGTGGCGTCTACGGCCAGGGCCGGATCGGGATCCGTGCTGGCGCCGGCGGTGGTTCCCACGAACACCGCTCTGGCGTCCTCTTTCTTTCCTGACACAACTAGGGGTAGGACGTCTTCATCTTCCTTAACTCCGGCAACCCCGACTGCGGCTGCGCTTTCCTCCTTCCCTTCGTCATCAATGCCGACGACGGACACGGAGCTGACGGCAAACCCGGAGGTTCCCGCCGGCGAGACTACCGTCGACGAGGAAGAGGAAGTGGCGGATCTGGGCTCCCGCTACTGGTTGTCGTCGTGCATGACGGCGGGCTTCTTGCAAGAACCTGAGGAAGGCGGCTTCCTACCGCCCAAGGCGTACCCGGCGATGAAGCCGTCCCCGAGCCCCAAGATGGCGAACGAGTCGTCTTGGCATCCCACTGACTTCGCGGTATGAGCCTGCCGCTCTCCGCTTTCTTCCTTGCAGTGCTTAGCATCTATGGGCTACAGCCACACAACATAGCGCCGAATAGTATCTTAGTACTATCTGGCTTTCAAGCGCTATGTGAGGGCTACTTAGGCATAGCCGCTTCCATAGAGATATTCCAGTACTGCTTCTTGTGCCACCAGCAAACATAGCAGGCGGCCAGCTGGCAACTTGCGGGAGCGTCACCTTCAACTATCGGCAACCTGACTGGTATCCGAAGATTTCCTACATTGAGTTGGTGAAGAATTGGACCAACACCTTCTTCTACTGCAAGGACATCCCGACACCCGGCAACATGGTGGGTATTCCTCCATTCATCAACAATCCGCCAACCCACAGGGCCTGCTGGACGACAAGAGTGTCACTTGACAGCTTGTCGAGTGTTCACCGCCTCGCCGTACGAAGGATCGAGTTCTTGACCAAGACGATGGAGGCTCCGCTACTTGACAGAGTCGATACCGTCATCTACTGGTTGTCGAGGAAGATAATGCCGCTCCGCCATCGCCCACTGAAGATGTGAGAGTACAAGGCGGACGACGCCGGCAACAGCACTCTTGCCGAGAGTGTGCTGTTGTACCGGCTTAAGGAGCTCACCAAGCCCCGGCGCATGAAGGTTGCCGAAAGTGTCGCCATGTTCACCCACGACAACGCAGCCCCAGAGGTAAGCTGATACGTCTCCAACGTATCCATAATTTCTGATGATTCCATGCTTATATTATACCAATTGCTACATGTTTTATTCACACTTTATATCATTTTTATGCATTTTCTGGGACTAACCTATTAACAAGATGCCACGGTGCCAGTTCCAGTTTTCTGATGTTTTTGGTTTCAGAAAAGTTGTTCTGGAAATATTCTCGGAACTGGACGAAACAAAAGCCAAAGTCCCTATTTTTCTGTCACGTACACGGAGTCCGAAGGAGAGACGAAGGGGGGCCGTGGGCCGCCCTCACCACACCGTGGCGCGGTCCCACCTCCTGCCGCGCCGCCACCTGGTGAGGGGCCCAGGACCTCCACCGACGCCGCCCCTTCGCCTATAAATTGCCTTTCTCGGGAAAACCCTAAAGACCCGAGTCATATTCCACGAAAAGTTCCAGAGCCGCCGTCGCCATCAACCCTAACTCGGGAGGGTTCTGAAGCTCTTCCCGGCACCCTGCCGGAGAGGGGAATCATCACCGGAGGGCTCTACATCGCCATGCCTGCCTCCGGAGTGATGTGTGAGTAGTTCATCTTTGGACTATGGGTCCATAGCAGTAGCTAGATGGTTGTCTTCTCCTCTTGTGCCATCATGTTTAGATCTTGTGAGCTGCCTATCATGATCAAGATCATCTTATTGTAATGCTACATGTTGTGTTTGCTGGGATCTGATGAAATTGATACTATGTCAAGTTGAATATTGATTTATCATGTCTATGTCTTTTATGATCTTGCATGCACTCCGTTACTTGTTGAAGCTTTGGCCAAGTGAATGCTTGTGACTCCAAGAGGGATTATTTATGCTAGATAGTGGGTTCCGCCTCCATTTAATCTGGGACAGTGACAGAAAGTTCTAAGGTTGTGGATGTGTTGTTGCTACTAGGGGTAAAACAGCAATGCTTTGTCTAAGGATATTTGTGTTGTTTACATTATGCACTTTACTTAATGCAATTGTCTGTTGCTTGCAACTTAATACCGGAAGGGGTGCGGACGTTAACCTGAAGGTGGATTATTTAGGCACAGATGCATGCTGGATAGCGGTCTGTGTACTTTGTTGAAATGCCCAAATGAATCTCATAGTAGACACTACAACTTGCACATGCATATTATGCACTTTTCAATATTTTGAATTGCCCAGCTGTAATTTGTTTACCCAGCATGTTAGTTATCTTTATGGAGAGACACCACTAGTGAACTGTGGACCCCGGTCCATTCTTTTACATCTTAAATACAACCTACTGCAATCATTGTTCTTTTTCATTCTCTGCAAACAAACATCATTTTCCACACTATACGCCTAATCATTTGTTTTCAGCAAGCCGGTGAGATTGACAACCTCACTGTTAAGTTGGGCAAAGTATTTTGATTGTGTTGTGCAGGTTCCACGTTGGCACCGGAATCCCTGGTGTTGTGTCGCACTACACTCCTTCACCAACAGCCTTCAAAAGTGACTTCGATCTCCTACTGGTCCGATTAAACCTTGGTTTCTTACTGAGGCAAAACTTGCTGCTGCACTCATCATACCTTCCTCTTGGGGTTCCCAACGAACGTGTGTCTTTCACGTCATCAAGCACTTTTTCTGGCGCTATTGCCGGGGAGATCTTGCCTTCTGCAAGGGGAGTCTCTCACTTCCAATCTCTTTACTTTGTTATTTGTCTTGCTTAGTTTATTTTTATTTTTCTTGTTTGCTCTCTTTATCAAAAACACGAAAAAATTAGTGACTTGTTTTGTTTTTGTTGGTTCGGCCTAGTTGTAATTTTGCTAAAATGAGTACTCCTGAGAACACTAAGTTGTGTGACTTCACTATCACAAATAATAATGATTTCATATGCACTCCTATTGCTCCACCTGCTTCTAAAGCAGACTTTTATGAAATTAAACCTGCTCTATTAATCTTGTTATGAAAGAGCAATTTTCTGGAGTTAGTACTGATGATGCTGCTGCCCATCTTAATAATTTTGTTGAACTTTGTGAGATGCAAAAGTATAAGGATATAGATGGAGATATTATAAAACTGAAATTGTTTCCTTTCTCTTTGAGAGGAAGAGCTAAAGAATGGTTGCTATCTTTGCCTAGAAATAGTATTGATTCATGGACAAAATGCAAAGATGCTTTCATAGGAAAATATTATCCTCCTGCTAAGATTATATCCTTGAGAAGTAGCATTATGAATTTCAAGCAATTTGATAATGAACATGTTGCCCAAGCATGGGAAAGGATGAAATCTTTGGTAAAGAATTGTCCCACTCATGGACTGACTGCTTGGATGATCATCCAAACCTTTTATGCAGGACTAAATTTTTCTTCAAGGAACTTGTTGGATTCGGCCTCTGGTGGAACCTTCATGTCCATCACTTTGGGTGCTGCAACAAAGCTCCTGGATGATATGATGATTAACTATTCCGAATGGCACACTGAAAGGACTCCTCAAGGTAAGAAGGTAAATTCTATTGAAGAAACCTCCTCTTTGAGTGATAAGATTGATGTCATTATGTCTATGCTTGTGAATGGTAAATCTCATGTTGATCCTAATAATGTTCCTCTAGCTTCATTGGTTGCTCAAGAAGAGCATGTTGATGTAAATTTCATTAAAAACAACAACTTCAACAACAATGCCTATAGGAATAATTTTGGTAGCAACAATTATAAGCCTTATCCTTCTAGTGGTAATGGTTAATTCCTACAGCAATAATAGAAGTGTACCCTCTGATCTTGAAGCCATGCTTAAAGAATTTATTAGTACACAAACTGCTTTTAATAAATCTGTTGAGGAAAAGCTTGGTAAAATTGATGTTCTTGCTTCTAAGGTTGATAGTCTTGCTCTTGATGTTGATCTTTTGAAAATTAAAGTTATGCCTAATGATGTTAAAGAGAACAAGACTTTTGCTACAGCAAATGCCATCCAAGTTAAATTGACAACAATATTAGGATGTTGGCTGAATTGCATGCTAGGTGGGAAAGAGAGGATAAAATTGATAAAGAGAATAGTATAGCTAGATTTTGTACTATTACCACCACTAGTAATGCTAATGTTTCACATGGTAGTAAGCCTCCTTCCATCAATAGTAGTTGGTGTTGGCAATATTTCTACTACCACTGCAAAGCGTTTAAAATTGCCCAAAACCACTGAAACTGTTCCTGAGAAGAGTGCTGAAATTTTTCTAACTATGAGAGACAATGGTTCCTTTACCATTGACCAAAATGATTTTGATTTTGATGATTGTAATATTTCTGAAGTAATTATGTTTTTGCAAAAGCTAGCTAGAGGTCCTAATGCTAGTGATATTAATATGGCTTTCACAAAACATATTACAAATGCTCTCATACAAGCTAGGGAAGAAAAGCTAAAACATGAAGCTTCTATCCCTAGGAAGTTAGAAGATGGTTGGGAGCCCATCATTAAGATGAAGGTGAATGATTTTGATTGCAATGCTTTATGTGATCTTGGTGCTAGTATTTCTGTTATGCCCAAGAAACTCTATGATATGCTTGATTTGCCACCTTTGGAACATTGTTATTTGGATGTTTATCTTGCTGATAATGCTATGAAGAAACCTTTGGGGAGAATTGATGATGTTCTTATTATGGTTAACAATAACCTTGTCCCCGTTGATTTTGTTGTTATGGATATTGAATGCAATGCATCTTGTCCTATTGTTTTGGGAAGACCTTTTCTTAGAACTGTTGGTGCCATCATTGATATGAAAGAAGGGAATATTAGGTACCAATTACCACTCAAGAAAGGTATGGAACACTTCCCTAGAAAGAGAATGAAGTTGCCTTTTGATTCTATTATTAGAACAAGTTATAATTTGGATGCCTCTGCACTTGGAAACACTTGATTTTCACTTTCTGCGCCTAGCTGAAAAGCGTTAAAGAAAAGCGCTTATGGGAGATAACCCATGGTTTTTATTTTCTGTGATTTTGCTTTTTCTTTTTCTTTGAGTCAAGGAGCTTGCTTACTTCTGTAACAACTCCTTTGTATCTTTATTTTATTGCATTGTTGTGCCAAGTAAAGTCTCTAGTTGAAAGTTGATGCTAGATTTGGATTTCTGCGCAGTGACAGATTTTTGTTGTCCACGGTTTTGAGCTGTATTCACTCCTGAAAAATAGAAAAATTCTGAAACAAATCACTCATGATCCTTATATATGTACTCAACTTTCATTAGTTTTAAGTTTTCGCATCTGACCAACTTAAGTGCCTCGAAAAAATTCGTCTTTCCTGACTGTTCTGTTTTTGACAGATTCTGCCTTTTATTTCGCATTCTCTCTTTTACTGTGTTTGAGTGGATTTCTTTGCTCCACAAAACATCAGTGGCTGTAGTTAATGTCCAGAAACTTTGGTGATGATTGTGTCATTACAGAATATGTGAATTTTTCATTATGCACTAACCCTCTAATGGGAATTACTTCGAGTTTGGTGTGAAGGAAGTTTTCAAGAATCAAGAGAGAAGGATGATATGATGTGATCAAGAAGAGTGAAAAGCCTAAGCTTGGGGATGCCCCCGTGGTGCATCCAAGCATATTTCAAGAAGACTCAAGCGTCTAAGCTTGGGGATGCCTTGGGCATCCCCTTCTTCATCAACAACTTATCAGGTCATCTCTAGTGAAACTATATTTTAATTCCTTCACATCTTATGTGCTTTACTTGGAGCGTCTGTGTGTTTTTATTTTTGCTTTGTTATTTTCATTTTCTGAATAAGTTGGATCCTAGCATTCTCGTGTGGGAGAGAGACACGCTCCGCTTTTTCATGTGAATACTCATATTCTTCACTTATATTTGTTGAGTATTCTTGTCTAGCTACTGCAATGCTTTTAGCTCCTGTTTTTCATGCATCTCTTGTTCAGAGCTGTTAGTTCTTGTAGAGAAGTACTCTCTTGTTTCATTGTTATATTAGTTGGAGAGTTTTTGTTGAAATAAGTTGATTGGTGTTTGTTGGGAATTGTAGAACCTCACTAGTACATGTACTAGTTGAGGGCTGTTTTCATCTTATGTTTCCTTTTGAGCCAAAATTGCTACATGTGGTAGATGGTATATGGAAAAGACATATTCATTCTTGTAGATCATTGTCTTGGATAATTTGATGCTTTGCAATTGTTTTGAGCTCTCAAGTAGATCATGTTTAAGCTCTTGCATCATGTAGTTAAAGCCTATTAGTGGAGAACTACCGTAGAGCTTGTTGAAATTTGGTTTGCATGTTTGGTATCTCTAAGGTCTAGATATTTTCTGGTAAAATGTTTGAGCAACAAGGAAGACAGTGTAGAGTCTTATAATGCTTGCAATATGTTTTTATGTAAGTCTTGCTGTACCGTTTGATATCCTGTGTTTGCTTCAAACAACCTTGCTAGCCTAAACTCTGTACTGAGAGGGAATGCTTCTCGTGCATCCAAACCTTGAGCCAAAACCCATGCCATTTGTGTCCACCATAACTACCTATTATGTGGTATTTCCTGCCATTCCAAGTAAATACTTCATGTGCTACCTTTAAACTATTCAAAACTTTATTACTCCTTATTTGTGTCAATGTTTTATAGCTCATGAGGAAGTTATGTGGCGTTTTCTCTATCACCTTGTCATTTACTCATGACAGACTTTCACCAATGGACTAGTGGCATATACATCCTCTTATCCAATAACTTTGCAAAAAGAGCTGGCAAATGGGGTGCCCAGTCCCAATTAATTATAATTTTAACCATTTGATTCTCTTCACATGTTTGCCAATGATTTATCAGAAGCAAATTTCAAAATGTTAAGCAATATCAAATAGGCACTACTCCATGGTATGTGATTGTTGGAAGGCACCCGAGGATTCGGTTAGCCATGGCTTGTGTAAGCAAGGTTGGGAGGAGTGTCATACCAATTTATAAATATGCATGTGTAAACAAAAGAGAAGAGGGATGATCTACCCTTGGGTAGAAATAACGTCATTCATGGGAGCCGCTCTTGAAAGTCTGGGTGATAAGGGACATAGAGTACCCACTGCCATTCGTTGACAACAACAAACACCTCTCAAAAACTTATTTTATGCTCTTTATGATTTCAAAAACTTAAAAAGCTCTAGCACATGATTTAATCCCTGCTTCCCTCTGCGAAGGGCCTTTCTTTTACTTTATGTTGAGTCAGTTTACCTACTTCTTTCTATCTCAGAAGCAAACACTTGTGTCAACTTTGTGTGCATCATTTCTTATATGCTTTCTTGTTACACTTGTTATATTACTTTGTGTTGACAATTATCCATGAGATATACATGTTGAAAGTTGAAAGCAATTGCTGAAACTTAAATCTCCCTATGTGTTGCTTCAATGCCTTTTACTTAGAATCTATTGCTTTATGAGTAAACTCTTATGCAAAGCTTTTTGATGCTTGTCTTGAAAGTACTATTCATGAAAAGTTTTTGCTTATATGATTCAGTTGTTTACTCTTTATCTATTTGTTAGCAAACTATAGACCATTGCTTTGAATCACTTCATTCATGACATGAGCCTTGCAATATTATTTGATCAAGATTGTGATAGCATGTCTCCTCAGAAATTATTTTGTTGTTATCGTTGTACCTACTCGAGGACGAGTAGAACTAAGCTTGGGGATGCTTGATACGTCTCCAACGTATCCATAATTTCTGATGATTCCATGCTTATATTATACCAATTGCTACATGTTTTATTCACACTTTATATCATTTTTATGCATTTTCTGGCACTAACCTATTAACAAGATGCCACAGTGCCAGTTCCTGTTTTCTGCTGTTTTTGGTTTCAGAAAAATTGTTCTAGAAATATTATCATAATTGGACGAAACAAAAGCCAAAGTCCCTATTTTTCTGTCACGTACACGGAGTCTGAAGGAGAGACGAAGGGGGGCCGTGGGCCGCCCTCACCACACCGTGACGCGGTCCCACCTCCTGCTGCGCCGCCACCTGGTGAGGGGGCCCAGGACCTCCACCGACGCGCCCCTTCACCTATAAATTGCCTTTCTCGGGAAAACCATAAAGACCCGAGTCATATTCCACGAAAAGTTCCAGAGCCGCCGCCGTCATCAACCCTAACTCGGGAGGGTTCTGAAGCTCTTCCCGGCACCTTGCCAGAGAGGGGAATCATCACCGGAGGGCTCTACATCGCCATGCCTGCCTCCGGAGTGATGTGTGAGTAGTTCATCTTTGGACTATGGGTCCATAGCAGTAGCTAGATGGTTGTCTTCTCCTCTTGTGCCATCATGTTTAGATCTTGTGAGCTGTCTATCATGATCAAGATCATCTTATTGTAATGCTACATGTTGTGTTTGCTGGGATCCGATGAATATTGATACTATGTCAAGTTGAACATTGAATTATCATGTCTATGTCTTTTATGATCTTGCATGCTCTCCGTTACTTGTTGAAGCTTTGGCCAAGTGAATGATTGTGACTCCAAGAGGGAGTATTTATGCTAGATAGTGGGTTCGGCATCCATTTAATCTGGGACAGTGACAGAAAGTTCTAAGGTTGTGGATGTGCTGTTGCTACTAGGGGTAAAACAACAATGCTTTGTCTAAGGATATTTGTGTTGTTTACATTATGCACTTTACTTAATGCAATTGTCTGTTGCTTGCAACTTAATATCGGAAGGGGTGCGGACGCTAACCTGAAGGTGGATTATTTAGGCACAGATGCATGCTGGATAGCGGTCTGTGTACTTTGTTGTAATGCCCAAATGAATCTCATAGTAGACACTACAACTTGCACATGCATATTATGCACTTTTCAATATTGTCAATTGCCCAGCTGTAATTTGTTTACCCAGCATGTTAGTTATCTTTATGGAGAGACACCACTAGTGAACTGTGGACCCCGGTCCATTCTTTTACATCTGAAATACAACCTACTGCAATCATTGTTCTTTCTCATTCTCTGCAAACAAACATCATTTTCCACACTATACGCCTAATCCTTTGTTTTCAGCAAGCCGGTGAGATTGACAACCTCACTGTTAAGTTGGGGCAAAGTATTTTCATTGTGTTGTGGAGGTTCCACGTTGGCAGCGCAATCCCTGGTGTTGCGCCGCACTACACTCCTTCACCAACAACCTTCAGAAGTGACTTCGATCTCCTACTGGTGCGATTAAACCTTAGTTTCTTACTGAGGGAAAACTTGCTGCTGCACGCATCATACCTTCCTCTTGGGGTTCCCAACGAACGTGTGTCTTTCACGTCATCATAATCCAAAACTTCCCTTGTCTTCATTTGACTATTTCGTCGACTGGATGCTGGATTGCCGTTGCCTTTTCCTTTTCAGCTGTAGACCTTGACAGATGACGACTTGGCTCCAAACTGGTATGATGCAGGTGCCAGCAAGTCGAAGAAACGCAAGGGCGGCGGCTCCAGCAAGGACCTGGAGAAGAGGAAGAAGGCAGCCACCCTTGCTGATGCAGAGGATGAGACCTTGGGGGAGGGTGTCCCCCTGAAGCGGTAAGCAAGCTTTTGCTTTGCCTAACTTACCATTTGATGTAATGCACTTGTTAACAGGCTTTATTTTCTTTTTTGCAGAACCAAGCCTGCCATGCCCAAGCTTCGCACCCACCTGAAGGCAACTGCCAGCACAGGCAAACCGCCAAGACCTTCTCCAGTCACCGCACCAGCTACACCTGCCGCCAACATTCCCGCAGTCTTCTGCCCGGGAACATACGTGGCAGACAACATGAGGTCAGCTGGCGCTGCGGAGAAAGCTGCGGAGAAGGCGACGAGCAAGAAATCTGTCGCCGGCCATACTACTTCAAAGACGGTTGAAGCCTCGTCTAATGATGTCGCTCGACTTATTGCCATGGCGCAGGAGGCGGGAGACGAGATGGGGGAGAGCCGTGGCGTATCCTCCTCCCAGTCCGGCCCCAACTATGGTGATCCCCGCCGTACCCTGAAAACCATGCACATGGAGAGTCTTTATGCCACGCTTCAGAATGAGCTTGAGGTAATCCCTAGTCGCAGCCCCCGAGCACTTTGGCCGCTATATAAAAAGTTGTTTTAGCCGGCGGAGCGGTCTTTTGACTTTGGATCTCAACTGGTCCTGTTGCGTTTGTAGGCGGCTCTTGCTTCCAACGCGGAGCTGTTCAAAACCCAGGGCAAGAAGAACACGGAGTGCCGCCAACTACGGCAAAACATCGAGCTGAAGGACGCCCAGATTGCGAATTTGGAAGAGGCTCGCAAAAAGGATGAAGGTGACAACTCTCGTTGCCTTCTTTTCGTCTGTCTTCTTTTTGCTTTCTTCCGACAAGTACTTTAGTCGGCTCTTTCCACACTTTGTAGAATTGCTAGACGCTGTGCAAGACATTCTCAAAAGCTCTACTGACTTGCAAGCCGTGATCAACGAAGCTGCAGATCTAGCCAAGGAGGTCATGGAGCTGAAGAAAACTCATGCCAAGGAGTTGGAAGAGCGGGACTTGACCCATGCCTAGCTCAGAGGTTAGCAAGTTGACGGGGCAGCTGAAGACGTTGGGCGACACCCTTACTGAGGTGACAATGACCGCCAACGCCCAACAAGAAAAACATGCCCAAGCCATCCATCTTGCCGAGAAGACCCTTGTGGCCCACTTGGATGAGGTCAACGCCATCCATGATCACGTCCTTGGTAAGATTTTTCCTTTGTCTTTACTTTACTTGTGAGCACTTGAGTGTACTTGCCGCAACATCTAAAACTTGTATGTTTTTTGTAGTTTCGGCAAACCTGGGCGACAACATGGATACCTCGCCCCGCCTTGCACGCATCCTGAAAGTTGGCGAGATAGTCACGCAACCTGCCGGCGTGGGCAAGGTAGAGAGGGTGATCCAGTTGATTTCGAGGCGTTCCGGAACTGCTAGAGAGGGTGACCACGGTGTACGACGGCCAGCTGCGATCCACTGTGCATGGCAGAGCCAAGGTGGCACTAGCCTTGACGGCGGCATGATACCCGGACGCCAACATCTGGCAAGTCACCGAATACATGCCGACGGCAAACGAAGATGGCCATCCCATTGTGCTCTCCAAGGTGCTGGCTGCTGTCCAAGGCTACATCACGCGGGTTGCCAACATGGTGGACATCCAAAAGTTCTACAAGGAACACCCGAATCCCCATGTCGCGGCAGCCGACCCCTCCTTGCCGGATCCCGAAGTCGTGGCTGACGAGCGCAGCCCCCAGGATGGCGGAGCCAACCCCAAGGATGCCGGCGTCAGCCCCCAAGACCTCCAAGCAGTGTTCACCAAGGCGGTAACTCCGTAGACGTCTTCCCCTGCAGTAACAGCACAATTAGATTGCGTTAAATTGTAAAGCGAAAAAAACTTGTTTATTTTGGTATGTAAATATTTTGTTGGGCCAACTTTTATGCTACACTTGGCGGTAGGCAAGTGGCTCGCCTTAATATGTATCTCGTTTGCATGCTTAGTTGTTTCGTATGTTGGCGGAACCTCATCACAGATACTTTAGCTGAGCCAACCAGGTGCAATACCAATTAGTTTAGACTCAGAGAACAAAGTCGGCATGTTGGTGTCAACGACATACTACTAGGCGACCCACACACAAACAGACAGATAACCATACTAGGCGGTGCAAAGGTTGTTTGCGTAGTTTTAGCCGGCAGACGGCAAATGTCAAACAAGTCGGACCCGTAGCACGGAGCAAGATTTTAGCGGTTACTTTTGACATTAACAGATATGTGATTGCGAGAAAAGACAAAAGGCGGCATGGTCTCAAAGCTGGATGAGCAAACCATAGACTTTTATTTCATAATCATATAAGACTTATTACAATTTAAAAATTGCTAGGTGTAGAAAGGATGTAGGTGCTCAATGTTCCAAGGTCGCTTGGTTTCGTCGTACTTGTCGTCGACCTTCCTTTTGCGCTTGCGACCTTGTTTCTCCTTGTGGCCGTCTCGTGCGTCCACCAAGTAATAAGATCCATTGAGCAACGCCTTACTGACCACAAAAGGTCCTTCCCATGGCGGGGATAGCTTATGCAAGCCTTTCCTATCTTGGATTAGGCGGAGGACCAGGTCACTAACTCTAAAACTACGTTGCCGCACTCTTCGACTGTGATAGCACCGCAAACCTTGCTGGTAGATGGAGGATCGTGCGACGGCAACATCGCGTTCTTCGTCAAGTAGGTCAAGGTCATCATGTCTTGCATCTTCTGTGTCTTCCTGGACGTAGGCCTGAATTCTGGGAGAATCGTAAATCATGTCGGATGGCAACACTGCTTCTACGCCATAGACTAAGAAGAAAGGAGTGAACTTGGTTGATCTGTTTGGAGTTGTGCGTAAACTCCAAAGGCGCGCGCAAGTACACCAACTATGGCTTCTCGGCGCCGCCTGCGTTCGCCCGTCGTGAGGTGGTCGAGTATGACCACCGCATGGACTTTGCGGCCGCCACCGGTCGCAGCCGATACGAGCACGGAAGCTCCTCCATGGCGACACAGCTGCCGCCGCCGAAGAGGGAGGAGGAGGAGGAGCAGCAGGACCGCGCACCGCGCCGCGTCCTCCTCCCCGGATACTTCACCGCCGAGCAAGATCTGCCCTGGATCATGGAGGAGGTGATCCAACGCAGCGTGGAGGAGGAGCGGCAGCTCGCCGCGCGCCATGTCATGGAAGCGGAGCTCAATGAACTCCGCCTCCAGTACGCTCTTGCAGCGTCCCACAACGGCGTCGCCGACTCCGACTCCTCTGACTTTGACTTCGGCTTCTCCGACTCCGACTGAGCGGCGCCGCCGCCTAGTCGCCGCCGTCGCACCCTTGGGGCTCCGGTGTAAGCCCAATTTTGGGTCCTAGGTTATGGTTAGAGTGGCGACGGAAGCTCCCCCCCTTTAGCTATGTAATTAGGTTTGTTGTGCCTGCGGCCGCCTGCGTGTGGCTTTTGATCCGATGATGTGATGCCCGCCATGGAATTGGCTATGTAATCAATGGATGTTTTAGTTAAATTTTAGTTAAAATCCAGTTCATTGTATGCGATGTGTATGCGTGTGGTTTCAGTTGAGTTCAATTGCCGTTGAGAAAAGCTCGTCGGCGTTGGCCGCGCTGCGTCGCCGGAGAAGAAGAAGAAAGGGAAACGGGCGGAGGATGCAGGGGACGAAGATGCCGAATGCAACGGTCGCGAAGAAGGAAGTAGTGGGTCCCATACG
The DNA here is from genome assembly GCA_026929855.1 of Poa annua. Classification (NCBI taxonomy): domain Eukaryota; kingdom Viridiplantae; phylum Streptophyta; class Magnoliopsida; order Poales; family Poaceae; genus Poa; species Poa annua. Next base: position 492,284 of record CM049436.1, read on the forward strand.
GCGAGGTTGTGGGTCCCATGCTGACATGGATAAGTTGTGGGTCCCACTATGCTCCCATAATCCTAACAGTTTACGTTTAAGGTCCATGTCGGGCGAGGGCTATTTGAGCTCACAGAAGCGTCGCACGTTAGCAATTTTAGCCAACGACGTCGCCAGCCATCCAATTGCTATCAAAGATGTCGCATAGGAGCTATTTGCCCATATCAGGTGTGGTTACAAGCCGGGGATTTACAGCAATTTTCTTATCCCGTGCGGCGGTTTACAAGCGGTATATAAAGAGGTGGTGGAAACCTAGATCAATACTGATCCATACCAATCAGCAATAATTGGATCACAACTCAACAGCCACGTTAGAGCAAAGTCCGTATGGAAGTTTGTGAACCTGCTGATATGGATATACATGCATGTATATATACGCTCACCACACCACACTTCAGGTTTTGGCATACACATGATCATTGGTAAAAGAAATGGATCTACTGTAGTAGCATTTGCTTATGTTCAGGCCAATTCACTACTAGAAAAAGGACATCTAGTCGCGGGACCTTTAGTCGCGGCTGGGCAACCGCGACTAAGCAGGCGGGACTAAAGCCCACCCCCCCCCCCCCCTTAGTCGCGGCGGATTCCGAACCGTGACTAGAGGTCCCTCCACGTGGGGTTTAGGGGGACGTGGTGTGTTGGGACCTTTGGTCCCAGTTGGTAGCACCAACCGGGAAGGGTTTTGGGTTTTTTTTTTCGATTTAATTGCAGGGTTTAGGGTTTATATATATTGTCGGAACCGTGGTTCCACTAGTAACCCTTCCCGTAACGGTAACCGGTAACCGTTACGGTGACGGTTACCGTGACGGTGACGGTGAAAGTTACCGTGACGGTAACTGTTACGGTGACAGTAACGGTGACGGTTACCGTAACGTTTCCCACGTCGTAACCGTTCCCGTGTCGTATGAAGTTGATGCACATATATATAACACATACAATTAAATTAAGTAGTACTTGAAGATCACGTTTTCCCGGTTTACCGGTCTACAAGAGTTGATGCGCCAAAACAACAAGTTATTTACACGGCTTTCGTTGTTTCCGGATCGTAGTACTCTCCTTTGTCCGATAAGGCCTCCGAAAGGTAAAATCCCGCCAATTCCTCTCCAATTGCTTTGAAGCGGTGGTTGAGTGGTAGCTTGCTGCGCTTTTTTGCCAACTCTACATCCTTTTTCATATTCCATTTCTCGGTGACTAGAACATGTACATACTCGCAAACGAAGTATCCACATAACTCAGTTCCCTTTGGTTGCTCAAAGCAAGACTATACAAGAATAGAATTCAATCAATAATAATGCATATGCATGAGAATGTTGTGTGAACGTAGGTAGCAGTACTTACCTCGTTCAACTTCCAAGTCAGCTTTTTGGGCCACGAACCTGGGTCTTCCTCGACAAACCTTTGCCAAACGCTGCCCGACAAAGAACATTCACAAATGAGTTATTCATTAATGACTTGATATCAAGATATGAATGACAGAGGCGGTAAGAAATGAATGTACCTTGCTAGGAAGTCGAAACAACTCCTGTATTGGGAAGGATGATACCTCAATGAGTCAAGTGAATGAATTAGTCCTTTGTGATGTTCAATGACAAGAAGAATCCAGTGGAAGCTGCGCACAGTCATGCATAACTCATCAGTTAAACTTAACATCGGGTGAGCAAATTAGAATGTGTAGAAGACACTAAAACTTACCCGTAGTGGTAAGGCCAATATATAGTTCTTTTGTCGCGGTATCGCTTGAAATACCTTAGCAAATCATCCGGTGTGGCCTTGTTATACAAGGGATTTATTATGGTTTTCTCGTTATATTTATCCGGGTCAATGAACCCAATGTCATTCTGGTTCATCCTTTTGAGCTCGAGCATCTTCAATCTGCATAATATAGCACACAAAAGATTAAAGTGAGGATAATTACAAACAATGAACGAGACTAGGTAAAGACTTAAATAAATCACTTACAGGCAATAGGAACTCATGATAGATTTGTCGAGAGCCCGCAGATTGTATAACTGAAAAAGTTCGCTAAACTCAACAGTCACATTGTAGTCTTCTAAGAAGTGCTCATCTTTCCTACATTTCAGACTGAGAGCTACTGTCCCTTTCTTTGCGGCTTTCATGTACCATTGATGCAGAACACGCATTTTTGTTGGTAACCTGCATTTCACCAAAGCTTCCCCCTGAACAAAATTTCTTACTGGTACTACTCGTGCAGTCTCAATGTTCAATCTCGAAGCAAATTCTTCTACAGGAACTTGCGCTTCAGCGGCAAGACGACGTATTTCCTCAAAGTCAAACACCATGCCCGGGGGGTTAGATTGTACTGGTTGTTTTCCGCGCTGGGGAACTTGTCTATCTTTGTTCGTCGGCGGCGGGACAATTAGCGGGGGAACAGAACGTACGGGTTGTTCTCCGAGCTGGGGAACTTGTTTACCTATCTTCGGCGGTGGGACCGATGGTGCTGCTTTTGTAGCTTCCTTCGGCGGTGGGACCGATGGTGCTGCTTGTTTAGCTTCCTTCGGCGGCGGGTCCGATGGTGCTGCTTGTTTATCTTTTGCCGGCGGCGGCGGGACTGATTATGCGGCTTGTTCACCTTTTTTCGGCGCCGGGACCTCCGTCACCTCGTCATATGACTTCTGAATATAACGCTCATAGTCAGATGGCGGCTTCTCAGGAGGGACATATAAGTTGTCGATGACTTCATTACAAACCTCTGGAGTATAGCCGGCTGTGAATTTTGGCTCAGGCACGTGCACTTTCGGTGCGAAAAATGCTTTATTAATTTCCTTCACGGCTGCTTCGTTTTCCTCCGGAGTATTTTCCCAAGGTAACTTCGGCAGAGGCGGCGGCGTTCTGGCCCTTTTAGGTCGCCTCCTAACCGGGGAAGACGCGTGCTTTCTCCGGTGAAGCTTAACGTGCACTTCCTCACGCGATGGCGGAGATGGAGATGGACTGTGCTGACTGAGATGGAACTCTACATCAATTTCCGGTGCGGGGTCCCTGTCACGCGGTGCCGGAGATGGAGATGGATGTGTGCGAGTTGGAGTGCTGCAAGGAGGAGTCGGTGGCTTTGACAACTTGATGTATTTCTTGTTCCACTGGATGAATCCACCCTTCACATCGTACAATTTCTCCTCACCGTCACCTCCAGGAATCTGAAGAGCCAATGATTCAAATCCCGGCACAATTTCATCCACCCCGACAACAGCATAGCCAGGAACAATGTCACCATTATGGTAGCTTGCTCCAACGCCACTCGGTAAAGCATAGCCGTCCGCCACCTTCATGGATATGTTAACCACAGGCGCATGTAGCTCACATGGTGTCTGCTCCGTGACATCATCCACGGGGTAGTGAGCATCGAGTTCTATTTGCGTGGAACCCACGCTGCTTCTAAGCTGAGATCGAGCATCTTGTGGCTGCTGCTGCTGAGACGGCCCTGTCGGACTATTAATTGACGCGATGAGTTGCTGCACCTTGAGTTCCAATTCCGTTAGCCGCTCTTCACCCTTCTTCTTCTTTCTTGCACGGCTTCTATAAGAGTCAGCGTGTTGCGGATACGCTTTCTTAATGGTGACACCGCCGGGCATGCCTCGTAAACGTCCCCAGTGTTCAGGATTCCCTAGGGCCCGTGTCAGCTCGTCGTCCTCTCTATAGGGTTTCCACACACCCCGTTTAACTTCCTCTATTACCGATTCAATCTTCGGGACGATTTCTTCTACTTTTTTCTTGAATTTTTCAACCTTCGGGACAATATACCCTGTTTCCTCGTCCAACGTTGCGCCATGCGCGAACAACCAGAATTTGGACCTTTCGGGCCAGTAGTATGTCTGTGGAGTGATATCTTTAGCAAAGATTTTATCTTCTAAGGCTAGCCACTTAGGAATGGCTGACCTGTAGCCACCTGTCCCCAAGTTATGGTGGTGAACCTTATTCGCAGCATTTGCCTTATTTTTTTTTGATCGGGCCACAGCCGCATCCGATTTCTTATACGCCTTAAACTCTTCCCAGTGATCTCTTATCTTCACTAGTTTTTCTTCACTGAAATCTGGATCAACTGTTGCATATTTTGCCCATAATGTTTGCTTATATTTTCGAAATGCGTCGGCCATCTTGGAGAGAGTCCACTGCTTGAGTTTCAACTTCGTGGTGGGTTCAATATCATCCGGGAGGTTAAAATGCTCCAAGAGTGTGTCAAAGCAGAAATCTTTCAAATGCTTGTGGACATAGCAGGGGTCATCCTCGGCAACGCCCGCCGGCTTATTCCATTCTGGTATGGAGATCGGGACCGAGTCCCTAACAATAACTCCAGCTTGACTTATATATTTTTTGCGGTTCTCTGGGGGTTCCACCGGATCGCCCTCTTCATCAATTTCATAGATCGGTAACTTTGCATCTTTGCTCGTCATTCTTTTCGTGCGGCCTCGAGGAGCTTGATTCTTAGCCTTTTTATTCGAGGTGGAGGCCTAAAGTAAGAAATATAATGCGTTAATAAGTGCAATACAAATCAGTTAATGCATTTTGTGATCACTCCACAAAATATAGAATTCATATATATACCTCGAGGCGGAGGGTGTTCGAGGTGGATTGTGTTATTTCTCCTTCCTCTAAAAGACCCTCACCAGAGTCCATTAGAAATTGTGAGGCAAATTCCTCAAAATCAAGATCTCCACCGGCACCGTCGCCTTCTCCACCGGCAGCATCTCTATCGCGATGCTCAAAAATATCCTGCATTAATATGTCTTCGTTCTCCTCGTCTCGCACATAGCCAGGCTCCATAGCTCAATGTTCCTACACTCAATAAAATTTGCATGTATAAATTTGCATTTATAAATTTGCATGTATAAATTGCTAACATATTGTTAAATTTGCTAACACATTGTTAAATTTGCTAACACATTGTATAAATTTGCAACCTAAATTTCATTGCTAACAACCTAAATTTGCTAACACTAAATTTCATTGCTAACAACCTAAATTTCCTAACACATTGTAAAAAAATTCTAAATTTGCTAACAACCTAAATTTTAAATTTGCTAACAACCTAAATTGCTAACACTAAAATTGCTAACAACCTAAATTGCTAACAACCTAAATTGCTAACACTAAATTTGCTAACAACCTAAATTGCTAACACTAAATTGCTAACACTAAATTTGCTAACACTAGATAATAACCTAAAAATGAAAACAAAAATGAATAAGAAAAACAAACCTGAGGAGAGATGGGGCTCGGGCAGGGGAGGCGATGGGGCTCGGGAAGGGCAGCGACCGGAGTGGCGGCGGCGGCGGGCTCGAGGTCGGGGAAGCTCCACGGCGACCTGGGACGGCGGCTGGAGAAGGCGACCGCGGTGGGGCGCGGGCAACAGCACACGGCGGCTTGCGCGCGGTCAAGGCCGGGGGGGCGCAGCACCACGGCGGCGGCGGCGCGTCTTGGAGTGGAGTAGGGGCACCTCGGGCGGCGGCGGAGCGGCAGCACAACGGCGGGGCAACACGACGGCGCGGCGGAGCAGGGCTTCGCCGTCGGCATCGGCGTCGTGGGAGCCCAGAGGCGCGCGGCGGTTTCTTCGATTTGGGGGGACTTTGCGAAAATTTTCGAAAACTCCCCCACAAAACCGCGCTGAATCAACCTTTAGTCGCGGTTAGTGGCTACAACCGCGACTAAAGACCCTTTAGTCGCGGTTGTAGCCACTAACCGCGACTAAAGGTCTCTCTGGGCCGCCAGAATTCTGGCGCGAAGCCCAGGGGTAGATGGGCTTTTTAATTTCTTTTTCTATTTTTTTTGGTTCTTTCTGTTTTCTTTTGTTGTATTTGTTTTCGGTTTTCTTTTTTGTTTCCTTTTCCTTTTTTCTGTTTGTTTTTTCAGTGTGTCGTATAAGAAGGCCATCCCTGTAGTGAAAACCCTAGTCTTTTTCAAACAAAAATCATGTGAAATGTTTAACAGCCAAATAAAATCATCTGAATATTGTTTTTTGTTTTTCGTTTGTCAAAAATGACATTTTTTGTGAAGCAAGTACAACAAATATGGTGCAAAATGGCACCCATCCAATTATCACAAAAAGTAGACCATATTTCATGGATAATCCAGAAATATTGGTAATTTTCGCGGTTTCTAGCTAATTTCGCCTACTTAAACGACTTTATGCCTATTTTTCGAAAGTAATTCAAATTTGAACTACAAGTGTGTGATAGTTTGCTCTGAAATTTTTTCAAAAATGATTTTAAGGTGCACAAGTAGTGGTTATATCACAGAACCGTCGATAGTTTTGGATAATTCGATCCGTTGCAATGAATAGTAACGGCGGCCATTTTGACCGTTTTTTATAAAAAGTCAAAGAAAGTGAAAAAATACTCAAAAAATAAAATCCTTTGGCATGGAGTACTTTGATGTGTACTAGTTGGTAGGATAAATGCTAAACTTGAGTTTTGACATAGTATACGAATAACTTCTTAAAAAAAGGTCAATCATCTATGAACATGTATAAGTTTCAGGTCAAACGGCCTCGTTATGGTCATCCCGTGTCATAGTTTGTCAAAATGTGCCCATATTTGACACATAGCTGTATCTTGGTACGACAAACAATGTTGCAGAACTGAGTTTTTTCAAATTACTTATCTGAATATTGTTTTTTGTTTTTCGTTTGTCAAAAATGACATTTTTTGTGAAGCAAGTACAACAAATATGGTGCAAAATGACACCCATCCAATTATCACACAAAGTAGACCATATTTCATGGATAATCCACAAATATTGGTAATTTTCGCGGTTTCTAGCTAATTTCGCCTACTTAAACGACTTTATCCCTATTTTTCGAAAGTAATTCAAATTTGAACTACAAGTGTGTGATAGTTTGCTCTGAAATTTTTTCAAAAATGATTTTAAGGTGCACAAGTAGTGGTTATATCACAGAACCGTCCATAGTTTTGGATAATTCGATCCGTTGCAATGAATAGTAAGGCGGCCATTTTGATCTTTTTTAAAAAAAGTCAAAGAAAGTGAAAAAATACTCAAAAAATAAAATCCTTTGGCATGGAGTACCTTTAGTCCCGGTTCCCGCCACCACCCGGGACTAAAGGGAATCCCACCTATAAGGAAGAAGCACACGGATCGTGTGTTTCTTCCAAGCGCTTGTGAGACGTTGGATCAGGGGTGTGTTTCTTTTGAGGGATTGTGAGACGTTGGATCAGGGGTGTCTTACCAACCGGGACTAAAGAAGCACACGTACCCTATATATAGCCCCCTCCCGGACATGTTCAGCACTCAGTGTCTACTCATTGTAGTTCATTTTGGCAGTAGCAGAGAGCAAGATTTCTTAGAGGCAGGAGTTCCTTGAGCGGAGGCTGAAGGTGAACCCTCCCCTCGGTCGGATCCAAGCAGCGGCAAGGATCTCTAATGATTAGCAATATCTCCAACACTTGTTAGGACGGTTGCAAATCATTAGAGACGTCTTGCCGCTGTTTGGATCGAAGGCCGATTTGCCGTCACTCGGAGAGGCATCTTTGGGCAACCAGCGGCAAGACGTCGCTGATGACCTGCGACCATTCCAAATGGTTGCAGATCATCAGCGATGTCTTGCCGGACGGTTGTATATCATCAGAGACGTCTTACCGCTGCTTGGATCGAAGAGGCGCTCAAACACAAAACATTCGGGACTAAAGGTTACATAAATGGTTTAATACATATTAATTATTACACATCACCAACAATACCCTACCTAGCTAGTGTTCACTTGTTCTTCGTGTATGTCCCTTTCTTCTGATTGCACCGTAGCCATGGACAAACTTTTTCATTTAACGTGATGCTTGGGTCAATTTTCACTTTGAAGGGCGGAATTTCATGAAACTTATTGTAATCTTCTGACATGTCTGTGTGGTCCTCCACTCCCACGATGTTTCTTTTACCTGAAAGAACGATGTGGCGCTTTGGCTCATCGTAAGATGTATTCGCTTGCTTATCTTTTCTTTTTTTTGATAGGGTAGACATGTCCTTCACATAAAAAACCTGAGCTACTTCACTGGCTAGAATGAATGGTTCGTTCTTGTAATGAAGATTCTTCAAATCCACTGTAGTCATTCCGTACCGTGTGTCTACGGCTACACCGCCATCTAGGTTGAACCATTTGCACTTGAACAAAGGAATCTTAAATGAAGGTCCATAGTCCAGTTCCCATATCTCCTCTATGTAACCATAATATGTTTCCTTTTCCCCACTTCAGCCATCTATTGCATCAAAGCGGACACCACTGTTTTGGTTGGTGCTCTTTTTATCTTGGTCGGCCGTGTAAAATGTATTTCCATTTATCTCGTACCCTTTAAAAGTCAATATAGTCGAAGATGGTGACTTGGCCAAATAGTATAGCTGTAGTTCAATTGTGGTGACATTCATCAGAAGTTTCTGTAACCAACCGCCAAAAGTCTTGATGTGTACTCCATCAATCTCATCTTCTGGGTATTTGGAGCGTAAATAATTCCTGTGTTGCTGGATATACGGAGCCACCAAGATGGAATTATGCAGAACTGTGTAGTGTGCTCGAGTGAAAGAATCCACGTCTTCACATATGATTGCTTTCTTTCCTAGCGTGCCTTTTCCACGCAGTCTCCCCTCATGACGCGATTGAGGAACACCAATCGGCTTAAGATCAGGAATAAAGTCAACACAAAACTCAATGACCTCCTCAGTTCCATAGCCCTTGGAGATGCTTCCTTCTGGCCTAGCACGGTTATGAACGTATTTCTTTAAGACTCCCATAAACCTCTCAAAGGGGAACATGTTGTGTAGAAATACAGGACCGAGAACACGTATCTCTTCCACCAGGTGAACTAGAAGGTGCGTCATAATATTGAAGAAGGTTGGTGGGAACACCAACTCGAAGCTGACAAGACATTGGACCACATCCTTCTCTATATCTTTTAGAGTAAGCGGATTGATAACCTTCTGAGAAATTGCATTCAGGAATGCACATAGCTTCACAATGGGTACTCGAACATTTTCTGGTAGAAGTCCCCTCAATGCAACCGGAAGTAATTGTGTCATAATCACGTGACAGTCATGAGACTTTAGGTTCTGAAACTTTTGCTCTGCCATGTTTATTATTCCCTTTATATTTGACGAGAAGCCAGATGGAACCTTCATACTGCGAAGACATTCAAAAAATATTTTCTTCTCTTCTTTTGTAAGAGCGTAGCTCGCAGGACCTTGATGATTATCAGAATGATCGTCGTCTCGTGAATGCATACGTCGATGGGCCTGTCTTGCTTCCGGTGTATCTTTTGACTTTCCATACACGCCCAACAAGTTAAGCAGGTTCAAGCAAAGATTTTTCGTCACGTGCATCACGTCGATTGCAGAGTGAACCTCTAGCATTATCCAATAGGGCAGCTCCCAAAATATAGATTTCTTCTTCCACATGGGAACGTGGTTCTGAGCGTCATTCGGAACAGATAGTGCTCCAGCACCCTTCCCAAAGATTACTTTTAAATCCTTGACCATTCCATGTATAACAGAACTAGAAGGTCGAGTAGGCTTCCGCCGAATATCTTCCTCACCTTTGTAATGTTGACCTTCCTTTCTTACTGAATGCCTCGGTACAAGCCATCGACGATGACCCAGGTACACAATCTTGTTACCTATATGTATACCTTGAGTCTCACCTAAACAATGCGTACATGCATTGTATCCCTTGTTTGACTGTCCTGAAATGTTACTAAGAGCAGGCCAATCATTGATGGTTACAAACAAGAGCGCTCGTAGGTCAAATTCCGTTTGTCCGTGCTCATCCCACACACGCACACCTTCATCACTCCACAGCTGTAAAAGTTCTTCCACCAATGGCCTCAGGTACACATCAATGTCTTTGCCAGGTTGCTTCGGGCCTTGGATGAGCACTGGCATCATAATGAACTTCCGCTTCATGCACAACCAGGGAGGAAGGTTATATATACATAGAGTCACAGGCCAAGTGCTATGACTGGAGCTCTGCTCTCCAAATGGATTAAAGCCATATGTACTTAGACCAAATCTTAAGTTCCTAGCGTCATCCGACAATTTCGTGAACACTCTGTCGATTTTTCTCCACTGGGACCCATCAGCGGGGTGTCTCATCATCAAGTCTTTTTTACGTTCTTCTTTGTGCCAGCGCAACAACTTGGCATGCTCTTTGTTTTGGAACAAACGTTTCAGACGTGGTATTATAGGAGCATACCACATCACCTTGGCAGGAATCCTCTTCCTTGGACAACCTTGCTCGCGCTCAACTTCACCTGGGTCATCTCGCCCAATCTTAAACCGCAATGCACCGCATACAGGACAAGCATTTAAATTTTCGTGCTCGCCGCGGTAGAGGATGCAGTCATTAATGCATGCATGTATCTTCTGCACCTCTAATCCTAGAGGGCAGACAACCTTCTTTACTTCGTACGTACTAGAGGGCAATTCGTTTTCATTTGGAAGCATCTTCTTAACTATTTTCAGCAAACTTTCAAAGTGCTTGTCGGTAGTACCACTCTCTGCCTTCCATTGTAGCATTTCCAGTATGGTACCGAGCTTTTTCTGGCCATCTGTACAAGTTGGGTACAACAATTTGCTGTGATCGGCTAACATGCGCTCCAACTTCAACCTCTCATTTTCACTTTCACAGTCCATTTGTGCATCATGAATGGCCTGACGAAGATCATCGTCGGGCTCATCAAAGATGGAATCCTCTTCAACTTCGTCTTCCCCCATTGTAGTATCAGCGTGTTCATTGAACAGAGGATAGTTGTCATTATCCTCTTCTTCTTCATTCTCTTCCATCATAACCCCTCTTTCTCCATGCTTGGTCCAACAATAATAACCAAGCATGAAACCATTTCGCAACAGGTGTTCGTGAAGCCTGCCTGAGGAAGAGAATGTATACTTATTCATACATATACTGCATGGACAACACATAAAACCATCCTTTCGCTTGCTTGTCTCAGCCACATAGAGAAAATTATGCATGCCAGTAATGAATTCGGCAGAAACTCGGTCACCGTACATCCATTGACGTCTCATCTGCATTATATAAGTATATCAAAAAAATTATGCATGCCAGTAATGAATAGATGACCATAATAATTCAAGCAAATTAGAGTGGCGACAAATGTAATACATTGTAGCATTAAATATTCATTAATTTAAACTAACATTGAACTATTTAAAGAATTTAAATCCAACAACAAATGCGATCAGAATCGCAACTAAGGTAACTAATGAACCAACAGCATAATGATACCAAGCCTCTTAACTAATGACATATTTTCTAATCTTTTTAAGGTTCAAGCGCATTGCCTCCATCTTCATCTCGTGAGCAGCGACGACGACCCCGTGAGCATCATCGAGGTCGGCAACCTTCAAGTCCAATACCATCTTCTCTTCTAGGTATTGGAGACAAAGATCTTCACTTATCTTCAATTTTGCTTTCAAATCGTCGTTTTCTTTTTTAAAATACTCAACAATAGGGTCGACTGGAATTTCCGGTTCAACTACCTCCTAAATAAAAATATATCTACGTCAAGTTGGTCGGCATGATTGTTATAAACACGAAACAAAATAATTAGTGATAAAAATATACCACATCCGAATCATAGACCGGCCGAGGGCCGACGGGGACGGATATCAAAACCATGACACTATACACATAAAAAAACATAAGGCAATTATAAAAGAAATGACTATGCATTTAAATCATACAAGTAATTTAAAATAAAATATTTAAAAAAGAGACTCACCGAGATGACGGGACGGCGCGGGCTATCGACGGCGGAGAGGACGGGGACGGGCCGACACTAAAACCCACAAATCATAATTTAGTTTTGTGCTCAAATTACATATAGAAAAAATGAAATCTCTAACTTAGACATTTCATCAAACACCTAGCTAGCACTAAAAATACTCAATGAGCTACATGAGCTAAACAAGCAACGAAACGAGCGCCAGAAGAAATAGTTTGCAGTGCTCACCCTTGGATAGATGCAGCGCCGTCAATCTTAGCAAATGGTGGAAACAAATGGGCAAGAAATAGAGCTCGGGTGAAGGAAAAATGGAGATGAAACTCGAGCTCAAAGTGGCCACTGCCGGCTAGGGGTGGAAGATGATATAGGTTAACCTTTAGTCCCGGTTGGTGCCCCCAACCGCGACTAAAGCTGGGCCAGCGTGGCAGAACCAGTGTCAGAACCTTTAGTCCCGGTTCGTGGCGACAACCGGGACTAAAGCTTCCCCTATATCCTTTTTTAAAATCAAGTTTTGTTTGAATTCGTATCTTTTAAACCGTAAATCGTAATTCGACAAATAATATATATAAATAGATCAGAAAAATGAAAGGAGTCTAAATATTGTGTCTGTATAATATTTTTCTTTAAATATTAAATGATTATGTTATAATATTTATTAATTCATTTTTTGTTATTCGTACATATATAATCATATTATTTTTTTAAGTCCAAACCTATATTAATGTAAATATTTATGATTAAATACTAATACAAAGTAATAACAATCGGCTTCCCGGATTTATGAATCGATAATATATGAATCCAAATATTTTGATCATTAAATTTTAACCGGATACATGAGAGAAGACACACATCGATCTCGCTATATAGACTACGGCCACTTAGACTCATATGCATCAACGATATTAAGAGGGTCGCCATAGCCACTTAGCCTATCCCACTTCCGCGCAATCTCGAAGCCGAGGCGAGCGTCAAGAGCGGCGTACACGACTTGCTCGTAGCTCAATGGCACGTTGCCCCATCCGCGAGTCCGGAGGTTATCTTCTTCGTTGTTGTCGTTCTCGTCGTTCTTTTTCTTCTTCTTCTTCTCGGCCAGTTTTGTCCCAATGACAGCATTGGAGAGAGCAACAAGACTCGGAGTAAGATTGCCGGTTGGGTTCCGCCTATCCCTCTGGAGGTCGACCGCGGACGGAATTTCAATTCCGTAGCAGCGCAGCATCCGCAGGTCATTGTGGATAGCCACGCCGTAAAACTTGATGGTCTTGTCAGCTAAGAAATCCACGAGGAGCTGCGGCTTCCGATCAGCCCAGCAGATCTGGAAGACAAGTACCTCGGTCGCCACCGAGAGTTGAAGAACGGCGGCGCGCTGCTGTTTCTCGGGTGGAAGATCCTTCTGTCGACCCGGTAGAGCGTCGGTGAACTCGCAGTCGAGTCCAACGCACTTGATCGGTGCGGCGTCGAGATAGAGCTTCTTCACGTCGCGGATCCACCTCTCCACGCGTGATGCACGGAGGGTGACCCATACCTTGAACCTCATACCCTCGTGGGGGAAGTAGTACAACCGCGACCGAGGCCGAGGCCATGAAACGTACGCGACTTGCTCCATTGGAATAGAAGAGAGGGTTCGAGAGAGAGTGGTTTTGCGAGATTAGAGAGAGATGACTGTGTGCTTAGGCCAAGATTATGCCTTGCTTTATATAGGGCAGAGAGGGGAGGCCGGCGGGCAGGGGGAGGCCGACGGGCAGTGGTGGCCGGAGTTAAGACGGCGGCCGATCATCTTCCAAGAAGCTGATCACCTTCCAAGGCAAATTAAAACGGCGGCTGTGCTGATCAAATTCGAAATTAAAGCAATGCGTGCGCGGGAGACAAAACGATTTAAAACTAGTCCCGGTTCGTGGCTAGAACCGGGACTAAAGGTCCTCGCGTGGCCTCTGCCGCTTTGGCTGCATGTGGCGGACCTTTAGTCCCGGTTCCAGCCACGAACCGGGACTAAAGGTCCCTCCCCAACCGGGACTTTTGCTGTGACGCTGAATCTGGGCTGGGCGTGGACCTTTAGTCTCCGTTCGTAATAATTTGGGGACTAAAGGTCCGAACCTATTGCCCATTTTCCACTAGTGATGGATCATGTTACGTAGGCTGTAGCAGTTGCAAACTCCCAATATGGGAGCGCCGACGACACCGATCGAGTAGGAGGGGTAGGTGCCGGCCTCAGACGCCGCGGCGGGCTGGTCCGGAGCGAGGAGGACCGGGAGTCCGTGGCCGGATCGAAAAGCGTTTGCACATGTACTAAACATTGATTTATATATATGTCTGCAACGATCTATTGTTTCTGGCCTACCTGCGATTGATTTGTCTAGTCCTTATACATATATAGCTACTCTAAAAAAACACCACCCCAATTAGAGCATGCAGATGATTTTAAGATCTACACACATCCATCTGAAACAACGAAACCACCGAAAGAGAAGATTACAGAGAACTTCTTCTGCGGCACACCAAGCGTCAAATGTGGTACGAAAAGGTTACGGACATGGGAAGAAGATGAGGAAACAGAGAGACTTCAAAGTGAGATGTATAACAAGAAAAATTATAATAAAATCAACAACACACTTGCTCCATTATCAAGACATGCATCCTCAAAATGGAAGCACCCAATTACCGCTGCATAGATATATATATATATAAAACATCAGAACAAATACTAATATTAAAAAAACATCATAATACGAGAGCCACTTCACAAATATAAAATACATGAGGCCAGTCTATTTTTCAAACTCCTCTAACACGTCAGATCCATAGGGTAGCTCCCGAGCACCCGCCCATCTAAAACGCGCGCGGCTCGGCAATAGAGGCCTCCAAATCAAGCAAAAATATGTAGTCGAATTTGGGCACTACGGGTCTTGTGCCACAATTGCTTTCATTGGGACGGTGGTGGTGCGGCCGGCTCTCAATCTTCGTAAGACTGATATTACGTAAGGCGAAGGACGAAAGCACCTTGAAGAGAACAGATGGGCCTTCGTTGCCGTTTGCCGCGAACACAATGCTGGTCTTCGCCGGCTGGTCAGTGCGCGGCACTAAGGGATCCCGTGCCAGCAGCATGAACCGCGTCACGTTGTTGGAGTTGTCCTGGATGCCACTGGCTAGAACCTCCAAGCCATAAAGTGCGGCAGCACGGGAGGACGCAATGGCGGCCGTGTCGACGAGGCCATTTCGGGCCACGTACTCGGCGGCGCTCCATGCGGGTGAGCGTGTACGCGCACGCCCGGGACAGGCGCGACGAGGCAGTGGTGCACCGGGAGCTGCACCTCGCCGACAATGTGGAGTAGGAGGTCGTAGTTCCGGTGGATGCTTCCACCGAGGGAGTTCTCTAGGGGGAGCACCGCACGGTCCGCAATCCACAGCCTGGAATGCTATGATCGCACGGGATGGCTTTGCACCCCGGGTACGCTTTTTCTGCCGCCTCCTCGCTATACGCCCCTGGCATGCCTTGGTATGCCACACACAGCTCCGACATGTGTGTTGGTGAGGGGGAGAGGTTCAGAGGTAGAGCCTTCGCGGGTGCAACTTGGCCATTGGTGGAGTAGGAGACGAGCGTGCTGCTCCTCGTGACCACCTTGTCGCTCCTCCTCCAAGACTATGAAACAAATCATGGTATAAACTATGAAATTGAGATTGTTTGGTCCCGTACGTTGGTGCATGATGACAGGTGATTTGCATGCTATCGGCAGTCACATCTTCGCGCATCATTGTAAACATGTAGCTGGTTGATCTGGCATCTGTCTTGTTAAACTATTTCCTTCAAACTCTGTCATTTGGCCTGTTTTCTTGAAACTCTGGCATTTGGCTTGTTAACCCGTTTGCTCCAAATAGAAAAAAAAAAAATCGACTATCAGGGGAGCCCCCCGGCTCCATTTTATTAGAATGAAACCACGAGTATCAGGCATACAAAGCATAAAGCTAAAGGAAAGCATAAATGGCACGCAGGCCTACAGAAGAATCTTAAAACTCCGAGTTTCTGATGAAAGGGCAGTCTCGAAGAGTTTGATCATACTACAAGAACTGACAAAACGCGAGGAAAGGGTAGGCAGCTCGTTCGAAGCAGCTGCGGCGGTCTTAGGAAGACTCGGACTCCAGGACGTCGCGGCACCCATCAGTCGATGATGACGTGAATGTTGTCTGCCTCCTCCGGGTGCGCCGCGAGGTACGCCAGGGTCGCTCTCCCCCCATGCTTGGCGCTGGCGCTTGTCGTCGCCCAGGTAGAGGTCCATCCGAATCCTTTGCACGCTAGCCCGGCATGATCTCCAAGGGCGATCGAAGCTTGCTTGTGAGTATCTTCACGAACTCGTCCACCAGCTTCCACTCCAGGTGCTTGAAAGGAATCCTCCAGTCCCGAAGATGAAGTAGAATCAGATGCCAAACCTGCTTAAGATTCAACCAAGTTTTCCTGTTAAAGACAATATTGTTCCTGTTGATCCACAAGCTCCAAATAACAGCTGAAGATACAACATTTAACTGTAAATGCCTTTTACTGCATAGCCATTTCGAAGCTAGTGAGTAGTAATCGAAAATTTCTACATCAAAAACCTCTTTGACTACAGCCCACATCTGGCAAGCAACTAAACAGTCAAAGAACAAATGTCTAACTGATTCAAACTCTTTACAAAGGCAACATTCCAACGGTTTGGGCATGCCTCTTTTTCGAAGATTGTCTGTCGTCATAATTTTATTTTGTGACAACAGCCAAAGAAAAATCTGCACTCTGGGGGGAATTTTAATTTCCCACATTGTTGGCAGATAGACAGGTTGGATACCTCGAAAGTTTACTATAGCATATAGTGATTTCGATGAGTATACACCTTTGGATTCATATCTCCAAAGGAGTTGGTCCTCCCTATCAACTAAACTAACACTCGAAACAATGTCAATGAGTTCAAACCACTGTACCATCAGAGATTCCGTAAAGGTTCTTCTAAAGGTACATTTCAACTCAGTCCCATCCCACAGATCAGCTATGGTGTGAGTTTGTTGGTTGCAGATGAAATATAAGTCCCAGAACTGGGTTGCTAGATTCGAGTTGCCGAACCACACATCTTCCCAAAAGCGTATGGATCGGCCATTTCCTACATTCCATCGATAACCTAACTGAACTGCTTTGGTGGCCCACAACACTCCTTTCCAGAAGATGGAAGGATTAGCTTCTTTACAACAGAGGATGTTGGGGTCTTTTGTATTATATTTTGCATCAATAATCTTCTTCCAAAGACTGCCTTCCCCTCTAATGTATCTCTTAACCCACGAACCCAATAAACATAAGTTGAGGTCTTGCAGATTTGGGATACCCAAACCTCCAAAGTCCTTCTTCATGCAAATGGATTGCCAATTGGCCAGGTGGATTTTTTTATTCCCCTCCTCATCACTCCACATGCAATTAGCTAGTTGGGTGTTGATCATGGTCATCGCCCACTTGGGGAACTTAAAAAAGGAAAGCAGATAGATAGGGATACTAGATAGACACGTCTGTATCAAAATCCTTTTTGCTTCGGTGGATAGGAGTTTACCTCTCCATCCAGTCATTCTTTTCAGAAGACTATCTATTAGAGGTTGCAGGTCCTCTCTGCGTAAATCATTAAAATGTAAGGGCACTCCTAAATATTTCATAGCAAAATCCCCATGAACACACTGAAAGATGTCTAGGAAAGGTTGCATTTCCTCTACTGACATATTGATATTGAGCAACTCACTTTTATGATAGTTAATTTTCATTCCTGAAATTTGCTCAAAACAGGTTAGTATCCATTTTAAATTAATGGCTACTCTTTCATCATTTTCCAAGAACAGGAGGGTATCATCTGCATACTGCAGACTAACCACTCCACCTGGAATAAAATCTGTACACAGACCTCTGATCAGGTTTGTTTCACAGCCTTTACTCAGCATTCTAGTAAAGACATCTACCACAAAGTTAAAGAGCAGGGGAGCGAAAGGATCCCCTTGCCGTAGGCCTTTTCCAGTCAGAAAGAAGTCACTCTCGGTGTCGTTTACTTTTACACCAACAGAACCCCCCCGAGTGATTTGTTTAATCATGTTGATGATTTTAGGCCCAAAACCTCTTAACTCCAAGACTTCATACAGAAAGTCCAGGTTAACCCTATCGTACGCTTTCTCATAGTCTATTTTGAAAATTAGACCTTTCTTTTTCTTGTGATGCACCTCATGAATAATCTCATGAGCTGACACCACACTCTCAAGGATAAATCTCCCCTTAATAAAAGCAGATTGCTGATAAGAAATTAATCTATCAATAATCTTGGCAAACCTATTAGTTATCACCTTAGTGAAGATTTTAAAGCTGCAGTTCAAAAGACTGATGGGCCTAAACTTCTTCATGATTTTTGCATCATCCTCTTTTGGAATAAGGGAGATCATAGCAAAGTTCAGTCTATAGATATCTAAATTTCCATGAGACCAAGCAGTAAACATATTAATTAAATCATATTTTACTACCTCCCAAAAGGATTGATAAAACATGAAGGACAAACCATCAGGTCCTGGTGCCCCATCGGCATAGGACCCAAAAACAGCATCTCTAATTTCCTGTTCAGTGAAATCCGCTTCCAACGCAGCGTTTTCAGCAGCACTGGCCTTTTCTTCCAAAGAAAAAAAGGAGTCCTGTAATCTAATATCGGCTCTATCCTCCCGACTAAACAGATCCTTGTAATAGACCGAGGCTATCTTAAGCATATCTTTGATTTCTGTTTTCGGGCCATCAGGACCTTCCAACACATGAATTATTTTCTTCCTCCTACGTTGGTTAGCTACTGCATGAAAATATGCAGTATTTCTATCCCCTTCAAGGATATCTCTATCCCTGGACCTCTGTCTAGCCTTTGTTTCCTCAATGATCCAAAATTCATTAAGTTCATTAAGAATGTAATTAAATCTCTCTTTCTCATCCTCAGAGAGAGTCTGATTCTCGGATTTAATGTCCAAAACATCATACTCCTCCATTATTTCTTTCTTGTGTTTTCTAAGCTCAGCATTTAGATTGGCACTCCAACCCTTTGCTAATCTACGAAAACATCTCAGCTTCGCCTGCCAGATATCAATAGGGTTACTACTATTACATCTGGTGCCCCAAGCTTTAAGAACAATATCTTTAAACTCAGGCCTACGTAACCACCACTTCTCAAACTTGAAACTACTTTTTTTAGGTGCATTAGCAAGTCCATCATCCCACAAAATTGGGGTGTGGTCGCTCCCTACCCTAGTCAGCGCTCGAGCGTGCGCCAAAGGAAAAATGCTTTCAAAATTAGTAGTACAGAACACCCTATCAATCCTACTCATGATTAGGTTGTTCTGGTTGTTGCTCCAGGTGTATGCTCTACCAGCTAAAGGAATGTCAACCAAAGACCAGAGCTCGATCCATGCATTGAATCTATCCGCCCATCTTTGGTCAATTGAACCATTGCTTTTATCTTGCTGATATCTAACTAAATTAAAATCACCTCCAATGAGGGATGGACCATCCCAATTCAGGAAGAGTTCATGCAATTCAGAAATGAATTCTGCTTTCTTCTCCTCATAAGTTGATCCATACACAGTTGTGATTCGAATTATCACACCTGTGAGTTTAATCTTAAGCACTGTGCTAACAGAAAACTTATTAACTTCCCAAGCAACGATATCAAAAGTATCGTTGCTAACACCCACTAAGATACCTCCCGCAGTACCAACGGCAGGCAAGTAGTTCCAGGAAAAATCTCTATTTCCTAACACATTTTTAAGGAAGGAGTTAGTAAACTTTTCCTTTTTAGTTTCCTGGAAACCTACATAGTCAACATTAAGCGGGACAATGGTATCGTTAATGCATTCTTGTCTACCAGGAGCAACAATACTCCTGCTGTTCCAAAAAACACATTTCATCGGAAACTTTTCCTGGGGTGCTTGCCCCGACGTCTATGTACTTCAGTCCACATACCTTCACCCCAATCATCCTGATCCTCAACATCAATATGTTGATCAGGCGTTTTTTCACGCTCCATTTCTGGAGCCTGACAGTTATTCTCAGTGGATGCCGAGACAACCGAAACAGGGAAACTATCTCTACTGATACAAACACCAATGTTATTTGCCATATCATCTAGAGCATCTAGACTAAGCAAATTAAAAGGGTTTGAAGTCATTATACCTGACATTTTCTTCTTCTTGGGAATCTCCAAGTTAGTCATTTTTTTGTACTCGATAGCTTTGTCAACCACTCGCTTGGAACCATCCAATCTGCTGCTCTTTCGGATTGGTTGAATAGGGCCCCACTTGGATTTTTTTGCTATCTCTTGAATCTCCTCAACTGAAGGTAGAATCTCCTCTGGCAAAGTATCCCCTTCAATAGCTACCTCTGCCTCTATCCTTTGTTGAAACGACGTCTGTTCCTCTTCCCAGAACTGAGAAACTTCAGTTGCAGCTGCGGCTGTTGGTGTAGAGTCCCAGACAAACTGTCCCGAGCTACCAATCGCTCCGGCCTTTTCAAGGAGAGCAAATATCTCACTCCCAGATAGCAGTTCCTCATTGGTGCCTCTATTTTCCACTCCTACAGTCCTAGCTTGCCTCGTTCCTGTCAAGGATAGCGATTGTTGTCCACTGTTACTCTGAACAGTTGAGCTGCTTCCTCCAGTCACTGCTCCCCTCTCAGTATCCATCTGCTGATCATCCTCCACACCACCTGTTCTTCCTCCAGCAGCTTCTCCTTCTGGTGGATTCATCACCACCACGGGTGCAGCTCCTGGCACCAGCTCCACAGTGAATTGCAGCTCGAACAGGTGACCATGAAAATTAAACAGCCTTCCAGTTGGAACTTTAGTGGGATCTCTGCAAAGAATTTTCACACGAACAATCTCTGCGCAGTTCCTGAAGATGCTCTGCCACTCCACATCCTGGAGCAGGCCACAGACAGAAACTGCTTGATCAAGCACATTCCATTCACACCATGGCGGCAGTAAGCCTCTGATTTGCAACCAAGTAGAAATGAGTGTTTCTATTGGTTCAGGATCGTTTTCCCAAGCACTGACTTTGACAGTGGTGCCAGGCTTGGATAAACCAAATCTAGGATAACCAATGACTTGTTCCACTCTGATATGTGGGGGGAACTGCACCAAGTAATCCCAATTACCAAGCTCTCTGATTTGCCAAGGCCAATTTGTCTTGTAGATAGCAGAGAACTCCTTTGCAAGTTCCTCTTTTGTTATCACTCCAGCTTCCACTGTAACTACACCACAATTCTGAGTTGAGTTGAGTGAATTCAGGGGATTTTCTGGAGTCTCAACGTGATAGAAACCCAGACCAGGAGCCGAGCTACCAATGTATCTGGCTGTCTAATGTGACCTCGTCCGAATGGGGCATCCCTCCACAAGGTGAGTAGTCTGCTTGCAGATGAAACAGAAAGGGTCCTTTGTGCAGGAATCCTTCTCATGCCCAGGCATCCCACACGTGCTACAGAAGGAATTCGCATAAGTCAGCTGATTACTGAGGTTACCAACATCAGCAGCCTGTTGTTCCTTCACCAGCTTCTTCTTCTGAGCACCTTTCGCAGGTTGTGCCTTAGGTTTAGCTCCTCCTTGCGCCTGTATCTGCTGCTGTCCATTAAACTGCTGCTGTGGCTGTGCTGCTACTTGCTGGGGTGCAGGCCACTGATTCACAGGCGGTGCATAAGGTGGATGTGGAGGATAGGGTCCTCCAAACCCCCACTGAGGCATCTGTCCTGGGAAGAACTGAGGTGGCGCCTGATAAGGAAACTGGGGAGGAGGAGGTTGCTGAAACTGCGGCGGATTCGCTCCTCTACCTGCTCCCCCTTTGTTTCTGCCTCTGCCTCGATCTCCCATACCTGCTGTTGGTGTTTCTCCTTCCAAATCTGCACCTGCAACGAACCCTAGCTTCTCAACAGGAGCTTGGCGGCGCTGTTGACTAGGTTTTGGTGGAGAGCCCCGATTTCCACCCTTTATAGGGTTGCTGCGATCCTTGGGAATATTCCAGAGTTGGTGGAAAAAGGCCTCGACCTCCTTTTCCCCAAAGTTGGAATTCCGCTTCTGCCCTGCTCCAACGGCAAGGAAATTCCGAGGTAGCAACGGCTCCCTCCCCTGCTTCTGAAATTTGAAGCCTCCTCCCTGATCGAAAATTAGCTCCAGAGGGTTGAATTCCACTTCAGAGTGCCGCTTAAGCAGGGAAAACTTCACTGTTGGGGGTTTTGAATTTCCCCCAGAAGTTCCCCAACAATCTCGAATTCCCACTCGAACTCCACCCTGGATGCCTCTGGTTCGAAACCGGTGGACAACCGCCGGATTCTGTGCAGACTTGTCGCTTGAAAGCAGCCAGGAAACGCCGGGAGTTGGATTTGTTGAGAACCACCATGAAAGGTTGGCTTGCACAAGGAGCGCGACGGGACGCGGCCCTCTGCAGGCACGCCGCTGTCGAAGCCCTGACGGCGAACGCCCGAAAACGATCCCGCTGCAGGATGAGCTCCCAATCCCTGGATCGACAGTCTCCAGGATCGCATCCCTTCTC
Source organism: Poa annua (assembly GCA_026929855.1). Lineage (NCBI taxonomy): Eukaryota > Viridiplantae > Streptophyta > Magnoliopsida > Poales > Poaceae > Poa > Poa annua. Next base: position 514,627 of record CM049436.1, read on the forward strand.
AACCTCAGCGGCTTCGTGCTCCAGCAGCGCCTCCGCGCTCTCCAACTCCGGCGAACCTACCTCCCCCGGAACCCGATCTGGATCCAAGGGGATTCGCACGGAGAACCGCTAGAGTGGGGCTGAAGGTCGGGAGAGCGACCGATTCAATAATTACGTTTCTTCCGACGCTCATATGCTTCCTCCAAATAGAAATTTCCTTATAACCCTTCATCTTGTTGCTTCTAATTCACATCGAGTATAAACCATGTCATGTATACACTAATTGTGTAATAAATATGTACTATGATTCTTCTTGATCTGGGCATGGATGCCCGTTGCATCTTATTCCCAATGGATCCCACATATAGTATCCAAGACGTGCTGGTGGGGTTTCAACTCACGGGATAGGATGCCGCAGCTCCCCTCGCCGCCCTACAGCTCCTATCGTGGGCTCGCGTTTTGCGTGCCTCGGAGATCTGACCGCCGATCCTTCCGGCCTCGACGACAACCACGTCGCCGTCCAAGTGGCAGTGCTGCGACGACCAGGCGGTTCCTCTTCGTCCCCTCCAATCTGAGTCGGAGCTCGTCCTTGACTTCTGGGCCAGTCATCGGCGCTTTCATCGCCAAGGCCTTGAAGGAGAAGGAGAGGGCAAGGTCTTCATCGCCCAAGTCGGGGAAGACGGCGTCGCCGGCGGGCGCGGTGGCGGCCAGCCAGCGGCCCTACTCGCCCGAAGAAGCGCCAGGGGAATTTCAAATTCCTCCTGGTGGGTCCAGCGGAGAGGCGGTCGATCTGGACCGTCCAGATCCGTGGAGCCATCTTCGCCGTCGATTCAAGGGGCTGTGGACGAGGGACCGTCTGCCTCCTCCAACCCTCGACCCGTCGTCCTTGCTTCGTCCTGCGCCGCCGCAACCCCTTCGACCCCGCTCCGACCTCTGCAGCCGGCCGCTTCCTGCTGCGCCGCCGCACGCTCGAGTCTCGTTCGCTCCGCCCGCGCGATCCTTCGCGGCTTCCCCCCAGCGCCGGCCATGAGTGGACCGGCTCCGCAGCGGCCCCAGGGCTTGTGCTCCAAGGCCGCAGCAGCCGGCGGCGGGGCAACCGCGTCCTCAGCAGCCGGCGCCGGCGCAGCATCGTCCCCATCAGCCGGCGCCCGCTCAAGCTCGGCCCCAACCCCAGCTGACCGGTGGCTGAGGTGGCCGCTGTCGGAGACTAGTCCCAGGAACTAGGGGGTATGTCTCTTTGTCTCTTTGTGATAGGAAACTACCCCCTCTTTGTCTCTTTGTGATAGGAAACGTAAGGGGCTGAACACGACGTCAATCAAGTCCTCATCAACCTCGGCGACCAACCTCGACGAACTTGACGAAGCAGAGATGGAACACGAGCTCGTCCCCAGGTCCAGGCCCTCCCGGAGGAGTAAAGACCATACTTCCTGCTGTCTTGTATTGCACTGCTTCGAGATGTAACAACACTCGCAAACGGCTAACAGGATGGATGGTTTACTTGTAGTATGTTGTATTCTTTTTCCATCTCAATTAATACCCCGCCGCCAAAGGGCGAGAAAGTTTGGTGTAGTACATGACCAAACTGATCCTACGTACCTCTCCCCGGTACGGAAAATACATAATAACTGATCAAGATCGAGCCCAAAGCTCTTGCTATATATATTCGCCATTACTCCGTGTACGTGATTATATATACTTGGAAGCTATACGTATCAAGCAGTGGTCGATTGATCCAGCATCCATCGGAAATCATCTCTGTCTAAAGCTTGGAAGATGGTAGCCCTGCAATACAGTCCATCAGAAAATCATCTCGCTAGCTAGCTAGTGAAAACTTGTCTAATATTGACAGTTGTGAATTACCGAGTTGCTTGGCGTTGACGATGCTTGGGCAAGCAGGCGGCGGTGTAGCCTTCTCGTCCAGGAAGGGCTCCACGGCATTCGGGTTTCCCCACACTGGATACCCCTTGATTTTACCCTGACACATCATACGTGTACGTACTTCATCAGCAATTACTACCTAGCTACTTCCATGAACAACATATATATAATCTCGTTGACTATGGATTGTAGGATATATATACTCACAAGAACATTCAGAGCAGCAAGTGTTGCCATCCCTTCGCGTGTCCACTGCACAACCACAACCAGGCAAATCAATCAATTAACCAGAGGATGGATGCATGCATGTACGATTTCATCCAGCTCATATAAAGATGATGATGATACGCACCTTGGAAGCCGATGCGATGTGAGGCACCACGACCGCGTTCTTCATCTCTGCCAGCCCCGGCTTCATGTACGGTTCATCCTCGAACACATCCAGCCCCACACGGAACATCGGGTTCGCCTTCAAGTGCTCCACCAGTGCCACCTCGTCGATCACGGGGCCTCGGCTCGCGTTCACCAGCACCGCCTCCTTCTTCATCATCGCCAGCCTCTCAGGGTTTATCAGGTGGTACGTCGTCTTGTCAAGCACCGGGTGGAGGCTTATCTGTTGTTATGTAATTAGTTCCACCTTTATTATTCATATCAGAAACAGTTCATTGCTATGAAGCTTCTGAAGATTAATAACTGCAACAGCAGGAATTGGTCAGCAAGCCTCAGAATTATAATTACCACATCAGCCTCCCTGAGGACTTCCTCCATGCTGGAAGCCCTCTTCCATGTAACAGGTGGCTCACCGTTTGCTTTCAGGAACTGCCCATAAGCTGCAGCATGAACATGTTTGTATTAAACCTTAGCTAGCTGCCTGCCACAGGACAAATTATTAATTAATGCAAATACTAGCGAAGCTTAGCTTGCCTGTGACGAACTTCTCAAGACGAGTGGACTGGTACAGGTCAAAGTAGATCAAGTTCATCTTGAAGCCCTCGATCTTTTACCATACAGAAACAACCAAAAGTTAGTTTTAGTTTTACATTGCTTAGAATGATATTGCTTCACATTTCAGACATTTTCATTAACTGAGATATATTGATGAAGCATAATATATAAATACCATCATCCTTGCATAAGCTGAGCCGATGCGGCCAGCTCCGATCACTCCAACAGTCTGTCCCTTGAGCAAGTTCCCAACGAACCTGTATGTAATTAACTTTTTTATGAGACAAGATACATGAAGCAAAATCAAGCTACATCAAAGTTCATTTTTCCTAGCAGTAGCACTCACAGGTGCGGGAGCCATCCGTCGTACAGGCCAGCCCTCATGAACTGGTCGGCTTCCACGATCCTCCGGGCAGCTGCCACCGACAACGACGCGGCCAGCTCCGCCGTCGTCTCCGTCAGGACCCCCTGCATCCATCCATACACCATGGTAATTAAGAGATTCAGACTTGAGAGCAGCAACACATCAAATGCAAACTTTTGTTTATGTATTTACATACGGGTGTGTTGCCGATGGCGATGCCATTCCTGTTGGCAGCGTCGACGTCGACATTGTTGTACCCGACGGCCATGTTGCTGAAGGCTGTCCCGCCGGCGCGCTTGAGCGCAGAGAACAGCACTTCGCCCCAGTCCTCTGTCAGCTGCAGTTTTGTCAACATACAGCATCCAGATTGGTAATTGAGTATTAGCACTAGAGAGAAGCCAAAGAAAAAGCATATACCATAGCTGTTAACTTTATTTACTCAAAGGGAAGGAAGAACAAGATGGGCTTGGTTGACTTGCCTGGCCGATGACACCGTGGCAGTGATCGCCTATGAGCGCCAGGATGTCGTCAACAGAGAGTATGGTCTTTGTCTCCGTGCATATCTGCACGTTCAGCAAGCAAAACAAACTCAAAATCTCCCCACTACACCACCATACATCGGACAAGCAGCAAGAACATTAAAACGAAACAGTGAGCAGCAGCACCTCGAGGCGGCAGTCGTTGTCGGTGAGGAGGCGGATCCACCGGGTGCCAGGCATGGACTTGGTGCTCACCACGCGGTACTTGCCGCTGGGGTTCCACACCTCGATCGATATCGGCTTTGCCATGTCTGGGCAAAGCAGAGCAGGCAGCAGGAAAGAGGGAAACAAGGTGAAACTGGTGGTGATAAGCTACTTGTAGCTGTGCCTCTTATCAGGTTGAGATGGAACCTGAGGCGCCAAAGATTTTGTTATTTTCAAAGGCAATGGCCCGGCCAATTGGTGGATAAGATCACAGGGCCACTGAACAGATGAGTGGCCTCAGGCCTCGCAGACTCTGAATAAGACAGCTTCTTATCATCTTCAGGTTCACAACATATGGCCCGAAACAATGAAGCAGACAGAATAGTTATCAAGCACCAGCAAATAGTAATGTTTTTCTAGGTAAAAGGATATCACCCAGCATATAATTATTAATCACAAGAAAATAGTAAACTTGTTCCAAAGATATCAGGCAGCATAGAGTGAACTTGTTCTAGCTAACAGGATATCAGCAGCGATCACCATCATCAATAGTATCCAAATGAACAAAGCACAAATTCAAGCATCAAGAAACATAGAATCTCAAGCACACAACAGGCATCAATTAGCTAAAGACGATGATGTTACCAAGCAAACATCCACTTGACAATATCAATTAGGTTGTTTCACAAGTGATGACCAACGATAGATAGTTTTCCTTAACCGACAACCGGGGATGTTCACGAACCCCACCTCGACTCCAAAATAATTACAACCATTACGACATTAAAAGAGCATCGAAACACGATAAGTTTTCTAAGCATCGGCGCGGCAGGAGGGAGTGGAGGCTCCTCTCTACTCGAACGCCCACTGGTTCTCCCTACGGATTTCCTCCTCTTCCTCTGGCGTGAAGTCGTTCTTGATGTTGAAGGTCTTGCGGATCTCCTCTGGGGTCTTGCCCTTGATCATGTCAGCAACAGTCTGACACGTGAGGTCCAGCAAGCCCTTGATGTTCAGGTAGTTGGCAGCCTGCGAGAAGCATCAGTGGGCATGAGAGATTACAATGGATATTATGAGACAAACTGCCTTGCATAAGCAGGGTTTGGTGCGCAGAAAACTCGTTTTAAGCTTGCGATGTGCTTTGCTGCGTTTAGTCTGGAAAACTTCTAAGTGGTTGGGCCTCTTCTTAGGCCCTAATTTTCGTTTGTTTGTGTTTGTACTACGACTTTGTTCTGTTATCATTGATCCCCTACGGGAGGAGCATGTAAAAAGATAATAAAAACTACCATTATCTTCCAGTAAACAACATTACAAAACTAATACAGAGCAAACCCTACTAATAAAATACACAAACAAACACTTAATATAGGACCAGAAAATAGCACTAGCTATAGAAATTGGTGTATGGATTCATATGATGAGTACCACCACTGGTCACACAAACAGGAAACTCCTATGGTACAGAAGACAACATAACTGTAACACAAATAAAGGCATATCAGAATTTAGCACTAGCTATGGAAACTCGTGTACCATACGGTAATTATCACACAGACGACTAATGCTGGATACTAAGAATGTGTTGGTACTAGTCATCTGCAAGGTTAGCCAAGCTAATAAAGACAGACAGAGATAGCAGAGTAACATATAATCAAAACAAAAAAAGATACGGGCAGCATAATAAGCATAAGACAAGACCGTGTACATGTCGTGAACAACGTACCATAAGATGATGATGGCACTCAAAGTCCAATCTTCTAACAGATAAAAGCTCTCCCTACTGTTGGTTAGCCTATCTAAGATGTCTAGTTAGCCTCACCATGGCTCCCAAACTTGGTTAACTAGTACTAGTATGAGCAAACAATACTAACAGTCAGACCACGAGTTAACCATTGTTAGCCTACCTAACAAGTCTAGTTGGTTCACAGGCAAGTGTAGCCTTACCATGGCACCCAAACTTAGTTAACCACTAGTGTGAGCAAACAATACCAACAGTCAGACCACGAGTGCACGTCATCTTGCAAATTACTAATAACAGAGAAAAAATTGTTCACGGGAGGACGGCTCAGACCCTATAATAACCTAATAAGATAAGATGGCAGCCACATCAAAGGAGTTGACTTGGTAATGAACAATCAATCAATCAATCATATGGAATCGCGAGATAGCACAGATATCACGGCCCCAACCAAATCCAATCTAATCATACCCGGCCCGGCGGCTGCAAATCGAATCGAAACGAATCTGGCAGGGCGGGAGCCAGATCGGCGAAAATAGATCTAAGACGAGGAGGAGGAGGACGGGGGGTGGGGGGAAGAAAGGAAGGAAGGAAGGGGGTTAGCTACCAGGATGAGGTCGAAGAGTGTGGCCTGGTCGACCTTGACGAACTCTGCGTCCCAGTTCTTGAGGTCCTCGGCGGGCGGCGCCGGCGCGTCTCCCGCTCCGGCGGCCGCCGCCCCAGAGGCCCCAGAGGCGTCGGCGGGCTTGGCGGCGAGGACGTGCTTGTTGCAGTACTCGATGACCTTGGAGAGGATCTTGGAGTTGACGTTGGGGAGCGGGATGCCGTTGTCGGCGCAGTCGTCCTCGATCATGTGGCGGATGGTCTGGGACTCCATGGCCACGGCCTCCTCGACCTCGAACTCCTCGCCGTCGGAGCTCTTGAGCGTGATCATCTTCTTCTCGGCGTCGGCGGCCGCCATGGGATGGGGGGAGGTTGGTAGGGGGTGGATCGGGATGGGGGATTCGAGAGAGGAAACCCTAGGTGCAAGAGGGTTGGGTCTGTGGAGAGAAGGGCCGAACCTCCTTTATTTATTTATCGCAAGGGAAGGGAGGGAATATGGTGACAATTGGCACGCAAAAAATAAACCTATGGCGACCGGGAATATGGTGGCCCATCTTGTTAACTTGGCCCAGCCCAAGCATTACCAAGTCCTACTCCACTCCAGCGCCATTTCACTTGCGCCGCCACCATTTCCAGCCATGCCGCCGTTCCGGTTCCGGACCTGCCGCCGGAGCTCATCTGCCGCATCGGCGACGTCCTAGACCTGCAGTGCTACGCGACCGCGCGGGGGGCCTGCACGGCGTGGCGATGCGCGCTCGCGCCGCCGACCCCGTCGCTGCTCGTCGTCCCCGACGACGCCAGGTGCTGCCCCTCCGCCGCCTCCCTCCCCGCGCTCCGCTCCTTCCAGCTCAAGGCCACACGCTCGGGGGCACAGTGCGTCGGATCCAGCAACGGATGGCTCGCCGGAGCTCGTTCAGCCTCTTCAACCCCGTCACGGCCACCGAGATCGTCCTGCCGCCGCTCGTCTACACCGGGAGCGGACTGCCCTCCAAGATCGTCTTCGCGCCCAACCCCTCCAGGGACGACTTCGCCGCCGCCGCCACCTGCGGCATGGACCTATGTCACCGCCGGGGCCAGGAGGTGGGCCATCCTCGACCCCGTCCGCCTCGCCGACGGAGATCAGCTCGCCGACCTCGTCTACCATGAGAAGGAAGGCAAGGTCTACTGCCTCACGCGCCACGGAGACGTCCAAGTGCTCTGCCTACCTGTTATGGTCGACAACCCATCACCATCATCATCATCATCATCGTCGTCGTCATCATCAGGGCCAGCGATACCTCCACTCTCGCAAAAGCTCCGAGAACCTGGTGCACCTGCTATCTGGATAGACGACCAACTGCTGGAATTTTGGAGGAGTGAAATGCTTCTTTGGGAGCAGGCCAATGACAAAGCTGTCCAGCTGCCGGACGTGAATGCGCCGGCCACAGCCGAGCCCTTGTTGTCCGTTCCTTTCGATGCTGCCACGAGTTTTGCCCCGCCATACAACAAGGTCTCGGCTTTCACCGGTGCCAAGAACCTGGTGTTCTGTAATGGTAATCTGTACCAGATATGGAGGAACTCAAGCTGCACGGTTACCTTGCAGCTGCCAGGAGGCGGCCGTCGACGTGTAGCGGAGGATGAAGTGTTTGTTCTAAGGTACTATCCGCAGCGCCAACCATGCTGGGACGCTGCGACGGACTTGGGGGGCTACTCGGTGTTTCTCGGGAGGAATAACGCGGTGTCCATGGATGCTCAAGCTGCTCCGGGGCTCAAGGCTAACTGTGTCTATTGGATTGGGGGGAGGGGTAGGGATCAAGGCATGGTCTTTGACATGGCAACTGGGAGGTCTACAGCTTGCCTCCTTCCCGCAGCTTCTGCCGGTGCTTCCCAAAGCACAATTTGCTGGTACTTTCTCAGCTGACTTGGTGAATAACGGAAACAATATTAAAGGAGGCGAAATAGTTACCTGTGCGGGCTGAGAGTCTCGGCTGATCAGGAAAACAATCTGCTTTGTTTTGTTGCTATATTAGTTTGTAGTCCGTATGTTTATGTCATGTAATGGAAAAAATCGTTGTTGCAAGAAATGCAAGGTTTTAGAATTGTGTATGCTGACCCCTCTTCTGCTATTTTTATTAGGAACATTTAGAATTGTGTATGCTGACCCCTCTTCTGCTATTTTTATTAGAAACATTGTTCATCATATATTTTTTAGAAAAACGGCAGGAGAGCTGCTAGATTCAAGATAGGAGGAGTAAACAGGTATTACAAGATTACCCAAACAGAAAAAAAGGAAGCAGTGGGGGTTAGGAAGAGAAAAGTAAACACTAAAAGGATTATGTACTCAACCCAAGTCGAAAGGTACCCCTCCAGACTGCAGGACTAGATGTAACTGTGCACCCGCTAGACGCCAGTTTGCAGCCGTATCTTCTATCATTGTCCAAAATCTTTGCTTAGAGGCTATTTCTCCTTCGAAAATTTTCTGATTCCGTTCTCTCCAAATCTCCCAGCATAGCAAAGTTGACATGGTCCTTGTTGTTGTTTTATCCTCCGTGGAGCAACCATTTGCCATTTTGGAGAACCAACATTGAATCGATCCAAACTCCTCTGACCAATTGTTAGGGTTTAGGTTTGGCAACCTGAAGTGTAGCGCTGCCTTTGCCCATACCTTCTTAGTCCAAGGACACTCAACGAACAGGTGAGCTGCAGTTTCCATGTTTCGCGGCAAAGGGGACAAAATAATCGTTCTCCCAGCCTCGAATGAGAAGCTTGTCCGCTGTCAGAATCCTGTCAACTAAGAACACTTTGCAGCGCGGCGGTGCCCATTGCTTCCAAATAATTTCTTTGAAGCATGTTTTTGAGGAGCCAAAGAACTAAGCCTTGTAGGCTGAACCTGCCGAGTATTTCCCCGTAGCCGAGGCGGTCCAAGTGATAGTATCTTGTAGATCATTTTGAAGCGTGATTGACTCAAGGATGGAGGCGAGTCTTGTTAGTTCATTATTGTGCGATTCGTCAAGCTTTAATCTTAAATCCTAAAACCATTTCTCGTCAAGCAGAGGTGTCTGTGAACTGACTGCGCGTGGATCCGGTTGATGTTGATATTATTATGATGGGAACATTTGCAAAATCATTTGGATCTTGTTAAGGTTACGTTGCAGCATCAAAGGTATGAAGATTCTTACCGATTCTTGAGTAAACATGGAAGATTGGTAAACCTGATGTTTAGACCCTTCAACGTTTTCTTAGGGTTTAGATCCGGGTGAGGAGCAATTTTCTTGTAGTCGAGAGCTTCAGAAAATGGGTTTTGAGATGCTAGGAGATAATGACTCACCTTTCATGCGCATCGTGTGCTTTACAATCCTGCTGAAATCCCTGCATTCTCAAGGGAATGCCTGAAGCAAATCGTGAGTTGTGCCATATACCATGCATCGGCTTTACAATACGTATATAGTACTGTCCATTTGGTTGAATCTGTAAGAGAACCCAAAGCAATTCATGTTTCTAACTGGTGAAGTTTGAGCTTCTCCAATATACTATTGCACGTTGCGTAATTCTTCCAGGTTGATGTTGCCTCCATCAGCCCCTTTTAGAGTGTCAAAAGCACAAGTCTTTCCTCCCAGCTCCTGCCCAAGAGTTCGTATTGTTCTCCCGGTTTTGGACGACGAGAAGGCATGCCAAGCTTTGCACACGCGGCGGGCAACATGTGGCGTAGGAATCCTAGTCGACGAAGGAGCCATCAAACTTGTGATTCACATCGATCGTTACCTAATCAGACTCAACTTTCCCTTTCTGATCTTCCCTATAAATAATATAAGAACGTACACAGCTTGTACTCCCTAACAATCAATCGCTCTGCCTCTTTTTTTTTTCGAAAAGGAATCGCTCTGCCTCTGCGCCATGGCTCCACGGAAACGCCGGAAGAGCAGCAGGCGAGGACCCGAGACTCCCATAGCATGGATTCTTCCGGCGGATCTCCTTCTCGAGATCGCCACATGGTGCGCCCCCAGCACCTTCATACGTTTCGCCGCGGCCTGCAAGCTGCTGCGATCGACGTGACCTCCTCGACCCGTCGTTCATCCGCCGCCTCAACCACCCACACATCCTCGCCCACCCCGGGCGCACCGGCGAGGAGCACTTCACTCTTGTCCACCCCACCACCCCGGCAGCAGCGTCCATCTGCAACGACAGCCTCTTCCCCTTCTTCTCACGCCACGCTGCCGCCGGGCTCTTTGACAAGTACAGGGTCGAGACGTCCCGACGCGGCCTCCTCCTTCTCAAGCGTGTCCTTGGACACCCCGTAATGAGCGTAATATGCTCCCCTCCATGCCCCGACCTCGACATGTGCGTGTACGACCTCATCGAGTGGTGAATGCATGGGGGCGTGTCACCAACTTGAGCAACGAACATAACTTCTCCTGGTGGTCGGTCAAAAGGCATTGCGACCCCGCCATCCTCCACGGCGGCGTCATGCATGATGCATTGGTTGGTGTCCCATGACAAGGCAATCCGAAGCTACGACGTCCTGGGCAGCAGGAAGGTGGGATCGGTGAAGCTCCCGCCCACCAACCGTGATGTTAACCAGCTCCACTTGGCAACGTCGTCGGATGGGAAACTACTTAAGCTCCTCGCCGTTCAAGGGTTCATCATGTCCGTGTGGCTGCAGGCTCCAATCTCACCATCAGGCGGTAGCGGATGGTCGTTGGAAGCTGTGATTGATATGGAAGAGAAGCTGCGGTTGCTGCACTCGGATATCCCTCCCACCAGCAAGGATAAACTTATCGTTTTTCATGGCTCCGGGGACTATAATGGTTCAATCACCGTCTTTGACTTGGAAACCAAGGATATGCATAGGAAAAACACCGGTTCCACGTTGTTGGAGATCGACCTACCATCTCGTCTACATAGCATGAAAATATTTTCCTAGCTAGGAAAATATGTAATCGAATTTATCCAGCGAAAAATAAACAATTTTTTGGTAACACGTGTATACTCCTGAATTAGCCATCTGTTTGTGTTAGAAATGTTTTCAAGTTCATGTCTGATTTCCACCACCATCTACGGTGTTTACTAGTGTAATTTCCTATGTCCAAAGTAGAATCATGACGAATTCTATGTGTGTGTGTGTGTGTGTATGTGTGTGTATGTGTGCTAGTTTTTATGTCCCAAGTAGAATCATAAACGTGTCGAGGAGGAACCACCACAGAGCGTCCCTCTAAAGAAAGATGATATCCATCGCGATCTTCCAGGGCTCTCATCTCTCCCATTAGTTCAGGAGCCACATCCGGCAAGTCACGCTAACCACCACCTCGACCGCGCACTCCAAACCTCGAGATCACACCGTCAAACAAAGACACCCATCTGATATCCTCCTTCGTTCCTTCATCGGGTATTTACACGTGCTGACGCTTCCCTAATCCGTCGATCCATTTTTTAAGACAGTACCTTAATGCAATTGTACAGGTGTCTGGCGACGCCATGGAAGGTGCGGCAGGCGCCGCTGTGCTTCCAGCGTGACTTCGATCGCTCTGATGCCAAGCACCCTCTGGGTACCAACGGCAACTTGGGCGACTTCGACAGCGAATCGGCTCAATAAGACAAATGACAACTTGGAGGGCCTCGCCACGGTGACACGCCTCTCAGTGAGAAAAATCGGCTGGCAAAATTAGAGATTGGAGCATGATTACATCGAGTTTGGTCTGGTAAGTTTGTAGTATTTTACTCTACTATATACATAATCCGGAACATGTAATTTTGGAAGAAGAGCGTAAAATGTATATAATTTGTTGCTTTTTTGTGTTTTTAGTGTCTTTTATGACCGCCTATGAAGCTCGCTAATAATTTCATCATGGATTCGGGAATATTTTCTCTTACCACAGTCATCTTATGATTGACAAAAAAGTTTAAATATGACAAATTGAAAATCATTTGAGTAGATAATGCAATCTTGAGGAGCAGGATTTACAAAGATCTAAAGAAAAAATAGGAAAACACTTGAGCTTCAAGGTCTTCAACTAGGTGAAGATTGGCAAGAAAATAAACATAAACCTATGGCTAAGAAGAAGAGAAATTGGATATTCATCATCTCCCAAAGTTCCCAAAGCCGCTATCGTCAGAGACAGTGGTGGGGCATTTCTAGGGGCGTTGTCGATCGTGTTGGACGGGGTCACCGACCCAAAAATGTTGGAGGAGTTGGCCTGCAGGGAGGGCATGTAGGCTCTGCCGACCTGCTGTTGCAAAGATTCAGACTAGTTTATGACAATGTCAATGTGGTTCATATATGGGAAGATATGGCCAAGATCAAGGCTAGGGTAGCAGATTTTAGCTCGGTTGAGTTTGTCCATGAGAGGAGAACATCCAATGTTGATGCTCATATATAACCTAGCAAGAAGTTCAATTTATCTTGATGTTGGTAGACATGTGTGGCTCGGTTTTCCACACATGCATGATCAATAATAATGAATAAAGAGGTGGAGTTCTCTCAAAAAAAATAACGAGAAAAGAAAAGGGAAGTTGAGTCAAATTAGGTAACGATTAATGTGAAGAAGTTGTACCGGAGTACTGTATTACTTATTTTTTTCCCTTGTTTTCTTTTGGTTGGTTCTTCACCGGCCGGATTCAACTCCTTTTTATGCGGTACAAACCCAAAACGAACGTAATATATACTGCACGCAACAACCGCCGCCGTATGAACGACACGATCGACATGGACGTGCTGGAGCAGCACGACGTGCTGGTGGACATCCTCGGCCGCCTGCCAGCGTGCGCGCCGCCGTCGACGACCACCGTCTGCTGCTGCGTGCCGCCGCCCCCCAGGGTATCATCTACGAGACCACGGAGTCGGTCACCCCGATGTTCTTCTCCCGTCCTTCCATGGCCCGCCACATCGTCGGAACCTTCCGCAGCCTCGGGGAGACGTCGTTGCCGGTACCCGAGCTCGATCATGGATTGCTGCAATGGCCTCCTCCTGCTCTGGAACCGGGTGCTGAAGATCGCACAGCTGCCGCCTAAGCCACCGCCTTGCGAGCAGCCAACCACGGGCTGCCAGTGTTCTCTTACGATCTGAGTGTCTCGGTTTACGCAGGATAAACCCACAGAATGACACATATCGAGTTATTAAGTTTCCAAAAGGAAAAGAAGGACGTCACCGTTTGGGAAAGTCGAAGGACGGGGTGTACTGCACATTTTGCCACCGACGATCCATGTTTGAGATTTATTTCCTGGAGCAGTGGCGAAGCTAGTAAGATAAACCATTGGGTTCATCTCTATGTAACTATGTAGTCAAATTAAGAAAAAATGACACTAAGTAGTAATTTAGTTTAGGTTAGCTTATACTTATTGGGTTCAAGTGAACCCAACTCTTACATGCCAGCTCCGCCACTGTCCTGGAGGAACCACGTGGTGATGATATCAACTGGGTGTTGAAGAACAAGATCAACCTCGAGCCTGTGTGAAACTATATTATGACACACATTACACCGACGAACCGTGGATCGTAGAGTCATGTGATCCGGAAGAAACGGAATGGATGAATGACACATGCCTAGTTGAGTCGATGGAGGATAGTTTTGAATGGAACTCCGACGATGAGAATGCTATCGACACCACAGAATGGCCTACAGAGAGCAGCAATGAAGCCCCTCTTTTCGACTGTCTTGGATTTCATCCTTACAAAGAGATTGTGTTTTTTCATGGCTGCGGAAGAACACTTGCCTACAATTTTAAAAGCTCCAAGATTCAACACTTGGGAAGCTCAATGGAGCATGATAGGAATGCCGGGTCTTTTCTATACGCCCCGTGTTGGATGAGGAACTTACCAGGAAGCACCAAATAGTGCCAATATATGTGTAATTGCTTGCTTTCTTGCACATCAGTAATCCTTGGAATTTCAATAGCTATTAGGATGTTCAATATGTCTACAACATACCTGGCAGTAGCACTATGTATATGGAAGATTCTAATGATTAAATGAACTGTTGGAGGCATTATCTCCATTGAATAGAATGGTGTGCTTCAGTTTTGCTATTAGGCTATTAGCAACGTGCTGGGGGGGTGTGGTGGTAGCTGGGAGGACCTGATACTGATAGTTAGATAATATGATGTTTTATTTATTTAGCTGCAGCAGAGTGGGTACCCAAGCTACCGTGAAAATCCACGTATTTAACCTTTTAGCAAACTTTTACAAAAATACAACGTGTATTACACGTGAATTTAATTTTTTTAAAGAATCTTATATTATCTTTATTACTATTAAATCAGAGTCTGTGCCATAGTGTCACACGTCCTATTATTTACACCGCATTAATCTTGACTCTCCCAAGTCCCAACCGCTCCGCTATGTTGGACTTCACGTACTGGAAATTGAAATTGAAATTGACAGCAGAATTCCATGGAATTGAACTACAACTAAAAGAGCCGAATCCCATAGAATTGAACTACAACTAAAAGATGCCCTCTCCAATTTAGAGTCTCACCCTTCTAAATTGGATGGAATTGGCACTTTCTCATGGGTATGACCAAATTTAACCTATAAACATCCAAACAGAGAATTGGAATTGGATGCTTTTTTTAATTCCATCTACCGATATCTTACACAACCAAACAGGAATTTGGAATTGAAGACTCATTTCAATACACCCACCGATTTGGAATTGGACTCAATTCAATTCCAAGCTCTCCAATATGAACATCCAAACATAGCATTACCGGGAATCAGAGATGACATTATTTTCTCCCACTGGTTCTTACACAAGGGCACGGGGAGGATTTGTTCAGCGGACATTCTCTGAACGCCTTGGTGTGGATGCAGCGGACATCGACAGGGCAGGAACGGGAACAGGAGGATCAGCGTAAGCTTCGCATTCAGTGCCATGGACAACCCGGTAGGTCCGCAGGCCCCAGAACGAGTCCAGGGCTCTATTCATCATGCCCCTCACCAAAGTCCAACCGAGCCCTGGATCATACATCATCATGGATAATCAATTTTGCATGC
Organism: Poa annua; assembly: GCA_026929855.1. Lineage (NCBI taxonomy): Eukaryota > Viridiplantae > Streptophyta > Magnoliopsida > Poales > Poaceae > Poa > Poa annua. Next base: position 529,779 of record CM049436.1, read on the forward strand.
ACACATACATGCATGGAGATTGTTATTGAATTTGTTGATAATGTGCATTGAAGTGCGGAATTCCTGAGTTGTGATACTCAAGTTATCTTTGAGCTGGAGGAAAAAGGTGCGAATTTCAGTGATAAGCATGCATATTTTCCTTGGATCTGATATCTATGATTTACATTATTGTCCCCAACCATAGTCCAGAAAAGAGGCGTTGTTAATTTGTTCTTATGTGACAGACAGTAGTATTGAGATGGTTGGATGTAGGAGTAAAATCTGTCAATAACTGACCTGCAGAGATGATATACACCTCCCCATGCCTTCAAGAAGTTGCGTTGCTCCATCAGCCGAGATCAGGAGTCCGGCGGTGCATGGGTCTCAGCTGAGCATGTCTTCCATCCTGCCATTCATTCATGCAAAAATCAGCCTACCTAAATAACTGCTGATCACAAGGTTGCTGCAACGTCAGAATTGGAAATGATAGGCGATGGCATACAAGCAAAGGTTCCCAGAGATTTCGTTGTTGGCGACATTGCGTTTGGAAGAGAGCACCTGAAACGAGTATCCCCATCTGGAACTTCTTTGGCTGAAAATGCTAGGTAACGGGGACAGGTATCCATGCTGACTCTTGCGCATATGTGTTTCACATCCTACAAAGCACAGACTTATCAGTAATAAAATGAACAAGAGAACAGGGAGAACTAAAGTTAAAACTAGCATGTTGTCACACCATTAGAAGCTTGATGGTAGTACCAGTGTTCAAACAGCTAGCGTCATTTCCCAGGATACAAATTGGCGCTCAAGACTTCAAGCAAGCCTGCTCTGCTGTGAAGAGAACACAGACCATTTCGCCGGTAGTAGCTTCCACCTGTGTTGGCAAAGGGACCAACAACAAATTTATGTAGTTTGCCACAGTTCTGCAAGGAGATGATATCATATCAACAGAAAGTACATCATAGTATGTAGACCACGCACCATATGAAGGTCAAAGGGTTGGCCTAATCAGGTACTCGTCGCAGCGATTTCTGACTGAAGATCCATCGCTTGTTAGGCAAGAGACGCATATAAGCAATCCAGCAGCAAGTGAATCCTTGGCAGAAGTGACATCCTAATCAAGTGTTGGCTGATCAGACCAAAATTGCACTATTGTCATGAACCAGAAGAAGTAATCACATACGACAGTCTTAAAACTACTGTCCTGGGTTGCGGTGCAAACTATTTTCAGACGAGTAAAATGAAAAACTTCTCAAAGTTAATTTACATATAAAGTTATACCAAGATGAAGTAACATAAATGGCCAGTATAAATTATTTATAGATGTTTTAATCTTATATATTAATGCCTTAATTGGGGTTTTGCATTCTAAATTGCACATGCCCTGCTATGCATACCTGTCCACTACAACACACCAGCAGGCACAATACCTTCAGACTACTACTATTACTGCATTGCTGATTCTCGTGCTAATGGAGAACGCGTAATGATGGATTTGGCTGCAAGGGTGCACTGATATGATGGGCCCATCTACACATCATAAAGTTTCATTAAAAAAACAACAGTTACGACGAATGGAACAATACTAGCTGGTAACAGTAGAATGTAGACTGAATGGAAAGACTACAAAACACTAAATTTTGTTTTCATGATATGTCACGATAATCTTTCGATTCTTAAACCTGAACTTTCCAGGTTACGCCACCAAGTCTTCATGAGTTTTGGACAAAATATAAACACAAGTGGCCAGAACAAACACAAGAATTCCTGTACAGCAAGCAAAAAAAAATGATGAATGACAGAGCACCTGGTAACTATATCAATGTAGCAATGTGAAAACAATTGCCCACCTTAATACGAGTAGAATGACCCGCAAGTCTCATTTATTCCGTACTTATGCCACAGTGAGTTGTTTATCTTGACAACCAAAGTAGCCAAGGAGACTACCAACTCTCGATGAATGACAAGGACTAAACAAATGCAAAATATGTAGACACCACCAAGTCTTGATGAGTAATGCACTTAGGCCCACTGAAATTTAAATGCTATGTGGAAGCCTGCACAGAAAATCAAAAAAGATGGTGAATACTTAACAGAGTTCATGACTCTTGCAAAGAAAAAAAAACAAGGAAACTTCCAAAAGGCAGAAACTGATAATGGTAGTGATATCCTCAACTTTTTTTTTTGAGAGCAACCATATATTTCTTTAATTGAAATTGAAAATCAAGTTACAAGAAACAACACATATGGAAACTAAAGGATAGACCGGGATAAACTGATTATCCTGAAATTGCAGATAAAAACCTAACAGATCGAGAAATACAAAACGATCCATAGGGTTTCTGCAGCCACTGTAGCAAGCGGCCGCCGTCCAGATCCAGCACCATCGAGACGGACGTTGAAAGAGATGCCGAGCCTCCCCATTGCAAGATCCAAAAAAGCACCATCGCCAACGAGGCTTTGTGAGTCGATGAACAGGCCTAGCACATGTCGTTGTGGCACGTCGACCGGGGGACGTCCCCGTGCTGTCTTGGACCAAGATCCGTCGCCTCCCATCGACGAAGTCGGGGAAGAACGACAGATCCACCACCTCCGGACCAACATCCGTGTTCCAGAACAACCACCTGGCCTCGGCCGCCAGCGCCGCCGTAGAAAACGACACACGCCAGCGACACGTCGAGAAACTGATCTCGCCAGATCTGAAGACCGGCGAGAAGACCAAGCTGTCGATCTGAAGGACCGACCAGCAAACTTTGTCATCAACTCCGAGACGTCGCCGTGAAGGTCGCCGCCGGTGTGGGAATAGAGTTGAGGCAGATTTATTTGCCCGGACGCCGCTCCCACCACCCCAACGACGCACCACAGCAGAACGAGCCTAACCCTATCTACTAAACAGAGGAACGAGGTCCCCCCCTCCCTCCTGCCGCCGGAGCGGCAAGTGGAGGGAGAGGGAACCAGCGCCCTCACCCGTGGAGATCTCCTGGCGGCTAGGGTTGGGAAGGGTGCGGCAGGGAGAGTCTTTTCTTTGACTGCACGTGATATCCTCAACTTGTGAGTAAGAAGACATGGCAAAAGGGGAAGCGGCATGAGGATAGTTCCAGTTAGATGTACTAACCAGAATTATGTACAGGAAGGAAGAATATGGCCATGATATCAGTAGTGTAGCACCCAAACTAGCCAAGCAGGTCACCGAGTCATTGAGGAGTAATGAAAGCCCAAATGTGAATGCGAACTAAGTAGAAACCTATGAGAATGGAAAGAAAAACACCTGCACAGAAAACCGAAACAAATTGTTAATGCATGAACGATTTTATGATTCTCGCCCAGGAAGGCAAAACAAAGATAGTTCCAGAAGGCATTATCAGATAATCACATTGGTTCTCTCAATGTGTGAGTGAGAAGACAAGGAGAGTGGACAAGACAACTTAAATAATTAATATGGTACATTAGAAGCAAAGTTCCAAGTTAGATATACGTACCAGATGTATGTACAGGAAAGAAGAAGTGGTCACAAAGGCCCCCATGGCAAGCATGTGTTCATGTGTGGTGAGTTTTGAGCTCTCTACAAGGCTAGAAGAATGTACAAGGGATCTCCAAGGCAGAGGCCTGCATCATAGATGTAAGCAAAGACTGGTCAGATTACTATGGAGGGAAAAAGAAAGCAAGGGTAATGGTCGTATCTGGGAAGTGATGGGGACAAAGAAGCAAGTTGTTGTCATCACCTTTGGGTCAGTCTCCAGGTTACAGTTTGATTCCTGGGATGGTTCCCACTAACCCCCTGCACTGCTCTTTTAGCTCCTCGTTGTTGCACGAACTAACATCTAATAGATGTAGTGATTTGGGGAGGCCATCCTTGGGCAGCGACCGGACGGCCGGACAGTGCAAGACATCTAACCGCTTGAGGTTGGTCAGCTTGTGCAGCCCTGCAGGGAGGTGCTGAAGCTTGCTGAATCGCCAAAAACAGAGTTCCTGGAGAGAGATGAGGAGGTGAAGGGCATCCTCTTGCTCCTCGGTGAAGCACTCCAACTCGTCGTTGCCGGTCCCGTCAAGCTGCAGCTCGGTGAGGGAGGAAGACAGGAAGCTGCAGATGGGCACAGCAAGGAGTCCCGTGGCGTCATCTGTACGGAGCACCTGCAGTTTGGATGAACAAACAAGCTGCTGCTCTTCTCTGCGTCCATCCTCCTGCAGCTGCACCAGCCGCCTGGGATTGGGATCCCATCCAGCAAAGAATCTAGGGCTTCCCCAGACGAATAATTCTCGGAGCTGGGCCCCGGTGGTAAGGAGAGGCCCCAAGCCCTTGCATCTTAGATCCTCCCCGCAGTTCAACAAGTCCAATCGGGTGAGAGAGGTGAGGTTTGAGAGGGGCTCCAGCGTCCCCATGCCTTCCACACCATCAAGCCAGAGCTCCCGCAGAGAGGATGGGAAAAGGCGGCAGGAAAACGAGTTGATGGCAGATTGGAACCTGGGAATGACCTGAATTCTTAAGATCTGGAGGGATCGCAGGGCTTGGAGCCCATCTCCTCCTTCTCTCGCCAGGACCAGCTCACGGCAACCGTACAACTCCAACAGCCGCAGTGAGTCAGAGAGATGGGCCGGCAAGAGCAGCAACCCATCTCCTCCTTCTTCTTCTTCTTCTTCCACATCCACCCCCACTGCTAGCTGTCTTATATTTTTACACACCCAGATCTTCAATTCGGAGAGCCTTGGGAGGTGGGTGAGGAGCTGTGTCAGTTCCTTCCCACTAGCACCATGTAAATTAATCACATGAAGATACTCAAGAGGGTGCTCCCAGTGGACATCACCCTCACCTCCTAATGGCCCAACCAGACGATCTAATCTCTCGATATTCAATCTCTCGAGTGAGGTTAGCATCACAAGGTGCTTCCACTTCAGAGGAGGGCATTCCCTCAGTGTCAGCTCCCTGAGACCTGTCAGGTTACTGAATGCTAACACCTGGGTTAAGCTCTGCAGATCGTACTTCCCTCTAATATCAAGACGTGATGAATTTGAGCTGTACTCAAACTCCTCTAGTAGCTTTACATCAATTATATTCACATGACGCAATGTTTCGGTCCAGGGGATCTGAGCCACTAAAAAGAATTCTGGACATAACCCTATCACAAGCTCTTGCAATCTGGGAAACCAATCATTGTTCCAGCATTGATCTGGTTCAGGGTAAGAAACGATGCAGTTTGAAAATGGCAGCCCCGAGAGCTTAGGGCAGTCTTGGATAACCAGTACTTGCAAAAGAGGAAACATATGAGAGTCTTGTGATGGTACCCATTTTTCAAAACTTTCCAAGCCAACAAGTTTAAGCCTTGTTATGCTGCAAAAGCTTTGCTCGATAACAAACTCCTTCATTATGGCCATACGATTCAATATCACTTTACGGAGACCCCACGCATTCCCTAAAGGAGGAAGACATTGCCAGGAAACAGTATCAAGATGAAGAGATTCAAGAACTTCAACAGCGAGCTTGTCACCCATCCATGCTGGAAAAGAACGGCCTCCGTGCCCTCTAATGCACAACTCTTGAAGATATCGATGTGGTTGAAGGCTCTCAAGGACAACTGCTTCCACATCAGGCTCAATATTAGACCGCCCCTTATCCCAATCTAATGTCAACCTCTCCAAGTAGTTTTTCTCTACCAGATTCGCTTTGGCTGCTTCTTCTTTTGTGTGTATATTCTCAAGGTTATAGATGCCCAACTCCCTTAGTTTGGTCAAATGCTCTAGTTGCTTCAGTTCAAATCCTTCACTTTCTTTATTGACTCTAAATACCTTCAACTCTTCTAAGAGTACAAGTTTTCCCACATTTAGAACCTCAGAATGCAACTCGTCACTTGGGGCATAAAAATGACATAGTTTCTCAAGGTTGCTCAAGTCTTTGGGCAAACCACTACACCTGTAACATGATCTTAGATCCAGAATCCTCAAATGATAGAATCTAGAAATGGCAACTGGAAAATGCAACTTCTCCAAAAATTTCGTCCCAAGACATAGGTAACGTAGGCGGACAAGTGATGAAAAATTATGGAACATGAACTCCATAGAAGATGGCATGCCAATCGCACGAAAAACACGAAGAGCATTTGCTTCCCTAAACAAATCACCCAAAAAGCTGGCAAAACTTTTATCCATTTCTCCAAAAAACATCAAAGTATGCAATTCTTTAACCTTCAATCTTGTCTTCAGCTTTCTCAATTGACTCTGAAAGATTTCAGGGGACACTATATCATCACGATCTATGATTATAGACAAGTGGCCGATGCTTGGATGAATTTCTACTGCTCTCACATTAGAACGATGTACACTAAGACATTCATGAGATGCAACCTTCAATGCTAAATCATGCAGTAGGTCATGCATTACATAATGAATACAACCATCAAGTTCCTCTTCTTTGAAAAATCCATGTGTGACCAGATCATTTAAACTGCTCAAACCCATATCTTCTAATGTTTGGTTCGGAGTACCAGGTTGTAAAATATCCAGTCCTATCCATAAGTTGATTAGGTCGGTGTTTCTATACTTGTAATCCTCGGGAAACAGTGCAGAATAGGAGAAACATTGCTGCTGATGGAAAGGAAGATAGTTATAGCTAAGCTTTAAAGCAGGCATAATGTCATTGGCACCAATCTGTCTCTCCCATTCTTTACTTTCTAAGACCCTTCTCCAGTGATGCAAATTGAGGTCATTTCTTAGTAATGTACCAACGGTTTTTGCAGCAAGAGGGGAGCCCTTTAATTTCTCCATTATCTTATCTCCGGTCTCAAGCAAATCATTTCTGAAGGGCTCATCGCCAAACACAAATGCGTGGAATAACTCCCTAAAATAATTAGATTCCAAACCTTCCAATTCTATTGTATGGTCTGTTGTTTTAAGTTTAACCATCTTTGCTATTGCTGGAAACCGAGTTGTGACTAGAATCGTGCTACCCTTTTCTTGTGATGATCTGAGTGGCAGCAATAACCTTTTCCAGTCATCCCAATCACTAAACTCCCATATATCATCCAGTACAAGCAAGAACCGTTTGGATTTTAATCTCTGTTCAATCAACTCTTCTGGTCTATTCCCCTTTTCCCCTTCAACGGGTGGGATATATTTTTTAATCTCTTCTAGTAGCTTATTCAGATTGAACTTGAGGGATACACATACCCAAATCACAACCTGAAAATGTTTTTGGACTTCTTCATTGTGATATATGTGTTGTATCATAGTCGTCTTCCCTATTCCCCCTGGACCGACAATCGGAAGCACAGTTAGATCCTTGTTGCGGTATTTTCCCTTGGTCATATCATGTATGATGCTATTCATGACATGGATCCTCCCATACAATTTTGGCTCTATACTTCGACCGGTGGTGATGGGACGACTCTGTGCAATATCTAGGTCAGTGATACGATCACAACTCTGCAGAATGGTGGCGAACTCTCTACGCACGGGCTGCAGCTGCTCTACAATGTGCTTCATTCTTTTAGAGACATCCACCCTATTGAACCCCAGCATTGGTGATTCTTCCGCATGTGGTGGATCACACACAGTTGACTGGCCACCGGAATTGTGATCCTGAACATTTGGGGAAGAAGTGCAAGGGAGGAGTTTACCGAGGAGTTTACCGAGCTTGGGGGCCTCGTGTTCAGGCTGATTGGCGTTTGGTACTGTGGAGCGTGACCTCTGCCTCGCGCGTGGCCAGGCGCAGCAGCCGACCCGCTGTCTTGCATCCTCTACAGCTTGTCCAGGCTCAGCAGCAGGTGTGGTAGAAGAAGTAGAAGAGGACAAACCGAGCAAAGAGCCAGCGGTGTGACGAGCATTGAGGGCGAGGTCGTGGACGCGGCCCTTGGCGTGCCGGTCCGCGGCATCGTACGTGGCGTGGAGCTGGTCGTGGATGCGGAAGTAGTCGAGCTCGTCCAGCAAGTCCTCGGCGGAGCGTGCAGAGTCCCGCAGCCTCCGCAGCAGCTCCTCGGTGGCCTGGCCAGCGACGTGCTTGCGGCTGGCGGTCTCGAGCGTGGCCTTGACAAGCAGCAGCTCCATCCTGAGGGCCTCGACGTTGAGGCCGAGGTTCCTGCTGCTGTCCCAATCCTCCAGCACGCCGTCGGCGACGGGGGACAGCGCCTTGCCCACAACCCATAGCGCCGTGCTGACTAGCGTGTTCATCCTGCCTCCAGATCAGACCTGCATCCATGAATCGAAGGAGTTCACCCGTAAATGAAATTGCACGTACCGGTAAATAATAATTACTACACCGAAAGAAATCAAATTTACTTGTTGCTTGCTGTCAGAGGTGAGGAAGGGATCCTGTCCTGCCTGCTGAGATCTGCACGTTGTGGACGCAGTCGCCGGTGAGGGATTTCACCCGGCTGTGTGGCACAGAATTGTATTGCTTTAGGACAAGAAGAAATACTAGTGTGGCACAGAATTGTATCGCAGGCGACCGTCCCCTGCTTTCTTTTGGTCACCAATCGTAGCCAGAAGCAACATTAATTATAAGCAACATGCGCAAGGTGAGCAAATATGTGGAGCATCTGAAACAAAACAAGCCTCAAATCTGAACAGAAGCCTAGTTTTCTCGCAAATATGTCTCGTTCTCTCATCTCAATGCATCTGCCCTCATCTGTCAAAGAAATTTGCAGCCAAGCACAAGCCTAAGGAGGGTGAGCAGGAAGACGTACCTAGTCGGCAGGGAAGTGGCCAGGATCTGCGTCCAGAGGCGAGGTGGTCGCTGGCTGAACAGCGGGACGGGAATCATCCATCCCCGCGTCGCCTCCGGCGAGCGTTCATCCCGCCGCCTCCCGGATCTACTCGCTCTGCTGCTGCGGTGAGGAGTGGAGGGTTGCCGCCGTGCCGTGCTGTGGTGTGGAAGCAGGGAAAGCTGGAGTGAGTGAGGCCGTGCCGTGCTTTGGAATCAGTACGACTTGTCCCTCCCTTTGCTAAATATTTCTAGCACTTTGTTCTGATTCGTTTTTAAAGGAATCAATAATTCAATATACTCGTGTCCAAAAAAAGAAAAACTCTCTTTAGTTTAGTCATCTGGGGCAAAAAAAAAAAAAGCTCAGCAGTATATGCCTTATCTCGTGTCGAAAACCGTGTTGGGCAGCTTAAAATGGCTGCCGCCCCTGTGAAGAACACGTCTGAAGTTCTCCCCTTTGCAATTGCGTCAGAAATTCTTGGTGACGTGGAGTTGACGAGGGAGGTGGAATCTGCACAACACAATCAAGAAACTTTGCCCCAACTCAACAGTGAGGTTGTCAATCTCACCGGCTTGCTGTAATAAAGGATTAAACGTATGTGTGGATGATGATGTTTGCAGAGAATGAAAGTAACAGTTTGCAGTTGGTTGTATTATCAGTTTAAAGAAAAGGACCGGGGTCCACAGTTTACTAGTGGTGTCTCTCCATAAATAATAATAATAATAATAATAATAATAGCATACATGTGGGTAAACAAATTACAGCTGGGCAATTGACATAATAAAGAGCTGCATAATGATGCATATACTCACGTATCCGTCCGGAGGCGGGCATGGTGATGTAGAGCCCTCCGGTGATGATTCCCCTCTCCGGCAGGGTGCCGGGAAGAGCTTCTGAACCCTCCCGAACTAGGGTTGACGACGGCGGCGGCTCCGTAAGGTTTTGTGGAAAAGTGTTCGGGTCTTAGATCTTGTATTGTCGGGGAGTATTTGTAGGCGAAAGGGCGAAGGCGGTGGAGGCCCGAGGCCCCGTGATGAGGTGCTGGCGCGGCTGGGGGTGGGGCCGCGCCCCCACATCATCTGGGCGCCTCGGTGCCCGACTTCGCCTCGTCTTCGATGTTCTGGATTGTTCCGAGGAAAATAGGGACTTCGGTATAAAAATTGTCCAATTCCGAGAATATTTCCTTAAGTGGTTTTCTGAAACCAAAAACAGCAGAAAATAGGGAACTGGCACTGTGACATCTTGTTAATAGGTTAGTCCCAGAAAATGCATAAAACAAAACAAAGTGTATATAAAACATGTAGCAATTGGTATAATATAAGCATGGAACATAAGAAATTATAGATACGTTGGCCACGTGGCCGGACGGCGGCGTGTGGACAGGCGTAGGCGGCGCGTCGAGGCGACCAGCGTCGTGGAGGCCGTGAGGCGGGCGGCCGGACGACGGCGAGGCGGCCATCAAAGTGGAGGCGCGCGGCCGGGGGAGAGCGCTGGCGGCGGTGGCTCTGGCGTCATCACGATTCACTGGAGAGGAAAGAGCGAGAGGCTATTTTGCTGGGTCGGGCCGGGCAGTGCTAGTTGGGCTGAGTGCGGGTGACATCGATCGCGAGGGGAAAGGTACGAGTGAAATTTTTCACTTCCAGTTGAACCTACGTACGAACTCCCATTTAATAGTAAAGATAAAGTTCTTAATGTTCCACGCTGAAAACTGGACGAATAGTCACTGTTACTGTCATCTACTTGCTTTACTTTGCTTTGCTTTGAGACTAGACATGTACTTGCTGGAATTGCTCACATGAGGGAATGCAGTCTGAACTTCAAAGGGATTCGAATTGCTATCCAAGGACTGCAATGAGATTTATATTACTGAAAGTTCTATGTATGCTTTTGTGTTATTTTGCAGGCTGCTCTAACTTAGTTTCTTGGCAGGGGATCCTTGGTCAACACTATTGTAATGTAATATTTGGAATTGACGGACAATGTAAACTTGCATCATGGTATTTGTAGGTAAGTACTGACTCAAAACATTTAGTTTCCTATGTTTTGTTCTTATTTTTCCGGTAAGTTGCCCAGTGTTATGTTTGCTATGTACAAATGTCAGATTGGATTTGGAAATTAATCAGCTAAACAATGACATTGCTTAAAAGAGTGTCTTCTGTTTATTAATTTCTACTTATCATGATTGTGCACTTTGAATTTTGCATTTATACAACCACAAATGTTGCATCCTCGAGCATGTGTATATCATCTACTTATGAAAGCTTATGAATGGAAGGGAGTGTATCATGGATTCTATTATGCGTACATCATGCAGCCTTCTCAGTTCTCATCATTATTCTTTCTGTTTTAATGAACATTATCTCATATTTTGAATGTACGCTTTTTAAAAACTCATGAGTTCAGATATCTCCCGCGTTCAACGTACGTATCGAATGTCATAAGCTCATATTGCCATCTTTGTCTTTGCCATATGTTAACAAGGTCAAAATCATGTGTTCACTTCAGCAACTTACTGCCCTTTCAGATTATTAAGGACCATTACATGGCTAATATGGCATGTTCCTTCTATTTTTCACCATCGTATATTTTTATACTCATTCAATGTATATTTTCCATGATGCATTGTCAATTCATCTTTGCTACAGTGAGGAGAGTTGACATTTGGTATTGAAGTTCTTGATAATCTATTGCAAATTTTCCATGTGCCTTTTCCCTGAACATGATTTCTTTTTAAAAGTTATAACTAGAAGAACCATGTCTTGGTGAACATATAAATATGAAACTAACTCATACAAATAGTTGCTTGGTAGCACGACACAACTTATATAATTGCTACTATGCATATTAATTATTTATTGTTCTATATTTAAGAATACTACTACATTTTTTGATAGCCATTATCCATAAATTTTGAATACTATTCATACTCAACAATTACATATTTATATTTATGTTTTCCTAAGAATTTAATCACTATGCGTTCCATTTTTTGAGAAATTTTACTAATTTGGAAGCTGAATGTGGAAGAACTATCCTTGCATACGTAAAGTGACCTTGCAGTTTTCTTAGGTACAACCTCCGATCCGAAAAAACTGTCGCTAACAGCACAATTCCATATACGTACGATAGGTGTTCTCTGACGACAGTTAATCTGGTTCGGAGGGAGTAGATTATTAGACCGTTATGTGGTACACGTACTAGGTTATCTAACTAATATTGCAAAGAAATCCCTTATGGTTGTGTTTCGACATAGCATGTTAAAGTTTCCAATTTGGCTCGGTTCCAAACGCTTCTAGGTTGAGACGGATAATAGGTAGCCTATGTTCTTACAACTGTTAAATTATATAGATGGACTGCTGCAGGATGATCTCACAACTTTAAATTTAGGAGTGGCGGTGACAAATCAAGCATGGTGTAAAGACGTGGGTGTTGCTATGAGAAAACTTCAACTTCATTATATGCGAGTACATGTTGCAACAAACCAAAGATGGTGGAAGCAATGCTCCATCGATGCTCCTAGCAAGTTGAAGCTGGTGGGGGAGCAGCACAAAAATCCAAGCAGAATATAGGAAGTAGTACACGGATTGCTTCAACATTTGGTTATAATAGAAAACTAAGTTATGTTACACGATACCAGAAATCTGTAGCGGTATCATTGACATTGGGCAAAGCTATATGATGGCTAACTGGGTAAATTGCTTATATTACACAAAATGTTTCAAGTTTGTATCCATGTAACACATGTATAAATTCTTTCTGTTACCAAATCTAACTGATTGTTCTTCTTTGTTTGCTTACTAAAGTTATTATTTCAAAAACAAGTTCACAATTAAATTGATATACTTATTTTTTATGACGAGTCTAATTGTAATAAAAATTGCCACATGTTGGATCAAACTGTCATACATGGATTGTATTGATTGCATTGTTGTTCATTTGAGTCAATTGATGTCGAAGCCTAGGTGAGAAGCCAACTTTTGGGGCGCTTATGTCTTCTCGGTAGTTCCTCTGAAATTCCTAGAAGTGATTAAAGCTTCTATGTAGCCTTGATCAATTATCAACAATGGTACTGGCCTAGAAGGTTTTCTTCCCTTATTTCACCATTTCCCATCTGACCTGTATTTGCAGTTGAGATCTATAGGTTTGTCCAAGTTCCGGGTTGGCAAATCATCTAATTATTTCATACAAATCACGATCACATTCAGAGATATGTCTTAATATGAGTATCCACTAAGTATAATATACAAATCATGATTTTATTATGATTTGTGTTTGAATATTTAAAGCACTAAGGATATTAAGGCATTACTGGCAACATCAACACGGTCATATCTAGGCTACTACTGTATCTCCCCATGTTAAAACAGTTTATACATGTCAGCGCATGGTTTTCAATACGAATTTGAACGAATACATCAAACAAGTATCACGTTAGACACCACGGGCGCAGCGTGTCGCTGCCCCAAAGTTCCCTAGTATGAGTATTAGAGTGGGTGACTAGACGTTTAAAAGTTTAAAGCTGAATAAAATAGTCGGCTCCAAACGTACCCCCCAGTCGGTTTTCCAAAATTATATGAGCAGATCCGTCTCAAGAATGTTATCATGATATTATTTTGGTCAAAGATAATATTTCCACATTATAAGAATATAAGTAGCATGGCTGGAGAAAACAAATTAAACAAACAAATTGGACTGGATCGTGCGCAGCTAGCTCCGTGCGATCCACACAAGGAACGGGACGTGACGAAACAAGATCGGATATATCCATCACGATCTCTCCCGTAAGTTTAGTAGCCACATTTCCCGGAGTGATTGATCAACTACCACATTTGGCAATTCAAATCACGAGTCTGACTACCTCTGCCGCAACCCATCTCCCGTCCTCCTCCGTTTCCTTGGATCTATCGGGTACGTAGGGCCTCTTTGGATTGAAGGAATTTCACAGGATTCCAATCCTTAGTAATTTTTTCCTATGTATTGCCTTTGGTTTAAACGAATGGTGTGAACAAAATCCTATGGATTGGATTCCTATGCCTCAATTTCATAGGAATTTGAACATCCACTCCAATCTCTTTTTTACACTCAAGTGCGTAGGATCGAGACACTTTTTCTGTGTTTTTCCTGCGTTTAATCCAAACGACAATTCCCGCACTGTTCCTGTGTTCTGTAATCCTCTATTTTGCACTTGCAAACATGTGAAATTCCTGTGTTTTTCAAATTCCTGTGTTTTACAACCCTGCGATCCAAAGAGGCCCGAACACTTCAGCACCGCCGCCACCACCGACGACGACGCTTCCCTCATCTCAATTTTCTCTGGCTGACCACTCGGTGCAATGCGTACGTGCAGGTCTCTGCAGGCGACGCTGATGGAAGGTGTCAACGGCAACTTGGCGGAACCATTCATCCGAGACATGTCGGCGGGACTCGAGAAGTTCCCCATATCCGCCATTAACACCATATCCAACGAGTACCCACTGCCGTTTGTCTACATTTCAAGAATACATTATCCCCTGAAGAATCAGCCGGATCCTCCACTGGGTTGTCATTGCGTTGGTCGTTGTTCGGACTCTCCAAGATGTGCATGCACAGTAAAAAATGGAGGAAAGATCCCTTTCAGCAAAAACGGTCGTATCTTGGGTGAAAAACCTCTTGTTTATGGTTGTGGACCTTCATGCAAGTGCCCTCCAACCTGTCACAATAGAGTCGGCCAGCATGGAATCAAGTTTCGCCTTGAAGTCTTCAAGACGGAGTCAATGGGGTGGGGAGTACAAACTCTAGATTTTATACCCAAAGGAAGCTTTGTATGTGAATACATAGGGGAGCTGTTGGATCATGAAGATGCTGACAAGAGACAAAATGATGAGTACATGTTCAGCATTGGTCACAACTATCACAATGTACCTCGTTGGGACAAATTACGGAAGAATATTCCCTCGCTGCGGAATGATCCTGGAGAAGCCGAAGCTAATTCCTTTTCCTTGGATGGTCTTATATTCGGCAACTTTGCAAGGGTCATCAACCATAGCTGCACCCCCAACCTCTTTTCACAAAGTTTGCTCTATGACCACGACGATAAGAGTATGCCTCACGTCGTATTCTTTGTCGGTGTGGATATTCATCCCCGCCAACCACTATCATATGACTATAATTATGTCATGGATGGTGTACATGACTCCGAAGGTAACATCAAGAAGAAACGATGCTTATGTGGGTCAAAAAAGTGCAGCGGGTGGTTGTACTAGACCTGATTGTACTGTATGTCTTGATGAAACTTCCTTGTATCGGCGACACTTTTTTTAACTCTTAAACCATTGCTTTCTTTTTTACTTTCGAGATGTGATATTCAGTTTCTTGTACTCACATATTCAGGGTATCCTAAACTTTAATGAGTGGATTTGTTTTTCAATGCGTTGCTGAATTTTGATTGGAAATTTGGTGTATTGCATTAATTTGGTTTGTTAAATTGGTAATATCGTAGAGACATCTCATCTCAATGCACATGTTTATGACCTTCTAGGAGAAGACATTCAGGTAGCTTACTAATTCTTTAGTCTCGGTCTAACTGATTTGTATGCAGCCGCACTATTTTTCTAGGGTTGCAGATTGTTCGCACCATTTGTGTAGTACCAGGAGAATATTGAAACATAATCAATGCTTGTGCAAAAGCAGTTCTATGGTGCCTGTTGAATGGAACCGGCAATTGTCTTAACTGGTTAGTGAAGACTTTCAAGTTATGTGCGCTTCGATATCTCTTAACTGATTTGTATGACATGCTTGTGTGAGTTCTTTTTGGTAACTTCTATTCCAGATAAAAATGGGTGTTTGCACATCTATATTTTCTGACATCGAGTGGGTTTGTTACATATTCTCGATGGGTACTGCTCGGTATTTTGTAACCCACTCGGAATAAATTAATTTTGTAGTTTTCTAAGAAAGACCGATCTTGTAACAACTATATGCATCTGAAATACATTCTATATCAAAAAACCATATCCATTGTAGACCAAAGCATGATTTGTTTTCCTAGTTTGTGCCCCTGACTCAACAAAAAGAGGTTATGTGATGTTTATCAAAACTTCCAGCTTGACCTGAATGGATACTGGATTATATCTGACATGATTTTCTTGTTTCTTGAACTTGGATAATATAATCTTAGCTGAACCTACTTGGCACACAGAGGCAGATCTATTGTTAGGCCTATGATACTTGACAAGGTTCAAACTTCTAAGAGATATAGTTCTGAGTTCAATTGTTGTGCATTCACCTCCTGATTTCTCTATCCGTTCCCCAATCAAGTGCAAAAATTATGTCTTTGATTCAACTAAAATCTCTAAACTCCCCATCTGATGCATCCACTGTATTCCTTACTTCCTACTGGTCATGCTATGTGCGGTCGATATCTACCATTAACGAGAAATTAATTAAGCTCAAAGAAGTATATTCTATTTTACACGTTGGAACAGCCCAATCCAGACAGCACCTGTTTTCTTGTTTGATCATTCAGCAGAGCAGAGCCCAACTCTGTTTTTGTTTCTTCCGGGCAGAGCAGAGATATGCTTTCTGACGGACCAGCTTGCTGAGCCTGTTCTTCCTGTTTTCTTCAGTGGATCTGCACGGTTCTGACGTGGCAACGAATCACATGATGTGGCAACTAATGGGTCCTCATCATCAGAGTGGAAAAGTTGGATTTGGTGTGATTGACACTACTGTAATGAACGGATCACAAATGTATGTACCTGTCTCATGAACAAGTGGTTCAGTGTCTCATGAAGCAAGTGGAACCAAATTGACATTGTTTGGGACCTTTCAGTCAGTGTTAGAGAACGCATCTCTTTGGCAGCAATCACCTTTGCTCGGCCGGGTTTCTTTGAATTTTTAGATTCGGTCGCTTGGAACATTTTTAACAGGATGGTCCCATTCGTGACTAGTGGGAGAGCTCGTACTAAAAAGGACCTTCTTTGTATCTGAGCAAACCATTGTTTTCGCCATGTTCCAGTCTTAAATAAATAAAAGTATATATGTACCATGTATACAATCTACACATTGGCAGGACGTTCCAATCTTAAATAAAAATTTCGTTTTGCTAATTTCTAGTCAACTGAAAATCATGCTAGAGCTCAATCGGGTACACAGATGTTAGAATTGTGTCATGATTCTGTTGTGTATGGGTACATGTGAGTACACATGAGTTGCAAACAGAGAAAAAATGTTCAGGAAATGCAATTTTTTTTGTTTTACCAGGGAAAAAAACATGCAATACATATTCAGGGGGGAGGGGGGTGGGGTGAGCCTGGGCAGGGGAGGGAGCTGCCTTTTACTTTACAAAGGGTGTTGTCGGTCGAACTCACCTATTCAATATATATGGGTATGAAGTTTTAATAGACACATATGCATATTGGATTATTGGTTGGATGTTTTTTCTGCTATCACCTCTGACAGAAGTGAAGGTGAAGTCCTTACAGGTTATTATTGCTTCAGGTGGACATAAATGAAATTACGCTAGCTAGGTTCTCCATGCAGTCTAAATCCAACAGAACGGATTGTTGTTCAAATTACATATGACAGCTGGGGATCTCCTGAATAGTAAACTACCTACGTTGTAGATCAACAGAGGCCTCCTAATCATTTCACACTGTTTGGTTTCCCCTTCTCCCGATAATTTAAATAGCAAAACACAGATAAAGTCTATTGCTCGATAACTAAGTTCAAATAATCAAAGTAAAAAACGAATATGAGCCGATCATACCTTTTGACCCTCAGCCTATAACCACGCTCCAGTAGTCTGGTATAATTGCATCTTCTTTCACCTTCAGGTCCTTTATTTCCTACGAGCAACAAATATGTTCATCAACATTCATGTGGCGCAAGGCCTCTAATGTTGAGCACAATATATCTCTGTTGGGACTTTTTAAAGGCTCTATGATTTAGAAAAGGGGCGAGCTCAACTAGATGGGTTCAAACAAACAGGAAACAAGCATTGGGCGTTCTAAGCAAGAGCATACTCCAGCTACTACTCCCTCCGTTCCACAATATAAGTAGGTAACAATGAAGCATGCATCCTTCATGAGTTATGATAGAGCATTCACTATAACTGCTAGCTATCAGCTACAAAAACAAAACAAAAAATCTTGCAGTTTTCCTTCAAATAGTAATCAAGCATGCACTCCATACAAGAACAAAACTTGGAAGCGTGTTCAATCATCTTTTTACGATGCAACAGTAAATTGGTCCACTAACTATAAATAATCCCTTAACTATATCACGGAACACACAGCTGCCCCAAACAGGGCTCTGATTACAGAGCCAAGTGCCTCAATACGGCAGAAGAAACAGTGATTCTGACAGTTTTCAATCAATGACGAGAAAACCCTTCACTTTCATGAACACACCTTGAACATGAGATGCAAGTATTTCATATAAATCTAAAAGTTCATGTATGTCCTGTAAAAGATACTAGTATACTACCCAAAACATCTTAGATTGCTCATTATCTAACAAATTGCTTCTTTTTCACACAAACTAACAGATTGTGCTCTCACACAATTACTAAACATGACTCTTCTGTAAACATTCAGTTCAACTCCGGTAATGCTGGGACAAGAAATACACTGAGAAAGTATCATACACACCTTAGTTTTCAAGCTCTATCTCCTTCACATCCTTGCTATACTTCTCTTTGAAAAAATGCACGATCTTCCAAACAGGAGGGCCTGGTTTTCTGTGGACCTGCACATCCTGTGGCAGCTTGCTAAAGAGCTTCGTGTATGGGGACACTTTGCCCAGCAAAAATTGAAATGTTGAGCATCTGACCGGTGAATGGCGCCATGGAGGATGAGTCCTACCTTGGTTGATGACGATCCTGAGGAAGGGGGCGGTGATGTTGTTGTTGATCCTGGGCCAAGCGTTGTCGTCCTCCTTGCAGTGCCTCTTGACCTGCTGAGGCGAAGGACCAGTAGTGGATGATGATCGGGCGGCGGGAGGTAGGCTTGGGACCGGCCCAAAGGCCAAGTTCTTTTATCATGACAGGAGCATTACAACATATTCAGATAGTACTAGTAGAGCTAAACTCTTGAGTTGTGTTAAAACAAGAGCACCAGATTGGGCAATAGCACCAAACAGAAGCATTACAACACATGTTTTACAATTCAGATAGTACTGCTACATAAACTCATGACTTGTGTTGAATCAGCGACAATAGTAAGTATTGACCGGACGTGTTGTCCAGCTCTGTAAGAATGCACTGTAACAAAAGATAGATTGCCAAATTGGGCAACGACATATAATTAACTGAAACTTGTCCACATGTATGAACTTCACCCGTATCAGAGTTTTGTTTTTAAGTTGGCAATCGATTCAACAAACAACTGAAACTCAGATGAACCCAGGAAATATTTATCGGTTAGAAATGACCTGACATAAGGAATTCATGCAGGATTAAGTGCAGGCACACACACACAGACACAGGGATAATTTTTGAACCACGGCGAAACAGCATAGTCACGACTTTGAAGAATGAACAAGAAACATGGTCAGCCATTATATGAGCCTCTAGTATTTTGGTATCTGAGTTGAGCAGTTTATTCTATAACACATACACACAGTAGTACAAAGAATGAGACGAATTATCAACACCTTGTAGCCACGGTCGCTCTGCTGCCCAAGATGGCATCTTGGTTACTGTATTGCAACAGATTACCTAGGCGGTGACAGGAAAGAACATGTAGGTTAACTTGTGTCCAGGGGCGCTTGAAGTTTGCAGCATGATGAGGACACTCTTGTGTCCAGCGATAGAGAGAGAGAGAGATCATCATCGTTGCTGTCGATGTCTGTGCTTGGCAAAGGGGTTGAGCCGCCGCCGCCTCCCCTGGCTCTTGCTGCTCCTGAACCGCAGCGTGTCGGCGTTGTCGGGGCTCCTGGAGGGCGACGGGCTGTAGTGGACGCTGCGGCTGCGTCCGAGCCAGTAGAACCTCGTGCCGGCGTGTTTCCGGGCACCAGTACCGATATGCACTTGGTGGAGCGAGTCCGCGGGCGAGTCGACCCCGCCGGCGGAGGACGACACGGAGTGGCTGCCGGCGCCGCCGTTGATCCTGGCAGCAGGTCCGCCGTGCGCGCGGGACCTCGCGGCGGCGTCCGTGTCCCTCCACGACTGCGAGGACAGCGACCTGCTGAGGAGGCCCCTGATGGGGTCGGCGGCCCTGCGGGTGGTGCGCTCCCACCACGGGCGCCTGCTGCTGCTGCTGCTGCTGTCCTCGGAGGGGAGGACGAGCGCTGAGGCGGAGGCGGAGGCGGCAGCGGCAGAGGCGGAGTCGTTGGCGTCCCATGACTGGCGGGAGGGGAGCCAGGAGGAGTCGGCGCCGGTGCCGGTGGCGTGGTCGCAGCAGACCATCCACTCGCAGGACTGGCGGAGGGAGCGCTTCCGCTGCAGCTGCTGCGGCTGGGGATCTTGCTGCTGCTCTGCAGCAGGGGACGGGGGGCGGTCCTGCTGGTCGTGGAGCTGGAAGAGGCGGAGCAGCGTGGTCCTCTCCTGCTCCTGCGGCGCCGGCGGCCGGGGCGGAGGAGGGAGTGGGAGTGGGAGTGGGATGGGAGAGGGGGCGGAGGCGGGGGGCGTGGCCGGGAGCGCGGCGACGGATAGGCGCTCGAGGAGGCAGGCGGAGCAGAAGCCCGTGAAGGGGCGCTGCGCTGGGTGCCTCGCGCACCTCGACAGGTCGCCGCCGCTCATCCGGGCCGCCGCCGGCCGCCGGACTTTCGTCGAAATCGAGGGAGTGGCGGTGGACGAGAGAGGGAGAGGGGATTGATTTGGTCAAAGCGAGGAGGGGCTAGGGCTTTGACCGCCAGCAGCAGCAGCAGTGAGAGTGAGAGTGGAGTGGAGTGGGGAATGAATTGAGCCGTTGTGTCGCTCTCGCTGCCATGTGGGCCCCCCATCTTCTCCACTGACCCCCAACGGCTCTCTTCTTCTCCTCCTCCATGCCATGACTTGTGCATGGAAATGGCCACGTATGTATATTGTATATGACGAATCCTTAACTTTCATAAGTGCCATGCTACCCCTTCTAAAACTACATATCATATTATTATTATTTATGTAGAGAGTGGGTGTTTGTCGGAGTGGCGGAACCAGGGGGTGGCGAGCAGGAGCCATGGCCCCCCCTATGCCATGGTAATTTAAGGAAAATTTTATGCATAAGTCAAAATTAGACATGATTTTTAGAGAACATGACCATGGTTAACCCCCTCCAATGTATGATTATCATGTTTGGCCACCCCTAAGCAATATTCCTGGTTCCGCCACTGTTTGTCCACCATTACCGTACTCGCTCATAACAGTCCGCATGAACACCAAGTCAAATCATACATGCGTGCGTACCCTTCTTCACAAACCGATTATGATAGTAACGTTGTGCTCGATAGATTCATATAAACTTGAAAGCTATAGGGATTATGAAGCAAGGGTTTAGAGCATGTTGCATGATGCTTTTGCGCCTTGAAGATGATCGGGATGCACAAGTCGAGGAAGGATATCGATCCAAGGGACAACAGAGGGAGCTAACAAATGGTGGGGCAATAACGCCCTCTTATTGGCATCTTGTGATGACATGTGCGACACATTAGTGGACAATAGAAAAAAGGACCTCCAAACGCAATAAAAGAGGTCGCGCCATGCCTAGGCGTGAAATGTGAAATCGTGTTGTGCTCTATATATCTATATGAAATCGAAAAAATTATAGGTACGACAACGGTTTAGGGCATGACGCGGGTTACTCAGGGAGAATTTCGATGGAGGACAACGGGGAGGAAGGGGGGGGGGGGGGGGGAGGTGGTAACGTGGCGAGAGGCCGAGAGGGGGGTGACCTAATCGAAGGATGTGTATGCACGGTCCATTTTAACAGCCATGATTTTTCGGTATTAATTAGTACCAAAAAAATGTGCACTAGATATATATGTATGTACAACAACGTATATTTAGCACCACAATATTATTTGCCATCCAATTAATGGAGAATACGGTGTATTGTGTGTGTGAATCCATATCCATTCTTCCGATCCACATATACATACGGATTTCAAAATTTCGCTTGGAGCTAGCGGTTACATGTATCTAAATTAGGATGTAAAACGAAGAGCGTTTGAAAACCATCTCCGCTCAGCTGTTTCCCGCGATGGGTTTCCTTCCATTTTTGGCTCGATCGGGACAGTATACTAGGCACCTAATTAACCACCGGAGCCGCGTCGCCGGATCGGAGCTCCTACAAATACCACCACCGCCGCCGGCCACCCACAATCCATCCGTCGAGCTCTCCTTCTTCCTCAGCCCCCTATACGTACGTACGTACGTACCTGCTACCTAGCTCTCCAAGCTCCCGGCGGCCGGCAATGGCTGGCATGACGGTGCGCGAGGTGCTGTACATGTACAGCGTGGCGCGGCAGGCGTACGAGCGGTTCATGTCCATCAGCGGCAACCCGGAGCAGGCCCGGAACGCGGTGGCGCTGCTGGTGTGGCTGGACCAGGGCGCCGCCGCGTCCGCCATCCACCACGTGCCCAGCCTGAGCCCCGCCGCCGTGGCCACCGTGGCGGCGGAGGCCAACGGCGTCCTGGAGTGCCTCCGCCACCAGGAGCCCCTGCTCCCCGCCGTCCCGCTCATCTCGGTGCTCTGCCAGGACGGCGACGTGGACCCGCGCTTCTTCGCGTTCCACCAGGACCTCGTCGTGAGAGGGGTGGCGGAGATCCTCGACGGTGTGGGCAAGCTGATCTTCGACGACCGTCTGCATGTGCTGCTCAGGAGGTACCAGACCGGGCTGGTGGGCAACCCGCCGGAGCTGATGGCGCCCTACAGCTCGGAGCCGGTGGCCGTGCCGGAGGACTGCCGCTCCATGTTCATCACCTTCTCCAAGGGCATGCCCATCGACCGCGAAGAGATCTTCGAATACTTCAGGCAGTAAGTATAGTACAGTAGTACATCTATCATCTATCTATCGAAGATCGATCTTGCATTCTTGCATGGATCATGCATTCTTGCATGCATGATACTGAATATATATAGTTGTATAATGCAGGAAGTGGGGTGACTGCGTGGTGAGGGTGCTGATGGAGAAGACGTCGGGCGGCAGCGCGCCCATGTACGGCCGGATCATCTTCAGGAGCGAGGCATTCGTCAAGCTGGTGCTCAACGGCCAGAGGCTCGTCAAGATCGTCATCGGCCACCGTCAGATCTGGCTCCGCAAGTACGTTCCAAGGAGTACCTCGAATATGCATGCATGCAACTAGCTAGTCACTGCAAAATGCTAGCCTAGTACTAGATCTTTAGATCTAGCTAGCTAGTATCATCTTATATATGTAATGCCCGGAAAGTTTATTACTATACAAGGATTGTTAATTTGTGTTTTAGGCAAGGAAAACAGAACCAACAAAAGAATCCATCCACAAGTTTGCATTGCCTTGTATGTGTCATGTGAATCTGATACTATACCCTACACTATTTCCTAAAAGTCATTACAAGGTAAATGTGTGCTTTAAGGAAGATGAAAGTCTTACAAGACCGAACAAAAGGCTCAACCATTATTATGATATATGTCGCATAACGGTCAACCTTGTCGGGGCATAGATACCCTAAAGGTTGGTTCCATATTAATTTGGGCATCGGCGTCCTACGTACACCCTCCCTACCCAGTGACCCAAACCATTTCATGCCCTCATCCATTTCCTACCTGATTTACTCCTCCTTATAGTCCTCGCTCTTCTTTGTCTTTTTTCAAGCATGCCACTTTGTTGTTGCCCGTTCAAATAAACTTGATACTCCCTTGTCATCAAGGAAGAAACCACATGTTGTTACATAGGTATCCTTAATCCTCAAACCGACGATTTCAAATTGCACATTTGCAAGCAACATTAGCTTCCAAATCTTGCTTACAACGCTTCAGACAGTAACACACCAGCTTTGACCATTTAATCAAGCCATGTATGGACATTACCCCATAAGTAATGTATGTTTCCCATACTTGATGTTGCGCGTATCTTGTTTATAATTTTACACTTACACTCGTGCATCTTAATTACTTTCCCACCTTTTGTATCGGGACCAGCCATCATCATACACACTTTACCCTAAACATAATCCAGAGACTAAAATTATGGATACATGTCGCTACAGTTTTACTTTCTCAATACAGCTCTATTGAAATTTCAAGCAGCTATGAAATAGCTAAAAAAACAGGAACTTGATTAAAAAATCCATCAACATATACAATCTTATCATACATGCACAAAGTCGCCATAAAAATAAATAAGAACACAAATTTAATTATACATCACATATCGATGGGTTTGACTTCATCGCTGGGCAAAATTTATCTGCTCCGCTCATAGATATGCTTAATTACACGTATAATAATATGGTTGAGCGAGCAATCTTCTCGTTTATATATATTTAGGGCGGGAATTCTGAGGAGTCATATGTAGTTCTGGATAATCCCTGAGATGGATGAGTACGTTCCCACACAAGCACATGTAACCCCTACAACGATGATGAATGAGCAGATCACAACCTGTAAAATAACTTTTTAGTTAGGGATGCTATGCTTGTCTTAGTATAATCCTATCATATAGTCCCTCCATGTCAAAAATTTAATGTTAGTTTTGTCCCATGTAAAGTTTGACCAAATTTGTAGGACAAAATTGTACACATACAAGATCAATTAAATACGATATGGAAAAAATATATCATGATGTATCTAACGATATTTATTGGGTTTGGCCGTTTGGGTATCATTAATATTGGTATTTTTCTAGACTTGCTCAAAAGTTACAAGGCTTGAATTAGGAAGATACTAATGTGCACTACGCAAATATTGATATTTTTTTAGACTTGGTCAAACATTACAAGGCTTAAATTAGGAAGAAACTAATGTGCACTACAAGGAGGGGGTACATATCTGCTAAATTTACGTTAATTTAGGCAACAATGTCATCGACATATGAACTCATAACTTTATCTGTTTTGCTTTGCATAGAAAATAATTATACACAAATGTAGCACTGGAAATATTTTGCCTACCTGATGCCAAGCCACTTTTGTCTTGAGGATGGCCAAAAAGCAGGCACAGGGCAGAATGTAGGTCTGAAATCAAACAAATATTTTAGCGTCCTACCAAATCACTGACCACATACTAAAAACCGATGTAATAATCAGGGAAAACTTACCACAAGCATCGCGAGTAAAGAACCTATGAGAGCCATCACAAGTGCTGTAAAACATATATACATAAAAAGCAGGTCAGTGGATGGATGAATGTTGTTCTAAGTACTGTCCAATAAGTTAATGATGTATTTGGACCAAGCAAAACGAACTAACCAAAGAAGGGAACCGACAGAGCGATGAAGAGGGTTGAGAGCACCAGGGCTGATCTAAGCATGATTATGTTCGAGTACGTCTGCTGACTACGCGGCAGCAACTCTTCCAAACTCATAGCCAGAGGGGTTATGGTTAACGCATATTTGGTTATTGGATTTGCAACCTGCAACACAAGTCGAGAGCCAAGTTAACATGATTTAGAATGAAGGCACTCTCATCTAACGTTCTTAGTACAGAAAAGTCGGACTCTGAAAATAGTTTAGACAAGGGCAATTACCGTAGCCCAAATGGCGATCTTGGAAACCACCAGATTCTGTGGTAAGTTTAGTGTGAACTGAGACTCTGTGGATTCACCAAACATTTTGTATCCCATCACCGCAGCAGAAGCAAACAAAACGGTAGAGAGCGCAATGCTGAAAATAAGCAGAAACCAAATATGAGCGCTGAATTTATATATAGAAAAAAGTTCATGGAATAAGGAAAGACTGCAGTCCCAAGTTAGAAAATTACCAAGTGAACATGATGGAGGGAAACTGGTTGCGGTTCTTCAGAGAAGAATAGATGTTTGGGAATACCCCATGTCCTGAGTAGCAATAACCGTATAATCCAATCGCAATAGGGATTCCTGGGAGGTTTAACGTGGACCCTTTGTGCTCAAAGCCGACATCATCGACAACCCCAATCCAGAATAGGCAGATGACTAAGAGAATTGTTGCAACAACACCCCCAGCTGCAAAGTACAAGCAAAACATCATGGTGAGAAATTATATGCGGTACATATAAATGGCACAGGGTATAGCTGAACTACATCAGAGCATACACACACATTGTGAGTTTTTAATATATGTTAATTCTCTGAATAAATATAGGCCAAGAAGGATCATGAAAGGTACCTGAAATGTAGCTCAGACAGGTAAGGTCACGGAGCCAAGTGGTCGGCATGACAACGAGAGTGGTCAGGATTGCAAAGAATACATGCGAGGTCAGCGTGAAGCTCCCAATGGATATGTGTACATTCGGGAATAACTTTGATAAGTTGTCGCTTTCCAATATCAAATACTCGATGCAGCAGGCCTGTGAGAGCAGATTAAAGATCAGTTAATACGTTGCAAAATTTTCAAATACCATTATTGTTCAGAAGAAATAACAATATTGTGATTGAAATAGATTGTTGGTAATGGGTACTTACATAAAGTTCCACATACAGAATTATCTGCAGATAGTGAAGCCACACAAGTTAGCACAACAGCATTTAGTAAACTGAAATCTGGAGGAACAATTCATTAGTGATGGAGGAGATTGTACCGAGATGGCTATACGACCGGTTGTTCCAAAGGCAGCATGACCTATATCAGGGTATGTCTGAAGGCCCTCAGTGCTATCCAGGCAGCGGCGCAAGAGTACACCGGTGTACCATGCGAGCACGGCAAATACACCAAGTATCACCAGCCCTAGCCAGCCCCCTTGCTTAATCGCGTATGGTGTCGATAGGATTCCAACACCACATAGCACATTTATTCCTGCATATCAAAGAGTAGTTTATTATCGAGAGTTCGAAGACTTGTCAAAAAAAATATCCTTCAGGTTCAGTAAACATCATTAAAGGGATTACAAAGCAGATATTGGAAATAAAAGTTTATAGTTTCTTTTCTTGTGATTTGTTATTGATCAGCTGAAAATATTACACAGTAAATAATCAGTAATTCCTTGCGTGAATAAAAAGTAAACTACATATGTACTTCATTATTTTCCCATTTTGTTTGGAAGGAAGTATTTCTGCATAAAATGGATTTGTCTTCTAGCAACAGTACAGCATCCAGATCTATTTTTCGATTTGCCAACCGTCACATGGATATGCCTGTGCTGACTCATCAGCCATGTGATGTCCCTATTAGTACAGAGAACAGGAAGAAAAATCGAAATGGTGGACCTGTGATGCGGCGTATCAACAAAGCGAATAGACTGTACTCAATGATACATAATTGACCATTTGGTGTACTTGATGCTTTCTGCTTAAACTGCCAAAACACATGGTTACGGAGAGACTATATGATGCAAACATTCACTGAACTAGTTGATTGTTTGAGTCGGTGCTACATCAAACTATAACAGTGAGATTTGCATGCAGATCCTTACAAAATTATGCTCTTATTTCTTTGGAGTTTTATACTGAGGTAAACTATGTATTGATAGCGCTCAGCGCAATACTACGGCGTGTAAAATTGTCTAACTGGAGCATCAGTGCAATGAACTTGGACACTGGCCTGTCGGGAACGCGTCTAGGTTCAGTAAACCTGATATGCAGCAATGGCACATCTGAAGAATATCCTGCAGTGCCAATAATTGAGGAGCCCTATTTCTCATGGTCTGCTCTATAGGGCAGCCATACACGCATGTAATTTGTAGTTGGATCTACTGATTGACTCACTTTTATCAACAGTGAAATGTAGCATCTCTGTAGCATTTATTTTCATTTTCAGGACGGAAAACATAAACCTGGGCGCAGGTGCTTACCATTCATCGCTCCCTGGGTGTAGGAGCATTGTTGGTAGGGAGAAGGGCCATGACCGATCACCGGCGCCTTCTGGTCCTCTGGAATCTGCTGCAGAGATGGTTTCTTCGACGGCAGGAGGTACTGAGAACTCTTGCGGATTTCTTCATGATGCTGTTGTTGCTGGTTCTGTTCATCGCTTGTAGTCGGGCGTAGGAGTGGCTTGACTAGATTAGAGATGACCTCAGGGGTTTTGCCTCGGAAGGAGGAGTTGAGGAACGAGTTGGACAGTCTGCTTAGCGTTGGTGTCCCCAGGAAACTCAGGCTGGGGGACTGCACGCTACTGAGAATGTCGATCGATTGCCTGTCGAAATACAAGATAGAAGCAAATTGTTATTAAGATAAGAGAAGCAGAGCAAACTATAATGTCCCGTATTATGCACAAAAAATTGCACGGTACTGAGAATATTGATCGATTGCCCGCTACATTGTCCGATATAACCTTTTGGGAGGACCCAACACAGAAACATGTAGGCGGACAATATGAAAAATGATAATGAGTTAACTAGACTGTTTCCTGCATACTAGTGCAATATGAATGGAGCCATCTGGCAATGTAATGGGGAAAAAAGTCAGGAACAACATGATTTTCTTTCAGGAAGTAGTTTGTACTCTGAAGTGTCTATGTAAACTAGAGACAGTCAGTTGATCGGCCATGCCACTTGATGATTCTGTCTGTCATGAACATCTGTGTTGCTGCATCCTGTGACTTGGTCGAAAGATAAATTGTGTAGATATACTAACATGAGGTGGCAGCTGAGGTTTTTCTGTCATACACAATACAATTCCTGTAAGCATCTGCATTCCCAGGAGAGGGCAATGAAAACTTTAGTTTTTTTTTCTCCAGTCCATTCAAGCACCATAGAAACTCAGTTTCATAATAATTATTAAGTATTGAATACAGTATTAAGACATAATAATTAAGACCTTGGAAACAAAGACCTGAATTATCAAGTATTGTAGTAGTACAGTTCCTTTTCCTGGAAAATCAATGTTGTCCTATTTTCAGAAGACCCAGGGAAAAAACAACCCAGAAGAAATGGAAATGAGTATGACAGCTAGGTGTTGTTGACCCACCATGGGCTGATCAGATGACATCTACATCTAGTATAATGGCATGGCATGGCATCCCAATCAGAAATGTGGTAATGGGACAGCAGTAATGAAATAATAATGATTAACAGAGCACCCCTTGACTGGAGACATGTACAGGCAGATTTGGGATCTTTTATAGTAGCACCAAACACAAATCCAACTTTTCCACTGTGATTAGGATCCACATCATGTGATCCAGTGACACGTCAGCACCGTAAAGATCCACAGAAAAACGGAGCTGGAATCTCAAGTTGCTCTTTCTGTCAGAAAGCAGAGCTCTACTCTGCTCTGCTGATACAAGAAAAACAAGAAAACAGAGGTGGCTGGATTGGGTGGTTCTTTCACGACAATTTTGCTCGGACATGGTCGACCTAGATTGCGCATAGACATGTATAAGTCTAAACACTAGCAGGAACAGTGAGTGCAGATGGGGAATTTCGAGATTTGATGGACCGAGTTGAAGAACCAAAGACTGAATTTTTGCACTTGATGGAGAGCAGAGAGAGGGATCAAGATATACAACGGTCGGTAGTACCTGTAACTCTGGGGCCACTGGTTGGTGTAGGAGTTGGGGTGGCTGCCGTCGCCGCCGCCGCCGCCGCGCGGGGTGGCGCAAGAGGAGGAGGAGTCCGACGAGGAGACATCGTCGTGCTCGTGGCCGGCGTCATTGTGGGTGGGATCCTCCTCGTCGTCGTCGCTCTCGATGATGAAGCTGCGCTCCTCCCCAAGCAGGCTCTTCATCCTCCACTACTCGCAGAGGAGAAGCGATTGGAGAGAGACGATGATGGATTGATGGGTGAGCGACGACACGATTGACTCCTTCATTGGTCGCCTCCTTCCCTGGTTTATATACACGTCGAAACCAGGATCTTCTGAGTTTTATTGTTGGTCCACTCCATATATATATGGAAATAATAATATGATAAATTGTAAGGTCCAAATATTCTTATATGATGTAAGTAGTACTCTCTTCATTTGGCACGGATATTAAGACGACATTATTTTGCATGGGGTGGACTCATTTTTTCTTAAAAAGATCGAGAAAAAATCCATAATAGTTGTGAATTGAAAACGATAGGTTAAATCCCTCTGTTACAGATTGTGACTTATTTTTTGATAAACAAAATTGTCTATAAATTGTAATACATCTTGTATTTTGATTTTTTTTTCTCAAAACCTTATACACCTTATATCAACCTTATATCAAGTAACGGAAGGAGTATATAACTTTCTAACATGGAATACTTCTCGTCTGGTAGCACGTGTTGGAAGCAACTAAGAACATCTTCATCGGTACACGTGTCTGAAACCCTTAAAATGGTGGTAGCTTTGAAGCCTATCCGGATAGAAAAGAGATGCTAAAATGTGCCCATAATTAAGAAAATGAACATTGAAATTCATACAATGACATTCAAAACTTCTTTTTTGTAAAAGTTAAACAAAAAACTAAACCTAAATCCACTCGCAGCTACCGCAAGCTCGCTGCTCTGCTCATCCAATCCCTCTTTCTCCCCCCCCCCCCCCCCCCCCCCTCGACGTCATTGCTTCGCACACCGCCCGCTTGTGCGCCCCCTCCATCCGGATGTGAGCGGTGTGCGCTGCCTCCCACTAGGCTTGCAGCGCCATGTCGGTTTGCCGCTCGGCTGCCATGAACCGAGTTTTTTTTAAATAATACGATTTTTTAATAGAAATTCGGATTCTAGCGCGCGGAATCAATTTTTTTGAAAAATAGGGCGCCGTCGACATGGGCCATGCCGAAAGCCCAACTTGCCCATGCCGATCTGCATGTCGACCGTGCCCGTACATAAGTAGGTCTAATTTCCTTCGATTAATATACAATTAGATTAACCGTGTCTCGGTTCGAGATGAAATATGTATAAAATATGTGCGTATCGATGAGTAGGTTCCATTCCCGCGATCGGTTTCAAGTTTGATCGCCTCTAACTTCTTAATTTTGAATCGCAAATCGTACAATTATTCGACGAATTTTGTCAAATTACTCGCACATGTTTGACCGTTTAAATTTCCTTACACGAGTACACCTACCTCACCCTTCTCCACAACTGTTATGTTGTAACTTTTTTGTTTCGGTGGACGTATTTATTTTTCCGGTAGTAGTATCTATAGAAAAAATATATATTTGAAAGAAAATATAAATACATTTGTCGAAACAAAAAAGTTACAACGTAACAGTTGTGAACAATGGTGAGTTAGACGTACTCGTGCAAGGAAATTTAAAATGGTCAAACGAGTGCGAGGAATTTGACAAAATTCATCGAATAATTATACGAGTTGCGATTCAAAATTAAGAAGTTAGAGGCGATCAAACTTGAAACCGATCGCGGGAATGGAACCTACTCATCGATACGCACAGTGCATTGATCGTACCCATCTGCATGGCCCATGCCGACGGCGCCCTATTTTCCAAAAAAAACGGCGGTAACCTCTTGCCGTTCACACCTCTCCAACGTGTGTGTCTTAGAAGGCAAGCAAGGCGGGCTGTTCCTGGTGGCACGGTGGCAGATCCTCCTCCTCCATCTCTGAATCCGCATCCTTTGGCGGTAGCTCCTCCTCCTCGTCGTCTAATAAAAGAGGATTTGGCTACGGGCGGTGCGAGCACTTGCATGGGTGCCGCTACCGGATGGCCTAGATGTTGGGTGAAGAGGCAAGCCGTTTTTCTAGATTATACTAAATAATTGGGAGCATAGTGGGAGACAGCTGCAAGGGCCATTTTATAGGCACGCGAAAATCAGCGGGAAACTTTGTGTATAACAGTGGCGAAAGTGGGAGACGTCGGGCCACTTTAATGCTGATGATGTCACGCCTCTCTGGGTCGCCACCCCGTCGGAAAGTGGCAACACCCGGCTCGAGAATCCAAGAGGTGACTATCGTTAAGAAAAGGTTGATCGGTGGTCATGCTGGTCCCACCTATCGGAGGGCGTGTTTGTTGCCCCTCGAGCCAGATCTGAAAGTTAGGGCCGTACAAGGATGTGGGACACATTTTTTTACCCATCAGGACCAATGGTAGGGTCGATTTTCATGGTCGTACCCCGATTGAGCTTCTCTAATACTTACTAATAGTACAATGATACTATGATATTCGTCTGTTTTGCTCCTCTTGACTCCTTTCGTCCTTGTTCCCTTAAAGAGCTACTTGTGCTTCGCGTAGCCCTCTCTCCTTCTCGGGGAGATTTTGAGCTCCTTCCACTTCCTCCTTATTTTCATGGTGATGGGGGTGAGTAGGGAGGGCTCAGCGCCCCTGGATGGTGCTCTACAGGAAGATGGAGTGCATGCATCGACATGTACTCTGGAGACCGCAACAACTTGCGGAGTTCATCAACGACGACATCTGTGAGTTAGGGTTATCTATGACCAGTGAGGCCACTCTATAGTTGGGTGTAATGTTCGCACAATATTTTTCTTTATACTCGCTTTATTTCCTTTTTTTTTTTTTGAATTTACCACATATATTCGGTCAGCAAGCCGCCTCATTAAAACCCTGCCAGTCCCTTTCGGTACCCTGGTTAGGGAAAGAGTGTACTCGCTTTATTTCCTTTGGGGGATCTTTGACTTTGTGCTGGAACCATCGCCGAGTACATGCCAACTGGCCATGTTTCCGACGGCTTTGTAGGCGTCCAGACCCCGAGGTCTCATGGTTGTGGTGGTGAAGACGAAGGATCTGATTGTGTTTGTAGTTTCTTTTCTAAGGTTTTGCTTGCAAAGTTGTGAACTTGGTAGTTACTTGGTAGTTTTGGTGGTTCAATGCGGAATTCAGTCTCGGCCGAAGTGTTTTTTGCATGTGGGGAAAAATCTTCCCGCAGGTTATCACCTGCTGCAGTCCGCGGAGCAGTGAAAAAAGGTTGCTTTCAGCTGCTAAACTCCAAGGAAAGTTTAAGTATTTAATTACCCCACTACTACAAGTTGATGCGGTAGCTCTTGTTTCTTTTTTGTCCAACACTCACACACTGACATAGTGACAAACACAGCGGTAATACAATAGTGATGTGAAGACAAGAGATGACAGCAGCAGCTGCAATGGATCCATGGCATGCATGTGATTTCCATCTCATTGGCAGTCATGGAAGGATCGGATCTGATGCTACTATTCTACTAAAAAAATATCTTCGCATCGCATGATTGAGTGTTGCCCTCATTGTCAGCGGCCGATCGGATCCTCAACCAGTTTGTCTGACCGATCGAGTAACTAGCAGCAAAGAACAGTTCTGTTCTTGTCTTGGAAGGCTTCTTTGAATTCAGTCACATGCAAGCACTTCTCCATATGATTGTATGGCCCTGAATATTTTATAAAGTTGAATTCTTCCCTATTTTGAAATTTGTTTTCAAGATGCTTATTCTTTATCATGCTGCCTTGGATTCACAGCATCCGGATACAAATTGCTGCAAGTTGTGACCTGTGGCAGTCCGGGGTGCGGGGAAAAGGTTGCTTTCAGCAGCAAAAAATCAGAAGGAAACGTCATGATTTATGTATTTAACTACCATACACATATCGACAAGGTGACAAACACAGGACAATAGTGACGGGAAAACGCTGTCCGCAGGTGAGATGACAGCAGTAATTAGGAGCTGCACTCACCTGTCAACACGTTTAGCTTACCTTTTTTAAAAAAAAACTAAGGTGTGTGTATGATGTACTTGCTCAGTTCTCTGGAGTTGAGTTGAATGTTTAGAGAAGGGGCATGTTTACTTGTTTAGTAATTGTATTAGATACCAGAATGGTGAAATAGGAGTATGCTGGCGTGTGTAGAAGAGAAACAATTTTGTTGGCATAAACCCTATTATTCATTGAGAGTGTATGCAGTTTGTTATTTTCTTCAGTTTCGTCAGTAGATAGGACTTGGTCTGTTTGAGCCGTTTGTAACGACTAGAGCTAGTCACTCGGTCTGTACCATTGGCTCCTGGGAAAAGAAGCAAGAGAAAACGCTGCGCACAAATTCATGGTGTCCTCTGTTCTTCTCTGCTCCTGTCCACGCTGGCTGATAGAGACCTCAGCTGACAAGTTTGCTTGATAACGGGCCATCTCTCAACTACAGAATTAGTTAACTCATCGTTCGATTTATTTAATGTATCTTTTACTCCCTCCGTTTCAAATTAGATAACTTTCATCTATACAACAATAGATGTATCTAGACATGTTATAAGTGTAGATATATGCACTTTTATACAAATAGAAGTCATCTAATATGGAACGGATGGAGTACGAGACATGAGGTGAAGTATTGGATATCTATGAAAACAACACCATCAGGTTAGGAAGAGAGAAAGAGAGCTCGGGAGAGCGGGGAGGGGTGAGAGAAGGCCCCGCGAGGGCAGAGCTGCGGCGGCGGGTATCACAACGCCAGATTGACAACAGGAGCGATGTCAGGTAGCTGCTTGCTGTCGGGAGGACACGTGCAACCGTGTCAAGCTCCAACTTAACTAATGGATGCGGTTACACAAATCAGTCCTTATAATTTTGGGCAGAGGGAAAATCAGTCCCCATCCACCTCATGTGACAGGTGCTAGTTCGATTCGCAAGTGTGACTTAAGTGCACATGCGAGACAAGTTCAGCCACCATGAGTGCCATTTACTCGTATATACCCATCAGAGCATCATCAAAATCTATAACATTCATACTCACATATCATCCCTGGGTTGGGATGTCCTACCCCTGGTAGTACGAGTAGTGCTTAGCAGGAAATGCATTAAGCAACCTAGAAGAAGTACAGAACATGTTGCATTAATATATAAGACAAGTATGAAGTACTTCAGGTTTTCTTACAAATTCAACTACATGGATAGTATATATATTTAATGTAAAGCTAATGCATGGTGCGACCCAACTCACATCTCCGTTGGGAATGCATGGGTTTTAGCAAAGCATGATGGGCATGACATGTAAGCCATTAACTCCTACCACATAAAAACACATTTTCTGAGCTCTCAACTTACAAAAACTGCTCTTCTCCCTGATATGAGCAAGTATCTAGGCCCCTATTGAGATGAATCACTATAGTAGGAGTTTCGCCAAGACAAGAGAAATATAGTAGTGATAAAATCATTAAAATCTTCATTCTGATATGCCTCTCTTAGACCCCAGTACACCAATTTTCCAATTGAAATCCAACCACACATTTAAAAACAAATCCATTCATTAAAGAAGTCTAGGATGTTCTCTATATTTGAGTACGAAAAACGAAATTTCACATTTCGAAATTCAAAAAGAAAGAAACGGTTTAAAAGATGGAAACGATACGAGGAAGTTTCATCAAGATAAACAGTACATCCAAGTCTAGTACAACCATTTGCTGCACTCGGTTGACCCACATAAGCATTGTTTCTTCTTAATGTTACCTTTGGAGTCATGGACATCATCTATGGCATAATTATAGTCATATGATAGCGGCTGGAGGGGAGGAATATCCACATCAGCAAAGAATGCGATGTGAGGCATACTCTTATCATCGTGGTCATAGAGCAAATTCTGTGAAAAGAGGTTGGGGCCGCAGCTATGGTTGATAAACCTTGCAAAGTTTCCGCATTTGAGAGCATCCAAGGCAAAGACATTAATTTCGGCTTCTCCGAGACCATTCCGTAGCGAGGGGATAGTCTTTCGTAAGTCCTTCCAACGAGATACGTTATAATAGTTGTGACCAATGTTGAACAAGTACTCATCATTTTCCCTCTTCTCTGCATCTTCCTGCTCCAACAACTCTCCTATGTATTCACACACAAAACTTCCTTCGGGTACAAAATCTAGGCTTCGTACTCCCCACCCCATTGATTCTGTTCTAAACACTTGAAGGCGAAATTTGATTCCACGTTGGCTGACCCTATTGTTACAAGTTGAAGGGCACTTGCATGCAGGTCCACACTCATAAACAAGAGGTTTTTCACCAAAGATACGACCCTTTTTACTGAAAGGGATCTTTCCTCCATTTTTCACCGCGCATGCACATTTTGGAGAGTCCGAACATCGACCGACGCAATCACATCCAAATGGGGGGTCTGTCTGATTCTCTAGGAGATACTCTATGTGTGAAATGTAGTGAAATGGCACCAGAGACTCATTTGATATGAGGTTGATGGCAGATATAGGGATCTTCTCGAGTCCCGCCGAGATATCTCCGATGAAAGTTCCATTGGACGGTTCCGCCATTCTGTTTTTCACAAGTTGTTGCACATTGATGTGTGGCTGACCTTGCATTCTTCTTAGATTGAAAGTAGTAACAAACTGGTCTCCCCTCAGCTCCTCTCTGCAGAATTTCTCGACCAAATATAAACCACCATAAACGAAATACGTAAGCTGCTCTTTAGACGACGGAGAGCTTCCACCAGTTTGATGAACCACAGACCTATAGATAACACGTACATGCGTTTCAGTGTCCATACTCCGCTTCAGCGCTTGGTCCGTGCCTTCCATCTTCTGATTAGCCGTGGCAACCGTTGATCCAACATGCAGCAAGAAATCAAGATTTTCGTTTAGGGCAGAAGACACAATGCTAACGGCCAGACAAGTCCTACCCCTTTTGACGTAATCGACACACGACTGCTCCGACCGGTGCACACCAGTGATGAGAAGCTCCATGTGAGAGTCAAACACATCTCCAACCTGCACTCCAGGCACGCTGCCCACAAGCTTCTTGTCATCATATTCAACGCACAGCCTCTCCTTGAAGACTTGGAAAGCCGCAAGATCGTGTGTAACGCTGCCATCTTCTTGTTTGCTGCACTTATTCTTTTCTTCCCGGGGAAGACTCCGGTACATTATCCGGAACTCCTGCAGAGAAGCCATGAGACTTTCTCTGGTGATGGCAACTCTGCTAAATTTCGTCTTCTTCTTCTTAGGTATAGTAGCAGCGGCTCCTCTCCCAGCGATCACGGAGGACCGATTATACCCTTTTTGGAACCTCCATGGCGCTAAGGCCTTGCGTCCCTTGCGGCAGCCTGCACCACCTGTACCGATACCTTGTGATTTGCCATCTTGTGTCGCTGATGAACTCTCCTCCCTCGTAGGAGCGCCGCCATTGCACTGAACAAAACAGTATATATACCAGTTAGGTACACAATCGTAAAGCAATATCATGATGCATGACTACCATATATCAAATTAATGGCAGAGACAGAAGGAGTTAATTAAACCATTAATTATAGACCATTCATATCAGCACTGAAACAAGTTAATGGTCCGTGGTAACCATAACGGTGTTAGTTTGATTACTACGTATGTACATAGTAGGTCAAGATTTTGAATTAATAAACCTGTAAAATGGGATCACAGCAGCAATACCTGACCAACTGAGGTAGTGTTCGAGAGTAGGTTGGCTTCCCCGTTTGTCTCATCGTCGCCGCCGCCAAGGCCATCCAAGTTGCCATTTGTCTCATTGACATCGGCGTCGCCGACGTGGAGGCCGTCCAAGTTGCCGTTGGTATCCAGAGCGTGCTTGGTATCTGCAGAGCGGTCGAAGTCGCCAGTGCAGGGCCGCGGCGTGAGCGCCTTGCTGTGACGGTGCCGGCCGCACGCCATCGCCTCCGCTCCACCTTCCATCTGATCGATCAGGGTGAGATCAAATCTGCACGTACGTACGCATTGCATTGAGGTGTCAGTAAGAGAACAGAGATCAGGGAGCGTCGGCGGCGGCAGACTTACCCGGTCCAAGGAAACGGCCGGAGACGAGGACGAGAGATGGGTGTCTCCGGTTGCCGGTGTGAGCTCGAGATTTGGAGTGCGCGGCGGCAGAGGTGGTGGTGGTGGTGGTTATTCAGACTTGCCGGATGTGGCTCCTAAACTTACGGGACTTGGTGACCGTGATTTGCAGTCGTGGTTCCTCCTTGTCCTCGACTCGTGACCTTTTGCCGCTGATTAAACACACAAGGCCATGAGTTCAGCACCAGCATATAAATGTGTTTTAAATTTAGGGTATGTTTGGTTCTGCTTTTCCAACATGCTTCTGCTGTAAAAAAAATCTAAAAGCGAGCCAAAGGGAGGATAATTTACCAAACCAAATCTCCACTAATATAAAAAGAGAGAGCATGTCACATCCGAGCAACATGCAACGTCGATACTTCTTGATCCAGCACATCCGGATGATGTATAATGTACATCTCAGGAAAACACACTTACAAACTGCCCCTTAATTTCCGCTCAGTCTATGGAAAAAATCTCCCACGATCATCTGTCATCTCTGAGAACATCGCCTCCGAACAATCCCCCTCCGTCCCAGACCTCCCGTGCGGGCGGTTCCGGAGGCGAAACCCTGGCCGCTAGAGAACCAGCCATCTCTAGCTCTCCTGGCGGCTGCTATCGCCGACGGTGGCGGCGAGGCCTCTCCTCCTTAATCTTCCCCTTACCGTCCGTGAGGGCAACCTAGCTCCGGCGGCCAGGTTTTTTTATCTTGCTTTTTTCTCCCTCTTTTTATCCCTCTTGGTTAGTGATAGGATTTAAAATGGGAGGTGGATCGCTGAACTCTGACGATGGAAACGCGATTGACACTGCAGAATGGCCTAGAGAGTGCATCAGTGAAGCTACACTTGGGCAAGTGTATGAACCATGATAGGTATGCCGATATCGTAGAATCTTTTCCATACGCTCCATGTTGGGTGAAGGGCTTACCTGGAAGCAGCCGCTAATGCAAACATAGGATAGTATAGGACCAATAGTCTTACTGTTTCCCACATCGGATATTAATTTATCGTTATTTCGAATGTTGTATGTCTACAGCATTGGTTGCACTATGTATATGGAAGATTCCAGTGGTAAAATGAATCTGTATTTCTCCTTTAAATAGAATGGTGTGGTATAGTTTTTTAAAACAAGACAAAAAAAACTTGTCATTTTCATTAAACAAGAACAGGTTGGCCGGATAATTAACAGGAAACCGGAATAAACACTCTCACCAAACGTCATTTAACACGAAAATAAACTAGTATATATACACAAATAAGCCCGGCCAGTCATGAATCAAATTCGTTGCCGGTGCGTGCATCTCCTGCTCTCGTTAATCCATTCCATGTACGTTATGGAAAACGAAATAAAATAGACATCTCAGTTGATCAATGTTTTTGCAGTCCACAAAAAGAGAACTCCGGATACCTACAGAACAATTAATATAATTCAAACATATTTATATTAGCGCCTCTACTTAAAAGTCGATGAACTAATATCTTACAATTTTGCATGATTGCAACAATAAAGATCAAGACGAAGAATCAAGTATTAAGTAATGAAGGACATGCTATAGGCTGATGATAGTATTCATCAAGAATTGTTTCTCGGCGAATTTGGTAAAGTTGGGCCAGATTAAAAAAATAAAATGCTATAGTTTAGTGACAAAATTAGCATTCCGCAGTAGTACTGCTACTGTGACGGTTTTAATTAATAATTATATGTTCTTCAATGAAAGGAAAATTTAATGATTTATAAATTTATGATTATTATCGAGTTAAATACTACTATAATCATGTACCAATCGAGTAGTCATTTGCACACAAAAATTGACTACATGAACATAACAAGTTTTACTTACAAAGTGGCAAGCCGACAACTATTTCACATAAGCAACAAAATGATAGAATATGTTGACCCGTGTTCTGATGACCAGGCAACAATAGCTATGTATCTCTATTTTTTCTATTCTGTTCGCATAAAGTACATGTGGACTGCAGTACAAATAGGAGATAAGTTACTCGATGCCTGAGAAAAAAAAACTCATGTCTCGTGTGCATATGAGAGACTCGAAGAATATTGGAATACAAAGCTGAAACATGTGATATTTATCCCGAACGCATGCTCTTTCAAAAGATAGAAACTAAACAATTTAATAATTAATCAAATTAATGTACTAACAACATATCATGCATCATCTTATAAAATTGAGTAATCAAGCAAAAAATAAATAGCAAAAGAGATAGTTTTTGTCTTACTTTCTCAACCACCATACCAACAGATCTGATGTGCTCAAAGTTTAAGATCCACCCATTTCCAATAAACTCCCCTGCCTAAAAGTAAGAGAAACCCAATAAATGAATAGAAAAAACAGGGATATGAGAAGGCAAGTGTGTAAGCCGTTATATATAATCATTGAAATCAATGTGAGTGATGACATCATTCAGCATAAAGAAATGGGAGTTGGTTCCACTGTACAACAACATTAAAAAATACTAAGTACTAACAATCTATAGATCAAGGATCACACCTCAAAGGCTAAGTGTTATTCGTTTAATTTTTCCAACATATTGGGGATCAACCTTCCATTATGACTACACAAAAACAAATTGTAGTATCATAGCTCAAAGGATGAAAGTTAAAACCTTGCAGGATCATCATTGAGTGCAGGGAATGTGGGCGGCCAGATCATCATTAAAGGATAAATGCTATCCAAATATTGTTCATTATTTCCAGCCATCTCATAGACTCTATGCATTACCCTACACTTAATATCCAAGTATAGTACATACTGACCAATCTGTAAGCACGCAGACTCAGCATTCTCCCCCGCCTGGATTATCTTTACAATAGCTGTATAATCAATGCAGACCGTGCAATCTAACACCCTCAAATTAGCACACATCTTGTGCAAACAAATAGCATCCTCCAGCAACCAGTTGTTCCCATTGTGGAGCCAGATGCCAAGTTGGAACTCCTTGACATTAATGAGGTACACTCTGGAATCACTATCGGTACGTGACAACATTGCGTTACTTCTGTCGAACGTCACCCCTTCAGGAAGCTGAAATTTTGAGAAATTTGACACCTTCAAATCCAAGACAAGAATGTTGCTCATGCCGGCCGCCATGAATATTTTATTGTCTACGAGCAGAGGTCTTACACCCCTTGTCCGACGAAGGTGATGTGCCATGTTTGAGGTAATCATGCACCAGACACCATCCTTCAGCATATATATTTGTGCCACGGAATTGTTCCTTCCCTGAAACGAGGTCAAGCAGCACTCAAACAAGGACATGTAGAACAAGTCTTGGCCGCCATGTTTCAAGAGGGTGTAGTCAGTATGCAAAACATCGGTGTCCATGGGCGAAGGAACGATGATTACAGCTCCCTTAGGGTCCAGCAGGCAGAGGATCTCCCCATAGTGAACTGGTCGTGATGATGCACCAGCCCCAAATGTGGAGGTGCCATATTTGCAGCCCCTGATGAGGATGCTGCCGTTCTGGCAGTCCTCAATCCATACATTGTGATAGGCGTCCAAGTTGTGGCTCGCCACACGGCGGGCGATGGCGGCGAGCTCGGTAGGCTGAGGAAGCATCGGGACGAAGCGTGGACGGGTCAGCCTGTAGCCCAAGGACACTGGCCTGACGTCGAGATAGAAGCCAAGAAGGCGTGGCAGGTGGAGCTTGCGGAAGCGACGGAGGAAGGCGGGGTCGGAGGCATGGCGAAGCCAGCGCTTGCAGACCAAGGCGGCGTGGACAAGGGTGGTGGGGAAGTCAAGGCAGACAAGGATCTCGATGAGGAGGTTGTCGTCGTCGAGCACCTTGGATACAGGGTCCGCCGGCATTGGGGAATGACATCGCAGTTCGGTAATGCGAACCAGATCCACCCTGAAACAGATAGGAAACAAAATTTAGTGGATTGATCAATGTTGTTGCGGCCTTACATCCATACAAGCATATATATAAGAATAAATACATCTAGCAGAACATACACAAACGAACGACATTTGATACTACCGTTGGCAAATCTGGGGAGTAGACGGGGGTAACAATGGAATGGGCAGTAACTAGGATGAATCTACATAATGCTTGTATACTGCATTACAGAGACATGGGAACGATCTTCCAAATTATATAGGCCCTTTGTCAATCTTTCTAGTCTGATAAGTATTCAGTTATTTTCAGGAAAATCAATTTTTTTGTTGACATTTACGTCCAACTTTCCGGTCCTTGTTTCTGCATACTAACAGCATTTTATGCAAAACAGCCAATTAACAGGCTATGCCCATGTCGTGAGTGGTTTAGGCGTAAGCGATTCTTAACTGATTCCGTTGCTCCCGACTCTATAACAGGTGGTAGAGAGCTACTAGACCTAATCCAGTAGCGACGTTAATATAGTACTACAGTAGTATATTTGGCATTTTCATGAGAATTATTGCAGACAAGTGGAATGGATTGGAGATAGGGGAATAGGGTGTTACCCATGTTGGGGAACCTCAGCTTCAGCAGGACGATCCATCATCATCGATCTATCTCCTCTCTGCATTGTGTCAACAATGGAGTAGATGTTGGGAAACAATCACGCGCATATGAAAAAAATAAGAAGTAGGGGTGGCCTGGCCTCGAATCGTCCGGCCGGCAGCGCCGCTCCCGTGATTGGAGATTGAACATTGAAATTGAAGTACGTACATAAGTAGCTCCGGTGTGGTTCAGCCCAATCGAGAATGAAAGCCCATTTGGCTCCCGAAACAATTTTAGCCCAGCTGGTCTGCATACCATTTCCAATTCACAAAACAAAATACAGAGCCACCAGTTCCCAAAAACGGAAAATACAGAGCTAGTATGAGGTCTTGCATGAGGAGCTCAAATTCCGTATCCCTCAAGGTGCTAAACTCGCGCGTTTATAAGGGTGACTGTATGCTCGTATATGTGAGCGTCTGCGTTGTACCGTTTTAAACAAAGAAAGCGTTGAAGGTTAGATGGCCGGTGGTGAATTTTCACATTACGTTGTAATATATATGGCCGGTACGTAAGGACGCCCATAATTATCACTGCGTATTCACACAAAAAAATGGCGTTGAACCGAGTGACTTCGTTGCTAAACTTGACGACAATATGGCGTTGGTGGGCTGGGATATTTTTCTTGATCTTCGATAAAAAAACAACTTATATTTTGAAATAGAGGAAGTAATTGCTAGTTGTTGCGGATATTAAAATAGAGAGTATCCCCTCCTTGATATTATGGGTATCGGTTTCACACTTGCCTCCAATGTCGTGCAGATTAGATTTGTATTATATATGAACTGGACTGCATTGTATTCCAGATAACAACAAATGTGTACAAGTCAGCATTTGTTGGTACTGGTGGAAGGAAGGTAGGTGGCCCATCCGCCCGTCGCGATGCTTGCGGTTCGAAATTGTTAAGGCAATTATGCAAGCCTCTTGTGTTCGTCTCTCGCAAAGAACAAGAGAGAGTAGGTAATTCATCCCGGTCGTGATGCCCTACCCACATGATGCTT
The DNA here is from genome assembly GCA_026929855.1 of Poa annua. Classification (NCBI taxonomy): domain Eukaryota; kingdom Viridiplantae; phylum Streptophyta; class Magnoliopsida; order Poales; family Poaceae; genus Poa; species Poa annua. The sequence continues at coordinate 572,624 of CM049436.1, forward strand.
GTTGATATATATATACTGTATATGTATTTGTTTTTTGCAACATGCTCATTATTGGGAGTTGAACAAGTCACTGATTGCGCTGTGTAAGATCAATGCTTGAGGGAGAAATATATAAGAGCACGGCAGCTCTGCATTGTTCTTAGCAGCAAGGGGAAAAAGATCTGGTATTAGCTACTAGTCCTTTCTCTCCACAACACCCACCCATTGTACGTTCTTAGAGGAATCAAGGCATGGCGGAGACGGTGGTGAGCATGGCGAGGTCCATGCTAACGGCAGCCATCACCAAGGCCGCCTCCGCCGCCACCGCCGAGTTGAGCTTGGTGATAGGCGTGCGGAAGGATATATGGTATGCGTGCAGTTCCTGATTCTTCCAACAAACTTGCTCGAGACCATGTAGAGACCGGCCGGTTTATTTCCCTTTTTCCAACATAAAAACTTGCTCAAGTCATCCCTTTTGTTCGTCGCATACTTGCGATGCATGCATGAACCACAGATTGACACCAAAGTTTTTGTTCTAATTGAGTTTCTCTCAACCTATGTTTGGAAGGTTCATCAAAGACGAGCTAAAGACGATGCAAGCATTCTTGCTGGCTTCAGAAGCAACGAAACACAGAGACATGCTGCTCAAAGTGTGGGCGGAGCAAGTAAGGGACCTGTCCTACAACATAGAAGATTGTATGGATGAATTTATGGTTCATGTGAGGAGCCAAAGCATGATAAAACGGTTGATGAAGCTAAAGGATCGTCGTAGGATCGCTATCCAGATCCACGACCTGAAATCAATGATTGAAGAAGTGAGCAGAAGGAACACACGCAGACACGCTACAACTTAATCAAAGCGGATGGCTCCAGGACCGTTGATGAGGTAGATTCCAACTCCGAAGAAAAATCAGAGCTACCTTGGCCGACAGCAGACACGACGACCACATCGGACCACGCAAGCCCAAGAAAAGTCACACGCCGACATGGCTCACTTTGCAGCACAACTTCACTCCTCCACACACACCACGCCGTACGTGGACTAGTTGCAAACATATATGATCCAGAGATAATTTGGACGATGAAGATACTTCGTTTGTTTGTGTGGTATTTTCGTCAAGGGTAATTCTTATAAAAGATAACCTTACTAAACTTGGCACGTGAGTAAAACATATGTCTTTTATCAACACAATGAGACTATTAAATATTTATTCTTACAGTGTAAATTCGCTCGGCCTATATGGTCAGTCATCATATCTTCCTTATCCTTTTATAGTGTGTCAAATATTTTTGGCAATCAGCTTAATAGGGTGGATATCAGGTTTAAGACGATTATTATACGAGAGTGTTTGCCGTTATTTGGTTGCTATGCCTATATAGAAGTAATCAGATTTTTAACGATAAAAATACTTCTGTTTTGTAGGTTATATACCGGTGTACTGCTACACTCCGTTTATTGTTGTCCCTACAACGTTTGTAACACCGCAACCTGTTTTCGGACGTAGCTTCATGGCTGGAGGTTACGGCGCGTGAGTCGCTTTCCTTCTATGGATGGCAGCATAATTTTTACATATGTCCTCTTCGCCTTAGACGTCTTTACAATTTCTCATCATGGTATGTAATTTGCCTTTTTAATTTTCCGTTCGAAAACTTGTGAATTGGTTGGGACTGTGTACATCCTAATTATAAAAAGGTCGGATGTAATGCTTAAAACTTTTTAAGAGAAATGCTCCGGTGCTCTCGGAAAATATGTTGCACAAATTTTAAAGCAAATCGATGGCTGTGATTAGGGGTGGGGATTAAGAGTGTTAATCTCATATGGTTAGTACTCCTCTTAGATCACTTTGTCAACCTAATCATATCCGTCGATGCACTTTAAAAATCGTGTAACATGTTTTCTCGAAAAGCACGGGAGCACTCCTCACTTTGTAACTAGTTAATAAAGAACCTTTATCCATCTTCATGCACAGTGGTATGGCATTTTAAGACCAGGGTCCACCCATCTTAATTAGTAGGACATCGACCGGTCCACATGTCTTCTCTGACTGAGTATGAGGACTTGATACGCCGACGACTAGTCTCTCTTCATATGCCCATCCTCTTGTGTTTCTCCCTCGCAAGAAAACGAGAGGGTAGTTAACACATCCCCGTCGTGAAACCCTACCCACATGATGCTCATGGACTAAGCCTATTGGGAGTTGAACAAGTCAGTGCGACACGCTACACTGCTTGCGCTGTGTAAGATCAGTGCTTGAGGGAGAAATATATGAGAGCACGGCAGCTCTGCCTTGTTCTTAGCAGCAAGGGGAAAAAGAGCTGGTATTAGCTACTAGTCCTTTCTCTCCACAACACCCACCCATTGTGAGCTCCAACTACTGTACGTTCTTAGAGGAATCACGGCATGGCGGAGACGGTGGTGAGCATGGCGAGGTCCTTGCTAACGGCTGCCATCACCAAGGCCGCCTCCGCCGCCACCGCCGAGTTGAGCTTGGTGATAGGCGTGCGGAAGGATATGTGGTATGCGTGAAGTTCCTGATTCTTCCAACATAAAAAACTTACTCAAGTCATCCCTTGTTCGTCGCATACTTGCGATGCATACATGAACCAATGATTGACACCAAAGTTTTTGTTCTAATTAAGTTTCTCTCTAACCTATGTTTGGAAGGTTCATCAAAGACGAGCTAAAGACGATGCAAGCATTCTTGCTGGCTTCAGAAGCAACGAAACACAGAGACATGCTGCTCAAGGTGTGGGCAGAGCAAGTAAGGGACCTGTCCTACAACATAGAAGATTGTATGGATGAATTTATGGTTCATGTGAGGAGCCAAAGCTTGACAAAACGGTTGATGAAACTCAAGGATCGTCATAGGATCGCTATCCAGATCCGCGACCTGAAATCAAGAGTTGAAGAAGTGAGCAGAAGGAACACACGGTACAACCTAATCAAGATGGAGGGCTCCGGGACAGTTGATGAGGTAGATTCCTACTCTGAAGATGTTCGCAACCATTCTGGTAGCAACATCGATGAAGGAGACCTTGTGGGCTTTTCCAAGCCTAAGAAGGAGTTAATTGAGCTGCTGGATGTAAACACAAGAGATGGCCCTGCCAAAGTTATTTGTGTCGTTGGCATGGGTGGTTTGGGAAAGACTACTCTTGCAAGGAAGACATATGAAAGTAAGGAAGATATTGTCAACAAATTTTCTTGTTGTGCTTGGATCACAGTATCGCAATCATTTTTCAAGATAGAGATGCTCAAGGATATGATCAAGCAACTTATGGGTGAAGAGTCACTGAAGATCTGCTTGAAAGAACTTGAAGGGAAGGTGATTCAAGTTAAGGATCTCGCCGAGTACCTTAGAGAAGGTCTCAAGGATAAGAGGTACTTCATTGTTCTTGATGACTTGTGGACCTTAGATACGTGGAGGTGGATCGAGGATATTATCTTTCCTAGTAGTAACATGAAAGGTAGCCGAATAGTCGTAACAACACGAGATGCTGGCTTAGCAAAGGAATGTACTCCTGAATCCGTTATCTACCAACTTAAACCCTTAGATTCAGTCGATGCCACAAATTTGCTACTAAAAAAGAGTAGGAACTTTCATGAAGACATGGAGAAAAATGGCAACTTCAAGAAATTAGTTGAACAACTAGTTAAAAAGTGTGGTTGTTTGCCACTGGCTCTACTGACCATTGGTGGCATCCTTGCCACTAAAAAGGTTGTAGAGTGGGAGCAAGTCTATAGCCAACTCCCCTCAGAGCTTGAGAATAACCCAAGCCTTGAAGCCGTAAGGAGGATTGTTACTTTGAGTTACAACCACTTGCCATCTCATCTTAAGTCATGCTTCTTGTACCTAAGCATCTTTCCTGAGGATTTAGAAATCGAGATGAGGCGTATAGTTGAAAGATGGATTGCTGAGGGGTTTGTTAGACCTAGGAAGGGGATGAACATTGAGGATGTCGGGAAAGGTTACTTCAGCGAATTAATCAACCGAAGCCTGATTCAAGCATCAAGAGTGAACTTCGAAGGAGTTGTTAAGAGATGTCGAGTTCATGATATTGTGCGTGATGTCATGGTCTCAATCTCCACGGATGAAAATTTTGTGCACGTGGCTGGAAATGATGTAACTACTAGTGTTACAGAGGAGACCTTCCGCCATGTAGCATGCCATGGTAACAAGTGCCAGAACATAGACATGGATTTGAGCCATATCCGGTCATTGACCGTTTTTGGTGAGAGACCTTTGTTGCAGTCACATCCAATTGGTTCACCAGATTTGAGAATGCTCAGAGCCTTTGATCTAGAGAATGCACAGTTCAAAGTCACACAGAAGGATATCAGCAACATAGGATTGCTACGCCACCTCAAGTATGTGAACTTTTCTTATCCTAGATATTCACATATCTATAAACTTCCAAGATCCGTGGGTAAGTTACAAGGCTTGCGTACTTTGGACATAAGACGTAGCTATATCACAGAGCTACCAAGTGAGATCAGTAAACTCAAGGGTCTACATAGTCTCCGTTGTACTAGAAGATTCTGGTTCGGCAACTTTGATCCGGATGAACCTTTGAAATGCCTTAGTAGTATATTTTGTTTTCCCATGCTATTCACGCCTTTGGTTGATCCTAGTGACCGCGCTAAGGCAGTTGCTGAACTACACATGGCATGGTCTAGCTGTTGGTCCCGTTCCAAGGGTGTGAGGGTGCCGAGAGGAATCGGCAACTTAAAAGAGCTGCAAATACTAGAGGTCGTGGACATCAAGCGAACTAGTAGCAAAACAATTAAAGAGCTAGGTGGGCTTGTGCAGCTGAAAAAACTAGGCGTGGACACAACAGGGGCCACCAAGCGAAAATGTAAGGTACTCGGTGATGCCATTCAGAATCTCTCCGCACTGCATTCTCTTCACGTGAGGGGCTACAGCTGGCACTCGCCTGAAAGTGGAACACTGGAGTGGCTGCGTGAGGTTTCCTCTCCTCCTCCCCTGCTGAGGAAGCTGAAGTTGGTGGGATACCTAGGGGAGATTCCTGTCTGGTTTGGCAATCTGATGCATTTGGTGAAGCTTTGCTTAGATGAGAGCGGACTAAAGGAAGAAGGCGAACCCATGGAAATACTAGGGGCACTGCCTAACCTCATGCTCCTTACTCTTGGATGGAGATCTTACAGTGGGGAGATCCTAGTTCTCAAAACGGGAGCATTCCCAAATCTCAAGACACTTGATATTTCCGATGAGATCCGAAATAATTGTTCTCTAAAAGAGGTGAAATTTGAGGATGGCACCTCACCTCACATGGAGAGGGTAAAAATATCTGTCTGCCAGTTGGAATCAGGGATTACTGGTATCAATCACCTTCCAAGGCTCAAGGAGATTTCACTTGGTGTCCTTGGTAAAGTTGCCAAGCTTGCTGTGCTGCAATGTGAAGTGGACGCACACCCCAACAGTCCCGTGCTGCGACTGACTCGAGACTGGAGCCATCATGACCTGACCCCTGGGACCAATGATGCACAAGTGGAAGGAGCAACAGCTCTTCTTTCTGAGCCTGCAGCAGCAGTTGCAGCATTGGCGACGAGTGACAGGTCAGATACTAATATCTGTTTGCTTTCAGTACTTACTATCAGTAGTAGCCAACCAAGATGTTAGCTGCTATATATGACTTGACTAGGGTGCACTTACTAATATCTCCTTGTGTTTCTTGTTTTCCTGATCAGCAGCCAAGATGGTCGGATGTACACATACAATTCGTGCTGATGGGATCCTTCCTCTTCCTATACCGTTCTGGTACTTACAGCTTGCTTGCTCAAACCCCCCTGCCAACCATCAATTCATGATGAGGGGAAAAACACCCTTATAACCATCAATTACAGTAGTACGATACTTAGCTAATTATACTATACTATCATGTGTATGCAGACTGCAGAGTACCTCATTGTGGGGAGGGTGGTGTGTTCCACGGCGGTGGCGATGCACTCGGCTGCCGGCATGCTGGACACCGGAGCCAATAACATGTCAGATACTTGTATCTCTTTGTTTGATAATAGACCTAGTAGCCAAGATGGTCCGTTGTACACGTACAATTCATGCTGATGGAACCGGATATGTACGTATGTTTCTTCTCTTCTTTCTCCACCTGGAACCAGTTGGACCATTGCATGATTTATGATTTATCTTCAACGGCTAATATTAATTTCGCAGATCTTAGTATCCACTAGTAAATTGGTATATTAGGCTTTAGCAGGACCCTCCGCTTCAAAAAAATAAAGACTATAGCAGGAACCTCTCAAGCTGATGTATAGAAGTGACCACATTGTGCAGGATAGAAGTGAGACTCAAGTGAAGTTGAAGCTCCTAGATCCCCTCTTCAGACATGGGAGAGTTCATGATGCCTCCACAATCCATGGGCATCTCAAGCGTCCACTTGAGGGTCATACTGATGATAACCGGTCAGTTCAGCAACATCGTTTGTTTTTCAATCTATCATGTTACTCTTTATGTGCTTACAGTGCTCGCATTGTACTTGTCGTCCAGGAGGTTACACGCAGTAGACATTTCGAGCTCCCCACACAGCAGAGTTGAAAGAAGCCCTGTTTCAACTTTGTAGTCACTTCAGCAGAACTTTGTGGAAGGGTGACTGCAGGTGACATGACGGTATAACGGGTGTTAATGTCGAGATGGTGCACTTTCCCAGCAGTGACTGGGAGGACCACCGAGTTTGAACTAGATTTTGTGTTGTTAGGAGCACGGTGATTGTGTGCTAAATTGTGTGCACTACATCTTATGTTGTACAACGCTGGCTCTGTAACCCAAGACGAAATTTTCTCTCAGAACTGTATCAGACCCAGATGGGCTTGGCAACATGTTAAGATTGATGTCCCGACTTGCTTTTCTTAAAACCATTGCCTATTTCACTAATTAAGAGTTTTAGGTTCTGACTTGACCCAAAAGGCTGGACAAATATGACTTGCTCTCCCCGCATGATTTCATCTAAACATTTTCCTCCGGCGGTGGCCCAAAGAGCGTCATTCCGTTTATTGGATGAAATTACACAAGCAGGGCAAGGAAGCAACATTTCTAAAAGAGAGCACATTTTACAAACCTCCCAGGCGTAGAGAATGAGCAAAGATGAGAGCTCGGCCAATGACCTTGTGATCCAAAATCCTCCGCCTTGACTTGGTTGATACGCTACGAGGTATCAAAGTCAACCAAACCAACGATTTTCTTGACGTCCTTCCAAATGAAGAAACATGAGGTGCACCCCGGACTTCAGTTCTCTCATGCAAAGTTAGCAAAGCCCTCAATGGAGCAAGAATCCACACAACTGAATCCAGGAGGTCATCGGAAAGGCTCCAGATGTTTTAAAAGAAACAGGGCTAAATGCACAATCTTGCCGCCAGGACACATCACAAAAGTAAAAAGAATCCATGCATAATGCTCCAGCGGGAGATGAGAAAACATCAAAGCAATTATCGAAAACAAATACTCTCTCTATCCAATAAAAGGTGTCACAGTTTCTATCAAATTTAGATGTATCTATACACTAAGTCATGTCTAGATGCATCCAATTTTTTATCAAGTTGAGATATCTTTTATTGGACGGGGGGAGTACTACAATCCAGGGCTAAACCATTCACTCATTCATCCATCCAGTCTAACTCTTCTCCACCAAAATATTAACATAACCAGAATATCATCCCAACGAAACCCACCACCAACCATCATCATTCCCATATTGTCACCCTAAATGTCACCAACATAAGCAAGTTCCTCATGAAACAAAAGTGTCTCTGCAAACCAAGTATCTCCAGTTCCATCCAGGATGTTCAGTACTTAACACAAACTAAAGCCGCCTTCCTCCAGATGCACACAAAAAAGACGGTTCACCTCGCCTTTCACTGATGGTCACACAAGTGTCTGGTTGCTTAAGAGGCTCACTGCTGGGACCTGCCGGCGTTGACCTTGGCCATCATCTTGGCGATGATGGGGCCGACCTTCGGGTTCGACTGGTGTTTGGCGAAGTTGGCTGGGTTGCTCATCACTGCACACACACACAAGGGAGGGTCAGTCAGGTCACTGTAAAGAAAGTACTATGTATGAGCATTTTCATTACTATGGAAAATGATGGATAGCAAAATCCACAATCGATCATGTCCTTCAAGTCACATGTTGCTTTCTACCACAAGCTCTATACAAAATTCTAAATGGATATACATTCAACATCTTGACAGAAGGCACAACTTCCTCCAGGCATCATGCTTACAAGGATAAAACCATACAAGGGAAATATTGTAAGTGTACGACTAAAGCTATATATGTAGCCTACACAGGTCTGCATACAGCCCCAAAGCAGTAAATATACACTGATGCAAATTAGTTATGTCCTGGCATCCCATCTTAAACAGAAAATAGCTTAAAACATTCGCTAGGCACGAGCGAGCGATGTACCAGGGAAATATTTGAACAGCACTACTACCCTGGAATATGGAGAACACTAGCAACGTAAGGTTAAGACTAGTGATCACAAATGATCGGACGGACAGTTAATTAAATGCACACCACAAGTATGTCTATGTGTTGACAACATTCGATCAAACTTAACCCAGACCTTAGATACTCCAATTTGCACAGATACACATACCCATTGTGACACTCTACTATTAGCGGCTTGATAAGAGATAGCTCAACTTTCTCAGGCACAAAACTTATTTGGATATGCACTGCATACAAGAGAAATATCTGAACTACCCGTGAAATCATCTCTAATATAGGTACTAGGGTAGGGATATCAGCAAACATATATTGTCCAGTGGCGTCTAGCGATCAGACAAGATAAACTGACCATATTTCAAAATTCAGTACAATCACTAGCTTGTCTATGCGTTGGACAACCCATTCAATCAACACTAATCACACCTTCCATGACAGCTGTCAAGCTTGCACACAGTTACACCCCTTCTGATCATTCTACACTACATCCAGACCAGGACTTTGGAAAGAAACAAGCAGTGGTGACGCTACTATTAAGAAGAAATTTACATCCATTCAGTAGTTTTCCTAAGCCAGCACTTGACCAAGAAGATCAAATGCAACAGGGGAATTGTACCATAAAAGGAAACGGGAACTATTTGGGTGGAAAACCATACCATCTTGAAGAGCCGCCATGACCTCTGGGTCACCGAACGCTGCCATCAGGTCAGGGTCCTGTTGACAAGAATAAATGACAGTTAGTTGCATAAAGTACGCTTCTCCACTAACAAAGACTGGAAGGTAGGCGGCTTCCAAGCACTTACACTCAGGATGTCATCCATACCGGGAGCACCCCCAGCCCCAGGCATGCCACCACCCATTCCTCGAGGCATAGCACCGCCCATACCAGCAGGCATACCACCTCCCATACCAGCAGGCATACCACCACCCATTCCTCCAGGCATACCACCACCCATTCCACCAGGGAAACCACCCATTCCCCCAGGCATACCACCCATTCCTCCAGGGAAACCGCCCATTCCTCCAGGCATACCACCCCCAAAGCCAGGGAAGCCACCAGGCATTCCACCAGGGAAGCCACCCCTGGAAGATGCGCCTCCAGATGAGCGGCTAGATTGCTCCTTCTTCTTGGCCTTCTCATATGCAGCCTGTCAAAAGCACAAACCACAGGTTTAGAACTAACCATGAACAACAGTATGCCTGGAAAAACTCCTAAAAGGAGTGGAAATTTTAGTATGAAAGTCACCTGTGCCTCAGCACGCCGACGAAGCCTGTCACGCTCAGCCTTCTTTTCTTCCCTCTCTTTCCGCAGCCTGTCATACTTCCTGCGGTGCTCCACAATCTTGTGTGCATTAGGCTCCACCTGCAAGAATCACCAACACCACAATCACATCAGCATCCAATAGACATAGAGAATTAACATACCTACTGAAGCTATTCTCCACCTTCTTAAGGACAGCGCTGATCTCATCATCGTAGTCAATGTTTGACGCGGAGTGCAGGTCACGTGCAGCCTCCTCCCACTTGCCCAGCATAGCATTGGCCATTCCACGGGTCTTGTACCCTTTAGCAGAGTCAGGGTTGATCTGAAAGAAGAAACACAAGGATGGTAAGTTACAAGTAGGACGGAACGTTAGCACTGCATTCTTAACCATCATTTCTATTCAATTCTGCCACTAGGCCTAACAAGCTATATTTGCAAGAAACTGACCAATAGAATAATAGGCAACAAAAGGATGGGTAAGTTACAGGTCATTCTGCTTACAAGTCATAGAGTAAACACAGCACTGTATTCCACTAGGATCTAAATATACATAACCTATAGTTACATGAAATTGACCGAGAGAGAGAGAGAGAGCTAGGTAGACAATAAGAGGATGGGTTAATTACAGAGTATCCTGCTTACAAGTTAGAATCAATATAAGAACTGCATTCTTAACCATGCCATTTATTGTATGGCCATTGAGAATCAGGAAAAGAAATAGGCTATAACTGACCAAGAGAGGTAACAACTGTAAGTACTGCCACCAAACCTAATGATGTACAGTTCAATAATAAATGTAAGTACTGCCACTAGACCTAATGATGTACAGTTCCATTGAACTGGTCAAGACGGAGAATAAGGAATAAAAAGGATTGTTTAGTTACAGGGTATCCTCCTAATAAGTTAGGTACCGCATTACTAACCATCATCAATATTATAATTCTGCCACTAGAACTATCCATGTACAGTTGCATGAAACCGACAAAAAGAGAACAATAGGAATGGCTTAATGACAGAGCACTCAGCCTGCTTAAAGGTCGGAATGAAAAACACATTCCTAACCATGCCCTTATTACATTCCAATTCTGCATCTAACCTTAATGAAACTGAGCAAGAGTAGAAAATACAGAATGAAAGTTGAACAAACTTATCGCAGCTAGACCTTCAATCATCCAAATGCTGCCTCAGGACATCATTTATAGTGCAGGGAAGTGAGCAAGAGTGTGAAACAGGGGGTAAAGGGGGAACCTCTAGAGCAGCATTGGCATCGCGGATGGCAGCAGCAGGTTTCTTCATCTTAATGAACACAGCAGCTGCATCAAAACAAAAGTATTTCCACGACTCAGTCAGTGCGGGCAGCCACATTCATGGCGCACCAGTAAACAAATCATTCATGGTCTCAGAGAGCAGATGCAGCAACACAACTGCGCAAGGAATGCTCGTGCACAGTTAGTTGCGCAAGGTAGGAGGAATGTGTGGGTGGCCTCTGTGTCATCATACCTCTGGTACCATACATGATGGCAGAGGTCGGGTTGAGTAGGATGGCCTTGGTGAGGTGCTCAACAGCTTCCTCCAGCTTCCCTGCACAGGCACATGGGCAGATTAGGAAACAAAACATTGTTACATGAGCAGGTTATCAAATGACACAGAATTGAGCTAGACAATCTCAGTTAAGGGAGGGGAACAAGAACAAGGGTGGTTACCTTCAGACATGGCTTCCATTGCCATGCCCTTTGCCTCCTGGGACGCGTCCCGGCTCTCCTCGGTCACCTCCACAGACGGGTCTCCCATCTGCGCCAAGGGGTAGAAAAAAAAGGCGCCACATTTCAGTCCAATCTGGGCACGCCATGGGCGCGGAAGAGCAGGAATTGTAGGTTGAGAAACAGGGGGGAGCGCCCCTCGGAAGTAGGCTTCTAGAGCACGGCGGACTAGGGTGGGTAAAAAGACAGTCTTGTTGGATGTAACGGGGGGCAAAGGTTGTACCTTTTGCGGGGCGTCGTCGTGGTCGGGCTGGACGACGTCCCCGTCGAGCTCGAGGTCGGACTCGACGATGTCCTCGTCGAGCTCGTCGGGCTCGGGCGTGGGGTCGCGCATGTCGAAGTCGTCTTCGTCGTCCTCCTCGTCGATGTCGTCCATGGACGTGACCTGCGGGGGGACCAAGCGGAGAGATCAGGGATCAGGGATGAAGGTCCGGTCTCGGGTGGAAAAGAAGATGGAAGGGGAGCAAGGTAGACCTTGGGTCCAGGCTTGGCGGCGTGGGGCAGGTCGGCGCCGAGGGACTGGAGGTAGTCGCGGAAGAAGGCGAGGCTGGGGTCGGCGAGGAGCGTCGGGTCCTTCTTGCAGGCGTCGACGAAGGAGCGTAGCTCGGCCACCCGCGACGGATCCATGGTCGGAGAAGCTAGGGTTAGGGTTCCACGGTGGGGTTTTGGCAGTCTCTCTCCCTCTTCTAGAAGGAAGGAGAAGAAGTGGAAGATGGAAGTGGCGAATGGGTCTTATCAATGGAACCACGGGGAGGCCTTCTTCTAGATCTTTCCGCTCCCCTTAACGCATGATGATGGGCTTTGGGCCTGAAAGAGCCACCCTATACAATCAAAACATGCTTCAACTCTTCATCCTCTGCTCTCTTGGCCGGCCGTGGCGGCGAGGGAGGGGGTAGTTTTGGTGGCGAAGATGCAAGGCGACTGCGGGTGGGGGGATTCCGGCGAAGCTTCTTCTTCTGGAGTGATGCAACGGAGGACCTTGTGCGGTGGCGGCGACCACCTTGCCTCCGTATTTGATGGCCGAAAGGCGGCCCTCCACGGCCAAGCTACGGCGGTCGATCTTCTTCCTCCTAGCCTCAGGCGATATGGGAGGTTCTTCCTCAACCACGATGGCGGATCCATGGCTGCAACTGCCCCAAGTGGCTCGTTCCCCGGCGGCAGAGGCAGCACCGGCGTCGGCAGGTTGCTCGGTGGCGGTGCAGAGACCCAGGGACTGGATGGCGTTCCAGAAGCTAAATCTAGGGTTCTATGTGTAAAAGTACTGTCCTTATCTTCAATTTCTCTATCCCTTAGGGACTTTGATGTAAAATGTACTTGCCACGTTGAAATATGAAGCTTCCAGGGTCCTTGGGCCCTTTTACTGTTCAAAAAAAAAAACTCTTCATCTGACCCCACACTAATTCTGTAAAAACCTTTTAATTTATACTCCCTCCGTTTGAAAAATAGATGTTTTTAATTTGTCTAAATTCAGATGTATGTGTACACTAAAACATGTCTATATACATTCAAAACTACACAAATACTTCCTCTGTATCAAAATATAAGGCGTTTTGGTAGCTCAAAGTTAGCTACCAAAACGCCTTACATTTTGTTACGGAGGGTGACATCTATTTCTGAGCGGAGAGGGTAGATATTTGCGTCAAGGACCTTTGTATCTAAGTAGTTTGACCCCAGAGAGTTTTGCCGCTTGCTTCGCCACTAAATTTGGCTGTGATGATGGTTGGTGACGCATTTTGTTGGCATGTTGCAGTGCCATGTTTCTATTCTAGTGAAGGAGACAAGACGGTTGTGGGATGATGCCGATAGTATGTGTTTACATTGCTTCGTCATTCTTATCTCGGGATCACATCTCTAGAGTTAGCTTAATTGTAGTCATGGGTTTCTGAGTTCGTTTTTAGATGTAGCACACCTAGTAGTCCATGCTTGTCAAACAAAAGAAGTAACCGGTTACTCCGTCTGTGACAAAATACAAGGGCATCTCCAGTAGTTTTGCCCCCCCCCCCCCCACCCAGGATTCGAAACTGGGCGAAAACGGCGCAAAATCAAAACCTAGGAGGTCATTTTTTCAGCCGTAGCCCACACAAGCAGGGAAAATGAGGGAGAAAGAGAAGCTTTTGGTGAGAGCACGTGGGGTGGGGGAGAAAAAGTAGGAGAGAGAGTCATATTTGCATGCAAATTAGAGAAAAAGTAGGAGAAAGATGCCTTTTTGCATGCAAATCGCCCCCAGGCCAAACCCAGCGTCTTGGGTGCGCCGGCGCTAAAACGACACTTTTTCCAAGTCCTGGGGGGCTGGCTGGTAGAATTTCGGCATTTTTCGACGTTTTTTAGCCCAAAAAGTGGCCTGGGGGTCCTGGGGCACAGCTGGAGATGCCCTAAGATGTTTTCATGAGCTATTTTCGTTTGCCAAAACATATTGTATTACAATGTTGTAATGGTGCTTCGAGCGAATCCTAGGACCAAATGTCGGTGACACGAGTGACCCCGGTTGTTTTTTCTATTCACCTCTCTCTATGGCAGGAGCAAAGGAAGGTGGAGAGAGGTAAAGAGCTTTGATTGGCGTATTAAGTGTGTACTTTTGGAAGCTCTTTCCGTCGGGGGAGAATGTGAGAGTTACATGAAGGTGCGCAATTTATTCATAATCATGCTTTAAATAACATGAACTTTGCATCCATACTTCATTCTGCAAAGAGCCAAAGGCCTCAAAATGCAGGAGTCCCTTACTTATGCTCTCATTTTGCCTGGGCTACTACTTCTCTATTCAGACATCTAAGTCATTTACGATGTTAATATAAAAATAAATACTATGAACTACCCGGCTAATATAAAGGCAGGTCACATTGAAGCCTTTACCAAGTAAGCCAACGGACATGGAGGGTACAAAATTTGGTGTAATGCTACAAATATGTTTTTCTCCGTCACCATAACTTAAATATAATGATGTAGCTCAATTTATTCCTTACAATCATATTTGCCGCAAATAATTGTATACAATTGACATGGGCCACAAATAAATTTTGCAAATATACATGAAGTGGAACTACATGGCATACTCTCATATAAAGTTAACTATGTAACATAACACGACTCCATAGAAAATAATGATGATTCAGATGAATACTAGTATATACTTAACGTGGCAAAGTGAGCGAGGATGAAAGTTCTTGCTCTCGACTGTAGCAGTTGTATATGCCTTCAGATGTCAAATTACCAGCATTGACAACGTTCGTCCTTGCATCTGAGTTACTAACCTTTGGGCATAAAAAATGCTCCATGCCTTCATCACTATCTGGGAGAATTTTGCATTTTCTTAGCCTCTTAGTTCTCAGAAATTGCAACGTCATATCTACTTCTTTCATAGTAGGTCTGTCTCTTCCTCTGAGTCTCAAGCATGCTTCTGTAAGTGAGGCAATATCATCAATCTCTTCCAAGTTTGCCTCTTCCACAACTTGAGGATCCATTATTTCCATGATAGCTCCCTCTTGTAATGCTTCCACGAAATAATGGGACAAATTTTGCTTTGCACCTAGATCATTGATAAAAATTGGTTTTTTTCTCGTCAAAAGTTCCACGAGTATTACTCCAAAACTATACACATCACTCTTTTCAGTTAGCTGTCCAGTATGGTAATACTCTGGATCTAGGTAACCAAATGTTCCTTGGACAATAGTCACCACATGAGTCTCATCGAGTGAAAGAGACCTTGAAGCACCAAAGTCAGAAACCTTTGTAGTGAAGCTGCCATCCAATAGAATGTTAGAAGACTTCACGTCTCTATGGAAAATTGGTATTGCAGCAGCGGAGTGCAGATAAGCAAGTGCCCCTGCTGCTTCTACTGCAATCCTAATGCGGTCATCCCATGACAACAAGCATTTGGCACCAACTTCAATGTGAAGAAGGTCATGCAATGTGCCATTAGATATGAACTCATACACCAGCAAAGGCACCTCGGATTCGAGGCAACAACCAAATAGCTTTACCACATTGCGATGAATGATTTGAGACAAGATAGCAACCTCATTGATAAATTGGTCTATCTCAGTTTGCTCCACAATCTTGGATTTTTTAATAGCCACCACCCGTTGGTCAGATAGAATCCCTTTATAAACTGTACCGTGACCTCCACGACCAAGAACACGAGCGCCATCAAAGTTGTTGGTTGCCTTCTCTATTTCCTCCAAGGAGAATATGTTTGTTTTGTTTGTGGCGCCTTCATCTAAAATCAGCTGTTGCAAGAGTAGGCCTTGATTTTTCTTGAAGTGTGCTCGTCGGATTCTCTTCAGGACGCCTTTCTTCCACTTTTTGGCGAATACAACTACACAGACTGCAATAATTATGGAGCCAAGGCCACATCCAGTTCCAGTTGCAATACCTACGTTTAATCATCTCTCTCTGAGTCACTCTGCATTTGGTTAATTCTAATTGCAATGAGTAAATTTTGCTAGCTACTCCCTCCATTTTTAATACTAGATGTTTTAGCTATTGCACATGTTATCTAGATACGAACTAAAATGAGCGAACATAGACACTAAAACATGTTTGGATACATGTATATACATGTGGACATGGAAAAGGGCTAAAACATCTTATATTTAAAAAGGAGAGAGCATGCCTTACCCAAAATAAGATTGTGTTGCTTTGCCGACGTAACGCACTGCCTTTTTATCGGATCAAACTCTTTTCTATGAGGGCAACTTGTGCATTTATAGCTTCCAAGAAAATTTTGACATGTCCCATTGCAGAAGTTTGACAGTTTGCACTCATCGATATCTGTAGAAAACTCTCATTGGTTATATATTGGTAGCGAATGTATTACTACATGCTAAAAAATTCCAGATTTTTTTTAAATTTAATTCGAGATTAATTTCGTGTGAACTCCATGTATCAACTGAAAATCGTGTAGTTACATTTGGATGCAAAGTGTTTTTGCAGTCCTAAGCAAAAGAAAAAACCCCGAGTAAATCATGCCCAGGTATTCGAAACATTACGGTTTTAAAATAACTGTGTTGCCAAACTAGGCCTTAGGTTTGCGTGATGTTTAATAGATTTTCTAAATATTAGTGCTCAATGAAGGGTGATGAGGAGGGCCAGACCTGTGCAGCCATCCTTGACGTACGGATTTCCTTCAAAGCCTGAAGAACACTTGCAACGATATCCCGTACCTATTTTCCCGTCGGCGACGTTTATGCAATCGCTGTGGGAGCTGCGACATGCATAAGTAGCATCGTTCTGCGGCATGCATAAACCGGCAACCGCCCACTTTATAACAACGTTGTACTCCATAGAGAAATCAAATCTATCATCCATAGGGAGCCCATATCCAGTATTGCCCTTCTCGATTACTATGTCCTCTTTTCCATTACTCCCGTTCACCATGTTGCTAATCGTCAAAGTCCCAGCTTCCACGGATACATCAGTCACATGATATTGTGCATCTTCTGAGACAAAAACTGTGAGGTTGCCAGATGTACAATTAAGACGAAATAATTCGTTCGCAAAACACCCTTCTTCAAGTCCAAACGGGAAGGGAACAATAATGCGTCCACATGATGTGGGACACTGTTCTTTGGGCTTGGGGTTATAATCTGCTCCACATGCACAAAAGTAAGAAGGCTAAATAGAAGGGAATTTTGGCGAAATTTTGGTGATAAAAAAGTACCTTGCGTGCATCCATCGAAAATGTAAGGGTTGCCACCTTGAAGATAAAAAGCGCAGTCACAGTGGTAGCCAGCAGAAGAGGAATTGTGGCAACTGCTACCTTTGCTACAGGCATAGCTTGCATTGTTCATTTTTGCACTTTCACAGCTTGGTTGGTCCATGATACTAACGCTAAGCACCGCGTCATCAATACTGCTTGCATATTTCAGACTTGAGAAAACAGCGGTTGTATTACTATAATAACCATAATCAGGTGACACGAAAGCCATGATGCCAGGGTGCAACCAATGTGGTTGTGCTGCAGTAGTATTAGTGCTGACAAGTTTTACCCCAAAGCCTGACAAGTCCCTTGGGAACTGGATGAAACAACAGGCAATTCCATTACAAGGCCCTCCTATTGGTGTCTTCTCGCCGGCGCATCTACTCATACAAGAACCAAGGATGTCTCCCGTACCATGCTCGAACAAGGTGGCGTCAAAATCACAACCAGTTATGACCAAATTATTCTCACTACGGATAGTTATACCTCTAGCAGGGGACTCCCATGACATGTTGTACGTATCTGTACCTGGCCTCGTTGTAGGGTTGAAGATTATAGGGGTAAAAACTTCATCGTAGTACATGTTAGTGACCTGGATACTGCTGCTGCCTAGAAAGAGCTTGGGATTCTTGGTGGAGTTGTCGCAGGTGAGCTCAAAGCCTTGACGGAAGCAGCCGGACCCTATACCAAAGGGATAGACGATTTCGACGTCGCCGCAACTTGGGGTGCAGTGAGCCAGGGAGTCGTTGGAAGGGATATGCAAGATCCCTCCTGCGGCGGCTGCGGCCGATGCTTGCGGCGCAGCTGCAGAGAACATGAGCACAAAAGACATGGCGATGAGTATCGTGCTCATCGTTTGCGCTGCGCTACTGGTGTTGGTTGTGAGGTTCAGTGTTTTTGTTTGTGGAGAGTATAGAGGCGACCCCAGCTACGATCGAGTCATCTATAGCGTCAATCAAACTGTAATGTGGCTAGGAATTCCAGGGCCAGTGTTCCTGTCAGATGTGATGGTCGTTGCTAACGCCAACACGACTAGCCTATGGCCACTGCTTGCTGCTTGCTGCTTGCTGATAGCCACAGGAAAACACAGATTCGATGCCAAGTGCTGAATCTGCAAGACTTGTGAATTGGCGCATGTACTCGTTAGTAAACGATTCTCAAATTAGTCACAAATTATTCCACCCGGCCAGTGGCTGTGTCTACCAGGAGTGGCTTCCTGTCCTATATAGTCATGGTTTAGTCAGAAATTTCATAGCAGTCGCTATAATTCTCAAGAAATACCAGCTGCTACGACTGTCTTAGTTCAAGGCTTTTTCGGCGGTGAGTCTGGGTTCTAGTTTGTTGGTGAAACTATTGGGCTGGAAAGGTCAGATGATTGTCAGTGGGACGATCATATACTTCACGGTATGGTTGTATGCACCATACAAAAACACCTAGATACAAAGGAGTATGAGAATGTTCGACATCATGAACCGGCGGCACGAGAAACTGCTGACAAAATCAAATCAGGGGGAAAAATTGACATACCGCCACAATATATGAAAAACCATGTCACAGAACATAAAAGTAGGGATAACTAGTGTCACAGAATTAGAAATAGGGGCTAAAGTGCAGTTCATACTAAAAAACTTGGCTGGGTAAATACGATTCTTAATTAATTAGATTCATTAAGAATAGAGGAATGTAAATGTAGCAAATGAAAATAAGAAATAGTACGGACATACGACGCGATGCCTCAGGGGCCAGCCAGAGCTCAATTGCTACTGCTGCTTTGCCCGCCGTCGTTCCCCTTTCCTAAATTCAAAGCATTCTACCGGACACGGTGTTTCGGATGGTAGGTGTATATGTTATGTAAAATATTTATAAATAAATTTTAGAATGTCAGAAAGTTCCAATTTTTTTTGAACATATACGCACATTTTATATATTCACATTTTTCTAATATAAAAATGACATTTTTTTGGCATGGGGTAAACATGACAAATAATTTTTCGTTATTATTTATTCTGTAGCACCATAATTTTCCTTTTTAAAACATGCCACAAAAATACCATTGTCACGAAACTTGTTGTACGAATATAGAATATGTGGCCATATCCGAAAGTTTTGTTTAGATATTTTTGACATTTTAAATACCCTTTTAATAGTGGGTACATCTACACCTATGAGCCAAAGATGATTTCCCATATTCTACCTTAGTACTCATCTTCTTCATCATGAAATGATTATGTATACTACTTAGCCATGGACGAAGGCACCATATCACAAGCAAGAAAAGTAAGTGGGGGCTAGGAATTTCTCCCCGGGAGAAAAATATAGGTCGAAGGGGTCATGAGGCGGTTGTCGAGTCTTGCATGTTGACGTTGATTTTCTCCTCCGTTTCACCAACACCCACAGCCCCACTTGGTCGCTCCCCTCTGGAGGTGCTTCAGGTTCCATCGGTGTTTTCGCCTAAACTAATGTTGAAGTTGGTTTCAGGGTTGGACTTCTTATTTCCAGCACAAGAACTAAACACCAAAATAGTTGGGCTGAAAACATATCGGTTCGGGTTAGTTTGATCTGAATCATGCAAATTAGAGATCAAAACAATACCCAAAGTGTTCAAAAAAGTGGATACATATTGGACGTATCACCACCCTTCGTCTATGAACCAGGTGGCTGACGTGTGGGCCCGTCCCGACTGACAGGTGGACCACGGGAGGAGGAGAAGGCGGCCGTGGGATGAGATCGGACGGCTGGACCTGCGTCATCTTCCACCTCTCGTCCGACCACACTCTCTCTCCTCTCCTCTCCTCTCCTCGATGAGAGAGAAAACAAACCCTAATCCCCAATCGATCCCCATCCCCCTCCTCTGATCCCTCCCCCCACACGCCACGCCGCCGCCAGCCAGCGAGAAATTCTCCAATCTCACCTCGCCGCCAGCCACCCTTCCACCCGGATCCGTCCCGTTCGCGCCGCCAATTCGATTCGGCTCCGATTCGATTCCGCGGTCGTCGCTACAGGCGATTCTTCCTCTCCCTCCTTTCCTCCCTCCCTCCCTCCGGCGTCGAGAGGAGGAGGATGGTCTGATGGGCGGCGGAGGCGGCGGGGCGTCGATGTTGGATGAGGACGCGCGCGGGATCTGATCGCAAGCAGCCGCCCATGCCAGCCGTCGGGGCGCGCCGCTCCACCCGAGTCTTCGTGCCCAAGGCGCCCCTCAAGACCCGCCCCCGGCCCGGCGACCCCGCCACAAGGGTCCGCCGCTCCGGCAAGCGCCTCGCCTTAACCTCCTCCTCCGACCACTCCCACTCCCACTCCCACTGGCTCAGATGGGACGACGCCCCCCAAGAAGACGATGACCGCGACAAGGACGCCAAGCCGCCCCAGCAGCCGCCCGTGCCACCGCCACCGCCGCCCGAGAGGGCCATCAGGGCCGTGTACAAGCGGAAGCGCCGCCAGAGCCTCCCCTCCGAAGAGGATGAAGGCGACAGGAGGTTCGGGATCGTCTTCACCAGGAGGGACAAGAGGCCCAAGGTCGCCCCTTTCCGCCCCACCGGCCTCGCCGCCGCCTTCCCGTGCTCCTCGTCCAGGGAGTTCGCGTCGAGGATCGGATTCCTGGACGACGCCCATTTGCTGGCCCTGCTTGACGGCCGTGGTCGCCACCAGGCCGCAGAGGATGACCACGACGACGACGCTGCGGTGGTGCTCCTCGTCCTCGTCGACGCCTCCTGCCCCGGCGGCCAGTTTCCGCGCTTCCTGCTCCCAGTGCTGCGTTGGATGCGGCAGGGCCAGCGGAGCAGGCTCCGCAACCTGGCCTCCTTCCTCAACTCTTCGCTGGCTCTCCTCAGCATATTTGCGTCCTGTGGGCTGCACTTTGTCAGGCTCCAGCGCCGGACAGCCGCCGTCGTAAGCTTCTTCCCTACAGCATCTGTCATCGTCACATGTTATTACTTCTTTGCCGCAGCTGAGTCTGATGTGGCTGCATTTTTGTTTTTCTTCCATTGCAGAGCTCTGCATTGTTACAGAGGAGGGCCACGCTTCGCTGCGGGTGGTGCGACCTCCATGTCGCTAACCGGTATCAGCAGCCAGTGCTGTCGGTCAATTTCTCGGCGCTCCCTTCCTACTTCCAGGGCTTGCATTCTGTGGTAGCCCTTCGTCACTCCATTTATATGCCGGCCGTGATTCGGCGGGCCATGGGGTTTGTCGGCGAAGCTGATCCTCAGGATCATTTGGAGGCAGATTCTGGGGCTTCGAGCGCTGAGGATGCTGCTGAACATCACAGATCGGTACAGCAGGATTACGTGCCCCTTGAACAGGTTGCAGGAGTGGTGTTGCACGGTGTGAGGCTTAAGAAGCTCCAAAGGAAGAGGAGCAAGATGAGGCATCCCCTTAGTCGGCGACGTCTTGTTGCGAGGTTTCCTGCCAAGGCGATTGCAGCGAAGCAGGGTGCTTTGGCTTCTCAGACGGTGCTGAGGACAGCCTTGACCGAGCAGGAGGTTTCCGATGAACCTGTCCAGCCCAAACCAGCGTTAGAGATTTCTCTTGACTTGCTCGAGAACATGGATGACAGTGATGTCTCGACGCCTATGGGACAAAATGGCATGCAGAAGAGGTATTCATTCAAAAGTCCCACCATTGAGCGCACGAACGAAAGGCTGGCTATGTCGGAGGTTAGACAGAATATTGATACGTTCCAGTGCAAAGCCAACCTCTTGATTATCCAAGCTGATAGGGGCTGGAGGGAGGAGGGTGCTCTTGTCATGCTAGAGCTATCAAACTCCAATGGGTGGTGCGTGGCTGTGAAGTTACATGGTGTCACTAGAGTCTCTCTGAAGCCTTCGGAGCAAAGGTTCTATGTTGTTAACCGCTACACACATGCCTACGTATGGGCGGTCGAAGATGGATGGAAACTTGAGTTCTCTGATAAGTGGGACTGGCTTCTGTTCAAAGAGCTGCACATCGAGGGCCGGGAGCGCAATTCTCAGGCAAAGACGATTCCGATCCCAGGTGTAAATGAGGTTTCTGACAACACTGAAGGGACTGTGAAAGTTCCTTTCTCACGCCCCGTGCCAGACTATATCAGAACGGCGGATGATGAAATTGCCCGAGCTCTCTCTCGAGATTCAGCTTATGACATGGACTCAGAGGACGAACAGTGGCTCATTCAGCTGAAGCATGGGGCACCTGATAGAAGAAGCACCCGTCAAAACCAGATCTCGTACGAGGATTTCGAGAGAATAATAACCTTGTTCGAAAAGGATGCCTACAGTAATCCAGAGGAGGCTAATGACATGGATCAGCTCCTTTCCAGACACCCGACTTTAGGCAAGGGTGACAATGTCCTCGCCATATATCGGTATTGGATAAATAAGAGACATAAGAAAGGCACACCGCTGCTGAGGATATTCCAGGTAAATTTCGAGTTTATCCCTTAGATAATCACCTGGAGTGAAGATCTTTATCACAACTTATTCCCATTTTCATTTATGTGCAATATCATCTAACCAGTGCGTTTTTATGATCTTAAGGGTGCACCCGTGAGGCGAGGGCGACTGTCACAGAAATCTTCTGTCAAGAAGAAGAGATCATTCAAGAGACA
Source organism: Poa annua (assembly GCA_026929855.1). NCBI lineage: Eukaryota > Viridiplantae > Streptophyta > Magnoliopsida > Poales > Poaceae > Poa > Poa annua. Next base: position 595,380 of record CM049436.1, read on the forward strand.
GAGAAGCCAAACTGGCCGAGGAAAGCCCGGATTCTTCTTGCAAGGTATTTAAAACTCTGTAACATACCATGCTGTTGGATACCTAAAGAAGTACAAATTTGACTGTGATGCTATAAATCTTTTGCTATAGGGAACCCTTACACTAAATGACTTGTAATCTGCAACTTTAATGCTGTGCTTGCTGATGGCGCCTTACCCCATTTTGCATTTGCCATTCGATATACTCCCTCCGTTCATTAAAGTAAGGCATTCTACCTAGACTACATACTTACTAAAATCAGTGAACCTATGTGCAAAATAAGTCTCGATACATTTGAATCAAGAAAAAGCTAAAATGCCTTGCATTAGTGAACAGAGGGAGTACTAAGAATTTAACCTCATCATTATATATCCATTAGCATTCTCTTAGTTGTATATCATGCCTTATCATTCAGCTCTGTAACAACCTACATAGTGGATTCTTCTTGCAAGGTCTTTAGAACTCTGTAATCGCACTGTTGTTGGCTGCCACAAAGTATAAATTTTACTTTACGACTGATGCTTGAGAATATAAATGTCTTTGGGCAACTTTTTTATGTTGTGCTTGCTGCCTTTGCCATTTGACATAGTAACATGTATATGTCATTATGAAAAATACCATTTTGCAGCATGTTAGTAACTTATTATTCACCGAGAGTCCTAGTTGTATGTCATAAGATTAGACCTTATATGGTCGAGCATTTTTAAAAATCATTTGTAGTATGTCTGTCATCATTATTCCTGAACATAGTAATCATTGCTTAGCATATTTTCTAGCACCCTCTTAGCTGTATATCATGCCTTAGAATGCAGTTCCTGCAGTGATAACACTATATTTGCCTCGACTCATCATTCCTGTTCATGTTATGCAGACAACGCCCAGGAGGAGTCCGCTCTTCAGAGAGTTGTGGACGCGGAGCGCGCCGCAAAGGAGGCCACGGAGAAGGCGGTCCAGCTGCGCGCGAGGGCCCAGACCCTGATGGCAAACGCGAACCTGGCGGCGTACAAGTCTTTGATGGCCGTCCGGATCGCCGAGGCAGCGAGCGTGTCCGACTCATACCGAGACAACGTCTGCAGGGCCCTCCTTGGCTAGTCTGTCGTTGCCTGTGTGATATTGTTTTGCTAAAGCTGCCTGCCTGCCTGCCTATTTTTTGGCCTCCTCTCCGTTTGTAACTATGCTGATGTCAATGCGGATGGATGAATCGGAAAACAAGTGTAATTTTTCATGTGCATAGATGATAGTTGTTGCTTAGCTAGGTGAACGATGTTGGACGGTGGTCCTGGCATATATCTTCTGTATTGCTACAACATTGTACCACCCACCCATGGGTTGAAAGAGAAGAAGATAAAGAGGGAGGAGGAGGAGGAGGTGTTGCTATACAGGATGAAATGAAAGCTCCTCATGGGACGGCCATTGAAACAGTGAAATTTTTCGAGTGAATTTTCTGGTCTTGGTTGAGCACTGTCACAAGATGTTTACCAAAGTTGGTCTAGCACATTCATTCTATGTGAATAATAGCTTGGTGGATTGTGTGATTGCGTGATGATAATCCACATGAAGAATATATGCATGTTGTTCTTTTCTGGCTAAATTCATTTCATGGTCTCTAATAACCAGGCATGTTCATAGCGCTCTTCCTGAGTTATGGAGCATATATATAGAGAGTATTAGTAGCAGTATTACTGCATGATGATAATAGAATTTCCACCAGATATGAGGAAAAAAAGAAGTAAAATACAGACCAGAAGTGAAGTAGAATGCAGGAGAGATGAACATGTGGCGAGAAGGAGGCGATCCTTCCAGCAGCAACAGCAAGTGTGAGGCACACAGATGAGGAGAGCTCTCTGTCTCTCTGTGTGTGTTGTGTTGTCCATCCAGCTCGCTCCCCTCTTATCTCTCTCTCCCTCCTCCCCTCTTCCCCTCCACCGCCCACCAGCACCGGCGATGATGTCTATTGCGGCCGCCGCCAGCAGCCCGCTCTGCCCGCCCCCCGTCTCCAGACGCGGCGGGCGACGCGGATGCGCCGTCCGAGCTCAAGGTATGACTTTGTCGACCAATCCCCGGAATCCGCTTCTTCCCTCAATCCCCAATCTGATACACAAAGTAAAAATCGCTTCTTTCTTTCGTTCTTTCTTCTGTGAGCAGCAGCGGCGGAGGGAGGAGGGTCGGACAAGTCGGTGGAGATAATGCGCAAGTTCTCGGAGCAGTACGCGCGCCGCTCCTCCACCTTCTTCTGCTCCGACAAGTCCGTCACCGCCGTCGTCATCAAGGTGCGCTCCCCTTAGCCCCCCTGCCGTAGCTGATTTACTTGACCTAGGAAACGTTCCTCTCGCAATCCAGCATCACGAGCTCCTCTCTAGCTGCTGCAGCTACCATTGATTTCCCCTGCACGGATCGAGTTCCTCTGTTTCAGTTACACCACAACAGGACATGATTCGCCGTCTGATCTTCTGTAATGATGATTGGTTGAAACTAAAAGGAACATTTTTTTTTGATACAGGGGCTTGCTGACCACAAGGATACCCTCGGAGCTCCTCTCTGCCCTTGCAGGTAATCCATCGATCATCTCATGACCTCTTTCTAAATATATTAAAGCATTCATCTCCTGTTTGTACGTAACACCAGGTTTTTACTTGTACTTATGACTCAAATTCGTGCTTTTGGATTTAAACTAGGCATTACGACGACAAGGCCGCTGAGGCGGCGCAAGGGTTCTGGAACTGCCCCTGTGTTCCCATGAGAGAAAGGTGAGGCTGCTTACGAAGTATCAGTTTTTATTATCTTTTACGGTGCTCCTGCATAGACAAATATGGGGATACTCTTTAGATGTTTAGAGTTTGGTATGTACTAAACACAGTGTTCTGTTCCCCTATTACAGTACATGGTCAGGCTATTACCATTCTCCCAACAGATATGCTTATTTCTGTCGCGGTTCCATTTTGTATTAGCTAGCTATTCATGCGCGTGATCTGCTTCAGGAGTGGAAAATAGCCCGATGTACCTAGTGCAGTGTAGTAGCGTGTTCTGGTAAATTCTGATGTACAGGCAAACAAACATGGAATGTGGTTTGTTTCTAGCTCTCTCTAGAATGGATGTAAATTGAAAAAACTAGGTTAGAATCATCTATCCATCACGCACTGAAGTATGGTAAACAGCCGTGGAATGTAAGGGATGTAAAGTGAGATCTCAGTCTGAATCATCTGTGTATCACCCACTGATGTTTGGTACATAACCATGGAACGTAATTTGTGCTTGATTTCCCCTGGAGGGTGAAAGCTCAGCTAGAAAAAAAATCATATGTTCTTTAACTTTGTGATCTACCTGTGTGCACAGGAAGGAGTGCCATTGCATGCTTTTCCTCACCCCCGACAACGATTTCGCTGGAGAAGACCAGGCACGTTTGCTTTCTATTATCATCGGCACCACAAAACTCATGAAAGCATGGATACTGCCTAGCTCCGTGTTACAATCCCTTCATGTCTTCCTTACATGCGCTCGTATGCTTGTTGGCTGCAGGTCATCAGCCTAGAGGAGATCAAGGACGCGACATCCAAGTTCTAACACCCCCGGCCCCTTTCTTTTGCTCGAGGACTAGTGTCGGAACCTGTATATGTAGTATCTGTAATAAGAAATAAATGATGTGGCTTCTCTAGTCTTTTGTCTGGCATAGTCGCTGTGAGAAAATTTAATATCTGATGGATGCACTGTCACCTGTCAATGTTTCACATTGATTGTGTGTTTTGGCGTAAAGTACACTACATGAGAAGAAAGTTATGAATCTGATGAACTTATGGTGTGTGGACTCAAGATCAGATGTGTACAACAGAAGCAACAGCAACCTGACAGTGTCCATGTTTTTGGTAGCCAAAGACTTTTGCTTTCAGATTATTTTGTATGCATCTCTTTGTGCACACACCATTTTTTTTTTTTGATCGATGTGTCAGTACCAATGACCGTAAACTGGAGTGGACCAGAAACTAAGTTCACTTCTAGCTAATTGCTGTTCTACCTCTCATAAAGAAGAACGCCAAGCAATTACATTTTGATTTGCAAGAAATTCCGATGTGTCATCACCAATGACCATGAACAAACTACATCTTCAGTTATTCATCGCTAACTGTCAACCACAGTAAATTATATGAGTACCTCTCATCATGAAGAAATTCCAGTTCAGTTTATAAGAAAGTTGACGGCGGTTAGCTTCGGGTTGTGGAACAATCGAGGAACCCTAATCATCCAGGACATGAGGAGTGGTTGCAAATTAGCTAGCTAGGCAGAGAGAGGTCAATCGTCACTCACCATCAGGGCCACCCACCAGTCTCACTCAGTGTGGCTCCTTTTCTGCCTTTCCCACGGTTCTCCAGTCCATTACTCACCGTCATTGTCCGGATTAATTCCTGTTACCAGTACATAAACTGTCACGAATCATCATGGAAGAAAAACGCACACAGAGAGATAGCACACAGATCCTGCTGCTCATAGCCATATATGTTGGCCATGGCTGCTCAGCACACACAGCAGGAGAACATGGGCGGCGGCGACGGACACGGAGAGGATGAGGAGGAGCAGCAGCATCATCGTCATGGGGACCGGCCGCTGCTTCCGGTCTATGCGCAGGACGATCAAGATGCCAGCCCATCGCCATTGCCGGCGAGGAAGAGCAGGATCATGAGGACAAGAGCTGAGCAGGTGCAGCAGCAGGAGGAGGCGTCAGGTTCTGGCGGCCTCCGGTCGCTCTCCTTCTCCAAGCTCTTCAGCTTCAGGGCTACCGCCTCCTCCTCGACCGCCTTGGACATTGATCTTCTGGCTGCTGCTGAAGATGCCTGTGCAGTAAGTGATATCCTGTCTCTTGGAACTGCCATGATTCTTCATTCATGTATGTCCTGCTTGGTAGTTGAACTGGTTCTTGTGTTGTTGTTTGATGAAGGAGCAGCAGTTGAAGCCGGTGTGCCGTTCGCAGTCCATGCCGATGAGCAGCCTCAGGAGGTTCCCTCAAGGCCACAGGAAGAGGGTGGCCGACTCAAGCTCCCTGCCCCGGTTCAGGGTGTCGTCGATGCCCGTGCCCCTGCCAGAAGCATCATCACCATTTTCAGAACCAAAAGAAGGGACCAAGGAGGAGGAAGACGAGGAGGTTGGCGAAGAAGAGGCGGTGTGCAGGATCTGCATGGTGGCGCTGGGAGAAGAAGGGGGAAGCGTCCTGAAGCTGGAGTGCCACTGCAAGGGCGAGCTCGCCCTGGCGCACCGGGGCTGCGCCCTGAAATGGTTCGGCATCAAGGGCAACGCCAACTGTGATGTCTGTGGCCACGACGTGCTCAACCTCCCTGTCACCCTCCGCCGCGTCCGCGATGCCACCGCTTCTCCATTGCCACCATCTCCTGCTGCCAATCCTGGCAATGGCACCACCACCGGTGGACATCGATTCAGGGGGCTGTGGCGGCACGGCACGGCGATCCTGGTGGTGGTGAGCATGCTGGCCTACTTCTGCTTCCTGGAGCAGCTTCTGCTGGACGACCACGGTGCCGCGGCCGCCCTGGCCGTCTCCCTCCCCTTTGCGGGTGTCCTCGGCCTCTTCTCCGCCCTCACCGCCGCGAGGATGGTCGCCTCCGGGTGCTACGTCTGGACCTACTCCGCCGCCCAGTTCCTGTTCGTCGTCCTCTTCACCCACCTATTCTACCGCTACGTGCAGCTGCAGGCCGTCATTGCCATCATCCTCTCCACCTTCGCCGGGTTTGGTGTCGCCATCTGCGCCAACGCTGTGCTCCTCCAGGTCATCGGGTGGAGGGCCAGGCGCCCATCGTCGTCATCAGACCTTCAGACTGCTCAGCCATAGCTACATATTCTGCTGCACCCTCTACTCGGCTTTCTACTTTCTTACTGTACATGAATATATGCCCCTTGTTCTCTCAGATTTTGTGTATGAATGCATAGTTTGAAATACAAAAAAAAGAAGGATGTGAGCAAATGATTTCTGGCTTCTTACATTCGATTCTAATGTTTGTATTCCGAGCATACACTTCCAACTGTCCAAGCTGACACCTAGCTATTCCTTCGTCAGAAAGGAACCTCCTATCACAGCACCTCAAAACTTGTCGCCGGCATTGAGTAGTTCAATGGTGCAATACCCTACAACTCATCCTTCAGGTTTGAGCCCTTCTCAAGGTCGGGCGAATCGGAGCTCTCAGAGCTCTCAGTCTGTGCCGCCGATGACGAGTCTGGGCGTTTCAGCTTGAAAGGGATGCTTGCGTGCTTCTTGATGAACTTGTACATCTCCACCACCGTCCGGTCCCCCTCATAAGTTATCTGTAACAGTTTATCAAAAACAAACATAAACAAATTATGAATCAGTAGTAGATGCAAATGCAGCACTAACAGCAACATACTCATTTCTCACTGTTTCGCAGTTGACTAAAGCCTAATTCCAACTCCAGCTTAGCTACCTGTCGACTGGATCTACCGTTACTCAAAATCGCTGAGTGTGACTGGTTTTAAACATCTACATAGCATGTACGCAGACTCCAGAGACAGTTCTAACAATGCATAGATGATAGCACTGCTGATAAGCCTACTAAGTAAAAACAGAGGTGTGGGTAATGACTAATGAGATTGCTACCGACTGAAAGATAATGCATAGTAATAGTCGCGTCGATAAATAAGAAGTGACAAATTGTATTTAAAAAACTTACAGGCTCAAAGCTTTTCTTCCCAGCTGGATAGAAGAGTATCGTGGGGAATCCATCAGGCTGTAACAGGAAGCTAGTGTCAGTTCCATATTCCAGAAAGTCTACATACATGGTGGTGAAAGAAAAATAATAATATTCGAGCTTGTATGACTAGACACTGCTGTGCTTCTCAAATTTAGTAAGTAATATCCAGTTTGAAGTGAACAGTAGGGAAACTGTCAAAGCCAACAGATAACAACACATACCTTGGCACTAGGATGCTCATTGTTTGTGCCATCCATTTTGGCTATTACAAGGGAGTCGATGCCACGGAGATGCTTGGCCAGCTTGTTGTAGGTAGGCTCCAGTGTCTGACAATGTCCACACCATGGTGCATATATCTGATACCAACATGATTTGGCGTTATGGACAACAAAAAGGATTTTAGCCTCTCAAATACCTGGTAATAACATACCTCCAGAAGGACATCTTTTGATTCATCCAGAACTATTTGATCAAGATTCTTGCCAACGACAACTTTGACATCCTCATCGTTCTGCATGCGAACAAATAGTGTCTCAGTGTTGTATAAAGAATGACGTAGAAAGGAGAAATCAGATCATTCTTCTTTTTAAACTCACAGATTCAGGTACTGGGTCGGACTTGTAGAATGGTGTGAGCTTGTCCTCAAGGAAATCTTGGGCAAATTCCTGGGTATTACAAAATGGAGCAATAATGTTATGTTACACCGACAGAACAACAATGACCATAGTGGCTACAAAATGTATTTTCTACAGAAATGGTGCTCATTTGGTGAAAAATGAAAAAACGCACAAAGATGTGCAAGATTTTCAGTAACATATAGTACAATGTAATCAGAAATTTACAAAGATATAAAAGGGCAGTATAAATTGAAAAACAAAGCCAGATAAAAAATTAGTAACATAGCAGATATTCTCTTGCAGCTGTTGACCACGCCTATGGTTTAGCCATGAGTCCGAAACTGAATTTCTAAGCATATTTCAACAATTACCTTGATGTTGTCCATTGACATTTCACCACTAAGGAAAAACTTCTTAGCGTCCTCATTCCCAGTGTAAGCAAGAACCTGCATAAGTAATCGAATTAGAATGAACAAAAAAAATGATCAGACACATTAATATTGAAGTCGTGCATTCTATTTCTGTGCAAACAAAGATGAATAAAATATATGAGGCATAACCGTGGTCTCTTGTCCAGTAATTCCGAAGTAATTGGCAACAGGTTCACCAACTTCCTCATTGTCTCGCTCCACGTAGACAAACAGAAGCTGCATTTGAGACGAGCACCACATCAGTGCTACTGCTTGGTAAGATGCAAACACCAACGACCACACAAGTTACAAAGGAAATAAGTAATGAGTTGGATACAGGACTTCAGCATACAACATTCATGTTGATCATACAGCATGGGACAAGACACAAACACTAGAAATATTCAACATAAAGAAATACCTTTCCCTTGAATGGTTTTGCTGCTTCCTTAAACATGGGCAGAAACTTTGGGGCCTCGCTCGCGACAGCAAATAGTAAAATCTGATCCGGAAAACAGAGCACATCAGACCAGTACAGTTATAACACATCATTCGCCAAACAACGTGAGAAAAATGCGAAGAATAAAAATTCCATAGCAGACAACTCAACATACTTGCTTCTTGATCTGGCTATCAAAGATTGCAGGGGCATTTTCCTGGGTGAGGGTGGTGATCAACGGAAGCTTGTTCGCCGATACGAATTCAGCAATGGCAGATGCTCTGAACTCGCCATCTGCATTGTGTCAAATTCAACAGTCAAACTGTGTATAGAAATGGAAAGAAGATGCAGGTGCTAGAAGCTGAAGCAAGTTAGAGATGAAGGTACCGTATACGGTCAGTTTCTCCTCCTCTTTCTTCAGCAAGACAACAGATGGGCGCTTGGCTTCGGGGTCGATGTGGAAAAGCTTGGCTACATCAGGGTTGGCCGTCTGGTAGAAGTTGACAGTGTCTTCCAGCCTTGACGCGGCAGCAAGCTCGTCACTGTGAGCACCCTAGAGTGTTTGACACAACAATTGTTGGTCACCATACTATATATAGTCTGAAATAGCTAAGCATTCAAGAACATCTCGAAAGATAATCAGGATTTGTTCTCAGCACATGGAAACAAAACACGCAGCATTTGGCATGATGGTGATTAGCAATCTGTTCTCAGCACATGGAAGCATAACATGCATTCAGGAAAACTGGCTAGGTAGCTGCATTGTGATGTGAATCTGAAACGAATGTACTAGTGACATAGATTCTCTTAAACAAACAAAAGGGGTTCTCATGGTCATGGGTAACATGGTCTGCTTGGTTGTGATGCGAAGCAATTTGGGTTGACTTCGCTGGCAATGGCATCACAGCGTTGCAATTTAAGCTATAGCTGCGCCGTAATGGTCAGTCACCACTACAATTTGTTGTCAACACAATGGAAACATGAGATGCATTCAGGAAAAACAGGTAGCTGCATTGTGATTTGGGTCTGAAACTAGTGATTTGACATGGCTTAATAAACAAACAAAATGGGCTCTCATGGGTAACATGGGCTGCTTGGTTGCAAATTCAAGCAACTGGGTTGACTTGGTTGCATCAGAACGTGCACGGATGTAGGCAGGCAGATGGCTTACCGATAGGGAGTGGAGGAAAGCGAGGACCGCGGTGTCGTCCCCGGTGACGACCCTCTCGGCCTGGTCGACGGTGGTGAGGTTCTCCACCCCGGGCCCAAGCTTCTTGGTGATCCACGCGACGATGGCGTCCCTGAACGAGCAAGCAAACAGACAAAGGAATCCCCAATGTCACAGCAGTGAACTGACGGGGCGGCAGAATGTGGGGATGAGAGATCAGTTGGCGAGCATACTTGGTCCGCTCGCCGGAGTACTCCTTGTGGACGCCGTCGACGAAGAAGAGGAGGGTTGGGAAGCCCTGCACGTCGTACTGCTGCGCGAGGTCGGCGTCCTCGGTGGCGTCGACCTTGGCGAGCGCGACATCCAGCTGCTGCTCCGCGAGGTGGGTGGCGGCGGCGGCGTAGTGCGGGGCGAGCGCCTGGCAGTGGCCGCACCAGGGCGCGTAGAACTCGAGGAGGACGTGGCGGTGCGCGGCGAGGAAGGAGGAGAAGTTGGCGGCGGCGAGGAGGTGGACGTGGGTCTCGTCGATCTCGGCGTCGGAGGAGGAGGGGTCGGAGGGGTCGTCGAAGAGGTCTTCGGTGTCGGAGTCGGAGTCGGAGGAGGAGTCGTCTTTGTCCGGGGAGCCTTCTTGGAGCCAGCCCTCGGGGTCGTTGGCCTCGATGTCGCCGGCGTTGTCGATGATGTAGTCCAGGTCCTCGTCCTTGGCGGCGGCGGCGGAGACGGTGGCGAAGGAGGCCAGGAGGAAGGCGGTGGCGAGGAGGATGAGGAGGAGGGGGAGAGATCGGGGCGTCGCCATGGCCGGCGATGGGGAGAGCGTGGGAGGAGTGAGAGCAAATGTGGGGTGATCCGGAGTGTATTTGAGAAGAAACGAAGGGGGAGGAAAAAAGGCCGAGTCTTTGAGGCCAGCCAAAACCGTGTGACTCCTCCACTTTGATCGATGTGAGCAAATCCAAATTCAGTTTCAGTTTGGAGCATCATATGGTTTGTGATGCACATCCCACCTGGAAAATGTACATCATAAATTTGATTATGATAACATCTACCACAAAGATCATCATCCTCGTCATTGTCATCATCATGGAGGCATAAATCAGTCGATGAGTTGTGTAGAAGTCTTACCTTCTAGAGACATTGTCCCTTAACATAATAGTGAATTAGAATACACTAAATATGAAAAAATAACACACACCACTTTGAATTACACTTGTTGAATTATATTGTGTACATGCATGTTTGTATGTGAATATTCTTATCTATTTGAATATTATTAAGTATACTGGTAGATATTTGAAAGCATACAAGCGAAAATATACATTAGTAGAGGTTCGTAGTGTATGATTAGGTACACAAAGTTATAAAAACTTCACGAGTACAAATTGAACCGTCGTCATGAAATCCCTACGTCAGGTGATCTCTCCTTCGGGAGCTTTATGACATCCGTTAAACTACATGCACTTTCCACTCCTCCACTTTGATGAGCAAATCCAAATTTTGTTGGAGCATCATATGGTTTGTGGTGCACGTCCCGCAACGATTTGCTTGATTATTGGTAAAATATATAGTTAGATGAGACATAAATCGTACAAGCATCACTATCATCATACAAATACAACAATGGTTGGTTGAGCACGTGGACAAGTGAAGTTGTTCACAACTCACAAGTAAAACTTTTTCGGAGCAAAATTCCAAAAAAGAAAACTTTTTAGAGCACCTTTAACGAACTCCTTAAAAGTCGAGCCTCAAAATTTTGTTTACAGAGCTTTCAAAATAAGAGCCTACCATGGTTGCCTCAAAGTAAGGCTCCGTAACTCCAGAATTAAACTTATTTTCCCCGCAGTAGTCAAATATTTGACCATATAAAACTATGAAATCAAATGGAATATTTCAAACTTTTATATTCGGACCATATGTTGGACAAAAGATAACCGAGTACATGGATAATCAGCAATACATAACCAAATTTACTTCTTGTACAAGAAGTCCAACCACCTCACAGATACTACTTCGGTTCCAAAATGTGAAATATTTTGATAGACTACACATAGAATCAATCAAATTAGTACAAATCTATTTTTATCTCATTTACCCTAGTTTTTCTTGCCGGTGTTCGGTGTTTTATTTTTGTCGATATCGATCCAGGGTGAATAGGTGTGAGAGAATCGACCTAGGTCATTCCATAGCTACCATGAGCCTTGATCGGGTCCTCCTCGGCGAGTTGGATTTCAGGATATCAAAAAGTGGCTCGCTGATTGTCTTGTCTGTCGTGCTTTTACTGGGTCTTCCTCGTTGATGTTATCTTGCATACCACACTTGACAGGGTACACGGTGACATGTTTATGCCAGAACACCAAATTTTTGGAGACTTCACCGGGGGCATGATCATAGATCAGATCATCATGACCAGTGATAGACTGTCAATCCTACAGATTAGCGTCGACAACAGCGCCAAGCCTAGTCTTGATGAAGAATTCATCCTTCCTCCTCCACGCAGCGAAAACATATGTAATAACAATCTCTTTTTCTCCCTAGAAATTAGCCGAAATCCAGATCATTTTATGCTCGAAATCATTGAAGGAAAAAGAGTTCGAGCAGAGAACATATCGCTTATCCTCTTTGGCCGGGATATGGTGGTGTGGACACCAAGAATGACATGCCTCATGGCAGGGTTCCCAAGGGTTTTCAAGGTGATGCCTCTAAAGTCTCCCCTTATGGTTTCGGTGCTTCGGTGCCTACTACTCCCTCCGTACATTAAAAGATGTCTCAACTTCATATAAATATGTATGTATCTGGACATGTTTTAATGTGTTTATACATGCAATAGATAAACCACCTGAGACGTCCTTTTATGTACAGAGAGAGCATAAACGATGATGATGGTGTTTTTCTTATAGCCCGTGGCCACATTTGGTCTCTAACACATGGAGGTTGGGAGGAAGTCTGGCGAAAGCAAGACTTCCCCCATTCCAAAATATGTCCGATGATAAAAAAGATTGAGGATCTTGGTAGCAGCTTATTTTCCTTTGGACTTGTCTACGGTAAACATTGATATAAAGAGGATGGATGGGCAAGTCCAAATTCCGTCGTGATTTAACATGGTTTGTCATGCAAATCCTACTCAAGGAGACATAGACGTGCAAGAATCATCACATAGACTAATCAGGTTATTCACATGTGAAACTCCCTCTCTATCGGCGTTATGGTCTTATGGACAGTAGCAACACCAATGGGGATAGAACCAAGTAGCTCGCAAAGGTCCAAAACATGAGTCACATCAAGGAAGCAAAACAAGGAAAATAATAATAACTCTGTTGAATCATTACCTGTTTGTTTCTTGAAACTTCAATCTGTGATGACAAAGCTATGCAATTTGTGTGATGAACAATGTTCTTTGCAATGTATTTAAAATTAAGCTACCTGGGCTACCGGGACTATTTTGAGATACTTTTCTTTGAGATTTTTGCACACTCGGCACACTTTACTTAAAAATTTAATTATTTGTCACATTGACCACCACATGTCACAGAAATAGTGGCAGATAACCAAATTGCAAAATAAAGTGTCTCGGAGTTTCCAGTGCATTCACATTTTCTAGTGCAGCTGACAACACCTCATGTATGGAATTATTAATCAGAGAAGACCATATGGATACAAGCCAAACCAGTTACCAACTGGGATCATACATCGCCAATGAACAGTTGAGCCGTCCTTCAGTGGCAATGGTTTTTTTCTCTACATGTCTTCTTCATCGATTCTCAAAATTTAACAAAGGAAGAACTGAAAACGTAACATAGTCATCCATCCATCCAAGTTACAGAATTAATCACAAGATAGACGTCTCTCCAGAATCCGGTGTTAGGACGAATTCAAGAGCCAAAAGTACGCTAGAAAAAAATGGAATAAAGAACACCAGGAAGTAGGCCTAAGTAAGAACACACGCTGAAGCGACGGCGCAGACGAGTTTTGCATCGCCACTTGTGGCTGCGTGCTCTTCTAAGAAGAGCAGCAGTTCGCTTTCTGCTCGACGGGTTGCCCGCGGATCTGCACCGTGGCTGGGCGGGCCCCACTTGCGGCTGGCTGGCTCGCCATCCTGGAAACAACAAAGAAATTTATTGATTATATATATGATCTTCCTTTGAGGTTTAAAACGATGAGATTATTGTTTATATAAACCACCAAGAGCCACTAGTATCAACCGGTACAAATTGTTCTATCTAGGGTAAGTGGAATAACATAGACATTACAAGCAACATGTTTAGGAGCCTAGGACCATTTTGGTTAGGATCCTAGCAGGAACAGCGTCAATTATTAGTAGTAAGTGAAGCGCAAAATGATGGGAGCTACAAAATCAGAATGTAGGATGGTTGGCCTGTGCTATGTGGGAAGTGGGAACACACCTGTCCTTGATTGAGGCAGACATGGCCATGAAAGCCTGCTCGACGTTCAAGGCGTTCTTCGCACTGGTCTCCATGAACGGGATGCCAATCTCATCAGCAAATGCCTGCACACATTCAATAGCATAAAGATTGCTTTAGAAAATAAAAGAGTGGAATCTCACCGCTGAGACACACGTAAGGAACAAAGGTTTCATCAAATACCTTGGCTGTCTCGTATGATACGACTTTCTTGTCAGTGAGGTCAGATTTGTTCCCTACGAGAAGCTTGTTCACGTTGTCGCTAGCATAGCGATCAATCTCGTTCAGCCACTGCTTCACATTGTTGAAGCTGTCCTGGTCTGTCACATCATAGACAATCTGCATGCCATTCGTGTACATATTCATTCACAATATATCTGAATGGGGAACATCATCTATGCACATTAAAATAGCATGTGGAAAGTAAATTTCAGGCGTTCCATAAGCAAGAAACTTACAATGATACCATGAGCCCCTCGGTAGTAGCTGCTAGTTATAGTTCTGAAGCGTTCTTGCCCAGCAGTGTCCCACTGACAAAAAACGAAAGGTGCCAAAGAGGGGTTATGTACAGAAAAAGGAAAAGGATAACTTGTATCACTAAATGTAACCTGTCAGAAAGAAGAAAGGAAGAATTGTCAAATGCCAAGTGTGATGCAGCATGAGCTACCTTTCAAGTATTTAAGTGAGCCACCATCAGGCATTCAGGCTACTAAATATGAGGTTCAAAACGGACCACATCTATCTATTGTTTATAAAAACATCTTCAAGTGTGATGCTTCATGCGAAAAAAGGCAATTAATACAAATATTTAGTGGACTAAAGTAATTTAAGTGGAGAGAACTAAGAAGATCCACAAGGCAAAAACTATGGTTGTGCGACTTCTGTGTTTCCATTTCCTGTGAACTGACCACAAATAGCAACCAGATAATAAATACTGAATACAACATGCTACATTATGAAAAGGAAAACACGCAGCAAACTCCACAAAACAATAACAGGGCTATGTCAAATATGGACTCGATGGAATATGCATATGGGGCATAAACAAAAGGTACACTTGGCCACCGGCATGCAGATGGAATAACCACAACTCAGAAATGGACTCACGATTTGCAGCTTCATAGTCTTCCCATCTTGCTCCACAGTACGTATTTTCTATCGACAGAGTTGGAAGGAAACAAAGTTCAATTAAGGTAGCCAGAACAGTCATAACATTCAGACCCAAGAAAGCAAGTGAATATACTTACGAAATCAACACCAATTGTACTGATATAGCTGTCCAGGTACGAGTCATCCTACCAGCCAACAAGAGTCAATATTAATGAGGCCACCAAACTTACTGGACAAAAGTTCAAGACAGAGTACACAGACTAGCACCAATACTTCAAGGGTGTACTAAAATACAGTGATCCTCTCCATGTTAAAAAAAAACAGCTACCAACAACGAACCCTCCTCATTCATATTACACCAAAAGTTGTGAGAAATTCAGAGAACTCATCATACAGTTCACTGAGCCTAGAAGCAAAGTGATAGATATCCCTTGGACAACCCGCATCAAGATTTTAATAAGATGTGTATAAATAAGGAGGATGGGGGGGTCAAGCTTTTAGATGAGGGATTCTTACGGCGAATCTTAAGAGGAGGCATGACTTGCCAACACCTGAGTCTCCGATGAGCAAGAGCTTGAAGAGATAGTCGCTGCGACGTGTCGGAAAAAAATAACAGGATGTTAGTCTCTGCCAAACGTACTTAAACTACAGGAAAGAAACAATTACTAGCAACATTTTTCATGAGCATGATAACAGCCAACCGAGAGATACAGTCACTATTGTCTCCAGGCTTAGAACATTGAGCAGCAAGCAACACATCAGATGTAAATCGACGCCTCAGACGGAGGCAGGCTCTATACATATTTTTTACATGTAATTGTTGAGTATATTCGATTGCAAAGTCGAATCTCTCAAAAGATAACGTGTAATTAAGAATGAGGCTAAATAGCACTACTTATACACTACAAAATCAAACAAGGAGAACAGTTGCATGAACGATTGGTTGACTGACTGATTTTTGTACATTCGATCGGACCTACGAGGTTGGCAGAATCCTAACTCCTAAGGAGGATCACGATCGGCGATCCGACCGTGCTTGTACGTAAAATACTCTAGGAATCACGGCTGGGCCAGCGTCAATAAACTCGGATGAATGCAGAGTGCCCGGGATCAAGAACGCGGCCAGATCCAGCGAGATCGATCCAATTGAAGCAGAGAGGGCGGGAGGTGACTTACTACTCGGGATTCATGGCGAGATCCTCCCGTCCGTCCCGTCGATTCCAATCTCGCGGGGGGATTCGCCTTTCGATCGATCTCGACTCCTCCCTCCTTCCGCCGAATCTCACGCACGGCCGATGAAAGGTCTCAACTTTTCCTCTCTCCCTTTTTTTTTTCTTCTCAATAAAAGGAGGAGAAACCGTTAGGTTGGTTGGTTATTTCCATTGCCAAATAATAGTACTCTTCACTCTTGTCTCTTCTCCTTTTGTCAAAACACACTTTTGTTTAGTTCAAAAACACAGATACACACTTTTGTGTGATGTTGTCCAGGTTCAGTTCCATCAATAAGTTCCAAGTTTCCAACCCCGCGTATATTTTTTCCAACCCCCAACCCTAAAAATCAAGAGCAGAGAATGTAGGGCTATCTCTCCTCGTCGGCGCGCATTGAGTAAGAGGTGTCTACGACGGCCCTTATAGTGACGTACCACGTTACAAGATTGTGTTATCAAGTAGATGACACGGGAAGAACACGAGATCTATCAGTGAGATGGATCGTTGAATCTCGGTAAGAGAAAACACAGAGGACGGAATTATTGGGAGATATTATGTCTTGCTCTGCTTCACTCGCGTCAGATTTTCTATCTTCAACGATCCCAAAGAAGAGAACGCTTTTGCCGCCTTACGGATTTTTGTGAGGACGACATAGCGGTGGGAGACAAAAGGATGTGCATTTCTTCTTTGTTCTTTCACGCCACCTCTTTGATATGATTTTATTTTTGAATATTTTGGTTACGGTTCTCCGGTACGTCAAGAAGAGGATGGGATCATGAAACAAGAGGTTGCACGGAGCAAGCCAGCATATAGCACATTATCCTTGCGTCCCGCGAGTGTCATGAAAATGCGCGGGAGTATGGAAAGGTGTTTGAGCGAGAGTGAGACGTCATATTAGACTCATGCTTCGCTTCCCGCTTCCCTCTCTTAGAGGTGGTGGAACTCTTTGAAGGATGACGTGAACACAACATGTTCGGTGGTTATATATAAATTCTTAGTTGTGTGAATACATGTAAGGAGGGTAATTGTTGGGTACATTCATTTCTGGTTGCGAGAGATCTTTGTACATAATGCATCTATCCTCTGCCACATATATCATAGGCGTGAATTTTAATGTTATATCAATTTGTATTGTTGTTTTAAATTTGATGATCCAATTAATACATTTAATTCACTCTTAGTTGATTGATATGGGCATATATTGCAATGTAGATAGTACAAAATAACTGTGTGACAATGTTTATTGCAGACGAACTTCCAACTCTAAACCCACTCATAAAACGCCAAGATCTCGAGGGAGGCTTTGAGATTTGAGCATCACAATTCGCTAACAAAAATATATTCTTTACATGTAAACGTAAGTAAATTTCGCCACGTACTAAAAGTAATGTTTTTTCTTCTTCTAAAGATTTGGCTTTTGTAGTCCACGCGGTGCCAAATAAGTTCCAACACCCAAACGAACAACATAGAATGTAGGGGTATGATCTCTTGTCCAATGGACACGACACGACGTCACTAGGGGTGTGTATGACGATGCTTACGTTGTCGTGCCTACCGATGGCAATGGGTACCCATTACTCGCATACCCAGTGGGTATTTACCCACTAGGGTACGGGTTTGGCAAAAGAATTTTACCCATGGGTAAGTAAATGGTAAAAATTGTGTACCCAATGGGTATTACGGGTGCGGGTACGGTAAACTAGTACCCATACCCGTATACCCGCATACCCAACTATTTTCGTTTTTGGAATGTAGGTTCATGATACATTGAATTATTCTGAGGAAGAGTCTAGAAATATTAGCTAGATATGTATTTCTCGTTTGTTTCCCATACACACGGTCACGTTTCCTCTCTCGTCTCCACTACTTTAGATCGATATGGACATCTTAATGCCGGCTCCTCATCACCGCCCTGCTCTTCCCCTAAACTGGTAACTGTTGGCCTCCGCTAGTCTGTCATCCCATCCTCTCCGATAACACTCCTTTGAATACGGTAGTCGGCTCGGTCATACCCATGGTCGCTCGTGATGCACATTGAGTGGATAAATGATTTTTTTTGTTATTCATTTGCATATATATTGTGTTTTTTCATAGTTTCTTTTCATGTATGAGCGTCGCTTGCCGAATCAGTGGATGAATGAGCATACATGTAGATGGTTTTCTTATATATTGCACTTTTTTGTGGGTTTACCCACGGGTTTTGAATACGCACTTGGGTGCGGGTATGATAAAAAATTTGTACCCAGGCACGGGTATGGGTATGGGTGTGGTTAAAATACGAGTACGCGGGTGCGGGTTTGGTTAATCTCTACCCATACCCGACGGGTGCGGGTGCCATCGGTAGTCGTGCCCTAGCAAGATGGACATGTCGATGTTTTTGGATGGGAATCGAATCAGAGAGGGGGTGACAGAAGGATGAAGGCGAGTAGGCGACTTAAAGCATCTGCAGTGCGGTGCTAGCGTGTAGGCGTAGCTCCAGTCCGGTCCTAACTAATTTCCTAGCGACATGGCGCATAAACTGGCATCAGACGCCAAGACATTGCATATAAATTAGAGCTTTGAGGCGTCTGGCGCTTGCTAGATTATTCAACAACTGACTCGACCCAATGGATATTAAGCGCCTTGATAAGCGTTCTCCACTGTGGATGCTTTTACTACTCAGGATTCAAGCGAGACGGGTGACCGAAGAAAGGTCTGAAACAAGAGCCATTTTTTCTTTTCTTTTCCATGTTATTTGCAATTGCCAAATACTACTATTTTGTGTGTTAGTTTATGTTTTCTAGGTTTAGTTGTAGCATAATCAACACCAACAAATGAGTATTTATATTAATTACATGTTTTATAGTGGTTGGCACTTTTATAAACTGTCCATCCACACAAATTTAACAGTGTTAAAATAGGCGGTACCAGTATGATGGTACCAAAAACATGGGACCGGTACCAAAATCATATGAGACCCGTGCTTATACAATTTTATTTATTTTTTGTTTGTTTGTGGACACTTAGATATTTTCTTCTAAAAACACGAGTTTGTCCAGCGACCGGCTGTTGCGTGTAACATATGCTTGCAGATCTGCCAACCAGATCGAGGTACAACCCCTCCTCCGCTTGAATGCCAAAAATCTCGCCCCTCGGGTCTCCTCGGCGTCTAACCCACCAGCCAATGTGTGTTGTTGAATGTTGATCTGTAGGAGGCACCGGGGGTGAGGCTAACCCTAGCTGCACATGTTTGTTAGAGCATCCACATTGCCTATACTAGAAAATACTCCGCGCGTTGCAGTGTGATTTTTTTAAAAAAATTACTGTGCGAATAAAGGGATAAAATACCCATGGATATGAATTTGCTTAAAGAAATATACAACATATCACAAATGTTGAAAGGTAAATTTGTTGACGTGATATTTTTTTTTTCTATTTGATGATAAAAATAAGTGACATGGACAATTGTATGATGAAAAGTAAATGACATGGATATGTTGCATGGAAGAAAATATTTGTTTTAATGGATATTAGTGGGATGACATGGACATTTGGTTGGTTAAGAGAACATATGACGTGGATTACTTACATGTTAAGATAAAAAATAATTAATGCATGTCAGTTGAGTTTTATTTTATAAGAGGTATAGATTTTCCATTTCGTAACGAAGCAGAGATGAAATAACATGTTTTTGGAAACTGGACAGGGGCGACTCATCATAGTGCCGTTGGCTGTAGGCCTGCCGCTCTCCTATGCCTCCATTGCGTGATCATTACTAGTTGGGTATGTACCGACCTGGTTTTGATCGTGCTCCCGGGGTGACATACATGCCTCGTCTTGATTAACTAGAAACATACCCTGCGCGTTGCGGTGGGAATCTTTTAATTTTTTTACTATACAAATAAAGGATACAAGACTAATGAATATAAATTTGTTTAAAGAAATATACAACATATTATAAATGTCGAAAGATAAAATTAGTTGACGTGACTTTTGTTTTGTATTTGATGATAAAAATAGGTGACATGGACAATTGGATGACGAAAAGTAAATGACATGAATATGTCGCATGCAATTTTTTTTGGCTTTAATGAATATATTAGTGGGATGCATGGACATTTGGTTGGCTAAGTGAGTGGGTGATGTGAATACCTTGCATGTTGAGATAGGAAATAATTAATTCATGTTAGTGGGGTTTGCATTATAAGAGGTATAAATTAAACCGTAAACCATGTGCATGTTATTGGCTATTTGCCCGTGAATGCAAATGTAAGTTCATTACTACGTGTAATAATTTATATTTATTGTCCTTTAGGGATATCTGTGTCCTTTCAATAGCTAGTAACATACATTTCATGTAGGTGAGTGATGTGACAAGTAATTAATGAGAAGAGAGTTGATGATGGTATAATAGATAGATACCGTAACATGACAGATTTCGAGCCAAGATGAATCTATAGTCTAATTAATGCATGATTACATGATATTACACATATTTTACAACCCGCTATTAAGATAGTAATATAGAGTAGTATCATATACATGATATTAGTGTATTGATACCTCCAGTATGACTAGTCTTATATCTCATGAGTGCCTTCAAGTATGTGAGAGAATAGAGAAAGATGTTAGGCCGAAGCGAAATGGCAGATTAAGCTTGTAGTCCACTTTGTAGCAAGCTCTCCTTTCTCGATCTGCATTGTCTTTCTCTTCTCTCACATCGTGTTCGTAGAAAAGAGCGGGGGGGGGGGGGGGGGGGGGGGTGAAATGCTTGAATGATGGAGGAATCACGCTATGTCGTGGAAATATATAGATTGTTGGTTGTGTGGGGATGACGAGAACCATATGTGGAGTTGTTGGGTACATTAATTTCTAATAAATTTCATTTTAGGTTGCACGGAAGATCTGCATACATGATTGATTGGTTGCACAGAAGATCCACCGTAAAAGAGAATATTTCCACTAGTTGTGAACTTTTAATTTAGCGCAAAGTACATTTTAATTTCCATGGAGGAAATTTTGCTTCGCTAAGATTTGCACCCAAGACAACTGACGATTGTTTAGTTTTTATCCCCAGTGTCAAAGACATGTATAAAATGCTGGTGCTTGGTGCTGCATATATAGGGACACGTATGGTTATGTCACTTTCAATCCCCTTAACGACTTATTTTAGTCGTGATGGGGGAGAACAGATTCCGTCAAGCTGTTGTGCTGCGTCTGCTTCAGTACTCAAATCGATTAGGGCATAAGTGTTACTCCACTAGTACACAAATCGGGCCCCATAACCAATTCTTAAATCCCACCTCGGCCTCCTGCCCATTCACACCACACCCGAGAAATCTCCACAAACCCTTGCGAGCAATGGCGCCTCCGTCTCCCGCTGTTGCCATGCCGGACGCCGACCCCGCGTCCGTCGTTGCCAAGCGCACCGCCAAGAACAAGAACAAGGCAAGGGCACCGAGGAGGAAGAAGGCGGAGGAGCCGGTCCAGGGCGCGCTGGCGGCCGACGAGCTCCCCACCCTTGACGACGGCGAGGAAGCCGATCCGGTGGCGGATGCCAATGCCAGGGCGGCGACACCGAGATCATCGTCGGCGACCGCCACATGGACAAAGCGATTCCCGGCTGCCGCCGGCAACATGTATACTCTCTTCTGTCCCGGATCGATCTTGGTCAAATGTGTTATGCTTCTTCTTCTTAGTCGGATATGTTTGGCTGGGCAGGAGCGACGATGATGATGCCAAGGTGGAAGAAACCGTCTACGGCCTCGGCGATGTGATGGTAACGATCTGTTTCCACACCTCTCGTCAGCATGATCATCGTTGCTGTAGAAATTTAGTAGATCCACCTCTGTTTATCAATACCTTCTCTGATACCAAAAAACTGACACCTCCTTCCGTAGATGTTTTGCATGCCTTTTTGTTGTGGACTTTCCCGTCAATCATCGTGCATTGAACATGGATAACTATATTAGTAGTTCTCTGTACATAATAAATCTAGAACCCTGTTTGCATTCCTCGATGGGTATCAAAATTCTGTCTCCACACCTCATCTGACTGCTATTCTTGCTGCTACGAAATTATTCCATTTCTTTTGCTAAGTAGGCATACTGTGGTTATGCATGCCTCTGTGAAATACTTGATGAAAATTGTGTCATCATTGTAATTCCCTGTTTCTTCTTCCTGCTTTGACATACTTGCTCATTTGATGCTAATTTTATCGGCGCCTGATGTGCTCGCTGATATGCTTCCCGCTGTGAGGTCCGGCTGTTAATAGTTGTTAATGATGCCACAGTCATATGTATTCTACTTCTCTGTGCAAACTGAATTTACGCCTGAGTTTATACGGTTTTTTTTTTTGAAGCGGGGCAAAAGATTTGCCTTTTCATTGATATAGAAGAAAAAGAATTGGCCAGTTTATAAGGAAAACTGGCCGAAAACCGATACAAACACAAAACACAACACACCGGCCCCAAGGCCGCGCTCCATACTAGTCGATGGCCACACCGCCCTAGCGGCCAAAGCCAACACCCACGCCCCCAACGCAACAAGGCGGAGGAAGGAATCCGGAGCCGCCGCTCCGACATCCACGCCGGCTCCAGAGCCGCACACCACCAAGCCGATGACGGGAAGAGCTCGCCGCCGCCTACCACCAACACTCCTCGGGTCCCTCCGGCCGGCGAAGTATCCAAGACGAGGTCCCAAGAGACAAGACGACGCAGAAGCGCCGCCCCCGCCCGATCCCACGAAGGATCAAGGTTTCCCCCGGAAGCTTCCGGGCGGAAAAAGAGATAGACATCACCGCAACGACATCTTCAAGAAGAAAGCGGCGCCCCGGGGCGTCGCCGCTGCCTGCCCTGGTCGGCTACCAGGGCAAGGCTTTCGCCCGGTGATGAATCGCAAAGCTCCACCCGCCACAGGGACCGGCCAGACCACCGCCGCAAACCCGCACACAGACCGCCCGCCCCACGCGCCCGATGTCTGAGACCACCAACGGAACTAGGCGCCGGGGCCGAGAACCGCCTCGCGCCAAGCCACCTCCTAGCTCGCTCGATGAAGACAACCATCCGGGGCCGCCGCCCCGACTTCCGAGCACCACGCCAAGCCGCAGCCAGCGAGAGCCCACCATGGTCCGTCCGTGAAGCGTCGTGGAGAAGCCGAGACGCCCGCCGTCGAAACCGTCGGAGCAAAGCAAGCGAGCCCAGCCCGCCGCACACAGCCATGCCTAGGCTCCCTGTCGCAACGGCGAGAAGTGCCGCGTCCGGATCATCACCACCGGCCTACCCGATTGCCAAGGAGAGAGCAAATCGGGCAAGGCCGGCCACCACTGCGAGGGGCAGCCGCACACACCGCCATCACCGACCGAGGAAGATCCCGCCACGCACACCCGCAGCCCCGGCATCCTCCTCACCGGCCACGCCCCTGCCGAACGAGGGGCGCAGCGCCGTGGACGCCAACGCGGACGCCTCGCCGTCACAGCCGCGCCGGCCCGCGCGGCCCAGATGGGGCCCGCACGTGCCCAGCCATGGCGGACGCCGCAGTCGATGCGCGCCCCACGGCCACGTCCCGCGCCGCCGCAGGAAACCACGCCGTACCAACCGAGCGCCGAAGCTCGCGCTGCCGCGACGCCGGCAACCTTGACCCGCCGCCCACGCGGCCAGGACGAAAGTCGCCCCCTTTGAATCCGGGTGCGAGGCCACCGGATCCGCCGCCGCCCGCAGGTCCACGGGCTCCGGAGCCGCCGCTCCGGCCTCCTTGCCGGCGAGAGACCGGCGCCGCCCCGCCGGGTCCGGCCCTCACCGACACGCCGCCAGCCACCAGGGCCCCTCCCGAACCGCCCTCGCTGGAGAAACGGCCTTCCCGCCGCCACTGCGGCAGGCGCCAGTGGCAGCGGCGGCGAGAGCAGGCGAGGGGGAGGGAGGTTGGCGGCGGAGATGGGGGCGCGCGACGCGGGAGCGAGAGGATCCTTTCTTATTGGTTAGACCCTGTTAGCACATGATTGCGTGTAGTACATGATGTATCAGCATGTTGATGATCTGTTGTATATACTTGCCACTTCAGGATTATAACTGAATATATACTTATCATGTAGATACAAATGAGAGCTCTGGGATTTCTTCAGACGGTGATTCGGAGGCTGCAGCAGGCTTGTGCTTGGGTGCAGCACTAGCTGGCCTGAAACTTAAGACGGTATTAATTCACCTTATATTTATTTGAAAGAATAAGTTGTTGATCTTCCTCAGTTAACAGTTGGCTCACGACTCTTTATATTTTTTTCGCTGGCTCAAATCCTCATGTTTTAGCTGAGCAGAAAATTTTCTTTTTATTTATTAATATAGGTTCGGAACGAGAGAGCAGATGATTTTCTTTCTCTCCTCAAGGAGTTGGATTTTATACGTGCGAAGAGCAGAGCCTCACACATTGAGGTTAGCTTTGTGAAAAGCAGCCTCATTTTTCTGATTGGACCATATAGGAAGCACATAAGATTCTGTTCAGTTTGGATGGTCTCATTTCTAGAGGTTTTAAACGTGTTCCATGTTGCAGGCTATATTACACCAGAGTCAAGCCCGGGTTCGGACTGTCCTTGAGAATGCAAGGCTGCAGCTGTTCCCTGACTACTACCGTATAGGCTGGACCAACAAAGCAGCGATATGTCAATGAACTGTTCTTCTTGTTGTGCGTACCTGAATCTAAACTGAATCTGAAAATCTGCTCTTGTATTATTTGGACGCTGGCAGCTACATGCAAGTGGGAAATACGGTGGTATGTCAATAATGCAAATCTGGCATACCTGGGCAAGCACGATGGAAGCAACAACCCACTGTTCGTGCTGTCCCAAGAGCTTCGCCTGTTGGTTTACAGCAGGTTGGTGGGGAAGTATAGGACTCAAAAAGCTTCCTTTGTTGCCGGCCTTCATGAATTTCTAGGTTGACATCAGTGATTACAATTGGTCATTGTACATTGTGTGCACTCCTGCTTGAGCGCCTTTTATTTCAGATTTTAGTTACAATTTTTCCAAACATTCGTTGTTGGTTGAATTATTATTTTTGGATCCTGACTTGCGATTTTCATCAATAAAGTGGTTAGCTTTTTGGATCCTAACTGAAGATTTTTCCAAACATTCGTTTGTGCTCCGTTAGCATCTCATTGTGTCTACTCTTTGTTTTTATCTATGGTTTTGTGTAGTAGTGAATCTATACTTGCTGGACTAAATTAATGTCGGTTTTACTGGAATGTCGGAATTAGAGGTGCTATGTAAATTCATATGTTAGGTATTGAAAAGTTCTTTGGAGTAGGGCTCCATTGAGCCCGTTTCTGATTTTTTTTAATCGACTATTTTAAGGTTTAGAAATATTTGATGCTGAAAACGACGTATTTTATGGTTCTGAAAATTTCAGTCAGAAATAATTTGTATTCGGGGCTACACAAAAATGACAAGTTCTGACAAATCTGAATTTTCTTGATAATTTACTCTGTTCACTACCTCATATTTCGATATTTGTCATTTTTACACAACCCAAAATAGAAAATATATTATATTGATTTTTTGCACATCTCTAGAATTATTCATTATCTGCATCTATGGATTTTTTCAGAATTTTCTGAAACTTAGAAATATCGATCTTGAATTTTTCAAAAAAAGGCTCCATATAACTGTTCGCCAAAACACGGCACCCTGTGCATCTTGTCCATGTGTTAAACTGGACTGTTTTAGATATCTGGTCAGTGAATACAAATTGTAGAAACCTTGAGCACATTCGGTTCTTCATTATGTACCAGTTGCAATCAGTATTTTGCTAGCTCATTGATCTAAATATTTTGCTAGCTCACTAGGATAGTGTGAATCGGCTTTATTCATCCGAGTTTGGCGATGAACATGCTTTGGTTTGCAGCCTGCAGTATTTCGCTAGCTGTTCAGTCATTGAAGTTCAGCTATGTAACAGTTGCATCAGTATTTCGCTAGCTGTTCGATCTAAATATTTTGCTAGCTCCCTAGGATAGTGTGAATCGGCTTTATTATCCGAGTTTGGCGGCTATTCTTCGGCAAGCAAAACGAAACATGTTCGGAAACTAGTAAACAGAAGTTTGTTCAAAACATGAGGCTGCTTGCGTGATAAAGCTGACCTGGTTATGTGGCTCTTCTCTGGTCACGAGCGTCATCGCATACTCAGGGACCAGGCCCTGAACTAACTACCACATAAGATGCATCAAACTCAACAAAATAAGGACTATGAAATGAAACATGTCTCGGTTCATAAAGTCTTGGACGTTGTCAAATCTGGACTCGATGGTATATGCAAAAAGGACAACACAAAAGGCCACCGACATGTAGATGGAATAGCCACAAGCCAGAATAGATTCCAATCTTGCTCCATGGTACGTATTTTCTATCAACACAGTCGGAAGGAAACAAAGGGACCTATATATGCCTAGCGTGCGCCTTTAGCAAAGGGAGGGACAAATTCGTTGCATCCAAAGCCACAGCACACTCGTTGCTTTCCCTGCTTCCAGCAAATTCGTTGCTTTCCCTGCTTCCACACCACACCACAGCACGGCACGGCGGCAACCCTCTCACCCTCACCGCAGCAGCCAGCGACCACCTCGCCTCTGGACGCGGCGGCGCACGGTGCCACTTCCCTGCCGACTAGGTACGTCCAGTTCCTGCTCACCCTCCTTGGGCTTGGGCTTGGCTGCAAACTTCTTTGACAGATGAGGAAATGTGCATTTCGATTCATGGTATGTGCTGTGCTGTGCTGTGCTGTGCTGTGCTGTGCTGTGCTGTGCTGTGCTGTGCACTAGAGAGATGTGGAGTGATTCTTTCATTTCGATACATACACTAGCTTAGCTTAATGGAGTAGTACGTAGTAGTACATCCTGTGTGCCTGCTTTGAGATGAGAGAACGAGACATATTTGCGAGAAAACTAGGCTTCAGTTCAGATTTGAGGCTTCTTTTGTTTCAGATGCTCCTTTGATTCACCTTACACATGGAGTAGTTACTGGTGAACTCCTTTGATTCATGGATGCAGGTCTGATCTAGAGGCAGGATGAACACGCTGGTCAGCACGGCGCTATGGGTGGTGGGCAAGGCGCTGTCCCCCGTCGCCGACGGCGTGCTGGAGGATTGGGACAGCAGCAGGAACCTCGGCCTCAACGTCGAGGCCCTCAGGATGGAGCTGCTGCTTGTCAAGGCCACGCTCGAGACCGCCAGCCGCAAGCACGTCGCTGGCCAGGCCACCGAGGAGCTGCTGCGGAGGCTGCGGGACTCTGCACGCTCCGCCGAGGACTTGCTGGACGAGCTCGACTACTTCCGCATCCACGACCAGCTCCACGACACGTACGATGCCGCGGACCGGCACGCCAAGGGCCGCGTCCACGACCTCGCCCTCAATGCTCGTCACACCGCTGGCTCTTTGCTCGGTTTGTCCTCTTCTACTTCTTCTACCACACCTGCTGCTGAGCCTG
Source organism: Poa annua (assembly GCA_026929855.1). Taxonomy (NCBI): domain Eukaryota; kingdom Viridiplantae; phylum Streptophyta; class Magnoliopsida; order Poales; family Poaceae; genus Poa; species Poa annua. The sequence goes on from CM049436.1 coordinate 622,908, forward strand.
GACAAGCTGTAGAGGATGCAAGACAGCGGGTTGGCTGCTGCGCCTGGCCACGCGCAAATTCCTCCTCCACGGTACCAAACGCCAATCAGCCTGAACATGAGGTCCCCAAGCTCGGTAAACTCCTCGGTAAACTCCTCCCTTGCACTTCTTCCCCAAATGTTCAGGATCACAACTCCGGTGGCCAGTCAACTGTGTGTGATCCACCGCATGCGGAAGAATCACCAATGCTGGGGTTCAATAGGGTGGATGTCTCTAAAAGAATGAAGCACATTGTAGAGCAGCTGCAGCCTGTGCGTAGAGAGTTCACCACCATTCTGCAGAGTTGTGATCGTATCACTGACCTAGATAATGCACAGAGTCGTCCCATCACCACCGGTCGAAGTATAGAGCCAAAGTTGTATGGGAGGGACCATGTCATGAATAGCATCATACATGATATGACCAAGGGAAAATACCGCGACAAGGATCTAACTGTGCTTCCGATTGTCGGTCCAGGGGGAATAGGGAAGACGACTATGATACAACACATATATAACAATGAAGAAGTCCAAAAACATTTTCAGGTTGTGATTTGGGTATGTGTATCCCTCAAGTTCAATCTGAATAAGCTACTAGAAGAGATTAAAAAATATATCCCACCCGTTGAAGGGGAAAAGGGGAATAGACCAGAAGAGTTGATTGAACAGAGATTAAAATCCAAACGGTTCTTGCTTGTACTGGATGATATATGGGAGTGTAGCAATGAGGATGACTGGGAAAGGTTACTGCTGCCACTCAAAACATCACAAGAAAAGGGTAGCACGATTCTAGTCACAACTCGCTTTCCAGAAATAGCAAAGATGGTTGGAACAGCCAACCAATCAATAGAATTGGAAGGTTTAGAAGCTAAACACTTTAGGGAGTTATTCCATGCATTCGTCTTTGGTGATGACCAACTTAGAAGGAATGACCTTTTCTTACTTGAGACCGGAGATAAGATAATGGTAAAACTGAAGGGATCCCCGCTTGCAGCAAAAACTGTTGGTAGATTACTGAGAAAAGACCTTAGTTTGCGTCACTGGAGAAGGGTCCTGGAAAGTAAAGAATGGGAGAAGGAGACCGGTGTTAATGACATTATGCCTGCCTTGAAGCTTAGCTACGACTACCTCCCTTTCCATCAGCAACAATGTTTTTCCTATTCTGCACTGTTTCCTGAAGATCACGAGTATACTATCACCGAACTAATCAACTTGTGGATAGGACTGGATATTTTACAACCTGATGGTCAGAACCAAACATTAAAAGATATAGGTTTGAGCAATTTAAAAAATCTGGTCACACATGGATTTTTCAGAGAAATGGAAACTGACGATGGCCTGCACTATGTAATGCATGACCTGTTACATGATTTAGCACTGAAGGTTGCATCTCATGAATGTCTTACTTTGCATAATTCTAATGTGGGATCCATAGAAATTCATTCATCCATCCGACATGTGTCTATAATCAGAGATCCTTATGAAAACTTAATTAGTCAGTTGAGAAAGCTAAAGACAAGATTGGAAGTTAAACAATTGCATACTTTGATGTTCTTTGGAGAAATTGATGAAAGCATTGCCAAGATTTTGGGTGATTTATTCATGGAAGCAAATGCCATTCGTGTTCTCTGTTTGGATGCCATGTCATCTTCAGTGGATCCCATGTTACATAACATTTCAGCAGTTCTCCACCTACGGTACCTATGTCTTGGGACAAATCACTATAACAAGGATATGCATTTGCCACTTGCCATTTCTAGAATGTACCATTTAAGGATTCTGGATCTAAGATCATGGCGTGGTAGTTTTGTTTTTCCCAAGGACTTGAGCAACCTTGAGAAACTTTGTCATTTTTATGCCCCACGTGATGAGTTGCATTCTAATATTGTTAATGTGGGAAAACTTGTACTCTTAGAAGAGTTGAAGATATTTAGAGTGAATAAAGAAAGTGAAGGATTTGAACTGAAGCAGCTAGAGCATTTGACCGAACTAAGGGAGTTGGGCATCTATAACCTTGAGAATATACACACAGAAGAAGAGGCAGCCAAAGCGAAACTATTAGAGAAAAACTACTTGGAGAGGTTAACATTAGATTGGGACAGTGAGCGGTCTAATATTGATCCTGATGTGGAAGCAGTTGTCCTTGAGAGCCTTGAACCACATCGAAATCTTCAGGAGTTGTGCATCAGAGGGCACGGAGGCCGTTCTTTTCCAGCATGGCTGGGTGATAAGCTTGTTGTTGAAGTTCTTGAATCTCTTCATCTTGATGGTGTTTCTTGGCAATGTCTTCCTTCATTAGGGAATATGTGTGGTCTTCGTAATGTGATACTGAAGCGTATTGCTGCAGTGAAGGAGTTTGTTGTAGAGCAAAGCTTCTGCAGGCTAGTAAGGCTTAAACTTGTTGGCTTGGAAAGTTTTGAAAAATGGGTAGCATCAGAAGACGACGCTCATATGTTTCCTCTTTTGCAAGTACTGGTTATTGAAGACTGCCCTAAGCTCTCGGGGTTGCCATTTTCAAACTGCATTGTTTCTTACCCTAAACCAGATCAAGGCTTGAACAATGATTGGTTTCCCAAATTGCAAGAGCTTGAGATAAGGTCATGTCCAGAATTCTTGTTATCGGCTCCTATCCCCTGGACTGAAACACTGTGTCATGTGAGTATAAGTGATGTGAAGCTACTAGAGACGTTTCAGTACGACTCAAAACCATCATGTCTTTTTATTACTGGGAAGGATGATCTGCAGAGGTTAACCCAGTTGTTAGCATTCAGTAACCTGACAGGTCTCGAGGTGCTGACACTCAAAACATGTCCACCTCTGGAGTGGAAGCACCTTGTGATGCTAACCTCCCTCAAGAGTTTGGTCGTCGGGAATGGTTTTGTTGGGCCATTAGGAGGTGAGGGTGATGTCCACTGGGAGCACCCTCTTGAGTATCTTCGTGTGGAAGATTTACGTGGTGCTAGTGGGAAGGAACTGACAGACAATCTGTGATTGCCCTGAGCTGGTCCTCCTGGTTCTTCCTGCCCTACGATCCCTCCAGAGGTTAACAATTCGCGGCTGCCCCAGGTTCCTATCTGCCATCCCTCCAGAGTTTTCCTGCCGCCTTTTCCCATCCTCTCTGCGGGAGCTCTGGCTTTATGGTGTGGAAGGCATGGGGACGCTGGAGCCCCTCTCAAACCTCACCTCTCTCACCCGATTAGGGTTGTGGGGTTGCGGAGAGGATCTAAGATGCAAGGGCCTGGGGCCTCTCCTTACCGACGGGGGGCAGCTCAAAAAATTATCCGTCGGGGGAAGCCCTAGATTCTTTGCTGGATGGGATCCCAATCCCAGGCGGCTGGTGCAGCTGCAGGAGGATGGACGCAGAGAAGAGCAGCAGCTTGTTTGTTCATCCAAACTGCAGGTGCTCCTTACAGATGACGCCACGGGACTCCTTGCTGTGCCCATCTGCAGCTTCCTGTCTTCCTCCCTCACCGAGCTGGGCCTTGCCGGGACCGGCAACGACGAGTTGGAGTGCTTCACCGAGGAGCAAGAGGACGCCCTTCACCTCCTCATCTCTCTCCAGGAACTCTGTTTTTGGCGATTCAGCAAGCTTCAGCACCTCCCTGCAGGGCTGCACAAGCTGCCCAACCTCAAGCGATTACAGGTCTTCAAGTGTCCGGCCGTCCGGTCGCTGCCCAACGATGGCCTCCCCAAATCACTGCAGCTATTACATGTTAGTTTGTGCGGCAACGAGGAGCTAAAAGAGCAGTGCAGGGGGTTAGTGGGAACCATCCCACGAATCAATCTGTAACACCCTGAGACTGACCCAAGGTGATGACAACAACTTGCTTCTTTGTCCCCATCACTTCCCCAGATCCGACCATTACCCTTGCTTTCTTTTTTCCTGCATAGTAATCTGACCAGTGTTTACTTACCATCTACGATGCAGGCCTCTGCCTTGGAGATCCCTTGTACATTCTTCTAGCCTTGTAGAGAGCTCAAAACTCACCACACATGAACACATGCTTGCCATGGGGGTCTTTCTGACCACTTCTTTCTACCTGTACATACATCTGGTAGGTATATCTAACTTGGAACTTTGCTTCCGCTGTACCGTATTAATTAATTATTTAAGTTGTCTTGTCCACTCCCCTTGTCTTCTCACTCACACGTTCCCAGAGAACCAATGTGATTATCTGATAATGCCTTCTGAAACTGTCTTTGTTTTTTCTTCCTGAGCAAGAATCATGAAATCGGTCATGTATTAATAATTTGTTTTGGTTTCCTGTGCAGGTGTTCTTCTTTCCGTTCCATATGTTTCTACTTAGTTCACATTCACATCTAGGCTTTCATTACTCCTCAATGGCCTGCTTGGCTAGTTTGGGTGCTACACTACTGATATCATGCCCATATTCTTCCTTCGTGTACATAATTCTGGTTAGTACATCTAACTGGAACTATACTCATGCCGCTTCCCCATTTGCCATGTCTTCTTACTCACAAGTTTAGGACATCACTACCATTATCAGTTTCTGCCTTGTGGAAGTTTCCTTGTTTTTTTTCTGGGCAAGAGTCATGAACTCTGTTAAGTATTCACCATCTTTTTTGATTTTCTGTGCCAGCTTTCACATACTTAGCATTTAAATTTCAGTGGGCCTCAGTGCATTACTCATCAAGACTTGGTGGTGTCTACATGTTTTGCATTTGTTTAGTCCTTGTCATTCATCGAGAGTTGGTAGTCTCCTTGGCTACTTTGGTTGTCAAGATAAACAACTCACTGTGGCATTAGTACGGAATAAATGAGACTTGCGTGTCATTCTACTCGTATTAAGGTGGGCAATTGTTTTCGCATTGCTATATATTGATATAGGTACCTGCAGGTGCTATTTCATTCATCATTTTTGTTTGCTTGCTGTGCAGGGATTCTTGTGTTTGTTATGGCCACTTGTGTTTATATTGTTGTCCAAAACTCATGAAGACTTGGTGGTGTAACCTGGAAAGTTCAGGTTTAAGAATCGAAAGATCATCATGACATATTATGAAAAAAGAGTTTTCAATGTTTTGTACTGATAAGGTTTGCAGTCTTTCCATTCAGTCTACATTCTACTGTTACCAGCTAGTATTCTTGCATTCGTCGTAACTGTTGTTTTTTAATTAAACTTTATGGTGTATAGATATGCCCAACATATCAGTGCACCCTTGCAGCCAAGTCAGATTATTAAGGAATTAAATAGGTATGCCCAACGTATTTCCCATTAGCCCGAAAATCCGCAGTGCTAGTCTGAAGGTGTGCGGTGTGTTGTACTGGACAGGCAATCAATAGCAGGGCATGTGCAATTTAAAATGCGAAACCCCCATTAAGGCATTAATAGAAGATCACAAAACCTATGAGTAATTTGCACTAGCTTTTATGTTATTTCATCTTGGTATAACATTACATGTAAATAACATTTGGTAAGGTTTTCACATTATTCATCTGGAAAAAGTTTTGTACCCGAACCCAGGACAGTAGTTTTAAGACTGTCCTATGTGATTACTTATTATGGTTCTGCAATTTTCATCTGATTAGCCAACACTTAATCAGGATGTCACTTCTGCCAATAATTTAATTGCTGCCGGATTGCTTACATGTGACTCTTGCCTAACTAGTGATGGATCTGTGAGTGCCTCACCCTTATCGATCTTTTCCCTACTTCAGTTAGATACATACTGTCAGTGCAGTTGATGCCCTGGTGTTACTTCAGTCAGAAGTCGCTGTGATGAGTATCTGATTAGGCCAACCCGTTCGCCTTCATATGGCGCGTGGTGTACATACTATGATGTATTTTCTGTTTGTAAGGTATCATCTCCTTGCAGAACTTTGGTGAATTACTTACATTTCTTGCCAACTGTTTGTAAGTATCATCTCCTTGCTGAACTGTGACAAACTACTTACATTTTTTGCTGGCCCCTTTGTCAGCACAGGTGGAAGCTACTACTGGCGAAACGGTCAGTGTTCTGTTCACAGCAAGAGCAGGCTTGCTTGAAGTCTTGAGCGTTAGTTCTTATCCCAGGAAATGTCGCTAGCTGTTTGAACACTGGTACTAGCGTGACGACATACTAGTTTAACTTTTGTTCTCCCTGTTGTTCTCTTGATCATTTTATTACTGATAAGTCTGCTTTGTAGGATGTGAATCACAGCAGCGCAAGAGTCAGCATAGAAACCTGTCCGCGTTACCTAGCATTTTCGGCGCAAGAGTCAGCATTGAAACCTGTCCGCGTTACCTAGCATTTTCGGCCGAAGAAGTTCCAGCTGGGGATACTTGCTTCAGGCGCTGTCCTCGCACACGTGATGCCGCCAATGAGGAAAATCGTTGGGAATCTTTGCTTGTATGCCATCTCCTCTTCTTTCTAATTCTGAATTTGCTGCAACCTTGTGATCAACAGTTATAGCTAGGCTGATTTTCACATGAATGCATGGCAGGATGGGCACATGACATGCTCAGCTCTGACCGCTCACCGTCGGACTCACGATGTCAAGCTAATGGACCTAGGCAACTTCTTGAAGGAATGGGAAGGTAGATCATATCTGCAGGTTAGTTTACCAACGGTTTTAACTTCTGCGTCCAAACATATATGCATGTATGTGTGCATGCAAATTTAATCATCATGATGTTGATGATGTATGATCCAGAGCTCGGTTGGAACTTGGCGAGCAGCGTGATGAACAGGGTCCTAGAATCGCTATGGGGCATGCGGAGCTACCGGGTTGTCCATACCACTGAAGTGAAGCTCATGCTGATCCTCCAGCCCCGCTGATGTCCATACCACTGGAGGAGGCTAAAGGCTGCAAGGAGAGGTAGAAGCTAGCCCCCGGTTGTCGGAGAGGGTAGCAGTAAAAGTTGCAAGATACGTACATCAGTATGGTCAGGAAGGAACCTGGGGTGTTAGTGCACGGCTTGAGACCAACTCGCAAGCCAAGTGGAATATTTGGAATGTTTCTTGTTAGTTTTTAGTAGCTTGGTTTGCAACATACTAGTGCGTTTTGGTTTGCAATTTTCTCCCAAAAATATTTGAAATCCTTTGTACTACTGGATGATGAAGTCTCGTTGAAAGCAATCTCGATCTATGAGTTGCGGCCAGACAACTTGAGGACGAAACAATGCACTATACGAACTTGATTCAGAAACTTGTTGGTGATTATACGAACAATGCACTATAAGTCTGCCGCCTGCTTTCTGGCGCGACGACGCCGTGTAGCACAGCTTTGCCCGGTAACTCGGGCGGCGTACAAGCTGCAAGCAAGCACCTGTATACTCACGTATGTTGGGAAAAACACACAGGTCGTAAACGACGGCGTCAGGTCGGACCTCCACGAGCAGCGCAGCTCGGCGCCGTCGTGCTCTCGGCTCCCCCGGCCCCGGGAAGGTAAAAATACGCTAGGCATACAAAGCATAATCAGCTAAATCATGTTTGATCAACACTTATATACCTTCTTTAACATACAAGGATATTTCTCAGAACCTAGCAGCTCCGGCCGCTTGTCGTTCAACTGCAGCTTGCTCAAACAAACAGGACTACAGAGGGGACAACAAAGAAGAAACTTCTTCTAGATAAATTGACGGGCATCCAATGGCCGGGGAATGTCCTGTATATGTTAGTTTATCAGCTCATGAAAGATCGAAAGATCCACGGCCTTCTAGGATGGCATAAAGTAGCTTCTTGTACATAATCTCCTGCAAAACACGCAACAAATCCAGTTAATGTAATGCAGCTATGCAGTAAACGGCGAGGTGGTAAAGGACGAAGCCATACTTTTGTGGAATACGGGGGTAGTTTGAGATAATTGGCGCACGTCATGACACTGGGCAAGTCGTCGTCTGCAGCATCTGTGATCCCAGTTGTGTTTGAGGTACTGACCCCACTCGAGGGGTGCTGATAATCGAAAACAAGCACCAAGTTGAGGAAAAACCATGGTTTGCAATAGTAACTAAGAGGTATGTATGCTGCAATACATTGGAAAATGTCAAGAAAAACACCTTTCGAACTATTGTGAGCTTGGGGCTGAGAGCGGCTAGGCCACCGGGTGGAAGGCGAGAAGCACCGGTTACAAACTGGCAGAATGCATGCTGCTGATCAGGGGTAAATGCCGCCATGATCTCCAGTAGCTGCAAAAGAAAAGGAGGATCGAGATATTATTGAATTTGTTCAAGGCCAGAAAGAAAATTAGATTAACGGACAGGCTAAGGTGCTGGAAATGTAGGGATGCACTTACATTTACAATTGCAGGACTTTTAGCGGTATACCCATGATCAAACTTGATGTTATCCACCAGCGATTCCGGCTGCAGCAATGGAACCTAACTCAGTACAAAATTCACAAATACAACTAAAACCAAGAGGGAGTCGAGGCATTACCTCCCAAATTTCTTGACGACCACATATTAGATAGTCAAGCTCTTGAGGTGAAAATATTTGGAGTGATGATATATCAAAGACCTAAAAAACAGAGGTACAAAGGACGCATAGAGGATAAGTATATGAGTTTTCACACATCTATAAAGTGAATGGAAGGAGTTGAAAAGCGAACAAAATGAGGCCGCACCTGGCTAAATCCTGATATGAACGCTTCGACCTGCTTCATTATCCCTGACTTCACCGTTGCATCAACTACCAACTTAACATACTCTTCCAGGTTGTGCATATTAACCTAGGATTGACGATGCCACTATTTATTGCTCCAGAAATAGAGCACAAATGCAAACACGATAACATAGATAAAATCATAGTACTTACAGTTGTGTTTTGCTCGCCTTCTTTTAGAACATAATCAGGAAAACCTGGAAGCGTAAAATCTAAACACAGGTCTTCAACACAGGCTCCACGAAAACGCAAGTCTTCAACTGCTAGCTGATTCTTGCCAGAAGAGGATTCAAGGAACCTCTTACGCTCAACAAGACCTTGCAGTTCTTGCAGTGTCTTACCAAGCTCGGCATCAAACGTGATAATGTCGAACAAATCAAGTTCCTAATGAAAAAGAAATCATTCATACGTTAGAAGCGTAAAGTGGAAGAAAATGCAGCGATTAACAAACTCAAGTAGAGCAAACCTAAGAAACGAAAACAAACAATGTTTAACAAGAGGATATGTACTTACTTGTCCAAGTATGAGCTTATAAAATGCTGTCGATAAAGGCAGATCCAAAAGCCTTCCATCTTGCAAGACTTTCGCCACAACTCTACCGACCAAGCGGAAATGCTCGACGACTTTGAAGAATCTGCTACCCTCAGAGATATCAACATTACATGGCCAAGGCTGAGGAAATAATCCAAGAGGAGCTTGAATCAGTTGCCTGTCGACATCAGATAAACCCGAGCTGAGTTCTTGTGCAGGCAAATCATTATCGTCAGAATCCAGATGAATCACGCCGTTTCTAGCAATTTCCATTTCTGAATCATAATGAGAACTAGATCTCCATAATCCCAACCGAGCACCTTGCAGTTCGTGTCCCAAGAGAGTATAGAATTCCAAAGTAGGACCCAGCCCCGTCCCAACCTCACCAAAGTACTCCACCTCAAGAACAGCTCTGTGACTAGAGAACATCTCCATAACTTTCGCGGCGGAATCCAGGATACGGTTACGGGAAACACGAACTTTCTGGCGTTGCAACCTGCCAAACCGGACCTCTCTCTCGCTGCCAGAGTTTTGATTATCACCCTGCTGTTGTTGAAGTCGATTCAGCGCTCGGGACAACCCGAAAGCCGTGGAGTGGAAGTACTGCCTCCTCGTCTCAAAAGGGAACAGAAAGGGGCAGGCTTTCGCCATCTGATAACACCAAGAAGGTAAACTACCGCTGCAGAGTGCAAGAACATCCTGCATTTGCCGAGCAAGCTTAGGTGTCAGCTTGCTGTTGACAAACTCTTCGGAGGGCACATTGGTTCCAGTTTCATACAGATCGTCCAGGGAAGCGATCTTCCCCTTCGCAAACTTATCGGATGCTGCCAGTGCTCTTAAACGAGGAGATAACTGATTCAATCCCTCGAGTACACGTAAGAGTGCTAGAATGCTGTAAGTTGAATTTGTTTTATCTAAATCACATGGAAGTTCTCCTTGTAAGATACTATCAAGAAGAGAAACCTTGTGCGCTTCAGAGATGGATCTGCCAGATTCGGTTTTTTGGTGCAATGAGGTGGAACCACCTTGGGGTCCCTTCTCAGCCTGGCTATCAGCCTTCTGGTAAGTTATTGTGAACACGTCACCCCAGAGGCGGTTTCCATCATTCGGTAATTCAGATCCATTAAACCTTTCTTCATCATCCTCATCAAGCATGAGTTGACGCTGGATGGCTTGATATACAGTCAAATTCTTGCTAAGATGCTTCCCACCAGCCATGAATATCAGTTTGTTGTGCTCGTTTATGCTACCACCAAGTGTTAAGCCACGCCGATCGCGGCTACCTCTAACACCACGACCACCAGCAGAAGTAAGCCCAGCCATTGTCGCAGCAAGAAATGACATTGCACCTTGCGATCCAAAGGCACTTGCACTTCGGAATTCAGCAGCATCTGCTCCTCCCCTGGTGATAATGTTTCTGGCACTGGAACCAGATGATGGCTGCGCCTGGCTATCACTTGCTGAACCAACATTAGAGCCATCAGCGTCACCCAATTTCACATCATGCACCCCATCTTCAACACAAATAGGAAGAGATCCCTCTTGGAGAACCTGAGAATATTGCCAAAGTTATTAGAGGTCGAAAGAAGTCACATGGTCATGAGGCTGTTCCAACTAAGAACTTTATGTGCCAAGCATGGGCTAAAATTAAAGCATGCTAGTCGAGTAAAGCATCTTACAGCTTATAAACGAGAGCCAAAAATAGGCAGACTAGCTTTCTAACCATCTACAAACACATTAATACTCCACATATACAAATTAATACAAGGTCCACGAAAGGAAAAGAGAAAGAACAAACTTTAAAAAGCCATTACCTCATGATCATCATCTTCATCCTCAGAGATGTCATCATCGTCAAGCATCAAAGAATCATCAAGCTCAATATGAGATGTATCCAGCTCCTCGTCCTGCAGATAACAGAGCAGAATGATATTATTTGACAAGGTTCCAGCACAACTACAGGTCCCAATATTATCCTCAGATTTATAACTGCCAGCTTGGTTGACAATGCAATCGTCACACTTGTGCATCATGGCAACTACTTGCAAATACTGGCTACTGCCAACAGAGACTTATGAGCCAGATAACAACAATGGTGCCCAACGATAAACAGTGTTTAAATACGGCTTTCCCCAAACCGTCTAAGGCATCGTATTCAGTTTTTTGAACTAGTTTGCCGCTTGGGATGCATAGAGGAGAATGAACTGGCTGCCGCGTGCCGGTTTTTGGCTGGGTTAAGGTGAGCGTCTCCGCAAAAAAAGGTGAACACGCATGCTTAGATATTCCTATTTGGTAATTAGCCAATGCCCAAGGGTACGTCAACTCTACAGGGACTTTGTTCGAAAAACCAGTCTCGAAACATGATGCCCTTTCTTTTAAGATGACTTGATTCAATGGTAAATAGATACAGCTCGTGTCAGATACAACAATGATGAGATGATTACAACATGTGTGAAACACTTCTGCAGCTTATTGCTACTTTCAGAGTTTACATAAAAATAGGAAAATAACAATTGCTTATGTTTCCCAATGATAGCAACTACAGGAGGATGTGAGGATTGACAACACATACCTAATGATTAAGGTTCATTTTTCTATTAACAAAACTTTTTTATGCTAGTGCAAACTAGTAACTAGCCACAATCAAGCACACGCCTTTAGTTTGCTACCAATCAACACGAGATATTCCCAGGAATTTGTCAAAGATATAGTTTAAAGCTCCTGGATCACAGAACTAAGGATTACGAGTCGATGAGTCGTAACTTGTTGCTGGGGTACCGACAAGTAGACAAGTCGTGTGACTAGTCGTGACAAGTCACAACTAGTCACGACTTTTTGAGGTTTTTGGTTTGTCGATGGGGTACCGACAAGTAGACAAGTCGCGCGACTAGTCGTGACTTGTCGAGTGACACTTAATCCTTGACACAGCTACATGATATGAAACAAAGAGGGGCTGTCCTTTCTACATGATATATTAATTCTATTTACTCTATCTTTCTCATTTTTTGTACACAATGCACTGGAATTTTACAGATAGCAAAACCGAAATAGCACTACACCATTTTTTTGGAAATCTTGTGTTCATGTAGAGTGCAAACAAAACCATACCTCAGAATTACTGTCGCCATGTGTTTGCTTCATGTCCAAATCTTTCTCTGAAGCAGCTTTTCTGCGGGTAGAATTCCTTGTGCTGGGTCCCTTCGGCTCAGCTGAGCTCGGTTTTACAACAGCTTTGCCTTTACCCTTAGCAGCGCTAGTGCTTTCCTCCAAAGACTCTTTATTAGATGTACCACTACTTGCAGCAGATGACTTTGATCTTGTTGTTGGACGCCGGACAGACTGAGCTGATGCAGGTGTTGAGGATGCACCAGCTGTAGCTCCAAGTGCACCAGATTCAGAATTAGTTGCACACGCGACTACAGGTTTCGAAGCAGCCTCACTGCGCTGAACTCTAGGCCAAAGGAATTCTTCAACAGCTGCTAGACTTGCAAAGGGGTCAATAAGTACAATATTTGATGAATAATCCCGAAGTGATTTTTCGCCTTGAGCACGACACAGACGCAACTTGAAGGGTTGAGCCAGAGCACTGAGACCTGAGGTTAGACGGGAGCCTCCAGTGCCAATTCTGCTAGATTGGCTCAGAACAACAGGGAAACGTTCCAATGAACACAAAGCGCTTTGCAGTTTCTGAACCAAAAGTGCCATCTGAGTTTCACTCCTTCCATGGTCAACAGAAAGGGCAACAGATATGAACGATTTGTATCGCCTAAGCGCCTGCTCGCGAAGCTTTGGCAGCTTAGCTTCAGATACCCTTTCTTTCCCAAATGTCCCACATGACAGATAGTCAAGAAATGCTGCAACAACTCCGCTCCTAATGAACTCAAATGTGGAAACACCATTAGCTTTGCTAAGCTCGGCGAGCATTTCAGTTACCACAAGGTCTAACTGTTCCTCCAACTCATCAGAGATGTCGAAATGATTGGCACACAAGGCTTTTGATTTCCCTTTGGCTTTTGACACGACGTTTTCATTTGCAGCATTCAACTTTGCACAGAGTGCTCTTAGTTTAAGAAGGTCATCGGTAACTCCAGCATCGCTCGAACCATGGTCGGAAGGGAAGTATTTATCTCTGAATGCCGTTGCACGATCGCTAACTTCAAAACGGAGACTGGTGACTGGAACTTCTGTAGAGCATGGTGATGCACTAGCGACGTTTGATACATCAACCGAACTGTTTTCTGCCGGCGCAGCACCTCCACGCCGGCGTTGTCGTCTAGGGCGTGAGGACATCACAGAATCACTATCTTTATCCTGTGCTTGCACCTGAGGGGACACTGTATTTGAGGATTCTGGGCATATAAGAGCCTCCACAGCATGGACAACACCTTCCCTCACAAATAACTTGGAAAATGTCTGCGGAAGTTTCTCCATCAAAATTTCTGCTATCTGAAGAGCAGGAATCAGCACTTGTGGATCTTTCCAAGCAAGGATACCTGCAAGGAAGCTGCAAGGGAAATTTGCATAAATCAGACCGTTCTCTAGAAGACATGATTCACATACCAAAGAAGCGACTTGCATTAGTACCTGGATATGTTTGTTGTGCCAAGGAACGTCTCAATCATTTCAGCAGAGCTATAGCACATTAATTTCCCAATGCTGGATAAGCACTTATGGCGTACTGGTGCATTTACGCTCGAACCGTACACCTGTCAGATAGCAGATGTTATTAAGTACGAGAAATCGTTCTACTATTTATCAACAAAAGAAGAAACATAAAAGAGCACAGACCTGTGTCATTACGGGCAATAAGTCCATACCAAACTGTTGTAGAAGTTCAGGGTGCTCACGTAATAGTGTCTCATGGCCTGACCTTTCATTTTCTGTTGAACCAGCCCCATCTTGTTTGGTTGAGGCAGGTTTCCTTGTAGAGGATCCTTTAGCAAATAAACGGCAGTGCGTTGGTAAAGAAATTATCCCCACAGGCAAATGCGGGAGCAAATCATCAGCAAGGCTCACGATCTCAAACATCTGCATGGTTAAGGATAAATGTATGAACACCATTCCCGCAAGAAAAACATGCAAGCATAAATCACCCTCATCCTCTAGACCAAAGACTTGTACCAATTTTTAATCAATATTTCAGAAGCTAGGCAAGGGAAGATGGAGCTGCACACAACACTGTACATATAATTATACGGAACAAATGTGATTCTTTTGAACCTCTAACTTAGATGGTAGCATAGATTGCACGATTTATTTGTGCATTGCATCACTGTCGTGCCTCCTTAGAACACCTCAAAGGACTTGATGCAGAATGCCTAAATCGAGGATGGTTAACTAAGCTGATGGTCATTCATGAATCATGATCCTAAACATTGCTTTTCTACCTGGCTGTAAATACGTTTTCTAATGGATGAAATTCTGCATGCTCATCATCAAGACAACTGTGAACCAGTTTACTACATAAGCACCTGTCTCCAGTTAAGGGAATTATGCATGTTTCTGGTTCATGATATGTAATTATGTATAATGGCAGCCGTCACTTTCTTTAGGATGTTGTGTAAGTTATGGATAGAGTGAAATAGGCAGTTCCAGTACATGGTCGGCTAAACTCAGGTTTCAATAATAATACATAGAAACTGGATCTAGTTAAAGGTGGTAAAAGCTATTCATATGGGATGGATAGATGTAATCACCTGATCAGCAGGCCTTGACAAAGCTGGGGCCACTGATGCTCCAGCAACCAAACCAGACCCCGAAAGAATATCTTTAATAGTGCCACTAACGCCAAGCAGAAGGAGTGTTTTGGCTGACAACAGCGACCCACTTGCACATGTCGAGAGAAGACGGATTAAACCCTGAAAGGATGTCCAGTCCATATTTAGCATGATTTTTACAAGGAAGACAAAGGTAAACAGTACAGAAGAATAAAAAAGCATATTTGTGTAGACCGTATATGTCGATGTACTCAACGATGTCTGGCCTGGGGAGTTGCTCATGGACACCAAGCTAGCGGCTTGTGCAACCAGCCCATGATTGCACAGCTCATCCAGTTTGTCTGGGTGATAGGCAAAAGCCTCTGCGATGCGTGTTAAACAAACAGAAGCATGCTCTAGTACCTGGAATGTGCATAAATAAAATGTTTAAACGGATGCATCCCCTCTCAGGAACTGTATTTCGTAATAATGAAAAGCACCTTAGAGTCGTGGTGGTGCAGGAGATTAGTGAGCAACGGCACCGCATCCATTACAAACTGGGACGCGTCGGACGGCAGCTTCCTGCAAATATTAGCAGCAGTAGACAATGCTACCCTCTAGAAGCATGTCCAGCAAGGAAACGTCCAGTAAGTAGAAGTACACAGGCATTCACGATACGAAAGGAACTGAGAGTTGAGTTCAAACATTTACCTGAACACCAGTGGAGAAGAAATCAAGATACGACAGGACAGCCATGAGCGCTCCAGCTCTTAAACAGGCAGTAGGGTGCTCCAGAGAAATCTTCCTAAGAGCTTGCAGAGACTAGGAGCATGATAAGAACAATCATAGTTAGTATATATTGGCCAGAGCTGAGGGGAGAAAACACATTTGTTTGTCATGTGAATCTACCAAGATTACATCAACAGACGGTGATCAACAGCTAAAGATATATACATTTATTTATTTTGATTTGAAGAGGAAGAAATTACCTGCTCGGCGAGGTCCATGTACTCGATGGTGAGCAGCCGGGCGCAGAAGCACGGTATGGCCCCATAGTGCACGACGGAGGAGCACGCCGACGGCAGCACGTCCACAAGGTTCGCGAGCGCACGAGCAGCAAGCAGCATGACGTCCGGGCTGGCGCCTCCGCCGGCGTCGTCCTCCTGGTGGCCGAGCAGGCCGACGAGGAGCGGCACGAAGGCGTCGACGGGGAAGGTGGCGAGGGAGTCCTCGGTGCCGATGGAGAGCATCTCGCAGAGCTGCATGAGGCAGGAGAGCTGGAGGGAGGAGTTGGAGGAGTCCTGCAGGCCGGCCAGGATCCGCTTGAGCTGGGCGGAGGTGCCGGAGGAGGACGCGGCGGCGGAGCCCGGGAGGAGGTCGTCGAGGCCGGCGCCGAGGCGGCGGAGCAGGCCCTGGAGGGCAGTGCTGGCGGAGGTGAAGGAGGGCGCCGGGAGGGCGTCGTCTTCGTCGTCGGAGGCGTCGTGGTGGTGGGGGATGGCGGGGGCGGGGGTGGAGGTGGAGGCCGGGTCCGTGGGTTCCTTGCCCTTCGCGGTGGCGGCGCGGACCCGGCGGCGGGAGGGCGGGGACGGGTCCATGGCGATGGCGGCGGGGTTGGTGGAGCGGAGGGTGCGGGGAGCAAGGTTCGGGGTGGAGCGAGCGCGCTTGGAGGCCGGCGAGGAGGAGGAGGAGGAGGAGCTGGCGGCGGCGCGCTTGCGGCTGCGTGTTTCCATACAAGCGGCGGGCGTCCGTGGCTAGACGGCCGGCGCCAGCGGACGGATCTGCGGCTGGTGGCGGTGGCCGGAATCGATCTGGCAATCCGATCCCTGATATCTTTGCTGTGTTTTTAGGGTTCTCCTCTCCTCCTCAAAGGAGGAACGTTTATGATGATGATAACATGTATGTACAATCGTAGTTATTATTATCCACATCATTTTGAAAATACAAAATCATAAGGTGTACTCCTTATATTATCTCTCATTTTCATCCCTAACAATTAATTAATGAGAATTGATTATAAATAAAACAGAATATCAACAAGTCCAATACAATGTTGAATACAATAAACTATGAGAAATATTTTTATAGTGGACCCATGGCATTGTAGATGGTCGCTTTTTGCCCCCGTGTAAACTTGGTTGGCTTGTAGAAACTCATTAGTCGGAGGGAGTAAAACATTGTATGAATGGTCACATAATCACAATCACACAAAGTGGTATGAAATACTAGAATCTATGTTATTTGCGAGAAAACTTCCAAATATTCATCGGTTGCAGCACAGATAATGCACGAAGTAACTAAAATTACATCCAGATCTATATGCCGCCTAGCAACTACTACAAACACTGGATCGGGCCGAATTCGCCTCGTTGTCAACCCCCCTCGCTCATCAGAGTCGGGCAAACTTTATTGTAGGAGATAGTCGGTAAGTCTTCGCTCATCACCTGTCTCGTCAAAAGGCGTTGCAATAAGGAGGACATCTGAGTAGCTCAAATCTATGTCTATTTTGTGTGCCATAAACTACATATTGTTGGACTAACAATTGGCCAAAGCATGATCTTGGACAGTGAAAAATAGGATGTCGGCTTTTTGCTTTTAAGTGAAACGGGATTTACATTGGAGTAGAGACCTAGTATTAGGATCGATGTAGTATGCAGAGATTTCTTGTTCCCAAAACTTTATACAATCGTCTGGAAGGAAGCATGGTGCGGGTAGTTGAATTCCAATCGGAGACACACGTTATCCCCCCCTCACCACCCGTCGGAGAGAGCACCCTAAATTCTCTGCCTGAAAAAGCTAGCAGTGATGAAATGGATGGAGAATATAGCTACATTCAGCTGAGGGTGAGCGAGCATAAAATTGTTTTGGTTGTCGTGACAACATGGATCATGGTGGGCGAGACTGGCTTTGGTGTATTACCTTGCTTGAGGCATGTATTACATGATCTCTAGATTCGAACTAAAATATGTGGACATATTTATTAAAATGTGTCTATATACATGTCTATGCAATTATGAATGTGAAAAATATCTAAAACATTTTATATTGTGGAACAGATGGAGTACTATGAAAAATCAACGACTCGCCCCACATAACATCACTCTTTTTTTGTTGCTCCTTATAAAATTATTCTTGTTAGGTTTATTTGGACAGAGCATGTTAGTAATTTCCCTAGCGATGTATATAGTAAGATATATCCAGGATGTGTGACTATTTATAGGCTGTGGCGAGCGTAGGACAAATAATTGAAATTTACTTCTATATCTAGGATCTTTATAATAAGATATATCTTGGATCTTCTCAATAAAACAAGATTGTTTTCATTTATTTATGGTAATTAACAAATAGGGCTTTAAATAGGTACAGAAATAGTATTATTCTCAAAATCTGAATCCAATCATGAACAAACGTGATAACAAGCGGCGGTGGACGTCATCGGCTGAGGCGTGTGCACTAAAAGAGTGAACCTTACTAAGAAGTTCAAAAAATTGGCAAGTCCAAGTTGTGCTATTTCCAACAAAGAAAGGTAGACACTAGAACCAAGTTGTGCTCTGTTTTCCTTTCAGTTTATGTTTTGCTGAATGAACATTCACCATGTCCAAATGTCGCATGAAGATTGCAAACATATAAGCAAATGCATGAAAGCACGTGACTAAGAGGCAAAAACAGACAAATAATCCCAAGTACACTAGAGCCCCTTTGTTATTATTACAAGGTTACACATGTACACTTCCTCAACACAAACACAACAAATCCTTACAACAAACAAATATATACTCCTTTTTATTTACATGTACTGGATCGAAAAGGTGTTCCTTACACTTGTCAGCAGGCGCTTGCTTGCGAGGATCGCCAGTTCGGCACGTTCAACTGAAGACAGCAAACATGAATAGCCGCACATCAAGGGAAAAGGAGAAGAAAATAAATTTGTCGATGTAACCAAATTTGCATGCGGCAAATATAATCGGCAGGAGGCAGCACCGAACCTTCAAGCTTTCGGCGGAGCACATGGTGACCTCAACCTATGTTATTACAGAGGAGACAACGGAGAAGAAACTAGTTCTGGATAAATTGACGGGCATCCAATGGCTGGCGAATGTCCTGTATATGTTAGTTTATCAGCTTATGAAAGATCGAAAGATCCACGGCCTTCTAGGATGGCATAAAGCAGCTTCTTGTACATAATCTCCTGCAAAACAAGTAACCAAGTCAGTTAATGTAATGCAGCTATGCAGTAAAAGGCGAGGTGGCAAGGGATGAAGCCATACTTTCGTGGAATACGGGGGTAGTTTGAGATAATTGGCGCATGTCATGACACTGGGCAAGTCGTCGTCAGCAACATCTGTGATCCCAGTTGTGTTTGAGATACTGACCCCACTCGAAGGGTGCTGACAATCAAAAACAAACAACACCAAGTTAAGGAAAAACCATGGCTCGCCATAGTAACTAAGAGGTATGTATGCTGCAATAGAAGATGTCAAGAAAAGCACCTTTCGAACTATTGTGAGCTTGGGGCTAAGGGCGGCTAGGCCACCGGGTGGAAGCCGAGAAGCACCGGTTACAAACTGGCAGAATGCATGCTGCTGATCAGGGGTAAATGCCGCCATGATCTCCAGTAGCTGCAAAAGAAAAAGAGGATCGAGAAATTATTGAATTTGTTCAAGGCCAGAAAGAAAATTAGATTAACGGACAGGCTAAGGTGCTGGAAATGTAGGGATGCACTTACATTTACAATTGCAGGACTTTTAGCGGTAAATCCATGATCAAACTTGATGTTATCCACCAGAGATTCCGGCTGCAGCAATGAAGCTAACTCAGTACAAAATTAACAAATACAACTAAAACCAAGAGGGAGCTGAGGCATTACCTCCCAAATTTCTTGACGACCACATATTAGATAGTCAAGCTCTTGAGGTGAAAATATTTGGAGTGATGATATATCAAAGACCTAAAACAGAGGTACAAAAGACGCATAGAAGATAAGTATATGAGTTTTCACACATCTATGAAGTGAATGGAAGGAGTTGAAAAGCGAACAAAATGAGGCCACACCTGGCTAAATCCTGATCTGAACGCTTCGACCTGCTTCATTATCCCTGACTTCACCGTTGCATCAACTACCAAATTAACATACTCTTCCAGGTTGTATATATTAACCTAGGGGAGACGATGCCACTATTTATTGCTCCAGAAAAAAAAGAGCACAAATGCAAATACATAAACAGAGATAAAATCATATTACTTACAGTTGTATTTTGCTCGCCTTCTTTAAGAACATAATCAGGAAAACCTGGAAGCGTAAAATCTAAACAAAGGTCTTCAACACAAGCTCCACGAAAACGCAAGCCTTCAACTTCTAGCTGATTCTTGCCAGAAGAGGATTCAAGGAACCTCTTACGCTCAACAAGAACTTGCAGTTCTTGCAGTGTCTTTCCAAGCTCGGCATCAAACGAGATAATGTCGAACAAATCAAGTTCCTAATGAACAGAAAGCATTTATACGTTAGAGGCGGAAAGTGGAAGAAAATACAGCAATTAACAAACTCAAGTAGAACAAACCTAACAAATGAAAACAAATAATTTTAACAAGAGGATCTGTACTTACTTGTCCAAGTATAAGCTTATAAAATGCTGTCGATAAAGGCAGATCCAAAAGCCTTCCATCTTGCAAGACTTTCGCCACAACTCTACCGACCAAGCGGAAATGCTCGACGACTTTGAAGAATCTGCTACCCTCGGAGGTATCAACATTACATGGCCAAGGCTGAGGAAATAATCCAAGAGGAGCTTGAATCAGTTGCCTGTCAACATCAGATAAACCCGAGCTGAGTTCCTGTGCAGGCAAATCATCATCGTCAGAATCCAAATGGATCACGCCGTTTCTATCAACTTCCATTTCTGAATCATGAGGAGAACTAGATCTCCATAATCCCAACCGAGCACTTTGCAGTTCGTGTCCCAAGAGAGTATAGAACTCCAAAGTAGGACCCAGCCCCGTCCCAACCTCACCAAAGTACTCCACCTCAAGAACAGCTCTCTGACTAGAGAACATCTCCATAACTTTCGCGGCGGAATCCAGGATACGGTTACGGGAAACACGAACTTTCTGGCGTTGCAACCTGCCAAACCGGACCTCTCTCTCGCTGCCAGAGTTTTGATTATCACCCTGCTGTTGCTGAAGCCGATTCAGCGCTCGGGACAACCCCAAAGCCGTGGAGTGGAAGTACTGCCTCCTCGTCTCAAAGGGAAACAGAAAGGGGCAGGCTTTCGCCATCTGATAACACCAAGAAGGTAAACTACCACTGCAGAGTGCAAGAACATCCTGCATTTGCCGAGCAAGTTTAGGTGTCAGCTTGCTGTTGACAAACTCTTCGGAGGGTACCTTGGTTCCTGTTTCATATAGCTCGTCTAGGGTAGTGATCTTCCCCTTGGCAAACTCATCGGACGCTGCCAGTGCTCTTAAACGAGGAGATAACTGATTCAATCCCTCGAGTACACGTAAGAGTGCTAGAATGTTGTAAGTTGAGTTTGTTTTATCTAAGTCACATGGAAGTTCACCTTGTAAGATGCTATCAAGAAGAGAAACCTTATTTGCTTCAGAGATGGATCTGCCATATTCAGTTTTTTGGTGCACTGAGGTGGAACCACCTTGGGGTCCCTTCTCAGCCTGGCTATCAGTCTTCTGGTAAGTTATTGTAAACACGTCACCCCAGAAGCGGTTTCCATCATTCGGTAATTCAGATCCATTAAACCTTTCTTCATCATCCTCATCGAGCATAAGTTGACGCTGGATGGCTTGATATACAGTCAAATTCTTGCTAAGCTGCTTCCCACCAGCCATGAATATCAGTTTGTTGTGCTCGTTTATGCTACCTGCAAGTGTCAAGCCACGCCGATCGCGACTACCTCTAACACCACGGCCACCAGCAGAAGTAAGCCCAGCCATTGTTGCAGCAACAAATGACATTGCACCTTGCGATCCAAAGGCACTTGCACTTCGGAATTCAGCAGCATTTGCTCCTCCCCTGGTGATAATGTTTCTGGCACTGGAACCAGATGATGGCTGCGCCTGGGTATCACTTGCTGAACCAAAATTAGAGACATCAGCGTCACCTAATTTCACATCATGCACCCCATCTTCAACACAAATAGGAAGAGATCCCTCTTGGAGAACCTGAGAATATCGCCAAAGTTATTTATTTAGAGGTCGAAAGACGTCACATGGTCATCAGGCTGTTCCAACTAAGAACTTGATGTGCCAAGCATGGGCTAAAATTAAAGCATGCTAGTCGAGTTTAGCATCTTACAGCTTATAAACTCAATAAACTAGTTTACTATATAAGCCACCCCACCTTCCACACGCTTTGTCTTCTATGTGCTTGAATGACTTAGATACAGAAGTCAAGCAGGGTAAATGTAGATGGACATGGTTGTCTAACCCAAACTTACACTTGGAGTACGCGAGAGCATAAAATAGGCAGACTAGCGTTCTAACCATCTACAAACACATTAATACTCCACATATACAAATTAATACAAGGTCCGCGAAAGGAAAAGAGAAAGAACAAACTTTAAAAAGCCATTACCTCATGATCATCATCTTCATCCTCAGAGATGTCATCATCATCAAGCATCAAAGAATCATCAAGCTCAATATGAGATGTGTCCAGCTCCTCGTCCTGCACATAACAGAGCAGAATGGTATTATTTGGCAAGGTTCCAGCGTAACTACAAATCCCAATATTATCCTCAGATTTATAACTGTCAGCTTGGTTGACAATGCAATGGTCACACGTGTGCATCATGGCAAATACTTGCAAATACTGCCAACAGAGACTTATGAGTCAGATAACAAAAATGGTGCCCGCGGTAGGAATAACAAGGCTTGTGGCTCAAAGCCCAAAGATAAAGAGTGTTTAAATACGGCTTTCCACAAACCGTCTAAAGCACCGTATTCAGTTTTTTGAGCTAGTTAGCCGCTTGGGATGCATAGAGGAGAAATGAACTAGCTGCCGCATGCCGGTTTTTGCCTGGGTTAAAGTGAGCGTCTCCGCAAAAAATGGTGAACACACATGCTTAGATATTCCTATTTGGTAATTAGCCAAGGGTATGTTCAAAGTACAGGGACTTTCTTAAAAAATCCTGTCTCGAAACATGATGCCCTTTCTTTTAAGATGACTTGCATCAATGGTAAATAGATACAGCTCGTGTCAGATAAAACAACGATGAGATGATTACAACATGTGTGAAACACTTATGCAGCTTATTACTACAATCTCCTTACTACTTTCAGAGTTTACGTAAAAACAGGAAAATAACATTTGAGTATGTTTCCCAATGATAGCAACTACAGGAGGATTTGAGGGTTGACAACACATATCCAATGGCTAAGGTTCATTTTTCTATTAACAATTTTTTTTATGCTAGTGAAAACTAGTAGCTAGCCACAATCAAGCACACAACTTTAGTTTGCTACCAATCAACACGAGATATTCCCAGGAACTTGTCAGAGATACTGTTTAAAGCTCCTGTATCACACAACTACATGATAAGAAACAAAGAGGGGGACTATATTATTTCTATTGACTCTGATCTTTCCCATTTTTTGTAGACAATGCACTTGAATTTTACAGACAGCTAAACTGAAATAGAACTATGCCATTTTTTCTGAAATCTCGTGTATGTAGAGTGCAAACAAAAGCATACCTCAGAACTACTGTCGCCATGTGTTTGCTTCATGTCCAAATCTTTCTCTGAAGCAGCTTTTCTGCGGGTAGAATTCCTTGTGCTGGGTCCCTTCGGCTCAGCTGAGCTCGGTTTTACAACAGCTTTGCCTTTACTCTTAGCAGCGCTAGTGCTTTCCTCCAGAGACTCTTTATTAGATGTACCACTACTTGCAGCAGATGACTTTGATCTTGTTGTTGGACGCCGGACAGACTGAGCTGATGCAGGTGTTGAGGATGCACCAGCTGTAGCTCCAAGTGCACCAGATTCAGAATTAGTTGCACACGCGACTATAGGTTTCGAAGCAGCCTCGCTGCGCTGAACTCTAGGCCAAAGGAATTCTTCAACAGCTGCTAGACTTGCAAAGGGGTCAATAAGTACAATATTTGATGAATAATCCCGAAGTGATTTTTCGCCTTGAGCACGGCACAGACGCAACTTGAAGGGTTGAGCCAGAGCACTGAGACCTGAGGTTAGACGGGAGCCTCCAGTGCCAATTCTGCTAGATTGGCTGAGAACAACAGGGAAACGTTCCAATGAACACAAAGCGCTTTGCAGTTTCTGAACCAAAAGTGCCATCTGAGTTTCACTCCTTCCATGGTCAACAGAAAGGGCAACAGATATGAACGATTTGTATCGCCTAAGCGCCTGCTCGCGAAGCTTTGGCAGCTTAGCTTCAGATACCCTTTCTTTCCCAAATGTCCCACATGACAGATAGTCAAGAAATGCTGCAACAACTCCGCTCCTAATGAACTCAAATGTGGAAACACCATTAGCTTTGCTAAGCTCAGCGAGCATTTCAGTTACCACAAGGTCTAACTGTTCCTCCACATCATCAGAGATGTCGAAATGATTGGCACACAAGGCTTTTGATTTCCCTTTGGCTTTTGACACGACGTTTTCATTTGCAGCATTCAACTTTGCACAGAGTGCTCTTAGTTTAAGAAGGTCATCGGTGACTCCAGCATCGCTCGAACCATGGTCCGAAGGGAAGTATTTATCTCTGAATGCCTTTGCACGATCGCTAACTTCAAAACGGAGACTGGTGACTGGAACTTCTGTAGAGCATGGTGATGCATTAGCGGCGTTTGATACATCTACCAAACTGTTTTCTGTCGGCACAGCACCCCCACGCC
This sequence comes from Poa annua, assembly GCA_026929855.1. Classification (NCBI taxonomy): domain Eukaryota; kingdom Viridiplantae; phylum Streptophyta; class Magnoliopsida; order Poales; family Poaceae; genus Poa; species Poa annua. Next base: position 647,608 of record CM049436.1, read on the forward strand.
GGCGTTGTCGTCTAGGGCGTGAGGACATAACAGAATCACTATCCTTATCCTGTGGTTGCACCTGAGGGGCCACTGTATTTGAGGATTCTGGGCATATAAGTGCCTCCACAGCATGGACAACACCTTCCCGCACAAATAACTTGGAAAATGTCTCCGGAAGTTTCTCCATCATAATTTCTGCTATCTGCAGAGCAGGAATCAGCACTTGTGGATCTTTCCAAGCAAGGATACCTGCAAGGAAGCTGCAAGGGAAATTTGCATAAATCAGACCATTCTCTAGAAGACAAGATTGACATACCAAAGAAGCGACTTGTATTAGTACCTGGATATGTTTGTTGTGCCAAGGAGCGTCTCGATCATTTCAGCAGAGCTATAGCACATTAATTTCCCAATGATGGATAAGCACTTATGGCGTATTGGTGCATTTACGCTCGAACCGTACACCTGTCAGATAGCAGATATTAAGTACGAGAACCAACAATAAGTCTAACAAATCGTTCTACTATTTATCAACAAGAAACATAAAAGAGCACAGACCTGTGTCATTACGGGCAATAAGTCCATACCAAACTGTTGTAGAAGTTCAGGGTGCTCACGTAATAGTGTCTCATGGCCTGACCTTTCATTTTCTGTTGAACCAGCCCCATCTTGTTTGGTTGAGGCAGGTTTCCTTGTAGAGGATCCTTTAGCAAATACACGGCAGTGTGTTGGTAAAGAAATTATCCCCACAGGCAAATGCGGGAGTAAATCATCAGCAAGGCTCACGATCTCAAACATCTGCATGGTTAAAGATAAATGTATGAACACCATTCCCGCAAGAAAATCATGCAAGCATAAATCAACCTCATCCTCCAGACCAATGACTTGTACCAATTTTTAATCAATATTTCAGCAGCCCAAGGGAAGATGGAGCTGCAGACAAAATTATACATATAATTATACTGAACAAATGTAGGATTCTTTTGAACCTCTACCTTAGATGGTAGCATAGGTTGCACGATTTAATTGTGCATTACATCACTGCCGTGCCTCCTTAGAACACCTCAAAGGACTTGATGCAGAATGAGTGAATGACTAAATCGAGAATGGTTAACTAAGCTAATGATCATTCATGCTCCTAAACATTGCTTTTCTACCTGGCTGTAAATACGCTTTCTAATGGATGCAATTCTGCATGCTCATCATCAAGACAACTGTGAACCAGTTTACAACATAAGCACCTGTCTCCAGTTAAGGGAATTATGCATGTTTCTGGTTCATGATATGTATAATGGCAGCCATCACTTTCTTTAGGATGTTGTGTAAGATATGGATAGAGTGAAAGAGGCAGTTCCAGTACATGATCGGCTAAACTCAGGTTTCAATAATAATACATAGAAACTGGATCTAATTAAAGCTGGTAAAAGCTATCCATAAGGGATGGATAGATATAATCACCTGATCAGCAGGCCTTGACAAAGCTGGGGCCACTGATGCTCCAGCAACCAAACCAGACCCCGAAAGAATATCTTTAATAGTGCCACTAACGCCAAGCAGAAGGAGTGTTTTGGCTGACAACAGCGACCCACTTGCACATGTCGAGAGAAGACGGATTAAACCCTGAAATGATGTCCAGTCCATATTTAGCACGATTTTTACAAGGACGACAAAAGTAAACAGTACAGAAGAATAACAAAGCATATTTGTGTAGACCGTATATGTCGATGTACTCAACGATGTCTGGCCTGGGGAGTTGCTCATGGACACCAAGCTAGCGGCTTGTGCAACCAGCCCATGATTGCACAGCTCATCCAGTTTGTCTGGATGGTAGGCAAAAGCCTCTGCGATGCGTGTTAAACAAACAGAAGCATGCTCTAGTACCTGGAATGTGCATAAATAAAATGTTGAAACGGATACATCCCCTCACAGGAACTGTATTTCGTAATAATGATAAGCACCTTAGAGTCGTGGTGGTGCAAGAGATTAGTGAGCAACGGCACCACTTCCATGACAAACTCGGACGCGTCGGACGGCAACTTCCTGCAAATATTGGCAGCTGTAGACAATGCTACCCTCTAGAAGCGTGTCCAGCAAGGAAACATCCAGTAAGTAGAAGTACACAGGCATTCACGGTACCCGAAGCAAAAAGGAACTGATTGAGAGTTGAGTTCAAACAATTACCTGAACACCAGTGGAGAAGAAATCAAGATACGACAGGACAGCCATGAGCGCACCAGCTCTTAAACAGGCAGTAGGATGCTCCAGAGAAATCTTCCTAAGAGCTTGCAGGGACTAGGAGCATCATAAGAACATTCATAGTTAGTATCTTGGCATTTGTTTGTCATGTGAATCTACCAAGATTACATCAACATATGGTGATCAACAGCTAAAGATATATACTTCTTTTAAGAGGAAGAAATTACTAGCATATTTACCTGCTCGGCGAGGTCCATGTACTCGATGGTGAGCAGCCGGGCGCAGAAGCACGGTATGGCCCCATAGTGCACGACGGAGGAGCACGCCGACGGTAGCACGTCCACGAGGTTCGCGAGCGCGCGGGCGGCGAGCAGCATGACGTCGGGGCTGGCGCCGCCGCCTCCAGCGTCGTCCTCGCCGTCCTCCTGGCGGCCGAGCAGGCCGACGAGGAGCGGCACGAAGGCGTCGACGGGGAAGGTGGCGAGGGAGTCCTCGGTGCCGATGGAGAGCATCTCGCAGAGCTGCATGAGGCAGGAGAGCTGGAGGGAGGAGTTGGAGGAGTCCTGCAGGCCGGCCAGGATCCGCTTGAGCTGGGCGGAGGTGCCGGAGGAGGACGCGGCGGCCGCGGCGGCGGAGCCCGGGAGGAGGTCGTCGAGGCCGGCCCCGAGGCGGCGGAGCAGGCCCTGCAGCGCCGTGCTGGCGGAGGTGAAGGACGGCGGGAAGGGCGCCGGGAGGGCCGCGGAGTCGTCGTCGTCGTCGTCGGAGACGTCGTGGTGGTGGGGGATGGTGGGGGTGGAGGCGGAGGCCGGGTCCGTCGGGTCCTTGCCCTTCTCGGCGGCGGCGGCGGCGCGGGCCCGGCGGCGGGAGGACGGGGACGGGTCCATCGCCGCGGAGTAGGTCGAGCGGCGGGTGCGGGGAGCGAGGCTCGGGGTGGAGCGAGCGCGCTTGGAGGCCGACGCGGAGGAGGAGGAGGAGGCGGCGGCGCGCTTGCGGCTGCGCGTTTCCATACAAGCGGCGGGCGCCCGTGCCTAGACGGCCGGCGCCAGCGGACGCATCGGCGGCCGGATCTGCGGCTGTTCCCTGCGGGGCTGCGGTGCCTGATCGCCGGAGCCGGGGGGGCGGTGGCCGGAATCGATCTGGCAATCGGAATCCCTGATGGCGCGGCGGATTTGGGGATTTTTCGTTCTTCCAGTGAAGAAGAAGGAGGGGAGTGATGACGACTTTCGGACCGGTTCTCCCTCACTCCCCTTTTCCCACTTTTTTTCCTTTTTTTCGCTAGTGTAAAAACGAGACAGTATATAGCTGATGTGGCGTCCTGTGGGACCTCCCGCGTGGGGTCCACCATGCCACACCTTCCGTTTAATTATGAAAAAAACCCTGGAATAACCAATCTTTTCCGATCTACTCCCTCTGTTGTTAAATATATATTTTTTTAGTATTTATCTATATTGATATGTATACAAAAGTATTTAGAAACGTTTAATGTGTATGTCATTTTAATACACATCTAGAGAATATGTGAAACACATAAAATATCTTAAATAAATTAAAAAATGGAGGGAGTACATGTCTCGGCTCACGGCCTCCTCGTCCATGGTCTAACCGAGGGAGGGGAAGAGGTGTGAGACGATACAGTTGTAGGTTGGGATCGAGGACTCCAACGACGAGTCCGGATCATCGGACTTTGATTCCGACGATGATTTAGGTGTACGAAGGCATTGGTAAGTGAATCTGGATTGTAGTTCGCTTTTAGCCCTTTCTAGTCAAAGTTTAAGTCAAACTTTCTTGTAAAATCTGGTGTGGTTTGCCGAAGTTTGTGTTCCTGGTGGGTGACTGTGACCTGGAGATGGTTCGATGGTCGGTGACTCCAAGCCATCAAACTATTTAGTTTTTGGTCAAATTTAGTTCGAATTACCTACGTATGCCCTAAAATAGGACACATGTTGGAGCGACCGTGCCCTAGTATAGGGCATCCATAAAAGCAGGAAAAAATTGGTGCCCTAAAACACTAAAATGGGTGACCTATACCAAAAGGTGGTGTCCTATTTTTAGGGCATCTATTAGAGATGCTCTAAGCATCACACCCCTAGAGCCATTGGATGTTGTTGCATTTGACCAGTACCCTCGTTTCTTTGAGTGTTGATATCACTGCTAATCTCGCCATTTCACCCAAAAAAAAGGATCCAACACCTGATCACCATATTTCTCCATTTCTCTTTCATCTTCAAGATAACGTCATTTCTCACTAACTAAGAATTAAACTTCATTTCTCCGAGCCTATCCAACAGGTGCCACGTGTTCGATGGAGATAAGGAGAGAGAAGAGCGCCATATCGCTCCATGGTGTGCACCAGGCGAAAGCCTTAGATCCTTCCCGGATTGGACAACAACGGCCTCTCTGATGTCGTTTCCCTATTGGTGGCGTTGTCATGGAGCCATTCATCCACTGTTGGTTGCTTGGTGTCTCGACTGGAGCGTGTTTGGGTTGTTGGCTTGTATGGCGGTGGAAGTGATATGTTGCAATGGTCTTTGCCTTGCTCATCCTGGTGTGGATTGCCGGCCCCTCTCTTTGGATACTCGCGGCGGCGGCGGCGGTGAGGTATAGGCGTTCGGCACCCATCGAGGATGCTTGATGTTTCATTACCTTCATAGTGCTTTGGATCCTCTATTTTGGATGGAGGAGGCCCAGGGTGGCCAAGAGGAGGTGGAGGGGCTGTGTCGGTGGATCATTGCCCTTCGACACGGTCTGCATCTCTCTTTGTTGCGACTTGGCTCGGTAGTAGGAAGCTCTTCGACAGTGGTTGTGACTCTCTTAACTCTTCAACATGCTGAGTGATCCCAACAATAACATAATAGCCGTGAAAAGTAAGCTAATAACTACCACTCCCTCCGATCCATAAAAGTGTCGTCCATTTTGTACTAAGCTAGTACAAACTTTGTACTGGATGAGCGACACTTTTTATGGGTCAGAGGAAATATCTCCGTGCCAACATGTATTTCTTTTAGCAAACTAAACTAGCTAGTTAAAAAGGATTACATCGTGAAAAGTAAGCAAATAACTAGCAAGAGAGCTGGACAAAGTAATTCGAAAATTGTGCAAGAGTGAATGCCGATGTATTCGAGTGAGGCAGTCCACGTAGCAAATAACTAGCAAGAGATCAGCTCACAACCTTTTGCACTAGACGAACATTCGAGTGAGGCAGTCCACGTAGGAAGGCTGGAAATATATTTACATATATACATATATATGTATATGTAGTTGACCAAACAATTTCTAAGTAGCTAGCGAGAGGCTAGGTCTTTCACCGGTGAACACGCAAAGCCCATTCGCAGCTGAAATAAAACTCCCGATCGATCGATCACACAAAGCTGCACTCACGCGTGGCCGCCCGCCCGCCCGTCCGCCGTGCCATATATATAAATCCCCTCGCCGCCGGCACGGTACGTACAACGCACTTGATCGACGACCTAGCTCACTAGCTATGATGGGTGGCGCCGCAACTATGGCCGCGCTCCTGCTGCTGGTCGCGTCGGCGGCGGATGCGGCGGCCGGGAGCAGCAGCACGGTGGTCGCCGGCATGGTGTTCTGCGACCAGTGCAAGGACGGCGCCCGCGGCCTCTTCGACTACCCGCTCTACGGTACGTAACGTTACCCATCGTCGTCACGCCTCCGTGCTCGCCCACCTAACTCTAACACACTAACCCTACCGGCAACGGCAATGCCACGCCCCTTGCATGCTGATGCACGCAGGCGCGCGGGTGGCCATCCAGTGCGGCGGCGGCGACACCCCGCTCACCGTCCGGGAGTGCAGCACCAACTGGTTCGGCGGCTTCTCCGTCCGCATGGAGGGCTCCCCGGACATGAACCGCTGCACCGCGCGCCTCGTCCACGCCACGGGACACTGCTCCAGCTCCGCCGCCGCCCAGGCCCAGCCGCGCGAGCTCACGCTCTCCTTCCGCATGCTCGGACTCGCGCTCTACACCGTGCAGCCGCTGCTCTCCCAGCCCGACCAGCCCATGGACTTCTGCCCCGCCGCCACCGGCGCCGTCGTCCCGCCGCCTCCAGCCGCGAACGCGCCGTCGTCCTCCCCGCCGGCGCCGCCCCTCTCGGTGGCGCCGGCCCCGGTGTCCTCCCCGGCGCCGCCCCTGCCCCCGTTCTGGCGCCGCCGCCCACGGATCATCCCGCCCATCTGGCGCCGCCCGCCGACGGTGCCACAGGACCGTCCCGCCAAACCGGAGCCGCTCCCCACGCCGCCATCACCCTCCTCGACGCCCTCCGCCGGCTCCGCCTGCGGGTACGACACGTGGGCGCTGCCGGAGCACCGGTGCCACTGGAAGGTGGTGACCCCCAACACGACGGTGGCCATGGCGTTCGGCCCGCTGGCGGCGCAGCGGTACGGCCCGGACATGACGCTGCGCGACGCCCTCGACGGCCGCGGCGACGCCTACCGGACGCTGCTCCGGGAGGCCACGGCGGCGCTGCTCAACGCCTACTACAACGCGCCGGGGGGGCCATTCCTGTACCCGACCACCGCCAGCGTCATCGACCACCTCAACGGCGCGCTCCTCAGCTCCGCGCAGCGCGTGCTCATCGAGGGCGCCAGGTTCCGCCGCGCCAACGCCGGCGGCGGCGGGGCCGCCGGACGGACCAAGCTGCCGTGCGAGCTGCCGCCGTGCGGCGCAGCGAACTAGCTAGTTGATGATTCATCGGTTCTTCGTGACTACTATACTCCTAGCTTAGCTAGGTGACGCAAGCGATGAACTACGCAGTACGTGACGTAACTGCACTGCACCTCTGCGAATTAGTATTCGTAAAACTTGTATTCAATTGTTCCATGTCAAATTTGATCGATCCAAGTTAATTCTCCTTCATGCATACTGTTTGGAACTACTGTATGTTTGAGCCAACGGATTAATTCTGCTACTTTGATCCTAATTCCCCAAATCAATGGAGTGAGGGTTTTAAATAACAGGTTCTGAAATGTGTTTTCAAATACCACTTTAAGGCAAACATCGTAAATTACCTAATTGCGCAAATTTGACAAAGGCTGTTAGCTTTGCCCATTGACTGAACCCACGATCTCACAGCAACTCGAAAGTGTCCATCTATAACACAACTCGTGTTATAATCGTAACTCCTCTTTCCACCATATATGAACTCTCCGAAACTTCAATCATGCCAATAATGTAATGAGTCATATTTTCTTTATCTAGCATGGGCGCTAACGAAAACTACAGGATCAGAACGCACACAAACGCACACGAGACACGTGTCCTGCCTCGAGTGCCCCAGGTTATAAAGGCCTTCCAACGAGAAAATCCGCCCCAAGTTATAAAGGCCTGATCAAATTACCGAAGTTCAGGCCCTCCTTGGGAGATTCAGTCGATCGAATCGATGTCGGTGACCCAAAACGACGGTGCCCGTAGGGGACGGTGCTAGAGAGACCCAAAACGAGCGGGGCAAGAGCAAAGGAGCAAGCAGAGGTTGATTTGCTCTCGTGGAGTATAGCACAAGGCACGCACTACAACGCCCGAGAAGGGCTCCTTCGCTAAAATAGTTTGCCGGTTGTCGACAATGATGTGCAATGGTGACACACGACACGAGGGGATGTATATGTTCACTCGTTGAAATAATAGACTCACCATGGAGTCGATCGTGTGGTTGCGGACGTCCAGGAAGCTCCGCAGGCGGCGAATAGTGGTAGCGCGGCTCCCGACCGGAGTCGGGAAAGAAGGCTTCGATATGGTCGACTATGGGCATTCTAGGATGCATGACTCGTCGGGGGAGGGAGATCAAGCGACGATGGAGTTGTCTATGTAATCAGCCGAGCTCGGGATGATGGAAAACTAGGCTTTTGGGAGAGAGGACTAGAGATAGAGACAGGGAGCACGAGAGCAAGCGCGGTAGAGGGATCACGGGGTTGCGAGGGTGGCGTTGGGAAGATGGCCGTGCGAGGGTGCGGATCAGGCGCTGGTGTCGTGGTGTGGCCAGGTGATTGAGCTTGAGGAAAATTCTGACCATAGGCCCTCCACGACATGTTACTTTCTGCAACAAAAAAAAGCCCCACTATTGCCCGTTGACCCGCTCCAAACACCACGTGGATACGAAAACCGGCTCAAGGGTTCGGTTCGTGACAAATTCACTTATCTCAAACAAGTTGAGTGACCAGTTTTCAAGTTATGCGAGTTGAGTGGCCAATTCACTCACCTCGGACGAGTTGAGTGACCGGTTTTCGAATTTTGTGTTTATCTCTTGAAATTATATATGTTAGTATAAATATTTGAATTTATAGACTGGCTATACATACATGTTAATATATACTCCCTCCGTGTCACAATATAAGATGTTTTTTCCACATGTACATGTCCAAAGTCTAAACCTATATGTGGACACATTTTAGTGTATGTGAACACTTATTTTGGTATGAACCTAAATAACATGTATAATTTTAGCCCGGGTCGGGGATGTACTTAGAATTTCCTAACCGTCGTAGGAAGGAACAGGATTGGCTTGGACATCCATATCATGTTCGAGTAGTGCACGTACTAGATATCAGTGACCTTATTGGGCACGGAAATAATCTCCCGGCCGTTTCATCCTCCTATATATATACAGGAGATTATTACAGGAGACAAGATCGAGCTAATACGCACAAAAAACCATCGATCGACGTTGACATCACATCACCATGGCTGATCCGGCGGCGATGCAACAGCAGCAGGAGGGGTCCAATTCCGACGAGGCTACCGCCCAAGGAGTTCCACCGGTGCCGCTGCCTGTCCCGGAAGTGGGCCGCCGACCTCTCCTCCGACGAGATGATCGACATGCACCTAAGCATGGGCGGCAAGATCCGGCTGGACTACAAAACCGTCATGCAGCACTTGGTCCTCAAGTGCTGCGACGGCGAGAGCGAGAGCGAGGAGGAAGAAGAAGAAGAAGAAGAAGAAGAAGAAGAAGAGAGGGATTGGAGAGAGGAGTACCGCACCAAAGGCTACGTGGCGGTGGACGGCGACTACTACACCCGGAGGGCTGAGATGGAGGCGTTTATGAAGGAAGAGTGGGCAAAGATGGACTTCAGCGGGCTGACCTTCGCCGACTCCGACGACGAGCTCCTCAATGCATGCACCGTTCCTCTCGGCGCGCTCCATCCACGGATCCGACATCCGGTGGTAGAAGCACGGGAGGAAATCAACATCGTCCCTGTTCGTGGCCGCGAGAAGACGGATGAGGACGTTGATCGGGAAATCGTCGCGTTTCTCGTGCCGTTGCGCAACATGGACCCGCAGCCACAGGTAACTCATCAAACATCTTTTCTTTTGTTAATGTAGATACCTAGCAGCTTTTTTTTTTTTTGAGAAAAGATACCTAGCAGCTGGTTAACTAGTCATTACCTATCCGCATGTATATATTTATATATCCACTGAGCTTAAAATCTATTTGCGTGCATGTATGTTGTAGTTTCTGAAGGAGCTGAATACATACCGGTATCCATTGCCTGCTCAGCAAGAGGAAGAGTCTGATGCCGACGTCGAGGATTCTTCTTCCGACCCGGATTATGATGCCGAGAGACATATTGGGGAAGGAGAGAACTTAGACTACTCTAGCGATGGGGATTGTTGATGTTGAAGATTGTTCCGCAGACCCTTAAAACCAAACTTTAGCTATAATGACATATGATGTCTATTTGTATTGATATATATCCGTCTATTTATTGTTATCGATCTATTTTATATTCAGTGTGTAACAACTATTGTGTGTCAGTTTGCTATTGTGCGTTCTTGTTGAGTTATTCTTTGGTATATTCATTATTTATATGCTATTTGTTGTACTCCAAATATTTTTATGTGGGGGACATATTTCTAGTATTTTTATACGGGGGCCTCCATTTGTTGGAATGGAGGGAATACGATTCAGCGCCATCGACATGATTGATTGGCCCCCTCCCCTCGTGTCGATGATTGTAGAGACCCACTTCCCTCTTTCCCACCAGACGTACCAGAAAGCCACCGCCGCAAGGTCGTAGAGACGGACCTCCGTGATCAGCGCAGACGCGGTCGTGTTCATGAGTAACGACTCAAGTACCGGGTTCCATTGAAATTCAAGCACACGTCCATATATGACCCCCTTTGAAGGTTTGAATACCAGTTCATATGCTTTGAACCGTGTAGGGCCTTGGGCTTGGGCGTGAAACGATGGGCCCAAGCCCAAGGCCTGCTATCCCGACTTGGCGGACGCTAAGGCCTGCTATTCGCTCTCGCGACTTCCACAGTCCCGCATCGGCGCACTCCACGGCCGCCGCCCGAGCCCTAGTCGCCGCCGCCGCCGCCGCCGGCGCGCCCCTCCGTCACCCTCACCCTCACCTCCGCGCTGTATACACCTCCGCGTCTCCGTCACCCACACCCGCGCGTCGCGGCCATGGTAGGCTGGCGGGCGGCGGCGGGCGGCCGCGCGATCCTCCGCCGGCTCGGCGCCGCGGCGGAGAAACAGGACGGCCGCGTGTTCGCGGCCAGCTACAGCACTAGATGCGGCATCTCCGGCGCAAGTGCGCCGTTTGGCTTGGGTGCGTGTGCCTGTCTCTCCCCCCTCCTCCCTCCCCACTCTCCATTTCCTTCACGCAAGTGCGCGGTCGAAAAAGGTAGTACCTTGGATCCATCCGTCTGAAGATCAAGGTATGAGAGTAAGGAATTAGTGTCAGTTCATCTTGTTGATACAGTATGGAGTCTTGTCACATAAGTATTATCGAAGTATGATCAGTCAATCTTGGCCCGTATGTGTGCGAATGTTTGTCCTTTACGAATTGCTACATGGTCTGAGTGCCCATTTGAGTACTGGGTCTGTCCTTTTATACCGGTACTATGATCCTCTTAGGTCTAGGATCATGGTAGATCCACAGCTTATCTTCTCTCATGCTGCTTATGTTTACAACTGCCATTTTGTTTTTTCAATACCAACTATGGTGAAGATGTTTCCCTCCTGACTTTCTAAGCACGCAGGCCAATACACAAATTTGTGGAGGGCACACACTTCCACCTCCAGTGGGATTCCGGCAAACTTCAGCCAGCTGATCCGCAGTGCGGTACTGCCCTTTTCTCTTCTGCTTCATTTTCTTTATCCGCCTATGTCTCTGTAGCCCTACTGGTTTGGTAGACTTCTGCTAATAACTTAAATTGTGCCTTCACAACTGGCTGAAATAGAGCCAACTTTGAAGAGCAGTTTCATTAGCTAGCGGCAGCTTTTCTGCCATTACTCATCTTGCTGGCCGTTTGGCTTCATATATTGTATAGACGTGTGTTTGCTTGTGTTTTCATGAACACGCTGGTTTTTCATTGTAGGGAATATCAACCACAAGGAGCTTGCTTGCTGAGGATAACGCTATGGTTCCCGTTTCTTCTCCTTTGACATCTCCAATCGGGGAGACTGAAGAGACTGACAAAAAGGGAGCAGCAGTCAAGCGGCTGAAAGTCCAAGCTATCAAGAAGGATATCAAGCAGGTAAACAATCGCTTCGTACTAGTTATATCCCTCCAATTATCCTACAATGCTTGAATAAACACATGTGTGCAGTTCCGTGACAGGAATGACAGGTATGTAGTTTCCTGAAAATTTGCCTTCAGTGCGTGGTTTTATCAAAGTACATGTAGTTCCATGAACTTCGCAAAAGTGTGTAAATGTTTGGTATGTCCAAACAACAAATTGATATCCAGATGTCACACATTATCTACACTATGCTGTTTTATGAGCGTTCTTCTGGAATTGTTAAACATGTGTTCCTGAGATTTTCAGCAGTTACATAGGAAAGCACTCTCTTAGTTACAGTGAAATTACAAGATTTCATTTTATACATGCCTGCTTATAATAGAATCTGCAGTTGTTTTTTAACATCGATTTCTAATGCATTCATGGGTTTTTTTCATTGGAAAACATTCGCATGTCTCACTTCACTAGAATAATATAATGATGAACATGCTGACTGATTGAGCACAGTATTCTTCCTTAATTGGTGTACTGCTCATAATTCTGACTTCTCTGCTAATACGTATGAAGAGATGCTCGTTTCTCTAATTGATCTTAATGTTTCTGGCTGTTTTAGAGCCCCAAGAAGGTGAATCTAGTAGCCAAGCTGGTTCGAGGAATGCGCGTGGAAGATGCTCTTTTGCAGCTGCAAGTGACTGTTAAAAGGGCCGCCAAAACATTGTACCAGGTTCGGTAATTAGCGAAGCAATGCCAATTAAACTGTGCTGCTTCCTTCCAGTGATAGAATCTAGAGTGATTGTTGATGTTACTCATGAGAATTTCTTGCTACCAACTACTGTAGGTGATCCATTCTGCTCGCGCTAACGCAGCCCACAACCACGGGTTGGATTCCGACAAACTTATTGTGGGTAAGACTTCAACAAGGCTCTGACACCTCCTTCCATATATACCACAGTAGACTCAATCTCATTGCCCATCGCCTTGACACCTGCAGAAGAGGCTTTTGTGGGAAAAGGACTTTATCTGAAGAGGCTGTCTTACCATGCCAAAGGTAGGTGCGGCGTCATGGAGAGACCTAGGTGCAGGCTTACGGTGGTGGTCAGAGAAGCTACGGCCGAGGAAGAGGCGAAGATTGCTAAACTGAGGGTTATGAACTACAAGAAGCTGACCCGGAAGGAGAAGCAGCTGATGCCGCATCGGCTCATCGAGGTCAGCCCACGGTGGGCTCGCAAAGTGAAAGGGGAGGACGGTGCTTCGGCGTAGTAGTATGGGTTGCCGTTTGCTGAAACTGTCTCTATTCAATGTCCTGGAACCAGAGAGTAGCCGCATCTGCAGTCCTCTGGTTCACCCTCACTTCCTTGACCAGTGTTTGCTCTGTTTGTGCCAGTGTTTGTGAAATCTTTCAACACATTTTGGCCCATGTTCTTTTGGTTCCGCTGGCATGTTCTACAGAATAATTTAACTATGATGATGCCTTCCTTATACATGTCATTCGGTCTGTTGGACGAATTCGACAAGCAATCGAAATGGTCATTTACATTGTCTCTAGAAGATAAGTATTTGTCGTACATTATATCAGTAGCGTTAGTGATGAGGTAAACCACCTTTTGATTACTGTCTCCCAGTGTTCTCTATCAGACAAGTTGAGTGGTGTTCAGGTTCTGGATGTGTTGCTGCTTCAGAAGTCCAAAACTAATGCTCTTGGTTTCTGGGATTTTGTGGTTCGACATTCTCCTAAATTATTTAACGTAAAATTGCACATCTTTGACTCAATTTGTATGGGAAAGAATAGGCGGAGAGAAGCAACCAATATGGTAGCCAGTTGCAACTGCATACTCCCTCTGTTCCAAATTAATTGACTCAGTTTTAGTATAAAGTTGTACTAAAACTGAGTCAATTAATTTGGAACAGAGGGAGTCATGCATATACACGATGCCATTTATCATTCTCTCCAAAATTTCCATCTCAAAATCGAGGAGGTCTCCCGGTCTCCCTCTTCTTCTTTTTTCTCATGTTCATCTTGAGACAAAATAAAAAAATGGAAGATACAATGATAGATCATCTCTAACATACAGTAATTATTTGTCATGGTGATCAAGATCTCTGTGTGGCTGGCTGCGGGTTCACGCTTCTGAGCATGGACAGGTATCCACCTTCCAGGTTCCTCACGTTCTTGAACCCCTGCAACACAAAATCAAAACCACATCTGAATCAAACAACCAACTACGTACCAGCAGGTGATTGATTGAATGAATGATGAATCAACTTACGGCGTCGACGAGGTCGGCGGCGGCGAGCCTGGACCGGACCCCGGAGCGGCAGCCGACGAGGAAGCGGTCGTCCCTCCCGTGGAGCTCGGCGACCTGCTCGGCGAAGCGGTCGTTCTTGACCTTGCCGTGGGGCGTGACGGAGAGGTAGTAGGGCACGTTGCGGGCGCCGGCGACGTGGCCCTTGTCGTAGTCCTCCCACATCCGCACGTCCACGTAGTCGTACTGGCCGGAGGCTAGCATCGCAGACGCCGCCTCCGCGTCCACGCTCTCCACCGCCGTCGCCTTGCCGCCGCCGCTGCTTCTCTGGGAGCCCATGGTGGCCATGATGGGTGTTGTGGACTGTGGTGGGAGAGAGGTAGGTGGTTCTGCCTGCTTGGGTGTGTGTTATGTTATATAGGCAAGGCAAAGATGCTGCCATGGCTCTGGCTGGTGTTGATCGGGCTGCCACGTCCCGGTAGCATAAACAAAGTCTACTCCTCCTCGGTCCTCCGTGTCGACCCTATCTTCATCATTTGTGGACAACATAAATAAATGGAACTGTCAATAACTAGATGTATATACATGTTTTCTGTGAAAAACTATGGGGTATGGTCATGTGCATGCGACATTATCATAATCACCTTGTCCTTGCTTGTGGTATGGTTGATACGAAAATCGCATTTGCATGTAGGATTCGCTTTCTTGTTAGCTTTCAAGGTCTTCAAGGTCATGTGTGCTCTCTACATTATCAGCTCCCTCGCATTTGCCTCGACGAAAATAAAAGGTCCAGGTGCATGCATGATCGATCCATTGGCGCCTAGCTCTGCTTGATTGCTTGATTGATAGGTTAGGTAAGAGTGAGGACGGACAAGTCGTAGTCCGGATTGCGACGATATATATATATATATATATATATATATATATATATATATATATATATATGCGGCGACACGGCCGGTCGTCTCGAATAAGAAACTCTACTAGCTCAGATCAGATCAGATCAGTTGAATTATTCCGATGTCTAGTGTGTGACACGTACGCTCCTGCTGATAAGCGATCGATGTTGCTTGAGAGCGATTGAACTGTTCTATTTTCGCGGGAACAAACAACTCAATAATGGAGGACATGTGTGGAAAGGATTGCTTTTGCTTATCATTTCATACAGCCTATACATGAATTTCGCCTTTTTTCCCCTCTCTTTTTCTTGGTGAATTACTCAACAAAACTGGGGCAACCCACCGGCTGTAAAATCTAGCAGACATTTCTTTCCCGAGTACCACCCCTAATCTGCTAGCTGCTGCCTGATGGTTGGTTCCTGCAGATGGCAAGCTGTTGGCTGCGGGTTAGCACTTTTGAGCAAGGAGAGGTAGCCACCTTCCAGGTTCATCACATTCTTGAACCCCTGCAAAAACAAAAGTTGATCGACCCACACCTTAAGCACGGCAAACCCACATCGAATTATCGATCCAGAATGACTGATCAGTCAAGCACTCAGCAGCTAACGAGCTTACCGCGTCGACGAGGTCTGCGGCGGCGAGGCTGGACCGGACCCCCTGCCGGCAGCCGACGATGACGCGGTCCTCCTTCCCGTGGAGCGCGGCGACCTGCTCCACGAAGCTCGGGTTCCGCTCCGGCCTGCCGCGCGGCGCGACGGAGAGGTAGTAGGGCACGTTGCGGGCGCCGGCGACGTGGCCGCGGTCGAAGTCCTCCCACATGCGCACGTCGACGTAGCCGTACCGGCCCGTGGCCAGGAGTTCGCACGCCGCCGCCGCGTCCACGCTCTCCACCGCCGTGCTCTTCTTGCCGGCCGCGTGGCTGGCGGTGGTGGCACTAGCACTGGTGCTTCTCAGGGCGCCCATGGAGATCACTAGCTTGGAGGTGTGGAGAGTGAGAAAGAGGTAGGTGCTCTGCCCTGTGGCCTTGATCTGTGTGTTATTTATAGGGAATGTCAACACCATAATACATACATATACATATACGCCGTATTTATTTCCTGTGAAATGACAAGTCGAACGGAAAAACTCCTTTTGCAACCTCTTTAAAATAGTTTTATCTAGAAAAAAACTCCTTTTGCAACCTCTTTATAATAGTTTAATTTAGGGCAGATTTATATTGACTGGCAAGTGGTGATATATATGTGAGCATTTTGCAGGTATATATATTAGCCAGCCAAGAACGACCGGGCGTACACATGCATGCAAGAATATTAGGCCGGTGGATGTTAGGTAAGAGATAGGATCGATGATGATGCGGCGACGCGACCCCCAGCCGTCTGGAATAAACAAACGCGCAGATCAGTTGAGTTATAATCGCCTTGGCAATCATCGAGCACATGAAAAGGATTTTGTCGACCGGTCCTTCAACCCTATCTTCGGAACATGAAAAGGATTGCTTGAAAGCGATTAAACGGTTTCTTTTCTATGGGAGATGAACAATATTGGGAGCATGGAGCACATGAAAGGGATTGCTTCTGAATATATTATGTTTATCCCCCACTTGCTCTTGCTCAGCGTTTCAGCAGCCCATGTCGTGGATATATCCGCCAGAGTTCTCGACATCTTATCGGCCGAGTCCATGTTAATTCCATTGATCCCACATACCAAGCAGATTGTTATTCTCGACGATGGCGACAACTCATATCGATCTCGTCGTCGCCGTAGCGCCATGTTTGTGTCGACATTCTTTTTTCATAGCTGTAGCACATAAATATATGGAAATGGCAACTACATGTTGTATTTTCCGTGAAAAGGCAAAATGTACTCTTTCTTTTGCTTCCTCCTAATTAGTGACAAGTGGACATTTATTTTTATCTTCCATGTGTGTGGCTGATATATATGAAGATCATAGGCGCACCCTGGCCAGGCCAGCTATGACAGATCAGGCAGCTGTCTACAGAGGCATGCCGGAGAATGAATATTTTCTGATTGATGTTAGTAGGTAATAAGAGAAGGACAGGTTGTTCAGATTGACATGATCGTTGCACGCGGTGACACGACTCGTCAAGAATAAACAGGTGCTCCATACATATGCACGCTCCTAATAACACCCTGTTGCTCAAGGCCACTTAACGGGTCTTTAAAATTGTAGTAGCAAACAATTCAATCATGGAGCATCCGAGCACCCTGCTGCTTATCATCTCCGCCAATTGCTCAACATTGCAGCCCATGCATATGCATATTCGCCATATATATATATTCTTGTCTATCTTCATCAATATCGAGCCCATGTTCCATCAATCTCATGTATCAAGTAGAACACGATTCTCTACAAAGATGATAGGTTATATCGCTCCATTCACGATTGTGTTGTGTTTCGCCGAAAAAGGATGGACATCAAGATGGGAATGGGCCGGGTCGGCCCGCTGGGTCACTGACCCGACCCAAAACTTTGGGGCCATTGGGGCGCCCGGGTCGGCCTTGAACGCTTGTTGGGACAAAGGGGCCGGCTCTGAGTAACCCGACAGGTCGATCCAGCTTCCAGAGTCTTCCCTCGTCAACGCGTTCGGCCATGGCATGTCGCCGCCGCCGCTCGTCGCCAGCGTGTCGCCTCCCGCTCCTAGTGAGCTCGCTCGCCGTCCAGCTCCCGATGCGCCTCCCGCTCCTAGTGAGCTCGCTCGCCGTCCAGCTCCCGATGCGCCTCCCGCTCGCCACCCTCTCTGGCTCGTCCAGCTCCGCCGCCTGCGTAGACGGCACCCACTCGCTCGCGCGCGCGGCTGGCGTCCTCTTCCTCACATCCTTTTCCCACTCCGGCGGCCGGATTTGCAGCTCTGCAGCTAGATCTAGCGGATGGAGCGGATGCAGGTTCGTTCGTGAAGATATAGGCATATAGCTACCGGCGAGCTCCTTCATGAAGATCTGACAGGATGGAGACAGGATCCATGGCGGTCGACTGGGGGCGGCTTCTACCTTACATGTGAGCTCACATTGGTTGCCACTTCCCTACGTACGACTCCTACTGCAAGTAAAAATTCAGTGAAAATAGGAGTAGCACATGATCTGCAAATAGGAGTACAATTTCTGTGTAGTTGTATTAATATGAAGTAGAAGGAGTAGTAGTTTTGACAGAGAGAATGAGCAATTTTGACAGATATTCAGTGAATTGCTCACGTCTTTGCTTACTGGATGTGAACAATATTCACTGCTACTGCTAATTTCTGTATTTGGCTAGATGCTCTTTGAAACCTAAATAGAACTGTGACTCACTGGAATAAACAGAACAGAAAAATATTGTCGCTGGATTTTGGGTCGGCCCCATTTACCCAACGGGTCAGCAAGGCCATACAATTTTGATGGATTGGGTCGGCCCATGGCCTCTCATTTTGGCCACAGGGCCACGAGGCCAGGTCCGGGCCGGCCCATTCCCATCCTGAGATGGACATAGGTCCTGGTCTCTGGATCCCCGGGCCAACATGTACACTACTTTATTAAGAAAATGTCAAGAACTAAAGATGAACTAATCGCCTTACAAAAATAAAACATACCTGAGAGAGTAATGCATCGTCTTCCGACAACCGATATCTCCAGAATCCAGAATAAAGCTATTCACTTGGATCAAAAGCAACATCACACATGGAACTTGACAAAAATCACGGTACCAAAACACACCACTTTTAAGAAAGAATCACGACTCATATAATTAATCATGTTCCCGAGTCGATCAAGAGGTAAATTTGATATTATCACACTTGAGCAGAGCTTCAGGGCAACACCTTCAAGTCTTCAACAAAGACCAGCATAATGAACGTTAATTCGTGATCGCGTTGCGGACGAAGAAGACATGGATACCGAAAAACTAAAATGGGAGAATCCCTTGCAAAAGCTGAGATGACACCATTCTTAGTGCATGCCATCATAGACAAGAAGGGCCGAACATTTAGGTAGAATAACACACGTACAGAGACATCAGACAAGCACCAAATATAAGTGATTCAACCAAACTTGTGTTTTCTTTTTCTTTGGAGAATTACTCAACATAATTGGTTACCAGCCAAGCTGACATTTCTTCCGCAAGATACATTCTCAACAAGAAAAATCATTACTTATGCATGTACCATACAAGATGTTTACATGTAGCTAGGGTGTCCAACATGACGTACTCATTCCTGACGGATAACCAGTTCCTGATGGTAAGCCTGTGGCTGCGGGTTTACGTTCTTGAGCAAGGAGAGGTAGCCTCCTTCCAGGTTCTTGACATTTCTGAACCCCTGCAAGAAAGTTGATCCATCCAACAAGTTAAGCACGGCGAACAAACATTCGATCAAGATTCAAGAATGAGTGATCTATCGTCAGTACTCAGCAAGTAATGAACTTACTGCGTCGACGAGGTCTGCGGCGGCGAGCCGGGACCGGACCCCCTGCCGGCAGCCGACGAGGAGGCGGTCGTCCTTCCCGTGGAGCGCGGCGACCTGCTCCACGAACCGGGTGTTCTTCTCCGGCCTGCCACCGCGCGGCGCCACGGAGAGGTAGTAGGGCACGTTGCGGGCGCCGGCGACGTGGCCCGCGTCGAAGTCCTCCCACATGCGCACGTCGACGTAGCCGCACTGGCCCGTGGCCAGCAGCACGCAAGCCTCCGCCGTGTCCACGCTCTCCACCGCCGTGTTCTTCTTGCCGGCGGCGGTGGTGGCAGCACTAGTGCTTCTCAAGGCGCCCATGGAGACGTACGTGAAGGTGGAGAGTGGTGTAGCTAGAGGAAGAGGGGAGAGGACGAGAGGTAGGTCAGGTGTGTTCTGCCTGCTTTCCGCGTGTGTTACTTATATATATATATATGGAATGTCAACTAAATACATACATATAGTTTTTTCTATGAGATGGCAAGTCGATGGGAAAGCTCCTTTTGCAACCTCTTAAAAAACTAATCTTATTTAAGGTCCTTAATTAGTGGCAAGTGGTCATATACAGGCAGCATCTTGTTGCAGGTGTATCTGATCGTGGAGCACATGAAAAGGATTACTCCAACTCTTCTTCACCATATCTTATCCGCCACTTGATCAACATTTGTGAGCAACCGTTGCCTCGATATCGTACATATGATCCTGGCTATCTTTTTGGCAATCGCGAGTCCATGTTCCATTGATCCCATGTACCAAGCAGATCACGATTCTCTAAGATATATACCGATCTCATCGAAAGCTTTTATGTATAAGTCAACTTCATGTGTTATATTTTCTCTAGAAACAAAATTGTACACCTCCTTTTGCTTCTCGTAATTAGTGACAATTGGTTATACTCCCTAGACATTGATTACCATCTTCCATGTGTATGGTGATATAGAATCGCAGGTGCATCTGGCTAGCCATGGTCCTGATTCTAGTGAGTACTATATAACATCTTATTTTATTTTCTAGATAAATAGTATATATATATTAATATCATGAAGATATTGATTATATCTAACCTCTGCAATAACAAAATAATTTAAGATATTACGGATACACACATCCAAAAACAATAAAAAGAAGAAATTAAAAAAAGTCCCGCTAAAGACTTGCAGTCCTTACAGCAGCAGCACAACCAGCACCAAGACAACACCTGATGTTCAAATCTCCGAAAGCGACATTTCAAGAAGGATACAATGCACAAACGCCTTCGTTGCCCGATCGAAGATCTTGGATTTTACCCTGGAAATAGTTCCCTGTTCTTAAAAACAATGTGTTCAACAAGGTCATTGCCAGACACAACCAATTAAGGGTAGATCTTTTCACCCTGAAAGATAAGACTTTAAACTTCACCTATGATGTCTTTTTTTTCTTTTCAAAAAGGTTAGTCCCGGCCTTCTATGATGTCTTCTGCACACTCTCCTCCTAAAAAAGGGGATCCAGAACACCTCGTAGTGAGGCGACACCTGTTGAAACCATGGACGATCCTCGTAGGATTGTTGCGTTTGAGAAAAGTCACATGACCTCCTCCACGTCAACAAAATCGTAGTTGGAAGAGAGGGAAATGAGGTGAAAGAAGAGAGCAGACGCTTCACTGGTCGCCGGACTATAGCACAAATATCCAAAGCGTATATCATGCACGCAGCCTTTGCTGGCGCTAGTGTTGCATCTCCCCGTCCCTTGAGTCTTGCATGCAAACATATTATATACTCTGCAGCCGCCAACTATGCTTTTGTACTTCTCTAATGGAGGCCATTCTCGGGCTGACGGTTTTGCAGCCCACACCTATCTCTTAACCATTAATTATCCCCTTCAGTCTAGATCCATCCGAACATGGATTGATAGATTTAGCAACAAACTCTCCTATCTTTCTCCATGTCCAATGGATATATAGATTGTTTCTGAAATTTAGCAGCAAAATGGAACATACTGGTATGCTCGGGTATGATCATAGTGGATGGATGCAGGGATTCACGAATGTCAAGAATGTGGGAGGAGGACTATGCAAACAACTCAATGATGTATTTTATCAGAAAAAATGCGGGATGAGGCTACATAACATGGGCGAAACCGACTCCCAAGTCCCAATCCTAGTGGGAGTACACAGACCATACACCCACCCATCGACAACCAATAGGAGCCAATCATATTACTTTTCGTAGCAAATAGGCTGACTTATAGATGAAATAAACATAGAACACCAGATCAAACAAATAAAGACAACAAATATTCAAAATAAAACTAAAAGTTACATCGAGGTTCTTCAATGATCTTTACTTGTTGCTCCTCTAATATTTCTTGGCGAAGCAGCGAAACCCATGTCGATTCAACCGTAGATCCTAAATGGACATACATGCTAACAAGTGTTGCTCTGAAAATCTTTCAGGCCTCCAAGAAAAAGAATAGAAGCGTTAGCAATGCCCTGACTGACCTCAATTGGGTTGCGGACATCTCGGTCCTGGACTTCACCCTCGAGCACATCTCACAGTTTGTCCACCTCTGGGAACGTCTCCAGGATGTCACGCTTACCCCACAGAATGCGGACACCATCACCTGGACTATCTCTACCAGCGGAAAGTACTCGGCTAGCTCTGCATACAAGGCTCAATTCATCGGATCCACTCCCTGCTCATTCGAGAAAATTGTGTGGAAGACGTGGGCGCCACCGAAATGCAAGTTCTTCTCCTGGCTTGTTGTGCAGAACCGGCTTTGGACCTCTGACCGATTGGCTATTCGGGGCTGGCCGCACAACCCCCTCTGCCAGCTTTGCAAATGCCAGGGCGAGACGGCTAGGCACATCCTGTTCGAATGTCGCTTCTCCCGTCGCATCTGGCAGGCTGCTGCCTCGTGGCTATCCTGCCCAGCACTGGTTCAGGACATGGGCGCGGGACGCCCAACTGTCCTGGAATATTGGAAGGCCATCGCCAAGACACCGACTGAGCACCCAAAAGGACTCAAATCCGCAATTGTTTTGATCACCTGGGAGATTTGGAAGGAGCGGAATGCCAGAGTTTTCAACAACAAGGCGATGATGCCGTCGGTCCTCTTCCAAAAGATTAAAGACGAAGCGAACAGCCGGATCCTCGCAGGAGATAAACATCTAGGAAAGATTACCTATTAATTAGCATGTTGTGACTTTTTCCTTTTTTCCGGGCCTAGGCCTCGCATGTTTGCTCCTCCTATATCAATATAAAAGACAAAGCTTTTGCCTCTTTTAATTTCAAAAAAGTGTTGCTCTAGAAGACTCTGCAAATGAAGCTGCAGAAAACTCTTTTGTATTTAGTTGCCAAGAAATTGTATTGGTCTTCTATTTCGTCGTTCTACTTCCGAGGCTCGCATTTCTGACGGATTTTGTCATCATCGTATGTGATCATGACGAATCATAAGTTTCCATTACTCTGATGGGAAAGAAAGGACCACATGTTGATCCAATATGTAGCTCCATAAACAACCTGCAAGAACTGGGCAGCTCCAACCTTATTAAAACGACATCATTCCTGCAGGTATAGAGTATGCCCTCGGTCACTACAAAGAGATGGTATGATCAGTGGCGGAGCCATGACTCCTCTATGTAGTCAGCAGGCTACATAGGATTTGGGGAAAAACTTCATGTAAAGTGTAAAAATTATACGATAGTACAGATGCAGGTATTTGACAACACAATTATAAATTGATATCACAACTTTGTAGTTCTGGCTACGCCACTGGGTATGACGATATACTATATCTCGAGTTGCTTCTATATATTCTGAGTCATTTTGTAAAAATATTGTGCCCGAAATGCGACGAATATGTTGGGGTACGAATATGTTAGGTATATTGTGCCCCAAATATGTCAGATACAGACAAGAGAAGTGCTCCGGTGCTTTCCGAAAAAACATGTTGCACGAATTTTAAAGCACATCGACGGCTATGATTAGGTTCACAAATTGATCTAAGAGGAGTACTAACCATGTGGGATTAGCACCCGTAATCTTAACCCCTAATCACAGCCATCGATTTGCTTTAAAATTCGTGCAACATGTTTTCTCGGAAAGCACTGGAGCATTTCTCTACAGACAAATGTCCAATGATCGTAAAAAGAGAGCATATATTCTTTCCTAGTAGGGTCTAGGGACGAATTATGCGTGTTGGGGTATGATGCCACGGATGATATCATCCACGCAGCACTGATTTGAACTTATTTGTCCAGAAACAATGAATCTCAGCTCATCCATACTACTCCAATTAATCAGAGTTGCTAATGCACAATCACACTCCACAACCTTTTAAGTTTTGTCTGATGATCTGAGTACTAGCTCAACATATGATTGACACGCAAGTACCTCCAGGAATGGCATGCATGGCAGTGACTAGATAGAATGACAGGTAGTTAACTTTCTTTGCCTTCCACGAACTGGATAGCTTCGCGGTGCTAGTTATCCCTTTTGCTGCTGCACACCAATTGGATAGCCTTTTTGTTGTTGTACAGCTCGGTCACAACTGAGCTAGTGAGCACATATTTCCTGCATATAATTAGTGTGCTCACTACTGCTAGTGAGTGAGCACATATATAAAGGGAGGTGAGTACTAGTGCTCCCAACACCTGAGGGACTGATCATCAGCAGCTCAAGATCATGGCGCCTCCTCCCCAAGAGACCAGCAGGTCCTCATCCCATCCATCTCATAGTCAAAGTGATTAATTTCTCAACATAATGTACACTAGATTGATCTCATTAAATCTGATTTGCAGGTCGGAATCTGTTACGGTGCCTGTCCCGGTGCCAGCTGTGGTAGAGTCGGCGGTGGTGGTGACGGTGGACGTGATGACGGCGGCGAGCGAGCTGAAGGTGCAGAAACAGGAGGGGCAGCAGGTTTGGGAGTATTTGGACGTGAGGACGGAGGAGGAGATGGCCAAGGGACACCTGCATAACTCCCTCAACGTCCCCTACATGTTCGTCACACTACAAGGCATGCAAGTGCAAATTAACCTCCTTTGTTTGTTTACCTGACAAGACAACCATCTTGTAGATTACTTTTGTTAACAAAGAAGCTATCAGAAACATCGGATAGCGTAAGAAAAAAGCAACCATGTTTATAAAAATGTTTCATCGACAGTAATTCATTTTTTTTAGACCCGTTAGGTATTTCGAAAGACAACATGCATGAACATTGACAGACTTGTGAGAACAACATTTGCCAAAAATCACTCCCCATGAAAGTAGCGTGCATGTCCAAAATATAATTTATTTTTCAAAATTATCCTTGACACCCTTCCTTCCTTTGTTCAAAAGATTTCTGTAGTTCGAAAAGATTTCATGGTATCGGAACGGTAAAGCTGTTCCTGCATATTTTTGGCTGAATGAAACAGAAAACATCACTGTTAATAAAGTTACTATTTAATCCACACAACTGCTCAAAGTTGCAAATAACGAGTTGCATGTTAACTGTTCTTTTCCAATCATGGTCATCGGCACGCTGAAAATGCACTTCAAAGGTAACTGATAATTTATTATCCTCCTTAACTATATATATTTATCTTCTCGATCTATGTCTTTATACGTCTGTATACCTGGACTTGTAGGCATCCATGAGCATCCAACCTAATCGCTAATTAAAATGAGTGAACAAAAAAAAAGTTATCTCAGTGCTACCTATGTGCCTTTCCATGAGCAGGGACCAGGGAGAAGAATTCTACGTTCGTGGAGCAGGTCACTTCACTTTTCACCGCAGATCAACACATACTCGTCGTAAGTCTCTCCGTGCACTAACTGCAACTCCAGTCAATTTCAGTACTGCAACTTGTATGTATCATGTGATTCATGTCTGAATTTTCGATTCTATCTTCAAACTTATTCATGATTGATCGATCGAGCAGGGGTGCCAAAGCGGCAAAAGGTCAGAGCTGGCATGCGTCGATCTCATAGCAGCAGTGAGTAACTAAGCCACAACTCCTCTCTTATCTCCAACTAGATAGATAGACAGATTATTTATAATATGGTCGAAGATTCATAATACAGTAACATGAATATATTTATTTATTTTGACATGAACGTGAATATGTTGGGTGGATGCATTTGCAGGGGTTCATGAATGTGAAGAATGTGGGGGGCGGTTACATAGACTGGGTGGAAAATGGACTCCCTGTCGTGGTACCACCACCGACGTCAACACCAACACCGGCACCGGCTAACGAATCCACAACCTGAATGCAACTGTCAAATTACTGCTTGTGGTATTCATTCTTCACCCACAGTGTTCTGCTGGGTGCTCTATGTAATCTTATACCGAACATGAACCCCATATAATATATGTGTATGTGTGCATTGTGGTTCTGATTAATGAACCTTACATCCATCTTCATGTTTGATGTTTCCCATTCTATGCATATTTCAGTTACATAAAAGTATTCTATCACATCTCTTTTAACAAGAAATTCAAAGATAACATTGTGCAAGAGAAGCATTACTAAGATGGGCATACCCACCGAAGGTTGACAATTCATTACGACTATATTTAGGATAAATTTAACTATACATGACGGCCCCATGGACTATACCGGGCAAGCAAAGTTTGTTTTGAGAGGAAGCAAATGTCATATCAGTCTACCAGATTTAGCAAAACATATCTTGCATCAACAAGAAATAGAACGATGAACATATTGAGAAACTGAACAAGATATTTGCAGTAATGCACAAGCTTTGCTATCAATACAATTAATCTGGATGCTACACACATGTGCACAAGCTCACGCTGTCACGCATCACACAGCTCATTTACTCGTCCGCTGACACAACTCGAACATAGCAAGTAAAGCCCCAAAAAGAAAAATTCACTCGTCCGACTGACACAACTTGGAGATAGCAAGTAAACCCCCAAAAGGAAAAGGGACGAGCTAACAGTAGATTGAATAATGCATTAGAGAGAGACCACTATTTGGGCTGATAGGGACAAGCAACCATATAACAAGAAGTAGTAGTACACATGTTTCAATTGCTCAACCAGCAGTTATATATATTGTCTGCAACAGGGGAAGATTCATACCCTCTCTATTGCAATCTTGGTTGTTGGGCCTTTAGCTTTTGCAAAGCGAACAACACCATGGTAGTTCCCAGTTGCCAATAATGTTGTGTATTTTTCTATTTGGCCTCCCTGAGAAGAGAAATGCAGAGTTAAATCATAGGGAATGTATATAGCTTGTATTTTCTAACATTGGATCTAAGAACATCCACCTTTATGACTTTGCATGTTCGATTAACGTCAACGACCTTGACATCAAAGCCCTGCAAAGTGGATAATGCCCAAATATGTTACTGTCGTGGAAAGTGAACATCCCAGTACAAAATATATGTACAAGTCATCAGGCAAAGAGCTATTTGTTTTTTACCGCAAGCTACAAATTTGAAATGTAATGCATATATAAAGTATGTATGGCTAAATTTATGTTAGTTTGGTTTGTGGGAGCTTATCACGTGTGCCACATGATGCTAAATTTATACTAGTTGGTGTGTGTGCATTGATCGATTAAGTTTCCTACTAAAAAATCAAAATAAGCTCTATGCGTTCCTAAAAAAAAAGAAGAGATATCCACGATAGTGGCGTGAATGTGATTTGGGCCCCTCGTTGGTTTGGGCTTCGAGGGCCCGTCACAGGGAGAAATATTCCTTTAGTTATTTTTGACGGTATAAAAGCTGGAAGGAAGGTGCGGAGCAGAGGGGATTGGATTCGATTTGGATTTCTTGCTCATCTAGGTTTTGCTCCTCCCATCCTCCTCCTCTGTGTTCATCCTCCGCGCTCCGATTCGATTTCGATTTGGGGATTTTTCTTATCTGCCAGCCGAGGATAGTAGCATGATCCCCAACTCATCC
This sequence comes from Poa annua, assembly GCA_026929855.1. Classification (NCBI taxonomy): domain Eukaryota; kingdom Viridiplantae; phylum Streptophyta; class Magnoliopsida; order Poales; family Poaceae; genus Poa; species Poa annua. The sequence continues at coordinate 674,726 of CM049436.1, forward strand.
TTCTTCACCTTCCTCTGATCTGCCCCCCAGATCCACCGCCTCCAGGTTCGGCATACTATGGTGCGCCGCCCCTCGCCGTCGCCGTCTCCCTCCTCGTCGCCGATGCTCCACAAGAACCTCCGCGCGCTCGGCCCCGGCTTGAATCCCTTCGCACCGGCCGGCATGGGCAACTACTCCCGCTAATCCCCTCCCCTCCCACCCCCCCTTCATTTCTTGATCACCTTCTCTCAGCTTCCGATTCGCTTCTCCGGTTCTCCCTCCCCCCCTTCCCTGTTTGACTCCCGGTTGGATCCGTGGCTGGAAAAACGCCGTCTTTTGGTGAAAAGATTGGAATAACATGGTGCAGTTCCGCAGCTCGCTCAGCATGACCAGGGTGCGCACCGCCGGCGACGACGCCGACGACCGCGGCTGGAACCAGCTCCACGTCGCCGCCCGCAAGGGCAACCTCAAGGAGGTACCGTCTCACACCTGCTTGGCTTGACTTGTCTCTCTTACAGTATTTTATAACATCACAGTTTGTCATCGCAACACAACTAGAATTGTAATTTTTTTTTTTTGCGAAGAATTGTAATTTCGTGGTTGAGATGAACCATACGTGTCTGCTAATGCAACCGAAACAGATTGCAAGATAAGCACACACAGATGCATTTCGCATGCGAACATTTAGGATAAGAGACCAAAACCGTGGCCATAATGTTCTCACCATGTAGATAATCCAAGTGAAGTTTAGTATGCTTGTGCGCTGGCGGTTTTAGTTGATTGGTCCAAATGGAGAAGCTCTGTTGGGTGCACTTTGGAAACTTGTGTATATGCCTTAACTTCGCATCCAGCTTTGCGAGAGCGTCTTCTTCCAGTTTGAAGAATGTCTCTCAGGCTAGTAACTACTTACATGCCTGTTGTTCTGATCTCATTCGTAGGTCTTCTAGTTATTTTTTCTACATTCATCTATTACTAGCTATAATTAGCAATATTCAAACTATCGTTATTCCTGCTTATCAATCGTTGATGTCGTGTATTCTTGAGGTCACCCAATAAACTATAAAATCTAGATGAATGAATGAAAATTCAGTTGTAAAGCAGAAATACGAAGTCATCAGTCTGAACCTGTCAGTTATTAAGCCAATACCACTTACATATATTATTCTAGTAATCATTCCCGTGAAGTAATGAATGACATAGTATGGTGTGCTACTTCCCCTTAGGTAAGACGTCTCCTCAATGAAGGGATGGATGTCAACGCGCCTGCATGGGGGCCAAAGTCCCCCGGTGCTACTCCGCTGCACCTTGCTGCTCAGGGCGGACATGTCAGAGTCATGGATGAACTACTGGAGCGTGGTGCTAATATCGACGCTCGAACAAAAGGAGCTTGCGGCTGTAAGTTCACCCTCTTCTTAGCGACAGTGCCTATATGGTATTACTGTTTTCAGTTCATCTATTGTGTCGCTCTTACTAGCAATACATCTGCTTAGTTCTCCATGTATCTTATTGATGGCTGAAGTGGGGAAGTAGTTTCGTTATTTTGTATTTTCCATTCTATCGGAGTGTTTTCTTATCTACTAGGTATGTAGAGACGAGGTCAGGTTCTTGGTATGTACATGAGGTCAGGCAGCAGACCAGAGTGCGTGTGTTTTGTTTATAAGGATGTGAATGGTGTGAGTGTCTTCATAGATTGTTTATCTATATGTTGAACCTTGTGTTGCAGTTCCCTGCTACGCCGCCTCTCTCAAGGTTAACGCAACCAAACCTACTTGACCCTTGTGAATACTAAAATTTCATCTTTTGTCTTGATTCAGGGACACCTCTCCACATTGCTGCCAAGGAAAGGAACAAGAGGGTGGTCAGGTTCCTGATCGAGAATGGTGCGTTCCTGCCCCCCGACCTGAACGACCACAGGTTCAACCCGCCCCTCCACTACTGCTCCGGGCTCGAGTGGGCATACGAGATGAAGCGAATGCAAGACGAAAGCGACTCCAGCGGTGAAGCTTCGTGCAGCTCGGAGAACTAGCTGCATTACACCAAGGGTCTCTGATAATCTTTATTTTAAGTGTGGTTTTTAAAGGTTACTTCCATCGTTTCCACGTGGAGCCTTGAAAGATGTACCTGCAGCAACTAGTATATGCAGGGCTACGCTGGTAATGTATTGTATGACCATAGCATGGTCTGGTTATTTGTTTCGGCTTTGTGGTTTGATTGTATTCTGTTATACGACCGATGCCAGGCCGCAGTGCTTGAGCATGTGTGTGAAATAAGGTTGTTTGGAACTTAATAGCCAATCCAACAGTGTTGAACCTTCCACTGTAATGTACATTTATTTCAGTAACATTATTATGCATAATTTGTAGAAGTCTTGTGTACTGTTATTTTGTCAGAACTGCTTGTATCTGGAAGCTTATCTGCCAAGGTTCTTAACCTAGCTGCAACCAAAAACACTTTCTTTGCATGGATGTATATCAGAAATTTTGTTCAAAGGGAAAGCTACGGTCTCATGTTCAGAGGGAAAGCTGTGGCGATGGCCGCCGTGAGTTTGTAATAGCAGCACATGATTCACATAATAACTAGGCATAAAACTAGAGGGATACACAAAATATGATTCAGTAATACATCATGTAAAAGGACATACAACAAACTAGTTACTCGACCGCCAGGAATACAGCCAGTTCTGTGATTTAGGGAACAAAACGCTGCATGTCGGAGTAGTGTTCGTGTTGTGTTTGGATGCATGTAAAAAAAGGAGTTGTGTTTGCATACGTCGCACGCGCGGCTGATTCTTCCACGGGATACGGAGATAAGTATATATACATCTCATGGATCGATCAATCCTTTCCTTGGCATGCGCGAAAAAGAAAACAAGAAAGATGTCGTCGACGCACGCTGGTCTAGCTCTAGCCTCGTCGTCGGCAGAGCAGCGCTGCTGGTCGAGCCTCTCCGGCGACCTGCTCGGCGAGGTCTACGGCAGACTCGCCACCGCGCTGGACCGCCCCCGCTTCGCCGCCGTGTGCGCGTCGTGGCGCGCCGCCGCGTCCACGCAGCCGCCACGGTTCGCTCTCCTGTGGGAGAGGCGCGAGCCAATAGTACTGGCCGCCGGCAAACACTCGTCGTATCTTGAAGCCGTGGTGCTCCCGCTCCGGACCGACGACGGTGACGGTGACGGCGGCGGTTGCTCCGTCCTCTGTCACCACCACGGCTGGGTCGCTCTGTCGATCGGGATCGTGGAGCTCTTCTCGGGCGCTGAGATCGGATTCGGAGGGCTGCGCTGGTACTGTATTGTTCGATGATCATAACACTGTCCGAGTTATTTGTTTTGAGAATGAAATATCAATATACATTTGTCTACCGATTTTCTAATCACCCGATCCGATTGTACCCCTCTTTGGAAGCTCCACTCCTTCCTCCTCCACCAGCTCAATCTATGTTTCTATCGGCCTGAATCCATTGATAGTAACCTCATTAGAACTTAGATCTCTCTTTGTATATTCAGACAATAGGTAGCGGTGGCGGAGCTTCAGCAAAGCCAACATGGGCTGTGGCCCGCCCAAAATTTCGTTAGTCCTTTGTTATTTCTTACTGGGCCGGCCCAAAAAGACTGCCAGCTCTACAGATTTGTGAAGCTGGCCCGTCCAGAATTTCTCAGGAAGCTCCGCCAGTGATAGGTAGGAACATAAAGTGAAACATTCTAGAGCTACAAAGATAGTTATTAAATCGTTAGCGCCACATAAAAGCATTCCCCCATGAAGGCATATAACCTTTCATCTAGGCTATACATCCACTGGATAACCTTTCATCTAGGCTATACATCGACTCTTTGGTTGGCGCCGGCCATGGGTGGTGTTGTCCAGTGATTCCACCGGTGCCATCAGTTGGGTGCTGGCGGTGGTGTCGCGGTTGTCACCTCTCTTCTTCCTCCTCCTATATGATAAATGGTGGATGTGCTCTCCTCCCTCTCCTATTTTTTTTCTCTCTAGCACAGCGTGTTCCGATAGCAAAACAACACACATGGTTTGTCGGAATATTGACTGCGCCCACGGATGCCCACCAACTAGCATTGCCCTTTTACGAAATGCATTGGTGATGGAGCATAAATGTAATAGTGATGTTTGTGACATTTGTTTCTTCGGATTCGATATTCTAGGCTGGAGATTATGGATCAAATCCTCAAAAAAAAAAACCAAAGACGTTGAGCATTACATTTTTAATTAAGCTCACAAAACAAACTAAATGATAACCTGACATTTGAAATACCAGACCTTGGATATATGGTAACAAATATATACTGTGTAATTCAGCGAAGCATATTCGTCAATCGGGTTTCCGTGAGCGTGTAATCTACATCCAATTGCTTTCAGAAACAAAAATTGAAGTGGAAAAAATAGCGAGAAAATGAATGCTGCCTTAAGCCCAGACTGCAAGTTAATGCAGTGCTTGAGTGACTAATAGAAGAGGATAAAGAGAAATAAACAAAAGGAATCAAATAATTTGAGCGCAAAGAAAAGTGAAATCAGTTGGTTTTCTTGGACGAGTCATCCTCCGAGGAAGTGTTATTGTTGTTCTCATCGTTGCTGCCATCTTTACAGTCACTGTTATTGTCAAGGTCAGGAACTACCGCTGCCGCCGGTTCGACGTGGGCCAGCCGGGCCGCCCCGATCACCTGCTCTGGGAGCTCGTCATACGTGTTCGCCTGAAAGTTACGATGTGTGGAATGATAAGACCTTACTAGATGTTCTCTTCTTCAGTGTACTCATTGTTAATCATTAGCATTTGGGTCCCTTACCTGTATTAGGAAGGCCATGTCAACTACTAATGTTGCGACAACACCAAACACCAGGCCCAAAACCCCGTTGGCCACCGCCGAAGAACCGATGTCAACATCCACCTGCAGAAACACCAATCATAATGCATTCATGTTTAAAATGGAAATAATAACGCGTAGTCTTGTTTGGACAACAACTCTAGTGACCATCTTTAAGTTGTGAAAACAAGATGGAAAAAGAAACATGACTTACTTCCAAGTACCCCGGACCACGCACGTAGCTGCAATCGACGGCCTTTCCCAATAAACAAGGGGTACTCCCGACGCTCTGCCGCACTATCCAAGATCCCTGAAGATTTTTAGTTTGTTTGCGGAGTCAGACTGAAGCTGAAGAGTACAACAGAATAGTTGCTGCCTACATGTTATTATGGGAAATAAAAGACAGACCTTTGGAACAGCCGGTATAAGCTTCAGTCTACTATTGCGGAATTCATCATCTCCGTCGAAGAAACGTTGCAGCAATGATCCTTTTTTCAGGGTACTCGTGACGAAATACATCACCAAGCTGTAATGAGTTGATCCGGGAATCTGCAATGGGATATTAACATCACCGAAAATGTTTCCTTTTGGAAAAAATTAAGTTTGACACTAGTCTTCAAACGCATGAATAATATTACAAAGAAATCTGTCGCAGAATAGCTCACCTGTATGTTGGCAACAAATGTGTGCATCCCTTTCTCAGCAGCAACCTACAAAGCCAGTAACATGAGCAACGTAAGTATGAAGAAGGGCTCAGTTTTATTCTCTTACACTTCAGATACACACAGCGATTCACAATGTTAATGCGATATTTTGAAAATGATATCTACAAAAGGAAAATGCAAAAAATACATGAATTAAGAGATAAGAAATTTTGGGATAAGTCATCATGTTTACCTGAGCAACACAGCCTTTCTGCCTGCCGACATTATCCATACGCTTGGTGTCCTTAAACCAGTCAATCGCCGCGAGCTCCATGAGATAACTTGGTGCAGGTATCTGTGACTTAAAATGTGAGTGTCCTGGAGTTCTTTATCTAATATGCATATGCTTCATTATAGACTAAGCATAAATTGGAAGATTTAGACCTTTGATTTATCAGTAGGGAAGTTCTTGCTACGGACTTTAAAGAGTGTGCTATCCGGTACTGTCCAACAGTTGCGGCTTTTCTCGTCCGTGTCACGATGAAGGATGCCCGAAAAGCAAGACAAATCAATATTTTCTGGAGGTTCTTCTGCGACAAAAAATATATCGCGTTAGAGAAAAGAAAAATAACGTCTATCCTCATAACTTGACAGAAGGCATGATTTTTGTGAGGGAATCAAACCTGTCCGCTTAGCATCATTGTCAGATTTGTTTGAGTCTTCCTGTATATTAATTTTGATAACGGTTAATTATGAAGTGAGAAGACATGTACAAATTGTGTGACGTAAATTGATCAGGAAAACTGGTTGTTCAAAGTGTGGTCTCAGAATATGTAACCTCTATGTTAGCTTCAGGGACTTGATAATCCTCATCCTCATCCGACTCTTCATCGATTATTGACATGCTTTTATTATCTGCTTGTCCACCATGTGTTGGTTTAGTCTTGGATTCTATTTCATGTAGCTTCTGGTTTTTCGGCATTGACGGATCAACCATGTTTTCCATCACAGGAATCCTTGGAGTTATATGGCATTCATCTGTTTGTGAAAAGTATTCGCGGAGCCCTGGCAGTAAGTGTCAGTTAATTCCACAAGTACCAGAATGAATCGGCGAACTATGTTCAGTAGGGAAAACCGCATGCAGTACCAGCAACACAGTTCTGTATCTGCAGCAAAGAATGATACTGAAAGGAAGGAGAGTAGTTCAGGAACCATCCTCTCAGGTCAATCTGCATAAGGTGTTGAACTTGAGTACGTGGTCGTCCGTTGCGACATTTGAGAGGAGAAATCTTGAACCCTCCACCTGAACTAGTAGGAAGTTCAGAGAAAGAAGAGAAACCCAAGTTAATTTTGTTTATTTGAAGCGTCTCATCCTTTCAGATAATAAACAATATCAGATGGTCAGAAGAAGACTTACTTTCGATAAAAGCCCTTACATATCCCCGTTGACGGCCACAGTTTGGATGCTCGATAGATCGAAACAGCACAACTGTATGTGTAAGAACAAACATACATTGTTGACCAGAAGATGGCAAACAGGAAAAAAAAAGGTGACAGGAACATGGGAAATTCTAGAATTTACCGTAGCTTCCATCATCATTGCGCCGCCAGTAACGAACATAACAGAGATCTCTAGGCCAGACTAACCTTCATGTTCATGTAAGATGGAAGAATGTAAGTCTCAATCTGTGGACAGAAAATCCAAAAACGTATTACAGACGCTAAACGGTTGTTGACATGTTAGAATGTGGTTACATTGGACACCAGTGCAGCTGCAACTTGTGATATAGTATCGCGGTGTGGCCATCGACCTCTTCGACTAAACTGCCATAGCGAAAGCTACAGTCCCACCTGTATATAGTAGAGAATAAAGATCGACATCAGCATCGGTAGTTGGAACAGCACAGAGCTAAAGAGGCCAGACTCTCACTCATATCTCGTTACATCCATGCTCATCACCAATCCAAAAATGGCTTCGCATGTTGCTTCCACTACGCCGACAGCCCTCATAGCTCGGCTACAGCTTCGTGCCTACACGGGGCATAAAAAGCATGATTCATAGTCAGGTTCAGAATTTCAGGCACTGTCCAGTTACTGTCCATCAATTAAGGTTTCTGCCGGGACATACAAGGTAATCGACTTCCAGAAGTTCTTCGAAAATGCGAAGTCCTGCCAATGACAAAGAGATAAGCATCTCCACATACAAGGTAACATGACATAATTAAGGAGATGGAATTTGGGCTTGCCATTTTGGCATCTAAGTAGCCGCCAATTCTTCTTGGAGAAAGATTGTGCGGGGTCACTCTGGTTTGACAAACCAATATCAGGCTCATTGGTCCAGTCATGTATCGATTCAGGGGGACCTAGCACCACAGAGACATGACGAATTTTATGTAGCATGCAAAGATAAATATCTAACTTGCAAATCAGTCATTTCTTCACTCAGGTAGTCAGTGTAACTTCTTACAAAGATAAATATCTAACTTGCAAATCAGTCATTTCTTCACTCAGGTAGTCAGTGTAACTTCTTACCGTTTCCTATAGTTGTCCTACGGGTCAAAGTGGGCCGTTCCTCTTCGTCTTCAGCCCTATATTTGTAATTAAGTTTCTAGTTAATTCAGCAAATACGATTAAGTTTTAGATAATCTAAGGATAGAATGTCACGTACGCGCTGTCATGATCTGAGAATGAGAACTGCCCTCCAAGTTCCGCATCAAAGTCCATTGAAGCAAAGGCCTTGCGGTTTTTAGCTGTCATAGTGTCCTGCTGCTGCAAGAATGTAGAGATGTGATATTTGACAGAAACAACATGGGGAGTTTACCATTAATTTTTTAATATTCACAACCTCATAAGATTAATTTTTAGCTAGTCCTGCCACTAGGATTTATCGGGCACCAACACTTCCTAATACGGTTTCACGATCAAACATGGAAAAAACGGAAACAAATGCCTCATAAAACTTGAACATTTCACAGAAATCTTATTAAAAATTGTGTTACTACTGTACAAATTCCACTGAAGCAGATCCTTACTGCACCTGATCGATGATCTGCTCGATCTTCTTTTTCCAAGCCAGCGCATCTTCAATGTCATATGCACCCATCTGAGCATTATATTTAGCTATGGCATAAATGTGAATGAAACAACGAACAAAGTGACAGTGTTGAAGGGCTCAGAGCTTTAGAACAAACCGTGATTTGGTGTTCCTTCTCTTTCTTGTTATAAACGCACAGGACATAAATCATCTGATATGATGGAAAGAGGGATGAGAATGATAACTGTTCTTAGCAAATGTACGGGGCAAGAACATTACACTGATCACGAAATACTAAGTAAATAATATTACATATAGACCATTAACAAAATCAGTTGTTCCTTTTGCCAAAAAAAGAACACTTGAATGTTTCTGAAGAAGTCAACATAACGGTGTGCATACCCGCAAAAAAAACATAACGCTGTGCATGGAAGATCTAAGTATTCTATACTGTCTGGATCATAGGAATGAGCACAATTCTGAATCAGGATAGCTACCAAGAAATCAAGAAATCAAATATTTCTCACATGAAGAGGAAAAAACAGAAACTATTAGTATTGCTGCTCGTGTTATCGGAAAAGAGAATAATTGCAAACTCACTTGCCCATGATGTGTTTTCAGTCCTCTGTCCTCCACCCTGCAGTTCCCGTCGATTAGCAGCGACTTTAGAGGCACCTGCGTGAAGAAACTTCTTAATAACACTTGCAAAATCTTGTATGCTATAAGAATTTATGCAGCATAATTTTTTGGAATCTCATTATGATCAATAGCCTCATCTGCTCATCAGACATAACATGAATGCAGGTATATTGTTGAAAGCTCATTAGGATGGTGAAAAAAATTATCCAGTGGGCCGGGATCGTTTGAAGTGGCAAATTTGAATGGCTAAATTCCACTTTGCATGATCCATATGAGCAAGACAACACTGCGCAACACCAAATGCAAAGATCATTGATTTTTTTTCCACATTCTGCAAAGTCTGTACGTGGTTTGATGATCAATCGACGAGGGAAATTAATTGATCAGACTGGGATGATACGGGTGCGTGCGTAGGTACGTACCATGCTGTCCTTGGGCTTCTTCTTGTAGTAGGCGAGCAGCTTGGACTCGAGCACGAAGTAGCGGGTGTGGAAGAAGGACCTGCCGATCTTGCGGCGGCCGTAGCGCACCATCCACCCCTCGTGGTGCACGGCGTTGGCGGCGGCCTCCCGGACGGCGGCCAAGGCCTCGGCCGCCGTCGCCTTGGCGCCGGCGGCGTTCGCGTTGGCCGCCGCGGCCGCCGCGTCCCTGACGGCGGCCATGGTGGCGTTCTTGGTGAGCTCGCCGCTCCGGGACACGGCCATGGTGGCGTTCTTGGTGAGCTCGCCGCTCCGGGACGCGGCCGCCGCCAGCGCGTCGCCCGCCCGCTGCGCGAAGGTCTTGGTGGGGAGGGGCGCCTCGGCGCCGCTCTTGGCGCCGGAGGAGGAGGAGGCGGCCGCGGCCACCGCCGCGGCCGCGGTGGCGGCGGCGTCCCGCCTGGATGCCGACGAGCTGAGCATTGTCGTACGGCGTGAGGCGGAGCAGGACGGATGGATCGCGGCTCAGCTGGATGGTTTGGGGATGGATTCAATCCATGGGCGACGACGCGGGAGTGAAGGCGGATGGATGGATGGAATGGAGGAGCGCCGGGGGTGGCTGCGCGACAGAAGCGCGCGCGCTCTTCCTTTCCATGCATTTTCTTCAGAGTCCTCGTATTCACAGAAAAAGACATTGACAGAACATAAATATACATCCAAGGCCCCAACAAAACTTATGAATACATCCAAGACACTTTGGGGCTAATATGTCATTTTGTTGTGAGTACATTCCATCTGAAGAAGAAAATGCACGGATATCTTTTCATTTTTGAGATGTAACCGTGAGTAAGAACGCCCACTATTAAGAGTGGCGATGTGATGAACTTGAGAGTATGATACCTTTTCTACAAATATCTTGCACCACTTTCCACGCTCGATAAAAAATCAATACAAAATAGTGAGAACCACTGTTCAAGATATCGTTCGATATTCCGATAAATCGGCCGATTTATCGCTTCTCAGTGCATGACCGATAAGATAAATCGACCGATAAATCAACCGATATGCCGATAAATCGACCGATATGCCGACAAATCGGGCGATTTACCCCTTATCGTGGGTCGACCGATAAGTTCCCGATAAGCGATATCCCCAACATTACTGAGAACCCTTGGTTTTATCATAAATCTCATTTTCAACGATAGTGGGTAAGACCTAGAGGTTCCGTGTTAAACCTACGGGGCATCCATATTCTATATTTTTTGAAGGATTTATTCAGGGTTCACAGATCCACCCAAAAGGAAACCAAGATCATAATTTCCTCGAAGGCCCAGTTGTGAGGTTCAAAGTTGAGACGACGCCTTGCCTCAGCAAAGTTGAAATGTGGCGCCGCGGCCAGAGCTCCCACTGGAGATCACCTACCTCGTCATCAGTCGTCTCCCGGATCTCCACAACCATCTCACCTTCGGCATTGTATGTCACGAGTGGCGCCTTGCCGAGTGGCAGCAGGACGTGCCGCCGGCCATGTCGTACATGAACTGGCGACGACACGTACCTAAGCCTTTGCGGCGGTGGCGACAAGGCGTGCAACATGTCTCGGCGCCGAAGGGCTATCGCACCGCCGACAAAGGTGCGCCTCTTCCCCATGCCACTGGGATATAGCGTCGGCGCCTCTTTCGACGACTTGAACATGCTCTTTTGACCTAGCCTCGCGAAGTGACCTCCGTGCACGCCTTGTACTTACCATCACACATATGCGCCTCACTGCATTGTGGGAATAACATGTAGCAGGCGGTGAAGGAGATGGTCGGTGCCACCATCTACTCCATGCCAACATGGCCTAGTCTATCGCGACGAGGGCCGGTCTATGAGTACAAGGGCTTTCGGTGATCATCGACACAGGCGTCAACCTAAGTTACTAAGTAATTACTCCCTCCGATCCCTTTTAATTGTCGTGGAGGTATAGCTAGCTTAGTGTAAACTGATGTACAAGTTGCGACAATCAATTCCAACCGGAGGCAGTATTGGGTTTCTCACAGGTTTTAACAGGGTTCTTTTTTTGAGAAAAAAGGTTTTCACGAGTGTGGCTGTGACAAAATAGCTTGGGCTGAAAGTAGAAGATTCTTGGTCTTATGGGCTATAGCCTGGGCCTGGGCCGGGCTTATGTAATGTGGCCTCCTATCCTGTCCCAAACCGGATCGAAGAAAGGCTCGCTCCCCTGCTCGCCGCCGCCTCCGCTCTCCTCTTCTTCCCCCTTCAGTTCCGCGGCGGCTCCCAACTCAAAAAAGCTAGGGTTTTTCCGCTCCCTGCTCGGCGAGACGAGATGAGCCGCAGCCTGGGGATCCCGGTGAAGCTGCTGCACGAGGCGGCGGGGCACGTGGTGACGGTGGAGCTCAAGACCGGCGAGGTCTACCGGGGCTCCATGATCGAGTGCGAGGACAACTGGAACTGCCAGATCGAGAACATCACCTTCACCGCAAAGGTACCGCCTCTCTTCTCTCCCCTCTCCTCCACTTCGGATGTGGTGTGTGTGTTCCCCCTTGCTTGCTTGCCCCCCGTCAGATCGGAGCCGACTGATTTTTTTTCATGTGGTTTCTTCTCTTCATCGCTCCGTTTGGCAGGACGGCAAGGTGTCGCAGCTGGAGCACGTGTTCATCAGGGGGAGCAGGGTCAGGTTCATGATCATACCCGACATGCTCAAGAACGCCCCCATGTTCAAGCGACTCGAGGCCAGGATTAGGGTAAGCAACCCAGCACCCCCAACATTCACCTCTTTTTTTTCCACCATGCTTCGTTTTGCAGCAGACAGTACCCCTAAGTGTACATACATACATGTTCGGTCGCTGACTGCTCGGTTTTGTTCCAACTCGTGCAGGGCAAGGGGTCAGCAATCGGTGTCGGCCGTGGACGCGCGGTCGCGATGCGTGCTCGGGTAAGATAACCACTGCTTGCTTCCTCTAACATCAGTAATTAGTGTACTCTGCTTTGCTATTTTCAGTAATTATTGTACTTTGCTGTTAACCAAGTGGCACTCGATTCATCGAGTTTTAGTACCGTTAGAATAGGTTACAGTTGGGAGAGGAACAAACTGTCCTTGGGCGTGCGTTGAGCTGCTGATGCAGTTGTTGCTCATGCTACTTGTTAAGCCTCTTCCATCTCATACTAACAGTAATCTAATCTTATACCAGGCTAGGGCTAGGGTTTGTAATCTTGCCAACAATCTAGCGTCGTAGGAAATACTTAGACACGCTCATTGGGTTGTTATTATCCGTGGAGAGTAAGCAGACCGCTGCTTGCTACTTCCCCAGTGTCTAGAGTTAGACTGACTCGATATTTAACCCAACCAAATAGCACATGAATGATTCATGTAGTCAACCACTGTTGGAACAGTTTGCGATTCGATTACGAGATGTCGATACCTGCAACTAATTATGGTCCGAGAGAAAGAAATAAATGTCTGCAACTAACAGTCTTGCTTTCTGTTTAATCCGTTTGAGCCTGGTTCACCGAGCTGAGAGTACTTTTGCAAGAGCTTTCAGTTAGGCGAGGATGATTCCTGGAACAAGTAGTCTGAGGTTGCTATATACATCGACTGCTGATAAACTTGTCATCCGTGCTCTTTATTCAGCCCTATCATTCTAAAAATCAGGGTTATCATACAAGACTAGGAGCAGTAACCGTTAACCCAGCCCAGCAGCAAAGGATCCATCTTTAGTCAAGTACTGTCGGAATGGCTTTCAGTTAGGAGAGTTTGATATCTGGAACTAATAGTCTCTGTTTGACATGCACATGGAGCTGCTGATAGTTTCTCTTTAAGGCCATGTCATTTTCTTTTCTTCTCATAACACGGTTATCCTGAAAAGGCCAGAAATATTGATATTGCCAAACATATGTAGCATAGTAAGCACTACCTAGATGTGCCTATTTGTTGTCTATGCTGAGCGCTTGCTTTGTTTGTACATATATTATATATATAAGAATGTAGTTCCTAGATATGCCCGCTGCTTCGTTATATATGGAGATCAAATGGCTTTGTTTGTACATAAGTACGTAGCCGAGGGAAAAAACAAGATTTGATCAAATCTTGTTCCTTTGTTCAGAATTGCTGCATGTTTAGCAAGTTTGTTAAAACTAAAAGCCGAGTGCTCTGCATGACTTGAGGATCCAATTAGTTTTAACTCCTTTCAGGAATTTCATTTTATTAGGCAGAGTCCGGAGTAATGTGGGCTAGTAAATCATAATAAATATATAATGGATGTAATTGTTGAACAGGCTTGTAAATGTAATATTTACCTAACTAGTGCATAATCTTATTAGGAGTTGGCGCTTATAGTGTTAATCCCACCCATTCGTTAGGCACCATTAGGCTAACTGAGAGCTTCTTGCAGATCTCTTACACAAGATGATAATTATTTACTCCTGCTATGAATATTGAACGTTGCATTCAGCATTATTTTAAATGCCCAAAAGCTTCTACCTTTCATGTTTAGTGACGGTAAAATCTTCCACATGACACTTCTCCTAGCCAGTTGCATTTTTTTTAGTTAGTAGCATTAGTTCTTGTTGCATGGGTGACTAGGTGAACATCAATACCCTGTTATTCTTTTGTAGCTGTGGAGTCATAGTAATGCAAGCCAAAACCAAGAGTTGGTATCCTAATTTTTGTTTTTCACTATTACCATTGTTTCCTATGATAACATTGTATCCAAGCTGATTTGGAAACCTGATATTTTTCTCTCAAAAAATGCTCTATGATACTAACACTCTGCCTGAAATCTTGTCCCCGGAAATATTATAGGATGGTACGTGTCACATGCTATCGGAAATGGAATCACTATAATTTTACTAGTTACCACGAGTGTTGAATTATACAGGCTGATAGATCTTAAACATTGTCATTACCTAACTAGTGGCACAATCTAATTAGAAGGTAGTGTTCTCACTGTTAAGCTGGCTAGTTGCATCATTTATTGTTGTCTCGGCGACTAGGTGCATATTAGTAACCTGTTATCCTTTTGTAGCTGTGGATGCACTGTATGATGAGCTCCGAAACCAAGAGCATATATGTTCAAAATCACACTCTGTTTCGTTTATTTCCTATAACATTACATCCCATGTAACTAGGGAAGGTGATGGTTTGTGATACCAACAGTTTATCCAGAGTTGGAACTATAGAACCTGAGATCTTGTCTCAGAAAAACATCATGGGTTGCTATGACACTGATAAATCATATATTTCAAATCCATCATGGTTTCCGCTACTTTAAATTTTGAATGCTTTGGTTGTCACTGAGGCTAACAAAAAAAGATGACAGTAGCTATGCATTTTAAAATCTGTATTATTTTTTGCGTAAAAACAATGTAATCATTGATTGAAAAGTGGTCTGAATGAAGTTTCTAATCCTCTTCCCTACCCCTATGCAGGCCGCTGGTGGTCGTGGCGGTGGCCCTCCTGTTGGAGGTGGACGGGGCGGTGCGCCTCCAGTGAGGAGGTAGATTTATCCACAGGCGCTGCGTGAAGCGAGCCGCTAGCAGCTTGCTGTCTTTGCTGCTGCGGCCATGTTTGCGAGCTTATGCACATCCAGTTTAGTCTGCGGAATCGTATTTCTGATGTGGTGTATTTTGACGTGATGATGTATTGCTGTAAGCACTAAAGACTGGGTAGTTAATGGAGTGGATTGTCTCAGTTGATATGAGTGGGCTGCTGCCATTGTTGCTACTCGGAAAGATTCCTTGCCTCGATATCCTGTTTTAGGGTACATGTGTGCCAGTGCCAGGTTCCATCGCACGTTGTTGTTTCATGTTATCAAAACCACTGTGTCTATTTCATAGGATATGTTTGTCTCATATTTACGGGTTATAGCATTAATGCCGCTAACGGCTTAAAAATGCGGAGAGAGTGTTTAAGATAAACTTGGCAAAGTGTTGCCGCTGTTATATTTAGGAAAACAAAACATGGCGTCGAGCCTAGAAAACGAATTTCCCAGTAGTGTCTCTGGTTAAATCAGCACCATATCAGATGCAAGTTGAAACATAGGAGGATATATTCATATATATAAGCAATGGATTGATTGCAAGGCAAAAAATAAATATCAGAACCCGCGGTCTCTGTCTAGAAATTTGTTGCACCTGGTCCCTGCTGTCCTCTTCCTCGACCATGGATTGGAGGGTTCTCCCTCGTGGAAAACGCATGCACGAAAGCGACGGCACGGACATGGTCAAGTTTGACGTGTACACGTGAACGCCGCGGAGTACGAGAAGGTGGCGCCAGGAGGGCGGGAGATGGCCGACAGCTTCGTGTGCTTGAGCCATCCCGCCATGGACGGCACCGGGAAGGGGAGGGCGACAAGGACGAGCATGAGGGTGGCCTTGAGCGCGCTCTTGCAAGACCTCGGCGCCGATGGAGACGAGAGCGTGACCGTGACGCTGGTGCCGAGGCATGGCAAGGTCAAGATCGCAGGCCTGCAGAGAATTGTGTACATGGTGGAGTGAGATTAATCGTCACAGCTAGCACCACAATGCATATGCCCTAGCTAGCTACTCTATATATATTTTGTCTCCTGGCCGGACTAGTTGTAAATCTGATCAGTTCATCACTAGGCGCATACTCCAGCACTCTCGCGCTTGAGGAGCTGGAAGAAAGACCTGAGCAGCTGGACCTAGAGATTTAGAAAAAAAATCTACACGAGGATCTCTCTTAAAAACAAAAAAAACTAGCTGCCAGGGCGACATCAAGGAAGAAGACGTCAGAGACGGCCATGGTTTACACGAGGAGTTTGCTACAACTGAGCCATTCTTCAAACACCCTATATAATCTGGTAGCAGTAATATCATCGTCTCCAGGGACCAGCAGCTATGAAAATTACATAGAGAGAGAAACATCTGATCCTGAGACCTCCATTAATTCATGGCATTTCGTTTTATGCGTTCACTTTCACCGGTCCATCTAAGGACCGGCCGGGTTCTATAGAAAATGACTTCATTATAATAATTTTTTTCGTCACTTATAATGCATGTGCTTGAAGTCGCACATTGGCAAGTATGACGGAAAGGGTCATGCATGATATAGCATGACGGAAAGGGTCTAATGCCTCTATGTCATGTAATGATCTCCCGGTTGTAGTAATGATCTTCCGGTTGTAAATATTAGTTTCGGAGAACTCGATCTTGTAATAATGATAAATTTTATATAGTAGCGTATAATATGTTTACGTAACTCGATCTTGTTTGAAATGAAACATGAATATCGACAATAAAACACAAAAGAAAAAATAAACAGAAAACACAAAAGAATCAGAAAACAGAAAACAGGAAAATAGGAAAAGAAACAGAAAACAACAAAAAAGAAGAAAAATAATGCACATATAGTCCCGGTTCGTGTTACGTGTTACGAACCGAGACAAAAGGTTCTGCGCCAGAAGCTCACTCCCGCGGCCACATGGTTCCCCTTACGGCCCCGGGTCGTGGCGTGCCCGGGACAAAAGGCACCCCCCTTTTGTCCCGAACGCGTTGTCCCGGGCGCGCGACTGGGACAACGAGCCCTTACGACCCGGGACAAGTTGCTTGTTCTGCTCTAGTGTCAGTACATGAAACATAAGGTGTGGAAGTCCTCTCTAACCTATGGTTGTTCAACATATGATGGAAGGGTCATGATCTATAATTGTTTTCTTCATCCTTGGTTGCTAAAACCAGTCTAAGGAACAACATTGAGCGGATAAGAATGAGTGGAAGAATGAGCAGGGCAAGACGTATCTGTTGCGGATTGTGAATAAGAATGAGTGGAAGAAGATGACCATATCCGCACAAATAGTTTTTTCCTTGAAACATGGTTAAATGCGGAGTGCTGCGCTCGGCGAACACCCCGTTTCCTCTAAATAACTATTAAAATCCTCAAATATTTTAAAATTTATGAACATTTTTAAATATGTATATCTTTAAAAGTTCGTCGACACATTTTCTGATTTCACCAAAAAATTCAAGATGAGCCGGAAAAATGAGTTAGAAAAGCCAGAAATTCTTCCCTTTGTGTGACCTCCATCACTAGGTGAAGTATCCACATAAATGATGAGAGAGCGAGAGAACAACGAACGTGTGGTCAACTAAATGCACCGGATTTCTCTAAAGAAACTACTATCTGTAAGGGTCATTTTTTTAGATAAAGGGAATTTATTGATATCAAGACAATACCAAATACACCCAGCCTCTGCAACAACGTAGCTATATGGATGCACACAACCAAAAAAAGAAAGAAGAATTACATAAAACAAAAGTCCCGCTGGAGCGATCTAATCCTTGAGACAGCAGCACTAACACCTCCAAGACAACACCAGAAGTCCAGCTTCTCCAAAGGTTTTCACCCTGAAAAAAATACTCGCACTCAAAACAATGCCTCCAACAAGGCATTTGCCAGACACAACCAATTAAGACCAGACCTTGGATTTTCACCCTGAGGCATAAGACTTTGAAATTCTCCTGTGCAGTCGCCCCCACTTACAAACCGCTGCTCAAAATCACGAAACACCCAGCCAATTCTTCATCGCCACAAAAACACAAACCACCATTGCTAGTCCCCATATCCGGCCTTCCATGTCATTCTCCGCCAGCCCCATGGAACGAGAAAGCGTGTTCCATAGTATTAACAGCCAGCAGAGCTTCAAAGCGCTCCCTGTGAAACCAAACGGAACGGAACATAAAGGAAGAAGATGACGTGGATGGCCATGGTTTTCACGAGGGGTTAGCTACGAGACACAATGGATGGATGGAGATTTGGGTGATAATTCCGGCCGGGAACATATATGGAGGGGAACATATAGGCTGGCTCGATTCCACCACGTACTACTAACATGCATGTCCCTTTTCAAGAGAAGTTAGCCGAGCCGAGAAGCATTTCCACTAGCTAGCAAACTACTCATATGTTCGTTCGCTATATATATATCCTTAGTCATCTCTCCGTACTATTTCCACCAAAGTTCATCCAAGATTCATCCTTCCCTCCCCAAGTCAGCTAGCTTCTTACGGCAGCCATGGCGGCCGTGCTCCTCCTCGTCGCGGCTCTAGCAGTAGCAGTGGCTGGCGGCGAAGCAGCGCTCGTTGAGCACACCTTCGTAGTAAGCTAGCGCTCTCCCCTCTAGCTCTAGCTCTCATGCCAAGTTGATCTGTCGACCTTACCTTACCTAGTTAGCTTACAATCGATTTGCTGGAATGCATGTATGCATAGGTGAGCCAGATGAAGCTGCACCACCTGTGCCATGACACGGTGCACACTGTGGTGAACGGGCAACTCCCCGGCCCGACGATCGAGGTCACTGAAGGGGACTCGGTGGCCGTACATGTCATCAACAAGTCACCCCATACAGTAACAATTCATTGGTAATTAGTTTACCAAGTTTTTCCTAGTATCTACTCCAGCTCAGTTTCTCTGTGCATGCATGGCATGGATGAAGTTTATTTCGCGACTAGTTTCAGCTCCTCTGAATCTCTCTCACGGCTGCTAGCTAGCTTCACACGGCCATCGGCATCGTCTAATTAAGTTCCAACGACAAGCTAGTTCAGCTGCCTGCACCATCTAAGCAGGCTTACATGCATAAGAAAAGCAAGATAAATTAATATGCTGATACATCTCGACAAGATTAGGGCTAACAAGTTTGCACTCTTTCGATGCAGTTTTGTGACAGTGTTTTCTATATATCTATCGATTTCTGTTATCTATTATATACGAAAAGTAAGATGCAGAAATCCTAAACAGAGACACCACGGTTTGAGCCACATCAACCAAATTATTTGTTGGATACTTAGATTTAAAATTAGTGCTAAGATTTAATATAATAAGATTATTTCGTAACCATGTAGTTTGCTTGACACGATACATAGTCTTACCTTCTAGACATGGACTCACGTGATGATTAAACGTGATTTTTTTTTTGCATGGAAGGCATCCCATACAAATAGCCTGGTCGGTTTAAAAAACAAACGAACTTTATACCAAGCAGGGTTTAAATCTCTCGTGACTTAAAAATAAAACATAGAAGAACTAAGCAACAATTTCAACTGATCTCATGCTCGTTAGCCTTATCTAAGTTGTGCCAAAAAATTGGTTGGTGTTTTTTAGAACTAATATTAAGTCAATTATTTATGAAAAGTAAACCACAAATAGAACACATCTAATGATCTACCAATAGTCCAATAGTTACTCAAGTAGTATCTTGATGAATATTCATTACTTTCTTGAGATAAATAGGTAGTAGATATTTTAACACATATGCAAGCTTTGTGGCTTAATTATAGTTTTCCAAACCGAACGATGTAATACTATGACTAGAATTAATGCACTTTATAATATTTTATTTCATTTTGACATGCTCAAATCATGTATACCTGTACGCAGGCATGGAGTGAAGCAGCAACTCAATTGTTGGGCTGATGGACCAGCAATGATAACACAATGCCCCATCCAGCAAAATAAGCAGTTCACCTATCGATTCAATGTTACCGGCCAGGAGGGCACATTATGGTGGCATGCTCATGTCGGCTTCCTCCGTGCAACAGTTCATGGCGTCTTGATCATCCGTCCAAGATCCAGTCCAAATTCTTATCCATTTCCCAAACCTGACAAGGAAATCCCCGTTGTTATAGGTTTGATTACTGTTGACAATAGTACTCACTGAGTCTTTTTCTCACATAAGCTCGATCGTTAAAATATATTCAACTCCATGCATGTAGGTGAATGGTGGGATATAGATGTTGCTAAGTTGGAAAGGGACGTCGCACATAATCATTATGGAAATGTGCCTCGTTCAAGCACACTCAATGGAAAGCTTGGAGACCTTAATAACTGTTCTGGTAATTAACATTTTATACTATTTCAGAGTAAGTTAATTCCTATAGATAGATACAACAGATATCAGACAAATTAATATGATTTTGCCTTGTTTGTAGGGGTCATCGAAGACAACTACATTCTGAATGTGGAGCAGGGCAAGACGTATATGTTGCGGATTGTGAATGTTGCTGTCCACAACGACTACTACTTCAAGATCGCTGGGCATAATTTTACGGTTGTCGGCGCTGATGCAAATTATGTGAAGCCTTACACCACAGAGATCATTGCGATCGCTCCAGGTGAGAGTGTCGACGCTTTGGTACTTTGCGACGCACCTCCTGGCAAGTACTACATGGTCGCTCTGGCCATGCATACACCAGATCGTTTGATCTTACCGAAAGTCATGTCAAGAGGAATTTTACACTACAACAATAATCCAAGCACAAGATATGACGATGCTACTCCGGCAATTGCCCCTGAAATGCCCCTTAATGATGAATTCACCCCGTCCTTCTTCTTCCATGGAAACCTGACCAGCCTCCCTCATCCACTTTTGCCTCCGGTGCCGCTAAGCGTTGATGAGCGGCTGATCATCGCCACCGACACGGGGTACTTCTGCAAAGAAGGCGGAACGGCATGCCGCAAAATTGTCGCCCGTATGAACAACATCTCCTTCGTGATGCCCACGACACCATTGCTCCAAGCACACTACTACAGAAACATGAGCAACGTGGTAAACATGATGCAAGAACTTCCAAGCAGCCAGCCAGCCATAGTGTACAACGAAGGCACGGTGATGAAGGCCACTTCATTTAGGAGGGTGAAGTACAACACGACATTGGAGATTATCTTCCAGGGGCCGCCACAGATGCAAACCTTCCCTAACCCTATGCACCTTCATGGGCATGACGTTTTCATTGTAGCGCACGGTATTGGCACATATGAAGTGGAGAAGCATGTGCCGACATACAACTTGGTCGATCCGCCGGCGAGGAACACGGTTGATGTTCCGAGGTTTGGGTGGACAGCTATCCGATTTGTCGCACGTAATCCCGGTATGTGCAACTCTATATATGCATGCGTTGTATATATGGATATATTTACATTAAAACGTCAGCATTTGGATATTAATTGGTGTTTTTTTACAATAATGAATAGGTGTGTGGTTCTTCCACTGTCATTTTGAGAGCCACGCGTCGTCGGGAATGGCGATGGTGCTCGTGGTGGAAGATGGGCCGACGCCGGATACGGCTCTCCCCCCGCCACCGGCAGATTTTCCAAGTTGTGACGACCAAAGTTTGATGGCCGATGAATAATTAATGTATCCTAAGTTTGAATAAACCGTCGTGTCGTTGTGTACTTCCTACATTTTTTTTTGAAAGAAGCAACGGTTGTATTTGTATATATAGTTGGTATAGTGTGTTATTTGTTATTTTCCTGGATAAACTTGGTAGAAGTTACCGTGCTGACACTACACACGAACCACCACTTGGTGTAACTAGTGTGCTATTTGTGGCCCGCCTCGTCGTCTGCCGCCACCTCTCCTCCGCCATCCTCCGTGTAGACGGCGGCGCCAGGGGCATGGCGCGGCGGGCCGGAGGCGACGGGTACTCCCCCTCGCGCTCTGGCGGGGGCGACCGGGCGCCCACTGAGATGGCGCCGCTCTTCCCCTTCTGCGACTACGAGCACTTGCTCATCGTCATGGACAAGCCTGGCGGGGACGGCGCCTCCAAGCAGCAGATGATCGGCTGCTACGTCCACACCCTCGCCAAGGTCCTCGGAAGGTACCCTGCACCTCGCCTCGCCTCGCCATGATCCCGTTGTGTCCCACCAGTTGCAAATGATGAGCTAGCCGCGCGCCTGCGCCTGCTTCTGCTAGCTCCCTGCCTTTACTGTCATTGTTGTCGTCCCAAGCATAGAGACATTGCTAACAAAAATATTTTTGGATTAGGTCATCTCCAACGGCCCGACGCAAATATCATTGCGATTCAAACAAGATAAATTTTCTAAATAAAAGATCTCCCATCGTATCGAAGATATGTTGCACATCTTTATTTTATATATAGCATGCAACCAAATTACTTTTTGAAAGTTTCTATATTCAGTTGTTGTAAAGGTGCCCAGTGCAGCAAGGTAAAACCAAAACCAAACAAGACAAGATCTTGTGTTTTTGTTGTGGTTTAACTGGACACGTTGGTACAACATGTTCTGCAGTTTTATGTGTTTATTGTGACTCGTTTTTTCACTCGGATGACGCATGTCCACTGCCCAAAATAACTAAACCGACTGCTAGTTTGTATGGGATGGCTAGAGAATGTTTCATGTTCTTCAAGATTGACGGATTAGAGAATTTACTTTATAAATTGTAATTTGGCAACTAGCCAGTCTGTTATAATTTTTATTTATGAATTGTAAATTGGATACATAGCTTCAGGACTCTACTGAGAGATGCTAGATTAATGTACATAATATACCAGCTATTTCTTTACTGACAACTGCATTAATGTAGTTTTTATACTAACCCGTGCGACTACACGGGTAATTGACACATAATTACACATTACAATCTTGCGTATGATCATAAACAAATCTTATAATGCATGCACAACATTGGGTATAAAATATTTATTACGCTTCGACTATTTTAATGCAGGACACCCGACAGCGACGTATTTTCCAGTAGTGAGCTTCCGCATTTTAACTACATGCTGAAAAAAAGTGAAATACCGGGTGCATAATTAGTGATAAAAAAGTATTCCAGTAATGTCGTATTCTACAGAATCCCAGCCAGCCCTTAGATGGTCCAACAAAAATTTGTGGTAGCTTGGTCCCGAGAGATGTCACCTCAATACTTTTTTTGACATGAAAATGTCACATGAAGACTCCAACAGCTGGATCAAGACAGTATGTATGTACGTGTTGCTACGAAATTAAAGACAGACGGTAACATCCTCGTCCTGTAGCCAGCTCCTCGTGAGAAGCATGTTCATGAGTTTCGTCTTCTTCCTCGTTGTGTCAACCAGATGTTTATTGTATGTGACATTTCTGTTCTCTCTCGTCATATACCGTCGGAAAATGGCATTCGTTTGATTGATTTAGTCTTGTCTGTTATGATTTATTGGACAATAAAATAAAACACCACGCCCCCAAGGAGATGTTAAACACGACAACGGCTAAGATCGCTCCCTTTGTGCCCCTTTATATAAGGGCATCACTACGGGAGTAACAGCCTAGACCGACGGCAAATGCCGTCGGGCTCACGCTGGAAACCGTCGGCGTATACGTAGCCCGACGGTGGCCGTCGGGCTAAGGCCGTCGGCGTGTAATTCGTCGGGCTCACGCCGTTGCCGTCGGCGTCGCAAATGCCGTCGGGCTCATAGTGAGACCGACGGCATTGCCGTCGGGCTCATAGCTAGCTACGCCGACGGTATTGCCGTCGGGCTCATAGATAGCTCTACCAAATATTTTTCAAAACCAATTTTTCAAAAAAAAAATTGAATTTTTTTTCAACTTTTTTTATTATTATTTCAACTCCAATTTAGTCATATATTTAATCTCATATCACACGCTTAATCATAATCTTAGCTCAAACTATCCACCATTAGTCAAACTTACCAGACGGTCACCCATCCTTAGAGTGCTCCAGGCCAAGCACGCTTAACTATTGAGTTCTATTTAAATGAGATTCCAGTTGAGATGTCATACCTTGCTGCTATTAGTACGATAGCAATCATATTAACCCTCATTTGACATATTATACTTTTTAATCTTTAAAATTTCAAAAATAAGATTTGAATGAACAAAATAACTATGTTTAATAATACTTGAATAATAATAATAATCAATTATTTTAGTTTTGTTTTGTCTTTTCCATTTAATAAGAAATAATTCATATCTTCATATTTGTATATCAGAATTTACTAAATAAAATGTCTATGTCGATCATAAAAATGAGAGGAATCCAAATATGACATCCATGTCATAATTTTCATAATGAATGATGTCTTTTAAAACAAACAAGAACCAACATAAATCAGCATAAAGTCAATTAAAGAGGCGAATTTAGATAGAAAGCAAGGAAAATCCTCATATTCAGGTATTATCCATAAAATATGTTCTACTCTTTGTGAAAATTAAATGGGTGTCATTTTGGACCATATTTTATGTACTTGCTTCACAAAAAAAGTCATTTTTGGTACTTAAAAAATGGAAAATGATATTTCGAAAAAGAATTTTGAAAATCGCTTCGGTGACGTTGTTTACCATACCATGACACACATATGTGCTGAATATGGGCACTTTATCACAAACTATGACATGATAATGGTCATACATTGGTCATTTGTCTTGAAACTTATGCATATTTATAGATGATTGACATTTTTATGAAGTTTTGTTTCGAAAAGTTTACCAAAACTCAAGTTTATCATTTTTCCTATAAACTAGTACACGTAAAAGGACTCCATGCCAAAGGGTTTCTTGTTTTGAATACTTTTTCATATTTTTTCATTTCTTTCAAAAAACGGTCAAAATGGAGAGCATGGCTATTCATCAAAAGTGGTCGAATTTTTCAAAACTATTGACGGTTCTATGTTGTAACAACTACTTGTGTACCTTAAAATTATTTTTGTAAGAACTTCAGAGCAAACTATCACACAGTTGTAGTTCAAATTTGAATTACTTTCGGAAAATTGACATAAAGTCAATTAAAGAGGCGAATTTAGATAGAAAGCAAGGAAAATCCTCATATTCAGGTATTATCCATAAAATATGTTCTACTCTTTGTGAAAATTAAATGGGTGTCATTTTGGACCATATTTTATGTACTTGCTTCACAAAAAAAGTCATTTTTGACACTTAAAAAATGGAAAATGATATTTCGAAAAAGAATTTTGAAAATCGCTTCGGTGACGTTGTTTCCCATACCATGACACACATATGTGCTGAATATGGGCACTTTATCACAAACTATGACATGATAATGGTCATACATTGGTTATTTGTCTTGAAACTTATGCATGTTTATAGATGATTGACATTTTTATGAAGTTTTGTTTTGAAAAGTTTACCAAAACTCAAGTTTATCATTTTTCCTATAAACTAGTACACGTAAAAGGACTCCATGTCAAAGGGTTTCTTTTTTTGAGTACTTTTTCATATTTTTTCATTTCTTTTAAAAAACGGTCAAAATGGAGAGCATGTCTATTCATCAAAAGTGGTCGAATTTTTCAAAACTATTGACGGTTCTATGTTGTAACCACTACTTGTGTACCTTAAAATTATTTTTGTAAGAACTTCAGAGCAAACTATCACACAGTTGTAGTTCAAATTTGAATTACTTTCGGAAAATTGACATAAAGTCAATTAAAGAGGCGAATTTAGATAGAAAGCAAGGAAAATCCTCATATTCAGGTATTATCCATAAAATATGTTCTACTCTTTGTGAAAATTAAATGGGTGTCATTTTGGACCATATTTTATGTACTTGCTTCACAAAAAAAGTCATTTTTGACACTTAAAAAATGGAAAATGATATTTCCAAAAAGAATTTTGAAAATCGCTTCGGTGACGTTGTTTCCCATACCATGACACACATATGTGCTGAATATGGGCACTTTATCACAAATTATGACATGATAATGGTCATACATTGGTTAGTTGTCTTGAAACTTATGCATGTTTATAGATGATTGACATTTTTATGAAGTTTTGTTTTGAAAAGTTTACCAAAACTCAAGTTTATCATTTTTCCTATAAACTAGTACACGTAAAAGGACTCCATGCCAAAGGGTTTCTTTTTTTGAGTACTTTTTCATATTTTTTCATTTCTTTTAAAAAACGGTCAAAATGGAGAGCATGGCTATTCATCAAAAGTGGTCGAATTTTTCAAAACTATTGACCGTTCTATGTTGTAACCACTACTTGTGTACCTTAAAATTATTTTTGTAAGAACTTCAGAGCAAACTATCACACAGTTGTAGTTCAAATTTGAATTACTTTCGGAAAATTGACATAAAGTCAATTAAAGAGGCGAATTTAGATAGAAAGCAAGGAAAATCCTCATATTCAGGTATTATCCATAAAATATGTTCTACTCTTTGTGAAAATTAAATGGGTGTCATTTTGGACCATATTTTATGTACTTGCTTCACAAAAAAAGTCATTTTTGACACTTAAAAAATGGAAAATGATATTTCCAAAAAGAATTTTGAAAATCGCTTCGGTGACGTTGTTTCCCATACCATGACACACATATGTGCTGAATATGGGCACTTTATCACAAACTATGACATGATAATGGTCATACATTGGTTATTTGTCTTGAAACTTATGCATCTTTATAGATGATTGACATTTTTATGAAGTTTTGTTTTGAAAAGTTTACCAAAACTCAAGTTTATCATTTTTCCTATAAACTAGTACACGTAAAAGGACTCCATGCCAAAGGGTTTCTTTTTTTTGAATACTTTTTCATATTTTTTCATTTCTTTTAAAAAACGGTCAAAATGGAGAGCATGGCTATTCATCAAAAGTGGTCGAATTTTTCAAAACTATTGACGGTTCTATGTTGTAACCACTACTTGTGTACCTTAAAATTATTTTTGTAAGAACTTCAGAGCAAACTATCACACAGTTGTAGTTCAAATTTGAATTACTTTCGGAAAATTGACATAAAGTCAATTAGAGAGGCGAATTTAGATAGAAAGCAAGGAAAATCCTCATATTCAGGTATTATCCATAAAATATGTTCTACTCTTTGTGAAAATTAAATGGGTGTCATGTTGGACCATATTTTATGTACTTGCTTCACAAAAAAAGTCATTTTTGACACTTAAAAAATGGAAAATGATATTTCCAAAAAGAATTTTGAAAATCGCTTCGGTGACGTTGTTTCCCATACCATGACACACATATGTGCTGAATATGGGCACTTTATCACAAACTATGACATGATAATGGTCATACATTGGTTATTTGTCTTGAAACTTATGCATGTTTATAGATGATTGACATTTTTATGAAGTTTTGTTTTGAAAAGTTTACCAAAACTCAAGTTTATCATTTTTCCTATAAACTAGTACACGTAAAAGGACTCCATGCCAAAGGGTTTCTTTTTTTGAGTACTTTTTCATATTTTTTCATTTCTTTCAAAAAACGGTCAAAATGGAGAGCATGGCTATTCATCAAAAGTGGTCGAATTTTTCAAAAATATTGACGGTTCTATGTTGTAACCACTACTTGTGTATCTTAAAATTATTTTTGTAAAAATTTCAGAGCAAACTATCACACAGTTGTAGTTCAAATTTGAATTACTTTCGGAAAATTGACATAAAGTCAATTAAAGAGGCGAATTTAGATAGAAAGCAAGGAAAATCCTCATATTTAGGTATTATCCATAAAATATGTACTACTCTTTGTGAAAATTAAATGGGTGTCATTTTGGACCATATTTTATGTACTTGCTTCACAAAAAAAGTCATTTTTGGCACTTAAAAAATGGAAAATGATATTTCTAAAAAGAATTTTGAAAATCGCTTCGGCGACGTTGTTTTCCATACCATGACACACATATGTGCTGATTATGAGCACTTTATCACAAACTATGACATGATAATGGTCACACATATGTGTTGAAACTTATGCATGTTTGTATATGATTGATATTTTTGTAAAGTTTTGTTTTGAAAAGTTGCCAAAACTCAAGTTTATCATTTTTCTAAAAACTAGTACACGTCAAAAGACTGCATGCCAAAGGGTTTCTTTTTTTTTAGTACTTTTTCATATTTTTTTTGAATGTAATCTAATTTTTTAAGAAAAACTGAAAAACAGTATAGTGAGCCCGACGGTAATGCCGTCGGGCTCACTATGTGATTAGCTGGACGCTGACGACACTGTAAGCCCGACGGTGGCCGTCGGGCTCACTAAATGAACGCTGACGGCACTGTGAGCCCGACGGTGGCCGTCGGCCTTACAACTAGGACGCCGACGGCAAAACGACGCCGACGGTTTTTTCGTTTCGTCGGTTTCACGTTGTGACGCCGACGGCCCCGACACATTGCCGTCGGCGTTGAAATAGCTGTCGGGCTGGGCTGAGTTTCCCGTAGTGCATGGTAGCCATTTAATATTTTTAATTCAACATTAAGAATAATAAATGAGCCGCCACAAAGAAACCATATAGCACAATTATATTTAATTTGTGGATCACTCATCCGTTGTAGCATGAAATCTTCGTCGCTCATGTTTTTGGCTGATGTCCATATCGCCAGAGAGCGGTACCACGCCCTTGTGGCATGGGTGCTGGTTGGCACAAAGGGCGGCGACCCTCCTCATCGGCGAGCCGTGGCACACCCTTGTGTCATGGGTGCTGGTTGGAACAAGCGGCGACGGCCCTCCTCTGAGGCGAGCGGTGGCACAACCACTTCTCAGGTTTCAAGCGGCACCCAATTAGAACGTTTTCAGTTAAAAGTGATTGAACCTGAGAAAAAATGTTACAGCTAAATTAGGAGTATGATTTGGTTTCTTTTAATGTTTAGTAAGCACCCCGATTGTAGTCCCCGTGTAAACAAAATCTACTTCCGAGTCTGCGGATTTGATACACAAATACTTGTTTTATGTACCAGTTTACGAGAGTAGGGCTTGGATATGAATCTGGCGAGCCAATGAGTTTTATCTAGATTGAGATCTAATTAACTAATACTAGTAAAGACTATATACTACTCCTAGCTAGTTTAGCATCCAATTAATTGTCACTGATTTAGTACAACTACTAATTCAGTGGTAATTGATGTGGATCGGAGAAAGTACTCTTTTAAATTGGGAGCATCTTGTTTATTGATACATAGTTCCAACCTCATTCCAGGAAAAATAATAATCAGTGGAGTCGTAGTCTACAGAACCCCGGCCGTCCCTTAGACGGACCAATGAAATATTTTTGTAGCTCGTCCTGAGAGTTCTCACTGAAATACTTGGACAGCTGGATCAGGACCTGCTAGATGTCTCACTGTATTTGTTGTGTAGCTCAGATACCCACTCCCCAGTGACAAGCATGCATGTCTCGTCCCGTAGCTAGCTCCTCGTGAGAAGCATGTCCGTGGACTAGTGGCGTTGGTTTTTTTTAGGTAAAGGACTAGTGCCGCTGATTGAAATGTGTTTATCTGCAGAGCGCAAATACACATCCTTCGACCAGACGACGGCCATCCTTACCTATATATGTTGTATACCATATGCCTCGATGTCTGTATGAATTGCTAGCAAACTCACTTGAAAACGGGCAGTACGTACGTAGGTACCCAAAGCTAGCCAGCTCCTCGTAGCAGCCATGGCGGTCTGCATCATCTTCTTCCTCGCTGTGGCCCTGGCAGCGGGCGGCGGTGAAGCAACCCTCGTTGAGCACACGTTCGTTGTAAGCTCTCTCTCCATCCTACAACAAGAAACTTACGTTGCATACATATGTATAGCTACGGTAACTAGCTAACCTTGTCGGACGGTACAATACGAATTTGCGCAGTACAAATTAAAACACTCACTGATTATGCGAGATTAATGCTAACATCACTCTCTAGTCTCTAGTCTCATCATAATGTATTTGGATAGTTGGACAATGCCCTTATGCTTACGATTCGCTTGAATGCACAGGTAAGCCAGATTAAGCTGCATCACCTCTGCAAGGACAGGCTAGTCCCTGTGGTGAACGGGCAACTACCTGGCCCCGTGATCGAGGTCACAGAAGGAGACTCGGTAGTTGTTCATGTCATCAACACGACACCAAATGAAGTAACCATTCATTGGTAATTATTAATCAACGAGCCTTACGGATTCCTTGTCAAAAAGAAGAAGAAGAAAAAAGAATGATCCTATATTTATTTGTGTAGGCACGGTGTGAAGCAGCAACTGAACTGCTGGCATGATGGAGCAGCGATGATAACACAATGCCCCATCCAGCCGAATAATAATTTCACCTATCGATTCAACGTCATCGCCCAGGAGGGCACGTTGTGGTGGCATGCTCATGTCGGCTGCCTCCGTGCAACTGTTCATGGCGTCTTGGTCATCCGGCCAAGATTTGGACCTGATTCTTACCCATTTCCAAAACCTGACGAGGAAATCCCCATTGTCTTAGGTTGGTCTGTTAATGAATGGGCATCTATGCTATTCGTTATGCTAGTCTGTTACTTCATTAGGCCTGTTAAAATATATAATTATCAACTCCACCCATAAAATAACTATATATATATATGTTTATCTCCTACATGTAGGTGAATGGTGGGATGTAGATCTTGTTGAGCTGGGGAATAAAATCGCGCTCAGCAAATTTAGTGATCAGGCCATTTCAACTACACTCAATGGCAAGCTTGGAGATCTCAACAACTGTTCTGGTAATTATCACTCCTCGTCTTGTTGTTGTCTTTACAAACTTCTCTCGAGTTTTGTGTGGTAGTAGGTTTGCGTCTCATAGATGTGTTTGAGATTTAGCACTCGCATATGGTTTCTTATTAGTGTGTCGGCTCGCTTTCCCTGTTTTTCTTTCTCTTCTCCTTTGCTCGTTATTGTATTGAAGTTTGTGTTACTATTAATCAATTAATTAAATTGGAGTTAGCCGGGTGGAAAACACACCTCATACTTTTTCAAGAAAAACTAACGCTTAGTGACAAGATTTCAATGTATATTAATTTGAAACATGCATGTGTAGGAATTATCGAGGACATGTACAATCTTAATGTGGAGCACGGCAAGGCATATTTGTTACGAATAGTGAATGCTGGGCTCCACTCAGAGTACTACTTCAAGATCGCAGGGCACATTTTCACGGTGGTCGCAGCTGATGCAAACTATGTGAAACCATACACAACTGATATCATTGTGATCGCGCCAGGTGAGACGGTCGACGCGTTGGTGCTTGCTGATGCACCTCCTGGCAGGTACTACATGATCGCCATGCCCATCGTAGGACAAGCTAGCCTGCTTCATCCAAAGACAAAATTGGAAAATATTTCAAGAGGGATGTTGTATTACAAAAAATCTAGCAAAATTATTCCTGCAGTAGCCCCTGAAATGCCATGTTGTTATGATAAAGGAGCCACATCATTCCACTTCCATGGCAACTTGACTAGTCTACCTCACCGGTTTCTGCATTCGGTGCCAGCAACTGTCGATGAGCGACTTGTCATGAACACTGACATGGGGTACATATGTAGAGAAGGTGAATCAGCTTGTAGTGCTCTTGTGGCCCGTATAAATAACATCTCGTTCCAGCTACCCACGGAGACGTCCTTACTCCAAGCACACTACTACAACAATATGAGCAGCACAATAAACATGGTACGCGAATTTCCAAACAATCCACCAAATATGGTGTTCAACAATGGCACAACGTTTAAGGCTACGTCATTGAGGAGGGTGCGATACAACACTACATTGGAGATTGTGTTCCAAGGGCCGCCGGAGGAGTTCAGCTTCCCTAATCCTATGCATCTTCATGGGCAAGACTTCTTCATTCTTGCCCAGGGACTCGGCAAATACGACGTGACAAAGCATGTGCAGACATATAACTTGGTGGATCCACCCATGAGAAACATGGCCCTTGTTCCAAGATTTGGGTGGACAGTCATCCGGTTCGTTGCAAGTAATCCAGGTACGTGCAGCTATATATGTTTATATATATTTTATATGAATAATGGATTTATGATCTTTATTATTTGGAATAGGGGTGTGGATTTTGCATTGCCATATTGAACAACACGTGTCGTCTGGCATGGCAATGGCGTTTGTGGTGGATGATGGGCCAACGTCGGACACAACTCTCCCACCACCTCCAGCAAATTATCCAATATGTCGTGGACAAAACAGTAAGACGGCATATGAATAATGAAGAATAATGTTCTGTAAGATATCATTGATTGCGGTGTCGTTCTGTACCTCATATTCAATAATCCCTAGAAGCAATGGTTGCTTACAAGGTATATTTGTAATTTGTTTGTGTAATTTTGTCTTATAAACACACCTTATGGTTATATTTATTAAAGAACTGATATTGTAGAACTCTTTTCTCTCTCTCTCTCTCTATATATATATATATATATATGAACCGGATGATGAGCTTCTTTTTTTTCTTCCGTGGTTCAATTCTGCGCGTGCATGTGATGTTTTGCTTTTGCGCACGATGAGCAGTATCCGAGCTTCTGCGTGCATGCATGATGTGTAGAGTACGATTTGCTTTCTTTTCTTTTGTGATGTAATTCATTACGTCCGGTGCATGCAGCACCATCGTCAGATCAGTTATCGTACAGAAATCGTATAGCTATTCATCGTACGCGTAGTAGTTTCTTTATGCTTGTGTTAATGAGCAGGCCTCGGTTCAAAATTTGCTGTTGTCCTACACACTATTTATAACCGTAGTAGACACATCCTTACCCGTCCAAAATCATTCCGTGCCTGCTCAAAATCACAAACGGTGCTTTCAAACAAAATAAAAGGCGCTTGTACACTGGGTTGTACAGATCATATTAAACTCATGACAGAAAATCCCTCCAGGAGAACATGTACGTTTCTGTGATGTAAAAGATGAAATAGATTCCTCTTATTTTTCTAATCAATTTAGATATTTTCTTTGTTAAATTTAGATTTTACGGATTTAAAGATTTAAATAAATGAATTATTTCATATTAAATGAAAAATAGCTATGCCGACGGTAGATAAAAAAGCTATACCGACAGCAAAGTCGTCGGCACATCCCTATGTCGTCAAGTGTATGTTACCCACTAGATGTTGCACCAACGGCTAAACGTACACCGACGAGTGCCGTCGGTCTAGTCTGCCCTACGCAGTGGTTCCCAGAAATATGAGAGAGAGAGAGAGGATTCCACAAAAGTGATGCTTTAGCGTGCTGAATAGGACGATGTTGGCGCTGGAGTTGGTGAAGAGCAGCAAGAGGTGCATAAATGAGGAGATTCAGGTCGTTTTGTACTTGGGGAGGACCAACAGCAGTAGAAGTTGAAGAAAAGCAACAGGCATTGAGGAAGAACAACACCAGGCGTTGAGGAGGTCGTCGACTTCGCTAGTTCGTTGATGGAGAGGAGAAGCAGCAGGGGATGCGGGACAGTGGCGAGTGGTGGTGGTGTGGTGGAGTCGTGGTGGCGCGCCGCCACGCCTGGCCTGGCCCTAGTGGCGACCGGTAGTGGAGAAGGAGCTTGGGGATTAGGGCAGAAATGCCAGGCCTATCAATTGGAGATGCAGCTAGGGATTTAACCCCTCATGGCTGTTTGCCTCCATTTTCATATTGGTCCTCCTCCGTTTCTTCTTTCTTCACAAGATCATCCCTCTATTCTTCATCTAGCCCCCCTTGGATATGTACTCTTCTTTCGCTCAGGTCCGATTAGAAGAATGTGTGCCTTGTCGCACTAATCTGCAAGGAATGGAAGCAATAATGTAAATATGATCATTTAGGCATTATTCCTCTATCTAACAATGACTTCTGTTCCATTTGACCAATGAAGCTTCAGAAAATGGCAGGTAAAAAGGTATCAATATGATGTTCATCAGCATCCTCAATTGCCAAATGAAGTGGTCACCGCCTACACTAGGACCAAACAGAGTACATCAGCGATGATGGTGAGCAAGATCACGTAATCCAAAAGTATTAGGTTACACTCTATTTTCCGCTATACTTCCGCTATACTTCCTTACTAGTGGAGGTGGCGCGGCCATGCCGCGCCCGTGGAGTAAATTAAATTTAAATTTGGAACATTCGGCAATTTTGAATTTTTTTCTATAAATTTACAGTTAATATAAGAAGGTGTAATGTTTATTGCAATTTTATTCGGCGAAAAATTGTTTGGACATGCATGGAGGCGTTTTATTTGTAAGGTCGTTTTTGTGTCGAATCTGAGTTGCATCGAGAAATCTTTTTTAGTTTGTGTATTTCTGTTACGTTCGGCAATTCTTAATTGTTTTCCTGTAAATTTACAGTTAATGTAAGAAGGCGTAATGTTTATTGCAATTTCATTCGGGGGGAAATTGTTTGAACATGCATGGAGGCATATTAATTGTGAAGTCACTTTTGTGCCGAATATGAGTTGCATTGAGAAGTCTTATTTATTTTGTGTATTTCTGTTTTTAACATAATTAGAATTTGATGGTTATATATTTGCGTGAATCATGGTCTGGAAGATACGAATTTGACATTTATAAATATTTTATGTAGTTACTAAAATTAGAGAATGGTCACTTTTGTGCCGAATATGAGTTGCATTGAGAAGTCTTATTTATTTTGTGTATTTCTGTTTTTAACCGAATTAGAATTTGATGGTTATATATTTGCGTGAATCATGGTCTGAAAGATACGAATTTGACGTTTATAAATATTTTATGTAGTTACTAAAATTAGAGAATGAGTTGTACCACGTAGCCATATTAGTTACTGTAACTGTTTTTTAGTTGATTTAGATTTTGTTGATCAATATTCGACATATATTTATATAAGCTACATATTTAATACAAAAACACTATAATGTGTAGTGTAATTTTTTTTAAAGTTGTTTAAACATGTATGGGGTTGGGTTGGGTGTAAAGGCATATTTTTTCTGTGAATTCTGATATTATTTTTGTATTTTTTCGAGTTATATTTTGAAAGATATGATTTATTTGAATTTTTTTCCTAAATCTGGAAAACCTAACGGGTGGGACCCACGCGTCAGCCTCACCACGCTGACGTCAGCCCTCGACGTCAGTGGGTGGCGGACGCGGCCGGCGCTGGCGAGACCACGGCGGCCGGCGGCGCACGCTCGCGGCCTCGAAATGGCGCGGCTTCGAGAGAGGAGGCAACGGCGAGCCGGGAGGGCGGCGTCTCGGACCATTTGGCTGCCGGAGCCGCCGCCGGTGAGCTTTTCCGCGGCGGCCTGAGACGGATTCCGGCCACTCGAGGACGATTCCTCCGGTGAGGAGGTGGAGGTCGTGGCGGCCGAGGCGCTCCTGCCCTCTGTTTAGACCGAGGAGACGCGGAACGGCCGTGCGGCGCGGCGGCGCCGCCGGCGACCTCGCAGTCGCGAGAGAGAAGGGGAAGGGGGGAACTGTGATGGCGAATTTGCAGATTAGTCTGCGAAGTTTTAGAAAATTGCAGATCGGTCCCTCGTAGCGTTAATTACTGGACGGCGGGGTAAGGACGTATTCTCGCAGTGGCTTTTCTGTAAAGTTCCGCGGCAACCGGTGGAACCGGCCGCCACCGGGGGTTACCGGGACGCGTGGCGGCCTCCCATTGGCTATAAATCGCCAATGAACAGTGTCGGGCGTGAGAAGGTGGACGTGGCCTAATCCTGGCCGTCCACTGGCCAGATCGAACGGCGAGGAATCGCCGGTGACGTGGAAGCTCGCCGGGGCGTGAATTCTGGGAGCTATTATATATTAGGTATTAAGGTTACACTCTATTTTCCGCAATCCGAGCAAACGGTCCTGCATATAATCAGAGCGATCTACAGCAATCCCCGGTCCCTGCATATAATCTGGCATTGTCACTCGTTGCGACTGATGAGCTCGCGGCGCAACTGCGCCTGCTTGCTTGTGCTAGCTCACTGATGCCTTACTGAAATACTGACGTTGTCGTTTTAGATCAGTCCCCTGTTCCCTCTATATATATAACCAGACAGTGTTACAGAATATGTAACCCCTGCATAGAATTAGAGCCATATAGAGGTCCTTGTATATAACCAGAGCCATAGGGATGCAACTGTGCCCACTTTGTACTTGTAGTCGAAATTGCCCGGAATTACTTGTGCTGGAGTTAGTTCAGTCTGTACTATTTGGCGGTGTTATGAGTCGCGCCGCTTGCACCCTCAGATCAGACAGCGTTTACTGCATCTTGCGGCCATGCCTAAACTGTGCAGAATTATGTAATATGTGCAACTTGTGTTCTTTGGCTAGTTCAGTAGCAGTTTCTGCTGAGTGCCGAGCACTGTCTAATGTTCATGTAAGCCGTTTGTTCTAATGTTTTCCTATCTTCTGAATGTGGCGCAGCGAGGAAGAGGCCAAGAAGAAGATATACAATGTCTCGTGCGCTACTTCGGGTTTGGGTTTCCATGCTATCTACGTCTAAAGCTAGCGATAACATGTTTCTACTCTTGGTAGTTGGGAGTGTGTCTAAATATATGTAACCTGTTGCCTTTTTGCTTGACCGTTTGAGCATGCCATGTTAAGTAAAAAAAATACTTTGTGTTGATTTGATACGTCATCTGTGGGAAGGGGTTTAGCCTATCGATTTCTCTGTGGTATTACGACTGATTAAATCGAGTGCCATTTTGCTTTGTCAAGGTTGCAAACTTGCAGTACGCCTGATGCCAACAGGCTAACTGAAACTGACGGGAAACTAGCTACGAAAACTGAACCAAAAAGTGTCGAACAGAACAACAGAACTCCCACCTATAGCCCTAAATACTCGGTCACCTGATTACAAAAAAGTGTTCGATTTATCTATGTTAGACTCGACCGTCAGCTGGCTGTCAATTGGGACAAGTAGGGCATTTAGAATGGTTTGCAGCGGATTAGATGTAAACATGGTGGAGAGTGCAAAAAATCTGTAAAACTGGTGGTTTGCGTAGTGAAATGGCGTGAGCATGTGGAGTGCAATTTCCTCGTTCAGAGAACCACGAACTAAATGAACTGAATTTGAACAATAGGTACCAGTACAGTATTTTTTTTTGGTCTAACATGTGCACACATCTTTATACCTCATAGCTTTTGCTGATGTGCAAATATTTGCATATGCCCATATTGAGAAGATCACTGAATGAAAGATTGTCCCTTTGTAGTACCATTTGTACAAAACTAGCATGGTGGCCCTCGCATATTTTTCCATTATTTTTCATTCATATCATATTATTTTCCATTATGTGACAATAAACATAAAAAATAGAACTATCACATATTTTTGGCAATCTGAAATTTGTGGGCAAAGATTATCATGCCAGATGTTGAAACAACCATGTAGGTAAGTGATATTGGATTCGCAAACTAAAATATAGTTCTTACATGATGTTAGATTACTATGGGAGATTAGTTATCATTGATAGAAAAGTTGTCGAATGAAAAAGGTCTGTCAACCTTAATTGGAAGGTCTAATTAAATAGTGAGAATTATCTTGTTCTGATGTTTCTTTCTCTCATTCACTCACTACATGTCACAATGTACTAAAAAAGTTACCCTTTTTTATGAATATACATCTAAAAATAAATTACCTTGTTTTAGGCATACTTGTTAACATGCTTATGAATCAATAGTGAAAGCTGGAGAAGTATGACTATAATTGTTTCAGACTCCTAACTTAACTTATCATGATCTTCATTCAATGGATACCTCGGTCACACGTATTTTATGTGTTATCCAAACTGTACAAGGCTCGGATAGCATAGTTGAAAACTTTTAATCCGATTGAAATGAACTTACTTTTATGTTGATTTTGTTGCATGAGAGAAAGACATGTACAATATTCCGAATATGTTAATCATACAAAAGCAAGCATATCCATCCAAAATTTCAATAGAATAAGTGTACGTTTTTCACGTCCTCAAATTACATATTGTATCAACCAACCGTGCGTACACTAATTATGGAACATACCATGTGTATCATTAAACCAAAATATTCTATAGTGTGAGTGATGCTCCCGTCAATAGTGGGTCGACAAATGTTGTATCTTCAACGATTTTAAAGGTTTGCCGTTTTGTGTCTCATTATATCGGAATATTCCTTCAGTGGATGGAGAATATTTATTAAGTAAGCCATGCATCGTTAAGCTAGTAATTTTTTGGCGTGATGATTTCCGTGACTAATGTTGATTCTTCGGTCTTTAATATTAGAATTTTACGACTTGGAACACCGAACTCCCGAATTTGTTTTGTGAGAGTGTTAGTCTGAGGATACTCAAATAATTTTCTCATTTATGTGTACTCAATTATTGAAGAATGTATGTGGCGCGACTAATATCATGACTTCATTAATACTTAAAGTTTCACCACTCCAAACTTCTGCACTCGTTTTGAGCGTGTTGGTCTGATTGTTGTCGAATAAATCTGTCAATTTTGTATTCTCAATCATAAAATCAATGTATTCCCCGAGTTCATAGTTAACGTAGATTCTTGTGTTTAGTCAAAATCAAACATGTTAAGTTTAACCAAATCTAAATAAAAGAGCTACATCTAAAAAAATCATTATTATTAGTCGTCACAAAAAGGTTTTAATATTAAACTAATTTGGTAATATGAATGCTGATATTTATTCTTTGGTTAATTTATACAGAATTTGATTTCAACTAAACTCAATAACGCAGATTAAAATAATATAGACACAATACGTACTAATCAGTTTGATTATTTGTAAGTTCTACATATCCTAGCGATCATGTGGCCCGACGTGTACGTTTCAAGTTTTTTTTACTTTATAGCCATCACGATTTCAGCCAAGCAGCCAAGATAGGTAGATTAGTACACGGCCCGGTTGTTTACATTGTACTCTATCTACGGAAGTGTTTTTTTAGCGCAACCTAAGGAGTCCTTTGTCACCACGTTTGAGGTTAATTAATTATTTTTTCCTTTAGCTATCGTGTTAAAAGGTATGCAAGTTTTTTTCTTGTGAGGTACGGAGACGTGATCTCTTAATATAAGTCGTGTCAAACATGTTACGTAACTCTAACTTAAAATTAATCTCAGCCATATATTATTGATCTAACTGTTAAAATTAATTTAGATGATGTAGATTAACGTGGTGTCTCTATTTTAGATCTCCGTATTGTGCTTTTAGTATATAATAGACTAGTACAAAAGCTAAAGGGGAAAGGGAAAGTTGGACCAGCCCAATCTCTCTTTATATTATACATTCTCGGGAATATAGTGGCCACAAAGAGAAATACAAAGGTTCCTTTCCAAGAGTATGTCAATGTGTACCGTAACAGCTTGCTACAAACAACAAGACTAGTACAACCTCACACCAGGCTGCTCTGAATACAGCCACCACCGATAACACAACTACAGAGCAAAAGAGTGTCCTAAACTGCAGCAACAACGTCGCCCCTCAAACAACGCCAGTCACCTCCAAAGACATCTCCAACTCCAACTGAACGTCTGCTGTCGACGCACCATCAACCATTGATGCCTAAAAGGAGGTCGCAGGTAGATGGGTTAACTTGGTTGGTCCTGAGAAGCAGCGTCCTATACTCACCGGTGATAGCGTGCATTGCGCCCCTTAAGCTCAACCTTGGACAAGGGCGAGCACCGAGGAGCTCCACACAGAACATCCGAGTTGTGTCTCCAAACATGATGCTCTCAACAAACGAACGACGTCGAAAATGCCACCATTGCGCCTATCCGACTCTGAACTTAGGCTTTCGCCCGGAGATAACTACCAAAGATGGGCAGGACTTCGCCCGTATCGTCGCATATCTTCGTCCCTGCCCATAGGATTGGCACAGCCTCATCCATGTTGGCCCACACCGCCGCCACATCATCACCTTGTCGCCGTAGCCGTCAAGTCGGGGTGCACCAACACCAGCAAGGACCTGGGCTCCTGATTCAATTTGCCCATGCGCTTGGTAATACATGAAAGCTTAGCATGCATAGATAACAAGTGGTCCATGTGTAAACAATTATTAAAACCCACATAAACTTCGGTGGAGAGACTTCCCACAAACTTATAAAAGTAGCATCTAGCAATTGAGCACGGAGGTGGGTTTCATTTTGTGAGAGTCAACATCATCTACTATATAGCCACAAAGCATTTTAGCACTATAAGTCACTAGGTTTCTTGACTTCAATCTCATGATCAAAAGGAAACAAGAGCAGCCAATAATATTGTTCCCTCATCAGCCTTCCAAGAGCAGGTATCTAGTGAAATTACCTCGGCATGATTCGGAATTACTCTCATCACATTATAGTAGTCCTCACTGGCCAGCGGCCAAAGTGTTTCCTATCTACATTGTATTGGTGGAAGGCTTATCTGGAGCTTGGCAGGGTAATTGAAGGAATGAGCAAATCTGTAATCTAGATCGTAAAGCTAAATAAGAGTTCAACTCCAGTACAGAGAAATTTTCACATGCCAGTCATTCGAAAAATAATGTCCAGAGTATATGGAAGAGAAAGGACTCACGCCAAAGAATTAACTGAGAGACCTATGCAACGAAACATTATATCAAGATGCTAGAGATGTTCTCTTTTGGATAAAGGAAGCTAGAGATGTTCTCCTTTCGATAAAGGAAGCTAGAGATGTTCTCGTCATCTTTATTGCATAGCTTGTAGTTTGATTAACCATTCGGCACATGTACATGAACGCACTGCTCGTGCTTCCGACTATTTCCTCCTTGAGGATCAAGATTTTTTTTTTGGTATGGTGCCCCTCTCTCTTTTTTTTATTTTTTCTTTGAGAGGCGTTATTGCTGACGAAGATAGCTTTTCTTGATGATCAAAAATTTGCAAGGTTGATGCTGACAACAAGTCACCTTTTTGAGTCTTCTGGATCTTTTATGAGTGTCCATAATCAACTACTATGGAATATCGAGAGATGCACTACATATTTAGGTAGGTATGGTGTGAATAGATGGAAGAGATGGTTTAATGTCTTAGAATATGATATGTGCACTAGTTGAGTATGTGATATTTTGAGAAAAGGCGCCCCCACCCCAGGCGGCCCATTTTAGTGCCGAATCACGGCCTTGGGGGGAGGGGTGGGGAAGCGAACGGCTGAAGATGCTCTGAGAAAGGTATGAAATGCCGAGAGTTGGAGAGGCTAGAAAAAATAAGTTGCGCGAAAAGAATGACTGGCTTTGAAAAACTTCAGACTAGAAGAACATCGAACTTAACAATACACACTAAATTTTCAGATTGCAATAAACATGGCTCATGAAATCTACTATGGTTTGGCTTTGGTAGGACAGAACGATATTCGGATTGTATAAGTGTGCTCAATAGCTAGACTACCAACTTATTAAGAAAGCAGCAAATTCTCAAACCTTTGTCTCGTGAGTCATTAAGTGTTTCACAATTGCACACTGAATGCAATCTAGCTTTGCTAAAGCAATCATGAATTTCTGCAAGGGTCACTAACCCCCTCCGAAGGCAGAAATTTGAGTTAAACCTTCACATACATGTGCCCTGCAGCATTATTGATTTCCAATGTTGTACCACATGCTACATCTGTGAATAGCCCAAGAACCATAGGTTAGTGTGCAAGCTTTTAGACTAGTATACGGATGCAATTAAGGGAGAAAGCTGTGCCTACCAATTAATGACGGCTTGTGAATAAATTGGCTCCACTCAAGCACTGACATCGTACGAGCGTGCAATATTCCTGTAAATCCAGTTCATTAAATTTCCCCAAGCAACTCTCAGTCCAACAATATATCATACTGCTGGGTGCAGACTTCCAAAATTCGGATCAAAGGGGAGCTTTACCTTCAGGCCGCTGCTACTAGTGCCTTGTTGAGTTCCAAACTTGACAACCATCAGGCAGGCCAAGATTGCTAGTTCTGCATCTGAATGTCCGGAACAAGAAATATATTCAAATTTCGACTTGTTTCTCCAATATACAAGTCACTTCAGTAAGGATGCAATGGGAGAAAATGTTGGGCTTACCTATGAGATGTGGAGTGACTCCACTCACGCATAATAATTTAACGTTGATTTCAGAAGTGAAACACCAGAATCCATGTATTCCTCTGTTATTCCATGGTACTATTTTAATCCTAGAGCCTCAAGCCTGATTTAGATAGCCAAGCACACCACCAAGTCTTGATAGTGATGACCAACTAAAATGTCATCTAAGAGTGAGCGCACGAACACCTGCATAGAAACCAAAATAATGGGTGAATACATTGGTAGATTCCATGGTTTTCAACCAGGAAGAAAAAACAAAATAAACTATGCGAAGCATCCACAGATAACTATATATATGAGTCCCAAAAAATCTAGGGAGTTTTAGTGTGAGGAAATCTCAAACACTACTTTAGGCAAGCTATTTTTATTAACCTTGAGAGGTAGAATGGAAAGCTAAAGGAAAAAATTCGTTTACACACATTTGATATACCAGTAGGAGAATAAGTAGGAGCTGATATTACTGATATAGTAGGGCACGGGAATGAATTATAAGCTTGGACGTACTTACCACATATATATTCAGATAGAGGAAGAAGACCCTTGTGTGAAAATTTTCGAATGAATGGACTGATGGCTAGAACCTATAAGAATGTACAGCTCCAAGAACCATATCCCTGCACGGTTGGTGGAAACACACAACACTAGTCAAATTATGCAACAAAGATTGGCACCCAAGCCATGCTAACGATAGATGAGCCCCATGCATGAATCTGCTGCTCACCATTAGGCCGCAGCCTCGGCTCGCCAAAATTCCTCCACTCGACATCCACCATCTGGGCGAGGATGCCTTCAAGAAAGTCGCGGTAAATTAGAGCTGGAGATTTCTCCCGGAGAACCCAAACCCGACACAGGGTGTGTAGATGGAACTTCACGGCCAACGGCATCGTCCTCCGCTCTCCAGCAAGCGTCGTCGCCAGCGGCCGACACTGCCAGCAAGCCCGACGCCGCGGCTCCTCGCCACATCGAGGTCGACACTGGCAACGACGACAATAAGCCGCCGCCGCTCTGCGCATTGTACGTGGTCGTGGAGCGGTGGCGGTTCATGGTTCCCACGGTGTGACTGGGCATGCCGGTGTTTCGGCGGCTGCTGGAGAAGGCGGAGGAGGAGTTCGAGTTCGACTACGCCGACGGAGGCCTTCAACTACATCGTCGTCATGGACAGGCACCAAAAGGGCCTCCTCATCGTCGACCATGCAACGCTCGCACCCTTGCCTCGCCGTCGCAGCAGTACTGCATTCAAACACATGAGTTCACGTATGGTTCTCGGTTTTGGTTTGCAGAAGGGAATCACACGGAGGTAGCTTGCGAGTGAGTGGATCATTCCCGTGGCGCCCAGGTCCTCTGTCGCTGCTACTAGTGCCTTGTTGAGTTCCAAACTTGACAACCATCAGGAAGGCCAAGAATGCTAGTTCTGCATCTGAATGTCCGGAACAAGAAATATATTAACATTTCGACTTTTTTCTTGAATATACAAGTCACTTCAGTAAGGATGCAACGGGAGAAAATGATGGGCATACCTATGAGATGTGGAGTGACTCCACGCACGCATAGTTATTGAACATTGACCATGCATCTCTCAGTTATTCCATGGTACTATTTTGATCCTACATCCTCAAGCCTGAATTACACCACCAAGTCTTGATAGTGATGACCAAGTAAAATGCGAACTAAGAATGAGTGGACGAACACCTGCATAGAAATCAAAATAATGGGTTAACACATTTGTAGATTTCATGGTTTGCAACCAGGAAGAAAAAACAAATAAACTATGCGAAGCATCAACAAATAACTATATGAGTCCCAAAAAATCTATGAGTTTTGATGTGAGGAAATCTCAAACACTACTTTAGGCAAGCTATTTTCATTAACCTTGAGAGGTAGAATGGAAAGCTAAAGGGAAAAATTCGTTTACCCACATTTGATATACCACTTGGAGAATAAGTCGGAGTTGATATTGCTGATATAGTAGGGCAAGGGGATGTAGTTACCAAATATTCGGCTAGAGGAAGAAGACCCTTGTGTGAAAATTTCTGAACGGATGGCTAGCAGAATGTACAAGTCCAAGAACCATAGCCCTGCACGGTTGATGGAAACACACAACATTATTCATGTTACGCAACAAAGATCGCCACCCAAAGCCATGCCCCATGAATCTGCAGCTCACCATTACGCCGCTGCCTCCGCTCGTGTTTCGACGACGAGAGAAACACGACAGAGGGTCGCCAACAGCTGGATGGGCTGCCCCAAACCCGACACAGGGTGTGTAGATGGAACTCCACGGCCAGCGGCGCCATCACCAGGAGCTCGCACCCACTGTCGCCACAAGTTCTTGGCGTTGAATCCCCAGATCCGCCGCGCCACGGTCCTTTGTTGCCGCCATGCCTGCACCGCTGCGTCGCCGAGAAGACGCTGAGTTCCGGCCGCTGCAACCTTTGCCAGGGGCCAGCGGCAGCGGCGGCAGAAGGGTTCCTCCGTGCGACCCTGTGTCGTCAAGAAGTAGAGCAATTTTGAAATTAATGATTAAATGTGGTTGTGTAGAAACAGAGTAAGAAAGTATTTGATGGTACCTTTGATTTTTTAGTATTCGGTCTCGATTTCTGGGATGGTTCCTGTTAGCTGCCTGCACTGCTCTCGTAGCTCGTCATTGCCGCAAGAACGGACATCTAAGCTTTGGAGTGAACCGGGGAGGCCATCCTTGGGCAGACACGCGATGGATGGACAATCATAGATGCGTAGTCTCTTGAGGCTGGTAAGCTTGTTCAGCCCTTGAGGGAGGCTCCGCAGCTGCTTACAACCCCAAAACTCGAGTTCCTGGAGGGAGGTGAGGAGCTGAAGGGCCTCTGCTTGCTCCTTTGTGAAGCCCTCGACATCTTGGCAGAACCAAAAACTTAAGATAGTGAGGGAGAAGGATAGGACCCTGCAGACGGGCGCACGGAGGAACCCTTCGACCTCCCATGTTGTGAACTTGTGCAGTTT
This sequence comes from Poa annua, assembly GCA_026929855.1. NCBI lineage: Eukaryota > Viridiplantae > Streptophyta > Magnoliopsida > Poales > Poaceae > Poa > Poa annua. Next base: position 719,666 of record CM049436.1, read on the forward strand.
GGATGAACGAGAAAGACGCAACTGCTCTTGTTCGTCCTGATGCGGAAACCAATCAACAAAGAAATTGGGGCTTCTCCTCATATGTAATTCGCTGAGCTGCCCCACGGTCAGGAGATGCCACAGGCCCTCAGATCTTAAATCATCTCCAGATACTTCTAGTTTGGTGAGAGAGGTGAGGTTCGAGAGGAGCTCCAACGTCCCCATGTAAAGTGCCTCAGATCCGAGTTCGAGTTCTTTCAGGGAGGATGGGAAAGGGCAACAGAAAGAGGAGGAGTAGGCCGAGAGGAACTTGGGGCTATCAATTGCTTTTAATTCTCGGAGGGAGCGCAGGGCTTGGAGCCCTTCGCCTCGATTTCCTCCTCTCTTGTGGCCACCGGGAGCAATCAGGGTCAGATCTGGACAGCGGTAGATTGCAAACTTGTGTAGGTGGTCAGAGAAATGGGATGGCAAGAGAAGCAGCCCATCATCTCCGCCTATTTCATCTTCCTCGGCTGCTATGCACTGATGCAGACCTATCGCTTCCGTGTCCTCTGTTTCATCAGCCGATGATGATGATGTCATTTGCTGCTTTTCGGCCGCCACAACACCCAACAGTGTTATCTTCTCGCAAAATAATATGCTCAATTCACGTAGCCTCGTGAAACCACACAACATCTGCGTCAGTACCTCCCCACTCACATCACAGTCCCAGATCCGCAGAGTCTCGATAGGAAGCTGACATACCGAATCACCCACAACTCCGGTCACGATTTTGCAGCTTTTTAGTGACAACTTCTTCAACGAGGTCAGCATTTTAAGGTCCGTCAACACCAGAGGTGGGCTGTCCGTCATCACTAACTCCTGCAGTTCCGTTAAATTACTCCAGACTAAGATCATCTCTTTTTCTACACCTTCATCCGAAACCCCACGAATTTCAAGTTCTACTTTAGAGGAAGATTTCAGGTAGCTCATATTAGATAACCATCCTACATCGCTGATATTGATCTTGCACAAAGTACGTGTCCATGGAATAGGAGGCAACGACCTGACTTTACGACATTTCTTCATAATAAGCTGTTCAAGTTTTGGAAGGAAATGAGTGTTGTTCATAAATGGCAACTCCACGAGTTCAGGACACGCTTCAATGGTTAATACTTGCAGACCAGAAAAAAAATCAAGAGCATCTCCTGCAACCCATTTTTCTAATCTTTCCAAACCAATAAGTGCAAGCTTTTTCAAGTTGCAGAAGCTATGCTCTATGATGGGACCAAAATGATTTGCAGGAAACTCACTGAGTGTACCAATACACTTCAAGGATAGCTCATCAAGCTCCCACATCTCCCCCAAAGATGGGAGAATTTCCCAAGCCACATCATCCAGATGAAGGGATTTTAGAACTTTAACGGACAGCTTACTACCCATCCATGCTGGACAAGAAGGACCTCCGTGACCTACAATTTTTAAGTTCCGCAGGTTCTCATGTGGTCGAAGTGTTTCAATAACAAAATTTTCCCTATCAGGCTCATTATCAGATTCCCATTGTAATGTTAAGCTGTCGAGGTGGATTTTTTCTGTCAACTTTGCTTCGGCTGCTGTTTCTTTTGTATGTACTCTCTCAAGGTTATAAATACCGAGCTCCATAAGATCCGCCAAATGACCGAGCTGATTTAACTCAAAACCATTATCTTCTTTATCAACTACAAATTTATTTAACTCTTGTAAGGATTGTAGTTTCCCCACATTAGAGATAGAAGAGTGAAAAAAACCATTATCTTCGGTAGGAAAATGGCGTAGTTTTGCAAGGTTGCTAAAGTGGCTGGGCAAATGATCAGAACCACCCCACCCTTCTAGATCCAGAATCCTCAAATGATAAAATCTGGAAATGGCACTTGGTAGATGCATTTGGCTAACTGTTGTCCCTAGCAATAAATGTCGTAGGTGGAGAAATGTTGAGAAGCTATGGAACAAGGACTCCATGGGATATGAAATTTCGTTCAAGTGAAGAACACGCAGACCATCTGCTTTCTCAAACAAATCACGTAAAATGCCTCCAAAACTTTCATCTACTTTTCCAAATATCAACAAAGTTTGCAAATTTTCAACCTCCAGGTCCTTTAATTTTATCAATTCACTCTTGAATTTTTCCTGATTCACTCCATCATTGTCCCCTGCACTATCTATGATGATAGACAAGTGACGGGTAGATGGCGGGATTTGTACTGTCTTCACATTAGAGCGATCTAAACTAAGAGAATCCTGAGATGCAACCTTCGATGCTAAATTATGTAGTAGGTCATGTATTATGTATCTTGGATCCCCATCATTTTCATCTTTTCTAAGAAATCCATAGGTGACTAGATCATTTAAATTGTTTCGACCTATATCTTCATATGTTTTGTTTCGACTACTAGACTTTAAAATATCTAGTCCTATCCAGAAGTGAATGAGCTCATTGCTAGTAAACATGTAATCTTCAGGATACAGTGCGCAACAGGAAAAACATTGTTGCAAATGGAAAGGGAGATAGTCATAGCTAAGCTTCAATGCAGGCATAATGTGATGATCGGCGGTCTCTATCTCCCATTCCTTACTTTCTAGAACATCTCTCCAGTGACGTGAATCAAGGTGCTTTTTTAGTAATCTACCAACGGTTTTTGCTGCAAGAGGGGAGCCTTTTAATTTTTTGATTATCTCATCTCCGATCTCAAGCAGATGAATGTGATCCTTATATTGATCGTCACCAAAGACAAATGCTAAGAATAACTTCCTAAACTCTATAGGCTCTAAACCTACTAGGTCTATCCAATCATCGGTTGTTTTAATCATTTCTGCTAGTTTTGGCAACCGAGTTGTAACCATAATTATGTTGCCAGATTTTTGTGATTTTTTAAATGGAAGCACCAGCCTTTTCCAGTCATCCTCCTTACTAAACTCCCACATATCATCCATTATAAGCAAGAAACTCTTAGATTCGAGTCTTTGTGCAATTATCTCTCCGGCAGTACCATCTTTCTCACCTTCAACTTTAGGGATTTTTCCCTTAATCTCTTTAAGCAGTTTGATTGGATCGAAATTCAGAGAAACACACACCCAAATTACGACGTCAAAATGGGTTTGCACTTCTTTGTTGTGATATATGTGTTGTGTCATAGTTGTCTTCCCTATACCCCCCACACCAACAATTGGAAGGACGGTTAGGTCCTGGTATTTGCCCTTAGTAGTGATGTCATTTACGATGCTATTCACTGTAACGTCCCTCCCATACAATTTGGGGTCAATGATTACTTCATCGGTGATGGTGCGATCATTACGCGCAAGGTCTCGCGCAACGCTAGGGCTACAACCGAGTAAAATGGCGGAAACCTCTTTACGCAAGGGCTGTAGGTCCTCCACAATTTGATTCATGCTCGTCGAGATTTCCACCCTGCGAAATTTCAAGCTATGTTTTTCTTCATCGTTGTTACTTAAGACGGACTTAGCAGAACTGTCATCACCATCATGAACATTTGGTTTGTATGAGCAAGGAAAGAGGTTACCAAGTTTGCTTGTGCGTCTGCGGACGTCCTCACCAGCCTGCTGGTTGGTGCTCGGCGCCGAGGATGAACCGCCGGGTGCCCTTCGCCTGGCACGCAGCTGAGGGCAGCAGGGGACTCGCTGTGCCGCGTCTTCTTCTTGAGGATTACCTGCGGTGGCACACGAAAACAGTTTGCCAAAAGCTTTGGCGGTGTGGCGCGCATTTTGGACGAGGTTGTGGCCGCAACCCTTGGGATTCTCATCGGCAGCGTCAAAGGTGCCATTGAGCTTGTCGTGGATGCGGAAGTAGTCCAGCTCGTCGAGCACGTTCTCGGCCTTCTGTGCCGAGTCTCGTATCTTCTGCAGGAGATCCTTCAAGACCGTGCGGCGTCGAGATTCTTGCTGCTGGCGTTTTCCAGCGTGTCCTTGACGAACACCAGCTCCAGCCTGAGGGCCTCGACGTTGTCACCGAGGTTCTTGGAGGCAGCCCAATCCTCAAGCACGCGATCGGCAATGGGCGCAAGCGCCTTGCCCACCACCCACTGCGCCGCACTGAGGGCTGTGTCCATCCTCACACACGTGGAGGGTGCTGCATACAGGAAATCAATGGAGAGTTCATTTGCAAATGCATCGAGCCACTAGTAACAATCACATATAATGTGGGCAAACAATATGCGAAGTCTGATCTGACAAGCTGTATATACTTACATGGTGGGGTTCCCGCTGGCTCGCCGACTCGATGAATGGCAGAGAGCTGTGATTCGCAAAGGATGTGGACGATGGATCGAATGGCAGATGCATGTGTGGAGGGGTTGATGCTCAGGAGTAGGGAATATATAGAGAGAGATGCTGCCTCCAAAACTGAAGGTTCTCGTCTGAAAAAAGAAACTTTGGAGATGTGATCAGCAGCAGAAGGTCAACTCTCCCGATTAACTACTAAACTAATCGCTTGAGACGAAGGAAGCATCATGCATCCCGCTCCCCGCACCAGAGAGTAGTACGCAGTATAGTACTATTGTGGTTCTCTGCATTTGCACGCACCCAATTTGTGTTAAGGAGTTAGCCGGTAGCCATGGTTGGCAGTAGTAAAAAGATGCGGTTTGCTACTCGATCTGGATGGACAAGTAAGTAAAGATCAAGACCCAGTTGAGCCATGTGAGAGCATCTTCAACGGTTCCGCATCCATGCATAGTTCCACTTGCTGGACGGCGTCTCGGATCTCGCACCAAGGAACCATCGTAGTTTAACAGCGATCGACAGCGGCAGCACGATAGCCGGCCTAGGCCGGAGAAAATTGAAATGGAGACTTGACTTCATATCACTACTGCTGGGCCGGGTCTTGGTTTCCAATAACAATAACAATACCAATACCATTGATTGAAGCAAACATCACCAAGTCGGCCTCAAGATCTCGCGCTGCCATCCCGGTCTTCACGGCCATGGAGGGAGGCATGTGATGGAACGTGCTCACTGATTTTATAAGGCCATGGAGGGTTTGGAGTCTCTGCTTAGCAGCTCAGCTGGACACCAGGTCGAAGCTTGAAATAAATTCAACCAAACAGGGTCACGCCATATACATGGCACTCCTCCATTATTTCTTTCATGTTTTTACGGCAAGACCTCTTAGGTAAGTTCTCGATGGGTGGGCTTCAGCAGTGCGCAAAGAGAGGAGAATTCATGTCGCCAACCTTTCCAGCCTCACCCAACCCTAAAAGATTATTAGGTTCTCATCACGTTGCACCATGCATGGGTATGTTACGTTATACCATGACACAGAGGAGGCTGGCGCTTGCTGTTTTTCAACAACTACAAGCACCTGCTATTTTTCATCGGTTGATCCGGCAAGTCAACTCTCCCGATTAACTTACTAAAGTAATCGCTGCGAGACAAAGGAAGCATCATGCATCGCGCCAGAGAGCTAGGTGTTGATGCCATGTGAACGAACATGCATGATAGCAGCGGCGGATCTAGAAAAATGGACCCTGCAGGTTGGAAGTAAGTAAAGATCAAGACCCAGTTGAGTCATCGTCCATTGGAGCAACTTCAACGGGCTCCGCATCCATCGTTCCATCCACCTGCAGGACGGCGCTTCAGATCTCGCACCAAGAACACCATAGTTTAATAGTGATCGACGGCGGCAGCACGATAGCCGGCCTAGGCCGGAGAAATTAAAATGGAGACTTGACTCTGAGAGCCTGATAGAGGTACTCTCCAGAGTTCCAAGAACACGGAGGATTTCGACCACTCCATTATTTTCAGCAGCGCCACCAGGCTAGAAACCAGGTCGAAGCTTGTGAACGGTACACTGGCAAGCTATCTACCTGTTTGATGTTTATATGTGTGTTTGGCTGAATCAAATTCAGGCCAAGGCAAGCTCTGAACTGTCTGTATCTATGCGCAGTTAGCGGAGCACTATCTAGAAGGGAATTCAGACAGACAATCTGATCCTGACTTCTGGTTCTGGACAACCAAATCAAATCTATCTATTATATACTAAAAGCACAATACGGAGGTTTAGTTTTCGAGACACCACGTTAATCCACATCATCGTAATTATTTAAACTGTTAGATTTGTAATTAATGGCCCCGATTTAAAGAGAGAATGTAACATACACTAGTGGAAATCGGGGCTCTAGTCCCGGTTCCAGAGGGACTGTAGTCCCGGTGTAGCAACCGGGACTACCAAGCCGGGACTAGAGCCCCCCCACCCTTTGGTCTCGGTTCAATACGAACCGGGACTAGAGCCCCCCCACCAATTAGAGCTCCGCACGTGGCCGCGGCAGGGCGCGCGGGGGCGAACCCTTTAGTCCCGGTTCGTGTTACGAACCGGGACTAAGGGTTTTTTTTTTTTACATTTCAGGGTTTTGTTTTATTTTCATTTCAGGGTTTTGCTTTTTTTTTATTTCGACCGGTTTTCTGGGTAGGGGTTTCGGATGGTACCACGTCGATGCGTGATGGTAGGGGGTTTCGGATGGTACCACGTCGATTCTATAGTCGATGCGTGATGGTAGGGGGTTTCGGATGGTACCACGTCGATGCGTCGGGGTAGGGGTTTCGGATGCTACGGCTTCGATGCGCGAAAAACACGTATAAATTATTATACGAAGCTAGATGAAGTTGCATCATGCATATATACAATTACATGAAGATCATGTGTTGATAACACATACACAATTAAGTACGCTTGGTACGTGAAGATCACGTTTCCCGGTTACAGATACTTAGAAGTACTTTGTTACATGGAGATCACTATATTTTACATGTCTGCACTAGTCAAAATAGTGGTACTCTCCGGTCTCCGGTATGACATGGTCGAGGTAAAATCCCGTCAACTCCTCTGCAAGTGCCCTGAAGCGGGTCTTTATTGGTAACTCGCTGCGCTTTCTTGCCAACTGTAAAAAAATGACATCACAATGAATACATGAGATATGAAATGAATAAAACTCATCACGATTGATGGTACAAAAATAATGTTGTGACTAGAGCTTTACGTACTTCGATACTTCTTTTGCTCTTCAAACTCTCGTTGACCACAGTGTGCATGTACTCGCAAACGTAGAATCCACATAGATCAGTCCCTATTGGCTGTTTAAGGCAAGTCTATAGAAGAATAGAATTTAATCAAATAATAATAAAGTATGATAATGGTGCATGGGACTAGTTATAGTACTACTTACATCGTTACTACGCCAGCGCAGTTTCTCTGGCCATCCACTGTTCGGATGTTCCGCGAGGAACATTTTCCAAACGCTGCATGACAAGAAAATGAATGAATGAGTCATAAATTCTTTGATATTAGGAAATGAACGAAAGAGGCGATAAGAAAAGAAAGTACCTTGCCACCAAATCAAAACAGGTCTTGTATTGTTTAGGGCATCTTCTTAACGAGTCAAGGACAACAATTTCTCCTTTCCGCAAGTCAATAACGATAAGAATGTAGTGGTAGCTGCGCACGTTTATAAATAGTCATGCATAACTCATCAATTAAACTTAACATCGGGTGAGAAAAATAGAATGTGTAATAAGCAGTAACACTCACTTGAAGTTGTAAGGCCATAATATATATTTTTTGTAAGCTTGTCGCTTGAAAAACATTAGCAAATTCCCCGGTGTATCCTTGTTAAGTATTGGATCAATTATGTTATCTTCATGCATTATAGAGGGGTCAGTGAACCCAATGTGGTTGATTTTCTGCTTCTTGCATTCGAGCATCTTCATTCTGCGTAATAAAGCAAACAAAATATTATAGAGAGGATTATCACAGACAATGAGTAGAGCTAATTAAAGCATTAAATTACAGGAATATATCACTTACAGATAATAGGAACTAATGATAGCTTTGTCGAGGGCCCGGAGATTGTATAACTGAAAGATTTCGGCGAAGTAAAGGACAATGGAGTATTCTTGGAAATAATGCTCTTCCTTAACTGCCATCATGAGAGCGTCTTTATTCGTCTCCTTTACGGTATTCTTGTACCAGGCTTGAAATTGACGCATTCTTGTGGGTAAGTCGCCGTCGACAAAATTCTCCCCGTGAACATAAGTACGAACAACATCCGCGAAGGGGATATCATCTCCCGAATATACCAGCTCCCGCACATTGATGTTTTTGAGAACTCTGTCATCAAGCACCTTGAGCGGGGGGGCCGACTGTGCGTCTTGTTCTCCGAGTTGGGCAACTTGTTTCCCTTTTTTCGATCGATCATCCATCTCTTCATCATATGACTTACCAATGTTGCGATCATAGTCTGTTGGCGGCGATGGTGGGGGGTTGTATAGGGCATCGATGCAACGGTAAATTTTCTCCTGAGGAATTCCGGCAGTAAATTTTGCAGGAGGCAATTGTTTCGCTAACGTTTTCTATTTCACGCCAGCAAGCCAGGCATCCGTATGTTCTTTGCAGGCGATATTGTTTTCCTCGACGGTTCTCTCCCAAGGTAACTTTGGAGTAGGCGGCGGTGTTTTCTCCTTTCTAGGTTTCTTCCTAACAGGAGAACCAGACTGGCGCCTACTCGAGAGCGACTTAACATTCTGGCGGACTGGCACAGACTGCGATGGCCTTGCGCTGGGACCCTCTCGGGGGGCGGTTGGCTTTGCTGTTGAGCTGGAGATGGACTCGGGCTGGGGTCCCTATCGGGGAGGTGTGGGCTTTGCTGATGAGGTGGAGATGGACTCCGTCTTTGATCCCTCTCGAGGAAGAGTGGACTTTGCTGGTGAGCTGGACTCCTAGAACGAGGAGTGGACTTTGCTTGTTCTGAAAGGACGATGTATTTCTTGGGCCATAGGGCGAAGCCATGCTTGACGTCTGCCAATGTCTTCTCCTCGTCACCTCCAGGAAACTCAAGTTCCAAGGTTTCAAATCCCGCCATAATTTCGTCCACCCCGACACGAGCGTAGCCATCTGGAATTTGACCACAATGGTAGAGTTCTCCAGGTTGAATTACTAAAGCTTGCCCCACCGCCACCTTCAAAGTTATGTTTCTCATTGCTATATGTAGCTCACAACCTGTTGGCTCTGTGATGTCATCCACTGGGTAGGGACCATCGACTTGACGCGTGGAACCAACGCTGCTTCTACGCTGAGATGGGGCGGCATCTGCTTCATGATCTAATTGGTCCCGCTCCTGAGGTTCCGTTCTTTGCTCCTTCAATGCTTTCAGTTCCGCCTGTGTCTCCTTCAGGCCACGTTCCAATGCTGATATCCGGTCGGCCTCCTTCTTCTTACCTCTGCTACGGCTTCTATAAGTGTGAGCGGATTCCGGCCACGCAGTCTTAAACGTAGCACCGCCAGGAAAGCCTCGAGCTCGTCCAACATGTTCAGGATTCCCCAGGGCCCGTGTCAGCTCGTCATCCTCTCTATCGGGTTTGAACACACCATTGCGAACATCATTAATTGCATCTTCAAGCTTCTTTTTGATTCTGTCAACGAGATCCTTCCATTTTCCTTTTCCAACAATATCTCCGGTTACTGGGTCCAACACTGCCCCATGCGCGTACAACCAGAATTTTGACCTCTCGGGCCAGTCAAGTGTCTTTGGACGGACCCTCGATCGAACCAGTTTTTCTTCATAGGCTAACCACTTAGGAATGGCGCTCTTGTAGCCACCTGTCCCCAATGTATGGTGGTGTACCTTCAGCCCAGCATTCAACTTATTTATCTCCGATCGGGCCACAGCCATAGGTGATTCCCTATACGCCTTAAACGCCGCCCATTCAGATTCTAACTTCTTCCCTTGTGCTCCACTGAAATCTGGCTCTTCTTTTGTTTGTTCATATTGATTCCATAACTTTTTCTTCCAGTTCCGGAATTGTTCCGCCATCTTAATAAGAGTCCACTTCTTGAGGTTGTCCTTCTTCACTTTAGAGAGATCTGGCGGGAGGGTGAAATGTGACAACAGCGTGTTGTAGACCAAATCCTTAAGAACTTGGTGGACATAACATGGGTCCTCCACATCTGCGGCCGCCGGCTTATTCCATTCGCGTATGCTGATTGGGATCATGTCCCTAACAATAACTCCAGCTTGACTTATAAATTTGTTGCGGTTCTGTTTTGGTTCGAGCGGTTCGCCGGAATCAGCAATTTCCTCAATCGGTAACTTTGGATCCTCGCTCGTCATTCTTTTTGCCTTGCCTCGAGGAGCACATGGTGGCTGCTTTTTGGCAGATTTGCTCGATCCGGATGGCTAAAAGAAAAATGAGTCGTTAATAAATGCAACACAAATCAATTAATGCATGTAGTTAACAACAACATATCGCCATATTTATTATAAACACATATACACCTCTCCGCCGGAGTTTGTTATCACCACATCTCGTGACTCCATTCCATCACCAAAGTCGTTCAAAAATTGTTCAAATTCATAATCATCTACATCTCCTCCAGCTCGGGCATCGTTATAAATAAGTTGTTCCATTTGGTCTTCCATCTCCTCGTCTCGTTGAAATTGTGCTTCTTCTATCTGCTCGTCTCGCAAGTGCTCCATAGCTTAAATGTACCTGCAATAAGTTGTATAATGAATTGTATATCAATCAAAACAATTGTATAATGAATTGTATATCAGCTCTAAAACTACATATCCAGCTACTGATTTAGAATGTACATGAATCTTCAACATATCTTCAACCCTAACCCTAGCTTGACCAAATCCGGCACACCCTAACCCTAGCTAAAGAGGAGGCCGAGAGGGAGGGATCGGCGGCAGTGGAGAATGACAATTGGGTTGTTTCTCGTACGCAATTCAAAGAATTTGAATGCTCTTGTTTTTTAAATCAAAAGTTTATATTTATTCATCTAAAAACATACAAGTACAATTCTAAAAATTGCATCCATAAATTGCATCTTATCGCTTGCCATCATATCGAAAAGGCTAGACCTGCGCTTCTTCTTGTTTGGATTAGTTTGCCTTAGAAAATATTTCTGAGCATGACTCGCCACTTGAGTTGGTGTCCTGGTAGTAACGAAGTTTTTTGCTATACCCCTCCGGTCTCCCTTCCCTAGCTTTTCAAGACCAGCAAGAAATGTCCTATGCTCCTCTTCAGTCCAAGGAACAGCTACATAGGGGCAAGAAAAACTATTAAATGAATGGTAATAGGTACATACATGCAGTAGAGATCTGCAGTTAGAAGAAAAAGAATACTCATATTCATATTTCTCTTCTTTGACTTATCTCTTCTCTGACTTAATATGTTAAGACATCTTGTTGAGTTGGCTGACACTTTATCAAAACAACTATCCCTATGGATTTAGAGGAATTTATCTGGTTCAGTTGCTTTTGGTACAAGTTTGGAATGCATTCCACTTATCTTTAAAAAGAGAATTACAAGAAAAGAAGTTGCAGAATTTATAAGAAGAAAATCTCAAGATAAATCATCTCGGTATGGGAGATGTAGTAAGTTCCCAAATAAATAGCAACCAAGTAATCATAATCAGAGTGGAGGCAGCATTTTTTTTTTTGGTTAAGTTCTATAGAATATATCAATACGTGAGATAATCCTTGTATAGAGTAACTCTTAGCATGGTAGGTTTAAAGTATTTCAGAGCTTTATTACTTAAAGTTTTATAGGACTTTATTACAAGCTTATTTCATATCAACTCCTAAATCTAGTTTTTACCAAAAGTCCAGAACCCAAAATCTTATCAAAACACCTCTTCGCCAACTCTGCAAAGAATATATGGGAGCATTTATTCAATACCCTATTACTGATACTCACATGTCTTTAATAAGTTCAAACTCATCTGATATTTTAGGCCATCGTAGTTGTATACTTGTACTATACTGGTAATAGCATACAAACAGAAAAATGCAAAACTCTTATTACTTTATTAGAAGTTCTATACTGGTAATAAATTCACATGAATATAAGTTACTTTGTCATTCATTCAAGTCTACTGAGCAAGGCCTCCCAGACCTCACAAGGACGTGTCATCTTTTGCTTAGAAACATTGCAGGATATTATTGTAAAGTCCAAACTGATGTTTTATTTGGAAGGTTCTAATCATTACAAAAAAAATATAAGTCAACTAGCGTAAAAGTGGAGACTATAAATTAGGCAAACAGTTCAATAACTGATCACATATAACAATAAATGCAGGCAGTTGATAATGTTCGGTATTATTACAATGCATTACAAGTTTCTAATATCACCTCGGTCACATAACTAGAAAAATGAGTCCTAATAAATCTGCTGGCCGAACCTAGTACACGGTGACTCATGCATTATGAGAAAGTACCATTACACAAGATGGCATGAAGTAAGGCTGCATAGGTCAGTGTAATGCAGGAATTTATGATCAAGTAATAGAACAATTGCGACCTGAAGACCAGTGGAATGATAAGCATGGATATTTTTGTCTGGCTACCAGTTTATGAGCCAGCCAGGAAATGAACATCTTGCAGCAGGTCATAATTTTCCTCTACAAAAGACAACGATCTCGTCTTTTCTAAGCACCTAGAAATGTGATCCATTCAACTTTTACTTTTATTTTTTTTAAATCACCAGAAGAATCCAAAACTTTTTCTTTCTTAAGCCAGTGATGCTTGCAAGCAATACACCACCTTGCGTCCTTGGCATAGTGGCACGCCATGATGTAAATGAAGTACAAGTATGATCACAGTCTTACTCACCCTCTAATCTTGAACGGCTGAAAAATAAGCTTATACCTGGCCCTTGCATGACCAAATTTAGTACACATCACAAACTATGCAAACAAATGGAAGAAACCAGTAGCACATCTTTGGATCAATATTTTTTCTATGCAAACAAATGCAAAATGAATTAATGAGGCTTCAACAAAGGTATATCCAAAGTTGTAGAATAATTAAAGGAGCTTTCAGTCAAACGGGGCTGCGCACAAGCCAAGAAGCTTGATGCATTCATAAGCAAAACATGCTATACATTTACCAACTAAAAATTCTCGTTTGTCCTAAATCAACAGATTCTAAAAATCTAGCGCAACCCACAGTAGGTTTACCAAATCACCTCGGGGATGGCGACGAGGACGGCCGGAGCAGCACGGAGGAGTAGCGGGCCGGAGCGGAGGAGGACGAGCCGCGGGCGTCGATGCGCTCACCGAAGCGGACGGCGGGCAGCACGGCCTCGGGCCTCGACGGCGGCCAGCACGGCCTCGGCCTCGCGCAGCACGGCCTCGGACCGGGGAGCGGCGACGGCGGGCAGCACGGCCTCGGCCTCGGGCCTCGACGGCGGGCGCAGACCAAGGAGCGGCACGCGAGAGGCGGCGCGGAAAGGAATGGTGGCGGCGGCGGCGGTTTCGCGGGAGCACAGGGCTGCGCCTTTGATTTGGGGAAGAGAATGCGAAAAAATTTGTCGCGACCAGACATAACGCCGCGAAACTGACCTTTAGTCCCGGTTCCAGCCACGAACCGGGACTAAAGACCCTCTAGTCCCGGTTGGTAACACCAACCGGGACTAAAGGTCTGTCTAGGCCGCGAAAAATCGCGCGCGAAGCCCAGCGGCCCTTTAGTCTCGGTTGGTTTTACCAACCGGGACAAATGTTGTTTTTTTTGTTTCCTAGTTTCTTTTTCTTTAACTTTTGAATGGTTTTTGTTTCTGTTTTCTTTTATATACTTTGGTTTACTTTTTTTGAATTATTTTGTTTCTAGTTTCCTTTTCTGTTTTGTTTTATATTCTTTGATTTAAAGATTCCAAACTGATTTTTTAAATTAGTTTTGCCTAGTTAAATGAGTTTATGTTGAATTTTTGAAATTAATTCAAATTTGAACTACAACTGTTTAATAGTTTGTTCTGAAACTTTTGGAAAAATCATTTTAAGGTACACAACTAGTGGTTATATCACAGAAACATTGATGATTCTAGAAAATATCACCTCTTCCGATGATTTGTCATAGCGACCGTTTTGATCGTTTTTAAGAAAAAATGTAATAAAGTGATAAACACCTCAAAAAATCAAATCCTTTGGCATGGGATCCTTATATGTGTACTAGTTGCTATGAAAAATGATAAACTTGATTTTTGCCAACTTTTGCAAAAAAAGTCTTCACAAAAAGGTCTATCATGTATGAACGTCTAGAAGTTTCAAGACAAATGACCAAGTTATGGTCATTTCCACGGCATAGTTTGTGATAAAGATCTCATACTCCACACATAGGTGCATATTGGTATATTAAACAACCTTGCCAAAGGGATTCTTCAAATTATTTTCATAAATATCATTTTTCCTTTTTTTAAGTGGAAAAAATGAGGTTTTTTGTGAAGTAAGTACAGAAAATATGACTCCAAATGGCACCCAACTAATTTTCACTAAGAGTGGTGCACATATGATGGATGATCCCCAGGTATGAGTTTTTTCTTTGAATTCTAACTAATTTCCCCTAGTTAATTGAGTTTATGTTGATTTATCGAAAGTAATTCAAATTTGAACTACAACTGTTTGATAGTTTGGTCTGAAACTTTTGGAAAAATCATTTTAAGGTACACAACTAGTGGTTATATCACAGAAACATTGATAGTTCTAGAAAATATCACCTCTTCCGATGATTTGTCATAGCGACCGTTTTGATCGTTTTTAAGAAAAAATGTAATAAAGTGATAAACACCTCAAAAAATCAAATCCTTTGGCATGGGATCCTTATATGTGTACTAGTTGCTAGGAAAAATGATAAACTTGATTTTTGCCAACTTTTGCAAAAAAAGTCTTCACAAAAAGGTCTATCATGTATGAACATCTAGAAGTTTCAAGACAAATGACCAAGTTATGGTCATTTCCACGGCATAGTTTGTGATAAAGATCTCATACTCCACACATAGGTGCATATTGGTATATTAAACAACCTTGCCAAAGGAATTCTTCAAATTATTTTCATAAATATCATTTTCCTTTTTTTAAGTGGAAAAAATGAGGTTTTTTGTGAAGTAAGTACAGAAAATATGACTCCAAATGGCACCCAACTAATTTTCACTAAGAGTGGTGTACATATGATGGATGATCCCCAGGTATGAGTTTTTTCTTTGAATTCTAACTAATTTCCCCTAGTTAATTGAGTTTATGTTGATTTATCGAAAGTAATTCAAATTTGAACTACAACTGTTTGATAGTTTGGTCTGAAACTTTTGGAAAAATCATTTTAAGGTACACAACTAGTGGTTATATCACAGAAACATTGATAGTTCTAGAAAATATCACCTCTTCCGATGATTTGTCATAGCGACCGTTTTGATCGTTTTTAAGAAAAAATGTAATAAAGTGATAAACACCTCAAAAAATCAAATCCTTTGGCATGGGATCCTTATATGTGTACTAGTTGCTATGAAAAATGATAAACTTGATTTTTGCCAACTTTTGCAAAAAAAGTCTTCACAAAAAGGTCTATCATGTATGAACATCTAGAAGTTTCAAGACAAATGACCAAGTTATGGTCATTTCCACGGCATAGTTTGTGATAAAGATCTCATACTCCACACATAGGTGCATATTGGTATATTAAACAACCTTGCCAAAGGGATTCTTCAAATTATTTTCATAAATATCATTTTCCTTTTTTTAATTGGAAAAAATGAGATTTTTTGTGAAGTAAGTACAGAAAATATGACTCCAAATGGCACCCAACTAATTTTCACTAAGAGTGGTGCACATATGATGGATGATCCCCAGGTATGAGTTTTTTCTTTGAATTCTAACTAATTTCCCCTAGTTAATTGAGTTTATGTTGATTTATCGAAAGTAATTCAAATTTGAACTACAACTGTTTGATAGTTTGGTCTGAAACTTTTGGAAAAATCATTTTAAGGTACACAACTAGTGGTTATATCACAGAAACATTGATAGTTCTAGAAAATATCACCTCTTCCGATGATTTGTCATAGCGACCGTTTTGATCGTTTTTAAGAAAAAATGTAATAAAGTGATAAACACCTCAAAAAATCAAATCCTTTGGCATGGGTTGAGCCACCAACCGGGACTAAAGAAGCACACGGATCGTGTGTTTCTTTCAAGCACTTGTGAGCCGTTAGATCAGGAGTGTGTTTCTTTCAAGCACTTGTGAGCCGTTAGATCAGGAGTGTGTTTCTTTCAAGCACTTGTGAGCCGTTAGATCAGGAGTGTGTTTCTTTCAAGCACTTCTGAGCCGTTAGATCCCGGTTGTTGTTACCAACCGGGACTAAAGAAGCACACGTACCCTATATATAGCCCCCCTCCCCTCGGCGGGTAGCAGAGAGCACTCAGTGAAGACATCTTTGGGCAACCAGCGGCAAGACGTCGCTGATGATCTGCGACCGTTCCAAACGGTTGCAGATCATCAGCGATGTCTTGCCGGACGGTTGTAGATCATCAGAGATGTCTTGCCACCGGACGGTTCTATCTACATAATACATCAGTTCATCGACCGAATACAAAGCATTCGGATTCCCTGCATACGCCCAACGGTGCATTTGATATGCAGGCACTCACGAGCCACCGTTGGGCTGTATGCAGGTGAAATCGTGTGTTTTGTTCCATGCATCTACAAAATACTTCAGTTCACTTGTTCTTCTGATACAAAGCATTCGGATATTACACATCAACAATAATATCCCTATCTAGTGTTTACTTGTTCTTCTGATTGCGTCGTAACCACGGACAATCTTCTTCATTTAACTTGATACTTGGATCAGTGTTCACTTTGAAGGGCGGAATGTCATGAAACTTATCGTAATCTTCTGACATGTCTGTCTTGTCCTCCACTCCCACAATGACTCTTTTCCCTGAAAGAACTATGTGGCGCTTTGGCTCATCGTGTGATGTACTCGCTTGCTTATCTTTTCTTTTTTTCGGTTGGGTAGACATGTCCTTCACATAGAAAACCTGAGCCACTTCACTGGCTAGGACGAATGGTTCGTTCTGGTACGAAAGATTCTTGAGATCCACTGTAGTCATTCCGTATCGTGGGTCTACCTCTACCCCGCCTCGTAGGTTGAACCATTTGCACTTGAACAAAGGGACCTTAAAAGTAGGTCCATAGTCAAGTTCCCATATCTCCTCTATGTAACCATAATATGTGTCCTTTGTCCCGTTGCAGTTTGTTGCATCAAAGCGGACTCCACTGTTTTGGTTTGTGCTCTTTTTATCTTGGTTGGCTGTGTAAAATATATTTCCATTTATCTCGTACCCTTGAAAAGTCAATATAGTTGAAGCTGGTGATGTGGCCAACAAGTATAGCTGTTCTTCAACATTGGTGTCATTAATGAGACGTCTTTTTAACCAACTGCTGAAAGTTTTCATGTGTTCTCCATCAATACAATCTTCAGTTTTCTCCGGGTATTTGGAGCGTAAAACATTCTTGTGTTCCTCGACATACGGACCCAACAAACTGGAATTATGTAGAACGGTGTCGTGTGCTTGAGTGAAAGAATCCCCGTCTTGACATATTGTTGCTTTCTTTGCTAGGGTGCCTTTTTCATGCAGTCTCCCCTCATGACGTGATTCAGGAACACCGATCGGCTTCAGATCAGGAATAAAATCTACACAAAACTCAATGACCTCCTCTGTTCCATAACCCTTGACGATGCTTCCTTCTGGCCTAGCCCGGTTATGCACATATTTTTTTAAGACTCCCATGAACCTCTCAAAGGGGAACATGTTGTGTAGAAATACAGGACCGAGAACAGAAATCTCTTCGACTAGGTGGACTACAAGGTGCGTCATAATATTGAAGAAGGTTGGTGGGAACACCAACTCGAAGCTGACAAGACATTGGACCACATCCTTCTCTAAATTTTTTAGAGTTAGTGGATTGATGACCTTCTGAGAAATTGCATTGAGAAATGCACATAGCTTCACAATGGGTTCTCGAACATTTTCCGGTAGAAGCCCTCTCAGTGCAACCGGAAGTAATTGTGTCATAATCACGTGACAGTCATGAGACTTTAGGTTCTGAAATTTTTGCTCTGCCATGTTTATTATTCCCTTTATATTTGATGAGAAGCCAGATGGAACCTTCATACTGCGAAGGCACTGAAAATATTTTCTTCTCTTCTTTAGTAAGAGCGTAGCTTGCAGGACCTGGCTGATTCTCTGAATGAGTATCGTCTCGATGCATCTCTTCGCTCATACGTTGATGGGCCTGCCTTCCTTTCGGTGTACCTTTTTTTGACTTCCCATCTTTTGACTTCCCATACACGCCCAAGAAGTTTAGCAGGTTGCAGCAAATGTTCTTTGTCACGTGCATCACGTCGATTGCAGAGTGAATCTCTAGCATTATCCAATAGGGCAGCTCCCAAAATATAGATTTCTTCTTCCACATGGGTACGTGGTTGTTTGCGTCATTCGGAACAGTGAGTCCGCCAGGACCCTTTCCAAATATTACACTTAAATCCTTGACCATATCATGTATAACAGAACTAGAAGGGCGGGTAGGCCTCGGCCGATGATCTTCCTCACATTTGTAATGCTTGCCTTTCTTCCTTAACGGATGCTTGGGTACAAGAAACCGACGATGACCCAGGTACACATTCTTGTTACCTAAATGTATACTATCAGTCTCAGCTAAACAGTGCGTGCATGCATTGTATCCCTTGTTTGACTGTCCTGAAATGTTGCCAAGAGCAGGCCAATCATTGATGGTTACAAAAAGCAAAGCTCGTAGATCAAATTCCTCCAGTTTGTGCTCATCCCACACACGTACACCTTCTTCACGCCACAACTGCAAAAGTTCTTCAACTAATGGCCTGAGGTACACATCAATGTCGTTGCCAGGTTGCTTCGGGCCTTGAATGAGCACTGGCATCATAATGTACTTCCGCTTCATACACAACCAAGGAGGAAGGTTATAAATACATAGAGTCACGGGCCAAGTGCTGTGACTGGAGCTCTGCTCTCCAAAAGGATTAAAGCCATCCGTACTTAGACCAAATCTTAAGTTCCTTGCGTCATCTGAAAATGTCGGGAACTCTCTGTCAATTTTTCTCCACTGGGACCCATCCGCGGGGTGTCTCAACATCAAGTCTTTTTTACGATCTTCTTTGTGCCATCGCAACAACTTGGCATGCTCTCTGTTGCTGAACAAACGTTTCAACCGTGGTATTATAGGAGCATACCACATCACCTTTGCAGGAATCCTCTTCCTGGGGCGCGGCTCGCCCTCAACATCACCAGGGTCATCTCGCCCGATCTTATACCGCAAAGCACCACATACAGGACATGCATTCAGTTTTTCGTGCTCACCGCGGTAGAGGATGCAGTCGTTAATGCATGCGTGTATCTTATGCACCTCTAATCCTAGAGGGCATACCACCTTCTTTGCTTCGTACGTACTAGAGGGCAATTCGTTATCCTTTGGAAGCATCTTCTTAACTATTTTCAACAAATTTTCAAATCCCTTGTCAGAAGTACCATTCTCTGCCTTCCATTGCAGCAATTCAAGTGTGGTACCCAGCTTTTTCTGATCATTTTGACAAGTTGGGTACAACAATTTGGCGTGATCAGCTAACATACGCTCCAACTTCAACCTTTCGTTTTCACTTCCACAGTCCATTTGTGCATCACGAATGGCCCGACGAAGATCATCGTCGGGCTCATCAATAATGGGATCTTCTTCAGTTTCGTCTTCTCCCATTGTAGTATCACTGAACCAAGGATACTTGTCATTATCCTCCTCTTCTTCATTTTCTTCCATGATAACCCCTGTTTCTCCGTGCTTGGTCCAACAATAATAACCAGGCATAAAACCATTATGCAAGAGGTGTGAGTGAATGAATTTTGAGGTAGAGTGATCACTCATATTCTTGCAGGCACTACATGGACAACGAATAAAACCGTTCTTCGGCTTGTTTGCCTCAGCCACATGGAGAAAATTATGCATGCCATCAATGAACTCAGGACAACATCGGTCACCGTACATCCATTGTCGGTTCATCTGTATTGCATAAAAGTATATCGAACCCCATTATTACACTACTGTCATAAATAATATGTAAGAGCAAATTAATTAATACAATGTCATCCATTAAAATAAGAGTAGAGTAGTGACAACTGGTAATACATAGTTCTCATAAAACATACATTAACTGAAACAAATATAAAAATTATCTAAAGAATTTAAATCCAACAACAAATGCGATCAAAATCGCAACTAAGGTAAATACTGAACCCACAGCATAATGATACCAAGCCTCCCGATTAATGGCATATTTTCTAACCCTTTTTATCTTCAAGCGCATTGCATCCATCTTGATCTCGTTACCATCGACCACGTCGGCAAGTTTGAGCTCTAATTTCATCTTATCTTCTAAGCATTGAAGATAAAGATCTTCACTTCTTTTCAATTTTGCTTTCAAATCATTGTTTTCTTTATCCAAAAACTCGACAATAGGGTCAGGTTCAATTTCTGGTTCAACTACCTCCTAGATAAAAATAATTCTATGTCAAGTTGGTCGCCATAATTGCCAGAAACATAGAATGAAATAAATAGTTTTGAAAATATACCACATCCGAATCATAGACCGGACGAGGACCGACGGGGACGGATATCAGAACCATGACACTATACATATAATACAAGTTAGAAAATTATACAAGTATTAACTATGCATCTAAATCATAAAAGCTATGTTTTTAAAAATCAAATAAAATAAAATATAGAGGCTCACCGAGGTGGTGCCGGTGACGGGACGGCGCGGGCGATCGACGTCGATAAGGCTCCTCACCACACTAAAACACATAAATCATTATTTAGTTTGAGAACAAATTGCACATATACACAAATGAGATCATAACTTAGGCATTCCATCGAACACCTTGCTTACACAAAAAAATTGAAATGAGCAAAATGAGCTAAAGAAACAATGCCGGAAAGAGGATGAAGCTGCTAACCGTGGGGTGTCTTCAATCTGTCCAAATGGTGTAAAATATTGTGTATTATCTAGGCTTGGGGAGAGGAAATGGAGAAGAAATGGAGAGGAAATGGTTTTGAGCTCGGGCTCGGTGGGAAAAATGGAGTGAGCAGGGGTGGAAGAAGCTGATAAAGTGAGGACCTTTAGTCCCGGTTCGTGAAAGGAACCGGGACTAAAGGTCTCTGGCGCTGGGCCCCGCCTCTGCTGCCGCATGCGGTGAACCTTTAGTCCGGGCTAAAGGGGTGAACCAAAGGCTCCTTTTCCACTAGTGATAATACTTGCGTACGTACATGTCACCAACACGTCATTCTTATTATTTTAGAAAAAAACAATTCGTGTACAACACTCAAAATAGAAAGGGTGAATTAAGAAATTAAGAACGCCTATCAAAAAAAGAAGAAGGGCACAGCCCTAATTCTCGCCGCCGTCTATGCCGACGTGCCGTTTGCACCGATCGAGAGAGGCCATGGAAAAAAGGACGATACTCAAAGGCTTTGCTGGGCAGCGATCTATACCTGCCCAGCTCCTAGGCGCACGGCGGCCAACGGCATACCTAGGGTAGCCAACGATCCATACAAGCTGACATATATCCGTCACTCCTCAATTATCCTCGTAAGTCTGCTCCTCTTTGCATGCATGAATTATTTTATTAAATAATTAAGACCATGGATGGAAATTTTTAATCTGTATGATCCGGCCGGAGTACAAGTATAGCTAGCTGATCGATCCATAAATCCGATGTGCTCTATGTGAACTCCCCTCGAAAGTCGAAACATGCCTGGATGATTTCTCCTATATATTGATAAGTTGGTTACTTGATAGCCGCCAGTAGTGTTGTGCTAATGCATATGATTTTTGTCATAAAAATAGATTTAAGAATTAATTACAGATCGATGTCTTCTTGAAGAGTAACACCATAGATAGTCTCTAGCTGATAGTCTTTCAAAAACTAATTCCACTAAGTCTTTTTATTTGCAGTTTGTGTTCTAAGTATTGTTAGTAATGTGACATATATTCTAAGAACCATAAATCATTCACTATTCTTGGTTACTTATTTAGTGCTAACCGATTGGCTTAAGTTGGGGATGGGATATATGACAGTTTTTTTCCTATGAAAGTATTATGCATATACATAGGACGACAGGTTTAGTAAACCGAAGACAAGATACTCCTAGGCAACAACGACAGCGCTATCGCTATAGATTGTTTTTAAACAATGAGCAACATGGCTACGAAGTGCACCTGGCGCTTTTGCTAACTTGGCACAAAGCCATATGTCGTTCAGTATGTTTAGTGGATACATATACATGTATGTTCTACATACATCGCACAAGTATGGGCAATAAAAAAGAAGCCCTCTCGATAATTCGTGTATCCACACGACAAAAATCTACACATGACCATGGTCCCATGGTGGACACCGATGAGGACAGGGCCAATGCAAAGTCGATGGATGCATACACGCAACGCTTTGCGCATATCCACATGCATGTCGGCAACATTCATCAGTTTTTTTTTGTGACACGACTGTTGCAAGTCTATGAGCACGAATATCATATAAACGAGGTTTAAGTGGTTGTAGTAACTTCTGATGAAGTGAAAGACAAGGGCGATCTTGGTGGAGGCAACATAGATGTTATCGGTAATGTCGAGGCCCCAAGGGATAAAAAGATCATAGTTGACAAACACTTTGTTGATAATGCATACACTAGTAGAAAACGGACTTTTCGTCCAGATCATTAGTCCCGGTCGGGTTGGAGACCGGTACCAATGTGACATTACTACCGGTCCCAACGGCTAGTTCGGCCGGAGGCATTAGTACCGGTCCGTGACGAACCTTTAGTACACGAACCGGTACTAAAGGTTTGCGCCAGGCCGGGCCAGAGCCCGGTACTAAAGGTTTCGGCTATAAATTCCATGTTTTGAATTGTTTTTAAAAAATCGACATAAACTCATTTAAATAGGCGAAATTAGGTAGAAATCAAGAACACTTATAATATTTTGGTATTGTCCATCAAATGTGTACTACTCTTTGTGGAAATTAGATGGGTGCCATTTTGCATCATATTTTTTGTACTTTGTTCACAAAAAAAGTCATTTTTCGCACTTAAAAAATGGAAAATGATATTTATGAAAATAATTTCAAGAATCCCTTGGCATGATTGT
Source organism: Poa annua (assembly GCA_026929855.1). Classification (NCBI taxonomy): domain Eukaryota; kingdom Viridiplantae; phylum Streptophyta; class Magnoliopsida; order Poales; family Poaceae; genus Poa; species Poa annua. The sequence continues at coordinate 742,667 of CM049436.1, forward strand.
TTCTTATACCAATATGCACCTATTTGTGGAATATCATATCTTTACCACAAACTATGCCGTGAAAATGATCATAACTTGAAACTTCTAATTGTTTATAGACGATAGACCTTTTTGTGAAGACTTTTTTTGCAAATTTTGTCAAAAATCAAGTTTATCATTTTTCATGGCAACTAGTACACATATAAGGACCCCATGCCAAATGATTTCCTTTTTTGAGGTGTTAATCATTTTATTCCATTTTTTCGTAAAAACGATCAAAACGGTCGCGATGACTATTTATCGAAAGAGGTAAGATTTTCAAGAATTATCAATCTTTCTGTGATATAACCAATCGTTGTGTACCTTAAAATGATTTTTCCAAAAGATTCAGACCAAACTATCAAATAGTTGTAGTTCAAATTTGAATTACTTTCGAAAACTCGACATAAACTCATTTAACTAGGAGAAATTAGGTAGAAATCAAGGAAAAACCTTATACTTGGGGATTATCCATCATATGTGTACTAGTTTCCATGAAAATTAAATGGGTGCCATTTTGCATCATATTTTTTGTACTTTGTTCACAAAAAAAGTCATTTTTCGCACTTAAAAAATGGAAAATTAATGATATTTATGAAAGTAATTTCAAGAATCCCTTCGGCATGATTGTTTCTTACACCAATATGCACATATTTGTGGAATATCATATCTTTATCACAAACTATGCCGTGGAAATGACCATAACTTGATCATTTGGTTTGAAACTTCTAAATGTTTATAGATGATAAACCTTTTTGTGAAGATTTCTTTTGCAAATTTTGTCAAAAATCAAGTTTATAATTTTTCATGGCAACTAGTACACATATAAGGACCCCATGCCAAAGGATTTCCTTTTTTGAGTTGTTAATCACTTTATTGCATTTTTTCGTAAAAACGATCAAAACGGTCACGATGACTATTCATCGAAAGAGGTAAGATTTTCAAGAATTATCAATGTTTCTGTGATATAACAAATAGTTGTGTACCTTAAAATGATTTTTCCAAAAGATTCAGACCAAACTATCAAATAGTTGTAGTTCAAATTTGAATTACTTTTGAAAAATCGACCAAACTCATTTAACTAGGCGAAATTAGGTAGAAATCAAGGAAAAACCTTATACTTGGGGATTATCCATCATATGTGTACTAGTTTCCATGAAAATTAAATGGGTGCCATTTTGCATCATATTTTTTGTACTTTGTTCACAAAAAAGTCATTTTTCGCACTTAAAAAAAGGAAAATGATATTTATGAAAGTAATTTCAAGAATCCCTTCGGCATGATTGTTTTTTATACCAATATGCACCTATTTGTGTAATATCATATCTTTATCATAAACTATGCCGTGGAAATGACCATAACTTGATCATTTGGGTTGAAACTTCTAAATGTTTATAGATGATATACCTTTTTGTGAAGACTTTTTTTTGCAAATTTTGTCAAAGATCAAGATTATCATTTTTCATGGCAACTAGTACACATATAAGGACACCATGCCAAAGGATTTCTTTTTTTGAGTTGTTAATCACTTTATTCCATTTTTTCATAAAAACGATCAAAACGGTCGCGATGAATATTCATCGAAAGAGGTAAGATTTTGAAGAATTATCAATGTTTCTGTGATATAACCAATAGTTGTGTACCTTAAAATAATTTTTCCAAAAGATTCAGACCAAACTATCAAATAGTTGTAGTTCAAATTTGAATTACTTTCAAAAACTCGACATAAATTCATTTAACTAGGCGAAATTAGGTAGAAATCAAGGAAAAATCTTATACTTGCGGATTATGATAGGTGCCATTTTGCATCATATTGTTTGTACTTTGTTCACAAAAAAAGTCATTTTTCGCACTTAAAAAATGGAAAATGATATTTATGAAAATAATTTCAAGAATTCCTTTGGCATGATTGTTTTTTATACCAATATGCACCTATTTATGAAATATGAGATCTTTATCACAAACTATGCAGTGGAAATGACTATAATTTGATCATTTGGCTTGAAACTTTTAGATGTTTATAGATGATAGACCTTTTTGTGAAGATTTTTTTTGAAAATTTCGTCAAAAATCTAGTTTATCATTTTTCATAGCAACCAGTACACATATAAGGACCCCATGCAAAAGGATATCCTTTTTTGAGGTGTTTATCATTTTATTTCATTTTTTCGTAAAAACGATCAAAATGGTCACCATGGCTATCGATGTTTGTGTAATGCAAAAGATGATTTGGATGTCATATTTAGATTTTTTGATCAATTTAGACATTTTATTTGTTAAATTCCGATATAAGGATTTAAAGATACGAATTATTCCACACTAAATGAAAAAGGCAAAAATAAAGTAAAATTTATTTTATCATTATTTATTTCAATATTATTATAATATAATCATTGTTGTTTATTCATCTAAATTTTTGGAATTCAAGCGATGAAAAAGTGTAACATCATGACCGAGTGGTTAATATGATTGATAAGATAGTAATATCAGTAAGTTCTCAGTTCTCTCTTAGTATCTAATTTGAATGGAACCTAAATGTTAAGCGTGCTGGGGTTGGAGCAGTTTGAAGATGGGTGACCGAATGGGAAGTTTGATTAGATAAAATAGTTTGACTTGAGATTAAGTGTGTAGTTAGTGATGAAGTGTGTGTGTTAGTGGGTAGTTAAGTGTGTGACAAAGTGAGAAATTTCGAAATTCCAAAAAAAAATCAGATTTTTTTAAAAAAAATTCAAAAATATTTGGAAACCTTTAGTACCGGTCAGTGTTCTACCGGTCGGTAACACCGACCGGTACTAAAGGTTTTCCATACGAATCGATGCCCCGCGCCCCATGTGGAGACCTTTAGTACCGGTCTATACGAAACCGGTACTAATGCTAGGGGGGCATTAGTCCCGATTGCGCAGTACCGGTTGTGAAACCGGTACTAATGCCTCTCACGGACCGGTACTAAAGGTATCTTTTCCACTTGTGATACTCTGTGTGTCGGTAAACAATTTAGTGGTGTTGAGTTGTGTGGATGGTAAAAATAATAACCAGCCGACAACAAATAGAATGATGATGGATATTATACAAGGGGTAGCTCAGAAGGCGAAGCTATATAGGTAAAAATGATGGACATAACAGTTATAATTACCATTAACAACCAAAAATCAACTTAAAGCAAGAAACATATCCAATAACTCGTTTTGAAATATGTATATAACTATTTTGCATGTTTCAGATTTATATGTCATGTCTTAATTCATTAATTCATCTTGGAATATAGATATTTACATAATCACTTTATATGTATATTTTTGTAAAAAAGCTAAGATAATTATAATTATACATAAAAAATAAACTCATTTAAATAAATCGTTTGTATCGACATAGAACCTTGATTCATGCTTTCCGGATGTCATATCTTTTTGAAAAAAGGTAATAAAAACAGTGAGAAATCTCAATGCATAACATAGTATATGTACTCATAGAATTAATATAATCGCTTGAATCACCATAAATATAAATATAGTATCTATGCTTTAAATTTTGGATAACACAACATGTATAAGTGTACATTTACAAAATAAAAACATCAAACAACGTGAGTTTATTTACAAGAAACGATCAGGGTAAGCCTCTCGGGTTGGTATAACTTCGTATCAAAATACATGCTAACTAACTTTAGTCTAAGCTATAATTCTATGCATAATTTATTATCATGTCGCAATGACACATATGATCACTAATATTGTGTTTTAGAAATATAATAATTATCATTAGATCACAATCAAATAGTCGAGTAAACAAGTTTCCTACACATGTGCTAATTTATTTAGCGTTACATTCAGAATGACTATACAACAATATTATTTCTTACACCATATAGTGCGGGCATTGTTTTTCAAAGGAGGGTAACCCCAACCAAGTGTGATATCCATGAAGGTGTAAATTTAAGATCTTTTCATTTTCAATACATCAAATATGATGCCCTCTCATTTGCGAGGGCCACCTTGCTAGTACTAGCAAATAGCAAATCTTCCAAACATCACACTTAGAGCATCTCCATCGGGAGCCTCTAAAAGACCCCCTGAAGGTCTTTTGGGGGCCGAACACGAAAAACGCCCACCAACGGCACCCCCCAAAACCTCGTCCCGAGCGATTTTGTGTCCGGCACCCCCAGGAGGGCATTTAAACTTGGAGTCCCTCCTAGGGTGCCGGACATCGCCTCGGCCATGGCCCTGACAGAGATGGCCCGCCCGTCATACACACGAAGCGTCGCGCCCAATTCCCCTTCCTCTACATTGCCGCCCCCGGTGCCAAAATTCGCAATCTTCCCTCCATTTCCAAACCCTCGTGACGCCGCCGCAACCTCCTCGCCTTCCGCCACCATGCCGCCCAAGGGTGCCGGCCTCTCGAAACCAAAGGGGCACAAGCCGCCGGCGGCGTCGTCGCAGCCGAAGAAGAAGCTGATGAAGCGGGAGCGGCAGGAGCTTTCATTCCCAGCCATGAGCTCAAAGACGCCAAGTACTTGTACATTGACTTGGAGTCGGATGGCAAGAAGCCATACAAGTTCATGCATGTGTTGGGAGATGGTTCAAGGTTGCCCGAAGTGGAAGAGCCATCTAAAAGACCAAGTCACCGCCGAGGGAGATGAAAGAAAGCTCCCGGCTGCTACCGCCGAGCGTCCCGAGATGGGAGTGAAGGCGTGCAAGGCGGCCGCCAGGGCTGGCAAGAAGCCAGCGGCCTCGGGCGCCGCAGGCAGCATTCAAGAGTCGGTGAAGCTATACGTTGCCGAGGTGGTCGCGGCGACTCTCGAGAAGAAGCTACAAGCCAAGTCCGACGAGAAGTGGAAGCTCTACTTCAAGATGCAGAAGGCCAAGATCAAGAACCAAGAGAAGAAGGAGGAGCGTCTCTTCATGGCCACGAACACGACCGACATGAGCCCCAACCAGAAGGCCTACTTCGTGTCCAAACGGAGGCGCATCCTAGCTGAGAAGGCGGAGGCCGAAGCGGCGGAGGACGACGACGAAGAAGTCGAGTAGGAGGCCGCCGCGTGATCGGCATGAACCATTGCGCCTGGGAGGCGCCCTTTTGATGGCCGGCCTAGAAGACTTGCTCTCCTGCGCGGTCGATCCTTTTTTGATGGCTGGCGTTGGAGATTGTTCTCCGGCACGGTCGAAACTATGTCAAGTCTCTAACTTGCTCTCCGGCGCGGCAAAGCTGTTTGATTGCCACATTTTTATTAATGCATGCACCGCCGTCCTGTTCCTCATTTTTGTTGTTCGTCAGCGGTGACCACGGCATGCCAGCAAGGTGTTCGACCGTTTGCGCGTTTGGGGTGGGCATTTGGGGAGTGCCACTGTGGACGGCCTCTAAATCTTGCCGGACACATGTCCGGCACCCCCAAACGAGACTCAATTGGGGGTGCCGGACACACATTTAAAGGCCCCGGTGAAGATGCTCTTAGCTGAGCTTTTGGAAGTGAATTCAGACAGAAAATCTTAAGCGTACAGAGTAGTAGTTCGTACCTGGCCTGGGCTGAAGCCACTGATGACATCAGCGGTGGCCGTCCGCCTGTCTGAGTTCACCGGCCGAATCCACGCAGGGAAGATACGGCTGCCTACGGCGAGCGGTGTCGTACATGGCGGCCCTCCAAGTCTCCGTCGCGAGTATGCGGCATACACGGCGGCGGTGCGTGGCGGCGCCGCTCTGCTTTCGTCCGGTGCCTTCGGCACTCATGGTTTGGTGGGGCCCACGGCTTAGGGCATCTCCAACGGCCCGACATATTTTGGGACCAAATCGTGTCCGATTTGGTCCGTTTGCCTCGGGCCGCGGATAGGAAATGGGGTCTGTCCGCCGCATTGTCCGTTTGCGTCGCGCCCCCAGCCCAGCGGCCCGACGCATTTTGGACGCGCGCCTTTTTTCATTACAAATTCTATGAAAATGTTTGCATTGTCTCCCACTAGCAAAATGTCTCGTCCATTACAAATAAGGGCGAATTAATGCCAAATCGATCACAACTTGGCGCGAGCTAAAATGATGGCACGCTGCTTCATCACCCAAGCTTTTTGGTCCTCGGCCATGTCGGTGGTGTCCGCGAGCATGATCTCCCTCTCCTCGGCCATGATCTTCGCCTTCGCGTGGTTCGCTTCAATTTTTACATCCTTCTTTGTGAGGTCATAGAATTGAGCGGCCATCTCCTCTCTCTCGCGGCGCTTCTTCTCCTCCCTCGCGGCAATGGCCTCCTCCTTGTTCGCCATGTACCCCTTTAAGGTCTCGGTCAGTGCTTGCATATTGGCATCCCTCTTCATGTCCATTGCCGAGGCTTTGTGTCCTCTCGGCCTCCCTTTGGAAACGGCGGGCTTGTCGCCGACATCATCTTCCACCCCTACGGTGGCCGGGTCTCGGCCATTCTTCAAACTGTTTTTGTGGCTTTGGTATGTTTTCTTCCATTTCTCATGGTCCTTAAGCTCCTGCCAACAATGGATCAAGTGGTAGGACTTGCCCTCATTGGCGGTCTTGAAGAACTCCAAGGCCTGCACAACCTACATGGACCATGGAATGGTGGCCACTCACGACAGCCAGCAATGGAGATGGACACATCAATCGGTGAGGATAGAGGACGTACCATGTCGGCGACGCCGATGCCTGATACAGGGCGGTTCAGGACATGCTCATGGGCGCCGCAAAAGTTGTTGGTCTCGGCTTGGATGTAGGACCATCGTTTTTGGATGGAACCTTGGCCGCGGTCGCTGTGGATGTTGAAGGGCTTGAGTTGCCGGCGTTCATGGAAGTCCACGGTCACCCTCTTCCAATAGGCATTGCACTTTTGCTCAGCGCCGACAATGGCGTTCACGCTCGACGCAAGCCAAGATCGGCAAAGGCACTTGTCCTCGGCCTTCGTGTAGCCCGCGGTCCTCTTCGATATCCTCTTGGTCGCAGCGGCGCCGGAAGTAGGAATCACGTCGTCCGGATCGTCAACCTCCTCCTCCTCTCCTTGGCCATCGTTGAACATGGCCGTGGGGACAGCCGAGCCCGTCCCTTGCTCGAAAAGGGGATGCCCATTGATGTCTACTGCCTCGGCTTGGGTGCCTTCCGTACCGAAGGCTCCATGGCCGCCGCCGCGGATGAAGCCGAGCATGATGTCCTCGCCTTGCTCGATGAAGAACGCCTACGTCGAATTCGACGTTATGCCGAGCACATATATATGAAACGAACGTATGAAAATGGAAATGAACGTACCGGATCCTCCGGGGTAAGGGCGGCCTTTTCGCCGAACAGGGCGCAGGCATTCATGGAGCTCGTCGGAGGGCCTTCCCGGCTACGTTTGCGCGCCGGCGGGGCAAAGTCCACGGGCACGGGCGTGTAGTTGAGGTCGAGCTACGTCGGCGATGGCCCACCCATCATGGTAAGTGGCAACTCCGGCGACGTCGATGGCGGGGCTCCGAAACGGGACAGCGTGTGGGCCTGCTGAACCGGCGCTGCCGCCGTCAGCGTCGCTGGGGAGCGTGGCAACACGGGCGGAAGGAGTGCGCGCGACATCACGGAACTGCTTGAGGCCGCGCCGGCGGCGGCGTTGCCCTCGCCGACGAGCTCGCGCAGCTTCGCGTTTTCGAGGACCCTGGCTGTCGCGATGGCCAGCTGTTGGATTCGCCTTTCTTCCTCCAAGGCCACGTTCTCCCTCTCCTTCTCGGCGTTCCTTTTTCTTCTCGGCCGCCGCTTCTACCGCTTGGCGTTCTCGACCTTCCTCCCCTCCGCGGTCAGCGGTTCCTTCTTCACCCTCACCTTGTTCTTCCCGGTGGTGGCGGTTGCCGTGCTGCCGGATGGCGCGGAGGCCGCAACAGCGCCGGTCACAACCACGTCGGCGTCGGTGGCGGCGTCGACGTTCTCCATCGGCCCCGGTGGGAGGGTTTGTGGCGCGGGGCGCGGGGAGGAAAATTTGACAAAAGTGGCGGGAATAGGAAGTGGTGTTCGAGCCACTACCAGGTGGACCAGGCATATAAGTGGGAGGACAGCGCGCGGACAGTGCGGACAGCCCGGTCAAAATGCTTCGGGCCGTTGGGCTGGGTTTTTCCCAGCCACGGTCATTTTCGGACAGATCGGACGTCCGCGGTCCGTTTGTGTCGGGCCGTTGGAGATGCCCTTAGCACCGAGTCTACCATTCTTTAGGTTTTGAAAAAAAATGATTGGGTGTCTCCTAAGGCACCCCGTGAGTGAATAGTGTCTGGATTTCTTCAAATGGTGTATCTTTCAAGCACATTAAACATTTTATATTTAGTAACGAAGTGAGTACATTGTTTCACGTAATTTCTAAATAAACAACTTCATTGCTAAACGGAGTTTAACTACTCAACTTTGTGTTTACTAGGAAAAGCCAGTGTGGAGGGGAGGCACACCGTCTTAGGCTGACAATCTGACACTTGAGTAATGCAAATCAGTTTTCAGTGCTGATGTTACTTACTAACAGAAATAATCATGAATGCAGAGCACGCTTTCCTATTATATTGTTGTCTGCGTCATAAGCAGACAATATCATCGACCATTACTAACTTACAAGGTTACCCGTAAAATAAAAAATACTACTAACTTACAAGGATATATCCAATTGAAACATGAATAATGGCCCAGCTTTCCAACACGCGTGGATTGCAATTGTTTTTTAAATGGTCTGGATTGCAATTGTGTAGGCCCATATCTCAATTATAAGGACAACGTTTTAGCTTATCCAAGTGTAAACGTCGGCCACACTTTTATGCATAGCTAACAATACACAGCTTCACTTCAAATCTATACTTCTTACTAGTTGCCTCTTTAAAATCCGTAAATGTCATGACTAAACGTGTAAAGAGTTGTGGACAACATACAATCCAATCCACCACACATGTTGCATCATTGAAATCCACAAAACACGAAATAATATTTATTATTTGTATAAATATTAAATTTAACACTTGCGACAGTTGAAAACCAAATTATAAGTAACATTATCCACGTTCATTAAGGTCCATCTCCATCCGATCAATGATTCCTCGTGCAAGACAGAAATATTGTATATCGACTAAAATTACAGCTAAGTTTTGCCATGCGAACTTATCAAACAGTATTCCGAGTTAGTTTTCAAAAATAAATAATGTGCAACACGTGATCTCCAATACTCCATCAGGTTTAACATCCACAAACCACACAATGACTACGCACATTGTTGCACTCTGTACAGAAATCCTACAAGATTCAATACAACAAACGATAGTAAAAACTATATTCAAGTAGATGATTTGGCCTCTCAAATACAAAAATTCTGCCTGAAAATAAGTTGACACCCGAATTTGAACCAAGAACTTAAGCAAGATCAAGCATTGATACTCATACTCCCTATATATAAACCAATTGATAAGGCCCTTGTTAAAATTTTTATTAAAAACTGGTTTAAGCATTTGTTAAATCTGTTATAAACAATTTACCTACCAGGTGAAGTCTTATCTTTCTAAATACTAAGCTCTCTAGGATTGGTGTTCTCTCCTTCTCCCACATGTCCACGTCATGGTGGACTCCATAATTTATTTATTTATTGTTCACAGTTTTAAATACAGTTTGACAAAAAATCTATTGGATACATACATATGTTTGTACTTGTACTTACATGCTAAATTTTTGATAAAATAAAAAGGACTCCCAACTATAAAAAAAGAAAATTGTGGTTGTAACAAACAATAAAATAGCTCAATTTCACCCTAAAATTAATCTTTTTCTGTAGATTAAAATAAAAAAAAGGTTCTAAAGTACATACAATTCATACACGTAGTTGTACGTTTTATTTCAATAAAATTGAAGTCTGAATAGTCACGTTTTATTTCAAAAAATTGAAGTCTGAGTAGTCGTTTCATTATTTTAACAAAGGAGATGTAGTGAGTTCAGAGCTGCTGGCTCTATCTAAGAACTCCATATCTCTTATCTCTACCGCTAGCGTCCACCATAGCTTTGCACATCCAATGTCACGCGACACCATTTCTCCCCCTCCGTCTACCTCGAACCATATTCTACTGAAAACAGCTGTCCTTACGCAAAATTTGCCCATCTCTTTGCACACACCTCTGGTTTCGTCAAGCACCTGGGAGGCTGGGACTACAGGGCACCTCCATCCCTGATGTCGTGTCTCAAATTCATTGTTAACTTGCACATCACCCGCGCTCCCCTCTGGTGGCCACCCAACATCGGTGAGCTGAAAGACTTCCTACAACACTTTGCACATGAACACCACCCAACATCGGTGAGCTGAAAGACTTCCTACAACACTTTGCACATGAACACCAATGTGGCTTCTAGCATCGGCAGCCGCTGCCACAGTTGTTGTTAGTAGAGCTCGACTCGGTGGTGGTGGCAGCTGCGGTTTCACAACGACAAATCGATGGTGCCTACGGGTGGAAGGATGAGTAATATGACTTGTTGTTGGATGTCACCTATTACTGATAAAAAGGATGTGGGTATTTATCCGTGATTTAATTTGTTTTGCGGTATATTTACGTATATCTCACTTTTATTCACAAAACGAGCCAGATTATGTAACAAAATGCATGTGTTTTATTTTAGATGGTTGAATGCATACATAAAAAAGGACCTATGTTTGTCTAGCCTCAATTGCAATCATTAGGAAAGTCATGAACATGAAGGGGTACACAATTTAACTTTGGTGACATTTCATAATCGTCGCTGTATCATGATCGTCCAACTAAGTGTTGTGCCGCTTATGTACTTCTCTGTGTTTAATTAATCGTGTTGTAAACTAGTGAGCCAGTGGTAATATTTTCTCCTTCGTGTTGTATCAGTATGAACGAGCTAAGGTAGCTTCCGAGAGACACGGTGACGAGGGCAAAAGCAGAGCAGGCTTCTCATGGAATCCGGAGACTGGTTGTAGAAGAATTCGGCTTGCCCGATGGACGTGAACACCTCACCGACGCCGATCAGCAGGTACTGAGGCGCTTGCCAAAGAATGCTCATGGGCACAGGCACCTTCTGATTGGTCAGATCCTTTGATATTGCCTTCTCCAGGCGCTTGATCTCGACCAATGCTGCAACCGCCACCGCGATGGTGGACACGAACAGACCGATCCCCATGCGCTGAAGCTCTGAGAAGCCCCTCTCCTTGCCAGTCAATCTCCGGGCTATCGGCACGATGAATCTCTCATAGATAGGGACCCAAACAACAATGCTGATTACTGATAGAACTAGTTTAGGGATTGGGATTGACCACACAAAGGGTGGCCTCCGGTTAGCTCATATATATAGGAGGTATTACAAGATATACATGGGAGGAGATCAATCCTAATCCTAACCATAATGGCCGGTTTATAACAAAGATACCAGCGCAATATTTGGCAGGATTCGGTTGCCTAACAGCCCCCCGCAGTCACAGCGGGAGATTCTCGGACACTGAGACTGGATCGGAAGTCCAAAAACAACGGCGATGGTAGGCCCTTGGTGAAGATGTCCGCGAACTGTCGAGATGACAGCACATGAAGAACTTGAATATGCCCCAACGCAACACGGTCTCGAATGAAGTGAAGATCGATCTCGATGTGTTTGGTGCGTTGGTGCTGGACGGGGTTCGTGGACATGTAGACGGCGCTCACGTTGTCGCAGAAGACAACAGTAGCACTCGGAAGCGGTTGATGCAGCTCGTAGAGGAGTTGGCGTAACCAACTTGCTTCAGCAACAGCATTGGCGACAGCTCGATACACGGCCTCAGCGCTCGAACGCGAGACAGTGTGCTGGCGTTTTGAGGACCAGGAGATGAGGTTGTCGCCGAGGAAGACGCAGTAGCCGGACGTGGAGCGACGAGTATCCGGGCAGCCTGCCCAGTTCGCGTCGGTGTAGGCGACAAGGCGGTCGGTGGGCGAGGAGGTGAGCTGAAGACCATGGCGTAGCGTGCCCTTGACGTACCGAAGAACCCGCTTGACCAGGTTCGAGTGCTGCTCGCGAGGGTCGTGCATGTGCAAGCATATTTGCTGCACAGCATAGGCGATGTCGGGGCGGGTGAACGTCAAGTACTGGAGAGCACCGGCGAGGCTTCGATATTCCGAAGGATCAGCGACCGGGGGGCCAGCAGTAGCAGCGAGCTTGGGCGAGGTGTCCACGGGTGTCGAGGCCGGGTGACAGGAGCTCATGCCAGCACGCTCGAGGATCTCGAGAGCGTACCGAGTCTGAGACAAGAACATCCCGTGGGAATCACGTCGAACGGCGAGGCCGAGGAAGTGATGAAGCTCACCGAGGTCGGTCATGGCAAACTCGGCGCTGAGAGCGGTGATGACACGCTCGAGCAGGGTTGGAGTAGAGGCCGTGAGGATGATGTCGTCGACGTACAGCAAGAGGTACGCTGTGCCGAAGGTTCCGTGGAGGATGAAGAGCGACGTGTCGGACTTGGAGCATGTGAAGCCGAAAGTGGTGATGAAGGTCGCAAACCGATTGTACCATGCGCGGGGTGCCTGCTTCAAACCGTAGAGAGCACGGTTGAGACGACACACGTGGTCGGGGCGCGAGGCATCGACGAAGCCGGTGGGCTGGTGACAAAACACCACCTCAGAGAGTTTCCCATGGAGAAAGGCGTTCTTGACGTCAAGTTGCCGAATCTTCCAGTTGAGGGAGAGGGCGATGGAGAGTATCGTGAAGTCGACGCCGTGCTCCTTAGAGAAACCACGCAGCACCCAGCGGGCTTTGTATCGGTCGAGGGTGCCGTCAGGTTTGAATTTGTGGCGAAACACCCATTTGCCGGAGACGACGTTGGCGTTCGAAGGAGGACGAACGAGAACCCATGTGTCGTTGGCGAGGAGAGCGCCGTACTCGGCGGTCATAGCAGCGAGCCAGTTCGGGTCTTTGAGAGCACCACGAGCAGACTTGGGGACCGGCGATGGAGACGGAGCGGTGGCGACGTTGAGGTTGAGACGCTCCCGAGGACCAATGGCCTTGCCGGCGTGGCAGTGTGTCACCATATGATGGTGCAGTGGCGGAGCAGCCGGGGACGCAGCTGGTGGCGCGGGCGATGGAGAGCGCGGAGTCGAGGACGTGGACGAGGTCGACGAGTCAGAGGCGCTGGCGATCGTCTCGGAGTCGGCGAGGGAGTCGTGTCCGCTCGAAGAGGCCGCATCTGGGGAGGCATGGCCGGGCGACCCAGCGGCGTGCTGGGCCGAGGAGGACGGCCCGCGGGAGGTTGGCGCAGACGAGGCTGGCGTGGACCCACGGGGCGCGGAGGAGGCCGGCGTCCTGGGAGGCCCAGCAACCCGACGCAGCCCAGCATGCATGGGCGGCACGGGAGCCGAGACGGGGACGTCGATCATATCGTCGTCGATCGGCGAAGCGGGGGTGCTGACCTGCTGCATATTAGACAGAGAGAACGATGGTGCAAAAGGAAATCGAGTTTCGTCGAAAATCACATGACGAAAATTATTATGCGACGGGACTCGAGATCCATGCAACGATAGCCGCGGTGGTTTGAGGCATACCCGAGAAAAACACATGCAACAGAACGATGAGAAAGTTTATGTGGCATGGTGGCGGCGGTGTTTGGGTAGCAGAGGCAGCCGAAGGTACGTAAGAAAGAGTAGTCAGGAGGAGTAGAAAAGAGACTAACGAAAGGACACAAAGATGTGGTGGCTTTTGTTGGCAGTCTATTGAGAAGATATGTGGATGTGTGGAGCGCTTCTACCCAAAAGGTGGAAGGCATGTGTGCTTGAAACAACAAAGTGCGGACAATGTCGTTAACAGTACGAATAATGCGTTCAGCTTTACCATTTTGGGGAGAGGTGGCGGCGGCTGGAGCTGCTAACCCTAGGGCGGCGGTAGAACAGAGGTGCGGAAGCGCTAGATCTTTTGGCTGATACCATGATAGAACTAGTTTAGGGATTGGGATTGACCACACAAAGGGTGGCCTCCGGTTATCTCATATATAGGAGGTATTACAAGATATACATGGGAGGAGATCAATCCTAATCCTAACCATAATGGCCGGTTTATAACAAAGATACCAGCGCAATATTTGGCAGGATTCGGTTGCCTAACAATTACGTCCAATGATAACAGGGTGGCTGGCGGGATTTTAAAAGATCCAATCTGGTTGTTGAGGACCATTAATTCCTTGCTCTATAAACATTGATGAATTTTGAGCGCACACTGTGAAAAACATAATGCCTGTTGCCCAGATTGGAAACATCCTCATTAATATTTTAAGCTCTTCAATCTGTGTAACACTGCAAAGCCTCCAAGGGTTATGACAACCACCATGTTCACTCCATAAAACGACTGCAGATTTGTCAAGAAAACTGTAGAAGAAAGATAATGCATCAGGTCAGATGTTATTCAAGTCTTTACAGAGTACTCACATCTCGTGTAAGATTTACCTGTCATGACTCTGAAATAGGGTTGCTGTGTCCAGGAAGTCCCAAGACACAAGCTTGCAAGCATGTGAATGTCACTATGCAAATCCATGTAACTTTGTTATACCGTATTACCTCCATTCTAAAACAAGATGGTGTACTAGGAAGTGTGCGGTTAAACTTTTATAACTTGCACTATCAATAATAAAATCATATCATCAGATTTGTGATGAAACTTGATTCATTATTCTGCATCTCTTTTACTTTTTAGTAACATATTCAAATAAAAATAATGGTCAAAGTTGTATCTTAAAGACTCTTCCCATGTCTGAAATTTCATGTATTTTGAAACAGATGAAGTAAGGTCTTACTTCTTTTCATGAACCCTTGTATATTTGAAAATGTCTATCTTAACTACATCATCTGAATGATTTTCTCGCATTAATTTGGTAGAGTAAGAACACATTGGACAGCAAGTACTTGTCAAGGATAACCAAGAAAAGTACCTGAATTCACTGCTGTGTTCCAGCTTGCGGCTCCCCTCAATAGCTGACGTCTTACCATGACGCTCATAGAGAAGAGAACTATCAACTGGTAAATCCACATTTCGCTTGCGAATGGCTGCAACAACAACCTGGCATGCTCTTGTAAGTGGGCTTCCTCCAGGTATCTGAAATCTATATACCTCTGAACCTAGAAAAAAGCTTCCGATAGCTAAGGCAATGAATAAAGTAGGGATTGCAAATCCAATGCCATATCCACATTTTTCTTGTACCCAAATAAGAAGAGTGCCAGAGATGAATGAACCAATATTTATGGAGAAATAAAACCAATTGAAAAAAGCGCCTTTCTTGGTTGTCTCAACTGGATCAGTATCATCAAATTGGTCAGCACCAAAGGATGAAACACACGGCTTGATACCTCCAGCCCCTAAAGCAATCATATACAGTCCAGTGAGGTATATCAAATACTGTGATAAG
The DNA here is from genome assembly GCA_026929855.1 of Poa annua. Classification (NCBI taxonomy): domain Eukaryota; kingdom Viridiplantae; phylum Streptophyta; class Magnoliopsida; order Poales; family Poaceae; genus Poa; species Poa annua. The sequence continues at coordinate 758,010 of CM049436.1, forward strand.
GCTGGTCGTGGACAAAAGGACCCAATACATTGATGGGGCTTGGAGAGAAGGAACTGATGCTGATAGTGTCAACACTGCCATCCCCTTCAATTAAATGCATGTTGAGGAACCATTAGTACAAAATATCAGCAGGAACAAGTGAATCAGTGGGATTAAGATTCACAAATAGGATAATTGGAAAAGTGGGTTTGCAAATGACCCGTACTAGTAATATACATACTGCAAGCTGTGGCAGTACGTGGATGAACATCTTCATCTCCGTGTTGGAGAGCAGAGGGTCAAAACAGGGGCGGACTTGAGCAGCGCCAGGAAGGTCCGCTCGTCGGGGGTGGCATTTGCGCGCGACGCGAGGATGGACCTGTAGAGAGCGACCGACCGGCCCGGCGAGGAGGAGGAGGAGAGCGCCGCGAGCACCAGGTTGATGTAGAGGTCGAACAGGAGCAGGGCGAAAAGTTATTGTTACGTCTTTTCTCTTCTCCTTCCCTTCCTTATCCTCTGCTACAGTAGTTGAGAGTCGCCTCCCGTTCCCGAGCTCTCCTCTGCCCCAAGTCCGGCGGCGCCACCGCTCGGAGGAGGGATGGAGGGGAAGCTCGGCCTGTACAGCGTAGAGGTAGAGGTTTCGGCTGTTTGCCGGTCTTGGGCTTTGTCCCGGTAGCTGGAGGCAGGGCATCAGATCTGAGCGGCCAGATCCGGTGCTGCCTAGGATTCCTTCTCCTTGTCTTGTGGTTCCAGAGGTTGGAGCTGGATGAGGCGGAGTGGAAGACTGCCTTCTCCAATAAAGCCGTGGTTTGTGACTGCTCCTTTCTGCAGTTCAGTCGACTTGCCCGAGATTCTTCTCTGGCCGGCCTTGGTGGCGAGGGGAGGAGATGGAGGGGCGTTTTGGCTACTGCAAGAAGGTGTGGTGGACTTGAGGAGCTTGAGGGCGGGCTGCCTTCTTCTCTGGTCGTCCGTGGTGGCGAGGAGAGGAGGAAGTTTGGTGCTGCTCAAGTTTGTTCAGGTCCGTGTTCTTCGTGCTTGGATGGTGGCCGCCTTCTCGCTCTGAGCTGTGGTGATGCGGATTTCCCTCTGGCCGGCCGTGGAGGCGAGGGGAGGGATTGGTGTTGTCGCTTCATTTGCGGAGAAGGAGGTGGTGTTGCGGGGTCTTTGTCGCCGGAGCTTTTCTCTGGTAAGAAAGCACCCCTTCCCTGCTTTTTGAGGGCTGCTCCAGTGCTTCGGTGCGGTGCTGGAGGGCGGTGGTCCTGCATCTCGATGAGGCTTCCGAGGAGGAAGATGGAGTGGAGATGTTGGGCGGCAACTCATTGCAATAAGCGCCCATATGCCTTCTCTGGTTCGAGTTCTACTTCTATGCTTCCCCTCCTGGCCGGCCGTGGTGGCGAGGGTGAGGGGTGGTATGGAGTGGTGGATCTTGTTGCTAGAGGCGGTCGGGAGTCTTATGGTACTGCGATTTGGAGAAGATCCTCGGTGACTCGTTTTTGGTCGCCGACTCATGATGCTGGCGGGCAGCAGCTCCATGCCTGGATGCCGGCGTTGCGCCAGGTTTTGTTCAACCTCATTCGGAGGCCCTCTGAAGCTCTGGTGGTGGCGTGTTATTCCCATCCCGCGCCAAGTGGTTTCGTCCCCGGCTCTCGTGTGGGGAGCCATCGCTCGAGTTTGCTGTTCATCGGTGCTGGCGAAGAAGATGGTGGAGCTGTTTGTGTTCCTCCTTTTTCGTCTAGGGTTTGTTCTTTAAATGTTGAGGACTCATCTCTTTTTGTGGTTTCTTGTAAGGTCCTCAATGTAACCTGTATTGCGCCGTTGACTTATTAATGCAGTATCCAGACCCTTCGGGGTCTATCCCTGTTCAAAAAAAAAGAAAAAAAAAAGAACAGGAGCAGGGCGTCGCGCGTGTACTGCGGGAAGGCGATGGTGGCGAAGTGGAGGAGCCGGCTCATGGGGAACGTCTCGAAGGCTCGGCCGAGGATGGACTTGAACGGCCCGCCCCGATGACAGAGACCATCACCAGCGCCAGCTCCCCACTGGCACCGACCGCCGATGACCTCAGACGCCGCCACATCAACCTCGACAAGGATCGTGCGGCCCAACTCTCTGAAGATGCGGCGGTGACGGGAGCGTGCGATTTTGCGGCAGCAAATTCTTGGGCGTGATTTCAGGGATAAGATCGGGGCCTCGTGGGATCGTGCACCGGAATTAATTTACCAATCAAGTGATTTTTTTATTATATATTTCTATAGTCTGTTCCAAATTTATGTTTTTATTATTTTTTAAGAGATGCCCGCTGAGGGTATTTTTCTAGTTTACTAGTAAATGTGCACGTGCAACACACGTATAATATTATGACATATATTAATAACTCTTGAGGACTGTGTGATCTCATTTGTCAAATTAAGTGATCCGACAATCTCTACTATATTAAAGCAAAAGAGGTGGTGAGTCGTCCGTCGTCCAACCCGCTCCGGCGAGAAGAAAAGGCTAGACGGCAGTTATACCAGGCACGTACGCACAACTAAAGATCAAATCGTGTCGCGAATAAATCAGACAGTTCCACCGCCCTCATCGTCGACTTCCTTTCCTCCGAGTATTCCCCTTTCCTCCGCCTCCCTGCAGCGGCGCTGCTAAGCCAGTACCGGCGACGACACACCTGCCCTCCGCCGCCATGGATCCTGGCCGAGCTCCGCACCGCCATAGATCCCGGCTGAGTTTTCCAGCCATAGATCCCTGCTCTCCGCTGCAATGGAACCTTTCCTATGTCCCCAGCACCGAGTCACCGACCAGAACCAGTTCGTTCGCCGCACGAGCTCCACGAGCAGCACCTTCATGCACGCCGGCGCAAGCCCATCACGGAATCTGCCGGCACTGTTTTCCCCTAAATCAGCGTCTTCAGGGGATGAAGATGAAGCCGAATAGAAGGGAGAGAAGAAGCCATGGAGGGCGGCCAGCTGACAGCAATTTCAAGTTCTTCCTTCCTAGGGCGGCTCGTCGACCCCTGTGATCTTAGGAGGCGCCGCGCCGGATTTGGGGGACGTTTCTTCTCAATTTTCAGGAGAAGAGCGGTTGCCTGCTCCTGCATCTTTCCATGTGGGAGAAGACCGAGAGCGGCAGCAGCAACACCCGTCAGCTTCTTAATTCATTGGTTTTCTTTTCCTTCTATATTTGCCTATGTCCCTAACTGATAAAGAGTATAGTGCATCTTTTGTCTTTGTTATTCAGTACAGTTTAACCTCTCTACCCGGAAACTCTGAAACCAGAGAGAGCAGCCTTGGAATTTCTTTGCAGCCTTCTACGAGAGTGGTTCAGATGATTTATTCTTTCAGTTTAACGAGTGGTTCAGATGATAAAGGTGGAGGCCTCCACAAAGTAAGTCCATTGCCGCCAGCTGCTTTCGATTGTATTGTCATGCTTGGGTGATACTTTCTGAAGCTTTGTTAATGATAGGTTACATCATTAGGGAAAGGTTCAGAGAAAAATTTAGGTTTTGATTGGGGATATAGGATAATATATATGAGGGCACAAAGGTTTTCTTATGTTGATTAACATCACCTTCCAGTGAAGGAACGAGGTGGTTCCCTATATGAGGGGATATCACACTGGTTTATAACAGGAGTCTCTACTCTCGTGAGAATGATGAATCTACATTTACTCACTTAAGCCATGGTTTTAAATTTTGGAATAATGCATCATCGACAGATCAAGGATGCTAACCAGCTTATGAATATGGATAGGACGATACGTCAAGCTTATGTATCTGAAATGTACCTAAATTAAGGAAAATAGCAGTCAATACATTTTGGTTATCTCATATATTTTAAGGCATGGCATATGGGTATTTTGATTGTTCATTGATTGATTTTGAAACTAATAATATTATTTTGGGTTTTACAATTATCTTGGGTCAATTTAGACAGATGAAAATGGATTTAAAAATACATTAAGTGACAAAATATAGTACAAATTAATAAAGGTATTATTTTGTGTGCCTTTCCTCCAGTCATATGAATTATCATAGAGATTTAGTAGAGAGGGAGCAACTGTCACTAAGCAGTAAATACCGCTACAACCATAGAGATTTATGGATTTGGAACGTATTCACGCGATGAAACAGGGACACCGAGTGGGTTTTTGTTGTCCAAAGTAAAAATAGGGTAGGCATAGATTAGTAGAGAGGGAGCAACAATAGCTAGGTGGCCAAGTGAAAAAGTACTATACAGATTAATGAATATGTAAATCATTTTACGAATTTATTTACTTTCATTCTAATGTTCAAGATAATGATAGTGTATTCATCAGCGGGAACATGTCGAGTTAGTTAATTTTAGAATTATGCTCTCATGGGATGGTGAAAAGTTGGTTTATCCAATTTGTATCGTGAGTATACTCTATTAGACATTCTTACAATTTTAACGTGGCATTTTTTTTTGGATAACAACATATATTATATTGGTCGTGCATGATGGTAGAGATGAGGAAAATATTTTTGCTACATCTGCTCAAGTACCATGCAAATAAAGTCAAAAATAAAATTCCAGGTGATGTACGAGAGTATCTTAAACGTGTATATAGATCATATTTTAGTTAATAAGAGATGATTCAGATCATTGCTTTTTGTACACATGACGTTTAAGTTATATGAGTGATTTTTGTTAGTTGGAATATTATGTAGCTATCTTGTCTATGTACATTAATATTTACATGAATTCAATATTTGCATGTACAATTAAAATTTTACCCCGTTGCAACGCACGGGTATTCAACTAGTATATCAAAATTGTAATGAAGGTATAATATGTAACAATGAAGTCTCCAAGTAACTCGTGCTTAAAATAAATGAGTTATAAGTTTATTCTGGTGTGCTTGACCAACTTTTTGTACAATATAACAAAATATGTTGTGAGTTTAGATTTCATGAACTCTTTCAGGTGTTTTTCATTGCAGTTGGGATTGTCCAACAGGTGGTGTATAACATATTGCGTTATTGCCGTTCACGGTGGCAGTTGGCTGCTTTTAAAACTCTTGTGATTGGTGATGGTGTTATCTCATCTTTATTTTCTGCATACCACTCTCTATTCTTATCTATTTTGACCTCTTTAATTAGGGTCTGCAATTCTACAATTTACTATTGGAGGATGACATGTTAATTTGTTTCACCTGTCCATAATACGGAGATGGTATTAAACATATATCTCCTAAAATACAACTAATATATTTGAATCAACTTTTGTAATTCCTAGTACCCTATCTAACATGCATATAGAAATGAAATTAGCAATTTTTCAACTATTGTGGTTTATAATCTGTTAATAGAATATCAAGAGATGACTTGAAGTTGAATACGTTTTCAATTGCAGCATGAGACGTTCAAAGCACGTTGATCTTTGAATCATAATGTACAAAACCGGCAGTTCATGTGCACAATCCATTATGAACACTAAAGATAGTAAGATACCTTGAAACCTTGGAGGCACTTGCGAAGCTTGAATAAACTCTTAGAGGGGCCAAGCAGGTTAACCTCTTAAATGGTTTTTTGATTTAAATGCTTGTAATGCGGGTATCACAAATGTAAGTACGACGTCATTGTGTTACTTGATGTAACCACAACCATGAAATAATATTACAAATTTCACCGGCGAAAAGAAAATGTGTAATCTGTGGATGCATTATGAATTCTTGTTCACATGTGCAATAGGACCATTTCAGCATAAAGGTGTGAAGGAAAAACAGTAACCAGAATACACAGATCAAAATTAGGATGTCAAGGTACTCCTCCATAGTTTAATATTGCGAAGATGGTCTTCATAAAAAAATCGGCCAATCTAATCATGGTACTTTAGAAAATTGATGTGTCCATGCATGATTACGTGAGTTTCTGCCGTTAATTTTCTTTGCTAGCTAATCTAATGAGTAATGACGGTACTTTAAGAAGTCAATCTTTCTCTGCTCACATGGTAGCAGGATGAGCTGGTGGTGTTCCAGGGCGGTGAAGAAAATCTAATCGCTCCCAGACCAAGACATAATACGATGTTGTGCTGAAATAAAGGGGGGCGACGGCTCAACTTCACCCTGCCGAAGCTCCGCTGATGCTTGGAGGAGCAGGACGGCGTGGACAGTGAGGCGGCGACCAGTGCGGCGGCAGCCGCGTGGGTGGAGGGCGGAGGCGTTGGCAAGCTCTTGACGACTTCGACGGATCTGAAGTTTCCTGGAATGGATGGATGCCTTCGTGGTTTTGTTTTCTGATCAAAACGATTGCGTAGGGACTGGCTGGATTAGCGGGCGGGATTGGATAGGCGTCCGTGACGGAGTGTTTTAGCGTTAAACATGGGTGCAACCTCAATCGTTCGATTTAGTGGTTAGATGGTCAGGATCTTTTGGATCTGCCCCCTCTCTCTCCTTTTATATTAGTGGTGATATAGACGTCCTTAAGTCCACCAATTGCTTCGAGCTCCTCGCTTTTCTAATCTTTTCGAAACATGTACACATAGACTTCTTACTGAATATTTTCAATGAGACGCCATACTACATTCTGAACATGCCCAAGCCAATGTGCGAATCCCGGGCTCGCACACACGAACTAAAACTGAATCTATCTGCGGCTCCGAGACTTCCGTGGGTACTACCAAGGAAGTCGAATAAATTCGTATTTTCTATAATAATTTTGGTTAGCTCAGACAAGCCTTGAGTTATTATCGCATATCTTGTTGACAACCACAATATTGTTCTACCAGCTAAAAATAACTATCAAATAAAGATCTCTACTCACTCGGATACATATGTAAGTGTCGCTAATTTAGTACAACTTTCTACAATATTATACTTAGATTATTCGTTCTCGAAATAAAGCTACCTTTCAAGGTGATTTTGTGTAACGTTCTTTTCTGCTTGTTGCACTGCACAACCATCTTTGATAGAGCTACGATGTGTCCTGCCAAAACAAGTGGCTTTCTGGTGCCGTGTCTTGGCTTGCTGCAAATATAATGTTAATTTGTTCTACAAGTAGCGGTATGTCGTTCTACACATTGTCATTGATGTAGTGCAAGTCGCTGTTCATAGAATGTTAACACAATACCAGTTCCTTGTTTCGTATGCGGATGCTTTTGAATGCCTGTAGTAATGAAGTGTCGAAGCCTTTCGAGAAAAAACTGGTTTTAGTCTAATCTTGCTATATTGTGATGCGCAGCGGAGCTGTTTGTGAACGGGGAGATCGTGCATAGATCTCCGGAGAGGCCGAGGCGGGTGGAGCCCGTGCCGCAGAGGGCGTCGGACAGGCCCAGGTACAACGACAGGACACGGTATGGGCGACGGAGGGAGAACCAGCAGCAGCATTCTCTATGGTGCTGAATGAGGGTAGCTTCCGCTTGCATTCTCTATGGTGCAAGCCTGTTTCATAAACACTACTACGTCTTATCAGAACTGTCTGTTCGGTAGTTTTTCCCTCTGCTTGTTACATCTGGACGGAGAATTTTTTATCAATATTTGTAATGTATATATGGTTACGGTTAGACATTGTGTGTCTCTGGTACGACAGGAATCCTTGAAAGGTGCACTCAGTTTGGCTCTGGCTTTGGGTGCAATGTCGAACGGAGCACAGTCTGCACTCTCGTCCAGCTCTGATGCCCGCAGAAAAGGCTAACTGAAACTGACGGGAAACTAGCTGCGAAAACTGAACCAAAAAGTGTCGAACAGAAATCCCACCTATAGCCCTAAATACTCGGTCACCTGATTACAAAAAAGTGTTCGATTTATCTATGTTAGACTCAACCGTCAGCTGGCTGTCAATTGGGACAAGAAGGGCATTGAGAAGATCACTGAATGAAAGATTGTCCCTTTGTAGTACCATTTGTACAAAACTAGTACAAAAGCTAAAGGGGAAAGGGAAAGTTGGACTCTCTCCTTATATTATACATTCTCGGGAAGATAGTGGCCACAAAGAGAAATACAAAGGTTCTATCCATCTCAAACTGCTCACATGCTCTTTCCTTTCCAAGAGTACGTCAATGTGTACCGTAACAGCTTGCTGCAAACAACAAGACTAGTACAACTTGCCTGTATGATATGGTCTACCACAACACCGAGGCTGTTTTTCATCGCTTGATCCTGAATGAGTGTAGCTTGCGCTTGCCTTATCCGAACTGCCTGTTTGGTAGTTTTTCCCTCTGCTTGTTACACCTGGACGGAGAATTTTTTTTATCAAAATTTGCAATTTATATATGGTTACGGTTTGAACCTTGGAGTGTCAAACTTACTGCGTTCAAATGCTTCGTTGCTAATAATGCTGTTAGACATTGTGCGTCCCTGGTACAACAGGAATCCTCGAAAGGTGCTGCGATGTGCGCCCAGTTCCGCTCCGGCTTTGGGTACAATGTCGAACGGAGCACACAGTCTGGACCCTCGCCCAGATATGATGCCAACAGAAAAGGCTGACTGAAACTGACGGGAAACTAGCTGGTAAAACTGAACCAAAAAGTGTCGAATAGAACTAGCACCTATAAGTTCAGAGAACCACCAACTAAATGAACAGGTACCAGTACAGTATTTTTTTTGGTCTAACATGTGCACACATCTTTATACCTCATAGCTTTTGCTGATGTGCAAATATTTGCATATGCCCGTATTGAGAAGATCACTGATTGAAAAATTGTCCCTTTGTAGTACCAAGAGTACGTCAATGTGTACCATATAACTACAGCTTGCTACAAACAACAAGCCTAGTACAACTTCAGAGCAAAAGAGTGTCCTAAACTGCAACAACAACGTCGCCTCTCAAACAACGCCAGTCACTTCCAAAGACATCTCCAACTCCAACCGAACGACTGCCGTCGACGCATCACCAACCATTGATGCCTAAAAGGAGGTCGCAGGTAGATGGGTTAACTTGGTTGGTCCTGAGAAGCAGCGTCTTGTGCTCACCGGCGATGGCGTACATTGCGCCTCTTAAGCTCAACCTTGGACAAGGGCGAGCACCGAGGAGCTCCACACAGAACATCCAAGTTGTATCTCCAAACGTGATGCTCTCAACGAAGGAACGACGTCGAAAATGCCACCATTGCGCCTATCCGACTCTGAACTTAGGCTTTCACCCGGAGATAACTACCAAAGATGGGCAGGACTTCGCCCGTATCGTCGCATATCTTCGTCCTTTCCCATAGGATTGGCACAGCCTCATCCATGTTGGCCCACACCGCCGCCACATCATCACCTTGTCGCCGTAGCCGTCAAGTCGGGGTCCACCAACACCAGCAAGGACCTGGGCTCCTGATTCAATTCGCCCATGCACTTGGTAATACCTGAAAGCTTAGCATGCATAGATAACAAGTGGTCCATGTGTAAACAATTATTAAACCCACATAAACTTCGGTGGAGAGACTTCCCACAAACTTATAAAAGTAGCATCTAGCAATTGAGCACAAGCTTAAATCGCAACTTTATTCATTGCTGGAACTCGGAGGTGGGTTTCATTTTATGAGAGTAAGCAGCATCTACTATATAGCCACAAAGTTTTTTAACACAATGGCCAAAGTGTTTCCTATCTATTTTGTATTTATGGAAGGCTCATATGGAGCTATGTAGGGTAATTGAAGGAATGAGCAAATCTGTAATCTAGATCGTAAAGCTAAATAAGAGTTCAACTCCAGTACAAAGAAATTTTCACATGCCAGTCATTGGAAAAATACTGTCCAGAGTATATGGGAGAGAAAAGCCTCACACCAAAGAATCAACTGAGAGACCTATGCAACGAAACATGATATCAAGATGCTAGAGATGTTCTCGTCATCTGTATTGCATAGGTTGTAGTTTGATTAACCATTCGGCACATGTACATGAACGCACTGCTCGTGCTTCCGACTATTTTTCCTCCGCCTTGAGGATCAAGATTTCTTTTTTTTTCTGTATATTGCCCCTCTCTCTTTCTTTTTTCTTTGAGAGGCGTTATTGCTGACAAAGATAGCTTTGCTTGATGATCAAATTTGCAAGGTTGATGATGCTGACGACAAGTCACCTTTTTGAGTCTTCTCGAACTTTTATGAGTGTGCATAATCAACTACTATGGAATATCGAGAGATGCACTACATATTTAGGTAGGTATGGTGTGAATAGATGGAAGAAATGGTTTAATGTCTTAGAATATGATATGTCCTCTAGTAGAGGTAGAGTATGTGATATTCTGAGAAAGCCCCCCCCCCCCCCCCCCCCCCCGCGGCCCATTTTAGTGCCGGGTCACGGCCTTGGAGGGAGGGGTGGGGAAGCGAACGGATGAAGATGCTCTGAGAAAGGTATGAAATGGTGTTGGAGAGGCTAGAAGAAAATAAGTTACGTGAAAAGAATGACTGGCTTTGAAAAACTTCAGACTAGAAGAACATCAAACTTAACAATACACACTAAATTTTCAGATTGCAATAAACATGGCTCATGAAATCTACTCTGGTTTGGCTTTGGTAGGACAGAACGATATTCGGAATATATAAGTGTGCTCAATAGCTAGACTACCAACTTATTAAGAAAGCAGCAAGTTCTCAAACCTTTGTCTCGTAAGTCAATAAGTGTTCCACACTTGCACATTGAATGCAATCTAGCTTTGCTAAAGCGATCATGAATTTCTGCAAGGGGTCACTAACCCCCTTGGAAGGCAGAAATTGGAGTTAAACCTTCACAGACATGTGCCCTACAACATTATTGATTTCCAATGTTTGATATAGTATGCCACATCTGTGAATAGCCCAAGAACCATAGGTTAGTGTGGAAGCTTTTAGACTAGTATACGGATGGAACGGAGAAAGTTGTGCCTGCCTACCAATTAATGACGGCTTGTGAATAAATTGGCTCCACTCAAGCATTGACATCATACGAGCGTGCAATATTCCTGTAAATCCAGTTCATTAAATTTCACCAAGCAACTCTCAGTCAACCAATATATCATACTGCTGGCCTGCTGGGTGCAGACTTCCAAAATTCGGATCAAAGGGGAGCTTTACCTTCAGGCCGCTGCTACTACTGCCTTGTTGAGTTCCAAACTTTTAAGACCACCATTAGGCAGCTAAGAATGCTAGTTCTGCATCTGAATGTCCGGAACAAAAAATCTACTCACATTTCGACTCGTTTCTTGAATATACAAGTCACTTCAGTAAGGATGCCATGGGAGAAAATGTTGGGCGTACCTATGAGATGTGGAGTGACTCCACGCACGCATAATTATTGAACACTGATTTCAGAAGTGAAACACCAGAATCTATGCATTCCTCTGTTATTTCCATGGTACTATTAGTTAGCATCCTACAGCCTCGAGCCTGAATTAGTTAGCCAAGCACATCATCTAGTCTTGATAGTGATGACCAACTAAAATGCCACTAAGAATGAGTGGACGAACACCTGCATAGAAACCAAAATAATGGGTGAATACATTTGTAGATTTCATGGTTCTCAACCAGGAAGAAAAAACAAATAAACTATGCGAAGCATCAACAGATAACTATATGAGTCCCAAAAAATCTAGGGAGTTTTGGTGTGAGGAAATCTCAAACACTACATTAGGAAAGCTATTTTATTGACCTTGAGAGGTAGAATGGAAAAAATTTCGTTTACACACATTTGATATACCACTAGGAGAATAAGTAGGAGTTGATATTGCTGATACAGTAGGGCAAGGGAATCAAGTATAAGCTTGGACGTACTTACCAAATATTCGGATAGAGGAAGAAGACCCTTGTGTGAAAATTTGGACTGATGGCTAGCAGAATGTACAATTCCAAGAACCATAGCCCTGCACAGTTGGTGGAAACACACAACATTATTCAAATTACGCAACAAAGATTGCCACCCAAGCCATACTAACGACAGATGAGCCCCATGAATCTGTTGCTCACCATTAGACCGCTGCCTCGGCTCGCCAAAACTCCTCCACTCTGGGCCGCTGCCCCGACATCCACCATCTCGACGACGTGCCAACAGCTGGGTAGGCTGCCAAAGACGATGCCTTCAAGAAAGTCGTGGCAAAGCCACTGTCATCGCCCGCCTCGGGAAACTGGTGCTAGAGATTTCTCCCGGAGAACCCAAACCCGACCAGCGGCACCGTCCGCCGCGCTTCAGTGAGCACCATAGCCCATGCTGACATCTATTAGCTAATCTTAGCTGCCTGCACTCCTCTATTAGCTCCTCATTGTCGCACATACTGACATCTAATATTTGCAGTGAACCGGGGAGGCCATCCTTGGGCAGACACCCAATGGATGGACATTCAGCGATGACTAGTTTCTTGAGGCTGGTAAGCTTCTTCAGCCCTTCAGGGAGGCTCCGCAGCCACAAACATGAACAAAACTCGAGTTCCTCGAGGGAGGTCAGGAGTTGCAGGGCCTCTGCTTGCTCCTTTGTGAAGCCCTCGACCTCGCCGCAGAACCAAATATGTAAGATAGTGAGGGAGATGGATAGGACTCTGCAGACGGGTGCACGGAGGAACCCTTCGACCTCCTCTGTCGTGAACTTGTGCAGTTTGGAGGAGCGGGAAAGAAGCAACTGTTCTTGTTCATCCTCATGCGGAAACCAATCAACGAAGAAGTTGGGGCTTCTACTGGTGTGTAGTTCGCTGAGCTGCCCCACGGTAAGGAGATGCCACAGGCCTTCCGATCTTAAATCATCTCCACCTACTTCTAGTTTGGTGAGAGAGGTGAGGTTCGAGAGGCCCTCCAATGTTCCCATGGAATAACAGTTATATCCAAGATTGAGTTCTTTCAGGGAGGATGGGAAAGGGCAACATGAAGAGGAGGAGTAGGACGAGAGGAACTTGGGGCAATAAATTGCTTTTAATTCCCGGAGGGAGCGCAGGGCTTGGAGCCCTCCGCCTTGATTTCCTCCTCTCTTCTGGCCACCCAGGGTCAGATCTCGACAGTCTTTGATTTGAAGCTTCTGTAGGTGGTCAGCGAAATGGGATGGCAAGAGCAGCAGCCCATCATCTCCTCCTATTTCATCTTCATCAGCTGAAGATGATTTTATTTCCTGCTTCTCGGCCACCACGTCCAACAGTGCTATCTTCTTGCAATATGATATGCTCAATTCACGTAGCCTCGTGAGACCACACATCATCTGCGTCAGTGCCTCCCCACTCTCATCACAGTCACTGATATCCAGAGTCTCGATAGGAACCTGCCATACCGAATCACCCACAACTCCAATCACGATTTTGCATCTCTCTAGAAACAGCTTCTTCAACGAGGTCAGCATTTTAAGATCCGTCAACACCAGAGGTGGGCTGTCCTCCATCGCTAACAACTGCAGTTCCATCAAATTACTGGAGAATAAGATTATCTCTTTTTCTACACCTATATGAAAAAGCCCAAGAATGTCCAGTTCTACTTTAGAGGAAGATTTCCGGTATTTTATATGATCGAAGCACCTTACACCACTGATATTGATTTTGCACAGAGTATGTGTCCAAGGAATAGGAGGCAACGACATGAGTTTATGACATTTCGTCAAATTAAACTCTTCAAGTTTTGGAAGGAAATGCATATTATTCATAAATGGCAACTCCACGAGCTCAGGACACGCTTCAATGGTCAATACTTGCAGACCAGAAAACAAATGAGGAGCATCTCCCGCAACCCATTTTTCCAATCTTTCCAAACCAACAAGTGCAAGCTTTTTCAAGTTGCAGAAGCTCTGCTCTATGATGGGACCAAAATGATTTGGAGGAAACTCGTTCAGTTTACGAATACACTTCAAGGATAGCTCATCAAGCACACACATCTCCCCCAAAGATGGGAGAATTTCCCAATCCACATCATCCAGATAAAGGGATTTTAGAGCTTTAACGGACAGCTTACTACCCATCCATGTTGGACAAGAACGACCTCTGTGACCTACAATTTTTAAGTTCCGAAGGTTGTTATGTGGTCGAAGTCTTTCAAGAACAAGATTTTCCTTATCAGGCTCATTATTAAATTCCCATTGTAATATTAAGTTGTCAAGGTGGATTTTTTCTATCAAGTTTGCTTCGGCTGCTGTTTCTTTTGTATGTACTCTCTCAAGGTTATAAATACCAAGTTCCGTAAGATCCGTCAAATGACTGAGCTGATTTAACTCAAAACCATTATCTTCTCTATCGACTATAAATTTATTTAACTCTTGTAAGGATTGCAGTTTCCCCACATTAGAGATAGCAGAGTGAAAAATATCATTATGTTTGGTAAGAAAATGGCGTAGTTTTGCAAGGTTGCTGAAGTGTATGGGCAAATGAAGAGTACCATACCATCCTTTTAGATCCAGAATCCTCAAATGATAAAATCTAGAAATCACACTTGGTAGCTGCATTTCGCGCATATAGGTCCCTATCAATAAATATCGTAGGTGGATAAATGTTGATAAGTTATGGAACATGAACTCCACAGGAGATGAAATATAAGTCAAGTGAAGCACACGCAAATCATTTGCTTTCTCAAACAAATCATGGAAAATGTGTCCAAAACTTTCATCTACTTCTCCAAAAATTAACAAAGTTTGCAAATTTTCAACCTTCAATATTGTCTTTAATTTTATCAATTCGCTCTTGAAGTTTTCCTGAGTCACTCCATCACTGTCGCCTGCACTATCTATGCTGATAGACAAGTGACGGGTAGATGGCATAAATTTTGCTGATTTCACATTAGAGCGATGCAAACAAAGACAATCATGAGATGCAACCTTCAATGCTAAATCATGTAGTAAGTCATGTATTATGTATCTAGTATTCCAATTAGTTTCATCTTTTCTAAAAAATCCATAGGTGACCAGATCATTTAAATTGTTTAGACCTATGTCTTCATCTGTTTTGTTTCGACTACTAGATTTTAAAATATCTAGTCCCATCCAGAAGTGAATGAGCTCTTTTCCAGTAAACATGTAATCTTCAGGATACAACGCGCAAGAGGAAAAACATTGTTGCAAACGGAAAGGGAGATAGTCATAGCTAAGCTTCAATGCAGGCATAATGTCATGGTCAGCGGTCTCTGTCTCCCATTCTTTACTTTCTAGCACATTTCTCCAGTGACGCAAATCCAAGTGCTTTTTCAGTAATCTACCAACAGTTTTTGCTGCAAGAGGGGAGCCCTTTAATTTTTCGATTATCTTATCTCCGATCTCAAGCAACAAAATATGATCCGTTCCATATTGCTTGTCACCAAAAACAAATGCTAGGAATAACTTCATAAACTCTCCGGACTCTAAACCTCCTAGTTCTATTGAATGATCGGCTGTTTTAATCATTTGTGCTAGTTTTGGCAACCGAGTTGTAACCATAATTATGTTGCCAATTTTTTGTGATTTTTTAAATGGAAGCAGCAGCCTTTTCCAGTCATCCTCGTTACTACACTCCCACATATCATCCATTATAAGAAAGAAACTCTTAGATTCGAGTCTTTGTGCAATTATCTCTCCTGTTGTACCATCTTTCTCACCTTCAACTTTAGGGATTTTTTCTTTAATCTCTTTAAGCAGTTTAATTGGATCGAAATTGAGAGAAACACACACCCAAATTACGACATCAAAATGGGTTTGCACTTCTTTGTTGTGATATATGTGTTGTGTCATAGTTGTCTTCCCTATGCCCCCCGCGCCAACAATTGGAAGGACGGTTAGGTCCTTGGCACTATATTTTCCCATCGTGATGTCATTTATGATGCTATTCACTGTAACGTCCCTCCCATACAATTTGGGCTCAATGATTTCATGCGTCGTGATGGGACGATTACGCGCAAGGTCTAGAGCAACGCTAGGGCTACAACCGAGTAAAATGGCGGAAACCTCTTTACGCAAGGGCTGTAGGTCGTACACAATTTGCTTCATGCTCTTAGAGATTTCCACCCTGCGAAATTTCAAGCTATGTTTTTCTTCATCGTCGGTACTTAGGATTGGCTTGGCAGAACTATCATCACCATCATGAACATTTGGTTTGTATGAGCAAGGAAAGAGGTTACCAAGTTTGCTTGTGCGTCTGCGGACCTCCTCACCAGCCTGCTGGTTGGTGCTCGGCGCCGAGGAGGAACCACCGGGTGCCCTTCGCCTGGCACGCAACTGAGGGCAGCAGGGGACTCGCAGCATCGCGTCTTCTCGAGGATTACCTGCGGTGGCACACGAAAACAGTTTGCCAAAAGCTTTGGCGGTCTGGCGCGCATTTTGGACAAGGTCATGGCTGCAACCCTTGGGATTCTCATCGGCAGCATCAAAGGTGCCGTTGAGCTTGTCGTGGATGCGGAAGTAGTCAAGCTCGTCAAGCACGGTCTCGGCCTTCTGCGCCGAGTCTCGCATCTTCTGCAGGAGATCCTTCAAGGCTGTGCGGCCGTCGAGATTCTTGCTGCTGGCGTTTTCCAGCGTGTCCTTGACGAGCAGCAGCTCCATCCTGAGGGCCTCGACGTTGTCACCGAGGTTCTTGGAGGCAGCCCAAGCCTCAAGGACGCCATCGGCGATGGGGGCAAGCGCCTTTCCCACCACCCACAGCGCCACACTGAGGGCCGCATTCATCGGCCTCACACAAGTGGAGGATGCTGCATGCAGGAAATAAATGGAGTTCATTTGCAAATGCATCGAGGCACTAGTAACAATCACATATAATGTGGGCAAATAATATGCCAAGTCTGATCTAACAAGCTGTATATACTTACTGGTGGGGTTCCCGCTGGCTCGCCGACTCGATGAGTGGCAGAGAGCTTGGATTCGCAAAGGATGGATTCAATCGCAGATGCATGTGTGGAGGTGTTGAGGTGTTGATGCAGGGAATATATAGAGAGAGATGCTGCCTCCAAAACTGAAGAGATTGCTGGGAGACAAAGAAAGCATCTTGCTCCCGGCGCCAGAGAGTAGTATAGTATTGTGGTTCTCTGCATTTGCACCTGCACGCACCCAATTTGTGTAAAGGACATACCATGTGAACGAACATGCATGATAGCTAGCAGGCCGGATCTAGAAAAATGGACGCTGGCGTGGGGTACCCGGTAGCCATTGTTGGCAGCAGTAAAGGTTAAGACCCAGTTGAGTCATCGTCCATTGGCAGCCATGTGAGCAACTTCCTAGGGCTCCGCATCCATAGTTCCACTTGCAAGGACGGCGCCTCAGAACTCGCACCAAGAACATCATCATCATAGTTTAATAGCGCTCGACAGCGGCAGCACGATTGCCTGAACCGGAGAAAATTAAAATGGAGACTTGACTTCATATCACTATAGCCTAGGTCGGGTCTTGGTTCCCAATAACAATAACAATACCAATACCAGTACCAATACCATTGATTGAAGCAAACATCACCACATGGGGCTAAACTCGAAGGGAGAGCCATCCCGGTCGGTCTTCACGGCTATGGAGGGAGGCATGTGATGGAGCGTGCTCACTGATTTTAAGAGGATAGAGTTTGGAGTCTCTGCTTAGCAGCTCAGCTGGTTCTCAAAACAGGAGGACACTGAGAGCCTGATAGAGGCAGCAGTCTCCAGAGTTCCAGGAACATGGAGGATTCCGACCGCTCCATTATTTTCACAAGGTCGAAGCTTGAAAGCGGTGCACTGGCGCCACCAGGCGTGAAAGATGCAAAAGAATTCGTACGACTGGGCCTATCTTCCTGTTTAATGTTTAGTATATGTGTTTGGCTGAATCAAATTCAGACCAAGGCAAGCTCTGAACTGTATCTTTGCGCACTGTTTGGAAGGGATTTCAGAGTTCAGACAGACAATCTGATCCAGACTTTGTGATGCTACTGGACAACCAAATCAAATACAGTAGCAGATCTTCGACCCAAACAAGAAGTAGAGTAGAGTAGTAGCTAGTACCTGGCCTGGGCTGAAGAGAGGCGCCGCATCATCAGCGGTGGCCGTCGACCGGTCCGAGTTCGGCGGCCACAGGTTCCTCCACCAAATCCGTGCAGGCTTAATGGCTGTGGAGTAGAAGAGGTGGCTGCCTGCGGCGGGCGGCGTC
Source organism: Poa annua (assembly GCA_026929855.1). Lineage (NCBI taxonomy): Eukaryota > Viridiplantae > Streptophyta > Magnoliopsida > Poales > Poaceae > Poa > Poa annua. Next base: position 775,923 of record CM049436.1, read on the forward strand.
GTACATGGGGGTGGGGGGTCGACTGAGCCTCGCCCTCCCACGGCGGCGCCGCTCTGCTTTCGGCCGGTGCCTTTGGCGCCCATGGCCTGGTGGGGCCCACGGCTTAGCTCCTAGGAGGATCAGGGCACCCCGTGATTCTTTTTTGCTCTTGCCACTTCAAAAAAATCGAAAATGGTATATCAGAGCTTTAAAACTTCTGTTAAAAACTGGATGTAGGCAATGGGTACAACCAAATATAATTTTTTTTTATCAGGTGCTACATTCAAATGATCTTTATTTTGTGTGCTGTTCAGGACCGCCTTTTTTGTGTGTGTTTGTGTGTGTGTTGTTCAGGTTTCGAAAAATAAAATTAGGGCACCCGTGAATGTGTCACATATAGTGATTTTTTTTGCTCATGTGCGCCGGTGCTCCTGCCACTCAAAAAAATCGTAAATGTTATATTTGTGATGACCCGCCATGCTACCGCATGATTGCAGCACGCAGGGAATCGATGTAAAACTCATGGAACGCCGTTACGCAAATTTCACACCATCAGGGTGGCACAACAGAAACATTGCATGGGTCCAACGGTCATACACATATTATTACAAGCCAAAAGTGTACAAATTCAGTAAGATCATCTTCGGTCCAACGGGGATCCGCACTACTAAGTTCCAATTGCAAACTAAAGAGTTTGCAAACTAGTGGGATTAACAAACTCAGAACCATAGAGCTACGTAAAGTTCTACGTTACTCGGCTCACTATCTACACTAGGGCACTACTCTACTATTACTCCGACTCCTCCTCCTCGCAGCCGTAAGAGATCTTTTGGTAGACCTGATCCATTCGGCTGTCTTGGTATTTATCCAGTCCCTGTCTTTGTTTTGGTTGCCAAGTGTAATATGTTGCCTAACCAATGATGTTGCTCTGAGGTTATTGAAGATCCTAAGAACACATACTCAACCTTGATTAAGGTTTAAGCTCAATGATGTAATTAGCAGTGCACCTCACTGCCAAAACTGAGAGTACTATTTTCATTAACCCCTCATTTGTTATATCTCTTTATTTTGTCTTCAATTATTTTTGTGTTGCTTTCTTTTGTATTTCAGGAAATAAGGAATTTGCAAGATGAGATGATTATTATGAAGTTATACAAGATCGAGATGATCTAAAGGTGGAAGTCTTGAGATAACTAGGATTTAGTTTCAGAATGTGATTGATGTTGTAATTTTCCCTTTTTGAACATTACTTGTAATATCATTGTAATAATGTGATTGAGTTACAAAAGTAACTCCTTTGGTTTATTTCATTTTCAATTTAGATTCTTGTAAAAGCAATGTATTATTGTTATAAATAAAGAATGCAATTCTTTTTGTTTTTCATTAATTTTACTCATGTTTGTAAACATGTAATTTGTGAGTTACCATTTATTAAATACTTACTTATCATTTGTTAGATATTATTTCAAATTCAAATTATTTAAATATTTGAATTTGCTCAAATTCACTCAAACAAGTAAAATACCTAAAGGTCATGTCGAAATTTATCGCATTCACCTATATTGAGCTAAATCCTAACTCAAGGAGATGGAAGAAACTCCGATTACTTCAGGGTTTTGAGTTGCGGAAAATTTATTCTGATTTTCAGATGCATGAATGCAGATGCACAAATTCTATTTCTACCCTCTGTGGTTTCCTAAACGCTGGGACGTTACAATATTAGAGTTTTATAAAGGTTCTGTTAAAAAATGGGGTGCGAGAAAATATCAATTTTAAATGTTTTTTTATCATGTGCTACGTTAAAATGACAAAATATGATAAATTTACGGCTTTAAAACCATGCATAATAAATTCATAGTTTTCTCATTTTTGTATGACCAGTTTTGGGCACATCATACTATAAAAATGAAAACAACAAAAAATACGCTATGTCTTATCTATACCTCTTACGAATCAAAATCCTACTAAGATGCATTTATGATTTTTCTATCTTAACATGCAATCTAACCACATCACATCACCTATTATTGTAGCCAATCAATTGTCGTCATCTCCACATACGATAATTGATAGTACATCTTTCACGCAACCTATACATGTCCTTCATTTAAGTCATATAATTGTGCACACCACTAATATTTCGTCCTGAAATATTTAAAATTTTCATACGAATTAAATTCGGTGTCTGGACTATTATGATCGACTGAATCTTGACACTTGAATATTTCATGCACCTCGCGGGGTATTCTCTTAGTATACATCGAAAAGAAAATGCAAGGAACATAACAGCAAGATCCATGTGTGGGGTAGATTGGTCGTAGATTGTAAAGAAAAAACAACATGTATGTACAATTCATGCAAAAATTGGTTCCACGCAAATTTTAAAAACTTATGAAAACCAAGGCGCGTTGCATCGGTGAAAAACGAGAGGTGGCACTCCATTGGCATGCATGAAACTTTGGCTTTAATTTCCCACGGTACCTTTTGCTTTGCTCATCTAGCAAGCAAAGCAGATGAAAGAAGAATGTTCCAGATGCTTCCTGACCTGACCAGCGGGGCCCACCTGTCATACACGCATTCCACCACCACCAACCTCCCTCGTCTCTCTCTCTCTCTCTCGTACGTGCCTTGGTTCCTCCGCTGCTTCATATTTAAAGCCCCGGCGACGGATCAAACCCGCCGCTAAACCCTAGCCGGCGGCGAGACGAGACGAGATCCGGCGGAGCAGAAAGCGAGCCAGCCGGCACACCAAGCAACCTCTCCTTCTTCTCCGGTCCTCAGGTATCCATCCATGGCCTCCCGCGTCTCTTTCTGTTGCTCTGCTGCGCATGCCGCCGGACCCCTCTGTAGTCACGGATCAATCGGGCGGCCTTTGCTAATCGGTTGCTAGTACGATACTCCGCTCCGGGTTCTGATCATCCCGCGCTGCTGGTAGTGGTAGCACGTTCTAGGGAGGGTGGCTGGCAGGGGAGGAGGTGAATTTGTTGCTGCTGTTCTGTTCATCGTCGATTTCACAAGTGAAGCGAATTTGTTTCTGCGCGATTAGGGGGGGGGGGGGGGGGGGGGCGCCTGCTCACTGGCACGAGGTCGGATCACTGAGGACGTATATATATATATATACGGCTTAGTTTTCTTACTGATTTACAAAAACGAAACTGCTGCCTGATTGTTTAGCCGGCATTGTTCGGCTACCTGGCAGAACAGAGTGTTTCTCACCGGGAACACCTAACTGCTAACTGACCGTCGTTAGGAGTTAGGACGATCTCCTTTCTGGATGATGCCAGCCGCTTGATTAGTTAGTCGCTGCAGTATCGATCCAGCGCCAGTTTTCAGACAGATTCAGGATAAAGGCGAATGCAGAGGTTTTCACAGCATGGACTGCTGTGTTAAAGATCTGAGGACTTCATTTTACCTGTTAGAGCAAACAGAGTTCCTCTCGTATCTGCTCTTACTTAGCTGCTTTTCATGTTGAACAGACTGTTCCAATTTCTGTAGCAGCAATATACATTATGGCTTCCCGTTTTCTAAATTGAATCGGTTTCACATACATCTATTATAAGCTGCTGCTTGTCTCTTTTTCTGTTGTATTGAATTCATGTTGATACAAACTGTTTAAATCACCCTCACAGTGATATACAGCATGGCCTCACCTTTCGGAGGCACCTCCACATGTGTCCTTAATGCTGCGGCTCCGGTCGCTTCCGTGACCAAGAAGCAGATTTCCCTGGTTTCGCGCCCATTCGTTTCATTGCCCCAGAAAACCAGGCCAGGAAGGAAGTGCAACGTCAGGGTGAACGCCGCCAAGGAGCTCTACTTCAACAAGGATGGCTCAGCCATCAGGAAGCTGCAAGTGGGTCATATGATTTTGTCACCGCGCTTTGTTTATATAACATGCTATTGCCATCTGGTTCCAGTTTGGGATGCTAATATCTGTCATGGTGTTTCTCTGTTAGAATGGGGTCAATAAGCTTGCGGATCTGGTTGGAGTTACACTGGGTCCGAAAGGACGGAATGTTGTCCTCGAGAGCAAGTACGGGTCGCCTAGAATTGTCAATGATGGTGTGACTGTGGCGAAGGAGGTACGTCAGACTTGGATTCATCCTGTCTGCTTATAATGCAACCCTGATTTAAGTTAAACCGTGGCTGTGAACCTTTCTCATTGTTGGCTATCTGGTTCAGGTTGAGCTCGAAGACCCTGTTGAAAACATTGGAGCCAAATTGGTTAGGCAAGCTGCTGCTAAGACGAACGATTTGGCTGGTGACGGAACAACCACTTCTGTCATCCTTGCTCAAGGGATGATTGCCGAGGGTGTTAAGGTACACATTATAAAACCTTCTATCTTGTGTTACTTACAGCATTAACGTTCTATTTAGGCCTGTAAACAAATGTCTTGTTCGTTTACTGTACACAGATTGTAGCTGCTGGTGCTAATCCAGTACAGATCGCTCGTGGTATTGAGAAAACAGCCAAAGCTTTAGTTGGTGAGCTCCGAAAGATGTCCAAGGAGGTAAGATCTGGTTAATCTATTATTCTCTTCTGGAAATACATTTATCCTTAATACAGAAGTATATATTCCTGCCATTCTATGCTCGTAAGTACTCAACCAATATTCTAATACAATTAGGGAACATAATATGGCAGTGTTTCTGGTGACTTTGGCTCTTATACTAATTGCTACATATAAACGGGGGCTGACTCACCCCTAATAAGAACTATACATTAGATATTAGCTAGTCCTTTCCATTTTCAGGAGCACTGATTCCCTTTTAGATCTCATATAATAATTTCCGCTGATAGTACTCTCTATTAAAGGTTCGAATTTATTGAAACACGTTCGATACTGCAGGTTGAAGATAGTGAGCTTGCTGATGTTGCTGCTGTAAGTGCTGGAAATAACTATGAAATTGGCAACATGATAGCCGAGGCTATGAACAAGGTTGGGCGGCAGGGGGTGGTCACACTTGAAGAAGGAAAGAGTGCTGAAAACAACCTCTATGTCGTTGAAGGGATGCAATTTGACCGTGGCTATATTTCTCCGTACTTTGTAACTGACAGTGAAAAAATGTCAGTGGAGTATGAGAATTGCAAGGTCTGTTCACTCTATCTTAGCTTGTCTACTTATTTCAGGTAGCATGATATGCATGAGCTTAGTAATCTTAAGCTAATCCTAATTTTACTACCCAGGTGCTTCTTGTGGACAAGAAAATCAACAATGCTAGAGATCTTATCACTATTCTGGAGGATGCTATTAAGAGTGGATATCCAATTCTAATAATCGCCGAGGATATTGAGCAGGAAGCTCTTGCCACCCTTGTGGTCAATAGGCTTAGAGGTGCACTGAAGATTGCTGCCATAAAAGCCCCAGGTTTTGGCGAGCGCAAGAGTCAATACCTGGATGATATTGCTACTCTGACAGGAGGTCAGTTTGATCTTTGGTGTTATGTGACGTGTCTCATTGTATTATCTGTTCATTCATAAAGTTAATCCTTTACTCAGGCACTGTCATCAGAGAAGAAATTGGCCTGTCCCTGGATAAAGCAGACAATGAAGTCCTAGGAACTGCTGCCAAGGTTGTAATTACGAAGGATTCGACGACAATTGTTGGAGACGGTACCACACAGGAGGAAGTAACCAAAAGGGTGACACAAATCAAGAACCAGATTGAGGTCTTCACAGTTTAACTAGATATTTTACGTTCCTGTATCCTATTTGTCAAATAAACTGCTACTGTCTTCTTCATGGCTCTTCTCCTTTTTGTCTAGTCTCTTTTGGTTGCTCTGTTTTTCAGTACAGATAGTTTCAGTCAGCTTGCTGAGCATGTCACTTGAGTGTGGATGAAACTTCTTTGACTAACGAATTGTTACAAACCTTTATTTTATCAGGCTGCTGAACAGGAATACGAAAAAGAAAAGCTAAACGAGAGAGTAGCCAAACTATCTGGTGGTGTTGCTGTCATTCAGGTACAGCTGATGTTTCACACTAAGATACCTACGGATGTACTTGGCAGTATTAGCTGACCTGAGTATAACAGCTATAAAATGATTCATCTTGCTTGTAGGTAGGAGCACAGACTGAAACTGAGCTTAAGGAAAAGAAACTGAGGGTTGAAGACGCCCTAAATGCAACAAAGGTAATGTTTTCTCAAGTCCAATTGATTATTTTTGGATATTTTGTATCTCTCTGCCCTCATTCAGAGGAGCTTCAGACGTATTGTGGCATTGTATTGATTTTACTATTATGAAAAGATCCATGTAATTAATGTTAATTAACTGCTTGTTTTGTGGACAGGCTGCTGTTGAGGAAGGTATTGTTGTCGGTGGTGGCTGTACCCTTTTAAGGCTTGCATCAAAAGTTGATGCCATTAAAGAAACCCTTGATAATGATGAACAGAAGGTAACGAAAAAATAATGAGATTCTCTTTCTTAAGGTTTCCTTTTGGGAATGCTTTGTTTGTTTCAAGGTGCTCTTCTCTTCCATCGAAATAAATTGGTTGTTGCTACTCCTTTTCAAGGTCGGAGCTGAAATTGTACGGAAGTCCTTGAGTTATCCACTAAAACTAATCGCGAAAAATGCTGGTGTTAATGGCAGCGTGGTTACCGAGAAGGTTCAGGATTCAAATTTGTTCTCAAGTATGAATTTGACTTTCAGCAACTTGGCGTGCAACTAAACTTTGATCTGTTCCTGTATTTAGGTCCTCGCCAATGACAACTTCAGGTATGGCTACAACGCTGCTACAGGAAATTATGAGGATCTGATGGATGCTGGTATTATTGATCCCACCAAGGTATGTGCAAATTGTGTCAGGATATTTTAATAAGAATATCTTGTTCAACTAATTCTTTCATCTGAGCACATCTTGTTATTATAGTGTTTGGCATTCAAAAGAACATTAATTTCAGGAACCCTTAAGCCTATTGTGTTTTGCCGTGAAATGACTAGACTGAGTGTTCCTCCTGTATGCTGTCTGCTGTATATGAGATCATGTACTGAACGTTAACCACTTAACCGTAACTATAAACAGAACTATGGGATTGACCAGTTTTGACGACACATTGTTTGGCAGGGCCTCTCGCCCTATTTGCTGCAACCAATATTTCATGCACTCTCTGCATGAGCATTGTGCCGGTAAATTAACTCAATCCTGCACAAAACAGGTGGTGAGGTGCTGCTTGGAGCATGCCGCTTCCGTGGCCAAGACTTTCATCACCTCAGACGCCGTCGTGGTCGACATCAAGGAAGCAGAGCAGGCGCCTGCTGCAAACCCAATGGCTGGTTCAGGTATGTGTTGACCAATCTGCTCATTCATCTGCCATTTCTTACCCATGAATCAGAATGGTCCTGCTAATCTGTTTTACTCTCGCATGCAGGTTATGGGTTCTAGCTTTAGAGGAGAGCTCTGTTTTCCATGTCCATTTGGCGGCATGTTGCTAACACCGCTCTCTTTTGAGAAAGAACTATTGGTGTCATTGTCGCGAGTAGAACTCGCCTGTGTGAACATGTGATACTGTAGTTATATTTTTCACTAGATATTCTAGAGTGAAAGGTGAACACTGTAGGTAGATAAAATTCGTCTCGTTTCTTGTTTGCTCCAGTGGTCCATATGAATGTAAGACTGCGACCATAATATATATGCATATGCAGTAGAAATCAGGGGGAGATATATGACAGTTTGTTTTTAAAATGAGAGGCAATCACATTTCAATGAAATAGACACGAGTGTGGCGATTGCTTGGATTGCTGGTGTCGTCGTCGCATTCCCTCCCCCTGATTGTATGGTTTTCGTGTGTAGATAGAATGGTACCAACAAAAATGCACTAGATATTATGTCTAGATACCAACTAAAAGAACATTCACTCCGAGTCTCCGATCGGCATCAAAGGGCCTATGCCCGTACATGGGCACAGTACAGACTGGACCCTGTGTTAAATTGTGGGTAGATCGGCCTGCAACAACAAGCCCAACGTCATAACCCACTGAGCTCGTGGGTGGCCCACGCGCAGCGTCAGTGGGACAGTAGTAATTTCCTCACTGCTAAAAAAATACACCACGGTAATTAACTACTGCATTCAACTGTTTAAAATACTTCCCTAAAAAAGAAGACTGTTTAGAATACACCATGGTAATCAAGTGAATGGGAACGTAGAACCTGGTGCACATATAATATGTTTAAAAAAATGGATAGACAATAGATGAATACGAAAATAAAGCTAGTAAAGTATAAAGTGCCACATCACAATTCACACGTGTCTGTGGTTTGCGAGACCAAAATAAAGCGTAATGCAATGATGCCTGGTTCTCTATGATAAATCTTAAGCTGTCTGGTTTATAGGATAACCGTGCATTTATATAATAGACAATAATATGAAAAAAAACACTGATTTTAATAAACATGGTCAAATCAAAGTCCAAAACGCATCGTTCAATTCATGTGTTACTATACCACTAGATAATTCGGTCTAGTTCTTTGTGCCTAGGAATTTTAAATAGATGTTCAAGTAAAAATCGTAATGTTTCAGCGTTTTTTCTTTGTTCCATTCCTATAAACCAAACAGGGTGAATTGTGACACCATAGTAAAACTAAATATTTTTATTTTGTTTCTCCATTCTGTGCTTTCAACCAGAGAGACCCTTATAGTCCGGTCTTCGACTTTTGTTGTTCCGTTTACCGCCTTCCTAAACTAAAATGATGTTTGATTCATGGCCAAGACTTATGTAACTCTGTTCTACCATTTTCACCGCTTCTATATTTAAGTTTTTGTTTGTTGTTTCAAAAATATTTCTTTGCTTCAACAACATGCCTTCCTTTTTTCCATATGTGTTTGAAATGTATTCACATGCTTTTCAACTAACATTGTGAAAACGATTGCAACGATGTTGAAAACACATTAAAACCTCTGCGTCTCGAGCGCTCATATTACGATGTAAGGACATAACTGTCTATGTGATCTGATCTGCGATTTTTTGTTGTTGAGAAATCGGCATGGGGCTCTGCCTTTCAATTAGAAGAAGAGGATAACCATAGTGAGTTTACGAAAAAACTGTGAGTCCGAAAGGCCCCCACCACCAAGTGACCTAGGGATTAATCCAGAATAAAAATCCACTAGAAAGATACATACCGACCGTGTGTGGCTTGCTCTCAAAAACCCTACGGTTCCTTTCCTTCTAAATGTTCCACCATGTATATATGAGGTGCTCGCTTCGCTCTGTTGGCTTGGCGTGTGAAGGGCCACCTTGCACCGAGAGGCTCGAGATGGCCTGTATCACCCGACCGATGAATAAGCAGTCACACCGGTTACCGGTATATTTTTTAAAACAAATTAAATATGAAAAGTTTCATCATATATTCATATATATAAATGAGTTAACTCCTATTTAAAAATATAAAAATATATCAAGTTAAAGAAATCGAAAGGATTCAGAGCTTATTAGAAACTTGACACATTTTTCTTATCCAATTTCCATTTTGTTTTGGCAAATGTAGAAATACAAGTAAAATAAAAATTCTCCAACTGCACAGCACACAGCACCAGCAACTCCACCTTTTCTCTTCTTCTTCCTCCCGTGCTCTCGCCACCACCAACCCGGAGCTGCTCCAACCCCTCCCTCCTCCGCCGCCGCCGGCACCTTCTCTCGCGTCCCCCGCAGCAGTCTCAGCCATTGGGTTTCGAGCAAAGGTGCGAGCTTTTTTCCAGTGGTCCAGTGACTGGCCGCTCAGGCGCAGTCTAGATCCGCCGCCCCCTCCATGGCGGAGGACGGCGGCGGCGGCGGCAGCTGGGAGGAGATGATGCGGCGGATCCTTCCCCCTGGCACCCCCATCCCGGAGGCGCCGGCCAATCTCGACTACTCCATCGCCCTACAGTACGACGGCCCGCCGTTGCCCTACGAGCTCCCCCGGGCGGACCCCGTGGAGATCCCGGCGATCCCGACGGCGGAGCCGGCATACGGACCCCAGAGCCTCAAGGACGGTGGAGGAGGGCTGCCGGTGGCGCCGGTGGTGGTCGAGCCCATCCCCCTCCCTGTTTCCCGGATCGCCCGGTGCGCGGAGCCGGATGCTGCTGCTGATGGTGGTGGTGGTGGCGGCAGCTCGGACTCGGTGCTCCAGAACGGGGAGTTCGACGACGATGACGACGAGGAGGATTCCCGCTCGCAGTCGCACGGCTCAGCGCAGAGCTCGCCGGGGCCGAGGAGCGGCCGCGACGGGCGGAGGAATCCTGTGGTGACCTTCGGGTACACGCCGGACAGCAAGTACAACGACGATGATAGCGACGAGATGTCGCCGGAGCAGTACGTGGCGGTCACCAAGAAGGAGAAGCGGAGGAGGAGGCGAAGGATGGCGTGCAACCGGTGCGGGAAGAGGAAGTGGGAGAGCAAGGAGGCGTGTGTCGTCTGCGACGCGAGGTACTGCGGCTACTGCGTGCTGAGAATGATGGGGTCAATGCCGGAAGGCCGCAAGTGCGTCACCTGCATTGGGCAGCCGATCGACGAGTCCAAGAGGTCGAAGCTGGGGAAGAGCTCGAGGACGCTCGCACGCTTGCTCAGCCCGTTAGAAGTGAGGCAGATATTGAAAGCCGAGAAGGAGTGCCAAGCGAACCAGCTTCGGCCGGAGCAACTTATTGTAAACGGTTGCCCGCTGAGGTCGGAGGAGTTGACGGACTTGCTTAGTTGCTCACGGCCTCCTCAGAAACTGAAGCCTGGAAAATATTGGTACGACAAGGAGTCGGGATTATGGGGAAAGGTAAATTGGTTAACAATTCTTCTTGTGTACAAGTTGAACTGAATTTAAGGCGCTGATAAAATTTGTCTACTTCTCATAGGAAGGACAAAAACCAGACAGGATTGTTAGTTCTAACCTCAATTTCGCGGGGAAGCTTCACGCCAATGCTAGTAACGGCAACACCCAGGTTTACATAAATGGAAGGCAAATTACAAAGAGCGAGCTAAAAATTCTGAAGGTCATATTCTTTCCATTTCTATTACTCCAGCTAGCATCTTCTCCCACTGTTTGCCAAGCGTTATTATTTATTCTTCTAGGGCTTATTGTAGATAGTCCTTTGGTGGAAATTGTGAAGTTAGGTGCGCCCCAACTGTTAAGCCCCCTTTAGCCCACCTATAATGATCTAGAACTCTGAATTATATACTTTGCAAAAGCATTTATTTTCCCTTACAGCTAGTTCTATTCAAGCATCTTTGAGGGCTAACAATTAAGTAGTAATGTAGACAACTAAGCAAGTCACAAGATCAGTCGGGAGTATGTGACAACAAATAGTAAATTGTAATTTTCTTTTAGGCATCAATGCGCTTTGTTACCCTGAGGCGTCTATCTGGCAATTTGAATCTCGATATATTGGCCGACTTGGAATATGATTCCGACCGATATTAAAATTATGTATTATGTTGTTTTACCGGTGACCGACCTCGAAAGAAAAGATCTAGGCAATTATTACTAAGATATATCAAAAATTTCGGACAAGAAAACGAAAGAACCAGTTTTTTTCTTAAATTTGTCATGTGACCCGTTAACTACCATATCAATTTTAAGACTTGCTAGTTCATGACAAATTTGGATTTTTAGTAAATTCAATGCTTTTGTCGTTTTGGAGACGCTCTACTAAATATTAATTCATGAATGGGAGTTCCCTGCTTTAGCTTGGACCGATAACTACTGCTAGCACCAGATTCTCTCTTTTAGCTTGGCGCCACTGGATACACGGCCACGATTTAAAGAGGTCCTTTACTTGCCGAGGCAACATACGTGCTAAAATTTAGTGTTTTAACTCTGCATTATATACTTTGCAAGAGCATTTATTCTCTATTACAGCTACTTTTACTAAACATTCTTTATTTCAAAGAAAAATAGTGAGTTATTAACTAGACAACTAAGGAAGTCTCAAGAACAGTCGAAATAGGTGACAATAAATAGAAAAATCTTTTACTCATCAGTGTGATTTGATACCCTGACCACCTGGGATGTGCACTGAATGTAAACCACACTGTATGCTTGTTGCCTCTGAGGAGGTTGTAACCAAACCTATCATTTCAATGATTTGATACCCTGAGATGTGAGCTATTTTTCCACATCAAGTGCCAAAAATTTGTACACATTTATTCAAATCTCAGTATATTCGTTGAGTTGAAATATGATCTATTTTGCCATTTATTTCCAGATAATGAAATTATGTAGTTCGATGTAAGTAATAGCGGTGAGCATTGTCAAAGTAAAGATGGCATTAACTATTACTATGATATCAAATTCTGACAAAAAGAAACAGTCAGTTTGTTTTGTTAAATTGTCATCTGACACGATAACTGCCATATCCCTTTGAACACTTAGAAGAGCTTTATCCTCGTATATTCAATGGTTTTGTCGTTCTTGAGAGTGAGGCAACAGCGTGCCTTAGAAGAGCTTTTTCCTGACATTATTTGCATCATGCCTGCAGGTTGCAAATGTTCAATGTCCACGTGATACCCATTTTTGGGTTTATGACGATGGTCGTTATGAAGAAGAAGGACAGAACAACATCAAAGGAAAAATATGGGAGTCAGTATGTATCTTTCTTAAATGTACTTCGAACCTGTTGATATTTTCTTGAAAGCCCAAGCAAGGTGTAATTATTCCTAACAATTTTTTCCTTTTTATGATCAGGCTTTGACACGTTTTGCATGTGCATTGTTTTCACTTCCGGTGCCTCCCCATGGGGATTCTAATGGAACCAAGGATGAAATTCCCTATACACCAAGAACTGTCCCAGATTATTTGGACCAGAAAAGAATCCAAAAACTGCTGCTTCTTGGACCACCTAGTGCTGGTACAAGCACCATATTTAAGCAGGTCTGATCTGATTTCATGCCAGTTATGCCTAGAGTTCTATTGATTCTTGGGATATACATAGCTGTAAGCTCTTACTTGCAGTGTGGACCGCTAATTATGTGATGTAGAAGCCCTTTGGAAATCGTCATATGTTACCTGTAGTGCAAATGACCCATGATTACTTGAAAGTTAGTTGTGCTTCCATTATCTAAGAAAAAGACCCAGGGCTCTACATGATCCGGTGCATAGACCTGATATGTGCTATATCTTAGATGGGCTATGATGTTTTGTATTGTGCAATCACCAGAATTATCTTCTTACATGTAAAACTTAAAATTTTAGGAGTTCTAGCGTGATAGTTACTTCCTTGGATTTGTGAAGTCTGCCATGGAGTGGTGACACTTATTAACATGTGCTACATGCTAGTTCTTGCATGTTTCATGCTGATGTGTGTGCTCCTTCTATGTGTCAGGCTAGGTACCTCTATGGAACAAGGTTCACCCAAGAAGAACTTGATGGTATCAAATTGATGATCCAAAGCAATATGTTCAAGTATCTTGGAATTTTGCTAGAAGGTCGTGAGCGTTTCGAGGAAGAGGCTTTGTCTAGATTGAATCACACGATTCCGGAGGATGAAGCAAAACAAAAAGGTAACGTACTCAAGTCATTTGCTCCTCTTCGTTTCTTTATGCATATCTGTTCTGTTACCTAACTCAATATTTATGCAGATGAAAATAAAGCTAACGGTTCAGATTCGTGTATATACTCAATAAATGCAAGGCTGAAGAAATTCTCCGATTGGCTTTTGGATATCATAGCAATGGGCGATCTAGATGCATTCTTCCCTGCCGCAACACGTGAATATGCTCCATTTGTTGATGAGATGTGGAAGGATCCTGCCATACAAGCAACATATAAGAGAAAGGAGGAGTTACATTTTCTTCCTGATGTTGCCGAGTACTTCCTGAGTAGGGTAAGAAACCAGAGCTTTAAAATTAATATAGAATCATCTTTAGTAGCACTCAGAGCATTTGGCTATATTGCGCTAGATTATGAGTTTCCGTGACCATAATTTATTACTTCCAGAACATATGAAAATATTATCATATATTCACAGTCACTGTTTTCAGATATTCAGCACATAGAACCTATTCTCGTGTCGAATCCTTCTTCTATGGACTGCTCATATCCGTTCCTGATTATTTTTGTATTTATCTTGGGCTCTTGCATTGCATATAAGATTCTCGTTCTTATTAGATTGGGGTTTTCTGCCATGTACAGTATTTTGTTTTAAAGTTGTTCAACTGATTTATCCTAGACATGGCATATTCTTGCAGGCTATTGAGGTATCAAGCAATGAGTATGAGCCTTCAGAGAAAGATGTAATCTTTGCGGAAGGAGTAACACAAGGGAATGGGTTGGCTTTCATTGAGTTCACCCTTGATGATCGTAGCCCCATGTCTGAACCTTACATCGACAACCCAGAGGCGCATTCTCAGCCGCTTACCAAGTAAAATCTCTTACCCTCCTCCACGCTTTGTCGACAAAAGCATCTAAATCACGCGCATGTAATTCTTATGTATGATCTGCTCCTCAGATACCAGCTGATCAGAGTTAGCGCCAAGGGCTTGAATGATGGTTGCAAGTGGGTGGAAATGTTTGAGGATGTCCGCATGGTCATATTCTGCGTAGCCCTCAGTGACTATGACCAAGTGGGACCCCCTGTGAACGGCAATAGCCAAAACAAGATGATGCAAAGCATAGAGTTATTTGAGGCTACGATCAGGTACGCTAAGCGTTTTCCATGAGTGCTTCTCTCATATGCTGGTATCATGGTCGTCTTAAATGGATATAATTTTTAGTAACTTTGCATAATCGTGAATCATCATTTTTCAACCAACAGGCAACCATGCTTCTGCGACACGCCTTTCGTGCTTGTGCTTAACAAGTACGACCTGTTCGAAGAGAAGATTAGCCGCGCCCCGCTCTCGTCCTGTGAGTGGTTCAGCGACTTCTCTCCGGTCCGGACGAGCAGCAACAACCAGTCGCTGGCCCAGCAGGCCTACTACTACGTGGCAATGAAGTTCAAGGAAGTGTACAACGCCCACATGAACCGGAAGCTGTTTGTGTGGCAGGCGCGGGGGCGTGACCGGCAGACGGTGGACGAGGCCTTCAAGTACATTAGGGAAGTGCTCAAGTGGGAGGAGGAGAAGGACGAGAGCTACTACCAGGAGGAGTCATTCTACAGCACCACCGAGATGAGCTCCTCCCCGTTCATCAGAGCGGAATGAGGACACCGTGCTGAAAGCCGTCTCTGATGGCGATTCACCATTTTTCAACGCTCTTGGGCCGTACAGAAATCATCGATTGATTTATGTTTGTAAAAAAATAATCTACAGGCTTTTGTGATGCAATATCTTTCATGTATATCTTGACTCTTGAGATAGATGAAGCATGATTTGTTTGGTCGTGGTGTTTTTGCAGTCAGTACACAACTGCGTTTTTCATGACGATGGCCTAGGGGTACCTAAACCACCCCTGATGATGTTGGAGGCTGCCTTGTAAACTACCAAGGGAGTACTTGTTTTTCTCAGTCCTTCCATTTCCCTTCACCAGATCAGTTTTCTTTTGACCCTAATGACAAAGTGGAGGTGTCGTCTTAACAATGTATTTTTTAGTCTGATTTTTAAAGTAGCTTCTATCTACTTCTTAACATAAGTAGCTTTGTATCTTAGTTAGGTCATTCAGAAGCGTAACATGAACTTCATTGGGTCTATTTCAGGATCTTTATCTTGAAAGCATGTGTTGCATGTGTTGTCTTGTTCCTTTTCTTTATCTTATGACAAAATGTTATTGCCTGAAACAAGTCCATGAGCCTCCCACTTGAAGGTGTGATAATCTAATTAAGCACTTATGAGTCACTTATTTTGTACATTCCTGTATTTACATCCTATCTTTGTAGCCTTATTTGTACATTATGCTAACTATCACTCGCTTGTAGAAAAAAGTCGTAGATGCACTGAAAAGTCAGTCTTAGGTGTCAAAATTTATTGTTGTGTTCTTGTTAGCATAGACAGTGTAGCCATTCACTATCCGTTACAATTCCTTGGTATTTTATATGGCCGGTATGCATTATGATTTTATAATTTAAGTTGTGCGACCTATGTGACTAATCCTCCATAAGGATTCAATGAATTTCTTGGTCATCTAATGTTCCTCAGGGTTGGGTAGCAAAAATGTAAATAGTTGTACTCAAGGCTCTCTTGAGTAGGACAATGTACTTCTAAATTTCTCTTATGTTTTTGAGAAAAGGTAGAGACGCACACGCACTAATGAGAGGGAAACCCTATTTGACGACCAGGTCGTGCACGACCACCCCGCCCGACGCGATTTGGGCCCGGCCCATTTGCAAGATTCGCCGGAGGCGAGGACGAGGCGGGCGGAGAGGACGATGGCGGAAGGCGGCGAGGCTAGAAACGAAGAAGGCGATAAGGATGTCGGAGACGGAGGCCACCCTCGCCGCCGACGGGGACGGCGCGGCTGGCCGCGACATCGCCGGCCAGGCGAGGAATGGACCTCACCGTAGCCGGCGACGACGCGGCTCGCCGCGGCGGCGCAGGTGGAGGTGAGGAAGAGACTTAACGAGGGGGGGGGGGGGGGGGGGGTACAGGTGCGGGGTGGCCGGCGCCGGAGAAGAAGGTGGGTGTGGGGGGGTTTAGAGGGATGGCCGGCCGGGGGGCGGTAGGCCGCGGTTGGAGGGCGGGACGCGGAGGCGGCGCGGTAGCGGCGCCGAGCGCGGGGGGCGGAAGCAGGCGGTTAGGCCAGTGGCAGGGGCGGGGGATCGACGGAGGTGGGATGGAGGTGGGACGGAGGAAGAAGATGGGGGCGGGGTGTTAGATATAGGCTTGTATTCCGGGAGTCGACTCGAGGAGTCGACTCGAGTTCCGGGAGTCGACTCGAGGAGTCGACTCGAGTTCCGACTAGGGAGTCTGTTCCCAGTCGAATGAGCCCCACTCGGAGTCTGTTCCGAGTAGAGGCAGTCGGTAGCCGGGTTCTGGACTGGACACTTTGTCCTGTAGCCAGTGTCCTGAAGTGGTGCGTCAGCACCAAGTACAGTAGGTAGGTAGGACGTGCTAGACGTCATCTACAGTGCACTCTAGTCATGACGGTGTCAACAGTGACCCGGCATGGGCAAGGGGTAGGACCGGTCACATCCGTATGATGTGACAGCTTAGTGGACTTTAGCAGCCCCTATTTGAAGGGATGAATACACACAAGCCCAATGAGGCAAACCGGAAACATATCTCACATTTTTCGCAATCGTTCTCCCCTCTTCCTCCGCTCCATTCTCTCCGTAGCATTTCCAAGAGTGGGCCAACAATTGGTATCAGAGCCTTAGCTTCGAGAGATCTCCACCGGCGATGGGTGATTTAGTCACACAGGAGGCGGTGGTGGCGGCGGCAGCGGCCGCAAGCACGCTGGCTATCCAGCGGGCGACGCGGGACTCCGGTGGTTCGTGGCCGCTTCTCACGCGGTCCAACTACGCGGACTGGGCGTTGCTCATGCAGGTCAAGCTTGAGGCACGCCGGGTGTGGTCCGCCGTCAAGGACGGCACCACGGAGCGGGATACGGACCGAGCAGCGATGGAGTACCTGCTGCTCGCCGTCCCGCCGGAGATGATCTCCACCCTCGCCGCCAAGAACACGGCGAAGGAGGCGTGGGAGGCCATCAAGACGATGCGTGTCGGAGACGGCCGTGTCCGGGAGGCAAAGGCGACGCTGCTGAAGAAGCAGTACGAAGCGCTCAAGTTCGGCGACAAGGAGGACATCGACGACTTCGCCATGCGCATGTCGTCGCTCGTGTCGCAGCTGGGAGTGCTCGGCGTCACCATTTCCGAGGCGGATACAGTGCGTAAGCTCCTCTCGGTGGTCCCCTCTAAGTTCTCGCAGATGGCATGTTCCATCGAGACTCTGCTCGACCTCAACACGCTCGCACTCGAGGAGCTCATCGGCCGGCTCAAGGCGGCTGAGGATCGCCACGAGGTGGAGCGGCCGGAAGTCAAGCAGACCGGGAAACTACTCCTCACGGAGGAAGAGTGGTTTGCCCGGATGCGACTGCAGGACGGAGGGTCATCAAGCCAAGCCGGACGCGGTGGCGGGAAGCCGCGCGGTCGCGGCAGGGGCAACTCGGGTCGTGGATCCGGGAACCGCGGCGCGTCGAAAGACACGTGCCGCTACTGCGGAGTCGCCGGCCACTGGGCGCGGGACTGCCGCAAGAAGAAGCGCGAGGAGGAAGCTCACCTCGTGCGCGGAGGAGATGACGATGACGCGCTGCTCATGATGCACGTGTGCACAGTCGCGTCTGCCCCGCAGGTCCCCTCGCCAACTCGACCTCAACTCGAGTCTGGTTGCTCGGAGGCGGCACCCTTGTCTCGACCGGTGGCAGAGTCAGCGACTCGACCGGTGGCAGAGTCGGAGGGACCGTCGACTCCTCCGAAGGAACACGCGCCGATCCAGTGGATCGCCGAGTGGGACAGGCCGACTCGGGAGGAGTCGACCGAGTCGGGTCGCAAGGACCCGATAGCGTCGAGTCGCAAGGACTCGACAGGACCGACTCGGGAGGAGTCGGCCGAGTCGGGTCGCAAGGACCCGACAGCGTCGAGTCGCAAGGACTCGACAGGACCGACTCGGGAGGAGTCGGACTCGGTGACTCGGGAGGAGTCGACCGAGTCGGGTCGCAAGGACCCGACAGCGCCGAGTCGCAAGGACTCGTCGACTGAACCGGCTCGGGAGGAGCCGGTCCTCCTCCTGCTGGAGGAGAAGGCGCATGTTAACCTGGCGCAAGGAGGTGACGCCAAGAGCGGCGTCTGGTACCTCGACTCGGGCGCCACCAATCACATGACTGGTGACCGCGCCGCGTTCGCGGAACTGGACTCAAGCGTTGTCGGGACTGTCAAGTTCGGCGACGGCTCGCGAGTCGACATCTGCGGGCAAGGGACGGTGCTGTTTGTCTGCAGGACAGGCGAGCACCGAGCCATCACCGGGGTGTACTATATACCCCGGCTGAACACGCAGATCATCAGCCTGGGCCAGTTCGACGAGAACGGCTGCCAGGTGCTGATCGAGGACGGACTCCTCCGAGTGCGTGACCGGGAGCGGGTGCTCCTGATGAAGGTCAGGCGAGAGTCGAACCGGATGTACAAGCTGACAGCGCGAGTCGCTCAGCCAGTGTGCCTCTCTGTGCGGGCTGGAGACGACCCGGCCTGGACTTGGCATGCGCGGTTCGGGCATCTCAACTTCGACAGCTTGCATCGGCTGGCGAAGGACGGCATGGTGCGGGGACTTCCTCTGGTGAAGCACGTGAACCAGCTCTACGACGCCTGCCTAGCAGGGAAGCAGAGGCGAGCCTCCTTTCCCAAGCAAGCGAAGTTCCGGGCAAAGGATCGACTCGAGCTGGTCCATGGCGACCTCTGCGGGCCAATCACCCCGGCCACTCCGAGCGGGAAGAAGTACTTCCTCCTGCTCGTAGACGACCTGACGCGGTACATGTGGCTCGCCCTTCTCGCGACGAAGGACGAGGCCGCAGCCGCTATCATCCGACTCCAGGCAGGCGCCGAGTCGGAAGCAGGCTGCAAGCTGCGCACGCTGCGGACGGATCGCGGAGGCGAGTTCACCTCCGGCTCCTTCACGGCATACTGCGCCGAGCTCGGAGTGGAGCGTCACCTGACGGCTCCCTACTCCCCGCAGCAGAATGGCGTCGTGGAGCGACGCAACCAGACGATTGTGGGTATGGCCCGCAGTCTTCTGAAGGCCAAGAAAGTCTCTGGTGAGTTCTGGGGTGAGGCAGTGTCGACGGCCGTGTTCATCTTGAACAGGTCACCGACCAAGAGCGTGGACGGCAAGACGCCGTTCGAGGCCTGGCATGGCCGCAAGCCGGATGTGAGCTTCATGCGCACGTTCGGGTGCGTGGTGCATGTGCGGGAGACGCGACCCGGGCTCAAGAAGCTCGACGACCGGAGCAGGCGCATGATCTTCGTCGGGTACCAACCCGGCACGAAGGGCTACCGCGCCTACGACCCGGAGACCAAGCGAGTGAGCATCACTCGTGACGCCGTGTTCGACGAGAACGCGTGCTGGGACTGGAGTTCACCGGACTCTCCGGCGAGCACCTTCGGAGATGACTCCATCGAGGTCGAACACATGGTGTTCGAGCCTCAGTCGACTCCGGGAGACGGGAGTGCGGGTGATGACCCCGACTCGCCGACTCCGACTTCCCCGACTCCAGGAGCCGGGAGTGAGAGTCCAGCCGGTTCGCCAAGGACACCGGACAACCCGACACCGCAGTCTCCGACTCCGGCTGTCCCGGGTATCGAGTTCGTCACTCCGCCATCAAGGTATGCAGATATGCTTGATGCGACTGACAACTCCAACCTCGAGCATAGGTTCCGCACACTGCAGAACGTGCTCGACGCAGGTCCGGCTGAGGAGCCGGACGAGGAGCTCCATTTCCTAGCCTCCGAAGAGCCAGGCTCGTTCGATGAGGCAAAGGCGGACGCCAGCTGGCGTGCCGCGATGCAGGAGGAGCTGCAGGCCATCGAGTCCAACTCGACTTGGCGGCTTACCACCTTACCACCAGGCCACCGTGCGATCGGCCTGAAGTGGGTCTACAAGGTGAAGAAGGATGCGCAAGGCGCAGTCCTTAAGCACAAGGCTCGCCTCGTGGCGAAGGGCTATGTGCAGCGGCACGGGGTCGACTACGACGAAGTCTTCGCTCCCGTGGCCCGGCTGGAGTCAGTTCGACTACTGCTAGCCGCGGCTGCAAGTGCCGGATGGGGCGTCCATCACATGGACGTCAAGTCAGCCTTCCTCAACGGCGAGTTGGAGGAAGAGGTGTACGTGCAGCAGCCATCTGGCTTCGCTGCAAAGGGGAAGGAGCATATGGTGCTCCGACTCGACAAGGCGCTCTACGGCCTCAAGCAGGCTCCAAGGGCATGGAACACCAAGCTCGACTCATGCCTCGTTCGACTCGGCTTCGCTAGGTGCGAGTCGGAACACGGCATGTACGCGCGAGGAGCGACTCCGAGCCAGCTTCTAGTCGGCGTCTACGTCGACGACTTGGTGATCACGGGCTCCGACTCCAGCGACATCGACATGTTCAAACTGGAGATGCAGAGTCTGTTCCAAATGTCCGACCTCGGGCTGCTGAGCTACTACCTCGGCATAGAGGTTCGACAAGGACCCAGCGGGATCGACATCTCGCAGGGTGCCTATGCCCTTAAGCTGCTGGAGAAGGCAGACATGGTCGGGTGCAACCCGGTCCATACACCCATAGAGCCGCGCTTCAAGCTGTCCAAGGCCAGCACGGCACCCGCGACGGATGCAACCAAGTACCGCAGCATCGTCGGGAGCCTCAGGTACTTGGTGCACACGAGGCCGGACTTGATTTTCGCAGTCGGGTTCGTATCGCGCTTCATGGAGGCTCCAACTAGGGAGCACCTCGCGGCTGTGAGGCGCCTACTACGCTACATCGCCGGGACCACACGACTCGGATGTAGGTATGGGAGGAGTGCAGGTACACCACGCCTGGTCGGCTACAGCGACAGCGACCTGGCGGGCGACGTCGACTCACGCAAGAGTACGTCGGGTACGATGTACTTCCTCGGGAGCAGCCCAGTGACCTGGCAGTCCCAGAAGCAGAAGATCGTGGCTCTGTCGAGCTGCGAGTCGGAGTACGTGGCTGCTGCCACGGCTGCTTGCCAGGGGATCTGGCTCTCTCGGTTGCTGGCGGAGCTCAGCAACGGCGAAGCTGAGCAAGTGGTGCTCAAGGTCGACAACAAGTCGGCTATCGCGCTCGCCAAGAATCCCGTCTTCCACGAGCGCTCGAAACACATCGAGTTGAAGTATCACTTCATTCGAGACTGCGTGGAGGCGAAGAAGATCGAGCTGGAGTTTGTACCCACCGGACACCAGCTCGCGGACATGTTGACCAAGCCGCTGGGACGAGTCCGCCTGGCGGAGCTACGCGCAGGGATTGGCATGGTAGAAGTGCCGCCGGAACATAAGCCTAGGGAGTGATTGTTAGATATAGGCTTGTATTCCGGGAGTCGACTCGAGGAGTCGACTCGAGTTCCGGGAGTCGACTCGAGGAGTCGACTCGAGTTCCGACTAGGGAGTCTGTTCCCAGTCGAATGAGCCCCACTCGGAGTCTGTTCCGAGTAGAGGCAGTCGGTAGCTGGGTTCTGGACTGGACACTTTGTCCTGTAGCCAGTGTCCTGAAGTGGTGCGTCAGCACCAAGTACAGTGGGTAGGTAGGACGTGCTAGACGTCATCTACAGTGCACTCTAGTCATGACGGTGTCAACAGTGACCCGGCATGGGCAAGGGGTAGGACCGGTCACATCCGTATGATGTGACAGCTTAGTGGACTTTAGCAGCCCCTATTTGAAGGGATGAATACACACAAGCCCAATGAGGCAAACCGGAAACATATCTCACATTTTTCGCAATCGTTCTCCCCTCTTCCTCCGCTCCATTCTCTCCGTAGCATTTCCAAGAGTGGGCCAACACGGGGGGTCGGGGGGTGTGCGTGCGGTAATCCTGCACGACCTGGTCGTGAAACAGGGGCACCCCTAAGCCTTGGCGCTATATGTGCCGCAATTTACATCCCCAAAATATGGATCCCGATCGGTGCATGGCCATGGCATCCATGGCGCCGCCGCCGGACCGGCTCTCCCATCTCTCCGACGATATTCTGATCCGCATCCTCTCCTTCGCGCCCTCCCGTGAGGCCGCGCGCGCGACGGCGCTGTCACGCCGATGGCGCCGCCCGCTCGAAACAGGCGCCGTCAACGTCGACTACCGCTCCTACGCCACCGGCGCCGGCGACCGCAGGCGCCGCGCGGTAGACGACGCAGACCACGCGTACGCCTGCCTATTATCCAGCGGCCACTTCCCCAAGAAACTCCCTTGTCATGCCCAATGACGCCATCGTGTGCACCGCAGGCGACAGCGACGACGTCCATGAGGAGGATGACGGCGTGGATGATCCCCGGCTCGAGTGGCTGACCAACGTCGGCCTGCCGCGCTGCACGCTGCCGTTCTCCGTCCTCCGAGTCCTGGAGCTCACCGGCTACGACCTGGAGCCCTACTGCGAGGAGCGGAGGCAGCTGGCGTTCCCGTGCCTGGAGGCGATGCGGCTTCGGCGGTGCCGCACGGAGCTCACCACGCTCCAGAGCATCATCTCCGCCGCGCCCAGGCTCGCCGACATCCGCCTGGAGTCCCTGAGCTTTGTGGACTGCGAGTACACTTACGAGCTCAGCTGTGAAGCGGCCACAGTCATCGTCATGGAGAACTGCAACTGCCGCGCGCAGCACGGCGAGTTCGTCCTTTACAGCGGCTGCAGTTTCAGGCTCGACGCCCCACGGCTCCTCCGCTTCCGCTACGCTCACAGTCATAACATGGCCTTCCACGAAGACACCTTCTTCTCCTTTGGATGGCGCAGCCCGCCACTGCTGGAGCAGGTCCACCTGGAGGTGCACTCCAGTTCCAGTCTACGGGCGGCGGCGTATCTGTGGCGCTCCCTTCTCTCAGACGTTTCTTCGCATGTGAGGTCTCTCAAGCTCACAGCCTACTCCATGGCCGACCTTGACGACATTGAGCCTATACCGCTCTTGCGCAACCTTTTTTTCGAGAATAACGGGGGGAATAAATCCCCACCGCTTGTTGCATTCACCGAAAGTAGCCTGGCGGGCCATGTTCTTACAACAGAATAGCACTTGTACAGGGGGATACAGAGGAAGAGAAACAACAAAAACATGACACTAAGCAGCAAACCCTGCAGGTAAGGCCTTCAGCTCTTTTCATCTTCCGTTTACCGTTGGACGCCAGTGCACCAGAAACTTCACCGCCGAAGACGAAGGGCTTCACTCCGCCGAGATCAGCCACGATGGGTTGGAGCAGCCGAAGGGCAGCACATTGCCGAGTCCACACCGGACGAAGGGCCAAATGCCGCCGAGGCTTTACACAACAGCCAACAGCGCAATCGAAGGGCCTCGCGCAGCCGAGTCGACACCCGGGAAACTTCACCGGCACTAGCCCGGCCGTTAACCGGCATCAGAGAAGAGACTCTGGCCCCTCCGAAGAGCTCGAGCATCGTGGCCATGGGGAGACGACACCGAGAGGAGAGCAAGGAGGGGAAACACCACCACCACAGCCCGAAGAGAATGCAACAGGCAACAAGAGACGAGGGCATTGACGGTGGTTCATCAAAGATGAAGTCGCGGAGCACCACAGTGCTGCATCGCGCCACCACGACAGCCTGCAACCTCTCAAGCCCCAGACAGAGAGCAGCATGGGTTCCATCACGACGCCTCCAAGGAGGAAGACGACGCCACCGGCATCGTCGTCGCTGAGCTTTCGCCCGGAACCAGCGCCCTCACCGGAACCTAGCCAGGGGTTGGGAGCACTGAACAGCTCAAGAACCACGCCTCCATGGAGTTTAGCGACGCCGGGAGGCGCCGCCGTGGTCTGCCCACGCGCAGAGCGTGAGCACGGGTTTCCCCGTGTGCAGGCAGGAGGCTGCCGAACCAAACCTGACGAGATATGCATCCGTGTGTCAGAGCTGCGGCCCGCCGAGCCCATCGGGGCCCAGATTGAGCCCGGGACCCGCCGCCGCGGCAGCAACAGGACGGCGAGCTTCAAGGGCCCCGTCGTCCCCTTCACCGGCGCCGAGCGGACTTGGGTCCGGCGGCTGCCTCCGAGGACGGCGAGGGAGGGAGGCCGAGTAGGAGGGGGTGGCGGCGGGAGCTAGGGTTTGCCCCTCCCGTCGCCCAGAGAGGAGGCGACGCGAGGGGGAGTGGGACGACCTGTATTCTTTTCCTCCTGCGCAACCTTGAGTGGCTTGAGATTGAAGATCTCTGCGGGTGGTCCGTCGTGAACCACGGCGCCGCAGCTAAGGCGATGGTGAACCTGCTCCACAAATGCCCGTTGCTCTCCGAGCTCCGGATCAAGTTCAGCTGGATGAAGTACCTCCGAGAAATTGATGCAGACCCAGCTGATGAGATGGCCGCTGTTGCTGATTTCTCTCTATGTATGTCTGTCGACGACGATGATGAACATGAAGCTTCATGTTGTGATAGTTTGGAAGACCTTCACGGACAGTTTTGCTGCCATCGCAAGCCGGCGGGTTACTTGAGGAGAGTGGTGGTGGAGTTCGACGCGGAGGAGCTGACCTGCTTCCAAGTCCGGTTGATCAGGTTCCTAGCTGAGGGTGCGGTGGATCTAGAAGAGCTCGTAATCAATGGTGGGAAGGGATACGACTCGAGCCGCATCGACCGGAAGGTGGCGAGATGGCAAAAACGATGGAGGCGATCGCCTCCTCCTAGTCCTATCTGGCCGCCCTTGCTCTCTGAATTTCCACTGATAGAGCCGCCTCCGACGTTGCCTGACCAACAAGCAGTTGATAACGAGGATTTGCATGAGAAGGAGGATAAATCTCTAATACAATACGTTTATAGTTCTGAGGAAGAAGAAGAAGACGACGATGATGATATATCGCCAAGGCATTACAGGCACGGTGGTAGAAAGAACAAAAAGGATGGCTCCTCTGGGTGCTTTAGCGTGGTGCCGAAGGCTAAGGGGTTAATCATGTCTGGGAGGAAGGCAGGAGCCATTCATCGTCGTCGACGTAGTCGAAAATATTGGGAAGATGAAGAGGGAGATGCGGCTGCAGGGTTGCAGTTGATATGTGGACAACGCCGTTGTTGTCTGAATTCCCGGTGCTCCGTCGTGCTGCTCCACCTGCTGCTCCGAAGCCACCGTCGTCCCCGCTGCCCAGTCCTGCCACTCCTATTTCATCTTGCTCCGGTGATTCATTTGCTCGCGAGTGGCGATCCGTCCGCCGTGATGACCTTGGCGTCGACGTAGCGGTCTCAAGTAGGCGCAGCCACCGGCGGCGTCTACCACAGCGGCCTCCACATGCTTCCTCCCATCGCCGCTTTAGCAGATTTCCCTGCCGTACTTCTTTGACTAGGCGGCGCCGGTGACATCCCACTCAATGTGCAGCAACGTATTGACACTCTTCCGTTGTGTGTTTGCATGGTCAAGTATGTGCATCAACGTGTTATGTTATGCATGCAGTGACCCCGGCCGTGTTTTTGTGATGGGCTATGTTATGCACGTATCCGGAATTAATGGTTGTAGTATGTCTCATATCAAAAATCTTCTTAATATTTTGATTTCAAATCGGAAATATCAAATGTACGAAAACATGAAAAGGAGTTGTTGTTTTCATTTATGCCAACTTTTTTTGTTTCGTATATAAAGCGTTCTTGTGAGAAAGCCAATCAGTTTAGCATCATCGTATCAATGTCAATGTGTATTTGAGAGAGTGAGAGTGGGCAAGTGTGCGTGCTGCGCATGAAGCCACCGGTCGACACATTTGTTCGTTAAACAGTTGATCCCACAACGTATAAGAAGTAACAATAAACAATCATGTAGAATTTGTTATAACCTATTGTTATTATTATATAGAATATAGATTGCCGCGTTTATTTACTTGTCTCCCATGGAACACAAGAGAAAATAACATTTAAAACTTGTGGATCATAATTGACCTATGTAAGATCGTTTGCAGGATTTTTTGTAACTTGAACTTGCCGTATTATTCAAGCTTGGAAGCCTAAGCCATCACCAATTTTAATATAGTAATCCATATTCTAACATTTGATAGACATGCAAGTTTTGTCACATATGATTCGAAAGAAACTGTCTAAGATAATATAGAATTTAAGTGGTTCAAAACAAAAACCTGAAACATCCCAGCCCTCTGCTTCACTTTATTACTCACTACCATGCATGCATGCGTTCGTCATCCAAACTTAATTTGGCCTACTTCCCAGTTGGGCCGGACAAATGGAATTTTTTTAAGGCCTCCCGCGTGACGAACTTTAAAAAATACTACCTCCGGCCCATAAAGAGTGTGCGTAGCTGGTGCTGCTAACTTGCACGTGATCAGACGCTTATACTGGGTCGGAGGGAGTAATATGGCCCAACAATTTGGTGAACTGACCACCCAGCGTGTTACGATTTGCCCCCTCCCCCCCCCCCCCCCCCCCCCCAACACACACACACACAGAAAAAGACATGTAGCAGGGACATGCAAATTAGAAGATAGGAAATATTACCTTTTATGGTTTTGACACACCACAAGAAGAAATCTTGTGACTATGTATTGAATGTACGAAAACGTTGTTGCGCTCGTGGGGGTTATCATGCAATGGTCGGGTGAAATATAGCTCACCCTTAAGTGAGATGGGACGGGGAAGCATCTAATTTGGTGTTTGCATTGTTGACCGATGCCTAACATGATCCAAACAGGAAAAAAAGAATTGAAAGATAATCAGAATAATTGAAAAGAAATCAACTATAAAATGTTGCTGGCAGCGCCTAGCATTCGCACGATGCTAGACAATAGACGCCCACGTATCGTCGCTCATGCTGGTGTGCGGGAAGAACGTGCCTCATAACGAGTGTTTGGGAAAACCTCCTTAATTAGCAGGGACAATTTTTGGTTAGCTACGTAAGTTCATCTAATGAGCTTGCGGCAAAATTTCAAGGAAGCAAACTCATTGATCTCTGTCAAAGCTTCCTAGCCACAGCATATGGTTCATGCATGCAGGACACTAATTGGACAAACGAGCGCATGTAGGATCATGTAAGAGAACTTTTCTACTGCTAGAAATTAGGAAGGAGGGAGAGGGAAATAGGGAGGAAGGAGCCAATGCAACTGGAAAGGTTTTTGGCATTAATGGTCTGATTTAAGGTTGTTCTAGCTAGAGATAAATCATGTAACCAACAAATAGCTCTCTTGGGCACACCGATCTAGTCCACCAGATCTATAGACCCAAGCCATGGAGTATTGATTTTTACATGTACATGAAACAATGCTAAAGAATGTAAAAAGTCAATTGTTGAGGGTTTCTAATTTATCACAGTTGAGACAAACACTATAATAGTGTATGTCCATTGTCAATTGACCATGCGTGCATACACGCAAATCATACACACCAAGGCTACCGGTATCAGCAAAATATAGGGGAATATTAGTAAGATTTCGATGATCATGTTTCCTACATACAATGCATATATATCAACAGCTAATACATATTTATGTACTAAAACATGACAAGAGAACATTAAAAATACCTATAGAGTGATTTCATAATGGATGGGAATAAAGAGTTAAATCTGCTATACTAACACGTGTTAGATTCTGTAGATAATGAGAGAATATATGTACACGGTCTTGTCTAAGTGTGTTTTCCCCTTTCTGGTTTTAACTATCCTATGTTCTTCATGCATCCCATTTTGGTAGAACAAATAAGGAAACATATTCTGTGAATGGAATGATTTGAACTAATCATTCTACCAGCCAAATGTCATGTGTCTCGCTTTGTGAAAAAAATCATTGTGAAAAGCGGAGCAGATCGATCATCTTGTCTAATATAAGTTAACATTGTCATCCATATTAGTGGTTGAATTTTTTTGGTCGGAATCTACATATATGACGAGAAATAAGATGTATCTTTCGCGGTGCGTATTACTATAGTAGTCTTCAATTCGATATATAAAAATTAACCGTGCATGAATTATGTAAAGGTCGTGATTTCAGCCACTCTACTTTTGCCCGACTGGAAGTTAATTACACCTTAAAACTTTAAAGTCGGAAACACCCACTAATGAAAGAATTAATGTCTAAATACATAGCGGTTGGATCTTCTTATCATGCCAATCATCTGTCTAGGCATGCATGCACCACTTGTGTGTTTCATGAAAATACAACCACTGGTTGTTTTTCTCTACTTGAACAATCCCCTTCTATATACCTATCACTTCTTTATCGAAAAAATATACCTATCACTTGGTACATGATTATTCCTTAAATACTTCCTTGGGAATAAGTTGGATGTAGCAGAGAGTGCTAGTCGGAATGCATCTTGACAATGCTGATACTTCAACTATTAGTGGATATTGACAACTATACAACCAACATATGTTCTTCTTCCAAGAGCATGAATATTTTTTCTTTGTCATTTTCAATGCCATGAATTGGTATGAACACATCGAGATTCCAAATCTTCCTTAACCAATTGGCTAGCTAATGCAGGGGAGTAGGACCAATATTGGTAAGAGGACACCTAGCTAGTTGAACTACTCTAAAATCAATTAAATTAAATTAAATAATGCTCAGATCAAGATGGTCATGTGCTGAGATCAGATCATCCTGACAGTCAAACACATAGCACAGAACCCTAGCTTCTTCTTCTCTTCTCTAGTCAAATCCTGCCGTTTCACTAGATCGAGATTCCTTTTCCCTCCAAGACAAATGGTCTTGGGAGACACCACACATTCAATGCACATCAGTGGCTAGCATCTAATTAATAATAGTATATCTTAGTCAAATGATGCTTTGCACGCCCACTCTAATTAGAACCTTATCATAAGCCTTGGTTGGATGCTTTGCACGCCCATTAGCTAGGCCTAGCTCATTGATCAAGCTGGCGTGGGTTTGGATTTAAGCTGGTGTATAGCTCATGGGGATCATATGGATTTTACAAGCGTCGATCTATATGAACCCAATACTAGCTAATAAAGACTCCACAAAGATATACTAGTTATTAGTTTTAAAAAATCCAAAAAAAGGTACCTAGAAGAGACAGGTAAACGCATATACATGATAATTTGGTGAAATAACTATGCCCATTTGCAAGCTAGAGATAAATCAAAATTTAAGTCATAGTTCTACAATAGAAGTTACGTGTAATGTGGTGTAAGACAGACTAAAAGTTACAAAAGAATCACATGGCGCGTTTTTATTCTCTTTTAATTGAATCTTCCAGTCTGTGATTTAGAAATAAATGCTGAAATTTTGGCCTAAATTGTCTAGCCCATTTAACCTTTTCCATAATTCCTGAAAATCCTAGAGGCCCATGTGGCCCATTCATACATGGCAAGAGGTGGGACAAATGTTTAGTCCCACATTGCTAGTTTAGAGAGTGCCACACCAGTTTATAAGGTGAGCTCCTCTAGCACTAGTACGAGCATGAGAATAGGAGAGAGCTCCACGCGCGCTCCTCCTCCTCCGCCGCCCGCCTCGCCACGTCACGACGCGCGCGCGCGCGCGCGGGAATCTCCTGTTGGCTTTTCCGCTTCACTGAGGCCGGCTCCTTTCGATGGAGTGAACTATAAAAAGTGGCGTGCGAGAGCCACTCTCTGGTTTGAAACCATGAAGTGTTTTCACGCTGCTAAAGGCAAGCCTGAAGGAGAACTTACTCCTGATGAGGAGAGAGTTTTTCAGGAAGCCGACACCCTTTTGAGGGCTGCTATTCTTAGCATTCTTGGTGACAAAATTGTCGACCCGTATTTGTCCATCACTACGGGCAAGGGCATGTGGGACGCGCTCGAGGCTAAATTTGGGGTCTCGGACGCAGGCAGTGAACTGTACGTCATGGAGCAGTTCTTTGACTACAAGATGACTGGTGAGCGCTCCATTGTTGAGCAGGCTCATGAGATACAGTCCATTGCTAAGGAACTTGAGCAAGTTTCGTGTGTGTTACCCGACAAGTTTATTGCCGGAGGCATCATTGCCAAACTCCCTCCTTCGTGGAGGAATTTTGCTACCTCTCTGAAGCATAAGAGACAGGAGTTTTCCGTCGTGGATCTCATTGGGTCTCTTGATGTGGAAGAAAAGGCGAGAGCAAAAGACACACGGGCTCGAGGTCTTGAGGGAGGATCTACTGCTAACTTTGTGCAGAAGAAAAACTTCCAGTCCTATAAACACAAGAACAACAAGAATAAGTCTGAGGGCAAAGGCAAGTTTGATGGAAAGAACAAGGCCTCACAGTCTACCAACTTCAAAAAGAAGACCGATAGGAAGAAGGGATCCTGCCATGTCTGCGGTGATCCTAATCACTGGGCTCCAAGATGTCCTAACCGATATGACCAACGTGAACTTGAGAAGAGCGGCAAGACCGCTAATGTTGTCGTCGGTGATACTGAGATGAAAGATGCTGGGTACGGTATATTCCCAACTATATTTTCAGTATGTCACTCTCCTGAATGGTGGATTGACACAGGTGCAAATGTACACGTTTGTTCTGACATCTCAATGTTTTCTTCTTATCAGGTCGCAGGGACTTCTCCCGTGCTGATGGGAAACGGGTCACATGCTTCTGTTCGTGGTGTTGGTACGGTCGATCTGAAGTTTACTTCGGGGAAGATCGTGCGCCTGAAGAACGTTCATCATGTGCCCTCCATCAATAAAAATCTTGTTAGCGGTTCTCTTATGTGTCGAGATGGCTACAAGATAGTTTTTGAGTCCAATAAATTTGTTGTTTCTAAATTTGGAACTTTCGTTGGTAAAGGCTATGAGTGCGGAGGCTTGTTCCGCCTGTCATTGTCAGACGTTTGTAATAAAGTTGCGAATCATGTTTGCACTACTATTGAATCAAATGTATGGCATTCTCGTCTTTGTCATATTAATTTTGGGTGTATGACGCGACTAGCCAAATTGAACTTAATCCCTTCTTTCACTACTGTCAAGGGGTCTAAGTGTCAAGTTTGTGTTCAAGCAAAGCAACCTCGCAAGTCTCATACGACTGCAGAAGTAAGAAACTTGGCACCTCTAGATCTCATACATTCTGATCTCTGTGAGATGAATGGCGTGTTGACAAAAGGTGGAAAGAAATATTTCATGACGTTGATTGATGACTCCACTAGATACTGTTACGTGTACCTTCTAAAAACAAAAGATGAGGCTCTAAATTTCTTCAAAATCTATAAAGCTGAAACAGAAAACCAACTCGATCGAAAGATTAAGAGGCTTCGGTCTGATCGTGGTGGAGAGTATTTTTCGAATGACTTTGACTCTTTTTGTGCGGAACATGGTATAATTCATGAGAGGACGCCTCCCTACTCACCCCAGTCAAATGGAGTTGCTGAAAGAAAGAACCGTACGCTAACTGATTTGGTTAACGCCATGTTAGACACATCGGGTCTCTCCAAGGCATGGTGGGGGGAGGCGATATTGACTGCGTGTCATGTCCTAAACCGAGTTCCCGTAAAAGACAAAGAGATAACTCCGTTTGAGGAGTTTGAGAAGAAAAGGTTAAAACTCTCTTACCTGCGGACTTGGGGTTGTTTGGCGAAAGTCAATATACCAATTCCCAAGAAACGCAAGCTTGGACCCAAAACCGTTGATTGTGTATTCCTGGGCTATGCTTTTCATAGCATTGGTTATAGATTCTTGATAGTAAAATCCGAGGTATCCGACATGCATGTTGGTACAATCATGGAGTCGAATGATGCGACTTTCTTTGAGGCTATCTTTCCCATGAAGGATATGCCGAGCTCATCAAATCAGGAGATACCAAGTTCATCTAGTCAGGAACTAGTTGCAATTCCTGAACCCACCATTGCGATAGAACACCATGAAAATATCGTGGAGGATGACAGTGAAACTCCGAAAAGGAGTAAGAGACAGAGGACTGCAAAGTCTTTTGGTGATGATTTCATTGTGTACCTCGTGGATGACACTCCCAGCTCTATTTCAAAAGCATATGCATCTTTGGATGCTGACTACTGGAAGGAAGCTGTCCGTAGTGAGATGGATTCCATCTTAGCTAACGGAACTTGGGAAATCACTGATCGTCCTTACGGGTGCAAACCAGTAGGATGCAAGTGGGTGTTTAAGAAGAAGCTTAGGCCTGATGGTACCATTGAAAAGTACAAGGCACGGCTTGTGGCCAAGGGTTATACCCAAAAAGAAGGTGAAGACTTCTTTGACACTTACTCACCTGTAGCCAGACTGACAACCATTCGTGTGCTACTATCATTGGCTGCCTCACACGGTCTTCTCGTTCATCAAATGGACGTAAAGACGGCTTTCCTAAACGGAGAGTTGGATGAGGAAATTTACATGGAGCAGCCAGATGGTTTCGTGGTACCTGGTCAGGAAGGAAAGGTGTGTAAGTTGGTGAAGTCTTTGTATGGCCTTAAACAAGCTCCTAAGCAGTGGCATGAGAAGTTCGAAAAGACTTTAACCGCTGAAGGCTTTGTTGTAAACGAAGCTGACAAATGTGTGTATTATCGCCATGGTGGGGGCGAGGGAGTTATTCTCTGTTTATACGTCGATGACATACTGATATTTGGAACCAACCTTATGGTGATTAAGGAAGTCAAGGATTTCCTATCTCGCTGTTTTGAGATGAAGGATCTAGGAGTAGCTGATGTTATCTTGAACGTCAAGCTCCTGAGAGATGACAATGGTGGGATCACTCTGCTTCAATCCCACTACGTGGATAAGGTCTTGAGTCGCTTCGGGTATAGCGACTGCAAGCCTTCTCCAACACCGTACGATCCTAGCGTGTTGCTTCGAAAGAATCGACACATTTCGAAGGATCAAATGAGATATTCTCAGATTATAGGCTCGCTCATGTATCTAGCCAGCGCCACGAGGCCTGACATCTCCTTTGCTGTAAGCAAGCTGAGCCGATTTGTGTCAAATCCGGGAGATGATCATTGGCATGCTCTTGAGAGGGTTATGCGCTATCTAAAAGGCACTGCGAGTTACGGTATTCACTATACTGGGTATCCGAGGGTACTTGAGGGTTATAGTGACTCTAATTGGATATCTGATGCTGATGAGATTAAGGCCACGAGTGGTTATGTTTTTACACTTGGTGGTGGTGCTGTTTCCTGGAAGTCTTGCAAGCAGACCATCTTAACGAGGTCAACAATGGAAGCAGAACTCACAGCATTAGACACAGCCACTGTTGAAGCAGAGTGGCTTCGTGAGCTTTTGATGGACTTACCTGTGGTTGAAAAACCAATACCCGCTATCCTGATGAACTGTGACAATCAAACTGTTATAATAAAAGTGAACAGTTCTAAGGATAATATGAAGTCATCAAGGCATGTGAAGAGGAGATTAAAATCTGTCAGAAAATTGAAGAACTCCGGAGTTGTTGCATTGGATTATATCCAAACATCTAAAAATCTGGCAGATCCCTTCACGAAAGGTTTATCACGTAATGTGATAGATAATGCATCGAGGGAGATGGGTTTGAGACCCACAATATGAGTTGTTCACAATAGCAACCCACTCTATGTGATCGGAGATCCCGTGAAGTAGAATTGGGAGACAAGTTGTTGATCAACTGAGAGGAGAGTATCCTTACTTCTGTATAATACCACTCCGCAAAGATGCAATACTCTCCTAAACTGCACGGTAGGCTGATGTATATCTTAATGTGTACCAAGAGGCTTTATTTTAAGCAGAGATGTTGTCCTGCAGAACATCTTTTGAGGAACACACCTATATGAGCATGACTGTCAAACGTCGCAGTCCATGAGAGTTGGGTGCTCTCTAATAAACTCATGAAAGGCCTCGGAGTACGACGCATAAGCTCCATCCGCGGGGAAGACCCACGGCGGCCTAGTATCGGTCAAGGCTTTGTGTGAAGCTAGATTCGCAGAAAACATGCAGTTCAAGGCATAGTCCACTGTCCAAGTCGCAGTCTAGTGTAACATGAAGTTCTAGGTGGAAGTTCAACTTAACAGTCTCCACTATAACACCGGTATATAAACAGTATTTGAAACCAGAATAAAATTTACGTGCCTCTAGAATCTTGTGGGGGATTGCTGGAATTTTGGCCTAAATTGTCTAGCCCATTTAACCTTTTCCATAATTCCTGAAAATCCTAGAGGCCCATGTGGCCCATTCATACATGGCAAGAGGTGGGACAAATGTTTAGTCCCACATTGCTAGTTTAGAGAGTGCCACACCAGTTTATAAGGTGAGCTCCTCTAGCACTAGTACGAGCATGAGAATAGGAGAGAGCTCCACGCGCGCTCCTCCTCCTCCGCCGCCCGCCTCGCCACGCCACGTCTCGTCACGACGCGCGCGCGCGGGTTGCGGGAATCTCGCCGAGCCGATGTGTTCTTTTTGCCACACGTGAATGGATAAATATGAAGGTGAACAGTTGCACGAAGCTGAAACGTTTCGCTCTAAATGCAAATGAATACGAACGGAAACGCTAGCACTAATTGGAGATTAATACGAAACGAAAACGGATGGCTACCTCTTCAATTCGCCTCCTGGTTTTTCGTCTCATCTCCTGCGGTGTCTGTTCGCCTCCAATCTGTGTGCCTACATAATAGAGGTCGCTCCTCTAAGTTAGACACACCAAAAACACAGCCACAACTCATGCGCCTACCTCCTGGTTCTCGAGCACTGCGCCGCCGATCAAGTCTTCCTCATTCCGTTCCGCGGCGTGCACCGCGTGACGGAACAGTAGGCCTCCGGAACCCCGTCTCTCGCGATCCTGTACGGGAGAGAGGCGATAAGGTTTTTGGGGAGCGTCTTCACGCGACTACTGGCTTCTTCCCCAACACGGACTCCGACGACTACTTCCCGGACGACGACTTCTTCCCCGACGTCGACGCCCTCTTCGACAACATGTCTGCCACCGCAAACGGATCTTCCTCCACTGGACCGTACGTCTTCCTATTCTGTCTGGTCGAGATCATCTTTCAGACTTTTCTTCTAGCAGGATGTGTAGAATTGCTATATCCGTACTCTCTGTTAGATTGCATGACTAGTCTGTTTTATACTTCTCTAGCCATGTTTTATCTGATGTTCTTATGGATTAAATCATATAGAAAATTGCTCATATATTCAACAATAAAAAGGCATCGCTAATTTATAACGTATACTAAAAGATACATTACAATGCTTACGAATACCACATTTTTTCAACCTAAAGGTGTTTACTGATTGGTTCAATATGAATCCATTTTCAGATTTGCATTTCTGGGTTTGATCTAGCTATCTAGCTACTGTACCTTTCCACCCCTTGCCACTATCTACACACAGTTACCAATGCATTGCTAGCACGCTCCAAGAGGGTTGACATCTTGCGGTTGTACTATAATTATCCAATGCATCCCCTCCTAGCAATTAACCTTGGCATGCATGCACGATGCATGGATCGATCTTAGAAAATAAATGACAATCTACGTATGGTTCGATGGAAGGACAAGTTTACATCGGTTTGCCCTAGAGATCGAGGCATTAATCCTTGGCGAGACTAAGCTCGCCAGCAAGCTACGATCATGCATGTATGCAGTGATTTTTTTTATGACGTGGGTACTGTTCTGCTGAGGCACGTAATTAGAATCTTGCAGAAATTGAAGTACGATATTAGTGTTCCATAGGAAAACTATTAGCTTGTAGGCAACTCGATCATGTGTGACATACTGACATAAAATGAAAAAAGCTGGAGAAGGTTAGCCCCGAAAATAAGCAAACTGATGGATCTGTCGATAGTAGTGCTTGTGTTTCTCTGTCTGAAACATAATTTTGACGCCGACAGAAAGCTACCCAAAGTGAGAAAATGATATATTCCTTTTCTATCCCATATCTTTCTCTTTAGGCATGTTTCTGTGGTGTGAGAAGGAGTCTTCCGGGAGGAATGGTTCGCCAGAAAGCTACCCAAAATAACTGCTAACTGTGAGAAGGAGTCTTCCGGGAGGAAAGCTACCCAAAATAACTGCTAATTGTGCCACATGATTAACCAGACTAGATCATTAGTCATTTTCATTCTTAATTAAAAACATAACATAAAAAGATTGAGAGACTACTCACTATGAGAGTAACTAACATAGATGCCATCTAGGAAATAATAATAATGTGGCATGCAATAAACCAAGTGACACTAAGATCTTAGTTCTAAAAAAAGTGAGGTAGTTGTGTCTCTTTTACTTAAAAAAACAGGATACCAAATTATACTCCGGGATGTGCATTGGGTTTTCCTAACGAGGGAATTCCTTATTTGACACTGGTTCAAAATCTGGTTTATTATATGGCCATGTAAAAAAAGTTCTTCCCTATTTGACACACCATGTGTAAATTTAGTTCATTATATGAAACCACCATCCATTATGTTAGTCCATTCCGCTGGAAGGCCACTGTCACAAAAGGTGGCGCTGCACACGGCAAGAACATCTCAGCGGAAGGCGCACGGATTTGTGCGTCGAATAGGCTGCGGCGACGACAATGCACTGTGCCAAGATTTTTGTGGCATCTGGATACTCAGGGGTTCGTCGTCAAGCTCATTGGCGCCAACCTCACTTCGGCGTGCGATTTCGTTGGCGCCGAGCTGCACAAGGTCGGCTCCGTCCTCGTTGGCACCGACCCGAGAGGCTAGATTTGAAAATAGTTTTACGGAGAGGCCACATAAGCATTAGTTTCGCCTAGAGACCATTTTTGGCAAAACAAATACCCCATCATGATATTGCTTTTGTCTTCTGGACAAAATTAACGCACACGAACTACAAATGACAATTTGAAATTAAAAGGTGTATAGCGTCCAAACAGTAATTAATTACAAAACCCAATGATGTGTTCAAAAATATTAAAAACTAGGTGGTTGATTGTACATTTACTAGTGCCAACCAAGTGAGCAGCTGAATTCTCCTTTAAAAATAATAATGAGCTCATTATTTCTTGCTCATGTAATGTTTCTCATTTATTTGTTCCAAAATAGGAGACCAATTTTTACAGCGAGAAAAAACTATTGCATAAAAATAAGATTACAAATTGTTTGGAATAATATTTATTTTGCAATTCATGTATTTCAAATATATTTCAGTGTCCCCAGTAGATTTACATTACTACCTCCAGTCCGATATATTTGTCGGGGAAAGAATGCAATGAGCATACAAATTTCTACAGCGGTTAAGACAGTAATTACGGATCGGAGGGACTATTATTTTCATTTCCACGTTTCCAATGGGCCCTGAAGACGTGCAAATGCACCCCTATATTAATTTCACATAATGGATGGTTTAAGAGCAATGTCGATTGTCATGCATGCATGGCTACATCATAAGATATCAGAGTACACAAATTGTACACCTAAACTATTGATCTTCGACAATGGATACGCACTGGATGTACCATACTTGCAGATATATAGTCCTAAACCTAGCAAGCAAAGGCCAAACACTTTTTACCCCGCTCTTGTGTTCTGTCATTCACCCTTTTTCTCCAGGACAAGCACCACCGCCCATGCATGTCCCCCACTCTTTATTATTTTTTCACTGTACATATATAGGTCCAGGTACAACACTAGGCGAAGAGTATTTAAATTTAGCCGTTAAAATTGTACATTTACTAGTTCCCAACCAACCAGGTTAGCGATAAATTTGATCCTTAATTCACTACTGGATTGCCGCTTTGCTGACATTAAAATACGCTTGGTTGCTGAGGGTCTTAAAAACAATTTGCATATGGTTTTTTTGAACTACACTCGGTAACCCCTTACCCGGCATGTAGGCACTAGTAGATTTTTTTTTACATCCGATCCACAGTGACACCCAATCACTACTTCAAAAGTGACACGACACTGGTAGATAGATGAGCCCTGGTGACCGAGCGGAACTGAATACTAGTGTCGTGTCTAATACCAACACTAGCATCTTGTTACCATAGTGGTGTGTTGCTATTAGACACGCCAGCGGCCAGCAGTAAGAGCAACTCTAGCACACACCGCATTTCCAGAACCCGCAAAAAGCGGAATGCAGGTCGCGGAAAACGCGTATGCGGGTCGATTTTTTGCTGCGGCAGAACAGACACCGCATTGCGGAACTGCAGAGGCGGCCGACCCTCGATCCGAGCCGCCTACTCTTCATCCGTCGCTACTCGGTCTCCTTGATAGCCATGACGATGACCGACATCTGCTGGCGATGGCTCGCCAGCAGGTTCTCCACATCCGAGTCGTCGTCCGACGAAGAATCCTCGAGCACAAATTGCTCATCTTCGCTAAGCTCCATCTGCGCAATAACACCGCGAGGCTGAGGACATGGCGGAGCGGTGTGGTGCGGTGGGGGGGGGGGGGGGGGGGGGTGATTCGCACCTGAGATTTTGCCGACGAGCCGCGGTTGGGGCCGAAACGGACCGGCGGCGCAGCGGAGGCGGATCCCCTTTCGCCGGTGCGGCCTCGATCTAGGACGGTCGAGCCACACAGCCGGCTCCGCCGGCGGGGCAGCGGTGGCAGAGGGTCCGCGGGCCCTTCAGACGGCGGCGGGGCGGCGGAAAAGCGGCTCCGGCCGCCGGAATCTAGGGCGGCGGCGGGCTGGGAGCTCGTGGCGGCTGGGAAAGGAAAAGGAAATGTCCCTCCCGCCAAGTCGTTTCTGCCTATACAGGGCACCGGCGGGTCGGAAGCGAAAACCCGATTTTAACATTTCCGGGGGGGGGGGGGGGGGGATCCCGCGCCCCGCAAATTTTTTTGCAGGTCCGTAACTTCTGCGGGGTCTGGTCTGTGTGCGTTTTCGGCCCGGAACGGAAAAACAGCGGTTATTTTACAGTTCCAGTGGAATTGCGGTGTCTGCTAGAGATGCTCTAACCGAGAGGCCAAGGCAGCCCAACACCTCAGCCACCCGCGCGGCGCCAATCCTTTCTCTCTCTCTCTCCCCCTCCCTTCCTCTCTCTCCGCACCACCACCGTCCCACTCAGTAATGATCCGTGGCGCCGCTGGTCCACCCCGCCCCGTCCGCTGAAAATCTAGATTTTTTAACAATTCATGTTTATCACTTTACCTAGAAAATTCCGCGCATAATAGGACACCATGCCAAAGGATCGAGTTTCTTGACATTTTCTTCATATTGAATAGTTTCAAAATATGGTCAAACTCGCCATGAACAATGACTTGAATCTTTCAACCACCTCTATAGCCATTGAGTTGATTCCTACTTAGTTACCTTACCTTAAAAATATATTTTTCCAGTTTTTATGACTAAAGTAGAACACACTAATTGCTCAAATTCAAATTACTTACGCTACTCAAAACTAATTTAAAATGGATGAAATTTGCAAGAAAGACAAATAGTTCCTAATACATAGGTATTGAAATCCAATTTGTTGTAGTTTGAAATTGAATAGTTGCCCTTTTACACCAAATTATTTGCACTTTTTCACCAAAACCCATTGCCGTTAGTTAGAAAATGAAAAGTAATTTTGCTATGAAAAAAGTTGAAAAACTTCTTTTGCCCCTATTTCATGTCATGTCAAGATGCACCTCTGCGCCGACTATGGTCATTTGGCTTGAAAGATATGAGTGTTACTACATGAAAGCCTATATATTTTGTGAAGTTTTATACTCCCTTCGTCCCAAAATAAGTGTCTCAATTTTGATAGAAAGTGGCACTTTCTATCAAAATTGAGACACTTATTTTGGGACGAAGGGAGTACAAAATATTTTAAAATCCACGTAGATCATTTTTCCTACAGATATTTACACTCGGAAAGGACTCCATTTGGAAGGATTCCATATTTAGATTTTCCTTTCTTGAATGATCACAAAATGGACGGCATGTCTATTCGTGGCAAGGAGACCAAATTAATTGTATGCACAAAGAGATATAAAAACCACTCACGTAGAAAGACATTTAACAATTTTCTGGAACATTTTTTTTCAGTTCATGTATTCCAAACATTATATATTCCCATGACTCCAACGGGCACCCAGGTAATGCAAATGCAGCCATATAATAATAATTATAATAGAATGGAGGCTATATTGGACTGTATGACTACGTCAAGGATATGTATCAAGTATCCCAGCAAAACAAAAATGACAGAAATTGTGTACACTTAATATAGAGCAATGCCATGCATTCATGCATGTATTTATATGCAATCATGGATACATCATGAGACACTAGAGTACACAAACTGTACACCCTACGTACATATCATTGTTTTTCGACAATGGATACGCACTGGACGTACCATTAGCTAGCAAGGGACACAGATTTTTTACCCCACGGTGGCGGAGCGAATTCATCACCACTGGCTCTTGGTTCTATAATTCAGCTTCACCAGGAGTCCAGGACAGCACCACCACCATTGCATTTCCTCCGCTTTAATTTTCCAGTGTACACATGTCCGAGTACTACGACACTAGCATAGTAGAAGAGTATGGTACAGTACCCACCGCACATGAGTGAGAGAGAGAGAAGGGCAAGGAGCCAAGGACACAAGCAAAGGGCACATATCCCTCTATCAATCTCTCTGACTCTAGCACGCATACACTTGTCTAATGTTCATGAGCCATTACTTTCCCAGCGCACACACACTATATACATCTCACTCTCACCCAGCCCCACACCCCTCACCAAATCCTCTTCTAGTCTAGCTTGCTAGCTCCTCCACCACCAACACCCGTCTGTCCATCCATCCATTCATCAAGATCCAAGAAATCCCCCAATTGAGAAATCAGAGTAGAAGAATTCTTTCCAATCCATCCATCGATTCTACAACCAAGCAACCGACTTGATCTCTTGCTAGTAGCAGCTTGCTAGCTCTACCATGGAGCTGTTCCCCCGGCAGCCGGACCTGGCGCTGCAGATCAGCACCACCAGCTCTTCCTCCACCTCGGCGTCCTCGCCTCCACCCTGCTGGCCAAGAAAACCAGACGCCGGCACCGGCAGCATGGATCAGTTCAGCCACCTAGGGTTTTGGCGAGCCAGCACCGACATCGCTGCCGCCGCGGCTAGTGCCCCCGCAAGCTACTCCAACCAGTACCACCACCGGATGAACGCTTTGCTCAAGCCGATAAGGGGAGTTCCAATCTACCACCACCATCCATTCCAGCTTCAGCAGCAGCAGCAGCAGCAGCAGCAGCAGCACATGGCGATGACCTACCGGAGCAACGGCGGCGGGCTGTTGCCGTCGTTGAGATCGTCGAGGTTCCCGCCGGGGCGGCGGAGCGTCAGGGCGCCGAGGATGAGGTGGACGACCACGCTGCACGCGCGCTTCGTGCACGCTGTCGAGCTCCTCGGCGGACATGAGAGTACGTCCATTCTTGGTGTTTCTAGCTAAGTTGAAGATTCCGTGTACAATCGATTCATTAGTTAAGTTGAAGGTCACTCCATGAAGTTTCTAGCTACTAATTCATGTTGGTGTTTGATTGAATCTATTCAGGAGCCACTCCCAAGTCTGTGCTGGAGCTGATGGATGTCAAGGATCTCACCTTGGCACA
The DNA here is from genome assembly GCA_026929855.1 of Poa annua. Classification (NCBI taxonomy): domain Eukaryota; kingdom Viridiplantae; phylum Streptophyta; class Magnoliopsida; order Poales; family Poaceae; genus Poa; species Poa annua. Next base: position 817,811 of record CM049436.1, read on the forward strand.
TGTCAAATCCCACTTGCAGGTAGGTGTTTTTCAAGGCTCACATGCATACTCTTGTTTCAGCTAGCTATTGCATTCCAAATTCCTGAGATTAATAATAAAAAGATCATAAGAGTTGCATCATCTCATGCAATTAACGATTGATCTTTTCGTTATGCTAGCTAGCTATACACATATGCATGGAGGCATAAGATTATGATGTATCACGTGAGCCGATCAGAAAGAAAAGGAAACTAAGGAAACATTAGTAGGAACACTAGCTAGTTGGTGCTGATCTAGCTAACTCTGCATATAGATAGGACATGCTGCATTGTAGTAATGGAGCAGCTTTTCAAACGAGGAGGAGCACAAGGCTTTTCTAACAGAGGAAAAAAAAAAGCTGATCTTGTGTGTCCATGCATGTGTTGTGTGCATGTGTGTGCTTTATGAAAAGAAGGACACGCTGCAATGTTCCTGATGCGGAATACTAGTTTTCTTACTACTCATGCATGAACAATGCATTTTTCTCTCTTGTAATGGATGCATTGCAAGTTAGTACATTGTGAACAGTTGTTGAGTCCTTACCTCACGGAACTCCGAATTAATCAACTACTAAATGACATACTGTATTATGTATTTACATCTGAGCAAAGAAAGGCAGTAAGTAGTGCATGCTTGTACTAGTACGTACGTACTCCCATCACCAATGATTGTTGATATGCTGTTAACTTATAATTTATGACTGATGATAGGAGTACATCTGTACACATTGATATGCATGAGATTATTTATGCATACGTGTTTGTTGTAATCATTAAATTAAATGCTTATTATTGTATCTCTACAGATGTATCGCACGATAAAGAGTACAGAAAAACCAGCGATTTTACCAGGTTGGGTGCATTACAATTCGTACAATTTGATCAGCTACATACGAGCACAGAATGCCACATTTATATATATTCAATCAACAAATATTAAGGACACTGAAATTTAAACTAACTCTAGGGCAACATGCCGAGGAATTGGATAACGGATCAGCGGGTGAAACCTCAGACGAGAGCTTACCGGAGGCCCTCAGCACCAGTCTGGGTTCAGATTATAATGGAACCGGTGCAAATTCTCACAGCAGCAGCAGTTACAATGGTGGTTTGTGGAGCAACTCTTCAAGGTACATTAATGTATATACCTTCCTTTCTATTTTTTATTAGTGCTAACCTATATACTAAGAAAATTTAAATATTTATGCGTGACATAGAATTTCTACGAGTAAATCCATCGATACACCATGATTTGTAGATAAAAATATATTACAAGATAAATGAAAGCAAACATAGTGAGCACAAGGAACAAAAGACTTTGTATGATTGGACAGTAATAGAGTCATACATGCATGCATGCAGCTATAGATGACATGTAGCAGCACTGCAAACATTTTGGATGTTTGCCTGATTCATGTTAATGGCAAGAAATGCTCCCATTTCTGTTTAGACATAAAGAGTGGCAGCATCTTTCTCTCTCTCTCCACATGCAATTGCAACAAGTGCTCTCAGGATAAAGTGGAGAAATCTTGGCATTGTTCGATTTGTCCACTATAGGGTGGACATTTGAAACCTCATGATGGTGCAATGATCCCCTGAGTAGTTTACTGTCTGCAAATGAAAATCTCTCTCTCTCTCTCTCTCATGTAGTACACAGGTACCAATGAGGCAGGCCCACCTGTCTTAGAAAAGATCGAGATGATATAGTGTACTGGGTGCCGACTGCAAAATTACTACTATCTCCTTTAGTCCTGCATGAAAAGCCACCCATACTATGAAAACATATATTAACGAAAGTAAAAAAGAGGGTCCAAACAAAGGACAAAGTTGGGGACTTCTTTGGAGTACCTCAAGAATCAGACTAGCCAAGCAGTACTAGATAGATAATTTTGTTAATGTCATGTTGATTCGTGTAGTCAACAAATTAATTAAGCATCATATATGTTCCCAATGCAGGGGCCTAGCTATCTCTACATCTAGCTAGTGTTGTGAGCATATACACGTGTACAATAATAAGATGCTTTTGTGTTTTCTTGATCTGTGATTAACTTAATTACATTATTAACTACATGCTACTGCAGCGTTATGATTAGTAATTTTAACTTTTTTATTTTTTCTTTGGTGTGTGGCTTTGCAGCAGGGTAGGATGGCCTGATATCGCCACAAATAATGCTGAAACTGACAAGCAGTGTCACAAGGTAACACATTTTCCAATTTCCTTTCAAAAAAAAAACACATTTTCCAATCAAGAAAAAAATACATACTATTCTGCCATCAATTATATAGTTCATAGAAGTGCAAACTATTTATGTATTTCAAGAGAAGCTTTAAAAAAATCTTGAAGAATTAATGGACAAGGCGTATAAGCTTACACAACTACCACGCAACCTTTTTATAAACTAATCGATGTCATTTTGTATTTGTAGGAATCTGCTCAATCAAAGAGCCTGGATATGTCGGCAGAGATGAATGTGTCGTGCATCTCCGATCAGACACCGAGTCCGCCTGGCCAGCCGAATCTGGAGTTTACCCTAGGGAGGACACACCATTAAGTAACTAATTAAACAACAAGTTCCTAGGTAGATTAATTAGTTAAATGATTGCAGTCAGCAACGATAGCTAGATCGAGTTAAGGAGAAATTAAGATAAATGCAAGGCAAAACAGAAGAGAAAAGCACACGTTGAGTCCTGCAACATTCCGATCAAGGCCAAATGTGTTGATGAGATAGAAAGAGATATGTGTGCGTGTGTATGTGTCGGTGGAAGAGAGAGATAGAGAAATCTTGCTAGGCTTTGCTAGAGGGAACGTGTGAAGTATCTGATCTTGATTTATCATGAATGCTTTGCTTTATGTATAAAGTGGTCTTATGTTGTTCAAAATTTGTGCATGGAATGTGGGAGAGAGAGGGGGTGTTGATCCATCTTTTTTACTGCCAGATAAAAAGCTGTAAAGGGTAAAAGAAAAGGAGATTCGTCCACGTGCATGTCACTAATTAATTAAAGCTCAAAAGCAAAAAAGAGGAAAAAGTTTGGATGAGATCTAGACAGTGCCTGATTTTCATGAAATTAGTCGATAAGCGGCATGTACTGCAAAGAAAGTTGACATCGAGTATCTATACCTAGGAAATATAGAAAGAAGGGACCTACGGGCTACGGCTCGATCTGTATGTTATGCATCTTGTGCAGTGTGTAGTTTTACCAGTTTGAATTACATATTGTGTATATCTACAACACATACTCACTCCATCCCAGAAAAAGTGTACTACTTCAAAATTATAAGATGTTTTACATGTTTCAGTATAGACCACATATGGGGTGAAATGAAGCAATAATACACACTGAACTACGTCTAGATACATATGAATCTGAAAAAAGTTATAACATCTTATATTTAATTAGAACCGGATGGAGTAGTTCTTATTTTCTTGGAAACTCAAAGTCTTCTTAAGTTTGATCTTGTTTGCACAAAAAAATACCACCATTTACGCCATCATTTTAGTATCATTGGATTCTTGATGAAATATACTTTCACAGTATATCTATTTTGTTTCATTAATGATTATATTTTTTCTATAAACACGGTCAAACTTCAAGAAGTTTGAATTTACACATAAAGTTACAAGTATACACGTTGCAAGGCGGAGAGAATAAGCATTACGCCCAACTTTAAACTTAAAATGTCCCGAATGGATGAAGGAAGCATGGATGGCCAAGGAACAACATACAACCCAACTAAAAGAAACGAGCGCACAAAATGTCTGGAGTTCTCCGCAAGAGAAATGGCACGACTAGAGCTTCACAACAACTTTTGTTGGAGGCCTACACAAGCAAAGACTGGTCGGGGAGGGGCGTTTCCCTAGTCACTACCAAGTCGCCTTCGGAAGGATGAGACGAGGGCAATGCACTTTTTTGCTATCAGTGGCAGCACTCAATTCACTTTTTCTTGTTTTTGGACGGTTTTCCATATAAACTGTCCAACTTGTTCTTCTTCTTCTATATCAATATAAAGGCAAAGCTTTTGCCTCGTTTCAAGCAAAGTTGATGTATCGTTAGGAGTGGGTTGATGGATTACACTGTTTGTGCCATGAGAGCAGGCAGAAAGACAACAATGAGTAGTGGGAAGGGTCAACCCTAGGGAAGAAAAGCAGAGAAAGCAAATCATGGGTTCTTTCACTTGGTATGATGTGAAGGTGAAAAGGTTAAAAGCTCCTGTTAGCAGCTAGACCCAGGTGACAGCAGCTGAGTGATAAAAGAAAGAGGCCCTCCTCCCTTTTTTATTGAGTCACTATATTATGTATGTTTCTGTGTGCAGATTCAGATACAGTCCGGGACCTCTACCATCTGTCTGAATCTGAGATCGACCCAACCACACTGCCTGCACTGCACTGCACTGGGCAGGGAGATGAGCACCATGCCAATTATATGAGAATGATGACCATATGATGGACTGACTGATCATATCATGGGCAGGCATGCATGAGCTGGGGATTATTGGAGAGCAGAGAGCTCATCCCTAGTGTATAATATCTTTATCTCTTAAGGTAATAATACTATTTATTCTCTTTTCTTTCTTTCTTTCTCCCCTGAATCTCAGCTGGTTGCATTGAAAAAACTATGCATAGGACATGCAGAGCCCACAGGCACAGCAGCAGCCTGTATTTCTGTACTCACCAGAGAAATGAAGGCATGAACAGCAGCAGTACCAGTTTTGAGGAAGTGATCGACGGGATGACACCTCTATATCTGATCCTTTAGTTTTGTTCATCAAAATAAACTCCTAATCTACACAGCTGATGGTTAATTTCCTACAAACAACATCCAGCACTTGCTTAATCAGTAATCAGTACTGTAATTATATGTCTTGGACGGTGCTAGAAAGCAAAGGTCAAATAGGCCCACTAACCTGCCGTACAGCTGCATGTAAGTATGGGCCTGCTAGCCTGCTGGGCCCAAAAGGCAATGTCTGAACTCTGAATGTTGAGGTGGAATTACCTGACATGGGAGTTAGGAGAGGATGATTTTGCACTCCATTTCATATGATTGCCCTGGCTCCTCCACTGATTGAATGAATCATGACCTTTTCATACTCACACGACTAAGAATCAGATAGAGTCAACCAAATTTACTATGTTCGATTCATCCATCATCAATCAAATGACAAAGTACCAGCCTGCATGCAGCATTTATAGGATCATGAATATATAGGATCTTGCATGCTTGTCTCTCTTGCAAGTTTGAGCATGATAAACTGTTAATTATATTCAGGTAAAAAAACTCTTCCTTATTTTCAACTGTCCTTATCAGTATATGTCTAACTGCGGTCTTTGATCGATTCATGATTTATTGGGGGGAAGGAAAATGAAGAATTAAATGGTCCACTAACGGACATGTCGGCCTCATCGCCACATGTGGGTCGTATGCAAGTATGGACCAGTACTACTGGACCAAAAAGACAATGTCTGAAAGTCGAAGTGTAACCAAGAAGGAATGATTTGGCACTCGATTGCCTATTAGCTCTGATCCTAGAATAATTAATTATACACTTTCAGCGTTTTCACACTCTCACTCGAAATGTACACACTCAAACTCAGGCATACAAGGGCAAATTTATCTGTTTGATATGCACAAAAATAGCCGGTGAGCTAAGTAGATACTAGATGGTGCGCCCATCGACAACGAGATCCGTGTGGTGACTTCGCCATCTGTATAATTTATTGGCACAATTGTTTTAAGGTGTTCATAAGATAGTGTATGAGTGTGTGGGTCCATAGCGATGAGCGTACATACGTATTTGTGAGTGTCGACGTCTATATTGTAGTTTTGAAAATATATAAACATGTTTTGCTCTTTGTCAGCCCCCAATATATACACTTATATAGATCAAGCCTAGTACCACCCATGAAAACAATAGCGTGTTATTTCCGCGTAATAGTGCGCTTTAATATATCAGAAGGGTCCACGTGTATTTTACAACTTTTCCTCGCTATGGTGCTATTCACAAAATAACATGCTATATCGCGCTAAAACGTCATAGCGTTATAGCACGATATTGTTTTCTAGCCCATCGTCCAAAGACCGAAATTTCCACCTACTACAGAAGATGAAAGTACCTTCTATTTATAGTGTGATTTCTCCTTTCTGTCTATATGAAAAGGGAGTGCTCTTGTCGGTTGCTCCAAAAAAAAACAAGACAAAGTTGCTACCTGTTTGTAGCGGTGGTCAGGTGCAATATGTCGGATCATCTTTTAAATCTGAAGATGACATTACTAATCTTTAGATTTTGAGTAAATAATGTATACTATGTTGTTGTGCGAGGTTGATGTGAAGTTTCTAAAAAAATGGTGATTATTTTTTATACGTGGTTATGCATATATTATTCTGCCATTTTTTTTACTATATATTTTATATTCTTGTTGAAACCCTTTATTTCTGAGTTATATATGTTTTTTTTCTTCCAGAACGCCATTTAAAACATAGCACGCTATAGCGTGTATAGCATGTGGATGAGGTCGCTGCTATTTCTTGTAGCACACTACTTTTACATTGGTTTTATCCGACGAGCTCCATTTCAGCTTCCTAGGCTTATCACACTATATATACTATCTCAGGTACATACCAAAAGCATCAACAAGTGCTCCTCTAAATCAACATATGATTCTGGTAAAAAAAGCAAGCTCAAAACAACCGAGTCATGCTCGGCGTCTGTGCTGCGCTTTATCCTTTGTCCCGACAAATGCCTAGTTGGAATTCTTGAGCTAACTCTACTTCCGACATTAACCGCGACCAAATAATAAATATATACAAATGAAAGTAATCTTATACGGACAGAGGGAGTACATGTTAAAACTTAAAAGTACATGTCAAAATGAGAAAGAATAATTGATTTTTGGAATTTGCAGTAGCAGAAAAAGTTCTCAAACGATGGAAAGTGAAGCAACAGCCCAAATGCACAGAGCAGTAAAGAAAAGAGGCACTATTTTTTCGCGAGAAACAAATTGACGCTATTGTTCTGTCAGAAATAGTTGGGCTAAATACCAACTGGGCCTGCTTTTCCAGCCTATAACAACTCCGTCATGACTCCTTCACGCCCTTTCGTGAGGCAGTCAGCACCACCGCGCTCTCACGGCGATGGCTCCGCCCGCTCTGGTGCGAGACAGGCGTCGTCCTCCTCGACCACCGCTCCTACAACACCACAACAACTGGGGCGGGTCGATCGCATGCTGGAGGACGCCAATCGCGCGCAGGCTTTTCACCGCGCCAGGAAGGTAACACTCCTCATGCACGACCACGACGACGACGAGGTTGTTGGCGGTGAAGTCAGCGAGGCAGCGAAGAAGAGCGCCGGCGGAATGGAAGAGCTCCGGCTCGAGTGGCTAGACTGCACCAGCCCGCCGGCGAACTGCTGGCACCACTTGTATCCTGGCTCGCTTCCCTACGTCGCGCTGCGAGTCCTTGAGATAACCGGCTGCCTCCTGCAGCCCGGGCACGTCGCCTTCCCGTGCCTGGTAGTAATACTTAATTTTCTTGTGCGATTATTAACGTGAATGTATACACTTACTACATTGCTTTCTCTAATTCTTCTTGTAGCACTAACATAGGAGGGTAAACCCTATTTGACGCCGTTAACACCCGTTATAACGCCGTCGTGTAACCTCTGATGCACTCATTTTCGCAAATGAGTCGGCCTAGGTATGCTTTCTAATATGGTTCGTTTTTCCCTATATTTCGTTGTTTCTTTTTGTTTTAATTTTGTTTTTTTATCACCTTTTTCTTTTCTGTTTTTGTTTTTCATGTCCGCCATTTCTGTTTCTTTTTCTTAAAAAAATATCAATTTTTTTAAAATGTGTAGAATATTTTTATATTTAAATTTAAAAGTTATTTAGATTTGAAATTATTCGTTCACATTTGAAAAAAATTCACACTGAAAAATTGTTCAGATTTTGAAAATTCTTCAGTTCAAAAAAATGTAATTTGCAACTTAGTGAGCGACTCTAGTTTACAACTCACGCTTCAGCGCTGCATCCATAATGGCACAATGGACACAACAAATGCTGAATTATGTTTTTTGAAAAATACAACAAAGGGTGGATAAGAGGTCCCACATACATAGGCTGATAGGAGTAGTATTTCAGCGCTGCATCCATAATGGCACAATGGACACAACAAATGCTGAATTATGTTTTTTGAAAAATACAACAAAGGGTGAATAAGAGGTCCCACATACATAGGATGATAGGAGTAGTATTTCTTAACAAAGAAGGAAAAAAATTCCGGCCCAACTGCAGAATAACTAAATGAGGTTCGTTGGGCCGAACTGATACGGGCTCGTCGTGCATGGATCAATGCATGGCAGCCAGGGTCGCCGCCGCCTCGTCGTCGTCGTCCGACCGGCTCTCCGATCTCTCCGACGACATCCTTACCCACATCCTCTCCTTCGCGCCCTCCCGTGAGGCCGCCCGCGCCACCGCGCTCTCCCGCTATGGCTCAACATAGGCGCGGTCAACGTCGACTACCGTTCCTACTTCCCAGGCGGCGGCGGGGTTCTTCTCCGGCGGCGCGCGGTTGACGACGCCGACCACGCGTACGCCTGCCTCTGCTCTCGCGGCCGCGTGCCGAGGAAGCTGTCCATGATCATGCCCGATGACGCAATCGTGTGCGCCGCCGCCGGCCGCAGCACGGATGACGACGACCACGACGACGAGGAGGACGAGACGGTGGAGGATGGCAGTGGCATCGACGATCTCCGGCTGGACTGGCTAAACAACGGCGGCCTTCCGCGCTGCACGCTGCCGTTTGCCGTCCTCAAAGTCCTGGACCTGGAGCTCACCGGCTATGCACCTGAAACCCTACTCGGATGGACGGCGGGAGCTCGCGTTCCCGCGACTGGAGGCGTTGCGGCTCCGACGGTGCCGCACGGAGCTGGCCACACTCCAGGACATGATCTCCGCCGCGCCAAGGCTCGCGGACATCCGCCTCGAGTTCTTGAGCTTCGTCGACTACGACAACGAGCACCTGCTCAAATGTTTGGCTGCCACCGTCGTCGTCATGAAAAACTGTGAGCGGCTCTACGACAAGATCCACCACGGCGGCTGCAGCATCACCCTGGAGGCGCCGGAGCTCCGCGTATTCCGCTACACCCATGACGGTTTCCTTGACGAGTACACATGCTTGTCGTTTCAGTGGCCGCTTCCGCAGCTCCACCTGGAGGTGCACTCCGCTTCATGGGTCGCCTCCTTGCTGCGTCGCCCAATTCTTACCATGAATGTGGCGCATCTGATCAGGTACCTGAAGATTACAGCCTACTCCATTGCCGACCTAGCAGCCTACGCCTTCTGCTGTGAGTTTCCCAACCTGGAGTGCCTAGAGATCGAAGAGCTCTGCGGGTGGTGTATCGGGAACCATGGCGCCTCAGTAGTGAACCTGCTGCGCAGGTGCCCGGTTGTACGCGGCGTCCGGCTCAAGTTCAGCTGGAGGAAGTACCTCCGAGAGATTAATGCGGACCCGGCAGTTGAGATGGCAGCCGTTTCCGATTTCTCTCCATGCTGGTCCATTGCGGCCGGCGATGATGATGATGACGAAGGAGAATGTTGTGATCGTTTGGAAGATGACCTCCATGAGCAACTTTGTTGTTGCTTGAGAAGAGTGGTGGTCGAGTTTGACGCGGAAGAGCTCACATGCTTACAGGTACGGCTAATCAAGTTTCTAGCCAAGACCACAGTGGCTTTGGACGAGTTCATCGTGGTTGGCGGGAAGGGATACGACTCAAGCTGCATCGATCGGAAGGTCGCAAAGTGGCGGAGACCACGGAGGCACCGATCTCCAGCGCCACCGCCTCCGGTCTGGCCACCGCCACTGTCTGAGTTCCCACAGTTAGAGCCGGCTGCGTCGCGTTCTTCCAATGGAGAAATATTTGACAACGATGTGTCCAAGGAGGATGATGCATCTCTCCCAAATTTCTCGTACAGTTCCCAGGAGGAGGAAGATGAGGAGGATATATCACCAAGACATTACATGCAGATCAGTGGTAGAAAGAAGAAGAAGGGTGGCTTCCTTCAGTTCAGCCTGAATCCCAAGGCTAAGGGTTTACTCAGCCTGAATCCCAAGGCTAAGGGATGGAGGGGAGCAAAATCCATTCGTCGTCTCTGCCACAGCCGGTGCCACAGCCGACTCCCATTGAGTCGTGGTCGGCACCATTGATGTCTGAATTCCCGCTGCTTCGTCCTCCTCCTCGAAGGCCACCGCCTTGTCAACCCCCTCCTGTCACTGTGCAGAGGCTGCCGTCACCACCGCTTAACCTTGCCACTCCAGCTTCTGCCATTTGTTCCGCCAATGATACAATTGCTCGGGAATGGCGAGCTGTCCGCATCTCTGACCTGGGTGTCGAGGTAGACACCTCGCGCCGGCGTAGCCACCGCTTGCCGCTGCAACGTCGCTCTCCACCAGCTGCCTGATGGCCCACTCTTGGAAATGCTACGGAGAGAATGGAGCGGAGGAAGAGGGGAGAACGATTCCGAAAGTGTGAGATATGTTTCCGGTTTTGCCTCACTGGGCTTGTGTGTATTCCTCCCTTCAAATAGGGGCTGCTAAAGTCCACTAAGCTGTCACATCATACGGATGTGACCGGTCCTACCCCTTGCCCATGCCGGGTCACTGTTGACACCGTCATGACTAGAGTGCACTGTAGATGACGTCTAGCACGTCCTACCTACCTACTGTACTTGGTGCTGACGCACCACTTCAGGACACTGGCTACAGGACAAAGTGTCCAGTCCAGAACCCGGCTACCGACTGCCTCTACTCGGAACAGACTCCGAGTAGGGCTCATTCGACTGGGAACAGACTCCTGAGTCGAGGAACTCGAGTTGACTCCTCGAGTCGACTCCCGGAACTCGAGTCGACTCTTCGAGTCGACTCCCGGAATACAAGCCTATATCGAACAATCACTCCCTAGGCTTATGTTCCGGCGACACTTCTACCATGCCAATCCCTGCGCGTAGCTCCGCCAGGCGGACTCGCCCTAGCGGCTTGGTCAACATGTCCGCGAGCTGGTGTCCGGTGGGTACAAACTCCAGCTCGATCTTCTTCGCCTCCACGCAGTCTCGAATGAAGTGATACTTCAACTCGATGTGTTTCGAGCGCTCGTGGAAGACGGGATTCTTGGCGAGCGCGATGGCCGACTTGTTGTCGACCTTGAGCACCACTTGCTCAGCTTCGCCGTTGCTGAGCTCCGCCAGCAACCGAGAGAGCCAGATCCCCTGGCAAGCAGCCGTGGCAGCAGCCACGTACTCCGACTCGCAGCTCGACAGAGCCACGATCTTCTGCTTCTGGGACTGCCAGGTCACTGGGCTGCTCCCGAGGAAGTACAGCGTACCCGACGTACTCTTGCGTGAGTCGACGTCGCCCGCCAGGTCGCTGTCGCTGTAGCCGACCAGGCGTGGTGTACCTGCACTCCTCCCATACCTACATCCGAGTCGTGTGGTCCCGGCGATGTAGCGTAGTAGGCGCCTCACAGCCGCGAGGTGCTCCCTAGTTGGAGCCTCCATGAAGCGCGATACGAACCCGACTGCGAAAGTCAAGTCCGGCCTCGTGTGCACCAAGTACCTGAGGCTCCCGATGATGCTGCGGTACTCGGTTGCATCCGTCGCGAGTGCCGTGCTGGCCTTGGACAGCTTGAAGCGCGGCTCCATGGGTGTATGGACCGGGTTGCACCCGACCATGTCTGCCTTCTCCAGCAGCTTAAGGGCATAGGCACCCTGCGAGATGTCGATCCCGCTGGGTCCTTGTCGAACCTCTATGCCGAGGTAGTAGCTCAGCAGCCCGAGGTCAGACATCTGGAACAGACTCTGCATCTCCAGCTTGAACATGTCGATGTCGCTGAAGTCGGAGCCCGTGATCACCAAGTCGTCGACGTAGACGCCGGCTCGGAGTCGCTCCTCGCGCGTACATGCCGTGTTCCGACTCGCACCTAGCGAAGCCGAGTCGAACGAGGCATGAGTCGAGCTTGGTGTTCCATGCCCTTGGAGCCTGCTTGAGGCCGTAGAGCGCCTTGTCGAGTCGGAGCACCAAATGCTCCTTCCCCTTTGCAGCGAAGCCAGATGGCTGCTGCACGTACACCTCTTCCTCCAACTCGCCGTTGAGGAAGGCTGACTTGACGTCCATGTGATGGACGCCCCATCCGGCACTTGCAGCCGCGGCTAGCAGTAGTCGAACTGACTCCAGCCGGGCCACGGGAGCGAAGACTTCGTCGTAGTCGACCCCGTGCCGCTGCACATAGCCCTTCGCCACGAGGCGAGCCTTGTGCTTAAGGACTGCGCCTTGCGCATCCTTCTTCACCTTGTAGACCCACTTCAGGCCGATCGCACGGTGGCCTGGTGGTAAGGTGGTAAGCCGCCAAGTCGAGTTGGACTCGATGGCCTGCAGCTCCTCCTGCATCGCGGCACGCCAGCTGGCGTCCGCCTTTGCCTCATCGAACGAGCCTGGCTCTTCGAAGGCTAGGAAATGGAGCTCCTCGTCCGGCTCCTCAGCCAGACCTGCGTCGAGCACGTTCTGCAGTGTGCGGAACCTATGCTCGAGGTTGGAGTTGTCAGTCGCATCAAGCATATCTGCATACCTTGATGGCGGAGTGACGAACTCGATACCCGGGACAGCCGGAGTCGGAGACTGCGGTGTCGGGTTGTCCGGTGTCCTTGGCGAACCGGCTGGACTCTCACTCCCGGCTCCTGGAGTCGGGGAAGTCGGAGTTGGCGAGTGGGGGTCATCACCCGCACTCCCGTCTCCCGGAGTCGACTGAGGCTCGAACACCATGTGCTCGACCTCGATGGAGTCGTCTCCGAAGGTGCTCGCCGGAGAGTCCGGTGAACTCCAGTCCCAGCGCGCGTTCTCGTCGAACACGGCGTCACGAGTGATGCTCACTCGCTTGGTCTCCGGGTCGTAGGCGCGATAGCCCTTCGTGCCGGGTTGGTACCCGACGAAGATCATGCGCCTGCTCCGGTCGTCGAGCTTCTTGAGCCCGGGTCGCGTCTCCCGCACATGCACCACGCACCCGAACGTGCGCATGAAGCTCACATCCGGCTTGCGGCCATGCCAGGCCTCGAACGGCGTCTTGCCGTCCACGCTCTTGGTCGGTGACCTGTTCAAGATGAACACGGCCGTCGACACTGCTTCACCCCAGAACTCACCAGGGACTTTCTTGGCCTTCAGAAGACTGCGGGCCATACCCACAATCGTCTGGTTGCGTCGCTCCACGACGCCATTCTGCTGCGGGGAGTAGGGAGCCGTCAGGTGACGCTCCACTCCGAGCTCGGCGCAGTATGCCGTGAAGGAGCCGGAGGTGAACTCGCCTCCGCGATCCGTCCGCAGCGTGCGCGGCTTGCAGCCTGCTTCCGACTCGGCGCCTGCCTGGAGTCGGATGATAGCGGCTGCGGCCTCGTCCTTCGTCGCGAGAAGGGCGAGCCACATGTACCGCGTCAGGTCGTCTACGAGCAGGAGGAAGTACTTCTTCCCGCTCGGAGTGGCCGGGGTGATTGGCCCGCAGAGGTCGCCATGGACCAGCTCGAGTCGATCCTTTGCCCGGAACTTCGCTTGCTTGGGAAAGGAGGTTCGCCTCTGCTTCCCTGCTAGGCAGGCGTCGCAGAGCTGGTTCACGTGCTTCACCAGAGGAAGTCCCCGCACCATGCCGTCCTTCGCCAGCCGATGCAAGCTGTCGAAGTTGAGATGCCCGAACCGCGCATGCCAAGTCCAGGCCGGGTCGTCTCCAGCCCGCACAGAGAGGCACACTGGCTGAGCGACTCGCGCTGTCAGCTTGTACATCCGGTTCGACTCTCGCCTGACCTTCATCAGGAGCACCCGCTCCCGGTCACGCACTCGGAGGAGCCCGTCCTCGATCAGCACCTGGCAGCCGTTCTCGTCGAACTGGCCCAGGCTGATGATCTGCGTGTTCAGCCGGCGTATATAGTACACCCCGGTGATGGCTCGGTGCTCGCCTGTCCTGCAGACAAACAGCACCGTCCCTTGCCCGCAGATGTCGACTCGCGAGCCGTCGCCGAACTTGACAGTCCCGACAACGCTTGAGTCCAGCTCCGCGAACGCGGCGCGGTCACCAGTCATGTGATTGGTGGCGCCCGAGTCGAGGTACCAGACGCCGCTCTTGGCGTCACGTCCTTGCGCCAGGTTAACATGCGCCTTCTCCTCCAGCAGGAGGAGGACCGGCTCCTCCCGAGCCGGTTCAGTCGACGAGTCCTTGCGACTCGGCGCTGTCGGGTCCTTGCGACCCGACTCGGTCGACTCCTCCCGAGTCACCGAGTGCGACTCCTCCCGAGTCGGTCCTGTCGAGTCCTTGCGACTCGACGCTGTCGGGTCCTTGCGACCCGACTCGGTCGACTCCTCCCGAGTCACCGAGTCCGACTCCTCCCGAGTCGGTCCTGTCGAGTCCTTGCGACTCGACGCTGTCGGGTCCTTGCGACCCGACTCGGTCGACTCCTCCCGAGTCACCGAGTCCGACTCCTCCCGAGTCGGTCCTGTCGAGTCCTTGCGACTCGACGCTGTCGGGTCCTTGCGACCCGACTCGGTCGACTCCTCCCGAGTCGGCCTGTCCCACTCCGCGATCCACTGGATCGGCGCGAGTTCCTTCGGAGGAGTCGACGGTCCCTCCGACTCTGCCACCGGTCGAGTCGCTGACTCTGCCACCGGTCAAGACAAGGGTGCCGCCTCCGAGCAACCAGACTCGAGTTGAGGTCGAGTTGGCGAGGGGACCTGCGGGGCAGACGCGACTGTGCACACGTGCATCATGAGCAGCGCGTCATCGTCATCTCCTCCGCGCACGAGGTGAGCTTCCTCCTCGCGCTTCTTCTTGCGGCAGTTCCGCGCCCAGTGGCCGGCGACTCCGCAGTAGCGGCACGTGTCTTTCGACGCGCCGCTGTTCCCGGGTCCACGACCCGAGTTGCCCCTGCCGCGACCGCGCGGCTTCCCGCCACCGCGTCCGGCTTGGCTTGATGACCCTCCGTCCTGCAGTCGCATCCGGGCAAACCACTCTTCCTCCGTGAGGAGTAGTTTCCCGGTCTGCTTGACTTCCGGCCGCTCCACCTCGTGGCGATCCTCAGCCGCCTTGAGCCGGCCGATGAGCTCCTCGAGCGCGAGCGTGTTGAGGTCGAGCAGAGTCTCGATGGAACATGCCATCTGCGAGAACTTAGAGGGGACCACCGAGAGGAGCTTACGCACTGTATCCGCCTCGGAAATGGTGACGCCGAGCACTCCCAGCTGCGACACGAGCGACGACATGCGCATGGCGAAGTCGTCGATGTCCTCCTTGTCGCCGAACTTGAGCGCCTCGTACTGCTTCTTCAGCAGCGTCGCCTTTGCCTCCCGGACACGGCCGTCTCCGACCCGCATCGTCTTGATGGCCTCCCACGCCTCCTTCGCCGTGTCCTTGGCGGCGAGGGTGGAGATCATCTCCGGCGGGACGGCGAGCAGCAGGTACTCCATCGCTGCTCGGTCCGTATCCCGCTCCGTGGTGCCGTCCTTGACGGCGGACCACACCCGGCGTGCCTCAAGCTTGACCTGAATGAGCAACGCCCAGTCCGCGTAGTTGGACCGCGTGAGAAGCGGCCACGAACCACCGGAGTCCCGCGTCGCCCGCTGGATAGCCAGCGTGCTTGCGGCCGCTGCCGCCGCCACCACCGCCTCCTGTGTGACTAAATCACCCATCGCCGGTGGAGATCTCTCGAAGCTAAGGCTCTGATACCAATTGATGGCCCACTCTTGGAAATGCTACGGAGAGAATGGAGCGGAGGAAGAGGGGAGAACGATTCCGAAAGTGTGAGATATGTTTCCGGTTTTGCCTCACTGGGCTTGTGTGTATTCCTCCCTTCAAATAGGGGCTGCTAAAGTCCACTAAGCTGTCACATCATACGGATGTGACCGGTCCTACCCCTTGCCCATGCCGGGTCACTGTTGACACCGTCGTGACTAGAGTGCACTGTAGATGACGTCTAGCACGTCCTACCTACCTACTGTACTTGATGCTGACGCACCACTTCAGGACACTGGCTACAGGACAAAGTGTCCAGTCCAGAACCCGGCTACCGACTGCCTCTACTCGGAACAGACTCCGAGTAGGGCTCATTCGACTGGGAACAGACTCCCGAGTCGAGGAACTCGAGTCGACTCCTCGAGTCGACTCCCGGAACTCGAGTCGACTCTTCGAGTCGACTCCCGGAATACAAGCCTATATCTAACACTGCCTTCCGTCGCAGGTTTGCCACGCTTCCCGGCCGTCCCTCTAGGACCATGTGGCGCCGGTGATACGCTGAATTGCTGCCATTGGTGTGTAATCTATACATACTCCCTCCATCCCAAAATAAGTGTTTCAACTTTGATAGAAAGTTGATGTATGTAGACACTACATACATCAACTTTGTATGAAAGTTGAGATACTTATTTTAGGACGGAGGGAGTACTTTTTTTTGAGAAAAAATCTATACATACTTTGCAGTGGTCAGTGTACCGGGAAAATGCATTTTTCAGAAACGTTACCTACCGGCACGTATTTTGGCACCGGCACATCATCACGACTATAAATTTATCTTTAGGTCGCCGCACGGGAAAAATCACAAGTTGTAAATCTGCAATGGTTGTAACCTTTCCCCAAATAGTTAAACTTTGTTTGCGTGTGCCCGTTATTTATTTTCCTTCTCCTTAGAGGGTTTTCCACGTTCAATTTTATGCATCCACTGTGTTGATCTTTCTTCCATTCATCGTTTATTGCCCATCATCTATAACAAATGATTGGACCATGCAGTTTTTTGTATATGCAGTAATTTCACTTCTCTGTTTCTTATATTTCTATAGTCATGTTTTATTTATTGTCTTTATGGATAAATTACGTTGAAAATTTCTCATATTCCCAACAGTGGCATAATTTGTTCTGACTCTGACGTATTTGCAAGGCAGTTCCGTATGCCAAAGATGATAGTTTGAATGTTTCCTTTATTTCCTTCGTCGGTATCAGCAATAGCATACACGTGTTTGAGCAATATAATAAGAAAATATGTGTATATATAAATCATGAAATCTATAAAATATGAGAATACATTTTGTATGATCAATCTAATAAATAAATTTGTTGGGTAGATGTTGATGTACTTCCCTACGAAGTTGTTAAAACTTAAGATCGTTTGAGTAGCCACTCAAATTTATGTTGAATCTGTAGTTTAACAATCGACGTACACATACTTACATCCTAATTCAAATCTATTTATGTTTGAGTCACGATGTACTGCTTCTAATCTATCGTACATGTAAGTTCCGTAGAGAAACATATCTACATACTTACATACGTGTTTCCTTTGGTTGCACAGAAAATATATTTCCATCATGCAAATGTACATAAGACATACTCGGTTTGTAGGCACTTTAGGTTCCTCCATATGGTAGATACATGTTCTAAAGCCGAGGAATGGTTAAGCTTGATTGATATTTAGTAATGGTCCGCTAGCAAGCTGATCAAACACAAACTCCTTTTTCACATTCTTTTTGTTTTGCATTGGGGACGAACGATCAAATTAATAGTTAACCTGATAACCATCAGGTTGGAAGCAAATAGGTACTAATTTTCAGCAAGTTAACAAAATGAGAACAAAAATTTTAGACAACTGCAAGGCAATAATGGCCTGGAAATGATGCAAAGTATATATAGTATAACGACTTGCTATTTCACATGTTTGGTAAAGCTCATGTGCTAGGCTTATATTTTGGATGGCATAAATTTATTGGTAACGTTTGTTACAGCTTGACTGCAACCACAAGTCCACTTCATCACATTTACAGTGTAACCCTAGTGGCCCCGAGGCAAAGCCGACCAAGTCACTTTCGCCGATATCAGCGCGAAATCAGTCTTTAAATTTTGACACGAAAACCCATGATTGTTCGCCTTAAAGGAACACTGCCGTTTAACGAAACCGGATAACTCCGAGCCCGCCTCAAACTTCAAGCTCACCATAGAACCTATCACTACAGCAACCCCCAACCTCTTTAAACGACATGGCTCACTAACTGCGCCATCAAATATCTGGATTTCTTCCTTCAACCCCGGAAAACAATGGAGAGACAAGTTGAAACCGCTTTGCACGTCTGATAGGAGAACTTCTATAGTCGCCTCAACTGCATCTTCAAGACCTGCTGCAGTTATATCAATTGCGCCATTACGTCCATGGATGCGATTCGTGAACACTTGATGATTCCGCAAGTCACTGAATCGTATTAGTGATGCACCATCAATCAGTTGTAGATCATCCTTTTCTTGTCCCCCCGTCTTAATCTTCATGTCATATTGGATTAGAATATTGCCACACAAATCTATCCCTCGCTTAGGGCCAGTCATCTTGATCAAAGAACCCTACAACATTATTATGATTTAATAGCTCTACATATTAAAGTAAGAAATATCTCACGAAATATCATTTGCCAACATATCTTAGTTATACTAATTAATGTCTACCTACGAGGGATATTTTAGAATATAAAAGCATCTTTCTCATCTATTGAATTTAATTACAAGGTGCACTACAATGTTAACACACGAAAAATGTGGAACCCGTAATTTATTTTCTGTAAGCCCCAAATATTTAATTACATGAGCCTATAAAAAATGAGAAGATAAAACAGAATACCTTTTGTACTAAGGAGATCATCAATGCTGCGCATCTTGATGCGTCATTAAAAAATCAATTGTGATGGCGTAGAAAGTAGCAACAAAAGGTCCAAACAGATAAGGTTGAATTTGTTTGGAATACATGATAATGATACTCACACAATTTAATATTGAGTACCATTCCATGTTATTCACATTGTAAGACTTGGTACAAATAATTGAATAGAAGGATCTTAAATAATTTAAAAGAGATTAGGCAGTTTATTGTACGCCATCTAGAGATGTAATGTCATTAGTTATGTGTGTGATATTATGTCATAAGTTCAATTAACCCCATCAAGGTTTGTCTGCTAAACTACCTCGGAGAAAACACGGGGTATTCTTAAGGCTAGATAGCTCTTTTCATGTTGATGGGTAGATTAAGTAAAAGAAACTCAACACGACAGTACTGCTAGGTAGACTTATTTCTTAAAATAACTCTAGATAAGACTGGATGTGTACCTGCTCCACAACTATGGGATCATCCCTGCTGACGCTAAAGACATAATTAAGCAACTGATCCAAATTATCTCGCACTGCGATGAATCCGTACAACTGCACCAACCCACCATCGACAGGAGCTTTAACCAACTTTAGCGAGAAAATCTGAAACATGCAATTAGGTGGATGTCGCCTGCAATTTCCATGGAGGAAAACGCAGTGGTCGGGGTTCGTCAACGTCATCGCGTCCAACAAAGCTTCACAAAACAATTTCATGTGTGAAGCAAAATTATCATCAAGATTTCACTGGATAATAAGCTACGTATACGGTTTGAAAACATGTCATAATAACATGATAAAGTTGTAAAAAGAAGGCGATATTGATTGCACCCACTCTCATTACGGTCCGCGACACGGTAGGGTGTTTTCCATGCGTGGGTGCATTGGTATATAGAACCGTCATGGTGGCCGCTCCTCGGAAGCACGTCGATGGGGACGGCGCCGTCCTCTAAGGGTTTTCGAGATGTACGAGGAAATAACCTGTCGTCGACAGAGCTGCAACCGACACAAATAAGATGGTGTCATAATAATCTAATCCTAAAACCATCCTCATGAAAAAAAAACACCGTTGACCCTAGAAAACGAACATATTATAGGAAACGGCAGCGTGAGAGCGTCGGAGGAGACCAAGAATTAATATGCCCTGATGGGCCGATGGATGGGCCCTACGCAGGATACATTATCAGCGACGTACATAGAGAGAGATCGGCTTCCGTGGCTGCCCTACGTACGTATACATAGTAATACATACAGACAGTATACAAAAGGATACTTTTTACAGATATACACAAGGATTTGTTGTTACACCTTACACGAGATGTATGCTCGATCAGCACCGAAGCACTTAATTGTGATCTGCACATGTTTAGAGATATCACCGATTCCTTCTGTTCTTACATACTCCATTCGTTCTATATTAGATGGCATCCATTTATATAAGAGTGAATGTATCTAGACATGTTATAAGTCTAAATACATCCATGTTCATGTTTGGACAAATAGAAGTCATCATCTAATATGTATCGGAGGGAGTAGATGCGTAAGAAGCACAAACAGGACGTCGACGTGATATAGCCGGGGAAGGGTGGCGTCGGGGCGAAAAGCAACACTGAACATGATCGGCGAAAAGCAACGCGGAACACGATTCCTTCTGTCCCCCTAGGGTGGGATGTAAACTAGCTGTACAGGTCGGGGAGGCTGGGGCTTCTGAAGACAGCGGGGCAGAGCAATTTGATCAGGATCAGGGGGCATGGCTAAGAGGTGGGAACTCAGACAGTGGTGGCGGCCATAGTGGACGGTGTGTCGTTACTGGTACTGGAGATAATGTCCGTCTCCTCTGTTTCTGCCATCTCACGATTTTGCGGTTAATGTGGCTAGAGTCATACCCTTTGAATCTACCATCAGAGATGACCCCTCCGCTCGCGTCGCTCTCCAGGGAGGGCGACCCGGGCGAACCCTAGCCGCCGCCGCCGCGTCGCCCCCCACCTCCTCCTTCCCTGCCTCGCCGCTGCCGGAGAGGGCTTCGGCAGAGCCTCTCGCGCCTCGAGGATGGCGGCGGCGGGACGTTCTCCTCTGGTTCCCTCCCGCGCGGGGGGCCTGCTCGCGACGCACGCGACCCGGCGGCGTGAGGATGAGGGCGCGGGGCGCGGCCGCGCAGCGGGCTGCACGCGACGCCGTGGTGCAGCGCAGCTGCGGCTCTAGGCTCGGCTCCGGGCGGCGGTGCTCCGCGGGGGCGGCTCGTCGGCGCGCCGGAGTCATCCTCTGGGCGGGCTCCTGCGATTCCCCGGTGGCGTGGCGCGGCCTGCGACGGCGGGGCTCTGCGCGCGGTGGTTGGTCGGCGTGGAGGAGCTTCGCTGGCTTCGGCCCCTTCCGGGCCCGATCTGGGCCCCAAAGGGCTGGGCGCTCCATCTTCATCGCTTTGGCGTCTGGATCCTGTCCCTGGGTGCTGCGGCCTGGAACCATGGTGGTTCAAGGCCTCGGGCAGAGCTCCTCCGCCTCCGTCGACTCGGTGCTCGGTGGGGTGTGGTGGCTTGCGCTGCGTCCGGCGGCCGTGGAGTATCTGGCGTTTGTGTCGGTGTTTGGCTGTCTGCGGTCTCCGCGAGGTGTGGTTGGCCGCGGCAGTTGCAGATGGTGATCAACTGCCTCTTTTGTAGGGATTGCTTAAACTCCGGGGTGAGAACCCTGCATCGACCTCGTCGTTGCCAGCGGCAGCGGTGTCTTCGACACCGTTCCCTCGCAGGAGGTGCCGTTGAGGAGCTCCAGCGCCTACTTTACTTTGGTCTCCGGGTGAAAACCTTGGTTCCGGCTTGCTGGACCGGATGACGGTGTTGCTCGTCAACACAACCTCCTTGGAGGCGTCATCTTGGAGACGCTAAAGTTTGGCTTTTGTTGATGCGTGTGCTGGTGGTGGTGTGTTCTGGTGGTGTTGGTCCGGCCGGTTTGGGGCCGACGGCGGTGTTTCTCTCCTCGGCTAGCCTTCTCGTGGTCTCGCCCACTTGGATGTGCTTGCCCAAGACCCTCCCTTGGTTGCTGTTGCGGCGTGGTGGCTTCATGCTCTTGGTGGCGTCTCGGCTCACCTTTGCTCTTTGACGACACAATGTATGTCTCCCCCACCTGCCTCGTCTCGATGCCCGTGGCGGAGCTCCCCATCTAGGATAGTGCTAGGTGCTAGGCTTGACACTCTGATCCGATGATTATGGTGGTGCTCCTGAGTTGTGCCGTGGGGCTCGAGTCGCATGCCGGTGCGGTGCGTGAGGCTGATTGCCGAGTCTTGGCATTGTGATCCCTCGACTACACTCCTCACCTCTTGTGTCTCTTGGTGGATCTTGCTGTCCCCTCTTCTAGTTGTAATTTTTCCTGTATTTCATTGTTTCTCTTCCTCTGTATCCCCCTGTACAAGTGCTATTCTGTTGTAAGAACATGGCCCGCCAGGCTACTTTCGTTGAATGAAACAAGCGGTGGGGATTTATTCCCCCCCGTTATTCTCGAAAAAAGAGTCATACCCTTTCCCGCCGTCGATGATGAACTCCTCGACATTCATGGCGTTCTTTGCAAGGAACTTGACGAGCCGGACCTGGAAGCAGGTGAGCTCCTCGGCGTCAAACTGCACCACCACCTTCCTCAACGAACTCTGGAGGCAATCCAGCTTGCAGGCGCAGCAAAGTTTGTGAATCAGTTCCAACCCATCGTCACAACAATCTTCCTCATCATCGCCGGCATTAGCAAGTGATCTACACAGCTTGAAATCCGACACGGCCGCCTTCACAACGGCCGGGTCTTTCATGGTTTCCTCCTCTAGGTACTCACGCCAGCTGAACTTGATCCTGAGCTCACACACCTCTGGACACCGACGCAGCAGGTGAACAAAGGCGTCCGCCACGTCGCCGTCGTTATGGAGGCACCACCCGCATAGATCTTCGATCTCGAGCACCTGCACCTGGTTGTACAAATTAAACGGCATGACGCCGTCTAGGTCAGCCATGGAGTAGGCCGTGAGCTTCAGAAACCTTAGGTGGCCGACGACGCTGGTGAGCAAGGAACGACACATTTCGGTTGAACAGTAACCACGGTGCACCACCAGGTGGATCTTCTCCAGGCGGCTCAGTACTGGCGCGTTCTTCTCCAAAGAGAAGCGGGTTCCCTCGAAAGTTACCACTTGGGAGTAGCTCAGGTGGCGGACAAGCGGCGCATCGAGCTTGAGGTGGCACGCACGGATGTGGCTGAGGTTAGACCAGAAGGCGTGGACGTCAGCAATGGCGATTACGGTGGCTGCTGGACAGTGGAGGCGGCACTCGTACAGCTGGTCGTCTTCGAAATACACGGCCTCAAGGCGGAGGTCGGCCAGCCTAGGCGCGGCAGAGATCATGTCTTGAAGCGTGGCGATCATCGTGCGGCACCGCCGGATCCGCATCGACTCCAGGCACGGGAACGCGTGGCGCCGCCGCCGTGGGTTCGGGTGAGGTCTGAGGAGCCAGCCGGTGATCTCGAGGACTCGGAGGGCGACGAACGGCATCAAGGAATAGTAGATGTGCCTGCAGTCGGCCGGGCTGGCGCAGTCTTGCCGCTCGACCCGTACCTCCTCTCGACGCCGGTGATAACCGCCTCGCTCACGTCCTCGTGCTCTTCTTCTTCTTCCACCGCATCGGCCGGCGTCCTCCTACTCCTCGTCGTCGCCGTGCACGTGTGCATGACGAGGGTAGTCTTCCTGGGGCCGCGGCCGCGGGAGATGTACAACTTGAGCGCGCGACAGGCATCCTCCCACACACGCCCCCGGACCGGGAGTAGAGCGCCGCCGGCGGTGATGTGTAGGAGCGGTGGTCGAAGTTGAGGACGCCGGTTTCGAGCCAGAGCGGGCGGCGCCATCGCCGGGCGAGCGCCATGGTACTGGCTGCCTCACGGGACGGCGCGAAGGAGAGGATGCGGATCAGCAGGTCATCGGGGAGATCGGACAGACGGTCCGGCGCGGCGGCGGCCATGCCCATGCATGCACTCGTGTTTTCTTGTTCCTTCATGACCAGAATTCTAGATGGGAACGGATTGGAACCCTAGCTAGGCGAGTCATAACCCTCGTCGATTTTTTTTTTGAGAATTCTCGTACGATTCCTTGCTGCCCACAGGCTGATGGCTGCCTGAGCCAGTACAAATAATCTGTTGTTTTTCCGGTTTTCTATATTTATTTTTTCTAATATTTTCAGTTTCCAATCATGTTTGTTTTTCTTCTTATTTTTAGGAAAATCCTGCAATTAAATTTAAATTTAGTTTAAAAGGTAAAAAAAATGTTTATACAATTTAAAATGTTCACGGGAAGATAAAAATGAACAATAAATAAAGATGGTTTACACTATTCTAGTAAATGATTTACTCTAGAAAGCCTATTCTAATTGATTGTTAACAAGCTATAAGAAAAATGTTCACATGGGCTAAAATAATTTTTCATTAGTTCGAAAACATATTCACTCACTACAAAAACAACACCGACAGGTTTAAAATAATATTACACGTGTTTTTACAGAAAAATAAACATTTCTTATGGGAAAATAAATAAAGGAAAAAAGAAAAAGAAACAAAGGAACCAGAGAAAACAACAAGGAAAAGGGCAATAAAGCAGGGTAGCTCACATAGGCCGGCACACTATACACTCTGTAACGGTCGTCATATAGAAACGTCAATCTTTACTACTCACTCCGCTTCTGAATGTAAGGTGTATAGTTTTCTATATGAATATTAAGACATCGTATTTTGCACATAGTAGTTACATTTTTCTGAAAAACTGTCGAGAAATGAGTTTATAATAGACACAAAATGCATACAATACGTTAATAATCCCTCTTTCGAGACTACGTCTTATTTTTTGTTGGGTCGAATTATCCATAAATAGCAAATACACTTTATATTATGGATTTTTCTTTAAAAAACTATACACGTTATATCAAGAAACAGAGGGAGCATTAAGTTTGGATCGGTGATGCTTTATCCACACACGCCCTTTACCCGAGCCTTAAGTCTCGAATCCCCTTTTGGCTCATCCAAACAAGACAATCAAAATAGCAGGTCAAAGTCTCGGTGCTAAATTAATTTCTTTGTTTGATATGATATTCTAAATTATAGCAGTTATGATATAAACATAAAATACAATCAATATATTATAATTACGTGCACTGCAGCCAGTTACCCAAAAAGCATCACACGGATGTCCATACATGCTCTACATGGACTCAATTTCGCACCGCAGTCCAGAAACCGGTGAAGACGCTGACCAAGAAGGTGGCGGAGGAGACCAAGTCGATGCTCAAGAAGATGGTGGCATGTGCAAATCCTCGACGGCCGGCGTGGACAGGTCTCGGGTCGCAGCGGACAGCGGCACCACCGCACCATGTGTCGGCGGGGCTGGCGCAACAACGCCGGCTAATTTAGCAAGGTTTTATGTCTTGCATTCACAAATCACAAGTACTCACTCTGTTTTTAGATATAAGATATTTTAGGTGTTTCACATATATTGTTTAGATGAGTGTCCATACACACAGCAAAATGTGTCTAAATTACATTTATATACACGTGAGTGTAAAACAAATACTAAAATATTTTATATTTGAACGCATGGATGGAGGAATCAAAATCTTGCGTCTCTTGTCAGGCCCGTGTTACCCGGCCCATGATTAATCCACCGTCTCTTCTTCCTCCCCCCGACTCTGCGTTCCATGCATGGTTGAATCATTCTTAGGAACCAAGGAGCGATCAGGTCGTCCGTGCATGCGTTGCATGGCCATGGCCATGGAGGCATGAGGTACGAGCTAAGAATAGGTGCGTGGCCATGGTTCACTCGCGGACGCCGAGGCTCCCTCCCGACCGCTCCACCATCTTCTCCGATCCATATTAATATTCCTGTCCCTCGCGCTCGCCCTCTCGATCGACCGGCCCCTCTCTCTCTCTTTCTTCCTCCTCTCCCTCCTGCAGGACCCCGTACGTTGCTAGCTGTTTCCTAGATCGCCGGACATAATTACAATGACGTCCACGGCGGCGCGTGCGTGCATCCTCGTCGTCGTCTCCATGGCGGCGCACGCGGCGGCGGCGCAGTCGTCGGACTCTGCAACAGAGTCGTGCGCGAGCCCGGTGACGGTGTCCGCCGCCTGCCGCGGCGCGTCGGACACGCACCACGGCGTGGACTACGACCACTGCGTGCGCTCCCTCTCCGTGGACCCGCGCAGCCGCGACGCCGCCGGCGTCCACGACCTGGCCGTCCTGGCCACCAAGCTCGCCATCGACCACGCCGCCTCCACCGAGTCCAAGATCGGCGACCTGGCCGAGCTGGAGGCGCTGGAGTCGGACCCGGCCAAGCGCGCCCGGTACGAGCGGTGCCTGGAGCGGTACGGCGGCGCGGCGGACCTGCTCCGCGACGCGCTGGACAACCTGCAGGCCCGGGTGTACGGCAAGGCCCTGGAGCAGCTCATGGCGGCGCTGGGCGCGTCGGAGAGCTGCGAGGACGCGTGGAAGGGCGCCGACAAGGGGACCCTGGTGCCCGTGGCGGCGCACGACAGGGAGTACGGCCGGATGGCGCACATCGCCGTCGGCTTCACCCACGCCGCCGCGTGAGAGCCTCGTCTCACATGCTCCATGCATGCATGATGATCCCCAGCAAACACCGTCGACGATCGTTATTAATTTCATTATTATCATCAAGTGTACGTACTAGTTTGTGTTTCATTTTCGTTGTCCATAAAAGTGAATATTGTAGGCCGGCCATCGTCTGATGATATGATGATAAAGCAATAATAACAAGATGAATTCATATGGAGTAGCTCGCCTCTGTTCTGTTGGGGTGATCACCTCTGTTTTAATTTCATGCATTCACGAAAAGAAAAAAATAATACTCTATTTCAGCTATTTTTACGTTATTGTTGCAAGCGACCGAGGAAGCATGTAATGTAATAACCGTTGTGAACCATATTCATAACTTGAGCTGCCCCGGGAAATGGAACCAAAATACTACTTCGTGCTTATTATATCACTTGAATATATACCAATCTAATTTCCCATGTCGTATAAACAGAAAATGTTACACAGTCCACCATCTTTATATAGAGACAAATTCACCAGGGTTGAAAAAATCCTCTGTTTTGCAGGGCCTCTTTGGATCACATGGTTGAAAAACAGAGGAATAGAAAAAACATAGGAATCCCACAGGTTTACTAGTGCAAAACAGAGGATTATAAAACGCAGGAAAAATACAGGAATAGTCGTTTGGATGAAACGTAGGAAAAACACAGGAAAAGTTCTAAATTTTCCCAAAAATTACATGAAAAACGCCGGTGGATTATAATTACATTTCAGTAGGGTGTAAGTAATTTTCAGGGAACGGGCGACAATTCAGAAAAGGCTGTGTACTCTACTCACTATCGGCTCAAACTGGGGGACTGTCAGGCTTGTCTCGATATACCTTAGCACAATCTGGATGTGCACATGTCAACGTTAAGCCTGTTTTGCTCGTGGGAGCAGAGCATTGGAGTTTGTAGCTAGCCAGTTTGTAGTCTGTACATCCATGGTTCATCCCAAAAAACCTTCAGAAGAACACGATGGAACGTTAGATGGCGATCCATGCATATATCTTCACAAAATTGATTGGAACAAATAGAATCAAACTTACTGTCAACCAAATGGAAAATTTCCTTATGCTACATCTAAAAAGCACAAGAATAAACATGCACTAGATGACTGAGATAAGAACTGAGAAACTGAGCAAAGAGTGGAGAAGCAAGGAATATAGATAAGATAAGAACTGAAACACTTAGCATAGACTGAGAGAAGCAAAGAACTGAGAAATGAGCAAAGACTGAGAGACCTAAAGAAATAAGAACTGACAAGTTAGGAGCGGTCTCAAGTTAAGCATAAGAACTGAAACAGTGAGCATAGACTGAGAGAAGCAAAGACCTGAGAAATGAGCAAAGACTGAGAGAACTAAAGAAATAAAAAAAACTGAGATACTGAGCAAATTAAACTGAGATACTGAGCAAATTAACACATAGTATGAATGCAAGTGTCTATTAAAATGACTGAAAAAGGAGCAGTAGCAAATGCTGGATGTTTTAGAAAAAGGACTATGATAAAATAGTAGACCTGAAGCCATAAACTTGGTACACCCAAGGAGCCCTCTATTCTAAGCAAGTAGGCAACTCTATGAGAATGTGTCGTTTAGTAAACTTCTTCAGTTAAGAACTCCCAACTTCCCCTGCCATCTTAGCGGTGCCATCTGGTGCATTTGTGAGGTTGTTAGGTAATGTACAACACAGAATAGAAAGACACAAGACAAAGCTGCTCGGAACTCCCAACTTCATCTTATGATGCATTCACTCATCCAATAGGGCTGAAAACATGAAGTGTGCAACATCTCAAGTCACATCTTATCAACCCACATGTAATAAAAACAAACATCTCAAGTCACATCTCATCAACACTAAGCAGTACCAACCCCATGATTACACAAACACAGAAACCGACGCCTACTTGCCCGCCATTGCCGCCTCCTTGGCCGCCATTGCCGCCTCCCTCGCACCAATGGATTGCACCAATGGAGGCTCGGGTCGGGGTGGAGATGCGGCCGGTGGCGGCGACCGTCGGGGTGGTGGGGACTAGAGTGGATCTGGGGAGCGAGGGGACGGAGCGGCGAGCGGCGGTGAGGGAGCGGAAGGCGGAGGCGGCGGCGCGGCGAGCGGCAGGCGGCGCCATGGCAAACCCTAAATCCTATTACTTTTTTTCTTTTTCGGTACGCAACCGCGAAACCTAAACCTAAAGTTGCGATAGCAGGAGAAGATGTCTCCTGCACTCTTATATAGTATTGGAGCTTTCGATTCAGGCCGTGCGATGGCTACCGCTTGAGGTTGGCCAGCCGTCGGATCAAAGGGCAGCCACCTCCATGGGCCTCCCCTCACTTGGAAACGCCTGAAGAGCTGCCCGCGTGGGCTGGCCCAGGTAAGATCGGTTATGTTCTTTTTCCTTCCTATGGCTTCCGAATTTCTAAAATTTCATGAATTCGAAAAGTGAATATTTTACAACTTGTACATCATTTATTTTTATTATATTTATACTAAGCATTTTTACTTATGAAGATTAGATCTTAATTAGTATATTTTCTAAAGCCTCAGAATTTTAAAATACCTTTTTTCAAGTTAGACAATATTTTCCTATCTTTGCAACAACTCTTCTATGAAACTAAATCATATTTTTGCAGTTGATTAGGTTAGATATTCTTCATAATATTTTGTAATATTGAGAAGTATCATTGACAATATAATAGTATTTCATGGATTGGTATGTCTTAGATTTTTGTTCTTGCCTATTTATATACTTTCGTGACCATTTTAGTATTCTAAAATATCTTGGTAGATAACTATCAAGTTATATGTGCAATAACTATCAAATATCTTCACTGATTTATATAGCATGTGATTGTCTATCTAGTGCAATATAATTTAGAACTTCACAATTAACGGGTTATAGTGTCCGATGCCATTTGGCATTGCTCATTCCATGGAGCTTTCATGCAAAAAATATTCCTTTATTTGATCTAGGGTTCAATCACAGAAGTTGTAAAGAAGCTAGGGGGTCAATATTCGCAATCCCCTTCAATTTGTGGGTTCACCTTGTTGCACACCAAAAAACAAGGCCACGACATGATGTAGGGAAATGACTTGTTGATTTGTACTCCTAGAGAGAAAAGAGAAGTACAACAACGGAAAAGTAAACGAACGGATGGTATGTGTTCTTGTAAATGCATGGCGATCAAGTGAGTTTAGTAAATCTTGCCCGTAAATATGTATGAGAAACAAGTGATCTCCCACTTAACTTAGAAATTTCGTTGTTCAACATATGATATACTCCCTCCATTACTTGATGTAGGATGCATAGTTTTTGAAGGAAAATTCCAAAATATAAGGTGTACTATGATTTGTGGATAATTTCTATGTATAAAAATTCACATACAAGATTGTAATGATAGTTTTTTTTTGCGAAGAATTGTAATGATAGTTTCTATGGAACAATGTGATCAAGGGAAGCGATACACTAAAAGAACATTCATTTCGTCTTTGCAACTACAACATGGTTAATTTAGACTAATGTGTACAATATGGTTAGCTGAAAAGGATTGATCTCCAAAACAAGTCTTCTTAGAATCTAGAACAAAACTGACAATAATCAAAGAAACATGGAGTGGGTTTGCAAGTAATTCTACTTATTTGGACATACATAAGTTCTCGCAAATACTCGCTCAAAGTACACAAATCACTCATAATTCCTTAAAAAACCCATTGTCTTAATTTATCTACTATATCTAAATAGCAAAGACCCACTACAAGAATTCTCTCAACATGCAGCCTATCCACCTCACCAAGCAACCTTAAGCAATCCTATCATGACACGTCGTGCGCTTTGCCACATCAGCACAATATGCATGCTCTCTAGCGTTCAACTATTATTTCTCATTAATCAAATTGTTAGACCTCCACAGACAAAAAAAAATAGTACGCCTGTTCGGCTCCTGACCCACACAGCATGTTTGGATTCCATGAAACTGACGCATTCATCACCATCTACTTCGCCTGTCCTCCATAACTCCATGCACTATAAATCTCTTCGAGCTATGTCTAAGTCAGTAACTGCAAGCATAAAATTTGCAATCAATTGAACTTCCGTTTCCCTTTCTCCTTTCTTCTTTAAATTCCCCACGGGTATGCTGGCATTCAACCAGAAGGTGACATGTTCGACAGAAGCCAAGCGGCAAGCAAGCGTCAGACAACCCGACGGATGTCGCCCCCATCTACATCCTCCTCACAACTCTGCCAGCACCGCCATCTCCAGCAGTAGGGATCAGCGGGGTCGATGGGAGGTAAGCAGGGAGGTAAGGGGAAAGCGAGCGTCAGACAACGCGGGGATCCAATATTCATGCACGTCAGCCAGCTGCTGTCGTTGAAGCGATATATGGTTATGTGTACCCTTCTGTGTGTTCCAGCCTGCTCCATATCCCACGTTCTTGCGTCTCTCTTTGTAGAACTTCACTAGACACATACAGGAAAAGATGCATCCACGAAAGATAGAGAATGGCCTTTTCTCATTCTATTTTGTGTTTTTTAGAGGGATGCCTCAGAGATGCTCGATGGAATGTCTCGACCAAGCAGGTAAGCAAGAAATTTTCAGAAATCCAACTTTTCTTAATGCACACAACTTGATTCTAACACAGTGACACATGAATCCATGATGTTGCACAGTGTATTCAGACTATAGACAAGTCTCCTTGCACCAGCTAAGCTAACAGAAAAGAGGACATTTCCATACGAATACTCCCATCGGGTATCAGGTAGGATGATGTTATTTTTTGTTGTCTTATATGGAATATTGATGTTATCTCCAGCCATTCTTTCGTTGTTCAGTTAACTGTCTTACATGCCACTGTGTTTCAAGGGCAAAGCATACATTCGGGTAAATATTCAATTTAGCAAGTGCTAAATCTGTTGTACACACTACCAGCTGGTGTCTTATGCCCATTGTTTTACCCCTATCAATATGTAGTTGTTTTTATCATTCATGTACAATAATGGGATCTCTCTATGTATCAGTTTTCTTATATCGCAAACACATCCCATGCTCAAACTGTGTTAAGACTGAACCGGGCATGCCAAGCATGATATATTCCTTATGTTGTTCATCTCTAAATGAGTACTACATACCGTCCCTTTATTCCAGATGGAGTGATGGGATTTATTGATTAAATTAAAGTTTGTGTATACTTAGTGTGGATGCAAAATCATTATCTTCTACAGAAATAATTTTGAACTATTAACCGGTTCTTCTTTCCTTTCTAGAAAACTCTCACCAAATGAATCAATCTGTTGCTAAAATTGTTCCATTCTCCCGACAATGTCCATCATGAGCAATGCAAAATTGATGTAATTTGAAAATCAGAGAAGTGAGAAAGACCATTTAGGCCAATAACATTTTATACATTTTGAAAAATGTCACACGAGCTCGGTGGGAATATTATGCTTTCTTAAGTCTTAGTTGTTTGTAGAATACGTCTCATAATATTCTTCAAGTTGTTTTTGTTGCACACTAAGTACCGCAGCAACGCGTGGGGTATCATCTAGTTCTATAAATGAGTAAAGCTAAACCGCATTACATTCATCTAATATCATAGCAAAACATATGTTCATACTTGGTCAAGCACCTTCAATTTGTGGTTCCCCTTGCTTCACACCAAAGAGGGAGGCCACGGCATGACGTAGGGATATGACTTCTTGATTTCGTACTCATAGAGAGAAAATATCTTCTTCAGTTATGCAGTTTCCAGGCAGAAGTAGAAAAAGCTGCAAAGCGGAACTCTCCATATATAAATGGTGAAGTTTTTCATGTATTCGCATACATCGAGACCACGGGAGGCATTGAGTGTTCATAAGCGTTGGTGACATACTATGAAGAGATTTGTTCACATTTCATAAATTAACTTCTACAAGGTCCTTGAACTTGTTGGCTATGTCCAAATTTGCTCTTGTAACTCTGAAATGATCTAATACAGTCCCTAATCTTGTTTGATATGTCACGTACGGTCCAAAATTGGATTGGCTCTGTATTTTTTTGACTCGTCGCTCTATCGGTCTGAACCAAAAAATGTTGTAAACCTATCTTTTATTTTATCTATCCAAAATCTACAAATTGTACCTTTCTGGAAACCTTGTTTTGAAGATCAATCATATTGGGCTAACAATATACTAACAATACGTCTAAATGGACCTACTATGTATAAGATCGTGTCTTAAGAAAACTTTATTGCTATGGTCATACTGGCATGGGTGGGTCTTAAGCATTTTGTGCTATGGTCGCGACCTACTATGTATAAGATCGGGTTTTAATAAAACTTTATTGCTTATGGTCCTCCTTATTTCTACATTGGAGACGCCCTGAGAAGCAGCCCCGAAGCTAGGATTGTAATCCCGGCTGACCATACTCGTTCGACGATCCTAGGCGCCGTACTATGTTTTCCCTTCGCTCGTAGCTAGCCTGGGTATATTAGCGCTACGAGTCTGCACGCAACACAGTTGAGTGTCCGAGGCAAGCGCTCGCCGCTCTGCGTTGGGAACACATAGATAACGGTAGCCCTCCCATTAACTACTTCATTTTACGTATTATTTTCATTGCTTAAGCGTCGCATCAAGCAACCTGCACACGATTCCTAATGCCAAGAATGATACTGACCTAAACTAGCCGGTGGGACCATGGTTTTGCAAGTTTTGCGATATACACGGTAAAAGAAAAACGGATTTGCACTGATTTTTTAAGTCTCGGTCACTCTTTTTAGAGAAGTGCAATCAAAGTTCAAACAAATGTTCAATTGCACTTTTCTAGCGGTTGCACTTTTCTAGTAGAAAAGTGGACAGAAAAGTGCAATTGCACATTGGTTCAGTTGCATTTTTCTAGACAGAAAAGTACAATTGCACATTTCTTTGAACTACAGTTACAATTTTCTGAGATGGCTGAGGCTTAAAGCAAAAATCAGTCAGCTAAGACATATGCACTCCCAAGCAAAAAGATAGGTTACAATCACATTGAAGCCAAGGCATAGTTTCGAACACTTGTAGAGAAGCAACCAGGAATCCTTACAACCATCTTTTTATTTGGACAACCAGACAACTTAGAACCTAACTACGGACTAAATTACCAGTAATTAATAATCAAATAGATAATTGTTGGAATGCCGAGGATAATGACAGCATTTGAGGTCATCATCATCATGTTTAGTTCCCAGTTAACGCTCTCATCCTCGGCCTCAAGAGCGCTGCACAATTATGAAACTAAAAATTAGAAGTGCAATAATCTATAAAAAAAAAGGCTCGAGGTATAATAATTTTTACCTGAAAAAAGCACGCCTACTCTCTATTAGCTCATCCAGGTCCCTGTCGAATTTTGCCTTGCGACGTTCTATTTTCTCTTGCTCTCGGTCCAGCTCCTCGTGGGTAAGTATTTTTCCCTCCTGCAATCCTCGAAACAGGTCCTGCAATGGGGATGTGTTAATTCCGAGTCCAAAGGGAATAATAAAATATAAAATCGATGGTAGGACAAGAGATTTCGAAGGATGGCAAAATTGTGCTCTGGCGTTGTTAAACATGAGTAAATTGCTAAGGATAGGGTTTATTTAAAACATATATGAATAATAAAATTGTCGTCGGGTCAATGAATTGGAGTATACATACATGATCTAAGCATGGAATTGATATGACAAAATTTGTTAACCTGAATAAAGTGTAGTGGGATTTGTTTTCGAGTCTGTCGAGTTCAAACAGATCTAACCATAAGAGATCGCATACTTGGGCGATAAACCGGAAGGCGCGGAATTCTACTATTATGAGCAGTCACGCTGGAGTACTTACCGGACCACCGTAGGACATGAACCGAGAACCAACCGCCGGCGAGAGCGTGCGGACGGACCCCATCGGCGGCGGTGACCTGAGGCCGAGGGCCGGCATTGTCCTCAGCAGAGAGCGGAGCGCCATTAGGTTCTACAGTACGTATATGAAGTATATTGCCTCCAGGAACGAGGTATATGAAGCGACACGGGCGATGAAGCCGGACACGGACTCCTCTCCGTGTCGAACAGTACTCCAGGCTCTCCAAGTTCAAGGACCTTGATTGATGCTTAGTTCAGAAATAAATACCGATGAGTTCCAAGTATCATGCATACTCATAGATTCAATTATTAGAGTACAGAATACAGAGGTTTCATCCAGATGTTGTAGTTCGAGAGAGGCTAGGAGCAAAGTTGAATGTTGTTTCAGCAAGACTATTATTGTGAACATATAGTCGCAGCAATCTTAAGGTTCAGTAATGCTGTATCTAGCTTTGGTATGTTGTGAACCTCTTGCTTGATAATCTCGTCGCGGGTCGGCCGAGTCGAGGAGGATGGAGGCGATTTCGGATGATATGCGGCAACGGAACTGGGGTGAAGATCCTCCGCAGTGTCGTGAGTTGGTTCTTCCCCCTTCTATGTCTCAGCTGCCTGCCCGCTGTCGTAGTTGCCTGGCTACGGGAGGGTCGTAACCACACGGTTCCCTCGGGATAGTCCGATGTAAATTGAGGTCATGTATGTGCAGTGATTGTGTAGGCATCATTTCCCCGCAACTTTTATGAAGAAATTATGACTTTCGTGGTTGTCCTGTTTTGGTGTTCATCGGCGGGCTGCAGGTAGGTGCTCCGATCGGTGCGGCGGCGGCAATGGGAGGAGGACGGGAGCAGTGGCGGCAACGGAAGGTGGAGGGGATCGGAGCAGAGTAAAGGAGCATAGGAGGTCAATGCGAGCTAGCTGCCTCTCTCGCACATATTTTATTTGCCTGAGACGCGGACGAAAATGAAATATTGTAAAACTATGAGGGCCTTTCTAGAAAACTCCCACCGACGGGCCCGTCCCTATTAGCATGGAAAAAGGTAGACACGTGTCGCGTTTTAATTTTTTTTGTATGGAATTGCACGGGCTAGACAAGTTTCTATACCATTTCCTCACAATTTGAAAGTTTTTGTATGAAACTGCTCCCACCAGACAAATTTATGTATGAGTGATGCAATTATCTCCTAAATATAAGATGTTTTGGTAGTTCCATTTAAACTACCAAAACGTTTTATATTAAGATGCAGAGGGCATATACTAAAGTTTTTTAAATTGCATAAATCGACAAAGACAAATCGTTTAGACTCGATGACAAGAAAATTAGGGTGTTTACAAAATAATACAGTAGAAAATCAGGGTGCTTACAAATAATACAGTAACAAATCAGGGAGCGCTTACAAATAATAAATTAGAAAACCAGGGTCCTTACAAATAATAGACTAGCTAGGTTGAATTACAACGCCAAACCATAGTTGTATACACTTATATACTAATCATAAAAATAAATGCGGGCAGGCTGAGGATAAGGGCAGCATTGTATGCTATCTCGATTCTCTTGAATGTCTTAATATTCCTTTCATACCTTTCGATATCATCTCTGCACAATTTCCAGAAAGAAAAAAAGGATATCAGCGCCGCATGCACTTGAGGAAATAAAAAGAGATATTGAATGGTAAGTACTAGTGTAGTTTACCTGACCCATTGACGACGAATACGCCTCATTTCTTCTATATCCTCAATGCCCTTCCAGAATTCTTCGTTGATGCGGTCAATTCTCCGTTGCCCTATGGCCAGATCCTCTTGCGTAATTTTTATGCTTCCCCCCTGCAATGGGGATGTGTAAGTAGTATTACAGATGCTATTACAGTGCAGACTGCAGAGGAATGTTGAGGTACTTACCGGACCACCGTGCGACATGAACCGAGAACCCGCCGCCGGCGAGAGAGCGCGGACGGGCACCATCGGCGGCGGCGACCTGAGGCCGAGGGCCGGCATCTTCCTCAGCAGAGAGCGGAGCCGGAGCGCCATCAGGTTCTACAGGTTTTTTCGCTGCTGCCTATTGCCTCCAGGAACGAGGTATATGAAGCGACACGGGCGATGCCGGACACGGACTCCTCTCCGTGCCGGACACATGCCCAAATCGCTCTAGGATTCATAGTTTTCTACTTTTCTTACTAGCGCTGCGGCCGTACGTGGGTGCTCTGCTTCTTGTGGCTCCTCGCAAGCAGGCGTGCATGCACGCGCGAGCACGGAGGTGCGCAGCGAGCGTGGGCGTAGCTCGCGATCGACCGGCATGGGGCGGCGCTGGGCGAGAAATAAGCACAGATGCCACGAGCTTGCGAGGGCACGGCCAGCCGGGTTGGCGTCGTCGCACGGCAGGCTGCACGTACGGCGTCCTGGCACGGTGCTCACCCGCCATGGCCAGCAGGTGCGGTCGCGGCACGCAGGACACAGCGAGCACACGTACGGGCGCACGGCCACGGCGTGGTCGAACTGTACTCCAGGCTCTCCAAGTTCAAGGACCTTGAATGATGCTTAGTTCAGAAATAAATACCGATGAGTTCCAAGTATCATGCATACTCATAGATTCAATTATTAGAGTACAGAGTACAGAGGTTTTATCCAGATGTTGTAGTTCGAGAGAGGCTAGGAGCAAAGCTGAATGCTGTTTCAGCAAGACTATTATTGCGAACATATAGTCGCAGCAATCTTAAGGTTCAGTAATGCTGTATCTAGCTTTGGTATGTTGTGAACCTCTTGCTTGATAATCTCTGAAAATACAGTATAAGCGCATACTCTGAAGTTTAATACTCCTGATTAGCTTTGTGCTTTAGTATCTTCTTTGCCGGTGGGAAATGCAGGGTTTAGAGATGACAGTTCACACTTATAGAACCAGACCTGATTAGCAGGAGTAACATCATTGTCTGTAGTTGTTGCCTGGGTTTGGAGATGAGCTGGGACGGCAACGCGCGGCCATGGGTGCTTAGGTGCGACGGCTTGCTCGGCTGACACGAACTGTGCTCGTACAAGAACGCTACCACGACATGGACTTCCGATTACTGAAATCAATAGCTACTAATCAAGAATTGTAGCATGCCTCCACCTCGAGAATAGATGGATGATTTCAGACATGACTGATAATGGAATGCACTCCAGTCCCTCGATCGTAACTGCAGCTCGAAATCACCACGCCTGAACTTCTCTCCTAGATCGACACCCTTGATTGAAACCACAACTCGAAATCGACACGCATGAAATCGAAACCATATGGTCCTTATAAAACATTTATATAGCTTCAAGGAGGGAAGAGTGAATTCTTTTTTAGATGAACGAAGAGTGCAAAAATTATTATAATGTGAAATAGAATTGAGAAGTTTAAATATATATGGTCCTGCACTCTTTATGCAGACCTTTAGATCTTTCCATGGTGCAGAAAAAGGCAGTCCAATATTCAAATAAAAATAGAAAAAAGGTAGTCCAGTAAACAGAACCGACAAAAGTGTGCACATGAGTTCAGTTAATAGACATAAGCTTTGAGCCTGCAGTACCCATTTAGATACTTTTCCTTGCAATGACTACCGAAGTGTGCACAGCAGTTCAGTTTATAGTGATGAATTCATACATATTTCAGCTTCAGCCATCAAGTTCTCTATGTATATTTCTATGAACTAGCAAGGTGGCCCTCGCAAATGCGAGGGCATCATCTTCAACATAATGAATACTTTCATATACTAAATTTTTGTTTTGTAAAGACTAAAACCTAAATAAGAACATCCTATGACAGTTATAAAATTATGGTAGACAAAATCACATATACGTGCAATATTTGAATGTACAAATAGTAGGTGTTACTTTAAAAAAATTACCATGTCACTGTCTTACCGCCATCCTCCATTCCTGATTGTACTCTCTAAGTGATGCATATTTATTTTTTATGTAATACATGCCTATATGAACTTACATGGCTCATAGGTTCACACCATGATGGTACATAGTTTCAACATTTTAATCAGTCACAAGTTACTTTAGGTCATCTAAAAAAAATACTATTTTTTAATCGCACAACAAAACTCTAGCGATTATGTTATCATCGCTCTTTGCCGCATTCTCATATTACCCGATACTTTTGGTCAATTATTTTGCATGATTTAAGTCTCTCCCTGACAACCCACTTTTAACCCAATAATTATACTATGTCACTCAGTTGCACACGTCGTGCCGTGAAACATCACTATGTTGTTATGGAAAACATTGTTTTGTTATCTTCATGGTTCTTCAGCTATATTTTTTCTACAACTTTGGAAATTTCGTTGATTTTTACAATCAAATTTTACGAATAAGAAATGAATAAATTCCCAAAATAAAAATCCAAAGACTGACATAAAGTGTGTTTAATCGAACCATAGGAAAATCACATTGGTTGTGAAGATATTAAACTATAGTATTAAACTTTATACACTTTAGAAAGATCCATGAGACTATATAATTACCATGGTCTATTTATCGTGATTTTATAATACAGCTACGAAAATCCGTTCACTTGTGATTTGTTTCAACCCAATTATGATGATATGTTGGTTTTTATCTTCTTTATTAGTACATTGAGGTATGTTGATCTAACATGTCTGGAATTTATTGCATGAGTTACTACATTTATTCTTCTCATGGAAATATATATCCCACATATATATAACAATTAAGACATCGACATACACAATAAAAATAATAGTCCATGCAATACAGCTTAACCACATATGCAAATAGAATTCATCTAAATGTTTTTTAAGGATGAAATTGGCTTAAACCTATGCTGGTGAAAATTTTCTCTTGACATAATGTATTTCACCCAGGAGAACAATTAGATAGTTTCATCGTTCTCTTTAATGTTTACATGGTTTCTCTGTTGTATTAAAAACGACTAAGCCATAGGGTTCCGGCCAGCTATGCTACTATATTACAGTTAAAATAAATAAATATGGTGACACTCATCAATAGCTATTCTGTTTCCGATAACTCAATGCTTTCAAAAATGTCAAGGACCATAAGATTTACTATAGCAATTTCTCGGTAAGATATGACCTTGGCCTTATAATTCGACGTGTCTACATTCTCTTCAGCTCATTTTAGTGATTGAGTCTGTAGAGTTCACCTAAGCTAGGATCTTGGTGACTACTATTAGTTAGCTTGGCTGATGATTTACCAATTACCATGTGTTGAAGGCCTTCTCCTGATGTAGACACGCATGCTAGCGATACTTGCAACAGATAAGAAGGCGTTCTCCTGATGTAGTTTCAGCACACGCATGCTAGCGATATTGGAACAAACCAGAATCAGCTTCCCAGAGTGCATGTATCTATGCAGACTGCAGTCATGATCGATCCACGTTTTAGAGCGTTCAGCGTTGGGATACGTAAGCTTTGCTCGGTACCTTCAGGCGGAGCAGATGCGGCAAGGTACGACGAAGAAAAAGTTTGTTACGGCCAGATTTACGTATAGCTTTTTTTTTTCTGGAAGTGGATATATTATGTTTCCTAATAGTACACGTTTGGGTTCAAGATTTTTTTTTCTTAAATAACGTGTCGGACCCAAACTTGTGTATCCGAGGCATGCATGCTGGGTCCAAGTTTTCTTTGTTGAGAATAACGTGTTGGACCCAAACGTATATATGTTACGTGTTTTATCTGTTACATAAATCTCATGGCTGTGATTGAAAATCCTAACCATTAGTTTTAGATCTAACTATCAAAAATAATTAAGTGGATGTGGCTTAACGTGGTGGCTCCGTTAGCTAACTCATTTCTTTGTTGAGAATAACGTGTTGGACCCAAACGTATATATGTTACGTGTTTTATCTGTTACATAAATCTCATGGCTGTGATTGAAAATCCTAACCATTAGTTTTAGATCTAACTATCAAAAATAATTAAGTGGATGTGGCTTAACGTGGTGGCTCCGTTAGCTAACTCATTTCTTTGTTGAGAATAACGTGTTGGACCCAAACGTATATATGTTACGTGTTTTATCTGTTACATAAATCTCATGGCTGTGATTGAAAATCCTAACCATTAGTTTTAGATCTAACTATCAAAAATAATTAAGGGGATGTGGCTTAACGTGGTGGCTCCGTTAGCTAACTTATTTTGCTTTTAGTATATAATAGATTCTCGTCATTAGTAGAGATAGAGGGGGGCAACATAAGCCATCATGGTCCTAGGGACACAGATTGATGAAACAAATGCACATCTGGGTTTCTTTTGTCCCACAAAATTCACAGTAGGTTGGGATGAACTTAACTATTTTGTAGAACAATATACACTACATATTTGGTCTGAATTTAGCATCAGTATCGCTTAGTACACTTGATCTGAATTTATTCTGCGCTAACTCGTTACACAATTCCTTCTCATCTCTCCATGCCCGTCTCCATCTTCTAGTGTGTGGTATCGAACTATGCAAGATCAGATATTAGGGAAACCATTCCATATAAACAATAAGGAAACGAAGATGATTAGATCATATCTTGTCATAGTTCTGCTACAGTTGTTTATTCAATGCACCAACTATAATAGAATTGATGTTGTTGAAGAGGCATGACCATTCATTTCGAGAAACAAAGTGCTCGCCCTTGCCTCGACAGACAGGGATAAACAGACAGTGGTTTGCGTGCACGTCCCATGTAATGACCAGTGTAACATAGGTCAAGAAATGCTCGCGAGGACTGGCCAATCGGATGGGTGGAACTCTCTCTAATCATCATTAGACGTGAAGGGTAGGAAGAATGACCAGTTGAGCTTCTTTATAACTCTCTGTAATCATGTTTAGCTATCCTTTTCCTCTACGCAAGGCATGTATGGTACGTTACGGTTACTTGTGCGAAATGAAACGACAGGAAATCTTATAATGATTGCTTCGCTGGGAGTTATTCTCATAGTCTTTAGAAAAACAAAAGGTTATTCACTGTATGTGCACTTGCTCTTCCAGTTTTCACTGTGAACTAGGCATTCAAAAAGAATAAAAAAACGACAACCAGAAAACGCACGCTCATATAAAAAAAATGAGACCCATGGACTCCAGCACCCAGGGTTTTTTTTAATAGGAGAAGCCTCCTTTGTGAGAAAATTCAGAAAAATTAGTCCCCGATGTGAATCGAACTCAGGATGTCGAGTGACGAGGGATGCCCCCATCAATACCCATGGTTACTAGTTTAGGGTAAGAGTTATGAGGTAGAGAACGCGTAGTGTTGATAGATTCGTCAGCTGACAAGCGGGATTTACCCAGGTTCGGGGCCCTCGAGTGAGGTAACACCCTTACGTACTGCTTGTCTGTTATTGATTATGAATATGCGGCGAGTACATGGGTCTAGCAAGATAGCGATCTTGCTAGGGTTTGATGATTCTGATTTGGTGATTCTAGCAAGAAAATCGGATCACGACAATTAGTCTATGAAGTTACTGAATATAGAAATCTTAACACTAAGAAGCAAATGATGCTGGTACTTTCTTCTCTATTTTCATCGCCGAAAAACAACTTTGCACATATACATTGGAGATGGGAAAAAACTGATACTACCTGCGAAACAAACAATAGATCATTATTATCTAAATAAATACAGTTTACAGTACATAGACAATTGACATTTTGCTAGGGTGGGGACGATTTCAGGCTTAACCCCTTAATCCTGACTGTGTAATCCACGTGATCAACCACCCAACCCTACAAGCGATTCTGCAAAAATCAACATATCTCACAAACCATAAAATTACATATATATTCTAAACAGGAATTTAGGGTATTGAATCTCCTGCTATGAAGTGAATATATTGGCTATAGTCGCAGTTACGAATCTCAACTGCATAAATGATTGACTCCCTACGATCCGTTTTAAAATTTCATGGAAAATGAACAACTCATATTATAACTACGGAGAATTATTTGGGATCAGAGGGAGTACAATTTTCCGTCGAGAGGAATAGTAGAGCATATGGCACCGGGTAAGGCAGACCAGTCGACAAGCCACCGGCCGGATAAGGCAGAAAAGGAGTAGTTGGATAGTTGAGTAGTTCACACTTGTATAAACCAAGTGGCCTCTTCTGACACAGTTTAGCAGCCCAACTTGCGCCGCATCCACATGGAGGTTGTCCCATCCAATTATCCATCTCCTATTTAAGCGAGATTGACCTGATTAGCAAGAAGACCACATCCAAGAGACACTGCTGTAGTAGCAAAAATGGCTTCTCCTCGTTCCCCCATCCGGTCGGCGAACCTCGGAAACTGGCTCGTCACCGAGGGCTGGATGCTGCCGTCCCTCTTCGACGGCCTTCCCAACAAAGATCTCCTGGTAACGAATTTGATCACTTAGCTGTTTCGCTCGTTTGGGTGGAATGCCATCCTCATCATCTTGATTTATCCCGGTCCATCGATGGAGCAGGATGGCACGCAGCTGCAGTTCAAGTCCGTGACGCAAAACGCGTTTGTGGCTGCCGAGAATGGCGGCGGGGCGGCGCTGGTCGCCAACCGCCCCTCGGCCTCAGGCTGGGAGACATACAAGCTCTATCGGATCAACCAGAACAACTTCAACCTCAAGGTGTTCAGCAACCAGTTCGTGAACGTCGCCGGCGGTAATAATGTCGTGGCCACGGCCTCCACACCGGTTCAGTCGTTCCAGCTGGTGCGCAACGACGTTGACCAGAATAGGATGAAGATCAGAGCGCCCAATGGGTTCCTCTTACAGGTAAATTAACTTAATACTCCACTCGGTAGTAGTAGTTGACCTCTTCATTCATTGCAGCACGGATCAGTGGCAAAGTTGCCTAGCTACTGTTTCATTGACACTGATTATTTACAACCGCAAGTTGCATTTAAGGTTATCTTTATGAAAAAAAACTTCTAAGAGCCATCAACGTTACATACCTTCATTGCTGGCACGATAGGCAAACAAGGATGGTTCAGTGACCGCCAACTTCGACGACCGCACGACGTCATGGGGCGACGACGACCCCTCCGTGTTTGTGGTGACCATCGTC
The DNA here is from genome assembly GCA_026929855.1 of Poa annua. Lineage (NCBI taxonomy): Eukaryota > Viridiplantae > Streptophyta > Magnoliopsida > Poales > Poaceae > Poa > Poa annua. Next base: position 860,957 of record CM049436.1, read on the forward strand.
AAGGAGCTGCCCTCCCTCTTCGACAACATCCCCAACAAAGACCTCCTAGTAAGAAAAGAATTCACCAAGATATTTCCTTCGTCCGGTTGTCATGTCATCTTCATCAGCTCTTGCTTGATTTATGTCGGTCCGGATCGATGGAACAGGATGGCACACATATGCAGTTCAGGTCCGTCACGCAGAATGCGTTCGTGGCCGCTGAGAGTGGCGGTGGGTCCACACTTGTCGCCAACCGGGCCTCGGCCTCCAGCTGGGAGACCTTCAAGCTCAGGCGGATCGACAAGAACACCTTCAACTTCAAGGTATTCAGCAACCAGTTTGTGACCGTTGCCGGTGTTAATGTGGTGGCCACGGCTTCCACGCCGGGGCAGTCGGAGACGTTCCAGCTGGTGCGCAGCGACGCTGACAAGGATAGGATGAGGATCAGAGCACTCGATGGGTCCTTCTTGCAGGTAACGTAACGTAATACTCCACTCAGTACTAGTAGTTGATCTCTTGAACGATGGCATGACGGATCAGGCAAAGTTACCTACTCTTTCATTAACAATGACTATAACAATCACAAGTTGCCTCAGAGGTTGACTTTCATGAAGAAAAAAAAGCCACTAACATTCATCAAAGTTACATATCTTCCATTTCTGCCACGGTAGGCAAACAAAGATGGTTCGGTGACGGCTGACTTCGTCAAGAGCACGACATGGGGCGACGACGACCCCTCCGTGTTTGCGGTGACCATCGTCACCGATAATTGGATTTTGCAGTCCCTCTTCGGTGGCGTCCCAAACAAAGACCTCCTGGTAATGATTTCCCCTAGTTGTTTCCCTTGTCTGCTGTGTGCAATGCCATGCTAATTTCCTCTTGCCTAATTTCTGCCGGTCGATCGATGGAGCAGGATGCTACGCAGCTGCAGTTCAAGTCTGTGACGCAGAACGCGTTCGTGACCGCCGAGAATGGCGGCGGGGCGGCGCTGTTCGCCAACCGCCCCTCGGCCTCAGGCTGGGAGACCTTCAAGCTCTTTCGGATCAACCAAAACACATTTAATCTCAAGGTGTTCAGCGACCAGTTCGTGACCGCCGCCGGCGCTAATGTCGTGGCCACGGCCTCTACGTCGGGTCAGTCGGAGACGTTCCAGCTGGTACGCAACGACGTTGACAAGAATAGGATTAGGATCAGAGCCCCCAATGGTTCCCTCTTACAGGTAAATTAACTTAATGCTCCATTCAGTAGTAATAGTTGACCTCTTCACTCATTGCATGATGGATATGTGGCAAACTTGCCTACTCTTTCAATGATAATGACTATTACAATCGCAAGTTGCATTGAAGGTTATTTTTCATGAAAAAAAACCTACTAAGAGTCATCAACGTTACATATCTTCCTTGCTGGCACGGTTTAGGCAAACAAAGATGGTTCGGTGACCGCCAACTTCGTCGAGAGCACGACGACATGGGGTGACGACGACCCCTCCGTGTTTGTGGTGACAATCGTCAAGGATCTGCCCTCTCTTTTCGACGACATCCCCAACAAAGACCTCCTGGTAAGAAAAGAATTCACCAAGATGTTTCCTTCGTCCGGTTGTCATGTCAGTTTCATCACCTCTAGCTTGATTTATGTCGTTCTGGATCGATGGAGCAGGATGGCACGCAGCTGCAGTTCAGGTCCGTGACGCGGAACGCGTTTGTGGCCGCCGAGAATGGCGGCGGTGCGGCACTGGTCGCCAACCGGGCCTCAGCGTCCGGCTGGGAGACCTTCAAGCTCTGGCGGATCGACCAGAACACCTTCAACTTCAAGGTGTTCAACAACCAATCTGTGACCGCCGTCGGCGTTAATTTGGTGGCCACAGCCTCCATGCCGGGTCCGTCGGAGACGTTTAACCTGGTGCGAAACAAGAATATGATGAGGATCAGAGCGCCCAATGGGTTCTTCGTGCAGGTAATTTAACTTAATACTCCACTCAGTAGCAATAGTTGTCCACATTCCAAGAATATTATACTATCAATGGAGTAGCTATCAAGCTAAGTGAGTATCTTTTATTCATTGGCTATGACTATTCCAACCAGAAGTTGCATACAAAGTTACTTATCTTTTCACCGTGCAAGGGCATCTCTAGACGATTCCCTTTTAATTTTTTAGATGAGTAAAAATTTCGTTTTACTACTGCACCTAGCCGGTTCCAAAAACGTTTAGGGGACTTAAATTTTTTCTCCAACGCCTCCCCGACTCTCAAATATACTCGGCCACCGTAGCGCCGGAGGAAAAAATCATGGGCTCCATTGGTGTGAATTCCCCTTGTGGCAGCCTGGACCTCGGTCAACCTCGCCATGGACCTCGACCTAGCTAGCGACTTCTCCTCTCCAATCCACGCCACCATCCCTCTCTAATCCTCACGACCTGCTCGACTACTACTCTCGCCCGCAGAGCCCTACTCCGCTCCGACCGCATGCGCACCTCCACGCCACTACTCTTTGCTCCACTGAGTATAGGGGATCGGTTAGAAACCATTTTTTTAGAGCAGCAAATATACTCCTCTAAAATATAAGGACACATATATGGGGGCTAAATTTTGAGGGGTCTGCTAAAGATACCCTAACTAGTATGAGTCATCATTCTGTTCCATTACTGGCACCGCAGGCAAACAATGATGGTTCGTTGACAGCCAATTTCGGCGAGAGCACGACGTGGGGCGACGATGACCCCTCTGTGTTTGCAGTGACCATCGTCAAGGGGCCACCCTCCCTATTTGATGACCTTCCCAACAAAGACCTCATGGTAAGTAATTCACCTAGTTGTTTCCTTCGTCTGGTTGTAATGTCATGTTTATCTCATCTTGCTTAATTTATTCCGGTCTGGATTCATGGTGCAGGATGGCGCGCGTCTGCAGTTCAAGTCCATAAAGCAGAAGGCGTTTGTGGCTGCCGAGAATGGGGGCGGCGGGCCACTTGTCGCCAACCGGACCTCGGCCTCCGACTGGGAGACCTTCAAGCTCTGGCGTATCGACGAGAACACCTTCAACTTTAAGGTGTTCAGCAACCAGTTCGTGACCGCGGCCGGCGGTAATGTGGTGGCCACGGCCTCCACACCGGGGCAGTCGGAAACGTTCCAGCTGGTGCGCAACGACGCTGACAACAATAAGATGAGGATCAGAGCACCCAATGGGTCTTTCTTACAGGTAAATTAACTTAATACTCCACTCATTAGTAGTAGTAGATTGCATGACAGATCAATGGCAAAGTTACCTACTCTTTATTGACAATGACTATTACAACCACGAATTGCATCGAAGGTTTTCTTTCATGAAAAAAAAACACACTACTAAGATTCATCCAAGTTACATATCTTCCATTGTTGGCACGGTAGGCAAACAAAGATGGTTCGGTGACGGCCGACTTCGTCGAGAGCACGACGACATGGGGTGACGACGACCCCTCCGTGTTTGCGGTGACCATCATTGGGCAGGGGCTGCAAGGGGAGTACCAGATCTGCAATGGCTATGGCAAAGATAAGGCTACACAGGTCATGAATGTACGTATATGCTGAAAGACCTCGTTTATTTTCTCCATAATTTCCCTAGATACAAGGTAGAGCTATATATTAGAGTGACATTTAGAAAGTTCAAGTGACCTTGATGTGTATAATTTTCTTGAACTCACATCATAAGTATCAATCATTCTTTTACTTCAAGTTGGTTGATTCCATATATGGTTGACAGGACCACTGGAGCACATATATCGTGGAACGTGACTTCGCCTTCATGGCGGCAAACGGGCTTAACGCAGTGAGGATCCCAGTGGGGTGGTGGATAGCCAGCGACCCCAACCCTCCAGCACCATTTGTTGGAGGCTCTCTGAAAGCCTTGGACAACGCGTTCACCTGGGCAGAGTATGTACATACATACAGACATCTATAGTCTTCGAAAAAGTTGAATGCTTTTATCGGACTTCTTTTTTGAAATGACATGTTTTTTGTTGAAAATGTATGCGCAGGAGGCACAATATTGGCGTGATCATAGACTTACATGCAGCACCTGGGGCGCAGAACCCCTGGGAGCATGGCGGTAGTAGGGATGGCTCGCAGAGCTGGGGAGACTCCAACATCGCGGAAACAGTGCAAGTCATTGATTTCCTCGCAGCAAGGTCTCTCTATAACAATATGTTATTAAGAAAATATGGTTTTTTATGTTTTCAGATCACGCAAAGTAGCTGGGTGCGTAATTCTATCTCCTTGCTAATTAACCTTCTTCGCATTTGATATACATACAGGTATGCCAGGAGATCAGGCCTCCTGGCGGTGGAGTTGATGAATGAGCCGTTGGCAAATGGTGTGTCCCTGGATAGCCTGAAAAGATACTACCAGCAGGGCTACAACGCTGTTAGGAAGCACTCGCCTACGGCCTACGTGATCATGTCCAACCGAATTGCAGGGGCTTGGGATGAGCTCGTCGATTTCGCCTCACCCTTCAGCAGAGCCGTCCTTGACGGGCACCACTACCTGGTGTTCGACCCCCAGTTGGACAAATCCAATGTGCAGCAGAACATCGATTTCGTCAACACCACGATCGCCGGCAATTTGAGCGCTATGACAAGGCCAGATGGCCCTCTCACTTTTGTTGGTAAGTCTGCGATAGTTAATTAGATCATCCTTTGATCATCCACGGTTCCGCCAGCCTGAACTATTGAGTGTTTCACGTGAAAAAAGTAGGTCCAGAATTACTGATGCATGTCTTGTTTTGTACAGGTGAATGGGTGGCCGAGTGGAAGGTAGAGGGTGCTTCCAAGGAAGACTTCCAACGGTGTGCAAATGCTCAGATGGCCGTGTTTCGGAAAGCCACATTTGGATGGGCTTACTGGTCGTACAAGCATGTTAACAACCACTGGAGTATGCAGTGGATGATCAACAACGGATACATCTCCTTAAAAAATGCTTGAGGGCAACTAAATTTGCAACAGTGAACGGAAGAGCTGGCAACTACTGGAGAGAAAACAATGTATGGGAGAGAACTGATGAGCAATTGGCACCTCAAGATATTATTAATGTAATATGATTATGTTGTTTAATGTTTTAAGTTGTATTTGTGAGTTTATTCACCACATGAGCCAATAATTTGTTTCACGCCAATAATCTATCTCGTGCTTTTTGTACTTGAGTATCAATGCATACATCCATTTGAGCGACATCTATTTTCGGATGGAGGGAGTATTATACTTGTTATACTTTTTTTTTCTTATACTTTGCTCGTAGGGCATCTCTAGCCGATACCTCCAAATTCGGAAGAGCTTAACATCAATTGTACTCCTTAAACTTTAGAGGATTATATTTACTCCTTATACTTTAGAGTAGTACTATATTTTCGGCGACATGGAAGCCGGCATGTCGGACCTCAGGGGCAAGGAGGCAGCCGGGTCGTCGAGGCGGTCCTGCCTCGACGCATGCATGGGAGTGTTCCACGACGCCATGGTTGACCTCGACGACGCCATAAACGGCCACAGGTACGCCGACGCCAGGACCAAGATGAGTGCCACCACCGACGCGCCGGTCACCTGCGGCGACGAGTTCAAGGAGCAGGGCCTGCCGCCACCCATGGAGGCGGAGAGCCGGCGCCTGTTCCAGCAGGCCATCATCTCATTGCTCTGAATTACAGATGACTCAACTGTATCTACTATCATCTGTTGCTCTAGTCTACGTATTTATTCAGCTATTTTTACGTTATTGTTTCAAGCGACCGAGGAAGCATGTAATATGAGCAGCCCTGGAAAAAGGAACCAAAATACTACTTCGTGTGCTTATGTTTTTGAAACCATTTCATTTATATAATAATTTTTGTAAAGAGATTCCCGCTGTAGCACGTGGTAATTCTTCTATAGTAGTATGAATTAATGTGGTAATTCATCAATTTGGAACGGAGGGAGTATGAATTAATGTGGTAATTCATCAATTAATGTGGCCAAGGGGAGATATCTCAAGTCGTGCGAACAACACTCTACCAGAAGCGCTGCCCGGTTATCTTCCTTTTCTTCATCTAATCTAAATCAAATCGTTCCCCGTGATGTTGCGTACTGGAACGCAACATGCACAGTGACGTTACTTCCGTGGATATTTTGAGAGTTTTGCTAGGAGATATTCTAAGGCCCCTCGCGACCCTGGCGACCCCGCGGCCCCCACCGCCGCCGCCGCCTCCACCGCGGAGCTCCGCCCCCACAGCCCCTTCCTCCTCCAAACCATGCCCCATGGCCTCCCCACCCCGCAACAACCTCACCACAGCCCATCCAGCCCCCCGTGCCTTCTCCCGTGCTGCAGGCTGCCAGGATCCGGATCCAAATCGGGCCGGCTCTCCCGTGGCTTTCGGTGCGGGGGATGCGGCAACCGGAGTTCCTCCCGCTGGCAGCCAGATGCCGTCCCCGGCTGCGCCGGCAGCCCCGCCCCAGATCCCTTCCCCGGCTGTGCAGACCGCCCCGTCCAAGCTGCCGCCGCCTCCGGATAGGCTCCCGCCTAACTTCAAGCCGCAGGTGGTGGAGCCGCTTCCGTCTGCCGGTCTTGAGGGTGTGGGCGACGAGGTGGGTTGGCAGGAGGTGCGCAATCGCCGTCACCCACAATGGAGCATACCGCCCCCTTCTCCGCCTGCGGGGGGGGGGGGGGGGGGGGGGGGGGGGGGGGAGACCGTGTCTTGGCCTTCAGGCGGAGGGTGCGCGGTCGGTGCTTCCGCTGCTTGTCGGGCGGCCATCGCGTGGTGGACTGTCACGGAGAGATCAGGTGCCTTTCCTGCGGCCGCTCTGGCCACCGCGAGCGTGATTGTTGGCGGCACCAGCAGGCTGGGCAACCTCCCCTTTGCTCCGGGTCACCTGCAGCTGGTCCGCGCCGTCCCTTGGACCGCTCCTGGGCATCTGTTGCCGCTCCTCCTGTTGTGCTAGAGGGCCGGGGGCCCCAAGTCCATGTGCAACCGGCAAGTTTGGCTCTGCCTGAGGGGATCCTGAAGTCCATCGTCGAGGAGCAAGTGACAGTGTTGCGAGCTGAGCTGCAAGGCATGGTTGCTGTTCAGCTCGAGGAGATGGTCCAGCCTTTGCGCGTTGTGACGGAAGCCTTGCAAAACTTGTTGGTGCGGCTTGGGAGCTTGATGGTGCGGGCTGAGGCTGCTCTAGAAGCGCGAACTGTGGTGTAGGCGCCTCCGGTATCGCCTTCGCTAGCTGAGTTCAGTTTGCTTGCTTCTGATGGTGTGTTTCCGGTGGTGCAGGCCATGCCCAACCGACAGGAGCTTGTTATGGAGTCTGTTGTTACTTTGGCTTTGGAGGACCTGGAGGATTGTGGTGCACCTTGCTCTGACGAGAGGACAATGAAGGAGCAGGTCCAGATCGATGTTGATGTACTGCAGGATAAGGCCACACTTTCATCGGTGGGGGAGTCCTTCGACGAACTTGCTTGCTTTGCGGCAGATTCGTCGACGAACAAGAAGGTGGTAGAGGTTGCTCCCTCCCACTTTGTGAGGCAGGGCCCCCCGATGAAGGATCTTGGAGTGGAGATGACTTTGGCTTTGGAGGACTTGGTGGGTTCTGATACCCCTAGCCCGGAGGAGAAGATCGCGAAGGTGATGGCTCTGTATGACAAGACTGAGGCACAGGAGGAGACCTTACCTTCTTTGATGATGGAGCTCTGCCGAGAGATTGCTGACATGCCCAAGCACAAGCTGCTTCGGATGGATGCTCCATCTTTGGCCGAGCGACGAAGCATCCGGTTGGACAAGAAGAACAAAGAGTGTGTTATTCCAGTAGCCAAGCGCGCCGAGTTTAGATTAGCAGGGTCTTTTGGAGAACTTCCGAAGGGACTTGCTTCGAAGAAAGGCTCTGACGAAGATGTGCAAGACAAGATGAAGCCTTATCTTCGACTGTGCAAGCAACCTTCTTCGCCGATGGCGCTCCAGGCAATTCGTGAGTTGGTACAAGCTAATGGTCAGTGGTTGCACTCCTATGGCTAGGCGCAAGCTCTCCCTTTGTCGGGTGAGTGTTCCGGGGATGGTGTTGTCAGGTGGTGCCGATTACAAGGTGTCTCCGATGGAGTTGGGCCTAGGGAGTCTTGTTTCCGGCTCCGATGATGTGCCTTGATTACTCTTCTTGTGTTTGGAGTGGTTTTCGTCGGTTCCCGTAATTAACCGTGCTTTGTATGGGTTTGGGTCCGGTTTCCCCTTCTAAACTGGATCAATTCTTTCTTCTAATATTGAAATGGCAGAGCTCCTGCCGGTTACAGTCAAAAAAAATATTCTAAGGCCCTGTTTGGAACAAAGGAAATTCGTAGGAATAGGATTTCTACAGGAAACTTTCCTATGGGACCGTTTGGAACAAAGGAATAGGAATCTAAGATTCCTTTGAAATTCCTATGACATAAGCTATTCCATAGGAATTTTGGAGGAAAAGAAACATGAGGTCTCACCTCATGTTTTCATCTTCCCATGTCTACAATTCCTGTATTTTTCCTGCGTGACAACCAAACGCTACTTGGGAAAATTTCCTGTGGTTTTAGTTCCTGTAGGAATTTAGGAAACATGACATTTCAATTCCTGCGTTTTTCCTATTCCTACGTTTTTACTTACTGTGTTCCAAACGGGGCCTAAGGGCTGAGAGTATAGCCTATCTACAGGAAGCAACATCAACTATACTGTCGTCTTCCACTTCATCAAGGTTCTGGATAGAGATCTTGGTTATGTTATGGCACAAAATGTTTTATTTGTTATGGGCAGCACATTCGTCTACACCTACTTCCACATTCATAGGTACTACCGCCATCGCTACTCTCTACCGGGTGACTGCGTCCACGTTCGATCGTGACACGCGCTCACCGTGGGCCCCAGCCTAACAGCTTCCACTTATCCTTCAATCCCCAACCGATCCTCTCTCGGCTTCTTCTCTCTAGCCACAGCCCAACAACCAGCGTCACCCACCATTCTCCCTGGCGGTCGGGGGCGGCGGAGGAGGGGATTTGGGCAGGGTGGGGTGGCAAAGCGGCGCGGGGGCGCCGCCGACAACGGGTGGCGGTGGCCGGTGGTTCGGCCGGTGTCGACGGCGGGGGAGATGGAGGCGGTGGTCGTATTCGTGGCGTTCCATGGCGGCGGCGGTCCCCCTCTCCCCTTCTTCTACTTTCTCTCTGGTGCGGATTGTTCCGACTGGCTTTGCTGCTACAGTGGCGGTCGGAAATTCGACCTGAGGGACGGGTGACTGTTAAGCTAGCCTTGCCCACTACTGCCGCTATCCTCTATACTTGAGGATAATAAAGTGTTTTTTCTAGCCCTACAAGGGTTATGCTTTATATTTAAACAAGGTTCACCACGTAACTTGGTTGGTTGTAAGCATTATTTTTTTCTTTAACACACGGTAGCTTGTTCAGAGCGCAGATTTTACTGGGGCGGGCCACAACAGCTTGCTCATCACCTGCTCGAACTTATCCATGGTGTGGCCAGGCAGGGAAATGGTAATCATGATGCCATCCTCACCGTTGGCGTTCTTAAACCGGATGAGGAAGCTGCCAATACCATCAAAGTTCGCCGGACGTACCACCCAAAGTCTAGCTCGTCGAACCCGACCTTGGTCACGTCTGAAGCCATGTAAGTGCGCACACGCGTGAAGAGCGGCCGTCCACGCTGCACCATGAGGTCTGCCACCGAACCGACTGTATGTACTCCATGTCCACCTTCTCCTTAATTGGCCTTATTCACCAGCCGCACTGCGTAGCTCACGGGCCTCGAGCAGAGCTCGCCGGCGCTCGACACGGCCACCGGAAACGCCATGGTGTTCCCATAGTAGCCCCTCGGGATGGCGCTCTGCTTTCCCTTGCCCCCGCGGGCGCTGACGGCGCAAACCATCCGCATCTCCTCGTCGGCGTCAGGTTCCAGCGCCATGGTGCGACACTTCCATAGAAAACCTGTGAGGATCTCGAACGTGGTTGCACGCTTCCGGAGACCCGGCGCCAGGTGTGACCGGATGGAGGCGACCTCCTTGGCGCCGAAGAAGAAACAACGGACCACCATGTCGTCTAGCTGCAGAAGGGTCCCCTTGATGTCCGGTACCTCGTCGTACTATACACCCGATGCGGGAAGCTAGGACGCGGGGGGTTTACGGTGAGCCACCCTTGCGTAGGTCATGTGCATTAGTGTTTCAGGAAAATTGATGGTACCTGAAATAGGAGGAGCGGTGTTCCCCGGAGCTGAGACGAGCCGGGGACATCGAAGAGGAGCTCCTCGATGCCTGGGAAGGGTGGCTGCGGAAGGTTGCCGAACTGCTCGAGTCGAACGTCGGCATCGGACTCGATAAACAAAACACCCTCACCGGTGCACGAGCGCCCTGGCCACGGCCCTGGAGCAGTCGACGGCGAGCTTGCGCCCCTGGAGCTCCCTCAGCCGGCCGGCGAGCGGGTAGTAGTGCACAAGCGCCCTGGCCACGGCGTCCCGGATCACCGCGGCGGGGTCTATGCCCTCTTTGGATGGGTCGCAGCGGTAAAAAATTTGTTGATAGATTTTTTTAAATAATATCATATTTGTTGATAGATTTATGCCCTCTTTGGATGGGTCGCAGCGGGAGTATATAATATCATATTTGTTTATATGAAAATAATATCAAGCGGAGTAGATATCATATGAAAATATAATTCATGATGTTTCTAATAACATTAGTTTTATATTTTGCAAGTTAATATTTTTTCATAAAAACTTGGTCAAATTTTACATAGGTTGACTTTTCCAAAATAATACAGACCTTATTTATCTGAACGGAGGTAGTATGAATGTACCGTGATTTTGCGTGCTCTTCCGGAACCAATGTCGAAATAGACGACACCATCTTCGTGGTCTTAGGCTCCTCTTGGGCCTTGGTCGTGACAACATATCGGTTCATTCCTCGTCTAGCTTCCCAGCAGGCCACGGCCCAACAGTGGCGAAAACTAGTGCAGTTGCAGTTTGTTAATTTGTTGGGGACTCGAAAGAAAATTTTCGCTCAGTTTTTTTTAGGAAAGATCATACCGTACGTCTAAGGATGGACTTTTTCATCAAATAAATTATAAATTACTAGTTGAATGCTCGTGCGTTGCTACGGATACTATTTTTTTAAATATAATTCATCCGAATTTTGTATATAAAAAACATAAATGTATAGCTCCCTCATTGCTTTTCTTTTGATTGTGTAGAACCTGATAAGATTTATTTCCATCCAACGCCATCGTGTCAGTGCATATTGTTTTCATATCTTCATATAATTAGAAAATATATATACTACTACAATAATAATTAATAACATAATTTTTGGTAAGCACAAAACAATTAAACGGAGGAAAATATATGCAAACGATTGGACCTGAGGGAAAGGAAGCACACTCTCGATACGGAAACATCACTCTCTGACTCTGTTCCGTTGCCATCGCTAGCTCCCATTCCCAATTCCTCACTCATCACTCATCAGTCCTCTCGTTTGGATCTTCTTCTTCCACGGGCAACGCGTCGGCTGCTCTCCAGGCCGGCCGGCAGGCCCCCATATGGTGCCGCCGGTTCCTACGCCCCCCAGCCGATCCAAACCCCACCTTGCGCTGATGACCGGACAGCGCAGGTTCTGGCCGTTGCTCGCTCGGCGCCCTGCGGCAGGACACCTTCGATCTCCGGCCCTCCGGCACCGCACCCTCGGCCTCCGGCTCCGCATTCTCGACTCCGCACCTGCCAGCGGCGCGCTCTCGACCTCAGTCCCTCCCAGCGCCACACCCTTGACCTCGGGTCCTCCGAATTCGCACTCGATTGGTGCATATCGATCCAGGCGGCCGGCGCCTTGCGCAAGGTAATGGTTGCTTCCACCACCGGCGCAAGCTGCGCCCGTCTCCCCTTGTCGCAGTCCCCCCTGCCGCGTTGTGAGTTTTTTCTATTGTTTGTGTGCTTTCCAATTTTAAGCTCTTATGTTTGATTTGTCCTTTTTTCATCATCATAGGCCTGTATAATGAGAAAGAGGATGGTGCGGAAGGGCTTTGATGTTGTACTCGGTATTTCTTGTAGTGAAAACAGAGATGTAAGCCTTGTCTTTTCCATTCCCACGGAGTATGTTTGTGGTATTTCTCTTTTGATTTCGCATCTGAAAGCTTACTGCAGGAGGATGAAGCGTTCTGGGAGAATTATGACATTTTTTAAAATTTGGTTGCATGGAAGACAAGGAAGAGCACAAGAGAATTGTTATGTTGGTCTTCTTTTATTCTCAATGCATGGAGGAAATAAATAGCTTGGATGAATATGTGGAAAGCATAAAGCCTGAGTAGAAGGCCCTTCCCTTACTACATTGCTGGAGATAGTTTGAGCAGTACAGAAAGACATCTTTTCTTGGAGAAGCTGAATGAAAACGGTTATGAGGTATGTACCGATGATAGCTCAGTCATCAGTGTGTCTTTAGTTAAATGATTCATTTGGTTTACTGTCGTGCAATGCATCTCTCCTGTCAAATTTTCCCCTCTAATAGTGGTTTAACTACGTTTTGGTTCAACCAGCACAACCATAGGCAAAACTGATTGGACTCATGTCATGTTGAACTTAATAGCTAGCTTAATACCAGTGTGTTGCTCCGGGGTAATCAATGAGATTAAGGAGTGATGTCATACTCAATCTAGTCTGGCGCATTCTAAATAAGAAATATTACAATAACAAAGATTCCAAATATAATTTCGCGTGATACACAATCTACTTATGCACATCCCAAAAATCAGGCATAGATAGGTTTATTCATTATTCCAAATATAATTTTTAAGCATATTATGGCACACATTTGTGCAGACACCATAGGAACTGATCTGGCAACTGTCTAAATTAACACAGAACATGAACTTTTGTAGGTATCATTGCATATAAGGATGTTAAGAAAGTCATCAAGGAAAAACAATTACTACTTGACATTGTTGGACCTCTATACATGAATGCTATCATAGGGTTCTCAAGAGCTCCATAGCTTCACGCAACTCTTTAACAAAATCATGGAGTACACTTCATTGGATAGTTATATCTTCGACACGATACTTTATACGTGTCAGCTCCTAATTCATATGTGTCTTCTCAGTATCAGTTTGCTGGTTCAGTATTTGAGTGACAATGCATATGAAGAAATATATGTATCCGGACCAGAGAAGACTAAAAAGTATTTGAGTGTATCATGGAGTACACTTCATTGTAATAGGCACTCCCGTTTGAATGAAATGAGTTTGATCCGTGAAATGGAGTCGCTCCGGACGACATGACAACAATAGGTATGCCTACAACAACAGCTAATTATTGTACTATCAGTAGTATTAAGCAAATCATGCCGCCCTTTGTGGTAGTAAACCTTACCTTCTGTAGTCTTACCCAATAAACTTTGCCGTTGGGTGACAGTTGATTGCCCAGTAGCATTCTCAGTTGTATAAAATCCTGAAATGAATAATGAATCAAGAGGCGCATCATCATGCTTTTGATAGTAACTCATATGGGGTGGATGAAAAAACTGAACGTACCGGGTGATATGGCCTCCGTTGTGATAGATGTAGTATGTTTTCCCTTCAGATTAGTTGCTACATCTTTCTTCAGTTTATATGCCAACTTCTTCCTTCTATTAATATCATCTCTATTTCGCGCATATCTCTCCCGTCCGCTTTGTCTTTTTAATTCATTTGGATCTGGTCTTTGTCGTGCGATGCAAACATTATAGGATCTCCAAAGTACAAGCAAGTACGCCACTACAGATGTTTTGTGTACCTGATGTTGTGTTGTTGGTTAGGTCCTGGAATGGAGTCCGTACCCTAGAAGGTTGTGATGATGACATAAACCTTGTCTCATCTGTTGTCAAGAATATTAAAGAATGAAGAGAAACAGTAAAAAATGATCAGTCAGAACGATTGTTGTACTTTCACTCAGTTATATGATGAGATATTGACCTGAATGTCCTGAATTGGTGCATTTGGTTAGGTCTTGGCCCCGAGTAGGCTTTGATGATGACATTTGCAGTTCGCTTCAGCTAACCTGTAAGTGAGATAGAATTGAACTCGACAGACATTTACATTTCCCCGAGCATATCTTCTATATCTAAATTATACATTGTTGATTGTGTAATGTCACATTTGGTTTGCTGGCAGATAACTAATGGACGAAAGCTAGCTGAAGCCGTATCACATCTTGAAGTTGCATAGGGGTGGCCTTAAATTTACGCATGAGGAACAATTTGATAGGCAATTGTAAGATTGATCACCTATGTGTACCTCTAACCAGCTGAGAAGGCGTGGATTATCAAGCGCTCGTACAGACAACTGGTTCTGCAGCTGCAGCGTAGCTGATGACGGCCGGCCGCCGGAGAGCCAAATCGCGAGGAGCAGCTACGAGCGCCTCATCGCCATGGGATTTGATTGATTTGGTAAGTTTGTGAGCAGGAAGACACTTGATTTGGCAGACCATTATTGGTCGATTTATTGTTTTGGAAAGTTTGCCAGCGGTCGCTAATTGCGATTTATTGATTAGGAAAGTTTGTCAGCGGGGCGCTAATTGCGAGTTTGTCTCGGTTCTTTTAATTCCGTTGGTTGGATGGAGCGTAGGTACGCACGTCTTATTCTGTTGGTTGGAGCGGGCTTGGGAATTAGATGGGCTTTTGCAGCAGACGATCGCTCGATCGTGCGAAGCCTGGCAGACGAAGGCAGACGACGGGAGTTTGACGTACGTACGTTGAACTCGCATTTAATAGTAAAGACTAGTGCAGTTGCATGTCCTAAACCGCTGTGCTTAGTCTTCCACTACACCATCATTAATTCCACGTATCTTTGGAAACAAACTACTCATATGCATATCGATCCACAGCGGTTTATATTAGGATTAACGTTGCCTGGTTTATATTAAAGAAACAAACAAAATGATCATTGCAAATCAGCATGCATGTGCCTTGTTAACTTGGTCCACGTCACGTGTGCGTGCTCATAAGTATCCGAGAAAATTATTTTACGCTCATATGGAATATGTGAATGCATGTACGACCGAGCATCTGCACTCGACTGATAGAGCATAAGTCATGCATTGATGCATACATGCTTGATAGTAACTTGTCATGGTGATGTTAATAAGTAGGCTAGGCAAAATTTTGTTCAAAAAAAGTAGGCTAGGCAATTAGTCAACATAAGAAACCCACCAATATCAGTCCACTGACAGAGATAGGCATACAATAAAAATGTTTTGAACTCTTCTGAATCTGATTTTACAATAGTTAGTTATTTGCTTTGGAAATATAACACGGATCGAGTGAAAATTACGTGCGTCAAAACATGCATCTCCTAAAGTAGGTAGGTGAAAAATGTAGCCCAATATAATGGAACACTAATTTGGAAATTTTTGAAGGGGTCATGAATGAGTGTATTTGATCGAGTGATTATACTCCTAATCCTATGTGGTATGTAGGCGTTTTTAAAAAATCAAAAATAGGAAATAACAAGCACACTAGCAGCATGTTACCAAGTTGTCTGGACAATCTCTTGATGTTTCAGAACCTGTCCTCATACATATTTTGAAAATACCTATCATCCCATCGTAGAAACATACACATGCGCGCCATATATCATGCATGGTCTAGTTCGCTGCGTCACAACACACATGAACTACTGATGAAATTTCACTTCTAGTGATTGAAAATTACACTACTTCACAAACAAATAACCATGCAACACAATTAAGGATAGCGGACCTGACGGCGGACAGCCCAAGTACGCAGGGTAGCAGTTTCAGAGCGCAGATTTGATCGTGGCAGTGACGTCCCCGGCTGGGCACATGAGCTTGCTCATCTCCTGCACTAACTTGGCCATGGCGGGGCGAGGCAGGCACACAGGAATCACAATGCCTTTCTCGCCCTTGGCGTTCATGGACACAACGAGGAAGCTTCCCAAACCATCAGCCTTGGCTGGACCGGCGTACAATGGCTTGCCCCACCCGAAGTCCAGCTTGTCAAACCCGGCCTTGGTCACGTCCGACGCCAAGTACGCACGCACCGCCGCGACATGCGGCCGCCCACGGAGCACCATCAGGTCCGCCACAGACCGCATGTACTCCATGTCCACACCCCCCTTGGCCTCATGGACCAGCTGCACGGCGTAGCTCAGGGGCATCGCGCACAGCTTGCCCGCGGCCGACACCGCCACCGGGAACGCGAACGCGTTGCCGTAGTAGCCCCTCGGGATGCTGGCGCCATTGGCGCGACGGGCGCTGACGATGCACATCATCCGCATCTCCTCGTCGGCGTCAGGCGCCAACGCTATGGTGCGGCACTTCCACAGGCAACCAACGAGGACCTCAAACGTGGTTGCACGCTTCCGTAGATCCGGCGATAGGTGGGACCGGACGGCGGCAAGCTCCTTGGCTCCGAAGAAAAAAGAGCAGTCTTCCATCGGTATGTGGCACCCGACACCGGGAAGCTCCTTGGTTCCGAATGATGGCAAGATGGCCCCCTTTGTGTCCTGCACATCTTCATACTCCCGGTGCGCGAAGCCTGGACGCGGCGGGTTCCGCGCCTCCAGCACCTCACGATCCCACACCGGCCTTACCGACGGCACCGCGGCGCCCTGCGCCAGCTCCGCCACGGCGGTCAGGAACTGCACCAGCCCCTGCGCGTCCGACATCGCGTGCATCATCCGCACGGCCAGGATGAAGCCTCCACAGGACAGCCGTGTCACCTACACACAAGCAAGTACCATACACGGTGAGCCACGCATGCACCGAACATGCTTGCACATGCATATATATAAGCCGCACGTGAGCGTGCGTTTGTGCTAGAAAGTATATATATACATAGCTAGGAACGTTACCTGGAAGAGGAGGAGCGGGGTGCCCAGGACCTGGGACGAGCCGGGGACGTCGAAGAGGAGCTCCTCAAGGCCGACGAAGGGCGGCAGTGGGGCCTTGCCGAAGTGCTCGAGCGGGACGTCGGCGTCGGCCTCAGTGAATAGAACGCCCTCGCCAGTGCAGTCGACGGCGAGTTTACGCCCCTCCAACTCCCTCAGCCGTCCGGCAAACGGGTAGTAGTGCACGAGTGCCCTGGCCACGGCGTCCCGGACCACCGCGGCCGGGTCACTGCCGTTCAAGGGCGCGTTAGCGGGGTAGAAGAACAAGTTGGGGATGTGGAACCGCAGACCGTCCTGGTCGTCGATGTCTGACAGCCGTTTCAGCTCCCTCGGCGTGGGCCCTGCCGGCGCCAACAGCTCGACAGCCTTCCTCCTCACGGTGAACCTCAATCTCAATGGTGCCGCCATGAGAGATGATTCCTCGCTAATGATGCGGGAGGAGATGTATGTGTCTTTTCTACACCAAT
This sequence comes from Poa annua, assembly GCA_026929855.1. Classification (NCBI taxonomy): domain Eukaryota; kingdom Viridiplantae; phylum Streptophyta; class Magnoliopsida; order Poales; family Poaceae; genus Poa; species Poa annua. Next base: position 878,260 of record CM049436.1, read on the forward strand.
ATATTAACTACTCACGCTAGGCACTTGGATACACCTCAACTCAAAGCAATGGACACACACTTTTGGTGCTTTTTTTTCTTGTGTTGTTGTTGTGCTCTACGCGATACAAATGGGGCTTCTTATAGGCGATACAAATGGGGCTTCTTGATCATACGTAATACTCGTGAGACTAGTTCTCCTATACACCTCTCTCCAAGGTTTGAACATTAACCGTTGAAGGCCAACAAGTCCGCCTCGTGCCCATGTTACTGACAGTGAGATATATACACTCTAGTGCATGTGTTAGCGGTTTACTCCCACTTGTTTTTTTTTTCTCTGGACAAGTGGACATGGTTTACTTTGACTTGACCAATGCCAACGAGGTGGGTGTGATTTGGTACTAATCCAGAACAAAACTTCCAGCGGCACGTATTCAGAAACAGCAGCACGTACCTTCTCAAGCTAAGGAAATATAAATGGGAAAAGAGAAAATAGCGGTATATATGTTTCCGGTAAAATAGAAAGACCAAAGTGACTTTTTGAACAGGTATGCAAAGAGAATGGCGAAAGCAGGAAATTCAGAGGCCCCACGAATATATCCGTCCAAACAAAACTTATTTCATTTGCAAACCAACACCTGTGGTTGGATGGCTGGCTGGGTGGTTGTACCCTCAGCCCACCAGAGTGCAAACCCCGGGTTTGACGTCTGTGTGTTGCATTTAGGTGGAATATTCTTTCAGTGGGAGGCGACGTTCCCGTCGACAGCGAGACGCCCGTGGTGTGACTTCGTCAATCTCAAGACTCGATCCGCCGGCTCAGTATTTCGGAGGTGTTCATAGGGGTAGGGTGTGCGTGTGTGCGTTCATAGGGGTGAGTGTGCGCGCGTGTTGTGAGTGTCTGCGTTTGTACTGTGTTTCTAAAAAAAAAAACTTATTTCATTTAATGTGTTTTCCCATTTAATGTTGTATGTGATCTTAAAGATACAGTACTACTGTCGTATGTGTCTAATGTGCCACATGCCATCTCTTTCGGTGCATGTTTTCAAAGTATGATGTAGTAATGTTTTATCCTGTAGCAGTGCAATTGATGTATGCCAGTGTTTATTTTGTTTTCGGTGCATATATTAATAGCTTGACGTGGTGCCATATCTTTAAGATATACAAGTGATAGATGCATCCAATTTATCATACCTGTCATGATACCTGCAAATGAGGCTATATAAAGCGAACAATCCCCAACAAATCTTACATCCCAAACAAATATTGTGTGTAAGAGAAACCCCACAACTCTCATGTATTGATCCATTGTAACATCTGATCGATAGAGAAGGCAAATACGTACCTAGTTATAGCAAAGCAGATACACAAAACTATAGCCATGGCGAAACTCGTGTGCTTATGTTTCGTCCTTCTGGCTATCGTAGTGGCAGCGTCGGGTGACAGCTGCGAGGGTGACCGGCAGGACATGATCCGGGAGTGCGGCCGGTACCAGAAATGGCCGGCGGATCCAAAACTGGTCCCGTCGGACGCGTGCTGCGGAGTGTGGCAGAAGGCCGACATCCCGTGCCTGTGCGCCGGTGTCACCAAGGAGAAAGAGAAGATATGGTGCATGGACAAGGTCGCGTACGTCGCCAATTTCTGCAAGAAGCCATTCCCTCAAGGCTACAAGTGCGGAAGTAAGTATGAAGACTGGAACTGTGTGCATACATTCACTTTATCTTACTTATGCATTTTCTTCTATGCATGTATACATGCTTCTCTCAACTTATGTTTGGTTCAATTTGAACGGCCGGTGTTTGCAGGCTACACATTTCCTTCCCAGGAAAACTGATGCTGTTCTAGCGGTAAGAGGAGAAGCGTTGGGTTTAGTTTGACTGTCCTTACCGAAGCGTCTGTTCAGATCTGCAATCCATGAGGTTGTGCAAAGAATAGTTTATGTCCGGCAAATTGTATGGGAATAATTGTGAAATTAAATAAAGCCTTCTCCCCGAATTATCCGATTTTGTCCATATATCATTTACTCATGGCTCCTGGTGGTGGTGGAAATCTATACCTAATAATAAAGGGAGGAAGCTTTCTTGCTGTCGTCATTAGATTTGCCTAAAATTTTAATCAGAATTACATCCTTGCCACCGTTAAGTGAAAAACGGTTCGTATCTTAGCTTTCGTTGCTTTGGCCTTTGGCCACGTCCTCCTCGCTCTTTGGCCGGTCCAGCCCATCAACCGCCTCCTCCTCCTCTCCGGCGATCCTCCAGAGAGAGAGCCGCCTCCGATCCTCCAGCAAGGCGCGGGCGCGGCCGCCTCTGGCCGTCACCTACTCAAGCACGAGATATTTTCCGACATGAACTCCAACACCCTTTCAAGTTTCATGGATGTCCGTGCTTTGCTCCGACACGAACTCGAGAACGCTCCAATGGGATGCCGATATGGACTGCACTTTGCCCGTTCGGCTTGCCGAAGGCCTTTATAAAAAGGACAAGTCTCTCGACTAATACGGCAATACCCAGATCGATCAATTGCAAGTTTCGGTGTTGGATTTTGCTGCGCCTGGCCGCCCCTCTCAATTAGTCGTGTCCCAGCGTGAGAGAGCTTTTGGCGGCCAGCAGTTGCACGTTCGGTCCAGGCCCGTCGGGCCGGCGCTCTCATGGCACCGTCCGCGTATTGGTGGCGATCGAGGAGCTTATGTGTTGTTGTTCTGAACTTTTCTTGGGAAGCTGGATTGATTGTGAGCAAAGCAGCGTCTCCAGTCCACTCGACTAAGAGGCACAGCGGTTAGTTAGCAAATGAGTGATTGGCGACTTGGCGTATGAAAAGGTTGACGGCGATTTAAAAACGCTGGAGATGGATCGTGGGACTCTGGGGCGTGCGACCGAACTACTGCTTCTGGGGTCAAAAAGCAGTTCTCTCTGTGTATCTTGATTAAGATGGGTGCATGCGTCGATCACTTGGTTGGTGGACTGCTTCCGCATGTTGCTGATGAATTATATTCAGAGGCACGGATTCAATTTCTTGAGTTCATTTTCAGCTTCTACTGAGGGTTACAGCAACGTGACTTATGATTTGTATTACCGGCAGCGCCTAAATTATGGAGGCTTTTGGGCAAATGGCTTTGCTTTCAGTGCCTAAGTTATAAATCTTCTTGCAACTGCATGCGGTTATTGCAAAGTGGATGAAAAAATAAATCCTAAGTTATGTATAGCATTTTGTTTCCATATAACGAAGTCGACGTCGTTTTTACTCTCCCGTTACAACGCACGGGTATATATGAATTAAAAATATTTCTGTGTATTCATTGGTAGTTATAAGAAATTAATAAAATATATATAGAGCGAGATTATAGTTCATTGAGAGAGGGAAAGCCATTTACCGCTTTCGTTGGACATGATCCAAGGAGAGAAGTCAAACACTTCCACGCGTGAGTGTTTTCACTAAGAGGAAGAAAATTTAGAAAAATACCAATCAATCCGTAGTCTGTACAAATAGGAGGAGGGAGGTTCATATGCAGTTTTATGAGCATATATTAAGATTTTATAGAATTTCCAGACTACTAATAGTTTTTATAACTTTTTGACTGACTATTTGAAATAGTGAGCTAAAAATTCATAGGTATATTTATACTTAATATATGTAAAAGTTGTCAACTTCTTACTATCAAGTAGATTTGAATTGAACGAAATAGTATGTGGGTACACGAGCATGAAGAAGAAAATAGAGGGAAGAAGATTCATTCCACTCTTTTTTCGACATTCACCATCTCTCCATCAACACCACATCGACAGTCGGTGCAACGCACGGGCATTTTTACTAGTTAATAAATAGAAGGAAGAAATTGGTGTTCTAGAAGCAACACCAAACAAGTTGATTATGCACTAAACAAGTTTAAATAACACAATGATTGTTTTAATGGATGGAAGTTTAATGTAACAAAACAAGAATGTAAAAGTGTCCCAATCCTCTTCAATGCAAGAGGACAAGACAAAGGCTTTCTCTTATAGGAACAATGGACATGGGTTCATGGGTTCACTCAATCCTCTCTCTCCCATCTATGGTGATTATCATGTTATAGATAAAAAGTACACACAATTGTCATGCTTTAATGGTAACTTCTATGACGGCTACATGTTCTAAAACACATAGTTGAAAGAAATACTTATTTGTGTTACTAGGGTCACCCTCGTAAGGCTAGCATGGTTGTTATCACACCCACATCATACTTCTACCTTTTTACCCCCAGATAAAGGATGTTGGGCGGTACTGTGTCACTCAATACCTATGCCCCCTGTCACATTGACCATCCCGTACCCACATACATCATACTTCATAATGGGCAATATTCTAAACACTAGTGCAATGATTCATATTTCGTGTGCATGAACACATCTCTTTCATTTATCTACACTTGGTGGTGTCAATCACCTCATGACAAGAATAAACAAGGCATTATGCATAACTCAAACCATCACATGCATCATAGAGTATCTCCAAAGTATGACAAACCATAAAAGATCCAACACAACGGTAAATGCATAACAAATATCATCTCACACCACAATATCCACCATAGGAATTACATAGATAGATCCATAATCATGCAAGGCACATCATATGGACTTCAACAATGATCATACATAGAGAGATTAGATCAAGTTGCCACCACAAACCCAAAGTCCAATGGGTGGACTACTCCCCCTTCATCATGGTGACGATGGTGGAGATGTTGGAGGAGATGATCTTGCTGTAGATGTTGATGATGAACACGTCGGAGGGGGGTGGAGCCCTCCGGAGGTGATTCCGGTAGCGTTTCCCCTCCGATCTTCTCCGGTGGCAGCCTTCTGGCTCTTTGTTTCGCGGTTTTGTGTTTCTCCGCCGCTCCTCTCCGAAAGGGTTCGGGGTAGTATTTTTATAGTCGTTTTTAGGTCAAGACGAAGCCACAGAGACGAAGATCGACGGCATCGGAGGCTCGAGGCGCCAGATGGGTTGCCCCACGCGGCCAAGGAATCTGGCCGCATGGGCCCACCTATCTTGGCCCTCGGCCTTCCACTTTTGCTCTTCCTTCACTCCTAAGCCTTGTTCCTTCCAAAAAATGATCTTCGTGGAATATCCAGTTTTTTAATTCGATACACCTAACCAATCTATGTCGCTCTTCTGAGTACTGCTAGTCGATGCAGCGGTGGACTTCCGCTTCTTTTGCGGAGGCGACGGAGTCGGCTGACGCGGCGGCGGAGATGGAGATGGATTGGCGCCTTGGTCGTCGTTGTCGTTGTTGGGGAGGTCTGGACTGGCATGTGGACTGGGAGGGCGATTGCTTCTCCGACAAGGTTGCTTTTGCAACAAGTGTGGGAACACGATGTATTCCTTTTTCCATAAGCATGTAGTCTTGCAGGCATATCTCAACTCGTCCTCGCCTTCGCCCGTAGCGAAGTCCAGCTTAATTTCCTCATATCCCTTCATAACCTCATCAACCCCAACAACAGCATAGCCATCTGGAATCGGGCGGCCATGGTAAGTTCCATTAGGCCGTACGGCAAAGCCGTCCGCCACCTTCACGGTAATGTTCAAGCATGGCACATGTAGCTCGCACAGTTCCTGCTGCACGATCCAATCCACAGGTTGACGAGGACCCGTGTTATCATCGTGGCGATCAAGCTCGGTGGATGCCACGCTACTTCTCCGCAAAGATTTTGGATCAGGAGAAGGAACTTCGTGCGCCTCAGATTCGCAAGAATTCCGTTGACGCTGCTTCTCAGCCTTGAGGAACCGGTTTTCTAGCTCTGCTAATCTATCTTCTAGCTTCTGCACCCGGTCTTTCTCCTCTTTCTTCTTTCTCGCTCGGCTTCTGTAAGTGCTAGCATCAGCGGGAAACCCAATCTTCCACGGAACGGAGATGACGGTTCCTCGTGTTCGTCCACTGTGTTCAGCATTCCCGAGGGCTCGCGACAGCTCGTCATTCTCTCTGCCAGGCTGGAACGTGCCTGCCTCCACCTCCTGCCATACTTCTCTGAGTCTTTGGACAGGGTCTGGTCCGTGCTTCTTGGTGAAAATACATTCCCCTGTTTCTGGGTTTAACTTTCCACCATGTCCATAGAACCAAGCCTTAAGCCGTTCGGGCCAATCCAATGTCTCGAATTCTATATCTTTAGCCGCTAGCTCATCCTCCATTTTCTCCCACTTAGGCCTGGCCGTCTGGTAGCCACCTGACCCCATAACATGGTGATATATCTTGTTTTTTTGCATTTAGCTTATTTGTCTCTGACCTTTTTGTAGCTTTAGCTGATAGCTTGTACGCCTTAAATGCATCCCACTCATCTTTTATAGTTTCAAAGACTCCGACAAATTCCGGAGTCGTACCTGCAGTTACGAACTTGCTTAGCCTTTTCTTCCAGCTGCGGAAAAGTTCTCCCATCTTCATAAAAGTCCAGGCCTTGCCTTTCTTCACCAGTACAGTCGACAGGCCTCCTACTGTGATCAGCCTCACCTTTAAAATGCTTGCCTTTCTTCCTTGCGGTATGCCTGATCGAAAGAAATCGACGATGCCCCAGATACACACACTTCCTATATTTATCTAAATATATACATTCAGTCTCACCCAAACAGTGTGTGCATGCATTGTACCCCTTGGTTGTCTGCCCTGAGAGGTTAGTAAGAGCTGGCTAATCGTTGATCGTTACAAAAAGCAAACCTCGTAGGTCAAATTCATCCTGTTTGTGCTCATCCCACACACGTACACCTTCTTCCCGCCACAACTGTAAAAGTTCTTCAACTAATGGCCTGAGATACACATCAAGCTCGTTGCCAGGTTGCTTCGGGCCTTGGATGAGCACTGGCATCATAATGAACTTTCGCTTCATGCACAATCAAGGAGGAAGGTTATAAATACATAGAGTCACATGCCATGTGCTATGACTGCTGCTCTGCTCCCCAAAAGGATTGAAGCCGTCTGTACTTAGAACAAACCTTAAGTTCCTTGCGTCATCTGCAAAGTCTGGGAACTCTCTCTCAATTTTTCTCCACTGCGACCCATCAGCGGGGTGTCTGCACAACGCGTTTTTCTTACGGTCCTCTTTGTGCCATCGCAACAACTTGGCATGCTCTCTGTTTGTGAACAGTCGACGTTTCAACCGTGGTATTATAGGAGCATACCACATCACCTTGGCAGGAACCCTCTTCCGGGGACGCTCGCCCTCAACTTCACCAGGGTCATCTCGCCGCACCTTATACCGCAATTCAGTGCATACCGGGCATGCATCCAAATTCTCGTACTCACCGCGGTAGAGGATGCAGTCATTAGGGCAAGCATGTATCTTCTGCACTTCTAATCCTAGAGGGCACAGAACCTTCTTTGCTTCGTACGTACTGCCGGGCAACTCGTTGACCTTTGGAAGCATCTTCCTAATTATCTGCAGCAACTTTCCAAATCCCTTGTCAGTCACACCACATTCTGCCTTTCACTGCAGTAATTCCAGTGTGGTACCCAGCTTTTTCTAACCATCTTCGCAACTTGGATACAACTATTTCTTGTGATCCTCTAACATCTGCTCGAACTTCAACCTCTCCTTTTCAGTTCCACACTCTCTCTTTGCATCAGCAATGGCCCGACCAAGATCGTCATCGGGCTCATCCGGTGCCTCTTCATCTTCAGCTTCCCCTGTTGCAGTATCACTGTAATCCGGGAACATAGGATAGTTGTCATCATCTTCTTCTTCATTATCTTCCATTATAACCCTTTCTTCTCCGTGCTTGGTCCAACAATTATAGCTGTGCATGAAACCGTGCCGAATAAGATGGGTTTGAAGGGTTCTCGCGTCTGGATAATCTGTCTTATTCTGACAGTTGACACATGGACAACACATGAAACCATTGGTATTGTGGGCCTTGGCTACCTCGAGAAATTTTCTCAAACCCGTCATGTACTCGGCAGTGCGTCGGTCACCATGCATCCATTGTCGGTCCATCTGCATTATATAATCTAAAAGATATATTGCTGCCCCTGCACCGCGAGCTCAGGGCGATTTCGAGCTCTTAGCCGTCCGATCTTCAGCGCGAGGCAATCCGCACCGTTCATTCGAGCGTTGATTTACGCTGACCGTTTATTGGCCCACCCGTCATCGTCTTTGCGGGTCGGGTTTCCTGTCTAACTCGACGTGCGCACGAAACGAGTGGAGGAGAGCGCTCGCGACCCCACTGCTCTCTCCCCGCGCATGGTCGGCGGTCGCCAGTCCGACATCTCGCTTCGCTCACCCAATCCCCTCGCGCACTCTCTCCTCTCCCATTCCCAAACCCTAGATCTCTCGCACCCGTCGACGTCGGCGCTCCGGTCGTCTCTCCTTCCCCAAACCCTTCTTCCTCCCGTTGCTACCACTGCCGCCATTACTCCATGCGCTTGCGCCGCCAACACCCTCTTTCCGCGACCCGTTGGCGCCGGTCCATCCTCCGATTGAGCAGGCCGCGTCGTCTCCATCGCCATTGCCGGGAAAAGCGCATCGTCAGAAAGAGCTCTCCGTCGCCTCGAGCACAACATCCTCCAACCCAATCGCTGGAGCTGAACAGGAGGTTTGTGCGCTGCTGCTCTTTGCATCCCTGTCTTCTTCGATGTGCTACCGGAGGAGCACGGATGGCTGCGCTCCATCTCCCCCTCACGTGCTCAGGTACTCACTCTCCTCCTGCCCTCCCCTCCCCGTACCTTCTCTCCTCCCCTCCCCTCACTTTCTCCTCTCCTTCCATGGCACGCCCAGGCTACAATGACGAACGAGGAGGCCGGCCTGCTCACACGCTGCTGCTGTTGTCCTCGCCCTTGGCGTCGTGGCCAAGGAAAACGACCAGCTGATGTGCATCTCCATGGATTCGTCAATCCGGGTGTTCCAGCAGCGCAGGTTAGCAATTGACCTCGCCTTTGGCTCCCATTCCCTTCCTTGGACATCTATTACGAATTCTAGGGCTGACCTACAACTTCTTTTCTTCTTCCTACCGTGAGGTTGAAGTTGTGCACAGAAACTGTTTGTGTAAATGCCTCCCCACAGCTCAACTTGGATCTGTAAGTTACCTACAAAGAGAAACCTAGATCCGTCTCTTTTTCTCTTGATTCTTTATGTGTTTCAGTTCAGCCTTTTGGTTCCAATTAATTTACATGTTATATTGTTGTGCATAAATATCAGGTTGTAACAGATTGAATTTTGGAAAGTTCTATTTTGGCGGGGAAGAGACACCAAGGCAGAATGAAAGGTATATGCTCTACATTTGAAATTAACTGAACTACAGCTGTGTTTCCATATCTGTAATTAACAAAGGCCGTGGATAATTATATACAAACATGATGCGCAAAGAGGCCACTGACTCATTAAGAATGCTCACTTTTTTATTGTTGTTTCAGGCACTCATCATCATTATCGACACGAGGACGCTTGAAAAGTGTCTGTCATATGTTGTAGCTCTGAAGATCATGTAAGATTTCTCTCACTATCCATAGATATATATACTCTAGAAAAGATACCACAAGGTGCTTGTGGAATTGCCTTCGAGATGATTATGTTTCTGGCTGCACCTAATAATTAAGATTTTGATACAAAATTAGGTCTGACATGTGGGTTTGTACGGCAGCTGAACTGGGAAATTATATTTTCTCAATTCCTATAGATAATTATTCCCTGTTGTATTGGCGTTGTCCTTATTAGTGCAAGTTTTGGTGATGTTTTAGTTTACGCATAGCCTTAACAATTTCGGTTTCGCTATCATGGTGAACATCTGCTAATTTTTTTTTGTGTTGTGATGCATTTCTTATATCCAGCAACCTCTTAAATCTGTACAAACATGAAGGTGTTATTGTACTATTGATTGGGATTATGCAAAACGAGAACACTCATATTATTTAGTGATGATTCTGCCACTCCTTTTTAGGCTCTTGCTTCTTTTAACAACTTGAAAGTTATTTTTTTCCATTTCATATATTGCGTTGACAAGATATACCAGCAATTAATTTCTTTCTATCAGTTCAAGACATCGCATGATGTGCATTTTTACTTTTATATGCATGCCTCATTAGTACACTAATGTTGTTCTTGCTCTACAGGTTCATCTAGCTGCGTCTTATTGATAATTACCTATATTTACAACTTTGTATTGCATGAATTTTGAATGAGTTAACACTGTTGTGTACAATGATGCCAAGGCCGGATCGATGGTCCAAGCTCCAGGTCAAAATACTATTTTTTTCTTGTCATTTATATAGATGAACTGTTAGTTTATTTTGATTTTGGTTAGGATATGTCTAGAATTAGCAATTGCCTAAATTTTAAATTAGTTTTGAGTTGATTATTTTTTGGTCTATGCTCTTCAGGTCAATATACATATGCATAGTACTATAATCATGTTGTGATGCATCTGATGGAAAACCATAAAATGTTTCTTATCATCTTATGAGAATAATGTAATTGCACGATCAAAGGTTAGTGTTTTGGATCAAAAGTTAGTGTCTGGTCGAACATGGCGGGCATCTTATGTACATGCACAGAACATACTTAAGATACATAGGTTCACATTGATGTATTAGATTATACCATAGTTAAAATAGAGGCAGCCAGACTCGGATCTCACAAAAATTAAGAACTAGCGCTCTCTGCCAAGAAGAAAAGGCTTCTAAAAACAATGGTCTTACATAGATAATGCAACAATAGTAATGGAACAAATATGCAGTACCACGACATGCTATGCTCCAGTCGATTAAATATTATGAAGTGTAGTTAGCTACAAAGAAACACACCCTTCTGTGTTAAATGGCAAATGTCTCATGCTTGCATTTATGTTTATAACTTTATATATATGCTTGCCTTGCATAGTCCTGAGTTTCAGATCTAAGAAGCATTGATTTTTTTGTATTACTTCCCTTTATTATTCTCTTGCTATGCTGCGTTTCTAATATCTACTTGCCATAATATATTGAATATCACTTTAATCTGTACAGACATAAAAATAGATATACACGCTTGCATAGTTTGATTCTGTAAGTACTAAGTAAACGAAGAAATGAATGAACATCAATTAAACAAATGTACATCTATTATAAATCTAAATGCTTATTCTTTGTTGCCTTGGCGGTGCTTTTGACATATATATAACGTTAAAATTGTACGTACAACAATATCGGTGCTACTTTTCGCTAATAGGGTCTATTGCCATATGCATCATATGCACTGGAGACTTAAAACAAATAGTAACTGCATGTTTCCTTACAGTAACGACTGGATCTGCTGGTTTTCTCTTTGGTTTATCGTATGTATTATTCGGAGAGGCTGCCAGTTTCCTAGGTAAATACCCTTTCTTCACCCAGCCTTTTCTTATCTATGCCTAGAGGGTGTTCGGTAAAAAGGCCCAGGTGACAATATTAGTGTTACAAGCAGTACCTATTTCATAGTGTTTTCTTTAGTCTTTACCATGCATAGCTGGACGTGTTATAGAATGCTCCGTTCAGCTGGTTAGTATGTGGTCGGGGTGCATACTATGATCTCAGGAAGTAATTAGGTTGAAAAATGCATGTTGATTGTATGGTTTTATGAAAGAGTTCATGTGTATATATCCGCATATTTACTCATCTCATGTGCGCAGGTGTTATTTAGAAATAAAGAAAAATATGTGTAGATACTGAATACGCAGGTTACCTGGCAGTTGTAATAACTAATTTCACGCAATGCAGTCATGTAACAAAAAATATTTGCTTCCATTATGTATTGCATAATTTGAAGTTGTGCTAACCAAGCTACTGATGTGTAAAAATGAACAAACAGTACATACCTGACAAACATTCCATGCAGGATACCTCCTGTATTTGTCAGCTAATTACAAGTTGGGGTCAAAGCAAAAGGATTGCATAATTTTTTGGTTTGTTCCTTCAAGCAACGACTGTCTTGCCATGTTTTGTACATGTACCAGTGCTTACATTTCTCATTGAAAGGTTGTTTAACCAGCTGAAAACATTTTAGAGCACCAGGTTGTTCCATTCTTACTTACATGAATATGACCCACTTGGCGATGCTTAAATGTTTCGTTTAATTTGTACTTCTGCTTTGGACTTTATGAGGGAGACCCATTTTAGATATTAGAAGGTTGTAGTTGGTTCTTTGATGTATATTTAAAATGGAAAGGGCAGCTATCTTTATTGCACTTTTGGCATAATAATTTTTGGAACCATCTTGAATATGTAAAACATGCTGATCAACTTAGCGTTATGCAAAAGAAGTAAATTGTGAGATTTAAGATCTTTCAGTATTTTGTTAATGCAAAAGTATATTTTGTAATTGTGCAATCCGAGAATCCTAGAACACACGAGCATGTTTCTCTTCCAATTGTAATAAAGAACTCAGTTGTTCTAATTGAAGCATATTTTTAATTCATTGTTTCTATAGGGAGCTAGAGTGCCTGCCATGAGGTTGGTCCAACGGGTCGTTTGTCTTGCTGATCGATACATTGCCCAAAACAGAGGGCATACTTAGGCTAAACAAGTACTCAAACAGGCAACATCCCTTTATTTCAATATTTATTTCTTATTATCTTTCATAGCTGGGCTTGAACTAATTTGATATGCTTTTATTGTTTATATTGTGAAGGCTCGAAGGTGTCGTCATTCTTCTAGCTGTTGATTTTTTCTGCACGAAGGTTATATTGTTGGTCAGCATGTGGTCATCTAGGTTCTTTTTTTGTGTGTCTGTCCTTCTCATGCTCTATCGTTTCCATTGTGAGTGCCTGCCTAGCGATGTCCTTTACCCACAGATAACTCTCTTCGGTGTTGCTTTCTGATGTTTATTGGGTTGAAGCGATATGTCAGGTATCTTACCATGTTTTGTTTCCATGCATTACAGATTAATCATGTACTACAAAAATCCTTTGTGATACAAACATGATGTAGTTAGAGTACTAGAAAAATCCTTTGTGATACGAAACATGATGTAGTTATCTTTTACAGGAAATGCACATTCTGCATCTGACATAATTAGCATCTGATGGAATTCATCTATGTCATCCAAAAAGTAATGATTTAAATGTCAATTGTGTGATGGTTGTTGTTTGTGTATGTGATTTCCTTGCATAGTCGTGATTTCTGGCTGGCTCTCCTTTACTGTAATTTTAGATCAACATTGAATGATTTTAATCTGGTTTTCAGATTGTCTTCCCCTATTATTAGGTTGTGTGGAACATCTATGAAATGCATGGATGTTTGTTTGTTAATTGTACAAATATATTGGAGGTTAATTCATTGGTTTTATGGCGCATTAATCTCTGATACTTATGGTGTGGATACCACAGAATGGCCATAGCCATTTTTTACTTTTGTAATGTAGAGTTCTATGCAGATATGGGAGATCGCAAGATACCTATCTGTATGTTGCCTAAAGGTGTTCTGTTTTAATTTACATATAAAATATGAACTAATCTAATACTCTCATTGTAGTCAAAATTTCCTTTACATTGCACCCACATTAGTTGCTTTGATAGTATATATTGCTTGATCCACTGCCTTTTGGAGTTTTACCACGAGTAGACTGTCAAGATGCGTTGGAGGTTGATCTGTCGGTGCAGGCGACTTTAATCACATTTGACAACAGTTGTGTTGCACTTTTGTTCAGGTCCTTGCCTTCCCTATATTGCTTGATCCACTACCTGTTCGTGCTATTGGCCTTACGTGGTTCAGTTGTTTTTCTATTCCCTCCTTATTCTTATCCCGCTTTGTCTAAATGCCTTAAGAAAGGAGAAGAGCAAGGGGAATCAAGATTTATTCATTATGCTTTTCTTGATTCATATTTACCAAAAAAGTGTATGATAGATAATTTATTGTCCAGATTAAGACAAACCTACTAAGTTAAGCCCAGCTATGATAGGTAGGTTTGTTCTGGTCTCTATTTTTCCAGGCGATCGTCTTTCTGGATGTGCTTGGGTTTAGGACGCTATTTGTCAAGTTATGTATTTAGGTTTTTATCCATCGCAGAAAGCTTTGTTGTGTCTGCAGTCCAAGAATAAGAATACTTGACCTACTGCCTTCAGGTTGATGAGTTTTGTCAATGTGAAGTTTATATGAAAACTAAAGCACTTGCATCTCTATTGGCAACTAGGAGAAGGTCATTGTTATCTCACAATTATGTATCAAATCAGTTCTGCATTAGTTGTATGACCGTCAACACCTGATCTCTTTCTTGCATATGAACGAGACAACTACCGCCAACTAATTTCATTTGGCATTGCGATGCAGTATGGAAAAAATAATAAATGAGTATATGAGGTTAATTCTGTTTCATGTTATCTACATGTCAAGGTTTTGTTCATCACTGACAAACCTACTATTGACAGAGCTTATGACATGGCAAATGTGGTCCCTTACCAAGAACAACAGCCGAGCAAAGGGAGATAAATGAAAGGTTAAAGAGTGTGGCCAATATATCTAATTTTGAAAGCATTACATCATATGAGTGAATTACCACGACGAGAAGAATCATTTGTACCAGATGAAGACCTATACATTGTACCAGATGTTCAACGTTGATCATGCATCACCCATGGAGCTGTCTTCTTACCTTAGAATATTTTAGATAAAACTCCTTAGCATGTTAGCACAATTGTGCTCTCAGCTATGTATTAGTGATCTTATGGCTGTAAACAAATTTACCCCTATTATATGTTTTTGTTTTGTGAATCTAAAAGGATAGGCCTCTTGATTTCCTAAGTTATTTAGCTCATATTTTAACTTACATTTTGCATGCTATTATATATATATATATATATATATATATATATATATATAATCATATTATTTTATTGGTAAAATGGGGGCAACTCACAAAATCATCGTCGTTGAGAAGATAAACCCACAAAGTCATTGATAATCTTATCTGAGCCTGTTATGTTGTTTCTCATCACAACAATATAAGTGCTACATGTGTTCACGGGATGTTTGACCAGCGTCGAGACCCTCTTATGAACTTTATTGTCGTGAACAAAAAATGTCTTGAACAATGGCTGATTAACATGGTGATCTCTTATGAACTTTATTGTCGTGAACAAAAAATGTCTTGAACAATGGCTGATTAACATGGTGATCGACCATTTACTTATTTAATCTTTAGAAACCAGGTGACCCATATAAGGTATGAAAGTAGCTTCTTATGTGCTACTATACACAAGTAGCTACAAAATATTACTTGCATTCGGATCATTCATTTAACTTGCTATGGTCCGTCCCAGTTTGTTAATTGTTTTGTTTTGCATCCGATGATTTACAATTCTATGTTTCGATTGGATGTAATGTCTTGCAGGATTTATTTTGCTCAATTTATTTTGCTCTGCCTATGAATATAATACATCGGTAATGCTTACCTGATGCCAATGATCAGTTCACTATTTGATGTGCATACTGCTTGAAGCGGGTAGTGTCTGCCTATTTATTGTTCAAGCTGATGAACCCCGTGTTTGACGGCTGCAAGAGCCCGGTTGAAATTTTTGTCATCTATGATATGTAATAGACTATGACAATATTATCCATGTAACTTTATGCTAAGTATGAATCTACCTTATCTATCTTCTGTCTGTTTACATTAAAATATTTCTACCTGTTTGTCCATGTTGCCATCTATATCTATATCTATATCTATATCTATTGGGTTATTCTTTCAGACAATTTTATTTCGATGTTGTCAAAATTTACAACAAAAAATAAATGCTACAACTAATAATATTTTCTTGCTTTTCAACATTTCATTACTGTATCCATGTAATACGCGATGAAGAGGGTGTTATCCATGTGCTAATTAATTCTTTCGAAACCAGGTGACCCGCGGCAAGCCGCGCCCAAAATCTTTATTTCGGCGTTGTCCCTGTGCTATTTTATTTCAGTGTTGTCAATATTTACAATAACAAAATAAATACTACAACTAACAATTTTTCTTCCCTTTTAACATTGCCACGGCGGTGTCCATGCAATAGAAAATGAAAAGGGCGTTCTCACTGGGCTAATAAATTATCTCAAAACCAGGTGGCGCGCGGCAAGCCGCGCCCCAAATCTAGTTAACTATATCAATAACCATGCATTACAGAACATCGAGAAATAACCACTGAACATATGCATTGTATCAATGACAAATGAAAGGAGAGAAAAATTAACCTCGATCGAAAAGATGGATAAAACTTAAGTGTGCATCAAATCATTTTGTGAACTCTCTCGGTCATTTCATCGAACACCTTGCTTGCATACTTAAGAAAAATAAACCAACACACACCTCCCCATCATAACTGAAAAAAAAATGCCTTCAATGGTCTTGGAGGGGGAGGGGCTGCAGATATATATAGGCATGCACCTATTTGTCCCGGTTCTAGCCACGAACCGGGACAAAAAGGATGCTCCGATGAGGCACGGACCTTTTGTCCCGGTTCGTGGCTAGAACCGGGACAAAAGCTCCCGAGCTGGAACACGTGGAGGCTGGGAGGCCCCATTTATCCCGGTTTGTAATGCAACCGGGACAAATGGGGTGGTCCGAAGACCTGTTTTCTACTAGTGAAGTATCTTTCTTTTGTTTTTTACCTAAGACTGCGTCCTCTTTGGGTCCCATGTGGTGATTGAAATAGGATCGGCCCTGAAACAGCATCATTGGCGAGATATATACATGCAATAATCATCGGAAATACACATGCAATTAATAGTCCGAGATTTTAGGGGTTTATCTTGAGTATAATTTTGTATTGTGTTGATGCAATTATGCTATCTTTAATGCTTGCTACTAGGGTCCGAGTGACATGATTTCAGTACTGAACTTATTTTGCCCTATCATATAATTGAGTTTGGTATTTATTTGTAAAGTGTGTTACCTGCTATTATATTGAACCTGTGAACCCTAAAAGTGACATATAGGAAAAACAAGAGGGAGATGTCTTAGTTTGAGAATTCAATTTGTTCATGAAGTGTTAATGTGTTGTTCCCTATTTGGTCACGCCACACATGATCTTCATCACAGCAGGTGAAGCGCAGGCTAGGTGAGATCCAAAGTATAAACAGACCCATCAAAATGCAAACCGTAAAACAAGCTATATCCTTAAGGATGTCATCCAACAATATGTCTTGAGAGAGCAATTTCCATCGCCCGGTACCCCGGTTGGCAAAAGAGAGAGAGCTTCTGCTCTGGCTCGTGCACTACTAGGACGACAGTGACAATGCATGTTGTGGAGATAGCCACCCGCGAAAACCTCCATGCATGCAAGTGTCTTGACCGACGGGAGCGTGGCCTGGGCGCCGGTGAGGGGGTTAAGGATCCTCGTCGGTAGAGAACACCCAACCGTTTGAGGAGAAGAAAATCCCCCTGCTATGGTGTCGAAAGAGGACGCGGAACATGGTGTCGGTGGAGGGGCAGCTGTATAGGGCGGCGTGGTTGGGTCCGTACTCTCTACCCGTGGCAAGGGTAGAACATGCACGGTGCCTGCTTGGTCGACGGGCGGCGGAGGCGGCGGATATCCAGCGCCGCCATGATGATCAGCAGGAGATGTGGAGCCTTCACCACCCATTTGGTCGCCAATGCAATCCACGTGCATCGGGGGCCGTTTGAGTGTGAGGATGGATCCAAAGGTGCAGATCGAAGTTGGCATCCAAACTCGCAATCAGCCTGCGTTGCCTGGCCACCGGCCGTATGAATCTGTGAATCATAAGGAGAGGAATCGAGTCGATCGAGAGTCCGGCCGGGTTCTAGTTTCCCAAAGAAAGAAATTAATCGAGCGAGAGTCCTCTCCGGTCTATGTGCGTGCCCTACTCCTCCTACGTGTGTGTGTATTCCGCTCGGCCACGGTCTCATGTTTAAGCCTACTCGGTTGAAGCAGGGCATATATACTTCTACGATCTTCAACGGACACATCAATCCAATCTCTCAGCAGCTACCCCATCGACAACTCGATTTCAGACCACCCGCCCTGCAGCTTCCTGCTTCCCCGTCGACCTTCTCGATCTCCTTACAAACACCTCCTAGCTAGCTAGGTCATGGACCCTGCCCAGATTCCTCAACGGTAAAAAACATCCAACACCTCCCTTCGTTCTGCACACCACAGTACTTCTTTTTCAGCTGGATCGGTTATGTTCGTTCGTATCACCCCCTAAAAACTTGGACTTGTTTTAATCTAGTGCAATATATAAGTCTAATCTTTTGTGCATTACATGTGTTAAAAATACTTGCAGATGATATTCAAACTAATATGAAACTTGCATTGAGTCTGGCACCCCC
The DNA here is from genome assembly GCA_026929855.1 of Poa annua. NCBI lineage: Eukaryota > Viridiplantae > Streptophyta > Magnoliopsida > Poales > Poaceae > Poa > Poa annua. The sequence goes on from CM049436.1 coordinate 896,471, forward strand.
AAACGATCCAATCATATACATCCGTCATTGGTTAGATGCATTTTAATTTAATGTGTTCAGCACACGCTCATTGAAGGAATCAGTTCTTTTGATTAATTATACTATCGCATCTGTTTCAGGGTCGCAGACCCCGCTCCAAGCATCTCGTGCGTGGATTCCAAGAGGCTGCGGCATGGTGGGAAGCTAGCCTACCCTATCTCCAAGGTGCTCGACGACGACGACCTCCTCATTGAGATCCTGGCCCGTCTCGGCTTCCCTACCACCCTTTTACGCGCCGCCCTTGTCTGCAAGCGTTGGTTCCTCCATGTCTCCAACCCCGCCTTCCTTCGCCGGTTCCGCAAACTCCACCCGCCTCGGATTCTTGGCTTCTTTGTTCACCAAATGTTCGGTGAGGACATCACACACTTCGTGCCAATGCTGCCGCAGCCCCCAGAGCTTGAAGTTGTCGTTCGCCATGCAAACTTTATATTGGACGCCTACAAGAGCATGCGTATCCATATCGTGCACTTGGAAAACGAGAACGTCTTCGTCCCCATGGCATCCACTACCTATGGAGAAGCAGTGCACAACCTGCTGTCCTCTGGTAGAGGAATAATGCCTATCTTACCACAACTGCCACCCTGCCAACTCCACATTGGCACTTTCTGCACTATGAATCAGCTCGTCTTTAAGGAAGAAGAAGAAGGTGGCGGCTTGTCTTACTTCTATGTGTGGATCGAGTCTACCGGGCAGTTAACAAATTCTACGGTGCACGTGTATAAGCTACAAGACGGTTCCTGGTGCAGGCTTACCTCGATCACTCTTACAAATCTCTTTTTTGATCCACGGGCACGAGGAGTTATTCTCGTTGGCGCTAAAATCTATATATCCTCTAACTCCCAAAGCAACATTCTTGTCTTAGATTTGACGAACTCAAGTTTCTCCATAATTCAGCTCCCGCAAGGGGTGGAGTATCACATCACGGGAGACACCATGCTTTCACATGTTGATGACGATTCTGGTGTATATCTTATCCATGCTAACAAGCTTCAACTTAGCATCTGGCACCATAACACGGACAGCTGGTTGCTGGTGGATACCATTTGTTTGCATGATCTGTTTAACCATTTGAGGATGATGGATCACACATTTGAGGATGGCCATAGTAAGTATGTCCGTATAAGCCAAGTGGGAAAAAATGTGGAGTCTGTGTTCTTGCAGTTGGGTCGATCTCTACTCTACTTGGATATTAAGTGCAGGACATTGCGTAAAGTGTATGGAGTTGCAAGAGATGATGCATTGCCTGCATTGCCCCATATCCATCCTTTGATGATGATTTGGCCTCCCACCTTCCCTGCGCTCAAGAATGATCATGCAAGGTTTGCCTAATGCCCTTTTCATTGATGCTAATAATATTCGTCGCTTTTGCTTCATTCCATAGAGGTAAAAAGTTCTGAATTATATGAGTATTGCACCGCTGGATCAGGGTGTGTCCCATGTGTATGGGTGGCATTCGAAGTGTGATTCTCTAACTATTGTATCTCATCTTTTTAAAACTGTTATTTTATGGTGATCCAAATTCATATGACGATATGGAGTGAGCGGCTAACTTTGAAACGAAGCGGAGGCCCGTCGCCGGGAGGCTTGGGCCGTGTCCGAGTCGGATCGTGTCCGAGTCGGATCGCAACCGACTTAGGCTTTTGCCCACTATAAATACATCTTGTAAAGCCGCCGGTTGGGGTAAGCCATACATTGTAAACCCACGACGTTTGTAACCTCACCCCGATATAGTGAAGTATTGCTGGCTGGCGCCCGTGGTTTTTTCCTCTCCTTTGTTTGGAGAGATTTTCGACGTTAAAATCTCGTGTCCCCGTTGGTTTGATCGTTCTGCTCTTCGTCGTTTCTTGCTATCTTTTGTAACAAAAACTCTGTTCTCGGTGTATGTCGTATAATAGAAAAAACCTTCTGGAACGTGTACTGTCCCTCACAAGGAATTTAGTTACTGGATCCTACATCTTACAAGGGTACGCTGCTGACCATAGATGCTTGTTGATTTAGAAAACAATGAAGATTTTCCTTTTATAAGTAACATCCAATCTTGTACGACCAGATTGTACGTTTTAGTGGGTTGACTATCTTCTTTGGATAGAAATGCATTGAACCTTTACTACTGCTGTATCAATAGCATAATTTTGACTTTTGATGGCGCCATATAAAAAAAATCATGTACAAGTGTATAAATCCAACTATCCTAAAACATGCAGGGCACCGGGATGGTGTTGTTTTATCTCCTTATTTGACCAATTGTATATTTTAATGGGTAAACTAACTTGCGATTTCTAAGGGATATTGAGGCATATTTGCCATCTTTATTGCTGGAAGAACTGTATCACATTTAATCTCGGGTCACACTTTATATGTTACTTATATTGTACAACTAGTTACCTGATTATCTCTTTCTATGTTTTGCTTGGAACAGTACTGATGCCACGTGAAGATGACGAAGGGTCTTGGATCAAATAAGAGTGGCCTGAGAAACATTTCTTTGTTACCAGCTTGGTTGTGCGGTCGCACATCTTAGAGAAGTGGTTATTAGATTAGGCTGTTATAGAACTGGTTACTATATAATTCTGCGAGATGTAATTTGATCGGGTGCTTTATGACTGCTTAAAAAGATGCACATCCTCCTAACTTTCTACCTATTGATTTCATGTTATTTTTGAAGTGTCATGTCCAGCTCTAAATCCTGTTGGCTATTTGTGCTTTGCACACATGCGCCTTTGAACTCCTTAATCAAGAGATCCAATCCAAGATCTCTTCAACAAAGTGAGTTCAAACTGCATGATTAGATACAGATGCAACGTCCCAAGACTTAACGATGAAGCTTTTTTTTGCGACTTAACGATGAAGCTTAACATAATGTTATTTGCACTAACGACTTGCTCTACTTCCTTTTGAACACTGGCTGCTTTAGTGCCTGAACTGAAAGCACACCGGCTTTAGTAAAACAGCAAGCTCTAATTTTTTTTAGAAATGGGGAGTCCCAGCCTCTGCATCAAAGTGATGCATACGGCCGCTTTATTAATTTATTCAAAGTATGTTTTGTAGCTTATTACATCTCATGGATCACATAAGGTTGAGACATGGATCAACCATCTAAATAAAGCTAATAACATGAGAAGCCTATGCTTTAACATGATAGCCTATAATTAAGCTGCCAGCCGTATTGGTTGAATAATTGCCGGGCAACCAATTCCAAACGGTTGCACCCAAAATCCATGTCCTGGCGGCGTTCCAGTGGCTGGAGAAAGGACCACGTACGAATCCAGTGTGTGGCCAAAGGAATAACCTGCAAGAAAGAGGAAGCTTTCGAATTGTTAAAAATAATATCATTTCGCACATGCCAGATGGCCCAAAGCAAAGCACAAACTCCTACTCTTATGTTGGATTTGTCTTTCTTTGGAACACCACTTAACCAATTCCCAAACAAATTCGTTATGTTTGTTGGGGGTGTAATGTTAAATGCCATAAACACAATGCGCCAGAGGACCTGTGCCATAGGGCAAGATATAAAAAGATGTTGCACTGTTTCAGCTTTGTCACAGAAACAACACTTTGTGCTTCCCTGCCATTTTTTCCTAGATAAGTTAACCTTTGTTAACAGTACTCTGCGATACATAAACCACATGAAGATCCTAATTTTCAGCGGCACTTTAAGTTTCCAGATGTACTTTCTAAGAAAGGGTGTATTACCATTCAAAAGATCAAGATACATAGACTTAGTTGTATATTTTCCTGTAGCCGTAAGCCCCCAAACGAACCTATCTTTGTCATCCGAAAACTGAACATCCATTAACCGAGTAACCAAATGAAGCCATCGCCCCCATTTATTCCCGGTTAGCGCTCTTCTAAAAGCTAAATTTGGATGTTCACCCTGTAATACCGCAGCCACCGAAACGTTTTTTCGTTGGACAATGTTATACAAGGATGAATACTGTTGCGATAGAGGTGCATCTCCTAACCATTTGTCCTCCCAGAACCTTGTGTTCTGTGCATTGCCTATAACAAATGAACCCCTAGAGAAGAACTCTTCCTTAACTCTCATTAGACCCTTCCAAAAAGGAGAGTCTGTAGGGTTAGCTTGCACCTGGGAGAGTGATTTGTTATGTAAGTATTTATTTTTGAGCAGCTCTTGCCAAACACCTTCCTCATTCAACAATTTGAATAGCCACTTGCATAGAAGAGCTTTATTTTTAAGCTCTAACACTTCAATACCAAGTCCACCTTGATCTTTAGGTCGACAGATGATGTTCCATTTTGCTAGGCGATATTTCTTCTTATGCCCGTCACTTTGCCAAAAAAAACGTGATCGATAATAATCTAATCTTTTACATACCCCTTTAGGTATTTCTAAGAATGACAACAGGAACATAGGCAAGCTTGTCAAAACGGAATTAATTAGAATGAGGCGATCCCCATATGAAAGTAATTTCCCTATCCAACAAGCAAGCTTCTTCTCAAACCGATCTTCCACCGGCTTCCACTCTCCATTTGTAAGCTTCCTAAAATGTATTGGAATGCCCAGATATCTAAAAGGAAGGGTACCCATCTCGCAGCCAAAAATTTGCATGTATTCATGCTGTACCTCTTTTGCTTTGCCAAAACAATAGATTTCACTCTTGTGGAAATTTATTTTTAGGCCGGATAGTTGCTCAAAAATGCAGAGAATTAGCTTCATATTCAATGCCTTTTCTATATTATGTTCCATGAAAATAATAGTATCATCCGCATATTGTAAAATAGAAACCCCTCCCTCAACTAGATGAGGAATGAGTCCTTCTACTTGACCATCCTCTTTTGCTCTTGCAATGAGAATAGCGAGGACATCAGCTACTATATTAAATAGAATGGGAGAGAGAGGGTCGCCCTGTCTCAAGCCCTTTTGAGTTTGAAAATAATGACCTATGTCATCATTAACCTTGATGCCTACGCAGCCTTTGCGAATAAACTGGTCTATCCAAGAACACCACTTTTCATTAAAGCCTTTCATACGGAGCACTTGTTGCAAAAAAGGCCATTTAACTTTGTCGTATGCCTTCTCAAAGTCAATTTTGAAGAGAACACCATCCATTTTCTTCCTGTGAAGTTCGTGGATAGTCTCATGAAGCACCACTACCCCCTCTAGTATGTGGCGCCCCGGCATGAAAGCTGTTTGTGTTGGTCTAATTACTTTTTGTGCTACCAAAGAGATGCGCAAGGTAGCAACCTTGGTGAATATTTTGAAGCTCACATTGAGAAGACAAATGGGTCGGTATTGCTGGATTTGGACAGCGTCCTCTTTCTTGGGAAGTAATATAATGGTTCCAAAGTTCAGCCGAAATAGGGGCAAGTTTCCTCGCTGAAACTTACTCACCATTGCCATAAAATCATTTTTTATTACTCCCCATAATTTTTGGTAGAATTCAGCGGGGAACCCGTCTGGTCCCGGTGCTTTATTCCTTTCCATCTGCATAATCGCCTCGTACACCTCCTTCTCTGTGAAGTCATTGGTGAGGATGTCATTCTCTTCTGAAGACAACTGAGGAATATCATCCACTTGAGATTCAATTAAGGAAAAATTATTTGTGACCGGTGCCCCAAACAATTTTTTATAATATTCCGAGATAAAAACTCTTAGATTTTGTTCCCCAACAATGGTCCCCTCATCTTGTTCAAGCTGAAAATTTTTCTTTCTTCTATGTTTGCCATTTGCAATTAAGTGAAAGTATTTAGTGTTATCGCCACCCTCCTGTATATATTTTACTTTAGCTCTTTGAGCCCATTTTGACTCTTCTGCTCTACGAAGATGAGCCAACTTATCATTGGCACTCCTCAAAGTATCCCTCTCGGAGGACGACAAGGGTGCGGACTCAGCCTTTTTGTCTAAGAAATCTATGAGGGATATGAGAGTATCACGTTCCTTTTTATAGGCACTACTCATGTTACGTGCCCATCCCCTCAGATATTGGCGAATGTGGCGGATCTTATTCTGCCACACTTCCAGAGGGGTGTTACCCGTAGTAATAGTAGCCCATTCTTTAGCCACCATCTCATAGAACCCATCCTGTGCAAACCAAGATAGTTCAAAGGAGAAGACAGATTTATTTCCAATATGGGCTTGCTCACCAGAATCCAAAAGTAAAGGCGAATGATCTGAACCAGCCCTAGAGAGGGCACGAACTGTTGCGAGTGGAAACTTATTTTCCCAGTCCACACTAACCAAAATCCGGTCCAGTTTCTCAAGGGTTTGGACCTCTCTACGGCTAGTCCAAGTGTATTGTCTGCCTGACAATTTGAGCTCCTTCAAGCTAAGACTTTCTATTATCGCATTAAATAGAAAAGGCCAACGCGGGTTAAAATTGTCATTATTTTTTTCATCTTAACGTCGAATAATATTGAAATCCCCTCCACATAGAAGTGGTAACGTATCCACCTCACAAAACCGAACCAGCTCGGCCAAAAATTCTTGCTTTTTAGCATCTTGAGCTGCCCCGTATACTGGCACAAGCGACCATTCAAAACCATCTACTTTCGATTTCACATGGAATTTGACAGAAAAATCGCCCGCAACAATCCCCTTAACTGAAAAAGAAGATGAATTAAAGCCGACTAGAATGCCTCCGGAACGCCCTTGTGGCGGGAGACAATACCACATGAAATCATAGCCGCCCGAGATATGTTTCAAAAAAGGAGCGGAAAAACTTGATCTTCCGGTTTCCAGAATTGCAATAAAATCTAATTTGTTTTCCCTAATCAACTCATTTACTGCTAGATGCTTAGCCGGGTCACCAAAACCGTCGCTATTCCAAAAACAACCTCTCATTGTGACGTTATAAATTTTGTTTTTTGAGCCTAGCACTTCTCCTAATGTCCTTTCTTTCTGATACGGCAGTCTTTATCGCCTTTTTAATTTTAATTCTGTGAGTGGGTGGATCCGTGTGATCCAAAGAACCTAATTGTTCTTCCCTCTCCAAATCTTCACTTAGAAGATTCGCTTTTTGCAAAACTAAACTATTAAGATCGAGTTCATTCTCCTTAGTTGTTTCCTCATATTTTTTCAGAATTGTCAACGTACGTGTAAGATCGTGGAGATTACAGACTTGTTGAAGTCATTCCAGTTTTCTCAGTTTCAAGACTGAATCGGGCAGGAATTCAGGTGGCTCGTGAAGTTGGCTAAGGTAGCACATAGTGTGTTATGTGGGCATGTTTTATTGCTCAAATAAAATGGTCCCGGAGTTAACTAAGCATGCTTGTAATGAAACTTGTTTCTCGGGATTAAATATATGGCCAAATTGAAACAAAAAATACCAACAATGGATAAACCCAACAACTCCTATCGAAAGAGAATATTTGACTTTACTTGAAATAAATACATGATTATATTGTATATAAACGGCATACATATATAGGGGTATGCTATACAGTTACCTGGAAATAAGAAATACCCTAGTAGTCGATCATATAATGATACATTGTCCCGTGTATTGCATCATTCAGTAGGTATAGCATAAATGTACGACCAAAGGTGCTTTGTTTTGTCCTTGTTCAAATATTTTTTTGTTATTTCATAACGCTTGGGCATGTTGTTTACTTAGGAGGCAACCGGTGCAGCAATATCTAAGGTCTTGTCATAGTCCTCAATGGATTTGAAGATATGATTGACGTTGTCCTTGGCAAACCCACCGTAGCCATCCTTCTGGTATACGTGTTTGTTCTCCGCGCACTCTATCCTTTGGATAAACTCTAAAAGCAAGGTTGGCCTGCATGAAACGTTTGATCTCGTCAGATTTTGTAATCGGGGAGAACTTCTCTGTGTTACGTAGGTATTCCCTCCGTTTCACAATATAAGACTTTTTACCCTTTTGTATCCACATGTGTCTAGGTAATGTTTTAGTGCAAGATTCACATGAACCTTGCACTAAAACATGTCTAATACATATGTGTCAAAGAAAGCTAAAAAGTCTTATATTTAGGAAAGGAGGTGGTAGTTACTTTTCGAGGAAAAAAGAAGAAAGTACTTAGTCCAAGACATAACTGACAGTGCAAAAGGGGATTACCTGTCTACCGCTGCTTTGGTGAAGACTTGGAGCACAACTCTTCCGTTGTCATCCCTGTCCACACTCACGCCCATTTCCTGGCACTCCTTAATCTGCTCCTCTGAGAGGACGTCGCCGGCGAGCCGCCTTACGCCGTCATAGTAGCTAGGCGGCGGCGGTGGCAGCAGCTCAAAGCCACCCGCCGAGGACCGCGCATGGATCTCCCTCAACGTGCATAGCAGGTCGTCGCTGGCTATGGCCAAGTGCTGCACGCCAGGGCCGCCGTGGTGGTCAAGGAACGTTTGTACCTGGCTCCGGCGCTTGGTGCCATGCACCGGTTCGAGGAGGGCTAGTAGTGTGGTGTCTGATTTGTTGGCAAGCACTAGGCCGTTCAGTGCGCTCTCCTCCGTAGCCACTTTCTCGCCGGTGAAATTGGAGAATTCGTGGAACCCTGTGAAGTCGGCAACGTACGAGACGACGGAAGCCAGGTCCGGGACGCCGCATGCGATATGGTCGAATCGGGTAAGTCCGAAGTCCGGAGATGCCGAGCTGGCGACGTTCTCAAAGCCAGGCAGGAAAGAAACGTCGGAGACGCCGTCTGGATAGCTCAAGAAGCGAAGGACGGCGTCTCCAACGAGCTCCACCTCCGCCATGACGAAGCCATGTCCGAGTTCCGCAGGAGCGAACGTCGGGCGCGCTCCAGCGCTTACGCTGGCGGAGAATGCCTCGGCGGCATCGGCCACACGCACAGCGACGGCGCGCACCGCAAGCCCGTGATCGGACGTGAAGCGGCGCGCGGCGTCGGCAGAGAAGGATGGCACGCTGGCGCCGGCAGCCGCGTCGCCAGTGCAGTGCCGTGCATACGGGGCGGTGAAGAGGAACGACAGAGAGCCAGAGCGCGACCGGAGTACATGGGAGGCGTGTGTGGTGTTGCTCGTAGTGATGCCGGACTGTGCCGCGAATGGTATGCCGAGCCCGAAGGAGAATCGTCCAGCAGCAGAGGCGGCGTCGGCGCACCAGAATTCCACATGGTGGAAGTCTAGCACACCTAAGCTGTCGCTGCATGGGACGCTGTCCCCCTCCAAACCAGCAACGGCAGCCATGGGCGTGTGGTGCATCATTTTCTTGAGAGTTGGTCGATGTGCCGCCAATGCATGTTGTGGGCGAAGGGTGCATCGTGATTGGACGACTTTAGAGTTGGGGCAGTAGGCATGTGCAACCGAGAAGGCGTGAACCAGTCTGGAGGGGGCATTATTCATCATGTTTATGTGATGTACTACTTGTGTTTGGGTTATACGTATACTCAGTTGAGCTGCGTGCTATCTTCCTTATAAAGTGTAAGAAGTAGCCCAAGTTCTGGAGTGGATTCTTAGGGCAAGAACCCTGTACTTGTGATATTCATATAAGCATGCAATAGTATAACTATATCGAATAGACTCGTGCAGTAATGGAGTCAAAATATTAAATAAAGTCAGAGCTTTAACTAGGGAAGAACAAGGTAGGGCCAGTCGGTTGGCTGGCGCTTGACAGTTGGAGATATATATTAATGTGTGGTACAGAAGAGTCCATGATAGCAATTATGTCCGTCATTAGTATAGTCGCCTATACACGTCTCCATTCGTCATTAAATCGTATATTTTTGACTCCATTACTACACAAGTCTATTCCGTAATTATTTGAGTATAAAGATGGATAAGTAGCCCAAGAACCCCAAAATGGAGTAAAGAAATAGACTTGTGTAGTGATTAATGGAGTCATAAATAAAATAAAGTACGAGCTTTAATGGGGAGAAGGACACTTGGGGACCACCGAAGAGTCCATTGATAGACGTCATTGTGTTCGTCATTAGTATAGTCTCCTATCAAATCTTCGTCTTTAAGTTTCTTGCCGACTATTTTTAGACATTCAGTAAAGCCTTCACCGAATGCCCAGTAAAAGGTTTCCACAAATATGGTTTGCTGTGTATGCAGGGGCCTTCCCACGGTTTGTTTTGGTAGTAAAACATAATTATTTGTCCTTGTACCCATACAAGTGTTGGTAGTTACTCTATTTGTTCATTATTACATTATGTTCTGATTTTAGTCAAACTCAAACTTTATAAAATTCAAAAATATATCAACATTTAATTAGAATATAAACTTGATATGAAAAGAATTATCATAAAATATCTTTTTTAATTATACACATGTAATTATTGTACATCTTGATGCTTTTTGAATATATTTGGTCAAACTCTTTGAAGTGTGAGTTTGAAAAAACACATAATGTGAAACAAATAAAACCGGTGAGAGTACCACGAATAAAATAACAGCTATAACCAATAAATATGTTGCCAAAATGTTATTGATTATTGCAGGTACCACATAGCAGTCCTTCCATCATAATCTTAACCAACAACAATAATCAGTAAATATGTTGCGAAAATGCGGCAGTCGTTGTGAATGACCTAAGGCTAGTTAATAGTAGGGAGTATCATATACTAATAGCATAGTATCATGTATATGGTACTAGTCTATGTTACAGTACTAGTTTCACTATGGGTAGTAACATATTTATGGTATCGTATAGTATTGTATTTAATTAGGTTATACACTCATCATGCCTTGAAATGAGTTATCTTATAGTATCTACCTATGATACTACAATCATCTTTTTCATCATTAATTGCAGTGCTATATCATCCTTTTGTCAATGTGGCACGCATGATATTAGCTATGTTACTCTCACTCTTGCTAGTCAAAAGTACTTGTTTGTTACTATGGGTTTGTGGGGACTTACTTTAATTTCTTATTGACTTGTCTTAGTGCTGCCCGTGACCATTCTTGTGATGTCACTACTATTACCCTGAATGAAGAAATTTACTATAACAAGAAAATTCGGGAAGTTATGTACACAAAATGAAGAGTAGATTCAAAATTGGGGTTGAGACCCATCCTAACCTTCCAACGGTTGTAACTCTAAAGTGTAAAAAAAAACTATATTTACTTGGCATACAACCCAGAAATCCATAACGGGTAGTGGGTGTAGATGCACCACTGCCCCAAAAAAAATTAAAATGTCAAAAAGTTCAGAAACATTTCAGATATACTTCAAGGTATTTATGTTTGCACAAAAAGTTACGCGAAGAAAAGAAATTGGTGACGTGTGTAAAAAGACAAATTTGGACGGTCCAAAATGATTTTGTACGAGACATTTGTGTTTTTTGCACATGTCACATTTTTTCTCCGCGACACTTTTTGTGATAACATAAAAATTTCTAATGTATGCCTGAATTTGTTTTGAATTTTTTGTCATTTAAAAAAATAAAAATGTTTACTACCCAAAACACCTCCTCTCATACAACATTGTTTTTTAAGAACCGGGTAAATAACTACCTCCAAGGAACTACCATATAACAAATGTCCAGTTTCCAATATCTACCCTAACTCTTCACAAGATTCCCTCCGGTTCGATCGAAGTGGGATATAGGCTAGTTGGAGAGAGACAAAATGGTCGTTGTTGGGTGCCAACACATGGTAATGAATAAAGATTCGTCGTGAGCAAGCACACGGCAAAGGATGACATTGGGCCATCTCGAAAATCAGCCTATTAGGTAAAGCCTTGCCGTAACCGTGTCGTTCGTGACTCCGTTTGGGTGGATATGTGTCGAGTATCTTTGTCGTGTGCATTTGTTTGGAATGTGCATCCGTCTACATTTTCCATGTGTATTTCTTTGCCATGTGTGTTTTCTCAAAGTTGTAACGTGTGTTATTCTTTGCCAAGTGCGGCACATAACAAAGACCATATTGTCGTGTGCTCGATATTTAGGACACGACAACGAGCCTCTCTCCCATAGTGAAACTACATCACTCATTGTGTCTCCAAACAAATTTATGAAGATTGAGTTTCAATTAATGGCGTTGATAATACTATTATATATCTACAATGTTAAGACTAAATAGGATATGTCGCATGAAACATATTATGTGGTGAGTGATACGTGTTTTTTATATCATCATTTTAGCAACTTTTATCATCATATAAGAATGTTATTTGCATTGTTATAGCTTTATTTATGCATATTTAGATGATTTATGGGACTTTCCTACAAAGTCCCTTATTTTGGTATTTAATTTCTGGGAGGCAGTAAATCTCCTTTTCATGTTTTTAATGTTTCGGGACCTTCGGGATGTCAAATGCATCGGGGGAAGTACACATCAAGTTTTTGATCGGGAGAAACAGGCATAGCTCACGCGCCCCACTAGCCGCGTGAGCACTACATGTTTGCCCCTCGGGCATTGTCTCACGCTCCCCTTTTAACCACGCCTCTGTCTCGCCCGAAAAGTAACGCCCTAATTTTCCCGAGATTTATCGAGGCGGCGGCGGAGGCGAAAGCTTTCTCCTTCTCCGCGAGAGGGCAGATCCTGCTGCTCCGAAGCACCGGAGAAGGGGAAATCACCGCCATCGTCATCACCACTCCTCCTTGGCGTAGGGGGAGGCCTCTCCATCATCACCACCATCAAGACCAGCACCATCTCTATCATCATCTTCGTGATCCACTCTGTCCCCCTCATTGTTTTAGAGTTTTCAAACCCTAGATAATTGTTTAGTGCTATTATACATGTGTGTGATTGGTCACTTGTCATTATTTTGTGAAGAGATAATATTTTCAGATTGTGTTGTATCACTGATGCCACTGAATATCACTATGTTTGCACGTTGTGAGTAGTTCCCACATGTTGCTGAGGGCATAGAATGAATTGGCAATGATTTTTATATAGCATGTGTTGAGTATTTGGTCTAGTTTTTATCTTTTATGTTGTTCTATGATGATGATGTGCGAACGTCGACTGCACGTCATTTCACCTATATGGGCTCATAGAGCAACATCGTAGTGTAATGGCGTGGGTAGGACCGTGGAGGACAAAAACCGTGGTCTAATACATAAAGTTGCATTAAGGGTGTATATATCGGGCACCCTAGAGTTCATAGCTATGGTGGAACAATTATGTCTTAATAATTACTATGTTTGGACATTAACATGGCCTTAGGATTCATCATAAGGGGTGTCTTAGTTCATTTATTTGCCTGCACCGAATTAAGGCTCCGTACGGGAAGATTAAAACATGACAAAATATTTACCGTGTTGTTTTAAAAATCTCTATGCTAAGTAAATTCATGCCGCCGTAGGGATTTTTTTTCACATATAAGAAACACACACTTAAGCTTGTCCTCTTGCTAAATGGAGGATTGAGATTTCTCTTTATAAAGAGATTTTACTTGTCACATTTTATTTTCAGCATTTTACTTTCTTACAACTATACACCAAAAACTCCAAAAACACTTGCAACTTTTATTGTTTTATTTACCATTCGTGAAAATCAATACCTTCAGCTCCTCGTGGGTTCGACAAGCTTTTCTAATTGGAAGGTACTATTATTGATCTCATGCACTTGGGAGCCATCAGTGAGTTTAATAAAACATTCAATATAAGACATTACGTCAAAATACATAGACCGTAATCCAGCTGCATCTATGACTAATAATTCACCTTGGGATCTCTATACAGCATGTCACATAAAAAAATTAAGTTGCAAGCAACGAACAATTCCAATAAATTTCGTACGTAACGTAAGCAATGCGTATAATCATATAGACCATTAATTACACCATTGTTTTTACCCCTAATGGCAAAAACACATCCCCGTGTTAATTATTACATATCTGTTACACCCTATATATGGGTCAACTGCTAACTTCAACAATTGACTTGTATAAATTCCATCGAGTGTAAAACATCACGAGTCTGGAATGCGCACCGGATACCTATGGATGGACGTGTCCCATGGTCCATGGGCGTTGCGCGCAGCAGGCTGGACACACTCCCACGCCGCGCTGTTGCACTTGAACCCTGAGCCGAAGCCGATCATCCAGATGCGGTCGCCCCTGCGCATCCTTCCTTTGGCCTCGATATAGGCCAGCTCGTACCACACCGAGCTGCTGGACGTATTTCCGAACCGGTGCAGCGTCATCCTCGACGCCTCCACCTGCTCGTCGGAGAGGCTGAGCTTCTTCTGCAGCGCGTCTATCACCGCCCGCCCGCCCGCGTGGATGCACAGGTGCTTGAACGCCGTGGAGAAGTCCGGGGTGTAGGGGTTCATCACTCGCGCCGCCCCGAACACCCTCCGTGCAACCAAGGAGAGCGCGAAGAGAAGCTGCTGCGAGAGCGGCAAGACGAGCGGCCCGATCCCGACGATGTTGGCCTCCAGCGTTTTACCGGCGACGACCATGAGGTCCTTGCCGAGGTTGACCCCGAGGTTGCCTTCCTCATCCTCTTCCTGGAACACGCACCCGTAAGCTCTGCGGTCGGCGCCGGTGTGGGTGCGGACGACATGCCTGAGGCGGAACCGGGCGTCCACGGGCGACGCTGACAGCAGCGCCGCCGCTCCGCCGACGCGGAACAAGCAGTTGGGCAGGAGCATCCCGCGCTCGCTGCCGGCGTAGTAGCTCAGGGCGAGGGTCTCCGTGGAGATCACCAGCGCATGGCAGCCTCCAGGAGCAACCTGCAGGAGCTTCCTGGCGAGGCCCAGGGCGATGAGCCCCGCGCTACAGCCCATTCCGGAGAGGTTCATGCCGCGGATGTCGCTCCGCAGCTTGTACCTGTTCACGATGATGTCCACCAAGGATGGCGTGGGGCAGAACAGGCTGCAGTTGACGACGAGGATGGTGATGGCCTCGGGGGTGACGCCGGTCTTGGCGAGGAGGTCGTCCATGGCCGAGAAGACGACCAGCTCGAACTCGGCTCGGGCGTTGTCGAGAGTGACGTACCTGTACGCCGAGATGTAGTTGGCCGCTGCTGGCACCGAGGTCTCCTCCCCGAGGCCTGAGCGTTGCATTACCCGCGAGATGAACCGGAGCTTGTGCTCGTCGTCGTCCGAGGTGTGCTCCACCAAGGTGGCCTTGGGCATGCGCTCGAAAGCGCCGTTGTGCGATCCGTGGAAGCAGGAGTAGTCGACCAGGTACACGGCCGTGTGCGGACGACGAAGCACGAGGTACATGGTGACGATGACTGCGGCGGCGGCCAAGAATAGGAGCACCATGAACTGGAAGCAGTCCATGAAGTTGTCCACCATGAACTGGTAGTACAAGGCCTCGAGCAGGCTCCTAGACGCGCCCATGGTGATCATTTAGTTAGTTGTGGCTCGCTTCTGGGTACGTACGGTGTACGTACTATGGTTTTGTGTTAAGAGCAAATTAAAATTGAAGAGTCAGCCATTGACGTTATTTAAAGCCATATAAACAACTAAATAAATATAACTGCCCAGGCGCCAACAATCTAGTTGGATACCTACTCTCCATCCATGCACATTTACCCCCCGGTCTGAGTTTTTTCTAAACCAAACTTTATACTCCCTTCAGTTTACAAGTGTGTACCCCTAGGTGGTCGGTTTGACCAACATAATATGAAATATATATTTCAAAAGAAATACCATTGCAAACTTCAGATATTATAGTTCGATATTATAGATATTGACTTTTTTTTATAAGTGGGTCTAGCTTGGCTGGTCGAGGAAGTTGACAACACAAGATTTCAAATCCTCACATATGTGCCAATAATGCTCATATTTATACTTGAGGACAAAGTTTTCTTGTTACTCATGCAATTTATCTTGAGGATGAGGCTTGATTAATAAAAATCCTGAAACTCATGCTTAAAAAGTTGGGTGCATCTCTAGTTGGTGGAGAGTATGGGGAGGTGCAAACCCCCCCTCCCACTTTTTAGGATCCAAAAAATAAGGAAGAGACCACTCATCCACTCTCCTCTCTTCCGCCCCCGCCGCTCGGCCCTTCTCACCCTATTCCCCTCCATAGCCACATGCATGGCCAGGCTAAGCCTATAGTTGGCTGGCAGCGGCGGGGATCATTGTTCCTCTAGCGTAGGGTGGGAGAATGCCTCGGCGGCATCGACCACCCGCACCGCGATGGCTCGCACCGCAAGGCCTTGGTCGGACGTCAAGTGGCGAGCAGCGTCAGTAGAGAAGGATGGAACGGTGGCGCCGGCAGCCATATCAGTGCAGTGTCGTGCATACGGGGCGGTGAAGAGGAACGACGGAGAGCCCGAGCGCGACCGGAGTACATGGGAGGCGTGTGTGGTGTTGCTCGTAGTGATGTCGGACTGTGCCGCGAATGGTATACCGAGCCCGAGGGAGAATCGTCTAGCAGCAGAGGCGGCGTCGGCGCACCAGAATTCCACATGGTGGAAGTCTAGCACACCTAAGCTGTCGCTGCATGGGACGCTGTCCCCCTCCAAACCAGCAACGGCAGCCATGGGCGTGTGGTCCGTTGTTGTGTTCATTTTCTTGAGAGTTGCTCGATGTGCCTCCAATAATGCATGTTGTGGGCGAAGGGTGCGTCGTGGTCGGACGACTTTTGAGTTGGGGCAGTTGGCATGGGCAGCCGAGAAGGCGTGGGCCAGTTGGGAGGGGGCATTATTCATCATGTTTATGTGATGTACTACTTGTGTTTGGGTTATACGTATACTCAGTTGAGCTGCATGCGTGCTATCTTCCCTATAAAGTGTAAGAAGTAGCCCAAGTTCTGGAGTGGATTCTTAGGGCAAGAACCCTGTACTTGTGATATTCATATAAGCAAGTATAATTGCCGAATAGACTCGTGCAATAATTAATGGAGTCAAAAGAATAAGTAAATAATAGCTTTAATTAGGGAAGGATAAGGTAGGGCTAGTCGGTTAGCACATCGCAGTTGGACATACTGTGCGACAGAAGAGTCCATGGTAGCAATTATGTCCGTCAAGTATAGTCGCCTATACTGTACGTCTCTATTCATCATTCACTCGTATTTTGGTTATACTGTACTGAGATGAAATGCATGTTGTCTTGCTAATAAAGATGGAGAAGTAGCTCAAGAACTCCGATCGACGTCCTGACAGCAATTCATATGTGCAAATATAATTACAGAATAGACTTGTGTAGTATGGGCTTTAATTAATGGTGGATGGACGATGTAGGGCTAGTCAGTTGGCACTTGGGGACTACCGATGAGTCCATCGGTAGTCATTATGTCCGTCATTAGTATAGTCTCCTATTGAATCTTCGTCTTTCAGTTTTCTCTCCGAACAACTCCTTCTAGACATTCAGTAAAGCCTTCGTCGAATGCCCATCCAAAGTGTTGGTAGTTACTCTCTCTGTTCCTTATTACATTAAGCTCTGAGTTTAGTCAAACTCAAACTTTATAAAATTAAAAATATATCAAAACATTTAGGATATAAACTTGATACGACAAGATTTATCATAAAATATGTTTTTATATTACACACATGCAATATTGTACATGTTGATACTTTTCGAACATATTTGGTCAAACTATTTGAAGTGTCACTTTGAAAAACACATAATGTGAAACAAATTAAACCGGAGAGAGTACCACAAAATAAAACAACTATACCTAATGAATATGGTATAGTACCATAATGCTATCGATAAATGCAGATAGCAGTCCTTCCATCACAATCCTAACCAACAACAATAATCAATTAATATGTTGCCAAAATGTGGCATCTGCCAGCTTCACCAATTAATTGACTTGTATGAATTCCATCAACTTGATAGGAAACTAATCGAGAGCGACTGGACAGCTTCCAAACTGTGTACGTTAAATCAGAAAGGAACTTCCAAATAAATGGAAGTCTTCGATCGGAGGAATATATTAATCAAACCGGAGTAGCAAGGATAATAAGAGAGCTAGCAGCCGGCTATAACACCATGCCATGTCACCTATAGCCTTCCTAAAGTCAAGATCATATAATAGGTTAGCTATAGGCTAGCTTTTGCTTGGATTTAATTATTGCTCTTGCATGCTACCGATTGGAAGAAACAAATAAAGTATGTGCATGCAGCTATCATGCAGCCAGCAACTCGGCTGCAAGCCGGCTTTTCCTCCTCGAAGCATGCGTATCGGCGAGCGCTTGCATGAGCGCCGGCTCTGCTCTCTCCCCTAATTTCTCTCTCTGCCACATAGGATTTTGGTGACCTGGCACATGCTATAGCCGGCTGAGTAGGACTTATTAGACTTGCTCTCAGCCGGAGTAGCTAGGTACTAGCAGATCACTGGCTATGTTATATACATGAGAGTGAGACGGATCGGAGGAGTAAACACAAGGCCGTAGCAGATCACGCCGGGGCTTTACAGATGATGGCCGTCCAGAAAGGGATTCAACCCCTTTCTCCGATGAACGTAAACACAAGGCCGCCTCGCTTCCGTTTCCCCGATGGGATCAATGGCGGCAACAACATTATTGTCACACCGTCGCTTGCCGCGTCGTCCTTGCAAAAACCTCGAGAGAAGCTGTTGGTCAGGTCGTCGCTGCCACAGACCAGTCGTCACGCGTCCGGTGGCGCAGCGGCGGCGATGGACAGGCTGGGGGCGAACCCGGCGAACTCGTGCCCGCTCACGCCACTCGGCTTCCTGGAGCGGGCGGCGACCGTGTTCGGGGACTACCCCTCCGTCGTCTACCACCACACCATCTTCACCTGGAACCAGACCTACCGCCGCTGCCTCCGCCTTGCGTCCGCACTTGTTTCCCTCGGCATCTCCCGCCGTGACGTTGTAAGTACCATCGGCCGTGTGCTTTTTTTTTTACCTCAAAGTTGATTCCAATAATTAAACGTATTGTACCTGCATGCAGGTGTCTGTGCTCTTGCCGAACGTGCCGGCCATGTACGAGGTGCAATTCGGCGTGCCCATGAGCGGCGCCGTGCTCAACAGCATCAACACGCTCCTCGACGCGCGCACCATAGCCGTCCTGCTCCAGCACTCCGGCTCCAGGCTCATCTTCACGGACCCGGCGTTTCTCCCGGCCCTCCAAGACGCACTCCTGCTCCTGCCTCCCGGGCACCCGGCCCCTCGTGTCGTCCTCGTGGAGGATCCCCACGAGAAGAAGTTCGCTCCTGCTGATGCGTCGACGACACTGACCTCGTACGAGCGTCTTCTTGAGACGAAGGGCGACCCGGAGTTCGACTGGGTCCGGCCGGAGAGCGAGTGGGATCCGATGGTGCTCAACTACACCTCCGGGACGACGTCGGCGCCCAAGGGGGTGGTGCACTGCCACCGCGCCTTATTCCTCATCACCCTAGACTCGCTGGTTGACTGGGCGGTGCCGCCGCTCCCGACGTATCTGTGGACGCTGCCAATGTTCCACGGCAACGGCTGGAGCTTCCCCTGGGGCATGGCGGTGGTGGGCGGCACCAACGTCTGCCTCCGTCGCGTCGTGGCGGCCGACGTGTACGATGCCATCGACCGCCACGGCGTCACCCACCTCTGCGGCGCGCCCGCCGTGCTTAACATGCTGGCCAACGTTCCCGACAGGGTAATAAGGAGGCCGCTACCAGGGAAGGTAAGGATCCTCACCGCCGGCGCGCCACCTCCGGCCACAGTGCTGCGCAACGCGGAGGCCATCGGCTTCGAGGTGAGCCACGGGTACGGGCTGACCGAGACGGCGGCGCCTGTCGTGTCTTGCACCTGGAAGGCTGAGTGGGACATGCTTCCGGCCACGGAGCGCGCGAGGCTGAAGGCGAGGCAGGGCGTGCGCAGGCCGGTCTTGGCCGAGGTGGACGTCGTGGATGGCAGGACCGGGCATGGCGTGCCCCGCGACGGGTGCACGATGGGCGAGGTCGTCCTCCGCGGCGGGAGCGTGATGCTGGGGTACTTCAAGGACGAGGAGGCGACCAAGGCGGCGATCCGAGACGACGACGGGTGGTTGCACACCGGGGACATCGGAGTGATGCACCCGGATGGCTACCTAGAGATCCGCGACCGCTCCAAGGACGTGATCATCTGCGGCGGCGAGAACATCAGCAGCGTGGAGGTGGAGTCGGTCCTCTACGGCCACCCGGCGGTGAGAGAGGCGGCCGTGGTGGGACGGCCGAGCGAGTTCTGGGGCGAGACGCCGTGCGCGTTCGTGAGCCTCAAGGATGATGGCGCGGCCGGAGCGGTGAGCGCGGGGGAGGTCATCGCGTGGTGCAGGGAGCGCCTGCCCCGCTACATGGTGCCGAGGACAGTGCTGTTCCGCGACGAGCTGCCCAAGACCTCTACGGGTAAGATCCAGAAGTACGAGCTCAGGAATCTCGCCAAGGCGGAGATGGCGGGAATGGGAAACGATGACCGACTCCTTGCCGTGCCTGGAATGTAAAACTCGTGCTTGGTTGGATTGGAGATTGGTTAGTGACCAGGCGTTGATACTTGTGTTGGATGTCGTGTGAATATAAGTTGTAAATGTTAGTTGTGTGCAAATGATGTAAAGTCACCTTATGTATGTATCACTGCCATGTACATGAAAATAAAAATAAATGTACTTTTCACTCCTATAAATAAATGGCTAGTGCTTCCATAGGCCCCCCGCCCAAAGGTTATCAAAAGATAAAACACAAGGACGGCTGAGATCTCAGCCGTACCGGTTAGGCTCTTGATCCCTCGTCTGGGTATTCTGAAACCCAGATCAAACCCACCCTAGGCCCGTCTGGCCGTTTGTATGACCTGGTTTTGTATTCAATACGCGCCCCGTGCGTATCTCGACGTGGGTATGACCCGGTTTGTTTGAGGCCACGTATCGGGTTTTTAGGCCATGTCATACATCCGATAGCCGCACGTCGTATCGTTTTTTAGAGGCCACGTCATACATCCAATAGCCGCACGTCTTAGGGATCTTGCAGCCGCCGGTTACGGTTTCCATCTACAATCCGGATCTTCTCTTGTACGGTGGATCCCATCATGGAAAGGATCCGCATCCCTCTAGCAGAAAACGTAGAACCCTAATTAGCCCTAGCTCGATCACGTAGCTCCCTCCCACTCAACGCAAAAGAGCTCGGTTTCGCTGGATCCGGCGATAGATATGCACCAATGGTCGGGAGATTGCGGCGCGGGTGCTGATCTAGTTGGCGCAACTGCCATCGACGCGGTGGGGGCGATGGCGCCGGAGGTGGTTGCTGGAACAAGTGGTGATGCTCACGCCGATGCAGAGACGGGGAGGGGATCTACACAAGGATAGCCACGACGCCAAGTGCGAGGTAAATTTGTGTCTACTCTTTTAGATTAGATTTTGGTCAAACCCTATAACCTCTAGCCGCCGCAATCCGTGTGTTGCCTTCGATCGCCCGTTGGCAGTTGGCCGTGGCCTGCAGCCTGCTTCGCATCCGGCATGATAAAAATTCATCTTTTATGCAGGTCATCTAAGGAGTACAACTACTATCCGTTCGTGGTCACTGTTACAACATATGGAGCATCATAGCCTATTTATGAAGGTGTATACAAAATCGGAAGATACAGCGAGAGACTTTTGATCTCAACATGGATTACATCATAATTTGCGGATCAAGCCTCCAACATCTTAGACATTTTTTATAATTTCTCATTATGATATGTAATTCGCTTTTTTTTTATTATAGTACTGTTTAAACTTGCATTGGCTTTTGCATCATGATTATACAGAGACTGGATGTAACAGTGGCCTAGAGCTAGTCAGATTACAGGGCCTGGGCAGAACGCAAAGAGATTAAGCTAATTAACTAGTATCTGCCCATGAAAACCATGGAGTCTTGCTGCACTGCACGTGAAACTTTTGGGCTGAGCCCGGGCAGCTGCCCCAGCTCGCGTGGGATTCCTCCATTTTTTTAATATAAGATGTTTTATCTATTATACATGTTATCTATATAAATGAGTGAATATACACACTAAAACATGTCTAAATACAAGTTGAAAAAAGGCTAGAACGTACTATCTTAAAAAAACAGAGGTAGTAATGCTTATGAAATAAAACTCTTTTATCGAAAAAGGCCTGAAAACAGAAGTAGAATATGTAGTCGATGTGGAGATAATAATATGTCTCCCCATACACCACTCTTGGATTGGATTCATATATGTAAACCATTGCCTTTGTGTATTGAGCATCATGGCATGTACTGACGTGCTGTGCATACCAGGTTGTGTGGGTTCATGCATGTGGCAATTGCTGGACGTTGTCGCCGGTGGTTGACAAGATTATATTTTCTGAGTGAGGTTGTGTGGGTTCACTATGGCATGTGCTGCTTCGGGGAAGAACACCTTCCAAGGCCTTCATTTCTCAGATTGGGCTGGGCCTGATTGACTGCACACGTCCAAGGCCCAACTCTCCTCCTCCTCCTTAAAAAACAAACAAGCTCCCCACACTCTCTTAGCTGAGCTTCCGCAATTCAGGAAGGCGAGGCGACCGACAGCCGCCGCCGGAGACCTCAGCCCGCCGGCGATTGGAGGTCAGCAACTACCCCTTCTCCCTCCTCTACGTCTCGGTCGCCTAATTTTCTCTTCCCCCCGTATTCTCTGCCTGAAAACCCTAGCTTGATTTGCCTGCCACAGCGGCGATTGGAGGAGATAGGTTGATGATGGATCCCTTAGCTGAGCTTCCGCAATGCCATGGGTAACATTCTATTCCTCTATCTATTCCATGGCAGCCCGCTGGTTGCTGCCCAGATTCCGGTCAGATTCCTTGGAGGTGGTAGTACTGTCAAATGTCATTTCCCCCTGTTTCTTTGTGTGCCGGACAGTTCTTATATACTACTCCCTCCGTTCTAAATTAATTGACTCAGATTTAGTTCAAGTTGAACTAAATCTGAGTCAATTAATTTAGAACGGAGGGAGTACTTACATTCTTCCACACATTAGCTAGAGCTTGTTGCATGGCTACATGTGACCATTTCTGTACAAAAGACTGTCCTGCTTCATACTAGAACGGGGAGATATTTTGGTCCAAAACAGAGGAGTGTTTCACATGAATTAATCTTCTTGCTATACTCACAGCAGACCAGCATTTCCAATAAATGACATAGTTCTGAGATTTAATTTCCCCATCTTACTTATCAAGTCTCCTCTAGTCTGATATATTCCTATATAAAATGTGCGTGATCCAAATTTTTAATTTTTTTTGTAATTTATTAGCACCAGCTGGTTAAAAGATGTAAGAATCATATGTTCGACGCAGGGATGACTAAAAAGTGTCATTCGACCCTGCCCTGCATCGGACGAGCTCGTTCGCCCGAGACCTAGCCCCTCCCGGCGATTGATAGCTGTGCTCCTGGACAAACGGTGAGCATATGTACTTGCTGTTGCTTAGGGAAATTCCGACGCAGGGATGCATTTCGTCTGCCCGCGTCCATTGGACGACAAGGACTCCCTCCAATGATGTTGCTTATTTTTCTTCTAATCATTTCAAATTTCTGCACATGTGTTGATTATTCTCTTCCGGTTTTTTCTCGTGAAGGGATTTCAGCCATTTATCACCGAAATATGAGCTGGCCCAGTTCCTCGCCGGCGCTCCCACTGGACGATGAAGACATCCTCCAAGAGATCCTCCTTCAACTCCCTCCAAAGCCTTCCTCCCTGCCCCGTGCCTCCCTGGTCTGCAAGCGCTGGCGCAGCATTCTCTCGGACCCCCGGTTCCTCCACCGCTTCCGCAAACACCACGGGAAACCTCCTTTGCTCGGCTTCTTTGCAGGGGGCGTTTGCTCAAGACCCGTCTTCACTCCTCTCTTTGACTCACCCAACCGCATCCCTGCCACCCGCTTCTCTGTGCCGCGGGGACGCAGCCGCGCTTCATGGGATGCCGCCACGGTCTCGCCGTACTACTCGAAGAATCATTGGGCAAGACCATCGTGTGGGATCCCCTCAGCGGCCGTCAGCACCACGTGAATTTCCCTCCAGGGGTCTACACACATGAATGGAATTCTTGCTGGCACGCCGCCGTTCTGTGCGCTGATGCTACAGATGGGCATGTGCACGGTGATTGCTTCTTGAGCCCGTTCAAATTGGTCTTGATCTGGGTCATTGAATACAAGCGGGCATTCGCTTGCGTGTACGAATCGGCTATTGGTGTATGGGGAGATATTATATCGACGGCGACTACGAATACAATTTGTCATTCAAGGCCCGGCGTCCTTGTCAGGAATGCGCTTTTCTGGTTGCTCTATGGAGGTGAAATCCTTACATTTGATCTGGAAAGGCAGAGGCTTGGTGTGATCGAGAAGCCGCCAGATGCTCATATTATCGACTGCTATGGTTCTACTCAACTCTTACGGACAGTGGATTGTGGGCTTGGCCTCGCCGTTTTGTCAAAACAACTGAGCATCCAATTATGGGAGAGGAAATCAAACTGTGAAGGGGCTGTTGGGTGGGTGCTGCTGCAGAAAATCACTCCATTAGAGCCATTATTTTCACAGAGAATGCCTAGCGATGACACGAGGGTACTTTTGGTTGGGTATGATGAGGAGACAAATGTGGTTGTTTTGTCTACGAGGATTGGCAAGTTCATTCTCCACCTTGAGTCCATGCAGATCAGAAAGATTTCTGAAATGAATGACTCACTTTACATGGCCTTTTATCCCTACACAAATTTCTATACTGCAGGTACCACCTCAATATCTACATTGCAACAACAACAAAATCAGATTAGTTTCTATTTGCTGACATGGTTCTGGTTACTTTCAGTACTTGTTCCTTGATTTAGGAGGGAGGATACATAGAAATAAATTAGTTGTATGTTTCTTTGTCATCTGGTGATTATGACAGTGATGTAATTTCTTATATTATTACTGGGCTAGAGTTACTATCCCGGCATGGTTGGCAGCATGGACTCCGGA
This sequence comes from Poa annua, assembly GCA_026929855.1. Classification (NCBI taxonomy): domain Eukaryota; kingdom Viridiplantae; phylum Streptophyta; class Magnoliopsida; order Poales; family Poaceae; genus Poa; species Poa annua. The sequence goes on from CM049436.1 coordinate 921,186, forward strand.
ATCCGGATCGACCTACCAGTTTCTTAGGCGGATCTACAATTTCTCATCATGATATGTAATTCGCCTTTTATTTTTTATCGGTTATGACTTGATCGCTCGTGAACTGGTGGCTGTGTGCATCTTAGTTATGCAGAGGCCGGGTGTAATGCTTAAAACTCTTAAGTAATAAAATCCCTTTATCTAAAAAATTTTAAGCGGGAATGCATGCAACTCCTACTGATAAAGTTGGTTCTGTAGTTTTGGAATATATACAAACTAACATTCTCTCAGGTCCTTACATTGTTAAGTTGAGGGAGGTTGTTGCTGTCATTTGCTGGTATTTATGGTGCATTAGGCCTTGACGGACGCATGATGAAGATGTATCACCCATTTACAAGTGCAACTCATCTATTATCTCCATTATGATAAGTTCGGCTAAAGAAGGGAAGACCGAAGAACCAAGGCAATGCTGTATAAAACACCTGGAATTACACATACCTTGTCAAATATGGATAAGGTATCTGGAATTACACATACCTCCGATCCCCATCTCTCTAACCCTCCACTCCCCATCTTCTCCTGTCCCCGGTCTGATATACAGCGAGAGAGAGCAGGGTCGTGCCATTGCCATGAGAATAATATGACGGTTCATGCTTCACATGGATCTATGAGGACGCTCCTTGATTCCATGCCTCGCTGCTATTGAATGTGGATGTTTTGCTAGCGCGTGGCCACTGGCCAGAGGGGATATATAATTTGTTACTTGCATACGTATGTGGTGAGAAATTGCAGGATGGATAGGGACGTCGGACTAAACAGTTGTGAGATGGATAACATTTGTTTACTTGCCTACGTATGTGGCTGAGAACATAAAAGTAGAGTGGTTGTGGTGGCATTTCTTCTACAATGTGTGTTAGATGAATGCACACCAGACATTCACCAAGCCAGATTTAGTACTAAAGATAAGCGCAAACCGACGAGATGAACAATAATAGCCAAGCAAAACTCTTGAGCTATGGATTAAATAGGCTTCCCCACCTACACCACGTCTGAAATGGTAGTGATATCAATCAAAGATGGACTTGATTTTGTTCTCGTAAACAAGTCTGTGCTCTCGTGCATGGTTGGAAAAAAAAACAAAATTCAGCCCCTTTTTTTCTAGGAAAGTGTCGACTATCGTAACACCACCGAAAGAGACGTACACAACAAAAGTAGTTAACTTGTGAGCTTCATTCACTCAGATCTACAGGCATAGTTGATAAACCGACTAAAATAAGTCAATGGTGTGGGCTATAAGAGAACAAGCCTGCTCCAAACGTCATGTACTTAGAATTGTCTCAAACCTTATTATTATAGTATGATATAAATAAAGCAACCACAACCGATAGAACAACAACAGGTCCTGGAGCGGAAACAACACAAGCACGTCCAAAAGAAAAGAAAAGAGAAAGCGCAAAAGAAAAATGCCGACAACGGCGGATCGACAATAGAGAGCAAACTCCAAGACCATTGCGCCCACCGGATGTCTCCCACCAAGCTCCTGGTGCTCCGAAGTGCCGATACCAAATAACACCTTTAAAAAGGGATGCGACGAAACGACGCGAGTTTCTATGCGTGTTTGTTCTACTATTGCATAACTATTCTTAAATCTGAAGTGTTGTCATCTTGATTTCCTTAAATCAAAGGGTCCAAATAATTCATCTTATATGGACGAACGTGGTAGCTTCATCTTCATCTTGTACTTTAGATTTTTTTTAGGTTAATTTTGTAATTTGGATTTTTTGGAGCAATTTTCTACTCGCTCTAATCTGATAGGTGTGCCGTGGCAAAACAAAGTACGATATGCAAATTTTAGTTATACCAGTGAGTCATTAACGGATGGGAGGGAGTAGTTTGGATTGGTGATGGTTAATCTACACATGTTTATCTGGTGCTAACTCAATAAAATTTCTTTCTGGCCCCGCCTAACAGGTTAAATATTATATACAACTCGTCGATGTGTATGCCATGCAAGTGTGACCTCTAGGGGTGCTCCTATTTGCCGCTTTTAGACTAGTCACAATGGGGAGTATCATATACTAGTATCATGCATATGATAGCCTATGTTACTACATCGACTATGGGGAGTAACATATTTGTGGTATCATATAGTGTTGTATTAATTAGGTTGTAGACTCATCTTGTCTCGGAATGCGTTATGTTACGGTATCTATCTATGATACCACTATCATCTCTTTCATCATTAATTGCAGTGCCACATCATCTTTTTGCTAACATGGCGTGCATGATACTATCTATGTTACTCCCACTGTGACTAGTCTTAGTAGCGGGAAAACAAAAAAGTATAGGCGCACCGCACCGCGCAGTCACCTAGTGGGCTCAGCCCACTGACATGTGACGACAATTTTGAATTCCTTTGTTATTACTTCTCAAACGCTGCTTCCTCTTTTTTTTTGAGCATCCTTCAGTGGTTTTTGTCCATGATTTTTGGAGTGTACAACATAAAGTGAGAGTAACATTACGGTATAAATATTTTTTTCATGAGAAATATTCACGCCTAGCCGCGAATTTTTAAAATCCCTGAACTTACCTTAATTTGTAATATATTTTTTTGAACAACAAAAATTATTTTATATAAAAAAATACAAAAATAAAACAAACAACATTTAACCATGTTAATGTATTTCTTTGACCTCTTGAATAACTGGTTTAACTACATTATCGACCTTGTGAACATTTTCTGAACCTAATGAATAACTAATAAATGTTAAAAAGTCAATACTCCTTCCTTTTTTTTAATATAAGATGTCTTAGCCATTGTAAATGTTATCTAGATACAAATAAAAATGAATGAATATGAACACGAAAACATGTCTAGATACAAGTTTGGACATGTGAATGTAAAAAAAACTAAAAAGTCTTATATTAAAAAGCAGAGGTAGTAGAAAATAAAGAATGAGAAACAACAAAGTGAAAAGGAAAATAATAAAATGAAAAAGAAAGAAAAGAAGCCCAGAAATCTGGTCTGACCAACCAATCGTATTTATTGCCGTTAGCAACATGGACGGCCCGCAACACTGAATCCTATTTGCTGGGCCAATCAATCCTATTTCTTTTTCCGTGGCCCTCGCTCGTCGTCAGAGCGGCCACCGCCCCGCCGTCGCCAAGCTCGCCCAAGTCGCCAAGTCACACGCGCAACCGCACGCGGCTCTCGCGGCGCTGGCCTTGTATTTATAGGAGGCAGGCTGAGCACGGTTTGAATTTCGTGATGGGGAGAGAGGTGAGGCGGGAACGAAATAATTTCGGATGTTGCCGCGCATCATACAGAGCGATGGAAAGCTGTGCAGTCGACGGCGAGTTTACGCCCCTCCAACTCCCTCAGCCGTCCGGCAAACGGGTAGTAGTGCACGAGTGCCCTGGCCACGGCGTCCCGGACCACCGCGGCCGGGTCACTGCCGTTCAAGGGCGCGTTAGCGGGGTAGAAGAACAAGTTGGGGATGTGGAACCGCAGACCGTCCTGGTCGTCGATGTCTGACAGCCGTTTCAGCTCCCTCGGCGTGGGCCCTGCCGGCGCCAACAGCTCGACAGCCTTCCTCCTCACGGTGAACCTCAATCTCAATGGTGCCGCCATGAGAGATGATTCCTCGCTAATGATGCGGGAGGAGATGTATGTGTCTTTTCTACACCAATATATTAACTACTCACGCTAGGCACTTGGATACACCTCAACTCAAAGCAATGGACACACACTTTTGGTGCTTTTTTTTCTTGTGTTGTTGTTGTGCTCTACGCGATACAAATGGGGCTTCTTATAGGCGATACAAATGGGGCTTCTTGATCATACGTAATACTCGTGAGACTAGTTCTCCTATACACCTCTCTCCAAGGTTTGAACATTAACCGTTGAAGGCCAACAAGTCCGCCTCGTGCCCATGTTACTGACAGTGAGATATATACACTCTAGTGCATGTGTTAGCGGTTTACTCCCACTTGTTTTTTTTTTCTCTGGACAAGTGGACATGGTTTACTTTGACTTGACCAATGCCAACGAGGTGGGTGTGATTTGGTACTAATCCAGAACAAAACTTCCAGCGGCACGTATTCAGAAACAGCAGCACGTACCTTCTCAAGCTAAGGAAATATAAATGGGAAAAGAGAAAATAGCGGTATATATGTTTCCGGTAAAATAGAAAGACCAAAGTGACTTTTTGAACAGGTATGCAAAGAGAATGGCGAAAGCAGGAAATTCAGAGGCCCCACGAATATATCCGTCCAAACAAAACTTATTTCATTTGCAAACCAACCTGTGGTTGGATGGCTGGCAGGGTGGTTGTACCCTCAGCCCACCAGAGTTCAAACCCCGGGTTTGACGTCTGTGTGTTGCATTTAGGCGGAATATTCTTTCAGTGGGAGGCGACGTTCCCGTCGATAGCGAGGCGCCCGTGGTGTGAATTCGTCAATCTCAAGACTCGATCCGCCGGCTCAGTATTTCGAAGGTGCTCATAGGGGTAGGGTGTGCGTGTGTGCGTTCATAGGGGTGAGTGTGCGCGCGTGTTGTGAGTGTCTGCGTTTGTACTGTGTTTCTCAAAAAAAAAAAACTTATTTCATTTAATGTGTTTTCCCATTTAATGTTGTATGTGATCTTAAAGATACAGTACTACTGTCGTATGTGTCTAATGTGCCACATGCCATCTCTTTCGGTGCATGTTTTCAAAGTATGATGTAGTAATGTTTTATCCTGTAGCAGTGCAATTGATGTATGCCAGTGTTTATTTTGTTTTCGGTGCATATATTAATAGCTTGACGTGGTGCCATATCTTTAAGATAGAAAAGTGATATATGCATCCAATTTATCATACCTGCAAATGAGGCTATATAAAGCGAACAATCCCCAACAAATCTTACATCCCAAACAAATATTGTGTGTAAGAGAAACCCCACAACTCTCATGTATTGATCCATTGTAACATCTGATCGATAGAGAAGGCAAATACGTACCTAGTTATAGCAAAGCAGATACACAAAACTATAGCCATGGCGAAACTCGTGTGCTTATGTTTCGTCTTTCTGGCTATCGTAGTGGCAGCGTCGGGTGACAGCTGCGAGGGTGACCGGCAGGACATGATCCGGGAGTGCGGCCGGTACCAGAAATGGCCGGCGGATCCAAAACTGGTCCCGTCGGACGCGTGCTGCGGAGTGTGGCAGAAGGCCGACATCCCGTGCCTCTGCGCCGGTGTGGCAGAAGGAGAAAGAGAAGATATGGTGCATGGACAAGGTCGCGTACGTCGCCAATTTCTGCAAGAAGCCATTCCCTCAAGGCTACAAGTGCGGAAGTAAGTATGAAGACTGGAACTGTGTGCATACATTCACTTTATCTTACTTATGCATTTTCTTCTATGCATGTATACATGCTTCTCTCAACTTATGTTTGGTTCAATTTGAACGGCCGGTGTTTGCAGGCTACACATTTCCTTCCCAGGAAAACTGATGCTGTTCTAGCGGTAAGAGGAGAAGCGTTGGGTTTAGTTTGACTGTCCTTACCGAAGCGTCTGTTCAGATCTGCAATCCATGAGGTTGTGCAAAGAATAGTTTATGTCCGGCAAATTGTATGGGAATAATTGTGAAATTAAATAAAGCCTTCTCCCCGAATTATCCGATTTTGTCCATATATCATTTACTCATGGCTCCTGGTGGTGGTGGAAATCTATACCTAATAATAAAGGGAGGAAGCTTTCTTGCTGTCGTCATTAGATTTGCCTAAAATTTTAATCAGAATTACATCCTTGCCACCGTTAAGTGAAAAACGGTTCGTATCTTAGCTTTCGTTGCTTTGGCCTTTGGCCACGTCCTCCTCGCTCTTTGGCCGGTCCAGCCCATCAACCGCCTCCTCCTCCTCTCCGGCGATCCTCCAGAGAGAGAGCCGCCTCCGATCCTCCAGCAAGGCGCGGGCGCGGCCGCCTCTGGCCGTCACCTACTCAAGCACGAGATATTTTCCGACATGAACTCCAACACCCTTTCAAGTTTCATGGATGTCCGTGCTTTGCTCCGACACGAACTCGAGAACGCTCCAATGGGATGCCGATATGGACTGCACTTTGCCCGTTCGGCTTGCCGAAGGCCTTTATAAAAAGGACAAGTCTCTCGACTAATACGGCAATACCCAGATCGATCAATTGCAAGTTTCGGTGTTGGATTTTGCTGCGCCTGGCCGCCCCTCTCAATTAGTCGTGTCCCAGCGTGAGAGAGCTTTTGGCGGCCAGCAGTTGCACGTTCGGTCCAGGCCCGTCGGGCCGGCGCTCTCATGGCACCGTCCGCGTATTGGTGGCGATCGAGGAGCTTATGTGTTGTTGTTCTGAACTTTTCTTGGGAAGCTGGATTGATTGTGAGCAAAGCAGCGTCTCCAGTCCACTCGACTAAGAGGCACAGCGGTTAGTTAGCAAATGAGTGATTGGCGACTTGGCGTATGAAAAGGTTGACGGCGATTTAAAAACGCTGGAGATGGATCGTGGGACTCTGGGGCGTGCGACCGAACTACTGCTTCTGGGGTCAAAAAGCAGTTCTCTCTGTGTATCTTGATTAAGATGGGTGCATGCGTCGATCACTTGGTTGGTGGACTGCTTCCGCATGTTGCTGATGAATTATATTCAGAGGCACGGATTCAATTTCTTGAGTTCATTTTCAGCTTCTACTGAGGGTTACAGCAACGTGACTTATGATTTGTATTACCGGCAGCGCCTAAATTATGGAGGCTTTTGGGCAAATGGCTTTGCTTTCAGTGCCTAAGTTATAAATCTTCTTGCAACTGCATGCGGTTATTGCAAAGTGGATGAAAAAATAAATCCTAAGTTATGTATAGCATTTTGTTTCCATATAACGAAGTCGACGTCGTTTTTACTCTCCCGTTACAACGCACGGGTATATATGAATTAAAAATATTTCTGTGTATTCATTGGTAGTTATAAGAAATTAATAAAATATATATAGAGCGAGATTATAGTTCATTGAGAGAGGGAAAGCCATTTACCGCTTTCGTTGGACATGATCCAAGGAGAGAAGTCAAACACTTCCACGCGTGAGTGTTTTCACTAAGAGGAAGAAAATTTAGAAAAATACCAATCAATCCGTAGTCTGTACAAATAGGAGGAGGGAGGTTCATATGCAGTTTTATGAGCATATATTAAGATTTTATAGAATTTCCAGACTACTAATAGTTTTTATAACTTTTTGACTGACTATTTGAAATAGTGAGCTAAAAATTCATAGGTATATTTATACTTAATATATGTAAAAGTTGTCAACTTCTTACTATCAAGTAGATTTGAATTGAACGAAATAGTATGTGGGTACACGAGCATGAAGAAGAAAATAGAGGGAAGAAGATTCATTCCACTCTTTTTTCGACATTCACCATCTCTCCATCAACACCACATCGACAGTCGGTGCAACGCACGGGCATTTTTACTAGTTAATAAATAGAAGGAAGAAATTGGTGTTCTAGAAGCAACACCAAACAAGTTGATTATGCACTAAACAAGTTTAAATAACACAATGATTGTTTTAATGGATGGAAGTTTAATGTAACAAAACAAGAATGTAAAAGTGTCCCAATCCTCTTCAATGCAAGAGGACAAGACAAAGGCTTTCTCTTATAGGAACAATGGACATGGGTTCATGGGTTCACTCAATCCTCTCTCTCCCATCTATGGTGATTATCATGTTATAGATAAAAAGTACACACAATTGTCATGCTTTAATGGTAACTTCTATGACGGCTACATGTTCTAAAACACATAGTTGAAAGAAATACTTATTTGTGTTACTAGGGTCACCCTCGTAAGGCTAGCATGGTTGTTATCACACCCACATCATACTTCTACCTTTTTACCCCCAGATAAAGGATGTTGGGCGGTACTGTGTCACTCAATACCTATGCCCCCTGTCACATTGACCATCCCGTACCCACATACATCATACTTCATAATGGGCAATATTCTAAACACTAGTGCAATGATTCATATTTCGTGTGCATGAACACATCTCTTTCATTTATCTACACTTGGTGGTGTCAATCACCTCATGACAAGAATAAACAAGGCATTATGCATAACTCAAACCATCACATGCATCATAGAGTATCTCCAAAGTATGACAAACCATAAAAGATCCAACACAACGGTAAATGCATAACAAATATCATCTCACACCACAATATCCACCATAGGAATTACATAGATAGATCCATAATCATGCAAGGCACATCATATGGACTTCAACAATGATCATACATAGAGAGATTAGATCAAGTTGCCACCACAAACCCAAAGTCCAATGGGTGGACTACTCCCCCTTCATCATGGTGACGATGGTGGAGATGTTGGAGGAGATGATCTTGCTGTAGATGTTGATGATGAACACGTCGGAGGGGGGTGGAGCCCTCCGGAGGTGATTCCGGTAGCGTTTCCCCTCCGATCTTCTCCGGTGGCAGCCTTCTGGCTCTTTGTTTCGCGGTTTTGTGTTTCTCCGCCGCTCCTCTCCGAAAGGGTTCGGGGTAGTATTTTTATAGTCGTTTTTAGGTCAAGACGAAGCCACAGAGACGAAGATCGACGGCATCGGAGGCTCGAGGCGCCAGATGGGTTGCCCCACGCGGCCAAGGAATCTGGCCGCATGGGCCCACCTATCTTGGCCCTCGGCCTTCCACTTTTGCTCTTCCTTCACTCCTAAGCCTTGTTCCTTCCAAAAAATGATCTTCGTGGAATATCCAGTTTTTTAATTCGATACACCTAACCAATCTATGTCGCTCTTCTGAGTACTGCTAGTCGATGCAGCGGTGGACTTCCGCTTCTTTTGCGGAGGCGACGGAGTCGGCTGACGCGGCGGCGGAGATGGAGATGGATTGGCGCCTTGGTCGTCGTTGTCGTTGTTGGGGAGGTCTGGACTGGCATGTGGACTGGGAGGGCGATTGCTTCTCCGACAAGGTTGCTTTTGCAACAAGTGTGGGAACACGATGTATTCCTTTTTCCATAAGCATGTAGTCTTGCAGGCATATCTCAACTCGTCCTCGCCTTCGCCCGTAGCGAAGTCCAGCTTAATTTCCTCATATCCCTTCATAACCTCATCAACCCCAACAACAGCATAGCCATCTGGAATCGGGCGGCCATGGTAAGTTCCATTAGGCCGTACGGCAAAGCCGTCCGCCACCTTCACGGTAATGTTCAAGCATGGCACATGTAGCTCGCACAGTTCCTGCTGCACGATCCAATCCACAGGTTGACGAGGACCCGTGTTATCATCGTGGCGATCAAGCTCGGTGGATGCCACGCTACTTCTCCGCAAAGATTTTGGATCAGGAGAAGGAACTTCGTGCGCCTCAGATTCGCAAGAATTCCGTTGACGCTGCTTCTCAGCCTTGAGGAACCGGTTTTCTAGCTCTGCTAATCTATCTTCTAGCTTCTGCACCCGGTCTTTCTCCTCTTTCTTCTTTCTCGCTCGGCTTCTGTAAGTGCTAGCATCAGCGGGAAACCCAATCTTCCACGGAACGGAGATGACGGTTCCTCGTGTTCGTCCACTGTGTTCAGCATTCCCGAGGGCTCGCGACAGCTCGTCATTCTCTCTGCCAGGCTGGAACGTGCCTGCCTCCACCTCCTGCCATACTTCTCTGAGTCTTTGGACAGGGTCTGGTCCGTGCTTCTTGGTGAAAATACATTCCCCTGTTTCTGGGTTTAACTTTCCACCATGTCCATAGAACCAAGCCTTAAGCCGTTCGGGCCAATCCAATGTCTCGAATTCTATATCTTTAGCCGCTAGCTCATCCTCCATTTTCTCCCACTTAGGCCTGGCCGTCTGGTAGCCACCTGACCCCATAACATGGTGATATATCTTGTTTTTTTGCATTTAGCTTATTTGTCTCTGACCTTTTTGTAGCTTTAGCTGATAGCTTGTACGCCTTAAATGCATCCCACTCATCTTTTATAGTTTCAAAGACTCCGACAAATTCCGGAGTCGTACCTGCAGTTACGAACTTGCTTAGCCTTTTCTTCCAGCTGCGGAAAAGTTCTCCCATCTTCATAAAAGTCCAGGCCTTGCCTTTCTTCACCAGTACAGTCGACAGGCCTCCTACTGTGATCAGCCTCACCTTTAAAATGCTTGCCTTTCTTCCTTGCGGTATGCCTGATCGAAAGAAATCGACGATGCCCCAGATACACACACTTCCTATATTTATCTAAATATATACATTCAGTCTCACCCAAACAGTGTGTGCATGCATTGTACCCCTTGGTTGTCTGCCCTGAGAGGTTAGTAAGAGCTGGCTAATCGTTGATCGTTACAAAAAGCAAACCTCGTAGGTCAAATTCATCCTGTTTGTGCTCATCCCACACACGTACACCTTCTTCCCGCCACAACTGTAAAAGTTCTTCAACTAATGGCCTGAGATACACATCAAGCTCGTTGCCAGGTTGCTTCGGGCCTTGGATGAGCACTGGCATCATAATGAACTTTCGCTTCATGCACAATCAAGGAGGAAGGTTATAAATACATAGAGTCACATGCCATGTGCTATGACTGCTGCTCTGCTCCCCAAAAGGATTGAAGCCGTCTGTACTTAGAACAAACCTTAAGTTCCTTGCGTCATCTGCAAAGTCTGGGAACTCTCTCTCAATTTTTCTCCACTGCGACCCATCAGCGGGGTGTCTGCACAACGCGTTTTTCTTACGGTCCTCTTTGTGCCATCGCAACAACTTGGCATGCTCTCTGTTTGTGAACAGTCGACGTTTCAACCGTGGTATTATAGGAGCATACCACATCACCTTGGCAGGAACCCTCTTCCGGGGACGCTCGCCCTCAACTTCACCAGGGTCATCTCGCCGCACCTTATACCGCAATTCAGTGCATACCGGGCATGCATCCAAATTCTCGTACTCACCGCGGTAGAGGATGCAGTCATTAGGGCAAGCATGTATCTTCTGCACTTCTAATCCTAGAGGGCACAGAACCTTCTTTGCTTCGTACGTACTGCCGGGCAACTCGTTGACCTTTGGAAGCATCTTCCTAATTATCTGCAGCAACTTTCCAAATCCCTTGTCAGTCACACCACATTCTGCCTTTCACTGCAGTAATTCCAGTGTGGTACCCAGCTTTTTCTAACCATCTTCGCAACTTGGATACAACTATTTCTTGTGATCCTCTAACATCTGCTCGAACTTCAACCTCTCCTTTTCAGTTCCACACTCTCTCTTTGCATCAGCAATGGCCCGACCAAGATCGTCATCGGGCTCATCCGGTGCCTCTTCATCTTCAGCTTCCCCTGTTGCAGTATCACTGTAATCCGGGAACATAGGATAGTTGTCATCATCTTCTTCTTCATTATCTTCCATTATAACCCTTTCTTCTCCGTGCTTGGTCCAACAATTATAGCTGTGCATGAAACCGTGCCGAATAAGATGGGTTTGAAGGGTTCTCGCGTCTGGATAATCTGTCTTATTCTGACAGTTGACACATGGACAACACATGAAACCATTGGTATTGTGGGCCTTGGCTACCTCGAGAAATTTTCTCAAACCCGTCATGTACTCGGCAGTGCGTCGGTCACCATGCATCCATTGTCGGTCCATCTGCATTATATAATCTAAAAGATATATTGCTGCCCCTGCACCGCGAGCTCAGGGCGATTTCGAGCTCTTAGCCGTCCGATCTTCAGCGCGAGGCAATCCGCACCGTTCATTCGAGCGTTGATTTACGCTGACCGTTTATTGGCCCACCCGTCATCGTCTTTGCGGGTCGGGTTTCCTGTCTAACTCGACGTGCGCACGAAACGAGTGGAGGAGAGCGCTCGCGACCCCACTGCTCTCTCCCCGCGCATGGTCGGCGGTCGCCAGTCCGACATCTCGCTTCGCTCACCCAATCCCCTCGCGCACTCTCTCCTCTCCCATTCCCAAACCCTAGATCTCTCGCACCCGTCGACGTCGGCGCTCCGGTCGTCTCTCCTTCCCCAAACCCTTCTTCCTCCCGTTGCTACCACTGCCGCCATTACTCCATGCGCTTGCGCCGCCAACACCCTCTTTCCGCGACCCGTTGGCGCCGGTCCATCCTCCGATTGAGCAGGCCGCGTCGTCTCCATCGCCATTGCCGGGAAAAGCGCATCGTCAGAAAGAGCTCTCCGTCGCCTCGAGCACAACATCCTCCAACCCAATCGCTGGAGCTGAACAGGAGGTTTGTGCGCTGCTGCTCTTTGCATCCCTGTCTTCTTCGATGTGCTACCGGAGGAGCACGGATGGCTGCGCTCCATCTCCCCCTCACGTGCTCAGGTACTCACTCTCCTCCTGCCCTCCCCTCCCCGTACCTTCTCTCCTCCCCTCCCCTCACTTTCTCCTCTCCTTCCATGGCACGCCCAGGCTACAATGACGAACGAGGAGGCCGGCCTGCTCACACGCTGCTGCTGTTGTCCTCGCCCTTGGCGTCGTGGCCAAGGAAAACGACCAGCTGATGTGCATCTCCATGGATTCGTCAATCCGGGTGTTCCAGCAGCGCAGGTTAGCAATTGACCTCGCCTTTGGCTCCCATTCCCTTCCTTGGACATCTATTACGAATTCTAGGGCTGACCTACAACTTCTTTTCTTCTTCCTACCGTGAGGTTGAAGTTGTGCACAGAAACTGTTTGTGTAAATGCCTCCCCACAGCTCAACTTGGATCTGTAAGTTACCTACAAAGAGAAACCTAGATCCGTCTCTTTTTCTCTTGATTCTTTATGTGTTTCAGTTCAGCCTTTTGGTTCCAATTAATTTACATGTTATATTGTTGTGCATAAATATCAGGTTGTAACAGATTGAATTTTGGAAAGTTCTATTTTGGCGGGGAAGAGACACCAAGGCAGAATGAAAGGTATATGCTCTACATTTGAAATTAACTGAACTACAGCTGTGTTTCCATATCTGTAATTAACAAAGGCCGTGGATAATTATATACAAACATGATGCGCAAAGAGGCCACTGACTCATTAAGAATGCTCACTTTTTTATTGTTGTTTCAGGCACTCATCATCATTATCGACACGAGGACGCTTGAAAAGTGTCTGTCATATGTTGTAGCTCTGAAGATCATGTAAGATTTCTCTCACTATCCATAGATATATATACTCTAGAAAAGATACCACAAGGTGCTTGTGGAATTGCCTTCGAGATGATTATGTTTCTGGCTGCACCTAATAATTAAGATTTTGATACAAAATTAGGTCTGACATGTGGGTTTGTACGGCAGCTGAACTGGGAAATTATATTTTCTCAATTCCTATAGATAATTATTCCCTGTTGTATTGGCGTTGTCCTTATTAGTGCAAGTTTTGGTGATGTTTTAGTTTACGCATAGCCTTAACAATTTCGGTTTCGCTATCATGGTGAACATCTGCTAATTTTTTTTTGTGTTGTGATGCATTTCTTATATCCAGCAACCTCTTAAATCTGTACAAACATGAAGGTGTTATTGTACTATTGATTGGGATTATGCAAAACGAGAACACTCATATTATTTAGTGATGATTCTGCCACTCCTTTTTAGGCTCTTGCTTCTTTTAACAACTTGAAAGTTATTTTTTTCCATTTCATATATTGCGTTGACAAGATATACCAGCAATTAATTTCTTTCTATCAGTTCAAGACATCGCATGATGTGCATTTTTACTTTTATATGCATGCCTCATTAGTACACTAATGTTGTTCTTGCTCTACAGGTTCATCTAGCTGCGTCTTATTGATAATTACCTATATTTACAACTTTGTATTGCATGAATTTTGAATGAGTTAACACTGTTGTGTACAATGATGCCAAGGCCGGATCGATGGTCCAAGCTCCAGGTCAAAATACTATTTTTTTCTTGTCATTTATATAGATGAACTGTTAGTTTATTTTGATTTTGGTTAGGATATGTCTAGAATTAGCAATTGCCTAAATTTTAAATTAGTTTTGAGTTGATTATTTTTTGGTCTATGCTCTTCAGGTCAATATACATATGCATAGTACTATAATCATGTTGTGATGCATCTGATGGAAAACCATAAAATGTTTCTTATCATCTTATGAGAATAATGTAATTGCACGATCAAAGGTTAGTGTTTTGGATCAAAAGTTAGTGTCTGGTCGAACATGGCGGGCATCTTATGTACATGCACAGAACATACTTAAGATACATAGGTTCACATTGATGTATTAGATTATACCATAGTTAAAATAGAGGCAGCCAGACTCGGATCTCACAAAAATTAAGAACTAGCGCTCTCTGCCAAGAAGAAAAGGCTTCTAAAAACAATGGTCTTACATAGATAATGCAACAATAGTAATGGAACAAATATGCAGTACCACGACATGCTATGCTCCAGTCGATTAAATATTATGAAGTGTAGTTAGCTACAAAGAAACACACCCTTCTGTGTTAAATGGCAAATGTCTCATGCTTGCATTTATGTTTATAACTTTATATATATGCTTGCCTTGCATAGTCCTGAGTTTCAGATCTAAGAAGCATTGATTTTTTTGTATTACTTCCCTTTATTATTCTCTTGCTATGCTGCGTTTCTAATATCTACTTGCCATAATATATTGAATATCACTTTAATCTGTACAGACATAAAAATAGATATACACGCTTGCATAGTTTGATTCTGTAAGTACTAAGTAAACGAAGAAATGAATGAACATCAATTAAACAAATGTACATCTATTATAAATCTAAATGCTTATTCTTTGTTGCCTTGGCGGTGCTTTTGACATATATATAACGTTAAAATTGTACGTACAACAATATCGGTGCTACTTTTCGCTAATAGGGTCTATTGCCATATGCATCATATGCACTGGAGACTTAAAACAAATAGTAACTGCATGTTTCCTTACAGTAACGACTGGATCTGCTGGTTTTCTCTTTGGTTTATCGTATGTATTATTCGGAGAGGCTGCCAGTTTCCTAGGTAAATACCCTTTCTTCACCCAGCCTTTTCTTATCTATGCCTAGAGGGTGTTCGGTAAAAAGGCCCAGGTGACAATATTAGTGTTACAAGCAGTACCTATTTCATAGTGTTTTCTTTAGTCTTTACCATGCATAGCTGGACGTGTTATAGAATGCTCCGTTCAGCTGGTTAGTATGTGGTCGGGGTGCATACTATGATCTCAGGAAGTAATTAGGTTGAAAAATGCATGTTGATTGTATGGTTTTATGAAAGAGTTCATGTGTATATATCCGCATATTTACTCATCTCATGTGCGCAGGTGTTATTTAGAAATAAAGAAAAATATGTGTAGATACTGAATACGCAGGTTACCTGGCAGTTGTAATAACTAATTTCACGCAATGCAGTCATGTAACAAAAAATATTTGCTTCCATTATGTATTGCATAATTTGAAGTTGTGCTAACCAAGCTACTGATGTGTAAAAATGAACAAACAGTACATACCTGACAAACATTCCATGCAGGATACCTCCTGTATTTGTCAGCTAATTACAAGTTGGGGTCAAAGCAAAAGGATTGCATAATTTTTTGGTTTGTTCCTTCAAGCAACGACTGTCTTGCCATGTTTTGTACATGTACCAGTGCTTACATTTCTCATTGAAAGGTTGTTTAACCAGCTGAAAACATTTTAGAGCACCAGGTTGTTCCATTCTTACTTACATGAATATGACCCACTTGGCGATGCTTAAATGTTTCGTTTAATTTGTACTTCTGCTTTGGACTTTATGAGGGAGACCCATTTTAGATATTAGAAGGTTGTAGTTGGTTCTTTGATGTATATTTAAAATGGAAAGGGCAGCTATCTTTATTGCACTTTTGGCATAATAATTTTTGGAACCATCTTGAATATGTAAAACATGCTGATCAACTTAGCGTTATGCAAAAGAAGTAAATTGTGAGATTTAAGATCTTTCAGTATTTTGTTAATGCAAAAGTATATTTTGTAATTGTGCAATCCGAGAATCCTAGAACACACGAGCATGTTTCTCTTCCAATTGTAATAAAGAACTCAGTTGTTCTAATTGAAGCATATTTTTAATTCATTGTTTCTATAGGGAGCTAGAGTGCCTGCCATGAGGTTGGTCCAACGGGTCGTTTGTCTTGCTGATCGATACATTGCCCAAAACAGAGGGCATACTTAGGCTAAACAAGTACTCAAACAGGCAACATCCCTTTATTTCAATATTTATTTCTTATTATCTTTCATAGCTGGGCTTGAACTAATTTGATATGCTTTTATTGTTTATATTGTGAAGGCTCGAAGGTGTCGTCATTCTTCTAGCTGTTGATTTTTTCTGCACGAAGGTTATATTGTTGGTCAGCATGTGGTCATCTAGGTTCTTTTTTTGTGTGTCTGTCCTTCTCATGCTCTATCGTTTCCATTGTGAGTGCCTGCCTAGCGATGTCCTTTACCCACAGATAACTCTCTTCGGTGTTGCTTTCTGATGTTTATTGGGTTGAAGCGATATGTCAGGTATCTTACCATGTTTTGTTTCCATGCATTACAGATTAATCATGTACTACAAAAATCCTTTGTGATACAAACATGATGTAGTTAGAGTACTAGAAAAATCCTTTGTGATACGAAACATGATGTAGTTATCTTTTACAGGAAATGCACATTCTGCATCTGACATAATTAGCATCTGATGGAATTCATCTATGTCATCCAAAAAGTAATGATTTAAATGTCAATTGTGTGATGGTTGTTGTTTGTGTATGTGATTTCCTTGCATAGTCGTGATTTCTGGCTGGCTCTCCTTTACTGTAATTTTAGATCAACATTGAATGATTTTAATCTGGTTTTCAGATTGTCTTCCCCTATTATTAGGTTGTGTGGAACATCTATGAAATGCATGGATGTTTGTTTGTTAATTGTACAAATATATTGGAGGTTAATTCATTGGTTTTATGGCGCATTAATCTCTGATACTTATGGTGTGGATACCACAGAATGGCCATAGCCATTTTTTACTTTTGTAATGTAGAGTTCTATGCAGATATGGGAGATCGCAAGATACCTATCTGTATGTTGCCTAAAGGTGTTCTGTTTTAATTTACATATAAAATATGAACTAATCTAATACTCTCATTGTAGTCAAAATTTCCTTTACATTGCACCCACATTAGTTGCTTTGATAGTATATATTGCTTGATCCACTGCCTTTTGGAGTTTTACCACGAGTAGACTGTCAAGATGCGTTGGAGGTTGATCTGTCGGTGCAGGCGACTTTAATCACATTTGACAACAGTTGTGTTGCACTTTTGTTCAGGTCCTTGCCTTCCCTATATTGCTTGATCCACTACCTGTTCGTGCTATTGGCCTTACGTGGTTCAGTTGTTTTTCTATTCCCTCCTTATTCTTATCCCGCTTTGTCTAAATGCCTTAAGAAAGGAGAAGAGCAAGGGGAATCAAGATTTATTCATTATGCTTTTCTTGATTCATATTTACCAAAAAAGTGTATGATAGATAATTTATTGTCCAGATTAAGACAAACCTACTAAGTTAAGCCCAGCTATGATAGGTAGGTTTGTTCTGGTCTCTATTTTTCCAGGCGATCGTCTTTCTGGATGTGCTTGGGTTTAGGACGCTATTTGTCAAGTTATGTATTTAGGTTTTTATCCATCGCAGAAAGCTTTGTTGTGTCTGCAGTCCAAGAATAAGAATACTTGACCTACTGCCTTCAGGTTGATGAGTTTTGTCAATGTGAAGTTTATATGAAAACTAAAGCACTTGCATCTCTATTGGCAACTAGGAGAAGGTCATTGTTATCTCACAATTATGTATCAAATCAGTTCTGCATTAGTTGTATGACCGTCAACACCTGATCTCTTTCTTGCATATGAACGAGACAACTACCGCCAACTAATTTCATTTGGCATTGCGATGCAGTATGGAAAAAATAATAAATGAGTATATGAGGTTAATTCTGTTTCATGTTATCTACATGTCAAGGTTTTGTTCATCACTGACAAACCTACTATTGACAGAGCTTATGACATGGCAAATGTGGTCCCTTACCAAGAACAACAGCCGAGCAAAGGGAGATAAATGAAAGGTTAAAGAGTGTGGCCAATATATCTAATTTTGAAAGCATTACATCATATGAGTGAATTACCACGACGAGAAGAATCATTTGTACCAGATGAAGACCTATACATTGTACCAGATGTTCAACGTTGATCATGCATCACCCATGGAGCTGTCTTCTTACCTTAGAATATTTTAGATAAAACTCCTTAGCATGTTAGCACAATTGTGCTCTCAGCTATGTATTAGTGATCTTATGGCTGTAAACAAATTTACCCCTATTATATGTTTTTGTTTTGTGAATCTAAAAGGATAGGCCTCTTGATTTCCTAAGTTATTTAGCTCATATTTTAACTTACATTTTGCATGCTATTATATATATATATATATATATATATATATATATATATAATCATATTATTTTATTGGTAAAATGGGGGCAACTCACAAAATCATCGTCGTTGAGAAGATAAACCCACAAAGTCATTGATAATCTTATCTGAGCCTGTTATGTTGTTTCTCATCACAACAATATAAGTGCTACATGTGTTCACGGGATGTTTGACCAGCGTCGAGACCCTCTTATGAACTTTATTGTCGTGAACAAAAAATGTCTTGAACAATGGCTGATTAACATGGTGATCTCTTATGAACTTTATTGTCGTGAACAAAAAATGTCTTGAACAATGGCTGATTAACATGGTGATCGACCATTTACTTATTTAATCTTTAGAAACCAGGTGACCCATATAAGGTATGAAAGTAGCTTCTTATGTGCTACTATACACAAGTAGCTACAAAATATTACTTGCATTCGGATCATTCATTTAACTTGCTATGGTCCGTCCCAGTTTGTTAATTGTTTTGTTTTGCATCCGATGATTTACAATTCTATGTTTCGATTGGATGTAATGTCTTGCAGGATTTATTTTGCTCAATTTATTTTGCTCTGCCTATGAATATAATACATCGGTAATGCTTACCTGATGCCAATGATCAGTTCACTATTTGATGTGCATACTGCTTGAAGCGGGTAGTGTCTGCCTATTTATTGTTCAAGCTGATGAACCCCGTGTTTGACGGCTGCAAGAGCCCGGTTGAAATTTTTGTCATCTATGATATGTAATAGACTATGACAATATTATCCATGTAACTTTATGCTAAGTATGAATCTACCTTATCTATCTTCTGTCTGTTTACATTAAAATATTTCTACCTGTTTGTCCATGTTGCCATCTATATCTATATCTATATCTATATCTATTGGGTTATTCTTTCAGACAATTTTATTTCGATGTTGTCAAAATTTACAACAAAAAATAAATGCTACAACTAATAATATTTTCTTGCTTTTCAACATTTCATTACTGTATCCATGTAATACGCGATGAAGAGGGTGTTATCCATGTGCTAATTAATTCTTTCGAAACCAGGTGACCCGCGGCAAGCCGCGCCCAAAATCTTTATTTCGGCGTTGTCCCTGTGCTATTTTATTTCAGTGTTGTCAATATTTACAATAACAAAATAAATACTACAACTAACAATTTTTCTTCCCTTTTAACATTGCCACGGCGGTGTCCATGCAATAGAAAATGAAAAGGGCGTTCTCACTGGGCTAATAAATTATCTCAAAACCAGGTGGCGCGCGGCAAGCCGCGCCCCAAATCTAGTTAACTATATCAATAACCATGCATTACAGAACATCGAGAAATAACCACTGAACATATGCATTGTATCAATGACAAATGAAAGGAGAGAAAAATTAACCTCGATCGAAAAGATGGATAAAACTTAAGTGTGCATCAAATCATTTTGTGAACTCTCTCGGTCATTTCATCGAACACCTTGCTTGCATACTTAAGAAAAATAAACCAACACACACCTCCCCATCATAACTGAAAAAAAAATGCCTTCAATGGTCTTGGAGGGGGAGGGGCTGCAGATATATATAGGCATGCACCTATTTGTCCCGGTTCTAGCCACGAACCGGGACAAAAAGGATGCTCCGATGAGGCACGGACCTTTTGTCCCGGTTCGTGGCTAGAACCGGGACAAAAGCTCCCGAGCTGGAACACGTGGAGGCTGGGAGGCCCCATTTATCCCGGTTTGTAATGCAACCGGGACAAATGGGGTGGTCCGAAGACCTGTTTTCTACTAGTGAAGTATCTTTCTTTTGTTTTTTACCTAAGACTGCGTCCTCTTTGGGTCCCATGTGGTGATTGAAATAGGATCGGCCCTGAAACAGCATCATTGGCGAGATATATACATGCAATAATCATCGGAAATACACATGCAATTAATAGTCCGAGATTTTAGGGGTTTATCTTGAGTATAATTTTGTATTGTGTTGATGCAATTATGCTATCTTTAATGCTTGCTACTAGGGTCCGAGTGACATGATTTCAGTACTGAACTTATTTTGCCCTATCATATAATTGAGTTTGGTATTTATTTGTAAAGTGTGTTACCTGCTATTATATTGAACCTGTGAACCCTAAAAGTGACATATAGGAAAAACAAGAGGGAGATGTCTTAGTTTGAGAATTCAATTTGTTCATGAAGTGTTAATGTGTTGTTCCCTATTTGGTCACGCCACACATGATCTTCATCACAGCAGGTGAAGCGCAGGCTAGGTGAGATCCAAAGTATAAACAGACCCATCAAAATGCAAACCGTAAAACAAGCTATATCCTTAAGGATGTCATCCAACAATATGTCTTGAGAGAGCAATTTCCATCGCCCGGTACCCCGGTTGGCAAAAGAGAGAGAGCTTCTGCTCTGGCTCGTGCACTACTAGGACGACAGTGACAATGCATGTTGTGGAGATAGCCACCCGCGAAAACCTCCATGCATGCAAGTGTCTTGACCGACGGGAGCGTGGCCTGGGCGCCGGTGAGGGGGTTAAGGATCCTCGTCGGTAGAGAACACCCAACCGTTTGAGGAGAAGAAAATCCCCCTGCTATGGTGTCGAAAGAGGACGCGGAACATGGTGTCGGTGGAGGGGCAGCTGTATAGGGCGGCGTGGTTGGGTCCGTACTCTCTACCCGTGGCAAGGGTAGAACATGCACGGTGCCTGCTTGGTCGACGGGCGGCGGAGGCGGCGGATATCCAGCGCCGCCATGATGATCAGCAGGAGATGTGGAGCCTTCACCACCCATTTGGTCGCCAATGCAATCCACGTGCATCGGGGGCCGTTTGAGTGTGAGGATGGATCCAAAGGTGCAGATCGAAGTTGGCATCCAAACTCGCAATCAGCCTGCGTTGCCTGGCCACCGGCCGTATGAATCTGTGAATCATAAGGAGAGGAATCGAGTCGATCGAGAGTCCGGCCGGGTTCTAGTTTCCCAAAGAAAGAAATTAATCGAGCGAGAGTCCTCTCCGGTCTATGTGCGTGCCCTACTCCTCCTACGTGTGTGTGTATTCCGCTCGGCCACGGTCTCATGTTTAAGCCTACTCGGTTGAAGCAGGGCATATATACTTCTACGATCTTCAACGGACACATCAATCCAATCTCTCAGCAGCTACCCCATCGACAACTCGATTTCAGACCACCCGCCCTGCAGCTTCCTGCTTCCCCGTCGACCTTCTCGATCTCCTTACAAACACCTCCTAGCTAGCTAGGTCATGGACCCTGCCCAGATTCCTCAACGGTAAAAAACATCCAACACCTCCCTTCGTTCTGCACACCACAGTACTTCTTTTTCAGCTGGATCGGTTATGTTCGTTCGTATCACCCCCTAAAAACTTGGACTTGTTTTAATCTAGTGCAATATATAAGTCTAATCTTTTGTGCATTACATGTGTTAAAAATACTTGCAGATGATATTCAAACTAATATGAAACTTGCATTGAGTCTGGCACCCCCAAACGATCCAATCATATACATCCGTCATTGGTTAGATGCATTTTAATTTAATGTGTTCAGCACACGCTCATTGAAGGAATCAGTTCTTTTGATTAATTATACTATCGCATCTGTTTCAGGGTCGCAGACCCCGCTCCAAGCATCTCGTGCGTGGATTCCAAGAGGCTGCGGCATGGTGGGAAGCTAGCCTACCCTATCTCCAAGGTGCTCGACGACGACGACCTCCTCATTGAGATCCTGGCCCGTCTCGGCTTCCCTACCACCCTTTTACGCGCCGCCCTTGTCTGCAAGCGTTGGTTCCTCCATGTCTCCAACCCCGCCTTCCTTCGCCGGTTCCGCAAACTCCACCCGCCTCGGATTCTTGGCTTCTTTGTTCACCAAATGTTCGGTGAGGACATCACACACTTCGTGCCAATGCTGCCGCAGCCCCCAGAGCTTGAAGTTGTCGTTCGCCATGCAAACTTTATATTGGACGCCTACAAGAGCATGCGTATCCATATCGTGCACTTGGAAAACGAGAACGTCTTCGTCCCCATGGCATCCACTACCTATGGAGAAGCAGTGCACAACCTGCTGTCCTCTGGTAGAGGAATAATGCCTATCTTACCACAACTGCCACCCTGCCAACTCCACATTGGCACTTTCTGCACTATGAATCAGCTCGTCTTTAAGGAAGAAGAAGAAGGTGGCGGCTTGTCTTACTTCTATGTGTGGATCGAGTCTACCGGGCAGTTAACAAATTCTACGGTGCACGTGTATAAGCTACAAGACGGTTCCTGGTGCAGGCTTACCTCGATCACTCTTACAAATCTCTTTTTTGATCCACGGGCACGAGGAGTTATTCTCGTTGGCGCTAAAATCTATATATCCTCTAACTCCCAAAGCAACATTCTTGTCTTAGATTTGACGAACTCAAGTTTCTCCATAATTCAGCTCCCGCAAGGGGTGGAGTATCACATCACGGGAGACACCATGCTTTCACATGTTGATGACGATTCTGGTGTATATCTTATCCATGCTAACAAGCTTCAACTTAGCATCTGGCACCATAACACGGACAGCTGGTTGCTGGTGGATACCATTTGTTTGCATGATCTGTTTAACCATTTGAGGATGATGGATCACACATTTGAGGATGGCCATAGTAAGTATGTCCGTATAAGCCAAGTGGGAAAAAATGTGGAGTCTGTGTTCTTGCAGTTGGGTCGATCTCTACTCTACTTGGATATTAAGTGCAGGACATTGCGTAAAGTGTATGGAGTTGCAAGAGATGATGCATTGCCTGCATTGCCCCATATCCATCCTTTGATGATGATTTGGCCTCCCACCTTCCCTGCGCTCAAGAATGATCATGCAAGGTTTGCCTAATGCCCTTTTCATTGATGCTAATAATATTCGTCGCTTTTGCTTCATTCCATAGAGGTAAAAAGTTCTGAATTATATGAGTATTGCACCGCTGGATCAGGGTGTGTCCCATGTGTATGGGTGGCATTCGAAGTGTGATTCTCTAACTATTGTATCTCATCTTTTTAAAACTGTTATTTTATGGTGATCCAAATTCATATGACGATATGGAGTGAGCGGCTAACTTTGAAACGAAGCGGAGGCCCGTCGCCGGGAGGCTTGGGCCGTGTCCGAGTCGGATCGTGTCCGAGTCGGATCGCAACCGACTTAGGCTTTTGCCCACTATAAATACATCTTGTAAAGCCGCCGGTTGGGGTAAGCCATACATTGTAAACCCACGACGTTTGTAACCTCACCCCGATATAGTGAAGTATTGCTGGCTGGCGCCCGTGGTTTTTTCCTCTCCTTTGTTTGGAGAGATTTTCGACGTTAAAATCTCGTGTCCCCGTTGGTTTGATCGTTCTGCTCTTCGTCGTTTCTTGCTATCTTTTGTAACAAAAACTCTGTTCTCGGTGTATGTCGTATAATAGAAAAAACCTTCTGGAACGTGTACTGTCCCTCACAAGGAATTTAGTTACTGGATCCTACATCTTACAAGGGTACGCTGCTGACCATAGATGCTTGTTGATTTAGAAAACAATGAAGATTTTCCTTTTATAAGTAACATCCAATCTTGTACGACCAGATTGTACGTTTTAGTGGGTTGACTATCTTCTTTGGATAGAAATGCATTGAACCTTTACTACTGCTGTATCAATAGCATAATTTTGACTTTTGATGGCGCCATATAAAAAAAATCATGTACAAGTGTATAAATCCAACTATCCTAAAACATGCAGGGCACCGGGATGGTGTTGTTTTATCTCCTTATTTGACCAATTGTATATTTTAATGGGTAAACTAACTTGCGATTTCTAAGGGATATTGAGGCATATTTGCCATCTTTATTGCTGGAAGAACTGTATCACATTTAATCTCGGGTCACACTTTATATGTTACTTATATTGTACAACTAGTTACCTGATTATCTCTTTCTATGTTTTGCTTGGAACAGTACTGATGCCACGTGAAGATGACGAAGGGTCTTGGATCAAATAAGAGTGGCCTGAGAAACATTTCTTTGTTACCAGCTTGGTTGTGCGGTCGCACATCTTAGAGAAGTGGTTATTAGATTAGGCTGTTATAGAACTGGTTACTATATAATTCTGCGAGATGTAATTTGATCGGGTGCTTTATGACTGCTTAAAAAGATGCACATCCTCCTAACTTTCTACCTATTGATTTCATGTTATTTTTGAAGTGTCATGTCCAGCTCTAAATCCTGTTGGCTATTTGTGCTTTGCACACATGCGCCTTTGAACTCCTTAATCAAGAGATCCAATCCAAGATCTCTTCAACAAAGTGAGTTCAAACTGCATGATTAGATACAGATGCAACGTCCCAAGACTTAACGATGAAGCTTTTTTTTGCGACTTAACGATGAAGCTTAACATAATGTTATTTGCACTAACGACTTGCTCTACTTCCTTTTGAACACTGGCTGCTTTAGTGCCTGAACTGAAAGCACACCGGCTTTAGTAAAACAGCAAGCTCTAATTTTTTTTAGAAATGGGGAGTCCCAGCCTCTGCATCAAAGTGATGCATACGGCCGCTTTATTAATTTATTCAAAGTATGTTTTGTAGCTTATTACATCTCATGGATCACATAAGGTTGAGACATGGATCAACCATCTAAATAAAGCTAATAACATGAGAAGCCTATGCTTTAACATGATAGCCTATAATTAAGCTGCCAGCCGTATTGGTTGAATAATTGCCGGGCAACCAATTCCAAACGGTTGCACCCAAAATCCATGTCCTGGCGGCGTTCCAGTGGCTGGAGAAAGGACCACGTACGAATCCAGTGTGTGGCCAAAGGAATAACCTGCAAGAAAGAGGAAGCTTTCGAATTGTTAAAAATAATATCATTTCGCACATGCCAGATGGCCCAAAGCAAAGCACAAACTCCTACTCTTATGTTGGATTTGTCTTTCTTTGGAACACCACTTAACCAATTCCCAAACAAATTCGTTATGTTTGTTGGGGGTGTAATGTTAAATGCCATAAACACAATGCGCCAGAGGACCTGTGCCATAGGGCAAGATATAAAAAGATGTTGCACTGTTTCAGCTTTGTCACAGAAACAACACTTTGTGCTTCCCTGCCATTTTTTCCTAGATAAGTTAACCTTTGTTAACAGTACTCTGCGATACATAAACCACATGAAGATCCTAATTTTCAGCGGCACTTTAAGTTTCCAGATGTACTTTCTAAGAAAGGGTGTATTACCATTCAAAAGATCAAGATACATAGACTTAGTTGTATATTTTCCTGTAGCCGTAAGCCCCCAAACGAACCTATCTTTGTCATCCGAAAACTGAACATCCATTAACCGAGTAACCAAATGAAGCCATCGCCCCCATTTATTCCCGGTTAGCGCTCTTCTAAAAGCTAAATTTGGATGTTCACCCTGTAATACCGCAGCCACCGAAACGTTTTTTCGTTGGACAATGTTATACAAGGATGAATACTGTTGCGATAGAGGTGCATCTCCTAACCATTTGTCCTCCCAGAACCTTGTGTTCTGTGCATTGCCTATAACAAATGAACCCCTAGAGAAGAACTCTTCCTTAACTCTCATTAGACCCTTCCAAAAAGGAGAGTCTGTAGGGTTAGCTTGCACCTGGGAGAGTGATTTGTTATGTAAGTATTTATTTTTGAGCAGCTCTTGCCAAACACCTTCCTCATTCAACAATTTGAATAGCCACTTGCATAGAAGAGCTTTATTTTTAAGCTCTAACACTTCAATACCAAGTCCACCTTGATCTTTAGGTCGACAGATGATGTTCCATTTTGCTAGGCGATATTTCTTCTTATGCCCGTCACTTTGCCAAAAAAAACGTGATCGATAATAATCTAATCTTTTACATACCCCTTTAGGTATTTCTAAGAATGACAACAGGAACATAGGCAAGCTTGTCAAAACGGAATTAATTAGAATGAGGCGATCCCCATATGAAAGTAATTTCCCTATCCAACAAGCAAGCTTCTTCTCAAACCGATCTTCCACCGGCTTCCACTCTCCATTTGTAAGCTTCCTAAAATGTATTGGAATGCCCAGATATCTAAAAGGAAGGGTACCCATCTCGCAGCCAAAAATTTGCATGTATTCATGCTGTACCTCTTTTGCTTTGCCAAAACAATAGATTTCACTCTTGTGGAAATTTATTTTTAGGCCGGATAGTTGCTCAAAAATGCAGAGAATTAGCTTCATATTCAATGCCTTTTCTATATTATGTTCCATGAAAATAATAGTATCATCCGCATATTGTAAAATAGAAACCCCTCCCTCAACTAGATGAGGAATGAGTCCTTCTACTTGACCATCCTCTTTTGCTCTTGCAATGAGAATAGCGAGGACATCAGCTACTATATTAAATAGAATGGGAGAGAGAGGGTCGCCCTGTCTCAAGCCCTTTTGAGTTTGAAAATAATGACCTATGTCATCATTAACCTTGATGCCTACGCAGCCTTTGCGAATAAACTGGTCTATCCAAGAACACCACTTTTCATTAAAGCCTTTCATACGGAGCACTTGTTGCAAAAAAGGCCATTTAACTTTGTCGTATGCCTTCTCAAAGTCAATTTTGAAGAGAACACCATCCATTTTCTTCCTGTGAAGTTCGTGGATAGTCTCATGAAGCACCACTACCCCCTCTAGTATGTGGCGCCCCGGCATGAAAGCTGTTTGTGTTGGTCTAATTACTTTTTGTGCTACCAAAGAGATGCGCAAGGTAGCAACCTTGGTGAATATTTTGAAGCTCACATTGAGAAGACAAATGGGTCGGTATTGCTGGATTTGGACAGCGTCCTCTTTCTTGGGAAGTAATATAATGGTTCCAAAGTTCAGCCGAAATAGGGGCAAGTTTCCTCGCTGAAACTTACTCACCATTGCCATAAAATCATTTTTTATTACTCCCCATAATTTTTGGTAGAATTCAGCGGGGAACCCGTCTGGTCCCGGTGCTTTATTCCTTTCCATCTGCATAATCGCCTCGTACACCTCCTTCTCTGTGAAGTCATTGGTGAGGATGTCATTCTCTTCTGAAGACAACTGAGGAATATCATCCACTTGAGATTCAATTAAGGAAAAATTATTTGTGACCGGTGCCCCAAACAATTTTTTATAATATTCCGAGATAAAAACTCTTAGATTTTGTTCCCCAACAATGGTCCCCTCATCTTGTTCAAGCTGAAAATTTTTCTTTCTTCTATGTTTGCCATTTGCAATTAAGTGAAAGTATTTAGTGTTATCGCCACCCTCCTGTATATATTTTACTTTAGCTCTTTGAGCCCATTTTGACTCTTCTGCTCTACGAAGATGAGCCAACTTATCATTGGCACTCCTCAAAGTATCCCTCTCGGAGGACGACAAGGGTGCGGACTCAGCCTTTTTGTCTAAGAAATCTATGAGGGATATGAGAGTATCACGTTCCTTTTTATAGGCACTACTCATGTTACGTGCCCATCCCCTCAGATATTGGCGAATGTGGCGGATCTTATTCTGCCACACTTCCAGAGGGGTGTTACCCGTAGTAATAGTAGCCCATTCTTTAGCCACCATCTCATAGAACCCATCCTGTGCAAACCAAGATAGTTCAAAGGAGAAGACAGATTTATTTCCAATATGGGCTTGCTCACCAGAATCCAAAAGTAAAGGCGAATGATCTGAACCAGCCCTAGAGAGGGCACGAACTGTTGCGAGTGGAAACTTATTTTCCCAGTCCACACTAACCAAAATCCGGTCCAGTTTCTCAAGGGTTTGGACCTCTCTACGGCTAGTCCAAGTGTATTGTCTGCCTGACAATTTGAGCTCCTTCAAGCTAAGACTTTCTATTATCGCATTAAATAGAAAAGGCCAACGCGGGTTAAAATTGTCATTATTTTTTTCATCTTAACGTCGAATAATATTGAAATCCCCTCCACATAGAAGTGGTAACGTATCCACCTCACAAAACCGAACCAGCTCGGCCAAAAATTCTTGCTTTTTAGCATCTTGAGCTGCCCCGTATACTGGCACAAGCGACCATTCAAAACCATCTACTTTCGATTTCACATGGAATTTGACAGAAAAATCGCCCGCAACAATCCCCTTAACTGAAAAAGAAGATGAATTAAAGCCGACTAGAATGCCTCCGGAACGCCCTTGTGGCGGGAGACAATACCACATGAAATCATAGCCGCCCGAGATATGTTTCAAAAAAGGAGCGGAAAAACTTGATCTTCCGGTTTCCAGAATTGCAATAAAATCTAATTTGTTTTCCCTAATCAACTCATTTACTGCTAGATGCTTAGCCGGGTCACCAAAACCGTCGCTATTCCAAAAACAACCTCTCATTGTGACGTTATAAATTTTGTTTTTTGAGCCTAGCACTTCTCCTAATGTCCTTTCTTTCTGATACGGCAGTCTTTATCGCCTTTTTAATTTTAATTCTGTGAGTGGGTGGATCCGTGTGATCCAAAGAACCTAATTGTTCTTCCCTCTCCAAATCTTCACTTAGAAGATTCGCTTTTTGCAAAACTAAACTATTAAGATCGAGTTCATTCTCCTTAGTTGTTTCCTCATATTTTTTCAGAATTGTCAACGTACGTGTAAGATCGTGGAGATTACAGACTTGTTGAAGTCATTCCAGTTTTCTCAGTTTCAAGACTGAATCGGGCAGGAATTCAGGTGGCTCGTGAAGTTGGCTAAGGTAGCACATAGTGTGTTATGTGGGCATGTTTTATTGCTCAAATAAAATGGTCCCGGAGTTAACTAAGCATGCTTGTAATGAAACTTGTTTCTCGGGATTAAATATATGGCCAAATTGAAACAAAAAATACCAACAATGGATAAACCCAACAACTCCTATCGAAAGAGAATATTTGACTTTACTTGAAATAAATACATGATTATATTGTATATAAACGGCATACATATATAGGGGTATGCTATACAGTTACCTGGAAATAAGAAATACCCTAGTAGTCGATCATATAATGATACATTGTCCCGTGTATTGCATCATTCAGTAGGTATAGCATAAATGTACGACCAAAGGTGCTTTGTTTTGTCCTTGTTCAAATATTTTTTTGTTATTTCATAACGCTTGGGCATGTTGTTTACTTAGGAGGCAACCGGTGCAGCAATATCTAAGGTCTTGTCATAGTCCTCAATGGATTTGAAGATATGATTGACGTTGTCCTTGGCAAACCCACCGTAGCCATCCTTCTGGTATACGTGTTTGTTCTCCGCGCACTCTATCCTTTGGATAAACTCTAAAAGCAAGGTTGGCCTGCATGAAACGTTTGATCTCGTCAGATTTTGTAATCGGGGAGAACTTCTCTGTGTTACGTAGGTATTCCCTCCGTTTCACAATATAAGACTTTTTACCCTTTTGTATCCACATGTGTCTAGGTAATGTTTTAGTGCAAGATTCACATGAACCTTGCACTAAAACATGTCTAATACATATGTGTCAAAGAAAGCTAAAAAGTCTTATATTTAGGAAAGGAGGTGGTAGTTACTTTTCGAGGAAAAAAGAAGAAAGTACTTAGTCCAAGACATAACTGACAGTGCAAAAGGGGATTACCTGTCTACCGCTGCTTTGGTGAAGACTTGGAGCACAACTCTTCCGTTGTCATCCCTGTCCACACTCACGCCCATTTCCTGGCACTCCTTAATCTGCTCCTCTGAGAGGACGTCGCCGGCGAGCCGCCTTACGCCATCATAGTAGCTGGGCGGCGGCGGCGGCAGCAGCTCAAAGCCACCCGCCGAGGACCGCGCATGGATCTCCTTCAACGTGCATAGCAGGTCGTCGCTGGCTATGGCCAAGTGCTGCACGCCAGGGCCGGCGTTGTGGTCAAGGAACGTCTGTACCTGGCTCCGGCGCTTGGTGCCATGCACCGGCTCGAGGAGGGCTAGTAGTGTGGTGTCTGATTTGTTGGCAAGCACTAGGCCATTCAGTGCGCTCTCCTCCGTAGCCACTTTCTCGCCGGTGAAATTGGAGAATTCGTGGAACCCTGTGAAGTCGGCAACGTACGAGACGACGGAAGCCAGGTCCGGGACGCCGCATGCGATATGGTCGAATCGGGTAAGTCCGAAGTCCGGAGATGCCGAGCTGGCGACGTTCTCAAAGCCAGGCAGGAAGGTTACGTCGGAGACGCCGTCTGGATAGCTCAAGAAGCGAAGGACGGCGTCTCCAACGAGCTCCACCTCCGCCATGACGAAGCCATGTCCGAGTTCCGCAGGAGCGAACGCCGGGCGCGCTCCAGCGCTTACGCTGGCGGAGAATGCCTCGGCGGCATCGGCCACACGCACAGCGATGGCGCGCACCGCAAGCCCGTGATCGGACGTGAAGCGGCGCGCGGCGTCGGCAGAGAAGGACGGCACGCTGGCGCCGGCAGCCGCGTCGCCAGTGCAGTGCCGTGCATACGGGGCGGTGAAGAGGAACGACAGGGAGCCAGAGCGCGACCGGAGTACATGGGAGGCGTGTGTGGTGTTGCTCGTAGTGATGCCGGACTGTGCCGCGAATGGTATGCCGAGCCCGAAGGAGAATCGTCCAGCAGCAGAGGCGGCGTCGGCGCACCAGAATTCCACATGGTGGAAGTCTAGCACACCTACTAAGCTGTCGCTGCATGGGACGCTGTGCCCCTCCAAACCAGCAACGGCAGCCATGGGCGTGTGGTGCATCATTTTCTTGAGAGTTGGTCGATGTGCCGCCAATGCATGTTGTGGGCGAAGGGTGCATCGTGACTGGACGACTTTAGAGTTGGGGCAGTAGGCATGTGCAACCGAGAAGGCGTGAACCAGTCGGGAGGGGGCATTATTCATCAGGTTTATGTGATGTACTACTTGTGTTTGGGTTATACTCAGTTGAGCTGCGTGCTATCTTCCTTATAAAGTGTAAGAAGTAGCCCAAGTTCTGGAGTGGATTCTTAGGGCAAGAACCCTGTACTTGTGATATTCATATAAGCATGCAATAGTATAACTATATCGAATAGACTCGTGCAGTAATGGAGTCGGTTGGCTGGCGCTTGACAGTTGGAGATATATATTAATGTGTGGTACAGAAGAGTCCATGATAGCAATTATGTCCGTCATTAGTATAGTCGCCTATACACGTCTCCATTCGTCATTAACTCGTATATTTTTGACTCCATTACTACACAAGTCTATTCCGTAATTATTTGAGTATAAAGATGGATAAGTAGCCCAAGAACCCCAAAATGGAGTAAAGAAATAGACTTGTGTAATGATTAATGGAGTCATAAATAAAATAAAGTACGAGCTTTAATGGGGAGAAGGACACTTGGGGACCACCGAAGAGTCCATTGATAGACGTCATTGTGTTCGTCATTAGTATAGTCTCCTATCAAATCTTCGTCTTTAAGTTTCTTGCCGACTATTTTTAGACATTCAGTAAAGCCTTCACCGAATGCCCAGTAAAAGGTTTCCACAAATATGGTTTGCTGTGTATGCAGGGGCCTTCCCACGGTTTGTTTTGGTAGTCAAACATAATTATTTGTCCTTGTACCCATACAAGTGTTGGTAGTTACTCTATTTGTTCATTATTACATTATGTTCTGATTTTAGTCAAACTCAAACTTTATAAAATTTAAAAATATATAAACATTTAATTAGAATATAAACTTGATATGATAAGAATTATCATAAAATATCTTTTTTAATTATACACATGTAATTATTGTACATGTTGATGCTTTTTTAATATATTTGGTCAAACTCTTTGAAGTGTGAGTTTGAAAAAACACATAATGGCTGCACCCGAATGGCGCAAACATCGAGCAGCTGGCCAGGGAGACCGTGGCGCGCCGTCTTGGCTCGCTGCCTGAGGAGGCCAACCCCTCGGGGCGCCGGCGAGAGGACTTCTTAGCCTTGTTAGATGTCTCGGATCAGCCCTTCTCGGACCAGGCGGTGGCGGCCATCGACGACCTCGTCCTCGCCTTGAAGAAGACCAAGAAGAAGAAGACGACGTCAGGGACCAGGATGGAGCGACAGACGCCGCTGGGTGTGGCTTGATGATGAAGCTTATGATGTTTGGGCACTCCTCCTTGCGATTGTTGGGAGGAGGAGGTGCTTTCCGTGTCTGTGGGGCTCAAGTTTGCGTCACCGAGATGGGGTGTCGTGCTGCTGCTACGATGGGAGATATGCGCGTTGCTGATCAATGCTGGTTGTTGTCGTGCCGAGCACTTCTGGGTTTTTCACACGAGACTAGGAGAGCGGCTTGTGAGACCATCATCCACTCGATGAGGCGGACAGAGAAGGAGAGGAACCTGTGGACCTTCTGCAATGTGGCAATCTTGCTTTCCGAGGTGGCGGATTTGGTGTGGGAGGAGGTGGCGATGCGGGCTTTCGCCCACACGCAAGATCCTGGAGACTAGTTTTTGTTGTTTTTGCTTCGAGAGGGATTTTTCCCTAGCTCAAAATTCTGTACATAACACTCTATTCTATCTAATCGGACGGCGGATTCGACCGCTTTAAACCTCAAAAAAAACACATAATGTGAAACAAATAAAACCGGTGAGAGTACCACGAATAAAATAACAGCTATGTCGGGGATGTAATCCCCGGTACCCTAAAGTTATGGTGTTGTCATGGTTATGTTCGAGTGAAGAGACGCTACCCGGGCCGACATAAGCATTCTCCCAGCCAGTCTAAGCTGGGGATGGGCCGACTTTATGGATAACCCGGGTGGACCGAGTAGAGGGGCACGATGCCTGTGTACTTCGGGCCGTCCGAATTATCTCCAACCTCGACCCTCACCTTGCCGACACCACCAGTCCATCTTCAACCTCGCCCCCGCCTCCAGCTCGCCCACACCATCGTCGGCCTCGGCCTCGCCCCGGCAGTCCCGGCTTCCCCGACATGGCGGCACCTCGACTTCCCCGACATGGCGCCACTCCCGGCTTCCCCGACATGGCGGCACCCCGGCTTCCCCGGCATGGCGGCACCCCGGCTTCCCCGGCATGGCGCCACTCCCGGCTTCCCCGACATGGCGGCACCCCGGCTTCCCCGACATGGCGCCACCCCCGGCTTCCCCGGCATGGCGCCACTCCCGGCTTCCCCGACATGGCGGCACCCCGGCTTCCCCGGCATGGCGCCACTCCCGGCTTCCCCGACATGGCGCCACTCCCGGCTTCCCCGACATGGCGGCACCCCGACTCCCTCAACTGGTACGGATGATTCTGAAGACATGCGCAAGCGGACAAGACAAGTACGCGCGCCGCACGGGTCGTACCTGTCCAGGAAGTGACCAGGCATGGCTACAGTGCCGGTGATGTGACTAGAGTACAACTCATGATGCAGTGAACAGTATTGATTAGACCCCAGTAGTCAAATCATGAACAGTGCATGTATAGTGTCATGTGGGTCCCCCTTGTCCCCTGGGCTCCCTCTATATAAGGAGCACCAGGGGGAGAGACCAAGAGAGGCCAAGACCCCCACCACTTCATTGCCCCCCTTTCCATTTGCTCTCAAGACCTCATAGAGGCATGTTTAGCAGCTCATGGAGCATGTTGTAGCCCGGATAATAAGAGGAGAAATACACCAAATAGGCTAGATGCTGCAGTAGGGGTTTTATCTCCTCACGAGAGCCCCGAAGCAGGGTAAATCCCCATGTCCGTGTGTTCATTTGTGTGTGCTTCTCAGCACGCTATCCCTCCCCGAATCCTCTAGCGTCCATTCGGCCCCACAAATTAGCCTACCCGTAGGCATCTGTCTGTTCACCACCACGACAGTTGGCGCCCACCGTGGGGCATCAGTGGCGCTTGCTGGACTAATTTCGGACGGGACCTTCTTCATCAACTCGGGGACTCGACATCACCATGGTCCCCACGCCCCGACTTGTTGCCGCACGCAGAGGCCGTTCCGACCTACACCAGCGCTCGCCGTCGACAGATTCCGGGTAACTCCCCGACAGTTGCCCGGATCATGTCGGCTCCGTCAATCCCGACCGCATCAATGGTCCGTGAGTATCTTCGTCTGTATCATGTAGTTGGCCTGTCTTGAGAGTAACTCGGGGACAGCCCCTTCGTGCCTAATTTAGTTGTTAACCCGGGAGCGAGAGGTCGTAACCCGGGGACTGCCATGTTACGTTGTCTGTGTTTTCCCCGGGGGCAAGATGTCTTGACCCGGGGACTGGCTTACCCGGTCAGTTGTGTTTTCTCCTAAGTCGGTAGAGTAACTCGGGAATTAATTTACCTGTATGCATGTGGTTCGTGTCTGTTTTCCTAAGTTATTGCTGTGTTGGCACACCGAGATGAATTTCGGGGATTGCCGTATCTTGATGCGCGGTGTCTGTGTCGTTTGTGTGCCGAATGAACTTATAACCGTGTTTCAAAGTTAAAGTAATGTATGCTATGTGAAATGATCTTGTGACTCGACTGACGGATGCCCAAAGTGGTAGTCAAGAGCAAAGATAGTGGAAGGTGGTAAACATGAAAACAAACTCGGGGACTCGGTCTAAAAAGCAATTCGCCATGTGTTATTTTATTAACCAGGTTCCCTCATTATGTTTTCTGTATGTCGGATAACTTTAAGCCTTACCTCAGAGGTTTACGAGTACTGTATACTATGGTTCTGATTTTGTGACTCGACTGTCGAACACCAGCATGGTAGACAAGAGCAGAAATCACTAAGTATGGTAAACACGAAGTAAACTCGGGAACTCGGTCTGAAAAGTAATTCGACATACGTTGTCTGTGTTTTCCCCGGGAGCAAGATGTCTTGACTCGGGGACTGGCTCGCCAGTCCGTTCTGTTCTTTCTGCTAGGTCTCTAGAATAACTCGGGGACTCGGTGGAAACCGAATCCGCACCCTATCGTATAATTTTCCTGTTAGAGTTACTTTCTGTCTTGTGCTAAGACTTACTTTGATCCGTCAATATAGAGTTATTGTCCCTATTAAATATGTATATGCTTGGACTAACATTGAAAGGTGATGTTGATTCTGCTAAAAGAGTA
This sequence comes from Poa annua, assembly GCA_026929855.1. Classification (NCBI taxonomy): domain Eukaryota; kingdom Viridiplantae; phylum Streptophyta; class Magnoliopsida; order Poales; family Poaceae; genus Poa; species Poa annua. The sequence continues at coordinate 956,522 of CM049436.1, forward strand.
CTTTTTACCGAGTTATCCTCAAAACCGACTTATCATGAAATCCGAGTTATCCTGAAGTCCGAGTTATCCCTGAACTCCGACTTATCCTGAAATCCGAGTTATCCTGAAATCCGAGTTATCCCTGAAATCCGACTTATCCTGTCCTGAAATCCGAGTTATCTTGAAATCCGAGTTATCCTGAAGTCCGAGTTATCCCTGAACTCCGACTTATCCTGAAATCCGAGTTATCCTGAAATCCGAGTTATCCCTGAAATCCGACTTATCCTGAGATCCGACTTGTCCTGAAATCCGAGTTATCTTGAAATCCGAGTTATCCTGAAATCCGAGTTGTCCTGAAATCCGAGTTCAATTTGCAGATTCCGAGATGAAGTTGTGATCTGACGTATATTGTTCAAATCTGACATGCAGGTGGCTCAAGTCAAAGTATTGGTTTTTCTAGATCGCCGTTTATTTCGGCTCGCCATAGTATCGTGGCATCATCCTGTATCCCCGGTCATCGTTCATGTTGGTTTGTGAAATGAGATATGTGATATGCCCAGAGTGGCCGAGGTACCGAGACACGTGTGATATGCCCAGAATGGCCGAGGTACCGAGACACGTGTGATATGCCCAGAGTGGCCGAGGTACCGAGACACGTGTGATATGCCCAGAGTGGCCGAGGTACCGAGACATGTGTGATATGCCCAGAGTGGCCGAGATATCGAGACACCCGAGATACAGTTATGTCACATCAGCAGAGGTTGGAGGCGTCTGTGTCGGTATACGCCCAGAGTGGCTAAAAGCCGGCACATGAGACTCTGTGTCGGTATACGCCCAGAGTGGCTAAAGACCGGCACATGAGACGTCCGTGTCGGTATACGCCCAGAGTGGCTAAAAGCCGGCATGTGAGGTATGTTTATGTCAAGCCGGCAGTGGCCGAAGACATCTATGTCGGTAAAACGCCCAGAGCGGCTAAGGCACCGGCATATGATTGTATTTTTGCAGGTACACGGTGGAGTAGGTAAAGATGGTGGTGTTATTATTTTTTCTAAGTCTGCGCGCGACTCTGCGAGTCCCCCGCAGCCTCGGGGACTAGTGTCGGGGATGTAATCCCCGGTACCCTAAAGTTATGGTGTTGTCATGGTTATGTTCGAGTGAAGAGACGCTACCCGGGCCGACATAAGCATTCTCCCGGCCAGTCTAAGCTGGGGATGGGCCGACTTTATGGATAACCCGGGTGGACCGAGTAGAGGGGCACGATGCCTGTGTACTTCGGGCCGTCCGAATTATCTCCAACCTCGACCCTTACCTTGCCGACACCACCAGTCCATCTTCAACCTCGCCCCCGCCTCCAGCTCGCCCACACCATCGTCGACCTCGGCCTCGCCCCGGCAGTCCCGGCTTCCCCGACATGGCGCCACTCCCGGCTTCCCCGACATGGCGGCACCCCGGCTTCCCCGGCATGGCGCCACTCCCGGCTTCCCCGACATGGCGGCACCCCGGCTTCCCCGACATGGCGCCACCCCCGGCTTCCCCGGCATGGCGCCACTCCCGGCTTCCCCGACATGGCGGCACCCCGGCTTCCCCGGCATGGCGCCACTCCCGGCTTCCCCGACATGGCGCCACTCCCGGCTTCCCCGACATGGCGGCACCCCGACTCCCTCAACTGGTACGGATGATTCTGAAGACATGCGCAAGCGGACAAGACAAGTACGCGCGCCGCACGGGTCGTACCTGTCCAGGAAGTGACCAGGCATGGCTACAGTGCCGGTGATGTGACTAGAGTACAACTCATGATGCAGTGAACAGTATTGATTAGACCCCAGTAGTCAAATCATGAACAGTGCATGTATAGTGTCATGTGGGCCCCCCTTGTCCCCTGGGCTCCCTCTATATAAGGAGCAACAGGGGGAGAGACCAAGAGAGGCCAAGACCCCCACCACTTCATTGCCCCCCTTTCCATTTGCTCTCAAGACCTCATAGAGGCATGTTTAGCAGCTCATGGAGCATGTTGTAGCCCGGATAATAAGAGGAGAAATACACCAAATAGGCTAGATGCGGCAGTAGGGGTTTTATCTCCTCACGAGAGCCCCGAAGCAGGGTAAATCCCCATGTCCGTGTGTTCATTTGTGTGTGCTTCTCAGCACGCTATCCCTCCCCGAATCCTCTAGCGTCCATTCGGCCCCACACTTTAGGCTACCCGTAGGCATCTGTCTATTCACCACCACGACAAGCTATAACCAATAAATATGTTGCCAAAATGTTATTGATTATTGCAGGTACCACATAGCAGTCCTTCCATCATAATCTTAACCAACAACAATAATCAGTGAATATGTTGCGAAAATGCGGCAGTCGTTGTGAATGACCTAAGGCTAGTTAATAGTAGGGAGTATCATATACTAATAGCATAGTATCATGTATATGGTACTAGTCTATGTTACAGTACTAGTTTCACTATGGGTAGTAACATATTTATGGTATCGTATAGTATTGTATTTAATTAGGTTATACACTCATCATGCATTGAAATAAGTTATCTTATAGTATCTACCTATGATACTACTATCATATTTTTCATCATTAATTGCAGTGCTATATCATCTTTTTGTCAATGTGGCACGCATGATATTAGCTATGTTACTCTCACTATTGCTAGTCAAAAGTACTTGTTTATTACTATGGGTTTGTGGGGACTTACTTTAATTTCTTATTGACTTGTCTTAGTGCTGCCCGTGACCATTCTTGTGATGTCACTACTATTACCCTGAATGAAGAAATTTACTATAACAAGAAAATTCGGGAAGTTATGTACACAAAATGAAGAGTAGATTCAAAATTGGGGTTGAGACCCATCCTAACCTTCCAACGGTTGTAACTCTAAAGTGTCAGAAAAAACTATATTTACTTGGCATACAACCCAGAAATCCATAACGGGTAGTGGGTGTAGATGCACCCACTGCCCCCAAAAAAATTAAAATGTCAAAAAGTTCAGAAACATTTCAGATATACTTCAAGGTATTTATGTTTGCACAAAAAGTTACGTGAAGAAAAGAAATTGGTGACGTGTGTAAAAAGACAAATTTGGACGCTCCAAAATGATTTTGTACGAGACATTTGTGTTTTTTGCACATGTCACATTTTTTCTCTGCGACACTTTTTGTGATAACATAAAAATTTCTAATGTATGTCTGAATTTGTTTTGAATTTTTTGTCATTTAAAAAAATAAAAATGTTTACTACCCAAAACACCTCCTCTCATACAACATTGTTTTTTAAGAACCGGGTAAATAACTACCTCCAAGGAACTACCATATAACAAATGTCCAGTTTCCAATATCTACCCTAACTCTTCACGAGATTCCCTCCGGTTCGATCGAAGTGGGATATAGGCTAGTTGGAGAGAGACAAAATGGTCGTTGTTGGGTGCCAACACATGGTAATGAATAAAGATTCGTCGTGAGCAAGCACACAGCAAAGGATGACATTGGGCCATCTCGAAAATCAGCCTTGCCGTAACCGTGTCGTCCGTGACTCCGTTTGGGTGGATATGTGTCGAGTATCTTTGTTGTGTGCATTTGTTTGGAATGTGCATCCGTCTATATTTTCCATGTGTATTTCTTTGCCATGTGTGTTTTCTCAAAGTTGTAATGTGTGTTATTCTTTGCCAAGTGCGGCACATAACAAAGACCATATTGTCGTGTGCTCGATATTTAGGACACGACAACGAGCCTCTCTCCCATAGTGAAACTATGATACGTCTCAAACGTATCTATAATTTCTTATATTCCATGCTTATATTATACCAATTGCTACATGTTTTATATACATTTTATATAGTTTTATGCATTTTCTGGGACTAACCTATTAACAAGATGCCACAGTGCCAGTTCCCTGTTTTCTGCTATTTTTTGTTTCAGAAATCCACTTAAGGAAATATTCTCGGAATTGGACAATTTTTATACCGAAGACCTTATTTTTTTCCGACACGTTCCAGAAGTCCGAAGAAAAGACGAAGAAGGGCACCGAGGCGCTGCCATCAAGTGGTGGCGCGGCTCCCTTCCTGGCCGCGCCAGCTCCTGAGGGTGGACCCTCGGGCCTCCACCGCCTTCGCCCTTTCGCCTACTTAAACCCCCCGAAACCTAAGACATAACACCCGAACACTTTTCCCAAAAACCTTACGGAGCCGCCGCCGTCGTCAACCCTAGTTCGGGAGGGTTCACAATCTCTTCCCGGCACCCTGCCGGAGAGGGGGATCATCACCGGAGGGCTCTACATCACCATGCCCGCCTCCGGAATGATGCGTGAGTAGTTCATCCTTGGACTACGGGTCCATAGCAGTAGCTAGATGGTTGTCTTCTCCTATTGTGCCATCATGTTTAGATCTTGTGAGCTGCCTATCATGATCAAGATCATCTTTATGTAATGCTACGTGTTCTGTTTGCTGGGATCCGATGGATATTAAATACTAAGTCATTTGCTTCATAATATATCATGTTGTGTGTTGTTTATGATCTTGCATGCTCTCCGTTGCTAGTAGATGCTCTGGCCAAGTAGATGCTTGTGACTCCAAGAGGGGGTATTTATGCTCGATAGTGGGTTCATGTCTCTATTTTTATCTGGGGGAGTGACAGCAACCTCTAAGATTGTAGATGTAATGTTGCTACTAGGGATAAAACAGTAGTACTTTGTTTAAGGATAATTGTATTACTTACATTACACACTTTGCCTAATGCAATAATCTGTTGCTTGCAACTTAATACTGAAAGGGGTGCGGACGCTAACCGGAAGGTGGATTATTAGTCATAGATGCGGTTGGAACGGTCTATGTATATTGTTGTAATGCCCAAATGAATCTCACACTAGACATCATGTCATTAGTATATGCATCATTATGCAGCTCTTTATTCTGTCAATTGCCCAGCTGTAATTTATTTACCCGCATGTATGCTATTATTATTATTTATGGAGAGACACCACTAGTGAACTGTGGACCCCGGTCCTTTTCTTTAAACTGATAATACAACCAAATACAAACTGTTACTTTCATTCTCTGCAAACATCATCCTCCACACATACGTTTAATCCTTTGTTACAGCAAGCCGGTGAGATTGACAACCTCACTGTTGAGTTGGGGCAAAGTTTCTTGATTGTGTTGTGCAGGTTCTTCATCTCCTACTGGTTCGATAACCTTGGTTTCATAACTGAGTGAAATTTGCTTCTGCACTACTTCACACCTTCCTCTTGGGGTTTTCCAACTACACACCCGTGAGTGCATCAAACTACATCACTCATTGTGTCTCCAAACAAATTTATGAAGGTTGAGTTTCAATTAATGGCGTTGATAATATTATTATATATCTACAATGTTAAGACTAAATAGGATATGTCGCATGAAACATATTATGTGGTGAGTGATACATGTTTTTTATATCATCATTTTAGCAACTTTTATCATCATATAAGAATGTTATTTGCATTGTTATAGCTTTATTTATGCATATTTAGATGATTTATGGGACTTTCCTACAAAGTCCCTTATTTTGGTATTTAATTTCTGGGAGGCAGTAAATCTCATTTTCATGTTTTTAATGTTTCGGGACCTTCGGGATGTCAAATGCATCGGGGGAAGTACACATCAAGTTTTTGTTGCCCCTTGGGCATTGTCTCACGCTCCCCTTTTAACCACGCCTCCGTCTCGCCCGAAAAGTAACGCCCTAATTTTCCCGAGATTTATCGAGGCGGCGGCGGAGGCGAAAGCTTTCTCCTTCTCCGCGAGAGGGCAGATCCTGCTGCTCCGAAGCACCGGAGAAGGGGAAATCACCGCCATCGTCATCACCACTCCTCCTTGGCGTAGGGGGAGGCCTCTCCATCATCTCCACCATCAAGACCAGCACCATCTCCATCATCATCTTCGTGATCCACTCTGTCCCCCTCATTGTTTTAGAGTTTTCAAACCCTAGATAATTGTTTAGTGCTATTATACATGTGTGTGATTGGTCACTTGTCATTATTTTGTGAAGAGATAATATTTTCAGATTGTGTTGTATCACTGATGCCACTGAATATCACTATGTTTGCACGTTGTGAGTAGTTCCCACATGTTGCTGAGGGCATAGAATGAATTGACAATGATTTTTATATAGCATGTGTTGAGTATTTGGTCTAGTTTTTATCTTTTATGTTGTTCTATGATGATGATGTGCGAACGTCGACTGCACATCACTTCACCTATATGGGCTCATAGAGCAACACCGTAGTGTAATGGCGTGGGTAGGACCGTGGAGGACAAAAACCGTGGTCTAATACATAAAGTTGCATTAAGGGTGTATATATCGGGCACCCTAGAGTTCATAGCTATGGTGGAACAATTATGTCTTAATAATTACTATGTTTGGACATTAACATGGCCTTAGGATTCATCATAAGGGGTGTCTTAGTTCATTTATTTGCCTGCACCGAATTAAGGCTCCGTACGGGAAGATTAAAACATGACAAAATATTTACCGTGTTGTTTTAAAAATCTCTATGCTAAGTAAATTCATGCCGCCCGTAGGGATTTTTTTTCACATATAAGAAACACACACTTAAGCTTGTCCTCTTGCTAAATGGAGGATTGAGATTTCTCTTTATAAAGAGATTTTACTTGTCACATTTTATTTTCAGCATTTTACTTTCTTACAACTATACACCAAAAACTCCAAAAACACTTGCAACTTTTATTGTTTTATTTACCATTCGTGAAAACCAATACCTTCAGCTCCTCGTGGGTTCGACAAGCTTTTCTAATTGGAAGGTACTATTATTGATCTCATGCACTTGGGAGCCATCAGTGAGTTTAATAAAACATTCAATATAAGACATTACGTCAAAATACATAGACCGTAATCCAGCTGCATCTATGACTAATAATTCACCTTGTGATCTCTATACAGCATCTATGACCGCAATCGAGTCTGGAATGCGCACCGGATACCTATGGATGGACGTGTCCCATGGCCCATGGGCGTTGCGCGCAGCAGGCTGGACACACTCCCACGCCGCGCTGTTGCACTTGAACCCTGAGCCGAAGCCGATCATCCAGATGCGGTCGCCCCTGCGCATCCTTCCTTTGGCCTCGATATAGGCCAGCTCGTACCACACCGAGCTGCTGGACGTATTTCCGAACCGGTGCAGCGTCATCCTCGACGCCTCCACCTGCTCGTCGGAGAGGCTGAGCTTCTTCTGCAGCGCGTCTATCACCGCACGCCCGCCCGCGTGGATGCACAGGTGCTTGAACGCCGTGGAGAAGTCCGGGGTGTAGGGGTTCATCACTCGCGCCGCCCCGAACACCCTCCGTGCAACCAAGGAGAGCGCGAAGAGAAGCTGCTGCGAGAGCGGCAAGACGAGCGGCCCGATCCCGACGATGTTGGCCTCCAGCGATTTGCCGGCGACGACCATGAGGTCCTTGCTGAGGTTCACCCCGAGGTTCCCGTCGCCGTCCTCCTCCTGGAACACGCACCCGTAAGCTCTGCGGTCGGCGCCGGTGTGGGTGCGGACGACATGCCTGAGGCGGAACCGGGCGTCCACGGCCGACGCCGACAGCAGCGCCGCCGCTCCGCCGACGCGGAACAAGCAGTTGGGCAGGAGCATCCCGCGCTCGCTGCCGGCGTAGTAGCTCAGGGCGAGGGTCTCCGTGGAGATCACCAGCGCATGGCAGCCTCGAGGAGCAACCTGCAGGAGCTTCCTGGCGAGGCCCAGGGCGATGAGCCCCGCGCTACAGCCCATTCCGGAGAGGTTCATGCCGCGGATGTCGCTCCGCAGCTTGTACCTGTTCACGATGATGTCCACCAAGGATGGCGTGGGGCAGAACAGGCTGCAGTTGACGACGAGTATGGTGATGGCCTCGGGGGTGACGCCGGTCTTGGCGAGGAGGTCGTCCATGGCCGAGAAGACGACGAGCTCGAACTCGGCTCGGGCGTTGTCGAGAGTGACGTACCTGTACGCCGAGATGTAGTTGGCCGCTGCTGGCACCGAGGTCTCCTCCCCGAGGCCTGAGCGTTGCATTACCCGCGAGATGAACCGGAGCTTGTGCTCGTCGTCGTCCGAGGTGTGCTCCACCAAGGTGGCCTTGGGCATGCGCTCGAAAGCGCCGTTGTGCGATCCGTGGAAGCAGGAGTAGTCGACCAGGTACACGGCCGCGTGCGGACGACGAAGCACGAGGTAGACGGTGATGACTGCGGCGGCGGCCAAGAATAGGAGCACCATGAACTGGAAGCAGTCCATGAAGTTGTCCACCATGAACAGCTGGTACAAGGCCTCGAGCAGGCTCCTAGACGCGCCCATGGTGATCATTTAGTTGTGGCTCGCTTCTGGGTACGGTGTACGTACTATGGTTTTGTGTTAAGAGCAAGTTAAAATTGAAGAGTCAGCCATTGACGTTATTTAAAGCCATATAAACAACTAAATAAATATAACTGCCCAGGCGCCAACAATCTAGTTGGATACCTACTCTCCATCCATGCACATTTACCCCCCGGTCTGAGTTTTTTCTAAACCAAACTTTACACTCCCTTCAGTTTACAAGTGTGTACCCCTAGGTGGTCGGTTTGACCAACATAATATGGAATATATATTTCAAAAGAAATACCATTGCAAACTTCAGATATTATAGTTCGATATTATAGATATTGACTTTTTTTTATAAGTGGGTCTAGCTTGGCTGGTCGGGGAAGTTGACAACACAAGATTTCAAATCCTCACATGTGCAAAGTTTTCTTGTTACTCATGCAATTTATCTTGAGGATGAGGCTTGATTAATAAAAATCCTGAAACTCATGCTTAAAAAGTTGGGTGCATCTCTAGTTGGTGGAGAGTATGGGGAGGTGCAAACCCCCCCTCCCACTTTTTAGGATCCAAAAAATAAGGAAGAGACCACTCATCCACTCTCCTCTCTTCCGCCCCCGCCGCTCGGCCCTTCTCACCCTATTCACCTCCATAGCCACATGCATGGCCAGGCTAAGCCTATAGTTGGCTGGCAGCGGCGGGGATCATTTGTCCTCTAGCGTAGGGTGGGAGAATGCCTCGGCGGCATCGACCACCCGCACCGCGATGGCTCGCACCGCAAGGCCTTGGTCGGACGTCAAGTGGCGAGCAGCGTCAGCAGAGAAGGATGGAACGGTGGCGCCGGCAGCCATATCAGTGCAGTGTCGTGCATACGGGGCGGTGAAGAGGAACGACGGAGAGCCCGAGCGCGACCGGAGTACATGGGAGGCGTGTGTGGTGTTGCTCGTAGTGATGTCGGACTGTGCCGCGAATGGTATACTGAGCCCGAGGGAGAATCGTCTAGCAGCAGAGGCGGCGTCGGCGCACCAGAATTCCACATGGTGGAAGTCTAGCACACCTAATCTGTCGCTGCATGGGACGCTGTCCCCCTCCAAACCAGCAACGGCAGCAATGGGCGTGTGGTCCGTTGTTGTGTTCATTTTCTTGAGAGTTGCTCGATGTGCCTCCAATAATGCATGTTGTGGGCAAAGGGTGCGTCGTGGTCGGACGGCTTTTGAGTGGGGGCAGTTGGCATGGGCAGCCGAGAAGGCGTGAGCCAGTTGGGAGGGGGCATTATTCGTCATGTTTATGTGATGTACTACTTGTGTTTGGGTTATACATATACTCAGTTGAGCTGCATGCGTGCTATCTTCCTTATAAAGCGTAAGAAGTAGCCCAAGTTCTGGAGTGGATTCTTAGAACAAGAACCCTGTACTTTGAAAGTCATATGAGAGCAAGTATAATTACCGAATAGACTCGTGCAATAATTAATGGAGTCAAAAGAATAAGTAAATAATAGCTTTAATTAGGGAAGGATAAGGCAGGGCTAGTCGGTTAGCACTTCGCAGTTGGAGATACTGTGCTACAGAAGAGTCCATGGTAGCAATTATGTCCGTCAAGTATAGTCGCCTATACGTCTCTATTCATCATTCACTCGTATTTTGGTTATACTGTACTGAGATGAAGTGCATGTTGTCTTGCTCATAAAGATGGAGAAGTAGCTCAAGAACCCCGATCGACGTCCTGACAGCAATTCATATGTGCCAATATAATTACAGAATAGACTTGTGTAGTATGGGCTTTAATTAATGGTGGATGGACGATGTAGGGCTAGTTAGTTGGCACTTGGGGACTACCGATGAGTCCATCGGTAGTCATTAGTATAGTCTCCTATTGAATCTTCGCCTTTCAGTTTTCTCGCCGAACAACTCCTTTTAGACATTCAGTAAAGCCTTCGCCGAATGCCCATCCAAAGTGTTGGTAGTTACTCTCTCTATTCCTTATTACATTAAGCTCTGACTTTAGTCAAACTCAAACTTTATAAAATTAAAAATATATCAACATTTAGGATATAAACTTGATACGACAAGATTTATCATAAAATATGTTTTTATATTACACACATGCAATATTGTACATGTTGATACTTTTCGAACATATTTGGTCAAACTATTTGAAGTGTCACTTTGAAAAACACATAATGTGAAACAAATTAAACCGGAGAGAGTACCACAAAATGAAACAACTATAACTAATGAATATGGTACAGTACCAAAATGCTATCTATAAATGCAGATAGCAGTCCTTCCATCACAATCCTAACCAACAACAATAATCAATTAATATGTTGCCAAAATGTGGCATCTGCCAGCTTCACCAACTGACTTGTATGAATTCCATCAACTTTTGATAGGAAACCGATCGAGAGCGACTGGACAGCTTCCAAACTGTGTACGTTAAATCAGAAAGGAACTTCCAAATAAATGCAAGTCTTCGATGGGAGGAATATATTAATCAAACGATCGAGCTATCAGCCGGAGTAGCTAGGTACTAGCAGATCACTGGCTATGTTATATACATGAGAGTGAGACGGATCGGAGGAGTACGTAGCAGATCACGCATCATCCGCCGTCCCTTTTACAGATGATGGCCGTCCAGAAAGGGATGATTCAATCCCTTTCTCCGATGAACGTAAACACAAGGCCGCCTCGCTTCCGTTTCCCCGATGGGATCAATGGCGGCAACAACATTATTGTCACACCGTCGCTTGCCGCGTCGTCCTTGCAAAAACCTCGAGAGAAGCTGTTGGTCAGGTCGTCGCTGCCACAGACCAGTCGTCACGCGTCCGGTGGCGCAGCGGCGGCGATGGACAGGCTGGGGGCGAACCCGGCGAACTCGTGCCCGCTCACGCCACTCGGCTTCCTGGAGCGGGCGGCGACCGTGTTCGGGGACTACCCCTCCGTCGTCTACCACGACACCATCTTCACCTGGAACCAGACCTACCGCCGCTGCCTCCGCCTTGCGTCCGCACTCGTTTCCCTCGGCATCTCCCGCCGTGACGTTGTAAGTACCACCGGCCGTGTGCTTTTTTTTTTTTTACCTCAAAGGTGATTCCAATAATTAAACTGTACCTGCATGCAGGTGTCTGTGCTCTTGCCGAACGTGCCGGCCATGTACGAGGTGCAATTCGGCGTGCCCATGAGCGGCGCCGTGCTCAACAGCATCAACACGCTCCTCGACGCGCGCACCATAGCCGTCCTGCTCCAGCACTCCGGCTCCAAGCTCATCTTCACCGACCCGGCGTTCCTCCCGGCCCTCCAAGACGCGCTCCTGCTCCTGCCTCCCGGGCACCCTGCCCCTCGTGTCGTCCTCGTGGAGGATCCCCACGAGAAGAAGCTCGCTCCAGCTGCGGATGCCACGACACTGACCGCCTCGTACGAGAGTCTTGTTGAGAAGGGCGACCCGGAGTTCGATTGGGTCCGGCCGGAGAGCGAGTGGGATCCGATGGTGCTCAACTACACCTCCGGGACGACGTCGGCGCCCAAGGGGGTGGTGCACTGCCACCGCGCCCTATTCCTCATCACCCTAGACTCGCTGGTTGACTGGGCGGTGCCGCCGCTCCCGACGTATCTGTGGACGCTGCCAATGTTCCACGGCAACGGCTGGAGCTTCCCCTGGGGCATGGCGGTGGTGGGCGGCACCAACGTCTGCCTCCGTCGCGTCGTGGCGGCCGACGTGTACGATGCCATCGACCGCCACGGGGTCACCCACCTCTGCGGCGCGCCCGCCGTGCTTAACATGCTGGCCAACGTTCCCGACAGGGTAAGGAGGCCGCTACCAGGGAAGGTAAGGATCCTCACCGCCGGCGCGCCACCTCCGGCCACAGTGCTGCGCAACGCGGAGGCCATCGGCTTCGAGGTGAGCCACGGGTACGGGCTGACCGAGACGGCGGCGCCTGTCGTGTCTTGCACCTGGAAGGCTGAGTGGGACATGCTTCCGGCCACGGAGCGCGCGAGGCTGAAGGCGAGGCAGGGCGTGCGCAGGCCGGTCTTGGCCGAGGTGGACGTCGTGGATGGCAGGACCGGGCATGGCGTGCCCCGCGACGGGTGCACGATGGGCGAGGTCGTCCTCCGCGGCGGGAGCGTGATGCTGGGCTACTTCAAGGACGAGGAGGCGACCAAGGCGGCGATCCGGGACGACGGGTGGTTCTACACCGGGGACATCGGAGTGATGCACCCGGATGGCTACCTAGAGATCCGCGACCGCTCCAAGGACGTGATCATCTGCGGCGGCGAGAACATCAGCAGCGTGGAGGTGGAGTCGGTCCTCTACGGCCACCCGGCGGTGAGAGAGGCGGCCGTGGTGGGACGGCCGAGCGAGTTCTGGGGCGAGACGCCGTGCGCGTTCGTGAGCCTCAAGGATGATGGCGCGGCCGGAGCGGTGAGCGCGGGGGAGGTCATCGCGTGGTGCAGGGAGCGCCTGCCCCGCTACATGGTGCCGAGGACAGTGCTGTTCCGCGACGAGCTGCCCAAGACCTCTACGGGTAAGATCCAGAAGTACGAGCTCAGGAATCTCGCCAAGGCGGAGATGGCGGGAATGGGAAACGATAACCAACTCCTTGCCGTGCCTGGAATGTGATAAGACTAGTCCGTAAAACTCGTGCTTGTACCTGTTTGGTTGGATTGGAGATTGGTCATTGATCGACCAGGCGTTGATACCTGTGTGGTTTTGTTCGCGTTGGATGTTGTATGAATATAAGTTGTAAATGTTAGTTGTGTGTAAATGATGTAAAGTCACCTTATGTATGTATCACTACCATGTACATAAAAATAAAAATAAATGTACTTTTCACTCCTATATATAAATAAATTACATATCATGATAAAAATTCGTCTTTTATGCAGGTCATCTAAGGAGTACAACTACCATCCGTTCGTGGTGACTGCTACAATCGTATGGAGCTAGGGCTGGACTCACGAGCAGCTCCAATATGATATGTAATTTGCTTTTTTTTTATTATAGTACTGTTTAAACTTGTGTCGGCTTTTGCATCATGATTATGTAGAGACTGGATGTAACAGTGGCGGAGCTAGTCAGATTGCAGAGCCTGGGCAGAACGCAAAGAGATTAAGCTAATTAACTAGTATCTGCCCATGAAAACCATGGAGTCTTTGCTGCACTGCACGTGAAACTTCTGGGCTGAGCCCGGGCAGCTTCCCCAGCTCGTCGGGAGGTGGCTACGCTGCTTCGGGCCTTCATTTCTCAGATTGGGCCTGATTGACTCCACACGTCCAAGGCCCAACTCTCCTCCTCCTCCTCCTCCTTAAAAAACAAGCTCCCCACACTCTCTTCTCCAATTCAGGAAGGCGAGGCGACCGACAGCCGCCGCCGGAGACCTCAGCCCGCCGGCGATTGGAGGTCAGACCACCCCTTCTCCCTCCTCTACGTCTCGGTCGCCTAATTTTCTCTTCCCCCCGTATTCTCTGCCTGAAAACCCTAGCTTGATTTGCCTGCCACAGCGGCGATTGGAGGAGATAGGTTGATGATGGATCCCTTAGCTGAGCTTCCGCAATGCCATGGGTAACATTCTATTCCTCTATCTATTCCATTGCAGCCCGCTGGTTGCTGCCCAGATTCCGGTCAGATTCCTTGGAGGAGGTAGTACTGTCAAATGTCATTTCCCCCTGTTTCTTTGTGTGCCGGACAGTTCTTATATACTACATTCTTCCACACATTAGCTAGAGCTTGTTGCATGGCTACATGTGACCATTTCTGTACAAAAGACTGTCCTGCTTCATACTAGAACGGGGAGATATTTTGGTCCAAAACAGAGGAGTGTTTCACATGAATTAATCTTCTTGCTATACTCACAGCAGACCAGCATTTCCAATAAATGACATAGTTCTGAGATTTAATTTCCCCATCTTACTTATCAAGTCTCCTCTAGTCTGATATATTCCTATATAAAATGTGCGTGATCCAAATTTTTAATTTTTTTTGTAATTTATTAGCACCAGCTGGTTAAAAGATGTAAGAATCATATGTTCGACGCAGGGATGACTAAAAAGTGTCATTCGACCCTGCCCTGCATCGGACGAGCTCGTTCGCCCGAGACCTAGCCCCTCCCGGCGATTGATAGCTGTGCTCCCAGACAAACGGTGAGCATATGTACTTGCTGTTGCTTAAGGAAATTCCGACGCGGGGACGCATTTCGTGTGCCCGTGTCCATTGGATTGGACGACGAGGACTTCCTCCAATGTTGTTCCTTATTCTCTTCTAATTATTTCTATTTTCTGTAGATGTGTTGATTATTCTCTTCCTATTTTTCTCGTAAAGGGATTTCAGCCATTCATCACCGAAATATGAGCTGCCCCAGTTCCTCGCCGGCGCTCCCACTGGACGATGAAGACATCCTCCAAGAGATCCTCCTTCAACTCCCTCCAAAGCCTTCCTCCCTGCCCCGTGCCTCCCTGGTCTGCAAGCGCTGGCGCAGCATTCTCTCGGACCCCCGGTTCCTCCACCGCTTCCGCAAACACCACGGGAAACCTCCTTTGCTCGGCTTCTTTGCAGGGGGCGTTTGCTCAAGACCCGTCTTCACTCCTCTCTTTGACTCACCCAACCGCATCCCTGCCACCCGCTTCTCTGTGCCGCGGGGACATAGCTGCGAGCACTGGCGCTTCATGGGATGCCGCCATGGTCTCGCCGTACTACTCGAAGAATCATTGGGCTTGGCCTTGCCATTTCGTCAGAACAAGTGAGCATCCAATTATGGGAGAGGAAATCAAACTGTGAAGGGGCTGTTGGGTGGGTGCTGCTGCAGACAATCACTCCACTAGAGGCATTGTTTTCACGGAGAATGCCTAGCAACGACACAAGGGTACTTTTGGTTGGGTATGATGAGGAGACAAATGTGGTTGTTTTATCTACAAGGATTGGCAAGTTCATTCTCCACCTTGAGTCCATGCAGATCAGAAAGATTTTTGAAATGAATGACTCACTTTACATGGCCTTTTATCCCTACACAAATTTCTATACTGCAGGTAGCACCTCAATATCTACATTGCGCCAACAACAATATCAGACTAGTTTCTATTTGCTGACATGGTTCCAGTTACTTTTGGTACTTGTTCCTTGATATAGGAGGGAGGATATATAGGAGTAAATTAGTTGTATGTTTCTTAGTCATGTGGTGATTATGACGGTGATGTAATTTCTTATATTATTGCTGGGCTAATTTAAGCTAGAACATGAATACTACTATAGCTATTGATATCTGGCCATTGATCTTTCGGCAAGAGTATTCTAACTACTGGAAACTCTTTCACTATGCCTATACTACAAAAATGTAGTAAAACCATCTGATACCTGAATAACTGAAAACTAGCTTGTTCTGCTTTTTCATTTAGTCGTTTTCGTTGCAAGATAATATTCGTTGTGGCTGATCTTGATGTTAATCACCTATCAAAGCATAATATTAGTTCGTCTAATTTGTATAGTACTAAATAAAGCTTATTTTGTCACAAGAGGTTTCTCAATCTGTTTATACCTTGTCTTGGCCCATTGAGTGTAATTCATACAAGTTCTCCTGAATAATTCCTGTTTAATCTATTTTCTGTGAACATCTAAAATGTCTTGATAAAGGATTATAATCGTTCTTTCCTGGACCTGGCAATATATGTGGATTTATTTGCTGTCCTGGTCACAAAAGCAACTTTATGATGGTCAAGTTACGTCAATATAAAACGATTTGCGTATATCCCTTCTCAACGATTTAACTTCGCTTTGAATTTTCATAGGTTTACAAAGCTCATTTTTCTTGTAGGAAGGGGAGTTGGATGGGAATGGTTGGATCTCGCACTGTGAAAACATGAGATCTGCTATTGTGCTATCTTTGTAGAAGAAGTGAGGTAATTTTATCGTTTCTTATAATTTTCTATTTTGGTTACTCAATTTATAAGATGATGCTTTCTTTATTATTTTTTGTTTCAATTGTATGCATTTGGTTAGTTTCTAAACCGTCTAGTTATTCCAGTTTAAAGCAGCATGCCTTTGATTTTCTCTAACATGCCTCTGAATATACCGGACGTTATTTTGCTTTGTACTTGATGAGGCTCTCATATGAACATGACAAACAAAATATCTCCTAGATGACTTGATAATCTAGGAAGTTCAGCATCTTTCTCTGATCGAGCCACTGAGTCACTGATCTGCTAGTTTATACTATGATTATATGTACTTGTGTGTGAAAAAATTGAGAAAATTGTGAACATTGGAGGTTGACAGTCTGTAGCACAAACTGGATATCAAGTGTTCCTTTGTTGCTGGGATGGTATTAAGTCTGTCTAATATTGCTGAGATGATTAATCTTTGGGTATTTTTGTATGATCTCCAGAATTATGAGTTGATGTTTGTTGCGGTCGTGCAGGGCTGTGAGATATAACTTTGTCAGTTTTTCGGTGAGACTTGTACAAATTGGTTTTGAGAGATGCCATTGATGGTTTGTGCAGGTTTCCGGAGTTCTATTTGAGCTGCTGGGATGCAGACATGGCTGTCGAGCAAAACAAAGCCTCTTGGTTCTCCAGTGCATCCTATGCACTCTGAATCTCTGCTCACATTTTTCTGTGCACCTTTTCGAGATCGTTTCCAATTCCAGCTTGAGATTGGTTCTAGTGTTGCATTTTGTGAGTGTTCTATTTTGTATGTTGTGTTGGCATGTGATGCATTCGACTCTGAACTGCCACTCTACGCAATATGTAGGTTCATGCCAGGTGGGCTAGCAGGTTTTAGTCGTGTAACCTTTTTATTTTACCTAATATCTATAGCCTTTGGTCAACTTGCATCTTGCCTGGACAGTGACCCAGGAGTTGCTTTGATTAATTCCTGGCTCTCTGCTGTGAGGTACTGAACGAGGTGGATGTACAGTTAGTGTTTTCCTATTTTGTCACTATGTTGCACTAGCTACTTGGGCAGAGTTACTTTGATCTTTGCTATGTATGAAAGAGTGTTCTACCTTTTTTTAATGGAGAAAATGAGTGTTCTACGTAAAATGGAAAATAGTGTTCTGGACTTCTGGCACTTACTATTTCTTATCTGAAAGTGTGTATACATAATACAATGGTACACTCATTTGCATTTGCTGTACCTATCAACCGCAACGGGGCATTTGTATTAAAACAAGTATAAAGTATCCGGTTGAGCTGTCGCGCAATCAGTCTTGGCGACCACTAGGCATCATACTACCGATCTTTGCATCCGATCGGACCAGCTTGGAGCCACATGATGCATTTGATGCTGGCCGTGCGATGAAAACAACCCAGCCACGTAGTTGACTCCTGAAATAAATGCAACCCTAACTGCTCCAGCAAAACGGACGCACACCTGATTTTAATCCGGTCATTAATTAGCTCCCAATTAATTTATTGTTTGAATGTATGGAAAGATCATTTCCTGCTGAATTGAAGCAATTTATTAATCCGGCTAGCAATTCTCCATGAAGCATGGAATCACAAGGCAACAAACATTGTTCTTGATGCATAGAAGCATCACTTTCTGGGCGTTCAAAGGTAATTGTTTTGCTTCCTAGATAACCAAAAAATGCTACCAATCTAGTGAAAACTTGCTTCAAATAAAAATAAGTATTGATCTTATTGATTTATTTCAACATAGCAAGGTTATGTTTCCATCAACTGGACAATTTGCTTCCATAGCTAATGAACATGCTTCGAGGGCATGTAAAATTTAGGTCTTACACAACACGAATAATTGGATACAAAACCGTACTTCTAACAATTTGGACCTGTGCTTCTAAATAAATAAAGATTGCTCCAATCGAATCGAAAATATGCTTCCACGGTGACGGAGACGAGCGTGTCGAGGTCCTCGCCGAGGAGCTGGTACTTGACGCAGAGGAGGTCAGCACGGGAGGAGGAGGCGAGAGCGGCGAGGCGGGCGGCAAAGTCGGGGAAGCGGAGCGGGGGGCTGCGCTCGACCACCTTGAGCATGGTGACTGTGGGGCCAATGGCGCGGGCTAGCTGCCGCGAGCTTGGCCATGAACGCGCGGATAGGGCGTACGTCATCGTCAACCGCTGGCTCAGCGCCGTTGCCTGGATGTCCTTGAGCCTGCGCCCCGTGCGCGGCGGCGCCTACACCTGCGCACTCGATCTTTCCCCGACGGCGCTGCAACCGCCAGGCTGCCACCAGCAAGGTGCGGAACGGCAAGGTCGCTGCCGCTCCTTCCGGCCTCCTGGTGGTACTCCGAGTCAACCTGGATGGCGGCCAGTGGGAGCGCCTAGGGTGGCGGTGAGGAAGCATGGAAGAACGGTGGCGGCGAGGAAGCATGGAAGCTCGTCCTCGCGGTGGTTCTCCGAGCGGCGGCGTGGTGGATCGTGCGCTTTGACGTGGGAGAGAGAAAAGACAGGCATATGGCAAGTAACGTCAGCTTTGATGTGGGGCTCGCGCTAATTAAGTGTGATTACTGGGCTCGCGCTAATTAAGGAAGGAAAAGAATCAGACGTGTGCGCACAAGATCGACGATGCGCGAGGTGTCCGACAGAATGAAAGAAATCAGACGTATGATTAAAAGAGTTTCCCAAAACTTATTTGGAAACTATAATATGATATGAATCGTGATATGCCCGCTCCAAAGAACTTTTTTTTTTAGGCTATCACCGGGGGGGGAGAATCCCCACCTGACTAATAATTTATAACTATAATATGATATGAATCGTGATCGGACAGCATTATTTGGAAAAAAGATGTTGGCCAGTCTACCATGATCTCCAGTTAACTTAGAATTGACCAAATCAAAGCACACAACATGGGAAGTAGCATTCATATCCAGTACAATACGAGAAAAAAACATAACTCATTAGCTCAGAATTGACAAATCAATGCAGACTCTAGTCAAATAAGGGAAATAAGCAGATTCCACATGAGCTGGTCCAAGATTTGACCAGGATAAGTCAAATATAGAGCACATAGGATCATACAATCTGTTCACGTGCAGAGAAGTCATCAACTTATTTCTTGGAACTGACCGAAAACAGTAGAATATAATGGTCATGATTGACAAACAAGCGTGTCAATTCCACATGACCCATACAACTGCTGAGCTGACCTAAAAAAGAAGTGTATGAAATGGATTACCAACAATTGGAATATAGGAGGACTATATTTTTAATATATATGTTACAGAGAATATATGTATATTTATTTGGTATTGCAAGCCTTCGTATTTTTAATAGATAATAGTAAATCTAAAAAGTATTAAAAATATTTACTCAAAGTTATACACTAAATATTTGAGGATATATCAAGATTTAGATAACGAGATGGTGAATTCAGATACGGCAAAGTCGGAACATCACCGGTAAACTGATTTATCCGGAAAAAATCCAGTTATTTTGAGCATTTTGAAATTAAATGAGCATACACGGTATATGGCCGTACCGAGGCATTTGAATTCAAAATTTTGAATTTCAAGTTTTTACAATAATTTGAATTAAAATTTGATTTTCAATTTTTTCCAATAAACTGGTCCATATTTTCCGTTAACAGCGGTAACTGCAAATCCTGAGCTGTTGGCGCCGGCAGGTCCGACGCCACGGGAGCTCAAGCGGCTCTCGGACATCGACGACCAGGACGGTCTGTGGTGGCAGATCCCCGTCATCCATTTCTACCGCCACGACGCGTCCATGAACGGCAGAGACCCAGCCGCGGTAATCCGGGACGCCGTCGCGAGGGCTCTGGTGCACTATTACCCGTTCGCCGGCCGGTTGAGGGAGCTCGAGGGGCGCAAGCTGGCCGTCGACTGCACTGGAGAAGGTGTTCTTTTCATCCGGCTCGAGCACTTTGGCGACACTCCGCAGCCGCCGTTCCCGTGCCTCGATGAGCTCCTCTTCGACGTCCCTGGGTCGTCCCAACTCCTGGGCACCCCGCTCCTTCTTTTCCAAGTAACTTTTTTTTTCTTAAACACTAACTCACACTCGACCTATGCATGCGTGGCTCACCATCCATGGCGACATCCTGCAGGTGACACGGCTGTCGTGTGGAGGCTTCATCCTGGCCGTCCGGCTGATGCACACGATGGCGGACGCACCGGGGATAATGCAGTTCTTGTTGGCGGTGGCAGAGCTGGCACGGGGTGCCGCGGCGCCGTCGATGAGGCCAGTGTGGGCGCGCGAGCTGCTGGAGGCACGGAACCCTCCGCGTCCTTCCTTCGCGCACCGGGAGTACGACGAGGTACCGGACAAGATCTTACCCGTCGACGACATGGTGGTGCGCTCTTTCTTCTTCGGAGCCAAGGAGGTGGCCTCCATCCGGTCACACCTTGCGCCGGGTCTTCGGAAACGCGCAACCACGTTCGAGGTCCTGATGGGTTTCATGTGGAAGTGTCGCACCGTGGCTCTGGCCCCTGGCGCCGACGACGAGATGCGGTTGATCTGCGTCGTGAACGCCAAGGGGAAGCCTCATAGCGAGATCCCGAGGGGATACTACGGCAACGCCATCGCGTTTCCGGTGGCCGTGTCGGCGGCGGGCGAGCTGTGCTCGAGGCCCCTGAGCTACGCGGTACGGCTCGTGAACGAGGCCAAGAAGGAGGTGGACATGGAGTACATGCGGTCGGTGGCGGACCTCATGGTGCAGCGCGGGAGGCCGTGCTTCACGCGTGCACGCACGTACCTTGCCTCAGACAACACCAAGGCCGGGTTCAACGAGGTGGACTACGGTTGGGGCAGGCCCGTGTACAGCGGACCGGCAGACGTCGCCGGCATTGGCAGCTTCCTTATCCCGTCCAAGAATGCCGAGGGTGAGGACGGCATCCTCATTACCATTTGCCTGCTCGGCGACACCATGAACAAGATCGTGGAGGAAATGGAGAAGCTGCTGCGGCCAGCCATAATAATATCTGCGCTATGAGCTATCGCCTCCCACTTCCACTGTGAATTAGTCAGCGCACATGGATCGGATAGCTTTTTTTAATTTGACACGTGCACGGACCGCTGCCGGGTTGATTGACTGCCATATTTGAATACGAATTTCTATGCGTGTTTGTTCTACAATCCCATATCTATTCTTAAATCTTAAATGTTGTCATCTTGATTTCCTTAAGCGAAAGGGTCCATATAATTTATCTTATATGGACGAACGTGGTGGCTTCATCTTCATTTTGTACTTCAGATTTTTATTTTGAAGATTTTTTTTAGTTTGGATTTTTTGGAGCAATTTTCTACTCCCTTTAATTTGATATAAATGTGTCATGACAAAACAAGGTGCGATGTGCAAACTCTAGTTATAGCAGGGACACGTTAGCGATTGGGAGGCAGTAGTTTCGATTGGTGATGGTTAATCTACACATGCTTATCTGGATATAAATAGATAAATTTTCTTTCCGACCCTGCCAAACAATTTAAATATTATATCCAACTCGTCTGAAGTGTATGTGGCGTGAGTTTGACCTCTAGGGGTGCCCCTAATTGCCGCCTTTAGCGAGAAAACTAAAAAGTGTACGATGTTTCAAACTCTTGCACAATGTTTCAAACTCTTGTGAATTATATTTCAAATCCATGAGAGTAATTTTATTTCGAGGCATGAGAACATTTTTCTTAAATCGATGAATGTACATTGTCGACCTTATGAACATTTTTTTAATCATTTTGAACATTTTTTGAAAAATCCACAAACAACATTTTTTGAAAAATTCAATACGATTTTTTAATACAAATTCGCATTATAGCGCGCGGAATAAGTAAATTTCAAAACTAGGGCGCGGTCGGCCTGACCCGTGTCGATCGGCACGACCCGTGCCGAAAAGCTTCGGTCGGCAGGACCCGCACCGACGGATGCATGCGGCAGAGGCTGAGCAGGCCGGGCCCCCACCTTTCGGCGTCGCTCGTGCCGATCGGCACGGCTCGTGCCGATCTGGACCGAGTAAACCCCCGCGCCGGCTCCCTCTCCTTTCTCCCTTCTTCTTCCTCCTCCCATCGACCCAAGCGAGCTGTGAGCTCAGTTCTTCCTCCCCCACGAAAACTCTGCCAAATCTTGCCCAAATAATTAGTGTGAGCAGGTTAGATTGCTAGGAAACAAGAGAGGAGGACTAGGGCATCAAGGATCTGTCCATGCAGTAATTTTTGGTGGATTCGTTTTAAGGAGAGGAGGTGAAGGATTGGAAGCAATGGAGGCCAACAATGGTGGATAGCAGTGGTGGGAGCTCGTGTTGGAGGAGGAGGTGTGGTGGTGGAGCAGTGGTCACTAGTGGAAAACGGCTCTTTAGTACCGGTCGGGGAGGAGCATCAGTACCGGTTTCGCAACCGGTACTGCGCAATCGGGACTGATGCCCCCCCAGCATCAGTACCGGTTTCTTATCGTCCGGTACTAAAAGGGCCCCCACGTGGGCGTGGGGCTCGAGCTCGTGCGGAGAACTTTTAGTACCGGTCGGTAACACCGGCCGGTACTAAAGGGTTTAGGTTTTAAGGGTTTTGCAATTTATTTTTCGTTTCCTTTTTTTTCTGTTATCTGTTTTCTTTTCTTCACTGCAATTTTATTTTATGTTTTCTTTTTCATCTACTGTTATACATTCATACGGTATTATATATATACACGGTACACGTTGATGCATACGTAATATACTTCCGTATATGTATTCTATGCTACTACATACGGTAAACGTTGATATATAATATAATTTAGATATAAGACATATTCATACTACGTTATTACATACATATATACATATATACAATCCGGTGTATAGAGATCGCAATAATGTCATACATCCTCCTCTTTCATATGGCATAGCTATATTTAGGATTATAATATTCTCCCTTTGGATTAATGACCTCCTCAAGGATAAATCCCGCTATCTCCTCTTGAATTGCTTCTACGCGCTGATGTGGTAGGATGGCGTTCCGCTTGTCGTTAAGCTTTAAACGAGATCAATATGAATATATTAGTTGTGTGTGTATATATATATATCAAATCATAATAAGATTGAAATATAGTACAAGCCAGTCACACTCACATCCATTCTTTTTTCACGCGACGCCTGCTCAACGCTCAAGGTCCTCATGAACTCGCAGACGTAGAATCCACATAATTCATTTCCCGGAGGCTGCTTCATGGTCTTTACGAGAATATAACTTAATTAAATAATAATTCAAAATGATGATGAATTAAAGAGACTATGTTTAATAGTAGCACACTTACATCAATATGTTTAATAGTCAGCTCTGGTTTCTATTCACCCCTCTCTCTCTTGATGAATATTTTCCAAACCCTACTCACAAAAGCAAATGAATAAATGTGTTATGATTACTTGATATCATGAAATGGGGTTAATGGTTGAAATTACCTCTGAAGCATGTCAATCAAGTCCTGGTAGTATGATTGTGGTTTGCGTAATGAGTCAAATACTTCAACTAATCCCTTGTCAATGATAATGTCCAGTAGAATCCAATGGAAGCTGCACACGTTTATATAGTGAGGCATGAATATAACTCATCAATTAAACTTAACATCTAGTCATTAGCAATATAGAAATGTGTTGAAGACAGTCACACTCACTTGAAGTTGTAAGGAAGAAGTATATCTGCCGCATGTGTTTGGCTCAATAGCGACCTCAACAATGCCTCCTCGCAGTCCCCGGGCTTCCGCTCTAAGTTTTTGCAGTTAACGATAGATGGGTCAATGAACCCAACTTCCCAGAGTCTTTTCCTTTTGCACTCGATAAGCATCCACCTGCATATATAATAGCATACGAAAGAATATAGTGCAGATAATTACAGGCTCAATTAGTGAGGATAATTACATGCTCAGCTAGACATTTAGAAAAAACACTTACAGAACATAGCAACTCATGATAGTTGCGTCGAGAGCACGCCGGTTGTATAACTGCCATAATTCATCAAATTCGATACATATCTCGTGGTTGACGAAGAATTGGTCTTCTCGGTATGTCACGTAAAACACGAGTTGCTTGTCCTTTGCAACCTTCATGTACCAGTCATGCAATCTCCGCATTTGAAAAGCTAGACGCACCATCTCATCACTAGGGAGAAGATCTTTCCCGTAGACAAACGTCCGTGCTATCTCAGTCGACTTGGGGAAAAGTGCGTCAATTGCATCATCGTCCATGTAGTCAGTAACAGGAACATTTGTCCCAACATTGGGACTCTTGTCTGTCTGAACCTTCAGCGGGGCGACCGACTGTACTTTCTGTTCTCCGAGCTGGGGAACCTTTTTCCCCTTCTTCTTCTTCTGTGCAGCGACCCTTTTCTTTTTATTCTCCTCTTGCGTGTCAAAACTCTTCGAGATAGAGCGTTCATAGTTATCAGGCAAAGTTCTACGGTCAGGATCACAGACGATGTCTAAAAAGTGTTTAACACCCTTAGGGTTTAGTACCTGTTTTGGCTCGGGCACTTTCTTCGCAAAGTGTGCGGCATTGTGAGCTTTGACCAAGGGAGCATTCTCCTCAACGGTCCGGTGGTAAGTTAACACCGGAAGATCCTTCAACGACGGCCCGTACTTGTAGGTGTCCTTTGGAGCACCACTCGACGCACCGGCAAGCATCTTCTGCCTCATTGAGAAGGTCCTATTGCCGGTGGGCGGACTCTTTGCAAGCTCCGGGGTGGACTCCCGCTGGAGTGGACTCTTTGCAAGTTCCGGGGTGGACTCCCGCTGGAGTGGACTCTTTGCACGCTCCGGGGTGGACTCCCGCTGGGTTGGACTCGCGCACCGGGGAGATGGAGTCGCGCTGGGTTCCCTCTCGGTGTCCATATTTTCAATGCGGGGTGGACTTGGAGGTTGATTGCTACTCGGAGGGGTTGGTGGCCTACGCGTCGATTCTCCAGGAAACACGATGTGTTCCTTTCTCCATAGAATGATTCCGCGCAACACTTCTCCCAGTGTCGTCTCCCCTTCAGCTCCAGGAAAGTCAAGCTCTAGGTCCTCGAATCTGTTCATAATTTCGTCCACCCCGACTCGCGCGTAGCCAGCTGGAATCTGACCGCCATGAAGGGTTGCTCCGGGTATATTCTCTAAAGCAAAGCCGACCGCCACCTTTATGGATAGGTTCCTCATCTTGATGTGCAGCTCACAGTTTGTTCGCCCCTGAATCTGATCCACGGGGTATGTTGCGTCATCAGGCTGGACATTTTGTGTGGAAGCCACGCTGCTTTTCCGCTGAGATGCCATATCAAGTTGGTCCTCCTGCGGCTCAGATACCTTTTTCTGCCTCATTTCATGTTGCAGGTCTATTATCATGTCTTCCAACCGCTGATATTTCTCTGCCTCCTGTTTCTTCTTCCTGTCGCGACTCCTGTAGGTGTCCCTATGCTCGGGGAACCCAACCTTCCAAGGGACGACGCCCACGCCTCGTACTCGCCCAGTGTGTTCAGGATTCCCGAGGGCGAGTGACAGCTCGTCCTTCTCTCTATTGGGCGCGAACCTTCCCTCCCGAGCGGCAACTACTGCATCATCAAGTTCTTTGGCTTTATTCCGAATTTTTTCTCTTTCGGGCTCTCCCTCGGGGCCTGGTTTAACCTTTTCCTTCAACACAAGATTCCCTGTCTGTGGGTCGGGCTCCAGCCCGACGCTGTACGCCCAATGTCTCGCCCTTGCGGGATAGCTTGATGTACTTGGAGTGACCCCGGCAGCAATTAACTTGGCGTCCCTTTCTTGCCACTTAGGAATGGCGGTCTTATAGCCACCTGGCCCCAAACGTTGGAAATATTGCTTTTTGTCGGCATTCAACTTATTTTTCGCCGACTTTTCCAGAGCTTCTTCTGATTCCTTGTAGTCCTTGAATTCTTGCCACTGATCTCTTATCCTCCTGTACTGTACGTCTTCAAAATTAGGGGTTTTCTTTGTCTTGATGAATTGCTGGTATAACCTTTTCTTGTAGTTCATGAATTGTTCGGCCATTTTCTTTAGAGTCCACTGGAAGACTTTCTTTTTCTCGGCATCTCCGAGTCCTGTCGGTAGGGCGAAATTGTGGAAAACGGACTTCAGAAGTTCCCTCTTGCAAATATCTGACACAAAACTCTCTCCTCCACCCTTCGGCTTGTGCCATTCTCGGATGGTGATCGGAATGTTGTCCCGAACAATAACTCCGCACTGACTCACAAATTTACGTGCGTGCTCTTTCGGAGCAATCGGTTCGCCAATTTCAGAGATTTCTTCGATATCAAATCTTTCTTCTTTTAACTTTTTGGCCGGGCCTCGTTTTCTTTTAACAGACTTGCTCGATCCCGATCCGGAGGGCTAAAAGAAGAAATATTATGTTAAAACATGTATATGTACACATATCAAATCATTAATTTATCACCAGAAGCTATGTATACCTCGTCGGTATTCTGCGCTACATTCTCATCGGCATTATTGTTCGAGGCGGATGGAGGAGCTTCTAAGTTATAAATCTCCTCGTCCTCCATTTCACCACCGGACATGTTAAGATATTGCGATCCATCATCTTCACCATCTCTGATGATGTCGAACAATTGATCTTCCCCTGCTCTGCCGTCCATAGCTTAACTAATACAAAAAAAAAAGATAGAACTATTTAGTGCCAAATCGGGCGGCGGCATTATTGTAAAGAAATAACATGTGCGCACGGTAGAGGCTCACCGCGGGGGAGGGCACGAGGGGATGCTCGGGAACGACGGTGAGGCGCGGGATCAACGAGACTCGGGAAGGTCACAGACAGGACGACGGTGAGGCGAGGGATAGACGGCGAGATTCCTACATGATGTCAAGTTATAACGGTGAGGCGAGGGATCGACGAAATCAAGTACTTTGCATTGGGGAAATTGTGATTGCATTCCCCACGCGTTGCCGCGGAAAATTGTGGTTGCATTTTCACAATACTATTTCACAAATTCTAACACTTTCATTCACAAATTTCAACACTTGAATCCACACTATTTATTACATTGTAGCATTTTAATCTTTGCATCAAATAAAATTACATAGTAGCATCCATAAAATTACCCTAAATTACACAAGTACTTTGCACAACTACTTTGCATCCACACTATTAATCCAATTTTACAAACTTCCTAACATTGCAAAACAGACAGCAAGGCCTCATATAGAATTGCTTCAGGGATGGTGTCAGCGAACAACGTGGAATGAACATTGCATATATGTTCAGACAACATGGTTCACTCACACCTCCCTGAAGATGCAACGTGCAACCATCTAATCATCGGCCAAAATTTATAAACTTCCTTACACTGCAAAACAGTACCAATTCACTTAACATTTACAAACTTTCATTAAAAACAATAGCATTTCCTAGCAATTCATCTAAAACAGTAGCATTTCCTATAGCAATTTAAAAAACAGTACCATTACAAACTATTAATCCACACTTATAAAATTACACAAGTTATTTGCATCAAATAAAATTGCATAAGTACTTTAAATTCATATAAATAACACATCAAAATCTAACAATAGCATTCATATAAATAACATTTTAAATTCTAAGAATAGCATATAAATAACACTTTAGAACAATTGTAGCATTATAAAGAACAATTCACTTTGTCACATTGACAAATCAAAAAATTGCACAAATCCTACAAACCGTAAAACAATACTAAAAATCCTAAAAATCCAACAATAGCATTCACATAAATATTCTAACACTACTACACTTTAAATTCTAACACTAGCAAGTCTAACTAGCAAGTATAACTAAATTTTCCTAACAACACCTAAAACAGTAGAATTTTCAAGTCTAACTAAATATTCTAGAAAAACAAGGTGATGACGTCACCATGACGTCGCCAATGGAGATTCAAGTTCCTGCCCCTCCATTGCAGACGAGAGGAGGAGCCCGACACCGCGGCGAGTTGCACACCGACGGGCGCAACCTATTGGTGGCGGCGCCGCCCTAATTTTGTCACCGAAATAGGGCCATAGCCACGCAACCGCCGCCGCCGGAATCGGGCGCGTCGAGGAAGGCTTCCTGCACGTCGCGTTGGGTATGGGCGGCGTCGGGGACGGCTTCGAGCAGCGGTCAGCGGCACAGCACGGCAGCGTCTCCGGCGCAGGAAGCCTACTCCGGCGTTCTAGAAACCCTAGCTCCGGCGTGGCAATGGAGAGAAGAAGGAGGAGAAGAGCTTACCTATCGCCGCGCGGAGATTCGGCCGGAGTCGGGGGAGACGAGCAGCGGGCAGCGGCGCGGCACGGCAGCGTCTCCGGCGATGGCGTCGAGGGAGGCGAGGCGTCTGCGTCGTCTTCGTCGTCGAGGGGCTCGGGGTTCGTCTGTGTGTGAGAATGAGAACTGCCCGATCTGGGCGAGCGCATTTAATGCATGGACCTTTAGTCCCGGTCTCTAGCACGGACCGGTACTAAAGCTACTTCAGTACCGGCTGGTAGCACGGCCCGGTACTAAAGGTCTGTCGTTTGGGCGCCCAGAAAACTGGCGCGAAACGAAAACCTTTAGTACCGGCTGGTAGAACGGACCGGTACTAAAGATCTTTTTCATTTTATTTCTCTTTTCTTCTTTTCTCCTTTCTGTTTTTTTATATCTACTGATGTAATTGTTTAATTAGTTTGTAATAATTACTAAAAATCATGTCTATATTGAAGAACATGTTTTCAATAAATTACAAAAATTAGATATTAAAAAATGTAACATTTAAAATAAAGGGAATTGATAATCCCCATTTTAAATCATGACTTTTTTTGTGAACAAAGTACCAAAAATATGATGCAAAATGGCACCCATTTAATTTTCATGGAAACTAGTCCACATATGATGGATAATCGCCAAGTAGAAGGTTTTTTTTGATTTCTACCTAATTTTCCCTAGTTAATTGAGTTTATGTCGATTTTTCGAAAGTAATTCAACTTTGAACTACAACTATTTTATAGTTTGGTCTTAAGTTTTTGGAAAAATCATTTTAAGGTACACAACTAGTGGTTATATCACAGAAACATTGATAGTTCTAGAAACTTGATTTATGACAATATTTCATATTTCATAAATATCATTCCTGGATTACACATCACCAATATTCCCATCTGTTGTATTATTCCTCCTTTTCTTCGATTGCTTAACTTTGCGCCGGAACCATGGAGAATCTTCATTACTTAACGTGATGCTTGGGTCAGTGTTGACTTTGAAGGGCGGAATTTCATCAAACTTATCATAATCTTCTGACATGTCTGTCTTGTCCTCCACTCCCACGATGTTTCTTTTCCCTGAAAGAACTATGTGGCGTTTTGCCTCGTCTGATGTATTCGCTTCCATATTTTTTCTTTTCTTTGGTTTGGTAGACATGTCTTTCACGTAGAAAACTTGAGCTACATCATTTGCTAGGACGAACGGTTCGTCTTTGTAATCAAGATTGTTCAGATCCACCGTTGTCATTCCGTACATCGGGTCTACCTTTACCCCGCCTGCATTCAGCTTGACCCATTTGCACCGAAACAAAGGGACCTTAAAAGAAGGTCCATACTCAAGTTCCCATATCTCCTCTACGTAACCATAATATGTGTCCTTTTGCCCATTGCTGTTTGTTGCGTCAAAGCGGACACCACTGTTTTGGTTGGTGCTCTTTTTATCTTGAGCGATCGTGTAAAATGTATTCCCATTTATCTCGTACCCTTCGAAAGTGACTATAGTCGAAGATGGTGTCCTGGCCAACAAGTACAGCTCAACATCAACTTCGGTGTTACTCATGAGATGTGTTTGCAACCAACCGCTGAATTTCGCCGTGTGTTGATCTTTAATCCAGAACTCATCCTCCACCGGGTTCTCAGATCGTAAAATATTCATGTGTTCCTCGATATACGGAGCTGCCAATGAGGAATTTTGTAGAACTGTGTAGTGCGCTTGACTGAAAGAAGGTCCGTCCCTACATACAAATACTTTTTTCCCTAGAGTGCCTTTTCCACTCAGTCTCCCCTCATGTCGCGACTGTGGAACACCAATCGGATTAATGTCAGGAATAAAGTCAACACAGAACTCAATGACCTCCTCGGTTCCATAGCCCTTGGAGATGCTTCCTTCTGGCCTAGCACGGTTATGAACATATTTCTTTAAGACTCCCATGAACCTCTCAAATGGGAACATATTGTGTAGAAATACGGGACCGAGAATTTGAATCTCTTCGACTAGGTGAACCAAGACATGCGTCATAACATCGAAAAAGGATGGGGGGAACACCAACTCAAAACTGACAAGACACTGGACCACATCATTCTGTAGTCTTGGTAGGATCATTGGATCGATTACCTTCTGAGATATTGCATTGAGAAATGCACAAAGCTTCACAATGGGTACTCGAACATTTTCCGGTAGAAGCCCCCTCAATGCAATCGGAAGCAATTGCGTCATAATCACATGGCAGTCATGAGACTTTAGGTTTTGAAATTTTTGTTGTGCCACATTTATTATTCCCTTTATATTCGACGAGAAGCCAGACGGGACCTTGATACTGCTCAGACATTCAAAAAATATCACTTTCTCTTGTTTGGTTAGAGCATAGCTGGCCGGACCGTCATAATGTTCTGGAAGCAGGCCGTCTCGTTCTTTCAAACGTTTCTGGTCCTCCCGTGCTGCCGTTGTGTTTTTTTTCTTCCCATACACGCCCAAATGGCCTAGCAGGTTCACACAAATATTCTTCGTCACGTGCATCACGTCGATTGCAGATCGGACCTCTAGGACTTTCCAATATGGTAGCTCCCAAAATATAGATTTCTTCTTCCACATGGGTGCGTGCCCGTTTGCGTCATCTGGAACCTTTAGTCCTCCAGGACCCTTTCCAAAGATTACTTTTAGATCCTTGACCATATCAAATATTTGTTCACCAGTACGGTCCATAGGCCTCCTACGGTGATCTGCCTCACCTTTGAAATGCTTTCCTTGCTTCCGGACGTTATGCCTGACCGGAAGAAATCGACGATGCCCCAGGTACACACACTTCTTACAATTATCCAAGTATATACATTCAGTATCATCCAAACAGTGTGTGCATGCATGGTATCCCTTAGTTGTCTGTCCTGAGATGTTACTAAGAGCAGGCCAATCATTGATCGTTACGAAAAGCAACCCTCGAAGGTCAAAATCCTCCTGTTTGTGCTCATCCCACACACGTACACCTTCTTCCCGCCACAACTCTAAAAGTTCGTCAACTAATGGCCTGAGGTACACATCAAGCTCGCTCCCTGGTTGCTTCGGTCCTTGGATGAGCACTGGCATCATAATGAACTTTCGCTTCATGCACAACCAAGGAGGAAGGTTGTAAATACATAGAGTAACAGGCCAGGTGCTATGACTGCTGCTTTGCTCTCCAAAAGGATTGAAGCCGTCCGTACTTAGACCAAATCTTAAGTTTCTTGCGTCATCTGCAAAGTCCGGGAACTCTCTCTCGATTTTTCTCCACTGGGATCCATCAGCGGGGTGTCTGAACATCGCGTCTTTCTTCCGGTCCTCTTTGTGCCATCGCAACATCTTGGCATGCTCTCTGTTGCTGAACAAACGTTTCAACCGTGGTATTATAGGAGCATACCACATCACCTTGGCAGGAACCCTCTTTCTGGGGCGCTCGCCCTCAACTTCACCAGGGTCATCTCGCCTGATCTTATACCGCAATGCACCGCATACCGGGCATGGATTCAGATTCTCGTACTCCTCACCGCGGTAGAGTATGCAGTCATTAATGCATGCATGTATCTTTTGCACCTCTAATCCTAGAGGACAGACGATCTTCTTTGCCTCGTACGTACTGTCGGGCAATTCGTTATCCTTTGGAAGCATCTTCTTTATCTTTTTCAACAACTTTTCAAACCCCTTGTCCGATACACCATTCTCAGCCTTCCATTGCAGCAAATCCAGCGTCGTACCCAGCTTTTTCTGGTCATCTTCGACACCTGGGTACAATTTTTTTTTGTGATCCTCCAACATGCGCTCCAACTTGACCCACTCCCTCTGATTTACGCTGTTTCTCTGTGCATCAGCAATGGCCCGAGAAAGATCATCAGCGGGCTCATCCGGCGCCTCTTCGTCAGGCGCGTCTTCTCCAGTTTCCTCCATTGTAGTACCGTCGTATTCAGTAAACTCATGATAGTTGTCATCGTCCTCTTCTTCTTCATTGTCTTCCATTATGACCCCTGTTTCCCCGTGTTTGGTCCAACAATTATAGCCGGACATGAAACCGGACTGAAACAGGTGGATGTGAATGGTTTTTGAGTTGGAGTAACTCCTGATATTCTTACAAGCACAACATGGACAATACATAAAACCATCCCGCTTATTTGCCTCAGCAACACGGATAAAATCCAGCACGCCGGTCATGAACTCCGGAGTGCGTCGGTCAACGTACATCCATTGTCGATTCATCTGCATTATGTAAATATATACAAAACCATTACACAATAGTTATATATATATATATATCTACCATGAATAGATAGATACGTGACCAATTCATTAATACAAGTTCACCATATTTAAACAAATCTAATACATAGTTCTCATAAAACATTCATTAATTTAAACTAACATAGAACTAGCTAAAGAATTTCAATCCAACGACAAATGCGATCAAAATCACAACTAAGGTAATCATTGAACCAACAGCATAATGATACCAAGCCTCTTGACTAATGACATATTTTCTAAAGTTTTTAAGCTTCAAGCGCATTGCATTCATCTTGATCTTGTGATCCTAGCGCATTGCCTCCATCTTGATCTCGTTATCATCGACGACGTCGGCAATCTTCAACTCCCATTTCATCTTCTCTTCGAGACGAAGATCTTCACTTCTTTTCAATTTAGCTTTCAAATCATTGTTTTTTTCTACTAAAAACTCGAAAATAGGGTCGGGCTCATTTTCCGGTTCAACTACCTCCTAGATAAAAATATATCTACGTTAAGTTGGTCGGTATAATTTTTGTAAACACGAAATTAAACAAACATATACTTATAACAAACAATCGTACCACATCCGAATAATAGAGCGGGCGAGAGCCAGTGTGGACAGATGTCAAAACCATGACACTATATATAACAAAAAGTTACACAAATAAGAAAATTATACAAGTAATAATTCTATAAACAATTAATTACGTAATTATAGCATAAAATGAGCTAAACTAGGACTAAATGAGCTAAACTTGGACAAAATTAGCTAAACTAGCACAAAGTAAATGATGAAACTAGCACTAAATAAGCTACATTTGTAGATTTTTCTAAATTTTTCTATCTAGGTCAAACTAACAATACATTTCTAGATTTTCCTACATTTTTCTATCTAGGTCAAACTAACACTAAATGAGCTCAAACTAGCACTAAATGAACTGAAGTTTCCAATTAAATGTAAGAGAAACAAATTTCTAACCTTTTTGACCAAAAATGGTGCCACCAAATTGGACAAATCGCCGGATCACCACCGAGCTCGAGCAACAACAGAGAGAAATAAATGAGGAGGCAGAGAGTGAAGTGAGCTCGGGCTGGAGGAAGTAGATGGAATTTATAGCGAAATGTTTTAGTACCGGTTTGTAACACAAACCGGTACTAAATGTCCATCTTTAGTACCGGTTTGTAACACAGACCGGTACTAAAGGTTCTCGGCGTGGGACCCGCCGCTGCAGCGCCAGCCCCAAATCCTTTAGTTCCGGTTGGTTACACCAACCGGTACTGAAGGTTGCTTACCGACCGGTACTGCTGCCGTTCGCCTGTCCGGCCGCTGGGACCGGTACTAATGTTATATTAGTACCGGCCGCAAATTGGTGCGGGACTAAAAGTCTGGACCAAAGGTCCGTTTTCTACCAGTGGTGGCGGTAGATTGAGGCCGGGACCGGAAGAACCGGGCTTTCCACGCGTCAAGGGTAAACCCTAAGTAATCACTAGATGAATCTTGTTTATATTTTTTAGTGCATTTATTTCTTATGTATGTGTTA
This sequence comes from Poa annua, assembly GCA_026929855.1. NCBI lineage: Eukaryota > Viridiplantae > Streptophyta > Magnoliopsida > Poales > Poaceae > Poa > Poa annua. The sequence goes on from CM049436.1 coordinate 990,716, forward strand.
GCTGTTAAATTTTTGTGTCGGTGGATGTGATAGGTGTACCGTACAATTTTTTTGTCGGTGGTTTATGATTATTCTGTTAATATTGTTGTATAAATAAATTAGGCCGGTTTTTGTGCCGGTCGATATTAATGGGTGTATGTTGGTTCTTTGTTATTATTTGATGACTATTAGTAATATTGGTAATATTTTGGGTGGTCGCAGTATTTTGTAGCGTATTATTTGACGGAATTAATTTGTTTAGGTAATGGAAGTCGTTGATTTTGTTGTGCACTTCGGCGCCGGTAATGTCCGTGTTACGGAGACTGGGGTTGATCTTAGTGAATTTAATAATATGGTGATGCAGTTGCCAGACCCAGAGAGAGCTAGAATAGCAGCAGTGCAGGAGTTTTTCACTGGAAATTTTGGGTATAATCCTAATATGTTTACGGTTAAGATTCAGTCAGTGTGGTCCAAATCCCGTACAAATATTTTTCGGGAGTTGTTACCGCTGGATCGAACTGGTCAGTGGATAGCTTGGCTAGCATCATGCAAACGTCGAGGCACCCAACCAGAAATCCTGCTGATATTTTATCCGAAGCAGAACAATTTAGAACAAGGTGGCGGAGATTTTCAGCATGGAGAGAGCAGTGAAGCTACTCATTCAGAAAATGTGGACATTCCTGAACAGTATGAGCCAGCACTCAGTGTTGAGTCGGAAGGACCTCCGCCACTTGGAGAGGCTGATGCGGATGAGTACGAAGGTACTATGCAAGAAGAGATGTTGGCTGAAGATGAGGACGGTGTTGCAGAAGATCTTGATTCAGGTGATGAAGATGTTGGCAATGAGGATGAGGTAGATAATGATGAAGAAGATAATGTTGGAGATGTGCCGCTTCCTGAGTCCTGGAATGTCGACGCTTTGCCGATTCCTCACTCGTGGGATCTCGACAAGTCGAATATGACAGCTGTGGATGATGGATATCATCCGGCATGGGAGTACCGAAGGAAAAATGTAAGAATCGGAGACCAGTATAACACAAAGCAAGAGTTGAGGGAAGCCGTGATTGAGTGGGCATTGTCCACGCAAAGGGTTTTCCGTACTGAGGTGTCAAATAGTCGATATTTGACTATGAGCTGCATTAATATTGACTGTCCAGCAAGGGTGCATGCTCACGTACCGAAGTACGACGTGCTTTGGGTGGTTTCAGATGTCGTACCACACACATGTGAGATCTCTAGTACGGTGCCGAACCATCCAAACCTGTCTTCAACTCTCATTGCACGACTCTTGTTCAGTGAGATAGTGCAGAAGAAAGACATGACCGCGAGAAGCATTCAGTTGACAGTTAAGAGTAGATGGAAAACAAAAATTCATTATGGGAAGGCTTGGAGAGCGAAGCAGAAGGCTCTAGAAATGAGATTCGGGACATTTTATGATGCTTATGATAATGCTGTCAAAATGGTTTCCACGTTGAAAGAGCGAAATCCTGGTACAGAGGCAACCGTCGAACTAACCAAAATTCCTGGGCATCCTCAGTTGACTGTGTTTGGCAGAATGTTCTTCTCATTCGCCATATGCATTGAAGCTTTTAAGTATTGCCGGCCAGTGTTGTGCATCGATGGCACATTTCTCACGGGAAAGTACAAGGGTGTTATACTTACCGCAATAGGTGTGGACGGCAACGGACAAATCGTTCCTGTTGCATTTGCCTTTGTTGAGAGTGAGAATTATGATAGCTGGTTATTCTTTCTGAGGCAGTTGAAAAGCAGTGTTGTGAAGGATAGGCCAAATGTATGTATTCTTCATGACAGGCATGCAGGTCTGTTGAAGGCAATCAGGTCACTAGAGCAGCCCGCCGATGATGAACAAACTCCGTGGACTGATGTGCAGAGTCGATGGTGCATGAGACATCTGGCTGCTAATTTTTATTCTTGCTTCAAGAGTAAACGTCTGATGAATCTGTTTAAAAGACTATGCAATGTGAATCAGCAACGGAAGTATGAATTTTTATGGGAGAGGCTCACCGAATTCACGCAAAAACAAGTGAAAGAAAGAAGAGCTGCACAGGCGACGGCAGTTGCTGCTCAGGTGGCAGCGGCACAAGCGGCAGAAACCGATGATTCAGAACCAGTAGGGTTGTGTGATTTGCCTGGAATTGATCCACCTGGAACAAAGAGGAAGAAAGGAGCACGCATCCGGAATTTTGAAGAATGGATAGAGAAAGAACCGCCAGCGAAATGGTCTTTGTTGCACGATGCACATGGAGCGAGATATGGCATCATGACAACCAACCTTGCGGAGATATATAATTTTGTCCTTCGAGGTAACCGTGGTCTGCCACTAACAGCTCTGGTCGAGGGGATTATGCATGGAACAATGAATTATTTCAGAGATAGACGTGTCGAAGCCGTGAATCATTGTCAGTGGTACCCTGGCACACCTTACTGTCGCAAGATAAGAACATACATGGAGAAGAAGACACAGAAGGCTCGGTTCCACAACGTGGTTCGAGTAGGTAATGAAGAAGCTAGGTATGAGGTGCGCCTGCCGACAGACAGATTTGGTGATAGCGTTCAGTAAGGGTGGGCGTTCGGTCTTTTCGGTTAGTTCGGTTCGGTCTTTTTGGTCTTTAACAATTTCGGTCATCTAGAAAATGATACCCGTAATAAATTCGATCTTTTCGGTTTTCTGTTATTCGGTATTCGGTCTATTCGGTTCGGTCTTCGGTCATGACCAAATAGACCAAAATCTAGTGCGCAAGAAGAGGAATCAGCGCCTGGTAATGGGAGAGTGGGAAGCGATCGACTGGTCTCTCGCGCACGGGAGAATCTACATCACACGGGGCTAGGATACTCAGTTGTTGGGCATAGAGACTATATGGTATGCTTGGTTCCGTAGTTGGGACTATAGAATATATGTACATAAACTAGGCTGTCACACAAATTTGACTGCTTTCGTACGTAATTCTCTCAAAATAAAATAAATTCGGTCTTTCGGTCTATTCGGGTTATGTATAAGTGATGACCGAATTTCTGATATAATTTCGGTCTTTTCTAATTTGCTACCCAAATTTCTAATGGTCTTTTTGGTCTCGGTCTTTTCGGTTTCGGTCTCGGTCTTTTCGGTTTCGGTTTTCGGTCTTCGGTTTTTATGCCCACCCCTAGCGTTCAGAGAACCCATGAGGTGTTCATTACTGACGGATATCCGCCAACTTGTGAGTGCACATGCAACAAACCCAGACTTCTTCACCTTCCATGCTCTCATGTGTTAGCAGTTTGTGGTCAGCTGGGCTTGCATGCAGCCACATTCGTGTCACCATATTACATGAAGGACGCACTGGTTCAAACATGGACCGGGGAAATGAGAGGTTTCCGAGTCGAAGGTAACTTCAACACGGTTGAAGAGGCTAATAGAGAAATCATTCCTCATCCAGCAAACATGCGGACTAGTAGAGGACGACGTCAAACACGGCGCATCCGGAATGATATGGATGAGTCTGAAGCAGGTGGTTCCACTCGTCAGTGTCTGCTATGCAATATGTTCGGCCACAAAGAGAAACATTGTACGAAATTCCCCCAAGGAGGCGCAACGGTACGTGGCCGAGGCACCCGAGGAGGAAGAGGGCGACCAAATCGTGGCTAGTATTGTGTTTTAAATCGTATTTGTAATAATTAAGTACAATGGGACGATGTTGTTTGTTGTAGGGTATCTGTTTTAATTCGTATTTGTAATAATTAAATACAATGGGACGATTTGATTACGTAAACATACTCGGTAGAACATAACTCGGCACACGCCCCACAGACCACACATTTGCGTCTACCTCTCGCCAGCCGGACGCTATCGACCCTGGTCCATCCCGGCCACCTCTTTCACAGATTCCAGTGTATGTGTCGGGTCCTTCACAGCCAACTATGTTTATGCCGGCAACTTCACAGTCGCCATTGTTTATGTCGGGTCCTGCACAGCCTCCACTCTTTATGCCGGGTAGTTCATCCTGGCAGGCACACACACCACCGTACACCGGGATGCCATATTCGTACGGTTACGGGGGCGGACCACAGTTCGTTGGAGCATCACACCAGCCGCAGATGGCCAATCTTATGGGCCAGTACTCTCAGCAACTAATGCACGGAGGTTAGAATTTTTTATTTCTCGTAGATATATAATTTATATCCAGACAGCTCACACTAACATATTATCTTGTGCAGGTGCAGATAAGGTGTACAACTCTCCCCAGTACGACTTGGACACCACTCAGGCATACGCGCCTTCGCCACCGATGCCCACTCAGCAGACACCACCTCCGGAGACAGCCCAGCCAGACGACGAGCATGACGATGCACCGTTGCAAGGCCGCGGAATGCGGCAACACCAGGCTCCCACGCGTTTGTCACCTTCCGGCCCTCGGCGAAGGAGGACGCGGTACCGTCGTCAGGTCGACGAGGACTGATGCTTTTACCTATGTACTATTATATATTATGTACTAGACATATTTCTATGTAAGAGACATCTCTGTGTTCCGTTCGACCGTACTAGACATATTCGTATCTGCGAGACATTTCCGTAACGATTTGATTACGTAAACATACTCGGTAGAACATAACATATGAAGATAATAAATATAAGGTACAACACAAGGCGAGTACATACTGATCACAACATACGAGAAAAGAAATTACGTAACTCAATTTAAGACTCTACCTATCTCCCATCGATGCAACCTGCACCATCCGCCGATTTAGCTCCCTTGCCCTTGCTCGATGCTTCAGCCTTCTTCTCCTTCCCCTTCCTCGATGCTTCAGCCTTCTTCTCCTTCCCCTTCCTCGATGCTTCAGCCTTCTTCTCCTTCCCCTTCCTCGATGCTTCATCCCTCCTTTCCTTTGACGTCGGCATGAAATCGTCGTCATCATCGCTGGAGATTACCCAAAGAAAGGACTCACCGTAAAAATAGCGGTCATCTTCGGTCCGCAGATACGGACCATTGGTAACCTTCCTATCAAACTTATCTACAAGCCTCAGCATTTCTGCATGGATTTGTTGCGGGGTCCTATACGGAAACCCGTCTCGAACTTGTCTCGCCCCGAGCAAAGCGAGATGTCTCTCACTACCAATAATTTCTGAGATGGGAACTACCCTACCATCTACCTTCAAATCGGTGGAAATCATAGCGAGATGCTTCGAGGCGGCATCGTGAAACCCGGACACACACTTCTCACAGGGAACAATACACACCATCGTTGCGCTCAAGTGACTCACATGGCTACCTTCGAATGGGTTTTATAGGAAAACTGGAGTACAAGTAGGAGGGAAGCGCTGGCGGGAGAATTCTGGCGGGAAACGGTGGCGGGAGAAATAGGCGGGAAACGGTGGCGGGAGAAATAGGCGGGAAACGGTGGCGGGAGAAATAGGCGGGAAACGGTGGCGGGAGAAATAGGCGGGAAACGGTGGCGGGAGAATTCTCGCGGGAAACGGTGGCGGGAGAATTCTCGCGGGAAACGATGGCGGGAGAATTCTCGCGGGAAACGGTGGCGGGAGATTTCTCGTGGGAAACGGTGGCGGGGATGGCGGGAAACGGTGGCGGGGATGGCGGGAAACGGTGGCGGGAACAAATTCTGTATGAAACTTTGTCCTCCACCTCTCTGAGCACATTTCGGCACGGCCCATGCCGATCGGCACGGCTAGTGCCGAAACGTGTTGCCGCACGACAACTCACGCGAAAGCCATGCATCCGTCGGCATGGCTAGTGCCGACCATGGCTTTTCGGCACTGTCCGTGCCGATCGGCACGGGTCAGGCCGACCGCGCCCTATTTTTGAAATTTACTGATTCCGCGCGCTAGAATCCGAATTTGTATTAAAAAATCGTATTATTTAAAAAAAAAGTTTCTTTTGAGCCCGTGAATGTAATTCTTGAACTTTATTTTAATCCTGTGAATAAACGTCTTTTATCCCATGCACATTTTTCGGACCTCCTGAGTACCTTTTCATACTCACGAACATTTATACACAAACCAAACTCATATTAATCTCGTGAACATTTTAATTCTTAGACGCATTTTTTTTTCATACCCGTCAACATTTTGAAGCCCCTTAGGAAACTAAAATAAGAAAACTAAATAAAATGAAAAAAAAAACCAGGAAAAATGAAAATAAATATTCATAATAGGAAGTATAAAATCTTGAAAATATAAACTGATCAGAATAGGAAGAAAGTAATAAATGTTAGAAAGCCAATAGAAAATAAAGAATGAAAAACAACAAAGTGAAAAGGAAAATAATAAAATGCAAAAAGAAAGAAAAGAAGCCCAGAAATCTGGTCTGACCAACCTATCCTATTTGTTGCCGTTAGCAACATGGACGGCCCGCGTCGCTGAAGCAACATGAACTACACCCTGCGTGCCGACACAATCACACAATGACTACCCATTACTATTTATTCCTTTTTCTTTAAATTTTTTGCTGATAGACAACACGTGAGCTGCCCAATAGTTTCTATCTTCCATTTTTAAGTGTTATACGAACTTTATTTTTATGGAAAAACATGCTTAATCGTTTTGGATTTGAAATTGTTTTATTTTGAGCGCTGATTCATTGCCTCCCGCGAGCTGAAGTTCTCTTTTAATCTCATGTGCATGCAGTGGTCCACTGTCACCCTTTCTTTTCGGCATATGCCGCACATTTCTCTCGCATTTTCTCTTTATACCCTGCACGGTTATTTTTCATTAGTTTTGTATCACTAAAAGTAAAAAAAATGAAAAATAGAACTTGAACCACGACTTAAGAGTTTACGTTCATATTTTATATTTCCTATTTGTTGATTTTGGACTCATGAAAATCGCAAACAGAAAATGTCTCTGGTGAGAACATTCTGCTGGAACTCCCCGATGAAGGTGACAGAGACAAGGTGGAGGCTGAGTCCTCCGTAGGCAAAGGAAAAAAAAACAAGCAGACAGAAAAACACAATTGCAGTCAAAAGCATAAAAGTGGTGTGGTGGATATGGCTCAAACTATGTTGACATGGTTGTAACGGGAAGTGAGAAAAAATATTTTTTTTCCAATGTCGATAGAAGGGTTAGTAATTAGAAGAACTCGAAGTCTCTTTTGACAATATTATGATTCAGTCGTTCCACTTTCGCAACAGGTAGGGTAGACCGTGTACTCATGGACTCGGGATTGCAATTTCTCAAAACATCTCTGAATTGAGAAGTCCTCTGCAATTGTTGAAGACCCAGAAGATGGTGCAACTTCCATAGCCGGAAAAAATTCTCATGAGCAAGTGAAACTTATATATTTACAAGAAAACCGAATCTAAGATAATTGAGATCTGATGACGAGGGAGATGAACGCCACCATTACGGGGTCCCTCAATGGTTAACCTAGCGATAAATGCCCATAAGCTAGGATCGAAGCGGGCATTCAGAGATAGTTGGAAGCCGAATAAAAGCATGCTCTGATTGTCGACCAATACTCGCTGGCTTCACTCTCTCAAGGTACTCATGGACGGAGTTAGAAGAATTAATATCCTTTAACAAGATACGCTGCAAAGGATGGGAACGAAAGAATGCCAATTGAACCCAGACACATACCTAATTTCTTTTTTTTTTTGAAAATACATACCTAATTTCATGGTAACATGAATTAACGACAAGTTGGCGATGTGACCTACCCATTTTTCATTGAATGTGAAACGATAAATAAACTTTGATTGTGTTGTTGCTCAATGGACCTGGGTGGATTTTGCGTGTGTTCAGAATTAATGGGTATAGTTTTGAGTGCGTGGTAAGATCGATGGTTGCTTAATTAGTAAATGTGAGAGGTATGTGATTAATATCTTTACATGTGTTGTCCTGTAGGGCTCTAGTGCATATACATGGTCCTTGAGAATTGAGATATGACATTGTTTTCAGGTACCAACCTTGCCGCCCTCGCGCGTCTACATCTACATCTAAAGCTAGTTATGCATCTATGCATGCCTAGCTGTGGCATCTCATCATCGGACTAATCAACCAAGTCAACTCCCGCGTTTGTAGGAAATTTTGCTGTCTAACATGGCTGTCACTTAACTTGCCACTCAGCCCAGGACACTGGAGCTGGTACATATTGACAGAGTTCACACTTGTATAAGCTAAGTCGTCTCGATCGAGTTTAGCAGCCCTAACGTGCATTTCTGAACTCCAGCAGGTTCCAATATTCCACTTATATAATTCTACATTCTCCTCACTGCCCCACTGATCCATCTCCTATTTAAGCGAGACCGGCCAGAAGACCACAACACAGCGTTTCAACTTTCAACAAAGAGTGTAGTTTCCAAAATGACGAGGAGTGTTGGTTCTTGCGTGTGCCTCCTCGTCCTCCTGTCCTCCTCATGGTCGTCCTCCCTTGGCCAAACTTTTGTCCCGCCCCCGAACCCGGCTTCTCCTCGTCCCCTGGTCCGGGCGGCGAACCTCGGTGGCTGGCTCGTCACCGAGGGCTGGATCCTGCCGTCCCTCTTCGACGGCATCCCCAACAAAGATCTCCTGGTAATGAACGAATTCACCTTGCTAGCCGCTTCCTTCTACGCTATGCATGTGGAATAATGTCATGCTCATCAGGGGCGGAGCTCCCTTAAGGCCAACCTGGGCCTTGGCCCGCCCAGGATTTGGTTAATCCTTCCTATTTTTAGTTGGGTTAACACTCTAATTCTAAAGGAAAATTTGGTTCTTTTGCAATCTGGCCCGCCCAAAAATTCTGCTGAAGCTCCGCCACTGATGCTCATCCTCTTGCTTAATTTATGCGTCGATCAATGGAGCAGGATGGCACGCAGCTGCAGTTCAGGTCCGTGAGGCAGAACGCGTTCGTGGCTGCCGAGAACGGCGGCGGGGCGGCGCTGGTCGCAGACCGGCCCTCGGCCTCCGGCTGGGAGACCTTCAAGCTCTGGCGGATCGACCAGAACACCTTCAACCTCAAGGTGTTCGGCAACCAGTTTGTGACCGTCGCCGGTGTTAATGTGGTGGCCACGGCGTCTACGCCGGGCCAGTCGGAGACGTTCCAGCTAGTGCGAAACGACGCTGACAAGAATAAGATGAGGATCAGAGCACCAAATGGGTCCTTCTTGCAGGTACTTAACTTTATTTTTCGGCAGTAGTTGTGTTGACCTTATTCCGAGCTAGTCATGCATCAATCTGATCCGCCATTGCTGGTACGGCAGGCAAACAAAGATGGTTCGGTGACCGCTGACTTCGGTGAGAGCACAACCTGGGGCAACGATGACCCTTCCGTGTTTGCAGTAACCATAGTCAAAGGGCTGCAAGGGGAATACCAGATCTGCAATGGCTACGGCAAAGATAAGGCCACACAGGTCATGAATGTACGTATGCTGAAACTTGCATCATATATATGTATTGATCACGCGTCATATATGCATGTGTTGGTGTATATAATTTTCGTAAACTTGCATCATATACATGTATCGATCATGCATTCTTGCCATTTCAATTTGGTTGACTTCATATATGCATGTTTTGCAGGATCACTGGAGCACATACATCGTGGAAGACGACTTCGCATTCATGCAAGCAAACGGGCTGAATGCGGTGAGGATCCCAGTGGGATGGTGGATCGCCAGCGACCCCAACCCTCCAGCACCATTTGTCGGAGGCTCTCTCAAAGCTTTGGACAACGCATTCACATGGGCAGAGTACGGACATACTACACGTGTAGACTTCACAAAACTAAAATGTTTGTGTGGACATTGTTTCTAAAATGACATAATATGTTTGCAGGAGGCATAATATTCGCGTGATCATAGATTTACATGCAGCGCCCGGGTCGCAGAACCCCAACGAGCATAGCGGTACCAGGGACGGCTCGCAGAACTGGGGAACCACCGACTCCAACATAGCTCAGACCGTTAAAGTTATTGATTTCCTCGCAGCTAGGTATATTTCTAACAATCTAGGTTTGAAATATGATCATTCAAACAGTTGAAATATATAAAGATGTCAACATAAAATGTGTAAAGGCCATAACATAGATCAAGCGGCTCCAATGCACACATGTGAAGCTAGGCGTGTATTTTGAGATCCTTGTTGCTAATCTCATCGATCGGCGTTTGATGTACATATATACAGGTATGCTAGGAGATCAGGCCTCTTGGCGGTGGAGTTGATGAATGAGCCGTTGGCTCCTGGCGTTTCTCTAGATAGCCTGAAAATGTACTACCAACAGGCCTACAATACCGTCAGGAAACACACGCTCACAGCCTATGTGATCATGTCCAACCGACTTTCCGCGTCTTCAACCGAGCTCGTCAACTTTGCCTCCGGGTTCGGCAGGGCCGTCCTTGATGAGCACTACTACACGTTGTTTGACAGCAAGTTTGACAGTTTCACTGTGCAGCAGAACATTGATTATGTCAACAATAACATCGCCAGTGATCTCAGCGCCATGACCAAACGAGATGGCCCGCTCACCTTTGTTGGTAAGTGTGTGATAGTTAACTCTAGCAATCAAAGTGAAAAATAGCTAGGTCTAAACTATCTTATGCATACTATGTTTTGTCCAGGCGAATGGGTGGCCGAGTGGAAGGTAAACGGTGCATCGAAGGAGGACTTCCAGCGATTTGCGAATGCACAGATGGCTGTGTATCGGCAAGCCTCATTTGGATGGGCTTACTGGACCTACAAGAATGTTAACAACCACTGGAGTATGCAGTGGATGATCAGCAATGGATACATATCCTTGCAAAACGCTTGAGGCAACTAAATTTGCAATAGAGAGTGGAAAAAGCGGGCAACTACGTACTTGAAAAACTGTAAGAGGGAATTGATGAGGGATTGACACCTCAAGCTCGATGTAGTATGATTTTATTTGGGTATGGTATAAGTTGTATTTGTAAGTTTACTCGCCACATCATCCAACTTATTTGTGTTCCACGTAATTCTTGATCGCGTGCTTTTGTACTTGACTATCAGTTCTATTATACTTGTCACACCTCTACTTTTGCTTATACCTAAGCAGATATGGGTCTATCCGTGAATGTCTTGAAAAATTTCTACACTATACAGACGTTTCGTCGACTTAATACTCACCCTTCTCGAAAAAAATACCACGTATCCGTTGTGGCCGATTTTCCGGTAAGTACCTCTAATGTGGTGGGCTTTTGTGGGTATATATTTAGACATTGCACCTGGATATGCTCAGAGCACATGCAGACCAAACTTGAAGATGCCGTGGTTGACGGACGACATCGCAAGTCCATGCCAAGCTGACACTGTTATCGCCAACCTTGACTTGACATTGGAGCGAATGTACTTGGTCGTGTAGCCCCGTATAGGGATGTTGACCAGCCAACGACTGAGTAGCATGTGGTCGTGTACCCGCGTATAGGGATGTTGACCAGCCAACGACTTGACTTGACACTATCATGCAAGGATGAAGCCATTTCTGAACCCCAGCAGGTTCTAACCGACTTATAATTCAACATTCTACTCACTGCCCCACTGAGATCCATCTCCTATTTAAGCGATACCAGCCTGCTCACCCAGAAGACCACAACACAGAGCTTCAAAGAGCTACTAGCTAGCTAGCTAGTGTATAGTTTCCAAAATGATGAGGAGTTGGTGCATGTGCCTCCTCGTCCTCCTGTCATGCCCATGGTCGTCCTCCCTTGGGCAAACTTTTGTCCCGCCCCAGAACCCGGCTTCTCCTCGTCCCCTGGTCCGGGCGGCGAACCTCGGCGGCTGGCTCGTCACCGAGGGCTGGATCATGCCGTCCCTCTTCGACGGCATCCCCAACAAAGATCTCCTGGTAATGAAGGAATTCACCTTGCTAGCTGCCTCTTCCTTCCTTGGGCCGTGCATGTGGAATAATGTCATGCTCATCCTCTTGCTTTATCGATCAATGGAGCAGGATGGCACACAGCTGCAGTTCAGGTCCGTGACGGAGAACAAGTTCGTGGCTGCCGAGAACGGCGGCGGGGCGGCGCTGGTCGCAGACCGGCCCTCGGCCTCCGGCTGGGAGACCTTCAAGCTATGGCGCATCGACCAGAACACCTTCAACTTCAAGGTGTTCGACAACCAGTTCGTGACCGTCGCCGGCGTTAATGTGGTGGCCACGGCCTCCACGCCGGGCCAGTCAGAGACGTTCCAGCTAGTGCGAAATGACACCGACAAGAATATTAGGATGAGGATCAGAGCACCAAATGGGTCCTTCTTGCAGGTAATTAACTCAATACTCTACTCAGTACTAGTAGTTGACCTCATTCAAGGTTAATCATCAATATGATCCATTGCTGACACGGCAGGCAAACCCAGATGGTTCCGTGACAGCCAACTTTGGCGAGGGCACGACCTGGGGCAACGACGACCCGTCCGTGTTTGCAGTGACCATAGTAACTGGAATGCAAGGGGAGTACCAAATCTGCAATGGCTACGGCAAGGATAATGCCACACAGGTCATGAATGTACGTATGCAGAAAGACCTCTTTTATTTTTTCTCTAATTTTCCTAGATAAATATAGGGGTAGAGAAATGGAGGCTATATATTAGAGTGGAAGAGAATTCAAGTGATATTATTGGTGGTGAATAATTTTCTTAAACTTGCATCATGTATATGTATCGATCATTCTCGCCATTTGGTGTATTTCATATATGTTTTGCAGGTTCACTGGAGCACATTCATCGTGGAAAACGACTTCGCGTTCATGCAAGCAAACGGGCTGAATGCGGTGAGGATCCCAGTGGGATGGTGGATCGCCAGCGACCCCAACCCTCCAGCACCATTTGTCGGAGGCTCTCTCAAAGCCTTGGACAATGCATTCACATGGGCAGAGTACGGACATCCACTGCACAGAACTAAAATGTTTGTGGGGTCATTGTTTTTATAATGACATGTGTTTTTGTGAAAATACATTTGTAGGAAGCATAATATCGGCGTGATCATAGATTTGCATGCAGCGCCTGGGTCACAGAACCCCAACGAGCACAGCGGTACCAGAGACGGTTCGCAGACCTGGGGAACGACCGACTCCAACATCGCGGAGACCGTACAAGTCATAGATTTCCTTGCAGCTAGGTATCTCTCTAAAATCTATTATTAAGAAAATATGGTGTTAATGCTTGAGATCATGCAAAGATAAAAATAAGATGATACTTGCTACACTTTATTAGTTGATGAACTCTTATATAGACATAGGGCTCTGCGCGTCATTTTGATGCAGACTTCGGGGCTATGCTCTCATTTTTTTAAAGTACATCTTTAAGATAAAAAAATAGAGTCATGTTAGTTTTAAATGACGACAATAAGCTAAAGTCATTATTCAAAGAGTAAAAAATATATATTCATATATAATACGAGTGTATGTCAAGACATCTCGTTGCTAACGTGCTTTGCATTTGATGTAAGGTATGGCAAGAGATCAGGCCTCCTGGCGGTGGAATTGATGAATGAGCCGCTAGCTCCCGGGGTTTCACTGGACAGCCTGAAAAGTTACTACGAACAGGGCTATAATGCTGTCAGAAAGTACTCGGTTACGGCCTATGTGATCATGTCCAACCGGCTCTCAGCATCTTCAACTGAGCTTGTCGACTTTGCCTCACCATTCAGCAGGGCTGTCCTTGACGTGCACTACTACGTATTGTTCAATAACAAGTTCGATAGTTTCACAGTGCAGCAGAACATTGATTTCGTCAACAACGATATCGCCAATGATCTCAAGGCCATGACAAAGCAAGATGGACCGACCACCTTTGTTGGTAAGTGTGTGATAGTATAGTTCATCCTGTTTCAGATAAGATCGCCGTTCTTCTAGAGAATTTAGTGTTTCATGTGAAAATTAGGTCAAAATATATCTCATGCATGCCATGTTTTGTACAGGTGAATGGGTGGGCGAGTGGCAGGCAAAGGGTGCATCGAAGGAAGACTATCAGAGTTTCGCAAATGCACAGATGGCCGTGTATAAGCAAGCAACATTTGGATGGGCTTACTGGACCTACAAGAATGTTAACAACCACTGGAGTATGCAGTGGATGATCACCAATGGATATATCTCCTTGCAAAACGCTTGAGTCAACTAAATTTGCAATAGAGAATTGAAGAGCAGGGAAGTACGTGCAAGAGGGAGCTGAGGACGAATTAACAGCTCAAAATGAATAATTTATGTAGTATGATTTTTATGGGTATGATATAAGTTGTATTTGTAATTTTATTCACCATATATGCCAATTTTGTGTTTCCCGCTTATTCTTAATCTTGTGCTTCTGTACATGATGATCAGCTCTATTTTAGTTTTCACACATCTGTTGTTTCTTATACCTTGCTCTAAACAAAGCTCACGTGGGCCTATTCATGAATGTCTTGAAAAAAAGATCTATACAATACAAAGATTTCATCGACTTCTTCTCATCCCTTCTCTGGAAAAAAAGTTCCACGTAATCTTCCTATAAACTCTAACTTGTAACAAGAGTAGAATGTGACATGACCTCTGGACTTGATGGCATTCCTGGCCATTTTTGTAAAAAACTGCTTGATGTAAATTATACATCACAAAACTACGTAGTTTAAGTCACCAAAAGTGTCCAACTCCAACAACATGTATTATAGGGCACGAGTTCCCCAACAATAGATGTATGATAGGGCAACTGCCTGCACGGAATTGAAGTGACGGGGACTCCGACGGGCGTAGTGATGGCCGCGAGCGGCGAGAGGGTGGCGGCAAGGTCCAGGAAGAACATAATTGAGAGGAGGGGCGATAGGGTGACAGCCGGACATGGCAGCAAAGAACCGGTCGATCAGGGGCTCCGGCCGGCGTCGTGACGACAACCGGGTGGTGGCGGCGGCGGGATGACAATGGGTCCGGAGAGGTCCGCGGAGGGGCGACGGTACTGACAAACATGGCTTCCAGCCTGGGCAAAGGTTCATCGCGGCGGTTACAAGGTTGCCAAAATTTATATCGCGGTGTAAAATTTGTAACCAAAATTTACATCGCAGGAAGGCTTTTTAAGTCCACAGATGATGTAAAAATTAAAACAGTTACGACCTATTTAACATCATCTATTGGAAAAACCGTTACATGATTGACTACGCACTTAGTAGGTGCTATACACATTAATGGTAGCACAACTTGGAAGATGCTGTGGTTGACGGACTAGACCACTAGTCAATGCCAGCCTTTCGGTGTTATCGCCGTTGCAGGCCATGTACGACCAATGAGACTCGTATAGGGATGTTGTGACGTGCCAACGACTGAGTCGGCCGTGGTCAAAGATTATCAATACATTGCACAGCTAGCTGACTCACGGGCGGGTGGAGTTACAGTGCTTTTGTCATCTCCAAATTGTTCACGGGCGGGTGGAGAAGGTTTTGCTTGACCGCACAAAGTAGGATTAATGGAGCTTGCGCCGGGAGTTGGCATGGTGTTATCAGACTACCCTAAGAGCGTGCGTCTCCACAGGTGATACCAATAGATCGTCCAACAAATGCGTTGCATTTGGACGAATGTTATTGGGAGCGTCGTCACCTCACTTGTTGCCGCACCATTGGAACAAGGTCTCTTGCGTCTCATGTATTTTTGTATTAAAATATTGCTGTATTGCTCAGTTTTATACTTTTATATACATATTAATTAGTGAGATAAACTTGTACTTCGGATTTTATATACCTCTACTTCATGGTACTTTGTGTATTTATAATTTGTACTTCACGCACTTTTTATACATTAGGAGAGAATTTTGTATACTTTGTAGCGTCTATTTCACAAAAAGATAAAACAAAAGAGTATAGAAAAGCGTTTTATGCACGTGTGAGTGGCTGGAACTTTGAGAAACTCGGCCTTCACACATAGCGTGTACGTACAAATATTATATGCCGCCTCCAGGGCCTCCAGGGGCGCCAATCACTCGCACCGCGCACACCCCTACACATATGGGCCGGTGCTTTGGAGCCCATTTATCCCGGTGTTTTGGAAATATGTTCCATGAGATTGTAACAAATCATGTTTCAAAATTAGACTAATGATTGGAAGAACGATTCATGAGGACGGAAAATTATTCATGGATTCCAAAAATAAGTTAACAAATTAAAAAATCGTCACGAGGTTTATACTTTTATCATTGATTTCTAAAATAGGTTAATGATTCGAAATAATGTTTGTGCTACGCCTCCACCGTCCGTGGTGAAGTAGGAGGCCCAGTAAAACGACGACGATGACCCCGACTATGCACCCTCGCGGTCTCCTAGAAGACAGCCTAGGAGGAGCAGCTCGCCGAGCTCGTGCTCAGCTCCCTTAAGTCATCTACGATTCATCTATGGAGGCGGCCGAGGCGGAGGAGGAGAAGCTACCGCCCGATGGAGTAGACCTCAATGTTTAGAGCAACGCCGCAGCGGGAGGAGCCGTAAACGCCACCACACGTCGAGCTGCCGCTACCAATGGCAGGTCTACGGGCGCCATCAATCGCTGATTAGACATCGCCCACAAATACGCCAACAAGTAGGTTTTTTCGATAGCTACAGCCACCTTTTAGTTTTGTTGCGTCTTTTGGCGTGAAATATGTAAATTATCGCCGCTTTGAATGAAATGTGAAGCTTACATTCGATTACTGAATATTTAATTTTTAATTAACTTCCAGTAAAATTTGAAGTTATCGGTGAACTTCTTTTAAATTCCCATTATTCATGTGGTGTGTGTTTGACATGCACCACAAGTGGTGGATCCAAAGCACGCAACAGGTGCAATACATATGGGAAAATGGCGTGAGGAAAACTGAACGCGCTCGAGGATGAACAAAGGAATGAGATCATCAAATGGATTACATGCATTCACATCTCTAAACTTCAGATTGGCCTGTTTGTTATGTTTCCAACCAAGCAAAACAAGATACGGGTTCTGTCGTTCACACGAACATCGTCAGATGCATATCAAAGGGACCACCTTTGAACATTTGTGTCCTTTCCTTTTGTGTTTCTATTTTCTTTAGTTTTTAACAATATTTTTTAAAAATCTGAACATTGTTCAAATTTGAACATTTATATCAATCTAATTTTTAATATGAACATTTTTACGAAATGGTTCAGATATGAAAAATGTTTATTTTCCAAAATGGTTCGGATTTAGAAACGTTTATTTTTTCAAAAATGGTTCAGATTTTAAAATATTTATTTAAAATTGTCTCACATATAAAAACTATTCATGTTGAAATGGTTTTGATTAAAGAATGTTCATTTTAAAATGGTTCCGATTTTTTGAAATGGTTCAGATTGGATATTAAAATACCTACATGATATCGATCAGCCGATCAGCGCGACACATGCTTGAGGAGATTCGTGAACACAAAAGGTCGGTTCGTCTTCTTATCAAGTCGCCTCATAGTTGGTCGATCGGCAAAGCGATTTCACGAATTGAATACATGAGGTGTGTGCACTGTGTTTTCTCTTTTAATCCCTAGGTGTGTGCAGCTTTTTGAATACTCTAATTTTAATCAATTTCTGCAATGGTTGGTTCTCGCATCTTCATCACGTGAAAAGGCCAAGCCCGTGCCTAAAGGCGCACGAGAAAAGAAAAAGAGCAAGATTTTATTCAATCTCAAAGAGGGTCTATGGAATGTTTACTGAAAAAGAACCACAAATTTCTTGCGATTATTTATAACAATGATTTTAGATATGGTCAGACACAAACAAAATGTTTATGTAAGACAAAATATGTATGATTCTTATACATACTATGTCATACGTATATTAGAATTATTCATTACTTTCATAATTTTACCAAGATAGGGTCCCCTTTTCTAAGTTTTTCATAGGGCTCTGGATTCTACCGGCCCAGCGCCTCGGCATATTATGGTCTCGGTGTTGTGCCTGTCACGTTTTAGTAATAAGCCGGAAATTGTTCTCACATGATCTAAGACAAACTTAGTTATTGAAATTAGCTGCACATACAGAGTCAATGAGTACCCAAAAGTCATAGAAAGCTATCCAGTCAAGTCACTGACTCACATATAAATAGTTAGGACATATGTGATCAGTACCTCTAATGACAATCGACAACTATCAAATTTTGATCAAGACGATTCCAAGAGATCCTTGAACCACTGGACTGAGTTCTTGGGGTATCTCTTGAGGTTATCCGTGTAGTCGACGAAGTACAACCCGAACCTCGAGGTGTATCCAGCAGTCCACTCCCAGTTGTCGAGAAAGGACCATGCAAAATACCCCAGAACGTTGCAGCCATCCTCCCTGCGGACGTATTACACTGTTTTAATTAACTTATGCACTCATGCATCCACGTGTAACAAAAAGGTTTTAAGTGAGTACCTTATGGAATCAGCTAGATTTGTTAGGTAGTCATTGTGGTACTTGATCCTTTTTGTGTCGTTGAGGGCCTTCTCGAGGGAGATGAAGGGACTGTTACTGTCATCCATCCCTGAAAAAAAAACAATTCTCGAGTTAAAGGTGCACAAGACATCCATGTTCCTTATGTCTGCAAGTTCGATTAATTAAGGTTAATTATTGTTCTATCTTTGGTAGGGTTGTACTAGTTAAACATAACAAAATCATACTGCACGTATACATACCATTTTCAGTGATGTAGACTTCTGGTGTGTTGTATCTGTCTTTTACATAGTTCATGAGTTTCCTCATGCTGCCAGGCACGATGTACAACCATATCGAATTGGCCTGCCCACAAGAGTAAATAAAAGGTATTATTCAGGAATGTCTTCAGTAAAATTTGAAAACGAAAATGCAACATTACAGAACAAAATCATTAGTTCTGCAACTGAACAATGATTTGTTAGACAATGAACTTTCTTGTCATAGTGGAAGAAACACATGTATTTTCCTAACATGATGATTACCTTATCCCCAATTGGCTTCCCATTTTTGAAGGCTGAACACATGCAAAGATACAAAGATCAGCAATAAGTTAGACTAAAAAAATTAAGGTACTAAGGGGGGAGCTGATCTTACGAAGGCTGAGGGATCCAGTGTCTACCACGGTATCATTCAGTAAGTATTTGATGATACTAGAATGCTCATCCTTTGTGTAGAATGTGGTGTAGTGATTGATCCCCAGGAAGTCTAGTGAGTCCTTCACCAGATCGGTCTCTTTTGTCGTGAACCTCGGAAGCCTTTTACCAACTCTCGATCTCATCGTAGTTGGGTAATCGCCGAAGAAAAATGGATCGGCAAACCTTTCCATTAACAACATGAGTTTTCCATGCTCAAATTAGTAAATAATAATGGATTTAATTAGTTAGTGATGCCCACCCACCATCCGAGCTGGAACTCTTGTGCTCTCTTTGTTGCCTCAATATCAGCTGTGGAGTTTGAGATAGGCTCGTACCATATGACATCCAACGACATTCCGAGCTGCCCATTTTGCTCTGCCTGCACAAATATCATTGCAACAACTACAAAACTTTGTCATACAACGCACGAGGACAAATCATCGAGATTGAAAGTATAAAAATGTGTATATAATTTTCATTTGAAACAACATTTCCCATGTATTCATAGATTAAAACCTGAAGTAAACAAATTATGATGCTAAAATCTGACCTTGTACTTGTTCTTATACATGTCCGACACCGTGGCATGAGCCAAGATAATGTTGTGAGCAACAATGTAGGGCTCAGTGCCTGAGCTTCCTTGTTTGCAGTAAAGGTGGCGAAGCACAGAGCATCGGCCCGGCGCGTGGATCCCGCTGTCGTAGCCCTGGACGGCGATGGTGTGCGGCTCATTGAAGGTGATCCAGCGCTTCACCCTGTCCCCAAATGCCTTGAAACACGTCTCAGCATAAGCTGCGTAGTCGTTGCTGCATGCATTCAGAAACCATGGCAACAGTTGGCTAAACCAGGGGAAGCTTCACCAAATAATCCTTGGATGCAGAAAATATGATGAACTATTTTACAAACATTATCTGCCGGTCAAGAAACCCCATGTATTTATCCTCTAGGGCTTGGGGAAGGTCCCAATGGTAGAGAGTGACATATGGCTCAATTCCTGGAAAACAAAACTACTTTATCTCGTTAGTCAACACATATTTTTTATGAAACTTACACAATTTATGCTAATTAACACTCTAGTTTACGAGTTTGTACAGTTCACCTTTTGCTACGAGTGCGTCGATCACCTTGTTATAGTGGTCTATGCCTGCCTGGTTGACCTCACCCGTCCCATCTGAATATCAAGCAAAAATTTAAATATAATTTGACAACCTTGTTTTATATTAATACGCATATAAGAGATGCAAAATCGTTAATGCATACTTGGGAGAATCCGAGACCATGCAACTGAGAATCTGTAAGCATCCAACCCCATATCTGCCATGAGCTGAATGTCCTCCTAAAGTTTTGTTGCTTCAATTATATTATTGTGTAGTTAAAAGTTCAAACTCCTATGTCCTATTAGATACATTCTCAATTATAATTTGTATCATCTTGATGAACTAATGTTGTTCTCATATTGAAAAAACCTCAAAGCGGTGGTAGTGGTCAACTGCAACATCAGCATTGCTGAAGTCAACGATCTTCCCTACAGAGCGGTAAAAGATACTTATCAGTAGATTGTATTACCATGTTGAACCTAGAACTGTCATTTTTTTACCAAGGTTAGCTTCTCTTCATACGACAATATTGTTGTGCATGGTTAAGGAGAGAATTGTAAATTTTGTTACCAAACTTGTGTGCGAATTTGTCCCAGATTGTGGGTCCTCTCCCATCCTCCTTGACAGCTCCCTCATACTACGTAAAGGAAACCATTATTACACAAATCATATATACCATTATAAATAAATTTTATTTAATGATTAGGAAATTATGCAGAATGTTGGTGCATAGTTCTATTAGTAGATGTTAGTATTATTGAATCCAACGACAGTGTTACCATGTAACTTTTTCGCTATACTAATGAGCAGTTGAGCACTCCTAAGTCCTAACAATCATGTATGTGTCCTAAATTAATGTCGAACCAGTATATAAGCTATCTACTCCTAACAATCACTGATCACACATGGAATAAATAACGAATAACTAAATTAACCTGGTAGGCGGAGGCGGCCGTGCCGAATACAAAGCCCTTGGGGAAACACCCTCTAGTCAGATTTTTACGCGGGCTCCTTGTGTGCCTTTGACCTTGTGTCGCCGAGGCGACCACCAAACACAGCACAAGCACCCGGGGCACGCACAGCCATTTGTTTCTCATCGAGGTCGGCGAGTGAAGGGAACAATCTCACCCTAGAAGAGATTTAGAAAAGAGAGAGACTTTACAGATACCCCAGAAGAGGGGACGGTTTTTGCAACATTTATATGCATGGTCGCACTGTGTGAGCTAACTAGATGGCAATATGGCATATATGTTTGCTTGCAGGTAGAGAAGTCTGCTGTTGCTTACAGATACAGAGGAGTAGCAATTGTATGTAAAGTCGGTTAGGAGTGCCAGAGCAGGAAACCGACCAAGAAAAGTGTGGAGGCAACAAACACTCTCTTTGTAACATCCATTTATGTCCCGGAAGAGGACGGTTGCTGCAGCTATCTGAAATAATTTAGACTTTGAATCCAACAGAATTGCCTACTGCGACCAAACGAGAACTATAGATTGTTGCTGGGACCACAGCGCAACAATCAGGCAAGCAAGTATAGTACATACTGCTGCATCAGATTCTGTTATTGCTCTCTGAGTTAGTTGGGGTGATCACGCTAGGGGAGAAGTCGAGGATGCTTGAAAGGTAGATGAGTTCATGGATTAGGGCCTTTTTAAACTGTAGGATTTTCATCAAAATATTGGAGGATTTCAATCCTTAGACATATTTTTATTGTGTATGTTCACTTATTTGTGCTGGCAATTGTGTTGTGTTGTTTCTTGACACATTTTATTGTGTGTATTCACTTGTTTATTATGTATCTAAACAACACGAGGAATATCTAAAACATCTTATATATTAAATAATAAAACAGAGGGTGTAGTAAGAGCAACACTAGCAGATCCCACATTCGACCTGCATCCGCAAAATAAATATCAATTTGCGGTTTTGGACATAAGAAACGTAGAGATCAGACACCGCTAGCTAGAACGTGCTGATTTGGTGCTGGTTTGGATCGATCGCTAGCTATGGTGTTGGTTTGGCTACATGTTCCGATCGATCGCTAGCTAGTACGGGCGCGGTTGCGGGTTGCGGCCGCCGGCTCGTTCGATTTGGTCAGCCTCGCGGAAAGAGTAAGAAGACAATTTGAAGAAAAGATTCTTAAAATATGCCGTTTTATAGTTAAATTTTGTGGGATCTGATGTGCGCGGGCTGTTTTTAGCATGTAAAACCGGATGAGTGACCTGCATCGTGATTATGGGGTTTGCGGTTTGTGGGATCTGCTATGCTAGAGATGCTGTAGGTTGTTGAACAGGAACAGGTAAAGATGGAGAAAACATGATCGGTCACGAAAGCACGTTTTGGGTTCAAATCGAATTCCGATTCCTACTACGTATGAAATCCATCAACTAATTAATGCCTACATGCATGGCCCAAATCTCGGTCGATGCTTCTCAAACCTGCAGCTCGCGATCTGCTCCTGATCGCGTGCCCTAATCTCCCGCCTCTTTCAACTCGGCAGGAATGGCCACCCACAGCCGCCGTCGCTCACCGTGCTACAACGCTGCCGCCGTCTCGCAGCACCGGCTAGATGCAGTCTGACGGCGATTGGTCTCCTTCTTCTCCGAGTCCGGCCACGTCAGCACAGCAATTGTCGCCCCCCCTGCTGGCATGACGGTCCGAAGAAGGTCGCTGCGGCAACGGCCACCGTCGCCGCCCACCTCAGGTACGCCGAGACGGTGCCTTTCACCGGCCGCACCCACCTGGTCGTCCTCTCCCACCGAGAAGCGCGCGAGCTCGACGATGCCGTGTTCGCCTCGGAGATCAACAAGGAACTTCGTTTTCAGTTTCAGAATTGCAGAACAAGACAAGTTGACCTCTGAGCTTTCTAAACCGGACAACTTCAGTCCAACATCCGAATCCAACTTGTTCTTTCATGATGTCTCCTTTTCTTCTTGTAAAGCATGCCGGAACCCCTTTGCGCTTGCGCCCTTTTGCCGAATCGAGAAAGGGGGTGTACGTGATCTCTTAAGCAACACCGAGAGAAAATCTAAGAAATATTATGAGTGTAATATATCAATATATTATTTTAGAAAATCAGAGAGGAAACTTACATTAGATGGTCTCTATAAAAGAATGATAAGTGGTGGCAGATAGTTTCGTTTCTCGCGAAAACACAAAAACATTTCTTTTCGATGTATTTTTTTTGAAATGGATTTCTTTTCGATGTATGTACACCGTGAAAAATACAACCGACCGAGAAATTTTGCTGATGCAATCTTTTCCGTGTAGTCTTTGCACTAGACAAAGATCATGTTTCGTGCAGTGCTAATAGGGCTGGATTTTATTTACAATCCAAATAAATAAACACACTGTTCTCATATTTGGCGATGATTGTTGCTTTGATGTGCTGGACCTATAGGGGCTTAGCACGATGATTTCCTGTCTGTCTGACTACTACAACAAGCTCTCTTACGACAAGATTTCCCTGACTCCGGTGAAGGAAGGGCGGGGACAGCGGCGCGACTTCAGTTGTTGGCCTGGGCAGTTAGTTACATTCAGGTGAAGGAAGGATGGGGACAATGAGTAAGTTGTTGATAAGAAAGATTGAGGCAATCCAAGCAAATTATACTGTATGTTCTAAAGAAAAAAATGGTCATTTACATTTTTCCCATTAAATGGCCCTAGAAATGTGGACATAATGTATTTTTGCATCAAAAATATTATTTTAATAACTATTAAATGTTCAAGTAAGGCATAGATGCAGTGTCAACTAACCAATTGTACATTATTAGAAAATTTGGTTTGGGTGCTTCAAAGCCACGACGCACTAAAGCACTACGGATCTGGTTTAAGATCCATGACGTTCACAAGATCGGTTGAGGCTTATGCCCAATGCCGGTGTCACCAAGTCGTGTTTCACTGTTCCTACATTTGGTTGTGGAGGGCAGAGCAGCGCTTTGCTTTGTGCAACCGTTTGAGACGAGGTGGTCCCAAAATGGCACATCTAGTGAACAGTTGGGATCTGGTTATAACGCCGAGGGAAAGTGTGCCCGACGTTCAGCGACCACAATGGCGCTTGCACGGTGACACCATCGAAGTCGAGAAGCCACCATTTTAGACAAACTAGTAGGAGATATGCACCGAGGAGATAGTGGACCGAGAAATCGTTAAGTCTCAGTCCACTGTTCCCAAGCCGATATCTATCTTTTATTTCAGTGAATGATATATGAGATGATGAGAAAATAAAAAACGAAACAAAAAACTTATGGTAATGTGGGAGCGTGATTCAAGGCTGTGGTTTTGCGCTTGCATTGGTGAGCCCAAGGCAGTCCGCGGTGAGAGGCTTGAAGTCGGACTGCTCGTCGGACTCGAGCGCCGCCGCGAGGCGCGGCCATATGTAAGCATAGATGATCCACGACGCCTGTTGGCCTGGGCACTTAGTGACATACATGTGTCCTGAACAGTTGCGTCCTTCCTCGTCCAGAGGCACCCCTAGCATTGCATGGCCGAAGCCGAAATCCGTGTCGATAGGGTAGGACGCCCATGTCGTGAGGCTCAACGTAGGGCTTCCGAGACACACGGTGAGCGGCTCGAAGAAGCTCCCCGGCTTGTGCGCCTGCACCCAGTCCACCATGTCCTGGAACAGCTCCTCGTAGTTGGGCCCCGTGATGGCGTCTCGCACCATGGTCGCCACCTCGGCAAGCGACTTGCCGACGATGGAGTCCACGGCGGCCTCCCCCATAGCGTATGAAACGAGGTTGCCAGTGTAGTTGCGCAGCACCTCCCGGGACGAGAGCCGTCGCCGCCCGTCGACGTACCATACCATGCGGCAGCGGTCATCGGCTTCGGTGGAGGACGAGGTGCGCACGACGCCGGCGAGGACCTTCCACAGGTAGGCCGACAGCGCCTCGGCGCACGTCGTGCCCGCCATCTCGCGCAGCCTGGCGATGTCGCCCCCGTCGACGTAGTAGAGGCGTCGGGTGAAGCTCGCCTCGGCCGTCAGAGAGTTGACCCTGCAGTGGTCGGGTTCCCACCGAGCGAGCATCTCGGCGACCGGGGAGCCGTACGACGGCGGGTCGCGGGGCCGTGGAACCACCGTGCGGTCGTGGCACGGCAGTGGCCCGGAGATAGTGCCCGACCGCACCAGGTCAGACCACTTCCTGATGACCATCGCTGCGAAGCTCCCGTCGCCGATCATGTGGTGCATGGCCCACACCACGGCGAAGCCGCCACATGCGAAGGACACGAGCTGCAGCGACAGGGCGACCTCCTCGGCGTAGGGCAGCGCGATCTTCTTCACGGACTTGTCCGCCAGGCTCCAGTCCAGGTCCCGCAGCTCCACGCCGGCGGCGTCCGCCACCACGATCTCCGCGCCCTGGTTGTGGCAGTGGAGCTCGGGAAGGCCGGTGCTGGGGCTGCGCAAGATGCGGCCGGTCAGAGGAGAGAAGTAGTTGAGGAAAGACGGCAGATGAGCCTCGAAAACTCCTGTGACGGCGTTGAAGTCGCCGGCGGGTGGCTTTGGGTAGACGCACACCGTGAACATTTGCACGTCGTCGATGAGGTCGAGGTTGGAGAAGGTGACCACATGGGGCTCCATCGAGGGGCCGGACGCCTTCACTACCCGGCGGCTCACCACCTTAACAAGCGAGCCGCTCTTAGGCACCGGCATTCTGTTCTAGGTTAACAAATTAATGTAGTGTCTACCTTAAGCTCGTAGGATCAGTGCATCGATCTCTTGTAGAATATAAAGTGTATATATATAGTGGTTTGGATCCACATCCACGTCCACGCGTCCCGCGCCATGCATGCATGCACGCCACCTAGTGAAAATTTTCACGTGCCTGCCGTTCCCTAGTTACTTGTTTGACTTAATCGCATGCATGAGCTTTTGACAGCAAAAATGATCCCCATATAGATGCAACCTGTAAATAATATCGAATCAGCATATATAGAATGCACCCAATCAGCGAGAGGTGGCGATCAGGACCGTACTTGCGTTTTCTTCATGAGATCGTTCCAATCTGCATCAAGGGAGGGAGAAGCTATTCGTGGGATGGCGAAGCTCACGATCGGTTAAATGAGGACAAACTAGCGCGGATACATCAACATCGGCGGAAACCCTATAAGCTATTTGTGCAGATATTTGTGCAGTCCAAAAAGCTTTAATACAATACTATAAAGAATACCATTCAGCCAGGAGAGACTAATCCTAAGCAAAGTAACCATTAATGCATGTCTTGAAATTTTCAAGAGTCAACATCCTCTACAGTGTATTTTATTTGAAGATTAGATCTCTGAGTTGCTTGATTGTACGGTTCATGTTTCGTTAGACTAGTCACAATTGGTAGTAACTAAACCTAATAACATGTATATGTTAATACACTATGTTACTAGCACCCACAATGCAAAAAAAGATCAAATGAGTAACATATATGGTCTCATTTATTAGTATGTATATCAACTTGTCTTGGGAAGCACTATGTGATGGTAACTAGCTAAATTATTCTCTCTCTTCTCATTAATTACGTGCCACATCATATTTTTTGCTTAGATATATCTATGTTAGCATCTTAAATACTTCCACTGTGAGCAGCCTTAGACGTTGATATGCTCGTGGATTTGTGGTGCATACCGTAAGTCTGTAACATTACATAATCACTGGTCATCAACCCGTGCATCCGCATATATCTAGACATTACGTGTGACTATGTTGAAACTAAGAGTACTATCTTGGCGACAGGGGCGGAGCTGTATGGATGAACCCTGATGCACAGGAATACGGTTCGAAATTATTTTTAGTAGGCACATAGCATCGATTTGGGCCTGTGCATCAGGGTGTGCCTCACGCAGTGCATCAGGGTGGGCTTTGGGAAGTGTATTAGGGCCCAAGCCACTGTGGACAGAAAAGCCAATCGTTGATTTTGCTCATACACTGCTGGTTTCCTTATCGATCAACAGGGAAAAACACACGACACAATTCACGGCTGAAAGAGAAACCCCAAAAGCAACGACTCCAATCTGAGATTCAGGCGAACTCCGCGACTCCACCCGATGTGCCGACGCAACACGCAAAAGCTTAGGCACGCCTCCAACCAGCGATCTCCGGCCAGTGCGATCATCCGCCCGTCCGCCCGCTCTTCTTCGTACGTGGAATTCAGACGATCGATCAGCCAGCGATCTCCATGGCTCTGCTAGTCTCGGCCTTCCGATTCAATTCTACAGCTGCAACTCCTCCCTCTGGTAATTTAACAACATATTCCTCTATTCTATTCATCTTTTAAGAAAATTGTAGGCTAGTTGATACAATTTCCTCAAAATTGATTTGTGTAGGCTAATATGTATTTCGTTTTGAATGAAATATTTTTATCCAGTACTCCCTCTGACCCGAATTGTTTGTCGCCGTTTGTACTAGCCCACCAGCTGTTCTGCGACATTTAATTCCGACCGGAGGCAGTAATATTTTCAGTAGAAAATTCCAAGTCTGATGTGAAATATGTGTTTATCTATTGCAAGTAAGCAATGGAGACGCATGTTCTAAAAAGAAAAGCCCCATCAGGTGTCCCGGAAGACATGAATTGGAAAGAGGAGATTCAATATGATCTATGCAAAAAATTATATAGTACACTGTTAGTTGAAAATTTTATGGCATATTGAAGTGGTGCATCAGGGTGACTCGAGCTCCAGCTCCGCCCCTGCTTGGCGAGGCAACCAACCAGTTTACCGAGCAGCTAGCTCATGGATCTGATCAAAAGAACATAAGGACACTCTCCCTCCATTTCTACATATAAGATGTTTTAGACTTTGTACATATTCACACGTATACAAATATTTAGACATATTTTATTATATGTATTCACTCATTTTAATATTTATCTAAATAATATGTGTACAATATTTTAATATTTACCGAGCCGCTGCCGCATTACTCTATGAGGATTCTCCCATATGTTACAATATTTTGATCCTAATGACAGATTTTACATCCTGTGGTCATTTTACCTATTTTCTCCAGAATTAATGTGGTGACTCGTATGGTGCCTCCAGCTAGTAACTATAAGATACTACATCTGACCCGAAATAAGTGTCGTAGGTTGTACTATCTCCCGTTGTACCTTTGAGGTTCTTTTTGAGAGACAATTAAAATGGCGGAGGGAGTATATAAGATTGCTTATCCTATTTCATTTCGTGGCATTTTATCCTTAACATTTGAAGGTGTGTCAAGTTTACCCTATTTAACCATTTGCTTTCGATTTTGACCGTTTGGCTCACCTATCAGGCAGATACAGACGGATAGTCAGCTGCCAACATGGAAGTGCACCATTTATCAACTTAATTCCAACTGACTCAAACCGACCAGCTAACATGCACCACAACCCTCACATAAGATAGAATGACTTAGCAACATCAAACTGGTACTAAATTTCTGACCAGGCCAGGGTTTAACATTTCAATTGTTCCGTCCACATTAGTTTTTGCTTTTGTTTGAGAATCATGATTCTCGAGAATTTTTCAAAATTTGGTAAATTCTTATAAAAAATTGGCCATTTTTTAAGTTTGACATTAAACTTTCTTTAAAAACATCATATACGAGGCTGCCGTGGAATAGCACCCAAAACCTAGGGAATAAGTACATGAGCGTTGATTTATTCCTTTGGATGTGGAATTTCACGGATTATTCATGTCTTACCGAAAAGAGTTTATATTTTCGCACCCCATAATAGAAGGTCATTTATTTTTGGAAATTCGACGAAATAATTTTTCCTTGGCCAGACACTAACATGTCCAAAGGTTTGAGAGATAGAAAACATGCAGTAGGTGGAGAGCAGTAACGTGACGCCAAGTGTCACCGAGATAACTAGTCAGGTCATGTTATAAGAACTAGGGTAAATGACTAAACGGGCTAAAATTGGACGAACCTTAATCAGTGTTCCAAAATAGCAAACAAAGATAGACAGTGGAATTTGCTCACAAATTTACTATTATGCTTTCGACATCCTACGTATGCCCATACATTGCGAGCTCTACCCTTTGCTTATTTTCGCTACTGCCGATGTCTACAACTAGATCCCGTATTGTTATTTTGAGGTTCAACTTTGACCATTTTTATGTTGATATGGGTTGTGTCTTGTATAAATTGAACATTTTAATTTATATTCCAACATATTTTTCAATGTTATAATATTTATGAAAAACTGTAATGTATTGGTGGTCACTGTTGAATCATTTAAAACGAGGATGCTAGGTAAATCTAGACGGAGCGACTATTAGTTACTTGTGGTCAAACCCACAAGATTGGACGACCTAGCCTGTAAAAGATCTTTTGAATGGGGATCATTTGGTAAAATTGGCAATTTAAGTTATGGAACTTATGATTATGTAATATGTCAATTATATTTTATATACAAATTAGTAAGAGGAAACAAATCATCAGCATCCGTAAGATTTGGCGATTCCATTGCTGCAACATGCAAGATCGCTGCGGGGCAGACATGTTCAACCATTTGGGAACTAAAGATGCAAAATCCTCGGGCTAACACTAATGGTCATATTAGATAGGGCATGTGGAATGATTGATAAGACTGCCCCGAGCGTAATTTAGATATGATAAAAACATGATGTACAATGGGTTACTTCTTATTCTATTTTATAATAACAAGATTTCCTAAATATGTAGTAAGACAATTGTTCATCTCTCAGCTAAGAGATCATGTCATCTCTTATCTAACAGAAGCCAAACCTCTTTTTTTCTCTCTCCACTAATTATCTTACGTGGCATTCCTAAGATAACACCATTGCACATGCCCTCACTTCCAAGTTGCCTAGAAAGTCCGAAGGGAAGGGAGCATGGCGTGTGTCTGGTTCCATCGACATGATAACTAGAGAAGAAATTCGAACTGGGATATCTTGCATCATCTTATGATATCCTCATGAATTTGGTGCGATGACTATTATGAATAAAGATTGGGGGTTTGAAGAATAATGCTAATCATACGGAGGGTATCCCAGCATATGTACGTCATGTAGTTGCTGACTGGGACTAGGCATACGTCCCAAGGACTAATTCGAAGATACTTCGGGCTCATGCGAAATCCTTGCTAGAAAAGTAAAGATACCGAGATAAATATCTCGATATTCGTTTACCTAGGAGAAAAATTGTCCATCTACACACAAAAATATTTACAATAGAGGTTGTTCACCCATCTCTTTTACGGAATCAATTCCTTTTTGAATGATCAAGACGGATCTCAAAAAGGGTGGGGGCACTAGAACCAAATCTACATACACATTGAAAATTTTGTTGATTTTTTCCGACTCGATAGAGAATTTGATAAGCCAAACAAAAAATACGCAAAGGGTACATTCCAAATAAAAACAAAGGAAATACATTGAACTAATCAAACCATACGAATAAATTATATTTAATTTAAGTACATCAGCTTGGTGATATGCAAAACTATAAATTTTACAAAATATTTCAAACATTCCACGGAAATATAAGCTTTAACCTAATACTTTAAAAATATATAATCTTATTTGTTTATAACCGGTACTCTTTTGGCATGGTAGCTCTTCGAGGCTTATTGTGTTGCAATTCTTTCCTCAAATACTCTATCCTTAGCCATTTCAGCCTGCAAATCAACAAATATATAGGGCTATATATTTCAGTTGATCTCTTTTAGAAAGAAATTCAAATATAGAGAATGACACAAATTGCTATGTGTGTGAGAGAGAGGGCAGTCGTGAATACCATTCTTATACAAATCGCTTAAGTTGCAATAGAAAATATAATCATCCAAATGTCATTTTGCTGATGATGAGTCCGTATATATGGTAACAAGATACATGATTTGAAAACATTTTCTTATAGAGGGGTCCTGAGGAACAATCGTGACATTTTACATAGCAAGTATTATCCGTTTTATTGAGTAGATTATAAAAATCCAACCAATTCTAATCGAATGGTTATATGTGATAAATGGCTCATTCCTTTTCAAAATATTAAACAAAACGGTAATAACCATCTGATTGTTCATTAATCTGTCGTGATGTCAGTTCCTTTTCCATCCAGTTTGAATAAAATCAGGACCTACACCGGACTAGGCTTTGTGTTTTGAGCCGACCTCTTGAAAACTATAGCACCTCTAGCATTCGAAAGAGAGTAGTCGGCCAGTAGAAACCTTCGCGGAATGCTTTAATGTTTATTATCCTAATGGATGTATGTTCGTGACTGTCATCAAGATCCCTGCAGTGCCCTGACAATTCAACTCGCAATCCAAATAATTACTCTTTCACGGTACTTATCAATCATAGTGACACTGAAATATTTAATTCAATTAGTAGACATGCATCTATATGGATGTCCACGGATTAAAATCCTTTTCCATGCGCAAACCATAAGTTTGCAGCTTACCAGAACGAATGCTTTACCTAAGAATAAGAATCAGGACTAAAAGTAGAGAAATAACTTACCATCTTGTCCCAATTTGTGGTTGCCGTAATCACAGATAGGAGAGTGACCTGTGTGGCTCCGCCAGCTATGATACCAATCACAAATCCCATCCCTCTTAGCTGCATTGCAAAACCAAGAAAGAGTGCAACTGGGATCCCCACGAGATAGAACGCACCCAGGTTAACGTATGCCCCTAAATGCTGCCATCCACCGCCCCGCGCAACACCTGGCAGGGTCAAAGTTTTAAATAAGAAAAGCACAAATGCACACATTCTCAATGGAGCACTTCATCTAGCTCAATTAATGTATGATGCTATAGAAAACATTTCATGCAAATGACATGGGTACCTGAAAGAACTCCCTGGAGGCTGTCTGTAATTACTGAAATCGAGAGAATGGGTACCATTCTGGTGACATAGTTAATAACCTCCTCCTCCTTGCTGAATGCAATTCCAATGAAGTGGCGCAATGCTAGAAAAGTTGTGCTCACCAAGACAGCCGAGCAAGCTACAATAGACAATGCAACGCCTACCACCAAGCGAGCGCCTTTTGGGTTGCCAGCACCTAGTTCATTTGAGACGCGGACGCTAGGACATGGATTTTAAGAAAATTAGCGTGTTAATAAACTCGTAAGAAACATGTTCGTATAAAATGAGGATAAGAAAACGCACTATCATACCTTGCAGCTGCTCCAATACCGTAGGGAATATTGTACATCAGTACAACTGTAGATATGTTGTTGGAAGAGACATTACTTTGGTAAACGTCATAACACATAACGCTAGAGTATCGATCTTATTTAGAAGTTCTACTAACTAATGCATACCATATGGAGAGGACAGAAGTTTCAAGTGCTGGATTTGGCAAGATCCCAGATAGCAAGACAAGCAGCTCGTAACACCACCACTCAAGGCTGCGGCCAAAGAAAGTCAGATTAATATCTGGAGGGGCAAGGATACAAAATTATAAACTTAACTGAGTTAAAATTCTCACAAAAATAAGACGACTCAGGTTTAAGAATACTACTCAAACTAACCCAATGAATTTCTTTACCAGAAGTCATATATATATGTGGAGATCAATCTAGTTCATTATAAGCATATGTCTAGTGGTATTGAGGGTGAATAATCTATGTATGTTCGTACTAAATGGCTACACTAACTATGTTCTTCATATTGATATGCTTTAAATTTATGGATGAGACGACGGGTCAAACACATAGCGGTTTCCGTGTTAAACATGATAAGAATTTAAACAAGAGGACAACATCATTGTACACAGTAATGTCTACGATATAGTGTCCAATAACAAAAGGTTTTTGAATTTATCTGCAGGTTATCATAAACAGGTTTTTTCTAATAGTAATAGTTAATATATTTCTAATACTTTGGATAACTTGCAATTTGGAAGAAATAATGCCAAAGAATGTGCACTTGCAAATGTCCATCGAGACAAGTAAAACATAATGAGAAATGCATGTATTGGTGTAGGGGGGGTGTTTAGGTTACCACATACAAATAGTAAATAAAATACAAAAAGATACGTACTTACCAAATCATAAGAGCCGATGGTACAGCCAAACGCATGAAACTGCCCATGCCTCTAAAAGCTTCCCATGAAAGCGGAGAACGCGTTTTCTCACAAGAAGGCGAGAACTTAATGTAAAGACCAAGAACAAACACTTCAACCCAATCACAGATGCTGACAGATAATGCAGCTCCAGCATTACCCATGCCAACTTTAAAAACCATTAACCAACACAAAGGAATAAAGACTGAGAGTGTAATCAAGGAGCTAAGAACCATAGGAAAGATTAGACTTTGGCACTGCAGAAACTTTGAAAAGCATTGAGCAACACCGAAGGCAAATAAACCAGGGATAAGCCACAATGCATATTTCCCAGCCTCGTTTGCTATTTGTGGTTCCTGGCCTATGAGAGGAAGTACTTCTGGAATAAAAACCCATAGAATGGCGATGGGCACACTCACAAAAAGAAGTACAATGATGGACCTGTAGGTGAATAAGGATAGCTTATGATATTGTTCTGCTCCATAGGCCTGGCCACAAATAGTTTCCAATCCGCATGCCAGTCCTACCTAATAAAAAATTTCATCAATAATAAATTAATGGATCCTAATACATATTGTTCAGGAACAAATGGTAGATAAAGTAGGATAAAGTGCAGCGATAGTGGTGAGAAAATTGCAAGAATAACAAGATTGATTGTACAAGGCAGGCAACAACTGCACTTTCACTATAACAACACTGAACATTTACGTAGATACGTTTAGGATATTAGGGTCTACATAGTTTAGATCACCTAGACAATGTTGCTTCTATCTTAATTTCTGATATATATTCGTAAGAGCAGGAAAACTGGGATGTGCAAGAGAAAAATAGATATTTTGGAATCCAAATAGCACTGCACGTAATGCGAACATCATCTTGACTAGTTAGATTGAATGATCGTAAGAGCTGCACTGACACCTAGAAATATTTAGGAACTTTTTTTAGGGAGCTGGCACTGGCACCTATACTTGGATACGACGGACAAGCCTAAATTTAGTTTATCAACTTAACGTGTTGACAGCCGTATATTAACTGGTCAGTGTACTGTTTATCTGCCAAAAGGGCAGTAATATATGTCATCACAATATAGTCGCCTTGATAAACCTTATAACGATGGCCTGAATTAGCCGACTTTGCACTTAGTAGCGGGATATCGGAAACCCATATATGATAGTATATACCATCATAAATTTGTTACGAGGCCTAAGATTTATGTGCCCATTATCCTCTCTTGAAAGACGTAGTTGTACTAGATATTCTTGCTGATGCCGAAATCCAACGAACAAACAAGTAGGAAACATAGAAGTGATCGAAACTCCAGTGTGGCTTTACCCTATGATAAGCAAGACAATAATCCAAGTAATCTAACGTATTCTTTTGTTTTCCTATGTCTCACTCTTAAACAACATATTTCTCCCTACCAAAAACACAAAACATAGAGGGGAGCACACTCACAAGGATGCTGAAGCCGGAGACGGTGGTGAGGGAGTTGGCGATGGCGGCGCCAGCGAGGGCGACCTCGCCGAGGTGCCCCACCATGGCAGTGGAGATGAGCTGCATCATCAGCTGCAGCAGCGCCACCGCGATCATCGGCGCAGCCAGCGCCACCAACCGGACGGACTCCTCCACCACTTCGCTCCACCACCACCGCCGCCTGTCCCACGTCGCATCGTGATCCTCCTCACTCCTCGTGAGCAGCAGGGGTGCTTGGGAGGAGGAAGAGTTCATGGATACACCCTTTACGATGGGAAATGGGGGAGCTAGTGAGAGAGAACTTAGATGCGGGTAGGGTTGGGATGCTCTCGTCGATTCCGTGCTTCCTCGTTAGTTTAATAAGTTATCTCGACGTACTTCCATCGAGGTAGTTAGATCGCTTTTTTTAATTGTTCAATGTAGTAGCAGATTGATTACCTACTAATTACATTGATTTAGTTACTAATTAAGCAAGCTTAGTTTTCAGCTTCAGGATCAACAACCACGGTCAACTTTGTCTCGAGGACCCGCTTCGGTTTGTGCAGGACAATTAAAGCAAAGTGTTGGTTTCAATGGGCGCCCTTGCTGCTGCCACGACTAAAAGATAAAGTACGGTTTTTTTCTCTGCCCGAGAGTGAGAGGGTGTGCATTAAGAATCTAAGATAGGTCTCATGTGGACATATCTTATGCTAAAACATCTTATATTTTGATACCAGGGGAGGGAGTATATGTTTGTACGCTTTTCTCAAATACGAAACTGATCTCGCAAAAGGCAAGAATACCATGCACCGGGAGCACCAGATCTGGTAACATACCAAACTAATCCAATAAGTTCAAATTTCAAACCACCAGCACATATTTTCTCAGCTTCCGCACCACAAACCTTCCATCTTATGGCACTTGATTTGTGTGCTTCTGTTTACCACTGTCAGCTTACAAAATCTAGCAGTATGTAACTGAATCTAACGCTCAGTTCCGATCCACTCTACCGCTAGATGGACATATTAATATGTTCCCTGGTATTCTTAAAAAACTATAACTCCACCTTTAGGTTACTTCATCAAGTCAGCAACCTTCCAATTCTGCAATGGTGTGAACCAGCATGCCTAACAAGCAATTAAAGGCCAACAACCAACATCCGGACCCTCCGGCAACGTTTCAACCTCTTACATGTCTCTAGCTAAATCTTGTATTTGTTTATATCCAGTACACTTTTGACATGCATGCTAGCTCTTCAAGGCTTATTGTGTTGCCATAAATCTTACCAGATGGAAAAATAAATATGCGGCCTAGTAGAAAAGAGCCATGATTACCAGATGGCATGTCCAATGATTGGACGACTATTTTGGATCTCCTCTCCACAATGCAAGAAACAAAAAGTAAACGAGGCCACGAACTATGCGTTCCCCTCTTATATAGCTCCCATATAATCTCTGGCTCACAATTGCTTGCATGCATGCATGTCTCCTCAATATGCACACATATGAATATATTTATTGTCCTCCCTACGATCGACCTCTACCCTCGTTTGTGAGGAATCGGGACACTGGAAGGAAGGAGATGAAGGACTTAATGACCTTCGCAGGAGTATTGCTAGGATTTGGAAGTCTAAAATGTGGATTACTTGCCGCGAACAGAAGGCCCAAAGTAAGCACGCATAGGCACATATATGCATGATCGGATCGGATGAATTGCTCGTATCTTTGACATCCCTATTTACATTGTTGCAGCGGGATGATATCATCTTAGACGGTGTTGGGTGCGTGTACCCAATGAGCCCCAGCTTCCCGCTGGGCTTGGCCGCGGCGGCGATGCTCCTGCTTGCCGTCTCGTTAGTGACGCGCTGTTGCACATGCTGCTGCAGCCGACGCGACGGTGTTACCAAGATGAGCTTCGGGTTTGGCATCTTCTTCGCAGTCCTCTCATGGTGAGCCTCCATCGCCCGTCGTCCATACATAACAGGCATGCATGGTTCATTGTTGGTCGAGGTACCTGCTGATGGTTGAATCGATCAATGTCGGATGCATGGACAGGTTACTGGTGCTGGACACGGAATTTTCCTTCCTGATAGCCATTACCCTGAACTGGCCCGGGAGACGTTCTACAGCCCAGGCGTGCTATGTCGCTGTTCAGGCGGACAACCTATTTACATCGCCGGCCTTCAATGGCATGTTCGCAATCCTCTTCGGAGTCGCCTCCCAAAGGATGCTTCGACCAGTGGCCAGTTTGCAGATCAGTTCTCAAGATCAGACATAAATTGTGAATTTATTTGTTTTCTGTATAAATACAATTATTCCAATCCTTCCTAGCTAGCTTCAATTATAATAGTAGAATTAATTTACTTGTCATCAACCAATGTACTGCATGGACTACTTAACCAAATTCATGCATTTTTTCAAGTATTTATGCGTTTCCCAATTTTCATACATCATGATGATTTCATATGTTTATTTTTTCGATAAAGGGCATATACACCAAAAAGATGCCCGAAAACATTTAGAATGCACACAACCAAACAAGAATATGAAAAAAGAGAAGAAAAAAAGACCCCGCCACGGTGACCGGTATCTCGTAGAAGCATCAGCTCTAACCACCACCAAAGACAACACCCGCACGATGGCAGAGATGCAATCGCTTTCTGACCTTGGTCAAAAACAAGTTGACTTGCCGTCAAGCCTGAGCTAGCGTTGGCTGGAGAACTGCTGGGCAGGTAGCTAGAGATCGACCTATTCATGAAGGTGTAGGAGTACGATGAGGAGAGGGTGCCAGGATTTAGTACTCAAAAATCCAAGCATGCAAAGACTTGTTAATTAACAAACAGCGCTGATCAGCTGCACAAACAGATCAACAATAATTAGAAAACATATTGATGATTTTCATGGATTTCGCCACTGTTCTTGAAGTTCAATTGTCACTACGCAAGCAAGCACCACGAGGCATTTGTTCGCTCACCGGCGTTGCACATGCATGGCCGCAATTGCATAGTGGTGCTTATTGTTTGGGATGTAACCGATGTCTGCGATATGCGGACGGTTTATATAGAAGCTAGCTAATGGCAGATTAGCGGTTATAGACGACTGATGGTGTTTTCTTCAGTTTCGTCAGAAAACAGCTGACATGCATGGAACAGGTCTGTACGGTACGTACGTGTTGGATCAAAGCACGAGACCGCAAGCCGTACATAAATAACCGCCTCTGCGTGCGACCAGGGAGGAATACTATACTATACGACGGATCGAAACCGCCGCCGCCTCGACATGGACATGGACATGGACGACGGCGGCCAGAACACACGGGGCGTCGCCGCCGTCCAAGAGCTGCAGGACGGCGATGAGGAGCGCCTGGAGGAGGCGGACCGCGAGCAGTTGCTTACCAGGAGGACAGGACCATCGGTCGAGGAGCGCCGGCAGCGGAGGATCAAGGAGCTACCTCCGACGTGGACGGGGAGCCTGGAGGCGTACGAGCAGTGGATGAGGACCGTCGAGCTGCGCCGGCAGGTGCGCAAGGAGAAGCGCCGGCAGCGGCGGATCATGGAGCGTCGCCAGGAGCCGTACACGCTGCCGCCGTCGCGGACGGGGAGCCTGCAGGAGGTGATGGAGGAGCGTCCGCGGCGGCGGATCATGTTCCACGAGAACCGCCGGCAGTTGCGGATCATGGAGGAGCGGCTGCCGGCGAGGTCGACGGGTCTGGTGGAGGCGAACGAGAAGGTGTCGAGGATGATGATGGGGCACGTGCCCGGCATGGCACTGGGTAAGAAGATCGTCCCGCCGCCGGCCAGCAGCCACACGGCGGAGCCGGATTTCGGAGAAGCGATCCATGCTATGCGTGATTTAAGTTTGTTAGATGAACCCTAATTAATGAACATGGCGTCAAAAATAACCCTCAAGTTTAAATTTGAATGACAGAAAATAATAACAAATTTGTTCTAAATAGTGACAATGGCCAAATTCATCAAATTCCAACTTGGAGGACTACGGGAGTATTTATTATCGGATTTTCTATTTTATTTCTCGATATATCTTAGGACTTCCAAGTTGGAATTTTGTCTCTGCGAAAGAACTTTTCTCTGAAATTTAGGGTTTAGACACATGTTAGGTGGTCAACCGAGCATTGGGTGCACTAATTCGCTTGGTGCACATGATAGGTTCTCCCGTCACAGTTACAAGGACAGAAAAATCAGATGTACGAGAAAAAAGAAAACAATGAATGAATGTGAGACCGTTCCGGACTCGATCCATACTCCACAGGCGCGTTTGGTAGTCTGGGCCTATTTTTCATCTCCGTACGCCATCCAGATGAGAGCTCATGCGCGTTGGAAACGGGCCGCGGGTCAAAAATGCCACGTCGTTTTCTCCTCAGTGGCTCAGTGGAGATGCCGCCTGGTGCGCTGGCCCGATCTGTACAAAGCAACTGCTTTCTTGACGCCTACACATCGTTCGACCCAATGACTGAAGAGTTTCCCGTCACTAATGTTGATTCAGCCAACTCCTCCTGTCCATGCAAGTAAAATTCATTTGACAGCTCACGTGCTCTTTGATGTTTTCATTTTTTCTTAGAACAAGCAATGATGGATCCAAGACATTTTCAGTGGAAGACGCATTCTTCATGTCCTAGCCTGAAATCTCAATTACATTTTGTTAATTTGTAATATATATTTTCAGGTTTACAACGCAAATAATTTGATATATTCAAGGTAATTTATCCATTGAGGGTTCAGAAAATACAAGACTGAATGAACATAATTTGCTTGAATGGATAATCATTATTAGGGAGAAGAGTTTCGTTATGCTGATATGTACACCCTTTTAGTTTTTTATGTTCCTTGAGTGGTGATGAAGGTTATGGTAATGTGTACATTGTGAAATCAATGTGTATATTGTCCCTCGAAAGTAAAATAATAATCTAGAATCTACAAATAATGTATCACTGTCAAAGTTGTGTAGTGGACAATGTCCATACGATTTTCATGTGTAAAAGTTATACAACAAGTCTCTATCTGGATGTTTCTTGATAGATGAGATGATCTGATTTTCATGGGTATATGTGATTTTTCATGTGCAATACAGCAAGTTTCAGAACTGATGTTTCTTATCAAATGAGATGTGCTGCACTCTAATTAATGATACCGGCTTCTCCATTTTAGAGCGGCTGAGTAGTTAGCATGCCAACCTGAGTTTTTTTTCCTTTTATCGTAGAGGAAGGGATCATTTGTGACTTCTTTGTATGGGGACGAGGATTTTCTTACATATATGTGAATAACTCATCAGCCCAACAAATCGCCTCTCTTCCATTGAGCTAATAAAGCTATTGTGAAATACCCTAAAATAAAAAATGATCCATAATTAGGCCCAGTTCTTTTAGCGGCTTCTCCGAAAAGCTGCCCCTCCCCCAGCTTCCTGGAGCAGCCGCACCAAAATTTTAGCTAGGCTTCCGAAATAGGAAGCTTTTTTTTTAAATAGGAAGCTAACATTGAGTTTGGAACCTCTCTCAAATTTTTAGGTCGGCTTCCCCAGGAAGCTGGGGGAGGGCCAGCTTCTCGGAGAAGCCGTGAAAAGAACTGGATTTAGTCACCTCAATGAATACTTGGTTGTTTTATCGCAAAAACCACAATAATGTAAATAAAAGGCAACTTGGTTATTGACTTGTTTAATTCGAACGGGATAATCATATAAGTGTAGGGATTCAAGGCCAACTACGCAGCCCTTTCTGACTCTCTGGTCGTACAATAAATCATCGGAGAGGAGAGTGGCATCGACATGTTGCAATCTTAGATTTACATGAATTCTCTCCGAAGACAAGTTTATTGATTTGACGACAAGCGAAGAATTTTTTTAAATGCATCGCACGTCTAATTTTATATTTTGAAGACCGTGTGTTACACGTGCAAGGCTACTAGTCCCCAAAGTACGCCACCAGCTAACCCCTCGCATGCATGCACCGCTCTCAAGACAACGGGAGCTAGTTCAGTTGACTTGGACACCTACGTTCAAACACAGGCAACCCCAATCCCCAAGGCGACGACCCTCTCGATATTGACGTCGAGGTTGATTCTTTTCTCGTAGATCTACACAAGTATAGTTCACATCTGAATGTGGAGGAATCTGATTCATTGTCCCCGAATCGGAGTTATAAATTAACCTGCAAAGTCTGTCGGCAGCCTTTGTATTAATTGGCTGTGACTTTCAGACTTACAAGCTATGCTAAGAAAATCTGAAAGTGCACGCAGGTTTACATAAGTTTATACAAGGAAGGCCTATTTTTTATCCACGACACAAGTTCACAAAACACTTGTTTGTTCCATCTTTGCTCGAAACTGATAATGCATCCGTTTACCATGGCAACATGGCAATTAATAGGCTGTAGCTTCATCGCCTGTTGGGAATTTTGAATCAGCTGATAACCCGAATAGCTAAGAATTTAAACGTATACACTTCAGTTTTGAGTGCATAAATTATCATGCACCAACCTACAATATAATACAGATCTAGAGAAACTTTGCATGCGCTGACTAATTATCATGCACTTCTCCGGATTCCTGCAAACGGCACTGCCATACTACTACATCTTGCCGTTTTCGCACATCCAGAGGAAACTATACAGATTAATCAAGTGAAGCTTTCTCACGGAACAAACTATAAAAAACAAGCAACTGCGCCCGTAGCCCTCCACTCGGGGAAGCATTCTTCAAAACCATCCACTAGCACTTGGCAGCATCATCCTAGCCACAGCCAGCAAAAGAGCTTCCAAAAGGAGATGGAAACTGAGTGAGAGAGAAAGAAATCCACCAAGCTAGCAAGTGAGATAGAGGGTGAGAGTCGAGCACTCGAGCATGGAATTCGCCACGGGGGCGATGAGCTCTCTCCTTCCCAAGCTGGGCAAGCTTCTCCTTCAGGAGTACGCCTTGCAGAAGGGTTTAAAGAAGGGGGTCAAGGACCTCAGGGACGAGCTCTTGATCATTGAAGCTGCACTTATAAAGTTGTCCGACATGCCACTAGACCAGCTTGATCCGCTCGTCAAGATTTGGGGCAACGATGTGAGGGAGTTGTCCTATGCCATTGAGGACAGCCTCGACTCCTTCATGGTTCGAGTGGAGGGTCTTCAACCGGACGAGCCCCACACCTTCTTGGGGTTCATCAAGAAGACCTGCAAGAAGGTCACGAAGCTCAAGATTCGTCGCGAAATAGCCAATGACATGAAAGACGTCAAGGTGCAAGTTAAGGAGGTGAAGGAGCGGTATGACAGGTACAAAGATGTTATTGGTAATGCTAGTGTTGTAACAAAAGTTGACCCCCGTCTCTTAGCTATGTACAACAAAGCATCTAACCTTGTTGGCATGGACGAGGCAATCAACGGGCTAATGAAGATGTTGTCTAAGCTCAAGACTGTATCTATCGTTGGATTTGGAGGATTGGGAAAGACAACTCTTGCTAAAGCCGTATATGACAATATTAAGAGAGAATTTGATTGCAGAGGTTTTGTTTCAGTGGGCAGGAATCCCGACAAGAAGAAAATTCTCAGGGACATCCTTCATGAACTTGACAAGAAAAAATATAAGTACATCACTGAATCAAAGATGGATGAAAAACAACTTATTGATGAGCTACAGGAATTCCTTGTGGACAAGAGGTACGTATTTCTCTAACCGCATAGGCGCATACTAGATATATATTACATCGTTCATGCAAAACATGCTAGATTTTGTTGTCATAGACTTTCATGCAATACTATGAAAAATCTATATCTCTTTGGAACACTATTGAAAGATAAATCAAAAGTGACACGCGGAACTGGCCAAACAATGAATACAAATTTCCATTTCATTCTTTTTTTCAATGGATAGTAGTTCTCGGTTTCATAAATAAACACATATAACTATTTTTCTGGAAACATGTGAACAAATATTATCTACCAATTTTTTAAGTATAACAAGCTTTATTTTAGAATAACAAAAAAAATTATTAATGGTGGCATGTAGAGTAAAATTATTTCCTAGCCCGTCATTAGGGAATTTGGGGGCTGGGTTATTAGGTCTCTAAAATTTGGTGCTCTAGGAGAAATTTGGCTGCCCAAAAATCAATATGGTAGGAGGGAAACTGCTCGAGCATGTTTTTTGGGGGGGAAAATCGCTACTACGGCGTGGGATAGGGGAACTAGTCGAGATGATCTCGGATTTTGGCACCTTCAGAGCTTTACTATTTTCCCACGGCCTAACAAAGAGACACGGCGAGGTGGCTGCGACTGGAACAATTCATTTTTTCTTGGTAAGTGAGGATAAATTATTTTTTGGATTGTTCTATAAAATTAGAACATTATATTTTCCATTAAAATTAATCACATGTATTTTATAACTACTTACCTGTATATCTACGCATAGATTGACAATCAAGGTTGCTCATTACAGAGTGCGTGAAAGCTA
Source organism: Poa annua (assembly GCA_026929855.1). Taxonomy (NCBI): domain Eukaryota; kingdom Viridiplantae; phylum Streptophyta; class Magnoliopsida; order Poales; family Poaceae; genus Poa; species Poa annua. Next base: position 1,033,660 of record CM049436.1, read on the forward strand.
AATATAATAATTGGGAACACAAGGAGTATTGCATATTTCCATTGTGATAAGTGGCAATATATTTTAGTTCTAGTCATTCAGGAGATTTATATATATTGCTATATAGGTGAACATAATATTATTTTCCATTAAGGAGGGGGTATTTGTACAATACTACATATTTAGTATTTTTATCCTAGGGTTGACATGCTTTTGCTTTTGATGGAAACTATATAATTTATGTTGTTTACTAATTCCAAACCTCCTCGTACACATAGGTACCTAATTGTTATTGATGACTTATGGGATGTATCAACATGGGAAATGATTAAATGTGCATTGGTGGATAGTAACTCTGGTAATACAGTAATCACAACAACTCGTATTCATGATGTTTCAAGCAGGATTGGTGGTCTTTATAACATGCGACCACTTTCTGATCATAACTCCAAAAGGCTATTCCATAGAAGAATATTTGGGGGTGAAAACATAAGTCCCGATGATGACTCGGATGAACTATCCGATAAAATTGTTAGAAAATGTGGTGGTGTGCCATTATCCATCATTACATTAGCTAGCTTGCTTGTTAGTAAGCCAAGGGATGACTGGTGTCAGGTTTTTGACTCTATTGGTTTTGGTCATGAAGATAATGAAGCTGTTCAGAACACAAGAAACATATTGTCTTTTAGCTACTGTGATCTACCTTTCCATCTGAAGACATGTTTATTGCACCTCTGTGTATATCCGGAAGGTTACTGGATTAGCAAAAATTCAGTAATATGGAAGTGGGTAGCGGAAGGGTTTATACCATTTAAACAGGGGGTGAGTGCATTTGAGGTGGGACAGGGCTACTATAATGATCTGATAAACCGAAGCATGATCCAGTCGAGAGACCAGGACAGTTTTGGCATGGTAGAAGGTTGTCGTGTTCATGATATTGTTCTTGATCTCATCCGTAGGTTATCGAGCGAAGTCAATTTTGTTACAGTACAAGACAAGGCGCAGTACCACACATGTTTGCCCAGCACAAGTAGAGGTCCCCGTAGATTAGCCATACATGATGGAACCGTTGAGCATATGGATATGGGACATGTGAGGTCATTTTATGGGGTTGGTCTTACTGAAGGTGTTATGCCCCAACTTTCGAGTTTTAAAGTGCTACGAGTACTAGTCTTAGAGAGCTGTGATTTCCTAATCGGAGGTTTTCATTTTGAAAATCGTGGGAAACTGTATCTGTTGAGATACCTAGGGCTGATCAACACACTTGTTGCCGAGCTACCAACTGATATAGGATATGTTCTCAAGTTTCTAATAACACTTGATGTGAGTGGGAGTGGCATAAAAGTATTACCTCCATCAGTTGGTGAGTTAACCAAGTTGATGTGTCTGCGTGCTTCTGAAGGCACAAGGATGATGGCCAGAATAGGGAAGCTGACGTCCTTGGAAGAGATACAGCTACACCATGTAGACAAGTCCCCCGAGTTCGCCGTCGAGTTGGGAAAGCTGACGCAAGTGAGGGTGCTCGACATCTATTTTGATGAAATGGACGAGATCATGCACAAGGATTTGGTGAAGTCTGTGCACAACCTGCGCAAGATCCAAACTGTGCATTTCACCTCAGTGCCAGATGAGCCATTTCAGGCTGGTGATGGCTGGGAAGATTGGGCACCTCCTTCGGAGCTCCGTCAGTTTTCGCTAATGGGCGTTTATTTACCCAGGCGTCCACCGTGGATGGATTCTTCTTGTGTTCCGCACCTCTCCTACCTGTATCTATTGGTGCATGTTCTGGAAGCAGGGGATCTGCAAATCCTCGGGAGGTTGCCATCGCTTCAGTTCTTCTGCCTGGTTAGTGTTGACAGCGTACCGTACACTGTTGGTACCCATGATTTCCAGAACTTGATACATCTCGAGACCAATACTGAAATTGTCTGTGGAGAGGGTGCACTGCCGATGCTTGAAGTATTGGACTGCTATGTCAGCGCGGGAAAGGACGTCGGCTTGGTAGGGAATATGCCTTTGCTCGAGAAAATCACTTATCTGCTTGATTGCAACTGTCTCAGCAGTGAGGATGTTGAGACAACCGAGGCAACGTTTAGGCAAGCTGCAGAAGCCCACCCCAACCGTCCCACAATACAGATAACAAGGCACATACATGCGTAATGCTTTTACAAAAAATGTGAAAGTGTGTGTTTTACAAAGAATGGAAGAGCTGGCAGCTACTTGAAACAATGTATGAGGGAATTGAACCCTCAAGATGAACTGTCTATGTAGTATGATTTATTTTTGGGTATGATATAAGTTGTATTTGTAAGTTTATTCACCACATAATCCAACTTTGTGTTTCACGCTAATTTTTAATCTCCTGCTTGCGTACTTGACTATCAACACATAAGCTCACAGGGCCTATGCATGAATGTCTTGAAAAAAGATTTACATACAGAAGGAAAACAGCACATATTATTATTTGGTTCTGGACTGCCTCCCTCTTGTACAGTTTCTACAAGTTAATTACAAAGTAGGTTGCAGATGGATGACACTAGTATTCGCATTGACCATCCAAGAAAGGATTGATCAACGGTCAGTCAGGATGGAGATACTTAAGTAGCAGAAGATTTGAAGAACACAGACTGTAACTGCAATTTTTAACAGTAGTAAAATTACATATCCAAATTAGAAAAATGCATAAACTCAAACATGCTAGTATGAAGTATATAATCCACCACATAGAAAGTTTAATTCCAGAATACAAACAGGTGTTACAAAGAATAAGCAACCCCATAAAGAACAGGCGCAGCCCTTGTCCAGATTTTCCGTTCCATGGCTGTAGGCTGTAGTTAAGATTGACTCCTGCAGTTATTATACAATGCCTAGCTAGCTACTCTTGTGCAGTTATGCTACAAACATACTATTTTACGACACATATTTCATGTGCTTCTGTTTGCTGCACTTGGCATTGGAAAAGAAGCAGTATTTCTATCTTGGTCCCCGCAACAGAAACTTCCAGAAGCTGTTTACTAGTAGTTGACAGATTCACCACAAAGTTCACCAACAATTCATTATTTTACCCGTAAAATACACTATACAGATTATCCATTCTGAAAAAGTAAGAAGCACATTTTTAGATTGTCCATTCAGAGCTACAGATTGCTGATTGGAAACAGTGAATAAGAAGACCGATTCTGCAAATACCACAAGTAACAAGCAGGCAGGCAGCGCAAACACAAAACTGACACAGGGGTACCTGCTAAACATACAGGGAGTCATCTTCCAACTGGAGAACATCCAGAGTGGCCACATTTAGAAGTTGAACTAGGTACGATGGGGATAAGACTCTTATCTACCATAAGAGTACCTGGTCTGGTTACATAGCATCCTAACAAGATGACCAATTATGCAAGTACGTCAATTAATAAACACAACAAGCATTGGAACCAAAAGATGGCAAGAACAAAAGAAGGTTAGATGACATAGCTACTAAGCGTGCATAGAGGGAGTCTTCTTCCCAAAACCAATATCTCGGTCGAAGATGGTCATGGTACCATATGTACAGGACTACCTGCTCCAGATACATAGAATCCTAACTAATCCACTATAAGTTATAACAAAGAAGGTTAGAGCTTCTATTAAGGAAATACAATTCTCTGGTTTTCTTTAACGACGCCCTTATCGCTGAGCATCCAAAACCTTCTTGATCCTTCTTCACATGTCATTCCTGGTTCAGAAAACTGAGTAAGGATCAAGGTTGATGTAATGCAGTACTAAAATATTTCATTATCTTTTTGCGCCTTATGCATCAGAAACTCAAATTGACTAACATGAGAATTAGCTAATGCAACAATAGTCGCTCAAATGTTATGTGCATCAGAAATTAAAAGAATGAATTTGGTCTAGAAATATTGGATTATTTCTCAAAAGCTATAGCTAGTGTAGATTAAATACCCTCAATCGCAGGGCAACATGCTTCCATTTTTAGTTTGTATTTCAGCAAAACAAAAATCTGATAATGCAAGGAGAAATGTCTGTCACACAAACACAAATTATCCACTGTTAGCTTGGACGAGCAATTTGTTGCGTCAAAGGAAAATTTATAAGGTGGTACATCAGACGCATATATCATTTATAAAGTCAAGTATGCCCGGCCGCCTAAAATCTACGACCCACTTGTGTGCGATACACTCAACAAAAGCAAGAGTATTGACAGTCGCATACATTGTTTCAAAAGAAACAGTCACATACAAAGCTTAAGATTCACAGTTCAAGATAGGCAGTAGAAAAATACATCATGATTTATTAAAACATAGAAGGTCAAATTCCAGGATGGCTTAGTGACAACATTTCACGACAGCAAACTACAGTGGCCAACATGAAAACAACGCACTTTCAGCTCTTATACACACTTTATTTGAATTGTGATTGTCATAAACACCTACCAACATTACGGTAGTATGTGAGTGATTTCAAAACATCATAAGGCAAACAATCTCTAATGTCGCTTAGCTAGTGCTGTTAAAATGTCCTAAGCACACTATAATATATCTAACACCATTGCCCAGACAGTGCAATGAACGGTGCACAATACAGGACTATGGAACCACAACAAGAGCAATATGCAGATCATCTAAAGGCCAAGAGACAAACCTTGCAGTTGCAGGATCATCCTTGAGTGCAGGGAATATGGGTGGCCAAGTCATCATGAAAGGATTGATAAAACTGTAATGTTGATCCTCTTCGTCGGTGTCTTTCACTTTACACAGTGTCTTGCCAGTGACATCCAGATAGAGTGTGCACCCACACATTTTCAAGAACACAAACTCAGCATTATCCCCCACGTGGCATAAATCGGGAAAGACACGCTCATCCTTGAGCGTCGGATCTAGCCTCCTCAACTTAGCACACATCTCATGCAAACAAATGGTATGGACCAGCAACCAATTGTCCCCCTTGTGGAGCCAGATACAAAGTTGAAACCCGTTGACATGGGTGAGATATACACCTGAAGCATCATCAGTCCGTGACAAGCTGGTGCTATAATAGTGGTATTTCACTTCTTGTGGGAGTGGAATTCCAGATAAAGTTGAGGCAGTAAAATCAAACACAACTATGTCATCAGTAAAGGCGGCGATCATATAGATTTTGTCACCGACTAGCACAACTTTTGGTGTCGCCAGCGGTTGAAGTATCTGGTCTGTGGCCATGGCACGCAGGCACCATGAGTCATCTTGCAACGCATATAAACTCATCTTGAAATTACTTGCCCCCGTAGTCCACTCCGCCAACATATACAGGTAGGACAAACCGCCGCCTTCCTCTTTGGAGAGTACTGCGCCCAAAATTTTCTGCAAGGGATCCTGGGCAGTTGGGAGTTGTGGGAGGGTGGACATGCCTCCGTCAGGACACAGCGGGCGGTGCAGTTCATATGTGAAAACCCTTCCTTTGAAACATGTGGTTAAGATGTCGCCATTCCGGCAGTCCCTGATTATTAGGGTGTCATCATTGTAGGGGCCGAAGCTGTATCCGGCCATGCGGCGTACGACAGCGGCGAGCTCTAGGGGCTGAGGTAGCATCGGCACGAAACGGGGAGGAGTGTTGTTCTGCGAGCTGTGTTGGGTGTAGAAGCCAAGCAGGCGGGGCGGGTGGCGCTTGCGGGAATTCTTTAGGAACCCGCGGTCGGAGACGTGGTGGTACCAGCGCTTGCAGACAAGGGCGGCTCGGACAAGGGTGGTGGGGAAACCGAGGCGGAGGAGGATCTCGATGAGGAGGTTGTCGTCCTCAAGCACCTTGGAGACGACGGCGGCGGCCTCCCCCGGCGGTGCGGAACGCCGCTCCTGTGTCATGCCATCCGCACACCTGGAAAAATCACAGCAAGGCGGCGTCAATGCAAGTGAGTAAATTCTTCATATTTAGGAACGGAGGAGGGGTAAGCTGGGTGAAGGGGATGAAAGGCCCATCAAATCCAGCCCAGCCCATCTGGCATCGAACCAAATTCTAAAATAAAAGTCTGGCATGAACCAGATTTTACTCCCTCCGTTCCTAAATATGAAAGAATTTTTAGTTTTTTTATCTAGACATATTTTAATACAAGATTTACATGAACCTTCCATTAAATATGTCTAAATACATATTTTTGCCCCGTAGACATGTATTTGGACATATTGTCGTCCAAAAACTTCTTGCAGGTTTTTGTCGCGTAGGGATGCTCGAGAGCAAGCATTCATAGCGGGTTTCCTGCAGGTACCTCATTTTCCTTTTCTGGACTGCTCCTGTCACTTTATGTCTTTGTTTCTAACCTGTTATTTCTATTATGAAAGCAATATAAAGGGGTTAGCCCAGTTGGAAAAATATGTTTAAATACATGTAGGCCAAAAAATTTGCAAAAAAAGGCTTATTTTGTAAACCTGACCCTAAATCTCAGGGCGGGTCTGGTCTGACTTCAAGCCTTATATATCTAGCCAAAACCAAAAACATAATTTTGCAAACCTGCTCATCCCGACGACTATGGCATGAAGGAGGAACTATGAAGGAGGATGGTGGTTTGAGTTCGAATAGCATCATGTTTCAGGATGAATTCTACAAAGGAGTAGGTCAGTATGACGACTTGTGGAGTGTCCTTGGTCGAAGAAGTTCGCCCGACTCATAGTCTGTTACGGGCCGGGACAGTAGTTGCCGGCTTCTCCGCGAGTCATCGGTAACCAAGAGCTGGCAAGGTCTTTTACCCTGTAGCGGGTGTCCTGATGTGGTACCTATAATAATGTTGTGTGTGTTTGGATGTCAAATTCCTAATAAGAGAATATGTTCACCCCATAAATATTCATGACAAACTATTTATTATACATAAGATCAACAATGGGAAATTAAAGGATGCACACAACAATTTATTTAAATATGAAAAGAATGACAACCAACTACTGTATCCATTACTATAGTGCACCAGCAGGAATCAGTGATGTTCAAGTTAAACCCCTCCTGTTTTTTAGAGAAACTTCAACTGCTCCTTTGACAACATCCAAACAACACAATGAGCCTCCAAAGTGATGTTTCCTAACACGAACCACACTCATATGCCCTTTCTTGTTACATCCAACCATTGAATTGCAAGTCAAGGACTACCACTCTATGTTGCGATACTAATAACTATATATTTATATACTGACATACTTACACTAAATATCTATTAAACTATGAAATTATTTCTCAAACACAAAAGGATGATGCCCTCATATTTGCGAGGGCCACCGTGCTAGTTCTCAGTAAAAGAAAAAAAATGATAAAAGGGTGAACTATATATTTTCTTGTTCGCCGACGAGACGAGGTCCGGTGATCACACGGTCTGGTCATCCACCACCACGAGCTTGGGATTCGACGGTGGAGGACGAAGCTCCTTGGTGCTCGCCTCGTTGCTCTTGCCCCACAGAACCAAGTACAGCCCGGCGACCACCAGCGCGGACCCGACCACGCTGCCGAGGTGGAGCTGCTCGTGGAGCGCGACGACGTTGATCCCGGCGGCGACGATCTGGACCAGCGGCATGAACGCGGTGGTGAACACGGGCCCTCGCCGCTCCACGCACCACGACATGGCCAGGAACCCCAGCCCGGACCCCAGGATGCCGACGAAGAGCACGGTGACGACCTGGAGCCTGGTGGCCACGACCCAGACGTGGAGCGTCATCTTCTCCGTGGCGACCCCGACGGCGGCCATCTGGAGGAAGCTCAGGAAGAACATCCACGCCGTGCCGGAGTAGAGGGCCGGGTACTTGGCGCCGATCTTGGACTGCAGGATGAACCACAGCGACCAGCTCGCCGACCCGCCCAGCAGCGCCGCCGACCCCACCGCCCACCTCCGCGCGTCGCCTCCTCCTCCTCCTCCTCCTCCATGTGCAGGGTACACCACAGGTGGTGTTGTTGCAGTACTGTGAGATGAGGAGGTGAGGGAGGGGCCTTGGTAGAGCGCGAGCACCAGTGCTCCGGCGAGCCCCACGGCCGTGCCGACGAGCTTGGCGGCACCGGAACGGGAGGCGACGTCGAGCCTCTCGAGCTTGAAGGGGAGCGCGAGGAGGAAGGTGAACATGGGGGTCATGTTGATGAAGGCGCACGCGAAGGTCGCCGTGGTGTAGCGCAGGCCCAGGAAGAAGAGCCACTGCGTCAGTGACGCTCTGCATGCATGCATGCATACACATCAGCATCGATCACAGAATCAGCATGCATGTGAGATTAAGGACAAAGTTCAGACTGTTCAAAATTTGCAATTACAAGTAATACGAAGATAATTAAGCTAATCAATCAACACTTTCCTATAAGAAAATATATCAACCAAGTTACCCGAGCAAGGCGCTGAAGAAGAGGTAGATGAAGATCTCGGTGGTCAGCTTTGGTCTTGTCTTCCTAAATGTACATGCATCCATGATCCATGTACAGAAGCAAATGCAAATTAGTTAATTATCCAGCTGTTCATACAATTAGTGATCATGCATGCATGATACAGTTCACTTGATTATTAGCTAACTGATCCTGCAATTCACTCAACTCAACGGAATTTAGTTCATGTTCTTTTGTAAAGAATCAATGTAACCAATTCGATCTTGTCATGTTGACACTAACCTTTCTCTGAAGAATGCGATTGGGGCGAGAAAGAGAGTGGCAGTGAGCTGGCGAAGCACGATGAGGACGGTGGTGTGCATCCCTTCGTTAAACGCCATCTTCGTCAGCGTGTTCATCACCGCGAACACCACCACCACCGCCACCATCGTCGCCGCCGGTTTACAGTCCATCTCTCCTCTCTTGACCGATTAGCAAGACGACTCACCAGAATCAAGTCAACTAGCTAAGCAAAGTAGCTATGATGAGTGTTGTGCTAGCTAGCTAATTTAGGTCCTTAATAATTCATAGGATCAGACAGGCTTGTGGCAAGCCTATTTATGGCCTCTCGGTGAAACATTTTGTAGAGACGTAGTACAATATTCTACACCTTAATTTGTCAGTGCAAAACTACTATTTGCTTTTAAGTTGTGTGCGCTGCAGAATGATGCCAGTGTTGGCCTGTTGGGTCATGCATGAGTGGAATTAGTTCTCTAGACCAGCCACTCAAAAGGTAATGCAAGAACTTGATTATAATCTTCCAAAAGAAATGGAAGAATATGTGTGTCTAGCTAGCTTTGTGAGAGAAAGCAAGATAGGGAAGGCGACCAAAGCTAGATGCTTTGGAGAAAGCTATCCTAAACATACTTAATCAGGAGTATGTGTTGAAGTAAATCGCTGAGAATTAGATCCACTACTATTTAGTAAATTCAATAATTGAACTGTGCATGCACCTACCAGTTCAACTGTAATGCACAAAAACAAAATATGACCATTTATGTTATGTACAACAAAAGACACTGACTATAAAAAAAAAGACACTGTATTTACCCCCCATAATTTTTCACATGCAAGAGATATCATATATTTGTTAAACAAATCAGGTCATCACATTTCGCAGCATTCTCTACCTCTAAGTACTATTCTCTTTTTTAGTTCAGTAATACGAAGCCATGTAAAACCATGCTAGAATTTAGGTTATACGATTACGAACAAGTCCTTAGTTATTTTTTCTGTGGAATTTCCTTTTTCATTTGATTAAGAGACGATACTACAATCATCAGCAGCCCAATGAGTTTGATCATCCGGGAGGTTTTCATATTAATTCCACGTTTGAGATTGTACAAAATGTCATTGTTCATCGTTTATAGTGGACATTTCCATGCCGCGTGGAGAGGGTCTTCCCCATTGGTCTGTAGTGTCTTATGCGTGGATCCCCTCCTCGTTTGGTGACGACTACTATCGGCAGTGCCCTGAGATGATACAATGACGATCGAAGAGCATAAGTGAGCTGGCAAAGGACGATTAGGATGGTGGTGTGCTGCCATCGTTACCGTGGTTCACAATCCATCTCCCATGATTAAAAACATGATTCACCACAAACTAGTCAATTAGCTTGCTATATGATGGTATGAGTGCCATACCAACTAGCTAGGCACTTACTTTTTTTTTTTAGAAAAGGAGGGAGTGCCCCTAGCCTCTGCATCCAAAGGATGCACACAGCCAAGTTTTATTAATAGAGAAAACAAGAACCACCGAGTCTTACAAAGAGATACATCAATCAACCGGAAGCCACCGTCTAAGCGAAAGCGCTACTAATTACAACATGAGAAATGCTTGTGGCTAGGCTAATTATGGCCGGCAAACAATCTATTGGGACACTGATACATGTACAATATTCTACACCTTAATTAGTTAAATCAGTACAACACTGTATACTTTGAGCTGCGTTCGCCGGAGAATGATGCCAATGTGTCGGTCCATGTATGCATGACCGCCGTTAGTGCTCTAGACCGGCCATCCAAAAAGGTAATGGAAGAAGAACTTGAGTATCATCTTCCAAAAGAAATGAAAGAATAGGGGCATCTAGGTACCGCTTTATGAGAGAAAGAAATTAAGAAAGAAGGAAGTCGACTAAGGCGAGATGCTTTGTAGAAAGCTATCCTCAATTCCTCATACCTACATTCTTAATCAGGATTCAGGTGAAACGTTGAGATTTATATGCACCGTTAATTTGGTTGCTCCAAGCAAATTGTGTGGTGGGCGAGCAATGAACTTGCAAAAGAGAGCGAAGTGAGCCTAGCTCAACTGGTTTGGTTCCTCGTGGTGGAACCAGCCCACCCAGGTTCAAGTCTCAGACTTGGCATGGGTGCTCGCATTTTCCTGAATTTTACAAGATTTAACCGGCGCTATGCTTTCAGCGGTAGGTGACATGCCCGTCAACAGCGAGGCGCCCGTGGTGACTTCGTCAACCTCAAGATATGCCGGACCAGTCTCTCGGAGGTGCTCATAGGGGTAGGGTTTGCGTGTGTGCGGTCATAGGGGTGTCTGTACGTGCGTGTTTGTGAGCGTCTGTACTGTGTTTCTCAAAAAAAAAAAAACTTGCAAAAGAGAAAAGTAAATTCTATTATATATAATACTGGTAGAGAACAAACCCACCGCCACTAATTTCAAACTTTATAAATAGGAAAGATAAGCCATTACCCATTAGACTTACTCCAATGTCTAGGAAAGACCTGGACTTATTTCGTTTTCACATAAACCACACCAGCGATGATACAAATGCTACAGGAAAAAGGTTTTTGTTGGATTACATTTTAGTACATGTAAAACTTAGAACATGTTATTGTTGGAAAGCGCACGGTTTGTTAATTTTCTCCTTCCTCAACCAGTTGGAGTAGGACAACTTGGAACCACTATTTTAAAATAACATACTGAGAGTTATATGACCGAGTGCATCGATCATCCATAGGCCGAATGCTTTTTTTCGTTTGTAAAATTAAGGATATACCTAGAGATATAAGCTACTAATGTACATAATTACATGAACTTGGCTAGAATGTGTGGTTTTGTCACAAAGTTGTAGAACATGCAAAGCGGGTCAGGAAGTTGCGACGCGCGTATGTTTTGGTCAACGTGACAGTGTCGATAGTTTGCATATTTGATAGTTTGTTTTTACGAACCACCCCTTAAAATTTGATTGTTAGATCATTTTAAATTTTTCTTGTTCGCCTTTTTTGTTAGCGCTGGGAGACTGCATCGCATGGGACGGACGTCCTCGCCCTCCTCTTGCTAGAACTGGGGCACGATCTTGGTAAAGGCCCGCCAAGCACGTTGACCAGGCGGCAGCCACAGCCGGAGTTGGGGACGACACAGTCGAACCCTTCTATCCACTGCTTCCCGGCAAGTGTGGCTCGAGAGGGGCGAAGCTCTCGTCGAGGGAAGCTGTTTGACAAGGTTTTAGAGCTCGGGAAGGCTCATAGCAATGGGAGGAGCTTGATGCCAACGGTGGGCACGCTCTCGAGGCCAATCACGTTGTCGACGGGCACATCCTGGGAGGTTTTCAATCTTCATGGAGAGCTAGGGCTTCAATGGTAGGTCGACATGATGTCGGCAGAAATTGTCGGTGCTGCGGAGGGCCGGATTTTCTTCGTGGAAAATGTCATCAGAGGATAGGATGGGGAGAGACCGAGAGTGCAACGAGCATGACGCGGTTGTCATCATCGAGCATCGATGGTTCTGACCCGGATACTACCAATTAGAAGAAAAAAGGCAAACAAAAAACAGTTGAAAAGATCTAGCAATTAGAACAAAACAAAAATTTAAGGGTGATTCAAAAAATAGTGTGTTGCGTATACAAACTAACGGACTCATCATAGAGTGACCAAATCGCTTGTGTGGGCCAAATTCCTAACCCACTTTTCACGGTTTGCAACTTCGTGATCGACCCGCATATTTTCGGCAAGTTCATGCACTAAATCCACGTGTTTTTATTAATCCATTACTATATCTATATAATATAATAAAGAAAAATAATGTATGTGCATGTATGGGTGCGTGGGTGTGTGCGCTTATCATCGAGAATCCATAACGCCCTACGAGTATATTGTCCCGTTTCTCCATGGAATCATATGGATAATAATTTATACATGAGTGGAATATATGGTGTGATTAGGCCAGAGTTAACACATGGCTGACGAATACTCCACCAGCTCGATACGGTCAGCATTTACCCTTGCTAAAGTAAAAAAAAAAAGCATTTACCGTTGCTCGATACGTATCAGTGTTAATATATGTCAGGATCATGGTGGGCTTTGCCACGTATTTTCGATGAATTTGAAATAAATTTTAAACGTCTATGTGTGTCAATAGGGGGAAAACTGGATGTGCAATATTTAATCTCACATTGCTAGTTGATGTGGAGTGGATTCTTACTGATTTGTATGCGGTCTCGCACATGAATGGTCTACCAAAATCATGTCCCTGGCCTGCAGAGCACATGTTCCTTTTATCATTTTATTTATGATTTGGTTTCTCGTTTGTTAAGTTTACGGGTTGTAAATCAAGTTGGTTTAGATCGTGATCGCAATACGGGCCTATTTCGTTGTCCTATATATACACATCGACCCACCACAAAATACACAAAAGACGAGTTAGGATTTTGTCTTACCCCGTTGTTTGCACCGTCATCATAATCTACTCCATCGCAAACACTAGCATGCAACGGCAATGAGAGAGCGGGTTTCAAAAACCTCTCCCCCTTATGATCCTACACCGGGATAGGTTGACTTAAGTTTTTATGAAGTGTTTCGTGGAACTATTCGCATTCTTCATCATGGGTCATGTACCATGTAAGTCGGTGATGCACACGGCGTGTAGAGTTGGAAGACCCCAAGAGAAAGTTGTGAATAGTGTAGCAGCAAGTTTTTCCTCAGTTATGAAACCAAGGTTATCAATCCAGTAGGAAATGAAGAACACGTCTGAAGGTTGTTGGGTGCTGACTTTTGGCACGGCGCCACACCGGTGTCAGCAACAAACGTGGAACCTGCACATAACACAATATAAGTACTTTGCCCCAATGAAACAGTGAGTTTGTCAATCTCACCGGCTTGCTGTAACAAAGTATTAAACGTATGTGTGGAAAATTATGTTTGTTTGCAGAGAATGAAAGAGAGCAGTTTGCAGTAGGTTGTATTATCAATATAAAGAAAAGGACCGGGGTACACAGTTCACTAGTGGTGTTTCTCCATAAATAATAATAGCATACATGCGGTTAAACAAATTACAGCTAGGCAATTGATAAAATAAAGAACTGTATAATGATGCATATACTATAGTGATGTCTAGTATGAGATTCATTTAGGCATTACAACAATATACATAGACCGTTCCAACCGCATCTATGACTAATAATCCACCTTCCGGTTAGCGTCCGCACCCATTTCTGTATTAAGTTGCAAGCAATAGATTATTGCATTAAATAAAGTGCATAATGTAAGTAACACAATTATCCTTAGACAAAGCATTACTGTTTTATCTCTAGTAGCAAAAGTACATCTACAATCTTAGAGGTTGTTGTGACTCCCCCAGATTAAATAGAGACATGAACCCATTATCGAGCATAAATACTCCATCTTGGAGTCACAAGCATCTACTTGACCAGAGCATCTACTAGCAACGGAGAGCATGCAATATCATAAACAACATACACATGATATATTATGAAGCAAATGACATAGTATTCAATATTTATCGGATCCCAGCAAACACAACATGTAGCATTACATAAGATGATCTTGATCATGATAGACAGCTCACAAGATCTAAACATGGTAGCACATAAGGAGAAGACAACCATCTAGCTACTGCTATGGACCCATAGTGCAAGGATGAACTACTCATGCATCAATCCGGAGGCGGGCATGGTGATGTAGAGCCCTCCGGTGATGATTCCCCTCTCCGACAGGGTGCCGGGAAGAGCTTCTGAACCCTCCTGAACTAGGGTTGACGACGGCAGCGCCTATGGAACTTTTCGTGGATTTCTGATCGGGTACTTTAGGTTTTCTCGTCGAGAGGATTAAATAGGTGAAAGGGCAACGTCGGTTGAGGGCCGTGGGCCCCACACCATATGGCGGCGCGGCAGAGGGGGGAGCCGCGCCTCCACCAGGTGTGGGTGCCCTGTGGCCCCTCTTCGTTTGCTCTTCGGTCTTCTGGATCCTTCAGGGAAAAATAGGAGTTTTGGTTTTTGTTTCGTCCGATTCCGAGAATATTTCCTTAACAGTTTTTCTGAAACCAAAAACAGCAGAAAACAGGGAACTGGCATTGTGGCATCTTGTTAATAGGTTAGTCCCAGAAAATGCATAAAAATCATACAATGTGTATATAAAACATGTAGCAATTGGTATAATATAAGCATGGAACATAACAAATTATAGATACGGTTTGAGACGTATCAGTCGGTCAACGTCATATAACGTCGTCTCTCCCATTGTCTTTTTTGATCGGTCTTTACCTCAATGCCACCACTGCATCCATGGTGAGTTCGTCTACAAACGATCAATAAATGAGCCATAAGCTAATATACCGCTCCATCATGTTTTACAATTAACTACATGATGTTGTTCGTCAGAGTATCCCTAGCAGATCCTGTAAAAGAGTTCATCCCGTAAAATAACCGCTTTTTTTACCGGTTTGGCCGGAAACACGACCTGACCAGATCCGGTAAAACGACCAAAAAAGGCCCAAAACCATAGATAGACGGGTTCCGAGTCAGATTTTTAGATTTCTCGTATCCTCGTGAAATCTTGGCACCACAGACATTCAGCTCCTCCCCTTTCCCACTTTCGAGAGGATCGAATCGCAAGAATTTGCCTTTCTTGCCGAGGAGAACCGGTTGATGACGTTGAACCCCGCCGAGATGGACGAACTCACAAAAGAGTGGTGGAATATGAGGAGATTGCAAATAATGGTATGATGGAGGAAGCACTTGGCTACTGCTTGTGCTACTGCTGGTGTTGCGGTGTTGGTGGTGTTGGTGATACCGGTAGCGGTAGTGGTGATGATGGTGGAGGTGGAGACCACGACGTGATTAGATACAAAACAATTGAAAAACTAACTATGATCACCTTTGTTACGAGAAACACATTTGTTAGCATGGAAATTATTTGCAATTTAATTGACTTGCTAAACCAATAGCCATCTTATTTAAGGCATATATGTAAGCTGATTTGAAAACTGTGTTATATTTTTTGGCATTAATATCGAATATTCAGATTTGCGATTCTTGTTTATGGTATCTATTCTGTCTGGCCATTTTACGTCCCTTAGATACATATTAGGTTTCCCTTATATGCATTTTACGGGTCGAAATTCTACAAGCTCTGCTAGATATGCTCTCATGATGATTAATCTGTCTAATATATTACAGATTTCATGCTGTAATATTGTATACTGAGAACCAAAGATTATCGCGGAAACACACAACTAACGACCTAAGAGAAAAATGAGCACGTGTTTATATGCAACTAGACCGATCGCATGCAAATCTGATTCTTGCGAGTGGGCTAAAATGAAGCCACCCGGAATGAAGATATTACTTTATTGCCTTCTTCAAAGAAATTAACTACACCAAATGTTAACTTACACACTATTCTTCTCATTTCAGTTGGTTTGACTTTAATCGCACAAAATAAAATCAGATACTCTCTCGTTTTCTAACGATGCGATTAAAGTTGAGAAAAAAGCTGAAGAAAAATGAGCTAGGAACCGATGCTGTCAGCCGACACTAACTAATGCATGAAATGCATGGCTTGCAAATCAAGCAAAGGCGCCGCATTAGTTCGATCCTTCCTGTCTTACTTAAATTCGATCTCCTCGACCGTATTTCCATCCGTTGGAATTGGGATCATATGATCAATGGATCGACGGAGCATTTTTCTTTTATTTGTATTTTTTATTAGGTACCAGAAAACGAGAGTATATATTCACATTTCTAGTTCATTATCACAAATTTAAAAGTACGGAGTGGGGGTAGTGTTTGAAGTCGTACGTGAAGGAACTAACATAACATCCGACGACGTATTGTTCATCCACATACTCGAATCTCACCCTTCACGTGCGAAACCGAGTGCAAATGGGATTATTATTATGTCTTTAGCATCTAGATTAGCTTGCTCGATGCACGGTAACTAGCTAGTCAGCCATCACACGCTTACAAGCTAGCCAAAAATGGCAATATTTACACATGGTTTCATATGCTGAGTATTACAAATTCTCGGCTAAACCCGTAGAATACTAAATAACGCCTCTGTGAGTGTTACTCTCAGCGAAAATGACTCGGCTTACACCATGTCGACATCTCGGTATTTGGCGAGTGTCGCCCATCAGGACTTGAAGCGTAGTTTAATTTCACTGTATAAGACCAAACCCTTCCTCTCGTATAGTCCTTCCGCTATCAATTAGGACAAAATCGGACGGACATGGCTCACTTAGTGGACTGGTTTCGTTCATTTCGTGAACCATTTCATCGGAAGCCACACAAATAACATCAAAGATCTATGATAAAACAAAATTTACATCGAATACGTTTGAAGTCATCTCCTATAACCTTACTTTTTTCATCCCGAGTTACACCAAAACACAGGTGAAAAGTTAACCATAGAATATCGAATTCAACAAACAAAAGCGCACATAAACAACAAAATCCATAATAAAACTAAAAAGTAACATTATAGACCTTTGAAGTCATCACCTCTAGCTTCACCTTTTGAACCCAACGTACGAAAATTTTTGGTGAAAAATCAAAGAAGGCAAAACTTGCAAATCATACTATCCTCAAAGGTTTTGAATAGCACATAAAACGAAACATGACAACCGTTAACCACACCCCGACTGGCAGTGCAATTGACATCATCACTCCAAAGATAGGAAAAAAACGCTAGATGATAAACAATCATAGAAATTATGATGGACATAAAGGTTGATATGACCCAAGCCTAGCTGAGGCTGCCTAATTGCGTATTGGAGCGATCGAGGGAGAGAGAAATCACTGAATCCCCTCCCGAATCCTTGTCGAAAAAACTTCCCGAAGACATGCAGCGATGACACATGGGGTTCTCACTCACACCGTACCTGACATCTTAATGAGCTTAACGGGCGAGGGTAAGCATATAACGAATCAAGCTCATCTTGACTTTTAGCTTGTTAAGGATAACAAGCTTAATGATTAGAGCATTGACTACGAGTCTTAACAAGCCGAGCAACTCGAATGGTCCAGCCCATAATAACTTTGTTTTCTTGAGATGGCCATTTTTTGGTGCATTTTCTGAGTTACCTAATCACAATAAGTAGACAATGGGTCATGTATTGGGTTCCCCTACCTATTGCATGTTGCGAGTGGAACTACCGACTCGCCCTCGAGATCCTCACTAGCTAGGTGGACTTGGGCATCTGGCCCAACAATCTTGCTACGCCCACCGCATGCTCGCACGCTCCTTGCTTTTTTAGGAAATATTTTTGAATATATATTTTCAAATCTTTAGATTATGAAAATGGTTCAGATTTAAAAAATCATTTTGAAATGATTCAGATTTTAAAATTCTTCATTTTTGGAAAATGGTTCATGCTTGAAAATTGTTCGTATTTAAAAATGATTCAGTTTTTTAAATGGTTCGAATAAAACTAAAACAAAAAACAAAAATGGTTATGATTTTTGAAAATGATTCAGATTTATAAAATGGTACATAATTTTCAAAATGGTTATGTTTTTTTAAGAAGTTTGTTTTTTTAATGGTTCAGTTTTAAAATTGTTCAGAAAAACTAAAAATGAAAATGGTTAATACTTTTAAAATACGAAAAAGGGGAAATGAAAGAAGAATGAAAACTGAGAACAAAAAAGGTTGAAGAAGAAAAATAAACATGGAGAATGGAAAAGACAAAAAACGAAAAAGAACTAGAGAAAAAACAAACAAACCTGATAACGGGCGGCCCCACTGGCAAAGGGCGATATTAATCGTTTCCGTCATGTATCGGGCTTTGCATTTAAAGGCGAGCGAGGAATGTGATGGGCTTGTAGTTCTTTCACCAACTCTTCACATGCATTCTCTCTTCAAACATTCTAAACCCGCAAACACACTCTGTCAAGTAAAAGAGCTGCCGCTTTTTTAGATTTTCCTTTAGGATTTTCCCATCGGGGTAAATATTGACCGCATAACTCTAGCACATAGAGACTATGTATCAACAATAAGGCTCGAGAGTTGTTTTGCCAACATAGCAATATTAAAACAGTGTAATAATTATCTAAACCCCGTGCCTCCCCTACGTTTCGGCATATAGAGTTTCGACCATGCTTTCTGGTGCATTCTTCTATGTTCATTGTCATCACCCCGCCAGAATTGAGATATATCGTAGGATTTTGATAATCAGTAGACAAAGGGCTCATTTTTATTTTTGAGAATAGACAAAAAGGGCTCATGTAATGGGCTGTGTTTTTTTTTGTTGAAGAATTGGGGATGTTTTTTTTTAATAGAGAATTTAGTAGAATTGGGCTGTCCATATAAAAGGCTTGCTAGGAATGTGATGGGCTTTTGGTTCTTTCTGTCGGCCCATCAAGGAGCCCATGAAGGAGTTGTGGTGGCAGGATCACCACTTGGTCCTCACCTCGTCTCCCTTCCACTCAATCGTCTCCCTCCCGCGCGATACAATCCCAACCCAACCCAATCCACCCGGAGCCACCAGTCCACAGTCCGTCCACCCACCATGGCCGCCCTCACCGCCGCGCTGCCATCGTCCCCGGCGACCGCCAAGGTCGCCGCGTCGCCCTCCGCGTCGCCGTGCAGCCACCACTTCCTGGCCTTCCCGAGCCGGCTCCGCCCGCGGGGCGTCGCCGTGCGCGCGGCGAGTCAGGTGTCCACGACGGACGCCGTCGCGGCCGCGGAG
Source organism: Poa annua (assembly GCA_026929855.1). Classification (NCBI taxonomy): domain Eukaryota; kingdom Viridiplantae; phylum Streptophyta; class Magnoliopsida; order Poales; family Poaceae; genus Poa; species Poa annua. Next base: position 1,052,926 of record CM049436.1, read on the forward strand.
CCGGAGCCGGTGAAGGCGAAGAAGGTGTCGAGGAAGAACGACGAGGGCGTGGTGACCAACTCGTTCCGGCCCAAGGAGCCGTACGTGGGGCGGTGCCTGCTCAACACCCGCATCACCGGCGACGACGCGCCCGGCGAGACCTGGCACATGGTCTTCAGCACCGAAGGTACTTTTCGTCCTCCGATCGAGCTAGCTTTAGTGCGTGCATGTGTGCATCCATGGCTTTGCCGGCGGTGAGCAGAGCTGAACTGAATATAATCTTGGTTGGTGATGAGAGTTGCTGTTGTTGGCATGCAGGGCTGATCCCGTACAGGGAGGGGCAGTCGATCGGCGTGATCGCGGACGGCGAGGACAAGAACGGGAAGCCGCACAAGCTCCGGCTCTACTCCATCGCCAGCAGCGCGCTGGGCGACTTCGGGGACGCCAAGACCGTGTCGCTCTGCGTCAAGCGCCTCGTCTACACCAACGACGCCGGGGAGGTCGTCAAGGGCGTCTGCTCAAACTTCCTCTGTACGTTAACTATTCTTCTTCTTCTTCTTCTTCTTCTTCTTCTTCTTCTTCTTCTTCTTCTTCTTCTTCTTCTTCTTCTTCTTCTTCTTCTTAACGAACTGCTCACATGTGGTGCACGCACGCGCAGGTGACCTCAAGCAGGGGGCTCCGGTGAAGATCACGGGGCCGGTGGGGAAGGAGATGCTCATGCCCAAGGATCCCAACGCCACCATCATCATGGTACTAGCTACTATACACTAGCTAGTTCTTCTTGCTTAAACTGATTGCAAATTCCATGACACACACATAACCAACAATTGCACCTATATATGATTGAATGGACGATTGCAGCTTGGGACGGGTACCGGTATCGCGCCCTTCCGCTCCTTCCTATGGAAGATCTTCTTCGAGGAGCACGAGGACTACAAGGTTAATTAGTACCACAAATTGAGCACGTGTAACACTACTGTAGTGTTTCTCCGATTCGACACAGCACACATTAGATAATTATACATCAGAATTAGTAACACCGGATCTGTACGTATATGCAGTTCAATGGCCTGGCATGGCTCTTCTTGGGTGTGCCCACAAGCGACACTCTGCTCTACAAGGAGGTAACTAAACTAACTGAGTGTGGCTCAGCTCATCACACACTCATCCACCTATCCGAGTATGTATGACAAGCTAGATGGCTGAATCCGTCGACATGGAAATCGTCAGGAGTTTGAGCACATGGCGAAGATCGGCGGGGACAACTTCCGGCTGGACTTTGCGGTGAGCCGGGAGCAGACGAACGCGGCGGGGGAGAAGATGTACATCCAGACGCGGATGGCGGAGTACAAGGAGGAGCTGTGGGAGCTGCTCAAGAAGGACAACACCTACGTCTACATGTGCGGTCTCAAGGGCATGGAGAAGGGCATCGACGACATCATGGTCGACCTCGCCGCCAAAGACGGTAAACTGTTTCTCCGTGTCCCTTCTTCTTCTTCTTCTTCTTAAAGTATGTTGCTAACATACTACTACATACTCAAGCTAATGTGATTTTTATTCTCCTTGGTGGAGCAGGGATCAACTGGATTGACTACAAGAAGCAGCTGAAGAAGGCAGATCAATGGAACGTCGAAGTCTACTGATCACCATATCGAAGGACCGCAAAATGTCCTTCCACCTAGTTTTCCTTTACTCCTCGCCCGAACCGCGCAGAGCTCAAGCTTGGATCATATATACATATATACGTCTTGTGTCTAGAGACAAGAGTGAAGTGACACGATACCGAGCTGAAATGATCTATGTAGATACGGACACTGACATTTGTCTCGGTTGAGCTCACTCACTCGCCTTCCGGTCCATGCATCTTATACTCTATGAACTCCTATGTATATGCAGTTACTCATCAATCTGCAAGGTATTGTGTGTTTTCTGCAGTGTATATAATAATTCCTACTACATAGATGCGGTGTATTTTTTCTACAGTCATTATTTTGGGCCGCAGCAGATTGGTTTCCGTCTAAAGTGGATACTAGCCGAAGTTGAACATTCGGCCCAATCCGGCCCACTACCAGCCCAGGAGAATCCATTCCGTCTTCCCCAAAACAAAACCCTAGCGACGCCACCTATATAAGACCCCACCTCACGCGATCGCTCCGTCTGCCGCCGCCGCCGCCGCCAGCAAACACACACAGCACAGCCGCCGCCCCCGCCGCCGCCGTCGACCCAAAACCCCGGCGAGCGAAGATGAAGACGATCCTGGCGTCGGAGACGATGGACATTCCCGAGGAGGTGACGGTGAAGGTGTCGGCGAAGATGATCACCGTGACGGGGCCCCGGGGCACGCTGACCCGCAACTTCAAGCACCTCAACCTCGACTTCCAGCTGCAGGAGGGCGGCCGGAAGCTCAAGGTGGACGCCTGGTTCGGCACCCGCCGCACCATGGCCGCCATCCGCACCGCGCTCTCCCACGTCCAGAACCTCATCACGGGGGTCACCAAGGGCTTCCGCTACAAGATGCGCTTCGTCTACGCCCATTTCCCCATCAACGCATCCATCGGCAGCGGCAACAGGGGCATCGAGATCCGGAATTTCCTCGGCGAGAAGAAGGTGAGCTTGAGATTGCCTGACCACGACCGGACGATCACGGCCAGATCGAACCCCACTAATTTTGTTATTTAGAGATATCAACAAAAGCTTCGCAGTAGAAGATTTGTTCTTCTAGTTTAGTCACACCATTAATTGCCTGGTAGTGTTTACATTCATCAATTTTTAGGTGGTTAGACTGTAGACGGTCAAATATCTGTTCATTGCCATTGTTTGTGTGTGTCATGTTCTGTGTGTCTTTACTTCAGTGGCATTTAGAAATTTCATGTGCAGTTGCAGTGAGTACAATTTGTTTACCATGTTCTGAGGTCACTGGTTTTTCACTGCTGCAATAGAAATTTCTGTAACATTATTTAAGATGCTTTGATTGTTAAATGCTGATACTGCTAACCCAACAGGGGTCACTAGCATTACTGTAGTTGTGTCATCATGACTCTTAAATATCATTTGGTGACATCTTGTAGAGAAGAAAATTCCACTTGATTGCCTCTTGAATATGTAGCGACGACAAGCAGACAATCACAGGAAATGTACTAAGATTCTTCTGGTCCTTTATATAGGTAAGGAAAGTTGACATGCTTGATGGTGTGACGATCCTCCGTTCCGAGAAGGTCAAGGATGAGATAGTCCTCGATGGCAATGACATCGAGCTTGTCTCTCGCTCAGCAGCCCTGATCAATCAGGTTAAACTCCTTGCTTCTTTGTTTCTCCTACTGAAAACTCGGCATCAGAAGTAACATTCCCTTTAAAGTTTGAACCTTATTATGTATGAGATTGTATATGCTTAGCACCCACAGAATTTGTTTGCATTATTGTGAACGTTTTTTTATAGTTGTGTAGCTATATGGTGTATGCTTTAGGATACACCTAAATAATTATATGTTTGACGCAACAATGCTCAGTATTTATGTATCATTTATAGTTTTTAGGTATGACAAGTCTTTAACCCAGCCTGATTATATTTCGGGTATTCTGCTGTCCTTGTAGCATATGCCCTTGTTCAGTTACATGATTTGTTTCGCTCTACTACCAACTACATGTAGATGATGCAGGCATTTGTTTGAATAGTTGCATTGCTGCTGGCATTGTTGCAGCTGCAGCATTACTATTACCACTGCTGTGCTTACAGCATGATACTTTGTCCATTTTATTGATCTTACAATGCTGATGATTATCTCCATCCTGACCATCGATGTTCTGTTTTGCCCGGAACAGAAATGTCACGTGAAAAAGAAGGACATCAGGAAGTTCTTGGATGGTATCTACGTAAGCGACAAGGGTGCCATCAAGGACGAGTAGGAGCTGTGATCTGTTTCTTACAACCCCTTTGTAGCTGGTACTAGAAACGGTCGTAGAGAGAAAAACCATGTCTTTTTGAATGAATCGCATGATCATTGTGATTTGTACTGGATCTATCTATTGGAGATGTTATGTAACTGGAAATGGTGTTCCCTATTTCTGTTTGTGACATGTTTTGGTATGCAAAGACATTTGATCTAATCTTTGTGTTGCCAAGTGTTTTTGCTTGCCTTGTACTGAACTCTTTAGGGCTCACACCACACTCTTATGGTTGATAGGTAGATTACTGTAATTGTCGAAATGGTTTGATAGGGAGCAATTTAAGACTCATATTTTTGCTTTTCAAGGATTGTACGAAGTACCATACGGAGTACTCCCTCCGATCCTATAAATCTGTGTTGTACTAAGTAACAGAAATGGCGATACCGGTAACCATTCTCACAAGACTGGGCCGGGCTACACCGCCTCTAGTAACGTAGCTCAGTTCACTCTCACTTCTACTAAAAAAAAGCTCACTCTGTCACTCCTAACACTTCTCGCACGAGCTGTGCTCTGCATAACGCCTGGCCGGAAGAAAGGAGCAGAGGCGCCGGCGACCTTAGACCGTCCTGCACGAGCAGTGGCATTCATCCTCCTGCTGGAAACCTTATCTGGAATTTTCTCCCTGACATTTGCTTGCTGTGGCGAAGGGAAGCTCAGCTGAAGATGGTGGATGTTGCTGAGGTGGAGATACCCAAGCTGTAAGATCCCATCTCCTCCATCTCTTTCGGTTCTCCCCACATATCACTTCACTTGCTGCAGGCCATCAAAAGCTCTGCTGGTCGGCAATAAAATCTATATGCCAGCCGCCAGTGATGATGGCATGATTGTCTTTGATTTGATGGCCTCAAGCTTCTCCAAAGTTCAGCTTCCACGACGACTACGAGTGAAGGATCTCTATTATAAGAGCATGTTGACACAGGGCAGATGATGTGTCCAGTGTATATCTCATCCATGTTAAGAAGTTTCGACTTCGCATCTGGCTCCACAAGGGAGACAACTGGTTGCTAGTCAATAACATTTGTTTGCATAGGATGCTTGCTATTTTGCGGATGTCAGATCACACACATATAAGTCAGATGGGAGACAATGGTCAGTTTGTATTGTTACGGATGGGCCACTACATCTTCTAGTTGGAAATTAGGTGCAGTTCAATGCGTAAAATACATGAGGACAGGGTAAATGGCCAATGCGTTTGTTCTATCCATCCTTTTATGATGATATGGCCTCCAACATTCCCTGCCATCAAGGATGACCCTGCCAGATTTCTGCATGGACATCTCATCATGTTTTATCATTTTTTCTGAACTGTCAGTGCAAACTACAGACTAGGCCTACAAAAGTATTACTCTTGTTATCATGTTGGCCACTGTATAAGAGCTGAAACATTCCCAGTTTTGTCAACATACACTGCTTTATTGTTTTTTTAACATAAGAGCCTACAATGATTTTGCCTTGTTTTAAAAAACAAATCTTGGAATATTTTCATGAGCCCAGCAAGATTGGAATTTTAACTTACTATTTTTAAATATAGTTATATGGATTTCTGCTTATTTTAAACTCTGACCATGAAGCTATGTAAGAGATTGTTAATACTTTTTGTTCTGAATGTTACTTAGTGTATTGTATATTTCTTTTTTGAACACAAGTTGTTTGTTGATTATATGCAGGGTCGCTTGAACCTATGCATGATTCTCTGATTCAGTTACATCATAGTGGGAGTCCAAGATAGCAGTGGAGCATTTGGGATTGTGTGACACTCCTTGTAAGATCAGGATTTGTTTTACTGGAATGCAAACGACATAATGGAAATATTTCCGTCTGTGATAGGAAAGTCATTTAACCCATACCGCTGTAGCTTTTTGGAAAAGAGGCTATATCGTTTTATAAGCACGCATATCAATTCATTTTTGTTAAACTAGCCACTTGTTAGTCCATTTGATATATTAGCGTGTAAAACGGAAAGCACATTCTGATGCTCAGTTATCTCGAACCTAATCCTTCCTCTGTTTTCTATGAAACAGGAAGATTTCGGATGGTCAGTGATAATTTAGGCGCCATCAAAGAAGAGATGATAGCCCCATCAGAGTAGAATTTTGTGTTCACTATCAGTTGTACTAGATAATTTTGTGTTCACTATCAGTTGTACTAGATAATTATGATAATTATGATGCTATGTAGACAGCTTGATGCTACTGCCGACACCTTAGTCTTCTCATTATATCTCAAGGCGCAGATACTGCCCTTTAGGTGTTGGACTGTTGGTACTGAAGCTGAAGGAAAATAAAGGATGCAGCTGTTGTCAAGAAAGGTAAGATGGCACTGAAGATTCTGCAACGTGGAACAGAAGCTTGAGATAAGGAATGGCTGATACTTATGAAATTAGACTGCAGTAAACATAAACATAAAAAATTGTGTGAGATCGAATGTTTGGCCTTAGAGAACATAGACATGCAGTCGTAAATCTTCAAACAAAATTACAGAACAGGTTCACAACTACAGGATAAACTAAATTTGCTCGAGATCTCAGGACAGTTATCAGGGAGGTAGTGCGATATTCTGTGGTAGCTTGCGTCATCATCTGCACTGCATCAATGGCTACACCAGTTACAGCAGCAAGGTAGTCGTTGTCATTCCCTGTCAAGCAAGGTAAGCTGGCATTAATGATTCTGCAACATGGAATGGAAGCTTCAGATAGCATGCAGAGAGGACCTTCAATTACAGTTTCTCCTCTTGTTTGGAAAATGCTCTTGAGACAAGGGATCCTTTTTCCAGCGACTTATTTCTTGTGGCAACAAAACCATTCCTGCGTAAGGCAGTCCCATGAGTTATCACCGTCACCGCCACCACGAGGAAACACAAGATCATGCATAAATTAAATGGATAATATACTTATTACCAGCTAGAGGTATACACTCCACATGGATCTGCTACATTGTTGTATATAATTACCTGCTATGTTATATTAGCTAGTCGAAACCAAATAATTAGATTACAACATGATAAAGTAAGGAAATTATATCTTGAGAGAGAAACCGTTACAAGGTAAACAGTTTGCGTCAGAACTCACCTAATTTTGGTAATTCTGTTTGAACTGAATTTGGGGCCCTTTCCCTCTTTATTAGTAGAACAAGCAGCCTTTCCTACATAATTCATCATTTCTGCTATAAAATACTTAACTCGACACATTACTCTATGAGCACCTGGTTGGTCCCTCCTCCTTTTTCCGGGCTTGGGACCGGCTACGCGATCGTAAGTGTTACCTTAAAATAGCATAGGCGGAGTTCCCCACCCCAAACCAAATAAAACACATAAAAAAGGGAAAACATGAAAAAGCTAATGAAAACAGACGCCCTCGGCCACAACCCCAACCCATACCACAAAAAAAAAAGATACAAATAACACTAACACACATTTTTTAATTTTCGTTTTTATGAAAGAACTGCGAAACAAATCAATAAAGTTTAATTTTTTCATTTAAGTGATTTTCCTTCCTACATAGAGTTTTTTTTAGGATTTTATAAAAATATATGTTGATTCAAGGAGAAACATACTAATTCTACAAAGCAGTAAACAACATTTTTTTTATTTTCTGATTTTTTTTAAACCACTCTAATGCTGAAAACAAATACCCATCTTTTCTTTCTAGATTTTTTTAGTCTTTTTTTGTGCATCGATGGGAAACTCAAGCGGATGTACTGACTTTCCAACTGGCCACCAGCCTGTAAATAGAGTGGTTATGTAAGCATATAGCCAAGACATATAGAGTACATCCCTATGTCCATATGAACTATTGAACCTTTAGATGGGTATTTCGCAATGAAAATAAGGTTTCAACTTCATGTAGTACCGATAGTTAGGAATTTTAAATCTCTGGAGAACTGAACACAATTTGGAATCAAAAGTTTAATTTTGTTAAATATAACAAGGATAAATGAAGTGACGTTCTCTCCATGATAAACGTACAGGGAGGTAATTATGTGCGGACATCTTACATATGGCTCGGAATGGAAAAGAGAGATGGACGCATATACCTGTCAAGCATGGCTGGAGGATGCATGATAAGAAGCTTCAAACTTGACTTCTCGTCGCCGCCTCCTCTATGGTGACATGAGCTATCTTGTCCGTAACATCATTGTCCGACTAGAGTAACAATGAATCAATAATGATATATAGGACAAGTATCGTATGTACATCGCAGAAGAATGTAACCAAAGATAGTAGTTGATGTGAGTATCCAGCGTTGTACCTCATGGTTGTTTCCTAAAACCCCCTCCTTGGATCCACCCTCTTCATCTTCATCATACTGGAATTGGAACAAAGTAAGCAATGCATGAATAACTACAGAAAGATATGCTTCGTATGTGGGACCGTACATCTATAACCTATCGTACACGTTTGTCATATTTATAGCAACGCTCAAAGAGTAGGATAATATATAGTATAGGCAACAACATTTATGCATACCTCTGCTCCATCTGCAGAGGAAACTTCCTCGGAGACATCATCGTCGTCAGACTGGAAATTGGGAAAGCAAATAATTTGCAGGGATTAGGAAACAGAGGGATATTCACATGGCACTTAATAATGTAATCAACCCTCTTAACGTACCTCGTAATAATTTTCTCTTCTTATGTCTAGTGTGGGACGGTTGGGGTGGGTTTGTGCCACAAGCCTCAACGCTGCCTCTGCTTCCTCTACCTGCTCACAGCTGCAGTCGGTGCAGTCAAGCCAATAAGTGACTTTCTGGATCGATCGCATATTCCCTACCCCCAAACCGACGGGCATTCCCACAGTAGCATTGCATTCCAATTCTTCGAGCATCGGCAACGCTCCCTCCCCTCCACACAGGAGCTCGATATATACAGAGAAGTATCTCAAGCTCGGGAACTCATCAATACCAACAATATACGGCAAACAATCCTCTTTGTCATTAACGAGGCAGTGGCAGAGATGGCGGAGCGACGGAAGCTTTCCAAGGATTTTCAGGTCCCGCGATTCCACGGTCTGCACTCCGATAAACAGGAAGGACAGGTGCGGAACACATGAAACATTGATCCATGACGGCAGCCTAGATAAACAAATGGAACCTAGAAACAACTCACGGAGATTGGAAGGAGGTGGTACCCAGTCTTCCCAGCTGCCAACAAAGACCGAACCCTCTGGCTCATAAGATATCCATAGACTCTGCATTTTGAGCACGTTGCGCAGAGACTCCGTCAGAGCCTTGAATGCGCTCTTCTCCATCTCATCAAAACTAATGTCAAGCACAGTCAGCTCCGTCAGCTTTCCTAGATCAGTAACAAAGTTTGGGCACTTGTCCACCGAGCGTAGCTGAAGCTCTTCCAGGGATGTCAGCTTTGCTATCCCACCCATCATTCTCGTACCTTTAGTAGCACACAGGCGCATTAATTTGCTTAGCTCGCCCACAGATGTCGGCAATTCTTTGATCCCACTTCCAGTTACGTCCAAAGTCTGCAAGAACTTGAGATCATGACCAATATTATCTGGGAGCTCTGCAACACGGGTATGAACCAGCCCTAGGTACCTCAGCTGAACCAGCTTTCCAAGATGCTCAAGACGGCAACCTTCCCCAGAAAAATTACAGCTATCAAGAAGTAGTACACGTAATACTTTAAAGTTTACGAGTTGAAGCAGTCTACTACTACCATTGCACAAGGTAGCATTAAATGACCTCACGTGCCCCATTTCCATGTTGATAAGGTGGTGTTCCGCACTTCTTTTGTGGACAGCTAATCTACGAATACTGCCACTTTTATTTGGTGAGTATGTACTGATTTGCTCCTGCTCACTATCATGTATGGTAACAAAGTTTAATTCGCTTGATAAGTTGCGGATTAAATCAAGCACCATATCATGAACGCGGCAAGCATCCATAGTACCGTTGTGGTTCTCTATCAACTGAATCATACTTCTATTAATAAGTTGATTAAAATAGCTCTCCCCAACTTCAAACAACCTTAGCCCTTGTTCAGTAGGAACAAAACCTTCCGCAATCCAGATCCATATCAAGTCATGTTTCAAAATCGTATGATCTTCTACAAACATGCTTAAGTGCAATAAACAATTCTTTAGGCAAGAAGGGAGATCATAAAAGCTATAAGACAATATCTTTCTCGTGTTCTTAACAACATCGTTATCCTCGTGCCCAAATCCAATAGAGTCATACACCTTTGACCAGTCCTCCAGCCGTTTACCAGCAAGCAAGCTAGCTATTGTGATGATAGCTAACGGCACACCTCCACATTTGCTTAAGATTTCTTCGGGCACTTCATCAGATTGACCATCAAAACTTTTTCCTTTACCACCACATATTCTTGTGTAGAATAATTTTCTTGAATTATCATCAGAAAGTGGTTTTATGCTATAGACACCACCAACTTTTTTAGCAACTTCACCAATACGAGTAGTCGTGATTATCCTACTTCCAGTATCATCATCCACCAAAGCGCATTTAATCGTTTCCCATGTTGGTGTTTCCCATATATCATCAATAACTATCAAATACCTAATTTCATTAGAAGTCAAGAGCCTTGAATTAGTAAATAGTACTAACAAGGGTCTATTGCAACCATTAAAATAAGAAGCATTGCAGTGCCTAATTTTTTCAGAAACATTGCAATTTGTGTGTGTCAAGGTGTTAATAATGACAGAAAAATCTAGTTAAAATAGGAGTTTACAATTGATGGTAATTAATGCTCATTCCCATTCATAACTAACAAACGTTATGAGAGGCATGCGGAAAATGACCACTGCCCAGCCACACTCCTGTCGCGTGCACGCTCGATGCTCACACGCGACTTCGCCGGCCGCCGGCGCTAAGCTCAGCCTCTCCTCCACCTTCCCCAGCCCAACCCACCCTCATCAGCTCCGGCCACCTTCTCATCAAGTTTTAAGCCCACGTTCCTCGGCTTTGCGCCTGCCAAGCCCACAGGCTTCATCTGCAGTGCATTGTGGAGGGATCTCCTCTCGTCAACGGAGTAGAACTACAGGCCTTGGGCTCCCGCGACCCTGTGCGCGTCGCAACGACACCCCGCTCCGGCGCCAACCAGCCTCTCGCGCTCCCAGGTTGGGGACGCTGTGTCGCCTCCGCCTAGCCTCCTCGCCACGAGGCCCGCGGGCCTGTGACGGCCATGGATTCAAAGCCCCGGCCTCCGCTCCATTGCCGTTGTGTCACACAAGGGAAGAGGAGGGATGGATCTTCTTTCCTCCGTGGTGCCGCCCGGCAAGCAGACCCAACAGTGGTGGTGCCAGCTCTAGGCTGCGTAGTTCCATGGACACAACGAAGTTGTGTGCTCACTGCCTCGCCCCCATTCACCAACTCCGCTCCATCACTTGTATAAATCGGATCCGGTACCTCTCTTGCTATTTCTCTAGTCACAAGGAGAGAGATTGTCCGCTCCAACGCGCCACCAAGTCTGCTCGCCCCGGGCCTGCTCGCCAATCGCCATCCTTCTTGATACCCTTTTTTCTCACAGAGCCCTTTCGTGCGCTGCTTTCACCGCCGCTCCGAGCGCCACCCTTGGGCTTGCTCCATCAAGATCCGCCGGTCCCACCCCGCCGCCGCCCTTGGAGCACGCCTGCTGCACGACGCTTCATCAGCCACAACTCGTATGTCCCGGCGCTTGCCTCCCCGTCGACGAGATACGTGCGATCCTCTCCGGTCCGAGCTCAAGGAGCTTGTGGCCGAGGTAGTCACTCTTATCCTCGCCGGGCTATGCGCGACTCGAGCGTATGCGAGGCATCACGTCACAGTCGGAGGCGCTCAAAGACGTCCTGCTGCCTGACAGCGGGGCAAGGACCCCGTCCCACTCGCCGTCTCTACATGGTGACGAGGTCGTGCCAAGTGATGAAGCGCCGAGATGGCGGAGATGAAGCTTCCCTCTCTGAGCGGCTATGGGGTTGTGCTAGTTGACGAAGCGGCGCGCCAGGTAACGAAGATGAAGCTGAACGGCGGGACCGAACATTGCCACGAGATCACGTCGCGCGCCATGTGCATCGCCGTCAGGCGGCTCCGAGCTGGATGATATTGTCGCCACACAAAGTCCGATTGGAGCTGCAACAATCCATCCATGCCGAGCGGCGCCAACACACCGATCAGATGCTGAGAACACCGTCGTTGTCGAGTTCGCTATCATCAAGGAAGGTTCGGAGCCGTCGCGGGATGCTGATTTCGAAGAGGATGTTGAAACTGCCCTATTGGGTGATTTCTTGGCCGCTTGACGGTTTATGGTTGAGGTGGAGGGGCTCTATCATCGATACTAGCGGGATGGAGGTGAGCGCGGACGGAGACATCACACCCCGTTGCTAGACTCGGTTCAAGAACTCTTCACCGGCCAACTATGCCATTGCTTCCTTGTCATGTGCCTCGGACACCGACTATGGCCCGTGTTGAGCTGTCGACGCCCGAAATTTGCCACCGTGCTCGTGCTAAATCAAAGATGTTGGCCATCGATAAAGTTATCTGTGTGCTGAACAAAAGATGGGAAACCAAGTTGCATAGGATGTTCCTTTGGAGAAGGCTCGTAAGCAATTTGTCGGTAGCTTCATGACACAACTGCCTGACTCGTCTTTGCAGGCGCTCAGTAATCTTTTCAAACTCAACATGCCGAGTCTTGCCGCCCTTGATGACGCACTCTTAGGCCTGGCCGGTCCAGGGGTGTGGAGATCACGCCTTCATCAAAGTATGAGGGCTACACCTAATTCTCCTGCCCTAGCCACGACGAGGGCCGATTATGTAGAAGTTTTGACCGGCTCGGTTTTTCTGTGGCCGGCCTTATATCTTCTTTTTTTTAATTTTTGATCTTGGCCTCCAATTTACTCTTTTTATATTAATATAAAAGACAAAGTTTTTGTCTTTGTTTGAAAAAAACTAACGTTATGGGACAAAGTTCAGACCTATAATCCTTAACGTAAAAAAGCCATGGCTGTGTTGCGTGCTGTGCTTCAGGTGGTGGGTGCTGGTCCTACGGTGGATAAAACGTGAAATTGCACTCGAGCATTCCAGTAGGAGAAGCAGCCTTAGGTGTCACTCATGTACATATTTATGTTAATCTTTTACTATTTTTCTTGAGCTAATATTAAGCCAGCAATTTATAATTAAATAAAGCGATCATAATATTTCATTCATTACGCTGTCAGTTTTACCTCACAATTTGATTATGCTGAACATTAAAACACGCATTTCATGATAAATTTTCATCCAACTTGAAAACAAAGTAGAAGCAGCAGGACATATATTTGACACAAAGAAAGCAGTATTGAGTTATTGAGTACAATATGACAAAGGGCAGTAATGCATACCTCTTGTTTGCAAGGAATTTGCGCAGCTGGTTGATGAGTTGTCTTTCATCCAATGTTGAAGCAGAGTTATACATTTCGACATCGAATTCAAGGAGAATGTCCTTCAAAACTTTCTTTATGTCAGGATTTTGACCCACCGGAACAAAACCTGCACAGTCAAATTTCTTATCAAGCTTGTCATACACTGCTTTAGCAAGAGTTGTCTTTCCCAATCCTCCAAAGCCTACAATGGAGACAGTTTTGAGTTTATTATCCGTGTGGTCGGCCAACACCTCCATCAGCTCATCCATGGGCTTGTCAATTCCTACAAGGTCAGATACTTTCTTGTACATGGACAAGAGACGCGGGTCGACCTCCGTCTTGGCAACAGTGTTGCCAATAACATCTTTATACCTGTCGTACCTTTCCTTCACCTCTTTAACCTGGATCTTGACGTCTTTGATGTCGCTGGCTATTTCATGACGAATCTTGAGCTTGGTGGCCTTCTTGCAGGTCTTCTTGATGAACCCCAGGAAGTTGTGAGGCTTCTCTTGTTCAAGACCCTCGACACGCACCATGAAGGAGTCGAGGCTGTCCTCGATGGCATAGGACAGCTCCCTGACGTCGTTCGCCCAGATCTTGACCACCGGATCGAGCTGGTGCAGCGGCACATCGGACACCTTCACAAGTGCAGCTTCAATAATCAAGAGCTCGTCCCTGAGGTCCTTGATCCCCTTCTTCAAGCCCTTCTGCAGGTCGTACTCCTCAAGGAGCAGTTCCCCCAGCTTGGGGAGGAGAGAGCTCATCGCCCCAGTGGCAAACTCCATGCTCGACTCTCTTTTTTTTGGTTTCTCTCACTTTTGATTTCTATCCTTCAAGAAGGTACGCATATATATATATAGACTACTAGCTTGTTCCAAGTGAGGCTGTGCATGAAAATATTTCAGGCAGCCGATTCTGAATATATAGTTAAACTGTATTTTCTATTGGTGACTTATTAGCCAGGCAGACACGGACAAGGAAGCAGTTGCGAATAAGAGCTCATGTTTTGTCCTTGATGCCGTCCTACCACCGAGGACAGGATTAGATTAACTCATGTGGGACAGACGTTTATAGGATGAATATATACATTAGCACCCGAGACTTTATGATAGTGTAGAGGCCATCGCTAAAGTCGTCAAAGCCACCTACCGCACAACTTAATATAATCAGCCTAGTGACAAGGCTAACCATTAACTATGTTTTAAGTACCGATCGCTGAGTCAGATTGCTGTGACATATTAGGAAACTAATCCGTTTGGTGGGACGAGTTTATGTTACTCTATGACGAGCTGAAAGGTCGTCAATGCTGCACGCACGCGGTAGCTACCTCTCACGCATAGATAGAGGGTAACCAATTATCATAGTTAAGCATTTTTTGTATGCGATTCAGTTAGCGTCGTTTTGACTGGGCTCGCTCGGCTCCTTTCAGTGATGCGGTCCACAACTTTCTGCTGGCCATGAAAGAAATGGTAGGTGCCTAAAATTGCCAGAGGGAAGGGTGCTCAACCCTCTAGAGAGGAACGGTGGATGAGATAGGGTGGACAGAGAATATAGACACTAGCATGAGTCTTTTTGTGTGGTGCTTTGTATCGGTGCTTTTTTTCTCATACTAAAAACTCACTTGATCAGTTAGCTTCCTTTTATCTTTGCTCGCTGTTCCCTAGGGGGTTGTTTATCTTAGTAATGCCGGTCTCTGTTCTGGAATGAGTCTTTTTGTGTGGTGGATTATATATTTCACACTACACTAGCATGCTTGAGTTTATGCATTTTTCTGATTTAGATACGTACTTTTACAACTGTTGCAAATTGCAGTCACAACTTTTTTCTGATTTAGATGGTACTTAATTATCTCCATCATTACTGACCATTGATTGTTTTTCTTTTGCTTGAAACCGAAATGCCAAGTGAAGTAGAAGGATATCATGAAGTTCTTGGACGGTATCAAACATTAGCGACAATGGCGCCATCAAGGAAGCCTAATAAGTGTGTTCTGTTGCATCCTCTTTGTAGCTGGTAGCAGAAACCGTCCTAAGAAGGATGATGTCCAAAACCAATTTTGCCTGAGCTATTTTTTCCGTTATGAGTGAATCGTCCTAACTGCATTGCATTATGTAGATAGCCCAATCGTTTCAGTTTCTATATGTTTGACAAGCAAGACCTCAAACCTAATTGGCATTGATGCTATCGTGTTAGTGTTTACTCCATTTTCTTACAATCTTTCGATTAGGAGTGAAGTATCGCTATCGTAAGGAGTGAAGTACGCTATCATAATTGCCCTCAAGTTTCTACTTAATTCTAATTGACCTCAAGTTTCTCCTCAATTCAGCTCCCACAAGGAGTCACTGGTAGAAAACGGACCTTTGGTCCAGACTTTTAGTCCCGCACCAATTTGCGGCTGGTACTAATATAACATTAGTACCGGTCCCAGCGGCCGGACAGGCGAACGGCAGCAGTACCGGTCGGTAAGCAACCTTCAGTACCGGTTGGTGTAACCAACCGGAACTAAAGGATTTGGGGCTGGCGCTGCAGCGGCGGGTCCCACGCCGAGAACCTTTAGTACCGGTCTGTGTTACAAACCGGTATTAAAGATGGACATTTAGTACCGGTTTGTGTTACAAACCGGTACTAAAACATTTCGCTATAAATTCCATCTACTCTTCCAGCCCGAGCTCACTTCACTCTCTGCCTCCTCATTTATTTCTCTCTGTTGTTGCTCGAGCTCGGTGGTGATCCGGCGATTTGTCCAATTTGGTGGCACCATTTTTGGTCAAAAAGGTTAGAAATTTGTTTCTCTTACATTTAATTGGAAACTTCAGTTCATTTAGTGCTAGTTTGAGCTCATTTAGTGTTAGTTTGACCTAGATAGAAAAATGTAGGAAAATCTAGAAATGTATTGTTAGTTTGACCTAGATAGAAAAATTTAGAAAAATCTACAAATGTAGCTTATTTAGTGCTAGTTTCATCATTTACTTTGTGCTAGTTTAGCTAATTTTGTCCAAGTTTAGCTCATTTAGTCCTAGTTTAGCTCATTTTATGCTATAATTACGTAATTAATTGTTTATAGAATTATTACTTGTATAATTTTCTTATTTGTGTAACTTTTTGTTATATATAGTGTCATGGTTTTGACATCTGTCCACACTGGCTCTCGCCCGCTCTATTATTCGGATGTGGTACGATTGTTTGTTATAAGTATATGTTTGTTTAATTTCGTGTTTACAAAAATTATACCGACCAACTTAACGTAGATATATTTTTATCTAGGAGGTAGTTGAACCGGAAAATGAGCCCGACCCTATTTTCGAGTTTTTAGTAGAAGAAAACAATGATTTGAAAGCTAAATTGAAAAGAAGTGAAGATCTTCGTCTCGAAGAGAAGATGAAATGGGAGTTGAAGATTGCCGACGTCGTCGATGATAACGAGATCAAGATGGAGGCAATGCGCTTGGATCACAAGATCAAGATGAATGCAATGCGCTTGAAGCTTAAAAAGTTTAGAAAATATGTCATTAGTCAAGAGGCTTGGTATCATTATGCTGTTGGTTCAATAATTACCTTAGTTGTGATTTTGATCGCATTTGTCGTTGGATTGAAATTCTTTAGCTAGTTCTATGTTAGTTTCAATTAATGAATGTTTTATGAGAACTATGTATTAGATTTGTTTAAATATGGTGAACTTGTATTAATGAATTGGTCACGTATCTATCTATTCATGGTAGATATATATATATATAACTATTGTGTAATGGTTTTGTATATATTTACATAATGCAGATGAATCGACAATGGATGTACGTTGACCGACGCACTCCGGAGTTCATGACCGGCGTGCTGGATTTTATCCGTGTTGCTGAGGCAAATAAGCGGGATGGTTTTATGTATTGTCCATGTTGTGCTTGTAAGAATATCAGGAGTTACTCCAACTCAAAAACCATTCACATCCACCTGTTTCAGTCCGGTTTCATGTCCGGCTATAATTGTTGGACCAAACACGGGGAAACAGGGGTCATAATGGAAGACAATGAAGAAGAAGAGGACGATGACAACTATCCTGAGTTTCCTGAATACGACGGTACTACAATGGAGGAAACTGGAGAAGACGCGCCTGACGAAGAGGCGCCGGATGAGCCCGCTGATGATCTTTCTCGGGCCATTGCTGATGCACAGAGAAACAGCGTAAATCAGAGGGAGTGGGTCAAGTTGGAGCGCATGTTGGAGGATCACAAAAAAAAATTGTACCCAGGTGTCGAAGATGACCAGAAAAAGCTGGGTACGACGCTGGATTTGCTGCAATGGAAGGCTGAGAATGGTGTATCGGACAAGGGGTTTGAAAAGTTGTTGAAAAAGATAAAGAAGATGCTTCCAAAGGATAACGAATTGCCCGACAGTACGTACGAGGCAAAGAAGATCGTCTGTCCTCTAGGATTAGAGGTGCAAAAGATACATGCATGCATTAATGACTGCATACTCTACCGCGGTGAGGAGTACGAGAATCCGAATGCATGCCCGGTATGCGGTGCATTGCGGTATAAGATCAGGCGAGATGACCCTGGTGAAGTTGAGGGCGAGCGCCCCAGAAAGAGGGTTCCTGCCAAGGTGATGTGGTATGCTCCTATAATACCACGGTTGAAACGTTTGTTCAGCAACAGAGAGCATGCCAAGATGTTGCGATGGCACAAAGAGGACCGGAAGAAAGACGCGATGTTCAGACACCCCGCTGATGGATCCCAGTGGAGAAAAATCGAGAGAGAGTTCCCGGACTTTGCAGATGACGCAAGAAACTTAAGATTTGGTCTAAGTACGGACGGCTTCAATCCTTTTGGAGAGCAAAGCAGCAGTCATAGCACCTGGCCTGTTACTCTATGTATTTACAACCTTCCTCCTTGGTTGTGCATGAAGCGAAAGTTCATTATGATGCCAGTGCTCATCCAAGGACCGAAGCAACCAGGGAGCGAGCTTGATGTGTACCTCAGGCCATTAGTTGACGAACTTTTAGAGTTGTGGCGGGAAGAAGGTGTACGTGTGTGGGATGAGCACAAACAGGAGGATTTTGACCTTCGAGGGTTGCTTTTCGTAACGATCAATGATTGGCCTGCTCTTAGTAACATCTCAGGACAGACAACTAAGGGATACCATGCATGCACACACTGTTTGGATGATACTGAATGTATATACTTGGATAATTGTAAGAAGTGTGTGTACCTGGGGCATCGTCGATTTCTTCCGGTCAGGCATAACGTCCGGAAGCAAGGAAAGCATTTCAAAGGTGAGGCAGATCACCGTAGGAGGCCTATGGACCGTACTGGTGAACAAATATTTGATATGGTCAAGGATCTAAAAGTAATCTTTGGAAAGGGTCCTGGAGGACTAAAGGTTCCAGATGACGCAAACGGGCACGCACCCATGTGGAAGAAGAAATCTATATTTTGGGAGCTACCATATTGGAAAGTCCTAGAGGTCCGATCTGCAATCGACGTGATGCACGTGACGAAGAATATTTGTGTGAACCTGCTAGGCCATTTGGGCGTGTATGGGAAGAAAAAAAACACAACGGCAGCACGGGAGGACCAGAAACGTTTGAAAGAACGAGACGGCCTGCTTCCAGAACATTATGACGGTCCGGCCAGCTATGCTCTAACCAAACAAGAGAAAGTGATATTTTTTGAATGTCTGAGCAGTATCAAGGTCCCGTCTGGCTTCTCGTCGAATATAAAGGGAATAATAAATGTGGCACAACAAAAATTTCAAAACCTAAAGTCTCATGACTGCCATGTGATTATGACGCAATTGCTTCCGATTGCATTGAGGGGGCTTCTACCGGAAAATGTTCGAGTACCCATTGTGAAGCTTTGTGCATTTCTCAATGCAATATCTCAGAAGGTAATCGATCCAATGATCCTACCAAGACTACAGAATGATGTGGTCCAGTGTCTTGTCAGTTTTGAGTTGGTGTTCCCCCCATCCTTTTTCGATGTTATGACGCATGTCTTGGTTCACCTAGTCGAAGAGATTCAAATTCTCGGTCCCGTATTTCTACACAATATGTTCCCATTTGAGAGGTTCATGGGAGTCTTAAAGAAATATGTTCATAACCGTGCTAGGCCAGAAGGAAGCATCTCCAAGGGCTATGGAACCGAGGAGGTCATTGAGTTCTGTGTTGACTTTATTCCTGACATTAATCCGATTGGTGTTCCACAGTCGCGACATGAGGGGAGACTGAGTGGAAAAGGCACTCTAGGGAAAAAAGTATTTGTATGTAGGGACGGACGGACCTTCTTTCAGTCAAGCGCACTACACAGTTCTACAAAATTCCTCATTGGCAGCTCCGTATATCGAGGAACACATGAATATTTTACGATCTGAGAACCCGGTGGAGGATGAGTTCTGGATTAAAGATCAACACACGGCGAAATTCAGCGGTTGGTTGCAAACACATCTCATGAGTAACACCGAAGTTGATGTTGAGCTGTACTTGTTGGCCAGGACACCATCTTCGACTATAGTCACTTTCGAAGGGTACGAGATAAATGGGAATACATTTTACACGATCGCTCAAGATAAAAAGAGCACCAACCAAAACAGTGGTGTCCGCTTTGACGCAACAAACAGCAATGGGCAAAAGGACACATATTATGGTTACGTAGAGGAGATATGGGAACTTGAGTATGGACCTTCTTTTAAGGTCCCTTTGTTTCGGTGCAAATGGGTCAAGCTGAATGCAGGCGGGGTAAAGGTAGACCCGATGTACGGAATGACAACGGTGGATCTGAACAATCTTGATTACAAAGACGAACCGTTCGTCCTAGCAAATGATGTAGCTCAAGTTTTCTACGTGAAAGACATGTCTACCAAACCAAAGAAAAGAAAAAATATGGAAGCGAATACATCAGACGAGGCAAAACGCCACATAGTTCTTTCAGGGAAAAGAAACATCGTGGGAGTGGAGGACAAGACAGACATGTCAGAAGATTATGATAAGTTTGATGAAATTCCGCCCTTCAAAGTCAACACTGACCCAAGCATCACGTTAAGTTATGAAGATTCTCCATGGTTCCGGCGCAAAGTTAAGCAATCGAAGAAAAGGAGGAATAATACAACAGATGGGAATGTAGGTGATGTGTAATCCAGGAATGATATTTATGAAATATGAGGTCTTTATCACAAACTATGTTGTTGAAATGAGCATAACTTGGTCATTTGTCTTGAAACTTCTAGATGTTCATACATGATACACCTTTTTTGTTAAGACTTTTTTTTGCAAATTTTGTCAGAAATCAAGTTTCTAGAACTATCAATGTTTCTGTGATATAACCACTAGTTGTGTAGTTCAAAGTTGATTTACTTTCGAAAAATCGACATAAACTCAATTAACTAGGGAAAATTAGGTAGAAATCAAAGAAAAAACTACTACTTGGGGATTATCCATCATATGTGGACTAGTTTCCATGAAAATTAAATGGGTGCCATTTTGCATCATATTTTTGGTACTTTGTTCACAAAAAAAGTCATGATTTAAAATGGGGATTATCAATTCCCTTTATTTTAAATGTTACATTTTTTAATATCTAATTTTTGTAATTTATTGAAAACATGTTCTTTAATATAGACATGATTTTTAGTAATTATTACAAACTAATTAAACAATTACATCAGTAGATATAAAAAAACAGAAAGGAGAAAAGAGAAATAAAATGAAAAAGATCTTTAGTACGGGGCCGTTCTAACAGCCGGTACTAAAGGTTTTCGTTTCGCGCCAGTTTTCTGGGCGCCCAAACGACAGACCATTAGTACCGGGCCGTGCTACCAGCCGGTACTGAAGGAGCTTTAGTACCGGTCCGTGCCATAGACCGGTACTAAAGGTGTGTGCCTTAAATGCAAGACTTGCCCAGATCGGGCAGTTCATCTCCCACACACAGACGTACCCCGAACCCTCGACGACGAAGACGACGCAGCGCCGCCGTGCCACCCTGACGCCGTGCGGCTCCTCGACGAATCGACGCTCCGCTCCTCGACGAATCGAAGCGCCGCTCCCCGACGTCGCTCCCCGACGCCGCGCCGCCGTGCCACGCCGCCCATTGTCTCTGTCTTCTCACTCGAGTCCGCCGCGGCGCCTCCATTGATTCCGGCCATCTCCGACCTCGCCGAGCGTCCCCGACCCCTCCGGCATATTCAGGTGAGCACACTGGTCCTCCTGGACCCCCTCCTTTCTCCTCCTCTTGGTGTAGTTGGTCGGGCCGCGGTGTTCCCCTCTTAGGCCGTTGCCCGAGATCGTCGCCGGAGATGTTGCGCGTCCATTTCAGGGCGGCGCCGCTACGGTTTGGTCGCGGGCGACCATGAGCAGCTCCTCACCGAAGCCGTGGTCGCCGGAGCCGTGCGCGCGACACCGGCCGTGGTGTGGTGGCCGTGACGACGTGGTGACGTCATCGTTAGATAGTTAGGCTATTTTTCGAGTTAGGAGAAAAAATTAGGTATTCTTTGAATTAGGGTTCAAATGCTACTGTTTAGATTCATTGAAATTAGTTCAAATCCTACTATTTTCTAATTCCTAGTTCAAATATCAATTAAGTTGCTAGGAATGTAAGTGAGAAGATGTTTAAATGTGAATTTGTTTAGTTAATCATTTTAGAATTGCTAGGAATTGGTAGGAAATTGATAGAAATGCTACTGTTTTTAAATTGCTATAGGAAATGCTACTGTTTTAGATGAATTGCTACTGCTTTAGTACTATTTAGTTGATTAATATTTGTGCAATGTGTTGATTAATATTTGTGAAATGTGCAAAGGGTAGTGTAATAGTTTTAGAATTCAAGTGTTAGCACTAATATACTTGTGAATTCAAAGAGCAATTTTATTTGATGCAAAGAACTTATGCAATTTTATTTGATGCAAAGTACTTATGCAATTTTATTTGATGCAAAGTACTTGCAATTTTTGCTACTGTTTTAGGAAGTTTCTAAATTTTGGCCGATGATTAGATGGTTGCACGTTGCATCTTCAGGGAGGTGTGAGTGAACCATGTTGTCTGAACATATATGTAATGTTCATTCCACGTTGTTCGCTGACACCATCCCTGAAGCAATTCTATATGAGGCCGTGCTGTCTGTTTTGCAATGTTAGGAAGTTTGTAAATTTGGATTAATAGAGTGGATGCAAAGTAGTTGTGCAAAGTACTTGTGTAATTTAGGGTAATTTTATGCATGCTACTATGTAATTTTATTTGATGCAAAGATTAAAATGCTACAATGTAAGTGTTAGAATTTGTGAAATAGTATTGTGAAAATGCAACCACAATTTTCCGCGGCAACGCGCGAGGAATGCAACCACAATTTCCCCAATGCAAAGTACTTGATTTCGTCGATCCCTCGCCTCACCGTTATAACTTGACATCATGTAGGAATCTCGCCGTCTATCCCTCGCCTCACCGTCGTCCTGTCTGTGACCTTCCCGAGTCTCGTTGATCCCGCGCCTCACCGTCGTTCCCGAGCATCCCCTCGTGCCCTCCCCCGCGGTGAGCCTCTACCGTGCGCACATGTTATTTCTTTACAATAATGCCGCCGCCCGATTTGGCACTAAATTGTTCTATCTTTTTTTTTTGTATTAGTTAAGCTATGGACGGCAGAGCAGGGGAAGATCAATTGTTCGACATCATCAGAGATGGTGAAGATGATGGATCGCAATATCTTAACATGTCCGGTGGTGAAATGGAGGACGAGGAGATTTATAACTTAGAAGCTCCTCCATCCGCCTCGAACAATAATGCCGATGAGAATGTAGCACAGAATACCGACGAGGTATACATAGCTTCTGGTGATAAATTAATGATTTGATATGTGTACATATACATGTTTTAACATAATATTTCTTCTTTTAGCCCTCCGGATCGGGATCGAGCAAGTCTGTTAAAAGAAAACGAGGCCCGGCCAAAAAGTTAAAAGAAGAAAGATTTGATATCGAAGAAATCTCTGAAATTGGCGAACCGATTGCTCCGAAAGTGCACGCACGTAAATTTGTGAGTCAGTGCGGAGTTATTGTTCGGGACAACATTCCGATCACCATCCGAGAATGGCACAAGCCGAAGGGTGGAGGAGAGAGTTTTGTGTCAGATATTTGCAAGAGGGAACTTCTGAAGTCCGTTTTCCACAATTTCGCCCTACCGACAGGACTCGGAGATGCCGAGAAAAAGAAAGTCTTCCAGTGGACTCTAAAGAAAATGGCCGAACAATTCATGAACTACAAGAAAAGGTTATACCAGCAATTCATCAAGACAAAGAAAACCCCTAATTTTGAAGACGTACAGTACAGGAGGATAAGAGATCAGTGGCAAGAATTCAAGGACTACAAGGAATCAGAAGAAGCTCTGGAAAAGTCGGCGAAAAATAAGTTGAATGCCGACAAAAAGCAATATTTCCAACGTTTGGGGCCAGGTGGCTATAAGACCGCCATTCCTAAGTGGCAAGAAAGGGACGCCAAGTTAATTGCTGCCGGGGTCACTCCAAGTACATCAAGCTATCCCGCAAGGGCGAGACATTGGGCGTACAGCGTCGGGCTGGAGCCCGACCCACAGACAGGGAATCTTGTGTTGAAGGAAAAGGTTAAACCAGGCCCCGAGGGAGAGCCCGAAAGAGAAAAAATTCGGAATAAAGCCAAAGAACTTGATGATGCAGTAGTTGCCGCTCGGGAGGGAAGGTTCGCGCCCAATAGAGAGAAGGACGAGCTGTCACTCGCCCTCGGGAATCCTGAACACACTGGGCGAGTACGAGGCGTGGGCGTCGTCCCTTGGAAGGTTGGGTTCCCCGAGCATAGGGACACCTACAGGAGTCGCGACAGGAAGAAGAAACAGGAGGCAGAGAAATATCAGCGGTTGGAAGACATGATAATAGACCTGCGACATGAAATGAGGCAGAAAAAGGTATCTGAGCCGCAGGAGGACCAACTTGATATGGCATCTCAGCGGAAAAGCAGCGTGGCTTCCACACAAAATGTCCAGCCTGATGACGCAACATACCCCGTGGATCAGATTCAGGGGCGAACAAACTGTGAGCTGCACATCAAGATGAGGAACCTATCCATAAAGGTGGCGGTCGGCTTTGCTTTAGAGAATATTACCGGAGCAACCCTTCATGGCGGTCAGATTCCAGCTGGCTACGCGCGAGTCGGGGTGGACGAAATTATGAACGGATTCGAGGACCTAGAGCTTGACTTTCCTGGAGCTGAAGGGGAGACGACACTGGGAGAAGTGTTGCGCGGAATCATTCTATGGAGAAAGGAACACATCGTGTTTCCTGGAGAATCGACGCGTAGGCCACCAACCCCTCCGAGTAGCAATCAACCTCCAAGTCCACCCCGCATTGAAAATATGGACACCGGGAGGGAACCCAGCGCGACTCCATCTCCCCGGTGCGCGAGTCCAACCCAGCGGGAGTCCACCCCGGAGCGTGCAAAGAGTCCACTCCAGCGGGAGTCCACCCCGGAGCGTGCAAAGAGTCCACTCCAGCGGGAGTCCACCCCGGAACTTGCAAAGAGTCCACTCCAGCGGGAGTCCACCCCGGAGCTTGCAAAGAGTCCGCCCACCGGCAATAGGACCTTCTCAATGAGGCAGAAGATGCTTGCCGGTGCGTCGAGTGGTGCTCCAAAGGACACCTACAAGTACGGGCCGTCGTTGAAGGATCTTCCGGTGTTAACTTACCACCGGACCGTTGAGGAGAATGCTCCCTTGGTCAAAGCTCACAATGCCGCACACTTTGCGAAGAAAGTGCCCGAGCCAAAACAGGTACTAAACCCTAAGGGTGTTAAACACTTTTTAGACATCGTCTGTGATCCTGACCGTAGAACTTTGCCTGATAACTATGAACGCTCTATCTCGAAGAGTTTTGACACGCAAGAGGAGAATAAAAAGAAAAGGGTCGCTGCACAGAAGAAGAAGAAGGGGAAAAAGGTTCCCCAGCTCGGAGAACAGAAAGTACAGTCGGTCGCCCCGCTGAAGGTTCAGACAGACAAGAGTCCCAACGTTGGGACAAATGTTCCTGTTACTGACTACATGGACGATGATGCATTTGACGCACTTTTCCCCAAAGAGACTGAGATAGCACGGACGTTTGTCTACGGGAAAGATCTTCTCCCTAGTGATGAGATGGTGCGTCTAGCTTTTCAAATGCGGAGATTGCATGACTGGTACATGAAGGTTGCAAAGGACAAGCAACTCGTGTTTTACGTGACATACCGAGAAGACCAATTCTTCGACAACCACGAGATATGTATCGAATTTGATGAATTATGGCAGTTATACAACCGGCGTGCTCTCGACGCAACTATCATGAGTTGCTATGTTCTGTAAGTGTTTTTTCTAAATGTCTAGCTGAGCATGTAATTATCCTCACTAATTGAGCCTGTAATTATCTGCACTATATTCTTTCGTATGCTATTATATATGCAGGTGGATGCTTATCGAGTGCAAAAGGAAAAGACTCTGGGAAGTTGGGTTCATTGACCCATCTATCGTTAACTGCAAAAACGTAGAGCGGAAGCCCGGGGACTGCGAGGAGGCATTGTTGAGGTCGCTATTGAGCCAAACACATGCGGCAGATATACTTCTTCCTTACAACTTCAAGTGAGTGTGACTGTCTTCAACACATTTCTATATTGCTAATGACTAGATGTTAAGTTTAATTGATGAGTTATATTCATGCCTCACTATATAAACGTGTGCAGCTTCCATTGGATTCTACTGGACATTATCATTGACAAGGGATTAGTTGAAGTATTTGACTCATTACGCAAACCACAATCATACTACCAGGACTTGATTGACATGCTTCAGAGGTAATTTCAACCATTAACCCCATTTCATGATATCAAGTAATCATAACACATTTATTCATTTGCTTTTGTGAGTAGGGTTTGGAAAATATTCATCAAGAGAGAGAGGGGTGAATGGAAACCAGAGCTGACTATTAAACATATTGATGTAAGTGTGCTACTATTAAACATAGTCTCTTTAATTCATCATCATTTTGAATTATTATTTAATTAAGTTATATTCTCGTAAAGACCATGAAGCAGCCTCCGGGAAATGAATTATGTGGATTCTACGTCTGCGAGTTCATGAGGACCTTGAGCGTTGAGCAGGCGTCGCGTGAAAAAAGAATGGATGTGAGTGTGACTGGCTTGTACTATATTTCAATCTTATTATGATTTGATATATATATATACACACACAACTAATATATTCATATTGATCTCGTTTAAAGCTTAACGACAAGCGGAACGCCATCCTACCACATCAGCGCGTAGAAGCAATTCAAGAGGAGATAGCGGGATTTATCCTTGAGGAGGTCATGAATCCAAAGGGAGAATATCATAATCCTAAATATAGCTATGCCATATGAAAGAGGAGGATGTATGACATTATTGCGATCTCTATACACCGGATTGTATATATGTATATATGTATGTAATAACGTAGTATGAATATGTCCTATATCTAAATTATATTATATATCAACGTTTACCGTATGTAGTAGCGTAGAATACATATACGGAAGTATATTACGTATGCATCAACGTGTACCGTGTATATATATAATACCGTATGAATGTATAACAGTAGATGAAAAAGAAAACATAAAATAAAATTGCAGTGAAGAAAAGAAAACAGATAACAGAAAAAAAAGGAAACGAAAAATAAATTGCAAAACCCTTAAAACCTAAACCCTTTAGTACCGGCCGGTGTTACCGACCGGTACTAAAAGTTCTCCGCACGAGCTCGAGCCCCACGCCCACGTGGGGGCCCTTTTAGTACCGGACGATAAGAAACCGGTACTGATGCTGGGGGGGCATCAGTCCCGATTGCGCAGTACCGGTTGCGAAACCGGTACTGATGCTCCTCCCCGACCGGTACTAAAGAGCCGTTTTCCACTAGTGAGTGAAGTATCGCTATCGTAAGAGCATGTTGTCACGGCCAGATGATGCTTCTAGTGTATATCTCATCCATGTCAAGGCGTTTCATCGCTTTGGCTGTATAGAAATTACAATGTTTTCATTGATAAAAATTATTGTCTTATCTACAGTACGCTCCGTTTGCGGTTACCATTGCAAGGTGTTGAGCATCGAGACCTATTTACGGAGGTTTGTAGAAGATTGGCGAGATACAGCAAGATACTTTTTATCCCAACATGGATAGTAGCATAATCTGCGGATCGACCTTCCACCACCATAAACGTTTTTATAATTTTTAATCATGAAATAAAATACTTATGTGACTTCAGGAAAGGGTAGACGCTACTCGTTGAGGATACTTCCAAAATAGGAGAAATTGGAAAAAAAAATCATCTTTCTCTGAGGTTGTATATAATAGAAATTTCCTTATTCTTGTTTGAGCTTAGAAATTTCCTTGTCCTTGTTTGAGCTCGGAGGGCTTGCATGTATCATGCATAAAATTTACTAAAGCGAGAATGTTCAGTAAAGCTCAGAAATAATGCTCAGTATTTATGTATCATTTCTAGTTATTTCTAGTTTTTAGGTACCACAAGTCTGTGACCTAGCCTGATTATATGTCGGCTATCCTAATTGTATTCTGCTGTACATGTAGCATTTGCCCTTGTTCAGTGACATGATTTGTTTCGCTCTACTACCAACTACATGTAGAAGTAGAATACATGCATTTGTTTGAACGGTTGCATTACTGCTGGCATTGTTGCAGCTGCAGCATTACTATTACCACTGCTGTGCTTACAGCATGATGTTTCATCCAGTTTATTGATCTTAAAATGCTGATGATTATCTCCATCCTGACCATCGATTGTTCTGTTTTGCCCGGAACAGAAATGTCACGTGAAAAAGAGGGACATCAGGAAGTTCTTGGATGGTATCTACGTCAGCGACAAGGGTGCCATCAAGGAAGAGTAGGAGCTGTGATCTGTTTCTTACAACCCCTTTGTAGCTGGTACTAGAAACGGTCGTAGAGAGAAAAACCATGTCTTACTTTTTGAATGAATCGCATGATCATTGTGATTTGTACTGGATCTATCTATTGGAGATTTTATGTAACTGGAAATGGTGTTTCCTATTTTCTGCTAAAAAAAGCTCACTCTCTCACTCCTAAGACTTCTCGCACGAGCTGTGCTCTGCATAACGCCTAGCCGGAAGAAAGGAGCAGAGGCGCCAGCGACCTTAGACCGTCCCTGGTAGTGGCCGGAGCTTCTCTGTTCCTCTCCAGCATTCATTCTACCGCGGGAAACCTTATCTGGAATTTTCTCCCTAACATTTGCTTGCTGCAGCGAAGGGAAGCTCAGCTGAAGATGGTGGAAGTTGCTGAGGTGGAGATACCCAAGCTGTAAGATCCCATCTCCTCCATCTCTTTCGGTTCTCCCCACATATCACTTCACTTCCTGCAGGCCATCAAAAGCTCTGCTGGTCGGCAATAAAATCTATTATATGCCAGCCGCCAGTGATGATGGCATGATTGTCTTTGATTTGATGGCCTCAAGCTTCTCCAAAGTTCAGCTTCCACGACGACTACGAGTGAAGGATCTCTATTATAAGAGCATGTTGACACATCGGTTAAAAAAAAAGAGAGTATGTCGACACAGGGCAGATGATGTGTCCAGTGTATATCTCATCCATGTTAAGAAGTTTCGACTTCGCATCTGGCTCCACAAGGGAGACAACTGGTTGCTAGTCAATAACATTTGTTTGCATAGGATGCTTGCTATTTTGCCGATGTCAGATCACACACATATAAGTCAGATGGGAGACAATGGTCAGTTTGTATTGTTACGGATGGGCCACTACATCTTCTAATTGGAAATTAGGTGCAGTTCAATGCGTAAAATACATGAGGACAGGGTAAATGGCCAATGCGTTTGTTCTATCCATCCTTTTATGATGATATGGCCTCCAACATTCCCTGCCATCAAGGATGACCCTGCCAGATTTCTGCATGGACATCTCATCATGTTTTATCATTTTTTCTGAACTGTCAGTGCAAACTACAGACTAGGCCTACAAAAGTATTACTCTTGTTATCATGTTGGCCACTGTATAAGAGCTGAAACATTCCCAGTTTTGTCAACATACACTGCTTTATTGTTTTTTTAACATAAGAGCCTACAATGATTTTGCCTTGTTTTAAAAAACAAATCTTGGAATATTTTCATGAGCCCAGCAAGATTGGAATTTTAACTTACTATTTTTAAATATAGTTATATGGATTTCTGCTTATTTTAAACTCTGACCATGAAGCTATGTAAGAGATTGTTAATACTTTTTGTTCTGAATGTTACTTAGTGTATTGTATATTTCTTTTTTGAACACAAGTTGTTTGTTGATTATATGCAGGGTTGCTTGAACCTATGCATGATTCTCTGATTCAGTTACATCATAGTGGGAGTCCAAGATAGCAGTGGAGCATTTGGAATTGTGTGACACTCCTTGTAATATCAGGATTTGTTTTACTGGAATGCAAACTACATAATGGAAATATTTCCGTCTGTGATAGGAAAGTCATTTAACCCAAACCGCTGTAGCTTTTTTTGGAAAAGAGGCTATATCGTTTTGTAAGCACACGTATCAATTCATTATTGTTAAACTAGCCACTTGTTAGTCCATTTGATATATTAGTGTGTAAAACGGAAAGCACATTCTGATGCTCAGTTATCTCGAACATAATCCTTCCTCTGTTTTCTATGAAACAGGAAGATTTTGGATGGTCAGTGATAATTTAGGCGCCAGCAAAGAAGAGATGATGGCCCCATCAGAGTAGAATTTTGTGTTCACTATCAGTTGTGCTAGATAATTATGATAAATATAAGTCCTATCTGTTATGATGCTATGTATACAACTTGATGCTACAGCCCACACCTTAGTCTTCTCATTATATCTCAAGGTGTTGGACTGTTGGTACTGAAGCTGAAGGAAAATAAAGGATGCAGCTGTTGTCAAGAAAGGTAAGATGGGACTGAAGATTCTGCAACGTGGAACAGAAGCTTGAGATAAGGAATGGCTGATACTTATGAAATTTGACTGCAGTAAACATAAACATAAAAAATTGTGTGAGATCGAATGTTTGGCCTTAGAGAACATAGACATGCAGTCGTAAATCTTCAAACAAAATTACAGAATAGGTTCACAACTACAGGATAAACTAAATTTGCTCGAGATCTCAGGACAGTTATCAGGGAGGTAGTGCGATATTCTGTGGCAGCTTGCGTCATCATCTGCACTGCATCAATGGCTACACCAGTTACAGCAGCAAGGTAGTCGTTGTCGTCCCTGTCAAGCAAGGTAACCTCGCATTAATGATTCTGCAACATGGAATGGAAGCTTCAGATAGCATGCAGAGAGGACCTCCGATTACAGTTTCTCCTCTTGTTTGGAAAATGCCCTTGAGACAAGGGATCCTTTTTCCAGCGACTTATTTCTTGAAGCAACAAAAACATTCTTGCTTGCTACTCCCTCCGTTCTAAATTAATTGACTCAGATTTAGTACAAAGTATACTAATTTGAGTCAATTAATTCAGAACAGAGTGAGTAGCTGATGTAAGGCAGTCCCATGAGTTATCACCGTCACCGCCTGCGCCACCACGAGGAAACACATCATAAATTACATGGATAATATACTTATTACCAGCTAGAGGTATACACTTCACATGGATCGCCCAAATTGTTGTATATAATTACCTGCTATGTTATATTAGTTAGTCGAAACCAAATAATTAGATTACAACATGATAAATCAAGGAAATTATATCTTGAGAGAGAAACTGTTACAAGGTAATCAGTTTGCGTCAGAACTCACCTAATGTTCTGCTAGAGCCTGGTAATTCTGTTCGAATTGAATTTGGGGCCCTTTCCTTCTTTATTAATGGAACAAGTAGCCTTTCCTATATAATTCGTCATTTTTGCTACAAAATACTTTACTCATCATAACACATTACTCTATGAGCACCTGGTTGGTCCCTCCTCCTTTTTCCGGGCTTGGGACCGGCTACGCGATTGTAAGTGTTACCTTAAAATAGCATAGGCGGAGTTCCCCACCCCAAACCAAATAAAACACATAAAAAAGGGAAAACATGAAAACGCTAATGAAAACAGACGCCCTCGGCCACAACCTCAACCCCTACCAAAAAAAAACACATAACACTAACACACAATTTTTAATTTTCGTTTTTATGAAAGAACTGCGAAACAAATCAATAAAGTTTAATTTTTTCATTTAAGTGATTTTCCTTGCTACATAGAGTTTTTTTTAGGATTTTATAAAAATATATGTTGATTCAAGGAGAAACATACTAATTCTACAAAGCAGTAAACAACATTTTTTTATTTTCTGATTTTTTAAACCACTCTAATGCTGAAAACAAATACCCATCTTTTCTTTCTAGATTTTTTAGTCTTTTTTTGTGCATCGATGGGAAACTCAAGCGGATGTACTGACTTTCCAACTGGCCACCAGCCTGTAAATAGAGTGGTTATGTAAGCATATAGCCAAGACATATAGAGTACATCCCTATGTCCATATGAACTATTGAACCTTTAGATGGGTATTTCGCAATGAAAATAAGGTTTCAACTTCATGTAGTACCGATAGTTTGGAATTTTAAAGCTCTGGAGAACTGAACACAATTGGAATCAATAGTTTAGTTTTGTTAAATCTAACAAGGATAAATGAAGCGGCGTTCTCATATGAAAAACATATAGGAAGGTGATTATGTGTGGACATCTTGCATATGGCTCGGAATGGAAAAGAGAGATGGACGCATATACCTGTCAAGCATGACCGAAGGATGATAAGAAGCTTCAAATCTGACTTGTCGTCACCGCCTCCTCAATGGTGACATGAGATATCTTGTCCGTCACATCATTGTCCGACTAGAGTAACAATGAATCAATAATTATATATAAGACGAGTATCGTAGGTACACCACACAAGAATGTAACCAGAGGTAGTAGTTGATGTGAGTATCCAGCGTTGTACCTCATGGTCGTTTCCTAAAACCCCCTCCTTGGATCCACCCTCTTCATCTTCATCATACTGGAATTGGAACAAAGTAAGCAATGCATGAATAACTACAGAAAGATATGCTTCATATGTGGGACCATACATCTATGATCTATCGTACGCATTTTGTCATATTTATAGCAGCGCTCAAAGAGTAGGATAATATATAGTATACACAATAACGTGCATGCATACCTTTGCTCTATCTGCAGAGGAAACTTCCTTGGAGACATCATCGTTGTGAGACTGAAATTTGAGACAGCAAATAATTTGCAGGGATTAGGAAACAGAGAGATATTCACATGGCACTTAATAATGTAATCAACCCTCTTACGTACCTCGTAATAATTTTCTCTTTCTATTTCTAGTGTGGGACGGTTGGGGTGGGTTTGTGCCACAAGCCTCAGCGCTGCCTCTGCTTCCTCTACCTGCTCACAGCTGCAGTCGGTGCAGTCAAGCCAATAAGTGACTTTCTGGATCGATCGCATATTCCTTACCCCCAAACCGACGGGCATTCCCACAGTAGCATTGCATTTCAGTTCTTCAAGCATCGGCAACGCTCCCTCCCCTCCACACAGGATCTCGATAATTATACATAAGTATCTCAAGCTCGGGAACTCATCACTAGCAACAGGATATGGCAAACAATCATCATTTTTATTCACGAGGCTCAGATGGCAGAGCAACGGAAGCTTTCCAAGGAGTTCTAGGTCCCGCGCTTCCACGGCCTGCACTTCTATAAACAGGTAGGACAGGTGCGGAACACATGAAACATTGATCCATGACGGCAGCCTAGATAAACAAATAGAAGAAAGAGCCAACTCATGGAGATTGGAAGGAGGTACCCAGTCTTCCCAGCTGCCAACAAAGAGCGAACCCTCTGCCTCATAACATATCCATAGACTCTGCATTTTGTGCATGTTGCGCAGAGACTCCGTCAGAGACTTGAATGCGCTCTTCTCCATCTCATCAAAACTGATGCGAAGCACAGTCAGCGCCGTCAGCTTTCCTAGATCAGTAACAAAGTTTGGGCACTTGTCCACCGAGCATAGCTGAAGCTCTTCCAGGGATGTCAGCTTTGCTATCCCACCCATCATTCTCGTACCTTTAGTAGCACACAGGCGCATTAGTTTGCTTAGCTCGCCCACAGATACCGGCAATTCTTTGATCCCACTTCCACTTACGTCCAAAGTCTGCAAGTACTTGAGATCGTGACCAATATTCTTTGGGAGCTCTGCAACAGGGGTATAAACCAGCCCTAGGTACCTCAGCTGAACCAGCTTTCCAAGATGCTCAAGACGACAACCTTCCCCAGAAAAATCACAGCTATCAAGAAGTAGTACACGTAATACTTTAAAGCTCAGGAGTTGAATCAGTCTACTACTACCGGTGCACAAGGTAGCATTAAATGACCTCACGTGCCCCATTTCCATGTTGATAAGGTGGTGTTCCGCACTTCTTTTGTGGACAGCTAATCTACGAATACTGCCACTTCTATTTGGTGAGTATGTACTGATCTGCTCCTGCTCACTATCATGTATGGTAACAAAGTTTAATTCGCTTGACAAGTTGCGGATTAAATCAAGCACCATATCATGAACGCGGCAAGCATCCATAGTACCGTTGTGGTTCTCTATCAACTGAATCATACTTCTATTAATAAGTTGATTAAAATAGCTCTCCCCAACTTCAAACAACCTTAGCCCTTGTTCAGTAGGAACAAAACCTTCCGCAATCCAGATCCATATCAAGTCATGTTTCAAAATCGTATGATCTTCTACAAACATGCTTAAGTGCAATAAACAATTCTTTAGGCAAGAAGGGAGATCATAAAAGCTATAAGACAATATCTTTCTCGTGTTCTTAACAACATCGTTATCCTCGTGCCCAAATCCAATAGAGTCATACACCTTTGACCAGTCTTCCGGCCGTTTACCAGCAAGCAAGCTAGCTATTGTGATGATAGCTAACGGCACACCTCCACATTTGCTTAAGATTTTATCGGGCACTTCATCAGATTGACCATCAAAACCTTTTCCTTTACCACCACATATTCTTGTGTA
The DNA here is from genome assembly GCA_026929855.1 of Poa annua. Taxonomy (NCBI): domain Eukaryota; kingdom Viridiplantae; phylum Streptophyta; class Magnoliopsida; order Poales; family Poaceae; genus Poa; species Poa annua. Next base: position 1,087,251 of record CM049436.1, read on the forward strand.
GAATAATTTACTTGAATTATCATCAGAAAGTGGTTTTATGTTGTAGACACCACCAACTTTTTCAGCAACTTCACCAATACGAGTAGTCGTGATTATCCTACTTCCAGTATCATCATCCACCAAAGCGCATTTAATCGTTTCCCATGTTGGTGTTTCCCATATATCATCAATAACTATCAAATATCTAATTTCACAAGACAAGAGGCCTGAATTAGTAAATAGTACTAACAAGGGTCTATTGGAACCATTAAAATAAGAAGCATTGCAGTACCTAATTTTTTAGAAACATTGCAATTTGTGTGTGTCAAGGTGTTAATAATGAGAGTATAAAAATCCAGTTAATATAGGAGTTTATAATTGATGGTAGTTAATGCTCATTCCCATTCATAACTAACAAACGTTATGAGAGGCATGCGGAAAATGACCACTACCCAGCCACACTCCTGCCGCGCGCACGCCCGATGCCGACACGCAACTTCGGCGGCCAAGCCCAGGCTTCATCTGCAGTGCATTGTGGAGGGATCTCCTCTCGCCAACGGAGTAGAACTGCAGGCCTTGGGCTCCCGCGACCCTGTGCGTGTCGCAACGACACCCCGCTGCGGCGCCAACCAACCTCTCGCGCTCCTAGGCCGGGGACGCTGTGTCGCCTCCGCCTAGCCTCCTCGCCGTCCATGGACACAACGAAGTTGTGTGCTCACTGCCTCGCCCCCATTCACCAACTCCGCTCCATCACTTGTGTAAATCGGATCCGGTACCTCTCTTGCAATCTCTCCAGTCACAAGGAGAGAGATTGTCCGCTCCAACGCGCCACCAAGTCTGCTCGCCCCGGGCTTGCTCGCCAATCGCCATCCTTTTTGATACCCTTCTTTTTCACATAGCCCTTTCGTGCACTGTTTTCACCACCGCTCCGCGCGCCACCCATGGGCTTGCTCCATCAAGGTCCGCCTGTCCTACCCCGCCGCCGCCCTTCGAGCACGCCTGCTGCACGACGATTCATCGGCCACAACTCGTATGTCCCGACGCTTGCCTCCCCGTCGACGAGATACGTGCGATCCTCTCCGGTCCGAGCTCAAGGAGCTTGTGGCCGAGGTAGTCACTCTTATCCTCGCCGAGCTATGCGCGACTCGAGCGTATGCGAGGCATCACGTCACAGTCAGAGGCGCTCAAAGACGTCCTGCTGCCTGACCGGGGTGAGGACCCCTTCCCACTCTACATGGTGACGAGGTCGTGCCAAGTGATGAAGCGCCGAGATGGCGGAGATGAGGCTTCCCTCTCTGAGCGGCTATGGGGTTGTGCTAATTGACGAATCGGGGCACCAGGTAACGAAGATGAAGCTGAACGGTGTTCGATGAATTTTTGGTACCAAAATTCATGATATATGAATTAATTTACCACAACCTTTGTCTATGACAAATGGGACCCACGAGATACAAAATATTTCTGAAAGAATATATATTTGATATTGGACTCATTTTGTAGATTGTGTTGTACACGTCACGATAGTGCAAACAGATTAATATTTTGATGTACCGTGTGGGAAATATGATGTTCAGAAGTATTGGAACATATACACACGTAACGTCCATGCAAATACGAGACATACTAAACTTCACGTTCTGAAGAGATAAAATAAACTAATGACCCACCGGTCATGGACTCTGTGTCCTAAACTTGGTTACGATCGGTACGGCTGATTTCACGCCTAGACGCTGTGGAGATAGCTACGATCTTTTAAACGTCATGCGTTTCTAACGAACCGACGTGATTAGCCAGCCCTACGGCTGCCTATTTATACCCAGCTGATCGCTCGCCACAAGGGTGAGGCACGTACAGATCGAAGAAACACCGGCCGGGAGGCACGCACACGGCCGCCAGGCCACGGCGCAGAGAGCAGGGCAAGATCGGATCGCCGCTGCTCCTCGACGCAAGCACACCTCGGCTAAACACAACACCACACCACGTTATATCTCGTCGGAGTACGAAATCGTGCGCCGGAGGCCGCGCCTCGGCGCCGACATGATTCATTCATGGTAAGATGGGTTAAAAATCGGTTGTATCATTGATCGTTGTGTGATGAAAAGAAACAAATCTCAACGTGGCTACTCGGTGAAATTTTACCACCATGATCCGGCTGTTTCATCTACGTCGTTATGTATCAATCTTTACCGCCGCTTCATCAACGTCGGTCATGTGAAGTGTGGTGCCGACTGCCTCATCAAAGTCGCGCATGCTGAAATCTACGACCATGGTGTTGACCGCCTCATCAACCTCGCACATGTGTCAATCTTGATGGAAAAAGAACAATCTCACCGTCGTGGCTCTAGATCATCATCTACCGTGTGTTGCAAGTATAAGTGAATCTTTACCATCATGATCCGAGTGTTTCATCCACGTCGTCATGTATCGTTACCGCTATGTTGACGGCTTCATCAACGTCGGTCATGTGTGAAGCTCGCCTCATCAAAGTCGCCCATGCTGAAATCTACGACCATGGTGTTGACTGCTTCATCAACGTCGCGCATGTGTCAATCTCTACAACCGTGGTGTCGACCGCCTCATCAACGTCGTCCATGTGGGAATCTACAATCATGGTGGCGACCGCCTCATCAACGTCGGCCCATGCGAAGCATAACCATGGCAACGACCGTCTCATTAACATCGTTCATGCGGAGTACATGATTTATCATCACAAGAGTATCGTCCGATTGTTGCATCTATGTTGTCGGTATATGAACTTGTTCCTTGTAAAGATACGACATGCTTCATCAATTGTCTATCTCAAATCCATGGCCTGATCTCGATGAGACATGGTCGAAGTCATCATTTTTATCTTATGTCTAGTGCCGACGAGGCTAGACAAAATCATCGCCTTGTGATGACGAGGCTCGATTACTATGCAATCAACACGTCCTAATTTTGATGGGATGGACACACCGTTGCTGAGCACCGACGAGGCAAAAGCAACACACATACTGTCCGATTTGATGAAGTTCGGGATATATGGCTGGGCACCGACAAGGCAATAGTCACCCTCTTCATCCTTTCAATCTCACTCTTAATTACGCACGTCGAGATTATCTCGTGATCGTGTTTCGGCAAACAAATCCACTCCTTTTCTCATGTTCATCTAACACGACGACGACTACGATGCAGCTTAATCGGAGGTTTTCTGTAGGCTTGACCTACGGATGTAATTAACCGGTGGCTTTGCAAAAGCGCCGGGAATCAGCGGACTACACGCAATCTCTTCAGTCAGATCCTTCATAGTTGTAGAAGGCAAAATCGGCAAACTCTTATGGGAGCATGTACATGTACTTTGTATTCAATACAATGATCAATAAAGATACAGAGTTCCCATATATACTTTGTGTTTGCCATCTCTCTTTTTGTTTTGTTTTCGTCAAACAAACGGCGAGACCGAACATTGCCACGAGATCATGTCGCGCGTCATGTGCATCGCCGTCGGGCGGCTCCGAGCTAGATGATATTGACGCAACACAAAGTCCGATTGGAGCTACAACAATCCATCCATGCCGAGCGGCGCCAACACACCAGGGACGGATTCAAGGGGGGGCGAGCAGGGGCTACGCCCCCCCTATGATCGTAGTTTTCCTTGGTAATATTGACACTTTCAGTGTAGGTTAGCTAGCTCAGCCACCCCGATACAAATCACACACACTACTTGCCCCCTTTAACCTTAATTTCTGGCTCTGTCCCTACAACACACCCATCAGACGCTGAGAACACCGTCGTTGTCGAGTTCACTATCATCAAGGAAGGTTCGGAGCCGTCACGGGATGCTGATTTCGAAGATGATGTTGAAGCTGCCCTGTTGGGTGATTTCTTGGCCGCTTGACGGTTTATGGTTGAGGTGGAGGGGCTCTATCATCGATACTAGCGGGATGGAGGTGAGCGCGGAGGGAGACATCACACCCCGTTGCTAGGCTAGGTTCAAGAACTCTTCACCGGCCAACTATGCCATTGCTTCCTTGTCATGTGCCTCAGACACCGACTATGGCCCGTGTTGAGCTGTCGACGCCCGAAATTTGCAACCGTGCTCGTGCTAAATCAAAGATGTTGGCCATCGATAAAGTTATCCGTGTGCTAAACAAAAGATGAGAAACCAAGTTGCATAGGATGTTCCTTTGGAGAAGGCTCGTAAGCAATTTGTCGGTAGCTTCATGACACAACTGCCTGACTCGTCTTTTGACTCGTCTTTGCAGGCGCTCAGTCATCTTTTCAAACTCAACATGCCGAGCCTTGCCGCCCTTGACGACGCACTCTTAGGCCTGGCCGGTCCAGGGGTGTGGAGATCACGCCTTCATCTAAGTATGAGGGCTACACCTAATTCTCCTGCCCTGGCCACGACGAGGGCCGATTATGTAGAAGTTTTGACCGGCTGAGTTTTACTGTGGCCGGCCTTATATCTTTTTTTTAATAATTTTTTTACCTTGGCCTTCGATTTACTCTTTTTATATTAATATAAAAGACAAAGTTTTTGTCTTTGTTTTAAAAAAACTAACGTTATGGGACAAAGTTCAGACCTATAATCCTTAACGTAAAAAAGCCATGGCTGTGTTGCGTGCTGTGCTTCAGGTGGTGGGTGCTGGTCCTACGGTGGATAAAATGTGAAATTGCACTCGAGCATTCCAGTAGGAGAAGCAGCCTTAGGTGTCACTCATGTACATATTTATATGTTAATCTTTTACTATTTTTCTTGAGCTAATATTAAGCAAGAAATTTATAAATAAAGCGATCATAATATTTCATTCATTACGCTGTCAGTTTTACCTCACAGTTTGATTACGCTGAACATTAAAACACGCATTTCATGATACATAAATTTTCATCCAACTTGAAAACAAAATAGAAGCAGCAGGACATATATTTGACACAATGAAAGCAGTATTAAGTTATTGAGTACAATATGACAAAGGGCAGTAATGCATACCTCTTGTTTGCAAGGAATTTTCGCAGCTGGTTAATGAGTTGTCTTTCATCCAATGTTGAAGCAGAGTTATACATTTCGACATCTAATTCAAGGAGAATGTCCTTCAAAACTTTCTTTATGTCAGGATTTTGACCCACCGGAACAAAACCTGCACAGTCAAATTTCTTATCAAGCGTGTCATACACTGCTTTGGCAAGAGTTGTCTTTCCCAATCCTCCAAAACCTACAATGGAGACAGTTTTGAGTTTGTTATCCGACACATCCCGGTGGTCGGACAACACCTCCATCACCTCATCCATGGGCTTGTCAATTCCTACAAGGTCAGATACTTGCTTGTACATGGACAAGAGACGCGGGTCGACCTCCGTCTTGGCAACAGTGTTGCCAATAACATCTTTGTACCTGTCGTACCTTTCCTTCACCTCTTTAACCTGGATCTTGACGTCTTTGATGTCGCTGGCTATTTCATGACGAATCTTGAGCTTGGTGACCTTCTCGCAGGTCTTCTTGATGAACCCCAAGAAAGTGTGGGGCTTCTCCGGTTCAAGACCCTCGACACGCACCATGAAGGAGTCGAGGCTGTCCTCGATGGCATAGGACAGCTCCCTGACGTCGTTCGCCCAGATCTTGACCATTGGATCAAGCTGGTGCAGCGGCACGTCGGACACCTTCACAAGTGCAGCTTCAATGATCAATAGCTCGTCCCTGAGGTCCTTGATCCCCTTCTTCAAGCCCTTCTGCAGGTCGTACTCCTCAAGGAGCAGCTCCCCCAGCTTGGGGAGGAGGGAGCTCATCGCACCCGTGGCGAACTCCATGCTCGACTCTCTTTTTTTGGTTTCTCTCACTTTTGATTTCTATCCTTCAAGAAGGTACGCATATATATATAGACTACTAGCTTGTTCCAAGTGAGGCTGTGCATGAAAATATTTCAGGCAGCCTATTCTGAATATATAGTTAAACTGTATTTTCTATTGGTGACTTATTAGCCTGGCAGACACGGACAAGGTTGTCCTTGATGCCGTCCTACCACCGAGGACAGGATTAGATTAACTCATGTGGGACAGACGTTTATAGGATGTACTCCCTCCGTTCCAAATTAATTGACTTCTATTTGCCTACATGACATATACATATATGGGTAAATAGAAGTCAATTAATTTAGAACGGAGGGAGTATACATTAGCACCCGAGACTTTATGATAGTGTAGAGGCCATCGCTAAAGTCTTCAAGCCACCTGCCGCACAACTTAATATAATCAGCCTAGTGACAAGGCTAACCATTAACTATGTTTTAAGTACCGATCGCTGAGTCAGATTGCTGTGACATATTAGGAAACTAACCCGTTTGGTGGGACGAGTTTATGTTACTCTATGACGAGCTGAAAGGTCGTCAATGCTGCACGCACGCGGTAGCTACCTCTCACGCATAGATAGAGGGTAACCAATTATCATAGTTAAGCATTTTTTGTATGCGATTCAGTTAGCGTCGTTTTGACTGGGCTCGCTCGGCTCCTTTCAGTGATGCGGTCCACAACTTTCTGCTGGCCATGAAAGAAATGGTAGGTGCCTAAAATTGCCAGAGGGAAGGGTGCTCAACCCTCTAGAGAGGAACGGTGGATGAGATAGGGTGGACAGAGAATATAGACACTAGCATGAGTCTTTTTGTGTGGTGCTTTGTATCGGTGCTTTTTTTCTCATACTAAAAACTCACTTGATCAGTTAGCTTCCTTTTATCTTTGCTCGCTGTTCCCTAGGGGGTTGTTTATCTTAGTAATGCCGATCTCTGTTCTGGAATGAGTCTTTTTGTGTGGTGGATTATATATTTCACACTACACTAGCATGCTTGAGTTTATGCATTTTTCTGATTTAGATACGTACTTTTACAACTGTTGCAAATTGCAGTCACAACTTTTTTCTGATTTAGATGGTACTTAATTATCTCCATCATTACTGACCATTGATTGTTTTTCTTTTGCTTGAAACCGAAATGCCAAGTGAAGTAGAAGGATATCATGAAGTTCTTGGACGGTATCAAACATTAGCGACAATGGCGCCATCAAGGAAGCCTAATAAGTGTGTTCTGTTGCATCCTCTTTGTAGCTGGTAGCAGAAACCGTCACTACAGGAAACGGATTCTTTACCGTTTACAAAAAATACCCGGTGAAGGCTGAAATGTACTCCGCAAAGACTTTCCCGGGTATTTTACCCGACGAAGCATACCCGGTGTATCTCGCACCCGGTAAAGAGCTCTATACCCAGCAAAGATATGTTTTCCGGTAGTGCGTCCTAAGAGGGATGAATGATGATGTCCAAAACCATTTTTGCCTGAGCTATTTTTTTCCGTTATGAGTGAATTGTCACAACTGCATTGCATAATTTGCATTATGTAGATATCACAATCGTTTCAGTTTTGAGATGTTTGACAAGCAAGACCTCAAATCTAATTGACATTGATGCTATCTTGTTAGTGTTTACTCCTTTTTCTTACAATCTTTCGATTAGGAGTGAAGTATCGTGATCGTAACTGGCCTCAAGTTTCTCATTAATTCTAATTGGCCTCAAGTTTCTCCTCAATTCAGCTCCCACAAGGAGTTAAGTATCGCTATCATAAGAGCAGGGATAGAGGAGGGGGGTGACGAGCAGGGGCTACGCCACCCCATGAACCTGAATTTATTCATAGATATCCTAGTACTCACACTTACACTTGGCAATCTTAAGCCATTTTGCCCCCTCCAACCATTGTGGCTGGCTTCGTCCCTGCATAAGAGCATGTTGTCACAGGCAGATGATGCTTCTAGTGTATATCTCATCCATGTCAAGTCGTTTCATCGCTTTGGCTGTATAGAAATTACAAGGCTTTCACTGATAAAAATTATTCTCTCATGCAGGTTACCTACAGTATGCTCCATCTGCGGTTATCATTGCAATGTGTAGAGCATCGAGACATGTTTACGGAGGTTTGTACAAGATTGGAGGGATACGGGAAGAGACTTTTTATCCCAACATGGATGACAACATAATTTGCGGATCGACCTTCCACCACCATAAACGTTTTTATAATATCTAATCATGATATGTGATTCGCCTTTTATTCTATTTTCGTACCGTTGGACTTGTGTACGAGCTTGTGAATACCTGTTTTTGTTTAATCTAAATATTGCTCAAAGGATCTTATATTTGTTTCTTGAGCACAAGTTGATTCTAGACTAGACTGATATGCGTGCTTCGTCTCGCCCCCTGCATTTCTTTTTGACAAAGCACATGCGGTCTGTTTAAATTTCATGAATAACATTTTTAGGTTTCAACCATTGTATCCTAATTGTGGAACATATATAGATCTATACTGGTAGGTCATGCTTTGGTCGGTGGAGAGTGGATGTTGCTGTGTAACGTTTTTGTGCGATGTCCCATTTATTTCTTTGTTAGGCTTATCTATTCCAGTGTGGTGGGTTCAGAATAAATTAAAAAGAAAATACCAAGGGTGATTTGAGGTTGAACTGATCAGCCAATCACCTAAGATGAGCATAGTACTGGTCGTTAGCGGTAGCTCGAGGCCACCAGCCATGACGTACGCGTCGTCCTCCATGCCCACTCCCGCCAATGTCACCAGCGAAGAGCGGCACTTTGGCGCCGCCGACGCGTCCGACCACAGGAATGGCCCCCACGCTGCACTTCCTCAGTGTCCTCTTCGCCTTGCTGGCCATGGCGGTGCCATCGCAGCACCAGCAACGAACATGGCAGCAGCATTGTCTGGTGCCTCACGGCCGCCGTTGCTCTATTGCTTCTCAGCTCCAGGAGACTCCTTGGCGCACAAGTGAAGATGATGCTCAGTCCCCTCTGGTTCCATCAGTTGCAGGCGCAGGTCCTGCTCTCTCTATATCATTCAGATACAGCAGGTCGTACTATTGTTCATAGCACAGGCCAAGGTGATCAAGGCTCATCTTTGCATCAGGTAATTACAAAATAATCCTAAAACTCCAATACAAAAATATATTCAGCCATATGTTTTGATGCGATGCTAACATGACAAGAAATCAGAGAGCTACATGCAATTCGTGCAGTTGATGATGGTAATAAAGTTGAGTGTACCTTGCGAGACAGGAAGAAGTCGATACCGCAGCCATATGCTCCAGCAGCCTGGTGTTCTTCTCAACCACAGCCTCATACATCTCCTGCAAAACAGATTCATAATCCAAGCATATGTATGATTCAACATGAATGAATGAAGGAACCTGGCACTGTAAGTTTGGTTCAACTTCAACTGTACCTCCAGGAACAAAAACCTCCTCCTCCTCCAGCGTGCCATTGCGCGTACAACATTGGTGTACTTCTCCGGCAAACAAATCCACCGCAATGGCCTCAGATAAATGATCGATGGAGAAAAAAAATCAAACATCAAGACAGAATTTGATTATTCAGATTCTAACATGGCAGACATTGAGCTAGATAAGTAGATAACTATAATGAATTTGAGCTGGGTCTCTAAGCAGAATATCATTTTTTGCATAGGCAGATTCACCCTTGTCACTCTTCATCCGTCCATGTACTTTGACCACTTCTCAGTCGCCACTGTCAAGGTAACTGGATGAATGCATAGAAAACTGAAATACGACAAATTTTTATTTCAGGAGAAACTGGAAGATATTTTCTCTCTGTGTTGTTACTATAGCCTTGCTTGTATACCTAATAACTAAATAAGCAACCTCCAACTGAATGGACCACTGAGAAAAATATTTGTAGGTGCAGCAAACCATGCAATATGATTGATCAGCGACTAATTTCAGCCGACACCTCAGGGATTCATATTGACGTAAAGATTAAAAAAAGTTATATTTTTCTGATGCTTGTCAATGCTTCAATATCCATAGTGCAGGTTGGTCTATATAGCAAATTATGCCATCCCTCTCGCTCTGATGGTGTGGTTGTTTCTTGGCCATGCTTTTATACAGTAACAAAAAGGTGATAGGAAGGTATAAGACACCGATTCTAGCCAACATCAGATTAGTGTAGGACAATTTTCCATAGCTTACCTACAGATGCTAACAGAGGCAACAACTTTTCACCTGTACATTGTCAAATATAACTATTTCAACTTGGATTTTATGATTTGTAATTCTTATAACTGAAACATAAAGTTGTCGTCAGTTTGTTATTGCTTCTTGAATATTGGTCTAATTGTCCTGTTTGCTACGACTGCCACGAAACAAAGAGTTGCTTCCATCTATGCAAGATGCAAATTTAGGTGGTAAGAGAAAGACCGGATAAAATCAGAGCGTGTGGTTTCCCTTCAAAGCAAGCTACACAAATATTGGGCTAGAATAATTAGTAGTAGATCTGAGCAAGCAAAGTCTTGTTTCTATACATAAGGTACTGACTAAGTACCATATTTCAAAGATTTTTGCGGGATAAAAATCAGATGTGTTTGCCGAACTCTACACATACTGAGATCTATGTCGGGAACTACATATCGTGTACGATTACAACAACATACCTTGTAATTTTCTGTAGCTTTTAATTAACGGTGAGCTCAGGACTGAGCAAAGGGTAATATAAATGGATAATAATGCACAAGTAACCAGCCTTACAGAAGCAGGAGCATGTCGAGTAAAGCAAGATAAAGAACAAAACTAAGGTAGAAAGTAACTACTTTTGACATCATTTTCAATCAGACAGTCAGATGAGAATTAGAGTACCATAAAGGCCAGCCAATATATTTTGCAAAGACTTCCTAACATCAGTTAACAACGAAATTGTCGTCATCAGCTTTCAGATGACAGATCGATTTGCTCCATTAACTTTACCATGCAAAATACGAACTAATGACATTTCGTTTACACCAAACACACTCTGAATATTACTGAAGAAGTTCATTAGTTGAGCACTCAATATTAATCAGAGTCTCAAAGCAAGATAAGGCATTATATCAAATCCTCAGAGAACTCGCGTTTTTATAGCATTAGCTATAAGATCATTGATGTTCTCAAGCAATCAGTGCAATACAGGGGCCTTGAAGAAATAAAAAATCAGTGTTTTTGCCAGCTCCTATTGTAATTGTAACAAGATTTAAATCAGAGAATAATGACTTCCCTGGGTAGTCTTTATAGTTTACATAACATATAACATGTGTAGTAGTGATTGCTTATTTCACATTTCGTGAAAGCCAAAAAAACTAGTTCCTGTAGGTGGGGGCGATGGACTTAAGAGGGTACTGAAACCCCACACACTAGAGGGGCACTTTTTTCACATTTCACTTGGGGGACGATTGGCCATCTGTGGCTTGTGGTAGCATACTTGCGTCTCTGTAGGTGGCCGGCCAAATGTCGAGACCCAGACACGCGCAATCGGCGGAGGGGAACCGCAGCAGGAGGACCGGGCTGCGAGGGAGGCCGATGGAGACGCGCCCAATTCGCGGTAGTGGACAAGATCAAGAGCCTCGCCGTGCACTTCCCGGACGAGTTCGTCGCGAACCTCAAGTCCCTCCCATGTCGACGCACGCTGCTGCAGCACGTTCTAGTGCCTCCTCGCGCACGTCTGGAAGAAGCTCTCCGCGGCGCCGGAGGACTTCACGAAGGTGAGGGTCGCCGTCGATTGCCGCGGCCGCGCGTTGCACATCCCCAATTAGGCGAGTTCCCTGTCAAGCAAGGTAAGCTGGCATTAATGATTCTGCAACATGGAATGGAAGCTTCAGATAGCATGCAGAGAGGACCTCCAGTTACAGTTCCTCCTCTTGTCTGGAAAATGCCCTTGAGACAAGGGATCCTTTTTCCAGCGACTTATTTCTCGAAGCAACAAAAAACCATTCCTCCTTTGCTAGCAGCTGTAAGGCAGTCGATCCCATGAGTTATCACCGTCACCGCCACCACGAGGAAACACAAGATCATGCATAAATTAAATGGATAATATACTTATTACCAGCTAGAGGTATACACTCCACATGGATCGGCTACATTGTTGTGTACAATTAACAGATATGTTATATTAGCTAGTCGAAACCAAATAATTAGATTACAACATGAGAAAGTAAGGAAATTATATCTTGAGAGAGAAACCGTTACCACTACAACAAAATCATCACGTAGAGACGTTTTCTATGTGACGCAATTTTTATCGTCCTTATAATACCTGAGCACCTCTTTGTAGCGACGCTTCTTAAGACATTTCACATGGCGTCACAAGCTTTTTGTTTAAAAGGTCATAGGATAACTATTATAGCCAATTTGTACATACCTAAAGACGAATCTTGAGACGTCTTGGAGTGCGTCTCTAGCAGTAGAAACGTAGTATGCCTTTTCTAGTAGGATCCCTTTCTTTTTGTAAGAGTAATTTAAAAATGAAAAGACTTATGCGCGGGCATAAATTACGAAAGTCGAAGAGAAATAATTAGTTTTGGCGCTAACCTTTTAGTTTTACCGCTTCATGCTTTGTGCGAAAAAGGTATTTAACGTCGTCCGCCTTTTACCCTCCCTCCACTTCTTCAGCCGCCACAACTCTTGTCGTTTAGATTGGATCTGCTGCCCCTGTGCATCCGCCCAGGTTCGTGCCTCAAATCCATCCCACGCAGATGTTCAAGTTCCATTATTAAATCAATCCAGGTCTCTGCGCAAACCCCAACTGATCCCCTCTTGTGTCTCTCAGACTTCAGGTTCATCTCGATTTCCTTTTTGCCATGCGGTCGGAGAGTTGAGTCGCGGCCGTAGATCACCGTCATGAACAAAGACTGGCGCAAGAGCAAGATATGTCGTCTGTAGTGCGAGAAGAGTTGTAACATCGTTGAAACAGGTAGATCTGAATCGAACTCTTCTCCCTCCCTTTTCCTTGCGGCGATCAGCCATGGTTCTTCCCCTTGCCTGCCTGAGGCTCTGTACGATCAATCTTGCGCTCGTGAGTGGTTTTTGACTTTCTACTTTCGGAAATTTTTAATATTATTTTAGACGTTTTCAGGTCATCTGATTCTTCCGAGTTCTGACGATAAGCTGTTGTTCGCCTCGCAATGTTGACCGCCCGTCAACCCCTGATGCTCTACGACCAACTATCTATTTGCTGACTCGAGACCTGCATCTTGGAATCTGATAGAAGTACCCAATCATGTCGGTATAAATCTACCATTATTAATTGACTGCGATGCAATATGGTGCACGACTCTTCTCTTGCTAGGGATCTTGTATACTTGTCATTGGTAAATATAGATGTGAAAACTACCGGTACACTCTGGATATCTAATATTTCTAGAACCCATACAATCGCAGCAACATAGTGTTTACATCTGTTAATTCCTTTGCTCAGCTAGTTCTATATCTAGTACACCTGTGATGCAATTGGCTCATGTCTGAGAGCAAAATTTCTGCTTGTGGTTGTTTGTGCAGAAATGGACTGCAGATTATAGTGTTTCTAATTTTTGACTCTCCATGTAGTAGCTGGACTGCCAGGCTCCCAAGAATTGGTCAGGCAAGTACATCTTGGCACCCCTTTCATTACATTACTTTCTTATTTATGTGAGAGTATAGCTCAACTGATCGTTGTCTTCAGAAAGAGCATATTGAATACTTCACCAAGACCAATCAGGTTTGTACTAACTGATCGTCTTTGTCATGCTGTTCCATACAAGTAATGGTACCATCTTTTCTATAAGTTCACATTTCCTTATCTTTAAATTATGTATCGCACATGAACATAGTTGATCTTATTCTGCATGACAATTACATATTATTAGAACTAGTCACAAATAATCTTTCTCCTCCACTTAACATTTTACCATGCAATTTTTAATTCTTCTCTGTGACAAACATGCAAATATTGCCATAATTGTCCATCCCATGTACATATGAGCAAAACCAACAGTCAAGTGGTCAACCTATTAATTACTCCTTCCGTTTTACATCAAGTTTTAGACATTGATGCCCCTGGTAGCAGGAAGTAAGTTCTAGCTGAGTGTAGCAGATCTTTGTCATGCATAATTAGTCCCAGATCTAATTATTTTATGAACTGAACTTGTCATATGTCCCTCTGCTTATTCCATGTAATTTCTCACTTTAGATTTGACTTGCTTGTCAGGTTAATTCTGGAGCTGAATAGGACATAAATGAATGGAGATGGAGGGGGACAAAGCATTAGTTTCCTCATCCATAAATCTATGGAGGAAATTTATTTTATTTTTTATACTCCCTCCGTCCAATAAAGTATGTCTTGACTTTAATTTATACAAAGTCAAGACATCCTTTGTTCGACAGAGGTAGTAGACAATTAGTTCTGTATAAGTTTTTTTCTTTCATGATCTTCCTTGTTGTATCTCTGAATTATTAATATGGCTACGTGATGCAGTTTTGAATTTCGGTTGCTATAAATGAATTTGTTCTGGGTTGCTCTATAATTTTTAGTGTTAGCTGATTATAATGATTCTGCACTGTATGAATAAAAACATTATTCACTTTATTTATTAGTAGAAGAAAAGAATAATTCTGGCTCCGTATCACATGAGAGACGCTATATTCAAAATACAAGTAAAAAAAATACAACCAAAACAAAATTAAAAATAACATATGTATATACTTGTATACGTAATGTGTACAAGATTAAACTCACGTATATAAGATTTTGGTATTTATATAGTAGAGACTTTACAAACGTGTATGTATGAAAACGTCTCCACGTGCGTAGACAAGCGTCTTTATGTATGTAGACACGCTTAGCAAAGCGTCTTCACGGTACTTGAGACGGTGGATAAGGAGACGCTTTATTAAAGCGGTTGTACAAGCCTATAGAGATGAAATATCACGTCTCTAGTCTTCATATTTAGCGTCTTTACATGCCTAGTGTGTTGTAGTGTACAAGGTAAACAGTTTGCGTCAGAACTCACCTAATTTTGGTAATTCTGTTTGAATTGAATTTGGGGCCCTTTCCCTCTTTATTAATAGAACAAGCAGCCTTTCCTACATAATTCATCATTTCTGCTATAAAATATTTAACTCGACACATTACTCTATGAGCACCCGGTTGGTCCCTCCTCCTTTTTCCGGGCTTGGGACCGGCTACGCGATCGTAAGTGTTACCTTAAAATAGCATAGGCGGAGTTCCCCACCCCAAACCAAAAAAAAACACATAAAAAAGCAAAAACATGAAAAAGCTAATGAAAACATACGCCCTCGGCCACAACCCCAACCCCTACCACAAAAAAAAGATACAAATAACACTAACACACTTTTTAATTTTCGTTTTTATGAAAGAACTGCGAAACAAATCAATAAAGTTTAATTTTTTCATTTAAGTGATTTTCCTTCCTACATAGAGTTTTTTTTAGGATTTTATAAAAATATATGTTGATTCAAGGAGAAACTTAAAAATTCTGCAAATCAGTAAACAACATTTTTTTATTTTCTGATTTTTTTAACCACTCTAATGCTGAAAACAAATACCCATCTTTTCTTTCTAGATTTTTTTAGTTTTTTTTGTGCATCGATGGGAAACTCAAGCGGATGTACTGACTTTCCAACTGGCCACCAGCCTGTAAATAGAGTGGTTATGTAAGCATATAGCCAAGACATATAGAGTACATCCCTATGTCCATATGAACTATTGAACCTTTAGATGGATATTTCGCAATGAAAATAAGGTTTCAACTTCATGTAGTACCGATAGTTTGGAATTTTAAAGCTCTGGAGAACTGAACACAATTGGAATCAATAGTTTTGTTTTGTTAAATTTAACAAGGATAAATGAAGCAGCGTTCTCCCATGAAAAACATACAGGAAGGTAATTATGTGTGGACATCTTGCATATGGCTCGGAATGGAAAAGAGAGATGGACGCATATACCTGTCAAGCATGACTGAAGGATGATAAGAAGCTTCAAACTTGACTTGTCGTCACCGCCTCCTCTATGGTGACATGAGATATCTTGTCCGTCACATCATTGTCCGACTAGAGTAACAATGAATCAATAATTATATATAAGACGAGTATCGTAGGTACACCACACAAGAATGTAAGCAGAGGTAGTAGTTGATGTGAGTATCCAGCGTTGTACCTCATGGTCGTTTCCTAAAACCCCCTTCTTGGATCCAACTTCTTCATCTTCATCATACTGGAATTGGAACAAAGTAAGCAATGCATGAATAACTACAGAAAGATATGCTTCATATGTGGGACCATACACCTATGATCCATCGTACTCATTTTGTCATATTTATAGCAGCGCTCAAAGAGTAGGATAATATAATAACGTGCATGCATACCTTTGCTCTATCTGCAGAGGAAACTTCCTTGGAGACATCATCGTTGTGGGACTGAAATTTGAGAAAGCGAATAATTTGGAGGGATTAGAAAACAGAGGGATATTCACATGTAACTTAATAATGTAATCAACCCTCTTACGTACCTCGTAATAATTCTCTCTTCTTATGTCTAGTGTGGGACGGTTGGGGTGGGTTTGTGCCACAAGCCTCAACGCTGCCTCTGCTTCCTCTACCTGCTCACAGCTGCAGTCGGTGCAGTCAAGCCAATAAGTGACTTTCTGGATCGATCGCATATTCCCTACCCCCAAACTGACAGGCATTCCCACAGTAGCATTGCATTCCAATTCTTCGAGCATCGGCAACACTCCCTGCCCTCCACACAGGATCTCGATAAATATACAGAAGTATCTCAAGCTCGGGAACTCATCACTACCAACAGGATACGGCAAACAATCCTCATTTTCATTCACGAGGCTCAGATGGCGGAGCAACGGAAGCTTTCCAAGGAGTTCTAGGTCCCGCGCTTCCACGGCCTGCACTTCTGTAAACAGGTAGGACAGGTGCGGAACACATGAAACATTTATCCATGACGGCAGCCTAGATAAACAAATGGAAGAAAGAGACAGCTGACGGAGACTGGAAGGAGGTACCCAGTCTTCCCAGCTGCCAACAAAGACCGACTCCTCTTGCTCATAATATATCCATAGACTCTGGATTTTGTGCACGTTGCGCAGAGACTCCGTCAGAGCCTTGAATGCGCTCTTCTCCATCTCATCAAAACTAATGTCAAGCACAGTCAGCTCCGTCAGCTTTCCTAGATCAGTAACAAAGTTTGGGCACTTGTCCACCGAGCGTAGCTGAAGCTCTTCCAGGGATGTCAGCTTTGCTATCCCACCCATCATTCTCGTACCTTTAGTAGCACACAGGCGCATTAATTTGCTTAGCTCACCCACAGATACCGGCAATTCTTTGATCCCACTTCCAGTTACGTCCAAAGTCTGCAAGAACTTGAGATCATGACCAATATTATCTGGGAGCTCTGCAACACGGGTATGAACCAGCCCTAGGTACCTCAGCTGAACCAGCTTTCCAAGATGCTCAAGACGGCAACCTTCCCCAGAAAAATTACAGCTATCAAGAAGTAGTACACGTAATACTTTAAAGTTTACGAGTTGAAGCAGTCTACTACTACCATTGCACAAGGTAGCATTAAATGACCTCACGTGCCCCAGTTCCATGCTACCGTCTTCTGCACTTCTTTTGTGGACAGCTAATCTACGAATACTGCCACTTCTACTTGGTGAGTATGTACTGATCTGCTCCTGCTCACTATCATGTATGGTAACAAAGTTTAATTCGCTTGACAAGTTGCGGATTAAATCAAGCACCATATCATGTACGCGACAACCATCCATAATACTGGCACTCTTGTTGTTCTCTACCAACTTAATCATACTTCTATTAGCAAGTTGATTAAAATAACTCTCCCCAACTTCAAACAAGCTTAGCCCTTGTTCACTAGGAACAAAACCTTCCGCAATCCAGATCCATATCAAGTCATGTTTAAAAATCTTATGATCTTCTACAAACATGCTTAAGTGCAATAAGCAATTCTTTAGATAAGAAGGAAGATCATAGAAGCTATAAGACAATATCTTTCTCGTGTTCGTAACAACTTCGTTACCCTCGTGCCCAAATCCAATAGAGTCATACACCTTTGACCAGTCCTCCGGCCGTTTACCAGCAAGCAAGCTAGCTATTGTGATGATAGATAATGGCACACCGCCACATTTTCTTAAAATTTTATTGGGCACTTCATCAGATTGAACATCAGAATCTTCGCCTTTACCACCACATATTCTTGTGTAGAATAATTTACTTGAATTATCATCAGAAAGTGGTTTTATGCTGTAGACACCACCAACTTTTTCAGCAACTTCACTAATACGAGTAGTCGTGATTATCCTACTTCCAGTATCATCATCCACCAAAGCGCATTTAATCGTTTCCCATGTTGGTGTTTCCCATATATCATCAATAACTATCAAATATCTAATTTCATAAGAAGACAAGAGGCCTGAATTAGTAAATAGTACTAACAAGGGTCTATTGGAACCATTAAAATAAGAAGCATTGCAGTACCTACCTAATTTTTTAGAAACATTGCAATTTGTGTGTGTCAAGGTGTTAATAATGAGAGTAAAATCCAGTTAATATAGGAGTTTATAATTGATGGTAGTTAATGCTCATTCCCATTCATAACTAACAAATGTTAGGAGAGGCATGCGGAAAATGACCACTGCCCAGCCACACTCCTGCCGCGCGCACGCCCGATGCCCACACGCGACTTCGGCGGCCAAGCCCAGGCTTCATCTGCAGTGCATTGTGGAGGAATCTCCTCTCGTCAACGGAGTAATGTAGGCCTTGGGCTCCCATGACCCTATGCGTGTCGCAACGACACCCCGCTGTGGCGCCAACCAACCTCTCGCGCTCCAAGGACGGGGACGCTGTGTCGCCTCCGCCTAGCCTCCTCGTCGTCCATGGACACAACGAAGTTGTGTGCTCACTGCCTCGCCCCCATTCACCAACTCCGCTCCATCACTTGTGTAAATCTCTCTTGCAATCTCTCCTGTCACAAGGAGAGAGATTGTCCGCTCCAACGCGCCACCAAGTCTGCTCGCGGCCTACTGGCCAATCCCCATCCTTCTTGATACCCTTCTTTTTCACATAGCCCTTTCGTGCGCTGCTTTCACCGCCGCTCCGCGCGCAACCCTTGGGCTTGCTCCATCAAGGTCCGCCGGTCCTACCCCGCCGCCGCCCTTCGAGCACGCCTGCTGCACGACGATTCATCAGCCACAACTCGTATGCATGTCCTGACGCTTGCCTCCCCTTCGACGAGATACGTGCGATCCTCTCCGGTCCGAGCTCAAGGAGCTTGTGGCCGAGGTAGTCACTCTTATCCTCGCCGAGCTATGCGCGACTCGAGCGTATGCGAGGCATCACGTCACAGTCGGAGGCGCTCAAAGACGTCCTGCCGCCTGACCGGGGTGAGGACCCCTTCCCACTCAAAGTCTGATTGGAGCTACAACAGTCCATCCATGCCGAGCGGCGCCAACACACCAGGGACGGATTCAAGGGGGGACGAGCAGGGGCTATCCCCCCCCCCCCCCCCCCCCCATGATCATAGTTTCCCTTGGTAATATTGACACTTTCAGTGTAGGTTAGCTAGCTCAGCCACCCCTATACAAATCACACACACTACTTGCCCCCCTTAACCTTAATTTCTGCCTCCGTCCCTGCAACACACCCATCAGACGCTGAGAACGCCGTCGTTGTCGAGTTCACTATTATCAAGGAAGGCTCGGAGCAGTCACGTACGGGATGCTGATTTCGAAGAGGATGAATGAAACTGCCTTTGTTGGGTGATTTCTTGGCCGCTTGACGGTTTATGGTTGAGGTGGAGGGGCTCTATCATCGATACTAGCGGGATGGAGGTGAGCGCGGACGGAGACATCACACCCCGTTGCTAGGCTAGGTTCAAGAACTCTTCACCGGCCAACTATGCCATTGCTTCCTTGTCATGTGCCTCGGACACCGACTATGGCCCGTGTTGAGCTGTCGACGCCCGAAATTTGCCTCCGTGGTCGTGCTGAATCAAAGATGTTGGCCATCGATAAAGTTATCCGTGTGCTGAATAAAGGATGGGAAACCAAGTTGCATAGGATGTTCCTTTGGAGAAGGCTCGTAAGCAATTTGTCGGTAGCTTCATGACACAAATGCCTGACTCGTCTTTTGACTTGTCTTTGCAGGCGCTCAGTCATCTTTTCAGACTCAACATGCCGAGCCTTGCCGCCCTTGACGACGCACTCTTAGGCCTGGCCGGTCCAGGGGTGTGGAGATCACGCCTTCATCTAAGTATGAGGGCTACACCTAATTCTCCTACCCTGGCCACGACGAGGGCCGATTATGTAGAAGTTTTGACCGGCTCAGTTTTACTGTAGCCGGCCTTATATCTTTTTTTTTTACCTTGGCCTCCGATTTACCCTTTTTATATTAATATAAAAGATAAAGTTTTTGTCTTTGTTTTTAAAAAAACTAACGTTATGGCACAAAGTTCAGACCTATAATCCTTAACGTAAAAAAGCCATGGCTGTGTTGCGTGCTGTGCTTCAGGTGGTGGGTGCTGGTCCTACGGTGGATAAAATGTGAAATTGCACTCGAGCATTCCAGTAGGAGAAGCAGCCTTAGGTGTCACTCATGTACATATTTATGTTAATCTTTTACTATTTTTCATGAGCTAATATTAAGCCAGAAATTTATAAATAAAGAGATCATAATATTTCATTCATTACGCTGTCAGTTTTACCTCACAGTTTGATTATGCTGAATATTAAAACACGCGTTTCATGATAAATTTTCATCCAACTTAAAAACAAAGTAGAAGCAGCAGGACATATATTTGACACAAAGAAAGCAGTATTGAGTTATTGAGTACAATATGACACATGGCAGTAATGCATACCTCTTGTTTGCAAGGAATTTTCGCAGCTGGTTGATGAGTTGTCTTTCATCCAATGTTGAAGCAGAGTTATACATTTCCACATCAAATTCAAGGAGAATGTCCTTTAGAACTTTCTTTATGTCAGGATTTTGACCAACCGGAACAAAACCTGCACACTCAAATTTCTTAGTATTAAGCTTGTCATACACTGCTTTAGCAAGAGTTGTCTTTCCCAATCCTCCAAAGCCAACAATGGAGATGGGTTTGAGTTTATTATCCGTGTGGTCGGACAACACCTCCATCAGCTCATCCATGGGCTTGTCAATTCCTACAAGGTCAGATACTTTCTTGTACATGGACAAGAGACGCGGGTCGACCTCCGTCTTGGCAACAGTGTTGCCAATAACATCTTTATACCTGTCGTACCTTTCCTTCACCTCTTTAACCTGGATCTTGACGTCTTTGATGTCGCTGGCTATTTCATGACGAATCTTGAGCTTTGTGACCTTCTCGCAGGTCTTCTTGATGAACCCCAAGAAGTTGTGAGGCTTCTCTTGTTCAAGACCCTCGACACGCACCATGAAGGAGTCGAGGCTGTCCTCGATGGCATAGGACAGCTCCCTAACGTCGTTCGCCCAAATCTTGATTAGCGGATCAAGCTGGTCCAGCGGCACATCGGACACCTTGACAAGTGCTGCTCCAATGACTTCCAGCTCGTCCCTGAGGTCCTTGATCCCCTTCTTCAAGCCCTTATGCAGGTCGTACTCCTCAAGGATCAGTTCCCCCAGCTTGGGGAGGAGAGAGCTCATCGCCCCAGTGGCAAACTCCATGCTCGACTCTCTTTTTTTGGTTTCTCTCACTTTTGATTTCTATCCTTCAAGAAGGTACGCATATATATATATATATAGACTACTAGCTTGTTCCAAGTGAGGCTGTGCATGAAAATATTTCAGGCAGCCGATTCTGAATATATAGTTAAACTGTATTTTCTATTGGTGACTTATTAGCCAGACAGACACGGACAAGGAAGCAGTTGCGAATAAGAGCTCATGTTTTGTCCTTGATGCCGTCCTACCACCGAGGACAGGATTAGATTAACTCATGTGGGACAGACGTTTATAGGATGAATATATACATTAGCACCCGAGACTTTATGATAGTGTAGAGGCCATCGCTAAAGTCTTCAAGCCACCTGCCGCACAACTTAATATAATCAGCCTAGTGACAAGGCTAACCATTAACTATGTTTTAAGTACCGATCGCTGAGTCAGATTGCTGTGACATATTAGGAAACTAACCCGTTTGGTGGGACGAGTTTATGTTACTCTATGACGAGCTGAAAGGTCGTCAATGCTGCACGCACGCGGTAGCTACCTCTCACGCATAGATAGAGGGTAACCAATTATCATAGTTAAGCATTTTTTGTATGCGATTCAGTTAGCGTCGTTTTGACTGGGCTCGCTCGGCTCCTTTCAGTGATGCGGTCCACAACTTTCTGCTGGCCATGAAAGAAATGGTAGGTGCCTAAAATTGCCAGAGGGAAGGGTGCTCAACCCTCTAGAGAGGAACGGTGGATGAGATAGGGTGGACAGAGAATATAGACACTAGCATGAGTCTTTTTGTGTGGTGCTTTGTATCGGTGCTTTTTTTCTCATACTAAAAACTCACTTGATCAGTTAGCTTCCTTTTATCTTTGCTCGCTGTTCCCTAGGGGGTTGTTTATCTTAGTAATGCCGATCTCTGTTCTGGAATGAGTCTTTTTGTGTGGTGGATTATATATTTCACACTACACTAGCATGCTTGAGTTTATGCATTTTTCTGATTTAGATACGTACTTTTACAACTGTTGCAAATTGCAGTCACAACTTTTTTCTGATTTAGATGGTACTTAATTATCTCCATCATTACTGACCATTGATTGTTTTTCTTTTGCTTGAAACCGAAATGCCAAGTGAAGTAGAAGGATATCATGAAGTTCTTGGACGGTATCAAACATTAGCGACAATGGCGCCATCAAGGAAGCCTAATAAGTGTGTTCTGTTGCATCCTCTTTGTAGCTGGTAGCAGAAACCGTCCTAAGAAGGATGATGTCCAAAACCAATTTTGCCTGAGCTATTTTTTCCGTTATGAGTGAATCGTCCTAACTGCATTGCATTATGTAGATAGCCCAATCGTTTCAGTTTCTATATGTTTGACAAGCAAGACCTCAAACCTAATTGGCATTGATGCTATCGTGTTAGTGTTTACTCCATTTTCTTACAATCTTTCGATTAGGAGTGAAGTATCGCTATCGTAAGGAGTGAAGTACGCTATCATAATTGCCCTCAAGTTTCTACTTAATTCTAATTGACCTCAAGTTTCTCCTCAATTCAGACCTTTGGTCCAGACTTTTAGTCCCGCACCAATTTGCGGCCGGTACTAATATAACATTAGTACCGGTCCCAGCGGCCGGACAGGCGAACGGCAGCAGTACCGGTCGGTAAGCAACCTTCAGTACCGGTTGGTGTAACCAACCGGAACTAAAGGATTTGGGGCTGGCGCTGCAGCGGCGGGTCCCACGCCGAGAACCTTTAGTACCGGTCTGTGTTACAAACCGGTACTAAAGATGGACATTTAGTACCGGTTTGTGTTACAAACCGGTACTAAAACATTTCGCTATAAATTCCATCTACTCTTCCAGCCCGAGCTCACTTCACTCTCTGCCTCCTCATTTATTTCTCTCTGTTGTTGCTCGAGCTCGGTGGTGATCCGGCGATTTGTCCAATTTGGTGGCACCATTTTTGGTCAAAAAGGTTAGAAATTTGTTTCTCTTACATTTAATTGGAAACTTCAGTTCATTTAGTGCTAGTTTGAGCTCATTTAGTGTTAGTTTGACCTAGATAGAAAAATGTAGGAAAATCTAGAAATGTATTGTTAGTTTGACCTAGATAGAAAAATTTAGAAAAATCTACAAATGTAGCTTATTTAGTGCTAGTTTCATCATTTACTTTGTGCTAGTTTAGCTAATTTTGTGCAAGTTTAGCTCATTTAGTCCTAGTTTAGCTCATTTTATGCTATAATTACGTAATTAATTGTTTATAGAATTATTACTTGTATAATTTTCTTATTTGTGTAACTTTTTGTTATATATAGTGTCATGGTTTTGACATCTGTCCACACTGGCTCTCGCCCGCTCTATTATTCGGATGTGGTACGATTGTTTGTTATAAGTATATGTTTGTTTAATTTCGTGTTTACAAAAATTATACCGACCAACTTAACGTAGATATATTTTTATCTAGCAGGTAGTTGAACCGGAAAATGAGCCCGACCCTATTTTCGAGTTTTTAGTAGAAGAAAACAATGATTTGAAAGCTAAATTGAAAAGAAGTGAAGATCTTCGTCTCGAAGAGAAGATGAAATGGGAGTTGAAGATTGCCGACGTCGTCGATGATAACGAGATCAAGATGGAGGCAATGCGCTTAGATCACAAGATCAAGATGAATGCAATGCGCTTGAAGCTTAAAAAGTTTAGAAAATATGTCATTAGTCAAGAGGCTTGGTATCATTATGCTGTTGGTTCAATAATTACCTTAGTTGTGATTTTGATCGCATTTGTCGTTGGATTGAAATTCTTTAGCTAGTTCTATGTTAGTTTCAATTAATGAATGTTTTATGAGAACTATGTATTAGATTTGTTTAAATATGGTGAACTTGTATTAATGAATTGGTCACGTATCTATCTATTCATGGTAGATATATATATATATAACTATTGTGTAATGGTTTTGTATATATTTACATAATGCAGATGAATCGACAATGGATGTACGTTGACCGACGCACTCCGGAGTTCATGACCGGCGTGCTGGATTTTATCCGTGTTGCTGAGGCAAATAAGCGGGATGGTTTTATGTATTGTCCATGTTGTGCTTGTAAGAATATCAGGAGTTACTCCAACTCAAAAACCATTCACATCCACCTGTTTCAGTCCGGTTTCATGTCCGGCTATAATTGTTGGACCAAACACGGGGAAACAGGGGTCATAATGGAAGACAATGAAGAAGAAGAGGACGATGACAACTATCCTGAGTTTCCTGAATACGACGGTACTACAATGGAGGAAACTGGAGAAGACGCGCCTGACGAAGAGGCGCCGGATGAGCCCGCTGATGATCTTTCTCGGGCCATTGCTGATGCACAGAGAAACAGCGTAAATCAGAGGGAGTGGGTCAAGTTGGAGCGCATGTTGGAGGATCACAAAAAAAAATTGTACCCAGGTGTCGAAGATGACCAGAAAAAGCTGGGTACGACGCTGGATTTGCTGCAATGGAAGGCTGAGAATGGTGTATCGGACAAGGGGTTTGAAAAGTTGTTGAAAAAGATAAAGAAGATGCTTCCAAAGGATAACGAATTGCCCGACAGTACGTACGAGGCAAAGAAGATCGTCTGTCCTCTAGGATTAGAGGTGCAAAAGATACATGCATGCATTAATGACTGCATACTCTACCGCGGTGAGGAGTACGAGAATCCGAATGCATGCCCGGTATGCGGTGCATTGCGGTATAAGATCAGGCGAGATGACCCTGGTGAAGTTGAGGGCGAGCGCCCCAGAAAGAGGGTTCCTGCCAAGGTGATGTGGTATGCTCCTATAATACCACGGTTGAAACGTTTGTTCAGCAACAGAGAGCATGCCAAGATGTTGCGATGGCACAAAGAGGACCGGAAGAAAGACGCGATGTTCAGACACCCCGCTGATGGATCCCAGTGGAGAAAAATCGAGAGAGAGTTCCCGGACTTTGCAGATGACGCAAGAAACTTAAGATTTGGTCTAAGTACGGACGGCTTCAATCCTTTTGGAGAGCAAAGCAGCAGTCATAGCACCTGGCCTGTTACTCTATGTATTTACAACCTTCCTCCTTGGTTGTGCATGAAGCGAAAGTTCATTATGATGCCAGTGCTCATCCAAGGACCGAAGCAACCAGGGAGCGAGCTTGATGTGTACCTCAGGCCATTAGTTGACGAACTTTTAGAGTTGTGGCGGGAAGAAGGTGTACGTGTGTGGGATGAGCACAAACAGGAGGATTTTGACCTTCGAGGGTTGCTTTTCGTAACGATCAATGATTGGCCTGCTCTTAGTAACATCTCAGGACAGACAACTAAGGGATACCATGCATGCACACACTGTTTGGATGATACTGAATGTATATACTTGGATAATTGTAAGAAGTGTGTGTACCTGGGGCATCGTCGATTTCTTCCGGTCAGGCATAACGTCCGGAAGCAAGGAAAGCATTTCAAAGGTGAGGCAGATCACCGTAGGAGGCCTATGGACCGTACTGGTGAACAAATATTTGATATGGTCAAGGATCTAAAAGTAATCTTTGGAAAGGGTCCTGGAGGACTAAAGGTTCCAGATGACGCAAACGGGCACGCACCCATGTGGAAGAAGAAATCTATATTTTGGGAGCTACCATATTGGAAAGTCCTAGAGGTCCGATCTGCAATCGACGTGATGCACGTGACGAAGAATATTTGTGTGAACCTGCTAGGCCATTTGGGCGTGTATGGGAAGAAAAAAAACACAACGGCAGCACGGGAGGACCAGAAACGTTTGAAAGAACGAGACGGCCTGCTTCCAGAACATTATGACGGTCCGGCCAGCTATGCTCTAACCAAACAAGAGAAAGTGATATTTTTTGAATGTCTGAGCAGTATCAAGGTCCCGTCTGGCTTCTCGTCGAATATAAAGGGAATAATAAATGTGGCACAACAAAAATTTCAAAACCTAAAGTCTCATGACTGCCATGTGATTATGACGCAATTGCTTCCGATTGCATTGAGGGGGCTTCTACCGGAAAATGTTCGAGTACCCATTGTGAAGCTTTGTGCATTTCTCAATGCAATATCTCAGAAGGTAATCGATCCAATGATCCTACCAAGACTACAGAATGATGTGGTCCAGTGTCTTGTCAGTTTTGAGTTGGTGTTCCCCCCATCCTTTTTCGATGTTATGACGCATGTCTTGGTTCACCTAGTCGAAGAGATTCAAATTCTCGGTCCCGTATTTCTACACAATATGTTCCCATTTGAGAGGTTCATGGGAGTCTTAAAGAAATATGTTCATAACCGTGCTAGGCCAGAAGGAAGCATCTCCAAGGGCTATGGAACCGAGGAGGTCATTGAGTTCTGTGTTGACTTTATTCCTGACATTAATCCGATTGGTGTTCCACAGTCGCGACATGAGGGGAGACTGAGTGGAAAAGGCACTCTAGGGAAAAAAGTATTTGTATGTAGGGACGGACCTTCTTTCAGTCAAGCGCACTACACAGTTCTACAAAATTCCTCATTGGCAGCTCCGTATATCGAGGAACACATGAATATTTTACGATCTGAGAACCCGGTGGAGGATGAGTTCTGGATTAAAGATCAACACACGGCGAAATTCAGCGGTTGGTTGCAAACACATCTCATGAGTAACACCGAAGTTGATGTTGAGCTGTACTTGTTGGCCAGGACACCATCTTCGACTATAGTCACTTTCGAAGGGTACGAGATAAATGGGAATACATTTTACACGATCGCTCAAGATAAAAAGAGCACCAACCAAAACAGTGGTGTCCGCTTTGACGCAACAAACAGCAATGGGCAAAAGGACACATATTATGGTTACGTAGAGGAGATATGGGAACTTGAGTATGGACCTTCTTTTAAGGTCCCTTTGTTTCGGTGCAAATGGGTCAAGCTGAATGCAGGCGGGGTAAAGGTAGACCCGATGTACGGAATGACAACGGTGTATCTGAACAATCTTGATTACAAAGACGAACCGTTCGTCCTAGCAAATGATGTAGCTCAAGTTTTCTACGTGAAAGACATGTCTACCAAACCAAAGAAAAGAAAAAATATGGAAGCGAATACATCAGACAAGGCAAAACGCCACATAGTTCTTTCAGGGAAAAGAAACATCGTGGGAGTGGAGGACAAGACAGACATGTCAGAAGATTATGATAAGTTTGATGAAATTCCGCCCTTCAAAGTCAACACTGACCCAAGCATCACGTTAAGTAATGAAGATTCTCCATGGTTCCGGCGCAAAGTTAAGCAATCGAAGAAAAGGAGGAATAATACAACAGATGGGAATGTAGGTGATGTGTAATCCAGGAATGATATTTATGAAATATGAGGTCTTTATCACAAACTATGTTGTTGAAATGAGCATAACTTGGTCATTTGTCTTGAAACTTCTAGATGTTCATACATGATACACCTTTTTTGTTAAGACTTTTTTTTGCAAATTTTGTCAGAAATCAAGTTTCTAGAACTATCAATGTTTCTGTGATATAACCACTAGTTGTGTAGTTCAAAGTTGATTTACTTTCGAAAAATCGACATAAACTCAATTAACTAGGGAAAATTAGGTAGAAATCAAAGAAAAAACTACTACTTGGGGATTATCCATCATATGTGGACTAGTTTCCATGAAAATTAAATGGGTGCCATTTTGCATCATATTTTTGGTACTTTGTTCACAAAAAAAGTCATGATTTAAAATGGGGATTATCAATTCCCTTTATTTTAAATGTTACATTTTTTAATATCTAATTTTTGTAATTTATTGAAAACATGTTCTTTAATATAGACATGATTTTTAGTAATTATTACAAACTAATTAAACAATTACATCAGTAGATATAAAAAAACAGAAAGGAGAAAAGAGAAAAGAGAAATAAAATGAAAAAGATCTTTAGTACCGGGCCGTTCTAACAGCCGGTACTAAAGGTTTTCGTTTCGCGCCAGTTTTCTGGGCGCCCAAACGACAGACCATTAGTACCGGGCCGTGCTACCAGCCGGTACTGAAGGAGCTTTAGTACCGGTCCGTGCCATAGACCGGTACTAAAGGTGTGTGCCTTAAATGCAAGACTTGCCCAGATCGGGCAGTTCATCTCCCACACACAGACGTACCCCGAACCCTCGACGACGAAGACGACGCAGCGCCGCCGTGCCACCCTGACGCCGTGCGGCTCCTCGACGAATCGACGCTCCGCTCCTCGACGAATCGAAGCGCCGCTCCCCGACGTCGCTCCCCGACGCCGCGCCGCCGTGCCACGCCGCCCATTGTCTCTGTCTTCTCACTCGAGTCCGCCGCGGCGCCTCCATTGATTCCGGCCATCTCCGACCTCGCCGAGCGTCCCCGACCCCTCCGGCATATTCAGGTGAGCACACTGGTCCTCCTGGACCCCCTCCTTTCTCCTCCTCTTGGTGTAGTTGGTCGGGCCGCGGTGTTCCCCTCTTAGGCCGTTGCCCGAGATCGTCGCCGGAGATGTTGCGCGTCCATTTCAGGGCGGCGCCGCTACGGTTTGGTCGCGGGCGACCATGAGCAGCTCCTCACCGAAGCCGTGGTCGCCGGAGCCGTGCGCGCGACACCGGCCGTGGTGTGGTGGCCGTGACGACGTGGTGACGTCATCGTTAGATAGTTAGGCTATTTTTCGAGTTAGGAGAAAAAATTAGGTATTCTTTGAATTAGGGTTCAAATGCTACTGTTTAGATTCATTGAAATTAGTTCAAATCCTACTATTTTCTAATTCCTAGTTCAAATATCAATTAAGTTGCTAGGAATGTAAGTGAGAAGATGTTTAAATGTGAATTTGTTTAGTTAATCATTTTAGAATTGCTAGGAATTGGTAGGAAATTGATAGAAATGCTACTGTTTTTAAATTGCTATAGGAAATGCTACTGTTTTAGATGAATTGCTACTGCTTTAGTACTATTTAGTTGATTAATATTTGTGCAATGTGTTGATTAATATTTGTGAAATGTGCAAAGGGTAGTGTAATAGTTTTAGAATTCAAGTGTTAGCACTAATATACTTGTGAATTCAAAGAGGAATTTTATTTGATGCAAAGAACTTATGCAATTTTATTTGATGCAAAGTACTTATGCAATTTTATTTGATGCAAAGTACTTGCAATTTTTGCTACTGTTTTAGGAAGTTTCTAAATTTTGGCCGATGATTAGATGGTTGCACGTTGCATCTTCAGGGAGGTGTGAGTGAACCATGTTGTCTGAACATATATGTAATGTTCATTCCACGTTGTTCGCTGACACCATCCCTGAAGCAATTCTATATGAGGCCGTGCTGTCTGTTTTGCAATGTTAGGAAGTTTGTAAATTTGGATTAATAGAGTGGATGCAAAGTAGTTGTGCAAAGTACTTGTGTAATTTAGGGTAATTTTATGGATGCTACTATGTAATTTGATTTGATGCAAAGATTAAAATGCTACAATGTAAGTGTTAGAATTTGTGAAATAGTATTGTGAAAATGCAACCACAATTTTCCGCGGCAACGCGCGAGGAATGCAACCACAATTTCCCCAATGCAAAGTACTTGATTTCGTCGATCCCTCGCCTCACCGTTATAACTTGACATCATGTAGGAATCTCGCCGTCTATCCCTCGCCTCACCGTCGTCCTGTCTGTGACCTTCCCGAGTCTCGTTGATCCCGCGCCTCACCGTCGTTCCCGAGCATCCCCTCGTGCCCTCCCCCGCGGTGAGCCTCTACCGTGCGCACATGTTATTTCTTTACAATAATGCCGCCGCCCGATTTGGCACTAAATTGTTCTATCTTTTTTTTTTGTATTAGTTAAGCTATGGACGGCAGAGCAGGGGAAGATCAATTGTTCGACATCATCAGAGATGGTGAAGATGATGGATCGCAATATCTTAACATGTCCGGTGGTGAAATGGAGGACGAGGAGATTTATAACTTAGAAGCTCCTCCATCCGCCTCGAACAATAATGCCGATGAGAATGTAGCGCAGAATACCGACGAGGTATACATAGCTTCTGGTGATAAATTAATGATTTGATATGTGTACATATACATGTTTTAACATAATATTTCTTCTTTTAGCCCTCCGGATCGGGATCGAGCAAGTCTGTTAAAAGAAAACGAGGCCCGGCCAAAAAGTTAAAAGAAGAAAGATTTGATATCGAAGAAATCTCTGAAATTGGCGAACCGATTGCTCCGAAAGAGCACGCACGTAAATTTGTGAGTCAGTGCGGAGTTATTGTTCGGGACAACATTCCGATCACCATCCGAGAATGGCACAAGCCGAAGGGTGGAGGAGAGAGTTTTGTGTCAGATATTTGCAAGAGGGAACTTCTGAAGTCCGTTTTCCACAATTTCGCCCTACCGACAGGACTCGGAGATGCCGAGAAAAAGAAAGTCTTCCAGTGGACTCTAAAGAAAATGGCCGAACAATTCATGAACTACAAGAAAAGGTTATACCAGCAATTCATCAAGACAAAGAAAACCCCTAATTTTGAAGACGTACAGTACAGGAGGATAAGAGATCAGTGGCAAGAATTCAAGGACTACAAGGAATCAGAAGAAGCTCTGGAAAAGTCGGCGAAAAATAAGTTGAATGCCGACAAAAAGCAATATTTCCAACGTTTGGGGCCAGGTGGCTATAAGACCGCCATTCCTAAGTGGCAAGAAAGGGACGCCAAGTTAATTGCTGCCGGGGTCACTCCAAGTACATCAAGCTATCCCGCAAGGGCGAGACATTGGGCGTACAGCGTCGGGCTGGAGCCCGACCCACAGACAGGGAATCTTGTGTTGAAGGAAAAGGTTAAACCAGGCCCCGAGGGAGAGCCCGAAAGAGAAAAAATTCGGAATAAAGCCAAAGAACTTGATGATGCAGTAGTTGCCGCTCGGGAGGGAAGGTTCGCGCCCAATAGAGAGAAGGACGAGCTGTCACTCGCCCTCGGGAATCCTGAACACACTGGGCGAGTACGAGGCGTGGGCGTCGTCCCTTGGAAGGTTGGGTTCCCCGAGCATAGGGACACCTACAGGAGTCGCGACAGGAAGAAGAAACAGGAGGCAGAGAAATATCAGCGGTTGGAAGACATGATAATAGACCTGCGACATGAAATGAGGCAGAAAAAGGTATCTGAGCCGCAGGAGGACCAACTTGATATGGCATCTCAGCGGAAAAGCAGCGTGGCTTCCACACAAAATGTCCAGCCTGATGACGCAACATACCCCGTGGATCAGATTCAGGGGCGAACAAACTGTGAGCTGCACATCAAGATGAGGAACCTATCCATAAAGGTGGCGGTCGGCTTTGCTTTAGAGAATATTACCGGAGCAACCCTTCATGGCGGTCAGATTCCAGCTGGCTACGCGCGAGTCGGGGTGGACGAAATTATGAACGGATTCGAGGACCTAGAGCTTGACTTTCCTGGAGCTGAAGGGGAGACGACACTGGGAGAAGTGTTGCGCGGAATCATTCTATGGAGAAAGGAACACATCGTGTTTCCTGGAGAATCGACGCGTAGGCCACCAACCCGTCCGAGTAGCAATCAACCTCCAAGTCCACCCCGCATTGAAAATATGGACACCGAGAGGGAACCCAGCGCGACTCCATCTCCCCGGTGCGCGAGTCCAACCCAGCGGGAGTCCACCCCGGAGCGTGCAAAGAGTCCACTCCAGCGGGAGTCCACCCCGGAGCGTGCAAAGAGTCCACTCCAGCGGGAGTCCACCCCGGAACTTGCAAAGAGTCCACTCCAGCGGGAGTCCACCCCGGAGCTTGCAAAGAGTCCGCCCACCGGCAATAGGACCTTCTCAATGAGGCAGAAGATGCTTGCCGGTGCGTCGAGTGGTGCTCCAAAGGACACCTACAAGTACGGGCCGTCGTTGAAGGATCTTCCGGTGTTAACTTACCACCGGACCGTTGAGGAGAATGCTCCCTTGGTCAAAGCTCACAATGCCGCACACTTTGCGAAGAAAGTGCCCGAGCCAAAACAGGTACTAAACCCTAAGGGTGTTAAACACTTTTTAGACATCGTCTGTGATCCTGACCGTAGAACTTTGCCTGATAACTATGAACGCTCTATCTCGAAGAGTTTTGACACGCAAGAGGAGAATAAAAAGAAAAGGGTCGCTGCACAGAAGAAGAAGAAGGGGAAAAAGGTTCCCCAGCTCGGAGAACAGAAAGTACAGTCGGTCGCCCCGCTGAAGGTTCAGACAGACAAGAGTCCCAACGTTGGGACAAATGTTCCTGTTACTGACTACATGGACGATGATGCATTTGACGCACTTTTCCCCAAAGAGACTGAGATAGCACGGACGTTTGTCTACGGGAAAGATCTTCTCCCTAGTGATGAGATGGTGCGTCTAGCTTTTCAAATGCGGAGATTGCATGACTGGTACATGAAGGTTGCAAAGGACAAGCAACTCGTGTTTTACGTGACATACCGAGAAGACCAATTCTTCGTCAACCACGAGATATGTATCGAATTTGATGAATTATGGCAGTTATACAACCGGCGTGCTCTCGACGCAACTATCATGAGTTGCTATGTTCTGTAAGTGTTTTTTCTAAATGTCTAGCTGAGCATGTAATTATCCTCACTAATTGAGCCTGTAATTATCTGCACTATATTCTTTCGTATGCTATTATATATGCAGGTGGATGCTTATCGAGTGCAAAAGGAAAAGACTCTGGGAAGTTGGGTTCATTGACCCATCTATCGTTAACTGCAAAAACTTAGAGCGGAAGCCCGGGGACTGCGAGGAGGCATTGTTGAGGTCGCTATTGAGCCAAACACATGCGGCAGATATACTTCTTCCTTACAACTTCAAGTGAGTGTGACTGTCTTCAACACATTTCTATATTGCTAATGACTAGATGTTAAGTTTAATTGATGAGTTATATTCATGCCTCACTATATAAACGTGTGCAGCTTCCATTGGATTCTACTGGACATTATCATTGACAAGGGATTAGTTGAAGTATTTGACTCATTACGCAAACCACAATCATACTACCAGGACTTGATTGACATGCTTCAGAGGTAATTTCAACCATTAACCCCATTTCATGATATCAAGTAATCATAACACATTTATTCATTTGCTTTTGTGAGTAGGGTTTGGAAAATATTCATCAAGAGAGAGAGGGGTGAATGGAAACCAGAGCTGACTATTAAACATATTGATGTAAGTGTGCTACTATTAAACATAGTCTCTTTAATTCATCATCATTTTGAATTATTATTTAATTAAGTTATATTCTCGTAAAGACCATGAAGCAGCCTCCGGGAAATGAATTATGTGGATTCTACGTCTGCGAGTTCATGAGGACCTTGAGCGTTGAGCAGGCGTCGCGTGAAAAAAGAATGGATGTGAGTGTGACTGGCTTGTACTATATTTCAATCTTATTATGATTTGATATATATATATACACACACAACTAATATATTCATATTGATCTCGTTTAAAGCTTAACGACAAGCGGAACGCCATCCTACCACATCAGTGCGTAGAAGCAATTCAAGAGGAGATAGCGGGATTTATCCTTGAGGAGGTCATGAATCCAAAGGGAGAATATCATAATCCTAAATATAGCTATGCCATATGAAAGAGGAGGATGTATGACATTATTGCGATCTCTATACACCGGATTGTATATATGTATATATGTATGTAATAACGTAGTATGAATATGTCCTATATCTAAATTATATTATATATCAACGTTTACCGTATGTAGTAGCTTAGAATACATATACGGAAGTATATTACGTATGCATCAACGTGTACCGTGTATATATATAATACCGTATGAATGTATAACAGTAGATGAAAAAGAAAACATAAAATAAAATTGCAGTGAAGAAAAGAAAACAGATAACAGAAAAAAAAGGAAACGAAAAATAAATTGCAAAACCCTTAAAACCTAAACCCTTTAGTACCGGCCGGTGTTACCGACCGGTACTAAAAGTTCTCCGCACGAGCTCGAGCCCCACGCCCACGTGGGGGCCCTTTTAGTACCGGACGATAAGAAACCGGTACTGATGCTGGGGGGGCATCAGTCCCGATTGCGCAGTACCGGTTGCGAAACCGGTACTGATGCTCCTCCCCGACCGGTACTAAAGAGCCGTTTTCCACTAGTGAGTGAAGTATCGCTATCGTAAGAGCATGTTGTCACGGCCAGATGATGCTTCTAGTGTATATCTCATCCATGTCAAGGCGTTTCATCGCTTTGGCTGTATAGAAATTACAATGTTTTCATTGATAAAAATTATTGTCTTATCTACAGTACGCTCCGTTTGCGGTTACCATTGCAAGGTGTTGAGCATCGAGACCTATTTACGGAGGTTTGTAGAAGATTGGCGAGATACAGCAAGATACTTTTTATCCCAACATGGATAGTAGCATAATCTGCGGATCGACCTTCCACCACCATAAACGTTTTTATAATTTTTAATCATGAAATAAAATACTTATGTGACTTCAGGAAAGGGTAGACGCTACTCGTTGAGGATACTTCCAAAATAGGAGAAATTGGAAAAAAAAATCATCTTTCTCTGAGGTTGTATATAATAGAAATTTCCTTATTCTTGTTTGAGCTTAGAAATTTCCTTGTCCTTGTTTGAGCTCGGAGGGCTTGCATGTATCATGCATAAAATTTACTAAAGCGAGAATGTTCAGTAAAGCTCAGAAATAATGCTCAGTATTTATGTATCATTTCTAGTTATTTCTAGTTTTTAGGTACCACAAGTCTGTGACCTAGCCTGATTATATGTCGGCTATCCTAATTGTATTCTGCTGTACATGTAGCATTTGCCCTTGTTCAGTGACATGATTTGTTTCGCTCTACTACCAACTACATGTAGAAGTAGAATACATGCATTTGTTTGAACGGTTGCATTACTGCTGGCATTGTTGCAGCTGCAGCATTACTATTACCACTGCTGTGCTTACAGCATGATGTTTCATCCAGTTTATTGATCTTAAAATGCTGATGATTATCTCCATCCTGACCATCGATTGTTCTGTTTTGCCCGGAACAGAAATGTCACGTGAAAAAGAGGGACATCAGGAAGTTCTTGGATGGTATCTACGTCAGCGACAAGGGTGCCATCAAGGAAGAGTAGGAGCTGTGATCTGTTTCTTACAACCCCTTTGTAGCTGGTACTAGAAACGGTCGTAGAGAGAAAAACCATGTCTTACTTTTTGAATGAATCGCATGATCATTGTGATTTGTACTGGATCTATCTATTGGAGATTTTATGTAACTGGAAATGGTGTTCCCTATTTTCTGTTTGGTATGCAAAGACATCTGATCTAATCTTTGTGTTGCCAAGTGTTTCGCCTGCCTTATACTGAACTCTTTTGGGCTCACACCACACTCTTATGGTTGATAGGTAGATTGTACTACATATTGTAATTGTCGAAATGGTTTGATAGGGAGCAATTTAAGGCTCATATTTCTGCTTTTCAAGGATTGTACGAGGTACCATACAGAGTACTCCCTCCGATCCTATAAATCTGTGTTGTACTGGTTGTACGTTCATTTCTACCAAAACTTATACCTGGATCGGAGTGAGTAACAGAAATGGCGATACTGGTAACCATTCTCACAAGACTGGGCCGGGCTACACCGTCTCTAGTCAGCTAGCTCAGTTCACTCTCACTTCTGCTAAAAAAAAGCTCACTCCTAAGACTTCTCGCACGAGCTGTGCTCTGCATAACGCCTGGCCGGAAGAAAGGAGCAGAGGCGCCGGCGACCTTAGACCGTCCCTGGCAGCGGCCGGAGCTTCTCTGTTCCTCTCCGGCATTCATTCTCCGGCGGGAAACCTTATCTGGAATTTTCTCCCTAATATTTGCTTGCTGCGGCAAAGGGATGCTCAGCTGAAGATGGTGGATGTTGCTGAGGTGGAGATACCCAAGCTGTAAGATCCCATCTCCTCCATCTCTTTCGGTTCTCCCCACATATCACTTCACTTCCTGCAGGCCATCAAAAGCTCTGCTGGTCGGCAATAAAATCTATTATATGCCAGCCGCCAGTGATGATGGCATGATTGTCTTTGATTTGATGGCCTCAAGCTTCTCCAAAGTTCAGCTTCCACGACGACTACGAGTGAAGGATCTCTATTATAAGAGCATGTTGACACATCGGTTAAAAAAAAAGAGAGTATGTCGACACAGGGCAGATGATGTGTCCAGTGTATATCTCATCCATGTTAAGAAGTTTCGACTTCGCATCTGGCTCCACAAGGGAGACAACTGGTTGCTAGTCAATAACATTTGTTTGCATAGGATGCTTGCTATTTTGCCGATGTCAGATCACACACATATAAGTCAGATGGGAGACAATGGTCAGTTTGTATTGTTACGGATGGGCCGCTACATCTTCTAGTTGGAAATTAGGTGCAGTTCAATGCGTAAAATACATGAGGACAGGGTAAATGGCCAATGCGTTTGTTCTATCCATCCTTTTATGATGATATGGCCTCCAACATTCCCTGCCATCAAGGATGACCCTGCCAGATTTCTGCATGGACATCTCATCATGTTTTATCATTTTTTCTGAACTGTCAGTGCAAACTACAGACTAGGCCTACAAAAGTATTACTCTTGTTATCATGTTGGCCACTGTATAAGAGCTGAAACATTCCCAGTTTTGTCAACATACACTGCTTTATTGTTTTTTTAACATAAGAGCCTACAATGATTTTGCCTTGTTTTAAAAAACAAATCTTGGAATATTTTCATGAGCCCAGCAAGATTGGAATTTTAACTTACTATTTTTAAATATAGTTATATGGATTTCTGCTTATTTTAAACTCTGACCATGAAGCTATGTAAGAGATTGTTAATACTTTTTGTTCTGAATGTTACTTAGTGTATTGTATATTTCTTTTTTGAACACAAGTTGTTTGTTGATTATATGCAGGGTTGCTTGAACCTATGCATGATTCTCTGATTCAGTTACATCATAGTGGGAGTCCAAGATAGCAGTGGAGCATTTGGAATTGTGTGACACTCCTTGTAATATCAGGATTTGTTTTACTGGAATGCAAACTACATAATGGAAATATTTCCGTCTGTGATAGGAAAGTCATTTAACCCATACCGCTGTAGCTTTTTTTGGAAAAGAGGCTATATCGTTTTGTAAGCACACGTATCAATTCATTATTGTTAAACTAGCCACTTGTTAGTCCATTTGATATATTAGTGTGTAAAACGGAAAGCACATTCTGATGCTCAGTTATCTCGAACATAATCCTTCCTCTGTTTTCTATGAAACAGGAAGATTTTGGATGGTCAGTGATAATTTAGGCGCCAGCAAAGAAGAGATGATGGCCCCATCAGAGTAGAATTTTGTGTTCACTATCAGTTGTGCTAGATAATTATGATAAATATAAGTCCTATCTGTTATGATGCTATGTATACAACTTGATGCTACAGCCCACACCTTAGTCTTCTCATTATATCTCAAGGTGTTGGACTGTTGGTACTGAAGCTGAAGGAAAATAAAGGATGCAGCTGTTGTCAAGAAAGGTAAGATGGGACTGAAGATTCTGCAACGTGGAACAGAAGCTTGAGATAAGGAATGGCTGATACTTATGAAATTTGACTGCAGTAAACATAAACATAAAAAATTGTGTGAGATCGAATGTTTGGCCTTAGAGAACATAGACATGCAGTCGTAAATCTTCAAACAAAATTACAGAATAGGTTCACAACTACAGGATAAACTAAATTTGCTCGAGATCTCAGGACAGTTATCAGGGAGGTAGTGCGATATTCTGTGGCAGCTTGCGTCATCATCTGCACTGCATCAATGGCTACACCAGTTACAGCAGCAAGGTAGTCGTTGTCGTCCCTGTCAAGCAAGGTAACCTCGCATTAATGATTCTGCAACATGGAATGGAAGCTTCAGATAGCATGCAGAGAGGACCTCCGATTACAGTTTCTCCTCTTGTTTGGAAAATGCCCTTGAGACAAGGGATCCTTTTTCCAGCGACTTATTTCTTGAAGCAACAAAAACATTCTTGCTTGCTACTCCCTCCGTTCTAAATTAATTGACTCAGATTTAGTACAAAGTATACTAATTTGAGTCAATTAATTCAGAACAGAGTGAGTAGCTGATGTAAGGCAGTCCCATGAGTTATCACCGTCACCGCCTGCGCCACCACGAGGAAACACATCATAAATTACATGGATAATATACTTATTACCAGCTAGAGGTATACACTTCACATGGATCGCCCAAATTGTTGTATATAATTACCTGCTATGTTATATTAGTTAGTCGAAACCAAATAATTAGATTACAACATGATAAATCAAGGAAATTATATCTTGAGAGAGAAACTGTTACAAGGTAATCAGTTTGCGTCAGAACTCACCTAATGTTCTGCTAGAGCCTGGTAATTCTGTTCGAATTGAATTTGGGGCCCTTTCCTTCTTTATTAATGGAACAAGTAGCCTTTCCTATATAATTCGTCATTTTTGCTACAAAATACTTTACTCATCATAACACATTACTCTATGAGCACCTGGTTGGTCCCTCCTCCTTTTTCCGGGCTTGGGACCGGCTACGCGATTGTAAGTGTTACCTTAAAATAGCATAGGCGGAGTTCCCCACCCCAAACCAAATAAAACACATAAAAAAGGGAAAACATGAAAACGCTAATGAAAACAGACGCCCTCGGCCACAACCTCAACCCCTACCAAAAAAAAACACATAACACTAACACACAATTTTTAATTTTCGTTTTTATGAAAGAACTGCGAAACAAATCAATAAAGTTTAATTTTTTCATTTAAGTGATTTTCCTTGCTACATAGAGTTTTTTTTAGGATTTTATAAAAATATATGTTGATTCAAGGAGAAACATACTAATTCTACAAAGCAGTAAACAACATTTTTTTATTTTCTGATTTTTTAAACCACTCTAATGCTGAAAACAAATACCCATCTTTTCTTTCTAGATTTTTTAGTCTTTTTTTGTGCATCGATGGGAAACTCAAGCGGATGTACTGACTTTCCAACTGGCCACCAGCCTGTAAATAGAGTGGTTATGTAAGCATATAGCCAAGACATATAGAGTACATCCCTATGTCCATATGAACTATTGAACCTTTAGATGGGTATTTCGCAATGAAAATAAGGTTTCAACTTCATGTAGTACCGATAGTTTGGAATTTTAAAGCTCTGGAGAACTGAACACAATTGGAATCAATAGTTTAGTTTTGTTAAATCTAACAAGGATAAATGAAGCGGCGTTCTCATATGAAAAACATATAGGAAGGTGATTATGTGTGGACATCTTGCATATGGCTCGGAATGGAAAAGAGAGATGGACGCATATACCTGTCAAGCATGACCGAAGGATGATAAGAAGCTTCAAATCTGACTTGTCGTCACCGCCTCCTCAATGGTGACATGAGATATCTTGTCCGTCACATCATTGTCCGACTAGAGTAACAATGAATCAATAATTATATATAAGACGAGTATCGTAGGTACACCACACAAGAATGTAACCAGAGGTAGTAGTTGATGTGAGTATCCAGCGTTGTACCTCATGGTCGTTTCCTAAAACCCCCTCCTTGGATCCACCCTCTTCATCTTCATCATACTGGAATTGGAACAAAGTAAGCAATGCATGAATAACTACAGAAAGATATGCTTCA
The DNA here is from genome assembly GCA_026929855.1 of Poa annua. Lineage (NCBI taxonomy): Eukaryota > Viridiplantae > Streptophyta > Magnoliopsida > Poales > Poaceae > Poa > Poa annua. Next base: position 1,127,405 of record CM049436.1, read on the forward strand.
TATGTGGGACCATACATCTATGATCTATCGTACGCATTTTGTCATATTTATAGCAGCGCTCAAAGAGTAGGATAATATATAGTATACACAATAACGTGCATGCATACCTTTGCTCTATCTGCAGAGGAAACTTCCTTGGAGACATCATCGTTGTGAGACTGAAATTTGAGACAGCAAATAATTTGCAGGGATTAGGAAACAGAGAGATATTCACATGGCACTTAATAATGTAATCAACCCTCTTACGTACCTCGTAATAATTTTCTCTTTCTATTTCTAGTGTGGGACGGTTGGGGTGGGTTTGTGCCACAAGCCTCAGCGCTGCCTCTGCTTCCTCTACCTGCTCACAGCTGCAGTCGGTGCAGTCAAGCCAATAAGTGACTTTCTGGATCGATCGCATATTCCTTACCCCCAAACCGACGGGCATTCCCACAGTAGCATTGCATTTCAGTTCTTCAAGCATCGGCAACGCTCCCTCCCCTCCACACAGGATCTCGATAATTATACATAAGTATCTCAAGCTCGGGAACTCATCACTAGCAACAGGATATGGCAAACAATCATCATTTTTATTCACGAGGCTCAGATGGCAGAGCAACGGAAGCTTTCCAAGGAGTTCTAGGTCCCGCGCTTCCACGGCCTGCACTTCTATAAACAGGTAGGACAGGTGCGGAACACATGAAACATTGATCCATGACGGCAGCCTAGATAAACAAATAGAAGAAAGAGCCAACTCATGGAGATTGGAAGGAGGTACCCAGTCTTCCCAGCTGCCAACAAAGAGCGAACCCTCTGCCTCATAACATATCCATAGACTCTGCATTTTGTGCATGTTGCGCAGAGACTCCGTCAGAGACTTGAATGCGCTCTTCTCCATCTCATCAAAACTGATGCGAAGCACAGTCAGCGCCGTCAGCTTTCCTAGATCAGTAACAAAGTTTGGGCACTTGTCCACCGAGCATAGCTGAAGCTCTTCCAGGGATGTCAGCTTTGCTATCCCACCCATCATTCTCGTACCTTTAGTAGCACACAGGCGCATTAGTTTGCTTAGCTCGCCCACAGATACCGGCAATTCTTTGATCCCACTTCCACTTACGTCCAAAGTCTGCAAGTACTTGAGATCGTGACCAATATTCTTTGGGAGCTCTGCAACAGGGGTATAAACCAGCCCTAGGTACCTCAGCTGAACCAGCTTTCCAAGATGCTCAAGACGACAACCTTCCCCAGAAAAATCACAGCTATCAAGAAGTAGTACACGTAATACTTTAAAGCTCAGGAGTTGAATCAGTCTACTACTACCGGTGCACAAGGTAGCATTAAATGACCTCACGTGCCCCATTTCCATGTTGATAAGGTGGTGTTCCGCACTTCTTTTGTGGACAGCTAATCTACGAATACTGCCACTTCTATTTGGTGAGTATGTACTGATCTGCTCCTGCTCACTATCATGTATGGTAACAAAGTTTAATTCGCTTGACAAGTTGCGGATTAAATCAAGCACCATATCATGAACGCGGCAAGCATCCATAGTACCGTTGTGGTTCTCTATCAACTGAATCATACTTCTATTAATAAGTTGATTAAAATAGCTCTCCCCAACTTCAAACAACCTTAGCCCTTGTTCAGTAGGAACAAAACCTTCCGCAATCCAGATCCATATCAAGTCATGTTTCAAAATCGTATGATCTTCTACAAACATGCTTAAGTGCAATAAACAATTCTTTAGGCAAGAAGGGAGATCATAAAAGCTATAAGACAATATCTTTCTCGTGTTCTTAACAACATCGTTATCCTCGTGCCCAAATCCAATAGAGTCATACACCTTTGACCAGTCTTCCGGCCGTTTACCAGCAAGCAAGCTAGCTATTGTGATGATAGCTAACGGCACACCTCCACATTTGCTTAAGATTTTATCGGGCACTTCATCAGATTGACCATCAAAACCTTTTCCTTTACCACCACATATTCTTGTGTAGAATAATTTACTTGAATTATCATCAGAAAGTGGTTTTATGTTGTAGACACCACCAACTTTTTCAGCAACTTCACCAATACGAGTAGTCGTGATTATCCTACTTCCAGTATCATCATCCACCAAAGCGCATTTAATCGTTTCCCATGTTGGTGTTTCCCATATATCATCAATAACTATCAAATATCTAATTTCACAAGACAAGAGGCCTGAATTAGTAAATAGTACTAACAAGGGTCTATTGGAACCATTAAAATAAGAAGCATTGCAGTACCTAATTTTTTAGAAACATTGCAATTTGTGTGTGTCAAGGTGTTAATAATGAGAGTATAAAAATCCAGTTAATATAGGAGTTTATAATTGATGGTAGTTAATGCTCATTCCCATTCATAACTAACAAACGTTATGAGAGGCATGCGGAAAATGACCACTACCCAGCCACACTCCTGCCGCGCGCACGCCCGATGCCGACACGCAACTTCGGCGGCCAAGCCCAGGCTTCATCTGCAGTGCATTGTGGAGGGATCTCCTCTCGCCAACGGAGTAGAACTGCAGGCCTTGGGCTCCCGCGACCCTGTGCGTGTCGCAACGACACCCCGCTGCGGCGCCAACCAACCTCTCGCGCTCCTAGGCCGGGGACGCTGTGTCGCCTCCGCCTAGCCTCCTCGCCGTCCATGGACACAACGAAGTTGTGTGCTCACTGCCTCGCCCCCATTCACCAACTCCGCTCCATCACTTGTGTAAATCGGATCCGGTACCTCTCTTGCAATCTCTCCAGTCACAAGGAGAGAGATTGTCCGCTCCAACGCGCCACCAAGTCTGCTCGCCCCGGGCTTGCTCGCCAATCGCCATCCTTTTTGATACCCTTCTTTTTCACATAGCCCTTTCGTGCACTGTTTTCACCACCGCTCCGCGCGCCACCCATGGGCTTGCTCCATCAAGGTCCGCCTGTCCTACCCCGCCGCCGCCCTTCGAGCACGCCTGCTGCACGACGATTCATCGGCCACAACTCGTATGTCCCGACGCTTGCCTCCCCGTCGACGAGATACGTGCGATCCTCTCCGGTCCGAGCTCAAGGAGCTTGTGGCCGAGGTAGTCACTCTTATCCTCGCCGAGCTATGCGCGACTCGAGCGTATGCGAGGCATCACGTCACAGTCAGAGGCGCTCAAAGACGTCCTGCTGCCTGACCGGGGTGAGGACCCCTTCCCACTCTACATGGTGACGAGGTCGTGCCAAGTGATGAAGCGCCGAGATGGCGGAGATGAGGCTTCCCTCTCTGAGCGGCTATGGGGTTGTGCTAATTGACGAATCGGGGCACCAGGTAACGAAGATGAAGCTGAACGGTGTTCGATGAATTTTTGGTACCAAAATTCATGATATATGAATTAATTTACCACAACCTTTGTCTATGACAAATGGGACCCACGAGATACAAAATATTTCTGAAAGAATATATATTTGATATTGGACTCATTTTGTAGATTGTGTTGTACACGTCACGATAGTGCAAACAGATTAATATTTTGATGTACCGTGTGGGAAATATGATGTTCAGAAGTATTGGAACATATACACACGTAACGTCCATGCAAATACGAGACATACTAAACTTCACGTTCTGAAGAGATAAAATAAACTAATGACCCACCGGTCATGGACTCTGTGTCCTAAACTTGGTTACGATCGGTACGGCTGATTTCACGCCTAGACGCTGTGGAGATAGCTACGATCTTTTAAACGTCATGCGTTTCTAACGAACCGACGTGATTAGCCAGCCCTACGGCTGCCTATTTATACCCAGCTGATCGCTCGCCACAAGGGTGAGGCACGTACAGATCGAAGAAACACCGGCCGGGAGGCACGCACACGGCCGCCAGGCCACGGCGCAGAGAGCAGGGCAAGATCGGATCGCCGCTGCTCCTCGACGCAAGCACACCTCGGCTAAACACAACACCACACCACGTTATATCTCGTCGGAGTACGAAATCGTGCGCCGGAGGCCGCGCCTCGGCGCCGACATGATTCATTCATGGTAAGATGGGTTAAAAATCGGTTGTATCATTGATCGTTGTGTGATGAAAAGAAACAAATCTCAACGTGGCTACTCGGTGAAATTTTACCACCATGATCCGGCTGTTTCATCTACGTCGTTATGTATCAATCTTTACCGCCGCTTCATCAACGTCGGTCATGTGAAGTGTGGTGCCGACTGCCTCATCAAAGTCGCGCATGCTGAAATCTACGACCATGGTGTTGACCGCCTCATCAACCTCGCACATGTGTCAATCTTGATGGAAAAAGAACAATCTCACCGTCGTGGCTCTAGATCATCATCTACCGTGTGTTGCAAGTATAAGTGAATCTTTACCATCATGATCCGAGTGTTTCATCCACGTCGTCATGTATCGTTACCGCTATGTTGACGGCTTCATCAACGTCGGTCATGTGTGAAGCTCGCCTCATCAAAGTCGCCCATGCTGAAATCTACGACCATGGTGTTGACTGCTTCATCAACGTCGCGCATGTGTCAATCTCTACAACCGTGGTGTCGACCGCCTCATCAACGTCGTCCATGTGGGAATCTACAATCATGGTGGCGACCGCCTCATCAACGTCGGCCCATGCGAAGCATAACCATGGCAACGACCGTCTCATTAACATCGTTCATGCGGAGTACATGATTTATCATCACAAGAGTATCGTCCGATTGTTGCATCTATGTTGTCGGTATATGAACTTGTTCCTTGTAAAGATACGACATGCTTCATCAATTGTCTATCTCAAATCCATGGCCTGATCTCGATGAGACATGGTCGAAGTCATCATTTTTATCTTATGTCTAGTGCCGACGAGGCTAGACAAAATCATCGCCTTGTGATGACGAGGCTCGATTACTATGCAATCAACACGTCCTAATTTTGATGGGATGGACACACCGTTGCTGAGCACCGACGAGGCAAAAGCAACACACATACTGTCCGATTTGATGAAGTTCGGGATATATGGCTGGGCACCGACAAGGCAATAGTCACCCTCTTCATCCTTTCAATCTCACTCTTAATTACGCACGTCGAGATTATCTCGTGATCGTGTTTCGGCAAACAAATCCACTCCTTTTCTCATGTTCATCTAACACGACGACGACTACGATGCAGCTTAATCGGAGGTTTTCTGTAGGCTTGACCTACGGATGTAATTAACCGGTGGCTTTGCAAAAGCGCCGGGAATCAGCGGACTACACGCAATCTCTTCAGTCAGATCCTTCATAGTTGTAGAAGGCAAAATCGGCAAACTCTTATGGGAGCATGTACATGTACTTTGTATTCAATACAATGATCAATAAAGATACAGAGTTCCCATATATACTTTGTGTTTGCCATCTCTCTTTTTGTTTTGTTTTCGTCAAACAAACGGCGAGACCGAACATTGCCACGAGATCATGTCGCGCGTCATGTGCATCGCCGTCGGGCGGCTCCGAGCTAGATGATATTGACGCAACACAAAGTCCGATTGGAGCTACAACAATCCATCCATGCCGAGCGGCGCCAACACACCAGGGACGGATTCAAGGGGGGGCGAGCAGGGGCTACGCCCCCCCTATGATCGTAGTTTTCCTTGGTAATATTGACACTTTCAGTGTAGGTTAGCTAGCTCAGCCACCCCGATACAAATCACACACACTACTTGCCCCCTTTAACCTTAATTTCTGGCTCTGTCCCTACAACACACCCATCAGACGCTGAGAACACCGTCGTTGTCGAGTTCACTATCATCAAGGAAGGTTCGGAGCCGTCACGGGATGCTGATTTCGAAGATGATGTTGAAGCTGCCCTGTTGGGTGATTTCTTGGCCGCTTGACGGTTTATGGTTGAGGTGGAGGGGCTCTATCATCGATACTAGCGGGATGGAGGTGAGCGCGGAGGGAGACATCACACCCCGTTGCTAGGCTAGGTTCAAGAACTCTTCACCGGCCAACTATGCCATTGCTTCCTTGTCATGTGCCTCAGACACCGACTATGGCCCGTGTTGAGCTGTCGACGCCCGAAATTTGCAACCGTGCTCGTGCTAAATCAAAGATGTTGGCCATCGATAAAGTTATCCGTGTGCTAAACAAAAGATGAGAAACCAAGTTGCATAGGATGTTCCTTTGGAGAAGGCTCGTAAGCAATTTGTCGGTAGCTTCATGACACAACTGCCTGACTCGTCTTTTGACTCGTCTTTGCAGGCGCTCAGTCATCTTTTCAAACTCAACATGCCGAGCCTTGCCGCCCTTGACGACGCACTCTTAGGCCTGGCCGGTCCAGGGGTGTGGAGATCACGCCTTCATCTAAGTATGAGGGCTACACCTAATTCTCCTGCCCTGGCCACGACGAGGGCCGATTATGTAGAAGTTTTGACCGGCTGAGTTTTACTGTGGCCGGCCTTATATCTTTTTTTTAATAATTTTTTTACCTTGGCCTTCGATTTACTCTTTTTATATTAATATAAAAGACAAAGTTTTTGTCTTTGTTTTAAAAAAACTAACGTTATGGGACAAAGTTCAGACCTATAATCCTTAACGTAAAAAAGCCATGGCTGTGTTGCGTGCTGTGCTTCAGGTGGTGGGTGCTGGTCCTACGGTGGATAAAATGTGAAATTGCACTCGAGCATTCCAGTAGGAGAAGCAGCCTTAGGTGTCACTCATGTACATATTTATATGTTAATCTTTTACTATTTTTCTTGAGCTAATATTAAGCAAGAAATTTATAAATAAAGCGATCATAATATTTCATTCATTACGCTGTCAGTTTTACCTCACAGTTTGATTACGCTGAACATTAAAACACGCATTTCATGATACATAAATTTTCATCCAACTTGAAAACAAAATAGAAGCAGCAGGACATATATTTGACACAATGAAAGCAGTATTAAGTTATTGAGTACAATATGACAAAGGGCAGTAATGCATACCTCTTGTTTGCAAGGAATTTTCGCAGCTGGTTAATGAGTTGTCTTTCATCCAATGTTGAAGCAGAGTTATACATTTCGACATCTAATTCAAGGAGAATGTCCTTCAAAACTTTCTTTATGTCAGGATTTTGACCCACCGGAACAAAACCTGCACAGTCAAATTTCTTATCAAGCGTGTCATACACTGCTTTGGCAAGAGTTGTCTTTCCCAATCCTCCAAAACCTACAATGGAGACAGTTTTGAGTTTGTTATCCGACACATCCCGGTGGTCGGACAACACCTCCATCACCTCATCCATGGGCTTGTCAATTCCTACAAGGTCAGATACTTGCTTGTACATGGACAAGAGACGCGGGTCGACCTCCGTCTTGGCAACAGTGTTGCCAATAACATCTTTGTACCTGTCGTACCTTTCCTTCACCTCTTTAACCTGGATCTTGACGTCTTTGATGTCGCTGGCTATTTCATGACGAATCTTGAGCTTGGTGACCTTCTCGCAGGTCTTCTTGATGAACCCCAAGAAAGTGTGGGGCTTCTCCGGTTCAAGACCCTCGACACGCACCATGAAGGAGTCGAGGCTGTCCTCGATGGCATAGGACAGCTCCCTGACGTCGTTCGCCCAGATCTTGACCATTGGATCAAGCTGGTGCAGCGGCACGTCGGACACCTTCACAAGTGCAGCTTCAATGATCAATAGCTCGTCCCTGAGGTCCTTGATCCCCTTCTTCAAGCCCTTCTGCAGGTCGTACTCCTCAAGGAGCAGCTCCCCCAGCTTGGGGAGGAGGGAGCTCATCGCACCCGTGGCGAACTCCATGCTCGACTCTCTTTTTTTGGTTTCTCTCACTTTTGATTTCTATCCTTCAAGAAGGTACGCATATATATATAGACTACTAGCTTGTTCCAAGTGAGGCTGTGCATGAAAATATTTCAGGCAGCCTATTCTGAATATATAGTTAAACTGTATTTTCTATTGGTGACTTATTAGCCTGGCAGACACGGACAAGGTTGTCCTTGATGCCGTCCTACCACCGAGGACAGGATTAGATTAACTCATGTGGGACAGACGTTTATAGGATGTACTCCCTCCGTTCCAAATTAATTGACTTCTATTTGCCTACATGACATATACATATATGGGTAAATAGAAGTCAATTAATTTAGAACGGAGGGAGTATACATTAGCACCCGAGACTTTATGATAGTGTAGAGGCCATCGCTAAAGTCTTCAAGCCACCTGCCGCACAACTTAATATAATCAGCCTAGTGACAAGGCTAACCATTAACTATGTTTTAAGTACCGATCGCTGAGTCAGATTGCTGTGACATATTAGGAAACTAACCCGTTTGGTGGGACGAGTTTATGTTACTCTATGACGAGCTGAAAGGTCGTCAATGCTGCACGCACGCGGTAGCTACCTCTCACGCATAGATAGAGGGTAACCAATTATCATAGTTAAGCATTTTTTGTATGCGATTCAGTTAGCGTCGTTTTGACTGGGCTCGCTCGGCTCCTTTCAGTGATGCGGTCCACAACTTTCTGCTGGCCATGAAAGAAATGGTAGGTGCCTAAAATTGCCAGAGGGAAGGGTGCTCAACCCTCTAGAGAGGAACGGTGGATGAGATAGGGTGGACAGAGAATATAGACACTAGCATGAGTCTTTTTGTGTGGTGCTTTGTATCGGTGCTTTTTTTCTCATACTAAAAACTCACTTGATCAGTTAGCTTCCTTTTATCTTTGCTCGCTGTTCCCTAGGGGGTTGTTTATCTTAGTAATGCCGATCTCTGTTCTGGAATGAGTCTTTTTGTGTGGTGGATTATATATTTCACACTACACTAGCATGCTTGAGTTTATGCATTTTTCTGATTTAGATACGTACTTTTACAACTGTTGCAAATTGCAGTCACAACTTTTTTCTGATTTAGATGGTACTTAATTATCTCCATCATTACTGACCATTGATTGTTTTTCTTTTGCTTGAAACCGAAATGCCAAGTGAAGTAGAAGGATATCATGAAGTTCTTGGACGGTATCAAACATTAGCGACAATGGCGCCATCAAGGAAGCCTAATAAGTGTGTTCTGTTGCATCCTCTTTGTAGCTGGTAGCAGAAACCGTCACTACAGGAAACGGATTCTTTACCGTTTACAAAAAATACCCGGTGAAGGCTGAAATGTACTCCGCAAAGACTTTCCCGGGTATTTTACCCGACGAAGCATACCCGGTGTATCTCGCACCCGGTAAAGAGCTCTATACCCAGCAAAGATATGTTTTCCGGTAGTGCGTCCTAAGAGGGATGAATGATGATGTCCAAAACCATTTTTGCCTGAGCTATTTTTTTCCGTTATGAGTGAATTGTCACAACTGCATTGCATAATTTGCATTATGTAGATATCACAATCGTTTCAGTTTTGAGATGTTTGACAAGCAAGACCTCAAATCTAATTGACATTGATGCTATCTTGTTAGTGTTTACTCCTTTTTCTTACAATCTTTCGATTAGGAGTGAAGTATCGTGATCGTAACTGGCCTCAAGTTTCTCATTAATTCTAATTGGCCTCAAGTTTCTCCTCAATTCAGCTCCCACAAGGAGTTAAGTATCGCTATCATAAGAGCAGGGATAGAGGAGGGGGGTGACGAGCAGGGGCTACGCCACCCCATGAACCTGAATTTATTCATAGATATCCTAGTACTCACACTTACACTTGGCAATCTTAAGCCATTTTGCCCCCTCCAACCATTGTGGCTGGCTTCGTCCCTGCATAAGAGCATGTTGTCACAGGCAGATGATGCTTCTAGTGTATATCTCATCCATGTCAAGTCGTTTCATCGCTTTGGCTGTATAGAAATTACAAGGCTTTCACTGATAAAAATTATTCTCTCATGCAGGTTACCTACAGTATGCTCCATCTGCGGTTATCATTGCAATGTGTAGAGCATCGAGACATGTTTACGGAGGTTTGTACAAGATTGGAGGGATACGGGAAGAGACTTTTTATCCCAACATGGATGACAACATAATTTGCGGATCGACCTTCCACCACCATAAACGTTTTTATAATATCTAATCATGATATGTGATTCGCCTTTTATTCTATTTTCGTACCGTTGGACTTGTGTACGAGCTTGTGAATACCTGTTTTTGTTTAATCTAAATATTGCTCAAAGGATCTTATATTTGTTTCTTGAGCACAAGTTGATTCTAGACTAGACTGATATGCGTGCTTCGTCTCGCCCCCTGCATTTCTTTTTGACAAAGCACATGCGGTCTGTTTAAATTTCATGAATAACATTTTTAGGTTTCAACCATTGTATCCTAATTGTGGAACATATATAGATCTATACTGGTAGGTCATGCTTTGGTCGGTGGAGAGTGGATGTTGCTGTGTAACGTTTTTGTGCGATGTCCCATTTATTTCTTTGTTAGGCTTATCTATTCCAGTGTGGTGGGTTCAGAATAAATTAAAAAGAAAATACCAAGGGTGATTTGAGGTTGAACTGATCAGCCAATCACCTAAGATGAGCATAGTACTGGTCGTTAGCGGTAGCTCGAGGCCACCAGCCATGACGTACGCGTCGTCCTCCATGCCCACTCCCGCCAATGTCACCAGCGAAGAGCGGCACTTTGGCGCCGCCGACGCGTCCGACCACAGGAATGGCCCCCACGCTGCACTTCCTCAGTGTCCTCTTCGCCTTGCTGGCCATGGCGGTGCCATCGCAGCACCAGCAACGAACATGGCAGCAGCATTGTCTGGTGCCTCACGGCCGCCGTTGCTCTATTGCTTCTCAGCTCCAGGAGACTCCTTGGCGCACAAGTGAAGATGATGCTCAGTCCCCTCTGGTTCCATCAGTTGCAGGCGCAGGTCCTGCTCTCTCTATATCATTCAGATACAGCAGGTCGTACTATTGTTCATAGCACAGGCCAAGGTGATCAAGGCTCATCTTTGCATCAGGTAATTACAAAATAATCCTAAAACTCCAATACAAAAATATATTCAGCCATATGTTTTGATGCGATGCTAACATGACAAGAAATCAGAGAGCTACATGCAATTCGTGCAGTTGATGATGGTAATAAAGTTGAGTGTACCTTGCGAGACAGGAAGAAGTCGATACCGCAGCCATATGCTCCAGCAGCCTGGTGTTCTTCTCAACCACAGCCTCATACATCTCCTGCAAAACAGATTCATAATCCAAGCATATGTATGATTCAACATGAATGAATGAAGGAACCTGGCACTGTAAGTTTGGTTCAACTTCAACTGTACCTCCAGGAACAAAAACCTCCTCCTCCTCCAGCGTGCCATTGCGCGTACAACATTGGTGTACTTCTCCGGCAAACAAATCCACCGCAATGGCCTCAGATAAATGATCGATGGAGAAAAAAAATCAAACATCAAGACAGAATTTGATTATTCAGATTCTAACATGGCAGACATTGAGCTAGATAAGTAGATAACTATAATGAATTTGAGCTGGGTCTCTAAGCAGAATATCATTTTTTGCATAGGCAGATTCACCCTTGTCACTCTTCATCCGTCCATGTACTTTGACCACTTCTCAGTCGCCACTGTCAAGGTAACTGGATGAATGCATAGAAAACTGAAATACGACAAATTTTTATTTCAGGAGAAACTGGAAGATATTTTCTCTCTGTGTTGTTACTATAGCCTTGCTTGTATACCTAATAACTAAATAAGCAACCTCCAACTGAATGGACCACTGAGAAAAATATTTGTAGGTGCAGCAAACCATGCAATATGATTGATCAGCGACTAATTTCAGCCGACACCTCAGGGATTCATATTGACGTAAAGATTAAAAAAAGTTATATTTTTCTGATGCTTGTCAATGCTTCAATATCCATAGTGCAGGTTGGTCTATATAGCAAATTATGCCATCCCTCTCGCTCTGATGGTGTGGTTGTTTCTTGGCCATGCTTTTATACAGTAACAAAAAGGTGATAGGAAGGTATAAGACACCGATTCTAGCCAACATCAGATTAGTGTAGGACAATTTTCCATAGCTTACCTACAGATGCTAACAGAGGCAACAACTTTTCACCTGTACATTGTCAAATATAACTATTTCAACTTGGATTTTATGATTTGTAATTCTTATAACTGAAACATAAAGTTGTCGTCAGTTTGTTATTGCTTCTTGAATATTGGTCTAATTGTCCTGTTTGCTACGACTGCCACGAAACAAAGAGTTGCTTCCATCTATGCAAGATGCAAATTTAGGTGGTAAGAGAAAGACCGGATAAAATCAGAGCGTGTGGTTTCCCTTCAAAGCAAGCTACACAAATATTGGGCTAGAATAATTAGTAGTAGATCTGAGCAAGCAAAGTCTTGTTTCTATACATAAGGTACTGACTAAGTACCATATTTCAAAGATTTTTGCGGGATAAAAATCAGATGTGTTTGCCGAACTCTACACATACTGAGATCTATGTCGGGAACTACATATCGTGTACGATTACAACAACATACCTTGTAATTTTCTGTAGCTTTTAATTAACGGTGAGCTCAGGACTGAGCAAAGGGTAATATAAATGGATAATAATGCACAAGTAACCAGCCTTACAGAAGCAGGAGCATGTCGAGTAAAGCAAGATAAAGAACAAAACTAAGGTAGAAAGTAACTACTTTTGACATCATTTTCAATCAGACAGTCAGATGAGAATTAGAGTACCATAAAGGCCAGCCAATATATTTTGCAAAGACTTCCTAACATCAGTTAACAACGAAATTGTCGTCATCAGCTTTCAGATGACAGATCGATTTGCTCCATTAACTTTACCATGCAAAATACGAACTAATGACATTTCGTTTACACCAAACACACTCTGAATATTACTGAAGAAGTTCATTAGTTGAGCACTCAATATTAATCAGAGTCTCAAAGCAAGATAAGGCATTATATCAAATCCTCAGAGAACTCGCGTTTTTATAGCATTAGCTATAAGATCATTGATGTTCTCAAGCAATCAGTGCAATACAGGGGCCTTGAAGAAATAAAAAATCAGTGTTTTTGCCAGCTCCTATTGTAATTGTAACAAGATTTAAATCAGAGAATAATGACTTCCCTGGGTAGTCTTTATAGTTTACATAACATATAACATGTGTAGTAGTGATTGCTTATTTCACATTTCGTGAAAGCCAAAAAAACTAGTTCCTGTAGGTGGGGGCGATGGACTTAAGAGGGTACTGAAACCCCACACACTAGAGGGGCACTTTTTTCACATTTCACTTGGGGGACGATTGGCCATCTGTGGCTTGTGGTAGCATACTTGCGTCTCTGTAGGTGGCCGGCCAAATGTCGAGACCCAGACACGCGCAATCGGCGGAGGGGAACCGCAGCAGGAGGACCGGGCTGCGAGGGAGGCCGATGGAGACGCGCCCAATTCGCGGTAGTGGACAAGATCAAGAGCCTCGCCGTGCACTTCCCGGACGAGTTCGTCGCGAACCTCAAGTCCCTCCCATGTCGACGCACGCTGCTGCAGCACGTTCTAGTGCCTCCTCGCGCACGTCTGGAAGAAGCTCTCCGCGGCGCCGGAGGACTTCACGAAGGTGAGGGTCGCCGTCGATTGCCGCGGCCGCGCGTTGCACATCCCCAATTAGGCGAGTTCCCTGTCAAGCAAGGTAAGCTGGCATTAATGATTCTGCAACATGGAATGGAAGCTTCAGATAGCATGCAGAGAGGACCTCCAGTTACAGTTCCTCCTCTTGTCTGGAAAATGCCCTTGAGACAAGGGATCCTTTTTCCAGCGACTTATTTCTCGAAGCAACAAAAAACCATTCCTCCTTTGCTAGCAGCTGTAAGGCAGTCGATCCCATGAGTTATCACCGTCACCGCCACCACGAGGAAACACAAGATCATGCATAAATTAAATGGATAATATACTTATTACCAGCTAGAGGTATACACTCCACATGGATCGGCTACATTGTTGTGTACAATTAACAGATATGTTATATTAGCTAGTCGAAACCAAATAATTAGATTACAACATGAGAAAGTAAGGAAATTATATCTTGAGAGAGAAACCGTTACCACTACAACAAAATCATCACGTAGAGACGTTTTCTATGTGACGCAATTTTTATCGTCCTTATAATACCTGAGCACCTCTTTGTAGCGACGCTTCTTAAGACATTTCACATGGCGTCACAAGCTTTTTGTTTAAAAGGTCATAGGATAACTATTATAGCCAATTTGTACATACCTAAAGACGAATCTTGAGACGTCTTGGAGTGCGTCTCTAGCAGTAGAAACGTAGTATGCCTTTTCTAGTAGGATCCCTTTCTTTTTGTAAGAGTAATTTAAAAATGAAAAGACTTATGCGCGGGCATAAATTACGAAAGTCGAAGAGAAATAATTAGTTTTGGCGCTAACCTTTTAGTTTTACCGCTTCATGCTTTGTGCGAAAAAGGTATTTAACGTCGTCCGCCTTTTACCCTCCCTCCACTTCTTCAGCCGCCACAACTCTTGTCGTTTAGATTGGATCTGCTGCCCCTGTGCATCCGCCCAGGTTCGTGCCTCAAATCCATCCCACGCAGATGTTCAAGTTCCATTATTAAATCAATCCAGGTCTCTGCGCAAACCCCAACTGATCCCCTCTTGTGTCTCTCAGACTTCAGGTTCATCTCGATTTCCTTTTTGCCATGCGGTCGGAGAGTTGAGTCGCGGCCGTAGATCACCGTCATGAACAAAGACTGGCGCAAGAGCAAGATATGTCGTCTGTAGTGCGAGAAGAGTTGTAACATCGTTGAAACAGGTAGATCTGAATCGAACTCTTCTCCCTCCCTTTTCCTTGCGGCGATCAGCCATGGTTCTTCCCCTTGCCTGCCTGAGGCTCTGTACGATCAATCTTGCGCTCGTGAGTGGTTTTTGACTTTCTACTTTCGGAAATTTTTAATATTATTTTAGACGTTTTCAGGTCATCTGATTCTTCCGAGTTCTGACGATAAGCTGTTGTTCGCCTCGCAATGTTGACCGCCCGTCAACCCCTGATGCTCTACGACCAACTATCTATTTGCTGACTCGAGACCTGCATCTTGGAATCTGATAGAAGTACCCAATCATGTCGGTATAAATCTACCATTATTAATTGACTGCGATGCAATATGGTGCACGACTCTTCTCTTGCTAGGGATCTTGTATACTTGTCATTGGTAAATATAGATGTGAAAACTACCGGTACACTCTGGATATCTAATATTTCTAGAACCCATACAATCGCAGCAACATAGTGTTTACATCTGTTAATTCCTTTGCTCAGCTAGTTCTATATCTAGTACACCTGTGATGCAATTGGCTCATGTCTGAGAGCAAAATTTCTGCTTGTGGTTGTTTGTGCAGAAATGGACTGCAGATTATAGTGTTTCTAATTTTTGACTCTCCATGTAGTAGCTGGACTGCCAGGCTCCCAAGAATTGGTCAGGCAAGTACATCTTGGCACCCCTTTCATTACATTACTTTCTTATTTATGTGAGAGTATAGCTCAACTGATCGTTGTCTTCAGAAAGAGCATATTGAATACTTCACCAAGACCAATCAGGTTTGTACTAACTGATCGTCTTTGTCATGCTGTTCCATACAAGTAATGGTACCATCTTTTCTATAAGTTCACATTTCCTTATCTTTAAATTATGTATCGCACATGAACATAGTTGATCTTATTCTGCATGACAATTACATATTATTAGAACTAGTCACAAATAATCTTTCTCCTCCACTTAACATTTTACCATGCAATTTTTAATTCTTCTCTGTGACAAACATGCAAATATTGCCATAATTGTCCATCCCATGTACATATGAGCAAAACCAACAGTCAAGTGGTCAACCTATTAATTACTCCTTCCGTTTTACATCAAGTTTTAGACATTGATGCCCCTGGTAGCAGGAAGTAAGTTCTAGCTGAGTGTAGCAGATCTTTGTCATGCATAATTAGTCCCAGATCTAATTATTTTATGAACTGAACTTGTCATATGTCCCTCTGCTTATTCCATGTAATTTCTCACTTTAGATTTGACTTGCTTGTCAGGTTAATTCTGGAGCTGAATAGGACATAAATGAATGGAGATGGAGGGGGACAAAGCATTAGTTTCCTCATCCATAAATCTATGGAGGAAATTTATTTTATTTTTTATACTCCCTCCGTCCAATAAAGTATGTCTTGACTTTAATTTATACAAAGTCAAGACATCCTTTGTTCGACAGAGGTAGTAGACAATTAGTTCTGTATAAGTTTTTTTCTTTCATGATCTTCCTTGTTGTATCTCTGAATTATTAATATGGCTACGTGATGCAGTTTTGAATTTCGGTTGCTATAAATGAATTTGTTCTGGGTTGCTCTATAATTTTTAGTGTTAGCTGATTATAATGATTCTGCACTGTATGAATAAAAACATTATTCACTTTATTTATTAGTAGAAGAAAAGAATAATTCTGGCTCCGTATCACATGAGAGACGCTATATTCAAAATACAAGTAAAAAAAATACAACCAAAACAAAATTAAAAATAACATATGTATATACTTGTATACGTAATGTGTACAAGATTAAACTCACGTATATAAGATTTTGGTATTTATATAGTAGAGACTTTACAAACGTGTATGTATGAAAACGTCTCCACGTGCGTAGACAAGCGTCTTTATGTATGTAGACACGCTTAGCAAAGCGTCTTCACGGTACTTGAGACGGTGGATAAGGAGACGCTTTATTAAAGCGGTTGTACAAGCCTATAGAGATGAAATATCACGTCTCTAGTCTTCATATTTAGCGTCTTTACATGCCTAGTGTGTTGTAGTGTACAAGGTAAACAGTTTGCGTCAGAACTCACCTAATTTTGGTAATTCTGTTTGAATTGAATTTGGGGCCCTTTCCCTCTTTATTAATAGAACAAGCAGCCTTTCCTACATAATTCATCATTTCTGCTATAAAATATTTAACTCGACACATTACTCTATGAGCACCCGGTTGGTCCCTCCTCCTTTTTCCGGGCTTGGGACCGGCTACGCGATCGTAAGTGTTACCTTAAAATAGCATAGGCGGAGTTCCCCACCCCAAACCAAAAAAAAACACATAAAAAAGCAAAAACATGAAAAAGCTAATGAAAACATACGCCCTCGGCCACAACCCCAACCCCTACCACAAAAAAAAGATACAAATAACACTAACACACTTTTTAATTTTCGTTTTTATGAAAGAACTGCGAAACAAATCAATAAAGTTTAATTTTTTCATTTAAGTGATTTTCCTTCCTACATAGAGTTTTTTTTAGGATTTTATAAAAATATATGTTGATTCAAGGAGAAACTTAAAAATTCTGCAAATCAGTAAACAACATTTTTTTATTTTCTGATTTTTTTAACCACTCTAATGCTGAAAACAAATACCCATCTTTTCTTTCTAGATTTTTTTAGTTTTTTTTGTGCATCGATGGGAAACTCAAGCGGATGTACTGACTTTCCAACTGGCCACCAGCCTGTAAATAGAGTGGTTATGTAAGCATATAGCCAAGACATATAGAGTACATCCCTATGTCCATATGAACTATTGAACCTTTAGATGGATATTTCGCAATGAAAATAAGGTTTCAACTTCATGTAGTACCGATAGTTTGGAATTTTAAAGCTCTGGAGAACTGAACACAATTGGAATCAATAGTTTTGTTTTGTTAAATTTAACAAGGATAAATGAAGCAGCGTTCTCCCATGAAAAACATACAGGAAGGTAATTATGTGTGGACATCTTGCATATGGCTCGGAATGGAAAAGAGAGATGGACGCATATACCTGTCAAGCATGACTGAAGGATGATAAGAAGCTTCAAACTTGACTTGTCGTCACCGCCTCCTCTATGGTGACATGAGATATCTTGTCCGTCACATCATTGTCCGACTAGAGTAACAATGAATCAATAATTATATATAAGACGAGTATCGTAGGTACACCACACAAGAATGTAAGCAGAGGTAGTAGTTGATGTGAGTATCCAGCGTTGTACCTCATGGTCGTTTCCTAAAACCCCCTTCTTGGATCCAACTTCTTCATCTTCATCATACTGGAATTGGAACAAAGTAAGCAATGCATGAATAACTACAGAAAGATATGCTTCATATGTGGGACCATACACCTATGATCCATCGTACTCATTTTGTCATATTTATAGCAGCGCTCAAAGAGTAGGATAATATAATAACGTGCATGCATACCTTTGCTCTATCTGCAGAGGAAACTTCCTTGGAGACATCATCGTTGTGGGACTGAAATTTGAGAAAGCGAATAATTTGGAGGGATTAGAAAACAGAGGGATATTCACATGTAACTTAATAATGTAATCAACCCTCTTACGTACCTCGTAATAATTCTCTCTTCTTATGTCTAGTGTGGGACGGTTGGGGTGGGTTTGTGCCACAAGCCTCAACGCTGCCTCTGCTTCCTCTACCTGCTCACAGCTGCAGTCGGTGCAGTCAAGCCAATAAGTGACTTTCTGGATCGATCGCATATTCCCTACCCCCAAACTGACAGGCATTCCCACAGTAGCATTGCATTCCAATTCTTCGAGCATCGGCAACACTCCCTGCCCTCCACACAGGATCTCGATAAATATACAGAAGTATCTCAAGCTCGGGAACTCATCACTACCAACAGGATACGGCAAACAATCCTCATTTTCATTCACGAGGCTCAGATGGCGGAGCAACGGAAGCTTTCCAAGGAGTTCTAGGTCCCGCGCTTCCACGGCCTGCACTTCTGTAAACAGGTAGGACAGGTGCGGAACACATGAAACATTTATCCATGACGGCAGCCTAGATAAACAAATGGAAGAAAGAGACAGCTGACGGAGACTGGAAGGAGGTACCCAGTCTTCCCAGCTGCCAACAAAGACCGACTCCTCTTGCTCATAATATATCCATAGACTCTGGATTTTGTGCACGTTGCGCAGAGACTCCGTCAGAGCCTTGAATGCGCTCTTCTCCATCTCATCAAAACTAATGTCAAGCACAGTCAGCTCCGTCAGCTTTCCTAGATCAGTAACAAAGTTTGGGCACTTGTCCACCGAGCGTAGCTGAAGCTCTTCCAGGGATGTCAGCTTTGCTATCCCACCCATCATTCTCGTACCTTTAGTAGCACACAGGCGCATTAATTTGCTTAGCTCACCCACAGATACCGGCAATTCTTTGATCCCACTTCCAGTTACGTCCAAAGTCTGCAAGAACTTGAGATCATGACCAATATTATCTGGGAGCTCTGCAACACGGGTATGAACCAGCCCTAGGTACCTCAGCTGAACCAGCTTTCCAAGATGCTCAAGACGGCAACCTTCCCCAGAAAAATTACAGCTATCAAGAAGTAGTACACGTAATACTTTAAAGTTTACGAGTTGAAGCAGTCTACTACTACCATTGCACAAGGTAGCATTAAATGACCTCACGTGCCCCAGTTCCATGCTACCGTCTTCTGCACTTCTTTTGTGGACAGCTAATCTACGAATACTGCCACTTCTACTTGGTGAGTATGTACTGATCTGCTCCTGCTCACTATCATGTATGGTAACAAAGTTTAATTCGCTTGACAAGTTGCGGATTAAATCAAGCACCATATCATGTACGCGACAACCATCCATAATACTGGCACTCTTGTTGTTCTCTACCAACTTAATCATACTTCTATTAGCAAGTTGATTAAAATAACTCTCCCCAACTTCAAACAAGCTTAGCCCTTGTTCACTAGGAACAAAACCTTCCGCAATCCAGATCCATATCAAGTCATGTTTAAAAATCTTATGATCTTCTACAAACATGCTTAAGTGCAATAAGCAATTCTTTAGATAAGAAGGAAGATCATAGAAGCTATAAGACAATATCTTTCTCGTGTTCGTAACAACTTCGTTACCCTCGTGCCCAAATCCAATAGAGTCATACACCTTTGACCAGTCCTCCGGCCGTTTACCAGCAAGCAAGCTAGCTATTGTGATGATAGATAATGGCACACCGCCACATTTTCTTAAAATTTTATTGGGCACTTCATCAGATTGAACATCAGAATCTTCGCCTTTACCACCACATATTCTTGTGTAGAATAATTTACTTGAATTATCATCAGAAAGTGGTTTTATGCTGTAGACACCACCAACTTTTTCAGCAACTTCACTAATACGAGTAGTCGTGATTATCCTACTTCCAGTATCATCATCCACCAAAGCGCATTTAATCGTTTCCCATGTTGGTGTTTCCCATATATCATCAATAACTATCAAATATCTAATTTCATAAGAAGACAAGAGGCCTGAATTAGTAAATAGTACTAACAAGGGTCTATTGGAACCATTAAAATAAGAAGCATTGCAGTACCTACCTAATTTTTTAGAAACATTGCAATTTGTGTGTGTCAAGGTGTTAATAATGAGAGTAAAATCCAGTTAATATAGGAGTTTATAATTGATGGTAGTTAATGCTCATTCCCATTCATAACTAACAAATGTTAGGAGAGGCATGCGGAAAATGACCACTGCCCAGCCACACTCCTGCCGCGCGCACGCCCGATGCCCACACGCGACTTCGGCGGCCAAGCCCAGGCTTCATCTGCAGTGCATTGTGGAGGAATCTCCTCTCGTCAACGGAGTAATGTAGGCCTTGGGCTCCCATGACCCTATGCGTGTCGCAACGACACCCCGCTGTGGCGCCAACCAACCTCTCGCGCTCCAAGGACGGGGACGCTGTGTCGCCTCCGCCTAGCCTCCTCGTCGTCCATGGACACAACGAAGTTGTGTGCTCACTGCCTCGCCCCCATTCACCAACTCCGCTCCATCACTTGTGTAAATCTCTCTTGCAATCTCTCCTGTCACAAGGAGAGAGATTGTCCGCTCCAACGCGCCACCAAGTCTGCTCGCGGCCTACTGGCCAATCCCCATCCTTCTTGATACCCTTCTTTTTCACATAGCCCTTTCGTGCGCTGCTTTCACCGCCGCTCCGCGCGCAACCCTTGGGCTTGCTCCATCAAGGTCCGCCGGTCCTACCCCGCCGCCGCCCTTCGAGCACGCCTGCTGCACGACGATTCATCAGCCACAACTCGTATGCATGTCCTGACGCTTGCCTCCCCTTCGACGAGATACGTGCGATCCTCTCCGGTCCGAGCTCAAGGAGCTTGTGGCCGAGGTAGTCACTCTTATCCTCGCCGAGCTATGCGCGACTCGAGCGTATGCGAGGCATCACGTCACAGTCGGAGGCGCTCAAAGACGTCCTGCCGCCTGACCGGGGTGAGGACCCCTTCCCACTCAAAGTCTGATTGGAGCTACAACAGTCCATCCATGCCGAGCGGCGCCAACACACCAGGGACGGATTCAAGGGGGGACGAGCAGGGGCTATCCCCCCCCCCCCCCCCCCCCCATGATCATAGTTTCCCTTGGTAATATTGACACTTTCAGTGTAGGTTAGCTAGCTCAGCCACCCCTATACAAATCACACACACTACTTGCCCCCCTTAACCTTAATTTCTGCCTCCGTCCCTGCAACACACCCATCAGACGCTGAGAACGCCGTCGTTGTCGAGTTCACTATTATCAAGGAAGGCTCGGAGCAGTCACGTACGGGATGCTGATTTCGAAGAGGATGAATGAAACTGCCTTTGTTGGGTGATTTCTTGGCCGCTTGACGGTTTATGGTTGAGGTGGAGGGGCTCTATCATCGATACTAGCGGGATGGAGGTGAGCGCGGACGGAGACATCACACCCCGTTGCTAGGCTAGGTTCAAGAACTCTTCACCGGCCAACTATGCCATTGCTTCCTTGTCATGTGCCTCGGACACCGACTATGGCCCGTGTTGAGCTGTCGACGCCCGAAATTTGCCTCCGTGGTCGTGCTGAATCAAAGATGTTGGCCATCGATAAAGTTATCCGTGTGCTGAATAAAGGATGGGAAACCAAGTTGCATAGGATGTTCCTTTGGAGAAGGCTCGTAAGCAATTTGTCGGTAGCTTCATGACACAAATGCCTGACTCGTCTTTTGACTTGTCTTTGCAGGCGCTCAGTCATCTTTTCAGACTCAACATGCCGAGCCTTGCCGCCCTTGACGACGCACTCTTAGGCCTGGCCGGTCCAGGGGTGTGGAGATCACGCCTTCATCTAAGTATGAGGGCTACACCTAATTCTCCTACCCTGGCCACGACGAGGGCCGATTATGTAGAAGTTTTGACCGGCTCAGTTTTACTGTAGCCGGCCTTATATCTTTTTTTTTTACCTTGGCCTCCGATTTACCCTTTTTATATTAATATAAAAGATAAAGTTTTTGTCTTTGTTTTTAAAAAAACTAACGTTATGGCACAAAGTTCAGACCTATAATCCTTAACGTAAAAAAGCCATGGCTGTGTTGCGTGCTGTGCTTCAGGTGGTGGGTGCTGGTCCTACGGTGGATAAAATGTGAAATTGCACTCGAGCATTCCAGTAGGAGAAGCAGCCTTAGGTGTCACTCATGTACATATTTATGTTAATCTTTTACTATTTTTCATGAGCTAATATTAAGCCAGAAATTTATAAATAAAGAGATCATAATATTTCATTCATTACGCTGTCAGTTTTACCTCACAGTTTGATTATGCTGAATATTAAAACACGCGTTTCATGATAAATTTTCATCCAACTTAAAAACAAAGTAGAAGCAGCAGGACATATATTTGACACAAAGAAAGCAGTATTGAGTTATTGAGTACAATATGACACATGGCAGTAATGCATACCTCTTGTTTGCAAGGAATTTTCGCAGCTGGTTGATGAGTTGTCTTTCATCCAATGTTGAAGCAGAGTTATACATTTCCACATCAAATTCAAGGAGAATGTCCTTTAGAACTTTCTTTATGTCAGGATTTTGACCAACCGGAACAAAACCTGCACACTCAAATTTCTTAGTATTAAGCTTGTCATACACTGCTTTAGCAAGAGTTGTCTTTCCCAATCCTCCAAAGCCAACAATGGAGATGGGTTTGAGTTTATTATCCGTGTGGTCGGACAACACCTCCATCAGCTCATCCATGGGCTTGTCAATTCCTACAAGGTCAGATACTTTCTTGTACATGGACAAGAGACGCGGGTCGACCTCCGTCTTGGCAACAGTGTTGCCAATAACATCTTTATACCTGTCGTACCTTTCCTTCACCTCTTTAACCTGGATCTTGACGTCTTTGATGTCGCTGGCTATTTCATGACGAATCTTGAGCTTTGTGACCTTCTCGCAGGTCTTCTTGATGAACCCCAAGAAGTTGTGAGGCTTCTCTTGTTCAAGACCCTCGACACGCACCATGAAGGAGTCGAGGCTGTCCTCGATGGCATAGGACAGCTCCCTAACGTCGTTCGCCCAAATCTTGATTAGCGGATCAAGCTGGTCCAGCGGCACATCGGACACCTTGACAAGTGCTGCTCCAATGACTTCCAGCTCGTCCCTGAGGTCCTTGATCCCCTTCTTCAAGCCCTTATGCAGGTCGTACTCCTCAAGGATCAGTTCCCCCAGCTTGGGGAGGAGAGAGCTCATCGCCCCAGTGGCAAACTCCATGCTCGACTCTCTTTTTTTGGTTTCTCTCACTTTTGATTTCTATCCTTCAAGAAGGTACGCATATATATATATATATAGACTACTAGCTTGTTCCAAGTGAGGCTGTGCATGAAAATATTTCAGGCAGCCGATTCTGAATATATAGTTAAACTGTATTTTCTATTGGTGACTTATTAGCCAGACAGACACGGACAAGGAAGCAGTTGCGAATAAGAGCTCATGTTTTGTCCTTGATGCCGTCCTACCACCGAGGACAGGATTAGATTAACTCATGTGGGACAGACGTTTATAGGATGAATATATACATTAGCACCCGAGACTTTATGATAGTGTAGAGGCCATCGCTAAAGTCTTCAAGCCACCTGCCGCACAACTTAATATAATCAGCCTAGTGACAAGGCTAACCATTAACTATGTTTTAAGTACCGATCGCTGAGTCAGATTGCTGTGACATATTAGGAAACTAACCCGTTTGGTGGGACGAGTTTATGTTACTCTATGACGAGCTGAAAGGTCGTCAATGCTGCACGCACGCGGTAGCTACCTCTCACGCATAGATAGAGGGTAACCAATTATCATAGTTAAGCATTTTTTGTATGCGATTCAGTTAGCGTCGTTTTGACTGGGCTCGCTCGGCTCCTTTCAGTGATGCGGTCCACAACTTTCTGCTGGCCATGAAAGAAATGGTAGGTGCCTAAAATTGCCAGAGGGAAGGGTGCTCAACCCTCTAGAGAGGAACGGTGGATGAGATAGGGTGGACAGAGAATATAGACACTAGCATGAGTCTTTTTGTGTGGTGCTTTGTATCGGTGCTTTTTTTCTCATACTAAAAACTCACTTGATCAGTTAGCTTCCTTTTATCTTTGCTCGCTGTTCCCTAGGGGGTTGTTTATCTTAGTAATGCCGATCTCTGTTCTGGAATGAGTCTTTTTGTGTGGTGGATTATATATTTCACACTACACTAGCATGCTTGAGTTTATGCATTTTTCTGATTTAGATACGTACTTTTACAACTGTTGCAAATTGCAGTCACAACTTTTTTCTGATTTAGATGGTACTTAATTATCTCCATCATTACTGACCATTGATTGTTTTTCTTTTGCTTGAAACCGAAATGCCAAGTGAAGTAGAAGGATATCATGAAGTTCTTGGACGGTATCAAACATTAGCGACAATGGCGCCATCAAGGAAGCCTAATAAGTGTGTTCTGTTGCATCCTCTTTGTAGCTGGTAGCAGAAACCGTCCTAAGAAGGATGATGTCCAAAACCAATTTTGCCTGAGCTATTTTTTCCGTTATGAGTGAATCGTCCTAACTGCATTGCATTATGTAGATAGCCCAATCGTTTCAGTTTCTATATGTTTGACAAGCAAGACCTCAAACCTAATTGGCATTGATGCTATCGTGTTAGTGTTTACTCCATTTTCTTACAATCTTTCGATTAGGAGTGAAGTATCGCTATCGTAAGGAGTGAAGTACGCTATCATAATTGCCCTCAAGTTTCTACTTAATTCTAATTGACCTCAAGTTTCTCCTCAATTCAGACCTTTGGTCCAGACTTTTAGTCCCGCACCAATTTGCGGCCGGTACTAATATAACATTAGTACCGGTCCCAGCGGCCGGACAGGCGAACGGCAGCAGTACCGGTCGGTAAGCAACCTTCAGTACCGGTTGGTGTAACCAACCGGAACTAAAGGATTTGGGGCTGGCGCTGCAGCGGCGGGTCCCACGCCGAGAACCTTTAGTACCGGTCTGTGTTACAAACCGGTACTAAAGATGGACATTTAGTACCGGTTTGTGTTACAAACCGGTACTAAAACATTTCGCTATAAATTCCATCTACTCTTCCAGCCCGAGCTCACTTCACTCTCTGCCTCCTCATTTATTTCTCTCTGTTGTTGCTCGAGCTCGGTGGTGATCCGGCGATTTGTCCAATTTGGTGGCACCATTTTTGGTCAAAAAGGTTAGAAATTTGTTTCTCTTACATTTAATTGGAAACTTCAGTTCATTTAGTGCTAGTTTGAGCTCATTTAGTGTTAGTTTGACCTAGATAGAAAAATGTAGGAAAATCTAGAAATGTATTGTTAGTTTGACCTAGATAGAAAAATTTAGAAAAATCTACAAATGTAGCTTATTTAGTGCTAGTTTCATCATTTACTTTGTGCTAGTTTAGCTAATTTTGTGCAAGTTTAGCTCATTTAGTCCTAGTTTAGCTCATTTTATGCTATAATTACGTAATTAATTGTTTATAGAATTATTACTTGTATAATTTTCTTATTTGTGTAACTTTTTGTTATATATAGTGTCATGGTTTTGACATCTGTCCACACTGGCTCTCGCCCGCTCTATTATTCGGATGTGGTACGATTGTTTGTTATAAGTATATGTTTGTTTAATTTCGTGTTTACAAAAATTATACCGACCAACTTAACGTAGATATATTTTTATCTAGCAGGTAGTTGAACCGGAAAATGAGCCCGACCCTATTTTCGAGTTTTTAGTAGAAGAAAACAATGATTTGAAAGCTAAATTGAAAAGAAGTGAAGATCTTCGTCTCGAAGAGAAGATGAAATGGGAGTTGAAGATTGCCGACGTCGTCGATGATAACGAGATCAAGATGGAGGCAATGCGCTTAGATCACAAGATCAAGATGAATGCAATGCGCTTGAAGCTTAAAAAGTTTAGAAAATATGTCATTAGTCAAGAGGCTTGGTATCATTATGCTGTTGGTTCAATAATTACCTTAGTTGTGATTTTGATCGCATTTGTCGTTGGATTGAAATTCTTTAGCTAGTTCTATGTTAGTTTCAATTAATGAATGTTTTATGAGAACTATGTATTAGATTTGTTTAAATATGGTGAACTTGTATTAATGAATTGGTCACGTATCTATCTATTCATGGTAGATATATATATATATAACTATTGTGTAATGGTTTTGTATATATTTACATAATGCAGATGAATCGACAATGGATGTACGTTGACCGACGCACTCCGGAGTTCATGACCGGCGTGCTGGATTTTATCCGTGTTGCTGAGGCAAATAAGCGGGATGGTTTTATGTATTGTCCATGTTGTGCTTGTAAGAATATCAGGAGTTACTCCAACTCAAAAACCATTCACATCCACCTGTTTCAGTCCGGTTTCATGTCCGGCTATAATTGTTGGACCAAACACGGGGAAACAGGGGTCATAATGGAAGACAATGAAGAAGAAGAGGACGATGACAACTATCCTGAGTTTCCTGAATACGACGGTACTACAATGGAGGAAACTGGAGAAGACGCGCCTGACGAAGAGGCGCCGGATGAGCCCGCTGATGATCTTTCTCGGGCCATTGCTGATGCACAGAGAAACAGCGTAAATCAGAGGGAGTGGGTCAAGTTGGAGCGCATGTTGGAGGATCACAAAAAAAAATTGTACCCAGGTGTCGAAGATGACCAGAAAAAGCTGGGTACGACGCTGGATTTGCTGCAATGGAAGGCTGAGAATGGTGTATCGGACAAGGGGTTTGAAAAGTTGTTGAAAAAGATAAAGAAGATGCTTCCAAAGGATAACGAATTGCCCGACAGTACGTACGAGGCAAAGAAGATCGTCTGTCCTCTAGGATTAGAGGTGCAAAAGATACATGCATGCATTAATGACTGCATACTCTACCGCGGTGAGGAGTACGAGAATCCGAATGCATGCCCGGTATGCGGTGCATTGCGGTATAAGATCAGGCGAGATGACCCTGGTGAAGTTGAGGGCGAGCGCCCCAGAAAGAGGGTTCCTGCCAAGGTGATGTGGTATGCTCCTATAATACCACGGTTGAAACGTTTGTTCAGCAACAGAGAGCATGCCAAGATGTTGCGATGGCACAAAGAGGACCGGAAGAAAGACGCGATGTTCAGACACCCCGCTGATGGATCCCAGTGGAGAAAAATCGAGAGAGAGTTCCCGGACTTTGCAGATGACGCAAGAAACTTAAGATTTGGTCTAAGTACGGACGGCTTCAATCCTTTTGGAGAGCAAAGCAGCAGTCATAGCACCTGGCCTGTTACTCTATGTATTTACAACCTTCCTCCTTGGTTGTGCATGAAGCGAAAGTTCATTATGATGCCAGTGCTCATCCAAGGACCGAAGCAACCAGGGAGCGAGCTTGATGTGTACCTCAGGCCATTAGTTGACGAACTTTTAGAGTTGTGGCGGGAAGAAGGTGTACGTGTGTGGGATGAGCACAAACAGGAGGATTTTGACCTTCGAGGGTTGCTTTTCGTAACGATCAATGATTGGCCTGCTCTTAGTAACATCTCAGGACAGACAACTAAGGGATACCATGCATGCACACACTGTTTGGATGATACTGAATGTATATACTTGGATAATTGTAAGAAGTGTGTGTACCTGGGGCATCGTCGATTTCTTCCGGTCAGGCATAACGTCCGGAAGCAAGGAAAGCATTTCAAAGGTGAGGCAGATCACCGTAGGAGGCCTATGGACCGTACTGGTGAACAAATATTTGATATGGTCAAGGATCTAAAAGTAATCTTTGGAAAGGGTCCTGGAGGACTAAAGGTTCCAGATGACGCAAACGGGCACGCACCCATGTGGAAGAAGAAATCTATATTTTGGGAGCTACCATATTGGAAAGTCCTAGAGGTCCGATCTGCAATCGACGTGATGCACGTGACGAAGAATATTTGTGTGAACCTGCTAGGCCATTTGGGCGTGTATGGGAAGAAAAAAAACACAACGGCAGCACGGGAGGACCAGAAACGTTTGAAAGAACGAGACGGCCTGCTTCCAGAACATTATGACGGTCCGGCCAGCTATGCTCTAACCAAACAAGAGAAAGTGATATTTTTTGAATGTCTGAGCAGTATCAAGGTCCCGTCTGGCTTCTCGTCGAATATAAAGGGAATAATAAATGTGGCACAACAAAAATTTCAAAACCTAAAGTCTCATGACTGCCATGTGATTATGACGCAATTGCTTCCGATTGCATTGAGGGGGCTTCTACCGGAAAATGTTCGAGTACCCATTGTGAAGCTTTGTGCATTTCTCAATGCAATATCTCAGAAGGTAATCGATCCAATGATCCTACCAAGACTACAGAATGATGTGGTCCAGTGTCTTGTCAGTTTTGAGTTGGTGTTCCCCCCATCCTTTTTCGATGTTATGACGCATGTCTTGGTTCACCTAGTCGAAGAGATTCAAATTCTCGGTCCCGTATTTCTACACAATATGTTCCCATTTGAGAGGTTCATGGGAGTCTTAAAGAAATATGTTCATAACCGTGCTAGGCCAGAAGGAAGCATCTCCAAGGGCTATGGAACCGAGGAGGTCATTGAGTTCTGTGTTGACTTTATTCCTGACATTAATCCGATTGGTGTTCCACAGTCGCGACATGAGGGGAGACTGAGTGGAAAAGGCACTCTAGGGAAAAAAGTATTTGTATGTAGGGACGGACCTTCTTTCAGTCAAGCGCACTACACAGTTCTACAAAATTCCTCATTGGCAGCTCCGTATATCGAGGAACACATGAATATTTTACGATCTGAGAACCCGGTGGAGGATGAGTTCTGGATTAAAGATCAACACACGGCGAAATTCAGCGGTTGGTTGCAAACACATCTCATGAGTAACACCGAAGTTGATGTTGAGCTGTACTTGTTGGCCAGGACACCATCTTCGACTATAGTCACTTTCGAAGGGTACGAGATAAATGGGAATACATTTTACACGATCGCTCAAGATAAAAAGAGCACCAACCAAAACAGTGGTGTCCGCTTTGACGCAACAAACAGCAATGGGCAAAAGGACACATATTATGGTTACGTAGAGGAGATATGGGAACTTGAGTATGGACCTTCTTTTAAGGTCCCTTTGTTTCGGTGCAAATGGGTCAAGCTGAATGCAGGCGGGGTAAAGGTAGACCCGATGTACGGAATGACAACGGTGTATCTGAACAATCTTGATTACAAAGACGAACCGTTCGTCCTAGCAAATGATGTAGCTCAAGTTTTCTACGTGAAAGACATGTCTACCAAACCAAAGAAAAGAAAAAATATGGAAGCGAATACATCAGACAAGGCAAAACGCCACATAGTTCTTTCAGGGAAAAGAAACATCGTGGGAGTGGAGGACAAGACAGACATGTCAGAAGATTATGATAAGTTTGATGAAATTCCGCCCTTCAAAGTCAACACTGACCCAAGCATCACGTTAAGTAATGAAGATTCTCCATGGTTCCGGCGCAAAGTTAAGCAATCGAAGAAAAGGAGGAATAATACAACAGATGGGAATGTAGGTGATGTGTAATCCAGGAATGATATTTATGAAATATGAGGTCTTTATCACAAACTATGTTGTTGAAATGAGCATAACTTGGTCATTTGTCTTGAAACTTCTAGATGTTCATACATGATACACCTTTTTTGTTAAGACTTTTTTTTGCAAATTTTGTCAGAAATCAAGTTTCTAGAACTATCAATGTTTCTGTGATATAACCACTAGTTGTGTAGTTCAAAGTTGATTTACTTTCGAAAAATCGACATAAACTCAATTAACTAGGGAAAATTAGGTAGAAATCAAAGAAAAAACTACTACTTGGGGATTATCCATCATATGTGGACTAGTTTCCATGAAAATTAAATGGGTGCCATTTTGCATCATATTTTTGGTACTTTGTTCACAAAAAAAGTCATGATTTAAAATGGGGATTATCAATTCCCTTTATTTTAAATGTTACATTTTTTAATATCTAATTTTTGTAATTTATTGAAAACATGTTCTTTAATATAGACATGATTTTTAGTAATTATTACAAACTAATTAAACAATTACATCAGTAGATATAAAAAAACAGAAAGGAGAAAAGAGAAAAGAGAAATAAAATGAAAAAGATCTTTAGTACCGGGCCGTTCTAACAGCCGGTACTAAAGGTTTTCGTTTCGCGCCAGTTTTCTGGGCGCCCAAACGACAGACCATTAGTACCGGGCCGTGCTACCAGCCGGTACTGAAGGAGCTTTAGTACCGGTCCGTGCCATAGACCGGTACTAAAGGTGTGTGCCTTAAATGCAAGACTTGCCCAGATCGGGCAGTTCATCTCCCACACACAGACGTACCCCGAACCCTCGACGACGAAGACGACGCAGCGCCGCCGTGCCACCCTGACGCCGTGCGGCTCCTCGACGAATCGACGCTCCGCTCCTCGACGAATCGAAGCGCCGCTCCCCGACGTCGCTCCCCGACGCCGCGCCGCCGTGCCACGCCGCCCATTGTCTCTGTCTTCTCACTCGAGTCCGCCGCGGCGCCTCCATTGATTCCGGCCATCTCCGACCTCGCCGAGCGTCCCCGACCCCTCCGGCATATTCAGGTGAGCACACTGGTCCTCCTGGACCCCCTCCTTTCTCCTCCTCTTGGTGTAGTTGGTCGGGCCGCGGTGTTCCCCTCTTAGGCCGTTGCCCGAGATCGTCGCCGGAGATGTTGCGCGTCCATTTCAGGGCGGCGCCGCTACGGTTTGGTCGCGGGCGACCATGAGCAGCTCCTCACCGAAGCCGTGGTCGCCGGAGCCGTGCGCGCGACACCGGCCGTGGTGTGGTGGCCGTGACGACGTGGTGACGTCATCGTTAGATAGTTAGGCTATTTTTCGAGTTAGGAGAAAAAATTAGGTATTCTTTGAATTAGGGTTCAAATGCTACTGTTTAGATTCATTGAAATTAGTTCAAATCCTACTATTTTCTAATTCCTAGTTCAAATATCAATTAAGTTGCTAGGAATGTAAGTGAGAAGATGTTTAAATGTGAATTTGTTTAGTTAATCATTTTAGAATTGCTAGGAATTGGTAGGAAATTGATAGAAATGCTACTGTTTTTAAATTGCTATAGGAAATGCTACTGTTTTAGATGAATTGCTACTGCTTTAGTACTATTTAGTTGATTAATATTTGTGCAATGTGTTGATTAATATTTGTGAAATGTGCAAAGGGTAGTGTAATAGTTTTAGAATTCAAGTGTTAGCACTAATATACTTGTGAATTCAAAGAGGAATTTTATTTGATGCAAAGAACTTATGCAATTTTATTTGATGCAAAGTACTTATGCAATTTTATTTGATGCAAAGTACTTGCAATTTTTGCTACTGTTTTAGGAAGTTTCTAAATTTTGGCCGATGATTAGATGGTTGCACGTTGCATCTTCAGGGAGGTGTGAGTGAACCATGTTGTCTGAACATATATGTAATGTTCATTCCACGTTGTTCGCTGACACCATCCCTGAAGCAATTCTATATGAGGCCGTGCTGTCTGTTTTGCAATGTTAGGAAGTTTGTAAATTTGGATTAATAGAGTGGATGCAAAGTAGTTGTGCAAAGTACTTGTGTAATTTAGGGTAATTTTATGGATGCTACTATGTAATTTGATTTGATGCAAAGATTAAAATGCTACAATGTAAGTGTTAGAATTTGTGAAATAGTATTGTGAAAATGCAACCACAATTTTCCGCGGCAACGCGCGAGGAATGCAACCACAATTTCCCCAATGCAAAGTACTTGATTTCGTCGATCCCTCGCCTCACCGTTATAACTTGACATCATGTAGGAATCTCGCCGTCTATCCCTCGCCTCACCGTCGTCCTGTCTGTGACCTTCCCGAGTCTCGTTGATCCCGCGCCTCACCGTCGTTCCCGAGCATCCCCTCGTGCCCTCCCCCGCGGTGAGCCTCTACCGTGCGCACATGTTATTTCTTTACAATAATGCCGCCGCCCGATTTGGCACTAAATTGTTCTATCTTTTTTTTTTGTATTAGTTAAGCTATGGACGGCAGAGCAGGGGAAGATCAATTGTTCGACATCATCAGAGATGGTGAAGATGATGGATCGCAATATCTTAACATGTCCGGTGGTGAAATGGAGGACGAGGAGATTTATAACTTAGAAGCTCCTCCATCCGCCTCGAACAATAATGCCGATGAGAATGTAGCGCAGAATACCGACGAGGTATACATAGCTTCTGGTGATAAATTAATGATTTGATATGTGTACATATACATGTTTTAACATAATATTTCTTCTTTTAGCCCTCCGGATCGGGATCGAGCAAGTCTGTTAAAAGAAAACGAGGCCCGGCCAAAAAGTTAAAAGAAGAAAGATTTGATATCGAAGAAATCTCTGAAATTGGCGAACCGATTGCTCCGAAAGAGCACGCACGTAAATTTGTGAGTCAGTGCGGAGTTATTGTTCGGGACAACATTCCGATCACCATCCGAGAATGGCACAAGCCGAAGGGTGGAGGAGAGAGTTTTGTGTCAGATATTTGCAAGAGGGAACTTCTGAAGTCCGTTTTCCACAATTTCGCCCTACCGACAGGACTCGGAGATGCCGAGAAAAAGAAAGTCTTCCAGTGGACTCTAAAGAAAATGGCCGAACAATTCATGAACTACAAGAAAAGGTTATACCAGCAATTCATCAAGACAAAGAAAACCCCTAATTTTGAAGACGTACAGTACAGGAGGATAAGAGATCAGTGGCAAGAATTCAAGGACTACAAGGAATCAGAAGAAGCTCTGGAAAAGTCGGCGAAAAATAAGTTGAATGCCGACAAAAAGCAATATTTCCAACGTTTGGGGCCAGGTGGCTATAAGACCGCCATTCCTAAGTGGCAAGAAAGGGACGCCAAGTTAATTGCTGCCGGGGTCACTCCAAGTACATCAAGCTATCCCGCAAGGGCGAGACATTGGGCGTACAGCGTCGGGCTGGAGCCCGACCCACAGACAGGGAATCTTGTGTTGAAGGAAAAGGTTAAACCAGGCCCCGAGGGAGAGCCCGAAAGAGAAAAAATTCGGAATAAAGCCAAAGAACTTGATGATGCAGTAGTTGCCGCTCGGGAGGGAAGGTTCGCGCCCAATAGAGAGAAGGACGAGCTGTCACTCGCCCTCGGGAATCCTGAACACACTGGGCGAGTACGAGGCGTGGGCGTCGTCCCTTGGAAGGTTGGGTTCCCCGAGCATAGGGACACCTACAGGAGTCGCGACAGGAAGAAGAAACAGGAGGCAGAGAAATATCAGCGGTTGGAAGACATGATAATAGACCTGCGACATGAAATGAGGCAGAAAAAGGTATCTGAGCCGCAGGAGGACCAACTTGATATGGCATCTCAGCGGAAAAGCAGCGTGGCTTCCACACAAAATGTCCAGCCTGATGACGCAACATACCCCGTGGATCAGATTCAGGGGCGAACAAACTGTGAGCTGCACATCAAGATGAGGAACCTATCCATAAAGGTGGCGGTCGGCTTTGCTTTAGAGAATATTACCGGAGCAACCCTTCATGGCGGTCAGATTCCAGCTGGCTACGCGCGAGTCGGGGTGGACGAAATTATGAACGGATTCGAGGACCTAGAGCTTGACTTTCCTGGAGCTGAAGGGGAGACGACACTGGGAGAAGTGTTGCGCGGAATCATTCTATGGAGAAAGGAACACATCGTGTTTCCTGGAGAATCGACGCGTAGGCCACCAACCCGTCCGAGTAGCAATCAACCTCCAAGTCCACCCCGCATTGAAAATATGGACACCGAGAGGGAACCCAGCGCGACTCCATCTCCCCGGTGCGCGAGTCCAACCCAGCGGGAGTCCACCCCGGAGCGTGCAAAGAGTCCACTCCAGCGGGAGTCCACCCCGGAGCGTGCAAAGAGTCCACTCCAGCGGGAGTCCACCCCGGAACTTGCAAAGAGTCCACTCCAGCGGGAGTCCACCCCGGAGCTTGCAAAGAGTCCGCCCACCGGCAATAGGACCTTCTCAATGAGGCAGAAGATGCTTGCCGGTGCGTCGAGTGGTGCTCCAAAGGACACCTACAAGTACGGGCCGTCGTTGAAGGATCTTCCGGTGTTAACTTACCACCGGACCGTTGAGGAGAATGCTCCCTTGGTCAAAGCTCACAATGCCGCACACTTTGCGAAGAAAGTGCCCGAGCCAAAACAGGTACTAAACCCTAAGGGTGTTAAACACTTTTTAGACATCGTCTGTGATCCTGACCGTAGAACTTTGCCTGATAACTATGAACGCTCTATCTCGAAGAGTTTTGACACGCAAGAGGAGAATAAAAAGAAAAGGGTCGCTGCACAGAAGAAGAAGAAGGGGAAAAAGGTTCCCCAGCTCGGAGAACAGAAAGTACAGTCGGTCGCCCCGCTGAAGGTTCAGACAGACAAGAGTCCCAACGTTGGGACAAATGTTCCTGTTACTGACTACATGGACGATGATGCATTTGACGCACTTTTCCCCAAAGAGACTGAGATAGCACGGACGTTTGTCTACGGGAAAGATCTTCTCCCTAGTGATGAGATGGTGCGTCTAGCTTTTCAAATGCGGAGATTGCATGACTGGTACATGAAGGTTGCAAAGGACAAGCAACTCGTGTTTTACGTGACATACCGAGAAGACCAATTCTTCGTCAACCACGAGATATGTATCGAATTTGATGAATTATGGCAGTTATACAACCGGCGTGCTCTCGACGCAACTATCATGAGTTGCTATGTTCTGTAAGTGTTTTTTCTAAATGTCTAGCTGAGCATGTAATTATCCTCACTAATTGAGCCTGTAATTATCTGCACTATATTCTTTCGTATGCTATTATATATGCAGGTGGATGCTTATCGAGTGCAAAAGGAAAAGACTCTGGGAAGTTGGGTTCATTGACCCATCTATCGTTAACTGCAAAAACTTAGAGCGGAAGCCCGGGGACTGCGAGGAGGCATTGTTGAGGTCGCTATTGAGCCAAACACATGCGGCAGATATACTTCTTCCTTACAACTTCAAGTGAGTGTGACTGTCTTCAACACATTTCTATATTGCTAATGACTAGATGTTAAGTTTAATTGATGAGTTATATTCATGCCTCACTATATAAACGTGTGCAGCTTCCATTGGATTCTACTGGACATTATCATTGACAAGGGATTAGTTGAAGTATTTGACTCATTACGCAAACCACAATCATACTACCAGGACTTGATTGACATGCTTCAGAGGTAATTTCAACCATTAACCCCATTTCATGATATCAAGTAATCATAACACATTTATTCATTTGCTTTTGTGAGTAGGGTTTGGAAAATATTCATCAAGAGAGAGAGGGGTGAATGGAAACCAGAGCTGACTATTAAACATATTGATGTAAGTGTGCTACTATTAAACATAGTCTCTTTAATTCATCATCATTTTGAATTATTATTTAATTAAGTTATATTCTCGTAAAGACCATGAAGCAGCCTCCGGGAAATGAATTATGTGGATTCTACGTCTGCGAGTTCATGAGGACCTTGAGCGTTGAGCAGGCGTCGCGTGAAAAAAGAATGGATGTGAGTGTGACTGGCTTGTACTATATTTCAATCTTATTATGATTTGATATATATATATACACACACAACTAATATATTCATATTGATCTCGTTTAAAGCTTAACGACAAGCGGAACGCCATCCTACCACATCAGTGCGTAGAAGCAATTCAAGAGGAGATAGCGGGATTTATCCTTGAGGAGGTCATGAATCCAAAGGGAGAATATCATAATCCTAAATATAGCTATGCCATATGAAAGAGGAGGATGTATGACATTATTGCGATCTCTATACACCGGATTGTATATATGTATATATGTATGTAATAACGTAGTATGAATATGTCCTATATCTAAATTATATTATATATCAACGTTTACCGTATGTAGTAGCTTAGAATACATATACGGAAGTATATTACGTATGCATCAACGTGTACCGTGTATATATATAATACCGTATGAATGTATAACAGTAGATGAAAAAGAAAACATAAAATAAAATTGCAGTGAAGAAAAGAAAACAGATAACAGAAAAAAAAGGAAACGAAAAATAAATTGCAAAACCCTTAAAACCTAAACCCTTTAGTACCGGCCGGTGTTACCGACCGGTACTAAAAGTTCTCCGCACGAGCTCGAGCCCCACGCCCACGTGGGGGCCCTTTTAGTACCGGACGATAAGAAACCGGTACTGATGCTGGGGGGGCATCAGTCCCGATTGCGCAGTACCGGTTGCGAAACCGGTACTGATGCTCCTCCCCGACCGGTACTAAAGAGCCGTTTTCCACTAGTGAGTGAAGTATCGCTATCGTAAGAGCATGTTGTCACGGCCAGATGATGCTTCTAGTGTATATCTCATCCATGTCAAGGCGTTTCATCGCTTTGGCTGTATAGAAATTACAATGTTTTCATTGATAAAAATTATTGTCTTATCTACAGTACGCTCCGTTTGCGGTTACCATTGCAAGGTGTTGAGCATCGAGACCTATTTACGGAGGTTTGTAGAAGATTGGCGAGATACAGCAAGATACTTTTTATCCCAACATGGATAGTAGCATAATCTGCGGATCGACCTTCCACCACCATAAACGTTTTTATAATTTTTAATCATGAAATAAAATACTTATGTGACTTCAGGAAAGGGTAGACGCTACTCGTTGAGGATACTTCCAAAATAGGAGAAATTGGAAAAAAAAATCATCTTTCTCTGAGGTTGTATATAATAGAAATTTCCTTATTCTTGTTTGAGCTTAGAAATTTCCTTGTCCTTGTTTGAGCTCGGAGGGCTTGCATGTATCATGCATAAAATTTACTAAAGCGAGAATGTTCAGTAAAGCTCAGAAATAATGCTCAGTATTTATGTATCATTTCTAGTTATTTCTAGTTTTTAGGTACCACAAGTCTGTGACCTAGCCTGATTATATGTCGGCTATCCTAATTGTATTCTGCTGTACATGTAGCATTTGCCCTTGTTCAGTGACATGATTTGTTTCGCTCTACTACCAACTACATGTAGAAGTAGAATACATGCATTTGTTTGAACGGTTGCATTACTGCTGGCATTGTTGCAGCTGCAGCATTACTATTACCACTGCTGTGCTTACAGCATGATGTTTCATCCAGTTTATTGATCTTAAAATGCTGATGATTATCTCCATCCTGACCATCGATTGTTCTGTTTTGCCCGGAACAGAAATGTCACGTGAAAAAGAGGGACATCAGGAAGTTCTTGGATGGTATCTACGTCAGCGACAAGGGTGCCATCAAGGAAGAGTAGGAGCTGTGATCTGTTTCTTACAACCCCTTTGTAGCTGGTACTAGAAACGGTCGTAGAGAGAAAAACCATGTCTTACTTTTTGAATGAATCGCATGATCATTGTGATTTGTACTGGATCTATCTATTGGAGATTTTATGTAACTGGAAATGGTGTTCCCTATTTTCTGTTTGGTATGCAAAGACATCTGATCTAATCTTTGTGTTGCCAAGTGTTTCGCCTGCCTTATACTGAACTCTTTTGGGCTCACACCACACTCTTATGGTTGATAGGTAGATTGTACTACATATTGTAATTGTCGAAATGGTTTGATAGGGAGCAATTTAAGGCTCATATTTCTGCTTTTCAAGGATTGTACGAGGTACCATACAGAGTACTCCCTCCGATCCTATAAATCTGTGTTGTACTGGTTGTACGTTCATTTCTACCAAAACTTATACCTGGATCGGAGTGAGTAACAGAAATGGCGATACTGGTAACCATTCTCACAAGACTGGGCCGGGCTACACCGTCTCTAGTCAGCTAGCTCAGTTCACTCTCACTTCTGCTAAAAAAAAGCTCACTCCTAAGACTTCTCGCACGAGCTGTGCTCTGCATAACGCCTGGCCGGAAGAAAGGAGCAGAGGCGCCGGCGACCTTAGACCGTCCCTGGCAGCGGCCGGAGCTTCTCTGTTCCTCTCCGGCATTCATTCTCCGGCGGGAAACCTTATCTGGAATTTTCTCCCTAATATTTGCTTGCTGCGGCAAAGGGATGCTCAGCTGAAGATGGTGGATGTTGCTGAGGTGGAGATACCCAAGCTGTAAGATCCCATCTCC
Organism: Poa annua; assembly: GCA_026929855.1. Classification (NCBI taxonomy): domain Eukaryota; kingdom Viridiplantae; phylum Streptophyta; class Magnoliopsida; order Poales; family Poaceae; genus Poa; species Poa annua. The sequence goes on from CM049436.1 coordinate 1,165,796, forward strand.
TCCATCTCTTTCGGTTCTCCCCACATATCACTTCACTTCCTGCAGGCCATCAAAAGCTCTGCTGGTCGGCAATAAAATCTATTATATGCCAGCCGCCAGTGATGATGGCATGATTGTCTTTGATTTGATGGCCTCAAGCTTCTCCAAAGTTCAGCTTCCACGACGACTACGAGTGAAGGATCTCTATTATAAGAGCATGTTGACACATCGGTTAAAAAAAAAGAGAGTATGTCGACACAGGGCAGATGATGTGTCCAGTGTATATCTCATCCATGTTAAGAAGTTTCGACTTCGCATCTGGCTCCACAAGGGAGACAACTGGTTGCTAGTCAATAACATTTGTTTGCATAGGATGCTTGCTATTTTGCCGATGTCAGATCACACACATATAAGTCAGATGGGAGACAATGGTCAGTTTGTATTGTTACGGATGGGCCGCTACATCTTCTAGTTGGAAATTAGGTGCAGTTCAATGCGTAAAATACATGAGGACAGGGTAAATGGCCAATGCGTTTGTTCTATCCATCCTTTTATGATGATATGGCCTCCAACATTCCCTGCCATCAAGGATGACCCTGCCAGATTTCTGCATGGACATCTCATCATGTTTTATCATTTTTTCTGAACTGTCAGTGCAAACTACAGACTAGGCCTACAAAAGTATTACTCTTGTTATCATGTTGGCCACTGTATAAGAGCTGAAACATTCCCAGTTTTGTCAACATACACTGCTTTATTGTTTTTTTAACATAAGAGCCTACAATGATTTTGCCTTGTTTTAAAAAACAAATCTTGGAATATTTTCATGAGCCCAGCAAGATTGGAATTTTAACTTACTATTTTTAAATATAGTTATATGGATTTCTGCTTATTTTAAACTCTGACCATGAAGCTATGTAAGAGATTGTTAATACTTTTTGTTCTGAATGTTACTTAGTGTATTGTATATTTCTTTTTTGAACACAAGTTGTTTGTTGATTATATGCAGGGTTGCTTGAACCTATGCATGATTCTCTGATTCAGTTACATCATAGTGGGAGTCCAAGATAGCAGTGGAGCATTTGGAATTGTGTGACACTCCTTGTAATATCAGGATTTGTTTTACTGGAATGCAAACTACATAATGGAAATATTTCCGTCTGTGATAGGAAAGTCATTTAACCCATACCGCTGTAGCTTTTTTTGGAAAAGAGGCTATATCGTTTTGTAAGCACACGTATCAATTCATTATTGTTAAACTAGCCACTTGTTAGTCCATTTGATATATTAGTGTGTAAAACGGAAAGCACATTCTGATGCTCAGTTATCTCGAACCTAATCCTTCCTCTGTTTTCTATGAAACAGGAAGATTTTGGATGGTCAGTGATAATTTAGGCGCCAGCAAAGAAGAGATGATGGCCCCATCAGAGTAGAATTTTGTGTTCACTATCAGTTGTGCTAGATAATTATGATAAATATAAGTCCTATCTGTTATGATGCTATGTATACAACTTGATGCTACAGCCCACACCTTAGTCTTCTCATTATATCTCAAGGTGTTGGACTGTTGGTACTGAAGCTGAAGGAAAATAAAGGATGCAGCTGTTGTCAAGAAAGGTAAGATGGGACTGAAGATTCTGCAACGTGGAACAGAAGCTTGAGATAAGGAATGGCTGATACTTATGAAATTTGACTGCAGTAAACATAAACATAAAAAATTGTGTGAGATCGAATGTTTGGCCTTAGAGAACATAGACATGCAGTCGTAAATCTTCAAACAAAATTACAGAATAGGTTCACAACTACAGGATAAACTAAATTTGCTCGAGATCTCAGGACAGTTATCAGGGAGGTAGTGCGATATTCTGTGGCAGCTTGCGTCATCATCTGCACTGCATCAATGGCTACACCAGTTACAGCAGCAAGGTAGTCGTTGTCGTCCCTGTCAAGCAAGGTAACCTCGCATTAATGATTCTGCAACATGGAATGGAAGCTTCAGATAGCATGCAGAGAGGACCTCCGATTACAGTTTCTCCTCTTGTTTGGAAAATGCCCTTGAGACAAGGGATCCTTTTTCCAGCGACTTATTTCTTGAAGCAACAAAAACATTCTTGCTTGCTACTCCCTCCGTTCTAAATTAATTGACTCAGATTTAGTACAAAGTATACTAATTTGAGTCAATTAATTCAGAACAGAGTGAGTAGCTGATGTAAGGCAGTCCCATGAGTTATCACCGTCACCGCCTGCGCCACCACGAGGAAACACATCATAAATTACATGGATAATATACTTATTACCAGCTAGAGGTATACACTTCACATGGATCGCCCAAATTGTTGTATATAATTACCTGCTATGTTATATTAGTTAGTCGAAACCAAATAATTAGATTACAACATGATAAATCAAGGAAATTATATCTTGAGAGAGAAACTGTTACAAGGTAATCAGTTTGCGTCAGAACTCACCTAATGTTCTGCTAGAGCCTGGTAATTCTGTTCGAATTGAATTTGGGGCCCTTTCCTTCTTTATTAATGGAACAAGTAGCCTTTCCTATATAATTCGTCATTTTTGCTACAAAATACTTTACTCATCATAACACATTACTCTATGAGCACCTGGTTGGTCCCTCCTCCTTTTTCCGGGCTTGGGACCGGCTACGCGATTGTAAGTGTTACCTTAAAATAGCATAGGCGGAGTTCCCCACCCCAAACCAAATAAAACACATAAAAAAGGGAAAACATGAAAACGCTAATGAAAACAGACGCCCTCGGCCACAACCTCAACCCCTACCAAAAAAAAAACACATAACACTAACACACAATTTTTAATTTTCGTTTTTATGAAAGAACTGCGAAACAAATCAATAAAGTTTAATTTTTTCATTTAAGTGATTTTCCTTCCTACATAGAGTTTTTTTTAGGATTTTATAAAAATATATGTTGATTCAAGGAGAAACATACTAATTCTACAAAGCAGTAAACAACATTTTTTTATTTTCTGATTTTTTAAACCACTCTAATGCTGAAAACAAATACCCATCTTTTCTTTCTAGATTTTTTAGTCTTTTTTTGTGCATCGATGGGAAACTCAAGCGGATGTACTGACTTTCCAACTGGCCACCAGCCTGTAAATAGAGTGGTTATGTAAGCATATAGCCAAGACATATAGAGTACATCCCTATGTCCATATGAACTATTGAACCTTTAGATGGGTATTTCGCAATGAAAATAAGGTTTCAACTTCATGTAGTACCGATAGTTTGGAATTTTAAAGCTCTGGAGAACTGAACACAATTGGAATCAATAGTTTAGTTTTGTTAAATCTAACAAGGATAAATGAAGCGGCGTTCTCATATGAAAAACATATAGGAAGGTGATTATGTGTGGACATCTTGCATATGGCTCGGAATGGAAAAGAGAGATGGACGCATATACCTGTCAAGCATGACCGAAGGATGATAAGAAGCTTCAAATCTGACTTGTCGTCACCGCCTCCTCAATGGTGACATGAGATATCTTGTCCGTCACATCATTGTCCGACTAGAGTAACAATGAATCAATAATTATATATAAGACGAGTATCGTAGGTACACCACACAAGAATGTAACCAGAGGTAGTAGTTGATGTGAGTATCCAGCGTTGTACCTCATGGTCGTTTCCTAAAACCCCCTCCTTGGATCCACCCTCTTCATCTTCATCATACTGGAATTGGAACAAAGTAAGCAATGCATGAATAACTACAGAAAGATATGCTTCATATGTGGGACCATACATCTATGATCTATCGTACGCATTTTGTCATATTTATAGCAGCGCTCAAAGAGTAGGATAATATATAGTATACACAATAACGTGCATGCATACCTTTGCTCTATCTGCAGAGGAAACTTCCTTGGAGACATCATCGTTGTGAGACTGAAATTTGAGACAGCAAATAATTTGCAGGGATTAGGAAACAGAGAGATATTCACATGGCACTTAATAATGTAATCAACCCTCTTACGTACCTCGTAATAATTTTCTCTTTCTATTTCTAGTGTGGGACGGTTGGGGTGGGTTTGTGCCACAAGCCTCAGCGCTGCCTCTGCTTCCTCTACCTGCTCACAGCTGCAGTCGGTGCAGTCAAGCCAATAAGTGACTTTCTGGATCGATCGCATATTCCTTACCCCCAAACCGACGGGCATTCCCACAGTAGCATTGCATTTCAGTTCTTCAAGCATCGGCAACGCTCCCTCCCCTCCACACAGGATCTCGATAATTATACATAAGTATCTCAAGCTCGGGAACTCATCACTAGCAACAGGATATGGCAAACAATCATCATTTTTATTCACGAGGCTCAGATGGCAGAGCAACGGAAGCTTTCCAAGGAGTTCTAGGTCCCGCGCTTCCACGGCCTGCACTTCTATAAACAGGTAGGACAGGTGCGGAACACATGAAACATTGATCCATGACGGCAGCCTAGATAAACAAATAGAAGAAAGAGCCAACTCATGGAGATTGGAAGGAGGTACCCAGTCTTCCCAGCTGCCAACAAAGAGCGAACCCTCTGCCTCATAACATATCCATAGACTCTGCATTTTGTGCATGTTGCGCAGAGACTCCGTCAGAGACTTGAATGCGCTCTTCTCCATCTCATCAAAACTGATGCGAAGCACAGTCAGCGCCGTCAGCTTTCCTAGATCAGTAACAAAGTTTGGGCACTTGTCCACCGAGCATAGCTGAAGCTCTTCCAGGGATGTCAGCTTTGCTATCCCACCCATCATTCTCGTACCTTTAGTAGCACACAGGCGCATTAGTTTGCTTAGCTCGCCCACAGATACCGGCAATTCTTTGATCCCACTTCCACTTACGTCCAAAGTCTGCAAGTACTTGAGATCGTGACCAATATTCTTTGGGAGCTCTGCAACAGGGGTATAAACCAGCCCTAGGTACCTCAGCTGAACCAGCTTTCCAAGATGCTCAAGACGACAACCTTCCCCAGAAAAATCACAGCTATCAAGAAGTAGTACACGTAATACTTTAAAGCTCAGGAGTTGAATCAGTCTACTACTACCGGTGCACAAGGTAGCATTAAATGACCTCACGTGCCCCATTTCCATGTTGATAAGGTGGTGTTCCGCACTTCTTTTGTGGACAGCTAATCTACGAATACTGCCACTTTTATTTGGTGAGTATGTACTGATTTGCTCCTGCTCACTATCATGTATGGTAACAAAGTTTAATTCGCTTGATAAGTTGCGGATTAAATCAAGCACCATATCATGAACGCGGCAAGCATCCATAGTACCGTTGTGGTTCTCTATCAACTGAATCATACTTCTATTAATAAGTTGATTAAAATAGCTCTCCCCAACTTCAAACAACCTTAGCCCTTGTTCAGTAGGAACAAAACCTTCCGCAATCCAGATCCATATCAAGTCATGTTTCAAAATCGTATGATCTTCTACAAACATGCTTAAGTGCAATAAACAATTCTTTAGGCAAGAAGGGAGATCATAAAAGCTATAAGACAATATCTTTCTCGTGTTCTTAACAACATCGTTATCCTCGTGCCCAAATCCAATAGAGTCATACACCTTTGACCAGTCTTCCGGCCGTTTACCAGCAAGCAAGCTAGCTATTGTGATGATAGCTAACGGCACACCTCCACATTTGCTTAAGATTTTATCGGGCACTTCATCAGATTGACCATCAAAACCTTTTCCTTTACCACCACATATTCTTGTGTAGAATAATTTACTTGAATTATCATCAGAAAGTGGTTTTATGTTGTAGACACCACCAACTTTTTCAGCAACTTCACCAATACGAGTAGTCGTGATTATCCTACTTCCAGTATCATCATCCACCAAAGCGCATTTAATCGTTTCCCATGTTGGTGTTTCCCATATATCATCAATAACTATCAAATATCTAATTTCACAAGACAAGAGGCCTGAATTAGTAAATAGTACTAACAAGGGTCTATTGGAACCATTAAAATAAGAAGCATTGCAGTACCTAATTTTTTAGAAACATTGCAATTTGTGTGTGTCAAGGTGTTAATAATGAGAGTATAAAAATCCAGTTAATATAGGAGTTTATAATTGATGGTAGTTAATGCTCATTCCCATTCATAACTAACAAACGTTATGAGAGGCATGCGGAAAATGACCACTACCCAGCCACACTCCTGCCGCGCGCACGCCCGATGCCGACACGCAACTTCGGCGGCCAAGCCCAGGCTTCATCTGCAGTGCATTGTGGAGGGATCTCCTCTCGCCAACGGAGTAGAACTGCAGGCCTTGGGCTCCCGCGACCCTGTGCGTGTCGCAACGACACCCCGCTGCGGCGCCAACCAACCTCTCGCGCTCCTAGGCCGGGGACGCTGTGTCGCCTCCGCCTAGCCTCCTCGCCGTCCATGGACACAACGAAGTTGTGTGCTCACTGCCTCGCCCCCATTCACCAACTCCGCTCCATCACTTGTGTAAATCGGATCCGGTACCTCTCTTGCAATCTCTCCAGTCACAAGGAGAGAGATTGTCCGCTCCAACGCGCCACCAAGTCTGCTCGCCCCGGGCTTGCTCGCCAATCGCCATCCTTTTTGATACCCTTCTTTTTCACATAGCCCTTTCGTGCACTGTTTTCACCGCCGCTCTGCGCGCCACCCATGGGCTTGCTCCATCAAGGTCCGCCTGTCCTACCCCGCCGCCGCCCTTCGAGCACGCCTGCTGCACGACGATTCATCGGCCACAACTCGTATGTCCCGACGCTTGCCTCCCCGTCGACGAGATACGTGCGATCCTCTCCGGTCCGAGCTCAAGGAGCTTGTGGCCGAGGTAGTCACTCTTATCCTCGCCGAGCTATGCGCGACTCGAGCGTATGCGAGGCATCACGTCACAGTCAGAGGCGCTCAAAGACGTCCTGCTGCCTGACCGGGGTGAGGACCCCTTCCCACTCTACATGGTGACGAGGTCGTGCCAAGTGATGAAGCGCCGAGATGGCGGAGATGAGGCTTCCCTCTCTGAGCGGCTATGGGGTTGTGCTAATTGACGAATCGGGGCACCAGGTAACGAAGATGAAGCTGAACGGTGTTCGATGAATTTTTGGTACCAAAATTCATGATATATGAATTAATTTACCACAACCTTTGTCTATGACAAATGGGACCCACGAGATACAAAATATTTCTGAAAGAATATATATTTGATATTGGACTCATTTTGTAGATTGTGTTGTACACGTCACGATAGTGCAAACAGATTAATATTTTGATGTACCGTGTGGGAAATATGATGTTCAGAAGTATTGGAACATATACACACGTAACGTCCATGCAAATACGAGACATACTAAACTTCACGTTCTGAAGAGATAAAATAAACTAATGACCCACCGGTCATGGACTCTGTGTCCTAAACTTGGTTACGATCGGTACGGCTGATTTCACGCCTAGACGCTGTGGAGATAGCTACGATCTTTTAAACGTCATGCGTTTCTAACGAACCGACGTGATTAGCCAGCCCTACGGCTGCCTATTTATACCCAGCTGATCGCTCGCCACAAGGGTGAGGCACGTACAGATCGAAGAAACACCGGCCGGGAGGCACGCACACGGCCGCCAGGCCACGGCGCAGAGAGCAGGGCAAGATCGGATCGCCGCTGCTCCTCGACGCAAGCACACCTCGGCTAAACACAACACCACACCACGTTATATCTCGTCGGAGTACGAAATCGTGCGCCGGAGGCCGCGCCTCGGCGCCGACATGATTCATTCATGGTAAGATGGGTTAAAAATCGGTTGTATCATTGATCGTTGTGTGATGAAAAGAAACAAATCTCAACGTGGCTACTCGGTGAAATTTTACCACCATGATCCGGCTGTTTCATCTACGTCGTTATGTATCAATCTTTACCGCCGCTTCATCAACGTCGGTCATGTGAAGTGTGGTGCCGACTGCCTCATCAAAGTCGCGCATGCTGAAATCTACGACCATGGTGTTGACCGCCTCATCAACCTCGCACATGTGTCAATCTTGATGGAAAAAGAACAATCTCACCGTCGTGGCTCTAGATCATCATCTACCGTGTGTTGCAAGTATAAGTGAATCTTTACCATCATGATCCGAGTGTTTCATCCACGTCGTCATGTATCGTTACCGCTATGTTGACGGCTTCATCAACGTCGGTCATGTGTGAAGCTCGCCTCATCAAAGTCGCCCATGCTGAAATCTACGACCATGGTGTTGACTGCTTCATCAACGTCGCGCATGTGTCAATCTCTACAACCGTGGTGTCGACCGCCTCATCAACGTCGTCCATGTGGGAATCTACAATCATGGTGGCGACCGCCTCATCAACGTCGGCCCATGCGAAGCATAACCATGGCAACGACCGTCTCATTAACATCGTTCATGCGGAGTACATGATTTATCATCACAAGAGTATCGTCCGATTGTTGCATCTATGTTGTCGGTATATGAACTTGTTCCTTGTAAAGATACAACATGCTTCATCAATTGTCTATCTCAAATCCATGGCCTGATCTCGATGAGACATGGTCGAAGTCATCATTTTTATCTTATGTCTAGTGCCGACGAGGCTAGACAAAATCATCGCCTTGTGATGACGAGGCTCGATTACTATGCAATCAACACGTCCTAATTTTGATGGGATGGACACACCGTTGCTGAGCACCGACGAGGCAAAAGCAACACACATACTGTCCGATTTGATGAAGTTCGGGATATATGGCTGGGCACCGACAAGGCAATAGTCACCCTCTTCATCCTTTCAATCTCACTCTTAATTACGCACGTCGAGATTATCTCGTGATCGTGTTTCGGCAAACAAATCCACTCCTTTTCTCATGTTCATCTAACACGACGACGACTACGATGCAGCTTAATCGGAGGTTTTCTGTAGGCTTGACCTACGGATGTAATTAACCGGTGGCTTTGCAAAAGCGCCGGGAATCAGCGGACTACACGCAATCTCTTCAGTCAGATCCTTCATAGTTGTAGAAGGCAAAATCGGCAAACTCTTATGGGAGCATGTACATGTACTTTGTATTCAATACAATGATCAATAAAGATACAGAGTTCCCATATATACTTTATGTTTGCCATCTCTCTTTTTGTTTTGTTTTCGTCAAACAAACGGCGAGACCGAACATTGCCACGAGATCATGTCGCGCGTCATGTGCATCGCCGTCGGGCGGCTCCGAGCTAGATGATATTGACGCAACACAAAGTCCGATTGGAGCTACAACAATCCATCCATGCCGAGCGGCGCCAACACACCAGGGACGGATTCAAGGGGGGGCGAGCAGGGGCTACGCCCCCCCTATGATCGTAGTTTTCCTTGGTAATATTGACACTTTCAGTGTAGGTTAGCTAGCTCAGCCACCCCGATACAAATCACACACACTACTTGCCCCCTTTAACCTTAATTTCTGGCTCTGTCCCTACAACACACCCATCAGACGCTGAGAACACCGTCGTTGTCGAGTTCACTATCATCAAGGAAGGTTCGGAGCCGTCACGGGATGCTGATTTCGAAGATGATGTTGAAGCTGCCCTGTTGGGTGATTTCTTGGCCGCTTGACGGTTTATGGTTGAGGTGGAGGGGCTCTATCATCGATACTAGCGGGATGGAGGTGAGCGCGGAGGGAGACATCACACCCCGTTGCTAGGCTAGGTTCAAGAACTCTTCACCGGCCAACTATGCCATTGCTTCCTTGTCATGTGCCTCAGACACCGACTATGGCCCGTGTTGAGCTGTCGACGCCCGAAATTTGCAACCGTGCTCGTGCTAAATCAAAGATGTTGGCCATCGATAAAGTTATCCGTGTGCTAAACAAAAGATGAGAAACCAAGTTGCATAGGATGTTCCTTTGGAGAAGGCTCGTAAGCAATTTGTCGGTAGCTTCATGACACAACTGCCTGACTCGTCTTTTGACTCGTCTTTGCAGGCGCTCAGTCATCTTTTCAAACTCAACATGCCGAGCCTTGCCGCCCTTGACGACGCACTCTTAGGCCTGGCCGGTCCAGGGGTGTGGAGATCACGCCTTCATCTAAGTATGAGGGCTACACCTAATTCTCCTGCCCTGGCCACGACGAGGGCCGATTATGTAGAAGTTTTGACCGGCTGAGTTTTACTGTGGCCGGCCTTATATCTTTTTTTTAATAATTTTTTTACCTTGGCCTTCGATTTACTCTTTTTATATTAATATAAAAGACAAAGTTTTTGTCTTTGTTTTAAAAAAACTAACGTTATGGGACAAAGTTCAGACCTATAATCCTTAACGTAAAAAAGCCATGGCTGTGTTGCGTGCTGTGCTTCAGGTGGTGGGTGCTGGTCCTACGGTGGATAAAATGTGAAATTGCACTCGAGCATTCCAGTAGGAGAAGCAGCCTTAGGTGTCACTCATGTACATATTTATATGTTAATCTTTTACTATTTTTCTTGAGCTAATATTAAGCAAGAAATTTATAAATAAAGCGATCATAATATTTCATTCATTACGCTGTCAGTTTTACCTCACAGTTTGATTACGCTGAACATTAAAACACGCATTTCATGATACATAAATTTTCATCCAACTTGAAAACAAAATAGAAGCAGCAGGACATATATTTGACACAATGAAAGCAGTATTAAGTTATTGAGTACAATATGACAAAGGGCAGTAATGCATACCTCTTGTTTGCAAGGAATTTTCGCAGCTGGTTAATGAGTTGTCTTTCATCCAATGTTGAAGCAGAGTTATACATTTCGACATCTAATTCAAGGAGAATGTCCTTCAAAACTTTCTTTATGTCAGGATTTTGACCCACCGGAACAAAACCTGCACAGTCAAATTTCTTATCAAGCGTGTCATACACTGCTTTGGCAAGAGTTGTCTTTCCCAATCCTCCAAAACCTACAATGGAGACAGTTTTGAGTTTGTTATCCGACACATCCCGGTGGTCGGACAACACCTCCATCACCTCATCCATGGGCTTGTCAATTCCTACAAGGTCAGATACTTGCTTGTACATGGACAAGAGACGCGGGTCGACCTCCGTCTTGGCAACAGTGTTGCCAATAACATCTTTGTACCTGTCGTACCTTTCCTTCACCTCTTTAACCTGGATCTTGACGTCTTTGATGTCGCTGGCTATTTCATGACGAATCTTGAGCTTTGTGACCTTCTGGCAGGTCTTCTTGATGAACCCCAAGAAGGTGTGGGGCTTCTCCAGTTCAAGACCCTCGACACGCACCATGAAGGAGTCGAGGCTGTCCTCGATAGCATAGGACAGCTCCCTGACGTCGTTCGCCCAGATCTTGACCACCGGATCGAGCTGGTGCAGCGGCACATCGGACACCTTCACAAGTGCAGCTTGAATGATCAAGAGCTCGTCCCTGAGGTCCTTGATCCCCTTCTTCAAGCCCTTCTGCAGGTCGTACTCCTCAAGGAGCAGGTCCCCCAGCTTGGGGAGGAGGGAGCTCATCGCACCCGTGGCGAACTCCATGCTCGACTCTCTCTCTCTCACACACTTGCTAGCTAGCTAATTTCCCTCCTCTTCTTCTCCCCCTCGTTTGGTTACTATCTCTCTTGCTGGTTGTGGCAGGTATATATCTAGACGAGATTAGCGTTCAAGCATCTATCCACGATCAGAGTGCTGCAAGGCCGCTCTCTGAAAAGCTTTATTTAAGAGATAAAGTCGTGCAGATTCATATTTAATTTCCTCTAGATCAGTGTGAAATCGTACCATAACGGAGTAGAGTACTCCTGCTACTCCAGTACGAAACATTAATTAGACAATTGCACCGGCCAAGACTTGTACAAAGATCGATGTTAGGTGTAGAGTGGACTTGGAGCAGCTAGATCTAGGAGAAAAGACTATACTCGGAGCGGTGCGAGGGGTTAGCTGATATAGTGTACTTTGCGGGAGATATTGAACCAGCTAGTTTTCGATAAAGAGCTAGTAACCTTTTTGGCATCGATGTAAGAGCAATTCCAATACACAGACCCATTCCGTCCGCATGTGTTCATATGGTACAAATCAGCACCTCTACCGCGTAAGAGTGGACGACGAAAACTGTGTTCATTTTAATCCATTTTTATCTTAAATTTTTTGAATAAAATTTGGGTTGTGGCGGACTGTCCATCTGTCCGCTGTTTCCTTCCCCGCGTTCGACTTGACTCACTTGTCAGCCTCAAAAAAAATTCTCAACAACCCCACCACATCTCTCCTCTTTCTCTCCTGATTTCCCGTTACACAATCTCATCTCTGGCACCGGCATCGTTCTCGAAATAGGCTTACGTCTCGCTATATTAATACAACAATCACCCACTGCAGACACACACGAGGATCCTATCTGAAACCCAAACTACTCCTTGCCTACTCCTCCGGTGGCCTGTACTGCTCCGCCCCTCGTGTACACCTTCAGTGGCTTGCATTTCTCAAGGACAACGCGACCTTGCCGCCGGCATCCCCTCCGCAGCCGGTGACCCACACATCGTCTGGTCGATTTCCCCCCAAATCTCACCCGAGCGCAGTCATCTCTCTCCCCTTCACCTTGCCTAGCCAGCCAACCCCCGCATCTCCTCGCCTTCGTGCTTGACGAGATGCAGGGCAGCACTGACCATTGGTCTCAAATGTGCAACAAGGGGAAAGAGGCATCGAGCGATGTGGAGGGGGCTCTGTGGAGAGTGTGGAGAGTGTGGAGGATGAACGGGAGGGTGAGTCCGACGAGGTGGATGAAGGGGAGGATTCGGATCATGAACTACCCTTGGTCGGCAAGCTGGTTCTACCGCCGAAGAAGGCGTACTTGCGAGGGCCTTCTAAGATCCCGGATCCTTCGCCTCACAGTTTACTTGAGGTCTCGGGAGATGCGTAAGTGTTGTTACCTTCCAATTAAATTACATTGTCGTCAAAAGAATTCTAACTTTTCTATTGTGTATGTGCAGGGCATTCAAGTGGGTGGGCCCCAAGTGGCGCCGCTTACCTAGCGGCATCCTTGGCGCTCTTTGCCGGAGGAATTACCCTAACCTCATCGAGCTCAAGAAGGATGGAGTGCCCACTAGGCAAAAGGTGCCCGCTAGGTCTTGGGCCCACTACACGATGAAGGATTGTGCCGGGTTCGCCCACCTGGGTATGAAGTTTATCCATGACTTCTGGGTAAGTAAATTTTAGAACTTTAGTACAAATTTACCAAGAGATTGGACTCCATATCATGCTAACTTCCTTGTATCCCATGCTCAATGATTGTAGGATTATTTCACCGTTGTCGAGGGCCAGAAGGACGCCGCTAATGCGGTGCTCATTAAGTTGGCGAAGACGCTCATCCCCGACCAGCTTTACGCGAGGCGCGTGTAAGCGCGGTGATCCAGTACTATGCACAGGAGCTAAACAGGGAGATCACGAAAAAAGATGCCAGAAACATTCACTTGTCGAGAGCCGAGTAATTGTAGGTAGCTACATCATTTTTTTGTACATGACTGACGGATACTTCTACTCATATGGATATATTTTGTGTTTACAAAGGTGGTTCCGATTGGCTAGCCGCCGTGTTGCCTTGCTACAAGAAGATTGTACGCAAGTGGGTCACTAAGGCCTTCCAGGAGAAACACACGGACGCAGCGGCGCGGCGTGTCATGGTAGGCAAAAATGCAGTCCACGACAAGGCCCACTCACCCTCTACGCCGTTGTGGAGAGGAAGGTAAGATTTTTTACTTTCCATACAAGTTTTTATTTATGTGCTAATTTTTTCTTTTAAGTGCTAATCTTTTTATGTTTCCTTTTTGGTCTCAATTTTAGGAACTAAAGGAGCGCTGCAAATTGACCAAGATGGAGGCTTTCATTGAGACTCGGAGTCCAAAGGAGCTCATTCAAGAGGTTCCAGCGAACGAGCAATGGATCACCACCACGTCCGAAAAATAGTGGAGCAACTACACCACCAAGTTCAAGGAGATGCACGGCCCCGACACCGATCCCTTGACCGCTCCTTTCGACCCCACGGTTGCTATGTATGCAGGAGAAGGTCGGTGCAATGGCCGGCTATATATTGGTGGTGGCTCCGTCAGTACTTCCGGTGTTCCATCACTTGCGGAGATGCGTGCTCGGCGGACCACCTTTGCGCCCGAGATCGAGCGCCGCCCACGGGTCGGAGTGGGAATGGAGGTAATATGTTCCTCTTCCACCATATTTTTACAATTTTACATGTTTCCATTCGATCTTATGACAGATTCTTACATATGGTTGTAATCCGGTAGGCTGAATTTCTGAAGAGCAACAGGATCGCGGCGGAGGCAACAGTGGCGGCGCAGAAAACACAAAGGAAGCTAGAGGAAATGCAAGAACACATGACTACCCAGCATGAACATGTTCTCAGCCAGCAAACATGCCTCGCGGCGGTGATGGCGGTAAGTGCTTCGACTTTTCTTTCCAACTAACACATAGATTTCAAGTTGCAAACTAAAACAAATCATCGGAATGCAGAGGTTGCCCGACAATGCGACACTGCCTACCTTACCTCCTGTTCCTCCAGTACCAGCAGCCCAACTCTTCTTGGTAAGTTGCTTTGCACATAGGCAATAATACATCTTTTTTTGTTTACTCATGTTACTCATGTAATGATGTTGTTTTGCACATAGGAGGAACGATCAGCTGGATCCAACACCCCCGGGGATGGTGGAGCTGGAGGAAGCCCATCGACGCAGCCGTCCACCTCTGACATGGAAGAGGGAATCTAGCATGTGTGATCCTGCTACTTGTTTAGTTGTGCATACTCGAACTTCTGGATTTGTGACGTGAACATGTGGATTTGTGCTATATTGTGTGAATTATGCTTTGGGCATGTCCTATTCAGTGTTGTGAGTGATCATGTCATTGAAATCTACTGGTATATGCATTTCTATGTTTTATTGCAGGGTGTGAAATGGATTCTAGAAAAATCTGACCAAAACAACGTTCTTCGCCGAGTATGGTGCCGGCTGGGCCAAGCCTGGCACTCAGCGAAATGGTCACCAGGGATGCTCCTCTGCCGAGTCCCTTTCTTTGCCGAGTACGTCACTTGGCGAACCTAGCTCCCGGGTGACCATTTGGTCACAGGGAACGTGGCACTTGGCGAAGTAGTGACACTCGGCGAAACAGTTCGCCGACGTTATAGTGGCACTCGACAAAGAATCCTGCTCGACGAAACGCAGTGTCGAGCACAACAACGACACTCGGAGAATTGTTTTGCCGAGGAAACGGAAGACATTCGGCGAATTAACGCATCTCGGCGAGCGTGGAAGAGGCACTCGACAAAATCGTACACCGAGATGCCAGATATGGCACTCGGTGAAGGAGTTCACCGAGACTGATAGATTAGCCACGTCGCAGCAGTACGATCATCTACAGTTCACCGAGTACCGACGGTGACACGCGGCCAACATATAACGGCCGTTTGGCACCGGAACGGCCGTGATCTACTTTACTGTGCCGGGTGGCGGATAAAACACTCGGCGAAGACTTAGCCCAGCATCCCGACATAATACACTCGGCGAAGGTTTTCCACCGAGGTACATTGTGCCGAGAGTATTTTGCCGAGTGTCGCTACCTCGTTGCCGAGTTGGATTTCCCTGTCGCCAAGTCTATTTACTACCCGGCGGCGACGCAGATTTCAGTAGAGGGTATTAGGGCATCTCCAGCCGCCCCCCCCCCCCCCCCCGGAGCCCCCCCAGGAGGCCTTTTTTGCGCGCCGTTTTTGCACCAGTCGCCCCCCCCCCCCCCCCCCCCAGAAGCCCAGATAGCGCCGTTTCGACGCTACTTTGCGCCGGCGCACCCAGGCAAAACCCAGCCCACTGGGTTCGGCTTGGGGGGGGGGGCGAAATGGCGCGAAAGGAGACACGGGCCAACGCTGTCAGCGACGCGGGAGAAATTGGCGCGGAACAGAACCGCCCGGAGCGGCTGCGATCGCATCGTCTCGGCTTCCCGCGCCGGCGTAATGGCGTGGCCGCTGACCAGTGCCCGCGCCGGTCGAAGTCCGCCGCAGTAATGGCGCGTCTCCACCGACCCTTCGCCTGGCCTCGCCGCCCTATAAAAAGTTCCCCTTCCTCACCGTCCCTTCCCACATTCTCCTCTCCCCTCTCTCGCCGCCGCCTCCATTTTCCTTCCCCCCCTCGCCAGCCAGCAGCTCAGATGGCCTACGATGGCGCCGCCGCCAACGGCTGTGGCCGCCGCAGCCTCCACAAGCAAGAGGCCTGGGTACTGTACCAGACGGGCTACCCGTGCCCGCCGGACATGTGCGTCCCCGGCGCTTCCAGCAGCCAGGGGGCGTGGCAACTGAGCGTGGCCGGCGTCCCCGTGCCTCCTGTACCCACCGGCGTCGAGCTCGAGCAAGCCATCGCCGAGGTCCGCGACGGGCTAACACCGGAGCAGGCCGCGCTGGAGGGCGGAAGGCAACGGCGCCTTCTGGGCTGCCTACTTCCAGCGCCTCCACGACGACGCC
Organism: Poa annua; assembly: GCA_026929855.1. Classification (NCBI taxonomy): domain Eukaryota; kingdom Viridiplantae; phylum Streptophyta; class Magnoliopsida; order Poales; family Poaceae; genus Poa; species Poa annua. The sequence continues at coordinate 1,182,242 of CM049436.1, forward strand.
GTCAACGACCCTGGTAACAACGGCCCCATGGAGGGCCGGTACAACTCGCTTGGGCGCAGGCGCTGGTGGGGCGGCGAGCACCGCACTCTACAGTGGGTGCTGGACTACATCGCCGCCGGCGACCAGCCCCGGCTAACAATGCCACCGCGAGCCTCGTGGACGCCGCGGAGGAGGAGCTCCTCGTCTTCCTCAGCCCCGGCAAATTCGTCGTCTTCCTCCGGCGTGCGCGGGACGGCGATAAAAGGTACACGCAGTGCGCCCCTCCGCCTCACGCCTCCCACCTTGAACTCCGGGCGCCCTGCCCCAATGCGCAGCGGCGCCCTGCACATCGGCGCGCCACGACGAGCTGCATCTCCTCCGCCGTTCAGGCGCACCGTCAAGCCGAAGACGGAGCCGAAGCTGGAACCGGCGGAAGAGGAGCACGAATGGCCCGGCCTGAAGGAGGCGCAGGAGGCCTCCTTCAACACGGTGCAGCCGGCGCCGGTTCATTTCGCCGAGGAATGGAGGCTCGGCGAATTTACGACGAAGGAGCTCGAGCGCGCGGAGGCGCGTCCGCAGGCCGCCGCCGCGTTCCTCCTCCTCCGGTGCCGCGCGACATCGAGTACTACAAACTCGATGACACCGATAGCGAGGGCGAGGACGAGCTCAGGCGGACCTTGCTCCTGAGCAAGTGGAGTACTCCCGGCGATGGCGAAGGCACGAGCAAGGCGCCCGGCGATGACGGCTCGGACGACGACGACGGCGGGGACTACACCCAGGCGACCCGCAATAGTCTAGGGATTTAGATCGCCGGCCATGTTTTACCTATGTAAACTCGACGAGTTTTGCGCCCTATTTTGAATGAAATCGCCGTCTATTTCAGTGCCTCGCTGTTTTTAAAATTTGGGCCGAAACCTGGGGCTGGCCACGGGTGGAAAGCACCCCCACACAATCCAGATTAGCGCTGTTTCGCGCCGCGGCGAGACAAAATTACGCCGTTTTTGGGCTTAGGGGCAGGCCGGGAGATGCCCTTAGCAATAAAGTCGAAATCTGCGAGCGCGCGCTGTTTGTGAGGATGTGGAGAAGAGCTGCTCCAAAGCCATCTGCGCTAATTTCTAAAAGATGAGTGTCAGATCTAATTAGACTTTGTGCATATCGATCTACGAGAATTTACTAGCAGTAGAGGGAAATGCACCTTGGCCACGTCTTCCGCTGTCAAGAAAACTTAAACAATCGGCCTGACCACGACCGACGTTTGCACAGATCCATCTACGTATTGACCCTGTGGAAATTAATATTTTTTGTTTATTATTATGACCCTCATAGATATATTTAGTGATACAGACACGGAGGTAAACTTGGAGTAAAAGAAAGTATAATATTAATCTATCTCTATCTCCTATATGTACACCTATTCCAACAGTTCCATGTAGACGTATCAGTGGCGGACCCAACCGTCCCTATGCCCGGGCGCTCTTCCGGCCGGCCAGCAAGCCTAGTTACACTGTTCACTAAATGTAAAATTAGCTTAATTAGTCTCTAAATTAAGAGTTTGTCCGGGCTTTGAAAATTTCTTGGGTCCGCTTATGTGCGTATAGATATGATACTTGGAGACTTGAAAAAAGTTAGTACTTGGAGATTCTTAAATTTTTCGCTTTGCTCCAATTTTAGAAAAAATGTACGTGTATAGACTAGTAGCCGGCTAGTCGTTGTTAGTGGTGTGCACGGAACATGGTTTCAGCTAGGCATCAGCTGCTTTGAATTGGGAGATGCAAAGTATACCAAGAGTGGACGGACACCCACATTATTGGTTTTTTTAAAACCACAAGTTGTCTGGATCGCTCTCGCTTGCGAACAAGTCCATTGTCAACTCTGCCATTCGTGGATAAATTAAGCCTCTCCTTGATGCGTCCATCTAGTATCCAATGATGCGCGTATTTACAATAAAACTGTTTGTCAAAATAATGACAGTGTTACCTGAAACAAACTTACAACTCCGTTTTTGCAGTTTCAAAACCGAGAAATTTTACGCGTGGGGGCATTTCTTGCTGAGTTAATTAGTCCGTTTCAGATCAACTAGCAAGGTGGCCCTCGCAAATGCGAGGACATCAGGTTTTGCGTATTGAACATGTTCAAGAACTTTAGTTTTGGTCTTATAGACACTGGAATGGCGAAATATAAATCATAACATTATATAACTCTCGTAAATATTATGATAGATACTGTATCATCAGCGTGCAATTTTTGAATTTATGGGAGAGGAGATATTCTTAACCACCATGTCACATTGTCACACATTTTACAACATCTTATAATTTAACGCATGTATTGCTACTTATGAATATACTCTTGCTCTGTTCCTGTCATCCCTTATTCTTCATTTTACTCTCTCATTGACAAATTTATATTGTATAAAAATGACTACGTGTACACTTTGACCGCATTATAGTTTGAGGTGACATACTTAAGTTAAAAAAAACTTGGATGGTACGTATTTTTTGAATTTTAAACCCCCTATTCTTCATTTTACTCTCTTGCTGACAAATTTATATTTTATAAAAATGACTACGTGTACACTTTGACCGCAACATAGTTTGATGTGACATACTTAAGTTTACAAAAATAGTTGGACGGTACATAGTTTTTGAATTTTAAACCGTCTGTAATTTACTTGAAGTCATATTCCAAATAATATTTTTATTTGGGCCACAAAACTCTAGCCAACCGGACAATACTGCTCCTTGCAGCATCCTCATACTATCAAATAATTTAGGTCAATTATTTTATTTACATAGTTTCATTCTCTCCTTAATGAACTCACACTTTAACCCAATAATCATACTGATCACGGTGTCATGAAATAACTTTGTCCTGGTAACTTCATTTACGAAATCCATAGAACTCGGTAGGGTCATTTTTCAAAGGGTTATACACAAAAAACAATTCCAGTTGAGTTTGATTGATAGAATTAATTTTTAAAATCTATAGTTCTCAAACTTAAAAATTGTAGATCTATAGATTTTTTCAGAATAAATAGTTTACAATGACACTGGAATTATTTTAACGAAAATGGTAGAAAAGAAGAAGAAAAAACGTCTGTTTTAGGTACGTTATGTTTGGTTCTTCTTTATGACAGTGTATTTGGGGTTTATATATGTTGTGGCATAAGAAAAAAACATATTGGTTTCGTATAATTATTTATGTTTTATATGGATCCTCGCTTACCAGGTAGCGGTGCATGGAAACAATGGTCCTAAAATGATTTTCTTAGTGTATTTAACGTATCTTACATTTGTGTGTTTAGCATCAATGATATGGTGCAATACGGTATAAAGCCTATTGGATTCGCTAATTCTTTGTTTTTCTCTAAGAATTAATGTTTATCACACATTGGCGTCTGAAATCGATGGTTTTGGTGGCTTGTCTTTTTTTATTTTTAATCAAAATTTGGTTCTGCGCCTTATGTGTATAATTAAATAGGATTGAATTTTTAATTAGGAGTTTCGAGAGCGTGTCAAAATTGACAATTTTGTTATGTTGGACGATTCTCGACTAAAGCCATTCATATACTGTGTTGTGATTACGTATATATATATGGTCGTATCGCGTGGCTTGTCTTTTTACTTTTAATCAAAATTCGGGCTCTACGCCTTATGTGTATAATTAAAGAGGATTGAACTTTTAATTAGAAGTTTCGAGAGCATGCCCTCATTGATAATTTTGTTATGTTAGACGATCATCGACTAAATCCGTTCGTATATACTGTGTTGTGAGAACGTGTATATACATGGTCGTACCGCGTGCTAATATTTCCATAAGCATAAGGATGGCAATGGAGCGGGTATGGACGAATATACCAAAACTAGATCCAAATCCAAATCCATCAACGTCACTATGACCTGCCCACGAAAATATCCATGGGCACGGATGTCGCCCCATATCCAAACCCGCCGGATATCCAGTATCTATGGATATCCAACGGTAATGCATCTGAGTATTAAATAAACAATATTTTAATCGTGAAGTACTTAAAAATATGTAGATTCTCACACAATAACACGACAAAATAACATAATTGTCTCATCTCAATCTCAGCGAGACGTAGCCAATAATTCTTATTACAAGTTTCCAACACAACAATTCATACATTGAAGAGATAACGAGATATAGTAAAAAAAGTAGAATTGTTGTCCTGAATCTTGGAATAGGAATAGGAATAGATGGGACTAGAAAAAATGTGTCTCACTGATAGGTGGGTCCGCATGTCAGCCGGGTATCCACTGAATATTCGTGGGGCAAAACTTTTATCCGTGCCCACCCCTTGAGTTAGCGGATATCTGCCCCATGAAATCCATGGGCAGAAAGAGCCCTCCAAACGCTTATCCATCGGGTCGGATATCCATGGATACTTGGATCCATGGTATCTATGGATAAAATTGCCATCCTTACATAAGCATAATCACATTAAACTCATGTTTCTAAAATTTAGATATCTTATGGTTAACTTTTTATTCTCAGTCACACAAATGGCTATACACCACGATTGTAGGTAAGGGTATTACAGCCTTTTTTTATTGAAGAAACGGAAGGTCTAAGGTCTAGAGGAAACTGACTATGATTAGCTTTTGCCGATCGTGCTTTTTTACATGAGAAGAAAGAAATGAATAGAACCGTATATTGACACGGGAGCTGGCTAAGTAGAATCAACTTTTGAAAACAGGCCGATCGGTCGCTCCCAAGCAGCCGGCCGACTCGAAGTTTTTTTTTTCTGGTTTTAAATATCTCGTCACGTTGTCAAGTTGTTACACGTTATCAACTTGTTACGTAACTGTGAGATTAAATCTCAGCCGTATATTTTAAATCTAACAACTAAAATTAATTAAGATGATGTGGATTAACGTGGTGTCTCTATTTTAAACCCTGCGAGGGCATCATCTTAAGCCCACTCAATGTGTCCGAAAATTGTTCTAGAGACGTTAAAAATTCTAAATGATATCATATGCTTTCTTAAATCGTATATAATTGTGAACTCTATAATAATTTGCAAGGGCATCATATTTACCATATTGGACATGTCCTTGGATTTTATTTCAGTAAACTGAAACCTATTTGATTTTTTGGAACATATTTAACTTAGGTGAGAACCATGGATGATATGAAATACGATAGTACAGGGTGACACGTGTGTGGCATGGGGGCGTGCTAGGAGAAAACATTTTGGAATAGATACACATGTCACTACGTGAGTTATGGCTTGTTTCCTCTGCCTAAATCGTAGCAAAATTTATGGCATATTTAGGCACATTTTATTTGCAGCTACCACAATTCTGTTAAGGAAGTATGTGTTAATGATGATCCTTAGTTACACAAGGACCTTCTATACATGACCTTCTAAAGATAATTATGTCACCCGATTACGTGACTGATTTGTTTTTTAGAATCCAGGTTGTTTATTTGGATCTAATTATCATGATAATTTGGATGATGTGGATAAACATAGTGCCACTATTTTAGAGATAAATTGTTTCAAATCTTACGTGATTAATTTATTTTTCAATCTAACCCATTTATTTTAATCTAACCACCACGATAATTTAGATGATGTCGATCAACATGGTACCTTGGTTTTAGACAACGTATGATATAAGCAAAGTATGCTTTGATGATTTAAAAAAAAATTAGAGTTGGTAAGAATGTTATTTTTCTTATGTTCGTGAGAATAAGATATACTGAGAAACAAATGTCCCATTCAGGACCCTAACCATCTCCTTTAGTCCAGAATTCTATCGCCACAAACCTACTCTCTATCATTTTATATTTTCATTAAGGTATGTCCGAATCAATCTCTGTAGTGTAGTTTAACTCTGTAGTGATGGGGCTTGAGATAAATTGTCGAGAGGACGAAAGATAATACAATTGTGCTTCTAAGTGGGGCGGTGGAGCAGAATACTAAATCTTCCCTTCTAAGCCCTTATTAGGAAAATTTCTTTTCAACTCAGTCTAAAACTAAGTGCGGTGGCCACACCTAAATTACACTAAGCTCCGACTTTGTATGTATTGTATATGCATTCTTAACGATAATGTTTTGGTGGTAAATATGGTGTCGTACCAATTATAACCACATTGTATCCGTCTAATTCTTTTTGTTTTTTTACTGAGGTGGTCGCATATTTGTCTTGTCAGAGTGTGCCCTTGCCACCACTATGCATGCCACATTTTCTTTTGTACTCTTTGAAGTATATTATTGTAGATGATATTCTTACACCGTGCAAATTAGGGGTGACTATGTTACACTCCGGAACATACCCCCCGTTTTTAAAATGCATATTAAAGGTATTATGAGATGTCCGAAAAATTGGACAAAAAAGTTTCTTGTGTACATGTCGTCGTTCTGTATGTTCGCAAAGTCATATCATGCAAAATCGATATTTGTGTTAAGGGGTGTAAAAAACATACAAATTTGGTGCTAAAATATGGTTTTGGAGAAATATTTTTTGGTCTTTTTTACACATGACACAAATTTTTTTTTTTGAAACTTGACGTGTGCACATAGAGTGTCAAGAAATATGCACCATATTTTGTTCAGAACTTTTTGACATTTAGAAATATTTTTTCCGATGGCAAATTGATGTACATAAATCTACTTTCCAGACAAATCATTTTATATTTACAAATCACCACCATATTCTAGTGTGTGTGGTACAATTGGTCCTGACACGCACATGCGTGGCACTAATAGCTGATCGCGCACCGATCAGTTTTTATTTTTTAATCGAGTTAGCTTACCAGTTGTATCCAGCCCGAACTCTATTAACGTGAATAATTGATCCCTATTTATTATTTTAAAATTAATGGAACGGGACACGGTGTACGTGGTAAAAACAACTTGTTTGTATCCGATTAATATTGTACGTAACTTCTTCTCTTATAATCTCAACCGTCAAAATTTAAATCAACGGATTATATATTTTTAACCTATGTGGATTAACGTGGTGCTTAGAAAAACTAACTCATTTTGCTTTTAGTATATAATAGATTAGGCCTGCAGTATCAGGTTCTTCCTAATTTTCCGCTTCGCTAGTGTGTACGCCAATGCATTTAGGGAGACTGTTCGATTAGTGGCACTATGGGTTTAACTAGCGAGTAAACAGCGAGATAATTAGGCGCTATGCGAGTAGTGAGCCTAACTAACGATGCCAAAATTTCGTCCTTAATGAACGATTTTAACACCAGTCGTTCCAAGAACCAAGAGCCGAGTAAACTGTGATGGAAGGAGTAATTAGGTTTGTCAATGTAAAAAAATCAATAAGGAAGAAATACCAGGCCCGGTTATGTTCAACTGCGAAAATTAGAGATATCATAATTCAACCATTCCATCCTCAAGAATTTTTTTCCGAAAAGGAGAACAAGCGAAAGGCTTTTTATTGAAAAATTCAGAAAGACGCAAAGTTCAGAGAGACACAAACGGAGGAGACGTCGTGTGCGTAGCTCAGGCATAACTTGATGCTGGACACAGGTTGCATGCTAAAATGCTGCCACACAGGCAAGCACCGCTCCATAGGCAATAAACGAGGATGGAATGAACTCATCACCGTCGCCATTGGTCCCTCCAACCAGTGCATGCTCCAAAAGCCATTCTCTCGAGAGGGACTACGACGTGTAAATGTAGCCATCGCTTGACCCGTAGAAATCTAAGGTTTTTCCTAGAGTGGCCACACGATGGTCCACCAATGACATCGCCGCCACCATGCCGTCAGCCACATCGACCTGTAATGTCGTGGCGCCCGACCCGCATCCTGTCCTAGACCGGAAGCACCATCCCGCGCCGAAATTCCCCGCTCTGGCTGATGCCGACCAAGTTTTGTCGACGGGCTCACTAAGAGCTACACATGAGGTTTACAGCCATTAATGGATACACGTGATCTAGACAAACCCTGTGGTTGAGACTGAATCCTGGCGTCCATGTATGGGTAGGTTTCAAAAACAAAAGTCTCATATACATTTTTGATAAGGGGTGCTTTATTACTCAAATACAACGTGAACGGCATCAGGAGCCAGGACTGACGAACACAGAGCCTCGACCGCGGTGAGCGAGGAGAGGTGAAAAGGAACTAGCTGTGGAAGGATGAGCCTGAGCGGAGGGGGCTGGAGGTGGTCGTGGAAGGAAGGGCAGCTCCAAGCCGCCATGTGTTGCCCGTGCCGATCGAGGCCTAGACACATGCTCCGACGTCGAGAACGCAATCGGCGGAGGGGAACCGCAGCTGGAGGACCAGGCTGCGAGGGAGGCCGACGGAGACGCGCCCGATTCGCGGTAGTGGACAAGATCAAGAACCTCGCCGTGCACTTCCCGGACGAGTTCGTCGCGGACCTCAAGTCCCTCACGTTCCAGTGCCTCCTCGCGTACCTGTCCCCGGAGGACTTCACAAAGTTGAGGGTCGCCGTCGATTGCCGTGGCCGCGTGAGTTCCCTGTCAAGCAAGGTAAGCTGGCATTAATGATTCTGCAACATGGAACGGAAGCTTCAGAGAGCATGCAGAGAGGACCTGATCCAATTACAGTTTCTCCTCTTGTTTGGAAAATGCCATTGAGACAAGGGATCCTCTTTCCAGCGAACTTATTTCTTGTAGCAACAAAATCATTCCTGCTTGCTAGCTGCTGTAAGGCAGTCCCATGAGTTATCACCGTCACCGCCACCACGAGGAAACAAAAGATCATAAATTACATGCATGGATAATATACTCATTTTTTTTTGAGGGCAACTACGGCAGGCTAAAAGCCTGCCTGAACCTTTTTTATAATTTTCCAGTAACTTTACAAAGCTGAAGAGCTCAGAAACGAAAAACAAAACAGAGCAAAGCAAAGCAAAAAAATCTGGAGAAAACTAATCTAAAGGAAGGGAAAAACCACTAATCTAAGAAGAAAAAACTATAGTCTAAAAGGCTAAGAGACTAATAAGTGGAAAACAAATTCGGCGCCGTAGCAGCAGAAAAACTCTAAGAGCCTAAGAACGTCTATAAGACTAAAACCCCAAAAGGCTGCTGGCTATACAAAAGCAGCAAGGTTTGAGAATCTCATGCTCCATTCTAGAAGCAGTTGTTTGTCTTCCGGTTTGGAGCAGCGGAAGGACCAGAGAGCGAGGTCCGAGGAGCATCTTCGCATGACAATCGACATAGGCTCGAGAATTGCGTTGAAGACCTTTGCATTTCGACGTTTCCATATATTCCAAAGAGCTGCGATCAGAACAGTGGACCGCACCTTAGAGTGTGGCGCTTCCCAAAGATCTTGAATAGCTTCGCATTGAGAGACATCCTGATGTAAGGCAGGAACGGCAATCCAGAACGGTTCAATCGACCTGCAGTGAAGGAAAAGGTGTTCCGTAGACTCCGACATAGCACAGAAGGGGCAGGTGTCCGAGTTAGCCAAGCCCTTCCTGAAGCGACGCAAATTGGTGAACAGCCGCAAGCGAGCAGTCAACCAAATAAAAAGGCGGCATCTGTTCGTTGCAAAATTCCTCCAAGTCGGTATTGCGAAGTGAACGCCCGGCCTTTGGTGGAAAGCAAAGGCGTAAGCAGACTTAGTGGTTAAGGTCTTCCTTGTGAGCCACCCAACTCTAACGTCCTGAACCTGCGAGTTTAGATTTACCGAGGACAACATGGATTGCAGAGAGCAGAGCTCGGAGGCAGCTGCAAGGGACAACCTAGGCTGGAGAGCAAGATTTAGGGTAGAGACAGATAAGGCGTGAGCAACCGAGCAGTTCGGTTTTGTGGAGTGAGAGTATAAGGCAGGGAATTGGTTGGCAAAAGACTCGTTTGAAAACCACCTATCTAGCCAAAAGGAAGTGCTAGAGCCCGAGCCCACGGAGACCTTAGTGGCCGAACGGAAGAACTTCAGACAAGAGATTAGATCTTTCCAAACCGGCGTGTGGAGTCTGTGGACATCTCCAATATCCTGGTCTCCAAGCCAACCATAGCGCGAACTAAACCAAGTTTCCCAAGGAGCGTCACCCGGGTTGTGAATTTTTTGAAGGTGCTTAATGAGCAGGCAAATGTTCCTAGTACGAAGGCAAGCGAACCCTAAACCCCCTTTTTCAAAAGGTGCGCAGACCTCATCCCAGGCGACGAGACATTGCCCACCATTTACCTGGTCCTTTGCCGCCCAAAAGAAAGAGCGGCAACGCTTATCAAAGGTGATGATTGTGCCGACAGGAAGTAAGATGGCACCCATAGCATAGGCTAGGAGGGATTGCAAGCAAGTTTTGATTATCGTCGCCCTACCCGCAATATTAAGAAGTTTTCCCTGCCAACCCGCAAGACTAGGGGTCGAGCGTTCAATAATCTGGTTAAAAGCAGACAACCTAAGTTTGTGAGTTGATAAAGGGAGGCCAAGGTAAGTCTGCGGGAAAGAAGCGACGGAGCAACCCAAGATTGATGCCAAAGTGGCCGCTTGATCTTCCGCAACATGAATTGGAGCAAAAGTACTTTTGTCGAAGTTAATGGTCAACCCCGTGGCGGAAGAGAAAGAGTCCAGAACGGCCTTAAGGTTAGTAAGGTCCTCCACACCCGGGCGGATAATAATAAGAGTGTCGTCGGCATATTGAAGAACGGGGCAAGGCAAGTCATCTACAAGAGGGTGGTGAAACTGACCGAGTGAGGAGGCTTGATGAATTTGTTCACGAAGCACCTCTGCCACCTGAAGGAACATGTAAGGAGATAGCGGGTCGCCCTGCCGAAGCCCTTTTTTGCAGGTGAACCAAGGACCCGGTTTGCCGTTCAGAATGATTGCCGATTGACCAGAGACATTAAGGTCAGAAATCCAATTGCACCAATGCAAGGGGAAACCTTTCGCAAGAAGAATCGCATGTAGGGCTTCCCAAGATATGGAGTCAAACGCCTTTCTGAAGTCCAGCTTGATAACATGGATCATTACCAGCTAGAGGTATACACTTCACATGGATCGGCTACACTGTTGTATATAATTACCTGCTATGTCATATTAGCTAGTCGAAATCAAAAAATTTGATTACAACATGATTAATCAAGGAAATTCTATCTTGAGAGAGAAACTGTTACAAGGTAAACAGTTTGCGTCAGAACTCACCTAATTTTGGTAATTCTGTTTGAATTGAATTTGGGGCCCTTTCCCTCTTTATTAATAGAACAAGCAGCCTTTCCTACATAATTCATCATTTCTGCTATAAAATACTTAACTCGACATAACACATCACTCTATGAGCACCTGGTTGGTCCCTCCTCCTTTTTCCGGGCTTGGGACCGGCTACGCGATCGTAAGTGTTACCTTAAAATAGCATAGGCGGAGTTCCCCACCCCAAACCAAAAAAAACACCTAAAAAGCGAAAACATGAAAAAGCTAATGAAAACAGACGCCCTCGGCCGCCACAACCCCAACCCCTACCACCAAAAAAAGATACAAATAACACTAACACACACTTTTTATTTTCGTTTTTATGAAAGAACTGCGAAACAAATCAATAAAGTTTAATTTTTCATTTAAGTGATTTTCCTTCCTACATAGAGTTTTTTTTAGGATTTTATAAAAATATATGTTGATTCAAGGAGAAACATACTAATTCTACAAAGCAGTAAACAACATTTTTTTATTTTCTGATTTTTTTAACCACTCTAATGCTGAAAACAAATACCCATCTTTTCTTTCTAGATTTTTTTAGTCTTTTTTTGTGCATCGATGGGAAACTCAAGCGGATGTACTGACTTTCCAACTGGCCACCAGCCTGTAAATAGAGTGGTTATGTAAGCATATAGCCAAGACATATAGAGTACATCCCTATGTCCATATGAACTATTGAACCTTTAGATGGGTATTTCGCAATGAAAATAAGGTTTCAACTTCATGTCGTACCGATAGTTTGGAATTTTAAAACTCTGGAGAACTGAACACAATTGGAATCAATAGTTTAGTCAGAACTCACCTAATTTTCTGCTAGAGCCTGATAATTCTGTTTGAATTGAATTTGGGGCCCTTTCCTTCTTTATTTATAGAACAAGTAGCATCTCCTACATAATTCGTCATTTTTGCTATAAAATACTTTACTCAACATAACGCATTACTCTATGAGCACCTGGTTGGTCCCTCCTCCTTTTTCCGGGCTTGGGACCGGCTACGCGATCGTAAGTGTTACCTTAAAATAGCATAGGAGGAGTTCCCCACCCCAAACCAAATAAAACACATAAAAATGAAAAACATGAAAAAGCTAATAAAAACAGACGCCGCCAGCCACAACCCCAACCCCTACCAGAAAAAAGATACAAATTACACTAACACACACTTTTTATTTTTGTTTTTATTAAAGAACTGTGAAACAAATCAAAAATAAGTTTTTTTTCATTTAAGTGATTTTTCTTCCTACATATTTTTTTAAAGAATTTTATAAAAATATATGTTGATTCAAGGAGAAACATACTAATTCTACAAAAGCAGTAAATAACCATTTTTCGTTTTCTGATTTTTTTAACAAACCACTCTAATGTTGAAAGCAAATAACAATGTTTTCTCTTTCTTGATTTTTTTTAGATTTTTTTTGCACCGATGGGAAACTCAAGCGGATTTGTACTGGCTTTCCAATTGGCCACCAGCCTGTAAATAGAGTGGCTATGTAAGCATCTAGGCAAGACATATAGAGTACATCCCCATGTCCATATGAACCATGGAACCTTTAGTTGGGTATTTGACAATGGCAAAAAGGTTTGAACGTTCATGTGATACCGATAATTACGAATTTTAAAGCTCTGGAGTAGTGAAAACAATTTGGAATCAGTAGTTTAATTTTGTTAAATGTAACAAGGATAAATGAAGTGACATTAATTCTCTCCATGAAAAACATGCAGGAAGGTAATTATGCGCGGACATCTTGCATAGGGATGTACGCATATACCTGTCGAGCATGACTGAAGGATGATAAAAAGCTTCAAAGTTGATTTGTCGTCGTCATCGCCTCCTCTATGGTGATGTGAGATATCTTGTCCGTCACATCATTGTATGACTAGAGTAACAATCGAACCAAGAATGATATATAAGACGAGTATCGTAGGTACACCGGAGAGGAATGTAACCAGAGGTAGTAGTTGATGTGAGTATCCATCGTTGTACCTCATGGTCGTTCCCTAAGACTCCCTCCTTGGATCCACCCTCTTCATCTTCATCATACTGGAATTGGCAGATGGTTCATATGAGAATGATAAAAGAGCATCGGACTTGCTTCACGTACGACACTTTGGACTCCTTTTCTAACTTTTCTAAGGGTGACCAGTACAAACACTATATCGTAGCCTTCCGGCCTGATAATCGGCCTCTGACGGAGCTAGCTCATCTCAGTGATAACCAGACGTGCTCCTAGAACAGTCCGTTCAATGAGAGCATACGAGAGAAAAAGTATAAAAAAAGCATACGAGATAAGAAGTAAAAAAAATACGATAGAGAGGTTGAAATAATCACGTCCACCTACGGTATAAAATCTACTTGTATATATCCGTCGAAATAAAAAAAGTTAAATACGAAAATTATGAGAAACTGCAATATGAATCTAGTAATTGAAGGAAATTTCAAACGGCCGACTGAGTGCGACGAATTTGACAAAATTTATTTAAAACTAAGCACGGGAAGGAACCTATTTTTTGATGTGCACATATTTCTTGTAAAAAATATTTTGAATCAAAATATAGTTTTGTAGATTGGTGAGAATTATGTGGAGCGAGGAGATAAAGTAACACTCGCCGTTTTGGATCCGGTCCCAGCCATGTCGGATCGTACATCTATGACCTATCGCAACAGCGCTCAAAGAGTAACAACATGCATGCATACCTTTGCTCTATCTGCAGAGGAAACTTCCTTGGAGACATCATCGTTGTGAGACTGAAATTTGAAACAGCAAATAATTTGCAGGGATTAGGAAACAGAGGGATTCACATGGCACTTAATAATGTAATCAACTTACCTCGTAATAATTTTTTCTATGTATTTCTAGTGTGGGACGGTTGGGGTGAGTTTGTGCCATAAGCCTCAGCCCTGCCTCTGCTTCCTCTACCTGCTCACGGCTGCAGTTTGTGCAGTCAAGCGAATAAGTGACTTTTTGGATCGATTGCACATTTCCAGGCAGCAAACAAACGGGCATTCCCACAGTAGCATTGCACACCAATTCTTCAAGCATCGGCAACACTCCCTCCCCTCCACATAATATCTCTATAAATATACATAAGTATCTCAAGCTCAGGAACTCATCATTACCAACAGAATACGGCAAACAGTCCTCTATGTAGTTCCCGAGCTGGAGATAGCGGAGCGACAGAAGCCTTCCAAGGATTTTCAGGTCCCGCGACTCCACGGTCTGCACTCCGATAAACAGGTAGGACAGGTGCGGAACACATGAAATATTTATCCATGACGGAACCCTAGATAAAAGAATGCAAGAAAGAGACAGCTCACGGAGATTGGAAGGAGGTACCCAGTCTTCCCAGCTGCCAACAAAGACCTCATAATGTATCCATATACTCTGGATTTTGTGCATGTTGCGTAGAGACTCCGTCAGAGACTTGAATGCGCTCTTATCCATCTCATCAAAACTGATGTCAAGCACAGTCAGCTCCGTCAGCTTTCCTAGATCAGTAACAAAGTTTGGGCACTTGTCCACCGAGCGTAGCTGAAGCTCTTCCAGGGATGTCAGCTTTGCTATCCCACCCATCATTCTCATACCTTTAGTAGCACACAGGCGCATTAATTTGCTTAGCTCACCCACAGATGCCGGCAATTCTTTGATCCCACTTCCAGTTACGTCCAAAGTCTGCAAGAACTTGAGATCATGACCAATATTATCTGGGAGCTCTGCAACAGGGGTATGAACCAGCCCTAGGTACCTTAGCTGAACCAGCTTTCCAAGATGCTCAAGACGACAACCTTCCCCAGAAAAATTGCAGCTATCAAGAAGTAGTACACGTAATACTTTAAAGTTTAGGAGTTGAAGCAGTCTACTACTACCATTGCACAAGGTAGCATTAAATGACCTCACGTGCCCCATTTCCATGCTATTAAATTTGTGTTCTGCACTTCTTTTGTGGACAGCTAATCTACGAATACTGCCACTTCTATTTGGTGAGTATGTACTGATCTGCTCCTGCTCACTATCATGTATGGTAACAAAGTTTAATTCGCTTGACAAGTTGCGGATTAAATCAAGCACCATATCATGAACGCGGCAAGCATCCATAGTATTGTTGAGGTTATCTATCAACTGAATCATACTTCTATTAATAAGTTGATTAAAATAGCTCTCCCCAACTTCAAACAACCTTGGCCCTTGTTCACTAGGAACAAAACCTTCCGCAATCCAGATCCATATCAAGTCATGTTTCAAAATCGTATGATCTTCTACAAACATGCTTAAGTGCAATAAACAATTCTTTAGGCAAGAAGGGAGATCATAAAAGCTATAAGACAATATCTTTCTCGTGTTCTTAACAACTTCGTTATCCTCGTGCCCAAATCCAATAGAGTCATACACCTTTGACCAGTCCTCCGGGCGTTTACCAACAAGCAAGCTAGCTATTGTGATGATAGATAACGGCACACCGCCACATTTGCTTAAAATTTTCTCGGACACTTCATCAGATTGAACATCAAAACTTTTGCCTTCACCACCACATATTCTTGTGTAGAATAATTTACTTGAATTATCATCAGAAAGAGGTTTTATGTTGTAGACACCACCAACTTTTTCAGCAACTTGACCAATACGAGTAGTCGTGATTATCCTACTTCCAGTATCATCATCCACCAAAGCGCATTTAATTGTTTCCCATGTTGGTGTCTCCCATAAATCATCAATTACTATCAAATACCTAATTGCATCAGAAACCGAGAGGCTTGAATTACTAAATAGTACTAACAAGGGTTTATTGCATCCATTAAAATAAGAAGCATGTCAAATCTCAAGAGCTGCAAAAAAGGCGTGACAATATATTTTGTGTGTGTCAAGGTGTTAATAATGATGGTAAAATCCAGTTAAAGTTTTGGAGTTTATAATTGATGGTAATTAATGCTCATTCTCATTCATAACTAACGTTATGGGAAGAAGATGGAGTTTCAGACCTACAATCATTAACGCAGCCATGGCTGGGTTGCGTGCTGTGCTTCAGGCGGTGGGTGCTGGTCCTAGGGTGGACGAAACTCATAGCAGAACATGGTGAAATTGGACTCAAACATTCCGGTAGGAGCAGTAGCCTTACGTGTCACTCATGTACATATTTATGTTATTCTTGTACTAATTTTCGTTGAGCTAATATTAAGCCAGCAAAATTTAGAAATAAAGCGATCATAATATTTCATTCATTCAGAATATTATACGCTGTCAGTTTTACATCACAGTTTGTTTACGCTGAACATTTAAACACGCATTTCATGATACATAAATTTTCATCCAACTTGAAAACAAAATAGAAGCAGCAGAACATAGATTTGACACAAAGAATGCAGTATTGAGTACAATATGACAAAGGGCAGTAATGCATACCTCTTGTTTGCAAGGAATTTTCGCAGCTGGTTGATGAGTTGTCTTTCATCCAATGTTGAAGCAGAGTTATACATTTCCACATCAAATTCAAGGAGAATGTCCTTCAAAACTTTCTTTATGTCAGGATTTTGACCCACCGGAACAAAACCTGCACAGTCAAATTTCTTATTAAGCTTGTCATACACTGCTTTAGCAAGAGTTGACTTTCCCAATCCTCCAAAGCCAACAATGGAGATGGGTTTGAGTTTATTATCCGTGTGGTCGGACAACACCTCCATCAGCTCATCCATGGGCTTGTCAATTCCTACAAGGTCAGATACTTTCTTGTACATGGACAAGAGACGCGGGTCGACCTCCGTCTTGGCAACAGTGTTGCCAATAACATCTTTATACCTGTCGTACCTTTCCTTCACCTCTTTAACCTGGATCTTGACGTCTTTGATGTCGCTGGCTATTTCATGACGAATCTTGAGCTTGGTGACCTTCTCGCAGGTCTTCTTGATGAACCCCAAGAAGTTGTGAGGCTTCTCTTGTTGAAGACCCTCGACACGCACCATGAAGGAGTCGAGGCTGTCCTCGATGGCATAGGACAGCTCCCTGACGTCGTTCGCCCAGATCTTGACCACCGGATCGAGCTGGTGCAGCGGCACGTCGGACACCTTCACAAGTGCAGCTTCAATGATCAATAGCTCGTCCCTGAGGTCCTTGATCCCCTTCTTCAAGCCCTTCTGCAGGTCGTACTCCTCAAGGAGCAGCTCCCCCAGCTTGGGGAGGAGGGAGCTCATCGCACCCGTGGCGAACTCCATGCTCGACTCTCACCCCTCGCCTCTCGCTTTTTCCGTTTCTATCCTTCCCGAGAAGGTCTCTCTAGGTAACCAGACTGTTGTGGCGCTTGTTCCAACTTCCAAGTGAGTGTGAGCATGAAAATAGTTCAGGCAGCCGTTTCTGAATATATAGTTAAACTGTATTTTCTATCAGCCACTTGTTAGTACAGGGACAGGGAAGCAGGTTCCAATGAGCAGAGTTCAGCTTTTCTCCTTGATGCCGACCTACCACCAAGGACAGGATTAGATTCCAAGACTGTGAAAGGCCATCCCTAACCACACACTCATTCAGATCAAGGTCGTGAATGCTACCTCTCACTCATATATAAGCATCTTTATATGCTTTCGGCTCCTTTCGGCACTGAGTGATCAGAATGGGTCTTTGTTGTCTGGCTAGGCACCGCGGGCTCGTTTTGGCTTAGCGCGAGCTCACCCAGACAAACCGTAAATAGAATACGTAATCTTTCATAAATCATAACAGGAAAGGCACCGTATCTTCCCAGCCGG
Source organism: Poa annua (assembly GCA_026929855.1). Classification (NCBI taxonomy): domain Eukaryota; kingdom Viridiplantae; phylum Streptophyta; class Magnoliopsida; order Poales; family Poaceae; genus Poa; species Poa annua. The sequence goes on from CM049436.1 coordinate 1,200,088, forward strand.
AAAAAGCAGCGGCGTACCCGTCCATCCTCTCCTAGCAGATCGCCTGCCGCGATCCACCCATCCCTTCCGCCCTTCGTCCTGTTTCCCTCCACCCTGCCTTTGTAAAAAAATCAGGAGAAATAGTACATCCAGAGAACCTAGATTTTCACTCCCCTTACATGCTAAAAATCCCCAGGCTTGTAAATTTACATCCATAATAGAAATCCCAGGTTTACTTTCCCATTAGAAGACCCCCAGATTTACATTCCCTTTAGTTTCGAAAAAATCCCCAGATTTACATCCCCATCAGAAGATGTAAAAAAGTAGCAGGCTTTTGCTAGTCTCCTCCACCAGCATTAGTCTTTACCACTATTCTCCCCTCATTGAACATTTTACATTCCCATTGGAAGATGTAAAAAGGTAGCAATTGCTTTTGCTAGTCTTCCTCACCAGCATTAGTCTTTACCAGTTTTTCTTTTAAGCTTGTAAATTTAACTAGACAGGTAAAAAATGATGATAGTTTTCATCGGCATATGGAAAAAAAGTTGCAGTTTTCATACACAGGTAAAATCTTTTGCATGTGAGTTCCACTTTATTTACTATTGATGACTCCATTGACCCCTAACTATGTTAGTTGTACCTCATCAAAGAAAGAATAATTTCAATTTGCATGGGACATGATAGCAAAAAGCCATACTTACATTGAACACTATCATGTCTTGGGAAACCAGAATTAACCACCCTAGCAGAAATATGTAGGTGATGCAAGGAAGAAAAAGCACGACACTACTATATAGATTGATGTTTTATGGCGTATTCTAGTTGGCTGGAACATATCCTGTTGTTGTCCCCCATCAACAACTTCTTTTTCATTTTGACATAATGTGCACTGCATTCCAATTACCTGTACACCTGTAAAATCAGAGAAACGACACGTAACTAGATGTAAAACAGAGAAATAACTTATAACTAGTAAAAACACAAGTGATCGGAGAAATGACATTGTAATTGTAACAAGATTTAAATCAGAGAAAAATGACTTCCCTGGGTAGTCTTTATAGTTTACATAACATATAACATGTGTAGTAGTGATTGCTTGTTTCACATTTGTTTTGCCGTGAATTAAAAAAAAAAGGAATTGTATTTTTTATTGCAGTGTAGAAAACTGAGTGATGATTTGGACTTGGACAGATGTGCTCTTGACCTCAATGTTCCAGCGCAAGATGCAGAACTTACAGACTTGTGTGGCTCTACAATACCAGACCAGCCTACAGACAATGATCCACCTCATGTCGAACAGCCTGAAGGAATGCATGCCAAAGCAGCAGATCAACCTATCCTGTTTGCATGGACATTACATCCAACACTGGTGCGACTTTTGAGTCAGGTGTGCCAACTGGTGATACCCCAGAAATGAATAACACCTACCTTTTGGTACTTACGTTTCCTGGTTTTGGTCCTTACACTTGGAAAATTTCACATTTGCTTGTTTGCCAACAAAAATTAGTCGTATTAGTTACACCTAAAACACATATACGTAACAAATTATCACATCTAGTAAAAACTTACAGCTAGTGAATTTACTTTTCCTTGTTTTTTCAAATTACCTCTAGCAAAATTTAAATTTGATTGTTTGGGAAAATTTAGTCATATTAGTTACACCTAACACATCCCCCAAATTATTACATATATATGTGTCTAGCGAAAACTATTACACGACCACTCGGACCTCCCCTCCCCCGGATACAAAGACTATTACATTGAAGGGGATCGCATGCAGAAAACAAAAAATTTCCTACCAACGATATCCTTAAACTAGCCAAGATCTACACTATGCAGATATAGAAGTACGGCGGATATAGGAATACATACCCTTGTAGACCGAAAAGCGGGGATTACGCTCCCGCACAAGCGTTGACGACGAAGACGACGTAGCCGACCTCTAGGTCGCGAAGAACTCGGCGCGACGAAGACGATGAAGATGACCTCGAGGTCGGGTGGAGGAAGTAGGCCTCCGAGTACCGCTAGCGCAGCACCTCGCAGGGTGTTACACACATACGGTGGAGACGACAGCCTCCGAAGCTCCAGTCCAGGACAAGCAGCGGAAGACTTGGACCGGAACACCAGCAGCGCGGCAGCGGGCTATGGTGGAGAGATCTCTCCTCGGCGCAACTCCAAACATGGGAGTCACGTGATCCAAGGAGAAAAAGGTAGAGGGAAATTGGTGTGTAGAGACGGGCTCTCTACCCCTCTATATATAGGAGAAAGGAGGCACCCCACCTTGCTAACCAGGCAAGGTGGGACTATCCCAGCCGCACCAACCAAGGGAGGGGGAGCCGGCCCCCACATGGGCCCCTTAGGGCCCATCCGAACTCCCCTTGGTGGGGTTTGGCCCTTGGGGGGGAATTCGGCCCCTACATGGGCCTTCTCCCTCCCGGAAGGGCCCATTTAGTGGGCTGCACGTTTAAATCCGAATTTAATCATTATAAATTCATTAAAATAATATTAATTCACTAATTAACATTAGTTTAACATATATAAACAATTTCCTCTCTTCCGGAACTTTTCCGAAACTCTCCGAACTACCTTCGGTTCTCCGATCTCCATCGGAACTTTCCCGGGACGTTCCCGGTGATCTCTTTCCTTTCCGGTTGTCTTGTCGAAACCCCTTAAGTGTGTTACCCTAGCGGTTCGATATAATAACAGACATGATCGAGACTCCTCTCCGATCAATGATTAACTCGTAGGCCTGGACCCCATGAATTAACCCCTGTGATATAACGAATGACTTTCATCTATCAAACCTGGACGTCGAGTCTTAAACCTTTTGCCATAGCGATACTTAGCGTGTCCGAGCATCGTTCATAGATATCTCCATATCTAGCATGATCTCGTTACTGACAACACTATCTTCTACTCGTCTATGATCTTATGTCAGCTGGTGACCCAGTCACATGTTTGCAAACTCATTTGACATAATCTCACCGAGTGGGCCCTAGAGTATCTATCCGGCTATACGGACCGACAAATCCCGCTCTTGACCCCTCGTCTCAACTATTCCCTTCCGATACCCAAAAGTATCACCGTTATTGTCACACTATATAAGATATGACGTTTGGTGCGATCAAAGTATCTTCCAGGAATAACAATAAGAGTTGATCTCACGGTTGAAGGCGTAATGACTACGTCCTACAAATTATGGGTAAGTCCATCACATCGTTCCACCTAACGATATGACTCCATTGCCGACAGACGCCATGTCTCATGATCGGGAAACCTCGATCATCAATCGCGCAATGAAACTAGTCTTAGCAGAGGCAACTAGGGACCTGGTTGTTTATCTACCACACGTGTATTAATGTTTCCGCTTAATACAGTTATAGCATGGTATAAAACATATAATGAACAATTGAAATATAACCAATAAACTATCTTTATTAAGTGCATCTAGGGCATATTCACTTCAGTCTCCCACTTGCACTAGAGTAACACTTAATCTAGTTTACAACTTGGTAAAAGCTCAACACCCATAGCATCTTGGTGCATGCTTGTCTCGTGGAAGAGGAATACAGTCAACAGATCTCACACATTGAGACCTATATGTGCTTTGCAACACTTCTATGTCACCTAGTTTGACATCATCCCGTATCTTACGATGACGGTGAAATATATCCTAGTGGATGGAGTGAGACTCGAACATTCGCGTAGCATGGGCCTTAAAAGTCTAAGAGATCTATTAAGGGGACCACATACGCTCGGAAAACTGCTCAGTCCAATCACACTTGCTACTTCTGAAGTTGCCATATATTTCTATACCTATGTAGATTATGCAACAGTGCATTCATATGCGACTTCGCAAACTAACCATGTCTTTCTTCAAAATAAAGGACATCTCCTATATGAGATTTCTAGTTGTATGGGCCAGTGTAATAACTTGCATCATCGTAAGCTCTTTACGGCAAGTTGTCTTTCACTCTTTCCCTTTACCAGAAAACATATCTTCAGTTCTCACAGACACTGAAAAATATACTTAACGTTTGTTCATTGATCCACACAAGGATCACTCTAGAACCCGTTCTTCAACCAAGAACTTGGGTCACACCAAGTCGAGCTTTCAGTCTGATAGAATCTATGTATGATACATAGAGAATGTCGAACATCATTTTCTATCACTGAAAATGCCAAGATAAACTTAATATTTTACCTAGTCATGCAAGCAAGAACAATCTTCTTCGCTTGTTCTATTCTGAAACACTTCAGAATCTTAACTTAGGAAATATTCCGACCTAATGTTATTAAGCCCCTTACGATCTATACAATTATAAATCGGATGCCTAATACTCCTAACTTCTTTCATAGAAAATTTAATCACTTAAATAATCCTTTACACTCTACTAGAGGATTGTGTCATTCAATATGTCATTACATACAAAATCACGAATGACACCTAGCTCCCACTCAAATATGCCTTCCGCATATAAGATCAAGGAAAGCTACTTAGCTCCCACTCACTTCTTTGCAAATGCAAGTCTCTTCAACTATTTTGGACAACTCCAAAATCTTTTGATCACATCATCAAAGTGAAGATTCCAGCTCCGATATGCTTGCTTCAGCCCATGAATGGACAACTGAAGTTTGCATACATGTTTAGCATCCTCAGGATCACCAAACCATTATTGTACTGATTACAACTCTTTCTTAATGACACTATTAAGAAACATGGTTTCCTTATCCTTCTATCAATTTCTCATTCGAAATTATAGTAATTGCTAAATGACACAGAATAGATTTAGGCTTCGCCACTTGAGACAAAATCCCGTTGTGGTCAACTTTTGAATCTGTCGGAACTGATTCACGACAAATCGATCCTTATCAATGTCTACTCTCTCATAAAATTCCATATTCTATTAACAGCCTAGATGCCATCAAGAAGATCTCCCAAGTCATTACCTGGTAATCGTACATGGATTTTTTCTTGGATCATATATGACTCATAGCCATTTCTCGGACTTAGGTCTACCATTTCTTCTTCGTAGTTCGTAGGTCTGTCGTATTCCATTAATATGACCTTCATAGCAGGATTGTCGTAACACATAGTGTGGAACACAACCTCGTACGCCTACGTTCTTAGTATGAGCTCAGAGCATCATGATCTTGTATCATCAGCTTCTTTCAAGCTGTGAAGCATGACACCGAAAACACTTTCAGTTGCGCCACTCTGATGTCTGGAGAGAAAGTTTCATCAACTTCGTCTTGCTCTACTTTCTTTCTCACTTATACCCTTGGACAAGAAACTATTTCTTTCGCAAGGTATATTCCGGCAACGATTTTGCCTATGTCGTGAGACATGTACCCAATTAACTCTTTAGGTACACTACAAAGATTAATCCATTTTAGGTTTGATCACATCAAAATACTAAATTGCTGAAACGACAATCTAGGCTAAAAGCCATGCCATCACTAATATGGTATTGTCTCCATGAATTTAAATGGTTTCCCTATTATCTAACGTGAGTGTTACGTTTCTACCATACGACTCTAATAATCACAATAATTCGGTAAGAGATTTATTTACCACACACTATCCGATAGGGTGCGATTACGACGTCCTAACATACCATAACACTATGGTGTTCCATGCGACGTAATTTGTGGAACTCTTCTCACAAGTCTTCCAATGATATGCCAACATTATAACTCAAATCTTCATTTCCTCGATCTGTATCGCGGGAATTTGATTTTCTTGTTAAGTTTATTTCCTACTTCATTCTGAACTTGTTTGATCGAATCAAAATTTTCAGGCCAACATTCCCTGAGTGGATATTCATATATCTACTTGGAATATTCATGAAGTCTATGAAATAAAGACTTCCACTTCACGTTAAAGTACTTCATTGATTCACATACACCCATATGCACGATTCTCAACAAGTCATACTCAAAACGTTCAGCGAAGTTTACGAAATAAAGGTCTCCACTACCCGTCAATTACTTCATTGAACCACATACATCTATATGCATGACTATCAATAAGTTATATGCCCGTTTTCCGAAAACGGTGTCTTAGTTATTTTGCAAGTGTCAAAAGATCAAATCTAAGGACTTGTAGGTCCATCCGGTATGGAGCTAATTCATTGACTATAACATTGACATGAATTAAACGGTAGTGCCACACATATGTGGTGTCTTTATTAAGTTTGCATCCTTTGACATTAATATTATGAATGTGGGAGCTTCTACCATCTAAATTCAAATCGGCATATGATCATTACTTCATAAATATAGGACAACGAATTTGTCACTAATATATATGAACAATTGTCTCGCTAGAGGAGACACACTTATAACGATCATACTAACAGGCGATCATAAAGAATTTATTCAAATGGTAGATCTAGAGGGAGAGTGTCTATGGCCATCACAACAATTTGTCTGCCATTATCAACACGCAATGTCGCCTCATCCTTTCCAGCCACTCAAGCAGTAAACCTGGTTTTCATAAAACATGACTAGTATCAAAACTTAGTCACTACTGCGAGTACTTGCTTAGCTAAAACATTCATAACATGTATATCATATATACACCATCATCATTGATGACTTCCCGGCGATCTGTTTCATCTTCTTGATACTTCCAACGTAATCAAGAACCATAAAGGTGAACGATTCCCCTTTGCATGACATAGTCTATGACAAAGCATTTGCACCTGGCAACGTCGTCTGTCATCCAGTGATCGAGCTGAGCGAGGCATCTCAATGTCATCAAGTATGACCAATGTCATCAAGTATGACTGCCACGTGCTCCTTCAATGTGTGTATTCTCTTCCATCTTGGTTGAGAAGACAATCAGTCAACGTACTGATAAACTTCATCAACCCAACTTTAGGTGTACCCCGAGTTTAGCGATCATCTCATATGTTCGCGATCTAACAACTCGTACACATCGTTGGTTCTCTTTCTCTATGGAGGAGATCATAGCATACACTGGACTATGATGATATCATCCGCACAAAAACTTGATAATCCAAATTATCCTTTTGTTAGCGGAATCTCCGGGTTTATCTCCTAGCGGGTATTGTATCACAAAGAGCTAACGGTTCAAACAAGGAGTATCCTCAAGCTAAAGTATAAAACTATGAAGTTTGGACCCAACCTTTTAAGTTTCTCAATCGCAGGAATGCGCCTAATTTTAAAAGATGCTATTACAATGGTTAATATCTACAAAGGTTTGCAAAACAGACTTTGTTCATTATATTTTGAGTTCTAGTATTTTAGAAAATAACTATCCGAACTCCCACTCAAACGAACATCCCTCCTGGTCGTTTAAGCGATTACACGACCCCCATCCATTGCGCAACCCCTCATCGTCAGAGCCGGCAACACAACTTCAAGGGTAGACAACGAATTGTCGATCACAACAACTCTGTGACTCATGCTCGACCTTTCGGCCTCCGTGTTCCGAGGCCATATCTGCATATGCTAGGCTCGCCACAATAACCTCCACGTAACGCTTGTGCAACATGGCTTACACCCACTGTATGCGAACGACGATATGTCTGACACCCGATCGTCACGGCTTGCCTCATAACGTAGAACTTTCTTGGTGGTGCTCGTTGGAGGAAGAACACTAGTGGTATTATGAAGGGATCATCTTATATACAACTACCGCCGCGTAACTAATATATATAATCACACAATATAAGATGCACACAAAACATCAAATGTAATGCGATGTGATATAGTCCATTGCGCCATGGTCTTCTTGGCGCCCGCAGTTCATAAACAATTTAATAAACCTACCTTGACCATATCACATTGCCCCTGCAAAATAAAGTTAGACGCGTTCTACTTTATCTTTTGCATATTTTACGTGGCTTGGGGCTGTCGTAAAAAGAACCGCTTCTTACCTACGAACTTATGACCACAACAACGATCCAATAATTGCATGTTTAAGCATCCCTTTCGGGCCCTCCATTGAAAATGCAAGACCAACTAAAGAGAGAGAGACAGACACCCGCCAGCCACAGATACGGTACAAGCCGTATGCCAGTAGTGGAACCAGTCTCGCGTAAGCGTACGCGTAAAGTCGGTCCGGGCCGCTTCATCAACTCGATGCCGCTGGAATCACAAGTGCACGCTAGAGGGTAGCAAATAACAGGAACGGTGCCCCCATGCAGAACACGGGTTCTAACAGCGTACAGCTATATCTACGATAGATCGGCTCTGATACCACTGAAGGGGATCGCATGCAGAAAACAAAATTTTTCCTACCAACGATATCCTTAAACTAGCCAAGATCTACACTATGCAGATATAGAAGTACGGCGGATATAGGAATACATACCCTTGTAGACCGAAAAGCGGGGATTACGCTCCCGCACAAGCGTTGACGACGAAGACGACGTAGCCGACCTCTAGGTCGCGAAGAACTCGGCGCGACGAAGACGATGAAGATGACCTCGAGGTCGGGTGGAGGAAGTAGGCCTCCGAGTACCGCTAGCGCAGCACCTCGCAGGGTGTTACACACATACGGTGGAGACGACAGCCTCCGAAGCTCCAGTCCAGGACAAGCAGCGGAAGACTTAGACCGGAACACCAGCAGCGCGGCAGCGGGCTATGGTGGAGAGATCTCTCCTCGGCGCAACTCCAAACATGGGAGTCACGTGATCCAAGGAGAAAAAGGTAGAGGGAAATTGGTGTGTAGAGAGGGGCTCTCTACCCCTCTATATATAGGAGAAAGGAGGCACCCCACCTTGCTAACCAGGCAAGGTGGGACTATCCCAGCCGCACCAACCAAGGGAGGGGGGAGCCGGCCCCCACATGGGCCCCTTAGGGCCCATCCGAACTCCCCTTGGTGGGGTTTGGCCCTTGGGGGGGAATTCGGCCCCTACATGGGCCTTCTCCCTCCCGGAAGGGCCCATTTAGTGGGCTGCATGTTTAAATCCGAATTTAATCATTATAAATTCATTAAAATAATATTAATTCACTAATTAACATTAGTTTAACATATATAAACAATTTCCTCTCTTCCGAAACTCTCCGAACTACCTTCGGTTCTCCGATCTCCATCGGAACTTTCCCGGGACGTTCCCGGTGATCTCTTTCCTTTCCGGTTGTCTTGTCGAAACCCCTTAAGTGTGTTACCCTAGCGGTTCGATATAATAACAGACATGATCGAGACTCCTCTCCGATCAATGATTAACTCGTAGGCCTGGACCCCATGAATTAACCCCTGTGATATAACGAATGACTTTCATCTATCAAACCTGGACGTCGAGTCTTAAACCTTTTGCCATAGCGATACTTAGCGTGTCCGAGCATCGTTCATAGATATCTCCATATCTAGCACGATCTCGTTACTGACAACACTATCTTCTACTCGTCTATGATCTTATGTCAGCTGGTGACCCAGTCACATGTTTGCAAACTCATTTGACATAATCTCACCGAGTGGGCCCTAGAGTATCTATCCGGCTATACGGACTGACAAATCCCGCTCTTGACCCCTCGTCTCAACTATTCCCTTCCGATACCCAAAAGTATCACCGTTATTGTCACACTATATAAGATATGACGTTTGGTGCGATCAAAGTATGTTCCAGGAATAACAATAAGAGTTGATCTCACGGTCGAAAGCGTAATGACTACGTCCTACAAATTATGGGTAAGTCCATCACATCGTTCCACCTAACGATATGACTCCATTGCCGACAGACGCCATGTCTCATGATCGGGAAACCTCGATCATCAATCGCGCAATGAAACTAGTCTTAGCAGAGGCAACTAGGGACCTGGTTGTTTATCTACCACACGTGTATTAATGTTTCCGCTTAATACAGTTATAGCATGGTATAAAACATATAATGAACAATTGGAATATAACCAATAAACTATCTTTATTAAGTGCCTCTAGGGCATATTCCCTTCATACATCTAGTAAGATTTTACATTTGCTGATCCTACGTGACGACGGATTGGCTTCGGCGACGCTGCCCATGCGACATCGACCCGGCGGCTGGCGCTGGCCAACACGACATCGACTCGGTGGCCGTGACTGGCCAACGCGACGACGCGTGCGTGCCACCTTGTAGGGCGACATTCAAGTTTTGGTTTTGTAGACTGTAGTGTCATTTTATTTCTGAACTTGTTAGGCGTTATAGTTTTCTGCTATAGAGAATATAGTACATAGAATCTGTGTTGTAGTCTCTAGGGTCTGATCCAATTCGGTGAAAACTACAATCTGGCCGAGGTTGAGTCTTTGAATCTATAATCTGTCACGCTTCTATCACGGTTCTGTGAAAATGTTCTCTCAGACTGTGGATTTTTTTTTGAATTGGCTGTGTAAAAATGCTCTATTGTAATCTGGACGAATACATGCATGTATGATGCGGTATTTGCTGACTCGATTGCACAAATTTGTGAAATCAGTATGGTGCTGAGCTCAGCACCAGACCATTGCTCATGTATGCTTTTGGTCAAAATAAGATGATACTTGACTGAATCTTCATACAAGGACAATTACAGTAGTACACGTCCAAACAACAAGTCATCTAACTGTATCAAATAACTAGCTAGCTAGAAGCCTTGTACTGCTCTATGCTGACATCTAATTTCATCATCTGAACTGTAGTACATGCAATTAACAAGAAGTTCTCTTCATACAAGGACATTACACTCAAACAAAAAGTTATATAACCGTATCAATTAACTTGACTGAATTTTCATACGAGGACATTACACAAAACTGACAGAGACTAACACATACTCGATATCATCACAACATATTGTATCAATGGATTCAAGAAAGCAATCAACATGGAAGGGATTTGTGATCACCAGCAGGGGCATTGGAGGGGATGTAGCATCTACTGAAAAATAACTTAGACCTACTGAAAATTCGAAACAGCATACATCCACTGTACTCCACTGTATTTACCCCATCTACCAAACTTACACCTTAAATATATGAAAAACTTACACGCAGCATCAGTATTACTTACAACCATGTAAACTTACATCTAGATGAGCAGAATCTACCATATTTTTTGTTGAAAAAGAAAGCCAAAAAAACTAGTTCTCTGAGAGCATCCACAGCGCGACGCTAATGTGTCGACGCCAGGATGAAACTCCCGGCCTAGCGACGGTTGGTCTAGCGAATCCCGAGCGTCAGATGCATAAAGTTTCATCCGGTGCTTACCTTTTTCTTTGCCCGCGCGTGAAGATTGGAGGCATCTGAGCCGCTGCATGCAACTAGAATATAGCGACTGCATTAGTGCTCAGCATTGCAAACCGGGGCGCTTAGCACATAATTTGATTTTTTGGTATTTAGTTTTATACTTAAGCGTCTGGTTAAGCGCTCCCGATTGTGGATGCTCTAAGAAATGTTCAAATGAGAACATGAAAAACAGAAATAGTGCCTAATCTTTTGTTTGGGAAATCAAAAGTAAACACGGGAAAGAAAAAAGGTACGTACTGTCAATGAAGAAACTTGAATTGAAACCCTCTATGTGAATCATTTTCACTTAAGTATGATCAAAAAGACCGAAGCCAAACCTTGGGTTCCACTACGGCTCTTTCTTAAATCAGCAAACCACGAGAGAAAGTTCTATAGAAGGGTTGAGATGCTCACCTCGACGATGCTGTCCTAGCAGAACTACAGGAAGCTGCCTCAATGCACATCGAGGTGAGACACAGGTGCCGGAGCAGCATCTCAGCGTTCCAGATGGTACGGTCTCCGGGCTCGTGGCACCTATAAAACTGCATTGGTGCCCGGCTGGTTGTGCCTGTGGTACTGCCCATCACATGGCAGAGCTGCCGCCAACACTATTGTACATACGTTGTTCAGTTCAAATTAGTAAGAACATATTCGGAATTCATCTAAAAATACATAACTAACATGCATCCAAATCACTGAGAACATGTACAGTACAGTTTGTGGTGTGAACTAACGCGAACGGCATCAGGAGCCAGGACTGGCGAACACAGAGCCTCGATCACGGTGAGCGAGGAGAGGTGAAGAGGAACTAGCTGTGGAAGGATGAGACCGAGCGGAGGGGGCTGGAGGTGGTCGTGGAAGGAAGGGCAGCTCCAAGCCTCCCTCCTTGCGCCATGTGTTGCCCCTGCCGATCGAGGCCTAGACACATGCTCCGACGTCGAGAACGCAATCGGCGGAGGGGAACCGCAGCTGGAGGACCAGGCTGCGAGGGAGGCCGACGGAGACGCGCCCGATTCGCGGTAGTGGACAAGATCAAGAACCTCGCCGTGCACTTCCCGGACGAGTTCGTCGCGGACCTCAAGTCCCTCCCATGTCGACGCACGCTGCTGCAGCACGTTCTAGTGCCTCCTCGCCCACGTCTGGAAGAAGCTCTCCGCGGCGCCGGAGGACTTCACGAAGGTGAGGGTCGCCGTCGATTGCCGCGGCCGCGCGCTGCACATCCCCAATTAGGTGAGTTCCCTGTCAAGCAAGGGTAAGCTGGCATTAATGATTCTGCAACATGGAATGGAAGCTTCAGATAGCATGCAGAGAGGACCTCCGGTTACAGTTCCTCCTCTTGTTTGGAAAATGCCCTTGAGACAAGGGATCCTTTTTCCAGCGACTTATTTCTTGAAGCAACAAAAAACCATTCCTCCTTTGCTAGCAGCTGTAAGGCAGTCGATCCCATGAGTTATCACCGTCACCGCCACCACGAGGAAACACAAGATCATGCATAAATTAAATGGATAATATACTTATTACCAGCTAGAGGTATACACTCCACATGGATCGGCTACATTGTTGTATACAATTACCAGCTATGTTTTATTAGCTAGTCGAAACCAAATAATTAGATTACAACATGATAAATCGAGGAAATTATTTCTTGAGAGAGAAACTGTTACAAGGTAATCACTTTGCGTCAGAACTCACCTAATTTTCTGCTAGAGCCTGGTAATTCTGTTTGAATTGAATTTAGGGCCCTGTCCTTCTTTACTAGTAGAACAAGTAACATTTCCTACATATTCGTCATTTCTGCTATAAAAAACTTTACTCAACATAACACATTACTCTATGAGCACCTGGTTGGTCCCTCCTCCTTTTTCCGGGCTTGGGACCGGCTACGCGATTGTAAGTGTTACCTTAAAATAGCATAGGCGGAGTTCCCCACCCGAAACCAAATAAAACACATAAAAAGGGAAAACATGAAAAAGCTACTGAAAACAGACGCCACCAACCACAACCCCAACCCCTACCACAAAAAAAGATACAAATAACACTAACACACACTTTTTAATTTTCGTTTTTATGAAAGAACTGTGAAACAAATCAAGAAAGGTTAAGTTTTTTTCATTTAATTGATTTTCCTTCCTACATAGAGTTTTTTTTAGGATTTTATACAAATATATGTTGATTCAAGGAGAAACATAATAATTCTACAAAAGCAGTAAAAACCCATTTTTTGTTTTCTAATTTTTTTAACTAACCACTTTAATGTTGAAAGCAAATACCCATCTTTTCTTTCTAGATTTTTAAATCTTTTTTGTGCATCGATGAGAAACTCAAGCGGATGTGCTGGCTTTCCAACTGGCCATCAGCCTGTAAATAGAGTGGTTATATAAGCATCTAGGCAAGACATATAGAGTACATTCCTATGTCCATATGAACCATGGAACCTTTAGATGGGTATTTTGCAATGAAAAAAAGGTTTCAACTTCATGTAGTACCGATAGTTTGGAATCAATAGTTTAATTTTGTTAAATGTATCAAGGATAAATGAAGTGAAGTTCTCTCCATGAAAAACATACAATAAGGTAATTCTGTTCGGACATCTTGCATATGACTCGGAATGGAAAAGATAGATGGATGCATATACCTGTCAAGGATGACTGAAGTATGATAAGAAGCTTCAAAGTTGACTTGTCGTCGCCGCCTCCTCTATGGTGACAAGAGCTATCTTTTCCGTAACATCATTGTCCGACTAGAGTAACAACGAATCAATAATGATATATAAGACGAGTATCGTAGGTACACCGCACAGGAATGTAACCAGAGGTAGTAGTTGATGTGAGTATCCAGCATTGTACCTCATGGTTGTTTCCTAAAATCCCACAGTAGCTTTGCACATCAATTCTTCAAGCATCGGCAATGCTCCCTCCCCTCCACATAGGATCTCAATATATACACGGAAGTGTCTCAAGCTCGGGAAGTCATCACTACCAACAGGATACGGCAAACAGACATCTTTATAATTCCTGACTTGGAGATAGCGGAGCGATGGAAACTTTCCAAGGATTTGCAGATCCGGCGCTTCCACGACCTCCACTTCGAGGTAGGACAGGTGCGGGACAGATGAAAAATTGATCCATGACGGCAGCCTAGATAAACGAATGGAAAATAGAGACAACTCACGGAGACAGGAAGGAGGTACCCAGTCTTTCCAGCTGTCAACAAAGACCGACTCCTCTAGCTCATAAGATATCCATAGACTCTGCATTTTGTGCATGTTGCGCAGAGACTCCGTCAGAGCCTTGAATGCGCTCTTATCCATCTCATCAAAACTGATGTCAACCTGAGTCAGCTCCGTCAGCTTTTCTAAATCAGTAACTAAGTTTGGGCACTTGTCCACTGAGTGTAGCTGAAGCTCTTCCAGGGACGTCAGCTTTGTTATCCCAGCCATCATTCTCGTACCTTCAGTAGCACGCAGGCACTTTAGTTTGCTTAGCTCGCCTACAGATGCCGGCAATTCTATCCCACTTCCAGTTACGTCCAAAGTCTGCAAGAACTTGAGATCATGACCAATATTCTTTGGGAGCTCTGCAACAGGGGTATAAACCAGCCCTAGGTACCTCAGCTGAACCAACTTTCCAAGATGCTCAAGACGACAACCTTCTCCAGACAAATTACAGTTATCAAGAAGTAGTACACGTAATACTTTAAAGTTTAGGAGTTGAAGCAGTCTACTACTACCAGTGCACAAGGTAGCATTAAATGACCTCACGTGCCCCATTTCCATACTATTGTGTTCTGCACTTCTTTTGTGGACAGCTAATCTACGAACACTGACACTTCTACTTGGTGACCATGTACTCCGCTCCTGCTCACTATCATGTATGGTAACAAAGTTTAATTCGCTTGACAAGTTGCGGATTAAATCAAGCACCATATCATGAACGTGGCAAGCATCCACAGTAAGGGAACCCTTGTGGTTCTCTACTAACTGAATCATACTTCTGTTAGCAAGTTGATTAAAATAGCTTTCCCCAACTTCAAACAACCTTAGCCCTTGTTCACTAGGAACAAAACCTTCCGCAATCCAGATCCATATCAACTGATGTTTTGGAATCAAATGATCTTCTACAAACATGCTCAAGTGCAATAAGCAATTCTTTAGACAAGAAGGGAGATCATAGAAGCTATAAGACAATATCTTTCTCGTGTTCTTAACAACTTCGTTATCCTCGTGCCCAAATCCAATCGAGTCATACACCTTTGACCAGTCCTCTGGCCGTTTACCAACAAGCAAGCTAGCTATTGTGATGATAGATAACGGCACACCGCCACATTTGCTTAAAATTTTCTCTAACACTTCATCAGATTGAACATCAAAACCTTCGCCTTTACCACCACATATTCTTGTGTAGAATAATGTACTTGAATTATCATCAGAAAGAGGTTTTATGTTGTAGACACCACCTACTTTTTCAGCAACTTCATGAATACGAGTAGTCATGATTATCCTACTTCCAGTATCATCATCCATCAAAGCACATTTTATCATTTCCCATGTTGGTGTTTCCCATATATCATCAATAACTATCAAATACCTAATTTCATCAGAAGCCAAGAGGCTTGAATTAGTAAATAGTACTAACAAGGGTCTATTGTAACCATTAAAATTAGAAGCATTGCAGTACCTAATTTTATCAGAAACATTGCAACTTGTGTGTGTCAAGGTAATTAATGCACATTCCCATATGGGAGTTTATAAGAAACATCAAAATAGGAGTTTATAATTGATGGTAATTAATGCTCATTCCCATTCATAACTAACAAACGTTATGGGAGGCATGCGGAAATGATCGCTGCCCAACCGAGCCACACTCCTTCCGCGCGCACGCACGATGCTCGTGTGCGACTTCGGCGGCCGCCGGCGGTAAGCTCAGCCTCTCCTCCACCTTCCCACCAGCTCCGGCCACGGTCTCATCAAGTTTTACGCCCGCGTTCCTCAGCTTTCCGCCTGCACACGGCCAGATCTATCTCGCTCCGTCCAACCCAGGCTTCATCGGCCTTGCATTGTGGAGGGATCCCCTCGTCAATGGAGTACAACTGCAGGCCTTGGGCTCCCGCAAACCTGTGCGCGTCGCAACGACCCCCGCTCCGGCGCCAGTACCTCTCTTGTAATCTCTCCAATCACAAGGAGAGATTGCCCACTCCGACGCACCACCAAGTCTGTTCTCCATCCTTCTCGATGTGTGTCATCCTCTCCGACCTATCGACATATATCCGGTCCGAGCTCAAGGAGCTCGTGGCCCATGCAGTCACTCTTATCGTCGCCGCGTCAACGGCTGTGCGCGACTGGATCGAGCATAAGCGAGGCATCACGTCACGGTCGGAGGCACTTAAAGTCTTAAAGACGTCCTGCTGCCAAGGCAACAGGGCGAGGACCCCGTCCCACTCATCGTCTCTACACGGTAACGAGGTCATGCCAAGTGATGAAGCATCGCACCAGATGGCGGAGATGAAGCTTCCCTCTCTGAGCGGTGATGGGGTTGTGTCAGTTGACGAAGCGACGCACCAGGTAACGAAGATGAAGCTGAACGGTGGGACCGAACACTGCCACGAGATCACGTCGCCATGTGCATCGCCGTCGGGCGGCTCCGAGCAGGATGATATGGACGCCACACCAAGTCTGGTTGGAGCTGCAACAATCCATCCATGCCGAGTGGCGCCGACACAGCCATCAGAAGCTGAGAACGCCACTATCGTCAAGGAAGGTTCGGAGCCGTCACATGATGCTGATTTCGAAGAGGATGTTGAAGATGTCCTGTTGGGTGATCTCCTGGCCCCTCGATGGTTTATGGCTGGGGTGGAGGGGCTCTATCATCGATACTAGCGGGACGGGGGTGAGCGCAGACGGAGACATCACACGCACCGTTGCTAGGCTCGGTTCAAGACCTCTTCACCGGGCCAACCGTGCCCTTGCTTCCTTTTCATGCGCCTCGGATACCGACTATGGCCTGTGCTGATCTGTCGACGCCGGAAATTTGCCACCGTACTCGTGCTAAATCGAAGATGTTGGCCATCGATAAAGTTGTCCGTGTGCTGAACAAAAGATGGGAAACCAAGTTGCATAGGATGTCCCTTTGGAGCAGGCTCGTAAGCAACTTGTCGGTAGCTTCATGACACAGCCGCCTGACTCGTCTTTGCATGCGCTCGTTCATCTTTTCAAACTCAACATGCCGATCCTTGCCGCCGTTGACGACGCACTCTTAGGCCTGGCCGGTCCAGGGGTGTGGAGATCACGCCTTCATCTAAGTATGAGGGCTACACCTAGTTCTGCTGCCCTGTCCAGCGTGCTATGGATCATGGCGAGGGCCGATTATGTAGAAGTTTTGACCGGTTCAGTTTTATTGCGGACGGCCTTATATCTTCTTTTTTTTAAAAATCACCTTCGCCTTTGATTTACTCTTTTTATATTAATATGAAAGAAGAGGTTTTGTCTTTGTTTCAAAAAAACTAACGTTATGGGAAGAAGATGGAGTTTCAGACCTACAATCCTTAACGTACAAAAGCCATGGCTGTGTTGCGTGCTGTGCTTCAGGTGGTGGGTGCTGGTCCTACGGTGGATAAAACGTGAAATACTCGAGCATTCCAGTAGGAGCAGTAGCCTTACGTGTCACTCATGTAAATATTTATGTTAATCTTTTACTATTTTTCTTGAGCCAATATTAAGCCAGCAATTTAGAAATAAAGCGATCATAATATTTCATTCAGAATATTATACGCTGTCAGTTTTACATCACAGTTTGATTATGCTGAACATTAAAACACGCATTTCATGATACATAAATTTTCATCCAACTTGAAAACAAAATAGAAGCAGCAGGACATATATTTGACACAAAGAAAGCAGTATTGAGTTATTGAGTACAATATGACAAAGGGCAGTAATGCATACCTCTTGTTTGCAAGGAATTTTCGCAGCTGGTTAATGAGTTGTCTTTCATCCAATGTTGAAGCAGAGTTATACATTTCGACATCAAATTCAAGGAGAATGTCCTTCAAAACTTTCTTTATGTCGGGATTTTGACCCACCGGAACAAAACCTGCACAGTCAAATTTCTTATCAAGTTTGTCATACACTGCTTTAGCAAGAGTTGTCTTTCCCAATCCTCCAAAGCCTACAATGGAGACAGTTTTGAGTTTGTTCTGTGACACATCCCGGTGGTCGGACAACACCTCCATCACCTCATCCATGGCCTTATCAATGCCTACAAGGTCAGATACTTTGTTGTACATGAACAAGAGACGTGGGTCCACTTCCGTCTTGGCAACAGTGTTGCCAATAACATCTTTATACCTGTCGTACCTTTCCTTCACCTCTTTAACCTGGATCTTGACGTCTTTGATGTCGCTGGCTATTTCATGACGAATCTTGAGCTTTGTGACCTTCTCGCAGGTCTTCTTGATGAACCCCAAGAAGTTGTGAGGCTTCTCTTGTTGAAGACCCTCGACACGCACCATGAAGGAGTCGAGGCTGTCCTCGATGGCATAGGACAGCTCCCTGACGTCGTTCGCCCAGATCTTGACCACCGGGTCAAGCTGGTGCAGCGGCACCTCGGACACCTTCACAAGTGCTGCTTCAATGATCAAGAGCTCGTCCCTGAGGTCCTTGATCCCCTTCTTCAAGCCCTTCTGCAGGTCGTACTCCTCAAGGAGCAGGTCCCCCAGCTTGGGGAGGAGGGAGCTCATCGCACCCGTGGCGAACTCCATGCTCGACTCTCACCCTCTCCCTCGCTTCTCTCTCTCTCTCACACACTTGCTAGCTAGCTAATTTCCCTCCTCTTCTTCTCCCCCTCGTTTGGTTACTATCTCTCTTGCTGGTTGTGGCAAGCTTAAGGTCGCTGCCGCTTGCAGGTATATATCTAGACGACTAGACGAGATTAGCGTTCAAGCATCTATCCACGATCAGAGTGCTGCAACGCCGCTCTCTGAAAAGCTTTATTTAAGAGATAAAGTCAGTGCAGATTCATATTTAATTTCTTCTAGATCAGTGTGAAATCGTACCATAACGGAGTAGAGTACTCCTGCTACTCCAGTACGAAACATTAATTAGACAATTCCACCGGCCAAGACTTGTACAAAGATCGATGTTAGGTGTAGAGTGGACTTGGAGCAGCTGGATCTAGGAGAAAAGACTGTACTCGGAGCGGTGCGTGCTAGCACGTGCATGCATGCGAGGGGTTAGCTGATATAGTGTACTTTGCGGGAGATATTGAACCAGCTAGTTTTCGATAAAGAGCTAGTAACCTTTTTGGCATCGATGTAAGAGCAATTCCAATACACAGACCCATTCCGTCCGCATGTGTTCATATGGTACAAATCAGCACCTCTACCGCGTAAGAGTGGACGACGAAAACTGTGTTCATTTTAATCCATTTTTATCTTAAATTTTTTGAATAAAATTTGGGTTGTGGCGGACTGTCCATCTGTCCGCTGTTTCCTTCTCCATATCATGCTAACTCCTTTGTATCTCATGCTCAATGATTGTAGGATTATTTCACCGTTGTCGAGGGCCCGAAGGACGCCGCTAATGCGGTGCTCATTAAGTTGGCGAAGAAGCTCATCCCCGACCAGCTTTACGAGGCGCGTGTAAGCGTGGTGATCCAGTACTATGCACAGGAGCTGAACAGGGAGATCACGAAAAATGATGCCAGAAACATTCACTTGTCGAGAGCCGAGTACTTGTAGGTAGCTACATAGATATTTCTAATTTTTTGTACACGACCGACGGATACTTCTACTCATATGGATCTATTTTGTGTTTACAAAGGTGGTTCCTGATTGGCTAGCCGCCGTGTTGCCTTGGTACAAGAAGATTGTAGGCAAGTGGGTCACTAAGGCCTTCCAGGAGAAACACAAGGACGGAGCAGCGTGGCGTGTCATGGTAGGCAAAAATGCAGTCCACGACAAGGCCCACTCACCCTCGACGGCGTTGTGGAGAGGAAGGTAAGATTTTTTACTTTCCATACAAGTTTTTATTTATGTGCTAATTTTTTCTTTTAAGTGCTAATATTTTTATGTTTCCTTTTTGGTCTCAATTTTAGGAACTAAAGGAGGGCCGCAAATTGACCAAGATGGAGGCTTTCATTGAGACTCGGAGTCCAAAGGAGCTCACTCAAGAGGTTCCAGCGAACGAGCAATGGATCACCACCACCTCCGAAAAACAGTGGAGCAACTACACCTCCAAGTTCAAGGAGATGCACGGCCCCGACACCGATCCCTTGACCGCTCCTTTCGACCCCACTGTTGCTATGTATGCAGGAGAAGGTCGGTGCAATGGCCGGCTATATATTGGTGGTGGCTCCATCAGTACTTCCGGTGTTCCATCACTTGCGGAGATGCGTGCTCGGCGGGCCACCTCTGCGTCCGAGATCGAGCGCCGTCCACGGGTCGGAGTGGCAGCCTATGCTGCAATGGAGGTAATATGTTCCTCTTCCACCATATTTTTACAATTTTACATGTTTCCATTCGATCTTATGACAGATTCTTACATATGGTTGTAATCCGGTAGGCTGAATTTCTGAAGAGCAACAGGATCGCGGCGGAGGCAATAGCGGCGGCGCAGAAAACACAAAGGAAGCTGGACGAAATGCAAGAACACATGACTACCCAGCATGAACATGTTCTCAGCCAGCAAACATGCCTCGTGGCGGTGATGGCGGTAAGTGCTTCGACTTTTCTTTCCAACTAACACATAGGTTTCAAGTTGCAAACTAAAACAAATCATCGGAATGCAGAGGTTGCCCGACAATGCGACACTGCCTACCTTACCTCCTGTTCCTCCAGTACCAGCAGCCCAACTCTTCTTGGTAAGTTGCTTTGCACATAGGCAATAATACATCTTTGTTTGTTTACTCATGTAATGATGTTGTTTTGCACATAGGAGGAACGATCCGCTGGATCCAACACCCCCGGGGATCGTGGAGCTGGAGTAAGCCCATCGACGCAGCCGTCCACCTCTGACATGGAAGAGGGAATCTAGCATGTGTGATACTGCTACTTGTTTAGTTGTGCATACTCGAACTTCTGGATTTGTGACGTGAACATGTGGATTTGTGCTATATTGTGTGAATTGTGCTTTGGGTATGTCCTATTCAGTGTTGTGAGTGATCATGTCATTGAAATCTACTGGTATATGCATTTCTATGTTTTATTGCAGGGTGTGAAATGGATTCTAGAAAAATCTTACCAAAACAACGTTCTTCGCCGAGTATGGTGCCGGCTGTGCCGAGCCTGGCACTCGGCGAAGAGGCTGCCCAGGTGCCAAATGGTCACCTGGGATGCTCCTCTGCCGAGTCCCTTTCTTTGCCGAGTACGTCACTCGGCGAACCTAGCTCCCACACTAGTAGAAAACATGCATTCGGTTTAGAGGTGTGGGCACCTTTAGTCCCGGTTTCGACTGGAACCGCGACTAATCACAGCAATAGTCGCGGTTCCAACGGATAAGACGACATCAAGGGCACGGACCCTCGTGTCCCGGTTCCAGAGGCACATTTAGTCCCGGTTTGACATACCAACCGCGACTAAAGGCATTTGTCCCGGTTCATGTGTCAAACCGGGACTAATGTCGCTGTGGAATACGAAGATGCATGCAGTGCTGCGCTTTGAAAATTGATCAGCCCGCCGCGCTTTCGAAGATGATCGATCAGCTGGCGTTGATACACATGAAATTAATCTCTGTGTGGAATACGAAAATGCAGCGCCGCGCCGCCGCCCGCAGCCTCCCTGCTCGGTGGCCGCCGGCCTCCCTCTCCGCCCTATAAAAGCTACAGTAATCCAAGGCCTAAGCACACACATATATCTCTCTCTATCCTTGCTCTCTTCTATTCCAATGGAGTCACTCGGACGCGTCACTCCGTCTCGGTTGTTCTTCTTCGCCAAGGAAGGCATGAGCCACGAGAAAGTCGTGTATGCCGCTCTGGACGCTCGCCTCGGCTTGGAGATTGCACGGAAGTGGTATTAATACCAATGTCGATTGATATGATTAGTGGACCATTGTGTGTTCAATCGATCTCATGTATTCGAATTATTATTATTATTACTTAATCGGTTCGATTTCGGTCAATTCGATTTACGTATTCGAATTATTATTTTTACTTAATCGGTTCGGTTTCTATCAATTTGGTTTATGTATTCGAAATATTTAGATTCCTATCGGTTCGGTTTGAAGATATGAATATTTCCATATTTCCATATATAAATATGATTTTTCTCTACAAATAACAGAAAAATGAATTGTTAATTATTATTACTTAATCATTAATATTTTATGCAAAAGATTATATGAAAACAATATTTGGATGGATTTCGATTATATGGATTATATGGATTATTTGGTTTATGTATTTGAAATATTTGGATTCCTATCGGTTTATGGATTATATGGATTATATGAATTATTAATTATTATTACTTAATCATTAATATATTTATGGATTTATGATTTTTTTGTTATTTATTAACACTTATTATTACTTAAACATTAATATTTATGTTAATATAGGTTTAGAATTCAAAAAAATCATATGCACGTGACATCAAAGTCTAGAGAATAAGAAGACTGATATCATAGTATTGTTAGGATATTATCAGTGCAAGCTTGGAAACTAATTGAAAAGGAACTCATAAGTTAAGCGTGTTGTGGGTGGAGCAGTCTGTGAGGATGGGTGACCGGTCGGGAAGTTTGGTCATTAGAGCTGGGGGTACTGCTGTACAAACTTGAGATTACGATTAGAGATTAGCTGGGGTGGAGTGTGAGGGACTTGAGATTTCGATTAGAAAATTGACAAATAATTCAAAGATTTGAAATAAAAAAATCAAAAACCAAATTCCAATTTTTTTCGAAAAATATGCGAAACCCGTCATAACCGTAGCTAGTTTCCGGGCGCGCGGGCTTTAGTCCCGGTTCCAGACTGAACCGGGACTAAAGGTTGGAGCTTGCCAGGTGACCATTTGGTCACGGGGAACGTGGCACTTGGCGAAGTAGTGACACTCGGCGAAACAGTTCGCCGACGTTATAATGGCACTCGACAAAGAATCCTGCTCGACGAAACGCAGTGCCGAGCACAGCAACGACACTTGGAGAATTGTTTTGCCGAGGAAACAGAAGACACTCGGCAAATTAACGCGTCTCGGCGGGCGTGGAAGAGGCACTCGACGAAATCGTACACCGAGATGCTAGATATGGCACTCGGCGAAGGAATTCACCGACACTGATAGATTATCCACGCCGCCGCAGTACGATCATCTACAGTTCACCGAGTACCGCCGGTGACACGCGGCCAACATATAAGGGCCGTTTGGCACCGGAACGGCCGTGATCTACTTTACTGTGCCGGGTGGCGGATAAAACACTCGGCAAAGACTTAGCCCAGCATCCACCGAGGTACATTGTGGCGAGAGTATTTTGCCGAGTGTCGCTGCCTCGTTGCCGAGTTGGATTTCCCTGTCGCCAAGTCTATTTACTACCCGGCGGCGACGCAGATTTCAGTAGCGGGTACTAGCAAAAAGTGTGCGAGCGGCGTTTGTGAGGATGTGGAGAAGAGCTACTCCCAAAGCCATCTGCGCTAATTTCTAAAAGATGAGTGTCAGATCTAGTTAGACTTTGTGCAGATCGATCTACGAGAATTTACTAGTAGTAGAGGGAAATGCACCTTTGCCACGTCTTCCGCTGTCATGGAAACTTAAACAATCGGCATGACCACGACCGACGCGTTTGCACAGATCCATCTACGTATTGACCCTGTGGAAATTAATATTTGTTGTACCCTCATAGATATATTTAGTGATACAGAGACGGAGGTAAATTTGGAGTAAAAGAAAGTATAATATTAGTCTATCTCTATCTCCTTTATGTACACCTATTCCAACAGTTCCATGTAGGTGTATAGATATGATACTTGGAGACTTGAAAAAAAGTTAGTACTTAAAGAATTTTTTTTTTGGCTTTGCTCCAATTTTAGAAGAAAAAACGTACATGTATAGACTAGTTGTTAGTGGCGTGCACGGAACATGGTTTCAGCTAAGCATCAACAATCAGCTGCTTTGAATTGGGAGATGCAAAGTATACAGTAACCTGCAAGAGTGGACGGACACCCACATTATTGGTTTGTAAAACCACAAGTTGTCTGGATCGCTCTCGCTTGCGAACAAGTCCGTTGTCAACTCTGCCATTCGTGGATAAATTAAGCCTCTCCTTGATGCGTCCATCTAGTATCCAATGATGCGCGTATGTACAGTAAAACTGTTTGTCAAAATAATGACAGTGTTACCTGAAACAAACTTAGATTAAATCCATGCATCTAGTATCATTTTCGATTATTCCCTCTCCATGCATCACAGATTACTCCATTTTTGCAGTTTCAAAACGGAGAAATTTTACGCGCGTGGGCATTTGCTGAGTTAATTAGTCCGTTTCAGATCAATTTGGTCCGTAGTCTCGGCTCCTTCATTTTCCGCTTCCCTATGTAGTGTACGCCAATGCATGCAGCGAAACTGCCCGATTAGTGACATTGTGGTTTAAATTGGCGAGTCATAACGGGGAGTATCATATATCATGCATATGATACTTGTATATGATACTACTTCCACAATGCATAGTAACATATGGGTGGTATCACATGACACTATATTTATTAGGTTTTAGACTCATATTGCATTGGGCTTCGTTATGTTACGGTATCTACCTATGATACCACTATCATCTCTTTCTTCATTAATTGCTGTGACATGTCATCATTTTGACAACATGGCATGCATGATACCACCTATGATACCCCCATTGTGGCTAGTCTTAGGCGCCATGCGAGTGGTGGGCTGAACTAAGGATGCCAAAATTGCCTCCTTAGAGAACAATTTTAACGCCAATCAGCATTACCTAGGTCCGAGTAAACTGTGATGAACGGAGTAATAAGGTTTATCCATGTAAAAAGATCAACAAGGAAGAACGACCCAGGCTTGGTTAATGTTCACTGCGAAAATTAGAGACATCATAATTCAACTATTCCACCACCAAAATTTTATTTCCCAAAACGAGAGCAAGCGGCAACCTTTGAATAAAAACAATCACACAGACATTTTATTGCAAAGTTCAGAAAGACACCACAGAGGAGACGGCATGCGTCGCACCAGCCAGGCTCAGGCTTAACTTGATGCTTCTGCACAAGACTTCACATGCATCGCAACCGTTGGTCAGGCATGACTTGACAACTCCTCCGAAGATGACCTGGATAAGAGAAAAGTTCTTACCATTCAAAGCCATGTAATTCCTACAACCATATAACGTCAAGAGCTCCCATCTAATAGAATTCTAAACCTGTGATCTATGCCATGTAACCAGCTGCTAAATAAATTTACAACTCTACGTGACGGATACAAGTTAGAAACTATTTGAATGACTGACATATAGAACGAGCAAACTTACAATGTAAGAACAAATGATATTCATGACTCAACAATTGAATTTGAAATCTGAGTATACTGCATATGTAGTACTAGCGTTTATAAATTTATCCAAGAAATGAGACATGATCTTTAGAAGGGTGTTTGTTCCAATATTGAAGCAATAAATAGCATGCATGTAGTTTTCTTACTGGTGGCGTAGAATAGTTCTTACGAGTCAAGAAAACTAAGATGCAACTTGGCTTTAGCAGCGTGGCGTGAGCGTTGGTTGGGGGTAGTTTCATATGCACCGACGATTGTGATATATCCGACGACTTTTTGGGGCCATATGATTGGCTGGACACGACGTACAATATAGTCCGCTGCTGATCTGGCGTGATGTCTCTTGCGTGTAATTATATTTTTAACCAAGTCCTCAAGTCTACTTTGTATGCACCTATGAGCTGTCCAGCGCACTTCGTACAGATTATCAGGACATTAGGCCGCACAGGAAACTTCCTTAAGAAAACTCCTCCGTAACATACTCTTTGTTGAATGATTCCTTCTCAGAATATAAGATAACCTACAGACCTACAGTTAGTCAAGTCCTTCTGTCAATTATGATTAGATCAGCCTCCCTTCTATCAATTATCGTTAGATTATCGTTAGATTATTGCTAGATGCGGCTGGGCTGATGCGGCTAGTTGATGCATCTTTCAACATTCGGGAGTGCTGGGAACGTAGCACCTACTACTAGCTAACTATTCCATCTGTTCCACAATAATGTTTTAGCTATTTTCCATGTTCACATGTATACAAATGTATCTATACACATCTCAATGTATATGTTCATTTAATTTAGTCCAAATTTAGATAAAATTTGTAAAACCTAAGTTGCATTTGTATACTGGACAGGAATGCAGCTTGAAATGATACATGTACTCCCTCCGTCCCAAAATAAGTTAGTTGAGACACTTATTTTAGGACGGAGGGAGTATGATTTTACGGGAAGATAAACTGCATATAATAGAAATATCAAATATATTTGTGATATGATATCATTCAGTGTGTACTGAGATTTCCTCTGTTTTCTTGTAGAAATGATACTCTGCACGTATGCTTGTTATGCATGGAATTTGGAGATGCTGAATCAGGTTTCAGTTAGCAAGAAGAATAGCTGTCAGACCAGTTTGTCTACTCCACATGGCAGATAATCAAGAATGTACTTGTTTGATGCCAGCCTTTGTACAGGCTCTGGTAAATGGATCATATGTTACCAGGTGTAAGGAATCAAGTGTTTATGAACTCAGTAGTAAGTAAATTTAGTATTAGCAACATCTAGGAGCTAGTTATACTTAACTAAAGCAACTACAAGCGTGATTCAGAGTCTCGGTATCAATCCTCGCCTCATGTGTTTGCATGAGTGTTGTGTGCATCTTAGTTATGCAGAGGTCGGTGTAATGCTTAAACTTTTAAATAATAAAATCACTTTATCGAGAAAAAAAATGTGTTTACATGAGGACGAAGTGAAAATTCTGGGAAACACCAGACGATACTGTAGACATAAAACTTGTAAATCTTCAGTAACATTAACATGACAGGATCGTAGCTCCAATCCGGAATAATATTTCCTCTTCATCAATAACTGCTTGAACCCTGCGTTGCAGCTAGCCTCATCATCTTCAATGCATCAATGGCTGAACCAACCGTCGCTCCACTGACAGTCGTTGGTCCTTACCTGAATGGTAACTACGGATGCACATGCCGTTGTTCCCTACAAGAGCATAAGCTGGAATTAAAGATTCTGCAAAGGGAGGCTGCAGATAAGATCACTAGTAGAAAACGGAGCTTTGGTCCAGACTTTTAGTCCCGCACCAGTTTGCGGCCGGTACTAATGCGGTCGGTACTAATATTACATTAGTACCGGTCCCAGCGGCCGGACAGGCGAGGGGCAGCAGTACCGGTCGGGAAGCAACCTTCAGTACCGGTTGGTGTAACCAACCGGAACTAAAGGGTTTGGGGCTGGCACTGCAGCGGCGGGCCCCACGGCAAGAACCTTTAGTACCGGTCTGTGTTACAAACCGGTACTAAACATGGACATTTAGTACCGGTTTGTGTTACAAACCGGTACTAAAACATTTCGCTATAAATTGCATCTACTTCCTCCAGCCCGAGCTCACTTCACTCTCTGCCTCCTCATTTATTTCTCTCTGTTGTTGCTCGAGCTCGGTGGCGATCCGGCGATTTGTCCAATTTGGTGGCACCATTTTTGGTCAAAAAGGTTAGAAACTTGTTTCTCTTACATTTAATTGGAAACTTCAGTTCATTTAGTACTAGTTTGAGCTCATTTAGTGTTAGTTTGACCTAGATAGAAAAATGTAGGAAAATTTAGAAATGTATCGTTAGTTTGACCTAGATAGAAAAATTTAGAAAAATCTACAAATGTAGCTTATTTAGTGCTAGTTTCATCATTTACTTTGTGCTAGTTTAGCTAATTTTGTCCTAGTTTAGCTCATTTAGTCCTAGTTTAGCTCATTTTATGCTATAATTACGTAATTAATTGCTTATAAAATTATTACTTGTATAATTTTCTTATTTGTGTAACTTTTTGTTATATATAGTGTCATGGTTTTGACATCTGTCCACACTGGCTCTCGCCCGCTCTATTATTCGGACGTGGTACGATTGTTTGTTATAAGTATATGTTTGTTTAATTTCGTGTTTACAAAAATTATACCGACCAACTTAACGTAGATATATTTTTATCTAGGAGGTAGTTGAACCGGAAAATGAGCCCGACCCTATTTTCGAGTTTTTAGTAGAAGAAAACAATGATTTGAAAGCTAAATTGAAAAGAAGTGAAGATCTTCGTCTCGAAGAGAAGATGAAATGGGAGTTGAAGATTGCCGACGTCGTCGATGATAACGAGATCAAGATGGAGGCAATGCGCTTGGATCACAAGATCAAGATGAATGCAATGCGTTTGAAGCTTAAAAAGTTTAGAAAATATGTCATTAGTCAAGAGGCTTGGTATCATTATGCTGTTGGTTCAATAATTACCTTAGTTGCGATTTTGATCGCATTTGTCGCTGGATTTAAATTCTTTATCTAGTTCTATGTTAGTTTCAATTAATGAATGTTTTATGAGAACTATGTATTAGATTTGTTTAAATATGGTGAACTTGTATTAATGAATTGGTCACGTATCTATCTATTCATGGTAGATATATATATATAACTATTGTGTAATGGTTTTGTATATATTTACATAATGCAGATGAATCGACAATGGATGTACGTTGACCGACGCACTTCGGAGTTCATGACCGGCGTGCTGGATTTTATCCGTGTTGCTGAGGCAAATAAGCGGGATGGTTTTATGTATTGTCCATGTTGTGCTTGTAAGAATATCAGGAGTTACTCCAACTCAAAAACCATTCACATCCACCTGTTTCAGTCCGGTTTCATGTCCGGCTATAATTGTTGGACCAAACACGGGGAAACAGGGGTCATAATGGAAGACAATGAAGAAGAAGAGGACGATGACAACTATCCTGAGTTTCCTGAATACGACGGTACTACAATGGGGGAAACTGGAGAAGACGCGCCTGACGAAGAGGCGCCGGATGAGCCCGCTGATGATCTTTCCCGGGCCATTGCTGATGCACAGAGAAACAGCGTAAATCAGAGGGAGCGGCTCAAGTTGGAGCGCATGTTAGAGGATCACAAAAAAAAATTGTACCCAGGTGTCGAAGATGACCAGAAAAAGCTGGGTACGACGCTGGATTTGCTGCAATGGAAGGCTGAGAATGGTGTATCGGACAAGGGGTTTGAAAAGTTGTTGAAAAAGATAAAGAAGATGCTTCCAAAGGATAACGAATTGCCCGACAGTACGTACGAGGCAAAGAAGATCGTCTGTCCTCTAGGATTAGAGGTGCAAAAGATACATGCATGCATTAATGACTGCATACTCTACCGCGGTGAGGAGTACGAGAATCTGAATGCATGCCCGGTATGCGGTGCATTGCGGTATAAGATCAGGCGAGATGACCCTGGTGAAGTTGAGGGCGAGCGCCCCAGAAAGAGGGTTCCTGCCAAGGTGATGTGGTATGCTCGTATAATACCACGGTTGAAACGTTTGTTCAGCAACAGAGAGCATGCCAAGATGTTGCGATGGCACAAAGAGGACCGGAAGAAAGACGCAATGTTCAGACACCCCGCTGATGGATCCCAGTGGAGAAAAATCGAGAGAGAGTTCCTGGACTTTGCAGATGACGCAAGAAATTTAAGATTTGGTCTAAGTACGGACGGCTTCAATCCTTTTAGAGAGCAAAGCAGCAGTCATAGCACCTGGCCTGTTACTCTATGTATTTACGACTTTCCTCCTTGGTTGTGCATGAAGCGAAAGTTCATTATGATGCCAGTGCTCATCCAAGGACCGAAGCAACCAGGGAGCGAGCTTGATGTGTACCTCAGGCCATTAGTTGACGAACTTTTAGATTTGTGGCGGGAAGAAGGTGTACGTGTGTGGGATGAGCACAAACAGGAGGATTTTGACCTTTGAGGGTTGCTTTTCGTAACGATCAATGATTGGCCTGCTCTTAGTAACATCTCAGGACAGACAACTAAGGGATACCATGCATGCACACACTGTTTGGATGATACTGAATGTATATACTTGGATAATTGTAAGAAGTGTGTGTACCTGGGGCATCGTCGATTTCTTCCGGTCAGGCATAACGTCCGGAAGCAAGGAAAGCATTTCAAAGGTGAGACAGATCACCGTAGGAGGCCTGTGGACCATACTGGTGAACAAATATTTGATATGGTCAAGGATCTAAAAGTAATCTTTGGAAAGGGTCCTGGAGAACTAAAGGTTCCGGATGACGCAAACGGGCACGCACCCATGTGGAAGAAGAAATCTATATTTTGGGAGCTACCATATTGGAAAGTCCTAGAGGTCCGATCTGCAATCGACGTGATGCACGTGACGAAGAATATTTGTGTGAACCTGCTAGGCCATTTGGGCGTGTATGGGAAGAAAAAAAACACAACGGCAGCACGGGAGGACCAGAAACGTTTGAAAGAACGAGACGGCCTGCTTCCAGAACATTATGACGGTCCTGCCAGCTATGCTCTAACCAAACAAGAGAAAGTGATATTTTTTGAATGTCTGAGCAGTATCAAGGTCCCGTCTGGCTTCTCGTCGAATATAAAGGGAATAATAAATGTGGCACAACAAAAATTTCAAAACCTAAAGTCTCATGACTGCCATGTGATTATGACGCAATTGCTTCCGATTGCATTGAGGGGGCTTCTACCGGAAAATGTTCGAGTACCCATTGTGAAGCTTTGTGCATTCCTCAATGCAATATCTCAGAAGGTAATCGATCCAATGATCCTACCAAGACTACAGAATGATGTGGTCCAGTGTCTTGTCAGCTTTGAGTTGGTGTTCCCCCCATCCTTTTTCGATGTTATGACGCATGTCTTGTTTCACCTAGTCGAAGAGATTCAAATTCTCGGTCCCGTATTTCTACACAATATGTTCCCATTTGAGAGGTTCATGGGAGTCTTAAAGAAATATGTTCATAACCGTGCTAGCCCAGAAGGAAGCATCTCCAAGGGCTATGGAACCGAGGAGGTCATTGAGTTCTGTGTTGACTTTATTCCTGACATTAATCCGATTGGTGTTCCACAGTCGCGACATGAGGGGAGACTGAGTGGAAAAGGCACTCTAGGGAAAAAAGTACTTGTATGTAGGGACGGACCTTCTTTCAGTCAAGCGCACTACACAGTTCTACAAAATTCCTCATTGGCAGCTCCGTATATCGAGGAACACATGAATATTTTACGATCTGAGAACCCGGTGGAGGATGAGTTCTGGATTAAAGATCAACACACGACGAAATTCAGCGGTTGGTTGCAAACAAATCTCATGAGTAACACCGAAGTTGATGTTCAGCTGTACTTGTTGGCCAGGACACCATCTTCGACTATAGTCACTTTCGAAGGGTACGAGATAAATGGGAATACATTTTACACGATCGCTCAAGATAAAAAGAGCACCAACCAAAACAGTGGTGTCCGCTTTGACGCAACAAACAGCAATGGGCAAAAGGACACATATTATGGTTACGTAGAGGATATATGGGAACTTGAGTATGGACCTTCTTTTAAGGTCCCTTTGTTTCGGTGCAAATGGGTCAAGCTGAATGCAGGCGGGGTAAAGGTAGACCCGATGTACGGAATGACAACGGTGGATCTGAACAATCTTGATTACAAAGACGAACCGTTCGTCCTAGCAAATGATGTAGCTCAAGTTTTCTACGTGAAAGACATGTCTACCAAACCGAAGAAAAGAAAAAATATGGAAGCGAATACATCAGACGAGGCAAAACGGCACATAGTTCTTTCAGGGAAAAGAAACATCGTGGGAGTGGAGGACAAGACAGACATGTCAGAAGATTATGATAAGTTTGATGAAATTCCGCCCTTCAAAGTCAACACTGACCCAAGCATCACGTTAAGTAATGAAGATTCTCCATGGTTCCGGCGCAAAGTTAAGCAATCGAAGAAAAGGAGGAATAATACAACAGATGGGAATATTGGTGATGTGTAATCCAGGAATGATATTTATGAAATATGAGGTCTTTATCACAAACTATGTTTTGCAATATGAGGTCTTTATCACAAACTATGTTGTTGAAATGACCATAACTTGGTCATTTGTCTTGAAACTTCTAGATGTTCATACATGATACACCTTTTTTGTTAAGACTTTTTTTGCAAATTTTGTCAGAAATCAAGTTGATCATTTTTCATAGCAACAAGTACACATATAAGGTCCCATGCCAAATGATTTCCTTTTTTGAAGTGTTTATCACATTATTTCATTTTCCGGTAAAAACGATCAAAACGGTCGCGGTGACAATTCATCGAAAGATGTAATATTTTCTAGAACTATCAACGTTTCTGTGATATAACCACTAGTTGTGTACCTTAAAATGATTTTTCCAAAAACTTCAGACCAAACTATTAAACAGTTGTAGATCAAATTTGAATTACTTTCGAAAAATCGACATAAACTCAATTAACTAGGGAAATTAGGTAGAAATCAAAGAAAAACCTAATACTTGGGGATTATCATCATATGTGGACTAGTTTACATGAAAATTAAATGGGTGCCATTTTGCATCATATTTTTGGTACTTTGTTCACAAAAAAAGTCATTTTTTGCACTTAAAAAAATGGAAAATGATATTTATGAAAATAATTTCAAGAATTCCTTTGGCATGACTGTTTCTTATACCAATATGCACCTATTTGTGGAATAGAGATTTGTACAAAGTTTTAGAAACTAATTAGTTAAAATAAAATAGATATAAAATACCTTTTATTTTAAATGTTACATTTTTAAAATGTCAATATTCTTTGTAATTTGTTGAAAACATGTTCTTGAATATAAATAATTTTTTTACAAATTATTAGAAACTAATTTTACTAGTTTTAGACAATTACATCAGTAGATATACAAAAACAGAAAACAGAAAATAGAAAAGGGAAATAAAATACAAAAAACACCTTCAGTACCGGTTGCTGGTTGCAACCGGTACTAAAGGTTTTCGTTTCGCGCCAGTTTTCTGGGCGGCGAATCGACAAACCTTTAGTACCGGTTGCAACCAGCAACCGGTACTGAAGGACCTTTAGTACCGGTCTGTGGCATGGACCGGTACTAAAGGGTGTTGCATTAAATGCCTCACTTGCCCGATCGGGCAGTTCATCTTCTCCAGACGCAGACGCAGAGACGAAGTGCTGCCCGACGGAGACGAGGTGCTGCCCACGCCATCCTCGACTCCGGCCGCTCCCCGACGCCGGCCGCTCCCCGACGCCCGGCCGCTCCCCCACGGTGAGTCTCCTCCCTCCCTCCTTCTCACTGTCGCTAGGTTGCTAAGGAGCCGCCGCCGCTAGGAGTGTCCCCGCCGCCGCCGCTGCCGCCGCTAGGAGTGTCGCCGCCGCCGCCGCATTAGGTCACAGCACAGAGCACGGCGGCGCCTCCATTGATGTCCGGCTCCTCCCTCTCGTCCGCAATCGAGGGGCGCAAGGCAGGGGACGGGGAGCCCCATTGTCATGTTGCCGCCGCCGCTAGGAGTATCGTTGCCGCCGCCGCCGCTAGGAGTGTCGCCGCCGCCGCCGCATTAGGTCACAGCATAGAGCACGGCGGCGCCTCCATTGATGTCCGGCTCCTCCCTCTCATCCGCAATCGAGGGGCGCAAGGCAGGGGACGGGGAGCCCCATTGTCATGCTGACGTCAGCATGACGTCAGCCCATTTCTATAAAAAAATGCTACTGTTTTTAGATTATTTGTTAAATAGACTGTTAGATTATTTGTTAAATAGAGTGTTAGATTATTTGTAAATTCACACAAATAGAAAATGAAGTGTAAGACTTTTTAAATAGAGTGTTAGATTATTTGTTAAATAGAGTTTAGGACATTTTATATAGAGTGTAACATTATTTTAGAATTGCTAGAAAAAATGGTACTGTTTTTAGATGAATTCTTAGGAAATGCTATTGTTATTTATATGAATGCTATTGTTATTTATATGAATGTTATTGTTACAATATTTATGTAAATGCTATAGTGTTATGCAATTTTATTTGATGCAAAGTACTTATGCAATTTTATTTGATGCAAAGTACTTGCAATTTTTGCTACTGTTTTAGGAAGGTTCTAAATTTTGGCCGATGATTAGATCGTTGCACGTTGCATCTTCAGGGAGGTGTGAGTGAACCATGTTGTCTGAACATATATGCAATGTTCATTCCACGTTGTTCGCTGACACCATCCCTGAAGCAATTCTATATGAGGCCTTGCTGTCTGTTTTGCAATGTTAGGAAGTTTGTAAATTTGAATTAATAGTGTGAATGCAAAGTAGTTGTGCAAAGTACTTGTGTAATTTAGGGTAATTTTATGGATGCTACTATGTAATTTTATTTGATGCAAAGATTAAAATGCTACAATGTAATAAATAGTGTGGATTCAAGTGTTGAAATTTGTGAATGAAAGTGTTAGAATTTGTGAAATATTATTGTGAAAATGCAACCACAATTTCCCGCGGCAACGCGCGGGGAATGCAACCACAATTTTCCCAATGCAAAGTACTTGATTTCGTCGATCCCTCGCCTCACCGTTATAACTTGACATCATGTAGGAATCTCGCCGTCTATCCCTCGCCTCACCGTCGTCCTGTCTGTGACCTTCCCGAGTCTCGTTGATCCCGCGCCTCACCGTCGTTCCCGAGCATCCCCTCGTGCCCTCCCCCGCGGTGAGCCTCTACCGTGCGCACATGTTATTTCTTTACAATAATGCCGCCGCCCGATTTGGCACTAAATTGTTCTATCTTTTTTTTTTGTATTAGTTAAGCTATGGACGGCAGAGCAGGGGAAGATCAATTGTTCGACATCATCAGAGATGGTGAAGATGATGGATCGCAATATCTTAACATGTCCGGTGGTGAAATGGAGGACGAGGAGATTTATAACTTAGAAGCTCCTCCATCCGCCTCGAACAATAATGCCGATGAGAATGTAGCGCAGAATACCGACGAGGTATACATAGCTTCTGGTGATAAATTAATGATTTGATATGTGTACATATACATGTTTTAACATAATATTTCTTCTTTTAGCCCTCCGGATCGGGATCGAGCAAGTCTGGTAAAAGAAAACGAGGCCCGGCCAAAAAGTTAAAAGAAGAAAGATTTGATATCGAAGAAATCTCTGAAATTGGCGAACCGATTGCTCCGAAAGAGCACGCACGTAAATTTGTGAGTCGGTGCGGAGTTATTGTTCGGGACAACATTCCGATCACCATCCGAGAATGGCACAAGCCGAAGGGTGGAGGAGAGAGTTTTGTGTCAGATATTTGCACGAGGGAACTTCTGAAGTCCGTTTTCCACAATTTCGCCCTACCGACAGGCCTCGGAGATGCCGAGAAAAAGAAAGTCTTCCAGTGGACTCTAAAGAAAATGGCCGAACAATTCATGAACTACAAGAAAAGGTTATACCAGCAATTCATCAAGATAAAGAAAACCCCTAATTTTGAAGACGTACAGTACAGGAGGATAAGAGATCAGTGGCAAGAATTCAAGGACTACAAGGAATCAGAAGAAGCTCTGGAAAAGTCGGCGAAAAATAAGTTGAATGCCGACAAAAAGCAATATTTCCAACGTTTGGGGCCAGGTGGCTATAAGACCACCATTCCTAAGTGGGAAGAAAGGGACGCCAAGTTAATTGCTGCCGGGGTCACTCCATGTACATCAAGCTATCCCGCAAGGGCGAGACATTGGGCGTTCAGCGTCGGGCTGGAGCCCGACCCAAAGACAGACCTTCTTGTGTTGAAGGAAAAGGTTAAACCAGGCCCCGAGGGAGAGCCCGAAAGAGAAAAAATTCGGAATAAAGCCAAAGAACTTGATGATGCAGTAGTTGCCGCTCGGGAGGGAAGGTTCGCGCCCAATAGAGAGAAGGACGAGCTGTCACTCGCCCTCGGGAATCCTGAACACACTGGGCGAGTACGAGGCGTGGGCGTCGTCCCTTGGAAGGTTGGGTTCCCCGAGCATAGGGACACCTACAGGAGTCGCGACAGGAAGAAGAAACAGGAGGCAGAGAAATATCAGCCGCAGGAGGACCAACTTGATATGGCATCTCAGCGGAAAAGCAGCGTGGCTTCCACACAAAATGTCCAGCCTGATGACGCAACATACCCTGTGGATCAGATTCAGGGGCGAACAAACTGTGAGCTGCACATCAAGATGAGGAACCTATCCATAAAGGTGGCGGTCAGCTTTGCTTTAGAGAATATACCCGGAGCAACCCTTCATGGCGGTCAGATTCCAGCTGGCTACGCGCGAGTCGGGGTGGACGAAATTATGAACGGATTCGAGGACCTAGAGCTTGACTTTCCTGGAGCTGAAGGGGAGACGACACTGGGAGAAGTGTTGCGCGGAGTCATTCTATGGAGAAAGGAACACATCGTGTTTCCAGGAGAATCGACGCGTAGGCCACCAACCCCTCCGAGTAGCAATCAACCTCCAAGTCCACCCCGCATTGAAAATATGGACACCGAGAGGGAACCCAGCGCGACTCCATCTCCCCGTGCGCGAGTCCAACCCAGCGGGAGTCCACCCCAGAGCGTGCAAAGAGTCCACTCCAGCGGGAGTCCACCCCGGAGCTTGCAAAGAGTCCACTCCAGCGGGAGTCCACCCCGGAGCTTGCAAAGAGTCCGCCCACCGGCAATAGGACCTTCTCAATGAGGCAGAAGATGCTTGCCGGTGCGTCGAGTGGTGCTCCAAAGGACACCTACAAGTACGGGCCGTCGTTGAAGGATCTTCCGGTGTTAACTTACCACCGGACCGTTGAGGAGAATGCTCCCTTGGTCAAAGCTCACAATGCCGCACACTTTGCGAAGAAAGTGCCCGAGGCAAAACAGGTACTAAACCCTAAGTGTGTTAAACAATTTTTAGACATCGTCTGTGATCCTGACCGTAGAACTTTGCCTGATAACTATGAACGCTCTATCTCGAAGAGTTTTGACACGCAAGAGGAGAATAAAAAGAAAAGGGTCGCTGCACAGAAGAAGAAGAAGAAGAAGAAGAAGAAGAAGAAGAAGAAGGCGAAACAGGTTCCCCAGCTCGGAGAACAGAAAGTACAGTCGGTCGCCCCGCTGAAGGTTCAGACAAATGTTCCTGCTTCAGACTACATGGACGATGCTGAGCTTGACGCACTTTTCCCCAAGTCGACTGAGATAGCACGGAAGTTTGTCTACGGGAAAGATCTTCTCCCTACTGATGAGATGGTGCGTCTAGCTTTTCAAATGCGGAGATTGCATGACTGGTACATGAAGGTTGCAAAGGACAAGCAACTCGTGTTTTACGTGACATACCGAGAAGACCAATTCTTCGTCAACCACGAGATATGTATCGAATTTGATGAATTATGGCAGTTATACAACCGGCGTGCTCTCGACGCAACTATCATGAGTTGCTATGTTCTGTAAGTGTTTTTTCTAAATGTCTAGCTGAGCATGTAATTATCCTCACTAATTGAGCCTGTAATTATCTGCACTATATTCTTTCGTATGCTATTATATATGCAGGTGGATGCTTATCGAGTGCAAAAGGAAAAGACTCTGGAAAGTTGGGTTCATTGACCCATCTATCGTTAACTGCAAAAACTTAGAGCGGAAGCCCGGGGACTGCGAGGAGGCATTGTTGAGGTCGCTATTGAGCCAAACACATGCGGCAGATATACTTCTTCCTTACAACTTCAAGTGAGTGTGACTGTCTTGAACACATTTCTATATTGCTAATTACCAGATGTTAAGTTTAATTGATGAGTTATATTCATGCGTCACTATATAAACGTGTGCAGCTTCCATTGGATTCTACTGGACATTATCATTGACAAGGGATTAGTTGAAGTATTTGACTCATTACGCAAACCACAATCATACTACCATGACTTGATTGACATGCTTCAGAGGTAATTTCAACCATTAACCCCATTTCATGATATCAAGTAATCATAACTCATTTATTCATTTGCTTTTGTGAGTAGGGTTTGGAAAATATTCATCAAGCGAGAGAGGGGTGAATGGAAACCAGAGCTGACTATTAAACATATTGATGTAAGTGTGCTACTATTAAACATAGTCTCTTTAATTCATCATCATTTTGAATTATTATTTAATTAAGTTATATTCTCGTAAAGACCATGAAGCAGCCTCCGGGAAATGAATTATTTGGATTCTACGTCTGCGAGTTCATGAGGACCTTGAGCGTTGAGCAGGCGTCGCGTGAAAAAAGAATGGATGTGAGTGTGACTGTGTTGTACTATATTTCAATCTTATTATGATTTGATATATATATATACACACACAACTAATATATTCATATTGATCTCGTTTAAAGCTTAACGACAAGCGGAACGCCATCCTACCACATCAGCGCGTAGAAGCAATTCAAGAGGAGATAGCGGGATTTATCCTTGAGGAGGTCATGCATCCAAAGGGAGAATACCATAATCCTAAATATAGCTATGCCATATGAAAGAGGAGGATGTATGACATTATTGCGATCTCTATACACCGGATTGTA
Source organism: Poa annua (assembly GCA_026929855.1). Classification (NCBI taxonomy): domain Eukaryota; kingdom Viridiplantae; phylum Streptophyta; class Magnoliopsida; order Poales; family Poaceae; genus Poa; species Poa annua. The sequence continues at coordinate 1,238,863 of CM049436.1, forward strand.
TATATGTATATATGTACGTAATAACGTAGTATGAATATGTCCTATATCTAAATTATATTATATATCAACGTTTACCGTATGTAGTAGCGTAGAATACATATACGAAAGTATATTACGTATGCATCAACGTGTACCATGTATATATATATAATACCGTATGAATGTATAACAGTAGATGAAAAAGAAAACATAAAATAAAATTGCAGTGAAGAAAAGAAAACAGATAACAGAAAAAAAAGAAAACGAAAAATAAATTGCAAAACCCTTAAAACCTAAACCCTTTAGTACCGGCCGGTGTTACCGACCGGTACTAAAAGTTCTCCGCACGAGCCCGTGCCCCACGCCCACGTGGGGGCCCTTTTAGTACCGGACGATAAGAAACCGGTACTGATGCTGGGGGGGCATCAGTCCCGATTGCGCAGTACCGGTTGCGAAACCGGTACTGATGCTCCTCCCCGACCGGTACTAAAGAGCCGTTTTCCACTACTGGATATGCACAAAGAGCATCAGTAATAGGGACGACCTCTTCGGATGGAAAATTCTGGGATAACTTGGCCACCATTGCCCAACAAGCTAGGTTGCCACTATTTTTGTTGCTAGCTGCTGTACATAAATAGTCACCAACTAGAGTTGTACACTGCCAGGGGAAAATACTAAAAAGTGTGCCAGGCTAGACAAGTCCACATTCAGATTCAGTATATGAATGATTCAGACAAATTACTGTAAGAGATGAAGAACATTCTGGAGAATATAAGACTGGATAATAATGATTAAATGAAACTATTAATGAATCCTCAAATGGTGTGTGTAACCTCCAGCTGAAAGAATGAATGACATGTGTTATGTGTATAGGTGATAAAAATTTATGCACGAGTAATGATTCTAAAACATAGAGTATTAGTGCTTAGATATTCTTTGGCTTGAACATCTGGGTTTTGATAAAAGAGGTACTTATTCCATCACTGGACACCTTTTTAATGAAACCAATAGAACAATTGTTTCAACTAAATGTTTCTTGCATGTTCACTATCCATTGAGTCGATGCAAACATGTATATAACTTTGGCTGAGCACATGAGTAGTCTCTCCTCCTTTCTCCGGGCTTGAGACCGGCTATGCGATTATAGGTGTCACCTTGAAATGGCATAGGCGGAGTTCCCTACCTACCCTACTTTTTTTTCCTTTTTGTGTTTATAAATAAAGAAACAAGGCATTTATTTTTCATTTTGGGTACATTTTGTAAAGCAAACAATTCGAATAACACAAAAATAATGTCGACTCAAATGTCTAAGAAAATAAATATTTTTTTGTAAAGCAAACAATTCCAATAACACAAAAATAATGTCTACTCAAATGTCAAAGAAAATAAATATTTTTTGTTTTTTCTGGATTTTTACTTTTTTCTTTACTATTTTGGTTGCGAACCAGTCTAATGCTCAAAGGGGCACCATTTTTCTTGTCACTAATGGATGAATTAAGCTCAACGAATTCTGGTTAATCAATTGGCCCTTCCAGTGATAAGAACAACATTAAGAAGAATCAAGATCTCGTCATCCTGCAGCAAGAAGTTTTAGGTGTTGTTTTGTATGTTAGAAGGCAGACCTGCGAAGTAGAGGTATACAATATAAAATTGGAAATTTGAAATCACTACAAAATTTTATTTCCCTACAAACATGGTATAGTAAATTGGGGGGGGGGGGGGGGGGGGGGGGCGAATAGTACCAGCTTGATGGCAGGAAAGAAGTAAAATAAATCCTGTGGTTTATTGTTCGGTTGCTCTGCCTTCCACGCTGCTTGTGGCATCATCATTTTGGGCCTGCAGATTAGAAATTAATTAAAGCGGCCGGCTGACCATTGGCGACATATGAAAAAATCACTGTATTTTTCTACATTGCATACAACTGGATAAGTAGTACTCCCTCCGCTATAAAAATATAAAATGTTTAACACAACATATGCCCAAATACATGTAGACATATCTTAGTGTAAGGTTTACGGTCATGCGAACCTTGCACTAAGATATGTCTATATATGCATGTGGACATATATTGCTTATATATTTTGATATGGAGGGAGTACGTCCTGTGTATACCTCTTCTTGCTCAACATTGCGGTCGCAGCCGTCTTGCTCGTCGTCGTCATCATCCACTTCCTCGTCATCACCGTCTCCCTCATTATAATCGTCGCCGGCTCTGTAGTCGCCGCCGCTGTTAATGGATACACTGTTGTCCAACTGGATATAAGACATCCGTACACAAGCAAGCGGACCATCATTTACAGATAGATATGAATATGATTTCCTACATTTGGATATATCGATCGACATGTTGGAGTAGTAATGTACCTCTTCCTGGTCGTTACCTCCATTATCATGTAACCAACTCTTCAATCTGGTGACAATGTCTCGTAGCTCTTGTTCGCCATACATTCCGACTCGGGGCTCATCATCATCACGTAACAAAGTCTCGATTGATTTAACCATGCGATGTATACTTCGTCGATCTACAGCAGTGTCCTCCCCATCGGGTCTGTCCAGACCGTCTAGGATAAACCCAATAGCATAAGTGAACTGGTCGTAGTTCACTCTTTCTATCACGATGTATATCTCGGATTTCCCCATGACTTCCTCCGCTTCTTTCAGTTCCTTCCAGACGATGTTAGTGCAGTCAAGCTGACAGTGGGCATTCTCTAGTAAAGGAAGCTGCCCTTCCTTCCACGGCACCAAGCTGTCCTTCCTTCCAACGATGGCACTGTATGACAACGATTGGAGCCTCGGCAGTGCTTCTTCCCCAAGCGTGATCTCTATGTTCGTCACCAAATATCCCAGGTGTTGAAACTCATCGCTGCCAAAAGCGTATGATATGCGCTTTTCCTCCTCACTCAAGAGACCAAGGAAGAAGAGCAATGGCAACTTCCCCAGGGTATGTAGATCCTGAGATTCTACCGCCTCCACGTACAACCACACATGAGAGAGTAGCGGAACGCGCAAAGAACTGATCCACGACGGCACTCTGGGTATAATTATGCCAGTGAGAGACAAAAAGCTGAGCTTTGAATCTGGTGCCAGGTCTTCCAGGCTGCCGACACGGACATGAAACTCCCATTTGTACGAATCCTCTTCACTATCCATCTCGATCCACCTGATAACCAGACTTTGGATCTTGCGCAGGTTGCAAAGTGACACTGCCAGAGACTTGCCTGCTGTCTCCTCACATTTGTCAAACTGGATTTTTAGCACCCTCAAGTTCGTCAGATTCCCCAACTCCGTGAAGAAGTTTGGGCACTCGTCCACAGAATATAGCTGCAGCTCTTCAAGTCTTGTAAGTTTTCCTATCTTTCCCTTCATCATTGTACCCTTATCAGCCCACAAGCATCTCAAATGAGTTAGCTCACCAGCAGACGGTGGCAGCTCACTGATCAAACCTCCCCTTACATCCAAAATCTCAAGAAGCTTCAGATCATCACCTATTCCTTTAGGGAGCTTAACGGCTGTCTTCACCAGTCCTAGATACCTTAGCTGGACTAACTTCCGTACATGCTCAAGACTATAACCTTCCTCAAGAAAATAAAAACACTCTATAACTAGTACCCGTAATACTTCAAAGCTTGAAATGGGGGGTATCTTTCTAACGCCACAATTGATAGCGTTAAATGACCTCACATGTTCCATTTGAATGCTAGTGTTGTGTTCCCCACTTCTTGTGTGAAGTGATAATCTGTGAATCCTACTGGTTCGGTTTCCTTGTGAATAGGTGACGTGTTGTTCCATATCATCTACTGTAACAAAGTTTATGTCGCTCGACATGGTGCGGATGAAATCGACAACCATGTCGTGGACACGACAACCAACTTGGTCGGTGTCAGCTAGTATGTTGAAATAGATCAACTTCACATGGTCTATAAACCGGATCAAGTTCCTGTTAACAAGCTTGTTGAAATAGATCTCCCCTAACTCATATGACCCTATCCCATCTTCATCACAGACAAATCCTTCAATGACCCACCTCCAAATTAGTGATTTTTTCTCAATAAAGTAATCTTTAGGAAACATACTGAGATATAATAAACATGTCTTTAGATTGGAGGGTAGGTCATAGTAGCTAAAAGACACTATTTTCCTTGTGTTCTCGTTAACTTCACTATCTTCATGCCCAAAACCAATTGCATCATACACCTTAGACCAATCGGCACGGGGTTTATCAGCAAGCAAACTAGCCATTGTAATGATAGCTAATGGCACACCACCACAACCTTTTATAATTTTGCCAGTAACTTCACCAGGTTGGTTATCTTGACTTACACCTTCAACATCACATGTTCTTGCATGGAAGAGCATTTTGGAGTTATCATATGAAAGTGGTTTCATGCAGTAGATACCACCAGCCTTTGTGGCAACATCGAGAATACGTGTAGTTATGATTATTCTACTTTCTGGATGACTATCCACCAGAGCACACTTAATTGTTTCCCATGTTGGGATGTCCCATAAGTCATCAATAACAATAAAGTACCTATTCACGTGAGAAGCCAAAAGAATATAGTTAGAATAAACTACTGACTAGAAAATCGGTACCATTTGTGTATATACACCATGATTGTGTATGTACTCTTGTAGTATATGTAATACATGTTCCATTTTTTGGACTTTCCTTTATATAACTTGTTGGAGTACGAATATAATCATCACCGGCTACGAAACAAACGGAAATGTTGCTATTACATGAACGTTATTATTTTGGACTAGCTAAAACGAGCAAAATATCATAAAGTAAACATGATGTATTTTTTTTTACCATATGAAGCCTTAGAGTTGCATTGCAATTATAGTCGGTGTCTACGTATATGTGCCCAAAACTATAGTGTATTAACCGGATGAAATTATTATTTACTAGCATAGGGGTAGGCTGACATGTACCTTTTGCCTGTAAGGAATTTTTGCAGCTGGTTGATCAGCTGCCTTTCATCCATTGTTGATGCAGCTTTGTACAACTCCGTGTCAAGTTCAAGTAGAATGTCTGTGAGAACTTTTTTTGTGCCTTGATTATGACCAACTCGAACAAAACATGCACATCGATATTTATAGCTAAGATTGCCATACAATGCTTTTGCAAGGGTGGTCTTGCCCAATCCTCCAAATCCAACAATGGAGACTATCTTGAGATTTTTTTGGGATGTTTCAACATCCTCGGACAATACCTTCATCAACTCATCAACCGGCCCATCCGCACCAGCAAGGTCATAGGCCTTGTTGTACACAGTTGTGAGACGAGGGTCGATTGTAGTTGATCCAGGACTAGGAACAGCTATAGTTTGTGCAAGATTAGCAACAATGTCATTGATCTTGTACCCGTCATACCTTTCTTTGATCTTCATAACTTGGCTCTGAATGTCTTTCATGGCATCGCCTATTTCGTGGCGCGCTTTGAACTTGGTGCATTTATTGTGTGCCTTCTTCAACAAGTTCTTGATAGTGGGCTTGGTTAGCTCACCACCCTTGACGTGCGTCATGAAAGAGTCGAGGTTGTCCTCGATGGCATAGGACAGCCCCCTGAACTCATTAGCCCAGATCTTAACCAGCGGATCAAGTTGATCCAGTGGCACGCTGGACACCTTCTCGAGGGCACCTTGCATGCTCTCGAGCTCGGCCTTGAGGTCTCCAATCCCCTTCTTCACACTTTCTTTCAGGTTATACTCCTCTAGGAGAAGCTCCGCGAGTTTAGGGAGGAGAGAGCTCATCGCCCCCGTGTCGATCTCCATGCTCGACTCTCACCCTCTCCGGTTTCTTGCTAACTTTTTGGTGTACAATGGCAACAAATTTCTCAGGAAATCGTGAGTTTAGTACACCAATGTAGTACTAGGATAACTGGTGACATTGGACAAAGATGAATAGATCGTTGTAATCTGATTGCAAGGCTGGGCTTAAATTATACTAGCAACTAGCTCGTACGCCATCAGCACATAAACCCAAAATAATAATCGTGCTGGACACGTCCGTATGATACCGACGTTTGCACAGACATTATTGGTTTGTAAAACCACAAGTTGCGGTTAGATCGCTCGCAGGAACAAGTTCGTTGTCAACTCTATCATACGTGGGTGGATTAAACTGGTGCGCGTACTTTTCAAAGTTATATTTGCAACGAACTTATGTTAATCCTAATCATTTGTTTTCTTGGTAATAAAGAATGTCAAATAGAGAAACTAAGGCCGTAAGGCTACTGCCCACCGCGGCTTCCGAGGCCAACTACTGTTGTTGTGCTACTTACTTGTGGGTCGTCCAGGTTGTTTTTCATTTTACCCTCTCACAGTTTACAAGATCAACCCACGTTCCAGAGAGCCACCCCGAAACCCACCCATGGTATCTTCTCCTCTCTCTCCATTTTCCTCTTCCTCTTCCTCCATGGTGTTCTACCTAGGGTTCGCGTCCCCACGTGGTCCTAAGTCGGCCCTGACGCGTACCCTATATAGCTAGCGAGCCGATGTCAGCGGGCGAGTGGCTGGTAGGAGGCAGAGCTCCCCACGTGGTCATGGGGCCGACAAGGACGAGTAATTGCTCTTTATGTGGCAACTCACGGAGCCCTACTCGCTGCCGCCAGCCTCTCAGCCCTGCTATCCCTCACCGCCGCTGCCACAGGTCGTCGCCACCAAAGGAGTTGGACGGGAGCTCACCATGGAGGCGTTTGATCACAGAAAGTCATATTTAGAGAAGTCGACTTTTTTTCCGTTTGATGTCAGTGCGGAAATAGAGCCGTGAATGATCTATGGTTTTGATTTTGGGTATAAATGATCTATGGTTTTGTTAAGTTTCAGTGAATGCTCTATGGTTTCGCTAAGTTTCAGTGAAAAGCATGAATCTGTGATGAAACTAGACTGAAAACAGATTATAGCAGTGCTACTTTGATGATGCATATATGAACTATGTACGATTCTTAAAAGAAACCAGTATAAAACTTCATTTAATATTTGTTCTTAAAATATTATGTGCATCTTGTCTTCATTTATCTGTTGAATCTTGCAGAAAAAATAGCTACATATGTTGAATCATGTGTGGGCCTTGAATGAATCAGTAAATTTGTGCATGGATCTTCAGAAGTTTTGGTTTTTTGGTCACCAGTCTGAAAGAGAACTACAGTCTGTTTGTTTGGTAATTGAAATGTATGTTCCCCTATAGGTTCTCTTATAAGGGCATGTACAATGGGTTGACGTCAGCCTTCTCTTAACGTTGCCACGTAGGATATTTGTCTAGTTGGAGGAGAGAGAATGAAAGAAGGGGAGGCTGCCTTCACTTAGCTAAGAGATGATCTCTTACGAAATAAGAGAAGGCTAATTCACCATTGTATCATTTACCTTCCCTTAGACATATAATTTCTTACCAAAATATAATTAATTCTCATTAATTATTAGGGATGAGAATAAGAGATAATGCATTGTGCAACTTATAATTTTACCTTCTCTAGATGACATGGATTACTAAGAGAAGCCGTGTCTTCTCTACCATTGTACATGCCCTAAAGTTGGTGTACTTCTCGCGACATGTGGACACCGAGTATAAACGCAATGTATCCACCAAGAGAAGGCTTGAGATATTTACAGGTGCCAGGAGGGTTACCCGGTTCTTGGAGTGAGGCTCCACTTTCATTTTCTTGTATATTTCTATTATGGATCTGTGATCTTGTGAAATACTTGCATGAATATTTCTTCTCTTCTCTGTCTTGAACATATGTATGTATCTTGTATGTTATGTATTGAATACATTCATGAATATTTCATGAATCTTGTGAATACTTGCATGAATATTTCATGAATCTTGTGAAAATTGTATATCGTTCTCGGGTGGATCTTTTATGAATTATTCATGTTTTTTTTGGATTATTTGTTGCTTGTATGAATCTCTGAAAATTCCGTTGCTTAAAAATGTATATCTGAAATGTTCTATAAATTATATTAAAACTTGAATAAAACTTGTATGTATTTTGATGGAACTTGAATCGAAGACGCAGAATTTTTTTCCATTAAAGTTCTGAAAAATGTTGTGTCATGTTCGGAAAAAAAGTTCTGAAAAATGTTGTCTCATGTTCGGAAAAAAAGTTCTGAAAAATGTTGTCTCATACACAGGTAAAAAAATAATTCCTAATCGCGTTTACAGGATAAAATAAACCTTCCTAATCTGAGATAGGGGGTGTTGTGTAAAACTGAAATGGACTAAGAGACTCCGGTGGGAGGACCTATCTGCAAATAGTTTTGCACGAATCTCCAACTAGTCAACATATTTTAACGGTAAAGATAGTGCCGGAGTGCCAACATACGGGAGGGAATGTCCAACTCCCCGGTTGTGGCTGTGTTCGAGGTGCATGTGTTGTATCCTCCCGTCCAGTGGGGGGAAGTGGAAGATGCGCAAACATCATGTCGAGCTGGCCATGGACGTGTGATTGACATGGAGACGGATGAAAACGGAGCGGATAAGGACGGAACTGAGTGGTGTCACATTTGTTTTTATATCTTTTACGAAAGCGGAAACAAATACGAAAATAAATATTATCAGAAACTGGTAGTAAGGTCCAGCCTGGTAGTTCTTTTGTTTGTATAATCTGATCTCATAAATGCATCGAGAAGTTGCTGAATTGATGAAACAAAGTGCAAGTGGAGTAATACTTTGGTATAGTAGATCGAAATCGCTAGTTCTATTCAGGCAAGCACTGCTTGATTTTTAAGCTGACAGTGGTAAACCGAAACACAAAAATCAAGCGTCATAAGATGGAAGGTTTGTGGTGCAGAAATCCAGAAAAGCTGTGTTATATTCATTGCACAGACTGGCAGCAAGATATGCAGAGTCCATTCAGGTGTCGTTCATCGCTGGTGTGTGGGACAGGAATGCAAGGTCCAGACGGCAGCCTCGTCATTTCTTCACACGCCACTTTGCTCTTTGACTGTCATCTTCCGCTTCTAGCAACAAAAGTTCTGTTACAAAAGAATTCTTGATTCCAAAACACAAAAATCCCTGAATACCAAGGCTTGAAAAGTGTCCGGTCACTTGTGTGTCGTTCCCTGCTAGGTCGCAAACAAAATTTGCATTTGTATACTGGACAGGAATGCAGCTTCAAAGAATACATGCATGATTTTACTGGAAGATCAAATACATATAATGGAAATGTCAAATATAGCATGATGACATTCAATCTGTACTGAGGTTTCCTCTTTTTTCTGGTAGAAACGATACTCTGCCCGTATGCTTGTTATGTATGGAATTTGACCGAGATGCTGAATCAGGTTTCAGTTAGCAATCTGTACCTCTAATGTAGCTGCGAAAATCATAGCTTGACCACAATGACGCAGTCTGTCTACTCCACATTGCACATAATCAAGAATGCAATTGTTTGATACCAGCTCCGGTAAATGGATCATATGTTACCAGGGGTAAGGAACCAAGTGTTTTTGAACTCAGTAGTAAGTAAATTCAGTATTAGCAAATGTATATGCATCCAGGAGATAGTTAAACTGAATTAAGGTAGCTACATGTGTGATTCAGAGTCCCAGTATCAATCGATGCCTCATGTGCTGCTGTTCTTGAGGATGAAGTAAAAAGTCTGCGGTAAACTGAAACACCAATGATACCGTAACAAGTAACAACCACATGACAGGATCGTATCTCCAGTTCAGACTAAAATTTGCTCTTGATCAGTACCCACTGTGTCACCAATGATACTGTAACATGACAAGCTCGGACATTGCGTTGCCGCTAGCCTCATCATCTTCACTGAATAATCAACGCGTTGCACCAGTCATCGCTCCACTGTGCAGTAGTCGTCCCGGCCGTAGCTGAGTGATAACGAATTATAGACAAGTATGCAGGTGCGATTGTTCCCTACAAGTAGTACATAAACAAGTTAATCTGGAGTTATAAATTCTGCACACAGAGGCTCCAGATCAGGAATGGTCAAAAACAGAAAGAGCTCATCAAATAGGAAATGCTGGGATCACTTGGCCACCACACCATTGCCAAGCAACAAGCTAGATTGTCACTATCTCCGTTACTAGCTTCTGTAAATAAATAGTCCACAGCTAGAGGTCTACACTGCCGATGGATCAGCTATATTGTTGTATTACGACGGCTAATCAGAGGGAAATGCTCAAAACAATGGGCCAGGGCACAAGGCAAGTCCACATTGAGATTTTGTATATGAATGATTGACCGGAAGAGATTAACAAAAATTTAGAGAACATAAAGGTTGGATAATAATGATTACATCAAATGATTGAAGAATCCTCAAATGGCGCGTGTAGCCGCCAACTGAAAGGATGAATAACATATACGTATAAGTGATGAAAGCTTCAATATGAGTTCCGATTCTAACATAAGTGTTTCTTTGGCTTGACCAATGGGCCTTTGAAAAAGAAATAGTTATAAGAAGACACCTTTCTTCTGAAACTAAAAGAACAATAATTTATAAAAAATGGTTCTTGCATTTCCACTATCTATTTTGTCAACACAAATATATTACTGTCAATGAGAAAGTGGGTAGTCTCTCCTCCCTTTTCCAGGCTTGAGACCGGCTACGTGATTAAAAGTGTTACCTTAGAATGGCATAGGAGGAGTCCTCCTCCTCTGTCTTGACGCGTGCGGCAGCGCACTGAGGTAGGGTGGTGCCGCCCCGGCCACCCTGAGATGGGGCGGGGGAGAAGAGCGGCCAGCGGGTGACGCCGGAGCCCGCGTGAAGAGCGACCGCCATCGCAGGTCGTGCTCATCGTTAAACCACGTCCCTTAGAATGGGGGACGTGGGGGCGAACGATGGGTCGTTCAGACACTCCGGCGGGAGGCGGATGCGGCGGCGCGCGATTTCTAGAGCGCGCGCTCGTTCAACGAAAGGGCGGGCACCAGAATCCTCAATGCCAGCCCCTGTGCAGTTTGGCGTCGCTCCATGGTACGGGGCAATGCGTTCTCCCAGTACCACTGGCAGTCGCGCTTATGCACGTAGTAGCGAAGGCGGCCGCCAACTTCGCCAACCACGATCGCCTCAACGTTGACGCCCAGAGGCGCAAGGGCGAAGGGGGCGGGAGGGGGTGGCGGTGATTGGGATCATGAGCGGCGGCGGCTAGACGAGGACCCTGCTTTGTGGCCGTGCTTCAACTTGCCGGTGAACGGCCATTGGAGTGGCATTGCCGAGGTGGACGGCGCGCGGTGGGGTGGTGGCGGTGGCAAGGGTTTCTACGCGCCGAAATGGAAATGGCAGTGACGTCACTATCCGCACATCCACTGACATTTAATATGACCGCGTGGGGGAGGGCGACCGGCGCACTGCCACTGCCGAGTGGGCCAGAGGGAGGACAACGGTTGGACACGCGGAGGATTCGCTGTTGTCTGTGCGGACGCAAACCTGTCCCGAATTTAGGGGAGCAATGGGTCGAGCCGGACGCGCGGCGGAGCAAAAACCGAAACGTCCGGATTTTACGTCCCCACGTTGAGCCATGGTTTCAACACAAACGGACATAATCGGACACGGACTCGATTGGTCTGCCCGTTGGAGTCCCAAAGAAGAGAACAAAACAGCATGGATCGAATAAAATTTGCTGCCGTATTTCCTTTTCTCCAGGACAGAATCTTTTTAGAAACAACAGGAACAGCTTAGTATTTTCCTTAGAGGAGGACAGAATAGCTCAGTTCAGTTTTTTTTTCTTTTCTTTTTGAGAAGGACCACCGGCGTGGCTTGAACCAGTAAGCGTCGCCCAGCATCCAGCCCACTTGTTGGTGGTGGTCCATCGGCCCACACGTGTCGACCCACGGATCCCCTCCGTACACACAGCCCACGCGGGGCGTCGTACGGGCGTGGGCCCGGGCTCAATGGGCCGTCGACACGCGGAGTAAAGAATGGAAGGCAGACGGCAGCAGCTCTCCATTCTGCGTTCTGCATTCTGGGGAGAAGTAAACAAGTTTGCAGTCAAAGTAAACTGATGAGAGTGAGACTAGTAGCTAATCTGTTTACTTTGATCGATCGGCCGGACTGAATCAGAATCAGAATGCCTTTTGGGAGGTATCATAGTCAGCGATTGGTGCGCCGGCCGGCGGCTCCTTCTTTTGAGACGAGCGGGCGTGCAGATCAGTTTAACCAAGAAACGCTCGTGGCTACAAGAGTAGCAGCATTGATGCATGTAACCTCTCATATGGGTGTATGCGTGTGGACGGGCATGCAGTTTCATTTTCAACCCACCACGCTCAGTGGCGGAGCTACACACAAGCCAAACTGGGCCATGGCCCGCCCAGTCTAGCCTAAAACACTGAAGGAAATAGAAAATTTTGGCCCATTAAAGAAAAAAAAACGTGTAGTTCTTTAGGCTGGCCCGCCCAAGATTTTGCCTGGAGCTCCGCCAGTGACCACGCCACTAGACTAGTCATAGCGCCTTTCCATTGAAACTTACAAAAAACAGCGCCTTATATTACAAAGAAACCATGCATGCATGCATATACTTACTCCATGAAAGCAATTTAAGGCCCCGGTTTGGAACAAAGAAATTCCATAGGAATTTTGGAGGATAGTAATATTACAGTAAAATTTCCTATAGTGCTGGTTGGAACAAAGGAATAGGAAACTCAGATCCCTATGAAATTCCTATGGGATAGGCTATTCCATGGGAATTTTGGAGGAAAACAAACATAAGGTCTCAACTCATGTTTTAATCTTTCTATGTCTACAATTCCTGTGTTTTTCCTCCCCATAATTGAGCAAATATAATCAAACCTTAGGGAGTAAGTCCCACGGTGAGTGAGCAGTAGTATTTTTTTTTACTTTTGATGGGCGAAAAGTCGTATATAGATAACACAAACAAAGTAAAAGAGGAGACAATGATGGTAAAAATAGTTATTCCCTGTTTATCAATTATGGTTATTCATTGTATAGGCTCAAATCTCAAGTTAGGGTAGACTTTGACTAGTGCAGGTTCACTCGACCTGCGTTAGTTAAGTACTATTCTACATAAATGGCTATAGATTTAAGCAAGTTGGGCGAAAAGTTATGGCATAACAAGGCATTGGCCCAAATGCACCCGACAAGCTCGTACCAAAGGTGTGAAATAAGTAGTGAAGGAAACAATATAACATGTGTGGAATTTCATGCTATGATATATTCGGGACCAGAGGAATCTTAATAAATAAAGCAGACCACTAGTAGCAAAGACATACAGCTGTGTGCGCCTCTCCACAAGTATCTACGACTGTATGGAACGTGCAAACAACTTTTATATTAGGCCGAGGTCACCCTTCGCTTTGCCCATGGGCCATGGGTCACTCATGATCCTGTCATCATAGAAAACTAGGCGCTAGTACACTGTCCTGATGGCAACCCCTAGTGTGATCCAATCTACTATGTCCACCTCATAATAAAATCTAATCTTTGCAACAATATATAGTTCTTTCCCAAGACTGATCAAAGAATCAAGCCGTAGGGAGTAAGTCCCATGTGCATAGCAGTTTCCACTTTCGTGGAGCTCAATGAGTGCGACTGTATGAGGGGTAGAGAGAGAGACTAGCCATCCAACATAGATACAGAGGGAGAGAGGGAGAGAGAGCCTTTCGTAATGCCAATTGGTTAACCCAGGAGTTGCCAATTCCGATAGTTTGGCAAAAAGTCGTGGCATAACAAGACATTGTCCCAAACCCACCTGACACACTCGTACAAAAACCAAAGTGAAATAAGTAATTAATGAAGGAAAATAATGTGAGTGCAATCTTGCGACTAGTTTTGCGAGGATATTTTCAGGACCACACGATCGACAAATTAAAGCACACCACTAATAACAAGGAGACACAACTTTATGTGCCTCCCCACGGTCATCTAGGGTTGTATGGCACCTACGTGCAACCGACTTTAATATTGGTGTGCGGTCACCCTTCGCCGTGCCTATGGGCCATGGGTCACTCACGATTCTCATCATAAAATATCAGGCCATAGTACACTGCCCCTTATATATTCTAGCTTCCCGTGTGAACCAATCGAATTTTTCCACCTCCTAAAATATCTATGTTGCAACAATATATATTTCCTCCCCAAGACTACCCTAAGAATCAAGCCATAGGAGTAAGTTCGATGGTGTGCGTAGCACTTTTCACTTTCACGGAGCCCAATTAGTGTGACTGTGTGAGCTTGTGAGGTGTAGAGAGAGACATGACCTAAGAGCAAGTACAATAGGTACACCTCAGCTGGTTATAAGGAAGTCCACGTCATCTAAATCCTACGTGGAGGGGAGAGAAGTGAGGAGAGAGAAGTGAGCCGGCGATTCACGAGTCGCCCGCTCTAGCACAGGAACCAAGACTCTACAGCCCGCATGCAGCCGGTGGAAATGTCTAGAGCTGGCTACATGTATTGATTACAAGCACTCTGTGTCTTGCATGCATACACCGCACTACAAGTAAGAAAAGAATTAAATATTCAACGCTCCTAGTCCTAATAGCCGGCTTATTATACTGCTGCTTGTTTCATGCAAATTTAGGTGACATGGCATCCTTTGTAGCCGGCTGCCGGCTGTATTATTGTTCTTGCTCTAACCAATAGGGAGATGCGAGAGAGGGATGTTCACGTGATAGCGCAAATTTGTTCAACCAGACGTTGCCACTTGTGGGCTGGATCCACAAATATAGATTTAAACACTAGGAGTACACCACATGCACGCGACTCCAACCCCTACACATATGCACAATCTCACTCTTAGAAATCATGTAAACACTCAGTGAATATTTCGACGAAATCATAACATATGCTCCACCGCTCCAAATAAGATGACTTCATTTGTCTACGTGTCGATATGTCTACACATATTACATGTATAGGTAAATGTACAAGTAGACAAATAAAAGTAATCTATTTTAGAATGGAGGGGGTATCATTTTTGATAGATTCAGTTGTCCACCGCTGAAGGATTAAAGTTTAGTGTAATACGCTGCTAATCAGGGTACGTAGCAGCAGCACGTGCAAGGCAACTTGCGAATAAACAAGCTAGCTTGGTTATTTTGGTGTTCGTGCGCCTAATAGTGGCAGCATTCAGTTACGAACAAGTGGCATCATTATTAATGAACCTAATGACCTGATCGATGTAGTTCACCCAATGATCCTATTGGCATAATATGCATGCATGGACAGTCTAATTTTAATACGGAGTAGAAAAATCTCTAGTGATATGTCTTGCATCCCAGCTTTCCGTGAAAGGAAATAATGGCCGGTGCGTATCTTACATTTCTTATGTTTACTCTATGTATTTGTATATATTGAAACTTCGAATATACATATATGATATACATATCTAGGTTTTGGTTTCTTCTCTTATTCACAAATATATTCGCTGAGAAGATGACCCTAAAATAACTAAACACTCTCAATTAGACCGATCCACCGGTGAATATTAAGTGCCCCCCTCGTGCAAATCCTAAGGTGGAGCCAAATAGTCCTTGGAGGTCTTGTTAAAATTTTGGTTACCACCTATAAACATTTATTTATTTTAAACACAAGCTATTTCCTAAAAAAAATAACTTTGGAAAATGAGGCACTCGAATTATGCTCAAACGGAGAATGCACATTAGCTTGTAGTCGGTATCGACGAAGACACGATTTGTGTCGAAGGTTTACGGTCACTTGGGGAAGGTCATGTGACACCAGTTAGTCTGCATAAATTGGTAACTATTTTTATGGCGGGACAAGTCAATGTAGGAAAATAATCAAAACTCTCAGTAATACTAAAAGGGGATATCAAATGTACTAAAAAGTAGCTTGGACCTTTTTTATAGTTTTTTATAGACATGGTATGGCCTCGTTGGGATAGAATGTGTTGGTGTAGCTGTGTAAGGTTCACTTGGGTTTGAGTAATTAAGTCTTATTTTACACAAATGGCTATATTATCTGAATAACTTGGTCGAAAAGTTGTGGCATAACAAAGCATTGGCCCAAACATACCCGACACACTCGCATAATAACTGGAAGCATGAAATTTGTAATTCAAAAATAGTATGGTCTCAAACCCCGTGTTGGGTGTTAATTAAGTCCTATTTTACACAAATGACTATCGATTGAGCTAGTTGGGCAAAAAGTTCTCGAATAACAAGCCACTTGTCCAAACGCACCCGACACGCTCATATAGAAAAACTAAAAGCATGAAAATAAGTCATGAAGGAAAAAAATCTACGTGGAATCTTGCGAATAAATTTGCTACGATATTGTCGGGACCACTCGAAACGTAAGAAATAAAATCTGGCCAGTAAGAGCAGAGACACAGCTGTACGCGCCTCCCCACGGTCACGCGGGATCATATGGTACGCGCAACCGACATTAATATCGGTTGGTGGTCACCCTTCGCCGTGCCCATGGGCCATGGGCCACCCATGCTGGTCACCATAAAAAAAGTCAGGCGGCAGGCGGCAGGCGGCCCCAATCTGTTCTAGTCTCCCCTAACTATCACCCAATCCACTCTTTGCATCTGGTAACTTAAAAAAGATCCAATCTTTGCAACAAGTAGGAGAGCATAGTTCCTCCCTAAGACTAATCAGGAATCAAGCCATTGGGAGTAAGTCCGATAGTGGCAGCAATTTCCACATCAGTGGAGCCCAATGAGTGAGAACGTGAAGCAAGAGATAGAGTGAGGAGTATCAGCCGTCCATCCAATGGGGAGAGGGGAGTGAGGGAGCTGCACGTGGCAGTGCCAATTGGTCCAACCAGGCGTTGCCATTTGTGGGCCGGGCCCACCGCGCTCCCCGTCCTCGGAACCTTTCCTTTCTAAGTAACAAAATCCCCTCCTCCTTTTGCCCAACCCAGAACAACAAAAATCACATCTTTCCTTCCACAAATGCGTCTCGTGTTACCCGATTGAGAGCCTGCCACTACTCCTGTTCGTTCCAGATCCGTCCATGGCGCCCGCTGCGGCTGCCGAGGGGGGCGAGGGCGCCCAGCAACAACAGATCGTGCCGGCGGTGGCGGGCATGGAGGCGGCGGGGGTGAAGAAGAAGGCGGCTGGCGGGAGGAGGGGCCGGCGTGAGATGCGTCGGATCGAGGACGCCACCAGCCGGCAGGTGACCTTCTCCAAGCGCCGGAGCGGGCTGCTGAAGAAGGCGTTCGAGCTGGGCGTGCTCTGCGACGCCGAGGTCGCCCTCATCGTCTTCTCCCCGCGCGGCCGCCTCTACGAGTACGCGTCGGCGCCGGAGTACGCATACCTAAACCCTCATCTCCGTCCCTGGCTAGACTACTGCTCTCCTCCTCCCTCTTCTGCTCCGAGATCCGTTCGTCCGTGCGTACGCATGAAGCCTCGCACCGTTGTCGCTGCAGCCAGCCCAGTCCGTACACATGAAATAGTGCTCCCTGTCCGGCGGTGTTCTAGCTTGGTTTTGTGTCGAGTTCCTGGGCAGATGGATCCGTCCTACTCCTGGTAGATTAGATTACTGATGGAGGAGTTTGGTATTTTACTTTCTTAATTAATTAGGGTTAGGGAGAACGACGCTGTGGCAGTAAACACACCACACACCGTTTCCTCTCAAGTAATACGTACGGTACTCGTCAAAAGATTTGTCGTTAATTAATCCGTAAATTTAAGGTAACTTTGCCGTGTCATCGTTTACACCTGGTCGCACTAGTTTGGCAAAAAACATTGTGTATATACCTTGTGCATGTGCCCGCATGTTTATTTTCATAAACAAATTATTAATAGCTGCTAGGACTTGTTGCATTTGCTTTCCGATTTGACGATATGTGTTAATAACAGCAATACTTATATTATTGTCTAAAAGACACTAAAAACTCATCAACATATATAAAAGTACATTTCTGCACTAATTGTCTTCCAATTAGCATACCTTTTTTCCCCCGTACACACACATATATCCTCGATTTCTGGGCTGCCATGATCTTTCATTTGCTTGTGGACTACTAGCTACTATCTGCCCATCCACAGACCGATAGTTATGTTGGCTGTGTACGAACTACTGTATCTCGACCTGACTACACTTCACAGCTTCAATCCAGCATCTCGCTTGATCTGTCGCTAGCTGACAGGTGCATCAGAGATAAGCATCCAACTTGCCCGTGCATTCGTACTTCCTATGTCACTAGCTAGTAACCAGATAGTACATGAAATACAGTGACCATCTACAGTGATTTCTGCCATCTTGGTACGGCTGTTTAGGTACTTAGATCTCTTTGCATACTAAGATACAAATGTTTAGATGGGAGATCTGCATGCATGGTATATGGAATTAGTGGTATATATGCCGACTATGGATTTGCCGAGCTTGACTCCAGTGTGATTAATCATAAGTGATATCTCGGCACTTTTAACTTAATTTGATAAGTTCAGTGTGTATCTTTGTGAGAGACTGTACCATATTAAATCTCATAGACGTCCTTTTTTTTCTCTTGTTTTGATTGGAAGCGAAGTGACTTTAGTTGCACATGATGTATATTGCGTTTGGAACTGTCATCGTACATAAAGTAATTAATCTTTGTACATGATGACACCATCATGAATTAATCTACGAGTAACTTGTGCGTCCATCATATTGTTTCGCGTAGTACTATGTCGAGTGTATTTTATCAAACACTTTCAAAAAGTATATATGTCGTGGGCCTGATGAAATACACTCGACAAAGAGGGGATACTGGGCAAACATGGTACGCGATAATCGACAAAGAGGGCCACCAGCAAAGAAGTCACACTAGGCAAAGAAGCAAGACGTTTTTTTCCTAGACAACCCTGGTTGACAAAAGGGGGATGACACTATATTCTTTGTCAAGTATCACCTAACAGACACTCAGCAAAGGGTTTATCTTAAAAAATTCGCTGCCATTTATTCCTACTGATTATTTTACATGCCATAGTTTATGATTATGCTTTCATACTTCATCTTGCCATGCCACACAATATCAAATGAACTAGAAAATTTGCATGACATGCTACTATGGTTTGACATAAAAGCACAAGCGATAAATCACATTATATCGTACTCTTAGATCTTACCTTGGAAAAATTTCCATTTCATCACGTCGTGAAATGTATTGAATATGCCACCCATGACCTTTTTGGACATGTTTATTTTCTATGCTTTGGATTGATAGTTGTGATGGCTTCAGCTTTTGTGACCCTCTTAGAGGTAGTTCTTGGTCTTGCTTTCTTCTTTGATGACGTCTTCTTGGGCTCCATGGTCAATTCATCTCCCGAGTTCAAAGGATGAAAGCTCTTAACCTCATCTCTCAAGCGTGGTATAGCAGGACGATGGACAAGAATTCCCCAACATGACTCGATATATGTATATATACACGACTAATATGTATTATATGTGCAACCATACATAATCATAAGTTATAAAAAATTAATATGGACAAGAATCCTCCATATATGAAAATTTTGAAGATAAAATACAAAAAATTACACATATACACATCAAATAATCATTTTCGTTGATTAATAAATTATTGTAAAAATGTGACTTTAATAAATATGCATAGGAATATGTAAAAATTATTAACATAGAAAAATGAACTAGAGGTCATGCATGGAGGTGGAGGGAGGAGGATCGAATATGCATCAAGAGCAAGGATGGAGAGGCTAAGGAGGCTAGACAATCCGCTGCGGTGTTGAGAATGGGAGTATCAAGGATACACACATGAGGAAGAGCGAAAGTGAAGGCAAGGAGGCAACGAACGACAACAGTTCTAACCCTAGCCGTACCATGCGGTCATTGAGTAGGAGTCGGGAGATCAGAAGCGATACGATTCTCGAATAGATTTGCAAAGGAGTCTTGATGAGCCAATCCAACTCGAGAGCGAACTGAGCCGAATCCCAACTTTCAGTTTTAATTAAGTAGCCAAGCTGGGCTCGACCATAACTTCTTCAAGATTGGTAGAGCCAAGCGTCAAGTCGTCTCGGCCTAGCTCTTCTACACCCCTATCCGCAGGGTCGTTTGCTTGGGGCGGTGCCGATTGTTGTCAGGCAACGACGGTTTAGTGATGTTGGAGGCAAATTCCAACAGTGACATTTAGTTACATAAGCGAGTAAGAGTTTTGAGTGGGATGATTGAGGATGGCAGTTTGAACAAAAAACTAACAGATATATATAATATTGATAGGTTACTGACCGATGAGGATCATGGGAGTGGACGATATATTTGCGTTGAGATTTTGTACACTTGTAAAGTTCAACATTATCTACCCCTAGGATTTTGTTTCTAAATTACTTGAATGCTATAATTATCAGTTTTGAATTTTTTTTCAAAGAAAAGGGTTTCCTGAGATCTGGCTCCATTTGGGGTTTCCGCTCTCACTACTTACTATTACGTAGTTACAAAAGCATATGAGAGGTAACATGTACTTCGCAACAAGGGAGTTTGACTCATTTTAGAATTACCAACAAATAATTTAGAGATTTTTTGTGTAATAGCCAAATCTCAGTGGTTTAGCACATTGTCTGTGTCTCGATATCTTTTGCCCAATTGCACCATATCAAACGAAGTGTGTGATCAACATATATGTAAAACTTAAAGTTTGAGGGCTTTGCTGATCAATTAAACAGAAACTGCATTAAAAAAAATCCCAGATGTGTATGGCTACATTTTCTTAGCTTATCAGTAAAGAATAGGAGCTTCAACTGTTGTTACAAATGGAAGCTGAAACAGTGAGTCCACAAAATATGCATGGCAGAAATTTCACTGAAGTGACAGCCTTCAAAAGTACCCACTGCCATAGTTTAGAATTTCACCAAACGTTGGAGCAGTACTTTGTATTCTGTATCCCAGACCGAAACTCAAATATATTCCACAGTTTGGCTAAACGATCATCATAGTTTCATGAAATTTTCCTGAAATAATTCCAACATTTTTGAAATTCCAGTCCTTTCAGTGAGAACCAAAATAATACTGTATCTTCGAGATTTTAAACCATGTCTAGTAGGCTGGTCACACTATATGCATGCGCCACTTTCGCCCAATATTTCTGATACCAGGCAAAGTAGCGTTTTCCAGTAGACCCCACTGCCAGAGTTTACAATTTCAACCAAACCTTGGCAAAACTGAACGTATTTTGTGTCATGTAACCTATACTGAACACAAATAAATTTCAAATTTTGGCTAAACGATCGTCATAGTTGAATGGAATTTATCTGAAATAATTCTGATATTTCTGAAATTCCAGTATTTTCAATAAGAACCGAAACAAGTGTGTATTCGAGATTTTAAACGTGGTCACACGTACTATCGAATGCATGCATTCCCCACTTCATTGTAGATTGTTTTGTGTTAACATCTGGAAACTCTGGTCAGTTTGCAGAAGACAATTGATCGCTACCTGAACCACACAAAAGGGAGTACACCTGCCAATGAGAAAGCTCTTGAAGCAGCTGGTGTCCAGGTGCCCCCACAACATTCTTATGCCACTGCAATCTACACATTACATATAGATCTCAGATTATATTATGTGCAACGTATGCTATATATTTATCATGTCATGTCTTGTTAACTACTATACATAAATACAGATGTGCAGATCTGAGGCTGCAGCCTTCAAGCAGAAGATAGACGCAATCGAGGCATACCAGAGGTGAGACTACAGATCGATTACTTATCTGCTTAATCAAGTAGTAAACATTTTTTTTTTTAAAAACATTGAACATGGAAATTAAGCAAGAAATGTCCCACGGGGCAATCCGGCCGATTGATCTTGGGAAACAAATTGCTAATTTATCTGAACACACGCGGTCAACCATATGCATGCAGGAAACTTTCTGGTGAAGGCTTAGGGTCGTGTTCGGTGCAGGAGCTACACGAGCTGGAGCTTCAGCTGGAGAAGAGCCTAAGCAATATCCGACAAAAGAAGGCAAGCTAACATACCACCACTAATAAAAGACTTTTTTTGTTTATGATTCGGTAGTGCCTATGATATACCTTGTTTGGTATTAATTAGTTCTTGGATCATCGATCTGGAGCAGGAAAAGAAGATGATGGATCAAATTTCGGAGCTGAGGGAGAAGGTACGTACATAGATCAAGCAGACATAGATAATATATAAATTGTTGATGGAAATTAACAAGATCATGTAGATGACCAATGAATGCTCATGTATATTACATTTATCTCAGGAGGAGAAGCTGTTGAGGGAGAACTCGGTGCTCCGTGAAGAGTACGAGGCGCTGCCTCTGCTAGAGCTGGCCACTAGAAGCGTGGAAGCAGCAGCCGCCGCCGCAAGATCGCCTGGTGGCGGCCAAGGACGGGACAACGATGAGGAAGAGGAGGAGCGGCGGCGGCGTTACATGGACGTGGAGACGGATCTGGTCATCGGAAGGCCCGGAACGTCTAGCTAGCAATGGCAACTACATTCTGCTCGATCGATCAATATCGATACAGGCACCAAATTTGTTGTGTGTCCATGAATGTATATAGCCAGTCATAATCAGTTTAGATCGGTCGATGGGATGGAGATACAAAAATGAAATAATTAACAGGCTAGCTGCAGTGTGCATGCGAGAAAGAAAAAGATTGCTCTGCATGCATGTCTTTTCTTTTTGTGTCCAAGTTGAACCGATATATTTCTATGAGTACTTCAGTGATGTGTGGATCGGGCATTACGGTGAGAAGATATATATTGTTGGGACGGATGTGTGGAACACTTTGCACTGGTATGAAGTCAACTGGGGTCCCACTTTTGAACAATGTGGGAGATCTTCTCGTTTCTCATAGCTGAGGTTCGACTGTGGCGAGGCTGACGAACTGAAGTCAACTTATTGTTTTTCTTTCTGGGAGTTATCCTGTATGATAACGCTGAGTGTGGTAGCCTTCCGAAACACGTCTCGTTTAGCTTTCATTTTCGTTCAGAACAAGTGCCATAGCTGTAGGTGGTGTTCAGAGGCTTGCGATTGTTTTCGTTCAGAACAAGTGCCATAGCTGCAGCTGAAGATGGTGGTTTTCCTCTACAACGCGTTGCTCTAGGGGCGCCTAGGCAGCAAGGTAGTGCCATGAGGCCTGATCCGGAGCCTCCATGTATGATCCTAGCCAGGGTCTAGGGCGTGCTCCCTTTTGCACGATAGTTGGTCGTGGTGGCAAGCTTCGTGGTCATATTCTCCACTTGCGTTGTTTGGACTTTGGAGAGGTGTTTCTACTGCGTTCATAGTGGTCGGGGTTGCGAGTAAAGAAAGCAAAGCGGAATAATGGTCGGCAGATGTTATGACTGTTGCCATTTCTCCACTTTGTTGCCCACTGTAAAAGAGAGAGAACATATCATGAGAGAAAAACCGTGTCGACGACTCCAACTAGGCCATGCATAGGCCATCGACATTGAGCTTCATATATAGATCCATGTGAGACGATGATGGAGCATCCCAATCCATCCGGAGGTATACACATGTTGCTTTCCGATTCGACGCAAAGTCGTGCACCACATGCTTCTTGAATCAGCATAAAGTGACTCTCTCGCTTTTGTCTCCTTCCGTCAGGATCAAAATCCTGAGCAGAGGGTCGTACAAAATCAATCCATTCTTCCCTTCGCAATGAGAGATCACAGACCTTCTTCTATATCCGTTCTTCTGACCAGACTATTTACAATTAATGGGAAAGATAGATGTGTTGGCACTTGTCATGACAATGGATGACATGTGGGAGGTATGTTGTGTAACATAGAAAGGGATTGCTCGCTACATCCTCCATGTGGATGGCGAACCGCCCGGTGACTGCCAATCCATAACTATACCGATAAATTATTATCAATCGATCACGTGATATTCATATTGTACATAATCTACTTGATTCGTGTGATCACGACCCGACTCTTGATAGAGCAAAAAACAACGGATGGATAGATCTCTTCCGGATGAGCTGTGTGTTGTTTGTTACGCACTACGTATTTTAAATGTGGGTATTTTTACCCGCGGGTGCCCATTTACCCTTGATCGTGCGACGGGCATGGGAAAAACTTGTACATGTAGACGGGTATGGGTAAGGGTCGACGGGTAAGGGTATGGGATTGCTATGCTTCCCCATTTGGCCATGCATAGGCCATCGACATTGAGCTTCATATATAGATCCATGTGAGACGATGATGGAGCATCCCAATCCATCCGGAGGTATACACATGTTGCTTTCCGATTCGACGCAAAGTCGTGCATCACATGCTTCTTGAATCAGCATAAAGTGACTCTCTCGCTTTTGTCTCCTTCCGTCAGGATCAAAATCCTGAGCAGAGGGTCGTACAAAATCAATCCATTCTTCCCTTCGCAATGAGAGATCACAGACCTTCTTCTATATCCGTTCTTCTGACCAGACTATTTACAATTAATGGGAAAGATAGATGGGTTGGCACTTGTCATGACAATGGATGACATGTGGGAGGTATGTTGTGTAACATAGAAAGGGATTGCTCGCTACATCCTCCATGTGGATGGCGAACCGCCCGGTGACTGCCAATCCATAACTATACCGATAAATTATTATCAATCGATCACGTGATATTCATATTGTACATAATCTACTTGATTCGTGTGATCACGACCCGACTCTTGATAGAGCAAAAAACAACGGATGGATAGATCTCTTCCGGATGAGCTGTGTGTTGTTTGTTACGCACTACGTATTTTAAATGTGGGTATTTTTACCCGCGGGTGCCCATTTACCCTTGATCGTGCGACGGGCATGGGAAAAACTTGTACATGTAGACGGGTATGGGTAAGGGTCGACGGGTAAGGGTATGGGATTGCTATGCTTCCCCATTTGGCCATGCATAGGCCATCGACATTGAGCTTCATATATAGATCCATGTGAGACGATGATGGAGCATCCCAATCCATCCGGAGGTATACACATGTTGCTTTCCGATTCGACGCAAAGTCGTGCATCACATGCTTCTTGAATCAGCATAAAGTGACTCTCTCGCTTTTGTCTCCTTCCGTCAGGATCAAAATCCTGAGCAGAGGGTCGTACAAAATCAATCCATTCTTCCCTTCGCAATGAGAGATCACAGACCTTCTTCTATATCCGTTCTTCTGACCAGACTATTTACAATTAATGGGAAAGATAGATGGGTTGGCACTTGTCATGGGTATGGATGACATGTGGGAGGTATGTTGTGTAACATAGAAAGGGATCGCTCGCTACATCCTCCATGTGGATGGCGAACCGCCCGGTGACCGCCAATCCATAACTATACCGATAAATTATTATCAATCGATCACGTGATATTCATATTGTACATAATCTACTTGATTCATGTGATCACGGCCCGACTCTTGATAGAGCAAAAAACAACGGATGAATAGATCTCTTCCGGATGAGTTGTGTGTTGTTTGTTACGCACTACGTATTTTAAATGTGGGTATTTTTACCCGCGGGTGCCCATTTACCCTTTGATCGTGCGACGGGCATGGGAAAAACTTGTACATGTAGACGGGTATGGGTAAGGGTAAGGGTCGACGGGTAGGGGTATGGGATTGATGCTTCCCCATTTGGCTATCTACTCGCCCTTTTTTTTTTCTCATTTTGTGAGGGGAAAAGAAAGAACACATCCATCCATCCATCCTATATTCCTATGGATAATACGGAGGAGTGTACTAGTATAGGAGGCTACCTTGTGGACCCACATGTCATTGGGACCCTACCAGCGGGAGAACCCGGGCCCACACCATCCATTCCCGGCACTTTCCATTCCATCCTCCCTCCAAGAAGAGGAGCAGAAGAAATTCCCCAATCTCTTCTCTCCTCCACTTGACCCGCTCCAGCTCCTCCGATCCAGCAGCTCAGCCACCCACCACCATCCCCGATCCAGCTCCTCCTCCTCCTCCTCCTTCCCTTCCCCCGTCGCCCAGCCAGACCACTCCCTCCCCCACGCTCGGCTCCATCCCCCCCCCCATCACCACCACCCCCGTCTTCCCGCCAGGTAACCAACCCCTCCGATCCCGTCCCTTCAATCGCGTAATTCCGCCGGATCTCCGCGCCGATTCGTCCCTCTAGCCGCGCGTAATTAAAGGGAGGGATTCGGGCCTTTTTTTTTTTGGG
Source organism: Poa annua (assembly GCA_026929855.1). NCBI lineage: Eukaryota > Viridiplantae > Streptophyta > Magnoliopsida > Poales > Poaceae > Poa > Poa annua. The sequence goes on from CM049436.1 coordinate 1,264,852, forward strand.
TTGGTTGGTTGACCTTCCCGTGCGGATCTTAGCCTCTAGGGCTAGGTGTTGCTGGTGGAATACAGGTGGTGTTACAAAAAAGATCTGCTGGCGAGATCGCTGCGAGTTTTGGGTGATTCCCTGCTCTTCTTTCTGGTCTAGCCTGTGGTAATTAATTGATTATTAGGTGGGTGAGTGTATGTATGTTGTTAGATCTTGTGTCATGAGCCATGATGTCGAGCGCACCATCATTTCTCGCCCTTTTCGTCCAGTAAAATATATATGCAGAATCCATGAATTGGCCAATTCGGCGCCCAATTTGGTCTGTACCACGGTTCGTTGGCTGGCTAGGGCGGGAAGGAACGGCCTATCGGCACATACCTAGGACGGCCCTCAGTCAGTTATTGGCCGAATTAAGAGCCAGGTTGGTTGTCTCGATGCGACCGGCTGTGCCCTGGAGACGAGGGATTAGAGCCTCTTTGGATTGGTTGGTTGACCTTCCGTGCAGATCTTAGTTTCTAGCCTAGGGGTTGGTGAAATTCAGGTAGTAGTACAAGCTTTGTTGGCAAGATCACGGCGAATTTCGAGCTATTCACTGCTCTTCTTTCTAGTCTTATCTTTGGGGCTGTTGGTATGGTAACCTGTGAATCGGAAGTTGACCTTGTTGTGTGATGATGGAGGGTGATTAGTTGTTCCGTGGGTATGTATGTATGTAGTTAGATCCTGTGTCATGAGTAACGATGCCGAGTGCAACATCATTTGTTGCTCTTTTAGTAAAATATATGCTCATGCCATTTAGCTTCAGGTAATCATGCAGAATCCAGGAATTGGCCAAGTTATGGCCTGATTGGTCTAGTTCGTTTAAATGGTTGTGCCCTGGAGAGGAATCTGTTGAAATTGGTCGTCGTGTCGTGAAGAGCCTAGGAATCTGCTCGTTAACTGCTCTGAGGCAATATTTTCTCCGTGAAATGACATAATGTGTTCATCTTTTTTCCGGCTTGCCCGTTGCCATTATAATTTGTTAGACTGAAATCTTTTGCTAGATTGTTTTGCATACTTCATGTTGTTTCTTATTTTTGTCTCTTACAAGTTTATCATCACGTTACATGAACCGCTAGACGGTCCATCGTTCTCCATCTGTATATTTTTTATTTCTGAAAAGTCGATTAGCATAACTCACCTGAACCTTCTTCTGTTTATGCAGTGGACGTTCCCTTATGAGCTGGTCGGCTGTGGTTTCACTTCAATTCGGGGGCTACTAAGATGGGTCTAGAGCTGGGCAGAGAGAAGCTGGGATCAAACTTAACAGTTGATGACATAGCAAGCGCTTTCTATTTCTCGCTCCTGCTCTCCCCTGTTGTCTCCTTCTGGGATTGCATATTCCGCAAGATAAGATACTCATTCAGACCTGAGTGGGTGTAGCAGTCTGCAGCTACCGCTTCAGCACTATTTGGTCTGGATAAAAAGATCGACAGGCCCTTAGGACAGCATCTAGACAGGAGTACAATAATTATGAACTTTGGAGATTTTGGTTTTCCGTAATTATAACTAGTAGAGAGCAGTTTAGCTGGGATAGTCAGAAATAGCACGCAGGCAGGCACAGACATACAGACAGTGTGGTCATGGAGAAAGCTGCAGGTAACCAGGCAGTCAAAGTCTCGAAGAAGGGAAAGAAGAAACAAGCCAAGGACGAACTGGACCGCCAGAAGCAGGCTGAAAAGAAGCGGCGTCGGCTCGAGAAAGCACTCGCTAACTCCGCTGCCATCATCTCAGAGCTGGAAAAGAAGAAGCAGAAGAAGAGGGAGGAACAGGAAAGGCTGGACGAGGAAGGCGCTTCGATCGCCGAGGCAGTGGCTCTTCACGTCCTCATAGGCGAGGAGGACTACTTCGATGAATCCCGCCATCTGGTACTGAACAAGCACAGGAGATGCAACGACTGGGACCCCTTGGCTGGTTTAGATTTCACCCTGGACGCACAAGGCGCTGATGATGATGATACCTACCCTCCTCCCGGCAGACTCACGTGCGCCAACCAAGCTTACACTGCTACCAAGGGGAGGTGGATCGACTGGGGCAATGCACATCCGCTGCCTACCTGGGGAGAAGTGAGGGACCTGAAAGCGTCCTACTACCAGGGAACGTTCCACCAGTCGGTCGCCTGCCCAGGTTTCATGGCGGCCCAGGCGGTCTCGTCGCTGCAGATCCGAGAAGACTCGTCCGGGATGACCTCTGCCACAAGCCAGGGAGTGGCCGTCGTTAATAGGATGGTCGGTGGCGGCACCGGCAGGCTCAGCCTTTACAGAGAGATATAAAAGGAATATATACGCTCCATAGTATTTTTGTATATAGTCACCAAAGGTGTGCTGACTTCTCTTTTGCCTGCATGCAGTTATTATATCTGCTATCAGAAGAATCTGATAGCGTTCTGCTGTTTCTAAATAGGATATTTTCGGTATTGTAATGAATCATAGTATTGATTTTTATTCTCTGCTGGTTTTCTTACAGAATATAAATCTAGCCCTTTTTGCGTTTTCTTTCTTCGAGTGATACAAGGTGTGTGCGAGTAGGTAGCTTTTTCTGTTTTTATCTCCATTGAATGTCTTTTATGTCAAGCATGCTGTTAACAAATGAAAATTGAAGTAGTATGTTGACTGCACTGAATGGGGGAGAGTTATGTGCAAGTAGGAACTGGGTCAGAGATTTCCCTCTCTGATACTTCTTATTTTCAGATCATCATCATACAAACCTTCAATACCTCCTTATTTGTGCTTTTATTTACCGTGGTCAGTCAGCTTTTTCAAGCATTTTTCTCTCAAGCATAATACATATAATGCATCTACCGGAGCTTGAGCCTACACTAAGGCTGGCACCAACTCATGCTTAATGAACCGCCACAAGTACACCCCAGATCATATACCGTAGACGTACAGCAGTGACCCAAGGAAATGTTTATTTTTTACTGTCAAATTGGACATGCACACCGCTAACTGAAACCTGCTTTTGCAATGGTGAACAAGAATACACTTCGGCTCCAAATGCCACAGGCAAGCTAGCAGTGGAACCACCAGACTGCGCCGTGACGAGATCAGACGAGATAACTAATTAGTTTTGAGGTTCGCAGTTGGCAGGAAGCTAGCCCCATGGCAGCAGCAGAAAATTACACCATGACTTAGTTTCAGGCTTGATGGGCTTGTGATAATATTTCAGTACAAGGTGGTCAACAAGATAACAAGGCTAAGCATCTTTCAGCTCTTATACCATCTTTTGTACCCTTCAGAAACAGTGATACAGCAGAACAGAAGGTCCATCCTACACACCAAACAAGTTGGTTCTTCAGCACCACCATAAATTACTGCTACAAGACCGCGTAAGGAGAGGAAATAAGTTTGGAGAAGCATGCCGTTTCGTAACCATTCTAGTGAGTCATCTGACATAGCCTGAAACTTCAGTATAGGCCTAGCAAACGACAACGGTGACTACCATCGCACACCGAAATGCAGTTTCGTACCTAAGTCTCGTGCACATAAAGTTTTTACCAGCTTCACTAAAAGTAAAGTAAGTGACAAGCTGGTATTATGGTCGGATGACAATATACTGGCTAATACACTTACAGAAGACCAATAATTGGCAACATATGCACAATATAGGTTTTCAGAGTGTGCCGGTCTTGAGAGAGTAAGAGCACCCAGCACCAAATGAGACTGCTAACTTTCTGATGAACTACTAACAACAGCACCCAGCACCCAGCACCAAATGAGAGAGTGTGCCAAAGGAATCAATCATACACCTAACACCAGTTTGTACCAATCATTAAGATAATTGATGAACTACTAACAACAATGAACAGAGCATCACAAATGCAGCAATGGAAATTCATTTCCCAGAAATCGATTATGATGGTGTATTGATGAAAGCTACGAATTTCAACTTCGAAGCACATATAGAAACAAAATAGGAAAAAGATTAACATGATGCACACAGCAAAACTTTGTAACCTCAAGAAGAGCACTGTATATACGGATCATCTAAAGGGCAAAATGCAAACCTTGCAAAATCATCTTTGAGCGTAGGGAATGTTGGAGGCCAGATCATCATAAAAGGACATATTCCATCCACCAACGGATCATGCATGCAATGATCTCTCATGCACTTTGCGCAATGGCCTACACTTGATATCCAAATAGAGTGTGCAACGGCCCATTTTCAAGAACACAAATGCAGCATCATCTCCCACCTCGCTTAACTGCACGTCAGCAGTATGCTCATCATCAGTCAGTGCAATCTGACATCCTCAGATCAGCAACCATCTCACGGAAAGGAATGGTGTCCACCAGCAACCAGCTGTCCCTCCGGTAAAGCCAGATCCGAAGTTGAAGCTCCACTTGGATAAGATATACTCCGGAAGCATCATCGGCCTTGGACAACATAATGTCTGAAGAGACATAGTCCACTCCTTGTGGAAGCTGAAGTGTGGAGATACTTGAGGTCGTTAAATCCAAGACGATAATGTCTCTCATTCTGCCCGTCAGATAGATTTTATTGTCGACTAACACAGCTTGTAGTCCCGTCAAGTAGGGAAGCTGTATTGTGGCGGAGGTATGCATACGCCAGGCTCCTCCTTGCAACATATACACCGTAAAATGCGTCGTCTCACCGGGGAACCCCACCGACACATCCATGTAGGACAAGCCCCCATGTTCTTCTTCTTTGGAGATGATTCCACTAGCTGTATTGTGGCGGAGCCAGCGCTTGCAGACGAGGGCGGCACGGACGAGGGTGGTGGGGAACGCGACGCGGAGGAGGATCTCGATGAGGAGGTCGTCGTCGTCGAGCACGGCGGCGGCGGCTGACACTACACCTTCCTCCATGCTGCTCTGACGTCTGCAGGTTTGGGCGACAGTGTAGAAAAGTGGGGTTAGTGGTGTCTATCGAATTACATCAGGGTCAGGCAGCAGGTTTGTTAACAATTCGCAGTTTAAGCAATGGCTAGTGATTGATGATCAGCGAACAATTCACATTACCCAAGGGAAGGGAAGCCTATTGGCTAGTGACTAGTGAATCTGATCTGGGTGTGAAATTATAATACAGTACTCCATGGCTAACGAGAATACTACAGGTAAAGGAGGCCAGTAGATTGAAGAAAGCATGATTGATGTTGGGGAAACCCTAGCTGTGAAGGATGATTACCTCGGTCCGAATCGAGCCATTGGGAAGCCCAATCTTAAAGGGGGCAACACTGGAAGATCCCCGCGTCGCGCCGGCGAGGGTGCTGCCGTCGATCCCGAGGTAATCATCCTTCACAGCTGAATGTCTATGTTTATGTTTTTTTGCATGATTGCATGTCTATGTTTTTTTGATAAAAAGCTGGGCTAGATTGCATGTCTATGTTTTTTTTTTTGCAAAACACGTCTATATATTTTCTTAAACTTAATTAACTTGGTTGTGGCAACAAGCATGTACTGAATCGTTGATTAACAATAGTGTGATAATTTCATGTCTTACGAACAAAAGATGAAGAGGTTTTTTACTTAGATCTCAAAACCGTTGTGCTGCTATTAGTTTTAGCTTTTAGTCATAGTCATTTTTTTGTACGTTGCACCGTTAATTATGAATTTGAAAATATATGTTCATCTTCGCAATAGTACCACACTTTTGGTGCTATTACAAAATTTTATCTTGTACTAAATTTTTTTATACTAAGTTTTTGGCCCGGGGCGTGGGTCAATCCTGGATCCGCCACTGACATACAAGGTGTACACACCATCAAGTCTCTAATTGGTCTAATTAAAGAACCCCACTACAAAAAATTATCTCAACATGCAACGTATAAAATCATCTAGTTTTGAAACCGTAGAGAACCGCCATCATATGGTGTGCTCCGGTCCGTCGAGCTCACTGTGATCACCATCGAGATGCTCAGCCTACTCGTCAAGAGCCACGAGAGCCGCCACGACCTGTCCAGAATTCTACCAATTAAGTCTGTGCCATGGTTCGAAATTTTAATTTCATTAAAAAAATTGGCCACAACTGAAATTCGGTGAATTTTAATGATTTTTTGTTTTCGTTTCGGCCAAATGACCGAACTTTTTGAGTCCATGTTTACTACTAAAAGTGCTGATATTATTCATGTTTCGGCCAAATCACTCAAGTTTAGTGAATTCCGAATGAATTATTATTTTTCGCTGAAATTTACTCCAAGAGATAAGGTTCTAAAAAAATAATAGAGAAAAGAGAGAATAAGTACTTAGGGGGTGGGTCCCACCCGTACGCACTCGCTGACGGTTTTCACCCTTGACAGAGTCAACACTGTAGCGAAGTAGCACAACTGGTCGTCTGCTCGCCGGCCAACCGAGTCGTCTCCCCGCTCCGCTCAGCCAACTCTCCACCGGCGCCATCGCCTCGCCGCCGCCTCCCTCCGTCGCAAGAGGCGCAGGTGATGAAAGGGCTACCCGACGGCTCGATTTCGACCGAGGTATTCTGTATTCATCCCTTCTCAATTCCCATCCCAGCTAAGCTTTCCCCGGCTAAAACATGGATCTTTTTCATGAACCGATGATGGCTTGTATTGAGGATCTTTCAGCCTTCATTTCCTTTCAGTGTTTTTGTTAGCCCCCACTTCCAGATTCACCAGGCACCGAGTATTTTAGTCCCACAAACTATTGAATAGCCACGGAATACTTCAGTACCATCTCAGATTCACTAGCCACGGAGTATTTTAGTCTTAAAAAATCAGATTCACTAGCCATCGAGTCTTTTGGACTCAAACCAGATTCACTAGCCATGGAGTATTCTAGTATTCCCTCTGTTTTTTACTTACCCTGCGTTTTGGTCTAATCAACGCCAAACGTTATTAAGTTTGATTAAATATTTAGGAAACATTTCGACATCTACGGTGTAAATCCTGCAGTAATAGAGTCTTCATAAAGTTTTTATTTTCCTATCATATACGTTTGGTATTATGGATGTTAATATTTGTTTCTAATGTTCTTGGCCAAACTTGATTTTTTTGACTTTGACGAAACACAAAAAAACGCAAAGTACATAAAAACAGAGTGAGTACCATCTCAGGTTCAATATCCATGGAGTATTTTACTATTCAATGCAAATTGTTGATTAATCTACTGCCAAAAGCCAGCAGACAACACTGACCTCATTTCTCTACATTGTTGTTTAGGCCGGCATGGAAGATGAGAAGCAGCCGCAACCAGAGGTGGTGGACTCCGCCGCCACATCAAAGGTGCTCGGCGATGACAACCTCCTCATCGAAATCCTTCTCCGAGTCGGCTTCCCCACCACCCTCGTCCGTGCCTCCCTCGTCTGCAAACGCTGGCTATGTCACGTCTCCGATAAGGCATTCCTTGGCCGTTTCCGCAAGCTGCACCCTCCTCGCCTGCTTGGCTTCTACATCGACACCGGGATGGGGCCTCGTTTCACGCCGATGCTGCCTCAGCCCTCTGAGCTTGCCGGTGTCATCGACCGTGCATGCTTCTGCCCGGACACCTGGCAGGGCACACAGGCTTACGTCATGGACTGCCGGAATGGCCGTGTGTTCACTTTGCTCCACGAAGGCCCTAGATTTGAAATTGGAGTGCACACGCCTCTATGCCCTGAGAGAGACATGACGATCGTCCCACCATTTCCAAGGTCCCACCGACCGGAGGGCAGATTCTGCGTCTGGTCAAGTCTCCTCTCCAATGAACAAGGTGACGATTTAAACTACTTTTATGTTTCAATGATCGAGTCTCCCGAGGATACATGTAAGGTTACGGTGCAAATATATCTGTTGCGAGATGGTGTCTGGTGCACACATCATACCTTGGCCAGTGACCAGCCATCTCCGCCCCTATGGGACCCAAAACTTGTGCTGGTCGACAATAAAATATATATCACGGTTGCCCCGAGCAACATTATTGTCTTGGATCTGTTGGTCTCGAGTTTCTCTACAATTTTTCTCCCACAAGGGGTGGAGTATGGAGATGGACACACCATGTTGTCACGGGCAGATGATGCATCTAGTGTATATCTTATCCAAGTGAAAGAGCTTCAACTTCACATCTGGCTCCACAAGGGGAATAACTGGCTGCTGGTGGACACCATCTTCATGAGTGAGATGGTTGCTAATTTGATGATGCTAGATTGCACCGTTGAAGATGAGCATATTGATGCTATTCGGATAGTGCAGGCGGGTGACAACGCTGAGTTTGTGTTCTTCCATATGGGTCAATGCATATTGTATCTAGATATCAAGGGCAAGACATTGCGTAAAGTGTATGAGATGGAAAAAAAGGATTGGTATTCGGCTTATTATATTTTTCCTTTCAAGATGATTTGGCCTCCCATATTTCCTGCACTAGAGGACGATCCTTCAAGGTATGCCTTTTATTCTTGTTGAGGTTTCAATTGCAACATGCAACATGGATCATGTAAAATCTCTTTTCTAATTTGCTGGACTTTTTCTACTGTTTTAAAGTCTAATTTTGTAGCATTGTTAATACACCGTCGTCGTAATCGAGTAAATGTTGTATGAATCGGCTTTGCTGCATAAATGATGCTTTGTCGCTCTTGTGAATAAGTCATCAATCATCACACTACCTTTTATAACTGCGGAATCGTGTTAGGTGTATGATTGATTCGCTAGGCCATTTTAGAAATACTAGTTGAGCATCATTTGCCATTCTGTTGCTCCAAGTGCTCTTACTTGTCCACACAATCTGAAAATAATGCTGTGCATGGCTGCATGTTGTGCAAGTATGCATTGCCCTGTATATTGTCACCTCAATCTGAAAAGTGAAAACTCTGAAATACCAGATCTTCATTTGTTCCAAATTTAGTGAAGCTATCAATTTTTATATAGACTCGAGATTAGTGACAGAGCAGCAATTTTTTGTGGTGCTGACAACAACCTGTCTGGTGTATTGCCATGGAACTTTCATTTTGTTAGATTCCTAGCCTTGTTATCATGTTGGCCACTGTATTATCCGGTCTTGAACGATTATCACAAGCCGTCAAATTTAGCTTCCTACTTCTCAAAATTAATGAATTTATAATTTCTTGGTGTGTTTATTGGGTTAGCTTCTCACGTCTGAAATCTGGTATGTATGAGATTGTGAACACTTGGGATTTTCTAGATTCTGATTTCACTATGTTGAAGCATGCTAGTGGTTGATAAAATATATAGCGGATAATATATGTTACACCAGTAGGCTTGAACTTATGCATGATTTCTGGTTCAGGTATATTACAATGATTTTCTCTCTTGCATGACACCAGTGAATAACCCAAGCTAACCATTGGTAATTTGTGCTTGTTTCATTGGACTTTGAACTGTATAATGTAAATTAATTTACCCATCTGGTATTTAACCTTGTTCCCTGGAAATTTTCCAGAGGAAAAATAAAAATGTGTTCCTGGAACAAATGCGATATTTTACTTTTGAGTGCACATAATAGTTGATTGCAATCAAAGTACTAGCCACGTGTCTTGGTCTCCATTTAATGTTCTGATGCTTAATTTTGTTTCCCATCCTGATCCTTGCTCTGTTTCGCTTGTGACAGAAACGCCATCTGAAGAACAATGATATCATTAAGTTCTGTGACAAGGATCATAAGGTTATTACAAAAGAAATTTTATTGGTGTCGTAGATTCTGGCGCCCAAACCTTCCGAGATCCGCTGTATATTTGCCACATTGGGAAGACGAGTTCATTTCGCAAATCAGGTACATGCCTTCTTGGCGTCGTATATTCTGGAGTCGTAGATTCTCGCGCCCAAACCTTCCTGGTATTTTGTCTTTGGAAAAGTTTGTTACTGTTTGCCATGGTGAAATATTTTTTGTATAGATGTAATATAATAGTAGGTGAAATGGCTCCAGGTACATATCCCTCCGGGATCAAAAGCAAAGACATTTAGAAACGCCAGGCTGTGTAAAAAAAATCTAAAAGCATGTGTATAAGTGTTTATGTATTTTATGCCCTCATATTATAAACCCATTTTACGGCGCGAAAGATAATATTCTCATGATCCCAAGTGGCTGTATTTGTTTTTCACATAGACCACGATGCTCTTGTAACTTGAGCAGTAACTCGATATGGTTACTGTTTTTCTTACGGGAGTATCATTACTGTTTGCGACCAATATCCTTAGTTTCGTGATCAAAATGTTGGTTGATCTGTTACGGCTTAAACCAAGTCAATAACAGAAAAACGAATAGATAAGGGGGAGGGCCACCGAAACAAAGTTTTCCTCTCTCTCGTATCTAACTGAAACGCCCTGATCGGGGGCACCCTAACCAACTAATGGTTCTGGCCCCCCGTTTGCATGCGCACAATATAAGGGGGGAGTCCGGCAGCTGGTTTTCTGCTCTCGTTAGTTTTCCAGCCTGCAGCTCCCCTAAATTCCTTTCCACTCCGATCGTGGCCTGCGCACAGCAACGGGAAGGCTGGAACCTCGCCGTGCCGTGCCAGGGCAGTGCCGCTGGAGACCGGAGGGGATCCGGACGTTCGCATCTACGACGACCTCTCCTACATCTTCTTCCACTACGTCATCTCTCAACCTCGCCTGCATCGAGCAGGCGACGATGTCTTCAATAGCTGGAGCTTGTAATGATCCTCCAGACCCTCTCTGTTATTTTGTTTTTTGTGTTCTAGATTGCTGTCAATATTCATCTAGTGGTTCCTAGATGTTTTTAGATCTAACATTGGTATCAGACGCCAAATTTGATAGCACTAGAACCCTAAACATGATCTGTGATCAAATTTGAGTTAATTATGTTCATGTTTTAGGCAATTAAATCGTTGATTAAGTTTCGGTTAATTAATTTTTGATCTTCTGTTAGTCATGAAGCAATTAGAAGGAGGGGATTAATGCAAATTGTGGCAATTAAAAGTCGTTTTCCCCTCTGGCCGAACACCCAAACCCTAAGGAAAATCCCCAAAATCGATGTCCAAAAGTCGGGAGAGCAACTCACCGAGATCGACGCCGGACCGCCGCCTCCGCCTTCGGGTCCGTGCAGCATCACAGCTGCACGAGGGCGCTGGCCCCGCGACGCCGTTCCTCTCCCATCGGAGGAGGACACGCGGAATGACGCCTTGCGCGGAAGGGACGATGGAAGGAGTCTCGCCGCTCCGCCATCGTCGACGAACGGACGTCCCTCGCCGGCGCGCAGCACTTGCTTGCCTCCCCGTACGAACACGACGCCGGCAGCCATGCTCAACGGACGAGCGCGCGGGCTTTCGCCCAGCACACGCTCCTACGCTGAGCACAGCTAGCGCGTCGGGATGGATAAGTGGGAGGGCGTCGCCGCCTCGCTCTCTCACACAGGCGGCTCCGGCCGCCGGAGAAGCTGCACAGCAGCGCGGTCGCTTTGGCGCCGCCTCTCGCGAGCAGTAGAATCGGGGAGAGAAAGAGTGAGACTGAAAAGGGATTAGGGTTAGGGTTTTTGACCCGAGTCCGCTTTAGTCCGATCGGGGCTCATCTCCGCCGTCCGTTCCGATCGGACGGTGCAGACGGCTCCGGGCAGTATATGGGCTCGGGCGCCTTATTAAGCCGAATCCGAGATGGGCTGCGGCTCAGTTTTCTTTTTCTGGGCTGAAATGTCTGTCCGAATTTTCTTTTCAGTTTTCTGTTATTTAAATTTCAGTGCATTATAAGTTTTATTGTTTAGTTTTATGCACTGTTTTAAATACAGAAAAATATTGCCTAAAATATGAATTGAAATATGTTAGTATTCTGAATGAAAATAAACCAACGAGAATTTTTGTTTAGAATATTTAGCATGTTTAAATGATGAATTATCAAATTAGACATCATATGAAGTTTTATCCTTTTAAAGTTTAAATTTGATGTTTAATTTGAGAAGATTTATGACAGTAAAATTAAATCTGACCAACGTTGTTTTAATTTTACAAGTCATTTCACTAAAATGTTTTCTAATTTTATGACATTACTGCCCAACGGTGTTTTGACATAGAATTGGAATTTTTAGAAATCATGGCATATTTATTCTTTTTACCAACGTAAATTTTATATTCATGCCATCCTTATGAGCGTCCATTTAAATTTCAGCTTCCGCTCCGTTTAGACCAGATACTGTCGAACATTTGACAGGAAGTAACTTCCCTCGTTGGAAGAATGCTATGGAACTCTGCCTGGCTTTCAATGAATTTGATTACGCCTTGCGGGAGGACAAACCTGTGGCACCACCTATCGGTGCCACGGGGCATGATGAATTAAAGAAAGCCTATGATTCCAAACTGGAAAAATGGGAAAAGACAAATCACGTTTCAATGCTCGTGATGAAGTCGTCGATATCTCCAGATATCATTGGGGCTCTCCCCAAGAAGGACAATGCCAAGGAGTTCATGGCAGCTTTGGAGGAGCAGTTCAAGGGCTCCGAAAAAGTTTATGCCCAAGAGCTGTTTCATAAGCTCCTTGTAAAATATAATAATGATGGAGATGTTAGGTCTCATATTCTGAGGATGGTGAATGCTTCCAACAAACTGAAAGCTTTACAGTGTGAGCTTAGTGATAACCTCCTTCTGATTATGATACTAGAGTCCCTCGCTTCAGAGTTTGAGCAGTTTAAGATAAACTACAACTCTCTAAAAGAAAAATAGTCACTCACTGAGTTATCCCCACGACTCGTTGAGGAAGAAGAGAGGATTAAGAGGCAAAACAAGGATCAAGTCTTTCATGTTGGATCTGCCAAGAGAAAACATGATGGACCAAGTTCCTCCAAACCTGCAAAGAAGCCTTTCAAGAACAACGCACCAAAGTCAGTTAAGGGAAAGGACAAGGTTCCTGATGAGTCTTTCGACAACAAGTGTCTCTTCTGTTCAAAAGAAGGGCATTTTAAGAAGGACTGCCCAGACTTTCTGAGATGGCTCAATAAGAAAGGTACAGATGAAATTACATTTGTTGATGAAAGTTTTTATGTTAATTTCTCTAGTACCGAATGGTGGATTGATTCAGGTGCAACTGCTCATGTTGCTAATTCCATGCAGTGATTAAATATGATCCAAACTATAAGAGAGGGGGCAAGAAGACTTAAAGTCGCGAATGGAGTTGAAGTCGATGTCGAAGCTGTAGGGTCACTCACCTTGGAACTCCACACCGGCTTCCGGCTTCATTTGAATAATGTTCTTTATGTACCTACTTTAAGTAGGAATTTGATTTCAGTTTCTTGCCTAGATGATAACATGTTTGAGTGCAAGTTTGGCAACAAACAATTTGAGTTAAATTTTTGTAATAAGAATGTTGGTCTCGGTGTCAGACGAGGCAAATTATATATGTTATCAATGATTGATTCAATTCTGCATGTGAGTGATGTTCCTAAAGTTGAGAAGAAATGGAAGGGTACTAGTACTTCTTCGAAATTGTGGCACTGTCGTTTGGGTCACAGTTCGAGGGGGAGAATAGAAAGACTCATTAAAAATGACGTACTTCTTCCATTAGACTTCTCTGATGCAGACAAATGTATTGACTGCATCAAAGGGAAATACGCAAAAACGATTAAGAAAGGAGCAGTAAGATCTACGGGTGTCCTAGAACTTATTCATACTGACATTTGTGGACCCCTTAACGTTAAGTCTATAGATGGTTTTGATTCATTCATCACCTTTACAGACGACTATTCCCGATACGGTTATATTTACCCGATACGTGATCGTTCGGAAGCTTTGGAAAAATTCAAAATATTCAAAGCCGAAGTTGAGAACCAACTGAATGTTAAAATAAAAGTTGTACGATCTGATCGCGGGGGAGAGTATTATGGTAGACATGCTCCTTATGGGCAAATTCCAGGACCTTTTGCCAAGTTCCTAGCTGAGAATGGAATTGTTGCCCAATATTCAATGCCTGGCGAACCTCAGCAAAATGGCGTGGCTGAGCGTCGAAATCACACACTTATGGACATGGTGCGAAGTATGCTTAGTCATGCAAGTTTGCCAGTAAGCCTATGGATGGAGGCATTAAAGACAGCCGCACATATTATAAATCTTGCTCCTACTAAGTCAGCACCGAGCACACCTTACGAGATGTGGACGGGAAGAAAACCGAGCTTGAATTATTTGCGTGTATGGGGTTGTCGTGCTGAAGCTAGAATATTCAATCCACAACTTAAGAAATTAGATCCAAAAACAGTAAGCTGTTTCTTTATTGGATACCCTCATAGAGGAAAGGGATATCGCTTTTATTGTACGAATCATACCACCAAGTTTGTGGAGACTAGGCAAGCGATATTTTTTGAGGACAATGAAGTCACCGAATTAAGAAAGATCGACCTTGAGGAAAAACGGGTGTGTGTTTCATTCCCAACTCCGATTGAGCTCGTTCTGCCAACACGAAGAAAGGTGACTCGTAGTTTCGGTTCTGAATCTTTTGGTTCAGATCCCGAGCCCAATGTTGATCCTGAAAATAATAATGAAAATACAGAAAGTGAAGAGGATCACCATACAGAGAATGAAGGGGATCATCAAAATAATGATGTTCCTCCGCCTCCTGTGAGAAGATCACAGCGAGACAAAAAGAAAGCCATTTCAGACGACTATGTCACTTACATGAGTGAGGATATAAATGACGTAGGAAAGGTGGAGGATCCAACCTCATATAAAGAAGCCATTAAAAGTGAGAATTCGTCCAAGTGGCAAGTTGCCATGGAAGACGAGTTAAAATCTATGGGCTCAAATAATGTTTGGGACTTAGTAGAAATTCCCAAAGGTGCTAAAAGAGTAGGTTGCAAATGGGTCTACAAAACCAAGTTCGATTCCAAAGGGAATATCGAAAGGTTCAAAGCAAGACTTGTGGCAAAAGGCTTCACGCAGAGAGAAGGAATCGATTATAATGAGACCTTTTCTCCTGTGTCAAGTAAAGATTCTTTTAGGATCGTCATGGCTCTAGTGGCTCATTTCGATCTAGAGTTACAACAAATGGACGTTAAAACGGCATTTCTAAATGGTGACCTTAATGAAAATGTTTACATGACTCAGCCGGAAGGTTTTGTCGTGGAAGGAAAGGAACATTTAGCGTGTCGGTTGAACAAATCCATCTATGGCTTGAAGCAAGCTTCAAGACAGTGGTACCTCAAGTTTGATAAAATTATTCGAACTTTTGGTTTTGAAGAGAATGTGAAGGACAACTGCATTTATGTTAAATTTAAAGGCAGTAGGTTCACAATCTTAGTCCTATATGTGGATGACATATTGTTGGCCAGTAGCGATAAGGATATGCTGCATGAGACCAAGAATTTTCTGTCTTCCAATTTTGATATGAAGGATCTCGGTGAAGCCTCATATGTCCTTGGCATTGAGATTCATCGAGATAGGTCTAAGGGGGTGTTAGGACTATCCCAAAAGTCATACTGTGAGAGAGTACTGAAGAAATACAATTTGCATAAGTGCTCTCCCACACCTGCTCCTATAGTTAAGGGCGATAAGTTTGGGACATTTCAATGTCCGAGGAACCAAATAGAAACTGATCAGATGAAGTCGGTTCCTTATGCTTCAGCTGTCGGAAGTATCATGTATGCACAAGTGTGTACACGCCCTGACTTAGCTTTTGTAACGGGAATGCTTGGCAGATTCCAATCAAATCCAGGAAAAGACCACTGGAATGCCGCAAAGAAAGTTTTGCGTTATATGCAAGGTACGAAAGATTACATGCTTACGTATAGAAGGTCTGATAACCTCGAAGTTGTAGGTTATTCAGATGCTGATTATGCTGGCTGTGTGGATAGTAGGAAATCCACATCAGGTTACATATTCACACTGGCCGGAGGAGCTATATCGTGGAAAAGCTCCAAACAAACGATAACTGCTTCGTCTACGATGCAGGCAGAATTTATAGCATGTTTTGAGGCTACTGGGCAGGCTGTATGGCTAAAGAATTTCATTCCCGGGTTAAAAGTGGTTGACAGCATTTCGAAGCCGCTTTTACTATACTGCGATAATGAACCCGCAGTTTTCTATACGAGTAACAACAAGTCAAGTGCTGCTGCCAAGCACATTGACATTAAGTTCAGTGTTGTGAAAGATAGAATCCAGGATCAAACAATTGAGGTAAAGCATATAAGTACGACACGTATGCTTGCGGATCCGCTGACGAAAGGCTTACCACCCAGTATTTTCCAAAAGCATGTTGCCGGCATGGGTTTACTGGGAGCCTTATGATTCTGGAATAAGAGGACCACAATAAAGAACCACTCCCATTAAGAAGAATGTTTTCCATTTCGAAATAGGCTGTATACTATAAGTGTTGGGGTTCAACGACATTTCATTGGTTGTTGTAATGCCTCACTTTGATATATTATTCCTATGGAGAATGGGTGTAAGAAGTTTAAACCGAATGATCAAGGGGGAGAATGTTGGTTGATCTGTTACGGCTTAAACCAAGTCAATAACAGAAAAACGAATAGATAAGGGGGAGGGCCACCGAAACAAAGTTTTCCTCTCTCTCGTATCTAACTGAAACGCCCTGATCGGGGGCACCCTAACCAACTAATGGTTCTGGCCCCCCGTTTGCATGCGCACAATATAAGGGGGGAGTCCGGCAGCTGGTTTTCTGCTCTCGTTAGTTTTCCAGCATGCAGCTCCCCTAAATTCCTTTCCACTCCGATCGTGGCCTGCGCACAGCAACGGGAAGGCTGGAACCTCGCCGTGCCGTGCCAGGGCAGTGCCGCTGGAGACCGGAGGGGATCCGGACGTTCGCATCTACGACGACCTCTCCTACATCTTCTTCCACTACGTCATCTCTCAACCTCGCCTGCACCGAGCAGGCGACGATGTCTTCAATAGCTGGAGCTTGTAATGATCCTCAAGACCCTCTCTGTTATTTTGTTTTTTGTGTTCTAGATTGCTGTCAATATTCATCTAGTGGTTCCTAGATGTTTTTAGATCTAACACAAAATACATACAGTATTTTGCACGATGAGTGAAGGCATCATATACTGTATGTATTTTGCTAGTTTTTTTTTTTTGAGTTTATATGTATTTTGCTAGTTGATAAGGAGATCGAATATATACTTCCTGTGGTGAGATTTGTCTGTGGCGGCTGTTTGTATACCTCTACCAAACCTTCCTAATCTGAGCTTGTAATTTCGATCGAAAAAATTCTTCCATAACTAGGTTGTTTTAACTAGTTCGTTAAAAGCTAAAGATCGTGCATCCTTTAAACTCAAATTTACAAGTGCACCAATCAACATTCAGTAAAATAATAGTAAATACAATTACAGGTGAAGCCGGTAGCTAGCTCGAGCTAAATCAGGTACATGCCTTCTTGGCGTCGTATATTCTGGAGTCGTAGATTCTCGCGCCCAAACCTTCCTGGTATTTTGTCTTTGGAAAAGTTTGTTACTGTTTGCCATGGTGAAATATTTTTTGTATAGATGTAATATAATAGTAGGTGAAATGGCTCCAGGTACATATCCCTCCGGGATCAAAAGCGAAGACATTTAGAAACGCCAGGCTGTGTAAAAAAAATCTAAAAGCATGTGTATAAGTGTTTATGTATTTTATGCCCTCATATTATAAACCCATTTTACTGCACGAGAGAAAGATAATATTCTCATGATCCCAAGTGGCTGTATTTGTTTTTCACATAGACCACGATGCTCTTGTAACTTGAGCAGTAACTTGATATGGTTACTGTTTTTCTTACGGGAGTATCATTACTGTTTGCGACCAATATCCTTAGTTTCGTGATCATATGGTCAGTGCAAAAGAAGTTTCATCTCTCCGCAAGACTCTGACACCTTGCCCTGCATGGCAATCTTAATATCTTCCACGATGAGTGAAGGCATATCATATACTGGATGTATTTTGCTAGTTGATAAGGAGATCGAATATATACTTCCTGTGGTGAGATTTGTCTGTGGCGGCTGTTTGTATACCTCTACCAAACCTTCCTAATCTGAGCTTGTAATTTCGATCGAAAAAATTCTTCCATAACTAGGTTGTTTTAACTAGTTCGTTAAAAGCTAAAGATCGTGCATCCTTTAAACTCAAATTTACAAGTGCACCAATCAACATTCAGTAAAATAATACAGTAAATACAATTACAGGTGAAGCCGGTATCTAGCTCGAGCTAAGCTAGTTGAGATTTCAGAAACAAGCTAATACAAGTTTCCGTGACTCTATTGGACACATGAGGCAAGGACATGTACTGTTTGCAGTATTCCTCCAACTCCGGGCAGCTGTGACGTCGCGCCACCTTGACAGTGGCGAGGGCGTCCGACACCGTCGTGACCTTCTCGGCCAGCAGGTTGATGGACAGACGCTTCATCCTCTCTAGACGGAACCGGCACGCCGCCGCGAGCATGTCTCCAGCCACCGTCGTGAAATCTCCGGCAGAAACGTCTAGGTTGTGGATAAGAGGCAGCTCGTCGGTGTAGATGAAGTGGAGCATGGCCTTGAAACCGATGACGCTGATGTTGTCTATCCTCACATGATGAGGAGCATCCGTTGTTGCTGATTCCAGTACTACCGCCCTGTGAAGGACCGGCGAACGCGCGGCGATCACAAGGCTGTGCGCATGGACGACGGTCTCCTGGACCAGAAACTTGACGTCCGACCCCTGTTGGCTCGCCAGCAGCTGCTCTAGATGCCAGGCCAAGTCGGTCGGCGGCACGGTGATCTTGGCTCCGGCATTGGCGTTGGCGGTGCTAGTGCATGATAGGGTGGCCATGTGGAAGTCACCGTTTATTGTGAGAGAGCCGTCGTATTCGACCAGCGAAGTGGCAGATTCTAGAGTGATGAACTGCGGAACCCCGTGTTTCTCCCCCACACTGGTATAGGGTCCAAGCTCGTGCTGGGTCGCCGGTGACTTGCGGCTAGGGTCGCCGATCCTGAAGAAGGCTGTGGGTCTGACATTGACTGGAGCAGCAGCAGCATCCTCGGGGGCGTTCAAGAGCACGAGGAAGAGGCCGATATGCTCCTGCTTGTTATCTTCTTCTTCTACTTTCATCCAGAGGTGTACGTCTATCGCCCACTGGTAGCCGCCGAGCTGGAAGGCGCCGGATCGGATGTATTCCTCGTCGACATGCCTTCTCTGCCGCGCAGCCCTCAGGTTCCCGATCATGAACTCGTGCGTTCCCCTGAACACCGTTGACGGGTTGTACCTCGACATGCTCTTGTGTGGCCGCAGACTAGTGCTGGTACTGGTAGAAGAAAGGGAGTTGCGGGCTACTTTCTTGGTGACATCGTTTATGAAGGCGGCACAATGCTTGTCGAGCTCTTGGTACTCCTCCGTGGCCTCCACGGCCTCGTAGATCTCACGGTTCGACGCCAAGAACTCGATGCAGGACGCCTCGAGCTGCCCGCAGCTGTGTCTGCCATGCACCTGCGTCAGCGTCGTCATCACGTTGCCCACCTCTATATTCTCGGAGAGTGTCTTCTCACACATGAGCCTCAGCCTGTCGAGGGCGTAGAGGTCCGCGGCCACCAGCAGGTCCTGCGCCATGGCCACGGGGCACGCCCCTCTCTTGGGTCTAGGCTGCTCGTCGGTGTAGATGAAGTAGAGCATGGCCCTGAGGGTGGAGGCGCTCATGTCGTCGATGACGAGGCGCCGCGTGCTATTCATCATGCCCCCGCCGGTGAAGAAGAACTGGGCGCGGAAGACGGGCGACCGCATGGCGAGAACCAGCTTGTGCGCCGGGATCTCGGTGGTGCCGCCCTCGACCACGAAGGTGACATCTGGCATGATGCACCTTCCCCTGAGAAGCTTGTGGAAGTCCCGCGCGATGCTCGGTCGGGGCGGCGGCAAGGAGGAGACGACGCAGTCTCTGGTGTCTCGAGCGACGGCCGTGTCCTGCCGGAGGACGTCGACGGCGCAGTGTATGGTGACGCGGTCTTGGTCCGCGTCGACGTACCGTGCCTCGTGGGCGCGGAACGCGTCCGGGACGGAGAGCTCCCAGGCAACGGCGCTCCCGTCGTACCTGGGTCTGAAGGTGTTGGCCTCCTCGCTCCGCCACACGGCGGCCGGGAACTGGCCGGTGCCGGCGGCCTCGTCGATCCGCAGGCTGGCCATGGCGACCACGTCGTGGTGCGTCTCGTTCCTGGAGAGCTCCAGCGAGATGGACGCGAGCACGGTGCCGGCGGTCCGCCCCCCGGGTCTTTCGATCTCGTCGACGCAGCAGACGAGGGCCCATGGGAAGCCGCCGGCGTGGAAGGTGCCGGACCGGATGGAGGTGCGGACGCCGAGCGACTTGAGCGTGCTGTAGCCGAGGATGTCGAGCCGGTGCGTGGCCTGGACGAAGGCCGACCTGTGCGTCGACGACGTCTTCGTCGCCGCCATGATCGATAGTATGTAGATCGCACGCACCATGACGTAAATATATGTATGTATGTATAAACCGGGCCCCGATCGAATAGGAATTTCGATGGATCCGTATTTGTCACGATGGGCTTGCATGCTGGGCCGAGTTTGTGTCAGCACCCGACGGACTAAATGCCTGGGTGGTATCAATTTGGCTTTAATAAACTCTCTGAGAGTTCTAAAAAAACTCTTTGATATTCCCTCCTCTCTGAGCTCTCTCTAACTAGCTAAAACATTTGTGCAGTTTTGGAATCCACCGTTGCAGTTAATATATTGTCTACTACACTCCCTTTATATCACATAATATAAGATATTCTTACAACCAATATGGGAGTATATTGGATGTAAACATCTTATATTATATTAGGGGGCGGACGGAGTAGAAAGTATAGCGGGCAGATCTAGGGTTTACAACAGATAAACGTGTTCGGCAAGAATACATAATTCTAAACCTAGCCGGCTAAGTCGCCGCCTTCCGTGTTGAGCCTGGTGGATTTGTGGGATTTAGTCTTGGACCTTACTTTGCCGACACGTCTTCGTCTTGTACTTCGACTATCTGGGCAGCCTGGTAGGCGCAATCCTTCACCACCCTAGACTAGCCCCGGTGTGATCCTTAAAAATAAGTAAACAACACACTAATAAAATATATCTACATGCGTATCTGGGCGTATTGATGGTGAAAAACCGATAAACCATGATCGTTTTCTTCGGCTAACTTGGGTGAGAATAGTTGTACTGCAAGCGTGTGAGAAAGAAAATACATTGGATCCGAAGTCAAAGCTGACTCTTGGCCAGTCTGCAGCCATACTATCCCATTGGCCAATGCTAGCTTGAATTTTTCCTTTTTTCACATGTAGCCATTTGAGGTTAGATCCTGCGACCAATGCAGCCCTAGCTACATCTAGGGTTTGAGGCTTTGAGCGCTGCATACCCTCTCCATCCAGTGGACTCTTGCATGCGGCGCCCCATCAATCTCTGACCTTTCATGCACCGGCTATGGCTGCATGCTGCCATTGTGACTTTCGCAGCACGTATAGCTTCAGTATTGCTACCTGATCCCTGAACGAGATTCACGGCCGAAGCTGGGTTTTCACGAGTACGTAAAATCGGTAATACGCAGTGTTTGGCCAAGCTATAACATATACGTCGAAACTTACGTCGAAACTTAAACGGGTGACATTATGATAACAGTGCAAACATAAAAGAATTCACAACAATAATAGTAGATATATTAAACTAAATGGCGCCTTAGCGAGTAAAGAAACAATTAATTGATACAGATGTAAAGATATAAAGCACACCGATAGGAGAATAGTATCCGACTACGGATACGACATAGATTAGACTAAGAGTTCTGAAGATAACCCAAGCCAAGCTGAAGGAATTTCCAAGCTACCGTCCTTCGAATTCAAATCTGTTGACAGCACGACAAGTACACCACAAAATGGGTCTACGCATTGCAAAGAGCGTTCAAGACGAGCTAAGCGACAACGAGCAAGTGTCGGAGCGTTCAACACCTCGTCGCCGGCAAGCCCTCAAGGTGGGGGTGTGGGCGACAACCCGATATGGCGAACCCTCTTCCAATAAGAACGGTTGTGCTCTGGATCGATTGGTTATAAGCTTCCTCGTCATGGTTGTCGCAACGACGAGTGACGTCAGAGGCGGAGCTATATTAAGTTTAGGGGGGGGGGGGGGGGTGTGGCCCCCCTTAGGCCTTATTCGTTCATCACACTAAAAGTGGAAAATGATATTTATGACTTCCAAATTTTTCTTAAAACAAAAACCAATGTATGTATATCCCACTAACCTATTAAATAGAAATTCAAACGTGATTTTCAAATCTCTAGATTTTTTAGATCTTACCATTTTTTCTGTAACACGTAATGTAAAATATTTGAACTTGACAATTTACACGGTCGTGGGATGGACTATTGCACAAAGCACTTCCCGCCACTTATTTTCATCTCATGTTGCATCAAAATCTTCTTTGACTGGCTGCCCCCTATTATCGTGACTTGTGGGCTTGCTTCATGCCTCCGGCGGCTAAATATCGGTATGTGATACGTCTCAAACGTATCTATAATTTCTGTCGTTCCATTCTTATATTATACCAATTGCTACATGTTTTATATACACTTTATATCGTTTTTATGCATTTTCTGGGACTAACCTATTAACAAGATGCCACGGTGCGAGTTCTTGTTTTCTGCTGTTTTTTATTACAGAAAAGTTGTTCTGGAAATATTCTCGGAATTGGACGAAACAAAAACCAAAGTTTCTATTTTTTCCGACACGTTAAGGAGTCCGAAGGGGAGACGAAGGAGAGCATCGAGGCGGCCACACCATATGGTGGCGCGGCCCCACCTTTGGCCGCGCCGTGGCATGGTGTGGGCCCCTCGGGCGCCCACCGACATCGCCCTTTCGCCCATATATTGCCCCGACGCGAAAACCCTAAAATCAATCAGCCTCCGTCCACGAAAAGTTCCGCAGCGCCGCCGCCATCGAATACAAGTTTCGGGGGACAGAAGTCTCTGTTTCGGCACCCTGCCGGGACGGGGAATTTCCCCGGAGCCATCTCCATCGACTCCACCACCATCTTCATCGCCGCTACTGACTCCCATGATGAGGAGGGAGTAGTTCTCCCCCGAGGCTGAGAGCTCTACCGGTAGCTATGTGGTTTATCTCTCTCTCCCATGGTGTGATCTTTATGTGATCATGAGCTTTGTACTTTAATATGAACTCCGGAGTCACTCTCCACGGTGTGAAGGTGACGGTGTGCGCATCGTGTATGACTCCTTTATTACGTTGTGGTGTTTGTTTACTCAGACTTTGATGTGTGCTTTTATAGCCCTACACAATGAATGGTGTTCGTTATCCAACAAGAGAGTGTTTGAGAGTAGCATTTATTTATTCAATTATGAGGTCATTATTGAGAGTGTCCCTTATTTCTAAGCATATAAACTCCGTTCACAACCAGTTCTGCTACATGTTTGCTTGCTGTCATTTTTATTTCAGATTACAATTACCACTTATAAGCATCCATATTACTTGTATTTCACTATCTTTTCGCCTAACTAGTGCACCTATACAACTGACAAGTGTATTGGGTGTGTTGGGGACACAAGAGACTTCGTGTATCTTAATTGCAGGGTTGCTTGAGAGGAATATCTTTGACCTCTACCTACCTGAGTTCGATAAACCTTGGGCGATTCAGTTAAGGAAAACTTGCTGCTGTCCTACAAACCTCTGCTCTTGGAGACCCAACACTGTCTACGAGAATAGAAGCGTGCGTAGACATCAGATATCGTTGACCTCTACCTCTCTGAGTTCGATAAACCTTGAGTGATTCACTTAATCGAAACTTACTGCTGTTCTACAAACCTCTGCATTTGGAGGCCCAACACTGTCTACAAGAATAGAAGCGTGCGTAGACATCAGTATGTAGCAGAGCCATGTTAGAGCATGGTTAATAGTATAGCCGGCTGCTGGCTATATGGAGCTGCGATGTTATTTATAGCCACCATTTAAATTCACTAGTATAGTAAGATGAGTTATAATGTTGTCTATTAGAGCATCTCTAGTGGATGGTGTTAATAATTTGGACGTGTATATTTTCATATACACCTTCTCAAATTTTACACCTCATGTTTTTCAGTGAAACGTGTATATTAGGATGTGTATATTTACAACGGCTATATTACAACCTATGGAGTCGGGAAAGATTTGATTTATTTCCATCTAAAAAATAGCAGTAGCATTAGTACAAACTAGGAGTAGCATTATATCTACACTATCTACATTCTCAGTTTGAAGCTGAGTAAACCACCACTGATTGAGCACTCCAGCACCGAATTGAGTACAAAATTGAGCAATCCAACACCGAATTGAGTACAAAATTGAGCAATTCGGCACCGAATAGCCCCATCCCCATCCTCCTATCTCGTCTCCTCCCTCACCGATCCCATCCCCGACCTCCCCTCCTCTTCCGCCTCCCCGATGTCGTGAGGCCCAGCCCCGCGTCGCGATGCCGGGATGCCCCGAAGTGACGACGCCGTGAGGCCCGGCCCCAACGCGCAGCCCCGCCCAGCGCCGCCTCTCCCCGCCGCCCAGCTCCGTCTCTCTCCACCCAACGTCGGCCCAGCGCGAGGCGCCCAGCTGCGCCTCCAGATCTTGTCCGGCCGGAGAGGGGTGATACGTCTCTAACGTATCTATAATTTCTTATGTTCCATGCTATATTATACCAAGTTATCACATGTTTTATATGCATTTTATATAGTTTTATGCATTTTCTGGGACTAACCTATTAACAAGATGCCACATTGCCAGTTCCCTGTTTTCTGCTGTTTTTGGTTTCAGAAAAGTACTTAAGAAAATATTCTCGGAATTGGACGATTTCTTTTCTGAAGTCAGTTTTTCATCGGGAACGTTCCAGAAAGCCGAACACGAGACGAAGTGGGCCACCGAGGCGGCGCCACCACATGCTCACGCGGCAGCACTCCTGGCCGCGCGAGGACCAGGTGTGGGCCTCTCGGGGCGCCACCGACTTCGCCCTTTCGCCTACAAATACCCCCCAAACTAAAAACCCTAACATGGTGTTCGATATTTCCTCCACGGGTCCAGAGCGCCGCCGCCATCGAAGACAAGATTCGGGGGACAGAAGTCTCTGTTCCGGCACCCTGCCGGGACGGGGAATTGCCCCCAGAGCCATCTCCATCGACTCCACCGCCATCTCCATCGCCGTTGCTGACTCCTACGATGAGGAGTGAGTAGTTCTCCCCCGAGGCTGCGGGATCTACGGTAGCTATGTGGTCTATCTCTCTCTCCCATGATGTGATGTTTTATGTGATCATGAGCTTTGTAATCTAGTTGAATATGTGATGCTACTCTTTATCTATTATGCACTCTAGAGGTTACTTTAATATGAACTCCGGGTTATTCACGGTTGTAATGGTGACAGTGTGTGCACCGTGTGTGATTCCTTTATGACATTGTTGGCGTTAGTTTACTCTGACTTTGAGGGTGCTCTTGTAGCCCTACACAATGAATGGTGTTTGTTATCCAACATGAGAGTGTTTGAGAGTAGTGTTTATTTATTTAACTTTGATGTCATTGTTGAGAATGTCCACTGGTGAAAGTAGGATCCCTAGGCCTTGTTTCTAAGCATTAAAACACCGTTTCCAACAAGTTCAGCTACATGTTTCTTGCTGCCATTTTTATTACAGATTGCAATTACTACTTATAATCATCCATATTACTTGTATTTCACTATCTCTTCGCATAACTAGTGCACCTATACATCTGACAAGTGTATTGGGTGTGTTGGGGACACAAGAGACTTTTTGTATCTTAACTGCAGGGTTGCTTGAGAGGGTTATCTTTGACCTCTACCTCCCTGAGTTCGATATACCTTGGGTGATTCACTTAAGGGAAACTTGCTGCTGTTCTACAAACCTCTGCTCTTGGAGGCCCAACACTGTCTACGAGAATAGAAGCGTGCGTGGACATCAAGGGGCGGCGACGGCGACCTTCTGGGCGTACTCCTCCGGTGAGGATCCGTACGGGGGCGGGAGGCAAACGGGGCGGGACGAGAGCTCTGCCTTCTTTTCGCCTCCTTTTCGTCATTCCACGAGTGTGGCTCGGTCGTGGAAGTATACACGCCTAGTACTGAGGTGGGTGGGCGTGGAAACGGTGCACACCCATATACACGAGCCGATGGGAGCCTTTTTTCTCTCCTAATAGTGTATATCTCGTTTCCACGCCCGTTTAGAGGAGCCACTAGCGATGCTCTTAGAGTAGTATTTTACACCATCCTCTCTCTATCTCTCTCCTCACGTTTATTACTTTTGTCTAAGAGCACGCGTAGAGTTTGGCTCTTGCATTAGAGCCCATTCCCCCTACTTTTTCATACCTCTCTCCTCTACATAGACAAAAAGCCATGTGAGAGAGCTATAAGCCTCTTATTAGACTTGCTCTTATCCGTGATCGTTTGCTAGAGTAGCCGGTCCTCCATTTCTACTAGGTGCTAGCTAATCAGTGAGAAGCAACAAAGATAAGATGGACATCAAACAATATTTAGAGCATATAGATAATACTGGATAAGCTCGATCTGAAAGATAACTATTTTATTTTTTCACGTTCGGAGCGCGAAAAAAGTCAGACCTGCTGCCGGAAAACCACTCGCAGTAGGATGTGGATTTGCATTGCGTAGTTTACGAAAATCGTGCTAGCAAAAAAACTGAAATTCATATTTGTAAAAAAGAAGATGAAAAAACATTGTGGTAGTGGAGTGGATCTAACGGAGGAGGGACTTTTTTCAAATATGGTCCCCTTCCGAAAAGCATGCCAAAAAAATGATCACTCCCAATTTTATTGTCAAAAATAGCTTAACGGGAAAAGGAAAAAACGACACGTGTATGTCTCGCCAACCCACATGAAGGGAAGTCACTAGTGGCGGAGCCAAGAACGACCCTATAGTGGTGCTAATCAGCTGCCGGTCCACTGCTGACGTCAGCCATGCAACTAAGCATGTCACATGAACATACTGCCCATGGGTTAAATCTGCTGGACCGGTGCTACCGCCCGAGTAGCACATGCCGCAGCTCCGCCCCTGGAAGTCACTACCCTCCAACCCATATAGCGGGAAGTCCCTTACATGCCGAGCAGGCGGCCTGCTCGTGTCACATGATAGCGCAAACGACTTCCCTTCATATGGATTATCGGGATATAGCCGTGCCTTTTTATTCTTTTTTATTGGACTACTTTAGATAATAATATTTGGAAGGATCATTTTTTCAACAATTCAGTTTGTAGAAGTCATATTTGTAAAAAACAATGTCCGGGTGACGGGGTGAGTAATGGAGACGTCTAGTCAAGGTATGGCAGCCACAAGCGAGGCCGGTAGAGTCAGGGCAAGACAGGAGACGATGCGTCCGATCCGATCCCGTCGCGTCGGACGTGACCCACGTAGGCATGCGTCCTCCACCCCGGCCCCCACCCTCTGTATGGAGGTCAAAGCTCTCAGCCATTGGGAACATGCCATGTGGCCTAATTAAGCACGTCCTACACACCTCACCCGTCATGGCTGCTGATAGTATCCTTAATTGACACGTGATGGAAAGAGTTCTAGGATTTCACCATTTGGTTATTTGTTATGCGCCCCTGACTGATTATAGTTGTGCATTTGAGCGTGTAATGGGCTATGAGCCTTTCATGTTACGTAAAGTCGTTCTTTTAATCTTAGTCTTACATTGTATGTCTAACTCATAAATTATTTGGTTTGGTGTCCCTATTAAACTCACCTGTATTGCTATTTATATATAGTACTCCCTCTGTCTCAAATTTCTAAAACCTTGAGAACTTGCATGTGGCAAGATGGTTAGTAGGGTGGTTGTACCCCAGCCGATCAGAGTTCAAATCCCAGATTTGACGATGATGTTTCTCATTTTGGCGGAATATTCTTCAGTGGGAGGCGACGTTCCCGTCGGCAGCGAGACGTCTGTGTTGACTTTGTCAATCTCAAAACTTGATCCACCGGCTCAGTTTTTCGGAGGTGCTCATAAGGGTAGGGTGTGCGTGCGTTCATAGGGGTGAGTGTGTGCACGTGTATAAGAGCGTTTGCGTTGTAGTACTGTGTTTCTAAAAGAAAAATTAAGACCTTTTGGGTTACTTTTTCTTTCCAAAATCATCTTTTATTATATTATGTGAGAGAGGAAGTGATAAATAGATAATCGTACTTGGGGCTATTCTTACCCGATGGAGCCTAATCCCCCACTGACTGAACCTAGATCCCTCCTTGCACGGAGTACATGCACACACACAAACTAGTATTTCCTCCATTTCATAGTATAAGATAATTTATTTCTTTTTCACATGTACATGTATAAATTTATATCTAGACATATTTTAGTGTATATGTATATTTATTTTTGTACACACTAAAATATATGTCGTAGATACATATAAGTTTGGATAAAATTAGGACAAACATTTATAGACGGAGGGAGTATGAATCTACACAGCATGTATAACATGTACAACATCTTATACCGTGGAACGGAAAAAAAATACTAACCTACAATACTGAGGACTCGTGGAAACTAATGAGGGAGTAGCAGCAAGCTCTAAGAGTCAACAAACAAACAGTAATCATGAACCAAAGAAGCTGTTAAGCTGAGCGCGGAAGTTCCAGCCTCCGGCGGCTAGCTAGCTAGTAGCACAAACAGTAATAAGCCGGTCCAGAGTCGTAGCAAAAATACGGAAGCACTCGTAAATCTCATTGTGCAGTTTACATCGAAGAGTATGTGTAAAGTACTGTATAAAATAAATCGAATTGTATAGTAGTTGCACAGAAACAAGAAAAGATAGGTAGGAGACGACGATGCAGCGCAGCCATGCACCACCGCCGACGTACGCGACACACGTAGACACCCGTCCTCCTCCGCGGCCCCACTCTCTGTACTACGGTCAACGCTTTCACCCAGTAGGGACGTGCCACGTGGCCTAAGCACGTCCTACACCTCACCCGTCCGGCCCGGCGACGTCCCGTTCTGGATTTCCCAATCAGCACAGATGTTCGTCGTCTTTTTGCAGTTTTTCTGGGTTTATTTTATCACCCTCCATTCTAGTACTAGACTATATGACTTTATTTGTCCATATACTCCCTCCGTCCCAAAATAAGTGTCTCAACTTTGATATAAAGTGGATATATGTAGACATGTCCATTTTTTATCAAAATTGAGACACTTATTTTGGTACGGAGTGAGTATATAGATGTATCTATGCACAACAATAGATACATCTACGTACAAAATAGACAAAAATCATCGAATTTGAAATGGAGGGTTATCTCTCAGATATTTCTAGCTCGGCGTCAAGAACAAGTGAACAACACTGCAATCACCAGCAAACTATTTATAGCTAGCCGTGGCTCTCCACGGATTTTGTTGGACGGGTCTCAGCTCCATAGACAAGTGTGCTTCTGAGACAAGTAGTCGCACTTTTAACCTCCTCTGCTCCACGCATGGCCTTCAGCTGCCATAATGCAGAGCAACTTGTACAACCCTTCAACATTTGGGCTTTTATAGTTGCCAAGATTTACAAGTTCCGATGGGAATCTTTATACACATGTTGCACAAAGCTAAAATTTCTCATTAACACACTTAACATCACATCAATATATGGTTTGAAACCGTCAACGTCAACAAATGCGCAAATAAGAAATGCGATGGGCTACCACTGTTCAATGTATGCATTTCAATTGTTGTTCGGTAGGTATGCTTACTGGGGTTCTCGGGATTTGTTGTTACTCGGTGGTAACCAGATTTACTGCCTAGTTACCCAAGTGATACTACCTCCATCCATAATATTGAACATTACGTACGGAGTAGAATATTTTAGAGCCTACCAAAATACCCAATAATTTAGAATAGAGGTAGGTAATATGTAAGGGGATGCGTACAGGGGTGGGTGTCGGCGCTTGTAGGCACCACGATGCGGGTTACATATGTCAAATGTGTTGTTAAGTGGACAAACTTAGAGGTTTCTGTTATGTTAATGAAGTATCCAAATGTTATAGTTATGTACAACTTACCTCATTAGTTTTAGTGTCTTCAACTATGGTCATAATTGTTGGAGGTTTCTACAATTTGCTCCAGAATGTCACAGACTACTCTACATGCATTTTGACAACTTTTTTGATAATGGAAATATATAAATACCAATCGATAAATATTATATCTAGCATCTACAACAACACAATGTCAAGAGCTAGTTGAGACACAGCAAAAAAAATTGAAGGAAAAAGAAAAACCCACATAACTGATTTGTGGAAAAAGCAATAGGACTTACCACCATAAAATATCACACCCGGATTGCATTACGAACTTATCGGAACACAAACGTATAACCAAATTCGAACAAACCTAGGATGCAAAATTAGGCCCATTTATCTGACTTAATCTTCATTATACATGCACAATACTCCCTCCGTTCCATAATATAAGGTTTCTAAGGTTTTGGCACGGATATTAAGATGCATGTATTTTACATAAGGTGCACTCATTTTGTTTAGACAAAAATCGAGAGAGAGCAATTTCTAATAGTTACAAATTAAAAACAATAGGTCAAATCCCTCCGTTCCACATTTTAACTTGTTTTTTGATGAATAAAATTGTCTATAAATCGCAATACACCTTATATTTTTAATTTTTTCTAAAAACCTTAGACACCTTATATCAAGGAACGGAGGGAGTACAATTTTTTCTACCAAAATGGTATACTATAAATGTATAAAATGAAGACTAAGCTGCACAAATGGATCCCGTTTTCACATGGTTAAGCGGACCGAATCTCAGATTCGAAACTCCAGAATGAAGACTCTTAGACTCGATCATGGGAAATTTGGAACGTATACTCCAACACAAACAAGCAAAATAAAAAATCTTAACACCATAATGTCAAGAGTTGATCATTGCAACTTAACTCGTTAGTTTTAGTTTCCGCAGCTATGGACGTAACCGCAATGAACATATATTAATGCCATCGATACGAATTATACCTAATCTCTTCAACAACATAATGTCAAGAGCTGACCGAGACAATAAGGATGCACACAGCTAAAATAAAACTTAAAAATAAATAAATCTTGTCGAATCTATCAGCGAAAAGCAGCAGAACCACCACCACCAAATACCACACCAGGACCGCAAGAAGGGATGCACTTGCCAACTTATCAGAACACAAACATATAACCAAATTCGAACGAACCGAACCTCAGGTTCAAAACTCCAGAACGTACTACACAAAAACAAGCAAAAATAATAAAAAATATTTGTAAAAGCAAGGCAATGCTGACCTTCCCGTCCCAAGGAGAGTGCATGCCGCCCCGGCTAGGCCAAGGAAAATCCTTCGCGCTCTCCACACGTGCCATGCACGTGTTGGTGGTGCTGCCACGTCATGCGTAAGGTGACGTCAACGTCTGTACCGGGTGGGCCCCACTCTCTTTTTTCTCTTTTCGTACGCACTTTTTCTTTCTCTCTCAGGACGGGTCCTTTTCACCTCCCAGTCCATGCTTTTCGTCCCTTTTTACAGCCCGGTCGATGTGTTTGTCTGTCCATAATATTGGTTTTGATTACTAGTGATAATGCAGTATGAATTTGTTTTTGAATAGTGGTTCTTCGAAATCGAATGGTAGATGTGTTTAAAGAGAAGTAGTATCTCCGTATGAAGAAAAACTCTAGGACTTGTGTACTTTGTGTCGAATGAATCTGCCAATAATAAATGCTTATATGTGGTCATATTTGTGTTCAAATTATGGTTCGAATTCAGGCCACCGTCAAGTCGTTTCACCCTATATATACATCAACCACCGTTAATATTCAGAACTCCCAAACATGTTGAGACGTTTCAAAGCAATCCAACGGATTTAGAGCTGTAAATTGGTGGCACAAAAGCACCTTGGTGTCATTTGTGTTCATTACACATGCCATTATTTCGTTGTGTGGTATGTATATGCCTATCTATTTGATCACACGTATATCCTTCAATTTACCCACCATTCAGTTACCCTTGAAGTGATCCATTCGAGCTCCAATTCACCAGAACGAGGTTTCTGAAATTTAGACCGTCTTCATTATCTTAGCCATAACAAATCAAATTATAAATCGATGATAGTGTGTGTTGGAGGTGTGGGGGGGGGGGGGGGGGGGGAGAGCAATTGATCTACTCTCCTACTTATGTGGAATCACGTGCTTGATCTTGCCAGAAGAATATACTTTGGTCGAATTCTATGGCTACTGCATGAAAAAAATGACATTTTACGGGCTATTGTTTGTGATGTTTTTCTGCTTTTAGAAGTTTTTAAGTCCACCATTTCGAAGGGTGTGTGTTTTTACTCAAAATCGAGCTTGGGAGCGCACACTGTGGATCAATAAACTTTTGTTTCATAACTTGAAAAGAATTCTACAAAAATGACAAGCGTAGATTATTTTGTACTACTATGCATGGACGTCAAGTTTGGAGGAAAAAAATGCCATGTGGAAAAGGAGCGAATCTAGTGCACAACAGGTTGAATCCATCGATTCATGTACTCCCTCACTATCACAAATATAAAGTATGTCAACATGTGTTAAATCAAAATGTAAAAAACTTTACTACAAATATTCTTCCAAATATTTAAATTAAGAACTTCAAAAAATATATATATATTGTATCAAAACTTGTATTCACCTTATAGTATTTTCTCTTTTTATACATAGATTGTAGAAAAAGGTTTACTTTATGTCCTTAAACTCTTAAGGAAGTTCACCTTTTATCCTAAAACTTATGTTTGGTCTGAATCGAACCTTAAACTCTTGGAGAAGTTTATATCCCATCTAAGCTTAACCTTAATGTCGTCATCATGCTCTTCGACGATGCATCTCGTCATTGAAACGCTCATCCGAGGAATCACGTGGACTTTCCTTCAATTGGAGGGTGCATGTAACCAGCCATTTTCAATAGGACGTCACGATGGGACGCTCCACGCCAACGCTTTTCTCGGGGTAGACGATATGTGAACTTCTTCAGAAATTCAGGTTTCGTTGCCAATCAAATATAAGTTTGACGAAGAAAAGCAAACTTTTTAAGAGATCAAAGTCGAAGTGGAGTTTCTATGTTATAATAAAATTAAGTGTTTGAAGCTAAATTGTAAAGATTGTGTTATTATCCAAAACACCATGTTTTTTTATTTTACAAATGGCAAGAATGTACCATAGAAGTATACAAACAAGCAAGAACTTGCAAGTAGCATGCTACAATATGTTCATAACTGAATCTTTTCAGAAAAAAATTGTGAAACACTAATAGACACCTGTGGAACTTCCCAAATTCAATGGTGTGAAGTCCACATGAGAAGAGTTTGGCTATAAAACTCTCTTTTTCTACGATTTTTTCATGAAAATTGAATTTGATGGAAAACCTTAATACAACTAGATTCAAACACATGGTCAAAAAGAACCTCAACTATATATCAGATCTACTATATCTTCATGAACAGAAGCAGAAGGAGACATTAATGAGAGCATTCCCCAAAGCAGGAAGGCTCCATTCAAACCGGGACAAGGACCAGGAGATGAGGCATGAAGAGCACCCCATCTCCAAATATAGGCATCGCCAAGGACCCCTCCCAAAACTGCCCAAAAGATAAAGCTGAGCAACAGGAAGCAAAATGGGAAACCAACCCTTAACGCCATCCCCATCTTGTAGGTGAGGTCCTTCCTTCTTCCTTGTTACCCCATCCCCCATCCCCAATCCCCAATTCCCCAATTCTTGCTTGCATTGCATTGCAATCTCAGAGCTTTTCCTTGTTGCACTCTGTGGCTTTGGAGCAGAGTAGTGGCAGTAGCAATGGCAGTGAAGTGAAGCTGTGGCTTTGGAGTGATAGTGTGGAGTGAAAAGGCTGTGGCTTTGGAGTTGGAAGTTGAGAGAGACCGGCCGCCGCCGGCTGTTGCCGCGATGCAGTCGGGGTACGGAGCCGGGGTGTCGGAGTTCCAGCAGTTCATCATGGACGGGGGCTTCGCCATGGCGGCGCCCACGCCGCAGCAGCAGCAGGCGCAGGCGCAGGCGCAGGCGGCGGCGGGGCAGGAGCTCGGCGCGCCGTTCAGGTACCAGCCGCTGCACCACCACGCGATGCATCAGCAGCAGCAGCACCCGCAGCACCACCACGCGCCGCCGCAGATGCCGGCTCACTTCGCGCACTTCGGGGGCCCGGCTGCCGCGGCCGCCGGCGGGATACCGTTCACGCAGCAGCTGCTGCACCACCAGGCGGCGCAGCACCACCAGCAGCAGCACCTCCAGCTCTTCCACCACGAGCAGCAGCACCAGCACCCGCACCACCAGCAGCAGCACAAGCCGCAGCCGCCGGCGAGGTGGGCGCCGCAGAATCAGCATCAGCACCAGCACCAGCACCACCAGCACCTGGGGCTGGACGTCGAGGCGGCGGCGGCCGTGCCGGAGACCTCCCGCGCCCCGTCCGCCCCTCCCGGCGTGCCCCCGTTCCTGGCCGCCGCCATGAGCTTCAAGCTCGCGGTCGACCCCGGCGGCGGCAGCGGCGCCACGGGCGGCACCGACGACGCCATGAACGACGGGGCTGGAGGCGCGGGCAGCGGCATGATGCTTCACGGCGGGGGCGACGACGAGGCCGCCACCGAGAGCCGGCTCCGGCGCTGGACCGGCGAGGAGGAGACCTCCATCAAAGAACCCACCTGGTACGTACCCTCCACCTCAGGGACAAATCCATCCATTCATGGCGGGCGCACATTTCGATTTCTTGGTCTGCTCGCTGCTCGGATCCACTCATGGCGGACCGACAGGGAAAGGGGAAAAAGATCGCAACTTTGTTGCCTTGGATGCTCGAGGGTGGGGAGCAGAGGAGGAGCCGGCAATAATAGTGGCATGATTGAGAGAGACATGGCTGTGGCCGGAAAACAACACGAGCGCATCCACACCTGAACCTGAACCTCCTGATGGCGATGATGATTGTGATTCCTCCATGAAAGATTGCTCAACTTTTGGCCTCCTCCTCATTACATCCCACCCAGAACAAAAAATAAAGTTCTCATCTTGCATGCCATGCCGATGCAGACACAGATGCAATTCTTGCTCGTCCAAACAATTTCAAAAATTCTGGATTGCAGATGCAAGTCGTTCCGAATTTGTGTTGTTTTGGCGCCTGACATTGCCAATTGGCTGTTCATCTTGTTCAGTGAGTTCATTTGGTGTCTTTGGTTTGTTGGTGTGGTGATTGTTGTGTAGGCGGCCGCTGGACATCGACTACATCCACAGCACGAGCAGCAGCAGCAAGAGGGCCGGCGCGGGGAAGGAGAAGGCGGCAACGCCGGAGTCGCCGGCGCCGGCTGCCGCGGCGGCGAACTACTTCAAGAAGAGTGGCTGCGGCGGGGACGACAATGCCGCCGCTGCCGCCGCGGCGTCTGCGGGAGGCAGCGGGAACTACAAGCTGTTCAGCGAGCTGGAGGCCATCTACAAGCCGGGCAGCGGCGGCGGCGCGGGACAGACGGGCTCCGGCTCCGGTCTAACCGGGGACGACAATGCCGTGCTCCATCCGCCGTCCATGGTGGAGCTCCCAGGCGGCGCGGCTGACGCGGCCGGGGACGCGCCGCAGGCGAACATGTCGGAGACGTCGGCAGGGGAAGAAGCCGCGGCCGTGGTGCAGCCGCCGCAGCCGCAGCAGCAGGCGTCGGTGGGGGAGGCGCGGCGCAAGCAGCGGAAGCGGCGGCGGCACGAGGTGCAGCAGCAGCAGCTGAGCGCGTCGGCGTCCTTCTTCGAGCGGCTGGTGCAGCGGCTCATGGAGCACCAGGAGGGCCTCCACCGGCAGTTCCTGGACGCCATGGAGCGCCGGGAGCGCGAGCGCGCGGCGCGGGACGAGGCGTGGCGCCGGCAGGAGGCCGAGAAGTTCGCGCGCGAGGCCGCCGCGCGCGCGCAGGACCGCGCCAGCGCCGCCGCCCGGGAGCAGGCCATCGTGGCCTACCTCGAGAAGCTCTCCGGCGAGGCCATCGTGCTCCCGCCGCATCCGCCGCCGCCTCCCGCATCCGCGGAGGACGCGACGAGCCATGACGCCGCCGCCGCGGCGGGCATCGGGAGGGAGCTGGTGCCCTACGACGGCGGCGACGCGTCGATGCCGCTGATGAGCTCGTCGTCGCGGTGGCCGAAGCACGAGGTGGAGGCGCTGATCCGGGTTCGGTCGGGGCTGGACGGCCGGTTCCAGGAGCCCGGGCTCAAGGGCCCGCTGTGGGAGGAGGTGAGCGCGCGCATGGCGGCGGCCGGGTACGGCGGCCGGAGCGCCAAGCGGTGCAAGGAGAAGTGGGAGAACATCAACAAGTACTTCCGCAAGGCCAAGGAGAGCGGCAAGAAGCGCCCCGCCCACGCCAAGACGTGCCCCTACTTCGACGAGCTCGACCGCCTCTACTCCCGCTCCGGCTCCGGCGCCGGAGCCGCCGCTGCTGCCAACAACAATGCCATCATGGCCGGCGCGGGAAACGACGACGCCGCGGCCAACAAGCAGCAGGGCAGCTCGGAGCTGCTCGACGCGGTGGTGGTCAAATACCCCTCAGACAAACTCTACGGCCAGCCGCCGCCTACGTTCGCGTCCGACCGGGAACGCAAGGACGACGGAAGCAAGGACGACGGTGCGGCGCCGGACGAGGGCGAGGACCATGACATGGGCAGAACGTCGGTGAGAGCGGCCGACGATGGCCATGACGAGGAGGTGGACCAGAGTCACGCCCACGACAACGACGACGACGATCATTAGGAGACCAAGGAGTGGAGCTTAAATTAAGTAGGATGGCATGAGCAACTTAGCTAGCTCCATGAAAAATTTCTTCTTCTTCTTTTGTTATTAGTGCTGTACGTTGCTTGTTCTTAGCTTATGATCCATCACTTACTTGTTAGTACCACTTCTGCTTGCTTATACTATATATCTACCAGGGATAATTAGTTCAATTGATCAATGCCATAATTTCAAGCTAGATTGCTAGCTGGTACCTCCTACACTCTACAACATTTGTGTTTGTCGACCTTTTTAAATGTGTGAGGACGTGTAATGGTCAATGCTAGCAGAGATGTGTCGGCAGATGCATAATTTTTAACCATCTTTACCTTGTACGGTCTATGCTTAAAAATAGTGAAGAACTAGCTAGGTGTATTTTGTAATAGAGAAAAATAGAGGGAGGAAATTAAAGATCCCGGTTGTCTTTGACTGTCTGCCTGTGGTCCTTTATCTGACCATAATTGTGCACACTATGCTCAAATCTCATTGTAATGCACAAGTAATAATTGATGCCTCATGGCATACTCTTCCCCCTCCTCATGGCACGCTCTTCGCGGGCTGGGTTTCGGGTCAAGCCCGCAGAACCCAGCCCTGAACCCGGCCATAGTGCATGTTTTCGGTTCAAATCGGGGCCTAAATAATGAGAAAGGAATACATTCAGGGCATGCCTCCGTTTAAACCGACTCGACTTCTAGGGTCGAGCCTGGCCCGAGGTACACATCAGCCTTAAATTTCTGTTCTGAGTGACTGTTCCAGTGACGTGTCTTGGCTAAGTCCGGCCTAGGATTTTATGGCCGGGCTACCTGTTGTGAAGGCTAATTCCTCCTTTCTAGTAAATATCCGAATAAGAAATCCTTTAATTTAACCAAATTTGCGGAACAAAATCCAAATTTGTCCAAATATAAGTAAGTTTGACCCCAAGACACGGGCCTGACTCTTTTGATAGAAGGAATGGTGCATACAAATATTTTACCCGCCTAATGCTTGCTGCCTGTTGTTGGGGAGGGAAGACATCGATAGTTGTCTACTAGGAACCACCTACGGGGAGGAAGGAGAAGGTGAAGCGAGAGGATGAAGAAAAGATTGATCGATAAACTCACCATCGAGAGACAACAAAATACATAAGGGGTGATTAATCAGGGTCGAAAGTCCTGACTGGGTCCTCGACCATACCCCGAATTGCGACAACCACTAGCGGGATATAAAAAGAGGAGGGATTCATCGGCAGTGACACTTGCCGAAGAGAGGTGACATCGGAAAAATGGGTGAACACAACAACGGGAGAGGAGAGGCGGAACAAAGAAGGTGATAGATATTCTGCTTCACGGTGCTAGGTTCGCAGATCGTGTGCCGCTTAAACTTGTTCTTTTTTTTTAGTTTGTGTTATTTTTTGCCAATTGCATTTATCAGCTTGTTTTGCAGACGAGTGTCCCGATGGATGCTATAGCTTTGGACCCAGCTAGCTAGGCGAGTCGACATGATAATTCGTGGACGTACAGCCACGAACGACACGGCCAAGACACGGAACAGTATTGATTGAAGAAGTGGTCCGTGCACAACAGGACATGAAAACCAAGTGGTGCGTGAGGAGCTTCTGTAAAAATTATAAATCTCTAAACCAAGTGCATTTTTTTGAACAATTGCAGCTAATTAAGCAGAGACATGCTATTGAGAAGAGCCACCATATATACCATACGTCCTCCTCCATGGTGGACGGGTGTGATTGATAAGTGATTAAGTGGTCGCCCATCAAATAGATTCAGTTTCGTCGTCAGGCACGTACATGTACGTTCGTGTTTTGAAACTCGCCTCTAAATCTCTAATGCATGCATGTACATACGAGCCTCTAATGTATTTGACCAATTCAAGCGGTGGTACACGCACCATACTTTTTCTTCGAAATGGGGAGCGTACCCACAGCTCTGCATTAAAATGACGCGCACGAGTTGCAAAGTTTGAGAGTATTACAGTTGCCGAATCACTTAGAGTGGATACAAAAATTAGCCACTCTAAAATTGCAGTCCTAATTATTTAATTTTGCTACCCGCCGGAAGATAACCCTAACGACTGCTAATAAATCGGGCACATCCGGTATCCACAACTCCTCGCTGGTACAATAGGCGAGCCCACATGAGAATCTTGACCGCCTTGTTGATAACCTACAAACAGTGTACAACTTTCATCTTGATAAACACAAGATCATTTTGATAACTCCAAATCCTCCAAAGAAATGGCGAAACTCCAATTTGAATGTGTGCTTTGGTTTTCTTTTCAATACTGTTCAACGAATTGCCAAACAAATTAGTAATACTAATTGGAGGACAAATGTTCTCCAAGCATTTCGCAAAAAGGGTAAGTTATAACTCCACAGACTCATCAGCATTACAATAAATGCATTTAATTATCTTTTGTTAACACTTCTTTTCTATGAAGAAACCATCTAAAAGATCTTAATCTTTATAGAATCTTTGTGAATGTCTTGTTTGTGCATTCATAAAATCAAGGCAGGATCACTTTTTGGTTAAGTGTTGTTTGTCATACTATCTACTAGACTACTACCACTACTACTAATTTTGGTTATATATGTATATCCTACTCACATAAGTACGATCGATTTGACGAGTGCAATACAAGAGAACTACAACTACGAACAGGAGTATCAAACAGTTTGACGTACGTACACTGTCGATTTGTTTTTCCCGATCGATATATTCCTCTTGGAAACTTGTGCATGCAGGCAGGAGTAGTTTATCGCACTGTGCTGAGCGCTGCATCATGTGTTCAAGGACTAAACAAATGCTGTCAGGTGGTGGTGGCCTGCATCATGATGCTGTCATATTCATATAATCACACGTACGTCCAGATGATTATGGTGCCCTAAACTAATCTATCCAGGTGGTGGTGGCATGTAGGAGTATCAATCTAAACTTATCTTAAGTTTCTTAGCTAAGCCCTGGATGCATGCGCACGCTCCTGCTGCTGTGCTTCGGTCACACGTATACGATTCCTGATCTCGATGCATGCGTGCGTGGACAGGCGGGATAAATCTGTGTCAGGAGATAATTATAAACGCAAGTGTGTGCAAATTTGTGTCCCCGGTTTTCCTTTGCTTAGAAGCCCTCGGTTTCAGATTTTTATCTTACGGGTGTAAAATGTTATAAACGACAGGCAATAAAGCGATAAAGAAACGAAAGATCAACACAAGGACGAGATGGGATTTAACATGGAAAAACCCTTCCAACAACAAAAGAGAAAAAACACAAGGATCAGTCGGTAAATTTTCAGTATGATCGGGTGAGATTATAAACGACGGGATTTACGACTTAGACTGATCCTAAACCGGCAGGTTACAAGATGTATATATAGTGGTGTCCCGAAAACGACTCGTACCGCACCGCGGGGGTTTATCTTTATGAATTTGGATCATCACAAAACAACATAAAATGGAGTTTTCACATGGTTAATTATAAGGGTTATGTCATTTGTACGATTGACTCAAACTATAACTGGCCACACTTTGTGTCCGTCCGGGCCTAAAAAGGCCGGTGCTACAACCTAGACTAGAACCCGACTTGACTGTCGGGACAGAGAAATTGGATCCGAGCCTAGACCGAGGCTAAAAACCCAGCGCCGCGATTCACCATCCGCGGTGACTGAGGAAGCCGTTCCGGTGTCGACGGGGACGAAGAGTAAGTCTGCCGTAACAAATCGGCGGGATGGTGACGGGAGAGGCGAGGAAGGAGGAGAGAATTGAGGATGCGAGTGGTCTGATCGGCGGGTCACAGGCTTACTGGGGAAGGACACACTTTCCGCACGCGTCCGGAATCGACGCAAACTCAGCTCAAATTTAAACCGAAAGGGGGTCACGACGGACAGAAATCGGGTTCCGTTTGTGTCATCCCGTTCGGTCTTAATTTTGACTCGAGATAAACGCACCGGCGGTCCTAATTCTTTCTTGGTACCTTCAGTTTGGTCCTAAATCTTTAAAATTGCACATCCAGGTCCTAATTCTTTTGTAAGTGATTCACCCGAGGTCCTATTTTGTTCTGACGGCTTTGACCTGCCTACGTGGCGCTTTGACCACTGCCACATCAGCAGTATAGACCCAGTAGAATCAGTTAAAGCTGCTTCTGTAGCTAGCTATTGCACGCTAGTACGCTCATCCATGCGTTGGGTGTAAGACTCTAGAGATCGTCTTGCCGACCGCGTTCGTGCTGCTCGTCTTCTTACAGTGGCGGTGGCAGTGGTTGCAGCCACGTTTTTGTTCATGTGGAGGCTGTGCATGTTCACGGAGCTCAAGGCCCTCGAGGACTTTGGCATGGCTCGGCTATACGACCATGGCAACAATACTACCAGCGCACCGGTATCCCTACTAAGCCCTACTGCTGATGTGGCAATGGTCAAAGCGCCACGTAGGCAGGTCAAAACCGTGAGAGCAAAATAGGACCTCGGATGAATCACTTACGAAAGAATTAGGATCTACATGTGCAATTTTAAAGATTTAGAACCAAACTGAAAGTACCGGGAAAGAATTAGGACCGCCGGTGCGGTTATCTCTTTTACTCATATAGATTGATACAGATGTGAGATGTGGACGGACTTGACGTGTCGGTCCGTTAGCTTTGAATAATATTTTCCATTAAAAAACCGAAGTCCATTTGTCCACTCCCATGGCAAGGACATGTGTTCGCCGGTGTGACGGATCTTTGAGAAGTGTGCGCTGAGTACCAACAACGAATGACGTCACTGAGAGGGCGCTGGTGGGCCCCGGTCCGTTGCACATGTCAGGCCCACGCAGGCCCAGCATGCAGGACCATCCTTCCATCGCCGTCCCGTCTGCTTCCGCCACGCCTTCCTTCTCTCTCTGTCTTCATCAATAATAAAACGAAGCTAGACGACGCCTCCTCCTGATTTCCCTCTCTTTTCTTTCTTTCTTGCTTTCTCTTATCTTATTGGGAGGATGCCCAGCTTGTCTGCTAATTCAATTTCATCCACCCACCTCACCGGATAACTACATGCACGTAGTATGGATCTGCGATTTCAGATTTTCAGTGGTCCAATACGTGTAGTTTGGAGAGTACCTAGCAAGTTGATGCAAGACAGCAAGAGCTGAAGTTTTTGATTTACAAGCTTAATGCATAAATGGGGGAATTGACAACCACTGTTTGGGGGAACACTTATACTTTACTACTCCCCTGAGTGATATTATATCATATATATACTTGGACACTATTTATTTTTGCGAATTCTCGACGCCTTGATTGTCAACTAATGCCACATGTGTACCCTCCAAAATATTTTCACTGGCCTCATAGCCCAAGGTGAACAGCGCCAAAATTTGTGGAGGTCGGCCCTAGGAAGTTCCACCGTCGTCAAACAAACGTCACCTCAAAGCTCCTCGACATCGACCTCTTGGACCCATTTGGTGACCAAATGCCTCAGCATCGACCTGCACGCTACTGCTCCTAGGACCAGATCTGAAAATAATTTTCCAAAAAAAAAACACACATGTGCCACTAGTTCAATCGA
Source organism: Poa annua (assembly GCA_026929855.1). Lineage (NCBI taxonomy): Eukaryota > Viridiplantae > Streptophyta > Magnoliopsida > Poales > Poaceae > Poa > Poa annua. The sequence continues at coordinate 1,306,986 of CM049436.1, forward strand.
GGGGCCAGATTTGGGAAAAAATACAGCTATGCACGTTTCCAGACTTCTAGGTTTTCACTTATTGAATTGGTCGCTGATACTTTCACACACTCACACATATGTCACAAATGAGCTAGATATTCAGGAGGAAATCAATGCACAATCTTAAGTGGTCATGGCCAACCCGATGTCTCGGCCCGACTCTGGCCCAAGTAAAAATAGGTCTATTATCAAAAAGATGTTAAGTACTATATTGTACTATGATTAATTTTTAATTTAACTCTTTCCATGCTGAATCACGAAATATTTTCTAGCATGCCTAGGGTCAGGTTCGAGATTTGAAGGGCGTGCATTACATATGAAGCCCGGCGTGAAACCCATGCAAGATTGCCAGGGTATGGCAGACTAGGTTTGGTTGCTCGTGCCACCCTTTGGGACATATATATGAAGTTTGCTTTTTTTTGTACTGATTTTTTCTTTCACAAGTTTATCTTCTTCCTTTTATGTGAGAGTATAATTCTTATGACTAATATAAATTTATTTTAACTTGAATGCTACTTTTTTCCTAGATTATTAAAATTTTAGAATGAAATCGAATGTTGTCCTCAAGTAAGGCAGGACTGTTTGTTAAGGATTATATGCATCAATGGTTAGGACAGCTTGATTAGTTTGTGGTCCTTCATCTCTATCAATCATGGACTCTCTTAATTAACTTCCTGTTTCCTAGTGTGCAGTAGTACACGTACGTGTGTGCGGATGAGACCGACACTTGATTTTTGTATGGACCCCGTGCATTGCTATCGACCCGATGCAACCACATGTGTATCATGTTGATGACGAAAGGACCATCCTACATGCTAGCTGTTCCTATATGATTGAGACTATCAGGGTCTGATATCATATTAAATTGATCTACTAGCTAACTATTCCAAAATCCGATCTGATGGAAACAATTAAGCTTTATGTTTGACAATAGGGTTTGTCACTGCACATCAATCCAAGGTCACCGCCCCCAACATGGAAGAACAACATCGAGGTCGTCATCGTCATCGCCGGCAAAACCCTTGGATAAATTGGGCTGAGGACATAGGAGTGGGCGCTCTATGGCGAGTGCCTGTAAGGAGGCTAACAAAGTCGGAGAACTATCGGCCAAAACGAGTTGTTCTGAAAGTTTGGATGAATTCTAAGTTTTGTTGTGCGGTTCTCCACTTCAGATCAACGGTGATGGGTGCCGAGGTTAATTCACTTAGGATCTTCCATCAGATTTTTTTTAACAAGTTGACCTCGAGGGATTTACTACCGTACTTTTATTATTGAGACCTGTTTTTTTTGGAGGAATAAGGCATGAACTTATGAAAGATGCTACATGCACATGGATCTATTTGGTGGACGGGTCCAGAGGGTCACGCACAAATTGCCAAAATATTGATGAGGTGCCGATATCATAATTGTTGGCCCTAGCTGGTAGGAAACAATTTTGCAAGTGGCACACGACGGAGGAGGCACTGAAATCGGATCCTGGCCGGCAGGGGTACATCAGCTAACAGGTGAGATGTCTGGGTACCACATCGCATGCAAATTAATTTGTCTTCTCTCGCTCATTATATTCATTCTGGTACATGGATTATGTATTTATTTAGTTAAAGATAAATGGTGTAATATGCAAGATTGTGGAGATTCTCAGAAATGGGTGGAGTATTAAGGATGACTCCAACCTCGATATATTTAATTTGCGTGTGTGTCTATTTTTATCCGCGCGAGTCAAAATCAAGATCCAATGTTGCGACGTTAACAGATCGATGTGGGCAACCAATTCTCGGCCCAAAATTTGGGTCAAGTGATGTCGGTCGCGAACACGCAGACAACACTTGTGTCCTTCCCCAACCCGCCCCAGGTCCGTCCATCAGTCCGTTCCTAACCCAATGTTTTCCTCCTTTCTCGCCCCTCTGGTCGCCACCCGAGTTGGCCACCCGAGTTGGCGTTGCAGCCCATCTTCAGTGCGGCTAATTTGCCCACAACACAAAGCATGGTTATTTTGCTCCAGTGCGGCTAATTTGTTTTGTTCCACCAATCCTCCAAATCCTTGGCATACCTCTTCTTCGCTCCACTGCGGCTAATTTGTTTGTTCCACCAATCCTCCAAATCCTTGCCATACCTCTTCTTCGTCAAAAGAATACCATAGGCAATGGGATATGCAGCACAAATGGCGGTACCATATAAACCCACATAGGTGAAGAAACTGGTTCTCCTTTGGTCTCTTCGGAGCATGCGCCAATAAGGATCGCCGGGTCTTGGCTCGATCTGCGTGGAGAGTCGGTGCAGCTACTCGCCGTTCTGTCATGATACCCTAAAGGGAGTCTTGTAAGTTCTTTGGAAGTCAGCGACGAGGTCGTAGAGCTCCTCCTTCTTTTCCTGGATCTTGGAGAAGCGACTGGCCGCGATGTTGGCGTCATCCACCATGGTGCCCTGCAAACACGAGGAGAAGAGTACTGAGGCAAATCGATAATGGTGGTGGATCGGTGGTGGGTGAAAGATGTGAACTTTGCATGCAACGCACGCACCTTGGTAGGGGTGTGGAGGAGCCTTGCCGTTGCCGGCAATCGCCGGCCCTCCTCCGCCGCGATTGCTGCTGACTTGGACCGCTGGAGCACGCCGCCGCCGCCGGCGAGCCTCCTCGCCGCGTACCGAAGCGCCGTCGCCATGTCTGGTTTCCACTTCTTGATTGGGCCTCTCTCTCTTCCTGATGGCAGATTTATCTATGGATCGTCAGAAAGAGAGATCGCGATCGAATCCGCCTTCGTCTCCAGATCCTAACAGGAAAAAGACTAGATCTTGTTGGGATTTCCAAGTTAGGGTTCCGACTCAAACTCTGGATTTCTTCCTCTTTCTTTCTTTCTTTCTTTCTTTCTATGGAATATGCATGCATGCCGACCGACGCTGCTGCCGTCTTAATCAAGGCACGTTTCAGAAACACAACAAGAGCTAAATGCTGCACTGTATATACACGTCGTTGCGATACTGTTTGGCCTCACTTGAAAACGGTAGCTGCCTATAATGCAGTTGCGCAACAGTGTACAGCGTACACGTTTATCATCAGTTCATCACTGCAGCTTTCGATTAAAATAACATTTTGAAAACTTATTTCCTGTGGCTGGCGCAAGTCTCAAGCTGCTGGCTGTGACGCGTGCTTTCTAATTAAGCAAGATAACTGCATTGCTCTCACCAATACTGGTAAGCAGGGATGCAGATAGAACGGAAACTCTTCCTTTTTTAAGAAAAGAAGAGAAACGAAGTGCAAACACAGAAGCATAAACGGAACGAAAATTGGAACATAAACTTTTATACGAAAACGGAATGATACGTTTCGGTAGAAAGATCGTGGAAATTATCTCTGCACGTACGTGAACCGCTAGAGGATCCCCTTGACGGCCTCGCCGGTATGCTGTGTCAGCGAAATGATCTCTGCACGCACGCGATCGGCGGACGGAAGATGTCGAGAATGGCCAGTGCGGGGCGAGGAGAACACAGGGGAGAACATGAGCAGGGCGATTAGAAGCGCGGCGACGCCAGAAGCGTGACGGCGGTTGTGGTGCAGACCATTGAAAGGGGGCGGTGACGATTTAGCAAGAAAAATGAAAGGGATTTTGTCGGGCCGGTATCCTCTACAGTAGCTGAAGTGTAGTTACTGCCGCCGCCATGCGGGCCACAATCTGTCACCGAGACAATAACCGTAGAGGATCTCAATCCGGAGCTTGGCGTCGTATATATTTACGTATCTAATTAATCAACTTATGAACCGATTGGATGGATTAGTCACGGTGGGAGTAACTAAGGGGTAATATAGATGCCACCTAGAAAAAAAAAAATGACGTGACATGTAATTAATGTTGAGAGACCATCGCACTGTTTGAAAGAGAAAATATGCGTATAAAGAAATAAGTAAAACTACATATAATACTACTTCTATATTATTTTGCCCGTGAGAGTAGTATAGACTAGCAACATGTTTATGTTACTGTTGATATTACTCCTCATTTTAATTAGTCTTAGACATGCACAGATAGATGCATGATCGTCGTCGTTTTCTAGGATCAGCCTCCGAACAACCCACACTGTATCGCTGACTATTGGTGCATGGATACGGGTGTTCATTGATAGATGAGTCCAGATAACCTAGACAAGTTCATGATTAGCAGTACGTCCAATGTATGGGCTGGATGCCGTACACAACCATATAGCCCTAGACGGCTAGACACAAGTACTGCTGGTCTACATCACTCATGATAAATATTACTCCCCCGATTCCGTGATGTATAACAGGTTATAGTATTTATATTTCCGTATTTATGCATATAAATATATCTAAACATACTTGAAAACATGTTCATTTCATTTAGTATGTATTAGAAAGCATGTGAAACATTTAAACCATTTTATATTTAATAGCGGAGTGAGTCCTCCATATATTTAATAAATGAGGCGGCGATAGGACAAATTAATAAGGAAATACACTTGTGCTTCGTTTGGATGTTCGTATTGGAGGGTTTGAAATTGAATGGAACCCATTAATTCTAATTCTCTGTTTGGGTGTTTTATCGGTTGAATCTGGTCGTCCCGTAAGAATGGAACGGAAGAGTCGATTCAATCCAATTATTCTGATGGGCGACACTCCGAATCGGAGATCGAATGCATCTTTCAGTTGTACATCAATTCTATGGAATCTAACCGTCAGTTCCAGCTGTTTTAAATTCTAAACACAACAACCAAACATCATAATTAAAAAAAAAAATCAGAATCTAGTTTCAAATTCTACGTTCACATATGGACGTGCATGAGGCGTGACATGCATGTAGGTGGGCTTGGCTGCAGGCCCACAGACAGGGAGCGGCCGAGCCGTTGCTGTCAGTCAGCCCCACGCCTCGGATGCATGCCTCACTGTCCATCTAGTCGTTTTTTTCTCAACAGTACACGATGTCTGTTGTTTGTTTCTCTGCATGATCGAGCAACGTCATAGCTTGTACGTGATGTTGAACCGTGCATGTTGCATGTTGCCTTTGAGTATCGATGCATACATGACGATGATTTGTGGTACGTACTGTAGGTTAGATGACAGCAGGTTAATATGGGGGATACTAGCTAATTTTCGATAGAGCGCTCGAATGATTTTGTCCGTTAAACGACATATATAACTAGCTATCGGAGATGAAAACAGGGTGCAGCTAGCTAGTCCTAACGGCCGGCGCTCTGCCGCGACTCCTCGCCACCCCGATCTCCTCCGCCGGTCCCTGCCTACCGACCGGCAGCAGGACTGCAGGAGCGACGGCGATCGGATGCGATATTTCAGGGTGCAGCAGTCTACCTAGCGCAGGGATATGCAGCAGTGCTGGACGGCAACGGAACAAACAAAACCCAACGCCGCCGGGCCATGCCATGCGGATCGCTCACTCACTCCTTGCTCGATCTCTACACAATGCAGGATTGCTGTCACTGTGCATCAAATTGTTTTTTGTTGAGGGAGGTCACTGTGCACCAAATGAACTGGTCCACGCATGCATGGTAGGGGCCTCCATGCAGGCCACTGGAGCATAGGTCGCAATCAATCGCACGGCGCGGTCCGTGCGCCCGGCCCATGCATGATTGATTGAATGCATACACCGGCCCACGCAAGGTTCCAAAACGTTTGCTCATACGGCCGCCCGCTTTGAATGCTGTGTGTCCCTCCCCGGGCGGCCATGCATGCCTCGTACACCCTTCATTCTTAAATTTAAGACGTTCTAGCATTTGTTTAATATATATATATGTGTGTGTGTTTATACACGTCGTAGTATATATGTTCATTTATTTTAATATATATATATATCTAAGCAATACGTGAAACAACTAAAACATCTTATAAGCTGCAGTGAAGCGAATCATCCTAGACACAAGTGCTATCGTGCGCGTCATATACTCACGTTTCTTGTGATCAACAACTCCTGGAGTAGTCGTTCTGAACGTGTGAGAATGATAGGGCGGGAGCAAGCCACGATGACCACTGAGATCATGGGTAGACTCAAAAATTAAGGAATTCTTGTTCAATGTCCGTGCGTTGCTACAGAATAATAAAATATGCATGCGCAAGCTATTCTATTTTGTCAACCGCGTCAATACATTGTATGCGTGTCTCTATGGACTTTTTTTCGCACCTCACTCGAGCTTATTGTTCGTCCTTCCTTCATGTGTTTCTATCCATGTCCCGTCATGTGCATAATGGGCATGGTATTTGATTCTTCTTGTAACACGCACACACTTTCGAAAATGGGAACACCAGACACTACAAAAACTATATGCTACACCTAGATCAACACTACGCACTATATGCTATACACTTAGATCACACATAAATCGAGTAGCAAAACGTCGGCGGATAGCAAGTTCTGCTTAGGTACGCAGAGATAAAAACACATGAAATTTGAAATCATTTATAATTTGGGGAATTCATTTGTAACAAAAACGTTAGCATAGGCTGAATGTAATTGGACACACTGTGTTAATACATGAACCCCGTGCCTTCACTCATTTTTTGTTGGGCCAATAGCCAACACGCGTGTTGGTTTTGTGATGCGGACAAGGACAAAACTCTTTATGTTGCTCAATAAAGTAATGAACCCTATCGAAGGAGGTACTTCGCTTCCCGATACTAGTCACAATGGTGAGTAACATAGAGTAGTAACATACACATTTTATGAGTCTATGTTACTACGTCCATAGCGGGTAGGAGGTAGTAACTTATGTGTGGTGTCATGCAGGAAATTATTAACTAGGTTGTAGACACATATTACCTTGAACATACGTAATGTTATGGTAACATAGCTAGTTACTCTGTTTGTCTCTCTCTTATTTAATTACATGACACATCATCATTTTTATCTATGTGATACTTATGTTACCATCTATGTTACTCTCACAGTGAGTAGTCTGATAGTGCCTGTCCTACAGATGCCCAATCATATCTATTGGACGAGACACGAGTGAAGATAGCCATGATGACCACACTTCATATGGTTGTTGAATATTTACAACCATATAGAACATGATCATAGTTTCAGGGAGCTGTATATATATCTAGCAAGAGATGGAGACTTGACTATAAAATAGAAAAATTGGAGAGAAATATCAATTGCGAAGCAATTTCGACATCTAATTTACGTATGGAAGAATTGAAACATATGGGCTTGGGATGCGGCAGGAATTCGTCCAATACTAGGGCTTCGACGAGCTTGGAGGTTTTCTTGGTACCGTACAAAATTACTATCAACCACTAGACACTAGTGCCGCATTGACGATGAATATCTTTAATTTGTTGATGATATTTTCGTTTTATTTATCGGAGGGAGTTGTATGAGACGTAACAATGCATAGTTGGGGCCGGTGGGCTTAGCTGCAGGCTCACAAGCAGGCAACGTCGTCCGAGCCGTTGCTGTCAGTTGTCAGCGCAATGTCTGGTTGTTTATTTCTTGAGAGGACGACGGTGTCTATTGTTGGGTCCATGGACAACCCGAAATAACCAAAGCGAGGACTTGTTGATGCAAGGATGCCCCTTCCAGCGAATTGTTAGGCGATTAGGATTCTGTCGTCGCTTAGTGCTCCGTGGTCGATCACACCTCTCCCCAGCCATTGCCTAATTCTCTGAGCTTAATAAACTAAAAATGTCATGGTTCCTTAAAACACGAAACAAGGTGTTTTGACTACGAGATTAATAAACTAAAAATGATGGACTAGATGGAAAGACCACAAGATTTAGGCTTTTACTGTATTTAATTTGCACCAATAGCTACGTACAAAAATCTACACGCTACTCATGAACCCCCATTGAAGGATGTAGTTGGCTCTACCGGAGAATTTTCTAAAACTCGAAAATCTGACAGGGCGCCGTCAGTCCAAATTTACAACAGGGGGTAAAGCAACATGCTTCTACGAGTTACAGCTAGCCACAAATTACATCGGTAATATAAGACCGGAGGGCCCTGGTAGCGCCTCTGTCAGCCTGGTGAAATCTGTGAACCCAAAGAGCAAGGTCCGAGTTGATTCTGTGAAGGGCAAAACGGGGGTACATGAGATAGCATTGAACACGGGATCATTTCTTGCTAATTTCTAGATAAGGCAAGCGAAGATTTTTAGCTTGGAGGGAAGATTTTAAGCCATGAGGCGTTTGTCCCTCTCACGGGAGAGGGAGATGGAGTCGATAGTCCGACGCACCTCCATCAGTTCTGAGGCCGCCGCAGAGCTCAACTTTGTCTGAAGAGAGAGCCCGGCCGAGACCACGGTGTCCTGGGACATATGTTTCACAGATAACCGTATGCTACCCAAAACTCTTCTACTTACGAAATCGTCATTATTTGAGGCTAATTCTGATGATTCAGGCCAGTATGTAAAAGCTGTGGTTATGATCCGCTTGTATGGGTATGAGTTTCGTTTCCGCCGTGAGTCTGCTGAGTTTATTCCTGATCCAAATTTCAAGCCTTTCTTCTGGAAGAGGAAAGATGATGATGCCGACGGGGAGGCTGGTTTTGAGGGTAATGGCAAGTTACCCGACTCATCGGGTGGTCGCACAAACCCTTCAGCAACAAATATGGAGGTGGACTCTACTCATACGGGTAACGATGCTACACATGGAAAATCTGTTGTTGCTTCTCCGGTTCTGCATGGTGGTCTTTCTGTGGCTGTTACACCTTACAACCCTTGCCCGCGCACGCCTACGGCCGTTGCTATCGTGGAGAGGGTCAAAAGGTTGTCGCCGGCACTGATCGCCCCTGTTCTTGGTCCGTCGGTGGCTAGTGATGCTGTTGCGTCTTCCCGGTCGGCATCGCCTGCGCGTGGACGCCCGAACATGATCAAGAGGACGACGCTGGGATCGGGACGCATTTCATGCAGTCGGACGCCGTCTCCTGGTCGCACAGGTGGGCCGGTCGGGGCAGTACTCTCCGCTGGACGCGCTAGTGGGCCGGTTGTCGCCTCGGTATCCGCTGCGCGGTGTGCGGAGACGACCTGCACGTCGCCAACGCCCAGCCCGGCCCAGCTGTCTTCGGCGCCTCCAGGGGATGGAGCTGGTTCGCTCGCACCTGCTGCAGTGACGGGCGCGCATGGCGTGTTTGGCCTCCTTTCGTCGCCCGGAGCGGCAAAGGAAGCTGGACAGGTTCTGGGACAGGGCTGCTTCGACTATACGCGTGTCCCCGAAGCTATTTCTTCACCGCCATCGTCGGGGCCGTCGACTACACCGGAGCTGCCCCAGACTGTAGCCTCGGAGAGGGTCTCCACTTCACCCTTGACTCCTCCCGGGGCTACGGTTAGGGTCGCGGCTTGCTGCACTCCGCCGACACCATCCCTACAGTCATCGCCGGCGACTCCTGCACCTCCCATTCAGTTGAGGAGGAGTGCGAGGCATGTGGTGGACTTAGGGGGTGGTGCGGCGACGGATGAGGATGTCACGAAGAAGGCGATGCGGCGCAAGGCTCAGCAGAACCTCGACAGTAGTGGTAACTTACCTTCCGCTAAGTCCTTTTTGCGTTTTTCTGATTCCCGCATAGTTTCCAATTTAAGTAGTTTAGGAGTTTCACTTGGTAGTTCTAGTCATGCTATTTCGGTTTCTACTAGTGTGTTGAAACATATGGAATATGACCGGTTAACGGTAATTCCTAAAGTTTCCACCATGTCGGATAACTTTCTTTTTGACGATGAGGAGGCGAATGCCACATTGGATGGTCAGCTTCTCTCTAGTCTTGTTGGGGTCGTATCAGAGGTTGGTTTGGATGAGACAGAGCTGAGTTCATTATATGATCTAAAAGCTTCTGGTCGTAAGTCTAAAACTTCCGCTGAAAAGCGATCTAGTAAGAGGCCTAAAGTTTCAAAAGCTAAAATTGTTTCCCGATGAATGGCATGTTTCTAAATAGCAGAGGTCTACGCGACTTGGCTAAACATGTTCATATTGCTGACTGCTGTCGGGATCACAATTTAGATTTTGTGGCTATTTCGGAGACGGGTAAAAGAGACTACACACCAAGTTTACTTAACCGCCTTTCTGGTGGTAGGGACTATGAGTGGGTCTCTCGTCCGCCTCGAGGCCGTTCGGGTGGCATCCTTGTCGGCGTACGGACTGATACAATGGATGTTTTAGCTAGTTCGGTTGGTGAGTTTCATGTTAAACTACACATCCGTAACAAAGCTGATAATTTCCAATGGAGTCTCGTTGCTGTTTATGGAGCGGCCCAAGATGATTTTAAGGCTGACTTTTTACGTGAGCTTGTTAATCTTGCAAAGGACAATCCGCACCCTATTTTAATTGGTGGCGATTTTAATTTGCTTCGATTTGCGCATGAGAAAAGTAGAGGCCGTTTTGACAGCCATTGGCCTTTCCTATTTAATGCTGTCATTGACAGCTTGGATCTTAGAGAGGTATCCATGGTTGGTAGACAGTTTACATGGGCTAACAGTCTCCCTGATCCGACATACGAAAAACTGGACCGCGTGTTAATGTGCACCGATTGGGAAAACAAATACCCAATGGTGACGGTTCGCGCTCTAGAACGTATTGAGAGACTGTCTGACCATGCTCCTATACTTCTAAACACGGGAACGCCGCACCCTAGTTGTAGAAAACCGTTCAAATTTGAACTTGGTTGGCTACATAGGGAAGGCTTCCATGATATGGTTAAGAATGTATGGGAAAGACCGGTAGCGGGACGTTCGCCAATTGAGAGATGGAATAACAAAATGCGTGCTTTACGCAAGCATCTGTCTGGTTGGGCACGTCATGTTACAGATATTCTTAGGAAAGAAAAGCAACGACTGTCAGCCATTATTGATGAGCTGGAGGCCCTAGCGGAAGTACGGACACTATCTCCACATGAGATTGAACTGAAAAGTCAATCGAATGCGCAAATAGCAAACCTACTACGTGAGGAGGAGCTCAAGTGGTATCAGCGGTCCAAGTCTCAATTTATTCTTGAAGGAGATTCGAATACTAGATACTTCCATAGTCTTGCTAATGGCAGACACAGGAAGAAACGTATTCACTCTCTTGTCCATATGGACGGAAGAATTGAGGGCCATGAACAGCTAAAGGCTTACATTACTAATTATTATAAAAATCTGTTCGGCGAACCTGATGAAGGCAACTTCAGAATGGATGAAGCCAGAACGGAGGATATCCCCCAAGTTTCCGCTGTGGAGAATAGCTTACTTACAACCCCCTACACTGAGGAGGAAGTAAAAAAGGCCATTTTCCTGATGGAACATAACAAGGCTCCGGGTCCGGATGGGTTGCCAGCAGAGTTTTATCAAACATTCTGGGACACCATCAAGGATGACCTGCTCCTTATGTTCAGTGCTCTTCATGCTGATCAACTCGAGTTGTTTCGGTTGAATTTTGGCGAAATAATTTTGCTACCTAAGGTGAATGAGGCAGAAAGGATTCAACAATTCAAACCTATATGCCTCTTGAACGTTAGTTTCAAGATTTTTACAAAAGTAGCCACGATTCGTCTGAATACAGTTGCTGAACATGTGGTGCGACCGTCTCAAACTGCCTTTATGCAAGGACGTAATATTCTTGATGGGGGTAGCTGTGTTGCACGAAACGGTTCATGAGTTACATTCCAAGAAACTAAATGGGGTCATTCTTAAATTAGATTTCGAAAAAGCTTACGATAAAGTCAAGTGGTCTTTCATCCAACAAACACTCAGAATGAAAGGTTTTTCGGATGAGTGGCGTGCTCTAATTCGTAATTTCGTATCGGGAGGTAGCGTGGCCATCAAAGTTAATGATGATGTTGGACGTTATTTCCAGACTCGAAAAGGTCTTAGACAGGGCGATCCATTATCCCCTATGCTTTTCAATATAGTGGCGGATATGCTTGCTATTATGATTGAGCGCGCTAAAGTTGATGGTCAGATTGAAGGGTTGATTCCTCACCTTGTTGATGGGGGTCTCTCAATCCTTCAATACGCCGATGACACAATTCTTTTTATGGAACATGACATTGAAAAAGCTCGAAATCTGAAATTAATTTTAGCAACTTTTGAGCAACTTTCAGGTCTGAAAATTAATTTCCATAAGAGTGAATTGTTCTGTTTTGGCGAGGCTTTAGACGAGGCCGCCCTATATGCCGAACTCTTCGGTTGTGGGCAAGGTCAATTTCCGATTAGGTATTTAGGCATCCCGATTCATTATCGGAGGCTTACTATTGCCGAATGGAAATGCGTCGAAGAAAGACTATAAAAACGGTTAAGTAGTTGGAAAGGTAAATTGCTGTCCCTCGGCGGAAGATTGATACTAATAAATTCGGTGCTCAGTAATATGGCACTATACATGTTATCTTTCTTCCTCCTGCCAAAAGGTGTGCTCCAAAAACTGGATTATTATCGATCTAGATTCTTTTGGCAAGGGGATAGTGAGAAGAAGAAATATCGACTGGTTAAATGGAGTGTGGTTTGTACACCTAAAGACCAAGGAGGGTTGGGTATTCATGACCTTGAGGTCAAAAATACAGCTCTTCTAGCTAAATGGTTGTTTAAGTTGCTGACCGAAAATGGACAGTGGCAAACCCTCCTGAATCGGAAATATGTTGGTTCCAAACCGCTGTCACAAGTTTCTTGGAAACAAGGTGATTCGCATTTTTGGGCTGGTCTGATAGCTGCAAAATCACAGTTTTTCAGATTGGGACATTTTTCGATTAAAGATGGGTCCCAGATAAGGTTCTGGGAGGACACTTGGCTAGGCAATGCCCCACTCCGAGAACAATATCCGGCATTATATAATATTGTTCGTTACAAAAGTGATACCATTAAGAAGATAATGGCAACCTTACCTCCAGATGTAACGTTTAGGAGAGATTTGATTGGCCAACGGTTGGTTGCATGGCAAGCCCTTTTACAAAGGTTAGCCAATATACAACTTTCAGCCGGGCCAGACGAATTTCGTTGGAACCTACAAAAGAATGGCAAATTCTCGGTAGACTCCATGTATAATGCTTTATCCCATTCTCATATACCGGTTGATAGCAACAAGTTGCTTTGGAAGATGAAGATTCCACTTAAAACAAAGGTGTTTGGATGGTACCTTCGACGTGGAGTAATTCTAACCAAAGATAATCTTGCTAAACGAAACTGGCAGGGAAGTAAGAGTTGTGTTTTCTGTCATCAGAATGAAACAATAAAACATCTCTTTTTTCAATGTCGGTTCGCAAGGTCTATATGGTCAATCACCCAAGTAGCATCTAACCTTTATCCCCCACGCAGTGTGACCAATATCTTTGGGAATTGGCTACACGGTATCGATAATAGGTTTAGGTAGCTCATCAGGGTGGGAGCGCTTGCCATCATTTGGTCGCTATGGCTATGTAGAAATGATAAAGTGTTTAACGATAAATTGTCTTCTCCCATGCAGGTCATCTACCGGTGTACTGGTACACTCCGTTCATGGTCGTCTCTTCAGCGGGTGGAGCACCGAGACCTATTTATGGAGGTCTGTGCACGGTTGGAGTCCACGGCGAGGGATACTTTTTCCCATCATGGGTGGCAGCATAATCTACGGATTGAGCCACCACCACTTCAGGCGTAGTTACATTTGCTCATTTGATATGATATGTAATACGCCTTTGTTCAGTTTCGGATTGTGTACTGTGGGACAGCTGTGTGCATCTTTGTTATACAGAGGCTGGGTGTAAACGCTTAAACCTTTTAAGTAATAAAGCGCCTTTTATCGAAAAAAATCTCATCGGATAGCTGCTCTAGCAAGTTACTAGTGGCTAGATGTAGATATCCATCATGACCACTTAATTTGGTTGTTGCATAGGTACGACCGTGAATGTACATGGTTGTAGTTTGTCAGTACTGAGGAACCGGATATATAACCAGCGAGAGATGTACTCTAGTATATGATCATAGTGCAATAAGCATATGAGCGCTCATTGCCAAAAAATCCTACGAAACTACAAAAAACATAAAAACTTAATTCAAGTGTGTAGTAGTAATAGTGAGGCAATTTCGACACCTAAGTTACTTGATGTATAGCTAGTGAGCCAATTATAGATAGCCACGATGACCACTAAATATGATTGTTGAATATTTACAACCATACAGAACATGACCACAGTTTCAGGGAGAGCTATATATATATATAACTAGCAAGAGATTAAGACTTAAAAGCGGAAAAAAAATGAAGAGTAGTGTCAATAGCGAAGCAATTCTGACATCTAATTTAGTTATGGAAGAATTAGAATGTACGGGCTTGGGATGTACCAGGAATTCATCCTATTCAAGCGGGTCAAACTCTTTATGCAACCTGCAGTATGGAGGCAGTAGGATGGTACAATGATGGCGATCTTGTTCTGATTAAAAATCCCATGCTCCAGTCATAACTCGGTGTTCTTGGTTAGTCATAGCTGAAGAGCTTGGGAGGTTTTGTCCATGTTATTCATCGTGGACGACGAGTAGGTTACTTTTGTTTTCCGCCCGCCTGACTCTATGCGCATCCTCGGTTATACTTGTGCATCGTGGACAACAGTCAACAGGGCTCTAAGGGCATCTCCAGCGGCCCGACGTATTTATACCGTAGACGTCCGATTCCATCTGTTTTTGACCGGGGCTCGGAAAAACCCAACACAGCGGCCCGACGCAAAAAGACAGTGTTGTCCGCGGCGATGTAAACATGGTTCAAATTTGGACGTGGTTTGCGTCGCTGTGGACTGACCGGTCTGTCCACGCGCGTCCTTCTTAAGCGGCCTCAGCCCGCATGGCATACACATAATTGAAAATTAGATAACTTCATTAATTGCGCCGACGGCCACCTATTATGGGGTCTACTCGCAGTCGCTCGCCCCACTGACCGCCGGAGTCGTCGGCGCCACCACTACCGCCGGATAGATCTTCGCCCCGGATCGCGCGCTGACGCTAGCTTAGACGGTAAGCGCCAGGAACTCATCCTCCGCCCCGCCGCAACGCCCTCTGCGTGTAGTCCTCCGTCCTCCTCCATGCTCCGCCGGCCACAGAAACATGGCATGGGATGCGGATCAGCTCACTCACTCATGCAGCACAGCGCTCCCCACTGTGCAGTGTGCACCACATCCACATGAAGCTGTCCTGTTCAGTGCATTGCAATTGCTTGCATGGCACAGCCGGTGCACCGCATGATTTAAACGTTCGGTGATACCGCCTCCCGCTTTAATGCGTGCACTGTGTCCCTCGGACCATGCATCCTGCTAGTTGCACCGGCTCGGCCCCGGCTATACTGTTTTTATTTTCGATTGAAGCCAACATTATAAAATTTATGCATACTGTTTTCAATTACGAAAACAACCTTTTAGCAATTTCAAAAACTTTACACAGAACCAGAGTTGAAGAGCATATCCTTAAGCAATTTATCAACACTATCGATTTCTTCGGCCCGTTAGTTTCATCTTATCTACGGTTTTATTTAATCTACACGCAACTTCCAATTTAATTTATCTAATACACTAACATTTCACGTTCGAATTTAGCCCTCACATCTATGGACACAAATAGAATATTTCATATCCGTATAGAAAACTTCATAGGAGTATTATATATATCTTATACGCTTATACACTTTTAGGGGTATCCTCTAGTTATTAGACGGGGCAGCGAGAGAAAACTTGTCCGTGGTAAGATGGTTAGGATGATGGTTGTACTCCCGCAAACTAGAGTTTCAATCCTATGTTTGATGCTGGTGTTTCTTATTTATGTGGAATATTCTTTAGTGAGAGGCGACATTCCTGTTGACAGTGAGACGCCTGTGATGACTTCGTCAATCTTTAAGACCTGGTTCGTCGGTTCAGTCACTCGGAGGTGTTCATAGGGGTTGGCTCTATGTACATATGTTATGTTTATAGAGGATGAATGTAAACGCGTGTATATAATCGTTTACGTTGTACCGTGTTTGTAAAAAACAAGGCAGCGAGGACAAGATGAGCAGATGGCAGAGGTACTGATGTTTTTTTCATAGAGAGAGGAACATACATGAGACTTTGACACATGCATAGGTGGGGTCCCATGGTAGCTGCAGGCTCACAGACAGGGAGCGGCCGAGCCGTTGCTCTCAGCCACGCCTCGGATGCACGCCTCGCTGTCGGTCTAGTTGTTTTTTCTCAGCAGTAGACAGTGTCTCTAGCGAACAGGTCGCGATCGATCGAGCAACGTCAACTTGTACCGTTGTACTTGTACTGTTAGCACTAGGTCTTGTTCAACCGTGCATGCATGTTCACGTAGTCCCCTCTCGAGCATCCTCCAAAGAAATTAGTAGCAGTGCTCCCCTAATTCCAAACTTGATGATTGTTATTTGGTTACATGGGATATCTGTTTTAACAATTTTTGATCCACATGTATGTAGACATGATTTAGTATAAGATTCACATGCATTATACACTAAACCATGTCTACATGCGAAAACTTGCCTGTGGCAAGATGGTTAGGAGGGTGGTTGTGCCCCCAGCCCACCAGAGTTCAAATCCCAGATTTGACGCTGGTGTTTCTCATTTAGGCGGAATATTCTTCAGTGGGAGGCGACGTTCCCGTCGACAGCGAGGCGCCTGTGGTGACTTCGTCAATCTTAAGACCTGATCCGTCGGCTCAGTCTCTCGGAGGTGCTCATAGGGGTAGGGTGTGCGTGCGTGCGTTCATAGGGGTGAGTGTGTGCGCGTGTATATGAGCGCTTGCGTTGTACTGTGTTTCTCAAAAAAAAAAAACCATGTCTACATGCATGTGGCACAAAAAATGTTACTACAACATCTTATATTTTGCTACGGAGGAGTAGTAGACATGCTATAAGTATAAATATATTCATATATAGATAAATAGAAGACATCTAATTTAGCATGAAGGAAGTACACATTATATGCTCGGTCGATATGCGCTTGTGAGCGGACTCTGGTTAAATACTTCAACACTCGATCTGCGGGATGCATGTATGGCAAGCACAAATGGAAGGTGATGCTGAATGAAGATATGAGGGCTCCGCTGCATGGTTCCCGCGAGAGGCATTTTATTATAGCTCGTCTAGTTGTACTTGCTCGTCAATGTCACGTCATCGTCTTGTTGAGGATGCGGTCACTATGCTGTTCGGGGCTGTGTCACCGGAGTCGTACGACAACCTCCTCTGCTCCTTAGATTTAACAGCGGGAACAATTCCAGTTCGAGCTCGGTAAAGGATACTCAATATCAATATCCCAACTCCATACCTCGCGTGTATGTTTTAGATATACCGTCGGGAGAACCACCCACGGGGCATCAACTGAACTGCACTTCTACTGAGGCCCTTGAAGACCGTAGATGTGGCAATATCGAATCCGAATTGTCGACGGATGATTGATCACCCTTTGGTGCCACTTGTGGTTTTCAGTATCTTTTTCATCAGCTTAGATCATCGATCTTTCTTGGTGTGTTGTGCACTAGGCACTTATCTTTCTCGCTCTACTGTCGATAGCCATGTAGTGATGTACCTTGATGAATATATCTAGCTTTGTTTACGAAAAAATAAGAGGTCCCGACTGGCTGCCCATCGATAAACTTGAGCTCCAGCTCTAGCTAGCCTGACTGTGACTGAGCTTGCCTACCTGCAGTACCGACCGGCAGCAGGAACGACGGCGATCGGATCCGATATTTCAGGGTGCAGCAAGCGCAGGAGTATGTCTAGCAAAGCTGGACGACGGAACAAACAAAACCCGGCGCCGCCGGCCATGACAATCCCTGCCATGCATGCAGGATCGGGATCGGCTCAGTCGACCTCTACACATGCAGGATTGTTGTCACTGTGCATCAACGACATGGTAGGGGCCTCCATGCACAGACCACCGGACCAGGACATGGCGCACCCAGCCCACGTAACGTTTAGTGATACGGCCGCCCGCTTTGAATGCAGGGCTCGTCGTCGCCTTCATCACACGCCATCTACGATCGGCTCAGTACAACCTTCCAGCGTACATACTCACATTTCTTGAGATCAACAATTATTGGAGTACAAGCTATCCTATTTTGTCAGCCGCGCGTCCAGTACAATGTATGCTTGTCTTTATGAACTTTTTTTCACACCTCACTCGAGCTAGCCTATTGTTCGTCCTTCCATCTTGTTTCCTATTTGTTTTATAAGAACAAGGTCAAAACTCTGTGTATGTTGCTCAATAAAGTAATGAACCCCATCCAAGGAGTGACTGTCTTACAGATGTCCAACCGTATCTACTGGACGAGACAACTTGATTAAATGCATGGTAGGCCGTTGCAAAAATAACTAGCTGTATCCCAAACCATTTTGCTACTCACTCCGATCCATAAAAATTGTCGTTCATTTTGTACTAAGCTATTAATAGATGAGCGACGAGCGACATTTTTTATAAATCGGAGGGGTATTCAAAGCTCCGTGATTTGAGGAAGATACCGAACATGAATCAGATCGGCTAGTTGTGCCAGCAAGTTACTTACTTGTGCCTAGCCACCTAGGTGAACATGACCACAGTTTCAGAAAGCTAGCTGTATATATAACTAGCAAGAGGTTGAGACTTAACAATGATAAAACTGAAAAATTGGAGAGTAGTGTCAATAGGGAAGCAATTTCGACAACTAATTTACTTATGGAAGAATCGAATGCATGGGCTTGAGATGCACCAGGAATTCATCCTATTCAATCGGGTCAAACTCTTCGTTATGCAACTGGTACGGAGGGAGTAGGATCTATTTGGTACTCCGCTGCCCCGTACAATGATGTCGATGTTGTTTCGAATAAATCCCCCATGACTCGGTGTTCCAATCATGACTCCGTGTTCTTGGTTAGTCATAGCTAGCTGAGGAGCTTGGTAGGTTTTGTCCATGTCGTTCTTCTTCGTGGACAACGTACGTGTAGCTAGGTTACTTTTGTCTTGCATGCATGCCTCAATGTCTGGTGGTTTATTTCTTTCCTTTTACTTCTCCACTCCATCTGCTCTTAAAATTTTTTCGATCCGACAACTTTGTGTTTTTGTGCGTCGTACGGCCTGTTCTTCCGACATTTTTAACTGATCGGAGGGAGTAGTAGTTTATTTCTAGTAGTCAAATTACGGCTCAATTGTTTTTAAAGAGCAGTGTATTGACTAATCGTTTCAAAACTCCCTTGTATTATGATATAATTCATGAACATTTTTACTAAACAAATGCACGATGTAAATAAATACCGTTGGAGTAGTCAAAATCGATTATCCCAATTCAAGAATAATAAATGAATATATTATTCAAATTTGAGGATATCTTTCAAAAGTTTAAAACACATAAGTAGCACTAACTCGAAATGCGGCATTTCCATGACAATTCACCAACCATTTCGGGCCCGCTTGGATGGTCGTTTTCCAGCCGGAAACCGTCGGATAGGAATACGGACCTGACCACCTCCGTGTATTTTACAGGTGTAGGCGGGTTTAGAATTACGCAGTGGAAAAATGAACTGCCTTTTCAAGCGGGGCCTTCCGAACCCCGGGATTAATTTAGTTTTGTGAAGCCTTCAGCTCAACAATTACCGGGAAGAGATAGAAGCATGTGCACATGGCCGTCCTGATAATTAAGCGGATCGCACAATGATGTCGCTGATACGTTATGATGTCTCCACAAAACCAGAAGACCACAAAGGGGAATGCTTTCGTGCTAACCTTGTATGTAGTTAATTAACTCTCGCCCCAAACATGATACTGACAACATGGCATCGATTTCTGTCAAGAGAGTAGGTCAGGTCCGGTCTGGCGATAAATTCACATGGTTGATGTACATCTTAAGCAAGCTGTATATATATAATCAAGGGATGTCCACTCATACAAGTATAGTGAATACTAGCACCGCTAAGCTTGTATGTGCTCTACTTACATAGAAGGCCTCAGTTATATAGAAACAAAGTACTTGAAAAGTAGGGTCAATAGGCTATGTATGAATTGGAACGTACGAGGTTGGGATGCATCAGGAATTCCACCATTTCAATCCAGAGTTATAGATTGCAGGTTATAGCTTTGCTATAGGCCGGCAATATTTTTTGAAGGGGTTACTGCTGTAGTTTTAGCACTAACAATGCTTACCCGATACAGGCTCCACGAAACGTCGCCAATGTGCTAAAATCTCGTGCGAGCAGGCAAACCCAACCAGTTGGAGTTTTAGCGCTAGAGGAAGGCGATGAGTCAGGAAGAAAGAAAGCTGGGTGGCTATGCATTTCCTCGCCGGGTACAGCTCCTTCCTCACGGACTCTGCGTGCCAAAGAAAGAAAGTTATATCTATCGGATCTCATATTTCAGCGTGCACCAGAGCAGAACGGGGCGACGGAAGCAACAAAACCCGACGGCGGACCGTCAGCTCACTCTAGTCACTGTGATATAGTACAGTGCATCAAATGAACTGGTCCTGATGATTGATTGCACCGGCCCACGCAACGTTAATTTCTTTTTGGTGCTACTGCCTCCCTCTTTGAAATTGAATGCAGTTTTATTTGTTACATGACCATTCCTCCATAATTTATATATATACCGTTCGTGTGTCGCGGTTGGGATACGTTGCAAGTTGTAAATCCCTGACTTTGTAACCTCAATCGTTCATAGTGAAAATTTGCTGGTTGACGCCCGTACTTTTTTGTTTGCCATCTTGGAAGAGTTTTCAATCTCGTGTCCCTATTATGTTGATCTTCCTTTGCTGCATTGTTTATTGCTTGGCGTTTATAACAGGTTGTACCAATGCCTAACTAGCATTAGCTACCATTACGGTCATTAACAAAAGGTAACCAACCTGTTCAACTCGATAAGTACTAAGAGATATTAATGCATATACGCTTGATCATGAGAAGCCATGCCAGGTCAAGTACTTCGCTGCACCTCCAGTAACCAGACATAGCATGAACCAAGTACAAGATCAGTTAATATGGTTATCAAAGACTTACAACCACACAAGTACATGATCATAATTTTGGGAAAGTTGTATATATATCTAGCGAGAAACTAACACATGTATATGGACATAGTGATAATTTCACTGCCGAATGAATATGTACTACAGTGTTGTCATAGCTCCTCTTGATATAGAAGCAATGTACTTGAAGAGTAGTGTTATTGGAGAAGCCATTTTTACACCGTGCAATTGCTTCTATAGCAAAACTCAAATGTATCGGCTTGGGATGCATCAAGAATTAATCCAAATAAAGTAGACAAAATCATTCTTGACGGGACTTATATTTCCCTCATGGATTATATTCCCTCACCACGAGGAAACCACATAGCCGCCTCGGGCATTGACTCTCTCTCAAAGGCATATGATAGTGTTGCCACCATGGCCCAAATGGTTGACCGAGCTTGGGGGTAGATCAGAAAGATATGTGTGGGACTCCACTGCATATCCCACCGAGAATACTTCTATAGTCACTCGTCTACCCTGAGGACTGATTTTTCTCCATGCTGCTATATGTGTGAGAGTATCTAGATTCCTTTCTCATGTAAATTACAGTTTATTAAATGGAAAATTATATGGTTGGAGCATTACTTCCATTAAAAAAAAGAGTAAATCGCAGAAAGAAGAGATTATTACTGGTTAGGCTTTAGCTATGAAATATGTATGGCCTACCGGGCCCCATGAGCTCACCACTTGGCCGACCCACCCCCTCAATGCGTGGTGGCAAAAGATCGCCATCAACTCGGCTCAAAACCAAAAAGTCATAGTCTCCATTGCCTTGCTTGCCTCTTGCGAGTTTTGGAACGAGAGGAACGCGAGGGTCTTTCAAAACAAGCTTGCGCCTCCTCTCGTCATTGTCGACATCATCAAGAGGGAGGCTAGTTTGTGGGTAATTGTGGGGGTAAAACGTTTGAGTGATATTGTACCGGGAGAGTACTCCCCGTGTCGTGTATTTTTTTCCTTTTTCTTTTTAACAACTCTCGCTTACTTAAATGATTAGGGCAAAGCTTTTTCCCCCTTTCAATGATATTGTACCCGGAGACATCTACTTAAGCATGGGAAAAGGAGACATGTTTATCCATTTTTTTTTCTTATTTTATATATGTGTAAGCATGAGTGATCCGGGCTATTTTTAAAAATATCGAAAACAAATAAATACGATGTTCACAAAATTTGAAAAAAATATTTGGGGTTTGGTTTTGAGCGATCTTAGATGGTTCTTTTTTGTCCGGGCTGTCCAAACATTTAGCAAGGAAACGGAGGTTCGGTCGTAGGTGCTACTCCCTCCGTGTTTAGATACATTCACTTTATATAAAAGAAAGTCATCTAATTTAGAACGAAGGGAGCATATGACAAGGAGATTGTCGTCGTAGCACTATAGGTAAAACGATCATTGCCGACGGCCAAATGTATGCCGACGGCCTTTTATAGAAGCCGTTGATGCTCACGGGTGTGATGAGTTGGAAAACCCCAAGAGTAAGGTGTGATGAGCGTAGTAGCAAGTTTTCCTCAGTTATGAAACCAAGATTATCGAACCAGTAGGAGATGAAGAACACAACGAAGGTCTCCCCGGCGCCAGAAAAGTGCTGTTGCAGGGAGGTGGAATCTGCACAACACAATCAAAAAACTTTGCTCCAACTCAACAGTGAGATTGTCAATCTCGCCGGCTTGCTGTAACAAGGATTAAACGTATGGTGTGGAAGATGATTTTTGCATAGAATGAAAAAAAGCAGTTTGCAGTTGGTTGTATTATCAGTTTAAAGAAAAGGACCGGGGTGCACAGTTCACTAGTGGTGTCTCTACATAAATAATAATAATAGCATACATGCGGGTAAACAAATTACAGCTGGGCAATTGACAGAATAAAGAGCTGCATAATGATGCATATACGTCATGATGTCTAGTATGAGATTCATTTGGGCATTACAACAATATACATAGACCGTTACAACCGCATCTATGACTAATAATCCACCTTCCGGTTAGCGTCCGCACCCCTTTCAGTATTAAGTTGCAAGCAACAGATTATTGCATTAGGCAAAGTGTGTAATGTAAGTAATACAATTATCCTTAGACAAAGTACTACTGTTTTATCCCTAGTAGCAACAGTACATCTATAATCTTAGACCTTGCTGTCACTACCCCAGATTAAATAGAGACATGAACCCACTATCGAGCATAAATACCCCCTCTTGGAGTCATAAGCATCTACTTGGCCAGAGCATCTACTAGCAACGGAGAGCATGCAAGATCATAAACAACACACAACATGATATATTATGAAGCAAATGACATAGTATTCAATATCAATCGGATCCCAGCAAACACAACATGTAGCATTACATAAAGATGATCTTGATCATGATAGGCAGCTCACAAGATCTAAACATGGTGGCACAATAGGAGAAGACAACCATCTAGCTACTGCTATGGACCCGTAGTCCAAGGATGAACTACTCACGCATCAGTCCGGAGGCGGACATGGAGATGTAGAGCCCTCCGGTGATGATTCCGCTCTCCAGCAGGGTGCCGGGAAGAGCTTCTGAACCCTCCCGAACTAGGGTTGACGACGGCGGCGGCTCCGTAATGTTTCGTGGAAAAGTGTTCGGCTCTAGGTCTTGTATTGTCGGGGGCTTTAAATAAGCGAAAGGGCGAAGGCGGTGGAGGGCCGAGGCCCCGTCATCAGGTGCTGGCGCGGCCAGAAGTGGGGCCGCGCCGGCACCTCATTTGGGAGCCTCGTGGCCCCCCTCCGTCAGGTCTTCGGTGTTCTGTAACCTCCCGTGAAAAATAGGGACTTTGGTATTAAATTCGTCCAATTCCGAGAATATTTCCTTAAGTGGTTTTCTGAAACCAAAAACAGCAGAAAACAGGGAACTGGCACTGTGGCATCTTGTTAATAGGTTAGTCCTAGAAAATGCATAAAACAATGCAAAGTGTATATAAAACATGTAGCAATTGGTATAATATAAGCATGGAACATAAGAAATTATAGATACGTTTGAGACGTATCAAGCATCCCCAAGCTTAGTTCTACTCGTCCTCGATTAGGTAAAACGATAACAAGAATAATTTCTGAAGTGACATGCTTTCACACAATCTTGATCATATAATAATGTAATGCATGTAAACTGAGATCAAATGAATAAAAGCTGTAGTTTATATTGATACCAAATGAGTAATGAATAAACAAGTAGGAAGAACAAAGCAAAACTTTCAATGAATTAGTACTAGAGAACAATCAACCGTGCAAAGTAGATATTAAAGATGATTTAAGCTTCAAGAATAACAATATAATCATCTAATGAATCAAACACTCATGACAACTTTGTGAAAGGATCAAGTCAAGCAATAACAATATGCACGTAGAATATCATCTCTCTATTTGTTCACTCAAAAACAAGTGTTCAGCGTTGGTTCCTGGCACCAGGATGTTGTGGCTAAAAGAATAATAAGGGGGGTTTGGAAGGCCAACGGAAGAAAGTCTCACACAGCTGAAAGTGATCATTAGACAAGAGGAAGCATTATAATCGAAGCTATGCAAGGAGTAGTGATTGCCACACAACAGATGCACATAGAGCTATAAGTGTATGAAAGCTCTCCAATGGAACTAGTGGGGGTGCATCTAACTTGCTTGCACATGAAGACCTAGAGCACTTTTGAGGAGGCTCATCATTGGAATATACAAGCCAAGTTCTATAATGTGAAGTTCCCCACATAGTTATGCAAGTAGAACATGAAAACTCTCTCGTATGGAGTAAAGGTGCTAAACATGAGCACAAATGATGACTATGAATATTACAGGTGCTATAACATGAGCACAAGTGTGGATAAAGAGTAGTAATGTTGCCCCCTTTTTATTCGTTTTTTTCTTTTTTTTTCTTTTTTCTATTTTATTTTTTATTTTTTTTCTTTCTCTTTTCGATGGCCTCCATGACTCTTTTCACTTTTAGGGGCAAACATTCTAATATGACAACACACTTTTGATACAAGGACCTCATAAGGAATAAAACATAATGTATGAAACGGTGCTTCTGCCAGTGTAGCAGGATATGCAATGATCTAGCGTAACATGGGTAAAACCACACATCAACTATATAGAATCATGCAAAGCAATATATAAATGATAAATGACAACAAGTCATGTAATGTAAGATGAAAGTTGCATGGCAATATATCTCGGAACAGCTATGTAAATGCTGTATTAGGTAGGTATGGTGGGTGTTTTGAGAAAGATATTTGGCTTATGTGTAGGAGAACATGATGAAGATCTCCCACGAGTTTTGGATGTACCCGCGAAGTATGCACCAACTCTCAATGTGAGAAAGGGCAATGCAAAGTACCGAAGAGGCTAGCAAATATGGTGGTGGAAGTGACATGAAAACCGCAGCTTTAGAACTCACAAGTAAAAAGATTCCAACTAGAAATATGATCTTAAAAGGCATAATGAAAATCACTCCATGAGGGACTGGGGCAAATGAACAAGTCACTGTTGGGACCCCGACCGTAGCGCATAACACAAAGTCATTACGGTTGCTTTTAACATTAGAAGTCATATATCATTATGCTATCAACTGGATATTTAGTGTGACACAGCTTCAAGTTTTCTAGACCAACCATTAATCATTCCACTTTACTAAACCATTATGTTTTACCATTGAGCATATTAATATCTCAAAACAACATCAATGATTCAAGTGACACAATTTAATGATCTACAAGATTATGTATCATTTTAGTTATACCATCTACCACATTTAACATTTTCTGTTCTTAACCAAACACCAATCAACTTATTTAAAACATAAACTCTCCAAGTATTTAACAATAAAGCAAGAGAGTATAACATAAGAAAACTAACAGCTCTAACAAGAGGTGCATGAAAAATAAGAGCTGAAAGTATTGCAGTAGCTAGATTAGAATACTCAACAAGTATAAGTTAAGAATATGAGTATTCAAATGAAAAAGTGTAGCGTGTCTCTCTCCCACACAAGAATGTTAGGATCCATTTTATTCAGAGAACAAGAATAACAAAAGCAAAAATAAAAACAAACAGACGCTCCAAGTAAAGCACATAAGATGTGGCGGAACTAAAATATAGTTTCAGTAGAGATAACCTGATAAGTTGTTGATGAAGAAGGGGATGCCCAGGCATCCCCAAGCTTTGACGCTTGAGTCTTCTTGAAATATGCTTGGGTGACCCACGGGGGTTTCCCCAAGCTTAGTCTCTTTCATCTTCTTGATCACATCATATCATCCTCTGTCTTGATCCTTGAAAACTTACTCCACATCGAATCCAAAGTAAACTTCATTAGAGGGTTAGTGCATAATAAAAAATTCTCATATTCTGCATGGAGACAATCATTATCATGGTACTGGACATTAGCTACAGCCACAGGAATTTTATGGAACAAAAAGATCCATTCAAAAACAGCAAAAGAACCAATGCAAAATAGATGGCAGAATATGTTAAAAACAGAACAGTCTGTAAAGACGAATTTGTTCGAGTCACTTAACTTGCTCAAATCAGAAAACTCAAAACTAATGAAAGTTGCGTACATATATGAGGATCACGCTCAGAAAATATCAGGTCATTCCGACGTTTCTGTAAAGAGTTATGAACTTAATGGTGAACAGCAGAAAAACTGTTCCTGCGCAGAGATCCAATTCTAGCATCAACTTTTTACTAGAGACTTAACTTGGCACAACTATGCAATAAAGTAAAGATACAAATGAATTGCTACAGAGGTAGGCATGTTCCCTGACTCAAGAAAATAAAATAACAGGAATAAAAAGTTGGTTGTCTCACATAAGCGCTTTTCTTTAACGCCTTTCAGCTTGGCACGGAAAGCAAAAACTCAAGTATTTACAAGAGAAGAAGCATCAACATCAATAATTTCCTTTAAAACATGGCTGGTTCCATTAGGTACTTTAGGTATCCATGAAGATGTACCAACATGTTTATCAATGTTAAGCACGTTGGGGGGTTTGGGGTTTGGGTTTAGGTACCTTAGGGATATAAATGAATTTCTGCTCTTTTCCCATAAAAGCCTTTCCTTTCTTAGTTTTGAGATAGGAAAAAGTTGAACTTAAAGTTTCCATAGCTTACTCTAACTCACCAATCCTATTGTTTTGAGTATCATGGGTGTTGCTAGCTTCTAAAACAATGATTCTATCGTTAATATCATCTATTGATTCATTAAGCTTGCTAGCATTATCAATGAAGTTTGCTAAATTTCCCTCCGTAGAGTCCAATTTTTTAATAACATCTTCAAGAGTGATCTCAGTTTTAATATCTTTAGTAGGTGATGGTGATCCTACCAAACTTTCAATTAAATTGCAAGCTTCCAAAGCAGGAGTACCCAGAAAGTTACCTCCTGTAAGAGTGTCAAGAACGTACCTATACCAACTAGTGATACCAACATAAAAATTCCTAAGAATGATTAAAGTGAAATATTTCTTAGTGCACCTATGATGAGCATCATTTATCCTATACCAAGCATCTTTCAAATTCTCTCCTCCTTGTTGCCTAAACGAACGTACTTCAACTTCAGGACTTTCCATTTTCACAATATTAAGGCAAACCAAAATATAAATATTAATGCAAGTAACTAATTATTTTGTGTTTTTGATAATAAGAAGCAAACAAGATAATAACAAAGTAAATAAAATGCAAGTAACTAATTTTTTTGTGTTTTTGATATTTAATAGCTAACAAAACAGGAAATAAAATTTAACTAAATAAGACAAAAACAAAGTAAAGAGATTGGGAAGTGAGAGACTCCCCTTGCAGATGTGTCTTGATCTCCCCGGCAACGGCGCCAGAAAATTGCTTGATGCTCACGGGTGTGAGGAGTTGGAAAACCCTAAGAGTAAGGTGTGATGAACGTAGTAGCAAGTTTCACTCAGTTATGAAACCAAGGTTATCGAACCAGTAGCGGTCATGCATGTATCGCTATCAATCGCATGGCGCGGTCCATGATTAATTATCGACGATACGACCACCCCCTTCGTGGGCTGGCCCATTAAACCTGACCTTCAGTTTTCGGCCTTTTTAGCTGGTTTCTTTTTTCTGTTCGTTTCTTTTCTGTTTAGGGTACCAACCGGTACTAAACATTTCACTGTATTTAGCATCTCCCACCCCGAGCCACAGCACTATTTTCCAGCTCAAGCCACACTCCATTTTTCTCTCTCTTTTCTCTCCTAAGAGCTCTAGTTCACCACATTTTTCTCCAACATTTGTCTAGATTTGTGAGACCTACCTATATAAGGGTTAGCACCTTCATCTTCTATTCCGGCATTTCAAGTTTAGCTCATTCTTTTGCTAGTTTGAGCTCATTTGATTTTTGTAGTGCTAGCAAGGTGTTTGATGAAATGCCTAAGTTAGTGATTTCATTTGTTTTATATGCATTTTAAGTTCAAACTAAAGTATGATTTGTGGTTTTTAGTGTCGTCCAATCCCCTTCCTCACCGCCGTCGATCTCCCGCGTCGCCCCGTCGCCGACACCACCTCGGTGAGCCTCTTGTTTTTATCTTTTATTTTAAAAAATCTTAGTTATATAATTATTACTTGTATAATTTTCTTATTTGTGTAACTTTTTGTTATATATAGTGTTATGGTTTTGACATCTGTCCACTCCGGCTCTCGCCCGCTCTATTATTCGGATATGATACGATTGTTTGTTATAAGTATATGTTTGTTTAATTTCGTGTTTATAAAAATTATACCGACCAACTTAACGTAGATATATTTTTATCTAGGAGGTAGTTGAACCGAAAAATGAGCCCGACCCTATTGTCGAGTTTTTAGTAAAAGAAAACAATGATTTGAAAGCTAAATTGAAAAGAAGTGAACATATTCGTCTCGAAGAGAAGATGAAATGGGAGTTGAATATTGCGGACGTCGTCGATGATAACTAGATCAAGATGGAGGCAATGCGCTTGGATCACGAGATCAAGATGAATGCAATGCGTTTAAAGCTTAAAAAGTATAGAAAATATGTCATTAGTCAAGAGTCTTGGTATCATTATGTTGTTGGTTCAATAATTAACTTAGTTGCGATTTTGATCGCATTTGTCGTTGGATTTAAATTCTTTAGCTAGATCTATGTTAGTTTCAATTAATGAATGTTTATGAGAACTATGTATTAGATTTGTTTAAATACGGTGAACTTGTATTAATGAATTGGTCATGTATCTCTCTCTCTCTCTCTCTCTCTCTATATATATATATATATATATATATATATATATATAGCTATTGTGTAATGGTTTTGGATATATTTACATAATGCAGATGAATCGACAATGGATGTACGTTGACCGACGCTCTCCGGAGTTCATGACCGGCGTGCTATATTTTATCCGTGTTGCTGAGGCAAATAAGCGGGATGGTTTTATGTATTGTCCATGTTGTGCTTGTAAAAATATCAAGGGTTAATTCAAATAAAAAACCATTCACATCCACCTGTTTGAGTCCGGTTTCATGTCCGACTATAATTGTTAGACCAAACACGGAGGAACAGGGGTCATAATGGAAGACACTGAAGAAGAAGAGGACGATGACAACTATCCTGAGTTTTCTGAATACGACGGTACTACAATGGGTGAACCTGGAGAAGACGCGCCTGACGAAGAGGCGCCGGATGTGCCCGCTGATGATTTTTCTCGGGCCATTGCTGATGCACAGAGAAATAGCGTAAGTCAGAGGGAGTGGTTGAAGTTGGAGCGCATGTTAGAGGATCATAAAAAAAAATTGTACCCAGGTGTCGAAGATGACCAGAAAAAGCTGGGTACCACACTGGATTTGCTGCAATGTAAGGCTGAGAATGATGTATCGGACAAGGGGTTTGAAAAGTTGCTGAAAAAGATAAAGAAGATGCTTCCAAAGGATAACGAATTGCCCGACAGTACGTACGAGGCAAAGAAGATCGTCTGTCCTCTAGGATTAGAGATGCAAAAGATACATGCATGCATTAATGACTGCATACTCTACCGCGGTGAGGAGTACGAGAATCTGAATACATGCCCGGTATGCGGTGCATTGTGGTATAAGATCAGGCGAGATGACCCTTGTGAAGTTGAGGGCGAGCGCCCCAGAAAGAGGGTTCCTGCCAAGGTGATGTGGTATGCTCCTATAATAACACGGTTGAAACGTTTGTTCAGCAACAGAGAGCATGCCAAGATGTTGCGATGGCACAAAGAGGACCGTCAGAAAAACGCGATGTTCAGACACCATGCTGATGGGTCGCAGTGGAGAAAAATCGAGAGAGAGTTCCCGGACTTTGCAGATGACGCAAGAAACTTAAGGTTTGGTCTAAGTACGGACGACTTCAATCCTTTTGGGGAGCAGAGCAGCAGTCATAGCACCTGGCCTGTGACTCTATGTATTTACAACCTTCCGCCTTGGTTGTGCATGAAGCAAAAGTTCATTATGATGCCAGTGCTCATCCAAGGACCGAAGCAACCCGGCAGCGAGCTTGATGTGTACCTCAGGCCATTAGTTGACGAACTTTTAGAGTTGTGGCGGGAAGAAGGTGTACGTGTGTGGGATGAGCACAAATAGGAGGATTTTGACCTTCGAGGGTTGCTTTTCGTAACGATCAATGATTGGCCTGCTCTTAGTAACATCTCAGGACAGACAACTAAGGGATACCATGCATGCACACACTGTTTGGATGATACTGAATGTATATATTTGGATAAATGTAAGAAGTGTGTGTACTTGGGGCATCGTCGATTTCTTCCGGTCAGGCATAACGTACGGAAGGAAGGCAAGCATTTCAAAGGTGAGGCAGATCACCGTAGTAGGCCTATGGACCGTACTGGTGAACAAATATTTAATATGGTCAAGGATTTAAAAGTAATCTTTGGAAAGGGTCCTGGAGGACTACAGGTTCCGTATGACGCTAACGGGCATGCACCCATGTGGAAGAACAAATCTATATTTTGGGAGCTACCATATTGGAAAGTTCTAGAGGTCCGATCTGCAATCGACGTGATGCACGTGACGAATAATATTTGCGTGAACCTGCTAGGCCACTTGGGCGTGTATGGGAAGAAAAAAAACACAGAGGCAGCACGGGAGGACCAGAAACGTTTGAAAGAACGAGACGCCCTGCTTCCAGAACACTATGAAGGTCCTGCCAGCTATGCTCTAACCAAACAAGAGAAAGCAATGTTTTTTGAATGTCTTAGCAGTATCAAGGTCCCGTCTGGCTTCTCGTCGAATATAAAGGGAATAATAAATGTGGCACAGCAAAAATTTCAAAACTAAAGTCTCATGACTGCCACGTGATTATGACGCAATGGGAACGATATGGGAACTTGAGTATGGACCTTTGATGCACACGGTGGTGTGTTGTTGGGAGACCCCAAGAGGAAGGTATGATGAGTGCAACAGCAAGTTTCCCTCAGTTATGAAACCAAGGTTATCGAACCAGTAGGAGTTGAGAGTTCTTCTCGAGGTGGCAACAGCGCTAGAAAAGTGCTTGTGTCGAAGGAAGTGTCAAGGTCTTCCTAGCAACGGTGCTAGAAAAATGCTGGCGTGTAGTTGACGTGGAACCTGCACACAACACAATCAAGATACTTTGCCCCAACTTAACAGTGAGGTTGTCAATCTCACTGGCTTGCTGTAACAAAGGATTAAACGTATGTGTGGAAAATGATGTTTGTTTGCAGAGAATGAAAGTAACATGATTGCAGTAGGTTGTTTTATCAGTTTAAAGAAAAGGACCGGGGTCCACAGTTCACTAGTGGTGTCTCTCCATAAATAATAATAACATACATGCGGGTAAACAAATTACAGTTGGGCAATTGACAGAATAAAGAAGTGCATAATGATGCATATACTATAATTATGATGTCTAGTGTGAGATTCATTTGGGCATTACAACAATATACATAGACCGTTCCAACCGCATCTATGACTAATAATCCACCTTCCGGTTAGCGTCCGCACCCCTTTCAGTATTAAGTTGCAAGCAACAGATTATTGCATTAGGCAATGTGTGTAATGTAAGTAATACAAATGCCCTTAGATAAAGTACTACTGTTTTATCCCTAGTAGCAACAGTACATCTACAATCTTAGAGCTAGCTGTCACCACCCCAGATTAAATAGAGACATGAACCCACTATCGAGCATAAATACCCCCTCTTGGAGTCACAAGCATCTACTTGGCCAGAGTATCTACTAGCAACGGAGAGCATGCAAGATCATAAATAACGCACTCACAATATATATTATGAAGCAATAGCATAGTACTCAATATTCATCGGATCCCAGCAAACACAACATGTAGTATTACATAAAGATGATCTTGATCATGATAGGCAGCTCACAAGATCTAAACATGGTGGCACAAGAGGAGAAGACAACCATCTAGCTACTGCTATGGACCCGTAGTCCAAGGATGAACTACTCACGCATCAGTCCGGAGGCGGGCATGGTGATGTAGAGCCCTCCGGTGATGATTCCCCTCTCCGGCAGGGTGTCGGGAAGATGTTCTGAACCCTCCCGAACTAGGGTTGACGACGGCGGCGGCTCTGGACTTCGTGGAGGAAAAAGGTACGCGTCTTAGGTCTTAGAAATCTGGGGGGTATTTGTAGGCGAAAGGGCGAAGGCGGTGGAGGCTCGAGGGCCCCACACCCTGTCCCCGCGTGGCAAGGGGGGGACCCGCGCCGGGAGGTGGTGTGGGCCCCTCGGGGCTCCCCTCCATGTCCTCTTCGGTGTTCTGGAACCTGCCGAGAAAAATAGGGACTTTGACGTTTCGTTTGTCTAATTCCGAGAATATTTCCTTAACAACTTTTCTGAAACCAAAAACAGCAGAAAACAGGGAACTGGCACTGTGGCATCTTGTTAATAGGTTAGGCCCAAAAAATGCAAAAAAATGATATAAAAGTGTATATAAAACATGTAGCAAGTGGCATAATATAAGCATGGAACATAAGAAATTATAAATACGTTGGAGACGTATCAACATCTCCAAGCTTAGTTCTACTCGTCCCGAGTAGGTAAAACGATAAAAAAAAAATTCTGAAGTGACATGCTTTCTCACAATCTTGATCATATAATAATGTAAAGCTCATGTTATGAATGAAGTGATTCAAAGCAATGGTCTATAGTTTGCTAACAAATAGACAAGGAGTAAACAACTACATCATATAAGCAAAAACTTTTCAGGGATAATACTTTCAAACAAGCATCAAAATGATTCACATGAGAGTTAACTCATAAAGCAATAGTCTCTAAGTAAATTACAGAGATTGTTGACGAAAATTTTCCTAGCCCATATGAAAATATCCACACTGTAAGATCTTGTTATTTGTCCTTGATGTGTGGTTCTTTTTTTCATATGTACTTGGAATCTTCTAGCTTATTGTAGGAAATTTCTGACTTTCGGCCTGACTTTGCAGGATATCTAAGGGGTAAACAAGAACGAACTAAATGAAGATGGAGGGCCTAAAGCATGACTTTCTAACTCGACAAAGCTGCAGCTGGATTTAGTGCTCCCTCCGTCTCAGATTAATTGACTAACATTTGCCTAGATACGGTGTCATGTAGTCATGTATCTGCACAAATCTGAGCCAATTAACGGAGGGAGTATTACCTAGAAAGACAATAGTGGCTCGTATGTAGGATTTATCATTTTCTGATGTATCTCCAATATATTTATATGGGTACTTGAAAATTACATTTGTTGTTAATACACGTATGAATTGCTTGTTTGCTCTATAATTTCTAGCATTGCTGTGTTTGCCTTGTACAATAAAGTAGTGAACTCGATATAAAAAACAGATTTTACAGAAACTTACAAACACAAATGAATTATACCAACCAATATCCCATGAGGCGCTTTATCACAAAATAAATGTATATGACATACATAAACGTATTAAGAGATGTATAAAATAATGTTTCCAAATTTGTATACATACATACATACAACGTAATGTATATACAAAGAAAACGTCTCTAAGACCTGTTGGCACGCAAATATAGCATGTCAATATCAATAGAGACGTCACAAAAGCGTGTCATCTAAAACGTCTTTACATGTGTTTGACATGCTTTGAGGCGTCTATACTAAGCGTCTCTTACCGGATAGACACGCTCATCAAGCGTCTTTATGGTTCTCGAGACGGTGCATAAGAAGACGCTCCAAAGACGCTTTAGAGCAGCGACTCTACAACCCTCTAGAGATGAAATAATGCGTCTCTACCCTTCCAATTTAGCGTCTCTACATGCTTTTTGTGTTGTAGTGAAAAGAGCATTGAAGCAACACAAAGGAAGATATAAGTTTCAGCATTGGCTTTCAACTTGTAACATGTATATCATATAGATAGTTGTCAACACAAAGGAATATAACAAGTGCAATAAGTAAGCATATAAGAGTTGTTGCACACAGTTGACACAAGTGTTTGCTTCTAAGACAGAAAGAAGTAGGTAAACTGACTCAACATAAAGTAAAAGAAAGGCCCTTCGCAGAGGGAAGCAGGGATACAAACATGTGCTTGAGCTTTTTAGTTTTTATAGGTTTTTGAAATCATATAGAGAGCATAAAAGTAACTTTTGAGTGGTGTTTGTTGTTGTCAACGAATGGTAATGGGCACTCTACCCCCCTTGTCAACCAGACTTTCAAGAGCGGCTCCCATGAAGGACGTTATTTCTACCAGCAAGGCAGATCATCCCTCTTATCTCTTTTGTTTACACATGTAGTTAAAAACTAGTATCATTGCTTGACTGATTAGATCAGGGCAAAAATGTGAGAGATTGCAGCGGTTAAAGTTGTAATTAATTGGGACTGGGCACCCCATTTGCCAGCTCTTTTTGCAAAGTTAATGGATAAGCGGTGTATATGCCACTAGTCCGGTTGGTGAAAGTCTGTCTAAAAGCAAATGACAAGGTTGATATCCGTAACACCACATACTTCCTCATGAGCTAATAAACATTGACACAAATAAAGGATAATAAATTTTGAATAAAAGGTAGCACACGAAGTATTTGCTTGGAATGGCAGGAAATACCATGTAGTAGGTAGGTATAGTGGACACATATGGCATAGGTTTTGGCTCAAGGTTTTGGATGCACGAGAAGCATTCCCTCTCAGTACAAGGCTTTGGCTAGCAAGGTTATTTGAAGCAAACACAAGTATAAACTATGACAACAAGACGTATATAAAAACATATTGCAAGTATTATAAAACTTTACATTGTCTTCCTTGTTGTTCAAACACCTTTACTAGAAAATATCTAGACCTTAGAGATACCAAACATGCAGACCAAATTTCATCAAGCTTTACGGTAGTTCTTCACTAATAGGTTTTAACTACATGATGCAAAAGCTTAAACATGATCTACTTGAGAGCTCAAAACAATTGCCAAGCACCACAACATACAAGATAACAATCCATAAGAGCATGTATATCTTTTTCATTATATCATCTACCACATTTAGCATTTTCTGTTTCCAACCAAACATCAATCAACTTATTTAAACATAAACTCTCCAAGTATTTATCAATGAGATATGAGAGTATAACATAAGAAAAACTAACAGCTCTAATAAGAGATGCATGAAAAACAAGAGCTAATAGTATTGAAGTAAACATAAGTGAAGAATACGAGTATTCATAAGAAAAAGCGGAGCGTGTCTCTCTCCCACAAAGGAATGCTAGGATCCATTTTATTCAGAGAATGAAAATAACAAAAGCAAAAAACAAAAACAAACAGACGCTTCAAGAAAAGCACATAAGATGTGTCGGAATTAAAATATAGTTTCACTAGAGATGACCTGATAGTTTGTTGATGAAGAAGGGGATGCCTTGGGCATCCCCAAGCTTTGACGCTTGAGTCTTCTTGAAATATGCTTGGGTGACCCACGGGGGCATCCCCAAGCTTTGCCTCTTTTATCTTCTTGATCACATCACATCATCCTTCTCTCTTGATCCTTGAAAACTTCCTCCACACCAAACTCAAAGTAGACTTCATTAGAGGGTTAGTGCATAATCAAAAATTCTTATATTCTGCATGAACACAATTGCTACCAATGCTACTGGATATTAGCTACAGCCACTGATACTTTATGGAACAAAAAGATCCATTCAAAATAGTAAAAGAGGCATTGAAAAATAAATGGCAGAATCTGTCAAAAACAGAACAGTCCGTAAAGACGAATTTTTTCGAGGCAGTTAACTTGCTCAAATAAGAAAACTCAAAACTAATGAAAGTTGCATACATATATGAGGATCACGCACAAAACATCCCAGGTCATTTCGATTTTTCTGTAATTAGTTATGAATTTAACGGTGGACAGCAGAAAACTGTTTCTGCGCAGCAATCCAAATCTAGCATCAACTTTCTACTAGAGGCTTAACTTGACACAACAATGCAATAAAGTAAAAATACAAAGGAATTGCTACAGAGGTAGACATGTTCCTTGACACAACAAAATAAAATAACAGAAATAAAAAGTGGGTTGTCTCCCATAAGCGCTTTTCTTTAACGCCTTTCAGCTAGGCACAGAAAGTGATATTCAAGTATTATCCAAATCAAGAACAGAAATCCTCTCAACTATGCATTGTATTTTATATATATAAGGTTCAGAGGTTCCTTTTTCATTACTTTTAGGTTTACTACATTCATCAAATGGGTTTTGAGGGACAATCCAATCAAAATTTTCTTCCAAGGCTTCATTCATAGCTACAAGTTTAATAGGTATTTGTACTTTAATTTCCTCCCCCTTAGTAGGTTCAGTTTTACCCAATTTTTCAAGTGCATTAATAACATCTACACATGAGCCTAGCATATCAAAACGATCAAAGACTTTCCTAGCTTCTATAGCAACATCACCAAATTCATTAAGCAAGGTTTCCATAATAAAATCTTTCTTTTCAGCATTTTTAACATCATGAAGATTAAGAAACATTTGTTGTATTATGGGATGTAGGTTAACAAACCTAGCCTCTAGCATGTGAACTAAAGAAGCTGCAGCAGTTTCATAATTTGGGGCAAGTTCTGCTATGGATTTCTCCTCAAGATCCTTATGCTTACTAACATGATTAAAGAATTCTTTAATATTTTCCTTTCCAATTATAGATCCACTACCTACTGACAGGTCTTACAGGGTGTACTTAGGAAGCAACATTATAGCAAAAGTAAAACTAAAACCGAAATAACAGAATAACAAAACCGAAGTAAAAATATTAAAGGAAGTAACTATTTTTTTTGTATTTTTGATATTTAAGCAAACAAGACAATAATAAAAATAAACTAAGCAAGACAATAACAAAATAAAAAGATTGGAAGTGAGAGACTCCCCTCGCAGAAGAGCTTCAACTCCCCGGCAACGGCGCCAGAAAAATGCTTGATGCACACGGTGGTGTGTTGTTGGGAGACCCCAAGAGGAAGGTATGATGAGTGCAGCAGCAAGTTTCCCTCAGTTATGAAACCAAGGTTATCGAACCAGTAGGAGTTGAGAGTTCTTCTCGAGGTGGCAACAGCGCCAGAAAAGTGCTTGTGTCGAAGGAAGTGTCAAGGTCTTCCTAGCAACGGTGCTAGAAAAATGCTGGCGTGTAGTTGACGTGGAACCTGCACACAACACAATCAAGATACTTTGCCCCAACTTAACAGTGAGGTTATCAATCTCACTGGCTTGCTGTAACAAAGGATTAAACGTATGTGTGGAAAATGATGTTTGTTTGCAGAGAATGAAAGTAACAGGATTGCAGTAGGTTGTTTTATCAGTTTAAAGAAAAGGACCGGGGTCCCCAGTTCACTAGTGGTGTCTCTCCATAAATAATAATAACATACATGCGGGTAAACAAATTACAGCTGGGCAATTGACAGAATAAAGAAGTGCATAATGATGCATATACTATAGTTATGATGTCTAGTGTGAGATTCATTTGGGCATTACAACAATATACATAGACCGTTCCAACCGCATCTATGACTAATAATCGACCTTCCGGTTAGCGTCCGCACCCCTTTCAGTATTAAGTTGCAAGCAATAGATTATTGCATTAGGCAATGTGTGTAATATAAGTAATACAAATACCCTCAGATAAAGTACTACTGTTTTATCCCTAGTAGCAACAGTACATCTACAACCTTAGAGCTAGCTGTCACCACCCCAGATTAAATAGAGACATGAACCCACTATCGAGCATAAATACCCCCTCTTGGAGTCACAAACATCTACTTGGCCAGAGCATCTACTAGCAACGGAGAGCATGCAAGATCATAAATAACGCACTCACAAGATATATTATGAAGCAATAACATAGTACTCAATATTCATCGGATCCCAGCAAACACAACATGTAGTATTACATAAAGATGATCTTGATCATGATAGGCAGCTCACAAGATCTAAACATGGTAGCACAAGAGGAGAAGACAACCATCTAGCTACTGTTATGGACCCGTAGTCCAAGGATGAAGTACTCACGCATCAGTCCGGAGGCGGGCATGGTGATGTAGAGCCCTGGTGATGATTCCCCTCTGCGGCAGGGTGCCGGGAAGAGGTTCTGAACCCTCCCGAACTAGGGTTGACGACGGCGGCGGCTCTAGACTTCGTGGAGGAAAAATGTGCGCGTCTTAGGTCTTAGAAATCTGGGGGGTATTTGTAGGCGAAAGGGCGAAGGCGGTGGAGGCTCGAGGGCCCCACACCCTGTCCCCGCACGGCAAGGGTGGGACCCGTGCCGGGAGGTGGTGTGGGCCCCTCGGGGCTCCCCTCCGTGTCCTCTTCGGTGTTCTGGAACCTCCCGAGAAAAATAGGGACTTTGACGTTTCGTTTGTCCAATTCCGAGAATATTTCCTTAACAACTTTTCTGAAACCAAAAACAGCAGAAAACAGGGAACTGGCACTGTGGCATCTTGTTAATAGGTTAGTCCCAGAAAATGCATAAAATGATATAAAAGTGTATATAAAACATGTAGCAAGTAGCACAATATAAGCATGGAACATAAGAAATTATAGATACGTTGGAGACGTATCAACCTTCTTTTAAGATCCCTTTGTTTCGGTGCAAATGGGTCAAGCTGAATGCAGGTGGGGTAAAGGTAGACCCGATGTACGGAATGACAACAGTGGATCTGAACAATCTTGATTACAAAGACGAACCATTCGTCCTAGCAAATGATGTAGCTCAAGTTTTCTACGTGAAAGACATGTCAACAAAACCGAAAAAAAAGAAAAAACATGGAAGCGAATACATCAGAAGAGCCAAAACGCCACATAGTTCTTTCAGGGAAAAGAAATATCGTGGGAGTGGAGGACAAGACAGACATGTCAGAAGATTATGATAAGTTTGATGAAATTCCGCCCTTCAAAGTCAACACTGACCCAAGCATCACGTTAAATAATGAAGATTCCCCATGGTTCCGGCGCAAAGTTAAGCAATCGAAGAAAAGGAGGAATAATACAACAGTAGATGGGAATATTGGTGATGTGTAATACTGTATTAAACCTTTTATGTAACTTGTACCAATATGCACCTATTTGTGGAATATGAGATCTTTATCACAAACAATGCCGTGGAAATGACCATAACTTGATCATTTGGCTTGAAACTTCTAGATGTTTATAGATGATAGACATTTTTGTGAAGACTTTTTTTTGGATATTTTGTCAAAAATCAAGTTTATCATTTTTCATAGCAACTAGTACACATATAAGGTCCTCATGCCAAAGGATTTTATTTTTTGAGTTGTTTATCACTTTATTTCATTTTTTCGTAAAAACGATCAACACGGTCGCGATGACTATTCATCGAAAGAGGCAATATTTTCATGAACTATGAATGTTTCTGTGATATAAGCACTAGTTGTGTACCTTAAAATGATTTTTCCAAAATTTTCAGACCAAACTATCAAACAGTTGTAGTTCAAATTTGAATTACTTTCAAAAAATCGACATAAACTCATTTAACTAATACTTGGGAATTATACATCATATGTGGACGTGAAAATTAGATGGGTGCCATTTTGCATCATATTTTTTGTACTTTATTCACAAAAAAAGTCATTTTTGGCACTTAAAAAATGGAAAATGATATTTATGAAAATAATTTCAAGATTTCCTTTGGCATGATTGTTTATCAATAACTTTTATTGCTATGCACCTATTTGTGGAATACCTTTTATTTTTATCAATACCTTTTATTTTTATCAATACCTTTTATTTTTATCAATTCCCTTTATTTTAAATGTTACACTTTTTAATTATCTATTTTTTTTGTAATTTGTTGAAAACATGTTCTTGAATATAGACATGATTTTTACTAATTATTACAAACTAATTTTACTAGGTTTAGACAATTACATCAGTAGATATAAAAAACAAAAAAGAGAACAGAGAAATAAAATAAAAAAGAACTTTAGTACCGGTTGCTGGTTGCAACTGGTACTAAAGGTTTTCGTTTCGCGCCAGTTTCCTGGTCGCCGAATCGACAGACCTTTAGTACCGGTTGCAATCTGCAACCGGTACTAAAGGACCTTTAGTACCGGTCCGTGGCTTCGACCGGTACTAAAGGGGTTGCATTAAATGCCCAGTGCCCAGATCGGGCACACTTCAGTTACCACAGACGCCCCGAGCCCTCGACCACGCCGAAGAAGAAGAACCCCCGACGGCGCGCCGCCGTGCCGCTCCCTGACGCCGTGCGGCTCGCCGACGTAGCCGCGCCGCAATCCCGAACACACCGTGCCCGCCGTGCCGTGCCGCTCCCCCGACGCCGCGCCGCCTCGATTCCTCCATCGATTCCGGCCAACCTCTGTCGCCTCCTCCATCGATTCCGGCCACCTCCGCCTCGCCGAGCGTCCCTGACCCCTCCGGTGAGCCCACTGGTCCTCTTGGACCCCTCCTTTCTCCTCCTCGTGCGTTATTTGGTCGTGCCGATGTGTGCCCCTCTCGGGCCGCCGCATGAGCTCGTCGCCGGAGATGCTCCGGCGACCATTTCGGGGCGGCGCCACTACGGTTTGGTCGCCGGAGCCGTGCTCGCCGAAGCCGTGCTCGCTGGAGCCGAAGTCGTGCTCGCCGGAGCCGCGCACACTCGGGGTGTTGTGGCCGTGATGTCATGGTGACGTCATCATTAGGCAGGGGGGAATTTAGGTGTTAGGTGTTGTTCAAATGAAATACATTGTGCATGAAGGAAATATGCCCTAGAGGCAAATAAATATATGGTATTTATCGCATTATTCCATTAAGTTTATAATATATTTTTGTATCGTGCTATAACTGTATTAATCGGAATTGTTAATACACGTGTGATACATAGACAAACCAGAGTCCCTAGTAAGCCTCTATATAAACTAGTTCATTGGGCAACAGTTGATCGAGAATTCCCGGTCATGGACAATTGCGTCGGTTGACAATGAGGTCATCTTATTAGTGGAATAAGGTGATGGACATACCCAACAAAGTATTACAATAGGATCGTATCACAATGTTCATCATTTGCAATAGGAAAGTAATATGATAGCTTATTTCTCAGACCGTGAGATCATATTAATTGCTGCTCCGTAGGTTACTCTGAGTGCATCAAACGTCGTATCTTATAAAGTGTGACAATAAAGGTGTACCTCGTGTATCTCGAAAGAGTATGTTGAGGCGTATGGATCAAGAGCGGGATTTGTTCATCCTCGTGATAGGAAGATACTTTGGGCCCACTCGGTGAGATTACATCTATACAGCTACGCAGCTAATGACTAGGTCATGGAGATGTAATACCACAGACGAGTTAATTAAGCCTTGTCGGTAACGAGATATAACAGGACATCGGATGTTTACGATCATATCTCGGACAAGGTAGTATCGAAGAAACAAAAGGAAGAGATATCATGTTTATGGTTGAACGACGATATTCGTAGAATGCACAGGGACCGTTACAGACGTCCAGGTCTCCCTGGCGGTCATTGGCGAGCGAAGGGTCTCGGCCATGTGTGGAGTGTTCTCGAACCGTAGGGTAACACGCTTAAGGTCTTGACGACACGTAGAGAACGTTGGAATGATTTATTATTGGAATAAATATGGATTTAGGAGAGAGAGAGAAATTAACCGGAAAAGTTCTGGCAACATCGGAAGGGTTCCGGGAATGACCGAAGGTAGTTCGGGTGGTCCGGAAATTGTTTCGGAGTCACAGGATATTAAATAATGTATAAATATATTAATTATGAATTATATATATATTTATATTAATTTAATATTAATTAAATCAATTAAAAAAGGAAAAGAAAAAGGGGCTGCCACTTAATGGGCCTATTTGAGGCCCATGTGGGGGGGGGGGGGGGGGGTGCCATAGGCAGGCGTGGGGCCCATGGCCACCACGGCCAGCCTTGGTTCGGCCGAACCCCCCTCCCCCTCCTTTTCTTTTGCTTTTGTTTAGTCCCACATGGGGGAGGCAAGGTGTGTTGCACACCCCCTCCCCCCTATATAAAGAAGGGCATATTAATTGATTTAATACATCCAAAAATACAATTAATGTTGTATATGCCGGCCTGAGTTAATTCTCCGCCCGCTTTTCTCTCTCTCTCTCACTAAGGCTATTTTGCGGTGCCCAGTTGCACTGCGAGATTCCACCAAAGTTCTACTTCTGCGATCTCAGCTAGACCTGAGTGACCGGGGGTTGTCGTCAAGTTCCGTATGTGTGCGAGTACTCGGAGGCGTCACACTTGAGGTGCTAGGGCGACATCGCCGCATGATCGTCTACTTCGTCGCGCCAAGTTCTTCGCGACCTTGAGGTCGGCTACGGCGTCTACGTCAGCAACGCTTGTGCGGGAGCGTAATCCCCGCTATTTGGTCTACAAGAGGTATGTGACCGGTTCCGCCCACCGTTACCGCATTACTAGATAGATCGATCCTGGCATGTTTGGTATTCGTTAGTTAGAAAATTTATTGTTTTCTGCTACGGAACCCCTTCAGTGGTATCAGAGCCGATCTATGCGTAGTATGCTGGTACGGTTAGAACTCGTGTTGATTACGAGGACGTCTTTCTTATATTTGCTACCCTCTCGCGTGCACTTGCACTGTCGGCAGCATTGAGTTGATGAAGCGGCCCGGACCGACTTTACGCGTACGCTTACGCGAGACTGGTTCCACTACTGACATACGGCTGGTACCGTATATGTGGCTGGCGGGTGTCTGTTTCTCTCTCTTTAGTTGGCTTTGCATTTTCAATGGATGGCCCGAAAGGGATACATAAACATGCAATTATTGGATCGACGTTGTGGCACTTTGTTCGTAGGTAGGGAAACGGTTCTCTCGCGAAAGCCTATAAAGCCACGTAAAATTTGCAAAACTAGATAAAGGTAGAGGCGTCTAACTTTGTTTTGCAGAGTCATTTAAATATGACATGGTTACGGTAAGTTTTGAATTATTCGTAATGTCGGAGGCAAAGGAGGCACCGTAGACTCGGAGCCATGCCGGGACGCCCGGTCCAGGCGCACGACACCAAGGAGGTCCAGGCGCACGACCATGTCATATCGCACTTCATTACATTATTTGATTGTGTGTTGTTGTGTGTATATCCTATTGAGTGCTATATATATATATTAGATATACGACAGTAGCTATAATAGGATGATCCCTAATAAATACCAAAATTGTGTTCTCCCTCGTTGTGCACCACCAAGAAAGTTTTACGTTATGAGGCAGGCCGTGACGATCGGGTGTCACACATTTCGTCGTTCGCATACAGTGGGTGTAAGCCATGTTGCACGCGAAAGAACAACGAGGTTTAATTGGCGAGCCTAGTATGTACAGACATAGCCTCGGAACACGGAAGATCGAAAGATCGAGTATGAGTCACAGAGTTGTTGTGATCGACATTTCGATGTCCACCTTCGAAGCTGTTGTTGGGATCGCAGGCAAAAAACAAAATTTTCCTAACAGCGATAATCTTAAACTAGCCAGAATCTATACTATGCAGATATAGTAGTACGAAGGGGGTTCGGTGCACATACCTCTTGTAGACCGAAAAGCGGGGATTACGCTCTCGCACAAGCGTTGTCGATGAAGCCGACGAAGACTTCGATGCCGTGTAGAGGAAGCAGACCTCTAGCACCACTAGCGTGGTGCCTCGCAGGGCGTTACACACGTACGGTAAAGCCGACGAACTCCGGGCTCCGATCCAAGGACGAAGCAGCGGAAGACTGGGACCGGGAGACCAGCAGCA
Organism: Poa annua; assembly: GCA_026929855.1. Classification (NCBI taxonomy): domain Eukaryota; kingdom Viridiplantae; phylum Streptophyta; class Magnoliopsida; order Poales; family Poaceae; genus Poa; species Poa annua. Next base: position 1,351,066 of record CM049436.1, read on the forward strand.
CGGCGGTGTGCGTGTGGTGGAGAAAACTTATCCTCGGCGCAACTCCAAACTGGGGAGTCACGGGATCCAAGGAGAGAGAGAGAGAGAGAAATTGGTGTGTCTTCAAAGGCCAAGGGTACCCCCATATATATAGGAGGCCAGGGGCTGCCCACCTAGCCAGGCTGGCGGTGTGGGACTAATCCCACACCCCAGCCGGCCTAGCATGGTGCGCCGGCCATGGGTGGGCCCCATGTGGCCCACCTAGGCCGGCCGAACCAGCCCTCCTCCCATGGGGGGAATCTTCCCCCCCTCATGGGCCTCTTTGCCTGGGGAGGCCCATTTAGGGAAAAATGCCTTTAAAAATTCAGGAAAAATTAAATAAAAATATATTTAACTATTAATTACACTAATTAATATTAAATACATATTACATAATTTATTCCGGCTCCGAAAACTATTTCGTCGCTGCCCGATCTCCATCGGAACTTTCCCGGGACGTTCCCGGTCTCTCCTTTCCTATTTTTCTCTTCCGGTAAAATGTCGACTCCCCTTAAGAATGTTACCCTAGCGGTTCGATTATCTCACCAGACATGATCGAGACTCCTCTCCGATCAATGACTAATTCGTGGACCTTGGATACCCAGAATTAATCCCTGCGAGATAACGAATACTTTACCGATCGAACCTAGACGTCTGAGTCTTATACCTTTTGCCATGCGATACTTAGCGCGTCCGAGACTCGTTCATAGATATCTCCATACCTAGCTTGATCTCGTTACCGACACTGCTAACTTCTACTCGTCCATGATATTATGTCCTGGTGACCTAGTCACACGCTTGCAAGCTCGTTTGACATAATCTCACCGAATGGGCCCTAGAGTATCTATCCTGCTATGGGACTGGCAAATCCCGCTCTTGACCCCCCGTCTCAACATACTCCTTTCCGACACCCGAGAGAGACACCTTTATTGTCACACTATGTAAGATATGACGTTTGATACAATCAAAGTGTCTTCCAGGAATAGCAATAAGAGTAGGTCTCACGGTCGAAGGTGTAATGACTACGTCCTACAAATATTGGGTATGTCCATCACATCATTCTACCAACGACATGACTTCATTGTCAAATAGACGCCATGTCACATGATCGGGAAACCTCGATCATCGATTGCACAATGAACCAGTCAAATAGAGGCTACTGGGGACCCGGTTGTTTTACGTGTCACACGTGTATTAATGTTTCCGCTTAATACAGTTATAGCATGACACAAAAACGTATTATGAACAAATGAGATATGATAAATAAAACTCTTTATTAATTGCCTCTAGGGCATATCTCCTACAAATGCAACCACAATTCTCCTGATGTAAAGTACTTGATTCCGTCGATCCCTCGCCTCACCATGATAACTTGACATCAATGTAGGAATCTCGTCGTCGATCCCTCGCCTCACCGTCGTTTCCGCGCATCCCCTCGTGCCCTTCCCCGCGGTGAGCCTATACCGCGCACGTGTTATTTCTTTCCAATAATGCCGTCGCCCGATTTGGCACTAAATTGTTCTCTTTTTTTTGTATTAGTTAAGCTATGGACGGCAGAGCAAATGAACAGGAATTGTTCGACATCATAGCTTCGCCCGATCACAACGATGGTGAAGATGATGGCTCACAATATCTTAACATGTCCGGTGATGTGATGACCCACAAGTATAGGGGGTGTATCGTAGTACTTTCGATAAATAAGAGTGTCGAACCCAACGAGTAGCAGAAGGTGCTGACAAGCAGTTTTGATGAGGATTTCACTGTAAATACTAGCAGACAGTTTTTTAGGAGTTTTTTATATAACAGATAAATAAAGTGCGAGTAAATAAAGCGCAACAATAATAATTGCAGCGAGGGGCCCAATCCTTTCTAGAGCAAAGGACAAGCCGGTTTGTTTACTTATGATGACCAAGCGTTCTTGAGGACACACGGGATTTATGTCTAGTGCTTTCGCTTCATATAGATGATTAATCTTTAGTGTTTTGATAAGTGTCGTGTGCGTGAACCTATGCTAATGCACTGCCCTTCCTAGGACTAATACATACTTGTGATTATACCCCTTGCAAGCATCCGCAAATACAAGAAAGTAATTAAGATAAATCTAACCACAGCCTTAAACTCTAAGATCCTGCTATCCCTCATGCATCGAGATATTAACGGGGGTTTAGGTTTCTGTCACTCCGGCAACCCCACAATTAATATTCGAATACACAATGCATTCCCCTAGGCCCATAAAGGTGAAGTGTCATGTAGTCGACGTTCACATGACACCACTAGAAGAATAGCACCACAACTTAAATATCAAACCATTAAATATTACTCAATATAGTTCACTACTAACATCTAGACTTCACCCATGTCCTCAAGAACTAAACGAACTACTCACAACACATCATTTGGATCATGATCAGAGATGATATAATGATGGGTAACAATCTGAACATAAACCTTAATTCAACGGTTCCACCCAATAGCATCAATAACAATAGTAATTAACACCGGGAGAGTTTCCCCTATCAAACACACAAGATTCAGCCCTAGATGTTACAGCGGGAACGGAGTGGAGCGGTGGAGATGACGGTGACGACGGTGGAGATGATGGTGATGATGATCCCAATGAAGTGCGGCTCGATGACGGTGACGATGGCGACGATTTCCCCCCTCCGGGAAGGGATTTCCCCGGCAAATTTCTCCCTGCCGGAGAGCTTTCTTCTCTCTGTGGTTTTCCGCCTCGTGGCGGCGGCGGAATAACTCTGACTCTCCGTAGAAGGTCTTAGGTTTTCGGGGGGGGGGGGGGGGGGGGGGGTGAAATACGCGAAGGGGCACGGCAGGAGGTGGGCCAGGGCGGCCAGACCACCTGCTCGTGCGGCTCCAGGGCCTGCCGCGCGAGGAGGGGGTGTGGGTCCCCTGGGCCCCACCTTGGCCTATCCTCGTGGCTCCCTCCATGATCTGGCAAAATAATATTTTCCACGGTCTTCGTTTTGTATTTTGATCTTCGCAAATAATGTATCCTGACGGTGCTTTTTCCAGTTGTTTCCAGACTCCGGTGATCAATTCTCCAATAATCATCAAACATGCAAAATAGATGAAATAACATAAGTATCATCTCTAAATATGCAATATATCAATGAATAACAGTAAATTATGATATAAAATAGTGATGCAAAATGGACGTATCAACTCCCCCCAAGCTTAGACCTCGCTTGTCCCCAAGCGAAAGCTGAGCTCAGTAAACATGACCACAGGTTTATGGAGTGAAGTGTCGATAAAGAATATACGGACAAGAAGCATCACATTTAATAATGCACCAGTCATCTTAGATATCAACTCCATTCATATAACTCAACTTGTAACAAGTAGAGGCAAATCACAATAAAGTGCATAGAGAAAACCATAGTTGGTGTTGGCAAACTTCGTTCTTGGTCAGAGAACAATGAACATATTGAGCTTACTCTACAAAACAGCCCTCTTAAATAGTTGCTAACTCTCAAAGTCATATTTATCAAATAACAGCAATGTGCCAAACAAGGAAGAATCAGGAACATAATTAACAATACGAATGTATAGATGGTTGAATCACAATCAACTCAAATGCTTGCTTAAGACAGAAAGAGATAGGTTTACTGACTCAACATAAAGTAAAAGATAGGCCCTTCGCGGAGGGAAGCAGAGATACAAGCATGTGCTAGAGCTTCTAGTTTTTAAATCATATAGAGAGCATAAAAGTAAGTTTTTGAGCGGTGTTTGTTGTTGTCAACGAATGGTAATAGAGTTCTTGTCATCTTCCATACTAAGCAAGTTGAGAGCGGTTCCGATTATTTTAAAACAAGCCTTTATAATAAACAACTATTTTGATAACTTTGACACTCCTCCCAACCTTTGCTTACACAAGCCATGGCTAACCGAATCCTCGGGTGCCTACCAATCAATCTCAAACCATGGAGGAGTGTCTATTTTTAACTTTCTCAACCTTTTGATATTATAGTGGTCTAACCAGCCCTTTGCAATATTAGTGACGAGCAGATGAAGCATGCAAGTCAAGGGTTACTTAATTAGTATGGAAGATAACAAACTCAACTATTATTTCCTCATGAGCTAATAAACATTGACACAAATAAGGGATAGTAGTTTTGAATAAAGATAGCACATGAAGTATTTACTTGGAGTTACGCAAAATACCACATAATAGGTAGGTATGGTGGACACAAGTGGCAAGGGTTTTGGCTCAAGGTTTGGAAGTATGAGAAGCATTCCCTCTCGATACCGGTCTTTGGCTAGCAAGGTTTGGTAGCAAGCATAAGAGTTGATGGATACAAACAAATATACATGTAGTAAAGGCAATCAAGCAATTCTTACTTGGAGGCACAAACAATTTTAAATTGTGAATACTAAGCTTATCATCTACAAGTGAGAGAGATCATTGAAAACTATATCTACATGTAATTCTTTCCTCCACTTAAGTCTCAAATGATCACCGGGGTGGACAGTTCCATCCCCTTCATAGCGGTTATCCAAAACATGATCAATAATTTTCATAGGTATTTTAAATGGCACTATTTCTTCAGGTGGCACCTCATTTTCTACCTCAGCAGTGGTAGAAGCCTTTCCAAACAGGAAAGCAATAGTTCCTCTCTCCATAATTAAGCAAATTAGGAGACAGAAATAAAAACAACACTTACAGCTAAAGTTTTCCTTACCAATTCCACTTACCAATAGCGCTTCACTCCCCGGCAACGGCGCCAGAAAATAGTCTTGATGACCCACAAGTATAGGGGGTGCATCGTAGTACTTTCGATAAATAAGAGTGTCGAACCCAACGAGGAGCAGAAGGTGCTGACAAGCAGTTTTGATGAGAATCTCACTTTAAATACTAGCAGACAGGTTTTTAGTAGTTTTTGATATAACAGATAAATAAAGTGCGAGTAAATAAAGCGCAACAATAATAATTGCAGCGAGGGGCCCAATCCTTTCTAGAGCAAAGGACAAGCCGGTTTGTTTACTTATGATGACCAAGCGTTCTTGAGTACACACGGGATTTATGTCTAGTGCTTTCGCTTCATATAGATGATTAATCTTTAGTGTTTTGATAAGTGTCGTGTGGGTGAACCTATGCTAATGCACCGCCCTTCCTAGGACTAATACATACTTGTGATTATACCCCTTGCAAGCATCCGCAAATACAAGAAAGTAATTAAGATAAATCTAACCACAACCTTAGACTCTAAGATCCTGCTATCCCTCATGCATCGAGATATTAACGGGGTTTAGGTTTCTGTCACTCCGGCAACCCCACAATTAATATTCGAATACACAATGCATTCCCCTAGGCCCATAAATGTGAAGTGTCATGTAGTCGACGTTCACATGACACCATTAGAAGAATAGCACCACAACTTAAATATCAAACCATTAAATATTACTCAACATAGTTCACTACTAACATCTAGACTTCACCCATGTCCTCAAGAACTAAACGAACTACTCACAACACATCATTTGGAACATGATAAGAGATGATATAATGATGGGTAACAATCTGAACATAAATCTTAATTCAACGGTTCCACCCAATAGCATCAATAACAATAGTAATTAACACCGGGAGAGTTTCCCCTATCAAACACACAAGATTCAGCCCTAGATGTTACAGCGGGAACGGAGTGGAGCGGTGGAGATGACGGTGACGACGGTGGAGATGATGGTGATGATGATCCCGATGAAGTGCAGCTCGATGACGGTGACGATGGCGACGATTTCCCCCCTCCGGGAAGGGATTTCCCCGGCAGATTTCTCCCTGCCGGAGAGCTTTCTTCTCTCTGTGGTTTTCTGTAACGCCCCGAAAATTTAGACCGAATTTTAAATTATTTTCGGACGCCGGAAAACTTTTCTAATTTTGACAAATGGTTTCTAAAAATCTTTCGAGGCGATTCGACTTAGAGTTTTCTCTCGCTCTAAATACCGGAGGACTCACCTACCTATTTCTAGACGACCCGCTCGAAAAACATTTCATACTCCAGTACCAACTTTCCGTTTCCGACGTAGACAGTTAAATGTTGACCCCGATCCCAAATTTTTCGGCCAACTTAGAAGTCTCGAAAGATTCTCATATTTTAGAGAGTTGCATATTTCTGCATTTCCTACACTTTTTCAGTTGAACCCAAATCCATTTGAGCAATTTTTGACCTACTTCTTTTGTAAGCCAAACACCGATATCGGTACGCGGCTTAGCGGCTATTTGTGAAACCCTTTTCCACACCACCAAATGAGCTCAAACTACTTAGACACCCTTCCTGTGCCAACCATACCCTGTGGTATTTATTTGAGATTTTTCTGAGTCAGGCAAAACCCAGCTCGTTTTGTCGAACACCTTCTGTGCGTGTGGTTTTCGAAAATATTTGTTTTACCAAATACATCGTTAGAGCGTGAGGACATTGCAGTGCCGTGGACCTTCTCGTTAGCCACCCGTAGGTACCCTCCGTTTAGGTTTTGGTGCTCCGAGTCGCTAGTTATTCGATGATGTCGCTCGCGTTCCACCGGAGCACTCGGAACGCACACTTTGGCATGCCACAAATCAACTTAGCACTAAACCCAGCCTAACCCTCCTTCACCAAGTGGTCCACGAGCCTCCACGTACCCAGAACCTCACCCACATCCTCTCCTCCTCCTTATCTCCTCCCTGTAGAGGAGAAAAACGTCATGGATGACCTCCATGGTCATCAATGGCCACCACCTACTCCTCTCCTCTCCCTCTATATAAGGCCACCCCAGGGCAGACCGAGGAAACCCTAGCCACTTCTCACCGTATCCTCTACTCCCACACTCTCCATTCGGTGCCCACGAGTGGAGGAGAGCCACACAAAATCCACCAAAATCTCGGCCACCATGGCCGAGGGTCCGAGCTCGGGCACGCGAGCAGGAGGCCGCCCCCGCCTCCGATTCCTGCTCCCTCGGACGCGGACCCCCGCCGCCGTTCCGTCCCCGCCTCCAGCCGGCCTCCCGCCGCGCCCCATGGCCATCCCCGGCCGGCGACGTGCTGTTCCAGTACGTGTGGGAGGAAGAAGACGACCTCCTGGTCGATCCCTCCGTTGCCTTCTTTTTCTCTCTGCAAACCGTTTTCCAGCCCAGCAGCCTTTCGGCCCGCCAGCGGCCTTGCCAGGCGCGGCGCAGCGCGCAGCGCGCGGGCGGCGCGCAGCGGCCCGTTCGCGGCCCAGTTCGCGCGGCCGAGCGGCCCGTGCAGTTTTTTTTCGCGGAACTGTTTTTTTTCCTCTGCTGGACAGATTTTCAAACGTTCATAACTTTTGAACCGTAGCTCCGTTTTTGGTGATTCAAATTTCTAAATCTTTGTATCGACGAGATCTATACGTTGATACTGGTTTTGTGGCGTTTTACAACCTTTTGTTTCACTGTCCTTTTATAAAAAACGTTGTTTACCGTTCCGCCGTTTAGCCGTTTTCCGAGTTTTTCGACGCGCGACGACACCGAGACATTTCGGATCATTTGGAACCCGTCTTCGAATGCAAGCTAACCCCTTGCTATGAGCCATCCCGCAATGTTGTTTGTCTATTTGCTATTGCCATGACGTGTGTTTATACTTGTTTGTGAGCTGCTATATCTATGCCTAACTCGCTGACTTATTTAACTCGCTAACTTATTTACATTGTATTATTTATTATGTGCTAACCCCACCATTCTTGAGACATTGGACTGGGGGTACCGCCGCCGTCGATGGAATGGTGGATAATAACAACCAACTAAATACGACACGAGGCTATTCCGGCACCCCGCCGCGAATGCCCGGTCGGTTTAATCGGACTTGTTTGTTGCTATTGTTTGATATCTTGTGCCTGTTAATAACCAACTAAAGACGACACGAGGTGATTCCGGCACCCCCGCCGTGAATGCCCGGTCGGTTTAACTTGACTTTATTTACTTCCTGTTATGTTATATATATCTATCTTGTTATTGATATGTGATATATATTGTGATGATCATATGGAACTTTGCTTGCTATCACCCTGACATTGTTTTGTTGATGCATCTGCAAACTTTGGTTTTGCATTCATTGTTGTGGAAACATCTTTTGGGAAAGATCTGGATAAACTTGACTAAGAACTTAATCACTTCCCTCGACTAGATTGAGTCAGTGGTGCCATTCACCAAACATTATCGCTCAGTCACGCGTCGTCTGTATGGGCGGACCTAGCTTAGTAGCATTATCGGGATTCCCCTTTGATGTCACCCCTTGGCAAGTCTAGTCGGTTACCTGTGTGGTCGGGGCTAGTCTTGTGATAGTCCGGAGCTAGGCGTCGCTCATAGGTTGGGGACGTGCCGGGAAGTAGTTCAGCCTAAGACAAGGCCCGTAGGGCATGTCGGTGACTATACAGGGGGCGTCTTGGTTTTGTGGACCGTTGGGGAGTGTGGAGTTATACTTGCCGCCAGGAATGGTTTAGTACTTCGGTACCGGCGGGATTTCTTTACACTCCAGCGTGTGTATTGTTGCAACCTCTTGAGAGTGTATCTAGATACTAGCCTAGTCCCCAGGTCACGGGACAAGTTTGGGTCGAGTCACACTTAGAGTCAGTCTTGTCACGGGGAAAACTTTACAAATGAACTTGAAACAGGTTGTGAGACTCGTGGAGTCTAATTGTTGCGCCAGAGTTGGCGAGGGGCCGGAGTGCCCGGAATTGTGAACTTACCCGTGTGAACTATGCATTTTGGACACCGCTCCTCGGTGTCGAGATTTAAGTCCAACCGTTAAGATTGGACTCGTTCATGCCATGCTATATTCTGAATTCATGCCATGCTTGATTGTTGATACCCATTGATTGTTCATGCCATGTTGTTTGCAATGCCATGCTACTATTATGTTGTTCTGCTTAGCTTAGACTCTTGCCATGTCGTAGGATATTTTATTCATATGTTACACTGTCGCGACGTGCGGCCAGATATCTTGGGCTGGCGCACGGGACGACCGCCTCGCTGGCAAGTTGTGCCAGGGAGGGGTGTTACATTTTCCGCCTCGTGGCGGCGGCGGAATAACTCTGACTCTCCGTAGAAGGTCTTAGGTTTTCGGGGGGATGAAGTACGCGAAGGGGCACGGCAGGAGGTGGGCCAGGGCGGCCAGACCACCTGCTCGCGCGGCTCCAGGGCCTGCCGCGCGAGGAGGGGGTGTGGGCCCCCTGGGCCCCACCTTGGCCTCTCCTCGTGGCTCCCTCCATGATCTGGCAAAATAATATTTTCCACGGTCTTCCTTTTGTATTTTGATCTTCGCAAATAATGTATTGTGACGGTGCTTTTTCCAGCTGTTTCCAGACTCCGGTGATCAATTCTCCAATAATCATCAAACATGCAAAATAGATGAAATAACATAAGTATCATCTCTAAATATGCAATATATCAATGAATAACAGTAAATTATGATATAAAATAGTGATGCAAAATGGACGTATCATGATGGAATGGAGGACGAGGAGATTTATAACTTAGAAGCTCCTCCCTCCGGATCGAACAATAATGCCGATGAGAATGTAGCGAAGAATACCGACGAGGTATACATAGCCTCTGGTGATAAATGATTTGATATGTATACATATTCATATATTAACATAATATTTCTTCTTGTAGCCCTCCGGATCGGGATCGAGCAAGTCTGGTAAAAGAAAACGAGGCCCGGCCAAAAAGTTAAAAGATGAAAGATTTGATATCGAAGAAATCTCTGAAATTGGCGAACCGATTGCTCCCAAAGAGCACGCACGTAAATTTGTGAGTCAGTGCGGAGTTATTGTTCGGGACAACATTCCGATCACCATCCGAGAATGGCACAAGCCGAAGGGTGGAGTGAGTTTTGTGTCAAATATTTGCAAGAAGGAACTTCTGAAGTCCCTTTTCCACAATTTCGCCCTACCGATAGGCCTCAGAGATGCCGAGAAAAAGAAAGTCTTCCAGTGGACTCTAAAGAAAATGGCCCAACAATTCATGAACTACAAGAAAAGGTTATACCTCAACTTCATCAAGATAGGAAAAACCCCCAATTTTGAAGACGTACAGTACAGGAGGATAAGAGATCAGCGTGAAGAATTAAAGGACTACAAGCAATCAGAAGAAGCTCTGGAAAAGTCGAGAAAAAATAAGTTGAATGCCGACAAAAAGCAATATTTCCAACGTTTGGGGCCAGGTGGCTACAAGACCGCCGTTCCTCTGTGGGAAGAAAGAGACGCCAAGTTAATTGCCGCCAGGGTCACTCCAAGTACATCGAGCTATCCCACAAGGGCAAAGCATTGGTTGTACGGCGTCGGGATGGAGCCCGACTCACAGACAGGGAGTCTTGTGTTGAAGGAAAAGGTTAAACCAGGCCCCGAGGGACAGCCCGAAAGAGCCAAAATTCTGAAAAAAGTCAAAGAACTTGATGATGCAGTAGTTGCCGCTCGGGAGGGAAGGTTCGCGCCCGATAGAGAGAACGACGAGCTGTCACTCGCGCTCGGGAATCCCAAACACACTGGACGAGTACGAGGCGTGGGCGTCGTCCCTTGGAAGGTTGGGTTCGCCGAGAATAGGGACACTTACAGGAGCCGCGACAGGAAGAAGAAACAGGAGGTAGAGAGATATCAGCGGTTGGAAAACATGATATTAGACCTGCAACAGCAGCAACATGCAATGAGGCAGGAAAGGGCATCTGAGCCGCAGGAGGACCAACTTGATATGGCATCTCAGCGGAAAAGCAGTGTGGCTTCCACGCAAAATGTCCAGCCTGATGACGCAACATACCCCGTGGATCAGATTAAGGTGAGCACAAATTGTGAGCTGCACACCAAACTGAAGAACCTATCCATGAAGGTGGTGGTCGGCTTTGCTTTAGAGAATGCACCCGGAGCAACCCTTCATGGCGGTCAGATTCCAGCTGGCTACGCTCGAGTCGCGGTGGATGAAATTATGCCGGGATTCGAGGAGCTAGAGCTTGACTTTGCTGGAGCTGAAGGGGAGAGGACACTGGGAGAAGTGTTGCGTGCAGTCATTCTATGGAGAAAGGAACACATCGTGTTTCCAGAATCGACGCGAAGGCCACCAACCCCTCCGAGTAGCAATAAATCTCCAAGTCCACGCCGCATTGATAATTTTGACATCCAGAGGGAGCCCAGCGCGACTCCATCTCCCCGGTGCGCGAGTCAACCCTTGCGGGAGTCCACCCCGGAGCGTGCAAAGAGTCCACTCCAGCGGGAGTCCACCCCGGAGCTTGCAAAGAGTCCGCCCACCGGCAATAGGATCTTCTCAATGAGGCAGAAGATGCTTGCCGGTGCGTCGAGTGGTGCTCCAAAGGAAACCTACAAGTACGGGCCTTCGTTTTAGGATCTTCCGGTGTTAACTTACCACCGGACCGTTGAGGAGAATGCTCCGTTGGTCAAAGCTCACAATGACGCACACTTTGCGAAGAAAGTGGCCGAGCCAAAACAGGTACTCCCTCCGTCCCAAAATAAATGTCTCAACTTTGATAGAAAGTGGATGTATGTAGACATACATACATCCACTTTCTATCAAAGTTGAGACATTTATTTTGAGACGGAGGGAGTACTAAACCCTAAGGGTGTTAAACACTTTTTAGACATCGTCTGTGATCCTGACCGTAGAACTTTGCCTGATAACTATGAACGCTCTATCTCGAAGAGTTTTGACACGCAAGAGGAGAATAAAAAGAAAATGGTCGCTGCACAGAAGAAGAAGAAGAAGGCGAAACAGGTTCCCCAGCTCGGAGAACAGAAAGTACAGTCGGTCGCCCCGCTGAAGGTTCAGACAGACAAGCGTCCCAACGTTGGGACAAATATTCCTGCTTCAGACTACATGGACATGGACGATGATGCATTTGACGCACTTTTCCCCAAATCGACTGAGATAGCACGGAAGTTTGTCTACGGGGAAGATCTTCTCCCTCCTGATGAGATGGTGCGTCTAGCTTTTACAATGCGGAGATTGCATGACTGGTACATGAAGGTTGCAAAGAACAAGCAACTCGTGTTTTACGTGACATACCGAGAAGACCAATTCTTCATCGACCACGAGATATGTGTCGAATTTGAAGAATTATGGCAGTTATACAACCAGCGTGCTCTCAACGCAACTATCATGAGTTGCTATGTTCTGTAAGTGATTTTTTCTAAGTGTCTAGCTAAGCATGTAATTATCCTCACTAATTGAGCCTGTAATTATCCTCACTATATTCTTTCGTATGCTATTATATATGCAGGTGGATGCTTATCGAGTGCAAAAGGAATATACTCTGGAAAGTTGGGTTCATTGACCCATCTATCGTTAACTGCAAAAACTTAGAGCGGAAGCCCGAGGACTGCGAGGAGGCATTGTTGAGGTCGCTATTGAGGCAAACACAGGCGGCAGATATACTTCTTCCTTACAACTTCAAGTGAGTGTGACTGTATTGAACACATTTCTATATTGCTAATTACTAGATGTTAAATTTAATTGATGAGTTATATTCATGCCTCACTATATAAACGTGTGCAGCTACCATTGGATTCTACTGGACATTATCATTGACAAGGGAGTAGTTGAAGTCTTTGACTCATTACGCAAACCACAATCAGACTACCAGGACTTGATTGAAATGCTTCAGAGCTAATTTCAACCATTAATCCATTTCATGATATCAAGTAATCATAACTTATTTATTCATTTGCTTTTGCGAGTAGGGTTGGGAAATATTCATCCCAAGAGAGAGGGGTGAATGGAAACCAGAGCTGACTATTAAACATAGTGATGTAAGTGTAATAGTATTAAACATAGTCTTTTTAATTCATCATCATTTTGGATTATTATTTAATTAATTTATATTCTCGTAAAGAACTTGAAGCAACCCCCGGAAATTAATTATGTGGATTCTACGTCTGCGAGTTCATAAGGAAATTGAGCATTGAGCAGGCGTCGCGTGATAAAAGAATGGATGTGAGTGTGACTGTATTACGCTATATTTTAATCTTATTATGATTTGATATATATACACACATAACTAATATATTCATATTGATCTCCTTTCAAGCTTCACGACAAGCGGGGCACCATCCTACCACATCAGCGCGTAGAAGCAATTCAAGAGTAGATTGCGGGATTTATTCTTGAGTAGGTCATGCATCCAAAGGGAGAATACCATAATCCAAAATATAGCTATGTCACATGAAAGAAACTCACGACGTAATGAGTAGGATGTATGACATTATTGTGATCTCTATATACCGGATTGTATATATGTATGTAATAGCGTAGTATGAATATGTACTATATCTAAATTATATTATATATCAACGTGTATCGTATGTATTAGCGTAGAATACATATACGAAAGTATATAATGTATGCATCAACGTGTACCGTGTATATATATAATACCGTATGTATGTAAAACAGTAGATGAAAAAAAAACATAAAATAAAATTGCAGTGAAGAAAAGAAAACAGATAACGGAAAATAAAATGAAAAAAAACAGGAAACGAAAAATAAATTGCAAAACCCTAAAACGTTACCGACCGGTACTAAAGGTTCTCCGCACGAGCCCGTGCCCCGCGCCCACGTGGAGGGCTTTTAGTACCGAACTATGCACAACCGGTACTGATTCTGGGGGGGGGGCATCAGTCCCGATTGCGCAGTACCGGTTGCGAAACCGGTACTGATGCCCCTCCCGACCGGTACTGTATGTGTGTTTTCCACTGGTGGACATAGAGTGAGTTCTTTCAGGGGGCTGGATACTGGGCAGGGGTACATAGTGGCAGCTGCGGGTGGAAGTCGTTCATTCCATGGCGATATTTTTCTCTTTGAGGTTATCATTCCACGGCAGCTGCGTCATGCATATCGCCGGTCAATAACGAAGGCGACTTTCTTGGACCGATTTGTGGACGTTATGCATGCAACGACAGGCCAGCCAATGATTTTATCGTGTGGTGGGGTTTATTTAGAGTTTTAGACAGTTACACATACATCAGTGACCGATTAGTAGTGCTTGAAGTCGTCCTTGATTAGTCGCTTCGTCTTAACTGGTTGAGAGATGGCTGTCACGTCGTTGGCCAGTCACCAAGACTTGATTGGTTGGTCACACGCTTATTTCTTGAATGTTCACCATGTTGAATACTAATACGTTTTCGTACAGTACAAATCGCAAAAAGTGATAAATTGGATTACCGTTGCGAGTGGGTGATTTGTTTTTGTGACAAGGGCCCAAATCTAGTACTCCCTCTTTTTCACAATGTAAGAAGTTTTAGCAACCTAAACTAGATTGCTGAAACATCTTACAATGTGGAACTGAGGGAGTATAGAAGTTCACTAGAACACTCCAAACATAACAAAAAATGCACTGAGCTTGCAGACCTCCCAACGATCACTACCGTCGCTAGAGCGAGCCGCCGACGTGCCATTTTCGCCACTCCCATATTTAAGTCGACATTTTTTTTTATGATATCCATGAATGCTTTGTGCTCGTGGCCATAAGAACCAGCACCATAGAATTGAAGTCGTCGTTATTGAATCTGTGAATATATATAAATCTCCTGATACTAAACGTGTAACACATGTGAAAAATGTGATCTGCCACACCAAGGGAGCAGTGACCGGGCGATTGTCCATACTTTTCGAATATTTGATCTCTCTGAGACGCTCATCTTAAACTTAGACATCACAACCCACTAGTGGAAAACTGGTCAGTAGTACCGGTCGTGAAGGGGTATCAGTACCGGTACTGCGCAATCGGGACTGATGCTCCATACTTTTCGAATATTTGATCTCTCTGAGACGCTCATCTTAAACTTAGACATCACAACCCACTAGTGGAAAACTGGTCAGTAGTACCGGTCGTGAAGGGGTATCAGTACCGGTACTGCGCAATCGGGACTGATGCCCCCCCAGCAATGATACCGGTTGCTTACCGACCGGTACTAAAAGGCCTCCACGTGGGGCGCTGGGCAGCGTTTCGCCTGGAGACTTTTAGTACCGGTCGGTAAGGGTTGAGGGTTTTAGGGTTTATGTTTCGTTTCCTGTTTTTTTTCATTTTTTTCTGTTTTCTTTTCTTTACTGCAATTTAGGGTACTGCAATTTTATTTTATGTTTTTTTAATCTACTGTTTTACATACATACGGTATTATATATATACACGGTACACGTTGATGCATACGTAATATACTTTCGTATATGTATTCTACGCTACTACATGGTACACGTTGATACATAATATAATTTAGATATAGGACATATTCATACTACGCTATTAAATACATATATACATATATACAATCCGGTATATAGATATCGCAATAATGTCATACATCCTGCTCATTACGTCGTGAGTTTCTTTCATGTGGCATAGCTATATTTTGGATTATGTTTTTCTCCCTTTGGATGCATGACCTACTCAAGAATAAATCCCGCAATCTCCTCTTGAATTGATTCTACGCGCTGATGTGGTAGGATGGCGCCCCGCTTGTCGTTAAGCTTTAAAAGATATCAGTATGAATATATTAGTTATGTGTGTATATATCAAATTATAATAAGATTAAAATATAGTGCAAGACAGTCACACTCACATCCATTCTTTTATCACGCGACCCCTGCTCAATGCTCAATTTCCTTATGAACTCGCAGACGTAGAATCCACATAATTCATTTCCCGGGGGTTGATTCAAGGTCTTTACGAGAATATAAATTAATTAAATAATAATCCAAAATGATGATAAATTAAAAAGACTATGTTTAATAGCAGTACACTTACATCAATATGTTTAATAGTCAGCTCTGATTTCCATTCACCCCTCTCTCTTGGGATGAATATTTCCAAACCCTAGTCGCAAAAGCAAATGAATAAATGAGTTATGATTAGTTGATATCATGAAATGGATTAATGGTTGAAATTACCTCTGAAGCATTTCAATCAAGTCCTGGTAGTCTGATTGTGGTTTGCGTAATGAGTCAAAGACTTCAACTACTCCCTTGTCAATGATAATGTCCAGTAGAATCCAATGTTAGCTGCACACGTTTATATAGTGAGGCATGCATATAACTCATCAATTAAACTTAACATCTAGTAATTGACAATATAGAAATGTGTTCAAGACAGTCACACTCACTTGAAGTTGTAAGTAAGAAGTATATCTGCCGCCTGTGTTTGCCTCAATAGCAACCTCAACAATGCCTCCTCGCACTCCTCGGGCTTCCGCTCTAAGTTTTTGCAGTTAACGATAAATGGGTCAATGAACCCAACTTCCCAGAGTTTTTTCCTTTTGCACTGGATAAGCATCCACCTGCATATATAATAGCATACGAAAGAATATATTGAGCATAATTACAGGCTCAATTAGTGAGGATAATTACATGCTCAGCTAGACACTTAGAAAAAATCACTTACAGAACATAGCAACTCATGATAGTTGCGTTGAGAGCACGCCGGTTGTATAACTGTCATAATTCTTCAAATTCGACACATATCTCGTTGTCGATGAAGAATTGGTCTTCTCGGTATGTCACGTAAAACACGAGTTGCTTGTCCTTTGCAACCTTCATGTACCAGTCATGCAATCTCCGCATTTGATAAGCTAGACGCACCATCTCATCAGGAGGGAGAAGATCTTCCCCGTATACAAAGTTCCATGCAATCTCGGTCGTCTTGGGGAAAAGTGCGTCAATTGCATCATCGTCCATGTAGTCTCTGAAGGAAATCGCAGGCAGAAAACAAAAAAATTCCTAACAGCGATAACCTTAAACTAGCCAGAATCTATACTATGCAGATATAGTAGTCCGAAGGGGGTTCGGTGCACATACCTCTTGTAGACCGAAAAGCGGGGATTACGCTCCCGCACAAGCGTTGTCGATGAAGCCGACGAAGACTTCGATGCCGTGTAGAGGAAGCAGACCTCTAGCACCACTAGCGTGGTGCCTCGCAGGGCGTTACACACGTACGGTGAAGCCGACGAACTCCGGGCTCCGATCCAAGGACGAAGCAGCGGAAGACTGGGACCGGGAGACCAGCAGCACGGCGGTGTGCGTATGGCGGAGAAAACTAATCCTCGGCGCAACTCCAAACTGGGGAGTCACGGGATCCAAGGAGAGAGAGAGAAATTGGTGTGTGTTTTAAAGGCCAGGGGTACCCCTCTATATAAAGGGGCCAGGGGGCTGCCCAGCTTGCCAGGCTGGCGGTGTGGGACTAATCCCACACCCCAGCCGGCCAAGGCCGCTGCGCCGGCCTAGGTGGGCCCCATGCGGCCCACCTAGGGCTGGCCGAACCAGCCCTCCCTTGGGAGGAACTCCTCCCCCCTCATGGGCCTCTTATCCTAAGAAGGCCCATTTAGGGAAAAATACCTTTAAAAATTCAGAAAAAATTAAATAAAAATATATTTAACTATTAATTACACTAATTAATATTAAATACATATTACATAATTTATTCCGGCTCCGAAAACTATTTCGTCGCTACCCGATCTCCATCGGAACTTTCCCGGGACGTTCCCGGTCTCTCCTTTCCTATTTTTTCTCTTCCGGTAAAATGTCGACTCCCCTTAAGTGTGTTACCCTAGCGGTTCGATTATCTCACCAGACATGATCGAGACTCCTCTCCGATCAATGACTAATTCGTGGACCTTGGATACCCAGAATTAATCCCTGCGAGATAACGAATACTTTACCGATCGAACCTAGACGTCTGAGTCTTAAACCTTTTGCCATGCGATACTTCTTAGCGCGTCCGAGACTCGTTCATAGATATCTCCATACCTAGCTTGATCTCGTTACCGACACTGCTAACTTCTACTCGCCCATGATATTTTGTCCTGGTGACCCAGTCACACGCTTGCAAGCTCGTTTGACATAATCTCACCGAGTGGGCCCTAGAGTATCTATCCTGCTATGGGACTGGCAAATCCCGCTCTTGACCCCCCGTCTCAACATACTCCTTTCCGACACCCGAGAGGGACACCTTTATTGTCACACTATGTAAGATATGACGTTTGATGCAATCAAAGTGTCTTCCAGGAATAGCAATAAGAGTAGATCTCACGGTCGAAGGTGTAATGACTACGTCCTACAAATATTGGTTATGTCCATCACATCGTTCTACCAACGACATGACTTCATTGTCAAATAGACGCCATGTCACATGATCGGGAAACCTCGATCATCGATTGCACAATGAACCAGTCAAATAGAGGCTACTGGGGACCTAGTTGTTTTACGTATCACACGTGTATTAATGTTTCCGCTTAATACAGTTATAGCATGACACAAAAACGTATTATGAACAAATGAGATATGATAAATAAAACTCTTTATTAATTGCCTCTAGGGCATATCTCCTACAGTCTGAAGCAGGAATATTTGTCCCAACGTTGGGACGCTTGTCTGTCTGAACATTCAGCGGGGCGACCGACTGTACTTTCTGTTCTCCGAGCTGGGGAACCTATTTCGCCTTCTTCTTCTTCTATGCAGCGGACCTTTTCTTTTTATTCTCCTCTTGCGTGTCAAAACTCTTCGAGATAGAGCGTTCATAGTTATCACCAGGGAAAGTTCTACGGTCAGGATCACAGACGATGTCTAAAAAGTGTTTAACACCCTTAGGGTTTAGTACCTGTTTTGGCTCGGGCACTTTTTTCGCAAAGTGTGCGTCATTGTGAGCTTTGACCAAGGGAGCATTCTCCTCAACGGTCCGGTGGTAAGTTAACAGCGGAAGATCCTTCAACGAAGGCCCGTACTTGTAGGTGTCCTTTGGAGCACCACTCACCGCACCGGCAAGCATCTTCTGCCCCATTGAGAAGGTCCTATTGCTGGTGGGCGGACTGTTTGCAAGCTCCGGGGTGGACTCCCGCTGGAGTGGACTCTTTGCACGCTCCGGGGTGGACTCCCGCTGGGTTGGACTCGCGCACCGGGGAGATGGAGTCGCGCTGTGTTCCCTCTCGGTGTCCATATTTTCAATGTGGGGTGGACTTATAGGTTGATTGCTACTCGGAGGGGTTGGTGGCCTACGCGTCGATTCTGGAAACACGATGTGTTCCTTTCTCCATAGAATGACTCCACGCAACACTTCTCCCAGTGTCGTCTCCCCTTCAGCTCCAGGAAAGTCAAGCTCTAGGTCCTCGAATCCCTTCATAATTTCGTCCACCCCGACTCGAGCGTAGCCACCTGGAATCTGACCGCCATGAAGGGTTGCTCCGGGTATATTCTCTAAAGCAAAGCTGACCGCCACCTTTATGGATAGGTTCTTCATCTTGATGTTGCGTCGTCATCAGCCTGGACATTTTACGTGCAAGCCACGCTGCTTCTTCGCTGAGATGCCATATCCAGTTGGTCCTCCTGCGGACCAGATGACCTTTGTTGCCTCATTGCATTTTGCTGCTGCTGCAGATCTACTATCATGTTTTCCAACCGCTGATACCTCTCTACCTCCTGTTTCTTCTTCCTGTCGCGGCTCCTGTAAGTGTCCCTATTCTCGGCGAACCCAACCTTCCAAGGGACAACGCCCACGCCTCGTACTCGTCCAGTGTGTTCGGGATTCCCGAGGGCGAGTGACAACTCGTCGTTCTCTCTATCGGGCGCGAACCTTCCCTCCCGAGCGGCAACTACTGCATCTTGTATTTCTTGGACTTTCCCCAGTATTTTGGCTCTTCCGGGCAGTCCCTTTGGGCCTGGTTTAACTTTTTCCTTCAACACAAGACTCCCTGTCTGTGAGTCGGGCGCCATCCCGACGCCGTACAACCAATGCTTCGCCCTTGTGGTATAGCTCGATGTACTTGGAGTGACCCCGGCAGCAATTAACTTGGCGTCTCTTTCTTCCCACTTAGGAACGGTGGTCTTGTAGCCACCTGGCCCCAAACGTTGGAAATATTGTTTTTTGTCGGCATTCAACTTATTTTTCCTCGACTTTTCCAGAGCGTCTTCTGATTCCTTGTAGTACTTGAATTCTTGCCACTGATCTCTTATCCTCCCGTACTGTGGTTGCGGTATCTTGATGAAGTTGGGGTATAACATTTTCTTGTGGTTCATGAATTGTTCGGCCATTTTCTTTAGAGTCCACTGGAAGACTTTCTTTTTCTCGGCATCTATGAGTCCTGCCGGTAGGGCGAAATTGTGGAAAAGAGACTTCAGAAGTTCCTTCTTGCAAATATTTGACACAAAACTCTCTCCTCCACCTTTCGGCTTGTGCCATTCTCGGATGGTGATCGGAATGTTGTCCCGAACAATAGCTCCGAACTGACTCACAAATTTATGTGCGTGCTCTTTCGGAGCAATCGGTTCGCCAATTTCAGAGATTTTTTCGATATCAAATCTTTCATCTTTTAACTTTTTGGCCGGGCCTCGTTTTATTTTACCAGACTTGCTCGATCCCGATCCGGAGGGCTAAAAGAAGAAATATTATGTTAAAACATGTATATGTACACATATCAAATCATTTATCACCAGAAGCTATGTATACCTCGTCGGTATTCTGCGCTACATTCTCATCGGCATTATTGTTCGAGGCGGATGGAGGAGCTTCTAAGTTATAAATCTCCTCGTCCTCCATTCCATCACCGAACATGTTAAGATATTGCGAGCCATCATCTTCACCATCGATGTGATGGCGCGAATTTATGATGTAGAACAATTCCTGTTCATTTGCTCTGCCGTCCATAGCTTAACTAATACAAAAAAAGAGAGAACAATTTAGTGCCAAATCGGGCAACGGCATTATTGGAAAGAAATAACACGTGCGCGGTATAGGCTCACCGCGTGGGAGGGCACGAGGGGATGCGCGGGAACGACGGTGAGGCGAGGGATAGACGGCGAGATTCCTACATGATGTCAAGTTATAACGGTGAGGCGAGGGATCGACGAAATCAAGTACTTTGCATTGGGGAAATTGTGGTTGCATTCCCCGCGCGTTGCCACGGGAAATTGTGGTTGCATTTTCACAATACTATTTCGGAAATTCTAACACTTTCATTCACAAATTTCAACACTTGCATCCACACTATTTATTACATTGTAGCATTATAATTTTTGCATCAAATAAAATTACACAGTAGCATCCATAAAATTACCCTAAATTACGCAAGTACTTTGCACAACTACTTTGCATCCACACTATTAATCCAAATTTACAAACTTACTAACATTGCAAAACAGACATCAAGCCCTCATATAGAATTGCTTCAGGGATGGTGTTAGCGAACAACGTGGAATGAACATTGCAAATATGTTCAGACAACATGGTTCACTCACACCTCCCTAAAGATGCAACGTGCAACCATCTAATCATCGGCCAAAATTTACAAACTTCCTAACATTGCAAAACAGTAGCAATTTACTTAACATTTACAAACTTTCATTAAAAACAATAGCATTTCCTAGCAATTCATCTAAAACAGTAGCATTTCCTATAGCAATTTAAAGAACAATACCATTATAAACTATTAATCCACACTTATAAAATTACACAAGTTATTTCCATCAAATAAAATTGCATAAGTACTTTAAATTCATATAAATAACACTTCAAAATCTAACAATAGGATTCATATAAATAACACTTTAAATTCTAACAATAGCATATAAATAACACTTTAGAACAATTGTAGCATTATAAAGAACAATTCACTTTGTCACATTGACAACTCAAAAAAATGCACAAATCCTACAAACCGTAAAACAATACTAAAAATCCTAAAAATCTAACAATAGCATTCACATAAATATTCTAACACTATTACACTTTAAATTCTAACACTAGCATTCACATAAATATATTATTGCTAACACTAGCATTCACATAAATATATTATTGCTAACACTATTACACTTTAAATCCTAACAATAGCATTCATATAAATATTTCCTACAAAATCCGAACAATAGCATTCACAAGTTATGAATTTCCTGCAAAATCCTAACAATAGCCTAAATATATTGCAAAATCCTAACATGGCAAAATCGTGCAAAATCTGTAAAAGAAAAAAAATCGCTGACGTCAGCAATGGAGCTCTCGTCCCCTTCTGCTTCTTGCGTCTCTCGATTACGCGCCAGAGGGAGGAGCCGCGCACACGGCGAGTTGCGCACCGGCATGCGCAACCAAATGGTGGCGGCGCTGTCCTAGAATGGTGGCGGCGCTCCGCTGTCGGCGGCGATTCTCTAAGCCCTAGCATCGGTGGCGAGAAGGAGGGAGGATGAGACGGCTCACCTAGCACCGGCGGAGCGACGGCCGGAGTCGGGAGAGACGAGGACGACATCGGGGGCGGCACGGCTTCTCCGACGATGGCGTATAGGGCGTATCCGGTGATGGCGGCGCGGCGTCTCCTCTTCGTCGTCGCCGGGGACACGCGTCTGTGTAAGAGAATGAGAACTGACCGATCTGGGCGAGGGAATTTAATGCATAGACCTTTAGTACTGGTCGAAGCCACGGACCGGTACTAAAGGTCCTTTAGTACCGGTTGGTGACTGCAACCGGTACTAAAGGTCTGTCGATTCGGCGTCCAGTTTTCTGGCGCCAAACGAAAACCTTTAGTACCGGTTGCAACCAGCAACCGGTACTAAATATCTTTTTCATTTTATTTCTCATTTCTCTTTTCTCTTTTCTGTTTTTTTATATCTATTGATGTAATTGTCTAAACCTAGAAAAATTAGTTCGTAATAATTACTAAAAATCATGTCTATATTCAAGAACATGTTTTCAACAAATTACAAAAATTAGATATTAAAAAATGTGACATTTAAAATAAAGTGAATTGATAAAATAAAAGGAATTGATAAAAATAAAATGTATTGATAAAAATAAAAGGTATTCCAAAAATAGGTGCATAAAAATAAAAGGTATTGATAAACAATCATGCCAAAGAAAATCTTGAAATTATTTTCATAAATATCATTTTCCATTTTTTAAGTGTCAAAAATGACTTTTTTTGTGAAACATTCATAGTTCAAGAAAATATTGCCTCTTTCGATGAATAGTCATCATGACCGTTTTGATCGTTTTTACGAAAAAATGAAATAAATTGATAAACACCTCAAAAAATAAAATCCTTTGGCATGAGGACCTTATATGTGTACTAGTTGCTATGAAAAATGATAAACTTGATTTTTGACAAAATATCCAAAAAAAAGTTTAGTAAAGTATTACACAAATAGTTGCATATTGGTACAAGTTATATAAAAGGTTTAATACAGTATTACACATCACCAATATTCTCATCTACTGTTATATTATTTCTCCTTTTATTCGATTGCTTAACTTTGCGACGGAACCATGGATAATCTTCATTATTCAACGTGATGCTTGGGTCAGTGTTGACTTTGAAGGGCGGAATTTCATCAAACTTATCATAATTTTCTGACATGTCTGTCTTGTCCTCCACTCACACGATGTTTCTTTTCCCTGAAATAACTATATGGCATTTTGGCTCGTCTGATATATTCGCTTCCATGTTTTTTCTTTTTTTTCGATTTTGTAGACATGTTTTTCACGTATAAAACATGAGCTACATCATTTGCTAGGACGAACGGTTCGTCTTTGTAATCAAGATTGTTCAGATCCACCGTTGTCATTCCGTACATCGGGTCTACCTTTACCCCACCTGCATTTAGCTTGACCCATTTGCACCGAAATAAAGTGACCTTAAAAGAAGGTCCATACTCAAGTTCCCATATCTACTCTATGTAACCATAATATGTGTCCTTTTGCCCATTGCTGTTTGTTGCGTCAAAGCGGACACCACTGTTTTGATTGGTGCTCTTTTTATTTTGAGCGATCGTGTAAAATGTATTCCCATTTATCTCGTACACTTCGAAAGTGACTATAGTCGAAGATGGTGTCCTGGCCAACAAGTACAGCTGAACATCAACTTTGGTGTTACTCATGAGATGTGTTTGCAACCAACAGCTGAATTTCGCCTTGTGTTGATCTTTAATCCAGAACTCATGCTCCACCGGGTTCTCGGATCGTAAAATTTTCATGTGTTCCTCGATATACGGAGCTGCCAACGAGGAATTTTGTAGAACTGTGTAGTGTGCTTGACTGAAATAAGGTCCGTCCCTACATACTAATACTTTTCTTTCTAAAGTGCCTTTTCCACTCAGTCTCCCCCCATGTCGCGACTGAGGAACACCAATCGGATTAATGTCAGGAATAAAGTCAACACAGAACTCAATGACCTCCTCGGTTCCATAACCCTTGGAGATGCTTCCTTCTGGCCTAGCCCGGTTGTGAACATATTTCTTCAAGACTCCCATAAAATTCTCAAATGGGAACATATTATGTAGAAATACGGGACCGAGAATTTGAATCTCTTTGACTAGGTGAACCAAGACATGCGTCATAAGATCGAAGAAGGATGGGGGGAACACCAACTCAAAGCTAACAAGACACTGAACCACATCATTCTGTAATCTTGGTAGGATCATTGGATCGATTACCTTCTGAGATATTGCATTGAGAAATGCACAAAGCTTCACAATGGGTACTCGAACATTTTCCGGTAGAAGCCCCCTCAATGCAATCGGAAGCAATTGCGTCATAATCACGTGGCAGTCATGAGATTTTAGGTTTTGAAATTTTTGTTTTGCCACATTTATTATTCCCTTTATATTCGACGAGAAGCCAGACAGGACCTTGATACTGCTAAGACATTCAAAAAATATCGCTTTCTCTTGTTTGGTTAGAGCATAGCTGGCAGGACCGTCATAATGTTCTGGAAGCAGGGCGTCTCGTTCTTTCAAACGTTTCTGGTCCTCCCGTGCTTCCACTGTGTTTTTTTTCTTCCCATACACGCCCAAGTGGCCTAGCAGGTTCACACAAATATTCTTCGTCACGTGCATCACGTCAATTGCAGATCGGACCTCTAGGACTTTTCAATATGGTAGCTCCCAAAATATAGATTTCTTCTTCCACATGGGTGCGTGCCCGTTAGTGTCATACGGAACCTGTAGTCCTCCAGGACCCTTTCCAAAGATTATTTTTAAATCTTTGACCATATCAAATATTTGTTCAGCAGTACGGTCCATATGCCTCCTACGGTGATCTGTCTCACCTTTGAAATGCTTGCCTTTCTTCCGTACGTTATGCCTGACCGGAAGAAATCGACGATGCCCCAGGTACACACACTTTTTACATTTATCCAAGTATATACATTTATTATTATCCAAACAGTGTGTGCATGCATGGTATCCCTTAGTTGTCTGTCCTGAGATGTTACTAAGAGCAGGCCAATCATTGATCGTTACGAAAAGCAACCCTCGAAGGTCAAAATCCTCATGTTTGTGCTCATCCCACACACGTACTGAAGGGGATCGCAGGCAAAAAAAAATTTTCCTAACAGCGATAACCTTAAACTAGCCAGAATCTATACTATGCAGATATAGTAGTACGAAGGGGGTTCGGTGCACATACCTCTTGTAGACCGAAAAGCGGGGATTACGCTCCCGCACAAGCGTTGTCGATGAAGCCGACGAAGACTTCGATGCCGTGTAGAGGAAGCAGACCTCTAGCACCACTAGCGTGGTGCCTCGCAGGGCGTTACACACGTACGGTGAAGCCGACGAACTCCGGGCTCCGATCCAAGGACGAAGCAGCGGAAGACTGGGACCGGGAGACCAGCAGCACGGCGGTGTGCGTGTGGTGGAGAAAACTTATCCTCGGCGCAACTCCAAACTGGGGAGTCACGGGATCCAAGGAGAGAGAGAGAGAGAAATTGGTGTGTCTTCAAAGGCCAAGGGTACCCCCATATATATAGGAGGCCAGGGGCTGTCCACCTTGCCAGGCTGGCGGTGTGGGACTAATCCCACACCCCAGCCGGCCTAGCATGGTGCGCCGGCCATGGGTGGGCCCCATGTGGCCCACCTAGGCCGGCCGAACCAGCCCTCCTCCCATGGGGGGGATCTTCCCCCCCTCATGGGCCTCTTTGCCTGGGGAGGCCCATTTAGTGAAAAATGCCTTTAAAAATTCAGGAAAAATTAAATAAAAATATATTTAACTATTAATTACACTAATTAATATTAAATACATATTACATAATTTATTCCGGCTCCGAAAACTATTTCGTCGCTGCCCGATCTCCATCGGAACTTTCCCGGGACGTTCCCGGTCTCTCCTTTCCTATTATTTTCTTCTGGTAAAATGTCGACTCCCCTTAAGTGTGTTACCCTAGCGGTTCGATTATCTCACCAGACATGATCGAGACTCCGATCAATGACTAATTCGTGGACCTTGGATACCCAGAATTAATCCCTGCGAGATAACGAATCCTTTACCGATCGAACCTAGACGTCTGAGTCTTAGACCTTTTGCCATGCGATACTTAGCGCGTCCGAGACTCGTTCATAGATATCTCCATACCTAGCTTGATCTCGTTACCGACACTGCTAACTTCTACTCGTCCATGATATTATGTCCTGGTGACCTAGTCACATGCTTGCAAGCTCGTTTGACATAATCTCACCGAGTGGGCCCTAGAGTATCTATCCTGCTATGGGACTGGCAAATCCCGCTCTTGACCCCCCTTCTCAACATACTCCTTTCCGACACCCGAGAGAGACACCTTTATTGTCACACTATGTAAGATATGACGTTTGATGCAATCAAAGTGTCTTCCAGGAATAGCAATAAGAGTAGGTCTCACGGTCGAAGGTGTAATGACTACGTCCTACAAATATTGGGTATGTCCATCACATCGTTCTACCAACGACATGACTTCATTGTCAAATAGACGCCATGTCACATAATCGGGAAACCTCGATCATCGATTGCACAATGAACCAGTCAAATGGAGGCTACTGGGGACCTGGTTGTTTTACTTGTCACACGTGTATTAATGTTTCCGCTTAATACAGTTATAGCATGACACAAAAACGTATTATAAACAAATGAGATATGATAAATAAAACTCTTTATTAATTGCCTCTAGGGCATATCTCCTACACGTACACCTTCTTCCCGCCACAACTCAAAAAGTTCGTCAACTAATGGCCTGAGGTACACATCAAGCTCGCTCCCGGGTTGCTTCGATCCTTGGATGAGCACTGGCATCATAATGAACTTTCGCTTCATGCACAACCAAGTAGGAAGGTTGTAAATACATAGAGTCACAGGCCAGGTGCTATGACTGCTGCTCTGCTCCCCAAAAGGATTAAAGCCGTCCGTACTTAGACCAAACCTTAAGTTTCTTGCGTCATCTGCAAAGTCCGGGAACTCTCTCTTGATTTTTCTCCACTGGGACCCATCAGCGGGGTGTCTGAACATCGCGTCTTTCTTATGGTCCTCTTTGTGCTATCGCAACATCTTGGCATGTTCTCTGTTGCTGAACAAACGTTTCAACCGTGGTATTATAGGAGCATACCACATCACCTTGGCAGGAACCCTCTTTCTAGGGCGCTCGCCCTCAACTTCACCAGGGTCATCTCGCCTGATCTTATACCGCAATGCACCGCATACCGGGCATGCATTCAGATTCTCGTACTCCTCACCGCGGTAGAGTATGCAGTCATTAATGCATGCATGTATCTTTTGCACCTCTAATCCTAGAGGACATACGATCTTCTTTGCCTCGTACGTACTGTCGGGGAATTCGTTATCCTTTGGAAGCATCTTCTTTATCTTTTTCAGCATCTTTTCAAACCCCTTGTCCGATACACCATTCTCAGCCTTCCATTGCAGCAAATCCAGCGTGGTACCCAGCTTTTTCTGATCATTTTCGACACCTGGGTACAAATTTTTTTTATGATCCTCTAACATGCGCTCCAACTTCAACAACTCCCTCTGACTTACGCTATTTCTCTGTGCATCAGCAATGGCCCGAGAAAGATCATCAGCGGGCACATCCGGCGCCTCTTCGTCAGGCGCGTCTGCTCCAGGTTCCCCCATTGTAGTACTGTCGTATTCAGGAAACTCATGATAGTTGTCATCGTCCTCTTCTTCTTCATTGTCTTCCATTATGACTCCTGTTTCTCCGTGTTTGGTCCAACAATTATAGCCGGACATGAAACCGGACTCAAACAGGTGGATGTGAATGATTTTTGATTTGGAGTAACCCTTGATATTCTTACAAGCACAACATGGACAATACATAAAACCATCCCGCTTATTTGACTCAGCAAAACGGATAAAATCTAGCACGCCGGTCATGAACTCCGGAGAGCGTCGGTCAACGTACATCCATTGTCGATTCATCTGCATTATGTAAATATATCCAAAACCATTACACAATAGCTATATATATATATATATATATATATTATGAATAGAGAGATACGTGACCAATTCATTAATACAAGTTCACCGTATTTAAACAAATCTAATACATAGTTCTCACAAACATTCATTAATTGAAACTAACATAGAACTAGCTAAAGAATTTAAATCCAACAACAAATGTGATCAAAATCACAACTAAGGTAATTATTGAACCAACAACATAATGATAACAAGACTCTTGACTAATGACATATTTTCTAAACTATTTAAGCTTCAAGCGCATTGCATTCGTCTTGATCTCGTGATCCAAGCGCATTGCCTCTATCTTGATCTCGTTATCATCGACGACGTCGGCAATCTTCAACTCCCATTTCATCTTCTCTTCGAGACGAAGATCTTCACTTCTTTTCAATTTAGCTTTCAAATCATTGTTTTCTTTTACTAAAAACTCGACAATAGGGTCGGGCTTATTTTCCGGTTCAACTACCTCCTAGATAAAAATATATCTACGTTAAGTTGGTCGGTATAATTTTTGTAAACACGAAATTAAACAAACATATACTTATAACAAACAATCGTACCACATCCGAATAATAGAGCGGGCGAGAGCCGGTGTGGACAGATGTCAAAACCATAACACTATATATAACAAAAAGTTACACAAATAAGAAAATTATACAAGTAATAATTATATAACTAAGATTTTTTTAAAATAAAAGATAAAAACAAGAGGCTCACCGAGGTGGTGTCGGCGACGGGACGACGCGGGAGATCGACGTCGGTGAGGAAGGGGACTGGACGACACTACAAAAAACCATAAATCATATTTTAGTTTGAACTTAAAATGCATATAAAACAAATGAAATCCCTAACTTAGGCATTTCATCAAACACCTTGCTAGCACTACAAAAATCAAAT
This sequence comes from Poa annua, assembly GCA_026929855.1. Taxonomy (NCBI): domain Eukaryota; kingdom Viridiplantae; phylum Streptophyta; class Magnoliopsida; order Poales; family Poaceae; genus Poa; species Poa annua. The sequence goes on from CM049436.1 coordinate 1,380,185, forward strand.
GAGTTCAAACTAGCAAAAGAATGAGCTAAACTTGAAATGCCGGAATAGTAGATGAATGTGCTAACCCTTATATAGGTAGGTGCCACCAATCTAGACAAATGTTGGAGAAAAATGTGGTGATCTAGAGCTCTTAGGAGAGAAAAGAGAGAGAAAAATGGAGTGTGGCTCGAGCTGGAAAAATGGTGCTGTGGTTCGGGGTGGGAGATGCTAAATACAGTGAAATGTTTAGTACCGGTTGGTAATAACAACCGGTACTAAAGGTCCTCGCCGTGGGGCTCACCACCGCAGCCCCTGCACCCAAAACCTTTAGTACCGGTTGGTTACACCAACCGGTACTAAAGGTGACGAATGAACCGGTACTGATGCCCCCCTCCCCTTTGGCCGTTCGGACCGGTACTAATACCACATTAGTACCGGCCGCAAACCTGGCCGGGACTAGATGTCTGGACGTAAAGTCCTTTTTCTACTAGTGACCTTAATGACGATCACAACTTGATGTGATATTCTCATGGGTTTGCATACCATACCCACTTGACCCCACGTGGTACATCCAACCGTAGGGGATTCCCCTACGGTCCCTGTGTCCAAAAAAACCCACGTGGTACACAGTTTATGTTGTAGTTGATCAATATGAATCCAATCTCTGCACTTCCCTTTGGTTAATCTTTCATGTTTTATGCTCTATCACAATATTCTGAGATAGATAATTTATTCTTCACTTGATGGCATACTTGAAGTCTTGGTCAATAATGGTTCAACACATGATACCATCATGAGCTCAACTTAGAGACATATCATAATTTCATCTTTTTAATATCTTTATTATTCATGGCTTAACTTATAAGCCAGAGCACAAGTGCACCATCTTCGTTTACTTTCTTCTTCTTTGAATATAAACCAATGAAAACATTAGTGCAAATGATTAATGTTATTATCAAAACCAAACATGGGGGCTCCATCTTAGGAGAAGCAACAAAGCTCATGGCCCTGGAAGACAAACAACCTGAGAGCCAACAAACTCCAAAAAGGTAGTACAATTATCAAAGTTTGTCTGAAATTTCGAGGGAGGCGTTTTGATGTGTGGAAGTAGTTCCAGACGGTACTCACACCAGAAAATCATCTAGTGATACCACACATGCACTATGGGAGAGAGCGGCTCGTTACCGTGTGTCAAAAGCACACGGCAAAGACTAAAAAACACACGGTAACATCTTTGCCGTGTGTTGCACACGGCAAAGAGTACACGGCAGAAATTTATACGTCAATGAATTCTTTGCCGTGTGCTGAAAGTCGGGACACACCGCAAAGCTAGTAGGTGGGCCCCATAGAGACTTGATGACGACGGTGGTATCGGTAAGCTCCAAAAAATCAAAATTTACCACTAAACAAAATTTAAATTTGCAAGTTCCAAAAAATCTGAAACAAATTTTTGGTGTTCACAAGATGCATATTTACAATGCCTTAAATTTAAGGAGCCAAGTTCGAAATACCCATAGAGAAATAAAAATAAAGATCCGATATAAATAATGTCAAAAAAATACAAAAGAACACCAAATAACACTTTTCACATAACAATCTGTCTTTTCTTGCTTCTATGTTTGTTTTGCGAATTTGGTTTTAAGAGTTCTAAAGAATGTAAGCACATATATTGTCAACACCCACAAATTTTTTTTGCATTATTTTACACTTTTAAATTTGAGAAGTGGTATAATGGTATCATTAAAGATATACATGTTATCACTAGATATTTTACCATACCTAGATCAAAAATCAGTTTTTAGAGCACTCTACAGGACTCACAAAAAAAACAAAGTCTTCTTAGTGGTTAAAAAAGATTCTATAAATTGTTTGTAAAATCTTTTGAGTGCTCTCTTTGATCATAATTCACCTAAATTATATGTTTTGTATTCCTTCTTACCTGTTAAACCCACTCGTTAGTGGGATACTACCTACCATGTCGTGTTTGGGCCATTTGTTGAAGAGTCGTGCGGCCTACAAGGCCCCGAAGCTCTGCTTAACCCACTCGATAAGAAAGAGCCGACACCATGGGAAAGTTGCACTTGCACATGGGGGCATATGCATGCTCCCAGTTCAAAAAACCATTCCCTAAATTGATAAATTTCTGAAAAAAACGGTGTGCACGTAGATCTGCATGGTTCATGTGTACGTAGAAAGTTCGCATAGAAACGCATGTTGTCGACATCTCAAATAAGAGGGAGCATATGGCCCCATGTTCACTATATTCAGTATCCCTACATCACCTCCTCTCTTCTAGTTGTACCTGCCCAACCATTGAAAAGCGTAGTGACACGGGGTCGGCGATAGAGCAAGCGGGACAGAGCACATGGGAAAAAAAAGGTGTCGAGACAGAGCTCGGGATGGCTCCCGCGAAGCACGCACGTTGTTCCTGCGGTGGAGACGGTGAAAGGTTTATCGGGGTAGAGATCAATGTGGCAAAGGAAGTGTGGTGTCGGTAGCGAGCGAAGAGACAATGGCCAGATGAGACGGCATCATAGGGCACTTGATTTTTGGAATCTCAACAATCCAGACCTGCCCGGACAAGGGAGAGACTAAAATAGTGTACCAAAATTTCCTTATATGTTTTGACTGTCCGACACACCTCAAACTTAGCACATATATGGGACGGGTTTGAGGGTGTCTAAGCATGTTCAGATAATCCGCCACGTAGGACGCCATCCACCCCGGATAACTTTATCTCTTTGTTTATTATTTCTTTTGTGCTTCTCACTTCATTTCCACCAATCTCATGCAATTGACCAGAAATTTTTGGGACATGGCTAGAGACACACATTTTTCGGGTCCAAAGCGGACACGTCCTCCACAGACAATTTAGGGGACAAATTTGCCCACTGTGGTTGGCGATGCACTTACACAAGAACTAATATCCACAAGAACCTCTTGCAGCACATCATCCCTAAGGAGATGCCAAAATCTTTTGTAAAATGTTAAATGTGGACCACTCTAGGCCTGCAAAAAAAAGGGAACATCAAACTATGTAATTATTGCCATATGTAGAAGGAAAGAAGGAATATCTAGTAAGCAATGCATTAAGGGAAGGGGCCGGCGTCAAGGAGGATTATCAGGTGTCCCGCAATGGCATGACTCCTATGGAGAAGGCAGCGAGAGCAGAGCTACGTGTATGCGAGCATGAGCCGGGTGGAGCTACACGTTCGAGGTGAACCGGGTGCATGTTCGACTGGTTTTCTCCCCTAAAGGATGGTCGGAAGGCGGAGCTATCGCTCGAAGGTGGGCCTGGTGGCTATAACGGACACCGATCCACCGGTCATGAACGAGATCACACAACGAATCACGATGAATGCTTTTGGGCTTTTTTATTATGTGTGTCACTCAATTCCATTGAGTTGGTTTTCGATATGGAGAATAGAACAAGATGATGATGGATCACATGGCTTTATGGCAAACCAATTTGGGAGCATCGTCATCATTCACGGTATTGTCTGCGGCTGATCATGGTGGAGAGTAACTTAGACTAATGCCATGCATACCACATTAGTCTAATATTATCTTCACGGTGCGAAGTAACATAGAGTTAATATGGTAGATGACCTAATATATTAAGTTGTGACTCGTTTTCTATAGGAAAACACTATGGTAACATAATACATTGCTAACATCATCGGTTTCTCTTTTAATATCATGATACGTCACCAATATGTCTAGCTGTCATCTACTTTAAAACGGAGGAAGTATTTAACTATGTTACCCTCACTATGAAGTACTGGAACCGGTCGCGCCAACCGTTGCAGCATAACCTTCACAAGTCGGTCCACGAAAGGGGCAACTTAGATCTTGACCGACCCTACGACGACTTGTGACTCGCGGCTGCCCAAACAATATCTACCACGGAATGATAATCTCAAAGAAAAATCCGGTCATGAAATAAAGGGCTTCAACCTTAGGCCACACTTACATAAGTGCAGCGTCGTTGTGCGTAGCTCAACGGAATTGAAACCGGCTAGATCTTCGTGCACTACCGTAAACTGCTACTGGTGGAGGCCCAAACACGTTTAGAGAAAACACTCGGTAAACTGATGTGCCACGTGTTCCAGCTCACCGTCGTTGCCTAACTTGGTCGTAGACCTGGACTAGTCCAAGCAGAAAAGCATGCACCCCATGACAAGGACATGGAGAGGATACCCATTTGTCTGCCTATATGCTGATATTTTGTGTGTGTCGACGTGTCGTGAGTCCATGGGTTTTCACTCATTATGAGAAGAAATACTGCGACGATATTTCAACCGTAAAAATAAATTTGTGCTGGTGAGAAGTATGTTGAAATTGTGGGACGGCTGAGATTTCATGTTTTAATGAAACCAAGCCCGGCTCTATAAATAATGGAAGTTTCGAATGTTGATCAGAAGTGAGAACAGAGAGGAGCAGATCGAGCGAGAAATGACAATGAAGTCCTGCCTCTTGGTGCTCCTGCTTGCCTTGTTAGGGACGCAGACAACACCAGTATGTGGCGCCGCCGTAGTAGCAACCAGGAGTGGCCGCAGTGAGGAGAGCAGCCTTGTTGCTCCGTCCACGGCCATCCTCGCCAGGTGCCCAAAGATGTGCGGCAATCTGAGCTTGGCGTACCCTTTCGGCATCGGCTCCGGCTGCTTCCGCGACCCCGACTTCAACTTGACCTGCGTCGACGGCGGCGCTGGAGCTGGCGGCACCCCCAGCAGGCTCTTACTGCGTGACGGCATCACCCAGGTCGCCGCCGACGATGGTTCTGATCCTGCTGTCATCGATGCTGGCTGGTCGGAGTACATAAACATCGCCTACGCCAACACCGTCCCCGTCGTCTCCGGCGTGGACGTTTACAATATGTCTTGGGCACCTCCCGGGAGATCTTTCCTTCTGTCCTATGCCAGCATAAACGTCACCGGCTGCGGCTTCGACGTGTCCATGCTCGATCACGACAGCGGCAGGAGCTACAACATCTGCTCAACCACCTGCCCTGGCCGCGAGATCACGGAGGCGACCGCCAGGCAGGGCTGCAACGGCACCTGGTGTTGCTCCGTCCCGTTTGAAAACAACTTTCGCGGGTTTCAGTTTACCTTCGTCCGGCGGCGCGGCGACGACAGCAGGGTTATCGACACCAGTCCCTTGTGGAACAAGATCAGCCTAACAACAGACTACGCGTATCTCGTGTGGAATGTGGTGGATCAGCCAACATGTGCCGACGCCGAGGGACACAAAGCAACATACGCGTGCATCAGCAACTACAGCAGCTGCAACGACTTTGATAGCCAGAGGACATATGGCGGCTACCAGTGCTCCTGTAACGGCGGGTACCTGGGCAATCCCTATGTTCCCGGCGGCTGCTCGCGCGACAGAGGTAACTAATTGACCCTTATTTCTCTTTCATTTAATATTGATTAATTTATCCTCTCTTGAACAAAGTTCAGTAAGTTTGACTAATGTACGCACTGTAAAACACCACGGCTAGAGCAAATAGTATAAAATCTATGATAGTACCTGGGTACAATCTTACGAGATGAACACATAGAAAGTGAAAAACAAATCATAGTAATTAAGAACATAAGCAATATCTACCATGCCAGGAAATCTTTTTAGATGTGTTTGGTTCCGGAACGTAAGTGGGATTGCAGTTTTTTGGAATGGGACCATAGCCCTAACGTCTACATCATGCACATAACCTTTTATATAGTAAAACAAAGTATAACAAGGTATCAAGGTGATGAGGACCAGGTATTTGGACCGCGTCGCTCCTAGGGGGGCGGCTCGGGTGAAACCCTAGCCGCCGCCTTCCACACCCCTCCTCTCCTCCACACCCCCGCCGCTGCCGGAGGAAGCCGGTGGGCAAAGCCACGCCCGGCGGACGGCAGACGGCGGGCTCTCATCTCCCTAGCAGCCGGCGACAGGGGATCTCCGGCCGGATCGGGGCGGCGGCCCTAGACGCTGGCCGTGTATGGCGGAGCACGGACGCCGGGGCGGCGGCCCCGGGATACTCTGGTGGTGTTCAATCTGCCGCTGCTACATGAGGTGTAGCAGTCGGAGTTGGCCATGGCGGCGGTGCCAAGGTCGCGGAGATCTTCTTCTTCCGGCCGATGGGCCGACGGAGAGACATCTGCTGCGGCCTGTGGCAGGATGGTGGTGGCTGCAGGCGGCTTCGCCGACAGCCGGTACAGTGGCGGCGATCTGGCCGTTTCTCCTCGCTGCGTCATCTTTTTGGTGGCGTAGGAGTTCGGATTTTCGGGCGGCGGCCCCGGATCTTCGATGGTGACGGCCTCTGTGGTCGTGTGGACGACGCGGCGGCCGGGTCTAGAGGCTGGTGAAGGCCTTTCGAGGCCGGCGGCGGTATGGGACGTCCCCTCCACCTCTAGATTGGGTTCGATCCGGTTAATCAGGTGCTACGCGCATCCACCTCTTGCGGATGTGCCAAGTCATGCCAGCCACCGGTAGGTTCTACGCACGGCGTCTCAATGGAGGCGCCAAGTCATGCCTATCACCGGCAGGTGCTACGCACGGTGGATCCAATGGAGGCGGCAAGTCATGCCTGGTGCGGCTGGATTGAAGGCGGTGTGGCAGTGACGGGAGGCGAGGTGGTATGGGACGTCTCCGTCTTCCGGTACCTTCCCCAGTGGTATCCAGCTTTCGAGGTGTCGATAGCTGGACAAGAGATGATGGTACAAGCGGCTTCAACGACAAGTATGCGAGCTCCGGTGGAAACACAAGATCTTTGATCGGTCTTTGATGACGCGCCTCTACGTCGTATCCTTGCTGAAGGTGGTGGATCAAAGCTCGTCTTTGGGGATGAAAATCCTGAGATCAACGTATGGTTGGACTCGTCACTATCGGCGCACGTGACGGCTTTTTCCTTCTTGAAGGCCTAGACTAGGAGCTGTGTATTTTTCTTTTGTTTCTGTCTTTTACCATAGGGTTAGTGGTTATCTGGAGGAGTTGCTGTCACGAGGCATATGGTCTCGGGTTTTCTTTTCCGAGTCGAACTTGTTCGGCTGCTGGATTTTGCATCTTCTATAATAAAAGGCTGTGTGCATCGCTCGATGCAGAGGCCGGGAATCCCCCTTTTCTAAAAAAAAAATAACAAGGTATCAAGGTTAACTTATTACAATCATCGATTGGCCAAAGTGGCAACATCACCGGGGAAACATAGTGCATATGTAAAGAACTAAAGACTACACATGTTGAAATCTTCTAATGTGCTGCCACCCACTCTGGTTAAAGATAGCCTGAACAACTATAGTCAATCGAGTACATCTGGTATCCATAAGCGCCCTCTGATCGTGCGGTAGAAGGAAGGACCACATATGAATCTAATAAACCGGGTGGTGAACAACCTGTAAAAAAAGGATCTCCGATTTTTGTTAAACACCACATCATTCCGACAATTCCATATAGCCCAAACAAAAGCACAAGTATCAATGCGAATACGGACTTTAGTTTTGTTATCTACCCCATCTAACCAATGACAAAACACATTTGCTACACTAGTAGGTGGAGAGATATTGAAAGTGAAATGAATTAACCTCCAAATATGCCGTGTAAAAGGAAAATGATACAAACAATTGCCCAACCGTCTCATCAAATTGACAAAAAACACATCATTTACAACCTGTCCAATGCCTCTTAATCAATTCTCTTTAGTAAGGAAAACTTTCCGATGAAGAAACCACATAAAGTTTTTTTTTCAACGGAACTTTAATTTGAAAAGGTACTTGCGTTAGGAAAGGTACGTGCATGTCCATGCATGAAATCTGAATACATAGAACCAACGGTGAACTTCCTAGTTGTAGTCAAATTCCAATGAAAAGTATCTTTATGTTCTAATAAAGTGACATTCATTAATCTCGTAACAAGTTTTAACTAGGAAGTCCATTTGTCACTTAGTATAAAGAGGATTATTAGAAAACACCTGTGTAACCACCAAATTCTTATGACGCACAATATTAAAGAGTGAAGGCTATTGAGCATCCAAAGGTTTAATTCGAGACAAGTGTCCTTCCAAAAACGACTATTAAGCCCATTGCCTACACGAAAAGTTCCTCGTTCAAAGAAGCTTTTTTAACGGTCATCAACCCTTTCCAAAAGGGAGAGTCAGTACTTGAAAACCCAAGCCACCTTGGTATTAGGGACAACATAATAATGTTCCATTTTGTCAAGCAGTACTTTCTTTTTTTTCTCGTCACTCTACCAAAAAGATCGAGAGCGGCAATAATCACCCCCACTAGGATTTGAAAGAAGGAAAGTAGGAATATTGCTAAGATAGTAAGAAAATTAATTAAGACGAGACAATATACATATGACAGCATCTTGCCCGCCAAAACCCCCTAATTTCTTCTCAAACCGATCTTCCACAAGTTTTCGTTCTTTATTTAGTAATTTGCGGTAATGAATGGAATTCCCAAGTATTTGAGAGGCAGCGATCCAACTCCACAACCAAAAAATGGTACGATATTCATTTTTCATATTCTTAGCCTTGCCATAGAAATAAAGTTCACTTTTGTGGAAATATATCTTGAGCCCAGATAATTGCTCAAACATTGATAAAATAAGTTTCATATTCACCGCATTTTTAAGGTCATGTTCAAGAAACAAGATCGTATCATCGGCGTAGAGGAATTAAAACACCAACTTGGCAATCCTCTTTTGCCCGTGCAATGAGGATAGGCAACATATCCACAGCAATACTAAAAAAGACCGGTGATAAAGAAGCAACATGGCTTAATCCTTTCAAATTGCGGAAATAATGACCAATGTCATCATTCACACGGATCCCTGCACTCCCTCCCTGGACAAATCTGCCAACCAATTCGCACAATTTACGATCAAACCCTTAGGCAACATATCCACGGCAAACTAAAAAAGACCGGTGATAAAGAAGCAACATGGCTTAATCCTTTCAAATTGCGGAAATAATGACCAATGTCATCATTCACACGGATTCCTGCACTCCCTCCCTGGACAAATCTGCCAACCAATTCGCACAATTTACGATCAAACCCTTCATGCGTAGGGTGTGTATTAGGAACGTCAAATTTACCTTATTGTATGCCTTTTTAAAGTCTATCTTAAAAAGAAAACCATCCATTTTCTTCCTCTCAATTTCCCTAACGGTTTCATGTAAAATGATCCCCCTTCAAGGATGTTTCTACCCGGTATATTTGAGAGGAACGAATGACTTTATGTGCAATAGACGACAACCTATTCGTGCCCACTTTTGTAAAAAAATCTTGAAGTTGACATTTTATAAACAAAAGGGTCTGTATTGCTCGATTCTACTGCATCCCTTTTTTGGGCAGTATAGTAATTTCCCAAAAAAACTAATTTAAAAAGAGGAAGATCCCTTGATAAAACATTGCCATCAAGTCAAATTTGATAGTTTCCCAAAATATTTGATAAAAAATTGTCGGGAACCAATTCGGTCCTAGACTTTATTATATTCCATTTGGGAGATATATAGCCTCAAACACCAGTTTCTCAGAAAAGTTGGATGTTAGAATGCTATTTTCTTATGGTGAAATCTCTTGATATTCGGAGATATTCAGAGATGAATACTATCAAATTATTCTCCCCAAAAACTGGTCAACCTCATCTTGTTCTAACTATGATATTTGCTTTTTCCCGTGCTTACCATTATCAATGAGATGGAAATAACGAGTATTATTTATCCTTCTAGGCATGTTTACCTTTTGGACGTTAAGCCAATTTTGACTCTACATCTCTTCGTTTCTTAGCCAAACATGCATTCGCCTCTTTCTTAGCAGCCCTCTCAGCCATCGTTAGAGGCGTGGTCTCCGCTTTAATGTCCAGCTCATCAATTAAGTGTTCAAGTTTTTTATTCAACTCTTTATTTTTATTTTTTTGACGGAAGACAGCAAGCGCTGCTTCATTTTCATTAAGAGGAACCGGAGCAAATGCCGGCGAAGTTACAGAGGGAAACAAAGATAGAGCTAGAACAACAACAATAAGAACAAAGACTAAGAACAGGACACTAAGCAAACAACCCCGCAGGAGAACCTTCAACCTCCATCGTCTTCCGACTAGCGTTGGACGCTAGCGCACCAGGAGCACCGCCGTAGACGAAGAGCTTCAATCCACCGAGGTTAGCCACGATGGTGCTGGAGCAGCCGAAGGGCAACACATTGCCGAGTCCACATCGGACGAAGGGCCCTGCACCGCCGAGGCTTCACACAGCAGCCAACAACACAACCGAAGGGCATCACGAAGCCGAGTCTGACAACCGGAAAGCATCCCGGGCACTAGCCCGGCCATTAGCCGTCTTCAGGGGAGGTCTCTCGTCCACCGTAGAAGCCCGAGCGTCATGGCCAAACAACACCACCACAAACCCACACTGGTCCCTTCAGCTGAGCCCAACTCCATGGACAATGCCCTCAAGAGGGAGATGACGGCAAGCCGCCAACATTGTCCGGTCCGGAACCACCGGAACGAGGGTTTCCCCCGGAGCGAGGACGTGGGGGACGAGCAAAGCACCACAACAGCGCCTTCAGGAAGGAGGCGACGCCCACGGGCGCCGTCGCTGCCGGCTCCGGCGAATGCAGGAGCGAGCCTTCGCTTGGTGCTTGGCCGCACCCCCACCACAAAGCTGACCCCCAACCACCTCTTCCCCTCTGCCACCACCATCCACCACCAGCTCCCCCGAGGCAGCCGCACCACCACCTGCGCCGAGGCTACTCGCTCCCCAGGTCCAGAGCGCCGCCGCCAGTGCGCCTGATGCCGCTGCCTCGCCGCCTAGCCATGCCGACCTCGCCGCCGTCGCCCCACCGCGCCAGGGGTCCCGTCGCCGAGCGCAGCTCCGCCCCGCGCGACCGGCGCCAGGGAGCAGCGTCCCAGCACGCAGATCCGCCTACAGCCCTCCGCCAGATGGCGGGCAGGGCGCCGCCACCGCCGCCGGCGGCAGCGGCCGAGTGCGCTCCGATTTGGAGCTTCTTTGCGCTGGGGCGGGAGCCCTCCGGAGTCGCCGCGCGGGGGCGACCCGGGAGGGAGATGGGAAGAGGGAAGGGGAGGGGGTGGCCGGCGTCGTGGAGGACTTGGCGGCGGCGGCGGCGGCGGTCTGGGGTTAGGGTTAGGGTTGGAGGAGCGGGCTTGACTTAGGTTTATATTCAACTCTTTAGATTCGCCAATAATATTCTCCACACATCCGGCCCGAGGAACTGTCGAGGATGTCTCAGCTTATGATGCCACCTTTCAATTGGAGACAAGCCATCATTTAAGGATCTCCATTCTCTACTGGTCATGTCATAGAAACCAGGTTGGCGCAACCATGATAACTCAAAAGAAATTTTCATTTATTGCCCAAATGTGCCTGGTCACGGTTGTCGAGGATAAGAGGGACCATAGCTAGTTACAAAAACATTCCCACTCGACACTCATGAGAAAGCGATCCAACTTCTGAAATGTTGGAACCTCCCTCCTACTCGTCAAAGTGTATTGTGTACCCGAGAGATCAATCTCCCTAAGGTCAAGAACTTCTATAATAGAAATTAAAAATTAACGTCCAACGCGTTAAAACTTGAGTTATTCTTCTCATCTTGCTTTCTAATAATATTGAAGCCCCCAACCCCACCCCACCAACATGGGTAAGTCTTCGTTTTCACAAAACCTGACGAGCTAGGAACTCTGGTTTTTTAGCATCTGGGGCAGCCCCATATACTTCCATGCACCCGAATCCATAAGAAACCATCAAATTTGGATTTCAAATGGAATTTAACACAGAAATCACCCATTACAACATTTTTAACTGATAAAATCTCATTATTAAAACTAACAAGAATGAATACCAATCAGCATAGTCAACCTCACCCTCACACCCGCAAGTTGTTTTTAAAATGGTGTCGAGTAGTTAGAGCATCCTATTCCAAGCAAGGCCACAAAGTCTAACCTCTGTTCCCTAACCGACTCCTGAATTGTATAGTGTTTAGGAGGATCTGCTAAACCATCCTATTCATTATGACTTATTTTTAAATTTCTTATTCTAGTGCTTCTCCGCTTAGTCTGAAGACCGTTGCCTCTTCTGGTACCCTTTTACGAGTTATGCATGACCAGTATCACCACCTCCTGATGTAAGACCCGTTTGGCCAATGGAGGTATCTTCTTCCTCATTTCCCAAGTCAACCAAGAAATTAGATGTCCTTTTAATAACTAGACAGTTATACACCACGTCATCATTATTATTCAAATTATTTTAAAGAAAAGTAATAGCCCTCTCTTCCCTAGTCCTCTTAATAGAGTTATATGTTCAGTCTCAGATGGTATTAATTAGACTCGATACCTGCAATTATTATGTCTTAGTTAATTAACATTTTACACGAATGTATTTGTAATGCCTACCTAAGGTGTAAAAATTTGATCTGAATTATCGGCACATTTTCGAAAAAAATTCACTTTTTTTATAAAACTGTAACACAAAATGGCCTATCCTAGAAAGTTCAAAGTGACTCACTAGCGTTTGGATGAAGGGGGAAACTCCACGGTAATCGACCCAAATGCCAGGAACCGTCCAAACACCATTGACTGAATGCCGGTTCCCATCTGGCCAAACACCGTCATGTTTGGCATTTGCAACAACGATCAGATCTTCTTAAACTTTTGTCGGATAAGTATTATTGCTTTAATTGGCTAATTATGTTAAACACGATATTATGTTGCACACTACATTTTTCTAAAGAAACTTATGTTTTCTTTATCCAAACAGGATATAACCCAGTTCAATGGGTGACTAATTGCACACGACGATGTGGGACCATTGACGTCCCATTTCCGTTCGGCCTAGAGGAAGGTTGTTTTGCAAGGAAGGTATTTCAGCTGAATTGTACTAATGCGACGACGTCTACACTTCAAATGCAAGATTATGAACATCAAGTGACGCACATAAACCTTGACGATGGGCTCGTTGATATTAAATACATGGCATATTACCAATTCGCATCATTAAGGATTGACATTGAAGATGAACCCAATCTCTATATGGCTTACTCGGAAACATCATCGGCGCAGTGGGCTGTCGCTAATCTTACTTGCCATGAGGCACAATTGGACATGTCTAGATATGCATGTGTTAGCATCAATAGCACATGCTTAGTTGTCAACTCCACAATGGATGGTTTCTACGGTTATCGCTGCAAATGCTCATCAGGTTTTCAAGGAAATCCTTACATTAAAAAAGGATGTCAAGGTACTCCCTCTTTACCTTTTGTACAAAAATACTACCTATCTCACTCTCTGTTGTATATAGTGCATTCCCCTCTCACGGGCTCACCTAAAGGATATGTGACTGCAGATATTGACGAGTGCACTACTAAAAGAGGTATATGTAAAGGGGTTTGTCATAATATCGTGGGAGGCTACTATTGCAGCAAGTGTCCTGATAAAATGGACTATGATGTTACAACAATGCAATGCAGTTCAATAAAAAGACAAAATATTTTGTTAGGTGAGTTTTGTAGATCCATCACGTTCCATAATTAAAATAAATAATGAAAGACATTAAGAGGTTTAATATTTTCAGGTATTACCATTGGGTTGAGTAGTGGCTTCGGGGTTCTACTTCTCAGTTTGAGTGGATTTCTCATCATACATAGATGGAAAAGATACATCCGAAGGCAGTTAAGGAGGAAATATTTTAGGAAAAATCAAGGTCTCCTTTTAGAACAACTTCTATCGCTAGATGAAAATGCAAATGACAAGACGAAAATTTTCACCGTGGATGAGCTAGAAAAGGCAACTAACAACTTCCACCAAACGCGCATCGTTGGTCGTGGAGGACACGGTATGGTTTACAAAGGCATATTGTCTGATCAAAGGGTAGTGGCAATAAAAAAGTCAAAGGTCATTGAGGAAGGTGAGATCAATCAGTTCATCAATGAGGTCGCCATCCTCTCCCAGATAAACCACCGAAACATCGTAAAGCTCTTTGGATGTTGTCTTGAAACGGAGGTTCCATTATTAGTGTATGACTTCATCCCCAATGGGTCGTTGTTTGGTATTCTTCATTCTGGTTCCAGCACTAGTTGTTTATCTTGGGATGATTGCATAAGGATTGGTGTGGAAGCTGCAGGAGCTCTCTCTTATCTCCATTCTGCAGCATCGATATCGGTGTTTCATCGTGATGTGAAATCATCCAATATACTCTTAGATGGAAACTACACAGCTAAAGTTGCTGATTTTGGGGCTTCGAGACTAGTTTCTATTGACCAAACTCACATTGTAACGAATGTACAAGGCACCTTTGGGTATTTGGATCCTGAATATTACTACACAGGGCAATTGAATGAGAAAAGTGATGTCTACAGTTTTGGTGTGGTCCTGATTGAACTGCTTCTCAGGAAGGAGCCAATATTGACAAGTGAATCAGGCTCGAAACAAAACTTATCAAACTATTTTCTTTGGGGATTAAAAGCAAGACCGGTTACAGAAATAGTAGCTGCCCAAATTCTCGATGAAGCAACTGAGGAAGAGATTAGCAGCGTAGCTTCGCTTGCAGAGATGTGCTTGAGGCTCCGAGGTGAGGATAGACCTACCATGAAACAAGTGGAGATGGCTTTGCGAGTTCTGCAAACAGAAAGGCTAAAAAAGTGCCTTGTCGGTCCAGTAAATGGGCAGGAGGAGGAACCATTGCTAACCCTAGGAGAATATGATGATAGTTTTGATCAGCTGGTTCCTGCTGATTTCGGTGCTAGTACTCATTTGCATTCTGAAACCGTCAAGAAGTGTTATAGCTTTGAGCAAGAGTTCATGTCAAATGCTGGTGCAACATGCTAGATATGTGTATCAAGTTTGTATGCTTCTCTATCCTGACATATAGTGCCCTCGGTGGTTTGTTATGCATCAATAAAGAAGCATTATGTACATTTTCAGGTGAACCATCATGTAGTCATGCAGTCTGTAGTGCAAGTTAAGAAAGGTGGTTAGACAACCGATATCTTCTTTCACCAATAACTGTTAACATTGTTGCAGATATGTTAGCCATTTTAATTAATGAATGAGAGAGAGGAAGCAGGAACAATTAGTGGTGTTATTCTTGCGGTTCTTGAGGCGGAATTCAATCATGTCCTTGTTGCCAGCTGGATATCTGATGGTGTGCTTGAGAATGCTCAGAGACTCCACTGTCAACCGGCGGTAAGTTGGTACATCCTGAAAAACAAAGTGACGGATGTCAACACTGTTGCATCGAAAATCAAAATCATTACCTATTCCAAGGCGGTTGATTGTGTTGGGGCATGCCCATCGAGTGGACCTCACTTCCCTCTCCTTGAGAATTCTGAAACGTTGGAAGTTCATCTCTATTAATCAAGCTCTCTTCTTGTGGTGGATAGGACGGTTTGAACGAGATTGGCTCCTCGTGTTCATCTAAAAATTAATCAGAAAAATTATTTGGTCCAACAGATATAAGCAATAATGATTCTTCTAGTGGTGGAACTCGACGAAGCGTGGCACTAGCGAGCCTAGTCCACTAAGCTAGTCAGGTTGGCGATCCATGCCCTCGCACGTGAATCTCCGGCAACTGACTCCGGGGTCAGGAGAGCAACATGCAGATGGCGACCAACGCATCGCTCAGTCCTCAGCAGTCCGATGCTTGCCCAGCAAGGACTTCACGACATGGCTTGACCTTGACGAAGGGGTTGTTGCTGATGTCGGTGCCGGTTCTGCCGATGATGACATCGAGGAAGAATAAAATGGCGCAGATCTTGACGAAGATGAAGAAGAGCTTTTTGAAGATGAGTAAGATGATCGTAGCGCTTGAACCCCCTACATGACGCACCAGATGTCGTGTCTCGCGACACGGACACCGGGAGTTGGAGATACCCCCTTTATTTGGTTCAGAGAGGGGTTCGAAGGAGGCTAGCGAGCAACTTCGAGAGAGAGAAACGGCGGTCGACAATCAGGACAGAGACACACAGAGCTACCCAGGCCTAGGCCGCATGGAGGCTAACAACCCTACTCCTGCATGCTGGATTGATGAGTTCTTCATTGTGTGGTTACAGAGAGGTTCCCGGGTCTCAACCCGGAAGGTGGTGGCTGGAGTTAGAAGATGAGCATATCCTGACCCGGAGAAGATCACCTCTCAACTACCTTAGCAATGACTAGCTCTAAGTTGGTCATGCGAGGAGCATGCTTGGGGGTTTGGTGGGAAACCCCGGGTGGAGGGGACGGACGATGCCTCCACGTGGCCTTCTCCTGGCCAATTTCGTGTATGTGGCTTGGTAGGGTACCAAATGCGCGCCTGCTGTTGAGAGGGACAGGGCCTGGACGGCGCCTCCACGTGGCCTTCTCCTGGCCAATACCATGTCGTGGGTTGGTAGGATCTCAAAAACGCGCTTTCTTTTGGGAGTGACAAGGCTTGGACGACGCCTGGAGAACTGGCACACCCACCACAGCTGTCTTCGGCTTTTCTACCACTCCGACGTGACCTTGTTGCCTTCCTTTTTTGGAGTCGAAGTCTTCCTTAATCTTTATCGTCTACTGGTGCTGGCGAGCTGATACCCTTCTGATCATACGGGAGGAGCTTGGGCACGGATGAGCTCGACAGGTCTCCTTGCTCGCGCCTTGTCGGGTCTTAGCTCTCAGTTAGGAACCCCAGAAGGATTCCCGGGTCCTTGTCGTTAGCCAATTCTCTGTGTTGATGACGAACTTGACGAGTCGCCATAGGACAAGCAGGTTAACCCCACTTACCAGGTTAACGATGCGTTGACTTGCCGATGATGGACCCGGAACTAGGGGACCCATGTTCCACTGTTGCGACAGGAAACCAAGAACTTGGAGAACACCACCATTAGGCCTAGTGAAAGTTGTTGCTTTGAGAACTTGAGATTGAGGTATTCAAGATGCTCTAGTCTAGAGAAAGCAAGGAAATGACTTATCTTTCCGACCAAAGAATTTTTGAAGCCAAGGTCAAGCTGGATGACATGGCCGGTAATGTTGCTGAATACAGCTCGGAAAGCGCGATCTAATGTTTTTCCGGTGCAACGCAACGTACGTAGGATGGCGCACTTATAATAAGAGTCTGGACACGTACATAGAGCTCCGTGTATTCCATGACAGATTGTTCCAATCTTTGAGCTTATCCTTCCAAAGGCAAATGTCACCCGTCATTATATCGCCGGCCGGTCGAAAGTCGCCCTTTGGCGGACGACTGATCTATGGAGGCCATGCTTGCAAGATGCAACGACTGACCGTTGATCACGGCAAGGACGTACGTCCAGAATTTGTAGCTTCACGGTTACATCTGCACAAACCTGAAGTCGTCGGTTAGTCGCCGAGGCTTTCATCAGTTGAGAGATGCTTGTGCGGACCGCGGAGGCTTAGGCCCCTGTAACTTTCGGGAAACTTTCACGGACCTTACAACCTCCTGACTAGAATCCGCTTCTGTTAGGCTAAGCTTAAGCTCCCTAACATACGGTCGTAGGAAAATGATATCGCATAGTTGAAAGAACTAAGCACGGGCTTAGTCATCTTGCCCGCCGTGCCTGCTACGCCGAAGAGCGAAGAAAATTGTACAGAACCTCACCCGCTAGTTATTTTTTTTACTTAACCTCACCCGCTAGTTTTATTGATCATACGTTCTGGTTATATACTACTTCTGCTATTTCTCTGGTGATGCCGACTTGCTGAGAATCAACCACAATATTCGTACCATTTTTTAAACTCTGAGAAAGAACATCATACTTTTACTCTTTATCCGCCGTTTATCGTCTTATTAATTTGATGTTGGGTTTAATGCCTTGGATATGTAACATAATTTGCTTTCACTATGAAATTACAAAGAGGGTAAATAGCCTTCTAGATATGCATAAACAGATTTCTGAAGTCCACTTCGACTCCAAGGTAAAAGTTTGTCTCTGTTATTTTTAAGATTGATGAACAAATTATTTCAATACAATGAACATTACCACATCAGGGTTCCCACAGTACATTAGTTCTTACCGCGCCATGATAAATGGTGATGTGTTTTAAGAGGCGATCACACCAATACATGGTCTCTTAATGGTTGTATCTCAGTTATTGCCTATTTCCGTTAGTAAAAAAAGACTCATCTACGACCTCTCTCTCATCATTAAAATCCAAACGTTGGATGTTGCTTCCCACACCCAATTAACATGATCAACATCCTCCTCCATGTCCGTTGCCCAAATGTGTCCTCAGTATATAATCCAATATCCATATTGTCGACACAACTACACGATCCTCCATGTCATGCACAATTATGCTTAACACGTAAGAAAATCACATCTTCTCATATTTTTTTAGAAAAAAGGCTGAGGCCCAACGTTAAATTAATAACACCACGAACGGCGACAGAGAACAAGGTGTTGAACCCAACTTACAACCACGAACCACACACACACACAAGAAAGAGGACCCCCACATGCGCATACAGAGGGCGCGAGCACCACAGGGCCAGAGCTAACTACGAAGATGAGCGCTTGCACAATGGACACAGGTGTCGGGCCGGAGCTCACCCTTGAGCACGGGCACAGTGACACACCGCCGCAAGACACTACACTGCTACATCAGCAACGACACCAGGGACACCACCGCCGTCGGACGCACCGTCGCGGACAATCCAACCAAAGGAACACCGAGTGTGTAGAACCAGCTCCAAGTCTTGCCAGAGAAAGCTCGACGAAGAAACCCCGCCAAGGCAGCGCCCCCAACATCACACCAACTCCGTGAAGGGGATCGCAGGCAGAAAACAATAAATTTTCTAACAACGATAACCTTAAACTAGCCAGGATCTATACTATGCAGATATAGTAATACGGAGGAGATCGATATACATACCCTTGTAGACCGAAACGCGGGGATTACGCTCCCGCACAAGCGTTGTCGATGAAGCCGACGAAGACGACCTCGAGGTCGTGTAGAGGAAGAAGACCTCCGAGCACCACTAGCGTGGCACCTCGCAGGGATCCACACACGTACGGTGAAGACGACGACCTCCGGGCTCCGATCCAGGGACGAGCAGCGGAAGACTTGGACCGGAAGACCAGCAGCACGGCGGTGTGCGTATGGTGGAGAGAACTTCACCTTGGCGCAACTCCAATGCAGTAATCACGTTTCAAGGAGAATAAGAGAGAGAGAGATTGGTTGTGTTTGAGAGGGGCTCTCTCCCCCACTATATATAGGAGAAATGGGGGCACCCCACCTTGCTAAATTGGCAAGGTGGGACTAAACCCCAAACCGCACCAACAAGGGGGAGGGAGGCCGGCTCCCTATGGGCCCCTAGGGCCCATTCGGCACCCCCTTGGTGGGTTTGGCCCTTGGGAGGAAGTTCGGCCCCCATATGGGTCTTCTCCCCTCCGGGGAAGGCCCATTTAGTGGGCTGCATGTTTAAATACGAATTTAATCATTATAAATTCATTAAAATAATATTAATTCACTAATTAACATTAATTTAACATATATAAACAATTTCCTCTCTTCCGGAACTTTTCCGAAACTCTCCGAACTATCTTCGGTTCTCCGATACGACTTCGGATTCTCTGCCGGAACTTTTCCGGTGCTTTCTCTTTTTCTACTCCGGTAAACTTGTCGAGTCCCCTTAAGTGTGTTACCCTAGCGGTTCGAGATCTCGCCAGACATGATCGAGACGCGCTCTCCGATCAATGACTAATTCGTGGACCTTGGATACCCAGAATTAATCCCTGTGAGATAACGAATAACTTTGTCGTTCGAACCTAGACGTCGAGTCTTAAACCTTTTGCCATGACGATACTTAGCGTGTCCGAGACTCGTTCATAGATATCGTGATACCTAGCTTGATCTCGTTACCGACAACACTATCTTCTACTCGTCATTGATATTATGTCCTGGTGACCTAGTCACATGCTTGCAAGCTTATTTGACATAATCTCACCGAGTGGGCCCTAGAGTATCTATCCTGCTATGCGGACTGGCAAATCCCGCTCTTGATCCCTCGTCTCAACATACTCCCTTCTGATACCCGAGAGGGACACCTTTATTGTCATACTATTAAGACATGACGTTTGATGCAATCAAAGTATCTTTTAGGAATAGCAATAAGAGTTGATCTCACGGTCAAATGCGTAATGACTACGTCCTACAAATATTGGGCATGTCCATCACATCGTTCTACCAACGATATGACTCCATTGTCAACTGACACCATGTCACATGATCGGGAAACCTCGATCATCGATTGCACAATGAACTAGTCACGTAGAGGCTACTAAGGACCTGGTTGTCTTACGTATCACACGTGTATTAATGTTTCCGCTTAATACAGTTATAGCATGACACAAAAACGTATTATGAACAAATGAGATATGATAAATAAAACACTTTATTAATTGCCTCTAGGGCATATCTCCTTCACTCCGGAGAGCCACAGGCCAAGGTCTGCAAGGCAGCGTATTCAAGAAAGCGCGACGCCGGAGCGCCGCCACCGCCCAATCCGAGGATTTTGGGTTTTCACCTGGAGCAAGAAGAAGGCCCTAAGAGCAGCCGCAACGGCGCCTTCAACAAGAAGTCCATAAACGCCGCCGCCACGGCCCGAAACACGGGCAAGAGTTTCCCCTCGGCACGCTCTCACGACCTCCCACAAGGCAGGGGACACCGGCAAAGCGGTACCCACAGCACCACCACGGCGAGTCGCTCGCCTTTAACCACGCTGCCGTCGTGGCCATGGTCACAGGACAACACCAGAATCACCGGCACGCCCGCCAACCGACTGATTCCCACCTTCCAAGGCCGCCGCCCCGGCGTACCAACTCCACGCGTCGCCAGATCCGAGAGGAAAGCCGGAGACCACCTTGACTACACCACTGCAGAAACGAGGGTCAACAGACCCCACGGCTGCCAAGCCGTCAGATCCGGAAGATACTCACCTGGGCTCGCCAGGCCCGGGGCCCCTGCCCTGGCCCGAGAACGCGAGGCGGCCGGAGCACCTCGCCCGCGGCCGCGCTGGAGACCCGAATCCTCTTCCGCAAGAGTGTGCTGAATGCCGCCACCAACCGACGCTAGCATCGGCCGCGCCAGCTGATACGTCTCCAACGTATCTATAATTTCTTATGTTCCATGCTATATTATACCAAGTTATTACATGTTTTATATGCATTTTATATAGTTTTATGCATTTTCTAGGACTAACCTATTAACAAGATGCCACAGTGCCAGTTCCCTGTCTTCTGCTGTTTTTGGTTTCAGAAAAGTACTTAAGGAAATATTCTCGGAATTGGACGATTTCTTTTCTGAAGTCAGTTTTTCATCGGGAACGTTCCAGAAAGCCGAACACGAGACGAAGTGGGCCACCGAGGCGGCGCCACCACGTGCTCGCGCGGCAGCACTCCTGGCCGCGCGAGGACCAGGTGTGGGCCCCTCGGGGCGCCACCGACTTCGCCCTTTCGCCTACAAATACCCCCCAGACTAAAAACCCTAACACGGTGTTCATATTTTCCTCCACGGGTCCCGAGCCGCCGCCGTCGTCAACACCAATTCGGGAGAGATCAGAACTTCTCCCCGGCACCCTGCCGGGAGGGGGAATCGTCACCGGAGGCCTCTACGTCGCCATGACCGCCTCCGGACTGATGCGTGAGTAGTCTACCCTTGGACTACGGGTCCATAGCAGTAGCTAGATGGTTGTCTTCTCCTCTTGTGCTATCATGTTTAGATCTTGTGAGCTGCCTATCATGATCAAGATCACCGTTATGTAATACTTCATGTTGTGTTTGCTGGGATCCGATGAATATTGAGTACTAAAGTTATTGCTTCATAATATATCATGTGTGTGCTATTTAATGATCTTGCATGCTCTCCGTTACTTGTGTATGCTCTGGCCAAGTAGATGCTTGTGACTCCAAGAGGGGGTATTTATGCTCGATAGTAGGTTCATGTCTCTATTAAATCTGGGGTGGTGACAGCTAGTTCTAAGGTTGTAGATGTACTGTTGCTACTAGGGATAAAACAGTAGTACTTTGTCTAAGGATGATGTTACTTACTTACTTTACACACAGTGCTTAAGGCGATAATCTGTTGCATGCAACTTAATACTGAAAGGGGTGCGGACGCTAACCGGAAGGTGTATTATTAGTCATAGATGCGGTTGGAACGGTCTATGTATATTGTTGTAATGCCCGAATGAATCTCACACTAGACATCATAACATTGGTATATGCATTGGTTTGCTCATCATTATTCTATCAATTGCCCAGCTGTAATTTGTTTACCCGCATGAATGTTATTATTATTTATGGAGAGACACCACTAGTGAACTGTGGACCCCGGTCCTTCTCTTTAATCTGATAAACCACAAACTGCAAACCTGTTACTTTCTGCAAACAAACATCTTTCTTCCACACATACGTTTAATCCTTTATTACAGCAAGCCGGTGAGATTGACAACCTCACCGTTAAGTTGGGGCAAAGTATCTTGATTGTGTTGTGTGCAGGTTCCACGTCACCTACGTCCCAGGAAGCATTTTCTGGCGCCCTTACGTCGCAGATTTTTCTGGCGCCGTTGACACCTCGGAGGAATTCATTATTTCGTACTGGTTCGATAACCTTGGTTTCACAACTGAGGGAAACTTGCTGCTGCACTACTTCATACCTTCCTCTTGGGGTCTCCCAACAACACACCCACCGTGTGCATCACCAGCCCACCCGCACCAAGGATGGACATGGCCTCCAGCAGACCGCCGAGCAACAGGAGGCGCCTCGCCGCCGCCACGACCCAGCCCACAAGCCAGGCCACAACGCCGGCCGAAGCAACCGCCGCCGCGACCACATCGCACTACTCTTGATTTTGGTCACTAGAAGATCGCAGAGTTTCATTTGTGACCCCTTTGTGACTAAAATCAGATGGTCACATACTAAGCGACTTGTTTGATCATTTGTGACTTTCCTTAGCGAAATGGTCATAAAATTTATGACCAAATTAGAGGGTCGTAAATTTATGACCAATATTTTTGGTCATGGCCTCTTGGTCTCAGCCACGTGAGATCCTACGTGGCCAATCCTATGCTGCACCAGAATCAGCCCAGTCCATACTTCTTCTTATATAGGCCGGCCCGTTTTACTTTTTGATGTTTGATTGATTTATGACCCATTTATACTTGGGCGTTGGCCTTTTAAAGGTCCACTTGTTTTTCCTGGTTCTCGCCTTTTTAGGTTAATAATATCAAATTTTGTATTAATTTTATTATGTAATATATTCCATTCATAGTTGGGCCGAGGGCTCATATTACAGCCCAAATTTCGAAACAATTACTTGGGCCTAGCCCATGTGATTTGTGCGGCTCAGAAAGGGCAGCCGGATGAGTTTCGGAAGATGGAGAGTACACGGAGACGCGTATCATGTAATATGGTGGATGTGAAGCTATGCTCACATCGATGGCGGTGTGCATGTCCTTGGGGTCGATGTATAAAATGGTGTCCATTGAGTATTGGACCATCCAATGTTTATGTTCCAGTCCGTTTAGACGTTTAGTATTTTTCTATAAAATAAGAGTTTAGCCCAGCTTTATCATAAATAAACATGAGCCACCACAAGCGTTGACATCTGACTACCGATATTACAAGGTAATGCCAAGTTCCCATTTAGTACTATTGGTCCTAATGTCCACTTATATCCATGTGCAGTGATTCCCAGGCCAACTGGATCCAACGATTTTCATAACCGAGGTGACCTGGTGCATAATTAGCCTTAGAGCAAGTATAATAGAGTTCAGTCAGCTGTATATAAGGATTTAAATATTATATTTGTGCTTATGTGGAGGAGTGAGAAGAGGGGAGAGAAAGGAAGTGGCTCTTATGCAATAGCCAGCTCTAGCACGTGCTACTAGGCACTATGTGAGAGTGGAAGGTGGACCATGTTTTAATAAAATAACACATATTTATGTTTCATTATTGTTCATATTGACTATAAGGTTGGCTATATATATATGACATGACAAGATCTTATAGCCCGCTGCTGGCTATATTATTGAACTTGCTATTAGGAGTTAGTGGCTCACAGGTCTTGTTATTTGTTTTCCAGTTGTACATACGTGGTTCACATGACCTGGTGTGGGGCCATCTCCAAGCAGAAAACATTGGTGGATTTGTTTCAACTTGTACATGCATGACAAGCTGGTCTCCATTGTCTTACTAAATCATGGCCGCGCCTAGGTATTCTGTTTCAACGTGTTCGCATGAACCTGGTGTTAGACGAGTTGAAAAAATTCTTCGATTTGTTTTCAATGTGTAGCCTTACAAACTCTGCATCAACAACGATTCATGATAGTTTACTGACTAATTCGCGTCGAATAAGAATTAGGTCACATTATAATTAAAACCCAGTTACATTGCAACTCATGCACAACACGACTGATGAAAAATATATGTCAATGCAGTTGCAACCCTATTTACAACTACAAAAAGGTAGATGCGACCTAATTTGCAACTCATAGTTGCACGAATCACGATACAAATTCAGTGGTGTAGTACTTGACTAGGCACTAACTTAATTCTCAGCCAGCTAAGAGTTAGCAGACCGTTTACCAAATCATGGCGATAGACTTAAGTTCCAAGGCATTAATAGAATTTGGATGATGGGGATTAACGATTTGACAAAGTCTCCATCAATTATGATTCATGATGTTTTACTAAATCATGGTCGTAGGTTAAAAGGCAAATTGTTAAAATAATTTCTTGCGGCTTCACGTGATTTCGCGGAAAGCGCCGCGAGGGCCACTCCGCTTCACGCTTTGTAGCATGCTGGCTCTGCACCTATTTCTAGTTCTACAACATACAACACAGTACATAATCACTTATACTCCCTCCATTTTTAAATATAATATGATTTGGACTTTGTTCACATTCACATGCATATAAATGTATCTAGACTTGTTTTAGTGTGTATGTTCACTCATTTTAGTGTGTATCTAGACAATATGTATAACAGCTAAAACATCTTATATTAGAAAACGGAGTGAGTACCAGAAATTTTTCCAATAAATCGCAAGAAATTCTCAACATAAGTATAACACTTGACATGAATTTACCGAAATTACCATGATCGGAATACAACATCAGCCATAGAAACCATTTAGACTAATGTTAGCGGGCGGCGTATACAGGATCAAAGGTGCAGCATCGTATTTTCCAGTAGTGATGTCTTTTTTCCCCCAACAAAGTAGTGATGTCTTGTTCAAGAACAACGTAACATGATCTCTCTTAGTGTATCCAATTTGAATTTTGGAGTTCCAAACAATAGTCATACATGATCTCACGTGATCAATCCACGCGAACAAAACCAATTCCCATATGAGCCTAATGATTGGCGATAACCACAGTGATAAGAACCTAAAAATAACCAAGTAAAGGGTTCTCCGGTAGACCCATGTTGTTCTCGCCATCTGCACATGATGGACATGGGAAAAAGGAACCTTTTTTTTCTTCTAAAATCCGCAACCGCGCATTAACCCAAATTTATAGGCCGAATGACATAAAGTCGTAATATCTTACTTCTTAGAGCATCTCAAATAAATGTCCTATCCTAAATCTACTTTTTACACGTATAGGGCATCTGTTTTAGTGTTACAGGGCACGAAAAAACTTTTCTATGTTTCTAGATGCCATATTTTAGTTGCCCTATTTTAGAACAGGGTGGCCGCACCAAAACGCTCGTTTGTATATTTGAGAGATATTAATCGATATATGCACATAGTATGATCTTCAAGCATGATAAAAATAGCACACGCGAATTTAGTTCAATCCATAGTATAACCTAGTACAAATCATGGCATAGTATAACAAAACGACACATAGTTAAAAAATGAACGACACATAGCTCATCATAGTTCAAAGCATGAAAAAAACGTTAACAACACATCATCAAGCCTCGGTGTAGTTAGCCGCTTTGTCTTTAGGCACAAACCCCTCATCATCATTGTCAAGAGCATCCTCGCTGGCATACTCTTACAATGGAGCCTCGTGTGGGGCGGCAAAGGAGTGCGTCCCAACACCCATGACATCCATATATTCGTCATCATCGAACTTAGATGCATTTACAAGCGAATGAATAGATGCAATTGTTGAACGAATTTGCAATGGGGAAAAAAGAGATGGAAATAACCCCACGCCCATTTCATCGAGCACGTTTTCTGAGGACGGAGGAGATGGGTGCAGTTGCGGCTAGGGTTTTGTCGTGCTGCACCCTAGGTGTGACGGGGGGCTGCTATATAGTTCGACTGAACTTGAGAAGAAATATTGCCACGATGTTGCAAGCTGTACAAAACTATTGTGCCGTTAAGAATATGCTGGAATGGTGGGACGGGTCTGATTTCGTATTTTTAAGAGAAAACCAGACAGTGGTGGAGCGGTTGATCCGATGAATTCTCCGGCAGCTAGCCGAAGGACAGGCTCTCTATAAGTAATGCAAGTTTCGAATGGTTATGAGAATTGAAAACACAGCAGAGAGATAGACCAGAATGAAGAAGTCGTGCTTCTTGGTGCTCCTGCTTGCCTTGTTAGGGACGCAGACAGCACCAGTATGGGGCGGCGCCGTAGTAGCGTCCAGCACTGGCCGGAGGATTGAGGAGAGCAGTCCTGCTGTTCCGTACACGGCCATGCTCGCCGGGTGCCAGAAGACGTGCGGCAATCTGAGCTTGGCGTACCCGTTCGGCATCGGCGCCGGCTGCTTCCGCGACCCCGACTTCAACGTGACCTGTGTCGTCGACGACGACGGGAGACCCAGGCTCTTCTTGCGCGACGGCGTCACCAAGTTCGTCGACGACGCCTACGGCTTCGCCAACGCCAACTACGTAAGCATCGAGTACGCCAACACCGTCCCCGTCGTCTCCGGCGTGGACGTTTACAACATGTCCTGGGCACCTCCCGGGAGATCTTTCTCTCTGTCCTATGCCGTCATAAACGTCACCGGCTGCGGCTTCGACGTGTTCATGCTCAACCACGACAGTGGTGCGAGGCATAACATCTGCTCAATCACCTGCCCTGGCCGCGAGATCACCGAGACGGCAGCCAGGGAGGACTGCAACGGCACCTGGTGTTGCTCAGTCCCGTTTGACGACAACTTTGGCGGGTTTCAATTTAGCTTCGTCCGGCGGCGCGGCGGCGACAACGGGGTTGACCGCACAAGTCCCCTGTGGAACGAGATCAGCCTAGTTATGGACGAGTATGCACAAGCACAACTCCGCTGGAATATGGTGGACCAGCCAAGATGCGCTGACGCCGAGAAACACACAGCGACCTACGCCTGCATCAGCAACTACAGTATCTGCACTGATGTCGGTACATATGGCGGCTACCAATGCTGGTGTAACGACTTCAGCTGGTACATGGGCCGTGGCAATCCCTATGTTCCCGGCGGCTGCTGGCGCAGCACTGCAGGTAATTAATTGACCTCGTTTCTCTTACATTTCATTTATGCTCTCTTTTTTCGATAAGGAGATTTTATTATTTAAAAGTTTAATCATTACACCCGGCTCTGCATAACTAAGATGCACACCGCCCCCACAAGTTCGGAAGTCTCCAACCTCAAGTCTCAGGAGCAAAAATAAATAAGCGAATTACATATCAGAATGAGAAATTGTAAAAAACGCCTAAGGATGGTGAGGTCCAATCCTCAGATTATGCCGCCATCCATGTTGGGAGAAAAACTCCCTCGCCGTATCCTCTAATCGCGCACACACCTCCGTGAAAAGGTCGCGGTGCTCCACACGCTGAATAGGGGACCAGGAACGTAGCATAGTTGTGGATAGGTAGATAACCTGCATAAGCGACGAATTTTGTTCATTAAAAACCTTGTCATTTCTATATAGCCATAGCGACCAAATAATGGCAATCGCTCCCACACTGATTAACATCTTAAACCTAGAGTCCACCTCATTTAGCCAGCTGCCAAAAATATTTGCAACGCTACATGGTGGATACAAGTTTGAGCCTATCTGGACGACTGACCATATAGATCTCGCAAAATTACATTGAAAGAAAAGGTGTTTTAGACTCTCATCGTGATGACAGAATACATACTTCTTACTTCTCTGCCAATTCCGCTTCGCAAGGTTGTCCTTCGTAAGGATTACACCTCGACGAAGATACCACACAAATACTTTTATTTTCGGTGGGATCTTCATCTTCCAAATTTTCTTATTACTATTAACTGGAACATCAGGTTGAATAAGCCTCTTATACATTGAATCCACGCTGAATTTCCCATTCACATTTAGATTCCACCGAAATTTATCAGACCCTTACGTTAGTTGAACAGATTCAAGACGTTGTAGCAAAACATTCCAAGATGTTTGTCTTAGGCCAAATAAACTTCTCCTGAACGACACATTTTGTGGGCAAGTTTCCATCACCGTAGCGATCGTGTCACTTTTGGGAAAGTTTCCATCACCATAGCGATCGTGTCACTTATGCTCTCTTGAGTAAGTTTGATTATGAATGCATTTTGTAGAACAACACAGGTAGAGCAATTTAGTGTAAACTCTACGATAGTAGCTGGGTACGATCTTTCAAGAAGCACACAGAGAAAGTGAAAAAAAAATCATAATATGAACCCTTCAGTGACAGGCTGGAAAGAGCCTCCATTGACGGACCAGTCTCTATAACACGAGCCTTCGGTGATTGGGTCGGATGCCCGTTAGTCGACGCTACGGGATTCAGTAGCAATGCCGATGGTAGCTCCATACACTATCGGCGCACATTTATGTCGACGACCACCGTCAGCATGCATAGTCCAAACACGTTTAACTATTGACTTACTTTCTAATTAGATTCTAAGTAAGATGGTATTTATCTATCAATCATATTGATCCCTGAGTCATGATGCTACACTTCTTAATTGTTTAAAATTTCAAAACTAATATTAAAATAAACAATAATGATTGTGTAAAAAATGGAAAACGATATTTTCCCCATATTTTTGTACCTGAATTTTTTTATTTTTGGCACTTAAAAAATGGAAAACGATATTTCTACAAATAATTTGGTAACTCGGTTCGGCGAAGTTGTTTCCTATACCATGGCACACCTATATACCCAATATGGTCACTTTATCACAAACTATGACATGATAATTTCCATAAATTGGCCATTTGGGTTGAAATTTATACATATTTATAGATGATTGACTTTTTTGTGAATTTTTTCTGGAATTTTTTTTCAAAAATCAAATTTATCATTTTTCGTACAAACTAGTACACATAAAAGGACTGCATGTTAAAGGTTTTCTTTTTTGAGTATTTTTCACTTTTTTGATTTTTTGAAAAAGGTTCAAAATGGCCACCATTCCTATTCATCGAAATTGGTTGAATTTTTAAAACTATCAACGGTTCTGTGATATAACCACTACTTGTGTATCTTAAAATTATTTTTGTAAAAAATTCAGAGCAAACTATCACAAATTTGTACTTCAAATTTGAATTAATTTCATAAAACGGCATAAAGTCATTTTCCATCAAAAGTGAACTACTTTATGTGAAAATTATATGGGTGCCATTTTTTACCATATTTTCTGTACTTGCTTCACACAAAAAAGTTATTTTTGAAACTTCAAAAATGGAAAATTATATTTCTCAAAATAATTTGGAAACTCGGTTCGGCGACGTGTTATTTTCCATATCATCACACACATATTTGCAAAAATTGGCACTTTATCACAAACTATGACACGATAATGACCATACATTGACTATTTGGAAAGAAAAATGGGGGAAAAGAGCTATTCCTACGGTAATATCGTCGGCATAACCCCTCACAGAGCTATGCCAACAATAATGTCGATACCCGATATTTAGCTACCCGATATTTAGCTGTCGGTGTAACTCTCGGCGGTAGGCATAGCTCCTGATTCCTGTAGTGTGAGGTACAATCTGGAACCAAAATTTTCGGTCTCACAATCTATAGCATGAGCTTAGATCTGTAAATGGGACGGGACTGTCACATATCCTGCAGCCCAACCCGTGAAAGCAGGCTGCAAAACTGTTTTGTGGCTACTCGCATTGCTTAGCATGTTTAGTCGGCAAATCCCACTCATGTTTTGTCCCGCGATAAGCAGATAACATGAAATGACGCCGCAGCAGCGCTAACATACAGTCCCTTATCATGCCTCCAAAAGTCCAAATCTCCCTTATGACGCATAAGTACGATGGGCGAGAATAGACGGGATGCGAGCTTCCCACATCTGTCCCAGTCCCACTTACATTCAATTCATACCTTAGCCCACACCTGATGTTACTCCGTCATCACAGTACCACTTCCGCCGCTGGACCATTTGCAAGACCTATGGTTGCAAGTGGGACGGGACTGGGACGTCCGTCTCCACCAACAATATTTATCCACCTCTCCCACTGTCCCACTACCCACCATCCCAGAACGTGAGAACATTGGTGGGCTTTAACGGACTCTCCCACTCCTCCCGTCAAAATTTCGAATCGGAGATAGAAAAGCATCACCAGAGCTCCATCGTGCCGGCTCTCCAGGACGCCCTCGACTAATCGGAGATGAACGCGAGCTTTCCCTAGGCTCCGCCGGGAGACATGGGCTTCCCGTGGGCTGAGGTGGATTTGTTCCACTGAACCCGTACGGGAGTACTGGGCTGATGAATCGGGACAGGCGGGTCAGATTCGGTGGGATGGGACACGGGATTAACGGCATGTCCGTCCCACTTGCAACCATAGGAAGACCACACCGTCACTAGTATCATCTGCCTAGTGGGAGGGAGACAAAGACTCTTGTATGCTTGAATTGAAGAACGAGACGTCCTCGAGTGGTGGGTCCACGTGTCGGATGTACCAGACGATAACCGTTGGCCGTGAGATAAACTTCACCGATGTTTGGAACGTGCAGCAGAGTTAGGACATTGTGCCGCCGCCGCGCCTCGCCGCCGAGACTTAGGACAATCGCGCCATGGCGGCATGACACGCTCGCTTCCCACATAACGTTGCTGTCGATCGAGAACGCCTTCTAGGCAATGACGAAGGTCGAGCACGCCGAGAGGAGGGCTGACAAGCCGGCCCACAAGGCGACCGATGCGCAGTTCTACGGCTCGAGCACGAGCGCCGTCTGGGATGACAGCGATATGAGGTACGAGACGACGACCTTTGGACTTCGTCGGACTACACCAACTCGGAGGAGTAGACTTTAGGTTTTAATCTATGTATCGTTTAAATTTCTGAATCGCGCTGCACTATCGAACTATAACTCGGTTAAATTTCAGATTATTTTATTTCTATTTTTATCTTATTTTGTGCCTCATCGCTGCCGAAACTGGTACGTGAAATAGCGCGCCTGATAAAGCTGCATCCACCCACGCGCGATAGTCTTGGGCGTCCGAAAAGCAATATGGTGCCTGTGCTAAACAACAATTTGGGTGCTGAAAATGAGTTTTAGCGTGCCGTCATATAGTGTGCATGTTGGAGTTGCTCTAACTCCAGCAAAAAAATTCCATGGGTTGATTTCACTAGTGACGGTTACACTGACCATAGGTTGTGTACTTGTGTTAGTACTTGTGA
Source organism: Poa annua (assembly GCA_026929855.1). Classification (NCBI taxonomy): domain Eukaryota; kingdom Viridiplantae; phylum Streptophyta; class Magnoliopsida; order Poales; family Poaceae; genus Poa; species Poa annua. The sequence continues at coordinate 1,411,693 of CM049436.1, forward strand.
CAATCTTTTGGGCTCAAAATTGATGTTCATTTAACATAGGGGTGTATTTTAGTGGTTTCATGACAAAGAAAATTAAATGCACAATCCATCCACGCATATAGAAAAAAAGACTTGAATAGTAGATTTTCTACTATGTACTCCCTCAGTTTTTTTAATGTATGATGTTTTAGACTTTGTCCACACTCACGTGTACATAAATGTATTTAAACATGTTTTGAAATGTATGTTCACTCATTTTAATGTGCATCTAAAAAACATGTATAACACCTAAAATATCTTATATTTAAAAACCGAGGGACTACTATTTAGGATAGGTTTTGTCTCTTAAGATTCTCAATCCAGAACAAGATTTTGAAGCATGATTTCAATCTGATTTTATCTGAATTTCTAACGATATCCTATAGGTTTCTTAGTTTGTATGGATCTTGCATCTAATGTGTTGATTTTGTACAAGTTCCCAATATATCTCTGTTTATATAGTAGAATGAAAACTACTATATTCATTTGACACAAAAGGTACCTCTAGAAAATTTGTAGCCATTTAGATTGGATATATTTGATGATTATTTATGGGTACATATTTCTATAAGTATTAACTCCATCTTCAACAAGTAATATAACCCAGACTTTAATATCAAATTATAATACTCACAACCGATGCTTAATAACCTACTTTCAGAGGGTAATATGTACATAAGCTTTTAGCATGTGCCTTGACAAACACGTGGCTCACAACCGATGATTTTAAACACAATATTGTTGTATTGTCGGGTCTCGGACAGACTCCCACTACAAGAATCTGCCGATACGATGACGGTGCCAGAGGCCGTCGGCGTAGCCCAAAACGCTGCCGGGCAAAGATTATGCCGACGGCAACCATCGACGTGCCATCTTGTCGGCTCAGGCCACGTGGCCGGTACCATCGGCGTAGCTTAGGTGAGCACGCCTAGGCGTTTGGCGCCGTTTGCTCCTGCAGAAGCTACGCCAATGGCAATGGTGGACACGTGGCAAGCTATGGACGCCTCCTGACGATACGCTACACCGACGGCTTTATCGTCAGCATAGCTGACACGTGGATGCTCCTCGCAGCTCCTGGATGTCCTCTACGTCGACGGCAATGTCGTCGGCATAGGCCCTACCATATGGTCACTTCGAGGGACCTTTGCCGACAACTTTGCCGTCGTCGTAGCTCCCCTCTAGAGTTTTTTATTTGCCGGATTGCATTTACTTGGCTATGTTCTACTTGTACGACTAAAATAGGGATTATAAAATGAGAGAAGATCACACAGCAGTGCATCATCACAGAAATCAACATAAAATGCATAACATGGTCATGCAAGCATCGTCGTCATGTAGCAACATAGCATGGTCATCTACATAGTCTCGTCATCATACGTACAAATTTTTTAGTCTCAATTAGTTAACCTTATTGTATGAATGTATTTGTAATGTCCACCTAAGGTGTAAACTATAATCTTAACTATCTGCGCAACTTTGGAAAAACTGACATTTTTTAAAATCTTTAACACAAAATGGCCCTTTTAAGAAAGTTCAGTCTGACTCAGCAGCGTTTGGAAGAGGGGGGAAACTCTGTGATAATTTACCCAAATATCAGGAACCGTGCAAACACCATGGACTAAATGTCCCTCTTCTGACCAAACACCCCCATGTTTGCCATTTGCAAACAGGTTCAGATCTTGTTAAACATTTTAGGAGAATATAATTGCTTTAATTTGGCTATAGTTATGTTAAACACAATGTGGCACACTACTTTTTCGGTTTTTCCTAAAGAAAGTTATCTTTCCTTTGTCCAAACAGGCTATAACCCAGCTCAACGAGTGATCAATTGCACACGGCAATGTGGGACCATTGACATCCCGTTTCCGTTCGGCCTAGAAGAAGGTTGTTTTGCAAGGAAGGTATTTCATCTGAATTGCACTAATGCAGCGACATCCACACTTCAAATGCAAGAAGAAACACGTCAAGTGACACACATAAATCTTGACGAGGGGCTCATTGATATTAAAACTGAAGTTGACGAATACAACTCATTATTGATCACAATTGAAGATGAACCTCAACTCTATATGGCTTATTCGGAAACATCATCCGCGCAGTGGGCTGTCGCTAATCTGAGTTGCCAAGAGGCACAGAAGGACATGTCACGTTATGCATGTGTTAGCATCAATAGCACATGCTTAATTGTCAACTCCACAGTGAATATTTTCTATGGTTATCGCTGCAAATGCTCATCGGGATTTCAAGGAAATCCGTACATTGAGAAAGGTTGTCAAGGTACTCTCTCTGTCTACGTGAAGTAGAAACTAAGATTACCACCTTTCATACAAAACTTCCACTTACCGCTCTCTTCTTAAATAATACAACTTACAATTCGTGGCCTCACCTAAATGAAATGTGGGTGCAGATATTGATGAGTGCAGTATTATAAGAGGTGTATGTAAAGGGGTTTGTCAGAATACTCAAGGGAGCTACTATTGCAGCAAGTGTCCTGATAAAACGGACTATGACACTACAACAATGCAATGCATTTCAATGAAAAGAGAAAATGTTTACTCTGGTGAGTTTTGTAGATCCATCACATTCTTTGACAAATAAAAAAACAAGGAAAGACACTAACACATGCTTAATTTTTTTTCCAGGTATTATCATTGGGTTGAGTAGTGGCTTTGGGGTTCTACTTCTCAGCTTGACTGGAGTTCTCTTTATACATAGATGGAAAAGATACATCCAAATGCAGTCACGGAGAAAATATTTTAAGAAAAACCAAGGTCTGCTTTTAGAACAACTTATACTGTCAGATGAAAATGCAAGTGACAAGACAAAAATATTCACCGCAGAAGAGCTAGAAAAGGCAACAAACAACTTCCACCAAACACGCATTGTTGGCGGTGGAGGGCATGGCATGGTTTACAAAGGCATACTATCCGATCAAAGGGTAGTGGCAATAAAAAAGTCAAAGGTCATTGAGGAAGATGAGATAAATCAGTTCATCAATGAGGTTGCCATCCTCTCCCAGATAAACCACCGAAACATCGTAAAGCTCTTTGGATGTTGTCTTGAAACTGAGGTACCATTATTAGTGTACGATTTTATCCCTAATGGATCATTGTTCTGTATTCTTCATTCTGGTTCCAGCACTAGTTGTTTGTCTTGGGATGATTGCATAAGGATTGCGGTGGAAGCTGCAGGAGCTCTCTCTTATCTCCATTCCGCAGCTTCTATATCGGTGTTTCATCGTGATGTTAAATCATCCAATATACTATTGGATGCAAACTACACAGCCAAAGTTGCCGATTTTGGGGCTTCGAGGCTAGTTTCCATTGACCAAACTCACATTGTAACGTGTGTACAAGGCACGTTTGGGTACTTGGATCCTGAGTATTACCACACAGGGCAATTGAATGAGAAAAGTGATGTCTACAGTTTTGGTGTGGTACTCCTTGAACTACTTCTCAGGAAAGAGCCAGTATTGACAAGTGAATCAGGCTCGAAGCAAAACTTATCAAATTATTTTCTTTGGGAGTTGAAAGAGAGACCGGTTACAGAAATAGTAGCTGCCCAAATTGTTGACGAAGCAACCGAGGAAGAGATTAGTAGCGTTGTTTCCCTTGCAGAGATGTGCTTGATGCTCCGAGGTCAGGATAGACCTACCATGAAAGAAGTGGAGATGGCTTTGCGGGTTCTGCAAACAGAAAGGCTAAATAAGTGCCATGTTGGTCCGGAAAATGGGAAAGAGGAGGATTCATTGCTGACGCAAGTAGAATATGATGATAGATTTGATCAATTACCCGGTTACTGATGATTTCACTACTAGTGTTCATTTACTTTCTGAAAACGTGATGAAGTTTTATAGATTTGAGCAAGAGTTCATGTCAAATGCTAGTGCAACATGTGTATCAAGTTTGTATGCTTGTACATCCTTATATATTGTGCCCTTGGTGGTTTGTTATGAATCAGTAAAAAAGCATTATGTATATTTTTCTGGTGAATCACCATGTACTCATGTACTATGTAGTGTAAGTTTAAAAGGTGGGTTGGACAAAGGATATGTTATTTCACCAATAATTGTTAACATCGTTGTAGATATGCTAGCCACTATAATTAACGGAGGAGAAGAAGGAAGGTTAGTGTTTGTTGGAGATCTACGGCCATAATCCAATATGAACCTGCACCACTCATGGCCCACGACGTCTCCCCGGCTGGTGGCCCAGTTTTAGAAGCTCCTCCACCGACCCAGAACTGTCGTGTTGTATCAAGACTTTCAGAAGATTACCTCGCCACGACTACATGGAAGAAAAGCTATAAGATCAAAACTTCACGTACAAGGTAGAAGGAAACCCTTAGGCGTACAAGACTCGACCATATATATGCAGAAGGACCCCATCAAGACATCTACGCTCATTTCACGTCAAAGTTCTGCCATCAACACCCCATTTTAAGTTTGTAACACTAGTCTAAAAGCCCTAGATACATCAATACCGTTCGGCCTATCACGTCTTTAACTCCTCGATGTTTTTTTAGAAAAGGGGTAGTCCCGGCCTCTGCATCGTGATGATGCATACGGCCTTACTCCTTGATGTTTAGCCATGTATTAATCTTGTATCCACTCCATGAATAAAGTCCGAGAAATCTTCATCACATCACCTATGACTCAAGCTTGTCGGCCCGCGCCGCCCACTGAAAAATAAACTCTCTTCTGATCCTCGTGTCATCACCTATGACTTCGATCGTGCAGGTTTTCAAGGTCCACCCAACATACAAACTCAGCTTGTAGGGGGGGGGGGGGGGGGGGGGGGGGGACTAGAGCACAGTCAGATCCAATCAGTCCAACATATTCACGATGGTGTCCCAGAGTCCTTACGAAATCATGAAAACTGGTGCGGTCGACGTACACCTCATCGCAAAGCACTCCATAGCAAATTACAATCTGGTGCGCCGTGCACCTCAGAGGGGCCAATTCATTAGGATCATCCAGCTCATCAGGTTATGGACCTCGACATCTAGGACTACGCCTCCAACTATGATTCAAGGTCCACAAACAAGTCGGTCAACCGTTCCATGTTATACAGAAGAGCGCCCAAGGAACGCGCGCCCCTCGAGCCAGCATGCGGATTACCTTCTCAGAGGCTAAAGAAGTGCCACAAATCCAGCGCCGCTTCATCCAACCGGTTGTCAAGGAGAAATGATCGTCTTTATTTCGGTAGACTGACTTTTTTTTTTTTTAAAAAAGCAGTCCCAGCCTCTGCACTCGGCAGACAGACCTGGTCAGTTTTGCTTTTCTCTCTCCCACACGTCATCAATGTTCCTACGGGCTTGGCTCGCAGACTGCTGAGTGGACACCATTGTACATGCCATAAGTGGCCACATTTTGGGAACCATCGGAAGGCAGAAGGTAACCACTCTTCCTGACGTGGTAACCACTCTTACAATAGAATGATACCAGACCATGCCACAACAGATTCACTTCCATCTTGTCAAATGACCATAGATCTTTATTAGAAACCTTCTTCTTTTCCTTTGTTGCTGTCTTTTTAACCGGACAATTGTATTTCTTCCAACCGGATGATAATCTAAAGAAAGGAACCTTCTTCTAGTCCCCCAACAACAAGAATTTGTATGTAAATAGATTATCATCCAGCTCGCAAAGCTCGGGTCATTAGCTAATGCCCGCACATAGTGCATGGTCTGAAACAACATATCTAATGTTTTTTATTTTGTCTGAAATTCCCAATCTTTAGTGTGTTTTTTTCCTGAAACGAGGCAAAAGATTTGCTATTTTCAGGGAACTAGCCTGGCTTTATTCATTCAAAATGTTCATAGGTACATTGTTATTGTCATGGGCAGTGGCGCCCAGCCAAAGATGGCGGCCAACAACCAAAGAAGATTCAAATCTAGTTTGATTATGAGCTTCAAAATTGTTTTTCCTATACTTCATGACTAAAGGAGCCCTCAACAAATTCTGTAGCTCGCCTGACAATTTCTCCATACTTCCCCAGAGCATCTTTTTGAATATCATCAATCGCCACCTTGCAAATCGAGGCTATCAGCAAATTACGAAGCTGTAGATCTTCTGCCAAACTCAGCACCTTCACTGCAAGCAAGCGTCTCGAAAGTGGCTGGGTTATCCAAACCAACAAGCACCATCGTCGAAGCTCCATCCCTGCATACAGCACTAGCTGCACATATGACATAAATTACCAGTTTTCTTAAAAGCTCCATCAACGTTAATGGTAACTTTAAAAAAAAAAAAAACGTTAATGGTAACTAGGCCCTCCGCACAGAGTGCATTTTTTTTTTGAATTTCTCACAGAGTGCATGTTAGAGGCATGTTACGGTGATAATTTTATTTTGTAGGTTTTCTTAATTGGGCCTCTAGCTGGACCTCGGCCCAGAAGTAATCAAAGCAAAACGAAATGGGAACCGAGACAACGAGCGGATAAGGCCACTCGCCGCTCCCGCCATTGCCGCCCGCGAGCTCCAATGGCGTGCCCCCTCTTCCTCTCCTTCCCCAACTCCCCGGCGCCGCCGCCGCTCGCCGTACCCGCCAAGCACCATCCCACCTCCTCCACAGCCTCCCTCTCCCTCTCCTCCCGCGCGCGCGCCGTCTCCGCCTCCTCCAGCGCTCCACTCCCTCCACCAACGCCGTCACCGCCTCCGCCGCCCCCTCCCCCTACGGACGGCGTGGGTCCCGCGGCGCCGTCCCGGGGCGACGTGTACCTCGGGCGGCAGCTGGCGGCCGCTGCCGCCGCCGGCGCGCGGGTACGGGCGCCGGAGGAGGACGCCGAGAAGCGCCGCCGCCGCAAGGAGAAGCGGAAGGCCCTCGCCAAGAAGACCCCCTCCGGCGTCTCCTGCTGCTACGGCTGCGGCGCGCCGCTCCACACCGGGGAGGAGGGGTCCCCCGGCTACGTCGAGCCCGCCACCTACGAACTGGTAATCAAGCCATCCGTCCATCCATCCACGGGCTCAGTTCGCTGCCATTTTAGCATGATAATCGATTTATCACAATGTAGAAGTAAAGTTTCTTTTTTTAATTCCTCTGATGAAAATTCGATACCAAATGAAACCCAAAAGGCGTTGTGGCTCCCTGTCCTGGCTTAATTTTGATTATGTGCACTATATAATGAAGTTTGTATAAGTTTGATTATGTGTACATTAGAATAGTAGTTCAGGAACTTTCTCCGTGCATCGTTGTATGATTACTGTTGGAGCATTAGGCATGACATTACCCTGTTTGTTTCCCGTGTGAGCAGAAGAAGAGGCACAACCAGCTAAGAACCGTGCTATGTGGAAGGTGCAAGCTGTTATCGCACGGGCACATGGTGACTGCGGTCGGTGGGCACGGCGGCTATCCCGGGGGCAAGCAGTTTGTTACAGCAGAAGAACTCAGGGAGAAGCTGTCGTACCTCCGCCACGAGAAAGCGTTGATTGTGAAATTGGTAACTGAACCTGCCCTGTCAAACCGCAAATGATGGCTGTACGCTTGGTTTTGCTGCTCGTGCTTTTTCTGGTGCTCATTTTGGCTGTTACATACATGTAGGTTGACATTGTCGACTTCAATGGAAGTTTCCTGGCACGCATACGTGACTTTGCCGGTGCTAATCCCATTGTGCTTGTGATAACAAAGGTGAGCTTTGCAAATTGTCAAGTTTTATGTACTATCACTGCTGTCAGTCGATTGAAGCAAGCTGTTCTGTAGGTCGATCTCCTTCCCAGAGACACGGATTTGAATTGCGTGGGTGACTGGGTTGTGGAGTCTGTTGTTAGAAAGAAACTCAAGTGAGACAACCTTTTCTTGGATTTTTCCTTCAGTAACTGTTTCGTCCAATCTTTATCTGATTGATGTTCTCTGTATTGCCTTGTGTGTGTAGTGTCCTTAGCGTCCATTTGACAAGCTCAAAGTCATTGGTTGGCATCACTGGGGTTATATCAGAGATCCAGCAGGAAAAGAAGGTGAGCTTGTTATCTATTTTAGCTCGTTTTCTTATCCGTTGACTTCTCATTCACAGTCCTGACTAAACTTTTGTTTTTGTTTGCTAGGCCCGAGATGTATATATACTGGTAAGCATTCTTCAACTATTATGTGTTGTATTATTCTACAAACAGTGTTTCAAAAGCCATTACCGCCTGTCACTTGTAAAAAGTAAGAAAGGTATATATAAGGAAGCTTCAAAAATCAGGTGCTTGCATGTTCAATAGGGTGACCTTCCTCACAAAATAAATAATAGGGTGATGAACTGATGATCACATCTACTTCCTTTGCTTTTCATTGTGCACATGGAATGATTACAGTAAAGACAATCTGAAAAGTACGGTTACCATGCCTGCTTATCGTGTGCTGTAGTTATGTCTGACAATCTGATGCGCTTATACATTACAGGGTTCAGCAAATGTTGGGAAATCTGCATTTATCAGTGCTATGCTAAGTATGCCCTTCAATTCTAGACTACCGTCCTTTGTGTGATTATGTGGTCTTCTTTTTTGTTCATTTAAATCTCCATGATGCTAATATTTGGAGACTACTGTTGTAGAGATGATGGCATATAAAGATCCAGTGGCAGCGGCAGCTCAAAAATACAAGCCCATACAATCTGCTGTTCCTGGAACAACCCTAGGTCCTATTCAGATTGAAGCATTTTTAGGAGGAGGGGTATGCTTCTACTTGTTTCAAAATTCAGATATATGTTAACTTTGCATACATACCTGCTGTACTATTATTATTGATGTGATATAGCTGTGAGAGAATATAATATAATCTCTCCTATACTTGCTTACATGCTAAACAAAATGCTTCTAAAATATAGAATAGATGTCTTTAAAAATCTCCATCTATAGAATAAATTTTACATGACATATACTAGGATAAGTTTATGTTTTCGCCTTCTCCCGAGGAGTCCAGTTTGGACCTTTACATGCAGTTGAACATGTGCATGACAGAAATTATACGACACACCTGGAGTCCATCTTCACCATAGGCAAGCAGCAGTGATCCACGCTGATGATCTGCCTTCTCTTGCACCACAAAGTCGCCTAAAGGGGCGGTGTTTTCCTGTATGTATACCTCAATCTGTAAAGTCGATGTTACTTTCTCTAAATTTCCACACTAATCATTCTCTTCAGAACATAATGTTATGTTCAGGCTAATGATACAGATGTTGAATTGAGCGGGAATACATTATTCTGGGGTGGACTTGTTCGTATTGATGTTGTCAAGGTAGCTAAATGAACTCAAAGTCTCAGTACTGTTATTTTCCGATCTCTTGTAATGTCACTCGTAAAGTACTAGGTACTGAATGATAACCGATAAACTACCAGGCTCTTCCACGCACGCGACTGACATTCTATGGACCAAAGAAGCTGGGTATTAATATGGTCCCCACCACAGAAGCAGATGAATTTTATAGGGTATGTGTCTGCTCCATAAGTTTGATTTTCTTCTGCAACTCATGTATATTATTGCACTATCTTGCTCTCCAAGAATGTGTTCATGTTTCCTCTTTTCCTTCCACATGATTGCTTACTGGAAATCTCTATGAATGTCACCTTTTTATAAGAGAACGTCTATATACATGCATCGAGTATTAGTGGCAGCTATACCCGCATTTAAGCTTTATTTATCCCAAGGATTAAGCCCCGCCGCATGTAGTCTCGGCTGCTAAAAACTGGGTTTTGCTTCCGTGTACAAGGTGGATTAAATAAATGCTTGGCATATTTGTTCTACTGTGCGGAGGTGTTCTGAGGATTTAATGTGAGATTTCATTTCGGACAAAGTTGACAATTTTTTTCTGTTTTCCAGAGAGAAATCGGAGTTACGTTGACACCTCCAACCGGTCAGGAGAGAGCTGAAGGATGGTGTGGGCTTGAGGGTGTTCGCGAGTTGAAGATAAAATATGAAGAGCTGGATAGGTAATGTTCTCAACTAACACCGATAGATTTGCCCAGTAGTCATTTCCTTGGTCAGCACGAAAGTATTAGGGCACCGATGATATATCCTCTTCATAACAAACAAACATTAATTATCGTCCTCTACATGATGTTTTAGTAGCTCTTTCTTTATTTACACATCGTGAATGCTTTATTGGCGTCATCTTTATTGTGCAGGCCTGCGAATGACATCGCGATATCCGGACTCGGGTGGATCGTGGTAGAGCCGCTCGGTGTGCCATCCAGTGACCCCGATGGTAGCACCGAGGAAGAAGATGGCGGCATTGGCGAACTGCATTTGACCGTACACGTACCCAAACCAGTTGAGTTGTTTGTCCGCTCTCCGCTGCCCGTCGGTAAAGCTGCATCGCAGTGGTATCGGTACCAGGAGCTGACGGAGGCAGAAGAGGAGCTGAGACCCAAATGGCATTACTGATGCTGCAGCTGCCAATAACCTGTTTTTTGCTGGTCTCTTATGTGCTATGTTTTGTGATCCAAACAAAATGCGACCCGCATTATGTTCTGTGGATGATCTGATAGGGATGAGTAGTTCTAGTTAGGATCAGCTGCTGAGAATGATTCAGGAAACCTAGGGCTAAGTTTTGTTGTAATAGATCTACGTTTTGTATATGCACTGTCATCGCCACGAGTCACAAACGCATGTATGAGATTGATTGAATGGAGATCGAATATATAATGATTGATTAGGTGTAATATGTACACAGAGTGTACCAAATTCAATAGATGCCAACTACGAGAGGCAGGTATTGTGGTTTAACCTGCTCCATCCGCTCCAAAAACACGCTATATTTTCACGGTTTTGCTATTTCCCACTCAGAGCGTGAATTAGGTTAGATCCCACTCAATTCTACTCCCTTTAGATTTACATCATGATTCGTGCGATATTTGACTTGTACGTGAGTAACAACTCAATTTTTCTCCATTTACACATGAGTTGTAACAGATTTTTATCTGTTTGCACATGAGTTACAAATAAAAAATTCCCAATTACATGTGGTTGCATATGAGTTACATCTAGGATTTTTTTCAGAAAATTTCTCAGCTAAACATGAATAACACATGAGTTACACATACAACTGAATGATGTCGTGTGAGTGAGCCCTAATCACTCCCCTTAGTTGCACATGACAACCTGTTTTCCAAGAGAACATTGTTTCTTAGCTCTTGGGTAGATCAATTGTGTGGACTCTGAGATGTGATAGTGTTACACCTCTATCATTAACCCCTATTTATTGTTCTCGATCATCAATTATTTTCTCGAACTAACTATCCATTTTCATTAATGGCTTAACAAATATTACAATAAAACAATAAGAGTCGGGAAATGAATAAACATGTTCTTGCACTACAAGCAACCTTTTGTGTGTGCGCTAGGCATCGTGCCTCCCACGCTCATGTCATCTCAGCTGCCATCGGTCAATCGGTTTCCCCGCGCTTCTTCTCCTCTGTTCCTATCTCCACACCCCTCTCAATCGTAGCATCTGCCGCTCACAGTGCCTGCGGCTACCGTCATTGCTTCCCTCCAATGCCATCTCGCCACGCAGGCACAATGCCATCCTCAACTCCTCATCTTCTTTCAAGTCAGTCAAATGTATTAGAAGACTCGGTCCAACTGATAGCTGCTCTCTCGCCATCGCCCAACGGTGTAACTTTATCGCTCTACTTCCAGTCTTTCATCCGTCCGATGCGAAGAGAGAGGATGAAGACATGTGGGAGGGGGAGGCACAAATCATAACCCCAATTCTCTCGAACACGAAGGCACTACAAAAATATAGAAGAGCCTTGCATGCGTCAAGAGATCAAAGTAAAAATAGTCATGACAGAAAGATATTCTCGAGCCATATCCTCTTGAGTGCTTACATGAGTTTCCATAAACCCCAACAGGTTCCAAGAATGCATAACCCTAATTTCTGATATTTTGTCAACTCTCCAATAATAAAGGAATGCCACCTAAGTAGGGAAGAAGTGCCTAGAGTGTTCTGGAACATCCACCCAGCCTTCACCCAAGCCCCAAGACAAGAACAGAAGACCACAAGAAAAAAGACGAAGTCTTTCTCCACCGGAGTCAAAATCCCATCGCCCTCCACCGTTTCTCTCCCTCTCCTCCGACGGCCGTGCCCTAGAGCTCCCGCCGTGCCGCCTCCGCCGCCCGCCGCCGTCCCCGCCGCGCCCCCTCCCGCCCGCTCGTCGTGCTGCAACCGCCCCCGCCGGCCCGCCCGTTCGTCCGCGACACCGGGCGCTGGTTTCCGAGGTACGAACGCCCCTCCATCCCACAACGCCAGTCCAATCCCACGAATTTCACGCCACGCCGTCTGGATCCGCCGCCGGTGGCGCCTTGAAATGGTCGGCCGTTCCGATTGTTCCAGAAAAAAAAGCTGCAGTTTTTCCCATGGCAGCCGCACGCGCTGGCTGAACGCCACCTAAAGGAGGAGATCTTGTGCTAGGAGCGGAAACCCTAGCATCCAGTCTAACCAGCCTGCGCTCTTTTTGTTTGTATATGATGGCCGCTGCTGAACGCCTCCTCCGCTTCCCTGTCTGTGTTTGCAGGATGGCTGATGATGGTGCTAGCGGCTCGGCGGCGAAGGACCCGGAGTCGACCTCCATCGAGATCAACATCAAGACCCTCGAGTCGCAAGTGCACAAGCTCCGTGTCGACAAGAATGTAACCTATATATAGAAACAGGGGGATAGATATTGTTAGTACGTGCCATGTTTTTGGGGGTAAACTGATTGCCATTTTTATTTTCTGCTCAGGAGACTGTTTTGAACCTGAAGGAGAAGATTGTTGGTGTGGCTGGGATTCCTGTGGACCAGCAGAGGTTGATCTTTAGAGGGAGAGTCTTGAAGGATGAGCACCTCTTGTCTGAATACCGTATCCTTTCGTTCCTGCATTTTTCTTCCAGGGCTACAAAGTGTATTCTTGAGCCATGTGCATCTCCACCTCGGTTATTACCTTGATGAGTAATGTTGAAGTGTTTCCCCTGTGGCTAATTTAGTACTGAAGTTGCTAATATTTTGTGGTCATTAGAGCTATGGACGAGAACCTCAAATCATTTTAGGTGTTGGGTATGCATTTACTACTGCGTTGTTCACTGGTATAGATATTATTGAAGATTACATGGGATGATAGTAGAAGGTTGTCATTGATTATTTGTTTCCATCATTGCACAGCGTGATTTGTCATTCTAAAATTTTGTTTTCCTTTGTGACCTGTCATTTGTAAACGTGTTTATTTGTACGTTAATAATTTAATGGTTGCTTTTAAGTTTCTTCCTGATACATTAATCTGCGGATCTCGTCGACTGCTCCTGTTTACAACTATGTTATCTGTATCCTTGACAATCTAAAGATTTGGAAGATGGATATACATTGCATTTGGTTGCTCGACGCACAACTGAAGGCCAACAATCTTCTGGATCTTCTGAAGAGAACGCCCAAGCTAATGGTAAGTATGATATGCCATTGCTTTGGTTCTTTTACCATCAATCCTGGCTGCACACACTGTTTGGATTTCCCGTCTATTATACATACTTTGTGCCTTCCCTGATGTCATGTTTAACCCTGATATGTTGTAGGAGCTAAAATGAAGTTTGCCTATGTACTCTAATTTGTTACGCTTCCCATTTATACACAAACTGCAGCATTGTTTAAACACAGGAGGGCGTGATTTTTTCAGGCTATTTAAAAAGAATATATGGCTTTACTAATCATTTGGATTGTGTGTTACTTTAGTATGTGAGCTACTGAGCTGTAAACATCATTGTTTAATTTGTATTTTGTTAAAAAGTTCATTATTAGTCTATGCAGAAGCACTCTTGACCAATCTGGAATTCGGGATAGTATACATTTGCAGATTGTTGGTTGCACTGAATTCAATGCATTTGTCATAATCCTTAGTATATTATGATTCCTTATCAGTATGCTGGGACTGGGCCCTATGAACCTTTTTACATTTTTGTCTTTGGTGCAGTTAATGTTGTTGAAAATGGAGGAATGCTAGGAGATTATATGTCCAGGGTAAGCTTCTACCATTATTGTAATGGTGAACATTGATTATAAATTCTTATTTGAAAAAAATGCCATTCTGCCTACCATTTGAACTTTTATATTTGTGTTATTTATTTTCTTCTAGGAAATTATAGATGATATGCTTTCTGAGGACTCGATAGATGACATTTCTAGGGTATATGCTTTGTTCTGGAGTGCTGTATTATTTTGTAATTTGATCAGTGATAATTGAATGTGTACATGCCCCCTTTGGTATAATACCTCCCTTCTATTATGTACAGACTGTTCAGGATATTCTTGGTTCCTTGGGTCTTGGGATGCCTGGTGGTGTGGCGAATGCTACATTCTCGGTAATGAGGTTTCATCAATAAACATAACCTAAAGTTGCTGAGATGCATCAGTTTAACGTTTTGGTGGTTGTTTAATTAGGTGCCATTAAACACTGCGCCAAATGGGGCCACTACTAATGGAAGGACTCAGACAGGGAACCCGCCACCACCTGGGTTCTCAATTCTCAACCATCAAATCCATGTGTCACAACTTCAGCCAGGAGGCGCTATTCCACGCAACATGGTGAATATACTGTTCTTTTGCTTCTTTCACCTGTTTTGCCATCTGTATTTCATTCTTCTAATTTTTAGCAATGACCGCAGGTTATTCCTGATTCCATGATGACTCTTTTGGAGTATCTAAATCGCATGGACCAAGTATTGCAGAACAATGGTAGGTACTTCTTATTGCAGCTGGTTAATTTGTTGCTTGCCAATAATTCCATTATCCATTGACACATTTTTGATATATAATATAATAAAGGTGTTCCATCCACGGACTCAAACGCTCAGCAACCGCCAGGATCAGATGATGCTAATTTAAACCAAAGATTTCCAAGTCCTGAGGTGCTGGTTTCAGTTGTTGAAAGAGCCCAACAAGTTCTTGGTGGCAGCGCTTCTTCTGCTCTTTCTGTATGTTATTTCTCTCTCCTGTAGTTGTGTATTCTGTGCTTCTTACCTTTGCAATGGTAGACCTTTGACAGAGAGACTATGTTTCCTAATTAATTTCTTCCTATTCTAGTCTCCCAGTCAATGCTCCCTAAACAAGATTGTATTGCCATTTGAGTACTTTCTTTGGTTTTCATCTTTATTTTAGATAATACCAACAGATGTCAACTAAGCATTTATAATTTCTCATTCAGTACTCTCCAAACAACAAGAATGTTATCACTGGGGTACTTTCTTTGATTAACTTCTTTATTTCTAGATAATAGTAAATTTATATCAGTTAAACATCTTATATTATCCCTTCCGTACTCCGCTAACAGAATGCTCGTAGGACCGCTGATGCTTTTCTGGTGTTAGAATTTCATGGTTTGATTTTTGGCAACTGATTATGCTGTGACAGGATGCTGTTTTGTGTCTGTTAGATTATTATTTACTCAAGTAATCTATATAACAATAGAAGTGATAAATGCGTCTGTGGACTTGTTTGTGACCTCTATTAGCCTGGTTTCTGTTTCAGCACCTTGCACAACGTATTCAGAGAGATGCTGCCACTGCTGATACATCTATACGAAGCCAGATCCAGAATGAGTCGGCTCAGTTAGGTGTAGCGATGCAGCATTTGGGGGCTATGCTTTTGGAGCTTGGACGGACAATGATGATGCTTAGAATGGGGGCATCTCCTGTATGCATTTCTTTAACACATCACTTGTCCCATAAATGATTCACACGTTTTAATTATTCTGAAAGCTTGTTAATTCTGCAGGCTAATGCTTTTGTAAATGCTGGGTCTGCTGTCTATATAAACCCCACGGGGCCAAATCCAATAATGGTTCAGGTGACATACTGAGATGCTTGGTGTTTGATTTTTTGTGCTCTGCACTCCAATAGCAATAACACCTTATTTGATTGTGCAGCCATCTTACCAGACTGCTCCTCATTTTGGAGTCTCTAGCATACCAGTTCTGAGTGGAGTTTCTGGTTCATTTGGTATTGTTGATCCTTCTCGAACATCTGGTGGTGAGGTCACATCTTATGCATCGTTTATGATTTTACTTGAGGAGAAAAATCAAGTGACCTCCTTGTGGTGTATTACCAATTTGTATCTTTCCCCATTGGCATTGAAAACATCAAAACAGCCTTCAAATTTTGTCTTGATTATCTTATAGAATATTATGTTTATACCTCTGTCTGAGGTTATAGGTGTTAGGTGCCTCATAAATGGTTTCCTATTATAAAAGTAAGTAAATATGTTTTAAACGTTGTGATTGAATGTACTCCGTCTGTCCCTTCTTATATGGCGTCTTCATTTGCTTGATTCAACTTTGAACAATTAAAATTTGACCAATAATACAAATACAATGCTATAGTTTACGTAAAACATACCACATTTTTTGTTAGTAAAACAAATTGATGGTCGAAGTTGAACCTCAAAATGCATGTGCCCTATAGAAATAGGGACGGAGAGAGTAACAACCAACAATATTTTGATCAACATTGGGACCACATTAAAATACTGTGGTCCATGTTTACTGACCTGAGCTGTGTCTCATGGATGAATATTAGATATAATAAGATTAATAGGCTCGGTTGTTAGGTTCGATTAACTTCACCTCTTTAGGCCTATCCCATGTACCTATAATCCGGAACCGAGTCATAACAGTTCTGAAATGTTTTTATGGTCTGCCATGGGTTGGTTCACATTGGAAACTATTGTCCTAGCAACCTTTACTTTTGAAGTTGCAAAGAGTGCTTGTCATTTTGATCTCTCCTGAGCTTCTGACTTTTGCTTTACCCTGTATATGAAGGTGCTTCTGCAACAAGTAGTCCAACTGTTGGTTCAACCACTGCTTCTGCAACCACTGCTGACGGGGAACGCCAAAATGCAGCAAGAACTCAAGGAGGCAACCCGCCAGCTAACTCAACACATGGATTGCCGCCAAGAACAACTATTGCAGCTATTCCTGGCCTTCTAGCAAGGTCCTCAGGTCCAAACAACGTCCTAGGTGTTATCCTTCCGGTTCAAATGAGAGGCCAAGTAGCAGCACCTAATCAGTCAACAGTTTCTCAAGGTTCTCAGAATGCAGTGGGCAATGGATCTCAACCAAATTCGACATATGCTGTTCCACAAGGTTCTTCAGTTGGTGCTGCTAACATTTCTTCTATAGTAGCACAGATAACAGCACAGGTAGCCAATGCATTGGCTGCGAATCCAGGCATGCTTTCATCATCTGTGCCAAACAGTGCAGCCCAGGGTCCTCACCCAACCACAAATACTGGGGCTGGCACTGTGAGCTCTGCAACATCAGGAAATACACAACTGCAAAATGATCTTCCAGGCTCTCATCATGGACAAATATTACCGAGTGTGCAATCTCATGTATCTGGAGCAGGTATTTTCTTGAAGTAACACGAGTTCTTTTCCCTCTAGGGAATATCGTACTGAATCATTCACCATTCCTGTTTCTGTTGCTCTTAGGTACTTTGCATTCAAATATTCCTGATCCCAGTTTGACACCACAAGATAGCAGTACCATGAATGTTTCTAGTGTTGATGTGGATAACATTGGGACTCGGGAGCTGCCAGCAGCCAGTTTAGCTGGACAGCTGACAGACACATGTACTGGCGATGTTCCTTTAAGCACATCAGCAGAAAATTCGGAATCGAAGAACATGCCCTCAGATGGAGTAACCGGAGAGTCTACTAAACCTAGTGCTAGTGGCAGGTCTGGACCCCTTGGTCTTGGTGGTGGTCTGCAGCCTAAGGTATTAACTAATGTGTCTCTAGTGTTTTTCCTTGACATGAGTCTCTAGTGTTCAGTCCTACAGTCTCGCGAACTTTTATTAAGTTTGCATTTTGTCGCTGTCCATGATTTCTGCAAGTTGCGGGATCGTGATTTGTTGTGGTCAGCTGCAATGTCGTTGATTATTTTAACCACACTTGCAGAGACGTACCAAAGTAGCAAAGCCAACTGAGACTAGCGGTGCTTCTGGTGAAGCCCTTGATACCTCTTCTGTTGCTAGAAGCCAAGAAGCTGTTTTGATGGGGCAGCAGGCTCTGCAAGCTCTTGTTGCAAAAAGTACCAACACAAGCAGCAGCAGTATCACGAATTCTCGCCCTGCATCTTCGACGCCTCAGGCTGCACCTTTATTGCCCCCGAGAAGACCAGGTGGTGAAGGGCAAGTCGATATCGGCAGCATGTTATCCAGTGTTCTCAACAGCCCGGTTTTTGGCAACCTGATGTCAAATGTAGCAGCTCAAACTGGACTAGAATCGCCATCTGATGTGAGGAACATAATGGAAGACTTAACACAGAACCCTGCAGTGATGGACACCTTAAGTAATATGGTGCAAAGTGTGGATGGTCCACGTAGGGGGCAAGGAGGTGGCTTTGACTTGTCTAGAATGATGCAACAAATGATGCCAGTTGTAAATCAAGTTCTTGGTGGAGTTGCAGCTCGTCCTGCTGGTACAGAGACAGGAGATTCTAGATTGCAGCCTCGACAAACTGACAGGGAAGTAAGTGATGCTGTAGATGGCAGAAGCTCTCAGGTAAGCCATCCTATTAATGAAAAATCTGTCATTGAGCCTTCTCTACTCTCTCATGGTTTTTTTTTTGGTTTGGTTTGGGAAGAGGTCTAGTTATGATGACTTAAGTTGGTAGGTCAGTTCTACTATTGAAAAGTGAAAACTAGTTGTTCATTTGGGACACTAATCACCAATCTGAACAGTTGAAACACATTGGTCTTAGTGAACAAGTATTGTGTTGCATTAATGTTGAATTGTTGATAGCCAATTTTGTTTTTGTCAACGTGGAATCCTGAATTTTGTTTCTCATGCTTCATATTTAATGGGCAGATTGATCTTCATGAAGCATGTGAGCGCATTGAGCAATGTGATGCCCCTGAGGACATCTTTGGTGCTGTCCTGGAGACTGCTGCTCAGGCTTATGGTGAAGATGAGAGCATTCAATTCATGCTCGAAGAAATTGCTAGTGACCCAGAGCTAGCTGATGTATGTTTCTACAACCTCTACTTTCTTCTAAAATAAGCTCGATTTTAGTTATAACGTACTGTTGTTTAGTTGATCCTTTAGAATAAAATTGCTGGTGAATGCTACATCATGAGATTGTATTGTAAGTGTGTAGTCCAGTGGTTCATATCCATAGGGTTTTGTTTGGTTTAATCTCTAGCCTACCCCAATTTGCTTGGGCAAAAGCTTAATGTAGCATGTTGCGTTTGTTTTGTCTATGCCTCTATGGTATATGGGCTGGTTATTGTGGGATTATGCCGAAAATACATTAGTGGACATGTGTGCGCTTCACCTTGAAATCCTACCTCTTACCACTTTTGGATCTGTGTCTGATTATGAATTTATGCTAGTGGACAATTAGTATATGAAATGTATTTTCTATTTATTACATCCTGGCCGGTGGGCCCTACCACACTAACAGTAGTAAGTTCTAATTTTGCTCATGCTGATTCATACCATTACAAGTTAGTACAACATCTGTCTTACTCCCTCCATTCCACAATATAAGTCTTTTTAGACTTTTTCTGCACGCATGGAAGGCTTATATTTAGGAACAGAGGGAGTTAACTGTTAGTAGATTTTGACCCTACTAGTAGATGTTAGCCCTAACCTGCCTATTCGAATATATGCTGTTGTCAGGACTACTTGAAGCTTCTTGTTGAACAAGTCGGCGAGAGGGTGGAGTCTGAATCTGAGACCAGGAAGCAGTCGTGAAGCCTGTCCATGCGAAGTGATCCAACAAGGGGCAGCTCCTTATAAACGATTTGTTGACTAATGTGGTGACTGAAAACCATGTGCGTGGTTCCATCCGCCCACACTCTGCACAGCGGCTCTTAAAAACCATACAGAACCCTGCTGGCCATCGGCCTTGATCGATAACTCAGTGACTGGTTGTAATTTTCTGAAACTGTTGCTACAAAGTTTTGCTAGTGGCACATGCACATAGCTAGCTAGCTGGAGAAACCCTTTGTGGTTCATCTGTGGTATACTCACATTTGTTCTACAACATGTGATGGAACGATAGAAGAGGTTCCTTTAGTTCTGGATTCAGAGCTGGATATCGTCCTTTTGTTTGTCGTGTTTGAGGTCATATACCAATTAGGAGTTCACTGGCTATGTGGGATATTGGTTCTTGTTCGATGCATGGCGGGGGTATGGGGTTATTGCTGCCCTAAGTGCCAATGGAGATCAACTGGTACTTCATTCTGTAGCCGTGCTTAGATTTTGTAGAATGGTCTTTTGTCGTCTCAATCTATGTCCTTGCTTCGTAGCACCTTAACCTGTAGTGCTATTAGGTGTTGTGTGAGCACTCACACTCAGCATCGGGTGTCCTAGCTAGTGCTCCAACACACTTTATTTAACCGTCTGAAGGCTCAGAACGCTTTCATTCATTTTGAACAATGTAGATCCTGGAACACGAAAGGTAGGAGTTAACTGAAGGCGAGGATTGCCTGGATGCATGCTGATGGTTCTTCTCAGGGCAGACTCCACGCTCCACATTCTTAAACACTTTCATGCAGATAATTCTTCAAGAGCTAACAAGTGTTCGATGCAGAGAAAATTGTACAGCACCAATTATTACAATAACAATTTGAATTCTACTACATACGGGGAACCCGATCTCCGTACTGAACCTGATGTGGAAGAGGATGAGAAAAATGTCGCATGGATTGTTAAATAGGGATGGGAAGGCTACCCCTGTATCGGAACCAAGGTTTTAGTTATAGGTAGATTTTTAGAATAAGAATTAAGAAGTACTATGAGGATCGATCGATCTGAGTCAGAGCAGAGAGAGGATGCCATTCGCACACCTGGGGAACGCCAGCACGTCGCAGCATGGTTGGAACTCGGGGGAAGCCCGCATACCTCCATGCATGGTTCAAGAGAAATAGATGGCGTCTGGCGGCGCGTTGGGCATTCTGTCGAACAGTTGCCGCGCAACGCGGATGTGGATGTGGACGTGTCGAGCACCCCTTTGAGCGCCGCGCTGGATGGCATGCTCTGGGTGGTGGAGGGGAGAATGGCTGGGGGGCTGGAGGGATTGGCCGCCTCGGCGAGATGCGAGAACGTCCCCGGTGGTGGACGCCGGAAGAACACTGCGGAGCGCACTCTCTGCACTCGCATCGGACAATACAGTCTTCTAACAATTTTTATTGTAACGAGTTCAAGCATATACTGTATCTTTCAGTTCAGTACGTGGTAGAGAAGAGAACCATTGTTCAGTACATTACTGGAGGCGAACAAGAACACAAAAACAGACACGGAGATAATTCCGAGTCCGGAACTCCAGACTTCATTATTACAGCCATAGTAATTAAGAAAGTGTGGCCATCGACTCACATACAGGAAACAAGTAGCTCAACGGCACGTTGAATGGTATATATCAAACAAAGGAGAAGGAATTGCTCCACGAAGTGAGGCAGCACACGAAGCAGATCAGGAGCTTGATCTTCCGGCAGCGCATCTACCATCTGTTGCGATTGCGACATGTGTGTTTTAGACATCATCTTCCTACAATATTTCCAGTGATGTCATGACCGGGTAATCCCCAGATGAAAGAACCTGAACACCCACTCCTTTGCTGAAAACCAGGAGTGGTAAAAAAGATCAAAAGTAATATGCAGACTTACGAGTTCAGAACAACCACTAATACTTCTGTCTCTGGTGTTAATTGGAGGAGAGAGATAGAGATATTTGCACATACCAGCTGCTTGCCGCTGAGAACAATGGAACAGGTAAATATAGTTTTTTTTTTTTGAGTTTAGGTAAAACTAGCTAGTACTCTCGTCTCAGAAAAGAAAAAAAGGATAGCAACAAGTTATGGCAACTGGATCTGGATGGTGCCTTGATGGGCTTATAATACTAGCCCAGGTTATTCTGACCCAAGATCACGGGCTGGACTGCCTATTACCCAAGGACACGGGCCGATCCAATGGGGGATCCGAATTCTTGTCACGATCGAGTTTACTATAGCTTGTTTACTTAATGGAAATGGAGAACTCCCAACTATTGGAAATGGAGCAGCCATATCTCATGAATAAAAGTGTTTTGAAAACGAAAGCATGTTGAAGTTGATGTTTTCCGCAGAACCGAGACTTCATTAGCAGGACTGTAAAATCAATGCACCAGCTTCTTTTTTCAAGAAGTATAGGTGCCATGTCCTCTACGATCTTGAAGCATGTTAGAAGCAACGGGGCAGAGAACCAAACGTGCATAACTTTATTGACAAAATTAATGGTAGGATTGCATTAATGAAACAAAAGCAATGCTTCATCTCTCTATATATATATTCCAAAAGGATGGAGTTATATATCTTGTCTAGCTAGGAGAGAGAAGCGACCATATCGAGCAAATTGATCATATCTAGCTCTTCGAGCATGCACAGCCATGACTTGTGGTAGGTCGGTGTCGAGTTATCTGGGTAGGATTGAGAGGCAACCAGGAACCAATAAACCATATTATAACAGTTGGACATGCAAGGGCGACACCAATTGCTGGACTCGTCCCGAAACAGTTAAGGCTCCACCTGAGCACATGTCGGTCCACTAGAGGAATAGTTCGAGCAAAGATGGCATTTTGTTCCTGTGCTGGTGTTGTTTTCTGCTGATCCAAATTCATACATCCTGACAAAGGCCTGCTTGTGACGTAGGAGAGCGTAGCGTCCCGGAGTCATAAGCAGACCCATCTAGTATGCACGGAAGGGGGTGCGGGGGGCTGCCGCCCCCCGCGGTACGGTACGACTTGTTTGCGGATCGTGTCCAACTCGGATAGCAACCGACTTAGGGTTTTACCCACTATAAATACACTAGTAAAAATGCCCGTGCGTTGCACTGGGGAAACATTTAGCTAACACTCATTTAGCTTAACTGTTTTTTTTGTTTGATTCGTCAAGATTTTTGCATTTCTTTTCTAATGAAGTCGTCGGCTTCTATAACCAACCCATTAGACACAAAAGTGAGCTGATGTATGTGCCTGGACTTTCATGCCAAGTAGGTTTGTAACTGGGAAGTGTTGATCTCAGATCTCAAAGCAGATGAGCGACCTTACGAACAGGGTACCAAATAAACATGTGAATCGTGCACTGCCTGGTTGACAAGGTTGTTTCTTCCCCCTTTATAATTCCGTTAGTACAAAAGCTTAAACAAGGTCAGTGCAAAACTGAAAATAAAACATCAGGAAAGAAAAATCATTACCAACAACTGAAAGTATAGAGTAATCATTAGTGAAGTCTGAAAAAAAGAAGACAAAGAAATATAATCACTGGTACACGGAATGGCCGCATGACGAACCACAAGGCAGATGGAACAAATACTTTAGACCGCTAGAACTTGTTATCATTATTTGCTAGGCGGAGTGCACAGCCAGTTTATAAAATACCATGAGTTGGACTTCACACAAGCGCAAGTGCATACACAGAAGATACAAACACAATTATCCAAACATCTAATACCATATTGAAGTATTCCTGCATTTTCCATATCTAACTGGGAGCATTTGGATACAAGCAATCACCAACAATTTGAACCAACCTACTGGCAGCTGGCACCACTAAACAAATATACCTCTCAACGGAAGCCAGCAACATTGTAGAGCAGTACGAGGGGATCTGACCTCTACAGCGAGCAACTGAAACGGAAGCGATGCCCTACCCTGTAAAAGCGATCTGAGCTGATCCGGAGGAAGTACCGGCTGCTCCACGCCGTCAACGGGAGGACCACAAGACAGCGCCATGTAGCTCTCCGCGCCACTGCGGGTCACAAACGTGTCAACCGAAGTGAATACCAGCTGCTGCCTCAGAGAAACAGAGGCACGTACCTAAACCAGCACGCGGAGGCGGCCACCGGCGCAGCTCAGACGCGACATCGCTGGAGCTGTCCTGAGACCTTCCGAGCACACCCATCCGCTCTGCCTTGATCCCCTCGTCCTCTGGGCGCAAGGAATCAAACCGAGGCCACCAAAATCGACGCAGCCACTGGATCGGAGAAGTGGACCAACGGCTGAGTTGTAAATCGCGTGCCAACCTAGTCAATGAGGATGAGGACATCGAGCTTCATCAGATCGGCCTTAGGGATAAGCAGCGGGCGCAACTCAAAACGGCCTCCACGAACCAGATCCCTTCGCCGGCGATGGCGCCAAGCGGACCACAGCGGCAACGTCGGCCCCATCTTGCGGAACCCCTACTCGGGCGCGGGCGCGCGACGATCTGTTTGCGGCAGGGAGCTGGGGACTCGTTACTGAGTCTTCGTTCGGTGTCTTTTTTTTTTGTGCGAACCGTTGCTTTTAGTTGGCGGTGGCAGTTGATGTAATATTCATCAAAAGTAAGGGCAAATCCGTAAAATCATGACGGACGAAACAAGAAGCCTTCCTCCCTTTATTATTAGGTATAGATATAGATATAGATATAGATTTTGTAAGCCACCGGTTGGAGTAAGCCATACATTGTAAACCCACGGCGTTTGTAACCTCACCCGATCATACTGAAATACTGTTTGCTGGCGCCCGTGTTTTTTCTCCTCCTTTGTTGGGAGGGGTTTTCCACGTTAAAATCTCGTGTCCCCGTTGGTTTGATCTTTCCGCATTCATCGTTTTCGTGCTATCTTTTATAACAGCTGGTGCACGGGTTAGCGGTACCTCATTATTTGGCACCATCGGACCTGAACGATTCAATATCAGAGAGGAGACGAAGGGGCCTATAGCCGATAAGGCCACTGCTAGCTTGCATCATATGATCCGCTAGGGTAGGGATCCGCCCACTCTCCCCCTTCAGGTCGGCCCTGAATACTCGACGGAAACAAGAAGGTGATCACACATCATACACAATGTGACATCATCTTGCTCCATTCCACACTGGCAAATGAAGAGAGGCACCCAATTTCAGCAGGCACTAACCAAAGAAAAAAAAACTGACAAGTTTGAATGAGATGAAACGGTTTATAGAAGGATTCATTACATTTGCGTCAAACATATCTACCGTAATTTTTTTTGTGTAATGAAAAGTTTCTTATGAAACTTGGAGAGTGATATGTCCAGAATTAACAAAACCTTTTGTTATTTTTAATATAGGTCGAGTAATCCTTTTCCGCTGATCGTGGACGTCCTGCCGTAGCAGAGAAGGCTAGGTCAATAAGGATTGTGTCTATCTATACACAATAATCGTTACGTGGTTGCAAAACGCCAAGATGACCATCAAAGTCATGTTTTTCATCCATGGTCTCAGCTTCTAGTCATGCCATGACCCAATCCAAATACCTATGATGCTGCTAGTGGATGTAGACTCTGTGTGTATCACTGTGCGGGCTAATCCAATAAAGACTCCATATTATGGTCACGTTGGATTCTTCGGCTAGTTAACTAATGGAAAGGGGGCAGATGTATCTCATGAATAAGTGCTGGGAGCCTAGGATCAAGAAAGCGGGTTGAAAATAAGAGTTCGTTTATGTCTCACTTGCTTGATATTTTCTTAAGTCGGAACCGATGAAGAAAGATACAAGTTAGCTAAAACTAAGTTGCGGTTCCTGAATGAGGGGAGACTTACAAAATTAGCTGACTTTGACACTTAGGAGAACCGTATATAGAACCAACAGAGATCAATTATCTATTGTAAACGCATTTCCAAAGTTTAGGGTGCATGTTCTTTATTTTCCTCTAAATAAGGATCTATTGGACAAAGCCACAAACGTAAAAATACACTAGAATTCAATTAAAATCTATCTAAACCAGATCAAATGAGACTTCACAAAATTTTGTCCGACTAAGCCATATAGCACTAGCGGTAACGGAAAAACAATACATCAACTTTTTGTGTATTCTTAACTATAAAGTATAGGTCGCATGTTCTTTAATTTCCTCAAACTAAGAGGGTATAGAGGCCAGAGCACCAAGTCACCAAACGCGCATAACTTTATATTGACAAATTAATGGTTCGACTCGCATTAATGAAACAAAAGCAATGCTTCATCTCTATATATTCCAAAAGGATGGATGGAGTTACCTTGTCTGGCTAGCAGAGCGAAGCAACCATATGGATCCTATTGATCATATATCTAGCTCTCCGAGCATGCACAACCATGACTTGTGGATATTCGTACGAGTTATCTAGGTACGTAGGATTGAGAGGCAACCAGAAACCAATAAACATTCCTATCACAGTTGGGCGTGCAAGGCCAACTCGAATAGCTAGGCTCGTCTCGCAGCCGTTGAGGCTTGAAAAAAAAGCTTGTCATCCCACTGGAGGAATAGTCCAAACCAAGCTAGCATTTTCGTCCTGTATAGGTGCACGGCTGAGCCTTACCCGACTTGATTGGAGCCAAAAAATGCAATATCGGAGAGGACGCGAAGGGACCTAACCTACAAGGCCACTGCTATCTTGCGTCAAGCAACGCCCTCAAGTGTTTATCTGCCTGGTCGCTCGCTTGTTTCTTTGTGTCTTTCGTTTCAAACGAGAAGGGCACACACTAAGCCTTAGCTGCACTGCCCAAACGAGCTGGTGAGCTGCTGCCCAGCCGCCAACTACGTCGTTCTCTTCTTCTGCTGCTGCTGATCACTCGGTCACTCCCTCTCCCGGAATACTCAACTCACCCAATACTGCGTGCAGAATTAAGGAGACTGATGTTGAACAGTGTATCTTGCTCATGGGAATGGAAAGTTGGTGCAAGGGCCACCCATTTGATGCCAAAATAGTTTAAGAAGAGTCAAAATCGAGGAAGAACATAGAGAGGTCATCATTCCCCGAAAATTCGTTGTGGCTCCTGAGTCCTGACCCGTTTTTTGTTTTTTTAAAATCATACTTCTAGGTTTAAAAAAATCTTTAACCTGGTACACAAATACATATATTAATACATATGCCAGAAGTTTAGTCCTACATAAAAATGAGAAAATTATGACAGATTCAACATACCATTTTCCATTCTTTTTACCCAGAATTTTGTTATTTTTATAGCTCGGAATACGACCTAATTTGCACCAAAATTGGCACATACCTAAAAACAATGCATGTGTATCATAGAATTGTTTTAGGATTTTTCAAACTCATATTTAAAGTTTCCATACAAAGTCTTTCTAACTGAATTAGGGTAGAGGAATCAACAAATTAAAATACCGAGGATATTAGAATAATGGTGGAATTAAAAACATGGCTCGACAATTGTTAGCGAACACTAAACACACAATGCACCAAAATTTGTTTGTATTCTAAATTCTGAATAGTTCTTGGCATGTTCTTTAACTGCCTCTAACTAGCTGATTAGAATCGTCTGCAAAGGTTTTGCCTGCAATTGTCGTCTAACCAATTACACATTATTTCAAATTTTAAGGGTAAGTGATGGTACATAACACACACGGAAGGTTGTTTCTGTATGCAATATAGAGGCTTAAATAACCCGATATGTACTTGTGTATACACAAATATCTATGATATTGCTGGTTGATTTGGACTATGTGTATAGCTTTGCTACCTAATCCAATAAGGACTACATATTATTATGGTCGCGTCTAGAGCCGTCCCTATGCCGGAGCCAGAAGGGCGACAACCTAGGGCCCAGACTAAATGGTGCCCAAATCTAGTGTCGTATAGGTAATGTGGATCAAAAAAGGCCGGTCGTGGATAGACTAAGAAGAAATAAAGAAAAAAATACAACTTCTCTATTTCGCTCTAAATAAGAAAGCTATAGAGCCGAGCCCCAAAGTTGAAAACGTAGAGAGCATGTAGAAGTTTCTTTAACAATTAATGGTCGGCATGCATTTATGAAACACGAAGAATGCTTTGTCTCTATATATTGCACAGATACTTTGTGAAGCTAGTAGAGAGCAACAACTATATCGAAGTATTGAACCCTTGATAATATCTAGCTCTTACAGCATGCCCATCCATGACTTCTGGCCGTTCCATCTGTCCATACACGATTAATCTAGTTAGGCTTGAGAGGCAACCAGGAACAAAGAAACACTGTCATGAGAGTTGTGTGTGCAGGACGAGGTCCAATAGCTGGGCTCGTCTCGCAGTCCTTGAGGTTAGACCAAAGAGCTGGCCACCCCACTAGAGGATTAGTCCTAGCCAAGAGGCAACCAGGGACCAATAAACCTTATTATAGCAGTTTGACGTGTGCAAAGCTGGCTCGAATGGTCTGAGCAAGCTGGCATTTTCATCTTGTCAGTTTAGGTGCACGGCTGAGCCTTACCCGGCTCGATCGGAGCCAAAGGATTCAATATCGGAGAGGAAGCGAAGGGGCCTAGCCCATAATGACACTCCTATCTTCCGTGTCAGCGGTCGCTCGAGCGTTTCTCCAGCTTTTCGCCCGTTTGCCTCTGTCTCCTTTGTTTCCCACAAGGCGATTACCTAGTGCACAGACTAGCGACATCGTTGCACTGCCCAAACGACCAGGTGAGATGCAGATGCAACTCCTACCCTCGCCGTCCCTAGAGATCCACCACTCACACCAGCACCCTTGTCACCAATTAGATCTTTTTTGTCGCTCGTCAATTTTTTGTACTCCCTCTGTCCAACAATCGGGTTGGGTGATACAAAATCAGGTTGGGTGTGTGTAGTGTGGCATAATTGAATTAGGGTAGAGGAATCAACAAATTAAAATACCAAGGATATCAGAATAATGGTAGTATTAAAAACTTGGCTCGACAATAGTTAGCGAACACTAAACACACAATGCACCAAATTTGTTTGTATTCTAAATTCTGAATAGTTCATAGAATGTTTTTTAACTGTCTCCAACTAAGAAGCTATAGGGCGCAACTCCGAACATGCATAAATTGCCAGACATACGACTCGATAATTAGAATTGCATTCAAAGTGTTTTCATCCAACCGTCGTCTAACTAATTACACACGACTTTAATTTTTATATAAGGGTAGGCAATGGTACATAACGTACGTATAAGATTGTTTCCGTATGCAATGCAGGGGATTAAATAATTATAACCCGATATGTACTTATGTATACATGAATATTTATGATAATATTGTTTGATTTGGACTATGTGTATAGCTTTGCTGTCTAATCCAATAAGTACTACTACATATTATGCATGGTCGTGTTCAGGGTCGTCCCTTAGGCCGGAGCCAGAAGGGCAATGACCCATGCCCATACTAAATGGGGTCCAGATCTAGTGCCGTATAGGTGCCGTGGATCAAAAAAGGCCAATCGTGGATAGACTAAGAAGAAATAAAGAAAAAAAATACAACTTCTCTATTTTTCTCTAAATAAGAAGCTATAGAGCCTAACCCCAAACTTGAAAACGTAGAGCCGAGCCCCAAACATGCAGAAGTTTCTTCAACAATTATTGATTTATTGGTCGGCATGCATTTATGAAACACGGAGAATGCTTTGTCTCTATATATTGCCAAAGGCCGGAGTTCCTTTGTGAAGCTAGTAGAGAACAATAACTGTATCGAAGTATCGAACCCTTGATGATATCTAGCTCTTACAACATGCCCATCCATGGCTTCTAGCAGTCCCATCTGTGACCTGTCCATATACGAGTAATCTAGTTAGGCTTGAGAGGCAATCAGGAACAAAGAAACATTGTCATAACGGTTGTGCGTGCAGGAGGAGTTCGAATAGCTGGGCTCGTCTCGTAGTCCTTGAGGTTAGACCAAAGAGCTTGCATACTATACAGACATTAAGCTTCGCCAAAAGAAGCCGCAAGCCAGAGTCCAAACGAGCAGGTGAGCTGCAGATGCCCTTCTCCGCTGCTACTCCTACCCTGGACGCCCATTTTGGGAACCAGCACTCACACCTTAACAGGATCGTCATATCTTCTGTGTCGCTTGTCAATTCTTTGTACAGAGTTATCCGAACTGCACGATCATGTCTTAGCTCGATGGAGTTGTTTGCCTAGCTAGAAAAAAAATTGACTTTTGGTTCGTCCAAAACGATCGAGCACAAACTCTTGAAACAGTTTACATCTGTCCTGGCCTGAGAATCGTCTTCGTCCGGAGGTCCGTTGAGCGTTGAAGTATATATGCACCCCCATATGTAGACTGCCCAGGTAGCTAGGCTCCAAAACTTGTTCCAACCAGACGTACAAATTGCATAATCCATGCACCTTACTACTACAAAATTCCAACCGGAGAAAACCCTGGAAAAGTGGAAAGGCATACATAGGGCGTGGAAGCGGCTGAGTCTAGAGCTGGATCAGGGGCCCTTTCCTCTGCTGGCTTCTCCCGCTGAGAACTACGGCCGGCTAGTGCATAGCTACGATCTGGGTAGCCTCCTCTGGATGCGGTTCCCCTCGATACGGCATTCATCGGCGCCTGAGAGGCAATGGGCATTCAAGCGGACTAGCTCGTACTAGCTAGTGTTCACTGAAGCACCTCGCCCTTAGGATTATCACCATCATCATTCCGCAGCTTCTATACATCACCAGCAGTGGCTCTAGGTTATCATAAGCAACCACATTCTTTGGTGTACGCGTTTCGATGAGTGTTCCTCCTGTTCCTGATGCCTCCTACTCCCCATGTAGTGTCACTATTTCCTCAAGCCGACCTGTCTCTCACAGTCTCATATGCTTTTCTATCTAAAAGTTTCAATACTACCACAAAAGTATCGACCGGTTACTACTAGAGAACAAGGTAGCTTGCCATTAGGCCTTTGGTTGTGTGAACGTTGGGTAGAAATGTCGATGCAACAGGTAGGAACACGTTAGTGCTACGTACATAAACCCACCCCACCCCCTAACCGGCTCAATAACCTACTCTCTCGTGTCTAAGCTCACCCTACCAACACCTATGCCTCGATGAACCCTAAACCAGGTATTGAGCTCATCAGCGACCCTCCCAGCTAACACAAGCGGGTTACATTGCTGGCTAACATTGTTAAAAACTCTCGTGTTCCTTTGTTTCCAAAGGGACCAGCAGACCAGGGTTACCGCCGTGTCGAACATCTTCCGATGCTTGTCCTTCTGCTGAAACTTCATCCTCTCGCGCAGCCACCACTGCTCCACCGTGTCATCATATGTTGGCACTGTCGTTCCCAAGCGTAGCCTTGAGAGACAGTTGAACCAAGCTTCCCTAGCATAGACACATTGCACTAGCACATGCTCGATGGTGTCCTCCTCCTGCAGACATGTGAAGCAACAAGAAGTGCCCGTCTGCAAGCCATGCCGCGCCCTCCTATCAGATGTCCAAACACGGTGCCTCAACGCCAGCCAGATGAAAATTCTGCATTTGAGCGGTGCATAGGTGGTCTAGGTGCAGTCAGCAGTCGCCGCCCTGATTTCTCCCTGGCACAGCATCTCGTAGCCCTCCTACGAATGCACATTCTAACTAACATGTATGAAGCACAATCTAACAAGCTACCAGAAGCATTGCACAATGCAAACAAATCCCGAAGCTACCAGTACTGCATTCGGGGTAAAAAAAAAACCAAATCAGCCGCTGCGTGCGGTTCAAGGCCACAGATCATAGCAAGAACTACACATCGACGTGCGAATCTGACATTTACAACACATATTCTACACCGCAAGTTCAAAATCGGGGATATATGTGGAAGAAACCATGCCTATATTTCCACTCCGATAAGTTTCGCGAGGGATCGGGGCGACGATTGTAACACAAACATGTTTTTCTTACAAGGAATGCTAACAGCGGAACAGGTATATAAAGCTAGCTAGTTACTCTCGTCTCTGAAAAAAATTGATAGCAAGAAGATATACAGCCGCGCAGATCCAAACCAATCGTGAGTTAGTGCATGGTTGCCTCGCTGCCTTGATCACTACGCGAAACGCTGCGAACACTGACGGCAATTTTAACGCCGACGGCAATTTGTCGGGGCCGTCGGCGTCATAACGTGAGACCGACGAAACGGGAAAAACCGTCAGCGCTGTTTTGCCGTCGGCGTCATAGTGGTGAGCCCGACGGCCACCATCGGGCTTAGAGGCCGTCAGCGTCCATTCAGTGAGCCCGACGGCCACCGTCGGCGTCAATACAGCGCGGATTGCCGTCGGGCTCACTATACTATTTTCCAGTTTTTTTAAAAAATTAGATTACATTCAAAAAAATATGAAAACGTACTAAAAAAAGAATTTTGCATGTAGTCTTTTTATGTGTACTAGTTTCTAGAAAAATGATAAACTTGAGTTTTGGCAAACTTTTCAAAACAAAACTTCACAAAAATGTCAATCATCTACAAACATGCATAAGTTTCAAGTCAAATGACCAATGTGTGACCATTATCATGTCATATTTTGTGATAAAGTGCCCATATTCAGCACATATGTGTGTCATGGTATGGGAAACAACGTCATCGAAGCCATTTTCAAAATTCTTTTTAGAAATATCATTTTCCATTTTTTAAGTGCTAAAAATGACTTTTTGTGTGAAGCAAGTACATAAAATATGGTTCAAAATGATACCCATTTAATTTTCACAAAGAGTAGTACATATTTTATGGATAATCCCTAAATATGAGGAATTTTCTTGCTTTCTATCTAAATTCCACTCTTTAATTGACTTTATGTCAATTTTCTGAAAGTAATTCAAATTTGAACTACAACTGTGTGATAGTTTGCTCTGAAATTCTTACAAAAATAATTTTAACGTACACAAGTAGTGGTTACAACATAGAACGTTCGTTACTTTTCGAAAATTCGACCACTTTTGATGAATAGCCATGCTCTCCAATTTGACCGTTTTTTGAAAGAAATGAAAAAAAGTGAAAAGATACTCAAAAAAAGAAACCCTTTGGCATGGAGTCCTTTTATATGTACTAGTTTCTAGGAAAAATGATAAACTTGAGTTTGGACAAACTTTTCAAAACAATGTTTCACAAAAATGGCAATCATATGCAAACATGCATAAGTTTCAAGCCAAATGACCAATGTATGGCCATTATCGTGTCATAGTTTGTGATAAAGTGCCCATATTCAGCACATATGTGTGCCATGGTATGGGAAACAACGTCGCCGAAGCGATTTAAAAAATTCATTTTAGAAATATCATTTTCCATTTTTTAAGTGCTAAAAATGACTTTTTTGTGAAGCAAGTACATAAAATATGGTCCAAAATGACACCCATTTAATTTTCACAAAGAGTAGTACATATTTTATGGATAATCACTAAATATGAGGAATTTTCTTGCTTTCTATCTAAATTCCCCTATTTAATTGACTGTGTGTGTGTGCAGGACGAGGTCCAATAGCTGGGCTCGTCTCGCAGTCCTTGAGGTTAGACCAAAGAGCTGGCCAGTCCACTGCGAGGATTAGTCCTAGCCAAGAGGCAACCAGGAACCAATAAACCTTATTATAGCAGTTTGACGTGCAAAGCTATAGCTCGAATGGTCTGAGCAAGCTGGCATTTCCATCCTGTGTAGGTGCACGGCTGACCCTTACCCGGCTCGATCGGAGCTGAAGGATCGACTCATTATCGGAGAGGACGCGAAAGGGCCTAACCCATAATAACACTGCTAATCTTTTTCTTAAATCTTTTTCTTTCTTTCAGTTTCCTCTCTTTTCTGCCCCTTTTTGTTTTTGTTTCACCATATTTTTGGTGCACCCTGTACCCTTTCTGCCTGCTAATCAACGGAAGCCAGCAATTGCTGGAACTTTCAAAAAAATAATAACACTGCTATGACAGCAGTCGCTCGAGCGTTTCTCCGGCTGCTCGCCCGTTTGTCTATGTCTCTTTTGTTTCCCACAAGGCGATTACCTAACCTAGTGCGCATACTACGGACATCGCTGCGCCGAAAGAAGCCGCAAGCCAAACGAGGGTGAACTGCAAGTGCCGATCCCGCCCTGCTCCGCTGCTATACACCAGCGCCCTTCTCACCCAGGGTGCGGTGCAAAATTAGAGATTGATGCTGGGAAGAGTTCTCATTGTCGTGGTTTTAACATGATCATCATTGGGCACAACCCCGAACGTGCATAAATTGCCATGAACATGACTCGATAATTAGAATTGTCCGCAAAGTTTTTGTGCATGTAATTGTCATCTAGCCAATTATTCACGATTCTAATATCTAAGGGTAAGTGATGGTACATAATGCACACAGGAGGTTATTTTTGTATGCAATTCAGATTCAGAGGCTCAAATAACCCGATACTCCCTCCGTACTTAAAAGAGTGTACATCTAACTTTTGTACTAAGTTATTGTTTTAATATTTTGACCAAATTTATAGGGAATTATAATAATATGTATGACATCAAATTGATATATTTTGAAACTTCATTTCAAGACGAATAGTGATACTGATTTAGTGTCATAAATGATGGCACATTTTCCTATTAGTTTGGTCAAATGTTAATAAGTTTGACTTACTATAAAAGGTCTATGTACACTCTTTCAAGAGGACGGAGGGAGTATGTACTTGTGTATACACAAATATTTATGATACTGCTGGTTGATTTGGGCTATGTGTATAGTTTTGCTGGTTGACAGCCCAGGGCCAAGACTAGCTAAATGGAGCCCAGATCAAGTGTCGTATAGGTACTTTGTGGATTTAAAAAAAGGCCCATCATAGATAGAAGAAATAAAGAAATACACAACTTCTGGAAATCCTTAGAAAAAGGTCTCCCTTCGTGAAGGGCTACTTTCGTTCGCTCTAAGTCCGACACGTGTCGCAATTTCGTTCGCATTCAATCCTCACCTTTCCTCCATGCGTGACAAGTGGCAGCTTCCTGTTGGTGGGCAGAGGGTTGTATGTGCATTTATTTTGAGATTCGTATTTTTCAAAATGAAATATCTTGAGAACCGTTTATCCGAATTACGAACCGTTTTCATTTTTGAACTCGTCGCGTCGAGATCTTCAAAACTAGATCCATTGTTGACACGTTTCGACGAACTTTTTTTTTTTGTACTTTGGATTGTGTATAGTTCGTACAACCTGTTATGAGTAGTTGTACATACAACTGAACCTGATTGTAGTTGTACGTACAACCTGATCTGTACAACCTGATCTGTGTAGTTGTACGTTCAGTTCTGTTCTGTACAACCTGATCTGTATAGTTGTACGACCTGATCTGTACAACCTGTTGTTTATTTGTACAACGTGATCTGTACAACGTGGTCTGTGTAGTTGTACGTACAACCATATCTGTGTAGTTGTACTAGTTAAGTTTATTTTTGTACATGGTGTTGTGTGGGTTTGTACATCTTATCTAAAACTGGATCTAGATCTGAATCTGGATCTGGAACGGACCCGCGTTTCGTACGGCCGCCACGTGGCGGTCTGAGGGAGTGCGTCCGCGGGCCAAAACAGACCTTTGCGAAGGTCAGCCTTTTTCTAGTGATACCCACAACTTCTCTATTTTGCTCTAAATAAGAATCTATAGAGCCAAGCCCCAAACCTTCTACAATTACCTGTCAGCATGCATTTATGAAACACGTATGGAGAATGCTTTTGTCTCTATATATTGCAAAAGGTTGGAGTTACTTTGTGAACCTAGTAGAGAGCAACAACTATATAAAAAGTATCGAGCATGCACAGCCATGACGGCTGGCCGTTCCACCTCTTCATATACGAGTAATTAATCTACTTAGGTTTGAGAGGCAACCAGGAACAAAGAAACAGTCTTATCAGTTGTGCGTGCAAGTAGAGGTCAAAGAACTGGGCTCGTCTCGCAGTCCTTGAGGTTAGACCAAAGAGCTTGCCAGCCCACTGGAGGAATAGTCCCAGCCAAGAGGCAACCAGGAACCAATAAACCTTATTACCGCAGTTCGGTGTGCAAATCCAGCTCAAATAGTCCGAGCCAAGCTGGCATGCATGTTCATCATGTGTAGGTGCATGGCTGAGCCTTACCCGGCTCGATCGGAGCTGAAGGATTCAATATCGGACAGGACGCCAAGGGGCCTAGCCGATGAGGACACTGCTATCTATCTATCTTCCATGACAGCGGTTGCTCGAGCGTTTCTCTGACTGGTCGCCCATTTGTCTCTGTCTCCTTTGTTTCCCACAAGGCGTTACCTAAAGTTACCCAGTGCGCGTACTGCCGATATCGCTGCACCGAGAGAAGCCGCAAGCCAGAGCTGCAGATGCCGATCCCGCCCTTCTCCGCTGCGACTCCTGCTCCCGACGCCCCCAGAAAAACCACAACTAACACCAGCGCCCTTGTCACCCAGGCTGCCGTGCAAAATTAGAGATTGATGCTGAAAAGAGTATCATATCATGGTCGTGGTTTTAACAGGATCATCATATCTTCTCTGTCGCTTGTCAATTTTTTGTAGAGAATTTCCCTAAGTGCACTTGATTAACTAATGTCTTAGTTAGAGCATCTCTAACATAGCCATCAAACCGCGGAACCTTAAAGCCGTTTTAAGGTTCGCGAAAGTCGCGTTTTTCTCACGAAAACGAGCCGCGCAATAGCAGTACCCGTATAGCAGAACCTTGAAACAGACTCTGTCTGTTTCAAGGTTCTGCTATACGGGTACTGCTATTGCGCGGCTCGTTTTCGCGAACCGTAAACCATACAATTTTCAGCATTTCCAGCAAAGATCACACATTTGACAATGAAAAATATTTTCGGAGCTCAAACAATAATCCATATTATTACAATAATCCAATGAAATGTCGACTCAGCAATATTGCATGACAATGTGCCAAATGAAAACAATAGTACCAATCATACATGAACTCAAATGAATAAAATGAAACGAAATGAAACATGAACTCAAACGAGATGACAAATTTACTGCCCGTGCAACTGCCAAAGGTGCTCAATGAGGTCTAGCTGCAGTTGCTTGTGGATGTCCTCGCTCTCAATCTCCCTGTAAGTTTCAAGGAATGCTTGTACAGAATCCGGGTTTCTTGCTGGTTTCACACGGCTGCCAACATTGTCATAAGACAAATCCAAGTTCAAGTCTCTTTCATCTTGAGAATAACACAACATGTCATGATGTTCTTCAGAGTCTTCTTGTCCCAAAAACGGGCAGGTCCTCGAACAATGGCAAACCTAGATTGCAGGACACCGAATGCTCTCTCTATATCCTTTCGGCAGGCCTCTTGTGCCCTGGCAAATTCTGCCTCCTTCTTTCCTTTTGGTTTGGAGATAGTCTTCACAAATGTACACCAAGAAGGATAAATACCAGCTGTAAGATAGTATCCCTTTGTGTAATCATGCCCGTTCACAGTGAAGTTGCAAGTGGGAGCATCGCATTCGGCTAGCCTACGAAGAAGATGTGACCTCTGCAAAATGTTGATATCATTGAGCGTGCCCGCCAAATCGAAAAAGCAATGCCAAATTCATAGATCCTCGCATGCAACGGCCTCTAGCACAATTGTTGCATCGCCGCTCTTGCCACAGTACTGCCCGTGCCAAGCTTTTGGACAGTTTTTCCATGTCCAATGCATACAATCTATGCTGCCTAGCATGCCCGGCCAACCCCGCTTCTCATTGGCAGCCATCAATCTCTTCGTCTCATCTTCGTTGGGTGCTCGAAGATACTCTTTACCGAACACCCGAATGATCGTTTTCGCAAATTTGCGAACCGACTCGATCGTCGTATCCTCGCCAATG
This sequence comes from Poa annua, assembly GCA_026929855.1. Taxonomy (NCBI): domain Eukaryota; kingdom Viridiplantae; phylum Streptophyta; class Magnoliopsida; order Poales; family Poaceae; genus Poa; species Poa annua. Next base: position 1,449,151 of record CM049436.1, read on the forward strand.
CGAAGATACTCATCGGCGTAGTCAGCCGGAACTCTGTATGCTATCACTCTCATTGCGGCTGAGATCTTTTGGTAAGCACTAAATCCTAGCAAGCCCGCAGCATTCCGTCGGCGTGTAAAATATCGGCAATTCTCCTCACACGCTTTCACAATCTTCACAAAAAGAGAGCGGCGCATTCGGTACCTTCGACGGAAGATGTGAGCCGGATACGTCGGGTTGTCGGCGAAGTAGTCGCTCATCAGCAGTTCGTTGCCATAGAAGCGGTTGCGCGGGATGCAGAGGCGGGCGGCTCTTGATCCTTGCTGCGTCCTTTTGTAGCGGTCCTCGAACTCCTTCACGGCGAGGACCGCAACCACTATCTGCTGCCGGCGCACCTCGAAGAGCATGTCGTCCAAATCGTCGTCATCGGAGGACGACGAGTCGGAGAGGAGGAACTGCTCACACGGGGTCAAATTCATCAGCAATGAAAAAAAGAGCGGAGTTTAACCTCGGCGGCAGCGATTCCGTCAGATCCAGCGGGCGGCGGCGATTTACCTCGGCGGCGGCGATTCCCGAAGCGCTGCAACTCCGCTTGCTCTCGGACGGTAGATCCGGCGGGCGGCGACCTCTTGAGACGTTCAGGCAGTGGCGGGAAGGGCGGGAGGGGGCGGTAGGAGGCGGCGGCGGGGGCGGAGGCGGCGGCGGGGTGGGGAACGAAGCTGTCTCGGAGCCGTGCTGAAATGTCCCTCCCGCCAACCGCTTCCGACATATACAGGGGCCCGGCGGTTCCGACGCGAAATCTTCGAATTCGCGGTTCCGCGGGCGGATTTCCGAGGCGACCTTCCGCGAAGTTTGAGGGCGCTGCTATTTTTCTTTTTAATGTTTCTGAACCGTGTTTGGCAGTTATTTTACAGTTCCGCGCGGTTTGAGGGCTCTGTTAGAGATGCTCTTAGATGGAGTCACCTCGAAAAGAACTGACTGTTTGTCTATAAACTCTTGCAGAAGTTCACATATCATCCCAAAAAATTTGGTTTGTCCAAAATGAGCACAAACTCTTGAACAGTTTACGTCCGTCCTGGCTCAAGAAATATGTTGACTTGGACAAGATAGACACGGGGCGGGTTCCCAAGATTGATTACAACACGAGGGCCATATCCCTAAGAAATACTGATAAAACAAGACAAACAGCCCATAAAATTCTAAAATAAAAGCCACACTAGAAAAAACCATATGACGATATCGCTCAGGTGCAGGTTAACCCACAGATTTTGTTTTTGGAAAGGATTGTGTGTTAAACATGAGTTTTTAACAAGGGTTATTTCAAAGCTCAAAAAAAAAAACAAGGGTTATTTCAAGATAGGAGATGAGTCGGGCACTAGGTTCTCTAAGTACAGTTGGCTCAGTGATATGCCTCTATCGAAACAAAACCGTCTTTGTATAATATTGTAATCCATAAAATGATTTGGCCAAGATGAAGATCTGTCGGATGTTGGTCCCCATCGAACTTATAGGATGTTGGTCCCCATCGAACTTTATTGACAAATTAATGGTTCGACTCGCATTAATGAAACAAAAGCAATGCTTCATCTCTATATATTTCAAAAGGATGGATGGAGTTACCTTGTCTGGCTAGCAGAGAGAAACAACCATATCGATCCTATTGATCATATCTAACTCTTTGAGCATACACAGCCATGGCTTGTGGTAGTTCGGTCAGTGCATATGCCGTACCATACGAGTTATCTAGATAGGCGTGAGAGGCAACCAGGAACTAATAAACCTTCGTATCACAGTTGGGCGTGCTAGGCGTTGTTGAACAGATAGGCTCGTCTCGCAGTCGGTATGGCTTGAAAAAAGGGCCTGTCGTCCAACCGGAGAAATAGTCCGAGCCAAGCTAGCGTGTCCATCCTATATAAGTGCACGGTTCAGCCTTACTCTGCTACTCCCTCCGTTTTTTAATATAAAATGTTTTAGTCTTTGTCTAGATTCACATGTACCTACATGTATCTAGACATGTTTTAGTGTGTATGTACACTCATTCATGTATGCATCTAGACACCATGTGCAATGTCTAAAACGTCATATATTTATGAACAGAACAGAGGAAGTCCATGTCGGAGAGGAGGCAAAGCAACTTAGCTAATAATGCTATCTGGCTGGTCGCTCTCGCTTGTTTCTTTATGGTTTCACACGAGCTGCTGGTGAGTTGCTCCCCAGCTGCCAACTACGGCGTTCTCCTCTGCTGCTCCTGCCCACTCCCTCCCGAAATATATACTGGTGGCACTAATCTACTAGTGTTGAGTCATCTCGGTGCGTGCTAACATTTGCTGTTCTCAACATAGCCTTTTTTTTTAAAGGTTGTTCTCTACATAGCCTTGGCCTGAACTCTCACAAACTGGCTCAATGATATCAGGTATAGGATCATCCTTCTATAGTCAAGGTAATATGTGATACACAATCAGGTTTTGTGTGTGTAGTGTGGCATAACTGAATTGCGGTAGAGGAATCAACAAATAAAAATACCGAGGATCCCGGAATAATGGCGGAAATAAAAACTTGACTCAGCAAGCAAACAGTAAACATGCGCCAAATTTGTTTGTATTCTAATTTCTGAAAAGTTCATCGCATGTTCTTTAACTGCCTCCAGTTAAAAGCCTATAGGGCACAACCCCGAACGTGCATAAATTGCCATGAACATGACCCGATAATTAGAATTGCCTGCAAAGTTTGTGCATGTGATTGTCAGCTAACCAATTATTCACGATTTCAATATCTAAGGGTAAGCGATGGTACATAATGCACACAGAATGTTATTTTTGTATGCAATTCAGAGGCTCAAATAACCAGATGTGTACTTGTGTATACACAAATATCTATGATATTGCTGGTTGATTTGGACTATGTGTATTGTTTTGCCGCCCAGTCCAGTAATATAAGGACCACGTACTCCCTTCGTTTTAAATATAAGATTTTTTAGGTGTTCCTCAAATATTGTTTAGATGCATGATTAAATAGATAAACATACACACTAAAACAATGTAGATATACTTTTATATTTTTAAAACATCTTATATTTAAAAACAGAGAGAGTACATGTTATGGTCGCGTCCAGGCCCGTCCTAGGCCAGAGCCAGAAGGGCGACAGCCAGGGCCAAGACTAGCTAAATGGCGCCCAGATCAAGTGTCGTATAGGTACTGTAGATTTAAGAAAAGGCCCATCATAGATAGACTAAGAAGAAATAAAGAAATATACAACTTCTCTATTTTGCTCTAAATAAGAATCTATAGAGCCAAGCCCCAAACCTTCTACAATTACATGTCAGCGTGCATTTATGAAACACGTATGGAGAATGCTTTGTCTCCATATATTGCAAAAGGTTGGAGTTACTTTGTGAAGCTAGTAGAGAGCAACAACTACATCAAATTGTATCGAGCATGCACATCCATGACTTCTGGCCGTTCCATCTCTCGATCCATATACGAGTAATCTAGTTAGGCTTGAGAGGCAACCAGGAACAAAGAAACCCTGTCTTATCAGTTGTGCGTGCAAGTAGAGGTCAAAGAACTGGGCTCGTCTCGCAGTTCTTGAGGTTAGACCAAAGAGCTTGCCAGCCCACTGGAGGAATAGACACAGCCAAGAGGCAACCAGGAACCAATAAACATGATTACAGCAGTTCGGTGTGCAAATCCAGCTTAAATAGTTCGAGCCAAGCTGGCATTTTCATCATGTGTAGGTGCATGGTTGAGCCTTACCCGGCTTGGTCGGAGCCGAAGGATTCAATATCGGACACGACGGGAAGGGGCCCATAATGACACTGCTATGAGAGTTGTCGCTCGAGCGTTTCTCCGGCTGCTCACCCGTTTGTCTCTGTCTCTTTTGTTTCCCGCAAAGCGATTATCGAAGTTACCTAGTGCACATACTACGGACATCGCTGCGCCGAAAGAAGCCGCGAGCCAGAGTCGCACTGCCCAAACGAGCAGTTGAGCTGCAGATGCAACTCCTACCCTCGCCGCCCCCTAGAGACCCACCACACACACCAGCACCCTTGTCACCAGTTAGATATCGATGCTGAAAACAATATCTTCTCAAACTTTTGGTTTGTCCAAAACGAGCACAAACTCTTGAAACAGTCTGCATCCGTCCCTGGCCTGAGAAATATATTAACCTGGATGACAAAAAAAAAGCCATTTTTATTAGCTAGATGTAAGGCTCGGCTTTAAATTAATTCATCCATGCGCCAAGATTGATTACAACACGAGGGCCACAACCCTAAGAAATACTGATAAAACAAGACAAGGAGCCAACAAACTGCAAAAAGAATGCCACACTAGATAGGACCATAGCACATCGCTCAAGTACAGGTTAACCAACCAATTCTTCTTTGGAAAGGAATGTGTGTTAAACATGAGTTTCTAACAAGGGTTAGTTTCAGATGCGGAGCTTGGGTCAACCAGCGGGGGGGGGGGGGGGGGGGGGGGTAAGTTAATCGGTTAGGAAGGCCATTTGGACCAGATTAAGGGGGCAAATGGATTAAAAATAAGAATTTTTCTAGTTCAAAATTTAGGGGGTAATACACGAAAATTTCTCAAACTAGGGGCGCGGTGGCCCACCTGAACTCATAGCTCTGCCTCCGGTTAATTCAAGATAGGAGATGAGTCGAGTACTAGGTCCCGGAAGTATATTTGGCTGGGTGAGATATGCCTCTATCGCAACAAAACCCGTCTTTGTATAATGTTGCGACCAATAAAAATGTCTTGGTTTGCAATATAATTTATCACAAATTCCGTTAAAGATTGGTTCATGAGTCGGCGTTTGATAGAAACTAGGAGTTGATATATATTATATCTAACTCGTGCCACCAAGAGACGGCAACCGTTTTTTACTGCTTCTGAAATAGAGAAGTTGAGGCCTCGAGGTTGCCAAGAGCATAAAGAAGGCCATCGCTGCATCGACGAACTTGCTGAAGTCCAGACTACATTATAAAATGCCGTAATGCCAACTACAAGTTCCACCATTTATCATGTATGGAGATTCGTGCCACACAAATTTTTGATTATACTTCGATTAATCATGATGGCATATTTTGAAACAAAAACATGACGTAACTAAAATAAACCACATTATAAATGATGTAACATATTTACTCATGACAAGAATTGGCAAGACTATAAAAATACAGCAAGAAGCTCCAAGCAACGACGGGACAACATGATCTCACCGACGGGGCGGCCAGGAGCCACCTCAGGTGTCGGGCCCAGGAAAGTGGTTGTGGGCCCACATCTAAGCGTTTTAGAGAAGGTTGCCGACACCTGACAGGCCCACATCTAAGCGCCTAACGCTAAATCTTTTGAATGGATTTACATTGGTGCTTAGTTTATTAGTTTTTTTTTATATCTCTACATGCGATTTGGTATACGTGTTTTGGTTATGCTCCGCTGGAGCGCCAACTTCCAATCCATCGTGCTAGGTTTCTATTCAATTCCGGATGTGATGGGTAAGGTGCGCTTGCTTCCTAGGAAATCGCAATGCTTTTACAGTTTTGATTTGGTGCTCCGATATAAGTGTTACATTACAGCTAGCCAAAAAAAAAATGGTAAATAGGGTGGCACGATGTAAAAATTATGGAGTTAAACCTTAACGTAATGTAGAATGTTGAATAGGATTAGTCGATTAGATATCACGAATATACTGATATGGTTGGAATTCACAAGTTATGAATCTATACAAAAGACGATCCACTTTCACCATCTTCTTAGAAAATTGTCACATATATGCTCGCCATACTTATTGAACGGGCAAAAGTGGATGGCCAAATTTCTGGATTGTGACGCATCTCGTTGATGATGGTTTATCCATCGAACGATTTGCAGACGACATCATTCTTTTCATGGGTTGTGATTTGAAAAAAGAGAAAGAATCTCAAGTTAGTTCTATGCATGGTTGAGAAACTTTCAGGCCTTAAAATAAAATTTTAATCATAGTGAATTTCTGTTTCCGTGAAGCCACACAAATGAGGCTAAATATGCTGCTACTTCTGGGTGTGGGCGAGCTATGTTTCCATTCCGCTGTATCGGGATACCAATACATTTATTGTAGACTCACGATACCGGGGTGGTGACAAGTGAAAGAAACAATTAAAAAAATACTATCTTTGTTTGGTATCTAAGACGAGTCATCATTTTGACAAAAGACAATGTAGCAAAGATAAATTGAAATGGTTGTGAAAAATGTGTTTTGTGCCATCATGGAGGAAACATTTAAATAGTTTTTTGAGTCTATCTTCTTAACAATATTCTCAGGCAGAAATTAGAGTAGCTAGAGTTTAATTACATTTATTTCTCCTGACTTTATTTTCTACAGAAGAATGGTGAAAATGCATTGCAAATCCTATCGTATCTTTCGTTATGTTATGTATATGTGTCAGCGAGCACGTGCAAACATATGTACAGAGATTTACGTCGCAAATGTTTTGGACTACCTACTAGTGTACTAAGTAGTATTTTTGAACTCCCATCTACCTTGTGGTGTATACTATTTACCTTATTCTCATATATATATAGCGCATGCATAGCGTGCGTGTATGAACACTTTTGGTAGCTTACAAGAGGTGTATCTTATTTCTGATAGGAAAGAGGATTTTATGGTTGTTGAGATAGGCTTGGGAAGCAACGGGAATTCGAAGTGTACATGAATTTACATACTGACTAGACATCCTAATCGTTGATGTGGCTTGCCACTATGATGTTCAACATCGAGCTAGATCATGTCTAGGACGTAGAGAGCATGTCCTGGTCGATCAACTGGTTGACCCGTCTACAACGATGATGGGAGACAACGCAATGACCGTCCGTTGACACTGGGAAGCTGGTTGTTGCGCTGGCCTCCACCGCGTCAAGAGGCCGCACCTCCACACACCCTCACTAACGGACGTTAGCTGCTGAACTGTCACGACACGGAGGAAAGAAATTTTTCATGCCAGTGCACTGTATTCAACTAGGGTGCCGCATCTCGTTGATCATGGTTTATCCGTCGAACGATTTGCATATATACGACATCATTCTTTTCATGGATTGTGATTTGAAAAAAAGACTAAGAATCTCAAATTAGTTCTATGCATGTTCGAGAAACTTTCAGCACTAGTAGGCGCACCAAAATTACAATTATGTGGCGCATGGTGGGTGCGTCACAGAATTCTCGCCACTAAAATTATAATTCTGTGACGCACCGGCCCATGCGCCACAGAAAATTCAGAATTTTGTGGCGCGCTGTGTAACCATGCGTCACAGAATGTGCTTTTCAGGTTTAAAAAAATGGCTGCCACCGTAGGCACGGCGTTCGTCAGCGTCAGAGCTGGCCGTCGTTGGAGCTGGGATCCGTGCACCGGACCACCCGCAGCGCACCGCCGGCGCCACGCGCCCTCTCCCCGCAACCTTCTGCAGTTCACTCGCGAGGGGGGCGGACGGAGGCGGAGCCCAGTGCGGGCGGAGTAGGAGGGGAAGGAGGCGATGGTGGCGGCCGCGGTGAGCGCGGAGGGGCCGCGGGGGTTGGCGACGTTGGAGCGGGGCCTACTAGTGTACTAAGTACTGTAGTATTTTTTTAACTCCCACCTACCTTGTGTTGTATACTATTCACCTTTTCTCATATATAGGGAATCCATAGTGTCCGTGTACGAATACTTGTGGTAGCTTGCAAGGAGGTGTATCTTATTTCTGATAGGAAAGAGGATTTTATGGTTGTTGAGATAGGCTTGGGAAGCAACGGGAATTCAAAGTGTACAATATCGATGCATGTACAAACTGTGACTAGCAATCCTGATCGATGAATCGGCTTGCCACTATGATGTTCAGCATCGAGTTAGATTGTGTGTAGGACATAGAGAGCATGTCCTGGTCGGTCAGCTGGTTGACACGTCTACAATGACGATGGTAGACAGCAGTGGCGGATTTAGGATTTTAGTAAAGGGTACGCCACATTAAAATTTTGACGCGCGTTCAATAAACATTTTTATAATTTCTGTCACGCCCCAAAAACGGGCCTAGTCGCAACAACCGCCACATATTTATAAATGACGAGATTATAAACATGTTAAGCTAAATAATATCTTAAACATGCTTCTCAAGGCTGGAACGAAGAACAACACTTTATTCATTCATGAGTTTAGCTAGTACACAAGTTCCTGCTACATGTACAAGTATGGATTACATGCAACTCCATTTATTCAATACCCTCCCGTAGTGCTACTCCTAGTGGTTTTTTTTTTTTTTTTTTTTTTTTTTTTTGATCGTTGCTACTCCTAGTGGTTGCCATCCAAACCAAACGTGCTTACTTCTGCAAAGAAAAGTAGATAGCAAGAATGAGTATGATGTCATACTCAGCAAGCACACAAGACATAGACATATTAGGTAACAATGGCTGAAGATAAAAAAGAGGATTAGTGAAGAGAAAATACTAAGGAACAATATTGACCAGATGAACAAGAATAAAAATGGAAGGGGAAAAATAATTGGTATCACATGTGACAGCAAGTTTCCCGACCCGGGAATCACAGGGGTGAATATTCACACTTTTACGCTCTTAAGAGGGGTACTCCGACATCGGCAGCCCCGACCAGTACCACCCAGGCGCTAGTCGGGCAGTGCTCTTACACCCGCTAAGACCCGAACACCTCGACTTACTAGTGCCGGTCGCTCCTACGGATCCATCACCGACATGTTCCGGAACGAGGGTCGTCCCTAACGGAGAACACCAACGGTCCCATACCCGCACCGCGACCGGTACAATGTGTTTGCCGTCGTGATACCAAGTTTTAAAGGACACGACAAGGAATCATGAAATCAGTAGAACCAAATATTTCACAGCATATACCAAAATCAGCTAGAAATAAGAAGTGCAATTAGGGACCGTACAAGAAATGACATAGAGGCCAAGAAATCAAAAGAATAGTGCACAGCATGCAAAATTGATATGCCATGCATGATGTCACGAGTGAGAGAAAGAGCATAGCATGCATGTGCTACTATGAATCTTGCACAGCCATGCATGAGCTACAATCGATCCAGGGCTAGCATGGATCGTGTCCAGCCATGCATGCGCTCCCACTGCTGTAGGGCATGGATCAAGAAAAGCTAAGAACACTGTACAAGCACAGAACCACACGACCTATGGCAGCATGGATTAGATGAAGAGAGAGCAAATAAATTGGCAGGGATTCGAGATGGAGACGCATGCTTGCCTTCTCCGCTCCTTCGCTACGGCTGGCTACAGATTTTACACAGTGGATTTGGTCTCCTCAGATGAGCTGGCTACGCTAGTGCTACTGAGGCGCGCTGTCTGCCCTCTTACCTCTATTTATAGACTCTACGACTCAGAAATATCTTAGCCTTTCATGTTAAGGCACCGCTTAGGTCCTTCGAGTGTCCTGGAGAGATATTACCTGCCGCTTTGCCGGCACTTCCTGCCTAGACACGTACTCAGGTCAACCTGAGTCAGCTAGCGTGCTGGCGCATGCATGCGTCTATCCGCATGTAGGAGAAAATATCTAGGGCAGGTAAAATATCTAGGCTCCTATATAGAAATAATACTAAAGTGTATAGACTTCTAAGACATTAATTCATGCTACGATGTGGAAGCTAATTACTTAAACTAAAATCATATGATAAATTCCTTTTAAATATATTCATTCTCCTACTAATTATATTTAAATACCACGGGTATTACATCCTCCCCTACTTATAGAAATTTCGTCCTCGAAATTTATTTACCGTAATCTGAAGATATGGAAAAGACGCACGTAAATCATCCTCTTTTTCCCATGTCGCTTCATCTTCAGTGTGATTGCTCCATTGGACTTTTAAAAATCTGATAGTTCTTTTTCTCATGACTCTATCTTTATAATCCAGAATTTTCATCGGATACTCTTCATATGACAAATCAGGTCGGAGTTCTACCAGGGGTACTTTTACTCTTTCCGGTAGATTCTCACATCTCTTTAGAGTTGATACATGGAATACGTTGTGCACTCCGGATAAATTGGGAGGTAGATCCAAACGATAAGCTACTGCCCCAACTTTGTCGGTTACCTGAAATGGTCCGACATATCTCGGACTTAATTTTCCTCGTAAGCCAAAACGCCTGGTTCCTTTCTTGGGAGAGACTTTTAGATAAACAAAATCGCCGGGCTTCAATTCTACCACCCTGCGCTTAAGATCTGCTTGTTTCTTTTGCCGATTTTGTGCTGCTTTCAAATGCTCATGAATAATACGCAATTTTTCCTCCGCCTGTTGAACTAATTCTGGACCAAGGTATTTCCTCTCACCAATTTCTTCCCAGCAGATTGGAGAGCGACATCTTCTACCATATAAAGCCTCATAAGGAGCCATTTTAATACTTGACTGGTAGCTGTTATTGTATGCAAATTTAACTAAAGGAAGTGCTTCATCACATTTTTCATTAAAGTCCAGTACGCTTGCTCGCAGCATATCCTCTAATATCTGAATAACTCGCTCTGACTGACCGTCAGTCTGAGGATGGTATGTGGTACTGAAATTTAATTTTGTTCCTAGTGCGCTATGCAAACTCTTCCAAAATCTAGAGACAAACCTTGGATCTCGATCAGATACAATAGATAGTGGAATACCATAGTTAGCTACTATGTCCCTGATATATATTTTGGCTAACCTTTCGAGAGGAAATGTCTTCTTTACCGGTATAAAAGCTGCCACTTTGGTAAGTCTGTCTACTATAACCCATATGGCGTCGTAACCTGCAGAAGTACGCGGCAATCCAGTAACAAAATCCATGCTAACTCCTTCCCATTTCCAGGTGGGAATTTCCAATGGTTGTAAAAGTCCCGCAGGTTTCTGATGATCTACTTTTACCTGTTGACAAATCGGGCACTCAAGAACAAACCTTGCTATTTCTCTTTTCATGTTCAGCCACCAGAAATTGCCTTTAATGTCACGATACATTTTTGTACTGCCTGGATGCACTGTGTACGGTGTGGAGTGGGCTTCCCTCATAATTTCTAACTTCAGCTCCGAATGATTAGGTACACATATGCGGTCCTTTAACCACATGGACCCATCCAATCGTACTTGAAATTCTGATGGCTTGCCGTGTTCTATTTCCTGCCGGAGCTTCATCAGAAAAGGATCACATGTCTGCTGTACACGTATCCTATCATGCAAATCAGGTTTGACTTGTAGTGCCATAATAGTACTAGAAAGACCACGTATCTTCAACTCTATACCAAACTTTTCCATGTCTCTCAAAATGTCTCTTTGTGTAGTCACTAGATGTGCTAAGCTGCAATCACTCTTCCTACTAAGTGCATCGGCGACAGTGTTTGCTTTACCCGGATGGTAATTTATGTTGATATCATAATCCTTAAGCAGCTCTAGCCACCTTCGTTGTCGCATATTTAATTCCTTCTGGGTAAAGATATATTTTAAACTTTTATGGTCCGTAAAAATTTCACAGTGTTCCCCATACAGATAATGCCTCCATATTTTTAAAGCAAAAACCACTGCACCCAGTTCTAAATCATGAGTTGGATAATTTTTCTCATGCGTCTTTAACTGTCGAGAGGCGTAAGCAATTACCTTATTATTCTGCATGAGTACACATCCCAAACCAATATTTGAAGCATCACAATATATGGTAAATCCGATTCCAGCAATTGGTACTGCTAACACCGGGGCAGTTACCAAACGATGTTTCAGTTCCTGAAAGTTCTCTTCGCATTTCTCAGTCCAAACAAATTTTATACCTTTACGGGTCAGTTGTGTCAAAGGCGATGCCAGCTGTGCAAAACCTTCGATAAATCGCCTATAATATCCGGCTAGACCCAGGAAGCTCCTTATCTCAGTAATAGTTCTCGGTCTCTCCCAATTCACCACTGCCTCAATCATTTTCGGATCAGCTGATATTCCTTCTCCTGAAATTACATGACCTAGGAATGCCACCTTTTTCATCCAAAATTCACATTTCTTGAGTTTAGCATATAATCTATGCTTTCTTAAGGTTTCTAGAACTATTTCCAGATGCTTGGCATGCTCTTCTTCTGTCTTCGAATAAATCAAAATATCATCGATAAAAACGACCACAAACTGATCCAGGAATGGTTTGAATACACGATTCATTAAGTCCATGAAAGCTGCTGGAGCATTTGTTAGTCCGAAGGGCATAACAACATATTCGAAATGTCCATACCTCGTACGAAAAGCTGTCTTCGGAATGTCTCCTTCTTTGATTTTTAACTGATGGTACCCAGACTGTAAGTCTATCTTGGAAAACACTCGTGAACCTTGTAGCTGATCAAATAAATCATCAATCCTAGGCAACGGGTATTTATTTTTGATAGTCACCTTATTAATCTCTCGAAAATCAGTGCATAACCGTAGGGTGTGATCTCTCTTTTCTACAAATAATACTGGAGCGCCCCAAGGTGACATGCTTGGACGGATGAAATGTTTTTCTTCTAGCTCCTTAAGCTGCTTTCTCAATTCTTTTAATTCTGCAGGTGCCATTCTGTATGGAGTTTTGGAAATGGGGCCAGTACCAGGGATTAAGTCTATACTGAATTCAATCTCTCGGTCTGGCGGTAGTCCAGGTAGTTCGTCCGGAAAAACGTCTGGAAAGTTTTTAACTGCCGGAATGTCCTCGATACCCCGTCTTGTTACTCCTAAATTGTCTACAAAAGAATGCTCTGAATTTTTAGGTCTTGCTTGATATACTATTTTACGCTGACCTGGAACATGGAGTATCACTTTTTTCTTTTGACAGTCAATCAATGCTTGATTTTCTGCTAACCAATTCATGCCTAAAATAATATCAAAATCCTGCATATCTAGCACTATCAGTTGTGCCACAAAATCATACCCTTTTATTACCATAGGACAATCGGTGCATATGCTCCTAACTATCACTTCAGCCATAGGAGATTCTACACATAGCCTTCTTTTAAGAGGAAAGTACTTTAAGCCATGTGTATGGACAAATCGTGAGGACACAAAGGAATGTGTAGCACCGGTATCAAATAAAGTGAATGCATTATTCGAGCAGACTTGAATGATACCTGTCACCACGTTGTTGTCCTCATCTGCTTCATGCTGAGTCAGGTGATTCACCTTGGCACGTCCTACTGCTGGCTTCTTTCCTGAACCGTTATTTGGACGTTGAATAGATCCACTTGAGGTGGGAGGAGCTGGTAAGTACAGCTGAGTTGGCGGTACAGGTAATGGCTTAGGTGCTACTGATTTCGGTAGGTTCTGCTTCTGAAAACTGCGACACTCACCAATCATATGTCCCTCTTTACCGCAGCCAAAACATTTCCCATGTCGATGCTCACACTGAAACGCAGTGTGATTCCCCTGACAAATGACACAAACATTACCTCTCGGTTGTGGGGTCGGACGAGTATTCGGGTGCCACTTCTGGTATGGCTTCTTCTGCATATTCCCTTGACCTCGATGATCTACCTTGGTCTTCTTTCGTTGCTGCTCCACTTCCTCTTGTTCTTCTGTGTAAGCTTGCTCCACAGTCAACGCTTTGTTAGCCACATCTCGAAAAGATTTAAGCTCAAACACTTCTACACGTGCCTTAATTGGTTGGCGAAGTCCCTGTGCAAAATGCCGAGCCTTCGCTTCATCGTCCTGAACATATACAGAAGCATAACGAGCCAGTCTGGAGAATTCTATTTCATACTCTGAGACTGACTTATTATCTTGCTTCAACTGTAGAAAGGCTAACTCCATTTTCCTCTGTATACTTTCCGGATTCGCAGAGAGGGAGAGCGCCGCACGTGGATAGGCAGGATCAAATCGCGCTATCTATCTGAAACAAGATGGAGGAACAGAGGTCTGTTCTGGATAGAAAGATTGTTGTTGTATTGATCGATCGTTAAAATATGTTCATACAAAAGCTACCTAGTAAATAGAGTCGGGCGCGAGACTCGCTCCAAGAGCTGCGGCGAGGTGAGTACGACCTTGGCGTTGTAGAGGTCGCAAATTACAGGGGGAGGCGGCGGATCTATCAATAGGGGGATAATAATACGAAGTACTTCCATATGGTAGCTAATGGCAAAAGAAGGAAACTTAGATTTTCAGATTAGAACAAGATGAAGGTATTATAAAGGCAGAGGAAAACCTAAATAAATTTACCACAAAGTAATACAAATAGCTTTTCTGGGAGATAAACGAGTTTTCTTTCAATGAAACAGTACATAGTTCACAGTTCTGGATGCTACAACAAAGTAATACAAATGCGAAAGAAACATATTTATCATCTTTTTCGAGGGGATGTCACAGTTCTGGATGCTACAACAAAGGGTGTGTGTGCTTGTTTGTGTTAGTAAACTTTTCTTTGAAAACCATTGTGATCCTTGGACGTTGTCAATTCAATGTTCTTTTTGTTGAAAATCATTATGATATTTCTAGGACTGGATGGTTAGTTGTCATTCTTTTCTTTTTAAATTAATAACGTGTGTGCATCCTTGAATTCCTTTTGGTTCTTTTTGTGTATAATAAATATATATAGGGTGAATATGGTCGCTCATGCGGAATATGACATCCAAAACACAAAACATTAAAGGTAAAAGAAACGAATAATGAATATTCTCATTTTAGCTCGTCCACATTTTCTTCTTCTCGTTTACTCTAGTTGTATTGAATATACATAATGCTTTCATCGCCCTTTTCGAATACATAGATTAAACTTTAGTATGAGTTTAAAAATTTCTCCTAGCATGGATCTATTCTCCACTATCCACATTTTGGCGCTTTATGATATGGTCTTAGGTGTGAAAAAAATAAAATCTTACATACACTTTGACTTTTGACTACATTGTAACATTTAAATTATGGATATTGCTGCCAGAGAACTAACCAACTGTGCAATTCCAGAATTACGGCAATGTCAACCAACTTTGTTATATACTATTATATTTGAGCGAAATATTTCAGTCTTCCCTATACTTTGACTTTCTATTGACATTTAAGTCTTAAAAGTGAACATAACATGTATTCCTTCATTTTTTGAAAACACGGGTGCATATTTGTTTGGAAAACTGTGGGCTCATAACTTTCTGCTCCATGTGCTAAATATTTATGAATATTATGTTAATCAACATGCCAATTTCAAGCTATTTTCTAAGGAAAATAAGATGGTGCCTTATCCTCGTAGTTTGGAACAACGACATATTTACCTTCACACGCATAGGAGTGCTCGCCTTTGTTTGGCAACTAATATGAAGGGAGTAGATGTAAAAGTTTTCTTATCATGTGACTATGTTTAGTTAAAAAGAAAAGGATCATCATTCATAAATTTTGTGTGAATAATGTTGGTACTTGTAAAAGAAAATAAGTATATCAGTAGTGAAATTCAATCTCTCTCACACAAAAACACCTGAAAACATGAATAAATAAATAAACTATCTTTTAAATATTTGCATGTTATATATTTCTCCTCTTTGTGAACGAAGTACTATTATAGTTGTTTGCGAGAGCGTCGTTGGAGGCGGACCTCCACGGAGCTTTGTATTTGAAAAAAATTAAATCAATATTTATGTTTTAAAAAATCCATACAAAATTAATAGGTGTAGATAATGTCGAGATCTACCACCATGCATAATCTTAATGATAAATTCATTCTATTTTTTCCTAAAAAGACAAACGTGTAGATATGGATCAGTGGAAAATGCACAGTTTGAATTTTTTTAATTAGGCGCAATTCCTTGAGATCACATCAATCTTTTTTTCCTGCTACTACACGATTTTGTGTTCTTTAAAAAAATCCTATCGTATTTCACTTGCACTCTTTTTTTCCAAACGAAAGGACTCTTTTTTTCCTACGGCCGGCCTGAGCACGGACTCTATCCTGCCCGCGTGTGTTGCACAACGTTGGTTACAAATCGTTTGAACGTACCAATTTTTTCTCAGTTTTCCTCTCCTAATGTGACAAAAGCAGCAGAGAGGGAGAGCGCCGCACGTGGATAGGCAGGATCAAATCGCGCTATCTATCTGAAACAAGATGGAGGAACAGAGGTCTGTTCTGGATAGAAAGATTGTTGTTGTATTGATCGATCGTTAAAATATGTTCATACAAAAGCTACCTAGTAAATAGAGTCGGGCGCGAGACTCGCTCCAAGAGCTGCGGCGAGGTGAGTACGACCTTGGCGTTGTAGAGGTCGCAAATTACAGGGGGAGGCGGCGGATCTATCAATAGGGGGATAATAATACGAAGTACTTCCATATGGTAGCTAATGGCAAAAGAAGGAAACTTAGATTTTCAGATTAGAACAAGATGAAGGTATTATAAAGGCAGAGGAAAACCTAAATAAATTTACCACAAAGTAATACAAATAGCTTTTCTGGGAGATAAACGAGTTTTCTTTCAATGAAACAGTACATAGTTCACAGTTCTGGATGCTACAACAAAGTAATACAAATGCGAAAGAAACATATTTATCATCTTTTTCGAGGGGATGTCACAGTTCTGGATGCTACAACAAAGGGTGTGTGTGCTTGTTTGTGTTAGTAAACTTTTCTTTGAAAACCATTGTGATCCTTGGACGTTGTCAATTCAATGTTCTTTTTGTTGAAAATCATTATGATATTTCTAGGACTGGATGGTTAGTTGTCATTCTTTTCTTTTTAAATTAATAACGTGTGTGCATCCTTGAATTCCTTTTGGTTCTTTTTGTGTATAATAAATATATATAGGGTGAATATGGTCGCTCATGCGGAATATGACATCCAAAACACAAAACATTAAAGGTAAAAGAAACGAATAATGAATATTCTCATTTTAGCTCGTCCACATTTTCTTCTTCTCGTTTACTCTAGTTGTATTGAATATACATAATGCTTTCATCGCCCTTTTCGAATACATAGATTAAACTTTAGTATGAGTTTAAAAATTTCTCCTAGCATGGATCTATTCTCCACTATCCACATTTTGGCGCTTTATGATATGGTCTTAGGTGTGAAAAAAATAAAATCTTACATACACTTTGACTTTTGACTACATTGTAACATTTAAATTATGGATATTGCTGCCAGAGAACTAACCAACTGTGCAATTCCAGAATTACGGCAATGTCAACCAACTTTGTTATATACTATTATATTTGAGCGAAATATTTCAGTCTTCCCTATACTTTGACTTTCTATTGACATTTAAGTCTTAAAAGTGAACATAACATGTATTCCTTCATTTTTTGAAAACACGGGTGCATATTTGTTTGGAAAACTGTGGGCTCATAACTTTCCGCTCCATGTGCTAAATATTTATGAATATTATGTTAATCAACATGCCAATTTCAAGCTATTTTCTAAGGAAAATAAGATGGTGCCTTATCCTCGTAGTTTGGAACAACGACATATTTACCTTCACACGCATAGGAGTGCTCGCCTTTGTTTGGCAACTAATTTGAAGGGAGTAGATGTAAAAGTTTTCTTATCATGTGACTATGTTTAGTTAAAAAGAAAATGATCATCATTCATAAATTTTGTGTGAATAATGTTGGTACTTGTAAAAGAAAATAAGTATATCAGTAGTGAAATTCAATCTCTCTCACACAAAAACACCTGAAAACATGAATAAATAAATAAATTATCTTTTAAATATTTGCATGTTATATATTTCTCCTTTTTGTGAACGTAGTACTATTATAGTTGTTTGCGAGAGCGTCGTTGGAGGCGGACCTCCACGGAGCTTTGTATTTGAAAAAAATTAAATCAATATTTATGTTTTAAAAAATCCATACAAAATTAATAGGTGTAGATAATGTCGAGATCTACCACCATGCATAATCTTAATGATAAATTCATTCTATTTTTTCCTAAAAAGACAAACGTGTAGATATGGATCAGTGGACAATGCACAGTTTGAATTTTTTTAATTAGGCGCAATTCCTTGAGATCACATCAATCTTTTTTTCCTGCTACTACACGATTTTGTGTTCTTTAAAAAAAAATCCTATCGTATTTCACTTGGACTCTTTTTTTCCAAACGAAAGGACTCTTTTTTTCCTACGGCCGGCCTTTTTTTTTTGAGAATCAATATATATTAAGTCAGCAAGCCGCCTCATTAAAAACCTTCCAGTCCCCTTAGGTACCCTGGTAAGGAAAAGAGTGCGTAAGAAACTTGCTGCTTTAGTCCGGTTTACAATCTTTCTTGATACATGCATCAAGAAAGGTGGGAATATAGTTTATCCAAAGACATCTTCTCCTATCAGAACTACATTGCTTAGCACACAGATGTGCCAATTCATTAGCTACTCGGGGGATAAAATCAAGCGAGAAGGATGAGACCATTCCACTTAGCTCCCGGATTTCCTCTAGAATCGTCGCAATTTCCGACCTCTCGTAATTAGCTGCCTTCCACAAGTTCACTACTCGTTGTGCATCAGTTTCAATCCTCACCTCCTGGATACCAGCATCCATAGCCAACTGAATACCATCTCTTACCGCATAAGCTTCCATAGCGAGGGCGCTATATGCTGCATCATACCAAATTGCCTGTGCTCGCAGCAGTTTTCCTGTATGATCACGCAGACCTATCCCCGTCCCCCCCTGCCGAGAGGAGTCTGAAAAAGCCGCATCCACGTTTATCTTGAACTGCCCACTCGGCGGCGGGGACCACTTCACCGTCTTCTTCAATTTTGGCACTATAGCCTCCTTGCCGGTTTTCGCCAGATCACACACCACATCACACGCCCATTTAACGGACTGAGTAATCGAGCGTGATGTTTCCCCGTGCTTCCTCGCATTCCTTTCCGACCACACTGCCCAGGCGCCACATAAAATTATACAGTTGTCCATGCCATGTACACCATGCTGCTCCACCAAATCGAACGCCCAGGAATCAGGATGTAAGACTGGCACTTTAGTCCCACTAATTGCTTTAATCTCAGCCCAAAATAGCTTCGCCCAAGTACACTTAAAGAAAGCATGAAATATAGTTTCCGTTGCACCACATGCGTCACAGCAAGCAATCTTCTCAATATGTTTGTCGCAAAGCACAGCTTTAGTAGGAATAAATTTATGAATAACCCGCCACCAAAAATTGCGCACCTTCGGAGGGATCGCCATCCTCCACAATTTCTTCCATACCGGAAGCTCGGTCAAGCTCGAAGAGCCTCCCTCTTGGGAACGAACAGCCTGCATCAGAGATTTGTATGCCGAACGTACCGAGAAAAATCCGAGCTTTTCTGGTTGCCAAGCCCAAGTGTCCTCCGATAATTTTCCCACTGGAATTCTCATAATTGCGTTCGAATCACATGGAATGAAATTCGCCGTCACCTTCTCTAGGTCCCAACTTCCTGTAAGTGGATCCAAGAGCTCCTCCACTGTCACAATATTTGCCTCATCTTTTTTAAATAAGGGTCTTCTACTTGCATTATCTGGGATCCAGGGATCGTTCCAGGCATCAACTGAAGTTCCATCACCGATCCGCTTAATTAAACCCAGCTTCAAAGCTTCCCGGCCATGAAGAATCGCCCTCCACGTGTGAGAGCTGCCTTTCTTTTTTGTTGCGGACATAAAACCACAAGAGTAGAAATATTTGCCTTTCAACACTCGAGCACACAGAGAATTCGGCTTTGTTAATAACCTCCAACCTTGTTTTGCTAGCAGAGCTTGGTTGAACTTCTCTAGATCTCTGAAACCCATGCCCCCTTCAGATTTTGGAATTGCCATATCGGACCATTTTCTCCAATGCATCTTACGGGTCTTCTCATCTCCACCCCACCAAAATCGAGCTATGATACCTGCAATCTTTTTGCACAATTTCTTGGATAGTCTAAAACAACTCATGGAATAAGTAGGAATTGCCTGACATATCGCTTTAATCAAAACTTCCCTACCCGCACTGTTTAAGTGTTGCGGAACCCAGCCGTTAACTAGCCTTTTAATCTTTGTGAGGATACCTTCAAATTGCTCATCTGTAGATCGCCCCAAAGCTGTTGGTAAGCCTAGGTATTTTTCAACTAAAGCCTCATTTGAAATGGCTGCAGCCGCATGAACCTCTTGTTTATCTTCAACCGAACAGTTTGCACTAAAGAAAATAGCTGACTTTGATTTATTTACCAGTTGTCCCGAGCCAGTATGATACCTATCTAGAATACTATTAATCCGTTGAGCACCTTCCGCTGATGCTTGCGTGAAGACAATACAATCGTCAGCAAATAAAAGATGGGATATCCACGGCGCATGGATCCCCACTCTCACCCCACGCGCAAGATGTCCTGTACCAAAACGTTTCAACAACGATGTTAGTCCCTCAGAACATAAAAGGAAAAGGTAAGGGCTAATTGGATCGCCCTGCCGAATCCCCCTAGATGGTTTGAAAATCTCTGAATAAACCCCGTTCACTCGGACAGAGAAGGTCGCCGATTCCACACACGTCATAATTCGATCAATCCAGTGCCTCGCAAATCCCAGCTTTTCCATCACCTTCCTTAGGTAACACCACTCCACACGGTCATATGCCTTCGCCATATCGAGTTTGATCGCACAAGCACCTGTCTTGCCTTTTTTCTTCTTCAGGTAGTGTATGCACTCATAAGCTGTTAGAACATTATCTGTAATTAACCTGCCCGGAACGAAGGCACTTTGCTCCTCCGAAATAATCTCCTCAAGAATCGGTCTAAGCCGCAGCGCCATCACCTTCGAAACTATTTTATATAAGACGTTGCAGAGAGAGATGGGTCTGTACTGTGTCAAATTCTTCGGATCCTTCACTTTAGGAATAAGAACGAGTACTGTTTGATTAACATCCTCCGACATCACACCTGAATCAAAAAATTGTTTAATAGCATGACTAACCGGTTGCTTCAAAATATTCCAGTGGCGGATGTAAAACCCCACCGTAAACCCATCAGGGCCGGGAGATTTATTCGGATGCATCATAAACAACGCCTTTTCAATCTCCATGTCCGTAATAGGTGCACAAAGCTGTAAGTTCATCGAATCATCCACCTTTCTGTCCATGAATTGCGTAACCAGCTCGGGGCTAACACCCACATCTGAGGAGAAAAGATTTTGATAGAAACTAATAGCGGCCACCTCCATATCCGATTGAGTCTCCACCGTGTTGCCATTATCTAGCCGAATAGATTTAATTCTATTTTGCCTCGATCGTTCCCTTGCCTTGGCATGGAAGAAGGAAGTATTACGGTCTCCTTCTCTAAGCCATTGAACACGAGAATGTTGTTTAGCGATCATCTCCTCCCTTGCTAGTAATTCGGATATTCTATTCATCAATGACCTCTCTTTATTTGACGGACCAGATCTCAATGAACTAGCGCGAGTATTCTCTAGGCGCTCCCTCAGATTTTTCAGTTGTCTTCTCACATTTCCAAACTCTGACCCACTCCAAGTCTGTAACCTTTTCTTCACTTCTCCTAGAGCCGCAGCCACATCCGATAGGCCTCCTAGTTGTGGAGCCCATGCCGCTTCTACCGTGCGAATATAGTTATCGTGTCGAGTCCAGGCATTCTCAAAACGAAAGGGCTTATGTGCATGTCTCTTGTCAGGCATTGCCGCCACTTCCACTTTGATCAACAGTGCACAGTGATCCGATTCAGTCGTTTGAACATGAGTTACCTCTGTTTTTCCGAAGGCCTCCATGAATCGATCATCACCTAACCCACGATCGAGACGGACTTTAATATTACGAGAGCTCTGTTGCCTGTTATCCCAAGTATATGGGAGTCCCCAATAACCCAAGTCAACAAAACGGCAAGTATCAACAGCCTCCCTAAAGCCCTCCATCATCCACTCAGCCCTCCGATTACCACCAATCTGTTCTCCAGCATGTAATATTTCATTGAAATCCCCTGCACACAGCCACGGGTTTTCATACTCGCTCCTGAGGTACTCCAAAAGCTCCCAACTCAACTTCCGACGAGATCGGACGGGATCACCATAGAAACCCGTAAATCTCCACTCCACCTCTCCCAAATTCCCGTTCTGGACTAGGACATCAATGTGTGATTTGCTGAAAGACTTCAAATTCACAACCGAATCATTATTCCAAAACAAGACCAAACCTCCACTCAAGCCTTCACATTTTACTGCAAAGGAATGCTGAAAACCAAAACGAAATCTCAAATCTTGCGCTCTCGTAGCTGACAGTTTGGTCTCTGAGAGAAAGACCAAAGCCGGGTGATGCAACTGTATCAAGTTGCTTATTTCTTGAACTGTCTCGGGCCGCCCGCAACCCCGACAGTTCAGACTGAGGAGATTCATTGTTCCCGGCAGTCTCCTTCACGAGGAGCTGCCGATATACTCTCGCTTGACGCGCTGCTTTTCTCACCATCCACTTTCTTGGGCCTTTTCTTGTCTCTCGGCTGCACATAGCCTGGTGGAAGTGGAGGTACCACCGGGACCAATAACTTATCCTGTTCACTGACCTTACCGCTACCATCCTCTGTGATCATGTCCGTGGAGAATAGGGATTTCTTAATGGTGATATTTCTTCCCCCACTCTGATCCTGAACCTGGTCCTCATCCATGTGGTCTGCGGGCTTCTTCAGCGGGCTGGAAGCAGTATCCTCAACGTCATCGTCCTCATCCCGCTCAGAGGATTGTCGTTTCCGCCCATTAAAATCTCCTCGCTCACCCCTACCGCGACCACCCATTCTTCCTCCTCCTCGGAAAATAAACGGACTCATCTGAGTTCTTCTTTTGGCCATAAGCCACTTGCCGTACTGGATGGATTTTTGATCATGCACCCCATCCCCACACTCCTCCATGTCGTGCCCCATGATGCCACAGACGTCACAAAAGAATCCAATCTTCTCGTATTTCACCTGCAACAGCTTCCTCTCCGATCCTCCAATATTTAAAGGCGCAAACCGTATCAAGGGCTTACATACTTCAATACTCGCCCTAACTCTGACATAGTCACCTTCAAAATACCGAGTCGGGTTCATCTCAACACTTTGCACTTTCCCGATCCTTCTTGCCAATTGGTCAACCACAGATGTCACTCGATAGAGCTCGGGTATAGAATGAATTTGAGCCCAAACCATTGTATGATCGAGCTTCACGTCCTTCGGATTGCCCAGGCCATCATATTCCGCGATAACAACCACAAGACGCTTGAACAACCATGGTCCTTGATGCATCACCTTATTCCAATCCCCTAGACAGAAAAACTTGAACGTGTACAGATTGTCGTCGACCTCCCGGAGTTCTGGATCATACGCCAAACCCCACACCCCTCTGAGAGTTTCGAACAAGGCCGATGAGCTGATCGGTTTCCTTGTGTTAACCCTAGCCACAGCTAGCCATCTCGCCGCTTTCTTGAGGTCCATCAGCGTTTCCTAGCCGATGTAGACGTCATCTAGCTCCCCTTCCCGCAGCTCCAAGTTATCCATAGCCCTAGCTAGGGCATCATCTCCTTCCTCTGGACTTGCCCCGCTTCCCAGGCTCGAAACAGATGCCGCCATCTCTGACAACCGGCCGTACGCCCGAGCAAGAACGATCGGAGCAAGCACACCGAAATAGCTCGTCCTCCAAGCACCCGAACGCGAACAATCTCGCTCGGGACCCTTGAGCAAAGTTTGAACGAACCAGACAGAACAGGAACCGATCGCTAGGAACACGGCCACCACAGCGATCTTAAGGCCTCCCCCGGCCGAGAGGAGTCGAACACGGACTCAAACACCGGGGAAACCCCGCCAGAATCCTCCCCGGAGACTGAGTCGCCGGCGGAGTCGGTAACCCTAGTTTCCTAGGTCGCTATTCGTCTCCTACGGCCGGCCTGAGCACGGACTCTATCCTGCCCGCGTGTGTTGCACAACGTTGGTTACAAATCGTTTGAACGTACCAATTTTTTCTCAGTTTTTTCCTTTTAATAAATTCGCTGCACAATGTCAATTAAGCCTAATTGTTGGTCAGTATGTGTTAAGGAGATTTAAAATATCGTGTTATTTATGTCCATTTTACATGATTGAAGTCTTTAAAAATCTGTGTAGACATTCTACTGCTATTTCAATCTAGAAAACATGAGTACTGGTGGTACTCATTTTTTTGTAAGTATTTAGTTGTTCTTGGTCTGATCATGTTGAGTTGTTAAACATAACTTGATGTGCTTATATATCTGGACACTGGATGATTTTCGTTGGGATGATCGATGGAGTGTGGGGTGAAGAATATGAACATTGTATTATCAGTTTTCAGGAAAATGAAAATTGGGGGCCGTTTGGCTCTTTATGTCAAAAATAAAGGATACTCTGTGAAAACAAGATTACTCTGGGAGCTCGAATCTTTGGACAGAGGAATTGATGAAAATCTGTGATCCAAATTGGTATTCATGTATGTGAAATGTGGTGAAATGGCTATGCGCAAAAGGTGTTTGATGCCATATCATGCAAAAAGCAACATACTTCTATGAAATCTACTGATGGGTGGGTATGCAAAGATCGGTGAATTTCAAGAAAGCTTATTTGTTTTTGAAAAGATGCATAACAATGGAATTACCCCAGATGAACACAATTGTCCATGAAATATTTAGTAATACAAACATAGAAATTTAAAGGCTTCCTATTTTCTATCTCTCCTTTGAACACAATGAAGAGGATTCAATCAAATTATTTGTGTTCATTCAATCTTGCTTACTTTTCTTATTGTTGTATGAAGTTTCAAATATCAATTTTATATTTTATGATATTTATCCCTCCCTTACAACGTTGGTTACAAATCAATGCGCTGTCCAAAACAACGCTTCGCCGTGGGGATCTCTTCACCCAAATCCTCCAAGCTCTTCACCGCCGCCCCAAGCCGCCACCGGAGAACCGGACTGCTGCTCGCGCATGGGGGCACCGGAGAGCACACCGACGCCGTCCCCATCCAAGCCGAGCCTCCGTCCAACGCGGAGGAGGATGCCGAGCGCCGAACGGAGAAGCCGACGACGGCCCGCGCGCCACCCTAAGCAGCCCGCCACCACCCCCGTCTCTGCGTCGCCGCCGCAGGGGCCGAGGCCCAGCAGATCGATGCAGCCGCATGCTCGCGCGGCCCCCCGTCTCGACGCCGTGCTGCAGGCGGAGGCCGCGGGGACGAGCCGGTCCTCCTGCCCCCTGCTCCCCACTCCGTCACGGGTCGAGCCCCGGGGTCCGGTGGTCGGGACGGGCTGGGGGAGCTCCGACGAGGATCTAGGAGAAGGAGAATCGCCGACCATGTTGCTCTCTCCGCCGGCTCCGTGCAGCTCCCCACGTCCACGGGGTTCGCCTTGGCCAAGAAGCCCAGAGTGCCCGATGTGGAGTTGTTCATGCAATTCCATCTTATTTTCTAACTCTCTATGATTCCTTTTGCCTTGCAGGGATTTATCACATAACAGTCTAACAGGAGCTATTCCAGCAACCTTCAATCTCGCTGGTGGTCTGCCAAAGCAGCTCTCCAATCTCGCCCACCTCGTTGGCTCCAATGTTTCACATAACTAGCTCTCTGGGGATCTCCTTCCGGGTAGTTTCTTTGACACTATCCCCCTCTCATCAGTGTCTGACAATCCTGGCCTTTGCGGTGTGAAGCTCAACTCTTCATGTCCTGGTGTGTTACCAAAACCAATTGTATTGAATCCAGAATCTTCTCCCAGTGATCCACTGTCACAAAAAGGGCCTGTGCCTGGGTCTCCATCACAAGAAAACCATACTGAGCATCTCAACCCTTGTTGCAATTGGTGCAGCTGTTCTCATTGCTGTTGGCATCATAAACATTACTGTTCTTAACCTTCAAGTTCGTGCAACGTCATCTCATTCTGCTGCCGCATTAGAACTCTCAGATGGATATCTTAGTCAGTCCCCCACAACTGATGTGAAATCAAGCAAGCTTGTGATGTTTGGAGGAGATAATCCGGAATTCAGCGCAAGTACCCACGCTCTCCTGAACAAGGACTGTGAGCTTGGCCGTGGTGGTTTTGGGACTGTCTACAAGACCACTCTCCGAGATGGCCAACCTGTTGCCATCAACAAACTAACTGTATCAAGCTTGGTTAAATCTCAAGATGAATTTGAAAGAGAAGTTAAGATGCTGGGCAAGTTACGCCACCGTAACCTTGTTGCCCTCAAGGGATATTACTGGACACGATCGCTTCAGTTTCTTATCTATGAGTTTGTCTATGGGGGTAACTTGTATAAACAACTTCATGAGCCATCCACTGTAAATTACCTTTCATGGAAGGAAAGATTGGACATAGTTCTTCGTATAGCATGAAGCCTGGCTCACCTTCACCGGCATGACGTTATCCACTACAATCTGAAGTCAAGCAACACTATGCTTGATGGATCAGGCGAGGCCAAGGTTGGGGACTATGGATTGGCAAAACTATTGCCTATGTTGGATCGGTATGTTCTAAGCAGCAAGGTTCAGAGTGCACTTGGTTAGATACTGTACTGACTTTTGCTTATATATATATATAGATAATTTTCAGTTTAGACTACCAGTCAGTTATATAAGATAATAGTAATATATATGCTACCCGGTATGGCTCACCTTCACCGGCATGACGTTATCCACTACAATCTGAAGTCAAGCAACACTATGCTTGATGGATCAGGCGAGGCAAAGGTTGGGGACTATGGATTAGCAAAACTACTGCCTATGTTGGATCGGTATGTTCTAAGCAGCAAGGTTCAGAGTGCACTTGGTTAGATACTGTACTGACTTTTGCTTATATATATATATATAGATAATTTTCAGTTTAGACTACCAGTCAGTTATATAAGATAATGGTAATATATATGCTACCCGGTATGGCTCACCTTCACCGGCATGACGTTATCCACTACAATCTGAAGTCAAGCAACACTATGCTTGATGGATCAGGCGAGGCCAAGGTTGGGGACTATGGATTGGCAAAACTACTGCCTATGTTGGATCGGTATGTTCTAAGCAGCAAGGTTCAGAGTGCACTTGGTTAGATACTGTACTGACTTTTGCTTATATATATATAGATAATTTTCAGTTTAGACTACCAGTTAGTTATATAAGATAATGGTAATATATATGCTACCGGGCCGGTATATTGATTAGGTATAAGTGTTTTGTGCATGTCCCATTTGTATATCCAGACATGTACTACACGTGCTCTATTTCTGGATTGGATGAAATGCAAATGCTATATGGGGAAGCTGCAACAGTGAATGAATATACTAAGTTAGATAATGGGTAGATGGACACAAATAACCACAATGATCAAAATAACAATCCATGTTGTGTACGATGTCTATTTTGAAATTGCCATGCAAAAAGTTCAGGTTGTTCATGATGCCTATTTTGAAATTAACATGCAAATAGTCCCTTATCTTTTGTGAATGATTTAGTTTTCTGTTTACCTCCTTTTTCATGAGTGAAATCCCTTCATGTCATTTCAATTATTTATTAGTCGGTCATGTTTGTACAGATCTAGACAATCCATTTTTAGACCTTCCACACATGTGTGGTGCTTTTATTTGATTAGGTGATTCTCATAAATGTAAATGGAAAACTTACTAATGAATGTCGTGAATAATCTAATAACAATTATTTACAGAATTTTTACAAATGTGTATTTTCAAGGTTTAGCTTGGGTTGTCCGGTAGGGGTATGTCTAGCATGTAACTGTAATTCTTTAGATGAACTTAAGAAACGTAGAGAACCTCATGGATAAAGATAGTGCATCATAGTCAAATTTTTAAACAATTGATGAAGAGTTGATCCAAATTTCGAATGAATTAGTTCACTTATGAGTGCATTTCGAGATGACCCATCGCACGCGGTACATTTTGTTCGCCCGTAGCAACGCACGGGCATTTTGCTAGTTTCCTTTAATCGCATACGGTCGGAGCACAGCCGTAGCTAGTCCTGGCTCTCTGGTACGAATGTGCATTGGACCCCCGAGCAATGGAGGCAATAGCATTGAGAGATGGCCTAAGGCTGGCGGTTGTCCTTGGCTTCACTCAGATTAAGGTGGAAAGTGATGCCCTTGAAGTTGTCAACATATGCAATTCAAATTCTTACACAAGATTAAATATAGGTGATATTTGCCGGCAAGTGGGTGAGCTAGCTGGTAGGTTTGTTAGTTGTTCTTTATCTCATGTAAACCGTTCCGCTAATGAGGCTGCACATTTGTGTGCAAAGCAAGCTAGTAGCTCTAGACGTAGATGCACGTGGGTGAACTATATGCCTACCTTCCTTGATGCATGTATCAAGAAGGATTGTAATAATCCCGGTTGAGTCAACAGGTTTCAGACGCGCTCTTTTCCTTACCAGGGTACCTACGGGGGCTGGAAGGTTTTTAATGAGGCGGCCTGTATGCTTAATATAAGTGTGAATTTCAAAAAAAAAAACCGTAGCTAGTCCTAGCTATGGAGATTGGCACGGTGGTGAATATTAGTTCCCACGTTTTATTTTTTTTGACAGCCTGACGTAATTAGCCTTTTTTTTAGGGGCTGTCACGTCTTTACCTGGTACGTTGGTACGGTAATTTCAGTTTTCTCTTCCTATTTTATTGACTGGCAATCATGCCCGTGCGTTGCAACGGGGAAAACCTGCATCACGGGACGCTGGTATAGCTGCGACATGTTCTAGTTAATCAACTAATTAAGCTTAGTTGATGGAAACACATTAGTGAGAAGGACCTCTCTCACCTTTTTAAGTTGTCCATATTTAATCAGTTGATCATGCTTAAACCTGATAGTATCTTCTTAAATAGGTCATCATTTTTTATACATCATTTAAATTTCTTATGTAAAATTCATAGTCCTACATGATCACATAATATGTTTTGCATAATTACAGGCACATTCGTACCTGATGAACAATTCCATAATAATGTGTATTAGAGTATCTCCAACGACGCAAAAAAAAAAGTTTTGCAATGCCACGGTCAACATCACTTTATCAGATGCCCAAGAATTTAACGCGGGACATGTAGCAGCTTACCGGACGCACTAAAACACAACACTGTACACCAAACATGAACCTAATTTTTATAAAAAAGACCTTATACAAATTATGGAAAAAGCAATCAGCTCCCTAAAATCAACATGCGCTGTCGTTCCTCACGCCGACCAGGAGGAGTAGCTGGGTACCTCACTCCGGCCAGGAGCAGTAGCATGACGCGGGCGGCAGCCGGCCAGGATCCAGGATGCGGGTGCTCTCCTGTAGCACCTCAAGCGGGCGGCCAGCCAGGAGCTATCTCCCGTCTCTCGCCTGCTCCTCTTGCTCTCGAGCAGCACCTCACGCGGCCGGCCGGTCGGCCGGGCCAGTAGCACCTCCTGCTCTCCACACCATGTGGGGCCATCGCAAGGAGCACGCCTCGCCGCAACGGGAAACCACCTCTCCCAACTCCTATTCTCTCGAGACGCGGCGGAGAAGGCCGTAGGCCGAAGCTCCTGGGAAGAAACTCCTCTGCTCGAGCTGGATCGATTGAACTTAGCATCGTGCTGCGGCGGCGGCGACGTCGGGTCATCGGAAGGAGCACGGGCTTGGCGTCGTGGGCGTGGTGATCTGGTTGCCGCGGGTACGGAGGGGCGCAGGCTGCGGGGAGCTGGGGACTCGGTCCCGAGGCTTCCTTCGTTGACTCTCTTTATTTGCGAACCGTTATTTCATTAAGCGGTGGCAATGCCTGTAATAGGGGATCTGGTGGGAGGGCAAAAAGGTAATATTTAGACGGACGACGCAAGAAGCCTTCCTCCCTTTATTATTAGGTATAGATATGATACATACGACTGCTCCAAATTGGAACGTGTCAAACAGGACACCACAGTTACGTAACAATTTAGTTTTTCATAAATCTGAGCCGTATATTATAAATCTAACCATCAAAATAATTCGGATGATGTGGGTTAACGTGGTGCCTCAAAAATTAAACCTCCGTATTATGCTTTTAGTATATAATAGATGAAGCAGTACATAGTGGATATTCCACAGGTCAGTGACGTGGAAAACAACTTGTTGACCGAAGATTTTTCTGAAAGAGAAGTGAGGGATGTTATTTTCTAGATGAAGCACAATAAGTCTCCTGGTCCAGACCAGATGGATTCCTGGATTCCCCGTGTAGTTTTATCACATGTTTGTTAACCACCCTGCTAACCATCCAAAATATTGTTGCCTTTTGACACAGCCTAATAATATTTTGGATTCCCCATGCTCAGTTGGGATTGGGAGCAGGGCGACGGGTATTCAAAGTGTTCATGTACATAAACTCACTCACTAAACAACAAACTTAAATAAGTTGCCTTTTGACTAAATATCTTGCTTTGCCTATAGACTCGACCAAAAGTTGCCTTCCGGTGAATATTGGCTGGTTGTTGCTCACTGTTGAGGTGCGACTAGTTACTGTCACCATTAACGATGGATTAGAGTCATTCTGCAGTTTATAATAGTTTCAAATCCAGAACACTGATTGCTCTCTCATTTTTGTTTCGTGGTAGATCTGCTTTAGCCTATGGCTGTTTGTTGGCGGATGCATTCTCTTGTGATGCTTAGAATTGTTTTGTAACTTTAGATTGTGAAATCTAGTTTGTGACTGGAAAGGAAAAGCTTGTAATAGTTCCATGTTGACTGAATGTTGTGAGCCAACAACTTGAACGCTCAATGTTAATCACCTTGGCCTCTAGTACTAGTGATTCGAGTGGTTGATGTGAGCATTGAGCATTAAACAGTATCGTTTGGTTTGTTGCCCTTTTTTTTTTTTGACTTGAACAATCTACATGCACACCTAGGAAAACTCATAATTGCCACCGACTGAACAATCTTTGTGCTCGTACATGTTGATGCCTAACCTAGTCTAGTACATCTTGTTGATTGTGCCGAGTAATAGTTTCATGTGGTTTGCTGGTCTGTCTGTTATGGTGCATGCAACGGCGGAAGCAGCAGCAAGGCAGAAGCAGTGTTGGAGGTTGCGGATGTGATATGCTTTTTTTTTCACTAGATGGCTTGGTAATCTGAGACATGGTTCTCTGATCTTGGTACACTTGAGGTGAGATGTGCATGTGTAGTTGAATCCTGATGCTAGCTGATGTGCATGTACTGTCCAAGCTCTCTTATTATTGTATATGTGTGTTGAGGTCTAAATATGTACTTGTATAAATATGTAGTATCTAGAGGACCAGAATGTAAAAAAGGAACAAACAATATAGAGTAGAAACAGGGGAGCGAAGGGTCAAGAAGCTCCCAGAAATTCCCCAGCTTGTAGCCTCTACCGTTCTCCAAAATCTCTCTCTGATTTCCAACATGGTATCAGAGCAGGTTAATCCTGTGTGATTTTCCCGTGATTACTCAATTGGTGGAGCTTAATCAAGGTGCTGTGTCGCCGCTTGGAGGTGCTAGGGTTGTTGCGCAGTCGTCATCGTCGTTCGCGAGCTGCCGGCCGCACGGCACCGCGTCGTTGTCATCTGGAGGCTGCGTCGTTGCTGAAGCCTTGGAGGTCGCTCGGTGTTGGTGCGCATTCCTCGATCTGCCCCTGTCCAAGCAGACTTGGTCACTTGTCGCCGAGCATCGACATCCTCCGAACAGCCGAGCAGAGGTTTGTTTCTTGCTGTTGTTGGTGGGAATCGCTGCTGCATTCTTACCCAGGAGCAAATAGCTGCATCATTGTGTCACAAGGCTACTGCATCTTGGGAATTTAGGTTCAAGAGGAGGCATGGGAGATAAAAGTGCAGAGCAGTCTGGGGTTACCGTTGACAAATTATGTGAGAGTATGCAGAAATTGTTTGCTCAGCTTGTCGAACAATCCCAACAAAAATCCAAAGGGACCATTACTCTGGAGCCTAACCCAGTCAAGCTTAGTGGGCCTGGAAATTATTTCAGTTGGTCACGACATGCTACACTGATTTTGGGATCTCATGGTCTCAAACACTTTTTAGACAGTACGGTTATGAAACCTGAAGACAAGGTGAACCTGGAGCAATGGGAACAAAATGAACAACGTGTTATGGTGTGGCTGCTGGGATCCATGGATCCTTCTGTTCGTGAGCAGGTTGAGAATCTACAAAGTGCAGCCCAAGTGTGGAAGGAAATCGCACAGCAATTCTCTGGAAAAACAAACAAGATGCAGGTGACAAGGGTGCTTCATGAGATGAGACAGATTAAACAAGGTCAGAAAACTATAACCGAGTATGCTGGTGAACTGAAAAGGCTGTACAGGGATCTCGAGTTCTTTCGCCCTTTCAAGTCCAACGATCCAAAAGACTTGAATCTTCTGCGTGAATGGTTTCAGCCCATTCTTGTCCATACTTTTCTTGAAGGACTAAATGATGAATTTGATCTTCGGAGGCAAATGATATATTCTGCTACAGATTGGCCGACACTTGATGAAGCAATATCGAGTATTCTTGAGGAGGAGACACGCTTATCGAATCACCCCATGACCTCTCCAACGAGTGTTGATACTCGTGCCGCTCTCTCTTCACTTACTCATGTCCAGTCCTCTGTTGTTCCTAAAGGTGATCTAGCAAATGCAACTAAGTTTGATTACAGGCGGAAAACCAAGGTAATGTGTGGTCACTGCAAAAGACCAAATCACACAAGGAAGGACTGCTTTGAGCTAATTGGATATCCCCCTGGCTGGCAACGAAGACAGTATAATAGGCTCACTGTTGGTGAAAACCGTGAAAGAAAGCAGGATCATGTTCATTTCACCTCATCTACTGGAGAGTTGCCATCTGCTGCTGCACAAGCACTAGAAGAGTTCAAGGCCAAGCTTGTGGCTGCTACTACAGAAGGTCCTGCTGAATCCTCCTCCAGTACGCATGTTGCTCAAGGTGTGAACCACTCATTTAATCCCTGGATCATTGATTCCGGTGCTACTAATCATATGACAGGTTCACCAAAAGAATTTTCATCATATATGCCACGGTCAGGAAAGGATAGGGTTCGTATAGCTGATGGGTCTTCAGCTCGTATAATGGGTTGTGGGACCGTCAGTTGTACACCGTCATTATCTTTAAGTCCTGTTTTACATGTTCCCAATTTTCCTGTGAATCTCCTGTCAATCAGTTCGATCACAAAGTCACTTAATTGTGGAGCTTGGTTTGAGCCTACATTCTGTGTGTTTCAGGAGCTGAAGTCAGGGAAAATACTTGGGACTGGAACTGAACATGATGGTCTATATTATCTCAACGATGCTGCAGCTCCACGTGCACTTAATACAACATGTACCTCATCTACAAATGAGTTCTTGTTACTTCACTATAGACTTGGGCATCTATCTTTTCAGGCTCTAGGCCGTAAGTTTCCTTCACTTTTTGCTTCCTGCTGCAAGGATAAGCTTGTATGTGATGTATGTGAACTAGCTAAGCATACACGGGCTACTTATCCTAGCAGCAATGAGAGAAGTCAAGATCCTTTTGAGGTTGTGCACTCAGATGTTTGGGGTCCCTCAACTGTAACCTCTCTTTTAGGAGAGCGTTGGTATGTGACTTTTGTTGATGGCTTTAGCCGATGTACTTGGTTATATTTGCTCAAACAGAAATGTGATGTTTTCTCCGCTTTTAAAGATTTCTATGCTTTGATTTGCAATCAGTATAGTGCGAAAGTGAAAATATTTCGCTCAGACAATGGAACTGAGTATGTCAATAGGAGTTTCGATGAGTTTTTATCTTCAAATGGAATTTTACATCAAACCACATGCGTAAACACAGCTGCGCAAAATGGAGTCGCTGAAAGAAAAAATAGGCATTTACTTGAGGTTGCTCGGTCCCTCATGTTTACAATGAATGTGCCAAAGTTTCTTTGGGGCGAAGCTGTTAAAACAGCAGCATATTTGATAAATCGTATGCCTTCAAGGGTTCTAAATTACAAAACCCCAATTGAATGTTTGAGTGGTGCTAATTCTTTCATTGTACCACCAAAGGTTTTTGGTTGTACTTGTTTTGTTCATGAATACAGGAGTTCCGTTGGAAAACTTGATCCCCGTGCTGTCAGATGCATCTTTGTTGGGTATTCTCCTACTCAGAAGGGCTATCGTTGTTGGTGTCCTACGGAAAGGAGATTCTTCGTAAGTATGGATGTCACTTTTAGGGAGAAGGAACCCTTTTATCCCTCATCCATCAGTACTCCTCATAGCATTGGTTGTGAGGGGGAGAATTCTAGTGAAGAAGAAACCATCACTGGTGGTTCACTACTAATTCCTATGCTAGATGCATCTCAGTCAGAACATGGAAGACAGGGGGAGGAAAATGTGAGTACTAATGAAGATAGTAATAACTCGACGGATCATGAGGTATGTGACACTCCTACTCCACAACAAGTCATGCAGCCTTCTACACCATTGTCTACAGGCAGGTCACTACCTCTTGAACCTGTGCCTCATGATGAAACAGAGCAAGGTATTGGACGTACTCCTGCTCCTAGAGATCCTCCATTACTCTATTACAGGAGAAGGAAGTTGTTAGATGAATCTACTCATGACACAGCCGAAGAAGGTACTGAAATACCTCTTACAGCTCCCAATTCTTCCATCGATGACTGTCCTATTGCCTTACGGAAGCCTGTGAGAAATACTGATATACCAGCACGTCTTAAGGATTGTGTGGGCTATAAACATGATATTGCAAAGTTCGTTTCTTACAAAAATTGCAGTTCCTCATTTAAGGGATTTATTGCTTCCCTGGACTCCACCGCTATACCCAAAGATTGGAGAGATGCTATGAAGGATCCTAAATGGAAGGCAGCCATGCTGGAAGAGATGGATGCCTTGGAGAAAAATAATACATGGGAGTTGGTAAAACTTCCGCCAGGTAAGGATCCTGTAGGCTGCAAGTGGGTATATACCATCAAGCATAATCCTGAAGGTAAGGTGGAGCGATATAAGGCTCGGCTAGTGGCAAAAGGATATACACAAACATATGGAGTTGATTATGAAGAGACTTTTGCACCTGTCGCTAAGATGAATTCAATACGGGCTTTAATATCATGCGCATCTAATCTTGGTTGGGATCTGCATCAACTAGATGTGAAAAATGCCTTTCTTCATGGGGATCTTCAAGAAGAGATTTATATGCATATACCTCCGGGTTTTAATACTGCACAGACCGAGGGCAAAGTTCTACGATTGCATCGATCCTTGTATGGTTTAAAACAATCACCTCGGGCTTGGTTTGACCGTTTTCGGCGTGCTGTACTACAAATGGGCTACAAGCAGAGTAATGCTGATCATACTCTATTTTATAAGCGCAACATGGACAAGCTAGCCATATTGATAGTTTATGTTGATGATATTGTCATTACAGGAGATGATACTAAAGAAATAAAACATCTGAAGGTGGAACTGGCACAAGAGTTTGAGGTTAAAGATCTTGGACAACTAAGATATTTTCTTGGAATCGAAATCTCTCGGGGCTCAAAAGGTATATATCTATCTCAGAGAAAGTATGTTTTGGATCTGTTATCAGAAACTGGGCTGTCTGGATGTCGTCCAGTTTCCACTCCAATTGAGCAGAACCACCATCTTTTTAGTGAGGCTGGATCCCCTGTAGACCGAGAGCGATACCAGCGTCTTGTTGGACGACTGATTTATCTGTCACATACACGTCCAGATATAGCTTTTGCTGTGAGTGTTGTTAGCCAGTTCATGCATGATCCTCGATCTCGTCACATGGATGCAGTGGTCCGAATTATTCGTTATCTCAAAGGATGTCCTGGTCGAGGTCTGCTATATACATCAAATGGCAATTTGCAAGTGGAATGTTATACTGATGCAGATTGGGCAGGCTCTTTGGATGATAGAAAATCAACATCCGGCTACTGCACATTCGTCGGGGGTAATCTTGTTACGTGGCGCAGCAAGAAGCAGAGTGTTGTAGCTCGGTCCACTGCTGAAGCAGAGTTTAGATCCATGGCACATGGTGTATGTGAAGTGTTGTGGCTGAGAATCCTTTTAATGGAACTAGGATTGTATCAGTCGAAGCCACTGATGTTGTATTGTGACAATAAGGCAGCACTTGATATTGCACACAATCCGGTACAACATGATCGAACAAAACATATTGAGATTGATAGGCACTTCATTAAGGAAAAGTTGGATCAAGAAATTATCGTTATGCCATACGTGAGTTCCTCTAACCAGCTTGCCGACATCCTAACTAAGGGCTTACCAGATAGGTTATTTTCTAGTCTTTGTTGCAAGATGGGGTTGTATGATGCATTCGCCCCATCTTGAGGGGGAGTGTTGAGGTCTAAATATGTACTTGTATAAATATGTAGTATCTAGAGGACCAGAATGTAAAAAAGGAACAAACAATATAGAGTAGAAACAGGGGAGCGAAGGGTCAAGAAGCTCCCAGAAATTCCCCAGCTTGTAGCCTCTACCGTTCTCCAAAATCTCTCTCTGATTTCCAACAATGTGACATGTTGTTATCTATATATGTTTGCATTTTTTGGCAACCGCTGCTGTTGTTGCCATGTCCGTTGATGCACACGCGGATAGCTCCCTCGACGACCAACAACTTGGTGAGGATGTTGAGGAAGTTGCTTTCTGGGCATGGACTCGAGCCCTGCTGGTAGATAGCATGTTAGACTTTGGTCTGGGCTTTTTTATGTGAGCATGCTAGCTAGCATTCTGCGGCTCCGCGTGGGCTACCTCCTGCCTTCCTCACCCACGGGCGGCTTGGGCATTGGCCATGTAGTAAAAATGGTCCAGAGTCAGAACTGTATCGTCCAAAGCAGAAGTCGTCGTAGTAGTAGTGTAGTACGTTGGTTCAATTTGCACATGTAAATTTGCGATCGAGTCTTGAGCTGAATTCTACTATATTTCTGAGTGTTGTGCTCTATACACTTGTATCACCAACTTTTGACGTGTGATCTAAGAAAGGAAGTTCATATAATTTTTTTGCTCCTGCTAAATATTGACGATCTGCTTATTTCGTCCGTCCAAGCGAGCTATCTGCATATATACGGTTGGTTCTGTTCAAGCTGGTTATCTCTTGGCTCCTGGCTCGACGCGCCTCTTTGCCTGACGCGCCTCTTGGCTATCGTCCATCGGCGCCGCCAATAAGCATGTCCATAGGCCATGGAGGTGCATGGGAGGTTGTCCTGGGTGACTGCTCTTATGGCCATAATTAATAGACGGGAAACATAAATTCAGAATGGGAAAACATAAATCCAGAATGACGTGCAATCAGAAAAGCTTACCTTGACTACAAGGATAAATCGTACCCTGTGAAACAAGGTAAATGCTACATATCTGAGGCTGGGAGCCAAAACACCCGACCTCTTCATCACTGTAATATTCCCCGCAACGATATAACGCCCTGTAGAGCACCTATATAATCCCCCATCCACGTCCAAGGTAGGTAACCACCACAAAAACCAAGCTGAAACTTCTGTTACCGGGATCAGGGACGAGGAGAATGACGTTGGCGATGGAAAGGAGGTGATGTGCAGCGACGACGCTCGCACTAGTGTTCACTGAACCACCTTGCCCTAAGGGCACCAACAGAGGAAGCGGTAGGAGACGGTGGTCTCATGCCATCCATCTAGGTTCGTAGCTTTGAGGCCACCAGCCAATTCGATTATCACCCAACCCAACGATAGTACTAGTGGTCCATTTTTGTCTCGCCTTTTGTACTTCTCTCGTCTCTCTTTCCTACTTTACTCAGAATGTGAACCAATAGTCTAAATAGTTTTACCTTTTGATAGTGAGGAGGTCGCCTCCTCTGCAAGATCCCGGTTATGCATGTCTGCAAGCAGCTACTTTATTTGTTGAGGACCATCCGATCCTACGTGGTCTGACGAGACAGCGGTCCATGGTGGAGCATTGGCCATGCCCTAAGGATGCTCAGCGTCATTCTGCAGCTTTTTTACAGCAGCTTCCCACGCGACTAGGATCTCACCAGCAGCGGCAGCATGTTGTAGCTCTAGGTTATCGTAAGCAACCACGTTATTCGACGTATATGTATCGACAAGTGTTCCTCCTGTCCCTGATGCCTCCTACTCCCCATGTAGCGTCACTATTTCCTCAACTTGTCCGGTCTCTCAATGTCTCATACAGTATGTTTTTCTATCAGAAACTTTCAACACTAGCACAAAAGTAGACCGGTTACTAGAGAACAAGCTAGATAGCTTGCTTTTATGCATTCGGTTGTGTGAACGTTTGATAGAAATGTACATGCAACGGGCACTTCATATATAGGAACACATTAGTGTTACGTACGTACTCCCTTTATTTGTCCTGACGGTGTAAAAGGTGGTTGACCGGTGTACCAGTATACATTACTGTTGATATATTTGTCATATATCCTCAATTAAAAACAAAACACACCTTGCACTTCCCTAATTCTCTACACCATTAATCCATCTCTTGCACGCGGATCACATCTCGCTTGACAACAAGACCACGAGCGGGTCCTTCCATTTAATTGATGCATGCAGGAGTATATCGGCCTGTCAACCAGCAAGAACTTGCTAACCGTCGATTTTCCGAAGAATAAAATGAGCACCGTCAAAAACCCGACTGCTCGGTATTTTGCTCTCCTTCTCAGCCATACTAGTTTCGCACGTGGTGACGGCGAGACGCAACCAATTGGAGCCATGGCACAATCTGACATGGCAGGACTTCACAATCTGACCTGCAATCCGATCGATGCTAGTGTTACTTTTAATCTTGTTCCGCTTCATATTTCTCAACTGCACTACCAACGCAACCAGTACTTGAACTCCCTCCTACCTTTTGTTGCATACTAATTTAATTTTTTTATTCTCCTATAAATAAGCAACTGATGTGAATCAATTCTTAGATAAAGAAGACTACACATATACTCCCTCCTTGCCAAGGCTTAAGGCGTAAAAATCTCAGCACAGTTTTTAAGGAGGTGATCTGTTGAAAGAAAATCGCTGCTTCTTTCCTTCCTTGCCCCTGCATGTATGCAGTTAATTTCTCGCACGCACATCTCTCGCCTCCTCGTCTCTCCCGCACGGTGTCCCCTCCCTCTCGTTCTTCTCTCCCATCTCACGCGCCATCAATGGAGATGGCAATCCTTAGCAAAATTTGGTGCCCAATCGGAGAGGAATTGGTAGAACTTTCATTGGGGAACAAGGTTTGCCACGGATCGCTCCCAAATCTCACGGTGGAGATCAAACAGCCAGGGAAGCGGCGACGAAGCGGCGACGAACTCTGGGCCTCACTGGTCTCCGGTCAGCAAGGAGATGGAACGCGGGTGACTCAAGCAGCGGCGGCCTTGGACGTGGGCCTTTGTTCGTTGGCGAGTCGAGCAACGCCGGGCTTGGTCGTCGCCCGCAGTTCGCGGAAACCTCAAGCGGCGACGACGGAGCTGACCGCCGCCAGCAGTTCACGGGAGACGGCCGCGACGACGGAGCTGGGCGCGGCCAGCAGTTCACGGGAGACGGCCGCGACGACGGAGTTGGGCGCGGCCAGCAGTTCATGGGAGATGGCAGCGACGACGGAGCTGGGCGCGGCCAGCAGTTCACGGGAGACGGCCAGCTTGTTCATTACCCTCTGTACGACGGCGTCTTCATGTTCACCAGTCCGTCGATCGCCGCACGAGGCCATGGAGGTGCTGGGCGCGGAGCAGCAGGGCGAGGTGCTCGTGGCCGTGGAGCAGCAGGGCGAGGTGCTCGTGGCCGTGGCGGTGCTGGACGCGGAGCAGCAGGGCGAGGCGCTCGTGGCCGTGGCGGTGCTGGACGCGGAGCAGCAGGGCGAGGCGCTCGTGGCCGCGGTGGTCGTGGTCCTCGTGGAAGAGGCCCTGCTGCTGGATCGTGGAGCTGGCAACGCAGATGAACATCGAGCAGATGGTGCAGGTACTGTTCGCATGCATTCTTTTCACTGTTCGCATGCATTTTACAGCAGGTACAAGGAGTACTGATCGTATGCATGTTTGATTGGAGTCGAGGAGGAAGAAGATATACAGCGCGTGGGAGTCGAGGAGGACGACGAACGCGTGCGCTGGGATCGCGGGGTAGTTCTGGCATCTTTTTTATCGGCAGGGCCTCGCGCCTTAAGGGCATCCACTATGTGGCCAAAGCCAAATATGCCACCTAAGCCAAATATGGAATCGGAGCTAAATTGCTCACTCTTTCGCAATGTGCGGTGATGCCAAATATTCTGCCATGTCTAGCAAAGGCTGACACATTCAATACTTTATTCCAATCTAATGCTACAAGTTCAGCCAAATGAGAAAGAAACTTTACATGCAGAGAGATACTAGTTTTTTAATCAGTTGATGAATTTGGGAGCGGCTCTTGTAGATGCGCCGGTTCCCTCTTTTAGAAATTTGGCACTATCTTCACAATGGAGGGAGCGGCTCCAAAAAGCCAAATTCTCAATTTGGCACCTCAATTTGGCATACACTGTGGATGCCCTAAGCCTCGACTAAAATTGTGATTTTTTTTACGCCTTAAGCCTTGGTAAGGAGGGAGTATGAGTAAACATCTCTCTTCCGTAGCCTGAGGTCCAAGGGGTCGTTCTTTTTTTCCGTATGAAAGTTTGAGGGTTGTCGAGTTGGGCTTGGGAGACAACGGGCATTCCAAACGTGCATGTGCAGACAGACGGGCTCGCACTAGTGTTTTTTATTAGATCAAAGGCTTCAAATCCCGTTTTAATTTAATAAAGCCCCACGGCCACGGTCACAACACTCGAGTGTACACCAGTTTACGATTACAACACAGAGGCAAGAGCTAACAGGCTTGAAGAGCCGACACAGCTACATAATGAGGAACACTAGCTACTGAGGAACGCTCAGACGTGGTCGCATTGAAAATGAGCCTAATTAAGCAAGATGAACAGCTCGTCTAGCAGGAGCGCGGCTGCGTCCTTGAGCAGGGGCCTCCACAGCTGCAAAAGTGTTATGATTTTGAAACACAGCTACTTGTCTGGGGAATTTCAGTTCAATAGAGTACTTATTGTGAATTAACAAAAGACTTCAACCAATAGCCGCAAAGAACACCCGGAACACGGTGCGCGACAACCCACTAAACCCTTGCAAAATCTGCACTAGATCTGCATAGCAGCATGGGTTATAGGGGACTTGCAGCATTTCCCTAACCCCAATCCGAACAAAGGCGGGTAAGACACACATCCGAAAATGACGTGAAATGCATCTTCCTGCAGGCCACAATGGTCGTCCGAAGGGCCATGTCTCAGCTTGATCTAATCATTCGAGGGCAGTCTCCGCTTTGTCAACTGCTAGAGAAAGATACGAATTTTTAGCCAAATCGGAGCTTCCCAAATATCAGCAGTCTAAGGGATCGACGGGCTCTCTCACAGCTTCATTACAACCACTTTGTAGAGAACTTCCCTGAAGGTTCAAGAGCCCACGACACACTAACACACTCCTCAAGGGGATCCTCCTCGCCGACTTCCTCCACAAGCCTTGCCCATTGGGACTGCTCCTGCGGCCAAAGCAAAGGCATTCAACATTGTGAGATTGCAAAGAGAGTTGTATATCTGGCAGCCAAATGCTCCTCTCATGTCCACAATAATCTAATGGACTAGCATATGCACAGACAAAAACGAGCTCCCAAACGGAAGGCCTCTTTAATCTTATGAATCGCATGCCAAAATTGGGAACCACCAGTCGGCATTGAAACAAAGAAATCAACTGCCCCTGTATTTAGCCCTAAGGATTCTGGTCCACAAACTGTTCTCCATAGCCACTTTACCATAAGCGCAAAGTTCAAAGGCTTAGTGTTGGAAACACCAAGACTGTCCTGGTCTATGGTTTTATAGATATGTTTCCAAGCCACCATGTGGTATTTATGTTCGTTCGCGCCCCCCCCCCCCCCCCCCCCCCCCCCCCCCCTCCTCCAGAAAAAAGGTCACTGTGTTTATCAAAGCCTGCATGGGTGTCATTGGTTAACAGGAACAGGTCCATCATGAAGGTTGGAAGACTTCACAAGGAAGCATCTACCATAGCAGCAGAAGACATAAACCTCCCTTGCCATGGTTCCGTTCTGAATCCCGCCCATGCCACTACCGGCTCCGGATCAACAATTGTAAGTCTTCGGTATGCCATTATGAAACCTAATAAGTGGATGGGAGAGCACCTTCTTGACAATTGAGGAGACTAGCCACTTTGGGTTGTTCACGCTCTGGGGCCCCCATCACAAAGACTTTGCTTTTGTGATTGTTGATCTACATACCCGGCATGAGCTTAGAGCAGATAAGAATGACCTTAAGGTTTGCAATGCCCATCCCCATCGTGTCATCATCATATTGAAGGTGGGTAATCTGATACCATGTAGGAGATTAGGGTTTGGGGGGAAGCCTCACACGTGATAACGTGGGGTTCCGGTGTGTTTATAAAGAGGCAAAAGCCTAAGAGTCCTAATACAATACTACTAGGTTTACAATACATATACCGACCTATACAACATATGTACATACTCTAACAGTAACGCCACTAGGGTAGTGTTTCATCTCGCCCTTAGGATGCTCACCATGATGTTGAAGCTTCTGTAGATCTACGTCCCACGCAACTAGGTTCTCGCCAGCTGCGGCGGCGTGCTCTAGCTCTAGGTTACCGTAAGCAACCACATTCTTTGGTGCATGTGTTTTGATGAGTGTTCCTCTTGTCCATGATGCCTCCTACTCCCTATGTTTTGTCACTATTTCCTCAACTCGTCCGATCTCCCATAGTCTTATATGTTTTTCTATCTGAAAGTTTCAATACTACCATAGAAGTATCGACCGATTACTAGAGAACAAGGTAGCTTACTTTTATGCCTTTGGTTGCTTGAAAGTTTGATAGAATGTCGATGTAACGGGTAGTTCATATATAGGAACACCTAAGTGCTACATACACTACCTTTATTTGTGTGTGCAAAAGGTGGTTGATCAGTGTACTAGTATACATCAGTGCTGATATATTTGTTATATATTCGCAATTGAAAACAAAACACACATGACACTTCCCCAATTTTCTACTCCCAGTTACTAAACTCTTAAAGTAGATTATTGTTTATTCTGCTTTGTGTACCGCTATGTACTCTGATGTTCCACTCCTAGTTATACATACACTGTTTATTAAAGTCTTGTATAAACATCACACTTGCATGTCTCGAGAACCAAAATAGACCGAGATAAAACGATACCAATAATACAATGTCGGTGTCATACATAGGTGATCTTATTTTGTCACGTTTGCACAGACTTTATATGTGTTCTCTATAAAGCAATCATAATTTCATTATATTTTTCAATAATATGGGTCGTTTTATTAAACTCGTAAGCTAGCATCATCTCGTTGTTAAATTTCATAGGAGCTTCGATGTGGCTTCCGCGTAGTAGAATGCACACATATTTTAAAAACAAAGAGAGACCAGAGGAATACAAAGAAGAAAAAAAAGACATCTCTCTTAGGCGCGGCCTCTGCCAGTGGCACCTCCTACCACCGCTTTTGCTTGATCTAACAATACCCACTATTGTGGATCCTCGAGATCTCCGTTGAGTCATGTCTTCTCTAACAGTTGTTGAGAAACCTTACCAAGTCATGAATCTCCTTATATCTTTGTGACACATTTTGTGGCTCTAACAGGTGATCTTGATGTCTTCTCTAGGGCATACGTAATGTATAAGGGATGCTTTTGCTATAAGGTGGGTCCCACTTTTCTTATGAAATTCTCCAAAATGTAAAAAGTGTACTTTTATTCATAAGATGGGACCCGCATATCTTATCATGGTGCTACATGCATGAGTAAGAGGAGAGAGGGAG
Organism: Poa annua; assembly: GCA_026929855.1. Taxonomy (NCBI): domain Eukaryota; kingdom Viridiplantae; phylum Streptophyta; class Magnoliopsida; order Poales; family Poaceae; genus Poa; species Poa annua. The sequence continues at coordinate 1,492,785 of CM049436.1, forward strand.
TTATTTTTCTATTCTCTTATGGCACATGACAAGCTTGAGGTGCACCTTAAGCTTATGGACACGCTTATTTTCTCAGTAATGTATAAGGTGTACTTTCTGCAGTGCCACGTAGGACTTAAGATGTGCCCTACATGTGATCTTCTATAACTGTAGACGACGTCGGGACTAGGAAACACTGTAGATGGCGTCTAGCACATCCTATCCACCTACTCTGTAGTAGTGTTAACGCACCACCTTAGGACACCGACTACATGACACAGTCCTCACCTGGAACCTAGCTACCGGACTACCGGCTCCCTAGACGGAACGGCCATCCGACTGACTCGACCTGGAACAGACTGCAGAGTCGGGCACACTCTCGACTCAGGACACTCCGCGAAGTCAAAACCTTGTCGACTCCAGCCGGATCCGACCACCCAAAATACAAGTCTATTTCAAACAACACCCACCTCGTTTACAAGCTCGAACTCCCCTTACGAGTACATGTATGCCACAACCAACCTATGGGGAATGCGTGCCTGCATTCATGTCCTTATGGCCCAACCCGGGTCATCCGTCCCGGACCAGGGCACATCGACACCCCACGCTCTTCCGCACCCAAAGGTACCGAAGCAAGCAGGCAGCACAGCACACCCCGACCGAAAATAATAGTTTGGCTATTTTTTTTTATAGAATTAGAGGATACAACATAAGAAGATATACAAAGGTCAGTTTTGCAAAACTGGCAGGAATATTTTTTTTATTTTTGTCACGAAGACCCAACAGATGGGCCCAAGCGGTCAGAAATAGTGTTAACACGACTAAATTAGTGAATTAGTGTTCCGCATCACAACTTTGCCCCCAACGGGAGATGGTCCCTCATGATTAGGGATGGCAACGGGTCTGTACCACGGTCACTAAGCTACAACCTTGGAGCTCTTTGGTGCAATGCTAATTGGTGTGCGCTAGTGCAGACTTCCACATCGTCCAATTTATTAGCAAGGTCATGAGCATCCATGGCCTTAGTGTCTATTCATGCAATGATTTTTTTTTTTTTTGAAATGGAGGGTGAATTCTCGGCATGGAGAATGTATGATCTAATCATTGCAATATGGAGGTGAAGGGCATGGAGAATGTATTTGTAGGCTGTATCTATAGAGCTAATGGTTAACGCTAAGAGCAAGTTTAATAATATAGCCAGCAGCTGGCTATAAGATCTTGTCATATCATATATAGCCAACCTTATAGCCAACATGTATAATAGTGAAACATAAGTATGTGTTATTTTATTAAAACATGGTCCACCTCCCACTCTCACATAGTGACTAGGAGCACGTGCTAGATCTGGCTATTATATAAGAGCCCACTTCCTTTCTCTCACCTCTTCTCACTCCTCCACGTAAGTATAAATATAATATTTAAATCCTTATAGCCAGCTGAGTGGACTCTATTGTACTTGCTCTAAACTGCCTTTTTTCATTCCATTTCCACAAAGAAGGTATATATTTATCCGTGCCCGACCCCACAAACAATGGCTCACGTATGCCGTATGCGACTCTCCGTCACCATCGCAAACATATGGTGGAGGGTCAATCTCTTCCATATCCATCTTGTATATAATACATCACACCAAACAGAATGCTGGAGGCCACAATACTGAATCATAACAACATTTTTCGATATATATTATTTCCTGACGTGCATTAATGTAACACATGCACATAATACAATACAATAAATTGTAAATGTAGAGTTGTTCTTAGAAGGTAACATGGAGCAAGCAGAAGTTTGTTATCCTTTTAAGTAAAACATCGTGTTGGGCATTACATGGAACAAAACAAAACCTAGTGAATATAGTGAGCTCATCTATCATGCTCTCACATGTCCTTTTGATCCCTCCATGCACGTTGTAGTATCTAGGTAGGCTTGAGAGGCAACCGGAAGCTAAGGCAAGTAGTTATTACAGCCATGTTGTGTGTTTTGTGACATATCTTCTGGACACCTAGTTGAGTTCCCTAGCATTGTTTGAGCTTGCCGTGACCCAATGCGACATCATTCTTCACAAGACGCCATTTGTTTGCTTTTGGCACGGAGATGATAAATGTTTACGGTGCGACGTCCTGGATGGCTCCATCTAATTATATATGATTGTGCTTACACAACTTGCGAATTAAACTTTGCTTTATCACATTTATTTGTAGTCATGGGAGATTGCTAGAAAGGTGGAGGTTCTTATGTTGGTGTGTTTTAAAAGAATTGGTATAGTACTATTGTTAAATATATGGAAAGAGAGCAACTTAAGTTTTTGATAGACAAATTAAGATGGGCATGCAGGAATCAAAATACACAGAGTTAACTAAATGATGCTTGGGAAGGCCAGATTATCACAGTTCAAGCGATGTTAAACGCAGACAAAGTATGATAAACAAAGTTAGCCCACTGATACTTTATACTTAGCATAACGGAAAAGCATTTGCATAAGTTTGTTGTATTCTTTTTCCCGAAGAATAGGCCACATCTTCTTGAATTAATACCTTCCAACTAAAATCTACGGGCCAGGCATCAAACCTTATTAGTTTATTGGACACACTATTGACTGACATGCATTATTGTGTAACAAGTGCAATGCGTTCTCTATATACATATGCAAAATTCTGGAACCATGTTGTGAAGCTAGCACAGCGCAACCAGCCCGACCGAACCATGTTTCTCTTTTACTTGCATGTTCAGGTCTTCAAGGTTATCGCTGGGTAACTGAAGCTGGTGATTGATGATTGCTCTAGGCATACCTGTGAGCTATGCCATTCGTTCAAAATAGGGGGAGAATTTCAGTTCCAGGCTTCTGCACCAACTAGCGATGCACACAGCCGTATAAGTATAAGTATCAGAATTTTATCTTGATTAATAAACGATCGAAGCATGATCATTAGGATAAATTTCATGAGTATTAGGAAGGACTGATCCTCAAGTATAAATAGGTACTTAAATTCACATTTCTCAGGACTTAAACTTGGGTATTGGGTTTGTATATCCACTCCACAAACTAGTTGAGCTAGACTCACCTATCTAAATGCAGTGAACTCTTCTCTAGTTACTGCCTAATGAAACACGGCTCGGCTGCACCCAGAGTGACTCGCTCTCTCACTGATCCCCGCCGGCACCGGCGCTACTCCAACCTCTGCTCCGCCAAAAAGGCCCCACATCGACACTAGATGATATATATGTTTATATACTTTGCATAGCCATTACTATACAAGATCGATGAACGCTTCTCGTTATAAGTGCATAGACGCGTGGCTCTTGTAAATTTGTGCATCATTTATAGCACTTTGGTGAAAGAGATGCACACGACGATGAATTCATAGTCCAATCAATGGTACAACATTCGTAAAATGTTGAAAGTCATTTTCAGAGAGGTACACTTACCGGAGTACTTTACCAAGCGATGACATCAAATCAATGCAAAAGAAAGAGGCACACCCACCAACCAATCATACAACGCGCATATGGGCGTCAATATATAACGCACCATCTTCACACAACTACACATGTAATGATAGGCTCGACAATCGACCACAATCGATTAAGCTGTGTATGAAAAAGACATAGGAGGTAGTTGCCTGAGAGACCAGACGAGAGACGAGGTGTACATGAAGGTAAAAGGCATTAGGGAATATGAGACTCCGGGAAGAAAGACGTCAATGCTTAGCAGAGAACACGACCATCATCTAATGGTGCAACCAGCTTGATCAAAAACCCTGGCACTGTACGTAGCGAGGGACACAAGAACTCGGATACGTACGGTTGTGATTATTGTGAAAGCATATAGCATAAACTAGGATGGCTTAGTTAAAGAAAACTCGGTAGATTGGGCCAATGGTGAGCTTAACCCTGTCACATGATGAGCATAAAACAGACCAAGAGAGGCAAATAAGTGGTTTTGGATTTTTGCCCTCTTTCGCATTTTTTGGCAGAACTTTCATCATCTTCATGATGAATTTTTTTTTTGTCTTAGCTTGACGTAGTGTTAAGAGATCACGCCTTGAGAAGGAGAAAAGCGTATATTAGTGAAACACGTCTTTCGTTCCCAGCTCCGGCCGCCGTGCGCCGCCCCCGCCCCTCAGCAGTAGTCCGGCGAGATGCCGCGGGACCGCGACGAGCCGGCGGCCGTGCGCGTCTACACCGTCTGCGACGAGTCCAAGTAACCACCGTTCCCCCCCCTTAACCCTAACCCAGCCTCTCCGCGACTCCGCCGCCGCTAATCCAGTCGATTCGGTCGCAGGTACCTCGTCGTCCGGAACGTGCCGGCCCTCGGATGCGGCGACGAGCTGGGCACCCTGTTCTCGACGTACGGCCCGCTGGAAGAGTGAGCCACCAGCGGCCCTGAAAATCCACATCCTCTTCGTTCACGCTCACCTCTTTGTTTTGGTGTTCAGGTGCAAGCCCATGGACGCCGAGGACTGCGAGGAGTACACCGACGTCTTCTTCATCAAGTTCTCGCAGGTCAGCAACGCGAGGTGACTAATGCCTGTCATTCGATTCGAGTGTATGATGCTTTGCTTAGTTCAGGTCTTTGGCACCTGGGCACCAATTCTGAAGCCAAAAGTTGCCCCAAGTACGTTTCTGTTCCCTTTTTTTTTAACTTAAATGCGGTACTGGCTCCGCTCTGTCATGTTGCAGGTTTGCGAAGAGAAAGTTGGATGAGTCCGTATTTCTTGGCAACCGTCTGCAGGTGTCATATGCACCTCAGTTTGAGAGTATTGAGGATACCAAGGAGAAGCTGGAAGTCAGGAGAAAGGAAGTCCTTGGCCGGATAAGATGTACGGTTATATTCGTGTGAAAATATGTCTGAATCTTACAATACACGTTTGTGTTGACCAAATGTAACCAAGAGATATAACTTGGATTATCTGCATTGCTAGTATATTTATTTTCCTTTGTGCTTGAATAATTCGATTTGGACATTTCTTTTGCATTTTTCAGCACCAGCTGGAAGCAGACCTGAAGGGCTATCTCAGTATTCACTGGGACAGGGATCGTCTAATGGGAACTCACACCATCAAATGAGCTCCAATAAGAGGTTAGTACTTAGTAGTAAACACAACCTTTATTTGGTTTGGTGGTGTAAAACTGATAATTCAAAGTTGTTCATAATTCGGCGCTGCTATACGTACGACATATTACGTACGATTTTCGTCCGATGCTAGCTGGCAGCGACTTACCAGTTACCACACGCGGGGGGTTATGGAGGTGGAATTGTTTCGTACACGATTTACGTTTGGGTTTGGGTCGGGCTGGACCATTGTCTCTTTCATCTAGGTAGGCCCCACTTTTACTCTAAATAGTATGCCGAATGTATTTTCCTTAATTGCAAAGCAAGCTGTCTTGTCCTTTTCGCTTCAAATTACTTGACTTACATTTGTCCAAATATGCATGTATCTCTATATTTAGATAAATATAAGTCACCTAATTTAGAGACGGAGCGACTAGCTGTTGCTACCGCTATTTTATATTTGCTCGCCTGAGGCTGTCTCCAACGGGGCGATCCAAACGGACATGTCATTTAGATCGTTTTTGTCTGTTTAGGTCGCCGAAAGGACAGACCTTGTCCGCGTCGGTCTGCGTGGTTGTTCTTCGCCTTCCCAGAGTACGGTCACTGGAGCGGCGTTGGCGAGTTGAGGTAGGCGATAGGCGGTGGCTTGGATTTCTGCACGCGCCGAATTGGGGAAATGGCTGTGCCAAGTGGGGCCAATGAGAGGATAATGGCTGGACTCGAGAGTCTCCCTTGTTGTCCGCACAGACGCAAACCTGGCCCAAATTTAGGCCAGGGATGGGTCGGTGGGATGCACGGCGGACCAAAATCGGACGCGTTTCGATTTTACGTCTGCGTGTTGGGTCGGTGGGATGCACGGCGGACCAAAATCGGACGCGTTTCGATTTTACGTCTGCGTGTTGGGTCGTGGTTTCGATGTTAACAGATGGGCGTGAATCAAGACAGACTCAATGAGTCGTCCTGTTGAAGTTATCCTAATTAAATTTGTGCAATGTGGTGTCCTAAAATATACAGCGGTTGGAGTTTGAATTTTTGGTGATGTAAATTTCACATATGCTGTTTGTATACTAAAATAAATAACCTACTCACTCCGTCTCAAAATAAGTAATTTTGATTTGTCTAAATATGAATGTATCTAAACTTATTTCATATCTCTAGATACATTCGTATTTGAACAACTTGAAAACACTTATTTTAGGACGAGAAAAAATATTAAAGATGTTCTATTTCTCAAAAAAATAAATTGGAGATGTTGACACAAGCCTTGCAAGTTGCGGGCGGCAGCCTCTGCGTTGAGCTAGCTAGCAAGGCGAGGTCGCTCTGCATGCAGTTCAGCTTTCAGCTCGTTTTGGATTTGGTCTAGACTTTGGATCAAGAGGCAGGAGGCAGGAATAATTAGCACAACAACAGGATTGAAAGCATCGGACGTTTATCGGACAAGAAACGTCAGACGTGTAGCACTTTCGTTCATAATTTACTCATTGTAGGATTGTGTTGCCACTAAAGAGCTGACACTGCTATCATGATTGATTCTGACTACTAATTTTCGAATGGATAGTTGTGTGATGGTTTGTGTAGCTAAATTGGGATGACCAAAGGAATTTGAGAGCTATAAGGTGCAAACTAGTTAAGAGGTTTTGTTGGATTATTATACTGGCATAGTCAAATTTTGTGTTAGGACATTGTAACTCATTTGTTTGCTGGCAATTTTGCCAGGTCGACAATCTAATTGTGTCAGGACATTGTAGTTGCCGGCAATTTTGCCACGTCAATGATCTAATTGAATAGCTTGCTGTTTGTGTTCGGACGCGCTGAGCTTTCGTGCATCAGTTTGGATGCTCTAGCTTGGCAGTACAGTTCAAAATTACGTGTGTTTATGGTTTGATATATTTGATAATCGTACAGTTGTATACAGTCTTATTCTTTTGAAGGTTTTTACATGCAGAACTACAATACTTACCTAAAAGCTTAAAACAATTAAACTTGACAGTTTTCCGAGAAAAATGTAACAACATGGCAACTTCTATAAAGTTTCATCTTATTATCTTCAGGGAATACACAAAGACAATGCACACTTCTCAGTTCGAGGATACCCGTTTCAGTCATGTGTCCTCTAATAAGGTATGTAGTAGTAAAACCAATGTTTAGGCTGTTCATTGAGGAAGACTGGAGCATTTAATAAGCAAACCAGATCCTGCTATAAGGCAACTTACTTTGCAGAAAGTCTAGGAAGAAACTTCTATCAACTAAGATGCATTAGTACCAGAAAGCCAACATTACTGAACTAGCCTATGCAAAGTACCTGGCAAGGGCAAAATCTGTAACTTGTTATCTACAATGCTGACATTTGCATCATTCTTTAGGAGTTTCCCTGAAATCCCTTTCTCCTTTGTATTTCTATTGACTATACGCTTTTTGATCAACTTATGGAAACTATGGTTTGTAATTATAGGACTATTTTCCATCCGAGTCAATGAATGCAACGGTAAATTTAGTCAGACAGAAGCTTGATAAGGTAAGAGTATATGTGTTACCTGTCATTTTCCATGCATCAGCCACAAGATAAACTAAAAGGTCCTTTTTTCGAAATACCAGATACAGTCCGGCAGTGATACTTCCGATGCTGCCGCAGCATCCAAGAAACCTAGGGTCGATAACCGTAGACGTATTTGAATCCGTGGAAACTATGATAGGGCCTACAATGTGCTTTTTTTCCTCTTCATTTGGTGCAATTACTTTTTCATCATTTGTAATAGGTTTTCTAGTTAATGAGCTGCAGGAGAAATGATGTAATGTAATGCAATATGATAATGCTAGACTCATTAACTCTTATACAGTTACACCTTTGTCTATATGTTCTGTCCATCTCACCCAACAATTATATATCAAGTTTCTTGACTTTCTATCGGTATGCTGATTGACCTTTACAATCTTTTGCAGTAAGTGACATTTGTCCGGATTAAAATTGCTTCCCTTTTCAGCCACCACTGGTTGACAAATGAGGCGTACCTGTGATACAAGTGTTTGCTTTTTTATTAAAGTTAACGGCTTTAACTATGTGGAATTGTGGATGTGAATGTTGTTAGCCAAAGAGCCATCCAGGAAAAGGACAAGCAGTCTCACAACAGATCATGTCGCTGACGCTCAGTGGGAAACATAACAATTCAGTATAGTTATGAGTATTCCAATATCTGATTGGATAATCGGAACCTATCATGCCCACACCGGTTTTCTGTCTCTCCGCCGCACTCGACAGAAGTAGGATCAATTTTGTGGATGAGCGGCCTAGAGCAGTATACTAGCAATGATTCAGAGAACTGGCTAGCAGCATAGTACTGGCATTTTGAAACACAAGCTTGCTGTTCAACTTAGAAGCAATAATTTTTGGTACAGTTTGTTGCGATAGTTTCCACATTATAGAAAAATAACATTTTTTAAATAAATAAATACAATAACTGTAACTTGCTTGTAAGAGTCTCAGTTCCTCTATAAGGATTATTAATAACCTTGCTTTGTTGACGATACACAACTAGACTTTGATCATACTGAAATTTGTTATGTTCATCATAGGTTGCAACTAATACTAAAATTAATTTAGTATTTTCCTTTTGATATCCGTCCATCTGATAATGATGGTTACGTAGTTCTGGAATTATGTCCTGGCTCTGCAGTACTAAATCATTAATAGTTTCAAGCACGTGATCATACAAACAAAAGAATAAACTTTCTGAAATAGTCAGTTATTTGGCTTTAAAACAGGCAAATGGCAGACAAGAAAACAACCTAGAGAGGAAATACGTGATAAATTCCCTCTACTTTCGATTTTTTTTTCCACATCATCTTGTGAGTTTATTTTTCGCATAATTTACTATTGATGGTAGAAAGAACGTCTCGAGAATGGAAAATCATAAATCCATTAAACTCTTCTCTCGTTACTACCTTTTTTCTTGAATTTACCACATATATTAAACCAACAAAGATTACATGATTACATCGATTATAAAAACAAAACTAAAATAGACTAGCAAATCTATGAGATCTTCAAGTCCGTTCTTCATCCATGACACAATCTTGTACTTTTCTGAAGGCAGCCGTAGAACAACTCCAAAACCACCAAACCACACACCTGTGAATACCACCGAAGGTTCTCCCTTTTCAAGTCCGTTCTCTCGTTACTACCTAATGAAACACGGCCCGGGTGCACTCTCGCTCTCTCGCTAACCCTCATCGGCGCCGGCTTTGCTCCAACCTCTACCCCATCGTGATCCGTCAAAAAGCCCACACAAGTACACAACCATGACTTGAGCCGGTGGCAAGCGCCTCTGTGATGATTTTTCTCATCGACACTAGCTGATATATATGTTTATATACTTTTGGTAAACGATGCGTAGGGATTATTTGTGTTCACGTGAAGACCAGTTCTTGGCTCCCTGCATGGCCAGTACTCTACAAGATTGATGAAAACTTCTCGTTATATCCAGTGCATAGCGTGTGTGGCTCTTATAATTTTGTGCATCATTTATAGCACTTTGGTGAAATTGATGTACGCGAGAAAACGATGAATTCATAGCCCAATCAATGTTACACCATTCGTAAAATGTTGAAAGTAATTTTCACAGAGGTACACGTACGAGAGTACTTTACCAACCGATGACATCAAACCAATGCAAAAGAAAGAGGGCACACCCACCGACCAATCATACAATGTGTATATTGGCGTCAATGTATAACGCGCCATCTTCACAGAACTACACAAGTAGTGGTAGGCTCGACAATCTACCGCAATCGATTAGGCCGTGTATGAAAAAGAGAGAGGTGAAGGTAAAATGCTTAAATGAGTATCAACAACGGAAGAGAACGGCGTTGCGAAATAATCAGCTGACAAAAGAGGAAGTGCAATGAAGACGAATTCTAGGGTATACGCTTTCCGGGCATGAAAGCGCCTACAAAGAAAACACGCCATGCTAGTTTTTTCTCTCATTTCCGCAAGGTAGGTCTGGATCCACCATGACCGACGCGTCCCCCGCTCCCGCCGGCGACTCGCCGCCGCAGCCAGAGAGCGGCGGCTCCATCTCCTCCGTGGTGGCCTCATCCGCCTCCTCCGCGGCGGCCGCGGTCGCGGACTTCACGCGCCGGGGCGAGGCCTTCGGCGCCGACGTGGCCGCCGCCGCCAGGGCCGCCGTCGACACGGCCACCGCCCACGCCCACTCCTCCGCCGTCTCCGCGTCGGATGCCGCCAACGCGGCCATGGCCGAGGCCCTCGCCGCCTTCCCCACCATCACCCACGCTGCAAAGGTGCCGCCTTCTCTTCTCGGCAACAACCATTCCCCCTCACTCCGATCGAAATTCGCTCAAGCTCGAACCAATCTTTCCGCTGGTCATTTGTATGCAGGAGGAGTTTCAGTGGGTGAGGAGCGAGTACGTTGCTCGTGAGGAGATGGCCTTGGGGAAGATCAAAGGTGCGCTTCTTGTCTGAAAAATCCCATATCAAGATCAACAATGTGTAGCTTGGTTCAGATATGTCTGATTTTTATGTATTCAATTTGGATGTCTCGTTGGTTTCTTTTTCTGGCCGTATAGTTTTTAATCAAATAATGTAACTCAATTTGAGCTCCGTTTGCAGAGGGTGTCATCATGGCAATCGAGCATCCGGGCATCGCTGCAGGCTCCACCGCTGTCGCGGGAATTGTGCTGCTCAAAAGTATTCTCATTTCCCTTGGAACTCTTTTGCTTCCTAGTGTTATGTTGGATAAGTCTGAGCTGTCTGTATAAGAATTTGATGGCATCTTATAATCCTGTCTTTTTTATTCACAAAGAAATGAGTTCGATTCGTAAACACTTGTAGAGGTAATGACTTTTGGTTGTTGGTGCGACATTGGGAACTTATTCTCCTTGTACTATCTGTAATGAGGATTTTAAATTTTGTAGTAATTTCTTACAGTTGATTGGAATGTCAACCAGTTAACTATCTGGGATTTTTCCTGTGGGTTTTCAAGTTTCTGTGCATTATTTATTCTAATAATATCTGATTAGGTGGTATATTAAAGGTGCTCTGAACTTCAGTTCAAATTATCCAACATATAATGGGTAGATATAGCTTGTAGCATTTCATGGTACTGAACTACAACAAGGTTGTTAATTTGGTGGGAGTTTGCTCCATGATTTTCCATGAAGGTTGAAATTTTGTGTGCTTACTTAGATGAGTTATATATTGCTAAGTTTAGTATGACTGAAACACGGTCATTATTCATTGCAGGGCCAAGGAGCTACCTAATCCAACGTGTACGGCGCATATTTGTCAGCAAGGAGGTAAGCACTATATGTCGGTTTAATTAGCTCGCACTTTAGTACTTTACTGTGACTTGACAATGATATTTGCTACCTCCATGTTCTGGAAGCTACACCAACCATCCTGTAACTTGCCATCTCGTACTACTTGCTGCCTTGCTCTGTACCCATTGAACAAGTTTAATTATTTGCATAAGCATGTTTGATATGATTCATTGTGTTTCGGAAAACAAAACATGAACACAGTTTTATGTTCTTGTATGGTACCTCCTGTCCTCAAATGGAAGTTGTTTTTTCTTAGAAATGACATGAACATAGGTGGATTGTCTAATACAAGTTTCCATATTGTAGACCCTACTTTCTGGCATCCAAGCTGAAGTGAATCACATGCGGCAAACTGTCAATCTTGTGTCGAATGAGAGCCAAAAGTTGATGGTAATTTCTTTTATCTATAGAAAACCGAGATACTTTTTTCGACATTGAGTTATATTTCTGTTACTCATGGTTTAAAATTATTGCATATGGAATCCAGGATAGAGCGGCAACAGCAGAAAGAAGATTCCAGAAAGGATGGAATACTCTCAGGCATGTTTTTCATTGTTTTACCCTGTACCACTTCTCTCTCTCTCTCTCTCTCTCTCTCTCTCTCTCTAACTTAATATAACATCGGGATGAATGTACACCTTCTCAGGGAAGAAGGGCGTTCCATTCAGAGCGAGCTGAAGCAAATCAGTGATATTGAAAATCAAGCAGTAGGTTTGTAGCTATTCCTTCAGAGATCACTGCTTTGTGTTATGGCTTGGAACTTTTGTGTGGAAATTTCTTCTCTTAAATCTTACATATGATAAAATGCTCCATCGGTAGGTCTCAAGGGGATTCTGGATCAGCTTCCGAGAGGACATGCATCTGAATTTCGATCAGAGGTTAATACCCATTTATCTTAGTACCTTCATAATAACCTGAACTTTGCAAACTATGTGCCTGAATCCGGCCACTGTAGATTGTGCCAGTCTCTTTTACAAAGCCGTGGCTATTTTGTTGATGAAACTGGAGAATTCTGTAATATGAATTCATGCCAATATTTTTTCCCCTTCTCCTTGCAGATTTCTGGCCTAGCCTCTCAGGTCAAGAAGGACAAGCGGGTGCTCAACTCTGCCCTCACCAAGATTGTGAACTACGGCGTCCCTATCTAACCTGCATCTGTTTTCCCGCGGCCGCATCTTCAGGAAGACAAAGTGCAAGGCACCGGTGGACCTCTCAGCTGTGAAATTGTGTTCCTATTCCAGAAGGAACGTTAACAGCAATAAGTTTTGTCACTCTTGCAGACCTGTAAATGTGTTCCTGACCAGCAACAGATGGCATTTTTGGCGGCTTGTTTGCTCATCGACCGCATGGGCTGATGTAGTTTTATTGTTTGGTATGTGTGGTTGGTAGTTCTCTCGTTCTGCTTGCTTGCATGATGCTGCCACCACAATACATGGTACCACTGGGCTAACGTCAGTTTGTTTAGGTGTAGGGGTCCTATGAAATTTCCAGTTCCACCCACATCTAAGATCCGGTACGGTGTACATGTAAGACCACATGCATGAATTTGCTAACGTTCAACTCTTATCGACAGTTCTTCGAACTATATATATGTGGATCAACAGATGCAAATTGAAAAGTCGCCTTTTTAATACAAAAAAATGGTCCTTTCTGGTTCTCTGGTGTCTAATAATATAGTCCACCAATAGTATTTACCAATCACTTAGTGCTGTACCTACACAGGTATGACGAATGAAAAAATTGGCATCAGTTGCTCAGTACTATAGTTCAAATTAAATTAAGAATACAAATGACACCAGCGGTCTGACCATCCGCTGCTGGGAGCAGCATATGGAGTGTAGTTACAACTTGCCCTTTTATATCTAAACAAAACAAGCATCCATCATGCTTCCTGAATCAGACATTGGTAAAAAATTAGCAGATAAATACAAGCCTCGCCACATTAGTTCTGGGATAGAAACAGTTCTGCAATACAGTAAAAAAATGCATTACACTGGATCATTAATTTGTCACAAACGCAAAGCAGTCCAGCAGAGATAATATATATTGGATCGGTGGAACTCTATCCGACCAGTCCAGCAGTCTAACCTTGCTTCCAACTGAGCACCGGCACTGTTTATTTTAACATGAAAAACTAACATAACTGTTGTCTGTTGCAATGCAGCAGCGACTAATTTTGAAATAGAAACTTTAATACGCTGCACATTGCATAATGGCCTCATGTCACATTTTCTTAGTTCCAATGTGTGTTGTAGTTATATACCATGGTGTTGTGATGAACATGTTCATAACCAAGCCATGGTTTCTCCTGAACAGAATGATGGCACTAACATATCAGAATCCAGGAGTGAAACCATCAGTTTCATCACTTGCTAGCAACAACCAAGCCAGCATCTAACAGGCATACAACAGCAACATCAAACATACAGTTACCAAAAACTTTTCATGGCCTGTCCTTGGTTAATGCAAATCCGAAGCTGGTCGGCACCTCCCCCGCGCAAGCGGTGACGAAGTCTTGAGCAAGGTGAGGTGCAGCTTCCTTATGAGGGCATACAAACCTCTCCCTGAACACCTTCTCGGTCACCGTGACCGCAGCATAGTAGTCTCGGTCTTGATGTAGCAATCCGTTGGCCTTAAGAAACCTAAACACGTAGTACCTTGGCCTGAGACGGCCCTCCAAGCTATAACAGAGCATCGACGGCCGGTTAGCCATGTAGGCCGGTTCCAACCCCACCTCAGAGATGAGGAATTCCGACTTGCGCCGAACACTATCCTTGGAACACATGAGCAGATGAGGGAGCTTAGAAAGAGCGACGCCCACCTCGGCATCCGACCACCTTAACGTGCTCTTCAAGTGCTCCACTTTGGCGGCGATCTTCTCCTCGCCGAGGAACACGACAGCGTGCAGCGCGTGCCTGAACATAACGGACCCACGGGGCACGCCGAGAGCTTCGGTGCACGCCACCATCGCCTGCACACGCTCGAGATGATCGGTGGCGAGCAGCGGCGCCTGTCCGGACATCTCAGACCCGCGCGGGGCCGGGACACCGAGACCTTTGCCGCACGCCACCATGGCGTGGACGCCTTCCACGCTGGCGCTGAGCAGCCATGGGTAAGACAAGCACAGCTCGGCAATACGGCCAGCACCTAGCCCGCGTTCCTGCAGGATCGCGACGTTGGGCTTGACCACCTTCTCGAGGCTGCGCATATGGAGGTTGGAATTGTTCCTGAGCACCGGGAGGAGGTTCTGGAAGGAGCCAAACAGGGACATGAAGTAGTGCAGGTTGGGGAGGACGGCTTTACGCCGGATGCTGGTGGGGGAGAGCGAGACGAGGCCCGTGATCTCGGAATGCGACAGGCCGAGGCGGGTGAGCCCGACGAGGGTGGGGGTCAGGGTCCTCTCGACGCTGGCGCAGAGTAACAGCGGGTCCTTGGCGACGGCGGCGGCGACGGCGGCGCCGGAGAGGCCCAGGCCGGCGAGGAAGGCGAGGACGGCGTCGGGATTGGAGGGGGACCTGAGGTGGGAGAGCTTCGTGGAGGCCTTGCGTGCCTGGGGTCGGGTGAGGCCGCAGGTGTCGACGAGGTACTCCTCCACGGCGAAGCTAGGGTTTGGGGGGACGGCCGTGGAGAGGAGGCGGTGGAGTGGGGAGATGGGGGAGTTGGCAGGAGCAGAAAGGATACGGGCTAGGACGCAGCTTCGAAGGCGGAGCATGGCGGCGGCGGCCGGCGGCGGCGCGGGAAAGCGAGCGCCGCCGTTGGAGCCAGAGAAAAGCTCGTGAATGAAGACTGGAGCGTGTGGTGTTTCTGTTTAGGCGATGAGGACTGTGGGCCAACTCTTGAGCGCAGTGGGCCTTATCGCTCCATAAAGGCCCATATGAAGACAACACTTGTCTTAAAACTTCTCACTAAATAGTAGTACTGCCTCTGAACCGTAAAATATTTTCGTAAAAATACGTCGCCAGCTATACACAATAGTTGTATGATATGTTGTTTCCTTCCGACACATTATACGGATCGAAGGTAGTTAGTAAAAGATTCAGAGTTCAGCATTAACACCCAGCTCGGGTTCGAACAAAAACAATAGATTCTACCTTGTCTGAAACAGTTATTTTGGGACGGAGAGAGCTGGGTGCGTGCTGACAATGAGAAGCTTACAAAGCTCAGGAAGAAAAGTACTACTTCTGGCCAATGAATCATCGACTAGATCATTCAGGTCCGACTCTAGATAGACAAAAATCAGCCACTCACTTCAGGGTGATCCTTCAGAATCAACCACTTCATAGTGTTTGCAGTTTTCCTCTCAAACATGCCAACTTCATAAAACTACACACAAACAAAATCCGTGACAATCTTACTATGATATAAGAAACAGAAGAAAAAAAACTACTCCTCAGTTATCACCAATAAGAGATCATGTCATACACGTGCTATAGGATTTGAGCACAAATTTCAACCAAGTAACCAAAGGAAACTTACTACTAGAGATAACTTATTCTCAGGAAATGATGATAAATAAGATAGTAGGAAAACCTCTCTAGGCATTTTTCATATTTGGACATGAGTATTCAAGATTTAGTCATGGCATAAATCCTCATAATTCAGGCCTCAATTTTCTTGGAAGAACGGGAAAGAGAATACATTTAGGACTAATCCCCACTAGCATAGGAACCATCAATTGGTGTTTTGGGTCTTCTAAAAGAAGACTGGTTTCTCTTTTTGAACCAACTGTTTTTATAATAATTTAGAGAAACATACAATATATATCTGGTACTATCCCTAGGTCCACAAGGACCTTGTAACACATCTCATCCATTCATCTTTCACTTTGGTATGGAAGTTGGCATTCTTTCTTTATCCTTCCTAAGTGTTCATGTGTGTTGATGTTTCCTATACTTTTTTTCCTCTTTAGCCCAGATGGCATTTTGTTTCTAAGATAAGTTTCTTCGGCAATCTATTTCCAATGTAGGGAGCTTATTTTTGCTCAGGTAAAATAATCTAAATATCACTCTTGAGATAACTATGTTTTCTTTTCTTCAAGGCATTATCTTGCTAGACATATTCAGTGTAGGTGGATTTCCATATTGGCTTCACTAAGGGAGCGTAATTAGGTTATTTCAACCACCATTTTAGGAAAAATAGCCTTCTAGCTCTACTTTGCTAGCTCTAAGAGAATTTAGGGGAAAAGAACCATCCCAGAATATGGAATCTATTGTTGTATCTAGAGGACAGCTTAAATACATTTATCTTGGTTGTACCCCCAACTATACTTCCTATCTGAAAGTTCAAAATCAACCTAGGCCCATGATTTGAGCTTATCAATGAAAAGGAAGGCATATTTCAAGGTAATGGTGTTATTGTTTTTAGATTGACCAGTCACCACCAATAAGAACAAGATATTGCATACCTAAACGACCAACACTAGGCTTGGTTGTTTGCCTTGCCTCGGCCATGATCTGTTCGATGATCAATTGAATTGTCTGAAGCACCCATTGATTCTTTTCTCGCCAAATTGAATTGGCTTTGATTATCATTTTGCTCAAGGTTTTAGGTGAACTAAAATTTTGCTACACAACTTGATTATCAAGGTTATCAGGTATCAGGATTATGAGATGTAAAATCTGAATAACTTTATGTAACTCTTTGTGAATCATACTATCAGTTGATCCATATCGTTTCAGCATGATTGATACACCAATTGTCATTCCAAGATATAATTCAAATAACAGGAATGCTAAAAGGATCTAAACCAAGTGAGAAGTGACTGATACAGCTGGAAAGCCTACACACGATAGCTCTCTAGTTCAATGTAAACTTTAACCCGACTGGGTATTCTTGAAAGTAAATAATCTGTTTGATCTAAAAATGGTAAATAATCTAATCAAATTGAGCAGCATGCAGCTAGCAGGAGAACATGAACCAGCGGGACTAACATGCATGCTTTGCTACTCGGCGGAGCTGCCGGCCTGGACGACGAAGAAGACGTCGGCGCCGAAGAGGCGGGTGGAGCGGATCACCGGTGGCCTGCCGTGAGCATTCTGGTGGGAGGCCATTGAACCCCCGCTGGCCGCGGCAGCAGCAGAGAACGTCCAAAACGCCATAGCCGGGACAGACGACGGAGCTGGTGCAGAAGGAACAATGGCCGGCGGTGGATGAGGATCTGAGATGGCGGCGATGGTCACCACCGAGCTGTCGATCTCAACGGCACTGTCAGCGTCCTCGTCGTCGTCGTCGTCATCTATGACGATGACGGTGGGGCCCCCGGCTGAGTCGAGTAGATCAGAAGACGAGGGCATGACCCTCCGCAGGCGTGCACTCCGCGGCCTGGTCTTGGCCCAGCTCGTCTCGGCGGCCAGCCGCGGCTTCTTCTCCCTCCCCTGCTGCTCCGGAAGCGGCGCCGGCGGGTTGGCAGGAGCAGGCGGGCGGCAGCTCCTCTTGTGCCCGTTCAGCGCCCTCACTCCACCGAAGATCTTGGAGCACACGGGGCACACGTGACGTGCCGCCGCCGGTAGAGCCAGGACGACGACGACCTCACCTCGGCCACCACCACCGTTAGCGTCGGGCGAGACGGCGCCACCACGATCACCCCGACCGTCGCCAAAACGCGTGGAAAAGCGGCGCGGCCGGGCAGAAGCAGCAGCTCCCACGCACGGGCTTGCTTCTCCTCCATTACCGCCGCCGCCCGGCGACGACGACGGCGGTCTTCCCTGGGTGAAGGCGGAGCAGGGACGGGTCTGCGAGGGGAGCTTGTCGGCGGCCATGTATGGGAGGTGGTGTTGATTGGGAGGATCTGCAATGGCTTACTACGAAGAGAGGAGAGGACAGAGGGGCCTTTGTAGCTGTGTGGAGGTACAGAATGGGGAAGAAGCCTGGCTGTATGCAGGAAATAAGTAATTACTTGACAAAAAAAATGGTGGGCCCGGTGTTAATTGCGGTGACGACGATATTCGGTGGCGTTAATTTGCGGCGTATCTCCACAGATTTTCTGTCGTGCGGAGCGCCGTAGAGTCTACAATGTGGACGGTCGACGGAACATAAGCGAAAAGTGATCTCACCTTCCATGAATGTATTATAGGATCACCGGATTATGGTACGACCGAGGTGGTCGCGAGGCCTCCATACAAGATTTTTCACCGAGGAACTGGTAATACGGGGTGCCATTTCCTACTCCAGTCGGCGTCTCGGCGGTGGAAACCCTTCTTTTCCTCTTCTCTGAGATCTCCTCTTCCTTCCATGTTGTTTCTTCCATTGTTGTAAGTAACATCAAACACTTGCTCCTGTAGCCAGGCGATTTGAGCATGAGGTACATCTGAGTGGATCTATGGTGTCTTTGCCCACTCGAGTTGTCTGAGGTGTGGGGGTGAATTACCTGCAGCTTGTTAGTATGGTATGTTTTGCTTGTTGACAGACTTAACGTTGATGTTATTTTGTTATATCGATACTTATGTGATAGTACGTATCTTATTCATGTCTATTTCATGAACTTTTATGCTGATTTTGTTGATCATATGGTATATTGGTCATGTGTAGTTGTTTGATGGTAGTGTGTTCAACAGTGTTTGTTATGATAATGTGGTAGCGCGCTCATTGTTCTATCGTCGCTCACTATAAAAATGTGTGCTGTGCTTCCTGTTACATAAGAAAGACATTGTTTAGTGACGGTGAAAGAAATGGTCATAATCTATGAAGATATCGCACCAAACTGCAGCAAATATTCTGGAGGACCCAAACTGAATTCTCGTAGTGACGCTCCATTTGCGACCCCTAGTTTTGTCACAATTTCATATAAAGAAAAGTAGTCATGATTTAGGTGACCAAACCGGATATACATTTCTTGTAGTGTTATGGCTTGTATCCAATAATGTTGAACAAATTGTATTTGTTGCTCTAACTAGGAGGCTTGTTACTTCTCGCCTAATTTCCATACTTGGTAACCAAATAGCAGGATATGTATTATTAGCTTTTATACTGAAATGAAGAATTGGGTGCGACGACTCAAGAATAATTCATCAGGCTCATCAAGCTAATATGTGTGCCCCGCCACCAAAGACCACCACTGGTACAAAATGACACTATGAAAACTGGTGAAAAACCCTCCTCGGAAACGAAAAAAATCCTAGGTTGTCCTAGCCTTGGTTACTGGTGTGAAGGACTTTACATGTAATAAAGGGTTTAACCGTCAGAAATAGGGACATTTTTTAGCAACGGTTAACTGTATTCCTTCGTTTACTTAATGTGCGACGACGATGACGGTCTTCCCTGGGTGAAGGCGGAGCAGGGATGGGTCTGTGAGGGGAGTTTGTCGGCGACCATGGGAGGTGGATGACTGGGAAGATTTGCAATGGCCTACGAAGAGCGGACATAGGAGCCGGGTAGCTGATGTGTGGAGGTACAGAATGGGGAAGAAGTCTGGGTGTATGCAGGAAATAAGTAATTACTTGACAAAAAAAAAGTTACATGGTGAGCCCGGTGTTAATTGTGGTGACGGCGATATTCGGTGGCGTTAAATTGTGGCGTATCTCCACGGATTTTCTATCGTGCGGACTTCCGTAGAGTCTACAATGTGGACGTGCAACGGAACATAAGTTATAAGTAATCTCACCTCCATGAATGGTTTTTTTTTATCGTGCGGACCTCCGTAGAGTCTACAATTTTATTTCTATATAACCCATAATACAAGGTAATTGAAATTGATTTTTGACACGTATGTGGGACTCTTACCTACACCCGGATTTATTTTCAGCACTTTTTACTCAGAAATTCTATTTTCGAAAATAAATAAATAAATGGCAGGAGCACTGGTGCCCAGGAGCAAAAGACTCTTTCCGCCTAAAGGTCCTCTTATCAATCACGAGTACTATGGGTACATGTAAAAAAAAATAGTATTGGAAACTGCTACCCAGTCCGACTCCTATACGTCAAAGTACATGGAAACTTAGTCCGAGTCCGACTCCTATACGTGCTCTGCCAGGAATCCCACTATATATACATGCGATCGCTTGCTGCTTTCAACCAGGAAACACACAAGATGAGCGACGATTGCGACCTCGACTGCGGCGAGTGCCTCTGCCTGTGCTGCTGTGACGGCGGCGGCGGCGGCGGAGACTGCTGCTTCGTAGGATCCTCGTCTGGCAGCAATGGCACCTGCTGCCACAGCCGCCGCTGCTGCTGCATATTCCTGATCCTCCTCGCCGCGGTGGCGCTCATCCTCACCGTCACGGCCCTAGTCGTCCACCCCGTCCACGTCGAGCTCCAGGACGCCTCCCTTGCCCGCCTCGCCCTCGCAGGGCCCAACGGCACCGCCCTCGCCTACGACGTGTCCCTCGCAGTCGCCATGCATAACCGAGGCAACTGGGCTATGCGTGCCCAGCCGGGCACGCTCGACGCCGACCTGCTGTTCGCCGGCGAGCCTCTCGCCCGTGTCCGGCTGCTGCTGCAGGAGACCTCGCGTGGTATCATCAGGCCGGGGAGGACGGAGGTGTACCACATCGCGGTGGCCGGCGAGAGCGCGCAGCTGGGGAGCGCCGGGCTGGCTGAGTTCGTCAAGGAGAGCGCCGCGGCCGGGGCCGTGTTCCGGCTGGAGCTCAAGCTTGCCGGTCATGTCAGGTACCCGCCGCACCGCCGCGCGCACAGGCTGGACGCCACCTGCCCACTGGAGCTGCCACTGTCGTCGTCAGCAGCCGCGGCTACCAGGTTCACCAAGGTCAAGTGCGTCTGATCAATCATGGACAGCTCCAGTTTGTCAGCCAACAGAGGAGATGGATCGTTTGAAGTTTCATACCACGAAAGGCATCTTTGCATCGGCGTTCGCTTCATCAATTTTGTCCTCGGTCGTATCTCTTAGTTTCTAGATTTATCTACCAGGCCTGTAAGAAGTTGCAGAAGGTTTATGAGAAATGTATATTTTTCATGGATAAATGCGATCATATAATTTGGGTACCCCAACACCAGGTCAAAATGTATTTAGCTATATATATACCTCATTGTGACAAAATACATCGGAGACAGGGTAAGTACGACATAACAACTGGCATGATGATTAGGAAGATCTAACCGTTTTAGTTCTCACACGGCAAACCTGATGTTAAATGTTCAGTAAAAAATTCGTAATTTGATGGGAGAAAAGGTAAAGAAAAATATAACTCAATTCAGAAAGAAAGGAATAATAGTACTCCTACAACAGATTTTCTGTTCTAACTACAAACCAAGGAAGCAAAGCATGATGCGGGCACAAATATTGAAAGAAACAATATTGTACAACGGGCAGTACCGCAGTAGTATAAGTAAGACCGATACAGTTGCAAAGACTTTTTTTTTTTGAACCAAGACAAAGACATGTTTTTATAACTTGATGGCATGCATTGCTGACTCAATAAAATTGTACACATTAAGATGACACAAGATAATTCACCGGTTACATAGATCCTGCTGGCATTTTGGGGCTCTTTTTTTAGAACCATGCAAGAGTATTGCATGTATTAAATTAGAAGAGGGAAAGTCACTGACGTGAGAAACGACCGTAAAAGAAAAGAACTCCCACAAAGCTTACAACTCGACTACGCCCCTAGTCCTCTCCAGCAAAAAAAATAAAAGAACACCACTAACCACTAGACGCCCTCAGAAGATCAACCTGGTGCAAGGACCAGACGACCGGTGCTTGCAATCGACCACTGCTTAGCTTCCTCCTTAATCTGTCTTATGATCACACTAACTGGCTTGGGATCATTGTTAAACATTCTGGCATTTCATTCCCGCCAGATAGACCATGAAGTGAGGATCACCACGGCATTGAGTTTTGCTCTGTCTTCCTTGCCAAGGATGCTTCTTCCCATTTGCCACCATTCTTTGAGTGTTTGGTTCATACGTGGTACAACTTGGGGCTCTTTTAGAATTAAATCTGCAGGCGTAACCTGCTGCCAAATTCAACAGTACATTGAACAGTAACAGCTTTGTTGTCCAAAGCTTTCAGTAAGCTATTCTGCAACAATCCTCCTAGAAGCATTGAGTAAAGTGAAGACTGTTTTCAATGCAGCAAAGAATTGCCTGGCCTCACTGTTTTCGTTCCAACATGTATGTCAGCATGACACGAGGATGAACATGCTCATAGCCATGCCATGCTTTCTTCCATAATATAAGTTGACATGGACATAGCAGGATCAAGGAATGAAAATATCATTTTCATAATTCATCAGCATTTAGCAACAACGAAAGTAGCATGCAAGAGACATACACTGGCAGACAACAAAACATTGTCATGAAAGAACAATGAGACATGAATTACCAACAAACAGCGCAGAGTTAAATCTTGGCTGTGCCATTACAGAGTTACAAATTTCATACCCGCTACTGGTTCATGTAAATCTGAATCTAGTTGGCATTTCCCCTCTGCGAGCTGCTGCATAGTCTTCGGCAAGGTAAGGTGCAGCTTCCTTGTGAGGGCATATGTACTTCTCCATGAATGCCTTCTCGGCCAGCT
Organism: Poa annua; assembly: GCA_026929855.1. Classification (NCBI taxonomy): domain Eukaryota; kingdom Viridiplantae; phylum Streptophyta; class Magnoliopsida; order Poales; family Poaceae; genus Poa; species Poa annua. Next base: position 1,515,623 of record CM049436.1, read on the forward strand.
TGACTGTTTGATAGTAGTCCCGGTAACGATCTAGCAATCCATTGACCTTAAGAAACTTCATAACATAGTACCGGGGCCAGAGCCGGCCCTCCAGGCTACGACTGAATATTGCGAGCCGATGAAGAATGTAGGCCGGTTCGCGGCCTACATTCCTCTACTTTCTAGATATCATCAGTCAGATTTGAATATCTCTAGGTTCTAGGCCACATTTCTTAATAGATTTCTTATATTGACGGGAAACCTATGCCACTTTGATCAATTGCAAGGACAGCTAAGAAATAAAAAAATTATAATGCACTAGGGGAACACAAAATTCTTGCAACAGACCACCATCTAAACCGAAAAAAAAAACATTTCCAATGCAGCAAAGAATTGCCTGACCTCACACTTTCTTCCTTCCAACATGTGTATCAGCATGACACGAGAATGAACAAGCTCATAGCCGTGCCATGCTTTCTACAGTAGTATAAGTTGACATGGACATACCCGGATCAAGGAATGAAAGTATCAATTTCATAATCCCTTAGCCGTTAGCAAGCTGAATCTAGTTGGCATTTCCCCTCTGCGAGCTGCTGCATAGTCTTCGGCAAGGTAAGGTGCCGCTTCCTTGTGAGGGCATATGTACTTCTCCATGAATGCCTTCTCGGCCAGCTTGACAGTTTGATAGTAGTCCCGGTCACGATCTAGCAATCCATTGACCTTAAGAAACTTCATAACATAGTACCGGGGCCTGAGCCGGCCCTCCAGCCTACGACTGAAAATGTTGAGCCGATGAAGAAGGTAGGCCGGTTGTAACCCCACGTTAGAGATAAGGAACTCTGATTTCCTCTGTAGTATGTCCTTGGACAGCGTGAGCACCAATGGGGACTTGGAAACAGCAATTCCCACCTCAGCATCGGACCACCTGAATGTGTTCTTCAAGTAGTCCACTTTGACAGCAATATTCTCCTTGCTGCGGAACCCGACTGCCCTCAGCGCAGACCTGAACATCCCAGAGCCGCGCGGCACGCCTATAGACTCGGCACGTGCCGCCATCGCCCGGACGCCTTCTGGTTTGGAGCCAAGTAACCGTGGCACGGAGAGGCACAGCGAGGCAATATGGCGAGCATCTAGCCCGCACTCGTGCAGGAAAGTGACATTGGGCTTGAGCACTGTCTCGGGGGAGCATGCGAGGATATTGGAGCTGCTCTTGATCGCCCGGAGGAGCTTCTCGTAGGAGCCGAAGAGAGGCAGGCAGTAGTGTAGGTTGGAGACAACGGTTCTACAGCGGAATCTGTGAGGGGCGGCCGAGACTAGGCGCCCGACCTCAGAAGTTTATAGGCCGACGGCGGTGAGCCCCGCGGCGATGGGGGCCAGGGTCCTCTCCACGCCGGCGCAGAGGAACAACGGGTCCTTGGCGACGACGGCGGTGACGTCGGCGGTGGAGAGGCCGAGGCCGGCGAGGACGGCGTCGGGATTGGTGGGGGACTTGAGGTGGGAGAGCTTCCCGGAGGCCTTAATGGCCTGGGCTCGGGTGAGGCCGCAGGTGGCGACGAGGTAGTCGTCCGCGGCGAAGCTAGGGTTTGAGGAAACGGCGGAGAGGAGGAGGTGGAGAGGGAATGGGATGGGGGATGCGGAGGGCGGAGAGAGGAGGTGGCTCAGGATGCGGCTGCGGAGGCGGAGCATGGCTCCGGCGATTGCTGCGCCGGCGGCGAGGGGAGAAGGCTCGTGGAGAAGAAGATGGCTGTGGTTCTTGCGGGCGGTGGGCCTTCAAGCCTTGGCCCATACACCCAAATTGAAGAAAAGTTTCAAAAAAACAAACAAATGAAGAAAAGAAAATGGCATCTACACCAGAAATAAAAATAGCGAACATGATTATGAAAAAAAAGGTCATGTAAGTATGCTTAAATAAAATTTAGTTCTTGTCTCCTGTAAACGTTCAAACAAAAATTCACCAAAAAGCTAGAGCTTGCGGTCATCTGGGCCGTGAGTTGTTTTGGCTGGGGATTTGCTTGGTTTGATTCATAAGTTTTGTTCTTCACATCCAGTTTAAGTAAAATAACGAAAATAATTCATCTCGACGTACATAAGCAGAAAGCAGTCCACGAGATGTATTGGAAGAAAATCCAAATAGAATAATAATTAGAAGAATCCTTCACATGTCCATCTCCAGGCAAAGCAAGTACTTGGGTAAAGAGAACAAATTATTGGTGCTCCTACTTGTGACCATCAAGCACCTCTCGGCTGTAAATTATATGTAGCTAAACTATTTTATGGATATAGACTAATAGAAAAACAGGGAGAGGGACAGTATAAAATATATTTAGCTCAATCAATGGGAAATAAGAGTGGAAAGAAAGCTGGCACAATATTGTAACAGCAATATTTTCCAGAACAAGGATCGTAACAGACATGCTACTCGACTAAGTAGTGACAAAATTAACAAAGAAATACTGACCAACAATCCAGTATGGATATACATCACATAACCCTCACATGGGTAAGGGTTAGGCCCAAGTCTCGAAACGGTCAAACTGATCCCTAACATATAGTGGATATTAAGAAATCTATTTTCAAAATCATGTCATAAGTTAACAAATAGCATAAGAAAGTATCGAGTTGTGAAGCACATGCATTCAGAAGCAATGAAACCATGGAATCAAAGCATAATGTGCGCAAATATACAGATAAATTTAGCGATCTGCTCGTGTGAAGATATAATTTAGCCTAGAAACCTATATAGCACGCCATCCTGTATGACATCTGCCGTTAAAAAGTTTTAGTACAAAGGTCAGCAGTAAATCTCGATATAGTTGTGAAGATATAATTTCACAATACTCAAAATAGATGCCATCTAGTTGAAGCCAGATTGCATATGTTAATGCCTAACTCTGGTTTCAGTCAGACTGCACACATATGCCATAGGCGCAGGCCAACATCGCCCAGGAATGCATTAAAAATTCAAAAGAGAAATTAATGAATTGCCGAATGGTCTGTTCTCACATTTTCTTAGTTCCAGTGTTAAAAACAATGAGGATGAACAAGTTCATAACCAAGCCATAGTTTATTCTCTACTACATGATAACCAGTATTCAGGAATGACATTATCAGTTTCATCAGGGGTTAGCAATGACCATACAAGCATCTAATAGAGTAGATAACCAACATCCTGTATTCCAATTAGGTAAAAGAACACCGAAATAGGAATTACCAGCTTAATTACTAGACAAAGTCAGTCGACACTTCATTGTGTATGTCATACACAGTTTATCAATTCCCATGGTCCGTCCCTGGTTCATTTATAAATCTGAAATTAATCGGCAGTTGGCCTTTGCAAGCTGTCGCATAGTCTTGAGCGAGGTGCGGTGCAGCTTCCTTGTGAGGGCATATGAACTTTTCCATGAATGCCTTGTCGGTGAGGATGACGACTGAATAGTAGCTCGGGTCACGCTTGACCAATCTATTTTCCTTGAGAAACTTCACAACATAATACCGGGGTCTGAGCCGGCCCTCCAAGCTATAACCGAGCAATGCCGGCCGACGAACAATGTAGGCCGGTTCCAACCCCACCTCGGAGAAGAGGAATTCCGACCTGCTGTGCAGAAGGTGCTCAGATTTTGTCAGCATTACCGGGAGCGTAGAAACAGCCATCCTGACCTCCGCGTCCGACCACCTAAACGTGCTCTTCAAGTACTCCATTTTGGCGGCGATCATCTCAGTGCTGAGGTACGAAACGGCGTGCAGCGCGTGCTTGAACATCCAAGAGCCGCGGGGCACGCCTAAACCTTGAGCGCAGTCCACAATCGACCGGACACGCTCTGTGCTGTTGGTGAGCATCCCCGGCACACGTATGCTCAGCTTGGCAATGTCGCAATCACCTAGGCCGCACTCCTGCAAGGCCGCGACGTTCGGCTTCAAAGTCCTCTCAAGGTTCACCACGAGGAGACCAGTGTTGTACTGGGCCGCTCAGAGGAGGTTCTCCAAGGAGCCGAAGATGGGCAGCTGGTACTGCAGGTTGGAGACGATGGTTCTGCAGCGGAATCTGTTGGGGGCGAGCCGGACGAGGCGCGCAATCTCAGCACGCGACAGGCCCAGAGCAGTTAGGTCTGCGACGTTGGGCGCCAGCGTTCTCTCAACGCTGGTGCAGAGTAACCGCGGGTCGTTGGCGACGGCGGCGGCGACGGCGGCGGTGGAGAGGCCGAGGCCGGCGAGGAAGTCGAGGACGGCGTCGGGCCTGGAGGGCGACTTGAGGTGGGAGAGGTTTCTGGAGGCCTTGAGTGCTTGTGCTGGGGTCAGGCCGCAGGTGGCGACGAGGTAGTCGTCGACGGCGAAGCCGGTGCTACTAGTCCTGGAGATGGCGGGCGCGGCCGCGGAGATGAGACGGTGGGTAGAGGGGACGTGAGAGGTGGCGGGAGACGAGAGGAACTGTGCTAGGATGGAGCTTCGGAGGCGGAACATGGCGGTGCGGTGGCTGCGGCGGCGGCGGCGGCGGCGGCGGCGGGGCGAGGATCTGGGAACTGCGAGCAAGAATGACTGCTGATTTTGCCCAAGCCCTTGGAAGTGGTCTGGTCCCACGCGTCAGTCTGCCTGCTGTATAGTGAGGTTTTGCAACCTATACTATACAAGATGAATGAACCAGAGTACACGGGGAGGAACCGGAGAGGAGATAAAACAAAAACAACCCATGGGGGCGGGGGTGGGATACAGGCGCACTTGAGAAGCACTAACAGGTGTGCTCGCATGACGACCACCATCAAGGAGACGGGCAGGACAGTGCTTTGAGGAGTGCGTCCGACGCCGTCGAAGGGCATCACAGTCCCGAGACATTGCAGACCGCAGCACCACCACCTGCTTGCCTGGCGACTACCCCACACGCTGGCGAACCAGGAGCGAACGGGGACCAACGAGTGAGACCGGCCTAGCACCAGCGCCATGAGCCTTGACCCCGACCTCAGCCAAAGGGGCAGCCCCAAGCACTCTAGCCTAGCGCCAGCGCCACGTGGGGAGGCGACCTCGCCGCCGAATGGGGCCGATCAACCGAGACCGCACCAACAACACGAAGCTCGCAACAATGCCGCAACCATCCCCATCGGATATTTGCCAAGCTTGCACAACCAACCAGCACGCCAAGAGCACCAAATGGCAGCACTGCGAGGCCAAAGCCTCGCTGCCGGATAATCCCAAGAGCAGCAAGCACAACACGCCAATCAGGTCCAAAGGCGAAGAGCAGGGATCCTTGCAACGCCTTCAACAAGGGTAGCCACGCCCACAGGCGCGGTCGTCGCAGAGCTTTCGCTCGGACCTCACCTGCACATCGGGGTTGCGAGCAATGCAACAGCTCCAACACCACGCCTCCAACAAGGTAGCAACGCCCGGAGGCACCGCCGTGGTATGCTCACCTACAGAGCATGAGCACGGGTTTCCCCGGGAGCTGGCATCAAGACGCGCCACCGAGCCTCACCCAGAAATCACCACCAAGGCAATGTCGGTCGCGTGCACCAGGCCAGGGGGCGGAGAAATCTGCCGCCAGAGCCCGCCAGATCTAGCACAACCGCAGGATGCGACAAATCCGCCGTGCCACGCACGAGAACCAAGCAAGACCAACAGGGGTGGGGGAGAGAAGGGCAGACCGCACCGTAACAGCCAAAGAGCAGCGCCGACGAGGTATGACGCAGCAGATCGGGGACGGCCCGCGCGGTCGATCTGGACGCCCCCGTGCAGCCCGGCTGCTCCCAGCAAGGAGCGAGGTCGGAGAGAGCTTGTGGCCGAAGAGCAGCGCCGACGAGCAACGCCGCTGCCAGCACACCAGCCGGGGGAGCGCCGCCGCCATTGACGGACGCGAGAGCACGGGGCGCTGGGAGCCCGGGAGAAACCCCCACCACCTTTTGGGGCGGGGGGGCCCCGCCACAGCGGCGCCGGCCTGCTGCAGCGGCGGAGGGAGGGTGCCGGAGGGGGGGCCGCGCGGCCGGAGGTGGGGGGCGCCCCGGTGCCACCCACGAGCGGCACGGGAGCGGAGCTTTTTTCCTCATATCGAATTATGATTATGTTTGCTTAACTCATTTACAGAAATTATTTTTGAGTGATCACAACTTGTCCTTTGATCACTAGTGGTTGAAATTCTTCATTCCCCTTTTCATCCCCTCGACAAGTGGCAAAGGCCACACATTTGATGAAGATCTCCCCTCTCCTCTTTATGCCACTCTGGCAACGAGAGGAGGGGAGAACCCCTCTCTCTGTAGGATTCGTTGGTGGCATCGTTGGGATGGAGGAGACAACGCTCTATCCAGTAAGATTTGTCGTAGGTCAAACCCCACTTCAGCTAGGTCATCTAAGGCGGAGCCTATAGGGTGGCTACTTTATTTTTTTGCCAACTTGTGGGGGATAGGAGTGTGGCTGCAGGAACCTAGCCACGAAATTTTGTCCTCTAACATTCTCACTTTTTCGCGTTTCTGTGTTCTCCTTTACCACTTCGGTTGGTCGTTTTGCCGTTGTCCAGGAGACGAGGACGATTCATGCCTGCAGGTGCTCCCATCGACGACATCAATGATTGGTAGAAGATGGCGGTATTCTCCTTGTACCGTGTCGTGTGCAAGCAGGTTTGGAGGTTGTCAAGTGCATGGTCAGCACGTAGACAACTACAGAATGCCGAACTTCATCGTACGATCTGTTTTGGGGGTTTTGTTCTAGGAACAGATGGCGGTGCTTTGTTGACGCTTTGAACCGTGCTAAGTTTCTCTTGCTAGTAGGTTACACCTGACGCACATGTTGACCGTACACTTGTCGGCATCCGGACCCTCCTCCACACGATGTTGTCCAAGGAGAATGGTCCTCTTATATATCCACAATGCATGATGATGTTTTTTCTTTCTTCTGTTGTCCTTTCTGCAGAATGTCATGGAATTCTCAAAGAAAGATGCTAGATTTGATAGAGATTGAGGATGGAGCACAAGATCAACAGATCACAAGAATAGAACTCATCCTGCTTGGCATGGTAAAAAAAAAGAGCAGCCACAAAATAATATCAACCCACATTAACAAGGATCAACAACAAGAACTTAGTAAACAGAGTGTCAAATCAGAGGAAGCAAAAGAATGGATTCATCTCCAAAGAATAATATACCATGGTATGGGAACAAGTACATACAGTATACCGATAATATAGTCGACCTTTCATTTCTTACACTAGAATAGACACAGATTATCTCTTTTCTATTCTTCTCCAGAAAAAACAAAATACAAAAAAAACTGAGGGTGAAGTCGTTCGTGCCTTCGAACAATGAATGGGGTAGATGCAGATTCTCTGTACAATGGCATCCAACTGCTGCTTTTGCTCACATACAACAAGAAGAAAAAAGGACGCCCGTTTCTTTCTTCTGCTCTAAATAAACATAATAATAATAACCAACATATAGCTACAAAATACTCAAAAACCAAGACTGTACTTATGCAGTACGCTGTCTGGCGCACCTCGGTTCTAGTGTGGTTTTCCTGCGAGTTCCACTCAAAATTGGAGGAGAGGTCCATCTCTGTCCTGGTAATGATCACTTGATTCTCTGTGAACAGCTCCTTTCGCCATCTAATTTACTTGTGGGGTTTGCTGCTGGAAGAACCGCGGTTTACCAAGGCTGTGTGGACTGAATCGTGACCGGCATGACAGGTCATGTAGAGCCATCACATCACCTGTCACTGTCAGAGTTCAACCTCGTGAAGATCCTCTGTCAATCCGTTGAAATGCACAGAAGAGTTGCTCGTGGAACGACTATGCGTGGGTCTGCCAGGCATGAGCGGCGATGGCACAGTCGGACCCTCAGGTGACCTAGCCCCTGCAGTGGCACTAAATTGGTCAGAATATGTTCCACTCCATGATGCTGCTCGCGATCTTGATGTCAATGAGCTGCTGTTACTTCCTGGGGACATCCAGGGTGCCTGGTTTGGATTAGGAATGTTGTCCATGCTCGGATATCGCTGGATGGTAGATGAAATTGGTGCTGAAAATTGTGCTGCTGGTGGGGGTGATGAGAATGATGTTCCTGCTGGGGGTGAGGATGAACGCTCATCAGGGTGGAAGGTTTCACCGCCTGTCTCTGATTGGCTAGGCATCTGCTCAGAAGGAGCAGCAGCTGCACTGGGCATGAAGAACCTGGCACCAGTTGGTGGTGTCACAGATGCAGCAGCCGGTTTGTTATAAGATTGGGCTGCTCCAGTTGCACCAGCCTTATTGAATGTGTCCACATATCTAAATTTTATACAAAATAATTATGTTATCTTGTTTGTTGACAGAAAAGTAAGAAAATGTAAGAACTAAAAGAAAATGTCATCAGTACTGAAATACCTGGACCGGACACCCATTCGTCCACGAGCAGAAAACTGATTCTGGCTGGGTGGAATTGGCGGCATTCCCAAACCCTGATCTGAATGTTTTGGTGATCTTCGTTCTGCTACTCCATTAGGAGTATAGATTCCATTAGTAGGGCCATTTAAGTTATAGTCTGGCATGCCATTCTGATAAGAGGATGATTTTGTTGGAGGTGGAGGGAGAGGAGGCTCCTCAGCAGGAATCTCAGCACCTTCCTCTACCCATCGCTTCAGCTTTTCGTCATAGTAAAACTTGTTCTGTTGCCCTAATTTTGCCTTCGGAAAATAATATGATGTTACCATTAGTATTGCTATATCAGTGAGACAAAATGAACAAAGTGTGGAGATACTCCAATTTCATAACTCCATAAGTACCTGGCGTGATTTTGAAACAAATCCCATTGTCTTCTGCAGCGTGGAGCCAATCCAACCAAATCGTGAGCTACCTGATCCTGATGCAGTGCTCTGTGTATTATCCGATCTCGCACCCTAATAGAATTGTTTGATACAAAGTGAGAAGAGAGAATAGAAAGATCTTACTCCCAAAACATCAACTAGTAACTTCTCTCTTGCTCTATAGAAGACATATACCTGTTTCGGTGTTTTGCCAAAGTCTGGTTCAGAAACACTTCTGTTGTGTGCAATCATCCTGCCAGCACCTCCACTATTCTCTGCCATCTCACTTATCGAATGCACTGAAGGGGATGCAACTAATGATGACATGGTCATTACTGATTGGCTATTAACAAATTTCGCAGCTGCAGGTGCTGAATAGATCTCCCTATCACCAGCAGAGCTCTGTGGCACTGGTGGAAGTGGTGCAGATGGTGTACCCATCATGCGGGATATAGATTTATCAAGCGAGGTGAATAGCTTTCCAACTAGTTTCGAAGGGGTCGTTCCATACCCACGCTGAAGAACAAAAGTTAAGCAAGTGGGTTAATTATTAACAAAGGAGAGCCAAACCACAGCTACAATACAAAGAAGAATTTGGAATCTAGTAGAGTAGAATCAACAACTATTACAATTCTGTAAGGTTGTACCTGCTGGTGAGTGCGTATCCTTTCCTCCAAGGAGGAAAATGATTGTTTCCATACTTCCAATTCTGGAGCACGGCCAGAAGCTTTCAGCACCTTCATAGAAGCTTGGCAATACCTTGAAAAGGTGATTTAATTCAGTCATACTGTGTAAGCACAGAGTCTAGGAAAACACTTAGTCGTTCTCTAACCAAGCACAAGGCAGTAAGCTACCTCAACGAATCAGCGAGCCTTCCCACTTCCGCAAGCATGTATGCATATATTAGCTTATATGGCTGAAAGGGTAGCAGGATATACTGAGAATTGCCAAGCACCTTTGTATACTCATAAACCTCTGTCCTCTGTTGTTGCATTTTAAATATATTATTAGTCCACAGCAGTGAATGGGAGAAAACAACAAGTAATGGACTACGCAAGAACCTGCCTATATATCCACATAATGACAGTTTAGAAAGTTTCAAAGTAAACTTGTAATAAGCTTGAAATTTCTGCACGTAATAAGAGAGTTGTAACAGACCTGAATGGCTTCAGGGCTGGCAAATGTTCGAGGACATTTCAAGTGGTCTGCACCAATGAGACATAACCGAGCAGTTTCAGAGTACGGGTCAATATTTAGTTCAGCGACTAAGTAGCATGAATGAGCAGCTGCAACCTGTATCAAGTGGCTCCATAAGATACTTGATCACAGAAAAAAAAAATCTGCAATGTATCATACAAACCTCATCTTTCTCTTTCCAAAGGCAATCTCCGAGATGGGTAATAACCAGGTCATCACCTTTTGTCCTATTTGCAGTTATAATAGCCAAATTCTCTTCCCAGTCATCCAACATACCGTTAGGACTAGGCTGTCCCACAGAAGAAAAAAAAAGGTAAGGGCAACACTTTCCTATTGCTTCAAACTATACAATGATCATTAACTGTTTGAAAATAATAATGCATCTCGCAAGTGACGATATCAATTACTAAGTAATTACCTGCATAGGCTGTTGGGCTGCACCATGTGTATCATAGTTGATGTTGGTGGTGTTCTCAGCATTAAAAACATCTGCAGGTTGACCAGCAATGAGAAGGCACAATGTTCGCAAAGGTGACCCAGATATAAAGTGGCAGTGAGCCATTTTCTTCACGGTATCCACGTAGAACTGCACAACCAATCAAATGAAGGATTAAGAAAACTGAATTAGGGAATTAGAAACCTCACAGTAAGATCAAGTGAACTGTTACAAACAAAAGAAATAAAGAACTTTAATTAAGTTAAAACAAACCTGATCGCCAAGTTGTAAAGCAAGTATGACTGCAGGCCCCCACAGTTGACCTTCCTGAGCGCACTGAAGAGCATCTTTTCTTTTGCCAGATACTAAAAGAGTTTGGACCTCTTGTGCCACAGCCTACAAGCAAAGTATTTGCCTCAACTGGGGGACATTTGGCTAAACATGGCATGACACAGAATATACAAACTACCTGCATCTGACTTTCGGAGGGGATATTTTTCATGAAACGAACATTGGATCCAAAATTCCCCATATGAGCTTTACTGCTCTTGCAAGATGAAAAAAGCTTAGTTACTGCCATCTCTGGACCATCTGTATCCTATTTCCAAAAATTCAAACGAGAATCAGAGGTTATAGAAATAGTCAAATTATCCCACACAATGGTATATTTATGTTACTCAACGAAAGAAGAAAAAAAAAATTTGCAAGGTCCTATTTGATACTGCCAAAGGATAAGTTAGACATTCATCTAGATCGCAATACCAATCTATAATTTGAGATACTACTTGATGGAACACAACTCAATAATGTTCTTAATCCTTGAAAAGAACCATTTTAAACTTTAGCCCAAATAAGGACTGAAAAAGTCAAAACCAGTAGCAGTAGGTACAGCACAACGGAGGGGGAAATGTAGAATCACAATCTATGATACAGCCAGGCAATAATACAAAACATAATTAAAAAATGCAAGTCTAATGAATATATCATAACCATTCAGAAATGTTAATCATAGCGAAAGTATTAGTTTGCAACACAAGGGCTGATTATGTAGAACATGCATTATGGCCACGTTCCTTCTGACGAAAGTTCCAAATGAACAATTACAGTAAAAGGGGAACAGGCAGGCAACAAAATGGAACGGTTAAGGAAGTAATAGTACAAGTATAACTGCAGCCAAATAAAGCATGAAAGAAAGTACCTCTTGTGATGGGTCAGAACCAAAAGGAGCACGTAATTTCCCATAGTGCTGACATAGTATCTTCAGCAACGAAATAAGCAACCTGCGAGGATCACCTCTCTCGTATTCACTGGTGGAAGATTCATACCATGTAATCATCTCATCGAGCCATTTGTTTACATCCTTTGATGCAGCGCTTCCACCAACAAGAGGACCAGGAACAGGTTGACGGCATAAAACACGGAAGTAACTAAGTGCACTGCCATCAGTGACCCTTGAAGCATCAGCATTATCGGCAACAACATCTGATAAGTTAAGAACTGACACTGTTCCACTAGAACTCCCCTTAAATGGCCAAAAAAGATATTTTAGTTACTTTAAAATAGAATTTATGATTTATCTTGGTTATTAAAATGCATTGCACTGGAGATATGAGCATACCTGGTTTGCACTGTTAAAGCTTGTGGCCATTGAGCTTGTTTCTTTCATAACTATAAGCTTCCCTCCAAACCCAAAAGTAACCAGAGCATGAGGTGGGCGTCCAGCCGATGACATCACGTGTGAAGCATTTGTACCACTAAATTGTTGCTGAGAGAAGTTCAAGGAGTTCTCAGTACCGAGATAGCTGTTAGACAAGTGTGCTTGAGTGTTTGAGTGAGCTTGGTTTTGGCTGTTGTACATACTGCCAATTGGAACAAAGCCTTGTGTATTGACAGCACCACTGGTGTCACTGAAACCCTGATTTGTAGAAGTTTCAACTCCCATGTAACTGAGCTGGTGATCTGTAGAAGGTTGGGATCCCATGTAACCAGCCTGTTGAGCTCTAGAAGGTTGGGATCCCATGTAACCAGCCTGTTGAGCCGTAGAAGGTTGGGATCCCATGTAGCCAGCCTGGTGACCTTTGGAAGGTTCAAATGTGTTAGTATGATAGTCTGTAGAAGTGCCGAATCCCTTGTAACCAGCCTGGTGAATCGTGGATGGAGTGGATCCCTTGTAACCAACCTGGTAACCAGTGGAAGGCACAGAATCCTTGTTCACACCCAGGTGGTGACTAGTGGAAGGTTCAGATGCCTTGTAGCTGCCCTGGTTACCTGTGGAAGTTTCAGCCGTGTTAAAAGCAACCTGACGATTTGTGGAGGAACTGAGAGATTCAGCATGTGAATGCTGATCAGAACCATAGAAACTACTTGCCAGGCTATTCGTGACATTTTCAGGCTGCACACTGTTGGCTAATGGATCTGGCTGCCATTGGCTCTGAGGGTTGTAGCTATTTGTGAAAGAGTTATGTTGGGCTACCTGATTGTGCACAGCTTTATCCTCGGTTTGTTTGGCATTATAGTTTATCGCACCGGCAGCGCCCTGGTTTGCACCATCCTGAAGAGCACTAGTTGCACTTATCTGGGTGACGGCCTGCTGGTAGGACTCAAGCGATTGCCACTCCTGTGTGTTGGTATCAAAGTACCACCCGGGGTACTCCGCGTAGAACAGCATGTTGGCTGGGTACTCTGAAGCGGCCCCCTGTCCCCAGGCCGATACACTCCCCGCAGCGGCGCTCTCCTCTGCAATCGGCTCCAGCGCAGCCTGCGCTGAATTCTGCAAGTACGAAACACCATACTGCTGCTGTTGCTGTTGCTGCTGCACATTCTCGCCACTGTTGTCCGCCTGAGCAGCATACCCGGCCGTCTGAGCACCGTCAACCTGGTACCACTGCTGCGTGGCATCGTCGAACTTCCACCCCGGGTACATGCTCTCCAAATACCTGGGATCCGTAGAGTCCACCACGCTGCTACCGAGCTGCGTGTCCGTATTCTGATCCGAGCTCCCCCCGTAAAAGTCCTGAGCACTCACCTCCTGAGTGGCCAAGCTCTGGCCCCCGGTGAAGAAGCCGTGATCCGACACCCCCACGCTCTGGTCCCCGCCGAAGAAGCCATGATCCGCGCTCCCAGCAACGGTGCTCTGGCTCGCGGGCGCGCTGCCGCCGAGGAACAGCTCCGCCTCGCCTACGTCGCCTCCGGACAGATCGCCGAACGGATCGAGCCCGCCGTCGTCGTCGTCGGCCCCGGCCCCGAAGGAGGCCCACTGCACCTGCTTGACCGCGGTGCGGACGCTCCTGCCCGACCCCGGCGAGCGGCCCTCCGGAGCCGCGGCCGCCGCCTCTGCGGGACGCGGCGCCACGACCGCCGACGGCCCGGGCTCGCCGCCGCCGTCCGCGAGGCCGAGGCCGGAGACGACGCCCCGGGCCAGCTCCTCCTCCTCCTCCGTCGCCGCCGCCTTGGCGGGCACGGGCGCGGGGCCGGCCTCGTCGTCCTCGCCGACGAGCTTGTCGAAGAAGTCGGCGTCGGTGAGGTCGTCGGCGGCGGCCATCTCCTCCCCCGCCTCGTGGACGGGGAGATCTCGGGGCGGGCGGGGCGGATCTAGGGTTTCGCGCGGCGCGGAATGGCGGGGAGGGCTCGCCGGCGGCGGGCGGATCGGAGAGGTTCTGGTCGCGGCGGGAGGAGGAGGAGGAGGAGGCGGTTGCGCTGGCTGGCTGGCTCACGACAGCCGACGTCGCATTTTCTTTCTTTGCTTTTCTCTGTCCTGCTCCGAGCTTCTCATGTTTCCCCTTTTCCGGCTATATTTCTTCCATTTTTTTTGCTTTGGTGGAAATATTTTGTTGTTGACAATTTCAGTTTGACAAATTCCAGTGTGAATGTTGTCTTGGCACTTTGCACCATCCATCCATTGGTAGGTGGGAACCAATACAAAACCGTGGTATATTTTTCACATATGTAATCGTTGGACATTTGCGTGCGAAAGTACATATCTATCTATCGTTGGGTTTACTTTGTCGGTGTTGATTACTCTTTGTAGTTGATATTATTGTGTTTTATCGACGAATCCAACCAGATTGGTATTCATGCATAAATCAAGTTTGATTGTGATGTATACGTCGTCGTCTCGTGAGTAGTTCATTTAATTCTTTAGGACATGGATAATTCTTATTGCCGTTAGTCACGCAAAGCTGAGTAATAGTTAATGTTTTCGATATTTAATTTGTGCTGTTATTTCTCTATTAGTGTCACGTGAACGTCCACAAAACAGTACTTCACCTTTATGGGACTAAAGAAATGCATTGTGTATTTATTTTACTTATGGTGGGTTAAAGTGACAGAAAACTAAATCCCAGTTTGCATAGAATCTCAGAGTTTAAGGCTATGCTAAGATTTTTATCTTAATATTTTTCTTGTAGTTACGGATGCTTGTAAGAGGTTTAATCATGAGTATGTATGGGTTCAGGTAAGAGCAAATACACTAGCTTAGGTTTACCACACAACACTTATCAAAACAATGAAGATTAATCAATTAATTGTATGAATGATGACTGTGGTGAATGGAACGACAAAAAGGTTAGATTTTTGTCCAACATAGCTATGCACTTTGTTTTCAGGGGAGGAACAGAAAAACAGCCCCATCATTTTTCGTTCTTCCTTTGAAATTCCTGGTGAGAGTTTCGTTTTAATTACAACCACAGACACCACCAACTGCTCACCCACAACACATGCTGGTGTGCGCATTAGCACATGCCTAGATAGCTAGTTGTCTGGTTACCAACATTCACACCCACATAGTTAAAGCCGCTAACTTTAACAAAAAGCAAACGCTTGGATCACAGGTACGCCTCATTTGTCAACCAGTGGTGACTGAAAAGGGCAGCAATTTTAATCCGGACAAATGTTACTTCAGACTGTCAAAAGATTGTAAAGGTCAACCAGGATAGCCGTAGAGATTCAAGAAACTTGAAATATAATTGTCCGCGAGATGGACAGATCATATAGACAAAGGTGTAACCGTATAACAGTTGGCATTATCACATTGCATTACATTACATCATTTCTCCTGAACATAGTTAACTAGACAACCTATTACAAATTATGACAAAGTAAATGCACCAAATGAAGAGGGAAAAAAGCACATTGTAGGCCCTATCGTAGTTTCCACGGATTCAAATACGTCTACGGTTATCGACCCTTGGTTTCTTGGATGCTGCGGCAGCATCGGAAGTATCACTGCCGGACTGTATCTGGTATTTCGAAAAATGGACCTTTTAGCTTTATCTTGTGGCTGTTGCATGGAAAATGATAGAACACATATACTCTTACCTTATCAAGCTTCTGTCTGACTAAATTTACTGTTGCATTCATTGACTCAGATGGAAAATAGTCCTATAATTAGAAAGCATAGTTTCCATAAGTTGATCAAAAAGCATATAGTTAATAGAAATACAAAGGAGAAAGGGATTTCAGGGAAACTCTTAAAGAATGATGCAAATGTCAGCACTGTAGATAACAAGTTGCAGATTTTGCCCTTGCCAGGTACTTTGCATGAGCTAGTTCAGTAATGTTGGCTTTCTGGTACTAATAATGCATCTTAGTTGATAGAAGTTTCTTCCTAGATTTTCTGCAAAGTAAGTTGCCTAATAGCAGGATCGGTTTGCTTATTAAATGATCCAGTCTTCCTCAATGAACAGCCTAAACATTGGTTTTACTACTACACACCTTATTAGAGGACACATGACTGAAACGTGTATCCTCGAACTGAGAAGTGTGCATTGCCTTTGTGTATTCCCTGAAGATAATAAGATGAAACTTTAGAGAAGTTGCCATGATGTTACCTTTTTCTCGGAAAACTGTCAAGTTTAATTGGTTTAAGCTTTTAGGTAAGTATTGTAGTTCTGCATGTAAAAACCTTCAAAAGAATAAGACTGTATACAATTGTATGATGATTATATATATCCAAACATAAAAACACGTAATCTTGGACTGTACTGCCAAGTCAGAACTTCCAAACTGGTGCACAAAAGCTCAGCATGTCCGACCACAAACAATAAGCTATTCAATTAGATCATTGACATAGCAAAATTGCAGGCAACTACAATGTCCTGACACAATTAGATTGTCGACCTGGAAAAATTGCCGGCAAACTAATGACTTACAATGTCCTAACACAAAATTTGATTATGCGAGTATAACAATCTAACAAAACCTCTTAACTAGTTTGCACCTTATAGCTCTCAAATTCCTTTGGTCATCCCAATTTAGCTACGCAAACCATAACACAACTACCCATTATAAAATTAGTAGTCAGAATCAATCATGATGGCAGTATCAGCTCTTTAGTGGCAACACAATTTCCTAGAATGAGTAAATTATGAACAACTTTTAATTATCAGTTTTACATCACCAAACCAAATAAAGGTTGTATTTACTACTAACCTCTTATTGGAGCTCATTTGATGGTGTGAGTTCCCATTAGACGATCCTTGTCCCAGTGAATACTGAGATAGCCCTTCAGGTCTGCTTCCAGCTGGTGCTGAAAAAATGCAAGGAAATGTCCAAATCGAATTATTCAAGCAGAAAGAAATATACTAGCAATGCATATAATCCAATTTATATCTCTTGGTTACATTCTGTCAACGCAGATGTATATTGTAAGATCCAGACATATTTTCACACGAATAAAACCGTACATCTTATACGGCCAAGGACTTCCTTTCTCCTGACTTCCAGCTTCTCCTTGGTATCCTCAATACTCTCAAACTGAGGTGCATATGACACCTGCAGACGGTTGCCAAGAAATACAGACTCATCCAACTTTCTCTTCGCAAACCTGCAACATGACAGAGCCAATACCACATTTAAGTAAAAAGAAAAGGCACAAAAACGTACTTGGGGCAACTTTTGGCTTCAGATTTGCTGCCCAGGTGCCAAAGACTGGACTGTAAGACCTGAACTAACTCGTGCCCCTCAAAGAAGATCCAATCCTTTATTTAAGTTTGCTACACGGTAATCCCCAGTTAAACACACATACTGAGATCAAAGTATGTCCTATATTACTCAACTTTGCTTCTGGAAAGCCTACCCTAATCACCCTTCCCCAGGCAAGCCCCTTACTCGTGCTGAATGATAAGTCTCAAATTTCAGTCAATCTATTACATAAGCACAAAACATATAATGTACAGTGGATCGAAATGCTGCATGCATCCTTGGATCACATATTCAGAAATGTCTCCGACAAATCAGACAAGTAACAGCAGAAAACACGAGAAATTTATCCACAACACCTAACCGTCTAAACCATGTCCGACAAACACAACACTACCTCGGCAAACAGTCACCAACAATTGATCACCACAGAGGAGCAAGCACCATACACTTGAATCGAATGGCAAGCATTAGTCACCTCGCGTTGCTGACCTGCGAGAACTTGATGAAGAAGACATCGGTGTACTCCTCACAGTCCTCGGCGTCCATGGGCTTGCACCTGAACACCAAAACAAAGAGGTGAGCGTGAACGAAGAGGATGTGGATTTTCAGGGCCGCTGGTGGCTCACTCTTCCAGCGGGCCGTATGTCGAGAACAGGGCGCCGAGCTCGTCGCCGCATCCGAGGGCCGGCACGTTCCGGACAATGAGGTACCTGCGGCCGAATCGACTGGATTAGCGGTGCTGATGCGGCGGCGTAGTCGCGGAGAGGCTGGGTTAGGGTTAAGGGGGAACGGTGGTTACTTGGACTCGTCGCAGACGGTGTAGACGCGCACGGCCGCCGGCTCGTCGCGGTCCCGCGGCATCTCGCCGGACGACTGTTGGGGGCAGTGGCGGAGCCAGGAATTGAACTGAGCCAGGTCGAACAAATAAGCATTAAAAAATATTAGGCAGAAAAGTAAGTATATTCAACAAAAAAAAGGTCCAAACAGATTCGAATTTCATATTTCATCAAGCACAACTACAAACTGACTACAAAGAACAAGAAACTAAATACAAAATAGTGCTACCTTTTAATAAGATAGTAATAGTATCATACCATTAAGTTGAATTCATGTTGGCAAGATGAAACTGTCGAGGAGGGTGACCTCTACGGTCACAGTAGGAATGGAAATGTAGCATAATTTTTTTGTCATCAATTTTTCAAATATCTCTTTTTCAATATAGCAAATCATCAAATTATTGAGCCAATCATCCCCTATCATGTTTCGAAGATATGACTATAAGATTTATAGCCAAGAAAACTTTCTCAACCGATGATGTTGCCACAGGTAATGCCAACGCAAGTGTAATAAGGCAATAGACCAATGGAAAGGTCAAATGTTGTCTCTTCTGAACCAACTTTTTCTTTTTGTGGGTCTCTTCTGAACCAACTTGGGAGCAAGACTATCATAAGCTATTAATTCAGGACTTTTCTTCATCACATCAATATATCTGTCCAGTTCGTCAACCAAGAGACAATAATAGATTTACTAGATTAATTGTTTTTGCGACAAGTAGAGTCAACTCTCTGATTTCTATTATGCATAATCTGCAGTTCTTACTTGTTAATAGTAGTACACAATTCAAGATTTTCTTGAAAAGAGAGAAAAAAAAAGGTACACAACATGGTCCTATTGATCTACTAACGCAAAAAAAGAAAGCGAGAAAGGCCTATAATAACCTCCAAGCCTATGTCAGTATGCATCCACAAGTTTCCATCAACACATCCGTGGACAAAGCTGCAGATTTAACGAGACGAATTCCCGTGAGAAGGATGTTTACCTACTCTGACACTAATCACAGATGAGTGGCTGCATAGACCCACGGATGAACACATCGCAGATCCTACAGGAGCAGGCACGGTTGTAGGTTGTTCTAGGCTAGGCACTACGTAGAGCCAAGCACTGGCCGAGGAGGACGGCAGTGAGCTCGACTCGCCGGACGGGACCGAGAGGGGGTATGTCCGAGCGATGGTGATGCTGCGGGGCACCGCCGGTCGCTGCGACGTCCGCGGCGGGCGTAGCCAAACGAAGAAGACGAGGAGGTCGAGAAGGATGAGTACCTTCGGAGCTTGCAGGGTGGCTTGGCGGCGGGAGACAGTGGGCTGGCCGGGCGGTCGGGGTCGGGCCGTCGGGGGCGGCGCCGGCGACGGGAGCAGTGCCGTGGGGATGAGCGCGAGAGCGAGGCGCTAACGAAAGACGTGTTTCACTAATATACGCCTTCCTCCTTCTCAAGGCGTGATCCCCTAACACTACGCCTCAAGATGGGAAAAAAAATGCATCATGGTGAAGATGATGATAGTTATACCAAAAAAATGTCAAACTAAACAACATGATGATGCGAAAGAGGGAAAATTCAAAACCACTTGTTTGCCTCTCTTGGTCTGTTTTTATTCTCATTTTATTTACTCCAAACAAACGACACACGCCGACCAAGTCCTTTTCTTTCTCTGTTTTGGAGAATTGTATGTGTGCCTGAAGCTATATTTTTCGCGGAAAACAGCAGGTACACTGTGTATATCCAGAATTATGTAACCGCTATCACCGGTACTTGTTGTTGTTCCTTGTGGTGCCAAGGCGTCGCCGATTCGATGTATATCTTCACAGGGATCACGATGCGCATGGCTACATCGCTATATGTTCTTTATGCTATATGTTGTCACAATAATCACACCCATATCAATTTCTTGTGCCCCTCATTCAATATTGGTGCCTGAATATCTGGTCAAGCTAATTACACCCTTATCTCATGGTTGTGTTCTCCACTAAGCATTGCCGTCCTCCTTCCCGATGTCTCATATTCCCTAATGCCTTTTACCTTCATGTCCACCTCCTCTCTCGCCCCGTCTCTCAAGGATACTACCTCCTATGTCTTTTTCATACACAACCTAATCGATTGCGGTAGACCGTCGAGCCTACCACTACATGTGTAGTTGTGTGAAGATGGCGCGTTATATATTGACGCTCATATGCACATTGTATGATTGGTTGGTGGGTGTGCCCTCTTTCTTTTGCATTGATTTGATGTCATCGCTTAGTAAAGTACTATGGTACGTGAACCTCTGTGAAAATTACTTTTACCATTTTATGAATGTTGTACCATTGATTGGACTAGGAATTCATTGTTTTCTCGTTTGCATCTCTTTCACCAAAGTGCTATAAATGATGCACAATTTACGAGAGCACGCCTATGCACTGATAACGAGAAGTTTTCATCGGATCTTGTATAATACTGGCAATGCAGGGAGCCAAGAACTAGTCTTCATATGGACGCAAATAATTTACACGCATGTTTACCAAAAGTATACAAACATATATATCAGCTATAGTGTCGATGAGAAAAATCATCGTGGAGGCGCATTGCCACCGGCTCGTCATGATTGTGTGGGCTTTTTGGCGGAGCACGATGGGTGGAGGTTGGAGCAACGTCGGCGCCGGCGGGGATCGGCGAGAGAGCGAGTAACTCTGGGTGCAGTCGGGTCGTGTTTCATTAGGTAGTAACGAGACAAGAGAGTTTACTGAATTTATGATTTTTCATTCCCGATACGTGCTTTCATAGCACTACGCTTCGTTCAGGGCCAACCAAAAGTTCTACCATGAATAGGAAATTATGCGGACAATAAACTCCCAAGATGATGTGAAAAATGGAAAAAAATCTAAATTAGAGGGAATTGATCACTTATTTCCTCTCTAGGCTGTTTTCTTGTTTTTCATTTGCCTGTTTTAAAGCCAAATAAGTGACCCTTTCATAATGTTTATTCTTTTGTCTATACGATCACGTGCTTGAAACTATTAATGTTTTAGTACTGCGGAGTCAGGACATAATTCCGAAACTATGTAACGATCATTATCAGATGGATGGATGGATATCAAAAGGAAAATACTATTTAAGTATTAATTGCAATCTATGATGAACATAACAAATTTCCGTATGATCTAAGTCTAGTTTTGTATCGTCAACAAAGCAATGTTATCAATCCTTATCGAGAAACTGAGACTCTTACAAGCAAGTTACAACTACTGTGTTTATTTTTTAATAAAATTCGATATTTTTCGTATAATGAGGAAACTATCATAACAGTGTACCAAAATTGTTGCTTCTAAGTTGAACAGCAAGCTTGTGTTCAAAATGCTAGTACTATGCCGCTAGTCAGTTCTCTAAGTAACCGCTTGTATTCTGCTCTAGACAGCTCATCCAATCCTATGACTGTCGACTTCGACGGAGAGTCGGAAAGTACCGGTGCAGCATAACAGGTTCCGGTTATGCTATGACATATTGGAACACTGACAACTACACTGAGTGACTTGTTGTGAGACTGCTTACTCTTGTCCTTGATGGCTCTTTTCTCCCCTAAGCACTAGCACCCTTTTTCCCAGTGTCTCATATTCCCTAATGCTGCTTTTTTTCAATTCCAGGTCCTCCTCCTCTTCCCTAGTTGTTTCTTTGGGCTACAACATCTCCTCTGTCTTTCTCATCCGCAAACTTTCTTATTGTGGTAGATCGCCGGGCTCGTCACTACTTGTGTGAATATGTAGCAACATATGTGGATGCCCATATGCATGGTGTGAGGTTGGTTGGTGGGTTTCTACTCTTTCGTTTGCATCGATTTTGATGTCATTGCTTGCTAAATTACTCTGGTAGGTGTGCCTATGTGACTGTGAAAATGACTCTCACCGCTTCATGAATGAACGGTTTTAATATCGTCTTTTGTACCACTGCTGACTGGACCGTGAATTCATCAGTCATTCGTTCAAATATTGTGCATATCCTTTACTAAAGTTCTACTACGAATGATGCAAGAAAAATTCACGAAAGCCACACGCCCTATACACCGGTAATGAGAAGTGTTCATCGGATCTTGTATTCTTGTAGTACATGGAGCCAAGAATTGGTCTTCATGTGGACCCAACGCTGGTTACCAAAATCATCAGTTCGTCACAGAGACACATTGCCGCCGGCTCATCACGTTCGCGAGGCATCTCTCCTGGCGATTATCGAGGGGCGTTTTCGCTGCGGGCAGAGATTGGAGCAACGCCGACGGAGGAGGAGATCGGCAAGGAAGCGAGTCACTATGCAGCCGGGCTGTGTTTCCTTAGGCACTATAAGGAGAGACATGTTCACTAAAATTTGAGTTCCATTCCCGAGATCTACTTTCACATGCGCAACGGTCCGACCAAAAGTTCATCATGAATAAGAAATTCGGCAAAATCGCAGAAGACGGTGAGAAAAAGTATGGTAAATTAAATAAGAGGGTGCCCATCACTTATTTTTATTTCTAGGCCTCTTTTTGTTCGCCAGATGACTGATTTAAAAGTCATATTTCATTATTTGCTTTGGAGGAACATGTGTGCGGTATTATTATATTTCGGGGTACCACACAGAGACGAGGCGGGTTACGAGGCAGAAAATTTGTCGTTTATATTGATATAGGAGAAGTAAACAAGTTGGTCTAGGCCAATCGAACCAAAAAAAAGACAAACCTATGGTCTTTTAATTTCTGAAAGTTTCTTTGCACCAGCTAGGATCCACCTCATGCCCTCGTTTTTGGTCTTCTGCATTAACACCATGGAGAGACGTGCGGGCATAATAGGTAGCAATTATGCAATCATATATTGGAACACTCGCAACTACACTAAATTGGTATGTTTCCCACTGAACGTTAGTGACATAATCTGTGGTGAGACTGCTTACCCTTGTCCTTGATGGCTCTTTTCTCCACTAAGCACTAGCACCCTTTTTCCCGGTGTCTCATATTCCCTAATGATGCTTTTTTTTCAATTCCATGTCCTCTCCTCCTCTTCCCTAGTTGTTTCTTTGGGCTACACAACATCTCCTCTATTTTCTCATCCGCAAACTTTCTTATTGTGGTAGATCGCCGGGCTCGTCACTACTTGTGTGAATATGTTGCAACATATATGAATGCCCATATATGCCTGGTGTGAGGTTGGTAGGTGGGTTTGTACTCTTTTGTTTGCATCGATTTTGATGTCATTCTTGGTAAAGTACTCTAGTAGGTGTGCCCGTGTGACGGTGAAAATGACTTTCACTGCTTCATGAACGGTTTAATACAGTCTTTTGTACCACTACTGACTGGACTGTGAATTCATCAGTCATTCGTTCAAATATTGTGCATATCCTTTACTAAAGTTCTACTACGAATGATGCAAGAAAAATTCACAAAAGCCACACGCCATATACACTGGTAATGAGAAGTGTTCATCGGATCTTGTAGTACTGGCCAGCCATGCATGGAGCAAAGAATTGGTCCTCATGTAGACCCAACGCTAGCTGGTTACCAAAACCATCAGTTCATCACAGAGGCTCATTGCCGCCGGTACATCATGGTCGCGCGGCATCACTCCCGACGATTATCGGGGGTGGTTTTTGTTGTGGGCACAGGTTGGACCGTTTTTCCTTAGGCACTATAATGAGTGATTTGGTTCATCTTTCATCGCATATTTGTTAATTAGTACAAAGGAAGGGGAACCAATATTTTTTCGCGTTTATCTTTCATCGCATACTTGTTACAAAGGAAGGGAAGTCAATATTTTTTTGCTGAAGACTCATGCAAACCAGTAAATATGATGAATCAACAGTCAAACAGAGTTCTTATTAGAAACAAACAGAACAAGTAGTAAGTGTCTTAGAAGACATGCAAATCCATTTATATCTAACCCAGTCACCAACGCCTATAAACACCTAATGCATCCTCGGTTTTGATGTATTCAAATATCTCCCAAATACTACCTCTCATATTCGAAATTAACTATACAATCTTCCGGGAGCCATTATTATCATGGACCGTGGTGCATTCCGACTTCCTGTCATAGTGACTGATCGGCTTAGGCCGCTACATGTACCAATTACGGTCCGAACCCATATGGACACGATTGCCGTGAACGAAGTATGGTCGCCTGGGAGAGGAAGATAATTCGTATAGATGGATCCATGTCTGCTCCTTCCTCTTAGGAGTCTCTAGTAGCCACACAGCCTATAACAGTCAAACACATTGTTATATATACAGATAAAATAGTACGTAGTTCCAATAATGTATTATGATGTGGTTTAATTACCTGGATGCTCCGATTGCCATAACTAGACGATGCCCCGCGCGTTGCTGCGGGAATTTAGTACTTAGATGTAGATGGAAGATTAATGGAGTGAGAAATAGGGAAAATATATATTTGTTTGCTCGAAACTTTGATGCAAAAGAATGAGTTATGGATTGAAAAGTCGATGAAAATAGTGTATTGGTAACTATTCACTGCCATTGTGGCTGGTTTTGTCATTACAAATGACGACATGACATGTCTTATTCCATTTTTTATGTATGGTGAGGAGTGAATGGCACTATGTCAGGATGCAAGCATGCTTTTGATTTCTGCCCTTAAGGCTCCGTCTTGTAAAGTTAGATCTAGTGTCTGTTTCACAGTATCATTGACATTTTAATTTCCTCTGTACACATCCTGGGATTTTCTATTTCCGGATTAACTGGAGAAGGCGGCATGGTGAAGAAAAATACAAATATATAGAGTATCAAATTAGTCAGTGCCCAAAAGAGAGTTGCTCTGTATTGCAGTTGCAGGATCTGTCGTTAGTGTAACGAATGTATGGAGTATTAAATTAATCGCCATAGAGGTACACAGAATATATGAATGATTTGGGATGGTAGGAAAATAAACCGAAACGGCGAAAAAAAGATAAAGATAATCTGGTGTTCTTACTCATGCAAATACATGCATTGGATCATCATGAAATAGTAGCGGTGAGAGTTCTTGTAGTTTGCGATGGACGGTGATCATCTGGATATCAGTAATTATTCTTGATTGAAGCAACAATATAACTTATTTTGGGTAGAAGGCAGTGCAGTCCATAGATTTGTTGACGAAACCCTGCATGTGGCGAAAAAATCAGCACAGAAAGGTCATACGCCTGTAGGATAGACATAATAAACGGAACTCACGGATCGTTTAGTCTGACATGAGAATTGATAGTACCCTTTTTTATATGTGTTATCATGTCACCCTTAGATATTTGCTTTGACATTATTGTCTGTTATCGTGCTGTTTGAGGATAAAATATAAGAATGGTAGATTGTGAAGACGTACTTACTCTTTGTTAGCAGTTCCATGTTTTGTAAGATAGTCTTAAATTTGAACACTAACTGTAACTGACAAAGGCTGTCTAGTACGCACAGTAACAAAAAGAATGTGCATATGATCATCCAATGTGACCAATTAGATTCAGAGCTAGGGAACAAATTTTACCATGCATGCGCTCATCAAACGTAAATAAGAAAACTGTAAGATGGGCGCTTTACAAACGCAAACTGAGCTAGGAAGCAGACCACTTTACAGAATCAAAGTAGTAACCACTCTTGCCGGAAAACATCGGATTGCAATCTGACAAATCCAAAGACACAAGCTTGTTGCTCGGGAATAGAAAAACCAGGCGAGGCTGAAAACCGGAAGTGGCCAGCTACCTTCCAAGGAGGCTGCTGCTGAAGATGAATATTGGAACCGCCCGGCGGGATAGACGATGGTACATGCAGGTATTTATACGCGATGGCAGCAGTGAGTCGATCAAATGGAACAGTTAGTTTCTTCCGCATTCAAGAATAGTCAATGAATATTCATGGCCGGAAGATAGTGGGTCGCGGCAGTGGAGGAGATAGTGCCACTCGCAATTAGCAGAGAAGATGAGGCGAGCGACTGCAGTTTCTCGTAAGAAAGGAAGCGATGCCCGACGGCCGAACGTGTGGAGTAAATTACAGGAAGTGGAGACGCTTCAGTTTAGCGCTGAGATTTCCAGTGGAAGGCCGAAGAATCCCAATTATTAATAGTACGTAGAACATTGATGCGGTGAGATTGGACTAAGACTAGTCATAGTGGGAGTATCATAGGTAGTAACATAAGTGCCACATAGGCAAAAATGATGATGTGGCAAGTATTTAATGAGGAGAAAAGTGGTGGTGGTATCATAGGTAGATACCGTAACATAGCGGATTTCGAGATAAGATGAGTCTATAGCCTAATCAATGCATGGTTATATGATACTACATCTATGTTAGCACCCACTATTGACATAGTAACATAACGTAGTATCATATGCATGATACCACTATATGATACTCCCCACTAGGACTAGTCTAAGCGTGGTAGATTGGATGACTGGATAATGTGGCATCGTGGCAAATTTGATGACATATGGTGGGCTAGGATTGGTTAGTAATGCTTGATGAGTTGGATAGCTTGCATGTTGAGAGAAATACTTTTAGTGGGGTGCTCTCATTTAGATACTATAGATACGCCGAGCCTGCGGTGCACCTGCGTCAAGTGGCGGACCATCTGGTCTGGCCGCCATCTGGGCGGTCGAATCAGCCGGTAAATGTATGGGGACCGGGGATGATCGTGCTTTTGTTGAAGTTGATCCTTCAGAACGTTGAATCTCACGAAGGCATCCAAAATCGTACTTACATAGGTTGCTTGTTCAACCGATCTTTGCGATAATAGCAATATGTAGATGTAGTCAGCCGTATTGGAGTACTAGAAACATGCCCCCAGCGCGTTGCGGCGGCAATGTCTTTAAAAATATGTTATGAAAATAAAAAAATCCATGAATTATGAGTTTGTTTATACAAAATATAGAACATATCAGAATTTTAGAAAGGCCAAATTTAATTTACATGATAATTTGCTTATATTTGATAACTAAAAAGGGTAACGTGGATAATTATATGCTTGAAAGGTAGATGCCATGGATATATTGCATGCAAAATATGTCGTTATTAGTAGGATGGCGTGGATAGTTTCATAAGAGGTATAGATTGACAATGGCGCACCTACTGAAGTGGTGCGTGAGATGTCCGAATTGTTACAACTGTCTGAACATTTGCTGAAGCATGCCGGCCGTGATGGCAAAGAGGTAGGGGATAAGGGGTCTTCCTGCTAAACCCCGCGTGTGATTGCAAACTGTTCCCCAAGATACATCCATTGACGAGATCGAACCTGTGTTTTTTTGGAGGACCGAGGACTGCAACAATGTGTGGATGCACTCGATATATCCTGACAGAAGTTCTCTTATGTGTAGTGTGTACATAAGAGGTTTCTAGTTGATTTTTTTTAAACAGAGATTTCTAGTTGATGGTATCAATGGCCTTGTGGGAATCTAATTTTAGGCCGACGAGAGAGGCTTTCTATTGAAACTTTTTTTTTTAAAAAAGGCTTTCTATTCCTATTAGCGGACGACTGCGCCATTTCTTGACAGTGCCACCACTGTCGAGAAATGGTAACCCCAAGAATCTCCGGCCAACTCCGTTACGGGAGGTCACCTATCGCGAGACAAGGAGACTAGACTATCATTTTCCGGATCCCACAGACATCATTTTAAGGCTACGCTGTTGGGTCTCCGTTATATTTTCCTAGTAAATAAAGTAGTTGTATGGGAAATCTGTTTGGGTTTATAGGGGTAGATGCACCCAATATTCAAAAATGTATCTGATAATGATAAAAATTTGAAACAAATTTTTTTGGGTGTATATCTGAACATTCTATGTTGATAAAAAAGTATCATAAAGAAAAGATATTTTTTTCTAATCCGCCATGCTCCGGCTGCGGCGTAGCGTCCTCACCCGTCTCCTCCCGCCTCCCTCTGCCTCTCCCATCTCCCATCTCCACCGCCTCCTCTCCGCGGCCGCGGCCGCCGTTCACCCAAACCCTAGCTTCACCGTCGAGAACTACCTCGTCGGCACCTGCGGCCTCACGCCAGCCCAGGCTCTCAAGTCCACCACCAAGCTCTCCCACCTCAACTCCCCCACCAACCCCGACGCCGTCCTCGCCTTCCTCGCCGAACTCGGCCTCTCCGGCACCGACGTCGCCGTCGCCGTCGCCAGGGACCCGCAGTTGCTCTGCGCTAGCGTCGAGAGAACGCTGACCCCCAACGTCGCCGGGCTAGCCGGACTCGGTCTCTCGCGTCACGAGATTGGGCGGCTCGTCCCGCTCGCCCCTGGCAGGATCCGCCGCCGATCCATCGTCTCCAACATGCACTACTACCTGCCCATCTCCGGCTCCTTGGACAACCTTCTCCGAGCGCTCAAGTTCAACACTAATCTCCTCTCATGCGACCTCAAGAGGATTGTGAAGCCCAATGTCGCGGTCCTGCGGTCTAGGTGATTGTGACATTGCCAAGCTGAGCTTAGCTCAACCGAGGCTGCTCACCAACAATCTCGAGCGTTTCCGGGCGATTGTGGCTTGCGCCCAAGGTTTGGGTGTGCCCCATGGCTCCGGGATGTTCAGGCATATGTTGCGTACGTGCTCCGGGATGTTCTTCCTGCAAGTATGAAGAAAGTATGAGATCAGGCGTGTCATGAATTTGGTGGTTCTTCGCTGCATTAGGATTTTTTTTTCAATTTAAACGGTGGTTCATTTCAATGTTTTCGGTGTTTTCACTAGCACATCATAAAATTATCATTTCTCATATCTCCTTGTAGTTCATAATAAAGTAGCGTAGCTTTCCGCACTACAACAGCAATATTTAGAAATCAATACAGAAACACGGGCTAGAGCCGAGAGGTATATGTAAGCTTCCATATATTGCAACTTGTCAGCTTGCAAATTCTACGGGCAGTTCACAAGCTGACAAGTTGCAATAATTTGAGGTGGGATTGCACATCCTGTATTTGGCACCTTGGAGTATTTTTGCTGAGCTGTCATTTTAACAAAAAATCTTGCAACAAAAAGGCCGTATGGTTTGTATTTGACGCCCAAGGATTTCGACTTATAAGCAATTTGAACGGGCCTTTTGGGCTCTTTGCAGCACTTCCAGGCCCACGGAAATTCACGAGTTGGGCCTGTAAATATGGTGTGCTGTTCGGCCAGACAGAGCTTCGCACCAACAGCCGGCGGCGATCCCCTTCGCCGCCACGCCGTCGCCGGCGCCATGCTCCGCCTCCGAAGCTCTATCCTTGCCGGACTCCTCTCGTATTCCGCTGCCTCTCCCATACCATTCCCTCTCCACCGCCTCCTCTCGTCCGCCGCTGCCGTTTCCCCGGACCCGAGCTTCGATGTGGAGGACTACCTCGTCGCCACCTGCGGCCTCACCCGAGCCCAGGCCCTCAAGGCTTCCACCAAGCTCTCCCACCTCAAGTCCCCCACCAAGCCCGACGCCGTCCTCGCCTTCCTCGCCGGCCGCGGCCTCTCCGCCGCCGACGTGGCCGCCGGCGTCGCCCAGGACCCGCTGCTCCTCTGCGCCGACGTGGAGAAAACCCTGTCCCCCGTCTTCATCGGGCTCACCCGCCAAGGCCTCTCACATACCGAGGTCGCCCGCCTCGTCTCCTTCGCCCCCGGCAGCTTCCGTCGTAGATCCATCGTCTCCAACCTACCATACTACCTGTCACTCTTCGGCTCACACTCCAACCTCCTCCGTGTACTCAAGCACAACTCCTACCTTCTCTCATCCGACCTCGAGAACAAAGGGAAGCCCAATGTCGCGTTCCTGCGGGAGTGCGGCCTAGGTGCTTGTGACATTGCCAAGCTGTGCATCCATCTGCCACGGCTGCTCACCTGCAAACCGGACCGTCTCCAGGCGATTGTGGCTCACACCGAAGAAACTGTAGGCGTGCCCCGCGTCTCTGGGATGTTCAGGCAAGCGCTGCAGGCCGTCGCGTATCTCAGCCAGGACAAGATCGCCGCCAAGGTGGAGTACTTGAAGAACACGTTCAGGTGGTCGGATGCCGAGGTGCGCATCGCCGTGTGTAAGTTCCCAAAGCTGCTCACACTGTCCGAGGACATGCTGCGGAGAAAATCGGAATTCCTTATCTCTGAGGCGGAGTTGGAATCATCCTACGTTGCTCATTGTCCGCAACTGATCTCTTATAGCTTGGAGGGCCGTCTCAAACCCCGCTACTACGTTGTCAAGTTTCTCAAGGAAAATGGATTGCTAGATCTTGACAGGACCTACTATCCTGCAGTCACAGTGACCGACAAGATGTTCGTGGAGAGGTACATATCCCCTCACGATGAAGCTGCACCATACCTCCATGAAGACTATGCAACCGCTTGCAGAGGTGAACTGCCTCCTAGATTCATGTTTGCTTCAACCAAGGGCAGCCTATGAAAAATGGCAACTTTGTGTTGGTTGTTTGCTCTTGTATGTTTGCTGGATGCTGGGTTGAGATCGTTCCTAGCGAGTGATGAAAATGATTATTTTATTCCTGAATCCTGATATGTTAATGCCATCATCCACTAGAGAAGAAACCTTGTCTTGGTTATGAACTTGTTCATCCTCTCGACCATGTTATTCACACACATATTGGAACAAGGAAAGTTTGAGATCTGGCCATTTTGCAATGTGCAGTGCATTAAAATTTCTATTTCTTTGTAGGCGTTGTTGGTCTCATGTTGTTATGTTATATATACTCTCTCTCCTTTAAATATTTGCTCATTATCTTAGGAATAGATGTATCACAATTTTTATCCATTGAGGACCAGGAGTATAGTTGTTGCAATATTTGACTGTCCACTCCCACTCTTGAATGCTGCGAAAAGAAATGTAGTTGTAGTAAGTCATCCTATTGGGCTATATATGGCAGTCTCAGTGTTTGCATTTATTTTTGTTAGAGCTGGTGAGTCATTGGTTACTTCGGTGATATTTATGGATTACTTCAGTGTCATGACTTCTTAACGTTACTTACAGATGGCTGGGTTTTTACTACAATGTGTTCTAAACAACTTACCTAGACAGGATCTTGCATAGTCCATTTACTTGTTTTATTCCTGGCATTCGCTACTATGGACTAAGTTCATGAATGTATATAGAAAGTTCTCAAAATACCCTGCTACCCTTTCAACTATGTAAGCTGAATATGCATTGATGCTTCTGGAAGTGGGAAAAGTTGCCGATTTCCTGAGGCAGGTTGTTCGTTTGTGCATGATCAGGCAATGACTCAGTGTTTCAGACTTTGTGCCAATTAAATCACCTTTGCAAGGCATTGCCAAGCTTCTGTAATGGTGCTGAATGCCCTGAGAAGATACGGCGAGTCCTGCGCGTTCTACCACGCCGACAAGATCCTTGTCGCCGTCGAGCGCAGCCTCTGGCCGATCGGGTGCTGGTCCTGGGGTGGCCCAACAGTTTCGCCGTCGACATGTCGCCGCTGGGCGGCGGGTGCGCCTATTTCATGTACTACAACGACGGTGAAAGCTGCCCGATGCACGAGGAGCGTGTCGTGTTCAGGCTTTAGGGTTCTTAACCTTGTGCATGATCAGGATTTAGGGCTCTCAAAAGACTGGATTTTGTATCAAAATATAAGATTATAACATAAGATATGTTCACATGCATGTAGACATATTTTACTGCAAGGTTAATGTGAACCTTGCACTACGATATGTTTACATAAATGTGAACATATCTTAGTGCGACATCTTATATTTGGATACGGAGGGAGTAATAGAGATTAGCTTTCTGCTGAAAATGCATAGCATCTCAATTGAACAGAAAATCCGTTCAAATGGTAGCAGGGATTGTCACAAAAACAAATACTATTTAATAGACTATAATTTTAAAATGTTTTACTTTGCCTGTTGTCTATGTACTATAGAATTCTGCTTTAGGTCTTTCTAATTATGATCCCAATCCATTCACATGTATCAGATTTTTTTTCTGTGTTACAAAATAATCTGCACCACTATCCTACTTTGATGCCATCCAAGTTAGGGATGTAGGTAAATAAGACCAGTGATTCATGAAGGTCATGATGCATAAGAAACTTGCTGGTATTAGCATGTTGAATGCAGAATTTCATGAAAATGTTAGAATATTTACTAGTTTGTTATTCTTTTTATTGTAATATATTGAATTGGTTTAGAAAATTATTGCAGATAAAACTATGAACATTTCAGGATTTTGTACTGCCATTTTTGAACAATTATTGTCTGCTATGACATATGAGTTTGATTTTTTTTTGTCATACACTTTGTGCCGAACATAGCCCTATAGCACTCACAACTTATAATGAAGAGAAATAGTGTCTATTTGTAAAAATAAAGAACAAAAAAAATTAAACACCTGATGCAAAACCACAAGGAACAAATCAATTAAACGAAAACACATCATCACATGGGCAAAAACAAGCATTTTTCTAAGCAGCAATGCTTCTTCCTATAGGAGGTGTCTAGTTAAGCATTTTTCTTCTATAAATATGCATTGGTGCTTTAACTAAAAACTGGTTTAGTTTGCTAAACACCTTACATTGTACATGCTCTAACTCCGCCTCAAAACCACAGAAGGACTTACCAGCAATCAATTTGGCACAGCACTTATCAACATTCATTTTTCTACAAGATGTTTTCTGTGTTTCATGCACAAATGCTATTTTTTTTAAACATAGTGAGTATAAAATAATTCAGAAACTAGAATGACGGTACTCGATGGCTATGACAAAACAAAACATGGAAAATTCAATTTGGAGTCTCAAACTGAAAAGGATAAATAATCTCCTCATCCACCAACGCCAAAAAAGACAGTTCAATAATGTAATCACTGTCCTGCAGCAGCAAAACCGACCAAAAGGTGATGTTACGTGCAGGATGGATTTTCATTATTCCAAATATTTTCTGAGCCTCTTGGTTAAGTTTGCCTATGT
Organism: Poa annua; assembly: GCA_026929855.1. Classification (NCBI taxonomy): domain Eukaryota; kingdom Viridiplantae; phylum Streptophyta; class Magnoliopsida; order Poales; family Poaceae; genus Poa; species Poa annua. The sequence goes on from CM049436.1 coordinate 1,548,581, forward strand.
ATAGCAAAAATGGAAAATCCTATAATCAAGAGTTTCTCAGCGGCACAAAAACCCACAAAATGAGCTCAACATGGAATCATGGTCAAGTCAGATCCTACTCAACAGCGTAGCTTGGTAATAAACAGAAGGGAGAACGAAAAAAAACGTTCCGATCCAAAAATCAGGCCACCCTGTGTTGGCTGCTCTTGTGCTCAATGGTTCCGGGTCCCACGAGACCGTGCCGAGGTTATGTAAAACGACAGCACCATTCTGTGCATTATTTTCATCAACTTGACAAGAATAGTTTTGCATCCTCCTAACTTTACAGCAACATTGTCGTTGGGTTCTCGATGTAGCCTTTGAACGCTTTCAGGAATTCCGCACCAATTGCACCTGCACGACAGGATATTGGTCAACAAATGTTGCACTTGTCACCCTGTGCATTCAGGAAGTCAACACTCGTTCAGCTAAAAATTAAGAACATACCATCAATAACCCTGTGATCGCAGCTCATTGTTACTGACATGTAGGAACCGAACTCATACTGGCCATCCGCGCTGCCCGGTATAACCCTCTTCTCAGCTGCTCAAAAGAAAAGGAACAGTAAGTAAACAATGTATGCCTATGAAGGCCTCAGTGGAAAACATTAAATTTATGGATCATAGAAGCGGAAGCTAGATCTACGTATGCTACAAAGTAGAATACAGAAACAAAAGGCACAGAGAACTTAAAAGTCTAAGTGCAACTCCTATCTACAAAACTAACTGAGTGTTACATGAATATGATACAGCAAGGCAAGTAAAGATCATGCAGTATTGTCTGGAACTCTGGATCAAACCTACCTACAGAGCAACTAATGGTGGAAGTGTAACAATGAGTTCTTACCAGAACCAATGGCTAAGATTGCCGACTGAGGAGGATTTATGATAGCACAGAATTGTTTAATTCCGAAAGGACCTCCCAAGTTTGATACCGTGAACGTGCCACCCTGAAACATATAACACAAAATAGTCAAGGGAAAAATGATGCTGATTTCATACTTATCATCATTTCCTATGCAATCCATACCTCGTAATCTTGTGGTTTTAAGCTGTTATCCCTTGCTCTTTGAGCCAACTGCTTCACCTCCTCACCGATTGTACCAAGTCCCTTCTTGTCTGCATCCTGCAACGTAAGACCAAGTTAGAGCAAGGAAGATGAAATCCACAATACTGAACAAGTTTAGATCAACTTACCCTAACAACTGGAACAAACAATCCATGCTCAGTTTGTACAGCTACATTTATGTTCACATTGTTGTATCTGAATGCGAAGTACATTTGTCATATCACATTTCATGCCCAATACAATTGAACTGCTGGGTATTAATGCTGCCGGGAACTTACTGGCGAATAAAATCATTCATCCAAGAACTGTTACACTGGGGAACCTTTCGAAGAGCCAACGCTGCAGCCTGTGCAGAACATACAGGTAAATTAAAAACTGGGGGTCACAGACTATACATGAACCGAATATAAACTTATAAGAGAATCAATGTACGTGTGTGAGAAGCACCATAAAGGCATTAGGGGGTGAAAATGATTACCTTTATAACAAGGTCATTAATAGATATCTTCTTTCCACCAGAAGCTTCCTGCAGTGGGTTCAGTTCCCCTCGCAATCTGCATCAGAACAAATTGAGCAACTCTTCTTTAGACAAACAGAAGTGATGTAGGCGCAAGAGAACTAAAGTGATCTGTTGCATGTTTTACAAAATAAGGCCTGAAAAAACATACTTGATAAGATTATCGACCCGTGTGTCAACTGTCAAGTAGTAATGTGGGATGGTTTGTTTAGAGGCCAAGAGGCGGTTCGCAGTAACCTGAAAAGAACATGCATTAAAACACTACAAGCCAGATAAGATCAACAAAGTCTTGTCAGCAATCTACACTGTTGAAACATACCTTTCTTATCTGCGCGTTGGGAATATCAGTGTAATCTAATCCTGAAGCTGCAAAAGACTCGCTCTTGCCACCCTTGGCTGCAGAAGCTTTGTTAAGCAAATAGTAGTCATTAGACCAAGGTTGGATTCCAGCTGATTCACATAAATTCAAGAAAAGCATAAGCCAGATCATGCAAGGCATTAGCTGCATGTGCTTAGAACTTTGGCAGGCTCGAGCACACTGCAGAATCTTTTCAATTGGATCTCGCTAGAATGCTGGTAAAAGAAGTTGCTATGCAGTATGTGCACAGATTTTGGAGTAGAAAACTAATGCAATGAAAGGAAAAAGGAAACATAAACAAAAAAACAGCAAGTACGAAAGCATGGAGTTGATTTCTTATGAGAACCTGGCACAGAGGTCAAACACAAACTAGGATACTAAATTTATATGGATCTGACAGCATCTATCGCATATGAAGCATAAAGCATGCTGATACATATCTGATCACCCGACTAAGCTGTAAAGCACAATATGAAGCAGACTACAAATGATTTTCCTCTGTAAAGCTTGAACATCAGTCAGAAGCTAAGATCATAATTCATAACAAGGCAAAAGTTTCCCCACCATCTGTTGAAAATTTTGGTTTCTATACTGTGCATGGATACGAGGGAGCACAGGCACAAAAAAACAGTTTGGACAACCTAGGCATCTGGGTGATAGATTTATAATGGATGTGTAACTTTTATCTACAGTTATTAATTTAAACCTTTTCCTCTCATAAAAAAACTCTCACACCCCCACCACTCCCAAACTGCTTCCGTTTGGAGGATTCGGATGATGAGCAGATAGAGGGAAACGTGCAATCATGCATCATAGCCGTTCTTTACCCATAGTCTTCTGGAGAACAAACCCAGCTCTAAGGATTTCTTTTTTAAGCAAATATCAAATGAATGCACTGCTCATGTTGCAAGTAAACTATTGAGACTGAAATGGATGTAATGGTTGCAAACAGCAGCATAGCCTTGAAGCGTCAGAAAGAAGTGGACTGCCTTCTGCATAACTAGAATAACTTAATTTGGCGTGCAAATAGAACCATAAGACCTCAGAACATATGAATGTCCAGTTAAATGTGTCAAATGTCAATTATCACGAGCTCTAAATATTCACACCTAGCAAGAAAACACCACTAAAGAGCAAGTCAACAACCACTGGAAGGGATTTGCAACCCGAAAACATCCAAATCAACATTGACACTAAGATTTAAGAGCATGTGCATACCCAGAAAGAGATCTAGTTAAATCAGTTAAGTCTTATGCTCAATACTGAAGATGTACTCACGCAGTAAGTATATACTAAGTTGCTACAGGCAACCTTCAATCAGGCATGCAATCGGAGAAGAAAAGAGCATACCCAAGTAATCTTCAATGTCTGCCTTCAGAATACGACCATCAGGACCAGTGCCTTTTACACTTGACAGTGAAACCTGTTTCAGAGAACACGTTCATTTTTTCATTTTAGTGCATTGCGCAAGTCCCAGCAGCAAGTATCTAGACTAGCTTAATTAAAGACATACATTGTTATCTTCTGCTAATTTTCTTGCAAGGGGGCTGGAGAATATTCTATCACCAGATCGAGAAGCTTCTTCGGTCTTTGGGGCCTTTGGCTCAGGAGCCTTGGCAGGCACTTTCTCCTCCATCTTTGGCTCTGCAGGTTCAGATTTAGCCTTTGATTCGGAAGGAGCTGCAGGCGCATCTGAAGACGAAGGTTTATAATCTTTAAACTTCTCGATGTCACCCTCTTCTTCCACGGTCACACAGATGATCTAAGGGGGCAGGATAAGCCACATAATACAACCAAGATTACATCAGAAAAACATACAGGCATTATGATACCAAAGTGAAATAGTGTGAAAAAATACATATATTCTTTGGAAAGTAAATATATACCTCGCCAACTTTAATCTCTTTGGCACCATCACCCTGAACAATCTTAGCAAGATAGCCATCTTCCATGCACTCCATCTCTACCGTGGCTTTATCCTAATCAGAAGACATGCATCCAAATATTATTTAGCTTCTCCTGCAGCTGTGAGAAAATACTTGCTGAAAATATCAAAGCTAACATTACAGATGAAAAATCTTACCGTTTCAACCTCACACAGAACTTCACCAGGTGAGACTTTGTCACCTTCCTTCTTCACCCACTTGGCAATGTTTCCCTGCAGAGAATACAAGTATCATGTTGTAAAATACGTCACTTTAAGACAGAGTCAGACTGAAGTTATCCAATTGTTTTATTTATACTAACAACTTTGGGTAGCAAATACCTCAGTCATCGTAGGAGACAGTGATGGCATCCCAATTTCCTGATGTGGTGGTAGGTCTGTAATAGACGCAGTATGGTAAGACATTTAACATGGGACCTTGCTTGGGCTATACTAACTGGTGTTCTAGGAGAATTTTGGTACAGCAACCAAGAAAATGGTGGAGATATGGGGAGCCAGAATTTAGATACTAAAACTTTTGTAGCAGAGCAAAAACAATGCTAAGATATGGCACAAAGGAGTACCAAGAAATTTAACATAGAAATAGATATGCACAAAAATCCTACTAGGTTTTAATGTTTAGATATGAGTGGAGGGAGCCAAGAGCTCAAGCTATTTTACAATATTAGCAATCTCTGGTCATTGAATAAAGTTATCTGATTCAAGGGCATATACAAACATCCAAGAGCAGGAGTACCTGCACTACTTGAGAAAGACCTTGCTGAGGTGACCCGCCCACTGAAAAAGGACAAAACACCTTCAGATCATTATTCTTGTAGATAAAAGAAGATAGTACAGCCATCGAGCATTTCTAATAGAAACCACAGTAGAACAAGAACTCCAACCATCGACTAGTTAGATACTTTTAGTACAATGAAGTAGACAGCTAGTGTATATGACTGAGAAGTGGCAAGGGATAGTTCAAGGGACTTTCGTAAGGTACAATGGGGTTTTCAATTTTCATAGCTTATATTAGTCACTGAGGAGGGATTCAATTGTGAAATATTTCTAGTTCACATTCTTCTCTTTCCAAGGTGGTTGTCCTTTCATACATTCCTAAACAGAAACATAAGGTAGCACCGGCAACAGGAAAATCACACTATACCATGACAATGAACCATTGAGGCCAGTAACACCACTTGGGAAACGGTTGGTGAGTGTTCCTCTGAAAGTGGAGCTTCCATTTACTCCCACTGACACCTGAAAGCATACAATGAAAAATCAGAAGATCCAAGACAAGATGCTAAGAATCTCGATTAAGGAGCAGATTTTAAAAGGGCGTAACCTTGCAGGTCTCAAGGTTATTCCCAGGTTGCTTGTACTGAGAAAATCTGGCGCCTCCAATTCTTTTCTCAACACCTGAAGAAATCAGAAGCACTGAATTATATCTTCATGACATAAACTTCTCTATGTGTACATAAAAATTGCTACTTCCTGCACGTAAGACAGTATGGGCACATCAACACAAGAGAGTTGACAAATCAAATCTTGATATACATATAACAGGGCTCAGTAAGCTGACACATGTTTGGTGGGAGTAGAAGAACAGTGAAGAGGGTGATATGACCACAAACGAAAATGACACATTCAATTAATTTACATTTACATAGGCATCTTCTGTTTGTAAAAAACGTAAGCATTACGATTACAACCAGCCATGTGTGTGTTTAGATATATAAATGTACTAGACACCTGTAAATTGTCAATGATTGTTTGTTATACCGACAAGCCGACTCCGACTGAGAAATAAAAAGTACAAGTGGTCTTCTACACAGTAATGGTAAATTGTTTTGACAGGGCATCTCCAACTTGACTCTAAAATGGACAATGAATGCACAGCAATGCTCTAGAATATGATCATGTGAAGATAAAACGGCGAAAGGGGAGCCAGAAACACAAGTGTACCATTTTCTTTTACTGCAAACGACCCAGAACCAGTAGAGAAGTAGCGCGCAAGGCCAGAACGCTCACAATCTACGATGTTCCGCAAGCTCCGCAGCTGTAGAATCAAAAGCAGACAGGAGAGTCAGCCGTGGGAGAGTCAGCCATGGTGTATCCACATAACTCAATGTAGCAACAAATAATTAGATGCAGGGGAAATGGAAGGAGCGCTGTCAGTTACTAGCAATGATTAGAAGATTCTAAAGTGATGCCGTGCCGTGCCAGACGAGGAAATGGAAGGAGCGCTGTCAGTTCAAGGGTAGTGGTCAGCAGTTCAGAAGGAACTAATCCACGCATGTGGAGCGAGCTGTAGATTCGCAAACGAACTGTCCGATCCATGCTTGCGGAATTGCGCAGGGACTAGGACCACGGCGTAGAAACAAATCTCAATTCCCCTGTTCGCCAGGCCCTGTGATGGATGGCGCGCGATACCCAACCACCCAAGCTAAGCCGATCGGAGCAGCGCCGCGCCTAGCTAGTCCTCCTACCACCAGCCACGCCGGCGCGGAGACCCAGCGTAACCCACCGCGAAGGATTCCGCATTGCGGCGCTTTTGCAATTTGCGTAACGGGGAATCGAGATCGGAGAGAGGACGGGAGAAGCGGGCGGACCTTGCGGGAGTGGCGGAGGAGGTGCGCGGCGGACATGGCGGCCGGGCGCGGAGGCGTGGCCGGGATCGGAGCGGGGGAATGGGCTAGGGTTTGGCCGTCGGGGCGAGGAGGGAGGGTGGAGGAAGACGGAGGTGGGGATGGAGATGGAGACGGGCCTCGGTCGCTGTTGTGTTATGTACGGCGATGCCACGTCAGCCGTAAGGAAGGAGGGTTGGCTTTGGCCTTGTCCCTTCGAAATTTGAAAAGAAGGATGCTGCTGCTGCCTACGACTTTCTCCAAAAACAAATACTATTCAAATTCAAGATGCCACCAAGTTCTAAAATATTAAGACTCTCAATAAGCTTGATATAAAAAGAAAAATCTCTATATATACGACAAAGGTGAATTTACCTATATGACAAGCAACTGCAACGATGGATACACGATATAAGTAAAGAAGGTAAATTCATGGAAGTGACCAAGTGAAGCACATGAAGTGACCACTATCGGTATCCTCGATAATGGGTACACATGATAGAAAGCGGGCAAACAATTTTCTTCCTAAATGGCCAAAGTTGAGACTTCGACCCAATATGTATGCTCTAGGATATCATGCAACAACCAACAAAACCAAAAATCAAAGATCGGATGATCGGCATATGCTACAATAGAGACCACCTTGAAAGAGGAAGCTATTTCAGAGCTACTTTCGTGAAAATGGGGACCTCCTTATGACCCTTGTGAAGAAGAAAAATGTTGGAGGCGATACGAGAGTGGCTAGAAAAGGAGTGAGCTCTATAAGTCTATATATAGGTGGAAAAGATATTCAAAGTCAATTCCACAAATATTATGCATATGACCACACCTGACTTGTGTGTTTGAATTTTACGTTATTAGCACGCGCCCCAGCTGAGCCTTGAACCAGTAAAGTCAGTAACTGAGCCGTGAAGTGAGTTTGAATTTAAAGCTGAAACTCTGAAGCTTTATTTACTGATTGAAATTTTAACTCTGAAGCGTTACCAAAAAAAGAAAAGAAAAAGGTTCACGCAAGTTTTGTTTTTTTGGAATCTTTTTTTTTTTGAGGAATCTCTAATACGGGCTTTCTTGTACTAATGTCAAGGCCCACTACGCTCAAGAGTTGGGCGTCAGTCTTCATCCTCTTCCTCTGCCACCACCTCGTCCCCCCTCGCCGCCGGCGCCATGCTCCGCCTCCGAAGCTCCATCGCTGCCCGTATCCTCTCGTCTGCCCCCTCCGCCCTCATCTCCCCACTCCACCGCCTCCTCTCCGCAGCCGCGACGGCCGCGCCTGCAGTTTCCCCAAGCCCTAGCTTCGTCGTGGAGGACTACCTCGTCGGCACCTGCGGCCTCACGCCAGCCCAATCCCTCAGGGCCTCCGCGAAGCTCTCCCACCTCAAGTCCCCCTCCAACCCCGACGCCGTCCTCGCCTTCCTTGCCGGCCTCGATCTCGCCGGCACCGACGTCGCCGCCCTCGTTGCCAAGGACCCCAAGTTCCTCTGCTCCGGCGTGGACAAAACTCTGGGACCTAATGTCGCCGGACTCACCGGCCTCGGTCTCTCGCATTCTGAGATCGCGCGCCTCGTCTCGGTCGCCCCCAGCTGCTTACGCAGCAGATCCATCGTCTCCAACCTACCCTACTACCTGTCGCTCTTGGGCTCGTACGAGATCCTCCTCCGGATACTCAAGAAAAACTCCACTTTGCTCGCACTTTGCCCCGAGAAGGTGGTGAAGCCCAATGTCACGCTCCTGCGGGAGTGCGGGCTAGGTGCTTGTGATATTGCCAAGCTGTGCATCGCTCAGCCATGGCTGCTCGCCACCAACCTGGAGAAGGTACATGCGATGGTGGCTCGCGCCGAAGCTCTAGGTGTGCCCCGTGGCTCTGGGATGTTCAGGCAAGCGCTGCAGGCCGTCGCATTCCTCAGCGAGGAGAAGATTGCCGCCCGAGTCGAGTACTTGAAGAACATGCTCAACTGGTCGGATGCCGAGGTGGGCGTTGCTGTTTCTAAGTGTCCGCGGGTGCTGGCACGGTCCAAGGACATGCTGCGCACCAAAGCGGAATTCCTTATCTCTGAGGTCGAGTTGGAACCGGCCTACATTGCTCGCCGTCCGGCATTGCTCAGTTATAGCCTGGAGGACCGGCTCAGGCCCCGGTACTATGTTGTGAAGTTTCTTAAGGAAAATGGATTGCTTGATCGTGACAGGAGCTACTATTCAGCAGTCAAAATTACCGAGAAGGAATTCGTGCAGAAGTACATATCCCCTCACAATGAAGCTGCACCATACCTTGCTGAAGACTATGAAGCCGCTTGCAAAGGGGGAGTGCCCGCTAGATTCAGATCTACTACATGAACCAAGGGTGGGCTATGAAAATGATAACCGTGTGTTGGTTGTTTGATGTTGTATATCTATTAGATGCTGGTTTGGTCGTTGCTAGCAAGTGATGAAACTGATAGTTTTATTTCTGAATCCTGATATGTTAATGTCAACATTCAGTAGAGAAGAAACCATGGCTTGCTTACGAACGTGTTCATCCTTCACGCCATGTTATTTAACAAATTTCTGTTTTCAAATTAGTTGCTGGTGCATTGCAACACTTCTGTTATTTTCACACTTTGTTTTTACACTTGTCATATGAGAATTCTGATGAATTGCTGCCTCCGAATACCTCATTGTAGTTTTAATTCTTCGCTGGGCATCGACACAATGCAGCCATGCAGGTTCACGCGCACACTGTATTTCTTGAGTTGACATGGAAAACAAATCTTATTTTTTCGTTGCAAAGTTATACATGGATGGATCTTTTTCAAGTTTGAAGTGTACCTCAAGCCTGAAGACATCAAACAGCACAAAACCCATCTGGCTACATGTTGTTTTTGCCATTTACTCTAATCACAGAGGACAATATTCACACCTGATAAGTTGGCATCACACCCGTCTGTCGCTCTAGTTGTTGGCGAATTTGTTGCAGGTTGGCTAGTTGCTCTAGTTGTTCTAAACTGAATATTTTCCTTCTTTATGAAATAACTTTGTGTTTTGAGTGATTAACTGTTGTGAAAGCAGGTCGATTCCATTTCTGCTTTATTTTTCTCTTGTACCTTTTTATTGTCCTAATGACATCTCATCTCAAAACTGAATACTGCAATAGTAAGCATTTGTGTAGGCATCCTACCCATGTAGGTGCAGCATGACGTGACAGCGACAGATAATTTAAATGCACATAGTTATCCGCCTTGAAAGCCTTACATCAATTGAGTTGAGTTGTATTTTTTTGCTCTCGGCAACATCCCTATCATTGGCTGGCATAGCTTTCTCCAGTACATATGATTGTGTCGTCGACTCAAGCATAACTAAACACACTTGACCTACAGCCATTTGATGCAGGTTCAGATGTTTGCTCATGCTAGTTGGTCTCTGAAGGAAACATTGACCCATACTCTTGAAGTGCTAGGTTGGGTACTTGTGTTTCATGATGCAGACCTCTCAGAAGTGTCTCGAACAATTGCCAAGCTTGAAGCCATCCAGGTATGTTATAATTGTTTCCATCACCTGCGAAATTTTCCAGCTTAGTACAAATTTTATTCCAAAACTTCGTTGTGTTGTGTACTGAAGAATTGATCCACAACTTGTTCTCAGTAATCATTGTATGGAATATAGGCAGGATTGTGCTTAGTCCATTACTTGTTATTTTTTCTGCCATTTACTACCCTGGATTAATGTATTTGAAATGCAACTACAGAGGACAGAGGTTCTTGAATATACAAAGGTCATAGGCAGGACCATGTAGTCTCTGAATGACCTGCTACCTTATCAGCCATGTAAGCTGATATTGGGAAGGGTTCACCGATTCCTTGATGTAGTTTTTTAGCCTGTGCATGATTTCAGTGATTTCCCTACACACTGCCCATACAGTATGATCCAAAGTCACCTTTTCAAGGCATTGCCAAAAAATCTGCGAAAGGTTTCAGATTCTTATTACCGAGTGTTTGGCTAGGGAGATATTTGAGTGATTCCAGGGTACGTGATCTGGTAACACAAAGAGTAGCGCATCTGGATTGGGTTATTGCTTAACATCTGGAGACGGTGGAGATTTATTTCAAAATCCCGGCAGGTACTTATGGAGATACGAAACTGTAGTATGTCTGCCACTTTGTTCAGTAATTCTTCCCAACGTAGCAAATGCATATGATAATGATAAGATGATCCTATTCATCTTACCCGATGCAGAATTAAGGCAGCAACTCAGCATGGTCTTCTAGTCATGATCTAATCCTCTCAATCTCCAGGAATTCCAAGTTAAAAGTGAAAGGAGTTGTTCACAGTATACAAACTGAGGAGTCTTGGTTTTGAGTGTTTTGTACCCTTTTTTTACATGTGAATAAAAAGTAGGGTGTGGATGCCATGGTCCTGATTCATCGTCTGAAGGTGCAAGCAAATTCATTCGCTCATTCTTTTTTCTTTCTTTCTAGGAAATCAAAGAAGATAGATAATGTGTTTATTGACTCTATTCTAGTACAAGAAAGGAAATCTCGACTATGTTGCGGCCACTCCTAGGGGACAGGGGCATGGAAGGTAGCGTAGAGGCGAGTGGGAATCAGATAAGATAAAGCATTTCACTCAAAGGGTAGTCGTAATTCTTTTGTAAACTTTCTTATTAAAGTCTAGTGATTTGTCATAAGCCGTAGAATTCTCGCCATAGGTGAAATTACACAACAAGCTAAAGCTTCTCTTAGCACCTAGTCCATCTTTTTTCCCTCTTAAGGTGGTGCTTGACTGTCTAAAGGGAAGCCATAATCAACTTATAAACGGCTCAAAAATCGCATTTGGCAACAAATCGTATAACAGCATTATCAAGGTAACGAATTCCTTTCGATTGTGCCTCTGCTGTTGAACTGATCAGATAGAGTTCCTTCCAACATATCTCTGTTGAGAACAGTCATAGGTGCTCTGCTTTAGATGATGTATAACATGTTGCTGCCACATGACAGATTCATCAAAACTGAAGGATGTAGGCAATTGAACAAGTCATTCGTGTACAAACAATCATCTGGGTACTGTAATTTTGTACTTTGAAACTGTTGGACCCTGAAAAGGTTGATACTCTACAAGTTAACGCTGGATCACTTCAACAAACAATAGTAAACGTTTCTTACTCGAATCAGATTGGAAAGTTTATAAAAATCTTACAGCATTTTCTTAGACAAAAAAAAAATTCTAACAGCAAAAGACAGTCACCAATTATTTGATTTGGCGTTCACTTCAAAAAAATTATTTGATTTGGCGCCAAAGACAGGCCTTTAGTTGGGCTTTACAGCACTTACAGGCCCACAGCTCTCACGAGTTGAATAAGGTGTGCCGTTCCCACAGGACAGACCACAGCCGGCGGCGACCGTCCTTGCCCCACTTCGCCGCCACGCCGTCGCCGGCGCCATGCTTCGCCTGCGGAGCTCTATCCTTGCCGGACTCCTCTCGTATTCCGCTGCCTCTCCCGTCCCATTCCCTCTTCACCGCCTCCTCTCCGCGGCCGCCGTTTCCCCAAACCCTAGCTTCGCCGTGGAGGGCTACCTCGTCGGCGCCTGCGGCCTCACGCCAGCCCAAGCCCGCAAGGCCTCCGGGAAGCTCGCCCACGTCAAGTCCCCCTCCAATCCCGCCGCCGTCCTTGCCTTCCTCGCCGGCCTCGGTCTCTCCCGCGCCGACATCGCCGCCCTCGTCGCCAAGGACCCCAAGTTCCTCTGCGCCGACGTGGAGAGAACCCTGTCCCCCGTCGTCGTCGGGCTCACCGGCCACGGCCTCGCACATACTGAGGTCGTCCGCCTCGTCTCGCTCGACCCTGGCAGCGTGCGTCGTAGATCCATCCTCTCCAACCTGCCGTACTACCTGTCGCTCTTCGGCTCATACGAGAACCTCCTCCGTGTACTCAAGCGCAACTCCTACTTCCTCTCGTCTGACATCGAGAATGTAGGGAAGCCCAAGGTTGCTCTCCTGCGGGAGTGCGGGCTAACTACTTGTCAGATTGCCAAGTTGTTCATCGCGGCGCCACGGCTTCTCACATCCAAACCGAAGCACCTCCACGCAATGGTGGCTTGTGCCGAAGGTCTCGGTGTGCCCCGTGGCTCTGGGATGTTCAGGCAAGCACTGCATGCTGTCGCGTATCTCAGCCAGGACAAGATCGCCACCAAGGTGGACTACTTGAAGAACACGTTCAGGTGGTCGGATGCTGAGGTGCGCATCGCCGTGTGTAGGTTCCCAATGCTGCTCACACTGTCCAAGGACATGCTGTGGAGAAAATCGGAATTCCTTATCTCTGAGGCGGAGTTGGAATCATCCTACATTGCTCATTGTCCGCAGTTGATCTCTTATAGCCTGGAGGGCCGTCTCAAACCCCGCTACTATGTTTTCAAGTTTCTCAAGGAAAATGGGTTGCTAGATCGTGACAGGACCTACTATTCCGCAGTCAATAAGACCGACAAGGTGTTCGTGGAGAAGTACATATCCCCTCACGATGAAGCTGCACCATACCTCGATGAAGACTATGCAACCGCTTGTAGAGGGGAAGTGCCTCCTAGATTCATGTTTGCTTCAACCAAGGGCGGCCTATGAGAAATGGCAACTATGTGTTGGTTCTTTGCTAGATGCTGGTTTGGTCGTTCCTAGCGAGTGATGAAAATGATAATTTTATTCCTGAATCCTGATATGTTAATGCCATCATCCACTAGAGAATAAACCTTGTCTTGGTTATGAACTTGTTCATCCTCTCGCCATGTTATTCACACACATATTGGAACCAAGAAAGTTTGAGATCTGGCCATTTTCCAATGTGCAGTGCATTAAAATTTCTATTTTCAAGTTTGTTGCTGGCACATTAAACGGTTTGTTACTTTCACCGGCACATCATAAAATTATTATTTTGCAGCTAGCGCATCTTGCGTATGACTGCTAGGAAAGCTAGCACATCCTGTGCATTAAATGGTTCATATTTCTAGTGCATAATTTATCAACTTGCAATCACTTTAGTTCATATTTCTAGTGTATGACTACTAGGAAAGCTAGCACAAATTCAGCATATATAATGGGAACTATTGAGAGTATGCACATTCTTGGATCTCCTTCAGTATTGTTCTGCACGGACTTCTGAACCCTCTGTGGCAAGAACTAGATGTTTTTATTGAATGTACTGTAGCTGAATCTGTTTAATGAATCTTGAACACTTCACACTTGGTTGTTAATCATATCCATTATGGTTTACACTTGTCGTATGAGATTTCTGATGACCTGCTGCCTCCACATACCTCATTGTAGTTAATTCTTCACTGAGCATCGACACAATGCAGCTATGCAGGTTCATGCCCACACCGTATCTCTTAAGTTGACATGGAAAACGAATATACTTTTTCGTTATAAGTTATACATGGATATTTCTTTTATGTTTAAAGTGAAATTTTATTTCGTTGAATTCGATGGGCACCAACTGCACATGTGGAGCTCTTTAGGAGGATAACTTTGCAAAGATCTCATGTACACATTTATGTGTCCCTTATTTTATCATTATGCCCATTATCCGTTTCACAAGTAACCCACTGATACATGAGAAGGAAAAAATGCAATGGATTTCATCAATGTCATATAAGCCTATTCGAGCATATGTATCCCTAGGTGCTAAAGGTGAGGAGTTGTCTAGCACTAGTGTTAAGGAAAGGTGAGGACTTGTCTAGCACTAGTATTAAGGAGTATGACGATAAGAGGTAAGATAAAAAAGGCTTAGCCCCAGTATTAAACTTATCATCAAATGTTAAGATATGTTAATAAGATTATGCATATCAATTGGTAATGAGGTAAAAGACTGTTCAAATATGGCATCCACTAAGCTCAGTTCGTTTTATAAGAGTAGTGCTCAGATAGCGGATGTACAAGAGGTCCAAAACCTTGTGTGTGTTCAGGAAGGACAACTGTTGGGGGCCTGAAATCATACTTGCTTTACAACTTGATGAAAATGTTTGCTTTGTTTAATTTTGGTTTAACAGTTCGCTTGATTTGACTGTCAGCTTCCAATTCCCTAAATCAGTTTTTTTTCTCGTTTTGACTGGTGCTGGAGTTCAGCGTGGATACCATGAACAAAATTGCTCACAGCCACTTTATATCTGGGTGACCTTTGTGAACATTATGCCTTCTCATTACTGGACAACCTGCAGATGGTTTTAATGTAGAGAATAACAGCAACATCAACTATGGTACGCTAGCCTGTGGAATATATGTATGTAGAGAATGACAGCAACATCAACTATGTTCTTATGTTATATACTCTCTCTCCTTTAAATATTTGCTCATTATCTTAGGAATATATGTATCACAATTTTTATCCATTTAGTACCATGAGTATAGTTGTTGCAATATTTGACTGTCTACTCCCACACTCGAATGTGAAAAGAAATGTAGTTGTAGTAAGTCATCCTATTGGGCTATGTATGGCAGTTTCAGTGTTTGTCATTTATTTTTGTTAGAGCTGGTGAGTCATTGGTTACTTCGGTGATATTTATGGATTACTTCAGTGTCATGACTTCTTAAGTTACTTACAGATGACTGGCTTTTTAATTCATACAATGGTTATAAACAACTTACCTAGACAGGATCTTGCATAGTACATTACTTGTTTTGTTCCTGGCATTCGCTACTATAGACTATTTCAAAGGGAGTAGTAGAGATTAATAGAGATCTATCTGTAGTAGAGATTAGCTTTCTGCTGAAAATGCATGACATCTCAATTGAACAGACAATCTGTTCAAATGATAGCAGGGGTTGCCACGAAAACAAATACTCCCTCCGATCCATAAAAATACCTCCGATCCATAAAAAGTGTCGCCCATATAATAAAAAGTTTGTACTAGGTTAGTACAAAATGAGCGACACTTTTTATGGATCGGAGGGAGTACTAATTAAAGACTTTGCTTTCATCCAAATTTTATGTACTTGTTGTTCCGTTCATTTTGTTGTATTTATTGTTCCGCCATATGCCAGTTAGTGCTAAGTTTGTAGTCTGTTTTTTATGTCTAGATTATGCTTTATAAATAAGTTTCAGCTGGGTGTATTTTCTGGCTTTTGAGTTCTTTCTCCTTATCCTTGTAAGATTGATTATCTTTGTTTCTAAATCCTTTAGCTGACTTTAATTTTGCTTGGGAATTCTCGCCATAGGTGAAATTACACAACAAGCTAAAGCTTCTCTTCGCACCTAGTCCATCTTTTCCCCTCTTAAGGTGGTGCTAGACTCTCTAAGGGAAGCCGTAATCAACTTATAAACGGCTGAAAAATCGCATTTGGCAACACATCGTATAACGACATTATCAAGGTGACACATTCCTTTTGATTGTGCTTTGCTGTTGAACTGATCAGATAGAGTTCCTTCCAACATATCTCTGTTGTGAACACTCATAGGAGCTCCTTTTAAACTTTGCAAGCTGAGTATTGTCCTAGTTAGATGATGTAACACATGTTGCCACATGAAGGATTCATCAAAGTTGAAGGATGTAGGCAATTGAACAAGTCATGCGTGTGCAATCAATTGTTATTTTCTACTTTGAATCTTCCACATCATATAGAGATCCGTCTGAATGTATGTTTATTGCGCCGTCACCAAAAAATATAGATTTTATTTGTAAAAATTATAGAAAACTTGCTTAAAAAGTAAATGTAAAAGACGATCGTCAAAGACGACGCAGTAGAAGAGGCAAGGAGACCGCCAACCTCCAGGAGGAGCAAAGCGGAGACCGCCAACCTCCAGGAGGACCAAAGCACGAGCGAAAGCAGCAGGGTGGACGAGCACAACGAGGAGGAGCAAGATGCTGGTGACGCCGACCTTGACCACGAGGCGTCGCCGTCAAGCGACCCTGGTCCTAGCACCAGGTAACCTATGTATATTGTTCTTCTCCCACTAGTTAGTTTTCTTGCTGTTCTTGCATGACTACTGCTAAATTGATGTCCATTAGGTAATATATAGTTATTAAATTGTTGTGCTTGATGTCCCTATAAAGTTAAGAGTGTGCACTTGTAGAGGAATTAGGTAGGCAAACATGTAGGGGTAGCTCTGATAGAAATTTGGGATTCTCTCCATACATTTAGTGATTATATAGTGTATATTCTGTTGTGATGTCATATTTTTTTAATGTTGTACAATGCCTTTACCAAAAAGCCCCCGCAGAGGTGATAGTCGCAGTAAATCTATAAGGCCAGATAGTAGGTTTGTGGTGACCGAACTCGATCCCTTCAGCGGAGCTCCGTACAAGCCGGATAACGCAAGAAGAAAATTCAGTACCACTTGTGGGATCGTGGCACGAGAATGAGTGTCCATCAACCTTGCAGGCTGGAAGCAAGTATCCAAGACGAACGTGATGAAATCAAGAAGGAGGTTATGAATACTTTATTATCAGAGATCCTGAGGACGGGAAGTGTGTTGAGTGGGCAGCTAAATTGATCGCTAACAAATCCTGGATGCAATGAAAGTCCAAGCTCGTGACGGAGTTCGTCGATCGAGGGGTGTCACCCTTGCAATTGTGGCAGAGAAGGACCAAGGCTCTGGTTTCATGGCTAGTTTCAAACATGAACACTATTTGGGTAGCGGTTTATTGGAGTTCCCCGTCACTTGGGAGGACTTGTTTCTCTTTTTGAATTTGCAATCCTTGGACGTTAGCATAGTAAGATGCAGCGCACTGTGAGTATTTATTTATTTATTTATTTATTTATCAACCAATGCATCAATAACTATGGCACTAGCTATAATAATTTACAGTTCAGTCATTTATATATTGTGTTTTATTATGTGTAGGTTAAGTTACCAGAGAGTCAAGGCAAACGGCTCTAAAATAGTTTTCGTCGATCCCATGCTTGCTTCTGAACAATGTATGAAATAGTGTGAAAGGGTTGTCGATGATTACCTCATTAATGTGTTCGAGAATAGCATGGATAAGGATTTAATCCTATGGCCTTATAATCAAGAATAAGGCTCAATCATATTTTCTCATTATTCACATTATATTATTTTATCTTTACAACGATTATCTTGTTCCCACTATGAATTAATGTTTTAGGTAAGTCATTTTAGGGTTTGTCATCATAAGGTTAAGAATTTCATCTCCTCTGATGCACTTTGTAATGATTATACTGTAATTTTCAATTTAATTGTAGGGATCACTGGATGATTATCATTATAAAACCACTGGATGGTAATGTCCATTATTTTGATTCTTATATTGCCAAGAAAATTAAGAATGAAAATGTCCCCAAGTTTGATAATGTAACCAAGCTTATTGACAGGTGAGACATAATCTTATGCCGTTAGATGTAGTTATTTCTTCTGTATGGTTGTGTTGTAGGTATAAAGTTACACAAAAAATAATATACTTTTGTTGTTTTGTGCCATATTCTTAGATCGTTTCAAGTTGTTCGCCATAAAAATCTCCTACGCATTGCTTACTCATCACCCTACAAACTTCTATAAATATTCTTACATAAGCCTACATCAGAAGCCATTTTTATGATTTTGTTAGACTGTACGCTGTAGAATATCTACCATGATATTTAAGCATGTTAAACATACACGGACTTAGCGCATGCGTATACCCAAATAAATACATATACACTTTTATTTACAATTACAAAAAAATAATCCATTCATATCTTTTTACATTGGAACTGGAGTTTAAATTTAACTCATTGCAAAAAAATCTTTAATTTATATGTTATAATTGTTGAAAAAAGAAAACTAATCATACTCGTCAACAATCATATGTGGTTAACAATGACAACTAATAAATATATAATTATACTCGCTAAGATATGCGATATCATAAAAAGTACTTAAGTTTAGTATAAAATATATTCAACTATTTTAGTTTGTCCAGTATCCCATATGAACAACACAAAAAAAAACTTTTAATCTGATACCTGCATATCAAATGGCGAGCTGAAACCAACCACATGTTGAGTCGGACGCTAGCTGACTAAGAGTTGGGAGACACCTGCACCAACGGGATCAGACATAAAAACACAATTTGGTCCACTAAAACTCAAGGGGAGATTTTATTTTCATGATTATGAAGTGGAATAGAAATATAGACAAGATTTAGCTCTAACTTGATTCAATTCCCATAAAACCTAAAACAATGGGTGATAATTTTGGGAGTAGAGAAGAGTAACTAAATTATCTGAAGACATTTATCTCTCTTGCATTAACTTGGCGAAGAACGAGTCATACTACAACGAATGGCGGGTAGACATATAGCTCTATCGGCAATGACGATGAAGTAGTCTAAGCCTCAACCAAGAGGCCAAAAAAACGTAGATCAAGCCGCCGAAATTCATATATCTTGTCCTCTCGTGTCCTGAATTTTGTCGTGTGAAAGGTGTCATCGGTAATAAGGCAAAGACGTTATAAAATACACTAAAAGCCTGCAGTTTCGAAAGAAAATCTTTTACACTATAATTTAGTCGCTCGATACCATTTCTTAAAATCTTTTCTCGTTTTAAAGTGCCTCACGGTGGAATCTAGATATCTCATGATCGGTTTAGATTCCATATAGAACGACATTTGAGGAGCTTGACAACAAGACTTACATTTTTATTTGCTCCTTTCATGAGACCATTGAGTGTTACGAGCCAACTAGTAAGAATTAGAAGTCTGAACTAAAGAAGAAGAAATCCACTACTTCAACACCTCGTATCAGTGTCACTCGATAATGGGTAAACATGATAGAAAGCGGGCAAACTATTTTTTCCTAAATGACCAAAGTTGATACTTGGACTCAATATGTATGCTCCGATACCCTTTTAAAATTCATTTATGCAACAATCAGCTGAACCAAAAGTCCAAGATCAGACGATCCACATATGCTAACCACCTCGAAAATGTGGACACGACTAAGAGGAAGCTATTTGAGAGCTACTCTCATGAAAATGGAGATTTCATTACAATCCTTCTGAAGAAGAAATTCATGTTGAAAGCGAGACGATAGTGGCTACAAAAGGGGTGGCTCAAAAATATCAATTCCGTAAATGTTATGAGTACCTGCACCGTTTTGTTGCATATTTTAACAGTGAAAAAACGGCATTTTTTAAGACACTTGTATGAAACAGTACACAAGTGCATAAACTTTTGGAAATTATTCAGAGTCATCAATCTTCTTTCAAAAATTTGGGATACTTTTGAAAAATTATTCAGCGAGCGGCCCAGATCTACCCAAGCCAGCCACTCGCCGGCCCTTCTCCGGCAAACGAACTCCACGCTAAACCCTAGCTAACCCCCCGCCGGCCGCCGCCGCCGCCTCTCCCGTCCACGCTTCCACCACGATCTAGGAGACCGATGACCATGGCGCAGAGGGCGATGGGCAGTCTCCTCCGGCGGTCCCTCGGGCTCGCGCCGCCGACATCCCAGAGGGCCCTGAGCGCCAGCGCCGCGCCGGCTGCTGCCGCTGCCGCTCCGGCGGCGGCGGCGGCGGAGGGAGAGGCCGCCAAGGCGAAGAGGGCCAAGAAGAAGAACCTGTTCGACGTGGTGCAGTTCCTGCCCGACTGGGGCGTCGGCTACAAGGTCGCCAAGACCACCTGGCGCGACGTCTCCTACCAGATCACCAAGATCAACCTCTACAAGGATGGCCGCCACGGGAAGGCGTGGGGGATTCGGCACAAGGCCGGTGAGTCCTCGCTCTCTCCTCCTGCCTAGTGGTTTCCTCATTTCATAGATAATAACATGATGTGCTGATCGAAGATGTCACTGCAATGTTCTTGAATCATGCCCATTCGTTACTAGTGGACTGGTGAAGTGTAGAAATGTACTGTATGATGGTAAACCATGAATGTTCCCTGGACGTAAGACTGCTTCGTCTAGACATCAGTGGTCGGAGTTGTGATAGTCTATGCAGCTTGTCTCCCTCGGAATCATTTGATTATGCATGATTATTCTGACTCTGAATAACACTGTCACAGCTGTTCCTCTTTGTCTAGGCTTATTTAGTTTGATATTTTCACAGTGGAGTGAGTTTAGGTAAGGCAACGATATGTTTCTTCACTCAAGTACTTCATGTGTATATGCAGTGTAGCTAGAATTTAATTGCTGTGCCTACTTTAGAGTGTGATACATTTGCTGTGACACTGTAATGTCTTATCCCAAAAAGAAATATTAAGATAAAGGCATGTCGTTATCAAATAGAAACTGTGCGCAGATAGTGCTGGACAATACAAAAACTAGTACATGTAACAGTTTGTCAGGTTTTAATGGATGCCTCAATTACAATTTGTACCATCTTCAACATCACTAACAGATCAACATGGTGAGGTGAGGCCAGCCAATTGATGATTTTTTGGTCTGATGTGATCGATTTTATCAATGTGCCAATCTAGGTCTTCCAGTGGGTGTAAAACATTCAGTTATTTGCTGCCCCAAGCTATTATTATTTCCATATGTCAAGACCAAGATCAAAACTAGGTGGCTTTAACAGCCATTTGATCATGTTTTTCCTTGTTTGCACAAGTCACATCACTGTTACAGTTGGCTGGTCTCCAACTAGACTGTTATGAAGCAGAATGTGGAAACCTGCCACGACTGAAGTTATCGAGTCAGATGGCATACTCTTGTCCCCAAACTATGTAGAACCTGCCACAAGCATTCGAACATAAATAAAATAGCTTAATAGCTTATCAACAGTAGTAATTGTACAGGGATGATATGGTTCCCACACTAGCTTAGGTGCTTTGTTTTAATCCTGATTAAGATGAAACTTGTATGTCATTTATGTCTCTGTTTAATAGACATGAAAAAAATACAGTGACTTCTTTTTATTAGAGACATTGTTTTCGTCTACAAAACTGTTTGTTCTGCTTCATGTTCAGTGCTGCTCCGAAACATTCAGCTGTCCATATGTCAAGACCGAGATAGAAATTAGGTGGTTTAAACTGCCTTGTAATCCATATCAGGGTTTTCCTATTGCTGTTTGCAAAGTCACAACATGGTTACTGTTGACTTGTTGGTCTGACAAACTGTTAGGAAGCAGAACGGAAAAGCCCGTCACAGCGATTTGCTGAGTCGGAAGGCGTACTCTGGTTCTCAAACTATGTTATAACCTGCCGCACACATATTTACGGACAGCTGACATATGTTATCAATGTCATGTTTATATTCGCCAGATTTCTCTTCTTTGGTTGTCTAACCGGTATCTCTTCCAGGTGTGCAAGTCGCTGAGGCCCCGATAAAGATCAGTGGAGTGAACAAACGTGGCTGGAAGTACATAAAGGCGTCTCAGAAGAAAACGGTGCAAGACATCCCTAAAGTACAAACGCCAACCGCGGCTTAACATCTCCACTCTTTCATTTACTGGCTAGACATTTAGGAAGGTTGCAGCAACTGAGGCGATGATCGTCGATTCGCCATCGCCACTCTTTCATAGTTTCTCCCGTCTCTTCGAGGGGTTAAACATACATTCAGATGGATCGCTCGTCTTCGATATGATGTGGAAGAGTCTCCGTTAATGTGGCCACGGATTGTCATGTCACTCATGCTTGTTGTTGAGGCTGAAAATGATGTCGCGTCAGAAAATCTGTTTTGCAGTGTTGCATCTCCAATATTTCATGAAGTTCCCTTTTATAGATCTAATAAATCATAAATTGAAAGTTTGTAGCCCTAATCATTTGGTCGTCACGTTGTCACTCGCCATCCTATGAGACCTTTTTCTCCAGGCCAGCGTGACTAAACAAATGGAGGGCAGTGTTGAGCTCCAAAGAGGGTTAACTTGGATTTATTTTTGTTGTAATTTATAACGTTGTAAACTGAAAATCGCAGGTACTCTATTTATCTGCTCATGGGATCGATTGCATCACAATTGGGTGGGTCTGTTCCTTTTACAATAGTACTCGTGTTGTCTACATCTTTTACAATAGTATGAGAACTGGAGTAGCCTAGGTACTGCAGGCTTCCATTTGCAGGCCGTTGTTACGGGCAAATTTGCCGGCATTCCCAGCAACCACCCCAGCTTGCTGCATTGCCGCAGTTGATATCATCTGTGGGCTGCGACCATTCAGGCACAGTAGATTCCTGTAGCTTCTATTCGCTCCAGATTCCTGAATGCACTGGTGCCTGATCAGACCCAAAGCAAGACCAAGATATTCAGCTGAAGCTCATGACCAAAGCTTCACCATCTATTCAATTAATTAATTCGTCTGGTATGAGCTACAAAAGATATAAAGAGATCATCATCCAGGTCAGAGGTACTCTCCAACATCTACAAACAATCTTACAACCTGAGGTGACACGACAGATCCATCCTCGCCAAAGCAAAGCGCTAGCAAGCTGGGCACCGGTAACACGGCCAACACTCGCTAAGCACTGATAAATAGAACAAATTCCACAGTGATGGAGACCTTCATCTGCCAGATCTTGTGTCCCCGGAAAACCATCGGCCTTGGCAACGGAGGTAGAGAGAAATCTGTGGTTGAATGCAGGGCCTCTCATCTCCGTACCCGTAGATGTGAAGAGAGTTCTCCAAGGTTTATTCATCTTCTGCCCGAAGTTGATGTGCAGAAACTCTCCCAGGTTTATCTCAATTCAAGTTTGAGCCCGAATGGATAGCTGAGACTGCAAGAACAATATAAAATTCAGCTACAAATTAATAAGTCCATACAGGAAATACCCATCAAAACACAGGAATTTTTATTAATGAAGACAATTCAACTAGCGAACAGGCCAGAAGTCCAGGACACTGTAAATTTAGCAATGTTGCCACCTCATTGACAAATAAAGAGATATTTCCAGCCAGAGACATGTGTCCATACAAAATTAAGCTTGCATCGGAAGCGCAAGGAGGTTTGCTCCTCGTGTATAACTGCAAACCAGATATATCTGCACAATAGCACGTAAGAAAGAACTGAATAGTAGAGATAGCACAAGACTAATGCATGCTATATCCTTTGATTTAGTTCTGACAATCAATGAAAGATGTAAACAACAAGAGTTGTTCAGTGTTGATCATACACCTTTTGAAGTTTGCAAATTTTCTCAGCAAAATTGAGCCAGTTAAAGGATTTTGGATAAAAGATAGTCAATCTTACAAGGATAAGGAGAAAGAACTAAAAAGCCAGAAAAGACACCCAGCAGAAACTTTTTTTGTAAAGCATAATCTAGACATAAAAAAATTGACTGCAAACTTAGTACTAACTGGCATATGGCAGAACAATAAATACAACAAAATGAATGGAACAGTAAGTACATAAAATTTGGTTGAAAGCAAACAATAAGGATGTATTTAATGGGAAATTAAGGGCACAACCTTCACTTTCTGGTTTTCTGCTTTCTGGTTTCAAAAGAAAATTAGTTCACGCACAAACAAACACATCCAATTTGCATAATCCTAAATCGAAACTGGAAGAACAAATATATTCATGTACTGCCATTTTCAGAGACTCTAGGCGATGCTTTGTTGATTACTGAAGGACAACAACACCTAGAGTTCAGGAATTAAATTATCAGGTTCATCAGTCATTAGCAACGACCAAACCCGCATGTGGCACACATACAAAAGCAGAAACTAGCATCTAGTTAGGCAAAAATACACTAATGCGAATGACCAGCTTACATGAAAACTCTGTCATGCCATACACTGTTACAATTTTCATAGTTTGTTCTCGGTTCATGTAAATCTGAAACTAATCGGCACTTCCCCTCTGCAAACGGCGATATAGTCTTCAGCAAGGTGTGGAGCAGATTCCTTGTGAGGGCAGATGAACTTATCCAGGAATACCTTCTCGGTCGCCTTAAAAATAGAAGGGTAGCTCCAATCCCGATCTAGCAATCTCTTTTCCTTGAGGAACTTTACAACGTAGAAACGGGGCCTGAGCCGGCCCTCCAGGCTAAGAGAGAGTATGATCGGCCGATTGGCAATGAACGCTGGTTCCAACCCCAGCTCGTCTATGAGGAACACGGACCTGCGCTGCAGCATTTCCTTAGACCTCACCAGCAATGTTGGGAACTTACAAACAGAAATGGCCACCTCGGCATCCGACCACCTGAACGTGTTCTTCAAGTAGTCCACCTTGGCGGCGATCTTGTCCTGGCTGAGATACGCAACGGCCTGCAGTGCTTGCCTGAACATCCCAGAGTCACGTCGCACACCGAGACCTTCGGCACAAGCCACCATTGCTTTGAGGTGCTTCAGTTTGGAGGTGAGAAGCCGTGGCTGCGCGATGAACAACTTGGCAATCTGACGAGTAGTTAGCCCGCACTCCCGCAGGAGAGCAACGTTGGGCTTCCCTACATTCTCGATGTCGGAGGAGAGAAAGTAGGAGTTTTTCTTGAGTACACGGAGGAGGTTGTCGTAGGAGCCCAAGAGCGACAGGTAGTACGGTAGGTTGGAGAGGATGGATCTACGACGCATGTTGTAAGGGGCGAGCGGGAGGAGGCGGACGACCTCAGTATGTGCGAGGCCGTGGCCGGTGAGCCCTACGAAGACGGGGGACAGGGTTTTCTCCACGTCGGCGCAGAGGAACTTGGGGTCCTTGGCGACGAGGGCGGCGACATGGGTGCCGGAGAGATGGAGGCCGGCAAGGAAGGCGAGGACGGCGTCGGGCTTGGAGGGGGACTTGAGGTGGGAGAGCTTCTCGGAGGCCCTGAGGGCTTGGGCTGGCGTGAGGCCGCAGGTGCCGACGAGGTAGTCCTCCACGACGAAGCTAGGGCTTGGGGAAGCTGCGGGCGCGGCCCTAGCGGATGCGGAGAGGAGGCGGTGGAGTGTGGAGATGGGGGAGGAGTGGGTAGACGAGAGGATGCGGGCAGCGATGGAGCTTCGGAGGCGGAGCATGGCGCCGGCGGCGAGGGGGAACGAGCGCCGCCGGTGGTGCTAGAGACTCGTAAAGACTGGTGTTTTCGTTAGAGGAAGAGGATGAAGACTGACGCCCAACTCTTGTGCTCAGTCAACCTTTTTCTTGAGCGCAGTGGGCCTTGACACTACAAGAAAGCCCGTACTGTATTAGATTCCTCAAACAAACAAAAAACTTTCATACCCTCAAAAAAAAAACTTTCAACTCAGTAAATAAAGCTTCAGAGTTTCAGCTTTAAATTCAAACTCTCTTCACGGCTCAGTTCATGACTGTAAGAATTGATTAAGAGCATCCCCACTCGTCCCCCCATACGCCGCTTTAATCGATCAGTTTGCGGCCCGTAATTGTGGGCCGTTGGCACCCAGCCGTAGCCCCAATACGAAATAAAAAATAATAATATTTATTTATAAAAAACATTTTACTACATATTTTTAATCGTATTCCTGCCTAGGCCGGTAGTACTCCTCCGAGTAGTCGTCGAACTCGCTGCCGTCGTCGTCATCGCTGGCGTCGGACGCCGCGCGCGGCACGAAGTTCGACGGTGGAGATCGCTGCAGCAGTGGGCGCGGCGGCGAGAGGTGCCCGCAGTTGCAGCAACCTTGGCCGGCGTCGCCATGGAGTGCGCGGTAGGCCGCCTCCTCCTTCCGCCACCACGTCGTGGTGGCGTCCGCGCGAGCAAAGGCTGGATCCTTCACTCGGGCGGCTGCAGCCTTTCCAGGGACGCGAGCACGGCGGCGCGCTGGCTCGGGAAATCATCTGGGTCGCCGGCAAGTTTTGCCTGCTGCGCGGCCGCGACGTATTCCGGCGCCACATGCCAGCCAGACGCCGGCTGCGCGGGCTGGAGAAGGTGAAAGTGCATGGTTGCCCCCATGCGTGGTTTTGGTAATTAATGACAATCCTTATGGACTAATGTTTACATTGAGATATTCTTATAGATCTTGTCCATGGGAAATTAGGAGTTCATGTGTTGGACTCTTCAAGATGACATAATGACCAATGCTCTATTCAAGGGTTTATATGAAGATAGATGGGATGATACGAGAATGATCAAGATGTTGATCAACACACAAAGCTACAAGATGTACCAAGTGGATCATGTATCTCTTGGGATGGTTAAGACGTGCAAGACCCAGAGAAGCATTTCGGAGATATCTTATGCTCGAAACTTGGAGGTCGGAATGAAGACGAAGCTAATGGAGCTTGGAGATTGACATGAAGGCGAAGCTAAGCGAGGCTCTCCCATAATGGCGTATGGGGGAGTATTTGGAGAAGTCTTCATCAAGCATGTGCTAGCAAGCACAATCAAGAAAGGTGTTTCAACTTGAGAGAGTCAAGATCGTCATCATCGAGCTCAAGTGGAATGCGCAAGGCAAAGGTATGATCTTGATAGGTTTTCTATTTTACCGGTCTCATGGTGTTAGTGGGAGACCGGGTTTTAGGATAGATGGCGTACTATCAAGAGGGGCTCTCGAGTGAGTAACTTGATCGCATCTTTGTGGAGAGCTCAAACCTTTGCATGCTTGGCATATCATTTTTCTTGGTTCTTATTTGGTTTTTCTCCGTGTTGGGTTTCGGTCCTTGTCGTGATCTTCATGACAAGACCAAGTCCTTCGAAAATGGTTTTACTTTGGAAAACTTATTGCCTTTTATCCATGTGAGGATTTAGAGCTTGGTTTATCTCCATACTAAGCTCTAGTTCATCAAAAACAGATTTCGTATGAATATCTTGTTGCGTTTTTTATGAAGGAGGTTTTACCGGTTTGCATTGTTTAGGAAAGTTCAACCTTTCCCCATTTGGTTTTATCCTCACATGATGGACTGTGATGTTTCTATACACATTCAAGTAGAGCTCGTTGTAACGTTTCCAACGAGCCAAAAATCATCGAAAACGGAGTCCGGATGGAAAAGATATTGACGTTTTCGTGTTCGGTTTTGCTGCAGTTTTTGCTAGGCCGGAGTCTCCGGTCCTAGACCGGAGTCTCCGGTCCTCGCGATCCGTTTTTTGTTCCAACGGTCGGCACTCTCTGTATAGGGGTCCGGAGTAGGTCCGGAGTGACCCCGGAGTCTCTGGGGGGCCGGAGTCTCCGGCCTATGCGGTCCGGAGTCTCCGGTGTTATTTTCATGCGTCGACTTTTTTCCTGCTCTTTCGAGGCCGGAGTCTCCGGTCTCAGGGACCAGAGTCTCCGGCCAGGCCGGAGTCTCCGGCCTTCCAGACCGGAGTCTCCGGTCTAAGTGGACTGCAACGGCTCTTTTTCTGGGAGGGGTATAAATACCCCTCCACCTACCTCCAGCCACTTAGTTCTTCCAAGCACGAAATTCCCCCCTCTCTCACCTCCATTGTTGACCTTGGAAAGCTTGCCCCTCTCCCATTTCCTCCCATGATTCTTGCATATCTTTGAGGGATTTGAGAGAGGAGATCTAGATCTACATTTCCACCAATCCATCTCTCCTCTAAGTGAGGGGAACCTAGTAGATCTTGATCTTGGAGTTCTTGGTGCTTCTCCTCTTTGTTCTTCCTCTCTTCTCCCCCCATAAGCATTAGTTGCTTTTGGTGGGATTTGAGAGTGAAGGATTTGACTCCTTTGTGGATTCCTTGTTCTTCCTCTCTTCTCCCCCCATAAGCATTAGTTGCTTTTGGTGGGATTTGAGAGTGAAGGATTTTGAGCACTTGTGCTCTTGCCTTTTGCATTTGGTGCATCGGTGTGCTCTCCACGAGGATTCGTGGAAGTTGAAAGCTTGTGAACTTGTTCTCTTGGGTTCTCGGACCCTAGACGCCTTTGTGGTGGTTGGACCCTTGTGTGGTCACTTGAAGCCGTTCGGGAGCCCCC
Organism: Poa annua; assembly: GCA_026929855.1. NCBI lineage: Eukaryota > Viridiplantae > Streptophyta > Magnoliopsida > Poales > Poaceae > Poa > Poa annua. The sequence continues at coordinate 1,576,740 of CM049436.1, forward strand.
AATCCCATTGTGGGTTGTGCCCCGGATTGTTGTTGAAAGCCGTTCGGGAGCCCCCAATCCCATTGTGGGTTGTGCCCCGGATTGTTGTTGAAAGGCTCCGGATTCCGCCTCGAAGGAATTCCGATAGTGGAAGGTGAACCAAGCCTTTGTGGTGCGGTTCATCGGAGAAGAAGGTGAAACCTTTGTGGTTGTTGAACCGTTGTGTCGGTTCACACCTCTCCAACGAGACGTACTCCCTTAACAAGGAGGAACTCGGGAATACATCCTCGTCTCCGCGTGCCTCGGTTATTTCTATACCCGAGCTTTTACTTATGCACTTTACATTGTGATAGCCTTCGTGCTTGAAGTATTCTATATTGCTATCACCTTGTTGTTTGTCTTGCTTAGCATAAGTTGTTGGTGCACATAGGTGAGCCTAGTTTATTTAGGTTGTCGGCTTGTTAATTTAAACATCTAGTTTTATTCCGCAATTATCAAGCCTAAACCGGAAAAGTTTTAAACCGCCTATTCACCCCCCCCCCCCCTCTAGGCGACATCATTGTCCTTTCAATTGGTATCAGAGCCTGGGCTCTCTTGTTGGGCTTTACCGCCTAGAGAGTAAAAGATGTCGTTTAGAGAATTAGTGCACGATCCCACTTTCATATTCGATGGCACAAATTATGATGTTTGGAAAATTCGCATGCTTAATCTTTTTAGGGCCATGGGTCCAAATTATATGAAGAGGATTGTAGATGTGAGTTTATCTCCTCCAAAGGATTCCCAAGAATTATCTTTAGAGGATGAGATAAACTCTCATCTCGAGACTCAAGTTACTAATGGTCTTATATGTGCTTTGACCGATGTAGTTCTTGCTTCAATCATGCCTTTTCGAAATGCACATGAGCTTTGGACCAAGCTTCAAGATATATATGAAGTGTCCAAAATTATTGAGGATGATTGTTCTCCCTCCACCTTCGGTCGTGATGAGTTCACAACTTCTTCCACTTCACCAACATGTGATTCGTCACAAGGTATTGATATGGTGAGTGGTGATAGAAATTGCCTTGGTGATGGTGAACTTACTATTGATTATACTTCTTCTCTATCACATTGCAATGTTCTATCTTTGGACTTAAACTCTTCTAGCACTCCAAATGTCATACATGCTAGAGTTGATAGTCCTTGCATATCATGTAATAGTTGTTTAACTAAATGTCATGATGATATGCTTCATATGTCTTGTTGCCATGAAAACAATACTTCCATATCCTCTATTTCTTGCATGACTAACAATGTAGAGGAATCCCAACATTTGTTGGAACAAGACATGGTCCTCAATGGTGCTTCAAGTTTTTCTTCATCTCCCTCAACCATTAATCATGTTTGCCTTATGGCTAAGGATTCCGAGGTATCTCCCACCTCGAATCCAAATTGTGATGATGTGGATGAGGATTCTCATGAAGAAGGTTTTGACTTTGAATCCTTAACCAAGATGGGTGAGATGGTACTTGGTGCTCTCCCCAAAGGTAGTAAAGCTATCCCTCCTCTATGTGAAATCATTGCTTATATTATTAAGAGTAGGGAATTCATTGTCGATTTGGAAAGTCAATTTGATGAGAAGTGTCAAATTGAGAGAGATGACTCTATCACCATAGCTTACTTGAACGCTTCTCTTGAAGAAAAAGAAGTGCTTAGGTCTTCTCTTGAAGAGAAACTTGAATCCCTTGATGAGTCTAATGATCTTATTATTGCTAAAATCATTAAGGAAAGAGATCATGCCCTTGCTAAGTATAAAGTGCTTAAAATGGAAAAAGTTGAATTTGGTGTTGGCAATGCTAGACTAAATGAGGACATAGAGAGACTTGACAAATCTCACAAGGCTTTAGAAAGTGAACACTCTCTCCTTATCAAGTCTCATGATCAACTCCAAACTCAACTATCTAAGAATGACAAGCTTGTCAAATTGTCTTCTTCCATCTCTAATATTAATGATGCTTGTGCTACTAACTCCACTTCTTGTGAAGCATCTATTTTGAAGGAGAATGTTGAGCTAAGGGCTCAATTTGAGTTGCTATCTAGTAAGTATGGAAAATTGGAAGAAAGTCATGAAAAGCTTTCTAGCTCTAATGATGATCTTCTAGCATCCCATGCTAGGCTAAAGTTAGCTCATGAGGCTATTATGTCAAAGGTAACATCTTGTGAGCCTCATGTGGACAATGGCACAATTTCTACTCTTAATGCTATATTGCCATGTGCTAGTCCTAGTGATTCATCCACTCATAATGTTGCTACATCCTGTGATGAATTACTTTCCATGCCTTGTTGTTCTAACAATGAAGCCTCTACTTCCTCTAGTTTTTGTGTTGATACTAACCATGTAGAGGAATTAAATGAGCTCAAGGCCCAAGTCACTTCTTTGAAGAAAGACTTGGAAAAGCGTCATGTTGGGGATTCTACACTTGACAATATGTTGAGTGTTCAAAGACGCCCCAATGACAAGAGTGGACTTGGATTCAACTCCAATATCAAGAACAAGTCCAAGCTTAACAAGAAGAACAAGGGCCAAGAACAAGTCAAGGATTCGGCCAAGATTGTTTGCTTCAAGTGCAAAGTTGAAGGGCACCATGTTAGATCTTGCCCTTTGAAGAAGAAGGCTCTTAGTGAGAAGCAACAAGGGAAGAAGACTCAAGTTCAAACTCAAGCTCCTCAAGTTGAAGAACGGTCTCTTCCCAAGAAGAATCAAGCTACCCCTCCTCAAGTCAAGACTCCAACTAAGAAGAGAGGAGGAAGTAGATGTTGCTACCTATGCCGTGAGAAGGGTCACCTTGCTTCTTCATGCACAAATGGTACCTTATCCAACCCCATTATAGTTGATGATGTTTATTCTCTTCGGAAGGATAAGGTTGGCAATGTGTTTGCCAAATTTGTTGGTACTCAAAGTGGTGTCAAGAAAAGAACCATTTGGGTTGCCAAACCTATTGTGACTAACCTCTTAGGACCCAACTTGGTTGGGGACCAACAAGCTAAAACTTGATCAATAGGTGTTGTTGGAGAACATTGGAGACTTGGCTACACTATGAAGAATTAAGGGATCTTCATCAATTATATTCTCTCAAGTCAATTCATATGGATTATATTGTTCTATCTCATATCCAATGTTCCTCCTTGCGGTAACTTTTATTTAAATCATATATACATTGAAAGTTGCTTGCACCCTTGCATGTGTTAGGTTTTGTACCTTGCTAGTGTTTGTATGTGTTGTGCTCTCTACTTACTTATCTTGAGAAATCAAGTATGTGTATTTTGGTTTGCACACCATCTACTTGTTTTGAGCCCTATTGCTTTTATTTGCTATCTTATCTTGTTGACTCTCTCTTTGAGAGATTAATGGACTATTCCATTTTGGGAGAGTGATATGCTTCGTGCATTTCACAATTCTAAAAATGTGTGTACATGGGAAATACCACTTAGTGTCGATATATCAATATTATCTATTCTCTTTGTGGTATGTCATGCTCATGAGAAATTCAAATTATATAATGTCCATTAATTTCTCGAGTTGGTTTTGTTTGCCTCTTGTTTTAAATAAATGGATTATCACATTATGGGGGAGTAATAAGCTATGTGCATATTACAAACCTAGAAAATGTGAACATATGAGGTATTGCCACCTAGAATTGATAGTCTTCATTATCTTATACATTTGTGGCATGATTCTCAAACAAGTTCCTTTTTGCTTAAATGCTTTTTGCCTCTCACCGTTAGATCTTGTTTGTGATGGAATTTCTTGATATGGCTTTCCCTAAATATGTTCTCATATATCTTTTTGGGAAGCCAATTGCTTCAAGCTACTCCTTGGAGTTGCTTTGCATGATCACGTGAATATTTGAAGCTATCAAGAATAACTATCTATCTAAGCATGGCTTTTAATTCCTATCCTTTGCCACATGCTTATGTTTTGTGAATATGGTCTTGAATATATCTTTGCAATCCACCCCCGAGAAATATCTCCATACATTACTTGTCGTGACAAGTGATAATCATATTTTGTGGTATATATATTGATCATATTCACTTTGACTCTTGCTTTGAATTGCCTTATTTGATTGCCAAGAATTTAGTTTGATCTAACTTTCTTTTGTCTTCCTTGTGTCTTTTGGATCCTTTATTGCTCTACTTGAAATTTGTTTTGTGCTTTCTTGAGTTGGGACTAGCAATGAACCAATTCTTGTGCATTGACCTTCAAAAGTCATACTTCTTAATAATGCACTATTCTTTGGGAAGCTATCCTACTTTGAGTAAAACACCGTTCTTTAAATTGGTATTGCAATTTCTTGCCTTTCTTGAACATGACTAGTGTTTGAATATATATATGAAGAGTGATGATCTCATTTGTGTGCATTTTGTATTCAAATGCAAAATCATAAATAATGCACACATCTTGGGGGAGCAATCCTATATGCTTTAGAACATTAGTTGTCTTCATTTGATATTTGATCCCGATGACATGTCTCCTTGGAAGACAAACATTTTTCGTCTTGGTACTTTGTGCCATCATGAAAAGTGTAGAGGTTTTGGTTTATTCCTTGATGATATGTTCATCAATTGGTTTCTTGATTTCATTAGCATCTTTTCAAAGTGGTATCTTCACTCATGTGCTGATTTGGGTATTTGATATAATTTGGACAATTTGTTTTATTGTCACACTTGTGTGTGCCTTGTTGGTTTACTTGGTGTTTTGTCCAAATTATATCTCGTTTGGTTCTTGAAAGTCATGTGCATGCATTTTTATTATATGTATATCTTATGGCATGCTTACTTTCGTTGATCCAATATATAGGATAAACTCCATCAAATCCTATATGGCTAAGATGTGCATGAAATTCAATTTCACATTAATATGCACATATTTATGTGGAGTTTATCCTATGTATTGTAGTTGCTCTAACTACTTTGGACCCAATGAGTTTGGGTACCTTTTTTGTACTTGAATTTGTTTTAGGTATATTGGAGATGCATTGGAAGCTTGTCTCATCTAAAAGGAAGGTGTTGTCACCATGTGCTTATTGGAGCCAAGCTTGGATGATCATGAGCTCTTATCTTCTACATCACCAATGCTATCTCGGTAACAAGTATCTACCTCATGCATACTTTTCTAGCTTTCAACCTTGTGTAGGTTGATTTCATGGCATGAATCTCTTTGGTTGCAATTCTTTTGATTCTTGCAAAACGTCTTTATTGCAAATGTGAGTAAGCCGGGATGATTACATATCAAGGGAGGAATATATATAATCATTTTCATGATTCACCAATCCCAAATATGTTAATCTAGCACTTTCTACTCTATGTCACGCATATGTAATATTGATGTGTTTCAAAATCATTTGCCTTTTGTGAGACTTGTTATCTTACTCGGAGCATCCCGTTTATCACCTTATCCCTTGTGGATACGTTTGATGCTATGATGAGTGTGTGTTTGAAGTTCATCTATATCCCTTTAAGATAAAATTGAGCTTTGTGCTATGCTTTTAAGCAAAGATCTTATTGGTGTATTTATGACTTCCTCTTGGATATCATGACCTCTACCTTTGTATCTATCGTGTGTGTACATGTTTATTTGTAGACCCATATCTTAGTGATTCGTGTCTACTTAGAAACTTATACACATGAAAATAGTACATCTTTATTTGGTATTCCAATTCTTTAATGACCACCTATTATTGCTTTTGACTCTTTGGTGGTTTCTTAAAGGCACAAGCTTTATTTTTCATGTGTTATGCTTGGTGCATTTTACTAAGCTTGTGGAGCTTTTGTTATATCTATTTTGATGTGTGGGTATGGGAAAGACACAATATGCACTATGTGCAACTCCTTTTGGAAGACTATGTTGATGCTTCTCATCCTTGTATTAGTCTCCTAAAATGTCCTTTTATCTCACACCCATCTTTATATTTGCCGCTCCTTGCTCATGTTGCAAAACATTTTATTTATTTGTTGAAAGTTGTTTTGCCCCCTTTATCATTTACATTCTTTTGCATGAGCTTGTGTTCGAATTTATCTAGGAGGGAGTGAGGATTCCATGTTGTGCACACTATATTGAAATACAAATCCTAATTGTGCACGTACCTTGGGGAGTTCCCTCTTGATATTTAGAACACTTTTCGGATCCTTTTGATTGCTTGCTTCTTTCGTTGAAGTATCTTTCTATTTGATCTTCTCTTGCAATATTTGGATCCTCTATATAGTTTGATCTCCCTCCATCTATTCGTCATTGGATATGTGCATTTGATTTCACTCATATTATGAGAAATGCACACTTTATGGGGGAGCTCACACTATATTGGCCTTCTAGGTTTTTCTTCCCATTTCGGCAATCAATGCCAATGGGGGAGAAATTTAGAGGGTTTAAGGGAATATGGGTTTGTTCTCTTGCATCCTAGCTCTTTGTGTTGCATGGTTTCTTAAATTCATTATATAAACCCTCGTAAAAGGGATTGTCATCAATTACCAAAATGGGGGAGATTGAAAGTGCATGGTTGCCCCCATGCGTGGTTTTGGTAATTAATGACAATCCTTATGGACTAATGTTTACATTGAGATATTCTTATAGATCTTGTCCATGGGAAATTAGGAGTTCATGTGTTGGACTCTTCAAGATGACATAATGACCAATGCTCTATTCAAGGGTTTATATGAAGATAGATGGGATGATACGAGAATGATCAAGATGTTGATCAACACACAAAGCTACAAGATGTACCAAGTGGATCATGTATCTCTTGGGATGGTTAAGACGTGCAAGACCCAGAGAAGCATTTCGGAGATATCTTATGCTCGAAACTTGGAGGTCGGAATGAAGACGAAGCTAATGGAGCTTGGAGATTGACATGAAGGCGAAGCTAAGCGAGGCTCTCCCATAATGGCGTATGGGGGAGTATTTGGAGAAGTCTTCATCAAGCATGTGCTAGCAAGCACAATCAAGAAAGGTGTTTCAACTTGAGAGAGTCAAGATCGTCATCATCGAGCTCAAGTGGAATGCGCAAGGCAAAGGTATGATCTTGATAGGTTTTCTATTTTACCGGTCTCATGGTGTTAGTGGGAGACCGGGTTTTAGGATAGATGGCGTACTATCAAGAGGGGCTCTCGAGTGAGTAACTTGATCGCATCTTTGTGGAGAGCTCAAACCTTTGCATGCTTGGCATATCATTTTTCTTGGTTCTTATTTGGTTTTTCTCCGTGTTGGGTTTCGGTCCTTGTCGTGATCTTCATGACAAGACCAAGTCCTTCGAAAATGGTTTTACTTTGGAAAACTTATTGCCTTTTATCCATGTGAGGATTTAGAGCTTGGTTTATCTCCATACTAAGCTCTAGTTCATCAAAAACAGATTTCGTATGAATATCTTGTTGCGTTTTTGATGAAGGAGGTTTTACCGGTTTGCATTGTTTAGGAAAGTTCAACCTTTCCCCATTTGGTTTTATCCTCACATGATGGACTGTGATGTTTCTATCCACATTCAAGTAGAGCTCGTTGTAACGTTTCCAACGAGCCAAAAATCATCGAAAACGGAGTCCGGATGGAAAAGATATTGACGTTTTCGTGTTCGGTTTTCCTGCAGTTTTTGCTAGGCCGGAGTCTCCGGTCCTCGCGATCCGTTTTTTGTTCCAACGGTCGGCACTCTCTGTATAGGGGTCCGGAGTAGGTCCGGAGTGACCCCGGAGTCTCTGGGGGGCCGGAGTCTCCGGCCTATGCGGTCCGGAGTCTCCGGTGTTATTTTCCTGCGTCGACTTTTTTCCTGCTCTTTCGAGGCCGGAGTCTCCGGTCTCAGGGACCAGAGTCTCCGGCCAGGCCGGAGTCTCCGGCCTTCCAGACCGGAGTCTCCGGTCTAAGTGGACTGCAACGGCTCTTTTTCTGGGAGGGGTATAAATACCCCTCCACCTACCTCCAGCCACTTAGTTCTTCCAAGCACGAAATTTCCCCCTCTCTCACCTCCATTGTTGACCTTGGAAAGCTTGCCCCTCTCCCATTTCCTCCCATGATTCTTGCATATCTTTGAGGGATTTGAGAGAGGAGATCTAGATCTACATTTCCACCAATCCATCTCTCCTCTAAGTGAGGGGAACCTAGTAGATCTTGATCTTGGAGTTCTTGGTGCTTCTCCTCTTTGTTCTTCCTCTCTTCTCCCCCCATAAGCATTAGTTGCTTTTGGTGGGATTTGAGAGTGAAGGATTTGACTCCTTTGTGGATTCCTTGTTCTTCCTCTCTTCTCCCCCCATAAGCATTAGTTGCTTTTGGTGGGATTTGAGAGTGAAGGATTTTGAGCACTTGTGCTCTTGCCTTTTGCATTTGGTGCATCGGTGTGCTCTCCACGAGGATTCGTGGAAGTTGAAAGCTTGTGAACTTGTTCTCTTGGGTTCTCGGACCCTAGACGCCTTTGTGGTGGTTGGACCCTTGTGTGGTCACTTGAAGCCGTTCGGGAGCCCCCAATCCCATTGTGGGTTGTGCCCCGGATTGTTGTTGAAAGCCGTTCGGGAGCCCCCAATCCCATTGTGGGTTGTGCCCCGGATTGTTGTTGAAAGGCTCCGGATTCCGCCTCGAAGGAATTCCGATAGTTGAAGGTGAACCAAGCCTTTGTGGTGCGGTTCATCGGAGAAGAAGGTGAAACCTTTGTGGTTGTTGAACCGTTGTGTCGGTTCACACCTCTCCAACGAGACGTACTCCCTTAACAAGGAGGAACTCGGGAATACATCCTCGTCTCCGCGTGCCTCGGTTATTTCTATACCCGAGCTTTTACTTATGCACTTTACATTGTGATAGCCTTCGTGCTTGAAGTATTCTATATTGCTATCACCTTGTTGTTTGTCTTGCTTAGCATAACTTGTTGGTGCACATAGGTGAGCCTAGTTTATTTAGGTTGTCGGCTTGTTAATTTAAACATCTAGTTTTATTCCGCAATTATCAAGCCTAAACCGGAAAAGTTTTAAACCGCCTATTCACCCCCCCCCCCCCTCTAGGCGACATCATTGTCCTTTCAGAAGGCCGCATGGAGGAGAGGGTTGAGGACGGCTACTGCCGCTGTCACTGTCCTTCGTCGGCTGGAAGTGGGGGTAGCGCAAGCGGGGGTTGTCGCCTTCAGCGATGTGGTCCAGGACGCTCTGAAGCGTCCGCCCACCCCACCATAGCCGACGACCGGCCTCGTTGAAGTTCACCGGAGGCGGGCCGTCCTCGTCGTACCTGGCGAGCTGCCTATCCCGTCGGTTGATGAAGAAGGCGTCCCAGGTCTCGTTGTTGTCGGGGTCCCAGGCGGTGTCCATTCGCTGCTCCGGCGTGAGCTCGAGGTAGTAGTGGTTGGTGATCGCCACCATGCGCGCCGTTCCCTGAGGAACAGGAGGGACAGGAACGCCGCCGATGCTCAGCCACTAGGCGACCGCGACGCGGTACCCCGACGGACAGGGGTAGTTGGAGGCGGAGAGCATCTGCGCCGCGAGCAGGGTAGTGTGGGGGCGTTGGAGGAAGCCATGGCCGTGGAAGAGTGGGACTGAAGATCTGAGTGGAACGCTAATAGCGGCCGCGACTACATATAGCACGGGAGGCGGCGGGAAAGCGCGGGAAGCGACGGGAAAGCGCGGGAAGGCAAGGCGGGAACACGGTGGCGGGGGATTTTCGTCGCCGCGTGTCCGTCGAAGGGACGCGTCGCCTGAATATCAGACTGCCAGAGCTGGCCCGCAACGCAACACGCGTGCAGCCGGCGCCCCCGATTGCCCCCCTGTGGATTGGGTTCGGCCTGGGAGCGCCGGAGTTCTGTTTGGGGCCAGCCGACGTGATTAAGGAAATAGGGGCCGCGGCTGGGCGGGTTTTTTTGACCGGCGCCCCCCATAGGCCTATGAGGGGCCTTTGGGGGGGGGGGGGGGAGTGGGGATGCTCTAAAGCACTAGGTTTCTGAGCTACTAGTTCAAGAATCAGTTGGGCGTGTGTTGATGATGCAAAATTCAAACATAGAAGTCAGGTCTGGTCATATGCATACACGTTAGGAATAACATATAACCTGCAAAATTCAGAAGGAGAACTAGTAGGAGGTGTTTCTCTAGCCCCGCTATATTAATATAGCAACCACCCGATGCAATCAACAGTTTCGGAATGTTGGGGACAGCCAGTACTTGTTAGGGAAAATTTGCTCCGGAAATAACGGTGTCCAGGAGCAATTTTTTCCTATAATAGGCTAGATATCATGTTCTACTACTATCTCCATGCAAAGGCTATTGGGTAGGAACGTTGGCAAATAATTTGTAACAAGAATCAAAGTGTTGCACAAATACACGCATATTCATCATCATTTATGCTTACAAATTGCAATCGGTAGATAGTTTAGTAATCATACCACAACAAACAACCCCAATTATACGGATCATCACAATCACTCTTATGTTTAGAAACAACAATGAGTCCACAGCTGACTCTGAATGCCATAAAAAGCAACACTCCACACAGAGAATATGCACGGCAGCAATTTGCTGCATAATTAAGCTTAATGCCCACTCTGATTTATTTCTCATTTACTCTACAGCTTGTACTTCGACGGATTAAGCAAGGATGATCAAACCAAATCAGACCAAACTGAAAGTTCATCGCCACACCATGGTTCTAACAGAGCAGTCCAAAATGACTTAAGCATTCAAGTGGTACCAGCAATACAGCAACATATAGCACTAGAGTTCGTGGACAGGACTTTAAGATCACACAAGTAGATGAATTTGTTTAATCAGAGGCCTAGGAGCTGGCAGTTCTCCCAGAGCGTCTTGGCGGAGCGCCGGAGCTGGGCAGCCTCAGCCTCAGTGAGGTCCATCTCGGCAACGCCGAGGACACCGCCACGGCCAAGGCGGGCGGGCAGGCTGAGGAACACCTCGTGGCCATCAGAGATGCCGTGGAAGCCGGAGGCAAGGACCGAGACCGGGTGCACGCGGCGCTGGTCACGGAGCAGTGAGGCTGGCGAGTGGCGACGGAATAACCGATGGCCCAGGAGGTGTACCCCTTGAGGCCGATCACCTCGTAGGCGCCGCCCACCACAGCTCGCCGGATGCCCTCAAGCGCCGCCTCGTCGAAGGAGTGGTGGCTGTCACGAAGGGACTTGAATGCCGGCATCCCGCCCACGCTGATGCTCGACCAGATCGCCACCGAGCTGTCGCCGTTCTCCCCCACCATGTAAGCCTGCACCACATTTAAATTTGCTTTGCTTGGTTAGTTAGGAGCCCAAACTCCAGTACAAACTAGGATTTTGTTACCAACCACAATAAGAGGTTGGTAAATTTTCGGGAATGTTCATCATGTGTATCATGCAAGGACATCAGTATCGATAATTTAAGCCTTTGGCAGGTATAATCAACGAAATATCTATACATTATAAAAGGACCTCAATTTGAATAGGAATGGACAAGCACTGTCACTGTGGATAAAATTCTGTACGCAGGCCCACATAGGCTGAATTCACCCTAATACAATCCTGCTAGGAGTCTAGGACCTTCATGGGCATAGAGCATACTAACTTTCTATGTGTGTCTGCACTAACTGCAACTGCAATTACAGAGCTTCAGTAAATTAGCATCTTTTTGATTTTGCCAGATAATATTCCGGAAGCAGCAAACACTGTAGTACTGGAGTGATTTGATTATTTACAGCAAGCACTGGTGCTAAGTGTACAAAACGACACAGAACCGAGCATGGTATTTGGTTTCATTCCGTAGAATTCAGAAATGTAGCACTTTCCTGATACACATATCACATAGTATGAGATTGAAAAAGGGAAATTACCAAGCATTACCGAAACATCGTTTTTCTGTCCTAAAGATCACTGATCATTTCTAAATTTCACATATAGGTCATTTTGGCACTTCCTTCACTTTTCCGTCACTTAGGTGCTATATGTTAGCACTTAGCACGGAACATTTCTTTTTTTCCCACGAAGTAACATCAAATCTGAACTAGCATACGATTTCCAAAATTGCAGTTACGCAACGTTGTTGACTAAACTTTACCTGCATGTCATTTGGAACCCATGTCCTATTCACTAAATCTGTTGTCTAATTCCAAATGTCTCAGTTTTATAAGTTACCAGCCATCTCATGTTCCATGATATGAGCAAAGTAGCTACCAGGTCTGTACTTTCTTGAAAAAAAAGCAATACTGAAGACAGTGACACTCCCTGTCGGACTTGGAGACCAGACAACGGCAGGGACATAGGTGAGCACGTCGGCACCGCCGCGTGGCATCACCCTACTGACTCCACTCCGGCGATTTTTCCTCAAACATATGGGTGGTATGTGGACTTATTTCCCTGAACTCATAGCAAAGTTGACAGATCATGCACTAGAAATATGAACCCTTTTCATCTATGATGAGAGTAACTCTGTGCTCTAAGCTGCATTCTTCTAATAACTTCTCAATCTCAATGAGAGAACACCATACCACTTTTATCAATTGCAGGGACACCTGGATAATAATAGCTTTATGACGTGCTAGTGAAAATAACAGAAGTGTTGCAATGCACCAACAACTAATTTGAAAACAGAAATTGGTTAAATAACATGGCGTTAGGATGAAAAAGTTCATACACGAGCCATGGTTTGTTCTCTACTGAATGTTGACATTAACATATCAGGATTCAGAAATTAAACAATCAGTTTCATCACTTGCTAGCAACGACCAAACCAGCATCTAACAGATATACAACATCAAACAACCAACACACAGTTACCATTTCATAGCCCACCCTTGGTTCATGTAGATCTGAATCTAGCAGGCACTCCCCCTTTGCAAGCGGTTTCATAGTCTTCAGCAAGGTATGGTGCAGCTTCGTTGTGAGGGGATATGTGCTTGTGCACGAATCCCTTCTCGGTGATACTGACTGCTGAATAGTAGCACCTGTCACGATCTAGCAATCCATTTTCCTTAAGAAACTTCAAAACATAGTACCGGGGCCTGAGCCGGTCCTCCAGGCTATAACCGAGCAATGCCGGACGGCGAGCAACGTAGGCCGGTTCCAACTCTACCTCAGAGATAAGGAATTCCGATTTGGTGCGCAGCATTTCCTTAGACCTCCTCAGCAATCCTGGAAACTTACAAACAGCAATGTCCACCTCAGCATCCGACCAGCTGAGCAAGTTCTTCAAGTGCTCCACTCGGGCGGCGATCTTCTCCTCGCTGAGGGATGCGACAGACTGCAGTGCTTGCCTGAACATCCCGGAGCCGCGGGGCACACCTAGAGCTTCGGCGCGAGCCACCACCGCCTGTACCTGCTCCAGGTTGGTGGTGAGCAGCCATGGCAGAGTGATGCACAGCTTGGCAATATCACAAGCACCTAGCCCGCACTCCCGCAGAAGCGTGACATTGGGCTCGACCAGCCTCCCGGGGCAATGTGCGAGGAAACCGGAGTTGTGCTTGAGTACACGGAGGAGGTTCTCGTAGGAGCCCAAGAGCGACAGGCAGTAGGGTAGGTTGGAGACGGTGGATCTACATCGAAAGCAGCTGGGGACGAGCGAGAGGAGGCGCACGATCTCAGAATGCGGCAGACCGAGGCCGGTGAGTCCGGCGACATTAGATGGGGGCGGAGGGGGTAGACGAGAGGATACGGGCAGCGATGGAGCTTCGGAGGCGGAGCATGGCGCCGGCGGCGAGGGGGGACGAGGTGTTTCTCGTTAGAGGAAGAGGATGAGCGTAGTGGGCCTTGACACTAGTACAAGAAAGCCTTTTTCTTTTTCTTTCCTCAAACATTTTCAGTGGATACGATCTAGCCTTTCGAATTGTCACATGATGCTTCTAAGGAAACAATATGCCCAAAAGGTTAGAAATGTTCACCGCACTCGGTTATGGTTGGAAATATTATTTATAAAAAAGTTTACTTAACGTAGGTTTTAGTCACTTTATTGGGACATGGATGTAGAATTCCTTTTTGAGTAACGCGTTAAACTTTCAATCAGTAAACAAAGTTTCAGAGTTTCAGATTTAAATTCAAACTCTCTTCACGGCTCAGTTCCTGACGGTAAGAATTGATATACTTAAAGAAATCTAAAGTAAACAATATAATCTTGCATATTCTACTTGGAGGAATCTGAGCAGAAATCTGGACTTCTTCCACCCAAAAAGCATAACAAAAGGAATTTGTTCATGATAGTAACAACAAGTTGTATAGCGCTGCAAACCAACCTGTGGTTGGATGGTTAGCAGGGCGGTTGTACCCTCAGCCCACCAGAGTTCAAACCCAAGGTTTGACGTCTGTGTGTTGCATTTAGGCGGAATATTTCTTTCAGTGGGAGGCGACGTTCCCGTCGACAGCGAGGCGCCCGTGGTGACTTCGTCAATTTCAAGACTCGATCCCCCGGCTCAGTATTTCGGAGGTGTTCATAGGGGTAGGGTGTGCGTGTGTGAGTTCATAGGGGTGAGTGTGCGCGCGTGTATGTGAGCGTCTGTGTTTGTACTGTGTTTCTAAAAAAAAAAAGTTGGATAGTGCTTCCCATACTCATATATAAATATGTGCAACCCGAACCCGTATCAGATGTTGTGTTACATTTTTTTCATCTCATGATTTATATTTCCCAAAAGGGGTACGTTTGGTCGCAGCCTTCCTGTCGAAATTTCGGCAGCTTATGATATTTTGTCTCGTGCTTGGTTTTTATCAGCAAAGGGTCAAGAAATCTCTACCAATATTTTGGCTAGCCAATAGTTTGGCAAATAGGTATGGAAAGTGCTACTGGAGCCTGGAGCCCGATCTCGATGGAGCTTTTATTTAAAATTTTGAATACCGCATTTTGAAATCTCAAAATAATCTGAAAAGAAAAGCATACACGTGAATATCCAAACATACTAGCAATGAACCTGCTGCATGGTTTAATGGCTTCTTCTATAGTATAACCCTGGATGTTCTGCAACATCAAATATCCAAAGAAATTTAGCAATGGTGGCACAAATCACATTTTATTTCACCAAATTAAGAGGGGTTTATACACTACTAACAAAATAAGTAGTCCAAAATTACACAAGATTCGTTTGGCGGCAGCACCAATCAATAGATCAACATATATATAGCACAAGATTCGTTTTTACATGCATGCTTAAGGATTACGTACATTAATAAGTAGAAATGTAGAATTAATGAACGGGATTTTGTGAGTCAGAGGCCAAGGAGCTGGCAGTTCTCCCAGAGCGTCTTGGCGGAGCGCCGGAGCTGCGCGGCCTCGTCCTCGGTGAGTTCCATCTCGGCGACGCCGAGGACGCCGGCACGTCCGAGGCGAGCGGGCAGGCTGAGGAACACCTGGTGTTGGTCGGAGATGCCGTGGAAGCCGGCGGCGAGCACGGAGACCGGGTGCACGCGGCGCTGGTCGCGGAGTAGGGATGCGGCGAGGCTGGCGACGGAGTAGCCGATGGCCCAGGAGGTGTAGCCCTTGAGTCCGATGACCTCGTAGGCGCCGCCCACGACGGCGCGGCGGATGCCCTCCAGCGCCGCCTCGTCGAAGGCATGGTGGCTGTCGCGCAGGGACTTGAACGCCGGCATGCCGCCCACGCCGATGCTCGACCAGATCGCCACCGAGCTGTCGCCGTGCTCGCCCACCATGTACGCCTGCAGTTCCATCCATTAATTTTCTTTGCTAACGATCGAGCAAGAGCTAATGGATCATCATATGTATATGGAGTCATGCATGGCATGCACGTCGTATATATATATATGTTGGATCAGAAAATACACAGTCTATGTTACCTGGACGTCCTGCGCGTTGACGTCGAGGTGCTCGGCGATGAGGAACCTGAACCTGGAGGAGTCGAGGTTCGTGCCGGACCCGATCACACGGCTGGCCGGGAAGCCGGAGAGCTTCCAGGCGACGTAGGTGAGCACGTCGACGGGGTTGGAGACGACGAGCAGCAGCGCGTCGGGGGAGTGCTCGGCGACGGGGGGCACGATCTTGCGGTAC
The DNA here is from genome assembly GCA_026929855.1 of Poa annua. Classification (NCBI taxonomy): domain Eukaryota; kingdom Viridiplantae; phylum Streptophyta; class Magnoliopsida; order Poales; family Poaceae; genus Poa; species Poa annua. Next base: position 1,592,673 of record CM049436.1, read on the forward strand.
AGCGCCACGTTCCTCTGCAACAAATTCAGCCTGGTCTCCCCCGGGATCTGGCGCGCGCCGGCCGTGATGACCACGAGGTCGGAGCTCCTGGTGACGGCGGGGTCGGTGCCCGAGACAATGCGGACGCGCGGGAGGAACGCGGCGGCGTGCTGCAGGTCGAGCGCCTCGCCGCGGAGCTTGTCGGGGAGCGCGTCGACGAGCGCGATCTCGTCGGCGAGGTTCTGGGTGAGGATGGTCTGCGCGATGGCCATGCCCACGTTGCCGGCGCCGATCACGGAGACCTTGGTGAGGCGGCGGTTGGCGGCGGTCGGGGTGAGCGGGGTGGAGGAGGAGGGGTCTGCGACGGGCCGGAAGAAGGCGGACGAGGCGCCGCCGGCGTCGAAGCCCAGCTCCGACAGCGACGAGGTCTTGCGCATCTTCGAACGACGGGATTGGTGATGAACTGACTGCAGATGTTCTTGGAGGGGAACACGAAAGGAACTGGTAGTCAATTTATATACTGTAGGGAAAATACCAAGAAACGAAACCACATGAGAACTAGCCGGTTTGATCGATCGTGGTTTACGACTTGTTCACTTTTTGAACAAGAAAATGTAAACAAAATACTTTATATTACATGTTCACTTTTTGAATATATATAAGATGTGTTGTGTTGGAGTACAGATCAAGCCGATTTATATTTTTGCTTCCATCCGTCCCTGGTGTGGAAGCCGATTTATATTTTTGCTTCGAGTACGTGCGTAGGGTGTAGCATGCATGCATGCATGGCAACGGGACGTAGGGTGTTGTGAAGCTTTTCTTTCTCTTCTCGAAGTTCGATCTGTTTCTTGACGAATAAGCGTACTGTTAGTTTTGTCCTAATCAAATAGGTTTAAGTTTGACCGGCTTTATGCAAAGAAAGGAGCAACGTTTGTAACTCCAAATTCGTCACCACACATGTATGGTTTGGGACTCGTTTTTCCTTCCGGAGAAGAAAAAGAAAAAGAAAAAGAAAAAAAGCTTTCTAATTACTTGGCCAGCTATATTGTGTGGAAAGCTGACTTGGAAAAAAAAGAAGAGACGTGAAAAAAAGTAGGAAAAGGAGAAGGGAGGCATCTCGGCTCTCGAGTCAACTTAGAAAGTAAGTAAATCTCGTTTCTTAGTGGTATATATTCGCCAATTACGACTAGTCTCTTTTAGGGGTAAACAGGGGGCTTTATTCAACCAAAATGTCCATCAGGATATGAACAATATTAATGGTAGATAAAAGCTAGCTTCTAGTGAAAGAGGAGGGCGCGTTGACCCGAAAAAGACTTGTCCCAGAAACGGAGAAACCATCACTACTTCCAGAAGAAAAAGGAAAGTGCATAAACCGGCTTAATTAACAACATCGTCAGAGTTTTAGCTTCCTCACCAAGTATCATCGCATCCATGCATTGAGATGGAGCAAAGGCTAGTTTATGGTCGTCTAGTCCCAGTGGCTTGGGTCGCAGTGGCACACCTAGTGACCTGAATTCGACCTCCGTGGGGGGTACAACTCAAGAATTCTGTGTCACCAAGGGCTAGTCCTAGTCGGTTTCGATCATCCCATGGTACCGGCGCGGCGTCAACTGTCGACGACGGACCTGGGAACTCCGGCGATCCCTTCCTTTCTAGCTGGCTGCATGCACTCAAATATTATCAACCTGAGTGCAATCTTTTTCTGGCTAGAAGAAACGGTTTAATTAGTTAGGTTACCGTACTCACTACTCACTAGCGATCCAAAGCATGGAGGATGCTTCTAGCTGCACCCATTGTTTCGTCCTTCAGACCAGTTAGGAAGTAGCAGTACTAGTAAGCATAAAGCATGTCCGGTCCAACCGTGGATCGATGTGGTGGACATATATACGTGCATGCCGGAACTATATGCATTCGGACCGGCTCTTTCTTCCTCCCCTCCTCCCCCTCCTCCTGCTTTGAGAGTCGCGAGGATAAGGCCGGGCCGCTCCTGTGCCCCTCTCGCCGGAATAGCCGGCGGGCGGCGGCGGAGAGCTGGCGCCGGAGTAGTCTTAGGGTTAGGTTTGTGTAGGTTTGGCTTTTTGCCAGTTGTGGGCGCCATGCCCGGAAGTGAAGCTCGAGATCGTGCAGGCCGGATCTCAGCTTTAGGGTTCGTTGTTACCATCTTCTTGCTCCTCTGGTCGGAGCTCTGGGTGGCTGCGGCGACCACCACTTCCTTAAATAAGGCCTTGCTTCATAGGCGCTTCGAGGTGGAGGGAGGCAATGCCGTGAAGCTGCTCCTGGCCGGCCGTGGCGGCGAGGAGGAGCAGTTATGCGGCGACTGCATCCCATCACGGAGCTCGGTGGCTGGCTCGGCTACCCCCTTTCTGACCTGCCGTGGAGGTGAGGGGAAGGGGTGGTGCTGGACCTGCTCGCCATCTCCATCGAGTCGCCGCCCTGGGCGCTGCCACCATCGACGAGGCGGCCTCGCGAGTTCCTTTCTCCTCTTGGCCGGCCATGGAGGCGAGGGAGAGGGAAGTGGCGCTAGCGCGGTTGCTGATGCTCGACGGTGGCACCGAGGGTTCCTGGAGTCTGCGCCCTCTGCAGCAGTTTCCAAGCGACGGCGAGGATGCGCCGCCGCTATCCTTGGTCACAGGAGTGGCCCTGCTGCGCTCGGCCTGCTTGGGCTGAGCTTGTTCTTCCTCCTTCAGTGGAGGAGCTTTCTGGATCTCGGCGTGGCGGATTACGTCGCTGCTTCACCAAGTGGTTTCGTCCCCGGTGGGGGCAGAGGCGGCTGCGTAGCGAGGTCAACCATCGTCGGCGGAGAAGATGATCTTGATCGCTTTTGGCGATCTTCTATAGGGTGCTATCTGCAAAAAATAGGGGCATATGTGCTAATTATTTTCTTATGGGGTCCTTTCTGTAAAATGTACGCACCACCGCTGGAATGAATGCAGTCTCTAGGTCCTTCGGGGCCTCCATCCTTTCAAAAAAATATACGTGCATGCCATTCCACCAAATGCACTAATTATGCATACGATCTAGAGAAGTAGTAGAGATACATGTGAGTGGCCGGGAGATCCCAAAGCACGATCTATATATTCATGAATTCCCATGTAACTTACCAAGTCCTAAATGATATGTCGTATGCATTCTACGGAAACAGCATGTACAGATCGTGCGTTTCACAATGCATGCTAGATTCGATCGATGTTGCCAGATTAATTATTCTGGATCTTACTTATTCTCAAGTCTCAACCAGCTTCCTTTCTAGGGATTTTCTCATCCAGCTTTGTCCAACACAAAAGCTTGATTTTTCTTGTTCAAAAAGCAAGAAAAGTCCCAAACGACTGGTGGCACCCAAATCGACGACGGTAAGGTGGTTTTGTTCCTCAGTAGATTCACATACCCTCTACGTACGTGTACATGTGGTGTATGAATTTTTCCATGAAATGGTATTGAGATGTGCAACTGTTTTTGGATGAAATGTTCAGTACGTGATACATGCGTTGCTGTTAGACAGTGCGCATGCACCTGCCATGGATTTGTGTTGTGCACCTACATATATAACACTATTATATCTAATCGGACGGTAGGAGACTGTCTTAATAAGCCCAATTTTACCTTTTCCTGCTAACACGGTTTAGTTAGTTGGCTCACCAAACTGGTCGGAAACCATGCGCCCATTCCCATACCGGAGGCCCTGCACAGCATCCGTCCATGGTTTCCCTTCATTCAGACACACCAATACTAGTACCAGCTAAGCCTTTTCTGTCTAATTAAGGTTACTAGCTAATAATCTCGATGATCGATATGGACGTGCGTGCATGCCATTTTGCCTAAATGTACTAGCTAGCTAGTTATGCATACCTAATTAAATATGTATGCATATGATATGATAGTGGAGGATCCAAAGCACCATCTATTTTAATTTCTTCGTAAAGTACCAGGGAGGATGATTCCTAGCTACCGAAGTAGTGGCACGGATGATGATGCATTTCCGGTGTGCCGCCGATGAGCGGTTTTTGGTGGTGCCGATCTGCGGTCATATATAAATGTTTCCATATACTGATGCGTACGTGCACATGCATGGTTCCTTAATTTTTGTCGAGGCTATTTTTTCGGTGCATTTCTATTTTTTCGGTGCATTTTTTCTTCTGAATTCACTCTGAAACAGGTGTGTGTAAGCTCGATCAGGAACACACATGAACTTCTGGTTCTTTTGTGATATTAATCCAGCTTACATGAGATATGGAGAAGTTTGGTTACAACATGTTAGTCGGATAAAACAGATCCCACATATGTAAAAAAAAAACTTAAACGAAAAGAGAAACCTATCACCAATGATCGGCGCCAATGAGAAATTAAACTACATATCGCGCTGCTCCTTGCGGGACTCCATGTTCATCACCCGCCGGATGCAGTCAAGCTGTCACTCCATTTGCGACATCTCCTCCGGCTTTTGCCGGTGCGTGATACTTGCGAGGCTAGAAAACGCCTTCTCTTTGGTTGCTTGAGGAAACGACATGGCGATGAGGGCGAGGGGACATGTGGGATGAGTGGCACCGAGAGCGGTGGGCGGGGGAAATGAAGAATTGGCAGAGAGAAAAGGGGGAGGAGGTATGATTTTGGCTATCTACATGAAAGTGTTGCCCCGCTTGTCGGTATATGACGTGGCGGCGTGCACGGTTTTGTCTGACACTACCACCAAACGACTCACAGTGGAACGGTCCGGCCTGGTAACGTCGGACGAAATATTGGGTCTCGTCGAAAATATATAACACGCGCATATGGGAGAACGTGACTTGGCGGGATTTTACGTGCACCATGTCCTATAACGGTGTTGGAGGGCTATGGTTGCGCGAATGGATATCCTCGTTGCGCCTTTGTGCATAGCTGACCACCCCATGGTTCTGGACAAATTCTTCGGAGCACCTTTGAAGTGAATATGTAACCAAATGAGAGGAATGTTAATTCTTTCTGTGAGTGCGATTTCTGTTTTGGGTCAACGTACACTCATCCTTTCCGACTGGCCGAGACCGTTCTCCAAGAAACAGAGAAACCACTTGTAGCTTGGAGAATAAGAAGAAAAAAAGAGAGTAGAAACTTCCATATTTCAGGGCTGGGTCGGCTGGCCTGTTGTGCAAGAAACGGCTTAGACCAAAGTTGCAAGTTGGCCGGAGAATATCCTCCTTCTAGATCTTCCCGAAGTACTGGCGTCGTCGACGCGGACGACCGACGTGGCAACTACTCCATGAGTTCATAGATGTAAGATTTTTAGCTCACATGTATTTGGACATGTCAAATTATATCTAGATACATACACGCGAGATATATGCAACTTTACATTTAAAAATAGAGGAATAATATTAATTATGCACACCTAAATTAAGATGGACACGGGGGAGATCCCAAAAGCAAGATCCATTTCTTCGTCAATTCCAAGCTAAATGAAAGCATCTAGCACAGAGCGTTTCCGGTGTGCCGATGATGAGTGGTTGTTGGTGGCGAGTAAACCGCGATATATAGAGTATAACATTGTGCTTAATTAAGGGAAGCCCTTCTATTTCCCGGGGGATCAGACACGACGCGTCCCCCGGTTGGAGCAAGCGATGCGTGTCCTACGGAGTCTCCTTACGTTCTCATCCTAATCGCCTCCTCTCGTTCTTTCTTTTCCTAATCTTCGTTTTGGTCAACACGACAACGCCATCGTCTCCCTCCCGCGTTGCCGCCTGTGGCTCGCCACACCGAATCACCACCAACACTGACACGACAAAGTTATGGGCCGTCAGAGCCTAGGATGAGCGCTGCCATGCCCAAAACCCTAACAGCCTAGGAAGACCGACATCGCAATGGCTAAAAAGAATGGGATGTTGAAGAATTGGCGACAACAGAAGCAAGCAAACCATCACGCCTAAAGACATGCGGGACAAAATATCACGAGTCACGAGCTCCTCGGCAACACCGAACAAGGCGCGAGATGAATTAGAGCTGAAAAACTCTTATTGTCGCGGTCTAAGCAATTTCATGGAAACACGATGGTAAGTTTGGTCTAAAATTCATAATGCACATGTGCTCTAATCAAAAGCTAAAATTCCCCTTATTATGAGATAGATTCGCCACTAAAAACAATCAACCTCTTATCCATGAAAATTGAGGGGGTAAAAACTCGTGCTAAATTTTACGGGAGTGGTTATGTCTCAGGCGCCTGATTTTTTCTTAAGTCTCAATCGATTCAGAAAAGTGCAACTGAAACGAGTTTCACTCTTCTGATAGAAAAAGTGCAATTGCAGTTTTCTACCAGAAAAGTGCAACCGGTGCATATTTTTGTGGTTGACTGGCACCTGTGAATTAGCAAAACCGAAATTTTATGTTTCCAAAGTATTTCGGATCTCATTCCTCACGTAGCTTCGTTTCTAGGGATTTTCTCAAATCGCCAAGTCCAACGAAATGCTAGATTTTTCCCTTTTCCTCGTTCAAGAAAAAGCAAGAAAAGTCCCAAACCACGACGAGCGGTCAAACCGGTAACCGGCGGCAAAGGTGGTTTCGTTTCCCGGGATTTTCATTATAAATCCCCGTTCCCCTCCAAGAACACCTCGCCAATCCATCACCACTACAAGCGCCACTCCAAGAATCATTTGATCTCAGAAGCAGGAGCGGCATTCCCAGCTCGATCGACGGCGAAGATGCACAAGACGTCGTCGCTCTCGGAGCTGGGCTTCGACGCCGGCGGCGCCTCGCGGGGCTTCTTCCGCCCGGTGGCCGACGACTGCCCGCTCACCCCGTCCTCGCTCTCCGCCCCGCACCGCCGCCTCACCAAGGTGTCCGTCATCGGCGCCGGCAACGTGGGCATGGCCATCGCGCAGACCATCCTCACCCAGAACCTGGCCGACGAGATCGCGCTGGTCGACGCGCTCCCGGACAAGCTCCGCGGCGAGGCGCTCGACCTGCAGCACGCGGCGGCGTTCCTCCCGCGCGTCCGCATCGTCTCCGGCACCGACCCGGCCGTCACCAGGAGCTCCGACCTCGTCATCGTCACGGCCGGCGCGCGCCAGATCCCGGGGGAGACCAGGCTGGACCTGCTGCAGAGGAACGTCGCCCTGTACCGCAAGATCGTGCCGCCCGTCGCCGAGCACTCCCCCGAGGCGCTGCTGCTCGTCGTCTCCAACCCCGTCGACGTGCTCACCTACGTCGCATGGAAGCTCTCCGGCTTCCCGGCCAGCCGCGTCATCGGCTCAGGCACCAACCTCGACTCCTCCAGGTTCAGGTTCCTCATCGCCGAGCACCTCGACGTCAACGCTCAGGACGTCCAGGTAACATACTTCTGAATCCATTACTAGCTCTTGCTCTCTCTCGATCCACAGTTTCTCGATCTAGCTCCTCGCCGGAGTGGTGATGCCACGCGGCGGCGGTGCCGACGTGCTATGTCCCTGTCGTTGACTCGTCTCCAAGTCCGACAGGGAGTGTCACTGTCTTCAGTATTGTTTTTTTTTCCAAGAAAGTATAGTGCTGGTAGCTACTTTGCTCATATCATTGAACATGAGATGGCTGGTAACTTATAAAACTGAGACTTTTGGAATAGACAACAGATTTAGTGAATAGGACATGGGTTCATGATGACCTGCAGGTAAAATTTAGTCAACAACGTTGCATAACTGTAATTGGAAATCGTATGCTAGTTCAGGTTTGATGTTCTATGCTAAGTGCTAACATAGCACCACCCAAGTGACGGAAAAGTGAATGAAGTGCCAAAATGACCTATAGGGGAAATTTAGAAATGATCAGTGATCTTTAGGACAGAGAAATGATATTTCGGACTTTTCGGTAATGCTTGGTGGGTTCGTTTTTTCAATCTCATATGTGACATGTGTATCAGGAAAGTGCTCCATTTCTGAACTCTACGGAATGAAACCAAATACCATGCTCGGTTCTGTGATATGTGTACACTTAGCACCAGTGCTTACTATAAATAATCAAATCACTCCAGTACTACAGTGTTTGCTGCTTCCAGAATATTATCTCGCAAAATCCAAAAGAAAGTTAGTATGCTCTATGCCCATGAAGGTCCTAGACTCCTAGCAGGATTGTATTACGATGAATTCAGCCTCTGTGGGCCTGCATACAGAATTTATCCACAGCGAGAGTGCTTGTCCATCCCTATTCAAATTGAGATCCTTCTATATGTATAGATATTTCGTTGATTATACCTGTCAAAGGCCTAAATTATCGATACTGATGTCTACACATGATGCACATAATTCTCTGTTTCCGAAAATTAACCAACCTCTTATTGTGGTTGGTAAAACAAAATCCTAGTCTGTACTGGAGTTTGGGCTACTAACTAACCAAGCAAAGCAAATTTAAATGTGGTGCAGGCTTACATGGTGGGGGAGCACGGCGACAGTTCGGTGGCGATCTGGTCGAGCATCAGCGTGGGCGGCATGCCGGCATTCAAGTCCCTTCGTGACAGCCACCACTCCTTTGACGAGGCGGCGCTTGAGGGCATCCGGCGCACTGTGGTGGGCGGCGCCTACGAGGTAATCGGCCTCAAGGGGTACACCTCCTGGGCCATCGGCTATTCCGTCGCCAGCCTCGCGGCCTCACTGCTCCGTGACCAGCGCCGCGTGCACCCGGTCTCCGTCCTGGCCTCCGGCTTCCACGGCATCTCTGACGGCCACGAGGTGTTCCTCAGCCTGCCCGCGCGCCTTGGCCGCGGCGGTGTCCTCGGCGTCGCCGAGATGGACCTCACCGAGGCCGAGGCCGCCCAGCTCCGGCGCTCGGCCAAGACGCTCTGGGAGAACTGCCAGCTCCTAGGCCTCTGAGTAAACAAATTCATCTACTTGTGTGATCTTAAAGTCATTTGGACGAACTCTAGTGCTATATGTTGCTGTGTTGCTGGTAGTGGTACCACACGAATGCTTAAGTAATTTTGGACTGCTCTGTTAGAGCTGAAGTACTAATGTAACCCCTGTCTATCTGGTGAAATAAAATGTGATTTGTGCCAGCGTTGCTAAATCTGGTTGGATATTGGATGGTTTAGAACATCTAGACTTCTATAGAAGCGGATAATAGGATCATTGCTATCTTCTAATCACTAACGGATGAAGATTATTTTAGAAGATTCTTGCAATGTACCTGCTTGAAGTCTGCATCCAAATGGGGGTAAAATATTAATCTTGCTGTTGCTGGGTATCCATACTAGGCCCTGCCTACTTGCCAACTATTGGCTGGCCAAAATACTGGCTGAGATTTGTTGTTCGTTTGCTAATCATAATTTTGGCAGAAAATGTGAAGGAAACTGCATCACAACATCCAGACAATGCTTAGAGGCTGTGTTGCGCCCCATCATCGCATGCCACCTGGCAAAATGTGGAAGAAGGGAATTGACCTGGAAGTAAAATATTTTGTTTACTATTTCCATAGTTTATTTTCTAGGAAAAATTAAAATAACTTTTAGATGTGCTAAACAAGCATATGAGGTTAGAAGGAGATATCTTTGGGTGGATTTTTATTCCTTCTTTTCTGCAAGATTGTGTCCAACCTGCTTTGTAATCTCAAAAAAAAAAAAAAGGTCAAAAAGAAAGAAAAAGCTCATCCCTTTTGCAAGTTGTAAATGGACTCAACGGCTTGAAAGGAAGAAAATGAGCCTTTTGGGCCTTTGTTCCTGGGCTTGGAGGGATCACCGGCATGTTCCTGGGCCGTGTTCTATTCGTCAGTCAGAGCCGCCGGCGTGTAGAACCAACGGCGATTCCTCCGACGGCGATTCGCTCTACCTCCTTGATCTCTGTTATTGCTTCCATTGGCTCTGCATTTCAGTTCTTTCTTATCGTTGCCCCCATTGGATCCTACATGTTGAGATCCATAAGCTAGCTGTTTGGCTATACATGGCGACCTTCAAATTTATTCATGTGCGTCTGTTTCTGCAATTTCTGTGTGTACTAAATTAACTTTTTAGTCGGATGGTTTGGAACAATGATAAATGGTGCGTACCAACGTTCAATATTAGGCTCGGCGAGCACAAGAGGTTATCTTTTTTTTTTACTGCGGAGGAGTAGTTGGCGTAGTGTTTTTAGCGGTGTGTGAAGTGTGAACCATCCTCTGATTTATAAAGGGAACGCTGAGAAACTCAACATCACATTTTTTGCATTGGAGAGCAGGACTCGTAGGAGTCCGTGTACATTTTGCAGACATCGGCCACATTCTGCAACATAATTAGGAGAACAATTTTCTCAGTCAGGTGTTAGCAATGACAGTGTAAGTGAAAACCCAGATCCAAGATGCCCCTGTTTCAAAGTTTCTCCAGTTCAGATGGCTTGAAATACACAAAAGTTACTCAATTAAGGGGAAAATTGGACGGTGAACAGACAGCCTTGCCACCTTTTATCTTTAGCTTTGTACCATGCAGCTAGCCCGCCACAAGCAAAGAATTGATTTCTGTCTTTTGTGAAAGAAGAAAATGAAGGATGGAAATCAAAGCAAAAGGAAAGGATACGACCACCTTCTCTTATTCTGTAGAAGGTGGTTGCGCACACACACAAGCACGAAGGACCCCAAATATCTCAGCCCACAGCATGCTACTTGTCCCTTTCTTGCTCTCTGATCCTGCAATCCGGTAGTGAGTGGCACCTGAACAATCTATTTGGTTTTTCTTGAGCGACATACTCCCTACCTGGTCAGCTGTTCAACTTAACCAAGGTATGAAACTAGCTCACCTCACATGCGCTCAATCTTCCCTCCTGCTTCAGATTTACGTAAGCTAGCTTTATTTGTCGTTCCTGCTTGTGATCAATGTGTACAGGAAGTCAGGAACTTGTTGAAGAGGTGACCGGATCTTAAGCCCCAAATGGAATTAATCTAGAGGTCGTAGACTGACGGATCGGACTAATTCAGTATGCGCACAGAGGTACTTTTCACAGAAAATTCACCTTTTGTTCCATTCTGCATGTTATATATATTAACACCCATTTAAGCCTAGTTTGCAAAGTATTTAATTGTGGCACATTTTGTTGTAGAGTTTTATATATGTCAGTATTCAACTTGTTTTTTTTTTTGAAAATTAAACACACCATATATTAAGCAAGCAAGCCGCCTCATTAAAAACCTTCCAGTCCCCTTAGGTACCCTGGTAAGGAAAAGAGTGCGTAAGAAACTTGCTGCTTCACGAGTTCAATAAAGTTACATCCTTTAAAACATCCGGGCGAATGAAACTAGGGGGTTCTACATCCCAAAAAACAGAAGAGGAAGAATCAAAAACAAATCTAGCTAATTTATGTGCTACGACATTTGCCTCCCTAGGGCAATGTTGAATTGTGACTCGGCCAATTCTTCTCGCAATATGAAAACAGTGCATCAAAATCGCCGAGTATGGGCTCCAGACTTCATTTACTCCATTGAAAGCATCAACAATTTCCATAGAGTCCGTCTCCACAATCACCGGAGTGCAGCCAATATCATCCACGACCTGTAGCCCGCGTTGGAGCGCCATTGCTTCTGAGGTAGTAGCGTCGAGGAGGTTATTAAGACTCTCCCCCACTCCTGCTAGAGCTTCCCCTCTATCATTACGAATAACCGCACCAATACCACCTGTACCATTAGGGAAAAAACAGCCATCAACGTTAAGTTTGTAAGACCCCGGTTTTGGCTTTACCCACGTTATTTCATGCGGTGTTCCACTCTTTACAGCTCCTATATAGTTCATTGTCAGAGCTTGGATCGCAAAACTTGTGCGAGCAGGGGGAGCCACCTTCTCACCCTTCACCAATTCACGACGTTGCCACCAAATATACCAAGCACCCACAGCCAAGAGCTCCTTCATCCCCACATGTTTCAGATTTTCGGGGGTCTTTATGTTGGTTCGTAGGAGGGCTTCTAAGGCTACAGAGCCCGATCTATCTATAACTGAAAACTCATCAACAATATTCAAGACACCAACAGATCGCCAAACTTCCTTAGCTCTAGGGCATTTAAAGATAATATGACTGATATCCTCCGCCTCCAAGGAACAAACCGGACACTGTCCCGAAACTGGTATGTGTCGATTTGCAAGAATTGACATACCTGGCACTATTCCGTGTAATGCTTTCCAAAGGAAAAATTTTATCTTGCCTGGGACTTGCAATTTCCACAAAATCTCCCAGACCGGGTTGTGTACTGACATGCCCAACTCATCTGTTCTAGCCAATCTGTGGCCATTTTGATGATTCCATTCAACATAATAAGCTGACCGAACAGTAAACATGTGAGTTTTTGTCATGTTCCAAGACACAAAGTCATCTTGCATGTGTTCACTCAACGGAATCTTTAAAATCCTATCAGCATCAATTGGACTAAAAATATACCGAATTAGAGGCTCATCCCATTCACCATTACCTTGATCGATTAGCTCATTAACAGTTCGAAGAAGAGTTCCACCTTTAGGGGTAATGACCTGGCGTGTCGGACTCCCCGGTACCCATGGATCATCCCAAATATTAATATTATGTCCATTGCCGACTCTCCAAATAAAACCTCGCTTGAAAGTATTTAAGCCTGCAATTATACTCTGCCATGTAAACGAGGCTCCTTGTTTTGGCCCCGCTTTAAGAAGATTACCATCAGGGTAATATTTAGCTCGCAAAACCTGTGCACATAAGGAGTCAGGATTGGTTAATAACCTCCAGGATTGTTTTGCCAGCATAGTCAGGTTAAAAGCATGGAGATCACGGAACCCCAGCCCACCATTCTTTTTTGGAATGCACATTTTCCACCACGCCATCCAGTGCATCCGTTTCTGTAGGTCCGAATCACCCCACCAGAAACCGGCCATGGCATCAGTCATCTCTTTACACAGTTTCTTCGGAATCTTGAAAACCGACATAGCATAAACGGGAATTGCTTGGATAATTGCTTTCAAGAGGATTTCCTTACCTCCAACCTTTCCTTCCATCCTTCAATTTTTTTAATTATTCTTTCCAGGAGATGAATAAAGCTATCACTTCGATCCGCCCCCACAAGTGCAGGCAGCCCCAAATATTTATCTGAAATAGCTTCAGTCATAATGTTAAGTTCCTCACAGATTGTTGCCTTCACATCTGTATCCACATTCGGGCTAAAGAAAATACTACACTTGGCTTCACTAACCATTTGTCCTGAGCTAGCACAGTACTGTTCAAGAACCTGTCTCAACGAGGTTGCATTAATTAAATTTGCCTTCATAAGGATTAGGGAATCGTCAGCAAAGAGTAAATGAGAGACTGACGGTGCATTTCTGCAAACCCTGACACCTTCAATACCACGAACCTCCTCTCTATGAGCCAGAAGACTTGAAAGACCTTCAGCACAGATCAAAAAAAGATAAGGGGATAATGGGTCCCCCTGTCTAAGCCCTCTTGTAGGGTTAAAACCATTTGTTTCCTGGTTATTAAACCGAATCTTATAGGACACCGATCGCACACAGACCATAATCAGATCCACAAATCTGATATCAAAACCGAGTTGTATCATCATCTTTTCCAGAAAAATCCATTCCACTCTATCATACGCCTTGTGCATGTCCAATTTCACCGCACAGTATCCCCACTTTCCTTTCTTTTTATTCTTGATAGTATGGATACTCTCATAGGCCAGCAGAATATTATCAGTAATAAGCCTTCCTGGGACAAAAGCACTTTGGACAGGAGAAATAATGTCATCAAGAATATGTTTTAAACGAAGGGCAATCATCTTCGAAATTACCTTATATAGCACATTACATAAACTGATTGGCCGATATTGTGAAATGAGCTCCGGTTCCTCAATTTTTGGTATCAAGACAATCACAGTATCATTCCAACCAGGAGGGATCACCTTATCATTTATAGCAGTTAGAACCTCAGCAGTCAACACATCTCCGAGGATATCCCAGCATTTTTTAAAGAAAATTGCGTGTAGTCCATCTGTCCCAGGAGCTTTCATATCGCCAATTGAGAAGAGAGCCTTCTTCACATCATCAGCAGTATACGGTTTCAGCAATTTCTCATTCATAATATGAGAAACTTTCGGCTCCACCTTTGCCAGGACCTCCGGATCAGGTTCATCAACTTCTGTAGAAAACAAACCAGCAAAATAGTCTGAAATCATTGGATTTAAAGTGGCCGTATCCTCGAGCCAGGCCCCATTTGCATCCTTCAATCTTTTGATTGAGTTTCTTTTTCGGCGTTCACTTGCAAAGTGGTGAAAATATGAGGTATTTTTGTCTCCATGTTGCAGCCAATTAATTCGACTCCGTTGCGCCCAATGGATTTCCTCTTGCTCTAGGAGTTGCTCAATTTCCAACGCCAGCTCTCTCTGCAGCTCAATATTTTCATCTGTCAGGACATCATTAGCCACTCTCTCCATAATCTGCTGTTTACTTCTAATCTTCCTTTTCCGGTTCTGCAAGATAGATCGATCCCATTTATGAAGCTGTGAGTGCACCACGGCCAGCTTTCCCGCCAACGAATTTGTTTGAAAAGCCGAACCGGCCTGCTCCCACGCTTGCTGGACCACTGTCCGAAATTGGGTCTCCTTCAGCCATTTTGCCTCAAAGCGGAGGATTGACGGCCCGCTACGCCCCCTATCATCATCACCTCCAGAAGACATCAAAATCGGTCGATGATCAGAGTCACTGTATTCCAGATTCTGCAGTACCGCATCACCAAATCTCTCATTCCATGCTTCATTTGTCAAAGCACGATCCAATCTTTCCCTGATACGTCCTCTGTGCCAGGTGAACTTGTTGCCCACGTACCCATAGTCAGATAAATTGCAGTCATCAATTGCATCTCTAAAAGCCTGCATAAAATGTTGAGGGCGAGGATTACCACCCTCTTTCTCAAACGGATATAGGATCGCATTAAAATCACCCATTAGCAGCCAGGACAAGCGAACAGCTGCATGCAGATCACGCAGGCATTTCCACGTCTGGTGCTTGTCTTCCCACCTAGGCTCCCCGTATATACCAGTGAACCTCCACACATCAGCTTGGCTATTTCCAATAAAGACATCAATGTAATTCTTTGTTTTGTATCTCAAAGAAATGACGACCGGCTTCCTCCAAAAGAGTAGCAGACCACCACTTCGACCATCACTACTAACAACCTCTTTAAAATCCATCTTCAATCGCCGACGGAGACACTCCGCCGACCAATCATCTAAATGAGTTTCAGAGAGGAACACCACATCCGGGTCATGCCGCTTCACGAGATTTAGCAGCGCCCGGCTAGCCGTGGCCTTATTCAGGCCACGACTATTATACCCTAAGGTTTTCATTGCATCCGGTCAACCTCCACATCGGAGGTTGCCGATATCTCAAGTGTTGTGTCTTCTCCATTCCTCTTTGTTCTTTTTGGTTGCTGGATTTTCTCCGGCGAAGATAAGGTGCCCAGGTTATTCGGTTTTTCACCAAGGACCTTACCAACTGTCCCCAACTCATCCTGCGCCTGTAGCGTCTCTGGCGCTGGTAGCGCCGCATGGAAGGTCAGTCTTTTTCTAGACATGGTCTCATTGTCCAGGTCAGCATCATCCTCTTTATCCTCTCCCATTGGATCAAAATTACCATGATCATCCTGGTTAGTCGCAGTCTCACGCGGATAAGTCCTTCCTCTACCTCTGCCATACGGGGCACGACCCCCAAAGCTTCCACGGCCAGGGCCTCGTCCCCTACCTCTTCCTCTGCCACCATCAACCAAGACAAAGGTGCCCCACTCCATTTTCTCCAGATCATGTTCTCCAGTTCCACATTCTTCATGCCAATGACCCAACAGCCCACAATGGTTGCAAAACACCGGAAGTTTTTCATATTGGACTTGGTAGTACTCCTTCTTCTGGTTTTTTGTAACAGAAACAAACCGAGACAGCTGTTTATGAATGTCTAAACTTACTTTAATTCTCACGAATTTGCCAGTAAAACCCGCCGGCAATTTTATCTGAACTTCTTTCACCAAGCCCACAGTTCGGCACATGCCCTTGATCACCGGGACCTTCAGGTAGTTATCTGGTAATTTCAGTACTCTTGCCCAAACTTCCAACCTATCCAACACTACGGATCTAGGGTTCTCGAAACCATCATATTCCTCAATCAGCAAAGCTTGGTTTCGGAACAGCCACGGCCCCTGTTTGGTCGCCTTATTCCAATCCCCTAAACACCCAAACTGAACTGTAAACAGATTATCCTCAATCTTCCTCCAGCTCACATCCTTTGCTGGGTTCCATGCAGAGCGCATGTCAGCAAACAACGCACTCGGGCTAAAGCCCTTCGAGGTATGGACCTTCGCGATCGCAAGCCACTTTGCCGGTTCGGGGAGGGCCTCCGCCTCCTCTTCCCATATGAAGTCATCCTGTTCATCTTCTAGCAGTTTCAGCCTGCCCAGAAGATCTTCAACCTTCTCGGATCGAGGTTTAGCCGATCCACTCGATTCACCTTGATCTCCCATTGCAGCTACGGGAACACAGCGAAACCCTAGACCTCCCGCCTCCGAAGGACGACCCACACCAAGGAAAGGGAACCCCTCTGCAGGCGGCCCCGGAGGGATGAAGGAGATCGGAGCTGTAGATTTCGTCGGAGACGAGCGAAAGAAACTCTCGATGGCGTCGCCGCCGTCGGAGGACAGAGAAACCCTAGCTACGTAGGGGAAAAGAACGCCAGGCGCGCACACGTTCAGTATTCAACTTGTTTACTACTAATAATTTGGATAATGTAACATTATTAGGCATGCTCAGTTAGTAGAGTCTAAAAACGGATAGGAATCTAAGAGCCGAGTCAATACGGAGTCTTCGGCACCTCGCCGCCGTCAACCAAGGCTCTCCCACACCAATCTGCCCCAGCCAGCCAGCTCCCATAACCACCCTCCACCATTCCTCCAAATTTCCGCCCTGCTTTCCATGGCTTTGGCAATCCACGATGCGGATCTAAATCTGGGCCGGCCTTCGTCAACGACTCCTTCTCTGCCTGGCCGGCGCGCCGCCGCGCGGTGGCCCTGTCCGAGTTCGTCAGTGCCACGCCTACGCTGGACGTCTGCAGCAGCGTCAACGCTGCTCTCGCTTCTTGGCGTGCGCGGGGATGCCCCACCGTCGCCCAGACTCTAGCGGGATTACCGATGGCACCCGCCCCTGTTAGGTACTTAACCAAACCCGCACCCACCTCCTCATATTTTAACCACACCATACCTACGCCGACACCCACGTCTGGGTACAGATTTTTTACCATACCCGCACCCATGTGGGTATTCAAAACCCGCAGGGTAAACCCACCAAAAAAGTTATTCGTCTTCGATATATAAGAAAATCATCCACATGTATGCTCATTCATCCACTGATTTTGCAAACTCGACACTCATACATGAAAAGAAACTATAAAGCAACAACATAATATATATGCAAATAAACATCAAAACAACTCATTCATCCACTCAGTGTGCATCACGAGCGACCATGGGTACGGCCGAGCCGGCTACCTGTCCAGGGGAGTGTGTTCGGTGAGGATGGGATTACAGACTAGCGAAGGCCGGTGGCTGACAGTTTGGGAGAAGGGCAGGGCGGTGATGAGGAGTCAGGGAGTGAGATGTCCATATCGATCTAAAAGTAGTGGAGACGGGAGAGGAAGTGTGTTAGTGAATTACAACTCAGGCAAAAATTAAGTGGCCGTGTGTATGGGAAACAAGCGAGAATTACATAGCTAGCTAGTATTTCTAGATTCTTCCCAGAATAATTCAATGTACCACGAAGCTACATGTCAAAAATAAAAATATCTGGGTATGCAGGTATATGGGTATGGGTACTAGTTTACCATACCCGCTCCCGCAATACCCATTGTGTACATAGTTTTTACCATTTACTTACCCATGGGTAAAATTCTTTTACCAAACCCTTACCCTAATGGGTAAATACGCGCTGGGTATACGGGTAATGGGTACCCATTGCCATCGGTGGAAGCCTGTACCCGTCAACGATCTTCAATGCTGGTTATGGATCCGCCGCCGCCACTCAGTCTCTGCCCCGGCTGCCTCGACGTGGCCTGCCACAGTCGCCCCGCGCCTGTAGAGCGTTGTGGAGGGCACCCTCGACCTGGACACCACCTCCTCGTCCGTTAGCACCACCTCCCGCCTCTGCGATGGCGACTCGTGACCCGCGGCGGCCGCGCACACGCCCTTTGGCGGGGCTACCCTCTCCTTGCGTCCTGGCACCGGCGCACGCCTTCCCCCACCTCCGACCTCCATCCCGAAGGGATTTACGCCTGCTTTCCTCGGCTGTGGAATCACCTCCGCCTCTCTTTGCGCTGGATCGGAATCTGCGGCGGCGCCCGTTTCCATTGACGTCACCGGTCGCCCTCGCCTCTACTTCAACCCGGGCACATCGGCATTCGAACCTCCGATCGATTTGCTGGAGGAGGTCAACGGCGCCCTGTCTCGGTGGTGTGCCCCTGCTACATCTCCTCTGGCTTTAATAGCTGGAATCCTTCGCGTCAAGACCATGTACGCCTCTACGTCGCTGCGCCCGGCCAAGACTGTGCGGTTCAACATCCCGACGCCTCACATTGAAGATATATGCCACCAGTGCCATGACGGCGAGCCCCGTCCTTTGGCTTCATGTGCATCTCGAGATGCGTCACCTAAGGGATACTGCACCTGCGCAGCGAGAGGAAAGCCACTCCTCTCAACATGGTGGCTCCTCATTGTCGCGTCGCACCCCACCAAGAGCCCCTGCACGGCTTCATCCCTCTACTCGCCCCAAACACAAGCTCAGCCGCTCCCTCTTGTCTCCTCGCTACTACTTCTGATGCCAGGCCTGGGACCAGCTCATCGTCGACTGTCGCGATCCGGTGCGGTGCGCCTTTTGCCGGCGTTGGGGACACTGGACGCGCGACTGTTGGGCGCCTTGTCCGTCAACTCCCAAGCCCTTGCTGCGTCGTGTCTTGCCGTTGGCCCCTTCACCGCCTCCTTCTAGCCATGTCCGTAACCTGCCATGGAGTCTCCCGTCGTTGACTCCTACCCCACTCCCACCGCATCGGGCGCCTCGAAGAGCAGCCGCACCACTACACTAGGATCCAGCCCATGCCTTCCTCAGCAACGCGTGACATCGGTCAGCACCTCATTCATGGACGTGCTCATGGCGCGCCAGGAGTTGGACGTGTGCTTCTCCACTATGACGTGGGTGGTGCTGGACAACAAGAGGCGCTATAAGATGAGCGTGGACGGAGCACTCTCAGAGGAGAACGAGAGGGCGGGCCTGGGGTTGCTGCTAATGCAAGGAGAGGACGACGACCGAGAGGCGGTTGAGCTAGGGGTGCATTTGCACTCATCAACATGTTGAGGGGATGTGCGACATGAGATGCTCGACGAGGCCCCGCCGCAGGTCGCGCGTCCGGCTTCGGAGTGCTCCCCATTGCTTTTTGGTCGCAACACGTTGTGTTCTTTAGACGTGGGCCTAACCATGACGCCGTTCTCGCCTAGTGACTCGCCGTGTGCACGGGGACATTCGAGTGAGGATGAAGAGGATGAGGCTGTGGATGGGAGATGCAGCAAACCTCATCATGCCTCGCCAAGCAAGGGTAGCAGGTGATGTTGCTGGATGGCGGGGAGGTGGCGCATGAAGACGACCTCGATAACAACGACTCGGTGAGGGGGGAGTTTCAGCCAATTGACGCTGACGTGGAGGGTGCAGTGCTTGGAAACCTCCTCACTGATGCTGATAACATTGTCGACGATGATGATGTTGTTGACGTTGGTGGTCCTGCTCTCCCCACCTCATCAGGCACCGTGTGTAGCGGATCTGTTCAGCCTTCCGGCTGTACCGTTGCTATCCACGCCTCTTTCATAGATGCCACATGCTCCTGTGGCCCTACCCGACCCCGCCCGTCGCAGCAGCAGGCTCGCGGTGAAGCCACAACTCCCAACGTTCGACAAAGCAGTGCGTGTACTCCACAAGGAAATGGGGCTCAACGTTGGAGATATGCCCCCGGTGGTGCAGGCTAGGAAAGAATTCGCAAACACTTGCAAGTTTTCGCTATCTGCTTCGGCAATCGACGGGTTGAATACTCTCTTCAGGCTGAACTTACCGTCCATGTCGGCAGTGGATGAAGCCTTGATTGGCCTTGCCGGCTCAAGGGGGAAGCGATTTCCTGCCAACGACGGCGCTGCACGTCTCCGCGTGATCTTTTTCCCGGTCCACACAGATCGTGCCACATAGTCGCATTTTGAGGTAATGACGATCTATCTCTCCACGAGATTGGATGGAGTAGGATGATCTAGATCCCCATGCGAGGCAACTTTTCTTTCATTTAGTAGGACTTTGACTTGTATGACTTTTTATTTTGGCCTCGGCCGTATCATGTTTGCTTCATGACTGCTGCACACACATGCAGGTTATCCAGACAGACACCATTGATGCCGCCGTCGAAAGGATTCTCATTGTGCTTGGAGCGGACACTAGAAGAAGCAGCAACAGAGAGAATGCCATCTACTTTGATGGCTGGAATGGTCTTGGGGCATCTGCCGTCCTGCAAGCCATAGCCAAACGCTTTGCAGTATCAAGTGAGTTGTCGATGAGGTCTGCAGGGCTGGAGTTTGATGAAGTCATACACATCGATTGTTCAAAGTGGGAGAGCAGAAGAGAAATGCAAAGGAAAATTGCAGAGCAGCTCAAGCTTCCTGATTCGGTGATGGAGATGTTTGATAAACATGACGAGGAGGATGACTTTGATGGGTTAGACCAGGGTTCTCGCGGTCAGATAGAACAAGTTTTCACAGAGATCTACCAAACCGTACAAAATCGCAGATTCCTGTTGATCCTGCACAATGGAAGCAATGAGGAGATTGATGTATTGAGTTTTGGTCTTAATCTATATGGATATGCCAATAGCAAGATGCTGTGGACTTTCCGAGGGAGGTTTCGGCTTGAACCCGAGGTGATAGACAATGTGAAGAAGAGCACAACAACACAGGTTCTTCTTTCAGCTTCAAGAGACGGGCAAGATCTGCGTGAGCTTGGGTCGTATCTAGTGCGCCATGAGGTTGC
Source organism: Poa annua (assembly GCA_026929855.1). Taxonomy (NCBI): domain Eukaryota; kingdom Viridiplantae; phylum Streptophyta; class Magnoliopsida; order Poales; family Poaceae; genus Poa; species Poa annua. Next base: position 1,613,637 of record CM049436.1, read on the forward strand.
ACAAGTCTCCTTGAATAAGCATGGACGTACCATCATCGATTCGGCGATTGCTGCCGATTGCATTTCGTATATGCTGAAACAATCCTTGATTGCCTCTCACATCATTGACTACAACTGGGATATCCATGCCGGTAACTATTGGTTATGTGATGGCATCATTACACATGCAGACATTGACCAAGCATGGGAAGTTAGCAATGCTCTGCAGAACGAGGTGCAGCTGTTGTTGGACATGTACAGCCGGCTTAAAAATGATGAAACAAGACTCATGACTTTCAGTTCTCAGATGGCAAGCTCTGGCGAGCTAGTGCCATACTGGGTTTCATCAACAACTTGTGGATTTGTGTTGAGCCCCTCTGGTGCTATTATTGACAACCTGTTTCAACACTCGCACAGGCTCGGCGTGCTCAAGATCTCAAGGTGTGCTTTCCGTTTCTCATCGCCTCCTTTCCTCTGTTGCCACAACCTAAGGTTCCTGTGTCTTGAGGACTGCCAAGACCTCGTAACAAGAAGCACCAAAGATCATCAACACAAAGAGGAAGACAAGGAGGAGGAGGAGGAGGATGTGAAGGAGTTGGAAAAGAACACCACATCCTCGTGGGAATGTTTCAAAAGCTTGTGGGTGCTTGACGTTCGGTTCACAGATTGGGATCAGATCTTGTCCGCACAGGTGATGGATCTCATGACCCAGCTCAGGGAGCTAAACGTGATGGGAGCCAAGAACTGGGACATGAGCCATTTAGAAGGACGGCTACGTAACATTCGCAAGCTCCGGGTAACAAAGTCCACATTGTGTTTTAGCAACAACCTGTTCTCAGCTATGGAAAGCATAGAGCTTCTTGATTTCTCGGGAAATATCATCAGACAAGGCATGCGAAGCTTATCTGGTCCAGCAAACAACAGTAGCCTTAAGACTGTCATTATTGATGGATGTGATGGGTTAAGATGGATCTCTTTTAAGGGCTGCAAAGAATTGAAGAACTTGTTCTTGAAAGGATCATTGGGAAGTCTCGAGGAGCTGGATCTCTCAGGAACAAAAGTAAAAACTCTCGACCTTCGAGGAGAAAATTTCTACACACTCCCCAAGCGGATCATCCTGCTGGGCTGCGAGAAGCTCCGTGCAATATTGTGGCCTGAGAGTGTAAAAGGGAGAATTTTGTCGAATGTGCTGCAGATTGACACGACGTCAACATCAGTGTCAGCTGAAGGAGGGGAAGCAGCACATGCACATCCATATGTTGATCGATCCCTCCAACAGCAGAAACAAGAAAAGTTTAAGGATTCATGGCAGATTTCTCTCACGGATGCAAGGCTCCTTAGGTCGCTTTCTCATGTAAGAGATTATTTAAGTTGTGCAAACTTACATATTGATATCTATTCTCCGGCTATTCCTGGTGGTAGCAACGGAACAAACAGCGACAAACCAGTGCAAGTCCAACCGCATACAAGTACAATAACGGAGTGTGAGTACAGGGACATTTTGAAGGATGGCCCGGTTGAAGTGATGATGATGTGGGAGTGCCCTGATATACAGCTGTTGTCCCACCTGTCCTTAACATGTATCATAAAGGTGATGATGCACGGGCAGGGGAACAAAGTCTTGGAGGATGCTCCAGGTGCTAGTACTAGTGACTTATTATTCCCTGATTTCGTATTTAAAGAGGCTACATCGCTGCACGTGTACGATAGCCCGTCCATCACCAGTATCCCACTACGGGAGTGGCAGCCCAGCCCGACGGCAGTTATAACGCCGACGGCCAAACGTCGGGGCCGTCGGCGTCACAATCTAGCACCGACGGCCAGAGAAACACCGTCGGGCTCAAAACACCGTCGGTGTTCTAATGTGAGCCCGACGGCCACCGTCGGCGTCAAAACACCGTCGGACTTCTCCCCCCGTCTCCCCCGCGTGGGCGTCCTGGACGAAGCGACCTGATCACATTGTAAGCCCGACGGTATAACCGTCGGCCTCACTATACAGTTTTTCAGTTTTTCTCAAAAAATTAGATTACATTCAAAAAAAAATATGAAAAAATACTAAAAAAAAGGAAACCTTTTGGCATGAAGTCTTTTGACGTGTACTAGTTTTTAGAAAAATGATAAATTTGAGTTTTGGCAACTTTTTAAAACAAAACTTTACAAAAAATATCAATCATATACAAATATGCAATAGTTTTAACACATATGTGTGACCATTAATATGGTCCAAAATGACACCCATTTAATTTTCACAAAGAGTAGAACAAATTTTATGGATAATATCTTAATATGAGGATTTTCCTTACTTTCTATCTAAATTCGCCTCTTTAATTGACTTTATGTCAATTTTCCGGAAGTAATTCAAATTTGAACTACAACTGTTTGATAGTTTGCTCTGAAGTTCTTACAAAAATAATTTTAAGGTACACAAGTAGTGGTTACAACATAGAACCGTCAATAGTTTTGAAAAATTCGACCACTTTTGATGAATAGCCATGCTCTCCATTTTGACCGTTTTTTGAAAGAAATGGAAAAATATGAAAAAATACTCAAAAAAAGAAACCCTTTGGCATGAAGTCCTTCTACGTGTACTAGTTAATAGGAAAAATGGTAAACTTGATTTTTGGCAAAATTTTCAAAACGAAACTTCACAAAAATGTCAAACATCTATAAACATGCATAGGTTTCAAGACAAATGACCAATGTATGACCATTATCATGTCATAGTTTGTGATAAAGTGCCCATATTCAGCACATATGTGTGTCATGGTATGGGAAACAACTTCGTCGAAGCGATTTTCAAAATTCTTTTTAGAAATATCATTTTCCATTTTTTAAGTGTGAAAAATGACTTTTTTTGTGAAGCAAGTACATAAAATATGGTCCAAAATGACACCCATTTAATTTTCACAAAGAGTAGAACATATTTTATGGATAATATCTTAATATGAGGATTTTCCTTACTTTCTATCTAAATTCGCCTTTTTAATTGACTTTATGTCAATTTTCCGGAAGTAATTCAAATTTGAACTACAACTGTTTGATAGTTTGCTCGGAAGTTCTTACAAAAATAATTTTAAGGTACACAAGTAGTGGTTACAACATAGAACCGTCAATAGTTTTGAAAAATTCGACCACTTTTGATGAATAGCCATGCTCTTCATTTTGACCGTTTTTTGAAAGAAATGGAAAAATATGAAAAAGTACTCAAAAAAAGAAACCCTCTCATTATGAAAAAGTGCTCTCCATTTTGACATTATTCATTATGAAAATGATGGCATGGATGTCATATTTGGATTCCTCTCATTTTTATGATCGATATAGACATTTTATTTATTAAATTCTGATATATCAATATGAAGATATGAATTATTTCTTATTAAAGAAAAAGAAAAAAGAAAAATAAAATAATTGATTATTATTATTATTATTCAAGTATTATTAAACATAGTTATTTTGTTTATTCAAATCTTATTTTTGAAATTTTAAAGATTAAAAAATATAATATCTGAGATGAGGGTTAATATGATTGCTATCATACTAATAGCAACAAGGTATGACATCTCAACTGGAATCTCATTTGAATAGAACTCAATAGTTAAGCGTGCTTGGCCTGGATCACTCTAAAGATGGGTGACCGTCTGGGAAGTTTGAGCTAAGATTATGATTAAGTGTGTGAGTGGATAGTTTGAGCTAAGATTATGATTAAGTGTGTGTATATGACTAAATTGGAGTTAAAATAATCATAAAAAAGTTGGAAAAAAATAATTTTGAAAAAAAAATTGGTAGAGCCATCTATGAGCCCGACGGCATTGCTGACTAAATTTGTAGTTATAAGGCCGACGGTTATACCGTCGGGCTCACTATGAGCCCGACGGTATTTGCGACGCCGACGGCCACGACGTGAGCCCGATGGATCACAGCCCGACGGCCTTAGGCCGACGGTGGCCGTCGGGCTCACTTAGGCCGAGGGTTTCTGTGATGAGCCCGACGGCAAATGCCGTCGGGCTGGGCTGTTACTCCTGTAGTGTCCCGGCACCTCCCCAAGTATCAAGATGGAAAAGTCTACGGTGGTCCCGGGTTGAGAGGTGCCCCAAGATAGACACCGTCTTCACTCTTCCCCAAGGCCGTTACGTGGGCAGCTTTGCTTGTCTCGAGACTTTCTGGGCGTCCCAGCTCCTCTCTGCACGCTACATCTGGGACATGCCATATTCTAGTAGTCTGAAGTTGTTGCACGTGGACCACTGCCCAAGGCTCGTACATGTGCTCCCCTTGTCCACAAGGCAGGCAAAACACGGCTTCGAGTCACTCAAGACCCTTGAGATAGTGTATTGTGGTGACCTCAAGGAGGTATTCCCTTTGGACCCTGAGCTTGAAGAGGGGGATAAAGTTTTAGAATTACCCAGCTTGACAGGCATCCACCTGCACGAGCTCCCCGTGCTGCAGCACATCTGCCGGCTCAGGATGCGGGCGCCTAAGCTCGAGACCGTCAAGGTCAGGGGCTGCTGGAGCCTCATGCGTCTGCCGGCGGTCGGGTGCAACACCAAGCCACCTCAGGTGGACTGCGAGAAGGAATGGTGGGACAACCTAGAGTGGGACGGGCTGGAGAAGTACCACCACCCTTCCCTCTACAAGCCGAGCCACTCGCTGTACTACAAGGCCCAGCTGCCCAGAGTCAGCGTACTCAGGTGAGGTATGCGTGTATCTCCATCTCCCCATATCTAGTTAATTTTCCCAACCAATGTTGATCTGTTATATATATTGCAGGTAATCCATCGGTCTGGGGTGAATTGACGTTCAGGCGCGTCCACTCATATGGTGCTACCTAAATAACTGGAAGCTTCCCTGTCGTGTGTATGTTGCTTGCCCTGCTTCCTGCAAGATTGGTTTGTGGTTTTCTTCCCTACGGCTGCATTGCCATGGTGTGGCGGTGAGCTTTCAGTTTGGTTTCATTTGGTTTGATCATCCCTGCTCAATCCATCGAAGTACTGGCCATATGGTTGCATAGATGGTGGTACAAGATTTGGAGCAAATGAGAAATAAATCGGAGTGGGCATTCAGCTTGTGCTGCCGTGCTCCTTCTGTGTGTGGAGTGTTGCTTGTTTTGGTATTCAGAGTCAGCTGTGGACTTATTGTTGTTTCTAAACATAAACAATATGTGTGATGTGATGATTTGTGTAACTGGGGTTGTTTGTTGTGGTATGATTAATAAACTGTCTACTGATTGCAGTTTGTAAGCATAAATGATAATGATGATGATTATGCGTGTATTTATCTACTGATTGCATTTTGTAAGCATAGCATGATTCACAACACCTGTGCACTGAAGATTCTGAAGGAATTCACCTTGTTTTGTTTATGTTTTCTTCTTCTAAATAGAGCTGTGGGCTGGGACGCTGTTCTCCCATACTGAACTTGGACTTTGTGTCGCTACTGGCTAGGCTGCCATGTTGCAGAGATGGTGCAAAACTTAGACAGAAGAGCCGAACTATTTAGCCATGTACTTATTAATATTAGAAGCTGGAACTGAACGTTCGGTTCAGCCGTGCATGTCTGACCACTCCAAATATTCTTCTCAGGACGTTTTTCCCCTGCTACCAAAAAAGAGAGAGAGGATGGAAACCGGTCTAACTGACCAGGGGTAAGTGGCAGGGATAGCAATGATCAGGAGTTGGCTTTCCCTAGATTTAATGGCTTGAATTGAGTCTAACTGAAGTCCCTACCGCAAAATTATTGTACTAGTTGATGTTGATGCATGAATCTGTAATACGCTATTGTGCTACTCCCAGGATAGTGACACTCACAGATTCATGAATGCACAATGCATCCAGCCTATCTGCCACATGGCCCCTGGCCCATCTATCTTGCTATCATCCGTTGAGTCGATGTTTCTGAAATTTGCAATCTAGAACTTAATTCAGCCGCCACATACCTAGTGAAATGAATTATGGGCACAAGAACTACACTTTGTTCCCTTTTTTTTTTGTTTTTTCTTAAGAAGTGCGACTTCCAAATGATGATAGGTTCTCGATCAGGGAAAACTAGCCGACGTGTCATTGCTGATTCCTGGTCGCTGCTCGCCGGCGAGGCCCCTGATCTGTGCCACGTGTCGCACTGCCATGTCAGCATCAGTCCATCGATCTGTTTTTTCTGTCAGTCGACTAAATGCTCAGTCGACAACAAGTTCGGATCAATGGATGGATCTGTGCCATCGACACCTCTTGCCCTCTTGATGTATGATCTGCATTATTCTAGATTCTCTGTATGTTACTTCTCGATTTGGTTCACCAAATCGACACATCATCCTAGCTTAGCTATAGGACAGCCTCTCCCCTCTATCCATATTATTGTTTGATCATCGTACACCTAGTTTGATTGTATATCAGGTTTTATTTGCTAATCATGTATGCCACATGATGATCATCGTATTCGTACATCTAGTTATTATACTCTGCTTGTTAATTTCTAACGATCATGTGAAGCTGAATGTACAACAAGCAGTAGGAGGAGCTTCTTGCTTGGCTGATTGATTGGCTTCGGTACCTCCAGATGGGTCTCCCTCTCTATGTCTCTTCGACACTGATGAGTCAGCATCTCGTGGTCGGACAACCAATCTATGGAGCACGTACCCTACGCTGCCTGCCTGAAACGAGAGCCCATGGTTGGTTGAGTGACAAGACACAGGAGTTGCTGCAGTGATATGATCCAAGTCAAGTGTGACACCACGACGCTGCTATGCCATCTGCCATTGCTTATCCACACATTTCCATCCATGTTCTATCTATGGCTTTGGTTTTGTTTAGTTTGGTTGGCACACAAGAGAGGCAGCTCTCGATTGTATGATAGACTGTGTAATCCAGAAGACTTTAATGTGGGGCTATTCAGCCTGAAGGTGGGCTCTACCGGTCAGAAAATCAATTAGATCACGTAAACTGCCCAATCAGCGTTTTTTACTATGTTATTATTGAACAATGGTTGCTTGAACAATGTTTTTTTACTATGTTTTTCCTTTTTTTTTTAAAGTACGGATCAGATGCGTTGTATCGGCGTTGGCTAGCTAGGGCATCACTGACACTTGTCTCACGAGTGTACATATAATATACTCAATAATTCTATCTGCTTATGCATGAGTAGTGTTGGTATAGATTCTCTGCGATAATTTGTCGCCAATAGTTTACTTAATCGTAAACAAACATTAGTTAACGGTGTCGTGTGCTGCCCAGTCTCGAGTACAGCAAAACAAACAATCAGGCAAAAGGCAATCATCATCAGTCGCAGGAACACTCTGGAAAGCATGTGCTTGAACTATAGTAACTAAGTAAGCAGCAGGAGAAAAATGTACTAGCCTGTTCTCAAGCTAAAAACTGGTATGCAATGTGAAAAAAGATCGTTCGACGTGAGAAGATGCTATCTTGTCTAGATCTACTGGCAAATCAGAAAATGTTTCTAAAAAGCATAGTGTGCATCACTATGACAGCGAGAGGGGAAAGTATCCGGTTAATGGCGTCGACTGACGGCACACCCGTTCGAAGCGTCCATTTGTAGTAGCCGACTTCAACGCCGTTCATGGTTATATAGTAGGCTCTCTTGCACGACTCAACACGTGCCTTCCAATTGCGCCGATCTTCTCACCACCCACAGCCAGGTCAGCGTCAGCATCGATCAATCGAGTGATGATTCAAGCCACATCCTCGACCTTACAATGTCGATCGACGTGTCCAGAACAATAAAGAGGAAATAATGGCATGACACTTGGAGATAGCCATGACTAGGAGTTTCGTTCGTGAATCCTTGCTACAGTTTGGATGATCATACTCCATAGGCGTATTATTGCACTTGATGATTATGACAAATCTTCAGTGAAGTGTAGTATCCATATCCTAGAAAGGATAGTGACCCGCACGCACGCATGATGTGGTTCTTTGACCCATCTCTTTTGCTATTATATCCATTATAATTTGACGCTCGTGAAAAGCTTAATATTGATCTTAATTTGATTCCGACATAGTGATAGGTGGTCGATTAAAATTATTGACTTAGTCAACTCTACCTAAAGGCCTCTCTATCCCCCCCTCGACCACTCATTGCCTACCGGGTCCTGTTCGCCCTCCAGGTGTCATGCTTACATGGTGGTGCAATGTCTACACGGACCCTTCTTGTGTGAGAAGGGAATACATAAAAATGTCGTGTCGTCTCCTAGGGCGAAAACCCTGGCGCCGATAGACACCATGGAGGTCCCACACGTGGCAAATAATTCCACCAGGCTGGGGTGCAGACCCCCACCTCGGTCTGTAATCTTAGCTTAGCCCCACCGGCAGATGTCGTTGCCAGCTCAAACATTTCACCTCAATCTTCCCTCTCGCTTTCTTGCTTGAAAATTCGGGTGAGATGCATTGTTTCCTAATTACCTTGGCTAGCTAGGGCATCATTGACACATGTCTCATATACTCTCATTAGTTTACATACATCCAATTATTCTAATTGTTTATATGCGGGATTTCTGTTTGTATAAACTCTCTGTAACAGTTGGTCAGCAATAATCGATTATATTAAGATCGTAAACAAACATTAGTTGGTCCTGTGCCCGGTCTTCAGTTCAAACAAACAAACAACCTGGCGAAGGAAACACTCTGGAAAGCATGTGCATGAATATAATTAAGTAGCAGGAGGAGAAAATGTACTAGCCACAGTACCACGTCCTGAAGCTAAAATTATATATGGTATGAAATGTTAATAAAAAGATTATTTGTCTTGAGAAGATGCGTGCTATCTGGTCCAAATCTGCTGGTAAAATAAGTATAAATCTGTCTTGACCGCGCGCCTCCAAAACAGTTTGCACCTCGATGACACCGAATGCTGTTGTTATCTTGTGGTTATGTAAAGTTCAAAGAAATAATCTTGTGGTTACGTGAAACTCAAGCTAATTAATAACTCGTACGTAGTGATTGCTGGATGGGTCAATGTCTCTAGAACGCTCGATCATATATCTCTCCGACAATGGTGAATCAGCTAGCAACGTTTGGATGGAGTGAGCCAGCACTCCTCCCTGCCTGCTCCATGCATGCATGTGGCGTGCTGTGTGCCCAAGAATACACGGGAGGATGCGATGTCACGTCCGAATTCCGATTGTCCATAGACCAAACGGTAGCTGCTGCTTCACTCGGATCGTTGCTTAACCACGTACACAACCATGCATCTTCCCTCCATAGACTGGTTTAGGTTTGGTGATGAAGAAAACTGGCTTTCGTCTTTGTGAGACGCTGTGTAGACCACGAGACAAGGGTAAGAGAAGAGTCTAAGGTGGGACCGGCACGCAGATGAGTCCTAGAGAACCATCGGTCTCGGATCGCTGAATTATTTGTGGGGCCGGACCAGTGTCTTTCTCCATGCATGGAACCGAGTTTTTACCCTCTTCTTCTTGTTGCAGCTGCTCGCGTGTTACGGTCCCGCATCCCGCGTTTAGTTGGTCTCACGTGTCAGTAACCCAAAGGCAGGGATAAGTCAGGGTGACAAAGTCGGAGGATCTCGTTCCGCAAATTTCATCGTATATATGTCGTCATGTTTGGTCCTAACCAGATATGTTGCCAAACTTCTCTTACCAAGCTGTGGCAACAGCCAAAAAGTACGGTGAAAAAACTGGCCGCCACAAGCAGTGTGGAAAGTTTTGGCAAAACTATGTATCAGTAACAAGTTGACATGTCGTTAACAAAGTGTGGCATACCATAGTTGGGGGAGTGAAAAAAACCTTAGCCACCAGCAGCTACCACATACTTGTGGTAAAGTGTTGGTAATGTGTGGCTGCGAACGAAACATGTCCGTAGCGTGCTCTTGCGTGACTCAGCGCGCGCCTTCCGTATCACTGATAGTAGTTGCACGGGTCTTTGCCACCTGTAGCCATGTCATCATCAAACCTATCTAGCAATCATTCAAGACACATTGTCGACCTTACAATGTCGATGCACATGTCCACAACAAATAGGAAAAGGGAACACCTACGTGGCACGAACTAAATGGTGTGACACTTGGCGATAGCCATGACCAGGAGTTTGGTTCCATGGATGGATCCTAAATTAGGATGATCGTAGTCCCTACAGTCGCATTATTGTACTTGGTGATGTTGATCCAGGGACGAGCCAACACTCAGTATCGGAGGGGGCAAAACATTTTAGAACTTCTAATTTTAAGCATGAACATAAGAGATGTTAAGAAGGACATCAGATTGTTGGGAGTGGCTAAGCCCCTACTCGTCCCCCTTTCTCCGTCCATGTGTTGATCCATCTGAGTAAATGGGACTGTGTCCACACATCCTGGCAAGAATAGCGATAGCCATGCGCACAGGACGCATGCGGCTTTTATTCTCGAACCCATCTCATTTGCTATTACATGTTCCTTAATTTGATGTTGGTGAAAAATTCAGGATTTATCTTAAGTCACACGAGCTCACACGAGCTCTAATTCGCTAATAAAATTAATAAACTCTCCCCTATAAAACAAAAATTAAGAAACTCTACTTCGTGAGAATGGCCACTCGTTCAACGGCCACCAAAGATTGTCGTCAATGAGCTTGAAGATCGACGAAGCTACCGAAGATTGTCGCGAGACATGAACATGCATCCCCTCCAACAAAGATAGATCAGTGGTTTGATGTTCCTCCATGAGTTAGAGGTACGTACCCATACAATTAATGGCCGTTAGTTGCTCTAGAAAACTAGGCTCGGAACTGCATTATTTTGTACGAACACAAAACCGCTATAATGCTGAATTTGGATTAACATTATTTGTGCTTCAATTCATGTGCATTATATTAATTAATGCATGCGAAGCCGGCCGGAAGCACTGCATGCTGCTAACTATAATATTGCACCGCAGGACCTGTTCCTGCTACTTGACTAATATTGCTGATGGATCACAATCATACAACTGCTGATCATATCGCAATTAGCATCATATACCCTACAAGCAAGCTGCAGCTGGACCAGTACCTTGTCTAGCTAGCGCCCATGGATCTCTCCAGATCCACCAAGTTGGCTGCTGATTGGCTCCGGTGCACATGGACCTACTCAGCACTATATGTAGCTGCTGCCACCGGAGCATTGTTGCTTGACCATAAAAACATCATCCGATCCAGCTCAATCTTATGGACTCTCGCCTAGGTTTGCATGCTAATGAAGAAAAACGCTAGCCTGACAGCAGAAGAGTCCGCAAGTAGCATCGGTTTCCGTTCACTGAATTATTTGTGAAACGATCACCGTTCGTGAGTTCATCGATCGAGTCTCTCCTGATCACATGAGATCAGGTCGATCGAGCTAACGCTACCGATTCCTGGATCAAACATCTCTCTCCCCTGTCAACCTCGTTCACCTATATCTATGCATAGAGACCGGGAACGAAGAAATAGAGGCTTTCGCTCGCTCGCTCGCTCGCTGATAGGCTGCATAAACCACGAGAAGGGTACGTAAACAAGGATCAGAAGAGTAGTACGTACGTCTAGGCTCTAGCACAAGAGTCCGAGAGAGCCGTCGGTTTCGGTTCGCTGCATTATTTGTGGGCCCGACTACTCTCTCCACATAACCTGCTAGAAGCTTCTTTGTCTACTTCTGCTTGCGTGTTAATCAACCAAACCAGGGATGATTTGTCGAGGAAAGCTAGGTCCGCCACACAACTTGACTTGATGATAAAACAGTAATCCTAACACTTGATGCTGATAAGACTAACATGGAGGTGCACATGCATGCATGATGCCTCGAGGTTATATATATATATATATATATATATATATATGTGCAACGATGAAAATAGTTGCATGCATATGCTCAGAGCAAATCGCATTGTAATCGGGCCTCTGCCGTCAATCCTATGAAACAAACCTCTTTATTCAGGACGTATCCTTGAAAAAGTTGAGGCATTTCGAATTGGTTTACATTAGAAATCCTCGTACTTATTATAACTAAAGAAAAGATGCAATCAAAACCATACCTACAGATGTATTATTCCGGTCATCGAAACTAATAATAATCTAGCTAGCTGCAGAGCCTCAATGCTGCTGAGTGCTGACAGCGCAAGAGGTGTGAGCAACCCATCATCGGTTTCGGTTCGCTGAATCATTCGTGGGCCCAGGAATCTAGCGGTTTTCTTTTCGGTTCTATGCATATAATTAACCATTGGTTTCGGTTCGCTGCATTATTCGCGTTAAATTATTGCTGGACATACGCTGCATGGATACACGTTCTCGAGGACATGCGACGATGCTAGCAGGCATATACACAGTCCAAACTTCCCCAAAAATAAATAAATATGCACGGAGCAATTTGCGTCAACCAATCAATCGGTGAGCAGCTATGCGTGCACATGCCAGAGAGATATATATATATATATATATATATATATATATATATATATATATATATATATATATATATATATATATATATATATATACAGTGCATATTTTCTTTTTGTAAAAATGATTCTTTCAGCTTACTCGCCGAATTGTGTCTTAAATTTATAGAGAAACTAATAACAAGTAAGCATATATGTGCTGAGGTTAATAACAAGTAGGTGGTGTATATCTTAGCCATCCAATTTTGAAGGATTTACATTACAAATCCAAAGGCGTAATGAGAGCAATCAAAAATCGTAGATAGATATATCCAAACACAACAACAAGCTACAAATTTAGAGTTATATACGTATTTAGTCCCACAACTTGCATCGTTTGGACGTTTTAGTCCCACAACTTGTAAATCAGACATATTCATCCCACAACTTGCACATGTTGGACGCTTTTGGTCCAACCAGTGCGCAGCTTGCCACATCAGACGTCACGGTGGAGTTCGTCTGCGGCAATTTTTTACTTTTTGGTCCTTTAGTTTCGTTAGGTCCTTCTACATCCGGGACCAATGTTGCAATTTACCATGCAGGGGTTCCGGAAATTTAGCTATTTCCTCACAGGCTCCTACCTATCCCTGTTTCTCATCTCTTCCCTACGATTCTTGCGCAATTTCTTATTTTCTAACCTAAGCTTCTCCAGCTCTAGCTCCAATGCATGAACATTCCTCACAAGTTTCAAATTTGCATCTTTAATTTCTCTGGAACGTCCTCTACTCGAAACCTAAACAAGCAGCTCGATCAAAAATGAAGAACAGAGGAACTGGCGCAAGAATCACATGGATTTAACGTAGAAATGGACAACTCACCTCAGTATGCAGACCAGTTCTTCCTGCTGATGTCGTAGGCGGCGGCGGAATCCAGTAGACCTCCCCAGTCACCGTCGCCCAGCCGTCTCCGTCCGCCATGACGCTTGCCCCGCTACCTCCCGCGAGCTCCGATTGGACCTGCCTCGCGCTTCCAAACGAATCCATCTGCGGCGCTGAACTTTCCTCCATGCCATCCGCTCAACACACTCCGCCGTCCGCTCAACGCCGGCCGGGATCACCGTCGCCACCAATGTCGCCCCTATGGTTCCAGTCGAAATTGGGGATTTTCCTTCTCAGTTACTACAGGACCTATTTGTGATACATTAATTCTTGTCAGGAGCTTCTGTAAATCTACGACGCAACGGGGTGTGCCATTGGTCATGCGTACAAGTTCTGGGACTAAACAATCTGTTTTGCAAGATGTGGGACTAAAACGTCCAAACGATGCAAGTTGTGGGACTAAAAATGTAATTTACTCACAAATTTATCCAGCCTTATCCAAGTAGCACAAATTAAGGGTTCAATCCAATCTAATCCAACCTGAATGGATTTACAATACAAATCCAAAGACTCGACGAGAGCAAACCAAACTCGTAGATAGATATATAGATATATCCAAACGCACCCACAAGCTACAAATATATCCATAATCATCATCACGATCACAGACGGCTGGGCAGCTACTGATAACATAACATGGCCTGGTTAGATGATGATTAGCAGCCAGTCACCAACTGGGCCCGCAGCGCAGACGGCGTCAGCCAATGGGAACGCGCCAGGTAAGCAGCTAATGCAACGGGTGGAGGCTATAAATTCCACCCCGAAGGAAGGGATCTTCGGCAAAGACGCAGAGCTGGTTGTTAACTAAGATTAGCACAAGCAGAGGACGAGGAGCTGACCATCAGTTATACTAATCCCTCTAGCCTCGCACTAATCGTTCCAGGCATCCTCTCCTCGCTTCCACCGATCGATCTCGATCAGTTCTATGCCTATGGAGACGAGAGACGCCTTGGCGTCGGCGCCGCTGCCGTGCTCCTACGCGGCGCTACCCGCCGACGCCGAGGCAGCCATGGTTGGGCGTCGCCGCCGGACAGGGCCACTGTTGGCTGCGATACTGCTGGCAACAGCGGCGGTGCTCCTCGCCTTCGCCGCGCTGGCCGGGGTCAGGCTCGCCGGCCAGCTGCCGGCCGGGGGCGTCATCATGGCCGGCCACCCAACTGATACTGTCACGGACATCAGGAGCAGCAGGGGTCCTGAGTCTGGCGTGTCGGAGAAGACGTCCGGCGTCGCGACCGAGCACGGCGGCATGCTGGGCGCGGACGCCGGCAGCAACGCGTTCCCGTGGAGCAATGCCATGCTCCAGTGGCAGCGCACCGGCTTCCACTTCCAGCCAGAGAAGAACTGGATGAACGACCCCAACGGTACTTAACGTCACCACCAGTATTCTCTCCATTAATCCCCTGCAAGGAAGAAGGGAATCTCTTACAAAAGCCATGCACGATGGAATCTTGCAAAATTCAATTGACAAATGTTCATGGACAAACTTTTGATTCAAATGCAGGTCCTGTGTACTACAAGGGATGGTACCACCTCTTCTACCAGTACAACCCGGACGGCGCCATCTGGGGCAACAAGATCGCTTGGGGCCACGCCGCGTCCAGGGACCTACTCCGGTGGCGCCACCTCCCCGTCGCCATGTCCCCCGACCAGTGGTATGACCTCAACGGCGTCTGGTCGGGCTCCGCCACCGTGCTCCCCGACGGCCGCATCATCATGCTCTATACTGGCTCCACCAACGCCTCCGTCCAGGTCCAGTGCCTCGCCTTCCCCTCCGACCCCGAAGACCCCCTTCTCACAAACTGGACCAAGTACGAGGGCAACCCGGTGCTGTACCCGCCGCCGCACGTCGGGAAGAAGGACTTCAGGGACCCTACCACAGCGTGGTACGATGGCTCCGATAAAATGTGGCGGATCGTCATTGGGTCCAAGGACGACCGCCACGCCGGCATGGCCTTGACCTACAAGACCAAGAACTTCACCGACTATGAGCTCATCCCTGGACTGCTACATCGAGTGCCGGCGACCGGGATGTGGGAGTGCATCGATTTGTACCCGGTCGGCGGTGCAAGGGGCATCGACATGACGGAGGCTGTTGCGGCGGCATCCAATGGTGGTGGTGATGATGTTCTGCACGTAATGAAGGAGAGCTCGGATGATGACAGACACGACTACTATGCACTAGGGCGGTACAACTCGGCGGTGAACACGTGGACACCCATAGATGCTGAAGCCGACGTCGGCATTGGGCTGAGGTACGACTGGGGGAAGTTCTACGCGTCCAAGACGTTCTATGACCCAGCCAAGAAGAGGCGTGTGCTGTGGGGGTAGGTCGCCGAGACCGACTCCGAGCGCGCCGACGTGGCCAAGGGATGGGCCTCTCTCCAGGTATATCTTCTTGTCGAGGACAAATGGCAGAGTTAATTAACCTACTTACAAGTTAGAATATGTTGCTTTGTTGATTTGCATGATTAGGAGTGCTGCACTTTTCTTGGGTTCCACCATACACATCGGCATGGCACGGGTGGGTCATGGACTCATGGTCATGCATGCAAATAATAGCAGCCACTTGTGATGAATCATAGATGGATAGGAGCTGCATCAATGTTGCTGTCATGTGGTTGTCAAATATTCAGTCTACAATTCCAGCTACTGTTGAGATACCTTCAGTGAAGGATGTCAGTGCAGCTGTGCCCTACAAACAAACTCTGCATATCCATGTGGCCTAGTGGCATGCAATATTGGTAAATCTGATGCAACTACCTAACTCAATAATAGGTATAAACAACTTTCAGCTAAGAAAAGTGATGCCTTGTCTGCCTAGTCAGGATTAGCGCTATTTCTTTTGCTGTCATTATGATACCAAGAAGATTCTTCAAGGAATTAAAAAGCATCTGAAATTGCCAATGATAATAGTAGCTACTTGTGATGGATCATAGGTACTAGCAGCTAAACCAATGTTGCTGTCATATGGTTGTCAAGTGTTTATCTTCCCTTCATTCAGTCTACAATTCCAACTACTGTTGAGACATGGAGTGTATATACCTTCACTGAAATTGTGGATATATGGAGTATATATACATCCAGTCTACAATTGCAGCTGAGCTAAGCATGCCCATGACTCACGTGACACCCCATGTGGTCTAGTGGCATGCAAGATTGGCAATTTGGCAATGCCACCAAACTAAATACTAAATAGTTTATGTAGTACAACCAAACTGGGATTAGACAAGAAAAGGGGTCTCTTGTTTGCTTACATCACAATGAATTAGTTAGTACTATCTCTTAGCTGTCAAAATGACACCAAGAATATTCTATTAGGCACTGAAAAGTAATGATGCAAACTAGATTAACAAGCTCTGAATAATTAGTTAACTAGCGCCAAGTCCTAATGCTTGCCTGATGTTTTCTGTTGTTGCAGGCGCTTCCACGCACGGTGGTGCTGGACACCAAGACCGGCAGCAACCTCATCCAGTGGCCTGTGGTGGAGGTGGAGACTCTCCGGACCAACTCTACCGACCTTGGCGATATCACCATCGACCACGGTTCCGTGTTCCCACTCAGCCTCCACCGCGCCACCCAGCTCGACATCGAGGCCTCCTTCCACCTCGACCCGCTCGACGTTGCTGCTGCCAAGGAGGCCGACGTCGGCTACAACTGCAGCACCAGCGGGGGTGCGGCAGGTCGTGGCGCGCTCGGCCCCTTTGGCCTGCTCGTGCTTGCAGACGCCAGACGCCACGGTGGGGACACGGAGCAGACCGCCATCTACTTCTATGTCGCCAGAGGCCTCGACGGTAACCTGCGGACGCACTTCTGCCATGACGAGTCACGGTCATCCCGTGCTAACGACATTGTTAAGAGAGTCGTCGGCAATGTTGTGCCGGTGCTCGACGGCGAGGCGTTATCCGTCAGGGTGTTGGTCGACCACTCCATTGTCGAGAGCTTTGCGCAGGGCGGGAGGTCGACAGCAACGTCGCGCGTGTATCCGACGGAGGCCATCTACGCCAACGCCGGGGTGTACCTCTTCAACAATGCCACCAGCGCCCGGGTCACCACAACCAGCCTCATCGTCCATGAGATGGGCTCCTCCTACAACCAGGCCTACATGGCTTCACTGTAAAAAGAAACAGAAATGTTATTTTTTGGTTGCATATAGATGTGTATTCCCAATTCTCGATTTTGCTTCTCTCCTATCATCTTTCCTGTTTCATCTGTATTATGTCTATTCATTGTCGAGGCCTTTCATAAGTTGTAATAGCTAGTGGAAGATGCCATGATGCAAAGCTAGAGCTGTACATGTATAACGTCAGTCTAAGTTGTTCAGAGAAGTTTTGCTTTCAAATTTTAAGTTGGTACTCGTGTCACGATGTCTACAATTGCATAATATTGTGTCGATGTAACTCAATGCACACAAGAAATACACTCACCTGACCATGATCTGATGTTTTTGAGCATCCAGCAAGTGACTACAGACATTCCTGATATTGTCCATCAGGGGCATTTTTCTAGTGAGTTCTTCCTAGAACCCCTCCACAAGATACAGTGTCCATGCATCTTACTCGAGGTGTTAGCAATGACAGAAATTGGAATGAAGTCGCCAAAGCGGAACCACAAGAAATATACCCTTACATGCACGAGCAGGCACACCATAAAAGTCCAATAAGGGATTCATCCAGAACTCACATTGACTTGCTCAAGGTTGTTTGTGAAATCACTTCTGTCGATATAGTACTGTAGTAACTATGTTGATGGTAGCTCAACGGGAAGGTACCTTTATACTTGATGCACAATGTCATCATTGGAATTCTCTTTCAATAAACTTGAGAGACATCTCAAACACAGAGAAAATAAAGCCTGGATTTCAATCGGGCAGGCATGTATATCCTGCACATTTTGCAGTTAGTGACCAGACATAAAGGTACGACATCAAGAGGCTGCTAAAATGGAAATTGTTTCGGACGTGAAGCTTTATTGAACTACCAGTTTTTTAATTACTCTATAAAAACTACTACTAACACTAACTATTACAGTGTGGTAGTTTATTTACTCCCTATAATGTGTCAAATTTGCCAGTCAGTGCAAGAAATTCAAGTACCTGACCTACCTTTCACCTTCAGTTTCTCAGCAGGGAACTTAACATGAGATAAGGATCAATAATGATATAGGTGTCAAAAACCTTTGATCCTTTATATTGAAATGATGTTAGCGAATGAAGTTTGGCACTTGGCCTGTGAAAAACACATTGACAAACTATTAGGACAGCTACTGAGACAAAGTGTTAACCGAAACAACCTTCTGGAAGTACAGAATCACGATGCCATAAACACACCTATTTGAACCCTGCACCAGAAGGACCCGAGCATGTCATCCAAGCTTTGCTTTTATCAACATTTCTTGATTTTCTTCCACTGGACTTCTCACTTATATTCCAACTCGAATCAAATTTGAAGCTAGCGTGTTAGTGCGATTACCAGAAGTCCCCACATGAGCAAATGCCATTGCTGAACTTGTGAAATCTGACAGCGTCTCTCACAAGAATATCACGCCCTGTTATCTTAGAGATGAACTTGGTAGCATTGTGGCAATCCATACAGACCCTTAGATTTTTGACAATCCGAATTGGCATTTCCTGTGGAACAAAAATCAAACCAAATGCAATTGCAAGTTTCTCACTATGATTGCTGAGCATTTGAACCTTTTCAGAATCTGCTACATCATGCAGCACTGAACTGACATCAGGCTTGTACCCTTCTTCCACCATCTTAGAGTTGAGCCACTGGAGCTTTTCATATATTGTTCTGGAGAAGGGATGAGACTGGTCATCGGCTGAAAATATGTGGACTCTGTTCTTATACTTGATCCAGCTGCAACCTGGTTCCTTCTTGACTTGCCTGTCCCTCATTCCACGCCTAAGCTGCGCAACCTCGGTCCATTCACCTTTAGAAGCATGCATGCTGCACAACAAAACATAGCTCGCTGGGTTTTGAGGGTCAACTTTCAAGAGATGCTCAGCAGCCCATTTGCCAATCTCCATGTCACCACGCAACCTACATGAGCTCAGCAATGTCGCCCAACCAATTGCATCAGGACAGCGTGGCATCTGCCTTATAAACTCCTCAGCTTCTTTTAACATCCCTGATCTGCTATACAGGTCAATCATACAAGTGTAGTGATCATCCAAGGGTACAATACCATGGTCCTCCTGCATGGACTGGAAGTAGCTGCGACCTTTCTCCACAAGCCCTGAGCGGCTACAAGCAGAAAGGACACCAATAAACGTTACGCCGTCAGGTTTTACACCTTTACACAACATCTTCTCAAACAAATCAATAGTTTCTTTTGCCTTCCCAAACTGCGCATAACCCGAGACAAGGGCTGTCCAAGAGACCTGATCGTGAAAGGGCATCTCATCAAACAAGCGGTGTGCGTCCTCGATACTGCCACACTTCCCATACAAGGTAACTAGTGCATTAGACACTGTAATGTACGGCCTCAAACCTGAGACAAGCGCTAAACAGTGGAACTGTGATCCCTCTTCCAGGCTCGCCAGATTACCGCATGAACTTATAACACTGCCTAGAGTGAAATCATCAGGCTTAATGCCATCCCTCTGCATCTCCGAAAAAACCCGCACGGCCTCCTCGCCGCACCCATTCTGTCCATAGCCAACAATCAATGCAGTCCATGAGATGATGTTTTTGCATGTCATCCTTCTGAAAACGGCTTCTGCCAACCTGATGCTCCTGCATTTCGAGTACATGTCAACCAGCGCACTTCCGACAAACACATTATCATCATACAGAGTTCTGATAATGTAGGCATGGATCTGTTTCCCTTCTTCCGCGGCAGCAAGGGCGCCACAGGCTGTAAGGATGCTTCCAAAAGTGTACTGATCAATGCCGACACCGGCTGCCCTCATCCTCCTGAAAACATCCAGCGCCTCCGACTGCAATCCATTCTGCGTCAGCCCCGTAACCATCGTAGTCCAAGTGATGGAATCCCTGTCGTCCATCGCCTCGAACAACCCCCTCGCATCCACAACCATCTTGCACCGGAGCAGCCCCGTGATCATCGTGTTGTACATCACCACATTCCTGCCCTCCATCTCGTCAAAGACCCGCTTGGCATCCCCGATGAGCCCCAACTTGGCATACATATCGACCAGCGGGCTCCCGGTGAAGGCATACGCCCCGAACCCAAGCCGCAATATCTGGCAGTGCACCTGCCGGCCGAGCGCGCGGTCACCGAGCGCCGACGCGGCCATGACCATGCCGGACATCGTGATGCGGCTCGGCCTGACCCTGACGCCGTCAACGACACTCTCCTCCCGCAGCAGCGCCCGGTACGCTGCGGCCGCCCGCGCGGGGGCGCCTGCGCCGGAGAACCCCGCGATGAGCGCGTTGTAGGAGACGGCGTCGCGCTCGGGCATGGACGCGAAGAGCCCCTCCATGTCCGGGAGGAGGCGCGCGTGGGCCAGCGCGGAGAGGAGCGCGTTGCGGGTGAAGAGGTTGGCGTCGGGCATTGCGTCGAACAGGCGGCGCGCGCGCGGGAGGCGGCCGGACCTGGCGTAGGCGGTGAGGAGGTGGTTGAGGAGGTAGGTGGGGTGCGGGGGAGGGAGGGTCCGGAGGATGAGGCAGTGGACGGCGGCGGAGACGCGGGCGCCGTCGCGGCTGCCGGCGGCGGAGGAGAGGAGGGCGGCGTAGTGGTTGCAGAGCGGGCGGCTCATGGCGTGGCGAGGGAAACTGGCGCACAAAGCTGTTTTCGGTTCATGGCCCACATCCCGTTGACGAATGCCCAAAGTGGGCTGGGCTTATGTTCGTTTTGGATCGTTAATCCTCGCTCCTCGGCCATCTTGAGGTTGGTAAGTTTTTTAATTCTAAAATGAAAAATGCAATATTTTTTGTCGCCTAAACTTTCTCAACGGAACATAAAGATGCAAAAATGATGCTTTTAAGGATGATTACGAAGAATCTTGAAGCAACTATAAGTTTAAATAGGTTATATATGTATATTTGCCGGTTTGCTGTTCGTTTTTGTCTTGGATTGGCTAGTTCTAAGGACATGTCTAATGGTACATAAGGCGTGCCTTCTCTTAGTCATCTATATCGTTTAAAGAAGATAGATTATAGGTTGTATAATACACTATTTATTATTATCATACTAGCAATTAACGAGAATAATTGTATTTTAATAAAAAGTATATTTCTAAGAAAAGATAAATGGTACAATGGTGAATTAGCCTTTTATTATTTCGTACAAGATCATCTTAGCAAGGGTAGGTAGTTCCCCTTTCTTCGTTCTCTCTTCTCCAATTAGACAAATACCCTACGTATCAACGCTAAAGGAAATGTTGATGTCACCCATTGTACATGCCATAATATACCGTAATTTAAATTAATTATTTTTTCTATTGCTTAAAAGGAAAAGAGGCACAAGTTTTGCTTCCAGGGCACTAAGAAACTTGCGGCATAAAACTTCCTAGTAAGAATGCTCTGTAGATAATGAAAGAAGAACATAACAATAACACATCTTCGTCAAATACAATATTCGGTAGAGCTCACTACTGAAAACACGTACGTTTAGCATATATAGTATAGAAGATCTATACGCCGAGAAATTCAACGCTAAAAATATTTCATCATTTGGATGGTCGATTTACTATAACGTGTAGTTTTGAAGATGTAATACCTAGAAATTTAACACTGAAAATGATTCATAACTTGAGGCCTAACATCACACTCTCGATCAAGATCGATAATCTTCTTTTATGGTGTGGTAGGATATTTTTGCAAATAAATGTATATGTTTAATTAATAGACATTAATTGGTGTAGCTAGTATTGTTTTTTCATCACCCGAACAAATCTCTGTGTAAAAGGAACTTTGAACCCTGACTAACTAGGTTGTTTGTTTGTCAATTTTGTTCACCAATTGTATTGGAAAAACCATATGCAAACAATATTCTACTAATTGGAGGCTAAAATATACATTAATTGGAGGCTAAAATAAAGCTTTGATGGAAATGCAATGTCAAACCCCAAATTATGTAATTTTCTATTAGTTACTCTAAGGCAAAATATTCTACTATACAAACCCCGGTTACAGTAGACTCGTAGACTACAGAACCTTGAGATATTTAGTGATAACAAATAAACACATATACATATAAATATTTGTATTATATATAAGTTACAAAATACATTTGTGATTTTGGAGCATAAGTTCGGTCAAATGAAGCAAACTAAAGAAATCCTATAAAATATACTCCATAATTGCAAGCATAAGGTTGAGTCGTATAGTAATAATGTGTCAAGTTCGGGCTAGTGAAGCAAACTACAGAAATCCTATAAAATATACTCCATAATTACAAAATGTATTTGTATTATATATAAGTTACAAAATACATTTGTGATTTATGAAGTGGAGTTTTTGTACTATGTGCATAATGTCATTATGTAAAATCAAATATAGTATTTAATACTTCATAAAAATATGTATCAGTTAAAATTTAAATCATAATACTTGAAATTTAGTAACAAAGTAGTTTTACAAAAAAAGTAAATCTATTTAGTATAAATAGGCGACTATGTTTTGACATATCAAGAGAGAGAGAAATGTAGACAATCCCGAGCCAAATTCTATATGTCGAGAGAATATATTGCGATATTTGGGTGCTATTTGCTGAAGCCTGAACAAGCACGATGTAATCATCCGCAAAGAGAAGGTGTGAGAACCATGGTGTAAGCACTCCCATCAATATCCCTCTTAAAAGATATCGAGGCACTGAATATTTGAGTAAACAACTCAATCCTTCTGCACACGAAAGAAATAGGTAAGGATAGATTGGAGCTCCATGTTGTATCTATTTTGTAGGTTTGAAAATATTCAGAAAATTGTAAATTGACTCGGATAAAAGAGAGACGATTTACACGCACTTCATTACTAGCTCAATCCAAGGCAAGGAAAAGCCAAGCTTCAACATAATTGCCTTCAGATAAATCCACTCGACACGGTCATAGGCTTTCGCCAAGTCACGTTTAAGTACACATGCCCCCACACTTCCCTTCTTCCTCTTCAAATAGTGTATGCTTTCATAAGCTATGATGACAGCGAAAGTGTTTTGTTCCTCTGAAATGATTTCTTCCAATACAGGTCATAGCCGGAGTGGCAAACTCCCATCCCGTTTTATTTTCCCAGATGGCCTGTTTCTTTCCCCTATAATCTCGCTCTATTATAAGAAATGAAGCATATGAATGATTGGTAACTCATAATTTTCCACAAAAATATCCTACGAGCACAAAAAATAGTTGCACTTGTTTCCATGTGGATAGGCAGGTGTATACCATTTTCCGTTCAACACGTGTCAAGTGGGTAGCATGCCACATGTCATTCGCGTGTGACCTCTCTTAGTATTCCCATTGTTTTCTCAGCTTGTTTTAATTGCTTTCTTTTTCCAGACTTGGATATGTATATTTGTCATTCACTTGTGATGGATAAATGAGAATTGTGCCTTTTGTTTGCCATTATTAAAAAACGTGCGTGGGACGGTTTGTTCTCTAGAAGCTTCACCGATTACTGTGTGCTAAACATGGTCGCTCTCATGCATTAGACGTGTGCCGTTAGCGAGAAGGAATCGGTTGTGTGCTGATCCAATCAATCATTCCCTGGGGACAACACACGCCGCAACACCCTATCTCAACGGACTGTGAATCTGTGGTGAGCTGAAACAGAAAGGCCACCTACCTACAAGTCACATAGGTACTAGTAGTAGTACAAGAGATTACTGCTGCATTAAAAACTCTCTTACAAGCACATGACTGAAATAAACTCTCAAACAAGCACATAGCTGAAAATAATTTTCAAAGAAAACATGTACATAAATGGAACAAAAAAGTTTAAAATAAATCACTTGGTAAAAAGAAGTTCAGAGAAGACGATGTTTTTCATGGAATTCGCTCTGTCACGTGGCACCATATGCTCCCACCACCATTATTATTTTTCGAAGTGCCGAAACATTGCAGACAGAGTTTGATGGAATCTTGAGATCGTACATGCCACATGGTAAGTTTCACGGAAAGCATAGTTTCTTGACATGCATAAAAAGTAAAAAAAAAAATCTCTTGAAAAGAATTTTTAGCACTGAACTTTATATTTTTCTATACACGACAATGTTAGAGAATCGTCAAAATGTGAGCAAACATAATGTCAAAGTGTACTCATGGGTTGTTGTCATAGTTTTTTAACATTTCAAAATACTTCTGAAACGCATCTTTAAAACATAGGGTATTAAAACCATGTACGATTTTCCCTTGAAGAGAAAGAGAATCGTGAAATCCATTTGTCACTTGGGGCGCATATGCACCGCGTATTCAAAAACACATTTCATAATGTTGAAAAAATATGAATTAAATTATGTTCAAAACAATTTGTGAAAAGTCGCATTTCAGAATCTTTTCATTTTACGCAGACCACAAAATTCTCATTTTTCGTGAAACGACTTCGTGAATAATAGTATGTCAAGATTTACACACGTATATAGTATTATTTTACAATCTGAAACAGTTTTAAACTACATTTTGAATACCGGGTGCATATCCGCGGGAGTCAAAACGCCTCTCTAGTGCCCCATGGTAAAGTCTTGCTATCAGAAGGACCCCTAATAAAAAGAAAATTACAGGGCAGTAAGTTGTACACACTGGAGGTAGCTAGGTACTCCCTCCATGTCGAGCTTTGCGATGCAAACGGAAACGGGCCAAGACAAGCAGAAGCATCTAGCAACATCCTTATTACTACTAGGGTACGGCAGGAAATGATTCATCTTCATCACCATCCTGATAAGAGTGAGCGCAGGATGACACATCGCCATCCTCCCCCACCATTTGGTCTCACCTGCACCACCATGGCATCGGCCATCACGATCCGGTGAACAGACTCACTCCACTCCACTAGCCAGTCATTCACTAGCACGGCAGCACCGATCGAGCACCGCCGGTCCGCCACCAGCCAAGAACCTCTTCCCTTTGCGATGGCGACGGCGGCGTCAGCCGCGGCGGCGACGGCCACGCAGGCGGAGCACCACGGCCGCGGCAACGCGACGGCGACCACCATCGCCAAGAGCAAGTGGGGGCCCTACTCGGGCGCCGGGGACTTCGCGGGCAACATGGCCGTCATCCTCGCGTGCCTGCTCGCAGCGCTGGCGCTCGCGCTCGCCGTCCACGCCGGCGTCAGGCACCTGCTCCGCCGCCGCCGCCAGAGGCAGAGGCTCGAAGGGGCTGCCGTGGCGGACC
Organism: Poa annua; assembly: GCA_026929855.1. Taxonomy (NCBI): domain Eukaryota; kingdom Viridiplantae; phylum Streptophyta; class Magnoliopsida; order Poales; family Poaceae; genus Poa; species Poa annua. Next base: position 1,639,152 of record CM049436.1, read on the forward strand.
CGGAGAAGCCGCCGGCCGTGGAGGCGCCGGCGCTGCTGGCGCTGGTGTACTCGGCGGCGGGCACGGAGCTGGCCGGCGCGGCGTCCGAGTGCGCCATCTGCCTGGCCGAGTTCGCGGACGGGGACGCCGTGCGCGCCGTGCCGGCCTGCGGGCACGGCTTCCACGCGCGCTGCATCGAGCGGTGGCTCGCCCCCGGCGGCCGCCGCTCATCCTGCCCGACCTGCCGCGCGCCGGCCTCGACCCCGCCGCCGCCGGCACCGGCACTGGACGGCTCCCCCACGCCGGTGGCAGCGTCTTGATGATGGCATGCCATGCCAGGTCGCGCGCGCGCGCGGCGGCGGGCGCTCTGTTCTGAGCAGCAAGTGCCCTGTTTTTTTCCCTTCGTTTCTGCTTCCTGAATTCCGTTTGTTGGCTTCCATTCCATTCCATGTGTAAATAGTATCCATCGAGGCAGGGATTTGAAGTCTGAACTGGATCCATGGTTACATTCCATCGATGTGTTTGTACATTTGTTTCAGTAGCTAATAATTCCTTCCAGTCTTTCTTTATCTCTGGCCAAGTCTTGGTCAAGATCCAACTTGGGCTCATCATTTGGCATCTGCTGCGACTACTGCTTATGATAACCTTGTGCGGTGTGGTAGGATATAGTCGTTACAAAATGAGCGACACTTTTTTATGGATCAGAGGGAGAGAGTAACAAAGATTAAATTGATGGGTTTAAGTTAGTAGACACATCCTTAAAAAAATGGTAGACACAAGTTGGTGCAGTTTTATTTTATTTTCATTCAATCATCAAATCTCTATACAGAGAAATTGGTTACTAAAGAACCAGGTTGCTTGGATGTGTGCATCTCTATTATGCAAGGCTGGGTGTATCCTCTCTTGCTTGTATTGCCCTTTGGGTTAAGAAAATCTCCCTTTGTCTATTGAAGCGAACCGAGTATCGTACGGTGGTTACACACTCCGTTACCCACCGTATCCATTTACTATGAAAGCCCAGCTTCTTCAGAACTCCTTCGAGATAACCCCAATCAACGCGGTCATATGCCTTGGCCATATCCAATTTATAAGCACAGAATTTTGCACGCGAACCCGACTGAATAGAATGAATACACTCCAAAGCAATTAGAGCATTATCAGTGATCATCCTTCCTGGTATGAACGCACTCTGAAAAGGTGCAATTATATCTTGCAAGAGAGGTCGCAAACGGTTAACTAAACATTTAGAGACAACCTTGAAAATCACGTTGCAGAGACTAATCGGTCTATAGTCTTTTAATTCTTCCGGATCATTCTTTTTAGAGATGAGCACTATGGATGTTTCATTCACCTTACCCGGCATCTCCCCTTCCTCAAAGAAACGCTGCACCGCTGCCACGACATCATCCTTCAGCACACCCCAATTCCTTTGGAGGAACCGGGCTGGAAATCCATCTGGGCCAGGAGCTTTGAGCGGTCCTATCTGGAAAAGGGCATCTCCTATTTCCTGCTCACTAAATGGCGCAAGCAGGTTAGTGTTCATTTGCTCATCCACGCACGCCTGGAGCTGATCAACAATAGGTCCTGGGTCCACATGAGGGTCTCGGGTGAACAGATTTTAACAAAAACCAGTAGCCAAATCCGCCATCTCATTTGGATCGGATGTAGTGGTGCCATCCGGCCGTTTGAGCTTAGTAACTCTATTTTTCTGATGTCGTCGAGAGGCTCTACGATGGAAGTATTTCGTATTCCTGTCACCTTCTCTTAACCAGTCAACTCTAGAGCGTTGCAGGCACATAAGCTCCTCTCTGTATAGCATTTCATCCATAGCAGCAACGAGATTCTTCTTCTTATTCGCACTATCCGCATCAGATAACGGCGCAAGGAGCTCTAGTTCTTTCCTTAACTTATCGATTTCCTTCAGAACAGAGGGAAAGCTTTTCAACTTCCATTTGTGTAAGAAACCCATCATGGAATCGAAACCACCAGCGATGTCTCCTAGGCTCGGCTTATGCACAGGGCGACTGCCCTGACTTTCGTCACGTTGGGCCGAATTTAGAGGGGGCGATGTTGCAGCCCAGTTTGCCTTCGCTACTCTCCTACTCCAAGCCTCCTCAATTGCCGCTACTAGCGAAGGTTCACGCTCCCAAGCAACCTCGTACCTCCTGATTGGTCGAGTTGGACGAGTCTGTACCTCATCTGCAGCCAGCAGTATGGGTGTATGATCCGAGCGTGACGACTCTATGTGCCTAACTCGCAACTCCGGGAAGAGAGTGCTCCAAGCTGGATTGGCGACCCCTCTGTCAAGTCTTACGCGGACATTCTGGTCTCCTTTGCGGTGATTATCATATGTCCAAGATGTGCCGATAAATCCCAAGTCGTGAAGATCACAATGAGATAGGACATCCCTGAAGTTACCCATTAGCCTCTCCGACCTCTTAGTCCTAGAAAAGTGCTCTCCTTGCCACATGGCTTCATTGAAGTCACCAATCATCATCCACGGCTCCGTAGACATGGGTTTAATTCTTCGGAGCGTCGTCCACATATGATGTCTCTCTGAGGCTTTTGGTTCTCCATAAATAAAGGTTCCTCTCCAGCGATGTGCGAAGGGACCCCCTTCAATATGAACATCAATGTGTCTTTTGCTGGAGGATAAGAGATCAATTTTCACCCCATCCACAGAATAAAGAGCAATGCCTCCACCCGATCTGTCACCAGGAACATGATAGCAATCCTTCATACCTAATCTGAATCTCAAGTTTCTCACACGGTCAGTACTCTGCCTCGTCTCACTAATGAACACAAGGCTGGGCTTATGTGTCTGCACAAGGCAAACAAGTTCCTGAACCGTCCGGGGCTGCCCCAATCCCCGAGGGTTCCAAGCTAGGGTACTCATTGTGCCCGGCGGTCATCCTCGAGGGATGCCGCCGATCCAGCAGATGTGTTTGATAATGCAGTACCGTCGCTTCGTTTGTGTCGCTTGTTATCGCTCGAGTCTTCCTTATTCTGTGTCACCTTCCAAGGGGGGGGGGGGGAACTACACCCTCCAGGCTGCCATCAGTCAACATGAGGTGAGCACCAGGGGCATCGTCTCCCTGGAACGTCAGTCTTTTCCTTGCACTAGTATCACTGTCCGTCATATGAACATCGGATTTGATCGGGCTGGTTGCCGTGTCGCGAAGATCCTCATCCTCTTTATCCTTCCTTTCTGGGTGAGCCCGCCAATCCACCCATCCTTCGCCTCGGCCAGCCATGCCACCGCCACCCCTGCCGCGGCCATGCATGAAATCACCACGGCCCTGCATGAAATCACCACGCCCCTTTGGCCTAACATCGCCTGGACCACGTCCACCACTACGCCCAAAGGATCCACGTCCCTGCTCCGCATGAATCCAATCCCCAAACTTCAGATCTTTCTCCTCAAAAATCCCATTACCGCACTCTTTGTAAGGATGTCCAATTAGACCACATGCAAAGCATAGGATACCCAGCTTTTCATATTTCACTTCAAAGATCGCTCTCTTCCCAGCCAGCACGACAGACACAAATTTTATCAGAGGCTTACGAACGTCATGCCTCACACGGACACGCACGAAATCTCCACGGAAACTCCCTGCAGGAACCATCTCCACAGCTTCAATTTCCCAGCAGTGCGACTGATCAGCTTACGAACCACATGCTCCTTCCTGTATCCCTCCACAATCTTGTAAACCCGAAGCCAAACAGGCATGAACTCTAGCTCTACCTCATCCGGATCAGAGAGGCCATCAAAGCCGGCAATGATTACCGCCCACTCCCTGAATAACCATGGTCCCTGCTCTGTAACCTTTTCCCAATCTCCCAGGCAATGGCATTGTATGACGAAACGATTCTGACCCACCGGCCTAATACTGATCTCCTTCGCCGGATTCCAGGCATACCGCATCTGCTGGATAAACGCCTCATGGCTGAACTTTTTTGCGCAGTGTACCCGTGCTACCGCAAGCCAACGAGTGTTCTCCTTAATCTCCTCAATTTCTTCTTCCAGAACTAGGTCGTCAAACTCCTCCTCCGCAATTTCCAGGCGATCAAACAGGGAAGTAATCCCCGCACCTTGTCCTCCCCCACCGTGCGAGGAGGAAGCCTCATCCGCTGTGGTCGCCTTTAATTTAGCATCTCCAACCTCGGCAGCCGAGTCCACCTCGGCAGCTTCAGATCGAGTCGCCATCGCCTGCGAGATCGGAAACCCTAGTGCCCACACCCGCAACTCGGACGGGCCGCCGAAGCTACCACAGAACCGAGAGGTGACGAGGGAAACGAGTGGAGGAGCACGGCGATTAATCGGAAGGAACGAAGCTGGATCGTGATCGATAAAGGACTCACCGCCGCAATCGCCAGCGGGAGGACAAAACCCTAGGATAGGGGACGCCAACTCTTTGTTGCAGATAGAAATTTAAACCAATAGTCCTACCTGAACATATACACCGGCTGGCTACTCAAAAAAATCATATTAGGAACGGCCACCTTTTCTCACAAGAATTTGTTTTTGTACGGAGAGAAGAAACAACTATGTTTAAATATATATGTATCTAGACATGTTTTAGTGTGTATATTCATACAAATTTAGACAATTTAAGACATCGGAGGAAGTACTATATAGATATAAGATGTCAATCGAATGCTGAACAGAAAAATCAGTGTGATATAAGACCTGAGCGCGGGACACAAACTTTCGTCCGCCGCTGCGGGTGGCCGCCAATGAGACAGTCACATGAAGTAGGAGGAGAAACTGCAATATCCGCAGCACAGCTCCTCCGGACATTCGTGTCATGGATGGATGACAAGAACTTCTTGGCACACTTAGATGGGCTATCTTTTCTTGGCTAACTTCCCGAGAGATAGGGAGGGCAAGATAACATATATGTAAGCGACTATGTATATCATCAAGGCTCTAGGGAGCGTATAGTAAAACAAATGACAATGAAATCAGAAAAAACAAAAGTGGGCGTTGTACTTGAGAGTCTCTAATTTACAGCCGTTCACCGCTTTTGTCAAGTAGCACCTGAAAGAAAACCTCCAAATGTTGGAGTGGCTCCAACTCGTTTTGTTTTGGTATTACGTTTTATTAGGGCCCACAAAATGCATCTATGTCAGCCAAATATTTCCACTCAGCATGCTAAAGTCAAATTTAACGTTCAAAATGCATATATGCAAGACCATCAAGGTCGCAGGGATTGTACAATAAGACAAATGACACCTCAACAGATGATATGTGAAACCACAAACAACAAAAGCGCGAGTTGTACCTGAGACGACCTCTAATTTACAACCGTTCAGCCTTTAGTCACATTGCGATGAAAGGAAATCCCCACATGTAGTGGTCCCAACTCGCTTTCTTTATGTAATTTGTTTTTATTGCTTTAATTTACACCCCCGGTGGGCGTTTATTTCTCTCTCTTACTTTCCCTACACTAGGCCCCACAAAGTGGCCATTTTCCCCTAACTTCGTTCTAATTTCCTAACGGGAAGCTTGGGCCTCACAAAATTTATCCTTCCTAGCCATAGATACCAACTCAACATGCTAAATGAAAGTTTACGTTAAAAATTGATATGTGTAAGCCACATGAAGATCATCAAGGTCCTAAGGAGCCTGTCATCGTAAGAAAAATGACGCTAAAATCAGAAACAACAAAGCGGTACTCCTCCACCCCTTTTATCAGCATGAAGCAGAACCCACATGTAGTGGTCCCAATTTTCTTCTTTGTGCATCCATATTTTATCTACACCCTATATGCAGCGGTCCGTCACTTCCTTTTCTCTTACTTTCTCCACAACATGAGCCCCCAAAATGCCTTATTTCTCCCCGCTCCTTTTCTAATTTCCCAACGGGAAGCTGTTAGGTTCCCACAAAATGCATCCGTCCCAACCATAGATTCCAAGTGAACATGCTAATTCGAATTCAACGTTCAAATTTCATTATCTAGATGTAAGAATCATCGTGTCTTAGGGAGTGTATAGTAAGACAAATGACACCTCAACTCAACTGATGATAGTGCAAAAACAAGAAAATAGGGTGTTGTATCCGAGGGCCTCTAATTTAAACATGTCACCATTTTTGTTAAGTATCGCATGAATGGTACCCCTCATGTAGTGGTTCCAACTCCCTTTCTTTCAGCATTTCCCTATCCATGCTTTATGTCACTTCATTTTCCGCCTTTTTTCTCCACGTGTTGGGCCAAACAAGAGGCCCATCTTCTGCTTGCTCCTTTGTAATTTGAAGATGGGAAGCTTGGGCACCCAAAAAATTCATCTTTCCTTGCCAAAGATTCCCAGTCAGCATGCTAAAGTTAAATTCTACGTTCAAAATTCAAATAATCCCGCTCAGCTATCTCAGCTAGCCAATAAGAAAGTTACAAGTACCTGTAACATGTAGTTTCAATAGTTTTGTATGCTAGTTACACTAAAAACTCATTGAATTTTGACAATCAAAGATTGGATGATTTCCTGACTTTACTAGATCTAGACAGAGCTAACCGTAAGCAAAATTCCCATACAAGTTTTTCTCCCATGATATTCATTGCTTGAGTTGCTAAAGGATAAATAGTGAGTTATTGATACGTCGTAAACGTATCTATAATTTTTGATATTCCATGATTGTTTTATATCATTGCTATATGTTTATATTGCATTATTATATATTCGGAGACATTTTTATGAACTAACCAATTAACAAGATGCACGGTGTCAGTTTCTGTTTTTTGCTGTTTCTTTATTTTTTTAAAAGTTGTTAAGAAAATATTTTAAGAAAAATCCGGAAATTCTGGAAAAAAAAAGATTTACATCGGAACGAGGCCGTACACCAAAGGACGCAGAGGGGGCCCACCCCCATCACTGAAGAAAATTGCAGTAAACACCATCCTTTGTGGCACTCGTTGCGCAGAACACATAAACAAAACCTCTTTTGCAGCAAACCACATGATTTTGTCTAATTAGTTGCATCTAGCCCAAATATACAAATTAATCTTGTTTTAGGTTAATTTTTACAAGTAACACTAGCCTTTGTGTCGGTTGTTGCACCAAATATTGGACATAAATTCTAAATTCCCTTTACAAGGCACCATACTTTTTGGTACATCAGGGCGTGCCGCTCTGGAGTACGTTAACAAGGTCAATCGGTCGATTTGGGTTAGGTGTAATTAATTAGACAAAAATTATGACCTTCTTGAAAAAATAAATATATATGTGCTTGATACAATATCTGTCAGAAGGCATGAGATTAGCTGCTAGTAATTATCCAAATATCGAGATTAATCGTTTTATTTGGTTTATGTGCAACTTATTAGAAAAATGTGTGTCATGCTGCACAAAAGTAATTTTATTTTGGTGTTATTTGAACAAGTGCCACAAAACCTCGTGTTAGCTGTAAATAATTGATCGAAAATCAGTTTAATCATGTTTTTGGGCTGAGTGCAACTAATTAGACAAAAATGTGTGGTCTGCTGCAAAAGAGATTTTGTTTCTGTGTTTTGTGCAACAAGTGTCACAAAGTGTGGTGTTAGCTGCAATTTTCTCCCATCACAATGGAAGAGTCAATGTATTATATAAGATGGTCGTGTAGTTAGTGAAATGAGGATCCATCCAGCACCAGTTTCTTCAATCTTTTTCCGGTACGCAATCCTAAAACCTAATAAGTATTTATTTCATCTCGACCCAATTTCACAATGTGCTATCTTGTGCCATCTAACACTATATGCAAATTATATATACTGCATGTGCTAATTTTGTGCATGCTTATGTTTGTCTAGAAGTCTATCATTTTGCTCATTTGCTACAAAAATCTACTCATTTTGTTTGAATATATCGTTTAGATGACATGTTTTTTTTTATAACTACTTATAGGATTGGTATTTCCTTCTGAAAAATTCCAGGAGCAATAATGGTTCGGGCATTAAAATGTTTCCTCTGTTACTCCTGGGCCTGGGCCCTCTTCACCGAATCCCTAATCCCAAATCCAAAATTTGGATTCTGGGAGCACAACCTCGCCGTCGCCGTCGCCGCCGCCGCCGCCGCCGGTTGGCTGTCGTAGTCTAGTCTCCGTCCTGCCCACCTCCTCCGCCCCCTTCCTTCCCAGCCTCCCTGACGAGCTGCGATCCGCGTCCCGTCCCCTTCCCCGCGCAGGCCGGAGCGCCCATCTTCTCCGGCTGGTAACGATCTTCCCCCTTTGCAATTTCGTATCCATATCTCGAATCAAGCTCTTGCCTATTTCTCCATGTTGCTGCAGGCAGGAACAACGGTTTTCATGCGGAGATGATCTCGTCATGCCCCATCTGCGGCAACCAGGTCCTCACGGCCGAGCTGGAGCGGTAATGGCCGATCCTCGGTGTCCTCCTGCGGTTCTCCGATATCGGACGCCGCCCCTGTTTTCTAACCGCCTCCTGTCATGTGTGTGTCTTGGCTCTAGGCACGCGAATAGCCACTTCGAGGATGACGAGGACATGGAATTGGCGCAGCTTGCGGCGATCGCAGAACTGAGTGCCAGCGTCATGGTAGTATTTTCTGCTTGCATTTCTTTCCTCTGTGTTTTTACCCTCTTTTACAATAGTAGTATATAGCTGTAGCTGCAACCCATTGGCCATTACTAATTTAATGTAGGCGGTGTTTCACATGTAATGTGTGGCATTTGTACAACCTGATACACCATCCGCTAGATCTGCTTATGCTAACCTATTCGTGATAGATACACTTTAGTCTAAGGTTGTTCCTGTTACTCAGCATCTGTTCTCCGGGTGTGACCAACATCATCCGGAGCAGTATACTTAGCTGGGCCGGGTTTCAGCAAGTTACCCCGCTTATGGATCCACCGTTACAAAGACTGGTGGCATCAGGGAAGAGCGCGGCTCGACAAAGCTAAATTAAGCTCCATTGTTATCTTGGTTGCATGTTCTATTGGTACAGAAAGAAATGCACGAATCTTCAATAACGAACATAAGCTGACTAATGTTTTAGTCAATCAGATTTAAGGACGAAGCGGAACAGTGGGCTCTTGCTAGTGCAGGTCGTCTAGTCCTCCCAGGAGTTTAGTGACCTTTTGGTGGTCTCTTTTTTGTTGGTCGTTCTTGTAAAGCTTTACCACTTCGGTGGTCTTTTCCCCCCTTCTAATATAATGCATCCAATACTCTTGCATGGTTCCGGAAGGAAAAAAAACTACTATACATTTTACTCCATACAAGTTTTTTTGGGATGTTATCTTTTACATGCTTGTGGAAAATGTACCCATGTAGACGAGTTCTCTTTGCAGGATGCACCTGAGCCTAGTGCGCGATCATTTCCTAGTGGTGATTCTCTTGCTCAAGGGGGCTCATCGAGTAGTGTCGGTGGCCTTTCTCCCTATGGAAATGTACTGGATGAACAGATTTCTTGCTTGATTGGAGCACAGATTAGAAGCGAGATTCAACTAATTCAAGGTGGCGTTATGAACTTGTTGAGGAGCTGTCTTGAATCTGAAGGTAGCTCATCAACAAGTATAGTATCAGGCTATGTTGACCACCATCAGAGTCTTTCATCAGAAGACAAGGGATGGGGATGTGGGTGGAGAAATATCCAGATGCTGAGCTCTCATCTCCTGAGACAGAGACCAGAAACAAGAGAGGTTCTGTTTGGCGGCTGTGGCTTTGTTCCTGATATCCCTTCACTTCAGAGGTGGCTTGAGATTGCTTGGGATAAAGGTTTTGATTCTGTAGGTTCAAGTCATTTCGATAACAAAATTTATGGTGTCAAGAAGTGGATAGGAACAACGGAATGTGTTACCCTCCTGCGCTCTTTTGGTCTGCGTGCAAGGATTGTAGATTTTGATAGCACAGAGTCATCAAGCCTGCAAAGCAAGAGTGGAAAACGAGTATGCGGGCCCATGGATAAATATGTGATCAAGTCTAATTCTTTTCCATCATCATCGTCTGGTGAACTTAGTAAAGAGGATGCTGAAAGCATGCGAGGCCAGCAGGTCCTTGTCGACTGGGTATGGAACTACTTTAAAAGCAAGTGTTCTGGTACATTGAAGAATTCAAAGAATGTCATGATCAGCGATAAAACGTAAGAGGATCTGTACCCCTGTTTTCTGAAATCTTCTCTCGTCATCTATTATTCTGCGAATTTAACAAATCATGTTATGTTTTTTTACTCCGACTAACTAGCTGCCCTTCACAGCCCATTATATTTCCAACATGAAGGTCATTCAAGGACTATAGTTGGGATTCAAAAGCAAAAGGGTAATTGTGTAACTCAAGATCGATATAACCTTTTGGTTCTAGACCCTGGCCATGTAAGTTTTGGTAGTTTTTTCGTTTGATGGAGTAACCTAATATAATTTCAACTTATCAGTTCTGTAAATTTTGAATTCAAATTCTATTATTAGTTTTGCACTTGTTTTACTGGTTTCATGGATAGTCAAGTTATGTAGAAGTTCTGCACATAGGTTCTCTTCTTGCTCATTTTTTCTGTTCCGCAACTGTAAATGACTGCAAATTTCTTTTTCCTCACATTTCTTCTATAAAATTCATGCTGTTCAAAACAATGGCTGAGGTAATGATCCTGGACCCTTATTACATCCATTGTTATTCGCATGAAACAAAAATTATTTGAATTGTTTTTATGCCGTAAAAAAGGTATTGCATTTGGCTCTGAAAACTGTTACTTTCTGATATATTGTTCTTTATTTAATTCTTACAGAGAACAGCTGATTTAGAGAGGACTCTTGCAACCAAAAAAGGATGGCAGAGGCTGGTCAAAAGAGGTGTGCACACCCTCAGAAAACCACAGTATCAGGTATATCAAACAACCGATCAGAATTTGAACTTCATAACGGTTAGAACGTTTTTATAAAACATCAGTTACACCTTTCTTGTTCTTCCAGCTGTGCTATGTGGATCCAGGGATTTCTTGTTCAGAAGAAATGACACAGCTCAAGACTATTGATAGTATCCTGATCAGGTTCTAGAACACTCGAGGTTTAAAAACAAAACAAAAAGGTTCTAGAACACTGCTACGTGCAACGGGTAATGATGTCTGTCTTTTCTTCACAAGCTTGTAGGCTTATAGCTTTAGATACTGCCGGTAATCTGAATCTTTGCTCGTCCACTCTTCAGAAAACACAGCATAGAAAGCTTTTGCTGATGAGTTATGGATTTGCCTACTGGATGCTGTGGAAATACTTGTGGTTTGTTGTGTTGGTGCTTCCTCGCTTAATTTGCCACCTCACTCTTGCACCCTACAGCCCTCTCCTGCTTTGAACGATTTGGAAAAGCAGAAACAGAGGGTCTTTGAAGCTGTTCACCTGGCCCTTGATCATGTTGATCTTGAGTGTAATGTACAGGATTTCTCGGTGCCTCTGTATAAAATTGTGTTATATCTTGGCGCTCCGCAATTTGTATCGCTAACAGGTTTTTTTTGGGATGTAACAGTGAGTCTTGTTTTGGTACTACATATGCAGGAGGCAGAATTGCTTCCTCGGAAAGTACGAATCTTGTTTGGCTGAATTGGATGGACATGAATTTGTTACTCATATGAATTAAGCTTATGGCAGATGTTACAGTTAATTTTCGCAATCCCCATCGAAGATCCATACCCATATGTAGGGTGTAAAGCTGGAATAGGTTTGTTGAACCCACGAATAAAAGGTTAAGGTTCAACAAAACCTGAAGGAAAATTTGGTGTTATAGATGTTGATGTATTAATGACTTGGTCGACTTTAAAAAGTTTACTTGGTGCGAAACTATAACTTAATTTAGAACATAGAGACTATATTGGTACTCACCTTGATTATTCCTCTTGGCCCGGTTGCAAAAGGAATGGGATTAGGATTCTTTTAAAGCCCATTTCATAGGAATTTTGCAGTAAAACAAACATGAGGACTTACCTTATGTTTTGACTTTTTTGTGTCTGCAGTTTTCAGTATGAATGCTAGATACAAGACATGACATCACTTTTATTTTCATTTAAGTGGGTTAAATATGTGTTTGAACTGTGGTGTAAATAATTTATTCCGTCATGAGTAGGAAGCAGGTACCACACTTATATAGAGTTTTCTTCCCTCGCATACGTACCCACAAGGATTGCAACAATGATATGGATAACCTTAATTAAAACAGGTCCTAATCTAGCATGTTGATGTGGATCTTCATCCCTCTCGCGCAGTCGCCGGGAACGCCGGATATGAAGGAGGTGGCGCCGCCGATGAGCACGACATAGTCGTGGCCTGAGGTGAAGTTCCTCCAGCTGGGGACGTCGCCGCCGGCTATCTTACACGTCTCATACTCCCTTGTGCTAACCTCCAGCACGGTGTGCTTCCTGGGGTCATAGTTGAAGACGAGAAAGTCGCCAAAGTTGAAGGATTTGCCCTTCTCCCAGCCGGAGACGCCGGGGCTCCAGCCCTTGTCGTCGCCGATGATGTGCTCCCTGCCCATGCCATGGGCAACCCTAGCCGACAGGGATAGTAAGATCATATAGGCGGCGGCGGCGCCAAGAAATGGACGCGTCATTGTTGGTATTGCTACTCTTTCAAACGTGAGAGAACTCTTTTGTGAGGAGCTGGGAGGCCTCCGGTTTACAGGCACCTATTGGATGGCCCTCCTCCACCCATAGAAGGAGTATTTCAACTTCGATTTGATTAGGAATTAATGCATGCCATCAATCATCATTAAACGGTGATGATTTGCTACCAAGTATGGAGTGGAATGCATAAGAAAAATCAAAACCTCCTCCTGGAGAAAACTTCCTTAACTAGAGTGGAGAAAACTTCCTTAACCATGCCCAAAAATCTGGTTGGAATTTTTAAAATCACATTAGCAATATTATGGAGAAAACTCAACCATGAGTGGAGATTTCTGATTCCGAACTGCAGTGATCCATTAATTTTTTGAAAATCAAAACTATGTTTAGTAGTTTTATAAATCTAAAAAAAAAATCTGCATGTTGGCATCCCATAAACGTGTAAAATCTCAATTTGAAATATTTTACATTCTAAACAAAAATAACATTGTGTGGATATGAGTACACACGCATTCAAACCTCCAAAATTACAACATTTTATCATTTCTCTGTAGCCCGTAATACACTTTTTTTTAAACCTGATAAAAGATACAGCACAAAACGCAACACACTGGCCCAAAGGTCGCGTTCCAGACGGGTGGATGACCAAACCGCCCAAGCGGCCAACGCAAGCGCTCGCATTGTGATTTGCGAAATAGTTGTAGGATGCATCATTGATGACATAGTTTTTCAATATAGTTTTTCAATTTTTTTTAAAAAATAAAGGGGGTTACTAGAACTCGGGAGCCGAAGTGACAATGGAGGCCCATCCGTACAGAACTCGTTCCCCGTCCTCAGTTCCCACCTCGAACGAGATTCTCTCCTCTCGCCGCCGCCGTCGCCGCGCCGTCGCCTGCGGCCATGCTCCGGCTGCGAAGCTGCATCCTCACCCGTATTCTCTCTTCTCCCTCAGCCACCTGTCCCATATCCCGTCTCCACCGCCTCCTCTCAGCCACGGTGCCCCCCGTTCCGGCGAGCTCCGGCTTCGCCGTCGAGGACTACCTCGTCGCCAACTGCGGCCTCACCCGAGCGCAGGCACGCAAGGCCTCCACCCAGCTCTCCCACCTCAAATCCCCCACCAAGCCCGACGCCGTCCTCGCCTTCCTCGCCGGCCTCGGCCTCTCCAGCGCCGACGTGGCCGCCCTCGTCGTCAAGGACCCCAAGTTCCTCTGCGCCGGCGTCGATAGAACCTTGGCCCCCGTCGTCGCCGGGCTCACCGACCTCGGCGTGTCCCGTTCTGATATCACGCGCCTCGCCTCGCTGGCCGGCCAGAGCTTCCGCCGTCAATCCCTCGTGCCCAAGCTGCTGTACTACCTCCCTCTCTTGGGCTCCATCGAGAACATCCTCCGGATGCACAAGCGCGGCTCCTGGCTTCTCTCGTTCGACATTGAGAGGGTGGTCAAGCCAAATGTCGCCTTCCTACAGGAGTGCGGGCTAGGTGTTTGTGATATTGCCAAGTTGTGCTTGGCTTGCCCTTGGTTTCTCACCATGAGCATGGAACGTCTCCGCGCAACGGTGGCACGTGCCGAAGGTCTCGGTGTACCCCGTGGGTCTGGGATGTTCAGGCGTGCGCTTCATGCTGTTAAATCTCACAGCGAGGAGTATGTCACTGCCAGAATGGACTACTTGAAGAAGACGTTGAGGTGGTCGGATGTCGAGGTGGGTACTGCTGTGCCTAAGTATCCTTACTTGCTGACCGCGTCCAAGGACATGCTGCAGCGCAGGTCGGATTTCTTCATTTCTCAGGTGGGGTTGGAACCGGCTTACATTGCTCGACGGCCGGTATTGCTCTCTTATAGCCTCGAGGGCCGGCTCAGACCCCGGTATTATGTTCTAAAGTTTCTCAAGGAGAATGGATTGGTAGAGCGCAGGCTGGACTACTATAGCGCAGTCTGTGCGTCCGAGAAGGTGTTTGCAGAGAGGTACATATGCCCTCACAAGGAAACTGCACCCCACCTTGCTGAAGACTACGCAACAGCTTGCAGGGGCGAAATGCCTAATAGATTCAGATTTGCATGAACCAAGAATGGGCTATGACAATTGGTAACTGTGTATGGCGCAACTAAGTTTTGATTGTGTGTATTGAACTGGTAATTCCTGATTCGGTGTTCTTTTTCCTGATTGTCGATGTTTTTTTCCCTCTATAGCGTAGCTGTTATGGATAAACTGATAGTTTGATTTCTGAACCCCTATATGTTGATGTCGTCATCCGGTAGAAAATAAAGCATCTCCTGCAGCAATTTCTGAAAACTTGCAGTCTAAGCATATTTGTGTCCCGGACTTCAGGTTGAGTTTGTTAGTGCTAGGCAGTTCGATCTTTTAACATTATTGTTAGAAATATATTTATATTAGGTGTATGTCTACTTTCTGTCTCTTTATTTCTGCCCTGGTCCACTAGAAGACATGCACCTAGCTAGTTTCATGATAGTTGTTTGCCGCTGAAGTGGAGGAGCTAACTTACCCAATCACAGGACAATGGGATGTGGAGCCAATGGAATTTGCCTGGAGGGTGCTGAACTTATCCTATATTTCTCCCTGATTGATGACTGGCCGGCTTTGGCTTCGTGGTGGAAGATAAATTCTCGTTCTAAAGCCGGCTTATAAGCTGGGTATTGGGATGAGAAGCCCTGCAATCAAAACGGACTCCTCGACCTTGCTTTCCAGGACCGATAGTTTCCAGTGGACGAGACCTGGCAAATGAAGGTCCCCAACATGTTTTCAGGTGGCAGTCTGTTCTGAGAACAAATTTAAAAAGGAGAGGTTGGGCACCTGATGCCCAGTTCACTTTGCCGAGGATGGCTCTGCTGTATCTCATCCTCCAATGGCAGGTGGTTCGTCGACATTGGAGCTACCTCGACATGAAAGATATGTCTGTTTTATATCTTCTGGAGTGCAGATCAGGGAAGGTATTAATTGAGCAGGCGTGGAAGCTTGATCACGATCTGCAACTAAATATGTGGAAGCTCTGGGTTAGATGGAGCACAAGGCACAAGCTTAATGAGCAGAAGAACACGGGAGAGGCCATGTTTTTTTCAATCGGGTACACACACAACACATTCAGAAAGTCCGCGCCAAAGAAGCATGAATCTAGAGTATGATGGTGGCTTTCAGCAGTGTATGTTACAATACACTGAGTGTCGAGTCGGTAGATCTGACATTTTTGCTCTGGTTAACCACTGATTTTCTCACCCTTTAGAATATCAGCTGTACAAGATTTGTGATGGTGGTGTAGCACGACGCCTGGTGGCCGGTGATAAATTTGGTTGGAGTACGTCACCGGTTATTTTTCCATCTTGTGAGAGTAGCATTCATGCTGGTCCATCTGCAAGGGCAATCCATGTTGCTGTTGATACCTTTTTTTGAAAAGCGTTGTTGATACCTGTAGGGTCATGTACAAAATACAGTGCCCAAAACGACGTTGAAGTATGTTATGGCAAATACCATCATTATTATTTTGCTCCTCTAAGCAAATGCAAGCAGAAAATATTTTACTCTGTTTGAAGTGCAGTTCTGATCACTTGCACAGCTCGGAAATGAACCGGAACTAGAACCTGGTTACTTCTACTTTGTGTCCTGATGCATGAATATGCATCATTCTTGTGGTTTTGTGCTGTCAAAATTCATGTCAGATTTTACCCATATGGTTGTCATTTGTCAAAATTAATGAATAAAATTGATGTCAGGAAGCTAATCCCTAGCTCCAGCGCTAGGACGACTCCTAGATCAAGCTACAGGTTGTGGGACTGCGGGCCACGTGGCGGTTGATTTCATCGAAGAACTTTTCTTGTGCATCAAATATGGTTTATGATGTTTATGTGTTCTAATAAATTACTAACTCCGCCTATGTCTTCTAGGCATAGCCGATCTCAAGCCTGGGTAAAGGAGGAGCGTTGTGATAAGTTTGGCGTAAAATGTAGCCAGTCCACAAGGGTATGAAATCCATTTAGGCGTGTATTAGGATGGGTGACCTTCTGAAAAGTACTCGTGAAGCCTATAATAGACATTTCTGAGTATAGGATTAACAAAACACAGTTCACAATATATTTAAGAACGTCTGAAAGTTTATTCGGTACAGAAGGGAGAACACAAAAAACATATAATGCATTTCAGGATTAAGCTAGCCGTGCCATTTTTAATCTAATGCATAGCTGTTTATCTCACTGTTCATAACCAACTTTTTTTTGGACGGCGGGACGAGGAGAGCTTAGTTGTGAAGCACAAGCAGAGGATGTGTCGCAGTGTCTGGATCATTGCCTATGGACCCTTTTAACGCTGCTAGTTCATCCTTCGTAGTGTTGCTAGCATAACTCTGGAGGACATCCCCCATTTGCTGTTTTTCTTTTGGCTTGTTGAGGTTTTGATGCCACACGTAGCTGTGTGTCTTGGCACCCTGGCTCTATGAGTGAATATTAGACTGGGAAATGTAACTCGTAAGAATACTGATGTTGTTGACCATCCAAACTTCCTATGTTTTGAAGTACCCGTTGCGCTTATGCTGATATTCGCTTTCACTCATTCTGGTCAAAGATATAATCGATCAACGGAGGATGGAGTGTGAGCTCGAACGGTGGATCTAACATAAAGCTTAAAGATCTTACATACACCACCTGCCCTGGCTAAGCTGGCATGAGATGAACTGCCAGGACTAACAAACCTGGAACAGAACACATGGGACATGGGAGGAACATAAGGAACACAGTGTGAGCTCAAACGGTTACCCAGACATAAACTCAACCTGAGGAGTTGCACCCAGTTGACATACCTCTACCCAATCCCTTGACATGAACTTGAATCAGGCATTCCATGATCTTGTGGCACCCAGCAGCATCTTCTCCGCTATCGTCCATTAGAGAAGATTTCACACAATATCCGCGTCCACACAAGAGACACGCACCTCTATACAGCTTACATTAGCGGTATCATACATATTTCACAGCAAAATATTTCCCACGCTTCAACTGTTTTGACACCATAAGGCTAGTTGCACCTCTATACCGCTTACATTAGCGGTATCATACATATTTCACAGCAAAATATTTCCTACGCTTCAACTGTTTTTACACCGTAAGGCTAGTTTCTCCCTGAACGTCGATTCCGCGCGTTCCTGCTCTTCCGGGAAGCATCACGGCTCACTGAAACAGTGCTGCACAGGTAGAATATAGCATGTCATGTCACATGTAATGCTCAGATCAGTTCACATGATGATGTATGCTGCAAGTGAGGTGTATCACCGGAGAGCTTCTTTGATGTCGGCGTTCTCCCGGTCCAGCTTCGAAGCCTTGAGAAGGGCTTTAGCAGCGCTGGCGTGATCCTAATTAACACAGATCAAGAATCAGATGCCTTCCTTGTCAGTAAGCTAAATAAGAGTGCATGTAAAGCCTACACTGAAAATAAGATCACGAGTGCTAGCAGAATCTGGACTTATGAATCTAGTTTACTGACATAACACCTCGAGCAAGTGGAAGGCCATTCCCTGACGGTAGTAGCCCTTCGCCCAGTTGGGGCGCATTTCAATGCAGGCCTGGGCATCCGAGAGAGCCTCCTCGCCGATACCATGGCGCAGCCAACATAGGCTCCTATCTGAATATAAGGTGGCGTCTCTGTTGCCGAACTTCATTGCCTGCAAAATGATTAAAAATTCTTCCCTCAAATTAGAATTTCAGAGATGTAGAAAGCCAGTTGAATATATTGGGACATTAGGTGATATCATATATCATGCAACAACTTCATAGTGGCCTGAGTATCAGGCCAACAAGTACTATAATATTTCTTTTCAACATTTGGTGGTTCCTGCTGTGTACAGTTGGCTTTGGAAGTCTGCTTGTGTCATGAAAACCAAGATGTTTGCTTGGTTGTTGATTAATGATAGGCTAAACACTAAGGATATGATGCTCAGAAGGCATTGGAGGGTTACTGAAGATCAAGTTTGTGTGCTGTGTTGTGCTAGGTCCCTAGAGGACCGAATGCACCTCTTTTTCACCTGCCAATTCAGTGCAAGAATTTGGAACTATCTTCAGATAGATTGGAAATTGGATCGAGTGGCAGTGTGGATTTATTCCAGGCGATGGTTTTGGCTAGGAGGGATTTTGCTAAACCATTCTTTGTGGAGGTGGTTGCCACTACTTGCTGGCATATTTGGATGCAGAGAAATGGCAAAAAAATTCGACATGAGAGGCCCTCTTTTTCCAGTTGGAGGGCTCAATTTGTACATGATATCTTCCTGCTTGGGTATAGGATTAAAAGGAAGCACCATTCTGCCTTAATGGCTTGGATTGCTTCATTACATTAGCTTTAGGTGCTTGTAAGTATTTTCTTCTCCTTCATACCTTGTAATTATTTATACGGTGTTTAAGAAATGGGAATAAAGGGTTGCTGTGAGGCTCCTGCTCGGCAGTTTTTAGGTTAAAAAAAAACTTCATAGTGGCCTTGCGGCTGTTATATATAGAGGGAGAAAAGTTGTTGTTATATATAGAAATGAGAAAAGTTGTTGTTATATATAGAAATGAGAAAAGTTGTTGTTATATATATAGAGGGAGAAAAAAAAACTACTTGCTGTTATATATAGAAATGAGAAAAGTTGTTTTTCGGGTATATAGCGCTTTTCCATACAAAAAACCCACAATGGAATCAGAGTTAATCACCATGCTGTAGAGAAGTATGGCCGCATCATAGTCCTTCCTTTTGAAAGCCGAGTGTCCTTGTTGTTTCAGTTCATCTTTCCTGATGTAAGAGGCTTTCATCACCTGCGCAAAAAGGAACTAGTATATATATAAAGCCAAACAATAATCAGATAACCCGAGCGCAATAGGAAGGCCCTCTAACTGCATTTGGCAAATATACAGCTGAGCTGAGTGCATTCAAGAGTATCTAAATTGATGCAACCTTGTAATGTGATGATAAATGTATGACCCACCCGTTCCTGGTAAGCAGCTGTATTCACATGTCTCATTATGCCGGCAACACTCCAGTCAAGCATAGCCGCAGGGCGTCGAGTCACCGGAAACAGAACCTCGACGAGTTCCGGTTCGGCATGTACCGCGGCAACTTCTATCGGTAGCCTGCCCAGCTGTTACAGATTACAAAAAGGCGTCAGCTGCTAGATTGTTCAGGACTAAGGATTGCAAATGCAGAAGACCACAAAATGTAGTAGAACAAGCGATATGTATGTATTTGACGAGAACACAAAAATGTGGCATGAAAGGAGGCCTCACTTCATCAAGACCGTTGGGATTTGCTCCGGCCTCCAGTAAACACTTGACGAATGGGACGAGGCCGGGGCTGCAACATGCAAAGAACAGAGGGGTTGCGCCGTCGAATCCACCGGTGTTGACATTCGCCCCGGCCTAGTTAACATTTTCAGAAGTACCAGTCATGACAGGGCAAAGAACAACAAGATCATGCAATTGAGTACAGATCAATCAGCAGAAGACAATGCAATGCGGCAGTACCAGGATGAGTAGCTTCATGCATTCCAAAGAGCCGCCGACGAGCGCCGAGACCAACGGCGTGAAGACGCAATTCGCAATCTTATTCGGCTGCAATCGTTGAAGAATGAAGACAGGTTATGTATTATCAGCAGTGGGCGAGCAACAGAACTGGGCATACAGAACCGGCCGGGCAGGGAATATATACATACATCGGCACCGTGGCGCAGCAGGACGGCGACGACCTCCGTATGCGCCTCGGAGGCGGCGCGGTGCAGCGGCGTGCCCCGGGGGTTCGCCGCGCCGACGTCGGCGCCTCTCTGCAGGAGCAGCAATCCAAAAATCAATGTGCGCCAGCTCGCGGTCTCCTGCATGCGGCAATCCAAAAATCAATGTGCGCGAACAAGAATACACGAGGAGTATATATGCACGAACCGTTGCAGGCGGCCCAGTGGAGCGGGGTGTCGCCGTCGGAGTCCGGCGCGCGGGGGTCGGCGCCGCGGTCCAGGAGGTAGGCGGCCGTCGCGGTGTGGCCGAAGGAGGCCGCCAGGGCCAGCGGCGTGTCGCCGCAAGAGGACCGGGCCCGGGCGTCGACGGCGAAGCCGAGGTCCTGGAGCAGGTAGCGGCAGACGTGCGTCGCGCCGTTCGCCGCGGCCAGGTGCAGCGCGTTGTGGCCGCAGGTCGACCAGACGCCGGCGGCGGCCGGGCCCGTGCCGTTTCGCGCCGCCGCCATTCCTGCACGCACGCACGCACGTTCCGATGAGTATACAGTGCAACAACGCTACAGAACAGAGTTGGGGGGAAGGCTTTGCTGTTGGGGAGTGCGCGTACTGGCGACGAGGTCGAGGTCGCCGTCCATGGCGGCGTGGAGGAGCCCGCGCTGCCGCCTGCCGTCTTCCCCCCGCGCGTCCACGGTGACATCGATGCCTGCAATACAGTGTAGTACGTACCTCACAAAATTAAAGTCCCAAATGAAAAGCGGCGGCAGAGACTCACAGACGGACAGACCTGGTGCGCAGGACGGCGGCGCCGACGAGGGTGATTCGCCACGGGAAGGCGAGGTTAAGGTGAGGCACGAAAGACTGGCGCACGCCTTCGTGCGCACGTCGTCCATGGTGGAATGGATCTGACGACTTGTCTCTGCTTGGACAGACAGGCGGAGAGCGAGAGGAGATGAGAGCATCAATCAATGGCGGCGTCTCGGAAGCTGAAGCCGATGGGCGGTGCAGACGAACTCAGGCGATGGGATGTGACGAGCACTTGGGTCAAAACGCAATGATTTCACTTTCACGCGTTGTGCACTGCAGCACTTGGGTGTACTTTGATAGATTTGGCCATATAATACTTTATCCGTCTCAAGTGTGATTCAATCATTCAAAGGAATTTTATAGATATTTCAAAGGATTTTGATCTTTAGAAGAAAAAGACTTTGTCTATCATTTGATTTGTAGGATTGGGTCCTTAGATATTCTTCCTATAGGATTGCATTGCACTCTGTTTTGGAGCAAACTTTTCATCCACTCAAACCTCATGCTACAATTTATATGTCTTTCCTGTGAATTAAACACCTTTTAAAGGCAAATTCCTATTGGCTCGAAAGAGCATTCCAATCGTGTATTTTTCCTACTCCTGCGTCTTTCCTATCGTGTGAATCAAACAGACCCAAATTTATATAAATATGAAGACATGAAACAAGTTCGGATGCATCTATAATTAAACAAATCAAAGACATTTATTTTAAGGAGAGAGTGTCGTAAACCCCTTCATACAACTTCTCTGTTTGCAGCAGTTGAGAATTGCCAACTCCACCCCGGCTCATCTTTCTCGCCTATGGTGGCCTCGCCGGCCGGGGGATAGTGGAGAGAAGTTCATCTATCCTGGTGTGGCCGCGCGGCAAAGGGTAATGGCTGATGTGCGCTTCCGTCGTGCTTACGAGGAGTAAGCCAACCGATGGGCTTGCACTATCCTGGTGTGGCCGCGCGGCAAAGGGTAATGGCTGATGTGCGCTTCCGTCGTGCTTACGAGGATTAAGCCAACCGATGGGCTTGCACTATCCTGGTGTGGCCGCGCGGCAAAGGGTAATGGCTGATGTGCGCTTCCGTCGTGCTTACGAGGAGTAAGCCAACCGATGGGCTTGCAGTAGCGGCTCGATATAAGAGTCACCAGGAGGAAAAATAATATTAGGTACCCCCTAAGGACGATATAGGCGAAGGGACGTTGGGAGGCGAGGCACCACGAGGCAACGCGACCACGTGGCACAAGTAGGGGGTTGCTGCGGAGCCCCATCTTCTGACTTATTTTCTTCCGTCAAATTTTTGTGTCTTTTTCTCACAATTTTTACAATATTGGAAGTTGGAGGTCTTTCCTCCAATGGTTTCACTCTTGTTTCCATACTTCCGGTGTTTCCCTCCACTTAAATATTTTATGCAAAATAAGAAGGAAGGAGTTAGAATTGCATCTCGATGTGAAGTCCCAAGCGGATACAAAAAACATGACCACATATTTATGGAGTGAAGTATCGCTAATAAAGAATACAGACATAACAACATCAATGTTACTTAACATCTTTAAAAATTCTCTCGTAAACTTCTCATAAATAAGTAATGATCTATTCATGTGATAAGGTTTAACAAATAAAAGTGTTTAAAAAGGAAAGCCTCCATTGTCAGCAAACTATGTTCTTGATCCAAGAACAATTACATTTTCCTCCATAAATTTCAAGAAGGGTCTATATCAGAGTTTTATGTTTAGCAAATACCAACTATCTCTTATTCTTTAAATTATTAATTAGCTCTCAAGAGTCAAGACATGTTTTTTAGAAGAAAAATGTTTATGCAGGCTGGACGAGATTGACCAGAGAGGGTACGTGAAGAAATTGTAGGATTTCTCCCAGTAGAAGTATCATTTCACAAATGTGCAAGATGTTCATCTAGGGAAACATATTTGTGAGCAGGTCATCAAATTTTGTTGGAACAAACGAGTTTCTTTCAGCGAGGAAGTGAAAAGGAGTGAAGCAGAGCCATGGACTGAACTGCACTTTAAACAGAAAATATTGTATGCATACATTTTCTTAGAAGAGCAAGATAATAATGATAATAATGAAGGTGCTTCTGGTTCTGGACACTGTATTTCGTTTCTCTCTTTACAGAAAGATAAGCATGAAAACATGGTTTATCCCATTTCACTTGTGCCTGCAACCTGCATGAATGTCGCTCTTACCAGATGGAAAAATGACTAATGGCGCACTCCAGCAAAATTTATCACCAGCGTCGTGCAGCACCACCACAACAAGATCTTTGTACAGCCGACATTCTAAATGATGGAAAATTCAGTGAATAAATGTCAGATCTACCGACTCATTGCTGAGTATATTGTCAGTTTGTCACATACACTGCTGAAAGCCACCATCACTAGAATCAGGCTTCTTTGGAACCAACTTTCTGAATGCGCTGGCTGGCACTCCAACATCATTCAGGCGGATTTTCCCATTTATTCTGCTCATTGAACATGTTCCTTGTGCTCCATCAAAACCCAGAGCAGGACCCACATCTTTGAGTTGCAGATCACGATCAAACTTCCACACCTCCTCATTTCATCCCTTCCCTGATCTGCACTTCAAAAAATATATAAAAGCGGCACCATAGGTAGCTCCAACATTGACGAGCCATCCTACATCTGGGGAAGATACGGCAGAGCCATCCTCGCCAACTGGGCATCGGGTGCCCAGCCTTGCCATTTTAAAATTTGTTCTGGGAGCAGGCTGCCACTTATAACATGTTGGGGGCCTTCATTTGCCAGATCTTGCACCACTGGAAATCATCGCCCTCGGCAAGCAAGGTCGAAGAGTCCACGTTGAGTGCACGGCTTCTCATCTCAATACCCAGCTTAAAGCATGCCTGACAGCGAAAATTCATCTTCCATCAAGATGCCAAAGCTGGCCAATCATCAAGTAGCTCGCTCAAGGGAAAATAGAGGATAAATTCAGCACCCTCCTGGCAGATTCCATAGGCTCCACATCGACTGTCCTATGAGCAGGTAAATTAGCTCCTCTACTTTCCGCAACAAATGTCTACCACGAAACAAGCTGGGTGCATGTCTTCGGATAGACCAGGGCCAGAAATCAAAATAAACATACAGCTACAATGAATATATTTCTAAGCATAATCTTAAAGATTGAACTGTAATTGTACTACTGACAAACTTCAAACCGAAGTGAGGCAAACAAACATATTCAGAGTTCTCATTTTCAGAAATTGCTGCAGGAGATGCTTTCTTTTCTACTGGATAACACATCAACATATAAGGCTTCAGAAATCAAACTATCAGTTTTATCAGGCATAAGCCATAACAGCCATGGTATAGTGTTAAACAATAAAACAATCACGAAAAGAACACCGAATCAGAAATTACCAGTAAAACTTAGTTGCGCCATACGCAGTTACCAGTTCTCATAGCTCATTACTGGTTCATGCAAATCTGAATCTAGCCGGCAGTTCGCCTCTGCAAGCTGTTGCATAGTCTTCAGCAAGGTGGGGTGCAACTTCCTTGTGAGGCCATATGTACTTCTCTGCAAACACCTTCTCAGACACACAGACTGCGGTATTGTAGTCCCGCCTGCGCTCTAGCAATCCATTCTCCTTGAGAAACTTTAGAACATAATACCGGGGTCTGAGCCGGCCCTCGAGGCTATAAGAGAGCAATACCGGCCGTCGAGCAATGTAAGCCGGTTCCAACCCCACCTCAGAAATGAAGAAATCCGACCTGCGCCGCAGCATATCCTCGGACGTTGTCAACAAGAGAGGATACTTAGACACAGCAACACCCAGCTCAACATCCGACCACCTCAACGTCTTCTTCAAGTAGTCCATTTTGGCAGTGACATACTCCACGCTGTGAGAATTAACAGCATGAAGCGCACGCCTGAACATCCCAGACCCACGGGGTACACCGAGACCTTCGGCACATGCCACCATCGCATGGACGCGTTCCAACTTGGAGGTGAGCAACGATGGGCAAGATAGGCACAACTTGGCAATATCACAAACACCTAGCCCGCACTCCTGTAGGAAAGCGACAATGGGCTTGACCACCCTCTCAATGTCGAACGAGAGAAGCCAGGAGCCGCGCTTCTGAATCCGGAGGATGTTCTCGATGGAGCCGAAGAGAGAGAGGTGGTACATCAGGTTGGGCACGAGGGATTTACGGCGGAAGCTCTGGCCGGACAGCGAGACGAGGCGCGTGATATCGGAACGGGATACGCCGAGGTCGGTGAGCCCGGCGACGACGGGGGCCAAGGTTCTATCTACGCCGGCGCAGAGGAACTTGGGGTCCTTGACGACGAGGGCGGCCACGTCGGCGCTGGAGAGGCCGAGGCCGGCGAGGAAGGCGAGGACGGCGTCGGGCTTGGTGCGGGATTTGAGGTGGGAGAGCTTGGTGGAGGCCTTGCGTGCCTGGGCTCGGGTGAGGCCGCAGGTGGTGACGAGGTAGTCCTCGACGGCGAAGGCGGGGCTTGCCGGGATGGGTGGCGCCGTGGTTGAGAGGAGGCGGTGGAGAGGGGAGACGGGATAGGTGATGGAGGGGGGAGAGAGCAGACGGGTGAGGATGCAGCTTCGCAGGCGGAGCATGGCCGCAGGCGGCAGCGGCGGCGGCGCCGGCGGCGAGGGGAGAGACTTGGTTTGGGATCGACGGAAATCGAGCTCTTCTGTTAGGGAGATGCGTTGAGATGGGTCTGATATGGGCTGGGCCTCCATCAAGATTTGCATTTTTTGCTATGAACAGAAATAACTTGTTTGTTTTGCTCCAAAAAAGAAAAGAAATAACTTGTTTGTTATAAAAAAAACTGGTTTGCCATCAAGCTCTGCGTGCATTTGAAAGGCATACTGTCTTCAAATGTCAAAAAAAGAATCTAAGTAACATATTGATATTTTTTTTTTGAATTTGATATATTATTTTGTTAGTATTTATATAGACATTGTTTCGATCACAATAGGCAAATAGAAAGAAAAGGATCCAACCAACACAAATGGATAAAAAGATTTTAACGTGGAAAACTCTTTCAAAGAGAAGAAGAATAAACCAGGGGCGTCGGACAACGAAATTTCACTATATCGGGAGAAGTTGAAGATAGACGATGTAAATCATCGATGAATTTATCTCATGTGGCTGCTTACAAGAGAGAGATATATATAGCTATGACCCATCATCATGCGTCGTCGTGGCGCTTTTTGACCTCGTCTAACGCGTGGTGGTTCCAAGTTCTCCCGATGAAAACCTTTGCTCCTTCATGAGCGGGCGGCGGTGACGGTCTCGTCACTAACTTGTTGGAGGCGCCGCTTTGGAGCCCTTGGCCAGCGCGGTGCAATGGTTTTGCGACGGATGTGCAGAATGACGTGTGGTCGTGGGCGGTGGATGTCGGGGCGGCGGCTCCGGAAGGTGGTGGTCGTCGAGGCGGCGACCTCGATCTCCCACACTACGACGGTTCTATGAGGCAGAACCGTTGTTCACCGTGGGTTTGGGTGGCGACCTGGATGAAGACTGCTTGGGCAGAGGGTCTGTCGACCCGACTGGATGTCTTCGGGCAATGCGAAGGTCGATCTGTTTGCTACATTGGGGCGGCGGCCCCCACACTGGTGGTTTTGGTGGCAACCCGGATGAAGACTGCGTGGGCAGAGGGTTCGTCGACCATGACTGGATCACTTTCGGTCAATGCGAAGCTTGATCTGGTTGTTACGCCGGGGCGGCGCCCCCGAAGCAGGTGGTGTGTGTTGTGACGTTTAAAAACAATATCAATAGGTACATTGTTAGATCTATTTAAGACTACATGTATTTGTTTATCTATATACATCGATGTTTATTTTTCTAAACTTGTCACAACAAATACTCCCTCTGTCCGCAAACAAGTGTACTTCTACCTTTTGTTTTAAGACAAATTTATTAAAGTTTGAATAACTTTATAGGACCTCTTAAATACTGAACTACTCCAAGTTCTTAAATGTCATTTCTATCACGTGTTCCAAATGGGTCACAAATTCGTTGCGCCACCCCAGAACACTTGATCAGACAGGAGCAGTGAATCGGCTGGACGTCAAATCAGAGTAGAGATTGCTTGCACCAAACTCCATTACTCCTGCCACTTTAAAAATACATTTAAAACTAAAAAAAACATCTGAAATAAACCATGCATGTGTATTCCAACCGGTACACAAAAATGGCAAAATTTTAGATCTCATTAAAGTTAACAATGCATATATAGCTTCAAATCTACAATTTTGTCAATTGTGTGTAGACTATAATATTAAGATTTTCTGCACTGAGAATTTGCACGTTTCTGATATGCTGTGATGTTTTTCAGAAAAAATAAAAGTTTTAAATATATTCAAGCCGCGGACACCGACGGTTAACCGCGGCATATAAAAATCGAGTCCGACCGCTTTCATTCAACCTCAAGGTGGGGTGTGGGCCCCACGCCGCAGATAGAGGGACGCCGACACGTCACGCGCCCAGGCACGCACACCCACGCCAGCTCTCCCTCTGCTTCCTCCCGCACACGGCGGCGTCCCATCACCACCACCGCCCCGGCGAAGTGTAATAATGGCCGACGGCGACGCGCGGGGCCTGGAGGAGCAGGCGGCGGCGGCGGCCGAGGCGGCGCGGGAGCTGCGGGACGCGGCGGCGACCCTCGCCGCGCGCCGCGCCGCCGACGAGGACGCGCTGCGCCGCCGCGCGGTCGCGCTCGACGGGGACCTCCGCCGCCTCCAGGGCTCCCTCGCCGCACTCGAGCCCGCCGCGCTCGACAAGGTTCGCGCGCCCCCCCGTCCCCCCTCCCCCTCTATATCTGCCTGATTCGAATTCGATCTCCGCCACCGTGCTCGCGATCCTCGCCCCCCGCACATCGCGCCGCGGTGCCCGGGGGTCTTCGAAGCCCGCGACGCCAGCTCCGATCAGCTCCCGGAGCAAAACCGTGGAACCGTCGGAGCCCGCGTCCGCTGGGCGAGGACAGCGTCGGATTTCGCGCGGTGATCCGGCTGAGATGTCCGGAACCAGGCAATTCTCCTCGAATTGCTGGACACTGGCAAGGGATTCAACCTCGACACGCTGTCTCGCGTGCTCGCGGATTCGATCAGGCGTTTGATCTCACTCACCGAGTACTAGAGGATCCGCTTTACCAGTTGGGTGCTAGTATGATGAGTTGGTGGTCGCATGCTCTCTGGGCTTAGCAACAACGTTGCAGACTTGTAATCCCAGAATTGTTCAGCGGATGCTACACTATACTATATAGGGTCACTCCATATGCTAGCCAAAAACAGTTTCGAGACTCTCCCACTCCCATGCATTATGTTTTGGGATTTACTACAAAACACGATCCCCAGCTGCTTAAATAAGTATATGCTTCTGCAGTGTCCCACGTACTATCACACCTTATCTTTTGGATTATTTGTCTTGCTTTGCTATTATGTTTTCATACAACCTCATTTTTCTTTTCTTTTTGTATTTCGTTGCCAAACGTGCAGGTGGAGGAAGACCTGGAGCGTGCCAAGCTAGCTATCTTAGATAGTGACGTTGCTGCATTCCTCCCAAACAAGGGAAATGGTCCGTTCTGTTTGACACCTTTTGTTTCGGCTTTAGTCCCGTCTCTATATGAGTTCTGATTGAAACCTGCTATGCTTGAACTCTCAGGGAAGTTCCTTAAGAAGTTCGTTGGTCCTGTAAACGTTCGGGTGGCAAGGAAAGAAGATAAGCTCAAAGTGAAGGACGAGTACAACAATTACAGGGTAAACTTCAGTTTGTTTTTTCTTTTAGATATTATACGCAGATTTATTTTAGTAAGGAATGATATCACTGGGAGAATTAATAAAACGTATCTGCTTCATCCCCTGGCCACTTCTAGTATGGTGATAAATGCATTCTAATGATTGTTCTGATTTGTGTGGTATAAATTTTGGTCTGTGATAACTGATAAGCATTACGAGAAATGATATAGCCTATCCCACTGTTAACCTGCCACTGCTTATAAATATTGAGCTACATTGTTTCGATAATAAAGATAAAATGTGGTGTATGTTCATGCTCGCAGTCACGCCAATACATTCTCTTGCCTGCTTTGCATGTGATACACCTGGGTTAATTGATACAGTATAAATACACCCATACGGTTCTATTGTTCGCTGGTAATTGTGTTACACAGTTCCGTAAGGTACCTATCTATGTCGACTTCAGATAATATTTTGTTACTAAAATGTATTATGCTAGCTAAAATTTCCGGCCTTCTGAATTTTAATCCATGCCTCACAGTCTTGATGGTTTGAACTTTTTCCTGGCAGGATAGGGCTGCCTATATGTTCCTGTTGTTTCCATCCACTCTCCTCTTATTGAGATGGTGGGTGTGGGATGGGTGTCTTCCAGCATTAGCAGTTCAGGTTTATCAGGTATTTTGTTGATTACTTTATCTTAGTATATTTCCTCTTATTGCTTTACTGCTCGACAAAAATGATCGAAGGACTGTGTTTTCACTTTTGCAGGCTTGGTTATTATTCCTCTACACAAGTTTCGCTTTGCGGGAGAATGTGTTGCTTGTAAATGGAAGTGATATTCGTCCTTGGTAAGATTCGAAACTTCCATCGCTTAAGAAATTGTCAACTACGGCAGTACAGCATTCAGGCAAAAAAAAAATCAACTTATCCTGTCAAGTAGACTTAAGTTTTACCAGGTCGTTTCTTTTTCTGTTAAAAGATGTGGCATCACACATTTCATTTTGTTGCAGCAAAGGCCACGTTTAGTTTATTCTCTGAATTTCAAAAAATGAATTTCTTCGCCGAAGCATGTCCATCTAATCATAATGTGCTGCTATATATTCAGGTGGATATACCACCACTATTTAGCAATGTTAATGGCTCTTGTTAGCCTTACATGGGAGATAAAGGGACAGCCTGATTGTTCAAGCAAGCAGGTATATAATCTTTTTTTGAAGAAGTTAGTTTGTTTACTTGACGTCAGTCTCATAATTTGAGGATTGAACATATACTCTGTCCTTGTTGCAGAGAGGGGTACAACTTTTCTTGCGTTGGGCAATCATGCAAGGAATTGCAATGCATCTACAGAATAGATACCAGCGTCAAAGATTACGCACCCGAATTGCACTAGGAAAGGTGAAGTATTTTCCTCATTCAAGAAAGATATCGATATAAGCTCTATACTCATTTAGTGTTAGAACTTTTCAACTTAAGTACCAAAAGCAACTATATCTTTTAATGTGTTATTAGATGAGAACCAGTATCAACTGGAGATGATGATGCATGTAATCAAACTGTTTGCATAGAGATCTTCAGTTGGTGCTAATGAGAAGTAACTCAATTCGCTTTATATTTAACTAGCGGTTTGAGATAGCACTTGTACAAATAAATAAATAAATAGATAAATAAATAAAGAGCGATGACCTTCACTTAAGTCTTGGCGACCTTCAATCTTTTGGGCAAAAGCTTTCTTGCATAACTCAATGGACTGTTAAATTGATGTTGCCACTTATACACCTTTGGCAAGTTAACTTTTCTTACCAGTAAGAGTTGTATGTTCGTCGTCTCATGTTATTTTATTGTATTATTATTGTCTACTTGCAGGCTAAAAGAATGGATGTTGTCGCTGGAGAAACAGCTGGTGTGGAAGGGCAGCTATTGCTGCTTTATCCTGTTCTGTTTGTATTACAGGTATGTGCCAGGGGAGTCCAAAACGTCCCAGCTTCTTAATTCTTAGTCATCTTGACGCCTCCATAATTTATTATTCAGGGTTTGGGTTTTTGTTTGGAGGCTTAAACCATGTTTGGTTTTTTGCCTGAAAAGTATCCTGTTTTATTTATTGAATTAAGTTCGAGTTTCTTGGTATTGGAAGTCATAATATGTATGTGTGTCAAGTAAATGTGATGAAGTGGAGACCAGGACCTTGAGAAACTAACTAGCTCCAAGCCTATTCCAGTTTCTTGGTCGGTAAACTACCAAGTCTAGGTGGTCATGTCGTTTAGTTCTTGATATTTTAGTTACTTGTTTCTGTAGACATTTTTCTTTTCCTCATTGTTCATTCAAATTGGAATACGAATACTAAGGTGGCTTGTTGGCAATTTTATCCTTTGTATGGTTGCACAAAAGCATTTCATCTTGGATTACTCCATGTTTCAGGGATTTGAAGCATATGTTGGAGTATTGCTTCTACAGACGGCTTGGCATGGGCTCACCTCTGAATGGCAGGCAAGCATTTAGTTCGTAATTTCTACAGCTGGTAGTACAAATTAGGTTTCGTTCTTTGGCTTTTTATCCAGTCTACACAAAATTCCTTCCCTAGCTGAATCAAAATAGAATAAAAAAGGGTTAAGGTGGTGATGAAGCTAAGTTCAAAATGTCGTTTCTCATCTTGCCAGGTTGTAGTATGTGGGATCTTGCTGGTGGTGATGGCAGTTGGTAACTTTGTCAACACGGTGGAGACTCTGGTCCTAAAACTGAGGTTCAAAGCAAAGATGAAGAAAACGAAGCCCCGACAGGACCATGGCCAGTCCGGTCCGAACCGCCCACACCAAAACTGATCAATCGTCGTAATCCAGGATGGCCACTCCATGCCTGGAAAACAAAATTGCTGACACCATCACTCTACTGTAAATCCTTCAAACCATTTGTTATTGGTTGTGTTCTGTTACAGTTGCCAAACTGTGTCTCATGCACGACACCACGTCTGCCAACAATAATCTTACTCTTCCTCGATGTTGATGTAACAAAATGTTTAACCTTCCTACTTCTCCAAAACTTTTGACGGGTGTGATGAGCTGCTTGCTTTAGAGATAATTGGAATCTGTGGCGCCTGGACCCACTCTGTTCTTACAATCAGTGGTACCTGGAGTAGTAGGTTGTCTTCAGTTATTTCGTGCTACCAACCCTGGACATGTTCCTGCTTTCTTGTTAGTAGCTGGGCCCCTGCTAGTGTCAACTGCTAACTGAATACTAGTAGTGTATTACTACTAGCATCACTTGGGACAGAGCAAACCTGCACGGCATTGTATCAACCATGATTCCAATGTATCCTGTTCTGGTCCATTCCTCGTTTTTTAAACAATTTTACATCCAATCATGTGTATGCCGGCCAAAAAACTGCTTCTGCATCCCTCAAAAAAAAAAAAAATCAACCACCTCGACCAGCATCAGTAGACTAAACTGACGCTGGTCTAGGCGGCTGTCTGTCGAGGTAAATGCGATTCATTTGATTTCTGGAGAAGTTCTTTACGGATGTTCTTTTTGTAACCTATAAGTGCCCACGGTCACAATCATTTACTGAATTCTTCACGTAATCTTAGATCCTCTTTGCTCCTTGAAATATGTCTCTTGACAATTTCAAAGTTTTGCTCTTCGATCTCCCCCTAACGAGTTTCACAGGTTCCGTCAACTTCAAAAGATTCTAGGATGTTGAATAACCTACAATCTTTCTGCCAAGTGCCAACTGAACCTTCGATGCTATCCATCCATGCATGTATGTTCACCAGTAGCAGAACGGGAGCAAAGGTTGTTGTAAAACCAGATTTTAGTAGCTGCAGGAACACTACAAAGGTTGGTAGTAAAACCAGGTTTTAGTAGCTGCAGGAACTGAACTCGAAGATATTCAGGTATGTTCAGCGGTAGTAACCGAAGCAGAGCAAGGTAGCAGTAAAACCAGAACACTCACAATAAACCCTGATGAAAGTATGAAACCATGCTTCATCTCTTTCACAAATTCCAAACCAGGACATTGCTGTGCAGGTTGATAAGCATCCTGATACCAAACCCGGATATATAAAGACAACTAGAGCTAGAAACATAGGGTAAAAAGTCTGTAGCTACGTGGAGCTACTAGTTACTAATGAAGTGAAGATGCACACCAAAATGTTGTCGTCGATCAGACAATCACCATGGCGCGGTCGCCAACTCCCGCACAGCCTGGTCCCTCTTCTTCTTTGGGTTCATCTCCTCCATCTCCACACCCATCTCCTTCCCAGCATTCTTGAGGTTTGACAGCCTCGACTCGAGGTCTCTCACCTGCTTCGCCAAACGAGCCCGCTCCCGCTCCAGCTCTGCGTACCCCTCGGGCTCCTCCATTGTCGGAGTGCTGAGGAGGTCGATGAGTTTGTCGACGCGCTCGTACATGAAGGCGACGTCCATGCCCATGGACTCGAACGACTCCAATGTTTTCTTCCAGGATACTAGGTCCTCCAGGGCAGGGGAGGCGGCCATGATGCCCTCGGCGATGCTCGCCGTCTGCACGATCATGCCTGTGACGAGAGTGGTGCATATCTGCGTCGCCAGATTCCTATGGAGGAATGCCTTGCGGGAATGGCAGAGAGTGTAGTACACCATGCTCAAGCTATCGGGGAGTACGACGTGGCCGACCACCGAGCCGTCGCCGACGAGGATATGGAAGTTCTCGAGGTTTTCCACGGCGACGAAATCACTGGTGTGATCTCGACCTCCATAACTGATTCCGCCGCCTGCTGCCTCTTCGCGGGCTAGCTTGTCACCCTCGTTGCTGGAAGGTTTTCTGCCGCCTCTCCCTCTGGTGACCACCTCCGGAACATTCCTTCTCTTCTTTGTTGGAACCTTCTTAGACTTGGTGCCTTTCTTGGAACTTCCTTTCTCTGCATTGTGGAGCACGACACATTATTCGAAAGATTTGGTAGTAACATCGCAGCATGAACACGAATGAAAATACTTTCAACTCACTTGATGATGTGTTGGTTTCCATCGATGTGTCCAGACTCGGGAGACCAAGCGCTCCGTCAGTTGTAGTGACCTTGCTCTTCTTTACTATGTACACCTGAAATACAGTAGCCAGTGATCGATCGCATTACTAACAAATATTACCAAGGTATATGGATAGTCATCCGGCCGTGCATTCAGGAACAAAATATTTATGAATGACACATTGACACATGCATGGAGTAGTGGACGAAACACTCGCCTTAAATTTTCTTGGTTCTACTAGCTGGAACACTAGGACGTCGTCGACCTCAAGTTCATGCTTTTGGGCGAATCCCCCCCATCCACCACTGAGTCCCGTCTTGTAAGCTAGGTACCGTGTTTTAAATGTCATCCCTTCCTCATCTTCCAATATAATTTCAGCATCACCGTCTGGAAAATTTTCTCTGCAATCCGCTCTCGGGAGGCCCTGCGAGAGGAAGAGGAACACAGAACTCAAAACACAATTCGGAGTAATCTGGTCTTCTATTAGAAAAAAAACGCAAACTGAATGTTGCTCATAAGAAAAAAAAATCACCGGGATCTTCAGCAGTGGACAAACATTCAAGCACCTAGTAAATTAAGACTTACCAGCCAAAATCCCTGTTCAACGTGGGATGTCTTCATATACTTAATGAATCTTAGACCATCTGGTGGCAATTCCTCCATTAGCTTCTCAGCTCTGTGCATAGCAGTGCCCTTAACACTATAGTTTGTTTGAAAATTCATTGAGGTGCATAAGTCAGACACACTTGCCGGCTTATAAATGAAATCGACTCGAGAAAACAACAAATAAAGTTGAAGTACCTTGCATATTTCTTATGGCTATCATCATCATCAGATACCTGTCGAGTCACAGCTTTTTCATAGTTAGTCTAGTTCTCTAATAAGATGACTCAGCCATCCACATTCCAGGGCGTAACATATATCTTGATCTGCTTACACTCGATTACGCTACCATATTTTTATTTACTTTACCAAGAAAATTGGTGCCATATATGAACAAGTAATTCTTTCCAGCTTTGAATAAAAAACAAAAATTTAGAACGAGTCAATTTGAAATGATTTTATGATTCCACTTTGGACCTACCTCTAGCTCAAAATCGCAATCTTTGTGTTTCCTGCCATCACTACTGCTGCTGCTGCCAGCATAACCAATCTTCATGTTGGAAGATTTGGACCGTGCAGGCCTCTCTCTCTTCCTCTGTAACATAACCAATCAAATCAGAGAAACATGCCGTTAGTCTAATTCTCTAATCAAGGTTTGAATAAAATTTCCATTAGTTGAATCAATTTAAAATTATTTCATTTAAGGCCTTACCGTCGGTGTCGGTGGCTCAATGTCTTTCTTGCCTTCACTACTGCACCTGCTGCTGTCAATATAATCAATCTTTCCCTTGGAAGAGCGTGATGGCCTCCTTCTCTTCCTCTGTAACATAACCAATCAAAGCAGGACAACTTACCGTTAGCCTATTTCTCCATTCAGTATTGAACAAAAAATAGAATTAACCGAATAAAATATTAAATTATTTCAATTAAGGGCTTACCGCCTGTGTCGGTGGCTCAAAATCACCGTCCTTACTATAGCTACAGCTACCGCTGCTGCCGTCAAATAAAGCCCACTTCTGCTCAACCATGCCCTTGGAAGACTTTGAACACAGTGGCCTCCCTCTTTTCCTCTGAAAAATAAAGAACCAATCAAAGCCAAGCAACAGATTCAATGTATGTTTATATATGCGCCTGGAGATAAGAAATAACTCTTAATTGTGATTTTTTATGGCTGAATCACTATGAGTTTATTTTAGTTCCTGAACACACATCAAGATGCATATCTTTAGTATTAGAGAAAAACCAATAAGGTGCACACACTTAACGACGGAAAAAAGGCAAATTATATAAGAAACTCTAGACAGAATTTTAATCAGAACTAGAGAGAAAGGAAAAGAAAGCTAAACGAATCGTAGGAAGCATGGCGAGTTCCTAGCTGAAATTGGAAGATCTGTTTATTTGTTCTAAATTTCCCGATTAGACTTGGGTCATATCACGCACACAAAATGCAAGGTTGGAATTAGGAGTGCATCTTACTGTATAAGTTTTAGCAAGGCCTGTGCTAGTTTTGTTTGTTCTAGCTTCCTTTGCTCCTCCTTCGTAATGAAAGCCTGGGTACTTTTCTTGCTTCTTCTCCAAGCTCTCTGGCCTCACGGTCTAGGATTAGAGGTTAGGAAAATCAGTTGTTGTATGCTTGTGCTTTATGAAAATTATGATTGAGATAGAAAGAAAACAACAAGGAACTATTGCAACTGTTAAATTCTTTATTACTCTGAAGTGAGCATATACAAAAGAGCTAGAGCCATATAACACTTACACATAAAGGAGGTGGAGGAAGATACTCATCCACGTCCATAGACTGTTGAGCAACAAACTTCTCATCCTACAGTAACAATTTTTTTATTATTGCATCACGAGAACGTCCAATTTAGTATAATACCAAAACAGAAGCTGACTACAAATATCATTTTGTAATTGATAGCCCTGGAAAGTAGAGGCGCCTGAAGTGAACTGAAAATGGATGCAGCAATGTGAGTGAGATCGATGAGATGGGTTTCTCACCGTGGGGTTAAAATCATGATGCGAGAGGCGGCATGCATGTGCATGAGATCGAGCTTGGTGCTGGAAGAGACTAGAGAGAGGGAGCTTACCCTGGTGGCCTCGTCGGTCGCCATGGCTGCCATCCTCCGATGCTTGGCGATCGATGTGGGATCAGAGGGAGGAAGGAGGCGGATGTCGATACGTACGATGCAGTGGTCGTGGTGCTAGCACATATATGGAGGACGGAACGTGAGGGAGACGACCGTTCGGTGGCTGGGATTGATTGATTGATTGGTTTCCTTTCCACGAACGAGAGAAGAAGAAGAAGGAGCAAAGGAGCTACAAATCAGAGGGTTTTACTTGATTTCCTGCTGCCGCTGTTGTCCTCCCGTAAACTCGGAGCACGTAGCATTGCCCCACGCCGCCACCACGCAGCGCATGCCCCGGCCGTCTCGTTGAGGTTTTTTTTTGCCAAAGAAAAGGAGCCTGCACTTAGGTGAGGCAATAAAAACAAGCCCGATAGGCATAATGGGCTACGAACAAAAAAAAAGGAATCGGCACCCTCCTGTCCATACCATCCAAAAAAAAAACCAAAACCCGGTGTCCGCCTCCAAATCGGCTCGCGAGGCGCCGGGCAGGCCTCGGACACACCTATCACATAGTTTCCGGATAAGCGGGCCCACCTTGGCATCCGAATGTTACGTCGGTTTAAGTGACGCCAACTGTCTTATCGTCATCTCAGGCGGCGCAACCAGGCCGTCGAGACATAAATATGATTCGCCCATGTGTTGCTCACATTAATTTGATGTGTACCCCCCACCCCAACCCACTCGCGCTTCCCGCCTCTATTTTCCATCCAGAGCTCCGGCTATAAGATGGCTCGCCGTGCTGCCAAGTCCAGTTGTGCTCACTTCTCGTCGTAGCCGGAAAATGGCTTTCTTCCTAGAGACCTCGTGGGTAATCCTCACCGTTGGCCCCATTGGACCACACACACATCGTGATCATATCGATAATAGAAAACATTACAAGTATGAATATGGTTATGGAGATGCTAAGGGTTCGGAGATGGAGTGGTCACGGCGGCAACCCTTAGTGGAGTAATGGTGGTTGGGCGAATCTCTCAGGGGCTTGTCTCCTCTCCTTATAAAGAGGAGACGCAATAGATGGAATTAGGTTATACGGAGGAGACGCAATATAGTACGGTCCCGCGTATGGTCGCATGGGTGCTCATTAAGTCACCTGAAACTTCTATTTGGCGGCTCGTTGATTTGGGAAGCTTCGCATCATGTGATTCTTTTCATATATGTATTGATTTCATCATAAATGGGTCCATTTCTAAAAGAAAATGATTTTCAAAGAGGTTAAGCAGCCCCTCGTTTCGGCCTATGAGGCCAGAGGAAAAACAAAAGGAGGGGTGTCAGAGAGGAAAGTCGATTCCCTCATAATAGGGTCTCCACGAGTAGTCCCTAACAAATGGTCCCTAAACAGCTAGGGGCTAGATAGAGTCGGCCAGGAGATTGAGCAGAGGGCAGCGTTGTGTGCTAGGAGATCGAGCAACGGCCAACTCTGGGGTCAAGAAAGACCTCGCCGTTGTGATAGGAATCACGATCCATGCATGTCTGCAATCGAACACGTCAAAAGGAGAGACCGGCCCACTCCATCCATCCCGTGTCCGGTCCGAGAACCAGACACACGCTAACACACGACGGTACATACGGTTCCAGCGACATTCTTGCACCGTTATTTTCAATGCACCCGTTTATATTCAGAATTTCCTTTCCAGACGTCACAGTTACAATTGGAGATCCAAAAAAACGTGAACATAAAAAAAAACAGGATACACGCATCAATTATCTCAGACAACAAAAAAAAAGTTTGACCAAAACATAAATGAAACCTAGATCACCCGACAAAAACATAGGCACCAACCATCATGAATGTGGCTCGTGGCAACAAGTCCGGCTCATGTCGACACCACCAGTGCCATCTCCCCCACCAACCCCAACCCCCCAAAAGCTCTCGCCGTCACCACCAAACCCACCCCCCAAAACTACTTCATCATTCAGAGCTCTCGCGGTTGGTGGATCTCTAATCCCTCCTGCTTTCTGCACGATCTGCAAAAATAAAAAAATAAAAATCAAAGCCCACCATTTTCCAGTCAACAGAAAAATCGAAATATCTCATCAATCGTGTGAGCGTGAGCAATCCACCAACTGCACTGCACAAACCACGCAGGGTTTCCTCCCCCATAAAACCCTCCCCACCCCCACCCTCCACCCTCGCCGCCACCTCCTCCTCCATTCCCACTCCCAGATCCACCCCCCAGATCCACCATCACCATGGCGCTCTCCGTCGAGAAGACCTCCACGGGCCGCGAGTACAAGGTCAAGGACCTCTCCCAGGCCGACTTCGGCCGCCTCGAGCTGGACCTCGCCGAGGTCGAGATGCCGGGGCTCATGGCGTGCCGCGCCGAGTTCGGCCCGTCCCAGCCCTTCAAGGGCGCCCGCATCTCGGGGTCCCTCCACATGACCATCCAGACCGCCGTCCTCATCGAGACGCTCACCGCCCTGGGCGCCGAGGTCCGCTGGTGCTCCTGCAACATCTTCTCCACGCAGGACCACGCCGCCGCCGCCATCGCGCGCGACTCGGCCGCCGTCTTCGCCTGGAAGGGCGAGACGCTCGAGGAGTACTGGTGGTGCACCGAGCGCTGCCTCGACTGGGGCGAGGGCGGGGGCCCCGACCTCATCGTCGACGACGGCGGGGACGCGACCCTGCTCATCCATGAGGGGGTCAAGGCCGAGGAGGAGTTTGAGAAGTCCGGGACGGTGCCCGACCCGGAGTCCACCGACAACCCTGAGTTCAAGATCGTGCTCACCATCATCAGGGACGGGCTCAAGACCGATGTGAGGAGGTACCGGAAGATGAAGGAGAGGCTCGTGGGGGTCTCCGAGGAGACCACCACGGGGGTCAAGAGGCTCTACCAGATGCAGGAGTCCGGCGCGCTGCTCTTCCCCGCCATCAACGTCAACGACTCCGTCACCAAGAGCAAGGTATCTGTATACACGCTCCCCCATTCAGCAGACGTTTTTTTTTGCCTCAGATCGTCAGATCTGCTTGAATTGCTAATAATAATGCTTTATTATTTACCTACGTAGTAGATCTGATGTCCTGTGAGTTTCTACTTGTTGTTGTAGGTGCCCTGTGGACATTCTTAGTTTTTAGATCTATGTGCTAGAATACTTACTCTTGTCCTGTTTCATGATTGATGCTTACCACACTTACACATCAAGTACCTGATCACCTCACCTAACAATCTCTTTGCCAGTACAAGTAGTACTAGTCATTTCCTGTGATCTCAATTTCGAAAAAATTATATCCATTTCATTGATGGTATATGGTCAACTCCACAGATATTGGATCTGGATAAAATACGACATTTGTGGCACCGTTGAAATGGCTGACGGCAACCAATTTTTTTTTCCGTTTCCTAGTTTAGATTAGACGTGTGCTTAGTGTTTGACCAAGCAGCCGCTCTGAATTATTATTAAATCTGGATCTGGATCTGGATCTTTGTCTTTCAGTTTCTTGTTTGTTACGCTGGTTATGTTTTGTTGCTTACTAAATTTAGTTGCATGCTATCTGGATCTGAGTAGGGTATAAATATAGATTGCCCTGTCTAGCAGCTTTATTATTTGGCTCAACTGGTCCGAACATAATGCGCTATGCCATGAATAGAAGTGTGATTTGTTCTGATTAGTGCTTGCTTGAAGTCTAATACTATGATTCTGTTTTAATCAAAAGTTAGAATGCCATCACATGTACTGTTCCCTTGCTGACCAATAGTCTACAATGTTTCTTGTGAACAGTTTGACAACCTTTACGGTTGCCGTCACTCCCTCCCTGACGGTCTCATGAGGGCCACTGATGTCATGATCGCCGGCAAGGTCGCCGTGGTCTGCGGTTATGGTGATGTCGGCAAGGGCTGTGCTGCTGCGCTCAAGCAGGCTGGTGCCCGCGTCATCGTGACTGAGATCGACCCCATCTGCGCCCTGCAGGCCCTGATGGAGGGCATCCAGATCCTGACCCTGGAGGACGTTGTCTCGGAGGCTGATATCTTTGTCACCACCACTGGTAACAAGGACATCATCATGGTCGACCACATGAGGAAGATGAAGAACAACGCCATTGTCTGCAACATCGGTCACTTTGACAACGAGATCGACATGAACGGCCTTGAGACCTACCCGGGCGTCAAGCGCATCACCATCAAGCCCCAGACCGACCGCTGGGTGTTCCCTGAGACCAAGACTGGCATCATCGTCCTTGCTGAGGGTCGTCTGATGAACCTGGGCTGTGCCACTGGCCACCCCAGCTTCGTCATGTCCTGCTCGTTCACCAACCAGGTAAACACACAATCGTCATCAACATGTTGCAGACAATGGGTTATGTATCTACAGGTGATAACATGGGCTTCCAATCTTATGTGTGTTGCAGGTTATTGCTCAGCTGGAGTTGTGGAACGAGAGGAAGAGCGGCAAGTACGAGAAGAAGGTGTACGTTCTCCCCAAGCACCTGGACGAGAAGGTGGCGGCCCTCCACCTGGGCAAGCTCGGCGCCAAGCTGACCAAGCTCACCAAGTCACAGTCTGACTACATCAGCATCCCGGTCGACGGCCCTTACAAGCCCGCTGCCTACCGGTACTAGATGATGTGCACTGCCATCATCGGCTGGCTGGCATGCTTGAGCTCTAGCAACGTTTGGCAAATCTGAACTCTGCCCTCTCGATTATCAAGAACTACTGTATCTTTTTTTTCCTTTGCGCGTTATTATCTTAGGCTGCGGATTTGTTATGGGTGGTGTTTTGAGGCTGGTGTTGGATGGATGGGTGTTGGAGGAGGCGTTTGTTTTTGCTGAGAAATAATGGAGTCGTTATTATTGTTCTTGGTTTATGGGATGTCAAAGGCGGCTTTTGTTTATCATAGTCGATGGTCTTATTATACATAGTGTGGGTTTCTGGGACTTATGTTCAACATTGGTAAGCTCGCCGCATGACATACATACCTGAGATCTCACACAAGGACATGCACGACGGTATGCCTGTTTGGGCATGCTAGCCCAGTTGTCGATAAGTTTATTCTTGTCCCCTGGCAAAATTAGCACATTCATCAAGATGGCACCGACTTCATTGTTCGCCAGTCAGACTGCGTGTTTCACTTGTGGAACGAATGGTTTACATTGAATGATATAACTTTCAAAATGTTTTATTTTTCACTAGCCCTTTTCAACTGTGCGTAGAAAAAAAAATCATTTATAATTGAGGTTTGTGAGCTCCTCTAATTTGATTGCTGACATCTGCAATTGCTACTCTGGCCGTGGCATGCTGATCTGCTGTCAGGAATTAGTACATTTTTTGTCATACAAATTTCACTTATATTTACTATCAGTATTCAGTACACCGCAGATGTAAGCTCTATTATTTGTGAAGTGGTGCGGTGATTTCAGAAAAAACGTTTGCTTAATCTCTGTTATACACGGTAGTGTAATTTTTGCAATACATAGAAATGAGTATCTCTAAGATGTTGTAGCCTTGTAGGATTAGATAACTTACATAAATTTTATGTCGAGATTATGCCTTAGTATCAGTTTATACTAGATGTAAGTCTACATGTTTCTGCTTGGTGTCGATGTTTAATTTGATGATTAGAAGTAACTATGGCGTTTTGACTATGAATTCCGAAGACTCCATGAGATGGTTGTCCGAATTCCGATCATGTAGGAGCAGTTTTATGATATGGCGGTGTTGAGATCCCATAACTAGCCGACATACCGTGGCCGAAGATTTTCCGGAATTGAAAACATAGGCTAAAATATTTGGTGTTTTGGTGATATTAAAAGATAACGGCGTTTTGCTAAAAGTAACGCTATATCTATTCACTGTAAATGTGATATGTGGTGTTTTGGTGATATCAAAAGATAACAGCAGAACAAGCGAACAACTGGGGCCTGTTGCACATATATATGCTGTGGGCTGATCTATTGTTGGGTTGCATCATAGCCTGGATTTCTAGCCTCCAGTGCAAATTAATTGGGCTAACCTGATGCACATTAATAAGTATTGTTGATTTCAAACAACTTTGTACTAAATCAGCGACACATGTGTGCGAGGGAGAGTATACTGCATACATATTTCTTCCTGCTGATACCTGGTTTCGCAATCTATCTATCTATACTTTTTATAAAATAAAACCCCACTAATATGCATTAAATTAGTCTATGTCTACTCTATATGCAATCTATTCACATTATTAATTCTTTTAATCATACAATTTGCACGTTATATATACAAACATTTCATAGTGATTAAATTTTGATTCTCGACTATTGTGGCAAATCAAATCATTGATATTCGCGATTTTTCCCATTTCATGCTTCATATATTCTTTCTTTCATAATAGAGTTTAAAAAAACTCCACTGCAACGCGCATGGTATATTTCTAGTTTGCAGGATACATAAACACTCCAATAACACTAAAACTAAAGCATGGAACCGCGGGTCCAATATCTCTTCTCCACCATCCCTGTTTGAAAGGATCTTTCTCCCATACTGAGATTGAACAACCATTGTATTTTTAGAGGGATATTGGGTCCGTAATACCTCAGGGAGGATGCTCGCCTTAAAGATCCAAGCAAACGTCCTTCCAAATAAGCTAGCTAAATTTCTTAGCAATTTTCACAGTTCCTAACACTATACAAGAATTAATATTTTACCACGAAAGAGGATAAGTACAAACAGAACGTTACTAGCTCGTGATACGAAATAAGTCAATCAACTTTTAGATCCAAGCAAACGTCCTTCCAAATAAGCTAGCTAAATTTCTTAGCAATTTTCACAGTTCCTAACACTATACAAGAATTAATATTTTACCACGAAAGAGGATAAGTACAAACAGAACGTTACTAGCTCGTGATACGAAATAAGTCAATCAACTTTTGATCACTATTGTCAGCCATTGCGATGGACCTCGCCGCCTTGTCCTTGATGCTCGCACACACCTGTGCCATTGTCGGCCGAAGCCCTGGCTGGCCGGCTACACACCCAAGAGCGATACTTGCAATGTCGGTGGCCTCCATGGC
The DNA here is from genome assembly GCA_026929855.1 of Poa annua. Classification (NCBI taxonomy): domain Eukaryota; kingdom Viridiplantae; phylum Streptophyta; class Magnoliopsida; order Poales; family Poaceae; genus Poa; species Poa annua. Next base: position 1,682,578 of record CM049436.1, read on the forward strand.
GTCGTAATCTCCTCCTATTCTACCGTCCACAAGCCCTGCTATCCCAGATGCTCTGACATGTGGCAACACCCTCGTGGTCAGGTATTCGCCGCTGCTCTCTGATGTGCCGGCAGCTGCCGAGCCAGTGACAACCTCGAGCAGTAGCACACCGAAGCTGTAGACGTCAGACTTCTTGGACACGATGCCAGTGCGGAGGAAGAAGGGGTCAGTGTACCCCGGCGAGCCCACAGCAGTGGCAACTCCACGCCTGGAGGTCGCCACCGCAGCAGAGAAAGTGGCTTCACAAGCGGAACCGAGGTCACAAATCCTCGCGCGTGGGGCAGTGTTGGTGCCACCAAGGAGCACATTAGAGGCTGACACGTCACCGTGCACGATGGAGATGGTGTCGTGGAGGTGCTCCAGCGCAAGGGCGATGTCGTGGACGACGTGCATCCGGTGGCGCCATGAGATAGGCGGCACATTGCTTCCGTGCAGGCGGTCGGCGAGGGTGCCACCAGACATGTACTCCAGCACCAATGCACCTCCCTCGTCTGCATCAAGGGGCATTTTTGCAAGTTAACATTTCTGATTATTCCTTCTTAAAAAAAATGAAGTCCTTATTATTTTTTCTAAGTATTTCTTACATTCGACCTTTTTTTATCTATAATACTAAATATATAGACTATGAAAATATAGTTCATCATGTCTCCATTGGTATTGGTTTGGAACCGCGGATGTTGATATGTTTTTTTCTTTAACTTGCTCGAACTTATGGAACCTTGTCTTAAAACCAAAACACACATGACTTATATTTTGGGATCGAGGGACTTGTGATAATTAATTAAGGTAAGACAAGACACTCTAAAACTAGCGAGCAAAAGCTAAGTGAGCCTTTTCTCTAGCATGTCGTTATCCGAAAAGCACGGGAAAAAGAAGTTCAGTGAGGTGGCGTTGTTGTCCTCGATCGTTTGGTAGGCATCACTGATCAACGGGATAATCTACGATAACCCCCCCTGGTCACTTAACTATCGTCCACAGGCCCCTTTGATGGGTCACTGACATGTGGGGTTTAAGTGACCCGGGGGGTTATTAGGGTGAAAGGTGAAAAAAAGAGAGGGAGAGAGGAAAGAACAGGTTCTGCAGCAGCAAGTGGCGACAGTGGAGTGAGCGTAGAGTCAATGCTAAGTTAGCATAAACTTTTTTCGTCGTCAGTTAATTACCGTGGTCGTCGGAGTAGGCCAGGAGCGCGACGAGCCGCGGGTGGCGTCCGACGCGGCGGAGCAGGTCGAGCTCGCGGCGGAACGCGGCGAGCCGGCGCTCCCCGCCGCCGCACCAGCGGTGCACCTTGACGGCGGCCGGCGAGCCGTCGAAGAGGACCCCGTAGACGGCGTTGCCGGAGCCGCCGCGGCCCACCACGGTGGCCTCGTCGAAGCCGCCAGTCAGCGCCTCCACCTCCCGCCACGCCAGCCTCAGAGGCTCCGCCCACTGCTCCTTCAACGCCTTGGTCGGCTTCGGCGCCGGCAAGGCCGGTGATGCGAGCTCGTGCTGCTGCGGCGGCCGTGCCTCGGGGTCGGGCGCGGCGTAGGGGATGCGCGTGGTGGCGTAGGGGGTGGTGGAGGGGCGGAGGGCGGCGAGGCAGAGGCGGAGGAGGAGGAGGGAGATGGCGGCGGAGGAGAGGAGGAGGAGGACGAAGAAGAGAATGGCCAGCGCCATGGTCACGTCCATCATGGCTGGCAGTGGCACCCGCGCCGACGGTGGTGTGTCTCGGCCGAGCTGAGCTGAGCTGAGCTGGGTTGCTTGGAGTGTGGTGCGAGATGAACGGAGGGGACAGAAAGGCCGCAGGATGCCGTGCTGGTGATGCGAATATATGCACCAACTTTCGCCATTGTTTTAGTGGTGGCAGTTATGCATGCATGTAAAGTTCATTTGATATAAATTTCTCAAAAAAAAAAAGTTTGATGTAAATCCTTTTATTTTCTTTCTATCAATTTTTCTGAACTAATTATATTCTGATCGAGAGGCAGTCGGCCGGGCTAGATTTTATTTCTCGAGACCTAAGTTTGTGAGTGAGAGGAGTGAGTGAACTTCAATTGGAATTTGCACCGTTGAATTTTCTTCCTGATACTATATGCTTTCAGAATGTACGGCCCCATATGTTTAACTTTTTTTCGGATAAATTATCTACGTGCACGTACGTCACGTACACGGCGAATTAAAGTTTACACGTGCACCGACCTGGCAAGTTGGATTCTCCAAAAGAAAGAAAAATGTCTTGAACTTTGAACAAAAGGATTCCCTCACGATTTCCCAAGGTTGAACACTGTTTTCCACTTCAACGTGGCTCCGAGCACTTTGCATTTGCAAGGACTGCGTAATATAGAATTTTTTATGGTTAAGTTTAAAAAATAGAATAATGATGTTCGTCTTCTTCGGCGTGCTAGTCCTTTTAAAGGTTAGCATGGTAATTTCCTGTCGGTATACTACAATGAACTCTAATACGATAAATTTTACCAGACTTCGGTGAGAGGGGAGGATATCGGTGTGTCTTCGACTCGATCGCTTGGGGTGGACACAATCCCTAGACTAAAGGCTTGGCTTGGAACCAACAAGGCTCGGCTCATACTCGCCTCAAAGATCGAACGAGCCAAATCTAAACCTTCCGGCCAATATTGACAAGTGGGGTCGGTAAAATTCGTAAGCTGGTTTGAAAACTTGGTGCAAAAAAATAATTTGACGTGATCTTTACTAAAAAACTAATACTTACAATTGTAGTAAAAAATCGACAATCATATAAAAACAATTTGGTTGGCATTAGTTGGGAACCATTTGTGTCGTGTGCATGGTTTTTTGGTTACCGGTCGGTGACCGGACATCCCGAGCACCCCGGGTAAATGGTCGTACCAGATAAAAATCCTTTTTTCTAATTTTAATGAAATTCTCGCTAAATAGTCATATTGTGAACCGATTTTTTTTTTGCATTTTTGAATTTTGGTTTTCAAAATCGTCCGGTAACCGGTCGGGGTTTTCCCGTAACCACAGCAACCGGACGCCCCTCGGGAAAAACATTCTATCAGTAACCAAAACCTTGGTCGTGTGTCACTTATTATACTTCTTGTCAGAACAATAGCAAACAATTATTATATTGTCTAAACAATAAAATATCAAACATATATGTGGTTCTCTCGAATAAAAACACATAAACAGCGCTACCGAATGTGTCGACCCTAAACTCGCAAGCCGGCCAACCTCGGCTTAAGGGTCGATCAAGCCAAGTCAAATCCCTGTTTTGGAAAATTTCTAGACGATATATAAGCCAAGGCATTCCTAGCTCGAAATCGGACAAGTTCGGTCTAACCAAGCCACGAGCCGGAGCGGCTCGTTTTCACCCCTAATATTGCTTGTAGTGGTCTTAGGTGGTTTAAAATTTTATTGTATTTTTTTACTTTTAGGTTTCTTTGGAGTTATCTGTATACCTTTCTATGTAAGAAAAGTAGCTCTATAGGTCTAAGCATGACCCGATGAGCAGAGCACCTGCTCCTGGTGCGGAAAGAAATATTGCTCTTACGGCACCGAATTGATTAGCCAGTCCAGGTTTGCGAAGTAAGTACAACAACATTGCAACACCTTAATTTTACACAGTAATTTCGCCATGTAAAACTGTAGTACGTGCCATGTACTGTACGTACGTACAACCGTGGCCAGTGCTTGCTGTCGCAGTAGATTGAACCTCTTTGTCAAATGTCAAGTAGGAGCAGTACTACGTACATTAGTGCAGTTATACGTCGCGAAGATTTTCGACTAGGTACCTAACTACAGTATATGTTATCGACGCAACCAGCGAGCTACGGACCATAATATAACGATGAATTAATATACCTAACCTAATTGCATACTAACAGTTAAGTCCTACCCATAATGTAGCTTGTCTTGTTCAGCTCATAGAACGTCAGTTTGTCCTGTGAGTTCTACTATACAATCTACTCAATTTCAGGACTTTGTACTGAATGCTGTAATTTGCGCATGAGCTGAATAAAATTGACGCCTCTGGCGTCCTCAGTTGTTCAAAAAAAAAACATACAACCATTTTTTAACACACACACACACACACACAGAAAATACATACTGTAGTTCTCTGGTATTGTCCAAACAACAAGTAATATAATGTAGCTACTCGTTGAAGCTATAAGATTTTGCGTTGTAATTGCTTGGTTAGGTGCTGGACTTTTGTGTGGACATGTCAGGGCTCTAGCTAAGTTTTTCATGTGTCCATATATATATATGCAGATCGATCGAGTTTGGCCACATGCATGAAGATGCATGGTTCATGGAGTTTTGCTGCTTGGTGAGCCATCGCTTTCTTGGTTTCATGCTTCACAAGTCATCCACAAGCTGCTTCTCTTTGTCTGGGTCGAGCTAGCTCGTGACCGGCCGGCCATTACACGGGCACTAATTAGCTTGTGATTGACTCGATCTGACTGAGATCCAGCCATGGCGCCGTGGAGGGCATGGCAACAAAAGGTATCATCAAATGAAGAACATTTTATGTAGAGTGATTGTTGGTAGGTTTATCATGGGAGTGTGATGTGTATGTGTCATGCATTGCTTCTACGTAGTACTACGTGCTCTCGTTGTCATGGCCGCTGCACTATACCTTTCGCCCCGAATTATTTGGGGAAAAGAACAGATTCTAGGTAATAAATAATGCACGCATAGTACCTATACCTACTGCCATCTCAAGTTTAAAAGTCTATAAAGGATTAAAGGGTAAGGCGTGACGAGAGCAGAGAATTGCAACTCTTAAGTGCGTATTTCAATCACGCATGCATTAGTACATTGCAGTAGCTAAGCTAGTCCTAGAGATCTTGAAGCGGAGGAGGGAGAAAACCAAGCCAAAAAGAAATCAAACAAAAAAAGGTGAATATTTTCGTGCTACTTTTTATGTAGTTATGACTTATGTGTGCCTCAAGAATCAAGATGGATGGTATGGCTGGCCTACTGTCATTTATGCTGACATAACACACACTTACCAAATCTAATTTACTTAAGCAACAACATTCGTAAGAGCCCGAAAAAGGGACACCATTCCAAACATTGAGAGAATCATGCATACATGTGTCCAAAATGATCTCTAGCTAAAACCTTCAAAGATCATGGAAACAACAGGCTTACAAGTGTGTTAGTCTCTACATCAAAATCATTATATGTATTTTTTCGCTCATGGCGAATTTTCTTGTAGCTGAATGAGGTTTCAGAAGTTTCAGGTGCACGACTGGTTGCAGCTCTTCATGCTGCTGGCTTTCTCACGTTTACTCTGAAGAAAGTGTGGGTTTTTTAGCGCTACAGCCTACAGGTTGACGTTCTGGTACCAGGCTAAAGCTTTGGTGTTTGCATGCATCATATATATCCATACATTGTGCTTTATTTCAAGACAAAGGGGAACCTGGTACTTACTAATTTCATCTTTGTATGATTAGGTTAAGTTTCAGTACTGTACTAGTCTGAAGCATTGGGTTTCTGGGATGCTCTGGTTGAAGTTAGCTGCCAAACTGCAATGTTCTTGACATGGAAAATACACCGATACGAGCAGTCGTATGAGAAATGGAGTATTTTAATGCTTGAAGCAGTTGTAGCGGTGATGTCAGGCGTACTCTGGCCAAGTTGACAAGCATTCTGTATTTGTGTTATTTCAAACACATTCGAGAACCAATGGCACGGCTCAAAATTCAGATCAGCTTCAGCAATCTTTCAGAAAGAGGCCCGAAATTGGTTGAGGGAACCATGGCTGTCAAGATTCAGTCTGTAGACATCGTTGTGACCATCATCAAGTGTCACTACACCTGTACATGTCAGCAGTGTTGTCTTCTAACTGCAGCATCTATCCACAGTAATGGGAGCGTTTTACATGCTTGCGATAAAAAGATGTTCGATACGCATACTCAATATTGTCAATTCTGTTTTGATGACAGACAGTTGAGAGCTGGACCCTGCTGTTGCAACTCTGCATTCTTAACTTCTAACAGGAGTTTTTGCCATCTGCAGATGACCGAAGCAGACAGAGCCTTTTAAATGGCAGATACTACTGCAGGAGAAGTATATATATGGTTCCATGTTTGTCATTTGTCAAGGTAAAATAAAATTACAGTCTCTTCGCGTTGCATCTTTTTCTGGGAACCTATTTCTATCTCATCAAACCTCCAGAGTGCCAAGGCTGTCCAATGCTTTCATGGTCCGGACCGAAGCTGCCGGAGCACGGAAATGCTAATTAACATCCGAGCATTGTTCAGCTAAGTTCAGTTAGGGAATTAAACTAGAATATGCATGCTTCATTTTTAAACAAATGGGAACCTTGTATTTACTTTTTTTCCCTTCTTTTTATGGCTTGGTTAATTCCAATTCCGTACGAGGTGCTCTGGTTTCCAACAAGTCAAGTGGTGCTGCCAAGTACACATTGACATTAAATTTCATGTTGTGAAAGATAGGGTTCAAGATCAAATAATCAAAATTCTGCTTATAAGTACTAAATCTATGATTGCTGATCCCATAACTAAAGGCTTACCTCCCAATCTCTTTTGAGAATATACTGCTAGCATGGGTCTAATGGAACGTCTATACTTATTGGGGCAATTGTATAACTGAGATCTCAAATGTTGCTCTTTGGTAAGATAGTTTGTTCTGTTAGTAAGTGCACATAATAAGAAAGAAAGAAATGACCATAAGAAAGGAGTACGGGCGCATGCACATACGAATCCTGACCATAATTAAATAATAATCCAAAGTTGAGATGGAGTGCTATGCTATAGATAATGGGGTTCCAGTGATGATTATACTGTTGATGTGAATATGTTGTCTTGGTACAGTGCTTTATTGATGCAAGGACTGATGGTTTTAACCATTTGATAGAGTGGGAGAATGTTAAAAAAAATAAGTGATCAAACCGTCAATAAAATTAAAAATTTGTTAGGATAAGGTGACCCAACAGTAAACATGGGCTTAGACCTCATCAAACGCTGATTACTAAGCTACCGTGATTAGGGAGGCTGTGGGGGGAGGGGGTGGGGATTCCGCTATTATGGTTGGTCCCAAGTCAAATGCAGCGCAATATAGAAAGGGGTAGACCTATCACTTATCATCATCGTGGTTAGTGTGCTAAACTTTCTCCAGACATTCACTCCAAAACCAATCTGTAGGCGCTGCCCATTGACCTGAACAACTTTCATTGATCCAGCAAGGTGTCGGAGATCAGAGCGACTACGCTGCTACGCCTACACGTCGGAATCAACTCTCCATCGACTACGATGGGCTCTCCAAACTCAGCTTTAATCCACGACCTTAATTCCACATTAGACAAAATAGTTCACATTATTAGGTAAAATCTTGATTATCATTGCCTAAGTACTGTCTAAATTAGTTCATCTACAGTAATAATTTACACAACAAATAGTCATGTATATTTTTATACTGAACTTTTTTACCTCGTCGCATCGCAACAAGGTAAGACATATTGATTTGTTGATTATATTATTCTATATTAGATGCACATTTACCCTTTGGAATAAATAACAACACTAACAACTCAAATGCTCATTTAAAAGGAAGCACAAATTTCAAAACAAACATCATAGTTATCGTTACAATTAAATTTGTAGTGTTAATATCAGACCACCTTTTGTTGCAAAAGTTATTTTATCATTTAATTTGTTGTGTTTAAAATTTACTTATAGGGTATTTTCACCGAAAACTTAAGCAAACTTGTGTTCTCACATTATTCTACAAATTTATGTATGCTATTGATCTATTACAATGTGATTGTATATGTATGATTTTCCTCAGTATCATTAATATTTATATAACTTTGTAGAGTGCTTGGAGAGCATACAAATCTAGGAAATAACTTGGCAGAGCTATCTAGCATCTAACACTATGAAGTTCGTGTGTAACAAAAATAGATATTTATTTATTTTTGCATTTTTTCATGCAATCCAAGCATACTAAGTTTCAATTAGACGACCCGGCCAAGTTCTTTTCAGCTTAGCCTATTCCAGAAACGCCTTAATCTTAGCTGCCCTAGAAAAAATATGGTGGAAATGCCTTGCAACAACGGGCCCCACCTAAAATGGTATAAATTAGCGCACCGCTTGAAAATGAAACAACAGACGCATGATCCAAAAAAAAAACGACCTGGTGTGCAATAAGGGTTGCTATCTCGGTCTTAAAATTATTGAGGCATCCAGTGTGGATTAGAATCTTGCCACCAAACGAGTGCACACCGAAATGATCATTTTTTACGACAATCACCTCCCCATCGAGGTCACGAAGATGCTCTGACTGTGGTTGCACTGCCACTTTCCCCTGCTTATGGCTCATGGTGGCCCACATGTTACCCTAGACCGAGCTCTCGATATTGTAAGGGGAGCTGCCATTGGAGGTGCTCTTGATGAGGAGGGCGTGGTGGACTCCCGCGGATGACATTGGATGCAATGAGACGAACTTGGGTGGTCTCAGGGTAACGTTGTCGCCGAGCTTCTTCTTAATATTATTGAAGACAAAGTTGCCGAATTTGCGCTCATTCGAGGGGCATAGGATGACCCATTGTGCGCAGTTGGTGTAGGGAATGATCTCGTGGTGGCAAAGCCCACCGGCTACGACAAACGTGAGAAGGACTGTCGTCGCGACCTTCCTTACAATTGGGTTCAACACCCTTTTCCATGAACAAGCCGCCGATAGCGCCGACCGGCGAGGGATGAGCCCTTGGATGGAATCAAAGACCCTCGCTGCTCGCGGTGGTACGTGGTGGGTGTACCGAGAAGTCAGGGGCGGCTGCACATGCTTGTAACGGTGGAGGAAGGTTCACGTACTTCTTGAGGAGAGACCGTCTGAAGCACATACCCTATCCTTCCCGATAAATATTGGTCCGCCGTGTGTCGAGGCGTGTGGGTAATAGAGAGGACTCCCAACAAATATGGGCGATGCATATATCCTTACGGCTTTTAATCACTTATAGTATTACCTTATTAATAATATTTAGACGAGAGACTCTAAAATTGTGAACAAAAGATTATTAAGAAATAACTAGCTAAATGCCCGTACGTTGCTACGGCTTTAGCTAGATGAACATGTTATGCCAAAATTTGAAAGTTAATCAGAAATGTGGTATTAGATTTTGGTTGATTACGAATTTATGAAATGGTTAGCGATAAACTCTATCTTTGCTCCACCTCCTATGTCCCTCGTCGTACAAGCTTCAATGACGTATATATTGTGATTTTGCATTTCATGAACTTTCAAATAATCCGTGACAATATCGAAATTCATGGTAAAAAGTTGTCCAAATTGTACAAACCACTTCGAAATTCATTACATATGAAGTTACTTTGAAACAAGAGTCTCCAAAAACCTGCCAGATTTGCCTTTTATCTAAAAAAAACCTGCAAGATAACATCAGGTGGAGGCTTCCTTGACGCGAACTTGACCATGGTACAGTTGCAACGCCTTCTGCATGACCTTGTCCTGTGATATAAGCCGTGATCTTGTCTTCCATGAAGGATGGAAGCTGAAGTAATCTTTCCACGCCGACTCCCCGTCGGACTCTCCTTCCTGCCGGAAGACCCTAGGGGCTACACGTGGATCGTAACCGGCGGCAGCGAGTAGCATAACTCTACAGCGCAGCTAGCTCGCGGGCCGTCCGATCCCCGCGCGCCTTCAGGTTTTGTTTATTCGGCCCGTATTGCTCCCCTGGGTTGTGTTTTGGGCTGCGTTTTTTTTTTCGGCAGCCCGTTTATCTATATCAGGGTTGTCTGCGCGCTGTTTTTTTTTTTTTGGGGGCCTCCTTTTGTGCAGGTCGGGGGGTTAGTTGGATGTTTTTCTTTTTTCATTTAGATCCAGTAAATACTTATTCTCAAAAAAAAAAAAGATCCAGTAAATACTTGAATTTTTTCTTGATTAGTTTTTTCTGTTATGCGTGGGGGATTTTTCCTGTCTTTTATTTTTGGCCCCTTCGTACAGGGAGATCATTTTCTAGGTTTTTTTTCTCATTTTCTTGTTGTTTTTAGCAATTTTCTGAATTATTTTCATCTTTTTTTTGTTAGCTTTTTTTTTTGGTTAAATTTTATTGAGCTCAATTGTGAGGCCTTGTACACGATTCGTATTTTGAGCGAGTATTTGTTTTGTATTTTGTCATTTTTACTATTTTTGATAGAGTTAGTTGCAACGTGGGTTGTTACTGAGGGGTGGGGGGTTATGATCCCGTGGTTGTCGTTTTATTTGTTTTGTATTCAGTTGCAACTCGACTCGCAACTCACACATCCTCGCACCCATTTTTTGTAGTTATAGCTAGTTGCAACTTGACATGCAGCTGACCCTATCCGTAGTCTATCGCAACTTGACATGCAGCTCATGTCGACTTGTAGCCAGTTCCATCTCGACTTGCAACCGACACACGCCGCTATGTTTTGTAATTGAGTTGCCCCTTTACCCTCCCCCGGAGTCAGTTGCAACTTGACTCGCAACTCACACATGCTCGTGCCATTTTCTGTATTTATATCTAGCTGCAACTTGAGACGCAGCTAACCCAATCCGTAGTCTGTCACAACTTGACATGCAACACTCGTCGACTTTGTAGCCAATTGCATCTCGACTTGCAACCGACACACGCCGCTATATTTGGTAGTTGTAGTTGCCTTTTACCCTTCCCCCCCCCCGCGGGGTCAGTTTGCAACTCGACTCGCAACTCACACATCCTCGCGCCCATTTTTTGTATATTTTTATATCTAGTTGCAGCTTGACATGCAGCTGACCCTATCCGTAGTCTATCACAACTCGACTTGCAACCAACTCACACATCCCCGCGCCCTTTTTATATATTTTTATAGCTAGATGCAATTTGAGAGAGCGGGAACGAATCGATGGGAAGCAAATTAATGGATGAGTCGCGTATGTGTACGTGCATGTGCAGCTCACCTGCACGAGAAAAAAATCGGAAAAAAAAAGATGGACGTAGAGCAGCTAGCTGATGCAAACAAGAATGGGTCCATTCATTGGCTAGATAAAAGAAAAAGAATCGGTCCATATTTGAGAGAGAGAGAGAGAGAGCACGAATAATCGGAAGGATGGGTGTTCTTATCAGAAATTTCGCAAGGGGATCGGCCAAACAAAAATTAACAAATAATAGACAAACGAATCGGCCCAACAAAAAAACGAAAAACGGCCCAACAAAAGGCCACGGAGGAAGAAGCCACCGTTTCTGGGCTGAGTCCGTCGCTAACGTTGGTTGACTGGGAAAACGTTTATTTCCCAGTCAACTGATCATTATATCTCAAAAAAAAAAAGTCAACCGATCATTAGAGACACCCCCAAAATAAACCTCCTTCGTTTGCAAGCTTCGTCACAAAGTTTGCAATGCATATGCATCAGATAAACCGGCCCTATAATTCTGCTCATGGATGCTTTCTGCTCAGAGAAGCGCTCCTGTGCTTTCCCAGAATTTTTTTGCACGAATTTTAAAGCACATTAATGGCTGTGATTAGGGGTGGAGATTGGGGGTGCTAATCCCATCTAGTTAGTACTCCTCTTACATCACTTTTATACCCCATATGAACTTAATCACAGCCGTCGATATGCTTTAAAATTCGTGCAAAAAAAACTTCCGGGAAAGCGCAGGAGCATTTCACTTCTGCTCATCAGATAAACCGGCCCTAATAAGCTTCGTCACAAAGTTTGCAAGTTTCCACGATTTGTGCCATCTATCCCAAGAATCGGTCCTGCAGCGTGTGGACTGCCTGATCCGTCCCGTTTTTAGATCAGAGCTCAAGACCTAAAGCCAGACCAGGGTACTCTAATCTGATGTATTTGCATCTCCTGAAGCACACGCACGCCACGCCAGCAGGTGCAGCGTTAAGACTGAAACTGACGAAACTGAACTAAGCGCATCGTCACCGACACCCCACCCCCAAATTTCTGTCCGCTTTGGGCTTACAAGTCATTCAAATTCAGATACTGAGAGGAAATAGATGGTCTACCGAACCGTTCCTTCAAAATTCAGGAACTGAGATTCTGCGAAAACAGACACTGTGGAATATGATGTTGATCAGCTGTACAGATTTTAAATGTCTGAAGAAAGGTAAAATACTAACCAAAAGAAATACTACTAGTATATGGACCTTAGTAAAGGTGAAATAATCAAGAACGAGATACGCGCCGAGTAACCAAAAGAAAAGAAACTTTACAAAAGGATTATACGTACCTTCTCTTCATACTTCATAGAAGGAAGACACTAACTCGATCAATCAGTGGATGGGGATTTCCTACTAGGTGATAATTGTCTGAAGGGAACAGGTCTTCATAATTTAAGCAACGGCACTACAGAAGTCACACATACGCACGCACTTAGTTAAACTTATACCAAAAATATACTCCCTCCGTCCCAAAATAAGTGTCTCAACTTTGATATTTTGGGACGGAGGGAGTATATGAATGACCATGCAGCCAACCAACCATAATCATCTTGGTAAAATATTATCCGGATGATGCAACAATTCAATTACAAAGTACTACCCCTGTACCCTAATACTACCAAAGATTCTGGCAAGCTATTAGGAAAACGTCAGTTGTTGGTTCCTTCCCTAGCGCAAACTCGTCCGTGGTACAGTTCCAATGCCTTCTCCATGACCTTGTCCTGTGATAAAAGTTTCAATCTTGTTTTATGCGAAGGGTGAGAGCCGATGTAATCATCCCATGATGAGTCTCCTCTGGTCACCACAAGTTTCTTCCACACCTTAGGGGCAACTAGTGGATCAAAACCAGCGGCGGCAAGTAGCATGATTCCGATGTGATCTGCCTCTGTCTCCGTCCTACAATGTATGACAGACAGAACCACATGAACCGGTGCATGCATACACGCCCAATTCAAAGTGTGTAGGACATAACCACGGTCTTCAAGATGTGATGGTGTTATTACAATATAAATTTTCTATGCAAACATATTTGGCATAGCATTATTATATATGAAATACGATATTCTCAATCATTTTAGCTACCTTTCATGAAGACGAAGAGAAGTATAAATGTGCTTAATTTGGCTAATTAGCCAGCAAGCTCATGTTTATAATAGTATACCTTCGTGAGAAAGGCAGTAGTTGCTTGCGGAACGGAAATGGAGTAACCCTGGTGATTTCGATCAGATGCCTTGCGATGACGTGTCCGATCTGTAAACAAGAAGAGTGCATGGATGGCTTGTCAATTCTTGCTCAAAATCGAGCACTTGAGGGCATCTCTAACCGATCCCCAAAAAAACCGTTAGAGGAGTAAAAATGGATAGGAGACACACCTAACTGATCCCCAAACCGGTTAGAGCAGTAAATATTTAGGAGTCGGAGGAGTAAAATTGGCATCCGATGAGTAAATTTAGGAGTCGGCCGCCACTCTAGAGAAAAAGTCCCGCCTCCTCCCCTGTCGCACCCATTCCCTCCGGCGTCGCCGTCGATGACCGTCATACCCCGCCGCCCCCACCACGGTCCCTGTGCCGCCCTCCGGCTCACCTCTCCGTCGCTTTTAGCCTCTCGCCGTCGCCCAAATCGACGGGAGAGCTAGTTTCTGCCGGCCGCCGCCCGATTTGGAGCAAATCGGGCTCCGTCGGCGTCGATTTGTCGCATCGCAACCCGGAGCCGCCTCCTAGGAGGCCGGCCACCACCGATTTCGCGTCGAGGCTTGCCCCCTCCTCCTTGCCCACCACAGATCCCGCGCGGCCCGGGGTTGCCCTCGCCTCCCCCGCCGCCCACGACGGGTTTGGTCGGGACCTCTGGCCGGAGTTGGAAGATGCAAGGCCGGTCTCCTTGGAAGATGCTGCCGGAGATGGACCGCTTCCACCGCTCGCCGCAACAAACACAATCTAAAAAAGTGATGTTTCCCTCTTTTTCTTCAGGTAAAATTGGAGTAGAAGAAGTTGTGGCTTACTTGATTTTTGTTACAAATGAAGTACAAGAAATTCTACATGGACGGAGGACGAAGACAATGAGTTGTATTTTGCATGGCACCATCAAACTCTTGTATACGATGCATTATACCAAGAAAATGGTGTCCGTCCACTATTAGAACTTTTTTGGAAGATAATTCATAAGTGTTTCGACGAAAAGACAAAAAGGAGAGGGTGGCTTGCTTTTATCGATCTTAAATAGATGGCACATTCTTGCGTATGCGTTCTAATGCATAATTCTTGAGTGGTGCTTGTACCGGTTTGTATCGGGTTTAGAGAAGTATGTACTCTCGTTTATGTATCGTTTATATCGGTTTGTGTTGTATTGACTACGTACTAATCTATGATAATATATGTGTTTGTATGGACCTATTGTATTGTAAATATGGGAAAGAAAAGTTTTACTCCTCTAAAGATAGGGATTCGGTTAAGTTTTAAAGGAGTACTTATACTCCTCTAAAAGTTTTACTCCTCTGAAGTTTTGGCGATCAGTTAGAGATGTCCTGGGTCCATCTCTAATAGGGTAGAAAAACCTACCTCGTGCGCAAGAACCGTGGCAACCTCGGCATCAGTGTCGAGATAGTCGAGCACTCCGGTGTGGACGACGATCTTGCCACCCAGGTGGGCATGCGCTTGAAAACGCTTGTTTCTGACGACGATCACCTCCAAGTCGAGCTCATCGGCACAACTGCCCTTGGGAGAGGAGCCGCCGCCATTGTCGTCTTCTTCGCAGGGGCTCTGATCGGTGGGAAGGATGCGATGGATCCCACGGATGATATCGTCGGCGATGCGGCGGACGCGGACGGTGTCGGGGTCACACGGGCCGAGGATGTTGTCGCCGTGCTCCTTCCTTATACGATCCATGGTTCTGTCACCGGAGCTCTTCTCATCTGAGCGAGAGTAGACGACCCGGTGGACGCGGTTGGTGTAGGGCACGGTCTCCTCGTGGCTGATCGCGTAGAAGACGGCAAACGCTGCAGTTTTCGGCAGGAAGTAGGCGAGGAAGGCCGCCCCGACGACCTTCCTCCACGATCTCTGGAGCCACCCACGGAGGAGGTGCGTCGCCGGTAGCAGCGGCGTAGGGGCTCGCTGTCGCTGGTAGCAGCGAGTCAGCGGCGGCTGCGCAGGCTTGTAGCGGCGGAGGAGGGAGAGGACGGAGCGCGAGCTCCTCAACCCCAAATAGCTGCTCATCTTGCCGACGTTTGATCAGCCGAAGGATTTTCGCCGGAGGTTAATTAACGGACGGTGCACGTATTGACTGACAGGATGCAGGTTTTGTTGACCTACGTATTTGAAGTGCACTCGGATTCACCTTTCGGTTTAATTTCGTACACGTCATCATCACAGATTAATATCATCCAGCACGTGTATATGCAAGGCATGTGATGAAAGTACGCGTGATTTTTGTTTTTCGATCGCGTTCGTCCCTTTTTGAAACAAAATTCTAACACTCTAGCAAAAAAAAAAATTACAACAAACAATCGTAATATCTTTTCCAGAAGATGTTACCAGAAATGCAAAAAAAGAAACATCCTATTTCTTCGAAAAAGAAATGCAACGAAAGGTTGGTCATGCAGTAGACTATTGCAAACTGATTGCGCTGTTGTTTTGAAGACTCTGAAAGAGAAAGGCCTGGACCGGTCACCTTATTTAAAACTTGTGATGAAGTTGAAAGAGAGATGATTAATGGTCCAAGGGAGCTTGTTATCGTGAAAGTAGACCGTCAACAGAATAAGGTTGCAGATTTTCTAGCTACACAGACGAAGATGGGACGTGTCAACCGTGTTTGCTCCGAATGTTCCCCTTGTATTATTTCAGACTTTGTAGTTGCTGATTGTAACCTTCTTATTCCTGAATAATAAAGCTCTCACCTTTTGTGAAAAAATAGATATTTGCAAAAAAAAAAAATCATTCAGGAAGATGTTACACTCGTGCAAGAACAATTTCGTAAAATAGGAAAAATAATTCAATGAAAGGTGGTTTCACGATTTTTTTTTCTAAGAACATCTTACAAAAATAATTCAATGAGCTATGGGGGATTATAGGGCGAAGAAGGGAAGTGAGTAGAAGTTAGTGCACGATCGAAGAGTTAGCACGGTGGTGCTGACAGCCAATAGTGTATCTGAGAGCTAGCTCGGCGCCCCTGGCTGCTCCCTCCCTCCCAGGGGCATGGGCGAGGGGGGGTGGGGGGCTCTTGTCAATTTTTACTATTATTTGGCGTAGTTGTGTTGCTTCCCACGTGGAGAATAGCAGGATGCCGAGGATATTTCGGACACCGGTGCATCTAGGTTGCATCTAGCAGCTGGTGGTGATTTATGTGCTTTTTCATGGTGCTCCGGTGGTCGGGGTTAAAGGTGGAGGTGCTGGGATCTACTACGCCCCCCACTAATAAGCTCGAAAAGGCCTCTCTAGATGTGAAGGACTTTGCAAGCAATATCTAAAGGCTATGTTCATCAAGGAGATGGTCAAAAGGAATGGATGAAGGCGTTGCTTCCATCTTGCTGGTTTGCTACTCGTGTTTCATAGAGTCAACCAGCTACGAACTGTGTGACGACACAGCCGTCTTGTCGCAGCTTGAGATGGTCGAAGGGCGACCAACTCATCTTCAACTACGACATGAGAGCTTCCAGAGTACGGGCCCAAGTTGTTTGTCCCCAGTGCTGGTACCACTCCTCCAGCCGTCGAGTTCATGAGCATTAGTAACTTTAGTTTAAGTTTTTATTGTTATTTTCTTCTATTAAAAATGGAACTTTGTATTTGAACCATCAAAATGCTCATGTTATCTTCTCCAGGTCCGTGGAGAAGTTAAACCACCCTATAAACGCCTAAAATGAGTTCATCTTAAAAAGTGAAAGTTTTTCGAAAGGTGTCATCAATTTATCGACTACCCTAAGCGGGAGCAGTTGCAGGTAAAGATTGCTGTGAGGGCCTTCATTTGCAGAGGTGGGGACATGATACGAACCTGCAGTCTTCAAGTCACGAGGCTGCATTTTTTCCTTTGAATTACTCATTTTTTTGAATTTCACCGGTCTGCTTCGCATCGCGCTAGGTGAGACGACGATAACCCGTCCAAACAAGTTAAACATGAGCTGGCCATGATTTTAGCCTCACCGTCTCGCATTGACCCGACCTAGACTAGTGAAAGACAATGTTATGAACTAACTTTTTTTTTGATAATTATCTTTTAAATATGATTGTTTTGATTTAGCGTATACCACGTATACCACGCGATACAATGTTATGAACTAACTAATACTAACAAATAACAAGGTACTCATTCTCAAAAGAAAAAAAGCTAACCAGGTACTCCTCTTCGGGGCCACCAAGGAGTTGGGCTTGGGCTGGACCGCCTCATACATGGGCCGGCCAGGGCCCGAGGATGGTCGGTTCGTCGTCTCGAACCGACCCAGACCTGACCTAGACTAGGCAAAGCCAGTGCCACTGCTCGTTTACTGTATTTCCAATCTCGCGCCGCCGCCTTCCCCCCCAAATCCGCCCCCCTTCTCCGGCGTCGACGACTCGCCGCCAGCCCAAGGAGGAGGCGCCGCCACCACCCGAGGCGGCGGAAGCCGCGCCACGGCCCGCTGCACCGGCCCGCTGCACCGCAGGTAACGACCAGCCGCAGACCCTCTCTCAAACCCTAGCTTCTAAACCCTAGCCGCCGCTTCCGCTTCGATTCGATCCCGACGAGCTCCTCCTCACCCGATCTGCGGTGCTTGCTGCAGCGGCCATGGCGAACCTGGGCGGGGGCGCGGAGGCGCACGCGCGGTTCAAGCAGTACGAGTACCGCGCCAACTCGAGCCTGGTGCTCACCACCGACTCGCGCCCGCGGGACACGCACGAGCCCACGGGCGAGCCCGAGACGCTCTGGGGCAGGATCGACAACCGCAACTTCGGGGACCGCGCCGTCCAGGCCAGGCCCCCCGAGCTCGAGGAGCGGCTCACCAAGTCGCGCAAGAAGAAGGAGCGCGGCGCAGCCCCTGACGGCGGGGACGTCGACCTGCCGCGCAAGCGCAGGCGCCGCTCCGCCGCCGCGCGCGAGGAGAGCGTGCTCTCCCTCGCGGACGACGTCGTCTACAAGCCCCAGACCAAGGAGACCCGCGCCGCCTACGAGGCCATGCTCAGCGTCATCCAGCAGCAGTTTGGGGGGCAGCCCATGGACGTGCTCGGCGGCGCCGCCGACGAGGTGCTCACCATCCTCAAGAACGACAAGATCAAGAACCCCGACAAGAAGAAGGAGATCGACAAGCTCCTCAACCCCATCCCCACCCAGATGTTCGAGCAGTTCGTCTCCATCGGGAAGCTCATCACGGATTTCCATGACGCCAGCGATCCTGACGCCGCGCCATCTGGTGATGGCGGCGACACCACCATGGATGATGATATTGGAGTTGCTGTGGAGTTTGAAGAGGACGACGATGATGAGGAAAGTGATTTTGATCAGGTACGAACATGCATCCATCTCTCAACCTTGTGTCTACAACAATCCCTGGTTTTTTATTGCTATGCCTGGCTGGAAGTCTGGAACGTACCATATCTATATACCTGTCTGTATAACCTCCAATGTTTCCCTTCATCATCAGGTACAAGATGAGTTGGATGAGGATGATGACGACCTGGGAGAGTTGAACCGTCCTGGAGGCATGCAAATGGGCGGTGAGTTGGATGATGATGATCTGCAGAACTCCAACGAGGGGCTCAACATAAACGTGCAAGATATTGACGCCTACTGGCTTCAGAGAAAGATAACGCAAGCATATGCTGATATCGACCCCCAGCAGAGCCAGAAGCTTGCTGAGGAGATCTTGAAGATAATTGCTGAGGGTGATGACAGAGATGTTGAGAATCGCCTTGTCATGGAGTTGGACTATGAGAAATTCGATCTCATCAAATTGGTCCTACGCAACAGGTTCAAGATAGTCTGGTGTACCCGCCTAGCCAGGGCTGAAGATCAGGAAGAGCGGAAGAAGATAGAGGAAGAGATGATGGCTAACCCAAGCCTAGTTCCAATATTAGAGCAGCTACATGCAACCAGAGCCTCCGCAAAGGAGAGGCAGAAGAATCTGGAGAAAAGCATCAGGGATGAGGCGAAGAGGCTTCTAAACAATGACAGTGCTGGTTCTGAAGGTCCGAGGGAGCGTCGGGCCGTTGAACGGGATATGGAGAGTGGGTGGTTGAAGGGCCAGAGACAGCTGCTTGATCTTGACAACCTCTCCTTCCACCAAGGTGGTCTTTTGATGGCCAACAAGAAATGTGAACTTCCTGATGGATCATTTAGAACACCTCATAAGGGGTATGAGGAAGTCCATGTGCCAGCGTTGAAACCTAGGCCATATGCAGCTGACGAGAAGATTGTGAAGATATCTGAAATCCCAGGGTGGGCTCAGCCGGCTTTTGCTGGAATGCAACAGCTAAATAGGGTTCAGAGCAAGGTTTATGATACTGCCCTCTTTAAGCCAGATAATATCCTTCTCTGTGCTCCAACTGGTGCTGGTAAAACCAATGTGGCCGTGCTTACAATCCTTCACCAGATTGGTCTGCATATGAAGGATGGTGAGTTTGACAATACCAAGTACAAAATCGTCTATGTGGCCCCAATGAAAGCTTTAGTCGCTGAAGTTGTTGGAAATTTGTCGAAGCGGCTGCAAGACTTTGGCGTTACTGTTCGGGAGCTCAGTGGAGACCAGAACTTGACAAAACAGCAGATTGACGAAACACAGATCATTGTCACCACACCTGAGAAATGGGATATTGTCACGAGGAAATCAGGTGACAGAACCTATACTCAAATGGTAAAGCTTCTCATCATTGATGAAATTCATCTACTTCATGATAACAGAGGGCCAGTCCTGGAGAGTATTGTTTCCAGAACAGTTCGGCAGATTGAGACAACCAAGGAGCATATACGTTTAGTTGGTCTCTCTGCAACTCTCCCAAACTATGAAGATGTTGCTGTATTCTTGCGTGTTCGCTCTGAAGGTCTCTTCCATTTTGATAACAGTTACAGACCTTGTCCTCTCGCTCAGCAGTACATTGGGATAACTGTAAGGAAGCCACTGCAGAGGTTTCAGTTGATGAATGAGATTTGCTATGAGAAAGTAATGGCTGCTGCTGGTAAGCATCAAGTGCTTATATTTGTGCACTCTAGGAAGGAGACAGCGAAAACTGCTCGTGCCATCAGAGACACTGCCTTGGCTAATGACACGTTGACTCGCTTTCTCAAGGATGAGAGTGCAAGTCAGGAGATCCTTAGCAGTCATGCAGAGCTTGTCAAAAGCAGTGATCTTAAGGACCTTCTGCCATATGGGTTTGCTATTCATCATGCTGGGTTGGCAAGGGTAGACCGTGAATTTGTTGAGGAACTCTTTGGTGATAAGCATATACAGGTCCTTGTTTCGACAGCTACCCTTGCATGGGGTGTCAACTTGCCTGCTCACACTGTTATTATAAAGGGTACCCAGATTTATAATCCGGAAAAAGGTGCTTGGACAGAATTAAGTCCTCTGGATGTCATGCAGATGCTTGGTCGTGCAGGTAGGCCTCAGTATGACACACACGGAGAGGGAATAATCTTAACTGGCCACAGTGAATTGCAATACTACCTCTCCCTTATGAATCAACAACTGCCTATTGAGAGTCAGTTTGTATCCAGATTGGCAGATCAACTGAATGCAGAGATTGTTTTGGGGACTATTCAGAATGCTCGGGAAGCATGCTCGTGGCTTGGCTACACTTACCTCTACATCCGTATGCTTCGCAATCCAACACTCTATGGTTTACCAGCAGATATTATGGAGACAGACAAAACACTAGATGAAAGGAGAGCTGACTTGGTAAGTACATGCTATACCCATGTCTACTTTTTTAAAGTTGCGTAATATCATCATCCTGTTGATTTATTTTCTAGCATTGTGCCATTGCTTCAGCTGTTGCTTTGTACATATGCTTTCTAGGTTTCATCTAATCTTTGCCCACATCTTTTTGTTGGGGGTGTGGTGGGACTTCGAATCTTAGTATTCTACAGTTTCATGAGCATACAATCTTTTTTAAAGAATCAATGTTAACTTTACTGGGTGTCTGTTGGTATGTTCAGCATGTAGAATGAGTGACATGCTACTATGGGCAATGGCATCCTTGGGACATCACAACATATGAAGTTATTTCGTTGGAGAGTGAACCTGATAATCATTATACTAACACAATCAAAGTTTGAATGAACATTTGAGGATGACCTTGAGAACAGGCAAACATGTCTTTTTTCTCTTATGGTTTTGTATTGTTCTTTAGTGTCTTTGCAGCATAGTTATGTTGGCAGATACGTGCAGTTATTTTGTAGAATGCAAACCTAGAACAAAATTCTTATTTTATTTATGTTCAATAACAACATCATTGTAATACTTAAGTTGAAAATTTACTTTGTGGAATTTATAACAGTGTGATATGGGTAGGCAGCTAGGTACACAAATGTTACTAGGATAATCTGCCGCATTTGGTGCTATTGGTTTTCATTTTTGGTTTAGAAGGTGGAGGAGGCATCATCCTATCAGTTAATGGGTTTGTAGTATTTTCTGGTAATATGAAAAGAAAGGAACTCACTGATATTTATCTTTTGCTGGATGATTTCCATATATTGATTTATTTCAGTAATTTGATGAGCATCTTTATACTCGTTCAACATATTAGAGAAGATTCAGAGTAGTATAGTTGACACGTTTATTATGCTTGTATTGTTAATATGGTTCTTTAGCTGCTCTCTTGATGTTGTCCTTCTTGCCTGTTCTGCTACTGATTCTTGTTCTCGTATGCTGCTGCAGGTACACTCTGCTGCAAACTTGTTGGATAAGAATAATTTGGTAAAGTATGACAGGAAAACGGGATACTTTCAGGTTACTGACCTTGGAAGGATTGCCAGTTATTACTATATTAGTCATGGGACTATTTCGACATACAATGAGTATCTGAAGCCCACGATGGGTGATATTGAGCTGTGTCGACTGTTCTCTCTGAGTGAAGAGTTCAAATATGTCAGTGTCAGGCAAGATGAGAAAATGGAGCTGGCGAAGCTTTTGGATCGTGTCCCAATTCCTGTAAAAGAGAGTTTGGAGGAGCCCAGTGCAAAGATCAATGTTCTGCTGCAAGCATATATATCAAGGCTAAAACTGGAGGGCCTCTCCCTTGGTTCTGATATGGTCTACATCAGACAGGTAACATGTTCTTTATGCTACATACACTGAATTTGAACTGCTTGTTAATCTTGTCTAGTATTCTTATATATTCTCAGTTCTTATATATTCTTATCCTCTATGTTGCAGAGTGCTGGCCGGCTCTTACGAGCACTATTTGAGATAGTTCTGAAGAGAGGATGGGCTCAACTAGCAGAGAAGGCTCTCAATCTTTGCAAGATGATTGATAAGCAGATGTGGAGTGTCCAAACGCCCTTGCGCCAATTCCCTGGTATTCCAAAGGAAATCCTGATGAAACTGGAGAAAAAAGAACTGGCTTGGGAGAGGTACTATGATCTATCATCACAGGAAATCGGTGAGCTGATTCGTTACCCGAAGATGGGGAAGCAGCTGCACAGGTGCATCCACCAGTTACCAAAGTTGAACCTGTCTGCACATGTCCAGCCTATTACTCGCACAGTTTTGGGTTTTGAACTGACTATAACACCTGATTTCCTGTGGGATGAGAACGTACATGGATATGTTGAGCCCTTTTGGGTCATAGTTGAGGACAATGATGGCGAGTACATTCTTCACCATGAGTACTTCATGCTTAAGAAACAATACGTGGATGAAGATCACACACTTCACTTCACTGTGCCAATATACGAGCCACTGCCTCCTCAATATTTTATACGTGTCGTGTCTGACAAGTGGCTAGGTTCACAGACAATTCTTCCTGTCTGTTTTAGGCACTTGATTCTTCCAGAAAAATATGCTCCACCAACTGAATTGCTTGATCTGCAGCCACTACCTGTTACTGCACTGAGGAATGCCCGATATGAAGGCCTTTATAGTGCTTTTAAGCATTTCAACCCCATCCAGACTCAAGTGTTCACTGTCCTGTATAACAGTGATGACAGTGTGTTGGTTGCTGCACCAACTGGCAGTGGCAAGACAATATGTGCAGAATTTGCTATACTAAGGAACCATCAGAAGGCAGTATCTGGGGAAACCAACATGCGGGTTGTGTATATAGCTCCTATTGAGGCTCTTGCGAAAGAAAGATTCAGGGACTGGTCAAAGAAATTTGGAGAATTTGCCCGAGTAGTTGAGCTAACTGGTGAAACTGCAGCTGATTTGAAGCTTCTTGATAAAGGGGAGATCATTATTAGTACTCCTGAAAAGTGGGATGCACTTTCTCGCCGTTGGAAGCAGCGAAAGCATATCCAACAAGTCAGCTTATTTATTGTTGACGAGCTTCATCTAATTGGATCTGAAAAGGGGCATGTCCTGGAAATCGTCGTTTCTCGGATGAGGCGTATTTCAAGTCATATTGGCAGTAACATCCGGATTGTGGCACTTTCAGCATCACTTGGAAATGCTAAAGATCTTGGAGAATGGATCGGCGCTACCTCCCATGGTCTTTTCAACTTCCCTCCAGCAGTGCGGCCAGTTCCATTGGAAATACACATTCAGGGTGTGGATATAGCAAATTTTGAGGCAAGAATGCAAGCAATGGCAAAGCCTACATACACTGCTATCACACAACATGCAAAGAGTGGAAAGCCTGCCTTGGTGTTTGTACCGACACGTAAGCATGCGAGGTTGACTGCATTGGACTTGTGTGCATACTCAAGTGCTGAGGGTGGTGGAACGCCATTCCTTCTTGGGTCGAAAGATGAGATGGATACTTTCATTGGAGGTGTCAATGAAGAAACACTTCAGAGTACACTGAGATGTGGTGTGGGCTACTTGCATGAGGGCCTTAGTGATCTTGACCAGGAACTTGTAACCCAGCTCTTCCTTGGTGGGAGGATCCAAGTGTGTGTTGCGAGTAGCACAATGTGCTGGGGGAGATCATTGCCTGCTCATCTAGTTGTTGTGATGGGAACCCAATATTATGATGGTAGGGAGAGTGCTCATACTGATTATCCAATCACTGATCTGCTACAGATGATGGGTCATGCTAGCAGGCCTCTTCAAGATAATTCAGGGAAGTGTGTTATATTGTGCCATGCACCTAGGAAGGAATACTACAAGAAGTTCCTCAATGAGGCCTTTCCTGTGGAGAGTCATCTTCACCATTTCTTGCATGATCATATGAATGCCGAGGTTGTTGTCGGCGTTGTAGAAAACAAGCAAGATGCGGTGGACTATCTTACCTGGACTTTCATGTACCGGCGGCTGAACAAGAACCCCAACTACTACAATCTGCAGGGTGTAAGTCACAGGCATCTGTCAGATCATCTTTCTGAGCTAATCGAGACAGTGTTGAATGACCTAGAATCAAGCAAGTGTGTGTCTGTAGAGGAGGATATGTACCTGAAGCCGCTCAACCTTGGTCTCATTGCCGCATACTACTACATTAGCTACACAACTATTGAACGGTTCAGTTCGATGCTCACTCAGAAGACCAAGATGAAAGGCCTCCTGGAAATTCTAGCTTCTGCATCAGAATATGCAGAGCTTCCAAGTCGCCCAGGTGAAGAAGACTACATTGAGAGGCTAGTCCGTCACCAGAGATTTTCTATTGACAAGCCCAAGTATGGTGATCCACATGTGAAGGCCAACGCTCTGCTGCAATCCCACTTTGCAAGGCACACAGTGGTAGGGAACCTGGCAGCTGACCAGCGGGAGATCCTCCTTTCTGCTCATAGGCTGCTCCAGGCAATGGTCGATGTTATATCCAGCAGTGGATGGCTCACTTTGGCTCTGAATGCAATGGAGCTGAGCCAGATGGTGACCCAGGGCATGTGGGACCGTGACTCGGTGCTGCTCCAGCTTCCACACTTCACCAAGGACCTGGCTCGGAGATGCCAGGAGAACAAGGAGAAGCCCATCGAGAACATCTTTGATTTGGCCGAGATGAGCACCAACGAGATGCGGGACCTGCTGCAGCTGTCCAACTCTGAGCTGCAGGACATCGGTGAGTTCTTCAAGCGGTTCCCCAATGTCGACATGGCCTACGAGGTGCGTGAGGGCGACGACATCAGGGCTGGCGACAACGTGACCCTGCAGGTGACACTGGAGCGCGACATGAGCAACTTGCCATCGTCTGAGGTTGGCCCAGTCCACGCCCCCAAGTTCCCCAAGCCCAAGGAGGAAGGGTGGTGGCTGGTGGTCGGCGACCACTCCACCAAGCAGTTGCTGGCCATCAAGAGGGTGGCCCTCCAGAAGAGGGCCCGTGTGAAGCTCGAGTTCACCGCCGCTGCTGAGCCTGGGAGGAAGGACTACATGATCTATCTGATGTCAGACTCGTACCTGGGCTGCGACCAGGAGTACGAGTTTACCGTCGACGTGAAGGATGCTGGAGCGGATTGACTCCAAAGACGGTGAAACTCTTTCATATACTGGTTTTGGAACTCTTATGGAGTATGTAATCTCGTCTGTTTGTAATAACTGAAGTTTAGCTTAATTCAGTGTAACTGATGCACACGTGTGCTTGACCGACCTTGAGCTCTTTGTTGCCGTGTTTTTGTATACTCGGGGCACCGCATTCCTTAAGACAGTCTGTTGTTGAATGTCATCCGTAATGGTTTGTCGATGAATGTTATTTCCGACTGCTAATGTCTCTTCTGTTCCTTTCATACAATACTGCGCAGACTAGGGTAGCTTTGGAATTTTCGCTGCTTGTGTCATTCTTTTTTTCTTTCTTACCTAGCAGTTACATACATACGTTTTTTCATACCTGGTAGTTATATATTTCCTTTTTCTACAAGGAAACTAGGGATTTTCTTTTCTGCTTAGCTAGTAGTAGTTCAGATCATATTTCTAACTCCCGCTTCTTAACTTGGGTGCTGCAGCGGCATTAAGTTCCATGCAATTTACATACTACACACCTGGACGCAGCCCACTCGACAGCGCCGCGTCCACTCCTGCCACCTTGCAGATATTCTCCATCAAGCTAGCAGAAAAAGCAGTTGGCCTTCAATGGCCACTGTCCGTGTATGATGTGGTTGCCGTCCGAGACGTCGCGGATCACAACCGCAACTTTCTCTTCTACTGCGGCAGGGAAAGTTCTCAAGAACTGACACAGAATGTATGTATTTCTATTTGCTCTTCATTCTCTTCTTTTGGGTGAGCTGTTGATTAATGGGGTTTTATCGTTAATCCTTGCAGGATCCTTTCTTGCGTCTGATTGGGCCTTCTCGTGCTGTTGTATATACAGAGGAGGTCAACTTTGAAATCGAACTAAAAGTAAAAGGTACAACAGTGTCTCAAGATAAAGCATTGATCACTGAAGGACGCAATTCTCTCGAAGTATTTGGTCATGATGTATATACCGTTTGCTTTGAGAATTGTTTCTGCAAGATGGAGTTATGTGCACAGGTTGTTGAAAGAACAACCCAGGCTACCATCTTGGGTGTCCAGGTTGTCGAAGGTTGGCATTGGCCTTTTAAATATGGCGCCCGAGTTGCTTGCTCCTCACTAGCAGGGCAAATGGTGGTCACTGAAGATAACCTTGTCACATTTGTTACTTATCCCACATCCGCGGAAATTGTGATGGTTGATTCAAAAGACGGAGCAACCCTGAAAGGTGGTGGTGGTTACCTACATCTTCCAAGGAATGTTATTTCTGTAGAAAAACAAGGAAGGTTGGATGTTGACATACAAGCCTACTCCAAATCTGGTGTTATTGCTGCACGAGGTCATGTCAGTTTCCCGGCCAAATTTAGCAAAATAACCAGGAAAAATTGTTTCCTTGGAGGCGTTAAGGTGGTGGTTACCGTTGCTTGGTCCCAAGTTGTCGAGGACAAGCGTGATCTTACGGCACTAGGTTGTTTGGTTTAAGCTTGCCGCTATTGATATCTATGTGGGTTATTGGAGTTTGTTAGTAGTACTTGTGTAGTGATTAAGTTAACTATATATGTGTTGTGTACATTCAGCTACTTGTGTATCGACTATAAATTCAGCTATTTGTGTGTCGACTATGAACATAACATGGATAACCATTGTGTCTTGTTGTGTTTGTGCAATAATTTTGAACATTTCAATTGCACGAAATGAAAGCTCTCAACCTGCATCTGAGAAGACGTAGATGAATCTTATGGCTGTCCTGCAGTATATCCAGAATTTTTTGCTACGTCAGCAGTGAGGTGTAAAGTCATGCTTGTTACTTTGATTAAGAGTTTTGAAGTTGTTTTGTTTCTGACTGCTGTGTTATGTAACCTCTTTATGAAAAAATGCTGACGGTTACTGGAAGGAAAAGATGCAACTTGTAAAAACGATGTTTTGGTTTCTTAGAAATATATAATACGATTCAAAAGGTGTGTAATCATCAAAGAACCGTAACTATCAGCAGTTACAGGTTGCCAAAATACTTGATGTACAGTTTCAAGTGACACTATCTTAATTTCATTACCAACCTCAGAAAGGGACATACAAAAATTCAGAAAAGATTCGTGCATCCTTTAGGATCTTATATATACTTAGGAAGTGAATCCTCAAAAGCGGGTGAGTATCCATGTCGAAACTGTTGACACGCTTCTTTGTCCATGGGTATCTGTCCTTTCGCTTCTTGTTCTTACATGTCCCACATATTGGCCTCTCATACAGCTATATGTCCTTGAGATTGACAGCTGATTCCATGACACTGCTGACATAATCCACGAACTTATCTTCCAATTGAAATCCAAAGATCTTTAGCGCAGCCAGATTGTGGTGCTTGAAATCAGATACAGATGCGTCCCACTCTAAACCGGTGTCCTTCTTCTCCTCGCAGAACTCAAACTCGTTCCTATCCTCCTCATCCCATGTCATTTCACATCTATCCCAAACCTGCATTTCATCATGCAAAATTTGCATTCAACAATGTAAGAAGATCAGGCAATTACTCAAGCATTCTAATTCAGTGCAGGAAGTTCAAGATGAGACAACACAGATTGTAGCTTTAACATGCAGATGGAAGGAAAAATATTTGGAGATTAGGTATAAAGACTTAACCCTTAAGCATAGCTCCTTTAGGTAAGGTGCACCTTCCAGAATGAACAAGGTCCGTGCCAGATCACATTCTTCAGAAATGTCAGCCAAATTCATAAACCTTAGCTTGTGGAACACTGACCATAACTCTCTTGGACCTTCAGGTTTAACCCAAATCTGCAAAAGATAAAAAAGAAAGACAATTATGTTAACCAGATTTAAGGACTAAAACCTGAACATAACCAGGGAAAATTACATGCATCATCGACAGGACTATAACCACCACTAACCTTTTCACTTTCGAAGTTCAAATGCAGGCCGCTTACAGTGGTCTTGCCAAGCAATTCACTTAACTTGAGCATCTTGTGCCATGAGACAGCCGTGTTACTCAGAGTGACAGTCTGGAGCAGCGAGACATAACCAAAAGACAAAGGATCATGACGAGAGGTCCAGCATGAAATGGTCAGCTTTGTGAGGCTTGTTAGCCAATTAAGATCAACCCTTTCCAAATCACACTTGACTATCTCAAGTTCATGGAGTTGCTGGTGTTCCACTTGTAGCAAAGACAGAATACCCACGTCACAGTTGAACAAGCAGAGTACCTCCAGTCGCTTGGATAGACTGAAAATTCTAGGAAAATCTGATTCACCTAGCCTCGAATTCTCTAGCTTGAGTCGTGTGAGGCCACTGAATGTGTTGGGACAAGCATCAACAAATGACATGAGCTGCCTCCCGTAAGTGAGCAAGTCATCATCGTGACACCGTCTGCCTTCCTTCTTCGTCAAGAGACTTAACTCAGCTGACCCAACCTTCTGTGTTGCTATGGTGTCGGCAACAGTCTGGCCAATGTGAATGGATCCATCTCCCAGGAAGAATTTAATGCACAGGAGGTGAATGCTTCTGGCGGCTTCAAGCACGAAGGCATTGGCCCGGGCCACACCATCCCATGGCAACTCTGACCTATCTTCCTCGGGATCAAAGGGACCGACCGTTAGGACAATGTTGGCGAGCATAGCAGGGATGCCTCCACCGCCTGGAGAGGATGCTGGTTCTGGCGGCGTCGACGATGTCCAGCCGCTCGTCAATGTTGAGCAAGACGTCCTCCGGCAAATCGCTGAGCCAGTCCACCTGGCCGTCGCGCTCTTCGTCCTGCAGCATTTTGCAGTGACCCCGCACACCACTGCATATTATAGTGTACAAGTCTTGACATAACACACACGGAAGGACTGATATGTAAATATTACATCACATAGAGTAGTACAACAGAAACATTGCGGGTCCACTTTATTCCACACTGCTAAATATTACAAGCCAGAAATGCATAAAAGATTCAACGTCTTCCTCCTGTAAAGGTGGAAATTCAACTACTGTCCAGGTGACAGGTGTCAACCTCCGACTTATTGATAAAAGCAAACTAAAAACCATAGGGCTCAGCACTATGTAGTACTAGTCTAGTATTGCTCGGCCCGGCTCCTTAACTGATGACTAAGTCTGGGACTCCTCCTCCTCGTCGTCGCTTGCCCCGTAGGCGATCATGTAATTCACACCTTCCACTGCTCCGGACAGGTCCGGTTCTTCATAGTACACCTCGCTGGTATGTAGCCTTCCTCCAGATTCCCCTCACAGTCTAAGCAAGGGATCAAAAGAGGAAACGAATGAGTAACAACGTTACTCAGCAAGTTTAGCATTATGCTTAGATAAGTGGTATGCACTATCTAACATCTTGACCAAAAAGTCAAAATGAAATGCAGGTTTTGAAAATCATTTATTGAAATGTCCAATTTTAATTTAGAAAACTAAGCTCTCAGTCTCCACGGGTTCATAGTCATCACTTGGGATGCCTTTCCCGCTGCGGTCTGTGGTTCCCTCTTGGAACAAGGATGTGACAGTCACAGTTTCTTTTTTCATGACTCTGCAGAGCTGCATCACTTTTCTCAACAGCAGTCTGGCCCTTAAATGCTTTCTTTGCACACTATCTGTGCTATAGCCAGGACTCAGGGCACCTAGTCATGTGGAGCTCCTCCCCGCACCCCAAATATCCGCCCATTTATGATCGAGCCGGTACGAGACACAGCCGCTCATCACCCCTCTCGAGCTATACTCCAGACACCCCGTCGGGTGGGAAGTTTACGCGCTTCCACGTAGTTGGCTGATACGTCCATTTTGCATCACTATTTTATATCATAATTTACTGTTATTCATTGATATATTTCGTATTTAGAGATGATACTTATGTTATTTCATCTATTTTGCATGTTTGATGATTATTGGAGAATGGATCACCGGAGTCTGGATTCTGTTGGAAAAAGCACCGTCAAGATACAATATTTGCAAAGATCAGAAATCAAATCCAACCAGATGAAAATTTACCAGATAACGGGGGAGGCCAAAAGGGGAGCCCGAGGTGGGGCCAGGGGGCCCACACCATGCCTCGGCGTGGCTCCCCCCTCTGCCGCGCCGGCACGTGGTGAGGCCGCCCTGGCCCACCTCTGGCGCTACCCCTTCGCGTACTTCATCCCCCCAAACCTAAGCCTAGGGGGATCGACCAGAAACAGAGCCGCCGCCTCCACGAGGCGGAAAACACCAGAGAGAGAAAAGCTCTCCGGCAAGCTGAAAGCTGCCGGGGAAATCCCTTCACGGAGGGAGGGGGGGAATCGTCACCGCCATCGAGCTGCACTTCATCGGGATCATCATCACCACCATCTCCACCGCCGACACCGTCATCTCCACCGCTCCACCGTTCCCGCTGTAACATCTAGGGTTGAATCTTGTGCATTTGATAGGGGAAACTATCCCGGTGTTGATTACTATTGTTATTGATGCTATTGGGTGGAACCGTTGAATTAAGGTTTATATTCAGATTGTTATCCATCATTATATCATCTCTGATCATGATCTATATTATGTGTTGTGAGTACTTCGTTTAGTTCTTGAGGACATGGGAGAAGTCTAGATGTTAGTAGTGAACTATGTTGAGTAATATTTAATGGTTTGATATTTAAGTTGTGGTGCTATTCTTCTAGTGGTGTCATGTGAACGTCGACTACATGACACTTCACCTTTATGGGCCTAGGGGAATGCATTGTGTATTCGAATATTAATTGTGGTGTTGCCGGAGTGACAGAAACCTAAACCCCCGTTGGTATGTCGATGCATGAGGGATGGTAGGATCTCAGAGTTTAAGGCTGTGGTTAGATTTATCTTAATTACTTTCTTGTATTTGCGGATTCTTGCAAGGGGTATAATCACAAGTATGTATTAGTCCTAGAAAGGGCGGTGCATTAGCATAGGTTCACCCACACAACACTTATCGAAACACTAAAGATTAATCATCTATATGAAGCGAAAGCACTAGACATAAATCCGTGTGTCCTCAGGAACGTTTGGTCATCATAAGTAAACAAACCGGCTTGTCCTTTCCTCTAGAAAGGCCCAGTTATTATTGTTGCGCTTTATTTACTCGCACTTTATTTATCTGCATTATCAAAAACTCCTAAAAACTTGTCTGTTAGTGTTTTACAGTGAAATCCTCATCAAAACTGCTTATCAGCATCTTCTGCTCCTCGTTGGTTTCGACACTCTTATTTATCGAAAGTACTACGATACACCCCCTATACTTGTGGGTCATCAAGACTATTTTCTGGCGCCGTTGCCGGGGAGTGAAGCGCTATTGGTAAGTGGAATTGGTAAGGAAAACTTTAGCTGTAAGTGCTGTTTTTATTGTTGTCTCCTAATTTACTTAATTATGGAGAGAGCATCGATTGACTTCCTGTTTGGAAGAACTACTACCGCTGCTGAGGTAGAAGATGAGGCGCCACCTGAAGAAATAGTGCCATTTAAAATACCTATGAAAATTGTTGATCGTGTTATGAATAACCGCTATGAAGGGGATGGAACTGTCCATCCTGGTGATCATTTGCTATATTTACATGAATTATACGAGTTGTTCAAGTGTGCAGGTATTACAATGGACAAAGTAAGGAAGAAATTATTCTCTCTATCACTTATTGGTAGAGCTGCGCATTGGTATAAATTGTTGAAGAACAGGAATTCTCTTGGATGGGAGGAAATTGTACCTCTCTTTTATTATAAATTCTATCCTCGCTGGGGTTGTGCCTGCACCTCCTCGCTGCTTCAATGATCCTAGGGTGTGTTTTCTAGCTGAAAAGGCTGGTGAGAGTGGTGCTTGGGTTCCAGACATTGTCTGGGTGTTGTTCTTGGTTCAAGAACAAGATCAGTGTTGCTCCCGTGGCTTGTGTGTCCTCGGGTTTGTGTGTGGTGTTTGCTCCTACGGCTGTGGTCTATTTATGGGCTTCTGAACCGACTATGTTCACCTCCAGATTACTTGCATTTGGTTATCTCTCATTGCTAGTGGTCCTTCTCCTCGAGCTGCCCTTGTTGACTGGGTCTTGCACTCGGTTTCACCTTGTGGATAGGTTTTCCATTGATTCTCACCTAGGTGATAACCATGCACAGCTTGCTGTGTGATTCATTCCCTCTTGTGGATATTTATTGCTGCCATTCGACTCAGTTCATCACCCCTTGGGGATAGGTTCTGAGTCATTGACCCTATCTCCTTTGAGATATTTGTGTTGCCCATGCTTGGCTGTGAAGGAATGGTTAAAATATGTCGGTGTGGGCTTGATCAGGTCGGTTGGGATGTGCTTTGTTTATCTGATTGCTTAATTTGGCTAATTGTGAGCTTGTATAAGGATTTTTGGGTCCATTTATCTAATTGATAGATAAATGTGATACCACAGGTTGCCTAAGTTGCCTTATTTAAATTCCTGGCATAATTTTTATTGGAAATGCTGCTGCCTTTGCCCCTTATGATTCCTCAATTGATTCCAGAACAGTGCAGGTTGCCTTGTCCCTTCTTTATTTGCTAAATGAGCACTGATATGCCTTTGCCCCTTCTTGATTGCCTTTGTCCAACTGGAATCAGGTTGCTAATTGTGGCCTTTATCTAAATGGAATCAGATCACCATTTGTTGCCTTATAGCATTTCCATTTGGTTGCCTTCTTATAGCTTGCTCACCCATAGTGTTGATCAAGCAATGCCAGGTTTTTATAAATCAAATGTCAGCACCAAATGGTGTTGACAACATTTTAATCCTAACCAAAAATATTCTTTGGTCTTTGTTGTTTGTTTTGCAGGTACAGGAACTGATGGAAATACAAGACTAGACTTGTAGTTTTGATTTTTAGTTTTTGAATTTCCATTCTTTTTTGTAATTGATCAAATGTAAGAATTTGGATGAAATTCTATTGTAATGATTATACCATTTGTATGTAATCAGATATGATGATCATTTAGAGATAGAATTCTCTTTGAATTCATTTTGTACTTTGTGGAAATAATTTCATGTATTATGATCTCCTTATATTATATATTCATTGTTGTATTTATTCTTATTTGAGATGATTAAATAAGAGATTGTATTCTCTTAAGGTTTACTTTATTATTTATGGAAATGTGTTGGTGTATTCTGAAATGATTGTGAATATGTATATTGTTGTATGAATTGGTGATGTCAAAATATGGTATGTTTAATTTGTGGATTTGAGATGGTCATGTTCCATCTATTTATTTTCAAACAACTTCATGATTAAATTCCATTGAGTTTGAATTCCCACAATTGATTTATGACTAAAGAGAAGATAAGATTTGAAATGAGTTCTTCTAATTATCTCGAAAACTCCTTTTCAGAATTCGCGTGGTTCAATTTTAAAATCCCCCTCTTCTGCACTCCGGGTTTTAGGTGTATCGACAACACACGACTACTTGTCAGAGATCATACCAGGGATTGCTGACGTTTGTCGGGTATCGACTCCTTTTCCCTTTTGCACAAAAGCGCGAAAATTATTCTGAATTTTCAAACATGCATGAATGCAAAATGCACAATTCTAATTTCTACCCTTCTAGGATCCTATAACTACGGGGTATTACACATTTGGCATGGAATCTCAGAGTCAGACGTGGTTTCTTGACAGTGAGCGCATCCGCTCAAAGGTGATGCAGTTTTGGTACGGTTTCGAACCCAAGCCGCTATACAATGTTTTGTGTTACTTGCATTTATTTTTATATTTCAGTTTTGGTACAGTTTTTATTGGGAATCAAACACACTTGACGGTTGACGGGATTTTTTTTACAAATATGACCTCCTGCCGAGTTGAATTGTCAAAAATAACCCCCTCTGAATTTTATTGTCAAAAGTAGCATGGCGGGATGTGCAAAAAGCGACACGTATATATCATGCCATCCCACATGGAGGGAAGTCCTCTGCGCCGCCACGTGGCGTTACGTGACTCGTCGGGCAAAGGACTTCCCGCCATACATGTTGGAGGAAGTGACTTCCCGCCATGTACACGTGTCGCTTTTGGCACATCCCACGGGTCACTTTTGACAAAAAAAAATCAGAGGGGTTAACCATGCAATTTGGCAGAAGGTCATATTTATAAAAAAAATCTACTATTATATGGGCAAATCTATCATGTTAACCCAAGCGATGAAGTGCGCAACGTTTGCCACGATATGGGAGATTCACCAAAAGTGAAATGATTGCGTTTTGACCTCCCAGGCCATTTCCTCTCCACGTCGATGCTCGTCATTTCACATCCCATCGCCTGAGTGTGCAGTGCACCGCCGATCAGCTCCGCTACAGCTTCCGAGACACGGCCATTTATGCTCTCACCTCCTCTCGCTCTCCGACGCCCGTCCAAGCAGAGCAAAGAACAGAAACAAGCCGTCAGATCCATTCCACCATGGACGACGTGCGCGAGGAGGCGTGCGCCAGTCTTTCGTGCCTCACCTTAACCTCGCCTTCCCGTGGCGAATCACCCTCGTCGGCGCCGCCGTCGTGCGCCGCTACCGCATCAGGTCTGTCCGTCTATCGATCTGCCGCCGGCCGTGTCTTCTTCCCTTTACATTTGGGTCTTTAATTTTGTGAGGTGCGTACTACTGTATCACAGGCGTCGATGTCACCGTGGACGCGCGGGGGGAGGACGGCAGGCGGCAGCGCGGGCTCCTCCACGCCGCCATGGACGGCGACCTCGACCTCGTCGCCAGTACGCGCACTCCCCAACAGCATGCCTTCGCCCAACTCTTGTCTGTAGCGTTTCTTGCACTATATACTCATCGGAACGTGCGTGCGTCGGTGCGTGCATGCAGGAATGGCGGCGGCCGCGCGAAGCGGCACGGGCCCGGCCGCCGCCGGCGTCTGGTCGACCTGCGGACACAACGCGCTGCACCTGGCCGCGGCGAACGGCAGGACGCACGTCTGCCGCTACCTGCTCGAGACCCTCGGCTTCGCCGTCGACGCCCGGGCCCGGTCCTCTTGTGGCGACACGCCGCTGGCGCTGGCGGCCTCCTTCGGCCACACCGCGACGGCCGCCTACCTCCTGGACCGCGGCGCCGACCCCCGCGCGCCGGACTCCGACGGCGAGACCCCGCTCCACTGGGCCGCCTGCAACGGTTCGTGCATATATACTCCTCGTGTATTCTTGTGTTCGTGTAGCCGGCGCACGCACATTGATTTTGGGTTGCCGCATGCATGCAGGAGACCGCGAGCTGGCGGTGCTGCTCCTGAACCGAGGCGCCGACGTCGGCGCGGCGAACCCCCGGGGCACGCCGCTGCACCTCGCCGCCTCCCAGGGGCACTCGGTGGTCGTCGCCGTCCTGCTGCGCCACGGTGCCGATGTATGCATGCCCGGCCGGTTCTGTATGCCGAGTTGCTCGCCAACTGCTGATAATATATAACCTGTCTTCATTCTTCAATGGTTGCAGCCGAATAAGATTGCGAATTGCGTCTTCACGCCGTTGGTCTCGGCGCTCGTCGGCGGCTCTTTGGAGTGCATGAAGCTACTCATCCTTGTACTGCCACATTGCATTGTCTTCTGCTGATTGATCTGTAACTCAATTGCATGAGCTTGTTCTTCTTTGCCCCTGTCATGATCGTATCTTCTGAAAATGGTAACTAGGCCGGGGCGAATGTTAACACCGGTGGATTCGACGGCGCAACCCCTCTGTTCTTTGCATGTAGCAGCCCCGGCCTCGTCCCATTCGTCAAGTGTTTACTGGAGGCCGGAGCAAATCCCAACGGTCTTGATGAAGTGAGGCCTCCTTTCATGCCACATTTTTGTGTTCTTGTCAAATACATACATATCGCTTGTTAAACATACATTTTCTGATCTTTTGCATTTGCAATCCTTAGTCCTAAACATTCTAGCAGCTGACACCTTTTTGCACTCTGAAACAGCTGGGCAGGCTACCGATAGAAGTTGCCGCGGTACATGCCGAACCGGAACTCGTCGAGGTTCTGTTTCCGGTGACTCGACGCCCTGCGGCTATGCTTGACTGGAGTGTTGCCGGCATAATGAGACATGTGAATACAGCTGCTTACCAGGAACGGGTGGGTCATACATTTATCATCATGTTACAAGATTGCATCAATTTAAGAGGGGCCTTCCTATTGAGCTCCGGTTATCTGATTATTGTTTGGCTTAATATATACTAGTTCCTTTTTGCGCAGGTGATAAAAGCCTCTTACATCAGGAAAGATGAACTGAAACAACAAGGACACTCGGCTTTCAAAAGGAAGGACTACGATGCGGCCATACTTCTCTACAGCATGGTAATTAACTCTGATTCCATTGTGGGTTTTAGTATGGAAGAACACTATATACCAGAAAAACATCTTTTCTCCCTCTATACATAACAGCCGCGAGGCCACAATGAAGTTGTTGCATGATATATGATATCACCTAATGTCCCAATACATTCAACTGGCTTTCTACATCTCTGAAATTCTAATTTGGGGGAAGATTTTTCTATCATTTTGCAGGCAATGAAGTTTGGCAACAGAGACGCCACCTTATATTCAGATAGGAGCCTATGTTGGCTGCGCCATGGTATCGGCGAGGAGGCTCTCTCGGATGCCCAGGCCTGCATTGAAATGCGCCCCAACTGGGCGAAGGGCTACTACCGCCAGGGAATGGCCTTCCACTTGCTTGAGGTGTTATGTCAGTAAACTAGATTCATAAGTCCAGATTCTGTTAGCACTCGTGATCTTATTTTTAGTGTAGGCTTCACATGCACTCTTATTTAGCTTACTGACAAGGAAGGCATCCGATTCTTGATCTGTGTTAATTAGGACCATGTCAACGCCGCTAAAGCCCTTCTCAAGGCTTCGAACCTCGACCGGGAGAATGCCGACATCAAAGAAGCTCTCCGGTGATACACTTAACTTGCAGCATACCTCATCATGTGAACTGATCTCAGCATTACATGTGACATGACATGCTATATTTTACTTGTGCAGCACTGTTTCAGTGAGCCGTGATGTTTCCCGGAAGAGCAGGAACGCGCAGAATCGACGTTCAGGGAGAAACTAACCTTACGGTGTCAAAACAGTTGAAGCGTGGGAAATATTTTGCTGAGAAATATGTATGATACCGCTAATGTAAGCGGTATAGAGGTGCAACTAACCTTACGGTGTCAAAAACAGTTGAAGCGTGGAAAATATTTTGCTGTGAAATATGTATGATACCGCTAATCTAAGCGGTATAGAGGTGCGTCTCTTGTGTGGACGCGGATTTTGTGTGAAATCTTCTCTAATGGACGATGGCGGAGAAGATACTGCTGGGTGCCACAAGATCATGGAATGCCTGATCCAAGTTCATGTCAAGGGATTGGGTAGAGGTGAGTTTATGTCTGGAAGTTTATTTTGTGTTGTTACTGTAGCCGGTACACCGTTGGAGCTTACTTGCCAGGACGGCAATCATGTTCCTTGTGTTCTGTCCCAGGTTTGTTAGTCCTGGCAGTTCCTCTCATGCCAAGGGAGGTTTATTTCGTGTTGCTACTGCAGGCTTATAAAGATCTTACATACTCTAGCTGCAGTCAGAGTATGTAAGATCTTTAAGCTTTATGTTAGATCCACTGTTCGAGTTCACCCTCCCTCCACTGTTGATCGATTCATATCTTTGACAAGAATGAGTGAAAACGAACAGCAGCATAAGCACAGCTACGTTTGGACTCTGAAGGATAATATTCTTACAAGTTACATCTCCCAGTCTAATGTTCACTCATAGAGCCAAGGTGCCCAGACACACAGCTACGTGTGGCATCAAAACCTCAACAAGCTGAAAGAAAACAGCAAATGGGGGGATGTCCTCCAGAGTTATGCTACCAACACTACGAAGGATGAACTAGCAGCGTTAAAAGGGTCCATGGGCAATGATCCAGAGACTGAGACACATCCTCCTGTTATTATTATATAGGTATATTGTCCACCAAGGCAGTCCAGATAGTAAAAATATTAAGGTGATTCGAGTGCTTGTGCTTCACAACTAAGCCCTCCTCGTCCTGCCATCCTAAAAAAAGTTGGTTAAGAACAGAGTGAGATAGGCATCGGTGTACACAGCACATATACCCATCCAACTACCAGTTCCTCATAACCCACTGTGGGAGCCATCTTTGTTTCATATCATAAAAACACTGATCTAGATTAAAAATGGCACGGCTAGCTTAATCCTGAAATGCATTATATATTTTTTGTGTTCTCCCTTCTGTACCGAGTATACTTCCAGAGTTGCTTAAATATATTGTGAACTGTGTTTTGTTAATGCTATACTCAGAAATGTCTGTTCTAGGCTCCTAGGATCTGATTTATACGCCTGTCGAATGCATCGAAAGAAAGTCCAAGTCGGTTGCAAATTGATAGGAATTTATGTTCAGGATACACCAATTTTCGAAATTAGAATCTAAAATCTACTAATACATTCTTTTCGAAACATGGACTGGAAGCTAAATAAAAACAACCCTGATTACCATTCATGCATTCCTTTTTTTTTTTACTTTTTGCCCTTTCCCTTCGCTATAGTTGTTCGATGGGGTCTTCGTCTCTGTGTAAAAGCAAACTCTCCAAACTTATGGCCAACCTTCCCCTCATTGATCTTGCAACGAACATGAGTTTTCCCATTGTAAATGAGCACGGAGGAACCAACAAATTCCGGCAAAATTGAGGATCTGCGAGACCAGATCTTCCTGCCATTCATCTTTTCTCTGTTGTTCTTTATTCTAGACAGGAAAGCATCAACGAATGCTCCTTTCCATAGAGACCTTGTAGATGCCCTGCATGAATGCTACTCTTACTCCAGCCAATTTATCACCGGTGTAGTGCGACACCACCATCACAAATCTTCTACAGCTGATATTCTAAAGGGTGAGAAAATCAGTGGTTAACCAGAGCAAAACTGTCAGATCTACCGACTCGCCACTCAGTGCATTGTCACATACACTGCTGAAAGCCACCATCATACTCAAGATTCATGCTTCTTTGGCTCCAACTTTCTGAATGTGCTGGCTGTGTACCCGATGGAAAAAACGTGGCTTCTCCCATTTTCTTCTCGTAATTGAACTTCTTGTGCTCCATCCAACCCATAGCAGAACCCACATTTTTAGTTGCAGATAATGATCAAGCTTCCACACCTGCTCAATTAATACCTTCCCTGATCAAGCACTCCGGAAGATATAAAACGGACATATCTTTCATGTCTAGGTAGCTCGGAGGAAGAGATACAGCAGAGCCATCCTCACCAAAGCAAACTAGGCATCGGGTGCACGACCTCTCCCTTTTGAATTTGTTCTCAGAACAGACTGCCACATGAAAACATGCTGGGGACCTTCATATGCCAGATCTCGTGCCACCAGAAAACATCAGTCCTCGAAAGCAAGGTCGAGGAGTCTGAATTCATTGCACGGCTTCTCATCCCAATACCCAGCTTATAAGCAGGCCTGAGAGCGAGAATTTATCTTCCAGCGGGATGCCAAAGCCGGCCAGTCATCAATCAAGGAAAAATACATGATAATTTAAGCATCCTCTGGGCAAATTCCATTGGCTCCACATCCCATTGTCCTGATTCGGGTAAGTTAGCTCCACCACTTCCGCGGCAAACAACTATCATGAAACTAGCTAGGTGCATGTCTTCTACTAGACCAGGGCAGAAATAAAGAGACAGAAAGTAAACATACACCTAATATAAATATATTTCTAACAATAATCTTAAAGATCGGACTGTGTAGCACTAACAAACTTAACCTGAAGTCAGGAACACAAATATGCTCAGACTTCTCGTTTTCAGAAACTGCTGCAGGAGATGCTTTCTTTTCTACCGGATGACGACATCAACATATAGGGGTTCAGAAATCAAACTATCAGTTTATCCATAACAGCTATGCTATAGAGGAAAAAACCATTGAACAATCAGGAAAAAGAACACCGAATTACCAGTTCAATACGCTCAATCAAAACTTAGTTGCAGCACACACAATTACCTATTCTCATAGCCCATTCTTGTTTCATGCAAATCTGAATCTAGTCGGCATTTCGCCCCTGCAAGCTGTTGCATAGTCTTCAGCAAGGTGGGGTGCAGCTTCCTTGTGAGGACATATGTACCTCTCTGCAAACATCTTCTCAGACACACAGACTGCGTTATAGTAGTCCAGCCTGCGCTCTACCAATCCGTTCTCCTTGAGAAAATTTAGAACATAATACCGGGGTCTGAGCCGGCCTTCGAGGCTATAAGAGAGCAACACCGGGCGTTGAGCAATATAGGCCGGTTCCAACCACACCTCAGAAATGAAGAAATCCGACCTGCGCTGCAGCATGTCCTTGGACGTGCTCAGCAAGTAAGGATACTTAGACACAGCAATACCAACCTCAACATCCGACCACCTCAACGTCTTCTTCAAGTAGTCCATTTTGGCAGTGACATGCTCCTCGCTGTGAGATTTAACAGCATGAAGCGCACGCCTGAACATCCTAGAGCCACGGGGTACACCGAGGCCTTCGGCACGTGCCACCGTTGCGCGGAGACGTTCCATGCTAGTGGTGAGCAGCCATGGGCACAACTTGGCAATATCACAAACACCTAGCCCGCACTCCTGTAGGAACGCGACATTGGGCTTGACCACCCTCTCAATGTCGAACGAGAGAAGCCGGGAGCCGCGCTTGTGAATCCGGAGGATGTTCTCGATGGAGCCGAAGAGAGAGAGGTTGTATATCAGGTTGGGCACGAGGGATGTACGGCGGAAGCTCTGGCAGGCCAGCGAGACGAGGCGGGTGATATCGGAACGGGACACGCCGAGGTCGGTGAGCCCGGCGACGACGGGGGCCAAGGTTCTATCTACGCCGGCGCAGAGGAACTTGGGGTCCTTGACGACGAGGGCGGCCACGTCGGCGCTGGAGAGGCCGAGGCCGGCGAGGAAGGCGAGGACGGCGTCGGGCTTGGTGGGGGATTTGAGGTGGGAGAGCTGGGTGGAGGCCTTGCGTGCCTGGGCTTCGGTGAGGCCGCAGGTGGCGACGAGGTAGTCCTCCACGGCGAAGGCGGGGCTCGCCGTGGCTGAGAGGAGGCGGTGGAGAGGGGATATGGGATAGGTGGCTGAGGGAGAAGAGAGAAGACGGGTGAGGATGCAGCTTCGCAGCCGGAGCATGGCCGCAGGCGGCGGCGGCGGCGAGAGGAGAGATTCTCGTTCGAGGTGGAGAGGAATCTGAGGATGGGGAATCCCTCAGATGGGCCTCCATTATAAATCTGCATTTTTTTTACTAACAGAGATGGCTATGCACAAATTGTATTCCTTTGTATCAAATTCTCTTAAATTCCTACATTTGTCCATTAATTGCTTCAAACAAGTTCTGAAGAAAATGCATCTCAAGAATTAAACTATAAAGATTCATGACTTTTGTAAACACACACTAAGAGGAAGGTTAAAAAAGGACTTTGTGCACTTATCCCACTAATATAATCAAGGTCTAGCTTTGCCAACGACTCAACGGGGCAAGAGGAATAATCATATAAGGTGGGTACCAATATACTCTCTATGTTCTAAATCTAGCTTTGCCCCAAGAAAAAATAATTTT
This sequence comes from Poa annua, assembly GCA_026929855.1. Lineage (NCBI taxonomy): Eukaryota > Viridiplantae > Streptophyta > Magnoliopsida > Poales > Poaceae > Poa > Poa annua. The sequence continues at coordinate 1,724,526 of CM049436.1, forward strand.
GACGAAGTCCATTAATTAATATATTAACATCCATAACACGCAGACTTTTTGTAAGTGACCATGTGGTGGTGAAAACGACGAAGCTTGAAAGGAAGAAGGGACGGGGAAGACACGGTATTTTTATAGCAATTTATTTTCAGACAAATTCCATTACCCTCATGGATTATAACTTTTTTTAAGATAAAGTCATGGATTATAACTAATAAAACATCTCTTTCTGGTCATGAATAGGCGCTCGTGGTGGAAGCTAAATAGAAAGTGATTGACTAATCTGGTCAATATGATAGTTAGGTAAAGATAATGCCTAAGGTTGCTCATGTAGTTCCAGTTCACGAGCACAGAGGCAAGCCAAACTCGGTAAGGTTAAGGTTTGGTGAGAGAAGTTTCGGGGAGCGGAATGTTGAAGAGAGACCGGGATCATCAGTAAAATAAAATGTAAATAATGTGTACATTATTAATTTCAAGATCAACAAAAGCCGTAGCCATTATACAAATACTCAAAACGAAATAGGTTGCAATCCGAGAAAACAATAAGAATGGAACGTAGCTAGCTAGTTTTGATCTACAAACTCCCTCAAAGGCTTTTCTAACTGTTTCATCACCGCCTCCCACCCTGCATGCGTCTGGTGCATGTCGTCCCAGTAGAAGAATTTTAGCGAAGGCGGTGTAGAGGTCGGCAACGTGAACACTCTTCTTGTCTGCCATGGCTTGTTTCAGGTTATTGTTATGCACGGATGCACCCAAGTTGCCGAAAACATCGCACGCGGTGTAGTTGTTGGTCCGTGTTTGTGAGGGCGCGCAGCCGACTGGGTGCAAGTTGTTGACAATAACCTTTCTCACCCCGAGCTTCTGCAGCTGCTCCACGTTGGCCACAATCTCCTTTGTCACCTTTCCAATGTAAGCATTGATCTGCATATATATATATATATGTATATACATAAGAAATTAGTAAAGAAGATGCAATCAATATATATATATGGTAATGATATGCATGCATTGATCTGCTGCTGCAAGCTGGCTGTACTCACATCGTTGGGGGTGGTTAGGCCGATGGTGCCGGAGGTCCCGTGGTAGTCGTTGCCGGAGACGGCGACGAGGGCCACGGAGCGGCCGAGCTGCTGCTCTGTGATGGTGTTGTCCTTGACCATCTTCCTGAAAGTGTCGACCTGCTTGGCGAGGGTGGGGGCCTTGCTGTGTGCCGACGACGTCGTCTCGAGCACCCCAGCGCCGCCGTGAGCGAAGGTCATGCCGGACGGGTCGCAGGTCTTGTCCGCCGTCAGAGCATACGCCGGCGGTGCTTCTTCGAGCCCCAAGATTGTTGCTGTAATTAAGTAATGAATTAATAATTAATTAAGAAAGCAGTAAGTATGTTGCACTGCACAGCACCAATGAAATCTGATGACTGAGTGTATAGTACAATGTATACATATGAGATCGATTGAGCGCAAGAAATACCAATGAAATCTGACTGAATCTTGTAGTTGGAGAAGCGTCCGGACGGAGTGTTCGGTCGCGGGTTCCCGTCGGCGTCGACGTACGTGGAGCCGTAGGGGTATGCCCAGGGACGGAGCCAGCCCCCAGGCATGGAGGGGGCGGAGCTTTGTTGGAGGGGGCAAGCAAGGCTTAGAACCCTAATTAGAAGCAAGTTTAGTAGGGGATTTAGGAAGGAAATCTGAATGTGGGGGGGGGGGGGCTTAGCCCCTGCTCGTCCCCCCCTTCCTCCGTCCCTGGGTATGCCCACTGGCGCGACATCCGGGTGACGGGGTCGGTTAGCGGGAGGTTCCCGTTGTCGGCGAAGTCGTCTCCGAAGACGAAGAAGCTGTAGTAGCTCGACGACTTCTTCTGAGCATGGCCATGGCCGTCGGCGGGGGCGGGCCGAGCCTCCGCGCCATTGGGACTGTGCACGAGAAGGATGAGGAGCACGAGGCCGAGGACGGCCGGATGAACCTTCATGCCTCCCGTGCTTGTGCTTGAACTGGGTGGTCGCGGGAACGAAGGGCCGGGGCTCGAAATCAGGAAGGTAAAGCTCGGTTGTCTGCAGTGCACACCATGGCCTCGTACGTGTACGTCCTCTCTTCAATTTATAGAAGCATGCACCACGCAAAAGCTGAAACACAGGGAAACCAAGTCGAAGACGGACTTGCGGTCTCGATCGGACTCGGAGACCCTAGCACACGTACACCACAGTCGGACACGAATAGGCGTCATCTCATGCCGCGGAGGTCACGGCGTCTCCCTCCATGTCGCGGAGCCGCCGCCGACCCGATGGTGCTCCTCCTCCACGGATTCCCGTAGTTGTGGTTCTCAATGACGGCACCACATGGCCGCCCTCGCGGCTCACGACCGTCGCTCCCTCGCCCCGACCTCCACGGCCGTCCTGCTCCTCCACCACCTCTGCCTACACAAGGTGTGTGGCCCCTAATTTGCTTGTGGTTCCCCTATGTGGTATATTCCTGTTATGTTTTCAGAGTTCTAATTGAGTAAACTTGGTACTGTTGTTGTAAATTGAGTAAATGGGGTACAGCTGCTTGTGTCTTGTCTGAAATTCATGTATTGGAGAACATTTGAGGCAAGCAAGCTTGCTGGAGTTGTTGCAGTAGCAAAATGTGATGTTTGCTCACAAGATTAGGGAGGATATTCTGCTTTGCAATCATCAGTACATACTCAATCAATATATATGTGCATAATATGCCATGTTTTTCCTGTTTCTGCACTGAAATCTGAACTTGAATTTTCATGGTTGTAACTGAAATCTGAACCTGGATTTTGTAAATGGAGTATTGTACGGCATCAATTGATATTTTGGTGTACAATAATAAAACTTGGACAACAATACAACTTTCATTTATGTGAAAACACAAAACCTTGTACTCCTTGGAGCATGTACAAGCACTCCTTTCCTTTCTATAAATTACCCCTTTCATCTTGTGCTTCTATCCTACTGCTCTTATTGTGCTGCTTAATGGTGGAGGATGCTGGTGCTTCGAGTGTTTTGCTGCTCTTATCCTGCTACTTGAAGGGAGGTTGTCGTTGTTGCTGATGATGCTTGAAGGGGGCTGGTGATTGGAGGGTCCTGCTGCAGCTTGGAGGTTGTTGTTGATGCTGCTGTTTGGACGGTGCTGGTGCCCGGAGGGTGCTGCTGCAGCTTGGATGATGTTGTATTCAAAGTCTAAGTCACACGTGCAATCCACATGCAGTTCCTCACGATGTTCTTCTGCATGCCGGTCGGCGTTCTTTGTTCATGTGAAGGACCGGGTAGTCTATCCCTACTTTCTTTCTCATAACTTCTTTTATACATGACTACAACGTCACAAAGCTTCTAGATAGCTTATCGACCGGGTAGTTTTGATTTGTTAGTCGGAGTAAAAAAACATAACATGATTTGTTAAATTCGCAGAATAATAGATGACGAGAGAAAATTTCAGAAAACATGGGTATATATCCTCTTACGTTTTATCGCTGATCATGACATTCTTTGAATTCTTCAATGTACCAGAACACTTGCTTTTAAAGTAGTTCCATACCGAGTCGACAAGGACCTGCTGGCCTCTCATGCTTTCAGCATCCTCCTTATTAAGTTCACCAGACGATGATGATATGCATGATGAGTTTCAAAAAGATCTCATCGAGAAGTGATGATTAGTCTAACAAAACTAGTTTGATCTTGTATGTTTGTTGATAAACAATTTGTTATATCGTTGAGGAACTATTTGGTCTTCATGATCAACTATCATGAGTTGTAATAATAATTAAATTATTTATTGTTGATTTACTTTGTGTATGTTTGATCACGTCCTATATTTGCCTGGTGAAGCGTTGTTTGTCGCGCAACATTTTAGTGTGTCTAAATTTTCCCTACCACGCACGCAAAAGGTGCTAGTTAGACCTTGTAAAAGTTATTTTTAGAGCGCGTGATTTAACAGCTGAGTGTTGGAAATGCTTTAAATGCGGTATTAAGCGTGCATGGGATCATGCTTCTCTGCCCTGCTGTATGCGGCATGAACCATGTGCAGGTTGCTTCGTAGCACAAATGAGCTGACTGTACACTTTAATATAACTTGCTACCTAAATTTGCCAACCTGATGAATTTTCAGTCGATGTGTGAGCAGCAGAAAGAATAAAGGCCAATGTTTCATGTCTACTAGGCATATATTTTGGAATGCCAATTGCATTTTATCTTCCTTCTTTGCTCTCGTTTCCATCTGGGCCTGTACGTGGCTACCAATCTCAGTCTTTTACCTGGCAGCACGTCGAGCTGTTTACTCGCATCCGGTTTTTTAAAATTTTAAGGTGGTCGGGACCACAGCTCCACAACTTGATTAGATAACAGGGATGATCCAGTTTATAAGGGAAATTAAATCTAAAAATCACACAAGTGAATCCAACAAACTCTCCAAACACACTACGGCTCGTCACCCTGACATACACCACTTGACACCAAAGCCGCAACGCCGCCCAGAATACTGCACGCAACGCTGCGCCAAATTCGGAGCCGCAACCCCGATGTAGCAGCCATATTAACCTTCACATTGCGAAGGCGATCTAGCCGAGTCGACAAATCCACTGTCATGCACAGCCCCAGGTTGCCACCCAGACCCACGTTCTCCCTACCTCATAGGACCGCCAAAGCTTGGGAGACCAAGACCTCGACATCCACCACCGTCCAGGACCGCTGCATCGGCATACATATGTCATTAGCCTATGTTACTATCCTCATGGTGTAAAGTAACATATAGGTAGTGCCATACGCAGTTTCATTTATTACACTATACACTCATTTTCTCTTAAAAAGTATGATGCGATGGTAACTAGCTAAATTACTCTATTTGTCTCTCATTAATTACATGCCTGCCACATTTTTTTTGTCTAGGTGACATCTATGTTACCACCGCTTTTTTTTTTCTAGATTACTACTATACACAGAAATAATCTATTTCGGGAAGTGGATCCTGACAGGCGGGCTCATGCCCTTATTGATATCCTCCCTAATGGATGACTTGTGCTTCCATGTCCTCGGGTACATGGATGTCCTTCGAACCCTGCGCCTGCACCTCCGGCACACTGGCTTGTCATGCAGGTATATCTGCTCGAGATTCACGGCTGCTTCCATCACACTTTTGATATAGCTAACAAACTTATCTTGCGCTTGAAACCCAAAGATTCTAAATACAGTTAGACTATTCTGCTTGAAAACCAAAGATGTTTCCCAGTCTGTTACTGCTTTATCTTTCTTTTCCTCGCTAAACCCCATCGACTTCCTGGATACCCCCCGTATCATCTCACAAAAATGATCCTGCACCTGCACTCCATCATGATTTCAATGTTACTTCAAAATAAGAGCTCGGCAACTCAACTTGAAGACAGCATGCAGTGCAATACAAATGAGAGACTAGTAGCGTACCGTGACACACAACTCCTTGAGGGTGGGTGCACCTTGGAGAATGAACATTGTCCAATTCAGATCGCATTCTTCAGAAATATTCATCAAATTCACATACCTTAGTCCGTGGAACACCATTGACAACTGTTTTCGACCTTCTGGTTTGACCCAAATCATCTCACACTTGAAGTTCAAATGCAGGTCGCTTATGCTACTGCCTGCTTTACTAAGCAGCTGACTTAATCTGTGCATCTTGGACGAAGAAAGACTGATGTTACTAATGCTCACACTCCAGAGCAGCGGAACATAACCAAGTGAAAAGGGATCATGCTTAGACATCCAATACTCAAGGGATAGCACTGTGAGCTTTGGTAGCCACTTGAGATTCACCTTCTCAAAGTCGCAAGCAGCAAGCTCGACTTTACAGAGCTGCGGGTGTTCCAATTCAAGCAGAGACAATTTTCCCATGTCACAGCAGTACAAGCGGAGGTCCTTCAATTGCTTGCATATACTTAAAACTTTAGGCAATTCTGATTCACCCAGCCTTATTCTCTCTATATTGAGGCGTGTGAGTCCACCGAATGCATTTGGACAAGCATCAATGAATGACATGAACTGACCCCCCTGGATAATCAAATCAGCATTGGTACATCGTGCACGTATCTTGGTCAAGATTGTGAACTCGGCCGAGCCAACCTTGTGCGTTGCCATGGCCTTGGCGATAGTCTGACCAATGGGGATGGTGGACTCCTCTCCCAAGTAGAATTGCAAGCACATCACATGAATGGTGTATGAATCACTTGCAGTCCTGCTTCCCAGTATGCTTTGTGTTGCTTCATGCATGGTCGCATTGGCCTGCGCACGCGCACTGTCATCTAAAATCGACCAGTTGTCGCACCATGGCTCAAAAGAACCAACCGTTATTACAATTTTTGAGAGCATAGCAGGAATCTGCTTCCACCGTCGGGAAAAGATGCTTGTTTGTGCGGCATCCGCAATATCAAGTCGCTCCACAATGTTGAGCATAATATCATCAGGCAAATTGCTAAGTCTATCAACTCGACTATCTTTCTGCATTTAGCATGGAAATAAACATGAGTTTGTTTCTTAGAATTTTGATTAAGTCTCGAAGATGCAAATAAAAATCAGTAGTTTCATTAGAAAACTATCAGGGTGACCCACGTGGCTAGGGTTAGTGCATATGTATTAAGTGGTCCTGTACATATTTGATATTCAGTTTATTTCTCTAGAAAATATTAGTCACACTACGACCTTTCATTCAGAAACAACCCGTACGTTAGAGCGGACATAAACATTATACTCATCATTGAATTGGGTGTATCTAGCACAAAAACATGTCTAGATACATCCATTTCAGCGACAATTAATATGGATTGGAGGGAATGGCAGATTAGCACATGATTTGCCTGCCCATACTAATGTGATTGGATGGAAAAGGTAGCTCATTCATGGTGGTGTAAAGCGAAGAAATGATGATTAATACGTTTTTCTTATTAAGATAAAAGAAGGTAGGTATTTATTGGTGATTAAAAACGCGTGGACGGTTGGACGAAATGATGAGCGAAATGATTTATGTCAGAACACGGAACGTTATTTGATTTTTAGGTAGTAGTAGAGATAAAAATATATGCCTCAAAGAAACAGAATTGCACTTTAGTGAACAAGGCTTTCCACTTATCATATCCTTTTGTTGGTAAAAAATGTCAACGGAGAACCGTTGGCACCGGTTGTAGGTAAATGCCTCAAATAATCTTAGCTTTTATTTACAATTAGCCCATTAGAAGGAATGTGGTGGCTTTTTTACCTCTTGTTTAAATAATATAATATGTAGGACCCACCATAATAATGAACTGTGCAAATAATATAGACTATGTAGAAGAACATGATGGCTTGTTTGCCTCTTATTTTATAATAGTGTAATATTTAGGACCCACTATTATGGTCCCACCATAATAATGAACTGTGCAAATAATATAGACTATGTGGAAGAACATGATGGCTTGAATTCACCCTATTTGGAAGAATGTGGTGGCTTTGTTGCCTCTTGTTTTAATAATAATTATAATAGATAGAAGAAGAAATATTGATAGTCCTGAAATTGCAAGTTGAAACCGGTCTCAAAGACACCATATTCGAAGATGATGGAATTTTAATGTTTGACAACAAAGTGTGTGCAATCTGTCATCGGTCTCACTAACACAATACAAAGTCAATTCCAAAGATAAGAATATCGTAACATCTCAAGGATGGAATTTTGATTGCCCCATACGACCACTAGTCCACATCATTACCCCTCCAATTAAGTTTAAAAAAATCTAGAGTAAGGAGGAGACAAGGAGCTCACCCCATAAGGTTCCACGTTACCCGGATGGCTGATGGGGAAAATGTCAGCATCCAACTTGCAATCCAATTCATCTCGATCATCTCTCTGCATTTGACGTGGAAAGAAAAAACTGTCACATATGAAATTTTGATATTTTCAAACATATTTTCTCACAAAAACGACACACTTTTGACTGCCAGTTCTAGTACTATATTTGAGAGAAAGGGTACAACACACGCAACACACAAGGCCCCAGCAACGCACAGGTTTCTCGAAACAATTGCAAAAGAAAAGTAAGAAACATGAAATAACACATAAATCCTTTTGGGATCATACACAACACGCCAATGAAGCTCGGCGTTAACGCCGAAGCCCCGCTGAAGAGGAGGAATACGAGCACCCGTCACACCCAAAAGATATGTCAAACACCATCACATACCGAGCTACTCCGTGAGACGATCGTGTGACTTGCCACTGAACAGCGAAGCTGAGGCCACCTCGTGGGCTGGTCTAAGCCCATGTTTGCCGCAAATGGATTAATCGTCTTCAGTCGAGAAGTCGATGGAGATAAGTCGATCTGCCAACTGTCATCCACCGAAGAACTAAAACGTGTGACCTTTTGAGATCCCTCGCCACCCTAGATTTAGGCGCATGTCGCCAGCCTGACCTTCTTAGAACCGCTGCCACCCTAGATGTAGGCGACATGCACCGGCCACAAAGCTCCTCTACAAGTCCAACTAGCCACCAAACGACACCGGAGGAGACACCACTACAAAGAAGCCGGAGGAAGAAAGGTTCCAATGGGTTCGCAACTGCTGCCATGCCGGCAACCCCAGGAAAACTTGGCGTCGCCGACGCCACAACATCACCGGACGGTCAAAACCCGATACTAAATCTATATCTATACCTACCTAATAATAATAAAAGGAGGAAGGTTTTTGCGGCATGTCATTAAAACTACCCCTAAAGTTGAATAAAATAACCCACCCAGCCATCCATAAGCTAAATACCGGTTCATTTCTTTTTTCCATTCGTCAAACGCTGCATCACACACAGCCGTCATGCTGGAATCCTCCTCCGTCCCATACCATGATCCACTTCTCCGCCCCCTCCACCCTCATCGACTCCCTCTCCTTCCACGACTTTCTATGGGTGTGGGTGGAGGAGCTCAGCAGCGTGAGCACGGTGGTGGCAGAACAACTTGGCCGTCCCCATACATGGTTGCGGCACGAGCCGTTACGTGCTCCGCCGTGGACGAGCAGATGCTCCATGCGGGCAGATCGTGTTGGTGGTCATCCCAAGATCAGTGAGCTTGAGGGCAAGATCCTTGTAGTGATTCTTGTCCTGAAGCTCTAGGCGGCTGGATCAGGTGAGTGGTTAGCCGAAGATCCTAGACGGCAGAGTGCGGATCATCTGCGTCTGATTTGGTCATGATTTTGTATATGTTCGCTGGTTCATGAATCTGAATCGTCCATGATTCTGTACATGTTAGCTTGTATCCATCTTATGTTCTTGAAATGCTTCATGAACTTTGCACTACTTTAACACATTTTTTGCAGGGATTTGGTCCCAACCGTGTGCTCTTAATAGTGTGTTCATCCACTTTTGTTCGATCATGAAATACGAAGTGGATACGTGCTAATTCTGTAGTTATGTTGTTTCAATTACTTTTTAACTGTTGTTGTTCCAAATTCTTCTTAACCGGCGCTGTTCCAATTTGGATATGTGCTATTTTCTACAAACTATGTACTAACTGATCTATCCCGAATGGAACCGATTCTTCATTTTCATATCTGATCTGGTGTAAACTGCGATGCGATGTAAACTGGACCGCTGCAGCTAGGTGAAATTTAATCTGAGCTGGAAGTGTAGATGCTCCGAGCTAGACGCGTTCGTCATAGTTCAAGCATTACGGCAAACCGGTAGCAGCCCAAATTGAATTGAAATTCTATGAAACAGAAATATTAGTACATAGAACTCACCAGGGAAGAGCATCGTTTAGATGTGTCGAGGCCCGAGCATGACGGTTTCGCCATGGGCGGCAGGATATGCTTGCGGGCGGACACCAGATCCGTCCAGCAGATTTATATACAGTGGGATTGCTTCCCTCGGACTGCCAATTCAGGATAGAAACGAGACTGACTCGGTTCCAAACTGCAGCTCCAAGAAACCGGGAGCCGCTTCGATTCAAGCCAATCCCGGTCTAGCTAACTCCGCTCAAAACAGAGCTGCTTGGAAGTGATTTCCGGTTGCAGCTCGTTGATTTGCTGCTTCAATTCCGAACTGCACCAAACTGCTTATTCGTGCGCATCTTGACAAACTACACGCTCTACATCGTGCCCTCTGTGAGGAGGCGACGGCGCAATCCGGCCGCGATCTTGCTTCCCCTCTCTGAACTCCGGCTCTGTCGCACGAACCCTAGGTGGCGGCGATGCTTGGAACCGGGCTACAAGATCGCCGGATATACCGTGATAGATATTGGTATGGGCCATGGGCCTATTCTCTGTAGGTTAAAGTCGAGTTTTTTTTCTCTCTTGTGCTTTAGTACTTCTTTTAGTTATTCTAAAAAAAAAAGTACTTCTTTTAGTTATTAGTACAAGGGTTTCTCAAAAAAAAAATATAGTACAAGGAAATATGCCCGTGCGTTGTTATGGGAGAGAAAATATTATGTCATGGATACGTCCAAACCACGCACATCTCGATCACCTTTTGTCCATTAAGTTATTATTTTTAATGATTGCATTTGCAAGCATTTTTTCTGTGAAAATTTTAACTACCTTCACGTACTTAAGTCGGCAGAAAGATTGCAGAGCCTAAACGAGAAAAGGTAGGTTAACGCTATCATGGATAAGTTAGTTGCAAATGCTAACCTAGAATTTGCATGTGAAGGGCAAGTATGCCAGCAACTAGAGACATAGACCAGACTCGGAAATGAACAAAAAATACAACAAGAATATTTCAATAAATAAATTTGTATAAAAGTCAAGTGTAGACAAAATGTATTGAATATCTCATTCTGCGACTAACAAATATGAATGAATCCATTGGGCTCATGATTATATCTCATTCTGCGACTAGCAAATATGAATGAATCCATTGGGCTCATGATTTTATCTCATTCTGCGACTAACAAATATGCGACTAACAAATATTATCGACTCAAGCACAAATATTGCTCACTGAAGCTATGGAGGACTTCCACGGTGTCCCAGGGGAATTGAAGACATTTAGAGGGCTTATTTGATTCCCAGGATACGCAAATCAAAGGAATAGGAAAAATATTGGAATAGGAAAGGATGACAGGTGCAAAACTTGTCTAGTTCCTATGCGTAGTTCCTTCTGCATAGGAATTAGAGCATGAAGTCTGAGTGGATTTTTATCTTCCTCCATGTGTTTGCATTAAGACCAAGAACTCCAGGAAAAATCCTATGATTTTCCCTTCACCCGATCCTTTGAATCAAAGGAGTGAATAGTGTCGTATATGCAAATTTTCCTAACACTCTACTTTTTCTCCACATTTCCTCCAAATCAAAGGGGGCCTCATTGATTTTGAAATTATTCCTGAAAATAGAAAATAAGTACAGTTGTGATATCTATCTTACTTTCTAGACAACAATAAACTTAAATATCGAAAAAAGATACTCGAGGTAACTCGTAGGAAACAGCCATGTGAGATACATTTTCCTCGGGTACGTGTAAAGTTAGAATTTAGTGCTTAATTATCACCAGAGCGGGAATACATTTTTCATCTAATAATAACTACTCTAACTTCATCTCATTTTAGACAGTGTGCACTACACACTTGTGGATCATATTACAGTTTGTACCACGAACGAAATGATGTGTTATGAATACTATCGGACACTAAAACATCTTGACACACATAAACATACTCAGTGTAGAACATATATCGAAGTAACACCAATAAATCTAGTATAATGACCAAGCTGATCTACAAAATTAACCTATGAACTAAAAAAATCTAATGAAAATGAGAGGAAACATCACTACGCAAAAAGTAAACTCTTTCATAATTTTCTGATCTTTAGAACCAGCGTAAAAACCCCATTAAATTTAGTATCCCAGAATAATACTGTACATGATCAGAAGAGAAAAACATTTCCCCTATAGGAACCTTGTTAGTGTCATATCATCAGATAGCCGAGTTATTGAAGTAAACTACAATAAATAGAAGATGAGAAATGATTTGCACTAATAAAAATACGATCATTCTACAACCAAGGACATGAGAGTACTGCGGTAGTGAACTTTGTATGCTGATAAAATATTTTGGTGAATTACCACCACTAGTAGAAATAAGGCCTTTGGTGTGGCCTTTTTGAGACCGGTTGTAATGAAACCGGTACTGAAGGGGGCATTAGTGCCGGTTTCAGAGGCAATTCGGCCGGCCGGAAACAGCACCGGTTGGTGCGGACCTTTTAGTAACGGTTGATAATAACAACCGGTAGTAAAGGGTTGGGGCAGGCGGCTGTAGTGGGGGGCCCCACGACCAGACCCTTTAGTACCGGTTTGTAATACCAACCGGTATTAAAGATGGACCTTTAGTACCAGTTGGTATTACAAACCGGTATTAAAGGTTTGTCCTATATTATCTCCTTCCACGCGAGTACAGGTCCATTTTTCGTTAAATATGAAATAATTCATATCTTCAAATTCATAAATCAAAGTTTAACAAATAAAATGTCTAAATCGATTAGAAAAATGAGAAGAATCCAAATATGACAACTATATCATCTTTTGCATGATAGTTTTTATACTTGGTTCACAAAAAAAGTCATTTTTTGCTATTAAAAATGAAAAATGATATTTATGAAAATAATTTGAACAATTCCTTCGGCATTGTTATTTCCTATACCAAGATGCACCTATATGTGTAATATGAGATCTTTATCACAAACTATGCCGTGAAAATTGCCATAACTTGATCATTTAGCTTGAAACTTCTAGATATTTATAGATGACATACCTTTTTGTGAAATCTTTTTTTGATATTTTGTCAAAAATCAAGTTTATTATTTTCCATAGCAACTAGTACACATATAAGGACCCCATGCCAAAGGATATACTTTTTGAGGTGTTTATCTTTTTTTTTTGAAAAATCTGTCAAAATAGGCAACATGACTATTCATCGAAACAGGTCGATTTTTTTTAAAATATCGATATTTCTATGATGCAATAGATGATATGGGTGTCATATTTGGATTCCTCTAATTTTTCTATTCCATTTAGAAATTTTATTTGTCAAATTCTGATTCTGGATTTAAAGATACGGATATTCCATACTAAATGGAAAATGAAAAAGGAAATTAATATTTATTTTATCATTTTTTATTTCAATATTATTATATAATATTTGTTGTTTATTCAACTAAATTTTTGTAATTCAAACAATGAAGAAGTGTAACATCATGACCGAGTGATTAATATGGTTGATATGATATTAATATCAGTAAGTTCTCTGTTCTCACTTGGTATTTAATTTGGAAGGAACTCAATAGTTAAGCGTGCTTGAGTTGGAGCAATTTGAGGATGGGTGACCGAATGAGAAGTTTGACTAGATTGAGTACTTTGACTTGAAATTAAGTATGTAATTAGTGATTAAGTGTGTGGCTTAGTGGGTAGTGAAGTGTGTGGCTAAGTGTGAAATTTCGAAATTAAAAAAAGTTCAATTTTTTTTCCATATTTTTTGAAAAAACGGAAACTATTAGTCCGTCGCACGCGCGCTTGCAGCTATGCCCACATGGAGACCTTTAGCACCGGTTTCATATTGTACCGGTACTAAAGGGGTACCCCTTTAGTCCCGACCTTTTAGAACCGGTTGCACAACCGGTGCTAAAGGCCCTTTAAAACCGGTGCTAAAGGCTCTTTCTCTACTAGTGCACATTGAAATGCCACATAAATGATCAACTACATCCCAATAACATGAGCAAATCTAGAGGGGATAATTTGCTTCTGCATTCTCATTCCGACGGAGTTCATCGATCCTGGAGTACTTTTGATACTCGGCTGTTCTACTAAAAACATCATGTAGCATCGTCATGGTCTCCACCTGTACTACATTGTAGCAGCTTCTGAATGTTCAACCTTTAATAATTAAGGTTGATTGTACCGCGGAATCTGGTCATTCCAGAACAACCAGACATTGTGACTCCGTTAAGTTACCCGAAACAAAAAAGATATTGTGACTACGTTATTATTGTGTTATTTTTTATGGGTTAAACTATAATTGCTCGTTCACACACCGAGTTTGCCTTTCATGCCCTTTCTCTCATGGAATATCATTTCACCTAATATAAACACATGAATTGATCTCGCATCAATTCATATGTATTTTGTGGGAAAACGAGGATGTCTTTGTGGTAGTTGCTAGTTTGCTACCGTCTTTTGCTTCTTCTGGGAGATACAATATCAGCTCCGGTGCTATTCCTACAAGTAGATAAAGATGACTCCTGGCTGTTTGGACTGTATGAACTCTGAAGCTCATGATATTCTGTTCCACTTTTTATTTTTTATTTTGCTTCTGTTGCCCACCATATTTTATATCGTGTAATTTGTAGGGTAACTTCTCCAAAGTTGTGTAATTTGTAGGTGTAGGTTTCGCTGAGGCGCAATAGGGTGAGCAAAGTAACACTAGTAGAAAACAGACCTTTCGTCCAGAGCATTAGTCCCGGTCGGGTTGGAGACCGGTACTAATGTGGCATTAGTACCGGTCCCAACGGCTAGTTCGGCCGGGGGCATCCGGTCCGTGAGTCCACCTTTAGTACCGGCCGCCAAAACCTTTAGTACCGGTTCGTGGCACGGGCCGGTACTAAAGGTGGACCTTTAGTACCGGTTCTAGACACGAACCGGTACTGAAGGTTTCGGCTATAAATTCTATATTTTGAATTGTTTTTAAAAAATCGACATAAACTCATTTAAGTAGGCGAAATTAGGTAGAAATCAAGAACACTTATAATATTTTGGGATTGTCCATCAAATGTGTACTACTCTTTGTGGAAATTAGATGGGTGCCATTTTGCATCATATTTTTTGTACTTTGTTCACAAAAAAAAGTCATTTTTCGCACTTAAAAAATGGAAAATGATATTTATGAAAATAATTTCAAGAATCCTTCGGCATGATTGTTTCTTATACCAATATGTACCTATTTGTGGAATATCATATTTTTACTACAAACTATGCCGTGAAAATGACCATAACTTGATCATTTGGGTTGAAACTTCTAAATGTTTATAGATGATAGACCTTTTTGTGAAGACTTTTTTTGCAAATTTTATAAAAAAAATCAAGTTTATTATTTTTCATGGCAACTAGTACACATATAAGGATCCCATGGCAAAGGATTTCCTTTTTTGAGTTGTTAATCACTTTATTGCATTTTTTCGTAAAAACGATCAAAACGGTCGCGATGACTATTCATCGAAAGATGTAAGATTTTCAAGAATTATCAATATTTTTGTGATATAACCAATAGTTGTGTACCTTAAAATGATTTTTTCAAAAGATTCAGACCAAACTATCAAATAGTTGTAGTTCAAATTCGAATTACTTTCGAAAAATCGACATAAACTCATTTAACTAGGCGAAATTTGGTAGAAATCAAGTAAAAACCTTATACTTGGGGATTATCCATCATATGTGTACTAGTTTCCATGAAAATTAAATGGGTTCCATTTTGCATCATATTTTTTGTACTTTGTTCACAAAAAAAAGTCATTTTTCGCACTTAAAAAATGGAAAATGATATTTATGAAAGTAATTTCAATAATCCCTTCGGCATGATTATTTCTTATACCAATATGCACATATTTGTGGAATATCATATCTTTATCAGAAACTATGCCGTGTAAATGATAATAACTTGATCATTTGGGTTGAAACTTCTAAATGTTTATAGATGATAGACCTTTTTGTCAAGACTTTTTTTGCAAATTTTGTCAAAAATCAAGTTTATCATTTTTCATAGCAACTAGTACACATATAAGGACCCCATGCCAAAGGATTTCCTTTTCTGAGGTGCTCATCACTTTATTACATTTTTTTTCGAAAAACAATCAAAACGGTCGCGATGACTATTAATGGAAAGAGGTAAGATTTTCAAGAATTATCAATGTTTCTGTGATACAACCAATAGTTGTGTACCTTAAAATGATTTTTTTCAAAAGATTCAGACCAAACTATCAAATAGTTGTAGTTCAAATTTGAATTACTTTCGAAAAATCGACATAAACTCATTTAACTAGGAGAAATTAGGTAGAAATCAAGGAAAAACTTTATACTTGGGGATTATCCATCATATGTGTACTACTCTTTGTGAAAATTAGATGGGTGCCATTTTGCATCTTATTTTTTGTACTTTGTTCACAAAAAAGTCATTTTTAGCACTTAAAAAAATGGAAAATGATATTTATGAAAATAATTTCAAGAATTCCTTTGGCATGATTGTTTTTTATACCAATATGCACCTATTTATGGAATATGAGATCTTTATCACAAACTATGCAGTGGAAATGACCATAATTTGATCATTTGGCTTGAAAGGCTTGAAACTTTTATATGTTTATAGATGATAGACATTTTAGTGAAGATTTTTTTGGAAATTTCGTCAAAAATCAAGTTTATCATTTTTCATAGCAACTAGTACACATATATGGACCCCATGCCAAAGGATATCTTTTTTAAAGGTGTTTATCATTTTATTTCATTTTTTCGTAAAAATGATCAAAATGGTCACCATGGCTATCGATGTTTGTGTAAAGCAAAAGATGATTTGGATGTCATATTTAGATTCCTCTATTTTTTTTTTATCAATTTAGACATTTTATTTGTTAAATTCCGATATAAGAATTTAAAGATACGAATTATTCCATACTTAAATGAAAAAGACAAAAATAAAGTAAAATTTATTTTATCATTATTTATTTCAATATTATTATTATATAATCATTGTTCTTTATTCATCTAAATTTTTGTAATTCAAGTGATGAAAAAGTGTAACATCATGACCGAGTGGTTAATATGATTGATAAGATAGTAATATCAGTAAGTTCTCAGTTCTCTCTTAGTATCTAATTTGAATGGAACCTAAATGTTAAGCGTGCTGCGGTTGGAGCAGTTTGAAGATGGGTGACCGAATGGGAAGTTTGACTAGATAAAATAGTTTGACTTGCGATTAAGTGTGTAGTTAGTGATGAAGTGTGTGTGTTAGTGGGTAGTTAAGGCCCAGTTCTTTTGACGGCTTCTCCGAGAAGCTGCCCCTCCCCCAGCTTCCCCGGGAAGCCGCTCCAAAAATGTGAGAGGGCTTCCAAACTCAATGTTGGATTCCTTTTTTGGAAGCCTAGCTAAAATTTTGAGGCGGCTTCTCCAGGAAGCTGGGGGAGGGGCAGCTTCTCGGAGAAGCCGCCAAAAGAACTGGGCCTAAGTGTGTGACAAAGTGAGAAATTTCGAAATTCCAAAAAAAAATCAGAATGTTTTTTAACAAAAAATTCAAAAATATTTGGAAACCTTTAGTTCCGGTTGGCACCGACCGGTACTAAAGGTTTTCCACACGAATCGATGCCCCGCGCCCCATGTGGAGACCTTTAGTACCGGTCTATACGCAACCGGTACTAATGCTAGGGGGGCATTAGTCCCGGTTGCGCAGTATCGGTTGCGAAACCGGTACTAATGCCCCTCACGAACCGGTACTAAAGGTCTCTTTTCCACTAGTGTAAGAAAAATATCGTCCACGCGTATGCATGGCGTCGTGAGTACTTTTGGAGTCGTATTTTCTTAACCAACAACTTGGAATCGTACTGCATACACATCAGCGAACAAGAGTTCAGATCAAAAAATAAAATCAACGAACAAGTGTTGGAAATTCTTAAAAAAAGGGTTCCCTTCGCAAAGGTCCACGCGCGTGCGCTCCGGTGCTGACAAGTGTCGCAATTTCGTTCGTTTTTGCTCCCACCTTTTCTCCACGCGGTGACAAGTGGCGGCTTCCTGGTGGTGGGCAGAGGGTTGTATATGCATTTATTTTGAGATTCGTTTTTTAAAAACTAAATATCTTGAGAACCGTTTATCCGATTTACGAACCGTTTTTACTTTTGAACTCCTCGCGTCGAGATCTTCAAAACTAGATCCCATATTGATAGGTTTCGATAAAAAAAAATTGTACTTCGGATTGTGTATGGTTTGTACAACCTAAGTGTATTCGTACGTACAAACTGAATTTTGTAATTGTACGTACAACCTGCTAGGTGTAGTTGTTCGTACAACCCGAATATAGTTGTACGTACAACATGTTCTCTGTTGCTGTACAACCCGGTCTGTGTGTTGCTGTACAATCCGGTTTTTGTTGCTGTACAACGCGCTCTGCGTTGCTGTACAACGCGGTCTGGGTTGCTGTACAACCCGGTCTGTGTTGTTGTACGTACAAACTGATCTGTGTTGCTGTACAACCCGGTCTGCGTTGTTGTACGGCCCGGTCTGCGTTGCTGTACATCCCGTTCTGCGTTTGATGTACTATCTTAGTTTGTGTTTTGTACAAGTCTAATAATATATCCAGATCTAGATCTAGATCTAGATTTTGATTTGAATCTGGATCTGGGCATGCGCGGGACCGCTTGCTAAATTCCTTTAGTACGTGCGGGTGCTATGCTGCGAGCTGGCTCGCTCGAATACTCGATCGTACGCGTACAGGCCAAAGGCGCGGGGCATCGTACGAGGCCACGTGGAAGCTCCGTGCGCGCGTGAATGGCAGGGGCGGCCTTCGGAAAGGTCGGCCTTTTTCTAGGTACACCCACAAGTGTTGTATTTGGATGGCTGTTTGGCTCGGCCGGCCCACACCGATCTTGAGCTTCTAAAAACTCATCCAAACCCAATTTGAAGGTCATATAGAAGGTCGCCGCCGTTCATGTTGCATTGGCCCGCTCGTTCTTCTATATCACCTCATCCAAACCCAACCAGCAATCCAACATGAGCGGCGGCGACCTCGGTGATTTCTTGATCGCCCGCTGGGGAGAGCAAGACCGCCGCCCCCGCCGGCAGGCCTTGCCAGAGCGGCCGCCGGACGACGTGAGCACCCGATACAACGTCTTCCCGGAGTTCCCTTCTTCTTCCAAAAGAGCCAAGCGGCTGTCCCCGTTCCATACGAGCAGCAACAACAACGCCGACGACGACCTAACAATCTCGGGCGCCCCGACCCCGCTGCACGACGAGGACGTGCTCACCGAGATCCTCTGCCGTATGGACGAACACCCAAAACAACCGAGCCCACATGTTGTTAGACGCCGCCATGGACAACATTATGACGGGACCGAAACGAGGGCTGTATTCGTGGACGCACGCCCTCATCTCTGCCAAAGACAACACCGACCCCACACACAAGACTCGCCCGCCAGAAGGAGTGGCGAGGATACAAATCCCCAAGCCCCTCAGTTTAGTCGTCGCTGAGCGGGAGCCAGACTTGGGAAAATTTATTCGCGTCGACGTTGCCAACTCCATTGATGCAACATTGCCATACTGACATATCCTAAACCTATCTACGCGCTTGACACGGAGATATGGTTCCTTCATCCTCACGTCGCCGGGAGCGGTGTAGGGGGGTGGCGGATGCACCCTATTTACCGGATATCGGTGTAGGGGGTTGAAGCTCAAGATATTATGTTCCACTTTTTTATTTTTTATTTTGCTTCTTGTGCCCACCATATTTTTTCTCGTTCAATTTGTAGGGTAACTTTTCGAAAGTTGTGTAATTTGTAGGTGTCGGTTTCGCTGAGGCGCCATAGGGGGTGAGCAAAGTAAGAAAAATATGGTCCGTATGCATGGCATCAGTACGTTTGGAGTCGTATTTTCTTGACCGACTTGGAATCGTGTTGCATAGACATCAGCCAACAAGAGTTCAGATCAAAAAATAAAATCAACGAACAAGTGTTGTATTTGGATGGCTGTTGGGCTAGGCCGGCCCACACCGATACGAACATGCATTGGCCCGCTCGTTCTTCTATATCACCTTCCCTCCCCTGTCCCGTTTCCAAAAAGACTCATCCGAACCCAACCAGCAATCCAACATGAGCGGCGCCGGCGACCTCGGTGATTTCTTGATCGCCCGCTGGGGAGAGCAAGACCGCCGGCCAGAGCGGCCGCCGGACGACGTGAGCACCCGATACAACGTCTTCCCGGAGTTCCCTTCTTCTTCCAAAAGAGCCAAGCAGCTGTCCCCGTTCCATACGAGCAGCAACAACAACGCCGACGCCGACCTAACAATCTCGGGCGCCCCGACCCCGCTGCACGACGAGGACGTTCTCACCGAGATCCTCTGCCGCCTGCCACCGCACGAGCCCTCCTCGTTCCTGCGCGCATCCCTCGTCTGCAAGTTCTGGGGCCGCCTCATCACCACCTCCGCCGCCTTCCACCGCCGCCTCCGCGCGCACCACAGCCGCGCCGCCGTCCTCGGCGTCTTCCTCAAGTACGCGAGGACGCTCGAGTTCATCCCCACACTGGACGCCCCAGACCGCATCCCTAAAGAGAGGTTCTCGCTCAAGGTCTGCACCGACAACACGTTGGTCCCGGTCGACGACTGGGCCGTGCTCGCGTGCCGCCAGGGCCGCGTCCTCGTCGTCAACCGGACCCGGCGCGAGCTGCTCGTCTTCTCTCCCGTCTCCGGCGACCGCCGCGTCGTGGACTTCCCGCCGGACTTCGTCGAGCACTCGTTCACCACCAGAGGAGCCGTGGTCTGCGAGGACAACAAATTAGGGCTGCAGTCCAGCAAATTCTGGATAGTGCTGGTGGGCCTCTGCCGCAATGGCAATGGCAATGGCGGCGAGACCGACGTCGCCGCCCGCGTCTACTCCTCAGAGACCGGAACGTGGGGCGACCTCGTGTCGGCGCCGGAACCGTGCTGCGTCGGCTGTCTCCCCAGCACGCTCGTCGGCGACGGCCTCTACTGGTGGCTGGCCGAGCCCCTGGGTAGCATACTCCACTTCCATCTCGGTACCCAGAACCTCACCATCATCGACAAGCCTCCCGTCCCCGACATCAACATTGGCTGCAGCCGGATCATCCGGACGGACGACGGCGGCGTCGGCCTCGCCGTCTTGTCCTACCCGATCCTCCGGCTGTATGACCGCAAGCAGGTTGCTTCCCCTTCCCATGGCGGTGCTGTCACTTGGGCGAAGCGCAAGGTCGTCGAGATGGACAAGATCCTTGTTGGTCTCCCGGCGTCTGTAGATGCACACAGGACATACATCACTGGGTACTCTGAGGAGGCCGCCGCCATTGTTCTGTCGGTGCGTTACGGAGATATGAACCATGTGTGCATGGTTCAGCTCGACTCCATGCGGTACAAGGAACTCGGTGCAAGCTTGATCGAGAACTCCTATCACCCGTTCCCAATCTTCTACACCGGTGGTGAACTGGTGACCGGTGAGTGCTTGCATGGCGTACGTTAGTGTTTAATTACCTATGGTTCAGTTATATTTTCCCCTCTTTGTTACCTTAGCTGATCCGTAATTAATTGGTGTGCTGTTTTCATGTTATATAATTTATATGTAAATTCTCAACCATGCGATGTGCAGTGTTTCTATACCAATTTTAAAAGTATGAGTCAAGCATGCCATAAATACAATTTGAAAAGTAAGAATCAAGTTGTGTCCCACACTATATATGCTACATTTTTTACATTACATGAATGATCCGGATCCATTCATTTTCCTCTAATTTGGTTGATCAATGGAGAATCGGTAGTTTGTTGTTATGTGATCCAGCTCTATTTGTCATGGAAGATAGCAAACTATTTTAAGTAATTATACTATCATATCATTGCTTCAAAGGCTCACATAGTTTCTACAATTATGTGATTTACCAGGCTCGCCGGCACTCCAACTTCCTACTCTTTTTTTAGACAATGATGATGGGGCTGCTACTGCAGGGGAGGATGTTGATGTTGTATACCAGAGCTGGCTTGACTGGATCACATAACAACGGGAGGACGTACTAGAGCGGCAATGGCAAGTGGGCCATGGTTCCGCTCAAGCCAGCTCGGTTTGAGTCTCTCTCTCCTAGCATGTTCGGCTTGCAAATAGTTGGCATTGAAAGCTGAACAGACTCACAACCTAGGTGGCTTCAACAAAACCATGTCCTCTTTTTCTTCGCAACTTATGAATATTCGTGTTGACGGCTGACGCTAGCAATCAATACTACCAACAAATTATTTTGGAGAATTTCATGGATTTTACTCATCTCAAGAACTTGAGTACAGTGGTGCCTATTCTGAGAGCTTCTACTCTATTTTGCCGTTCCTCAACCCCAATATACTTAGTTATTTTTGTTACAATTATTCCTTCTACAATTACATATTTAAAATATTCAGAGTACTCAACACTCCCTGTCAAGATGGGACAAATGCGTCATACAACCCCATCTTGCTACACAATATAGATAAGAACTTATAAGGTAAACCTTTAGTTAATTAAAATATCTGCAAGTTGGTTTGTTGAACTCACATAGGGCATGCATATAATTCCTAGATCCATCTTCTCTTTGATGAAATGCCAGTCAATTTCAACATGCTTTGTGCGGTCATGCAAAACAGGGTTATTTGTAATGTCCGTTCTTGCTTTGTTGTCACAATACAACAGCAAAGGCTTGGAATAAAACTATCATGTGTTTTTCCTATTCTTTTTTTCTATCTTTTTTCGAAACGGGGTCGTTGCCTTTTTTTCCCCGTGAGGCTGTGACTTGCGAGTATGCCTGGATGCTTGGCCCAAGCTTTTGGGCTCGGCCTGAGCCTTTGTGGGCTCGCTCTGAGCGTGGCTCGGCCCACATACAGTTTTGACCGAGCTGATCTGGAAATCCTGGATCAGATAAGCGTCTTCTATTGTGGATGCTCTAAGCCAACCAAAATCTTGAGGTTCTGAGCCAACCAAAATCTTGAGTTCAGTACTTCCTCTTCTCCCCTCAGAAGAAGCCACGTACGAAGAGGTGGATACTGGATAGAAGCTGAGAAGCTGGGCAGAGGACGATGGAGCGCTCTTCTTCCCTCGCACGAGCTGCGGCCGTGCTCGCTCTCGTCTGCTGTTCCTTGGCATGCTCGACGGCTACCCATGGTAACCACTCAATTGTTCTTTTCTACCCTCTCTTTCTTATATATATGTGCGTATATATTGTTGTGGATCGACGATCAGTGATGTACACATGAAGCTGCTCTGGACGGAAAGCGTGCCGGACTACAACCTCCGCCCACGCCACGACCCGCGCCGATGTGGCGTGGGCGGTGGACTGTGCCAGAGCCGCCACCACCGTCACCGGAGGCGTCGGCACTCGCGCCGCGTCGGAAGACTCTGCAAATGTCCATTACACTGAAACCAACACGAGATATGAGACGGAAGTGAAGGAACACTGTTTGTTTCAACGAGAGAAATGCCCGCATTATCGCAGTGTTTATACGCATGCGCATGGTTGTAATTGTAATACGAACTACACATTAGGAAACAAGCATATATTACTATTCATTCCGCAAAAGAAAAAGAGATGATACTACCCTGTGGTCGTAAACCTTTGGCTGCCGCGTGTTGATTGTCGATCAGTTGCCACGCCTGTTCTTCAGGAGATTGAGAAGTTGTCTTCTTTTTCGTGCGTGTTTTTCAGTTCAGCATGGTAGTCGCAGTCTCGCTCACCTTTGTGTGCAACCCGTGTTTGTATGCTTCAAGAGAATAATAGTTGGCTTGATTCTAGCCCGGACTTTCTAGTTGCCAGGCTAGTAGCTGATTGTAAGAGTTTGGGTGTTAAGTAATATAGAGCTCCTGAATTGCATGAATTTCTTGAGGTTTAAGGCGGTCGTATCCGTCATCCGATTAGATAGAATAGATGTTATTTACAGAATTTTAGACTAGGCGGAAAAACCCTAACATGCAAAACAGAACTACGAGTCTCCGGATCGTGCGTGTGGGCGAAATCCCGCTGTGCCACCTCTTTCCACACCAAAGCCGCCACCTTCGTAGACGAGCTCGTCACAGTCCGGAATGTTCTTCAGTTCCTCTCCTTCCAACACCCCAAAAAGAGTAGAAGATGACACTGCTATCCACCCTCCTAGAGTCGAATTGCATGCATTTCAAATTACTTCGTGTTTTAGATTTAATTAAAGTCCAGTGTTATAAAGACTGTGTTTAGTATTCTCTGGAGGACTGCTACGATCAATCCTCCTGTTCTTAGTCGCTC
The DNA here is from genome assembly GCA_026929855.1 of Poa annua. Classification (NCBI taxonomy): domain Eukaryota; kingdom Viridiplantae; phylum Streptophyta; class Magnoliopsida; order Poales; family Poaceae; genus Poa; species Poa annua. The sequence continues at coordinate 1,748,468 of CM049436.1, forward strand.
GTTGTCCGATTAGACTGTTGTGAGTCGTCCGATGGTCCTCGAAGTTGAATCGCTGCCTGAAGCAAAACAACATGCTGCAACGAAGCAAAAGCTTGGTCGACAACATCCCCTAGAGCCACGCCTTCCTCTGTGTTCCGGCATGTGACGACCTGCGACGACGCCCTTTGCAGCAGCTGTCGGTTGGAACCCTATTTTTTGTACTGTATTTTTGTAGGGGACATAAACACAAGTTTTTTTGTAGGGGACATAAACACAAGTTTTGTGGCTTGAACCCTATTTGCACCCATCCCAAATTCCAAAGCATGTGTATACTCCCTCATTTTCTTAAAGTATAAGTCAAATAAATTTCGATCAAAATAAAAAATTATAATGATTGACCAAATTCATAGAAAGTACAATACCAAATTAATACCGTTAAATACATACAGCTGTCAACTGTTTTTTTTTCTTCTAAATTTATCATTATTTGACCCTTAAAAAATATAGGGCTTGTTTCAAGGAAACCTTCTCTCCCCTGTCCCGTTTCAAAAAACTCCTCCAAACCGGATATCCCACACGAACGGCGGCGGCGGCGGCGGAGGCCTTGGTAACTTGTCCCGCTGGCGCCGCCGCGGCCCCCACCCCCGACGCGTCGCCGTGACAAGGCCGCCGGCGGACGACGTAAACACCCGATACCACGTCTTCGCAGAGTTCCCTTCCAAGAAACCCAAGTCCCCGTTCCATGACAGCAAGACCGCCGTAATTTCGCCGCCACCACCGCTGGACGATGAGGACGCGTCAGCGAGATCCTCTGCCGCCTTCCCCCGCAGCCCTCCCTGCTCCTGCACGCATCCCTCGTCTGCAAGCTCTGGGGCCGCCTCGCTACCTCCGCCGCCTTTCGTCGCCGCCTCCGCGCCCACCACCGCCACGTCCCAGTCCTCGGCGTCTACGTGAAGCACGTGAGGACGCTCCTGTTCATCCCCGCGCTAGAGTCTAGACGCTCCCGATCGCATCCCTCCTGAGAGGTTCTCGCTTAAGGTCTGCGCCGACCACACCATGGGCGACGACAAGTGGGCCGTGCAAGGTGGTCTCTGCTCATGGCGGCGCTGCTGTCACCAGGTGGGAGCTGCGGAAGATGGTCGAGATGGACAAGCTCCTTGGCCTCCCCGCTTCCATGGATGAAGCTTGGAGCACACGCATTACCGGGTACACCGAGGATGCCGGCGCCATTGTTATGTCGGTGCATCACCAAAGAGAAAACCACTCCTACTTAGTTCAACTCCAGTCGATGCTCAACAAGAAACTCCATGGAAGGTGCTTTGTGGAGAACGCGCATCATCCCTTCGCAAATTTCTATACGGCCGGTGGTAAGCACTAGCTTGGAGGAATAATGCGTTTAATGTATGTGCTTCCAAGTGTTTACCTACGGTACTTTAGTTATATTTTTCCTCTTTGGCTGATCAATGAATTAATAGTTCTGCTGTTTTTATGTTGTGTATTGATCAGGGACTAAAATTTCAACGAAAAATCTGTAATTAATACCGGTAGGTGCAAAAAAAAATATCTTTATGAAAAAACATTGGACAGTATTGGGAGTAACTAGCAATAGTGCCACATGTAGATGCGTGGGTGATTACTTAGAGTGCCTCTCAATTATTTTAAGTAAATTCTTAATCTGCTGTTTTTGTGTTTGTTTCCTACACCACTTTTAAAAGTATGAGTAAGAAAACAGTTTTAAAAGTATGAGTCAAGTCTGTGGCAAACCATCCTGCATTCTTTACATCACATGAATGGCCAAACTCCAGTTAGTTTTCATATGACAGCCAAAATACATTTGTTGTGCTTCCAAGTGTTTATTAGCTGCTTGGTTATCCTTTTCCTCTTTGTTCGATCGATGAAATTGACAGTTTGTTGTTAATTTGTTATAGTTTAACTCTATTTGTGATGAAAGATAGCAAACTGTTTTGAGGAACTATAGTATCATATCATTATGCGAGTGCTCACATACTTTGTACAATGATGTGATTTACCAGGTTCGTTGTCGCTCCAACCTCCTATTCAAGTGGACAATAATGGGGTCGCTGCCAGCGGATGATGGTGACGGTTTTTGCACCAGAGATGGTTTAATTGGCACTCAATGTAGCATGTTTCTCTCTTTTTTTTAGGGAAAGCCATCATGACGGATTTTATTCATTGGGCAATAAAGTTATATCATCCGCAAATACGACGATAAGAAAATCAGGGGGTTCCTCTTACCAAATAGTCTATATAGATCCCTCTACATTGCTAACTAAAACATGTGCAACCATATTGGCTTCCCTAGGGCAATGCATGAATATAACTTCTGTAAAATTACGACCTGAGAATTTCCACCATGGTCATCAATTTTTTTTTTTTTTTTTTAATGCGGTTGCAACCCACCTAAGCCGCCAATAGTCTTCCATCACGGAGAGCTCGCGCCTCGGCCGTCCAAGGATCAGACACAAAAGGAATACGACCGCTAGCCGTGAGAAAAAAACGCTCGGTCATCTTGAAGGATTGCTCCAGTGCTCCTGACTCCCTTATCGGTGTAGAAACCAGCATCAACATTAAGCTTACCATAGCCTTCCCTGAGACTCCGCCACCCATGTCTGATGATTCCCGATTTCTTTTTCTTTGCTCTAGAATAATTCAATGTTGAACTGAATGTAACGTCTCTTTCTGTTGTAACTGAATTGTCCTAGTCTTCGCATCGTCTCCAGGATCCGTCTCGCCAGATTCAGCCGGGGCATCTTCCTCGTCTCCAGCGTCGCACAGCACCGCTCCGTCCACTCCCTCTCCGCCACGAACTACTCTGCTCCCGCGCGGTGCTCATCCGGTACAGCCACCCCAGAACCCGCATAGGATGTTAACTCGAGCCAAAAAGGGATTCCTGATGCCCAAACAATTGTTCACGCTGCACACCACTTCTTCTCCCATCTCACCTATTCCATCCAATTACCGCACAGCCATTAAAGATCCAAACGGGCACAAAGTAATGCTTCATCAGTTTTCTGCCCTAATGACAAATGATACATGGTGTTTGGTTCCAAAGCCTGCAGGTACAAATATCGTTACAGGAAAATGGGTTTTCCGGCACAAGATGAACACGGACGGCACGCTGGCTCGTTACAAAGCACGCTGGGTTGTGCGAGGGTTCAGTCAGCAGCCCGGTGTCGATTATGGGGAAACGTTTAGCCCGGTGGTCAAGCCAGCCACCATCAGAGTGGTTCTCTCCATTGCGACAGCAAATCAGTGGCCCTTGCACCAGATGGACGTGAAGAATGCCTTCCTAAATGGCACCCTCGATGAAACTGTATACTGTCAGCAGCCATCAGGTTTTGTTGATCAAACCTTTCCTGACCATGTTTGCCGTCTCCAAAAATCACTTTATGGGCTCAAGCAAGCTCCCCGGCAATGGTTTCATCGCTTCCGGCGCTTTATTCATTCGATTGGTTTCACCTCTGCCAAATGTGATTCTTCTTTGTTCATTCTTCACACCCCGCAATCCACTGCTTATTTGCTTCTTTATGTGGACGACATAATTCTTACAGCCAGCACCTCCACCCTCCTCCACTCCATTATTCATTCTCTGAAATCTGAGTTTTCCATGACGGATTTGGGCGATATACATCACTTTCTCGGGATCAATGTCCACCGAAACCATGACGGTTTGTTTCTCTGTCAGCAGCAATATGTTCTGGAGATTCTTGAGCGTGCCAAGATGACTCACTGCAATCCCTCTTTCACTCCTATCGACACCAAATCCAAACTGTCCTCCACGGATGGATGTCTGTTTAATAATCCGTCTCTGTGTACCGCAGTATTGCCGGAGCGTTGCAGTATCTGACGCTCACGCGGCCTGACATTGCCTACGCTGTCCAACAAGCATGCCTCTTCATGCATGCTCCTCGCGATGCTCATTACAATCTGGTTAAGCGCATCCTCCGCTACATCAAAGGAACATCTCATTTTGGGCTTCAGCTGTACAAGAACTCCTCTCTGGACATCATCTCCTACTCCGACGCCGATTGGGCTGGTTGCCCCGACACCAGAAAGTCCACCTCCGGCTTCTGTGTTTTCCTTGGATCAAACCTCATCTCATGGTCTTCAAAACGCCAGCCTACCGTATCACGATCCAGTGCCGAAGCGGAGTAGGCCGTTGCAAATTGTGTTGCTGAATCATGCTGGATTCGCCAGCTTCTGACGGAACTGCACCACTCTCCTCGTCGAGCTACAGTTGTCTACTGTGACAACGTGAGTGCCACATATCTGTCGTCAAATCCGGTCCAACACCAGCGCACCAAACATGTGGAGATTGATCTACATTTTGTCCGTGATCGAGTGGCATTAGGCGAGGCGAAGGTTCTCCATGTTCCCACGACTTCCCAGTTTGCAGATGTGTTCACCAAGGGGCTTCCAACTTCAGTGTTCATCGAGTTCAGGAACAGTCTGAACATCCTGCCGAACGGAGTTCAGTCTGAGGGGGCGTGTTGAACTGAATGTAACGTCTCTTTCTGTTGTAACTGAATTGTCCTAGTCTTCAGTAGTAGTTCAGTTAGTGGCCATGCATGCACCTGCGCGTGCCCCTGCATGCGCTCTCATGATCGTTAGCACGATCCAGCTCTCCTGTATAAATTGCCTGTTACGGCTCAGTAATAGAATCATCCGAGACTCATCCTTCTTCTTTCAAAGCCAAAGTTAATATTGATCAATGAGCCGATGATTGAAATAGTTTCTCCACGTGTTACCCTCCTTCGTTCCCACCAAATATATCAGGTCGCAGTGGCCAATCGAGCTCAGATACAGAGATACTAGTGGAGCGCTGGCTGCTCTGTCTCGTGGCAGCGCCTATGAGTACATCTAGGGCAAGCCCTTCCCGGATCTCCTTGACTCTCGAACAAGTGAATAGAGCATGTCTAGTACTCTCACAATCTGATTGACGAAGAGAGCACTGCGAGCTAGCTTGCATGTGACGATTTGCCAATACTCCGTTACAAAGTATATAAGCATCTCCATGCATGCATGTATTTTAATTTTTTTCGGCACATTCCCTAAAAAAGCACACTAAATATTGGATTAAGGGCATGAGGCCCAACTAAGACAATAGAAATACATTAGTACTAATTTCCCTGAAAAAATGTTACTAGCTTAATAATTGGTCGACTTACCTCTGAATAATTTATTGTCGTGTGTTCCCAACATACCATTCTGGCTATTCCTTTGCATTTAAGGGATTATGATCCATTTTACGTAACTTCCTGGAATGCAAATTCTTGACCCCATAATGTCAACATAAACAAAATTATACAACTTATAAGTAATTTTTAATGTAAACCTTACTATGTCTTCTTATTCTTATTTTTCATATCAACCTCTCCATCTTCGTCTTGGTAGCTAGTGGGGAAACTTGTTTTTGTTAGCCTCATCATCTTTGTCGTCCTCTCGCTCATGCTTCTTGAGGGAGAGTGAAAAAACTTTCTTGTCATTGGTGGCTGCCTCGTTCGAGAATGGGCTCTACGGTTGTTGTTGCATTTCTGCCCACTCCCGCTCGCAGAAGCCCTTATCATCCCACGACCTTTTCTCTCCCCCCTCCCCGAAACAAGCGGTTGTCGCTGGACACTCCTCCTCCATCTTGTTGGAGTCAGTCTGACTCGTCGGCTACGTCTCCTCTGATAGGTATGAGCTGGAATAATGGTGGGTCCTTTTATTTCTTGTAAAACGATGGGTACGTAGTTCCAATTACCAATGTACTCCAATTTCCCACCCTTTCATTATCGTTAACCCTTCAATGCAAGCGCTTAACAACGACGCTAGGATCGTCGTCTTCATTAGTGGACTATCACGGGATCATTGTTTGTGTACCTTATTTTGCAGTTTTGCCTCATAGTGACATCGTGTTCTTCATGAGCCATGCTACTTATTTGTATTTGTTTGATTAGTGTGTGGATATTTTTAATATTTTTATTTAGTGTGGCACTATTTTTTTAATACGTGTCAAACTATTTGTCGCTTTGTGACTGCCCTACGTAGGAAAGTTACCTCAGTTTGAAAATCTATCCTTAATTGTGTACATTGTCTTGACATTATTTATTTTTCTATTGATTTAAGTAGGTAGATAGATAGATAGGACTGGTCTCACAATAATCTTGAAGCCGCAGTACCCGTGTCACAAATATAATTTGTTTTTTGTCCTATTTCTTACTGGTCGTTGTTTTACAAGAAAAAAAAGTATTCGTGACACAGGTACCGTGCCTTCAAGATTACGGTGAGATCAGCCATATCTATCTATCTATATATGTATCTATCTATTTATTTATTTATCTATCTATATTTATCTATCTACTTAAAACAATAGAAAAATAAGTAATATCAAGACAATGTGATCCACAATTAAGGATAGATTTGAAACTGAGGTAGGCATGACAACAAGAGTTCCCCACGTAGGGCAGTCACAAAATGACAAAATAGTTCGACATGTACCACAAAAATAGTGCCACACAAAATTAAAATATTAAAAAGCTCCACACACTAATCAAAAAAATACAAACAAGTGTCATGGCTCATGAAGAACAAGATGTCACACTGTGGGACAAAACCGCAAATAAGGTACGCAAACAATGATCCCGTGATAGTCCAGGAACTAACAAAGACGACGATCCTAGCGTCGTTGTTAAGCGCCTGCATTGAACGGTTAACGATAATGAAAGGGTGGAAAATTGGAGTACATTGGTAAGTGGAACTACCCATCATTTTACAAGAAATAAAAGGGTCCACCATTGTTCCAGTGAGATCAATCATATCTATCTATCTATCTTTTGGATAAAAGGAGGATATTATTGTCCTATTTCTTACTGGACGAATCTTCTTGGAGATAATCTCAGAAACTGTATTGGGGCTCTGTACTCTGAAGCCATGGATCGTGCTCTGCACTCCTTCTTTTTTTCTCCTTAGAACCATCGAAAATTTACACTTCTTCCTTGTCATGTACATACGCTCTCCTCCTCCTTGGTGTATAAATTCCACTCAACTTTAGCCTCCAAAAGACCAACCAAATCACATATCTAAGGAGAAAGGTCGTACTGATAAGGTAGTAGAGGTAGCAGTGGAGTAGATGGACAAGAAGAAGAAGCTTTTTGCCCCATTGTCGTTGTTCCTGGCCATCCTCCTCATCACCTCCTGTAAGTCATAATCTCCCCTAGATAATGCATGATCAGTTTTGCTTTTGCTACAACAAACACATGTATCCAATTAATTTGACTCAAATTTCGTGTGAATGATCTTGCGTAAAATGTTTGTGTGTGAAGTTGAGATGGTGGAGGAGGTCGGGGCGGAGCTGGTGTGCGACATCTACTGGCCCCTGTGCATCGAGAAGTGCTACAAGTCCGGCAACTGCATGCGCTGCTGCAAGAACTGGGGCTTCGTCCACGGCCGCTGCAACATCTGGCGCGGCATGGGCTGCTACTGCTGCTCCGACGACTCCGACCCCAGGGACGCCGCCCTCCGCCATCGTCGTTACCAGCACGACCAGCAGCAGAAGCAGAGGATGGTCGCGCCGCCATCTGAATCCTGACCACCACCTTCCTGCATGAGCTGGCTTCCTTCAGTGCTTCACAGTAGTGCATCAGTGCATGCTATCTTAGATATGGAAGAGTGAAATCTCATAGCCCCAGATGACCAATCTGTGACTGGATGGAGCACCGTCTCAGCTCTGAATAAAAGAGCTACATTGATATCCATTACTAAACCCTGAATCATCTCTTGTAGTTCTTTGTGAAACTGTTTTTCTTTTCTTCTTGTTGCATTTATGAATTCACCGGAGTCGCGATCATGGCGATCTTCTGGGAATATTGCTGGACACTTAGTTAATTCAGCATCCTTTTCATTTTCATGCGCTCACAAAATTACAGCCAATGCCCAATGGGGGAATGTTGTAAATGAGAAACGTGGTACAGATATGAGTATTGGAGGGGAATCGCACAGCTCTCTCCAGAGGCTGGCGTGTGTATTTATATTAGGTAGAGTACAACAGGAATACAATACAAGCTAGAGTCGGAATCCTATACCGACATGGATACATAGTCTAACACCCTCCCTCAATCTCAACCGATCCAAGGTTGAGATTGCGCTTACAATGTTGAAATAAAGGTAGTGGGAGTGGTTTGGTGAATATGTCAGCTAACTGATCCTTGGATGAGATGAATCGTATCTGAAGCAATTTCTGTGCAACCCTTTCTCGGACAAAATGATAATCCACTTCAATATGCTTGGTACGAGCATGAAAGACTGGGTTGGAAGAGAGAAACGTTGCTCCGATGTTATCACACCATAAAACAGGTGGAGTATGCTGAGAAATTCCAAGTTCTCCCAAAAGTGCTTGTACCCAAATAAGTTCTGCAGTAGCATTAGCAAGTGATTTGTATTCAGACTCTGTACTGGAACGTGATACTGTAGCCTGTTTACGAGCACTCCAAGCGATCAAATTTTCACCATAGAAGATGGCATAACCGCCCGTGGAGCGACGGTCATCACTATTGCCAGCCCAGTCCGCATCAGAAAACGCAGACAGAAGACCAGAAGATTGAGTATCAGGGCGCAGAAGTAAGCCATGAGAGATAGTTGCCTTAACATATCGTAATATCCGTTTAACCGCAGCCCAATGTGTAGAACGGGGAGCATGTAAATATTGGCATACCTTGTTAACCGCAAAAGCCAAATCAGGGCGTGTCATGGTAAGATACTGTAAACCGCCCACGACGCTGCGATACAGAGTAGACTCCGTAGCATCAAGAACAATACCATCAGTAGCTGAGAGCTTCTCGGACGAAGCCATAGGTGTAGAGGCTGGACTACACTTTAGAAGACCAGCACGCCGCAGAAGCTCAAGAGAGTATTTGCGCTGGCTCAAGAGAAGACTAGTACTACCAGACTGCTTTACCTCAATTCCAAGGAAATAGTGAAGAGGACCAAGATCCTTGACTGCAAAGGACTGACTGAGTTGATGAATAAGGCGATCCGGAGCGGAGAGAGGAACTGACCACAATAATATCATCCACATAGACAAGTAAATATAATGTGAGATCAGGACGACGTAGGATAAATAGAGACGTATCAGCTGTAGATGGTGTAAACCCAAGGTCAATCAGAACAGAGCTGAGACGAGCATGCCATGCGCGAGGCGCCTGTTTGAGTCCATAAAGAGCTTTATCAAGACGACAAAGGTAACCAGGATAATTAGAGTCCTCAAACCCTGGAGGCTGTCGCATAAATACCTCCTCCTCAAGAACTCCATGCAAGAAGGCATTCTGTATGTCAAGTTGTCGAAGATGCCAACCTTGAGTAAGAGCCATAGATAAAAGAAGACGAACAGTAGTTGGTTTGACCTAGACGTGAGTGCCATCTCTCACGTGATACTTTAACACTGCTGAAGACTTGTTTGATGGATGCCGCGTCAAGAGAATAGAGGTTGCCACGACATCCCCCTCTAAGAAGAACCTCCCGTGTATCCCGGTCCTTGACAAAGAAATACCAAGGATGAAATTCAAACAAAACATTATTATCTCGTGCAAATTTACGAACTGATAGAAGATTGCGTGTAACGGAGGGGACATGAAGAATATCTTTTAAGTGCAAAGGACGTGATGAAGATGTAGGAAGAATAGATTGACCAACGTGTGTAATGCGCATACCTTCACCATTAGCTGTATGGACATGATCCTTGCCTTGGTAGGGTTCACTCATGTGTAGTTTGTCAAGCTCGTGGGTGAGATGATTTGTCACCCCCGTATCAGCATACCAGCTAGGGTCGATCGGATATGAGGATGTAGACCCATGTGTCACTGAAAACGCCGCGATCTGTTTCTACATGTAGCGGCCATCATTGCCAGCACCCAAGAAGTTGCGATTGAAGCGCTTGAAACAACAGGACGCGACATGCCCGACCTTCTCGCAGATTTGCACTACGGGAAACGCTGACAACGCCGATGGCATTTGCCATCGGCCTCATCAAGGGTACCCTCGGCGTATAGGTACGCCGACGGCAACCGTTGGCCTAGCTTCGTCGGCGTACAATCCATCGGCGTAGCGCCGTTGCCGTCGGCGTAGTTTTTACCGTCGGGCTCATAGCTACGCCGACGGTATTGCCGTCGGCATAGCTCTACCAAATATTTTTGAAAAACAATTTTTCAAAAAATATTTCTTTTTCGAATTTTTTTCCAACTTTTTTAATTATTATTTCAGTTCCAATTTAGTCATATATTTAATCTCATATATCACACACTTATGTTAAGGTCAAACTATCCACCATTAGTCAAACTTCCCAGACGGTCACCCATGCTCAGATTGCTTCAGGCCAAGCACGCTTAACTATTGAGTTCTATTCTAATGAGATTCCAATTGAGATGTCATACCTTATTGCTATTAGTACGATATCAATCATATTAACCCTCATTCATGGTATTACACTTTTTAATATTTAAAATTTCAAAAATAAGATTTGAATAAACAAAATAACTATGTTTAATAATACTTGAATAATAATAATAATAATCAATTATTTTACATTAGTTTTGTCTTTTCCGTTTAATAAGAAATAATTCATATCTTCAAATTTGTATATCGGAATTTACTAAATAAAATATCTATATCGATCATAAAAATGAGAGGAATCCAAATATGACATCCATGTCATCATTTGCATGATGAATAATGTCTTTTAAAACAAATAAGAACCAACATAAATCAGCATAAAGTCAATTAAAGAGGGGAATTTAGATAGAAAGTAAGAAAATTCCTCATATTTAGGGATTATCCGTCAAATATGTACTACTCTTTATGAAAATTAAATGGGTGTCATTTTGGACCATATTTTATATACTTGCTTCACAAAAAAAGTCATTTTTAGCACTTAAAAAATGGAAAATGATATTTCTAAAATGAATTTTTAAAATCGCTTCGGCGACGTTGTTTCCCATACCATGGCACACATATGTGTTGAATATGGGCACTTTATCACAAACTATGACACGATAATGGCCATACATTGGTTATTTGGCTTTAAACTTATGCATGTTTGTAGATGATTGCCATTTTTGTGAAACATTGTTTTGAAAAGTTTGTAAAAACTCAAGTTTATCATTTTTCTTAGAAACTAGTACATATAAAAGGACTCCATGCCAAAGGGTTTCTTTTTTTGAGTATTTTTTCACTTTTTTTCATTTCTTTCAAAAAACGGTAAAATTGGAGAGCATGGCTATTCATCAAAAGTGGTCGAATTTTCCAAAAGTATCGACGGTTCTATGTTGTAACCACTACTTGTACCTTAAAATTATTTTTGTAAGAATTTCAGAGCAAACTATCGCACAGTTGTAGTTCAAATTTGAATTATTTTCGGAAAATTGACATAAAGTCAGTTAAAGAGGGGAATTTCGATAGAAAGCAAGAAAATTCCTCATATTTAGGGATTATCCGTCAAATATGTACTACTCTTTGTGAAAATTAAATGGGTGTCATTTTGGACCATATTTTATATACTTGCTTCACAAAAAAAGTCATTTTTAGCACTTAAAAAATGGAAAATGATATTTCTAAAATGAATTTTTAAAATCGCTTCGGCGACGTTGTTTCCCATACCATGGCACACATATGTGTTGAATATGGGCACTTTATCACAAACTATGACACGATAATGGGCATACATTGGTCATTTGGCTTGAAACTTATGCATGTTTGTAGATGATTGGCATTTTTGTGAAACATTGTTTTGAAAAGTTTGTCAAAAATCAAGTTTATCATTTTTCCTAGAAACTAGTACATATAAAAGGACTCCATGCCAAAGGGTTTCTTTTTTTAGTATTTTTTCACTTTTTTTCATTTCTTTCAAAAAACGGTCAAATTGGAGAGCATAGCTATTCATCAAAAGTGATCGAATTTTCCAAAAGTATCGATGGTTCTATGTTGTAACCACTACTTGTGTAACTTAAAATTATTTTTGTAAAAATATCAGAGCAAACTATCACACAGTTGTAGTTCAAATTTAAATTACTTTCGAAAAATTGACATAAAGTCAATTAAAGAGGGAAATTTAGATAGAAAGCAAGGAAATTCTTCATATTTATGGATTATCCATAAAATATGTACTACTCTTTGTGAAAATTAAATGGGTGCCATTTTGGACCATATTTTATGTACTTGCTTCACAAAAATAATCATTTTTAGCACTTAAAAAATGGAAAATGATAATTTTAAAAAGAATTTTGAAAATCGCTTCGGCGACGTTGTTTCCCATATCATGGCACACATATGTAGCAAATATGGGCATTTTATCACAAACTATGACATGATAATGACTATAGATTGGTCATTTGGAAGAAAATGAAAAATAAAAGTTATGCCTATGCCGACGGCATTGCCGTCGGCCTAGCTCTGACAAAACTACGCCGACGGCACGTAGCTCCCTGAAAACTATGCCGACGGTTTTATTTTGGCCGTAGGCATACATGCGCTACGCTGACGGCCCCGACATATGGCCGTCGGCGTAGCAAATGCCGTCGGCGTTGTCAGCGTTTCCCGTAGTGTTGACACGTAGGCCTATTTCCATTGCCGGTAGAATTTGGAGTAGGACCACGACTATCGTTATTGTAGGAGTTGGAACCACCTCCTGGTGGTTTGTTGGTGAAGTAGTTGGGCTTGTTTGTAGCACGCTGATCTGAACGGTAGGGAGTTTGAAACGGTGATTTACCACCGCCCGACTTGTTGACATAGTTGGCGGAAGCATGAAGATCGACTCCAAGCTCTGCTTTTCTCGCTTCTATACGTTGTTCAGTGGAGAGGATCTGAGCGTATAGGTCACGTATTGGCATAGGATCAGAGGCACTGCGAGCGCCCACGATCTGAGCAAGCGCGTCATAGTCGCTGTCGAGTCCCGCAAGGAGGTATCCAGTAAATTCCTCGGGGCGAAGAGGCTGTCCGATCGCCGTAAGTGTATCAGACAGCTGTTTGACTTTGTTGAAGAACGCCGTTGCGCTCGTGTCCAGTTTCTTTGCTTTCTGTAGTTCCCCACGTATCTGCATCATATGCGCTGTGGACTGCGACGAGAAGCCGGCTGAGAGAGTTTCCTACGCTTCACGTGAGGTACTGGCAAGCAGCGCCAATCCGATCACATCCTCGGAGAGAGAACATACGATTGCAGACAGAATCTCCTGATCCTGCTGATGCCAAGCTGTAAATAGTGGATTCGGTAGGGTAGCAGGGGCTCCGCCTTCTTTTCCGACGTCGGGGTTGGGAATCATCTCCGACGGACAGGGGAGCGATCCATCAACGAAGCCCATCAGACGATTGCTGCGAAGCATTGGAAACACCTGAGCGCGCCAGTAGAGAAAATTGCCGGCCGTGAGCTTGATTGTGATTTTGTTCGACAGATTGATCGGCACTGCGGGTATCACCGAGGCCATCGTCGAGGACTGGACTCCAATGGAGAAGTAGTTGCCGGCGGAATTGAGGAGACTCGAGTTTCTGGAGGTAACGCTCGCAGAGGAAGGGCTTGAGTTAGCCTTCAATCAGGTCCTGAATCGTAGCTCTGATACCATGAGAAACGTGGTACAGATATGAGTATTGGAGGGGAATCGCACAGCTCTCTCCAGAGGCTGGCGTGTGTATTTATATTAGGTAGAGTACAACAGGAATACAATACAAGCTAGAGTCGGAATCCTATACCGACATGGATACATAGTCTAACAGTAAAATCACCAGACGAATTCTTCCTAAAAAAGGTAAACAAAATAACATAGGGTGAAGCTTTCAGGCTACATAGTGAATAAAAGGGTCTTTTTCGAGATCGACGTGAAAAAATCCCCACCGCTTGTTGCATTAACTCGAAACGAGTAGCCTGGCGAGCCATGATCTTACAATAGATGGAGAAATTACGGGGATATAAGGAAAAAGAAAACATGAACATGGCAAGTGCATGTTCTTACAATAGATGGAGATATTACGGCGACCCAACCCCCCGCCGCCAACGCGAGCAGAAGATGACGATGGTGGCGCTCGCGCCGCCGCCTGACCACCTTCCTGCATGAGTGAGCCAGCTCCCTTCAGTGCTTCACTGTAGTTCATGCACGGTAGTAGCTATCTACGGTTCTGAGCTACGGGAGGAGGAAAGATCTCGTGATCTGAGAGTTTTCAAAAAAATGTGTGACTTGGGGTAGTTATGTCCAAGGATCCGAGCAAAATATATGAGCTCCATTAAGCCATTACTATACCATCAATAATCATGTCTTGCGATTCTTTGTGGAACTGCATTTTTCCCTTGCGTTTAACTACTGTTTTTTTTCTATGCGTCGGCAAAATTGCGGTCGGTTCTTGCGCGTAAAATGACGTAACATACGAAGGAATTCTTACAAGAAAACATGAACATACTCTGAAAATAAAGACAACTTTAGGATATATATCAAACAAAAAAGGTTACACAATCTTTTTTTACATGTACATTGGATTTTTTTCAGTTTATTTCCAAGAACAGACAATGAAGGCAGTGAATGAGTGGATTATGTTAAGTAATAGAGAGGTTGCGTCTCAACTTCTCTTTTTTAACCTTAAAACCAAACACTGTGTTGCGTCTCAACGCTGAACAAGATACACTCAGACAGAACGCAACAAAAATGGATCTCAAATTGATGATGTCGTTCAGGAAAGATAACCGCACATATTTTTGGAACCGTATACATTTGGCTATCGCCTATCAATCTCCGCATGGACAAATTTGTAGTGGTTGGGTGTGATACAGAAACGTATTTTTGTCAACCTGTTCATCACTCACATACATGCAGAACAAAAAGGAAATAGGTTAGCATACGTAGGCCTGAACAAATTGGATAATGATCCTCTATTTTTTCCACACGACAAAACTTTGCCGGATTAATCTGGCTGTCATGATGTTAAGCACAACTTACGGACGCACAATTAATAGAGGATACGTGTTCCTATATTCTGTTCATTGGCTCTGTTCAAGCTCTTCAACAAACTAATAGGCGGGTTACGTCCGAGTACAGTTTACAGTAAGTAAAAAAGAACTAATAGCAGGTATATATACTAGGACATGATTAAGGAAAGCGCAAATGAAGTTTTTTTTAACCGGATTAGTTTCAATATGTCTTGATCCAGGTTCTTCTCTTTCGATAAATTGCTCAACGGAAAACGCAAAGAACTGACATCACAAAAGAGACAAAGTGCGAAAGCGAGTTCGAGCACTGCGAGGAACCTAGTGCATGCCCTAATGATAGTTCATCCTCTAGAACTTCACAATTGAGCCAATAAGAGCTATGCGTATGGGGTCAGGGTTTAAAGGATAAAAATTGTTTGACAACCTAATTTATTCAAAAGGACAGAATATTGTGCTGCCCTATCACATTGGCATTCATGTTGTACTTATCAATATCTAGTTAGCATCTGAATCCTCATTATACATTGGATCTAGGATTTTTGCTGCTGGCGGACTTAACACACTCACACAACAGCAGGCTGATGGAACCACTAGAGAACAATATCCATCCTTGTATCCTTCAACTTTGCACCTTTTGACGCAAACGTCAACAGGATCACAGGTTGAGATCCTAGCTCTGTGCTCCTTGCATATGAGTTCAACAGCACCTACATAACCCAAAAGAATGTTCCATTAATTTCAAAACTAGTCACAAGTATATACAATGTCGAATGTAGGCATATATACTTCCAAGAACATGCTATTGCATACTTACCGGAAGTCACCAAGAGTGCTAGTATCAAGATGGACACAACAACGGTTGCAATCTTGCAAGCCATAAGGGTGTTAGTTGATTTGAGAGATAGACCAGAAAGTTTGTGAGGTTTTCTTGTTTACATAGGCATGCATTTATATAGGATTGGCTAAGGTGACCTGAATAAATAAAATTGTGCTAGTTTGGCAAGAATTAATGATTGCTTATTATAGTTTAGCTGGACAAGGATGATAGCCTTATCTTGAATGGCAATAATGCTAAAAGTTAAGGTGATAATATAACCAAATGCATGAGTCAACCAGTAACTAGCACCTTTATTTTGATATGCTTGCCAAATAAAAGTATTAATACCGCAGGTCATACATAGGTAAAACATGAAGCATTTCCTAAATATATAGGTTTCGCATCATTACAATGTGCAATCTTGAGCCCAAAATTTTGTATGTGTACATCGATGCCTATATATAGCTGCACCACTTTTCAATGCTATTTATGTCATATTATTGTGGTTTTCGATGGAGTATATATGACTTGCTACATGCTACCAATGTATAGTAACACGCCAATTCAAGAAAATAAAGTAACACCCCTAATAAGTCATCCATTTCTTAGAAATAAATTAACTGAGTCTGACAAACATGTATGTATAATCTCACAAATATTCAAAGCCAATTTGAATCAAAATTGGAGAATGAAAAAGAAAAGTAAACCATGCTGATGAATAGTATTATAAATAAGGTTTAACGCTCTTTGTTTCACCTAGGTTTTGACTTATCCTATGCTTAATTGCATCTTTGACAAAATAGTACAAGTGTTTTAGGCACGATGTTTTTTTTAATCAAAAGAGCATTTAGTCAAAAGAGAGGCATATGGAAAATGCATTTTAAAACATTTTAATTCTTTCAAAGATTGAAAGAAAATTCCGGGTGACATACGGGCATTTAATATTCACACACATACTTTTAGCAGACATTTTTTTATAATACGTTTAAGAAACACAAATTCCGGTGCTCCAAAATGTGTTTTTAGCAGAAAATGTTTTTTGTATTTTTACACAAGACATAAAACATGTTATTTCTTCGCGAAAGCTGAGTGCGGATATAAATTATCAGGGTGTACACCCTAATGTTGTTTTCAGAATTTTTTGGCATTTTAATTTTTGTTTCTTCACAATTGAAGCATCTAGTCCAACGAGCCAAAGTGGACTTCCGAAATGTTTTAGTTGTATAGATTTTTGTGTCGCTATTCTCAACCGTATTTTTTTTTGTTTCTTCTCTATTTGTAGATCAAAATTGTATGGTTGTACCTGAAGATGCTCTGGACGGAAAGCGTGCTGGACTACAACCTCCTCCCACGCCACGTCCCGCGCCGATGTGGCGTGGGAGGTGGACTGTGCCAGAGCTGCCACCACCGTGACCGAGGCGTCGGCACTCGCGCCGCGTCGGAAGGCTCTGCAAATGTCCATTACACCTGAACCATGTCCCGTGGGATGAGGGTTCTGCTACTTTGCTTGAACGACGAGATATGAGACGGAAGTGAAGGAACTGCCGACGCCTCTGGTGGCGGCGGTGGCGACCCCGTCCTTGGAGGTCTATACCGATACGGCTGATGCCGCGGATGCTGTGGCGCTGGCTGCTGATGCAACCACGGCCTGCCATGTGGCGCCGGAGGTTGTCGTCCCTTACGGTTTCCGTCCAGAGCAACTGCATGCTTGTATATCACTTGTCATGGATCGGCAACAACATGAAAATGTCTGCTTGTATCTTAGGCAACTAAAGAGAATAGGAAACGACAGTGGCTCAGTACGTAGTTTTGATTACGTACCTTGGGCCGTCGCCGAGCATGCCAAGGAACAGCAGATGAGAGCCAGCACCGCCGCAGCTCGTGCGAGGGAAAAAGAACGCTCCATGGTACCTCTCTCTCTGTGCAGCTTCTCACCCTAATATGTATATGTGCGCCTCTCCTCCGAAACTAACGTACGTTTTGGTTTGCCGGCCGTGACCGGCCAGGATCTCTCTTGCACCCGAATAGAGATCATCCACTGGTCCAAGTCGTCGCTCGATCGGTCCAAGTCGTTTTTGATCTCGCCACTTCCAAGAAGCCGACACGGTTGCCTAGCTGGCTTAGATATTTGGTAGTAAGACTTGGTGGATGTTAAAATATTGTCTACACTTTTTCTTTGAAATGCATACATTTCCCAAACTATTCCTTATAGGATAAGAATCAAACAGGTGCTGCAGACGCCAATTCATATAGGATAAGAATCCTTTAGTTTTCCTACATTTTTTGGTACTCTACACTATAATCTGTTGACGACGGTGTTAGACATGTAATATACGGTTGCCTATACGATGTAGTACACTGATAAGACTCCGTCTCTTGTACGTCATTTGTAGGGGCTGTTCCCACGCAATATCAACATATATGTACCCGATAGCCTGGATCGAAGGGTTATCGTTCCACCTAATGCTGACCGACGGAAACCAAATATATGCTATAGCATGCATGTCGATATGGGATGATTTAGGGTGGCTGCAGGCTTCAGTATAGTTATCGCAAGGCGTTAGACGAATTTCAGTACATTTGTCGCAAGGGGATTCCATTATAGAGCATTGGTTCACTCCAAGATGCTAGTTGATAACGATAAAAAATATGGAAGCTGAAGATACCGCTAAAACTAAATATCTTTGTGTGATATCTTCGTCAATCTTGTTGTACTCATCTTGTTGAACCCGACTGCATGGAAGTGTAGAGCGTGTTTTTTGTCCACATGAGGAGATTGATGATCAAACGCATATTCTTCGACCGCAAGTTTCCGTGTATTTGGTCAGCCATCCAACTAGTTTCAAATTTCTAATTAGGGTGGGAGAGATAGCCGTAATATGGTTGCTATGGTTGTGTATAAATGATAAAAACAGTTATGTTAAAAAATCTTTCCTTATATACATAATTTACGGTTGCACCAATTTGCTACGGTCGTGTTCAACATTACAGCGCGGGAAAAACCGAGATCTTTATATGGACGTGTCTGCACGACAAGAGACACGATGAGTGACATTTTTATCTCAAATGGATGACCGCGTGATCTTCAAATTGGCACATTAGTATCATAAGCAATATGCAGTTCATGACAAGTGGTCGTGGTGGTACACACGCCTGCAGCGGGGCTATTTTCCTCTTCACCATGGTATAGATGAGGTTCAACCCGGTCAGCGCTTTGTCTTTCAAGCCCTGTAGCAGGCCCAGCAACGCGTCAACGGTTTCCATATACTAGTAAACGTGCACGTGCAACGCACGTCTCATATTTTACAAATACATACAAAAATATCTTCTCATTCTATATTGAAGTTGCATGGACTCTAATATTTTATATACACTTATTTAAAAAATCTTCCTTATTTGTTTCAAACAAATAGCACTTAAAATATGTAATCCACGGGAAAGATGAAACTCCCACAATAAAAACGGTTTTACCAAGTGTATCAATGACTTTAATCCTAGATGATCACCAAAATTTAAATGACAGTAACTCAAGCAGCAAAAATATCAGGCTAATTATCAGGAATATATGTTAAAAATTGCATAATGAATTGTTGTCTGAAGTACCTTCGAAATCCTGCAAAGATTGAAAGCAAGTGCATGATGATGTTGAAACTGGCTTCTTCTTAGGATTAGCTTCTCAA
Organism: Poa annua; assembly: GCA_026929855.1. NCBI lineage: Eukaryota > Viridiplantae > Streptophyta > Magnoliopsida > Poales > Poaceae > Poa > Poa annua. The sequence continues at coordinate 1,767,900 of CM049436.1, forward strand.
AGCAATATTAAGCTCCAAGAAGTAAGACATTCACCTTTAGGTGTCTAACATACACGCTCGGGGGGCGACGGTCACGTGATCCAGACGACGGAGACGTGCACGTCCACACGGGCGTAGAGGACGATGATCTTGGCGACGAAGGCACGGGGCGTTCCCCGCTCGATCTTTATGGCTAGAAGGAGGAGTGAGTCGAGGCGCAACCGGTGGCGAGAGGGCTCAGCGCTGGGAGACGGAGTAGACCAGACTGAGTCGAAGAAGGCGCGACCACCGGAAGAAGACGGCTCCGGCCCAATTACATCAGTGACAGTATATGATGTAAAATAGGGTACTACCTTTTAATTCTAGGGCACCATGTTTTGGATTTTAGGGCAACAAAATTTGTTTTACTCTAGTGTATGATGTATTTTAGGGCAAATTATTTTTGAGCTCCAATAGAGGATATATTATAGGGCACCAAACATGTTTTCATCTACACATATATGTACATAGGAATCAACAAGTGCACAAATAACATCAAATTAAGCCTCAAATAATTGCAATCCAACTCTGCCACTCATTAATTAGATTTTCTTTTACCTAATTGAACATGCTAACAACAAATTGTACAAACTAAACTTGCTAAAAATATACTGTATAAACGGAAATATCTTTTCAAACCGAATTGTAGAAGTTAGAAAAGCAAAACAACGACACGAAACTGCTATGCAAACTAAATGGGAAGCGTTGCTTTTCATCTAGCTAGGCGGTAGTGCAAACTGAATACGACCGGCGACCAAACTGAAATACGGCGGCTTTGCACGACCAGCGAGCAGAGCCATCTAGGAGCATGGCTGTACAACTCGTGAGCAGGGCCAGGATTCGCCCAGATGGAGAGAGAGAGGAGGCGCTGGTGGCGGGCGCAGCTGCGGGGATTCGCCGTCGAGCGACACAGTGGTCTTTGGAGGTGCTGCGCGGGACTAAGAGGAGGTGCAGTACCCGATGCGCAGGGGACGCGGCGGGTGGGGTTTTGTCCTCCATGGACGTCGCCATATCCTCGACCTGCACTCGCTCCAATCCTTCCAAGAAATACGATTTAGCCCGACGCCGGCATGTCCACCATGGCCGGGAGGAGATGCGTGGAAGGCAGCGACGGAGGAGCTCGCCGGGGAGGCTTGGATGAGCGGGGGAGCTGCACGAGTATGGATAGCAGGGCTCCGCCGCCGCCGCCGACTAGGCCTAGCTCCGCCGCCGCGCTATGTCGTGCCACCCTCCTCGAGAGCTCCGCCGCCAGGCGCCTGCGTTCTCTACCGGGAATAGGTAGGATGCATCGCCGAGGAGCCACGCCGACGAGCGGCGGCACGGGGAGTCGCCGTATTCGTCCGGAGGAAGTCGGGCGGGCAAGGGAGCCGCCAGATTCGGCCGGAGGTCAGGCGGGCAAGGATTTCTCTATGAGTTTCCTAATTAATCGGATCGGGTCGCGTGGATGGTGAGCGAACGGGGACGCGGAGCGTCAAAAAGTCGGCAGGACATTACTCTGCCGAGTCGACAGGATGGATCTACACCGTCGAACATGATCAAATCGATACGGACTGTTAGATTTGATTGGGTGGGGGTGATCTAACGGTGCTGGTGGTTCTGTGTGGCTGCTTCGCTCTTTTATAAGTAGTAGAGATACAAACATAATACCAGGCACGCCTTTGTCATTAAGCATTGCTAAAGTGCAATAAAGTGAAGAAATCAATTATTTATGTGGCTCAAACAAGTAGTGTCAGAAATATAATATATTCCACGACCCTTCTATCGGTTCGGACTTTTGAGATCGATAGAGTTGACTAGTGCTTTAATTTAATTAGTACAAACACCATCGTCCACGACACACATATGCGCTGCAACAAGAGCGTGTGGTCACAAAGCGCAGCTAGCTCAGCTCGGTGGTTTGTTCAGGCGTCATAAGGGACGCCTACGACGACACGAAGGGTCTTGCGGCGAGGTGCAACTACCGACGCCTTTGTGGCGGCGGTGGCTTCGGCCTCAACCCAGGCTTTGCCGCCGCCTGTCCGTGACTAGCCGCGTGAGCCGGCGCCGGGATATACGGTGCTGGCATGTGGTTTCCGTCCAGAGCAGCTGCATGCGTGTATATGACTTAGCTAGCATCGATCCGCAACAACATGAACAATGTTTCTGCCTTCTATTATCAGGAAATATAAGTAAAATATGCATGAAACGACAGTTGATCAGTTAGTTTGATTACCTTGTGCCGCCGCCGAGCATGCAAAGGAACATAGGACGAGAGCCAGCAGCTGTACCACTGCCCGTGCGAGAGACGAAGAGCGCTCCATGCATGGTCTCTGCCCCAGTAATATCCACTTCTTCATGGCTTCTTTTGTAGGGAGAAGGCGTACTATGTCGTGGGAGTACTGACCTCAATATTTTGGTTGGCCAGCTCAAAAAGAAAAAGAAAAAGAAAAAGAAAGAAAAAGGATTTTGGTTGGCGTAGGAGCTCTTCCTGTTCCAGGCCACTCGGATACAAAGAATCCAATATATACTCCCAAGTCGTCGACTGGGGACACCTTCGGAAATTTATCTGACAGGTGTAATTGCGAAACATTTAATCTATGAATTAATGTTGCATATACAAATACATCTCTCTCACAGCATGTACGTCTCCTCTCCCAAGTCTCCCACAACAAAATGAGTCGTTGCCGCAGCAGCTTGGCCTTGCAAATGTGCTTAGATGAATCGCAGCCGTCTTACCGGTCGGGAAATCCGGTTACCGGTCGGTAACCGGACATCCCGAGAACCCCCGGGAAATGGTCATACCGGATAAAAAATCCCGAATTTTTTGAATTTTAATGAAAACTCTCGGTAAATGGTCATATTGTGAATCAAAAAAAATAAAACTTTGAATTTCGGTTTTCAAATTCGTCCGGTAACCGGTCGGGATTTTCCGGTAACCACGGTAACCGGATATCCCGACCCCCCTCGGGAAGAAAACCGAAATTCAAAAAATTCAACTTGTTTTGTTCCTAATATGACCATTTACCAAAATTTTCGTTAAGATTCAAAAATTCGGGATTTTTTAGCCGGTATGACCATTTCCCGAGGGTGCTCGGGATCTCGGTTACCGCCCGGTAACCGGATTTCCCGACCGGTAACCAAAACCATGAGTCTGATGACGAGGAACTCATGCGGCCGCGTTACTCATATATAGCACACCCACAGAACATGCATGAGCACTCATGCGGCATGGCTATGCTGTCAAAATTGTTGTCACTGACTTTGGAGGAAAATTGTTGTGCTGAAAAAGCTGTTGGTTTGAGTTTTATTCTTTGACAACATAGTTGCCGTCTAACAGTAAACCGAGAAATTGTCTGACATGCCGTAAAAGTGTTCAGATGTGTAACAAACTAACAACTAACGTATGGGATCACAACGAACACATATGAATCGCTATATACTACGATGAATATATGAGAATATAAACACCAAATAATTCATCAAAATATATAGCTTTCTCCAAAATTCACATCCATGCCATTACGCCAAATAACATAACACTGCCTAGCACAAATAATTTAAATCTTCTCTACCATCGACCAATGCAGTAGGTAGTAATAGCTTCACGTATTGAAATTCATGCTACTCGTGTGTAGTGCACCCACATCATCATCGGGCAAGGTTATTTGTTGCTCTTGGACCTTAGGGGTGTAATTCTCTCGTATGAATCATATCGATCAACAACTAGGATAATTTTTTTCTTATATACCAAACTCCATGGTACAATCAAGCATGATTATCTAACATTCAAAAGTTGCGAAGAAAAAGAGGACATGGTTCCATTGAATCCGCTTAGGTTGTGAGTCCTCACCGAAGCATGTACAGTTTTCAACCCATGTATGCCAACTATTTACAAACGGAACATGGCAGGAGAGACTCGAACCGAGTTGGCTTCAGCTGAATCATGGCCCACTTGCCATTGCTCTAGTACGTCATCATAAGCATGACAACCATTACAAAGCGAAAGAAACACACAAAGTACCAATCAAACAAGCTCTTGAATAGAAACATCATCATCCTCCCCTGCAGTAGCGGCCGCATCATTGTCCCCAAAAGTAGGAAGTTGGAGTGTCAAGGAGCCTGGTAAATGACATAATTAATTGCAGAAAGTATGTGAGCCTTCGCAGCAATTATATGATGGTATAGTTACTGAAAACAGTTTGCTATCTTGCATGAAAAATAAAGCTAACAACAAATTATCGATTCCATTGATCAACCAAAGAGGAAAACGAATGGATCCGAGTGGTCATTCATGTAATGTAAAGAATGTAGGATGGTTTGGGACAAAACTTGATTCTTACTTTTAAAACTGTAGTAATTTATGGCATGATCGAGAGACCTTGACTCATACTTTTAAAACTGGTATAGAAACATTGCGCATCACATGGTTGAGAATTTATTTAGACTACTGACAATGGGCAGTAACATATATAGTAGTAACATAAGTGACACATAGGCACAAATGAAGATGTGCCATGCAATTAAGAAAGAGAGAGACAAATGGAGTAACTAGCTATGTTACCATAAAATTACATATTGCAAAACAATATGTGTCTACAACATAATTAATAAGGCATTGCATGACACCACACATATGCATGTTACCACCCACTATAGAGGTAGCAACATAGCCTCGTGAAATGTGTATGTTACTAGTCCATGTTACTCTCCATTGTGATTAGTCTTAGAAATTATAGCATAAAAACAGCACAACAATTAATTTCGTTGATCAACTAAGATAATACAGAGGAAAAAAATATAACTAAACCGTAGGTTACATCAACACTAAAGCAAAGATATACTACAACCACTATTTTGATGCAAGCACTCACCGGTCACCAGTTCACCACCGGTGTAGAAATTTGTGAACGGGTGATAGGAGTTCTCGATAAAGCTCGCTATCTATCTGTTTTCCAGATTGGGATCGATCAAACTGATCAACTGAACGTGGTTCCTGCTAGGCTGCGTACCTAATGGGCCGCTCCTCGTGATGCTAGGCTGCGTAAAAATCAGTTTGACAAAAAAGACGAGTTTATGTGGCCGGACCAAGCCGAGCCGAGCCAGGCTCGGCCCGAGTTCGCCCCGATCCAGGATTTCCAGATCAGCTCGATCAAAACTGTATGCGGGCCGAGCCACGCTCGGACCGAGCCCGTAAAAGCTCAGGACGAGCCCAAAACCTTGGGCCGAGCATCCATGCATACTCACAGCCTTAAAGGAAAAAGGCAACGACCCCGTTTCGAATACAAGATAGGAAAAAGAAAAGGAATAGGAAAAACACAGGATTGTTTTATTTGAAGCCTTCGATGTTGTATTGTGACAACAAAGCAAGAATTGACATTACAAATAACTCTGTTTTGCATGACCGCACAAAGCATGTTGAAATTACAAATTTACATGCATTTCATCAAAGAGAAGATGGATCTAGGAATTATATTCATGCCCTATGTGAGTTCAACAAACCAACTTGCAGATATTTTAATTAACTAAAGGTTTAACTTATAAGTTATTATCTATATTGTGTAGCAAGATGGGGTTGTATGACGCGCTTGCCCCATCTTGACAGGGAGTGTTGAGTACTCTGAATATTTTAAATATGTAGTTGTAGAAGGGATAAATGTAACAAAAATAACTAAGTATATTGGGGTTGAGGAACGGCAAAATAGAGTAGAAGCTCTCAGAATAAATAGGCACCACTGTACTCAAGTTCTTGAGATGAGTAAAATCCATGAAATTCTCCAAAATAATTTGTTGGTAGTTTTGATTGCTAGCGTCAGCCGTCAACACGAATATTCATAAGTTGCGAAGAAAAATGAAGCAAACAGTCCAACAGTTGAATTGATTGGAGCTGAATCATAATTTACAAAGGTACTTCGTATGCAATCCAAGCCACATCAGACAGGATTTGCAGCCCACACACACAATCCAACGGCGATCAGCAAAGTAGCAAATCAAGTGAAATAATCTCAAACAATTACTAAAGTGCAAATTAATCAAGGAATGTAAACAAGAAGTATTAGTTACGGATTAATTTGGCATGTTGGTCTTGTCATCATGCATGGTTGCTTCCTCTCGATCCCAAGCAGTTGGGCACCAGTGACAGCTCTGGTTTCTTCGCCAGTAACAGCCGCACCAGCACGTAGGTGGTGATGAAGACGCCGACGACGGCGACGAGCGCGATGACGTACGCGGACGTCTTCCAGCCCCTGCAGCTGCCGGCGGCGTAAGCGCCCAGAAGGCCGAGCAAGTCCAGCACCACGGCGGTCTGCACCGACCATAGCGGCACGTCGCGCGGCTTCGTGGTGGGCTTCTTATTCTTCTTCACGGTGTGCTGCAGCAGCAGCAGCACGATGAGCACAATGGAGGCCAGGAAGGAGGTCGCGTTGCACTAGAAGAAGGCCTGGTACCGCGCCGGGCTGCTGTCAAGCAGGACCGGGTTGCCGTGCCGGCGACGCCCGACGGCGAAGAGGCTGGGGATGGTTTGGGACAAAACTTGTGAACGGGTGATAGGAGTTCTCGATAAAGCTCGCTATCTATCTGTTTTCCAGATTGGGATCGATCAAACTGATCAACTGAACGTGGTTCCTGCTAGGCTGCGTACCTAACGGGCCGCTCCTCGTGATGCTAGGCTGCGTAAAAATCAGTTTGACAAAAAAGACGAGTTTATGTGGCCGGACCGAGCCGAGCCGAGCCAGGCTCGGCCCGAGTTCGCCCCAATCCAGGATTTCCAGATCAGCTCGATCAAAACTGTATGCGGGCCGAGCCACGCTCGGTAGGGGTGGGCATAAAAACCGAAGACCGAAAACCGAAACCGAAAAACCGAGACCGAAACCGAAAAGACCGAGGCCAAAAAGACCGTTAGAAATTTGGGTAGCAAATTAGAAAAGACCGAAATTATATCAGAAATTCGGTCATCACTTATACATAACCCGAATAGACCGAAAGACCGATTTTATTTTATTTTGAGAGAATTATGTACGAAAGCAGCCAAATTTGTGTGCCAGCCTAGTTTATGTACATATATTCTATAGTCCCAACTACGGAACCAACCATACCATATAGTCTCTATGCCCAACAACTGAGTATCCTAGCCCTGTGTAATGTAGATTCTCCCGTGCGTGAGAGACCAGTCGATCGCTTCCCACTCTCCCATTATCAGGCGCCGATTCCTCTTCTTGCGCACTAGATTTTGGTCTATTTGGTCATGATCGAAGACCGAACCGAATAGACCGAATACCGAATAACAGAAAACCGAAAAGACCGAATTTATTACGGGTATCATTTTCTAGATGACCGAAATTGTTAAAGACCGAACCGAACTAACCGAAAAGACCGAACGCCCACCCTTAACGCTCGGACCGAGCCCATAAAAGCTCGGGACGAGCCCAAAACCTTGGGCCGAGCATCCATGCATACTCACAGCCTTAAAGGAAAAAGGCAACGACCCCGTTTCGAATACAAGATAGGAAAAAGAAAAGGAATAGGAAAAACACAGGATTGTTTTATTTGAAGCCTTCGATGTTGTATTGTGACAACAAAGCAAGAATTGACATTACAAATAACTCTGTTTTGCATGACCGCACAAAGCATGTTGAAATTGACATGCATTTCATCAAAGAGAAGATGGATCTAGGAATTATATTCATGTCCTATGTGAGTTCAACAAACCAACTTGCAGATATTTTAATTAACTAAAGGTTTACCTTATAAGTTATTATCTATATTGTGTAGCAAGATGGGGTTGTATGACGCATTTGCCCCATCTTGAGAGAGAGTGTTGAGTACTATGAATATTTTAAATATGTAGTTGTAGAAGTGATAAATGTAACAAAAATAACTAAGTATATTGGGGTTGAGGAACGGCAAAATAGAGTAGAAGCTCTCAGAATAAATAGGCACCACTGTACTCAAGTTCTTGAGATGAGTAAAATCCATGAAATTCTCCAAAATAATTTGTTGGTAGTTTTGATTGCTAGCGTCAGACGTCAACACGAATATTCATAAGTTGCGAAGAAAAAGAGGACATGGTTTTGTTGAAGCCACCTAGGTTGTGAGTCTGTTCAGCTTTCAATCCGTGTATGCCAACTATTTGCAAGCCGAACATGCTAGGAGAGAGAGACTCAAACCGAGCTGGCTTGAGCGGAACCATGGCCCACTTGCCATTGCTCTAGTACGTCCTCCTGTTGTTATGTGATCCAGTCAAGCCAGCTCTGGTATACAACATCAACATCCTCCCCTGCAGTAGCAGACCCATCATCATTGTCTAAAAATTATATTCTCTCCGTACAGTTTATCGATCCTTTTAGAGTAGTTCTTCTCCTGGGTTTAAGAATAAATCACGTTGCAAGATTAGCAACATATATCTATTATATACTAAAAGCATAATACGGAGGTTTAGTTTTCGAGACACCACGATTAATCCACATCATCGTAATTATTTAAACGGTTAGATTTGAAATTAATGGCCCCGATTTAAAGAGAGAATGTAACATAATACTTGCGTACGTACATGTCACCAACACGTCATTATTATTATTTTAGAAAAAAACAATTCGTGTACAACACTCAAAATATCTCCACTAATATTAAAAGACCCAGACTGCCAGATCCGGAGGATCTGGACCGTCCACAGCCCAACATCGAACGTCCCATATCCTCCCAATGTTGTATGTTTAACTCTCCCTTTCCCTCGATCGCAAAAAGAAAAAAAAATCAACAACGCACGAACGAAAACCTCCCCAGCGCCCACAATCACGACGCACGCACGATTCCATGGTAGAATCAAGCACGATTATCGAACATTCAAAAGTTGCGAAGAAAAACAGGACACGGTTCCATTGAATCCGCCTAGGTTGTGAGTCCTCACCAAAGCATGTACAGTTTTCAACCCATGTATGCCAACTATTTACAGACGGAACAAGGTAGGAGAGACTCAAACCGAGCTGGCTTCAGCAGAATCATGGCCCACTTGCCATTGCTCTAGTACGTCATCATCGGCATGACAACCATTACAAAGCGAAAGAAACACACAAAGTACCAATCAAACGGGCTGGGATCCTCTACAGTAACTGTAGTGCAGTTACAGTCGCTGCCAGGTGGGCCCGGACCCACCTATCATTGGGCCTACAGCACTGTACATTACTGTAGAGGATCCATGCCCCAAAGAAGCTGTTGCATAGAAACATCATCATCCTCCCCTGTAGTAGCAGCCGTATTGTTGTCCACAAAAGTAGGAAGTTGGAGTGTCAAGGAGCCTGGTAAATGACATAATTAATTGCAAAAAGTATGTGAGCCTTCACAGCAATGATATGATAGTATAGTTACTGAAAACAGTTTGCTATCTTGCATGAAAAATGAAAAATAAAGCTAACAACAAATTATCAATTCCATTGATCAACCAAAGAGGAAAACGAATGGATCCGAGCGGTCATTCATGTAATGTAAAGAATGTAGGATGGTTTGGGACAAAACTTGATTCTTACTTTTAAAACTGTAGTAATTTATGGCATGATCGAGAGACCTTGACTCATACTTTTAAAACTGGTATAGAAACATTGCGCATCACATGGTTGAGAATTTACTTAGACTAGTGACAATGGGCAGTAACATATATAGTAGTAACATAAGTGACACATATGCACAAATGATGATGTGCCATGCAATTAAGAAAGAGAGAGACAAATGGAGTAACTAGCTATGTTACCATAAATTTACATATTGCAAAACAATATGTGTCTACAACATAATTAATAAGGCATTGCATGACACCACACATATGCATGTTACCACCCACTATAGAGGTAGTAACATAGCCTCGTGAAATATGTATGTTACTAGTCCATGTTACTCTCCACTGTGATTAGTCTTAGAAATTATAGCATAAAAACAGCACAACAATTAATTTCGTTGATCAACTAAGATAATACAGAGGAAAAAAATATAACTAAACCGTAGGTTACATCAACACTAAAGCAAAGATATACTACAACCACTATTTTGATGCAAGCACTCACCGGTCACCAGTTCACCACCGGTGTAGAAATTTGTGAACGGGTGATAGGAGTTCTCGATAAAGCTCGCTATCTATCTGTTTTCCAGATTGGGATCGATCAAACTGATCAACTGAACGTGGTTCCTGCTAGGCTGCGTACCTAACGGGCCGCTCCTCGTGATGCTAGGCTGCGTAAAAATCAGTTTGACAAAAAAGACGAGTTTATGTGGCCGGACCGAGCCGAGCCGAGCCAGGCTCGGCCCGAGTTCGCCCCGATCCAGGATTTCCAGATCAGCTCGATCAAAACTGTATGCGGGCTGAGCCACGCTCGGACCGAGCCCGTAAAAGCTCGGGACGAGCCCAAAAGCTTGGGCCGAGCATCCATGCATACTCACAGCCTTAAAGGAAAAAGGCAACGACCCCGTTTCGAATACAAGATAGGAAAAAGAAAAGGAATAGGAAAAACACAGGATTGTTTTATTCGAAGCCTTCGATGTTGTATTGTGACAACAAAGCAAGAATTTACATTACAAATAACCCTGTTTTGCATGACCGCACAAAGCATGTTGAAATTGACATGCATTTCATCAAAGAGAAGATGGATGTTGGAATTATATTCATGCCCTATGTGAGTTCAACAAAGCAACTTGCAGATATTTTAATTAACTAAAGGTTTACCTTATAAGTTATTATCTATATTGTGTAGCAAGATGGGGTTGTATGACGCATTTGCCCCATCTTGAGAGAGAGTGTTGAGTACTCTGAATATTTTAAATATGTAGTTGTAGAAGGGATAAATGTAACAAAAATAACTAAGTATATTGGGGTTGAGGAACGGCAAAATAGAGTAGAAGCTCTCAGAATAAATAGGCACCACTGTACTCAAGTTCTTGAGATGAGTAAAATCCATGAAATTCTCCAAAATAATTTGTTGGTAGTTTTGATTGCTAGCGTCAGCCGTCAACACGAATATTCATAAGTTGTGAAGAAAAAGAGGACATGGTTTTGTTGAAGCCACCTAGGTTGTGAGTCTGTTCAGCTTCCAATCCGTGTATGCCAACTATTTGCAAGCCGAACATGCTAGGAGAGAGAGACTCAAACCGAACTGGCTTGAGCGGAACCATGGCCCACTTGCCATTGCTCTAGTACGTCCTCCTGTTGTTATGTGATCCAGTCAAGCAGGGACGGAGGAAGGGGGGGACGAGCAGGGGCTACGCCCCCCTATGATCATGGTTTTCTTACTAATATTAGCCATGATTGCTCTATGTTTATGGTGGTATAGCTAGTTTTGCCCCCCTCATAAACTCACACACACTGATAAGTCTAACCTCGCCCCCCTCATACTCATTTCCTGGCTCCGTCCCTGCAGTCAAGCCAGCTCTGGTATACAACATCAACATCCTCCCCTGCAGTAGCAGTCCCATCATCATTGTCTAAAAATTATATTCTCTCCGTACAGTCTATCGATCCTTTTAGAGTAGTTCTTCTCCTGGGTTTAAGAATAAATCACGTTGCAAAAATAAAGCAAACAGTCCAACAGTTGAATTGATTGGAGCTGAATCATAATTTACAAAGGTACTTCGTATGCAATCATCCAAGCCATATCAGACAGGATTTGCAGCCCACACACACGATCAGCAAAGTAGCAAATCAAGTGAAATAATCTCAAACAATTAGTAAAGTGCAAATTAATCAAGGAATGTAAACAAGAAGTATTAGTTACGGATTAATTTGGCATGTTGGTCTTGTCATCATGCATGGTTGCTTCCTCTCGATCCCAAGCAGTTGGGCACCAGTGACAGCTCTGGTTTCTTGGCCAGTAACAGCCGCACCAGCACGTAGATGGTGATGAAGACGCCCACGACGGCGACGAGCGCGATGACGTACGCGGACGTCTTCCAGCCCCTGCAGCTGCCGGCGGCGTAAGCGCCCAGAAGGCCGAGCAAGTCCAGCACCACGGCGGTCTGCACCGACCATAGCGGCACGTCGCGCGGCTTCGTGGTGGGCTTCTTATTCTTCTTCACGGTGTGCTGCAGCAGCAGCAGCACGATGAGCACAATGGAGGCCAGGAAGGAGGTCGCGTTGCACTAGAAGAAGGCCTGGTACCGCGCCGGGCTGCTGTCAAGCAGGACCGGGTTGCCGTGCCGGCGACGCCCGACGGCGAAGAGGCTGGGGATGGTTTGGGACAAAACTTGTGAACGGGTGATAGGAGTTCTCGATAAAGCTCGCTATCTATCTGTTTTCCAGATTGGGATCGATCAAACTGATCAACTGAACGTGGTTCCTGCTAGGCTGCGTACCTAACGGGCCGCTCCTCGTGATGCTAGGCTGCGTAAAAATCAGTTTGACAAAAAAGACGAGTTTATGTGGCCGGACCGAGCCGAGCCGAGCCAGGCTCGGCCCGAGTTCGCCCCAATCCAGGATTTCCAGATCAGCTCGATCAAAACTGTATGCGGGCCGAGCCACGCTCGGTAGGGGTGGGCATAAAAACCGAAGACCGAAAACCGAAACCGAAAAACCGAGACCGAAACCGAAAAGACCGAGGCCAAAAAGACCGTTAGAAATTTGGGTAGCAAATTAGAAAAGACCGAAATTATATCAGAAATTCGGTCATCACTTATACATAACCCGAATAGACCGAAAGACCGATTTTATTTTATTTTGAGAGAATTATGTACGAAAGCAGCCAAATTTGTGTGCCAGCCTAGTTTATGTACATATATTCTATAGTCCCAACTACGGAACCAACCATACCATATAGTCTCTATGCCCAACAACTGAGTATCCTAGCCCTGTGTAATGTAGATTCTCCCGTGCGTGAGAGACCAGTCGATCGCTTCCCACTCTCCCATTATCAGGCGCCGATTCCTCTTCTTGCGCACTAGATTTTGGTCTATTTGGTCATGATCGAAGACCGAACCGAATAGACCGAATACCGAATAACAGAAAACCGAAAAGACCGAATTTATTACGGGTATCATTTTCTAGATGACCGAAATTGTTAAAGACCGAACCGAACTAACCGAAAAGACCGAACGCCCACCCTTAACGCTCGGACCGAGCCCATAAAAGCTCGGGACGAGCCCAAAACCTTGGGCCGAGCATCCATGCATACTCACAGCCTTAAAGGAAAAAGGCAACGACCCCGTTTCGAATACAAGATAGGAAAAAGAAAAGGAATAGGAAAAACACAGGATTGTTTTATTTGAAGCCTTCGATGTTGTATTGTGACAACAAAGCAAGAATTGACATTACAAATAACTCTGTTTTGCATGACCGCACAAAGCATGTTGAAATTGACATGCATTTCATCAAAGAGAAGATGGATCTAGGAATTATATTCATGTCCTATGTGAGTTCAACAAACCAACTTGCAGATATTTTAATTAACTAAAGGTTTACCTTATAAGTTATTATCTATATTGTGTAGCAAGATGGGGTTGTATGACGCATTTGCCCCATCTTGAGAGAGAGTGTTGAGTACTATGAATATTTTAAATATGTAGTTGTAGAAGTGATAAATGTAACAAAAATAACTAAGTATATTGGGGTTGAGGAACGGCAAAATAGAGTAGAAGCTCTCAGAATAAATAGGCACCACTGTACTCAAGTTCTTGAGATGAGTAAAATCCATGAAATTCTCCAAAATAATTTGTTGGTAGTTTTGATTGCTAGCGTCAGACGTCAACACGAATATTCATAAGTTGCGAAGAAAAAGAGGACATGGTTTTGTTGAAGCCACCTAGGTTGTGAGTCTGTTCAGCTTTCAATCCGTGTATGCCAACTATTTGCAAGCCGAACATGCTAGGAGAGAGAGACTCAAACCGAGCTGGCTTGAGCGGAACCATGGCCCACTTGCCATTGCTCTAGTACGTCCTCCTGTTGTTATGTGATCCAGTCAAGCCAGCTCTGGTATACAACATCAACATCCTCCCCTGCAGTAGCAGACCCATCATCATTGTCTAAAAATTATATTCTCTCCGTACAGTTTATCGATCCTTTTAGAGTAGTTCTTCTCCTGGGTTTAAGAATAAATCACGTTGCAAGATTAGCAACATATATCTATTATATACTAAAAGCATAATACGGAGGTTTAGTTTTCGAGACACCACGATTAATCCACATCATCGTAATTATTTAAACGGTTAGATTTGAAATTAATGGCCCCGATTTAAAGAGAGAATGTAACATAATACTTGCGTACGTACATGTCACCAACACGTCATTATTATTATTTTAGAAAAAAACAATTCGTGTACAACACTCAAAATATCTCCACTAATATTAAAAGACCCAGACTGCCAGATCCGGAGGATCTGGACCGTCCACAGCCCAACATCGAACGTCCCATATCCTCCCAATGTTGTATGTTTAACTCTCCCTTTCCCTCGATCGCAAAAAGAAAAAAAAATCAACAACGCACGAACGAAAACCTCCCCAGCGCCCACAATCACGACGCACGCACGATTCCATGGTAGAATCAAGCACGATTATCGAACATTCAAAAGTTGCGAAGAAAAACAGGACACGGTTCCATTGAATCCGCCTAGGTTGTGAGTCCTCACCAAAGCATGTACAGTTTTCAACCCATGTATGCCAACTATTTACAGACGGAACAAGGTAGGAGAGACTCAAACCGAGCTGGCTTCAGCAGAATCATGGCCCACTTGCCATTGCTCTAGTACGTCATCATCGGCATGACAACCATTACAAAGCGAAAGAAACACACAAAGTACCAATCAAACGGGCTGGGATCCTCTACAGTAACTGTAGTGCAGTTACAGTCGCTGCCAGGTGGGCCCGGACCCACCTATCATTGGGCCTACAGCACTGTACATTACTGTAGAGGATCCATGCCCCAAAGAAGCTGTTGCATAGAAACATCATCATCCTCCCCTGTAGTAGCAGCCGTATTGTTGTCCACAAAAGTAGGAAGTTGGAGTGTCAAGGAGCCTGGTAAATGACATAATTAATTGCAAAAAGTATGTGAGCCTTCACAGCAATGATATGATAGTATAGTTACTGAAAACAGTTTGCTATCTTGCATGAAAAATGAAAAATAAAGCTAACAACAAATTATCAATTCCATTGATCAACCAAAGAGGAAAACGAATGGATCCGAGCGGTCATTCATGTAATGTAAAGAATGTAGGATGGTTTGGGACAAAACTTGATTCTTACTTTTAAAACTGTAGTAATTTATGGCATGATCGAGAGACCTTGACTCATACTTTTAAAACTGGTATAGAAACATTGCGCATCACATGGTTGAGAATTTACTTAGACTAGTGACAATGGGCAGTAACATATATAGTAGTAACATAAGTGACACATATGCACAAATGATGATGTGCCATGCAATTAAGAAAGAGAGAGACAAATGGAGTAACTAGCTATGTTACCATAAATTTACATATTGCAAAACAATATGTGTCTACAACATAATTAATAAGGCATTGCATGACACCACACATATGCATGTTACCACCCACTATAGAGGTAGTAACATAGCCTCGTGAAATATGTATGTTACTAGTCCATGTTACTCTCCACTGTGATTAGTCTTAGAAATTATAGCATAAAAACAGCACAACAATTAATTTCGTTGATCAACTAAGATAATACAGAGGAAAAAAATATAACTAAACCGTAGGTTACATCAACACTAAAGCAAAGATATACTACAACCACTATTTTGATGCAAGCACTCACCGGTCACCAGTTCACCACCGGTGTAGAAATTTGTGAACGGGTGATAGGAGTTCTCGATAAAGCTCGCTATCTATCTGTTTTCCAGATTGGGATCGATCAAACTGATCAACTGAACGTGGTTCCTGCTAGGCTGCGTACCTAACGGGCCGCTCCTCGTGATGCTAGGCTGCGTAAAAATCAGTTTGACAAAAAAGACGAGTTTATGTGGCCGGACCGAGCCGAGCCGAGCCAGGCTCGGCCCGAGTTCGCCCCGATCCAGGATTTCCAGATCAGCTCGATCAAAACTGTATGCGGGCTGAGCCACGCTCGGACCGAGCCCGTAAAAGCTCGGGACGAGCCCAAAAGCTTGGGCCGAGCATCCATGCATACTCACAGCCTTAAAGGAAAAAGGCAACGACCCCGTTTCGAATACAAGATAGGAAAAAGAAAAGGAATAGGAAAAACACAGGATTGTTTTATTCGAAGCCTTCGATGTTGTATTGTGACAACAAAGCAAGAATTTACATTACAAATAACCCTGTTTTGCATGACCGCACAAAGCATGTTGAAATTGACATGCATTTCATCAAAGAGAAGATGGATGTTGGAATTATATTCATGCCCTATGTGAGTTCAACAAAGCAACTTGCAGATATTTTAATTAACTAAAGGTTTACCTTATAAGTTATTATCTATATTGTGTAGCAAGATGGGGTTGTATGACGCATTTGCCCCATCTTGAGAGAGAGTGTTGAGTACTCTGAATATTTTAAATATGTAGTTGTAGAAGGGATAAATGTAACAAAAATAACTAAGTATATTGGGGTTGAGGAACGGCAAAATAGAGTAGAAGCTCTCAGAATAAATAGGCACCACTGTACTCAAGTTCTTGAGATGAGTAAAATCCATGAAATTCTCCAAAATAATTTGTTGGTAGTTTTGATTGCTAGCGTCAGCCGTCAACACGAATATTCATAAGTTGTGAAGAAAAAGAGGACATGGTTTTGTTGAAGCCACCTAGGTTGTGAGTCTGTTCAGCTTCCAATCCGTGTATGCCAACTATTTGCAAGCCGAACATGCTAGGAGAGAGAGACTCAAACCGAACTGGCTTGAGCGGAACCATGGCCCACTTGCCATTGCTCTAGTACGTCCTCCTGTTGTTATGTGATCCAGTCAAGCAGGGACGGAGGAAGGGGGGGACGAGCAGGGGCTACGCCCCCCTATGATCATGGTTTTCTTACTAATATTAGCCATGATTGCTCTATGTTTATGGTGGTATAGCTAGTTTTGCCCCCCTCATAAACTCACACACACTGATAAGTCTAACCTCGCCCCCCTCATACTCATTTCCTGGCTCCGTCCCTGCAGTCAAGCCAGCTCTGGTATACAACATCAACATCCTCCCCTGCAGTAGCAGTCCCATCATCATTGTCTAAAAATTATATTCTCTCCGTACAGTCTATCGATCCTTTTAGAGTAGTTCTTCTCCTGGGTTTAAGAATAAATCACGTTGCAAAAATAAAGCAAACAGTCCAACAGTTGAATTGATTGGAGCTGAATCATAATTTACAAAGGTACTTCGTATGCAATCATCCAAGCCATATCAGACAGGATTTGCAGCCCACACACACGATCAGCAAAGTAGCAAATCAAGTGAAATAATCTCAAACAATTAGTAAAGTGCAAATTAATCAAGGAATGTAAACAAGAAGTATTAGTTACGGATTAATTTGGCATGTTGGTCTTGTCATCATGCATGGTTGCTTCCTCTCGATCCCAAGCAGTTGGGCACCAGTGACAGCTCTGGTTTCTTGGCCAGTAACAGCCGCACCAGCACGTAGATGGTGATGAAGACGCCCACGACGGCGACGAGCGCGATGACGTACGCGGACGTCTTCCAGCCCCTGCAGCTGCCGGCGGCGTAAGCGCCCAGAAGGCCGAGCAAGTCCAGCACCACGGCGGTCTGCACCGACCATAGCGGCACGTCGCGCGGCTTCGTGGTGGGCTTCTTATTCTTCTTCACGGTGTGCTGCAGCAGCAGCACGATGAGCACAATGGAGGCCACGAAGGAGGTCGCGTTGCAGTAGAAGAAGGCCTGGTACCGCGCCGGGCTGCTGTCAAGCAGGATCGGGTTGCCGGCGACGCCCGACGGCGAAGAGGCTGGGGATGGTGACGGTGACGGCGACGGCGAGGATGCAGTATCGTCGTCATCGCCCCACGTGCCGCCAGGGGGCGCAAGACCCGCCTGGTACGTCACGCTTGCTGCGAGGATGCCGAGCAGCATGAGGTACTTGCTTTCCTTATGCTTCTCGACGTGTCCTTGCCGTTGCTCCTTGCTGCCCTTGTTCTCGCCGGTCTGCCGCCACGGCGAAGACGACAGCGCGGCTTGACAAGCTCCTTCAGCCGTTGCGGAAGCCATTGCTGCTCCGACAAACTGCGGCTGTTGGCGAACACAAAGAATAGGATCTGAAGGCTGAGGAAGGCTACCACCGCGGCCACAAGCGCGAAGACATAGATGGAGGTACGCAGTTGCCGGGAGCTGCCTGCGGAGTAGGCGCCCATGAGGCCCAGCAGCCCAACCACGACGCACACGTGGAGCGCGTTGCTCCGGATGCCGTCCTTGTAAAGCTTCTGGTTCACCAGAAGACGGATGACGGCGACGGACGCCTATGCATGAACCCTGTCGCGCGCGTTGCAGTAGAAGAACACCTGGTACCTGATCCCGTAGTAGTCGAGAAGGACCGGGTCACTGGCGGTAAGGGATCTTTCGGCCTTGCTCACTTGCCAGAACCCGCCCGGCGGGTTCAGTCCCGACTGGTACGTGACGGTGGCCGCGAGGATGGCGATCTGCAGCAACAACTTGCGCTTCCTCTCGAGCTCCCTCTCCCTGAGGTCGGAGTCGGACCCGGTGGGCTGCTGGTTTTGGTTCGTCAGCTTGGCAGCCACGATCATGGCGATGGCGTAGACGAAGACGACGCCGGCCAGGGCGCAGAGGTAGATGGTGGAGGCGGTGTCTTGGCAGCTCCCGGCGATGTACGCGTCCATCATGAGGCCGAAGAGGTCCAGTATCATGGCCGTCTTGAGCGCGGCACGCCTGATGCCATCGTCGGAGCTAAGCTCCTTGCTCTCGACGATGATGACGATGACCACCGATGCCACGAACGCCGCCGAGTTGCAGTTGTAGAAAGCCATGTACCTCTTGATGTGCATATCGTGGAGAATCGGGCTCCCCGGGATGTGGATTAGGTTACCTTGGTCGTGTGCGTCCGGCCAGACGCCGCCCGGCGGGCTCAGCCCTGCTTGGTAGGTCACCGTAGCCGCGAGCGTGGCAAGCAGCAGCAGAAGATCCCGCGACTCTTCCACCTTCTCTGCAGCAGAACCTCCTCCTTCGCCTCCTCCTCCTCCTCCTCCTCCTCCTGGTTGTGCTTGTGGGGCAGCCTCACCATTTTCGATGTCGGTTGTCCTCGCTGAACCTCCTCCTCCTTCGCCGCCGCCGCCTCCTCCTCCTCCTTGTCCGTTTTCTTCTTGTTGTGGGGCATTAGCAGTACCCGCCGGCGTCGCCTGCACATTCCTGTGACAGTAGCTAGCTCAAATTAATAACTCTACTAATTAAGTAGTACTGTATTATACTACTTGTTTACATTAATGAACGGGGTGTGTCGACGTTAATTAGTTACGTACGTGTTCTTGTTGCCTCTACGTAGACTACATGTGAGTATGTTACAGATTCCGTCATGCAATGTCTTGAACATGTCCATGGCGAGCACCGCGATGGCCATCTGCAGCACAATGTATAGAAGCACGACGCCGACGAGGCAGACAACGTTAGACGGTCGTGGTGAACCATCTGCAGCTCCCGGCGGCGAAGGCGGCCATGAGGGCGAGCAGGTCGAGCTGCATGGCGGAGCGGAGCACCGTGAGGCCGATGGAGTTGTTGCTGATGCGCGGCTCCAGCAGGAACATGATGACTACCAGGGACGCGACGAAGGCGGCGGCGTTGCAGTAGAAGAAGGCGGTGTACGTAACGGCTCGAGTAGGTGGACACCAGCACCGGGTCGCCGACGCGGTTCGGGTACGCCGGGGGAAGCGGCGGGTCGACGGCGCCGCCGACGCGGTAAGTACCGGCGGTGTGCTGCCCTCGGGCGTTGTTGCCTCCCTCCTCGGACCTCACGTCACGCCGCCAGGCGGGTTGAGGCCGGCCGCGTACGTGACACTGGCCACCAACGTGGCGAGAAGCAGCAGGTACTTGCGCCATTTCCAAAGGAACTTGAAGTCTTCTGTGTGCTTCTGCTCCTGGTGCGCCACCGTCGCCATGGCTCCGGCGGGGAGGGAACACAGCACGGGGCGGCCGAGCAGTACTATATATGCACCAGGTGTACACACTATCGTCGCGGCAGCTTCCGTCCGCATGTGCTGCTTTCGTTGAGGGAATCAACGAATCGTAGGACAACAATATACGTTGCTGAGTATTCGCTCCTGAGTATATATAGCTACTAAAGAATGCAATCACTACCGGAATCTCGTTGTTTGCCGAGCGTCTAGCTCTTTGTCAAGTGTCTTTTATTGGACACTCTGCTAATGCTAATATATATGTCGTGTGACTGATGAAAGATACTTGGCAAATGGTAATATATATATGTCGGGTGGCTGATGAGAGATACTCGGCAAACAAGATACGTGGCACTCGGCAAACAAGATACATGGCACATGTTTCAGACAGCCGTACTTTTTAGCAAATGGAAATACTTTGATGTAAAATGACAACCCTCTAATTTTCACATACCAATGCCCAAAGATTTTGAACTTTCTAGCTTTCTAGCTACTTATGCAAATTTAAATGAATTTTCGCCGATTTTTGGAAAGTAATTCAAATTTGAACTACAAGTGTAGTTTGATCATAAAAATTGTAAAAATTCATTTTAAGGTACCTAATCAGGATTATATGGAATATCCGCAGAGGGTGTTGACAGAATCAGATCATTTCTATGAATATATGTGTTGATGATTATGACCTTATTGTGAAAAAATCATAGAAAATGAAAAATGTAAAAAAAAATGCAATTATTTGGCATGAAGTCCTTTTATGTGAGCAATTATTATTAAAAATGATAAACTTGAATTCTGACAACTTTCAAAAACACGTGCACAAAATAACCTATCGTGTTTGAATATTTATTACTTCAAGCCAAATGACCAAGGTGATGGTCATATCCACGACATAGTTCATGATATTGAGCCCATTTTTGTCACCAAGGTGCATCTTGCGATTCCATACAATAGTGACAAAAGGAGTTCCCAACTTTTGTTTAAAAATACAATTTTCTAATTCTTAAGTGCCAAAAATGTTTTCTTGTGAAGCATTTGCCAATAATATGGTGCAAATGGCACCCCTCAAATATTCCAACAAGGTAAACCATATTGGATGACCAATGCCCAAATATTTTGTTTTTTCTAGCTTTGTAGCTACATTTGCACATTTAAATGAATGTTGGCCGATTTTCTGAAAATAATTCAAATTTGAACTACAAGTGTGTTATAGTTTGGTCATAAAATTTAAAATCACTTTAACTTATGTAAGTAGGATTCTATAAAAATAGACATATCTTTGTCAACTGCCTTCTGGCTCTCTACTTATTTGTTCGAGTCCTTTTTTATAGGAGGAATCTGGTCAGCCTGGACACGAGCCAGCTCGGGCTAGGCTCGGGCCGAGCCAGCATTTGGCTCGCTCATTTTCAGCTCGGCTCGGGCTGGCTCGTTTGGCTGTCGAGCCGGAAAAGTAGGCTCGGCCCGAGCTTGGCTCTGGCTCGGTCCAGTTCGAGCCGGCTCGCGAGCCCATCCCCTGAGTCAAAAACAGAGGAGCGGTAGGGCATGCACTAGCTGTAAGGCAGTCCAGTTTTGCACAATTTTGAGTTTTTGAACGTTAAATTGAGCTTCCATACATTCAAATATTTCAATAAAAATGAACAACACATAAATTCAAATAGGATGGAACCCATTTTCATGAAAAAAAATCTAAAACTGAAGCACATTTACATAAGACAAAAGAAGAGCTATTTAGGCATAGAAACACAGGAGAAAAGCTCATGTACATGAGCAGACAGTGTCTGTCCTGTTACGGTTGCAATTTTCGCACCTTTTGGACATCAAATTGAGCATGCATTTAATCAAAGTTTCTCATGTAAATGTACAATGTATCAATTCAAACAAAGACAACCCCATTTTCATGAAACTTTTCAATAATCACATCACATATTTATGATATTAGGGACCTCAAAATTGGAAGAAATCACACACATTTTCATGATAATAGAGACTATGATAGATAATAGTTTTATAGATCACAACACGTCGACATAGACACGGTTACAATTTCTGCTCCTTCGGATGCATGGCGTCGCCGGCGTGGATGTGTCGTGTCGACGTGGGCGATGGCAGCTGCAGCCGCAAGCTCGCAGCTGGACAGCGGCCGGGGGTCGACAACTCGACACGGACAAGCGCTAGGGGTGGACGTGCGTCGGCCGCGCGGGGCAGGACACCGGTAGCGGGTGCGGGAGTCGTCTAGGAGGCCTGTGTTCTTCTTGTAAAACGACGACCAGTAAGAAACGACGACCAGCAAGAAACGCGCCAGGTGTTCTTCTTGTAAAACGACGACCAGTAAGAAATAGGAGAAAAAGTTTATATTCATGACACGGGTACGTACTGCGGCTTCAAGATTATTGTGAGATCAGTGCTATCTATCTATCTACCTACTTAAAGCAATAGACAAATAAGTAATATCAAGACAATGTACACAATTAAGGATAGATTTTCAAACTAAGGTAAGTTTCCTACGTAGGGCAGTCACAAAGCGACAAAATAGTTCGACACACACTAAAAAATAGTGCCACAATAAATAAAAATATTAAAATCTCCACACACTAATCAAACAAATACAAATAAGTAGCATGGCTCATGAAGAACACGATGTCACTGTGAGGCAAAACCACAAATAAGGTACACAAACAATGATCCTGTGATAGTCGACTACGAAGACGGTGATCCTAGCGTCGTTGTTAAGCGCCTACATTGAAGGGTTACTGATAATGAAAGGGTGGGAAATTGGAGTACATTGGTAATTGGAACTACCCGTTGTTTTACAGGAAATAAAAGGGCCCACCATTCTTCCAGCCCATAAGTATCAGAGGAGACGCATCCGGCGAGTCAGCTGACTCCAACAAGATGGAGGAGTGTCCAGCGACAACCGCTTCTTTTGGGCTGGGGGGGGGGGGGGGGGGGGGGAGAGAAAAAGGTCATGGGATGACAAGGGCCTCTGCGAGCGGGAGTGGGCAGAAAGGCATTTGAATGAGGCAGCCATTGATGACGGGAATTTTTTTTCACTCTCCCTCAAGAAGCATGAGCTAGAGGACGACAAAGATTTTTTTTTTTTTTGAGCCTCTTCTCTGGGCATACAAGTTGTAGTATCTGATCAGACGCACAGGGACGCACACCCTACTCACGCACACCACACACACTCACACCTCACCCTATGCGACTAACAAGACCTACACCTTACGTATCCTTCACGTCTTGAGAGAACTCCGAAATCCTGAACTCCGGGACGGCGGGCACGTCGTTCTCGCCTGTGGCACACTGACGCGCGAGAGAGGTACCTGCGAAATTATTAGCGATACTGCCCCTAATGAACAGTACCTGGAACAGTATTCCTAGTGAACAGTGCCCCGTGAGGATACACCCGAAATTCGCTCCCGCGGGAGTCGAACCCGGGCGCGCTGGGTGAGCCACAGCTCCCACAGCCAACGCGCTACGGCGCGGTCCTCAGAGGACGACAAAGATGACAAGGCTAACAAAAACAAAGTTTCCCCACTACCAAGACGGAGATGGAGAGGTTGATATGAAAAATAAGAATAAGAAGATATAGTAAGGTTTACATTAAAAATTACTTATAAGTTGTATAATTTTGTTTATGTTGACATTATGGGGTCAAGAATTTGCATTCCAGGAAGTTACGTAAAATGGATCATAATCCCTTAAATGCAAAGGAATAGCCAGAATGGTATGTTGGGAACACGACAATAAATTATTCAGAGGTAAGTCGACCAATTATTAAGCTAGTAACATTTTTTCAGGGAAATTAGTACTAATGTATTTCTATTGTCTTAGTTGGGCCTCATGCCCTTAATCCAATATTTAGTGTGCTTTTTTAGGGAATGTGCCGAAAAAAATTAAAATACATGCATGCATGGAGATGCTGCTAATTTTTTTTAAATAATACATTTTTTATTGGAAATTCGGAAAATATTGCGCAAATCTTGCATTTTTCAAAAATATTGCGGCCTCGGCCTTGAGTTGGCCGAGCCGGCCTCGTCGGCCCTCAGGAAGCCGAGCAGGCCCTGTCGGCCCAGGGAAAGCCGACCGGGGCCGTCGGCCGCATCTGCGCGCGTGCAGGCGCCTGCCACGGCCTGCATGGCTCTGGTCGGCCGAGAGGAGGCCGACGGACGATTCGGCCCATCCAAAGCCGACGTTTGCATGGGCTGTTTTTTCTCCCGCCACCGTTTCGCGCCTCTTTTTTCTCCCGCCACCGTTTCGCGCCTATTTTTTCGCGTGACCGTTTCCCGCCCTTCTCCCGCCACCGTTTCGCGCCTGTTTTTTCTCCCGCCACCGTTTCACGCCTCTTTTTTCGCGTGGCCGTTTCCCGCATGATTCTCCCGCCAAATTATTCCCGCCCGCTTCTCCCGCCTCTATAGAAACCACCCGAGGCTAGGCATGTTACTCTCAAGAGCGCACGATGGTGTGTATTGTTCCTTGTGAGAAGTGTGTGTCCGGGTATCACATAGCCCCATCCCAGCATCTGGCTATGATTTCCGAGGATTTGAAGGTAGATGGTAGGATAGTTCCATGAAGGTAGATGGTAGATGCCAGATGATATGTCCTGAGTCCATGAAGCTGGATAAGGCACCTCCGGCTCGTACTCTGCGTCATTCGACGAATCAGAATCACTGCCGTCCCCGCAATCACCCTCAATATCTTCATCTTCCATCTCGTTCTGCATTCGGCCATCTTCCTCATCCCCATCTGCCTCCACATTTTCACCGTCATCATGCCCTCCAACCATACTACTCTGCCCTGATTCATAACCACTGCCTCCATCATAACCATGGCTGTCATCATGTTCAATTTCCATGGTTGCTGCACTGCTCTGCCCTGGATCGTGCCCACCTTCGCCTTCAGGAGGATTGACATTTACCTCCTTAACGACAGGAAGCAACAAGGCAGCTGGGTGGCTTCCCCTGTTTTCGCAACCTTGCAACCAGTTCACCCACTGAGAATCCCGATCAATCGGCCTCAGAGTGTACCAATTTTTTTTACTGGACCTGGACCATAACGCGTGCACCCCGACAGTGTGTGTTTCTGCATTTAATCCCAAACACTCTGCCAACCAATATTTTAACTGACTAACAGACCAATTTTCAGGGGCAGTCAGATCCAACTCGATGTGCTGAAACTGACTCAGGTCCATCCCATATTCATTTTGTTGTACTGAACCGTCACCGTAGTAGAAAACAAATTTTACTAAATCCGACATTTTTCTCACCTAGTAAAATATTAAAATGTATCAAATATTAATACGACCGTCCCATTAATTATACTGAAACAACTAAATGATCTAATCAAAACTTGCCGTAAAGTACGTAACTATTGCAAACGGGAATCATAAACTAATACAATACCAACTACAAATACTAACATACTACGAATCCATCCGGGCTAACTAAAAATCCTACCATACTAACAACACACTAACCCTAATCTAAGTAACACAAACCCTAACCCTAATGTTCGAATATTCACGTACCCTTGAAGCGTGACAGCAGCTACTCCAACCTCCACCGCAGCAACTCACCACCGCACTGCGTCGGAGGAGCCTCCACCGGAGCACCAACACGAGCACGAACACCTCCGAAAATGAATCTCCCACCGTGACCAACTCGCCTCCACAGCCTACCCCATGATAGATCGGGCACCCCACAGCCTTAGTAACAACCTAGGACTAATTTCTAGTGGCTAGACGGTGTAAAACGGTGCTGTTTTTTCGGTTTGGGACGAACAGGAGAGAGAGAGAGGAGAGAGCCGCCGCGACGGGAGGAAGAAGAAGAGGCCGCGCGCGGGACTTCTTAATCCGCTCTCGTCGGCTCGGAGGAGGCCGACCAGGTATTCGGCCCTGACGTGGCCGAACCGCCTCCACTCGACGCCGATCAGGCAATCGGCCGAAAGCCCGTGCTTGGCACACCACCTGCTCGGCCTTCTCGAGGCCGACGAGGGCTGCTCGGGCTCCTGCTGGCCGACAGGGCCTGCTCGGCTTCCTGAGGGCCGACGAGGCCGGCTCGGCCAACTCAAGGCCGAGGCCGCAATATTTTTGAAAAATGCAAGATTTGCGCAATATTTTCCGAATTTCCAATAAAAAATGTATTATTTAAAAAAAAATTAGCTGGAGATGCTTATATACTTTGTAACGGAGTATTGGCAAATCGTCACATGCAAGCTAGCTCGCAGTGCTCTCTTCGTCAATCAGATTGTGAGAGTACTAGACATGCTCTATTCACTTGTTCGAGAGTCAAGGAGATCCGGGAAGGGCTTGCCCTAGATGTACTCATAGGCGCTGCCACGAGACAGAGCAGCCAGCGCTCCACTAGTATCTCTGTATCTGAGCTCGATTGGCACCACTGCGACCTGATATATTTGGTGGGAACGAAGGAGGGTAACACGTGGAGAAACTATTTCAATCATCGGCTCATTGATCAATATTAACTTTGGCTTTGAATTATTCTAGAGCAAAGAAAAAGAAATCGGGAATCATCAGACATGGGTGGCGGAGTCTCAGGAAAGGCTATGGTAAGCTTAATGTTGATGCTGGTTTCTACACCGATAAGGGAGTCAGGAGCACTGGAGCAATCCTTCAAGATGACCGAGCGTTTTTTTCTCACGGCTAGCGGTCGTATTCCTTTTGTGTCTGATCCTTGGACGGCCGAGGCGCGAGCTCTCCGTGATGGAAGACTATTGGCGGCTTAGGTGGGTTGCAACCGCATTAAAATAAATTCTGACTGCACGGATGTGATCAATTTGATGACCATGGTGGAAATTCTCAGGTCGTAATTTTACAGAAGTTATATTCATGCATTGCCCTAGGGAAGCCAATATGGTTGCACATGTTTTAGCTAGCATCGTAGAGGGGTCTATATAGACTATTTGGTAAGGAACCCCCTGATTTTCTTATCGTCGTATTTGCGGATGATATAACTTTATGGGAATTGCTATTTCTCAGCTAGCTGTGAAAATCGGTACAGCACAGCTAACTCCAGCCCCGTACGATCCGTCCCGCGCCATGATTCGTGCGGCCGGCAGGGTTTGTTGTTTCAGCCCGATTGCTCCCCCGGTTTGTTGTTGGGCCTTATTTTTATTCTTAGCGGGCCATTTTCTGTGTAGCTTTTTTTAGCGCGCGTTTTTTTTTTTTGGTCACCTTTTGGGCAGGTTCGAGAGTACCTTCGTAGCCGCGATTTGCTTAGTAGGCCGCGATTTGAGGTGTGTTTTTTATGCTGCATTTTTATTTTGGTCCGTGCGTATAGGAGATGCTTTTTTAGGTTTTTATTTTTTTTCGTTTTTCTTGTTGCTTTTTAGCATTTTTTATCTTTCCGAATTATTTTCTTCTCTAATTTTTTGGTTAAATTTTTGTGCTTCTTAAATACCATATTACATGTAACTCAACATGTAACTGTCCATTTTTTTGCAATTTGACAAGGGAATTGCTATTTCTAACTTAGGACAGAGTCGACTTTGTGGCAGTCCGATCGGATCGCTTGGAGATCGCGCGTCGCGTTGTCGCGCGTGGAGGTTTGTCGCGCCTGGTTTTTTCGGCCCGTTTTGCCGACTGGGGATCGTTCTGGGCCGCGTGTGTCTCCTTTTTTCCCGCTCGTTTTTTTCATCGCGCGCGCAGTTCTTTTTTCCTGGTCGTATTTTTGTGTCGCTTTTTTTTCTTTTTGAGCCGCATGCCGACGTGATTTTTTGTGCAGTCCGATCGGATTTTTTGTGCCGACGTGATTTTTCAGCGCGTGCAGTCCGATCGGATTTTTTGTGCCGACGTGATTTTTTTATTTATTGTTTTTTTGGATTTTGAATGCTGCTCCTGTGTTACGTTGGAGTAATGCGATTTTTTATCGGTTTTGATTTTTTACGGGTGTTTTGAAATTTTTTCACTCTTTTTAAAATTTTATTGTATGTGGTGTGATAATACGCGCCGTAATGCGATTTTTTGTGCCGACCTGCTAATCATGGGCGAGTCACCGACGTTTCTTTTTTGGTTTTGTGCATTGTTGTTGACTTTTAGGTCTTGTCCTCAATTTTGCATTTGATGTCGCCGCCATATGGATCTAGTCGTTGATGTGATTTGCACTTTGATATACAATACCGACTTTTTAATGGTCCTGCATTTGATGTTTTTTTCTCGCACCAGTGTGCAATTTTACATGCATGTGACTCCCCTTCCTCCCCCAACGGTAAAATGGAGTCAATCGCAACTAGGGTTGTAACTGAGGTTGATTTTTTGTTTTTCTGTTTTTTCTTGCAACTATTCATGTAACTGAACTCACTGTCTCCCCCTCCGACTGTAGATGGAGTCAGTCGGGGTTGTAACTGAGGGTGATTTTTTATTTCCGTTTTGTCTTCCAACTATTCACGTAACTGACATCACTGTCTCCCCCTCCTCCCCCCCTTCGGATTCAGTTGCAACTCGACTCGCAACTGAATTCCCCCGTCTCCCATTTTTTGTAGTTGTAGGATGGGGGGTGGTAGTCGCAACTTGAGATGCAACTCACCCTCCCCCCCCCCCCCCCCATTTTTTTGATTCAGTTGCAACTCGACTTGCAACTGAATCACTCCCATTTTTATAGTTTTAGCGGCGGTGTTAGTCGCAACTTGACATGCAACTCACCCCCCCCCCCCCCCCCATTTCTTGATTCAGTTGCGACTCGACTTGCATATGAATCACTCCCACTTTTTGTAGTTGTAGCGGGGGTGGTAGTCGCAACTTGACATGCAACTCACACCCTCGTCACCCCCCCCCCCCCCCTCGGATTCAGTTGCAACTCGACTCGCAAATGAATTCCCTCGTCTCCCATTTTTTATCATGTGCTCTGAGTTCCTGATAATATGTACATTATTTCTGTGTAGTTGTACTATCGTAGACCTATGTACTTTTGTATACAACAATATTATGTAACTATATTTTAGAATATTATCCTATTTAAAAATATCTATATGATTTGAACTATTTTTTATATGAACATTTAGGTTGTTTAACTATATTTTAAAGAAAACATTTATCATATTGGAAAAGTAAAAACTACTGATGTTTTAGAACATTATTTTTTCTTTTGAAATATTTTAGAACTGAACAATTTTTAGTTTTGAACAAATTATGTTTTGAACATTTTAAATATATGCACAAAAACAGAAAGAAAAAGAAACTATGAAGAAAAAAAAGCAGCCAAAAAAGAAAAAAAAACAAAAAGGAAAAAAGGAAAAAGAAACAAAAACGGAAAAACAGCGATGGCTCAACTCATGACGCAACATGAACGTACGTGAGAAAAAGAATGAAAAATGCTGTCGGGAGTTAATTGGGCCGGGCCCGAAAACGAGACAAGGTACGCGGAGTTAATTTGGCCAGAGCAGTTCCTGGGACACAGTGGGCCGCCGGTACGTAACTGGGAAAAATCTTATTTCCCAGCTAACTGATCAATAAAGACCCCCTAACTTTATTGCCCAATGAATAAAATCCGTCATGATGGCTTTCCCTAAAAAAAAAGAGAGAAACATGCTACATTGAGTGCCAATTAAACCATCTCTGGTGCAAAAACGTCACCATCATCCGCTGGCAGCGACCCCATTATTGTCCACGTGAATAGGAGGTTGGAGCGACAAAGAACCTGGTAAATCACATCATTGTACAAAGTATGTGAGCACTCGCACAATGATATGATACTATAGTTACTCAAAACAGTTTGCTATCTTTCATCACAAATAGAGTTAAACAATAACAAATTAATAGCAAACTGTCAATTTCATCGATCGAACAAAGAGGAAAAGGATAACCAAGCAGCTAATAAACACTTGGAAGCACAACCAATGTATTTTGGCTGTCATATGAAAACTAACTGGAGTTTGGCCATTCATGTGATGTAAAGAAATGTAGGATGGTTTGCCACAGACTTGACTCATACTTTTAAAACTGTTTTCTTACTCATACTTTTAAAAGTGGTGTAGTAAACAAACACAAAAACAGCAGATTAAGAATTTACTTAAAATAATTGAGAGGCACTCTAAGTAATCACCCACGCATCTACATGTGGCACTATTGCTAGTTACTCCCAATACTGTCCAATGTTTTTTCATAAAGATATATTTTTTTTTGCACCTACGTACCGATATTAATTACAGATTTTTCGTTGAAATTTTAGTCCCTGATCAATACACAACATAAAAACAGCAGAACTATTAATTCATTGATCAGCCAAAGAGGAAAAATATAACTAAAGTACCGTAGGTAAACACTTGGAAGCGCATACATTAAACGCATTATTCCTCCAAGCTAGTGCTTACCACCGGCCGTATAGAAATTTGCGAAGGGATGATACGCGTTCTCCACAAAGCACCTTCCATGGAGTTTCTTGTTGAGCATCGACTGGAGTTGAACTAAGTAGGAGTGGTTTTCTCTTTGGTGATGCAGCGACATAACAATGGCGCCGGCATCCTCGGTGTACCCGGTAATGCGTGTGCTCCAAGCTTCATCCATGGAAGCGGGGAGGCCAAGGAGCTTGTCCATCTCGACCATCTTCCGCAGCTCCCACCTGGTGACAGCAGCGCCGCCATGAGCAGAGACCACCTTGCACGGCCCACTTGTCGTCGCCCATGGTGTGGTCGGCGCAGACCTTAAGCGAGAACCTCTCCGGAGGGATGCGATCGGGAGCGTCTAGCGCGGGGATGAACCGCAGCGTCCTCACGTACTTCACGTAGACGCCGAGGATTGGGACGTGGCGGTGGTGGGCGTGGAGGCGGCGACGAAAGGCGGCAGAGGTAGCGAGGCGACCCCAGAGCTTGCAGACGAGGGAAGCGTGCAGGAGCAGGGAGGGCTGCGGTGGAAGGCGGTAGAGGATCTCGCTGACGACGTCCTCATCGTCCAGCGGTGGTGGCGGCGAAATTACGGCGGTCTTGCTATCATGGAACGGGGGCTTGGGTTTCTTGGAAGGGAACTCTGGGAAGACGTGGTATCGGGTGTTTACGTCGTCCGCCGGCGGCCCTGGCACGGCGACGCGTTGGGGGTGGGGGCCGCAGCGGCGCCAGCGGCACAAGTTACCAAGGCCTCCGCCGCCGCAGCCGTTCATGTGGGATATCCGGTTTGGAGGAGTTTTTTGAAACGGGACAGGGGAGAGAAGGTTTCCTTGAAACAAACCCTATATTTTTTAAGGGTCAAATAATGATAAATTTAGAAAAAAAACAGTTGACAGCTGTATGTATTTAACGGTATTAATTTGGTATTGTACTTTCTATGAATTTGGTCAATCATTATAATTTTTTATTTTGATCGAAATTTATTTGACTTATACTTCAAGAAAATGAGGGAGTATACACATGCTTTGGAATTTGGGATGGGTGCAAATAGGGTTCAAGTCACAAAACTTGTGTTTATGTCCCCTACAAAAATACAGTACAAAAAATAGGGTTCCAACCGACAGCGGCTGCAAAGGGCGTCGTCGCAGGTCGTCACATGCCGGAACACAGAGGAAGGCATGGCTCTAGGGGATGTTGTCGACCAAGCTTTTGCTTCGTTGCTGCATGTTGTTTTGCTTCGGGCAGCGATTCAACTTGGAGGACCATCGGACGACTCACAACAGTCTAATCGGACGACGAGCGACTAAGAACAGGAGGATTGATCGTAGCAGTCCTCCAGAGAATACTAAACACAGTCTTTATAACACTGGACTTTAATTAAATCTAAAACACGAAGTAATTCGAAATGCATGCAATTCGACTCTATGAGGGTGGATAGCACTGTCATCTTCTACTCTTTTTGGGGTGTTGGAAGGAGAGGAACCGAAGAACATTCCGGACTGTGACGAGCTCATTTACGAAGGTGGCGGCTTTGGTGTGGAAAGAGGTGGCACAGCGGGATTTCGCCCACACGCACGATCCGGAGACTCGTAGTTTTGTTTTGCATGTTAGGGTTTTTCCGCCTAGTCTAAAATTCTGTAAATAACATCTATTCTATCTAATCGGATGACGGATACGACCGCCTTAAACCTCAAGAAATTCATGCAATTCAGGAGCTCTATATTACTTAACAACCAAACTCTTACAATCAGCTACTAGCCTGGCAACTAGAAAGTCCGGGCTAGAATCAAGCCAACTATCAGTCTCTTGAAGCATACAAACACGGGTTGTACACAAAGGTGAGCGAGACCGCGACTAGCATGCTGAACTGAAAAACACGCACGAAAAAGAAGACAACTTCTCAATCTCCAGAAGAACGGGCGTGGCAACTGATCGACAATCAACACGCGGTAGCCAAAGGTTTACGACCACAGGGTAGTATCATCTTTTTTTCTTTTGCGGAAAGAATAGTAATATATGCTTAGTTCGTATTACAACCGTGCGTTATCGGGCATTTCTCTCGTTGAAAGTTCATGTGATGGATGCTGATACGTCCGCTCCTCATTTTGCCCCATGTTGCCTGCGTGCTTGCCCGGGGGGCTTCGCTGCAGCCCGCCTCTAGCGCCGAGACGATTTCCAGCCAGGAAACGTCGACGGGTTCATGCTTGTGGGCAAAATCGTGCATTTTTGTAACGGCATCTCCAGTCCCCCCCAGCACCCCCAGAGGCCTAAGTAGCGCCGTTTGGCCTATTTAGCGCCAAAAAATTTCCAGTCGCTCCCTCAGGAGTCAAAATAGCGCCGTTTCCGGCGTTAGTTTGCGCCGGCGCTCCCAGGCCAAACCCAGCCCATTGGGTTGCGCCTGGGGGAGGAAAAGCGCGCATGGGCCAGCGCTGTCGGCGAGGCAAAGCATTTCCCTCACGCAGACTCGCCCCTCCTCTAGCCATTCGCCTCGCCGCTTTGTCGCCGCCGGCACCACCCCCTCCCTTCTCCGCCGCGTACAAGCCTCCCGGAAGGCCACCAACCCCACCACTCCACGCCTCTGGCACCGCCCTCCACCTCCGCCGTGATCTAGCCGCAAGGAACAGTCTCGGGGAGATTCGCGCCCACCCTGCCCGCTAGGTGTTCGGCGTTTTGTCCGCCCAGCCATGGACTCCGACGATGAGAAGCTGATCGCCGAGAGGAAGCCAAGGCCGCCATCGATGATGAAGAACATATGCTGATCCTCCGTTGTCTTGCCGGCCTACTCGCCAACGACGCGGCGCCGTGGCGTGGTGGCTCGGCGCCCGGTCGCCGCAAGAGCAAGCCGAGGCAGCGGATGGAAAGCTATTGCATCCTCTACTCCGACTACTTCGCTGACAATCCAGTGCAGGACGAGACGGTGTTTCGGCGCCGTTTCAGGATGAAACGGCAGCTCTTCCTCGACATTATACATGCCATCCGAGAGTTCGACACCTACTTCAAATGCAAGAGAGATTGTGTCAGCACCACAGGCTTTACCTCACTTCAAAAGTGCACGCTGGCGATGAGATTGCTTGCATACGGTGCTTCACAGGATGATTATCTGCGCATGTCCGAGTCCACTGCCATTGATTGCTTGAACAAGTTCTGTCGGGCAATAGTTGTAGTGTTTGGGCCAACCTACTTGCGATCACCCAATGCGGAAGATACTGCTAGGATCCTAGCCACGAATGAAGCAAGAGGCTTTCCTAGGATGCTTGAAAGTATCGACTGCATGCATTGGTCATGAAAGAACTGTCCATTTGAATGGCAGGGGATGTACAAAGGCCATAAAGGATCTTACAGTATGGTACTTGAGGCAGTGGCTACACAAGATCTGTGGATTTGGCATTCTTTCTTTGGAATGCCAGGATCTCACAATGACATCAATGTCCTGCACTACTCGAATGTCTTCGGCAAGCTTGTTGAAGGTCATGCTCCCCCGGTGAACTATGAGATCAACGGCTATCAGTACACAAAGGGCTACTACCTTACATATGACATCTATCCAAAATAGTCAACATTTGTGAAGACCATCTCCAACCATGTGCCGAGAAGCACGAGAGCTTGGTTTTCTCAGTGCCAGGAGGTTTTGTTTGCTTGCATTGTTGAACTATTTGTGTTTTGAACTATTTTTGTGTGAATTTGTATGTTAAACTATTTGTATGTTGAATTTGGGCAAAATTCATCATGTTTGCGTGAATTTGGCCGAAAGTCACCGGCTGAGGGGGCGCCCTCTCGCCGCGACTGGGAAATCGGCGCCCCCAGGCCGAAAATTAGCGCCGTTGCCCCCCCATGCGGCCCAGTTTAACGCTGTTTTTCGGCCTGGGGGCGCTACGAGTGGAGATGCCCTATGAATCAGCAAAGTCGTTCGGCTGTTCATAGTGTGCTGAACTAGTGGGCTTTGTCATCTTGTGTCCTTGGGCTGTTGGGCCGTGTCTTTCAGAGGTAGCGACTTGGTGTGCTCAGAGGAAAATAAAAGCCAACGCCATTTTACTCTCGGATTTTGGTGAAATATGTTCGAGACAGATTCAAATTTATCTGTGAAACACGCGAAAAAAATCATAGTATCTTATAAATATTACAAGTTTGCATCACCTCATATGTAGAGATACTATCGGATCGAATCGATCCGTATGGCGAGTGTCACAAACAATTGGCAGAACAAACGATAAACTCGACAAACTGTCCTCGCACAAACATGTCGGGCAAATACATGTTTGTCGAGTGTCATTTTGCTTTTGCTAATATATATGGAGTCACCTCGTAGGTGTTATCAGAACGAATCATATCGATCGTGCTACGACCTGAAATCCTTGGACCTAGCTTGCTCCCGTTTGTTTGGGCTGACGGCGCCGTAGGCAGCCCGTGCCCACTTACAAGCCTATCTCCAAGGCGTTCGCTACCACATCTCCATCAGCATGCAGTGGCGAATCCATAATTATCGTTTTACTATGCTCTGGTAATTTCTTATTATCTCTAGAGTGATTATAATCCTATATCATTGATTAATAAAGCTCTTGAGGGAGTTTCAGTTGCGAAAGGAACTCCCGTGTCGCTCCCGCGGCGGCCCGGGAGCAAACCCTAGCCGCCGCCGCCAGACACCTTCCACCACCCCCTTCCCTCGCCGCCGCCGGATAGCGTCGCTTGGCAAAGCTCGACGGCGCTGGCGGCGGCGGGACCATTTCTTTCGGTTTCTGCCTTGGGAGTTCGGCAGCGCGGGTGCTTTCCCCGGGCGGAGACGAGGGCTCGTGCAGCGGCGCGGGTTGCTGGCGGCGCAGGGGAGGAGAGCGGCGGGGACGGGCCGGCGGGGCACGGCGAGTGCTCAGGTCTCGGGAGACTCGCGTCCCTGCTCGGGCTGCGCGTCTGTCCGCCGTGCCCAGATCTAGCGCTCTCAGGGACATGTGGTAAGGCTGGGTTGGCGGTGACTTCCGGCGGCGGCTGTTCGTGGCCATGGCTGGGGGCTGTTTGGTGGCAGTGGTTCCGGCCGGCAGAGGGTTGTTTCTTGGCGCCATGGCGGCGAGCAGGGGGTGTGGTCGTGGCGGTCGATTGGGTCCCAGTCGTCGTCCGTGTGGTTGGCTGGTGGCTTCTATCCACCTTCGATGGCGCCGGTGCTCGAGGTGAGTGGCTGTGTCTATGGGGGCCTCTGGCCCTAGCAAGGACGCTTGCTGCGGTCGGGCTGGAGGATGGTGAGGTCTCGCGCTCATGGATTTGCCGGACTCGGCGGCAAGTGCTGCGGGGAGCTCGTGGCTGCAATGCTTTAGGCGAAAGCCTACATCGACGATGGCGACGCCTTCGAGCGCCGTTTTACCTTCCTGAAGGCATCATTACGAAGCATTTGGAGTCCGCTCCATGGTGTGCTCCCGGCGAAAGCCTAAGATCCTTCCCAGGATTGGACAATGACGGCCTCTCCGAGGTCGTGTCCCTGTTGCGGGCGTTGTCTTGGAGCCACTGATCCGTTGCTGGTTGCTCGATGTCTCGGTTGGAGCGTGCTTGGTTTGTTGGATGATTCGGTGGTGGTGGTGGTGGAAGTGATATGTTGCAACGGTCTGTGCCTTGGTCATCCTGGTGCTGCTGATGGTCGACCTCTCTCTTGGATGCGCGTGGCAGCGGAGAGGTCTCGGAGTTCAGCTCCCTTGACGATGCTTGAGGTTTCGTTGCCTTGCATAGTGCTTTGGTTCTCTCTGTTTGTGATGGAGGCCTATGGTGGCCTAGAGGAGGTGCAGGGTTGCCTCGGCGGATCAGTGCCCTTCGACACGGTCTGCGCCTCTCTATGGCGTGACGTGGCTCGGCAATGGGAAGCCCTTCGGCGGTGGCTGCGACTCTCCTAGCTCTTCAACGTGTTGAGTGTCCGCAAGGCAAGCTGGTGACTACTTCTCTTCGTCTTCATGGTGGTGGATATCCTTTCGACTAATCCAACAAAGCTAGCTCCAGCTCTTCTCGGTCTGCCTTGTGGTGATGGATGCTAAGTTCTTGGCGTGGGCTGCTTGTCGCAGCTTGTTTCTTGTTCTCTATTTGTTTTCTCTGTCTCTTCTTTGGTATAGGCAGCTACATGATGTTGTAGCAGTTGTCGTGTTGTGTTGTATCCCTTTCTTATTTTGAAAAAATAAATGAAAATGGTCCAGGCTGGCTTTTGCCCGCCGTAGCAGAGTCAAAAAAAAAAAAGCTCTTGCGAATTCGCAAAAAAAGTCTTCTATCTTTGAATTTTGATTTCGGCAACTGGTCGCCAAACTATCACGCAATAATCCTCTCAGAAGCCAGACCATTGAGGATTCGATGAGGATCTCGCATGCACCACCGCGCTTACTTTAAAATTATGGATGTGCCATCAAGTGCTAGCAGTGCACCGTTGCACACGCAGAAAATTGAGGTGTGGCATCAAGTGCTGGCAGTGCAAATTGGGGTTTATCAATTATCACCGATGCCTCGTCGCAGAGTGTCAGCGCCCTGTCCTATCGAACGCATCACCAGAATTGATTCCTTTCACCCCAAGTTCATCTCGTTCCCTATTTATCTCCCTCCTTTTCCCGTCAGAATCTCATCTAAGCAACAACAACATCTACTCGAACCACCACATACAACACAACCCAGCTTCACTCCCCTCACCGAAGTTGCCTGGTGAGCACCATGGGCATGTGCAAGTCTATTAGGGACGTCGTGGAGTGGGGCAACGCGCACCCAGACGAGGCAGAGTGTGTCGGGAGGCGTGACTAGCGGCTGATGCAGGACCTATTAGGCGTGGACGCACGCCGCCTACATAAATTCTGTCATAAGCTTTCACATAATTCAGCTTTAAATTGTAGGCATGTTTGTTTATTCATACTGAATATGTGATCATACAAAACAGCTAAATTGTTCTTCTAGCACAGTTTCAACTTTGAACACATCCAAGATATATGATCCTCTTTGCGAGCTTCAAATCCATTTAAGAAGGACACTCCTTACTTGGTCTCTGCAATTAGAAGAAGTTAGGCCTAGTTTGGTAGCAAAGTTTTTTCTCAAACTGAAGTATTCTAATACTGTAGTATTTTCAAGCATGTGCAATAACTAGTTGAGTTTTGGAAAAAGAGGTCCATACCTCGTTTTTCCGTACTGCAAAACTACTGCAGTTTCTTAAAATACCGAAGTATATAAAACTGAAATTTATACTAAACCAAACACTTGAAATAATATTAACCATGGCATTGTTACAAACCACAGTATTCTTAGAATACTTTAAAAGAACTTTGTTGCCAAACGCCTCTTAGTTAATTTCTACCCTTTTTGCCAACCAACTTTGGAAACCAGATGCTATATATGTTGAAGTAGGACAACATGCTTCTGAGGAAAATTTTCTGCAGTACCTGAGATCATGGCGCGCATTGCAAGGATCCCATCTTGCGTAGATTATCAGATTCATCAAGCTCAATAGTGGCCGCCTGTATTGCATCTGACAAACCTTTGTCACTGTTGGCATGGAAAAAGCGTTGTCGGTTCTTAGCGTCATACACAATGTTCTGCCAGACAGACTTGTTCTTGGACAAAGTCGTTGCATTGCCAATCACCCACAAACAATGCCTGCGGACCAAAATAAATGGCACAGTTCATTCAAGGCAGTCGTAACAACACAAGGTACCTGTAAATGTTTGACTTACTTGGCCCTTGTGAGAGCCACATTGGTACGCTTTGTGTCCTTGAGAAACCCAACTGTGCCAGCCTCATTGCTCCTCACCGCGGATATGATGATGATATCTTCCTCCCCGCCTTGGAAACCATCCACAGATTTTATCTTGAGAGAGAAACCATCGTAGCTGTTGTATAATTTCTCCAGCTTTTCCTGGAAAGCTCTCACTTGAGCATTGTATGGTGACAAGATACCAACGGATAGTCTTTTTCTTGAAGAAGTTGACTCTGTGTGATGTCCACAAATAAAGAGAAAATGTTAGGCGTGGAGAGCCTAGCTAGCAAGGTACTGGCAACAAGTCAGAACGATTAGCATTGTAGGAGCTATGACCTTGGAACAATCTCTCAACTATCAGCGAGACAACGGCGATTTCAATGGTATTTTTGGGGCTCCTGCTATGTTCCTCGCTAGTCTCACGCCCCCCGCGCACGTTAATAAACGAGTAGGGCCCAAACATGTTGCCTCTTAAGAAGTGGCGCCGGTAGCTCTTGGAGATGACGTTGGGGCCGTCATGTATCTCGCCGCCATAAAACTTGGACACAGGAAACCTGCTTATCTCGGGATGCATCCTGTACTGGATATTCAGGAGGTGCTTAGCGTAGCCTAGAGAGCTTAGCCTCTCGAAAACACTTCTTCCGAAATCAGCATCCTCGGATATCTGCAGCAACCATTTCGCAAGCAAAATGTGTTAGGCTCAAGATAGGGGTCTAATCTAGTACTCCTACTAGTAAGTAAATTGGCTTCAGAGATCATACTTTACTCTTAACGAGAGCTGGTAGCTGACGCTCGTCTCCGATAAAAACAGCATGCCTTATGCAAGGCAGCTTTAGTGGGATCATGGCCTCGCACTCTTTGACCTGCACGGCCTCGTCGACGACCAACATCTCCAGAGGGGGAAAGATCTCGGCTTCTTTGTTGTGTTGCCCACCAACAAGTCTGTCCGTCGGCAGTACATTATACAGCCTGAAAGAACTGGAGACAGTGCACAGGATACTCTTGGTTCTCCTTAGCAGGCAGGTTTCGATTGTTCGCTCGTCGTAACAGTTGGGGAGCTTCAAATTGTTGCGCAGATATTTCAGTTCTTGAAGACAGAGTGACCTCGCTTTCCTGAATTTGCATTTCTTGCATGGATCACTGTTCACGGAGCATAGGCTGCAAGCTTCGCCAAGATCATCCACCCATGCTTCATGCTCATCACCGCCACCGGCATCTACCAATGCACCAAGAATTCCTGTCAGTTCTACCACATCAGGCATGCATCGAAAGCTCTGTGCCATCGTAGAGTCTCTTGGAAAATCATTCTGCAATATCTGGATACAGTGGCACAAGTTGTGAGCAAGTTCCTTGTGAGTAGCTTTCACGAAATCCTTGAATGACGGGATAACAAGCACTTGCACGTCCTGAGGCACGTCTCCTTCATTCTTACATCTATCCTTTTCATGGCCTTTCCCTTTATTGCATTTTGCAATATTTCTATTCTTCTTATCTAGTACATTTGATGAAATGTTTCTCTTCTTCTCCTCCTCCTCCTCCTCATGGTTCTTGATAATTTTATCGGCATGCACCCGGTATTTAGACAGAGGCTCTTCAAGGAAATCTATCAGTGTACGCAAGCAATGCCCCAAGCCTGTGTTGGGCGAGAAGCATTGCAAAAGCCGCTCGACACGATACTGGAGGAACACGGCAGAGAGATCATGACTGTCCTCTACCTTCATCTTCTCATTATTTCCTAGCAGAATGATGTCACTCAGGAAGCAGCGGCCATTTGAGAACTCCCGGACAAGCTGGACAATTCGAGACGCGACCTCTAGCACTGCAGTATTCGTGGGCGCACAAGTAAGCGTCCGGTGCCCCCTGAGTAGCATTGCCCAGAGTATGGTGCTGATGGTCTTGGTTTTACCGGTCCCCGGAGGCCCCCGTATCAGTTTCAGGGAAGGAGAACGGCTCCCCATTGCTGAAACGCAGTCTTGCACTGCATTCAGCTGCGACTCGTTAAGTCTGAACCTGTCGAGCCCAAGGTCGACGTCAGCTGACCGATGAGATAATTGGTAGTCGCCTTCCACTGCCTTCATTTGAAAAAGGAAATTTACAAGCAGTAAGCCAGTGATGAAGAATGATAGAACAGTACTAGATAAGAGTGTACGTACCTGCGCTGCGTCTACAAATGTTATCTGTTTTATTCTAGCTAGGAGTATATGATTTATGCATGAATGTCAAAAAAATTAAACCAACGCACCTTTGAGGTGTTGTACCTCCAGATGGCATCCACGAGACCCGCATCACTAATTCTCTTCCGACCACTCGTCTTTCCCAGCTGAAGGCACGTCCAGATACGATTGTATGTCTTGGTATTCATGAGAAACGAGACAAACAATGGCGCCATGGGCTTCTTCATTTTGGCGTCAACCTCCACCGGTGGAGAAGACGTCGACAGCCTAACAATGAAGCAATCAGCTGGGAAATCCTCATCGTCTTCTCCACTCTTGCAAACCGAACCCAGGACGTAGGATGACAGGTGCTTGCTTTTTCTCGAGGAGACGGCTACAATGTCGTCCTTGGTGGGAGTGTAAGATGCTTGCCGGGACGACTTGGCAGCCAGCAGGAAACAGAAGAAGGTCGACTTCTTGCCTTGATCGAGCTTCTGAACCCCCGTTACTTGAACAAATGGTGCTTGATGGTAACCCTCCAACGAAGAAAGGACGTCCGCATGTACTTCCTCAACCAATGGGTCAGCAAACGAATCCAAATAATGCTCCAACGATGCGAAAGTCTTGGGTATTTTCTTCACCTGAGACGATGGAGTGTTGATTCAGCCACTATTATTGCACGACTGTCAACTTTTTCAATATATATATATATATCGTTATGCTATTAAAATGCGATTGGAAAAGAAGCTGGAACATCTTTTATTCTTATTCAAATATTTTTGTATTTTACCGTCATGCTACTAAAATGAGATTGGAAAAGATAACAAAGAAGCCACCACACGTACGTGCTAGAAATATCTGACTCTTCATACTTGCTTAAGTGGTTGAGATTCAACTTCCTTCCCCTCTTATGTGCATAGACAAATGGTTACAACAATAGGAATACTATTTCACATTAATTAGACATAAGCAATAGAAAAATAACGTCTAAAATTGATGAAATGCCCTTTAGACCATGTGTCATCTTTAGCTCTACGGCTCTACCAGATCAGTTTCAGCAAAAACCCAGATCAAACTCAAGAAGGATCTTTGGCTCTAAAGCCCAAGCTTAGATCATGGGTGCTTACAGATATCAATGATATGATTATATAGCAGGAGACATGCATGTCTCTCATAACAAACACAAGATATTATTATGGTATAAAGATTGCAAAGTCAACACTAGAAAGAAAAAAACATTAAAAAAAAGATCATGGATTCCATACATTGAAAATAGTGAATTCTCCTAATTAAGTAGTGTTTTTGGATGAAGTGCTTTGTTACTGAGGTAGCTTAGCCATAATAGTCAACTACAATATTGGTCCATATACTTGGACCAAAAAGGGTTGTGTTAAGGTATCCTCTTTCACTGGTGATGTTCCATATTGTCATAGAGATATGCTAGTCGTTCATATCTATAGAGCCAAAGAGGACATACATACTAGCGCTCTTATCAGTGATGGCTTAGTCATCCTACAATATGCCAATGACATGCATGATTTTTCATGCAACAGGACCTTAAAAATGGTAAAAAACATGAAGCTTTTGTTTTATGCTTTTGAGCAGTTTCTAGGTCGAACGGTCAACTTTCATAAGAGTGGATTATTTTGCAATGTCATGTCCAAAGCGGTTTCTAAACAATTGATTATCAGGTAAAATATTAATTTAAGGAAAAAATAGCTATAGTAGTCACCTGCATCTCCCACAGTAAGGTATAAGTACTAAAGTTCACAGATTATTTGAAATAAGCATTTTGCACAAATATGTCAGGTCAGGCTTTCATTTTCACTACTATCTGTAGAATACGAACTTGGTGGTAATTTCCATTACTCAAAGAAATTCTGCATTTTAGTTACTTTTATCCTGTGAAACTCAAATTTTACAACTACATTTTAACTATATGAGAAAAAATATATTATTTTACTATACATAGCAATTCCATCATAAACCTGCACGGAGTGTTGTTAATATGCATCAAAATAGTTCTATTGTATATATAATTTGTGTATGATTACCCTATTGTAAATCATGTCTATCTCCATTCCAAAATAGATTGTGTTCTAGACTTGTCCTAAGTCAACCGTTTTTTAATTTGACCAAATTTATAGGAAAAATACCAACAACCACAGCATGATTTTTTTTATAATATACTTACTTGGTTCCATAGTTGTTAGTATTTCTTTCTATAAACTTGGTGAAAGTTGACAAACTTTGACTTAGGACAACTCCAAAGTACAATCTACTTTGAAACGAAGGGAGTATATGTGTGTAGCGTTTCAGTCATGCAAGCATTGATTGTGTGTCGGAGCAATCATACATTTTACATTCCTATTTATATAAAGGTTAAAACTTAATCCTACATTTTCTATGGAGCCAAGTAGCATGCAGAATTTAGCGAAACAGAGAAACTTCAGTCCGTGTACGCATATATATGTTGCACTAAATTACTAGTTGACGACTACTCCAGTTAGAGATGTAAAGGTTTGTCTAGTTATGTAATAATATATGTAGTTGTGCAAATGTGGGAACATCTAAA
Organism: Poa annua; assembly: GCA_026929855.1. Taxonomy (NCBI): domain Eukaryota; kingdom Viridiplantae; phylum Streptophyta; class Magnoliopsida; order Poales; family Poaceae; genus Poa; species Poa annua. Next base: position 1,810,694 of record CM049436.1, read on the forward strand.
TTGACCTAGCTAGAGATGTAAACGTTTGTCCAGTTATGCTAATGATTAATTAGTCATCAAATCAGTTGAGCCGCCTCCAGATGTTTTATTTGTAATATAGCTCTATCTTCAATATTTTGTTCAGGATAGTGTCCGGAAACACGACTTCATAGAGGTGCTCTCCTAGGTTCCCTTGATGATGGAATCCACCGGTCTCCCTCCCCTCTGATGACCTACCCTACACCGGGAGGCGGGGGGCACCGTGGGTCTATTCCTTAGTGTGGAGGTAGATCCTAGTTAAATAGCGAATTTGAATCCAACGAACGACATTATTCCTACTAATTTATGTATTGAAAAACAAAAAATCATGTTAATGTGTGGTTTAAAAAAAATCATGTATGTCCAGAAATTTCTTGTTAGTGCATGAATCTAAACAATAAATTACATAAATCCGAAAATTATTGATAATGCATTGATATTTGAAAAATAATTACAAATTTGTGCATGGATCGTAAAGCAGTTGGACGTCCGGGACATCCAACTAGGTGTGAAGTTGTATTTTCCTTTTCCTTGTTAATGGCAGCTGATCGAGTTAGAAGGGCACATCTTGGCATGGAGGCGCTCTCTCTGGCGCTGATGTGAGTTATGTGGAAGTTGGTCTCTACCATCTGGCTATATCAGATCTGCTGGGTACTTGTATAGATGGAAGTTATCCGCCCGATGCTTCTACACTTCTAGGAGGTGGCAACGACAGCTTCTGCAAATTTTAATTTTATCTGCAGATCGGCGTTTTTGTGGAGGTGGATGGCGCATGCCAAGCGATTCATCTGTATCTGGTGAGCAAAGAAGGTGGTAAGTTGCGCCTACTTTGGAGGTTCGTGTGGAGGACCTGCCTGTTATGCTGCCGCAACTTAAGAGCACCAATTTTCGGTTTGAATTTGAGTATAGGAAATACGGTACTATTATGAGGTGTGCGGTGTCATTGCTAGTTGGTGTCTTTAGTGCTCATTTTATACCACTATTGAGCAGGGAGCTTCACTGGTTGCCCCGTGAGGCGCGTGATGTGAAGGCTTGGAGTAGCCTTCCATCAACATAGAATAGGATCCCCTCAAGGATCTGAACTTCGGAACAAACATTGTTGCCTCTCCCTCATTGGTTGTTTCTTTCCTTATTTGTTTGATTCTTGCAATTACTTGTTCCTACTTGGTTGTATTGCTTGCTAGCACCATATTCAACTGCTCATATAAGTACTGGATTTGAGAGCATCTCCATTCATGCAATCTTCCAAAGATTATGTTTGTTCCTGTGCAGATTTCTAAGCCTTTGTTTCTCTATTATGGACTCTCCAGGATAAGTTCAGAGTCTCTAAAATTAGGTTCGCAACTAAAGTTTAGAATTAAGTAAAATTTGTAATCTGCCTATTCACCACCCCCTTTTTGGATGTAATCTCCCACTTTCATGCTCACGGGATTTGGCGCCGCTGGCGAGCATGGGGAGCTGCCCCGACAAGTTTCTTTCAACAAAGCTTAAGATCCATCTCACTGAGACAGACGTAAAATACAGTCAGGAAAAACCTTCATGTGGTTGGAGCTAGTCCGACATGTTTGCGGCTTGCTTCGTGTCTTCAATTTGTAGATGGAGGTCCGCTGATGGCGAGCGAAGATGCGACACATTTGAAAGTGCATTCTTTGCACTTCCTGTTTTTTGGTGACAAGTGACAACGCAAAAGGTGGATTTAATGTTTGTGATGTCTTATGCAGGTTCTAGAACAGGTATATATTTTTTCAGTACTGGATCCTTATTTATTCAGTCGGAAATCCTACAGGAAATTTCAGGTACCCGGAAATTTCCGGGCTTCACCCGGAAATTTCCGAGTCACTGAAGTATTCTTCACCAAGTCCTTATTTGAAGCAGTACTGGCATTCAGAGTTTTTCAGTCGGAAATGCATCCGGAAATTTCCTGTGTCCGGAAATTTCCGGAGATTTCCGAGTCACCGAAGATTTTTCACCAAGTCCAGATTGTCAAGCAGTACTGCCTCCCAGAACCTCACAGTCGGAATTTCAGGCAGAAATTTCAGGTGCCCGGAAATTTCCGATGGATCAAGATCATCGCCAAGTCAGAAGCTGAACCTCTCGCCGGAGATTTCCGTTGCCCGGAAATTTCCGGGTGTCAGTCCGGAAATTTCCGGTCTTCAGTCCGGAAATTTCCGAACTTGACCCGGAAATTTCCGAGCTGGCGGCTGCAAACGGTCAGATCTCGGGGAGGGGTATAAATACCCCTCCACCTACCTCCAGCACTTTAGCTCTCCAAGATCCAAATCGCCCCATTGCTGCCGGAGCTCATTTTCCATGGATCTCCCTATCTAGCCAACCAAATCCAATGATAGTTGGAGATCCGAAGGAGAAGACCCCGATCTACATCGCCACCGAAGGAATTTCACTTTCCCCCTCCCTATCTTGAGGGGACACGAATCTAGGGTTTCCTTTGTGGATAGCTAGATTCTACCTTGTTGTTTCTTACTCCTTTGTGGATCCTTTGTGGAATTGACCTGTTGTGGTCTTGGTGAGAGCCCCCAATTCAGTTGTGGGTGTGTGCCTCACGAATTTGTACGGGACCTTCTCCGCCCTTAAAGGAGTCCTTAGTGGAAGAGTGGATTCGGACCTTGGTGGTCGAATTCACCGGAGAATAGGGTGAGGCCTTTGTGGCGTTGAGCTAACCTTGGTGGTTGCTCACACCCCTCCAACGAGACGTACACCCATGTGGTGGAACTCGGGATAAAATCGCCGTCTCCTCGTTCCCTAGGTTGTCTCGTTCCATTATCCTCCTTGTGTTACTTGCTTATCTTTATTGCTTTGTTGTTCTTTGTCTTGCACCTTGCTTCATCTAGTATCTCATATAGTGAATTTACTTTTGCAAGCTTAAAACTGAAAAAGGTATAAAATTTGGTCACCACCTATTCACCCCCCCCCCCCCCCCCTCTAGGTGGTCAACTTCCCTTCAATTGGTATCAGAGCCAGGTTATCTCTTAAAAGCTTTACCGCTTGAGATATACCATGACAAAGGAAGTTGACACCGAAGAGGCCGCAAAGGCGATGGCAGCGATGCAATCCAAAGGAGCTACCATGGCCGATATCAACGCTTTGGAAACAAAGTTGACATCGTCCATGGAAGCTCAATTCCAAAAGATTCATGACATGCTTGAGGCACTCATGAATTCAAGGAATCCAAAGAATGCATCGCCCTCATCTCCTCCAACCCCTCCGAGTGAATCGAGTGGTACGGATCCCGAAATGTCTAAGGGCATGGATGGAAAGGGTGATAATGATAACTCTTCTAAAGCTAAAGACTCTTCCACCTCTAAGGATGGAGAGTCTAACAAATATGGCAATGTGCCACCACCCAATCATTACTCTCCCGATCCTCCCATTCCTCATCCTCATATCACTATTAGAAATGATCCCCCTAAAATTAAAGATCATTCCTTTTCACAATGGCAATTCTTAATGAAATCCCATGTGTGCAGCTCTTCGATCGAACTGTGGAGAATTATTCAAGTTGGATTCAAGCCACATGACCCAAACAACTTGACAAGGAGAGAGGTTGTGGATGCTCAACTCAACGCCACCGCCCTCAACATGATTCAACATGCCGTGGGCCCCAAGGACATGCCTCTCATCCAACCCTTCTCCACCGCCAAGGAGACATGGGACGCTCTCTCCGACTTATTTATTGGAAATGAGAGCATGAAGAGAAATCGCTACGATGCCTTAAGCAATGAGGCGGAAGGTTTCTATAAGTTGGATGGTGAAGATCATGAAGAGATGTACCGGAGGTTGGTTTCTATTGCCACAAGCTTTCGTGACCTCGGTGCAACCTATATTGATGATGCTTGGATCAAGAGGAAGTACGTGAGTTCCCTCATGCCTTTTGAGGGCACGGACTTGAAGACTTTGCAAGGAAGACACAACTATGACCTCATGACCTCAAATCAAGTCATGCAAGAGATGACATCCTTCAAGGTTGCTACCAAGAATGCCGAAGATGCTAGGGCAAGAGCCATTGGGATGCAAAAGGGAATAAACCTTGCATTGAAGGCAACGGTTGAAGGTGGAAGTGAAGATGACTTTGAGAGTTCCTCTTTGTTATCCAATGAAGGTCTCAAGCTCGCATACAATGAGCATCTTGCTCTTGCGGCAAAAGGCTTTTGGGAGAATCCTTCAAAGGCAAGAGCTCAATTCTACCGGCATCCCCTTGTTGGATCTCCACAAGGTGGAAAGTGGGACATCTCCAAGGCTAGGACTTGCTACAATTGTCAAGACAAGTTTCACTTCGTTGCCGAGTGCCCATATGAAAAGAGGGAAGAGAATGGTGGAAGACTCATTCTCAAGGACAAGTCCAAGATGCCTCCCAAGAAGGCATATGTCAAGAATAAGAGGGCTTTCTTCAAGAAGAAGGCACCTCGGATCGTGTTGATGACTCAAGAGGAGTATCCCACCGAAGATGAAGATGAGTCGGAAGAAGAAGAAACTCCGAATGAAGTGGCGGCTATTGCCACTACTTCAACTACTACCTCGACCCATCATGCTACTTCCTCAACACCAAGAACTCCATCCCCGTCGCCTAACGCTACTACTTCCAAGCCAAGAGCTACGGTGACTTCATCTTCAAGCTCACTCTTTGACTCACCCAACGAGAACTCCCCCAACAAGAGTGTGAGATGCCTTATGGCCAAGGCATCCGAGGTACCCTCATCCTCCATTTCCTTGAATGATATGAATGAGCTTGATGATGCCACTAGCCTCCAAATAAAGGAGGAGCTTGTTGCTTTTGACTCTTTTATGGCTAACTTGCAAGGAGATAGCAAGAAACATGTGGGAGCCCTTATGAGTCGCATTGGCGAGCTCGAACACCTCATTGAGAAAAAGGGTAAGATTGAGAGAGAGGATGCTATCACCATAGCACATCTTCAATCCTCTCTCCGAGATATTGAAGAATCTCATGTTCGTCTAGAAGAAGAACTTGAGAACATTGAGGAATCTCATAACTCTATGCATTCTAAACTTGTTAAAGAACGTGACCTCTATTTTGCTAAGAACAAGTTGGCACAAAAGGATAAGGCCGATTTTGTGGCTGGCCATGTGAATCTTGTTGAAGACATGGAGAAGCTCGTCAATGTCCATGCGGCATTGGAGAGTGAACATGAACTTCTTAAGAAGTCACATGATCAACTACAAACTCGGCTAACTAATCTTGAGAAACCAAGCACATCCACTCCTATTTGCACTTGTGATCATGCAAATATTATGAATGAAAATGTTAGGTTGAAGGAAGAAATTGCCAAGGCCTCCTCCACTAAGATCATCCTTCTCAAGGGTAAGAATGTTGTTGAGACTCCCATCTATGAGGCTCAATCTCGCAAAGGGAAAGAAGGTCTTGGTTATGTGAGGCCGGGCAAGGTTGGTGCCAAGAAGACCATTCCCGCCCAAGCAAAGGTGAACAACATTGCAAGTGGGAATGCCACAAGGGGCAAGTCTACTTGCAAGTGGGAATGCCCCTTTTGATGGTTTTATTGCTTACTCTATTTGGGTTCCCAAAACCCTTGTGGCTAACCTTAAGGCACCCATTGTTAAGCAATGGGTACCTAAAGTCAAGAATTAATCTTTTGTAGGGTCTTGCTCCCGGCGGTTCGAAATGGATAATTGATAGTGGGTGTACAAGTCATATGACCGGGAGCAAGGAGCTTGTCACGGAGATGAGGCCTAATGTTGATCAAGTAACCGTCTCGTTTGGTGACAAGTCAAGGTCTAAGGTAACCGGGCTTGGCAAAGTGGTAGTTGCCCCCGATATTACTCTTGTCAATGTCATGCTTGTTGATTCTCTTGGCTATAATTTGATGTCGGTTCGTGCTTTAGCAAAGTTGGGTATCTCAACTTTCTTTGAGCCGGACATCGTGGTCCTCTTGTGGAGCAAGTCCCTTCGAGTGGCATTCGTGGGGCATGTCGAACATGAGCTTTACGTGGTTGATTTCTCCGGAGTCACCACTACTCATGAGATGTGCCTCTTCGGAAAGGCCGACGTGGGTTGGCTTTGGCATCGCCGACTAGCCCACGTGAACATGAGGACTTTGCAAAGTCTCCACAAAGGGGGCCACATCCTTGGACTAAAAGACCATGTTACTTTTTCTAGAGATCGAGTGTGTAGGGCATGTGTGGAGGGAAAGATGCATGATATTCATCATCCAAGCAAGACAATCATCTCCTCCACCCGGATATTGGAACTACTTCATGTTGATCTTTTTGGTCCAATACCGGAAATAAGTCTTGGTGGCAAGAAATATTGTTTGGTGATCGTGGATGACTACTCAAGGTATACATGGGTATATTTCTTCAAGACCAAGGATGAGACTCAACAAGTCTTCATCGACTTCTCTAAGGAGGTTCAACGCCAACACAACCTTCCCATATTGGTGATTCGAAGCGACAACGGGTCGGAATTCAAGAACTACGCGCTCAACGACTTCCTAAGTGACGAAGGCATTCGTCATCAATATTCCGCTGCATACACTCCGCAACAAAATGGCGTTGCGGAGAGGAAGAATCGTACTCTCATCGACATGGCAAGATCTATGTTGGCCGAGTTCAAGTCCCCAATCAACTTTTGGGCGGAGGCCATTGCTACGGCGTGTCATTCATCAAATCGCCTCTTTTTCCGCAAAGGCCTCAAGAAGACACCTTATGAAGTACTCACCGGCAACAAGCCCAACATATCTTACTTCCGAGTCTTCGGTTGCAAATGTTACTACCTCGTAAAGGGCACCCGGTTGGGTAAGTTTCACTCTAAAACTCTTGAAGGCATATTTGTTGGTTATGGCATTGAATCCCACACCTATAGGATCTATGACAAATCCTCAAGGATCGTCATAGAATCTTGTAGTGTGGAATTCGATGAGAATGACGGCTCCCAAGTGGAGCAAGTTGGAATAAGTGATGTAGGTGATGATCAACCCAAAGATGCAATAAGGAGAATGGGAATAGGCTTCCATCGTCCCATTGAAGTACATCAAGGAGTTGATCAAGACGAAACAAGCTCTTCACATGAAGAGCACTCACCATCACAAGAATCTCTTGATACCTCACCCGAAGCAAATGATGAAGCCTCTCAAGATCGTCCACAAGCACATTCACAAGAAGAACAACCTCTTCCTCAACAAGATAATCCATCGCAAGGACCGCTCCAACAAGTTCTCCATCCTCAAGAAGATATTGGGTCCCCATTCAAGTCAAATGAAGCTAGTATCTCGAGTGCAAGTTCCTCTCATGTGCAAGATCACCCCTCACACTCAAGTGAAGAAACAACTCATGGTGATCAAGGCACTCATGATGGTCAAGGCGAGGATCCTCAAGATCATGTTGATCAAGAGATTCCCTCTTCATCTAGAGAGGCAATCGAAACTCGCCGCCAAGCAAGAGTTGGAAGATCTTTGAAACTAAGGGCTCTTTCCCTTGACAAGGTCATCGGTGATGTGAGAAGAAGGGTGTCCACAAGGAGTCAATTGGCCAACTTTAGTGAGCATCAAGCACACATCTCCATGGTGGAACCCAAGAAAGTATTCGATGCCCTTGAAGACCCCGATTGGCTTGAAGCAATGCACGAAGAGCTCAACAACTTCGAGCGTAACAAGGTGTGGAGACTAGTAGAGAAGCCAAATAGTTGCCGCAATGTTATCGGCACCAAGTGGATCTTCAAGAACAAGCAAGATGAACACGGCATCGTTGTGAGGAACAAGGCGCGTTTGGTGGCCCAAGGCTTTTCTCAAGTTGAAGGCATCGACTTTGGTGAAACCTACGCGCCGGTTGCTCGCCTCGAGTCGATACGTATTCTCATTGCCTTTGCATCTCATCATGGTTTTAAATTACAACAAATGGATGTTAAAAGTGCTTTCCTAAATGGCCCACTTAATGAACGTGTCTATGTTAAACAACCTCCGGGTTTCGAGAACCGCGACTTCCCGAACCACGTCTACGTGTTGGATAAAGCTCTCTATGGGCTTAAACAAGCACCTAGAGCATGGTATGAACACCTTCGGGAGTTCTTGTTAGACCGTGGATTCGAAGTCGGGGTGATCGATCCCACTCTTTTTACAAAGAAAGTTAATGGGGAACTCTTCATTTGTCAATTATATGTTGATGATATTATCTTCGGTTCTACTAATCTCTCTTTTAATGAAGAGTTCGCCAAGCTTATGACCGACAAGTTCGAGATGTCTATGATGGGTGAACTTAGATTCTTTCTTGGTTTTGAGATCAAGCAATTGAGAGAAGGAACATTTATTTGTCAAGCCAAGTACATTCAAGATATGCTCAAGAGATTCAAGCTCCTCGATCTAAAGGGCGCCGCTACTCCTATGCAAACCAAGTGCCACCTCGAGCTTAACCCTAATGGTAAAGAGGTAGACCAAAAGGTATATCGATCTATGATTGGGTCTCTTCTTTACCTTTGTGCATCTAGGCCGGATATAGTGTTAAGCGTTGGAGTGTGTGCACGTTACCAAGCCGCGCCTAAGGAAAGTCACCAAGTGGCTATTAAGAGAATCTTCCGGTATTTGATTCATACTCCAAGCTATGGGTTGTGGTACCCCAAAGATGGCACCTTGTCTCTTTGTGGGTACACCGACTCCGATTGGGCGGGTGACAAGGATGATAGGAAGTCTACCTCGGGAACTTGTCAATTCATTGGAAGATCATTGGTGAGTTGGTCCTCGAAGAAGCAAAATTGCATCTCTCTCCACCGCGGAGGCCGAATATGTCGCCGCCGCAAGTGGGTGTACTCAACTCCTTTGGATGCGGCAAACTTTAAAGGATTACGGGGTCCATTTGGACAAAGTGCCGCTCCTCTGTGATAATGAGAGTGCCATCAAGATCGCCTATAATCCATGCAACACTCAAGGACCAAGCATATTGAGATTCGCCACCACTTCATTCGAGATCACGTGGCAAGAGGAGACATCGACCTCTCTTATGTTGGGACAAAGGATCAATTGGCGGATATCTTCACGAAGCCCCTTGACGAAGCCCGGTTTTGTTACTTGAGGAATGAGTTAAATATCGTGGATTTTCGGACTTTGGCTTGATAATGGTGCACACACATCAACGTTTAATGCTCTATTAGGTGTAGATGTACGCATGGACTTAGGGGGAGTGTTTTCCTAATACATTGGATTCTTCCTCCCCCTATTATGCATATAGCAATGAATCATTGATAAACTTCAAATTAATCCATAATTTGTGAGATTAAATGATGAGTAGTAGTTATGGACCCAAGATACATCTTCGCGGTGCCATGCTATAATCTCATACACGGTGGCTTCGGCCACCACCTCCTCCTTTGGAAGAGTTGGATTTCATTTGGTTTTTATTCTTGGATTTCATTTGCTTTTTGGGCTCTTGTGGAAAACACACTCAAGTTGGTAGTTCTTGTGTTTTATTGGTTTTTGCAATTTGAGTGTGTAGTACCATCGACAGTTTGCTTCTCTATCCCAAGCCTTTCTCCCTCTCAAGACTTGCTTAATTCTCACTCATGTCCATTTGTATCCTTTTGCTGTTTTGTTGGGCGGAAATCTCCGAGCCACCCTCGGAAATTTCCGAATTACTAGAAATTTTCGACACTAAGTCCTTTCAAAACTCAGCACTGCACCTTGCTGGATTTTGACCGGAAATAGTCTCTGAAATTTCCGGTGACCGGAAATTTCCGAGTGTGACTCGGAAATATCCGGTCCCTGAAATTTCTCGGCGCCTAAGTCCTTTTCAAATTCGGCACTGCACTCTGCTGAATTTGAACCGGAAATAGAGCCGGAAATTTCCGGGGCCCGGAAATTTCCGAACCAAGTCCGCAAATTTCCGATGACTCCGTCAATTTCCGCACTAAGTCCGTTTCCAAACTCGGTACTGGATATATCGTGTTTTGAACCGGAAATAGCGCCGGAAATTTCCGGGGTCCGGAAATTTCCGAACCTAGGTCCGGAAATTTCCGACTCAAACTTCTCCGGCTATAAATAGGGCACGGGTGGGCTGTTCGAACAGAACAGTTCATCCACCCCGTGCCCCTTCGTTCTCTCTCCTAGCCTGAGAAGAAGATCTTCCTCGATCCACCCCCGGGCCGTTTCTCCGTCGATCTCTCCGGTTCTTTGCCGGATCTGCTTCTCCTCGCCGCGGGGATCGCTTTCATCCGCACGGTTTTCACCATGTCTACCGGTAACTCCTCTTATTTCAAATCTAGGACGAGATCTATTTTCGTTTAACCTAGCCGATTTAGGAGGTTGTTGCTGGTTTCCTTTGGTAGAACTGCTCCTCTAGGCTTGATCTACCTTCCTCGTGCACAGATCTGTTTTTCGTTCATAGATTTGGTTCAGTTTTTCAAAAATTTCGTGCAGACCGAAAATTTCCGGTTCAGACTCGGAAATTTCCGACCCTCGGAAATTTCCGGACCTGACTCGGAAATCTCCGGCCTGTCCAAAATTCTGAAAAACAGACAAGTTCTGTGAATTTTTAACGGCTCGTGTACTTTTTTTTCCTACGCCTTCCTGGACATGCGTGCTTATCCCCCTTGCTTTCTATCTGCTCTATGCTGTTTGTTTGTAGGTTCTTCTACACGAGGAGGTCGCCTCAAGTCCATGGCTAGTCGTCCGAAAGGGGTTCACTCTCGGCCACCTAGTGATCCTTCAAGTGATGAGAGTGAGCTCCCTCCTGCTGCACAGCTCAGAAAATCAACTGGGGCTAACAAGAAGAAGAAGCCCGAGCTTCAACTTTCAGATTTCAACAAGGCCAGCTTTCGCAAGTGGCGCAGTGAGCTGTCCTATGGGGTTGAGCAGGATGATCCCAAGTTCTTCTGCACAGAGATGGCGTGGCTGTATCGTGAGGTATATCTCAAGTTCTCTAGTAAAGCGCCAGTTTGCCCGATGAGATGGATCAACTTCGACAAGCTCATGAAGAAGGCAGATTACTTTGGGGGAGCTGTTCAGGTTTGCAGGGTGCTGGGTTTGGAGCATCTCATGGAGACTGAGTGCAGCTACAACGTGTCCATCATTCATCAGTTCTATGCGACCGTTATTTTTGACAATTCAGAAGATATAGGCATGACATGGATGACTGGCACACAGCGCTTGACCTCCTCTTTCCGAGAGTTTGCCAGGATTCTTGGTTGTCCCTTCAGTGGGAGCTCTGTGGCAGCTGGCGAAAGGATGCATCTTCAGGGTGTGGCCTACAACAAGAACGCCATGTCTGATCTATATATGCCTGGTGGAGAGATTGGCTCGCAGCATGGTTTGCTGCCAACTTATGATATTCTCCTTCGCATGTTCCGCCACACCATTGCTCCCATTGCAGGCAATGCTGACAACATCGCTGGCGGTCTCGTGAACTTGATGGCCAAAGCTCATGAAGCCTTTGTTGGAGAGTATGAACTGGACAAGGAAGAGTACAAGATTGATATCATGGACTTCATTTTTCAAGAAATGAGTCAAGCCATCTTTGAGAGGAAAGTTCCCCCCTATGCTCCATATGTGATGCTTCTCATCAAGCGCAAGTACCAGTTATCTGAGGAAGATGGCGGCGATATGGATAGTGCTCTTGGATGCATTCCCCACACAGCTGCCAACCTTGTTCAAAAGAAAGCTCATGTGGTACAAAAGCAAGCTACACTTCAAGAGATCGATGAGGATGATGTGTTTGGTGGTCCCACTCGCCAACCACGCCGCCACAACATCAAGAAAGCTGAAAAGAAGAGTCGCCCTTGGATTGTTCGAGCCATGGAGAAGGTTTTGAACATGAACTGCTGCATTCACAGTGAGAACTATGCCATCTACCAGCAGAACCACCGCATTCTCAAGCAGCAGGAAGAAATTCGAGCTCATTTGAAGATGCCACCTCCAAAGAGACCACTGAGGCCCATAGTACCATATGCTGAGTGGAATTCTGAAGACTCCGTTGGATTCACATGGGACACCATAGTGCCTGAGGATATCGAGGTGGATCCAGCAGCTGATGATGTTGAGGAGGAGGAGCACAGTTCAGATTCCGACTCTTGAGTCTCGGGACGCTAGTAGCTACTTCTTCCCTTTTTGGTATCTTGATGCCAAAGGGGGAGAAGTATCTCATAGGACTCACGGGATTTGCTTGGGAGGGAGCACATCTTCCTTTTTTCTCGGTTGCTTTGTTCGAGTGCTCCCTATTCTTATCATTTGGACTTCTTTAGTTTCATGTTTGTGAGACATGAGGAACTCTTAAACTCCTATTGTAATAGCTAGTTAAATTTGGTAAACTTTGCATGCTACTTTGTATTTGTGGGTATATTTTCGTTGCTTGCGTGGTTTGTAAAATCTAGGGGGAGCAGTGATCCTAAGTTGTGTGCATTTTGTATTCAAAAACATCCCAAAGATAATGCACACGCTTAGGGGGAGCCCGTCTATATTTTGCAAATCCGCTCTCCTTTTGTGTTGTCATCATTCACCAAAAAGGGGGAGATTGAAAGTGCATTCTTTGCACTTCCTGTTTTTTGGTGACAAGTGACAACGCAAAAGGTGGATTTAATGTTTGTGATGTCTTATGCAGGTTCTAGAACAGGTATATATTTTTTAGTACTGGATCCTTATTTATTCAGTCGGAAATCCTACAGGAACTTTCAGGTACCCGGAAATTTCCGGGCTTCACCCGGAAATTTCCGAGTCACTGAAGTATTCTTCACCAAGTCCTTATTTGAAGCAGTACTGGCATTCAGAGTTTTTCAGTCGGAAATGCATCCGGAAATTTCCTGTGTCCGGAAATTTCCGGACAGTGTCCGGAGATTTCCGAGTCACCGAAGATTTTTCACCAAGTCCAGATTGTCAAGCAGTACTGCCTCCCAGAACCTCACAGTCGGAATTTCAGGCGGAAATTTCAGGTGCCCGGAAATTTCCGATGGAGGTCCGGAAATTTCCGAGCTGCTCGATCAAGATCATCGCCAAGTCAGAAGCTGAACCCCTCGCCGGAGATTTCCGTTGCCCGGAAATTTCCGGGTGTCAGTCCGGAAATTTCCGGTCTTCAGTCCGGAAATTTCCGAACTTGACCCGGAAATTTCCGAGCTGGCGGCTGCAAACGGTCAGATCTCGGGGAGGGGTATAAATACCCCTCCACCTACCTCCAGCACTTTAGCTCTCCAAGATCCAAATCGCCCCATTGCTGCTGGAGCTCATTTTCCATGGATCTCCCTATCTAGCCAACCAAATCCAATGATAGTTGGAGATCCGAAGGAGAAGACCCCGATCTACATCGCCACCGAAAGAATTTCACTTTCCCCCTCCCTATCTTGAGGGGACACGAATCTAGGGTTTCCTTTGTGGATAGCTAGATTCTACCTTGTTGTTTCTTACTCCTTTGTGGATCCTTTGTGGAATTGACCTGTTGTGGTCTTGGTGAGAGCCCCCAATTCAGTTGTGGGTGTGTGCCTCACGAATTTGTACGGGACCTTCTCCGCCCTTAAAGGAGTCCTTAGTGGAAGAGTGGATTCGGACCTTGGTGGTCGAATTCACCGGAGAATAGGGTGAGGCCTTTGTGGCGTTGAGCTAACCTTGGTGGTTGCTCACACCCCTCCAACGAGACGTACACCCATGTGGTGGAACTCGGGATAAAATCGCCGTCTCCTCGTTCCCTAGGTTGTCTCGTTCCATTATCCTCCTTGTTTTACTTGCTTATCTTTGTTGCTTTGTTGTTCTTTGTCTTGCACCTTGCTTCATCTAGTATCTCATATAGTGAATTTACTTTTGCAAGCTTAAAACTGAAAAAGGTATAAAATTTGGTCACCGCCTATTCACCCCCCCCCCCCCCCCCCCTCTAGGTGGTCAACTTCCCTTCAACATCCATGGCTGATGCGGGGAAGAGGACCCATGAGAGGTCCTTTATTATTTTCTTGTTTGGCAAGGTCTTTTCTGTAATTTGCATAGCTGTCCCATTCCTCTATTGTTCATTGTTTTCCTTGACATGATCCTTAAAATGCCCCGTTTTGGTATTTTTCCTAATCTGTGCCAAATTAAGTGGCGCGTATTATAATAGCTCTCATCCTAGACTGCGAAATAACAATAAATAGCCATAATTTTTGTATATCCATACATCGTTTGGCATTTTGATAAATTTCAGCACATATGTGTTGTGCCATGCGTTCTCATGCTTATCTACTTTGTAATTACACAAAAAATTGTAAGTAGAATAGAATGGCTTGTCTCGGGTGATGGGTGAGAAATCCCCACCTTTTCCTTGAGCAGGTCCTTGTTGAGGACGTCCTCCAGAGACCAAGAGAAGATTTTGCATTCCAGATAGGTAAGCTCCCAACGGTCCAACGTATGTTTACCTCTCTTCATCCTAACCCAGTAATCCACCACAGCCCGCATTTTCTTCTCCTCAACTGTAAGAATTTCCTGGAGAAAGAAAAACATGATATCAGGCATATATTCTTGGTAAAAGGAAGTAAATATAGGGTAAATTTACATAATTTTGGTCAAAGATAATCAAGTTTGATTTTTCAGAAAAAACTATACATCTTATTATGAGGAACAAAGCGAGTATGATTTAGCAACAAAACTTTATATGATTCATGGCCGACGATGACCTAACTTAGTTGTGAGGTGACATCATACACGCAACTTTGCAGGATAACAAATTTAATCACTACTTCATAGACATAACCTAACTCTGTTTGACAACAAACAGAAGCACTAAATGAGTTGTACATGACTACATGCATACCTGGTTGTTGCCGATGTAGTGCATATTGTTGCTCACCTCTCTTCTTTTCTCCGAAAAATACTGCATGAACAATGAAGCATAAGTCCATATTCCACATCATGACAATAACAAACATCATAGAACTGAGACAAAAATGAGGATTGAGAAGAAACAACGGTACACAATACCTCATAAGCACCACACAAAACAAACCCAATAAAAGTACAAAGCTCAAAAACAATAGGAGTCCATAATTTAAAGCCATACACGACAAATACATTGCGAACCTGGACGCCTCAAGCTGGAACCACGCCACAACCTTATAGCGACGAGATAGCGACACCATAAAAACCTTGCTCTTGACTAAAGCAAATAGATCCCGACATCAATTTTAAAGCTTTTGTTCTTGGAGCCATGTGAAATTGACATGGGCGGCCATGCAACTAATCCCTCCTAAGATCCTAATGAGGATCCAACTTCAATTTTGTTAAGCCTCCTAACCGAAGTGCTCAAACTAAATACTGTCTCTAGGTGCCTATCACCACAAGTCTCGCATTGCTATATCTTATCACCATCATCAGATTGTGCGGTAGATCCTCTGTAAAGTGTGATTCTCTGCTACTTTGTCATTGTGTCACGATTCACCGGACGACTATATTTATCGAAAGAATATCAAATTGCTATTTAAAAGGTATGTTTGCATTTCAATTTAATGTTGAATATTCCATATTTATATATAAATCCAACTACTGATTTTATTTGAAATTAACTCCAAATACCCATTTAGGGGAATAGAGTTGTATTTGTTATCCACCTAATATATAAATCTGGTTGTCTTAATATATTTAAAACTTACCGCAAAATTTAATTTAGATAAATGGATGGATTTTTATTCTTTATCCTCCCTAATAAAAACGTGTTTACTAATAATATCTTAAATTTCGATGGACAATCTAATTCATGTATACTATTATAATCTAGACCCACACCACACCACGATCAGTAGGGAAGCTCTGTCGATAACTCGCGAATTAAGGTGTGGCTTCTAGCACTCTTCAGATGTTGCAGTCGGGCAGCTAGTGTGCAAGTCTTGCAACTTCTCGTGTGACTTCGTTGCGAAGTTGGAGATGCCTTGTTGCTGGGACGCGTTGGCTGGCTTGCTTAAGGGCTGACAACAACTGTTATAGGAGTAGTATTTACTCCCTCCTATTCCAAAATAATTGAAGTTCTGAACATTGACAAGTTCTTCAGTATGATGAGAATGATAACCGTGATTTCTATCACCATATATATAATTCTAAAACCTAATAAGTTCTGGACATTGACAAGTTCTCCAGTATATTATGTATGTACCGTGGAGGTGGAGGGTGAGGCGGAGGTGGAGCCTGAGGCTGAGGGGGTGAAGCGGCCGGGCGCAAGGGCTTTGGCAGCGTCGCTGCCGGCGTTGGCCAGGGGACGCCGACCGCCATCGACGCCGTGGAACTGACAGACCACGCTGGTGCCCTGGCGGCCTGGTGTCTCGTCTTGTGGAAGTGTGCCGGGTATCTCATCTTGGCTGAAGCGCATGAGGAAGTTTCCCATCTCTGCTGGACGCCAAGCTATGGTTTCAGTCTTGTGCTTCTGAGCAGTGAACTGGAACTGCATCCTAAATGGAAGGGAGATCTGCCAAGTAGCCACACACCCAAGGAAGGAATCAACTTTCAATTAGCTTTAGTCAAAAGGCGTGGGCCACAAACTTTGTTAAAGGAGAAAATGCGGGTGCGAAAACAGCTTTTCCGATAACATCGAATCTCCCATATTCACCCACCACAAGAACGAAAGAGAGGCAAGTAGCACTGATGAAGCGATAGTTTTTTTCTGAGGTTAAGGACACAAATAAAGTGCTGCCTAAATCTCAAAGGAGAGAAAGAAAAAGCAAGCAATGTGTGTGTGTGTGTGTGTGTGTGTGTGGATATGCATCCATTAGTGCGCTATTTTTAATCCGGTCGGCAAAGCTTTGGTTCCATATTGGTTTTTACCACCTCTTCGTGAGGACACTTGAAAATAACTCTTGGGTGAGCAACCTTGATATCCAACCCGGCGTAGATCTAGATCAAATCCAACAATTCGTCATGCTTTGGGAGTTGCACTCCAACGTCTCCCTCATCCCCCATGCTCGTGATACTATTCGTTGGAAGTTCACAAATGATGGCAAGTACTCCACCTCTACGGCCTACAAGATGCAATTTGAAGGCACTGCCGTCTTTGACTCATGGACGACGAATCATGGAATCAGGTCGCGTGGGCCACAAACTTTGTTAAAGGAGAAAATGCGGGTGCGAAAACAGCTTTTCCGCTCTACTTGTCCGGCATATTCACCCACCACAAGGACGAAAGAGAGGCAAGTAACATCGAATCTAAAAAAGATAGACACGGCTCTGCACCAAGCTCTCCCAGCGCTTTGACGCTCTGGGCCGTCGGATCCTCCCCGCGGTGCGCTGCCAGCCGTCCGATCGAGCATTGAATTTTTCCGCTACTTTTTTGGCCCACCCGTCATTCTCCTTCCGGGTGAAAAACCATGTGTAATTCGACGTGGGCAAACACGAGTGGAGGAGATAGTTCGCGACCCCACCCCACTCGAGGTCGTGCAGATATTTTCACCACGGGCCATACCAGAAACCCTAGCCGCCAGACTCTGCTTCCCACTCCCTCTCAGCCGGCGCTCCCGTCACGCTCCCCCCGTTGTCGAGGTCGCGCCGCCATTCACCCATGAGCCATCCTTCGGAGAGCAGTGGCAGATAAGAGCATATAGGGACGACGAATCATGGAATCAGGTGTGTTTCTCCCTCCTCCAGTTCTGGTATCTCTCGCTCTCTCCCTCTCTCTCTCCCAGCCACCGTCGGCGACGACGCGGAGGCGGCGCACGCGAGGAGCTGGAACTCCAGCAGCACGCCCTGACTCCACGTCGACCGGCCGTGACGGCATCTGGTCGCCAGAGCCGCGGCGCCGCCCCGCCGTCCGCCGCCCTTGGCTGCTCCACCATGTTCCCCCCATCCGCTGCCGTCCATTGCTAGCCCAAGGTAAGGCAAGCTCGCTCCCCTTTTATTATTTCATAGATTTTGTGCTCTTCCTCTGCAAACCCCTAGGTGTTGAGTGGGATTAACTGGGGGATTTGAGTGGGAGGGGCTGGACTGACGAAGGGGTGTGCTGCTACTCTACCACCAAAGTTTACAGCAAAAGGAAAGAATAACAAAATAACTTTAAAGATGAAGAAATTAAGCGATCTGTGAACTTTTTTGTGGCTGTGATGAACTCGTGTGTGAGGTGGAGACTAACTTTTATTTGCTCTGTACGTGAGGTAGAGACCCGCTTTTATTTTTCCGTCACGCAGTTTTTTAGAACCTTTGTTGAACTAGGTAAAGAAGTGTGTCTTATGAACTGGAGTTTCTGTTTGGTGGTTATACACTAACAAATGTGTTAACCAGTCCAAAGGGGGTATTAGCTACAATTACACAGACTTGGGGGGGTTCAGAGGAAGGCATACGAACAAAGGGGCATATGATCTAAGGCGCGCGAGCTGGGGTGTTAAATCAACTCTCCCCATTTTTAGCTCTATTCTGTTCTGTGTGTGGATCTGAAAATAGCATTCTATTATCTGTAATCTGGTGTGCTATGAATGAAGAATAGGGGTAAATTTCCTATAGTAAAACCCAGTTTGCCGTGGAATCTGCATTTTTCTCATGCCTACTAATCTATTGGTGCAGGATTGTCATTCATCTCTATTTTTTCGGGTGTGTCATGGAAGAAGATGAAGTTGAGCTGCCCTTTGTAGCTCACTTATTCTGGTCCTTCGAGTACTAGCAGATTCTGTGGAGCCGAGTTCGCCTACTGAGACTACTTGAAAAGAAAGAGCCCTCGACCAACCAATCTCACGACGATGAGTCACCCACATACTTAACAAAAAATGAAAATAGAAGAGGCAACCCTGGTTTATCTAACAACTTGCAGGTTAATCTGCTATTCGTGGGTAGTACTTGGCAACACTCAAGGTAAAATGCAAAATCTTGGTCCATTTACTTTCTTGATGATTAATTGCTGCAATTATATGTGTAGTCTCAAGTTGTTTTCCTTGGGTTAAGATAAAAAGGAATGCCCCATGTTAATTTAAAAGTAGGAACATATTATTACAGATGGAGATCTTGATAAGTGCATATCTGCAATAATATCTATCAGGCACAACATACATGGTTTTTAAGGCGTCCTCAAGGCGTCGCCTAGGCGACGCCTAGGCGTCAGAGCGCCTCGAGGGAGGAAGGCGTCGTGGTCGCCTTAAGAGTTGGTCTAAGGCGTCCAGATTCGCTGTTTGAGGCGTCCAAGTCGTCGCCTAGGCGGGGAAGGCGACGCTCAGGGCGATTTGAGACGCTCTCGTCGCTGGCGGCAGGTCGAGCGGGAAAACGGCGCGGGAAGAAGAAATTAGGCGGGAGGGGAAGGGAATCGGGGCTTTTAGGAGGGAAAGTGGATAGGGGAGAGAGAGGGGAACACACCTGTGAGAGGAATCGAGCAGAGAGAGAAAACATACTATTCTCGCTCAGGTGACTTGACTAGCATGATCTTGTTTATCTGGGATTTCATGAAACAGGGTACCGCATCTACATTGTAAAAAATGAATCAGCAAAAAACATGAAATAAAACTGAGACTAACTAATATGTAGAATAACATAGAGAACTACTGCAATCAGTTCACAAAACACTGAAGAATTTTGGTGTTTTGATGCGTGTGGCGTCATAGAAACGACGTCGTGTTCAATGGTGTGGCGCCGGCAGTGGACACCATCAAGAAAAAGATCAAGGAAGAATTTGCTCAGTGGCGACTAGCTAGGCTGTTTCGTAGTGACGTTTTTGGCTTCCCGGAGCCGTCGCCCCTGTGGTTGCAAACGGGAGAGTGAGCGTTACGGTTGAGGACCTGTCACCTCTTGTTGACAGGAGTGGAGCTGCTTCGCGGCGTTGTATGTGTCGCTTGACACTCCTTCTATGTGTTTAATACAACCCCTAGGGGATGTATTTTAGAAAAAGTTCACAAAACACTGACCAAAGAGTTCCTTGCGTGTGGAGATTGGATGCCCTACAAAGAACTTGGTGCCCCATGGATGAAATTGAGCTAACAACAAGCTCACAAACGAGAACACAAAACACTGACCAAAGAGTTCCTTGCGTGTGGAGATTGGATGCTCTACAATGAACTTGGTGCCCCATGGATGAAATTGAGCTAACAAGAAGCTCTCACAACACAAACGAGACTACAAACAACTCCACAAACGGGGTTCCACAACGACACCCTGGTCTGAGCGCGTGAATACAACACACCCAAAAGCGAACACAGTAAAATTCATATACCCCAAATTCATTCCCCAAGCTGCAGCAAACGCTCCACGCCGCGAAGATGGCAGATCGCTCGTCACCTACTGATGAAGTGTTGCGCGAGTTCAGAACAAAATCGACGCTGGCGACGAAATCTGAGAAATTCCTAGGCCTATGCTCTACCTAAGAGCGGCACAACGAACAAACTCCTCGATATACAACATAATAGAATGAGAAAACAGCTCGCTCGTCACCGCGGGTGAGGGACATCGCAGGTTCAGAACAGAACGCCGTCGGCGACAGGCATCTACACCTTCCCCCGCATCCGCCACAACTCACGGCACCACAACAACAACAAACTACCACGACTACACGCAGACGAACAAAAAGGCTCAACGGCGCAGGAAGGAGTGAGCTGGGCTAGGGATCTACCTGGTCTGCCGTCGACGACGCCGCGGCCCTCCATCCCCTCCTCGGCTACATGATAGGTTTATCCGACAGAGGGGAAATAAAAAGTTGAGTGGACGGATTGAGTGATATGACTAAGGCAACCACCACGCTAGCCGAGTCCTAATAATAATAACAATTTTAAAATACTAATAAATGTGTTAATCTAAATAGTGTAGCTAGCTTTATTTAGTGATCCTCGTCTCTAAGTAACCACTCAAGGTGTTTTTTCCTTCTTCTTTTTCCAGCCACTTAAGATATTGATTTTCCTAATAGATTATTATTGAGTACAAGTAGAAAGTGATCTTCATTTCATCTAGCATTGTAGGTCCTGGTTTAATGACATGTGGAAAGATTCACAAGTTGTGTAAAGTAAAGTGATGTTGTTCTGAATAATGAACATCATTTGCAAAAAAAAGAAAAAAAGAATGATGAACATCATATATGCAAATGGTTGTTGTGCAAATCTGGGAGATTCTATGTGAACATCATGTGTGTTGCCTTGTCCTTTACAAATGTGGTTAGTTGTAGCACCTCTTAGCGCGAAGGTTTTCCTTCGGGTAACCTTGAGAGGAAGCATTTTTACTAAAGATGTGTTGTTACATAGGGGAGGTAGTCAGGTAGAGCGAGTCTCTTATTCTTTTAGTGTTGTGTAGCTATGGAATGTAGACACTTGTTCTTTCAATATGTGCATGTACTACATGTATGGGTCGATGTGACACCTGGTTCAGTACAATCTTTCCCTATCGAGTTTAGCGGGATTGCCAGAAATGCCAAATGTCCTGAGAGTGCCTCATTTGTTGTCTTCTGGCCCGGCCTTTAGACAACAGGACTAAGAAAGACAGAGGACATCGGGGCAAAATACTTCTGCTGGCGGTTCTGTAAATGAAACTCTCTCGACCTCGACGGATGCTCAAAGTCTCATCTGAACATCTGCAAAGATGGTTCTTTAGTTTCCGTTGATGTCGTGTCTATAGTTGATTGGTTCTGATGGTCCAAAAACTATGCAATAATGGTCTGGCGCCCCATTGGTAAAGAAAACTATGCTAGTAGTAAACACTTCCTACTTCTGGCTGATCGTGTGTCTATAATCTTTTTCTGATCAAGTTGCTGCCACTTAAAGTACCCCTAAATGACCAACATTCGATCTAGTCTCGAGTTGTATTTAGGACAGGTGTATATTAGGGCGCTGGTAGTATTCACACAAGATTTTACACATATTTCTGGACAAAGCTCACACCAAGACCAAGTGCATATATTTTCCTAGAGAAATACACCCACCACCTGGTGCGAATTGAGATGTACGGTCAGTATAGAGGAACAGCAAAGGGCACGCTTCAGAACACGAATGATACCGATAGACCTGGTGATTTTATCTGTGGCTTGGATACTAACAGATGTTTATAGATCTTTGGACCATATGAACTATAAACCTCCTGGAATTTCTCAGCCATCAACTTTGCAGTCTCAACCATCAAAACCGTGGTAACAACACTAGGAAAAAAAAAGATATTCGCAGAGGAGTGTTCAAAGCCAAAACAAACCAGGATTCAACAAACTCACACGACCATCACAGGATTAGAGATTCCTACAAGCGGCAGCCAGTAGGAGATAGCACAAATACATCTTCTTTTTCAAGAAAATGAAAACAGAACATATAACTCATAGGTTCGGCAGCTGCAAGATACCTCTGAGATTAGTCATAGAACCTTACAGAGGACTAGTAGTATAATCAAGGGGCAGCTGAAAAGTGCAGCTGCTCTCTTTCACGGTAATCCCCAGCTGCCTCCTTAATACGCAGATCATAAGAAAACAGAGGGTCCGAGAGATGCATTATGACACAGGGTTAGCGCACTCTGCTTTGGAGACTTGATGTTCTCATGGCTGGTGGAGTACTTCACGCTCTAGCAGTACCAGTGAAGCAACCAACCTCATTAGTCATGAGTGCATGAGTGATAGCTCAAGAAGATCAGGAAATGTTAACTTCAAAGTCATGGAATTTATGACCGGGTCTTTGAAATTGGGCCATTCCAGCAAATATTAGGTGAACTAGCATTTCACAAAAGAGAAAAAAAGCATGAAAGGCGAAGCTAGAATCTAAGCACGCAGTTAAGGTTCAAGGCAACCTAGCAGTTCTGAAAATAATGCCATGTCCTTTTTCATAAAAGAAGTGCCAAATTCTTTGGTTTTATATATTCACCAGATTCCCAAGTATGATCGATCATAATAAGTTTATACTTGAAAACTTCAGAGGCTGCTAACAAAAGTATCAAGCCAAGTAGCTCACGTAGTAAAACTGTAACATAAAAAACAGCAGTACAGCACAGCTATTAATTTATCGATCAAGCAAACAGGAAAAAGATAACTAAAGCACAAGCAACCATATATGAATCATAAGAGGAATCATGCTACTCCAGTAATATAAAGACAATTAATTACCTGCAGTATAGTAATTTGTGAGCGGATGATAGATCACCGAATCGAAGCTTCCACGATATTTCTTGAACTTCATTGACTCAAGATGAACGATTAAAAAGAGGCGTCTGAAGAGATTACCGATTGTCATGAAAATGGCATTAGCATCCTCAGCGTACCCCACTATATCTGCGTCATCAGCCTTCCGACCAAGCATCTTTTCCACGTTAACGGTCTTCCGCAGCACCCATGTGGAAACACCACGACAGTTAAGCATGTGATCCCACAATTGGAAGCTTGGGTACGACAATATGGCGAGGCCAATACCGCCATCCTCTGCCCGGATGATCTGGATTTGGTCAGCAGGAGGCCTACTGAGCACAGTGAGCCTCTGGTTATCCAAATCAAACTTGAGTATACCATCCTCAGTTGTGTCCGTGGTTCGTTTTATGCACCAGTAAAGAGCATTGCCAAGTTTGAAGGGTAACATCACCAGCAAATGGTTCGTCCAAATAGACCAAATCTCCCCACATGCCCGTCTCTTGGGAGTAGACCCCGGCGATGGCTACCTCAGCAGCATGGCTTGTGGTGCCTACCAGGACCACCTTGAAGGGGCTGTAATGGCAGTCTCCGTGCACGTGGTCCTGGTCGTCGCCGGCAGCGCAGAGCACCGCTCCGTTGACGCTGGCGAACATATCCAGGAGGACGAACTCCGGCGGAATGAGAATGTGGACCGTGTCTCGGGAGACAGGCTGAAACACGAGGAGCACACGCGCCCTCCAGTTGAGGAGGAGGCCGCGTCCATGGCGGCAATCGAGCACATCCCAGGTAAATTCGTCGGCGCTGAGACCCAGGGAGAAGCGCTCCGAAGGGATGCGGTCAAGGAGAGGCGTGAATCTGAGTTTACTACAGTACACATCGAAGAAACCGAGGATGGGGGGATTCCGGTGGTGGGTGCGGAAAGCGGCATTGGTGGCGATGCTCCGCCAGCGGTTGCAGACAAGGGATGCCCGGGGGAGAGAGGAGGGCATCGGGGGCAGGCGGAGGAGGATCTCGGCCAGGAGATCGTCGTCGTCCAGCGGCCCCAAGCGGCTGGCCATATCGGCGCCGCCGTCGTTGCTCCGCCTGCGCTTGGCTGGCAATCTCGGCGCCGCCCTCGTTGCTCCGCCACGCCTGCAGACGCGAAAGGCTTGGGGGCGCCAGAAGGTCTGCCGGGGAAGACGGAAGAGGATCTCGGGGAGATCGTCTTCGTCGTCCAACAGCGGTTCCGCCTCCGGCGAAGTGCGGCGGCGGCTGGCCATCTCTCGTTGTTCGTGTGAGTGGGTAATTTTTTGGAACGATACGAGAAACCAGTACTGGCAGTGGCGCCGAGAAGAAGGCACACGGAAATAAGCAAAGTAGGGAATGCATGGGTTGGGCCGTCCAAGAAAATTTAGCCCACTAACAAATGCTAAAGCACACGAATTATATACTCCCTCCGTCCCACCGAAATAAGTGTCTCAAATTTGTTCAAAATGGATGTATCTATACATACTACTGTTTGTCTAGATACATTCACTTTTGAGCAGAGCAAACTTGAGACACTTACTTAGTTTTGGACGGAGGGAGTAGACAATAACATGAAATTTTCCAAAAACAATTTTAGCCGCGTGCGCACCCCCAACGGCCACAAAACCTTCCTTCCCTGACGCGTCACCGAGCAAGCAAATTTCATCGCTGCTGAATTTTGTGTCGTGGCTCACACCGTCGAGGACGAAGACCGCAAGGCAGTCCAACAGATTAGGGCGGAGCCGACGGATGCGGTGGCAATGGAGAGGTTTCGACAGAAGAATCTCGAACTCGTGATTTCTCGTACTTTGAATTTCCATGTTCCTAGTTTGAATTACGTATGAACAAATGGTTTCTAGTTTGAAATATATTAAATATGATATAGTTTATATGGATTTGAACATGTCCTCTCGCCCAATTTCTAGTTTGAATTAAATATGATATATTAAACATGATATAGTAAATATGAGAAAATAGGGTGCATATAATCACATCGTCAACCACCGGAGAGGCTGCGGGCTCCGTCGTCCTCCAACCGCCTTTTCAGCGACGTGAGAATGAAGGAGCCCCGTATCTTTACGACAGGCGCGTAGATAGGTTTAGGATAGATCATTTTGGCGGTATCGCATCAATGGAGTTGGCAACGTCAAGTTGAATAAATTTCCCCAAGTTTGTCTCCATCTCGGTGACGACTAATCGGAGCGGCTTGTGGATTTGTGTTCTTGCCACTCCTTCTCGTGGGTGAGTCTTGTGTGTGAGGCGGGTGTTTTCTTTGGGGGTGACAAGGACGTGTCTCCTAGCTTCGGTCTCGTCTCAATCTCTGAAAGTGCATATTGTCCCCATGCGTGGTTTTGGTAATTAATGGCAATCTCGAGTTATTCTGGTAGGTCTGTCGCTCGTATATATTGTTGGTTCTGCTCCGTCGAGTTAGCTAACTCCGGCCAGCCATGGAAGCCGCGACAACCATCCGCCAGAGGAGAGCGGCGGAGCCGCGGAGGCCCACTCGCACCGTCGATCGCGCCCGCTGGCACGGCCCCAACCGCCCTTGTCCCGCCACCGCTGGCAACCACCTCTCATGCCTAGTCGCCGCTGGATCCCCCGCGCCGGTCGTCCTCTCGCCGCCGCGTGCTAGCCGGAGTGCCCGCCGTAGCCCATGAGCGAGGCAGGAAAGAGGAGGGAAAGGAGTAGGCAGCGGTGCACAGGGGAACGGAGCTCGCGGGGCTTCCCGGGCCAGCAAGTGGACGAGGAGCTTCCAGCTAGCTAGAGGAGACGATGGCCAACGCGGCCGGCGCAACGGGGAAATCGTGAAACTGCTCACGAACTAGAAGAAAGCCCGGAACTGCTCACGGACAAGAAAAAAAGCTCAATCTTATCTCTTACTGTTTTGCATTAAGATCCCTACAAGACAGAAATTGGAAAAAAAATCTAAGTACAAGCTGTTCTAGACTTCTACTAGTCAGATTTGCATACCGAACCGAACCGAACCTAAACATTTAGAGTTGTCTCAAAGCATACAAATTGTTCCGCCTCGTATAAAAGCTGATTTTAATTGTGCTTTAGTAGTCCCTTAGTAGGAATGTTCGGTGTTCGGTGGGACCCCACAAAACTTGCTCCGACATCAACAAAACTTGCTTCCTCACCCATAAAATTTGCTAAGTGTTCCACAAAACTTGCTTCGTCACCAACAAAACTTGTTAACGCCCGTAAAATTTGCACCATCACTAACAAAACTTGATTCGTCGCCCACAAATTGCTTTGAAACCCAAAAACCTTGTTTCCTCACCCATTATATTTGCTGGGTCGCCCCTAAAACTTGCTCCGTCACCAACAAGACTTGCTTCGTCGCCCACAAAAATTACTTCGTCACCCACAAATGTTGCTTCAGTGCCCACAAATGTTGCTTCGTCGCCCACAAATTTGCTTCTTCACCAAAAAAAGTTGTGTTGAGGCCCACAAAACTTGCATCACCGCCACTAAAGTTGCGTCGGCACCCACAAAAATTGCGTCGGGCCCACAAAAGTTGCTTCGTAGCCCACCCTAGTTGCTTTGTTGTCCATTAAAGTTGCGCCGGGGCCCACAAAACTTGCTTCGTCGCCCACAAAACTTGCGTCGGACCCACTAAAGTTGCTTCGTAGCACATTTGTCGTCCATTAAAGTTGTGTCGGGCCCACAAAACTTGCTTCGCCGCCTATAAAAGTTGCGTCAGCACCCATAAAACTTGCGTCGAGCCCACAAAACTTGCTTCGTAGAACACCATTTGTCGTCCATAAAAGTTGCGTCGGGTCCAAAACACTTGCTACACCGCCCACAAAAATTTGAGTCGGCACCCACAAAAGTTGCTTCAAATCTGGCCTTCTATTGTTATCGATGTCAAATTGCCAACATAGTGTGCGAAGTTGCTCCCACAATTGCGCAAAAAAATGTGTATGAAAATTGTTGTTGTGTCAAATTACAATGACGGTGAAGTGATACACACAACTAGCATAATTTGAGCAACTATGGTGTGCTGTGGTGCAACAATAGGAAAAAAATAAATAACTCATTAAAATCATGCTGGCCGAATCCAATCTAGCCCACTCGTTTCTCTCTCTCCCACTTATACCTGGCCATGGGCCGGGCCGGGCTGGGCTTCGGGCCGGGCCTGAAAAAGCCCGATGCCATAATGCTGCCCGGACCCGACCCGGCCCGGCCCGACTATCGGGCTGCAGAAATGAGGCCCGGCCCGAGCCCAAAAAAGCCCGCCCGGCCCGGCCCGTCCCTTCCCGTTTTCTTGTTTTTACAAGGCCCGAGCCCGGCCCGGCCCGGTCGTCGGGCCCGAAAGTGAGGCCCGGCCCGTCGGGCCCAGGCCCGGTATTTTCGGGCCGGGCCGGGCTGGTCGGGCCGGGCCAAACATGGCCAGGGCGTCCCACTCTCACGTGTGGCCCAAACAAGCTCATGAAGCCATGGAAGATTTCTGTAGGATATCCAGCAACTCTGGCTATGTTGAGCAGCGAAGCTACATATGCAAATTGAACGCCATGAACGACGACGACGCAGAGGCGGCCGCTCCGCTCCGCCCAGACCGCCCCTGCCACATCGAATGACATCGCCGTCGTCATGCCGAACACGACGCCTCCCCTGCCGCTCCATGGCCATCTCCTCTCTCCCGAATCCCGATCGGCTAGACGTTGTTACGGCCCCGGGCACTGTGCTGCTGCTCCATCTGCTTCCCAACGCGATGCTGAAAAACTTGCTGCACCCGGCCGAGGGGAAGTCGCCGCAGAGGAGGAAGATTAGGGCGCGGGGCACTGAACGGCGAGAGACGGGCGGCCCGGCGAACGGCGGGTCTCCCGTGTTGCTTCTCTCAACCGCGGCGCCGTCGAGGATGAGGATTCTTCCGGGAGGGGCGCGACAGTGCATGGAGCTTTCCTGGACGCTTCTTTCGGAGGGAATGGGAAGTAGTTTCACGCCAAAACTTCCCATCATGTGCCCGACTGTGCGAGGGCGCGCTCCCTATCCCGTACCAGCGCTCACGCGTAGAGATGACGCTTTCTAAGTCCGACGTGGCGACTAAGCGCCACAAACTACAGACGGGCGCCCAGGCGCCCGCTAGACACGTCCAAACAATATGTGTCTACAACATAATTAATAAGACATTGCATGACATCACACATATGCATGTTACCACCCACTATAGAGGTAGTAACATAGCCTCGTGAAATGTGTATGTTACTAGTCCATGTTACTCTCCATTGTGATTAGTCTTAGAAATTATAGCATAAAAACAGCACAACAATTAATTTCGTTGATCAACTAAAGATAATACCGAGGAAAAAAAATATAACTAAACCGTAGGTTACATCAACACTAGAGCAAAGGTATACTACAACAACTATTTTGATGCAAGCACTCACCGGTCACCGCTTCACCGCCGGTGTAGAAGATTGGGAACGGGTGATAGGAGTTCTCGATCAAGCTTGCACCGAGTTCCTTGTACCGCATGGAGTCGAGTTGAACCATGCACACATGGTTCATATCTCCGTAACGCACCGACAGAACAATGGCGCCGGCATCCTCAGAGTACCCAGTGATGTATGTCCTGTGTGCATCTACAGACGCCGGGAGACCAACAAGGATCTTGTCCATCTCGACGACCTTGCGCTTCGCCCAAGTGACAGCACCGCCATGGGAACCAACCTGCTTGCGGTCATACAGCCGGAGGATCGGGTAGGACAAGACGGCGAGGCCGACGCCGCCGTCGTCCGTCCGGATGATCCGGCTGCAGCCAATGTTGATGTCGGGTACGGGAGGCTTGTCGATGATGGTTAGGTTCAGGGTACCGAGGTCGAAGTGGAGTATGCTACCCAGGGGCTCGGCCAGCCACCAGTAGAGGCCGTTGCCGACGAGCGTGCTGGGGAGACAGCCGACGCAGCATGGTTCCGGCGCCGACACGAGGTCGCCCCACGTTCCGGTCTCTGAGGAGTAGACGCGGGCGGCGACGTCGGTCTCGCCGCCATTGCCATTGCCATTGCCATTGCGGCAGAGGCCCACCAGCACTATCCAGAATTTGCTGGACTGCAGCCCTAATTTGTTGTCCTCGCAGACCACGGCTCCTCTGGTGGTGAACGAGTGCTCGACGAAGTCCGGCGGGAAGTCCACGACGCGGCGGTCGCCGGAGACGGGAGCGAAGACGAGCAGCTCGCGCCGGGTCCGGTTGATGACGAGGACGCGGCCCTGGCGGCACGCGAGCACGGCCCAGTCGTCGACCGGGACCAACGTGTTGTCGGTGCAGACCTTGAGCGAGAACCTCTCTTTAGGGATGCGGTCTGGGGCGTCCAGGGTGGGGATGAACTCGAGCGTCCTCGCGTACTTGAGGAAGACGCCGAGGACGGCGGCGTGGCTGTGGTGCGCGCGGAGGCGGCGGTGGAAGGCGGCGGAGGTGGTGATGAGGCGGCCCCAGAACTTGCAGACGAGGGACGCGCGCAGGAACGAGGAGGGCTCGTGCGGTGGCAGGCGGCAGAGGATCTCGGTGAGCACGTCCTCGTCGTGCAGCGGGGCTGGGGCGCCCGAGATTGTTAGGTCGGCGTCGGCGTTGTTGCTGCTCGTATGGAACGGGGACAGCTGCTTGGCTCTTTTGGAAGAAGAAGGGAACTCCGGGAAGACGTTGTATCGGGTGCTCACGTCGTCCGGCGGCCGCTCTGGCAAGGCCTGCCGGCGGGGGCGGCGGTCTTGCTCTCCCCAGCGGGCGATCAAGAAATCACCGAGGTCGCCGGCGCCGTTCATGTTGCATTGGATGAGTTTTTTGAAACGGGACAGGGGATATAGAACGAGCGGGCCAATGCATGTCCAAATACAACACTTGTTCGTTGATTTTATTTTTTGATCTGAACTCTTGTTGGCAACACGATTCCAAGTCGGTCAAAAAAATACGTACGACTCCAAAAGTACTGATGCCATGCATACGGACGATATTTTTCTTACTTTGCTCACCCCCTATATATGGCGCCTCAGCCAAACCGACACCTACAAATTACACAACTTTCGAAAAGTTAACATACAAATTGAACGAGAAAAAATATGGTGGGCACAAGAAGCAAAATAAAAAATAAAAAAGTGGAGCATAATATCTTGAGCTTCACCCCCCTACACCGATATCCGGTAAATAGGGTGCATCCGCCACCCCCCTACACCGCTCCCGGCGACGCGAGGATGAAGGAACCATATCTCCGTGTCAAGCGCGTAGATAGGTTTAGGATATGTCAGTATGGCAATGTTGCATCAATGGAGTTGGCAACGTCGACGCGAATAAATTTTCCCAAGTACGTCTGGCTCCCGCTCAGCGACGACTAAACTGAGGGGCTTGGGGATTTGTATCCTCGCCACTCCTTCTGGCGGGCGAGTCCTGTGTGTGGGGTCGGTGTTGTCTTTGGCAGTGATGAGGGCGCGCGTCCACGAATACAGCTCTCGTTTCGGTCCCGTCATACTGTCGTCCATGGCGGCGTCGAACAACATGTGGGCTCGGTTGTTTTGGGTGTTCGTCCATACGGCGCCATCGATGGTGCATGTGAAAATGACAGTTACACATTTGGGCTTGCAGATGACTGACAGTTGTTATGGGTTCGAGGAGGATGAGGGTGCTCCACAACGACAATGGCTTCGCCGGCGGCAAGCTTCATCGAATCACAACGACCTTCTGGGCAATGGTTGTTTTTCAGATCCGTCATTGTCCAACTACCATGCCTGAATAACGTAGTCCCACTCGACTTCAAGAACTTCTCCCGTCGTCACGTCGCTCATCTCGTGTGGATTTGGGGAAGAAATCTGATTGGGAACAGCCCAGGGAGGCTAAAATTTGGGGAAGAAATCTGATTGGGAACACCTAATGTCAAATAGGGAAGTAGATTTTCTCCAGTGTCAAATAGGGAACTAAAATTTGAAGTAGTGTCAAATAAGGAATTCTCTCATAAGAATTATCTATTCAGAAGGTGCTACCAAAATTCTGAAGCAGAGCAAGTAGCAGAGATATCATCCGTGCAGAAGTCCAAGACCAAAATGCTACAAATTAGCAAATGTCATCTGAGTCATCACATAAACTTGGAATTATACTGATACTCCTAGCCATCAGAAGTGGCTTCTGCGTATTGTTTGCTTCTCATTTTGTTTCTCCGATGCAGATAAAAAATCACAATCTAACGAAGGTCCTGCTTTACGAGTCTCCAATTAGCAAATGCTTTTTACACAGGTGATGCAAGTGGCAGTGTCATACAAGATGAGACTGAAGATGTGCACACTGAACATGTTGACGATTCAGAGTACAGTGTGCTCTTTGGTAATTCTACAAGCCAGTCAGATCATCTCCTATTAGTGGGATTGCATATGCATACCCATACAATATAAAGTTGTATGGAACTAGTATAGTAAGCGAAGTTTGGTAGACTGCTGACAAGACACGTTCATGGTAATCTCCTTGATACGAGTCAATCACCTCATTGCATCAACCAATTTATAAGAAATATGCAGATCATGACAAATTAGAGCCTCCGAAAGATGTACGACAATGACTCGATGCCCAATGCTTCGGTGTCTGCTCGCTCAACGGCACCTGTGCAGCAACCAATCTCATTAGTCATGAGTGCACGAGCTATACATTGTAAACTTCAAGACTACGAAATCTATGACTAAATATCTAAAGTTGGGTGTAATAAGAGTATGAAAGACAGATAGTGTCTGAACGTGCAATTCATTTCAAAGCGATATAAACACCGTCAATCTCTGAAATGATCTAAATAACAGCCCAATTCTGTTTCCTGGGAAAATAACCTCGCTTCTTTCGTTGTTCTGAACTATCAACATGTAATAAAAAAGAATTGAGAGAAATCCTTATCTGACACTACTTAAAATTTCAGTTCCTTTTTTGGCCCTGGAAAATATTTTCTAAGAATTGATGATTATGTATGAATTGAATACAGGGGTAATTTAGTCTAAGAAAAAAACATTAACGGTAGAGGCTAACAGAATACACGGCAGTGTCATGTAAGGACCAAATTTTTACACCTAATGTCAAATAGGGAAGTAGATTTTCTCCAGTGTCAAATAGGGAACTAAAATTTGAAGTAGTGTCAAATAAGGAATTCTCTCATAAGAATTATCTATTCAGAAGGTGCTACCAAACTTCTGAAGCAGAGCAAGTAGCAGAGATATCATCCGTGTAGAAGTCCAAGACCAAAATGCTACAAATTTTTGTCACCAATTGGCCAGGTAAGTATTATTTCTTGTGGGCCTGAATGATCATATTCTTCTGAGCAATTTGCTAGCATCCTAGCTCTTGACCGGGACAAAGGGGGGGGGGGGGGGGGGGGGCAGGAAATTTTTGTCTTTTATGCAGCCAAAAAATATAAAGAACAAATACATAGAACAACTCTCAACATAATAGAATAGCAACTGGGATCTCAATTTTGTGGCTTATGAGAGGTCACACACCTAACCTATAAACACATTTGGGAAAATGCAAATTAGCTACGGACATATATGATCAATTTTCTTGTTAAAAAGTTGCTACAAATTAGGTATAATGGGCAAGTCTTTCCCGTAAAAAAAGCTGCAACGGACATAACGAACAAAGGGTATCCACAATTAGGAGAGTAAAACCTAGATACAAATTTGCCCAGCTTAACAGTTAAATATCAGCCTACCAATTTTTTTTCTAAGCTTTCGCCAAACCACTTGGTTCACATGAGACATTACGGAGCAAAAAGATGGACTAGACTTTGATAACAGGCAAATATAAGGTTTGTCAAACATCCTCTTCTTTATAATTGCCAGCAGCTAAGCCATAGGAAGTACTCCTAATGCAACATCACGGGCTGGGTTCAAGCAAACTTTTAGTATGATAAAAGTTGTGTAAATGGAAGTAATATGGTCCCCATTAGAGCATGTTATGTTTAACTCAAGATTTGCAATGAAGGTATCTTTCAGTACCTTTACCTCAAAGATATCTTACCAACTTTCATAATGGTCTTACAATGTGAACCTTTACAGTAATAATATATTTAAGGTATAGTAAACTGGTCAAAATATTTTGCTATCTACAGATGAACTGTACCATAAACAACAATACAGGTATCATTTTTTCCGTTGAAGCAAAGAAGAAAAACATAACGAAGTTATTAGTGAGCAATTCAAAGCACAATAAAGATACTCCAGCAACCAATACAAAAAATAAGCAGAGTCTAGCTATTCCTATAGTATAAAAGTAAGCAATTACCGGCAGTATAAAAATCAACAAAAGGATGATCAGCCTCCAAAAGCCCTCCACGGCATTCAGTGAACTGCATTGACTCAAGCTGAACTATGTAGAGACTCTTGTATGAATATCCATCCAGCGTTATAAAAATCGCATCAGCCTCCTCGGCGTACCCCTCTATAAATACCATATTTGCCTCAACGGAATATGGCAGACCAAGGATATTTTGCATGTCAACGGTCTTCCGCAATAGCCATGTGGTGGCGCCACGAGAATCGACCTTGCAATCCCACATTTGGAAGCTCGGGTACAACAATGCGACGACACCGACACCGCCGTCCTCCGTGCGGATGATCCTGCGGCCCCTGTCAATGTCTGCAAGAGGAGGGCTGCTGATCACAGCTAGGCTCTGGTTATCCAAGTCAAACTGGAGTATACCATCAACATCAGACCCAGATATCCACCACATGTAAAGAGCATTCCCCACAAGGGTGCAGGGGAGGCAGCTGATAAAACCGGTAGATGGTTCCGCCGTCGAGACGAGGTCTTCCCACACGCCAGTCTCTGAGGAGTACACCAGGGCAATGAGTAGATCTTCATGGCTTGCAGTGCCTACCAAGACCACCTTAAAGGGCAGGTTCGAGTGGCAGTCTCCGTGCACATGATCCGCCGTGCAGCAGAGCACCGCTCCGTTCTTGATGAAGCTAGCCTGGAGGAAATCCGGCGGGATGGCCACGACGCGGCGGTCGCCGGAGACGGGGTGAAACACAAGGAGCTCAAGCCGCGACAGGTTGATGATAAGAACGCGCCCGTGGCGACACCCGAACAGGCTCCAGGAACCACCGGCGGTTCCGACTCGCAGGGTGAAGCGCTCCCAAGGGATGCGGTCGGGAGGTTCGAGAACGGAGGTGAAAAACAGTTCTCCGGCGAACAAATCGAATGCGCCGAGTATGGGGGGCTTCCGGTGGTGGGTGCGGAAGCGGCGGCGGAAGGCGGCGTCGGTGGCGATGCTCCGCCAGCGGTTGCAGACGAGGGAGGCGCGGGGGAGTGAGGAGGGATTCGTGGGGAGGCGGAGGAGGATCTCAGCGAGGAGGTCGTCGTCGTCCAGCGGCCCCGCCGCCGCCGCCGCCGCCGCAGAACTTCGGTCCTCGTTGCTCATCTGGTGTGGATTTGGGGAAGAAATCTGATTGGGAACAGCCCAGGGAGGCAACGGGATACACGAGCTGGGCCTTACGTGTATTAGTAGAATTGGCCCGCTAATTATTGGATTTCAGACCAATAATTTGACGGGATACATGAGCCGTACTTAATTTCTGTCTCTTGCTATTTTAAAAAGTGCATAATGAGTAGTACCTCTCCGTCCATAAAGATTTATGTCTCGACTTTATCTAAAAAAGACCTGACCCACCTATTCTTCACATGCGGTGATTTGAAATTGCCTGAAGATCACACACTGGGTACACCATTCCCTCTCCGTGGGACCCCGCCTTCCCTCTAGGCCGGTCGAGGAACATTTGGAACTTTGTCCTACTCACCATTCTTTGAAAGATCTGTCATGCGCCAAACGTTATGGTCTTCCGCGAAATCAACCAGCCTTCTCATGTAACCGTTTGTAACATTATTCATGACTTTACGCTTTGGTCACATTGTTTCCGTACAGTGGAAACTCGAGAGGCCGCAAACCAGTGGGATGACCATCTCACCTCCTTTAATGTGTAATTTTCTCGTTTTTAAGTAAAATTCAAGTGGGGATACTCTACCCGGTGATAGCCTAAACAAATGTATATAGACATGTATTGATATATATCCGGGTTTTTTTGTAGAATGTTTTTTTACATTTTAGAAGTTTTTAAATTCTTTTTACACAGCAAATGCATCTGCACCATGAACCGAAACACCGTATCCATCACATGTCTGTTTTATTAATGAAGGAGGCTTTCAGATGCTACATTATCGTCGGGTTAATGTTTACCAAGCCGCAAGATGCACTTTACACTACCTAAAATCAATCCACCTTAATGTACTAACTTTTTAACTAAATTGATATTTCTAATATAGAACCGAATGTCTACATTCAAACAACGCATTGAGACTTTCCAACCATAAAATCCAATTTAACATAAAAGGTTTGATACTAGACTTATGTACTTATTTGTCTCTCATTTCCATCAAACCATGTCATTAACTAGTTTTTGATGTTAACAAGTCGGCATAGTTAACCACAAGATAATGCCAAAAGTTATACAATTTAAGTTAATTCTTGTTGCTATGAAATTACTTTGGCAATTTATACTTTTCATGAAGTTGCATTTGATTTATATATATTGAGTTTTTAAAGCATTTTTGTACAAAATCCCCTTACATGCGAAAGGGGACTAAACCACATTCCTCTGCACATTAATTGGCCACACTGAATTGTAATGTGTCTACGCTTGTGTTCGTGTGTATTTAAAAACCTCAAATATCTTGGTGATATCTCTAAAGTGTACGGTAACAAATAGTATAAGGGTTCCATGTTTATGATTTAGGTATATGGAAATGGAAATTCTAGAGCATACAAGTTTTGCTGATGATCCTTTTTTTTTTCATACTACATTACTGTGTTTTAATGGTCAAATTTGTCTTACATGTTATGGTGGGTTAAGTAACTACTCACTCCGTTCAAAAATTCAGCGTGGGTTTGTGGAATCGATGACTTTGTCGATCTTTCCAGCCAGAAGTTTGCTCAGGAACCACACACTATTCTCGATACTAGACTCGCGTAGTCACGTGGATGAAAAAAGTGGCATGTGTAGACTGAATTGTGTGCTTTGTCTCGTATGTGTATGCGTCAATGTGTGTCTATAAAATGGAACTAGCTGTAATAAGATCGATCGCACGCAGCAGCACATACGCGAGCGATAGGTGTGCGGATGAGGGTGCTAGTGCTTCTTATACTGCTTGCAGCTTCGCTGCTCCTCGCCATGGAAGGCCGCCAGAGGATGCTCGGCGACCAGGGGAGCGGTTCGGTGCCAAGCTCACCTGTCGCGAACTATGGCCATAATGTGGGCCACTGATTCGTCAAGTTCGGACGGAGGTCCTCCATTCAGAAGCAGTAAGAAGATGCAGTTTTCTTTCAGGTAGTTCGTTCAGTCTGATAGTATTGTGACTTGGAGTTATTTGTATTAACATTACACTTGTGTATCAGAATGTTATGTCAGATGTTTTTGATGGAACAGTAGGACATGTTATATTTTGATCCGACGATCTTTTTTATCCTTGAAACGTATCAGGAGTTTGCATGGGATAAGTTGTCTCATTCCTGCCTTATTAGGCTAATGGATATTTGCACGTGAATTAAGCAAACACGTTGTAAGTTTTTTTTGGCTTTTCCAACATGACCCAAAGTTCGGTTTTTTTCGTAGTCAAGTGCAGGTATATTCTTTTGGAAGGTATGTAGGTAGAGACAATAGCAAACGGCATGGCCATTGCGTTGACGGCGCGAAAAACAGAAACAAAAGAGCGCCTGCTAGCTAGTTGGATGGTTTTATAGCATACAAGATAAGGAAACTAAGAATTCCTCTCGTTTCAACTTTCGCAAGATCTTGTTCACACCGGACTCGACAACACTTGCAATGGAGTTGAACTTAGCTGACAATAGTATCCTACAGAAATATGCCACTGTTCCTAATTTGACAAGAAACTGTATAGCAGTTCATTCATGCATATAAACAGACCAGATTCTCAGCACTCTTAACAGATATTTTAGTTTCTAACATCTGTCGCAAATTGTCAAATGAATAAAACATAGTAGTATAACCGATACCCCAGTCACTCTAAAATGTGAATATGTGTGTGTGTGTGTCTATCTGTGGTAGTGAAGACAATTATTCTTCATGAAAATAGCATGCATGTGTCCTGGACCAACTCCATTTGTCTCAAACCTGAACATATACTACATGACACTCATATTCAAAGATGAAAGTTTGCTACAGATTGCAGAGGGAAACATCAGGAATCGGATATCAAGGTTCAATTTAGCATTCATGGGTCTATATACTGATGGCATATGTGTAATTTCAGTTTAGATAAGTAAGCCTGCTAGCAAAACACTTACAATAAAGCCATATCATAGCAGTTTCAGTTGCAGGACATGCCACTGTATATATATTTTCAGAGACATAGCATGCAGTTCTAAATTTGTTAACACCTCACTCAAATACATATGGTGTGAGAAATTGACTGTTCTAGTCGTTCTGTATGTTTTTAACAAACTCAGTTCGCAGTTCATTGTAAAGAGTCATCATCACTGAGAGATGGAATGTGCTTAATATACCGTGGGTCTGTAACAAACTAACAATGAGCTAAGTCTGACATGCTTGTTTACTTGCAAGGTTAGTCTCTCTCGTCGTACAATTAATGTCTCTGTTCTTTCCCTCTTGAATTGGTGCGTCAGTTAGCTGTCTTGCCGACCAAATAATTGGGAGAGCAAATCGTGTATGCTTCCTTCTTTTGGTTCCGTCTTGATCAGCAAACACTATTCCTATTCGGAATTGGACTCTAGTTCCTCTCTGCCTATGGGGAAAAAAGAAACGACGTATTCCAGCCGTGCTTCTCCCTTCCTGATCAGGAAATCAGGACTGCAGCTACTCTTCGGCCTCGTACCAGTTAGAGTTTGTTGGATCTTAAATTAAATCTCGACCGTTCGTTGTCATATGTGCAAATGGTCTCATATGCTAGGAACCCAACTGAGTGCAGGAAAAAGTAGATGGGTTGTCTTTGGCTGATCTCTATAAACGATAGAGCCGTTGTGGTCTGGTCTACACATCCCCACCTTGTGAAGCTTGATCATCATCCAGATCACTTGTGAACAATAGCTAGCTATGAACAGCATGGCAACCGGCAGCGGAGAGAACAGCTACGCAGCCAACTCCAGGCTCCAAGTTTGTACCCTTGTGCACTGCTTCTGATTAACTCTTGTCTGATGCACCTGCTGATCTAGTGTTGTTTCATGAAGGAGAAGGCCATTTTGAAGACAAGGCCAGTGCTTCACAAGGCCATTGAGCGTGTGCTCTCCGCCCACCAGAGCACGATGGTCGTCGCCGACCTCGGCTGCTCCTCTGGCCCCAACACCCTGCTCGTCCTCTCCGAGGTGATCAGCGCCATCCGCACCTACAACAAAAGGTCGGAAGAACGTGCAGTTGACGTGGAATTGCAGTTCTTTCTGAATGATCTGCCAGGGAACGACTTCAACCTTGTCTTCCGGTCACTGGAGCACTTTGATAACCCCGGCGCGACGGCGTACTATGTCGCCGGGCTACCCGGATCCTACTATGGGAAGCTTTTTCCACGCCAGAGCGTCCATCTCTTCCACTCTTCCTATTCCCTCCATTGGCTCTCGAAGGTATAAGGATCACACATATATTGATTCTCGTTAACTTAACTCGCTAAGGCATGCTCCATTTGTTCATGTTTATAAGGCCTATAGTTTTCTCTCAAAAGTCAAACTTCACTACTCTCTGATCCATAAAAAGTGTCGGGACTATAGGTTTAAATTGTACTTAAACTAGTTGTTCCCTCCGACACTTTTTCTGGTTCGGAGGTAGTATTTCTTATCAGGATTTAAGAAACTATTATTAGCATTTACAATACCAAACCAGTATCTTTAGATTCATCATGAAGTATAATTTTACACTTTATTTTCTTAGCTAGTATTTAAAATATTGATAGTTTTCTTCTAAAATCCTGCGTGCGGCTCATAGACGAGTAAAACACAATGCTTTTTATGCATGGGATACAGAGCAAGATGTTATCTTTTTAATATAAGCAATGTCTCATCGGTAATAATAAATTACGCTAGGTTCCTTTGGAGCTCTCAAGGTGCACTCACTTAAATGAAGGCAATATATGTATTGGAAAGACTACCCCACCTACTGTGATTAAGCTCTTTCAAGAACAATTCCAGAAGGATTTTGAGTTGTTCCTTACATTGCGTTCCAGGGAGCTTGTCAGTGGAGGCCAAATGTTGCTAACATTTCTTCATCGAAAGAGTGAAGATTTATTGATGCATGGGGATTGCAGCATCGCGTTTGAATTGGTTGCAAAATCTCTCCGGTCGCTTGTACTGAAGGTATACACACATATGTATTGCAACAGCAAGAATTGTTGTCGACCATTATTCCGGTTCCAAAGGAACACATGCGCTATTAATTATTTTTGAAGTATATTAACAATGGATATTATTGGTAAATAAGAATGACACTTCATGAAAAAAAGAACAGTAGCTCTCAGTTTTTACACCTTTTATGAAGTTTTTTTGTGTTCGCATGATATATAGGGGCGTGTGGAGAAGGAAAAATTGGACTCATTCAACCTGCCATTTTACACCCCTTCGGTGAAAGAAGTTAATTCATTGATCAACAGGAATGGTCTATTCGATGTTGAGAACATTGAACTCTTTGAATCAAATTGGGATCCTCAAGATGACTCAGAAGGTGATGGGGTACTTGATTGTGCCAACAGTGGAGAAAATGTAGCAAAGTGCATAAGGGCGGTGTTGGAGCCGCTCATTGTACACCATTTTGGTGAAGAAATCATCGACGAGTTGTTCATGGTCTATGCCTCCATCGTTGCAAAGCATCTAGAGAAAGCCCAAGCAAGATTTCGCGTCATCATGCTGCTTTTGAAGAAGACCGTGCATTGAATTAGTCACATGTAGTTCAATTAATCTTGTAGTATATGCTGAGTATGTACTAACAGTGGGGTGTATAAGTCCTTAAATATGTCTTACATGCTCTCACATGTAATCTTAAGTCTTATGGGATTAATAAATAAAACCGAGTAAACTATAAATTCATAAATAAATTGTGCGCACTACTAGCACGGCGAAATAAAATTGGTACTGGTGGTGTGCCAACCCCACGCCACTAGGAACAACATAGTAGTGGCATACCAACAAAGGAAAAAAGAGACCCCGAGAACTCCCATCGCAGAGACCCCCACCACATCACGAGCATATCATCGCCATCTACGAACCACACCCACGTCGGGCAGCTAAACAGAACTGATCCTCCCAAGGCAGTGACTACAAATAAGGACGGCACATGAAGGCAAGCCAAACGAAGGGTCTTCACCTTAGAGGAAATTAAGGTGGAGAGGGAAAACCCACAATAACCCCTCCAAGGAAGAAAGCGGCAACAGTCATTGATTTGGAAATAGATAGATGATTGATTTTGCATTGGCGGGTCAAATGCGAAAAGAAGTCTCTAAAATCATCACTATAACTTCTTCTGGTAGTATGATTCTTCCAGCGCATGCAGTGCATTGACTTATTGCTGAGTAATAACCAGCACAATCCTATCCAGTACAAGAAACGGCGTGGAAAATGTGATGATGTTGAAGATAAGAGGCATAGGTTCCTGCACCAATGAAAATGCTGATGACAGAACGCTCACGATTTATAGTCAAGTGCACTATTGTTGTTCAAGTTAGAGTCAGGACCATGCATATCACCTGGTATCAGTAGACAGTAGTAGTAGTACAACTGTACAAGTCGCAGCTAGTACACTGCAGCCACCTTAGTTTCTATTATTTCTCTCCGGAAAGAATAATTGATACTCACTAGTATACTAAATCTGAGTCAATTAATTCAGAACGGAGGGAGTACTACTTAACTCTGCAGCTTTAGGACTACCTGTGAGATTAGTAATGAACTAATAATCTTTGGATATGAACAAATAAGCTGGGGTTGAATAATACTCTTTGGATGGACTGATTAGCAAAAGGGACAAAGTGCCAAGCTCTCTCTACATTGCTAATCCCAGTATGTGCCACCTTGATGTCATATATGCGCATAGTTGTTTCTCTTAAAGTTACATAATTGTCCAAGAAAATCTTGTATATTTTCATGTACCGTTATTGCTGGGTTTTGTATCTCTCGGTTTCTATAGTATATATAAACCTTCTTTTTATTCTTATCCGTGAAATGCAAGTCGACTATCACTCTCTTTTCTCTTCAAAATCAACGATGATCATGTACAACATCGCTCTAGGGCAGGGTCACATGAACGTGATGTAAGATTATGCTCTAGGGCAGGATCCACCTTCTTACTCCTTCTCATCCCCTCGCCACCTTGTTTTCATCATTCTTCCTCTTAATTACCATCATAACCTTTATCCAAAAAAAAAACCATCATAACAAACAACGTTAATTCCAACCATGTCTTTGGTGTCGCTGAACAACTACCACCCCCTTCCCCTTATTCCTCCTACCAGGTTCTTCCTCCCATGCCAGATCAACGACCGAGGAACCGTTTGCTACATAAGTTGACCATACTAAATATTCTGTTGGTACTTTTCTATAACAAAAATACTACTCCTTTTTGTTTTGACTTGTGCTCCCCTTTCTTGATAATTATCGTTCATCTTTTGGTACATGAATTGCATTGTTATTATTCCTCATGTTACTTTTTGAATGTACTTCCTCTTTATTGGGTCGATTCACAATTATGAGTCCATGTTATATTTGTAAAAGAACTAGGCAGTGGCCTTGTGGTAAGGGTTGCAGTGGCACACCCCTGTTCCCAGAGTTCAACCCGCATCGGGAACGGATTTCTGGTGCCTCATCCGGGTCGGATTCTACTATATTACTAGTTGAATGCCCGTGCGTTGCTACGGGTATATTAGAAATTTTGAGATTTGTTAAAATTTGGTTGAAAAAATTGGTTGCATGAATAAAAAACTACATGTACCTAGTAGTCCAACATGTTACTCGTCATTGTTGTGCGCAGGTGTTTTCTCCAACTGTACTGAATCCTTCCCATTGCCCATGACTTCAAAGTTTTAAAAGAATAACGAAAAAATATATAGAGGCAACATTTATCAATATAATCATTATGTGTGTACTTCCCCAATCATTATAATCTTCAACTCTTACACATCCAATCTATGCCAGAGCTGAATTGTTCCTATGTTCAACATCCCAAGCTGTGAACTTCTATGGTGCATACACAGTTATAATCATTTGTTTGTCCCATTTTAATATGATAGCTAAATATTCATGCATTGCTATGAAGTAAGAATATATATTGAAGCCGAGGGTAATGTGGAACTCCACAGAAAACTCCCTCCCGGGCCGCCCCCGCGCGGCGGCTCCGGAGGCTCCAAATCCTCGCCGCTAGAGGCACAAAGCCGGCGCGCCCCCGGCCGCTGCCGCTGCCGGCGCTGGCGGCGGTGGCGGCGCCCTGCCTGCCAGTGAGGCGGAGGGCCGAGGGCGGACCTGCGGAGCCGAGACACTCGTCTCGGTCGCGGTCGCGCAGATGGGTGCTGCGCTCGGCGACGGCGTCCCTGGCGCGGTGGGGCGGCGGCGACGAGGATGTGCAGGGAAGGCGGAGAGGCTGGCGGCACTACCCGGCGGCGGCGTCCTGGAGCTGGGGTGAGCGGCACATCGCGGCCCGTTTGGGCCCGATCTGGGTCCAGCGGGCCCGCCCATCCTGGACGCAGCTCGAGGCATGCTGCTGCTCGGCATGGCGAGGCCGGCTGATGCGTGGCGCTGGTGGTGGTGCGGCCGTCTTGCGGGCGTGGTGGACCGAGGGGGGTTGTGCGCGGCCCGGCTCTGTGGGTCGCGCAGCGACGCGGGGCTGATGTCCGCGGTCGCGGCAGGGCGGAGCGAGGTGGAGTGGCGGTGATGGTGGTTCACGCTGCGGGTTGACGCCATGCAGGGGCTCGAGTCTGAAGGCGGCGGCGCGACGGCCCAATCTGGGCCAGGTTGATGCGTCGTAGGGTTGCTAGCGGCACCCTGTTGCCGCTGCTCGAGCAGGGGAGACGAATGGCGCCGGCGGCCCGCCTCCGGCTGTTGCATCCTCCCTGGGAAGAAGGCGGAGGACCGGCAGCGTGCGGTGACGCGGTCGGCGTTGTGGCCGAGGATGGAAGCTCTCCGAGCTCTTCATCTACAACGTGCACATCTTCTCGCGGCGATGGTGGGCTGCCATCTCCCGTTTCAGTCCTGCATTGGTGGGTCTTGTGGTACTGGTTGGCTGGGGAGAAATCCTTGCTTTGCGCTGACGACGGCGACACCCGTGGGTGCCGTCTCCTTCTTGGAGGCGTCGTCTCGGCCCAAACCATACCCTACCCTCCTCGAGCAACAGGGGAAACCCTAGTTCTGATTGTCGGACCAAGCAACGGCGGCATCTCGATGTCGTTCCCTCGTTGGAGGCTTTGCTTGCGCTTGCTTGGGGCCAATGCGGCTGGCGGTTTTGGTTTTTCCTCTCCAAGGCGTGTGCAAGCAGGGCGCAAGGTACACCGACGCTGATGCCACCTTGGGCGACGTCTTCTTCAGGTCCGCCTGGAGCCTGCCGCCCACTAGCCGACTCCTTCTAGGCGCAGACGTGGTTGGTACGTTGCTCCGAGCG
This sequence comes from Poa annua, assembly GCA_026929855.1. Lineage (NCBI taxonomy): Eukaryota > Viridiplantae > Streptophyta > Magnoliopsida > Poales > Poaceae > Poa > Poa annua. The sequence continues at coordinate 1,854,281 of CM049436.1, forward strand.
GTTTGGAGTCGCGGTCGTCTCTCGGAGGCTTGCAGCATGTGTGAGACGCGGCCTTCTTGCTCTCGATGTTGTGTGTTGTGTTGTCGTAGCTAGGGTTTGGTATTTACTCGGTTTCCCTTCAATTAACCGAGCATTGTATGGTTTTCGGATCCGGTTTCCCTGATAAACTGGATCACCTTTCTCTCTAATCAATGAATTTAGCAGTTCTCCTGCTAACATTCAAAAAAAAAAGAATAGATATTGATCAAATAATATTTTTATTTTGTCCATACATCTTGAGCTTTGATAGTTTGTACAGTATAACAAGTGACATATGATAACATCTTTCTCATGCTTCTCTGTCGGCTATAGCGGTCGTGGTGTACCCCTCCGACTCCCTTCTATAGGAGCTTGACTCGTTGTTCCAAGTATGAAAGATGAAATTCTTCCCAATTCATTTCTACTTCTTTGCTGCAATATGTAAAGCGCGTTCGCCGGATTGTTATGAGATATTAAATATATTTTCTGCAGCACAATACAAAAACAATCCTCCGCATTGCAACTGATTCACATGGAGAGCAGGACAATATCATTTAAGAATATTTAATGCTCGTGCGCTTGCCACGGATGTTTAAATGTATTGATCTATCGATCGTAGTTTACTTCAAAGACTTTCCTCTCATCCCTCTCATCGCTTCAACGGATTTATTACGTTCAAATTGATATATACTTATATGAATGTTTAGTCAATCAACACATTTTAATTTTAGGGGTGCAAACAAAGTTACATTTAATATTGAATTCTATTTAAATCACTCAAGTAAATAAATTGTATAATAGCCGGCATGAAACTCTTTGCTCAGTGAGATCCCGAGAGAACTTCAATGATTACAATTATCTAGAATAAACCGCATGGTTACTCAGTTGGGAAGTCTAAATAGATGCCGAATATGTTTTTACGGATTAGAAATGGAAACAAGTGAAAAAAATAACCAATAAAAGAAGAATAGTACAATGCCCATCTGATTGTCGCCCAAACAATGAAGGCATCGGACAGTAATTTAAATTTGATACAAATACTTTCTCATGAGTAGCAGTGTTAGGATAGGCAGGGAGGTAAAACAAGATAAATGGTAATGTTAACCCTATCTGGTGATGGCCTGCAGTATGTTAAATGAAACTAAAAAGAGAGCAAGGAAGGAAATAGAATCAATGATATATGTAAAACAACTAAACTTACCAAGACTCTCTGTGTATTTGAGTATTTGTATCCAACCCGCAGCATAAACATAGCATTCAGAATATTAGCAAGTAATAACTAATGTGTTCTTGTTTGCACAGGGAGAAGTAATACCCTATTAGAAGAAAAAACAAATAGTAATGATAAACATCTGTCAGATGGTCGAGAAGTAAGTACACATACTTTTCACATGCAAATTGTGAATTAAGCAAAATAACATCTTACTGTTAGTTGTAAATGATGTTCAATTTAACAGACCAAAGTGTTGGTTATGTCCACTTATTCATAGTCTAGAATGCTATAGATCTAGGATCCACAAAAGATCATTCAAGCTAAACAAACTGAATCTTATCTATCTGAAGTGAAATGTAACATTAATTGAACCGTGATTAGCAGATGAAGCGGCATGCACCAATATAGGATAGAGTGGAAAGCGGGGTGACTGCAGAGACAATATATATGCATTTCTAGTTTCTACTAATATGAGTTAATATGGATTAAATATTTTAACCACTAACACATATAAGAGATAATATATATATGGTACATGTTTTCTGCAATGAGGCTGCCAGATTAATGTACCTTCCACAGCTTCATTACCACAATAATCATTTGTGTTTTTTCCAAGAAAATTGGTTATCAGCGTGAGAAAAACCCCAAGATGAAATTGACTATAGAACTAAGCTTCTACCTAATGTATCGGTCTACAGAATTGGACGAAGGTGTGCAGTCCAGTCACACATCACACATCAAGCGTGTCTAATTTGTAGACTGAAATGCAAGGGGAATTATGTGATAGTTGACAACAATAGATCAGTATATATGAACCAGTAGAAAAATACCATATTACGGATCAGAGTGACTTACCTCTGATACAATAGCTTCATGCACTGGGTCTCCTGAGCTGGTCTCAGCTACGTGTTTCCATCAGTAACTAACATGTTATTTTCACCCATTTGATCCTACTTCATAAACCAGTAGTCTGATAAGTAAAACAAATCAAGACAGAATTAGAAGACCATACTAAATGAAGTTTCAATCATTGGAATAACAAGTAGTAACTACTTGATTTCTACCAGAAAAATGTTTCACATACAAGGGCATGAAAATTGATTTACTGCTGCTGATACTTACATAATGAATTTGTTTCACAGAGGAAACAAAGTGCATGTACAAAGAGAACTTGGTTTAAGATGGTGATGTGTAGGTATACTCTACATGCATGTCCAAATAAATTGGTTTCACAAAGAATTTCACCTCTTCTCTGACGAAGTTGGTGGGTTTCTTCAGATCCTCAGTGATTGATGGAATGGCCTGATGCGACAGTAAATCAAACCATGAGGAGTAGGCACGCACTTTCAGTTTCTCAAAGGTCAAAAGGAAAATACTGCAAATCTTTCTTTTCTTGCCACAACTCTCCTCAATGAGAAGACCCATGCTATTTCTTTCTGGTACATCCTAGATAAAACATCTAAGGCTTATAGCATTATCTTATTTGAGATTACATTTCTTTCTCTCCATCGGAGTATGATTGTAGCATCCCTAAGTAATATGCTGATGACCAGATTTGCAAAGAAGAATGTAAGGATAACTTGTATGTAAACAAATCGAGTAGCTCTGTTTGCCGCCCCCAAATATGTTGTGCATTATTCTTTGCTCATGTAGAATTGTAAATAGCCTATTGCACACAGAGATATCATGTCGCAGAAAATAACCCATTCGGTTCCTTATTCAAACAAATGCAAGAATTATTGTAGTACCATGGCACAAGCCGCGGCCAGAATCTGATTTAGCTTTCTCCTCTTCTCAGACTCCTTTATAAAACGAAAATCACTGCTACCTGCTTCTCCTCACCCTCTAGCCTCCACAAGCTAAAACATATGGAGACAATCGTATTGAGCTTAATTAAGAAAACTGCAAGCATAAAAGAAAGATTTTTTGTATTTCGTATTTAGGCTTCCTTGTGCTTCGTATGATAGACAAAAAACACATAGTGTGACTAACATGTCAATATACGTACCACCTCTGTCAACCCCGGCGGCCGCGACGTTCCTGCTAATCTCCTTGGTCCACAATCTACATGCGTACAAGAGTAACGACTGAAACGTCCACGTTAGATGCACGTTAGATGGGGTTTAGCGCGACGAGGACGATCGCAGACGATGGCAGAAACTTTTCACTTCTGATCGAACCATACGTACGTACTCGACTCCCATTTTTAAATGTGCCTATGAAATTTCTTTTTTTTCGTTTCAAAAATGTTAAGTATATTCGTAAGGCCCAGCCCGTGTATTGTTTCCTCCGACACATTTCCCCCCCGGTATTTTGTTTTTTATCAATCCCCATTCCACCATGAGCGACGAGATGGCCGGCAGCTGCCGCCTTTCGCCGCCGCTGGACTCCGACGATCTCCTCGGCGAGATCCTCCTCCGCCTTCCCCCGCTGCCCTCCTCGCTCCCCCGCGTCTCCGCCGTCTCCAAGCTCTGGCGAAGCCTCGCCACCTCCGCCGCCTTCCACAGCCGCCTCCGCTCCCACCACCCTAAGCCGAACCTCCCCATCCTCGGCGTATTCCACTGGTACCCCAGAGACATCACGTTCACCTCCCTCCTCGGCCCTCCCGACCACATCCCCGCAGTGCGCTTCTCCCTGCGGATCTGCGGCGACGACTCGTCCGATGCCTGGAGCATGCTCGGGTGCCGCCACGGAGGCACGGACGCGTCCTCGTCATCAGCCGGTCGCGGCCTGAGGTCCTCGTGTTCCACCCTGTCTCCGGCGACCGCCGCATCGTGGACGTTCCGCCGGAGTTCGATGTGAAGGGTTTCAACGTCCACGGAGCGGTGTTCTGCTCTGCCGGCGGCGACGGCCTGCACGGAGGCTGCCACTCGAGCCCCTTCAAGGTGGTCTTGGTAGGCACCAGGAGCGATGAAGGTCGAGATCCAGCCATCGCCCGGGTGTACTCCTCAGAGACCGGCGTGTGGGGAGATCTTGTCTCGACGGCGGAACCGTGTGACGGTTTCTTCGGCTACCTCCCCTGCACCCTCATCGGAAATGCACTCTGCTGGTGGCTAAAGGAGTACGAATTTGATGTACTACTCGAGTTCAATCTGGATAGCCAGAGCCTAGCTGTGATCAGGGGGCTTCCCTTCCAAGACATTGCCAGGGGTTGCATGCGTATCATCCGGGGAGAGGATGGCGGCGGCGTCGGCGTCGGCGTATTGTCGTACCCAAGCTTCGAAATGTGGGACCTCAAGGTCGACTCTCATGGTGTTGCCGCATGGGCGCTGCGGAAGACGGTTGACATGCAAGGCATCATTGGTCTGCCGAATATTGATGCGTCGATGGTATCCATAGCGGCGTATGCCGAGGATGCTGATATGATCTTTATCAGGGGGTGCGAATATGGTGTCTTGATCTCCGTTCAACTTGAGTCAATGAAGGTCGAGAAATGTCGTGGGTCCTTTACGGGGTTTTCGTATCATATATTCACAGACTTCTTTACTGCTGGTAATTGCTTCTCTGCTGGAGTAGCTTGAATATGTTAATTTTGCGTACATTGCTTCTGTACTGTGTCTTCAAGTGTTAACTAACCGAGCTATCTTTCTCTTGTTTGCTTGGGTGCTAAAACTAGTAACTGTATTCCTTTTCATGTATAGTTTAACTTTAACTTTGCACACTATTTGACTAATTTATTCTACTATATCCTTGCTTCGAGGTAATGTGTAAAACCATTGTGAAAATCGGTAATTTGGTGAACATAAACTGTTGTCAATGGCACTTCCTTCATGGCAAATCTTACACCTTAAATCTATAAACACACGCTGCTCTAAGGGGGTACCGTTGCTTCTGTTTGCACAGATTTTCTTGTGCCAAAAGATTTTCTGTCGACCGTACAACACTTGAACAAAGCTCTCAAGGCTGTTTTAGAAGTATTTAATAAAAACTTCTGAACTTCATTTCGTCAGGCAGATGACAGGCACAAAGAACAAGATTATAGTTTGTCTCAGGGTTGTGCTGCCGATAATGCTTTGCCTGGTGCTAGCAATGTAGGTTAGCAATTTTCCCTAATGGAAATGATCGTTCTGGTTACTGAAGAGAATCCGTACTTTCCTGCTTTACAAGAAAAGACAAGGCTCTCAGGAAGATATCTATGCTACTTGGTCTACTTCTATTTGAGATTACTCTTAATTCCAGTTCAAAAGATTACTCTTAATTATTATGTTTTTTTATACTCAGGAATCTGGTGGATTCAGAAAACAAAAAAATGTGACATTATCTTTTTGGAAAATAATGTGGCATTATTTAGGATCGTTGCAAATTGCGCATCAGTACTCTTAGGTATTGAACCTTAGTTGCGTGTTCAGACACTGGTTTTGTGCTCTTTTCTCTTTTCGAAAATGCTATTATTTCTTTACCTAATATTGCTGGAATGGTCCAACTTCAAAGATCCAATCATAAATTCCGTAACCATGAAGTTAATATTTCCTGATTATCTCTTTCGAGCTACAGCTCGCGCAGTCCTGAGTCTGAACTTAGGACATCTGTTGCTCCACAGGTACTGTTAGAGCGCGTAGCACAACTCCGGCCTTTTCCAAACTAATGAAATTAATGGCTCTGTTATTTTATTTACATTGTTGTTAGCTGAATATTAGAAGATTATTTTGAATACCTTACTCTATCATATCTTTGCTGTGCAGATTAACATCATTGTATATTAAACCATTAAGAATCGGTAAATTTGGTTAAGATAAACTGCAGTGGTAAAATTTACACCTTAAACCTAAACATACGCTGCTCTAAAGGGAGCACCGGCTTCTGTTTACACTTTACACATATTTCCTGTATGAAAAGATTTCCCTATTGACGGTATAACACTTGAACCGAGCTCTTGAGGTTGTATTAGGAGTAAGGGTAACTAATAATAATTTCATATGGTTGTGCTGCTTATAATGCCTTGCCTCTTGATAACAAGTTAGGTAAGCGAAGTGCTCAAATGAATCTGATCATTCAAGTACATGTTCACAGAAAAATTAGCTAACTAGTTACTGACAAGAATCCATACTTCCCTGCTCTTAGAATTTTGTCTGGTACTAATTTTATAAGGAAAAACAATTACAAGGCCGTGAGGAAGATATATATCAATACATGCTCCCTGGTCTACTTAGATTTGAGACTTCTGTTAGAAGATTCTGAAGTTTGAAATAGACGGCTCTTAATTATTATGTTTGTTCATACTCGGGAATCTGGTGAATTCGTAAAACCAGAGAATGTGCCACTATCTTTATGGAAAGAAATGTGGCGTTATTTAGGATCATTGCAAATCACGAATCAGCAATTCTAGAGACGATTTGGATCTTAGTTGCATGTTTAAACACCGGTTTTGTGCTCTTTTCTCTTTTCCAAATGCTATTATCGCTTTACCTAATACTGATGGAATGGCCCAATTTCAAAGCTTCAGTCATACACTCCATAACCGTGAAGTTAATATTTCCTTATTATTTCGAGCAATGGCTCGTGCAGTCGTGAGTCTTAACTAATGAAATTGGTTGCTTCACAGGTACTGTTGGAGCGTGTAGTACAACCCCAGCCTTTGATCCCCACCAGCCTTTGAGCAGCGGAAGCCGTGTGGTCAAACCCTCCATTTTCCTGTGATCTGCGTATTTCTTATAGTTGGACGATGCAATGAGATGATTTACTCTAATCAAGGAGCCATGCTCTGATTGCCGTGGGAGTCTTGTCACTTTCTCAATTCTCCCTGTATTATACTGTCTCCATGTAACATTTCATGACTGAGCTCACAGCAATCTTGCAGGTGCGGTGTGTGTGAGTTGTGAAATCACAAAACCTATAGCATCCATATGAATAGATGATGTCAAATCCTGGTTGATGCGGATTTGAAGTCTTCTCTTGTATGTTTTGGTGTCCTTTATCGTGCTGCCACGGTGCCACCAGAGTTCAGATAGTGGGTTCCATCTAATTACCAGTATAGTCATGTTCAGTTCTACCAGCTGCATGGAAAATGTGACGAAATTAACTAAAGTCTAAAGATGAGCTGTAAGGTTCCTTGACTCAAATGCTGATGATAGGACACTGAACAGGTTTAAGATTCATATTCAAGTGTACCCATCTCTACTCACCAAGGTTGGGGGGGGGGGTTCCCAGCCGTGCGCAGGATTCGGCCCCCAAGCGCACCATAATTTAAATTTTCTTTTTCCTGGTACCAAAAAACAGCCTGCACCGACAGTCTCGGCGATCTTCATCAGCCACATGTCAGCGTACTCAGGAGATGGCAAGTAGTGGCCAGCGTTCTAGCGAGACAACGGCAAGGCAAGAAGTTTGTCGAGGAGTCGACGCTTGCTTGGTTGCCGCCCCACCCACCGAGCTGTTGAGGCGCAAACCCAGCCCTCATCTTCGTCGTCAAAACGCTCCTCTCCAGGACCGGCGCCGCTCTCGCCGCCTCCTCCTCCTCCTTCTCCCGCTCCTCCTCGTCATCCTCCCCACCCTCACCTCCTCTTCGCCCCTAGCCTTCATCCTTTAGTCCCTCCCCTGGCGGCCGGTCTTTTAAGTGGCCTTGCATGCCACGTCCATCACCCGGTCGGCGTTTCTCATGCCCAGCGGCCTCTTCATCGGCGTCCTTGACTTCATATGCTTCTTCGGTGGCGCGGGACAGCGGTGGCTCAGGGGCATGTGAACTTCTTCGGCAGCATGGCGGCCGGATCTGTGGCAGCCAAGTGAGAATAAAATGGCGCGAACTTCGGGCGGGAGGGGGAGTATATGGGAGAAAAATGGAGGGAAACTCGCCTTGTGTCACCGACAGAGCTGGCCCACATCCTTTTTCGCTTCCGTCGGCAGCGCCAAGCCCCCCCACCCCACCCCCCCCCCCCCCCCCCCCCCCCCCGAACTTAACTCAGGCACTGCACCATTAGGATTGTTGCGACAATGGTCATAAGATAATCCATGGACAGGTCAGCTGGGTTGGACTGTTAGTATAGTAGTAGCGAAAGAAACAAAAGTGCCAAGCTCTCATCACAGCCAGTCCCAGGCTGTGTGCACCCTTGATGGCCTGCACATTAAAATCTTTGTCCGCCTGCCGGTTTGGGTTAGTCAACCGTGTGGATTTGGTTGCATCTTCTCATCCACCAACTTGATCTTTTTTTCGATTCACTCACCGTCTCTATCCTGTATCAACCTGCTTGTCAACCATCTCATCTCAAACTTTAGTCATCTGAGTTATGAAACAACTGGATGATAATCAACACGAGTGCAGAACAAAAGCTAATAAATCAACTGTTTCATGATGATGGCTTTGAGGATTATAAGGAGCTGCCAAATTCTGAATTCCTTGAATCATTCCTCTTTTTGTTTTTTTGTTTTTTAAGGAGACAGTCCTTGACTTTGTGTTTTCTTCCAACACATAATACATTCTCTCCTCTGCTCTTGAGCATTAAGAACTGCACTAATGTGATTAAATCGAAGAGGAGTAGGCAAGGCTCCATGCCTCATGAATGCTGATGACAGAACACTCTACATCTTGAGGATTCAGAGATCATGGTAGTTTAGGTCATTCCAACAGGTCATTCAGGACCATGCTCTATCAGGGAATTGCACTTGCATCCCTATTTAATTGAGGCCTAACTAATTATGTTCAATTATTTACTGAATTGGTGTAATTGTAGGTGAAAACATGTGAAGAAGGTTCAGAGACTAACCCATGACTTTCAGTACATGGCCCAATAAAATCCATAAATCTCTGGATTCAACATTGAGACCATATGGTTGGACAGGTTACAAAAATGGTGAGTCCGTCTCTTAGCTACAAGTGGCAGGAGGTAGCACACAGCCACATTTCTATCATTTCTCTCTGGAAAGAACAGCTGATACTACTTAAATCCGGTATACTGCAGCTTTTGGATTGCTGTGAGATTAATTAGTCCTAAACTATTATACTCCATGGATAGACAGGTGAGCTGAGTTGAACCAACATAGCACACCACACATCCCAGATCTTTATTATTTCACTCTGGAAAGAATAACCAGTACTTAACTCAGGTAAGCAAAGCAGCTCTAGCGAAGCTGTGAGAATTAGTCATAAGATAATCCATGGACAGGTCAGCTTAGTTGGACTAGTATACCAAAGCTGCAAAAGGGACAAAAGTGCCTAGCTCTCCACCACAGCTGATTCCAGGCTGTGGCCCCCTTGATGGCCTGCACATCTCTGCCCATTCAAATCTCTGTCTGTCACTGTTGGCGCCGGCCGGCCGGCTTCGGCTGAGTCAACCTTGCATTTGATTGCTTGCATCTTCTCATCCACCAACTTGATCTTGTCTTGGTTCAATCGTCATCCATGTCCTGAGTCAACCTGATTGTCAACCCTTGAAGCTCATCTGAATTATTTGTTGCAAAGATCAGATATGCTGATACCATGTGGAGATCAGCATATATGATCACTTGATCAGGAACAAGTGCAACACAATAGAAAAGGAATGAAATTTCTACATGAGGATGATGATGAGAGATGAGAAATTCCTCAATCCTTGAAGAATCATTCCTCTTTACATTTTTGTTTTTGATTTTTTTCAACACACGGTACATTCTCTTCTCTGCTCTTGAGCACTAAGAAGAGCACTAATCCAGCAAAAAAGTTAGTTTTTACAGGCTTTACATCTACACAATATCACAGGCAGTGGTGGTGATACAAAAATCAAAGAATGGTACAGTTTGGTGGAGAAAGAACGGATTTTTTTTAATAAAGGCAAATCCTAGTCGACGGCCGCCTGATCAGAACGAATGGGGCTGCGGCGGCGGCGCGCCGGTGGAAGCGGACCCAGCGCCGCTGCGCGCGCTGTGCTCGATGCACCGCACGACCTCGGAGCGGCTGGCGACGACGCGGTGGAACACGGCGCGCACCTGCCGCTCGAGCGGGGCGAGGCCGTCCTCGAGCGCCCGGCACGCGCCGGCCAGCGCCTCGGCGCGCTCCACGACGTCCCCGGCACGCTCCTCGCTGACGGACGCCACGGCCGCGGCCTCGGCCTCCGACTCCGCCGCCGCCGCCTCGTCCTCCTCGGCGATCTCGTCGAGGAGGCGGCTGAGCTCCCGCGCGGCGCGCTCCACGGCCTGCATCTCGGCGAGGAGGCCCGAAGACGGCGAGGACGAACCGGACGACGACCCCTTCTTCTCCCTCCGCCTCGACTCCTCCACGATCCGCTCCTGGAGGATCGTCATCGGCCCCGCCCACTGCGCCTGCTTCGGCGGCGCGACGGGGGCGGCGGCGGCGTTGGCCGCGGAGGCCCGGTCCTGGCACGGCACGGCGGCGACCAGCGCCCACATGGCGAAGACGAGGACGGAGCTCATGGTGTAGATGGCCAGCCCGAGCCCGCACCCGGCGCCGGGGGCGAGGCCCTGCGACGGCGGCGGCGCGAGGTGCGCCGCCATGGCGTTGACGTGGCGCCCCGTCGACCAGTTCTTGGAGGACACGCTGAAGGACAGCGCCCTTGCCGCGCGCGAGCACGACGGCGTCGCGGGCGCCGCGCCGCCCCTGGCGTCGGGGAGCAGCCTGGCGATGGCCCGGCGCGCGCGCGCGAACTGGGCGCGGTGGAGCAGCGGCGCGCCGTCGCGGAGGAGGAGGCAGGATGCGGCGGCGAGGGCGGCGCGGTGGGAGCCGCGGAGCGAGGCGAGCGCGAGGGAGACGGCGTTGAGGACGTCGAGCGACTTGACGGCGCGGTCGAGGAGGTCGGCGGCGAGGCGGTCGGCGGGGGCCCTGGCGAGCGCGGCGGCGACGGGGCCGACGGCGAGGGCGTCCCGGAAGGCGGCGTCGGAGGAGGCGACGGCGTCGAGGAGCTTGGAGAGGAAGGCGAGCGAGAGGAGCGGCCCCTGCGCGGCGGAGAGGGAGAGCGCGGCGAGGCGGTCGGCGACGTGGGCCTGGAGCGCGTCGAGGACGAGCAGCTCGTCGTCCTGCGCCGGGTCGAAGGAGGCGACGGCGGTGGCGCTGCGGCGGAAGCTGAGCAGGCCCAGGAAGCCCATCCCGCCGGTCGTCGGCGGGGGTTCGGCGGCGGCCATCGTCGGAAGCGGAAGCTCGGCGGGCTTGGGCTGGGCCTGGGCTTTGGAGGGGAGGGAATGGTGGGGAACCGCGGGTTGTCCGCGTCCATATATACTGCGAGGAGGACGGCCATGGACGGGCAGCTCTGGGTACGTGAGCTTCCAGTTACTCTACCACTGACAGGTGGGACGCGGTGCTCGTCCGGACCCACCGTCATTGAGTGCAGGTAACTGAGGTGTCGGTGTGCTGGGGCTGAGGGATGGTGGACTGGTTCGTTGCGCGGGATTGGGAGGCTGACTTGGTTGGCTGCCACTACTCAATGGACTCGGTGTACTCTCTCTGCTACATTTTCTCCCTTCCTTTAATAATCTTTTCTTATTCCATATGCTAGTATTTTTTTTCATTTCCTTGTTAATTAGCATTATCCATACGATTTCCCAGTGATTTGGTTCCTTAATGTGTCTTGATTTCATCCCATTGAATTTGATTCTGATAAAAAAAATGTTTGTCATGGGGTAGTTGTCCCATTACCATTACATAAAAAAAATGTTTGTCATGGGGTAGTTGATTTCATCCCATTGAATTTCCCAGTGATTTGGTTCCTTAATGTGCATAGGATCTTCCTCTTGTCTCTTTTCTACAGAAATTCTCAAGCTAGCTAGCCCACGGCCAGAAACATCTGTAACGTAGCTCATTTCCAACCTTGTTGTTACACACAAACCTGTTCCATGAATACCAAGGATAAATGTCCATTTGTTGGCTTCATTACAAGGAGAACCGGAGAAGAGAGATGACAAGAAAAAAAAAACACATTGTATTGTGTGTGGAGTGGGGTGCTTGATGTGGACTGGATCAACACCATGTGAAATAATTAACAAAGATCCCAACATAGACACAAACATTGATGGCATCCTGCACACAATGTCGTCCCACGGATTTCATCTCCGAGCTCTGTTGTGACTTTAATCGTCCAACAATGTAAACTTTTCATCCATAAACTTTTCTCTATGTTCACCTAATTTTATACTAAACTTCAGTGTTTCCGCATAACTTCCACGGTCATAGTTGGGTCAATGTTTATCTCCAGAGTGGTTGGAGTCTCTTCCTTGGAGTTAGAAAGGCCATTGGGGAGAAGCGATGATGATGTCACCGGGTAAAGATGACCTTGACGAGACCCTCGATGTTGAGACACGTGTGGCTTATTTTCGGTGCCGCCCAGAGGGTTGTGACGGTTTTCTCCCTGTTTCTGTTTCTGTTAAATTAACTCGAAAACTCTCTTATGCTTAACTAATGGATGAGGTAAATTGGTTGCCTCCGTTTTAAGAAAAACTTATGTTTTGTCTCACATGAATCATGGACTCCTGGAAAGCACCATACAACATCAAACGTAAGAAGAATGCTTGTGTGTCCAACATGAAGCACAGAAATGGTAAACCGGGCTAAGTTTTACCTTTTAGAATTTAAACCAGGCTAAGTTGTAGCTGAATCTTGAATGCTTGTTCCACCTAGTCAAAATCCCCACACGTCTTCCAACTCTGATGTTGTTCGACCCTCGATCTTGCCCACAAGCCAGATCAGTCATTCCCTCGGTCCGTCTGCATCTCCGAACCTACCTACTCGTGCAAATTGATGTCAAGCTCAACATTGTTGTTGCACCGATCGTACATCTCGTCATCGGCGCGTTTGACTGAGTGATCTCATGGTTGCTGACATGCTCGTTCCTTCAGGTTGGGCAACAGAACTAGCCAAAGAGCTTCAAAGAGGGTGAAGCAATGTGGCAGCACACAGCTCCAATTTCCTTGGGTCATACTGGATGGACGTGAACTTTTTGAAGAGTTCCATGTTTGTTTTGGCTGAAGAAAAAAGATACGAAAAGCAAACTTTTTCAAGAGTTCGGCATGTAAATTGTAGAGTCTTTCTCTTTTTTTTAAAGGATGGACTTACCCTCAAGGTTCATGCATGTGTGATGAGAGCAGGTCCATATCTAGAGTTGGGACGCATCAGCAGTTTTCTCTGAAACGTCAAGCACGCTGAGCTCAGCAATTTTGCCCGGTCGTGCGCATGTTGTCACGCCATGTTGGCGGCCACGGTCCAGTCGGACAGTGTGACGTGGCGGCATCTCGGTTCGTCCTCGACCACGTCAACGTGCTGGCCTGGAGACCTCCTCGCCGAGCTAGTGTATATACACATGGTCTACGTAGACCAACTGACCAAGTCATCCTCTCCTTCCTCCATAAAAAAGAAGAGCTTCCCGCCAACCTAACCTAGAAGAAATATATAGTTAGTACAGTACACGTACTAATCTCGGTTTTAGGGCTTAGCGCACACAGTAATACAGTAGTAATTCCGATTTATTTTTTCTTTTAGCACAGGACGATGATTGGTCGAGCCGTACGTCGTTGTTGTTGTTATTGCGCTCGACACGTCTTTTACCAAGACGTACGCCAGGGACGGATTAAAATTCACCGCGCATATACGTCGACCTCACCGGGTTCGTCTGTACGTGGACGGTCAGGATCTCGTCCAACAGTGCCTGCCAGCTGAGCTACCTGGAGACGGATCGACGTCGTGATCGCGGCGGTCACGGGCATGGGCCATTACCATAGCATATACACCTGGTCTACGTGGACCAAGTCTGCCACTCACCCCCCTGAATCTATAGGAAATATATTTAGCACGTGATCGATGCACATATGATGATTGGTGGACGAAATTAAGGAGAGACGTCGTACGTCCTTGTTGCACTCCTACTCAAACAAATTTACAAACACTTTATAAACTCTAGAACTTCCGCACGCATTAACACTTTAAGACTCTCTGAGATATTTGCTAGACCATGTGTCCTAGAACTCGTAGCCCTGATATTGAGGATACAAGTACACGAGGAGACATAAATATAATCCAAACATCAAAAAAGTAATCAGTAAAGTCATGTGTTTTTTTTGCTTGGATTCGGGAGATTGAATTTAATGAAAAATTGAAAGGAAACAACTAATGTAGTTTTTGCTGGAGATCATGGTTCAAAACTGTAGCAATTGTAAATTAGTCATTAAATGTATAACAAATAACGCTATTTTTTACATATCTATTTTATCTCTAAATTTTGAAAATGTTATATGCATGTACATTAGTTTTTATTCTATATGTAATTATGTGGGTTATAAACAAGTAAAAAAGTTTAGTATAAATATATTACAATCATATATTTAACTCAGATAATAAATACATCGATTTTATTCGTAATTGTTGTAGTCTCGGCTAATGTATCGCTACCATGAACGATCCTTGCATGCAGAACCCTATTTATTCGTGTCTCCGGACAGTTTGTGCCTCTAGACCCATCCACTCATGAAAACGATCTCATACTAAACATTGTGGTCCCACCCATTGGTGGCATCTCATCGCCACGTTCGTCTTTATCGAATTGATCAGTGGTCGATTCGTGCCGACAAGCATGTTTCTTCAAGCTGGGCAAGGCAACTAGCTAAATAGTTTCAAGAAATTAAAGCGATGTGGCAGTACGCGTCACCATTTTTTTACTTTCCTCGGACGGGACGTTAAACTTTTCAAGAGTTCTCGGTTCATTTCGAACCCAAAATTTCTTTTTCGAATGGAAAATAATTTTCTCAAGAGTTGAGGGGCGAAAAGTTGGAGTTTCTTGCAATTCGTTCATGTTTGTTATATGTACCATGCATCTTGGTTGTGCCTATAGGCCGTGAAGTCATAGTTAGCCAAAACATGATGTCTCACAAACATGAAGTCTAAGAGTTCGTATCATCATCATCATCATTATGAGTGTTTTGTGTAATCTAGTGTTTGAAATTTAAAAAGTCGCTAGTGAATTTTCGTGCTAAACAGCTAATGATGCAGATGCTCTAGAAATCCTTATATGCATCTTTTATGCGATCGAGCGCGAGACCGGAAAATCTAAACCCGAGCTAGATAGGGTATATATACACTTGGTCTACGTAGACCAAGTCTACCACTCACCCCCTCATCCTATAGAATTTAGCACGTGATGGGTGCACATATGATCGGTGTTGGTGGACGAAATTAAGGAGAGACGCCGTACGTCGTTGTTGCGCTCCACACGTCTTTCACCCAGGACATACGTGGACGGCCTGGATCTCATCCCGTGCTGCGGGCGGTCCGTGCGTGCCAGCCGGCTAACTGGAGACGGCCGGACGTCGTGGTCGTGGAGGTCACCACGGGCAAAGAGTACGAATCAACGAGCGTTAAGCATCACATATGATACTAGTGCACTTCATGCATGAAGCTTAAAAAAAAACAGTGCACTGAATATATACTTGTATGTAGCTAAGCGATGAGTACATATGCATGGCTAAACATCTGATAGTGAGATGCCAAATGCTACATGGGATCTTTCTGCCGTCTCCTTTCGCATCTGATTGTATATTCTAGTGTGGTTGGTGTTCACTTAAGTAGAACCATCGCTCGACCGCCAAATGCATTCTCCAGCTCAACACCATCCACGGCCAGAAACATGTACGTACGATAATGCATTTCATTCCTTACGTTGTTGTTACACGCGTACGCAAACGACGTCCATATGCACATGCCAAGGATTATGTGGTAAATAGCGCCTACCATTTTCCAGTTTCTTAATTAGCTTTGTTACAAGGAGAACCGGATCAGAACCGGACAAGATCGAGAGAATTCTTGAAGACGGAAATTAACATGTACAAAATTATTATGCGTGCACTTGATCATGTGAAATTAAATGAACAAGACCGTGTGAAAGAATAAACATATTTTTGAAGAGCGATTTGCTTGCTTCTAGTAAGTCTTCATCAACAACAGAGTCGTTGGCATCCTGCACACACAATGTTGTCCGGGATATCTCCACTTCTGTGCTCTGTTATTGTCAAGGTTTTGGTTATCGGTCATGACCGATTACTGCTCGGTAACCGGATATCAAGAGCGACCTCGAGAAATCCATACCGAGCACAAAAAGTCTCGAATTTCTTTAAAAATTAACAGAAAGGCTCGGTAAGTTGTGTCAAAGCGATAACCATTTGATTTTGTATGTGCCCACTTCTTGAGAACTAAAATTGGACACAAACATGGTATCCCGGAAACACGAAGTCTTGGCGCTGATATCATCATCATCATCGCATCCTTTGCACTAGTACCTTCAAATAGGCAAAGCTTTTGCCTTGTTTCAAAAAAATTACTAGTAAAAAGATTTTATTCAGTGCGACACAACATAGACATAGAAAACAGTTATACTAGAAATTAATCGATCTCGGGTGCATGTATTCTGTTTTGTTTTAGTTTACCGTTCAGGTGCTACATTTCGGACGGACGCTCGAGTGCGTGTGCCCGGCAATGGCATGCATGCCGTCAGCTCCGAAGCAAAATCCGCAACCAAACCACGTGGTCACGTCTGCGCCGTCATGATCCACTTGCACAGTGACGTGGTAGTATCTCGAGCTCGCGCGCCGTACGTGTCTCGTCGACCACGTCAACGTGGAGACTTGTTCGCCGAGCTGGAGCCTGGACGCATGTATATAACATACGGTCTACGTGGACCAAGTCATGAGCATGCATGCATCTCCTGGACACGCGCCTTTAAGCAGGACGGCAGGGATTGGATGGACGATCGACCATGATCGATCATCGATCTCGTCCCGTGCTGGTGCTGCCGGCCAGGCGACCACTGCGGCCCGTGTCGTGGTCACGGCCGGACATGTTACCCTTTTGCCGTTTTGCGTCATGTGTATACAGTGGCGGACGCAGCGCCCTGTTGCCCGGGCAGCTGCCCGGCTTCCGGCCGGCCGGCAAGCTTAGTTTTATGATTATTAGACAAAGATCAACTGCCAAGCGTACGACCACGAACATGCGCGGCATCTAAAATAGAATGAAGTAATCAAATTAAGTCCCAGACCAGACGCATGTAGATGTAGGGAGTATATATATACTCGTACACACTGGCGGAGCTTAGTGCATACCAAACCGGGCCATGGCCCGCCCAGCCCTAAAAAAAATTAGCCTATATATTGGTAAAATCTAGCCCAATAACAGCCAATTTTAGTCTCTTTCAGCCTGCTGGCCCGCCCAACTATTTTTACCAAGCTCCGCCGCTGCTCGTACACATACTCGATCATCTTCAGTTGAGCTATATATCAGCTGGCCCGTGAAATGATTTCTTCAAGCAAACTTCTTTTAGCAACTACAGTACTTAGCAACGGGTGGTTGACCGATGGAGACGACGGTGTCGTTATTGCGCTCCACCACACGTCTTTTACCACGTCACGTGAACGTACGTACCTGCGTGCGTGCCAGCTAATATAAGGTGGTAGCCGGAGATCGATCGATGGACATGGACGTCGCGGTCGGTCACGGCCAAAGGAAACAAACGAACAAGTGGTCGCTGGCTCGGGCACACGGCGAGGTCAAGCACACGGCCGGGTACTACTATAGCTGCTCTCCGTGGATCGTATGCATGCATGCATGTGTGGTTTACGTTTACCCGACTCAAATCACCACCATATATAGTCCCATGGTAACTATATATAAAGGAGCGCAGGATCGGCGCGCTCTCAGCCCCTGTGACACTGTTCATCCGAATTTCTACCAATCAGGAGATGCCACGTGGTTCGACCGCGGATCCGATCCGTTCGTTCTAGACCCAACGGTTCGCGCCGGTCACCCTGTTTTTTTTTGCAGAAAAGCATCTACACAAATGGCTCAATGCTCCGCGGTCCACAACTTAACACGCATAAGGACCTACTTGCAAATAAGCAAAACGTGAAGGACTTTTATGCGAAACCATCCCACAATCACCTTTCCTCTTCTCTCTCCCCCGCGCGCCTCCGAGGCCGCCGCCGCCGCCCAGCCCCGCCGCTCCGCTCCCCTCCGCTCAAATCGAAGGACGCGGAGAGCTCCGCTGCCTCGCCCTCTCCAACCTCGCCGGGTTTGAGCTTCTGGGAAGAGGCAGGCCAGCCGGAATCGTTCCGGCCGCGCTCGGCCACCACCGTGGCGTCCACGCGCTACAGGCGGCGCTCCAGCGACCAATCAGCGGCGGCGCCACCACTACGAGGCGGCCCGCGTCGAGGCGCGTCCAGGCTCGCCCTGGATGGCCGCCGGCGAGCTCGCCGCCGCCGGCGGATCTGCTGAACCTCACGTCGTCGCTGACGTCACTGCAACATCAGTGTGGGACCCAGCCGTCATTGAGATGAATTTTCCCACTGAGAAAAAAACAGAAAAATGATTAATATTGCAAATTTAATATCTTAGGGTGTATTCATTAGAAAAATATGAAAAATATACGGAAATGACCACCAAAAAAATGCTAATTACTTAAAGTGTAATGCAAACATTATTTGAAGATTTTAATACTGTGAATAATTCAAAACATATTCGATGATTTTTGTCCCATGAATATTTGAAAAAATTCAAATTCATTTCGCATTATCTTCATATCTATCCACCAACAGTATTTGAAAACAGATATCATATCTACGTTGTCAAAAAATATTTCAATATTCGATTATTTTAATGAATGTTTGGAACAAACAAATTGGTGAATATTTGGAAAAAAACCCTAATGCACTTCCTCTTTAGAACAATTTCTAAAGCATGCAAAATATTTCTATGCGCAGCCTCACAAAAATAAATGCTGCTAATTTATGTCATATGATCAAATTTCAAATTCGCATACAAATGTTTACATCTTTTTTTAAATCCACTCATTTTAATTAAACAGAAAATTAATCCAAATCTGAAAAACACTCCGACTTAGACAATTAAAAAAACAATTTCCAAATTCACGCTCTTCGAATTTCAAAAAAAAATCGAACTTAAGTACTTTCAAAATTTACACACCACCGAATTTGATTTTTTAAATATTATTTCAACATACGCGCAACACACGGGTGCGGCATAGCCGCACCACATCCACTGGTATATATGGACAATCATCATCAATTATATATAACACACGAGCTGCACAAAGACGATGACGCGCGCGTACGTTTTGGGCACCAGATTCCCTTCTTATGATACGGACTTGTTTTGTTAAAACCTAGGAGCTACCCCCAGCAGACGATGCATTTGTAAAATACTCCCTCCGTCCATGACACTCTTTTATGGACGGACGGAGGGGTAACTAACTTTTACATTACCAAATGTCAAAAAATAAGCTTCAGCAGGCGATGTAAAATTTTACCATATGATGTATATGTTTGGGTTTGGTGATGTAAGAATCAATACATTATCAAAAATGTGTTGCAAGAAAACATGTTGTAAACCCTATCTCCGCTCCTCTCTGTTGTGCCATATGTTCGCCCCGCCGCGTCCCGTCGCGTCCCGAGCAACACCCTCCCATCTCCGGTGGCGACAAGCTGCCCGACCATGCTCTGACGCGCTCGCTCGACATGGTCGAAGAGATGCTAGGGCGGTGACCGCGGATCCATTCGGCACGACTTTGAACTATGAGTGGAGGTGGTGGCCGCCGTAGCTGGAGGAGAGAGTTAGGGTTTGGCCGGTCGGCTCCTATTTATAGAGCTCCACTTGTCGTTTGTAATTGTAGTCGCTAACACGTTGGCCAGGGGCGGACACGGGAAGGACGCAGGAGCTGTTACATTTCTATCCACGGCCAATGCAAACGATGGGTCATCACGTTAGTTCTTTTTTTTCCTCAAGCACACAGGAACAAATATAGACGGATCGATGCATCCGCACGTTAAAGTTGTCCTACAAAGGTATGTCTGCGGTGTGCGGACCTACTAAGCTTGGGCGAGATCGTGCGCGTGCTAGTTGTGCCAGACTTTCATGGATATGTATGACTCGTCATTTAATGGCTACTCAAGCCAATTTATAAACACGTCATAAACTCTACAACTGTCAGACAATATTAACACTTGAAGACTCTCTAAGATATTTGTTAGACCATAGGTCTTAGAACGCACAACCGTGGTATTCAGGATATAAGTACACATATCACATAACTATAAAGTATGATAATCGAAGACTCGGAAATATAATCATTAAAGGCGTGTGGTTTTTCTTCTTCACGGAGTTGGGAGGTGGAATTTAATGAAAAGTTGAAAGGAAATAACGAATCTAATGTTTGTTAGAGATCAGGGTTTGGAATTGTAGCAGTTGTAAATTAGTCGTTAAATGTATAACCAATAACATTAGATTTACATATCTATTTTATCTATAAATTTTGAAATGTTATATGCATGTGCATTAGTTTTAATTTAATTTTATATGTAATTATCTGAGTTATAAACAAGTAAAAAAGTTTAGTACAAATATATGATAATCATGTATTTAACTCATATAATGCTACACACAATTATGATGACCATCTGGCATATTATTATATATTTAATAAATTATAATAATTAGTAATTTAATAGTTAGATGATCAATACAATACAATACAATAAGTCTAGAAGTCCGACCCCAGAGTAGTACACGCTCCTCTTTACAACAATAAACTATGAAGATCCATCAAACTCAAATAACTCACATGGATCGTAACCCCATAGTGGGAGTTGGCCATCCCTGATCCCGTCAGTCCATAGATTAAAATCCCCACCGCTGCCATCAAGACCGTACCGACTGTGAGCCGCCTCATCCCATGACCCTCTGGCTCTATAATACAATCTAGGACCCTTCTCCTCACTGGAAGGGTTGACTGGCCATGTATCACACGAGTACTTGTTGATATCCATTGGGTTACCTGGGTAGTGGGTAACCCCATGACCAATCGGTACCACAGAGTCATAATCCTTATCAGTACCACACATGTAGTGGTTATATCATAGAAATATAGATACATTTTAAAATTTGACCCTCTTTCAACAAATAGTCATGGTGGCCATTTTGACCCTTTTTCAAATATTTCAAATAAAGTGAAATAAAGCTAAAAAACGACATCCTTTGGCATGAAGTCCTTTTATGTGTACTAGTTGTCATGAAAAATGATAAACTTGAATTTTAACAAATTGTTCAAAAAACTATTCACAAAAAGTTATATCCTGTATAAACATATATAAGTTTCAACCCAAATGACCATGTTATGGTCATTCCAACGGCATAGTTTATGATAAAGTTCTCATATTTCACAAATAGGTGTATCTTGGTATAGGAAACAATCATGCCGGAGGGATCTTTCAAATCAATTTTAATTTCTTAAGTGCCAAAAATGATTTTTTTTCTGAACCAAGTACAAGAAAATATGGTGCAAAATGACACCCATCTAATTTTTACAAACAGTAGTACAAGATTGATAGATAATTCCAACGTATTAGGAGTTTTCTTAATTTCTACCTAATTTCGTAAAGCTAAATGAGTTTATGTCGATATTCCGAAAGTAGTCCAAATTTGAACTACAAGTGTTTGATAGTTTGGTCGGATTTTTTAAAATTATTTTCAAGTACACAAGTAGTGTTTATATCATTGAAACATAGATATATTTTTCAAATTGGACCTCTTTCAACGAATAGTCATGGTGGCAATTTGGATTGTTTTTTCAAATATATCAAATAAAGTGAAATAAAGCTAGAAAAATATATCCTCCGTCATGTAGTCCTTTTGTATGTTCTAGTCGCTGTGAAAAATGATAAACTTAATTTTTGACGAATTGTTCAAAAAACCTTTCACAAAAAAGTCCATCATTTATAAACTTTTACAAGTTTCAACACAAATGACAATTTTATGATCATTCCCATAGTCTGTGGCAAAGTTCTCAGATTCCACAAATAGGTGTATCTTGATATAGAAAACAATCTTGTCGAAGGAATTTTTCAAATTATTTATATAAATATGATCTTCCATTTTTCTAAGTGTCAAAAATGCTTTTTTTGTGAACCAACTACAAAAAATATGGTGCAAAATGACACCCATCTAATTTTCACAAAAGTAGTACACTTTTGATGATAATACCAAAGTATGGAGGATTTTTGATTTGTACCTAATTTTTTCTAGTTAAATGAGTTTATGTCGATTCTTTGAAAGTAATCCAAATTTGAACTATAAGTGCTTGATAGTTTGGTCTGAATTTTTGTAAAAATCTTTTTAAGGTACACAAGTAGTGCTTATATCACTGAAACATAGATATATTTAGAAAACTCGACATCTTTCGATAAATGGTCATCGTGGCCATTTGGATCTTTTTCAAATATATCAATCAAAGTGAAATAAAACTCAAAAAAAAGATATCCTATGGCATGGAGTCCTTTTATGTATACTTGTTGCTATGAAAAATGATAAACTTGAATTTTGATAAATTGTTTAAGAAATTCTTCACAAAAAATGACTATCGTGTATAAACATATACAAGTTTCAACCCAAATGAATATGTTATGGTCATTCCCACGGCATAGTTTGTGATAAAGTTCTCATATTCGAAAAATAGGTGTATCTTGGCATAGGAAACAATCATGCCGAAGCGATTTTTTAAACTATTTTTATAAATATGATTTTCCATTTTTTAAGTGCCAAAAATAACTTTTTTGTGAACCAAGTACAAAAAATATGATGCAAAATGATACACATCTAATTTTCACAAAAATAGTACACTTTTGATGGATAATACCAAAGTATGGAGGTTTTTTGATTTGTACCTAATTTCGCCTAGTTAAATGAGTTTATGTCGATTCTTTGAAAGTAATCCAAATTTGAACTATAAGTGTTTGATAGTTCTGTCTGAATTTTTGTAAAAATCCTTTTAAGGTACACAAGTAGTGCTTATATCACTGAAACATAGATATATTTAGAAAACTCGATATCTTTCGATAAATAGTCATCGTGGCCAATTGGACCTTTTTTCAAATATATCAAGCAAAGTGAAATATAACTCAAAAAAAGATATCCTCTGGCATGGAGTCATTTTATATATACTAATTGCTATGAAAAATGATAAACTTGATTTTTGACAAATTGTTTAAGAAACTCTTCACAAAAATGTCTATAGTGTATAAAAATATACAAGTTTCAACTCAAATAACCATGTTATGGTCATTCCTACGACATAGTTTGTGATAAAGTTCTCATATTCAGGAGTATCTTGGTATAGAAAACACAATCATGCCGAAGCGATTTTTCAAATTATTTTATAAATATCATTTTTCATTTCTAAGTGGCAAAAATAACTTTTTTATTAATCAAGTACAACAAATATGTTATAAAAGATGATATAGTTGTCATATTTGGATTCCTCTCATTTTTCTAATTAATTTAGATATTTTATTTGTTAAATTTTGATTCACGGATTTAAAGATGTGATTTTTTCATTTTAAATGAAAAATAGAAAAATGAAAGAAAAAATAGCTAAGCCAAGGGTTTTACCGTCAGTCTGTATATCTAGCCCGAGGGTTTTACTGTCGATGTAGCCCGACACACCGACGGCTAAATTTGGCCCGACGGCATGTTTGCTGGACCGTCCAGTCTAGAGGGCTACCCCGACGGTACCGATAAAAGCTGTCGGCCTAGAGACCGTTTCCTGTAGTGATATACGGCCGGCCGGCGGGGTTAAGCATATACTGTATAAGCATGTGGTGGTTTGAGCGAGCGAGCGAGCGTGCGTGGCAGCTAAGGTAGCCGGCCGAGATCGCGGTCGGCCACGGGCCAAAGGAAACAAACGAAGAAGTGGTCGCTCGCTGTGTTGGGCAGCTTCGACTCCTGATCCTCAGCTTCGTGGCCATCCGTGTCCTCTGCTCACGCCCTGATTCCTGATTCCTGAACACTAGAGCTCGATTTGGTTTGACGAATCGAACTGAAAACGAACGAAATCGCCCACCGCATACGAGTACATAGCAACCGGTTGACCGATGGAGACGACGATGTCGTTGTTGCGCTCGACACGTCTTTTACAACGTCGCCCGGCTGGCCAAGCTAAGTCAGCTAAGCCAACCGGAGATGTCGCGGTCCTTCACGGGCTCGACCAACGATCGAAGTGGTCGCTAGCTGTGCTCCTGGTCCTGGCTATACTTCGTGGATATGTATGGTTCGTTACTGGCTACTCAAACCGGTTTATAAACACGCCACAAACCCTACAACATTCGGACATATTAAAACGAATCTCTAAGATATTTATTAGGCCATGTGACTTAGAATTCGCAGCCATGATATTGAGGATACAAGTACACGAGGAGACATAAATATAAAGTATGATAATCCGAGTATCAGGAAAATAATCGATAAAAGCATGTGGTTTTTTCCTTCTCGGATTTGGGAGATTGAATTTAGTGAAAACTTCTTAATGAAAAATTGAAAGGAAACAACCGATGTAATGTTTGTTGGAGATGATGGTTAGAAATTGTAGCAATTGTAAATTAGTCGTTAAATATATAACAAACAACGTTATTTTTTACACTCTAAAGTCTGAAATGTTATATGCATGCATATTTTGTTTAAATTCTATGTGATTATTGAGTTATAAACAAGTAAAAAAGTTCAGTGTAAATATATGATAATCATGTAGTTTAACTTATACAACGGTAATACCTCATTCCAATGACCTAACTGACATATTATAATATATTTTTTTTCATTTATGTGCATGTGTTGTGTGGATGCTGGTTCTTTTCACGTACCATCACCGTCTGTCACTATGGATTACAATTTATTAATAAACTATTTAAATGCTCGTACGTTGCAACAGATCAACAAGAGTATCTTTTGTTATAGCCATGTTTTATGTCTACATATATCCACTTTCTATCAAAGTTGTGACACTTATTTTGGAACGGAGGGAGTACTTATATGTGAGTACTTATATGGTGTCTTCCAAACGGATTCTAATGGCTACAACTGTTGGGATATGCATCATAGGAAAGAAAAATTCTATGAGATGCAAACGCGAAACGGTCAAAATCTAATCTAGGAGAGAATGCTTGTAGCGAGAGAGAGCCAGAGAGGGGATCTTCGTACGCTTGCGGAACTGTTTTACAAACATGGTTGCATGGTGTAGCCGCCGCCAACTCGTTGTCGAAGCTACTCCCGTCCGAGACATCGCCGGTCCTGAGTCGGAGCCATGCTCTAGGCCGCGGGCCGCGTTTTCCGATGATATATACTCACGGTATCGCGATTCGGGTTTGTGGCCGGTCATTGATTTGAGGTCGAATTCTTTGTACTCTTAATGGTTCGTTTCCATCATTTTCTCCCCTCCGGCGCACAAGCGCCAACGGCCACGGACATGGGTGGCACGTACGCTTCAATGAGTGATCGACAAGTCCCAGAATACGGAGGTGCGGTCTAACGAAATCACCAGAGACCTCCTAATTATTCGTCACTCGCTAGTGTAGTGTAACTTATTACAAAGAAGCCATGTACAATGCATATGTGAGCACACGTACCCCTCGCTTATTTCCAAGCATGTCAACGTGCTGCTCGATCTGCTGCCCTGGCGCTGACCTATTTCCAAGCATGCATGTATATGGTATAGGCGAGGTGGACCGAAACGTCAAGCGTGCGGCGGACCAAGTTTGTTGCCAGCAGGTCATCATCATCGCATGCCTAGCAACCGGTTGACCGATGGAGACGACGCCGTCGTTGTTATTGCGATCGACACGTCTTTTACCACGTCGCTCGACATAGGGCCAGGGTTAACCGTAACGTACCTGTCGCCGTCGTGGTCGATCTCTACGTGCTGCGTGGACGGACGGACAAGATCCGGTCCGGTGCCAGCTAAGGTGGCCCGGAGATCGATGGACGTCACGGACCGCTCGCCGGCCGGCCAAGGGAAACTAACGAAGAAGTGGTCGTTCGCTGTGTTGGGCGGGAGGGCACACGGCCAGGTCAAGGGGCTGTATAGCCACTCCGTGGATATGCATGTGTGGTCTATCTATCCCACATAAATCACCCCACGATATGGACAATTATATACCACATGAGCTTTTCTGTTTTTTTTTAGGGAAGCAGCTGGATTACGTCCATCACACACAAAATTACATCGTTTAAGAGTTTATTATCTAACAGAAAATCTGAGGGTTCATCGACCCCGTCATATATGAAACTTTATTCGCAAACCTATGCCTAGCTAGCTCGTGAGCCACTTTATTTGCTTCCCTCAGATATATATACCACCTGGGCTACATCAAGATGGGACGCGCGCGTACAGACATCTTGGGCACCGGGATCCCCTTCTTTTTATCGTTGTAAAACACCCCTTAAAGCACGCCTTCATGGGGCTGTCGGTGGCCTTCTTCGCGCTCTGTGCCATCGCGCTTGATCCGGCCACGTTCCGGCAGCTGCAGCTTCAGGTACCCGCTCCACTCCACTACACTACACTCGAGCTAGCTCACTTCTCAACTCCCAAATGCAACCATACATCATACATATATGCATGATTTTTGTTAAGAGTAACTTCAAGCTTCTTTAGGTTGCCCTTTTCAGAATCGATGTAGATGTAGAGTTGTAGTCACGACCGAGGTCGTTTAGATTTTGACTGATCATGCTTAATCATCTTCCACTGATCAATGTGCATCTTGATTTCTTGAAAATACTAATTGCACGGTGTCGCAGATGGCCAAGGAGTCGGACCCACACCCGCCGGAGCAGGGCCAGATGGGCTGCGCGGCCACGGCGGCGGACGCCATGGAGATGCGCGCAGACGCGGTGGTGCTGCTGCTGCTGGCCGCGGCGCAGGCGCTGACGGCCATGACGGCCGTCGTGGCCACGGGCCGTCTCGGCGCCATCCTCGCGCTGCTCCTCAGCGCCCCCATGGCCTGGAGACTCACCGCCGTCTTCGCCGCGGTGGTCAACGTCGCGATCGGGCACTGCCACGACCACGGCGGCTACCACGAGGTGCTCGTCGCCTGCTACGCCTTCGTCGCCGTTCCCTCCGCTCTGCTCCTCATCGCCAGCCTCGCCGTGCTCCTCTAAGCCAAGATGCTGCCTACCTAACCTAGCCCCCGCAGACTATTTATCTACTATCATCATCTACGTACAAGCTCCGGTCTTAGCTTCTTTGTGCTGTAGAAGTTTTAGAGATTCTGTTACTGTGGGATTAGCCCTACATTCGCGTCCCTGCACTTGTGGATGCGTAGACTTGGTTGGTTGTAATCTTTTCACTCCTTCGCTTTACTTTACCTGCTGTAATGAACTACTCCTCGAAACAGGCTTTCGCCCCGCTATATAAATATAGCCACAACCGAAAAAACCAAGGATAGCTGCTGGGGCGGAAACAACACAAGCACGCACAAAAGAAAAGAAAAGAGAAAAAAGAAGAAGAAAAAATGCCGACAACGGCGGATCGACACAAGTGAACACGCTCCATGACGACTACGCCTACCGAGGCCTCGCACCAAGCTCCTAGTGCTCCAAAGCGCCGGTACCCAAAAACACCTTCAAGAAAAGATGCGACGACGACGCTGCTGCCAAGGATTTCCCCCGGTACGCGATTGAGGAGAGGGGACCACCCGTCGCCCTTCAGGAAGGACTGGCGGCACCCGCAGGCGCCACCGCGCCGGAGTTGGACACGCCGACTAGGATTTCTCCCGACCCCACATCACCCCAGGCGCTCTGGAGCACTCCACCATACCGCCCACCACCCAGCGCACGACCGCGAAGCCGTTCACACTGTCTCACCACGGCACATAGAGGAGAGGCCTACACACCGAAGAAGAGCCGAGACTAGGAGCCGCAGCACCGCCGACGTGCGGGAGGGACCAACCTCCACCGTCAAAGACGGTAACCGACCGGACACAGCAGCAGGAGCACACCAGGCCCGCAAGCCCGGCCGGGGCCCTTGACCCTGGTTTGTATTAATAGAAATCAGAGGGGAAACTCTCTTTTCCAAAAAAAAAATCATCTATGTAGAAGTAGAAACTGTGCTGATGAAATAAAGCTCAAAGCACAGATGATTTTAAGAGTTAGCGCTTAATTGCTTTGGTTAATATCTGTGGACATTTTCATTATTTGTCATGATCAAATTCGCATTGGCTTGGAGTATTTGTCTACTTATAAGTCTGCCACCCTTGAGCATTTTCTTATCACTGTTGTGCTTAACAAATGCATAGAAAGTGACCTGACAATTATTTCAGAACACTGAATATGCTAGCAGTAGGTGGGCTGGCCCCTAAGGTGATAGAATCAAACGAAATAAATGATATATATTGCTGATACACGGCAGGGAGCTATGAACAACAAACGACTAGTTAGGTAGCAGTTGGCTTTCTGTCTTAGTTTTCCTGGTTTCCACTGGTTGTGTTGCCTGGGGTGTAAAAACTATGTTACTTTGGTGGTGTGGTGGTTTAACAGCCCTTTTATATGTAAAAAAAACTAACAAGCCGGCTTGCCTTCGAAGATAAGGAAACCAAAAACTTGACACTGACACCGCATGGCCGGGGACATTCGCGCGCTTGTGAATCGCTCTCTGCACAGCTAGCTCGCGCACTCACCGGCTACTTCCGGCTTCCGGCCATGGCCTGGCCAGTCAGCCTGCCAAATCGGTGCAACCCACCGTCCTAGAGTTTTCTGTGTTGTTCCTGCTTGCCTAGAACGTACACTGGACCACCGCTCGCTGCCGACGCTTCCGGCTTCCGGCCGACGCCAGTGACCCAGCGTGCCATGCCAAATCCGGGCAGCCCTCTCGATCGCCACCGTCCTCTGAATTCTGGCCGTCCATCCACGCCGTGTGCTAGCTAGCACCGCCGTTATAACATCCATCAAACCAAAGCTACCTCACCTCACCTGCCCACAGAGAAGAGAGCTCGCTCACGAGCAAGAAGAGGGTCGAGTGTTGAGGCTGCCGGGGACGACGGACCGATCGACCATGGGAGTGCGCATGATGGCCGGCGCGCACGCCTTCATGGCGCTGTCGGTGGCCTTCTTCGCGCTCTGTGCCATCGCGCTTGATCCGGCCACGTTCCGGCAGCTGCAGCTTCAGGTACACCCACTCCACTCCACTACCCTACACTCGAGCTAGCTCACTTCTCAACTCCCAAATGCAACCATACATCATACATGCATGCATGATTTTTGTTAAGAGACTTGAGATGAGGTGACTTTTTTTTACTACTCCAATAAACATGGGGTAACTTCAATACGCAAGCTTCTTCCACTAATCAGTGTGCATCTTGCTTTCTTGAATACTAATTGAACGGGGTGTATATGCCAGATGGGCTGCGCGGCCACGGCGGCGGACGCCATGGAGATGCGCGCAGGCGCGGTGGTGCTGCTGCTGCTGGCTGCGGCGCAGGCGGTGACGGCCATGACGGCCGTCGTGGCGCCGACCCGTGTCGGCGCCCTCCTCGCGCTGCTCCTGAGCATCCCCGTGGCCTGGAGGTTCACCGCCGTCTTCGCCGCGCTGGACAACGTCGGAATCGGGCGCTGCCACGACCACGGCGGCTACCACCAGGCGCTCGTCGCCTGCTACGCCGTCGTCGCCTTCCACGCCGTCGTCTCCGTTCCCTCCGGTCTGCTCCTCATCGCCAGCCTCACCGTCCTCTAAGCCAAGATCGACGGCTAGCTGCCTACCACCCGCAGACTATTTATCTACGTAGAAGTAGAACCGTACGTGCTGATGAAATAAAGCTCCAAGCACAGAGGATTTTAGGAGTTACCCCCTCCGTTCCAAATTAGATGACTTCTATTTATCAAAAAGAGTATGTATCTCGACATGTACAAGTCTAGATGCATGTTTTTTTTTTTGACAAATGGAAGTCATCTAATATAGAACGGACGAGGGAGTAGCTCTTAATAAATTCCTTTGGTTTGGTTAATTTGTGTGGACATTTTCATTACTGTCATGATCATGTATTCGAATTGGCTCGGAGTATTTGAGTACTACTTGATTTATAAGTCTTCCACCCTTGAACATTTTCTTATCACCGTCGTGCTTTAGCTAATTAATACATACAAAAACCTGGAAATTATTTCAGAACACTGATAATTGTAGCAGTAGTTGGGCAGGACCCTGCAGCGATAAAATCCAAAGAAATAAATGATACTGCTAATACACTCGTGTCGCCCACGTCAACAGGCTGGTCTTCTGTCAAAAAAACAAACGGGCTGGTCTGGAGACTTTCTCTTTAAGCTAGACGCATGTCATGTTTTTTATGACATGTCATGTATACAACCTTTGTTGACCAAGTCATCCTCCTCTTCGACGGAAGTTTCTTTTTCGAGATGGGGACATCGTCCTCGGAGCACCCGTGAAAAATTAACAAAAATGTTAGAGATTCTGACAGCTTTGTTCAAGCCGATCGAGCTCAAGCCTGTCAACGCACAACCCAATCGAGTTATAGAGACCATGAAGTGCAAGTCATGACATAGAGAGTGGCACAACCAAGACAAGACGCCCCGTAGCTAGCTATACAAAGAAACCAAATACATGTGACATACACACAGCACATGAGACATTCCTTGTCTCTCTTGAAAAACTTGCATCAATGTTGCGCATTCGACCCAACCATTATCAAAGATATTCTCACCTTTTTGCAAGCCCCTACAAAGTAGCAAGGTAATTAAGTAAGAAACTGATAAAAGTTACGAATAGAAGCGTCACCTTTGCCTAAAATCACATCATTCCGTTAATGGTGGCAATCCCCCCACCAAATGAACATCCTTTTGCTCTTTAGATCTTGGTTTAGTCTGTCTAGGAGGACAAGAACCAATTGCACGGTGCCATGTGCGTGTCGCTGCGCGCCCTCACTCTTATTGCAAATCGAATTTTACGATCTTGTACAAATAAAACGTGATCACCACAAGTACAAGGGATCGTACAATAGGGTGTGACATGATGGCTCGTTCTTACAGCGGCATCATGATGGATGACACCGTTCAAGTACAAATGCATTATAAGCCTCTTCGCGTCAGTTTAAACTTTTGGGTTGGCTTGTTCGATGCATGAAATTTCTAAATGGTGTAAAGGCACAATTCCATTAAAAGTTGCAGCCCACGCCTATTGCCCTTTTAGCATTTTTCGAGGGGTGGCAACCAAATGGCCAGGCTTGTAGCATCTTCATCCTGCTTGGTCAGATGAAGATGGAAGTTAAGGTGCTCCTCGATGTTGGTTGTGTCATGCAAATCAGTGTTTGCAACCTCTATATTGTTGGTTGTGGTGGTGTTCAAATTGTTGCTCTTGTGTTTTGTGTGCTGTCAACATGCCACGCTTCGGAGCATGCTGATGTCCTAACTCTACTAGTTGTCGTATGGTTTACAGCCATAGTTTCCCCTAAAAAGGCAGGGCCACTCTTCTTAACATCAGTGAAAGGCAGCGCTATATGCTTTTCGTCAACGAAAAACAAAGAATGGCCAGCATCCGTGTGAGGTCGTTAGACATGGATGCAAACGCCCAAGACATGTAAATACAGAATACTCATGAGCAGCAATTCTTGTGTGTTCTCAAGAGAAAAGCATCTTCAGTTCTTCTAGACGTGAAGAGCGGAACTCCTCGTCCGTCAACGCTCCAGAGATCATCCGCTGCTTACGAGCCTGCACGGCTTCCATTCGTTCCTCAACGGTACCCTGCGCAGGTAGCAGCAAGATTAGTACAGTACAATGACCAGTTTCACGCTGAGGTCGCCAGCTGCATCCATTCCATTGCAACTACACCCGGATTATTACCTTGACAATGAACCTTTTGATAGAAACGCTCTTCGTTTGACCTATCCTATGGATGCGCATGACGGCTTGTTCCTCGACAGCAGGGTTCCACCAAGGGTCCTGAAGGGGGGAAAAAGAATGCACTAAGAAAAATAGGAAGAAAATGTTTCCATCTATTAGATTCAGGAATAGTTTGAAGGAAGTATTACCATGACAAATGCATTCGATGCAGCGGTAAGATTTATCCCAACACCACCGGCCTTCAAGGACATGAGTAAAACCTGCATAAATTAAATGCACAACATCTTGGCGTTTATTATACCAGATATTTCAATCTATGATGACAAACTTAAATGGATAGGACTGAGTTTAAGAAACAGAGAAGAAACATACCAGGATGCTTTTATCCTCAGAGAACTCCTTGATCACTTTCTCTCTCTGCTGAAGATTTAAGGTCCCATCCAGCCTAGTAAACGAGAAGCCGTGCCTGCCATGCAAAAGCTTGGTGAGTAAATCGTACAAATGAAGACAGGATAGAGAAATTTGAGACAGATCATGGGCACATTGACATTGAAGTTCCACTAAAGGACCATGGCCAGGTTATCCATAACTGCCTGCAGCAACATGACGCGGATATGGAAGGACATTTAAGAAACATGTCCTACAACCGTTTCCTATAATTTCGTTAGTTCAGGCAAACCTCTCAAGTCTGAACCTTTCGTGTGATTGGTTAAAACCGACCGTTAACCCTATAATACACAATCCACATTGCAACATCCAAGGACAAAATCCTGAAATCTGTAGTGCTGGACAGTGCACTAATGGCATAGTTATAGTTGATACTCAGATGAGTTCTCAAGCAGGAAGACACAATGTGCCAAACTATAGGAAACTAGGTCCTTAAAAGCCTAGAATAGATAATCCAGATAACAGACAGCAGCAGCAGCAGCAGAAGTCAAGAGCAGTGTTATTGACCAACGGAAATTTCATGACCTTTATAAAGTAAAAGGTCGTCATTCTTTGCGAGTAATTACTGAATATTTATTGTATTCAGAAACATGCACAAGGCTTGCGTGTCTTTGGGTCCAGATTATGAGAAAAGTTTGAGCATATCCATACTAGAATCCCGGGGAAAATGAAAACGGAAACAACAATCTTACCTGGAAAGTGGAATTTGCAAGAGATCTAGAAATGCAGTCCACTGGCTAAACACGATGCTCTTGGCACCTGAGCTGCGAAGAGATTCTAGTTCTTGTAAAAGAAACGATATCTTGGAAGATTCGACCCAGTTCTTCTCGACATCAATTTGAAAGCGACTATTAGTTGGGGCAGTAATAAGATCTTGCTTGGTCATCGACTTTCTGCAAGTACACTCAAATTGACAGAAATGACAATATGAAGAACGTTCAGGAAATTGTGTTGGGGGAACAATTGAAGAGTGAACAACACACTACCTACAGACTGGACAAAGACCTGCTGCCGGACTTTGCCAACTAGAAAAAATACACTCTCGGCATAAACGGTGAGCACAGGGAGTTAACACAGCATCCTCAAAGGCTTCCAGGCAAATAGGGCATTCCCCTTCACCCTTCTGCAGTTCTTGGACAACCTCTTCGATGTATGCCTTCGAGGGAAGGGAAGAAGAATCCCCATTAGCAGCACTGTTACCACCATGCAGGAAACGCTTTGCAAGCTTGTTGAGATCTGCAAACTCCTGTGTATCTCCACGACTGATAACAACAAAGCTCCATCATGAAAAGCGACCAATGGTAAATGAATAAATTAAATAAGTGAATATTAGATGAAATTATTTGCTCGCGTGTGGACCCTAATGGGTCCTAGTTTGTCAGGCCCAACTAGTTCTACAAAGTGAATGGCATCAGGTGCATTAACAAAAATTCTTAGCTGAAAGACAGGTTACTTCCACAAACTAACCTCATAACAAGAAATGGATGGTCACAACATTGCCTAAGACGCAAAAGCAACTCCAGAATTGAAGCATAATTATGCAGGACCTTTCCTTGCTCCACAAACTGATCAAATTTCACCTATAAAAGTAGCACATGCAATCATTTAGTCCCTCTGAACGAACATGTTCCTTGATCAAATTTTGCCAGAAAAAGCTGTAAGTTCGAGGAAGTACATGGACATGATTATTCTTAAACTGAAAGCATAATACCTTGGATCGTTTAAATAGAGCTTCATAGAAGTCCTTCTCAGACTCTGATAGATCACAGTATTTCACTTCAATATTCGCAGGGGGTAAAGTAAGGATTGGTCTGCACAAAAACTAGGGTCAGCTAATCACCTTAGATGCTCCATAAGGACCATAACCGAAGTTGAGCATACCTGCCCTCCTTGTCTGTGCTATTTTTAGTTCTCCTCAACATTACTGGCTTTAAAATGGTCTGCACTAGTTTTAAGCCTCTTTCATCACCTTCTTCAAATGGTTTTTGTACGAGTTTATTCCACCTAAAGAACATATGGCCAACAAAAATTAATAAAGAGGACAACAATAACCTTTCAAATTTGTCACGGAAATAGTGAACTCTGATATGACATCATGGTTCACATAATTCATTTGCATAAAAAGGGATGCATCATCATGATGCAGAGGCTGGGGCTGTCCTCCTTTTCTTAAAAAAAAAACTGAGCGGAACAATACTGAATTGCATAGCCATGTTACTACATCCAGTCCTACTCCCTCCGTTCCAAATTAATTGACACAGTTTTAGTACAAAGTTGTATTAAAACTGTGTCAATTAATTTGGAACGGAGGGAGTACTTCCTAAATTGACATCGATTCAGAAATGTGTGCAGTTAAACTTCCAAAAACAATTGACCAATAATATACACAAATATTTAGTTGTCACATGTAAATGATATTCTGAGTTTTATCAAAAGTACTTCATAGCTTCTGAGAGTATGGAGCAATTTCATGGGTCCGTATAAACATATTTTTAGTATTTTCAACTAAAATTTTATTTAAAATAATAATGGATAAAGACATGTATTGCAGAGTGTCAATGTTTTTATTTTTCAAGGAAGAGGGTGTTGATGATTGAAACAACAGAAAAAGAGAATAGAAGTGGTAACAAATATAAATATACTGGTGTTGCATCTTGCAGGGATACCATTTTCACAACTGAACTTGGATAAGGAAATTATGAAACAAAAGAATCATGTAGACATTTTAGACAATATATGAACAACTATTACTCCCTCCGTCCCAAAATAAGTCTCAGCTTTGATAGAAAGTGGATGTATGTAGACATGTTTATGTCTACATACATCCACTTTCTATCAAAGCTGAGACACTTATTTTGGGACGGAGGGAGTATGTGATTTACAGGAATTTGATGGTAAAACATGTTAAAATCCTTGTTTTCCACTCTGCAGCAGTCCAATTAACTTCTACCTGGTTAAATGATTTTAATTTGTGCATGGTTTTTAAAATAATTTTAAGCTTTACCAGATCCGCACAACCATATCGAAAATAGAGCAAGACTGGCAAATGAAAGTGAATGGACGATACAACTTACAAAGCCCTGTTCCTCCAAGGTTCAACCCTCAGAAACCTAAAAAGGCTGTATAAGTCGTCCAAGTTGTTCTGCCATTAAAGTAGAGCTCGTAAACTAAATGCATAGCTATGTAGATTCATGCAGAAAAACTAGGAGTGCACATTCTTAAAATTATCTGACCGAACATACTGGTATAGAATGGAGAGGTGTTCTGTTCAATTAATTATTACAATGTAACGTTAGATCATCACTAAAACTCACCTGAATCGGTGTACCAGTAAGACACCAACGCCGATCAGCACTGAGAGCAGCAGCAGCTTGGGATATTAAACTTTTTGATGATTTTATCATATGTGCCTCATCAAGCACAACCCTAAACCAGTGTACAGAGTAGAGGCCACCCTTTTCAGTAGAATTCTAGAAGCAGGTATCCACAGCTTAGTCAAGAATATATTGCATAATGATATGAAAGATAAAAGGGCAATAGCGTGAGCTAATCGTAATAAATATATTTCATTCGCATCATCGAATGCCACTATGGTCCATGTCGTTTGCACATTTTTTTACTTCATGCAAAAAAAATCAAGACATTTTATATTAAGAATGCAGTCATAACATGACCAAACAACATGCACTCAATCATGACAGGACACAATTCATAAATACTAAACAGTAACATGTGCCAAATTATAACAAGGAGCCACAATGGAAAAAAAATCATGCAAATAAGCTGTCTACGATGTGGACAGGTTCTATATTACTAGCATAGTTTATCCGACTGGGGAAAATAGAAGCCAGCACCTTATCCAGCTTTATAAGATCAAAAGATTGATTTGGCAAAAATCTACATAAATACCTCAAACCACCAGCAAGGTGGCAAATCAGCACCCGCTGAAGGCCCAGCACCAACTGGGGCCGACCTAGTTTTGTGATACATTGATGGAGTTCAACTTATATAACATGTACACATGGGATTTCATGCCATTTTTTCAATCTACCTTGTACCACAACGGTTTTTCGTCTGCACTAAACCGACGATCCAACGGGTGAACCATTGAAGCAATGGCCTCAGCGGTTTACCGAATCAAGTTTTTCAAACTATGCTTACAAGTTACAGCCAATAGAAGTACTAGTAATGCACTGAAGATAGGTGAATCCTACAAGTTCTCAGGGGTCACCTCAGTTGAAAATTCTGATGCCACAACACCATAGGTGGTCAGGACAATATCACTCTGACCAATAAAGTTTGCATCTTTTGGTCTGCTTTGGCCATAATGAACATATATATTCACAGAATTCGGTTCAGTGTGAGCTTCAATCTCTGCCTGATATTCAAATGTCAATTGCAGTATTATTAACATCAGTTCTAGCATTACACTTAAATAGGAAATTAGCCAAACAAATGTGAAATGTGCCGACTATGCTTTCTTTCAAATTTTCGCAAACACAGAATGTGCATACTTGAAGCGATACAACATAGAAAAAGTATGTGGTGCCACTGTTAAAAGTATACCTTCCACTGACTAAGTAGTGTCATTGGGCAGATAATTAGATTTCCACCTCCAATCAGTGGGGCCTTAGGTTTCCTGAGCTTGCTAAAAGAGAAAGGGCTAGCTAGATTCTTGACAGCATCATCAGACTGGATAGAAATTTCACCCAATCCATTAGCTTCTCCAGAGATCTGGGTACTATGCTGAGTTGTGATGCAGCCTTTGCCCGAATCAGAAAGAAGAAGAGATATCGTCATAATAGTCTTCCCTAGACCCATTGCATCTGCCAGGATCTTGTAATTTACTAAGTCAGTTAATAGAATGTATCACAAATTAAATACACAAACTAGGATTGCCAACAGACATGGCATACATCTGTGAAGTATTTATATTATCCTTACCCCTCCTCTAGCAAGCTGCAATGTACTAGGAAATTCAGTGGTGGCATCCCCTGAAAACACATTCAAGTATAAAACAAGCTCCCTCCTGAAACAGATGAGTAGGATTATAAATGTCAATTAATATGAGAACAATCATAATAAAACGAAATGGCAGGTGCATGTAGGCCAGTTATACTTGTCCTCAAGTTTATATGCCTCCCAACAAGGGTGAAGGGTCGTAGCTGCATCCTGGGAGGAACTGCCTTCCTCAAGCTGCAGCATCCAATGAAGGGCCTGCTTCTGATAAGGGCGTAGATCGCACTGCAGAGCTTCGGGTGGATCCCTCTCCTTCATGGATAAATGACTGAAGTCAACATCTGAGTATCAGATATCTGGAACTTTCAACATAAGGCTGTTGAATTACCTCCAGTGCAGAACTGTCCGAGATTCCAATAATTTCATCCAAATCTGTATCTGAAACAGTTCCTTCACCATGGTCATCTTCATTTCCACCAGAAGATAACTTGAGTTTCTCAGATGTCAACTTTGTGGCTGGCTCTCCAGTACTGCTCTGTTCAGGCAGATGTGAGGCAAGCATTTATACATTATGATGGTAGCAGTAGAGCATGAACCACTGATAGTTTACCTTTCTTTCGATTGGTCGCTTTCTGGAATAGAGATCTTCTGGAGTGAATTCGGCCTGTTGTTTATTCACGTAGAATCAAATTCCAAAAAAAAAAAGACTATGAACAATGTGATTCTGGCGCAAAAGATATTTGATCATGACAGGCGCCAAATTTTCTACGGAACTACTTTTGCTTTAGCTACTGATGCATTTCATTTGCATCATGTATCTCTACAGTTCTGTGACACATGGTTATGACCTTGACAATGAGACCACCCACCTTCCTACAAGGGGAGAGCCCAATGACTTTGAAAAGTGCAGGCAGTGGGTGGAATGTGGAATCCTCGGCAGCAGCGCGCGCTGCCTTGAGCGATGACTGCTTTTGGTCACGGAACATTGCGCTGTCGATATATACACTGCAAAGGACAACAACAGCACACGGAATGTAATGCACTACATCAAACAAGAGAAATTGGTGTGACTGATAAGAGTTCCTCATCAATGAAAAGCGGCCAAATACCTTACGGACAGGAGGACTGTGTCCATGATGCTAAGAACCTCGGGAGCGGATTTGCAGAGGCCCTCCACTCTAATCTTACCCTCCTTGAGAAGGGGCAGCAAGCAGCGCGCCCACTCGTTGGGGATGCGACCCACCTGAGAAGGAGAAGCAGAGACATATTACACGGTGATGCGGTGCAGCATCGGAGAATTTAGCAGGAGGAGGAGTAGCGTGGTGACGTGACGTACCTCCCCCTGCTGCGGTGTAGAGAAGCGCATAATCTCCGAGGCGCCGGAGGCGGGGCTGAAGCGGCCAGGGCGGCCCTTGGCCGCGGGCTTGGAGTTGGGGATCGAGAAGCTGACGGGCTCCCCGGCGGAGATGCGCCTGCCCTTGCAGGTGGACAGCCCCGCCATCTCGGCGCTCCCCACCAGCCACCAGCGCCCGCCGCCGCCGGCGGCGGCCGCGGGGCTGGGCCTGGGTTTCTCTGCCGGCGGCTTGGGCTGCGCGGGGGGTTTGGGCGGCGGGGTCGATTTGGCGGCGGGTTTGACCGGCGGCGGGGGTGACGGCGACGGGGAGGGCGGCGGCGGCTTGTGCTGGAAATCGAGGAGGATGTTGATGGCCTTGGTGGGGTCGTCGCCGGCCATGTGGAGCGCGCGGATGATGTCCATCTCCGGCGTGCCGTCGCCGAGCACCGCGCGCACCGTCGCCACCTGCTCCTCCCGCCCGCTCTCCTTCCCCATCTCGCGAAATTTTCCGGGGAACGAGTCCCGCTTCCCGCCTCCTGTACAGCTTTCGCGGGAAGCGCAAGCAAAACTGCGGCCTTTTCTGCGGCTCTTCTCCACAACGATTTCTTTCTCATCCAATTGATCGGGAAAACAGTTTTAACAAAACTCAGTTAAATTTGTTTACTGTCTTCCTTGAAAACATAGGAGAGAAATAACTCAACCAAGTGGTTTAACTCTCAAAGTGCCACTCGACCGGTCCGTTTATGCATGTCGGGCGGCGGCACCGGGGAGCCGTTTTCCCGGAGCGCCTCCGCCTGCTCAACGAGGAGGCCGTGCGGCGTGAAGCCGTTCGTCGTCGCGCCTCCAGCTTCCGACCATGTTGTGTTGTTGTATCGCGTTGCCGCGGGCTAGTGTGAGGCGAGGGAGCGGCTTCGAGGCCGAGGTGTGGGAGGATGGGGCGGCGAGATAGGCCTTTTAAGGTGGCCGGAGTGCGGTGACATTAACGTCGTTACCCTTGAAAAGTCACGCGCATTGACGATGGAGCCGATCAGTGGGAGGCGACGCGACAGTTCACTGGCGGCGGCGAGCGTAAAGTAGTGCAGCGAGACTTCGTTGCGGACGGCAAGAAACCGAGATGCTGCCCGTCATTAATTCAGCTGACCGACGTGGCAAACAGATGCGGAAAAAACGGAGACTTAGAAGAGGTGACAGGACACCGTGGCGTCTCATTCGCGTCTCAATGGCAGGCCTGGTCCATGCGTCGGAGGCCGACATGGTGTCGTGATTTGTTTCGTCCGTTGCAACCCATCAAATCCCCAAACGGAGGGCGTAGGCTGCGCGAGTCGGATAAAAAATTGGATCGAACCGGACAGAAAACGATTTTGAGCGCCGCGAGTGAGAACGGAAATGTGTCCGACACGCCCCTAAAGATCGTTGTGGGTGGCTGTTTGGGTGCCTCGAGTGGAGATGGTCATACTGATTTCGCCAGATTATCTATCTTCCATTGGTTAATTCCATTCCGTTGCACGTACAGATGATCAAGGACTCAGACAAGCTGTGCGCCGCACCCGACAGACTGGGCGGCGACGGCGACGGAGGTGATGCAGATGCGCGACGAGGCGGTAATGCTGCTGTTGGGTACGGCACAGGGGTTGATGAGCATGGCAGCCATGGTGGCGGCGAGCCGTGTCGGTACCTTTCTCGCGGTGCTCATGAGAGTCCCCATGGCCTGGAGGCTCGCCGCCGTCCTCGCTGCGGGTAATCCGTCACAATCGCGCGCTGCCACGACCCGCGTATAATATTTATCCATCATCTACATAGAACTATGTTGATGAAATAAAGCTTGAAGCACAAACGATTTGTGTAGCTAGCGTTTAATTACTTTGGTTAATTGTTGAGCACACCCTTGAGCATTTTTCTTATCACAGCTGTGCTATTTGAGTAACCTGAAAATGATTTAGACCGCTGGAGATGCTAGGCCCCTGTGTGGCGATAAAATCAAACGAAATAAACGCTAATGAACAACAACAATAGAAAAAAAATGCTAACGCGCGGCAGGTAATTATTAACAAAGTAGGCAAGTACGAGTCTGACCGGAAAAGCTAAACTATGCAAATGGTTCTTCAGGCAGCACTAGGAGATTTGGAGTAGACAGGAGGGAGTGGTCTGTGAAGAAAAGCTTGTTTTTCTTTTCTGCGGAAGTGGTCCGTGAAAAGCTTGTAAATACTCTCTGTTTTGGTTGAATGGCAAGTAACCATTGATTGTCTGTTTTTTTTTAAACACTAAATATATTAAGTCAGCAGACTGTCTCATTAAAAACATTCCAATCCCCTTATGTACCCTGGTAAGGAAAAGAGTACGTCTGAAACCTGCTGCTTCCGAGTTCACATAATGGTTACATCGTGTATCAAGAGATCTAAGAGGAAGTTAGGGGGATCATCGTCCCAAGTACATAAGATTTTATCTCTAAAACAGAAGCTAGCAATCTCGTGAGCAACTTTGTTCGCCTCTCGCCTGCAACAGTTGAAGTAGACACTGTCAATTGATGAAGCTAAATTAATACAATCCGCAAATATAGCAGCTGATTCCAACCACCAAGCCTCTTGCCTTCTATAATTTCCGTCGAAAGATGCATGTGTATCGAAAACAAGGATTAAAGCAAATATTAGCATGGCATATTAGATCGATCTTTACCATTCGAAAGCAACCCGCTCCAGGTTCCACTATCATAAAATAACAAAATGTTTGAACAGGACCATGACAAAACAGAAGACATAAAAAGATAGAGAGAAAATAGAACTATCAAGAACACTCACTGCACGTAGCAGCAAAAACCATTTACTAAAGCATACTTCCCTGAACTACGTCAACTTCATCACCCTAGAAAATTAAGTGCAAAATAGCCATGACATGAATCATACGGACAACCGCTAAATTATCTAAAAGGACACAAATGCCGCCTAAAGCGGGTGAAAATGCGATTTAAAATATTACGGTTAAGGCTTAAATAAATGCGAAATAAATCTAATGTTTACATTATCAAGCAAAAAAGCTAAATAAGTTAGGTTTACATATATACACCAACAACTTATGCTAAGCAAGATAAGCAACTATGTAATACTAAGATATATTACTTCAACCTCGAAGGCTGTCACAAAGTAAATTGCATAAAACCAAATTGCATAAGTGGCTCGAATATAGAAATATCAATGCACTTGGAAACGATGATATATCACAGAGTTCACTTTCCCAATAGAATCTAGTCTCCCTTCGAGCTATGCAGAGTCACCAAGTGATCTCCAAATAGGCTTTAATGACACACCGTAATCTCCTTCACACCTCCAGCAATGTGGAGGGCCACAAACTACTAAAAAAAACTTAGGATGGTCTGAACCCATAGAAGGATGAGGCACACTTCACAACTTAATTGGAGGTTCTCAACTAATTCCATTAGCCAACAAAACTCTAAGATCAACAATAATCGTCTAGGACACTCGAAGTACGCGAAAGGAACAAGCTCTAGGGTAACTTCACTTTGCACGTATCATCATGGAGAACTCAAACCAATGCAACTAATGTAAAGGGCAAAACCACTACAAATGTTCAAATTCTTCAGTCTCAAATCCCACCAAAAGTAACTGATGCTTATGGGGGAGAAAGAGAAAGAACAAAAAAAAAACTCAACAAATGAAACTCCAAGATCTAAATCCAAAGATTTTCTCATTTAGAGGAGAGATAGATAGGTGAAATAGTAGATCTTGATCTCCTCTCTTTCCTCTCAAGAATTAGTAAGAATTGTTAGAAGGATTGAGAGATGCTAAGGTTTAAGAGGTCAACAATCA
Source organism: Poa annua (assembly GCA_026929855.1). Taxonomy (NCBI): domain Eukaryota; kingdom Viridiplantae; phylum Streptophyta; class Magnoliopsida; order Poales; family Poaceae; genus Poa; species Poa annua. Next base: position 1,896,640 of record CM049436.1, read on the forward strand.
TGGTCAATTGCATACTTAGTTGAGATTATCTCTCTGGGGAGGAAGGGATCCTTTTATAGGCCCCCACAAAATAGAGCTGTTGCAGGAAAATTAACTCCGGAGTCTTCGGTCTGGAGGACCAGAGTCTCCGACCTATGAGAGGACTGGATACTCCGGCCAAACCAGAGACTTCCAAAGTCTCCGGTCATACTCCGTAGTCGGCACCAGAGGCTTACACCAAACGCTAGCAAATATTGGCCGAAATCTGAAATAAATAGGCCATAGTCTCCGACTGCCCTGAGATAGAACTCAGGTGTCTCCGTGCTGACAGCACCGGATACTCCGGACTGTTTCAAACAGGCACTCAACAAAACTTTAAACCGCAAATTTTTACATATGAACTCCTAAGATGAGACCAATTTTGATGGAAAGCAAATTACAGAAGTTACCATACAAAAAGGATCAATAATATAGAGAGGATACCACACATGGAAAGGTGTGGAACCATTCTCAAAAACGGGTTGATAGTATTTCCAACACCGAAAATGCAAACACAATGTGTGGATATAGGAAACTTTGCCTAGAATTGTAGAATCTAGAATTGGTCATCTAGTTCCACCATTTGGTCTGGCTAGGGAATTAAGGCCTGGAAACATGTACCGATTCCGCGCGGACTAGCTGCTAGTGTTAGATTGGCCCAAAACTTGCTTCTGCTCACCTGTACATCAAGACCAGAACCACTAATACGCATAGCACACCACTAATACGCATAGTACATCGGCCAACTATGTACAGGTTTAAACCCTCTCCGACGGATACGGTAAAACTAAATTGAGAGCCCATCTTGAAAGTACAATATTTATCCCATAAACCGGTCTCCCAACTAACATGAGACCAATAAAATAAAATCAAGATCATACCTTTAACTTGGGCAATCCACTTCAGCTAGATGAATCTTGATTTCTTCAAGCAGACCACCTTTCTCAATTCCGTTTTGCTCGGTGAAGACTCACGTATTGGTCCCCCATGCTGCACTTTCGGAAAGACTCATTTGGGCACATCTTCACATGACCATTTTCTCTAAATAGGTGGAAGGCTTAAAGCATATGATTTTTTCCAGATGTTTCTCTAAAACTTGCACTTCAACCGCAATGACGATCAATACTTGATGTTATCTTTCATGGGCAATATAAAATCTTCATTTGATGCAATCTCATAGAAAGATACCTAACCCACACAAACATACCCCACACAAATATAGCACACACATTGATCATGACCATGGGTTAGTTCACAAAGCTATATCTATATCGACATTTGATACATCTTCTACCTTTGTGTGTGGGTCATTATCTTAATAACCTCGTTTTTTCTTCTTCTCTTCTTTCATTAGATGATAATTTGAAGATAATTACGAATGATTACATACTCTTTTTCTTCAAGACATATTTGAAATATGCTCAACTCTCATATAACTGATCATCAGATAATTACTCGAACAAAAATTTGGTCATCACATCCTCTTCGTCTTGATCATGAACCTATCCATACAACTCGATAATCTTGATACCAACATATAAAATATTCTAGAAGTGGATTTGTTTTAGGTTTCATGCATCAATCAATAGAACAAAAACTCTAAAGTGGTGGAAAGAAGGTGGCCAATCCACATATAATGTAACACCTTAACAAAATCTCATCTATATACATAACTTGATAAGACTTACACATGGAGAGAAAAGAGCGGGAGCAATTTTCACTCAACTGCGAAATGCAAGACTTAAACCCAAAGCATGTACCTGAAAGAGGTAAATTCCAAGCATGTTCTGTTCCAGATAAAAACTCATGAAGATTCAACCAGAGCAGTTCTCGGCAAAGTTAAATGGTTTTACATGATAATTTTGGAGATCTACAATCCAAGGATTATAATTAAAAAAACACTGCCAAAGGAAACATAACTTCCCAAACTTGCCCACCAGAATTTTATCAAGTTATTCCTAAGTAGGATTTGTTGGATTCTTTGACGAAATAACAAGCCCTATAGTCATAGTAACTGTCATACAAATTAATCACAAAACTGAACAAGTTAACCCCCTCCAATTACTAATGGAAAAGTTTGATTATACAGCACACCCCTATCCAATTCAGCCAAGAAATCATCTTTGTCTTCATCATGAGATGCACTACACATCTAGCAACACGTGAGTTGTTTTAACCATTTCATCATAAACCACTGCTCTCAGAAAAAAAAAACTAGCCTACAAGAATTTCATTAAGTCAAACCCCTCTACAAGAAATGGCAACCAACGCCACTCCTAAAGCTTCATCAACAAACTCGTCATCAGCTAAAGCATTAACAGAGTTCAAAGGTAGTAAGTCTATACCTTCTAAATTCCCCTTTTGGCAGCATCAATATTAACCATTTTTTCTTGTCTTTCCTAAAGACTCGCGTCCTCTGAACATTTGTCTCAGATTCTTCTTGCCAGATGACATTTGCAAGCAGCTAATCATTGCTAGTCTGATCCTGACGACTGTCCCCAGATGACCAATCAATTTCCCCAAACGAGCTACCATTACTGAAATTCTCAAGCAACAGATCCTTGCCAATCAAAGTAAAACAATGTATTAGGCTTGTGAACAGGATAACCAGAGAGGTTGATATCAGGCTGAATATTTATATCCCTCATTCCAGCTTACAAGTTCTACATCCAAAATAATCAGGTCGTTTCCTTCATTCATAGCCTAAAGGTAGACAACCACTGATCAGGGGCGCTCCGCAACTAAGCTAGCGGAGCGCTTTAATTATATAGTCCTACCTACAGGTAGATGATAGGGAACACAGAAACAGCAAATCAAACAACAGCTACAACAAAGCTCGAAGGGGTGCTGTCTGTCTGCTTCCGTGGTCAGAGTGCTTGACATTCGCTTGTCGCTGCACTTCCTCAAAATGGTACGAGCAGAGCCGTACAGATGGATTATGGTCTAAGTTATAGTAAGATGCCTCGGGATTCTAGGGGTCGGTGGCGGGCGCAAAATCTGGTGGAAGAGGCTGGGGCTGTTGCTGCTTATGGTGTGGTTGAGATGGACTCAGCTGGTTGCTTTTGGTGCTCCTGTGCTTCAGCAGGTTCATCTTTAGCTTGAAGCATGCCATCAACTTGTTGTTTTTGGTGCTCCTCCACTTCTGCAGGTCCATCTTTAGCTGCACACTTCTCCTGAACTAATGGTCTTTTGTGCTCCTCCATTTCTACAAGCTTAGCTTCAAATTCAGGCATGTCCCTAACTGACTGTTCTTGGTGCTCCTTCATTTCTGCAGGTCCATATCTATCTTCGGGCATATCCGGAGCAGATTGTTCTTTGTACCCTACTATTTCCACAGGCTCATCTTTAGGTTCAGACATGTCCTGACCTAATTGTTCTTGGTGCTCCTCCGCTTCTGCAGGTCCATCTTCAACTTGAGACATGGCTTGATCTGACTGTTTTCGGTGCTCTTCCATGTCTGCCAGTTGACATTTATCTCCAGCCATGCCCAGAGTTGGCTGCTCTTGGTGCTCTTCTGTTTCCACCAATTTATGTGGATCAGGTTTATCTTGAACTTCATTGCTTGGCTGTTTTCTGTGCAAATCAATCTCTGCAGGTTCATCTTCACCTTCAGGCATGCAACCAGCTGATTGTTTATGATGCTCCTCCATTTCCACAGGCCTGGCTTCAAATTCAGACACATTCTTTACTGATTCTTGCTCCTGCGGACCATCTATAGCTTCAGGCATGTCCTGAGCAGATTGTTCTTTGTGCTCTTCCACTTCTGCAGGTTCATCTTGGTGCTCCATATCTGAAGGTCCATCTTGGTGCTCCACCATCTCTGCAGACCTGGCTTCAGCTGATTGCTTTTCATGCTCTACTATTTCTGCAGGTTTACCTTTATCTCCAGAAATGTCCTGGGCTAGTTGTTGGATCAAGTCTGCAGATATACTAGGATCAGGTTTATCTTCAGACGTGCCACCAGCAGGGTGGTAATGGTGCTCCACCATTTCTACAGGTCCATCTGTAACTTCACACATGTCCTGAGCTGACTCTTCTTGGTCCTTCTCCATCTCTGCAGGTTCATCTCCGGCTCCAGATATATCCTGAGCTGATTGCTCTTTGTGCTCCTCTGTTTCTGCAGATGCATCTTTAACTTCAGACAAGTCCTGAGTTGACTTCACTTGGGTCTCCTCCATTTCTGCAAGTTCAACTTCATCTTCAGACATGGCTTGACCTGATTCCTTTTGGTTTTCTTTTGTTTTCGCAGGCTCATCTTCAAGTACAGACCTGTACGGAGCTGATTGTTCCTGGCGCTCCTCCATTTCAGCAGGTTCATCTCCAGCTCCAGACATGGCCTGATCTGATTGTTTTTCATCCTCTTCCATCTCTTCAGGTTCACTTGGACCAGGTTGGCCTTCAACTTTATCATTACGGCTGGTACAATAAATAATACCCTCATTATTTTCAACACCTTCACAGAACAAATCATATCGTACAAGTCTACAAGAGAACTTATATTCTACTTAACCATTGATGCTTAAGGCCTCACAACATCACAACATGGTAAATATTGAAAATCACCTTCTCGATTATCTATGACAAATCAGCACCAATCAGCACAGTAGCTGCTAGAAGGCTTACAGAGATGCATTCTAATTTCTAATAGAACCATCCTGCACATTTTCTGTTTTGTGGATTAATAGACATGCTGATAGACCCTCAGCAGCACATAGGAACACAAATGCACCATCCACTTATATATTCAAATTTCAGATAAAGGGGCACAACAGTTTAGGCAAAGAGGTAGACAGGAAAGCTAATTCAGACACACTGCACGGTTATCCAGAGTTAGTTTCAATGTCACAAAAAAAGCACATATACACTAGTCACAGAGTAACATAGACTAGTAAAATACACATTTTACGAGCCTATGTTACTATGTGTGGTGTCATGCAAGGCCTTATTAATTAGGTTGTACACATATTGTCTTGACATATGTGATGTTATGGTAACATAGCTAGTTACTCCATTTGTCTCTCTCTTCTTTAATTGCATGCCACGTCATCATTTTTGTCTACGTGGCACTTATGTTACCACCTACGTTACGTTACCACCTATGTTACTCCCACTGTGAGTAGTCATACAAATAAACAGGTCCTACACTCTACGGGTGTCGAAGAGGGCTTGCACGGTTATCCAGAGTTAGTTTCCGTGTCAGAACAAAGCACACATACAAATAAACAGGTCCTACACTCTAGGGGTGTTGAAGAGGTCTTAAGCAGCAAAATAGTTGGCACAGATCAGAGGTAAGAAAAGCGGTAGACATGATATATAAAAATAATTAAACTGAAATAGAAAATATTCAAATAGTAAAAGAAAGTTGAGACGATGCAGTATACAGTTCTTCTGCTGTTCCTCTCTTTCTTTTTGCTGTTGGTCTTCTCTGTCTTCTTTTTACTGTTGTTCCTCTCTTTCTTATTCCTTTTGCTTTGTACTTTGCAATGTCTCTGCTAATAGAAATGACACGTATTTAGATGTTTTTTCGAGAGAAAAAAGTCAGAGACGATGTACGGAGTTGCTGCTACTAACCTTTCCTTGTCATCCTTTATAGGGTCATCCTTTTTGGTGATAGCATTAATGGCTTCTTTGATTGCATGAAAAGCTATCTTCTTAATCTGGCAGTTAATATTTCACAGAATTTCAGAACTAGATAAGAGTGTACAAAAGAGAGCATGTAACAGTTAAGAAGATATCAAGATGGTCAACAATGTTTAGATATAATCAAGATTAGAATTAGCATACAGATAAACACACAGATAAATTCATATACATACAACAGGAGAGTATAGAGAAACTGATCAGCAGACCTCCAGCTTGTCTTCATTCACCCTATGATCTTTTGGAAGCAGACGGAATTCTTCTGTCAGTTTCATGCACTCTTGTACATTTTCCGGAGAAACGAAGTCAAGCGCAACCTTTATACATGACTGCCAAAAAACAACGAAGCGGTTACAAAAATGTCAGAGATAATAGCGGACATTTCTATTCGAAAGTATGGCACTAACAGCAGAGGAAACCAAAAACTGCTACCATGCATGTCATATTATACCTTCAAATTTCTGACTTGGTGAGGACATCCTGCAGGGATGAAAACTGCATCTCCAAGCTTCTGTTCAAATGTCCAAGGTTCAACTCCTGCATGCAGAGTGGACAAAAACCAGGAAGTAAATCACCGGTGGAAATTTTGTATCTTCCAAAATACATCAGCACTCTTAACTGACCATATTCTTCCTTAAGCTTTCTCTTGTGCTCATTTGTTAGGTAAAAGCACTGATCATGTATAGGATGAATAACCTGAAAAGAATCAACAAATAAGCAACATGTGAATAAGATGCCATTCGGCATTCCAGGGTCAAATAGTTAACATAGCTAATCACCTGCTTAACTGGTTCATACTTGTAATGCCTAAACTCTTCTGAATGCTTCCTAAGATACTCTTGTAGTTTGCTGACATCTTCCCGTCGGAATATATCCCACAATGCACCTCCCTCTGGCTGATTATCCTCTACAAATGGGAGACCATCGTCTTTTGGCTCAATTGATATGACATTTCCATGGACCTCGTCTTCCATGCTTGCTTCCTTTTTTTTCTTTGATGTATTACCAGAACGACGGACACCTCGTCTTCGGTGTTTTTTTTTACCAGTAGGAACAGAAGTTCCTTCTGTATTATCTAGAGATTCACTTTCATCTTCATTGTTGGAACCACAACACACCGTCTCCCTCTCATTAAGAACACCTGCTTTCTCCTTTGAAATGGAAAGATCCATATGATCCCCATCACCTTCAATGGACGATCGCCCACTCACAGTCATGTTTCCATCAGCTTCATTAGCTACCATATCTTTGTGTACCCGTTCCGGCTCGTCAACTTCAGTTAATGGCTGCTTAATATTGTGGCCACATCCAACTCCTTCAGCTTTTGGCACCTTGATTAATTCTCTTAGAGCTACCGACATGTCACAATCAGATCCTTGATTTCTGCTGTCTTCAATGGATGACCGCCCATTCACAGTCATGTTTCCCTCAGCTTCATCAGCTACCACATCTTTGTGAACCCCTTCCCGCTCATCTAAAACAACATCAGCTAATGGCTGCTTAATATTTGAGCCACAACCGGCTCCTTCAGGTTTTCGCACCTTGATTAATTCACTGAGAGATATCAACCTGTCACAATCAGGATCTGTTTGTGAAGCTTGATTTTTTTTGTCCTTTATGGCCAAACTCCTTTTCTTCTTCTCAATCGCGGTAATCCTTTGGGCTTTGAGCTTTATTATGTCAGTGTGTGTGAGGATATTGACCTGTTTCAATAGGAAACAATATATCATTCACAAAACTGAACAACAAACTTGGAACACTCAACGTTGTCCAACGGAGTCACCAAAACAGAGGAACAGCTCATTGTCGCAGCTTGGTGAAGTATGTGCCTAATAGATTATGTCTGTGTGCACCAGCGTAATTTCCTCCTAAACTCTTTTTGGAACAAACACGCAAAAGTAAAATATAAATAACAATTTTAGCTTCAAATGAACTAGATGCTAACCCATAAAATGTACATATATAGCGAGGAAGCATAAGAAATATCTTTTTTTTACCGCATCAGACATGTCGCAATGAAGCTTTGTGACAGAATCACCAATTCCTAATTCCTGAGCAATCCCATACGCAATGTAAGTTTTTGGACCAAGATCTGGCTTTATGACTTCTTCTGGAAGCTTAACTGCCAGATTAAGAGGACCAGATTTATGATCTGTATATTCACGAAATGGCAGAGCCGATCTGAACTCAGCACCATGTCGTGGCAGTCGCTCCTCAAATGAGCTGTGTTGTGGCCAATCTTTAAGCTTGAGTAACACGGGCAAACCCTCTGGAGTAACAGCACCACGCGAATACCCATCAAAAAAGAAGTGAGTGTTTATTTCAACCTGCAATTTGATTCGACAACAGAAAAGGTTGGGCTAAAGAATATATCATATCAAAACAAAAATTATGGCATATCAATTTCAGAAGAGGCGACCAATGAACTCCCGCGCTTAACCCATAAAGAATATACACCAAACACTTGGGACTTGCCCGCCAACCATAACACATGCTGGTACTACACCGTATGCTGGCACAAACAGAACTTACATCCATAGAAGCTCTTTTAATCTGAATTCTTATGTTTTAACAAAAACACTAACTGTGTATTGACCGATATAGACATAAATAGCAAAAAAAGAACTACACTCCTGGAATTCACAATGTTGATTATTAATACCAATTCAGATAGAAACAAAAGCACACTGTTAACAAGAGCATCAGATGAATTTACATGATCTATGCATCCAGTAGCCTTGACATCAGTTTTTTCAATGGCAAATTATAGCAATGATATTCTATAAAAAATAATCATGATGATGCCAGTTACCTCAGACCACAATAGGCACTCAAGAGCTTCAACAGTGAGCCGCTCATGTTCATCCTTGTCTTTCTTTTCTCGTAAAGCTCGCCACATAACCATTGGTTCCCAGCTCAATCCAGAAGTTAACTCAAGCACATTACGAACAATAACAGGCTGACCCTTCAACCAGTGCTCCTGAAAATGTTCTAAAGCTCCATTTTGAACATCTCTAGCATTTGGGCAATATATGTAGTTGTCACTCGAGTTCTCTCTACAGGCCAATTTCTGCGACATACCACTGCTCATCTCACCGGAATTGGTAAAACACGAACATTTTAAGCCTCCCATCTCCAGCATTTCTTCTTTGTGGACAACTGAATTGGACTTCTCGAGTAAGTCAGAAATAACATTCTCCTTGAACAATGACTTAAGTTCAAGAACAGAATCTCCACAGCCACCAAATGCATTTGGCGGGCAAGGTATGCTTCCATCGCTATTTACCCCCCATTGTCTCAAACCAGAAGCACAATCCTCAACAGTAACTGCACTGTCCAGCAACACGTCATACTGTCCATCAGAAGGCTCTTGAATTGGAACATTATCATGACTACTTCCCTGTTGGAAATCTTCGTTGCCTTCTAACTCAGGTTGTGTAAAGATCATGCCACTTTCACTAGCAGCACCAGGATAAAGTCCATGACGAAGCTCTCGGGAGCAACTGAGGCAGAGATCGTAGGAACATTTATTGCAGCTTCTGTGAAAGTCAACTATAGATGTTCTGCAGTTGTTACTGTCAAAGGAAACTAGGAGTTAGACAGTCCAAAGAATCAAATGATGTGCACACTTCCAAATTGAAGCAAGACTAACCAGTATATTCGCTCATCTTGATCATAGTTAGCTTGAGGAATCTTCACTTCGCATGCATCAATGCCTGTTATGAGGGCAAGATTAGGAACAACAGAGCCAATGGAGTACTGACTGAATATGTTCGTAAGCTGATGATAAAGCGTACTGAAAAAACATCAACAGAAAAAACAGAGTACTGATCAATCGGTTCAACACCCTCTGTTCCCCAATATAAGACGTTTTGGCTAGCTGTTTTAACTCGCCAAAACGTCTAATATTGCAGGAAGATAGGAAGTACTAGAGAAAGACAATGTTTGAAACAACAAAGTAATGGACAGGGCAGCAATGAATAACTAACAATCATGTCCTTAAGCTGGAAATTCAAAAGATGACATTTCAACTAGCCAACAGTAATAAACTAATAATACCTTTAATGGTTGCCTCGACACTTTTCTCTTTCATCTGCTCATGGTGCAAGTCTTTCAACCATGGGAGCAAATAGTGTGCAATCCGATGTGCGCATTTAATTTTACTTTCGTCAGATACTTTCCACTTGTCAACCTGTGGAACAAATAAGAGGAACAAACAAGCAAATTAAAGTTGCTTCAGGGAATAATAATTTCGTCCTAGCTGACCCTAAAAAAGGAGTTTTTTTCATACAGCACACTATAGTACAAAACACAAATTCAAAGCAACACCAATTTTTTTATTTGCCCCTTTGTGTGCTTCAGGGTTTATGCAAGTTTAGAGGCATGGGGGTATCAAAAAAAATAGCCAACAAACAAATAAGACATGATGCAAAAAACACAAGCATACCTTCTCTATTATATTTTTCCGCAGACATGTCTTGCAGTTGCAGCAATTGCGACAAGTTGGGCAATTATTCACGAAGTCATCTTCTGTTAAATCTGGATACCTGTTCAGATAACGCGACAAACAAAAGCCAAGCCATTATGTCAACAAACACATCAATTCATTGTAAATTGACATTATGTGTTAGCATGGTGACTGAGCGGTAAGTATATAAGAAAAGACTGAAGAAACAGGCAGGCCATTGAAACAAAACCAGGTGGCCAACATGATTGCTTTTAAAGGGCACCAACCAGCGATTTATGCACACCACACAGTATCTCCTCAGATAGTCCCTGTTCTTGCAACCTAGGCACCGCACAACTCTTCCCTTGTCTCTCCTCTGGCATTGATGACACATGTTTGAAGTTGATACTTTCTTTTTTCTATCCTGCAAATTCTGCACAACTCTTCGCTTGTCTTTCCTTTGGCATTGATGCTACAAATGAGGAGGTACCCAGAAATGTAAGTGCTTCTTATATGTGTCATGTGAATCATTGCTTTAGTAACTTGAATCATTGCTAAGTCATGATTCTTATTTACATACATAGGAAGCAGATAAAAATTGGAATGTACACGTGTCCACTATAGGAAAAATGCACAAACAACATAACATTAAATTACAGATAAAGCACAAACTACCTAAGCATAGATTGTCCTAACAAGTCATCCATCACTCATGAATCCATATAACTGAAGATATGGGAGTGTCAACAAGAAAAGTAAAAGCTTCCACCTTTTCCACCTTAGGCGTATCATTTAGAAACAGATCAGTCGGCATCTTCCTAAGTCGTGTAGTCCGAGGCTCAAGAGAAGAGGGGTCAGCAACAGGATCCCTCCTACGCTTTACTGTGGGTCTTGGTTTTTCAGTTCTCTCTTCAGTGTCATTCTGCTGGAATTAAGAAATCCAGCACACAAGGGAAAAATGATAAGGATTATTGTTTTCTAGAAGAACTCACAAAACTGCATGAAAGAGGAAAAATAACCTCGGAGGAAGCCTGCAGCATGTCTTCATTGCCATTATTCACATTGTTCTCCTGTCAGCACAACCAATTACCATTAAGCATTTCTGAAAAAAGCATTCACTGCAAGCTCTTTTCGAGAAGATAAACGAAATGGAATAAAGGACCGAAGAATCGATTGGCTCCAAACAACACGGAAGAAAAACGAGCAGAATTATTGCAAATGTGAACCACGCCAAAACCAACGAATCCCCATTTCTACCTCGCCTGTTTCGGAGAGGTACATTCAATATCATGGTAGAAGCAAAGTGAGAGGCAACTTGTGGGTCTAGGGACTAGGGTGCATATTTAATTAGTTTCTTGGTTACCTCAGTGGCAGCTGGAGTCTTGGGCAGCCTTCCCCTTCCCCGTCCCCTGCCCCGGCCACGCCCGCGCCCACCTCCCCTCTGCAACACAAGAGTTAAACTTGTTAAGGATTTTTCCTTTTTAAGACAAGTCCAAAAAATTAATGCAAGAAAAGTTAATGACCATGGCAGGAGCCTGTGTCCTCTCTTCCTTTCCCTTTTTCACATCTTTCTCCTGCAACCAACGGCCAACCACCATTAATCATTCCAGGAAATCTCAGCACAAGCTCTTTCAGAAGAAAAGTTTCACTGAAGCAAAAAAAAAAAGGGGAAATACTGACATCTGTAGAAGCCTCCAGTATCTCTGCCTTAAAATTCTGCTCATTATTATCCTGACACCACAACCAAATTAGCATTAAGCACTTCTAAAAAAGATCATTGCAGGCTATTTAAACAAGATAAATGATTGCAACACAGGGAAAGAAAGAGTGCATGGAGCAATTGTGGAGTGATGACGCTTAAATCTCAAACGTTAAAATAGCATGCTGCCAGGAACAAATGAAGAAACACCAAAACTAGAATGGGAGATTTGAACCCTGAGTTAATTCTTATAATTAAAGCATTCGGAACCATTGGTCAAAACCAAACAACACGGAAGGATAGGATAACTATTGCAAAAGTGAACATCACAAAACCCAACAAATTCAATTGAACAGTCCGATCATCCCAATGGTGGTAGCAAACTGAAAGGCGACTAGCAGCTCAAGCTGGAGCAGATTTAGTTAGTTAGTTAGTTCCTGGACGGGTTACCTCGGTGTCATCTGGAGCCTTGGGCTGTCTCCCCCGTCTACACATGCCTCCTTTCTGCAACACAGGAGTGAAAGTTGATAAGTACTTACCTTTTGTAAACGAATCTACAAAACTTTATGCCATAACACAAAGAATTACCCTGGCATAAACCACTGGCAAGTCTGCCTGTTCACCCTTCTTGTCACCGTTTTCCTGCCACCACGATGAAATAACCATAAAGCATTTCAGAAAGCTCAGCGGGAGCCCTATCGAAAGAAAAAATGCAGACGCTAAAACAAAACACGAGGAGGGAGATAACAACCTCGGCAGAAGCCTGTGGCATCCCCACGTCTTCAGCCATCTCCTCACTGTTCTCCTGCCACCACAACCAAACGAACATCAAGTATACGGCAAAACCCAACAAATCCCCATTTAAACCTCTCGGATACAGCCATTACAGAAACAATCAAACACAACAGGAGGACTACGGGGCCAGGTCCTGGAGAATTCCCAACATGGAGCAGGCATAAGTACCTTGGTGGCAGCTGGAGTCTTGGACGGCCTCACACGCCCGCTTTTAGCAGCTACAGTCTTAGGCAGCCTCCCTCGACCGCGCTTGGCAGCTGGAATCTTGGGTGGCCTCCCTCGACCTCGCTTGCCACCGGTCTGCAACACATACGCGAAAAATCGATAAGGATTTCCTCTTTGTTTCCTTAAAAAATGAAACCGCATAACAGTATGCAATAAGAAATGATCACCTGGGCAGAAGCTTGTGGCGTATAATCCATGTCCTCCTTCAAATCCTCCTCCTGCGACCGACCAAGCAGCGAACAGCATCGGTCAAACATACGACAAATATTGGAAGAAAAATGTCATCCCATCTAACCCAAACAAAAAAGAAATGAAGCGGAGAGGGAAAAACACTGACCTCGGAGGAAGAATGGCCTGGCTGCATCTCCTCGCACTCAAACTTGCGCTCGCCGTCCTCCCGCTGCTGCCACCGCGACGACGAAACAACGACCATTATCAAATTTGAGTCGATTCAAAAAGAAAACCATCTCCGTGAACAGTAGTAGTGACTGGATGCAAAATCCCGTGTATCGGAAACGAATTAAGAAGCATCAGTACCGAGCACCAAACCCTAGATGTGAGGCGGCGGGCCCGCCGCCTTAGCAAAAATCCCCATAACCAGCGCTTCGGAAGCCAAGAACAGAGGGCCAAGACGACCAAGGGGAGGAGCGCTCGATTTAGAGCGGCACTGGACAAAATCCAGCGGGAGGACTCCTAATTCGCGCCTCGCGAAAACCCTAGCAAAACCCTATTTCCGCCGCAATGTCCAGCGAGTAAAAGAGAGAGAGAACATCCTAAACGTCCCCCAATAGCCAGGAGGAACACCGCAATGTCCAGCGAGCGGAGGCCCCAACCCGCTTATTAGAAGGAGAACGGAACAGGGGACCCGGCGAACCTCCCGTGACCACCACGGCGGAAGCGAGCCGGGAGGCGGCTCTGGCGGAGCTCGAGAGTGGTGGTGGTGGTAGTAGAGGGGGGGACCTAGAGAGTACGGGTCCTGGGTTACCTCGATTGCGGCGGCGGCGTCCGGGTCCTTGCTCGGCCTCCCCGGCGGGCGGCCCCGCTTCCCACGACCGCGGCCCCGCTTGGGCGGCATCCTCGGCGGCGGCGGCGGGAATCGGAAGAATCGGCGGGGGTGACGTGGCGAGGAAGGGAGGGGAGGGTCGGGTCGGTCGCTGGTCTCGGAACCGAAGCGACGAGACGATGATGTTTATGTCGGCTTGCGCCGAGGCGGCAGGGACCCCACGTGTCAGCGGGCGATACGCACGGACGCCGAGGAGGAGAGGAATAGAATCCTACTAGTTTAATCCGTTTCGGTTTCCCGCTGGCGGTTTCAAACTTGGAAAATGAATCGCCCGCGCGGTGACCCGGAAAATGTACAGTACCAAAGTTCGACACCATTCCAAGTTTGCATTGCAGCTCCGGGAACATAGTAGTACCAAATTGGCAAATAGCAGTGCAAAATTTTGAACACGGCTGTTGTCCCACGTCGATTTTTGTTTCCAAAAAATGCACACCGATGTTCAACAGCCGGTGCCGAAGGACAAAAACATTTTTGAGGTATGGCAGACTACAGACGCCAACAATGTGGATGATGATGATGATGGTGTGGGCCAAGATAGTGAGGAGAGACAACAATAGCACCAGGTTGTGAGAAGAAGAAGAAGAAGATAGTGTCGAACTCTCCACCTTGACCAGCATTGATCAAGTACCTTCATGCATAGAACAAGCGTGAAACTGAATGTACAAGTCGCCATCATCATAATCTCCACGGATTAATTGAGGATGATGATGTCGAACTATCCCCCTCGATCCACATTGATCGAGTACCTTCCTGCATAGAACGACCGTGGAATTGAAGATACAAGGGTCGCAACGTCGTCATAATCTCCGCGGATCAATTCCCTCCATGCATCTTGATTTTTTTTTTCCTCTAAACTTTATCTCTATATATCGGTTTTCCTCTAACCTCACATCTAGATCCTTTTCCCCTCTAAACCTCATGTTTATATCAGTTCTTCCTCTAAACCTCACCTCACGTCTAGATCGGTTTTTCCTCTAAACCTCGCGTCTACATCGGATCTCGTTCTCTCTCTCTCTCTCTCTGACATCCCTCCAATGCTAATTCTCCCTTGAACATTGCTTAGCGACTTGGCAAACGTCGACATAATGTCGATGGATGGTCAACGCCACATGTTGCCATTGAGGCTACGGGTAAACCATAGTCAGGAAGGATACAAGCCAGACTGCACTGGAATTTTTTTAGCAAGTTAGAATAGAAAAACAGCAAAGCTTGGGCACGACCATTTTTGCGGAAATAATCCCAGAAAGTCATGCTTTCACGTTTGCTATTATGTATATTAAAAAAATTACATAAAAAATTGCGGCGGCGGCATCCGGGTCCTTGCTCGGCCTCCCCGGCGGGCGGCCCCGCTTCCCACGCCCGCGGCCCCGCTTGGGCGGCATCCTCGGCGGCGGCGGCGGGAATCGGAAGAATCGGCGGGGGGAGGTGAGTGACGCGGCGAGGAGGGGCGGGTCGGGTCGGCTCGGCTCGGTCGCTGGTCTCGGAACCGAAGCGACGAGACGATGATGTTTATGTCGGCTTGCGCCGGGGCGGCAGGGACCCCACGTGTCAGCGGGCGATACGCACGGACGCCGAGGAGTAAAATCCTATAGTTTAATCCGTTTCGGTTTCCCGCTGGCGGTTTCAAACTTGGGAAATGAATCGCCCGCGCGGTGACCCGGGAAATGTACAGTACCAAAGTTCGACACCATTCCAAGTTTGCATTGCAGCTCCGGGAACATACCAAAGTAGTGCAAAATTTTGAACACGGCTGTTGTCCCACGTCGATTTTTGTTTCCAAGAAATGCACACCTAATGTTCAACAGCCGGTGCCGAAGGACAGAAACATTTTTGAGGTCTGGCAGACTACAGAGTAACAAACAAGATCAACGTCAACAACGTGGATGATGATGATGATGATGATGATGATGATGATGATGATGATGATGGTGGTGGTGGTGGTGGTGTGGGCCAAGATAGTGAGGAGAGACAACAATAGCACCAGGTTGTGAGAAGAAGAAGAAGAAGATAGTGTCGAACTCTCCACCTTGACCAGCATTGATCAAGTACCTTCATGCATAGAACAAGCGTGAAACTGAATGTACAAGTCGCCATGTCGTGGTGGTATCACGGCAGATGCCATAGGATGGCTAATTGTGTGGGGCCGATGGACGCTGGTGAATCCGGGGAGGGCTAGCGAGCTAGGGAGCTCACACGAAAGATGGCAAGGAATCACCAAAACCGACTTAGGCAGGGAAGAAACCGCAAGAACACACGAAGAACACACTCAAAACCACAAGCAAACACAAACACGCACGATGTACCCAGGTTCGGGGCCCTCGTGAGGAGGTAACACCCCTACTCCTGCCTTGCCTCTCTCTATATGTGTCTCACAAGATCTACAAGGTGCTACTTGAGCTGTTTTGGTAAAAACTAGGATGAACTACCGAGGGAGGAGGAGTAAATGCCCTAGCAATGAATGAGACTATAGTTTTGGCTCTCTGGTTGGTGTCCCTCTCACAGGAGGAGTTATGGCGCTATTTATAGAGGTCCGGCCGAGTTGCCCGGAAACCCTAGCTCCTCCGGGCCCCACCGGACAACAGCTACAGTCCAACGGTGATGTCGACATCCCTACCACGACCTAGCCGCCGAGCTATCCGACATAGGTCGAGGTAGGCCATGATGCCTCTTGCCGTAGCCGCCGCCGGCCTAGGTGATGATGCTTCCCCTGTCAGAGACAGGACGTGTCCTCTCCAGGCCTTGTCTCCTGTCGGTCAGTTGCCCGTACAGTGGAATAGTCACGTCGCCCTTGTCTTGTGCCTTTTGTCCCGCGCCCGTGTCAGACGGGAGGTGACTTAGCTTCCGTGTCAGATGGGTCGGTGTCCTTGCAGTGTACTTGCCCTTGACTTATGGTCCGACATAGGATATGCCGGACGGCCTTGCTCTACCCGGCATAGTTATGCCGGATCCTCCGTCGTGTCCCGGCAGGGATGTGCCGGGCCTGCTTACTCGGAACGCCTTCCAGAGTCCCGGTACGTCTATGCCGGAACCTCCTTCCTGCACACCATAAATAGAGAGACAATGCCGACATGGTTATGCCGGTCAGGTTATGTCGGTCCGACCCACGCTAGTCTACCAGTGTTTCCTGCCTTAGCATCTCCCACGCCGGGTGTATGTCGGCTACCTCCGACACACCTCCTAGCCGTCTTTACTCACAGCCCGAGTCACCCAGGACCCTGCTCACTAGCGCCGGTTTCTGATACTGCACAAGAGAATGCCCCTAGGCCCAGCTACACGAAGATGTCTTAGGCTTGCTCCCAAAGACATCTTCGAGAAGCTGGTTCTTAGGAGAAATCTCTGCCTCTGCCTGAATGAGAGTGAGGGGCTGGGGGTCTATTTATAGTATCACCCGGAGAGACAGCCTGGCCCCTGCCCCCCCAATAGGGCACCTCTTGACCTTTCCCAAGAGCCACCTCCTGCGCACCCCCAAAAGGCGTCCCTTTACCTCCCGAAGAGTCATATGACCTTTGGCGTCAGGCAAAGGATAGTTACCACGGTAAATACGAGTATCTTACCCTCGACTTTACCCTACCCGGGGGTAGCCCCCCGACACTAGTCCCCGAAGCTGGTGTAGTCCTGCAGCCTTGGATGAAGGGCTGCATCAGATTTAACCAAATAACTGCCTTGAACCAATAGCCGACAGTACTATGTCGGGTAAACCAATTGCTCCGACTTGCTCAAGTCGGTCACTTTTAAGGCCCTCCGACACCACCATGCCGGCATGATAAGAAAACTTCGGCATGCCTATTCCGACATACTGTAAAATCATCCGATATTGCCATCTTGATTTGATATTGAGCTCTCAACCATTCTTGGTTCTTGTTCCGGTACCTCCGACATCAACAAATCTTTTCTCAGATCTTCTCCCGAGACGTGTCACACACACGCTGCATCATCCCGAGAAATGCGCCACGTGGTCTGACAAGCCGTCGCGCAGGCCCCACAAGTCGTCACATCCTGCAGACACTCGAGTAGTTTGACCCCGAGGCGCCTCCTCGATTCCTGGGTTGACAACCGCACCCGATCCCGCCGCGAACGGTTCCTATTCTGTAACCCACGGTGTGGCCGATCGTGCGGCCATAACCGCTCCATCCGCGCCAACCGCCGCAGACACGATCCCACGATCCGTTCGAAACGAACGGGCGGGAAAAACGGTAACCGCATCTCCTCCTTCCCTCTTAAATACGGCGGCGAGATTATCTTTCTTTTTTCCTCCGCATCATCTTCTTCCCTGTTTCACTCCCGCTCCCGAGCGAACCGCCGCCGCGACGCACGCTGCGCACGAACCGCACGCCGGAGATCTCGACGCCGACGATCGGAAACCGCCACGCCACCATCGGGACGAGAACTTTTCGCGCCGCGCCTCCACCTTCTCTGGTGAGTTTCTTCTCGATCCCCGCTAGATTCATCTCACGCTCGGCCACAGCGACCCTTCTCCTATGTTCTTCTCGAGGATGAACTACGCCCCATGGTACCTCACCCACAGATCTTCATACTCGTTTTTGCCGCGGTACCTTTGATTTTTCCTGGCCAGATCTGGTTGTAGACTCCACCTTCACATTCCCGTAGCATTGCTAGGGTTCTTCTTCATTAGAACCATTTACTTTTCTTTTACATGGCCCTGTCAGATCTTGGTTATTTTATCCCGGTTATTGACCGTGCTCTTTCTTTGCCGACATGTCACATGCTTCTTCTCGGTGCACCCGACTTAACACATTGCTTATGCCGCAGGCCAGCTCCGACATGTCTTCTGAAGCCGCCGACATGAGTACCGAGGGAGTTCGGGGAGGATGGGAAGGTTCCGACGCGAGCCAAGACGACATCGACTGGCTGCGCCAGACTCATCGCATCCCGGAGGAGGTCATTTGCCGACTTCCCGAGGGAGAGAACGAACCGCAAGCCGAACCCGGGGAGCGGGTAGTCTTCGTCACGCATTTCGAGCGTGGCTTTGCCCTCCCGGCGAGCCCTTTCTTCCGCTCTTTCCTCGACTACTACGGCCTTCAACCCCACCATCTTCCGGCTAATGCCATCACCCTTCTCTCCGGCTTCGTGTCCTTCTCGGAGGGATGTCTCGGCCTCTGGCCGGTTGTCAAGCTTTGGTCCAAATATTTCCAACTCCGGAAGCAGAGCATACCCAATAAAGGCGTCAAGGACAAGGAGATGACTGCCTGCGGGGCCGCCATCGTAGTTCCTCGGCGAGAGTCCGACTTCCCTCGGATCTCGGGCCTGGAGTCCTGCCGCAAATGGCAACGGAGTTTCTTCTACGTGAGGAACCCCGACTCGGCTGAAGGCAACGAGGAGGAGGCCGAGTTCCTCAATCTGCCCGAGTTCAACATTGCCCCTCCCACTGCTCAGCTTCACTGGAGCTCCGACCAGAAGACGTCGGACCCGGAGGTCGATGAGATTCATGAATACCTTCTGTCAATCAAGGATGAGCTCACGGCCGAGGACCTGCTATGTACGTTCGTCAGCCGCCGGGTTTGCCCCCTCCAGGCCCGGGTTCACAAGATCTGCCATATGAGCGGCCGATATGACCCGACTCGGGTCAGCATCTTCACGCTTACCCAGGCGCAGGTATATCGGCGGGTCCAAGCCATTGCCCAGGCCGAGATGGACGAAGATTGGACCTGGGGGCTGAGGCCCTACTCGCGCTCTCGTCCTCCACCGCAAGTAAGCTCGCTCACTTAACCGACCTAAGCAAATTTCCGACTAACTCATGCCGCAACCATCTTTTTACTGATATGATATTCCTTCTCTTCTCTCGCAGAGGTTTGCCCGGCAGCTCATTGAAGATCAGAGTCATGCCGTGGGAGAGTGGCACCCGGACCTTCCCGTCCCGGAGGTTCTACCGAGAGAGGATCCGGATGACGAGGATCATCTGTCCATTCCACTGGCTCGTGCCCCTGCCCCGGGTAAGCCTCGTGCCCCCGTTCCAATCAACGAGTGGTCCGATGACGACGAGGATGAATGTCGAATCATTGACGTTATTGACGCTACTCCTCTCAACTTCGCGCCCCCAGCGCCTCCGACAACCGCTACCTCCACGAAGCGAGCCGGCACCGGTACGTCGGATGCTGGCGGCTCTGAAGCTGGGGCCAAGATCGGCAAGAAGCCGGCAACCAAGCCGCCCAAGAAGAAGAAGGGCCCTCCGACTTCCACCGGGTAAGCCGGTCTCCCGACCCTACTTGCATTGTGCTACTCTAATTTCTCTAACAGCGCCTTCCGAGTTAACACACAATTGTCCCGAAACAGCGCCCCACTGAAGCTGAACCCGGCCGGACCCCAAGGTCGGAGGAACACTGAGGATGCCGGGTCGACCCGCGCAGAAGGCTCCCCGACACGCAGCAGCCGGGCTGCCACACCGCCACGGACCGCCAGCGCCGCGCCCGGGAGAGATAGAGGGGCCTCCGACCGGGACGTCGGATCCGGTGGGGACGTCCATTCCCGCACCCCGGGACGACCTCAAGCCGCGGCGTCTTCACCCCAGCCGGGAGGGTCCCGACAGCCGCCGACACAACGCCCCCCGCAGCAGCAACAACAGCAACAACGGCAGCAACGGCAACAACAACAACCGCAGCCGCAGCCACAGCAACAACAGCAACAGCCACCGATCCGGACTCAGCAACAGAGGCGCCCGCAGCCCTCAGACGCTAACACTTCCAAGGTGATTATCACGCATTCCGGGTCGGCCGCCTCGGGCCAGCGTGAAGGGAAATCTGCGGCTACCGGCAAGACCACGGACCATAAGAGAGGTGAGGTTCCTCCGGGTAAAATCCTAGTGGTACCTCCTCCTCGCGTGGCAGTCAAGACAGCCGCATTACAAACGCTAGAGGCCACTGCCGGCCAAGCTCCTCCTGCTGCCGAGTTGCTCATCCTGGGTGATGACTGTTCAGGTTCGCTGGAGCAGTTCAACCTGGACTAGAACGCTGCCGACACCAGCGAAGTATCCTCCTCGGACCCGAACGTCCGACATCCTGCCGGCCCCGGGAAAATCGCCCAATCTTTGCATACTTTACAGTGTGCAGTTCTCCGGATGACCCGGGATGCCGAGGTAAGTCCCTTAAATATACATATCCCCACTAGTCCCCGAGATTCGTGTTGAGTAATCGAAACTCGACTGAGCGAAGATTACTCGGCGGGAATCTTCTTATAAACGTGTTAACGCCTTGCCTCATTCCAGACATGCAACAAGGAGCGGACCAAGTTGTTTCAAAAGCTGCTCGTCAAGCACAGTGCCCTCCGAAAGAAGTACAAGACTCTTCAGGCGGCACAAGGTACTCCCCATTCTTTACCGACATACTTCTTCTTTTCCTACTTCCTCTTCTAATATTCCCGACTCGCCGACCTTGTCAGCTGAAAAAGAAATCCAAGTTGCCGCTGCGCATAAGTCTGCACTTGAAAAGGTGCAGGCCGAGGTAAACCGGCTTCGCCAAGAACTCGCGCAGTCCCACCAGGAGAAGGCCGAGATGACGAAGGCCATGGATGAGGTCCTTGTGTCTCAGGAGGAGGTTGTTACGGATCTCCAATCTCGCGCCGCCTTGGCCGAGGAAAAATTGTCCCTCCTGATGGCCAAGTGCGACATCTGGCTGGGTGAACTGCAACGGATCAATTAGCAAATGAACAGTAAGTCTCCTTCCTTTTCCGTCTTGCTTATTCGGTTTCCCACATGACTTCACTAATGCCGGTTTGCCTTCTAACCCGACAATAGCTTTTTTCTCGTCAGAGTACTTCTCGCACTCGCAACTTGCTGCTGTCCAGGCTGTCAACAAGGCCCGGGGTAAGAGAGCGCATCTCGGTCCCATCTCGACTGAGTGGGACGTCGAGGATCATCTGATAGCCCTTAACGCGCGCCTCGTCCCCCTGAAAAGCATCGGCCTAGGACTGCTTGATGCCGGCATTGCGGTCTTCCGGCAATTGTGGCCCGGCATCGAGCCTCCCAAAGATATTCCCGGGTTGGCCGAAGAACTGAAGAAGGCCGAGCTAAGACTCCGGGAGTGGAGATCCTCTGCTGCTCGCGCCGGAGCGGATCAGGCCTTGTCCTTTGTACTATCCTGGTACGAAGAGATTGACCTGGACCAAGTCACGACGCAGCGCGAGAACTCTGCCTGGACCACCGAGCCGGCCAAGATCCAGCGCCGTCGAGAGGCCGCCGACTACATGGCCAAGTACTCGCGCCCTCATGAATTCGTCGCCGGCGTCGTCTACTCTGACGATGACGAGTCCGATACCGAAGCCGGCGAAGACGAAGATGAAGAGGAGGCCAACTCGGAGGAGACCGCCGACATGGACACCGAGGAGGGAGTCCCCGAGTCCACTGCGCAGACCCCGGAGTCTGGGACCGCGGCTACCAACACCGAGGAGCCTACTGCCGCCGTCTCCACGTCCGCCGCCGCCGACACCACTGCGCCGGGAGCAACCGACGTCACCAAGTCGGCCACCACCGACACCGGTCACCCGGAAGCGACCGGCTCCGCTGTGCCACCTGCGCCCGAGACTCCCTCCGAGCAACCCTCTTCTGCCGCCTCTGCATCGATTTCCACTCCTGCTGCCGAGACCACTTAGGCAAATTTATTAAATCCCCGGAATGCCGGATGCACATGTAACATGTACCATTTTAAGTAAGAAACTCTGCTACTCCGCCTTATTGAATCGAACAAGCATGCTGTCATGTCGGATCTCTTTACACCGAGTCCCCGGGTTTACTTTCTCGTTTACTATACTTAGCGATTTTTGCTCTTGTCTACCATATAGGCGTTCGACAGCCGAGTCACAAAATCACGACTATAGCATACGGTACTCGAAAATGCCCGAGTAACGGTTTAAAGGTATTCGACATAACGAAAAAATAATTAAAAACAGGGTTAGCACACAACATGTGCCGAATTGCTTTTATACCGAGTCCCCGAGTTCGTTTTCATGTCTACCATCTTCCACTATCTTTGCTCTTGACTACCACTCTGGGCATTCGTCAGTCGAGTCACAAGATCACTTCACACAGCATACATTACTTAACTTTGAAGCAGGGTTGAAAGCTTATTCGGCACATGGACCATATATACGAAACATACGATGCAGTCCTCGAGTTTCACTTCGAGACGCCGACATACAAATAATAAAGAAATAACTGAGATACAAACACAAGTAAAGACCGGGCAGTCCCCGAGTTCATCCCAGGGTGCCGACATGCAAAAGACATAAGAAAGAAACAATCATGCGGATAAGGCAGCCCCCGAGATACATTTCGGGGTGCCGGCATTTTATTCATAAGAGACCGAGATACATACACTGTGCCCTTAAGTGTGAAAGGGACGAAGCAGAGCTACATTCCATGGCCGTTTGGTTTCCTCTCCGGCTTTATCCATTACACCTTTTCTGGCTTCCTGTGCATCTACAAGATAATAAGAGTCGTTGTGCAGAGCTCTGCTCACAACGAAGGGTCCTTCCCATGGCGGTGACAACTTGTGCATGCCGGCAGTGCGCTGTATCAGCCTCAGCACTAGATCTCCTTCTTTAAACACCCAGGGGTGCACCTTCCGGCTATGATAGCGTCGGAGGTTTTGCTGGTATATTGCTGGCCGAGATAGGGCCAATTCTCTTGCTTCCTCAAGCAAGTCGACATCGTTCTCTCGGGCCTCTCTTGCCTCGGTCTCTGTAAACATTGTCACTCTAGGCGAGTCATACTGTATGTCGGTTGGTAACACTGCCTCTGCACCATACACCATAAAGAATGGTGTGTACCCGGTGGATCTATTGGGTGTGGTCCGGAGACCCCATAGCACTGCCGGTATCTCTTCTATCCAGCATCCCGGAGTCCGCAGGAGTGGTTCTATCAGTCGGGCTTTTATGCCGGCAAGCACCAATGCATTGGCCCTTTCGACTTGTCCGTTCGCCTCCGGGTGCGCCACCCATGCCACATCAAGCCGGATTCTCTTTTCAGCACAGAACCGAGCAAACTCCCCTACTGCAAAATTGGTGCCATTGTCGGTGATAATGCTATGGGGGTAACCATATCTCAGTATGATATCCTTCAAAAATGAGACGGCAGTAGCTCCATCACACTTCCGAATCGGCTTCACCTCGACCCACTTGGTGAACTTGTCCACCATGACTAGTATATGAGTCATGTTACCTCGTGCCGGCTTGAATGCACACACCATATCCAAGCACCATACTGCAAACGGCCAAGTGATGGGGATTGTCTTCAACGCTGCCGCCGGCATGTGTATTCTGTGGGCAAATCTCTGGCAACCTCCACACTTCTGGACGATATCCTCCGCTTGCTGCAGAGCCGTGAGCCAGTAAAACCCATGCCGGAAAACTTTAGCCACCAATGCCCTTGAGGAAGCATGGTGACCGCACTCCCCTTGATGTATCTCGAGGAGCATCTCCTGCCCTTCTTCCGGCTCGACGCATCGCTGTAACACCTCGGTGACACTCCTTTTGTACAGCTCTTGGTTGATAACCGTGTAGGCCTTGGATCTTCTTACCACTTGCCGAGCTTCAACCTCATTGTCGGGCAGGGTCCCATCCACAATATATGCCATAATGGGATGCGCCCAACCCGGCACCGGCCTCCCAGGGAAGATTGGGGCGTCTATCTCCATAGGTTCGGCCGACATCACCTCTGCCGACGTATCCTGCGCAGTCCCCGGGTTTAGCCAAATGCTCCCGACATCAATCTCCATGGGCACAGCCTCTGCTTCCGAGCTCTTCAGGATAAAGATGGACTCTGACTCGGGTGATGGCTTGATTGACGGTTTCCTCAAGTGCTCCAAAGCTATACCGGGTGGGACCGCGTCCCGCGATGACCCCAACTTGGACAGTACATCAGCAGCTTCATTTTCTCCCCGGGGTATGTGCTTGAACTCGCATCCTTCAAAAAATCCGGAAATTTTCTGCACATGGAACCAATATGACGCCATGTTGGCATCCAAAGCATCCCAATTCCCCGACACTTGCTGCACCACCAAGTCCGAGTCGCCATAACACTCTATCCGACGAATGCCAATTTCCTTAGCGATCTTGAGGCCATGCACGAGTGCCTCATACTCGGCCACATTATTGGATGCCGAGAAGTGAATTTGGAGCACATATTTCAGTACATCTTGCTTCGGTGAGGTGAGGACTACTCCGACACCCAATCCGATATGTGCCTTGGACCCATCAAACTGCATCTTCCAGAAGTTGAAGTCGGGCAGCGAAGGCTCATACTGCATCTCGGCCCAGTCCACCAAGAAGTCCGGCAGCGCCTGCGACTTAATGGCGTCTCTTCTTTCGTAAGCCGGGGCGTACGGAGATAATTAGATGGCCCACTTGGCAATTCGGCCGCTGGCATCTTTGCACCCGATAATCTCGGACAAGGGGGCCTCGCTCACCACTGTGACCGGATGTTCTTGAAAGTAGTGCTTTAACTTGGTGACCGCCAGGTATACGCCATAGGCCATCTTCTGGTAGTGCAGGTAATTCTGCTTGGAGACGGAGAGCACCTCGCTCAGATAATACACGGGCCTCTACACAACCTTATCACCTTCTTCTCGTTCCACCACCATTACCACGCTTACAACCCGGTTTGTAGCCGCGATATAGAGCAACATCGGCTCCTTGGGTAATGGGGATGCCAACACTGGTGCGTTTGAGAGTGTCTTTTTCAGGTCATTAAAGGTTGCATCGGCTTGCGGTGTCCATACAAAGGTTTTGCTCTTTTTCATGAGCTGATATAGAGGCAAAGCTTTCTCTCCTAACCGGCTCACAAACCGACTTAGGGATGCCAGGCACCCGGTGAATTTTTGTACATCTTTAAGGCAGGTGGGCAGCTTCATGCTCTCGATAGCACGGATCTTGCCCGGGTTAACCTCAATACCCCGGCTAGACACCAGGAAACCGAGTAATTTTCCGGCCGGCACACCGAAAGTACACTTCTCCGGGTTAAGTTTCATTCGAAATTTTCTCAAGTTAGCGAACGTTTCTCTTAGATCATCGATCAGAGTGGATTTTTCTTTTGTTTTTATGACTATGTCGTCGACATACACCTCCGCATTCCGACCTATTTGTTCATGCAAGCATTTCTGCATGCATCTTTGATAAGTGGCACCAGCATTTCTCAACCCGAAGGTCATGACACGATAGAAATAAGCCCCGTACGGGGTAATAAAAACAGTCTTTAATTGATCAGCCGGGTTCAAAGGTATCTGGTGAAAACCAGAATATGCATCTACAAAAGACAAAAGCTCACACCCGGCAGTGGAGTCAATCACTTGATCTATCCGGGGGAGCGGGAAGGGATCCTTCGGGCATGCCTTGTTGAGGTTGGTGAAGTCGATACACATACGCCACACCTTGGCCAGGAGAGGGTCATCCTTTTTCTTCTCTACCAGGACCGGGTTAGACAACCAGTCCGGGTGCAGCACCTCCATCACAAATCTAGCCGCAAGCAGTACGGCTAGATGTTCCATGATCGCAGCTCTTCTCTCGTCCGAGAGACGTCTTGTTGGTTGCTTCACCAGCTTTGCATCCGGCCTGACGAATAAAGAGTGCTCAGCCAACTCCCTCGGAACTCCTTGTAGGTCATCATTCGATCATGCAAAGACATCCCGATTCTCACGGAGGAAGTCGGTGAGCTCGCCTTCCTATTTGCTGTCCAGGCTGGTGCCAATGATTACTGGGTGCTCTGGGTTAGCCGGGTCCACCACGACCTTCTTGGTCTCCTTTGGCGGCGGGAAGGAAGCATGCTGCTCCGGGTTCGCCATCCCGGGCATGCCGAGTTGGGAGGCTTGGGCCAGCGTCACCACCTGCTGGATTCTCTTCTTCTCCTCGGCTATGACCAAGGACTAGGCCAAGCATGAGCCGGCAGTAGCACACTCGATAGAGCGCTTGTAGTCGCCCGAGATGGTGATTATGCCATTCGGGCCCGGCATCTTCATCTTCAGATAACCCATGTGAGTCGAGATCATAAACTTGGCCAGAGCAGGTCGGCCAACCAGGGCATGGTATGGACTTTCGAGGTCCACCACCTCGAACTCAAGGCTCTTAGTCCGGCAGTTCTCCCGGGTTCCGAACAGCACATCTACCCAGATTTTGCCCATAGGCGAACAAGAAACCCCCGGCACAATGCCATGGAAGGTCGTGCTAGTCGGCAGCAGTGTGTTCAGGGACACCCCCAACTTCAGCATAGTGTCCTTGTACATGATGTTAATGGCACTGCCATTGTCGACCAGGACTCTGCTGAACCGGACGTTGATACTCGGCCCGATGAATGTCGGGTCCACCACTAAGGCGTAGCCTCCCGACTTAGGCATGACTCGGGGGTGATCCTTCCGACCCCAAGTGACCTCCATCTCGGACCAGTGCATGAACTTGGGCACAGCCGGCATGACTGCGTTCACCTCGAGTGCGCGCTGGCGCCGACTCTTCTTGTCAGTGGGCTCGGTCACAAAGACCACATAGCTCTGATGAGCTTCCTGATAATCGCCCTGTGGGTACCTGCCCTGGTTGCTAGGACCGGCATTGTTGTTACCCCGGACGTTCACCATATTTACCGGCCTTGCCGGTGGTCGCCTCTGGGCTGGCGGATTAACCCGGACAGCATTGGCCCCACTTACTGGTGCCGGCGGTCTTGGAGCTGCGGGCCTTTCTGGGGCAGTTACCAGAGATCCTCCTGGTGCGCCTTCTCGCCGCATGCGCTGATACCATCTGCACCGCCGAGTTGTGTGGTTAGCCGGTCGGTTGGGCTCTAATGTGTGATAGCAGCAGGGTTTGTCCAGCATCTCCTCATAAGTCAAGGGCTTCCTTTGCCCGGCCCAAGTCTTCTTTACCTCCTGGTTCTGACCCCAAGCCTGGCCGTTGGTCTTCTGACGCTGGTTACTATCGGCATCGCCTTGTTCCCCGGTTACCGCCGCCACCTGTTGCGAGGCATAGCGAAAGTCGGGCTCCCTCCTCTTG
Source organism: Poa annua (assembly GCA_026929855.1). Lineage (NCBI taxonomy): Eukaryota > Viridiplantae > Streptophyta > Magnoliopsida > Poales > Poaceae > Poa > Poa annua. Next base: position 1,924,504 of record CM049436.1, read on the forward strand.
TGTCCGAAATCCTGACAGTCATTGTTTCTGCCCGGTCCGGATCTGTTGTTCCCAACGAAAAAATAGCGCGCTATTTCGCGCTAAATAGCACGTTATAGCTTATTTGGAGAGACCACACTATATTTAGCCAAAAGTTGACGCTACGAAGCTAATGGCGTTTTTAGCGGGCTAAATCGCGCTAAATCGTGTTACGCTATAGCGCGCTAAAAATATTCTGGAAATAGCGTGAGTCCAAAAGAAAACCAAAGCGGTAAAGTCTAAAACAAAGCCCAACACGCCCTAAACAAAGACTCCACCACATCGATCTAACCTAAACCAATCAGTTCCTCTTCCTCTGCTATTCACACAGGAACGACACAGGCGGCGGCGGAAGCACATCCTCCGCCGGCTCCACGGCCAGTTGCAGAGACGCGCGTACACAAAGCTAGCTCCTAGCAGATCAAACTAGTACTACTTGGTTTTAGCCAGAGGCTCATATCGAGACTTGCTCTTTGCTTTATTGCTTTGTCTCACGGTCTGTTTACAGAGTACCCCGATTGGATGCAATTTGGTGATTCTTCTAGTGAATATGAAGCTGATGCATGCGAATCTGATTAGAAGTTTAAAACAGTTTGTCTTTTAGAGTTTGTTAATCTTTTCATGGATTTATGTCTCATGTTTATGTTTGTGCATGGATTTGAACGTGACATTTGTATCTGGTTAAGTGGTTATGCATGTATTGCTTCTTGACAAATATTTAGTGCTGAAATTTTTATTATTTAAGATATATCTCACATTTTTTTTCACCGCGCTATTTTGAACGTAGCTTCGCTATAGCCCGCTATAACTTGTATAGCTTTTGGAGGAGGGCCGCGCTATTTTTGATAGCACGCTATTTTTTTCCTTGGTACTTGTTCCCCGGGTTCCTCCTACTCGGTTCGCCCGAGTCCAGCTGAGGTTGCATTGGATCACCGAGAGCATAGCTGTCGGCAATTCTCATTGTCTCGGCCAAGGTGGCCGGCATCTCCCTCTGCAGTTTCTGCCAAAGCATGGAGCCGTGTCGGCATCCCTGCGCAAACCAAGAAATGGCTTGGGCCTCCACAACCCCTTCGCAGGAATTGCGAATTGTGCTCCACCGAGTCAGGTACTCTCGGTCCGTTTCGTTGTCCCTCTGCCTGCACATCGCAAGCTGCTGAGGTCGGTTTGGTCTCTTGTAGGTGCTGGAGAAGTTGCTGACAAAGGCTTCCTCGAAGTCCAGCCAGCTGTTGACACTTCCCTCTCTCAAGTTGTTCAGCTAGATCCGGGCTGGCCCCTCTAGCATCTGCGGGATATATCTCACCGCCCACCGGCGGTTTCCCCCCGCAATGTGCACTGCTGTCACATAGTCAGTCAACCAGTCCTCCGGCTTGGTGCTGCCGTCATACGTCTTGGCTCCCCTGTTCAACTGAAAGTGGGGGACATGCTGCTCCGACGTAATCCCGGGCCCAAAACAAGAAGGACCAGGTGGGCCTTGCTCCTCCATCAGCTCGGATCGATATATTCGATCCAGCTTATACCAGGCATCATTTGGATCCAACTGCCGAGTTCCCAGTCGTGACCCCAGAGCACTCTCATACGCATGATACCCGGCTTTGGCCATTGCCGAGTTGCCGTCATCGTATCGGCTGGCTCCCTGTAAGGGTGGGCATAAAAACCGATGACCGAAAACCGAAACCGAAAAAACCGAGACCGAAACCGAACTGACCGAGACCGAAAAGACCAATACAAATTTGGGTAGTATATTAAAATAGACCGAAATTAGTTTAGAAATTCGGTCTGCACATCTAGATAACCCGAATAGACCAAATGACCGAATTTATATGCTAGCAAGCATTCCACCTTTTTTTTCGTTGCTCCCTGGTTTTGTTAGTGGTTGATGTCTTGTTCGTTATCTCAGATTTGTGAGATGTGAGTTACTATATGCAGTTGGGATACCATTTTATGTTGTCACCGTATGCTGTTATGCTATCAATTTTGTATATACTTGTGCAAAGTTTACTGCCACTATTTCCAGGTTTGTGATGCCACCGAAAGGTGTTGTGCTGCCATTTTTTTTCCTACCAATATATATACTTGGACTGCCATTTCTTAATTTGGTCAATTTGGTCATGACCGAAGACCGGACCGAAAAAACCGAAAACCGAATACATAAAGACCAAAAAGACCGAACATAATATGGTTAGCATTTCTGGATAACCGAAATTATCGGAGACCGAATAGACCGGACCGAACAAACCGAAAAAACCGAACGCCCAGGCTGAGCTCCCTGTCCAACCACTTGCCGCTGTGGCACCGCTCCGACAACCTGACGCCTCGGGGCCTGATCCTGCACCGGATAGCGAGGTGGATGCTCGCGACCAACCGAGTTGACATTTCCGACATTCCGATTACTCGGAGCCTGCCGGCTTCTGCTCTGGGCCTTCCCAACATTGCCCTGGCCTGCTACCTGCTTTCCGGCATATGCCGGGTTGTAAGTCTGCATCTGGAGCTGCTGATTTCCTCCGGAGTTCCTACTCCGGTCCTGACTTCTCCCGACATGCGGAGAGGAAGCCTGCCCTCTGGACCTCTCACTGGCCGCTCTTGCCGAGTGAACGACTTGGGATCCACCCACAGCCGTGTTGGCCCTCCTGAAGGCCTCATTCTGCCGGGTGGCCACTTCTACCAACTCATTGACCCGGTCTTGCTGCTTGCGACGAGCACCTCCGGTTAGACCGGATAACTCGGCTCTGGCTGCCTCAGCTGCCCTGAGAGTCTTGGCCGGAGAGCTGTAACTTGGCCTAGCCGCCGACAGTACGCTGGGAGTCACACTGGATGCAGCCCTGCCATCCCTATCTATCTCGGCATTGAGGCCCTTGCCTCTTCTGCGTACCTCAGCCTCACGGTTCGGCCGGCCTCCTACCGGCGATAAACCATGAGCCGCGTCATACTCACGCATGACCCGGTCGAAGTCCCTCCGGACCTCGGCTAACTTCTCGGCCTCCTCCAGCAAGCTCAGCCGCTCTGCCTCTAACTCGGCCGCCCCCGGCACAGTCAGCCTCTCTACTGTCTCTCTAAGAGGTTCAGTCCTTACCGGGACACGAGACGTCTCGGCGCCGTCATGGACCTGCCTCTCCAGTGCTTGCTTGGCTCTCCGGGTCGACCTCTCCACGGGCGCGATGACAGGTTCCTCTGCCGGAGGAGCCGTCACCCCGGCCATCATGACCGCGCAGCTCTCGGGGCGAGTGGTACGCCGGCCGCGAGCCGCACAGACAGCTGGGGGATCCTCGGCCACGAGCACCTGTTCCGGGTACTCGCAGACGAACTCGGTGGCGACATAGGTGGCGAAGGCGCCGAACTCGATGACGCAGCCGTTGGCCGGGAACGGCCTGCCGCGGAAGCAGCCGGCGTTGTCGCTGACGAACTCCATCTCGCCGATCTTGACGACGAGGCCGGAGAGGACCCTCGTGTCGGAGTGGATGACGGAACCCGTCCGGATGAGTACACCAGCCAGCGCCTCTACCTGCCCCACGGTGGGCGCCAACTGTCGTGGTGGTATCACGGCAGATGCCATAGGATGGCTAATTGTGTGGGGCCGATGGACGCTGGTGGATCCGGGGAGGGCTAGCGAGCTAGGGAGCTCACACGAAAGATGGCAAGGAATCACCAAAACCGACTTAGGCAGGGAAGAAACCGCAAGAACACACGAAGAACACACTCAAAACCACAAGCAAACACAAACACGCACGATGTACCCAGGTTCGGGGCCCTCGTGAGGAGGTAACACCCCTACTCCTGCCTTGCCTCTCTCTATATGTGTCTCACAAGATCTACAAGGTGCTCCTTGAGCTGTTTTGGTAAAAACTAGGATGAACTACCGAGGGAGGAGGAGTAAATGCCCTAGCAATGAATGAGACTATAGTTTTGGCTCTCTGGTTGGTGTCCCTCTCACAGGAGGAGTTATGGCGCTATTTATAGAGGTCCGGCCGAGTTGCCCGGAAACCCTAGCTCCTCCGGGCCCCATCGGACAACAGCTACAGGCCAACGGTGATGTCGACATCCCTACCATGACCTAGCCGCCGAGCTATCCGACATAGGTCGAGGTAGGCCATGATGCCTCTTGCCGTAGCCGCCGTCGGCCTAGGTGATGATGCTTCCCCTGTCAGAGACAGGACGTGTCCTCTCCAGGCCTTGTCTCCTGTCAGTCAGTTGCCCGTACAGTGAAATAGTCACATCGCCCTTGTCTTGTGCCTTTTGTCCCGCGCCCGTGTCAGACGGGAGGTGACTTAGCCTCCGTGTCAGATGGGTCAGTGTCCTTGCAGTGTACTTGCCCTTGACTTCTGGTCCGACATAGGATATGCCGGACGGCCTTGCTCTACCCGGCATAGTTATGCCGGATCCTCCGTCGTGTCCTGGCAGGGATGTGCCGGGCCTGCTTACTCGGAACGCCTTCCAGAGTCCCAGTACGTCTATGCCGAAACCTCCTTCCTGCACACCATAAATAGATAGTTCTCCCTATCGTCTTGATCCACCTTTGGGTGTTTCTCCACAGAGCCGTGGTTATGTGCCCGAGACTCCTGGTTCATTGGTTGAAATACCGTCTTCTAAACCGAAGAGAGTTATGTATCGGATTGAGACAATGCCGACATGGTTATGCCGGTCAGGTTATGTCGGTCCGACCCACGCTAGTCTACCAGTGTTTCCTGCCTTAGCATCTCCCACGCCGGGTGTATGTCGGCTACCTCCGACACACCTCCTAGCCGTCTTTACTCACAGCCCGAGTCACCCAGGACCCTGCTCACTAGCGCCGGTTTCTGATACTGCACAAGAGAATGCCCCTAGGCCCAGCTACACGAAGATGTCTTAGGCTTGCTCCCAAAGACATCTTCGAGAAGCTGGTTCTTAGGAGAAATCTCTGCCTCTGCCTGAATGAGAGTGAGGGGCTGGGGGTCTATTTATAGTATCACCCGGAGAGACAGCCTGGCCCCTGCCCCCCCAATAGGGCACCTCTTGACCTTTCCCAAGAGCCACCTCCTGCGCACCTCCAAAAGGCGTCCCTTTACCTCCCGAAGAGTCATATGACCTTTGGCGTCAGGCAAAGGATAGTTACCACGGTAAACACGAGTATCTTACCCTCGACTTTACCCTACCCGGGGGTAGCCCCCCGACACGCCATCATCATAATCTCCACGGATTAATTGAGGATGATGATGTCGAACTATCCCCCTCGATCCACATTGATCGAGTACCTTCCTGCATAGAACGACCGTGGAATTGAAGATACAAGGATCGCAACATCGTCATAATCTCCGCGGATCAATTCCCTCCATGCATCTTGATTTTTTTTCCTCTAAACTTTATCTCTATATCGGTTTTCCTCTAACCTCACATCTAGATCTTTTTTTCCCTCTAAACCTCATGTTTATATCAGTTCTTCCTCTAAACCTCACCTCACGTCTAGATCGGTTTTTCCTCTAAACCTCGCGTCTACATCGGATCTCGTTCTATCTCTCTCTCTGACATCCCTCCAATGCTAATTCTCCCTTGACCATTGCTTAGCGACTTGGCAAACGTCGACATAATGTCGATGGATGGTCAATGCCACCTGTTGCCATTGAGGCTACCATAGTCGGGAAGGATAAAAGCCAGACCGCCCTGGATTTTTTTTAGCAAGTTAGAATAGAAAAGTAGCAAAGCTTGGGCACGACCATTTTTTAGGAAATAATCCCAGAAAGTCATGCTTTCACGTTGGCTATTATGTATATCAAAAAAATCACATAAAATCCCATATTAAGCAGATTTTATAGACAACTTATTTCGTGGTATTTTCGTCTCCAAAATACCTATTCATGGGTCGTTTTTGTGTCGAAATCTATGCTCCATACTCTATGCTTTATCATTGTTATTTGTCTACTACTACTAGCATTGTGTGGTTGTTTTCATCGCACTTGTATGCTAAAAAATCCTATAATTGCATGCTAAGAATAATTGGAATAATGAGGAGAAAAATAGGATTGCTTTAAATGCTCTTCATCTGTGTATTACATACAGTAAGCTCACGGGATTATTGTGTATACCACGAGGACGACAAAATTCTCCTAAAAGGAGATTAATGAATTGACCCCTAATGGCCGGAATTATTGTGGTTCGCATGACATGAGAAATTGGGTACGATCCTACGGCTTAGCCAAAGTCATGTGCATAGAGGTGCAAGGGGTAAGCAAAAGACATGGAGAGAGAGAGAGAGAGATCATTCCAGGTTTTGATAACTCCAGGAAACAGTTCAAAGCAAACCACAGGTTATCTCATTCTCATCAGCCAGCCACCAGCACAACAAACCAACCAACAGTGCGTATATATATTACTTGTCCAGATACAACAGGATACAGTTAAACTAACTGTGAACAACATAAACAAGAAGAACGTCCAACATAAATACTTCCCGGTTACAGATGATACAGGAAACAATCTCAAACGCAAACAGCAATGGCAAATCACCCCGTCTTCCTACTCTACCAGCAATACCTTTTCTTTCTTTACACGTGCCTTGTCTCTCCTTATGTTACAGAGGCCAGCAGCAGCCCCAGCAGGTGAGGCGTGTCTCATCTTCCTCAGCTCCTGAACCCAAAGTTGGACCAGCGTCGCCCTCCGGTGCCGTCCTTCTTGGCACCCGCACGCTGCCCACTGCCCCCACCAAACAGGCCATCCAGCGACTTTAGCTTCCGGTTCCGGGACCGCCCGGCCTCCTTCAGCAGCTCTGCTAACCGCCGCTTCTCGTCCTCCACGTCCGGGTTAGCAGTGCCCAGCTGCTCCTCACGCACCTTCAGCACGTGCTCCAGGATCTCGATCGCGTCCTCCACCCTGATCGGACCATCACAGAGGGGAAACACAATCAACTATCATGCAACAGAAAATAGGTGAGTGGTTAATGCTGTTTTCCTCTGCCTAATATTTTTGCTGCTGGGAAGTGGTTGGTAAATGGTAGGCATCTGGCTGTTGCTTCGGTAGTTGTTTATGTCCGGTTGTTCATTTTCGGGTCATCTACTCATCTTTAGGGTGTATACAATTGGCTGTAATTTGGTAGTCCCCGATAGCATGTTTCTTTGTATAGCAACAAAATCAAGTGACAGATCCTAATAGGAATTACAAAGCAAAAAATGTAGATGACATATACTTAGGATTGTATTCCACAGGCAAGTAGCGTGAACAGTGCATTTTAGTTTGGAAATCCAGGGTATAACAAATGGTTCCAGGGCAAGCTACTCATTGAGAATTATGAGCAGTTGGTATACACAAGTTGTTGGCATGCAGCAACATGTGGGCAACTAGATGATGGACCACCTAACATGGAAGATGCCTTCACATGGCAGGAATGATCAACAGATATTCATCAAGCAATCTCTTGGTTGTTTCCAATTAAAATTAAGTAACCAGCCCCACCCAACAGCCTGTTCAACATTTAACAAAGCATCATAACTTAGCAGTGGAACCCCCCTGCGTTCATCTCTTCGGAGAGGCACAGCAAAAGCATGAGCAGCATACTATTTACTCCTACATATGTAAACAAGGAGAGGCAGATGCCGCTACAAGCATATTGGTAGACATCTAGAGGTCCTAAAATGCACTGTGCACATTTTCAATGTTTGAAATATAGCACACACAGAGTTGCTTCTAATGTATGATTTGATAGTAAATAAAATGGCTACATGTCACGAAAGAACCTAGTTTGTGTTCTTAACACATACCTTCCCATGGCATCGTAGATCGCAGCCAGGTTGCTGTACACGCCAAGAGTATCTGGATGAGAAGCCCCGCACTCCTGCTCTAGAACTGTCCTCGCTTCTTCAAACAGCTGGGCAGCCTCGTCAATCTTGAACAGCTGTACGCAAGCTAGCCCCATCTGGTTCAGCAGAACACCGAAAAAAGCGGACTTTCTTTCCCCGCTGGCCCTCAATTTGGCAACCGCGCTCTCGAACGAGTTCCTTGAATCAGCATACCTCCCTATCATGTAGTACAACACGCCCATCTGTGCTTCGATTCCAGCAACAGTGCTCCACTGCCCTGGTGAGTCCTCGAGCAACTTCAGTGCCCTCTGAAGAAGCTTCAGGGCCTCATCAAGTTCTCCAAGCGCCTCGTAGATGGCAGCAATCTCCATCAGGCCTCCGGCAACCTCATCGGGGGCAGCACCAGGTGCAGGCTTCGCATAGACACGGAGGGCGTTCTCGCAGTACGATTTGGACTCACGGAGCTTCCCGGTCCGGTGGTAGAGATCCGCAAGGCGGACGAAGACGGATGCTACCGAAGGGTGGTCGTCGCCACGTGCAGACTTGAGAACAGTCAAGGCCTTCTGGTAGGAGAAGACGGACTCGTCGAAACGAGCAAGGGCCAGGTAGGTGTTGCCTATGGCGACATCGATGGTGGCAACCTCGACGTCCCGTCCATTGGCAACCATTGTCATGGAAGCCAACACGAGGTGCTCGAGGGCGCCGTCGTAGTCGCCCTTGGCGTCGAGGATGAGGGCCATGAGGCGGCGATCGGAGGCCTCCTCGAGGGACGCAGGGGCGCTGTGCTCCCGGTGGATCTCCAGTGCTTTGCGGCACAGCTTCTCCGCCTCGTCAAACTGCAAAGCTTGCACATGCGCTTCCGCCAAGTACCTGCTCATTGCACAGAAGCACCACACTTGATCAGTTCTCCTTGTCGGTAGATTTTGTTTGTGTTCTGCTGTGATCTTAGTGTCATGTCTGCCGAGATCGGCAGCAACCTAAAGGTAAACTTAAAAGGGAAAGACAGTGTTCGGGAGAGAAGTTGGAGGCTGGACAGAAATGGCATCTATCTACGAGAGAGATCTGGATCGAGCAAGGGCGAACGGACGGACCTGCAGGTCTCTGCGACGCGGGGGTCGCGGTCGCCGAGCGCGGCCATCTGGATCTCGAAGCCCTTGCCGTAGCAGGCGATGGACTCGTCCATGCGGCCGAGCATGGCGTGCGTGTCACCGAGCTGCATCCATCCGGAGAAGGCGGCGAGCGCCCACTCCTCCCCCTTGCGCATCTCCTCCTCAGGCCGCGGCTCCGGCTCCGGCTCCCCCTCGGGGACGGGCGCCGGCGTCGGCGGGGTGACGACGGCGACGGCGCGCTCGAGGACGGGGACGGCGTCGGCGTGCCTGCCGAGGCCGCAGTGGATGGCGGCGGCGACGTGGAGGCTCATGGCCAGCTCGAGCTCGGCGCCCTCCCCGCGGCGCTCGAGCGCGCGCGCCGCCCGCTCCGCGAACTCCAGCGCCCGCGCCGCGCCGCCGCCCTCGCCGGACACCATGGCGTCCCGCGCCTGCTTGAGCAGGAACGGGCCCAGATCCGGGTTGTCCAGCGCCGCCTCGTCCGTCTCCGGGCCGAGGGACTTCCTCGACGACGGCTTGGCGCGGGAGGCCGAGGAGGGGGACGGGGACGGCGGCGCGCGGCGCGGGAGCGGGGAGGAGAGCCTGCGCGGGGCCGCGTCGTGCGTGACGATGGCAACGGGATGCTTTGCCGCCTGGCGTGATGATGGTGGCTCCTCGCCGTTGGATCCTTCGCTACGCAACGATGGATGGTTCTGATGATGAACGTCAGGTGGCCAGGTGGGCGAGCTAAAGGATGCCACTTGGCACGAGGTGTGCTTGTTTTAGTATGCAGATGCCATCCTCTTTTTATGATAGTCCTAAGAGAACACAACATCATGTCGTGGCCGATCGAGACAAGTGAGCGGCTCGGTGGCATGAGGAGGAGGGAGAGTGGATGAGAGATCGGCCCGATGTCGTCATGGCCATGGTCAAGGAGGTTGATTAGCGGCGACGATGATGAGCCATGAGAAAAATGGAGATCGAGAGTGAGGGATATGAAAAGAGAAGACGAAACCACCGGAAAGGAAATAATGGGGTTGATAAAAGAGTCGTGAACGCGCAACTCTTCTGATAAGAGATTCAGATCGTGATCAATGAGCTAAACTCTTACGGAATTCAGGATGCCTCCCGAGCTCACATTCAAATCCACGAACTGAAAACATAAAAATTAGTAAACGTTTCGAAAATTATGGATTTTTTAGGTGATGCAGTAAATTATTTTAAATACTTGTATGTAATTATGTATGTTTGTCACCAATTTTGTTTTAAAATATTTTACTTTTTTATTTTATTAGTCAGGCAGAAGCATGTGAGCCGGGAGCCAAAACAGCCTTCGGCCCAGCCCATGTGTCGTCCCGGTGCGTGCTTGTTGCCTTGTTTCCTGTGTGGTTTCAGAAAAAAAAAGAATCCCCATTCACATGAGCAACGAGGGCGGCGACGAGATGGCCCGCCACCACACTTCGCCTGCAGCGGGGCTGTTGGAAGACCACTGACGAGGGTTGTCCACATCAATACCCATGGTTATCAGCCTAGGGTTAGTTTATGTGGTAGCGAACGCGTAGTGTTAGTAGATTCGACGGCTGACAAGCGGGATTTACCCAGGTTCAGGGCCCTCGACTGAGGTAACACCCCTACTTCCTGCTTGTCTGTTATTGATTGTGAAATATGTGGCAACTACCGGGGTCCAGCGAGAGTTCGTCTCGCTAGGGTTTTGGTGGCTCTGATTGTACGTGTCCTTGATCGGCTACCCTCCTAGCCCTTATATGGGGGGTCTAGGTCTCGGGTACGTAACCGACTAGGATTACAAGTATGGAAACTATAACCGACTATGAATAACTTGGTAAGCAATCTTCGTCTTGGGCTTTCCTTGATGGGCTTCTTCGGTCTATCGACAATTGGGCTGTAGTCATCACATGCACCGGGTACCCACACGATGGGGTACCCGTTTGGTATAACCTCGTCAACCACGATCTCCTTGCCGAGATCCTCCTCTGCCTTCCCCCACATCCCTCCTCGCTCCTCGCGCATCTGTCGTATGCAAGCACGGCCAAATAGTGTGGATGGAATGAGAAAAGACGACGGTGAGAGCGACTAAAAGAGCGGAGGATAGTCGTGCTGAGCATAGCATGGGTGGAGCAGTGTCGACAATGGGGGCTGCCACCCGGCGATTTAGTAGGCAGGAGAGGAGTTCAGGCCGCAAGGGACGGTGGGAAAGAAAAGAAATAGTTGTGATCGATGTCGTGTTGTGCCCGTGCGTCAGGATCTGACATGACGCATGTTGCCGCACTTGCTGGCATGCCCGCTTGCTCACCTAGAAACATGTCACGAAGTGGGGTTGTCATGCGCTCTATTGGGCGCACCGACAACTTTTGGTCTATTGTGTTCGCCAATGGAAGCCGATTTCATGTCGGCGCGTCTAATAGCCTCATTGGGCGTGCCGGTGGAGATGCTCCAAGAGTCTGGAAGCAAAACTTGAAAGGGGTCGAGGACTCGGGGTCGTGCGCAACCGCACGTGGGTATATGGTTTTGGAGAGGGTGATGGGTTGGGCTTTCACCTTTTGGTGTTCGCGCATCGTGGCAAATACACAATTTTGGTTTCGGTTTTTATCACGTTGTTCGGGTACCCTGGAGGTCTGGACTGACACCAGCAAAAAAGGTTACCAGTCCCGCGCCCTTCGGCACAGTTTGCGGGGATGATTGCAATCTTCTACTTTTTTAGATAAACTGGCAATTGCCTAAACGCTTTCTCTGAATTTCCAAAAAAAAAACCGGTTACATTCGCTTATAGGAACTCAGAAAAATGAGTAAACTACTATGATCTACATGGCACAAACAATGATACAAAAATACTAGTGTTGTCAGTTTTGTTTCTTCTTATTTGATCACAAAAGGTTACATTCGCTTTGTATAGCAGCCACCAGCACACGATTTATATACACGTGTGTTGACTCTACATTTGGACAACAAGCCAACAACAACAAAATCAGAAGCTAGCGATCGATTAATTTTCAATCCAAGACATTGAGGTGTTCAGCTTGTCAGAAGCACGTACAACCCATACCTTAAGTATGTCTCTGGGATCCACGGTATGGCATCCCTTCACGCCGTGCTCGTCTCCTTGTATCCGATCCACTCTCCTGTTTCGAGCATGTGATTGCGATGGACCTATGCTAGAACTTGGCACCTCCCTAGTCGTCTTCTCCACGCAAAGATGTGCAGTACCATGTGTAGACCTCAGACACATCTGATACTTGCTGGACTCAGAGTGCTGGGAGAGGTAATCTATGGCCTTGGGAAGCAGCTTCTCGTCTACATCATGTAAAGATGCATTCATGTGCACCATTTCTTGTTCCTTGCCGTCAATCACCTCGAAAGCAAAGCTCTCGGCTGTAGGCTCTACTCCTTCCGGGGAGTCATGGGGGACGAAAAGAACTTCCAGCTTCAGAAGAAGATCGTCCGATTCGGAATTCATAGTGTTGTTACTACTTCTTTTCCTTCCATGTTTGGTACCAAAATTCTGCAGGTGTAGGTTGTGAGCAGGGATGTGGCACTGTATATAAACCCCAATCACTTGTTCCATAAATGTAGAAGCCCGTCTTAACCTTGCTGGCGACGACACATTTGGGCTGCTATAAGCATGATGAGGGGTTAGATCATGCTCGTGCTCGTTGCAGCAACGTGGGTTTGGACGAAGCCACTGAGTTAAGGTGTCGTGAGCCTCGAGCCAGTATGAATAATTGTCCCAGTATGAAGGTGCCTGCCAGGAAAAGTCTTGCGTGGGGAGTTGAATGAGCTCTCTTTTTACAACTTCAGCGGCGACCCTAAAGTGAGGTGTCACCGACTGCATGCAACTGATTATGATCCCAAATATATCGCTGCTCTCGGAGAGGCGTAGCAAGAACCCTAGGTTGAAACTCTTGGTAGGGTTCCTGAAATCCTGAAAGACAAACCCAACCGTTGCCTCCACTCCACGGTCGTCAAAGCTCATGGGTCGTATACCTAGAAAGTAGAATCTGCTTCCACGCAGCGCCTGGTACCTCAGAGCCTGTCCAGCAAGAAGCTGGCGTATGAGAGGGTTGAAGAACATGTACTGCTGCGGGGTTGCGCCGAACTCGACGAACTTGAGGAATTCTCCTGCACCCTCTGCAAACCTCTCGAACCTCCGGACATTGGCGGAGCTGCTTGGCTCATCATCCTTACCACGGCCACGGGTGATGAAAGATGACACGAAGAATGTCTTGGCTGCGTGAGCGATCCTTTTGGGAAACGGGGACCGGCTGATCACTTCATCTTCCACGGCGCGCTGCTTGCAGTGGCGCAATGTCACGTCGCACTCCTCAGCAGCGCGCTTCAGCTTGCTCCGCCAGCGTAGCACCGGCTTGTGAGTTATCTGCCATTTGTTGGAGATCTGCAGCGCTGCCTCCATCTTGATGTGTGCCATCTCCATCCTCTCCACGTCGCTTGTCTTGTGCTGGTCAGGCTTGTCGATGAGGAAGCTGGATATCCTGCTAAGTGTCTCACCGACCACCGCTGAGGCAACTATCTCAGCCATTAACTGCTTGGGATTCGCCGATGCCGACCTATTTGTTAAATAAATCCACCTGCTAGATATATGAGAAAAATAATTAAGTTTACGACGTGTGCACTTGAGATTGCCAAATTCACCTGCTAGATATATGTGAAAAATAATTAAGTTTACGACGTGCAACTTGAGAGAAATAATGGAGATGCATTAGAGATCAAGGCTGTTAGAACATATACTCACCGGGACAAAACAAGGTATATCGCCTACTCAAAACCGGTGATATGCGGACACCCAGTAGAAGATGGTGATCAAACTCAAGAGAGAAGCTCGTAACTTATGGGAGAAGGATGTTGTCAAGTTGCTAGGCATGAACTGAACAGACGCGATTTGTACTACAGAGAGAGGGCTTGAGAGCATTTTATTTCTATTATTCTAGAAGGGAGACACAGACAACTACTTCCGTTTCTAAGTATATTCTTATGTCGTTGCGGAACTTGACTTGACCTGAGACTTGAGATCTAGTCGTCGTTTCCCATGAGCAACAGACACATCCTAGTCCACACGCATAATTGGACAAGTAAAAGAAACGTGCATATTGTTTTAGTAGCACTGAAGAGTGGAGTGGTCGTGTTGGCGTCTCTAACGGAACGGACTGACTCGCGACTATATTCTCAGTCGACTGCGTTAGCGTGTCGGTTACCAGCTATTTTACTCTTCCATCCAGCACCTAGCGGAACCACCTGCATGTTGTTGTATTCTGAAGCGATTGTGGCCAGTGTTCTTGTCTTGCTGGCCGGTCTGTTTGGCATGTTGGTTCATCGGCTTAGAGCATCACTAGCAGAGCCCTTAAAAGGCCAACCCTTAAAAGAGGAATAAGGGTTGAGAAATGACAGTTTTAAGGCGTTTTAAGGGTTGGGTTTGAGGGCACTGTTAGACGCCACAACCCCAACCCTTAAAACTGCCATATATGTTTCCTCTCAATTTTCATAGAACAATAATAGTTTGAACAAAACAATAATCATTCTAGATATTATTACAACACCAAATAGTAGTTTGAAACACATAATAATCATTCAACTTATTACAACAAGGGTTTTTCGAAATTACAACAATTGTTCGAATGAAAAAAAAGCAAACAATTCGCAAACAAGCATACCTCGCGGGCGGCGGGTCGTCACGGCGGGCGGCGAGGTCCTCGTGGGAGGAGGCGCCCGGAGGAGGCAGCAGCTCGCGGGCGGCGGCGTGGGGCGCGCGAGCTCGAGGCCGGGGCCGACCCAATCGAGGCCGGAGGCGGAGGCAGGGTCGGGGCGCGCGAGCTCGAGGCCGGAGGTCGGAGGCGGAGGCGAGGGGCCGGGCGTGGGGGCGCTAGATCCGGCCGAGGCGGCGAATCGCGGCGGCGGCGGGGACGGGTGCGGACGGGGAGGGCGGAGGCGGCGCGGGTGCGGCCGGTCGCGGGGCGGCACGGGACGGGTGCGGAGGGGGAGGGCGGAGGCGGCGTGAGTGCGGGCGGCGGCGTGGGCTACCGGAGGCGGCGGGGGCGCGGCGGCGGCCGGCCGGAGGCGGACGTGCGGCGGCGGCGGGCGGAAGGCGAGCTGAAATTTCCCTCCCGCGCGCGATGCGAAGAGGAGTAGGGGTTGGGTCTGTTTTCACCCCCCAACCCTCACTTGTACAGGTTCGCAGGCGAAAATAAGGGTCGACCCTCAATTTTTTTTACGGTTTTAAGGATTTAAGGGTTCTGCTAGTTTGCGTTTTGCCTCCCGAACCCGTAAAAAAGCAGTTATTTTTAAGGGTTGGCCCTTTTAAGGCCTCTGCTAGGGATGCTCTTATTGCGCTTAGACAACTAGTATTTGTATCTGTAACAACGTGGGGTTTGAAAATCGAGAGCCAAGAACAAACCTTCTTCAAAACTTAACATAACAGGGGAAATTAGTGGTTAACATAATAGAGTGTCATGTGTTACGGATACACACCTTGTGATCATATTCATATGAATGGAGGGGCATGGCGGGCTGGACGCAGCGCTGGACGCCGTCGCACCTGCGGCTAGCATGGAGGACTCGTGAGGGAAATCCCTCAGCATCGTCCGAGGGATTGTTGTCCGTCGTTTTGCTGAACGATTTGTATCGTTGGCTCGGCCCATTAACTACCTTCCCGCTAGTTCATTCGCTACGCGCAGGAGCAGTGATTTTTCCGTTCGTTTATTTTGCCGCTACTGTAGTTTTTTCTGGTTCTTGTTCCCGTTCCTTTGTTTTTCTTCTACGTTAATTTAGTTTCGTAAAAAAAAATCTCTGCTTTTTTACTTCTTTTTTCTTCCATTTTGTCCCTTTAGTTTACTCGATTCTTTATTCCTCGGGTGTTATAACTTTTTTCCGCTCAATTCAAAATGTTGTTCCTCTTCGTATTTGTTTTGTTTCACACTTATCATTTGACTTGGCTACAATTTTCTTTCACGGTGCAAAATTTGTGTTCCTTTAGTTATCTCAACTATTTGTTCCTTGGGTTTCAAACTTTGTTCCTTCATGTTCAAAATGTTGTTCCTCTTTGTATTTGTTTTTGTTCCATGCTTACCAAACTTTTGTTCCACGGGACTAAAGTTTGTTTTCACGGCACAAAATTGTGTTCACGATTCTTTGTTCCTCAAGTCCAAATGTTGTTCCCCTTTGTATCTGCTTTTGTTCCATGCTTACCATTTTTTGTTCCACGAGACTGAAATTTCTCCACGGTACAAAATTGTGTTCATTTATTATCGCGATAATTTGTCGCTCCACCACGTTCTAATTCTTGTTCCTCTTATACTCATGTTTTATTCAGTCTGAATGTCGTTTATTCCTATTTGTAGTCGTGATTTATTTCTTGTGTTTAACTTTGTTCAATTTTCTCTTGTTTTGTTCCATGTATTTAAAAATTATGTTCCGCTTTTGTTCATATTCTTGTTCAGATTATAATCATGATACGTTTTATGGACAGACTGTGTTTCTCTTGGTCTAGTTGCATTTGCAGTCGTGGCTTGTTCCATAATCACTAAACTTATTTCTTGTATTTTAGTTTTCTTTCGCTTGTAGTTTCGATTTGTTTCCTTCGAGGCATCAATTGTTAGGTCAACAATGTGATTTTGTTCCATTTACTCTATTTATTTCCCGTGTAGACATGATTTGTTCTACGACAATTGTTTTTGTTCCCGTAGAATTAAATAGTTGCTCCAAGTACCTAGGCATGACTTTGTATTGCACACACTATTTTTGTTCGTATTTATGTAAATATTGGTTCCATTTGATTTGTTCTTCAAGCGCTATCTCTGGTTTGGGGAAGGACGCCTCGTTCTCTCCAGAAACGAGAGAAGATGGTGGAAAGAAATCCAAAGGGCAACCGACTAACTGGGCTGAAACTAGCTGGGCTGGACGAATTAGTTGCTTGCTGGGCCTCTATTTTATTTCCTTTACTCTCTAATATATATAGGACCCTACTTGGAGCGCACACGCGCTTTTTCGGCCAGGGCGCACGCGCGAAGCGCGCTCCAGAAAAAGGAATCGCGGGACCGCTCGCTCATGTGCTTGCATGTGTGCGTAACTCTCCCGCCGGAACAAAAGGAAAAGATTCCATTCCTGTGCACCAATGCATTCTGATCTGTAAATGGCACACAAAAGACTAGTCTAAACTTTAAAAAATGTATAACTTTCAAACTAAACGTCCAAATCAAAATCGGTTTTGACCGTAGTGCTCCTCGCGACCAGATCTATAAAACTAGATCCCCCATGGACATGTTCCGATATTTATTTTCCAAAAAGCAACTTTTTATCATGGTAAAACAAGTTCATGGTAAAAACATGTTTTTCTGTCTAGAACTTGCTTTTAGAAAATATTCATCGGAGTATATAAGTATGATATATTATTTTGAATGACTCATGCCAAGGAGCATGATAGTCTCTCATAAACCAACAAGTTGACCATTGCTTGGATCTGAAAACATATCCCACTCATCCTCACATTATTTATTGTTTATAAAAGAAAACGCAAATTTATAATACAAACTTTGTTCTTGTCATGGAAGTTGCTTTTATAAATCAGAACATGAGAGAAACGGAAATGTATATGCTAGAAAAATGTGTCTCAACCAATAAATTACTTTTTGAAAAAAAACATCCAAGTAGAAACAAGATTTTCTCTTTTAAAAGCAAGTTTATAGTACAAAATTGCTTTTCGTGATGCTGTATACTACATAGCTGCTTTTGTGATGAAAAACAAATTTATATTTCAAAAGTTGACTTTGTAAAATATTTTGAAAACCAATTGTTATCATAAAAAACAATTTCTGGTCAAAATTTGCTTTTGTAGAACAAATCGACGAGTTGAAACAAAATTGTATCAATATTTTGAAAATTTATTGTATGAACTTTTATATCATAGAAGTTGCTTTTAAAAATTAGAAAATGTGGTGGTACTATGCATGCCGACAGTATGTCAATTTTTTTGTTTTCTGAACGAAAGCAAGTTTATAGTACAAAAGGTTCTTTTCGTGTTGCTGTATACTACATAGTTATTTTTGTGATATAAAAGACAAGTTTATATTTCAAAGTTGATTTCATAAAAGAAAATTTGAAAAACAATTTTTATCATGAAAAAACACTTTATGGTCAAATTTTTTATTCGTACAATGAATCGACGAGTTGAACAAAATTTGTATCCCAAAAAGGCAGTTATACGAGGAAAGTTGCTTTTCAGAAAATTAATGTTAAAACATGTTCATATGGGATCTAGTTTCGAAAATCACGACGTGAGAAACATTATGGTGAAAACCGATTTTAATTCGGCCGCATGGTTTGAAAGTTATGGACTTTTAAAAATGTGGAATAATTTTGCAATCCGCGCACCGGGCAGCAGGCGGTCGTATGCGTGCGCCCGGCAATCAAAAGCGCACGCGCGCGTTACGTGATTTCCCATATATATACATACCATATATCTATAATGGGCCCCAATTTTTGTCGGGCCCCGTGCGCTAGAATATGGAAATTTATAGCCTAGTTCTTGTTCTTTTTGCTCATGGTAATTATCGTTTCATGTACTGCCACACCAATATGGAAATGTTTCCTTATTTTTTCCATGATATATAGAGCATGATGCCCGACAGGTTAACAGAGATATTGATCGGTCGAAGTCTTATATTGTACTGTATATAGAAGGTTTGACAAACCTTTTTTTTACTTGCTCTTTATCTATGAATGGAATTGATTGATCAAGTTTCTCGGTCATCGTAACATCACGTCTGCTCATAGGAATCGATTATATATTTAAACCACATCACGGGATAGTAAAAATAAGATAACTCACAAAAATGAGAAACCAAAAATCCCGACAGCAATACTTCAATAAAAGAAAAAAAAGAAGAAAAAAAACGAACTAATCCTCCCACACCGCCATATAAAAGAACCAAAAACCGCCCACCTTTGCCATTACATAAACTTGCCATCCCCCAAACTCCGAACTAATCCTCCCACACCGCCATATAAAAGAAAAAAAAGAAAAAGGTTCCCTAATCCATGTTGGCAGCAATATTATTTCTTATGTAGTTTACAAACTATTTGAATGAAGCTGGTAGCGGCGATGAGAATAATTTATTGGAGATCATCAGTCTAACTCCAAGTACATTTAGACCAGGAATACATCAATCAAGTTTTCAAAGTGATCTAAATAACAACAAATACTCAAAAAATCCAAAGGTTCAAACTTTATTTTTTAAAATTACATAACGAACTAAGCCAACTACTCCACTGGACAAGGAGCAACCAACCAGGGGTAAACCGGTTTCTCGGTGTAAAAAATTGGTATGGTACTCAATAGCAACTAAGTTTTTCGATTCCAAGATCTCCCGCAAAATGCATGATCACATTTACTACATGTCCTAGTTCTTGAAAATATTTTAAACAAAAGAGCTTGTGGAACTACCAATCTCCTATTATATTTGTCCTTTCGATTATATCTGTACTCATTTTTTCAAATATTTCTTTTTTAGATACAAGGCGTTCTAAATTAATAAAGCCCCATACGGCAGAGTTTACAGGAGTGTCGAGGAACAACTTGCAAAGAAACGGAGATCACAAGATTTCAAAAAAGTGAAACCCTCATGTGAAGACGAAGCACTAGAGCAAGCGAGTTGATAGATGATAACTTGTCGAGCAGGACGAACATGCCATCACTTACTTCAGAGCAGCTCATTGAATCAGGAACCAAACCAATCCACCTCCGAAGGGGGACTCCTGCCCCCTCGCCGTGGATCGAAGGACGCCACAACGTTGGTCGGTGGTGATACGACCTATGAGTACTCAAGAGACTGACCCGACGGATCAAATCTTAAGATTAACGAAATCATTACGACGTCTTGTTATGAATAAAAACATCGTCTCACACTAAAAAATATTTCTGTTAAATAAGAACCGAACTATGGATAGAGACTGACCTATGAGTACAACCATCCTATCAACGAAATCTCTAGTTCGACCTCTAGCATCTTGAGGCCTTGCAAAAGCCCAAAGCCCCAAACCATATAAAATCAAAATTAAGACATATTTGGAGTTTTAGGGTTTAGAATCAAGAGCGTAGTCACTTCGGCCCAATTTTTTTGAATTTGAAACCGCGCAAATTAATCACCTAGTTTCACGAATTTAATACTAAAATATTTAAGGAGAGAGAAGTACTAAAGAAAAAACGGATTTGCTGACACGATAAACCTCCGAAAAACTCCAACCCGGCGCCGCCCTCGTCTCCGGCGATTCCTCCGGCGGGATGCCGTCACCGTCCCTCCTCCTCCCGCTCCACCTGCCTCCTCTCCCCGGGCGCCTCGCCTCCTCCTCCTCCTCATTCCCCTCCCGCTACCCACCCCCGTCCCTCAGAGCCCTACCGCCGCTGGTCCCCGCGCCTCGCCTCGCCCTCCCCCCACTCCGCCTCCCCGCAGCGGCAACTCGCCCCGGAGGCGGCGACGGGGAAATCCACAGGCCGGAGGGAGACGGCGGGCGCGTAATCCCCATCGCGCGGTGCTACGAGGCGGGCCTCGCGCGGCTCGAGGTCACCGGCGCCGCGCGGCGGGAGCAGGCGGTCGCGGCGGCGGCTGCCGCCGATGGTGGGGCCGCGGCGGAGGCGCACCTCGGCGCGGGATCCGAGGCCATGGTCATGGAGGCCTTCCTCCCTGAAACCGGCGGCGCCGCGTCCACTCGGGTGGTGAGCGCCTCGGGTTCCACCTCCACCTACTCCTACCTTAGTTTGTGACGCTAATTTGAGTTAGTTAGTATTGATTTCACTGGATATGGCCATGATGAACTAACTATAGGAAACATTCCTTCAAATTCGCGCAACATTTTAGTACTGACATAGCATCCTAGGAAATCAGCTTCGTATGAACCAATATACATACATGGTGAAAACAATTGGAGCAGCTAAATTCGGCACGTAGATTCCCCGTGGCAGTATTGGTGTTCAAGGAATTCACGACACAATCGAGATGCGTGTAGTTTAAGCGTAAACTGGTGTTTGCCTCTTGTTTGCGTATGTGAAAGATGACGTGTTTTGGTAATGCTGTAGATTTTGCAAGCCAAGGAAGTCAAAGAGAAGGCCACTAAGATAAAGAAAGACTTTGGTGCTGATTTTTTCTCTGAAAATGAGCCTGATTCCGAGAGTATCTTGGCTATGGCTCTCAAGCAAGTTGTAATGGAGAAGCTTTCAAACTTTCGTCTAGAAGTCTTCTCCCCAGGTTCGGAGATAGAGTTCGAAGATTGGAGCAAACCCCGAAAGGTGTACATAAGGTTTTGAACTCTTAATACTGGATTTTTTGTTTGTTTGTTTACCTGTTGCTAATTTGTGGTTCCATGCCAGGTTCCCGTGGATTTTAGCATCAGTTCGTCAGATCAAAAACTTCTTTCTGCTCTTGCTGAAGCCATTTTCTCATGTGTCATTGAGGACACCGAAAAGAGTTACATTGGAGGCACAGGTGGATTGTTTCAAGTGCGGAAGCTGAACTGCTCATCCGATTCCACTGTTTGTATACACAGAATTTCTGAGGCAGAACTAGCAAATAATGCTAGGAGATACTTGGAGAGATTTAATCTTGTTAAGTCATCTCATGAAGTGGTCAAACCAAAGAATGCATGGTGGCCAGCTCCAAAATACGGAAGATTGAAGGACATTGGGGGTCCTGAATTTATCCTTTGGGCTCATGAGTACATTCCTTCTTATAAACTGCAATTTAATACTGAAGTATTCTTGAATGCAAAGCTTGAAGGCTGTAATGAGTTGGCAAATAATAGGCGGGAGGTTCTTATATCCCACTTCCAACTGGTACATGGTTTACTTCCTCGCTATGCTAGATGTAGACATATTTAGGTTGATCATATTTACTTATTAAGTTTTCTGCTACTGTAGGTGGAACTAGGGAATGTTCTTGACATGTATTTTGAAGATCAATTCACATTACCTGGCAAAACTTTCCATTCTCACTGGAATGCAGAATCATCAAAGATTAGAAAGAGCAATGTATGCTGGTACTTTATATTAGTAGAAGCTTGCCCACTGAAATATTTATTATTTCTCTTGGTCAACATTATTTCTTTTGGTGCAGGGTTATTTGAACAACCTTTTTGCTCTGTTGGCTGGTAGCTCTGTTATTCTTATTGTTGGCGTCCTTGCTCAGTTATTCTGGCCTCAATCTCTTAAAGGCAAAAGGTTATCCATGGGCAGTTTACGCTCCTCATCATCACAAAGATACTGTTCTGATTTGCATTCTCTGGATAATAATGAGGTATGCTTATCCATTGTAATTTTCTTTCTTTTCATAGGTACAAATTTGTTTATAGGCGTAATGTCCTTCATGACCGCTTCTGTTTTCTGCAGTTTATGCATGATATGCTGGTAGCCCTTTGACAGACATTAATTCTTCATGCTTTCCCTATAGTATTTGAAATAACTTCTTATCTAAAATGAAGTGCTTCAAACCTTCAGATAGTTTCATTTTTATTTTCTTTCTAACTGCTTCTAGCTTTAATTACTTGGTGCTGTTCCGATAGGGGACATTCATTTGATGCAACTTGCATATAATGGCAGTTTTTCAAATTGATTGATGAAGGTGCTAAAGTGTAAATCTGCATGATTAATTGAAAATTTATCTCTTAAGATGCTATGGCTTCATTATGTGTGCTCTGTTTTGTTCTCGTTGGTAACATCATGTAACATGTATTAATTGCTACCCTTTTGGAATGTCCAGCAGAACTATTTACTGTGTGTAATTAAGGGCATATCTGATAACAAATTATTATCCTCTGTGAACTATTCAGCTCTCTAGAATTTAGTGGGCACACTCGTCACAGTTTTTTAATGTTAAATATGTTTGCAACGAGCAAAAAGAAGCAATATGCATGCACTTGATCTGTTCAGATCATCAGTCATAATGGTACTTTTAAAGATATCGTAGCTTGTACACACTTCACATCTAGCTCTGTATTGCAAGGGCAGTCATTCACCACTCAGAAAGTATTCCGTTGACTTTTTTCAAATAAATATTGAACAAGTTGACTAACATATTTTTATTGCCACATGTTTCTTAGTAAGGACGAATTACTGTTTATGCTGCATAACTGGATAGCAAAATACTGCATTTTTTCTATTACAGGTGCTCTGTAATTTTTCCTCTTCTAATTTCCTCCTACTGGCAGGTACGAGGTTATTGTGTATCTGTTGTCAAGAAAATAAAAGATTCATGTGGTTGCCCTGGGGATATACTGGTTGATGAAAATATCGGCGCTTGGGTTGGAGAACTGCCTGACTGCTTCAAGGCCATTAATCTGGGTGAGAATGCGGCTTCTGACAGTGCTCCATATTCCCGTACTGTTAGGCAAGAAACTAAGAACCCATTGGTCTCAACTCCCACCGAGACGATTTCTAGTCTGGAACAAAACGATAATACTGAGGAAAGTCTTCAGAACATTGCTAGTTTTCAGGTAAGTTTGCCTGATTTATAGAACATATCTCTGTAGCAGCTTAAGAAATTTTGTGTTTTTGTTATGATGGTGTATGATTTCTACAATTCAAGTGTGATATTTATTCTAGAATATATTGCAAATTTACTCTTGAATTTGGAAAATATCTATATGCTTTTAGAATTTAAGTCATGAATTAATATCCTGCTATTTCTTAATATGATGTTTTTCGGGGTTTTTCAAGCTTTCTGAAGCATAATACATTTGTTTAGCCGTCTTAAGTATTATGGTAATGCAATTTATTAATTTAGTTTCTGTTATTCTTCAGATCAGTTTCCCACTTATATTACTCCAGAAGAGTATGCATGAATTTATCTGAAAAAGGCATTTGTAGCCCGGGCTACAGGTAGCCCTTTATTTTTAAAAATTAAAACAGTATTTTTAAAGTTTAAAATTTCTAAAACTAAATCTGGATGTAGCCAATACAGTATCCTATAGTTGTGCAAATTTTCTGTCCAAAATTATTTCTATTTTGGGCCATGTAAAAAAGACAAATTCTAGCAAGAGGACACAGTTTTGTCCTTTTTGTGTAGCGTAGAATACAACACATTTCGTATTCATATTTTGCACGCTTGTACGATATATCCGTGGCTAGATGTACATATTTTTCAGATATTTTTGTAACTATGAAATTTGTTTTTCGAATGTTTAAAAATAAAGGGCTATATGTAGTGCCTCATCTCTGAATTTGACATACTATTATTACATGTAATGCCTCATCTTTGCTGTATCGAGTTGGTTCTTTTGTCCTAACTCTTACTGTTTGCGCAGCTATTGTATGAATATTGATTGCCATTGGAGTTTATTCTTTACTTGAGTTATAAAATATCATAAAATAAAATGTGAAGATACTCTCTTATACCCTTTAAACAGGTTGTTGCAGTGTTTGTTAACTTTTTATATGCAATCTTGTCCATAAGACCCCTGAATCTATTTTTCGCATTACTTTTTGAATTATGATTTTGAAAGCTCCCTCCTTTAAAATCAATTAACATGTTTTCATTCTCATACTGGTAAAGCTTACAACGTGTCACTTTATTCATCTATTTGTAGGTGACGATGTCAAAAGAAGGTAAAGTAGTGGGTTTTCAGCCAACAAACCGCTTAGCTGTGAGCCATTGGGCAACAAATCCGCTAGCAGCACTGCTATATGAGGGGCGCAAACTTTCTCCAGGTATTAGGATTACCCTGAGGACTTATTCTCACTATTTGTATTTGTATTTGTATTTTTATTTGTATTTGTATTTGTATTTGTATTTGTATTTGTATTTGTATTTGTATTTAAACTATATTTTGTCGTGTCTAATATTTTCAAATCAACATTCTCAGCCTTTCTGGAGCCTACGCTTAAAGTTTCCCGTCCTACTAAGGTTGTACCAATTGAATTGTTGATGTCGGTAAATTCAGGACCCTTTTTTGCTTTGGCGAGGCCTGTTCAAGATCCATGCTAACAGAGGTACCTTTTATCTATTCCATTTATCCTCCTGTTGTTTTTGGCCTAGCAATGTTATTTCTTAAACATATATAGTTAAAGCGCTAGTAGTCTATTCACCCATAATGCTGCAGTTGCTGGCCTCTTATGCGTGATGAAGGATACAGATTGGCAGGGCCATATCTAGACATGCCTATGAGCATTTTCATTTCTGACAAGTTACGAAATGTATTTGTGTCATTTTCTAAAAAACAATTGTGTCATCTAACAGTCACAAACTCACAATCATGGAATAAGGAACATACTAGCAAATGATATGGCCACCCTGTTCTATTAAACTGCACTGGAATATGTGCTACCATAAATAAAATGCTAGATTCACTTTCTGTGGGCTGTAGACTTGAATTCAGTCTTGATCTACGCATAAATTTCTCCAATTGAGTTCATAATCAGATGATCTGTGATAATTTGGTTCATTCTCTCTGTTTGGTGGACAGCATCCCAGTACATGTACGTGCTGGGATCTGTGCATATTAATCGACCTCTGCATGTTTGCCCAACTTCAATAACCCCTGTTCCACAGCAGCCTCTTGATGTGTCTGTCAACCCTGGTGTTCATAAGAAAACATTGTCATATGAGTGCACCAATTTTTTCCCCTTCCGTGCAATTAAAAGAGACTGAAATATATTACAACTTACCAAAGGTTTTATGGTCTATTGTCGCCATGCTGATGAGTGGATAAACATCAATAAAAGTAGCTCTGGTATCTCGCTGGTTCTTGAGAACGCGAACCACTTCGTCTAGCCTTCTGTTAAATGAAGCTGCCATTGAGTTCATGTTTTCATGGCATTTTTCTGCACCAGTGCCTAGCAAAGTTCTAACCAGTGGTAAACACCCAACTGGGGGCACTCCAACAAATAAAAATCTCCTTCCTCCAAGTGCCCTCATGACCTGAGCAATATGATAGTGGTTAAGTCGCAGCACTGAGCTAGCATACAAAATATAGCAACACTATTATTTGACAAGTTTCTACCTGGGTATAGTTAGCGACACGTGTTACCAATAGGTTCTCATACAGCGGCCAACTATCTGCTCCTGTACGGTTTGTGGCAAGGTAGTGGGAGAACACATCAGTTGTTCCAGCACTTATGACGAATGTGGCCCTCCTGACTAGCTGCTCTGCTCTTCTTGGACCGACTAATCTTTGGAGGTTTCTCTTGTAACGCCATAGGTCCTCGACTTGATTGGAAAATGATAGTGTGTTCTATCATGGAAAAACAAGAAAACACAGCTAGCTAGTTAGTACCAAATACCCCGCACTCGACAATTGAAAAGGCTTGGATTAGTAACTAGCTATAACATTTGTTCTATGAGCCCATTTTAACCAGTACTTTCTGTTAGCTTTTTACCATGTTTTCTTTGACAAGGCGGAGGAAAGGCTGTCTACATGTCAAATACAGGATTCAGTAGATTCGCCTGACTTTGTGCTCTTGTGAAAAAAAACGTTGCAGATTATGCTGCTGACATACCGATATCCTGGCAGTTGCATCGTCATATCCGGAGCCTGCTGATGCAAAACTCACACCCCTTCTGAGCTGCCTTGGCCTCAACCTTGGCTCACGGAAACCCGGGATGGTCCTCGCTATACCTAGTCTTTCCGCTGCATAGCCACAAAGCTTCCCCATAAATATATCATACTGAACAATAGTGAACATCACTAACCTTTAGCTGCACATAATCTTCACCATTATTTGCTTGGAAGAGAAACCATAATTCCTCTGCACCATTTGCTTTGGAACCCAGTTGTACGTTGCGCAATGCAGTGAACAGATGCAAGGAAAGCAGAGTGTGTCTGTACCAAGTATGTCGGTGATGAGCCGGCCGTTGCTGAACCTGCCGGTGGGCCTGCCACCGAGGAAGCTGGCACCGTACGGCAGGAAGTTGGCCCTCATCACCGTCTGCAGCCGGTTGTTGTTCCCGGGGTCCACCGTCGAGTCCCCAAACACAAGCATGGTCGTCCAGCCGGTGGCGCTGTAGTTGAGCGGCCTCCCAGGAGCCGGCGTCGGTGGCAGCGGCAGTGGCACCGCGGCCCACCCTGGCTCCTGCGGCGGCACCACCGTCCGTGGTGGCGTCGGCTCCCTCGGCGGCAAAGGCGCCGGCCTCTGGCGAGGCGGCTCCGGCGTTTCAGGTTCATCTTCCTGCCTCGGCGGCGGCAGGTGCGCGCGCCGCGGGTGAGGCAGCGACGGCGCTGCTGGTGCTGGCGCATCGGATTCCTCCGGCGGGGGTGGGGAGCCCGGCAGCGGGGTCACCGGCACGTCAGGTTCCTCCGGCGTGGGCGGCGCCGGGGACAGTGGGAGCCCAGGCCAGGACGGGTCTTCCTCCTGCTCATCCGGCGGCGACGGCTGGCTGTACCTCGGCGCGTCGTCGTCCTGCTCGTCCGGTGGCGGCAGCGCCTTCCCTGGGGACGGCTGCCATGCGATGAGGAGCAATGCCACCGCGAGCACCGCCGCCAGCCTCCTCATGGATCGACCTTGTGCCAGCCTGGTATGTATGTAGTGGTAAGCTTGAATAGGGGCGATTGTGCATGGCCATGGACGCATGTATATATATGCTCTTGGACTGGGAGCTCTGCCCAGCAGTGATTTCCAAGACTGCTTGGTGCTGTGTAGGTGAAGAGCTGCTTAGTTTACCTTGAGGCTGCTTTGTGTGACATGATTATTTCCAGAAGCAGTGCCTGAATTTAACTAGTGCGACTTCATACCAGTGAGATAACTCATTTTTGGGCGAAACTTGTGGAGATGATGTACTGAGCATTGCACGGTTCATCTTGTAGGGGAGATTGAACGCCAGTTATTTTGTTTATTTTTCTCAAGACCACTACGCAATGCTCAAATTACAAAGAGGAAATTAAGAAAAAATCTGTACTAACAATGGATTGATCTGTAGGAAAGTGAGCCCTTGAACAATTGTAGCAAAAAGAACATGCCCCAAAAAGAAAGCTCAACTACCTTGAGAGCTACTCCCTCCTTTTTTAAATATAAGATATTTTAGTCTTTAGCCAAATTCACATGTATATAAATGTATCTAGACACGTTTTAATTTTTATGTTCACTCATTTTATTATGCATCTAGATAACATGTGTAACAGGTAGAACATCTTGTATTCAAAAATGGAGGGACTAGGAAGAAGATAGAAAACAATATATGCCTGCCCCGCAACCTGTAGTTAACCTAGCTAGTCTATCTGTATTTTCCAGAATTGTTTGCCTCTTTCTGCCTAATCCTCTTACACATGCTACAATTAAGAAGAAGAAAAATCAAAGAACAAGAGATAAAGTAAAACCAGAAACAAAAAGAGAGGAAGGCATGGATATAAGTGATTGGGTTGCTTATGTTATCGGATACTGACGTCATGTGTACTACTTACTACTACTCTTGCATTTTTGGATTCTGCATGCAGCCTTAATTTGCAGCGGCAAATCAAGAACATGATTCCCCTGATGATAGTGTTGGTAGCTAGGTACATCTCAACTCTATATATGTTTCCTCACAACTCTTAAGTTGGCACGTAAAGAAGCACTCCGTCCTAACATGCATTTATCTTCCAAAACATATACTTCCTCCGTCCCAAAATAAGTGTTTCAACTTTGATAGAAAGTGGATCTATGTAGACATCCACTTTCTATGAAACTTGAGTTTGATAGAAAGTGGATGTATGTAGACAGATTTCTATCAAGACTTTTCGGCAGCTCAGTTACTTGATATTTACGACTTGACAATGTCATTCTGCAAAAAATACATCATGCATCAGTAAAGTTAGACTGATAACTCGTTATCAAAACACAACCAAAATAAGCCAGCTCATGAGCTCACGATCGACTTTGGGTAGTGTAGGGTTTGCTCAAGAAAACACTGTCATGTGGACATCAATGGAGATACCCTAGTTCTATAACCGGTCCGGTGACCGGCAATTTGGCCATGTCTTAATGGAATAATAGATACATGTGTAAAAAAAACTTATAACCGAAATAAGGTGTCCAAGATACGAGTACCACATAGTCACATACCTCATGAAAATATCATGCTGTCGGACGTAAAGTGCTCCCGCCCAGTATGCGGCATATGGATGACCAGGTGGGTATTCCTCTAACAAATCCCCAATGGTCCGTGCAGCCTCCCCTTGGCGAACAAAAGGCCTCTCCTCCCACCGGTTCGTCTTCGATGAGAAGACGAGCAGGACGAACGTCGACGGTGGCCATTCTTTTCCTCGTATGTCATCGTCCACCAAATTGTTGTTATCAGGCCATGGGATCCAGGGAACATGCTTGATCAAGACGACCTCGTAGTGCGGCGACACGGTTGGATCAAACACGAGGTAATGGTCATGGCAGTCCATGAAACTACTGGGGCGTGCATACATGCCCTCCATGCCCGGCGTGCGCATGGGTGGGGGAGGAGGTAAGGTCCTCCACTGTCGGGTGACGGGGTTGAGCACTCTGGACTCCTTGTCGCCGAGCAAGAGGAGGCCGTTGCAGTGCTGCGCGGCCGTCAAGCGTTCAGCGTCCTGAGTATCCATGTAGTCGAGAGCCGCGATTATCTCGGTTGGAGGCGTGAGCGAGAAGTACTTTGCGGGCGTGTCGTGGCTGACGTGCACGAATATGCCGGCCATGGGTCGCGGCAGGAGCTCCGTGAGCAGCTGGCCGGTGTCGACGATGCCGCGCCACGCCTTGCAGACGCAGCGGGACGCGGCGAGGCTGCACGGCGACGCCTGTAGGCGGCGGAGGACGTCGGCGAGCAGGTCGTGGGGCAGCCCCTGCGTCATGTCCATAGACGACGTCGTCTCCATCGATCGTTTGAGTTGCAGCTGCTCCCGCCGGCGTGAGGTGAGATCTGTCGTCGTTGCGTGGTTGATCGCTGCTTGAGAACACTTGTGTTAGCTCCCGGAGGATCCATATTTATGGAGATGCGACGGAATCCGAGTCGATCGGACGTTATTCCAATTCGATTCGCCGCCAGTTTTAGATTCCGAATTCCGAGTTGTGTACGTACGTGTACGTTCAGGAGTATGTATGTATACAAGGAATCGGATTGAACTTCATGTGATGACCACGCATGCATGGTTCATATCCCGTACGTACAAAAGCATAAGCCAACCACGTAAGGTACATCTCTCACGCCTATGGGGACTTACTCACACATCACCCCCACTTAGAGATAGAGAGAGATTCTTCCTTGTGTGTGGGGGTGATGATGGTGGAGTGATGGATCTTGAAGAAGACGACCGAGAAGCTGATCTGACGGATAGCTCTTCCCTCCGGATCTCTTCTTCAGTCGTGGTCTGTTTCGTCGGTGATCTCATTGTTTTTTCCCTGCCTATCCTTCAAAAAAGTTGTTCCTTTTAACAAGATGAAGGCGGCTGTACACAGTACAGCGGCGTGGTATGGCCGGGCTCATTAATTACAGATTGATTTGCTTCTAAGTAAGGTATGACTTGTTTTGCTCCAATTCCCCTTACCACACCTTCATTTTCTTCCCAAAGTGTGTAATTCCGGAAATTCACATAAAAAGACGTTTTCCATACCTTGGGGGTATTTGAGTTAGACTACTCACACGGTGGGAGTAACTAAGATGATAACATTATGTGGCAGTAGACTACTGACATAGATGCCATTTAGGCAAAAAAAAAAATGACGTGACATGTAATTAATGAGGAGAGAGGCAAATAGAGTAATTTAGCTAGTTACCACTTACCATCACATCACACTTTTTAAGAGAAAATGTGTATAAAATAACAAATGAGACTACATACGACACTACCTCTATGTTACTTTGCACTATGAGGGTAGTAACATAGACTAGTAACATATTACTAGTTAAAGTTACTCCATATTATGACTAGTCTTAGTGTAAAGAAAATTTTGTCGATGAAACTGAAAGCAAACTAAGTGAAAAGAATCTTGAAAAACACTAGTACAAGAATTGGAACTATCTAGCCATCTATTTCCTCTTTTATAAATGAAAAATCCAAATGACGTTCTCACGACTTGTCGATCGTACTCATTTACTCCACATTAACATCTAGTGTCATAATATGTCCTTGACGCATGTATACCCAGGAGGCCAGGACACAATGCCCATTGTACTAACAACCATCTCCTGCAGCAACGCTGCCTACTCCTAGAGCATAGTTTTGTGGAATCGTTATTGTCATGTAATAGCAGTTCAGATACAAATAGATGGACATATCTAACGGACATACACACACACAAAGAGCACAAAGGATTCAACCAAATCCCTAATTCAATTCATAAATAGAGATATATACAGGTAGTATGATGGTCCATCGATATTGAATACATCAATAAGGAATAAATACATCTGCACCTGTCCGATCTGAACATAATACATAGTATTGCTCTGTAAGTTTTGTTATCCCATCACCTCACTCCCGTGCGATGGTAACCACCTGCTTGCCGATGTTGTGCCCAGAGAAGAGCCCTATGAGCGCAGCCGGTACCTTCTCGATCCCCTCGGCAAGATCCTCAATGAAGGTAATCTTATCTTCCTTAAGGTAACCCACCATCTCCTTCTCAAACTTTCCATAGGTGCCAAAGTAGTCCAGGACTAGGAATCCCTCCATGCGGATGCGCTTGGCGACAAGGCAGAAGAGGTTGGTCGCGCCGTATGGCTTCTCTAGGTTGTACTGTGAGATCATCCCGCAAACAGTGATCCGGCCTTTCATCCGCATGTTGAGCAGCACTGCATCCAACATTGCGCCACCCACGTTATCAAAGTAGATGTCGATGCCGAGCGGAAAGCACCTAAGAGGAAGTATTACAGCAGAGATAACTATGTGTTAGCTCTCTTTTTTATATTTGGAACTTGAAACTTTTGTAGGAAAAAAGATCTATCATGCCTCTTTAGCGCGACATTGAGGTTGTGTTCCTTCTTGTAGTTGAAAGCGTCGTCAAAGCCCAACTTGGTTTTCAGGAGGTTGACCTGAGGTTACCATAAAGACAAGAGGAACTTGCTCTTATTTTCACTCGGCAAAGTTTGGGACAAATCCCTTATAATTGGGCCTTCCTTTGCATAATTTTAAGCTTAGAAATAATGTCTGTAAGAGAAAGTTCTATATATGTTGACAGTTTCCTAGCTTTTGGAGGTAGGTTGACTTAACATGGTAATTGTTAGATCAATGTTCACACGTTTTCATGTTTTAGAGTCCATAAAAGGCTGGTTAAGAGAATTGAATTCTTTAGAGTAGGATGATGTGGCAAGATGGCAAGGACATGAGAAAATACCACTTTTTCAATTGGGTTAATATTGCGTTAAAATGTGGGTATCACACAAATTGGGAATATATGATGATTTTTTAGTTAATGTAATGATTGATAGTATGATAGTATAATTAGACTTGTAGTCACATATGGTGTTTGTTCTTCTAACCATTTGTTAAATTATGAAACCCTTATGAAACAACAAAGCTAATTTAAATTTGTAGTGTGGAGCATAATTTAGGTCCATGTTTGACAAATGTTGAATATCTTCGACCAACTGATCATTCATTTTCCCAGGAAACCCTTGATAGTGATAGAGAACATAGGGGGGGGGGGGGGGGGGGCATGATATGAGAAAAACCTTCTCGTCA
Source organism: Poa annua (assembly GCA_026929855.1). Classification (NCBI taxonomy): domain Eukaryota; kingdom Viridiplantae; phylum Streptophyta; class Magnoliopsida; order Poales; family Poaceae; genus Poa; species Poa annua. The sequence goes on from CM049436.1 coordinate 1,956,989, forward strand.
GAACCAGCACTGCCAACCACGTAACAGCCTGTGATCTTGGCTAGCTGTCCAACAAGCTGCCCAACGGCACCTGACGCCGCTGACACGAAAACATAGTCGCCTTTCTTAGGTTGTGACACGTCAAAAAATCCAGCATGTGCGGTGACTCCAGGCATGCCTACGTTACGAAGGTTCTTGCAAGTTAGGAAAGAAAAAAGTAACATTTACAAAGTTGTTAAACATGGCTAGAGGAAACTCGCATGTAAACAATAGAGGACACCATGGCTATCTTTTTTTGTTTTTCATAGAAATGTTAATTTTTAAAATTATAATAGCATTAATGTTCAAATATGTGCATCTCAAGGAAAAAACAGTTTCCTTGCGCACGCAGTACAAAATAATTGTTCACGAGGTTTTAAACAGAATGCTCATATACTAGAAAAAAACCACGTGATACTAAATACAAACAGGAAACAGTGAAAAAAAAACTTGTGCAAAAAAGAAAAATAAGTGAAAAGAAAAGGAAATGAGTAAAAGATAAAAGAACAAGCTTGAGGAACTTTTTTTTGTCCATTAGGGCAGAGCCTCAAATGTCAAAGAGCGCTCTATTCCTATCTCGTTGTCGTCATGTATGGCTCGTGGAGCCCTTTCATATTTTGTACCCCCTATTTTAAATGAGTAAATAGACCATGTTGTCCCCAACTTTTTCTAAATATACTGGATTAGCTCTTCTAACCATATCCACTAGTTTGTTTTAATTTTCGTTCAAAAAAACTCATAAAGCATATAAGCACACCTCATATTATACATTGTTGTTTTCAATACATTTAACACAGTCTGTTCTTGTGAAAATGAAATTGTACTCACCAAGAACACCGGTGTAGTACGACAGAGGCAGTTCAGGATGGTTGATCTTGAAAAGAGATTCTGGGTGAGTGATCACACTGTATTCCTCACATCCAGTAAAGCCCCAAACAAGATCACCCGCCTTGAAATCTGGGTGCCCGGAAGCTACCACCTTGCTTACTCCAAAAATAGCCAAAACCTGGTATACGAAACTCGCTTGAGAAGAGGAAAACAAAGAGGTGAGCTTGGTTTGAGGCGGGTACGTACCTCCCCTGGCACGAGCTGCTCGATGTAGGCTGCGTCGTTGTGCTCGCTCATCCGGTTGCGCATGTAGGGGTCGGGGGAGACGTAGAGGTTCTTGACCACCACGGACGCCGATCCGGGCGGCACGGCGAGGCGCACGGTCCCGGCGACGAGCTCCATGTCGTCCTCGGTGAGGAGCCCGGTGACGAACCGCTTCAGGATCACCTTCTTGTTGCTCACCTCTACCTCCGCCATTGCTAGCTAGCTCTCGACAGCTGGTTGGTGATCGACTGATCGTCTGGCCTTTATTTGTAACCTTCCCGCCGGTGCGAACGCTTGGCCGTGTGTGGCGGCGGGTTGTAGCTGGAGCTGAATATAATGGGACAGACTGGCCTCGTTCGATTCTTTATGCGCCATACCGGGAACGCGCTCGATTCTCTATTAGAGTCGAGGATCAGTGACGGTGATGCATGATGATAGGATGGCGACCCTAATTTTCTAATTCCATCTTTGGTTGCTGCGTGGAGAACGCGGTCCGTTTTTGTCTGGTGCTGCATGCTGTGCTGCAACTTGGTGCCCTTGAAACTCTCACACGGCGGGCACGTGATCATTGCTTGTGTTGGAGGGGGGTCTCCGCGCTTCCTGCATGACCTATGATGCATACGTCAGCACGCCCGGTGTGAGAGGACAATCCCCGCTGCATCCCAGGGTCGTCATGCCCCCTGCACGCTAGACACGGCCGTGCCTCTAGCCCTATGTCGGGGGCACGTCCGGCACCGCAGGGACCAGCTCCACAAGAGAGGACGGCCGTGCGTCGAGGGCGCACCCAGTGCCGCAGAGGCCAAGCGTGAACAACATCACCCGACATGAATTGGACGACGGTGTGATAACAAGCTCCCCTAGGGAATAGGTCTTCCACCATCCCCATCGGCTATTTTGTCGGGATATTCATGTGGACTATTCTTGTAAGATTCTCTGTAAGGACCATAGTGCCCCTCGGGGTGTGTTGTGGATCAAAGGACGGACCTGTAATTTCACACTAGGCCTTCATTTTTCCTATAAATAGAGGAGGCCCTCTCCCATTTGAAGGGGAGAAAATCTGAAATAAAAAGTGCTCTCATCCTGGTTGTTCCTCTTGCGGCGTGTTTGAGGTCGTTAGGCCTCCGTCCCGTGGAGCCATCGTCGCACGTGAGCGCGGGTCTAGAACCCAAGGTCCCCGTGCACCACCGTAGACCCCCGACGTCTCACGGGGGTGCCTCAAGTGTATTGTCTAGGCTTGACCCTACGACAGTTGGCGCCGTCTGTGGGAACTTGAGCAAAAAGCCTTGTGAGGAGGAGACCGCGATCGCGTGCGGGGAAGGCCCAGAAGGCCCAGCACCATGCCGCCGAAGAAGAGGAAGGCGTCGGCGCAACTGCCCACTCGCCCAACCACGCGACGTTCAGCACGCGTTGAAGCCCGTGGGGCGGGTGATGCACGCGAACCCACCATCGACGCGCATGTGCCTGGTTCAGAAGGATCCGCCCGAGCCGCCAGTGGCGAGGGCTCAGCCATGATTGACGTGCTAAGACAGCAAGCCGCAGAGGCGGGGCAAAAGGCCGTAGAGCTACAGGCCCAGCTAGAGTCGTCCCGTTCTGACTCCGCGCGTTTAGAAGCTCTCTTGGTAGAGGCCGCCAGCATACGCACACGACAAGAGGTTGCGGCCACCGCAGCAAGGACCTCACCCGACTCCACCGCGCCCCCGGGGGACGACGTTCACCCCCAGCAAGCGCAGGCACGAACCGACGCAGGAGATGATACGCGGATCGAGAAGCATGCCGCAGGAGCCCAGCGACAAGGCACGGGTGATGGACTTGGCCGAACGGGCCAGCCAACGCCCCTATCTACCGTGGAGACAGAAGCGCTCAAGGCCGACATTCGCCGGCAGCGAGAAGACGCATTGGCAGTCCTCCGGGAGACGGGTATTGCCCTGGGCCTCGAGGGTGGTGGGTACGCTCCCGACCATGCCGCGCCCCCACCGGCGCACCCTCGGAGGCGAGAGGTCATCAATATCGCCGACGAGCGGAGCCCCCTTAGCCCCGGGCTCGAGGCGAGACCCTGGTCGCATAAGTTTCGGGCGGCAGACCTCCCGGGCTACGCGGGCGATACCGACCCTAGCGAGTTCACCCGCGTATATGAGGCCGCCGTATCCGCCTCGGGAGGTGACGATGCGACCATGGCCAAAGGCCTACTCCTTAAGCTATCAGGCATGGCGCAGTCGTGGTATCTGGCGCTCGCGCCTGGCTCGATATACTCGTGGGAGCAGCTCCGCGAGCGGCTACATGCGGACTTCCAGGGGAATGAGACCAAAGCGGTGACTGCTGCGGACCTCTATGCGCTTGTCCAAGGGCCGCGTGAGTCCGTCCGAGCCTTCCAAAAGCGCTTTGCGGGTATACAGTGCCAAGTCCGTAATATCACCGACGAGAGCGTGTGTTCAGCCGCGCGGCTCGCAGTTGCACCGGAGCCCTCCCACGAACATCCAAGGGCTCTATGCCATCATGAGGAAGTATGCCCTCCAGGAGGAAGGGGAGATCCACCAGCAAGCAAACAGGGCCTCAACAGCCACGAGGCAACATAGGGCCGCCTACGATGACCCTCGGCCGCATCACCGTAATATCCACCAAGTGGAGGAAACTGAGAGGCGCACGCCACCCCGTGCAAAGTGGGATGAGAACGGCCAAGCACCCCGAGGATCCCTTGGCAGGGAAGAGCGGACCCAAGACCGCGGGCATGGGCGCCCCCTCCAAGGGCGACAGACGGACAATCGGGCAAGAAGATATTGCGACTTCCACCAGACGCACGGACACTCGAGTGCCGAATGTGATGATATCCGGAAAATGCGCGAGCGAAACCGTGCGACGCAGAGGGGCAGAGGAGCCCCGCCACCACGAGCGGTGAAGCCAAGGGAGCCTCAACTACAGTTGCCCCCGCCGCCACCGGTCCCTTATGGGGTCGCCCCCGTGCAGACAATCATCCCCGGACGCATCATCCACGCCATCACTGGGGGGAACGCGCACACATACCCCACCAAACGCCAACGACGCGAGTATGGTCGTCGGATAAACCACGTCGCTTCGTGCCCGCCTAGCGAGCTCCCTCCATGGACGGTCATGCCAGTGACATTTGGGCCCAAAGACGCCACGGGAGTGGTTTTCCCGCACCATGATGCACTCATCGTCACGGCCACAATTCACAACACAGAGGTGCGTCGCGTCTTTGTGGATGGAGGAAGCTCAGCGGACATCATGTTCACATCGACCTTCGAGCAGATGGGCATACCATCATCTTTCCTCCAGGCTCCTGGCACGGACCTCCTTGGCTTTGGGGGCGAACCGATAACGGCTATAGGGCGGATCGAGCTGCCAGTCACGTTCGGCACGCCAGGGTGTGAGCGGAGGGAAAACATCACGTTCGACGTCATCGACTTCCCGTACCAGTACAACATCATCTTGGGACGGGTATCCCTCAACAAGTTTGGTGCCATCCCTCACCATGCGTACCTATGCATGAAGATCCCCACGGCAACAGGGGTTATCACAGTCCGAGGAGACCAAAAGTTGTCCAGAAGGATAGACGAGCAGACCCACGCGATCAGCCGTCGGGTTCACAACGTGCACCCCGAGGACGAGAAGGCTCCGCTAGGGGCTCCTCCTCCAGGCTCGCCCCCGTGGACCGTGAAACCGAAGCCCGATGGGGAGACACGTGCGGTGGCCCTCCGGGATGACGAACCAGGGAAGACCGTGCTCCTTGGGGCAGATCTGGACCCTGAAGTGTCAGTGGCCATATTGAAGGTCCTGCGAGACCACGCTGGCATCTTCGCGTGGGGGCACGAAGATCTACAGGGGGTCCCCCGTGCAGTTATTGAGCACAAGTTATTCGTCGACCCAAACGCTCGGCCCGTTAAGCAGGGCCCGCGGAAGATGAGCGAAGAACGCCAGGCGGTGGCGCGCAAGCTAGTCGATGAGCTCCTCGAGGCGGGCATCATCCGGGAGGTCTTACACCCCAAGTGGGTCTCAAATCCGGTGGTCGTTGAAAAGTCTGATGACAAGTGGCGCTTGTGTGTTGATTTCACCAACCTCAACAAGGCATGCCCGAAGGATGAGTTCCCCCTCCCCCGCATCGACCAGCTCGTGGACGCGACGGCCGGTTGCGAGCTTATGAGCTTCTTGGATGCGTTCTCCGGGTACCACCAAGTCTGGATGGACAAGGAAGACGAGGAGAAAACCAGTTTCCGCACTCCTGGGGGTACGTACTGCTATGTGCGGATGGCCATGGGGTTAAAGAACGCCGGGGCAACTTTCGCTCGATTGGTCCAGAAAGCGTTGCGCTCCCAGGTGGGGCGTAACATCGAGGCCTATGTGGACGACATAGTCGTCAAAAGCACGCTGGCACCCCCCACGCCCGGGATCTGGAAGAAACCTTTGAGAGCCTACGTGCTGTGGGGATGAAGCTCAACCCGAAGAAGTGCGTGTTCGGCGGACGAGCCGGCAAGCTGCTTGGCTTCTTGGTATCAAAGAGGGGCATTGAAGCCAACCCGTCAAAGATTAGTGACATCCTTGACATGCCACCGCCGAGCAACATCAAGGAGGTACAACGACTCACGGGCCGCCTCGCGGCGTTAGGACGGTTCGTGTCCCGCTCGGCAGAAAGGGGTCTGCCATTCTTCAAGACCCTTAGGGGTTCGGCGGGGTTCGAGTGGAACACCGATAGCCAGCGAGCATTCGACGACCTCAAGGCGTACTTGACGTCCCCGCCTCTCTTGCAGAGTCCCTCGCCAAAGGAGGGGCTGCTCCTGTACCTAGCCGCCACCCCGGTGGCTGTGAGCGCGGTGCTCGTAAAGGAGAAGGACCACGTGCAACACCCAGTCTACTATGTATCGGAGTCCCTTCAAGGCGCGAGGGTTCGCTATGCCGAGCTCGAAAAGCTTGCCTACGCGCTAGTCATGGCGTCAAGGAAGCTCCGACACTACTTCCAAGCACACCCTCTCCAGGTCCCTTCCTCGTTCCCCCTCGGGGAGATGCTCCACAATAGAGAGGCCTCGGGGCGTGTCGGGAAGTGGGCGACAGAAATCGCCGAGTTCACTCTCGAGTTCGTCCCCCGCACCGCGGTCAAGTCCCAAATCCTTGCGGACTTCATCGTTGAGTGGGTTGTACCTGAGCATCCCGGTCCCTTGGAACTCAAGGAGCCCATATGGACAGTCTATGTGGATGGCTCGTGGTGCGCAGAGGGCACAGGAGAAGGTGCGGTGGTCGAGTCCCCTGCCGGGGCCCGAACCATGTTTGCAGCGAGACTCGAGTTCAAAGCTACCAACAATATCGCCGAGTACGAGGCGTTGTTACTCGGCTTACGCAAGGCTCGCGCTGCCGGGGATCAACGTGTCTTGGTAAAGAGTGACTCTCAACTCATTGCGGGGCACGTCGACAAGAGTTATCAAGCTAAGGAGCCTGAGATGATCAAGTATCTGGCCTTGGCCAGGGCCATGGAGAAGCATTTCATCGGCTTCACCGTCCGTCCGATCCCACGTGGTGAAAACACTGAGGCGGACGCGCTAGCCCGCGCCGCAAGCTCGACCGCGGGGCCGCCACCTCATGCCTTTTACGAGGTGCTTTCGGCCCCAGCGACCCGGGAGTTGGCAGAGGTCAACATCATTATCACACAAGATTGGAGGACGCCAATCATTCGATACCTCGTAGACGGACTAGAACCCGAGGATCCCGTCGAGGCCCGGCGCCTCAAGGCGCGCGCTAGGGGTTTCGTCGTCCACAACGGCATTCTCTACAAGCATGGGGTGTGTGCGCCCTACCTCAGGTGTGTTTCTAAGGAAGAAGGAGAAGGGCTAGTGCGGGACATACATCAGGGGCTGTGCGGGACTCACCTCGCCCCGCGTGCCCTGATCTCCAAAGCCTACAGGCAAGGTTTCTATTGGCCCACGGCGTTGGGTGACGCTCAAGACTTGGTAAAAACGTGCCCTGCCTGCCAGTGGATGGGAGGCGGGACAAGCGCGCCGGCGTACAACTTGCAGCCCATCCCCCCATCATGGCCACTAGCGCGGTGGGGGATCGACCTTGTCGGCCCTTTCAAATCTGCAAGCCGCGGAGCCAAGTTCGTGGTCGTGGCAGTAGACTACTTCTCCAAGTGGGTGGAAGCTGAACCACTAATAAAGATCACCTCGGCCTCCGTGCAAAAGTTTGTGTGGAAAAACTTAATATGTCGCTTTGGCGTCCCGCGCGAGATCATAGTCGACAACGGCACCCAATTCGATGCCACGCCGTTCCGCAAGTTCTGCACCGCGCTCGGCGTGAAACTCTGCTTCGCGTCCGTAGCCAACCCACGGGCAAATGGCGCCGTTGAGCGCGCCAATGGGGTCCTCCTCCATGGGTTGCGTACTCGCCTGTTTGACCTTCCCAAAGGACGGTGGGCGGACGAGCTCCCCAACGTCCTGTGGTCCACACGTACCTCAGCAAGCAGGGCCACGGGGTTTACGCCATTCAAGCTATTATACGGCGACGAAGCTGTTACTCCAGAGGAAATAAAATTAGGATCTCTCCATGCAGCGACGCCACCGGAGGATGAAGTGCGTCAGGGCGCCCTCGACGGGTTGGACACGATAAGGCAAGATGCCACGCTCAACATCGAACGCTACCAGGCGTCCATGGCAAGGGCGTATAACAAAGCCGTGCGGCCACGTCCCATCGGCGTGGGGGATCTTGTCCTGAAGCTGAAGGCGAATCCCGGGGCCAACGGCAAATTGAGCAGCAAGTGGGAAGGGCCATACGAGGTGATTAGCCAGTCACGCCCAACGTCATTTCGACTGCAGACCCTCGAAGGAGAGGAGCTGAAGCGCAGCTGGAACACGATCAATTTGAAGAGGTACTATGTGTAGTACGTGACGCCAGCATGGGGCAGGCTCATTTTATAAGACAGAAACGATTAGGACAGGAGCAGAAGTCTTAGTATCATCACCTCGTATTTTGTACTTCTATATTTTGCCGTCGTGCCGGTCTTATAGCACTTGTAACGACTTCCAAGTCGCACCATGGGTAATGTATGTATGTATGTGTGCATGACGAGCTCTGTGTGGCTTCCTTCACAAAGGAAATGTATCAAACACATCGGTAAACCTCCTCGTGCGTCGCACGGGTCGAGTGCGAAAAAGTCTCGGTAAACCTCCTCGTGCGTCGCACGGGTCGAGTGCGAAAAAGTCTCGGTAAACCTCCTCGTGCGTCGCACGGGTCGAGTGCGAAAAAATCTCGGTAAACCTCCTTGTGTGTTGCACGGGTCGAGTGTGAAGATCTTAATAAATTTCCTCCCATGCATGAGCTGGGAGGCAGCAACTCCCCCGCATGAGTCAAGCACACAACATGGTGCTCAACGTATTGTAAGCACCAAAAGAAAAAAAAGACATGAAAGGAGGCACGTGGGGCAATTTCCTGGGATTTCATTAATAACTAGGGTACATGAGGATTACAAAACAAAGCTCCAGCCAGCTGTCTACCGCCAGGGGCTCACGCCCTGAGACACAGCGTGCATGCGAGCTGCCCAAAATATTGGTAACTATAAGCTATCCCTACGCTAAAAATGCCTACAGGCACGGACACAGCCAGGGGCGCAACCTGAGGCGACAGCCCCGTCACACCAGGGGCTCCCGCGGAGCCGGAGGTGTTAGCCCCATTATGCCAGGGGCTCCCGTGGAGCCTGAGGCGCCGTCCTGGCCCTCTCGGGCGGGTCGAGAACGCCTAAGGGCACGAAGGTGCGTCGGACCAAGCTCGCTCCATACGCGGCGCAGGTAGGAACGAGAGGGGCCTCGGACAAGTTCACGGGCAGAACTGATCTGGCTACGCGCTGGCACGGCGAAGTCGTTATCCTGGAACTGCGAGACATGGTCACACCCCACCAAAGTCAAGCAAGAGAAGGCGAGCTCGGCGGAGGCTCGCGCGCAGTCATGTGTGTGCCCAGGCACAGCAGCGCGCGCGGCGGCGCTGAGGGACGCGATGGCACGCAACTGAGCGGCCACGTCGCTATCAGCACCACCACCGGAAGGGTCGGCCGTGGCGCCTAACGAAGCCGCCAACTCGCTAGCTACCGCGAGGATAGGCGCGACCAGCGCGGCAAGATCGCCCTCGCGAGTGGCATGGGCCGCCAGGGCCTGGGTAGAGGTCTCAAGCTTGGCCTCGGTGTCACTGAGCAAGAGACGCAGGGAGTTGACGACGGACTGCGCCTCCTGTATTCTCCTGTCGGCCGTGGCCGCCGTCTCTTGAGCCGTGGCTACAGCCTCGGCCAGCGCGTCACGCGCAAGAGAGGCCTCCGCCTCGACAGCATCTAGACGCGCCTTCCGCCTCTCGCGCTCAGCATTGTACGCTAAGGCCTCAAGTTCGTGGGTGTAAAGGGCCTGCACAAGAAACCATCATCAATATGACGCAGAGGTTAAGAGCAAAATGATAGGTGGTACCTTGAGGAGGAAGGCCTGAGTAGTGGGGCGCAGTGTGGCGAGGTTCTGACCACTTAACCCGGACGACCAATCCGTCGACATGGCAAGTCCAGCCGCATGCCCGAAGAACTCGCTCTCGGTCGGCGAGATGACCAAGGACCCAAGGGGCAAAGGCCCCAAGGCCTTCGCCTCACAGGACCCACCACCAGCGTCAAAGCCTGGTGATAGGGCCGGCGTCGGCGGACGTGGTGGAGAGCGGTACACAGATGTCCCCGAGGTCCCAAAATCGTGTTGATCCTCTGGTGCTGCCTCCTCCGAGTACTCAAAGTTCCCCGTAAGGGACCGCCTAGGGGACTCTTCGTCCTCAAAGTCTCCCTCAATGTTCGGCGCGCGGTCGTCAGGCGCCATCACGAACCCCTTCCCCAAACCCGGACGGGGAAGGATAGAAACGTCTGCTGTAGGGCTAAGCGACCGTGCGCATGGGCGCGGGCGCGTCATACGTCCAGTTGCGCAAGGAATGGGCGACCGAGGGCGCTTCCTCTGTTGCGCCTTGGTGAGGACAAGAGGGCGCTCGGGTATACTCAAGCAGAAGGCAGAACAAGCACGGTTGCGGCGTGGAGACTTGATCAAGGCCGCTATACCGGAGGACTCCCACGGCAACATGGGACCCAACACCTCAATTGCAGCCGCCTCTCCATCCTCCAGGGATAGACCTGCACAAGGGCGGCGGGACAGAATCAACATGTAGTTCCACCAAGTCGAAAGCAAAAATGAGTGAGGAGAGGATCTTGAAGCTCACCTTCGGAACGAGCGTAGCCTGGGACGGAGGGGTCCGAAGACGGCGCAGCCCGAAGGCAGTGCATATCAAGGAAGGGCCCTTCGCCCTCCGGCAGCAAGAAGGGCTCCCAATTCCTGGCCAGCGGCAGCACCCTCAGCATAAGGTACTCCTCCACGAGGTCACGGGCACACATCGTGGACGCCATGCGTTCGAGTAAGATAGCACGTGAAGAGTCTGCTGAACTCAACGGTAACAGAGGAGCGGTCATACGAGGCTTGGGGCCCAACCCCAAGTTAGTCAAAGCTGGGTCCGTCACGGTACAGAAAAACCAATCTCTTCGCCAGTTTTCCCACCTGTTCTTGGTTGCCCACTGTGGGTACTGTGTGGGCTTGCGTCCAGGACGCTTGCAGAAGGTAACCACGCCATACGGCGAGATCTCGTCCATCGCGCCTTTCACACTAGACAAGACGAGGCGAGCCACATGAGGCTGGTGGTAGTATGCAAACAGCTCAGCGGAGCCAGAGACACCCATGCTCCGCAGAGCCCACTCGAAGACCGCTAGATGCACAAAGGCGCCCGGTGAGAGGTGCGCCACCTCTAGCTGGAAGAACTTGAGCACTTGCCTTAGCAAGTCAGCAGAGGGGAGGCACATGCCCGCGTCAAACTGAGCGGCAAAGGCCACTACCTGCCCAGGCCCAGGATGACCCCGAGTCTTGCTCCCTGGGAGCGTGACCATGTCGACCGAAGATATCTTGCCTTCCTCAAACAGGCGCATGACCAGCGTCTCGTCGGCCCGAGAACGCCCGAGGTAGCGCGTGTACTGGTCAAAAGCCTCCGGGTCGACCTCATTGTCGCCACGCGCCGTCTTGGTGATAGAGGCCCTTAGGGGCTGCGTCGGAAGAGGCGCACCCGCGGCATGAGCCTTGCCCTTCAAGGACCCGCCCTCAGGAGCGCTCGAGCGTGACTTCACAGTGACCCTCACCGTGGCTCTCTCGGACGCTAGCTTTCCGGCAGGAACATCCCTTCGTGGCTTGGGGGTTGACATGGAACCTGTGGAGGAAAGTAGCAACAATTAGGGACCACACCCAGACAACCTGCGAGCAATGGAAAATAATGGCACCAAGCGGGAGCACGTGCATCAGACTCGTAAAAGTAGCCCACAGTTCACGTACATCACGGCTCACATACGTACAGCAGATACCATGTCATGCATCCAAGAAAAGAAAAGGAGGCTGGCACATGCAACCCCCGTTCTAACCATCAACAACACGCACGCATGCATGCCCCCAATCGAGCTCCACACGAGTTGATGCCTGCAGCTAACTGCCGTATTCTCTCCTTGTGCGTGATTAGTGTCGACAGGAACCAAGCGAAGGAGCATACAGCGTTTACCCTGTAAGCGTGCGCTCCTCTTCAGCCAGGGACACGTCGGGCGGCGTCGTCTCACGGCGACAAGGGCGACGTCAAGGGCGCGCTCGGTACCTCCGGGCGGCTGCCTCGTGGCGAGCGCACGCGGGGACGCGCTGGAGGAAGACGGTGCGACGGCCGACGGCTCCCCGGCGACCGCCTCGTGGCGAGCACGCGCGAGGGCGAGCTGGATGGAGCCGACGGCGCGCCCGGCGACTCCCGGCGACCGCCTCGTGGCGAGCACGCGCGAGGGCGAGCTGGACGAAGCCGACGGCGCGCCCGGCGACTCCCGGCGGCTGCCTCGTGGCGAGCGCGCCTGGGAGCGAGCTGGACGGAGACGGCGACACGGTCGGCGGCTGCCTCGTAGCAAGCGCGCGCGGGGACGCGCTAGACGGAGCCGGCGGCTGCCTTGGGACGAGCGCGCGCGGGGGCCGGCTGGACGGAGACGGCGACACGGTCAGCGGCTGCCTCGTAGCAAGCGCGCGCGGGGACGCGCTAGACGGAGACGGCGGCTCTCCGGCGGCTGCCTTGGGACGAGCGCGCGCGGGGGCCAGCTAGACGGAGACGGCGGCTTCCTCCTAGCGAGCACGCGCCGGTCGGGATCGAGGTCGGAGCAAACGGCGTCGGACGGGCGCGGGAGTCGAGCTGCACGAAGGAGAAAAGGAAAGAGAGAGAATGTGGATCGGGGAAAGAGAAGGAGAAGAGGAAAAAGAAAGACTGCTCAGCTTGTTTTTATACAGGTCCCCACCGCTTGACCTAGCAACCAGCGGGCCGTGGGCCGGTTTTAGCATGGCAATAATCTTGCCCATGACCAGCTTGGGAAAAGAAAAGAAAAAAAAGGAGGGAAATTTTACCCTTGCATTGCGGCGCGGGGCGTTCTCGTCGGCATCGTGTCATACGAGACGGGCGAGCAGCTTAAGACGCGTACGCGCACCGGGATTGTTGGGTCAGTCTGATCAGCGCGCCGACCCCAAGGATCGATACGCCGGCCCAGACGGGCGCTACTCTACCGCCCGGACCTGCGAGGGGCTACTGTTGGAGGGGGGTCTCCGCGCTTCCTGCATGACCTATGATGCATACGTCAGCACGCCCGGTGTGAGAGGACAATCCCCGCTGCATCCCAGGGTCGTCATGCCCCTTGCACGCTAGACACGGCCGTGCCTCTAGCCCTATGTCGGGGGCACGTCCGGCACCGCAGGGACCAGCTCCACAAGAGAGGACGGCCGTGCGTCGAGGGCGCGCCCAGGGCCGCAGAGGCCAAGCGTGAACAACATCACCCGACATGAATTGGACGACGGTGTGATAACAAGCTCCCCTAGGGAATAGGTCTTCCACCATCCCCATCGGCTAATTTGTCGGGATATTCATGTGGACTATTCTTGTAAGATTCTCTGTAAGGACCATAGTGCCCCTCGGGGTGTGTTGTGGACCAAAGGACGGACCTGTAATTTCACACTAGGCCTTCATTTTTCCTATAAATAGAGGAGGCCCTCTCCCATTTGAAGGGGAAAAAATCTGAAATAAAAAGTGCTCTCATCCTGGTTGTTCCTCTTGCGGCGTGTTTGAGGTCGTTAGGCCTCCGTCCCGTGGAGCCATCGTCGCACGTGAGCGCGGGTCTAGAACCCAAGGTCCCCGTGCACCACCGTAGACCCCCGACGTCTCACGGGGGTGCCTCAAGTGTATTGTCTAGGCTTGACCGGTTGACCCTACGACAGCTTGCATCAAGTTAAATAAAGAGACACATGAAGATCAGTATCCACTACCAATCTACCATTGACCAAATGTTGGCGGCATAGTTTAAAAAACCGGACCGGTGATCGAACCGGTCAGGCCATTGGTTTAGGTTTTTACCGGTCGGACCACTGGTTCATCGGTTCAATGAGTTAATTACATTTTAGTACCACATTTGGGACTAGGTTAACAGTTTGGTGCTAGTTTTTTAACTTTTTGCTAATCAATGCATTTTTTGGGGCTGTGAACAACAGATCGCGCAAAATACTGGCTGACCACGTTTTAACCGCGAGCTGACAGGTATGGCCCACCCGTACCTAATCGCTCGATTCACTACTTCTCGAGACCATGGCCGCAGGGGGTTGGTGCGGCGGCGACCTTGCCGGAGAAGCGCGTGGGGCGGGACCTCACCGGAGAGGCGCAGTGGGAGGCGAGCTCGTTGAGACACGGCACCTCGCCGTGGGACAGCATGGCCGCCTCGGAGCAGGCAGGCTCGCAGGGGACGGCGTGAGCCCATGGCCAGGACAGCGGCGGCGGGGGCCCTCGGCCGGTGCGGCCTTAGCGTGGGGAGGAGGCGGTCGGAGGAAATGAAGGAGCCCCGACGGGGAGGAGGCGGCCGCGGGCACGCTAGGCCGAAATTGGAGAGGGGCGGCGCTGCCATGGGCGCGGTGGCCCGCCGGCGCGCAGGAGGAAGGGGAGGAGCCCCGACGGGGAGGAGGCGGCCGGGCAAGCTTGGCGCGGGCGAGCCGAGGTGGAGGTGGAGGCAGTGCGTGGGGGTTGGGGATCGGGTGGACGGGGTGGGCTAATTGCTCGATTTACTACTTCTCGAGACCATGGCCGCGGCGGGGAAGCTTCCGGGCAGCTTGGTCGGCGACGGAGCAACTCTGGTCGCCGGCGGCGACAGCCGAGGAAGCGGGCGGACAGAGACAGAGAGAAACGTGAGCTGGGTCTGGTGCGGTGCGGTCCAACGCTGGCTTCTCGCGCGAGTCAAACAGTGTTAACGGTACTGACGGGTGGGCCATACCTGTCAGCTCGCGGTTAAAACGTGGTCAGCCAGCATTCTGCGCAATCTGTTATTCACAGCCCCAAAAAATGCACTGATTAGCAAAAAAATAAAAAACTAGCACCAAACTGTTAACCTAACCCCAAATGTGGTACTAAAATGTAATTAACTCCCGGTTCAACTGCTGAACCTGTAATTTAGAAATAATATTAATTTTACAAGTTACATGCGAAAAATAAGGTAAAAATAACCTATTTTCCAAGATATATAAAACAAACAAGGCCGGCATAGGTGGCTAGCGCATCCTTGACGGAGCACGCAGCTTCCATGAGCTCCAGGGTTCGAATCCCCTCACCCCCACATTAAATTTTAATACGTGCCAACAGGTGAACTGGTTTGATCGGTCCCCGGTTCAGCCAAAAACCGGGAAAAACGGCCGAAACCGGCGGTGAACATGCACTACCTCTATACAGTGGGTAGTAGTATGTGTGTGGTGTCATGCAACTCTTCTGGTTGGTTGTAAACTCATTTTTGTATTGGGTTGTGTGATGTTACAATAACATAGATAGTTATATCTTGCTCCTCCTCCCTTCTCTGTTCTCTCATCGAAGCGTCGCCCCCCTACTCCTTCCCCCGTGACCTGAGCACTATTGGTGCGGCCGCCTTATGCTCCAGCCCACCTTTCGGTGGGGTGCCGCACTGGGTAGAGTCAAACCAAAAC
The DNA here is from genome assembly GCA_026929855.1 of Poa annua. Lineage (NCBI taxonomy): Eukaryota > Viridiplantae > Streptophyta > Magnoliopsida > Poales > Poaceae > Poa > Poa annua. The sequence continues at coordinate 1,972,162 of CM049436.1, forward strand.
ATTCCACTTTAGTACACACTCCCCTCTCTTATACTCTTGATCATCTCGTGGCAACAGTCTCCACCCTCTTCCTCCTTCTCCCCGCACGGCGGCACGGGCGCCTCATCAGGCTGCAGATCCTAGTTGTGGTATTGCATTTTTGGTAAGACGCGTCATGATGCGTGCGAGAGCTCGCGGACGTACGCTTAGGCAAAACATAGCAAGAAAGACAGCTTCCTTAACACGAGGCCTATCTGGCCACTGCCTATGGAAAGCTCATGTCTATATTAGTCATCCATATCATTTCAATCAATGCGCGTTGATTCCAGCAAACAAATTTAAGTGTTGAGATTCAGATCACCTACGCAAAGATTTATCTGAATATATATCCTTCCTATGCACGCTTTGATCTACGACTATATATAAGACGTACATACCCATCTCTCTCGTCTCATCTTGCATACCCACTACTCGACACGAATAAACACGGCTGTATATATTCTTTCAATCTTTCAGAAGAAATTAAGAACTAGCAATGGCGGTTTCGTCCAAGCTTTTCCCGGCCGTCCTTCTGCTCCTTCTCCTGGCTACAGGTACGACATGCTTACACCGATCAATTCCACAATATCATAACGAATTATCTTGCTAATTGACCTGGGATGGATTGGTCTAATGGTCTTGCTGCATGCGTTGTGCAGATATGGGGCATGTGCAGGAGGTGGCGGCGGCGGCGTGCGTGAGCAGCCAGTGCAAGAGGTGCACCGGCGCATGTTTCGACCCAGACGAGTGCAACATCCAGTGCCGGAACGAGGGTTACCAGATCGGCAATTGCACCGCCACCGGTGATAACTACCGTTGCATGTGCAGCAAGAATTGCTAGCTAACGCCCGAGGGGGGCTTGTAATCCTTGCGTGGCAATTCATGTCGTGTGCGTTTGGAAGGAGAATAAAATCTAATCACACGGGAGATGATGCCTTTCTCGTGTACTTTCTTTTATGTTTTTGTTTATTTATAAGAAAAAGACTCACGACACATTCACATGACAGACGTATCACATTATAAAGAACTCATGCATAGGGATGTAAACGGATATGATCGGGTCGAAATTTGCCGTTGTCATATCATTTATCATTTCTTTTCGTTAACTATGGAGTGGATCGAATGACGACTGTTGCGGATTCGGATATCTCAGGTCACAGACGCATAACAGAAACAGAGCTACTGATCTAGTCAAAAACAAAATTCATATGGATAATTTCCGTTATTTTTTTTGAGAAAAGACTCACCGGACATTCACATGCGGACATGCCTAGTAACACATTTTTTCGAAGAGGCAACCATTCTATTATGCAAGTATTTTGCTTTGACATTTCCATCCAAAGAACGGATTGATTAAAAGATACTGTAGTACCGAATATACTAGTACTGGTTGACATAGTAGCAAGTCCACTGGGAACAGTCTATGCAAATCACCCCTTCGAAATTCCTATATGGATTATATTCTTCACCAGGAACCTTGCCACCTACAAAAGCAAGATTCTTGCTTAGAAAAGTTTTGTATCTTATATTCTTCTGCTATGGATTGCCCGACTGCACTATCAGTAGTACAAGATGCTTTGGCATTAGCGTCATTTCAAGCAAGATATCATGAGGAAAGTCAAAACTTCATATCTAATTAGCTTTGGCATTTCCATGGTAGAGTGTACGTAGAATTACTCCTAGAAAGGTAATGATGTCCGGTAAATCCATGAGTGTGATGTAACTATGGGAGCGTAGGCTTTTGTGCACAGTACTCCTCGATGCGTCTTATGAAACTGTTACTCAAGCCTCTAAAAACTTATTCTTAATTAATGAAAGTGGCAGATGTTTTGCCTTGCTAAATTGTTTTGAAACAAATCTCGTACACCCGACATATCTCATCCACTGGGAGTTGACGTATCTATGTTAAAATTCTCTTAACAGCACTGCATGCCAAGAACATATTCCATATGGATAGACATATAAATATTTCCATACAAATTGCAAAGCAAATAAGATCAAGTGGTGAGCACTTGCTTATCCAGATCCATCCTCTTGCGCACATTATAAATACTTCGGTGCAGACTCGGCTGAAACTCCAAACCAAGAGCTAGGAGGAGTAAACAAGAGAAGAGGCCAGCCTTACATGGAGACGAGGAGCCCCAACTCTACCAGCCAAGAATGGCTTGCCTATGCTCACATTTTGTTTCATCAGTGGGGTAAATAATAGTGCCCGGATGATGGATAAGATGTGACCGCATGGTCAAGCCGTCTTGGCTACAAGAGTGGCCCTCATCACCCATGTTAGGCTAGTTCCTCTTTCTGCTAACATTTATCTGCTCATGGTATACAACATCTATGCTCTGCTCCGGTGGAGCTCGTCTCCCATTCGCCGCCCTCTAGGTCCAAGAACTCCTGAATAAAAAGTTGGATACCATCCCTTATCAGTATAAATTAGGATTGCATATAGAAGAAGTTAGGAATCGGGAGATATGTATAGACGGTGCGACGATCAAAGGAATGCATCATGTCTCATTGTCCCCGGGCCTTCCATCTTCCATTTAGCACTACATACCTCATCCCGGTGAAAAGTTATGAAATCTTGCTGGCTGTTTTGCATTGCAGCCAAAGAAAGCCCATTAATGTACCATCATGTTTCTGATGAAAACAACACCCAGCGTCCGGGAACTTTTCTTCCGGCGTTCATTGTTGACTAGTTCAGGCTCAAGGGATGTACCTGTTCTCATGTATGTTTATAGCATCAGACTCAACAAGTGTCACTTCAGTCGAAGCATCAGTGCAGAGATATGAGTCCGAGTATTAGAGCAGAGGATAGTTATACATGGCATAAGTTCTCACAAAAATAAGAAATACTATATGAAGTAGATTGAGCAAATCTGGTGTCATTCTCAGCACACAAACACAGGTGTTACCCTCACTTATTTGACAAATAATAGAAATCGCCACACTCTCTTCACTGACGTTACAACGTACAGTTGCGACTAAATCACAAGCTGTGGCAAAGTATTTGAAACAATACGTTCAGCTCCAGTGCAAACTGGGAGCTAATGGATAAATTTTTTTTTTTTGAGGACAAGGTGGTCGTACCACCGCTCGAATAGATAGAAGAGAGTTGACCCAGTTTATGAGGGAAACCGGGTCCAAAAACCATACAAACTGTACAAAAGAATTACACAGACGAAGCGACCCGCCGCCCGCACGACACAAGTCAAACAACGCCACAAAACACACCACCCGCTCCGGAGCCGCCGCTCCGGCGTAGCAACCAGATCGACTTTCGCATTGCCCGAAAGCGATCCAGTCGTGGTCGACAAACCCTCTGCCCCCGCAGTCTTCATCTGGGTTGCCACCACAACCACCATGCTCCGGGGCCGCCGTCCCGGCGTAACAACCAGATCGGCCTTCGCATTGCCCGAAGGTGATCCAGTCAGGTCGACGAACCCTCTGCCCACGCAGTCTTCATCCAGGTCGCCCCCTGGAGATTAATGGATAATTATCAGCATAAATATGGACTAATGGATAATTATCAGCATAAATATGGACTGCAGATTGAACAACTGACGGAAGCAGCTTTCGGCTCCAGATGACTTGTCATTCAGACCTCCCGGGAGAACATAGCATGGTCAGAAGAGCAACTTGGCCAAAAAAAAGGAGAGTTCTGAGTTACCATACATAATATGTATACTTTTCTTCCTAGTAATATAGACTACCCGCAAAAATAAGATGCCATACAGCCTAAGCACGGGAAGTAACAAGCAGAAACAAGAACATACATTACATTCATTCATCAAGTCTGTCGGTCATTTGTGATAACAATTCAAATTGGACTAGTTTTACAGCGTACCGATGAGTTATTTTAGTACATACTCCATCTGATCGGTTGAAAAACAATTACCGTCGTTGGCGATATGAATTTGATAATACTAAATCCTACTAGCTTTGTAAGATATACTTTTTTTGTTGGAACCAACGTGTTTTTTTAATAGAAATTCATAGTCAAACGTATGCTTACATACTGACGATTTGAACAGGTCCTAAATTTGTCATCATAGTGAGCACGAAATGTCAGACAAACACAGAGTAACAGCCTGAAGTAAACTAGCGCTAGCACACGTACCTTCGGCTTCTCCTCATGATATGATCTGCTTCCTTTAAATTTGGACACCACTCGCCGGGAGTCGGCCGGCAGTGTGGGGGCTATTGGATCGGCTTAATAAAAGGTGGTTGTCCTAGGGTTCCTTCCGCGCCAATTCGAAGATCTGCTTGACGTCTGAATTTAGATCTGGCCGGAGTGTCGAGTTCCGAAAAGCTCCGCCGGCGAATTTCTATAGGCGCCATGCCTGGAGATTGTTGGATCAGGTGGTATTCGGTCGGGCGCACCCATGTTTTTGCCTGACCGTTTTGTTTCAGAGGGAGCGCTTCGAATTTCTGCAGCTGTTAATATCATGGAGCATGTTCTCGTTCTGTGGTACCGGAGGAGAATGTCATGGAAGCCAAGAACTGAGGTATGGCAACGACGGTTCGAGTCTTGGTGGCGACGAGGAGTTGGCTTGGTGATTTGTGACTTCGAGTCTTGTTCAAGGCATCGTTTTGTGAGTGACTGTTGGTGCTGTCTTGGTGTGCTGCTGCTAATAGGAATATATCGCTGTAGCGGGACTTTTTTGAATTGTAATTCTTCTTATTTTTGGCCGTGTACATCCGTAATGTCAATAGGACAATGCGTTGGTGTAGAGGCTGAGTGTAATTGGTATCATCACGATATTAATATATACTCTTTATCTAATTAAAATATTTTTGCAACTGCCATTACTCCACCGACTGATGCTAGGTCTGGAAAATCCTAAATTTTCAAATATTCTAGTGGATGATTAGGACATCTCCAGCCGTGCCCCCCAAGTCCACCTTTTGGGTCAAAAAGCGCCGGAATTCTACCAGCCAGCCCCCAGGAATTGAAAAAGCGCCGTTTTAGCGCCGGCGCACCCAAGGTGAACCCAACAGGCTGGGTTTGGCCTGGGGTAAAAAGCGCCGTTTTACATGTAAAAGGCATCTTTTTCCTAATTTTTCTCTAATTTGCATGCAAAGATGTCTCTCTCTCCTACTTTTTCTCCTTCACCCCACGTGCCCCGCTTGGATGGGCTACGGCTGGAAAAATGGCTTCCAGGTTTTGATTTTGCGCCGTTTTCGTAAAACTACTCGAGATGCGCTTATTGCCCTAAATGTCGAGACCCTGCTCCAGCCTCCAGGTCGAGCCGCGGCGGCGTGTCCACTGCGAAGAGATGACGTGAATTTTGGGATTTTTTGTCATGTAGTACCACGTCATCAAATACATGTCTCCAGGTGCCGTGGTGAACGTCTGTGACACTTCGACGCGTCTTCATTGATCGTAAAGTTTAGGATTTTACTCAGCAAAATACACTAGCGCGCACATATAATATATGCTCCACTCGGTAGTTTCGAGGAGAGGACCTCAAGTTGTCTCTCGCTCCCAGCTGCGCATCTGAACATCTCGCGAGCAGATCTGAGCAGCACCGCAGTCGAGCGACGGCCGGCCGGGTCCGGTGAGCTAGCTCCCCTTGCACTTGCTTGATTTCCTTTGCCGCGCGCATCTATCGTGTGTACCCCCTGATTTTCTTCTGTGATCTACGTACTAGCTTTATGTATACCCCCTGATTTTCGTCTCTCGCTCCCAGCTGCGCATCTGCGAGCAGTGGAACCAGATCTGAGGAGCACCGCATGTAGTCGAGCGACGGCCGGCCGGGTCCGGTGAGCTAGCTCCCCTTGCACTTGCTTCATTTCCTGTACTGCAGCATGTGCGTGTGTACGCCCTTATTTTGTTCTTTGATCCACATACTAGCTTCATCTATACGGATACGGGGTGGGGACAGGTCGAGGAACCTGTCCCCCTCTTCCAGCTGCGCATCTGAACACATCTCGCGAGGAGTGCAAGCGGGTCTAAGCAATCGAGCAACGGCCACTACGTGAGCTAGCTCCCTTGCGCTTGCTTGATTCCTGCATGCCTGCCATGTTATTTTTATGAAGCGGATCAGCTATTTGCTTGGGAAATGATGCCAATCATCCGGGGGGGGGGATCGAGTCTCTCCCGTCCTCCTGCTCGCGCGTGCGTGCGCCACGTGCCCTGGGCCCAGCTCAACCTTATCATCTCCTCCACCTCTTTCCTTCTTCCTCACAAGAGAAACAACTGGATTTTCCTTCGACCCCTGCCGAGCGCCGCGCTGCACCGCCATCCGGAGCGCCGCCCGTCGCTGTCACCGGAGCGCTGCCGGCTTTCTCCTCCGCCAGCGCGCCCCCGTGCTGCTTCTTCGCGGGCGCGCATCTACCCCCGACCCCGCGTCCAGCGCGTCGCCGTCGCTGTCGCTCCCCGAGTCCAACGACCGCCCCGGCCCTTGAGGTCTCCGCGCCGCCCCCGGCCCTCGACATCTCCGCGTCGCCGAAGGCAGCCGAGCGCCGCCCTCCCGTCCCCGCTCAAGGCCGCCATCCGAGCACGCCCGTCATGCTGCTGCGGCTGCTCTCCACCGCGCCCGCAATCAAGCCGAACGCCCGTCGTCGCCGGACGGATCCGCTGCGCCGACGCCGGACGGCTCCACAGCGCATCGCAGCGCTTCACAGGCCCTTGTGGAGGCCGACGATGTGGAATCGCAGGGCCACGGCAACCCGTCCAAAGTTCCCGGCTGCTGACGCGAAAACAAGAGGCGCGACCGTGGATCCAGCGGCCCACTCGCCATGGAGGACCTTTTTTCAGTCGCCGACACGGAGCCAGCGGCTCGCTCGCCGTGGAAGACATCTTCTCAGTCGCCGCCGCTAGGCCAGCCGCCAGGAGCTCCTTGGGTCCGCGGTGCTGCCGAAGGAGAGCCTACATCGGCGGTGATGTCGAAGGTCCGCGCCGCTGCTCTCATGGGAGGGCGCCGGTGCCGCGGAAGGAGATCGGCACTGCTCCCACGGGTGGACGACGTTGCTCCTGTCGGAGGACGGCGGTGCTACCAAACAGGCCGTCGTTGCTCCCGTCGGGTGGCGGCGGTGCTACCGAAGCAGGCCGACGTTGCTCCCATGGGAGGGCGGCGGCGCTGCGGAAGGAGAGCGTTTCTGCTCCCATGGAGGGTGGCGGTGTCTCCAAACAAAAACGGCGCGATGCTGTCGGAGGAGCCCGGCCGTGCTCCCATGGGAGGTCGCCGGTGCTGCAAGGAGACGACGGCGAATTGTCGATGCTCCCATGGGCGAACGGTGGTGCTTCCACGGACGAACGACGTTGCTCCCATGGTTTTGCTAAAATATTGATAGAGAAATTTGCTACATGGTGTTGCTGCGATGTTGAGATCTCATTGAATTTGCTACGGTAGCAAAACAGATTGCTACGAATGAAACTTTTGCTCCATAGAAGCATTTTTGCGCCCAAACTTTTGCTGCAATAGAAAAAAATGGCTACAACAAAACAATTTTTCCCACTGAAAATGCTTCAATAGAAAAAGATAGTACACTTTTTTGCTTCGGAGCAATTTTTCCACTGAGAATGCTTCAATAGAAAAAGATAGTACAATTTTTGCTACGTGCTCCGAAGATAATATTGCTACAGCAGCACATTTTTGCCACGTGAGATGCTACAATAGCACAATTTTTTGCTACGTGGGATGCTACGATAGCAAAATAAAATTGCTATTAAATTTTTTTCTCCGTAGAAATATTTACTACAATAGCAAAAAAAAGCGCTTCAACAAAACAAATTGCTACAATATTTTTTGCTACAAATATAATTTTTGTTTTTCTCCATATAAGCATTTTTGCTACAAGCAGCACCAAAAATTTGTTGCAAATATTTTTTTTTCTCAGTAGAAACATTTTATGAGTTTTGAGAGAAAATTGGACTTTTGCTACAATAGTGCAAAATTCTTATTAGAAACAACCCGTTTTGCTTCATAGACATTTATGTGATTTTTGATGGAAAACAGATTTTTTGTTGCAATAGCACAAAATTCTTATTTTGATCGAACCGTTTTGCTAAAATAGATTGCTACGAATGAAATCTTTTGCTATGTAGAAGCATTTTTTGCCCAAACATTTGTTTCAATAGAAAAAAATTGCTGCAACAGCATAATTTTCCCACTGAGAATGCTTCAACTGAAAAAAAAATAGCACAAATTTTGCTACGTGCTCCGACGTTAATATTGCTACAGCAGCACAATTTTCCTATGTGAGATACAATATTTTTTTTGCTGCAAATAAAACTGTTTGCTTCGTAGAATCATTTTGTGAGATTTGGAAAGAAATTGGACTTTTTGCTACAATACTAAAAAAATTCATATGAAAAACGAACCATTTTTTGCTTCACATAAGCATTTACGTGATTTTTGATAAAAATTAGGCTATTTGCTGCAATAGCACGGCGTGTGCAGCTACAAGTTCGCACGTGTGCTATAAGCAACATAAAACATAAACATACATGCATAGAAGTACATCGGTCCAATGTTACATGCAACCCAAATCACCGAAGTGCATTGTTGAATAGAAAAGAGAAAAAGTGCCAGCTAGCACCGCTAACTATGCTATGCTTGCATGCATATCGCGCGGAAAAATGAAGCAACAGCAGTCGCGGACAGCGACAGGAGCTGCGCGCGCGATCGATCCACTGAGGCACGTGTCAGACGCTTCATAGGGAGGATCGGGGTTCCGATCCTCCGGAGGACGCTCAGCACGATCCTATTTGTTTTGCGGTCCTAGGGAGTATGGGTTGAATGTTGATTGTTCATTACTTATGGGGTGTCTAAGCCCGACATGTTATTTTTATGAATCTTAACCTTGCCATGTTAAGTAACTTATAACTTTTGGTTAAATCTGCGGTAAGTTTCAGATGTAACTATCACGATAATTTGGATGATCTGCACTACCGCGGTGCCTCTATTGTACATCCGTATTGTTTTTAGTATATATAACTAGCGTAGTGGCCCTCGCAAATGCGAGGGCGTTGACTTTATTATGTAGATAATTTAGTTAATTAATTTATAATTTCATAGTAGAGATAATTATAGCTATGATTAATAATATAACTCTATGGCTACCACCAATTACGCTGAAAAATATTACTTGTGTGGAAAAATAATTTGGGAAATGATCGATTTAAAAGATGCTTATTTGCATGCATGTGAACATACACTCTGGGATATTAAAAGAGAAGAGCAAAACAGGGAAGTTCAAAGGGCACCATCTTAATACACTAAATGTAGTGCTAATTAAAATGGCAATGCGATATATTTGTGCAAGTACATTAGAATGTACTGCCAACATTTATATATGATTTTCACGGTAATCCCATGTGATTTGCATTAAGTTTGTCCATTGACTTATTATTTGTCTCCAAAAAGGTGTGGTTCGCATTATTTATTTTCTGAAATATAATCATGAAAAGACTGTAGTAGGATTCCTCGCTTTGCACCGCAAATGTTCATGGTTTTATATATTTCGGAACATATAGGCAAATTCTTCCAAAAAAAATTATAACAATGAACATGAGACATATAGAAGAGCAAACCAACCATTTTTTGCAACTGTACTCACTCTGTGTCTTCACAATATGATACGATCTTTCTTCAAACACCAGCAATTAATATCACTGGAAGCTTGCATAACCCCTTCATAGTTTTTTGATTTGATAGATTTATGTACCAAGCAAAAGCAACTAAACATCATGATTTTATGAATGTAAACATTACAAAACAAAATTAATTTAAAATATTTCGTAGGAATGCAATTATTTTCATAGTTTCTTTTCTCAACATGGTAAGAATTTTCTAATGGAGAAGAATCCAGATTTACAAAAATTCGATGTCTTATACGGAATGTGTAACAAAAATAGTTTCCAAACTAATGCATATGTTGGGAAGCGAAGTGCAAAACAAATATGGTAACTACATGGCAAAATCTGTCATGACAAGCTGCAAATACCAGAATAGGCTATTGAAGCGAAGTTATCGAAACGTGATAATGAAAGAAAGACACTCCAAGATGCAACTTTGATGTCCATGAAGTGAAATCCGTTAAACCGCATCGCATCCATGCCATGGTCACTTATTCATTGACCAATACAGTGATAGATCTCCTGAATAATAGTAGTTTCAGAAATAATAATTTATTGTCAGCAAGGATGTAACAATTAAAAGAGATACCTTGATAAATGATTGAGGTTTCCTTTAATGTTAATCATAGTTATCTCAAAGTCGAGAGCATATGTAGTCCAGTTAATCTAACAATATATCTCTTTGGTAGATTCCACTACCACACTTGATAAGGATCACTCCGATGATCCCTTGAATTTTGCCTGATCTTTCACCGCAAAACCCACCGAGATAACTATTCTCCCAACCACGTGGCAATCCATGCAACCTGAAGAATCTGGATAGATGTAGGCGAGCAACATGATGCTGAACACCACGCCTCTCGCCAAGCACGACAACCCTTGGCAGATCCAAGAACCTTCGCGCACGCACGATAACTCTTGACAATTCAAGAACACTCATGCCTTTATTTCAATGATAACCGACGAACGTCCGAGACACCGTCTACACGCCGGTCCCTTGGGACGGAGGCGACCTTGAACACAATGTTCTACATAACTTTTCAACTCCCCTAATATTGTGGCACCCCCTCTGGTTATAAAGGCCAAAGAGGTAGGAGCCGTTGAAACCTAACCTGATTCGACTCAGACACCTAAACCTAATTGGACTCAAACTGATACAAACCGACCCATAGTTAGGTTCGGCCATGTTTGGCGCGCATGCCCTAATTAACAACACCTTAGACATATATTTCTATTACATATGTCCTAGCGTGTCAACGGACCAATATAATGCCGACGATGCCCGTATCAACACTCCTTCCGTTTTTCGATATAAGATGTCTTAAGTGTTACACATGTTGTATAGATGCATACTAAAATGAGTGAACATATAAATTAAACATGTCTAGATACATTTATGTACATATAAATACAGATAAATGGCTAAAACAACTTATATTGTAAAACAGAGGGAGTAACACGTTTGTCAATCTCCCATGGTTGCGTGCTCAAAGTATACAAATATTTGATAATCATAGGGACCACGAAGCGAAAGGAAAATAATTGTAGCCAAATAGTGAAGGAAATGAGTTATTCCGGCTTATGTTGCTTGATATAATCAATTGGGCTTTTCAAACAATGTAGTGCATGACCGTTTAGTTCTGTATATCTCTCATGGATCTGAGAGCCGCACGCTTAACAATGTAACATTTTATTTATTTTCCTTATTCGGTTCGATCTGATGTGAATAATTATAGCTAGCTCATAATACATACATAAGAAATTCTAATTGTGACTATAATGCCAAAAAACAATCTTTGGTAAATTTTACGACACGTAATATGTATGTTAACCTCCATGGTTCCATGCTCAATGTAGACAAAGAATTGATAATCTTAGAGAACACAAACATAAGAGAACGGAAATATGTAGCCAAATAGTTAAGGAAATGTATTCTAAAAATAATGATCTATTTAGTCAGGTTTCCCTGAAGGTCAGTTTTACACCCTCCAAACCAAAGGTTGCACAAACACTAATGCGGAAATTCCGGCATATATTGCTTGATATCATTAATTCGGCTTTTCAGACAATGCAGTGCATGACTGTTTAGGCGCACTGTACATTTTCTCGTGGATCTGAGAGCCACTGAACAATGTAAGATTTATTCTTTATTTGCTCAATTCTAAATGAAATGCAGGAACTCTTTTTGCACCAAATCCACTCTCTGTTATAGACATATACTGAGAGTGATTTAAAAATCAGCCAAAAGATTAAATTTTCAATCACACGATGAGTAATTGGTGTACAGGCCACATCTATGTATGCTCCCGATACACTGCAAAATACGAAGAGCATATGACATTCATGATGATAGAAAAATTATTATTAGACTTGACTTTGTAAAATTAAGCGAAGAGGATTCAGCCGGAAGAGGATGATACTGGGTGGATTTTGGTTCCCCCGGCAGGTCGTAGATGCTCAAGGACCGGCTCTTCCTGTTCTTAGCGCCAACAACAGTTTCCTCCAAGAGACATGTCCTAATTGAGCATCATACCTGATCGGGATGTATGAACATGCTCCCATTCGACCATATCTATACCCAGTTACCTGCTCCAACGCTTTTGCGGACTCCTCACCGGTGCAAGCAGGCTTGTCCTGCACCCGTCACCCAGGCTGGATACTCGGATTATCACGGGGGATCGAACGGGAAGAAGAATTGAAGAAGGCCATGACGAATTGGCTGCCAAGATACCGGAGAAGAGCTGGACATACGGAGTTGTATGTTCCGGCAACGGCGGCGCAAAAGCATGGCACGGCGCGCTGTGCTAGGGCGTGAAATTGTTTTTTTACTTGTCAAGCTACGGTTGTGCTGGTGTCAATCAATTCGTGTGGGGAGTTCTTTTTAGATGATTCAGCTTGGAGTTGTTGGCAACCACGATTGGTTTGACACGTAACATAAGTCTCACGGACTCTACTAAACGTTACGCAATCACTTATGTAATGTGTAATCCTAACCGTAAATTACATATCTAACCGTTTAGAAAATTCCGATGATGTGGCTTAACATGGTGTCTCTATTCTAAACCCCCGTATTGTGCTTTTAGTATATAATAGATAGATAATAGACATGTATGAAAATACAGTATCCATCTCTATAAGTAATTACAAGTTCATGATCATTCATGTATGTTCTCCGGACTCGCTAGTAAACTATCTGTGCAAAGTAAATTCAGGGGAACTTATCTCGTTGGAAACATTCTGTGTAATTAATTAAGGACATCTGAGATTAACTAATCGTCAAATAAATGCTTACAGTATCAAGCTTATTGTTGATGCTCCGTTCAAAAATTACTTCTGTAGTGCTCATTATACCCACGTCTACTTGCAGGATAAAGAAACTTCACTAGACTGACCATGAGCATAAAAACTGCCATTGAGGCCATTAGTTCAATCAATGAATGTGTCAGTTTTTTTCAGTGGGCAAAATCTGCTATTTCATCGCTGCACTCCCGATGGAGTGGATCACAAGAGAAGGATATGCAAGATCGATTATTGCAGTTGGAGAGTACCCTGCAACGTCTTAGGGATACTCTTCCGGCAATGTACATTCTTATTGACCGAGCAGAATGGAGGAGCCACGAATACTATGTGGCTGAGCTCCTTCCGCAACTGAAGGACGCAGTCTATGATGGTGATGACCTTCTTGATGAGTTCAACTGGCACAAGACGAATGTCCAACTGAAGGGAAATGCAACCGAATCTGCTATGATTGAATTCTTTGATACTATCAATCGAGGAAGCTTCAATAAATTGACCGATGTCCAGGAAAGGCTGGATCATCTCTCTAGCCAGCTGGAGAAGATGGGTCTGCGTGATGTTACGCAGCGATTTGACAAAGCAGTCAGGCCAGAGACAAGCTCTCTGCCAAATGAAGCAAAAATATTTGGCCGCGACAAGGAGCTGAAGCAAGTGATGGGATTTCTCAACGTAACTACAAGTTCAAAACGAAAGAGAGCAAGTGTTTCAGTCAATGCATCTACAAGCACAATACCAAGTAACCAACTTAGTAATGAATCAAGAACATTAAGTATTCCTGTTTTGCCAATAGTAGGAATTGGTGGTGTTGGCAAGACAACTTTGGCGCAGCAAATTTGCGACCACAAACAAGTTAAATCTCATTTTAACTTGATAGTCTGGATTTGTGTCTCAGATGATTTTGATGTGAAAAGGTTGACCAAAGAGTTCATACAGTCATGTCCCGGCAAGAAGTCATATCCTGATAATTTGGATTCTCTTCAACGTAATCTTTCTAACCAAGTGAAAGATAAGAGGTTATTGATTGTCCTTGATGACATTTGGGAAGATGCCTTGAAGGAAAATGTGCAGTGTTGGAAGAGGTTTTGTGCACCATTGTTAAGTGCCCAAGAGGGGAGTATGATGTTGGTCACCACTAGATGTTCAAAGGTTGCTGAACAGGTGTGCACAATGGAACCTCTTACATTAGAAGGTTTAAAGGAAAATGTCTTTTGGGATTTCTTCAAACTATGTGCATTCGGATCCGAGAGTTCTAACAATGATCCCGAGTTAGAGGGCATTGGTAGAAAAATACTTCCTAAATTGAAGGGTTCTCCTTTAGCCGCCAAAACTCTTGGACGCATGTTAAGAATGGACCTTCGTGCATCACACTGGAATTCCATACTTGAGAGTGAACTGTGGAAGCTGAAACAAGAGGTGACTGATATTTTACCTGCCCTTAGGTTGAGCTACATGTATCTACCCTTCTATTTGAAGCGATGCTTCTCATTCTGTGCTGTGTACCCCAAAGACTACAAATTTCAAAAGGAAGACTTGGCTGAAGTTTGGGTGGCAGAAGGCTTTGTGGAACCTCAAGGTGATGATTACATTAAAAAAACAAGTTGTCACTACTTCCAAGAGCTCGTATGTCGGTCTTTCTTTCAAAAGGTCAGTGGTGGGTACGTAATTCATGACTTGCTGCATGACATGGCACAAAAGGTTTCGGAGCATGACTGCTTCATCTTAAGAGACAAGAAAGATTTTCAGAATGTTCCTCCAAATGTTCGTCATATATATGTACACCCTAGCAGTGATTTTGACAATTCTAATCTGTTGAGCCTATGCAAGCACCCAAAGCTGCGTACCATAATTTGCAAGAAGCAGTTCGGGAACAAAACAAGTACTGTAATGGACCAGTGGTGTACTACACTTCTGCGTATCCGTGTGATTTCTTGTGCCTCTACTAATGAGTTACCAAATAGCATTGGCAACTTGAAGCATCTCCGGTACCTCAAAGTCTCCATAGGTCGTCCTTTGAGCATTCCTCCAACTTTCAGTTTGCTCTATCATTTGCAGATTTTTTGTGTCAGAAAATGCAAGATAGAAAGCTTGCCGCACGACTTCAGTAAGTTGAGCAATTTACAGATATTTGCAGCTCAAGGATTTTTGTATGATCGTGCTTCTACAAGTCACATTTATGCATCTGAGAACGAACAAGGAGTTAGACTTATGAAGAATCTGAACCAATTTCGTGGGGATTTGGAGATAAGTAATGTTCAAATGATAAGTAAGAATGATGCAGAAGAAGCAGAACTTAATAATAAGAAAAATCTTAACAAGTTAACACTGATCTGGTATGGTCAGGACTATTCGCAAATCATGCATCACAATCCTGAAGATGTGCTTCAAGCTCTGCAACCTCCAACAAGTCTCAGATCTCTGTTACTCAAGTGTTATCCAGGTGTATCACTTCCACGCTGGTTACAGCCACATATGATAAACTTAAATGATAGTATTTGTATTTTCCCGTCCCTCACGGACCTGACCATTAGTGAGTGCCAAAATTTATCAAGCCTCGAAGGTCTTCTGCATCCAGATTATGTACCAGCCATTAGAAAAGTAAGTATTCACAATTGCAAGAGCCTATTATCAGTAGAAACTGAAAGGCTTAGGGATTTGAGCTTCCTTGAAGAACTGGAGGTGTCAGGTTGCCCAAACATCTGCTCTCATCATAGTTTGGTATCTCCGTCCCTTAAGCAGCTCAACGTGGGTGATTGTGAATGTACATGTCACATTGATGCATCTGAGAACGTACAAGGAGTTAGACTTCTGAAGAATCTGAACCAATTTCGTGGGAATTTGGAGATAAGTAATGTTCAAATGATAAGTAAGGATGATGCAGAAGAAGCAGACCTTACGAATAAGAAAAATCTTAACAAGTTAACACTGAAGTGGTCAGATCCTGGCGATTGTCATGTCATGCAGCACAATCCTGAAGACGTGCTTCAAGTTCTGCAACCTCCAATAAGTCTCAGATCTCTATTACTCAAGTGTTATCCAGGTGTCTCACTGCCACGCTGGTTAGAGCCACATATGATAAACTTAAATGTTAGTATTGATATTTTCCCGTCCCTCACGGACCTGACCATTAGTGACTGCCAAAATTTATCAAGCCTCGAAGGTCTTCTGCATCCAGAATATGTACCAGCCATTAGGAAAGTAAGTATTCACAATTGCAAGAGCCTATTATCAGTAGCAACCGAAAGGTTTAGCGATTTGAGCTTCCTTGAAAAACTGGAGGTGCAACATTGCCCAAATATCTGCTCTCAAAGATTGATATCGCCGTCTCTTAAGGACCTCAACCTGGTTGATTGTGGGCGTCTCTTGGACAATATCGATTGCAGCTCCATCACAAATTTTACTATATCAGACTCCGATGTCACGTCCATCCAAACAGAAGGGTGGATTCTTCCAGCTGTACAAGAGTTGACATTTCTGTCCTGTTATCGTCTTAAATCTATCGAATTGTCAGTCGTTAATGGCCTCACACGAGAATATCTACCGGCCATTGAGAGAACTGTGGATCAATCTGATCACTCCTTAATGTCCGTGCCAGGTGAATTGTTTAGGGGTTTATCTTCTCTGAAACATCTGCTTGTTCGTGATTGCCATAGACTCATCTGGCCAACTGGATTGGTGTTACCATCATCCCTCAAAACTCTCGAGTTGGATCGTTGTGGGGATTTGTCTGCAAGTGTCCCTGGATGCTTAGAAAACCTCACATCCCTCGTGTCTCTGAAGATAACTGGATGCGAGGGTATGATATCCATTCCTGGCACCATATGGCGCGATAATCTTGTACTACTTGAGGAATTGATAATTTGGTCTTGTCCAAACATCGTTTCCATCGGTGGAGCAGAAGCTGTCTCGCATATAAGCAGTGTGGATATATTCCGGTGTCCAAACTTAAAGGAAGCAGAGGAGATCATGCGTGTCCGACGGTACGTGTGCTAGCACTCACTACCTTTCAGCTTTTACTTAGGTCACTGAGTTCCCCTTCCAACTTTTACTCTGCTTCTCTCTGAAATATATATTTGAAAGATAATCATTAACTTGATAGTCCCCGGCACTGGGCACTCCTGATAGCATAATAACCGTCGTCCAAATCTCCCATGACGGGTGGCTCTCCCGGTTGATCGTGGCCACGGTCAAAACTGACCCTATCCGCTTCCTTCCCTTCGTCCTCATCTGGTTATCCACCACACTGCGGAAACTCATCTCTGCAGAACCGAGAGAACAGAGAGAGAGGGCGGGCAGGCAGTTCCTGAGCCGAGCCGGCATCGGTGAGGATGGACCTGGGGGTGGTGTGCGCCGGACCTTCGAGGGATGGCCGGGGGGCGGCGGCAGAGCGGCGGAGTTGGTGATTTGGGCAGGGTGATTTCGGAGTCGGTGATTTAGAACAGGCGTGGTCGTGTCCATGGACGGCGGTGATTGTTATGGTGGAACTCCATAGACGACACTTTGGGTACGACGGCGGACTGGGGGTGTGACGGCGCCATTTCCAAATTCATGGGTCTGTACACTTAGTTTCCAAAAACAATCTAAGCAATTATTAGTGACTGGAGGAGATGTTGCGGTGCTGTGAACTACGTAACAATGCTTGCTTTGATGAAACATATAACTGATCCGCTTGTTCTTGTGAACATGGTGGGGCATTGGCTAAATACTTGGGCTATTTTACAGATCTGATGGTAAGCGCATGGGATTCTGAGGTGCGGGGTAAAGCTGTTGAACACATAGCAAATGAAGACGGCCCAGCGGTGGAGATTGTATGCGACAAGGATTGCTGCAAGCTGAGAAGAGATGTGACCCCGGTACTCTGGTGCTGAAGGATTCCTGTAACTTCAATTTCAGAGCTCGGTGATGATGTTCTTGTAATAAATTTGTTTAGCCTGTGTGCTAGAAGTGTTGTGGAGAGTTTTCTCTCTGCTAAGGATAATCCCGCAGTACTACTTTTTCCCTTTTTTTCCCCCTCTGAAACACTTGGCTACAGCATGCCGCCAAGTTGCAACTTATATATATATTGCGTGTCAAATAAGTGAGCGTAACACATGTGCATTCACTACTACAGTGCTGGTCTCTTAATACTTCTCATCACATACTGCAACTTTGTGTATGTCATGTATGCTACCAGATTTTTCGCAATTCATCTTATGTAATTCAGGGTATCTATTTTTCGAGAACATTTGTATGGCATGTATAACGACTTTTGGCCCAGTGTAGCTGCAAACTTAGATTTTTTAGAGAAGTGTTCGTCTCCCCAGCAACCACCCTCCCCCGAGCACCATACCGTCTGGATCCGCGGCCAAGCAAGCTTATTCAAGGCGCTGAGGCTAGATCCATGCCACCCACCTCGGGCGCCAGCGGGCAGAGGAACCTCTCCCATCTCCGGCTCGGCTTGCAAGCGCCGGAGACCTTCTGCAGCAACAGGGAAAAACACCCAACTTTACAAAGGGGAAACCTAACCTAACAACTGCAGAGTCTCCAGCAAAAAGCTGAAGAACGATTCTCAAGGAAAATCTTGCTATCTGTTCTGCTTTGCAGCCGAAGAAAGCCCACGAGTGTACCATCATGTCACTGACGAAAACACTTGGGAGATTCTCTTCAGGTCTTCATTAATTGCTGACTGCCTGACTAGTTTATGTTCAATAAACATGCCTTTCAAAAAAAGTCTGAAACTCTGTTCTGATGCACTATGTTCATAGCATCAGCGTGAACAAATGTGACTTCGATTTGAGCATCAGCGCAGAGATCCGGGGACAGCGAGAATTAATGCATTCCTTTGAATCTGGCCATCTACTACATTACTCTTCAAATGTTGGTAATCATCATGCAGCTCCCAGTCTGTACAGAGGTTAAATACTTGGCCACAGCTTGCAATCTGAGTCGCAACTTATAAGGCATACATGAAAATGGAATCACGTCAGAAATATATATTATGTGTCAAACAAGTGACAGTAACACATGGCCTTTACTGTGACATGGTGTATGTCATGGATATTGCTCCGTCCATTTCGTGTACTTATCTGTTTTTCGACAATATATGGCATGTATATCGAGTTTTGGCCATGTGTAGCCAAATATCTACAATGTTAGATTATGTTTGTCAATGACGAAGAAATTTTAATTATCTGGTCCATATTTAAACCGGTGCTATATGAACACGAGGACAGAGTTTCCGACTTCAGAGTTCTGATGATCAAGTGAACTAATTTATGGTTGAGCATAAAAAGGTTTTGCTTGCAATGGTGCTAGCCTGAAGCCTGCGCCATGGTCCATTGATCTGAACCTGGTAGTTATTTAGGTTTGCCCAGAAGACTGCAGTTGTTGTGGCTTTGGCAAATTCAGTTATGTTTTTTTTGGAACACTACCTGATGCCTGCAAGGAGGTTTTGTCACTCTTGATGCATGGCTGTACTGGTATTGAGGTGAGGACTTCATAGCCGTTTGCGATTAGTCACAACTCCGTTCTATTCAGAGTGACACCATAAAAGTTTAGTGAACCATAAAAGTGGAGTAAAACCATGTTGCCTATACCACTCCTGCCAAGAGAAACCCAACGTTTTGCGAAAAACTAGAATTTTGATTAGTTCCAGCGTTTCATCTGCATTTTTCTTCTGATTACCTCGTACTGCACATGCCTTTTGCTGTCTGCATGTCATTTGGCTACAGACGATACACGTCATATACGTTTTAAGGCTTCGCGTCATAACTTGTGAGAAATTCAAACGGTAACGGAACTGCATGTTTCTGAAAAAAATTACAGGTGAGAAATCCAAACTCCCTTGGCTCGCTCCCCGCAAAAAATAACTCCCTTGGCTCGCTAGTTTTCGAAAAAAAAATTAACTTTATTCTTGGCGGCCTCTTTCTTCCCTCCAATTTTTATATCTTTATATTTGTACTCGCCCAACATACTCAATACGATACACACATAATTCTAGTAGTCGATTAGTTCATCCGAATGCACAACAGCCGATGGTGTAAATGCCGAACAATTTCCGCATGATCGCGCCTTCTTAACCTCGGTCATGGCCAGCTTCTACTCCGGTAGGTCGCCCTCAGAGAGGCTCCCATGCATGAACTTACTTGTTGTCCAGCTAACGCTTCCAGCTACCATGTGCCTAACCGGGCTGGTTGATGTTCTGTATGACATTGTTGAATGCGTCAAAGCTCTATGCCCCGACATATTTTGCATCCTACTCACTAAGAGAGTGTCACTCTTTTCCCAAACATCATCACACATAACCCCGATGCTTTTGGTTTCCTCCAAGATCTGAATAACTATAAATGAAATTAAAAGATGAATATGTAACATGGAAATTGGAGTAATTCTTGAGGAAGGAAGCTCACATATATATAATAAGAAGATTGATACGTGGGGAGTTGTATTGCTCCTTTTCACCTCACTATTAGTGTGAGACACCGCCCTATAATTGGTGTGAGTGGTTTTGCACCTCGCATTACGTGTGATGCTTTCTATCAAAGTTATCTGCTTAGGCAAGAATTGGGTTTGCTAGTTATGAAACAAAATAATTTTGTTGGTAAGAAAGATTTTGGTGATAGAAATTAATATATTAATCTATATTATATAGATATTGCTGTAATATTTGAGGAAGGAACCTTCACATATATAATAAGAGAGATACATGCGGAGTCAATATTGCTCATTTTCACCTTACTATTAGTGTGAGACACCAGCTTAAATTAGTTGTGAGTGATTTTACACCTCACAATAAGTGTGTCATTTTCGTCCAATTCTTTCCGGACAGGCAAGAAATTATGCATGAAAAAATTGTGGCAAGCCATTCTATCCTGTTTGGAGTCCATTGTCAATGCACATATGCGTGGAATGTGCTTACTTGTTAGAATTTTATTTAACTCTATAATACGTCAGGAATAACTAGCCTATTGCCCACTCTGCGCATTTGCCACTGGCAAGTCATCGAAACATCTCTAGTGCCACAAGTTACACTGAGGCCTAATTTTGAAATATAATCACATCACACAAGGCGGACTCCAAAAAAATCATCTGGGCAGAGCATCCATGATCCAAGGTTAGCACTACACGGCAAGCTGACACCAGTTCGATCCATGAGGAGGTTGTAGTGGCATTGCTCTTCCCTGATGAAGCTGGCGGCCGCCTCTGTTCCGCTTGTGAATTCTAAGGAAAATCTTGCTATATGTTCTGCTTTGCAGCCAAAGAAAGCCCATGCATGAGCCTACGATCATGTCACTGAAGAAAAGTTCTCAGGTCTTGATTGCTGAAAAGTTCAAGTTCAGGAAACACGCCTTTCTCACTGATCTCATGTCTGAAACTCTGTTCTCATGTTTGTTCATAGCATCAGCGCAAAGATTTGAGTCTGTTTAAACATGCCATAACACAATTTCTCCCACTTGATAAACACAACTTTGGTTCCTATAGATTGATGTCCTGACTCCAAAATTCATTATAGATGCTATATGTTTGCAATATATAAAATTAAATTAAACTACATGAAATGGATCGATCAAATTCTGATTCCGTCAATCGCACGCCAAGTTACCCAAACAAAGACCACATGTTGTCGCCATGCCGATGGATATTATGAGCATCAATATGGACTGCAGATTGAAGAATTGATGGAATAGAACATAGAAGAATCTATTGGTTCCAGCTCGCTTGTCATTAAGACCTCCTGAAGAACAGAGCACGGCGAGTAAAGTAACTTGGTAAAAATCATGGAACAACATCACCTCGCGTATCCATATCTTCTAGCAGTAAAAACACCGTAACTAACAAGCAAAGATAAGGATAATTATCTTTGGACACTGTCGTGTCTCGAAGGACGGACACCGGGGATGCGAGGCACCCCCTTTGTAGATTTGGTAGGGGCGCGAAGGAGGCTAGAGACGTCTCCCGGGGGACGATCGCCGGACAAGTTCCTCACTCGCTCTCCGATCTCGACGTGGTGGACAAACAAGGAAAGCACACAACGATCTACCCAGGTTCAGGCCGCCCGGAGGCTAAAAGCCCTACTCCTGCATGTCTGGATAGATGATCGGACCATGGTGTGGCTACAATGGTGTTTCCCGACGAGGTACCCGGCAGGGTCCTTCGTCTAGGGGGAAGGAGAAGGACAGATCCTTGCCCGAAGGAGATCACCTTCCTTCTCCTTCCCCTCTCTCTCTAGCCTAGCTTGGTGGTTGTCTTCCTCCTTGGGTCGACGGCGAGCCAGCCAGAGCTTGCTTGGCTACTAAGCTATCTTGGATCCATGGTTCCTCCCCCTCTAGCCATGGCCTTGGTCCTCCTTTTATAGGGAAAGGGGATCCCACAGAGGTCATACGAGGAGCGTGAGGGGTTTTGGCGGGAGGCAACCCCTCTCCGTGGTGGAGACGGCGACGTGGCCTCTTCTCCTCCAAGTATCCGTCGCCGGGTTGGTGGGATCTCTGCCACCTTTGGGGAAAGCCGCGGACAGGGGCTGACAGTGGGTAGGTGGTGTCCCCTGGCCGCGCCTTGCTTCCCAAGCCTTCTGGGGTCTTCTACCGTCTTCTGGAAGGTGGTGGAAACCTTATCTTCTCCTTGTACGGCCTTGTACCCGAAAGGGAGCCCGGTCCTGCCGGGGACTCGCGCTCTCGGGGTCTTCTCTCCCTTCCGGGGTGTAGGAGACCCGGGGGTCCTGCGTACCCGAAGGGAGTCTGGTGGCGAGGGTGCACCCGCCAAGCCTTGCGCCGAGTCTTGGTCTTGTTCGTCTTGGTGTTGGGCCCACAGGCGGTGGACCCACTTGGGCAGCACTAGAGGAACCCCATGTTCCACTGCTGCAACAGTAGCCCCCGGGCATGGTCCCGGCGGCTTCGGTCTTCTGAGGCTGCCGGGGCTATGACCAAAAAAGTCAAAGTGGGTCCGGCGCCTGGGTGTTCGTTCACTTCTCGGTGGGGCCTGCCGTGTCGAAGTAGATGCGAGCCCCCGAGCCTTGCGCGACCGCGTCGTGCCGCCCGTTGCGATTCGTGCGGGCCTCGGACGTGGTCGTGCATCAACGTTCGGATCGCGCCGAAGTCGGCACGACCCCTCGATCTCCGCGCCTGTCGGAGTAATGGGGCCGCGACGTCACGCGTGGGGCCTGTAGGCCTTCTTAACCATCCGTTGGGAGTTGCGTGCCGTTACCAACTCATTCCTTCTGAAGCCTTTTGCTTTCCAACCTTTGCTCCATCCTCTGCCCCCGTGCCGCCGCCGTAGATCCGATGGTTCGCCCCAAGCACACCGGGCAGAGGAAGCCGGAAGGCGCATCCGAGATAGTCCGGCCGTCCTCTCCCAGATCTGTGAGGCGGCACCGTCGAGCCGAGCGGAACGCCGCCAAGGCGGACCTTCGTCGGAAGCAAGCCCTGCTCGAAAGCAAGTATGCCGGTGGCGCGGACAAGATGCGGACCGCCGAGCATATGGGCGTCGTGGCGTCTGAAGCCGCGGGGGATGTCCCCGCCCGAGTTGCGACGGTCATCCTTCCCCCTTCTGCCGAGCGGGGGCCCGGTCAGATCCCCATCTTCGACATCTTCATGTTGATGGGAGTCGTCCCGCCTTTCTCTGATTTCCTCTCCGAGGTCCTGAAGTCCTACGGTCTGAAGCTCCTGCATCTGTCGCCGGCGGCCATTTTGGACCTGGCGGTCTTCGCCCACTTCTGCGAGGCGTTCGTGAGAGTGATGCCATCCGTCGCCCTCCTTCGCCACTTCGTCTACCCCCGCATGGGGGCAAACAAATGGGCATCGGGTGGCGTCACGTTCTGCTTCCGCCTGACGCTCAAGGAGTCATACCCCAAGATGAGCATCAAGTCCAAGTGGGACGAATGGCGGGACCAGTGGTTCTTGGTGAAGATCGCCAAGGAAGAGCCTCAGTGGATGGAGCCGAAAGAGCTTTCAGAGAAGCTGGAGTCCTAGGGCTACCTCAGCGGTCAGGACAGCAGCTTGTCGAAGGTGGTGGCCCGCTTCAAGCTCCTTAGCGACCAAGGCGTGACGGGCGCCGCCGTCGCCGCTCACTTCCTCCACAATCGGATTGCCCCTCTGCAGAAAAGGCTGCACCCGGCGTGGGAGTTCCGGGGCCTCACCGACCCAGCTCGCTTGAGGACGCTGGACATGTCGGAGGAGAATGTCCGGAAGAGCATCTCCAGGATGTTCTCTTCGAATCCTTCGCTTGGCCTGCCTGCCGGGGTCCTTCCCCTGAGTGAGGACCCGCGAAAGGCTGACGTCTTGGGCGAAATGCCCGCCTTCAACGCTTTGGGCCTTGAGGGCCGGGGAGACCACAACCCGGTTCCTCCGGAGAAAGCGCGCAAGTCCAGGTCCACTTTGAAGAGGACCCCGCGGAGGAGTCGGCGGAGAACAAAGAGGATTCCGTCGGCGATACCTACGGCGACGCTGCTGGCTCGGGCGGAGGTGGCGATGAGGGCGGCGAGCGTGGCGCCAGCCGAGAGGATGATGACGATGACGATGATGAAGACGACGAAGAGGGCAAGGACGACGACGACGAGGCAGAGGACGAGTCCTCTCTGCCCCCGGCCCATGACGATGACGCCCCCGAGGTCCCTGACCCGGGGGCCATTGTAGCCTCCGTTCTCGCTCAGGCGGGGGATGGCGCAGAGAATGCGGCCATGGAGGTGGATTCGAGGGAGGTCATCGCGGAAGCCCACGCGGCGAACTCCTCGAACTCCCCATCGGCCGCTCACATCCAGGGGGCGGCGCCGGGCTCCTTCCGCGAGTCCCTGGAACTGCCCGCGCCATTGAGCAGCAAACGCTCCAGGGGGTAAGTTCCTTCGGCCGAAACTTCGGGGCTTCACGCTTCCGCGGCCTGACCCGGAAGGATTTGTTGTTGATGTTATGCAGGGGAGGCAGGTCGCCTGCGAGGAGCAAGAGGCCCCGTAATAGCGCAGAGGACGACACCGCCTCGAGCACCCCGAGGCGCCGGGATGTGATGCTTCCCCCTCCCATGGCCGAGGTCAACGGCCGCAGAGGGAGTGGAGTGGGGAGCGTTACCGCTACGACCCACTCCCCCGAAGCGGGAGCACGGGTGGCTCCAGTTTCGGAGCTCGCAGGTGAGTGTTGGGCCCTCCTGGCTATTCTCCGTTAACCTTTGGAGTCTTGTCATTCTCATGCCGCAGCGACCTTGTCTTCAGATGCTTCGGCGGTGGATGCGGCTCTGCCCCAAGGCCTCGGTGCCACCGGAGGGGTCGGAACCCCATCCGACGACAGAGAGGTGGTGCAGAGCGCACCGAAAGGTGCCGTCGGGACGCCACCCGCTCACCAGCCCCCGAGTGTCGGTGGAGGAAGGCTGGAGATCGGCGGAGACTTTGTGCCGTACGCGCGATCCATGGGCTCCCTCTTCAGCTTCGACTTAGCAACGTTCACGGAGTACTCGCTAGATTCTGGAGCCAGCGAGGAGCTGGCGGAGCTGGAGAAGATCCGGGAGAGTCTGGTCCCGGGGAGCCGGGCTGAGGACGCCGCCTCCGGGTCTACTTCGGAGGTCACCATTCGCGAGAAGAGCACCATGGATGCCATCCTGAGCGGGTTGGCACTGCTGGGCAGCGAGGTCCGCACCCGCGAAGCCTCCGTCGAGAGGAAGGTTGGTGAGGCGGTAGGCAGGATGGCGAGCGGGAAAGCCAAGCTGGACCGCCAATCCCAGAAGCTGCGCGTGCTGATCGAGCGGCTCCAGAAGACGGAAGCCGAGAGAGCTGCTGCGGAGAGACTGAAGGCGGAGGAATCGGCGGCCAAGGAGATGCGGCGGAGCTCTCGGCTTCAGGCCCTAGCCTGGATGCCGGCCATCCTCGGCGCTCAAAGGCGTGACCTGGAGCAGGAGGTCGAGTCCCAAAAAGGGATTATCGCTGGCCTTCGGGAGGAACTCGAGCTGGCGGGTAGGAATCTCCACTTCCGCGACGTCCAGCTGGGTGAGGTGGGCCGGATCAAGGATGAGCTCGAGGGCGCGCTGGCTAAGGAGAGGTCCAGCCTGCAGCCTCTCCTGAAGAAAGCCGAGGAAGACGACCAGAAGATCTCTGCTCTGGAGGACTCCCTGAAGAAGCTGGAGCAGGAGGTGGCGAAGATGAAAGAGGAAAACCGGCTCCTGTCTGGCCTCCGCGACCAGGCCTCGAGTGAGCTGTCCGCCCTCCAGAACTCGAACGAGGAAGGTCTTGCCTTACTTGCCGGGGCCTGCGAGGGCCTCTGTCGCCGGGTATCCCAGCTGAGCCGGAAACCTGCCCCCGCTTCCCTTGAATCGGACCGCCGGAGCATGCCCGCCTTCGCCGACCTCATCAAAGAAGCGACCAAAGAGGTGCACTCCGCCAAGAACTCGCTCGCCCTTCAGTCGGTGAACGACAAGTTCCCGGTGAGCATGCATACGACAACCTTCGTGATGGCGGCGATCGCTGATGCCAACCCGTGTGTAGTCATGCCAGACTGGGCTACCGTGTCCCCATCTTCCGAGGCCCGCCAGGCGATGAAGGCCCAAGCGTCCGTGGTAGCCGGGAGGGAGTTCCCTCGCTATTCTGCTGCCAAGAAATGACAAACTTTGCATTAGTTCCTCGTGCTACAATTCGAGCTTTATTGTAACAGTCTAGAACTTAATGACTTTGCTTGCTACGTTGCTTTTACAAGTGCTTTTAACTTGTTTTTCGGTGGCTTCGCCATTCTTGATGCACACGGTGGTGTGTTGTTGGGAGACCACGAGAGGAAGGTATGATGAGTGCAGCAGCAAGTTTCCCTCAGTTATGAAACCAAGGTTATCGAACCAGTAGGAGTTGAGAGTTCTTCTCGAGGTGGCAACAGCGCCAGAAAAGTGCTTGTGTCGAAGGGAGTGTCAAGGTCTTCCTAGCAACGGTGCTAGAAAAATGTTGGCGTGTAGTTGACGTGGAACCTGCACACAACACAATCAAGATACTTTGCCCCAACTTAACAGTGAGGTTGTCAATCTCACTGGCTTGCTGTAACAAAGGATTAAACGTATGTGTGGAAAATGATGTTTGTTTGCAGAGAATAAAAGTAACAGGATTGCAGCAGCTTGTTTTATCAGTTTAAAGAAAAGGACCGGGGTCCACAGTTCACTAGTGGTGTCTCTCCATAAATAATAATAACATACATGCGGGTAAACAAATTACAGCTGGGCAATTGACAGAATAAAGAAGTGCATAATGATGCATATACTATAGTTATGATGTCTAGTGTGAGATTTATTTGCGCATTATAACAATATACATAGACCGTTCCAACCGCATCTATGATTAATAATCCACCTTTCGGTTAGCGTCCGCACCCCTTTCAGTATTAACTTGCAAGCAACAGATTATTGCATTAGGCAATATGTGTAATGTAAATAATACAAATACCCTTAGATAAAGTACTACTGTTTTATCCCTAGTAGCAATAGTACATCTACAATCTTAGAGCTTGCTGTCACTACCCCAGATTAAATAGAGACGTGAACCTACTATCGAGCATAAATACCCCCTCTTGGAGCCACAAGCATCTACTTGGCCAGAGCATCTACTAGCAACGGAGAGCATGCAAGATCATAAATAACGCACTCACAAGATATATTATGAAGCAATAACATAGTACTCAATATTCATCGGATCCCAACAAACACAACATGTAGTATTACATAAAGATGATCTTGATCATGATAGGCAGCTCACAAGATCTAAACATGGTAGCACAAGAGGAGAAGACAACCATCTAGCTACTGCTATGGACCCGTAGTCCAAGGATGAACTACTCACGCATCAGTCCGGAGGCGGGCATGGTGATGTAGAGCCCTCCGGTGATGATTCCCCTCTCCGGCAGGGTGCCGGGAAGAGGTTCTGAACCCTCCCGAACTAGGGTTGACGACGGCGGCGGCTCTGGACTTCGTGGAGGAAAAAGGTGCGCGTCTTAGGTCTTAGAAATCTGGGGGGTATTTGTAGGCGAAAGGGCGAAGGCGGTGGAGGCCCGAGGACCCCACACCCTGTCCCCGCGCGGCAAGGGGGGGACCCGCGCCGGGAGGTGGTGTGGGCCCCTCGGGGCTCCCCTCCGTGTCCTCTTCGGTGTTCTGGAACCTCCCGAGAAAAATAGGGGTTTTGACGTTTCGTTTGTCCAATTCCGAGAATATTTCCTTAACAACTTTTCTGAAACCAAAAACAGCAGAAAACAGGGAACTGGCACTGTGGCATCTTGTTAATAGGTTAGTCCCAGAAAATGCATAAAATGATATAAAAGTGTATATAAAACATGTAGCAAGTGGCATAATATAAGCATGGAACATAAGAAATTATAGATACGTTGGAGACGTATGAATTCTCCACGTCCTTGAGGGACCTTTTGGGCCTGCAGGCATGCAAGTGAGGCCCCGACGGATCAGGCATGCTCTAACAAGCCCCACAGATACCTGAAAAAGGTTGCTCACTCTGATGGTAAGCACGTCCCCGAGTGGTATTTTGGTGTTGCGCACCGCATGCTACCCCCGGGAGCCGTTACCCAGAGCGCTCGATTTGACGGTCGAGCCTTTGCCTTCGGTAGCTGCTAGCGTGTTTCGCACTGGTTTCATCCGTGGATAGACATGATTTGCAAGAGATCGGTAGGCTTTCGGGGTAACTTATCTTTTATTCATGATAGAAGTTCTTGAGTGACAGTCGGGCGCTTCCGGGTACATCTTGCCGTTACGCGCTTCTCCCTGGGTACAAGGAGTTGCAAATCTCACAGGACCACCCGCGGTGGGGCGGCGACAGCCTCCTCAGCTCGAGCGCACCGGTCGGCCATTGCCCATAGGTCCTTGATACGTCTCCAACGTATCTATAATTTCTTATGTTCCATGCTATATTATACCAATTGCTACATGTTTTATATGCATTTTATATGGTTTTATGCATTTTCTGGGACTAACCTATTAACAAGATGCCACAGTGCCAGTTCCCTGTTTTCTGCTGTTTTTGGTTTCAGAAAAGTACTTAAGGAAATATTCTCGGAATTGGACGATTTCTTTTCTGAAGTCCGTTTTTATTTGGGAACGTTCCAGAACACCGAAGACGAGACGGAGAGGG
This sequence comes from Poa annua, assembly GCA_026929855.1. Lineage (NCBI taxonomy): Eukaryota > Viridiplantae > Streptophyta > Magnoliopsida > Poales > Poaceae > Poa > Poa annua. Next base: position 2,001,117 of record CM049436.1, read on the forward strand.
GCCACGAGGTGGCCACATCAGGTCCAGGCGCGGCTGGCTTCCTGGCCGCGCGAGGACGTGGTGTGGGCCCCTCGGGCGCCCACCGACATCGTCCTTTCGCCCATATATACCTCCCGAACCAAAAACGCTAGGGGGGTGTTCATATTTTCCTCCACGGGTCCCGAGCGCCGCCGCCATCGCCGACAAGTTTCGGGGGTCAGAAGTTCCTGTTCCAGCACCCTGCCGGGACGGGGATTGACCTCCGGAGCCATCTCCATCGACTCCACCGCCTCCACTTCGACTCCGTGATGGTTTGTGAGTAGTTTCCTCATGGACTACGGGTTCTTGGCTGTAGCTAGTTGGTACTCTCTCTCCCATGTACTTCAATACAATGTTCTCATGAGCTGCTTTACATGATTGAGATCCATATGATGTAATCAGTGTTGTGTTTGTTGGGATCCGATGAATTGTTACATTATGATCAGGCTATCTATAAGTTTGTGAAGTTATTGTTGCTGCAATCTTGTTATGTTTAATGCTTGTCACTAGTGCATGAGTGTCATGATCTTAGATTTGGCTCTATAATTATTGCTTAGATTGTATCTACAAATTGTTTGCACATGTCTCTGTCCGGAACCCGAGGCCCCAGAGTGACAGCAACTGGGATAACTGGAGGGGATGGCTTTGATATGAGGATCACATGTTTTCACCAACTGTTAATGCTTTGCTCCGGTGCTCTATTAAAAGGAGTACCTTAATTACCAGTAGTTTCCCTTGAGGCCCCGATGCAAACGGGCTGGTAGGACAAAAGATGTTATACAAGTTTCTCATTGCGAGCACGTACGACTATATACGGAAAATATGCCTACATAATTAATAATCTGGATATTCTAACTTAATGTTATTTCAATACTGTCAATTGCCCAACTGTAATTTGTTCACCCAACACTTGTTCTTGAGAGTTACCACTAGTGTAGATAGCTGGGAACCCCGGTCCTTCTGTCAACTCCACGCAAACAACTATTCTCTGGTGCCATTGTCTATGTGTTACTGTTACTATTGCTCTCCTATTACTGCTGCTTTCACATCACCCCTGTTACTAGTGCTTTTCCAGGTGCAGCTGAATTGACAACTCCGCTGTTAAGACTTATAAGTATTCTTCGTCTCCCCTTGTGTCGAATCAATAAATTTGGGTTTTACTTCCCTCGAAGACTGTTGCGATCCCCTATACTTGTGGGTTATCAAGACTATGTTCTGGCGCCGTTGCCGGGGAGGCATAGCTCTACTTATAAGTTCACCTGAGGAGTACACTCTACCTCTCTCTCTGTTTTTATTTATTGTATTTTATTTTCTTGTCTAGTTTATTTGTGCTTAGTTTATTTCTGTTTAGTTTTATTTTGTTTAGTTTACCTTTGTCTAGTTTATTTTTGTCTTGTTTTATTTTTCTTATATAACCGAAAAACCATAAAAATTTGAAAAACCGAAAAAAAAACTGTTGTTATGGAAGAACATGCTAGATATCCTATGGAACCTGAAGAATTATATATGAAGTATAGAGAATCGTATAAGGGAAAGGTCATGAGAGGCGTGTTAGGGAAGTTGAATACACTTGCTAAAATTTTGCTTAAACGCCATGATATAAATTGCTGCTCTGAACAGGATACTAAACATCTTAAATTCCAATGTGGCTTTAGTAAAGAAGTTTTAATTGTGAACTATCATTGGAATAACTATATTAAACTTGGATTTGAAGAAGTAGAACAATTTGTTATATTTATGGGAGCTTCTGAAATAGAATCCTTCATGTCTAAAAATTATGAAACCTGTGTTGCTTGTAATACACTTAAAGATTATGTCTCTTCTATCCTTAATTATTGCATAGAATATTTCAGCAATAATTGTTATATCATTGATTATAAAGAGAGACTCATTAATGCACAAGAATGTATCCACAATTTGCAGGGGCCTGTGGAAGAAGAAATTGCTGAATCTGAAAGCTCATTAGATGAAAAAGAGGAGGAGAGTGAAGAACAAAAGGAGGAAGAATGGAGTAGCTACCCATGCCTACCTTCTAATGAGAGTAACTCTTCATCCCTTACACTATTTGATTGTCCCCCATGCTTGCCAAAGGAGGATGAATGTGATGTTCCTGTGGATTCTCTTGAAATATTCCCTATGAGTAAAACTTGTGAAAACAATTATGCTACTGTTATATATGATAATCCATGCTATTTTGATAAATCTTATGAAAATCCTTTATTTGTGCTTAATTTCGAAATGCATGGTACTAAAGAAGTTTGCTTAGAAAATGTTTATGATAAAGCTCTAGATGATGGTCCTATGTTACTTGATAATATTAATTGTACTACTATTGAAAATGGGATTGGAGAGGTCTTGACTTTATCTAAGAGTCTCATGTACCTTGAGAATGATCAATCATCTTGTTATAAAATTGTTAAAAGTGGGTTTGAAAGTTTTTATCCCACTATTATGGAGCTTGATATAAATTATGTGTTTGTAGATCATCAAAGGCATGCTTCATGTGATAGTTATATTGTTGAGTTTTTATTCATGATGCTACTGAAAATTATTATGAGAGAGGAAAATATGGTGGTAGAAGTTTTCATGGTACTAAAACACCTCTCTATATGCTAAAAGTTTTGAAGTTGTTCTTGTTTTATCTTCCTATGCTTGTCACTTTGTTCTTTGTGAATTTATTTGTGTACAAGATTCCTATGCATAGGAAGTGGGTTAGACTTAAATGTGTTTTGAATTTTCTTCTTGATGCTCATTTTGCTTCATTTTCTATTTTCATGAGAGCATCATTACAACTATCAAGCCTAGCTAAAAGGCATTAAAGAAAAGCGCTCTTGGGAGACAACCCATGTTTTATTTCTGTTATTTTTCTTATTTGAGTCAAGGAGCATGCCTACCTCTGTAGCAACACCTTTGTATCTTTATTTTATTGCATAGTTGTGCCAAGTAAAGTCTCTAGTAGGAAGTTGATACTAGATTTGGATTTCTGCGCAGTAACAGTTTTTCTGCTGATCACCGTTAAATTCGTAACTCTTTACAGAAAAATTGAAATGACCTGAGATTTTATGAGCGTGATCCTCAGATATGTACGCAACTTTCATTAGTTTTGAGTTTTCTGATCTAAGCAAGTTAAGTGCCTCGAAAAAATTCATCTTTACTGGCTGTTCTGTTTTGACAGATTCTGTCTCTGTTTTTTGCATTGTCTCTTGTGGACTTTAGGCAAGGTTCTCTATCATGGAGGGCTGTAGCTAATGTTTTATTGAGTTCTTGAATTGTGTCACAACAGTACCAAAGTGGATTAATATTTTTGAATACTAACCCCTCTAATGAAGTTTATGAGAAGTTTGGTGTGAAGGAAGTTTTCAAGGATCAAGAGAAAAGGATGATATGATGTGATCAAGAAGATGAAAGAGCCTAAGCTTGGGGATGCCCCCGTGGGTCACCCAAGCATATTTCAAGAAGACTCAAGCGTCAAAGCTTGGGGATGCCCAAGGCATCCCCTTCTTCATCAACAACTTATCAGGTCATCTCTAGTGAAACTATATTTTAATTCCGTCACATCTTATGTGCTTTACTTGGAGCGTCTGTTTGTTTTTATTTCTGGTTTTGTTATTTTCGTTTTCTGAATAAATTGGATCCTAGCATTCTTGTTTGGGAGAGAGACACGCTCCGCTTTTTTTTATGAATACTCCTATTCTTCACTTATATTTGTTCAGTATTCTTCTCTAGCTACCGCTATGCTTTCTAGCTCTTGTTTTTCATGCATCTCTTGCTAGAGCTGTTAGCTTTATTATATCATACTCTCATATCTCATTGTTTAATTACTTGGAGAGTTTATCTTTTAAATAAGTTGATTGGTGTTTGGTTGAGAACAGAAAATGCTAAATGTGGTAGATGGTATAAAGAAAGATATACATGCTCTTATGGATTGTTATCTTGCATGTTGTGGTGCTTGGCAATTGTTTTGAGCTCTCAAGTAGATCATGTTTAAGCTTTTACATCATGTAGTTAAAACCAATTAGTGAGGAACTACCGTAAAACTTGCTGAAATTTGGTTTGCATGTTTGGTATCTCTAAGGTCCAGATATTTTCTAGTTAAAGTGTTTGAACAACAAGGAAGACAATGTAGAGTTTTATAATGCTTGCAATATGTTTTTATATACGTCTTGTTGTCATAGTTTATACTTGTGTTTGCTTCAAACAACCTTGCTAGCCAAAGTCTTGTACTGAGAGGGAATGCTTCTCGTGCATCCATAATCCTTGAGCCAAAACCTATGCCATTTGTGTCCACCATACCTACCTACTACATGGTATTTCCTGCCATTCCAAGTAAATACTTCATGTGCTACCTTTTATTCAAAATTTATTATCCCTTATTTGTGTCAATGTTTATTAGCTCATGAGGAAGTATATGGTGTTACGGATATCAACCTTGTCATTTGCTTTTAGACAGACTTTCACCAACCGGACTAGTGGCATATACACCGCTTATCCATTAACTTTGAAAAAAGAGCTGGCAAATGGGGTGCCCAGTCCCAATTAATTACAACTTTAACCGCTGCATTCTCTTCACATTTTTGCCCTGATCTAATCAGCCAAGCAATGATACTAGTTCTAAACTACATGTGTAAACAAAAGAGAAAAGAAGGATGGTCTGCCCTTGGGTAGAAATAACGTCCTTCATGGGAGCCGCTCTTAAGAAAGTCTGGTTGACAAGGGGGGTAGAGTGCCCATTACCATTCGTTGACAACGACAAACACCGCTCAAAACTTACTTTTATGCTCTCTATATGATTTCAAAAACCTATAAAATAAGAAGCTCTAGCACATGCTTGTATCCCTGCTTCCCTCTGCGAAGGGCCTATCTTTTACTTTATGTTGAGTCAGTTTACCTACTTCTTTCTATCCCCGAAGCAAACACTTGTGTCAACTGTGTACAACAATTCTTATATGCTTACTTATTGCACTTGTTATATTCCTTTGTGTTGACAACTATCTATATGATATACATGTTCAAAGTTGAAAGCCAATGCTGAAACTTATATCTTCCTTTGTGTTGCTTCAATGCTCTTTTACTTAGATAATATTGCTTTATGAGTTAACTCTTATGCAAATCTTATTGATGCTTGTTTGAAAGTACTATTCATGAAGAGTTTTTACTTATATGATGTAGTTGCTTACTCCTTGTCTATTTGTTAGCAAACTATAGATCATTGCCTTGAGTCATTTCATTCATAACATGAGCCTTACATTATTATATGATCAAGATTGTGTTAAAGCATGTCACTTCAGAAATTATTCTTCTTTTATCGTTCTTGCCTACTCGGGACGAGTAGAACTAAGCTTGGGGATGTTGATACGTCTCCAACGTATCTATAATTTCTTATGTTCCATGCTATATTATACCAATTGCTACATGTTTTATATGCATTTTATATGGTTTTATGCATTTTCTGGGACTAACCTATTAACAAGATGCCACAGTGCCAGTTCCCTGTTTTCTGCTGTTTTTGGTTTCAGAAAAGTACTTAAGGAAATATTCTCGGAATTGGACGATTTCTTTTCTGAAGTCCGTTTTTATTTGGGAACGTTTCAGAACACCGAAGACGAGACGGAGAGGGGCCACGAGGTGGCCACATCAGGTCCAGGCGCGGCTGGCTTCCTGGCCGCGTGAGGACGTGGTGTGGGCCCCTCGGGCGCCCACCGACATCGTCCTTTCGCCCATATATACCTCCCGAACCAAAAACCCTAGGGGGGTGTTCCTATTTTCCTCCACGGGTCCCGAGCGCCGCCGCCATCGCCGACAAGTTTCGGGGGTCAGAAGTTCCTGTTCCGGCACCCTGCCGGGACGGGGATTGACCCCCGGAGCCATCTCCATCGACTCCACCGCCTCCACTTCGACTCCGTGATGGTTTGTGAGTAGTTTCCCCATGGACTACGGGTTCTTGGCTGTAGCTAGTTGGTACTCTCTCTCCCATGTACTTCAATACAATGTTCTCATGAGCTGCTTTACATGATTGAGATCCATATGATGTAATCAGTGTTGTGTTTGTTGGGATCCGATGAATTGTTACATTATGATCAGGCTATCTATAAGTTTGTGAAGTTATTGTTGCTGCAATCTTGTTATGTTTAATGCTTGTCACTAGTGCACGAGTGGCATGATCTTAGATTTGGCTCTATAATTATTGCTTAGATTGTATCTACAAATTGTTTGCACATGTCTCTGTCCGGAACCCGAGGCCACAGAGTGACAGCAACTGGGATAACTGGAGGGGATGGCTTTGATATGAGGATCACATGTTTTCACCAACTGTTAATGCTTTGCTCCGGTGCTCTATTAAAAGGAGTACCTTAATTACCTGTAGTTTCCCTTGAGGCCCCGCTGCAAACGGGCTGGTAGGACAAAAGATGTTATACAAGTTTCTCATTGCGAGCACGTACGACTATATACGGAAAACATGCCTACATAATTAATAATCTGGATATTCTAACTTAATGTTATTTCAATACTGTCAATTGCCCAACTGTAATTTGTTCACCCAACACTTGTTCTTGAGAGTTACCATTAGTGTAGATAGCTGGGAACCCCGGTCCTTCTGTCATCATCATTGCTTTCCTGTCAACTCCACGCAAACAACTATTCTCTGGTGCCATTGTCTCTGTGTTACTGTTACTATTGCTCTCGTATTACTGCTGCTTTCACATCACCCCTGTTACTAGTGCTTTTCCAGGTGCAGCTGAATTGACAACTCCGCTGTTAAGACTTATAAGTATTCTTCGTCTCCCCTTGTGTCGAATCAATAAATTTGGGTTTTACTTCCCTCGAAGACTGTTGCGATCCCCTATACTTGTGGGTTATCAGTCCTCTAGGGTAGCGACCAACCGGGTGCCCAGATTTGCGCGCATTCTTGGGTTACGCACGTTCAGGTGGAAGAGGAGGATGACTTGGTGCTCCGGGAAGTCGGCAGCGGGAATCCTATCCACGACCGACCGGAACCTCCAGACGAAGCGGCGCAGCCCTTCACCTTCCATCTGCACCAGGCGATGGAGATCGAAGATCGACGCCGGGAACGGGGTGCAGCAGGTCATGAGGTGCTGGTTAGCCTGTCTTTCCATTTCTTCCCGGGTGCGACGCCTGGGGTTAGAGTTCTGGCCCACGTCATCCTCAGATGGCTCCACAGGCTGCTTGCTGCGGGGGTCTTCAGTTTGCCTTTCTCCCGGGGACAGTGGCTCGGGCTCGACGGCGTAGACTTCGGGCTCGCCGATGATGACGCCCGCTTCGGCGGTGCCTGCGTTGCTGATGGCGCCCGCGTTGCTGGTGGAAGCGGTGTAGGAGGGATCGCAGCATTGCAGAGCGAAGTTCAGCACGCCTGCCAGGTTGGCGATCCATGCCTTTGCGCAAGGATCGGTCTTGCAGAGGTCCGGCGGGCAGGAGAGGAGTGCTCGCGCAGCTCCTAAAGCCTCCTTCAGCCCCCGGTCCTATTGGGGCATCTATCGAGCTTGCTCTCCAGACGCTTCTCCGGCTTCGGACATGGCGTCTGCCTGTTGTCGAGGGAGATCCCTTTCTCGTTCGTGAGGAGAGGAGGCACCGCTTGGAGACGCGAGTCTTGAAGCCGATCTTGTTGTCAGTGGAGATCTTGGCGCAGTTCTTGTGCCGGACGAAGTACTCGAGGTGGAAAGCATTTCCACCGAAGAAGAACTCGAAGTAGATCTTGACGAAGAAGAACTCGTTGTAGCTTGAGATCCAAACGAATCCAGCGCTTGCGCCCCCTACCTGGCGCGCCAGATGTCGTGTCTCGAAGGACGGACACCGGGGATGCGAGGCACCCCCTTTGTAGATTCGGTAGGGGCGCGAAGGAGGCTGGAGACGTCTCCCGGGGGACGATCGCCGGACAAGTTCCTCACTCGCTCTCCGATCTCGACGTGGTGGACAAACAAGGAAAGCACACAGCGATCTACCCAGGTTCAGGTCGCCCGGAGGCTAAAAGCCCTACTCCTGCATGTCTGGATAGATGATCGGACCATGGTGTGGCTACAATGGTGTTTCCCGACGAGGTACCCGGCAGGGTCCTTCGTCTAGGGGGAAGGAGAAGGACAGATCCTTGCCCGGAGGAGATAACCTTCCTTCTCTTCCCCTCTCTCTCTAGCCTAGCTTGGTGGTTGTCTTCCTCCTTGGGTCGACGGCGAGCCGGCCGGAGCTTGCTTGGCTACTAAGCTATCTTGGATCCATGGTTCCTCCCCCTCTCGCCATGGCCTTGGTCCTCCTTTTATAGGGAAAGGGGATCCCACAGAGGTCATGCGAGGAGCGTGAGGGGTTTTGGCGGGAGGCAACCCCTCTCCATGGTGGAGACGGCGACGTGGCCTCTTCTCCTCCAAGTATCCGTCGCCGGGTTGGTGGGATCTCTGCCACCTCTGGGGAAAGCCGCGGACAAGGGCTGACAGTGGGTAGGTGGTGTCCCCTGGCCGCGCCTTGCTTCCCAAGCCTTCTGGGGTCTTCTACCGTCTTCTGGAAGGTGGTGGAAACCTTATCTTCTCCTTGTACGGCCTTGTACCCGAAAGGGAGCCCGGTTCTGCCGGGGACTCGCGCTCTCGGGGTCTTCTGTCCCTTCCGGGGTGCAGGAGACCCGGGGGTCCTGCGTACCCGAAGGGAGTCTGGTGGCGAGGGTGCACCCGCCAAGCCTTGCGCCGAGTCTTGGTCTTGTTTGTCTTGGTGTTGGGCCCACAGGCGGTGGACCCACTTGGGCAGCACTAGGGGAACCCCATGTTCCACTGCTGCGACGGACACCTTGGCATCCGAGTATCCAACATTCTTCATTGACACGAGGCCACTAGAGATGTGAGGTTTTCTAGGCATCCCAGGGATGGATAGACACATAGAAATCTCGGCATCGCATCAAATGAAAACTTCAAAGAAACGATGGTAACTCCAATCCGCTTTCCAATTGACACGTGGGCATTCAAGGACAGCAAAAACTTCACATAATGTATCACAAACCTTCTAGTCGCGTTGCTGCTAAGCTCTTGTAGCTGAGCTCGTGGCATCTGGTGTCCGAGCAAACTCGACGACCAGAGGTGCAGGGGACGTCAAAGGAAAAGGATGAGCCACTGATCGAGTGAAGGAACAAGGTGGGTGGAACGATCTCGTCCAGATCTGACGGTCCGCTTCAAGGCTCGTGCGACGGAGAGAGGCTCGGTGCTGGGAGGAGAGAGGCGGAGGGAGGGGAGCTGCGGGTGGTGGCCAAGGATTTGGTTACCAATCGAAATACCGCGGTTACCGGCCAGTAACCGGATTTCCTGGTAGCCCTGGGTAAATGCGTTTATCGGACGAAAAATCCCGGAGCATTTGAATTTGGACCGATTTCATCTTTTAAAATCTTTTTTTTTAGGTTTTAAGTTCCATTTTCGAAATTTGATTGGAAAATTTCGACCGGTAACCAAACGGTATTTTTTTTATAACCACAGTTACCGGCAATCCCGGCCCCCTCCGAGATTCTTTTGATAACGGTATCCAAAACCTTGGTGGTGGCCGAGGCTGAGTGGAACCCAACGAAGGGGCAGAAGCATCCCTAGCGATGGCGAGCACCCCGTCGCGCTTTTCATCGAATAGAACAGGATATTGGTTATGTTAGCTCACGTTTTGCAAAAAAATTGTCAGATATTTATCATACTTTCTTTATCAAAATAGAGGTATTGTTTCGAATAGTAGACCTCCCAAATTTTATTTATGCGGGTTGAGAGTTGCACACTGATTGCCTCCCAAATAGAGGCTGTGTGGAACCCAACGAAGGGGCGGAAGCGTTCCTGGCGATGGCGAGCACCGCGTCTCGCTTGTCATGTTATTGAACAGGATACGAGATGTTGGTCATGTTAGCTCAGTTTTGGCCTAAAACCTGTCAAATATTTATCATTTTTAAAATAAAAAATAGATGTGTTGTTTTGAATAGTAGACCTCCCAAAGTTTATTTATGCGGGTTGAGAGTTGCACACTGATTGCAACTGACAATACTCATGCACTATGAAACAATTCTCATGTTGTACAAAATAGTTGGAGGATGTCATTAGAATTAAAATTAAGTCTTGAATGAGAAATAAGTGAGACTAAATATATTTTCAGTAATATTATCAATTAGCATTTCCACTGGTTATGAAATCTTCCAATTTGTATTGTTTTGAATGGGAAAAGGGATATTTGGTGAAGTGTCATAAAGTGTTTTATAGATCATTCGAGATGGTTAATGTGCAAGATACTCCAACTGTCGAGGTCTGCCGGCGACGGTGGAGGAAATCGCCCCGTGGTGTCGTGAGAGCAGCAGGGTCACGGGTTCACGGCCCGTGCGTGGGGTCCACGGGGACACGCGTCGCACGTACGAGGCGGAGGACGCGAGCCACGGATCCCCGGTGGAACAGTATCATTTCCCAACAAAATAACCCTAGCAGCTGTCGAGCTGTGCAGCAGCCACAATCTCAACGTAGGACACCTCACTGCTTGTAGAAGCTGAAGCTCTAAGGTGAGGGGATGGATTAAATACTTCCCTACTGTAGCTCTCCCGTAGAACCTTTCTCATCCCCATACAATTCCTTCACCAATCGAGGCCGATGCCATGGCCATGACCTAGGCAACCAAAGCACCAGGGAGCAAGGAGGGGAAGCAGAGATTCGGATCCTCGTAAGGGTTTCGATGGGGGTCAATCCCATCCACTGCTGGCGGCAGTGGAGGCAGGATACCGAAGTGGACGGCAGCGTCAACTCGTCGGCAAAAGGCAATTAGAGCTGGGTCGAGGTGAAGCACCTGAGCTCCAAGAGGCGCGTCGATGGTGTTGCACAGTCGTCACCATCACTGGAGTGTGCCGAGCCTGTCGGTACTAGCTGTTTATACTCCATACTGAAGCTGGATAGGAAAAATCGCATAAGAGACCAAGTCTATCCCCAACGACTTTGAGTATATTCAAATCCCCAACCTATCAGGTAATAACTTGCACATTAGGACACCAAGAATCTGAATAAAATGATTTCTAGCTCACTCGTGTACTGATCTGATGCATGAATATTAAAGTACAAACTGAGAACTGCAAACTAGATCTTCAGAGAATACGCAGTGGCACGCTTTACACTTGAGACTGTTAATAAGTTGCAGTTCTTTTGATTTGTCCTCAGTATTTTACTAACCTGCATATATATCTAAGTCAGAAATACACACCTGATCACCAGTATGGGCTGAGAGCTAAAGCCGAACCATGAGATCAGATTCATAATGTTTTCTCACAACAAACTGTGGCCAAGTTACATTTCTGAAATTATACACTACAATGTCCGGTATCAATCTAGATTTATGTGGTATCACTCCAAACATAATCTCTAGTACATATTGGTCTTAGTAGGGGAGATAGTAGTGCCATACCAATGCTAGTCTGGGAGGAGTGCGGCCACATAGATGACTGATCGTTGGAACCTGAAATTAGAGTTACACATGAATTCTATTACATGAGGAGACATTTCTCGTCAGTACAAGCGTACAATACTTACACTACACTTTCACACTATCACTTTAAAGCAAGGGGAGTCTTCTCCAGAATCAAAGACTTGAATTAACTTGACAATTACTTCAGAATGGTAGCGCCGCTAGTGTAGCTTATATTCAGTTTCGGCAGCAGAGCTGAGTTCCATGAAACCTTCAGGCAACCTCGGTTCAGAGTAGTTCATATAGACAAGAATAAATATCGTGAGTGTCATGAATCTTCGGCGAGGCATCAGTAGTATCAGGTCATTCTGTACTTACATTAGTGTTTCCAGATTTAGTTTGGCACATGGATGCACCCACGTATGCACACTCCTGCTCTAGCTAGATTACTAGTGATAAATGGATTCTCTTCCATCGTTATGCATACATCTGTGGCATACCCTGAAACTGAAAACCCATGTAGCTTGCTATGTACATTTATGCCTGACTAATTGTTTGGAAATCTAAATTGAAGGCCAATCTTGCTATACAAATAAAGTCTAACTGAACTTTATCATTTGAAATCCATCAACAATAAAACAAGGGTTTGTAGTGTTTAGATTTCAGAGAAGTAGCTTTACCTCTGTACTTCAATTTAGCTATACTGGGCAACTAATATGCAGAGAACCCTGTAGCATATATTTTGTTTCCGACATCGGATTTCAACTATATAAAATATTCAGGCTGTACAACTAAATGAGGCATGTCTTGTACTGGTCACTCCAGATTAATAAATTACATCCATTTGCTGTGCAACCTGCAGTCCTGAAGAAACCAACTAGTACTCATGGAAAACCAATCATCATGCATGCTTGAGTTATATACCTAAGTAACCATCAGATTACTTCATCTATCCAGTAGCATCATTTAGCTGATTAAATAGGTAACCAGACCTTGTAACTCCAGTGTATCTGGTAAATAGAATTGGTTCAGTTGTAACTGTACCATAGCTCATGAAATTTACTCTACTATTATTATTTTTCTTACAAAGGGAGATTGTTAGAAGCCTGTAAATGATTCAATCAACTATTTTGCTGAACCCTATGAACTAAAATACATCCTTGAGTTGAAATCAAATTTGAGTAATATAAATAAGGATAATCTGAGATCATTAACAATTGAGTTATGTACCTTACATTTAAATCTGGGAATGAATTATTCTTCAGTCTTTCACTATGTGTTGCTACAACTCGCTTTAGAATAAATCTGAATGCATGTATTGTATCTTTAGTAACTTCAGCATGGAAGTCTTATCCATTGCTTGATGGAATACACTATCCAAGATGAAATAATCAAACAAGAGTGCTCTAAATTAACCATCCACATTTAAGTGTAAACGTAACATAATGTGCATCATATATTTTGTGGTAAACTTGTGTGTTAGTGTTGATTGGAGTTCATTTTGCTTTCCCAGTTTGGATCTTCTTTGGAATTCTTATGGATAAATTGAATCTCTGTTGTGCTAACTCCAGGATATCTCAGGCAAGTTCAGCTCATGTCCGCTTGACTATTTTTATCAAAGTATTTGCAACTTACTATATGTGATATCACTTACATCAAAGAAAAATATATGTTATGAATAATATGATATAGTATTTGTTGATCGACTGATGGACCAGTCGGTGAAATGTTATGGTGGGTAGTTTCGAACCCTTGTGTGGAGGCTGTCAAGCCATTGGAAGTGGGTTCGACTACATGGGATATCACCCTAGGATTAACAACAATTGCTTTCTTGGGTTCAAGCGCCGTAGCGACCGCGTTGATCACTGACCTGTATGGGCGAGGCTGAGCTGGAGTAATTTCACCTTATAAGGCATGTCTCCCAGGGATGGCAGTTTGGGAGTGGCCTATTTGGCGACCAACTGCAGGAGGGCTCTACTGTAGCCATGTTATGGACGGGTAGCTGGTTCAGCCAGCTACGATGCGAGACATGTCAAACAAGGTGGGTGAAACAGCTCTGTGATCCAAAGTCTGGTAGTGAGTGCAGGGCACGGTCACCTGGATTGCGGATCGTTTGTGCGTAAAGTAACGCACCTATGTAGAGTGTATCAAATTGTGGCATTGTCACTCCCTGTTCCGGGAAGGAGCTGCGAATGTGGCGAGAAAGGAATCCATAGGGGATTCTAACAGCTCTTGAGACAAGAAGACATAGTTTTTATAAATAAAATTTGACGAGAAATGTTTTCGAAAATCATTGAACTTCTTGGACCATTGGTCCTAGTAGATAATTGTGCATCAAACACCATATTATTCTGGACTTGTTGAATACCTCCGTGTACTCATCCCTTGCCCCTTAAACCCCCTGCTTAGGTTGTTGCGAGCCGATAGCTGCTGGAGTGGACGTTCGAAAGGAGGAGCTCGAGGAGCAAGCACCCGCTGGAGGTGAAGGAGTCAACAACTACTACTTGGATTTCATCGAGCAGCCCAATGATTGTGTATCAGAGAATTGTAGCATCTATGTGACTGTTCTTGTAATTCTTGTAAGAGATGAGTTGTAATTTGATTTGTAGAAGTAATTCAAATGATTATGTATCGAATCCAATACCATGTTTCTGTTATGCTACTCTGATGGGCAAGATGTTGGTAAAGTAACCCTTTACTCGCGTCATGCCAAAGACGTGCACTTGCCACACAAGTGGTGGCAGGCGTGGGTCGTTTCATACTACTCATGCACTATGAAAAAATTCCCATGTTGTACAAAATAGTGGGAGGATGTCATTAGAATTAAAAATTAAGTCTTGAATGAGAAATAAGTGAGACTAAATATATTTTCAGTAATAATAGTATCAATTAGCATTTCCACTTGTTATGAAATCTTCCAATTTGTATTGTTTTGAATGGGAAAATGGATATTTGGTGAAGTGTCATAAAGCAAACATTACAATCTTCCATCTCACTTACTTATGTTTTATAGATCATTCGAGATGGTTAATGTGCAAGATACTCCAACTGTCGAGGTCTGCCGGCGACGGTGGAGGAAATCGAGAGAGGGGATCGGGAGAGCAGCAACTCGATGGGGACTGCGAGGAAGAGCGTGCCTCTGTTTGTTTAGCATCCACTAGTTAATATATGATCCACGGGAAACTTCTCGGAAACGGGAACCTCTTCGCAAACGCGCATCTGAGTTCTTATATAGCAACAGTCCCAACTGGCCTTTTTTTAATATTTCCATATGATGATAGATTCAGTATTCATAATCAAATCCATGAGATGTGAGCTTAGCTTGTGACCAACTTGGTAGTTTCAATATGCATTCGAGGAGAGGACCAGGAACTGCTCCCCGCTCCCCTCAAGTCGTCTCTCGCTCCCAGCTGCGCATCTGAACGTCTCGCGAGGAGTGGAACCAGATCTGAGCAGCACCGCAGTCGAGCGACGGCCGGCCGGTGAGCTACCTCTCCTTGCACTTGCTTCATTTCCTTTGCCGCGCGCATCTACGTGCGTACGCCCTTATTTTCTTCTGCGATCTACGTACTAGCTTTATGTATACGGGGAGAGGTCCAAGAACTCGTCCCCTCCAATCTGCGAGCAACGGAAGCAGAAGCAGCACCACAATCGAGCAAGGGAGCAAGTACCGGTACACGTCTGCTCCCTGCCCTTACGGCTTCATTTCCTTTGCCGCATCTGCTGGACAGGCGGCGCCAGGAACTTGTAGCTGGGTATTCACTATTCAGCTTTTTTTTTTGCCCGTCGATGAATTTCACCGATCTACACACCATATCATGTACAACTCTGCTTTTTCTTACTTTGTAAAACGTGACTGCCTTGTATGTATCTAAGCCAGTAAAATACTCTATAGTTTTTCTCTGCGAGCCAAAAAAACTCGTTATTGATAGGATGGAGCATAGAGTAACATTGAAACACCAGCATAGGAGAATCTGCTTTCAAACCCAGGCATAATCGTGGGTCGCTAATTAGTGCATGTGCGTTTGCTCTCCGAAATCTTAATAACTATGGCACGGTTGTATTCATATCAACTGCTTTGTAATCTCCATGTGACTTTGCTAATAAGAAGGTGACAGCAAATAAAGTGTACTAAATGATTTTTCTTAATAATTACTAGTCCTTGGAATTTTAAAGAAAATATGCCATACGGAGATGAAAGGACTTCAGATGAAGCGTGTTCAAGTATATAGCAACATGTCTAGTTTTCACTTTTCAGTTGGATATTTATCATGCATATATGGTATCCGCTTCTATCTTATGTGTGACGATTTATGTGTCATCAGTTATTGATGGGACTACGAAGCTAGTCACTCATAAAAGGAGATATAATGTACAATGGATAAGGCTGGGCTACAACCTATAAAAGTGTTTTCATTCGAGGAGTTAAAACGTATTACAAATGATTTTTCGGAGGAACTTGGTTGTGGTGGGTCTGGGATAGTTTACAAGGTATGATTATCATCTCATACATTTCAAATCTTTCGTACGATCACTCTATATATTCCAATGATCCATATTCACAAAGTATTTAATTAATTAACAGGGAGTACTGGATAATAACGAAGTAATTGCTGTGAAGAAACTTCACAACTATTATGATTCGTGTGGGAAGAGCCGTGGTAATGGCGAAGCTGAATTCTGTAGTGAGCTTATGAATCTTTTTGGGGTTCGACATGAAAACATTATACGGTTAGTTGGTTACTGTCATCAAATATGGAGTACAATTGAGGAGTACGACGGGAAACGTGTATTGGCTTCTCAGGAAGAAAGAGTTCTCTGCTTAGAATACATGCAGGGTGGAAGCCTCAACGATCATCTTTCTGGTACAACTCACGCTCCTCTAGTTTTTCAGGATATTTGAATGTAAAAAAATAACCTCTCTCTTACTGGCCACATTTCTGTTTATTTTTATAGATGAATCATGTGGACTTGAATGGCAGACACGTTTCAATATGATTAAAGGGGTTTGTGAAGGATTAAAGCACCTTCATACAGGATTTGAAAACCCAATCTATCATCTGGACTTAAAACCAGCTAATATATTGCTGGATAAGGACATGATACCCAAAATTGGTGATTTTGGTATATCAAGACTGCCCGACTCAAGGCAAACATATTCCACAAAAACTGCCGTTTCAGGAACACTGTAAGTTCAAATGTAACATGTTTTAGCCCCGTAGTGAAAACATCTAGTACTATTGTAGAGAATACACAATATCGCCGGATCCACCCTTCCAAGATTATTAAGAATTATCATTAATTTTCTTGTATGATATTTTTAATGAACATAATTGTAGTCATCTAGCATGTGTCACTATAAATACAAAAGAGAATTCCAAGAAAACCAAAAGCGTATCTTTTGGGTTGTGAAGGTGGATGTATTTCAGCAAGACAAATCTACCCTTAGATATGGAGGCGCCGGTGTTATTTTTGGCAATCTTTATCATATATGTCTGCGGTGTAAGTGAGTTGTGATAGAGCATGGTCATGTTCCTAACAGAAGTCACTATTTATATATCCGTGTGGTGATCAATCTATACTTTTTATAAATCAAAGGAAAAAGTCCAAAATAAACATTGAACTCGTAGTGAAAAGTTAAATCAAACCCTGAACTTGCAATCCCCGAAATCGACGGTGCAGCGGTGCGGGGCACGGCGGTGCAGGGCGCGGCAGTGCACGCCGTAGAGGTTGCAGGCCACGACACGACGGCGCGGCGGTGCGGGGTGCGGGGTTGTGGGGCGTGACAGTGCACGGCTATTGTGCGTTGCGCGGAGGTGTGGCGCGCGGTGGTGCACGACGCGAAGGCTGCGGCTCGGCGTGGTGCTTCTACTGCTCGGCGCCCCCGTCCACAGTTATGGGATTTAGAGAAAAAAAGAAAAATTTATGACATGTGGGTCCTACTGTAAGTGACAGTATAGCCTGGAATCCCGGTAAGGATTACTGCTTTCCCGGTGTGCCAAATGGGTCTAGGGTTTAAAATAGACCTGGATTGCACAGTTCAGAGTGTCGATTTCAGGGATTGCAAGTTCAGTGTTTGATTTAGCTTTTTGCGACGAGTTCAAGGTTCATTTCGGACTTTTTCCTAAATCAAAACCCAACTAACATACAATTAATGATTTTAGCTCAACATGCAAGATATTCATATCACATCCTCTTTTGGCCAACCAATTGTCCACATCATCTTACTAAAATTTATTACTTCTTGTCCATTTATACATCCAAGTATCGACATCATATTTTCCTTCAGCCATTAAATTGTGCATGTCATTCTTTTTATTTTGTCATTTGAATGATAAGACCACACAATCCCACAATGTAACTACCAAATTAAATCAAGTGTTCGGAGAACACTGGATTTAGTTTGCCACTCAAATGAATTGTTTTGCTTGCACATTTCTGTAGTCAGTTTTAAATTTTATGTGTTTATTAGGTTTTTAAGAGATGTCCGCTGCAACCGGTGGGGTATCTTTCTAGTTTCTCATATGAGTAATTGCATTTGATGTCGTGCATGCAGTGGATATATGGCCCCAGAGTACGCGGAGCAGAATATAATCTCACTGAAAGCAGACATATACAGCTTGGGTTTCATAATGATACGTGTAATAGCAGGAGAGAAAGGTCTTCAGAGTTATGATCGGCATAGGCCTAAAGAGGAATTCATTGAGCGTGTAAGTTAAAACGGTATTCCAATACAAAAAGGATATCTGAGATGTGATGGCCCGTTTTATTCATGAATATATTGTTCTGTCTTACCTATGCATGTGCATTCCACCTTTCGGAACTTTGTTCCAATTTTGCAGGTACAGGAAAACTGGGGCAAACGGAATATGGCAACAATGTCATCACAATCATTACAACAAGTAAAGTCATGCACTAAAATAGCGTTAAGGTGTGTGGAGTCTGATAAGGAGAATAGACCTACCATAACAGATATTGTAGATGAACTGAATAAGATGGTGGCTGCCGAAAGTTCATGTATAGGTAGCCAGGTATTAATGTTATCACACTGCTGACTACTTGATCACATGCTTGTGTCCATCACTAATATACTGTTTGTGCCTTCCCCCATTCAAGTCCACGGAAGAAGACAAGCACACAACACTAAAAAAACAACCTGATATTCAAAAACAAAAGGAAAAGAAGGATGAACATTTGGAACAAAAAACGAAAGAGCAAGTCGATGTCAGGTACTTATTTTTGTTTTTCTTAAAACCCCACTAATATGCATTAATCATTTTCTATCTCAACATGCAAGCTTTCCACATGCATCGCCCATTTCCTTAGCCAACCAAATGTCCATGTCATCACATTTATACATTAAATCCAATATTTTTTGCCTGCAACATAT
The DNA here is from genome assembly GCA_026929855.1 of Poa annua. Taxonomy (NCBI): domain Eukaryota; kingdom Viridiplantae; phylum Streptophyta; class Magnoliopsida; order Poales; family Poaceae; genus Poa; species Poa annua. Next base: position 2,019,922 of record CM049436.1, read on the forward strand.
TCATGTCATGTACTTTTTATCCTCCAATTGTCCATTTCACCTATTTTTTATCATCAAATACGAAATAAAAATCACGTCAACTAATTTTACCTTTCAATATTTGTGATATGTTGTATATTCATTTAAACAAATTCATACCATGGGTATTTGCATAGCAAAAAAATTAAAAGATTCCCGTCGTAACGCGCGGGGTATGTTTCTAGTTATATATGAGACTTGTTCTTCCTCTTTATATGTGTATATGTCAATATATCCAGTTATTTCCATTCAAAATATATGTGGGAACATATCGCAACCTCTGTTTAAAATAGCGGGCTATTTTGTTTAGCGCCGGCGATTTCAGAGGCTACGAAGGGCTATAGCCGGGCTATAGCGCGGCTATGGCTATATAGCCGTTCTGCTAAATAATGAGAAAAAATATATTCTATTAACATATATTTGTATATATATATACCAATAATTCAAAAATACATAAGATATTAACATAGCCACATAATAAAAGATATGAATAACGAGCTCGGCTTTAGCGGTGAGGGCTACCAGGAGTGCGAGGTTGTGCGCTGCAGCCCCCTCTTGGTTGATGTGGATAACTGAAGGCTAGGGTTGGTATAAACATCCTTTAAAAACCACGAAATTGGGCTGACTAGGACAAATTTGGGCCGAGCGAGTCAAATTTTGGTTAAATATTTTTGGACCTCCCGAGCGGGAAAATAGCGGCTAAGGGGCTAAACTGGAGCTAAATCCATTTAGCCGGGCGGCTATAGCCGGGTGATAGTGACTATTATCTCTATAGCCTATGAAGCCCTTAGCTTTAGCGTAAACCCTCTCGCAAAGCTATAGCCGTCTATTTAAAACAGAGATCGCAACCCCGCTTCCATAAAACAATATGGCCATTACGCGATAGCATATCACGAACAATCAGTCATTCTCAGAATGTGTGTCAGATATGTATATGATACAAAGATCACTATCTCATGCTCCCAGCCATACCTACACAGAAGTTTCCTAACCCAAATTGTATTCCTTTCGGCAAGGCATAAACTAGTCTATTTATTCACTTGTAGCAGATGGAGATGGCATGGCACATGTCCTACCATCAACAAATGTGAATATGGACCCCATGGACCATACAATATACTTGTGCACAACCATATGTCTCGTAAGCACATATTAGGGTTTAAGAGTAATGTAGTTTTGTTGGAGCTTTGACATCAATGAGGAAAGAAGTAAGTATATTTTCATACATACAATTCGATTCATAAAAGAATGATTAATAGCATTGGGACATCATGAAGGCGAACAGTTCGGGACCGTTTAGGTCTATGGGGGGTTAAGGCCCCCTTCGTTTCCTCTTGTAGGAGGTCTACTCGAGAAATCTATCCTCCACTAGCGTCTAAGAAAAGCAAATGAAAGCCTATGAATTTGGGAGGTTAGCTTCCGTGAGAAGCTAGTGGAAGGTAGTTTATAGGACAAGCCCTCCTTGAACACCAGTAGGAAATAGCCTACTAGCGGCCTGGCGATTTGGCTGGTAGTGGTATGTTTTACACACACCACTGGTTATTTGCCATTCGTAACGGGCCATTGTTTAATTCCGTCCGAGTGGCATTCCATCGACACACGCCAATGGTAAGTGTTAGAACTAGCGGAACGAGGGGACGCCACCAGCAAACAAGTTGTTGGGGAACTGGAACCATCGGCGAACTAACACCATTAATTAAAGAAGTCGGAGACCCAAGGGACAAAATAGGAATTTGGCATCAAATTTGGTTCATTTCTTAGATTTATTTTACACATCTAAGTGCCATCTAAATCTAATTAAACCCTAATTTAATCTCTGGCGGGGAGGAACTCGGATGCTGCTAGATCGTCGTCAAGGTGGAGGTTGTGGCGGTGAGGGTTGCGTTCTTCTTTGTACCCTTTTTAGGTGCTTGCAGGGTGGAGCAGACCTTGTACAATAAAACTAACTAATTAGGTAAATAAAAATAAAACTAATCTTTTTTTTTGAATTTACCACATATATTAAACCAACAAAGAGTACATGATTACATCGATTATAAAAACAAAGCTAAAATCGACTAGCAAATCTATGAGATCTTCAAGCCCTTTCTTCATCCATGACACAATCTTTTACTTTTCTGAAGTCAGCCGTAGAACAACTCCAAAACCACCAAACCACACACCTGTGAATACCACCGAAGGTTCTCTCTTTTTAATTTTGAGCCGCAATGCCACGCACGTAGCCATTAAATTAATCAAGCAACATCGGCAAGAGCACCACCACTGATATTTCAGGGACAAATAAGCGAGCCAATTTGTCGATGACGCTGGGAGCCGAGAGAAATCTATTATATACTAAAAGTAAAATGAGTTAGTTTTTCGAGTCACCACGTTAAGCCACATCATCCTAATTATTTAGACAGTTAGATCTTAAATTTACGGTCAGGATTAAATGAAAAGTTATGTTAAAAAGTAATCACGCAAATATGTTTAGCTAGACTCCAGCACGTTCATGCCTATGGCTGTCAAAGAAAAAAAAATCCTAGGACACGCTACCAGGTAACAACCGTACCAAACAAAATTTCCTAGGGACACGCTACCAGGTATAGTTACCAGATCCTTTTCAGAAAAAAAAATACAAGACCAGATAAAACAATAAAATTGCACGTATCTCGCTGGGACTCTAGCTATGTCCGATTAAAAAGTTTACAAGCCTTACTACAAATAGTGCATGCAAATGATTGTAACCACATTGTGTAAACTCGGAACAACATGTTTTCTACGCATTCTTTTACTTACCGTGGTACCTGAGGGGACTGGAAGGTTTTAAATGATGCGGCCAGCTGTTCGTACCTTTCAGTATGTTCCTCTTTCAAAAAAATAAATAGTGCATGCAAATGGGCATATCAAACCACAAACACAGCAGCTTGTGGCGCGTCAAAAGATAACAACAGCCCCATGGCAGAATACATCGATGGGATCCTACATAGACATTGTAGGTGTGTATTATTCTCTTGATTGGTTCAATGATTCATTTTCTTGGTCGGGATTACAATGTGTGATCTCTAAATATTTGTCTTTGGTTATATTTATTTTTTCTTATATTGTGCACGCCACACATTAAAGCTAATAAATTCAAAGATTGAAGATGTGTGGATTTCATAGTTAATGTACTTATATAACAAGAAAAATTAATTAAACATTTACTCGGAACAACAGGTTTTCTACGCATTCTTTTACTTACAATGGTACCTGAGGGGACTGGAAGGTTTTAAATGATGCGGCCAACAGTTCGTATCTTTCAGTATGTTCCTCTTTCAAAAAAAAATAGTGCATGCAAATGAGCATATCAAACCACAAACAACATCAGCTTGTGGCGCGTCAAAAGATAACAACAACCCATGGCATAATACATCGATGGGATCCTACATAGACATTGTAGGTGTGTATTATTCTCTTGATTGGTTCAATGATTCATTTTCTTGGTCGGGATTACAATGTGTGATCTCTAAATATCTGTCTTTGGTTATATTTATTTTTTCTTATATTGTGCACGCCACACATTAAAGCTAATAAATTCAAAGATTGAAGATGTGTGGATTTCATAGTTAATGTACTTATATAACAAGAAAAATTAATTAAACATTTAGGAGTTCGAATTCATAAAACTTTTTGAATAGATTGTTTGATATGCATGATTATAGTTAATAACCTTGGACAATTTAAGGGATGTGTTCTACTTAAGTTTCTGAAACACACATGTACAAAATAGGGTCAAGATAAGTACATGTGATCGACAGTGTACAACAACAACCTTTGGAGAGAACTAAAGAAAATAAACAAGTGAATACTCATTTGTTTAAAATATATAATGTTATATACAAATTAAGACACATTTCTCTTACTTTGGTTAACGGTGTGTCACATTTCAAAGACTACATGTCTAAAAAATATTTTTGATGGAAGGAGAATGCCACATTTTTTAAATGTAGGAAGTAAGAGAGAGAGAGAGAGAGAGAGAATGAACCAAAAAACCTAAAATGAAATTCTTGATACTTAAGATGATATATAAATAATGACGGAAGGTGAATGTCACATATCTCAATAACAAAATAGAATAAATTTCTTGATATTTGCATGTGTTATTAATGTGGCTAATTTATTATACCACGTTGATAACTGAGTGCTAGCTCAGTGGCAGAGCCTGCGAGTGCGCGCCTAGCCGGCCCGGGTTCGAGTCCCAGTTATGCTTAAATGGCTGTGTCGAGGCATACTCGAATAAACCGGGCATCTCACCTACCTAAAAACATAAAGTCAACGTAGTGATCATTCCCCTGTTGACCACGTTTTTTAATTACTCCACGTTATTAAAAAACTTGCCTTCCAGTTCTAATAATGGATTGTAGTTATTTCTTGGAAGCATATAACAAGAACAATTTGGTTGCCAATGACCGATAACTTAAACATTGTCATTGCATAATAATTAATCCATATGGACTGAAATTTAATTCAATGTACAATAACACATCTGGTCATTAATAATGTACTATGTTTCATTAATGTTGTATGTTTGGTATTGGCACAATGATCTTCCGTCAACAAATTTAGAAAGATGTTCATGCACGCAGATGATCTTTTTTCTAGCATGGTATTTGTTATTATTTAGATTTGTATTATATCCTAATATGTACTATAAATATATTCATAATCATAGATTAATGTGTTAGATAGTTTTCGGCAAACTAAAGATGATGCCCTCGGAAGCGAGGGCCACCTTGCTAGTTAGGTAAATAGTACATTGATTAGGAACAAAAAGGTCATACACGTGGGTCATGCTAAGATTCTTTCACAAAACAACCCACGTTCCTAGAAGAGCTCTCCCTTCATATCAAAAAAGAAGAGCTCTCCCTTGCCATCCTAGAAGCGTTCCAACCTGGTTTGGTTTTTTTTTGCTTGACAACTTCAACGTTTCAGCTTTTGGCATTTGGCATTTGGCATTTGGCAAAGTCACCGATACAAAGTCACCGTTTCCAGCGATGGACCGAACTTTCACACAATGGACAACGAAGTATTTATGATTTACAGGATTTTTTTCTGAATACTTTGAAAATTTTAGCAATGAATGTGGATCAATCTGATAGATCGGATCTAAGATCAATGGATGGAAACGGTGACTTTGCCCTACCGTGCTGTCCTGGGGGACGGCGGTGCAAATCCACAAAATAATTGTAGCAATATTTTACAAATGCTTTTTATGTGGTTTGAATTTTTGTATGGTACGAAGTAGAATTTTTCTACGCAGCAAAAGAATTATATCAGCGCAGTGTTGCTACTGACGACACGTGGGGTTGCTGCGCAGTGTTGCTACTGACGACACGCGGGGTTGCTGCCAACAAGCCGTCGATGCTACCGGCGCGCGGTTTTACTGCCGACGGCATGCGGCGATGTTACCGATGGCATGTATCATTGCTACTGACGATGCTACCAACCGTATCCGGCAATGCTACGAGCGGATGTTACCGGACGAGTCGGCGATACTACCAATGATGCATGGTATTGCTACCGAAGAGCCGGCGATGCTACCGAGGTCGCGCGACGTTGCTGCCGACGATGCACACATGTTACCGACGGCGCGCGTTTTGCTCCATAATAGCATCTACGATGGTGCGAGAGGGCGATGCCTTGGCTAGAGGAAGATGCTACCGCAAACCATCCACATTGCTGCAACGCCTACCATGGTGTTGCTGCATGGCGGCGCGCGTTGGAGTGTTCTCCAATGTTGCCAGCAAGGTCTCGTCATATCCATGGGTTGCCACAAACCATCAACATCATTATGACCTGCACACAAAAATATCCATGGGCTTGGATGTCGCCTCATATCCAAACCCGCCGGATAACCGGTCTCTAGGATATCCAACGGTAATGCATCTGAGTATTAAATAAACAATATTTTAATTTCGAAGTACTTAAAAATATGTAGAATCTCACACAACCACACGACAAAATAATATAATTGTCTCATCTAAATCTCACAAGACGTAGCATATAATTCTTATTACAAGTTTCCAGGCTCCGGCGCCAGCCTATGGAGGAGTCAAAGAGGAGGGGAGGCGTCTGGTGATGGTCTGTTGATATTCTCGAGAAATCCAAGGAGACGAGGAGACTCATTAGGCGGCTGCGTATCCGTCTGCGTGCGTTAATGTGGTGCGTTAGTTGTATGAGAGTAGTTTAGGGTTAATATTAATTAATAGGTATAGGAATAGATGGGACTAGAAAAAAAAAAATGTCTCGTTGACACGTGGGTCCGCATGTCACCGGGTATCCACTGGATATTCGTGGGATAAAATCTTTATCCGTGCCCACCCCATGAATTAGCAAATATCCGCCCCATTAAATAATTTTTTTTTTAGAAAAGGGGAGTCCCGGCCTCTGCATCGATTGATGCATGCGGCCTTTATTTATGCCCCATTAAATACATGGGCAGAAAGAGCCCCCTCAAACCCTTATCCATCAGGTCGGATATCCATGTGGAACCTGCCTCCATGGATAAAATTGCCATCCTTATTCTCCGGACTCGCTAGTGAACTTTCGGTGGAAATTAAATTCAGGGGAGCTTATCTCACTGGAAACATTTTGTGTAATTAATTAACGACATATAAGATTAACTAATCGTCAAATAATTGCTTACAGTATTAGGTTTGTTGTTGACGCTTCGTTCAAAATTTACTTCTGTAGTGCTCATCATACCCACGTCTACTTGCAGGATAAAAAACGTCACTGGACTCGCCATGAGCATAAGAACTTCCGGTGAGGCCATTAATTCCATCAATGAATCTGCTATTTCATTGCCGCACTCCCGAGGGAGTGGATCACAAGAGAAGGAAATGCAAGATCGATTATTGCAGTTGGAGAGTATTCTGCAACGTCTTAGGGTTACTCTTCGAGCAATGTACATTCTTATTGACCGAGCAGAATGGAGGAGCCACGATAATTATGTGGCCGAGCTCCTTCCGCAACTGAAGGACGCAGTCTATGATGGCGATGACCTTCTTGATGAGTTCAACTGGCACAAGACGAATGTTCAACTGAAGGGGAATGCAACCGAATCTGCTACGATTGAATTCTTTGATACTATCAATCGAGGAAGCTTCAATAAATTGACTGATGTGCAGGAAAGGCTGGATCGTCTCTCTGGCGAGCTGAAGAGCATGGGGCTGCGTGAAGTTACACAGCAATTTGACAAAGCAGTCAGGCCAGAGACGAGTTCTCTGCCGAATGAAGCAAAAATATTTGGCCGTGACAAGGAGCTGAAGCAAGTGATGGGATTTCTCAACGTAACTGCAGGTTCAAAACGAAAGAGAGCAAGTGTTTCAGTCAATGCATCTAGAAGCACAATACCAAGTAACCAACTTAGTAATGAATCAAGAACATTAAGTATTCCTGTTTTGCCTATAGTAGGAATTGGTGGTGTTGGCAAGACAACTTTGGCGCAGCAAATTTGCGACCACAAACAAGTGAAATCTCATTTTAACTTGATAGTCTGGATTTGTGTCTCAGATGATTTTGATGTGAAAAGGTTGACAAAAGAGTTCATACAGTCATGTCCCGGCAAGAAGTCATATCCTGATAATTTGGATTCTCTTCAACGTAATCTTTCTAACCAAGTGAAAGATAAGAGGTTATTGATTGTCCTTGATGACATTTGGGAAGATGCCTTGAAGGAAAATGTGCAGTGTTGGAAGAGGTTTTGTGCACCATTGGTAAGTGCCCAAGAGGGGAGTATGATGTTGGTCACCACTAGATGTTCAAAGGTTGCCGAGCAGGTGTGCACAATGGAACCTCTTACATTAGAAGGTTTAAAGGAAAATGTCTTTTGGGATTTCTTCAAACTATGTGCATTCGGATCCGAGAGTTCTAACAATGATCCCGAGTTAGAGTGCATTGGTAGAAACATAGTTCCTAAATTGAAGGGTTCTCCTTTAGCCGCCAAAACTCTTGGACGCATGTTAAGAATGGACCTTCATGCATCACACTGGAATTCTATACTGGAGAGTGAACTGTGGAAGCTGAAACAAGAGGTGACTGATATTTTACCTGCCCTTAGGTTGAGCTACATGTATCTACCCTTCTATTTGAAGCGATGCTTCTCATTCTGTGCTGTGTACCCCAAAGACTACAAATTTCAAAAGGAAGACTTGGCTGAAGTTTGGGTGGCAGAAGGCTTTGTGGAACCTCAAGGTGATGATTACATTAAAAAAACAAGTTGTCACTACTTCCAAGAGCTCGTATGTCGGTCTTTCTTTCAAAAGGTCAGTGGTGGGTACGTAATTCATGACTTGCTGCATGACATGGCACAAAAGGTTTCGGAGCATGACTGCTTCATCTTAAGAGACAAGAAAGATTTTCAGAATGTTCCTCCAAATGTTCGTCATATATATGTACACCCTAGCAGTGATTTTGACAATTCTAATCTGTTGAGCCTATGCAAGCACCCAAAGCTGCGTACCATAATTTGCAAGAAGCAGTTCGGGAACAAAACAAGTACTGTAATGGACCAGTGGTGTACTACACTTCTGCGTATCCGTGTGATTTCTTGTGCCTCTTCTAATGAGTTACCAAATAGCATTGGCAACTTGAAGCATCTCCGGTACCTCAAAGTCTCCATAGGTCGTCCTTTGAGCATTCCTCCAACTTTCAGTTTGCTCTATCATTTGCAGATTTTTTGTGTCAGAAAATGCAAGATAGAAAACTTGCCGGACGGCTTCAGTAAGTTGAGCAATTTACAGATATTTGCAGCTCAAGGATTTTTGTATGATCCTGCTTCTACAAGTCACATTGATGCATCTGAGAACGTACAAGGAGTCAGACTTATGAAAAATCTGAACGAATTTCGTGGGGATTTGGTGATAAGTAATGTTCAAATGATAAGTAAGGATGATGCAGAAGAAGCAAAACTTAAGACTAAGAAAAATCTTAACAAGTTGACTTTGAAGTGGTCAGGTCCAGCTGGCGATTGTCATGTCATGCAGCACAATCCTGAAGATGTGCTTCAAGTTCTGCAACCTCCAATAAGTGTCAAATCTCTGTTACTCAACTGTTATCCAGGTGTCTCACTGCCACGCTGGTTACAGCCACAAATGCTAAACTTAAATGATAGTACTGGTATTTTCCCGTCCCTCACGGACCTGACCATTAGTGAGTGCCGAAATTTATCAAGCCTCGAAGGTCTTCTGCATCCAGATTATGTACCAGCCATTAGGAAAATAAGTGTTGACGATTGCAAGAGTCTATTATCAGTAGCAACTGAATGGTTTAGGGATTTGAGCTTCCTTGAAGAACTGGAGGTGCGAGGTTGCCCAAACTTCTGCTCTCAAAGTTTGGTATCTCTGTCCCTTAAGCAGCTCAAGCTGTGTGATTGTGAAAGTCTCTTTGACAAAATCGATTGCAGCTCCCTCACAAATTTTACTATATCAAACTCCTCTGTCACGTCCATCCAAACAGAAGGGTGGATTCTTCCAGCTGTACAAGAGATGAAATTTCTGTGCTGTGATTCTCTTATATCTATCGAATTTTCGGTCGTTAATGGCCTCACACAAGAATATCTACCGGCCATTGAGAGAATTGGGGTTTTCAACTGTCCCTCCTTAATGTCCGTGCCAGGTGAATGGTTTAGGGGTTTATCTTCTCTGAAACATCTGTTTATTGGCAATTGCACTAGACTCATCTGGCCAATTGGATTGGATTTACCATCATCCCTGAAAACTCTCGAGTTGAATTATTGTGGGGATTTCACTGCAAGTATCCCTGGATGCTTTGAAAACCTCACATCCCTCGTGTCTCTGGAGATATCTGGATGCAAGGGTATGATGTCCATTCCTGGCACCATTTGGCGCAATAATCTTGCAAAACTTGAGGAATTGAAAATTAGGTGGTGTCCAGACATTGTTTCCATCGGTGGAGCAGAAGCTGTCTCGCATATAAGCAGTGTGGATATATTCGACTGTCCAAACTTAAAGGAAGCAAAGGAAATCATGAGTGTCCGACGGTACGTGTGCTAGCACTACCTTTCAGCTTTTACTTTGGTCACTGAGTTCCCCTTCCAACTTTTACTCTGCTTCTCTCTGATATATATATTTGAAAGATAATCATTAACTTGATAGTCCCCGGCACTGGGCGCTCCTGATAGCATAATAACCTAGTTTCCAAATCTCCCATGAGGGGCGAATCTCGCGGTGGGCGACCTCCCGGTTGATGGTGGCCACGGTAAAAACTGACCCTATCCGCTTCCTTCGCTTCGTCCTCATCTGGTTATCCACCCTGCGGAAACTCATCTCTGCAGAACCGAGAGAACGGAGAGAGAGGGCAGGCAGCCAGTTCCCGAGCCGAGCCTGCATCGGCGAGGATGGACCCGGGGGTGGGGTGCGCCGGACCTTCGAGGGATGGCCAGGGGCGGCGGAGTTGGTGATTTGGGCAGGGCGAGGCGAGTGGCGGCGACCGACGGTTCGATCGGCGCAGCCGTCCGCTCTCCGGGTGGTCTGTAAGGATCGGAGAAGGGCAATCACTCGTTCTTAAAACAGGGGGAGATGAGCTTGCCGGCGTGGTCGTGTCCATGGACGGCGGTGATTGTTATGGTGGAACTCCATAGACGTCACTTCGGTACGACGGCGGACTGGGGTGTGACGGCGCCATTTCCTCTCCTCTTCTTCCGATGCGGCTAAAAACATATTCTATAATTCCTGCAAGAAATTTTTGGGAGATGGGATATAAAATTTCTGGGAAAACCTCTTTGTAAATCTTATCCTAGGATCTATAACATTAGCTTCGACAAGAATGTGTCGGTGTCTGCGATTTTAAATAGAGGTCTGGAACATATGAGTTTTAGAAAAACTATACATAAGGAGACATTGGGGTTGTTCAAAAGTATCAAACAAATTTGTGATGAGGTGAACTTGTCCAAACAACAAGACAAGTTTGGTGGTCCTTATTAAAAAGTGGGATTTTTACGATAGGATTTTTCCCATCTAGAAGGGCAGGCCTGGCGCAGTGGTGAAGTACTCCTAACTTTTTAAGTCAGCCTCTCTGCACTGCACTTTGAGGATAAGACTTGACTCGTATAATCCTTCCTAAGACCCCACCTGGTTTGGGAGCTTCTAGCACTACTAGGTTTGTCCTTTTTTTATAGTTAATTCATTATACATGGAGCTGTGCGTTGACCAGATTTGTTTCCCATATAAATTTTTATGGAAAGCAAAAATCCCCTTGCTGATTAAGATCTTTTTGTGGCTGACGTGAAAAAACAGCATCCTGACTAAGGATAACCTGTTGAGAAGGAAACGGCAGGGAGTTCCTTCATGCCAATTCTGTGGACTCCCTGAGACAGTCAGATCCCCTGTTTATTCACTGCTCTGCTGCTACATTAGTATGCAACATTATGAAATGTGCTTTTAGTGGGAAAATAATTCCTGGGTCTGTACAGGAACTCATTAGGACATGGATATATGCCTAGTTTCCAAAAACAGTATAAGCACTTAGTGACTGGTGGAGATGTTGCGGTGCTGTCAACCATTTGGAGGCTACCTAACAATGCTTGCTTTGATAGGAACAATGCTTGCTTTGATAGGAAACATATAATTGATCCGCTTGTTCTTGTGAACATGGTGGGGCATTGGCTTAATACTTGGGCTATTTTACAGATATGATAATGGTTGGCGCAAGGGATTCTGAGATGCGGGGTAAAGCTGTTGAACACATAGCAAATGAAGCTTTCAAGACGGCCAGCGGTGGAGATTGGATGTGACAAGGATTGGTGCAATCTGAGAAGAGACGTGACCCCGGTACTCTGGAGCTGAAGAAGACAAAAGTCTCGGTGACGATGTTCTTCTAATAAATTTGTTTAGCCTGTGTGCTAGAAGTGTTGTGGAGACTTTTCCTTTCTTTTTTCTCTGAAACACTTGGCTACAGCTTGCCTCCAAGTTGCAACTTATATATATTGCGTGTCAAATAAGTGAGGGTGACACATGTGCACTCACTACTACAGTGCTGGTCTCTTAATACTTCTCATCACATATTGTAAGTACAAGTATGAGCTGTCCTAAAGTAGTGTTCAGTGCAACTTTGTGTATGCCATGTATGCTACCAGATTTTTCGCAATTCATCTTATGTTTTTTTTTTTTGAAAGCACAACAACGGGGGCGAAGAGCTGCAAGCTTAGATTATGTTTGTCAAGGGAAGAAATCGTACTGTTTACAGAGATTCCAGTCAGCAGCCGATGCTGAACATACGCGAGGGCAGAGTTTCAAACTTCAGAGTTCCCTAGCTTAAAAAAGAAACAGAGTTCCAGTGTTCCTGAATCCTGAGGCCCAATCTTATGCAGCATGCGGACACTATCCTCGTTTGTGCAACAGAGGAGCACGTGCAATGGCTTGCCATGGTGTAAGTCATGACTTGGATGTACTGTGATCCATTGAGGACCTGGTAATGCGTTAATCTTGCCGAAGAGTGCATTCCTTGTAGCTTAGGCACATTCAGTTCTGTTCATGCAGTTTACTTGGAACACTGCCTGATGCCTACCCATATCAAATTAAGGTTACAACTTTAACGTATACACATATCAACCTTTGCATATTTCCTTCAAAAATTTCAGTCAGCTCTCTCCTGTTTTTCAAAGTTTGTTTCAGCCGAAAGCCCCATCGTGCCATTAAGCTGTTACGTCACGAATAACACCATAAATGGTAATAATTCTCCCAGCGGCCTATGGCACAAACAGCGAACCATATAAATAGGGTAAAACCATGTTGACTATATGCATTACCTACAAGTAATCTAATCTTTAACAAGAGAACTAGGATTTTGATTTGTTTTAGCGTTCGTTTGCACTTTTCTTCGAACTACCTCATAAATGTCATATGTTGTCTGAGTGTCATTTGGCTTCAAACTTCTGCCTGATGGTTCACCCGGGAGACATCTAAGGCCTCGCAAGTAACTATTCAATGTAAGCTACTCCCACCTTAACTTATGAGAAATTCAAACAGTATTGAATAGTTAATTGTTAGATATCCTAATGTAAGCTACTCCCACCTTCAATAATTATAGTCTGAAATCTGAAATTTAGAATTCACAGTCTACTATTCTGAAGTTTAATTGTTTGACATCAGAGAAGGAGCCGGGAGCCCGGGATGACCTAGATCAGTTGTTCCCTTCATTAGCTGCTTCAAGGTGCACAGATAAAAACCACCCGGAAATCTGGCCGGAAAAGCAAAGGAGCAACACAGTGTTATCCAGCTGCTGGCTGCTTGTTTGTGAAACGTATGCGAGTGTAGAGTGTAGACCCGTGCTTGCGGGAAGCTGCAGCTGCAGTCATAACTTGCGACAGCCAATCTTCATCTCAAACAGACCTGATTCTCCTGATCAGTGGTAGCTAGGTAACATAGACACATTTGATCGCTGTATGTTTTACACTGGTAGTCCATATGTTCTGTTAAATCTCGACTGAACGAGTCACGGGAACCTTACTCACAATGTCCAGATCAAATATCAGCCGAGTTGAACCCAAATATAAATGATATAACCACATATTTCTCTTCTCTAGTCTATCTCTTACAAAGGACTGAATAATGTGCAGATAACGAAACAAAGAGTAAACAAAGTTTTGCAGTATCATAAGACTACATAATTGTAGAGTAATTGTAACCTACAAAATTGTAAGCAACACACCACAAAATTATATGTAACCTATATAATTTAAGTACTCCCTCCGTCCAACAAAAGATGTCACACTTTCTATCAAATTTGGGTGTATCTATACACTAAATCATGTCTAAATACATCCAATTTTTGATCAAGTTGAGACATCCTTTATTGGACGGAGGGAGTACAAGTTTTAGAGTGATTGGCATTTTTAATAACCGTTAATCCATCCTGATCTAACGGTGCAAAAAAGACGGTACCAGATTGACGGTACCGCGGTACCGAAATTTGTGTGGGACTGGTACCAAAATTACGTGGGTCCGGTACCATAATTATGTATCTATAATTATTTTTAAATTATTTTAAAGGGTAAAATTGTTATTTCAGCACTACCACTCTAAGCACCGAATCTCCATTATCGTCTCCGGCCTCCTCCCCTCCTATCGAGCAGCAGGAGCTGGTCGTGGGCGCGGGCACCGTCGCCGGAACGTCCAGATCCCATCCACCAGCAGGAGCTGGCCGTGGACGCCATCGCCCTCCACCGCCTCCCGCGTGGACGACGCTGCGGCGGCGGCCGCCGCCTCGGCGCACCGCCTGCGCATGGCCTGCCTCACGCAGCAGTACCAGGCTGCGGCCAACCGCTACCAGCTCCGCGTCTCCCAGCACGCCGACGCCGCTCGCGAGGCCGCCGCGCTTCGCCTCGAGAACTCCGAGCTCCGTGTCGTCAACAACCACCTCGCCGCATGCTCAGCGGTAACCAGGGCGCCGTCGTCGCACTGTCCCAGCAGCTCTGCTGCCTCCACCTCGGGCAGATGCAGGCCATGCCGGCTCGTCCGATGCTTGCCCATGGCGCTCCCCGCTTCCCCGGCTCTTCCGATGTTGCATTATGTTTGTCTGAATTTTTACAGCAGTATGTCTGTATGAATTTTTACAGCAGTGGGGATAAGAAATTTGTTGAATCATATGCTTGTTTGTTCAATCATATGCTTGTGTAACTCTGAATACTATCAGAAAAAGGCTCAAAAACATTGGAACAATCATATGCTTGTTTGTTCAATCATAGACAAAGCTCAGCACCCACCCCTCGTTCTTACTTACCCTGTACGTACTGCTGAACGTTTGGACCCTTCCATACCAATTTCAGAGCTCATAATAATGCAGTTTTGTTCCGTCTATGCATGCAAATGGATTGAATGCTTGCAGTTGCAGATATCAGATCGAATCCCCCAAAAGATGTTGTGCGAGTCGATCGACAGGAAATTGTGTTTTCCCGTGAAATTTCTCACGTGATTGCTCAATGGAGCGCTAACCATCAAAATGCGATTCCCTCGATCCGCTCCGCTCCTAGCAACTCACGCTCTCCCAATCAAAACCAGGAACGATCAGCGTTCGTGGCGCTCCACTCTATAAAATCATGGGCTCCCACTAGGTCGGGTCAGATTTCATAGAGTGGAGCGCCACGTGGGCTTCATGGGCTCCCACTCTATCTACAACGAGCCGGCAGCCTTCGTGGCGCTCGTTGTAGATAGATGGAGCCCGCTCGGGCAGTAAAAAGCTGACCCGACCTAGTGGGAGCTGGAGACTGGTGGGCTATTAGCCCATTTGTGCTACGAAGGCTGTCCAGGAGATCTGGTTGAGTAGGAACTCCACGACCAAGAGTCTCACCGTGGATGTCAGGATGCGGCGGAGGGTAAGGACCTCGTTGAAGCGGCGTAGGACCTGGAGGCGGCGACTAAACTCGTGGATAGTTCAGCTCCGGGCGGACAGGCAGATAGCATAGCACTAACTCGAGAGATTTTGGACGAGGGTAGACTCCGATTTGTGCATACGGCGGCTCGATACGGTGTACGCCGGTACCGTTTCGCCGGTGATGGCCGTGAATCAAGCATTAACACGGATCGAATTGGGGAGATTGTCTAGAGTTCAGGCGCCATCGATATGCTCATAAGAAAGAGAGTAGACGAGAGAGAAAGAGAAAATAGGCGAGAGAGATACGTACCGTTTTGTTCACTTATCGGTGGCACTGTCAGCTCCGCATTTTTCCTTTGCGCGGATCGCCGAAACAGTAGCTCCGTAGTTTTGCACTGGAGGCCGGAGCGCTCCAGACTTTCAGATCCGCGGAGCCCATGCGTTCGGGGCAGCTCCGCTCGCTCCGGTCGTGGAGCAAGGAGCTGGACTGTTGCCGAACGGGCCCGTACAAGTTACAACGCATCCACCTTGGCAAGTTGCAGTGTAATCAAGTGGAGCCAGGAACCATATTCAGTGCACAAGACTCTACGGCAACCATTTTTCTTTATAGAAGCCAAAACGAATAGTTGCTCTGAAATTAAACATGAGATTCAATACAGTCAATACTCAAAAAATATCTTCTTTAGAGAGGATTCAACCGCAGCTCACCTAGCTTCAAGAAGACAGAGACCCCAAAATCGATTGTGTTAAGGGAGCTCGTCGTCCTTTAATGGCGAGCAGAGAGGCAGGCCTCGACGACCACACTACTATGATCTGCGGTGGTGGCAGCAGCTACCTCGCGACGATGCAGATGCGACCATGCCGCCGACGCGCGACCATGCGATGTGGATGCGAACAAGCCGCCGCCACGCGACCACGCCGCCTACGAACACGAAGGTTCCACCCGACGACCACGCCACCAGCCGCCTTTCAATCCCTGACCTGCTGTGGCCCCCTCGTCACGCGCCTACTTGGGGAGGAAGGTGGTCGAGTTGCTGCACCCTCGCCGTAAAGTGAGGCACCCGGCGGTGGTGGCTGCTTCGCTAATCGGTGGCGGCGTTGACCTAGCACTCAAGGAATAGCGCGGCGGCGACTGGATGATTGGGGAACCGGTGTACCGGTTAAAAAAATGGAATTCATCAAGATTTAATCAACGGTCCAAATAAATCATAGTGTAATGAACGGTCAGAAAAATTGCACTCAACGGTACCGACGGTACCACCCGGTACCGTGCCAATCACCGTAAAATAGCTCATAATTTAAGACTACACCATGCTATATCATAACAGAACAAAAACAAATTTAGAGGATCATGTTTTGCAGTACACATCAATTATTCCTGTGCGTAAAGAACAAGAAGTAATTAAACATGATACTGATACTAAAGGTATTTGTTATATATTAAGGTACTTGTTTCTTGAATACTCTCATCCGGCTTGGTGTGTATGGAAAAGACAAATATATGTAGTCTTTAGGTCCCGTGGGTAAGCAGCCCAAGTCTTCAATCTTGTAGCTATCAAAATGATAGGCCCCTACCCTTTTGAGTGGTGTATGAATGAAGACAGTCTTTTCATTCGGATGAAAACCAAGTAGAGAGTATCTGATATGGCTCTGTTCCGCCACATCTTCTGTATCGGTAGCATTGATTTGGTCATCCTGATCACAGTTAGCACATTGCACGCCCGAGGTACTATCGCTGTGTTCCGTGGTGAATTTTTCTAGAAGAGAATGAGGATCGACATCACACTTCAATATCCAGCTTATGTGATCACACGTTTCATCAAGGTGCCAAACCTGAAACCCCAGGTCATCATCACCATCAAACAGTGTGACCAATACTGAAATTAAATGGGATTAAACGGCGCTGTTTATGTGACCATTTACAGCTGATTTTTTTAAAATATTATTTTTTTAAACAGAAATTCGGAGAATATTGCGCGATTGGAGGATATTTCACAAATAATACAGCCTCGGCCGTGCCGTGGCCGACCAGGCCTCATCGGCTATGACGTGGCCGACGGGAGCAGTCGGCTGCATCTGCGCGTCAGGCCAGTACCTGCTCTGACCTGGTCGGCCACGGCACGGCCGACTGGGCCTGGTCGGCCACGCCGTGACCGATAGGCACTTATCGGCCACCCCGTGACCGACATGCAAGACATACACGCATGCTCGTACCATGCACAGAACCTATCCGCTCACATGCATGCAAAATAAGCATCGACCTGCTCACATGCATGCAGAATCACAGGCATGGAGAGGCTAGCTGGTAGCTACACCGGCCGGCACAGCGCGTGCATGCACTAATCGGCCCAGTCATGGCCGATAGGTAACTGCTCGGCCTCCTCTGGGCCGACTGGCCGTTTCGGCCTCCTCTGGGCCGAGGCTGCAATATTTCTGAAAATTATTCAGATTGCGCAATATTCTCCGAATTTCTGTTAAAAAAAATAATATTTTAAAAAAATTGGCCCATTTACATCCCTTCACGCATGTGCTTTCAGTCACATCGCCTATTGACACTTATCATGCGGCCACCATCTCTTGGACATTCCACACCTGTGTTATGTCAAAGGAGATAATTTGTGAACTGACGCAGTGGCGGAGCTACACTAGTAGAGAAAGGGGCAGTAGCACCGGTTGTAAATGGCTTTTAGCACCGGTTGTGCAACCGGTGTTAAAAGGTCGGGACTAAAAGGGTACCCCTTTGGCACCGACACAATTTGCAACCGGTGTTAAAGGCCTCCACGTGGGCAGAGCTGCGCACGCGCGGGCGGAGGCCTTTTGTACCGGTTGGTTTTACCAACCGGTATTAATAGTTACTGTTTTTTTTTCTTTCGCTTATTTTTCAGGGTTTCTGTTTTTTCTTTTGCGCTTATTTTTAGGGGTTTAGGGTTTCTGTTTTTTTCCTTTTCGCTTATTTTTCAGGGTTTCGGAGGAGATCACGTATGAAGTACCCATTACACATATAAATTGTACTCACTACGTACACATATAATTGTACTCACTACACATATAAATGAAGTACCCATAATTACATATAATTAAAGTACTTTTTCCACGGAGATATCACTGCTATTACATGGAGGGAGTCTATTTTTCCACATAATTAAATTCACCGGATGGATTTATGACATGCGTAAGGAAAAATCCCGCCAATTCCTCCGCAATTGCTTTAACGCGGTTCGTTGGTAGGAGTTGGTTCCGCTTCCTTGCGATCTTTAAAAGGAGGAGATCAAATTAGTTATGATTGAAACTAAACACAAGTGATAGTAGAAAAATAAAGTTGTGAATGATTTTTGCGTACCTCTATGTTTCTTTGACTATTGACTCTCTCATTGACTTTCATGTGAATGAACTCACAAACGTAGTATCCACATAAATCTGTCCCATCTGGTTGTTGCAGACACCACTATACAACAATATGATTTAATCAAATAATAATAAAGAGAATTAGAACGATACACGGACCTAGTTAAGTAGTAGTACTTACTTTGTTAGCTTTGAACTCCAGCTTATCTTTCCATTCACCGGGTTCGGTGAACTTTTTCCAAACCCTGCCCAAAAAGAATATGAATTGAGTAGTTATTACTTACTTTTGATATCAAGTAAATGAACGAAATAGAGGCCTAGTGCGATTGAAATTACCTCTTGAGCATTATACGCACACTTTTGTATGCATCTGGATTTGTTTTTTTTGAGTCCCAGATTTCAACTTCTCCATCGTCGAGTTTAATGATCAGGAGAATGAAGTGGTAACTGCGCACGTAATTCAGAACTCATCAATTGCACTTAATATCGGGAAAGCAAAAAATAATGTGTACAAGACATTAACACTCACTTGAAGTTGTAGGGAAAAAGTATTTCTTTTTTGGTACTTTGTCGCTTAAAGAAATTCAGTAGAACGTCCTCTATGGCGTCGGGTTGATTTTCTAAAGTCTGGACATGAACTTTATCCGGGTCAATGAACCCAATGTCCCAGATTTTGAGCTGTCTGCATTCACGAATCTTCATTCTGCATATATAATAGCGTACAAAAGAATGATGTGAGGATAACTACTGGCAATGAACGAGCTTAACTAAATAACGAAAATACACAAATAAATTACTTACAGACAATAGCAGCTGATGATAGATTTGTCGAGAGCACGTTGATTGTACATCTGAAAAAGTTCAGAGAACTCAACCTGTACAGCATATTCTTGGAAGTAGTGCTCATCCTTAACTCCCGCCATGAAATAGAAAGTCCCATCTTTTGAGATGTCCATGTACCAGTTATGCAATCTCCATAACTGTGTTGTTAGAGCACTGGGGTTTGTCACCAGAGGCAGCCCGAGAGTATATTGATATGCTATCTCAAGAGTCTCGTACTCTCTGTCTGCACGGTATACAACTTCTCTAGGCTCGATTTCCTGAGGAGCCCGAGACGACACAATGAGCGGGGCCATCGATTGTACTTCTTGTTCCCCGAGCTGGGCAACTTGTTTCCCGCATTTCTTTTGTTTCCGTTGCTCCTCCTCTTCCTCCATCTGCGAGCTATGTACCTTGTTAATACCTCGCTCATAGTCTGTAAACGGCGCCGGTGGAGGGTTATATAAGTTGTCAATGGTGCGATCTTTTACCTCAATTGGTATTGTCTTCAGAAGTTCCTTTAACGCATCCAGTGTTGCGGCATGTTTTTCCTCTTTTCTCCGTTCAAAAAAGGTTGCCGCATCGGCATTTAAGCTCACCGTTATTTCCTCCATAGTCATCTCGCAAGCCGATTTCTCAGGAGCTAACTTCTCAGGAGACTTCAATTTATGCGTTTTCTTTGCACGTTTAATGACAGGGGACCTGTCTTTCCTGAACAAACTCCGCTTTGTCACATGACTAGTGGGCGCATCAGTCGGCTGACGGGACGGCGCCGGCGATGGACTTGCGGTGGGCACCCAATCATCGCGGAAGGCGGGTGGACTTTGAGGTGATAAATTTCTACCCGGAGGAGTCGGTGGCCTTGGCGTAGAGTCTGTAAAGATGATGTATTTCTTCTTCCATAGGACGATACCATGCTCGACTTCTCCCAAAGTCTTCTCGTCATCATTTCCAGGAATGTCAAGTTCCATTGAGTGGAATCCCGGCATAACTTTTGTGACCCCGACACGAGCATATCCAGCTGGAATCTGACCAAAATGGAAGGTTGCTCCAGGTTGATGTTGTAAAGCATATCCTTTCGCCACCGGATAACTGATGTTCTTCATTGGCACATGTAACTCACAATTTGTCTTCTCCGTGATATCATCCACGGGGTAGTGAGCCGCCGGTTCATCAACTGCAGGATATTCTAGCTGCGTGGAACCCACGCTGCATTTCCGCTGAGATAGGGTGACATCGACTGGAGGATCTTCTAGCACCATCTGAGATTCCCTTTGCTGGGTAATTGAGTCCAGTTGCTCCTGCTGCCGCTTCACCTGGGCCTCCCATGTGTGGACCTGGCGTTCTAATTGTGATAACCGGTCCGCCTCCTTCTTCTTACTTCTGGAACGGCTTTTATATGTTGCAACGTCCGCGGGAAACCCGTGAAGGAAACCAACCCCGCCTCCTCTACCTCGACATCGTCCCCAGTGTTCAGGATTCCCGAGGGCGAGTGTCAGCTCGTCGTCCTCTCTATTGGGAACAAATGTTCCCTCTCGGACGGCCGCTATTGCCTTCTCTAGCTTTTTTACAACTCGTGTAATTCTTTTCTTCCATTTTCCTTTTGCAACAATTAGCCCTGTCTCTGGGTCCAACACTGCTCAATGCGCGAACAACCAGTACTTGGACCTCTCGGGCCAGTCATCTGTCTGTGGAGTGATCCCTTTTAGACGCAGTTCGTTTTCAAAGGATTCCCACTTAGGCAAGGCAGTCTTGTAGCCACCTGACCCCAAAGTATGGTGGTATTTCTTCTTCTTAGCATTCTCCTTATTTCTCTCGGATCGGGCCAGAGCGACGGCTGATTTCTTATAAGCTACAAATGCAGGCCAATCATCTATTATCTTCTCTAGAGGGCCCTTGAATTCTGGAGCCTTTTTCTCATAATTTTTCCACAATTTTTTCTTCCAGCTGTTGAATTGTGTGGCCATCTTCTTAAGAGTCCACTCCCTGACTTTCTGCAGCTTCTTCTCTGGGAGACCTTCCGGTAGGCTGAAATCACTCAAGATTGAGTCCCAAAGTGTTTGCTTAAGTCTGTCGTCGACATAACTTGCGCCAACGTTGGCTTTCTTTGGCTCATTCCATTCTGCAAGGGTGATCGGGATAATGTCCCTAACAATCGCTCCGCATTGAGCTACATATTTGCGGCAGGTGTTTTCGGGTTTCAGCGGTTTGCCATCATCGCCTACTTCAACGATCGACAGCTTTGCACCATCTTCTAGCTTCAACCTTTTGGCCGGGCCTCGTGTAGGGTTTGTCGGCTTCTTTTTAGATCCGGAGGGCTAAAAGAAAAATGTTTTGTTAGTAGGTGCAATATAAATCAATTTATGCATCAACAAGACTTAATATATATATATATACCTGGCCGGAGTTTTCCGCGGGCACTTGATCGTCGTCTATTATTTCTAGCTCAAGTCCCTCACCGGAGTCGTTCAGACATCTTGAGCTGAAATCATCCTCTTGTTCATCATCAGAATATTCTCCATCGGAATTTACTCCAAGACTCTTCTCATATATTATTGCTGCCATTTGCTCTTCAACGACCTCGTTTCGGATGAAGGGGTTGTTGTCCATAGCTCAATGTCACTTCAAATTTAAATTTGAATCAAGGTTACAATTAAAGTTGATACAAAAATTGCAACCAATATTTTTTATACACATAAATTGGAACAAATATTTCTTATACACATAAATTGGAACAAATATTTCTTATATACATAAATTGGAACAAAATTTTGCTTACTTTGCAAAAATTGATACAAAAAATTGATACAAAATATGATACAAAAATATGATACAAAATTTGCTAACTTTGCAAAAATTGATACAAAAATTTTCAAATTTGCTAAATTTCCAACTTTGCTAAATTTCTAATAGTTGTTTTACAAAATTTGCTAACTTTGCAAAAATTGATACAATAGTTGTTTTACAAACACAAAAATCTTCAGGGATCTAATAGTGAAGGACTTAGCCGATTTGGTGCGTTACAAGTCATAATAATATATATCGCATCAATAATACATCACGCTAATCAAAATGGACGTCGAACTGCCGGAAACATGCCGCGGGCGGTGAAAACCCAAAGTGTAGGAACCCAAATAGGATCATAACTAATGTGAGATCCCTGAAGATGCTGCCAAGTGTTGGACGGACATACGTCCAACGCGACCATGTACCGACGGACGTGCTCGTCCTCCGCCCTGACACGACGACGTACCAACTCCTCGGGGGCCGGCACCCTCTGTACCCGTCGTGGCCCACGTGACCGCCACCAAAGAAGCTCCGGGTCGACGATGGTTCCCTCATTCCTCACCAATCTGCGCACACCGGAAGGTGGCACCTCCCAGTGCCAACCCGGCGGAGCCCAGTCCCGGACATCCATAGTCCCGTCCATCTCGAAACTATGAATCTTTACATTAACTCTTAAAATTCCAAGACATTGTATAAAACATTGTAAAATTCAAAGACATTGTATAAAATTCCAACATAGTGCTAAATTCTAACATTGCAACTAAATTTAACAAAAATTTGCTTACTTTGCAAAAATATTAACGAAATATGAAGTATTAACTAACATTGTTTTCCTAACACAAATTTTAACATTGTTTGCTAACTTTGCAAAAATTGATACACAAATTTGATACAAAATATGATACAAAATTTGCTAACTTTCCAAAAATTGATACAAAATATGAAGTATTAACAATATTGCAAAAAAAAAATCCAACTTTGCTAAATTTCTAAATTTGCTACACTAATTATAACCTAAACAGTAATAACCTAAACACTAATAACCTAAACATTAATTACTAATAATGAAAAAAATTGCTAGCTATATATAATGAAAATTTTTGCTAGCTATAATGAAAAAAATTGCTAGCTATAATAACCTAAACACTAATAACCTAAACACTAATCTAATAAACAGTACTAATAACCTATAATGAAAAAACCTATAATTAATTTGCTAATAACCTATAACTAATAACCTATAGTTAATTTGCTAGCTATAATGAAAAAAAAACCTTGGAGAGGCCGGCGGTGGCGGAGGCGATGGCCGGAGCGGGGAGGTCTCGCCGCGGCCGTAGCAGGGAGGGAGGGACGGCGATGTGCGGCGGCGCAGGCGATGGCCGGAGCGGTGGCGGAGGCCGGAGGCGTGCGCGCTGCCGGAGGTGGAGGGAGGCCGGAGCGGGGCGCGTGGGAGGCGATGGCGCGCTCGGAGGCAGGAGACGACGGCGCGGTGGTCGGTGGCGACGGCGCGGTGGTCGGTGGCGACGGCGCGGCGGCGGAGGAGCAGGGCTTCGCCGTAGGCGGCGTCGGCGTCGCGCGTGGAGCTCGAGAGACAGGGGAGATCGAAGAACACTTAGCAGTTTTGGGCGGTTCGCATGTGTTAACTGCTCGAAATAGACCTTTATCACCGGTTGTTCTTATCAACCGGTGCTAAAGACCCTTTAGCACCGGTTGGTAACAGCAACCGGTGCTAAAGGTCCACTTTGGGACGCACCGAAATTTTCGCGCGCAGGGCCAACCCCTTTAGTACCGGTTGGAAAAACCAACCGGTACTAAAGGGCTTTTGAATTGAATTTTCTGTTTTATCTTTTCTTTTTTCTGTTTTCTTACAATATATTTTCTTATGTTTTCTGTTTGTTTTTTCTTACAAAATTTGTAATAACTATCTATTTGTTTTTCTCTAGTTTCTTTTTCTTTCATTTCTATGTAATTTAATTGTCTAATTTTTTTTAAGAACTCGTAAGTTACAAACCGGTACTAAAGGGTTTTGAATTGAATTTTGTTTGTTTTTTGTTCTGTTTTCTTATATTTTCTTATGTTTTCTGTTTTCCTTTATATCTATTTGTTTTCAATTTTGTTTTTTCTCTAGTTTCTGTTTCTTTTATTTCTATGTATAAGAAACAACCTTGCCAAAGGAAATCTTAAAATTAATTCCATAAGTATTATTTTCCATTTTTTAAGTGAAAAAAATGACTTTTTTTGTGAACAAAGTACCAAAAATATGATGCAAAATGGGACCCATTTAATTTTCATGAAAACTAGTACACATATGATAGATAATCCCCAAGTATTAGGTTTTTCCTTGATTTCTAACTAATTTCCCATAGTTTAATGAGTTTATGTTGATTTATCGAAAGTAATTCAAATTTGAACTACAACTGTTTGATAGTTTGTTCTGAAATTTTTGGAAAAATCATTTCGAGGTACACAACTAGTGGTTATATCACAGAAACACTGATAATTCTAGAAAATATTACCTCTTTCGACGAATAGTCATCGCGACCGTTTTGATCGCTTTTAAGAAAAAAATGAAATAAATTGATAAACATCTCAAAAAATGAAATCCTTTGGCATGGGCTCCTTATATGTGTACTAGTTGCTATGTAAAATGATAAACTTGATTTTTGACAAAATGTGCAAAAAAAGTCTTCACAAAAAGGTCTATCATGTATGAACATCTAGAAGTTTCAAGACAAATGACCAAGTTATGGTCATTTCCACGGCATAGTTTGTGATAAATATCTCATATCCCACAAATAGATGTATCTTGGTATAAGAAACAACCTTGCCAAAGGAAATCTTAAAATTAATTCCATAAGTATTATTTTCCATTTTTTAAGTGAAAAAATGACTTTTTTTGTAAACAAAGTACCAAAAATATGATGCAAAATGGGACCCATTTAATTTTCATGGAAACTAGTACACATATGATGGATAATCCCCAAGTATTAGGTTTTTCCTTGATTTCTAACTAATTTCCCATAGTTTAATGAGTTTATGTTGATTTATCGAAAGTAATTCAAATTTGAACTACAACTATTTGATAGTTTGTTCTGAAATTTTTGGAAAAATCATTTTGAGGTACACAACTAGTGGTTATATCACAGAAACACTGATAATTCTAGAAAATATTACCTCTTTCGACGAATAGTCATCGCGACCGTTTTGATCGCTTTTAAGAAAAAAATGAAATAAATTGATAAACATCTCAAAAAATGAAATCCTTTGGCATGGGTTGAGCCACCAACCGGGACTAAAGAAGCACACGGATCGTGTGTTTCTTTCAAGCACTTGTGAGCCGTTAGATCAGGAGTGTGTTTCTTTCAAGCACTTGTGAGCCGTTAGATCCCGGTTGTTGTTACCAACCGGGACTAAAGAAGCACACGTACCCTATATATAGCCCCCCTCCCGGACATGTCCAGCACTCAGTGTCTACTCATTGTAGTTCATTTTGGCAGCACACGGGTAGCAGAGAGCACTCAGTGAAGGCTGAAGGTGAACCCTCCCCTCGGCGGAGGCATCTTTGGGCAACCAGCGGCAAGACGTCTCTAATGATCTGCGACCGTTCCAAACGGTTGCAGATCATCAGAGATGTCTTGCCGGACGGTTGTAGATCATCAGAGATGTCTTGCCACTTAGTGTAGTTTATTTGATATACAAAGCATTCGGATTCCCTGCATACGCCCAACAGTGCATTTGATATGCGGGCACTCACGAGCCACTGTTGGGCTGTATGCAGGGGAAACCGTGTGTTCTGTTCTATCTACATAATACTTCAGTTCATCGACCGAATACAAAGCATTCGGATTTCCTGCATACGCCCAACATTGCATTTGATATGCAGGTTTAATACATTGTTACACATCACGAACAACCACCCTATCTAGTGTTCATTTTTTCTTCGTGTGTGTCCCTTTCTTCTCACTGCGCCGTAGCCATGGACAATCTTCATCATTTAAAGCGATGGTTGGGTCAGTTCTCACTTTGAAGGGCGGAATTTTATCAAACTTATTGTAATCTTCTGACATGTCTGTCTTGTCCTCCACTCCCACGATGTTTCTTTTCCCCGAAAGAACTATGTGGCGCCTTGGCTCATCGTATGATGTATCAGCTTGCTTATCTTTTCTTTTTTTCGGTCTGGAAGACATGTCCTTGACATAGAAAACCTGAGCCACATCATTGGCTAGGACGAATGGCTCGGTGTAGTACCCAAGATTGTTGAGATCCACGGTAGTCATTCCGTACCGTCGGTCTATCTCTACCCCGCCTGACAGGTTGACCCATTTGCACTTAAACAAAGGGATCTTAAAAGAAGGTCCATAGTCAAGTTCCCATATCTGCTGTATGCAACCATAATATGTGTCCTTTGTCCCATTGTCGTTTGTTGCATCAAAGCGGACACCACTGTTTTGGTTAGTGCTCTTTTTGTCTTGGGTTTCCGTGTAAAATGTATTTCCATTTATCTCGTACCCTTCGAAAGTCAATATAGTCGAAGATGGTGAATTGGCCAACAAGTATAGCTCTACTCCAACATCTTTGTTATTAATGAGATGTGTACGCAACCAACTGCCAAAAGTATCCACGTGTTTTCCTTTAATCCAGTAGTCAGTCTGCTCCGGATATTCGGAGCGTAAAATATTCATGTGTTCCACGATATACGGAGCCACCAATCTGGAATTTGCTAAAACTGTGTAGTGTGCTTGGGTGAAAGAATGTCCATCCATACTTGTTGTTGCTTTCTTTCCTAGCGTTGCTTTTCCACGCAGTCTCCCCTCATGGCGCGATTGAGGAACACCGATCGACATAAGATCAGGAATAAAGTCCACACAAAACTCAATGACCTCCTTTGTTCCATAGCCCTTGGACATGCTTCCTTCTGGCCTAGCACGATTATGAACGTATTTCTTTAAGACTCCCATGAACCTCTCAAAGGGGAACATGTTGTGTAGAAATACAGGACCGAGAATGGAAATCTCTTCGACTAGGTGAACTATGAGGTGCGTCATAGTGTTGAAGAAGGATGGTGGAAACACTAACTCGAAGCTGACAAGACATTGCACCACATCCTTCTGTAAACTTGGTAGAGTTGCTGGATCGATTACCTTCTGAGATATTGCATTGAGAAATGCACATAGCTTCACAATGGGTTCTCGAACGTTTTCCGGTAATAGCCCCCTCAATGCAACCGGAAGTAATTGTGTCATAATCACGTGACAGTCATGAGACTTTAGATTTTGAAACTTTAGCTCTGTCATGTTTATTATTCCCTTTATATTCGACGAGAAGCCAGATGGAACCTTCATACTGTGAAGACATTCAAAAAATATTTTCTTCTCTTCTTTCGTAAGAGCGTAGCTGGCAGGAGCTGGTTCATTCTCTGTCCCATTGTCGTCTCGATGCATCTCTTCGCTCATACGTTGATGGGCCTGCCTTACTTTCGGTGTATCTTTTGACTTCCCTTCTTTTGACATCCCCTTTTTGGACTTCCCTTTTTTTTGACTTCCCTTCTTTCGACTTCCCATACACGCCCAAGAAGTTAAGCAGGTTGCGGCAAATATTCTTTGTCACGTGCATCACGTCGATTGCAGATTGAACTTCTAGCAGTATCCAATAGGGCAGCTCCCAAAATATAGATGTCTTTTTCCACATGGGTACGTGGTTGTTTGCGTCATTCGGAACTTGTAGTCCCCCAGGACCCTTTCCAAAGATTACTTTTAAATCCTTAACCATATCATATATAACAGAACTACAAGGGCGGGTAGGCCTCAGCCGATGATCTGCCTCACCTTTGTAATGTTTGCCTTTCTTCCTTAAGGGATGCTTGGGTCCAAGAAATCGACGATGCCCAATGTACACAATCTTGTTACACAAATATATACTGTCAGTCTTATCTAAACAATGCGTGCATGCATTGTATCCCTTGTTTGATTGTCCAGAAATGTTACTAAGAGCAGGCCAATCATTGATGGTTACAAACAGCAACGCTCGTAGGTTAAATTCCTCCTGTTTATACTCATCCCACACACGTACACCTTCGTCAGACCACAACTGTAAAAGTTCGTCAACTAATGGCCTCAGATACACATCAATGTCGTTGCCGGGTTGCTTCGGGCCTTGGATAAGCACTGGCATCATGATATACTTTTTCTTCATGCACAACCAAGGAGGAAGATTATAGATACATAGAGTCACAGGCCAGGTACTATGACTGCTGCTCTGCTCACCAAATGGATTCAAGCCATCTGTACTTAGACCAAACCTTAAGTTACTTGCGTCAGCTGCAAAATCTCGAAACTCACTGTCAATCTTTCTCCACTGCGACCCATCAGCGGGGTGTCTCAGCATCTCGTCTTCCTTACGGTCTTCTTTGTGCCATCGCAACAACTTGGCATGCTCTTTGTTTCGGAACAAACGTTTCAACCGTGGTATTATAGGAGCATACCACATCACCTTGGCAGGAACCCTCTTCCTGGGGCTGGCCTCGCACTCAACATCACCTGGGTCTTCTCGCCTGATCTTATACTGCAATGCACCGCATATCGGGCATGCATTCAAATTCTCGTACTTCTCACCGCGGTAGAGGATGCAGTCGTTGATGCATGCATGTATCATCTGCACCTCTAATCCTAGTGGGCAGACAATCTTCTTTGCTTCGTACGTACTGGAGGGCAATTCATTTTTCCTTGGAATCATCTTTTTAAATATTTGTAGCAACTGTTCAAATCCCTTGTCAGATACTCCATTCCTTGCCTTCCATTGAAGCAATTCCAGGGTGCTACCCAGCTTTTTCTGGCCATCTTCACAAGTTGGATACAATAATTTTTTGTGGTCCTCCAACATGCGCTCTAACTTCAACCACTCGTTTTCAGTTCCGCAGATTATCTGTTCATCAAGAATAACCTGACGAAGATCATCATCAGACTGATCATCAACAATGACCTCATGCTCAGTTTCGTCTTCCCCCATTTTAGTATCACCGTGTTCAGAGAACAGAGGATAGTTGTCATCATCATCTTCTTCATTGTCCTCCATTATAACCCCTGTTTCTCCGTGCTTGGTCCAACAAAAATAATTGGGCATGAAGCCTTTCCGGAACATGTGGAAGTTTAGGGTTCTTGCGCTAGGATAATTCGTCTTATTCCGACACTCATCGCATGGACAAAACATAAAACCATTCTTCTTGTTTAACTCAGCCGGACGGAGAAATTCCTGTAGGCCACTAATGAACTCCGGAGAGCGTCGGTCAACGTACATCCATTGTCGATTCATCTGCATTATATAAATATATCTAAAACCATTACACCACAGCTATATCATATGACTAAATTCATTAATACAAATTCACCGGATTTAAACAAATCAAATACATAGTTCTCATAAACATTCATTAATTTAAACTAACATATAACTAGATAAAGAATTTAAATCCAACGATAAATGCGATCAAAATCGCAACTAAGGTAATTATTGAACCAACAGCATAATGATACCAAGCCTCTTGACTAATGGCATATTTTCTAATCTTTTTAAGCTTCAAGCGTATTGCATTCATCTTGATCTCGTGATCCAAGCGCATTGCCTCCATCTTGATCTCGTTATCATCAACGACGTCGGCAATCTTCAACTCCCATTTCATCTTCTCTTCGAGACGAAGATCTTCGCTTCTTTTCAGTTTTGCTTTCAAATCATCGTTTTCTTTTACAAAAAACTCGAGAATAGGGTCGGGTTCATTTTCCGGTTCAACAACCTCCTAGATAAAAATATATCTACGTTAAGTTGGTCGACTTAATTGTTAGAAACACGAAATTAAACAAATATATAGTTATAACAAACAATCGTACCACATCCGAATAATAGAGCGGACGAGAGCCGGTGTGGACAGATGTCAAAACCATGACACTATATATATAACAAACAATTATCAAGTAAGAAAAATATACAAGTAATAATTATGCATCTAAACCATACAACTAATATTTTTTAAAAATATAAGAAAAAAAGAGGCTCACCGAGGTGGTGTCGGTCACGGGGCGCCGCGGGCGATCGGCGGCGGTGAGGAAGTGGGGACGACACTATAAAAAGGCACAAATCTTATTTTAAATTGAGCTCAAAATGCATATAAAACAAATAAAATCCCTAACTTAGCCATTTCATCAAACACCTTGCTTGCACTAGAAAAATCAAATGAGTTGAACTAGCAAAATGAGCTAAAATTGAAATGCCGGAAGAGAAGATGAACTTGCTAACCCTTATATAAGTAAGTGCTACCAATCTTAACAAATATTTTAGAGATCAAGTAGTGCTAGAGCTTGGGAGAGCAAAGAGAGAAGAAATTGGAGCTTGAATGAAAGCAATGGAGCTGTGCGTCGGGTGGAAGAAGGCAATATAGGCCGAACCTTTAGTACCAGTTTGTACAAACCGGTACTAAAGGGTCTGGCCGTGGGGGCCGGGCGCTGCAGGCTGAACCTTTAGTACCGGTTGGTAATACAAACCGGTACTAAAGGGTCTGACCGTGGGGGCCGCGCGCTGCAGCCGACTGATGCAACCCTTTAGTACCGGTTTGTATTACCAACCGGTACTAAAGGGTCCAACGCAACCGGTGCAATTAACTGCCGGGCTGTCTCGCCTCTGGACCGGTTCCAGTCAATCCGGCCGTGGATGCCCCACAAGAATTTGACCAAAACATGAAGATTACGTGAGGATAATTATGAGCAAACACTAAGCTAACTCATAGCCTTCACTCGCTTCCCAGGCTCTGTGAACTGTCTCGCTCCGCCACTGAACTGACGCTAGGGCCTAGGGCCACATGGATCGATCGATCGATTTTGTGTTTGGATAATTTACCCGACAACTGCTACACGAGATTCCGACATGTCAATACAAAAACCAAATCATTGCAGCGCATGGATATGGACAGTAGCAAATGAAGCACCCTTTATAAAAAAAGAGAATTTTAGACTCTCATGTTTCCTAATTCCCATTCCCTAGTTTTATTTCCCTCCCACCAAACAAGCTGAGATAATGAAATTGCGTGGCCCGAGGCACCTAATTTCGATGTGTCGACAGCTTAATTAACCGTGAGATTAGTACTGCCAAAATTGCCACGAGTATTAAACAAACTGCTGGTGCGATCATGTGGTGGCCGAACATGGTCCATCCTTCCCGTCAACGCCCAAGCCCCCGGCGTCGTCTAGCTCGCTCTCCGGCCAGATCCGTTCCATGACCTCGATCAGGATTTCAGCTGGTGTTTGACCGATCGATATGCACTCTCCAGGTTAGTCGAGGCCGCTGCAAACTCTCTCTTCCATCCTACTCCTAAACAAGAGAAGCCGGCCGGCCACCAGCAGCTTCCTTAGTTTTCCTTCTTTCGTAATTAGTTGCTTCTTGTTCAAGATGTGTTTCTGGATGAGCATCCATATCCAATCTTTACCGTTATATTCCGATTTTCTTAATAACCATGTACAGGCATTTTTTATACGCGTATTTAGCTTTTTTCCTTCATTCATGGATCAGTTTGTTCGTACGATATGCCACAAACTTTGGCTCTGTTCCTTGGCTTCTCTTTTCTCGACTCATTTGGTTTCTGATGTTGAGACCAACTCCGCAGCAAGCGTTAGAGCCCTCCGCCCTGCCGTCGGCACGTCCACCAGCCCCCACGCCGGCGTCTACCTCGTCGTCCCCAGCCATGTCTGCCCCTTAATTCTTACTCCGGTGCTGGGCGGACTTGACTGACGAAGAGGAAGACAGGTCGGCGCGACGATACTACAGGGCAGTGGCGGATCTAGAGCTCGATCGGTGGGGTGCCAAGGTTACAAAATCATCCTCATTGGGGCTTGCTGAGCTTGAAATTTAGATAGAAATAAATGGGTGCTTCACTAATTTCGATATTGAGAAACAAGAGGATGGCGACCTCGTCACGTCTCGCTACTGTAGCGACCCCGACCCCCTTCCATGGCGGAACCACCTCGATTTCCGGCCATGGAGCCTCAACCCCAGCAGGTCTACCCCGACACGCGGCGCAGCAACAGAGCACAATCCTCTCCTCCTTCCCTCCTGTCGTCTCGGCTTCGTCGTGTGCCCCCTCAGGTCCCACGGGAAGGTTCTGGAGATCTCCGACTCTGGAGCGGAAGGTGAATGGAGAGCGGTGCTCGGGCAGCAGAAAGAGTTACGGTAGCGGAGGTGACCTCGGGGCAGGCCTTGGACTCGCTGCTCTCATGCCGATTGGTCGAAGACGGCGGGTGGGGCGGGGCGAGGAAACGGGCAAGGAGGAAACCGGCGGCCCGCTTCGTGGAGCGGCGTACCTCATCGCCGACGAATCCCGGGAGGAGGTACAAAATCTCGGTCCAAATGATCCTCAAACAGGCCTGGGTGACGCATGCACTGCGGCACGGCGTTCCTCAGAGGATTCGTTTCCGACCGGAGCGTCGATTTGGCTCCATGCGGAAGTTAATCAAGGCGCAGAATACAGTGGGCTGCAGTCTAAACCTGTCGAGCTCAGTTCGTTCACAGTCGGAGCCAAATCTGCCGCAGAGCTCGGAGATGGAGACAGCAATGGCGATTGTGGATTTCCGACTAGCGGTGTGCCAATCGTTGGATCATCTATGGGCGGCGGTGAACCTCTGCGATTTGCGATAGCAGAGAGGGAGGCTGTAGTTCCTGATATTGGCACCCTAATTGTTTCGAGCT
Source organism: Poa annua (assembly GCA_026929855.1). Lineage (NCBI taxonomy): Eukaryota > Viridiplantae > Streptophyta > Magnoliopsida > Poales > Poaceae > Poa > Poa annua. Next base: position 2,052,970 of record CM049436.1, read on the forward strand.
CTTCAGTTGAGGATGATGCACAGCAGAATCTGGACAGAACTCAGGTAGAAAAACCCCAGGAACAGAGTCGGTTTCAGGTTCAGGGTTGCAGACAGCAAGGGCATTTGCGGGCGAAAGCTCGGGACCGAGATGACAGTGTCCCAGAGGTGCAGGGGTGTGTTGGGGATTTCATAGATGGTACGGAGGAGCTCTTCGTGCAGCTTTGGCATATTCCCATCGCCACCTACCTTCCCCCAAGGCCCAACCACTCCCTTCGGGTGAGATCTAGATCGAGACTCCTCCCATCCACGACTGAGCTGGTGATCGATGTGGAGGAAGGGCTGAGAGCACTAGGATTTGAGCAGGACCTAGATAATCCGACTGCTGCCTTCGGGTGTGAACCAATGGCGGACAGAGGAAGAGGAGGAAGGGGGAGAGGCAGAAGCAATGGGAGAGGGGAATGGCAGCAGAGTGGTCAATCGCTACCGCAACAGCAGCAGTGGATGCAGCCGCCATACCCACCTTATCCACCTTTCTTCCCGGCTGGAGGACCTTGGGGATACCCCGGCCCTTTCCCACCTTACCCACCGCCGCAATTTGGTCCACAGCAGGGGCAGTGGATCCGGGTGAGGAACAAGAGGGTATGCAGAATTTGCAGCAGCAACCGCGGCAGGAGGCTAACAAAGGTCAGCAGGTGAGGTCAGCTACCCAACCTAAGAAGAGAGGGGCGCCTGTGAGGGAGATGGCTGCAGGAGGGAACCCTAACCCACAGATGAACTACTCAAATACCATCTGCATGGGTTGTGGGGAACCTGGACACTACAAACAATCTTGTGTCAACAAATAGATGTGTTTCATATGTAAGGCTACTGCACATGCGGTTGAGGATTGCCCTGTGAAGAAACGGCCAAGACAGATGGCCAAATACATTGGCAGTGCTGCTTCTGGATTGGGGTTCTATCATATTGAATGCCCTGAGAAAGTAGTGAATCCTGTAGCTGCTAACAAGAACTGCGGTATGGTGGTGATAGAAGAAGGAGAACTGTCCAAGGAGGAGTTAGCTAAAGAATTCTCTGATATCTACAAGACAAATTGGCCCTGGCAGATCAGAGATGTGGGGCAGTGGTGCTATATGGTCAAGTTCCCCCCACACATTCCTGTGGAGCAAGTCATTGGGTATCCTAGATTTGGCTTAGGGAAGACTGATGTTTGGGTCAGAGTAGAAAAGTGGGATAATCATGCTGTGATGCCTCTAGAGGTGGTTAAGGAATGTTGGATGAAGATCAAGGGTTTGGATTCTGAATGGTGTGAATGGAGCTCAATTGAACAAGCTGTTTCAACCTGTGGAATCTTAATTGACATTGATTGGTCTAGTGTCTTCAAAGACTGCGCTGAAACTGTTAGAGTCAAGCTGAGTGTTAGGGAAACTAGCAAAGTTCCACAGAGTAGAATGTTCCATTATCATGGTGGTTTGTATCAGCTGCAGTTTGAGGTGGAACTGGATACTGTAGTGGAGTCAAGAATTAGAGGAAGAGCTGCTAAAGATAACAAGGACAGTGAAGACAAAGGGGCAGAGGAGAACAACAGTACCAAGGAAACTTCTGAGGATAGTAGGAAGGCTGATTCTGGGAAGGGTGCTGATAACTCTCAGGTGAATAACAGGAACAGCAATGGTAATAATGCTGGTGGCAGACAACATGGGGCTAGTGGACAAGAGAAATCTGTTATGACTAGCAGAGCTGTGTATAAGCTTCTAGTGGATAGAGGTGTGGTGAATGCAGATGGAGATTTTGTGTGGTCCGAAGCAACAGCAAGTAACTACAAGACTGAGAAGGAAGTAGAGGATTTCTGGCAGGAACTGCAGGGGATCTCTTTTGATCAGAAACTGGAAATGGTGGCTGAGACATCTGAACAGGAATTGAGGTTGCCTGAAGACATCATGCCCAGCTTTGATAAACTAGCTGTTAGTGAGCCTGAGGAAGCTGCTGGTGAGAGAATATGCAAGAAGTCCAGGAAGTGGGGACCAGTGCAACCAACTAGAGCAAGTACCAGAATAGATAGATCAAAGAATGTGATGGACAAGGCAAAGGAAATTAAGATGAGGAACAATCTTGAAGTACCAGCTAGGAAGATGTCAGGTATAATGAGAACCAATCCTTTTAGCATTTTGCACCCTAGTACTTTAAGTAGCATGGCTAAAAAGGTTGGCATTGAAATTAATGAGATTATTGATTTAGAGCCTATAGGTGAGGGGCTTGATAGCAATAGTCCCTCACAAGAAAGGCAGCTAGGTATGGAGAGAAATGCTGATGATACTAGTATGTGTAGGAGTGTGACTGATTTTGCTAGTCCTGCTAGGAAGAACACTGAAGAAGATAGAATTAATGAGATAGATGAATCTTGGACTGAAGTAGTTAGGAAGTCTCGGGGCAAGCACCCCAGGAAGCTGGTTCTATGAAGTGTGCTTTTTGGAACTCCAGGAGTATCACTGCTCCTGGTAGGAAAGCTTGCATAGAAGATACTTTAATTCCTCTTAGACTAGATTATGTTGGTTTCCAAGAGACAAAACAGGAAAAGTTCTCTAATAGCTTCCTTAAGAATGTGTTAGGCAATAGAAATTTCTTGTGGAATTATCTACCAGCAAAAGGTATAGCTGGGGGGATTTTAGTTGGTGTTAATGGTGACATGTTTGATATTATTGCTTGGGATATTAGAGATTTCTCAGTTAGTGCTGTCCTTAAAATTAAAAGTTCTGGGATAGTGATTAGGATTACGACAGTTTATGGCTCTGCCTATGAAGAGGGCAAACAAGCCTTTCTTTCTGAGCTTCATGAATTAATGTTAGGCTGGGATGGTCATGCTTTAATAGGAGGTGACTTTAATTTAGTGAGATCACAGGATGACAAGAATAATGGAGTAGTGGATTTTAAGTGGGTAGATAAATTTAATATGTGGATTCAAATTTGGGCTCTGATGGAAATACAGATGACTGGAAGAGCTTACACTTGGTCTAACAACCAAGAATCCCAAATTATGAGTAGAATAGATAGAATCTTTTGCACCACTGGCTTTGATGCTTTATTCCCTTTAGCTCATGGTAAGATCTTACCTAGGTTAGGGAGTGATCATACTCCTGAAGGGAATATGCCCTACAGGCACTTAATAAAGATAGTTTATTGGTTATATTCCAATTGTTCATTATATGTTTTATACCATGCTATAACTGTATTAAGCGGAAACATTAATACACGTGTGGTAGATAAACAACCAGGTCCCTAGTTGACTCTGCTAAGACTAGTTTCATTGCGCGATTGATGATCGAGGTTTCCCGATCATGAGACATGGCGTCTGTTGGCAATGGAGTCATATCGTTAGGTGGAACGATGTGATGGACTTACCCATAATTTGTAGGACATAGTCATTACGCCTTCGACCGTGAGAGCAACTCTTATTGTTATTCCTGGAAGATACTTTGATCGCACCAAACGTCATATCTTATATAGTGTGACAATAACGGTGATACTTTTGGGTATCGGAAAGGGGTAGTTGAGACGAGGGGTCAAGAGCGGGATTTGTCAGTCCGTATAGCCGGATAGATACTCTAGGGCCCACTCGGTGAGATTATGTCAAATGAGTTTGCAAACATGTGACTAGGTCACCAGCTGACATAATATCATAGACGAGTAGAAGATAGTGTTGTCGGTAACGAGATCATGCTAGGTATGGAGATATCTATGAACGATGCTCGGACACGCTAAGTATCGCTATGGCAAAAGGTTTAAGACTCGACGTCCAGGTTTGATAGATGAAAGTCATTCGTTATATCACAGGGGTTAATTCATGGGGTCCAGGCCTACGAGTTAATCATTGATCGGAGAGGAGTCTCGATCATGTCTGTTATTATATCGAACCGCTAGGGTAACACACTTAAGGGGTTTCGACAAGACAACCGGAAAGGAAAGAGATCACCGGGAACGTCCCGGGAATGGTCCGATGGAGATCGGGCAGCGACGAAATAGTTTTCGGAGCTAGAATAAATTATATATAATATGTTTGATATTAATTAGTGTAATTAATATTTAAATATGATTTTATATATTTATTTTCGAATTTATTTAGGCTGATTTTCCTAAATGGGCCTTCTGGTGGAAAGAAGGCCCATGGGGGGAAAAACCCCAAGGGAATTCGGTGGGGGGAGGCTTGGCCGGCCTAGGTGGGCCAAATGGGGCCCACCTAGGGCCGGCGCACCCTCTTGAGCCGCACCAGGCATGTGGGGATAGTCCCACATTGCCTGGCTGGCAAGGTTGGCTCCCCCTGGGAGCCTATATAAGAAGGGGCACCCCTGGCCTTTTAATTCACCAATTAATTCCCTAATTCTCTCACGATTTCGTGATTCCCTTTGTCGGAGTTGCGCCGAGTAGAGAAGGGGGATCTCTCTCCACCATAGCCCGCTGCCGCGCTGCTGGTGTTCCGGTCCAAGTCTTCCGCTGCTCGTCCTGGACTGGAGCTTCGGAGGCCGTCGTCTCCACACGCTAGTGGTGCTGGGAGGTCGGCTTCCTCCACCCGACCTCGAGGTCATCTTCGTCGTCTTCGTCGCGCCGAGTTCTTCGCGACCTAGAGGTTGGCTACGTCGTCTTCGTCGTCAACGCTTGTGCGGGAGCGTAATCCCCGTTTTTCGGTCTACAAGGGTATGTATTCCGATCTCCGTCGTACTTCTATATCTCAATAGTATAGATCTTGGCTAGTTTAAGGATATCGTTGCTAGGAAAATTTTTGTTTTCTGCCTGCGATCCCTTTCAGTGGTATCAGAGCCGATCTATCGTAGATATAGCTGTACGCTGTTAGAACCCGTGTTCTGCACGGGGGCACCGTTCCTATTATTTGCTACCCTCTAGCGTGCACTTGTGATTCCAGCGGCATCGAGTTGATGAAGCGGCCCGGACCGACTTTACGCGTACGCTTACGCGAGACTGGTTCCACTACTGACATACGGCTTGTACCGTATCTGTGGCTGGCGGGTGTCTGTCTCTCTCTCTTTAGTTGGTCTTGCATTTTCAATGGAGGGCCCGAAAGGGATGCTTAAACATGCAATTATTGGATCGTTGTTGTGGTCATAAGTTCGTAGGTAAGAAGCGGTTCTTTTTACGACAGCCCCAAGCCACGTAAAATATGCAAAAGATAAAGTAGAAGCGTCTAACTTTATTTTGCAGGGGCAATGTGATATGGTCAAGGTAGGTTTATTAAATTGTTTATGAACTGCGGGCGCCAAGAAGACCATGGCGCAATGGACTATATCACATCGCATTACATTTGATGTTTTGAGTGCATCTTATATTGTGTGATTATATATATTAGTATATATATTAGTTACACGGCGGTAGTTATATATAAGATGATCCCTTCAAAATACCACTAGTGTTCTTCCTCCAACGAGCACCACCAAGAAAGTTCTACGTTATGAGGCAGGCCGTGATGATCGGGTGTGGCGAGCCTAGCATATGCAGATATGGCCTCGGAACACGGAGGCCGAAAGGTCGAGCATGAGTCATAGAGTTGTTGTGATCGACAATTCGTTGTCCACCCTTGAAGTTGTGTTGCCGGCTCTGACGATGAGGGGTTGTGCAATGGATGGGGGTCGTGTAATCGCTGAAACGACCAGGAGGGATGTTCGTTTGAGTGGGAGTTCTGATAGTTATTTTCTAAAATAATAGAACTCAAAATATAATGAACAAAGTCTGTTTTGCAAGCCTTTGTAGATATTAACCTATGTAATAGCCTTCTTTAAATTTAGGCGCATTTCTGCGATTGAGAAACTTAAAAGGTTGGGTCCAAACTTCATAGTTTTATACTTTAGCTTGAGGATACTCCTTGTTTGAACCGTTAGCTCTTTGTGATACAATACCTGCTAGGAGATAAACCCGGAGATTCCGCTAACAAAAGGATAATTTGGATTATCAAGTTTTTGTGCGGATGATATCATCATAGTCCAGTGTATGCTATGATCTCCTCCATAGAGAACCAACGATGTGTACGAGTTGTTAGATCGCGAACATATGAGATGATCGCTAAACTCGGGGTACACCTAAAGTTGGGTTGATGAAGTTTATCAGTACGTTGACTGATTGTCTTCTCAACCAAGATGGAAGAGAATACACACATTGAAGGAGCACGTGGCAGTCATACTTGATGACATTGAGATGCCTCGCTCAGCTCGATCACTGGATGACAGACGACGTTGCCAGGTGCAAATGCTTTGTCATAGACTATGTCATGCAAAGGGGAATCGTTCACCTTTATGGTTCTTGATTACGTTGGAAGTATCAAGAAGATGAAACAGATCGCCGGGAAGTCATCAATAATGATGGTGTATATATGATATACATGTTATGAATGTTTTACCTAAGCAAGTACTCGCAGTAGTGACTAAGTTTTGATACTAGTCATGCTTTATGAAAACCAGATTTACTACTTGAGTAGCTTGGAAGGATGAGGCGACATTGTGCGTTGATAATGGCAGACAAATTGTTGTGTTGGCCATAGACACTCTCCCTCTAGATCTACCATTTGAATAAATTCTTTTATGATCGCCTGTTAGTATGATCGTTATAAGTGTGTCTCCTCTAGCGAGACAATTGTTCATATATGTTAGTGACAAATTCGTTGTCCTATATTTATGAAGTAATGATCATATGCCGATTTGAATTTAGATGGTAGAAGCTCCCACATTCATAATATTAATGCCAAAGGATACAAACTTAATAAAGACACCACATATGTGTGGCACTGCCGTTTAATTCATGTCAATGTTATAGTCAATGAATTAGGTCCATAACGGATGGATCTAGCAGTCCTTAGATTTGATCTTTTGACACTTGCAAGATAAGTAAGACACCGTTTTCGGAAAACGGGCATATAACTTATTGATAGTCATGCATATAGATGTATGTGGATCAATGAATTAATTGACGGGTAGTGGAGACCTTTATTTCGTGAACTTCACTGAACGTTTTGAGTATAACTTGTTGAGAATCGTGCATATGGGTGTATGTGAATCAATGAAGTACTTTAACGTATAGTGGAAGTCTTTATTTCATAGACTTCATGAATATTCCGAGTAGATATATGGATATCCACTCAGGGAATGTTAGTCTGAAAATTTTGATTCGATCAAACAAGTTCAGAATGAAGTAGGAAATAAATTTAACAAGAAAATCAAATTTCTGCGATACAGATCGAGGAAATAAAGATTTGAGTTATAATGTTGGCATATCATTGGAAGACTTGTGAGAAGAGTTCCACAAATTACGTCGCATGGAATACCATAGTGTTATGGTATGTTAGGACGTCGTAATCGCACCCTATGGGATAGTGTGTGCTAAATAAATCTCTTATCGAATTATTGTGATCATTAGAGTCATATGGTAGAAACGTAACACTCACGTTAGATAATAGGGAAACCATTTAAATCCATGGAGACAATACCATATGAGTGATGGCATGGCTTTTAGCCTAGATTGTCGTTTCAGCAATTTAGTGTTTCGATGTGATCAAACCTAAAATGGATTAATCTTTGTAGTATACCGTACCTAAAGAGTTAGTTGGGTACATGTCTCACAACATAGGCAAAATCGTTGCCGGAATGTACCTTGCGAAAGAAATAGTTTCTTGTCCAAGGGTATAAGTGGGAAAGAAAGTAGAGCAAGGAAAAGTTGATGAACTTTCTCTCCAGACATCAGAGTGGCGCAACCGAAAGTGTTTTCGGTGTCATGCTCCATAGCTTGAAAGAAGCTGATGATACAAGATCATGATGTTCTGAGCTCATACTAAGAACGTAGGCGTACGAGGTTGTGTTTCACACTGTGTGTTACGACAATCTTGTTATGAAGGTCATGTTAATGGAATATGACAGACCTACGAACTACGAAGAAGAGATGGTAGACCTAAGTCCGAGAAATGGCTATGAGTCATATATGATCCGAAATAAAATCCATGTACGATTACCAGGTAATGACTTGGGAGATCTTCTTGATGGCATCTAGGATGTTAACAGAATATGGAATTTTATGAGAGAGTAGACACTGATAAGGATCGATTTGTCGTGAAACAGTTCCGACAGATTCAAAAGTTGACCACAGCGAGATTTTGTCTCAAGTGGCGAAGCCTAAATCTATTCTGGGTCGTTTAGCAATTACTACAATTTCGAATTAAGAAATTGATAGATGGATGAGGAAACCATGTTTCTTAATAGTGTCATTAAGAAAGAGTTGTAATTAGTACAATAATGGTTTGGTGATCCTAAGGATGCTAAACATATATGCAAACTTCAGTTGTCCATTCATGGGCTGAAACAAGCATATCGGAGCTGGAATCTTCACTTTGATGATATGATCAAAGAATTTTGGAGTTGTCCAAAATAGTTGAAGAAACTTGCAAAGAAGTGAGTGGGAGCAAAGTAGCTTTTCTTGATCTTATATGCGGAAGGCATATTTGAGTGGGAGCTAAGTAGCTTTCCTTGATCTTATATGCGGAAGGCATATTTGAGTGGGAGCTAGGTGTCATTCGTGATTTTGTATGTAACGACATATTGAATGACACAGATCCTCTAGTAGAGTGTAAATGATTATTTAAGTGATTAAATTTTCTATGAAAGAAGTTAGGAGTATTAGGCATCCAATCTATAATTGTATAGATCGTAAGGGGCTTAATAACATTAGGTCGGAATATTTCCTAAGTTAAGATTCTGAAGTGTTTCAGAATAGAACAAGCGAAGAAGATTGTTCTCGCTTGTATGACTAGATAAAATATTAAGTTTATCTTGGCATTTTCAGTGATAGCAAATGATGTTCGACATTCTCTATGTATCAGACATAGATTCTATCAGACTGAAAGCTCGACTTGGTGTGACCCAAGTTCTTGGATGAAGAACGGGTTCCAGAGTGATCCTTGTGTGGATCAATGAACAAACGTTAAGTGTATCCTTCAGTGTCTGTGAGAACTGAAGATATGTTTTCTGGTAAAGGGTAAGAGTGGAAAGACAACTTGCCGTAAAACGGTTGCGATGATGCAAGTTATTACACTGGCCCATACAACTAGAAATCTCATATAGGAGATGTCCTTTATTTTGAAGAAAGACATGGTTAGCTTGCGAAGTCGCATATGAATGCACTGTCGCACAATCTACATAGGTATAGAAATATATGGCAACTTCAGAAGTAGCAAGTGTGATTGGACTGAGCAGTTTTCCGATCGTATGTGGTCCCCTTAATAGATCTCTTAGACTTTTAAAGGCCCATGCTACGCGAATGTTCGAGTCTCACTCCATCCACTAGGATATATTTCACCGTCATCGTAAGATACGGGATGATGTCAAACTAGGTGACACAGAATTGTTGCAAAGCACATATAGGTCTCAATGTGTGAGATCTGTTGACTGTATTCCTCTTCCACGAGACAAGCATGCACCAAGATGCTATGGGTGTTGAGCTTTTACCAAGTTGTAAACTAGATTAAGTGGGAGACTGAAGGGAATATGCCCTAGAGGCACTTAATAAAGATAGTTTATTGGTTATATTCCAATTGTTCATTATATGTTTTATACCATGCTATAACTGTATTAAGCGGAAACATTAATACACGTGTGGTAGATAAACAACCAGGTCCCTAGTTGACTCTGCTAAGACTAGTTTCATTGCGCGATTGATGATCGAGGTTTCCCGATCATGAGACATGGCGTCTGTTGGCAATGGAGTCATATCGTTAGGTGGAACGATGTGATGGACTTACCCATAATTTGTAGGACATAGTCATTACGCCTTCGACCGTGAGATCAACTCTTATTGTTATTCCTGGAAGATACTTTGATCGCACCAAACGTCATATCTTATATAGTGTGACAATAACGGTGATACTTTTGGGTATCGGAAAGGGGTAGTTGAGACGAGGGGTCAAGAGCGGGATTTGTCAGTCCGTATAGCCGGATAGATACTCTAGGGCCCACTCGGTGAGATTATGTCAAATGAGTTTGCAAACATGTGACTAGGTCACCAGCTGACATAATATCATAGACGAGTAGAAGATAGTGTTGTCGGTAACGAGATCATGCTAGGTATGGAGATATCTATGAACGATGCTCGGACACGCTAAGTATCGCTATGGCAAAAGGTTTAAGACTCGACGTCCAGGTTTGATAGATGAAAGTCATTCGTTATATCACAGGGGTTAATTCATGGGGTCCAGGCCTACGAGTTAATCATTGATCGGAGAGGAGTCTCGATCATGTCTGTTATTATATCGAACCGCTAGGGTAACACACTTAAGGGGTTTCGACAAGACAACCGGAAAGGAAATAGATCACCGGGAACGTCCCGGGAATGGTCCGATGGAGATCGGGCAGCGACGAAATAGTTTTCGGAGCTAGAATAAATTATATATAATATGTTTGATATTAATTAGTGTAATTAATGTTTAAATATGATTTTATATATTTATTTTCGAATTTATTTAGGCTGATTTTCCTAAATGGGCCTTCTGGTGGAAAGAAGGCCCATGGGGGGAAAAACCCCAAGGGAATTCGGTGGGGGGAGGCTTGGCCGGCCTAGGTGGGCCAAATGGGGCCCACCTAGGGCCGGCGCACCCTCTTGAGCCGCACCAGGCATGTGGGGATAGTCCCACATTGCCTGGCTGGCAAGGTTGGCTCCCCCTGGGAGCCTATATAAGAAGGGGCACCCCTGGCCTTTTAATTCACCAATTAATTCCCTAATTCTCTCTCGATTTCGTGATTCCCTTTGTCGGAGTTGCGCCGAGTAGAGAAGGGGGATCTCTCTCCACCATAGCCCGCTGCCGCGCTGCTGGTGTTCCGGTCCAAGTCTTCCGCTGCTCGTCCTGGACTGGAGCTTCGGAGGCCGTCGTCTCCACCGTATGTGTGTGACGCTCTGCGAGGTGCCACGCTAGTGGTGCTGGGAGGTCGGCTTCCTCCACCCGACCTCGAGGTCATCTTCGTCGTCTTCGTCGCGCCGAGTTCTTCGCGACCTAGAGGTTGGCTACGTCGTCTTCGTCGTCAACGCTTGTGCGGGAGCGTAATCCCCATTTTTCGGTCTACAAGGGTATGTATTCCGATCTTCGTCGTACTTCTATATCTCAATAGTATAGATCTTGGCTAGTTTAAGGATATCGTTGCTAGGAATTTTTTTGTTTTCTGCCTGCGATCCCCTTCAACTCCGATTCTTTGGGAGTCTGGATGTGGCCAAATCCCAAAGAAAGGGGGCTTTAAATTTGAGAAGTGGTGGAGTACCAAACCTAATTTTGTTGAGATAGTAAAGAAAGCTTGGAACATGCATACGGTAGCTAGAGAAGGCATAGATGTCTGGCAAGAAAAGGTTAGATATTTTAGAAGGCTAGCTAGAGGTTGGAGTGCTAATCTAGATGCTGAGATTAGGAAGCACAAGAAAATACTAATGGAAGAATATGATATTCTAGATATTAAAGCTGAATTCCAGGAACTTACTGAGGAGGAGAGGAATAGACTTGATGTGATTTACAGAGATTTGAATAGCTATGGGATTATAGAGGAGATTAAGGCTAAGCAAAGATCTAGAGATAGAGACATTGTTGAGGGGGGTAGAAATACAGCTTACTTCCATGCTGTGGCTAATCAGAGGAGAAGGAAGAAAATGATTCATATGCTAGAAGGTCCTGAGGGCCAGGTAACAGGGATCAATGATATGCTAAAAATAGCAACTAGTTATTATAAGGAGCTGTTCTGCAAGGAGCAGAGACCTAATATTAGGTTAGATCATAGCTTCTTTAAGGAAGAGGAAATGGTGTCTGGAGAGGAGAATAGGATTTTGGAGGCTAGATTCACTTTAGAGGAGATTAAAGTGGCAGTGTTTGGGTCTTATGCTGATGGAGCACCTGGACCTGATGGCCTACCTTTCTTCTTCTATCAGAAATATTGGGATATTGTCGAGGATGACTTGCTTAAACTTTTTGATGCTTGGTTCCAGAATAAGCTAGATATTTACAGAATTAATTTTGCTATGGTAACCCTGATCCCTAAAGAGGAGAATGCTACTTCTATGAAGAAGTTTAGACCTATTAGCCTGCTTAACTGTAGTTTTAAAATCTTTACTAAGGTTTTAACGAATAGAATCAGCTCCATGGCTAATAGATTGATTTCTAACTGTCAGTCTGCTTTTCTTAGAGGTAGATTTATCCTAGAAAGTGTGGTAACTGCACATGAGGTAATACATGATGTGCATGTTAGGAAAGATAAAGGCCTAGTACTTAAGATAGATTATGAAAAAGCTTATGATAAAGTTAATTTAGACTTCCTTTATGAAATTTTAGAGCTTAGAGGTTTTAGCCCCATGTGGGTTAGATTGATTAAACAAGTGACTCAGCTAGGGTCAGTAGGTATTAAGGTGAATGATGTTGAAGGTGATTTCTTCATCACTGGTAAAGGGTTGAGGCAGGGGGATCCATTATCCCCAATTCTTTTTAACTTTGTAGTAGATGTGTTTGCAAAGATGTTGATTAAAGGGGGAGCTGCAGGGCTTGTTAGAGGCCTATGCCCCAGATTTGTTCCAGGAGGGGTAATGTGTCTGCAATATGCAGATGATACCCTTTTATTCCTAGAAACTGATAGAAATGTAGCTCTTAATATGAAATGGATCCTAACCTGTTTTGAACAGGTGTCAGGGATGAGGATTAATTACCATAAGAGTGAGCTTATTCCTATTAATATGGAAAAGGAGGAATGTGAACAATTTAGGGACATTCTTCAATGTGTGTTGGGGGATTTTCCTATTAAGTATCTAGGGATTCCTCTACATTATAGTAAACTTAGAAGAGAGGATTTGCAGCCTCTAATTGATAGTTTAATTAAGAGATTAGCTGGCTGGAGGGGGAAGCTGCTTTCTTCAGCAGCTAAGAGACAACTAGTACAGTCAGTTTTAGCTAGTATTCCGGTGTATTTACTTTCCTTCTTTAAGTTCCCTAAGTGGGCAATAGACCTCATCAATACCCAACTAGCTAACTGCCCGTGGGATGACACTCAGGGTAATCATAAGATTCACTTAGCAAATTGGCCATCGATTTGTATGAGGAAAGAATTTGGTGGGTTGGGTATTCCAAATCTCCAGGAGCTTAACCTCTGTATGATTGGCTCATGGATTAGGAGATACTCTCTGGGGGAAGGTACCCTTTGGAAACAAGTAGTAGATGCTAAATATAGAACTAGAAATCCTAATATCCTGAGCTGCTCTGATGCTCATCCCTCCATCTTCTGGAAAGGGGTGATGTGGGCAGCAAAAGCTGTAAAATTTGGATACAAATGGAAAGTAGGAAATGGTAGATTGATTAAATTTTGGGAAGACATTTGGTTTGGAAATGCCCCTTTGTCTACCCAATTTTGGGACCTTTATGTGATCTCAAACCAGCAAACCAAAACAGTTGCTGAGCTGTGGGATGGGAATCAACTTAGGTGTGACTTTAGGAGAACTTTTAATGAGGAAATGATGGAAAGGTGGATAGAGTTAAGGACTGTAGCAAATAGCATAGTTTTTACTGAAGATGAAGATCAACTGATTTGGCAATATGAAACCAAGGGGTTATATTCGTCTAAATCAATGTATGCTTTAGTTAATTTTAGAGGTGTTACACCTGTTTACTTGCCAGCTGTGTGGACCATCAAGGTGCCCCCAAAAATTCAGATGTTCTTGTGGTTATTCTCTCAAAATAAAATCCTAACTAGGGATAATCTTAGGAAAAGAGGCATTCCAAAACAATTGGAATGCGAACTCTGTAAAGAAATAGAATCAGTACACCATTTATTCTTTGAATGTTTAGTTTCTAGGAAAATGTGGGATCTGATTAGAATAGTTTTTGATGTAGAAATAATTAATTTTGAATCTGTAGTGACTAAATGGCTGTGTGATACTAAATTCTTACAGTTGAATATAGCCAATGCAGTAGTGTTGTGGAGCATTTGGTTGAATAGGAATAATTTAGTTTTTAACCGGTGCACTTGGATCAATTTGAAACAGGTGTGGAGACTAATGCTGTATTTCCTGAAGCTCTGGATGATTCCGCTAGGAGAAACGCCAAGAGGAAACCTGGAGCGGCTCGCAAAGGAGTTGCTCGCAAGACTCAAAGCTCCCCTGCTGATCGAACCAGGTTGAGGTGTGTGGACTTCGGCTGGATTGATTCCTGGGCGACGACGGCTACGTCGGCTTTCGGAGGCAGAGCTTCGCTGGAGTATCTTCGACAACATCCTGAAGAAAGCGATGCCATCCATGTGGTGGCGGGATGAGCTGCCCTCACCCCCCTTCACTTCCTCCCCGAGAGCTTCTGAGGGTTGAAGATGTTGAGGATGACGGATCTGGAGTGTTGTTTTTTTTTCAGATAAACTGTCGGCCTGGATCATCTTGTTTTTGCTAGCGTTTCTGTTTCTTTGCAATTTAGAGCAACTGTGTAGGTTGGTGTTTTAGTTCGTTGCTGGAGACCGTCTGGTGGTCGTTTTGGGTGGAGTAGGCTAGCTTTTATCTTCGTTCGTTCTGGAACTTGCTTGGCATGGTGTGGTTTTGTTTTGCGCTGCTTAATGGAACCGGGGAAGAGTCCCTGTTTATCTAATTTCGATATTTACCATAAATATAGACCAATTTATATTAGCACTTGTGCACATGTTATACGCATATATATATATATATACGATTAGTCCAAATACTATTAGGTAAATAAAATTATGTATTTTTGGAGAGGGTGCCATGGCACGCGCCCCTGCTACAGGGTCCTTGGTAGATTTGGTAGTGGCTCCCCTCGCAACAGCTCTGCTGCCGAGGTTCGGCTGGTGGTGGCTAGGCAGTCCGCGCCCTGTCCCCGGTGGTGTCTGCGCTTCAACCAACTCCGCCCGAACCACATCCGGTGCTCTGCACTTTCAGGTTTGTATGCCTTGCCCGTCGACCCACCTGCGGCTGGGGCCACGCATCTCCGATCCTTGAGCTCCATGTAGGTTTTAAAGCACTACGATCGTTATATTCAGCTGGCCACAACCGTGGGTACGTAGCTGATCGTTCTAGTACTCTACGTGATCTGAGCTGGTAAGCTAGGATCGTGATCGATGATGGATCTTTTCCTTACGCTAGCTAGCTCTTGAAAGATCGGAAACGCTCCGTGACCTGACGAACCGGCGACTGAACGAAAACACGGAAAACTAATTTGGATTACCACAGGCTCGTATCGTGCATGTCTTGCCTCTTGTTTATTTCTCTCGTGTTTTCGTTGTGTTTACAAGGCTATCGTGCCGGTGCTTATATACACGTCCACGCAGGGACTAAGCAATCAGACTGCTAGGACTAGATATCCTATCTCTACTAGGAGAGGACACACATTTCTAATCCTACCCGAACTCGAATTGGAGACAACAACAACCGGATTAACATCTACACTCCAGTGCTGCTCCCCTCCGGTCAGCGGTGTCCCGTCGGTCCACATGCGGCTGCTGATTGACGTCTCCTTGGATTCCTAGCCAGACCCTGGTGCTCCCCCCAGCGCCGTCCATGACTCCAGGTTGATATTGAAATGATGCTCCAGTTAGCAAAGCTTGAGGCTGTGGATGTGGTACTCTTCATTGTTCACTGAATTTGGCTTGCCGACTTCCTTGTTCCTGCTCGATCGTATACAACAACAGAAGGAGGTTTGATTACCCGGTTATGGCCATGGGTGTGGTCGCTGCGCAGGATTTCGGCAACTCCACGCGGGGCATCACACAATGAGCTTCCGCTAACACCTTGAGCTCATCGACATGTTGTACACACGTGGAATAAGACCAATGCAGATCCCGAGGCTTGGGACTGCGATTTTTCTGCGAATCATGAGCATCTATGCCACATCCAAGTCATCCCGTGAAGGGATGACCTTGACCTTATACCATGATAGAAGGCGTTGTTGATAGAGGAGCATAACGACCTCATGGAGCATGCTTAGGGTCTTGTCATTCCGATAGAGGTCCTAATCCCATTGTAGAAGAAAATGCTATATTACAACATCATAGTTATCTCGTAATGATAGAGGATATGTTCGGTTCTTTGGACCGCTCCACCACCGGTGATGCCGGAGATGATAGGGACGACAGCCATTGGCTGGAACCCGGATCAAACTAGCGGCTGGACCATGATCTGAGTTCCGGCTGCGACCCACGTTGTCTTAGGCAGCGTTCATATCCCTAACCCCCACAACATGCCAATATTTGGTTGCCGTGGCGGAGGCTCTTATGTTCTACCAATTGCATGCCCACCACAGTCCGGCCTCGGCCAGTCGTGGTTGACATCGAAATTGTTCATGGGACAATCATGAATAAAAATGTGAGTGGTGGTGGACACCATGTTTCATGGATAATTATTGTTCAACCTGTGATGTTTCAAACCTATATGGTATATGTGCCTCTATCTTATGTGATATAGTTTCCATGTTATCAGTTATAGATGGAACTTCAAAGCTAGTCACTTGTAAAAGGAGATATATAGTACCATGGAGAACGTGGGGTTACAACAAATACGGGCATTTAAAAAAAAAAATGACGCCACGGGGTAAGAATCCCTCGGGCAGTTAATTAAGAGAATTATGCGTACGCACCGCATTGCGAGTACGGACACTCGAACGCGGGCGGGCTGAGGAGTATCAGCACTCCCCCACCACTGGGCTAAGCCTCAGTCCACAAATACGGGCATTTTCATTCAAGGAGTTAAAGGACATTACAAAATACAAATGGATTTTCCAACGAGCGTGTAATTGGTAGTGGTGGGTCTGGAGTAGTCTATAAGGTATAACTATTACTCCCTATGTTTACATCTTTATATGGTCACTCTACATCTCTGCAAGAATGCGTGTGCCAGATTGACAACTATTTAATTAACAGGGAGTATTGGATAACGGGGAAGTGATTGCGGTCAAGAAACTTAACAACCATTATGATTCATCTGGGAAGAAACTTGGTAATGGCGAAGCCCAATTTCATAATGAGCTTATGAACCTTTTTGGGACCCAACATCCAAATATTATACGGTTAGTTGGATACTGCTACGAAACACGCAGTTTAGTTGTTGAATTTGACGACAAACGTGTATTGGCGTTGGAGGAAGAAAGAGTTCTCTGCTTAGAATACATGCCTTGTGGAAGCCTCAGTGATTATCTTTCTGGTATAGCTCACGGTCCTCTAATTGATCAGGCTAGTTGAATTAAGTGCATGTAAACAACATGACTCTTATTGTCTGACATTTTTGTCTACTTTTACAGATGAATCATGCGGACTTGAATGGCACACACGAACAGTTTCTCATCCTGCTCCGCCCCTTGATCCGCTGACTTCGGCGCCGTCCCCTCCTCACCAGCTGGTCTGCCGCCGCTACCCTCTGCCCTCCCCCACACGCGCCTTCCCGACGCCGCCCCAGCCCACCGACGAGGCTCGATCCTAGCCATGTCCCCCCTCCTCCGTTTGTCAGATGTATTTGTGGATCGCTGGAACCTCAGGAGTCCATTCGGTCCTAATCGGTTAGAGCACTAATGCCCTATCCCTGCACAATCTTGTGTTCTGTAGTAATTTTTAGCTGGACCATGTTGCTTCCTGGGATTAAATTCTTCGGTCAGACATCCAGTATTTGGACTGGTTTAATGCCGAAATTCTCTAGTGCGATTAGCATCTTCAAGTGGCATGGAGCTTTTTGTTGTACCGTAGACTTGTGGATGCTGTCAGCTCTTGGGGTAATTTGTATTAGTCTTTCCTAGCCCATACTAGTTTGGTGCACGGTGAGACACTTGCGCTGGCCTACTTTGTTTTTCTTGTGATCTTGTTTCTCCTAGTCTCGCATATATCTGATGCTACCTCTAGTAGTGACAGTTCAAGAAAATCAAATGGTGATAGTCTGGTCATAATTCATAACCGACAGCTTGCTGACTCTTGGAGTTCTGAATAATCTGGTCAAGCAATTGGCTTCCATATTTATGTTATCTCAATTTGTAAGTATTTGGTGCCCAAGCTGTCATGAACTTTGCATGTCCTTCTCAAATATAATACACATATTTCCGTTTTATTTTTCAGGTGATATCAAAACTTACTGATGGAAAAGCTACAGATATTCCATTTTGAGATTCAAAGCTAACACACATACTTCAGTCATCATTCAATTGTAAATCTGTAGGATGCAGTGAAGACCGGTGATATTGTTGTACTTGTACAAAGTTTGGATAGATCTGAGTTGCTGCTGCTGAACCCCGCCGATCCATAGGTCAGGGAGAGGTCGATGACTCTGTGTTTGTGTGGTTGGAGAGCACCGTCTGTAGTGTAGTAGAGTTGTACAGGGAGGTGGACTATGAAAGTTTCTGTAATGCATCATAGGCTTGTGTTTTGATCGTTCTGTTATTTCCTTCCTCAGAAATTTAGAGGATAGTGTTCTTTGCAACAAAAATAAGGTTGTGGCCTGTGATTGGAACCCAGGACCCTAAGGGTTATAATACTGAGCGGATAATCATTCCACACGTAGAGAGAACTTAAAGAGCCAGGATGATGTTTAATGGAATTGTATAGTATGCTGATCTCTTGCTTCAGCTCTTCTGAGTTATTGCTACCTATCGACTATCGTGATGCCTGTCATTGATGTCGAAGTTTTTGTTTGTTGCCAATCTGTGCAAATGATAATCATTCCACAAGCAGAGAGATTGTAAAATGAAGTTTTGGATTTCTTTAACATCATGTATACAACATACAAGTTACAACATGTAGCTAACTTGTGCCCATTCAGCGCTATCAGCTCATCAAGCTTGTCACATCTTCCTGTGAATAAGCTGGTACAATTAACTTAACTGATCATGATCGCTTCTAAGACTTGAAATAAAAGAAATCTTGTTCCCTACAACAAGCATTATTGGAACTAGAGATGGGCTATCTGAAACTGACAGAACAAGGGATGCACACATCCTGATACTAGCAGGTCACTGGCTAACTGAGAATGAACAACACAAGCGTACAAAAACGTGGCAGAAAGACTAATAACCTGACTAAAACGAATGTCAACCGTGAAGGCTTTAGAACACTGAACCTGCGGCCTGCCAGTGTGTGTTTTTAAGACAATACACATATTGCAATTACTAGCTGTTAAAAGCCAACACATAATCCAGTTACTAACTAGTCTCACCAGTTTCAACGTATTCAAAACACACACAGTTCGAAAGCACTTCAGTACATCCTATTTTTAAAATAATACTCCCTCCGTTTCTTGATATAAGGTGTCTAAAGTTTTAAGAAAAATTCCAAAATATAAGGTGTATTGCGATTTTAAGACAATTTTACTCATCAAAAAATGAGTCACAATCTGAAACGGAGGGATTTAACCTATTGTTTTCAATTTGTGACTATTTTGGATTCCTCTCTCTCGAATTTTTTCATGAGAAAATGTGTCCATCGCATACAAAATACTGGCGTCTTAATATCCGTGCCAAAACCTTAGACACCTTATATTAAGGAATGGAGGGAGTACTAAGTTTTCATTATAGGCTGTTGCAAAGCCAACATACAACTCGGATCACAAGTTTCAGCATATTATCAGATAATAATAGTGGAGCCTAACAACTTCAGAACAATGAACCTGCTAGTGTACTTTATCAGATAATGATGGAACATACCATCTTCAGAAAAATGAACCTGCTTGTGTATTTTAACAGATTGCACAGTGAGATTAGAAGTTTCAGTAAGTTCAGGATTCACATAGTTCAAAAGCTATGTAGTGTAGTATGATAGTACATATGACCTAGTAATATCAGGATTTGTGCATCCCTTGTTCTGTCAGTTTTAGGCATGTATTCGATACGAGCAGGGGCGGAGTGTCGCACGTCGATGGAGCCCGCGACAGAGGGTCCGAGCGGGGGCAGGCGCTGGGGACGACAGGGACGGGCTCCATCTTAGACTCGACGAAGAAGGCGAGTAGGGGCGGCGCGTCGCGCGTCGATGGCATCCGCGACCAGCTGCTGCCGGGGAGGTGGACAAGTCCGGCAACGCCGCACGCGGTCGGCTCTTGCTGCTGGCGGCCACTTCATCTTGAACACCGCGGCGGCCGGCACTGTCCACGCCGCCGACAGGCCCTTCAGCTTGGTCGAGCACACCCTCAGCCCTCACCGCCGCGTCGCCGGCAACCTCCACCTCCTCTACCTCGGGTCGATTAGATAGAGGCCCCGATCGAGGGAAGAGGCAGAGAAGAATTACGGTAGAATTTACCTCAATACCCTTTAACGTTAGATAAAAGATAAAAGAATTTTGGTAGTTTCGGGTAGTTTTAATCTAGTAGTTTCAGGTAGTTCTAATTTTTTGACCGTTGGATTAGAGCGGATAGACGGTTGTTAAAAATATCAACTACTCTAAAACTTGTAAATCTAGGAACTTAAGAACTGATAGCTAATCAGGGGACTTATGAACTGACATCTAATCAGGGAACACACCAGGCCCGCCCTATTATGAACTCTTGCGATAGGATCTGCATGACAAACCGGCCAGAGATAAATGCCACGCGCCGATTCGCATCCACGGCATGGAGAATTGGCGACTACAGCGCTTGCATTCTAGGCTTGGAAGCAGCCGCGGTCTCTTGATTAGGATCTGAACAGTCTGATTTTTTTATATTAGTGGAGATTGATGAGGGAGGCTAGAAGCAAGCACATCTTTTGGCCTTCTCCGTTGTGGAATTTCGAAGCAAATTTAGAAGCCAAAGAAAGGGAGCCTGGACGAAGATCTACTCCTGGTAAATAAATCAAAGATCTACTCTGCGCTTTTATTAGTTTAGAGAAAAATGAAACGACTCTTTTCAACATCTTAGATAACTGATCTCGGGTAGGCAGGTTATACACTGAGTGAAGACAAAAATATTTGATTAATCAAATTGCCTGCGCTCCCAGATTGTCCATTAGGCTGTAGCCCGGCCGTCTTACCGGGGCACCTAACTTGGAAGAAAGAGGCAGTGTCGACAGACTGAGCCAACTGGTTGATTATATTAACGATTAATTGTGGGCATCTATGTGATGCGAGCTGTATGGGAAGCTTGGGAGAACATGGACGGAGTAGATCATTAATTAGCGTCAACGAGCTAGCCTGTCGAGATTCCCATTCAGCTCAGGCTTTAATGCAGAGTTCTCCCAAGCTTCCCTCCGCTGACCTCTATCTCTCAGCTCCGTTATAACCCATATACGTTCATACCCCCAAGCTTCTCTCCGCTGACTTCATCACCAGGTGTTCGATCGATCTGTCTCGAGGTTAGCCAAGCATTTGCCGTTTATTTACCTCCTAATTGAGCAGCTTTACATGAGAAGCCGGCCGCCCGCAGCGCGCTTCCTGTTTTTTCCTTTGGTTTCTTACGTACAATCTTCTGCTCATGGCGTGCTATCCTCGGCAGAGTACACCAACGAAGGTCGTACGTGTTCGCCGACGTTATCCATGGCCACAGGGGCCGCTCCATGCTCGATGGCTCTACCAGTTCGAGATTCTTCTTCTCCGGTCGGAGGATCTTAGATCTTAGGCATCTCCAGCCGTCCCCCTATGCCGTTTTTTTTTCTCCCAGTCGCGTCCTCAAGAGGCTAAAAAAGTTGGGTTGGGCGCCCAGACTGAACCCGATGCGCTGGGAGACGTTTGGGGCGCTGTAGCCAATCTTTCAGAGTTAATGGCGACGCACCGCCTCCACCGCCACCCCCGGCCGCTATATAAGTCCTACCTCGCTTGGCCAGACCTCCACACCTCGCCGTCCTCGCATTCTCTCTCGCCCTCTCCCTTTGCTCTCTCTCGCCCAGCCAAGAAACAGCGATGGACGAGCGCTACCCCGGTGATGGCGCCGCCGCGAACTAGTTCGGACGCCATTTCCTCCACGACAGGGAGGCGTGACTCCTATTCGAGGCGGACAACCCCGCGCTGCCCGACATGCGCGTCCCCGGCACATGGCGGCTCAGCGCCGGCGGTGTGCCGGTGCCGCCTGTGCCGCAAGGCGCGGGAGGGCGGCGGAGCTCGCCGCCATCGTCGAGGGCTTTCCCGAGGAGCAGCGCGACGATCCCCTTTGGGATCCATAGAACAATATACGGTTGCCGCAGTAGTTCGACCAGCGCCGCCAGCACCAGCTCGAGGCGCCGGGACCGACAGACCGACAACGGGAGGCGAATCTGGTGGGGCGTGCCAGGACGCACGCTGGCTGAGGTCCTCGACCACATCGCCAACAGGAACCAGCCGCGGCTCACCACGTTGGCGCGGCAACTGCTGGTCCTAAGGCACGCCGGGCAAGCTTGGATGCCCAGGCGCGTCCTCCTCCTCGTCCTCCTCAGGCGCCATGCCGCCGACGCCGGCCGCACGCTCCTGCTCCTACGCTCGCGCATTGCCCTACGCCGGCGCGAGTGTCAAGACGGAGCCGCGCTCTCCGCCGGCGCGCGTCAAAATGGAGCCGGCCGAGACGCTGCCGCGGCGCTCCAACCCTCTCCGGCGAGCGGCCGACCTCTTCATCCACGAGCGCGGCGTTGCACCCACTCCACCGACGGACGGCCTGCGCGTGCCCAAGACGGAGCCTGGCCTCCTCAAGCCGAAGAAGGAGAAGACGCCGGAGTGGGCGCCTGACCATGCCTACATGCAGGCGGCGGCCGAGCTGGTGGATCCGGAGGAGGAGTTCCCTGGCGAGCGCGCCGTGGAGGCCGCCTCCCTGAACGACATCCTCACCGCCGAGGAGGACTTCGCTCTCGCCTACCAGGCGAGAGTATGAGCAAGAGGAGCTGAAGCGGCAGAAACGCCTCATGGAAGAGGCGACGAGAAACCGAGAAACCGTCTCCGTTCCAGCTTCCAGGAGCGCGTTGTCATCCTTGACGATGACGATAACGATAACGATGACGCCGGCCCCTACCACCGGGCCAGTCCCTCCTACCACGCTGCACCGTCGAGCGATGACGATGACAACGACAGCGACGGCGGCGATGACTACACGGCGTTCTACAGCCAGCTCGGCATGTAGAATGCCGTTTTACTTAATAAATTTTAGCTTTTTAAGTTTTCAATGTAGTCACCCAACTTTAATCAAATTTCGCTCCACTTCAATCAAATTTCGCCGAGTTCAAATCGCTCCCATCCAAAAAAAATTCAATTTTTTTGGGCCGAAGCCTGGGGTGCACAGCGGCTAGGAATCAACGCCCCCAAGACGTTAAATTAGCTCCGCCCCCAAGCCAGCTCATTTTTGCGCCAGATTTAATCTTGGGGGTCGAACGGCAGGAGATGCCCTTAGCGTGAGGATATCCACAATTTCACCACCGACGACTTCATGCGTTGTCGTTGATCGGCAGCGGTGAAGATGAAGGACGGGATTGCGTTTCCTCTATTTGGTTAGGGTTATTTTCTTAAATTTTGAGAGCCAAGTTCTAACTTTTAATTTCTTCGGGTCCTCTATGTAAACTTGCTCATCGCTTGGATAATGGCAGCCTCCAACCTTCGGGGTCCTTTCCCCTTCAGAAAACAACTTTTCTCTCAAAAAAAAATAAACCTTTGCCACTACATCCAGCTCCGTGTACCAGTTGTTTTTTCAGAACTCTCTACCGGTTCTTTTAGGGCCTCTTTGGTTCGCAGGAATTGAAAACCACCGGAATGGGAAAAACATAGAAATAAAATGTCATTACATGTAAAATCCTACAGGAACTAAAAAAGCGCAGGAATTGGTCATACTAGTTGTTTGGTTGTAGCACAGGAAAAACATAGGAATTTTCTATAGACTTGGTTACAAGTCATAGTTGTCATAGACTCATAGGAATTTTTCCATGAGATCTAACCTCTTGCTAGAATTCCTATGGAATTGTAGTGTAGGAAAGTATTCCAATATGAATTTTGGAGGATTCATTCCTTTAAACCAAATGGACTCCTTAGAAAAAATTCCTATGAATTGAAAATCCTTTGAGAAGCCCTTACCTGTGGAAAAAGGAGAATGGGAAAGCAAAATGGAGGAAATGTCCTAAATGCCCCCATACGAACTAGAAGGTCAGTGCGCTAAATCGTCGCAGAAAGCTCATTGCAACTCTCAATCCCTGAATCTAAATCCAGCTCCAAAACGATTGTGTTTTAGAAGCGTTCGTGGCTCGATCAGACCTGCGCACATCTCCCTTGTCCTCACCCGCACCGCAGCAGCTAGCTGAATCTCTTTGGCCTCTCCGTTGGTGCTTCTCCCTCCCTCCCGTGTCGCTCCCAGGGCGGCACCGGAGGCTCGATTTCGCCCAGCCGCCAGCCCCCACGTCCTCTGCCCCCTCGCCGCTGCTGCCGCCGGCCTCCGCGCCGCGGTGGTGGCGGCCTCCCCGCTGCCAAAGAACTGGTGGCGGGGGTGTTTTTCTCTCGTTGCAGAGCGCGGGCGAGCTTCTGAACCGCCTGGGACGGTGAAGGCTGGTCGCCGGTGCAGGCACGCCGGAGCGGCGGCTCCGGGGACCGTAGGAGAGCTGCGGGGCGGCGGATCCGGGGGCCTCGCTCCCGGATCTGGTGGGGCGCGGCCTGTTGACTTGGCCGCGTGGGCGGCAGGTCGGCGGCGCAGGTGTGCGCGCGGTGGCCGTTCTGCGTGGGCGGCAGCGGCGGCTGTTGCGGCGTGGTGGTGGCGGCTCGCCGGCTGCTGCGGCGCAGTGGTGGTGGCTCGCTGGCTGCTGCGGCATGGTGGTGGGGGTTTGCTTCGGATGCGGCTCCTGCGCGCAGGCTTCAAGTGGTGGTGGCACGGCCTGGCCGTGGCGGGCCGCGGGCGAGCTCGGCTTGTGGTGGATCTGGCGAGGTGGCCAGTCATGGCTCACCGGCTTCTGGCTGGATGTGCCATGGTGTGCACGGCGGAGGGCTGCTGACCAGATCCCAGTTGGTCTTCGTCTCTGCGTTCTTCGTCACTGCTTCTGGGTGCTGAAGTAGGTGGTGGCGATCTGGGCCTCCCGCCCAGATCCATAGCTTTGGCAATGCCGGGGCGGCGGCCCCGGAGCGGTGGTGGCTTTGGTGCTTCGGTACAACTTCTTCTGTCGCGGTATGTGGTGCCGCGGCTGATGCGGTCGTTGCCGGAGTTGGCGGTGAGGTTATGCTCGGGCTCATGTGCCGTGGACTTGGTGTTCCGGGCGAAAGCCTCACACTGGTTTAGGCCGGTGTCGACGATGACGACGCCTCTACGCGTCGCTACTCCTTCTTGAAGGCATTGTCGTGGAACCCCGGTCCTCCCCACACCTCAAAGGCCAAGGTTTCTTCGGGTGAAAACCCAACTCCATTGGAGTGGGCGGTGGCGTCGTCTACGTCGCTATCTTCTTGAAGGCACCGCCTTGAAGTACTTGGTCCTTTGTGGGAGTCTCTGTAGCATAGCTCGCCGGCGAGGTTGGAGGATGCCGGGGCAGCGGCCCCGGACGGTGGCTGTACGCCGAGGCGGCGGCCTCGGAAGACTTTTTGTGACCTTTTGTTTTGTGGTTTTTCTCTCGATCTTCTTTTCCGTTATTCATTTGCCTTTGGGCTAACTTGTACATATTCTACCTCCTAATTAATCGAAAAGCCAGCAATTGCTGGATCTTTCAAAAAAAAAAAATCTCTTTGGCCTTTGCTGCCAGGTGACGTGCCGTTCTTGCAAGCGCTTGTGTTCTGTACAAGTTATGCATATCGGAGGGGTGAGGCAGGACAGGCAACACTACTAGAAAAAGGGCCTTAGGATCACCCCTTTAGTCCCAAATAAAAAACGGACCGAGACTAAAGGGGTGCGAGCCCTCAGCTCGAATTTGGGAGGAACTTTTAGTCCCGGTTCGTGATACGAACCGGGACTAAAGGGTCTGCGCATGCGGCCGCAGAGGCAGGGCCCAGCGCCAGAACCCTTTAGTCCCGGTTCCTATCACGAACCGGGACTAAAAGTCCCTCCCTAAATCACCTTCTTCCTCCCCCGAGAGCTAGCTCCATTTTTCAGCCCGAGCTACCTCCATTTTCTCTCCATTTTCTCCTCCTTTTCCTCTCCCCAAACTCAATTTATCCGCATTATTTTACACCATTTGGAAAGATTGAAGGCACCCCACGGTTAGCAGCTGCATCCTCTTTCCGGCATTGGTTCTTTAGCTCATTTTGCTCATTTGAATTACTTTCGATAAATCAACATAAACTCAATTAACTAGGGGAAATTAGTTAGAATTCAAAGAAAAAACTCATACCTGGGGATCATCCATCATATGTGCACCACTCTTAGTGAAAATTAGTTGGGTGCCATTTGGAGTCATATTTTCTGTACTTCCTTCACAAAAAACCTCATTTTTTCCACTTAAAAAAAGGAAAATGATATTTATGAAAATAATTTGAAGAATCCCTTTGGCAAGGTTGTTTAATATACCAATATGCACCTATGTGTGGAGTATGAGATCTTTATCACAAACTATGCCGTGGAAATGACCATAACTTGGTCATTTGTCTTGAAACTTCTAGATGTTCATACATGATAGACCTTTTTGTGAAGACTTTTTTTGCAAAAGTTGGCAAAAATCAAGTTTATCATTTTTCATAGCAACTAGTACACATATAAGGATCCCATGCCAAAGGATTTGATTTTTTGAGGTGTTTATCACTTTATTACATTTTTTCTTAAAAACGATCAAAACGGTCGCTATGACTAATCATCGGAAGAGGTGATATTTTCTAGAACTATCAATGTTTCTGTGATATAACCACTAGTTGTGTACCTTAAAATGATTTTTCCAAAAGTTTCAGACCAAACTATCAAACAGTTTTAGTTCAAATTTGAATTACTTTCGATAAATCAACATAAACTCATTTAACTAGGGGAAATTAGTTAGAAATCAAGGAAAAACATAATACTTGGGGATTATCCATCATATGTGTACAAGTTTCCATGAAAATTAAATGGGTCCCATTTTGCATCATATTTTTGGTACTTTGTTCACAAAAAAAGTCATTTCTTGCACTTAAAAAATGGAAAATAATACTTATGAAAATAATTTTAAGATTTCCCTTGGCAAGGTTGTTTCTCGTACGAAGATACTTATGGAAAATAATACTTATGGAAAATAATACTTTCAAAAATTACAGAACAAAGTATCAAACAGTTGCAGTTCAAAACAATTCAAAACAATTCAAACAATTCAAACAATTCAAAAAGTATATAAAGGAAAAACAAAAACAAAAATAGAAACAAAACAGAAAAGGAAACTAGAAACAAAACAATTCAAAAAAAAAGTAAACCAAAGTATATAAAAGAAAACAAAACCAAAAACCATTCAAAAGTAAAAGGAAAAGAAAAAGAAAAAGAAAAAAAAGACCTTTAGTCCCGGTTGATGTTACGAACCGGGACTAAAGACCCTTTAGTCCCGGTTCATGGCTGGAACCGGGACTAAAGGTCCTTTCCGCGCCGTTTAGTGTGTTCGCGGCCGAAATTTTTGGCAAAGTCCCCTCCGCATCGACGCATCTGCTCGGCGAAGCCCTGCTCCGCTCCGACGCCGCCTTCCGCCGTTGCTGCTCCGGCCCGCACTGCTCCGGTCGCCGTCGCCTCCCTCCTCTCCTCGCCCGCGTATCGACGCGCCCGCGGCTCGGCCTCCTTAGCATCGACGCCCGCGGCTCGGCGAAGCACTGCTCTGCTCCGGCGCCGCCTCCCGCCATTGCTGCTCCGGCCCGCCCTGCTCCAGCCCGCCCTGCTCCGGCCCGCCCTGCTCCGGTCGCCGTCACCTCCCTCCTCTCCTTGCTCGCGCATCGACGCGCCCGCGGCTCGGCCTCCGCCGCATCGACGCCCGCGGCTCGGCCTCCGCCGCATCGACGCCCGCGGCTCGTCCTCCTCCGCTCCGGCCCGCTACTCCTCCGTGCTGCTCCGGCCGTCCTCGTCGCCATCCCCGAGGTGAGCTCCTCCTCTCCCTCCGATTTTCCGCCGCCGCGTCTCATGCCGCCGAGCGATTTAGGTTTAGGTTCTAGCTAGGATTTAGTTAGGATTTAGTTCTATTTTAGCTACAATTTTCAATTTTAGTAAGGATTTAGTAGTTCGGATTAGGTTTTAGCTCAATTTTAGCTACTGTTTTCAATGTGTTGTTTAGGTTTAATGCAAATTCTTTGAATTTTAGATGCAAATTGTTGCTATTAATTAGATGCAAATTGTTGCTATTAATTAGATGTAAATTCTTTGAATTTTAGATGCAAATTGTTGCTATTAATTAGATGCAAATTGAAGATGCAATTTATGGATGCAATTTTTAGAATTGTACTTGTATGTTTTTAAATGGCTATCTTTGTTTTGTAAATTGAGATGATTGTAAATGTGTTAGATATGAAATTGTAATATATGATCCATATATTATGTTGTGTTAGATATGCAAATTGAGATGATTTTGTGTTAGATATGCAAAATTCTAAAATATGATCCATATATAGTTTTGTGTTAGATATGCAAGATGAGCCCACACTGTTTTTCTTCGCTGCCACCTTGTTGTGCTATATGATCTATACTCGTTGCAATTATTGTACTTGTATATGTTTTTCAGATGAATAAATGTAAACTTGATTATAATGCCCGAGCTATGGATTGCAGGTACATTTGAGCTATGGAGCACTTGCGAGACGAGCACATAGAAGAAGCACAATTTCAACGAGACGAGGAGATGGAAGACCAAATGGAACAACTTATTTTTAACGATGCCCGAGCTGGAGGAGATGTAGATGATTATGAATTTGAACAATTTTTGAACGACTTTGGTGATGGAATGGAGTCACGAGATGTGGTGATAACAAACTCCGGCGGAGAGGTGTATATGTGTTTATAATAAATATGGCGATATGTTGTTGTTAACTACATGCATTAATTGATTTGTGTTGCATTTATTAACGACTCATTTTTCTTTTAGCCATCCGGATCGAGCAAATCTGCCAAAAAGCAGCCACCATGTGCTCCTCGAGGCAAGGCAAAAAGAATGACGAGCGAGGATCCAAAGTTACCGATTGAGGAAATTGCTGATTCCGGCGAACCGCTCGAACCAAAACAGAACCGCAGCAAATTTATAAGTCAAGCTGGAGTTATTGTTAGGGACATGATCCCAATCAGCATACGCGAATGGAATAAGCCGGCGGCCGCAGATGTGGAGGACCCATGTTATGTCCACCAAGTTCTTAAGGATTTGGTCTACAACACGCTGTTGTCACATTTCACCCTCCCGCCAGATCTCTCTAAAGTGAAGAAGGACAACCTCAAGAAGTGGACTCTTATTAAGATGGCGGAACAATTCCGGAACTGGAAGAAAAGGTTATGGAATCAATATGAACAAACAAAAGAAGAGCCAGATTTCAGTGGAGCACAAGGGAAGAAGTTAGAATCTGAATGGGCGGCGTTTAAGGCGTATAGGGAATCACCTATGGCTGTGGCCCGATCGGAGATAAATAAGTTGAATGCTGGGCTGAAGGTACACCACCATACATTGGGGACAGGTGGCTACAAGAGCGCCATTCCTAAGTGGTTAGCCTATGAAGAAAAACTGGTTCGATCGGGGGTCCGTCCAAAGACACTTGACTGGCCCGAGAGGTCAAAATTCTGGTTGTACGCGCATGGGGCAGTGTTGGACCCAGTAACCGGAGATATTGTTGGAAAAGGAAAATGGAAGGATCTCGTTGACATAATCAAAAAGAAGCTTGAAGATGCAATTAATGATGTTCGCAATGGTGTGTTCAAACCCGATAGAGAGGATGACGAGCTGACACGGGCCCTGGGGAATCCTGAACATGTTGGACGAGCTCGAGGCTTTCCTGGCGGTGCTACGTTTAAGACTGCGTGGCCGGAATCCGCTCACACTTATAGAAGCCGTAGCAGAGGTAAGAAGAAGGAGGCCGACCGGATATCGGCATTGGAACGTGGCCTGAAGGAGACACAGGCGGAACTGAAAGCATTGAAGGAGCAAAGAACGGAACCTCAGGAGCGGGACCAATTAGATCATGAAGCAGATGCCGCCCCATCTCAGCGTAGAAGCAGCGTTGGTTCCACGCGTCAAGTCGATGGTCCCTACCCAGTGGATGACATCACAGAGCCTACAGGTTGTGAGCTACATAAGAAACATAACTTTGAAGGTGGCGGTGGGGCAAGCTTTAGTAATTCAACCTGGAGAACTCTACCATTGTGGTCAAATTCCAGATGGCTACGCTCGTGTCGGGGTGGACGAAATTATGGCGGGATTTGAAACCTTGGAACTTGAGTTTCCTGGAGGTGACGAGGAGAAGACATTGGCAGACGTCAAGCATGGCTTCGCCCTATGGCCCAAGAAATACATCGTCCTTTCAGAACAAGCAAAGTCCACTCCTCGTTCTAGGAGTCCAGCTCACCAGCAAAGTCCACTCTTCCTCGAGAGGGATCAAAGACGGAGTCCATCTCCACCTCATCAGCAAAGCCCACACCTCCCCGATAGGGACCCCAGCCCGAGTCCATCTCCAGCTCAACAGCAAAGCCAACCGCCCCCCGAGAGGGTCCCCAGCACGAGGCCATCGCAGTCTGTGCCAGTCCGTCAGAATGTTAAGTCGCTCTCGAGTAGGCGCCAGTCTGGTTCTCCTGTTAGGAAGAAACCTAGAAAGGAGAAAACACCGCCGCCTACTCCAAAGTTACCTTGGGAGAGAACCGTCGAGGAAAACAGTATCGCCTGCAAAGAACATACGGATGCCTGGCTTGCTGGCGTGAAACAGAAAACGTTAGCGAAACAATTGCCTCCTGCAAAATTTACTGCCGGAATTCCTCAGGAGAAAATTGACCGTTGCATCGATGCCCTATACAACCCCCCACCATCGCCGCCAACAGACTATGATCGCAACATTGGTAAGTCATATGACGAAGAGATGGATCGATCGAAAAAAGGGAAACAAGTTGCCCAACTCGGAGAACAAGACGCATAGTCGGCCCCCCCGCTCAAGGTGCTTGATGACAGAGTTCTCAAAAACATCAATGTGCGGGAGCTGGTATATTCGGGAGATGATATCCCCTTCGCGGATGTTGTTCGTACTTATGTTCACGGGGAGAATTTCGTCGACGACGACGACTTACCCACAAGAATGCGTCAATTTCAAGCCTGGTACAAGAATACCGTAAAGGAGACGAATAAAGACGCTCTCATGTTGGCAGTTAAGGAAGAGCATTATTTCCAAGAATACTCCATTGTCATTTACTTCGCCGAAATCTTTCAGTTATACAATCTCCGGGCCCTCGACAAAGCTATCTTGAGTTCCTATTGTCTGTAAGTGATATCTATTCCTGTAATTTAATGTTTTAATTAGCTCTACTCGTTCATTGTCTGTGATAATCCTCTCTATAATATTTTGTGTGCTTTATTACGCAGAATGAAGATGCTCGAATGCAAGAAGCAGAAAATCAACCACATTGGGTTCATTGACCCTTCTATAATGCATGAAAAAAACATAATTGATCCAAGATTTAACAAGGATACACCGGGGAATTTGCTAATGTTTTTCAAGCGACAAGCTTACAAAAAATATATATTATGGCCTTACAACTTCAAGTGAGTGTTACTGCTTATTACACATTCTATTTTTCTCACCCGATGTTAAGTTTAATTGATGAGTTATGCATGACTATTTATAAACGTGCGCAGCTTTCACTACATTCTTATCGTTATTGACTTGCGGAAAGGAGAAATTGTTGTCCTTGACTCGTTAAGAAGATGCCCTAAACAATACAAGACCTGTTTTGATTTGGTGACAAGGTACTTTCATTTCTACTCGCCTCTTTCGTTCATTTCCTAATATCAAAGAATTTATGACTCATTCATTCATTTTCTTGTCATGCAGCGTTTGGAAAATGTTCCTCGCGGAACATCCGAACAGTGGATGGCCAGAGAAGCTGCTATGGCGTACTAACCAAGTAAGTAGTACTATAACTAGGCCCATGCACCATTATCATAATTTATTATTATTTGATTAAATTCTATTCTTCTATAGACTTGCCTTAAACAGCCAATAGGGACTGATCTATGTGGATTCTACGTTTGCGAGTACATGCACACTGTGGTCAACGAGAGTTTGAAGAGCAAAAGAAGTATTGAAGTACGTAAAGCTCTAGTCACAACATTATTTTTGTACCATCAATCGTGATGAGTTTTATTCATTTCATATCTCATGTATTCATTGTGATATCATTTTTTTTACAGTTGGCAAGAAAGCGCAACGAGTTACCAATAAAGACCCGCTTCAGGGCACTTGCAGAGGAGTTGACGGGATTTTACCTCGCCCATGTCATACCGGAGACCGGAGAGTACCACCATTTTGACTAGTGTGCGGACATGTAATAGTGATCTCCATGTAACAAAGTACTTCTAAGTATCTGGAACCGGGAAACGTGATCTTCATGTACCACGCATACTTAATTGTGTATGTGTTATCAACACATGATCTTCATGTAATTGTATATATGCATGATGCATAGCATCCGAAACCCCTACCCCGACGCATCGACGTGGTACCATCACGCATCGAGGTGGTACCATCCGAAACCCCTACCCCAGAAAACCGGTCGCAATAAAAAAAAGCAAAACCCTGAAATGAAAAAAAAAGCAAAACCCTGAAATGTAAAAAAAAAAGCAAAACCCTAGTCCCGGTTCGTGTTACGAACCGGGACTAAAGGGTTCGCCCCCGCGCGCCCCTGGCCCCTCCCCGTGCGGAGCTCTAATTGGTGGGGGGGCTCTAGTCCCGGTTCGTATTGAACCGAGACCAAATGGTGGGGGGGCTCTAGTCCCGGCCAGACAGTCCCGGTTGCTACACCGGGACTATAGCCCCTCTGGAACCGGGACTAGTGCCCCTTTTTCCACTAGTGCAATCTCTATTTTTTAAGCTAAATATATGCAGCATGTGTAATTTCTCGGTATACGTTATGCATATCTGCCCTGTCTTAACTCTGTGAGTGTTCTTCTGTGCTATTACAGAGATATAAGAAACCATGGCGAACACGCTCGAACAGACAAGTGACACGACACGGGAGTTCACATTCGAGTTACTAAAAAAGATTACAGATGATTTTGCTGAGCAGCACGTCATTGGCCGTGGTGCGTTTGGAATAGTTTACAAGGTAGGTGTGATAATATCTAAAATCCGCAGCAAAAAAAGATAATAATTTCTTAAATCTTGTAGTATTTTCCAATGATACTACTATACGGTGCAACAACTCATGATTTTTTTTCTAACAGGGAGTGCTTGAGGATGGGGAAGAGATTGCTCTGAAAAAACTTCATCGCGTGCCGGGGCTTGACGACACGCAGTTTAGGAATGAGTTTAACAACCTTATGAGGGCTCAACACCCAAATATTGTCCGATTAGTTGGCTATTGTTATTACCTAGGACATCAACGCATTAAGTACAATGGTGAATATATTTTTGGCCATGTGGAAGAAAGAGTTCTCTGCTTTGAATACTTGGAGGGCGGAAGCCTTGACAAACATATTTCTGGTATGATTTTGCTCTATAGTACATTATGTACTTTTTAGATCCGTAAATTTATCTCTTGGTAATAAACAACATGTTTACTTCTACAGGTGAATCATGTGGACTCGACTGGCACACATGTTTCAAAATTATTAGGGGAGTAAGTGAGGGCTTAAATTACCTTCACAATGGATGCAAAGATCCTATTTACCATCTTGACTTGAAACCAGAGAATATATTGCTGGACAAGAACATGGTCCCAAAAATAGGAGACTTCGGGTTGTCAAGACTTTTCCCTTCAGCACAAACCTGTATCACAAGCCAGGTTATAGGAACACAGTAAGCTGATACTTCATGCTAATTATCTTCTCAGTCTCTACAGAAACTATGGTAGTAATTGTTTACTGATTTATACCATGCAGCGGATATATGCCACCAGAGTACATCGACAGACGCGAAATCACATCGAAGTTCGATGTATTTAGTTTGGGTGTCATAATCCTACGGATAGTGGCAGGATATAAGGACTATTTTGAATGTGCATCTATGTCTTCGCAAGGATTTCTTGAGCATGTATGGTAGATATATACTTTTATTGCGAACAAACATTATTTAAAAAAATGTTACAAATCAGTGGGACCTTACTTCTTGTGCCACCTTTCGCCATCATGTTCCAACTTTATAGGTACATCATAACTGGGGAAAACGGTTTCGAGCAACAATCTCATTGCAGACATCAGAGCAAGTTAAAAGATCCATTGAAATAGCATTTAGGTGTGTGGAGGTCGAACGAGTGAAAAGGCCTACTATAACCGAGATTGTGGATGAACTGAATCAGCTTGATACTACCATAAGTTCGCCTATATGCCAGGTATTATATATGATTTAGCACTGTTGAGCGTCCTGCCATGCACCTGTCGATGGTATATATTTTTTTCACCTTCAACATGACTTTCCTTATTTGTTGTGCCTTTTCTCATTCAAGAACACAGAAAAGCTGGAGCACGCAACTCTGGAAAAACAAGCTGAAGTACATGAAGAAATCTCAAAGAGTACAAAAGAGCAATTCGACATCAGGTACTGATTTTTTTTATCAAACGACATTTCTGCCATTATAGATGCATTTGTTCTTCCTCTTTCCTATAGTAAATCATATTGCAATAGTGTCATCATTTTCTGCCCATCTTGCGAGAGAGGATTTACGGATGTCCTCATCTTGACGCATATATGTTGAAACCTAAAAATATGAGATTCCTATCTATCTATTATATACTAAAAGCAATATACGGGTGTTTTAATAAAGACACCACGTTAAGCCACATCATTAAAATTAATTTTAACTGTTAGATTCAAAATTGGTGGCTAAGATTTAATAATAGATAAATAGTTACGTAAACATGGAAATCCGGTTCACACGTTTATTAGTTGGTATCGTCTCCCATGTACCAAATAAGATATTAAGCTGTTATGGTTAAGATTGTGAAAAGGTCCGACGTAAGTTCATGACTCTTGATGCCTATTGCGCCAATAAGTACTTGGCCGTGAAAAAAAAATCAGCGAAAAGGCCGCCGGTCGTATTAGCGAAAGAATACTTGACACACGTACGTAAGGGAGACTGTAACAAGACACATGGACGTGTGAATCTTCTTTTGACGATAGATTTCTTTTACATTGTGCGGTGCACACCATGTAAATATAGATATTCACGTCATTTAATAATCTTCTCCCTAATACATATATGTAGTGGATGGTACGTGGGACCTAAAAATTTGAACTATTAAATAGATGTTATTAAATAGATGTGTATTTTATTGCTACTATACAAATGTGACAAGAAAAAATATTTGTCGTATTGGTTTTGTACGTAATTGTAAATATTGACAAGTTTTTTATGGTTTAACCTTGAAAGTGAATAATCAAAACACATAGTGTGCCTAATGGAGGGTATACACCTGGAGTTATGTAATATTTGAAAATATATTCTAACTTAATTAGCTGCTCAAAGTGAAGTTTAGTTAGACACGTTTCAAAGCTAAACTGGAAAATTTGGAGAACCGGAGGGTAGAGATGTAAACGGATCGGGTCGGATTTTTCCTCTATCATATTCTTTACCACATTTTTTTCTCGGATTCAGGTCAGATTGGATACGTTTGCGAATTTGGTGGCAAATATAACTGATCACAGATTCGGGATGAAAACGGGGCGGGTTCAGAGTGGAAATTTTTACTCAGATCGATATGTGCATATGTACATCGTCAACCCACGAAACCAAAAAAAACTGCTCAACAACCTGATAACCTAACAAAGTTGTACTACATAGTCTGTACAGCACCATGTAAGTGAGTTGTTTTTCAAAGGATGAATTACGCTCTATTAATTAGTTTATTCATTTTGGTAGAAAATCAGATTATTCGGATTTATTGGATAATTTTAATTAATTTTAAGATAATTCATATTCGGATGCTATTTTACATACTATATGCTATACCATATCCGATTATTCAGTTCAGAATCCGATATCCTTATCCGTCGGATTCTTTTAAATCGGATACGGATTCAGGATACGGTCCAGAAATTATCCTATTTGCTTACATCACTACTTAAGGGATTACAAATTCCGAGTGAAGAAAAGTGATGAT
The DNA here is from genome assembly GCA_026929855.1 of Poa annua. Taxonomy (NCBI): domain Eukaryota; kingdom Viridiplantae; phylum Streptophyta; class Magnoliopsida; order Poales; family Poaceae; genus Poa; species Poa annua. Next base: position 2,089,012 of record CM049436.1, read on the forward strand.
ATTGATTGGAGAATAATTATAAGATGGTGTTGCGTAAACATAAGGATCTAGCTGAATCAATAAATTTACTAAGATATGAATCACAAACTTTAGTTGTTTCAATGGATCTCAAAGGTGCAGTTTTATATGTTGGCACAGAGAAGAACTATTTATCGTTTCGGTTTTGAAAACATTGACAAAACTTTAAATAGAAAATTTAACCTCAAAAGTGAGTAACCAAAACAAATATTATGTTGTTAATGGAGGGTGTGCCCCTTAGGGTTATGTTATATTTCAAAATATATTCCAACTTAGTTTGCTGTTCAAAGTGAAGTTTAATTAGACACGTTTCAAAACTAAATTGACAATTTTGGGGAACCAGAGGGATTACAAACTATGAGTGAATAAATTATTGATTGGATAATAATCATAAGATGTTGTTGCATAAGCATAAGGATCCAGCTGAATCAATAAATCTACTAAGATATGAATCATAAACTTTAGCTGTTTCAATCGATCCATAAAGGTGTAGTTTAACATGTTGGCACAAAAATAAGCAGTCACCATTGATATTATTTTTTCGATGTTTTTTCCTTCCGTGATTCATAGCTTAAACTGCTAGAGAGAGATATAAAAGCTAAACTACACATGAGAGATAATTAATTACTCTCTAACGAGGGTGCCCCTGGGTAAGCCCACAACCTAGAAAGCGGGATGCTGAGTCAGAGTGTCTGGATGGAGGGTTGATGTCTAAGCGCACGCCAAGATTGCCAAACACCGTCTTCTCCACGATACTCGACAACAAACTAGCCCGAATTGGATCCGGCGTATCTAATTAGGTTTTTTGTAATTTCTACCACCAAAATAGGCCCATTCGGTATCTTACAACCTTAATCCTGGTCCTATATAAAGGATTGGGGTGCTACCTAATGGGGGACGGTCATTCACACACCATCATCCACCCCTGATCTTGAGTTTTACCTGGAGATCGTCGAGCATACAGACAATACAAGCCGCCACACAAATATCAGTAGGGTTTTTACTGAGTGCTGTCCACTAGAGTCAGAAAACTGTATACATCATCGTCTCATGCGTGCTACCATCCCGATCTACGAGTGTGACCCTCCGAACAAAATATACCACTGTAAATATCTCGATAATACCTGCCTTATTCGCTATTAGATGAAGAGAACTGATAAAGATTGTTTCCGTTTTTGAAATCAATTTTTTTAAAGAAAAGATTCGGCGAGCTAAGGATGATGCCCTCGCATTTGCGAGGGCCACCTTGCTAGTTGTATTACAATAGTCAATGTGCACACACACAAATCTTGAAATTATGTTGCCATGATATTGGGTAGATTTGCTCCTAAGTTCATATTTTAGATTTCTCATTGAACTATCCGCTAGAATTACTTTCATGGGGAACTTCTAATGTTGGAAATATTTCTTTCTAGAAATAATAATTTCATTATCGTCAATTAGCGCTGCCCTATTTTTAACTGACAAAAATATTTATTTCTGTAGTTGCACAACAAAAAGAAATATCCTGACTCCGATCACCATGGATTTGCCAATGGCCATTGGAGTCAGTGATGCATTTTTATCTATGCGCTCTCCATGGATCGGATCACAGGAGCAGGACGTTCAAGATGGTGTGCTGCACTTACAGAGTGACTTACAACGTCTTAGGGATACTCTTCCGATAATGTACAAGCTCATTGATGGAGCTGAATGGAAGAGCCACGAAAAGTTTGTCGCCATGCTACTTCCGAAACTCAAGGACGCTGTGTATGATGCTGATGACCTTCTTGATGAGTTCGGATGGCATGAGATAAAGGTTAAATTGGAGGGAAAGGCAAGCAAATCTGCTTTCGTGGACTTCCTTGATACTGTCATTCAAGGCAGCTTCAACAAATTGAATAATGTCCAAGGGAGGTTAGATCATCTCTCCAGCCAGCTAGAGAAGACGGGGCTACATGCTTTTATACAACGCTTTGACAAAACAGTCAGGCCGGAGACCAGCTCTCTACCGAATGAAGCACAAATATTCGGCCGTGAGAAGGACCTAGAGAAGGTGATGGGATTTCTCAGGGTACCTTCAAATTTAAAACGCAAAAGGGCAAGATGTTACGTCAATGCGTCAACAAGCACATCATCAAGAAACCAAGTTAGTAATCAATCAAGAGTAACAAGTATTCCTGTTTTGCCAATTGTAGGAATTGGTGGTGTTGGAAAGACTACTTTGGCCCAGCATATTTGCAACAATGAAGATGTAATGGCGCACTTTGAACTGGTAATCTGGATTTGTGTATCGGATGATTTTGATGTGAAAAGGATTACCAAAGAGGTCATAGAGTCGTATCTTGGAAACAAGCCAACAACTGATAATTTGGATTATCTTCAACGTACTCTTTCTAACCATGTGAACAAGAAAAGGTTCCTGATTGTCCTTGATGACCTGTGGGATGATGCCTTGAGGGAAAATGGTCAGTGTTGGAAGAGATTTTGTGCACCTTTAAAGAGTGCCCAAGAAGGAAGTATGATATTGGTCACAACTAGATGTCCGGCGGTTGTTGAGGGGGTGCGCACTATGGAGCCAGTTATATTAGAAGGTTTAAATGATGATATCTTTTGGAATTTCTTCAAGTTATGCGCGTTTGGCTCTGAGAGTTCTAACAATGATCCTGAGTTAGAGTGCATTGGTAGAAAAATACTTCCTAAATTGAAGGGTTCTCCTTTAGCCGCCAAAACTCTTGGGCGCATGTTGAGATCGGACCTTCGGGCATCACAATGGACTTCTATACTTCAGAATGAACTGTGGGAGCTGAAACAAGAGGCAACTGATATTTTGCCTGCTCTTAGGTTGAGCTACATGTATTTACCCTTGTATTTGAAGCCATGCTTCTCATTTTGTGCTGTGTACCCCAAAGATTACAAATTTAAAAAAGAAGACTTAGCTGAAGTTTGGGTGGCAGAAGGCTTTGTGGAACCTCAAGGTGATTATTCCATTCAAAAAACTAGTTGTCAGTATTTTGAAGACCTCGTTACTCGTTCTTTCTTTCAAAAGGTCGACGGTGGGTATGTAATCCATGACTTGCTGCATGACATGGCCCAAAAGGTTTCAGAGCACGACTGCTTCATCATAAGAAACAAGAAAGATTTTGATAATGTCCCTCCAAATGTTCGTCATATATACATACACCCTACCAGTGATTTTGACTGTTCCGATTTATTGAGCCTATGCAAGCACACAAAGGTGCGTACCCTAATTTGCAAGAAGCAATCAGCAAAGAAAACAAGTACTGTAATGGACCAGTGGTGTACTACACTTCTGCGTATCCGTGTGATTTCTTGTGCCTCTACTAATGAGTTACCAAATAGCATTGGCAACTTGAAGCATCTCCGGTACCTCGAAGTCTCCAAAGGTCGTCCTTTGAGCATTCCTCCAACTTTCAGTTTGCTCTTTCATTTGCAGACTTTTTATGTCAGAACATGCAAGATAGAAAGCTTGCCGGACGACTTCAGTAAGTTGAGCAATTTACAGATATTTGCAGCTAAAGGATTTTTGTATAATCCTGTTTCTACAAGTCACATTGATGCATCTGAGAAGGTAGAAGGAGTTAGACTTATGAAGAATCTGAACCAATTTCGTGGGGATTTGGAGATAAGTAATGTTCAAATGATAACTAAGGACGATGCAGAAGAAGCAGAACTTAAGAATAAGAAAAATCTTAACAAGTTGACACTCAAGATGCAGAAGTGGTCAGATCCTGGCGATTGTCATGTCATGCAGCACAATCCTGAAGATGTGCTTCAAGTTCTGCAACCTCCAATAAGTCTCAGATCTCTGTTACTCGAGTGTTATCCAGGTGTCTCACTGCCACGCTGGTTACAGCCACAAATGCTAAACTTAAATGATAGTACTGGTATTTTCCCGTCCCTCACGGACCTGACCATTAGTGAGTGCCGAAATTTATCAAGCCTCGAAGGTCTTCTGCATCCAGATTATGTACCAGCCATTAGGAAAATAAGTGTTGACGATTGCAAGAGTCTATTATCAGTAGCAACTGAATGGTTTAGGGATTTGAGCTTCCTTGAAGAACTGGAGGTGCGAGGTTGCCCAAACTTCTGCTCTCAAAGTTTGGTATCTCCGTCCCTTAAGCAGCTAGAGCTGAGTGATTGTGAAAGTCTCTTTGACAATATCGATTGCAGCTCCCTCACAAATTTTACTATATCAAACTCCTCTGTCACGTCCATCCAAACAGAAGGGTGGATTCTTCCAGCTGTACAAGAGATGAAATTTCTGTGCTGTGATTCTCTTATATCTATCGAATTTTCGGTCATTAATGGCCTCACACAAGAATATCTACCGGCCATTGAGAGAATTGAGGTTTTCAACTGTCCCTCCTTAATGTCCGTGCCAGGTGAATGGTTTAGGGGTTTATCTTCTCTGAAACATCTGTTTATTGGCAATTGCACTAGACTCATCTGGCCAATTGGATTGGATTTACCATCATCCCTGAAAACTCTCGAGTTGAATTATTGTGGGGATTTCACTGCAAGTATCCCTGGATGCTTTGAAAACCTCACATCCCTCGTGTCTCTGGAGATATCTGGATGCGAGGGTATGATATCCATTCCTGGCACCATTTGGCGCGATAATCTTGCACAACTTGAGGAATTGATAATTTGGTCTTGTCCAAACATCGTTTCTATCGGCGGAGCAGAAGCAGTCTCGCATATAAGCCGTGTGGATATAGACAATTGTCCAGACTTAAAGGAAGCACAGGAGATCATGCGTGTCCGACGGTACGTGTGCTAGCTCTACCTTTCAGCTTTTACTTAGCTCGCTGAGTTCCCCTTCCAACTTTTACTCTGCTTCTCTCTGATATATATTTGAAAGATAATCATTAACTTGATAGTCCCCGGCACTGGGCACTCCTGATAGCATAATAACCGTCGTCCAAATCTCCCATGACGGGTGGCTCTCGCGAAGTGAATCTCGCGGTTGATCGTGGTCAAAACTGACCCTATCCGCTTCCTTCCCTTCCTTCTCATCTGGTTATCCACCACCCTGCGGAAACTCATCTCTGCAGAACCGAGAGAACGGAGAGAGAGGGCGGGCAGCCAGTTCCCGAGCCGAGCCGAGCCGACATCGGCGAGGATGGACCTGGGGGTGGGTCGGTGGGGTGCGCCGGACCTTCGAGGGATGGCCGGGGGGCGGCGGCAGACCGGCGGAGGTGGTGATTTGGGCAGGGCGAGGCGAGCGGCAGCTCGCCGGCCGCGGGCGGCGGCTACCGACGGTTCGATCGGCGCAGCCGTCCGCTCTCCGGGTGGGCAGTAAGGGTCGGAGAAGGACAATCACTTGTTATTAAAACAGGGGGAGATGAGCTTGCCGGCGTGGTCGTGTCCATGGACGGCGGTGATTGTTATGGTGGAACTCCATAGACGACACTTTGGGTACGACGGCGGACTGGGGGTGTGACGGCGCCATTTCCAAATTCATGGGTCTGTACAGGAACTCTTTAGGACATGGATATATACCTAGTTTCCAAAAACAATCTAAGCAATTATTAGTGTCTGTACGGTGCTGTCAACCATTTGGAGGCCACGTAACAATGCTTGCTTTGATAGGAAACGTATAACTAATCCGCTTGTTCTTGTGAACATGGTGGGGCATTGGCTAAATACTTGGGCTATTTTACAGACGCAAGATTTTCTGAGATGCGGGGTTAAGCTGTTTGAACACGTAGCAAATGAAGCTTTCAAGACGGCCCAACGGTGAAGATTGGATGCGAGAAGGATTGCTGCTAGCTGAGAAGAGACGTGACCCCGGTACTCTGGAGCTGAAAAAGACAAAAGTTCTTGTAATAAATTTGTTTAGCCTGTCTGCTAGATGTGTTGTGGAGAGTTTTCTCTCTGCTAAGGATAATCTCGCAGTACAGGTATTGCGTGTCAAATAAGTGAGGGTAACACATGTGCATTCACTACTACAGTGCTGGTCTCGTAATACTTCTCATCACATACTGCAAGTATAAGTATGAGCTGTCCTGGAGTAGTGTTCAGTGCAACTTTGTGTATGTCATGTATGCTACCAGATTTTTCGCAATTCATCTTATGTAATTTGGGGTCTCTATTTTTCAAGAACATTTGTATGGCATGTATAACTACTTGTGGCCTAGCTGCAAGCTTAGATTTTTTTAGAAAAGCGCTGCAAGCTTAGATGATGTTAGTCAAGAGAAGAAATCGTCAGCAGCCCATGCTGAACATACACGAGGACAGAGTTTCAAACTTCAGAGTTCCCTAGCTTAACAAAAACAGAGTTCCAGTGTTCAAACTGAAGGCGTACAGTGTTCCTGAATCCTGAGGCCCAATCTTATGCAGCATGCGGACACTATCCTCGTTTGTGCAACAGAGGAGCACGTGCAATGGCTTGCCATGGTGTAAGTCATGACTTGGATGTACTTGTATCATTGAGGACCTGGTAATGCGTTAATCTTGCCGAAGAGTGCATTCCTTGTAGCTTAGGCACATTCAGTTCTGTTCATGCAGTTTATTTGGAACACTAACTGATGCCTACCCATATCAAATTAAGGTTAGAACTTTAGCGCTATGCACGTATCAACCTCTGCATTTTTCCTACAAAATTTCAGTCAGCTCTCTCCTGTTTTTCAAAGTTTGTTTCAGCCAAAAGGTCCCATCTTGACATTACGCTGTTACATCACGAATAATAACAACATAAATGGTCATAATTCACCCAGCGGTATGCCTGGCCATCCGGGCCATGCTTAACGGGCCGGCTCGAGGCACGCATTTTTCGGCCCGGACCGAGCACGGCACGGCCCGGCTTGCCACGGGCCCGTGCCCAACTCCACTGCGAAGTGTTGGAGATCGTATAGGGTTTGGGAGAACGATGCGTACCCCTTAGGGGCATCGGTTACGTGTTATATATGACAGAGAACAGCCCCCTGCGTAGCGTACAAGGTTTGTATACATATAGTTGGAGTACTACTCCATACTATACGTATATGATATTACAAACTCTAACACTCCCCCTTAATCTAAAGCTTACAAAGATTTAGATTACGCTTAAACTCATCTAGTTTCTTAGAGCATAGTGTCTTGGTAAAACCATCAGCTACCTGATCCTTACTGGAGATGAACCTGACCTCAAGTTGTTTGCTAGCAACTCGTTCTCGGACAAAATAATAGTCAATCTCGGTGCGAGCATGAAAAACTGGATTAGCAGACAGAAAAGTAGCACCAAGATTATCACACCATAAGCATGGTTTCTCGAGAAGAGAGAAACCCAATTCTCGAATCAGAGCCTCAAGCCATATTAACTCAGCTGTAGCATTAGCAAGGGCTTTATATTCAGCCTCGGTGCTAGAACGAGACACTGTAGGCTGTTTCCTGGCACTCCATGATATGAGATTAGGACCAAAGAAAATAGCAAAACCTCCTGTAGAACGCCTGTCATCTAAATCACCTGCCCAGTCTGCATATGAAAAAGCACTAAGAAGTGTCGAGGAGGACTTACGAAAAGTGAGTCCAATAGTGTATGTACCATGGATATACCTCAATATGCGTTTGACTGCTGTCCAGTGAGCGGTAGTGGGCGCATGAAGGAATTGACATACTTTGCTAACAGAAAAACACAAGTCTGGTCGTGTTAGTGTCAAATACCGAAGAGCACCAACAATGCTCCTATAGTGGGTACTATCCTCGGGGCCAAGAGGAGTTCCATCATGCAATGATAATGTATCACTAGTAGACAGGGGTGTAGGGCAGGAGGTAACGTTTTGCATACCAACTCGTTTCAAGATATCAGTAGCATATTTTTCTTGGGTCAGAAGTAAACCATCTTGACGTTTATGAACTTCAAGACCCAAAAAAAAATGAAGATCTCCAAGATCCTTAAGAGCAAACTCATGACTTAAACGTTTAAGAAGAGCTGTGATTGCAGCATCAGAGGAACTTGTAACAATAATATCATCAACATATATGAGCAGAAATATCTGGATACCTTCCCGGTCAAACAGAAAAAGAGATGTGTCAGCCGTTGATGGTAGAAAGCCAAGAGTGTGAAGCTTAGCACTAAGACGAGAGTACCAAGCCCGAGGTGCCTGTTTCAGTCCATAAAGAGCTTTATCAAGTTTGCAAAGATAATTAGGAGTAGCGGAAGACTCAAAACCAGGTGGTTGTTTCATGTACACCTCCTCTTCCAGAACACCATGTAAGAACGCATTCTTGACATCTAGCTTCCTTAGACTCCAACCCTTTGACACAGATATTGATAAAACAATCCTGACAGTAGCAATCTTAACAACAGGACTGAAAGTATACTCATAATCGATGCCATACCTTTGCTTAAATCCTTTGGCAACAAGACGTGCTTTATACCTGTCAATTGTTCCATCAGCATTTTTCTTGATACGATACACCCACTTGCAATCAATAACATTTTTGTTAGAGCTGGGTGGAACAAGGTGCCATGTGTTATTGGACATGAGAGCATCATACTCGTCTTGCATTGCACGCTTCCAATTCTGATCAGTCATAGCCTCATGTAAACTTGCTGGTTCTCCTGTAGCAGTTAGCAAGCACCAACGAATTGTACCATCTTTGCGAATTAAAGTATTTGTGATACCTTTTTGTAGACGAGTGCGCGGTTCAACAGCAGACGTGTCCAGCTGCTCCTCATCATTGGAGCTGTCTGCATGTTCCGTGTCCGATGCTGGAGAATCTTCAGGCGTAGGAGAGGACCGGGCAGGTGACGCGTCAGGCGCCTCTTGGTGGTCGCGAGGGGACGCGGAAGCTGTCGCCGACCGAGACGCAGAGGAGGGCGACGTGGCGTCGTCAGGCTGGTGCGGACCCGAGCGCACAGGGGAAGAATCTGTCGGCGCGGGAGACGCGGACGGCGTCTGATCCGAGACTGATGCCGCCCCCGAATCAGCATCAGATTCTGTGTGTTCTTGGCCTGTAGCGTTTTCATCAGAACTGCTATTTTGTGTACTGTTTGCCTCATTTTCGGCAGAAGTTTGATGCGTTTCCTCAGCTGGTACCTGGACAGGGTCAACAACAGGAACAAATTGCAAATAAGGACCATTAGTGTGCACACCCTGATCTTGTGTTTGTGTAGATGATGTTTCTTGAGGTAATAAGAGGATTTCTTCACGGCGACCAGCGTTTGGGTGAAGAGCAGCAAAGGGAAAAATGTTTTCATCGAAGACAACATCGCGGGAAATATAGACACGACCAGTACTGATGTCAAGACATTTTACTCCTTTATGAAGGGGACTATAACCAAGAAACACACATCGTTTAGAACGGAAAGAAAGTTTGTGTTTATTGTAGGGACGTAAATTCGGCCAACAAGCACAGCCAAAAACTCGAAGGGAATCATAGTTTGGTTTTGTGTGGAGAAGCTTTTCTGTAGGGGTCTCAAAATTTAGGACCTTTGATGGAATAATATTGATAAGAAAAGTGGCGGTGAGAAAAGCATCATCCCAATATTTTAGAGGCATAGAGGCGTTGGCAAGTAAAGCAAGACCAACTTCAACAATATGACGATGATTGCGTTCAGCAGATCCATTTTGTTGATGAGCATGAGGGCATGAAACATGATGAGTAATGACCACTTTTTGGAAGAAACCATTTAATTTTTCATATTCACCACCCCAGTCAGTTTGCATGGTTATTATCTTCTTATCAAACTTGCGTTCAACAAATTGTTGAAAGTTAAGAAACACTTGATACACATCAGAACGCTTCTTTAGGAGATAAATCCAAGTAAATTTACTGAAATCATAGATGAAACTTACATAATATGCATGCTTGCCTAAAGATAAGGGAGCAGGACCCCAAACATCAGAAAACACCTGTTCCAGGGGAACAGTGGAAACACTATTGGAAATATGGTAGGGAAGCTGATGACTCTTGGCCTGTTGGCATGGATCGCATACATAAGAGTTTATTTCTGGGGTGTAAGGTAAATTATTTTTCCTAAGAACTTGCTGAACAATAAAAGACGAAGGATGTCCGAGACGACGATGCCATGTAGAGGAGGAAGGCTTGACGGTGACCAAAGCATGCTTGGACGAATCCGTTGACACAGGAACAAGGGGATAGAGACCGCCATGGCATGGACCTCTAAACAGAATTTGCTTGGTGTCCTTGTCCTTAATCAAGAAAAAGAATGGGTGAATCTCAATAAAGGCATTATTGTCTAGAGTAAGTTTATGAGCAGAAACCAAATTCATGGAAGAGCTAGGAACATGCAATATGTTACGAATTTGAAGGGATTTATTAGGGGTGTGCAAAACTGAATGACCAATATTAGCAATGTCCATACCTTGTCCACTAGCATTGTGGATTTGATCATGTCCTGGGTAGGGGTCATGGACCTGTAGTTTGTTCAGCTGTCCTGCAACATGGTTTGCGGCGCCCGTGTCAATGACCCAGTTTGTATCAACGCCATATGCTCCTTTGGGCTCGGGTGGGGTGTCATCATCATCATCATCACCATAACGCCACCAGCATTCAGAGGCAGGATGACCCTCTTTCTTGCAGATTTGGCAATAGACACCAGGTTGCCAAGGAGATGCCACACGGTCTGGACGATTTTTGTTCCTGCCGCCCCCCCCCCCCCCCCCCCCTAGGACGACGGTCCTGGCGGCCCTGATCCGGGCGCGCACGCTGCTGCTGAGGTGGTGGAGGAGGGGGTCGTGACTGTTGTGGATGCTGATAGGGTTGTGGCGGATAGTTGTAGGTGGGAGGGGCATAAGGTGGGGGGTAATGAGGTTGTGGTGGTGCGGCATATTGTGGTGGCTGATATTGTGGTGGTGGTGGTGTGGGGTTGTAGGGAGGAGGCGATGGTAGGAGAGGTGGCTTAGGTGGTCCGCCTCCATATGGAGAAGGAGGGTGGCGAGCAGCAGCATTGACAGATGAGGTAAAGGTACCAGTGTTTTGACCCGTGGCAACAAGCATATTCTCACGGTACTCATAGGATAGAAGCTGAGAGCACATATCATCAAGGGTTGTGGCAGGATTGGCATTAATAGATGCAACAAGAGGATTGAAAGTGCCATCAAGACCATTAAGGATGTAATCTTTAAGCTCATCATCATCTATGGGCTTGCCTGCAGCAGCAAGTTCGGAGGCAAACCCCTTCATCTTGGAAAGAAACTGATTAGCAATCATATCAAGCTTTTTGGTGTTTGTAAGGGCACCACGGAGTGTGGATACCCTGGTTTTGGATTGGGTTGTGTAAAGGCTGTTGAGAACACGCCACACATCCTTGGCATGGGAGAGATTAAACATATGAGGGAGCAGTTCATCGGAGAGGGAATTCACGAGGTAACTCATAACCTGTTGTTCCTTGCTGATCCAAGCATCATAGAGCGGATTGGGGATGGTGATCTTCTTGTGGTTCTCATCTTCCGCATCCAGAAACTCGGGTGGCGCCGCCTCGGTACCCTCAAGGATGCCCATGACACGAGCACCACGGAGAGCAGGCATCGCCTGCGTTTGCCATATCAGGAAGTTTTCCCGAGTGAGCCTGGTTGCCGGCGGCGCACCGAGAGTACTGCCCGGCGGAGTCGTAGATGTCGACATGATCAAATCGGATCAGGGTTGAGGGAGGGTGGGATGAGGTTGTTTTAGTGGGGCTAGGAGAGTTTTGCTTTGATCGTGGAAGGAAGAAGGGTCCTGGAGGTTGTTTTGAGGGGAGGAAGCTGGCCGGCGGCGGTGAGAGATTCAGCACCGGAGGCGGCGGCTAGAAGGGAAGAGGAGAGCTCTTGATACCATGTTGGAGATCGTATAGGGTTTGGGAGAACGATGCGTACCCCTTAGGGGCATCGGTTACGTGTTATACATGACAGAGAACAGCCCCCTGCGTAGCGTACAAGGTTTGTATACGTATAGTTGGAGTACTACTCCATACTATACGTATATGATATTACAAACTCTAACACAAAGCACGCGGGCCGGCCCGACATGGCACGGCAGCATTCGTGCCAGCCCGTGGCACGGCAGGCACAGCCCGGCCCGATGGCACGGATGCGGCACGAGCCGCGGGAGCGGGCACGCGGGCTGGTGCGGGCACGGAGGGCTGGAGCGGGCGTTGGCGGCGCGGCGCGGGCACGCGGGCGGCGGACACGGGAGCGGGCACGCGTGCGGGAGCGGGCACGCTGGGCTGCTGAGCCGCTGTCGGGGCGCCGGTGCGTTGTAATTTTCTTTTTTATTTTTGTAATTTGAACTCGGTTTGTAATATGAACAATTAAGTTGGAGAGCATCAAGTTTCAGACGTACTATTTCCTTACCAGGGTACCCGAGGGGACTGGAAGGTTTTAATGAGTCGGCTTGCTAGCTAAATAAAATTCTTATGATCATATCAAACTTTGTCTTGTATTTTTTTTACTCTAAGAAAGATAAAGCATCATAAAACAACATAAAACATCATAAAACAGGATAAAAACAACATAAACCAGGATAAAATAGGATAAAAACAACATAAAACAGGATAAAAACAGCATAAAAATCAGAAAAAGAAAAAAACTTGCCTACCGTGCCCAACGGGCCGTGCCGTGCCGGAGGCCGAGGCGAGGCACGCGGGCCAGCCCGGACACGGCCCGTTAGCTAATCGGGCCTAGCGTGCCGTGCCGGCTGGGAATCGGGCCGTGCCGGACCGGCCCGATGGCCAGGTATACCCAGCGGCCTATGACACAAACTGCGAACCATATAAATAGGGTAAAACCATGTTGACTATATCCATTACCTACAAGTAATCTAATCTTTAACAAGAGAACTAGGATTGTGATTTGTTTTAGCGTTCGTTTGCACTTTTCTTCTTTCAAGCTTCAAAAAATGAATATAAATTTCTACCATTTTATTGAAAAATAGATGGGCGTGGCAACGCACACCTATAAGATGATGCACACATAGCTCAGAAATGTTCATTGTCTCGATGAGTTGATCCACAAACGATGATGGCTTGGATGCCTTCCACCACCGCCCTTGGTGCACATGTGCCCAACAATTGTCGTAGGACCGCTCCTTCTTAACATCGGTCACGGTCAGCTCCATAGTCCATACGCCAATCGATGCACCGAGAGAGGTTCCCGTGCATGAACTTAATAGTTGTTCAGCTGACCCTTCCAGAGCTACCGTTTGTCTAGCCGAACTCGTGGATGTTGAGTAGCATCGTTGAATGTGTCAAAGCTCACTCTTTTCCGAAACATCAACACACGCAATCCCGATGCTTTTGGTTTCCTCCAAAATCTGAATAAAACTCCTTTCAAAAAAAAAAAATCTGAATACAACTAGAGGATTGCTTTAGTGCTACCCCCTTACGGAAACTTAAAAGAAAAGGTTGTTTTTTTCCGCTGGGCCCGTGAAGCCCAGATCCAAGCCCGGTATTACCCACCGTATCCATACGGTACAGGTAGAAAATCTGGAGCACGACCCACGCAAGGCTCTCGCACGACCTCGACGCCCAACTCCCCCGCCTTCGCACGGCTTCACGGCGGCGAACCGAGCGCAGCCGCCCCCTTCCGACGTGCTCGCTCCTCCCTTCAGAGTCCAGGCGCGGAGCTCGCCGCCACAAACCACACCTCCTCTCTGCTCGCGCTCGCTGGCGTCCGCCGCCGCCGCCGCTCTTCTCCTCCACCTCCAGCTGCTGCTCCTCGTCTCACTCAGCCTGGTGAGTCGCCCTTCCCTCCTTTCGCTTTCCTTTCTCACAAGATTGATTTGCTCTGAAGCCAATTTTGATCTTAACTAAAGAATGTTGAAATGTTTATTTCTCAGGAGCTAGTCAATTATTTCTCAGAACCTTTAATTTACTTGATTTTGAGCAGTTGACTAATTGTTTCTTGTGTTTATCTTGAGCAGTGCTGTACGAAATGGCCGACCCAATGATCTCTCGCGACATTGAGGAAGATGAGCGTGGATATAGTTCGACAGGCTATAGTTCAGAGAGTGGAGAAGCGTCAGATGATGATAGTTCAGAGGATGGAGATAGTTCAGTGCGTGGGAACGACGTCGGAGATGATAATGTGAGCGTGATGTTGTGATGTTTTCTTATGTTCATGCCAGCAGGATTTATAATGTTATTTTAATAATTTTTGTAGATAGACATCGTTGGTGATAGTGTCAACAACATATCTGAGACTTTGGCTGAGGAATATGTTAGTGAGGTATGTAGATATCATTTTTATGTGATAACCAACGAATTCAATGATGAAATGATAACGAATTATTACAATTTTCAGCTATTTGCCGGCTGTCCTAATGTTAATGACTATTACGGTGATTCCGACATGGAAGCTGGTTATGAAAACATAGTAGACACAGATGATTCTGGGGAGTCGTCCTCGGTTAATAAGAGTGAGGTATGCGTCCTATTATTTTGTATGCAGATCAATGGATTGGATTAGATCATAGTAACATCTTATAATTAATGCAATTGTTCTAAATGTGTAGGTGACAGAGGTTGGTCCGAATGGGTATGTCAATTTCAGAGGCCATGCTGAAGATAAGCTGGAAGCACTCTGGAAGATAAAGGAAATGATGTTTGCTGCTGAACCAGCTGCTTACGTGACGAGTCATGGACTCGGCAAATCCCATGGTAGGTCACCCGGGTTGTATCTAAAGGAATCAGTATATGGGTGTTGGCGAGTTTGGCCGGTAACAAGCGAAGCTTTCGCTTGTTCGATTATCAATCTGAAGATCTGGTTACAATGGCTACTCGGCGGTTTTACAACTCGCTAGGGTTTCTAGATTAAGATTGCGTATGTCTGCTAGCTCCCTCCTGGCCTTTTTATAAGCGGCCAGGTCTCGGGAGTTTGAATACAACTCGACTTACAGATATAACTAATTCCAAGCCAATACGACTCCTTCTTTCTTGAGCCGCACTCTAGCCTTATTGGGCTGCCTTACGCCATCCTGCGAGGTTGTCTTCACGGGCCACCGGGTGGGCCTTCCGGTAGTTTATACCTTATTATAGTAGCGTGGGTATACCCGTTGGGTATTACCACATCAGTAGCCCCCGAGTGCCTATTCGACTCCAAGGGATCGTGTAGGGACTCATCACTCTTTAATCTGTCGAGTCACTTCTTTGACGTCATTTGGCACACCTGTTCACAAGGGCGTAACTACAACACGTACATATATATTTTCCACTTGTCTTTTTGAAAGGATGGATGGCGTAGCAGGGCCTGATTCAACCGACGGATCGGGGTCAAGTTAACTCGCAACTCGGGCGAGATACCTTACTAGCCTACTCAAATTCGACTCCCTTCTATCGAATCTGGTAAGCCCGTTCAAGTTCGACTCAAGCCTGCTGGGACTTACTGGTCGTAACCCGGCCATAATTTATAGTACCCTTGGCGCATCCGCCGGGATTTTGCATCGCACCTGCTGGCGCGGAAAGTTATCAGGTCCACGTAGCTAGTACGGGCCACCTGGCCTTATTCAGGTCCTACCCTTGCACTTGTTTGTGCAGCATCCGAGGACCAGTCTAGGTTGGAACATCTCGGGAATTGGTATTCAGATAATTCAACGTGACGCAGGAGTTACTCGACTGGTCCTCGACTATGAACGTCCCGCAATTGATATGCCTTCGAGTGACTCCGATTTGTCGAGTGAGCTCATTCTTCGAGTGACGCTGATCGTCAAGGTAATTCATCGGGTGCGCGACAGCGCTCCCGATGGGAGTAGCCCCCGAGATTGAGTGCAATTGCTTGTAATTGTACTTAATCTAAAAACTACAAATAGAAAAAGTGATATTTACCATTTATCGCTCCCGATAGGAGTGCATTTTTCTGGCATGACGTGGACTGACTCGAAAAATCATCGACTGCCTTTCTTTAATAGATACTTGCCTTGCTCCTTTAAGTCGACATTCCTTCAGGTTGCACTCCTTCCAATGCTGCGCC
Organism: Poa annua; assembly: GCA_026929855.1. Taxonomy (NCBI): domain Eukaryota; kingdom Viridiplantae; phylum Streptophyta; class Magnoliopsida; order Poales; family Poaceae; genus Poa; species Poa annua. Next base: position 2,104,926 of record CM049436.1, read on the forward strand.
GTGTAACGCCGTGAGCGAAGTATATTTTGAAGCTGAGCGATCATTATTTTATTCCACTGCCACTGTCAGGAAGTGACCGGTTGTGGGCCCTCCCTGGCAGTGACGACCGCTGCCGGCCTGATTTGACTGCACGACGCGTGCGAAAAACGGGGTATAATGATGACGAGCTCCTCGTTTTACGCGCGTCGTGGGCGTAGTGCGGCGACGGTTGTCCTCCGCCGCGCCCGCCTGGATGAGTGCCACGCGTCCTAGATTTAATATGAACGGCTAGCATCACTTCACTTTATCCTATAAAAACTGTGAGGATTTTCCTTTTCCATTTTCACCGGTTTCATTTACACCGCCGCCGCTTGCACTTCATCTTCCTCCTCGCGCCCCTCCTTTCTCCACCCTTGTCTTCGCTGCGAGTCTTTGCCGCCGCAATGAAGAAAGCCATGTCCGCGAAGACCAAAGACGCTGGGAAAAGCAAGGAGACCACGGCCGCGGAGACCGTGGAGAAAGGCGCGTGGTGCCGCTCCGTGATGAAGGCGACGCACCTTGAATCTCTCCGGGCGATGCTGCCCGCCGGCGACAACTTCGTTCGCATCCCCGGCGACGAGAACCAGCCCGAACCCGCGAGCGACGAGCGGGTATGTTTTCTTGACCACGTGAATCGGGGCTTGTCTTTCCCGATTCACCCCTTCCTTCGCGGCCTGCTGTGCGTGTACGGCGCGCAACTCCATGACCTGCCTCCAAACGCCGTACTCTACATCGCGTGCTTCATCACTCTCTACGAGTGCTTCCTCGGAATAGCCCCTCACTGGGGGTTATTCCGACTCTGCTTCAACGTCAAGGGGCAAGGATCCGGCAGTGGCCCTGGCGGCCTTAGGATATAAGCTCGTCCGAGGTCGGGTACTTCAAAATCCCGATGTCGGAGTCAGTGCAGAACTGGCGCGGCCGCTGGTTTTATATCAACTCTGAAGTTGCTCCTGGTATATCATCTGGTGTGCCTTCCTTTGACGGGAATGCCGAGCTTCAGAAGAAACGTTCCTGGAGCAACCCCATGACGGCTAGTGAAGAGCGAGATGCAAGGTTGCTGCTTACCCGGGTGGAAGAGCTCCAATCCACCGAAGGAAAGGTACTGACTGGCGCGCACCTTGTTACTGCTTTCATTCGCCGCCGAGTCCAGCCTCTGCAGGATCGCGCTCACCCGATGTTTGAATATACTGGGGCGGACGACTGCACTCGAGTGTCGACTGAAGACTACTCGAACAACGAGCTACTGGCGATAGTTAAGCAGTTGACTGGGCTGAAATCTGCCAGAATCGGGGACCTAACCTCCCCAGTCGCTGCCTATGATGCCAAGAACCCTGTGCCTGAGGTATGTTACGACTTAGTCGTACTTATTATTATTATTTTTTTTTTATTTGCCCCTGCATGATGTTGTATGACACCTGTCCTTGCCAGGGTCATGCTCCTCCAGTGTCCGAACCGACTATACTGGAGGAAGATATTATTGTGACGGACACTCGAGGGCCTGCCTCGGAACCATCAGTCGCCACCGCAAATTCTGATGAGGACGCGGCTGAGAAGAATACAAACCCGAAACGAGGGCGACCGCCGACTGAAAGTTCTGGCGATTCCCAGGATAGGAGAAAACGAGCGGCGGTGGATGTCGCTCATAAAGACGCTGATCTGTCGTCGGCTGCTGTGTCAACAACCGTTGTGCTAGCTGCCACTCCTATATCATACATACCACCTGCCGCTCCGAAACCCCGTAACCTGGAAGATGTCGCGCCCTGGCTGGCTTCGTAAGTAAATTTATTTCTTTTATCTGCATTTTGCTTTCTCTGTCTTATAGAAAGTGACTGGTTCACCCACTGATGCGTCGAATATTTCTTTCGCTCGAGTAGCGAACAGGACACAGACCAAGACTCGCCTGTTCCATCTCCTCACGAGGAAACGTCCACCCAGCAGGAGGAGACTGGAATCATGGCCGAGGGTCCTCTGTTGATGACTCTGACTGCGGGGTTGGCTGTAGAAATACAGCCCAGTGCCAAACCCGATTCGGAGGCTCCAACCCCAAGTGCTGACCACGTGAGTTTCTTTTTTCCCTCTGAATACTGCCTCGACCTTTTACCTTTCCGACCTACTTGCTTTTGCAACTTATTGGGAGCGCGACAGCGCTCCCGATGGGAGTAGCCCCCGAGCCTGTATCCAACTGCCAGTAGTTGGGTGAAGGCTCAAAAAAAAAAATGAAATTCCATATCTATATTAACTGCCCTCATTGACCCCGCAGCCAACCGTGCGCCGACTGCTGGACATTGGCAATGAGTTCGTTCAACTGGAGTCCGAGAACAAGCGACTCCAGGAGCAACTCAACAATCTCGAAGGTATTCCACTGATTGGAGCACGACTATGCCGCATCTTGTCTTACTAAACGTTCACCTTTCCCCCCCAGATGCCTTGGCCAAGACTGAACAAGAGAGGGACCAGGCCCGCTGTCTGGCGAAGGACCTGAATATTGAGCTCAAGCGAGTGCAACAAGACCTGGCGGACCAAGTGAAGGACGCTCGAGCTGACGGGTTGCGAGAAGCCGAAGAACGCCTGAAGCGAGAGCAAGTCGAGAGGGAGCATAACTTAGCCAGCCGCCTGCTTGCGGTTGGCAACTCACTGGCAAGTAAGTGCCCCTAATTTACATATGTTTTTATCCCGAGGAATTGTCATTGCGCTCTTTCCTGTCCGCTGACGAGATTTACGTTGATTTGGACGTCAGAGGCTCTTGGTCTGCATGCCGATCAATATGCACCTCCATCTGACCTTCCGTTGGAGGCTGCGGTTGAGTCGGCTGAAGGCTTCACAAGCAAGCTCTCCCCTGTTCTCTCGGCGTCGACTGCTGCGTTGTCGGCGCTCCATCGACTTGTCCTGCCGAAACAGGAGGTGCCTCAAGATCTTGCGACGCTGGCCGAGACTTTCCGGCCTGAAGGCGACTCGTTTCCCAAGTTCATCCGCGAGCAGACGGTATGTGGATCCGCAACTGCTTTCAAGATGCTGCTTGGGCATGGGGTGGCCGTCGACCTGGGTAGCGTCGTGTCTGCTCTTCCGCTTGACTCTGCTGGCAAGAGGGTATCCCTCAGCCAGCATGAGGAGGAAGCGCGTAGACTGGCGGACTCCCTGCTTGCGACTTTTGAACAAAGAGTCGCGAAGCGCAAGAAAAAAGGATCCGCCTCTGGATCCTATCTTATTGGAGTTGCCAGAATGAAATGTGTTTGTTGATTTGTGGATCTCCTTCTTGCTGTTTCAACTGCAGTCTGCTTCTACTACTTCCTCGGGGGTCGTGCCGCCATTTGATCCGCGAGATCAATACTTGTACAATATGATAAAGGTGCGCTGCGAGACCGCCGAACAAGACTTGAGGGTGACTCGGGGTGCATCGGCCATACTCCAGTCGAAGCACCCCCGTCCTGTTGAAAGAGAATCCGTGCTGATGAAGGAAATTGAGCACGCGAACCTTGGCCTGCTATGTGAGCTACTCGCCGAGCCCCCGAACGTCTTGTTTTTGTCCCTTCGTCGATGACTCTGAGTCCTGACGACTTGACTTGCACTACGTCTCCTTTTTCCAGGTGTTCAAACTGACGCGACAGCCTAACAAAGCCGAGTTCGATCCCGGTTTGTTGATGTAGTGGCTGAGCATGGCCGAGACGCATCGTCCATATGGTCCATGCGTAGCGAGGCGATGGCGCTGCTTACCCTGCGGGACCGAGTCGCACAAGTTGGTGAGTTTGCTGCTCTATGCGCCTTCGTGCTGTCGCGCGTGCACCAGGCACTGTTTCCCCTTAATGAACAGCCGCACGGATTGACTGCTCTGCTGAACCGCTTTCGTCAAGGAGATGCAATTCGCGACTTTGTTCGCCTTCAACTGGTCGCCGGCGCGACCACGGCGTTTGCTGTTCTGCTCCTGCACCAGCCGAACATAGACTTGGCAACAGTCGGGGCTGGTCCCCCCGAGGGTGCGGGTACTGTTTCGATGGAGGAGTACTACGAAGCTGCGCATGGTCCAGCCAGTTGTGTAATAGGACTGATGGAAAAGGAAACGGACGTGGAACTTGATCGCCGGCGACTGACAGCTGAGGTGAAACAGGAACCCCTGTAGGGCAGCCTACTTTTAGAACGACTCTGCGCTCCCCCCAGTGTAGCCCCCGAGCCTGCTTGTGCCCAGTAGCTCCTATCGTCCCCTGAAGTTGTCATTGTTCCTGATGTGGATGGGGCCGGAAGTGACCCAGGCCGATATTGCGAGTAAAAGAACTGAAAACTGCGCAGAATGTAAAGATTATGTATCGTGCTCATACGGAGGAACATTGTACTTTATTGCTGGTCAATAGAAGATGTGTCTGATACAAACGCGGCTGAGTGCAGCCTTTATTTTATTCTAACTATACCAAATGAAGGGTGCTATGCTACTATGCATAAAATCGGCGAAGGTGGGCTGCGTTCCACGGGTTGTGGGAGGGTTCCCCCGTCTCGGCGTGCTTCAGTCTGTACGCTCCGTTGCCGATGACTTCCGTGACAATGAATGGTCCTTCCCAAGGCGATGCTAGCTTGTGAACTTTCTTCTGCTTCAGGCGAAGGACGAGGTCGCCTACCGCGAACGATCGCGGACGAAGGCGGCGACTGTGGTAGTTTCGCAATGCTTGCTGATAGGTCGCAGTTCTGGCGAGGGCGATGTCGCGTGCTTCGTCCAGGGTGTCTATGTCGTCCTCAAGTGCGGCCTCGGCGTCCTGCTCATCGTAGGCCACTACTCGAGGTGCGTCGAACTTAAGATCATACGGCATGACCGCTTCGGCACCGTGTACCAAAAAGAAGGGCGTGTACTGTGTGGATCTGTTAGGCGTTGTGCGCAGACTCCATAGTACGGCGGGTAATTCCTCGGCCCAGGCGCCTGCCGCGCGTTTGAGCGGTACTAGGAGTCTTTTCTTCAAACCGCTGCATACCAGGCCGTTGGCCTTCTCCACCTGCCCGTGGGACTGCGGGTGAGCGACTGACGCGTACTTGAGTTTGATTCCTTGAGTCCTGCAGAAGTCCTGGAACTCCTCGGCTGTGAAATTGGTTCCGTTGTCTGTGATTATACTGTTGGGCACTCCGAAGCGAAAGATGATGGACTTGATGAAATTTATTGCCGAGGTTGCTGTGGCGTTTGTGACTGGGCCTGCTTCAATCCACTTGGTAAACTTGTCGACTGCCACTAGAAGGAAGGTGTGGCCGCCCCGTGAAGACTTCTTCAGCGGGCCGACCATGTCGAGTCCCCATTGGGCAAAGGGCCATGCTAATGGGATGGTCTTGAGTTCCGATGCTGGGGCGTGTGGCCTGGTCGCGTATTTTTGGCAACCCAGGCACTTCTTTACTATGTCCTCTGCATCCTGCATAGCTGTGGGCCAATAGAAACCGGCTCGCAGGGCCTTTGCCACGAGCGCCCGACTGCTCGCGTGATGTCCGCATGTTCCGGCGTGAATGTCTAGTAGTATTGCTCTCCTGTCCTCGGGTGCGATGCATCTCTGGAGGACCCCGGAGATACTTCTCTTGTAAAGTTCCTTGTTGATTATCGTGAACCCCCTGGAGCGCCTGGAGATGCGCTTTGCTTCGACTGAGTCCGCCGGTAACTCCTGGTGGAGGAGGTATGCAAGGAAAGGCTTCGTCCATGAAGGTTCTATGAGGAAGACTTCTACCAGCAGCGGAGCGGCCAATGTGCTGTCGGGCTGCTGCTCAGCCGTTGTTTGTTCAAGTGGAGCCGCTGGAGGCTCGGCTGGCCTCTCTGGTGCTGCTGGATTCTTTATCTTGACTGATCTCTCCTTGATACGTTCGAAGAAGACTCCGGGTGGGATGGGCTCCTTCTTGGACCCAATGTTGGCTAGTATGTCTGCTTCTTCGTTGCTCTCCCGGCCTACGTGTCGTAGTTCGCAGCCGTCGAAACTTCCCTCCATGATATTGTACATGTCGCGGTACGCCTGCATGTTATCTGCATTGGCGTCGCATTCCTTCATCGTTTGCTGTACCACGAGGTTGGAGTCCCCGTATATCATCAGTCGTGTCGCGCCACAAGCCTTGGCCATACGCATGCCGTGCAACAGTGCCTCATACTCTGCCTCGTTGTTTGAGGCTCTCTGAAAATCCATCTGGAGTATGTAATGCAGCTTGTCTCCCTTGGGGGAAGTCAAGATTACTCCAGCCGAGACGGGTTCGCAACCCAATCTGACTTCTTAAGTTCGCGGATGAACTTGGCATCCAGTAGTCTGTCAATCTCTCTTCCGACTGCTAGCCGCTTCGGCTCGGATAATCGCCGCATTGTCTTCTTGACTGGCTTCGTGCCTGGGTAGATTTGTAAGGCGTGCTCGGCGAGTTCCCTGGAAATACCTGGCATATCGGTTGGGTGCCAGGCGAACATTTCCCAGTGCTCACGGAGGAACTCGACGAGCGCGCCTTCCTATGCCTCGTTAAGGCTTGATGACACGAGGACTGTCTTGTCCATGTCGGTCGGGTGCACCTGATGTGCCCTCGTGTCGTTGTTGGCGCTAAAAGAATTTTCCGGTGCCGGCTTCTTGCCTTCGGGGAACAGTCTCCGGTCGTTATCCAGGGCGATTTCCGCAAGCTGTTCTTGCGCACCGAAGGACTCGGAGATTTTACTGAACTCTCTGTCGCAGTCATCTGACTTTCGGAAGTCCCCGCGGATGGTGATGACGCCCTTGGGACCGGGGAGCTTGAGCATCAGGTACGCATAATGAGGGACTGCCATGAATCGCGCGAACGCTGGCCGCCCGAGGATTACATGGTACTGAGATTTCCAGTCTACGACTTCGAACTCGATGCTTTCTTTCCTGAAGTGATCGGCGTCTCCGAAAACGACGTCGAGCCAGAGCGAGCCCAACGGATATACTGCTTTGCCTGGCACGATGCCGTGGAACGTGTTGTCCGATGGTTTCAGATTGGTGAGTGACAAGTTCATCTTACGCAATGTATCTGCGAAGACAATGTTGATGCCGCTGCCGCCGTCCATGAACACCTTGCTCATCCTGAAGCCCCCAACCAAGGCATGTAAAACCAGTGGGGCGTGGCCTGGCCGCGGTACTCGCGGGGGGTGATCCTCGCGGGTGAAGCCAATAGGAGTCTCTGAACCTCGAAGGTATTCCGGCGCGGGTGGTGGTGAAGTAGTTGCTAGGTGGACCTGCCTACTGATTAGCTTTTGGCATCGGTTTGACGGTCGCCGTTTCTGTATCATGTACATGGCCCCCCTGGTCTGCGGGTACTGTTCCTGAGTTGCGGCTGTGCTGTCCTGCCTCTGGTTTGCGTGGATTGCTCCCGCTATGTGCCCAGCAGGAGGGGGAGGTGGCCCTTCAGGTGCTGGTAGCGGTAGTGATAATCATGCGCTTCTTCGCATCTCAGCCTGAAGCGCTATGAAATCCCGACAGTCCTTGAGGAGGTGGGTTGCCGTGAGTTTACCATCTTCTCCCCTGAACATGTGCATTCTGCACGGGTCGTTGAGCTGTTCAGCCGGGGTTCGGAATGGGCGCTCCTCCCTGCGGGTTCCTCTTGGCTTCCACTCGCGCTTCCGGCTCCCGTCGTCTCGAGTTCTGTCACCGCGGTCATCGCGTGGAGTGTCTCCGCTTTGGGGATTACCCCGAATGCGACTGTCTGGGAAACTAGCTGCAACCAGCCCGATCCCGTCCGATTCGCCGTACGGTCGCTGCCTGTTGCGCCTGTCGTTCCGGCCGCGTCTGCCCCAACTACCCTGTTGGCAATCGTCGGGTGAAGGAACCCTGTCAGCTCGAACGGAGTCTTCTCCATCGGCCCATTTGTTGGCTATCTCCATCAGGTGCGCAATTGTCCTGGGATTCTCGCGTCCCAGTGCCTCCTGAAGGTCGTTGCGCCTCACTCCTTGAATGAATGCGAAGACGGCATTGTCCTCTGATATATCTGCTCCCGAATTTTTCAATGTGGTCCACCGCTGAATATACTCGCGGAGGGACTCGCCGGCCTTTTGCTTGCAGGCCCTTAGTTGTTGAAAAGAAGCGGGTCGATGGAAGGTGCAGGAAAAATTTCTCTTGAAGTCGCTACAGAAAGCGTCCCATGTTCCGTACGAGCTGCGCGGCAGGCTCCTGAGCCATGCTCGGGCTGATCCCGTGAGCATCAACTGTATGTATTTCATTGCGGTTGTTGTATTCCCTCGCTGACACGCGACCGCCGTGGTGTAATCCTCCAGCCAGGCTGATGGCTCTTGGGTTCCATCGAACTTGGGGGTTTCTGATGTTAGCCTGAATCTCTTGGGCATGCGAGTTTCCCGAACAGCAGTAGTGAAGCACATGGCTCCACATGGCTTGACCTCTGAGTCTGTGTACGAACTGCTTCGACTGGAGCCTGGGGTTCGACTGCGTTGTCTTCGCTGGTGCCTCTGCCTATTTACTGTTCGCTGAGTGATATAATTTCGGGCGTCGATTCCTTCCTCCACGTAGTCATGCTCGAAACCAGCGGCCTGCCGCTGCTGTCGGCGCTCCTCTCTGTCGCACCTCCGCTCTTCTCGCTCGCTGCGGCGGCGAGTGGCTCGCTCTTCTTCTGTTTCGGTCCTATCCCGACTGCTGCGATGACGGCGCCTGGACCTGCTTCTGTCCGGCTCTTCCCTGTCGCGCCCGTCACGGTGACGGCGCCTGGATCTGCTTGCTTCTGGTTCATCGTAGTTCCTGTCCTCACGATGCCGAGTGCCGTGATGTGTGTCGCCACCCTGGGGGGGTAAACGCGTCTGCTGGCCTGCTGCCGTTTGCTCGGGCGCCGTTGCTGGGCAGATTTTGACCAGGGCTGATCCCTGAACGGCCTGGCGTGGGGGCTGCGGGTACCAATGCTATTCCGATCGTTCCCAAGGCATCTATCTGTGCCATGTGAAGGCCGTACCGCGGGTCAGTTGACTCGGGTAGCGTAGATCTCAGGTAAGTTGCCACCGAGGCGACTGCTGCTGCGGTCGTCTGCGGCACCGGTATACCGTCGTCCGCAATTGTCATGAATCTCTGTCTGACGCTCGACGGTTGAAAACCCGCCGCAGCCGCCTGGGGCATGCGGGGGCGAGTTCTCACATGTTCTGCAGTTCCTGGCTCAAATCTTGTCGACTGGGACGACGAATTGTCCTGACGCCTTGCGCTGGCTGAGTCGGCCCGAGCCTGCCCTTGAGCGAGTTGGCGCTCTAACGCAATTAGCTCCAGATTTTTCTTGCGCAGTAGATACTGATAAGCTAATAAGTCATCCATAGGAGAGTTCTCTGGCATCACAGTCCCATTGTTGACGACGTTTTGAATTCGGACTGCCATCTCCTCTGTGATGGAGAGTTCCTTGTCGGCGCTAAGTCGGACCACCAACGGGTACTGAGTGGGCTCTGGCTCCCTGTGCTGAGGCGGGGTTGTAAACGCGCCTGATGCGCCGTTTACTACGAACACCTGACTGGCAGGACGGTTACGAGCGTTGCGTCCTTCGCGGCGCTGATCGCCATCCTCACTTGATGAAGAGTCGATGCCGCGCAAGACGGCTGCCACCTGAAAAACAGTGCAGTCGGAGCAATAGCAAGTAACGTCAGAACCGCCAGTTGACGAGGGGGCGGAGTTGAAGGCTGTCGGGGTCGTTGCAGGCGCGCAGTCGATAACGATGGGAGCCTGAGTCGGAGTAGAGTCGGCTGCGCTTGACATTGATGCAGAGGCGAAGTCGATGACGTTTGGAGCAGGTGCAGTCATTGCTTTTGTCCTCAAAGATCGGGTAGGGTCTGACACGTCGAGCGTTCCCCACTGATTGACAAGGAAACGGAAACTGCCAAACGTCAGATCCATACCTGAGTGAATATCGGCGAACGCTGATCGCTCGGCCGCAGAGTGTGGGCGGAAGTCAAAGGTGCCGAGGGTGTAGGGCCTCCGCAGATCTGGCAGTTTCCGGGTCGCCGGGGACGCTGAAGACGAAGTCGATGATGCAGATGACGGATCCGCCGAACCCGTGAGTCCAACACCTGTTCTTCCCACAGACGGCGCCAATTGACGAGTCATGGACTCGGCAAATCCCATGGTAGGTCACCCGGGTTGTATCTAAAGGAATCAGTATATGGGTGTTGGCAAGTTCGGCCGGTAACAAGCGAAGTTTTCGCTTGTTCGATTATCAATCTGAAGATCTGGTTACAATGGCTACTCGGCGGTTTTACAACTCGCTAGGGTTTCTAGATGAAGATTGCGTATGTCTGCTGGCTCCCTCCTGGCCTTTTTATAAGCGGCCAGGTCTCGGGAGTTTGAATACAACTCAACTTACAGATATAACTAATTCCAAGCCAATACGACTCCTTCTTTCTTGAGCCGCACTCTAGCCTTACTGGGCTGCCTTGCGCCATCCTGCGAGGTTGTCTTCATGGGCCACCGGGTGGGCCTTCCGGTAGTTTATACCTTATTATAGTAGCGTGGGTATACCCGTTGGGTATTACCACATCATTACGTGTTCTACAACAGCTATGCAAAAGATAATGGATTGAGCATTCGAAAGGATATAGTGAGGCGCAGCAAAGGTCCTTTGAAAGAATTACGGTTGAGGTGGTATGTTTGTTCTAGGGAAGGGAAGCGTGACAGCAAGTTGTGTACCGGCGAGGGACGCACCCGTAGGCTCAGAGCAGAGTCTCGTTGCGAATGCAACGCGCATCTAACCGTGAAATTTGATAGAAAGAGAAAGCTTTCGTATGTTTCAAGTTTTGATGACAATCACAATCACATATTAGCAAGGCCGGACGAGGTACCATTTCTTTGGTCACACAGAAAAATCAATGAGTGCCAGAAAGCTGAGATACTATCAATGGCAGCCCAAGGGGTTAGAAAGAGTGCGATCATGGATTCATTTATCGGCAAAAATGGATGGTTCGGCGGTGTAGGGTTCGTAAGGCGGGATTTGTACAACTCCTGCGCCAAGGAGAAGAGGAAGCTGCTTTCCCAAGGTGATGGTTCCACGGTCATAGGAATTATGGAGACCCGGAAGAAGAATGACCCCAGTTTTTTTTTTTGAGTACGAGGTAGATGACAAAGGACGTCTGAACAGAATGTTTTGGTGTGATGCCCAATCTCGTCAGGATTACAATGATTTCGGTGGCGTGCTGGTTTTTGACAGCACGTATAAGATGAATAGGTATGATATGCCTTTCATACCTTTTGTTGGTCTAAACAATCACCGGAAGACAACGGTTTTTGGATGTGGCATTGTTTTAGACGAGACTGAAGAGACATATGTGTGGCTGCTAAGAACATTCCTTAGAGCAATGTGTCAGCGGCAGCCAAAGAGTGTAATCACGGACGCCGACAATGCGATGATCAGAGCTATTCTTGAAGTCCTACCTGATGTGTGGCACCGTATTTGCTCATGGCATGTTGAAAAAAATATGAAGATACACCTTTGTTACAAGTCATTGAATGAGTTCAGAACTCTTCTGTACTACACCACCTCGCCTGCCACGTGGGAGCAAAGATGGCATGCCTTTGTAAGCAAATGGCAGACGAAATCAACGAAAACTTGGTTGAGGCGTATGTACAGGAAGAGGAGAATGTGGGCCGCCTCGTATCTGGCTGAAGGATATTGGTTAGGAATGAAAAGCAACCAAAGGAGTGAGAGTTTGAACTCGTGTCTTCACCTACACCTTGACGGAGAAATGACCCTAGTGGATATGGTTGTGCACTACGAGGTTGCCATTTTCCGTATCCGTGAGAACGAGGCGCGGGATGATTGCACGGCTTCACAGACTTGCCCGGTGCCAATTACTAGCTCCAAAGATCTTGAGGTAGCTGTTGCCCAGGCCTTCACTGCAGCAAACTTTTATATGCTGCAAGATGAGCTCAAGAAAATCAGCGGCATAGACATTTTAGAACAAAGCATTGGGTCAGACTCGGAGACGTTCATGCTGGCATGGCGAAATAACCACAAGAGTAAGTTTTACGTGGAATATAGACCTAAAAAATTGGATGATATGATCAGTTGCAGCTGCAAAAGGATGGTCCGAAGGGGTCTCCCTTGCAAGCATATTCTCCACGTACTTAAGATCCTGAATTTTACTGAGATACCAACCTGCTGTGTTCTTTGTCGATTCTCAAAAGATGCCAGGCATGGAATGCCTGCTAAGCGACAGAGCGACCTGTTTGCATTTGGTTGGTTTGGGGCAGCTGAAAGAATGAGATATAGCCAGGTCAGTGTGTTAGTGTCACAAGCTTTGCATGCTTCATGTAGACACCCGGCGTTGTTCGAACAGCTGCAGGACAGTTTGAAGGACGTGATTTCTAAGAATGCAGCGTCGGCTGGGCCAAGTTGTTTTGCAAGAAAAGAGGCAGAGTCTGGTGAAGCGCGCCGCTGCGAGGATCAGGGGAGAGGAGCGCGTGCGCGGAGTGGGCGTCGTGGGCGACGGATTTGTGCGCGCCTGTCGCGAACGGTTGGAGAGAAGAAGGCGCTCGCACACGCCCACGGAGCTATTGAGCCCGGCCCACATTCTGCCACGGACGAGCACGCGGTTGAATCACACTTTCCCGTTTCACTGGTTCCTTATAAAAGTCTGTGTTAACGTTTTGTTTTTTTCATGCAAGTACGAATTTATTTGAAAAAGCATAGCCGGGCTCGACTGGATTGCCGTTAGAATTCCCGGAGAAGGAAAGTTTCCGGCGCTAGCTCCGTATTTTCAGATATTCCGATCGTTTTGCCTAGTTAACGATGAACATGAACCGATCTTCCTTTTTTTGTCCGGTTTGCCCATGCATTGTCTGCAGCACTCTGGTATGTGGACGGGACAGTTAGTCCTTGTGCATTCACATGTGGATTCTAGGCCTTGCAATTGCAGCTTTCACAATTCCATCGGAAGCATTCTAGTCACAATGCCATGCGTTCTGTTGTCATTGTTCGTCCCCCTGTCCTATACCCATGCAAGCGTGTGGTGTTGGCACCGTCAACAATCCTTGTTGCTCATGGTATGAACGATACAACGATCGCCTCGTGTTTCTTGCCGCCGTCCCCGTCCATTGGAGCAACATTTTGAAATTTCAGCTCACAAATCTTAATCGTCTGCTAATTGTTCAAAACATTTACATTTTTATCACCGGTGCTCACACATCAAATTTTGTCATAATTAAGGCGTAAATTTGAAGGCTAAAGAAAAAAAGAAGTGGGATTATAGTAGATGCACTGATAATGTAGAGTTTGCCCTGTTGTAAAAAAACTGAAAATATAAAATCAAAGTTTAAAGAAAAATAGTTCTTTCCCCGTTGGGTACATATACCTGTTTTTAATGTCTGCTAAATTTGCTTAAAACAAGTAAAATTCCAAGCTAAGAGAACACTTATGGCTGTAAAAAAAAGAAATATAGCGCCTTTCCCCTTAAATTTCTCTTTTTGTGTAGACCAAAATACAATGTTGTTTAGACAAAACTTCTGGATATTAAAAAATGTTTTTATGTAGTTCTATACTCTATTTCAAATAAAGTTGATTCCTAGAAATATATTTTACGATGTTTTTAGAAAACGATAATGGTGCGGTCTTGAGTGACGACCACATTTCGATGTGTAGCTTCACTATTATGGACCCACAAAAGGAGAAATTTTAAAAATACAATGTTGTTTTTTGCACGGCCCACAAATGAAAAAAAATCTGTTGGACATTTAGAAAATACATCTATTGGAATTTACATAAATATATATCACACAAATATGTACGAGTGACCGGTCTCCTCTACCCCCCCCCCCCCCCCCCCCCCACCCACCACCACCACACACACAGTAGCTAGTGTGTGCCAATGTCCTATAACGGTTAGGCACTGTTGGTTCCGGGTCACATTTTCCAAACCTAAATTTTGCATGGTAGCAAAAAATATTGTGTTTGAAAAATTGGACACCAAAAAGTGTGGTGAATGTTCACATGATAGGTACATCACATTTACACTAAAAATTTGGGAATTGTGAAGTTTGCAAAAAACTGAACATAAAAATTTCCAACCTGACAAACATTTTTCTTGCAATGCGTGGCCACCAAAAAATAAGTGTGGAAAAGATACAAGTATATTCCGGAGAGCGCGAATTAGGCTCCGGGTTTCCATGGACAGTGTTACTTTAGAAAAAGGAATTAACAACTTAGATATTTCAAAAAAAATCTACTGTTTGGTATGTGGATACATTTACATGATCTACATATCTGCAAATGTTCCTGAAAAATAAGTTGCATTTTGGGCTAGATAAAAATGATACATTTATGGCCCTTGAAAAAAACTCGTTTTATCTTCGACATTTATCATTTTTTAGTAGATCACATATGAGAAAATATTTCGACGAAACCGGTGACGTACATGTACATGGTATATGTGTAGATGTAGCCATATGATTTATTTTGAGAATTATTTGAGATTTCAAAATGTTGGTTTGAGTTTATAAAATTAAGTGCTCCGTGAATCTCGGGTGCTAGTAAAAAAATTCGGTGTATACTTGGCTAGTATAATAAATACTTTCTTACCAGCATAACCAAGTGTAATACTGTATCACAAGATGCTTTATTTTCTTCTTTACGAGTCGAGTGAGAGAGTGAAAAGAATCGACTAGTCATTAATTTCCTAGCTAGACGCAGCTGACGACGTGGACGTCACCGGAGAACTACGCTGGGTGCTCTGCGGCGGCTGCCTCTTGTCGAGCTTGGTGAAGGAGGTGCCGTCGCACTCGAAGTCATCGTACCGCCGGAACAGCTCGGCGACGAGCATGCACGCGGTGGCGATGACGGCGTCCTTGGCGGCGCACTGCTTGTTCCCCACCGCGGCCTCCTCCGTCTCCGGCCCGTTGGACCAGTACACGTGCCGGAGCAGCGCCTCACCTTCCTCCCCGACGAACCTGTCGGCCACGAACTCCTCCGGCCGGTCGAACACCGCCGGGTCACGCATCGCCAGCGGCTGGTACCCGCACAGCATCTCCCCGGCGGACACCGCGAAGCCCTCGCCGCCGTGGGAGCGCAGCACGAAGTCCCGCCGCGCGCGCCCGAACTGCAGCGGCACGGGCGGCCGCGTCCGGAGCACCTCGTACACCGTCGACCGCACCAGCGGCATCCTCCCCTTCGCCACCGCCGCGAACCCGACCTCGCCGCCGGTTTCCTCCAGCGCGGCGCGGACCTCGTCCCGGAGCCGGGCGCGCAGCGCGCCGCAGTCGGGCTTGCCGATCTCGAGGACGAGGAACGGGAGGAAGACGGAGAAGCCGCCGAAGGCGTTGAAGCCGAGCACGAAGAGGATGTTGTTGACGGCGTCCTTGGAGGTGAGGCCGTGGCCGTCCACGCCGACGGCGACGGCCTCGGCGCCGTGCTTCTCGACGAAGCGGTAGAGCATGTCGTATCCCGGTTTGACGAGGACGGAGGGGAACGGGAAGGAGTGGAAGAGGAGCTCCTCGAGCGGCTGCGGGATGGCGCCGATCTTCTGCGTCGGCACCAGCTGGAGGCCCAGCCACACGTCGAGGATGTAGACGCCGAACCGGTGGACGAGGTCCTCGGCGGCGGTGTCGGCGCCGACCACCGCCTTGCACAGGAACCGGAAGATGCACTGCTGCAGCGGGACGATGAAGCCGGCGCCGCCCTCCTTGCCGGCGTCGAGGTCGGACTCGACGGCGTCGAGCATGCCGTCGACGCCCGCGAGGAACTCGGCGGCCCACACGCGGGAGCTGCGGCGGAGGAGGTCGATGGCGAAGGCCTTGGTGCGGGCGTGCTCGGGCTCCTCGGTGTCGAGGTACACGCCGACGCGTGTGCCGCCCGTGAAGGAGTCGGACGGGTTGTAGGGCCCGATGAGGCAGTCGCGCTTGTCGACGAGGGAGCTGTCGAAGAGCGCCGTGAATGCGGCGGAGTCGACGACGGCGACCACGCGCGGGTCGACGCCGAGGAAGAAGGGGAAGGTGGGCGGGATGTTGGCCCGGAAGACCGTGCTCCGGTGCTGCGCGGCGCGCCGGCGGAAGAACTCGTCGGGGCCCTGAAACCAGAAGTAGTCCAGACGGTCGCGGATGGGGCCGAGCACGGGGATGCCGTACCCTCCGGGGATCGGGCGCGGCGGCGGCGTCACCGCTGAGGTGGCCGCCGGCGAAAAGAGCGGCACCATGCCTGACGCTGGGATGTATGTGGTTCCGTTTGGTGGATCGCGAGCGAGCTAGATATAGATATCGCCAGCTAGTGTGTGGTATCGAGTGAGCTCAGTGGACCATCACTGAGATATCAGCAGCTCAGTGGTGGAGTAGAGTGAGCTTACCTGAGCAAGGGCGAGAGGTTGCCGATGCCGTGATAGTGACGCCAGCAGAGCGAGAGGATCATGTGGGGCTGATAAGTCTTTCTCTCTGTCTGGGCTAAAAAAAATTACTAATACATTTTTCTTAATCAATTTCAGAAATAATACACGGTTTGAGAAATTTACGGAAATAATACACTCTCAACCACAACGAGGCCGACAAGGACTTATCAGCCACGCCGTGACTACACTAATCGGCCACGCTGTGACCGATTAGTACGGCGGGTCCAGCAAGATGAATTGAATCAGAGGGTCTCTCTTGCCACAGAGGTAACACTATTATTTTTACAACTTTCCCAAACTGCGTATTGTTTATGAAATTTGTTAAGAAAAATGTATTATTAAAAAAAATAGCCTCTGTCTGGGGCGGTGAAATTAGGCACAGAATTGCGCATGAAGTTTTGTGGAATGATTCTAAAAGTTCAATTCGGTATCAGCACATTCCAAAGTTTAATATATTACTACATTATCTTGATGTTTTTTACAAATGCTCGTTTATGAGCTTCACTAACACATTATTACAAAGGTCTGAACTTGGATATAATTGTTTCATGCAAATTTAGTTTTCAATTTGTACACTTCAGCAGGTATACACGTTCTAAGTCATAAACTAAAAAATCATAATTGCGGTGTGCAAATTAATATTTTGATGTGTAATTGGGTAGGCAGTGGCAACTTCAGTTTGTTACTCGTGCTCGACTGAATATGTTTCAAGGTGGCAAGCTAAGGCCTTGTTTGTATACCGGATATTCGTAGAATTAGTTTTCCTTGAACTAAGATAACAATGTTGTACACTGGTTTAAGTTTACCGATCCATACATGGTACATACACGACCAGAATTATTATCAGAACCTTGTTTCCATTATGTCCCAAAACCTGTTTTTTTTTAACTTAGGATTAATTTTCTCAATCCAAACAACCTCTAAACAATGCACAGCTCCCCTCTAAGGAGGGTCGCATGGTTAGAGCATTAAAAAGAAGCTAGCTCAAGCAAAGTAACATATCATTAAAGAATTGGGCCATTGATAAAAACAATTCGACAACACATACATTGAGTATGATCTCGTCGGGGGGCATTATCTGCGGATGGACATACAGGGGGTGATTTTTTTTCCAGTTTGGCTGGAAATGCTTTAGTGGGCCAATGCAAACAAGAATTACTAGTATATGGTTATCCAAGTAAGTAGTCCATCCGTTCTAATTTATAAGCCCAAAGACTTACTCTCGCGCGCGCGTTATCTCGGCGAATCGAACGGCCGGGCTACACGACAAGCTTATCCTCACGAGTTATTACTGTCCGACATCCGCACCGCAGCCAACTTCCGCAGCGGCCGCACGGCGCCTCTCGCTCGAGAAACTCTACGCGGCCGCGGCCGGAGGAGCCGGGGAAGCACTCGATGCCGGCCTCCTCGCCCCCGCCCACGCTGCCCTCGCCTTCCGCCGCCGCCGCCATGCCGCCGGTCACGTCGCTCGAGCGCACCGTGCGCACGCTCGACCGGCAGATCCCGACTCCGACGACGCGGACGCATTCCTCGACGCAGTGGACGACCTCATCCACACCGTGCAGGAGCTGGACGCCACCGGGACCAACCGCGGGCTGCTCGACCGCGCCGACGAGCTGCTGAGCCGGATTCCGCCGTGGTCGCGGCCATCTCGCCGCTCGCTGCTGCGCTATTGACCACCGGAAGCATAAAGCGCCTCCCAGGTCGCGCAGACCCAGAGCATAACGCGTGATCCCTATCCGTGCGCTGCGTCGGGATTCTCCATTGCTGGAATTGGGGAGACGGCAATACAGGTTGCAGTTTACTGAAACTGTTGGCTAGTGATGCGATTCTTGAGACAAGAAAAGGTTAAAAGACCTGGTCTTTTCGGCCAATTTGCCTAATGTTGTTATACAGTTGCTTAATGTTGTTATACAGTTCTTTTAACCTGAGATTCAATGTTGTTATACAGTTGCCTAGTGCTGTAATGCTGTTATACAGTTGCCTAATGCTGTTATACAGTTGCTTCGATTGGAAGACGACGGTGGATTGTCTTGGTCCTTGCTGCAAATGGGCCTAACGCTTTTTCTGAGATTACAAATCAGCCTCAATTGATCTGGACGTGAGAACCATAGACAGTAAAAAGGAGGGAACTAACCTGGATTGGGCCCAAAATCCCTAGAAGTTTTTTTTTAGAGCAATTTCTCCGGCAAGTTTTTTAAGCAAGTTGTTGGCATCCCCCGCAACTCATATGACCGGTAAAAGTTGCTTACTGTTGTTATAAATTTGTCTACCAGTATACAATTGTTGACTACTGGTATTGATAAGTTGCCTACATTTTTGCCTACCGCTATTGTATAGTTGCCTACCATGGTTGTATCGTTGTCTATGAAAGTTGTGTGCACCTCATATGAAAGTTGTACTTAACTGTTGTTAAGTTGCTTACCGTTGTTATTATGTTGCCTTAAACACATACCAATGTTGATTGCTGTTGGTGATAAGTTGTTTTAATGCACACTAGAATTGCTTACCACGGTTATGAGATAGCCTCAATCCACATCAAATTTATTTCGACTCGTATCAAAGTTGCTTATGATTATCGTGGAGTTGCTTTCTGTTGTTGAGAAGTTTTCTCAACACACACTAAAGTTGCTTATTGTTCTTGCGAAATTTTCTCGATGCACAACGAAGTTGTTTCGCCTCGTATTAAAGTCGATTATGATTACTGTGGAGTTGCTTGCTATTGTTAAGAAGTTGTCTGAATGCACAATAAATTGATTCAAAACTGGCCATCTGTCATTACGAAGTTGCGTACCAATTTTGATAAGTTGTTATTGGCTATTTTTTATAAGTTGTCGATAAGTTGTATACTGTTGTTTTAAAATTGCATTAACGGTAATTATTGTTAAGTTATATACCGTTAATTAACGGTAATTAACGGTAAAATTGTTTTGGCTTGTATCGAAGTTGACTTTTGTTGTTGTGGAGTTGATTTCCTGTATTGTGAAGCTGTCAGATCACATAACAACATTGCTTATCATTGTGTGAAGTTGGTTCGATGCACATTAAAATTGCTTCACCGACAGCGATAAATACACACCGGTCATCTCAACGAACCACCCGCGCACCCTCTCCACCTCTGTCTCCGGCCGTCTCTCCGCCCACTTCTGGCCGCCGGCATGCATGCAACTAAGGACAACGACTTGTTGCCTAAAATATTCTAATATTTTCTCAACTCTATCAATGTGTTGCCTAATTTGCATATTGATGATTTCATGTTTCTTGATCGCACATCAAAAATGGGTTTCCTCGTGCCAAAGTTGCCTTCCGATAGCGTTGTAATTCTTTTATTACACTAAATTTGCTTCTCCTTTTACTGAATTTATTTTCATTTGTTGTAAAGTTGCCTAACAATGTTGTCATGTTTATTGATCGCATGGCAAAAATGTTTTTCTTGAAACAAAGTTGCCTTTGGATGACGTCGTATTGCTTCATCGCACACTAAATTTGCTTCTACTTGTACTTGTCATTTGTTGTAAAGTTTCCTAACGATGTTGTCATGTTTATTGATCGCACACTAAAAATGGTTTTTCTCATACTAAAGTTGCCTACCCATGTTGTCGTCTTGCTTTATTTCACACTAAAGTTAGTTCTCTTTGTACTGAATTTTCCTTTTAATTCGTGATGAAGCAACATTTATTTGCGACAAAGAAACTACTATAAGATTGTAAGCAATTAAATTGTCTAAATTGAGCAACCGTTATGTACTATTATGCAAGAAACAAACAAAAATAGACAACAAACGCATTAGAAAATATTTTGGGCCAAATTCAAACGAGCCACTCTTTTTATTTCTCCACTCTCACATCTAGCCCAAACCCAAACGAGGCCCATCTACAGCCTTGGTCATCACTCGTTTTCCACCGAGAGTCCCAGAGCCCCTTACGTGGTCGTCTTCCCCACTACCTCGCTAGCAGCGATCTCCTCTGCTCCAATTCCCCACAAGAGATGTCGTTATTTGCCACGTTCTATTGTTCCTGGGCTGCTGGTCCTCCTGCTGCTCCTTGCCAGAGGCGCGGTTGCCGCAGAGGATGAAGAGAACGCCGCCGGGGCAGGAGAACCAGTGGCGTGGGAGCCTAGATGCAGGGGATTGGCGGCGGTTCCCATCCCGGTGGCGGCCGCGAGTACTGGCAGGTGGCAGGTGGACCCACACGTAGTCGGCGGACCGGTAGCATGGCCAGGAGCCTAGCTCTCGCCGGGATTTGGTCGGGGTGAGGAGATAGAAAGAGGGTGGCGCGCGGTGGCGGTGATAACCAGAGCAAGGGGCGGGGCGATGCATGTTATTGGAGAATCGGAGATTGGTGCCGGCCAGAGCGCGCGGCGACCTGAGATGGTGCTAGGGTGAAGCGCGGTGGCCGCCGGAGATGGGGGGTGGGGAGGAGAGCGTTAGCGGCCGGAGATGGAGGCGGGGAGGAGCACGTCGTCGTCCTGAGACGGAGGCGGAGTGGACCACGCCGTTGGCCACAAATGGAAGATCTAGGCCGTGCGTGGTCAGTTGATTTTTCGTGGCCTTTTTCTTTTTTAGTGAGGTGGGGACAAATCCTTGCCTTTTCTGCAGGGCCGTTGGGCACGACGAACCAATGGACGGCCATTACCTAGACGTGTCCATTTATAAGACATTTAAGATATTTTTATATGTGCTTGGTAAATCCGTGAATCTACACACTGAAATTCATGTAGGTACATCCGAAGAAGAACAATCTTATATTTCGGAATGGAGTTTAGTAAATTTTAGACCACTTGATGGAGTAATAACACCCCAACCAGCACGCTACAAATTTAGCTACGATTTCTTTAACTATTTTCCGAAAGTAGAAGATAACTAAACATAATAATTAATTGCCATCTCATTCTTAATGATGTGCTACAAAATGTGGAAGGATACACACGACAAACTTAGGCAATGATTAATGTATACCAATTAATAATTATTATATTAATTGCCAGTTATCTTGTGGAGTGCATTAAATTTTTGTTGTGTATATATGTATATTTCCGTTGGTGGATAGATCATGCATTAGTGGTTATAGGAAACACAATTTCCCTCATAGACCAGAACACCGTGGGTTGTGTTGCATCATTTGTATGGATACGTACATGAATCTTGCCCGTTCACCAGTTGCGCTCACGGTTCTTCTTCTCATGTGCTTTTCTACTATCCAGGCAGAATGTAAGCTCTAGATTATTCGGTCAAAATATTGCTCTACAGTTCCTAAAAGTGGATAACTGTAGCTACTTTTCCTCAATGTATATTAGTCTCTCGGTTGACCTATAGCAGTCAGTACACATATCGTGTATAATCTTTTGACCTTGTTAGAGATAGGATGTGTTAAGAGATTATTCTTATACTTATAATTAGACCCATTTCTTGCTTGTTCTGGAGACATGAATGAATACTAATAAATCTTTTTTTCTTTAAAAAAAAAAAAAAAAAAAAAAAAAAAAAAGAGACCAGCCAGGACTAGCCCTTGGCGGTTTTTATATTAAGCTTTCAGCGCACAGAAGTGCCATCGGTGAGTACGCACCCGCCAGCGAGCGCTGGGGCTCGAACTCGTGCGGTCGGGCATCACAGGTATCAACACCTGGTAGCCATCCGGGCCAAGCCTCGGTTCTCGTTTTTTTTTTTCAAATTCCATAGGCAGAATCATTGAAGACGTGAACAACAAGAAGATAAATTTACCATACGGACTATGTGGCCATCAAACAGATATTCCAGCCTGCAAGAACCGCTCCTTCTGCTACTGTTGTTTGGTTAAATACGTCTGTTATCAAACAATGGAAGCATGCACGGCCCATTGTGGAACATTTTCTTCTGCTTCTTCTTCCCCGACCCAACCTCCTCCTCCTTTGCCCTCCAATCAGATCTAATTATATATTGTTAGTAGAGATAAAATACTTTTGATGCATGTATTGATGAACATTTAGAATAAGAAACTATTTGCCGGCCGTGAGGTGATACTTGTATTCTCGTGTCGTCAGTTAGGTCTAGGGTGCTCGACTCTCGAGTCGTCCCGAGAAGCATTTGTACCTGATATGAATATGCTTCTGCCACAAAGGGAAGCAACGCCGGTATGACTGCCATAGTTGCAAGGCCTCGACTATGTGATCTAATCTGCGCGTTTGCCCAAAAGCGATTAACTGTCAGCTTAATATTCTTTATAGATACGAACGATATATGAACGTCTTATCTTGTGAGTTTAATTATGAATATGACGGCTCTGGCATGCTTAAGTGATGCCAAAGTTCCATCAAAATGTCACACTAATTTTGGGGTGCAAAATCACTCATACTAATTGTAAGGTGGGTTCTCACACTAATAGTGCACAGAAAATAACAGTCTGCATGAACTCTCTTACTATATACTATGTGGGGTTCTTTCCTCAAGTATTACACCTTGTTCAATTCTATGTGTTCGTATTTTTGTACTCCCTCCGATCCATAAAAAGTGTCGCTCATCTAGTACAAAGTTTATACTAGCTTAGTACAAAATAGACGACACTTTTTATGGATCGGAGGGAGTACTTATATTCAGATCTTGGAGGATACCAAAAGCATCAAGGATCTGGCATACCCACTTCGCAAATCTTGGGTTCTATGCACATATGATCGAAACTTCTCTTCGCTAAATCTACCCTGGGTTACTCGGGCGAGCAGGCCGAATGGGTCTAGCCGTGATCCTTTTTGGGCATGACTGCGACACTTCATGTAGTACACGTGCTCTATAGGTGCAGCTCATACGCCGAGCCATCGATAAACATACCAATAGACTACACCCAGATATCGGTCATGTTCTCTGAAGCATTAAAGATTGTTCATTTCCATAAGTATTTAGCCGCTACTGGTACATCGAAAGAACCAAAATGTCTAACATTTCAAAAGACAAGATATGTCATCTCTTGGGGTTCCGTATCTTGGTACTGGAGGACATGGCAGCAGACAAAACAATGGGAGATCACGTACGGTAGCGAAACGCTGAAAATTAGAGATAAATGTCACCGAAATAGCTTGGAGGATGGGTTGGAGATCACCGATCAACTACTCGATATAAGAAGGAAAAAACATCAAACTAATTGTATTGCGCAGAGTATAATTAGATGTACCAGTAGTACCTAATGGTTTTGGAGTAAGAGTTATATGGAGTGGTGGATTTTTATGTAAGTTTTAAATCAAGTGTACTTGTGTGGCTGTGTGAGAAGATTCAGCAAGAATATAATGGTGTACCTCTGGTTTACTTCCTTTAGTGTTGTTTGTTCATTACATGATTTGTACCACTGCAGGCTGGTTTTGCTGGCCTCACGGTGCTCAGGTACTGTTCATGTACAGTACTTTGATCCGTGTCGGCGCTTCCCAATACGACGGTCCGTGCGGTCATTTTGCACGAAAGTACCTACGTTATCTAGAAATTACGGATCGATCCACCTATATATGAGACCAGCCCGTAACCCTAGATCCAAATCATGCTCCATTTTCCCCACCCGTTTCCCCACGACACGTCCTCCGCCCAGACGCCGCCGCCGCCGCCCAGTCGCCTTCCCCCCTCTGCACATGCCGGCAAACCGCCCCTTCCCCGACGTCTCGCGCTACCATGTCCCGTTGTCGTTGAATCCTCGACATCGTTCCTCACCCCGCCGTGGCCGGCCTCCTGGTTTTCCTCCTCCTTCAGCTCCTCACCACCAGCGGCTCGTCTCCATCTCGGCTCCATCTCGAGCAAGGACGGAGAGAGCAGCCTCACCGGCTTGGCGGCCTGCAGATTTGGGGCCAGCAGGCTGTGCTGCTTGTCCGGAAGGACCTCGACGGCCTCCGAGCACTCATCATACGGAGAAGATCGAGGAGAGTCGGTGCTCGCGAACCGTACATCAAAAAGTGGTAGTAACTCAATAGCACATCGGTGCTCGTTAATTTTTTCTGTAAAATACATTTCTTTGTTTCACTATATAGCTATATATAAACATTTTTATGTAAGCCAGAAATTTTGTCAACATTGTATTTTTTGGTGTACACAAAAAAAGAAATTTAAGGGGAAAGGAACTATTTTCCTTTTGTTCACAGCCACAAGTGTTTTCTTAGCTTGGAATTAAACTTGTGTTAAGAAAATTTGACAGACATGTAAAAAACATGTGTATGTACCCAACGGGGAAAGAAATAGTTTTTCTTTAAACTTAAATTTAACATTTTAAATATTTCTGAACTGAAACTTCAAAATGTTGCTCCAATAGGCGGGGAGGGCGGCAAGAAACACGAGGCGGTCGGTGTATCATTCGTACAACCGGCAACAAGGATTGTTGATGGCGACAACACCACACGCTTGCATGGGTAAAGGATAGGGGACGAACAATGACAGCAGAATCGCATGGGGATGAAAAAATGTTACCAACTAAAATGTTCCCGATGGAATTGTGTCCTGTAGAAATATATGTTGCAATTGCAAGGTCTAGAATCCACATGTGAATGCACAAGACTAGCTGTCCCATCCAAATACCCAGAGTGCTGCAGATCGACAATGCATGGGCAAGCCAGACAAGAAAAGGCCAACAATAATCCAAGGCTTGAAAGCTGCCGATGATGCATGTTCACGGCACGGCGCAACAGGAGATATGTGCAAGCAAACAAGTTTCCAAGATTCTGAATAGATAACACGAGAGAAAAATGAGAGGAGAAGAATGGAAGCAAGGACATGTTGTGAAGCAGGACAACATGGAAATCAGATGCACAAAATGATTTGGAGAAAACAAAGAGGAAATACAAAAAAATCAAAACATGGCAGTTTTCATACTTTTGTATCGTAGGCGCTATTCTTAGAGCAACTCTAGCGGACCCTACATCTGCAAAATAACTGCTGTTTTGCAGAGCGGCCAAAGCTCGGGGTAGGGGCGACGCTCGGCGAGGGCGGGGCCGGAGCTCGGGGCAAGGGCGGCGAGCAACGAGCTCGGAGCAAGGCCGGATGCGGGGGAGGCGGTGACGGTGGCGCTGGACGCGGGGTCGGCGCTGGAGACAACGGCGGCGTCGGAAGCGGGGGCGGCGGTGGCCGGGAGGCAGTTTGACGTTAGAGAAGAACCGGATATTTGACGTTGGAGAAGAATAAGAAAAAAAAAAGGGTTGAGTGGGAATATTTCAAGCATATTTGATTTTGTGGTTCTAGTATACAAGATCTAGTTTGTGTTGCCGCCTTTTTCCCGAAAAAAGGCTATGCAGTTCCCTGCATATGCGTTTTGCAGTTCCGAAATATGCGGTGTCTACTAGAAATGCTCTTATCAGCCTGATGACCCATGACTTAATCTGAGATTTATCGGTAACTAAACTAAAATCTAAATTATATTATGTTTTAATATTTTTTTATTCGACTGTATCTAAAACATCTTAGTGTGTAGCTTCACTCATTTTAAATCGTATGTAGTAAATATTCATAGAACATCTTATAATTTGGAGCGGAGGGAATACATACTACTCCCTATCGGAGGGAATACATACTACTCCCTACGATCCATAATAAATATCACTCGTCTACTTAAAAAATTATACTAGCTTCGTACAAAATTCGGTGACTTTTTTTATAAATCGGAGGGAGTAGCATTCGAACATACCGACCCAAACTAAGCGACTGGGATTTGTATGCACACCCAACCCAAACTCAACTATCTTCTATCTCCACCAAAACTCAATCATAATCATATCTCCTAAAAGCTACAAGCATTTTTCAGATCATCCAATTCTTTATTTTAGATTAACCTCTTAAAAAACAACTATGCATCAGAGCATACTCTTTATTTTTTTAGCATCAGATTACCCTCTTCATTATTTATCGTTTTGAGAATCAGATTATCCTCTTCATGGCATGTATTGATATGGACCTCTTAGTTATGCGGCCCATCAAGTTTGAAGTTAGGCCCAGTTATGCGGCCCATCAATTTGTAATTCGTTCAAAGTCGAAACAGAAGTCGACAAGAGCGGAAGCTCACGCCCTATCCGAGACGGCGGCGGGAGAAAGCGCCGGCGATGGCGAACCCGACGAAGGAGCCGGCGACGAGCCCACGGATTCTATGTCGTACCTCTTCACCAACGTTCCCCGCTCATGGTCCGACACGAGGTCCAGGTTCGTTCACCACGCGGCCTTCACATATTTCGTTGATTGCAGTTGTATCCTGTATGCACGAATGAACTCAGAAGAGCAGCAATCTGATTCTTAGAGATTTACGCGTCCAGTTTCCGGGCTTTGATTTGGTAAATCCACATCGGCCGAACAGTAACAGGCTTAAGTTTTACAAACCCACTTAAATCATTACAAAAAGGCAGAGCCTGCTGAAGCAGACCCAACAAAAAACACTAAACCTGCTGAGAGCATCCCCACTCGTCCCCCAAACCCAAAATGGGGGCTGAGGAGTGAGAAAATCGCTCCAGTCACAGCCCCTATATACCTTTTTTTTTTTTGCGTCGGAGAGAGAAACTCTTATATCCGACGCCCCCGGTCCAAACAAGCGGGAGCGCCGGCTAACCTCCAAGTACTACAATACTGTGCCGCGTGTCTTTTCTGGCCCACTCCCTCGTTCTTTTCCTCCACCGCACTGCTTCTGGACGCGCGCGCCGCCCGCTCCACGCGTCCCCGGGGAGGCCGGATCCCCGCACCCCGTTATTGTCTCGCCGCCGAGCACCGCTGCCCGGCCGCGTACGAAGACGGCGTGGACGTGCTCCGCTACCTCAGCACCACACGCCTCCAGGACGACCTCGCCTGCTGCTGCTGCAGAGCTTAGAGCTGTCCACTCCCACGCCGCCCGCGCGCGCCACCACGGTCGCCATCCAGGCCGTCGCCCGCGCCGTGGACCTCGCCCACTTCCGCACCATGCTCCTCTACGACGCCGCCTCCGAAAATCGCGCCTACGACGAGGTCCTCGCCGACTGCGAGCGCGGCCGCCGTCGTCGTGGAGTTGCTGGTGGACGGAGTTCTCACCTGCCTGCATCGGCGATGCGGGAGGCGACGCGACATCTCCAGGGCGGCGGATGGAGTTCTTACCTGCCTGCATCGGCGATGCGGGAGCCGAGGCGACATCTCCAGGGCGGCCGCGGTGGCGAGGTAGGAGCCGTTGGCGGAGACGAGGCGGGAGCCGCAGGCGGAGATCGAGGTGCGGTCGCTGCTCTCAGGCTCATGGATCAGGTGCGAGCATTCTGGCTCACTCTGCCCGCCGCTGCTTGCCGCTCCTCACGTACCACAACGAGCTCGCCGCTGCTGCTTGCCCGCGAGGTGTTTGTTAAAATGTCACGCAACTAAAATTTTTGGTATGGGGGCTGTGACTGGTGCTTTACTCTCCCCTATAAAAAAAATTTAGCCGGCACCTCCCCATACGAAAAACGCCGGAGGTCATATGGGGCTTCACGACTGGGGATGCTCTTAATCCTGGCAGGTGCTGATCTCGCTCATGCCTGTCGGACAACTCATTCATTCTCCTGAAGCCGTTGCGGAAGGGCTGGCACGTGCTGCATGGAGGTCGACCTTGAAGGAGCACAATGCTCACATCTTCAGGAACTGAAGGGTGTGGTTTTTCAGGAAGCCAAGCTATGGATGAAAATCTACAAAACTAACCCTCGGATGAAACTTTAACGGAAAATGAACATATTTAAAAAATAATTCTGAATCTAACCCTTTATTGCAGCGCTTGTCTCGGGTGCGTTACCCTTCACATGATAGCACCCTAGGCTACGGCGTTGTGCCCCTGCCAACGTGACAATGTCAGCCCCAGACCATCGCAAAAGTCCTAAGTCAAAGAGGGTAGCACCCCAGTCTGGGGCGCTACACTCAATAAGGGTAGCGCTCTTGTCTCTTGTCTATGGCGCTATACCATCTAAACCTGTAATTTCAAACCCCTAGAACTTTCTATTTACAAATCGAAATGACGTATATCTTTTTCCTCCGGGTCACCAATTAAATTATCTTTCCAATGCCACAGGTATTATGCCGTTCAAGGGTAGCGCCCTAGACCTAGGCGCAAACCTTCTTGACTTAGGATTTTCGTGATGGTTTGGGGCGATGTTGCCACGTTGGCAGGGGCATAACGCCCCAGCCTAGGGCGTTAACAAAAAGGGTTAGATTCAAAACTATTTTTGAAATAGGTTCATTTTGCCTGAAGTTTCGTCTCAGGGTCAGTTAAGTGTATTTTCACAAGCTATGGCGCGAAGCAGGGCCCTCAGCTGCGATCAGCCTTCTCCAAAGACCATGGGAACCAGACTGAATTTCTACCGCTACAAACTCATAGCTGTGCCTTTCCTTTTGTTGTTTCGGTGTCTGTCCCTTAGCCTGTCTAGCAAACCTGTACTCTGTACACTTCTTCTATAATATAATCAACTAAAAGTAGCTCCATCAGCATTTTCGTCAATAATAAAGAGCAAGCTGGCAAATCCAATTTCAACTAAGCTGGACAAACCAACCAAGCACTGCATGCTTCTTTAATCATCAACAAGATGAGGACTTGACCAGCCGGGGACGGCCGTGGTGCCTTGCCGGCCGGCGGGACGGCATGCCTCCAAATGTCGAGTTCCACTTCCACACAAACCAACGCGCTCTACATACGATTTGCCACCATATATCTGTGTTGGGTGTGCGGGTTTTTCTGCACACGAATCACAGTCCGGCCGGGACGATGACCAGACAAACCCACACACACCTCGCCGGCTCTGTCGTGCTCTTCCTGCTGGCGGCCACCGTCCGGGCGAACCTTGTTAGCCCCGGGCTGTCCTCGGAGGCGGATGCCCTTTTGGCATGGAAGGCCAGCCTTGCCGGCACAGCCGCGTTGTCCAACTGGGGATCCAACAGAGATAAGGGATTTGACAACCCCGCCTGCACCTGGTTCGGTGTGCACTGCAACGGCAGTCTTCTCGTAGCCCTAGGGCTTGGAGGGCTCGGTCTCACCGGTGGGCTCGAAACATTCAACACCACAGCACTCCCCGTGCTCATCTCTTTGGATCTCAGTGGGAACAACCTCAGAGGCGCCATCCCAGCCAGAATCTCGCGGCTCCACCATCTCAAAGTACTCGATCTCAGCAGCAACCGCTTCAACAGCTCCATCCCGCCGCAGCTGGGAGACATGCACAGCCTCGTCAACCTCTTTCTCGACAACAACAGCCTTGTTGGCGAAATCTCGAACCGCCTGTGCGGGCTTCCCTACATCCAGCAGCTAGGCTTGTCGAACAATCGGCTCACTGGGAAACTCCCAGCATGCTTATGCAACCTCCAATCTCTATCGTCCCTGGACCTGTCGAACAATCGGCTGACCGGGATGTTCCCAACCTGCTTGTACAACCTCCATTCTCTTTCATATTTGGACCTTTCCAACAACATGCTCTTTGGGAAGCTCCCAGCCTGCTTGCGCAACCTCCATTCTATGGAGTATATGGATTTGTCGAACAACCGGTTCACCGGAAACCTCCCAGCCGGCTTGTGCAACGTCCATTCTATGGAGTATATGGATCTGTCAAGCAATAGGCTCACTGGAGAGCTCCCATCATGCTTATGCAACCTCAGTTCTCTGTCAATCATGTACCTGTCAAACAATCAGCTCACCGGGGCTCTCCCAGCCTGCTTGTGCAACCTCCACTCTATGGAGGATATGGATGTGTCGAGCAACCGATTCACTGGAAAGCTCCCAGCCTGCTTGTTCAACATCCATTCTCTGTTAATCATGGACCTGTCAAACAACTCGCTCTCTGGGAAGATACCAACCTGCATCCATTTTCTGACTTTTCTGGACCTTTCCAACAACATGCTCTCTGGGAAGCTCCCAGCCAGGCTGGGCACCCTCAGTTATTTGGTGTACATGGACCTCTCCAACAACATGTTCTCTGGGACACTCCCACCAAGCATGGCCAATCTCTCTTCTCTAATGTACATAGACCTGTCGAACAACCAGCTCACTGGGAGGCTTCCAAACAACTGGTGGAACATGCAGGCTGTCGTGTTCATGGACCTGTCCTACAACTCCTTCTCAGGTGAAATCCCCAACTCTAAGCCAAGCCACAATTGCTCACTTAGGTCGCTTTATCTTGCTAAAAATGAGTTTGTGGGTCCTTTCCCGACAGTCCTAAGGCGCTGCAATTTGCTAGCGACCCTGGACATCGGGAACAACATGTTCTTTGGTGGTATCCCTCCATGGATCGGGACTCATATACAATCATTGAGAATACTTAGACTCCAATCAAACAATTTCACCGGAGAAATTCCGCCCGACTTAGCGAAACTTTCACAACTTCAGCTACTCGACATGGCAAACAATAGCTTGACCGGGTCAGTTCCCTCTACTTTTAGTAATTTCACCTCCATGATGCTTCCAAGTCCGTGGATTCCAGAACCGCACGGCCCGGTGAGATACAAAGATAGAATCGGAAGAATCTATGTTACCTGGAAGGGTCAGGAGCTTATTTTCCAGAGAACAATCTGGTTGTTAACCGGCATTGATTTGTCTGGCAATTTTCTTTCTCAGTGCATTCCAGAAAACTTAACCGACCTTCGGGGCCTCCGGTTTCTGAACCTGTCAAGAAACCATTTATCTTGTGGTATTCCTAAAGATATTGGTAGTTTGAATTTTCTTGAGTCCCTTGATCTTTCATCTAATGAGCTTTCAGGAAAAATCCCTCCGAGCATTTCAAACTTATTAGGGCTCAGCATGTTTAATGTCTCGAACAATCATTTATTCGGCAAGATACCGAGTGGCAGTCAAATTCAGACCTTAACTGACCCATCGATTTACTCCAACAATTCTGGGTTGTGTGGATTTCCTCTAGACATTCCGTGTGAAACTACTTTGTTTCCTCGTCATGAGAAAACTGGTGAAGCGGAGGACCATTGGATGTACTATTTTGTTATTGTTGGTGTTGTGTTTGGTTTTTGGGTATGGTTTGGGACACTCTTTGCACTTAAGGCATGGAGATGTACTTTTCTCTTATTCGTCGATGACATGCAGTGTAAGATTACGAAAAAAGTTATAGCATAGTATGTGTTCTCTAGATTCTAACATCGACAAAGATGTTTATGTATACATAACTTATTTATTTTGTGATGGAATAGACAAAAAGTTCCCTTCAATTTCTCATGTGTGGGAAGGGAAAACATACCATACATATTTCGGCTTGAAAGATAAGGAAATCCAACATGCCCGAGATCAGTCTCCAATGTGAGATAATGTATCAAAATAACATATAGAGAAAACAATCGGAAGGCTCTTGAACGAAATACATAAAGACCTGAATGAACCGTGATAAGGAAAATACAAAGGCCCCATGGAAATCCGGATCTTCAATAAAAATGAGGATACAACAGAGTTCCATGGTTAGCAATATATTTTTGCGAGGATTTGAATTGCTAAGCAAATTAGAGATAGGTATTTCAATTATTACGCTTTAAGGAAGACAAGCGGTCGGGCTCCAAAGCTACAAAACTTTGCTGCTCACGTCCTCTGCCCCTTCGTCGCCCCCATTCACTGTCTCCAACCCTTTAGGTCCATCTCCGTGCCCAGATCTCGCACAAAGCCTGCCGAAACGGTCGTGTCTCACATGTTGCGTTGTTGCGCTTATAGCAGACAAACCAGATCACAACAACCACCTCTAGGTGGTGGCACAATAGGGGAAAACATTCAGGAGAGAAGGCATGAGAGTGGAAAGGGTAAGGTACGGCTTCCAATTGGAAGGTGTGGCCTCAGTGGCAGCAGCAGAGGGGGTAGAATAGGGGAGCGAACTTTTTTAGAAAAAATAACACGAATGTTGACGTAGTGGGACCGTCTGTAAAGATAACAGCCAAACCGACTAGCTTGGCTAGATCTCACATCAGCTAATGTCAAGTGCTTCCAGTGGTGCAGAAATAGCGAATTCGTTTGAGTAAGTGGTGTTTTGATAATTTAAAAATGAAATCTAACGACACAGTCCGAATTTCCTCAATAAGTAGCGAGACTGTCCGTTAATTTGCCTAAACGATAAATTTATATATTTCCAAGAGCAAGCTAGCAATCCCATTAACATCTAACAAGGTGATGTTGATAGTTTGCATCTTGAGATAAAAACAATTAGTGTACTCAGCGGAGTTTTACTTATAATAGGTTATAGATTCCTAAGAGCAAGCTAGCAATCCTATTGACATCTAAGTGGACGAAAATGCAGAACGCCACCATCAAACTTGGTTATTTTTTTTCACCAGTCGCGGTGCATGCAATTGCCGTCCGTGGACGGGCTGCATCCAAATTAGATGTCGAGTCAAGGACGGCCGGACGCTACAAATGTCGAGTTCTACACGAACGGCCTGCATTCCAAACAAATGCATGGAGGCGCCTTTTGCCGCCGTATGTATCGTACCTGTGCTAGTTCTAGTGTGTTTTTCCCTACTGCTACTGGCTCGGCGTTCCGTGCGACGATCGACAGCTTCCACACAGATCGCATACAAGTAGATGGCTTTCCCATAGCTCATCATGCTGAACCTCGCTAGGAATGACCTGGGCGGCGACATACCGGCCAGCATCTCACGGCTGCGCTGCCTCCACATCCTTCACCTCAGCAAGAACATGTTCAACGGTTCCATCCCGCCGCAGCTCGGTGACATGCATAGTCTCCTCTACCTCCGGCTCTACAACAACAACCTCTCGTGGGCGACATCTCCCACCAGCTCTGTAGGCGCCTCCTCGTTGAGATAATCGATCGACTTGTCAAGCAAAACCAGCATGTTGCTGTAGGGTTGCAACTCCTTGGCCACCCTAGACATCAGGAGCAACATGTTCTTTGATGGTATCTCTACATGGATCGGGAGTCACACGTCCCACCCCTAAGAACTTAGCCGCAGGTTAAACAATTTCACCGGAGAAATTCCTCCGGAATTATCACAACTTTCGAAACTTTAGCTCCTTAACTTGGCAAACAATAGCTCGACCGGGTCAATTCCAGCAGCCTTCAGCAATTTTGCCTCCATGAAGTATCGTAAAAGTTAGCGGATTCCGGGACCACCCTTCCCATGGAGATACCGGGATAGAATCGACATAATCTGGAAGGGCCAGAAGTTGATTTTCCAGAGTACAATCTCGTTATTGATGGAAGTGAATCATAGGGACAAGTTCAATGGTGCCCCATGCATTTTACTCGCGTTGTAATCCCAAGTACAGACAATCAAATGACTTGTATATACCCTCATTTCTATCTATGCATAGAAATGCAAAGCTTTTTCGTTTTCTCATAAACAAAACCTAGAAAAGATAAATATACAGAACTAAGGACAAGGGTGCAAAGAAATATGATGTCTTAGTGGATAATGTGAGATAGGAACATGAACACATATAGATCGAGTAGGTCACAAATAGAGGATTGGTGAGGGGGGCGGCTTAGGTAGCTAGCGTTGTTGATGTAACCTGAAACCCTATCCATTCCCGCATCGCTCCCGCGAGCAACCCGGAGCCCACCCCCAGCGCCGCCACTTCCCAGAGCCCCTCCGCTCCTCCTCCCCCTCCTCGCCGCCGCCGGTGCGCACCGTCGGGTCCAAGCCCAGGCGTAGGCGGCGGCGGGGCCCTCGTCTCCCCTCCGGGCGACGGATCTGGCGTGGGCCAGGAAGTCGCCGGAGGCGCCATGCTTCGAGGGACGCGGCGACATGGACGTCTTTGACGGTGGCGGGAGGGCCTCGCGGTGCTGCTCGTGTGCGCGGCAGCATCCGCGGCACGGGTGGCGGCGGCGGCTGTCTTCTAGGCAATGGCGGCAGGCTCGGGCGGCGCGGCGACCACACAGGGTGGTGCTGCGTTGCTGCTTCTGGCCGGTGGTGGATGATAGTGCGCGGCTGCAGCTGGGACCGCGACCCTTCGGGCGTCCTCCCCCCTCAGGCTCTACATCGGTTCGGGCCTGGCGTGCTTCTCTCTGCGGCCGGCGGCGTGCTCACGGCAATGAGTGGTGGTGGCGTGGTGGAGACTCTGCGGCGGCCTGCGGGCTGCAGCATGGCGGCGAGATCGGTACGGGCTCGATCTGGTCCTGGCCGGGCCAGTTGGGCCTGGGTTGTTCCAGCTACCGTGTCCGGTCGGCTCTGGTGGAGGGAGGTCCCTCCAGTGGGCTGCTGCGCGCTAGGTTTCCCTCTCGGTTCCATCGAGCTGGTGTGCTTGACGTGGAGCATAGGGGAGTTAGGGCTTAGCGTGGAGCTACTGTGCTTGTCCGGTTGCGTAGTGTTGTTTCGCCTTTGGCGTTTTCGATGGGGCTTTTGTAGCTCGGTTTTCTTACGATCTTCTTTGTGAGAGGGCTGCTTCACTACTTTATATCGTTCCGCCGTTGTGGCTTTATTTATAAAGCGGGGTTTCGGCCTGTTTCGTGGTGGTCACAAATAGAGCACAAACTATCAATTTTGGAAGGGTGAGGAATATTTTGTCGGATATCACATCAAAAAGTACATTTTCATTTGAAGTGGGAGTAAATCTCCAGCCTCTACATCGTGATGATACACACAACTTTTTATATTAAAAAAGTGATAGGAATTTATCCAGCTTAGGGGCATGTAATTTTATATTCACTTTTGTGGCTGCCCTAAATATTAATTAGATTCTTATGCATAGGAATTTGTCCAGCTTAAGGTCACGGTTAATTTTACCTTGCATATGATTAGCTGCAGGCTGCAGCCCGTAATCTAAGCTCACATATACACTGATGTATATACAAGGGATCAAACTATTGCAAGGTTTTGGATTTCGTTTTGCAATTTTTTCCGTCCTTGGGCGAAATGGGCGGATTTCGGAATTTCGGATTTTTTTCGGAAAATCTCGGACGAAAAGCACAATCCAATATTTGAATTTGTGAACGAAAAACAAGCGAAAATTGGATGAAAAGCAACCGAAATTGTACCAAAATTGAAATCATGTTGCAAAGGAAGCAAAACAGAAACGCAAGTATCAATTTCTTGTCTACACCCATGAATCGATTAAGTTGCAGCAAACTAGTCAGTAACATCATACACTAGCAGTATTGTAATACTAGTAAGAGATCATTCTACAGGAGTTTGTACATCAACCGGACAGCCTAGGGACGAAAGCCTGCTCCTGCCATGGACGTTCCGGCCGGCCGGACTAGAGTGCCCAAACCAACCGCTTAAGCAAGGGTTAGCCGTGGGGCTAGGGGCACGAAGCAGTTCCATCTTGCTAGCCGTGCTCGGATCTAGTCGCTGGTTTCCGACCTCATGACTTTACCATGGCCATAGATGGGAAGGGGGAGAGCGAAGAAGACAAGGAGCAGTGGACTGCTTGAGGAGAACGAGCGACACAGACAGAGGCAGAGGCGGCGCTACCCTGCCTTCATCGGCTTTGCGTTGCCTGCAGCCGCCGCATAGACTGGAGATGGGGGAAAATGAATTTAGGGTTAGGGTAAGGTTTCGGTTTGTACTTTTATACCACTTGGCTCTATCTATGGGCTAAACTGGACCGTGGGCTGGGCTGAAAACTCAAAAGAGGCCGAAATTATTTGACCGGGTTGTATTAATTCCGGGCCCAAACGAAATGGCCGGATTTCGGACGAAATTCGTTTTTTCGGGCCGAAATCCAAAACGCTGAACTATTGTTTTAGTGGATCCAGGGAGATAATTAACCAACTTGTTTCTGTAACCAACTGCGAAGAGGACAGAGCACAATCAAGGAGAATAGAAAACAGGAGAGGCAGAGGATTTTACCAGTTCAACTTGTTTTCCCTTGGCTCGGGGCCTTGCCGTCCGTGAACGGCATGCATCCAAATGTCAAGCTCCACACGAACAGTCTGACTCGTTCCAAGTTGTTTGCCGCCATATATATATATATATATATGACGATCATCTCACTCAGATAAATGACTGTGGGTTTTCCCACTCAATCATCTCACTCAGATAAATGACGATCCTCGCCATGCTCTTCCTGCTGGCGGCCACCGCCATCATCCCGGCGACGGCAACCGGCCCCGGGTGGGCGTCAGAGGTCCATGCCCTTCTGGCATGGAAGGCCAGCCTCGTCGTCAACACAACCACCACGCTGTCGAGCTGGACCCAGGACGTGCCCGTATGTAACTGGACCGGCGTGTCCTGCAGCAACGCCAGCCGTGTCATCGCGGTAGGGGTGCAAGGACGTGGCATCTCCGGCGGGCTTGGCACACTCGACACGGCGGCGCTCCCGGCGCTCATCGTGCTGATCATAAGAAAGACTAAACTCCAAGGGCCTATTCCAGCCAGCATCTCGCAGTTGCGCTCCCTCAGGTTACTCGACCTCAGCAACAACAGGTTCCGCGGCCACATTCCGGCACAGCTCGGAAACATGCACAGCCTACGCTACCTCCGGCTTTACGGCAACAAGCTTGTCGGCCACATTCCGCGCCGGCTTTGCAGGCTTCGCAGAGTCCAAGTGCTGGATCTGGCAAACAACCGGCTCACCGGTGTGCTCCAGGGCTGTTTGTGCAACCTCACCACTCTGCTAATCATAGATTTGTCCAAGAACCGGCTCACTGGAGAGCTCCCGGGCTGCTGGTGGAACCTGCGAGCGCTCAAGTTCATGGACCTGTCCAGCAACTCCTTCTCAGGTGAAATCCCCTTAGCCAAGGAAAGCCATAATTGTTCTCTCGGTTCGCTTTATCTCGCTGAAAATAGCTTCACCGGTGCCTTCCCGCCGGTACTAAAGGGATGCAGCTCCCTGGAAACCCTAGACATCGGGAACAACATGTTCTTTGGTGGTATCCCTCCATGGATTGGGATTCAGGTTCATTCTTTGAGAATACTTAGCCTCAGATCAAACAACTTCACCGGAGAAATCCCGCCGGAATTATCACAGCTCTCTAAGCTTCAGCTGCTTGACATGGCAAACAATAGCTTTACTGGATCAATTCCGGTAGCCTTGGGCAACTTACCCTCCATGAGACATCCACAAAATTTGTCAACTCCAGAGCCCGTTCCGGGCGTCTTGCAGAAATACAAGGATAGAATCGGCGTAGTTTGGAAGGGCCACAAGCTCATTTTCCAGAAAACAACGATCTCGTTATTAACCGGCATCGATTTATCCAGCAATGCTTTGTCTCGGTGCATTCCAGAAGAGTTAACCAACCTTCAGGGTCTCCGGTTTCTTAATATGTCAACAAACCATTTGTCATGCGGCATTCCTCAACATATTGGTAGTTTGAATTTTCTTGATTCCCTTGATATATCCTCTAATGCACTCTCAGGAGCAATTCCTCAGAGCATCTCCAACATATCGGAGCTCAGCACGTTCAATGTCTCCAACAATTACTTGTCGGGCAAGATTCCCACTGGGACTCAGATTCAGACCCTAACTGACCCATCTATGTACTCCAACAATTCCGGGCTTTGTGGATATCCTCTTCTTCCGTGTCCACCGGATGAGAGAAATACAACAAATGATATCAATGGCCAAGGGGAAGACCCGTGGTTGTACTACTCTGTGATTGCTGGCATTGTAATTGGGTTTTGGCTATGGTTTGTGTTGCTCTTTACGGTTGAGACCTGGAGATATGGTTTTCACTCTTTTGTCGATGACATGCAACGTAAGATTTTGCAGAAGATGTCACATTAGCTATATTTATGTTTTTTATATATTAGCAGAATGTGTGTTCATATTTTATTTATGAGCAAACTTGCACTCAGAATGGTATCTTACTATATTTTCTTGTTATTATTGACTGGTAGGTCTGTTGAACCAGCGTTTTATGCATGGGACCTACAGAGAACCTTTCTTCCTCATGTAGATTCCACCACAATTTATCAGTCCCAAGCGATAGTTGAATCAAAGCCAATCGCTTGATTGTGCATTCCATGCCGCCAGTCCGGGAAAATTAATTTTTTTTCTAGAAGTCATATCTGGTGGAGATGATCCCAACATCATAGCAATTTGTGTCTCCCTTCTGGCAAACAATACTATCTATTGCATATTGTTTCCGAAGAGTGGTATCTCCTAATTATTTATCACCCCAGAATCTAGTCCCTGATCCATCTATAACGTTGAACGATCCAAAATGGAAGAAATGTTTATTCATTGTTATTACCCACCCAAATATGTGAGTCCCCCATTTTCCAAAAAGAAATAGCAGAGTTTGACATACCACATCTTCGATGAGAAGTCTGAAAAGCTATTTAATTAGAAATGTTGTGTTCTTGACCTGAAGATCATGAATACCTAGCCCTATTCTATCCTTAGCTCGTCAAACCATGTCGCATTTAGCCCGTCAGTTTTTCTTTTTCTAACTACCACCTTGTCAAAAAAATCTAGATAAAAATGGTCCAATCTATGTAAGACTCGCAACTGGAAGAAAGCAATTATATACAAAATTTAAGACAACTAGTCTTCCAGCCGGAGATAGTTCTCTTTCCAGCTGTTTAGCCCCTTTTGTAGACGGTCCTCACATGTTTTCATTCAGCATAGTGCATCGGAATACCCAAGTATATGTAACTGGTTATTTCTCACAGCCAAACAATTCGGCATTAAGATCAGCTTCGTCTTGGACCTCCGAAAAGTTAATACTCACTCTGTCCAACAAAGGATGTCTTGACTTTGTCAAAAAGAGCATGTATCTGTACACTAAATCATGTCTAGATACATGCTCTTTTTGACAAATTCAAGACATCCTTTGTTGGACGGAGGGAGTATTAAGTTTTGAAAGTTGTTTGAACACCGCCAAAATTAATTATATATTCTTAGCCTTTCTCAATCATGTTCCTTAAACATAATTGTATCATCCTTCCTATAGATTGGGGAACAACTCCCTCATTTTGGCCATAAGCGTTCAATCATGACTGTTTTTTTCTCTCGAATTAACTGATTAATTACGTTTTGACTGTACAAGATCGATCGATCCTGCATTCCTGCCATGGCAGAGGATCGCATCATAGCAGAGTTTTTGAAGCCGATTGACTACGAAGTACAGTAGTGATCTGTCTATCTATCTTTTCTGTGACGTACGTATACTTGATCCATCTCATTCCTTCACCGGAAGAGGTTCGTCGGCGTCGGCTGCGTGAACGCCGTCAGGTCCACCTCCTCCGTCTCCGGCGACCGCCAGCTCCGGCCCAGCACCGTCACCGGCGTGCATACGCTAACAGAAACCTCCCCCGACAGTCCGACACGACGAGGGTGTGTGCTTTAGCGTATAGTTTGTTTACTTGTTTATCTTGGAAATTCTCAAGCAAATCATAGATGTGCATCATGTTAGAAAATGTGAGTCATGCACAATTCTGATAAAGCATGTCATGTATGAAAGAACAAATGGTTGTACTTGCACTACTCAATTTCATTATCCTTGTGAGTTATATGATGCTATTTATCTTGTTCATTTGGTGATTTTTCATGATTTTTTTTAGAGTGTGCCCACCCTCTATTTTTTTCCTGCATACGCCACTGTTATAAGTTAGGTGGTCTATACATCTCCAATTTAGCGTGGTTTCTGGAGCAGAAAGCGACGTTTCCTCCATGCGTAGATACAACAGACAAGGGCATAAGATCCAACGGACCGGAAAGGAACCTACATTTGGTTTTTGTAGGGCGACATACGCCTAGCGTGCGCCAAAATTGAGAAAGTGAAAGGAAATTCAACGAGAGGTGTGAAGAAGGTATAAGAACAGCGGTGTGCGGCATGGTGGTTAATCGCCTCGTTAACTTTCGTCATCGAGGTGGACACATGACTCGCACCCGATGCGGAGGATGCGTTTGAGCGATCCCTGGATGACAACCAGGCTTTTCTTTAGATTATGGGCTGGACAACAATATAAGTATAGGTAATCATGCAAGGTAAACATAAATTTGATCGCTCGCCCCCTAAGCTGGGTAAATTCCTATGTACCCCCAAGGGCAGACATGCGGAAGTAAAATATAAGATTACATGCTACATGTATTTGTTTTATGTGATATCCGACAAATATTCCTCACCTTTCTCAAGTTAATAGTTTGTGCCCTATTTGTGACCTACTCGATCTATCCGTGTTCATGTTCGTATCTCACATTATCAATATCCACTAAGAGATCGTACCGCCTTTCCGAGAGGAAAAAAACTAAGACATTGTATCCGAGAAAAAAAAAAGGCATGTTATAAGAGATATCTGACATATTCCACTCTTGTCCTTAGTTCAGTAAATTTATCTATTCTAGATTTTGTTTCTGAGGAAACGAAAACCTTGCATTTCGACGCTTTACATAGAAAAGAGAGTACACACAAGTCCTATGATGGATTGTAACTCGGGATTTCAACGCCACGCCCACCTAGAAACTGGCCAGTAATACTAGACTAGAAGCAACCTATTGCAAGGCGCCAAGGCCCCCCGCCCGATCTAACCCAGTAATGGTACACCTAGAATCTCTGATAGGATATGCTCACCAAGTCATGAGTATGATCATCGATGTACACTTCTTGTACAACGGATGAACGGAGGGAAGAGAGAGTGAGCGGCCTGCCGCCACTAATCTAGGAAGGGTTGACCAGATTAACAAAAGAACCTCGCGCTTCTAGGTCCCTCAAGCGCTAGTGTTATTTTAGTTCAGTGTTTCATAATTTTATTTGTTGGGGATTAGGTACTCTTGCAAAAAGAAATATGTTCAATCATTCGCTAGTTCTTAATATTTTCATCTCACACGGCAGACTAAGGCTAAGATCGGGCTCTTGTAAACATGTATGTTACATTTGTCCTCCCACACGGGAACTGTGTGTTTTTTGCCTATTGCATGACAAATTAGGAACAACTTATGTATACACGCATTCTTCTGTTAATATAAAAAGAAGAGAACCCCATTAAGGTGACACATTATGCATAACCTTACATTGCATATCATCGACAAAGGAGAGAAAAGCACATCTCCAGGTCTCAACTATAAAGAGAACCCCAAACCACAAACACAAACCATAAAAAATCCCAGCAATCACATAATAGTACATCCAATGGTCCTCCCCTTCATCATTTCCCTCATCGGGTGTAGACGAACTATTAGCACATAGAATGTCAAGAGGAAACCCACAAAGCCCAGAATTGTTGGCGTAAATCGATGTGTCGGTGAGAGTCTGGATCTGACTGCCAACAGGTATCTTGCCAGACAAAAGATTGTTTGAGACATTCAACGTGCTGAGGCCCGATAATCTTGAGATGCTCGGAGGAATGGCTCCTGAAAGTTCATTAGATGATATATCTAGTGCTTCGAGAACATATAAATTACCAATGTCTTTAGGAATGCCGCATGATAGATGGTTTCTTGATAGGTTCAGAAATCGGAGGCCCTGAAGGTTGGCTAATTCTTCAGGGATGCACCGTGACAACAAATTTTCCGAAAAATCAATGCCGGTTAATAATGATATTGTACTCTGGAAAATCAGCTTCTGGCCCTTCCATATTATGTCGATTCTATCCTGGTACCTATATGGGAAGGGTGGTCCTGGAATCCGCTGACTCTGAGGATGCCTCATGGAGGAAAAATTGCCAAAGGCTGCTGGAATTGACCCGGTCAAGCTATTACTTGCCAAGTCGAGGAGCTGAAGTTTTGAAAGCTGCGATAACTCCGGAGGAATTTCTCCGGTGAAATTGTTTAATTTGAGGCTAAGTATTCTTAGGGATGGGAGATGAGTCCCGATCCATGGAGGGATACCACCAAAGAACATGTTGTTCCCAATGTCTAGTGTGGCCAGGGAGTTGCAACCCTCCAGGACCGGCGGGAAAGCACCGGTGAGACTATTTCCGGCGAGATAAAGCGACCGAAGCAAGCACTTTTTTCTTCCATGAGCCAAGGGGATTTCACCTGAGAAGGAGTTGTTGGACAGGTCCATGATCTCGAGAGCGCGCAGGTTCCACCAGCAGGCTGGTAGCTCACCTGCTAGCCGGTTTGTGGACAGGCCCACGTACCGTAGCCCCTTGAGGTTGCACCAGCAAGCGGGGAGTTTCCCGGTGAGCCGGTTGCTTGACAAGTCGATTATCATCATGGTGAGGCACCTACAGAGTTGGTGCGGGATGTCGCCCACGAGGTTGTTGTTGTAGAGCCGGAGGTAGATGAGACTATGCATGTCACCGAGCTGCGGCGGGATGGAGCCGTTGAACTTGTTCTTGCTGAGGTCAAGGAACCCGAGGTTGCGCATGCGTGAGATGCTGACCGGTATGTCGCCGCCGAGGTTGTTCCTAGCGAGGTTCAGCTCCATGAGTACCGGGAACGCCGTGGTGTCGAGCGTGCCAAGCCCGCCCGAGAGACCGCGCCCAGGCATATATATATATATATATATACTTATGAGATTTCCGCCGTCGGAGGAGTAGTCGTCGCACCTAAGGCCATCCCAGTTGCAGACCGCCGTACTGCGGGTCCAGATGGACAAGGCGGCTGAGTAGACTAGGCTGGCCTTCCATGCTAGAAGGGCGTCCGT
This sequence comes from Poa annua, assembly GCA_026929855.1. Lineage (NCBI taxonomy): Eukaryota > Viridiplantae > Streptophyta > Magnoliopsida > Poales > Poaceae > Poa > Poa annua. The sequence continues at coordinate 2,147,596 of CM049436.1, forward strand.
CTCCGCCCTATGGCGAACTAATTTGGCCGGGACGGTGGTCGCCAGGAGGAAGAGCACGGCGGTTTGGACAACAAGGTGGGTGTTTGGTTGTGGCGTCATATGGCTGATCGAGTAAGGAAAAACACACTACGGGCACGTACGTAGGATCTGCGAGCGGAACCCGACAACTTGGATGTAGGCCGTTCGTGTGGAACTCTACATTGGTAGTACGATATATATATGTTAAATAGTTTCTATTCCCGGGTGTAACTACACCCACGTCTTATATACCACCATACGGAAGTATTTGTAATACTTTATCGGTTTGAGTATGTTCATATACTATATCTAAGATACCTCAAAATAAGTTTCATAAAAAAATTGTAACTGTCCTCATATTTTACACTATATACTCAAAATACCGTCAAATATGTATATAAAAGAGAAGTATGTAGAAAAAATTTATATACTACCTAAAAAGAAATATCTATAGTACTAAAATAGCATTATATACTACATACTACATGTTACATACCTCCCGGTATGATAGATACTCCATACGTGTGTGTAGTTACACATGGGAGTAGTATGAATATGTCCTATATATATATATATATATATATATATATATATATATATATATATATATATATAGGTAAATTATCAGGTGCTCCCTGCTGCCCATGCTCCTGGATGGAATACGGTAAGTTTTAGGTATGTACACCATGTAAATATTTTGGGTATGTATATCTTAGATATGTATGAGGTATATATGACTTTGGGTATGCATTTTCAAGGTATCTACATAGTACATATACCTCGGGTATATATTTTCAATAGTACGCGTACAGATCAGGTATATATATAAATAATTGAGGTATGTGTATAAATTAGGTATGTATACCCTGTTACGTGCATACCCAAAATCATATGTACCTCCTACATACCTAAGGTATACATACCCAAGGTATATAAATGGTCTACATACCTAAAAATGGTTCGTATTCCAATCAGGAGCATGGGCACCTAGGTGCCCCAATTGGGCTTCTATATATACTAGCTAAGTGCCCGCGCGTTGCTACGGGTTTCCTAGTCATGTGTGCTGATATAAAAGTATATTATAATATACTATGAAATAATCAACTATTTTTTTTAAGTGAGCCTAGCTCAATTGTCTAATGGAGTGGAGGTAGAACCCAGCCACCCAAGTTCAAGTTCTCACGGACGTGAATTCGAGTTCATTATTTTAAAAAACTCGCCGTGGGGCTTCCCCCACTGCTTTCCTTTTTTTTTTTTAAAACCAACTAAATTTTTCTTATTATAATGCGTGTCTACATCAATTGATGTGCGCATCCATTTTCTCACCTAGTATTTTGTATGATAGAACCATGTATGTCCTTCTCTAGCATCACTTATCAAGACGGTGGCACCTTGCTAAATTTTCTAAAAAAAATCATCAGATTTGTCTACCATTCCGTCCAAATGTATCACCATTCTTTACTGCATCGTTCAACTTCACATCACATTGTGGTCATGTATGCACTTCCTCCTGCATGGTAGGATCTCTCCATTGGTTCGTTAGAGGTCCACCCGCCCATAAGGTCGTTCATTGTTTTTGACACAAGTATGTCGTAATTTTTCTAAGCGTCAACCCATTTGCATCACAAGTTCATAAACACGTTGGGCTCCCCGCTATGGCGATCACATCCTTTTCGTCGGTAGTATAACTTATTGTACGACATGTTTCTTTGGTCATGGCACAACTTGATGACAACATATTTCTTTTATAGAAATGGGGATAACCTCAGCCTCTGCATCAAAATGATGCACACAACATTTTTTCATTGAAAATAAGTAGCTAGAATCAGTATTAAACGATTACAATCCAGGGATCACATATGTGCAAATGATAACCAGCCAACCAAAAAAAATACTAAACTATCCTTCAATCCTTCTAGTATGTCGCCATCTCTGTCGTGGTTGAAGATAGCCCGTATGATCGTCGATAACTGGGTACATCCACACTCCATACGACTATGTTGTCGGATGGTCGAAGAATATACAACTTGTGGATCCAATATATTCTATGCAAGCGACCCGTAAAAAGTGAGGAGTTTCGACCTTGCTAAAAACATTATCGTTTCGACAATTCCAAATTGACTATAGTAACGTAGAAACCCTGATATATGTGACTTGATATATGTGCAATGCTTCTAGGATGATGTATATTAAAAGTAAAATGAATCGAACACCATATACTTATCACAAAGTAACAAGATAAAAAAGATGTTCAACATACTCATCTATCGCAAAAAACACATTTTTTGCATCATGTTCAGCTTCTTTTTGCAAGATTATTCTTATTGAAAAGGATGCGTCTATGATGAAACCATAAGAAAACCTTTATTTTCAGTAGTAACTTTAATTTCCACAAGTATTTACATAAAAACCTTGTGTGACCATTCATTAGATCAACATACAATGATTTAACTGAGAACAGACCATTGCCCGATGGATTTCATTTAAACAAGTCGGATACCTCCAAAAGATTCACATTCATCAACCTATCCATAATATGCATCGAAGCCTCTAGCTCGTCTCCTAGAAGATCTCCCTGAAACTGGAGATTGGGAGCAAAAGATTCACATTCATCAACCTATCCATAATATGCATCGAAGCCTCTAGCTCGTCTCCTAGAAGATCTCCCTGAAACTGGAGATTGGGAGGTGAAGACGATAACACATCCACAGACCACAGCCACCACATTTTTTATGACGAGCTATATTAGTGCTAATCTATTTTCACCCATCCAAGAATCTTCCTAAACCTTGTTTGTCGGCCGTTACCAACAACAAAGTTTCCCCGAGCGATTTTTTTCCTAGCAGCCATTATCCCTTTCCAAATAAGCTTCATATTTACCTCTTTTGCAATATCATGCTCCAAGAACAAAACTGTATCGTCGGCATATTGTGGGATGGAGACCACCCACCCTCCCCTTGGACCAGGTGGGGTAAATTATATTTAACTTGGGCATCTTCATTTGCCCTTGCTATAAGAACAACCAACATGTCTCCAACAATATTGAACGATATTGTAGATAAAGGATCTCCTTGTGTTTTAGGGTTTGGAAGCAGTGGACAATGTCATCAGCTACATGAACTCTGACACTTCCACCCTGAATGAACTTGACAATGCAATCTCGCCATTGAGATGACAATCCTTTCATACAAAGAGCTTGTTCTAAAGGACAATTATACTTTATCATATGCCTACTCAAAGTCGATTTTAAACGGAACTCCATCCTTTTTACCATGAATTTCATGGATGGTTTCATACAAGACTACACACCTTCCTAAATGTGCCTCCCTGAAATGAAGGTAGATTGAGTAGGCCAAATTACTTTGTTACAATTGAGGTGAACAGATTAGTCCTTACTTTTGTAAAAAATACATTGAGTAGGCAAATCGATCCATACTGTTCATTACGGCTAGCATGCTTCTTTTAGGCGGAAGGACAATTACACCAAAATTTATTTTGAATAGGGTTATTTCTCCTGATTGAAGTTGAACAAACATATTCATTATGTAAACTTTGAGAACCTCCCAAAACTTCTGATAGAACTCATCAGAGAACCTGTCTTTTTTTATAGAAATGGAACATAATTCCAGCCTCTACATTGTGATGATGCACACAACCTAGCCATGGTGATTTATTACGTTCCATTTGAGAGATAGCATCAAGCACCTCCTTCTCCTAAAATGTCAATGTTAAAATTTTGTTTTCAATTGGAGATATATGGGGCAGGTTCCCATTATTCTCTTCTACCATTGAGAAGTATTTCAGTTCCGGTACTCCAAATAATTTATTATAATATTTGACGATTAAAACTTTCTGGTTGTTCTCTCCTATGATTGTTTCTTATATTGTTCTTACTGAAAAATCTTTTCTTTCGATGATTTCCATTTGCGATCAAATGAAAGTATTTTGTATTACTTGCCCATTCTTGTATATATTTAACTACACACTCTACGTCCATTTAGTTTCCTCATCACGCCACCTTGACACGCTGACTTGAGGTTCTGGAACGGTTGTTGAGGCCAAATCGCTCAACTCCTCTCATCTTTGTAATCTTTGTATCTTTTTTGGCTCAAAACGACACAACACATACACCAAAGAATAAAGGCAGCTAGCTTGTCGAGCATCTCTCTTTTGTTACACAAACAACTACTCCCTCTGTTTCATAATATTTAGAACTTTTCTACATTCACATGTATACACATATATCTAAACATATTTTAGTTCATTCTTTTTAGTTTGAATCTAGACAATTTTTTTAAAAAGGGGTGCGGTTCCCCGGCATCTGCATCAAAAAAGATGCCCACAGCTGAATCTAGACAATATGTACAACATCTAAAACATCTCATATTGTAAAAGGGAGTATGTATATTTTTCATTACTCAAGGGGAATATTTAAGCACAAGATTAGGCAGCCACATCTCTTCATAACCCTTGAGTCGTGTCCCTAACAAACATTTGGGTTTTGGCTTGATCAATTCCACTTGACTTGTCGTGACCCTAACAAACATTTGGCTTTTGGCCTTAGCAAACTACTACGTGCAACTAATTAGCCAAAGCTGCCAAAGCGTACGTGCATAAAAAAAAGTGCATGCGTCGACGCGTGGTGATGTTAAGTTTGCCGACTGCTCGCCATGCATGTCTTACCAGCAAAGGTACGAAATCAAAAAACCTAGCCGCCGCTAGGTGAGGCAATATTTTTCCGCCTGATCTCCACCAGCGGACGACTTTGGGCTCCTCTCCCTCCGTTGCTGCTTCGGTGGCTGGAGGGAGAGGGACCCCGTCTTCTCCGTTTTTGCATGGTGATTAGGGTTTGGATAGTTCTGCCATGGCTAGTCGTTGGGGTGGTGGGAGCGGCGCTCGGGCAAATAAATCAGCCTCAACTCTACTCCCACACCGACGTTCTCTTTCATGGCGGCGTCTCAGAGTTGGTGGCATCGTGTGCCTGCCGATCTTTCAGATCGGGGGCTTTAGGATTCATGTATGGTGTCGGCGAGGCGGTGGCGGCGACCCCATCAGGTGTGTCTCTCCTTCTGCTTTGTCCCCGTTGCTGCGACGTTGTCTCCAACGTCATGGTGGAGCAGGGAGGACGTGTCGTCCAGGAGTACGCGGAGACTGTTGTCTGCGCAGGTGACAGCTGGAAGATAGTGTATCCTGTGTTGGGTTTGTGGTTAGAGGCTGACAGTTTTGACTTTCTCGCTCGACGTCGTAGTCGTGCGGGAGTGTCAGTTCTGGAGTTCGATGGCGTGTCCGGGGACATGTTGCCCCGGTCTGATTCTTTCAACGACAATGGTTTTGCTTCTGGCAAACTAATTTGGAGGTCCGTAAAGCTGCTGATCAGCGATGGAACCGCGTCGAGCTCACGTGAAGAGGTGATCTGTTTTCCGTCCTTTTGGTGGTCACTTCAGTGTTGTGGGAATAGGCGCTGGCTTTTTGCTTAGGTTTATCCTATCTTTTCAGTTCTGTAAGTTCAGTGTAAACGTGTCTTGTAACTCGACTTTATTATATAAATGAGAATCGTTTTACCATGCAAAAAAAAAAGGTGCGTGTTAGTAAAAAACCAGTCATATGTACAGTTAAACGAAAATAAATCTGATACACCACATTTTGAGCGGCCGAAAAGCAAAAGGACAGGACGCTGCTCTATACGTATACTTGCTACGGGTATTAAAATATTGACACTTTCTTGTCACCGGAGCCGAACAGTTTACACCGCGAGATTTTTATTAGGTGGGATTTATTTGCGTGGAAGTTCTCATTAGCACTAACCAAATAATGAGATTACCGCCAGATTTTTTTTGCCGGGATGGCACGTGGTTGTTAGAGAAATAAGAGTGAAGTTAGTTTTCATGCGATGGTTTGTTGAGTGCGGCGGCATTTCATATGTAAATCTGAAAAGTTTGTTAAGAACGTGAAGATAGGAACGTGTGGTTGAAACATCCGTTTCTGTTGTTTTTTTGACTTTTCGTTTCTATTGTTTTGTACGTGAGGGGATGCCGCACCTATGGTTTAGATGGATCTGGGTTCTTTTTTTTTCTAAACCGGTGTTCACTTATAGGTGGCAGAGTAGCGTAATTAGAGATAATTTTGTTTATGAACCGGTATCTTTACTTATAGGTGGTAAAGCAGCGTAATTAATTCGAAGTGTGATGGCAATTGAAGTGTGACACCATACCACGCATTCTGATTTAATAGTAAAGATATATATATATATATATATATATATATATATATATATCAACGCGGATTTGCTACCATCGAAGTGTGATGGCAATTTTAGTGTTTTAGCATGAACCCAAATTATTAGAACCAATCACGAAACAAATATCATATTTTCTGTAGAGCGTTGCTATAGGTACGACATCGTTTTGTCCGAACTCTGTACATGGAACATCATACGCAGATCATTTTTGTATTCTGTAGAATAAACTCGGATAAACATGTGGTCTGCATAGGAAAAAATATTACAAAGAGAAACTTTCTCAGTCAAACCGTGAAGCAAAAAACCATGGGATTTGAATCGGAGCAACCGGAAACACATAACGTTTGAGTGTACATAGCATCTAGATCGGGAACCCAATATATACCAACCTGATTTCTTCAAACGGTAAAGAAAAACTAGATAAAAAAAACACATGAGATCTGGATCGAGAACACACTCCATCCTCAAACGTTGAAGAAAAAAAGAGATAGGGGGAAAGGGAAACGAATCCTGATATAAAAAACACATCAGATCTGGATCGGGAACACACACCAACCTCAAGAACTCAGACGGTGAAGAAAAGATCAGATAGGTAAAAAAAGAAACTGGATCGGAGTTGCTCGACTGGGTGCATGCCTACTCCCTCCGCCCCGTTGACCTATGTTCTGCTGCCGGACGTGCCGCTGCTCCTCCCTCCGATGGCTTGGTAACTTTGCGTGACTGCTGCAACCGGTGAAAGCAAAAGAAACCAAATCAAATCTTGATTGGAAGAAACTTGGACGATCTGTAGCATGGGGGAGCAGGAGGTGCTGCACACGCTCGTAATACCGGCGCCTGGGATGATGGGCAGCGCAGGTGTTACCATGGCGTTCACGCGCACGCGGTGGAAGCTAGCCTGCGATCGGGAGCAGCGCTGGAAGCTATGCCGCTCACGTGTAGGAGCACGGGACGGTGCGTGTCTGTCGGCGGCGGGGGATCGGGTCGGTCTGGGAAAGAAAGAGAGTGCGTGGTGGGAGAAAGGGACACCAGAGAGGCAGAGAGAGGTGGCGAGATTCGGGGAAAAGGTGCCGCCGTGCGGGGTGGGGTCGAGAAACTGGACGGAACGGCGTTAAGTGAATCGACGGTGAAAACTGCAATGTAAGGTGATCCAATGGTGGCTCATGGGTGCGTAGCTATATATATATATATATGGAGTGCGTCCGGCCGTCCTTGTAGAACTCGACATTCAATTTGGATGCCGGCCGTCCATGGACGGCAAAGCAGAGAGCAAAATAAAATTGGGTGCAAGCCGTCCAGACGGCAACACGAGTTTTTTTTTTAAATAATACGATTTTTTAATACAAATTCTGATTCTAGCGCTCGGAATCCGGGAATATCAAAAATAGGGCGTGGTCGGCGTGGGTCGTGCCGATCGGCACGGCCCGTGCCGAAAAGTCGTGGTCGGCTGGACCCACGCCGACGGCTGCATGACTGCAGCCGCGCGCAGGCCGGGCCCCACATTTCGGCGTTACTCGCGCCGATCGGCACGGCTCGTGCCGATCTGGGCCGAGATATCCCTCCGCGCCAGCTCCTTCCTTTCTTCTTCCTCCTTCTTCCTCCCGTTGCAGCCAAGAGCTTTGAGCTCTGTTCTTCCCCCCCACGAATACACTGCAAAATCTGGCCCAAAAAATAAGTGTGAGAAGGTTAGATTGCTAGGAAACAAGAGAGGAGGACTAGGGCATCAAGGATCTGTCCATGCAGTAATTTTTGGTGGATTCGTTTTAAAAAGAGGAGGTGGAGGATTTGAAGCAATGGAGGCCAACAATGGTGGATAGCAGTGGTGGGAGCTCGTATTGGAGGAGGAGGTGTGGTGGTGGAGCAGTGGTGGCGGTAGATTGAGGCCGGGAACGGAAGAAACGGGATTTCCACGCGTCAAGGGTATGAATCTTGTTTATCATTTTTAGTTGATTTATTTCTTATGTATGTGTTAGTTGTTAAATATTTGTGTCGGTGGATGTGATAGGTGTACCGTGCACTATTTTTGTCGGTGGTTTTTGGTTATTCTGTTAATATTGTTGTATAAATAAATTTGGCCGAACAATGCGTTAGTTGTATTATATATATATATATGTAAATTTAGTCGGTGGATATATACCGGATGGATGCGTTAATTTAGTTCTATAAATAATTTTTTCGGATGGATACGTTTAAAAGTTGTTATATAAATGACTATATCTGATGGATGCGTTAGTGGGTGGCGGGTGGTTTTTGTGGCGGTCGATATTAATGGGTGTATGTTGGTTCTTTGTTATTATTTGAGGACTATTAGTAATATTGGTAATATTTTCGGTGGTCGCAATATTTTGTAGCGTATTATTTGACGGAATTAATTTGTTTAGGTAATGGAAGTCGTTGATTTTGTTGTGCACTTCGGCGCCGGTAATGTCCGTGTTACGGAGACTGGGGTTGATCTTAGTGAATTTAATAATATGGTGATGCAGTTGCCAGACCCAGATAGAGCTAGAATAGCAGCAGTGCAGGAGTTTTTCACTGGAAATTTTGGGTATAATCCTAATATGTTTACGGTTAAGATTCAGTCAGTGTGGTCCAAATCCCGTACAAATATTTTTCGGGAGTTGTTACCGCTGGATCGAACTGGTCAGTGGATAGCTTGGCTAGCATCATGCAAACGTCGAGGCACCCAACCAGAAATCCTGCTGATATTTTATCCGAAGCAGAACAATTTAGAACAAGGTGGCGGAGATTTTCAGCATGGAGAGAGCAGTGAAGCTACTCATTCAGAAAATGTGGACATTCCTGAACAGTATGAGCCATCACTCAGTGTTGAGTCGGAAGGACCTCCGCCACTTGGAGAGGCTGATGCGGATGAGTACGAAGGTACTATGCAAGAAGAGATGTTGGCTGAAGATGAGGATGGTGTTGCAGAAGATCTTGATTCAGGTGATGAAGATGTTGGCAATGAGGATGAGGTAGATAATGATGAAGAAGATAATGTTGGAGATGTGCCGCTTCCTGAGTCCTGGAATGTCGACACTTTGCCGATTCCTCACTCGTGGGATCTCGACAAGTCGAACATGACAGCTGTGGATGATGGATATCATCCGGCATGGGAGTACCGAAGGAAAAATGTAAGAGTCGGAGCCCAGTATAACACAAAGCAAGAGTTGAGGGAAGCCGTGATTGAGTGGGCATTGTCCACGCAAAGGGTATTCCGTACTGAGGTGTCAAATAGTCGATATTTGACTATGAGCTGCATTAATATTGACTGTCCAGCAAGGGTGCATGCTCACGTACCGAAGATGCCGTCGTCGTGGAGTTGCTGGTGGACGGAGTTCTCACCTGCCTGCATCGGCGATGCGGGAGGCGACGCGACATCTCCAGGGCGGCGCCGTCGCGGCCGCGGTGGCGATAAAGGAGGCCCAGGAGGAGCCGCAGGCGGAGACGAAAAGCGTCGGAGGTCATATGGGGGTTCACGACTGGGGATGCTCTTAATCCTGGCAGGTGCTGATCTCGCTCATGGCTGTCGGACAACTCATTCATTCTCCTGAAGCCGTTGCGGAAGGGCTGGCACGTGCTGGTCCACCTGACATGGAGGTCGACCTTGAAGGAGCACAATGCTCGCATCTGCAGGAACTGAAGGGTGTGGTTTTTCAGGAAGCCAAGCTATGGATGAAAATCTACAAAACTAACCCTCGGATAACGGAAAATGAACATATTTAAAAAATAATTCTGAATCTAACCCTTTATTGTAGCGCTTGTCTCGGGTGCGTTACCCTTCACATGATAGCACCCTAGGCTACGGCGTTGTGCCCCTGCCAACGTGACAATGTCAGCCCCAGACCATCGCAAAAGTCCTAAGTCAAAGAGGGTAGCACCCCAGTCTGGGGCGCTACACTCAATAAGGGTAGCGCTCTTGTCTCTTGTCTATGGCGCTATACCATCTAAACCTGTAATTTCAAACCCCTAGAACTTTCTATTTACAAATCGAAATGACGTATATCTTTTTCCTCCGGGTCACCAATTAAATTATCTTTCCAATGCCACAGGTATTATGCCGTTCAAGGGTAGCGCCCTAGACCTAGGCGCAAACCTTCTTGACTTAGGATTTTCGTGATGGTTTGGGGCGATGTTGCCACGTTGGCAGGGGCATAACGCCCCAGCCTAGGGCGTTAACAAAAAGGGTTAGATTCAAAACTATTTTTGAAATAGGTTCATTTTGCCTGAAGTTTCGTCTCAGGGTCAGTTAAGTGTATTTTCACAAGCTATGGCGCGAAGCAGGGCCCTCAGCTGCGATCAGCCTTCTCCAAGGACCAAGGGAACGGGACTGAATTTCTACCGCTACAAACTCATAGCTGTGCCTTTTCCTTTTGTTGTTTCGGTGTCTGTCCCTCTTAGCCTGTCTGGCAAACATGTACTCTGTACACTTCTTCTATCATAATCAACTAAAAGTAGCTCCATCTGCATTATCGTCAATAATCAAGAGCAAGCTGCAGGCAAATCTAATTTCACCTAAGCTGGACCAACCAACCAAGCGCTGCAGGCTTCTTTAATCCACTGACGGAAGTGCAGAACGTCCACATCAACAAGATGAGGACTTGACCAGCCGGGGACGGCCGTGGTGCCTTGCCGGCCGGCGGGACGGCATGCCTCCAAATGTCGAGTTCCACTTCCACACAAACCCACGCCGCTCTACAGTCTACACACGATTTGCCGCCATATATATATGTTCTGAGTGCGTGGGTTTTTCTGCTCACGAATCACACTCACACTCCGGCCGGGACGATGACCAAACAAACCCACGCGCACCTCGCCGGCACTGCCGTGCTCTTCCTGCTGGCGGCCACCGTCCGGGCGAACCTTGTTAGCCCCGGGCTGTCCTCGGAGGCGGATGCCCTTCTGGCATGGAAGGCCAGCCTCGCCGGCACAGCCGCGTTGTCCAGCTGGGGATCCAACGGAGGTGAGGGATTTGACAACCCCGCCTGCACCTGGGTCGGTGTGCACTGCAACGGCAGTCTTCTCGTAGACCTAGAGCTTCCGGTGCTCGGTCTCACCGGCAGGCTCGTCACGTTCAACACCACAGCACTCCCCGCGCTCATGTCTCTGGATCTCTACTGGAACAACCTTGGAGGCGCCATTCCTGCCAGCATCTCGCGGTTGCGCTTCCTCAAAAAGCTCGACCTCAGCAGCAACCGCTTCAACGGATCCATCCCGCCGCAGCTGGGAGACATGCACAGCCTCCACACACTCTCTCTCGAAAACAACAGCCTTGTCGGCGACATCTCGAACCGGCTATGCGGGCTTCGCTCCATCCACGTGCTAGGCTTGTCGACCAATCGGCTCACCGGGGAGCTCCCAACATGTTTATGCAACCTCCAATCTATATCGTCCCTGGACCTGTCGAACAATCGGCTGACCGGAATGTTCCCAACCTGCTTGTACAACCTCCATTCTCTTTCATATTTGGACCTTTCCAACAACATGCTCTTTGGGAAGCTCCCAGCCTGCTTGCGCAACCTCCATTCTATGGAGTTTATGGATCTGTCGAACAACCGGTTCACTGGAAACCTCCCAGCCGGCTTGTGCAACCTCCATTCTATAGAGTATATGGATCTGTCAAGCAATATGCTCACTGGGGAGCTCCCAGCCGGCTTGTGCAACCTCCATTCCATGGAGTATATGGGTCTGTCAAGCAATCGGTTCAACGGGGAGCTCCCAGCATGCTGTTAGGGCAAAGGGAGATGATGCACAACTCCAAAAGCCTCTGGCCTGCAATGAACTTCGAGGATAGGTTCAACCAACAACAATATGCAGCGGAAATAAACACAATCACATGCACAAGTGACACAAGGATTTACGTGGAAAACCTCCCCAACGTGAGGAGGAAAAACCACGGCTGTGGACCAACCGGTCCACGCAAGCTTCACTATGATCAAGAGTTTTCTCTAGAACATCTAGAGATTACAACACACACTTCAGCTCGTTGCCCACCGGCAACAACAACAACAACCACAAGAGGCAAGATTTCAGCAAAGCAGAGTATCACAGATTCTGTCCTCTTCGGTAATCAGCAAACTGCTCTTAAACCGCAGATCCAATCAGCACCAAACTCAGTAGACAAACAGACATATGTGTCCCCAACATACCCACCAAAGATGAGCTCAATCAGACATCGTTTGCCTGCCCAAACTGTTCTTCTACCAAACTATGCTGTTCTGAAACTGCAGCAGTCCGAACTGACGAAACCTCTCTCAAATCTGATGCTTCTCTGACCCAAACCTCAAACCAGCTATCCAGATCAAAGTACTCAAAGTAAGGAACGAGCTCACCAAGTATGGAGTCGATCCAAGCACGTTTGACCCTCCGAACACAGGCTTGAAGGCAGACCGGTCAGATGCGCCAAATCCTGACAGAAATCACCTCTTCTTCTTCTTCCTCTCTTCTCACTAGGTTGTGGTGTTCTTGTGTGTTCTCTCACTCTCTCTCAGCAGCAGTCACGTTCTGACTTCCTCTCTTGCTTGCTTGCACAGCCACAAATGTGGCTAGGGTTTTCTTCTCTTACCTCTCTTGGAGGCAGCTTAGCCGTTGGATGCATACAGCGATCAACGGCTCACACGTGTTGGACTTTCTGGGCTAAAGTTGGGCTGCCAACACACCTCCATGTGGAGGGACATGGCCCAACAAACTCCCCCTCCCGACATCATGGAGGGTCTCACTGCCTACCGGCAGCCATGCCGGCGAGCCGACAACATATCTTGAGCTTCTCTCTTGTCACCACCTTGGTCAACATATCAGCCCCATTGTCATCCGTGTGCACCTTCTCAATTTGCATTTGCTTGGAATTCAGCACATCTCGAATCCAATGATAGCGTACTTCAATATGCTTCGACCTTGAATGAAAACTTGCATTCTTACTCAGGTGAATGGCACTCTGGTTGTCACAAAATAGCACATACTTGTCTTGCTCAAAACCAAGCTCTTGAGCCAATCGTTTCAGCCACAATAGCTCTTTACTCGCCTCTGTTACAGCAATATACTCAGCTTCAGTTGAGGACAATGCCACACACTTTTGCAACCTGCTTTGCCATGCCACTGCTCCCCCTGAATGGGTAACCAAATAACCTGAAGTAGACTTCCTTGTATCAACATCTCCAGCCATGTCTGAATCTGAAAAAGCAATCAGCTTGGCCTCTCTACCACCAAAACAAATCTTCATATTTGTGGTGCCTCGGAGATACCTCAAAATCCACTTCACGGCTTCCCAATGCGGTCTTCCTGGATTAGACATAAATCTGCTCACAGTACTAACCGCATGAGCAATGTCAGGCCGTGTGCACACCATAGCATACATTAAACTCCCAACCGCTGAAGCATAAGGAACTTTCTGCATTTCCTTTTCCATCTTCTCGTTGGAGGGACGTTGCTTCTTGCTCAACTTGAAGTGAGATGCTAATGGACAGCTCACACTTTTTGCCTTGTCCATCTTGAACTTGCGAAGTACTTTCTCAATGTATTTCTCTTGAGACAAGTACAACTTGTTGGTTTTTCTGTCTCTCTCAATTCTCATGCCGAGAATACACTTTGCTGGACCCAAGTCTTTCATGGCAAAACTTTTGCTCAACTCTTTCTTTAGTCTAGCAATTCTTGAGACATTCTTGCCAACAATCAAGATATCATCAACATAGAGCAACAACATGATAAAATCATCACCTGAGAACCTCTGAATAAATACACAATGGTCTGAGCTACACCTCTTGTAGCCTTGCTCCCCCATGACAGATTCAAACTTCATGTACCATTGTCTCGGTGCTTGTTTCAGGCCATAGAGACTTTTCTTCAACTTGCACACATAGTCTTCTTTGCCTTTAACAAGAAACCCCTCAGGCTGCTCCATGTAAATTTCTTCCTCCAACTCTCCGTGTAGGAAAGCTGTCTTCACATCCATTTGCTCAACTTCCAAGTTGAGACTTGCTGCCAAGCCAAGGATCATTCTAATAGATGTCATCTTCACCACCGGAGAAAATATTTCATCAAAGTCAATACCTTTTCTCTGGCTGAATCCTTTTACGACTAGCCTAGCCTTGTATCTTGGATGTGACGTGTGCTCTTCTTGCTTGATTCTGTAGACCCACTTGTTCTTGAGAACTTTCTTGCCCTTGGGCAACTTCACCAGCTGATAAGTATGATTGGTATGCAAGGAATCCATCTCTTCTTGCATAGCCTTCTTCCACTCCTTCTTCTTCTCATCTTTCATTGCATCTGAAAAACACTCAGGTTCTGAACCATCTGACAATAACACCACATATTGATCTGATGGGTACCTAGTGGAGGGAACACGGTTTCTAGTGGACCGTGTGACTGGAGCTGCCGGTGGACTATTTGGTGCTGGTGCCTCTTGATCATGATCATCATCTTCAGCATCATACTCATGCTGCTCGGGAGCTTCTTCATCACCTGCACCACCATGTGCATCATCATCATCTTGCACATCTTCTGCATCTTCATTTTCAGCTTCTTGCTCAGCTGAATCTGCAGGTTCTGGGTCAGAATCAGATCTGTCTTGCTGCTGGTTTTGAGGAGAAACATTTACCGGAACTTGCTCCGGAACCTGCACCTTTGTCTTCCCAATATCCTCAATTGTTTGGTCTTCAACAAACACAACATCGCGACTTCTCACAACCTTTCTTGCTACTGGATCAAACAACTTGTAGCCAAACTGATCACCTCCATAGCCAAGAAATATGCACTGTCGTGTCTTTGAATCCAGCTTTGACCTCTCATCTTGAGGGATATGAACAAAGGCCTTGCACCCAAAAACTTTCAGGTGATCATATGAGACTTCCTTGTCATAATAGACCCTGTTAGGAACATCTCCCTGCAATGGATAACTTGGTGAGAGATTAATAAGATAAACTGCAGTCGACAAAGCCTCACCCCAATATTGTTTCGGCAGCTTTGCACTTGATAGCAAGCATCTAACTCTCTCAACAATTGTCCTGTTCATCCTCTCAGCAAGACCATTTAGCTGTGGTGTCTTCGGAGGAGTAAATTGGTGCCTAATTCCCTGCTCCTTGCAATAGGCATCAAATGGGCCAATATACTCTCCCCCATTATCAGTGCGAAGGCACTTGATTTTCTTCTCAGTTTCTCTCTCAACTGAGACTTGGAATTGCTTGAATACACTTAGTACTTGATCTTTGGTTCTCAAAACATAGACCCAAACCTTTCTGGAAAAATCATCAATAAATGTGACAAAGTACTTTGCTCCACCCATTGACCTCACCGACATTTTACAAACATCGGAATGTACCAAGTCCAACACCTCGGGCTTCTTGTGAGGAGGTTGACTCTTGAATGCAACTCTGTGTTGCTTCCCTGCTAGACAATCTGAACATTTTTTGATGTGAACACCTTTCACACCTTTCAGCAATTTCTTCTTCACTAGCACCGTCATCCCCTTCTCACTCATGTGCCCAAGCCTCTTGTGCCACAAAGCACAAGTGTCCTCCTTCTGCAACGCATTTACACAAGCAGCAGAAAGCTTAGCATGAACATGATACAAAACTGAAACCATGTTACCTCTAGCAACAATCAGGTTTCCTTTAGTGAGCTTGTACTACGCATTTCCAAATCTGCTCAAGTACCCATTTTTATCAAGCAAACCAACTGAGATAATGTTGAGACGAAGTGTCTCAACATGCCTCACCGACTTGAGGACTAGTGTCGTACCATTTTCAGTCTCCAAGTGCACATCTCCTCTTCCAATGATTTTTGCTCTATCATTGTTTCCCATCTTCACAACACCAAAATCACCAGCTGTATAGTTTGTGAAGAGCTCTCTACGAGATGTAGCATGTATGGTAGCACCGCTGTCCGGAATCCAAGTCATCTCATCACCATCTGCAAGGTTGATGGTCTCATCAGAAACAACAGTGATCTTCTCCTCAATAGTAGAACCAAATCTGCCATCATGTTCTTCATGCATGAGAGACATGATCTCCTCAAGCACAGCAATCTGGCCGTCGCTATCACTGTCACTGTTTGGCTGTCTCTGAACTTGCTTCTTTTTCTTCTTTTTGTCTTTCTTCCATTCGTCACAATGCCACTTGATATGGCCCTTCTCATGGCAGTGATGGCACACATAATCAGCATACTTTCCTTTGCCTTTTGATTTGCTTCTACTTCTTTCAGCCCCTTTACTTGGACCTCTACTCTTGCTTCTCCCCCGTGACTGAGTCACTAGCACTTCTGAGTGTGAGGAAGAACTGTCCTTGTCAGCTATTTTTCTGGACTCTTCATTTAGTACCTTAGTCTTCACAAGGTTCCAAGTGACAACTCCATTAGGTGCTGAATTGCAAACGGTGACCTTAAAGGTCTCCCACGTGTCCGGTAATGAGCCAAGTAGCAGCAAGGCTCTCACTTCATCTTCAAATGTGATTCCCATTGAAGATAGCTGATTTATAATGCCCTGAAATTCATTCACATGATCTGCAATTTGAGTTCCTTCCTTGTACCTCAAACGCATCAATTTCTTGATCAAGAACATCTTGTTGGTACCTTCTTTGCGAGCATACAGCTCCTCCAATTTCTGCCATAAGGTGCGTGCATGTGTATCATCAATGATATGGTTCAAAACATTGTCATCGACCCATTGTCGAATGAACCCACAAGCTTGGAGATGAAGTACCTCCCAAACATCTTCTTTCATGTCCTCGGGCATCTCAGTGGAGAACACCGGCTTCCAGTATTCTTTCACATACAACAGGTCCTTCATCTTGCTCTTCCAAGCTTGGTAATTTGTACCATTCAATGATATCATTCTGTTGGTATTCACTTCCATCTTTCAACACAAGCAAACTGCACTCAACCCAAAACAAACCTTGCTCTGATACCACTTTGTTAGGGCAAAGGGAGATGATGCACAACTCCAAAAGCCTCTGGCCTGCAATGAACTTCGAGGATAGGTTCAACCAACAACAATATGCAGCGGAAATAAACACAATCACATGCACAAGTGACACAAGGATTTACGTGGAAAACCTCCCCAACGTGAGGAGGAAAAACCACGGCTGTGGACCAACCGGTCCACGCAAGCTTCACTATGATCAAGAGTTTTCTCTAGAACATCTAGAGATTACAACACACACTTCAGCTCGTTGCCCACCGGCAACAACAACAACAACCACAAGAGGCAAGATTTCAGCAAAGCAGAGTATCACAGATTCTGTCCTCTTCGGTAATCAGCAAACTGCTCTTAAACCGCAGATCCAATCAGCACCAAACTCAGTAGACAAACAGACATATGTGTCCCCAACATACCCACCAAAGATGAGCTCAATCAGACATCGTTTGCCTGCCCAAACTGTTCTTCTACCAAACTATGCTGTTCTGAAACTGCAGCAGTCCGAACTGACGAAACCTCTCTCAAATCTGATGCTTCTCTGACCCAAACCTCAAACCAGCTATCCAGATCAAAGTACTCAAAGTAAGGAACGAGCTCACCAAGTATGGAGTCGATCCAAGCACGTTTGACCCTCCGAACACAGGCTTGAAGGCAGACCGGTCAGATGCGCCAAATCCTGACAGAAATCACCTCTTCTTCTTCTTCCTCTCTTCTCACTAGGTTGTGGTGTTCTTGTGTGTTCTCTCACTCTCTCTCAGCAGCAGTCACGTTCTGACTTCCTCTCTTGCTTGCTTGCACAGCCACAAATGTGGCTAGGGTTTTCTTCTCTTACCTCTCTTGGAGGCAGCTTAGCCGTTGGATGCATACAGCGATCAACGGCTCACACGTGTTGGACTTTCTGGGCTAAAGTTGGGCTGCCAACACACCTCCATGTGGAGGGACATGGCCCAACAAACTCCCCCTCCCGACATCATGGAGGGTCTCACTGCCTACCGGCAGCCATGCCGGCGAGCCGACAACATATCTTGAGCTTCTCTCTTGTCACCACCTTGGTCAACATATCAGCCCCATTGTCATCCGTGTGCACCTTCTCAATTTGCATTTGCTTGGAATTCAGCACATCTCGAATCCAATGATAGCGTACTTCAATATGCTTCGACCTTGAATGAAAACTTGCATTCTTACTCAGGTGAATGGCACTCTGGTTGTCACAAAATAGCACATACTTGTCTTGCTCAAAACCAAGCTCTTGAGCCAATCGTTTCAGCCACAATAGCTCTTTACTCGCCTCTGTTACAGCAATATACTCAGCTTCAGTTGAGGACAATGCCACACACTTTTGCAACCTGCTTTGCCATGCCACTGCTCCCCCTGAATGGGTAACCAAATAACCTGAAGTAGACTTCCTTGTATCAACATCTCCAGCCATGTCTGAATCTGAAAAAGCAATCAGCTTGGCCTCTCTACCACCAAAACAAATCTTCATATTTGTGGTGCCTCGGAGATACCTCAAAATCCACTTCACGGCTTCCCAATGCGGTCTTCCTGGATTAGACATAAATCTGCTCACAGTACTAACCGCATGAGCAATGTCAGGCCGTGTGCACACCATAGCATACATTAAACTCCCAACCGCTGAAGCATAAGGAACTTTCTGCATTTCCTTTTCCATCTTCTCGTTGGAGGGACGTTGCTTCTTGCTCAACTTGAAGTGAGATGCTAATGGACAGCTCACACTTTTTGCCTTGTCCATCTTGAACTTGCGAAGTACTTTCTCAATGTATTTCTCTTGAGACAAGTACAACTTGTTGGTTTTTCTGTCTCTCTCAATTCTCATGCCGAGAATACACTTTGCTGGACCCAAGTCTTTCATGGCAAAACTTTTGCTCAACTCTTTCTTTAGTCTAGCAATTCTTGAGACATTCTTGCCAACAATCAAGATATCATCAACATAGAGCAACAACATGATAAAATCATCACCTGAGAACCTCTGAATAAATACACAATGGTCTGAGCTACACCTCTTGTAGCCTTGCTCCCCCATGACAGATTCAAACTTCATGTACCATTGTCTCGGTGCTTGTTTCAGGCCATAGAGACTTTTCTTCAACTTGCACACATAGTCTTCTTTGCCTTTAACAAGAAACCCCTCAGGCTGCTCCATGTAAATTTCTTCCTCCAACTCTCCGTGTAGGAAAGCTGTCTTCACATCCATTTGCTCAACTTCCAAGTTGAGACTTGCTGCCAAGCCAAGGATCATTCTAATAGATGTCATCTTCACCACCGGAGAAAATATTTCATCAAAGTCAATACCTTTTCTCTGGCTGAATCCTTTTACGACTAG
Source organism: Poa annua (assembly GCA_026929855.1). Lineage (NCBI taxonomy): Eukaryota > Viridiplantae > Streptophyta > Magnoliopsida > Poales > Poaceae > Poa > Poa annua. The sequence goes on from CM049436.1 coordinate 2,167,096, forward strand.
CCTAGCCTTGTATCTTGGATGTGACGTGTGCTCTTCTTGCTTGATTCTGTAGACCCACTTGTTCTTGAGAACTTTCTTGCCCTTGGGCAACTTCACCAGCTGATAAGTATGATTGGTATGCAAGGAATCCATCTCTTCTTGCATAGCCTTCTTCCACTCCTTCTTCTTCTCATCTTTCATTGCATCTGAAAAACACTCAGGTTCTGAACCATCTGACAATAACACCACATATTGATCTGATGGGTACCTAGTGGAGGGAACACGGTTTCTAGTGGACCGTGTGACTGGAGCTGCCGGTGGACTATTTGGTGCTGGTGCCTCTTGATCATGATCATCATCTTCAGCATCATACTCATGCTGCTCGGGAGCTTCTTCATCACCTGCACCACCATGTGCATCATCATCATCTTGCACATCTTCTGCATCTTCATTTTCAGCTTCTTGCTCAGCTGAATCTGCAGGTTCTGGGTCAGAATCAGATCTGTCTTGCTGCTGGTTTTGAGGAGAAACATTTACCGGAACTTGCTCCGGAACCTGCACCTTTGTCTTCCCAATATCCTCAATTGTTTGGTCTTCAACAAACACAACATCGCGACTTCTCACAACCTTTCTTGCTACTGGATCAAACAACTTGTAGCCAAACTGATCACCTCCATAGCCAAGAAATATGCACTGTCGTGTCTTTGAATCCAGCTTTGACCTCTCATCTTGAGGGATATGAACAAAGGCCTTGCACCCAAAAACTTTCAGGTGATCATATGAGACTTCCTTGTCATAATAGACCCTGTTAGGAACATCTCCCTGCAATGGATAACTTGGTGAGAGATTAATAAGATAAACTGCAGTCGACAAAGCCTCACCCCAATATTGTTTCGGCAGCTTTGCACTTGATAGCAAGCATCTAACTCTCTCAACAATTGTCCTGTTCATCCTCTCAGCAAGACCATTTAGCTGTGGTGTCTTCGGAGGAGTAAATTGGTGCCTAATTCCCTGCTCCTTGCAATAGGCATCAAATGGGCCAATATACTCTCCCCCATTATCAGTGCGAAGGCACTTGATTTTCTTCTCAGTTTCTCTCTCAACTGAGACTTGGAATTGCTTGAATACACTTAGTACTTGATCTTTGGTTCTCAAAACATAGACCCAAACCTTTCTGGAAAAATCATCAATAAATGTGACAAAGTACTTTGCTCCACCCATTGACCTCACCGACATTTTACAAACATCGGAATGTACCAAGTCCAACACCTCGGGCTTCTTGTGAGGAGGTTGACTCTTGAATGCAACTCTGTGTTGCTTCCCTGCTAGACAATCTGAACATTTTTTGATGTGAACACCTTTCACACCTTTCAGCAATTTCTTCTTCACTAGCACCGTCATCCCCTTCTCACTCATGTGCCCAAGCCTCTTGTGCCACAAAGCACAAGTGTCCTCCTTCTGCAACGCATTTACACAAGCAGCAGAAAGCTTAGCATGAACATGATACAAAACTGAAACCATGTTACCTCTAGCAACAATCAGGTTTCCTTTAGTGAGCTTGTACTACGCATTTCCAAATCTGCTCAAGTACCCATTTTTATCAAGCAAACCAACTGAGATAATGTTGAGACGAAGTGTCTCAACATGCCTCACCGACTTGAGGACTAGTGTCGTACCATTTTCAGTCTCCAAGTGCACATCTCCTCTTCCAATGATTTTTGCTCTATCATTGTTTCCCATCTTCACAACACCAAAATCACCAGCTGTATAGTTTGTGAAGAGCTCTCTACGAGATGTAGCATGTATGGTAGCACCGCTGTCCGGAATCCAAGTCATCTCATCACCATCTGCAAGGTTGATGGTCTCATCAGAAACAACAGTGATCTTCTCCTCAATAGTAGAACCAAATCTGCCATCATGTTCTTCATGCATGAGAGACATGATCTCCTCAAGCACAGCAATCTGGCCGTCGCTATCACTGTCACTGTTTGGCTGTCTCTGAACTTGCTTCTTTTTCTTCTTTTTGTCTTTCTTCCATTCGTCACAATGCCACTTGATATGGCCCTTCTCATGGCAGTGATGGCACACATAATCAGCATACTTTCCTTTGCCTTTTGATTTGCTTCTACTTCTTTCAGCCCCTTTACTTGGACCTCTACTCTTGCTTCTCCCCCGTGACTGAGTCACTAGCACTTCTGAGTGTGAGGAAGAACTGTCCTTGTCAGCTATTTTTCTGGACTCTTCATTTAGTACCTTAGTCTTCACAAGGTTCCAAGTGACAACTCCATTAGGTGCTGAATTGCAAACGGTGACCTTAAAGGTCTCCCACGTGTCCGGTAATGAGCCAAGTAGCAGCAAGGCTCTCACTTCATCTTCAAATGTGATTCCCATTGAAGATAGCTGATTTATAATGCCCTGAAATTCATTCACATGATCTGCAATTTGAGTTCCTTCCTTGTACCTCAAACGCATCAATTTCTTGATCAAGAACATCTTGTTGGTACCTTCTTTGCGAGCATACAGCTCCTCCAATTTCTACCATAAGGTGCGTGCATGTGTATCATCAATGATATGGTTCAAAACATTGTCATCGACCCATTGTCGAATGAACCCACAAGCTTGGAGATGAAGTACCTCCCAAACATCTTCTTTCATGTCCTCGGGCATCTCAGTGGAGAACACCGGCTTCCAGTATTCTTTCACATACAACAGGTCCTTCATCTTGCTCTTCCAAGCTTGGTAATTTGTACCATTCAATGATATCATTCTGTTGGTATTCACTTCCATCTTTCAACACAAGCAAACTGCACTCAACCCAAAACAAACCTTGCTCTGATACCACTTTGTTAGGGCAAAGGGAGATGATGCACAACTCCAAAAGCCTCTGGCCTGCAATGAACTTCGAGGATAGGTTCAACCAACAACAATATGCAGCGGAAATAAACACAATCACATGCACAAGTGACACAAGGATTTACGTGGAAAACCTCCCCAACGTGAGGAGGAAAAACCACGGCTGTGGACCAACCGGTCCACGCAAGCTTCACTATGATCAAGAGTTTTCTCTAGAACATCTAGAGATTACAACACACACTTCAGCTCGTTGCCCACCGGCAACAACAACAACAACCACAAGAGGCAAGATTTCAGCAAAGCAGAGTATCACAGATTCTGTCCTCTTCGGTAATCAGCAAACTGCTCTTAAACCGCAGATCCAATCAGCACCAAACTCAGTAGACAAACAGACATATGTGTCCCCAACATACCCACCAAAGATGAGCTCAATCAGACATCGTTTGCCTGCCCAAACTGTTCTTCTACCAAACTATGCTGTTCTGAAACTGCAGCAGTCCGAACTGACGAAACCTCTCTCAAATCTGATGCTTCTCTGACCCAAACCTCAAACCAGCTATCCAGATCAAAGTACTCAAAGTAAGGAACGAGCTCACCAAGTATGGAGTCGATCCAAGCACGTTTGACCCTCCGAACACAGGCTTGAAGGCAGACCGGTCAGATGCGCCAAATCCTGACAGAAATCACCTCTTCTTCTTCTTCCTCTCTTCTCACTAGGTTGTGGTGTTCTTGTGTGTTCTCTCACTCTCTCTCAGCAGCAGTCACGTTCTGACTTCCTCTCTTGCTTGCTTGCACAGCCACAAATGTGGCTAGGGTTTTCTTCTCTTACCTCTCTTGGAGGCAGCTTAGCCGTTGGATGCATACAGCGATCAACGGCTCACACGTGTTGGACTTTCTGGGCTAAAGTTGGGCTGCCAACACACCTCCATGTGGAGGGACATGGCCCAACACATGCTTATGCAACCTCCGTTCTCTGTCATCTATGGACCTATCAAACAATCAGCCCACCGGGGTAATCTCAGCCTGCTTGTGCAACCTCCATTCTATGGAGGATATGGATCTATCGAACAACAGTTTGACTGGAAAGATCCCAGCTTGCTTGTACAACCTCCATTATCTACGGTATATGAACCTCTCCAACAACTTGCTCTCTGGGAAGATACCAACCAGCTTGTACAACCCCTATTCTCTAGCTATTATGGACCTTTCCAACAACATGCTCTCTGGGAAGCTCCCAGCCAGGCTGGGCACCCTCAGTTATTTGGTGTACATGGACCTCTCCAACAACATGTTCTCTGGGAGACTACCACCAAGCATGGTCAACCTCTCTTCTCTAATGTACATAGACCTGTCGAACAACAAGCTCACCGGGAGGCTTCCAAACAACTGGTGGAACATGCAGGCTGTCGTGTTCATGGACCTGTCCTACAACTCCTTCTCAGGTGAAATCCCCAACTCTAAGCCAAGCCACAATTGCTCACTTAGGTCGCTTTATCTTGCTAAAAATGAGTTTGTGGGTCCTTTCCCGACAGTCCTAAGGCGCTGCAATTTGCTAGCGACCCTGGACATCGGGAACAACATGTTCTTTGGTGGTATCCCTCCATGGATCGGGACTCATATACAATCATTGAGAATACTTAGACTCCAATCAAACAATTTCACCGGAGAAATTCCGCCCGACTTAGCGAAACTTTCACAACTTCAGCTACTCGACATGGCAAACAATAGCTTGACCGGGTCAGTTCCCTCTACTTTTAGTAATTTCACCTCCATGATGCTTCCAAGTCCGTGGATTCCAGAACCGCACGGCCCGGTGAGATACAAAGATAGAATCGGAAGAATCTATGTTACCTGGAAGGGTCAGGAGCTTATTTTCCAGAGAACAATCTGGTTGTTAACCGGCATTGATTTGTCTGGCAATTTTCTTTCTCAGTGCATTCCAGAAAACTTAACCGACCTTCGGGGCCTCCGGTTTCTGAACCTGTCAAGAAACCATTTATCTTGTGGTATTCCTAAAGATATTGGTAGTTTGAATTTTCTTGAGTCCCTTGATCTTTCATCTAATGAGCTTTCAGGAAAAATCCCTCCGAGCATTTCAAACTTATTAGGGCTCAGCATGTTTAATGTCTCGAACAATCATTTATTCGGCAAGATACCGAGTGGCAGTCAAATTCAGACCTTAACTGACCCATCGATTTACTCCAACAATTCTGGGTTGTGTGGATTTCCTCTAGACATTCCGTGTGAAACTACTTCGTTTCCTCGTCATGAGAAAACTGGTGAAGCGGAGGACCATTGGATGTACTATTTTGTTATTGTTGGTGTTGTGTTTGGTTTTTGGGTATGGTTTGGGACACTCTTTGCACTTAAGGCATGGAGATGTGCTTTTCTCTTATTCGTCGATGACATGCAGTGTAAGATTACGAAAAAAGTTATAGCATAGTATGTGTTCTCTAGATTCTAACATCGACAAAGATGTTTATGTATACATAACTTATTTATTTTGTGATGGAATAGACAAAAAGTTCCCTTCAATTTCTCATGTGTGGGAAGGGAAAACATACCATACATATTTCGGCTTGAAAGATAAGGAAATCCAACATGCCCGAGATCAGTCTCCAATGTGAGATAATGTATCAAAATAACATATAGAGAAAACAATCGGAAGGCTCTTGAACGAAATACATAAAGACCTGAATGAACCGTGATAAGGAAAATACAAAGGCCCCATGGAAATCCGGATCTTCAATAAAAATGAGGATACAACAGAGTTCCATGGTTAGCAATATATTTTTGCGAGGATTTGAATTGCTAAGCAAATTAGAGATAGGTATTTCAATTATTACGCTTTAAGGAAGACAAGCGGTCGGGCTCCAAAGCTACAAAACTTTGCTGCTCACGTCCTCTGCCCCTTCGTCGCCCCCATTCACTGTCTCCAACCCTTTAGGTCCATCTCCGTGCCCAGATCTCGCACAAAGCCTGCCGAAACGGTCGTGTCTCACATGTTGCGTTGTTGCGCTTATAGCAGACAAACCAGATCACAACAACCACCTCTAGGTGGTGGCACAATAGGGGAAAACATTCAGGAGAGAAGGCATGAGAGTGGAAAGGGTAAGGTACGGCTTCCAATTGGAAGGTGTGGCCTCAGTGGCAGCAGCAGAGGGGGTAGAATAGGGGAGCGAACTTTTTTAGAAAAAATAACACGAATGTTGACGTAGTGGGACCGTCTGTAAAGATAACAGCCAAACCGACTAGCTTGGCTAGATCTCACATCAGCTAATGTCAAGTGCTTCCAGTGGTGCAGAAATAGCGAATTCGTTTGAGTAAGTGGTGTTTTGATAATTTAAAAATGAAATCTAACGACACAGTCCGAATTTCCTCAATAAGTAGCGAGACTGTCCGTTAATTTGCCTAAACGATAAATTTATATATTTCCAAGAGCAAGCTAGCAATCCCATTAACATCTAACAAGGTGATGTTGATAGTTTGCATCTTGAGATAAAAACAATTAGTGTACTCAGCGGAGTTTTACTTATAATAGGTTATAGATTCCTAAGAGCAAGCTAGCAATCCTATTGACATCTAAGTGGACGAAAATGCAGAACGCCACCATCAAACTTGGTTATTTTTTTTCACCAGTCGCGGTGCATGCAATTGCCGTCCGTGGACGGGCTGCATCCAAATTAGATGTCGAGTCAAGGACGGCCGGACGCTACAAATGTCGAGTTCTACACGAACGGCCTGCATTCCAAACAAATGCATGGAGGCGCCTTTTGCCGCCGTATGTATCGTACCTGTGCTAGTTCTAGTGTGTTTTTCCCTACTGCTACTGGCTCGGCGTTCCGTGCGACGATCGACAGCTTCCACACAGATCGCATACAAGTAGATGGCTTTCCCATAGCTCATCATGCTGAACCTCGCTAGGAATGACCTGGGCGGCGACATACCGGCCAGCATCTCACGGCTGCGCTGCCTCCACATCCTTCACCTCAGCAAGAACATGTTCAACGGTTCCATCCCGCCGCAGCTCGGTGACATGCATAGTCTCCTCTACCTCCGGCTCTACAACAACAACCTCTCGTGGGCGACATCTCCCACCAGCTCTGTAGGCGCCTCCTCGTTGAGATAATCGATCGACTTGTCAAGCAAAACCAGCATGTTGCTGTAGGGTTGCAACTCCTTGGCCACCCTAGACATCAGGAGCAACATGTTCTTTGATGGTATCTCTACATGGATCGGGAGTCACACGTCCCACCCCTAAGAACTTAGCCGCAGGTTAAACAATTTCACCGGAGAAATTCCTCCGGAATTATCACAACTTTCGAAACTTTAGCTCCTTAACTTGGCAAACAATAGCTCGACCGGGTCAATTCCAGCAGCCTTCAGCAATTTTGCCTCCATGAAGTATCGTAAAAGTTAGCGGATTCCGGGACCACCCTTCCCATGGAGATACCGGGATAGAATCGACATAATCTGGAAGGGCCAGAAGTTGATTTTCCAGAGTACAATCTCGTTATTGATGGAAGTGAATCATAGGGACAAGTTCAATGGTGCCCCATGCATTTTACTCGCGTTGTAATCCCAAGTACAGACAATCAAATGACTTGTATATACCCTCATTTCTATCTATGCATAGAAATGCAAAGCTTTTTCGTTTTCTCATAAACAAAACCTAGAAAAGATAAATATACAGAACTAAGGACAAGGGTGCAAAGAAATATGATGTCTTAGTGGATAATGTGAGATAGGAACATGAACACATATAGATCGAGTAGGTCACAAATAGAGGATTGGTGAGGGGGGCGGCTTAGGTAGCTAGCGTTGTTGATGTAACCTGAAACCCTATCCATTCCCGCATCGCTCCCGCGAGCAACCCGGAGCCCACCCCCAGCGCCGCCACTTCCCAGAGCCCCTCCGCTCCTCCTCCCCCTCCTCGCCGCCGCCGGTGCGCACCGTCGGGTCCAAGCCCAGGCGTAGGCGGCGGCGGGGCCCTCGTCTCCCCTCCGGGCGACGGATCTGGCGTGGGCCAGGAAGTCGCCGGAGGCGCCATGCTTCGAGGGACGCGGCGACATGGACGTCTTTGACGGTGGCGGGAGGGCCTCGCGGTGCTGCTCGTGTGCGCGGCAGCATCCGCGGCACGGGTGGCGGCGGCGGCTGTCTTCTAGGCAATGGCGGCAGGCTCGGGCGGCGCGGCGACCACACAGGGTGGTGCTGCGTTGCTGCTTCTGGCCGGTGGTGGATGATAGTGCGCGGCTGCAGCTGGGACCGCGACCCTTCGGGCGTCCTCCCCCCTCAGGCTCTACATCGGTTCGGGCCTGGCGTGCTTCTCTCTGCGGCCGGCGGCGTGCTCACGGCAATGAGTGGTGGTGGCGTGGTGGAGACTCTGCGGCGGCCTGCGGGCTGCAGCATGGCGGCGAGATCGGTACGGGCTCGATCTGGTCCTGGCCGGGCCAGTTGGGCCTGGGTTGTTCCAGCTACCGTGTCCGGTCGGCTCTGGTGGAGGGAGGTTCCTCCAGTGGGCTGCTGCGCGCTAGGTTTCCCTCTCGGTTCCATCGAGCTGGTGTGCTTGACGTGGAGCATAGGGGAGTTAGGGCTTAGCGTGGAGCTACTGTGCTTGTCCGGTTGCGTAGTGTTGTTTCGCCTTTGGCGTTTTCGATGGGGCTTTTGTAGCTCGGTTTTCTTACGATCTTCTTTGTGAGAGGGCTGCTTCACTACTTTATATCGTTCCGCCGTTGTGGCTTTATTTATAAAGCGGGGTTTCGGCCTGTTTCGTGGTGGTCACAAATAGAGCACAAACTATCAATTTTGGAAGGGTGAGGAATATTTTGTCGGATATCACATCAAAAAGTACATTTTCATTTGAAGTGGGAGTAAATCTCCAGCCTCTACATCGTGATGATACACACAACTTTTTATATTAAAAAAGTGATAGGAATTTATCCAGCTTAGGGGCATGTAATTTTATATTCACTTTTGTGGCTGCCCTAAATATTAATTAGATTCTTATGCATAGGAATTTGTCCAGCTTAAGGTCACGGTTAATTTTACCTTGCATATGATTAGCTGCAGGCTGCAGCCCGTAATCTAAGCTCACATATACACTGATGTATATACAAGGGATCAAACTATTGTTTTAGTGGATCCAGGGAGATAATTAACCAACTTGTTTCTGTAACCAACTGCGAAGAGGACAGAGCACAATCAAGGAGAATAGAAAACAGGAGAGGCAGAGGATTTTACCAGTTCAACTTGTTTTCCCTTGGCTCGGGGCCTTGCCGTCCGTGAACGGCATGCATCCAAATGTCAAGCTCCACACGAACAGTCTGACTCGTTCCAAGTTGTTTGCCGCCATATATATATATATATATGACGATCATCTCACTCAGATAAATGACTGTGGGTTTTCCCACTCAATCATCTCACTCAGATAAATGACGATCCTCGCCATGCTCTTCCTGCTGGCGGCCACCGCCATCATCCCGGCGACGGCAACCGGCCCCGGGTGGGCGTCAGAGGTCCATGCCCTTCTGGCATGGAAGGCCAGCCTCGTCGTCAACACAACCACCACGCTGTCGAGCTGGACCCAGGACGTGCCCGTATGTAACTGGACCGGCGTGTCCTGCAGCAACGCCAGCCGTGTCATCGCGGTAGGGGTGCAAGGACGTGGCATCTCCGGCGGGCTTGGCACACTCGACACGGCGGCGCTCCCGGCGCTCATCGTGCTGATCATAAGAAAGACTAAACTCCAAGGGCCTATTCCAGCCAGCATCTCGCAGTTGCGCTCCCTCAGGTTACTCGACCTCAGCAACAACAGGTTCCGCGGCCACATTCCGGCACAGCTCGGAAACATGCACAGCCTACGCTACCTCCGGCTTTACGGCAACAAGCTTGTCGGCCACATTCCGCGCCGGCTTTGCAGGCTTCGCAGAGTCCAAGTGCTGGATCTGGCAAACAACCGGCTCACCGGTGTGCTCCAGGGCTGTTTGTGCAACCTCACCACTCTGCTAATCATAGATTTGTCCAAGAACCGGCTCACTGGAGAGCTCCCGGGCTGCTGGTGGAACCTGCGAGCGCTCAAGTTCATGGACCTGTCCAGCAACTCCTTCTCAGGTGAAATCCCCTTAGCCAAGGAAAGCCATAATTGTTCTCTCGGTTCGCTTTATCTCGCTGAAAATAGCTTCACCGGTGCCTTCCCGCCGGTACTAAAGGGATGCAGCTCCCTGGAAACCCTAGACATCGGGAACAACATGTTCTTTGGTGGTATCCCTCCATGGATTGGGATTCAGGTTCATTCTTTGAGAATACTTAGCCTCAGATCAAACAACTTCACCGGAGAAATCCCGCCGGAATTATCACAGCTCTCTAAGCTTCAGCTGCTTGACATGGCAAACAATAGCTTTACTGGATCAATTCCGGTAGCCTTGGGCAACTTACCCTCCATGAGACATCCACAAAATTTGTCAACTCCAGAGCCCGTTCCGGGCGTCTTGCAGAAATACAAGGATAGAATCGGCGTAGTTTGGAAGGGCCACAAGCTCATTTTCCAGAAAACAACGATCTCGTTATTAACCGGCATCGATTTATCCAGCAATGCTTTGTCTCGGTGCATTCCAGAAGAGTTAACCAACCTTCAGGGTCTCCGGTTTCTTAATATGTCAACAAACCATTTGTCATGCGGCATTCCTCAACATATTGGTAGTTTGAATTTTCTTGATTCCCTTGATATATCCTCTAATGCACTCTCAGGAGCAATTCCTCAGAGCATCTCCAACATATCGGAGCTCAGCACGTTCAATGTCTCCAACAATTACTTGTCGGGCAAGATTCCCACTGGGACTCAGATTCAGACCCTAACTGACCCATCTATGTACTCCAACAATTCCGGGCTTTGTGGATATCCTCTTCTTCCGTGTCCACCGGATGAGAGAAATACAACAAATGATATCAATGGCCAAGGGGAAGACCCGTGGTTGTACTACTCTGTGATTGCTGGCATTGTAATTGGGTTTTGGCTATGGTTTGTGTTGCTCTTTACGGTTGAGACCTGGAGATATGGTTTTCACTCTTTTGTCGATGACATGCAACGTAAGATTTTGCAGAAGATGTCACATTAGCTATATTTATGTTTTTTATATATTAGCAGAATGTGTGTTCATATTTTATTTATGAGCAAACTTGCACTCAGAATGGTATCTTACTATATTTTCTTGTTATTATTGACTGGTAGGTCTGTTGAACCAGCGTTTTATGCATGGGACCTACAGAGAACCTTTCTTCCTCATGTAGATTCCACCACAATTTATCAGTCCCAAGCGATAGTTGAATCAAAGCCAATCGCTTGATTGTGCATTCCATGCCGCCAGTCCGGGAAAATTAATTTTTTTTCTAGAAGTCATATCTGGTGGAGATGATCCCAACATCATAGCAATTTGTGTCTCCCTTCTGGCAAACAATACTATCTATTGCATATTGTTTCCGAAGAGTGGTATCTCCTAATTATTTATCACCCCAGAATCTAGTCCCTGATCCATCTATAACGTTGAACGATCCAAAATGGAAGAAATGTTTATTCATTGTTATTACCCACCCAAATATGTGAGTCCCCCATTTTCCAAAAAGAAATAGCAGAGTTTGACATACCACATCTTCGATGAGAAGTCTGAAAAGCTATTTAATTAGAAATGTTGTGTTCTTGACCTGAAGATCATGAATACCTAGCCCTATTCTATCCTTAGCTCGTCAAACCATGTCGCATTTAGCCCGTCAGTTTTTCTTTTTCTAACTACCACCTTGTCAAAAAAATCTAGATAAAAATGGTCCAATCTATGTAAGACTCGCAACTGGAAGAAAGCAATTATATACAAAATTTAAGACAACTAGTCTTCCAGCCGGAGATAGTTCTCTTTCCAGCTGTTTAGCCCCTTTTGTAGACGGTCCTCACATGTTTTCATTCAGCATAGTGCATCGGAATACCCAAGTATATGTAACTGGTTATTTCTCACAGCCAAACAATTCGGCATTAAGATCAGCTTCGTCTTGGACCTCCCAAAAGTTAATACTCACTCTGTCCAACAAAGGATGTCTTGACTTTGTCAAAAAGAGCATGTATCTGTACACTAAATCATGTCTAGATACATGCTCTTTTTGACAAATTCAAGACATCCTTTGTTGGACGGAGGGAGTATTAAGTTTTGAAAGTTGTTTGAACACCGCCAAAATTAATTATATATTCTTAGCCTTTCTCAATCATGTTCCTTAAACATAATTGTATCATCCTTCCTATAGATTGGGGAACAACTCCCTCATTTTGGCCATAAGCGTTCAATCATGACTGTTTTTTTCTCTCGAATTAACTGATTAATTACGTTTTGACTGTACAAGATCGATCGATCCTGCATTCCTGCCATGGCAGAGGATCGCATCATAGCAGAGTTTTTGAAGCCGATTGACTACGAAGTACAGTAGTGATCTGTCTATCTATCTTTTCTGTGACGTACGTATACTTGATCCATCTCATTCCTTCACCGGAAGAGGTTCGTCGGCGTCGGCTGCGTGAACGCCGTCAGGTCCACCTCCTCCGTCTCCGGCGACCGCCAGCTCCGGCCCAGCACCGTCACCGGCGTGCATACGCTAACAGAAACCTCCCCCGACAGTCCGACACGACGAGGGTGTGTGCTTTAGCGTATAGTTTGTTTACTTGTTTATCTTGGAAATTCTCAAGCAAATCATAGATGTGCATCATGTTAGAAAATGTGAGTCATGCACAATTCTGATAAAGCATGTCATGTATGAAAGAACAAATGGTTGTACTTGCACTACTCAATTTCATTATCCTTATGAGTTATATGATGCTATTTATCTTGTTCATTTGGTGATTTTTCATGATTTTTTTTAGAGTGTGCCCACCCTCTATTTTTTTCCTGCATACGCCACTGTTATAAGTTAGGTGGTCTATACATCTCCAATTTAGCGTGGTTTCTGGAGCAGAAAGCGACGTTTCCTCCATGCGTAGATACAACAGACAAGGGCATAAGATCCAACGGACCGGAAAGGAACCTACATTTGGTTTTTGTAGGGCGACATACGCCTAGCGTGCGCCAAAATTGAGAAAGTGAAAGGAAATTCAACGAGAGGTGTGAAGAAGGTATAAGAACAGCGGTGTGCGGCATGGTGGTTAATCGCCTCGTTAACTTTCGTCACCGAGGTGGACACATGACTCGCACCCGATGCGGAGGATGCGTTTGAGCGATCCCTGGATGACAACCAGGCTTTTCTTTAGATTATGGGCTGGACAACAATATAAGTATAGGTAATCATGCAAGGTAAACATAAATTTGATCGCTCGCCCCCTAAGCTGGGTAAATTCCTATGTACCCCCAAGGGCAGACATGCGGAAGTAAAATATAAGATTACATGCTACATGTATTTGTTTTATGTGATATCCGACAAATATTCCTCACCTTTCTCAAGTTAATAGTTTGTGCCCTATTTGTGACCTACTCGATCTATCCGTGTTCATGTTCGTATCTCACATTATCAATATCCACTAAGAGATCGTACCGCCTTTCCGAGAGGAAAAAAACTAAGACATTGTATCCGAGAAAAAAAAAGGCATGTTATAAGAGATATCTGACATATTCCACTCTTGTCCTTAGTTCAGTAAATTTATCTATTCTAGATTTTGTTTCTGAGGAAACGAAAACCTTGCATTTCGACGCTTTACATAGAAAAGAGAGTACACACAAGTCCTATGATGGATTGTAACTCGGGATTTCAACGCCACGCCCACCTAGAAACTGGCCAGTAATACTAGACTAGAAGCAACCTTTTGCAAGGCGCCAAGGCCCCCCGCCCGATCTAACCCAGTAATGGTACACCTAGAATCTCTGATAGGATATGCTCACCAAGTCATGAGTATGATCATCGATGTACACTTCTTGTACAACGGATGAACGGAGGGAAGAGAGAGTGAGCGGCCTGCCGCCACTAATCTAGGAAGGGTTGACCAGATTAACAAAAGAACCTCGCGCTTCTAGGTCCCTCAAGCGCTAGTGTTATTTTAGTTCAGTGTTTCATAATTTTATTTGTTGGGGATTAGGTACTCTTGCAAAAAGAAATATGTTCAATCATTCGCTAGTTCTTAATATTTTCATCTCACACGGCAGACTAAGGCTAAGATCGGGCTCTTGTAAACATGTATGTTACATTTGTCCTCCCACACGGGAACTGTGTGTTTTTTGCCTATTGCATGACAAATTAGGAACAACTTATGTATACACGCATTCTTCTGTTAATATAAAAAGAAGAGAACCCCATTAAGGTGACACATTATGCATAACCTTACATTGCATATCATCGACAAAGGAGAGAAAAGCACATCTCCAGGTCTCAACTATAAAGAGAACCCCAAACCACAAACACAAACCATAAAAAATCCCAGCAATCACATAATAGTACATCCAATGGTCCTCCCCTTCATCATTTCCCTCATCGGGTGTAGACGAACTATTAGCACATAGAATGTCAAGAGGAAACCCACAAAGCCCAGAATTGTTGGCGTAAATCGATGTGTCGGTGAGAGTCTGGATCTGACTGCCAACAGGTATCTTGCCAGACAAAAGATTGTTTGAGACATTCAACGTGCTGAGGCCCGATAATCTTGAGATGCTCGGAGGAATGGCTCCTGAAAGTTCATTAGATGATATATCTAGTGCTTCGAGAACATATAAATTACCAATGTCTTTAGGAATGCCGCATGATAGATGGTTTCTTGATAGGTTCAGAAATCGGAGGCCCTGAAGGTTGGCTAATTCTTCAGGGATGCACCGTGACAACAAATTTTCCGAAAAATCAATGCCGGTTAATAATGATATTGTACTCCGGAAAATCAGCTTCTGGCCCTTCCATATTATGTCGATTCTATCCTGGTACCTATATGGGAAGGGTGGTCCTGGAATCCGCTGACTCTGAGGATGCCTCATGGAGGAAAAATTGCCAAAGGCTGCTGGAATTGACCCGGTCAAGCTATTACTTGCCAAGTCGAGGAGCTGAAGTTTTGAAAGCTGCGATAACTCCGGAGGAATTTCTCCGGTGAAATTGTTTAATTTGAGGCTAAGTATTCTTAGGGATGGGAGATGAGTCCCGATCCATGGAGGGATACCACCAAAGAACATGTTGTTCCCAATGTCTAGTGTGGCCAGGGAGTTGCAACCCTCCAGGACCGGCGGGAAAGCACCGGTGAGACTATTTCCGGCGAGATAAAGCGACCGAAGCAAGCACTTTTTTCTTCCATGAGCCAAGGGGATTTCACCTGAGAAGGAGTTGTTGGACAGGTCCATGATCTCGAGAGCGCGCAGGTTCCACCAGCAGGCTGGTAGCTCACCTGCTAGCCGGTTTGTGGACAGGCCCACGTACCGTAGCCCCTTGAGGTTGCACCAGCAAGCGGGGAGTTTCCCGGTGAGCCGGTTGCTTGACAAGTCGATTATCATCATGGTGAGGCACCTACAGAGTTGGTGCGGGATGTCGCCCACGAGGTTGTTGTTGTAGAGCCGGAGGTAGATGAGACTATGCATGTCACCGAGCTGCGGCGGGATGGAGCCGTTGAACTTGTTCTTGCTGAGGTCAAGGAACCCGAGGTTGCGCATGCGTGAGATGCTGACCGGTATGTCGCCGCCGAGGTTGTTCCTAGCGAGGTTCAGCTCCATGAGTACCGGGAACGCCGTGGTGTCGAGCGTGCCAAGCCCGCCCGAGAGACCGCGCCCAGGCATATATATATATATATATATACTTATGAGATTTCCGCCGTCGGAGGAGTAGTCGTCGCACCTAAGGCCATCCCAGTTGCAGACCGCCGTACTGCGGGTCCAGATGGACAAGGCGGCTGAGTAGACTAGGCTGGCCTTCCATGCTAGAAGGGCGTCCGTCTCCGCCCTATGGCGAACTAATTTGGCCGGGACGGTGGTCGCCAGGAGGAAGAGCACGGCGGTTTGGACAACAAGGTGGGTGTTTGGTTGTGGCGTCATATGGCTGATCGAGTAAGGAAAAACACACTACGGGCACGTACGTAGGATCTGCGAGCGGAACCCGACAACTTGGATGTAGGCCGTTCGTGTGGAACTCTACATTGGTAGTACGATATATATATGTTAAATAGTTTCTATTCCCGGGTGTAACTACACCCACGTCTTATATACCACCATACGGAAGTATTTGTAATACTTTATCGGTTTGAGTATGTTCATATACTATATCTAAGATACCTCAAAATAAGTTTCATAAAAAAATTGTAACTGTCCTCATATTTTACACTATATACTCAAAATACCGTCAAATATGTATATAAAAGAGAAGTATGTAGAAAAAATTTATATACTACCTAAAAAGAAGTATCTATAGTACTAAAATAGCATTATATACTACATACTACATGTTACATACCTCCCGGTATGATAGATACTCCATACGTGTGTGTAGTTACACATGGGAGTAGTATGAATATGTCCTATATATATATATATATATATATATAGGTAAATTATCAGGTGCTCCCTGCTGCCCATGCTCCTGGATGGAATACGGTAAGTTTTAGGTATGTACACCATGTAAATATTTTGGGTATGTATATCTTAGGTATGTATGAGGTATATATGACTTTGGGTATGCATTTTCAAGGTATCTACATAGTACATATACCTCGGGTATATATTTTCAATAGTACGCGTACAGATCAGGTATATATATAAATAATTGAGGTATGTGTATAAATTAGGTATGTATACCCTGTTACGTGCATACCCAAAATCATATGTACCTCCTACATACCTAAGGTATACATACCCAAGGTATATAAATGGTCTACATACCTAAAAATGGTTCGTATTCCAATCAGGAGCATGGGCACCTAGGTGCCCCAATTGGGCTTCTATATATACTAGCTAAGTGCCCGCGCGTTGCTACGGGTTTCCTAGTCATGTGTGCTGATATAAAAGTATATTATAATATACTATGAAATAATCAACTATTTTTTTTAAGTGAGCCTAGCTCAATTGTCTAATGGAGTGGAGGTAGAACCCAGCCACCCAAGTTCAAGTTCTCACGGACGTGAATTCGAGTTCATTATTTTAAAAAACTCGCCGTGGGGCTTCCCCCACTGCTTTCCTTTTTTTTTTAAAACCAACTAAATTTTTCTTATTATAATGCGTGTCTACATCAATTGATGTGCGCATCCATTTTCTCACCTAGTATTTTGTATGATAGAACCATGTATGTCCTTCTCTAGCATCACTTATCAAGACGGTGGCACCTTGCTAAATTTTCTAAAAAAAATCATCAGATTTGTCTACCATTCCGTCCAAATGTATCACCATTCTTTACTGCATCGTTCAACTTCACATCACATTGTGGTCATGTATGCACTTCCTCCTGCATGGTAGGATCTCTCCATTGGTTCGTTAGAGGTCCACCCGCCCATAAGGTCGTTCATTGTTTTTGACACAAGTATGTCGTAATTTTTCTAAGCGTCAACCCATTTGCATCACAAGTTCATAAACACGTTGGGCTCCCCGCTATGGCGATCACATCCTTTTCGTCGGTAGTATAACTTATTGTACGACATGTTTCTTTGGTCATGGCACAACTTGATGACAACATATTTCTTTTATAGAAATGGGGATAACCTCAGCCTCTGCATCAAAATGATGCACACAACATTTTTTCATTGAAAATAAGTAGCTAGAATCAGTATTAAACGATTACAATCCAGGGATCACATATGTGCAAATGATAACCAGCCAACCAAAAAAATACTAAACTATCCTTCAATCCTTCTAGTATGTCGCCATCTCTGTCGTGGTTGAAGATAGCCCGTATGATCGTCGATAACCGGGTACATCCACACTCCATACGACTATGTTGTCGGATGGTCGAAGAATATACAACTTGTGGATCCAATATATTCTATGCAAGCGACCCGTAAAAAGTGAGGAGTTTCGACCTTGCTAAAAACATTATCGTTTCGACAATTCCAAATTGACTATAGTAACGTAGAAACCCTGATATATGTGACTTGATATATGTGCAATGCTTCTAGGATGATGTATATTAAAAGTAAAATGAATCGAACACCATATACTTATCACAAAGTAACAAGATAAAAAAGATGTTCAACATACTCATCTATCGCAAAAAACACATTTTTTGCATCATGTTCAGCTTCTTTTTGCAAGATTATTCTTATTGAAAAGGATGCGTCTATGATGAAACCATAAGAAAACCTTTATTTTCAGTAGTAACTTTAATTTCCACAAGTATTTACATAAAAACCTTGTGTGACCATTCATTAGATCAACATACAATGATTTAACTGAGAACAGACCATTGCCCGATGGATTTCATTTAAACAAGTCGGATACCTCCAAAAGATTCACATTCATCAACCTATCCATAATATGCATCGAAGCCTCTAGCTCGTCTCCTAGAAGATCTCCCTGAAACTGGAGATTGGGAGGTGAAGACGATAACACATCCACAGACCACAGCCACCACATTTTTTATGACGAGCTATATTAGTGCTAATCTATTTTCACCCATCCAAGAATCTTCCTAAACCTTGTTTGTCGGCCGTTACCAACAACAAAGTTTCCCCGAGCGATTTTTTTCCTAGCAGCCATTATCCCTTTCCAAATAAGCTTCATATTTACCTCTTTTGCAATATCATGCTCCAAGAACAAAACTGTATCGTCGGCATATTGTGGGATGGAGACCACCCACCCTCCCCTTGGACCAGGTGGGGTAAATTATATTTAACTTGGGCATCTTCATTTGCCCTTGCTATAAGAACAACCAACATGTCTCCAACAATATTGAACGATATTGTAGATAAAGGATCTCCTTGTGTTTTAGGGTTTGGAAGCAGTGGACAATGTCATCAGCTACATGAACTCTGACACTTCCACCCTGAATGAACTTGACAATGCAATCTCGCCATTGAGATGACAATCCTTTCATACAAAGAGCTTGTTCTAAAGGACAATTATACTTTATCATATGCCTACTCAAAGTCGATTTTAAACGGAACTCCATCCTTTTTACCATGAATTTCATGGATGGTTTCATACAAGACTACACACCTTCCTAAATGTGCCTCCCTGAAATGAAGGTAGATTGAGTAGGCCAAATTACTTTGTTACAATTGAGGTGAACAGATTAGTCCTTACTTTTGTAAAAAATACATTGAGTAGGCAAATCGATCCATACTGTTCATTACGGCTAGCATGCTTCTTTTAGGCGGAAGGACAATTACACCAAAATTTATTTTGAATAGGGTTATTTCTCCTGATTGAAGTTGAACAAACATATTCATTATGTAAACTTTGAGAACCTCCCAAAACTTCTGATAGAACTCATCAGAGAACCTGTCTTTTTTTATAGAAATGGAACATAATTCCAGCCTCTACATTGTGATGATGCACACAACCTAGCCATGGTGATTTATTACGTTCCATTTGAGAGATAGCATCAAGCACCTCCTTCTCCTAAAATGTCAATGTTAAAATTTTGTTTTCAATTGGAGATATATGGGGCAGGTTCCCATTATTCTCTTCTACCATTGAGAAGTATTTCAGTTCCGGTACTCCAAATAATTTATTATAATATTTGACGATTAAAACTTTCTGGTTGTTCTCTCCTATGATTGTTTCTTATATTGTTCTTACTGAAAAATCTTTTCTTTCGATGATTTCCATTTGCGATCAAATGAAAGTATTTTGTATTACTTGCCCATTCTTGTATATATTTAACTACACACTCTACGTCCATTTAGTTTCCTCATCACGCCACCTTGACACGCTGACTTGAGGTTCTGGAACGGTTGTTGAGGCCAAATCGCTCAACTCCTCTCATCTTTGTAATCTTTGTATCTTTTTTGGCTCAAAACGACACAACACATACACCAAAGAATAAAGGCAGCTAGCTTGTCGAGCATCTCTCTTTTGTTACACAAACAACTACTCCCTCTGTTTCATAATATTTAGAACTTTTCTACATTCACATGTATACACATATATCTAAACATATTTTAGTTCATTCTTTTTAGTTTGAATCTAGACAATTTTTTTAAAAAGGGGTGCGGTTCCCCGGCATCTGCATCAAAAAAGATGCCCACAGCTGAATCTAGACAATATGTACAACATCTAAAACATCTCATATTGTAAAAGGGAGGATGTATATTTTTCATTACTCAAGGGGAATATTTAAGCACAAGATTAGGCAGCCACATCTCTTCATAACCCTTGAGTCGTGTCCCTAACAAACATTTGGGTTTTGGCTTGATCAATTCCACTTGACTTGTCGTGACCCTAACAAACATTTGGCTTTTGGCCTTAGCAAACTACTACGTGCAACTAATTAGCCAAAGCTGCCAAAGCGTACGTGCATAAAAAAAAGTGCATGCGTCGACGCGTGGTGATGTTAAGTTTGCCGACTGCTCGCCATGCATGTCTTACCAGCAAAGGTACGAAATCAAAAAACCTAGCCGCCGCTAGGTGAGGCAATATTTTTCCGCCTGATCTCCACCAGCGGACGACTTTGGGCTCCTCTCCCTCCGTTGCTGCTTCGGTGGCTGGAGGGAGAGGGACCCCGTCTTCTCCGTTTTTGCATGGTGATTAGGGTTTGGATAGTTCTGCCATGGCTAGTCGTTGGGGTGGTGGGAGCGGCGCTCGGGCAAATAAATCAGCCTCAACTCTACTCCCACACCGACGTTCTCTTTCATGGCGGCGTCTCAGAGTTGGTGGCATCGTGTGCCTGCCGATCTTTCAGATCGGGGGCTTTAGGATTCATGTATGGTGTCGGCGAGGCGGTGGCGGCGACCCCATCAGGTGTGTCTCTCCTTCTGCTTTGTCCCCGTTGCTGCGACGTTGTCTCCAACGTCATGGTGGAGCAGGGAGGACGTGTCGTCCAGGAGTACGCGGAGACTGTTGTCTGCGCAGGTGACAGCTGGAAGATAGTGTATCCTGTGTTGGGTTTGTGGTTAGAGGCTGACAGTTTTGACTTTCTCGCTCGACGTCGTAGTCGTGCGGGAGTGTCAGTTCTGGAGTTCGATGGCGTGTCCGGGGACATGTTGCCCCGGTCTGATTCTTTCAACGACAATGGTTTTGCTTCTGGCAAACTAATTTGGAGGTCCGTAAAGCTGCTGATCAGCGATGGAACCGCGTCGAGCTCACGTGAAGAGGTGATCTGTTTTCCGTCCTTTTGGTGGTCACTTCAGTGTTGTGGGAATAGGCGCTGGCTTTTTGCTTAGATTTATCCTATCTTTTCAGTTCTGTAAGTTCAGTGTAAACGTGTCTTGTAACTCGACTTTATTATATAAATGAGAATCGTTTTACCATGCAAAAAAAAAAGGTGCGTGTTAGTAAAAAACCAGTCATATGTACAGTTAAACGAAAATAAATCTGATACACCACATTTTGAGCGGCCGAAAAGCAAAAGGACAGGACGCTGCTCTATACGTATACTTGCTACGGGTATTAAAATATTGACACTTTCTTGTCATCGGAGCCGAACAGTTTACACCGCGAGATTTTTATTAGGTGGGATTTATTTGCGTGGAAGTTCTCATTAGCACTAACCAAATAATGAGATTACCGCCAGATTTTTTTTGCCGGGATGGCACGTGGTTGTTAGAGAAATAAGAGTGAAGTTAGTTTTCATGCGATGGTTTGTTGAGTGCGGCGGCATTTCATATGTAAATCTGAAAAGTTTGTTAAGAACGTGAAGATAGGAACGTGTGGTTGAAACATCCGTTTCTGTTGTTTTTTTGACTTTTCGTTTCTATTGTTTTGTACGTGAGGGGATGCCGCACCTATGGTTTAGATGGATCTGGGTTCTTTTTTTTTCTAAACCGGTGTTCACTTATAGGTGGCAGAGTAGCGTAATTAGAGATAATTTTGTTTATGAACCGGTATCTTTACTTATAGGTGGTAAAGCAGCGTAATTAATTCGAAGTGTGATGGCAATTGAAGTGTGACACCATACCACGCATTCTGATTTAATAGTAAAGATATATATATATATATATATTATATATATATATATATATATATATATATATATCAACGCGGATTTGCTACCATCGAAGTGTGATGGCAATTTTAGTGTTTTAGCATGAACCCAAATTATTAGAACCAATCACGAAACAAATATCATATTTTCTGTAGAGCGTTGCTATAGGTACGACATCGTTTTGTCCGAACTCTGTACATGGAACATCATACGCAGATCATTTTTGTATTCTGTAGAATAAACTCGGATAAACATGTGGTCTGCATAGGAAAAAATATTACAAAGAGAAACTTTCTCAGTCAAACCGTGAAGCAAAAAACCATGGGATTTGAATCGGAGCAACCGGAAACACATAACGTTTGAGTGTACATAGCATCTAGATCGGGAACCCAATATATACCAACCTGATTTCTTCAAACGGTAAAGAAAAACTAGATAAAAAAAAACACATGAGATCTGGATCGAGAACACACTCCATCCTCAAACGTTGAAGAAAAAAAGAGATAGGGGGAAAGGGAAACGAATCCTGATATAAAAAACACATCAGATCTGGATCGGGAACACACACCAACCTCAAGAACTCAGACGGTGAAGAAAAGATCAGATAGGGAAAAAAAGAAACTGGATCGGAGTTGCTCGACTGGGTGCATGCCTACTCCCTCTGCCCCGTTGACCTATGTTCTGCTGCCGGACGTGCCGCTGCTCCTCCCTCCGATGGCTTGGTAACTTTGCGTGACTGCTGCAACCGGTGAAAGCAAAAGAAACCAAATCAAATCTTGATTGGAAGAAACTTGGACGATCTGTAGCATGGGGGAGCAGGAGGTGCTGCACACGCTCGTAATACCGGCGCCAGGGATGATGGGCAGCGCAGGTGTTACCGTGGCGTTCACGCGCACGCGGTGGAAGCTAGCCTGCGATCGGGAGCAGCGCTGGAAGCTATGCCGCTCACGTGTAGGAGCACGGGACGGTGCGTGTCTGTCGGCGGCGGGGGATCGGGTCGGTCTGGGAAAGAAAGAGAGTGCGTGGTGGGAGAAAGGGACACCAGAGAGGCAGAGGCAGAGAGAGGTGGCGAGATTCGGGGAAAAGGTGCCGCCGTGCGGGGTGGGGTCGAGAAACTGGACGGAACGGCGTTAAGTGAATCGACGGTGAAAACTGCAATGTAAGGTGATCCAATGGTGGCTCATGGGTGCGTAGCTACCACCCATGGTAGGCCAACATTTCCCATATACATATATATATATATATGGAGTGCGTCCGGCCGTCCTTGTAGAACTCGACATTCAATTTGGATGCCGGCCGTCCACGGACGGCAAAGCAGAGAGCAAAATAAAATTGGGTGCAAGCCGTCCAGACGGCAACACATTGAGCAAAAATAACCTCAAGTGTACGACTACGGGTCAAGTCCTCGTTTGGTTGATGCATGCTGCCGTTCTGCAGTTTCGTGACTAAAGAAGCTAGCATGTGGTTGGTCGTTGCCTCGTTGGTCTACATTGGATGATAATAGGATTGCTAGCTTGCTCTTAGGGATATTCATTTCTACTTTGGGCAAATTAATCGACATTCGCACTACTTATTGTGTAAATTCGGACCGTGTCGCTTAATTGTCAAAACACGTCTCACTTGTCGTTTGGAGGTGAATGAGAGTCCCCCCTTTTCCAAAATGAAAGAAATGTTTATTCTTTTTTATGCGAGTCCCCCCTTTTCCAAAAAGAAAATAGCAGAGTTTGACACACCACATCGTCGATGAGAAGTTTAAAAAGCTATTTAATGAGAAATGTTGTGTTCTTGACCTGAAGGTCATGAATACCCGGCCCTTTTCGATCCTTAGTTCGTCAAACCACGTCGCATTTAGCCGGTCGATTTTTCTTTTTCTAACTACCAACTTGTCAAAAGAATCTTGATAAAAAATAGTCCAATCTATGCAAGTCTCGCAACTTGAAGAAAGCAAGTATATACTAAATTTAAGACAACTAGTTTTCCAGCAAGAGATAGTAATTTCTCTTTCCAGCTGTTTATCCCTTTTGTAGACGGTCCTCGACATGTTTTCATTCAGCATTTGAGAGCATGAATCAAAATCATGTTCCTTAAACATAATTGTATCATCTGAGTATTGAAATATAGATAGTGCATCATCCTTTCCTAGAGATTGGGGAAGCTTTCAATCATGACTGTTTTTTGTCTCGAATTAACTGATTAATTAAGTTTTGACTGTACAAGATCGCATCACAGCAGAGTTTTTGAAGCTGATTGACTACTGGAGTTTTGATCTGTCTATCTATCTTTTCTGCGACGTACGTGTACTTCCTTCACCTGAAGAGGCTCGTCGACGTCGGCTGCGTGAACGTCTCCAGCCACGGCTCCGTCAAGTCCACCTCCTCTGGCTCCGGCGACCGCCAGCTCCGGCCCAGCCCCGTCACCGGCGTGCCTACGCTAACAGAGACTTCTCCTGACACGACTACACCGTTCCCTCTGTGCACGTGGCCAACGTTGCCGTCCTGCCACCGCTCGAGCGACACCGAGCACTCCTACGGCCTCCCGGCGTGAAAGGCGGCGGGCAGGTGGTGCCGGCGGCGCTTGTCGGCAGTGAGGGGCGCGATGGTGGAGAGGATCTGGATGACCTCCGTCATGGTGGGCCTCGCCTCGGGGTCCCACCGCAGGCACTCCCTCGCCAGGTGCGCCATGATCTGCATCTCCTCCGGCGGGAACCCGCTCTCCCTCAGCGCCGGGTCCGGCAGCTCCGCCACCACCAGCCTGCTGTCGCGCAGCCGCGACGTCGCCCACATCACCAGGCTCTCGTCGCCCCCGCCGCCGCCGTTGGAGGCCCTCCGGTGCAGCACCGGCTGCCGGCCCGTGATCAGCTCCAGCACCACCACGCCGAAGCTGAACACGTCCGACTTGAGCGACGCCTTGCCTACGATCGCGTACTCCGGCGCGAAGTACCCGAACGTGCCCAGCATCCGCGCCGGCGAGCTCGACCAGCTCGTCACGCCGCCGTTCATCAGGCACTTGGCCATGCCAAGATCAGTGATTGTAACATCCAGTTGAAGTGCAAGTGAACAAACTGTCAATTATTGCGGAAGATCTACCTACTAATTACTAAATTATAAATACATTACCTTCAGCAACAACTGCCATGCTATAGTGAGTGGTGCATATTCTTTTTCTCATCCGAACAATTTGACACAATATTTTCTTTTACTGCATACGAGAGCATAACTAAAGCAAACGTTTTTGCTTGTCCCTCTAGCTATCTACCGGGTTATGCACTTGCACAACTGTAATATGATAGTTTAGAAGGTAAGAGGGAGAGACAGTTCAGAAGGTAAGAGGGAGAGACGTTGTATTCTTATGGGAAAAGAGACGATACTTATACAAATATTGGTATTATGATATGTTTTGAGTTAGCATGGACATGTGAAATAGCCCAAAATGATTTATTATCTACAAATTTATTTGATACCCCGTAGCAACGCACGGGCAATCGACTAGTAATGTTGGCTAGCTATATCTGGTAGGAGTACCTGACATGGATTCAGGCCAGTCACCCTAATCTTCAAACCAGGGCGGTGTTAAACTAATGTCCTTCCTGAGTCATGACAGGAGGTAATACCGTGGTAACAGATGTGCAGTTACAAGAAGTGAAGCAGCTCGTGTCGTGTTTAATCACGCCAATAAGAAAAAATAAAAGTAGATTATCTTAACTAGGCTAGCCGTTTCTAATATTTTAGAAGACTATAGGAAGCTTTCCTTATAAGGTGGTCTCAATCTTCTCCCCTAAGCAATGTGGGACTAAACTCCACATACATGCACCACACGATTGGGCTACATTCTTTGATTTTGATGGGCTTTGCCAGTCAAAATATGCAGCAACGAGCTGGGCCTTGCTTTCGTTCATTCACATCCGCGTGCCAGCCAAGCGGCATGCATGCATCCATGCTAGCGTCTAAATTAACAACATCATTGCTGCAGCCTATGGGCTATTTGAAAAAAGAAATCAGATTATTTTCTTGGCGTCAATTTTTTCTTTCTTGTCGACGTTAACTACCTCACCAATCACCCTCATATGCGAAAACTAAAGCCATAATGTCACCCAATCGGAAGGCACCGTATACTGAAGGTCTCACGTCTTTAGAGGAAGCAAAAGAGAAAAGGAATGGCTCGACAAGGGAGCTTTAGGCTTTTCTCGCAAGGGAAGAAAATAATGTATTAGTACTAATATAACAATCTTTAACGTATATAGTGTTTATAGTTTTTTTAGTCGAGAAAAATATAATGGCCGCATGCTCGAGTAAAATTGTTGAACACTATATCCGTGGTTATCCATGAGAAGGCGACGATCTTCGTTATCCACTACCTTTCTCCGTTTTTAATATAAAATGTCTTAGCCATCGTACATGTTGTCTACATACACACAAAAATGAGTGAATATAGACACACTATTGATGCCTACCTATTCACCAACGTCCGCGGCGGCGAGGTCCAGGTTCGTTGACCACGCGGCCTTCACATATTTCACCGGTTGCAGCTGTATGTATATCCGATTGAACCTAGAAGAACATGAACATCAATCTGATTCTGAGAAGCATGCACCCAATTTCCTAGATTTAATTTACTAATTCCCCATCGGTCGAACAGCAACAGGCTTAAGTTATAGAAGCCCACTTAAACCATTACAAAAAAGTTAGAATTTGACATACCCCATCTTTGATGAGAAGTTGGAAAAGCTATTTACTGAGAAGTGTTCAGTTCTTGACCTGAAGGTCATGAATACCCAGCCCTCTTCATCCTTAGCTCGGTCAAACCACATCGCATTTAGCAGGTCGACTTTCTTTTTCTAATTATCACATTGTCAAAAGAGTCTTGATCAAAAATAGGTCCTATGTAAGACTCACAACTGGAAGAAAGTAATTATATACTGAATTTAAGACAAGTAATCTTCCATCAGAACATAGAATTTTTTTTCCAGCTGTTTAGCCCCTTGTGTAGACGGTCTTCGACATGTTTTCATTCAGCATTTGAGAGCATCCGATAGAGTATCGGAATACCCAAATATTTAATATCTAACTGGTCTTTCTCACAGCCAAACAATTCGGCATGAAGATCGGCCTCGTTAATTTTTTAAGTTTTGAAAATTGTTTGAACACACCCAAAAATTAATTTTACATTCTTAGCCTTTCAAAAGCATGTTCCTTAAACATAACTGTATCATCTGAGTATTGAGATATAGATAGTCCATCATCCTTTCCTAGAGATTGGGGAACAACGCCCTCATTTTGGCCATAAATTTTCAATCATGACTGTTTTCTCTCTCGGATTAACTGATTAATTACGTTTTGACTGTACAAGATCGATCGATCCTGCCATGGCAGAGGATCGCATCATGGCAGAGTTCTTGAAGCTGATTGTGATTGACTACTGGAGTAGTGATCTGTCTATCTATCTTTTCTGCGACGTATACTTGATCCTTCACCTGAAGAGGTTCGTCGACGTCGGCTGCGTGAACGTCTCCAGCCGCGGCTCCGTCAGGTCCACCTCCTCCGGCTCCGGCGACCGCCAGCTCCGGCCCAGCGCCGTTACCGGCATGCCCGCGACCTCTCCGGACACGACTGTCGCATTGTTACCGTTTCCTCGGTCGTTCATGTGATCCTGCCACCGCTCCAGCGACACCGAGCACTCCCGCGGCCTCCCGGCGTGGAAGACCGCGGCGGGCAGGTGGTGGCGGCGGCGCTTGTCCGCGGCGAGGGGCGCGATGGTGGAGAGGATCTGGACGACCTCGGTCATGGTGGGCCGCGCCTCGGGGTCCCACTGCAGGCACTCCCTCGCCAGGTGCGCCATGATCTGCATCTCCTCCGGCGGGAACCCTCCCTCCCTCAGCGCCGGGTCCGGCAGCTCCGCCACCACCAGCCTGCTGTCGCGCAGCCGCGACGTCGCCCACATCACCAGGCTCTCGTCGCCCCCGCCGCCGCCGTTGGAGGCCCTCCGGTGCAGCACCGGCTGCCGGCCCGTGATCAGCTCCAGCACCACCACGCCGAAGCTGAACACGTCCGACTTGAGCGACGCCTTGCCTACGATCGCGTACTCCGGCGCGAAGTACCCGAACGTGCCCAGCATCCGCGCCGGCGAGCTCGACCAGCTCGTCACGCCGCCGTTCATCAGGCACTTGGCCATGCCAAGATCAGTGATTGTAACATCCAGTTGAAGTGCAAGTGAACAAACTGTCAATTATTGCGGAAGATCTACCTACTAATTACTAAATTATAAATACATTACCTTCAGCAACAACTGCCATGCTATAGTGAGTGGTGCATATTCTTTTTCTCATCCGAACAATTTGACACAATATTTTCTTTTACTGCATACGAGAGCATAACTAAAGCAAACGTTTTTGCTTGTCCCTCTAGCTATCTACCGGGTTATGCACTTGCACAACTGTAATATGATAGTTTAGAAGGTAAGAGGGAGAGACAGTTCAGAAGGTAAGAGGGAGAGACGTTGTATTCTTATGGGAAAAGAGACGATACTTATACAAATATTGGTATTATGATATGTTTTGAGTTAGCATGGACATGTGAAATAGCCCAAAATGATTTATTATCTACAAATTTATTTGATACCCCGTAGCAACGCACGGGCAATCGACTAGTAATGTTGGCTAGCTATATCTGGTAGGAGTACCTGACATGGATTCAGGCCAGTCACCCTAATCTTCAAACCAGGGCGGTGTTAAACTAATGTCCTTCCTGAGTCATGACAGGAGGTAATACCGTGGTAACAGATGTGCAGTTACAAGAAGTGAAGCAGCTCGTGTCGTGTTTAATCACGCCAATAAGAAAAAATAAAAGTAGATTATCTTAACTAGGCTAGCCGTTTCTAATATTTTAGAAGACTATAGGAAGCTTTCCTTATAAGGTGGTCTCAATCTTCTCCCCTAAGCAATGTGGGACTAAACTCCACATACATGCACCACACGATTGGGCTACATTCTTTGATTTTGATGGGCTTTGCCAGTCAAAATATGCAGCAACGAGCTGGGCCTTGCTTTCGTTCATTCACATCCGCGTGCCAGCCAAGCGGCATGCATGCATCCATGCTAGCGTCTAAATTAACAACATCATTGCTGCAGCCTATGGGCTATTTGAAAAAAGAAATCAGATTATTTTCTTGGCGTCAATTTTTTCTTTCTTGTCGACGTTAACTACCTCACCAATCACCCTCATATGCGAAAACTAAAGCCATAATGTCACCCAATCGGAAGGCACCGTATACTGAAGGTCTCACGTCTTTAGAGGAAGCAAAAGAGAAAAGGAATGGCTCGACAAGGGAGCTTTAGGCTTTTCTCGCAAGGGAAGAAAATAATGTATTAGTACTAATATAACAATCTTTAACGTATATAGTGTTTATAGTTTTTTTAGTCGAGAAAAATATAATGGCCGCATGCTCGAGTAAAATTGTTGAACACTATATCCGTGGTTATCCATGAGAAGGCGACGATCTTCGTTATCCACTACCTTTCTCCGTTTTTAATATAAAATGTCTTAGCCATCGTACATGTTGTCTACATACACACAAAAATGAGTGAATATAGACACACTATTGATGCCTACCTATTCACCAACGTCCGCGGCGGCGAGGTCCAGGTTCGTTGACCACGCGGCCTTCACATATTTCACCGGTTGCAGCTGTATGTATATCCGATTGAACCTAGAAGAACATGAACATCAATCTGATTCTGAGAAGCATGCACCCAATTTCCTAGATTTAATTTACTAATTCCCCATCGGTCGAACAGCAACAGGCTTAAGTTATAGAAGCCCACTTAAACCATTACAAAAAAGTTAGAATTTGACATACCCCATCTTTGATGAGAAGTTGGAAAAGCTATTTACTGAGAAGTGTTCAGTTCTTGACCTGAAGGTCATGAATACCCAGCCCTCTTCATCCTTAGCTCGGTCAAACCACATCGCATTTAGCAGGTCGACTTTCTTTTTCTAATTATCACATTGTCAAAAGAGTCTTGATCAAAAATAGGTCCTATGTAAGACTCACAACTGGAAGAAAGTAATTATATACTGAATTTAAGACAAGTAATCTTCCATCAGAACATAGAATTTTTTTTCCAGCTGTTTAGCCCCTTGTGTAGACGGTCTTCGACATGTTTTCATTCAGCATTTGAGAGCATCCGATAGAGTATCGGAATACCCAAATATTTAATATCTAACTGGTCTTTCTCACAGCCAAACAATTCGGCATGAAGATCGGCCTCGTTAATTTTTTAAGTTTTGAAAATTGTTTGAACACACCCAAAAATTAATTTTACATTCTTAGCCTTTCAAAAGCATGTTCCTTAAACATAACTGTATCATCTGAGTATTGAGATATAGATAGTCCATCATCCTTTCCTAGAGATTGGGGAACAACGCCCTCATTTTGGCCATAAATTTTCAATCATGACTGTTTTCTCTCTCGGATTAACTGATTAATTACGTTTTGACTGTACAAGATCGATCGATCCTGCCATGGCAGAGGATCGCATCATGGCAGAGTTCTTGAAGCTGATTGTGATTGACTACTGGAGTAGTGATCTGTCTATCTATCTTTTCTGCGACGTATACTTGATCCTTCACCTGAAGAGGTTCGTCGACGTCGGCTGCGTGAACGTCTCCAGCCGCGGCTCCGTCAGGTCCACCTCCTCCGGCTCCGGCGACCGCCAGCTCCGGCCCAGCGCCGTTACCGGCATGCCCGCGACCTCTCCGGACACGACTGTCGCATTGTTACCGTTTCCTCGGTCGTTCATGTGATCCTGCCACCGCTCCAGCGACACCGAGCACTCCCGCGGCCTCCCGGCGTGGAAGACCGCGGCGGGCAGGTGGTGGCGGCGGCGCTTGTCCGCGGCGAGGGGCGCGATGGTGGAGAGGATCTGGACGACCTCGGTCATGGTGGGCCGCGCCTCGGGGTCCCACTGCAGGCACTCCCTCGCCAGGTGCGCCATGATCTGCATCTCCTCCGGCGGGAACCCTCCCTCCCTCAGCGCCGGGTCCGGCAGCTCCGCCACCACCAGCCTGCTGTCGCGCAGCCGCGACGTCGCCCACATCACCAGGCTCTCGTCTCCGCCGCCGCCGTCAGACGCCCTCCGGTGCAGCACCGGCTGCCGGCCAGTGATCAGCTCCAGCACCACCACGCCGAAGCTGAACACGTCCGACTTGAGCGACGCCTTGCCCACGATCGCGTACTCCGGCGCGAAGTACCCGAACGTGCCCAGCATCCGCGCCGGCGAGCTCGAGCAGCTCGTCACGCCGTCGTTCATCAGGCACTTGGCCATGCCAAGATCAGTGATCTACAACCAAAACATGTCAAATTTCGAACTTCCGATCATCTACCGATCAGTCTTGGTACAGATTTCAGTGACAGAGAGTGATGATCAAACCAAAATAACAGACCTTGGCTCTGAACTTGTCGTCGAGGAGGATGTTGGTGGACTTGATGTCACGGTGGAGGATGCGCGGCGCCGCCGCCTCGTGGAGGTACTCGAGCCCCCTCGCCGCCCCCAGCGCCACGCCGACACGGGTCGCCCAGTCCATGGGCTTCCTCCCTTGGCTCTTCAGGTCCAGGCATTCCCTCAGGTTGCCGTTGGGCAGGCACTCGAACACCAGCAGCCTCTCCAGCTGCCGGCCCTGCCGCTCGGAGCAGTACCCCAGCAGTGGCACCACGTGGCAGTGGTTCAGCCGTGACAGCAGCTCGATCTGTTTGTGTTTGTTCATGATGTAAGAAGATGCGGATGGTCATACGAATGTGTACTTCTTCAGAGTTCAGAGAGAAAGCTAGGTGTCTGATCTTGGTGGTAACAAGGAATGATGATTTGAATATGTGCACCTCGGACAGGAACTCGTAGTCTTCGTCCGCGCCTCCGAGGGGCCGAAGCTTCTTCACGGCGACGACTTTGCCGTCGCTGAGCTGGCCACGGTACACCTTGCTTGTCCCGCCGACGCCGATGAGATGTTCATCTGCAAATTTCCCGGTGGCTTGCTCCAACTCCGTGTACGAGAACCGGAGCACGACGCCGGGGAACGGACCTTCCTCGGTCTGGCAAATTTGTGGGCAGCTACACAAGAATCCTGCAGCAGGGAGCAAAATGACAGTTAAAACGAGAAGCAGGGCTCTAAACTGTCCTGAATAGAACCTTGGAGCAATTCAGTCAGACAAGTAAAAGATGGTGCCTTGCCTTTAATGACACTGAGCCCAGGTTTCGGTTTCAGTAGGGCAAGAGGAGAAGATCGGTGGCTGACGAGGTTCGATCTGCTGCTCCAACTTGCGTACTTATCGACAGAGTACATCCTGGAACGAGGAGAGAGCACGTCCTTGCGGCGGAAGTAGTAAGCCGTGGTGATGACGAAAGCAATAGTGGTAAGGATCACGCATACTAGGAGTGTAGCAATAACCATTTTGCGAGAGAAATGCTTCCTTCCTTCTTCCGAATATCCTGGAGAGTTGAAGCAGGCAACATTCAGTAACGAAAGTTTTTATGATGGTTATATATCTGAATCAATAGAGAAGAATATCATTATACCAGATGTGCAGTTACAGGAAGTGAAGCAGCTCGTATCGTGTAACACAGTGTGTTCTTGTTTTTGAATGGCCTTGTCGGACTGGCACGAGCAGTTCCATGACCCTGTGCCGCCGTTTTCATCTAAGACGGCAAAGACTCCCGGTTCAGGTATCTTGTTATGAAATGAATTGTTCGACTACTGATAAGCATAGCTGTGATTAACTATTCATACCTTGTAGGCAATGGCATGAGGAAGAGCAATTGGATGACAGGCTGCTATTTGAGTTCGGTTCACCTAGTGGATGAGCGGCGCATGAACAAGTCCAGTTTGTCGCTCCCGGCCCCCCTGTGCTACCTGTATGCCAATGTGAGGATCAGATGCTAAATCGCCTACCATCAGTCACATTCCATATTCAGTACATTATGGTATTTTCGATGAGCCTGTAGTGCTTACCACAGGATGCTACTTGTATCAGAAGTACACAGCTGAAGGACGCCAGGAGAAGCTTCATGTGCAGATCCATCATCAGCTAGTTGGCACACAAGGGATGTGGCGGGATATCAAACAGGCCCCATCCAGTACAATTTCTACAAAATGGTGGCAGCAAAATAACAGCAGATGCATGAAGTCGTAGCTTATTTGACTAAAATGGGAACAAAAACATCAATTTGACACATGGAAGAGCACTATGAATAAGTACGCTGCATAACTTTTAATATTGTTAAAATATTACATGGCTGACTGTCTTTCATCATTAACAAGTACAAGTCCTAATAGTCTAATAGATGCCAAGTCAGGATATGAACCAGAAGGAGAATATGTACATCAGAAATAATACTTACAGCTAGCAATCTTATTGCTAAATAGATCTATGAAGCTTGCCGAGCCTATGGTACCAGCATGATCTCTCTGAGAGTTGACAGCCAGAAATCGTCGAAAAGTACAAGAGAAGGACTAACTAATGAAATGCTTCATGAAGCATCCAGGTCAGAGAGTAGAACCAAAGAGAGCTGAAGTCGGGTCAGCTTATATGCAAGCAAGAAAATTTGAGCAATCGAGGGACAGGAAGCTATCAACTTCAACA
Source organism: Poa annua (assembly GCA_026929855.1). Taxonomy (NCBI): domain Eukaryota; kingdom Viridiplantae; phylum Streptophyta; class Magnoliopsida; order Poales; family Poaceae; genus Poa; species Poa annua. The sequence goes on from CM049436.1 coordinate 2,200,612, forward strand.
ACAAGAAGAAGTCCAGTAAATGCACTGCACATCCACCACTGTAATCATAAACTCAATTCAGGACCAGCACCTAGCAAGACAGGGGACATCTCAACCTACAGCATCACTGCACTAGGAAAGGTAAGTAAATAGGCCTAAAACCACTAGACCAGGAGCCACCTGTTTCCACTTACAAGGGACTGGATGGCATGTGCTTAGTTAGGTGTGATGTTGCACGGGGACTCTGGATTAGAAGTTGAAAGGACAACTGACATGAGACCAGGGATGTTACAGACGCTAGGTTTGGCGGTGGTCGGATACTCGGATATCCCAGGCTTGGTAAGGCTTCTAAAAACCACCCTGCGCAAGAACATACATAGTATTAAACAGATTGCTCTCTAAGTGTTCGCTGAAGAAGGCAAAACCAAAACCTTCATTGCGCCAAGTTTCTGCGGGAAATTGATCACCCCAGTGCTGGTTTTGCAAAGATGATACAATGATTTAGCAACTTAGCGTCTTGAAACTCAAATTAATAACTATTTCGCCTCATTTTTTCCATTAGATTATGTCGGCAAAGGACGATGCAGAGATTCTTGAAGAGGTAAAAAAAAATGTTCATTTCAATACATTGCTTGCCCTGATGGATACACCTCAACTCTAGCAGCATGCCCAAGGACGTGCCTTCTGCAACCACCACTGCTTAAACTATTACATCCATGCTGGTAGTAGTGGGCAGCAGCTTTGCTTTGCATTTCTTGATTATTTTTTGTGGTGCCGTGTGAGCCATCCAAATACTAATGATTAGTACGTTGTTAAATTGGTTGCAATGTACATATCAAAGGCATTGTATCTAGATCCTATCTTTACTAGATATAAGTATATAACAATAATAAGATCTGTCATGGAGCAAGCTAATTAACATTTTCTTGAGTAGGTGTTGACCAGCAATGGAGAGCCAGGTTCATCTTTCCCCTTTGAGAAACCTCTTGAGAAAACAGCGTATATCAACAAACATTGGGGATCTGTACTCTTAAGATCTCACAGATATTTCTTGACACTGACATCACGGAAAAAAAATGAAACTCAACCGATTGACCGTGAGGAGTAAGCTGCGTAGGCCAAGATGAACAATGCTGAAAACGAAAGAATTTAAAAACTGCTGGCTAATGTTACTGTGACCTGACAGGCATAACTGGGTTTCAGCTCAGGACCTGAGATCTTCAGAGCAGGAGCAGAGTTTCCAGGCCGCCGGCTACAGCACGCGAACCTTGGGGCAGAACTAGACCCACAAGGCCACAGCAGCGCGCCGATTACCGACTGGCCGGCCATCCCTGTACTCGGATGGCGTCGAATCTCGCGATGAATCTGTAACGGCAGCTAAAATGCTTTGCATTTTCTCAAATTTCCTTGGTGGTTCAGTCTGATCCATCCAGATAATGATTACATGGCTAAATCGGTTGTGGTATACACATCGATGGCACCGTATATAGATTCCATGTATACTGTACGTAATTATACACATCGATGGCATTGTATCCAGATTCCATTTATACTATACATAATAGTAGTAAGATTTGTCATGGACTGAGCTAATGTTCTTGAGGCGACATTGCAGATAAACAAAAATGCAAACCCGATCAATTATTGCATCCGTGACGGCTAAGCTGGGTAGGCCAAGATGAACATTGCTGAGAAGGAAAGGAAGGCAGAAATTAATCAAGAAACTGTTGGCTAGTTATATCCGGTAGGAGTACCTGATAGGGATTCAGGCCAAGTCACCCTAATCTATTCGCAAAAAAAAAAAAACGGCACCTGTTTGCTAAACTAATGGTCTGTGGAGTTATTGGCATTGTTAAACTAATGTCCTTCCTGACAGGTGGTAACAGAGAGGGCACAATTAGTAAAGGTGAGAAGTGAGGGTGAGAAGAATCCTATGTTCCCCTTTGGATTTGGTTCCCGTGTGAATCCAGCGCCGGATTACTACCACATCGGAGGCAGTCAGACGATCCATCTTTGTAAGAGAAATGTGGGCACTGGGCGGCAGGCGGCGTTGGAGCAAGTAAATTAGCATTCCCCAGGAAGGAAGAGGGAAAAAGTTACCACCGTCTTTCCTCCCTCGAATGGAGAAAACAAGTGGGCGGTGCTGCTGCCTGCAGGAGGAGGAATCTGATTCTGCGGTGTGTAAGAGGATAAAGTACTGTACTCCACATTTTCCCGTCAGAGTCCCATGTTGGCATGTTGGGCCTTCTTTTTCTGTGGTTTATAAATCTAAGACGAGTGAAAATGGTGATTTTTCTTGCGTCGAACACGAAATCGGAGAGCTGGAGGTGGAAGACGACGGTGCGAACAGAGAGGAGCAATGGTGCTCGCAGTTCCTGCAGCGGAATCAGAGAACTCGAGCTGCGGAATACGGCGGAGGAGGAGCAAATCGTTGGGAGGAGGCAAGCAATGCGGGCATGTGACCGGACGGGCGGAGCAGGGGATAAGGAGGAATGGGGGCAAGAGGAGCAGGAACCGAAGCATTGCGAAAATCGACTGTGGCAAGTAATGAGGAGGAAGAAGAAGAAGGTACCTGTCGAGAGTTGAGCTCAGCTTAGCTTCTTCTTCTTCTTCCATGGAGCTCCAGCTCCTCCTCTTTCTCCATCGCCATGTCCAGCTGCGTCCGCTTCTTCTGGGTATGGGTTGGAGCGGGGTGGTGAATGAATGCACTGTAGAGTAGGCTACCGTCTGTGAGGCGAGGCCAGGTCATTAAATTAGTACACTACAGACTACAGTGAAGAGGAGGTGGAGGGTACTTCATTCTCATTCCCGTCGGATCCGTTGCTGTCCTCACGCACGACACGAAACCACCGCCCCCCCAAAATCAATATCCTCACGCTCGCTCGCTCGCGGTGAGTCATACCGGTCACGCTACCGTACGCACCGCACCGCACCGCCTGCATTTGCAGCATCCGGTCCCGAGGATCCAACTTCCCCAAGAATCCAAAATCACAAATGGATTCAGATTAGCTGACTTTGTCCCCGCTGCCTCTGGCTAACTTTAAGTCGTCGGCACAAAGTCACCTGACTTTGCCTTTTACCAAGTCAGCGAATTTGAATCCATCACAAACACCGTCCGGGTCCGGAAAACTTCTTACTTCCAATAGGTTTATTGGCCCTGCCGTAAGAAAAGACGTCCAATAACATTTGTTACAACCTTGTAAAAGAACCCGTCCATAGGGAGCGGTGTGGGAATATCGGACAGCTGCGGATATGCGAACACGAGACATCGGTTCCTAGACGGAGGTAGAGACGAAGGGACATGTCGCCGGTGTAAAAGCAAGTCGCACCGGTGCTCAACGTTAATGGGCACCGGCACCGCCTACTTCACTTTTACTCCTGCGTCCGACTTTAAAACTATGGGGCGCTGGTCACATTTCCCACACCACCAGCCCCTCTCCTCTCCGGCTCTACACCCTAAAGGATCCACCACGAGCATATATGACCGCCAGGAGCAGAGCGTGGATCGACAGTCAGCGATGCCACCACCGACGCACCAGTCGTCGCCGCTCTCGTCCTACGCGCTAGACACCGTCATCTAATGACGGTGCAAGAGGCGCAACACCACTTGCGCCACGGCATTTGGGTTGCCGACGGCTGCTGCATGCAGACCATTGGGTCACTAATATCGTCAAAGTCCCGACCGCATAGCCGCTCACAAGGTAGTCGCGCACCTGGACTACATCAACAAAGTGTTTGCGAACCTTAACATGGGAGCTGCAGCGTGACCGGCAACGAAAAAATGTTTCGTGCAAAGTCCGTTTGAGACACCAGGTATTTGTATTTATTACACCATTCATAAGAATATTTTTTCTTTGCAAAACTTTTTTATACCGACATAAAAGGTTTATAAGTACACCTGATTTTTATACCGACATTTTGAAATTCAGTTTTTTTGATAGTGGGAGCATATGGTCCTACAACCGAAACAAATACACTGCAATACGTAGCAGCACAGCAACAAGATGCCATATGGGGTTATGCACCCACGTGCTTTCCCTATCAAGGAACAGATTTTCTTCCAGTTACAAGCAACCAAGGAAAAACATACGGTGTCAGTCAGGTCACACACTGCCCACCATTCCTTCCACTTCCCTGGAGTCCAGAACCAAAAAATATGTAAGAAAATATGCAGCAGTGGTTAAACAACCCATCAATCCGCCGGTACTCCCAGACCTGACCTGGATCTGTGTCCATCCTTCCCTCGACATACATACATACATCCATAGGCACCTGCCATGTGCAGCTGAGTTGACTTGCCCAAGCCAAGCCACCATACCTCTGCATGTTTACACAGCACCAAAATTTTCCTGGTAGGTGACCAGATCGGATCCAACGCAGGCAGCTCGGCTCGTTCCCAGTAAGACCAACCAGCCAACCTCATTGCAGCAAACAGGAGCCATACATGGTCATTATAAGGAAAGAAAAACACATGCCATCAAAAATTAAATCCAAGCCCTAGTTAAGCTAACAGTCAGCAGCTGGTGTTGCTACCAAAGCTATTATATAGGCACCTTCACTTGGTTGGTTTTCAAGACAACGAGTTGTATAGATCTTCAGGTCGCCGTCGGAAATTGGGACAAGACGCCAGCCCTGCCCTGGCATCCACCAAGTAGTAGTAGACCCAAGCCAGGATTGATCTCAAGCTTAACCGAGAGCACTAGATTAACTGGCACTACTATACAAAATTTGGTGGAAAGATCAGTGCTACTATATATATATATATCAGCTCCAACCATTTCTAAACAGGTGCAATGTTTGCGGCGGCCATCTCTTCGCTACAAGGATGATGATATGTTAGAGGCATTAGATCCGTGGCTCCTAAGTCAACAAGACATCTGGCTATCACGGAAGCAACGGCCTACAGATCAAACTAAGACTGCATCGATACTATTCGTCGTCGGACAGGCACACAACTTCTGCACTGGCCGCTCCTGCGCCTGTCGGACTGCTACTGCTACCCAGGCCAAACCTAGCCGGCATATACGGACCCAGCGACGGGGATTCAGAGCCGGTGGTGGACTGGTTGCGATTGAGACCAGCTATTTGGGCGCCACCGTGCTGCTGGCTTCCTGGCGGCGCTGCAGCATACGGCATGCCTGAGGTGCTGCCGCCCAAGGTTATGTTTCCATAGGATGATTGCTGCTGGGACGGCATGAAGGCGTGGTTCGAGCTAGATGACTGAATATAGTTCACCATGGACTCTGCTGGGTGTCGACCGGATGGCGGCAGCGAGGAGGCTCGGCGAGGCGGGCATGAGCTTGATGCTGATGATGGCAACATTGTTTGGTGAGCTGAGCTTGGATCCCTGGAGTTTAGTATGGGAACTCCCAGTGGAATCGTCGATGCGTAGCTTCCCGTGATAACAGGGGCATACGGTCCCAACTGTGTAACCCCTGGACTAGCAGGGGTGTGGATCGCATATGGCGGTGGCATCCTGAACTGCTGGATATGAGCGGACGCGCGCAGTTGAGCTGCAGCAGACCCGTGGATGCTTTGTGGCTGATGCCGCGGCGGAAGAGATGCCATTGTTCTGTAGAGATTGCTAGCTAAGGCTGATCGCGGTTGGACAGCACGTGGTTGTGCTCCGGCAGATCCGTAGCTGCCGTATGGCACGGGCGCTGGAACAGAAGGTGATGATGTTGTTCCGTAGAGATTGCCAGGCAGGATTGTCTGTGGTTGGGCATTCCATGATGATGATGATGGTTGAGCCGCAGACGAAGGTCGCACATAAGGTCCTGGTGGATAATACACTGCTTGTCTGACGGCTGGGGCTGCTGCGGTTTGAGCCGCTGAAGAAGACTCAGATGGCTGCTCCATTACAGGGAGTGGGGATCTCCCTGCATTGCACAAGGAAAAAACTAACAATTACTCGCATGATCTATGGATTAAGGAGCATCTGACTATGCAACAGATCCTAGATCAAAATTGCCTTTTGGCTTTTGGAGATCAATGTAACGCAACCACCTAGCATGGCATTACTGGGAAAAAAGACAGAAACAGCAGGAGAATGACACTGCTAACAGATAACAATATAATATGTTCAACATACAAAATGACCAAATATACACAAGATGCTGGTAGATGAATCAAGAACAATACGCCCCACATTATAGGTCCATCACAACAAAAAAGCTGACTTGAAAAATATGCATTAAACAAAAATATTACAGCCAACAAAGCTAAATGATGAAATACTAGTTATGATCAGAATATTGTTTTGGAAAACAACGAGATATGCTAGCAAAGTTTAGTTGGATACCTTGAGCTGCAGGTGATGGTGTGAACTCCCGTCGAAAATTCTCAGCTAGTGCTCTGTTTACAAAAACTTTCTTGTAGAGACCAGTAAGCTCAAGCTGGGTCTGAATATAAGTGGAATCTTCATTTTGAAGTAACAAAGCATACTTCTTTTGTATCTTTTCTATTTCTTGGTTGTACTCTACTAGAAGTAGTGATTTCTGTTGAAAAATATAGGTGCAGCCAAGGAAGAAATGAAAAAACTGACCATAGCACCAGACAATTCACAGTAAAACATATAACAGAAAGAATAAAAAAGCAAACCTTATGTGCATGGTCTTTACTAAGCACATTGTTGCACTGCATTAACCTGTTCAACTCATTTTTCAGTGGCTCGTCACTATGTATTGGATTATTAGACACTAACGCTGTGACTGGAGGCCGTTGGGTGGGATGCTCAGGACCAGGTACCATATTTGGCTGAAAACCAATTTGTCTCCTTTCTTCAAAGTGTAGTCTTTCAAGTGGAACATGCTCAACTCTGGTTGATGATTGCAAATCCTGGGCTGCCGTGGAGCCCAACATTACTGCTCCTTCTGCTTCTACAGGTCGTTCCTGCGTTGAGGCCAATGGCTGTACTTCAGATTGCAGATCATGAGCTATCAGTGGACCCAAAGTTTGTGTAGATTCTACTCTGGCATGTGGATCCAGTGAAGGTTCTCCACTATGACTTTGCAGCACAGGCATGCCAACCAGATAGGCTCTTTCGAAAGGAGCACTCTGCGTTGAGGTTGATGGTTGCGTTTCAGGATGCAAACTCCGAGCAGCTATGGCGTCCAAGATACATGCTTGTCCTTCTGCAGGTTGATCATGCATTGTGGTTGATGGTTGCACTTCACCTTGTGAAGGCTGTAAATCGCAAGCGGCTTCTGTGCCCAGAATATCTGCTGGTTCGGCTTCTGCAGGTGAAAGTCGCAAAGTTGCTAAACTTGGTTGGGCAGGAAGACTTGTACTTTGTTCCGTAGGCTCAGAGGCTGATGGTAGTATTTCGGACTGGAGATCATGAGCTGTCACTGTGCCCGCGCTAGACAGATAAGTTCGTTCAAATGGAACAACCTGCGTTGAGGTTGATGATTGCATTTCAGGTTGCGAATCCTGAGCGGCTATGGCACCTAAGGTACATGCTTCCTCTGCCCCTGCAGGTTCATCCTCTGCCTCGGGTCCATCCTCTCTCTCAGGTACCTCAGGTTCATCCTCTGCCTCAGATTCATCCTCTGCCTCTGCAGATCCATCCAGCACTGAAGTTGATGGTTGCAAATCAGAGGCTGGCTCTGTGCCTAGAATACCTGCCGGTTTTGCTTCTGCTGGTGGGTGTTGTGAAGTTGCTAAACTTTGTTGGGCAGGCAGACTTGTACTTTGTTCAGCAGGCCCTGAGGCTAACGGTTGTATTTCAGATTGGAGATCATAAGCTGTGACCGTGCCCACTGGTTCTACTCCTGCATGTGGATCCAGTGAAGGTTGTACAATTTGATGGATAGTCGGACTTTGTAGCACAGGCACACCAGAAAGATGATTTATTTCAAATGAAACATCCTGTGTTGAGGTCGATGATTGCATTTCTGGCTGCAAATCCTGAGCTGCAATGGAATCCAATGTACCTGCCCGGTCTGCCTCTGTACGTTGATCCTGCATTGACATTGATGGTTGCTCTCCAGGCTGCAAATCCCAAGCTGCCTTTGTGCCCAATATACCTGGCGGTTCTGCTTCAGCTAGTGGACACCGCGAAATTGCCAGACTTTGTTGGGCAGGTGGACTTGTACTCTGTTTCACAGCCATACTTGGTTTGCAACTCTGGGATTCAACTTGCGTAGACACCTCTAAGGTAACTGGGCTATCTGCAGGATAGGTTGGAGATTCTGGAAACACTAGATCTGCAGCTACATTGCCATCATCTTTTTCCTGGACTTGCATTTGGACATCACCTAAATGGTGAGAAGTTGCTGCACCTCCCTTCGACTGTCCAGTTGCTTTATCTGGTTGAGAACCTTCTTGGCTCATCTCATCAGGGTTTGTCTTTTGAGGTGAAGCATCCGAAAATAAGATTGATGGTTGCATTTCAGGCTGCACCTGAACCGCCTGTGTGCCCGACAAACCTGCCTGTTCTGCTTCGGCAGGTGGACACCATGTAGGAGCTACATTTTGTTGAGCCGACAGATCTGTGCTTTGCTGGGAAGACATGCATGATAGAACAGATTGGGTTCCAACCAAGGCTACGACGCTTTGTGAGGAAGCCAAATTTGGTGACTCCAAGTGGACTCCATCTGTGGCAACAGTGTCATCATTGTTCGCATGAACTCTCAGCAACACATTTGACTTAGCAATATTGTCTATCTCAATATGTTCAGTGTTTCTACACTCACTGGTTGAGGATTCCTGATATAAATTCAAGGTATTTGTGATCAGTCTCTGGCATCACCAAAGCATATATAGTGATAAGTTAACACATAAGTCAAGAATAATAGTACGACGAAACACAAAAATATGAAGCATGACGGGCTGGTGATTTATGACAATGGAAAAAAGAACAATTATCTGTTAGAAGTAATCTTGTCATATCTATGCATGAAGTTTCTAGCTTAGTCATGAAGTATCCAGGCCAGGGTATGGAGTCCTAGTAAAAGTAAAAGTCTGAAGGCTTTGCTAGATGTTACAGGCTGAAGTACTGTTCGGTGAACAGTGCCCGACCTACAGAGCCTATATAAGGCTGTATCCTCTTTGTATGAGAACCAAGCTAGTAAGCCAAGATGTAGCCTCAAGCTTGTGTCATATATTGAGAAGATATATACAGCTTCATATGTTCCTGGTGTGACCGTAAGAGAGTGAGGTGTGTATGTGTGTGTGTGAAGCACAACCTATTAGAAGGGAGCTAAGTGGTTTAGCTCCTACAAAATCTACTATATCAATATGAGCTATGTCAACTGCCAAGCTCAGAAGAATATTCTTGTTAAGCTAAAATATATAACTCTCAATGCCTACACGAGCTAATAACACGCAATACAGGCGGGAAAACGCTGATAGACTGCATACACATCAGTACACAATCTGGATGAGCCAATAACAGCTCGCATGCTTCAAGGCCTGGTGGTGCCTTGCTGGTCATAGATAGGTAAGTAAAGCTCCACAATCCTGTCTGGGCAACCATAACTAGCTGCCTCATGCGCCATGGCAATAGCCCTACCTTGGTGGTGTGTCATGGGTGCTGATGACATGTATAGCCTAATGGTGCGAAATATAGCAGTTCCAGGTTAACTCTTTCAGAAAGTCGGGATTAAAGCACAAGTAGCACATAGCCCTCAAGTACAGTAAGTCAAGAGCAAAGAAGCTTATACACGCATATCAGCATATGACATGCACAATGCATTTTGAAAATGAGCAGCATAATACCTGACCAGTGGAATCATCATTTGCAGGAATAGTACTTGATGAACGGCCAGCTCTTTGTACACCAATGCCATCAGAACTACAGTGGATGTTGTTTTCTTGAAAATCAACAGCTTCTGATGCTGGTCCTTCGCCTGAGCCCACAGAAGTCTCAACTGGCTCATTTTCCATTGCCTGTACAGATGTGGGCTCTGGTGGAACTTCACTTTGTAGTAATGTAATTTCCATCGAGTGACGATCTGACACAGAACTTCCAGTCTGTTCCTTAAAATGGGTGAATTCTTCAATAACAAAGTTTGAGTCAGGTAGAGCAATATGCTGATCAAAGTCTAGATCTAATTGGCCTGATTTTGCTGCCTGGTGGAGCTTTTCCTTCAGTTGACGCTCTGAAGACCATGTATGATACTGCAGTCCCTCAAGCTTGTCATGCTGGAGCTTCATGTGCTCCAAAAATGCAAACAAAAGCATAGTGAACCACTGAGCAGTCAGCTTTATTTTTTCACTCCTGGTCATTTCATCAATGTGACTTCTACGAATATGTTCCGCCACTAAACTGCAAACTTTTTTCAGTCTGATGACATTGTTCTCCCTGTGTGTCACTAAATCTGATATCTCAAGCTGTTGTTTGCAAAGGATATTCTTGTTTCTTAAGGAGAAAACATTGTCGACTAAATCTATACTTTTCTCCACAATCATATTAGGAGGCTCAACATTTAGCACGTGACATTCTTCGCGAGTTTCTTTAACAGGTTCCTGCCCCTCTGATATCATCTGCTGAGCAACAGATGAGACCTCTTGAGATGCACCATTTGTGGAATCACCATGAAGATCAATTTCCTTGTATTGGAGCATATGGTCATTTTCAGAGTTAGTAGAGGTCTCTTGCCATGAAAGCTGGGTGTCTTCTACTGACACTGGTTGACCCTTGATGCTTGTCTCACCTGCTCTATTTGGGACATTTTTCTTTAGGGTCCTTATTTTGTTATAGATAAATCCCGCAAGGGCTTCATTGTACTCACAATTGAAGCTTTTTTCAGCAAGGGCAAGCAACTCTTTGCGATCTACCTTATAATTTAGAAGAGAAGCAGCACGCCAACACTGAAAAAAAATAACATCAGCATATTTGACAAATATAAACATGGTATCAACAACATAAATATTTGTATGGGTGCCTTTCTTACCAAGGCTATGTTGAACGCGTGCAATATGCCCACTGGCTCAGGAATAACTAGATGATTGTTCAAGAAATTTTCAAATAACTGCTTGGCCATAAGTCTTACATTATCCTGCATTTGTAATTTATAAAAAATGCATGTTAGGAACAGGTAAGAACAAAGCAATAAAAGTAATAACAGTGGAACAAATGCAGAACTCATGCAACAAAAATCAGAAGAACGGTACTAAATCAATGTTTCAAGCGGATGTAAAAAATGTATAACCATTTAGCATATCAGATAAAACTGCAGAAAGTGCAAAAGAGCATGTCTGAGCTGCAGCATGTAAGGAGTTTTTTTGCACCTTGTGTAACATTTTGTACATTAGCGGAACATATTCTAAGCACGAATAAATGATACTCTATACATTCTGCCAATAGTGTGTCATGATGAAACAAAGAGGAAGTTGAAGAAGTAATAAAAATACATACCGGCAGTTGTAACACCTTAATTAGTTTTGACAGTTCTTGCTTAAGTTGAGCGTGAAGATTCTTGGGTGTGATCAGCAGTTTGGAAGATGGAACTGTGACTCCGTCAACCTTCCTACGCTTCCTTCTAGCTTCATGACTGTTGTCAGATGAATGTTCTGAAGATGGAACTGTGATTCCATCGACCTTTCTACGCTTCCTTCTGGATTCAACAGCTTCTTCAGCAGGAACTTTGGCTGGTTCTTCTATATTCTGTAACATTCTACGCTTCCCTCTGGATTCAACAGCTTCTTCAGCAGGAACTTTGGGTGGTTCTTCTATGTTCTGTAACATTTTATGGCTCGATTGTGGTGGCTTGGATAAACTGCTCCAACGAGGGGATTTCCCACCCAGTAAATTTATCCAAAAACTTGATGGATCTCCATCCAATTCAGGCATTGCCACATTTTCGCCTATTAGCGCAATGCTTCTTGAATAAAATTCCCCGCTCATTTTAGCTTTCGATATGGACGTGCAATTGATTTCAGCGCTGCTGTCTTCAACATTCGTGGCTAGTGTTTTTAAGACCTCCAAAATTACTTTATCCATAAAGCATGTATCGCTTTCAAAGATTTTACTTGCACAGTTATGCTGAAGCTCATCGAATCTGGTGAAAAGAAATGATGCACCCCAACTGATCAAAGAATGGCCTAAACCATGTGGCATATCCTTGTAGTTATCAATAAGCATGCCATGTTTTGCAAGCACAAGCTGCTTCTCCTCCATTGTGAAAGGAGTGTATAAACGAAAAATGCCCGGATACTTAAACTGTGGCTCTATTTTGATTCTTTGAAGAGCCTTCAGATCATTTAGTGGGTTACAGTCACTATTGTATATGATAATGGCATCCACAAATGACAGCTTTACACTTGGTAGGCATGCACGACTTTCAATCAGAAAAACAAACCTCCCCTTAGTCTTGTCATTGAACATATTTACTGCTGCATTTTTCCTTGCCAATGGTGCACCACTCTCAACACGTGCATATGACTCGGGGCCAAATCTGTCACAAACAACACCTTCCAATAAATCACCCATTGAGTTTCCACCTGCTACACCAGACTGCCATAGCACCCCCAAAAAAACTGCTGTATTAGTAAAATGATGAAAAAAAGTTCAAAAAGGAATGACAATATTGATGAGTACTTAAGGGAACACGTTCAGAAGTTGGGAACAATATATGAAACGGGGCTTATGTGTCAGACTGCGGATATTGTCATATATAGTTTCTTTGAAATGTTAATTACTTGTCATAAAAAACACTTCTGGAGGTCACCATGTTCATTCATACAAATATCTGCTGGCATAAATAGGACATTGGATGCAGCACCATGACATTGAAACCGAGGCAAGATGCGAACACCATAGCTAATGGACATATACTAGCAATGTACAGAATAGTAGTAGGGATTCAGATGCTAATTATATCTATCCAGCTTCTAAGAAATTTATAGGCAGCATTTTCCTCAAAAAACAGAACATACGGCATAAAGAAGGTACAGGTGCCCTAAATGTTATCGTATAATCACCGGTTAGGCCCCATAACTGGACCAGTTAGGGCCACACAATCACTACTAGGTGTCTAGTGTATGACTGAACGAATATAGATGGTAGTGTTGTCAAAAAAGAGATCATATGGCATAAAAAGGAACAGGTGCCCATTACATGTTACTGTATAATCATTAGGGCCCCATAACTGGACTAGTTGGGGGCACCCAATCACTAGGTGTCTAGATGTAGGACAGAACGAATAATGTATAACAATACTTAGAACCTCGATTGGTTGATTGCTGATTAGCATCAGTGGTATACAATAGATAGCATGAAACCTTCTAAGATGATAAACTATTCGCATAACATGGAATAACAAAGATTTAATACATTGTGCCACACGTATGTAACAGAAAAGAGAGTAATGCCGTGAATATCTCACTTGAAAAAGAATAACGGCTCTCAGCCTCTTGTTCCTTATCTCTTTAAGCATTTTTTGAAAAAGCAGTAACTTGCCACATGCTTCTACTCTGGTATCTATAGTACCATTACGATCGACTGGCGAATAATGCAGGAATTCATCGACAAGGCAAGGGTGATCACAGCACTAAAACATGACAAGAATAGATCAGGGTCAGTAACAGTGTCAGTAACTTCACAGAAGAAAGGAAGTACATTACTGCAGATTGTGCATATACTGATTACTTGTTATCATGCAAATGCAAGCTGTAAATTTGTTTGCAAAGCACACCTTCGAGAGAGACATAAGAATGTCGCAATGAAATCCATCACTTTTCAACTTTGACTGAAGGAGAGATGAATTTGAAAGCAGTATAGAACAATATATCTCTAGCTGCAGTTGTGAAATGTAAGCAGGAACCCAGTGCTCCAATATTTTTGAAGAATCTGCTTGGCGCTCATATGCAATATGACGTTTAAAGTTCACTTCTGAAATCACAAGGGCATCAGAAGTATCAACGCAATTGCCATTTTCTTGCTCTCCAGAACTAAGGAAGCCTAAAAGTTTCACATACTCAGGAAGATCATCCTGCAAAATAACAAGATTCAGCACGGTTTATTTGTGGCGCAGAAGCAGTTTTACAGGTCAGTGCTATTAATAGGCACCTTAACTGGGGAGCTCACAAGCAACATCCTAAAATCAGTGGAAAGTTGCTTCAGTTGTTCAAGATATTGTAGAGTTGATTTTTGATAATAATCAACTATTACTGCCTCCCAATCAATGTGGGATATAGGTTCGATATCCTGCGCCAGGCAGAGAGATTGCAGTTAAATGAAAAACATAAGGTTGACAGAGCTAGGGGTGTAGTAACTAGTAACTAGTAATGACGACACCAATATGACCAAGGTGGCTTTGTGCAATTTATGTGCTCTTGATTGGTAAGCCTCATTTACTTGAGGGGATATACTTAGCAGTTGGCACTTACCTCTAAGATAGCATCAGCATGGGATAGAAGAACCTGTAACATAATGCAGCTTTCGCTCTCATAGAATTCCAAATCTCGAATTAATTTGAGCTTATCTTTTCCTCCATCATACACAACAACATTGATAAATGGTGCCAAGTTATTGAACTGAGCCTCCCATAAGGATATAGAAGCAGGAGTCGTGACAATTAGGACGGGTTGGCTGACGTTAGGTAATACAGACACTGTGAATAAGACGGTCTTCATTATAAATTCCTGCATGAATGCATGATAGTTAAACATGAGTCCTTTTTATTCATTCATATAGGAGTTTAAAAATAATACTGCAAGAGATGTACTTATAAGTTATAACAATACAATGTTACATCCATGTAAGGAAGCACTAGAACATATGAGCATGCCAGTGGCCATAACTACTACAAAAAATATATGGGTGGAAAACTACAATAGAAACGATAAAGTCTTTGTTTCTTGACCTCCTTCTAAGACTAATGCAGCTAAGCTACTTGCATACTTCTTACCTTATCATCAATAAGAACAGCACCACAAGATTTGTACCAGAACTCTCGGAGGTGATTGATAGAACACAAATGATCATTGTCAAAATCAGGATGGCACCCATCTGGTAATCTCTGAAGTTTCTGAAATGAGCTTTGCTTAACCTGTAAAGGCAAGTAATAATAACCCAGAAACAGAGAATTAGCAGTTTCATGAATAAGCAAAGGTTTTAAGCACACAGTTATAACTAATACTAATACCTGACAAAGAGAACCGAGATAATATAGTATCAATGTTGTGATAGTTCAATAGAGCTAGGTGAAAAGTAAGTGTGAATTTTTTTTATGGAACTAGCAGACCAGTTAACCCAGCTTTTCCAGTTTTAAATTTTTTGGTGGCTAGCTTATCGATCATTTTAAATAGCGTCAATTTATAGTGGTATATAACCTACAAAAGATGTTACATTTTTATTATTTTCAAACTGGCCAGGTTATATTCACTATCAGACTTGTATCACGCATGAATCACAAATAGCATTAGAAGTACTCCCTCCATTAGAAATTAGATCACTTACATTTGTCTACACGTGGATGCATCTATACATAAGACATCTAATTTGGAACGGAGGGAGTACAAGATAAAGCATTAAAATTAGTTTTCCACCACACCTTTGCTTTTGTAGGGATAGATGATTGTTTCGCAGCTTCACGACGGTTCTCGTAGTTCCTTTTAAGCTCTTCAGCCTCGGGCGTTTGTAAACAAGGTAAAGTCTCTAATTCCCATGTCACGTGATCATAGCCAAGACCCCTCCATTTCACTAACCATTCAAGAGTACAATATGAATAGTTATCATCAGATGAAGAAAAGAAATCATCAGCTAATTTGGGGGGCATAAGTAGCCTCTTCCTCAACAGGCGGTGTGGCCTAGTCCATTCCTCCTTCCAGATTGCCTGGAGAATCATTAAAAGAAAAACATCAGCACAGTTCTTTTGCAAAGCCTGAATCATATCTCATATGAATAATAAAATAAATATCACCGCAAAAGCAATCACCTTTTCAGCATGATTCCTCTTGTTAAACAAGGAAAGAAGATCAGGACCTCCAGGCATGACACTGATATCACCTTCTGGAACCCAACGATTATGGACATGCGCCAGATTCTTATACTTGACAAAATACTGCTTGCTAATTTGCATTCCTACAACCATATAGAACCGATAAATAAAGGTAATAAATTTAAAAATAGAAGAACTGCTAGAATAGATTTTGTCTCACGTCAGAAGAGAAATAGTACTTACCCTCAGCCTCCTTGACATCCCACACAGACTCTATTCCATCAACAATAGAATGTAAACCAAATTGGAACCTCTTCTTCGTACAGCTGGTACAGAACCAAATTCCAGGAGACAAATAATCCAGGGAAGGATCCAGACAGGAAATATGGTATCTACTTTGGCAAGCTTTTCCATCACAAGACCTATTGTGCATTGAATACATATATCAGATCATGAAGCAAATATTATGCATAATGCACCAAAGTGTACAAAGAACATCAATAACTTTCACAGATCAGATGAAAGTTTTAACATGTTCTCTTACCATGCTAGTGAGTAAACAAGAACAGGGGATTTACATGTGCACTTAGAAATTGGTATTCATAAATGATAAAACAAGTTATTCATTCTGAGGCATTTTAGAAAACCCACTCTTAAACTAAGCTTTCTTGTAAATCATACTAAGCTGGTGTTCCGCTGAGATTATACCACAGGGTTCAATAATCGATGCAGCCAGTAACATTGGTGACGTATTATGATAACCCACCAAATAAAAAAATGTAAAAAGTGGATAATTATAGAGACTGGAGATGTGGCAACTGGCAAGTGAAACTGTGAAGAAAGCAAAACCATGTCCAGCGCTCAGACGTTCTTCGATGCACAGCCATCACACGGCATGGCATTCCTCCATTCATCAAGATGGATCAAGGCCAAAGTATACATATTGGATTTTAAATGCATGAACCCATATATATCCTTTGGGTGCATTAAGAAGTGGTACATTCTTCAGGATAAGAATTTAGTAAGATTTGGCATCATGGAAGCCAAAACAGTTTTCAGTACCACAGTAACAAAGCAAGTAACAACTATTAATTTTGCGTTGTACTCGCATAAATTATACACACACAGACAAGCATATATTACTGGCATAAAATTATTAACACACAGACACGCATACAAGGTCCCTGCATGGTTGTATAACTAAACAGCATAACAAATTTCAGACCAGGCCCCTGACCCATGGGGTACTAAGGAGCATACAGGGCCGAACATTCTATTTGAATGGAGAAACCCGGAAATTTTACCATAGTTCAGCAGGGTTAGATGATTTTTTTTCATTTATATATCACAATAATCTGTCCTTGGGGTTTTTTTAATACAACGTTAGAGAAATGGCTTCATTTGCACGACTATTTTTTAATAGATTAGTAAAACTGATGTTGATAAAAAAATGAATCGACTTACCTAAGAGTTCCTGGGGTTCCACAAGCAACGCATATGTTGGAGTTACCAGCTGTTTCATCGAATGGCATCACCTTCACATGTCTTGAAGCTGAATCTTCTTTCTGAACGCTAATGGGTTCACTGTCTCCAAGTGTGCTCTTGATCTAATACAATGTCAAAGAGCAAATCCGTTAATGCATTAAAATCAGAAAGCGCATAACGGGGGCGGGGGGCAAGAGAGTTAGTGCACAGAAACACGAAAACACGTTGCCGAGAAAATCGTTTTTTTAGTTTGGACAGGGGTTGTACCTCTTCATGATGAATAAGAGATGTGGGCACACTTTGCAATGATGATAGACAGCTTTGTCTGCAAAATGAAAAGTTTAACACGGAATCACATGGATTCAAAATGCATACCCAGTTGCTTAGAATTCTAATTATTTGCAATGGCTGAGCTGAGAATGGAAATGCTTGCAATGAGAAATAAAGCACCTTGCAGGGGCAGTGGGTCGATCTCTAGCCTTAACTGCAAAACTACTTTCAGCCGTCATATTTTGCCGGCACACATCGGTAGGTTTACGCGGCTGTACCTACAACAATTGATGTTAAAAGGTTAGTCACTATCATTGTTTCAAACGGTTTCCCATGGAGTAAGAAGGCACCTGACTGCATCAGTTATTGGATGTTGTACTACCACTATAAAGTTGCCACTGTGGCATGGAAAGTAAATTGGTGCTTTAGCACAGAAGATTTTGCAGGTTCAATGGGAGCCATCTATTGTATCATTGCATGTTGCATCTTCCCAAGCATATGCACATCCTTTATCATGAGCAATTAATGCATTGAAATTGCACTTAACATGCTTAAGCTTTAATACTGCACATCTTCCCTTAACCATTTTCTTATCCAGCCATATTTCACTATCAATTCTTTAACCAGATCCGAGACATACAAATTGACAACCAAAAACAGAGGGAATGAAAAACGCATTGGTCTATCACCTTCATACGAGACCAAAAAACTACATTAATTCATGATGCTGGATTTTACATTTTGGTGGTGTATTAATCATGTTGACTTCTATATCTTCAGTGATCTACTTTAGTAAGAAATATGTAATTGGGTAACTTGAAGAATTTATGAATACAACAGAGAGAGTTTTGCAACGAGAGAACACAGGTCCTACCTTGCGCGAAATGAGAGCAACATCAGAAGACTGAAAATAAAGGTATATATATGTACCTTTATAAGTCCGGATATGTTTTTTCAACTAAATTTACAGTACCAAATTCAAATATCTCACTTAAGCGGATAACTGTTCTATCAAAGATGACTAAAGAAAAGTATAATAACACCCTACCAGTAACATGTAGGCAAAGAAAAAAGTATTGCAACATCACACAGAATCCTGCACCAGATGCCATTGATGTCTACGAAGAACTCATAAATATGTTCATAAAGTTTCCATTTTGCAGAGAGTAAAAATGGATCAAATGAAAGGCAAACAGTGGAAGACAAACCTCTGACAAGGGTGCAGAACATTGGTTAACTCTTGTCTCTGAAGTTTCATGTAAACCAAAAACATGGCTTTTGGAAACTTTAGATGCAGCGTCACTTGAATGTCTCTTGTTCTTTTCAATCGACCTGCTACCTTCACATAGCTTAGAGATGTTGCTGTCCGCCACATGCCCGCTTGAAGTGTTTTCCTTGCCCGCTCTGTCAGGAGAAGCAACGACTACATCTGAAAAGTTAAGCCAAGTTAGGCATGCTAGTCTTCGGATGAATTAGTGCATGCTAAATGACCAAGAGTACAGCTACAGGCAAGCCTCATTAACCAGAATGCAATTGCGCTATCCCACAACACATGATCGAACATTTCTGTGTTGATCAGGTTCTCAAACAACAGTGGTTTGTATGCTTGCACCTGAATGATGGTGCCCAAGATATGCCAGTCCTCTAAGCCTAAAACATTGACTTATTAGCGAAACTGCAAGTTGGTAAAGACTTTTATTGAACTAGTTTACGACATACCAAGCTTATCCTTTTTTCAATGCACGGAGCATGAAGCAGTCAATGATGTCTGACTTGTGTGTTGGAGTACACATTATACTATATTATTATCCCCTCTAATCCTTAAGCTATTCCTAACCACCAGACAACCCCATGATTAGGACGCAATTGAATGAATAACAAAGTGCCAAAGCACGGCGTAAGAGGATATATAACGATACCTGCGTCTGGGACCATCTTGAACCTCTTCAGATAACTTCTGGAGCTCATCCTCTTCCGCTTCTTGGACGAACCGCCAACACCCTCACCGCTCATCCGCCCTCCTCCGGCGCCGCCCTTCGTTGAGCCGGCGCTCCTGTCCGAACCCCTCGACGGAGAACCCGAAGCGGCGGCGCTGCCGTCGGTCGTGCTGGGCGTCCCTCCGAGCCGCCGCTCCTCCTCGGCCGCGCGGTTCCGCTGCTGCTGCGTAGGAGGAGCAGCGGGCGGCGCGTTCCGGCCCGACCTCCTCGGACCCGGGGGCGCCTCGTCTGCCGCCAGCGCCGGGGTCGCGGGGCCTCCGGGCGCGCCGGCGCCGGCGGGGTCCCTGCTCGCCGCGCTTCCGGGCCGGCCGTTGCCCATCCCGCCGCCTCGTCCCTCTGGTCTCTAGCACCGGCCGCAGAACAGAAACTTTCCCGTCAATCAATCGCGCATTCACATCATCAGTCAGGAAGACAGGAACCGGAACAGGCAAAACAAAACCCCGCCCCGCGGCTGCGAAGTGCGAACCGAGGAGGAAGGAAGCAAAAAAAAACCCGATGAATCCGAGCGGAGGAGGAGGCCCTAACCTCCCGCCGGCCGTTCCCCTCCCCGCACGAACGCGCGCCGATCGACGGAACCCGCAGGAAGAAAAAAAAGAGAGAGAGAGAGAGAAGCGCGAACGGCGGCCGGCGCGTCGGTAAATGCGGGGAGCGGGCGGGGAATGCGGGCCGATCGCAGCGGCGGCGGCGGCTGAGGCGGCGGGGCTAGGGTTTTCGCGCGATCGGTCCTGGCCTCCTGCGACGGGAGCCCTCGAGCCGCCGCCGGAAGGAGGGAAGCTTGAGGACGGACGCGGGGTTTCTCTTCTCCGCGTCGGCCGTCAGGTCGCAGGACACTGCTGCTGCACAGTGGACTGACTGGACTGTGCGCGCGAGCTGGCTGCCACCAGCATTATTGGACCGTCAGGGCTCCACCGTATTTACTTACTGCCCAAGAGACCGGCGCAGACGGCTCGCATTGATTGATCCTAGACTCGTGCTCAAACTGTTTCACCGCTCCCTGTGTTGGTTTTAGTTTCTTTCACATGTAACTATCTAGATTTGTATTTAGACACATTTTAATTTATTTTAACATAAATCTAGACGACATGTATAACACTTATAACATCTTATCACATACTGTGGAACGGCGGGGGTACCTGAGGAAAATATTTTGTGTCTAGCTAATATCCAAACTAGAAGGCCGCTGTTGTTTCGCTAATTTGTTGTTCGAGTTTGACCAATGGTGCTCCCTTCAAACCGGAAATGTGTTGATTCATATGTTGATATGTGTGGAGTAATTTAGAACTCACACATAGTGAGGGCGTTTTAGTAGCCCGGCTCACCTCAGAGACCCAACTTTTAGTTGTTTGGTAGTCCGGTTTTGCCTCCCGAGACATGCTCACCTTATACGAAAAAAATGCTCTCAGCCATGCTCAGTTGAGAAGTGGAGATCGGGCTTCTCAGCTCGGCCAGGCCGAGGTCGTCCAGAATTATTATGCTATTTTGATGGATATATTGTTATAAATATAAATCAAGGTCCAAAATTATACGTTGTTGACAGCGAAATTTAAGGGCGCCCTATATTTTGGGCGGGCAGAGCACGTGCTAAATTTACGGTGAGACTATTCTAGTAAGAAAATCTCTATTGTGGCATTTAAAGCATGGTAAAAATATTTATTGGCTAATAATGGTACAACATGTATTGAATAACAACATGCTTGACTTTTAAAAAATATGCGCATCTGGAAAAAAGATAGCTAGCATCACACGCTAAATCATCGATTACATATCGACCGTTGTTAAATTAATTCAACATCTGTCGAAGAATCTTGAGCTATCACACTAAAGGCATGACCCCCGATATTGACGCAAAATACAAAGTGGTGACTCGGCATAGACCACGAGGGGGAGGGGGGCGATTTGTCATGTTGGTGAGGATTCGGTAGATTGAGGTCGGCTGTCCTAAATATGTGTTTGGTTTAAAATTAATAATAAGAGTGACATGCTGGATACAGGGATACATTCACGCTACATCAGCGTTAATTTAAACTATACACCATAAATTAGAATCGATGCGTCATCGATCATGAGGGATTGCCCTTATATGCATAGTTGCGAAACTCGACGAATCATGTGGTGGCAATCATACTACTTACTCGTCCACGTCATTGCATCCCATGAACAACTTCTTTTGTAAGCGGCGTAAGCGTCGCACACTAGAGCGCTAGATCCGCACAGGCCGCTAGAGCGTGGGCGAGGTGGCGGCTACGGTAGAGGGTGGTGCATATTGAGCGATCCTCAAGCAAACACCTCATCTCCATTATATACACCTACATGACGGGCTTCTATCTTAAAGGCCCATTAGGACTCCATGCCTAGGCCAATCCATATATGAATCTAAATAAAAGCATGGAAAGGTGGTGGATGCTAGGGTGTGGGAGACGCGGCGACTAAAATGTCGAATATTTTTTCCAAATATACCGAATTTACATGTTGGCGGGTGGATGCTAAGGCCGCGAGAGTTGGCGGCTGCGGTGGAGGGTGGAGGATGGTGCGAATTGGCCAACCCCAAAATGCCACTTCCCGTTCTCTTTTGAAATAGACCTCCATAATGTGCTTATATATTAGAACCTCATAAATACTCCAGCTGCCTCATTAAAGCATGACCGAATTGTATGGTTATATGCAGGAATATAAAAAAATTCATCTTACATAACCGCCAAGATCTAGATATAAATATATGAATCCACGCAAAAGGGGTTCTCTTTAGTACCTACAAACACTGTTGCGGAAGTTGCCGTTTATTGATTGAAGGTTGTGGGTCACATATGTAGTCCCTCTTCTATTGTCGACGCAACCACTTGTGCCAATCCGTCAGCGTTGCCCCCGTCTAGGACTTGGCACCAACGATGAGAGACAGCCTTTTAATTTAGTCTATGGTGGTAGAACTAATCTAGTAGATTAGATCTATATGAGACTAGAGAGTTTTTCTCAACACGTGAGAACTAGAGAAAGAGAGTCACAAGGACATTTGTTCTGTTTGAAACCCTAGGGGTTTGGGGAGTATATATAGTGGGAGAAAGGGGGTAGGCTTGCTTGGGAGAGGGCCTCCCCAAGCCTTGTCGCCGCCGGCCCTAGGGGGGTCCGGCCGAATCCCCTAGTCCAACTAGGAGTCCTTTCCTTTTAAATTTCCGTTTTTTTCTTTTATCTCTTCCTTCAATTTAGGAATATATTTAATCCCACCAATTAAATAAAAAGAATCTTCAGAGGGAGGTGGTGCGTCGGCCTAGATGGCCCTGGGGCCTATGCGGCTGGCCCCACCAAAGTGAGGCGCAGCCCTAGGGCACCCAGTGGCCCCTCTAGCATTTCCCTTCATGGTTTTTCTCCAAAATTCTTCTAGAACCAACTATACTCTTTGCATAAAATCATCGACTCTATCCACTGATCTCAGCAACACTTTCCGCCATACCCGAACATGTCATGTTCGCACATAATTTTATCAGAAAGCTTTCAGTCTTCCACCGACATAATTTGCATCTTATGACAACGTCTCCGGAACACCTCTATTTCACATCGAAGTTGTTGATTAGACATCAAAATAAATTTGATCGCTTCTCTACCACTATAACTACAAAACACTCTCAATAAAAGATTGATACAACTTAACCGTGTGACCTGGAAGGTACACAAACATGCCCATAGTACTTACCAGACAACAACAACAGAGCCAAGGACGCCCATGATGGCTCATGTGCATTCATGAATATCAAAAGAACCTTTGGTGTTTCTCGTTATGCTAATCCGCTACACGATACTAATGATATCACGAATTGAGACAGTGTGCATTGTGTGATCAAACTATTTGATCACTACATATATAAAACTCGTATCGATTCCATTATCCATTTCTCATTTATATCCCAAATGTCTTTGTGATAAACCACACCGTGTTTGGCCAGACGGTTTGTTGACATTGGTGATACTTAGAGGGACTAGAGGATGTATCTCTCCATCGTCTTTGGTTTGCGTAAACATAGCGAAACCATGTTAATATCTTTAAGACTGACGGGTGTTGAGAACTATTTCCAGCAGCTAGGGTTACAGGAGAGGCAATGTTATTTTTAAAACTAGTATAATCTGATATAAGAAGATTGGATGCAACAAGCAAAGGAGAGAGTCGAGCAAAACCAAAATTTGATCCTTGACCACAAAAATTGGCAGGGCTAATTTACGTGGCGATCCTTCTGTCTAAAAAAAAAGTGGTCCATTTTTTTTTAGGGGATATTAAAAGGGGTCATCCTAAGACCACCTGTAGCGGGCTTGCATGGGCCCAAAATTCTACAACGGCTTACGGGCCATCCCAACAGCCCATACAGTATGTGCCATCCTTCATTCTAGCCCGGCCCCACGCGTCAGCGTCCCAAATCTTCTCCCTCTGCTCGCCGCCGCGCCGGAAAGTGAGCTCGCCGAGGCCGCGATGAGCCACCGCAGGCGATCTCAGGCCCCCGGGCCTCCTCCGGAAGAGGGAGTAGGAGATTCCCCGCCTCCCCCGCCGGGGAAGGCGCGGCGGGTCCGTCCGTGGCCGGAGGGGCGGGTGCTGGCGCTCGCGCTGGCGTTCCGCGCGGCGAACGCGCTGCTGGTGCGCACCTACTTCAACCCCGACGAGCACTGGCAGTGCCTCGAGGTCGCCCACCGCATCGCCTTCGGGTAAGCCTCGCCGTCGCCGCTCGTTCCCCCGTCCCGCGACGCTTGCTGGAGTGGGATCGGGATTCGACGATCCTGTCGTCAGTCAGCACTCAGCAGTGCGAGACGATTCCATTCTGCTAGTAGATTGCTGCTGCATTTGATGATTCTGGCTGCTGCTTGCAGGTACGGCCACCTGACCTGGGAGTGGAAGCGGGGCCTTCGAGGTTACCTCCACCCATTGATCTTCGCTGCTCTTTACAAGTTTCTGGCCTTCCTCCACCTGGATACCCCATGGTTCATGGTAATTCCTCTGCCTAGAAATGAAACTGGTAATCTAATGGTGCTGGATGTTTCTTTGAACTACTAGTGAACATAGGTTCTACCCTTGTACTGTTCTAGTGGTAGGTTACATGAGAGCAATGCCCGGCAATATGAGACCTCAGGTTGAACAGATTACCTTTGGTAAGGCGGATAAACCCCTTATTTGTTTGTTCTCTGATGCCAACTTGCCAAAACCATCCAGAATGTGTATTCTGTTTCCCTTAGATACTAAATTTGGGTCGCGGACTTAACATGGTTAGGAATCCTCTGTTCAGCCTCCACCCCTCCTGTGTAACTTAATGGTTTAGCATTATCCATACATAGGGACCACGTCCTGATCCGTTGTTCGTGTTTTGTAGGCGATGGCTCCACGTCTTCTACAATCAGTTTTTGCAGCGTTTGGAGACCTATACTTGTATAAACTCTCCAAACTTATTTTCAACGAGCACGTTGCCCAGTGGACAGTATCCTTAAACCCAAACCTGTCTGTCATGATTATACTTTCATGGATAAACTATTGCAGTTATCTGGTGGTTGGTGACCTTAACAGATCACTCGTAGTTGTTTTCGCAGTTGGTGAATTGGTTCATGTTTTTCTGTATTACACGGACTCTATCAAACAGCTTGGAGACAGTTTTGACCGTGACTGGACTCTATTGTTGGTTTAATGCAATCGAGTCTTCTAAGGGAATTTCAGTCGTTTCAAAGCAGCAGACAGACAGCTACCAAAGTCCTCAGTCAAGAAAAGTGGCTCTACTAATGGCAGCCTTATCTTGCGCCATTCGGCCAACAAGTGCCATAACATGGCTGTATGTTGGTCTATTGGATTTCATTCAGACAAAATCAAAGTGCCGACTTCTGTTTCTTGAGGTCATTCCACTAGGGTAAGAACTAGTGATTAAACTCATGTCAACTTGCAGTGTTCGGTTTTTAGGCATTTGTACTTAGTAGATTCCTATATAATGTCTTCTCTGAACTGTTTCTTTTTTTGGACCACTGGATATGCACAATGCTCGATTGCTCATGACTTGTAAGTTCCCCATTTGGGATGGAGGGTGGGTGGGGAGGTACAATGTTCACATGGTAGTAGCAAGGGAAAGTTTCCATATAGTCAGAGTCATAAGATGAAGATGTAGCAGTTCAGAAAACTAAACTGCCATTAATTACTGTTATTTTATTAGCAAACAGTTGTCTGTCTCTTCTTTTAATTCCTTCCTTTTCTTTCATTATTGATTATTGATGAAACTTCCATTTGAAGTATCTATATTGTTTAATCCATATGCAGGGCCATTGTCCTTGCCGTAACAACATTCCTTGACTGGTGGATGTATGGTTCCCGGGTCATAGTGCCACTTAACTTTTTGAAATTCAACCTATTTTCTTCAGGAGGAGATTACTATGGAACACACGTCTTCCACTGGTACTTCACCCAAGGTTTCCCATCTATGATTTGGACGCTCTTACCATTTTCAGTTTTTGGAGTCATAAAGTCTCGAGAATGGAGGCTTTCAGGTCTAATTGCTTGGGTATTAGGGGTTTATAGCATACTTGGACACAAAGAGTTCAGGTATTGGCCTCTTCCCGTTAGTGTATAATGTTATTGTAATCAACTACTATCTTCTTGACACACACACATATATATAAATATATTGAATACCACAGGTTTGTTCTTCCAGTGCTACCTTTAGCGTTGATGTTCTCTGGATACGGCTTAGCTGCAATGTCACAATTTAAGGGTAAAAGTATGCACGGGAAAAGACACTTTTCAAGGCTGCAACTTTCTGTTATTCTTCTGGTCATAACCAATGTTCCAATGGCCTTATATATGTCCCTGTTCCACCAAGTAAGCTATTTTCTCTGTGTATATGTGTCAACATCTGCT
Source organism: Poa annua (assembly GCA_026929855.1). Taxonomy (NCBI): domain Eukaryota; kingdom Viridiplantae; phylum Streptophyta; class Magnoliopsida; order Poales; family Poaceae; genus Poa; species Poa annua. Next base: position 2,227,095 of record CM049436.1, read on the forward strand.
ATTCATTGGACTTCGGCAAACTTGTTCTACAAATTACTTTTAGGTCTTGCTATTATTTCTGATTAGTCTTTCTTCCAAGTATCTTTTTTCTCCTCTTGACATGTTCTTATGTAGCTATATGCACCTTCTGTTTTGACAGCGAGGAACTGAAGATGCTATGCTTTATCTGTCAAAAGAAGCCCATGATGGAACAGTTAACAGTGTCCTCTTTCTCATGCCTTGCCATTCGACACCTTATTACTCTAGCTTACATAGTCGTCTACCTATGCGCTTTTTGGACTGTACTCCCAGGTATTTGTCTGTTTACTCTTTCTAGTCAAGTGGATTTCATGTGACACATTGTGCCAAAAGACATAGCTGGTGTCCCCTTACATCATTTCCATGTCCTCAGTGATAATAGAGGGACCCTGGATGAGTCAGATCGTTTCCTTATGAATCCACTTGATTTTGTGGGCGAGGTTTTTGGAAATTTGTCTTCCTTCAGTCACATTGTTTTGTTTGAATCTGAAGAAAGACATGTTCTTCAGTTGCTTCTGCACTATTCTTTTCAAGAGGTAATATCCCATTCCACCTTAGTAAGAATGTGCCTTTTCTGTTTGAAAAATCAAACCAGGTGTTGATTTTATTCCACACCACCAGTCAAGTTACGCTCATTATGAATACAACTCAAAAGGAAGACAGGAAGAACCTGGCCATACGCTATTAATGTTCTGACAACTAGATTTCTGTACACATAAGTGAGCTGCAAAGTTGCTTCCATAGGTACAAGGAAAAGCTAAGTCTAGAATGACTTTCTTGCAGTTCAATAAACACACATTAGTCACTTAGTGTTTGACTGCCCAACTACCATGATTTGTCACCCTAAAAAACTATCATCATTTTGCCGGGCAATATTTGTTATTAGCTGGCATAAGTTTCCACAAACTTACCGGCATTTTAGGCCCACTGGTTACCATTCCCCAGCATGGCTCTGGTTGTCTTACGTGGAGCTATTACAGAATGATTTTTCATATCTAGAAGTATTTATTAGCGTATCATATCGACTAAGTTTGCTTGTAAACAGAGATTGCTGTGTGCCTTCAAACAAATATGATAATGACCGCCATACTCTTCTATAAGGCTTACAATCTACCTGACTCTTAAAACAAGAAAAATCTATTGTCAAAGAGAGTTCACATTTGAATGTTTGTCCTTTTCTTGTGAGGTTCAGGTAGACTTCAGTAGTACACACCCATAGCCCTGTTCCTAAGAATATTAATTTATGGCTTCCTATAAAGTATTTCTTATCAAGTGGTAAGGATAAGCATCAAAGCATGTAACCTGAGCTTCCAATTGCTTGCAAGTGGTGAACATCGTTTGGGCCAAGAGATCAATTTTTGTTTCCAAAATCCTTAGCAGTAAATACTACTCCCTCTGTTCCATATTAGATGACTTCAATTTATCCAAAAGTGGATGTATCTAGACTTGTAACATGTCTAGATAAATCCACTTTTATACAAACTGAAGTCATTTAATTTGGAACAAAGGGAGTATTATGGTATCATTTATTCTACTTCTGATGGTCAAAAGCTTATCACATTTACTATTACATCTCTTTTAGTGAAATGGATGAGTCGTAATACATTGCATGATCAGTTTCAGTTCTATACTGCATGTGATTTTTTTCCTTCTCTTATCTCCTTGACTTGCACTCATTAACATGTACTATGGTTGACAGGTTAGGAGGTTTTTCCACTCCCACTTCAAGGTAGATAGAGACCTTCAGTCATCTGTTGTGATATATTCACGGAGGGATGTACTATGATTGTTTTGGCCGAGAAAAGCTCGTTACCTACCCCGTCTAACAAACTCAGATTGTGCTTCATGATGTTTTAGTTTGCTCTTTCTGAAATGATCTGTAACGCTATTGGATACTAAAATTGGCATTTTGCTATGATTTCTCACCCCTTGACATGTTGTGATGGGTCAGTTTTTTGTAACAATATGCATAATTAAGTGCCCCCTCCTGTTCTTTGTTGGACAGCATGAATGTCAGACAATTGTCATAAAACTGTTTAATACAACATCTATGAGGGAAACAAATGTCATGCTGCTTATGCTTAGTGAAAAGTGAAAAAAAAGAACTTGTTTTGTCTGATCTTATAAAGCACAGAGATTACCGGACCTTGTTTGCTTTTTTGTGGTAATGTATATCTATCGTGCTAGATGCTGGCTTATCCGTCTAGTTCAAATCAGCAGCTCTTAAAATATTACGGCATTTCCTTTATTTTGTTGTGCAGATAATAGATGCGTCATTCTTTGCTTTAAGGCCATATGACAAGGTGTGGACATAAGCTTCCCCTTTTGTTGTTAATTGTGAATATTTTCTCAGAGTGTAATTTATCTTGTATTATTGTTTTCTGCTGGCTTTGAATGCTGAGTATATGTAGTGTCAACTGTCAAGTACATACATATATGAAACTTCTATTCCATATGTTAAAGCAGTAAAGCACCTCTATGAACCGATTTTCTGTGTAACTTTTGTAAGCTAGAGGTGTTATTGAGGTCATCAGTATATTGTACTATACAGTTTGTTCATGGAGAATAGTGCAACATTTGAAGTGGGCAAGTTTGTGCTAATCACTTAGGACTTGAAAACTCCAAAACAAAATCTACCCCTGTCGGTACAAACTAAAAGAAAGAACTTAATATAGAGTAAATAGTGTTTAAGATATATACAGGAGGTGCATCGAGCCTATACAGAAGGAGTTGCTCACGAGACACATGCATAGGATAGGGGGATATTAAACCCTAGAGGAAGGTGATGGCTAGTTCTTCTTGCACGTTATAGCAACTCAATGCTGCTGACATACTGAATACTTCAAATCATGGTAAATAGAAGCTTGCTATTCATGCAAGGAAGGTTGCCATCTTAAACAAATGACACATTTTTACATGTCTGCTAAATCTATGATTTCGTAAGCAATTTATCATCTACCACTTTCTAAATCTAGCGCCATCAGACTTCTGTCCTGTCCCGTGCTAGAAGGGTCATAGTGTGATGAGTTCTCACGCAGATATTCAGTTTCCGTGCTTGGATTCTGAATCAGTTGTTCTCTCCATTTGACCCGTATTGATTTCAATCTCTCAGCCACTTCCGTCATTAATGGCCGTTCTTCCCCCCTCATACCCAAGCAACTCTTTGCCAGTTGCGCAACTTCTTGGAGCAGCTCCATTTCAAATTCCAGTATATTCTGGTCCAAGATGAATTGAAGTCTGTTCTCTTTCATTGCCAGAAGGAAGGATGATGCAAGGTTTTTCCTTTCTCCAGCATTATCGGAATAAATTGCGAACTTCATCGTAATTAGCTCTAGGAGCACAACTCCAAAACTATAAACATCACTCTTTTCTGTTAGTTGACGTTCTTGCAGGTATTCAGGGTCCAGATAACCTATAGTGCCCTGTACCATTGTCATAAATTGTATTTCATCTGTTGGAAGCATTCTTGATGCTCCAAAGTCAGTCACTTTTGCTGTGTAATTGTCTCCTAGGAGAATGTTTGGAGATTTTACATCTCCATGAACTATGGGAGGGGATGCTGATGAGTGCAGATATGCTAGTGCTTCGGCACATTCCTGAGCTATCCTGAGACGAGTATCCAGTGAAAGGGACAGCCTTCTGTTCTTACCATGCATCAGATCGAATAGGGTGCCGTTTGGGATGCATTCATAGACTAACATTGGAACTTCTACTTCTAAGCAACATCCTTGAAGCTTTACCACATTCCTGTGGTTTATCTGTGAAAGTATAATCATCTCTTGCGCAAACTCATCTTTCTGGGCCATGTTCATAACCTTTGAGCGCTTTATGGCAACTACTCTGCCGTCTTTGAGAATTCCCTTGTAAACAGTTCCATGGCCTCCTCTTCCTAGTTCTCTGCTTGAGTCAAAATTGTTTGTTGCATTCTCTAGTTCTTCCCTTGTGAATATTCTCACTGTATCAACTTGCTTTGACCTGATTTGCTCATATAATAGGAGGCCGCCATTTTGTTGGAAGAATATCTTCTTTTCTTTCACCAGCTTTCTCTTCTGACATTCCATCAGGAGTGCAAAGATGCAGATAAGAAGAAGTATAGCACATGCTGAGATACCTGCCAAGAATAACATTCTTTCAGCTATTGGAGTTATTTACTTATTTAACCCAGAAGATATTTTTATTTCAGTTACTAGGACAGGATTTAATTTAAGGCGCAGGTACACACGTAAACAGGAAATTTTTGCAACTGCTTTATTTAGAACATAAGGACGGGTTACTATTGTAGTTCTATCGTTTAGTACATTTGAATGCATAAATAGGTATGCCCTTTGTTCAGTATGCAGTGATAAAGGTGGCAACGCAGTGGGTAGTTTACATATGATCTGCATGTTAATTAGTGGAGCATATGCAGCTATTGTTTATGTGAAAACCTTAGATGCAGCCTTTTATGTGTTTTAGTAGTCATCTGCTGTAATTATTAGGAAAATGCTATTTAGAACCTAGGTATATGAACTCAATTTTGGAAACTGGTAATTTGGTTTTGTATTTGTAAGCTATGAAAAATTGCAAAAACAATCTTGAAGTAGGCAAATATTTCATGGAAAATATGATCATTTGCGAGCTGTGCAAGAATAGGAAAATTGAGGTATGGAACAAATTTCCAATATAAGCTTTGAAATGTGATGCACATAAATTCATTTTCTGATTTTACTTAGTATTCAATGAGTATATTATTTTACAAAAGTTTACTTTGCATTTTTTTTTCATTTTCAAAATTTGCAATTTTTTTTGCCAAGTTAAAACATTGGGTCCATATGTACCATGTTCTAAAACTGAATTTAGTCATTACTATGACTAATATAAGATGCATGCATGTGTAACTGTGTAAGTATCACAAATGTTTGTCTAGAGGACAGGATTATCTGCAAATATGTGTACTGCTTTGTGTATTGCTGATCCAATTCAAATTAGTATGCACTTTCCAAATTCACAAATAATTATTTATGCATTAGAGGTACTCCCTCTGTTCCTAAATATAAGATGTTTTAGCCTTTTCCACATCCACATGCATACAGATGTATTTAGACACGTTTTAGTGTGTATGTTCACTCACTTTAGTCCACATCTAAACAACACGTGAAACACCTAAACATCTTATATTTAGAAACGGAGGGAGTAATATATTGGCTAAACGATATAGTTATGCTTGATATGTATTTCTTATGGTATTTTGTTAGTGCAAAGTTTGAGTTAGTTGTAACTTACCAGCAACCGACGACACATGAATGTAAGAAAACCTACGTTGTTTTATTTTTATGCTGTGAGCTTTATGTATGCTCTGTTGACCACTATTTTATAAGTATGTAATTTACCATCAGCATCTTTTAAATTGTTCACAAGATTAGAATTTTTATAATGAATGTTACTATTGCTTCACTATACATGCTATATTATCAGGTCGACTTATTCATGCTATTCCGAGACACTCACTGAATTGTTTGTAGCATATGAAGATTACCTGTAAACAATTTTGTTAATCTAGCTCTCTCTGAAGTTGTAATTGGGCCGCAGGTCTCTCTCTTTGGATCTATACTCCGAGTCCCAGATTTGCATGAACAACTGTAGTTCCCAATCATATTACTGCAGATTCCATTGCAAGGATACTGATCTGGAAAACTGCACTCGTTGATATCTGCAAACATGATAGAGAACTTAGATCACTGTACAGATAACTTGAGGTGAACTCAAAAGAAAGTGGGTTACCGACCTTGACATCCTTCTTTCAGATAGGGGTTTCCCTCAAAGCCATCTTTGCAGGTGCAGAGATATCCTGTAGCATTCGGCGAATTGATGCACTGGCCATTCGTGCTAATGCAGGCGTATGATGACATGTTCTTCACCGCTTCATCACAGTTCTCATTTCCAGCAACCCAGTCAAGCACAGTAGGAACTCCATCCTTGAATTTCTCTGTGAATTTTTCACCCTCGAGATAAGAAGGCTTGAACCTGAACCAATCCTGCTCAGCAACAAAAGCATAGCTGCATGGATTGAAGCCACGCACCTCAGAATTGTTGTATCTGTCATCGAATGTTATATTGGAGGAAATGAGGTTTGGTGCGATAGATGTCTGGCAACAGCCCATGCCAGAGCACTGCCCACTATCATCCACACTTTGCTTGTCGGCGCACATCGAGAAACACCCAGCTCCGGCACTATACTCGTTAAAGCCGACCAGAAATGCAAGGGTGTTGCATCCAATCGCTGTTAATTTGTTCGCCTTGGTGGATACTGTAAAGAACTCACCAGTATCTAATGAGGCCCATAAACCTGGGTCGTAGAAGCAGTTGGAGGCAATCAAGGTGCTGATTCGGGCCTGTCCTCCAGCCAGACTGATGTTGTAGATCTCCAGTCTGCTGCTTGAGTTATGCCTATAAACGCTGTTGTTCTCGCATGAAACGTCGAACCCTTCACGGAAGCAACCTTCACCGATGCCGAAAGGGTATGGGATGGTGAGGTTGCCACATGTTTCTCTGCATCCAGGCCTCGCCATCCTGGACGCTGTGCTGCTCTTGGTGCTTGCTAGCAGCAGGGTGGATGCAAAGATTAGCCATGGTAAGGCTCCTGCCATCTCTCTAGGTGTTTCTGCCTCCTTTTCTGTTTGTCCTATGATCCAGCTCTCCTTCTCTAAATTGGCTATGCTTATATTATGATTCAGGTGTGGACTAATTGGTTTTGCATGCTCTGTTTTGTCCGATCAGGGTGTAGACTAGGTCAGAAGTGGTTTTGGTGTTTGGATCAGATTGCTTGTATGCTCCGCTAAGACTGCGACTTAATTGGCAACTTTGTTTTAGAGTTGGATAGAGAGAGACGGATAGATAGAGAGAGAGGAGAGTAAGACCAGTTTCACACACCGACTTGTAATATTTGGCACATAAGCTGCAAGTTCTTCTGGAAGATATGGCTCCTATTCTTACACATGAATTCTTGGTCTACATATTGAGTATTAACTGTTAGCACTACTTTTATCTTAAAAATTTATTATATGATCAAACTGGGCAATTACAGCAAAAATAATCTATCGGATGCAGGTTGCGACTCTAGGAATTCTTTCTCTATGCTGCATATTAACATAACAAAATAAAGTTTCCAACTGGTCAAAGGAGGCTACGGTCTGAGAAACCGAGCAGTCCAGTCCCGCCCTTTGAATTCATTAGCTTGGGCTGATTTGCCTCTTTATTTCCTGAAAGCATCTTGCCACCTACCAGAAACCCGGTCCTCATATTCTTGTAATCTTATTGCCTGTGCTTCTTTGATAAGATGGCACATCGTACAACTGTTTTTTTAATGAAATGAACTCACATATAAGATTCAGGAGACTCTTTGCATGGACAAACTGTTTTATTACTGTATTTACCCGTTGGACACTAACGTAAATGCCAGCAAGAGTTTTATTGCTGCAGCTAGTAAACTTAATCTTGTGTTGCTGCAGGTGATTGGGCCAGGAACACGTTTTAGTGACGTAGGGTACATGAACGGAAGGTTGATGCGACTGATTTATCTGTGATCTTGTCACGTCGTCAATGATAATCTTTTTTTTTCGAGAGTGATAGGGGGGAATAAAATTCCCCACTATTTGTTGCATTCATCGAAAGTAGCCTGGCGGGCCATGTTCTTACAACGGATGGAGAAATTTACAGGGGGATACAAAGAAAGAGAGAACAATGAAAATACATGAAAAAAGACAACTAGAAGAGAGTAAGCAAGAGCCACCCAGATACACAAGAGGTGGGGGGTGAAGTCGAGGGATCACAATGCCAAGACTCGACAATCAGCCTCACGCACCGAACCTGCATGCGAGTCGAACTCCACGGCACAACTCAGGAGCACCACCATCATCATCGGAGTGTCAAGCCTAGCACCTAGCACTATCCTAGAAAGGGAGCTCCGCCACAGACAGCGAGACGAAACCAGGTGGGGGAGACATACATTGTGTCGTCAAGGAGCAAAGGTGAGCCGAAACGCCACCACGAGCACGAAGCTCCCACACCGCAACAGCAGCCAAGGGAGGGTCTTGGGCAAGCACATCCATGTGGACGAGACCACGTGAAGGCAGCCGAGGAGAGAAACACCGCCGTCGGCCCCAAGCCGGCCGCACCAACACCACCAGAACACAGCACCACCAGCACACGCATCAACAAAAGCCATACTTTAGCATCTCCAAGATGACGCCTCCAAGGAGGTTGTGTTGAGGAGCAACACCGTCATCCGGTCCGGCAAGCCGGAACCAAGGTTTTCACCCGGAGACCAAAGTAGTGTAGGTGCTGGAGCTCCACAGCGGCACCTCCAGCGAGGGAACGGTGTCGAAGACACCGCAGCCGCCGGCATCGACAAGATAGATGCAGGGTTCTCACCCCGGAGTTTAAGCAAACCCTACAAAAGAGGCGGTTAACCACCACCTGCCGCCGCAGTCAACCGCACCTCACGGAGACCACCAGCGGCCAGAACAACAGCGCATAAGCCAAAACCACCCGGGCCGCCGATCGCAGCGCCAACGACCGCACCCCGCCGAGCACCATGCCGACGGAGGCGGAGGAGCGTTGCCCGAAGCCCAGAACCACCATGGTTCCAGGCAGCGGACCGGCAGCACACACCGGCGTGCTCCACGCACACCACCGCGCGGCTGCCATGGGGGCGGAGGCTGGCGCCACGCTTTGCCGAGGATGGGGTGCCCCGGCCCTTTGGGGGCCCAGATCGGGCCCGGGACGGGCCGCAGCCTGCGGCGCACCTCCGACCAGCCCGCAGCCACTCGCACAGCCCCGCCGCCACCCAGCGCGCCATCGCCCCCAGGACCAGCCGGAGCTCGCCAGGAGGAGGACGCGCGCGCGCCGACGAACCGCCGTCCCTACTGAGCCCCGTCGCCCAGGGACCCAGGGGACACGAGGAGACGCCCCGCCGCCGCCGTCGGCCGCGCGAGCTTCGCCCGACAGCTTCCTCCGGCGGCGGCGCGGGCAGGGAGGTGTGAGAGGCGGCGGCGGTTAGGGTTTTTTCGGGTCGCCTCCGGGTCGCCCTGGGCGAGAGCGACGCGGGGGGGGGGGGGGGGGGGGGGGGGTGCCGGCACCTGATTCTAATGATAATCTTTTAAAAGGACGAGGAGATAATCTGATGCAGATCTGGGTCAACGAAAGAGAAGGTGAACTGGTCTGTGTCACGGCATTGATTAGAGTGGAACTGGTAAAGGGGTAAGACTGTTCTGCTGAATACCTAGGACCAAATCTGCTGTCTCGATCAACTTGGATGGTGACAGATTTACACAGCAGGTTTGTCTTCCACTTGGATGGAGTCATGACCACTTTTGTGTTCTTCCATGCTACTCTGCGGACCGTAGTTTGTCATGGAAAATTGGGTCAAGTCATGAGAAGAGAAACAGTGAGCAGGAGAGGAGAGGCACGGTGTTGGTGCACCAAAGTACTATTGTTAATTGGTCGGGCAGGAAATGGTGGGGGTCTGTGGACCGACTAATTCCTGCTCCTTGTCTCAGTAAAACGCGTGTATTGACATATTGTTCCATTCCATTGGTTTGGTTTTCCCAACAGCACAACAGTGGGGACTAGGTAGGAGCTGTGCCTCCCAGGAACACTAACTATACTTCAATACTTAATATAGTAACAAGTTAAGCAAATAATTTTAAGAAGAATTCTCACGGCTTAAAAAAAGGCATGTAACTCCCCGCGAAAAAAGGCATATAGCTAACAATTTCTTGGACCCTGAATTATGCCAGTCGATCAAGTAGTAAGTACACCCCTTCATCCCCACCATATTGCCTTGTGTAATCTTTAGGAAAACCCAAACACTCCAAGTGAACTAAATTATTTAGCATTTCCTATCCAAGATTCTTGGTTCAGCCAAAATACCTATGAGTAGATATCACACCTGTGACCTGTGAAAGTTTATTGCAGTAAATTAGATGCTTGCAAACTGCAATTGTTCTCTCATATTTTGCATTAAACTTTATGTGAATGTAAAAGCATATTGCAACCAAGATAGATCTTGTCCGTGTTTAATTCCTTGGCCCATAAGCTAGATATTGCTTGAATCGAGTATATAGGCAACTTCTTTAGACTCTTATTTTGCTCTTGACTGCTGAGGAGACATTCCTGGATACATCTAAAAGATATATTGCTGGGTCTGCACCGCGCCCTCCCAGGCGTTTTGCGTTACTGGCCGTTGGATCTGCACCGCGGGATGATCCCAAGCGTCCATTCCAGAGTTGACTTCTTGGCTCAGGTTTTCGGCCCACCCCACCGAACTGATATTTTGGAGGAGTTGGTCGGGGTGTTTTCGACCCCTGCCTGTCTCCGACGTTGGCCACAGTTGCTGCCGTACAGCCATGGCCGCCGGCCGTTCGTCCGCGGAGTGGCGCTACAGCGGCGCCTGGAGTGGGCGCTGCCCTTCTCTCGCGTGTACAAGCCTCGGCCTTATCTTCCCGTTGTCCTCCAGTCTCACAGTTCCTCTCGCACAGCCCCAACTGCCCCCTCGCCGAGCTCGCCCCCTTCCCCGGCTCATTGCTTTTGGCGCCGCTCTTCCCACCGATTTGGTAGCTAGCACCTTCATCGCCGCAACATCTGTCCCAGCTGGATCGATGGTGTCGCATGGCTCCGGCGCGGGTTGAGGTAGGACGCGGCTGGATCCTCTTTTTTACTGCGCTCCTGGGGCCTGATCTTATGTTGGATCCGGCTAACTTGGGTTGCTCGTGCCTATTTTTTGTTTGCAGTTGCCGCCGTGATTTCCTCTCGGTCAGGATTTGGTGCTCCATACGAACTGCTACTTTCAGGTGCATACAAGATTTTGTTTTTCCGGTCGGTTGATTGTGCATAGAGTTAGAGTCCTTTGCGTGTCCAGGTTGGTTTTACTTGCGCTGCTTCCTATCTATATGTAGAGGTAGGACACAGGTGTTAATTAGCTGCTAGGATGAAGTAAAGAGAGATGAAGCGTTGCAAGAACGCATATCTTCCATCTTGGGTGCTCTCACATTTAACATATTTTCACTATTCTGTGAAGAATAATCAGTGTCCGCCTCTCAATTAATCCATGATCTGATAGATTAGAATAAGAGTTCAGTTACCTGCTTCTGGATGGACACTGAAATGCATATATGCATTGGAAAAATTTGTCCTGTTTGCTAGGATCCTGTTTTTTTACTCTGTTTATTGTGTACATGTTAATTATCCTTTGCAGGTGTTTATTTATCCATTGATTGCTACCGGAGAACTTGCTGTGATTGCTGTTATGCTAGCTGGTTAGAACATTTCCATATAGCTGATTGAGGATGTTGTTGGTTTTCTTTGATGTGCAGTTGCCGCTATGAGTTGCTCCTGGATTAGCTGGTGCTCGGTTTGAATCGTTCGTGGGAGGTATGTACAAGGATCTTTTTGGGATTTTGCTATCAGTTTGGATGGATGCAGTTCTACAATTCTTTGGGCTGTCCAATTTTTCCTATTGGTTGCCTACGCATGGAGATGGATGTAGTTTCAAGGTTCTTTGGTTTGTACAACTTATTTATGTGGGATTTAGATCACTTCAGATTTTATCCTAGCATTTACTTTTGTAGCCTGTGGCATCTATTGCTTTCAATTGCGTCAAATGGTGTTGTTTCACTGGTTTGTTGCCTTTTGGGATGGTTGGTTCATTCAATAGATTATGTCGTTCACCTTTTCAAGGTTGCCTTAATTGTATTGTTAGATTCTGAACTGTGCAAGGGCATAAGAAATGCAAACATGTTTCTTTGGACTGTCCAACTAGAAATCTTTTTTGTTCTCCTATCGGTTGCCTGCGCATAGAGATGGATGTATTTTTGAGGTTCTTTGGTTTGTCGAATTTATTTATCTTTTATTTATATCAATTATAATTATATCCTAGCATTTCCTTTTGTAGGCTATGCCATCTATTGGTTTTAAATGCGCCTAATGGTGTTGCTTCATTGGTTTATTGCCTTTTGGGTTGGTTGGTTCATTTCAAAAATTATGATGTCCACCTTTTGAAGGTTTCCTAAGAGGCTGTCTTAACTGTATTGTTAAATTCTGAACCATGCGAGGGAATTAAAAAAAGCAAAGATGCTATGTTCTGTTTTACTTCTTTGAATCAAACATGCATACATACATCATTTATATCTCCTGTCCTGATTTCTTAGAACCATTGGTTGATTTCCAATGTATTTTTAAGAAATTATGTGGTCTTTATTATTTCCGAAGGAATAGGTTGTGCTTATTGTATATAAAACTGGTGTGCTTGTGTTTGTTTGTTTGTTTGTGATTCTACAGGTTTGGCCCGTGTCAGTTTGTTGGGTAGGGGAGCTGTGTCTGGTGTGATTTGTTGTTTCCTCTATTGGTTTTCTCTGTGGATTTGCCAACTGTAGTCTTCAGAAAGTCCGCTGTTTCGCCAGGTACATGGTTTTTCTTGAAACGCGTTCTTCACATGTGTAAGAATCAATATGTCTATGTCAGACAGATGTCTACGCCCACCCGTAGGTGTCTTCAGAGTTAATTTAACTGTGGAGACTTTTCTGATTCAGGTTGGAGGGTTCGTTCACGCCCTTCCTTGCTGTTCTTCTGCTTTCTCTGCTAGGTAATCATCATCAGTTTATTTTCTCTGTTGTGAATACGCTGCTCTTAAATCATGATCATGCTATTTGTTCACGGTCTGGCTACTGATTTGTTGTGTGATTTCTTGCTGTTGTGCTATTTATTTTCCTTTTACTTTAAACTCTTATTTTCTATTATATTGTCTTTGTCTGATTTATGCCTGTAATTGCTGGTTTATTCCCCATTGTTGTTGTCCTCATCTTTTACGTTGGCATTCCTTAATATTGCTTCTATGTTAGGATGTGTTATTATTTGTTGCCTGTGCCACTTTGACGCTTCCATGTTGACGCGTCGTCGTGGGCGTCTTCAGGCGGTTGCTCGGTTTGTTCCTACCCAACCCAGTGGGTTGTGTGGCCGTAGGCGACAAAGTATGTTTTTTCTTACCGTTGCGTTGTTCCTGTTGTTTTTTCCTTTCTTTCTTACCTAGAGACAAAGGGTTAGAGGATACTGGAGATTTTAGTGAAACTGATCAGGTGATATGTCGTTCCTATTAGGTTATTAGACTGTCCTGATGTCACCTTTGTTTCTGCTGTGTATACAGAAGTTTACACCAGTGGCTGTTCTCACTTTAGATTCTTTGTTTGTTTAAATTCATGTGGCTTAATTTCTAGCTGATAGTTGTACTGTTTACCACATTTTTTTGGCATGTAATCTATTTTGCCAGACTATGAAGGAGGATGCAGTAGTTGGTACGGAATCACCCACCGTCACACCACCGTCAAATGAGAAAGAAAAAAGGTGGGTCAATTTTTGAGGGCCGCGCTGATCATGCCTTTTGGATTATTCAATATCTCTTGACAAAAGACATAATTTCAGGCGTAGGACACCAAGTGGGAAAGGTGCGGCTGGCGCAGCTCAGAAGAAAGCCAAGCCTTAGACCACACGAGTCCGTGGCTCTAGGTTCATGTTAGGTATAAATGTTTTGCTTTACTTTAATCAATCACCTTGATGATAAGGTCGAGTCCATGACGGATCGGTTGGACTCTTTGTCTAATGAAACCTGAACTCTAAAATTTGATGTCCATTTGTTTTACTGTCTCCGTAGTTAACTTAGCAAGGTTGGGATGGTCATTATTATTCACTAGGGACCTCGTCCCTACTTTTAGTTTGTGCATGACGGGCGACCAGCTTTTTATGTCGCTTTAAGGACAATTGATATCAGTTGGTGCGCCGGCTATCACATTCTTACAAAAATATTACGGTTTTTCTGGCTTATGTGATGGGTAATGCCCACTGTTTCTTCGTCTGCAAATTGGTTAACTTTATTATTCACATTTGTATACTTATGTTAGGTTACTATTTCGCCCCTGTCCATTAACTGCTTTGCATGTGGTGTTCATCAGTTTTATTATTACACCATATACTTGATTCTTCACTGTCATCTTGCAGGATTATTTTGGTCTACGTGTGAATATAAACCTTCGGTGCTGTTTCCCCGATGGCCATGATCGAGACGCTTTTGCATGTTCATCTTCATGCTACTTGAATCAAGCGGTGCCTGCTGTTTGTGTTCAAGCGATGATCAGCCCCATCCAGTTGTCTCGGCTTTATGATGCAATGTCTGAAAGAATCCGTTGAACCTTACTGAGCTGCCGTATAGTATATGTGGAGTCTCCACAGTGTCATGTAATGATAGAGTTATGATGTGATCAGTGCAAGATGAATCGATGCTTGCTATGACCTATCTGTATTAAGCTCCGAGCTAACTCATGAACCAAGCTTACCTGTCTTCTACCGCTTGAATGGAAGTATTTCCACCTGTTTGGTCCATATTGTGGCTTTCATTCTTTTGTTCCTTGTGCTGTTTTCTTATGCAGCTCTTATATGTTTTCCTGAGTATATACATGATGCATGATTTATTAAATTATTTCAATGTATTTATACTGTGGGCTACATGCTCACCATGGTTGTTTATTGGAGCATTTACATTATAATGATGTTTTGACTGTTGTAAGCTATACATAATTACAGCTTTTCAGCATAATTCCAAGGTCCGTAAAACTCTGTTCCAAAACAGCGGTGATGAATGCAAGGGAACTGAGCAAGGAGATGAACTACTACAGAATAGTAGGGACCCCTGTGAAACAAGCAAGGTATTGTGTTTCTCGCACTGGATTACATCACATATGGAGCACTTATGACTACCAATTTTTACTCATGCTTCCGAATATGCATTTGTTATTATGATTTTTGTTGCATCGTTTTTCTTACATTCTAATTACCAGGCTGTGAAAGATCCAACAGCTACTTTGGATCCAACTGTCGTTCCAACTATGTTGGCAAAGAAAGACGACCCTTAGACCGTACGTGCGTGTGGTGCTAGGATCGTATTATGACTGTTAGGTATGAACATTGCTTCATTTAGCTCGCTATGTTCCCCTGTTTTATCTGTTTTCCATTTGGTGATTGGCAAGTATATTAACATAGCTGATTGCATTTACTATCTTGCAGGATTTATTTTGCTTTGCCTGTGATTATAATCCATCTTAATGCTTACCTGCTGCTGGAGATCAATGCACTTTTCGATGTTCAGATTGGTTGAAGTAGGTGGCATCTACCTATTTGTACTCAAGCCAATGAATTCCATTCGATGTTTGACTCCTAATATGAAAAGCTGTTGGCTGTAAGGGCTATCTATGTAATATAACGGACTAAGACGCTATTTGCTACATGTTTCCGCTATTCGTGTAAGAATCTATGTTAAGGTGTGAATCTACATATCCAACTTTATCTATTTGTATTCAAATATTTTTACCTGTTTATCCATGTAACCGTCTATGTATGTTGGATTCAATACTTACGATAGTAAAAGAATACTACACCTTACAATAGTTGCTTACCTTTAACATTGTCACGGCGGTGTCCATACAATACACGGTGAGAAGGGCGTTATACCTGGGCTAATAAATACTAAAAAAAACAGGTGGCGCGCGGCAAGCCGCGCCCCAAATCTAGTTCTTTCCATATACACCATATTTATCTAACAGCCTGTTAAGTGCACAGAACCTCTGATAATTAGTACTCTCACCTGTGTATGTTGCCCTGTGTCCTGTTTATCTTTCCATTTGTAGGAACATTGCCATGTTTATATGCTGACATGCCATGAATACAACAGCTAACTACTACATACAACCATATAAATCACTAAACTGTGAAACATTCTTACATGATAGTTATGCCAGGAAATATTAAATACAATCTCTGCTACAAACAATGGTTTTATAAGCAATTTATCATCTACCACTTTCTAAATCTAGCGCCATCAGACTTCCATGCTGTCCAATGCTAGAAGGGTCATAGTGTGATGAGTTCTTAAGCAAACATTCAGTTTCCTTGCTAGGATTCTGAATCAATTGTTCTTTCCAGGTGCTTCGTATTGACTTCAACGTCTCAGCGACTTCTGTCATTAATGGACGTTCTTCCCCCCTCATATTCAAGCAACACTTTGCCAGTTGAGCAATATTTTGGAGCAGCTCTGTTTCAAACTCCAGTATATTCTTGTCCAAGATAAACTGAAGTCCATTATGTTTCATTGCCAGAAGGAAGGATGATGCAAGGTTTTTCTTTTCTCCAGAACGATCCGAATAAATAGCGAATTTCATGGTGATTAGCTCTAGGAGCACAACTCCAAAACTATAAACATCACTCTTCTCTGTTAGTTGGCGCTCTTGCAAGTATTCAGGGTCCAGATAGCCTATAGTTCCCTGTACCAATGTCATAAATTGTATTTCATCCGTGGTAAGCATTATTGATGCTCCAAAGTCTGTCACTTTTGCTGTGTAGTTGTCACCTAGGAGAATGTTTGGAGATTTAACATCGCCATGAACTATGGGAGGGTATGCTGATGAGTGCAGATATGCTAGTGCTTCTGCAGATTCCTGAGCTATCCTGAGACGAGTATCCAGTGAAATGGGCAGCCCTTTGTTTTTACCATGTAGCAGCTCGAATACGGTGCCATTTGGGATGCATTCATAGACCAACATTGGAACTTCCACTTCCAAGCAACAACCTAGAAGCTTTACCACGTTCCTGTGGTTTATCTGTGAAAGTATAATCATCTCTTGCACGAATTCATCTTTCTGGGCCATGTTCATAACCTTTGAGCGCTTTATGGCTACTACTCTGCTGTCTTTGAGAATTCCCTTGTAAACAGTTCCATGGCCACCTCTTCCTAGTTCTCTGCTTGAGTCAAAATTGTCTGTTGCGTTCTCTAGTTCTTCTCTTGTGAATATTCTCACTGTATCAACTTGCTTTGACCTGATTTGCTCATATAATAGCAGGCCTCCATTTTGCTTGAAGAATGTCTCCTTTTCTTTTCTCAGCTTTCTCTTGTGACATTCAGTCAGCAATACAAAAATACAGATAAGGAGAAACATAGCACACGCTGAAATACCTGCCAAGTATAACATTCTTTCAGTAATTTAGGTACTGTAAGTCTAATTGATAATGTGGAATGGTTCTTAGGAGAACTTCCTCCCTTTTCAGGCTATTATTTTTCATTATCCCAAAATACCTCTCATACAGATAACTCATTTTGTTCATATTTCAATTTTAATGCAAATCTGTACATTCTTGTGGCCGTGGAATAAAAAAAGAGGCAAAATGCCATTTTAGCACATCTGTTATTTTTTTTCAGACAGACTGAAAATCTGCACCTTTTTGTTTACAAAAACTTGATGGTACATGATTCACTTTAGGGTTTACATGGCAGATTGGTTTTGGATTTTTGTTATTGAACTTTCTAAAGCCATTCTTTGAATTTTCTGAAAAGGAGAGCATGTGAGCCCGGGTGCTGAAAACCCACATTCTAGCTTAATTTACCCAGTAGATCTTTTCTTTCCATTATGAGGACATGATTTTGTTGGAGGAACAAATGTAAAAGGCGGAATTTCTCAACTACTTATAGTATTATCATTCAATACATTTGTAAAATTAATTAAAAAAGTTTGTCTTTATTTCCTTATGCACGAGAGAAGTGTGCAAATTTGGAGTGGAGATTTCTTACTCCTGAGTTCCAATGATCCTGTTATTTAAAAAAAATCAAAAATCAAATTTACGATTTAAAAAAAAAAAATCCAGATATAGCCAATGGTGTATCCCACAAACGTGCAATATATTGGTTTCAAATACTTTGTACTCTGAGCTATACATAAATAAAAAAAATGTGGATATGAGAATACATATTTTCAAATCTCTAAATTTATTAGATTTTGTCATTTTGTGTAGCACATATAAAAATTGCATTGGGGTTTTCATACTTGTAGGATATATCATTGGCTAATTCCAGCTTTGTTTTCATTTTTTGAAACATGTAATTTTTTTTTTGAATATTTTAAAAGGAAGGGGCAGCGGAGCTCAGAGCCAAAGTCATTTTCTGGCAATTTTGTGGGTAGTTTATATTAAATCTGCATGTAAGTCAATAAGGAACATGCGAGTATTGCTTATATGACCGCCTTAGAGATCTACCGCCATTTGTATCCTTGTCTTTTACTCCCTTTGTATCAAAATATAAGATGTTCTAGCACAAGATATGTCCACATGTATGTAGAACATCTATTTTTTTTTTCCGAATAAAAGCAGGAGAGCTGCTATATTCATTATTAAGAAGAAGTAAAGGGTATTACAGAGATACCAAAAGTCAAGAAGCAATGGGTGGGGGGGGGGGGGGGTCAGAGAGTAGCTAAGCGCGGTGGATACAATCAACCGGGGTCAAAGGGGCTTCCCCCGTACTGTCTATCTAGGGGAATTGGAGCTCCGGCGATGCGCCAATCTGCAGCGTTATCCTCCATCATGTGTAAGAAGGCGTTCAAGTCAGCGGACTTGTTGTCGAAGATCCTACGGTTCCGTTCACACCAGATATCCCAACATCTAATATTTTGATACGAAGGGAGAAGTTGTTTTCCATTATCGCTAATGCAAGTAATATAAGAGATTAAGTTGTTGGTTGTGAGTGGTGAATATTGTGAGAGATATATACTGTTTTTTTTGCGGGTAGAGAGATAATACTGTTGTAGTAGGACTCTTTGTATATATTCTTTTGTATCTCCTTTTCGTACTCTATCCCATACATGCACTGGCGGAGCTTAACAAAAAAATCTGGGCGGGCCAACACACACAAATAATGGCCCATATGCTGCTAATGTGGTAGATTTATTGGGCTAAGCTGTAATTTCTTAGATACAGAGGCTTGTCTCCAAAATTTCTGGGCGGGCCATAGCCCATGTTAGCCTTGCTGTAGCTCCGCCACTGCATACATGTATACCTTTGTATGGCCTAAGGCCTTTTTAATAGATCAAATTGCTTCCCTCATAACAACTATCTTAAAGATCTTTTGTGGATGCATGAATGTGCATGTATCTTAGGAGGATTTTTTTTTTTTGGATCATTTGTAAATATGTACATGCATATCGCTTGTGGCATGGTGATCCAACTCAAATCTTATATGAATTTGCCTAATTATTTATGCATGATTATTTATTAGGTACTATTTTGGCTGATAAACTTTTGTGCTCAACGTATTTGTAAAGTATGAGCAACCAATAGCATATGAATATACAAAAACTCGATTTTTGTTGTTTTTATCATAATAACTTCTTGCATCATTTATCTGCGATCTGCTGGAACACGCATCATCTTGTTACTGTTTAATACTCCCTCCGTTCTAAATTAGATACATCCACATGTAGACAAATGTAAGTCATATAATTTGGAACGGAGGGAGTACTAATTTACCATCAGCATCTTTTAAATTATGTACAAAACTATAATTGATGGCTCTTCACCTTATCTCCATTCCGATTACAGTTTATACTTTTAGGATAAGGTAGGGTGACTGTCCTAATATGCATATTTTACAATTAAGAGTGAGAATTTTTTTTATTTCTTATTTATTTGTATTGAGTTTAAATTTCTAGGAATGAATGTCACTAATGTCTTCCTATAAGTTATCAGTGTGACCTATCCATGCTATTCCAAGATACTTATTGAAATAGTCTGAGCAAAGATTACCTGTAAACATTTTTATTAATTTAGCTCTTTCTGAAACTGCAGTTGGTTTGCAGGTTTCTCTCTTTGGATCTACACTTTGAGTCCCAGATTTGCATGAACAACCATAGTCCCCAATTGTATTACTACAGACTCCATGGCAAGGATACTGATCTGGAAAACTACATTCGTTGATATCTGCAAACAGCATGGAAGGATAAAGAAACAACCGATTATTAATGAACACATCACTTAAGAAGAAATTGAGTTACTGAGAGTTACTGACCTTGGCATCCTTCTTCCAGGTAGGGGTTGCCTGCAAAACCATCGATGCAAGTGCAGATATATCCTGTAGCGTTCGGCGAATTGATGCATTGGCCATTCTTGCCAATGCAGGCGTATGATGAAATGTTCTTCGCTGCTTCATCACAGTGCTCATGACCAGCAACCCAGTCAAGCACAGTAGGGACCCCATCGCTGAACTTCTCTGGGAATTTATTATCCTCGATATAGGAAGCCTCGAACTTGAACCAATTCTGCTCGGCGACAAAAGCGTAGCTGCATGGGTTGAAGCCACGCACCTCAGAATTGTCGAATCTATCATCGAATGATATGTTGGAGGAACTGAGGTTTGGTGCAATAGATGTCTGGCAACAGCCCATGCCGGAGCACTGTCCACTATGATCCACACTCTGCTTGTCTGCACACATGGAAAAACACCCAGCTCCGACATCGTGCTCGTTAAAGCCTCCCAGGAATGCAAGGGTGTTGCATCCAATCGCTGTCAATTTGTTTGCCTCGGTGGATATTGTAAAGAAATCAGCAGTACCTGATGAGACCCATTCATCTGTGTTGTTGGTATTGCTGTAGGAGCACTTGGAGGCAATCAAGGTGCTGACTCGGGCCTGCCCTTCTACCAGACTGATGTTGTAGATCTCCATTTGGCTGCTTGAGTTCTGCATGAAAACTCGATTGTTCTCGCATGAAACATCAAACCCTTCACTGTAGAAGCAACCTTGACCGATGCCGAAGGGGTACGGGATGGTGAGGTTGCCACATGTTTCTCTGCATCCAGGCCTCGCCATCCTCGACGCTGTGCTGCTCTTGATGCTTGCTAGCAGCAGGGTGGCTGCAAAGATTTGCCATGGTAAGGCTCTTGCCATCTCTTTGTGTATTTCTGCCTCTTCTGTTTGTCCTACGATCCAGCACTCCTGTGCTATGTCTTATATTGCAGAACAGATGTTGGTCCTACATGCCTTTTTAATAGTCTAATCAGGGTGTAGACGCGGTGAGAGAACAAGTGGTTTTGTGGTAAGCACTAGCTAGCTTGTCCACTCTACAACCAAATGTGAGATCGAGACTTAACTGGCAGTTTTCTTTTGGCCAGTTTAGCGGTTCTAACTAATAATATTATTTATCAAATAAATCCTATGTTTTTTAACAGATGTGGACCCTATTCTTAGGCATGACAACTTTGGTCTACATATTGGAGGATTAACTTTTCCACTGAGTTTTTTATCTTGAAAATCCCCTATATGATCACACTGGACAACTATAGCCAAAATTATATGCTTAATGCAGGATCCCACTTTCCAGGAAATTGCTCTCCCTGTTTCATATAAAAAGAAGTAAAAGTTATCAATTGCTCTTGATCACAGCTCATCAGTGTGCTGAAAAGCTGATCTGCTCTTATATCAGGCACATGTTTAGATGCTAGACAGAGATCACTTTACAATTCTTTAATGTAGAGCTAAAAGGATCTAATAAATAAATAAATATAAAGCTAAAAGGAGGTTCGGGTCCTTGAGAAACAGGGCCACGCGTTTAGTTGTCGATATGATGGTTACAACGGTGAAATTCTCCCCTTTTCAGTAATTTATTTGCTTGGGTCGGTTGGCCTTGCCTGAAAGCACCTAGCTACCTGCCAGAAGAATTGATTATCACATTCTTTGATGAAATGTCACATGTGTACAACTGGACCCTTTTATGACATGGAAGCAGTGTAGTGGCAATTGGTAGGCTCCAGCCTCAAGGTGAGTCTGAACTCACATAAAGATTGGTGAGACTCTCTATCCTGGATGCATGGATGAACTGTTACAATTCTGTATTTAGCATCATCACCAGTAACTAAAACTGGCCAATTAAACTTAATAGCATGTTGCCGCAGGTGAACAAGCTGGGAAATGGACATGGTGACACAGGGTCAAGACAGTGAGGGCGGTACATGAAGGGTCAGGCCGTTAAAGAGAGTACCAAAAGGACTGAGAGATAGATTGATGCACATCAGGATCAACGACAGAGAAGGTGAACTGATTTTGCGTCATGTAGGGCGTTTGATTAGACTGGCCACGCAGATAAAGGAATATGATTATTGCACGAAGCCCTAAAATTATATTCTGCTGTGTGAGTCGACTTGGATGCAATAATTCTGTAGTCCTTAGATGAGGTTGCCACATATTTCTCTACATACAGGCTACACCATCTTGACCGTATTACTCTTGATGCTTGCTAGTGGTAGGGTGACTGCAAAGATTAAGGTTCCTGCCATTTGTGTGTGTACTTCTGCCTGTTCTTCTGTTTGTCCTATGATCCAGCTCTCCTTCTCTTACTTGGCTATGCTTATATAGCGAAACATATGTGAACTGATTGGTCCTACATGTATTTTCTTGTCCAATCAGACTGGAAGACATGGTCAGAAAAATTGGTTTCAGGGTATACACTAGCTAGCATGTTTACTCTGAAACCTATGTGAGACCACAACTTAATTGTCCTTTTACTTTATCCAGTTTCCAAACTTAACATACATATTTGATGAAACAAATTCTAAGCCTTTTTAACATATATGTCTCTTATTCTTAAGCATGACAATTTCGGTCTACAAGTTTCATATTAACTTTTGCCCTTAATTTTTTGTCTTCAAATTCCATATATGACCGCACTAGACACTGTAGCGAGAATTATATATTACATTATGTTCTTCAGTAAATTGGCTCCCCTCCCTGTGTTGCATATAACAAAGTAAAATTTCCATTCCAGAGTGGAGATTTCTTGCACCCAAGATCCAGTGCTCTTTCACTTTAAAATATTCAAAAACTATATGTAAAAGTTTCAGAAAAATGTGAAAAACATGCATGTTCTTGATGATGTATGCTATAGACGTGCAAAATTATAGTACTCTACAAAACACTTCATATTTCGATTTACACAAAAATAACAAATTTATAGATCTGATTATAGTTAACAATCCATAGTTTCAAATCTACATTTTTTTGTCATTTTCGTGTATATAATATAAAGATTTTTGCATTGAGATTTTGTACTCTTCTAGTATGCATCATTGAGAACATACATGATTTATTTTAGATTTTTTTGTAACTTTTAAATATATTTTCAAATTATTTAAACCGATGTGCACTTGACATCTTAACTAGGTAAGTATATCCTATTTAGAACTTTTGAGAAAATACGTAGTAAAATTTACTATACCCTTATTGTTTTATGCCACTTCCATATTTAAAATTTTGTGTTCGTGAGCCAAAAAGATGTCTACTCTCCAAAAGATCAACATTGGCTTCCTATGTTTTCAGATCTAGGCATGTCTTAAGACAAAATATTAGAATGGATATATAATTAGTAGTTAGAACATCATACTTTGAAGCAAGATTACATTGTAAGGTGTGTACTCGATTATTTTCATGTACTAAATTGTGATTCTAGTAATGAATATTGAATTGTACATTCATGGAAACTGTATTGTTTAATATAGACGGGATACTGGGCATGTGCTACAAAACCTCACAGTGCTACGACCATTGATCAAAACCAATCACATGCATCTCTTCTAAACCAATCACATGGATATCTTTCTGACATACTAGTGACAGGAAAGAACCTATAAATCCTACGGTGCACCAATCACATCATCTCTTCTAAAACAATCACATGCATCTCTTTCTGCCATACAAGTGACAGGAAAGAACCTATAAATCCTACGGTGCTGGACTATAGGCATGGTGGTGAGTTAAAGTAAATATGTTAAACTAAAATTTTATACTTTGTAATAGTTTGTTATCATTTTGGTTTTAACAAATGTATGTCGTATTAATGAGTTAGCATTCTGGATCATATAATAATGTTTCTTAGTATTTATAATTATATTTCTATTTGTATATTTGCAGTAATATCATTGAAAATGTATCTGCGTTACCCAAAATATTATTTCCTTTTTAATATACTGCCATTCACAAAATAAAGATCGAGCCACCTTAAATGTGAAAAGGGGAAACCCACCTCCTGTGTTGTGTATGCATATTATTATGTGAATGGTCTTCTCTACTTTTAATATTTCAAATATATCGGTAACGATTCTAAGTATCTTAATAGAGTTTTGTAGTGTATGGGTGGGTAGCCAGATATATAGAAATATCTAGGGTATAAATTAAAAACTTGGCATGATTATTTCTCTCTCATAAAATATGCGTTACAAATAACTATATATTCAATAATAAGTCGACAATATGTTAATGATATATACTTGTTACTGGAATATCATTGCTTACAATAATCATCGACGAACATAAAATATTCTCGGTTCGGAAATTAGCACCCAAATTAAACTTGCCACCACCGATGTAATTATTTTATTCCTATGTGGTAAATTTTATTGGTCCATAATCTGTAATTGTTCGCATAAATTTTCATCGACTTTCTATTGTTTATTAATAGTCAATAATCTCTTAGATGTGACATATAATATTATAAGAGCTACACATATAATCTAGTATTCGAGACCCGGAGTGGTCGCCATGTTTACCATCCTATGGACCGCACCTGCCACGTCCATGGTTTGTATGGCGCTTTGCTGTAACCATCGCTTCTGAATGCAACGGGGCGACTTCCAAGTGGCTCTCTTATTCGTCGACAATCCCCTTTCTGGACTATGAAACTGAAGTGTTTTGCTTATTCATCTCGGATCGATACTTTTATCGAGGTGGCTTCATTGTAGGACATGTTAGAGGATTGAAGGAGTAGGTTCATCGTGCTGGTAAGGCATTGCTTACAATAATCATCGACGGACATAAAATATTCTCGGTTCGGAAATTAGCACCCAAATTAAACTTGCCACCACCGATGTAATTATTTTATTCCTATGTGGTAAATTTTATTGGTCCATAATCTGTAATTGTTCGCATAAATTTTCATCGACTTTCTATTGCTTATTAATAGTCAATAATCTCTTAGATGTGACATATAATATTATAAGAGCTACACATATAATCTAGTATTCGAGACCCGGAGTGGTCGCCATGTTTACCATCCTATGGACCGCACCTGCCACGTCCATGGTTTGTATGGCGCTTTGCTGTAACCATCGCTTCTGAATGCAACGGGGCGACTTCCAAGTGGCTCTCTTATTCGTCGACAATCCCCTTTCTGGACTATGAAACTGAAGTGTTTTGCTTATTCATCTCAGATCGATACTTTTATCGAGGTGGCTTCATTGTAGGACATGTTAGAGGATTGAAGGAGTAGGTTCATCGTGCTGGTAAGGCATTGCTTACAATAATCATCGACGAACATAAAATATTCTCGGTTCGGAAATTAGCACCCAAATTAAACTTGCCACCACCGATGTAATTATTTTATTCCTATGTGGTAAATTTTATTGGTCCATAATCTGTAATTGTTCGCATAAATTTTCATCGACTTTCTATTGCTTATTAATAGTCAATAATCTCTTAGATGTGACATATAATATTATAAGAGCTACACATATAATCTAGTATTCGAGACCCGGAGTGGTCGCCATGTTTACCATCCTATGGACCGCACCTGCCACGTCCATGGTTTGTATGGCGCTTTGCTGTAACCATCGCTTCTGAATGCAACGGGGCGACTTCCAAGTGGCTCTCTTATTCGTCGACAATCCCCTTTCTGGACTATGAAACTGAAGTGTTTTGCTTATTCATCTCGGATCGATACTTTTATCGAGGTGGCTTCATTGTAGGACATGTTAGAGGGGATTGAAGGAGTAGGTTCATCGTGCTGGTAAGGCAATCTTTGTACTTTATATCCGATGGATTGGTAACTTTTGAGTTTCATATGATATATATGTCTGCCATGCACTATCTCTTTTTTTGAGAAACACAGTACAAACGTAGACGCTCACATACACGTGCACACACTCACCCCTATGAACGCACACACGCACACCCTACCCCTATGAGCACCTCCGAAATACTGAGCCGGCGGATCGAGTCTTGAGATTGACGAAGTCACCACGGGCGCCTCGCTGTCGACGGGAACGTCGCCTCCCACTGAATATTCCGCCTAAATGCAACACACAGACGCCAAACCTGGGGTTTGAACTCTGGTGGGCTGAGGGTACAACCACCCTGCTAACCATCCAACCACGGGTTGGTTTGCGTATGGTGACATATTTCTTTGGCTATGGCGATCTGAGTTGGTCTCTGACCAACACATTTGACAACTTTGTTGCAATTGATATTCACTTCTTTATTGGATTCGCTAAATGATCCAGAGTCATCTTTGTGACTACGTACCTTCGCAGGCATTTTTTCATTTGAGCTACCCTGAGGGCGGGTTAAAGGAGTTTTTGATGAAGAACAATTCAACTTTGTGTTCCCGTGGTTAGCTTCTAGGGCCCATACAATGGGCTCAAACAGATCGAAGTTGAGCAACAACACGACCAGCCCAATCGTAATGAAGATGATGGTGAGGATGGGCATCAAGTTTGAGGACAGTTTGCAACTGGTTGAACATCTTTTATGACATGTAGAATAGGGGCTTCAACAACACCCTCCAGTGTTGGGCATGGTAGCGATTTACCAGCTGTGGCAAGCTCGTAATGATGCTAGGGATCTTCCGATGATCGAAAACCCTGCGTCTACGGCGAGGAGAATTGTCTCCCTGACGGAGGAATGGAAAAACCTGAAGGATGCGCCTCCGATGAAAGAAGCTAGGGGGGTGGTGTGCTAGCAGCCTCCCCCTGTCGGCTGGTTCAAAGCCAATGTCGATGGTGCTTTCACGAACGCGGAAGGTCACGGTGGACGGTGGTGGGGGAACTATTATCCGCGACCACCACGGCAGCTTCATCGCTGGAGCTTGCCGTTTTTCCCCGCGCGTGTCTGACCCGGAGAGAGCTGAGCTTCTGGCGTGTCGGACGGCCGTGCAACTGGCCAAGGACAGAGGGATAGCGAAGTTGGTGCTGGAATCGGATTGTGCTGGTGCTGTGAACAAACTGAATAGTCAAGAGTTGGATCGCTCCCTGCATGGACCCCTGGTAGAGGAGATCAAGAAGGATCTATGCGAGTTCATGGCGACCTCGGTTATTCATGTACGGCGTGATGGTAATGTCGTAGCGCATAGCTTAGCAAAGGAAGGCTGCAGAAACAAAGTATGTGATGTTTGGTTGGGGTCGCCCCCGAGTTGGATTGTAAACCTGATAGAACTAGAGGTTATTTAAATAAAGGTAGCCATTAAATCTCAAAAAAAAAACACCCTCCAGTGTCTCGGGCACTGACTCGAGATTAGGTAAGGAACTCCCTATTCGTCAAGACTGATAGGAACTCCCAGCCTTGGTGCGATGTGTAATTAGGTTTCTTGTTTCTATGTATTACGGAGTCCAACTAAACAATGTTACTGGTAGCAACGCTTGGGGATTTTGGAGTGTAGGTGTTAGCAACTTAGCATATTAGTGAACGTCAGATGTTATACATCCTGTAAATGTTCGCACTGCAATTTATCTTTTTGCTACTTTTGAATTATGCTTTTTAATATGTTTCAGATGTAGTCGGTTCTTAACTTGTTATGCCAGGCAGGCAACATCATATTTGCCATGCTTTTTCTCATCTTGTAAATATCTCCACCGCAATTTATTTTTGTGTCACTTTGGAATTGTGCTTTCTATTATGAGAAATTTTTGTTTTTATCCCACTAGTTTTTGCCCATTTTGATTTGCCACTCTAATTTTGACATTTCGCTTTTGCCCTTTTGAGGGGCAAAAACGAAAGCAAAACAACAAAAAAATTAGGGCAAAAGCAAAAAAAAATCACCATTTTCATTTTGCTTTTACCCCACAAAGGGTAAAGTGATGCATTACCAAGAACTGAGAGGAGAAAAACAAAATGTTAAAATTTAGATCGGCAAAAGTAAAACGAATTTGCTAGTTCTCAGTCGCCTGAGAACTCGCGAGTTCTCAGTCACGTTCATAACCGTTAGATTTGTCGTTCCAAGATTCGTATTCCTAGTTTTTTCCACTTTTCCCCGGCGAGCGAGTGCTCTTGTGCGCGTGTACGTCCTGGTAGTTACGTGAGGAGTTCATGGGCTATTGCTCCTGCGTGTTGGCTGATGGGCCTATTGCACTTGAGTAGTTTTTTGTTTCTTTTTTCATTTGTGTTGTCGTTTGTTTTATTTGCACAACCCGTGTGGCTTTCCAGTCCTGTTGGTGATGATAAATTGACAACTCAAACATTTTTGATACAGTAGATGCTACAAAGGGAGATTGAGTTTGTGGTTTTTCAGTTGCAAGTCAACCGCAACAGATTTTTATCCAGTTGTAAATGGGTTGTAATTTTTTTTGTCCAGATGCAAGTGGGCTGTAAGTGAGTTTTTTTACAGTTGTAAGTCGGGCCACCGGGTTTTATCTAGTTTTTGTGTGTTTTTAAGTGAATGTGAGAATTTTCAGTTGCAACCGACTTGCAACTGATTTTTTTAAAGTTGCAAGTTGGTTATAACAGATTTTTTCCAGTTGCAAGTGGGTTGTAACTGGATTTTTTTTACAGTTGCAAGTCGGCCCGCACTAGGTTTTTATCTAGATTTTGTTTGTTTTAAGTGAAAGTAAGATTTTTCAGTTGCAACTAATTTTTTTTCCACTTGCAAGTTGGTTATAACTGAGTTTTTTTTTGTCAGGTGAGTTTTTTTCCGAGTTACAAGTGAGTTGCAACTATTTATTTTTTACAGCTGCAACTGAGTTTTATCCAGTTTGCGAAAAAATTCTAGTTACAAGTGGATTGTAACTCTTATTTGCATTGTTATTTGTTCTACCTAGAACTTCTAATTGTGTTGCAAATTAAAAAATTTAATATAGTTGATTGGGCTGTAACTGACCTTTGTTCAGTTTCAAGTGATTTGCAACTGGGAGTTTCTAATTTTTTAAGTGGGTTGTAGTCGAGTTTTTTAGTAGTTGCAAGTGAATTGCAACGAGTTTTTTCAAGTTTCAAGTGGGTTGTAGTCGAGTTTTTTCTCAAGTTGCAAGTGAATTGCAACCGAGTTTTTTTCAAGTTTGAAGTGGGTTACAACTGAGTCTTATCCAGTTACGAGTGGGTTGTAATTGAGATTTTTCTAGTGGTTTGTTCTAACTAAGAGTTTCAGTTGAGCTGCAACTGACACTTGGTGAATTGCAAGTAAATGGGTTGTAATTTTTTTGTCCAGATGCAAGTGGGCTGTAAGTGAGTTTTTTTACAGTTGTAAGTCGGGCCACTGAGTTTTATCTAGTTTTTGTGTGTTTTTAAGTGAATGTGAGAATTTTCAGTTGCAACCGACTTGCAACTGATTTTTTTAAGTTGCAAGTTGGTTATAACATATTTTTTCCAGTTGCAAGTGGGTTGTAACTGAATTTTTTTTACAGTTGCAAGTCGGCCTGCACTAGGTTTTTATCTAGATTTTGTTTGTTTTAAGTGAAAGTAAGATTTTTCAGTTGCAACTAATTTTTTTTCCACTTGCAAGTTGGTTATAACTGAGTTTTTTTTGTCAGGTGAGTTTTTTTCCGAGTTACAAGTGAGTTGCAACTATTTATTTTTTTACAGCTGCAACTGAGTTTTATCCAGTTTGCGAAAAAATTCTAGTTACAAGTGGATTGTAACTCATATTTGCATTGTTATTTGTTCTACCTAGAACTTCTAATTGTGTTGCAAATTAGATTTTTTAATATAGTTGGTTGGGCTGTAACTGACCTTTCTTCAGTTTCAAGTGATTTGCAACTGGGAGTTTCTAATTTTTTAAGTGGGTTGTAGTCGAGTTTTTTCAGTAGTTGCAAGTGAATTGCAACGAGTTTTTTCAAGTTTCAAGTGGGTTGTAGTCGAGTTTTTTCTCAAGTTGCAAGTGAATTGCAACCGAGTTTTTTTCAAGTTTGAAGTGGGTTACAACTGAGTCTTATCCAGTTACGAGTGGGTTGTAATTGAGATTTTTCTAGTGGTTTGTTCTAACTAAGAGTTTCAGTTGAGCTGCAACTGACACTTGGTGGTGTCAAGAATTAATATACTTCTCGATCATACAAGAAAAACTCACACCCAATATTCATTTTTTGTTGCAACTAATGCACTAAAGTATTCCATTTGGGAGCACAAAAAACTCTAATCTCACTTCATAGTACGTTTGATAACTTGTAGATTTTTTAAATGAATACCGTAGAAAAGATACATATATATACAACTATACGAGTACTACCAACAAACTAAAGTGGTTAGTGCTCAACTATGGTATGTCAAAAAAAGTGCTCAATTATGGCCCGCTTTGCTTGGTTCGTTCGTGGGCCTTGTACCTGGGCTGTACATGCAGCGAAGAACAATCAAAACATCCCAGACACCATGTACGAAACGAGACAGTGCCGTCCTCCACACAATTAGTTGGACGCAAGGAATAGAGAATTAATCATACGATGGCAGGTCGACTGAGAATTCACTAATTCTCGGTCGCCTGAGACCTAGGCACGCCCAAAGTAAAATGGTAAAAACTAGTGTGGCAAAAACAAACTTTCCCTTTTATTAAATTTCAGATGGGGTAATCATGACCGTGTTGTTTATTTTTTAACTTGTTGCATTGCTTTCAGTTTATTGCCCTTGTTGCATTTTTTTAGATCAAAATACACACAAATCCTTGTTGGCTACTATCATGAGAGCAATCAGAAGCAGCTGTAGGATCTTCTCATGCATGGGTGGGCCGATGGGGCCTGCTGGGTTGACGACGAAGGGGCCTAATTGCTTGCTTAGGGTGCAGTAGTTTTGATATGGTTTGACGATCGACCACCATAAACCCTAACCGGAGATCGAGAGACAACGAAGTCTTGGAGGCGCGCGGTGGTCGCCGGTCAGCCCAGCCCTGATCCATGGTTGTCACTCCTAGAGCATAAGTATCGAGTGATCAAGACACCGGTGTTAGATGATATCTTTACGCGGCCACCACGAATGGATTTCGATGATTTCTTCAGACAAGAAGGAGAATATGCCGACAAGGAATTTCGCTTGCGAAGATTTCAAAGGGAACAGGAAACCCGGGACAACGTGAAACCCACCGTACACCTAGGGATATCAAAGCATGGGTCTACCTCACCGCCGTCCGTTGGTTCCAGCTGCGAGTATGGGTGTTGTCACTAGTAGAAAAAGGACTTTACGTCCAGAGCTTTAGTCCTGGCTGTGTTTGCGGCCGGTACTAATGAGCATCAGTACCGGTCCGAACGGTCAGAGGGGAGGGTGGCAGCAGTACCGGTCCGTAAGGGACCTTTAGTACCGGGCCGTAACACGGCCCGGTACTAAAGGTCTGTGGCATGGCAACCGTCGCGCGGGGCTGGGCGGGTGGAGCTTTAGTACCGGTTCGTGTTACGGACCGGTACTGAAGCCCCTAACCGTTCGACTCCCGCCACGATTTTAGACGCGAGTGGGCAGTTTCTTCTTCTTCCTTCGGCCGCGGCTTTCTCTCTTTCTCTCCCTTCTCTCCGGCGACTCTCTCCCTCTCGCTTCATATCAATCCCTCTGGCCACCATGAGTCCGGCACCACCAATCACTCGCTACGGATCGGTGCTTGCACATGGCAACACCAATCTCAATGTCGTTTATACGAACGATAGCGCAATGGTTGCGGGTTTTCTCTCGGATTTCAAGAACTGGCTTGGCGAAGCTCGGGAGCAAGACAAGTTCATGGGTCTTGATCTCGAGTACACGGCCGATCAAGGAGAGGTTGCGGTCATCCAACTATGTTTCAAGAAACGTGTCATGGTCTTCCAATGGGCAAGGTATTAATCCAATGTTGGGCTTATTTTCTTTAATTTGTTAATTCATATGGATAGGAAAATTGCATAGGATAGCAATTTCTCTTTGATTGTAGTGAACAAAATTATATATATTGGCCGAAATGAAAATTGCATTGCATATATTGGATGAAAATATTGGCATATATATATTGGCCGAAATGATTGTACGAAAATTCTTAATTGATCTCAAATTATATATTGGCCGAAAATCTTAGTTGCATTGCCTATATTGTTGTTATTATACATTGGCCGAAAATCTTAGTTGCATTGCCTATATTGTTGTTATTATACATGATCTCAAATTATATATTGACCGAAATGAAAGTTGCATTGCATATTGTTGTTGTTATTCTTATTATACATGATCTCAAATTATATATTGGCCGAAATGAAGGTTGCGTTGCATATTGTTATTGTTATTCTTATTATACATGATCTCAAATTATATATTGGCCGAAATGAAAGTTGCATTGCATATTGTTGTTGTTATTCTTATTATACATGATCTCAAATTATATATTGGCCGAAATGAAAGTTGCATTGCATATTGTTGTTGTTATTCTTATTATACATGATCTCAAATTATATATTGGCCGAAATGAAAGTTGCATTGCATATTGTTGTTGTTATTCTTATTATACATGATCTCAAATTATATATTGGCCGAAATGAAAGTTGCATTGCATATTGTTGTTGTTATTCTTATTATACATGATCTCAAATTATATATTGGCCGAAATGAAAGTTGCATTGCATATTGTTGTTGTTATTCTTATTATACATGATCTCAAATTATATATTGGCCGAAATGAAAGTTGCATTGCATATTGTTGTTGTTATTCTTATTATACATGATCTCAAATTATATATTGGCCGAAATGAAAGTTGCATTGCATATTGTTGTTGTTATTCTTATTATACATGATCTCAAATTATATATTGGCCGAAATGAAAGTTGCATTGCATATTGTTGTTGTTATTCTTATTATACATGATCTCAAATTATATAATGTCAGTATTTTTAACATGTGTTCCATTTGTTGTTGCAGTAGTGACAAGCAGTGTCCAATACTCATGGATTTTCTTCGCAGCGGCATACATTTTGCTAGCGTTGATATAACGAATGACAAGATCAAAATGAGACGCACTTGGGGTATTCAGATACCATCTACCTGCCACATTGATCTCCAGGACTTGTTCAGGCTTGACCATGTCAAGACTGGAATGGCTGATATGGCAGTCGCCTTGATCGACGACGCGTACGCTGATATGAAGACAGGATTCGACAAGGATCAGCACAAACTTTGGGAGAAGACCCCACTTGACGGTTGCAACATTGAGTATGCAGCAAAAGATGCGTACGTTGCATACGAGGTGTACCGCAAAATTAGAATCGTCAACTATGGGCAGCGTCACCTCGTACCGCGACCAGTGCGCCATGAGTCTTCTACTTCTGGGTATTCAGATTCGGAGGACGATTTGTACTAGTGTTTGTAGTGCTTGAGGGTCTCCTCATGTGGAAGACAGTAGTGTTAGTGCAAACACTTTATCTCTCTAATATTTTGTAGTGCTTGAGTAGTGTTATTGTTGCTAACAATTTACCTCAAATATTTTGTAGTGCTTGAGTGTCTACTCATCTGAAAGAGAGTAGTGTTATTGTTGCAAACAATTTATCTCAAATATTTTGTAGTGCTTGAGTGTCTACTCATCTGAAAGAGAGTAGTGTTATTGTTGCAAACAATTTATCTCAAACCAAAGGATTTCTTTTTTTGATTGTGTACCTTTTACATGGTTGTTTCTTATACCAATATGCACCTATTTGTGGAATATAAGATCTTTATCACAAATTATGCCAAAGGATTTCTTCTTTTGAAGTGTTTATCACATTATTTCATTTTTTAAATATTTATTATTATATTATCATTTTTTTAAATAAAGTAATATTTATTTTATCATTATTTATTTCAATATTATTATTATATAATATTTTCGTTTAATCAAGTAAATTTCTTTTTTTGAAGTGTTTATCACATTATTTCATTTTTTTAAATATTTATTATTATATTATCATTTTTTTAAATAAAGTAATATTTATTTTATCATTATTTATTTCAATATTATTATTATATAATATTTTGGTTTAATCAAGTAAATTTCTTTTTTTGAAGATTTTATCACATTATTTCATTTTTTTTAATATTTATTATTATATTATCATTTTTTTAAATAAAGTAATATTTATTTTATCATTATTTATTTCAATATTATTATTATATAATATTTTGGTTTAATCAAGTAAATTTCTTTTTTTGAAGTGTTTATCACATTATTTCATTTTTTAAATATTTATTATTATATTATCATTTTTTAAATGAAGTAATATTTATTTTATCATTATTTATTTCAATATTATTATTATATAATATTTTGGTTTAATCAAGTAAATTTTTATAATATAATAAAAGAAAAAGTGTTTCATCATGACCGAGTGGTTAACATGATTGATAAGATAGAACTATCAGTAAGTTCTCAGTTCTCTTCTAGTATCTAGTTTGAAAGGAACCTAAATGTTAAGCGTGCTAGTGTTATAGCAGTTTCAGGATGGGTGACCGATCGGGAAATTTGACAGTTCCAAAATGGATTAAGTGTGTAGGAAGGGGGGAAATTAACTAGATTAAATAGTTAGACTTGAGATTAAGTGTGGGTTAGTTGATGATAGTTAAGTGATGAATTGTGCGGGTTAGTGGATAGTTAAGTGAGAAATTTCGAAATTCTAAAAAAATATTATTTTTTTGTGAAAATTTCAAAAAGAAATTAAATTTTTTGAAAAAATATTTAGTACCGGTCGGTAACACCGACCGGTACTAAAGGTCTCCAGCCGAAACCACGCCTGTAGCCCTCGTGGATGTCATTTAGTACCGGTCGCAACACGACCGGTACTGATGCAGGGGGGGCATCAGTCCCGATTGCGCAGTACCGGTTGCGAAACCGGTACTGATGCCCCTCCCCGACCGGTACTAAATATGAGTTTTCCACTAGTGTGTCCGAGTCCCGGGCATCCCCGGAGTGGGAGCTGAAGCACCAGGCTGACATCAGGGACTCTTTTCTGCAGCGCTACATACGAGAAGCCAGAGGAGAAGAGGCAGACGGCTCCTGGATCTTGGACCCTAAAGGAGAGGAACAACACTTAGAAGCTAGATGTTGGGACTCTAGCGATGATGATGAAGTGATCCGTCCGGACGCTGATTTTTACTTGCAACTCGGGATGGACTTTTTGGGTTACCACCCTGACAAGGAGATCGTTTTTCTGGGCAATCATTTCGACGGATTTGCTTACTACTGTACATAGGCAGCTCCAAACTAGAGTACTTGGGGACATTTTGTCCAGCAGGATGCATCCATTATTTAGTTGCAAGAACACACGAGTCGTTCGTTTACACTCCATGCATGGATGATTTGCTTCCGGTTCAGAAAGAGGAGGCGAAACATGGTACGTAGGTCAACTCAACTCGTTAATTATTTTTTCGGCATCAGCAGTCATGAAATGCACTAGATAAACATATAGAAACCAAGTAAATCTGCACCCGTGTTATACAAAAACTAGAATTTGTTAGAACGCTTGTAAATTTTGCATCCTTCACATGATCATGCAGCAACTGCTTTTGCTATTACTAATGAGGTTTCTTGACATAACTAAAATTTGAATATAATCTAGAGCTAGAGGAATCTGATGACAACGAACACTCCGGTGACGAGTATGAAGATCTAGAGGAGGAGATGCAGGGTGAGGACGAAGACTCGATTGCAACTGAATGTCGAAGGATAACAAGCTGAGGAGAAAAATAAAATAAAAAACGAAACCTGTTCACTCAATAGACTATCTACTGTATCCAATAAGTTCACCTCAGAGACCTTGATTGTATTTTGTTCAAGGTTTTTTGTTCAGTCAAAAGATTGTGCATCTCCATTTTTAGTGTTCGATTTAATTGCTCATTCATATCATTACTAGTAATTAGTAGTGTTAGGACCTTCGTCCTCCACATTTCTCCACTATAAGAAATATGCTACTCTACGATCACCCATAATATTGGTCATTGAATGGTCATGTATTTTAATTTGTGACCTTGTTGTGTATTTTTGAGTAATTTTTTTGTGAACTTATAGAACTTCATGAACCCTTTTAAAAAGCATGAACCATTTTCAGTTTCATGAAAATATTTTCGTGAACCATTTTCAAATTTGTGACATTTAAAAAAAAATTATGGGCCTTATAAACCATTTTCAAACTCATAACATTTCTTCGTGAACCATTTTCAAATTTGTGAAAACAGTTTTTCATGAACCGTTTTAAAATTCATGAATTTTTCAAAATTCACAATGTTTATTAGTTTTTTTTAATTCTTGGAAACTTTTTTCATTTTACTATTATAAAATTGACAGAAAAATCAAGTCTTTTTCATCACCAGTAAAAAAGGCGAACAACAAAAAAAATCTTACCGATCCTAAACGTGTGTAGGAAGTTCTGGACTAGGGATGGCAACGGGTCTACTCCCCGCCGGCGAGTGCCATCTCATCCCCATCCCCATTTAACAATCGGGGAGTATTTATTTCCATCCCCATCCCCACCAGATTCAGGGCGAGGGCGGGGATCGGGTTTCCCGTGAAGACACTAAATGCAAATGATATTGTCATAATCTCATGATTTTAAACTCTCAGAACACGAAATAACGCAACTTGTCTATCTCATATGTGGTAAAATGACAAAAACGCAGTATCATGTGTTGAATAATATTAAAACTGACCATACTAAATAGAATAGTACACCATAACAAATATAAAAATATATTGATATGTATATAACGGGGAATAGCGGGGAGCGAGGATGGAGAGACCTTTTCATTCCATCTCCGTTTAACATGGCGGGATTAAAGTTCCCCGTACCCGTCCAGATAAATTCTCCACGGGTATATACAGGTCCCCATACCCGTCCAGATGAATTCCACGGGTATACAGGGAAGGGGCCCATTGCCATCCCTCTTCTGGACGCAGCGAGCGACATATAGGAGCTCCCGTCAGCGCTGTAGACCCATAGGGCCCGGCAGTATTATCCACCTCTGCCCGGCCCATCCATTACAATCACGGAAAGCCCATCACCGCGCAATCGCTCCCTATAAACCTTGGCAGGGTTTCACGCCACTCCGCCTCCACCGCCGCCACTCCAACCCTAATCTGCGATGGTACGTCCCCTCCTCCTCCAAACCCTAGCCCCCGGCGGTCCTTTCTCCGTCGTCGTAGCCTGTCGCTGACGTTCGCCGTGGTTTTCTGTTTCGCAGACGAAGGGCACGGGCAGCTTCGGCAAGCGCCGGAACAAGACGCACACGCTCTGCATCCGCTGCGGCCGCCGCAGCTTCCACCTCCAGAAGAGCACCTGCTCGTCCTGCGGCTACCCCGCCGCCCGCATCCGCAAGTGTAAGCTCCTATCCTACCCGCCCACGCCTCCGCTCTTCGTACGACCCGTGATGTTACCACGGGTACTTCTAGCGCAGATTGATTGGATTCGTGACACTAGGACGTGATTGTTCGAAGTAGGGAGATTGTATTCGCTATATTGGTATGTATATCACTGATGATTATACAAGATGCTATGATGAATTTTGAAATCAGACAACGCATGTCAGACTTCAGAGATGCCATCGGCATTAATGAGAAGATATTTCATATTCTGAGCAGTTGTTTTTGTTTCAGTTGTCAGTTGCCACATGTCTGTTTTTTGCACGTTGGACACTGTTAGAATGAGTATTTCTATTCCTTTGGACCTAATGGGATGACTGATTAGACACTGTTAGTATGGTGTGTTGTCCTTGGCTGGCTTTGAAAAAACAGTCCATGCTTAAATGCACTTTAGTGTAACATAGTTTTTTTTTTGTGTGTGTAAAACCTGCCACCTTTTAATTTTGCCAAAAAAGTTCCTGAGCTTTAAATTTTTCCTGCTAAATCTTGGTAAGTATTTCTAGCCCCACATGTAGTTTGAATACATCCCTTGTTTTTTATCCTTGCTTGTATCTTTGAGGATCAAGTGATGAGGAATAAACTGCAACAATATGATGGAGCTGTGCTCCTCTGATTCTTAGTATTTAAGTCTCTGATGATTCCTCAACGCTCTTTTTACTTGTTCCTTTTATTTGAACCATGTTCTTCTGAAAGCCCTATATCTTCCTTACCAAATAAATTTTATGTTGAACATCAGTGAGAAGTTTTTGGCTAATGTTGTACCATTATATCTTCATGTTCCATAGTATATTTTTGTGTTGACCTCTGTACCAATTTGAAGGTGAATTGGGGATTATATGCTGAACAATTAGGTGAAGTTTTACTCCAATGATTATCAAGTATTCAAGTCTACCATATCATCTTTTGTGTTGCCTGCTTCCATTTGTGGTTCGAGTTATGACCTATAGACTCAACAATATGACAGGGGTTAAACTCCCATGATTTGTAGTCGTGTGATGATCCCGTCTACTTTGTAATCCCTTTTTGCCTTCATGCTGTAATATACTTTGCATGATGTGTGCAGTTTGTGTGCTTTATTATATATGGCAAATTCTTTATTATGGATGGCAATCTGTTTGAACATTACCCTTTTATCGGATGGTTGATTTGTGCTTTTGCCATATTCTGATTGTTCATATTTTGGATTGGCTGGTGTTAATATTGTTAAATATTTTTTTCAGACAACTGGAGTGTGAAGGCCATCAGGCGCAAGACCACCGGAAGTGGAAGGATGAGGTACATGCGCCATGTGCCTCGCAGGTTCAAGAGCAACTTCAGAGAAGGTACCTTGATCGTCCTTCCTAAAATTCCGGCACTGAAATGAAACACAGTTATGATATATTTTCGTGCTGTTGAATCTCAATTCAGGGACGGAGGCTGCCCCCAAGAAGAGAGCTGTGGCCAACTAGGTCTTGATTTTGCTACCAGGAACCCCTTGAATCTGGAATTTTAAAAACGTTTGCTTGGATTGTACAGTCTAAATCATTGTTGCTGTAGCACTGAGTATTTATCTGTCATGTGCTTGAAATTTCACCTCTGAATTCCGAGTAATGATGGGCTTGTCTGAAATGATTGTGGTGTTTCCTCGTCTCTTTGTTCAGTTGTGTCTCCTGTAACTGTTGTTCTCCCATTTCAATTATCTCATGAATCAACCTAAGTTGTCTAAATTTGTAACTGGAACCGCAGCAATGTTTTATGGCAGTTTATGGTTCAAGTTACTTTTCAGAGTTTCTTGTTTCACTCATTCAGATTTGTAGTATCTTAACTACACATATAGCGACTTTGAAATTTAACATATTTGAGTGTGTACACTCCAATTTTGTTGATCTATTCAGTCTTCTGATGTGGGTGGTCTGTGAAGGGGCCACCAAGGCTCCTCTCTTCTGGAGAATCCATACACCCCTCATCAAAGTACGGGGGAAATATCTCTCGAGCTCAGGTTAGAGAATCCTCAATGGAAAATGGAGCACCTAAGAATTTTTCACGGACCAATAACTATAAGATCACCCCTTCCATTCTGAAGTTCCATCCTGGGGTGGCAGAACAAACATAAGTGGTGAAGCCAGTCTTATATTTCCATTAGGCCCCGCTTGCTTGGCCGTTTATTTCCAGACGTTCCTAGGTGGGTAGAATATTACCTGTGGATTACGGTCCAAATACCCGCTATCCAAGTGGGCCCTTATGTTTTTATACCCTCAACTCATATGTCCGACTCTCTGAGAGAACTAAAACTACTTTCATAGTTTCGTGGAGTCGCCGGAGCGTGACCGTGCCTGTGCCGGAGTGGGCTGAGAGGGATGCCGACTGCGACGATGATTTACTTTTCTCGTCTATTGAACATGAGAAAGATTGCCAATATATACTGTCATAGGTGGAGCTATTCGTCTCACTTTATGATTATCGCAAAAAAACTGAGCTTACATAGAGTATAAAAAACAAGATAACTAGGAGAACTAACATAACTCCCAGTGCAACGAACGAGCTTAATACAGCTCCCACATGTTCT
Source organism: Poa annua (assembly GCA_026929855.1). Lineage (NCBI taxonomy): Eukaryota > Viridiplantae > Streptophyta > Magnoliopsida > Poales > Poaceae > Poa > Poa annua. The sequence goes on from CM049436.1 coordinate 2,266,835, forward strand.
CATCGTCGACGTAGCCATGGGCGTGGTAATGGTCGAGGAGCCTCTTGTTGTAGTCCCACAGCTGCTGCATCTCCCCGACCATGAAGGTCCTCAGCGCGAGGAACTCCTCGCGCTTCTTGGGGTCTCCCTCCTGAGGAACCCGTCGGGGAGGACGACGTGCAAGACGACGGGCCGCGGCAGCTCCATCTCCTCGATCAGCTGCTCCATCTCCTCATTCAGGCGTACCATCCTCCTTCTCCCGTTCGTGGCCGCACCTATGTCCGTTCGACATAGTGGAATTTGATAATATTTTCATGTGTGTTGTATGATTTTACGACGTTGTAAATGATCGTTATGCATCCTCAAAATCAGCCCGAGCTCTGGAAGTGCCCGAGCAAAATAATTCCATATTTCCTCTCTAGTAGTAAATGACGTTGTGATGAAAAAGTGGTATTCAAACTGTAACAAACAAACAATCGAAATCCATCGCACTTTCATTTCATCACTCAAAAAGCAAATATATTCATAGGGATCGTCGTCGATCCAATGGTAAGCAAAACATGATGGGAAAACAGCGCCATCATCCTTACAAGTTAGGCATGCGTTGTTGCATTTGCATGCTAGTAATAGTAGCAGTAGGAATTAAATCAAATTCAGTGCCGCCGCACACGGTGCATGCAGAATCCTGGAGCCCCTCGTTTCCAAATTACTGGGCGGCGCCGGCCACCGCGTCCGCGGCGCCCCCGGCGGCGTCTGCTGCGGCGGTGGCGGCGTCGGCCGCCGCCTCGGTGGCCTTCTCGGCGGCCTGCAACCAATGTGCATGCAGTCGAATTAATCAGCGATGACATGAAACTAAAACAAAATGTCGCACAGGACAGCCGGCCCAGACGACCGTACCTCCTGGACGGTCTCGGCGGCGCGGTGGGCCTGGAGCTGGGCGCCGTCGACGGCCTCGGCGGCGGTGTCGTGCACGGCCTCGGCGGCGTGGCCGACCTGGTCCTGCACACCGAAAAAAAAGAGCACCATTTGTATAACGAGACACACGAGATCGATCTCTACAGCTTGATGATTGGTGAACTGCTCACGTCAAGCTTGGCCTCGGACTGGCCGGCCTCGAAGGATTGCTTGATGTCGGCCATGGCGAGGTGAGGAGATGTTGGAAGTGATGGAAGCCGAGATGAAGATGGGAGATGGAGGTTTGTGTTGTGGGAAACTAGGTTTGTCTCGCCCTGGTTTTATATGGGTTGTTCGTGCTAATTGGAGGCGACAAGTGTGCGGATATGAGTGGTGGAAGCGGGATTAACGGGTGAATTTGGTCGTGCCTAAATTAGGCGGTCCTAAAAGAGGAGCGGCTAAACTAGTAGAGGCCTTGCATACATACATACATTCGGCGAGCAACATGGCCAAATACTGTTTTTAGCTTTACTACTATTATAATGGAACAGAACATCTACTTTTATCAGTAAGAGATACTATAGACAAGTAACATAACTGTCTTGTTCACAACTAAAGAGTATTTGGTCGGGGCTTGTTTCTGTTACGGGAAATCTAATTAGCAGGCGCCTTACATTTGGCATAACCGTACGCAAGCGGGTGAGAAAGAAATGAGCTTCTTTTACATGCATGCACTAAATACCAAAATTGCTTATGTCATCCCGCAGTAAATGCAAATTCGAAAATTCAAAATGATTTGTAGGTCAAACCGTTTATCCGATTTAGAATCCGTTTTCACCGCTGAGTTAGTCGCGACGAGATCTTCGAAACTAGATCCCATATTGACATATTCCGACAACTTTTTTTTTGGACCCAAAAGTTACCCACCCCGTAGCATATAAGTTACCCAGGTTGTACTATGTAAGTTACCGACCATATTAAAGATTAGTTTTCGGATTGAAATAGAACCATTTTTATTGTTCTTTTTTATTTATTATTTATTTTTGAAGTCACCCCACCTAGTTATTTATAAATGAATATCACGTTAGGATGGTAAATGTATCATGCATAAGTTGATAACTATACACTAAAACACTCATTCAACTTCATAAGTATTAGAATGATAATTCTCTATTTTCCATAATGACAATTACACCATAAAAAAGACTCTATTGGTAATAATTACCCGCCTATTACTGATAAAGTTACCAACCTAGTACTGATAACATTACCCACCCAGTACTGATTGAGTTACCCGCCTAATATTGATAAAGTTACCCCGATATTAATAAAGTTATCCATGTAGTTATCATACTCTCTCCGCAATACTTATCACTCAAATACTGATAAAGTTACCCCCATTAGTAATAAAGTTACCCATGTGTTTTTATGTGTAGTTATCCACCGCAAAATCGTTATATTTACCCTACTCTCTCGATAATAGTTATCACCCAGTAGTGATAAAGTTATCTCGTGTGTTTTCATGTGTAGTTATCCACCACAAAATTGTTATAGTTACCCGAAATTGATATAATTACCATGTCCTCAAAATAATAGTTACAAACACAATGCTCATCTTTTTATGTGTAGTTTCACTATGAAATTGACATTTATCGTCCTAATACTTATGCATGCATGAAAAATTTACCATCTCAAAGTAATGTGGTAACTTAAAAGCTCGTAAAGATCTAAAAGAACAAGAAAAATGGTTCTATTTCGACCCAAAAACTAATCACTAATATGATGGGTAACTTACGTATGCAAGACTGGATAACTTATATGTTACAGGGTGGTAACTTCTGGGCGAAAAAAAAAAGTTGTCGGAACATATCAACATGGGATCTAGGTTTGAAGATCTCGTCGTGACTAGTCTAACGGTGAAAACGGATTCTCAATCGGATAGACGGTTTGTTCTACGGAACTTTTTGAATTTTGGATTTTCACATTTAATGCGGAATGACATCAGCTTGTTTGTGCATGCATGCAAAAGGAGCATTTCTCTTTGCGTACACATACGCTAACCAGCATGCGCCTGCCAATTAGTTCCGTCCTTCTGTTAAGGATGTCTTTTATAGGTCTTGTAACTTGTAAGGCGTCTTTTGGATAATGAGAAAAGGACTCGTTTTTGGGAGGACTGTTTGGATTGGTCACAAACCACTATGTCAAAGATTCCCAACATTCATGATGTTGTTGTTCATAGTGTATTTACTTGAGGCTTTGATCATCTAAAATTCAGAATATCTATAAGAGAAGAAAACAAATATATGTGGCTGAAGTTGTTGGATGTGTGTAATAAACTGAGTCTTTTCGAGGAAATCGACATTTTTTTAAACTAGGAACTCTTCTTTCAAGTTTTGGAAGAAACTAAGTTTAGAACTGCCATCATGAATAATTCTTTTAGAATATTTCTCTCTTTATTTATGTATCGCTTGATTTCAATATCCCTAATTCCCTATCCACCAACTGAAAACATATTAGAGATATTCATGTGCTAATTATTATTGCATTATTCAGCATGCTCTTTAGAGATATTCATGTGCTAAATATTATTGCATTATTCAGCATGCTATGATATTCCTTCGTTTGTTGTTAGATATTCATTTTTTCTTACACTTATTTTCGTGAATACGGGAGCTTGAATTTTTTGTTTGATACTTCATTTCTTGTTCTACTTTCCCAGTTACCTAAGGTCAATAACCTACCTAATTTATTTAGCACCAAACAATTTGCATTCTTGCTTCTAATGGAACAAATACCAATTCTAAGGGATAAACGTCTTGTAGACAAAACCTTTATGTATCATGATTAGTCGAATTTATATGCAAGAATTTTCCATCCATCTTTAGAGGAAATTAAATATGAGAAAAACATCTTCTAAGATTCCCATTGCATCTATTCATATTTTATATAATTATTTTTTCAACTAAGCAACATATACACTCAAAGTACTGTGTATGCAAACCTTCATACACATCCCTTAAGAGGTGCATTTGTGTATTCTTGACTAATTCATTGCTTAAGGTGTCAAGATAACTCGATCATATGTTTTTTGTGTTCACACCTTCCAATGAGACATGATTTTATTTATCTAAATAAATATTATTATCGAATAACATGTCCAACATGGATTCTAAACAATACTAGATTGTATTCCAAATTATTCTTTTAGTTATCAAGAAAAATAGCAAGGACCAACAGGCCCCATACCCATACTGGCAAAGTTGGAAGGCCCCCAAATCCCTGATAACAATTGTCTTAGTTTATACTGAACATATATACTTCTCCTTGTCTTAGTTTTAGCATGTATGATTTTCTGTTTATTCACATAGTTTAACAATTTAAGTGTCAACATCACTTAATTAGTTGGTGTATTTTTATACTGAACATATATACTTCTCCTTGTCTTAGTTTTAGCATGTATGATTTTCTGTTTATTCACATAGTTTAACAATTTAAGTGTCAACATCACTTAATTAGTTGGTGTATTTTTAGTGAATTCATTAAAAATACTAAACTATATTTTTTCAATATCTGGTATAGGACTATGTTGTCTGGAATGCATAATCTATATAATCCATAACTATTTAGGATAAAGATTCGTATTGACTATGATCTAAAAAATCTCAATAGTTATTTCTAGTGTTTGATGAAGTAGGATTTTTTGTAGAACCTTGTAGCGCATACTACCAATTACTCTGTTTCGCATGGTCACATTTTTCTCGCAAGTCAAACTTTACCAAGTGTGCATGCCTTTTACTTGTATTAAAAGAACATTGTTTAAAGTAATCACCAATAAAAATGTGGATTCTAATACATTTCCGCATGTATTTTTTATTTGATATTATTTTATACAATGTGTGTGGTGTACACAAGTCAACCGACAGTTTCTGGAAAAAAAATTGTTGCACAAAACTGAACATGAATCTACCAGATTCACTAGAAAGAGAAAAAAAATGTCAACTAAACTTCTTATTGCCGATTTCATTATATTATTTTCTTCTATGTCCCAAGAAATCGTGGTGTGTATTTTCTTTCGCAAAATTAACCGTTTTATTATTTTAAGATACTCATTCATCCCAAAAATGTCCGCATATGATTTTCACCATCTTTGATGCATGTATTTAATCACTAATAAAACAAAATTTATGGATTGAGTTTGTTAAAATTACATCATTGCCTTTTGTCTTGTGAAATAATTTTTCATCTATATTTATACTACTTTTGGACATATTAATTATAAGTGAAAATCGATCTTGGTTAAAGTTGTGTGTTGTTAACCTACAAAAGGCATTCATGATTTAGTTACTTTACTATTTTGGGCCGTTCTTTTCTTGGGACCTGAGCGGCCGTCCTTCTTGACTGGCCTGTAGGCCGTCCTTGCTTCTCCAACCAATATCCACAGCTGGACTAGGACAAATTCTTGCACTGCTTGTGGTTGATCTCTTTCTCATCACCGTGATCGAGTCCCTCCTCGCCGGATTCCATGGCGTCCCCGTGACCTTGGTAACCTCACTTGAGCTACCGACCCCGCTACCTAACCGATGGAGGGCAATCCCTACCCGATGGCGTTGTTGGATCCCTCCTAAGCCACTGACAACCATTGCCTTTACATAGAGCACCCCCTCCGCCCTGATACCTACGTTGGATCTCTCTAGTGAACTCTCAACATTGCTATCCTCACCTCTCTTCATCGATCTTGTCTCGCGCCTGCTGATATCCAACGTCGTTCCCAAGACTCCTCCCTTCACCCGACGCAAATCGTTTGAGGAGGAGGGTAAGGCTCCTCCATACAACAACGAGCTACCTTCATGCCGGTTAGCACCAATGTCGGCCGCCTATATGCTTATGTCACCGGCAGCTCAACACACACAACATGTTCGACTGAGTGTATTTGGACGATGATGATCTACTGGAGCAATGGTTCGAGGAGGAATCCAACGACGGTGACTATATCATATGAAGGCTTCGACTACAATCAGGAAGGTCAAGATGTTTTGAGGGAGGAGGACTACCAATAGACATGATCTGCTACTGCTATAAGAGTTCCTAGCGATGCAATAGATTAAAAAACGTCAAGCACATGAGCAACTCCAAGAAAATTTTGACGAGCATATTTAGGACCCGCATCAATCTACACAGTGATGTGATACGCATTTCATACTATGATTTTTCATTATTTTTCCCAAACAATTTGATTGGAGTTTCAGTTATAACGTTTAAAAATGTCTATTTGAATATTTGCTGAGTAGTAGACAACTAAAATATTTCTGTTCACAAAAACTAGGAGCAAACATAGCTAACATGTAGGATATATGGAAAAGTTTAATTAAAAAGGAATGCTATATTTGAGCACCATGATAGCTACATCCTCTATGCAGGCCCTCCATTTTGTGTTGAGATCCGTGAGTAAAATTCTTGTTTTTGTCCATATAACAAAACCTATGAACTTGATTGTAGGTCAAGAATACATAAGAACTACAACATTTAAAAAAAAACATCTAGATATTTTGGTACACTGTAAGCATCTATAATAAGAATTTTACGAATAAAACCTATCTGTTTACACATTCGAAATGTGTGAATTTTTTGTAATTTTGAATTGCTTGTTCATATATATCTTCATCCTTTTGTACTTGCATAAATTAAGGAGGAGACTATCCGGCAGGCGCATGCTGGCTGGCGTAGCTCCACGCGCAAACGACAAAAAAATCTCAGCTAGCTCTCCTGCGTGTGAGAGAAATAGCAATGTTTTGCATGCATGCACTAAAATCCGAAATTGCTGACATCATCGCGCATTAAATGCAAGATTTGAAAACTCAAAATGTTTTGTAGCTCAAACCGTTTATCGAATTTATGATTTGTTTTCACCATTGGACTAGTCGCGTCAAGATCTTCGAAACTAGATCCCATGTTGATATATTTCGACGATATTTTTTTACGACCTAAAAGTTACCCACCCATTAAGATGTGAGTTATCAGGCTGTATTTATGTAAGTTACCAACCATATTAACAATTAGTTTTTGGGTTAAAATATAACCATTTTTTTATTGTTCTTGTAGATTTTTACGAGTTTTGAAGTTACCCCACCTAGATTTCATAAGTGAATACCATTTTGATATGGTCAATTTATCGTGCATAAGTATTAGTATAATTGTCGATTTCATAGTGACAACTACACCAAAAAAAGATGGACATTATATTCGTAACTATTATTTAGAGAACAAACTATATCAATTTCATGGAGGCTAACTATATCATAAACACATACACATGGATAACTTCATAAGTTCTGAGTAGGTAACTCCATCAGTATTTGGTGGGTAATTATTGGAGAGAGAATGGTAACTACATTAATTTTGTGCTGAATAACTTTATCACTATTAGAGGTGTAACTGTTACCGATATATTAGAGGTAATATGATAAACACATGGTTAACTACATCAGTACTGGGTGGGTAACTTTATCAGTACTATGTTGATAACTTTATCAGTAAAGGGTGGGTAACTCTATTAATACTGGGTGGGTAAGTTTTATTAGTATTAGGTTGGTAACTTTGTCACTACTATGTGGCTAAATTTATTAGTACTATGTATGTAACTTTATCAGTACATAGTGGATAACTCTATCAGTACTAGGTGGTTAACTCCATCAGGATTGGGTTGGTAACTATTAATGAGAGAGTAGGGTAACTATATCGATTTCGTGGTGGATAACTATATCATGAACACATCGGTAACTCCATAAGTAGATGGTGGCTAACTCTACTAGTAATTGGTGCATAAATTTATCAGTATTAGGTTGATAACTTAGCAGTATAGGGTGTGTAACTCCATCACTACTGGTGAGTAACTAAATCAGTACTGGGTGGGTGGGTAACTTTATAAGTATTAGATTGGTAACTTTATCAGTACTGAGTGGGTAACTCCAACAATACTCCAACAATAATAGGTGATAACTTTATAAGTAATAGATTTATAACATTACCAGTACATGGTGGGTAACTATATCAGCAATAGGTTGATAACTTATGCTTCGTTGGATGTTTGTATTGGCAAGCTAGATATTATATTGGGTTGAATGTCCAATATCCAGGATAATGATATTGACATTGAAAGTCAATATTTCTGTTTGGATGTGTTAGATATCCGGATCCGGACAAGATATAGAGGTTGTCAAATGGTGTTTGGATGCGCAAAACGAGGAATTGAGTTATATGATACTTTATGTTTAACATATGAATATATTTGAATCATTATATACTACAAGTTATTTTGGCCCAGAATCCAAACCTCGAGCTACACACGTGCCTTAACACTGTGATACACCCTGCAACAAATAAACTATTCAGACTTCAAACCGATCAAGCCAAAAGCTACAGCTTTTGGAGAAACCACGCCTCAATTTATACATCCTTGTCGTTCATGCGCTCTGTACATGTTAGAGAAACCATTAAACAGGGACGAGCGGAGTCAGAATCAGGCCTGCTTTCTGCCGATAAGGAAGGGGAGAGAGAAGTGACAGGGAGGGCGCTAGTCGGCAAAGCAGGAGGGCGGTGGCGCGGTACCTATGCTCGCTTGCTTGGCTGCAGCAACGAACATGCGCCTTCACTCGGAAGAGAGAGATGGGAGGGGAGCGAGAGACAGTCGGAGGAGAGGGCGCATGTAAGGAAGAAGGTGGGCTGGGAAGCTGATGGAGCCGTGCCCTGCCGGAGAAGGAGAGGGCGGGAGGTCGGGCTACCTGCGGCGCCACCGCCGTCGCCGCTTAGGTCGAACCGTCCAAGAGGACGGCGGCAGCGGCCGCTGGTCGCCTGGGTCGGAGGCGGGAACCTCGCCGCCCCCGTCGCCTCATGACGCAGCATAGTCTAGCCTGCGTCGGGGACGATGACCTCGCCACGGCCGTCGCCATCTCCTTTTCGTGGCGCAACACGACCTCGCCTGGGCCGGAGAAGGGGACCTCGCCGCCGCGGCCGCCGTCGCCATCTCCTCCGGCGAGGTAGAAATTTGGGTGTCGGCAGAGGGGAAATCCGGGGGCCGTCGAGGACCTCGCACTAGAGATGGCCGCCGCAGCCGCCTTGAGCTCGTACGCTGATCCATGTCGATGCCCCCCAATCAATCGTTCAGAATAGCTAGCGGGATTTTCATGGGAAAGGTGCTCACAGGCTATAGTGCCTGGAGAAGAAAAGGGAAAGGAGAGAGAATCTGGATCGGGAGCGCGACGTGCGATATGCGCCGTCCATCCACGATCGGACGGCTCACGGGGGTGCGTACGGATTTGCCACACAGCAGGCGCCTTACAATTAGATTTTCCGTAAATTAAATCCTGAGCTTATTTGCCTTCTTACATTGATCTACGTTCATTATCTATGTGCCTAATCAGTGGGTACAACCTCAAAATCATTTAACCATTGTACACATAAAATTCTACATACAAAAGCAAAAAAAAAAATCAATAAACATCCACGCGCGTTAATCAGACGGAGTCCGTCGTGGTGCTGAACACCGGCTTGTCCTTGTCCACGACGGGCGCCGCCACGGTGGCGACGGCGGAGCTCCCGCTCTTTCTCCGCGGCTTCGCCTCACCAAGCATGGTGAGCACGTCGCGCATGGACGGCCGGTCCCTCGGCAGCTTGGCGGTGCAGAGCACGGCGATGCGGAGCACGAGCAGCATCTCCTCCCTGACGTGCGCGCAGCCGCCGCCGACGAGCGGGTCCAGGTGCTCCTCCACCGTGTTGCTCCGGATCTTGTCCCTGACCCAGCCCACGATGTCCTGCCCTTCGCCGAACGCCGCCTCCACCGCCCTCCTCCCCGTGATCAGCTCCATCAGCACCACCCCGTAGCTGTAGATGTCGCTCTTCTGGTCCACCTTCAGCGTGTACCCGTACTCCGGCGCGATGTAGCCGTAGGATCCCGCCACGACGGAGACGGGCTCGCCGGAGCGGGCCAGCGCGCGGGCGAGGCCGAAGTCGGCGACGCGGGCCTGCATGTCGGCGTCCAGGAGGATGTTGTTGGACTTGATGTCCCGGTGGAGCACCGGCGGGTGGCAGTCGTGGTGGAGGTAGGCGAGGCCCTGGGCGACCCCCGCGGCCACGTCGTACCGGGACACCCAGTCCACCAGCATCGTCCTCGCCTCCGGCGGCCCACTGTGCAGCGCCTCCCATAGGCTGCCGTTGGGCATGAACTCGTACAGCATCATGGCGTCCGCGTCGTTGTGCATGTACCCGAGCAGCCGCACGATGTTCCGGTGCCGGAGCCGGCCGAGGAGGCCCACCTCCTTTAGGACGTCGGCGGTGAGGTCCACGCCGGCGTCGGATGCGGCGGGGCGCCAGAGCTTCTTGACGGCGATCACGGCGCGGGGGCGCGAGAGCTCGGCCTTGTACACAACGCCGGTGGCGCCCATCCCAACCACGTTCGCCTCCTTGACGCACGCCAGCACGTCGGCGCACGTGAACCCGAGCCGCTGGAACGCCGTCAGCCGCCACGGCCACGCCCCGGTGTCATACTCACCTGCGCCTCCGGCGACGTACCACCGCCGGTACGCGTACCACCCACCGAAGAGGGCCGTAAGCGCGGCGATCACGGCGACCGTGCCCACGAGCCACCCCAACGCGGCGTGCCTGAGGCGCGCACTGCCGCTGCCGCGTGCTCGTGACAGCCCAGCGGCGCGGCTCCCGGAACACGGTGAGAGCACACCGCCGCACAGCCCGGCGTTGCCGGCCAGCTCACTGGGGTTGATCGTGCGCAGGACACCGTTCCCCGGCACGGGCCCCGTGAGGTTGTTGTACGCCAGGTTGAGCGTTTCCAGCGCCGGCGAGTTCCCGAAATTGTCCGGTATGCCGCCGGTCAAGAAGTTTTTCGACAGATCGAGAATAGCGAGCGCAGGCATCTTGGCCAGCGCCGGCGGTATCTCGCCGGTGATCCCGTTGTGCCCGAGGTTCAGGTTGACCAGCCTCTGGCACGAGGCCAGGCTCGACGGGATCTCGCCAACGAGCCGGTTGCCCGACAGGTCCAGCGCGCCCAGCGCCGGGCAGTCCTGGAACTGGTCAGGGACCTCGCCGGTGATCATGTTGCCCGCCGCCAAAAAGCTCTGGAGTCCCGAGATGCTGAAGATGCTCGACGGCAGCGATCCCTGGAGTCGGTTGCGCGACACGTCGATGAACGACAGCGACGTCGACGAGGCGAGGTCGCCGGGGATCTCACCAGACAGGTCGTTGCCGGCGAGCTCGAGACGCTCCAGCTGCGGCAGCTTCCCGAACCCGGTGGGGATCGTGCCGTTGAGCCGGTTGCCCTGCGCGCGCAGGCGCTCCAGCGACGCGCACGCCGCGACACCGGAGGGGATCTCGCCGGTGAACCCGTTGCTGAACATGATCAGCTTGGACAGCGCCTTGCCGTCGCAGATCCCTTCGGGCACGCCGCCGGTGAAGGCGTTCGTGGACACGTCCACCCACTGCAGCGGCGAGCTCCGGCCAAGCGCCGCGGGGAGCGGGCCAGATAACGAGTTGTTCCAAAGCTCGAGCACCTGGAGCTCCGGCATGTCGGCGATAGCCGCGGGCACGGCGCCGTCCAGGTGGTTGCACATGAGGTTGAGCAGCTGGAGGTTGCTCAGCTGCGCCAACTCGTCGGGGATCGGGCCAGTGAGCAGGTTGTCAGAGAGGTCGAGGAAGACCAGCGACGAGGCGTTGCCGAGCTCCGGCGGGATCTTGCCCACGAGGCTATTCTTGTAAAGGTAAAGCTCGGCGAGCGCCGGAAGCCTCCCGAGCTCCGGCGGGATGGCGCCGTCGAGGCTGCCGATGGCGAGGTCGAGGTACTGGAGGTTGGCGAGGTTGCCGAGCGCCGGTGGGATGGGTCCATCGAGCTCATTGTACCCAATGATGAGGCTCTCGAGCGCCTCGAGCTCGCCGAGCTCCGGCGGTATCTTGCCGCCGATGTTGTTGCCGGAGAGGCCCAAAAACTTTAGCTTGGCGAGCCTACCGTACGCCGCCGGGATGCCACCGCTGAAGAACGCGCCCCTCATGTCGATGATCTCCAGCGACGTGGCGTTCGCGAGGTCTACCGGGAGGGGGCCGATGAAGTTGTTGCCGGAACCGTTGACGGCGACGAGGTCGGCGCAGGAGCCAAGGCCGGCAGGGAAGGCGCCCTCGAAGGCGTTCTGGCTCACGTCGAACACCTGCAGGCTCGACAGCGGCGAGAGGGACTTGGGCAGCGCGGCTTCGAAGGCGTTGGATGAGAGGTTGAGCACCGCCAGCGCCGGAAGCCGGAGCAGGTCACCGGAGACCTTGCCGCTCAGGTTCCTCCCGGCGAGGTCGAGCCCGTCGACGAGGCCGGCGGCGTTGCACCGGACGCCGGTCCAGCCGCAATGCGGCGAGGCCGCCTTCCAGTCGGCGAGCTCGCCAAGCGGGTCCACGAAGCCCGCCTTGAGCGCCAGCAGCGCCGCCCCCTCATCCCCTCCGGCCGCGCCGACATTGCCGGCAATGAAGACGACAGACAGTGCCACTAGCACCACCAGTGACAGTCTCGCCGCCATTAGAATCTACCACAGAAAAGAAACTTTTCCTTTACTGGATCACTTTTGGTAGCTTCAGCTTAGCTCCCTGCTGCCGGTGCTTCTAGTGCTGTGGCATTGTCAGTGCGGTACTGCAGTGTATCCTCTGCTCTGCTTCTTACTACTTTACTCCATTGATTTGCATCTGCAGGAAGAAGAAGAAGAAGAGCAGAGGCTGCTTCTAGTGCTCTGACACAGCACAAGATGGCACAAGAAACTTTTATACCATTGGTGAGGTGAGGAGGAGAATATTGGTTTAGGCCACTATTTGAATCTTCTTGGCATATTTTAACATGTCAGATTAGTGAGCAAATGTGAGGTGTTCCAGGGATTGGATTAAGGGCAAACACAGGCTGGGGTTTGGAAGAAGTGGATGGAACATGAGAACATGGAACATGGAGGGAATGTGTTGTTCTATAGCCACCATGGCTTTCCAGCTTTTGGCCATCTAATCTAACCTACCTGCTTAATTAACTATTGTTTTAACTTTATACCAGCCCATTAGATTAGTTGGTGAAAGTACATGTTTCATCTTACATTCCCTATCTGTGCAGACTGACTGCAGACTGACAGTAGATCAGCTCTGGCTTTCAGGCCATAATTAATTAACTACATTGCTCATCAGAGACCCTGCTGTTTACTTTGTGCTGGTTTATTCTTTGGAACCTTCTGCCTATGAATCTCTGGTAAAGATTTACTACTACTATCAGTACAGTTTTTTTTGTAGGTATCCATTCCAACAACACTTGAACTGAACAAATTTACAATGTCTAGGAGCTAGCTGCTCTTCTCGATACGGGAATTTTGTCTAGGTACTTAGAGAAATAAACTAGAAAAGTTAATTATGAACATACTAATCTACTACATGTCTAGGAACTGTGTCTAGGTACTTGAAGAAGTTAACTATGATCGTGCTAATAAGATCTACTCTAGCATATTGAACAAATGTACTGACCAGTACTAATCCTAAATTAAGACTTTTAACTGTCAGTAAAACAGGGCACTACCTTTACAGGAGAAAATGATTAAGTTAAGTTTACCCAAAGAGAGACAGGAGAGTATGTCCTTTCTGTTGTCCTGATTCAATCGCCCTACACATGCCCTGCCCTACATAGAAGCTACACAAAAAGCTCAATTCACCCTCTGTCAGCAGGAAGGTGCACAGTATGTGGTAATGTGCATGTGTTAGGATGCCTAAGTTGACCTTGTTAAAAAAGAACCTCTGCTAATCATTCCTGTGACAGTGGCTCCTGCTGCTGTTACCGCTGACAGCATGGAGATTGTGGGCACATGTCCCCAGTAGAATGTCACCATTGCTGCATTAGATTAGAGGAGACAGAAGTACTAGTATAGCACTAGCTGTGTAATTAATTGGGGATAGCATTGGCAGGCAAGGCTGACACAGTCATAAGCCTGACCAAATAGTCAGCGAGAAAAAAAACTGTAAATGATTACTACTGATTAGTAAGTGTGGTCTGCAGGGTTTACTTTATGCAGTCTTCCATGTCTAATCAGGTAGCAATAACAGTAGGATAAGTATCTAGGTTTCATAGTAAGGAACTGATAGCAGAAGTAAATGAATCCTGTATTACAAAGGGAAAATGATTCGAAGTTTGCACTCTATCAGTTTTGGACTCTATGAACAAGGATTTGATGTTTCTATTAGTCATTTAAAAAGTACGAGATATAAAACCAAGGAAAAGGGTAAAACTTGAGCTGTTTTCCCCCTTTCACCACTAAATTAGACCAAGCATCATGATAATCATAAGAAAATAACCTGTAAAATGTAACCAAATAATGTGCATAGAGAACTCGCCAGACAATCAGAAAATGCAACCAAATGACCAAACACATACTAGTTGTTGCAACTTGTGCTCATGCAAAGGGCAATGACAATGTATATACAGTTATACACCAGTTCTTACATAGTTGCATTGCACACAACTTCTGCATTTGTATGTAGACTTCAGTGTTTGCACTTTGGATCATTCCACAAAGAACCTGATTTTGCACCATGCATTCAAGGAAAAATGCAGGACATATACATGAGAAACATATGAATACAAAGTTGTGCCAAATGATCGATCCGATGATATTTCAATTATATGCATGTATATGCTTCTAGTCCAACCAAAGCACCTGATTTTTGCACCATGCATGGAGGGAAGAATGCTGCAGGATTGGAGGCAAAATAAACGAGTAACGGATCAAAGTTACACCGAAGGACAAATGATGTTTCATTCATCGCGTATGCTTCTAGCCCAGTTTGGTGTATCTGGCACAAAGCCAGAACTTGAGAGCTCCAAATGTGCCAACACACACCAAACTGAACACAAACATATCTCCATCGGAACTAAGCGATCATGGACCCCTGCATTTTGGAAGCTTGGCAAGAACTCAAGAGACGTTGGCCTGTGGTGCTATTTAAGCAACTGTTGGCGCCAACCAACCGAGTTAATCATGCAGCCGCGACGGAGTTCGGTGTAGGAAGGAGAATAAGAATGATAAGAATAAGAAAATAAATGGTAAAGGTATCTATGCTAGCCTGTGACATTCTTGTCATTAGCTTTTCTGCTTACAGATATGCAAATGCAATCATCTTGCTCTGGAACAAATTATCAGGCCTAATGGAAGTTAATGCATGTAGAATGGTCGTCTCAATTTGTTCTGAGTATGTGAGATGCAGTTAATTTGGCTAAACAAAATTCAGGTGAGCTTAGCTTAGCTAGCTGCACCACAAGTGCAACTGCAACTAGTACTACTGTAAATAAAGTTTCCTTAGGACTCTGTTGTAGAAAAATATGTCCCAAAAGTAAATTATACTGTAATACAATAAAACTTCATTAGCATTTTCAACATGAAGTCATGTGTTTTATTACCTTAATTACCCGACAACATGACAACAAAGAAAGCCCAGTTAACATGGAGAAGTCACTGGCTTAATTTATCCCAACTGGAGTCTTCTACACTAGTACAATCAAGCTACCATATGCAAGCATGACCCCTGTCCCTGCATATAGAAAGTTAAAAAACAAGACACAAGTAGAAGAAGAATTTCTATCTCTCATCGTCTTCTTTTTCATCTCTCCCAATCATATACCACTCGATCGAAACGCATCAAGCTTTAGCGAGAATCAGTAAACAAATGACGATGGATTATTGACGCGTTACGCTGGCTTCTCATGATGCAAGTGGGTCACTTAATCTTCTGAGAGAATCTTGCCATGTTACATTTTTTGCTCCATGTCCATGTAACATCTCATCTTTGGTGTCTGGCTACTTTATTAGGTTCAGTGCCCCTTATCAAATTCAGAGTTGAAATTGAGGTATATGGTGGTGATTTATTAAACAAAAATACATGTGTATTTCATTTTTAAGTTAACACTATGCATCGTGCAGGACTATAGCTTGAAAATGTAGTTCATAGGACGGGTATCATGTGAAGTAGTGTAAATTTTCCTTTCAGTTAATTCTAAAATTAACACAGTGAAAACAAAAAAGAAGAAGATTGTATCTCTGTTTTGATAATCTGTTTACATAGTGAAGAATGCACATAACAATGTTATTTATTGTTTGTATTAGCCAAATTGTTTATAGTTTTTAGTAATAGTTATGAAAACATCTACAAGAATTATTTGCTTCAAATAATTTTTCGTTTATATTCTTAAGGGAAACTAACCTAAAATGTACATTAGCAGCTTATTGTCCACAAGTTGGGCTGTAATGGAGGAATCACTTAACATGCAAAAACTAATCATGGAGAAACATGCAGATTAATCATGGAGAGGCGAGGGAACATGTTTAGTAGGCTTAACAGCCTAGCTATAGGCAGCCACATGACCACATGCATCTGAGGTTGGCCATGTGAAACCCTCTCACTGAGCAGCTTCCAAAGTACTTTGTTAATCACATTTGTTTAATCCTCTTACCTACCATTCCGGTAGTACCTGCTACACATGGCACCCTCTTCCATGTGGGGCCACTTGCACGTCGGGCCCAGGCGTCAGTGAGGTCAAGATGCATATATTGATGGTGAGGCTAAGATGCCTCTCCCTTTGTGCACCGTTATTGGGGCATGCATATGCATGATGGTGAGCCGAACAAATAATCATGCAAAATGATCCGTTGCTAATATAATGTGATGTGATATGATCTTGATTATCTTGTGAACTTTTCTAGCGGTGCGTTTGGTGAGAGGCATGTGAGTGCAGAGTGCGAGAGCCGTTTAGGGTGTGCCTTTTGGAAGTTGAGATCGAGTTGGAAGCCAATCAACCATGGACTCACTCATTGAGTTCTTGCATGCGGTGGCGGTTAACAGAAGAACATGCGAACACACAGCGGAGGATGGATCGGACGAGCATATATACCGTAGTGTGATCTGCCCTAGCAGTTTCCAACAGCTGTCCTGTATGTGTATTTAAATGCAAATGGCGTATATACCTGTTCCCTCAATTTTGTGACTTGTTGAGCACCTAATGCTCGCTCGAGTGGGAATTAG
Organism: Poa annua; assembly: GCA_026929855.1. Lineage (NCBI taxonomy): Eukaryota > Viridiplantae > Streptophyta > Magnoliopsida > Poales > Poaceae > Poa > Poa annua. The sequence goes on from CM049436.1 coordinate 2,283,785, forward strand.
CTAAATCTCCACTCAGATGATTTCACCTAAATTCAGTTGTAACTCATGTGTATTCTGTAAAGCAAGCGCAGCAGCAGAATTTTCAGTTGCAAGTCATGTGCAACCCACACGTAACAAGGAGATCTCAGTTGCAACCTATATGCAATGCGTAAATGTAGAAAATCTGAGTTGTAAACCACGGTACAACACAAACCACAAAAATCATGATGTAAATATGACGATTCTAGAGCTGTGTTACATCTAACTTAATTCTATCTCGAATGAGAATTAGAAAAACTAATTAAAGATACCAAACACTTATAGGAAAACCATAGAATTTTTTCTCCATATCGCAGCCCCTCCCACCGTGTTGTTTCTGGTCGTCGCCGATCGTTCCCACAATTGTGGCCATGCCGTGATCGTCACCTCCGACGGTAAGTCTGGAGACTATCTCCCAGTAGGGTCACCAATGGGCCTGTTCGCGGTGATTGATTGAATAGGAGCCCCAGGTTCAAGGGCGCCCAGATTCTTGTCAATTCCTATATATGGACCATCGGCGGTACGGGGGCATCGCACCACCTGAAGCCGTCTGCCAATGGGTCGGGCCAAATCGACGTCTTTTCATTTTCTTCTTTTTCTTTCTCAGTTTTTTCTTTTATTTTCTGTTTCCTTGTTCTTTCCGATTTTTTTTTCGTTTTTTGTAACTTTGTATGGTTTTGAAGTATGTTCAATTATGAATATAATTCAAATTTAAAAAATGTTCAATTTCATTTTTTCGTTTTATATTTTATGATTTGAAAACTTTTCCGATCTAAAAATTGTTCAGATTTGAAAATTGTACACAATATTGTTCAAATTTTAAATTTTGTCCAGGTTTGAAATCTATCAAATTTTAAAAAGTTCAAATACAAAATTTGTTCAAATTTAAAACATTTCTTGTATTTTAATATTTAGTGTAAACAATTAGATTAAAAATAATACAATTCTAATAATTGTTTAGGTGAAAAAATGTTTAAATTTACAATGTTGATTTTTAAAAAATTTCATAGGTTTAAATTATCTATATTTATAATTAGAATATTTTTAATTAGAATATTTTAAATGTTTAAATATTTCTCAAATCTGAACATTTTTTAGTTCCTAATTTTTAAAATTAGAATATTTTTAGAAACTGTTTTTTTCGAAATCATAGAAATGAAAAATAAAAAGGTAAAACGTGAAAAATAAAAAAAGGAAACGAAAAAGGAAAAAAAAAGAAACAGAAAATCTCACGAAATGGGCTGGCCCAACAACGATGCCCTTCTGGCGGCATGGGCGTTCAGAGCAGCCTATTTCATTCGCTCCTGCATGCCCAGGATTGAAGCCATCAGGAGTTGCCGGTTTCATTTTCATATCGACGCGAGAGCTAGTCTAGATCAACATAATCAACGATAAACCGCTGCAACCTCGCCTAGTCATGCTGAACCGTTAGAAATGTTTTATTAGGTTAGATCTCGATCGTCAATTTTATTAAATTTATTATGATATAGGAGGAATCATGATTCGATAGAGACTGATTAAGTGAGCGTATCCATGGTTTATTTTTACTGGTTGTATATATGTATTGTAACTTACAGTCCACATAGTTCTGTAATTCACACCAACTAAGGCGACTAGGCCGGAAGGTTGCGGCTAATATGGCAGGATGTTGACGAGTACGCACGTACCGCTTCGTACAGAGCTCCCGCGATACGCGATTAGGTCTTCCGCCTCCTGCCGGCGGCGCCGCCGGATCCGTCCGTCTCTGTGGCCTTAGAGCCATGGTTGCGCGGTGGATCCCGGCCTTTGTGGGCGGGAGGGCTCCGTTCTCACTGGGTTTTTTTTGTGTTTTGTTAGGTTTTGTGTCTTCCTTGGAGAGATTAGGCGGCGGCTGCTGTCTGAAGATGGAATAAGGTCCTCCCCACCCAGCCTCCGCTCCGGCGGCGTCTCTAGCGTTGTTGGAGGGTGTGTGGAGATTTGTCTCTGGTGGATCTCGTCAGATCCGACCAGTGGTTGTCTACGGTGGATCCGGTTGGATCCGATCTTCGTTCGTGTGTAAAAAAATTAGATGCTTCTGATCTATGCATCTCTTCACCGGCGGCGGTTGCTGTGCTGGTGCGCTGGTCCTCTGGGGCCGTAGCAGGACGACTTCCCGACTGTCTTCTACAACAAGATTCGCCCGGCTCTGATCATGGAGGGGTGATGGCAGGGGCGCGCCTTAGGCTCGCTCTAGTGTTTGTAGTCGTCGCTAGGTGGTGTTCGGATCTAGATATAATTCTTATTGCTTCTGATGTTTTTTGTACCGACTTGACAGTTGATGAATAGATTGGAAGTTTCTTCGCAAAAAAAAGACGACTAGGCCGGAGGACACAAAGAGACGCAAGCAGAGCTTGTCCCCACAACAAATTCATATTTTTCTGCAGCATCGCCTCGGGGCTTCGTCTTGTTACACAACATCAATACCATGTGGATAGTGCAAAATAAGCTATACATGAATTGCACGAATTCAGAGATACTCATGAAAGCTAGTTGAAATAAATGATGCACATACATTACATGAACTACACGATCTAGGCAACACCGTTAACAAGAATAGTACAGAGTACAGATAGATACACATGTGCACCATTTATTACATTAGCTGATCAACATTTGACTTCAGAGCATAGCCAGATTATAACCAGGAAAAGCGTACACACTTGTAATCTCCATTATAATCCAAGTATATGATCGTTTGCAGCTACAGTTCTAGCCGAGCCTCCTAATTATTAACTGAAGGGTCTTCCCAGAAAATCTTGCCCAAGTGAGAACAACAAATACATATAGCTTATCATATACCTTATCGAACAGACGAAAATATGCAATCCTCCAGGTTTCCTTGAATAGCATGGTCAGAAGAACTACCCACAGGCCAACAACAAATCCTGACCCAAGCCCAAAGTGAAAGAACATGGTATCAGGTACATGTGCAGTTCTCTTTTGATCACCGCCGCCTAGTCTTGTTGCATTGTTACCTCCTGAACAATTCTGTTGGAGTGGAGGCCCGCAAAGACCACCGTTGCCGCTATACATAAATGGATAATTGTTGTACAATGTGTCAAGTTGTGACCCTGAAGGAATTCTTCCTGACAGACTGTTGTATGACAAATCCAACCAGGCCAAATATGTTAGAGTTGAGAGGCTAGGCGGGATTCCTCCGGAGAGGTTGTTCCTTGACAGGTCCAGTGACTCCAGTGATGGCATAGACCCAATATTGTGTGGAATTTTGCCAGTCAAGTAATTCCATGACAAATTCAGATTCATCAGTCCAACGAGAGAAGTAATCTCATCCGGAATTACTCCAGTTATGTAATTCAAGGATAAGTCAATGGTCACCATGCCATCGAGTCTATCTCCATAATACAGTTCTTGCCGCTTCGTGACCACTGAAAAATTATTGAAAGGTTGTGCTATGTTCCCAACAGAGGCATGCTTCTCTGCCATGCTTTTTAAATTTGACAGATTCCAAGGTATATTGCCTGAAATTCTGTTGCCTGCTAGATTAAAATCATACATTTCTCTAAGATTGGTGATACTCAACGGAAGAGCCCCAGAGAACATATTGTAGCTTAGCCGTAGATACTGTATTTTTACAAAGTCTCCTATCCATGCAGGCAATGTCCCCGAAAACTTATTTCTTGATAGATCCAGAAAATTTATATCCGTGCAGCTTCGCAAAAAAGACGGAAATTTTCCAGAGAACATATTGTTACTCAAAACAATATTCGTTAAATTCCTCATCCGAAGACACTGCGGAAATTTTCCCTCTAAATTGTTGTTGCCTAAATTCAAGTATTGCAACATGTGGGATTTGCAGATTGATCCTGGAATACGTCCAGACAGAGCATTATTCGGGGCTGCGAAATAGAGGAGGTTACTCGGCAATGGAGGTATTACACCGGATATATTGTTTCCATCTAGATGGATATAATTCAGTGACATGATTTCCAGATTTTTTGGCAAGTTTCCGTAAATTTGGTTGTCGGAGAAATCCAAAAAACCAGCCCCTGAAAGTGCCGTAGAAAACCAATCTGGAAACTGATCGGCTATACCCGTGTCTGACATATCAATGAAGTAATTAACAGCACCGGTGAACCGTTGAAGCCAGGAAGGAAAGAGAGGGCCTATTTTGCAGGATTCAAAATATGCGACCTCTAGTCTCAAGGGGGGTAGCCGATCAGGATCTACCACAATCTTCAAGAGATAATTCTTAGATAAATCTATGTGTCGCAAGCTCGTTAAACCTGCCAAGTGTTCTTCCGTGATGACACCTGTCAAGTTGTTGTATCCTAGATCTATGTAAGTAAGATTATTGAGCCTACCAATATCAGACGGCACTGGTCCAGTCAAATTGTTAAAAGAGATGTCGAGAGTGACCAAGCTGCTAAGCTGGGCAATCCCAGCTGGTAGGCTCCCGGTGATACTGTTTCCACCCAAATTCAACACCCTTAGTCTGCTGGACGAGCAGTGCGGGAAGCTCTCATAATACTCTGTCATGTCACCACTCAAGAGACATGATTCAAGGTTTAAGACTTCCAAATTGCATAGGTTTCTCATCATGTTTGGCACTATCACGCTGCCCAAGCGGCCGGTGCCGATATTGAATGAAAAATCAAAGACTTGAAGGGACTTCATTTCTCCCAGCGTGCTAGGAAATTGACCATAGAGATCGTTGTATCCAAGGTTGATTTGCTTGAGGCTTGTCAAGTTCCAAAACCAACAAGACGTGGATGGGTGATCAAAGTTGTTGTCACTGAGATCAAGGCTCACAAGTTTTGTGAGGTTCAAGCCTGGGAGCCGTTGGTTTGCATTTTGAAGCGAGCACTGAGAAAGATAGAGAACTTGCAAACAAGGAATCATGTTGACTATATGAGGCCAGTCATATACCCTGCTGAGATTTACCCCACTCAGGTCAAGATGGTGTAGCAAAGGCAGACGTGTTAACCATGACATGTCTGTTGGTTGCACGCTACTTATGGTGTAGGAAAGGTCAAGGTATTGCAGCTTAGTGAGGTTCCCAAGCTGGGAAGGCAGCGTGCTGTCAAATCTGATGTTGGAGAGGTTCAGATATTTGAGGCTCTTGAGAGAACCCAATAACTCTGAAGAATAAACAACAGTTGGGAAATCTAGCGAGTTGTAGCCGAGATCAAGGTGTTCAAGATGCTCCAGAGAAAACAGAGATGGACTTATCTTGCCACTGAAGTAGGACTGATCATAATACATCTGCTCATCAACTCCAAGTTGCAGCTCGAGGACATGGCCAGTCCGGTTGCTGCACCGGACGCCCCTCCAGCGGCAGCAGTCGCCGCCTCGCCGCCATGAGGCGAGGCGGCCTGCAGGGTCGTTCTTGATGCCGCGTTTGAAGGCCATCAGGGCATCTCGCTCAGGCGGCAAGCAGACGGCGGTGCCGATGCTGGAGGAGGTGGAGAAAGTGGCTGCTGTTACCACGAGGAGGAGCATGAGGAGCTTGGCCGTGGGACGCATGGTGGCTTTGCTGCAGTGTGCACGAGAGAACTGAGCACTCGGATGTCCTTAGCTTTATGGCAGTCGTAGAAAGTCGTAGAAAGTGTCATCCCACTGATGGGGATACGCCGGCCTAACGAGAGATACGGAGACAAAGTCGTGACAATTACATTTGAAAGCAGATTCTGCTTCTTTTTTTTTTGCGAACCAATAGCTCTTTCAATTACTCAGAAGGATTACAATAAGTTTGGATACAGTCCCGGAGGAAACTGGGAATAAAATTAACCCATAAGCACCTCCTCCGATCTTCCGAAGCTTGTGCAGCACATTTGTGGGCAGCTACATTTGCATCACGCCCCACATGCACTAACACAAAACTATCAAAGCTTTTACCCCTATCTGCTATTTCATGGCACACCGAAGCCATATCAGTCCTTGCAAATTGTTCAGAGTTCAGCAGATTCACCACTACCTGGGCATCAGATTCAATACAAATATTTCTATGCCCCAGGTCTGCAGCAAGCTTTAGCCCGTCCCGAATCGCCATAGCCTCCATGGTTCTAGCTGAGTGTGCAAACTCATACCAAATCGCCTGGCCTCGGATAAGGGCACCGGTATGGTTCTAGCAGATTCTGCTTCGGAAAGTCAAAAGATGGTGTAAAACAAGAGCATGACTACTTGGTCAGGTGGGGAGCATGTTCTCCTGGCTTACAAGATGGTGTAAAAAGATGTCATCGAAATAGATGTATCTAGATATATTTGAGTGCTAGATACATCCATTTTAACGACATCTTTTTCGAACAGAGGGAGTAGTTTCTGTTATTTGATTCTTTTTCAAGAAAAATGAGCACATTTATAGACGAGTGAGTGTCATGTGTGGACTTCACGTTCGGTGCAAATACATGTATTCTTGACCTGTGCAAAAAGTGAACATTCGATGCAAAAAGTTGCTACTCTACAAGTCCGACTCCGATCCCTCGTCGATGATGGGCAGAACCCTGCACCTAGACTACTCGACAACACCGCTATGCCCCATGCTGATTTGGCGGTGTCAAACTAACCGAGCTATGCAAACATAATTTATAAACTCGATCGATTTAGCACTGTGGGGTGCAGAATTAACAACGTCCATATTGTGGAGAAATCACCACTGTAAGGCTATTTCCTACTGGTGAAAGAGATAAATATGGTACTCTTTAAGATAAAATATTATCAATATTCAAGCAACTGAAATTATGTATCCATGGAAGACGCATTCAACCTCTGATTTGGGAAATAACAGGTGCATTTCGTCTCTCTCGACAATCCCAATACATCCAGGCAGGGCCGGGCCTGAGATTCGAGTGGCCCGAGGCAAAACGATGTTTTGTGGCCCCTAATTCAAAGTTGATGATAATGATTAATGTATGTATGTATATAAAATGTTATGTCGTGTTACAAGATTCTTCTACTAGCGACGGAATCATGTTGCCACGGTGGCCCGTGGGCGCAATGAGGTGTATTCTCGACGATTGGCCCTCTTACTTCTTAGTTTAACACATGAGTGTTTCGAGAGAACAATCAAGAGGTACCATAGACACCGCACATAATTTAGACTCGGTTCAAGTCATGACCGGTTTTTCTCCCAACTTCTATCCTAACTAAATTTCAGTTTTTCCGAGGTTAATCGGACCATGTATTCATTGTCGAACTACCTTCTGCCACCACTATTTAAGAGAAACTCGACAATTTATCGGTTGGCTTGCACATTGCTATATATGGTCCACTTAGACCCAGCGTGTTGCGTCTTAGCTATGTTTTTCTGACATTACGTTATAAATGTGTTTATCGTATTAGAGTTGATGTTCCGCTCTATTAAATTAGAGCAATTGGTGTGAATGGAACAAAAAAAATCATGGGATCGATAACAAGAAATCTCTCGGTTTTGGCTGAAATATATGGAACAGTCTTGTGGCCCTGCCTCACTTAATTACATTTTTAATCAGGTCATTTAATCACCCCATACTCCCTCTGATCCACTAAAAGTGACATGAGAAATAAAACTTACCTGTACAAATGGTTAGCTGTATCTACGACAATTTTTCTGGACTGGAGGGAGTATTATTTTATTGAACCATCACCTTGGATGTAATAAAAGGAGAAATGGGCCTAAGCCAGCAAAGGAGAAAGCCCAAGTTCTAGCCCACTAGGAATGTAATGCTTCATTGTTTTCTTCTTTGTCTCTTGAAACAGACGAGAGGAAAAGCTCTAAAACTGCATCTAAGCTCTTCCACGGTTCCACCACCGCATATACAATACCTAGCAGGGGCCCCTGTGCTCCCCCCCTTAGGACCAGGCCTGCATCCAAGTGGGATAATCAATTCATTGATTTGGTTAGCACATGGATTAAGAGAGTCTGGAAACAATACTTATATGGAAGTGCTTATTAGAAAAGTATGGTGCTAGAAACAAGTAGACTTGTAATGATATGCATCATCCCAAACAAACAAAACACAATACGCCATGCTACAAAGGCTGTGACACCGCAGTCCACAGTTGTTGATGGCGTGGAAGACGAGAGGCATGACGAGTGGTGTGGCACCTCCACCTATGCTGCCCCACCTCACAGCCAACCCATTGATGGTGACGTTGATCTTGCCGTTAAACATGATGCTCATCCAATAATGGCACGATGCGAATATGGCGAGAGAGAAGCCGATTGGGAAGCATATTTTTACATATGCTTCTACGTTGTCAACGATTGACATGTAACAGAAGGTGGGTGCGGTGAGCATGACGAGGAAGGAACAACTATATCGCGGACCTATTAGGTCAGAAATGGCTCCCATGACAAGCCTAGAGAATATGGAGCCTGAGACAGACGCCATCATAGCATTGTCAACGTCGGCGTTGACAAGGCTAAGGTTGTCCTGGATGATAATCACCAACGGTGGCACAACAATGGTAGTGACAAAGAAGGGCAAGAAAGAGATCCAGGAGAGATAGAAGGTGTGTAGTTCCGAATTCACGAAGGAGAAAAGCGACCTCAGCTTGTTCTGAAAGTCTGTGGGCAGCGAGAACTTGCTCGTCACCACCTGGCCATGAGCGCTGGTCTGCGTCTCCATATCTTCCTCTCTTTTCTTGAGCTACTTTAATGAGTTACACTAGCAACTAAAAGCAGCTAGAGGTTGGGGGTTTGCCGCTGAAAGCCAGCATTGTGCTTTATGGTTTTGATCTTGCACTGTTGAGGCCTTATAGCAGAACATGTATGCGTTTGCTGGCCATTAGAGTTGACATTTGCATTGCGATCAACAAGTCATAGTTCATCATAAGTTTGATTAGCATTGTCTAATATGGGAAGAATGTACAATGACTTACATCTGACGGAGTCATTGACGGTAGTTGGGATTAAATAATGGACGTGCAACAAAGTTGATCAGGAAGAAAGATTTAATTAACAGGATACCATCGGCATCATCGCCGCATCTCCTCCACCCTCAGCCCGTGGGATCGGTCAAGGAGCAGAATATGCACCGTTTCCTCAACACCTTTTTTCTATTCTAGATCGAGCTAACTGTTTTGTAATTCGTCTAAAGTCGGTTTCTTAGACGTTAGATTGTGCCATCCCATGCGCATAGCTAGCTGCATCTCTTGATGATTTGAAGATTAGGTTGCACTCCTTGTTTTATTGGGTTTTTGTTGCAGAATCACCTCTATTATATACTAAAAGCACAATACGGGGGTCTAAAATAGAGACACCACGTTAAGCCACATCATCTGAATAAGTTTGGTAGTTGGATTTAAAATCAATGGCTACGATTTAATGAAATATTATTAGTTACGTAACTAGGTAGAGGTCCGTTTGACACGTCTAAAAAGATTTCCGATGGACAAATTAGCACAACCAGATGACGTGCATATTAAGGAAACTTACATGTGTTGTGAAAAAAAAGGAACGTACATACACCAATTGATAGCTAGCGACTGAACGGTTAACGATTGGCAGCTAAGAATTGAACGTACGTGCACCTAAAACAAGGTCCGTTTGACACGTCTAAAAAGATTTCCGATGGACAAATTAGCACAACCAGATGACGTGCATATTAAGGAAACTTACATGTGTTGTGGAAAAAAAGGAACGTACATACACCAATTGATAGCTAGCGACTGAACGGTTAACGATTGGCAGCTAAGAATTGAACGTACGTGCACCTAAAACAGTCCAGCCTCCTGTACACATAACACGTATACATATCGAATGGTTCTTACTGAAAACTAGCCAGAAATTGAAGGAAATTAAGGAAATCGAAGGAAGCACATCTGAACAAGAAAACAAAGAGTAAGAAAGGGATCTTTTTTTTTGAATGGGCAAAAAAAAAACAAGATCTGATCATGCTAACAAAATCCCCTTCGGCCGTTCGGCGTATCGCTGGCTTCCAGTTTTCTGGAACAGCTCACTAGATTTTGAGTGTTCCGTATTGAGCCTCCTCTTGCGTGCCAGGAGCGTGACTTTTTCTTCTTTGAAATTTCCTACGTCTTTGGAACCAAATTGTGGCTGATTAAAAAAAAAGAAACTCTGTAACCTAACTAGAACGTGGTGTATATTCATATATATATATATGTGTGCATATGATCTAGAATAAAAAAATTAATCACACATGTCACTATAAATTTTAAATTGTCAATACGATGTAGATGAAGTCACGGGTAGATTACTTGAGTCGATGAGTTTTGAGATTGACAAAGTTACAAACTATTAGCTTGCTATCAGCCTTCATATGCAAAAGTACAATCCTCTATAACTACACACATATGCGGCACATCGCAAGTTTGATAACAAAATGAAAAGAAAATCCAAGAGGACCATCAGTTCTATGAGCCCGATAAGCGTTGATCCATAGAAAAACACAAAGAATTAGTCGAGATATTAAGCTTAAATATAGTAAAAAAGATAGGCATGCGAGAAGTTATCAGAAAAGCAAAACATCTGATCATCAGTCTAGCAGACCCTCCTGTAAGTAGATCAATAAAAAAATGTCCATAACTATTAATAAACTAGATCAAAACCAACATATCATGATAATTCTGTTTGGAAAACACAAGTACGATTTTTCGTTGTTGTACTTAAGAAAATTATGGTCAATATATCACAATAAATTAAACTCATCAGAACCGAACGATTTCATGAGTACACTTCAACGTGATATAAAACACCATTCAATGATTAAAGTTTGAAGGATTAAGTTGAACCATGGATATGAAATAAGGGTTGCTCTTATGATATGTCACCGACAATATTTGATTTCTATCAAAAATGACATGTTGCCATTGTCGTTTAAAATATTTCCAGAGTCAATATAGAATTAATGGCACGTCTTAGAAATTTCCTATGGATCCAGGTTTTTACTTCTTAGAACTATAAATCACACTCAATTGGAAATTGAAAATTACGTTGAGTATAACCTTTACAAAATAATCATGTGTAATGAGTTCCTATGGTTTATTATGTTGTCAATAAGCATTATTTAAATTAGCTCCTATGGCTTTTGGTTTGCCAGGAGCTACTTTTTTTTCTTAATAGGAGACATTATTGGAAGTCGCAAACATTTAGAAAACAATATGACATATAATGATACCAAAATAATGTTCCTAACAACATAGTCATGTTTCATGACACGATAAATACAAATGTGCTAGAGCGTATAATTTTGGAGTTAAAGACTGTTTTATTAGGGAACGAGTTAAATCATGTGAGTAAGATAATCAACCTAAAGTATTGGTTGGTATGAGGATGCTGCAAGGATCAATAATAATCACCCAGCGTGAGTTTTGTCCAACACTTGTGAGATTTTTTTTCGATAAAGGGCGCTTTATTACTTAAAAGGTTTAATCGTTAACACCCAGCCTCTGTATAACAAAGATGAACACAGCTGTCACACAGTACACAATCCGAAACTGAATAAAGGTGTATTTGAAATAAAATGTTGACTAGCATTTTTCTAAAAACTATGTACCATCCAAGTATTTGAAATAAAATGTTGACTAGCATTTTTCTAAAAACTATGTACCATCCAAGTATTTTATTAATATATTATGTCACGTAAAACTATGTACCATCAAAGTTAATGTAATTATTCTGCACATAAAACTAAAATGGTATCATTGAGAAAGTGCAATGAAATATAGGGGATGAAGAGAAAGAGAGTAAAAATGTATTACACTACCACTAGCCACGGTAATAAAGTAAAAGTCATTCTAGAATATGTGAAATGGTTTTGTTTGCAAATGTGAGAACACCTCCTCCCCTTAAATTAAAAGGTTCCACGCTTCCGATGTTTATTTACCCCAAATCCATGACAGTATTAAAATGATATGATTTATGTTGTCATATTTACACTATGCATAAAGAAATTTAGTTTATAAACATACTGAACACGCCAAATAAGATGCCCTCGCATTGAGAGGGCCACCTTGCTAGTTTTTTATAAAAGAAATATATAAATGCCGTGAAGATGCACGAAGAGATTAAGGGTGCACTAAAAAACAAAATAATAAAGAGAAAAAAGACCCGTCACATTTATCAATCACTCGCAATTAATAGCATGACTCTAACCACCACCAAAGACATCACCCGGATTAGAAAACATGTTTCTTGAAAAGCACGCCTCCAAGAAGAAAACAATACACAAACATTGTCGTTGCCCGATAAAAAAATCTTAGGTTTTGATCCTCGAAAAAATCTGGGTTATAATGTCTTTAACAAGGACATTACCAGGCACAACCATAATGGTTAGATATTACGTTTTCACTCTAAAAAACAAGACTCTTTCCTCGAGTAGCACCCCAAAAAATAAAGTCCTCCAGTGGTGCCGCCTGCCTTGTTACCAGGTTGTCGCCTCATGGTCCTCGACCTCGCCGTGCTTATCCTTGCCACAGCTCCCCATCCGCGGAGACCAGGCCGGTGGGGGCATGAGAGAGTGGGAAAAGGCTTTTTTTTAGTTGGGCTGACAAGTGGGTTCAGGTCCACGTTAACAAATTGGCCCTAAAAATGGGTCTCACCGGTTAGAATTCGTGTCAATTCATGTTTTAATTCGTAATGCGTGCTTTTGGTAAATATCAGACCAAAATGTGATGGGTTTTTGCGATTGACAATTGACACCTAAAATGGTGGTTTTTAACATTTTGCACCAAAGTGATGTTTTGTGCTAAAAATCTTTATTTGTTCGTGTTTTAGTTGCTTCACCTGAACCGGATTTTAGTTTGTTAATTACACTGTTATTATTATGTTTGTAGAAGATGTTACACGCTTATCCTAATTCACAGGAAACTAGCTCCGTCAAACTTCGGTATCCAAACAAGGTCTGAGCTGAAATACATCGAATAAAACTCGTAGAAAATTTACCTCTACAATGCACACATATTTCCTGGGCCGTACTGGGTCGTGCATTTTGCATCGCCCATTACATTCGTCCTCTAAAATGGGCCTAGTAATAACTTCTATAATCGGCCCAACCAACGAGTCCACCTCCTCGTCCTTGGCTCCGGGGAGGGTCACCGGCGCCGGCGTGGTCCTCGCCGCACCGCTGCATACTAGAGCTCCAGCACGACGACTGGAATTCGTCAAGAGGAAAAAAAAAGGGTTAAGCTGAAGAAAAAAAAAACAAAAATGCGACGAGCAGGCACGCTAAGCTAGCTTACAGTCCGAATCCGTGGTGATGTTGGAAATAAGCACGATGGTGCACATCCGCGCTTTAGGAAAACGTATGCGTGTCCGTTTACGAGTGGAATACGTGCATGTAAGATTAGCAATAGGATCAAGTACGAGTCCTAGATGTATTAGGATTCCTAGTACTAGTCCAAGTCGCTAGTCCCTTTGTGCGGACGTGTATAAAATTACCCGCAGGACTGCTGTTTGTAATCACCAGATTAAGAAAAGAAAGAAAAAGAGCAAGGCTCGAGCCTCTGGTCACCAAATCGTTGCTTCCGTGTGTGCCTGATTAGTACTAGCTGAAATCGATCGACCGTACTGATCGGAGAGCTTGGTTTGCACGTACGTGTATCGCAGCGGATTGGAGTACGCGCGTCGTCGTATACGTCGGAAAGTACTCGACGTATAGGGGCAGATCCTACAAGTGGTATCAGAGCCTGGTCAAACGACGACGAGGAAACGAAGAAGGAGAAGACAGCGGCGGCGGCGAAGCAGGCGCTATTAACGTCCGAAGGTAGCGGCAAGCCGCTTATGATGATGTCAAGAACAAGTATTATGCCGATTCAGTATCCAATGCTGACCGACACAAATTATGTGGTTTGGGCCACGAAGATGAAATTCATCCTCCGAAACCTCCGTGTCTGGAAAGCTATAAAAGGCGATGACGCGGTGGACGACGAGGTTGACGATGGCGCCATGGCTGCTCTCTCGCAGTCCGTACCAGATTCCATGGTGATGACTCTTGCCAATTACGAGACGGCGAGTGAAGCGTGGGAAGCAATACGGGAGATGCGAGTCGGCGAAGATAAGGTGAAGCGTGCCCGTGCACAAGTGCTTAAGAGGCAGCTTAACAAGTTGGAGATGTCCAAAGAAGAAACGATCGCTGAGTATTCTGAGAAGCTAACAAACTTGACAAGTGAGATTAAATCTCTCGGAGGATCCGTCACGGATACATATATCGTCGAGAAGCTGTTTTCATCGGTCACCGACAAATTCACGAGTATTATCGGGACGATCGAGCAGTTCAGCGATGTCACAAAGATGACGGTGCCTGAATCGATCGGAAGATTGAGGACACACGAAGAGAATCAGAAGGGAAGAAAAGAGTTCCAGTACGATGATGAGAAACTCATGTATTCTCAAGCTGATCTTGAAACTCGACTTGCTAAAGAGCGGAAGAAAATGAAGGATAAGCAACGCCCAGCGAAAAAGTACATCGCTGAGCAGGACGATGATGAGCAAGAAGACGATGAAGAAGAAGAGGAGGATGACGATACTCCACCGAGAAGGAAGTTTGACATAAAGAAAGTAAGGTGTCATAACTGCCGAGAATTCGGGCACTTCAAGTCTGATTGCCGAAAACCATCGAAGGAGAGGGCTCTCTTAAGCCAGGAAGAAGACGATAGTCCGATGAACCTGATGTGCGAACTGGTGGACGAGGATGATCCAGTTCTTCAAGTGGTGGCTAAAGAAACTGACACGCTTGTGGAAGAGAAAGTTTGCATTCAAGTGCCGCAAACTCGTGTCGATGCTACTGACACGGGAGGTGACTCAAGAACTCATGCCGATAGTATTGGTATGAAGGCGTACATGGCGCCAGAAGTCCATGATGGGCGGCGTAGTGTCGCGTCGAAGGAAAAAGAAGTAAAGGCGTACATGGCGCCAGAAGTCCATGATGTGCGGCGTAGTGTCGCGTCGCAGAAAAAAGAAGTCAAGACGTACATGGCGTCAGAAGTTCACGAAGTGCGGCGCATCATGGTGTCGCAGGGTAGAGTGAGGCGCATTGTTGCGTCATGGGGCAAACCTGTCGTTATGGAAGAAAGAAACAGCGTGCCAGAATGTAGTCCAGAAAAAGGAGAAGGGGACTCATGGTTCACCACATGAGGGGCTACGGTCAGAGGAAGTCAAAGGGGCGCCCAACCCAGAAGACGGCATGCAGGGAACGCAACAAGGAGTACCTATACCGCCAGGAAGTGTTCAAGGGGAAAGGAAGCACGCTGAGGAACTAGCGAAATTTGAGGATACCAATACGATAGAGTATTGGCGTGAAGCATTGTCGTTGGAAGAAGAGCGACAAGACGAAAGTGAGATGCATTTTGCGCGGCTACATTTGTTCAAGGTAATTATTCCAGAGATGAAACCAATAAAGTATACGGAAGATTGCTTCAAAGGCACTGAAGCAAATATGACGTTTGAAGACGTCGACAAGAAAGATTGTTGCCGTCAAAAAGAAGATGAGTCGACAAATGCAACGTCGATGTCATGGATGCCAGCAGGAGCAACGAAAATAATGTCGATGATGAAGACTGAAGCGGCGAAAGAAATGTCAACGGTAACACCTACGCGAAGCAACCGACGTATTTGGAACCGATGAAGATGTGAAGCACAAGTCGTGCTTAGGGGGGTGAATGTTGGAAATAAGCACGATGGTGCACATCCGCTTTAGAAAAACGTATGCGTATCCGTGTACGAGTGGAATACGTGCATGTAAGATTAGCAATAGGATCAAGTACGAGTCCTAGATGTATTAGGATTCCTAGTACTAGTCCAAGTCGCTAGTCCCTTTGTGCGGACGTGTATAAAAGTATCAGCAGGCCTGCTGTTTGTAATCACCAGATTAAGAAAAGAAAGAAAAAGAGCAAGTCTTGATACGAGGCTCTGGTCACCAAATCGTTGCTTCCGTGTGTGACTGATTAGTACTAGCTGAAATCGATCGACCGTACTGATCGGAGAGCTTGGTTTGCACGTACGTGTATCGCAGCGGATTGGAGTACGCGCGTCTCGTCGGAAGCTCGTCGTCGTATACGTCGGAAAGTACTCGACGTATGATCCACTGAGCGTGTTGCTGTGCCTGCGACGATCGAGGACGACTGCGCGACGGCTCGTCGGAGCAGCTCCCTCATCCTGGCCACGATCACCCTTCTCCGATCCGCCGCCACGCCCTTAGATGACAAGTCCGACTCTGATCCCTCGTCGATGATGGGCAGAACCCTGCACCCAGACTGCTCAACACCACCGCTGTGCCCCATGCCGATTTGCTGTACTGCTCGACCGATTAAGCACCGTGGGGTGCAGAGCTAACAAGGTAAGCAGGAATCGAGCGGCGGCTTGTCTGTAATATTTTGCAGTAGCTAGCTCACTCCTCCACATGCATATATAGATGTTTGGGCATCATGCATGTTCTGGTTGACCTAGTCACAGGGGCGGAGGCAGGATGTCCTTATTTTTGCTGTTAGGGGGGCCGGCTTGCTTAATTTTTCTTCTAATGAGCACTGTTCATAGATTTTTAGGAACAAATCCTTGGTGTTAGGGGGGCCAGGGCCCCTGCTGGTCCCCCCCTGTCTCCGCCACTGCCTAGTCAGCACAGCATCAGCTATACGAATCTTAAGTTTTTTTCTTAACACTGCACCGAATCTTAAGTTGGTGTACATAATAAACATAAACTCTGGAGAAAAATGAAAAGAAACAACAACTGCGCCGCGCGGCAAAGTCGTGCCGTTGGAATCTACCTCCTGAACAAGACCCAAAGGAAACCAATCGCGTAGGTAGCTATGAAGCCTAAAACAATTCGTACGACTCGAAGGTCCTGGGAGATACCGAACGCAAACGAACATGCCGCTGTTAATGCGAGGAACATGATCGCTAATCTTATGGCTAGCAAGGAATTGGGGGACGCACCTTTACCCATGGTCACCAGTGCTACCTGCAGTGTAATCGCAGACGCGAAAGTAATTGTGTTAAACATCAAGTAAAGGACCGCAGCCGGACCAGGACTTGGAGCAGCATTAGATGACTTCTTCCAAGGAAAATCGACACCGAAGTCCATGGGCACCCACGCGGGCGGATGTATGATCGCCGTGAATGCCATGTTGACCAAGAGCGCGGCCACCGCCATGAGCCAACCACGCATACTGTCGAGGAACCTCCTGTCTTCATCAGCTCCTCGATCGGAACATGCTTCATCGCAGCTGGCAGCAGCTTGCCGAGCTGCTAATGCTGCTGCATCGGCACGTCCGGCAGCGGATAGTCGGTCTTGGTCTGTTGCATCAACAGCATCGCGGCCTGCTGCAGCACAGCGAACGGAAGATTTACGAGCTGCCAAAGCTGCTGCTTTTGCAGCGGACCTCGCACCGACATGATCGGCAAAAGCTTTTCGAGCTGCAGCTCCGACCCCGTGGCAGAACAAGGCACGGCAGATACGGCTGCTGGGAGCATCTACCAGATCCGCAGCGACAGCATTGTCGCGAGCGGCGACGAAGCGGGCAGCAGCTTCTTCAGCCGCCCGTGTTTGTGCTGCGGCTTCCACACATGCCGCATCACACTCGCTAACAACATCTTCAGCTTTGACTCTCATAGCGCCAAGGGTGGGGATTTGTACGGCAGCATGATTATCCATAGTTGCCTCTCCGTATTGGTGAACTATGGATGTTTACACTTCACAGACACCATGCCGCCTTTATATAAACTAGCACGGTGGCCCTCTCAAATGCGAGGGCATCATCTCTAATTAATTGATTGAAAGTATTCGAAAAGTAAAAATATGATATTATTGCTATCACTTTATTTCCAATTATAAACAAACGGAAGTGTTTAACAACTACCGGAAATGTTTGGGTTAGCAATCACTTACGTGAGTCGCATCCTTGAATTTCAAGGTCAAATGATATCATGCCATATGTTGAAACACCCATGTAGTAATATTGGATCAGTACGCTAGGTTAGTTATCTTTGATGTAAATATTGCGGAATTAAGATAAAATGGTTTATCTCCTTTATTGCTAGGTAGGCCATATTATATATTAGAATTATCTTGTTTTGATGTTTCTTCCTCCACTTTACTCACTCTGTGTCACAATGCTCAACACTTTACAAACATGAACATGAAAAACTTTTGCATATCATTTACATTTTTCTAAGAATATGCTGCTAAGAATAAATTATTTTGTTCTAAGCTTACTCCATAGAATGTTTATACGTTAGAAGTCAAAGTTAGATAAGTACGACTGTAAGTTTTCGAGACTTCTCAACTTACTCTGATCTTCATTCAATGATTCTACACATGAAACATGCATTTTCCACGTTATGCAAAATGACTATGTGGCTCGGATAGCATAATTCAAGATTATTAATCAGTTGTAAATGTTCTTGTACAATTGAAATAAAATGTGATCTTATGTTATTTTGTTAATTACTTGAGAGAAATACGCATACGATAGTCCAAATATGTCTACCTTAGCAATTCATAATAATTAAGTGTACAGTTTTTAGGTTCTTAGATTAAAAATAGTATTATCACTCTGTGCTTGGATATAAATATAAAACATATCAAGCGGAATCTATGTTGAGTTAACTCTGTGTGAATCCTTAAATCAAAATAGTTTATAGTATGAGGGAGATTCTCGTCGATATTATGACTAACATCCTATCCTCATCATTTTAAATGTTTGACGCTTTGTGTCTTGTTAAGTCGTTTTCTCCGTTCAAGCTCAGCCTTGTGTATGATTAAGTCTATAAGTTTCATAGTGTGAGGGACAATCACGTCGATAGTGCGACTAATGTTGTGACTCCATTTATATTAAAACTCCGCGACTTTGAGTTTCGATCATCTGCATGCGTTTTGTGAGAGTGTTGGTCTCTGTAAGGTCAAATGAATCTATCATTTATGCATACTCAATAATAGAAAAATTGTACGACGTGTGACTAATGTCGTGACTTCATTAATTTTAAAATTCCACAACTCTAAAACTTCTGCAGATGTTTATTGATTTTAAAATTTTCATTTGTGTACTCAATCATATAGACACACGTACTCCCTCCATTCACAATTACCCTATGATCTGAATTTTGTAGTCAAGATCAAACTTTATAACTTTTGATCAAATCTATCGGAAATCAATATCTAAAATACACAATCGATATAAAATGCATTTTCATATGATACCAATTTTAATATAAAATATTGATATTTATTGCTACACCTTTTGTTAGACATTATAAATTATAAATAATGCTAAGCTTTGGTCCCAGCTACATAATGCATGGTAATGGAAAATCGAACCATGTTGACCTTATGACTTTTTTTCCATTGTCACGTACATGTCTCAAGTAAGAAAAAGAGAGTACTCGCATGTACATGCTAGTCAAAATCTATTATCAACACGATAGATTTGTTTGCTGATCGGTTTGATACAGCTGATATACGACTGGATGTTTAAATCTCGCCGGCCGAGATAATCTGTACCCAGTTAGTTGGAATTGATCCATACGGGGAAAATCAGTTAGCAACCTAACAAATCTGTCCGAGTCCTATGATTATACGTCTTGACATTTCCTTTTTTTTTCTTTACATCTATCACGTTGTAGGTCCACATGTTTCACATATATCTCATGTATGTTACGCGTAATATTTCCACTAAATCCTAGCCATAGATTTGAGATCTAACTACTAAAATTAATTAAGATGATGTGGCTTAACGTGGTGGCTCTATTTTTACCTCCGTATATTGCTTTTAGTATATAATAGACATCTTCACCTCCCTTACGTTGACTCAGCTTGGCCTTTGAGTTGGCAAAGACAGCTAGCTCCTAGCTGGATTACCCAATATAAAAAAGCTACTGTACTAGATTACTGGTGCACTTGTGGGTGGAAAATCATTGTAATAATGTTGCTAATTCTGGTTGAGATCTCCATTTTTTTTGTCACAGGACAGAGCCAAGTCAACACTTTGTGGGATTTATTGTATGGACATTAATTATGAGCCTGTAATTGGATGATGCTAGGATGCCGACAAGACAAGTTGAGGAGGTGATAATTTACTATTTATATGACTATTTTAAGAATAAGGCTGTATTATGAGCTGATCATGCGGAAGGAATACATAGTAGAGAGCATATTCAGTGAACAACCCTGCTTTGGTGCGCAAAATTGTAAGCCGCAATCGATATGCCCATTTCACATTAGCACTTCGATTCGTAAAATAGGTCCTGAAGCTGTAAATCGGCTGGTTTCGTTCTTATGAATGGAGCTGGGGCGTGGCTCTCTTTATCTATTTTTCTTTGTAAAATAGGAGCTGATGTGGGAAGGGATCACATGTGGGCAATTTTGACAAATTTGACCCTTTTTTGAATTTATTTCACAAAATGGACCAAAATTTAAAAAAATTGCGAATCTAACCCTTTTGCATGGCACCAGCCCCCCGGGTGCCGTGTTCTACTATACAACGCCGCAGTACAACTCATCGTGGACCTCGACACGTCGATTAGACAGGCCTCACGGGTCGTGACCATGGCGCCCCGGGTCAAGGCGTTGTGCTAGTGACCACGGCGCCCTAATCTAGGGCATTGTGCTACCGACGCCAACCTTAACAATTTCTTATCTGGTCCAGGTAGTACACGAAGTATGTCGTACCCAGTGGTCTGTGGTCTGCTCCATTCGCCATCGGGTATTGAGTTCAAGTCCAATTTTTGCATCATTTTTTTCCCGATTTTTTGTAAATTTTTCTTTTGCTGTCAACCAACATATATAGTATGGTACACAGAACATAAAAATATTTTGGAAGCCTAACTAAGTTTTGGGGGCGGCTTCTCCAGGAAGCCGTTTTAAAGCCCAAAAGAATTGGGCCTAAATGGGTCGAGCCCGACGAAGCAGGTGAGACTTAAAAGTGTAGAGCTCCCGAACCATCCCTTAACACAGGAACTCGGTCTAGGCTCGAATTCTACAAACCGCGAGCTAGAGAGAGAGAGTAGTCGCCGAACCGTATGGCACTTGTGATCTCGAATTCTACAAATCATGTCTGAAGCCATCTGCCACTTGGCCGGCCGGGGGAAGAGAGAACATTAGCGTGTGTATAAGCAACTAAGCAGATAGTGTCAGCAGCAAGGGCGCACAGCTGTTAGCTGCGTCTAATTTGGGTAACCAGTCGACGTGGAATTAGTTGCGTACCCCGTTTGTGAATATTGCTCGTGCTCTTTCGCTTTAAGAATGTTCTAGGTCGTCCTACAGTTTCTATTCCTAGGAATTGCGCGTGAATACCTCGGATTTTCGGTACGATGAGGGGAGTGAGGACTATATATATATATATGCTGCTGCTCTGCAGTAGTCTCCATGCACATCTATCAGAGAGCTAGCCTAACAATGGAGAACCTGAAGATGTCCTCCGCCGCGCCGTCGTCGCACAAGACGGCCCGTGACGTCCGCTTCCTGCTGGCGCCGCCGGGCCCCGCCGCCAACGACCTCGCATACGGCTGCCAGGGCGTGCTCCGCAGGGTCGTCCTCCACGCCGGCACGGAGCTCGGCGTTAGCCTCTTTGCGCGCGGAGCTGCACCTGCACGCCGCCACCACCATCCGGCGGTTGGGAGGAGCAGGATAGTAAAGTACAACTCCGGCGCTGCGGTGGTCGACGAGAGGCGCCGGCCGCGCTCGCGCCTCCGCCTCGCCTGTCACCAGCAGGGACTAGATCATCCCGGCAGCCTGCAGCGCCGGATGGAGCTCCTCCGGGTCCACTGCCAAGGGCTCGGTCTCCGTCCGGACTACTTCGACGGCAACCACGAGGACATCGACTTCCACACCCACGACGACCACTACCCGCCATGCTCCGGCACGACCCTCATGTTAGGCCTGTCGCCGCCGGCCTCTTCACCGTGCTCCGACATGGAGGTCGACGCATGAAACGTACTTGTCTCAGACGTACGTACGTGGGCTGCCGCTAGCTGGTCACTAGACATCAGCTCCATGGACCATGTACGACGTCGATTCGAGCTCCTCGTTCTCCCTGCATGGATATGCATACATATATACACGAACTGCTGGATTGGAGCAACTTAATTAGTAGATTTTCAGAACGGTGTGAGGATGTGTCACTACAGGAGTAACAGCCCAGCCCGACGGAACCCTCGGCCTAAGTGAGCCCGACGGCCACCGTCGGCCTAAGGCCGTCGGGCTGTGATCCATCGGGCTCACGCCGTGGCCGTCGGCGTCGCAAATACCGTCGGGCTCATAGTGAGCCCGACGGTATAACCGTCGGCCTTATAACTACAAATTTAGTCAGCAATGCCGTCGGGCTCATAGATGGCTCTACCAATTTTTTTTTCAAAATTTTTTTTTCAACTTTTTTATTATTATTTTAACTCCAATTTAGTCATATATTTAATTTCATATCACACACTTAATCATAATCTTAGCTCAAACTATCCACTCACACACTTAATCATAATCTTAGCTCAAACTATTCACCCTTAGTCAAACTTCCCAGACGGTCACCCATCTTTAGAGTGCTCCAGGCCAAGCACGCTTAACTATTGAGTTCTATTCAAATGAGATTCCAGTTGAGATGTCATACCTTGTTGCTATTAGTATGATAGCAATCATATTAACCCTCATCTCAGATATTATATTTTTTAATCTTTAAAATTTCAAAAATAAGATTTGAATAAACAAAATAACTATGTTTAATAATACTTGAATAATAATAATAATAATCAATTATTTTATTTTTGTTTTATCTTTTCCTTTAATAAGAAATAATTCATATCTTCATATTGATATATCAGAATTTAATAAATAAAATGTCTATATCGATCATAAAAATGAGAGGAATCCAAATATGACATCCATGCCATCATTTTCATAATGAATAATGTCAAAATGGAGAGCACTTTTTCATAATGAGAGGGTTTCTTTTTTTGAGTACTTTTTCATATTTTTCCATTTCTTTCAAAAAACGGTCAAAATGGAGAGCATGGCTATTCATCAAAAGTGGTCGAATTTTTCAAAACTATTGACGGTTCTATGTTGTAACCACTACTTGTGTACCTTAAAATTATTTTTGTAAGAACTTCAGAGCAAACTATCACACAGTTGTAGTTCAAATTTGAATTACTTCCGGAAAATTGACATAAAGTCAATTAAAGAGGCAAATTTAGATAGAAAGCAAGGAAAATCCTCATATTAAGATATTATCCATAAAATATGTTCTACTCTTTGTGAAAATTAAATGGGTGTCACTTTGGACCATATTTTATGTACTTGCTTCACAAAAAAAGTCATTTTTCACACTTAAAAAATGGAAAATGATATTTCTAAAAAGAATTTTGAAAATCGCTTCGGTGACGTTGTTTCCCATACCATGACACACATATGTGCTGAATATGGGCACTTTATCACAAACTATGACATGATAATGGTCATACATTGGTCATTTGTCTTGAAACCTATGCATGTTTATAGATGTTTGACATTTTTGTGAAGTTTCGTTTTGAAAAGTTTGCCAAAAATCAAGTTTATCATTTTTCCTATTAACTAGTACACGTAAAAGGACTTCATGCCAAAGGGTTTCTTTTTTTGAGTACTTTTTCATATTTTTCCATTTCTTTCAAAAAACGGTCAAAATGGAGAGCATGGCTATTCATCAAAAGTGGTCGAATTTTTCAAAACTATTGACGGTTCTATGTTGTAACCACTACTTGTGTACCTTAAAATTATTTTTGTAAGAACTTCAGAGCAAACTATCACACAGTTGTAGTTCAAATTTGAATTACTTCCGGAAAATTGACATAAAGTCAATTAAAGAGGCAAATTTAGATAGAAAGCAAGGAAAATCCTCATATTAAGATATTATCCATAAAATATGTTCTGCTCTTTGTGAAAATTAAATGGGTGTCACTTTGGACCATATTTTATGTACTTGCTTCACAAAAAAAGTCATTTTTCACACTTAAAAAATGGAAAATGATATTTCTAAAAAGAATTTTGAAAATCGCTTCGGTGACGTTGTTTCCCATACCATGACACACATATGTGCTGAATATGGGCACTTTATCACAAACTATGACATGATAATGGTCATACATTGGTCATTTGTCTTGAAACCTATGCATGTTTATAGATGTTTGACATTTTTGTGAAGTTTCGTTTTGAAAAGTTTGCCAAAAATCAAGTTTATCATTTTTCCTATTAACTAGTACACGTAAAAGGACTTCATGCCAAAGGGTTTCTTTTTTTGAGTACTTTTTCATATTTTTCCATTTCTTTCAAAAAACGGTCAAAATGGAGAGCATGGCTATTCATCAAAAGTGGTCGAATTTTTCAAAACTATTGACGGTTCTATGTTGTAACCACTACTTGTGTACCTTAAAATTATTTTTGTAAGAACTTCAGAGCAAACTATCACACAGTTGTAGTTCAAATTTGAATCACTTCCGGAAAATTGACATAAAGTCAATTAAAGAGGCAAATTTAGATAGAAAGCAAGGAAAATCCTCATATTAAGTTATTATCCATAAAATATGTTCTACTCTTTGTGAAAATTAAATGGGTGTCACTTTGGACCATATTTTATGTACTTGCTTCACAAAAAAAGTCATTTTTCACACTTAAAAAATGGAAAATGATATTTCTAAAAAGAATTTTGAAAATCGCTTCGACGACGTTGTTTTACATACCATGACACACATATGTGCTGATTATGAGCACTTTATCACAAACTATGACATGATAATGGTCACACATATGTGTTAAAACTATTGCATATTTGTATATGATTGATATTTTTTGTAAAGTTTTGTTTTAAAAAGTTGCCAAAACTCAAATTTATCATTTTTTTAAAAACTAGTACACGTCAAAAGACTTCATGCCAAAGGGTTTCCTTTTTTTAGTATTTTTTCATATTTTTTTTGAATGTAATCTAATTTTTTGAGAAAAACTGAAAAACTGTATAGTGAGGCCGACGGTTATACCGTCGGGCTTACAATGTGATCTAATTTTTTGAGAAAAACTGAAAAACTGTATAGTGAGGCCGACGGTTATACCGTCGGGCTTACAATGTGATCAGGTCGCTTCGTCCAGGACGCCCACGCGGGGGAGACGGGGGGAGAAGTCCGACGGTGTTTTGACGCCGACGGTGGCCGTCGGGCTCACATTAGAACGCCGACGGTGTTTTGAGCCCGACGGTGTTTCTCTGGCCGTCGGTGCTAGATTGTGACGCCGACGGCCCCGACGTTTGGCCGTCGGCGTTATAATTGCCGTCGGGCTGGTCTGCCACTCCCGTAGTGTGTGATAGGCGACCATGCCAGTACGTATGTAATGTTTGTTGAAATCTATGGTTTCTTTGCATGTTAGTCCTACATTATTATAACATAAAGTATTGGTCAAAGTCATATCTTAACGAATCGAAATAGCTTGTCTCATGTTCAAAACAAAAAATAGCATGCACTCCCTCCGTCCATAAAAAGATGTCTCAACTTTATTTAAATTTGCATGTATCTACATATGGCTTAGTGTGTAGATGATACATGCAAATTTGGACAAAATTGAGACATCTTTTTATAGACGGAGGGAGTAGCATATTGAAGAAAGAGGGCATGCAACTGATATATCCTGACCATCTTCGATAGGGCCCTTCCTGCGGTGACTTTGCTCTTAGGTGTTCTCGGAGGTGTCAGTGAGCTAATTAGACGCAGGTCAACTTTCCTCTTGTGCAAAGTCAACACCAGCAAAACTTTTTTTTTGGCTAAGTTTGGAAAATGCAGCACCTACATTTACAAAATCCACCATACTGTCAAATTCAAGCTTGTGAAATTTTCAAAGTTACTACTAGATTTTTTAAAATTTAAAATTTCCAAAATCCATTAGAGCCATTGCAATTTTGGAAATTAAAAATTGGAATTTTACGCTATTGCAAATTGGAACCTCCAAAGTTTGAAACTTCTATGGATTTCAACTTATGTGAGAAAAATAGAAAATTCCAATTAAGATAAGAAGAAACATAAAATTTAGTTAAGACGTGCGTGCACGTGCAAGGCTACTAGTTTGTGAAAAGCAACACGTACGTTCCCAGATGTTTGGGCTGTCAAAAACTTAAAATGCATATTTAAAGGACACCGATATAAACTGGGCCATATGTGCCTAGCATTTCACTATTAGCTGAGCTCACTTGATTTCTTCGGCCCATTACTGTCGACCAGGCCGGATTGATTTTGCTAGCCTAGGACCTGCAGGACACGTGCGGGACCTCGGACCTCAAACGAATTTACTCCACCAGTAGGTTAATTGCTCGCCGGAGAGAGATCGCCGTCGTCCGTCCATCGTCTAGAGCTCCAGCACGACGACTGCAAACCCGTCAACAACTATCAGCACAGGTCGATCGAGCATGCACGTACGGATGGGGGATCGAAAGAAGCATTCAAGAAGATGCAACGGCGAGCTAGCTAGCTTACGTACAGTCGGGATCCGTTGTGATCCAGCGAGGTTGGTGTTGCGGCATCGTCGTCATCCTGCTGCTGGCCGTCGTCGGCTCTGTAAACTGTGGGGACCTTGCCGGCGACGGGAGGAAGACGTCCGGCCGGCTGCCGAAGCTGTCCCCGCCGGATGACACCGACGACGCCGCTGAGCGCCGGCTGTTGAAGCTCACCACCCTCTGGAAGTATATACACCTCAGTTAAGCTAGCTAATTAAGATTGATTCCAGGCACCATGCATGCCTAGACGATATATAATCAAGTTATTAATTACCTTCCATTTCTTGGTGGTGGCCAACACTCTGGACGAGCGCAGGAGCTGGGACTGTGCGACGGCTCGTCGGAGCAACTCCCTCATCCGAGCCACGATCGCCTTCCTACGATCCGTAATGGTAGTAGTTGTCATCACCTCCGACGAGCCTGAGTCCGGCTCCGAGTCCTCGTGGATGACGGGCAGGACGCTCCACGACAGATCCACACCTCCAACACTCTGTACCATCTCGATCACCGGATCTTTCAAGCAAAGGAACTACGTATATATATACTCAGCGAAAGTGTAATGCACTTTCACGGATGGATTTGACTACAATCTTGCTAGCAAGCAAATGAGGAATCAATGGGGTGCCCGGCGGCAATGGTGTACACTCCACACCGTCGACATGCATCATCTTCATACATATATATATCATGCATGTTCTGCAGACAGTCACCAAGCAGCAAGCATGCATGTCTTCTTAATCTTCTTAGCATGCATGCATTCACTGACTGGCTGGCACACATAAACGCTGGAGCAAATGCACACAGTAGGTATAACTGGTTATCAGTTCAGTATACGGCCGGTCCAGCATCGACCTCGAGCAGGCGATATGCATCTGCTTTCCGAGATCTAGCTCTCGTCTGCTTGCACGATCTGGTGAATGAAACCAACCAACTGATCACACAAGTCACTGGCCGGAGTTTATTGATCACAAGTCACTGGCCGGCTGACGAGATATATGGACGCACACCGGTGCCAATGTACGCAATAATTAGCGTGTCTGTTTATTTCTAGCGTCAGAACCAAAGTTTGGTGGGAGTCTAGAGCATATATAAGTTTTCTTGAGTTTTTACTTCTGCTGTATAGATTTATCATCTCTAACTTTCAATGCAGTGAACTGTTTCATTACCAAGAAACCATACATCAAATATATTTCATAGTGGATGTAGTGATGTTGATTTTAAAATTATGGACGCCTTTGTATTTTCTGTAAACTTTGTCAAAGTTTACAAAGTTTGATTCCCGATCGAGGAAACTAATATGCATTGTACCTTAATTCTTTAACATGGTGTGAGGGTACATGTATATACCTAACAAGTGAGGAGGGCCTATGTAAACATAAGATTCAGAAAACCCATATGTAAAAAAGACACCCGAACAGGATAATACTGCCGGTTTGTATACTAGCTACAAGAAACAAATACAGACTTTATTTTGCCCCTCAAGAAAACAGAAAATCCTAGCCGCCGATTGTCCCTTGTGTCTATGTTCTAGATTGACGGGTCCCTTTCTCCTTTGCCGCTATGGCGGTGCGGACTTCGGATCTACGCTTGACTTGAGTTGTAATTATATCTCTAAAATTAGAGTTTGATCGTCCGGCATGATGTTATGGTGCTATGGCGGTGTTGTGGGGGACAAGAATAAGTTTTTACCGTCTCCTTATCCACCTCTTCGGCGGCAAATGTCATTGGTGGCGTTGACGAGGACATAAAATCTTCTGATCTCTGCTCACTTGGAGGGGTAGCCAAATCTACATACATGTTGGACCAATTTATGACACAAAATGAGAATATAAAAAACTCCCCCATACGATATGGCTTATTATTGGCTGTGTGCATCGCTTGATAGAGAGGTCGGGATTACCCTTTTCGAAAAAAACAACGATATGGCTTATTTCGTAGCCAAGCATTAGATGACAGAGTATTTTTTTAATTCCATCCCAAGATTTGGCATCAGTTGATGTTGTCCGAGTTCCTTTCTTACTTTGTCACTCTAATTTAATTAGCACCCACCACAACGAAGGGAGCTAATATATATGTTACTCTTATCTCTTCATTTTTTGCTAACATTTTGTAGGAGAAGAGATACTAGCTAATGTCCTACTAGTCGTATCTCTTCTTTTAGCATAGACCTTCAAGGCTTCAACATGCCCTCTATAGAAGAAACACAACATCAAATAGCCAGAGGCACTGACACACATAAACGCTGGAGATGAAATTGACTGAGAGTTGCTACTTGCTAGCTAGTGATCAGGAACCGAACATGTATGTTCGCTACGGCCAGTTCAGGCTCCAGGATGGATATGTATCTACTTTCTAGATCTCGCTCCTGTCTGATTGCTCCGGCTGAGGAGAGTAATTAACAAAGCTAGCTCCCAGAACGCGTGGGGCTGTTTGGTTGGGCTTTTTTTTTCCTGGCTTTTGGCTTTCGGGTAATAAGTCATAAAAGCGCCTAAATAGGTTTTTTTAATTTTGATTTTGGCTTATACTATCATCTAACAATATCCAATTAAAAGCGGAAATCACCTATTTAGATACTTTTGTGGCTTATAAGCCAAAATCCAAAAGCCAGAAAAAAAAGTAACCAAACAGCCCCTCACAGTGTGCTAGTTAGAATCTATGCTAGGTAGGTATAGCTTTTTGATGGTCATGTGATACATGGATGGTTGGAGACCGGTTCGTTTTACTAGTCGATTAATGTTTTCTTTTTCGTGTACTGGAATCTAGTAGCATAAAATGCTTTCTATGAGTAGTAGTATTTATTGTTTGAAACTACAGTTAGTAGTATCTTTTGATTTAATTTTATTTCTTCATATTTTGTATTTGAGAGAGAGTGTGGGTTAGATAGGTCGTATTTCTCGAGGATTGTATGTGAAGGCCCATGAAATATGCTTTTGCGTCAAGAGAGGAAAAATAATGGTGTTTCGGAGTGGAGCCCGAACCTGAAAAAAAGGAGTCAAGGCCCACGAAGCATGCCTTTGTTGTGTGTTTTTTTCTCTTAGTTTTCTCTTTTGATTTTATTTCATTTATTTGGATTTTGTATTTGAGAGAGTGCGAGTTAGGTAGGCCCTATTTTTCCAGGATTATATCTCAAAGGCCCATGAAACATGCTTTGGCGCCTAGAGAGGAAAAAATAATGGTGTTTCGGAGTGGAGGCGCGAACCTGAAACAATAAGGAGTCAAGGCCCACGAATAGATACATTAGTTGGTCCTAAAAACCGCTGTAGCTCCGTTATCCCGTTAATAATGGAGTCCGGCGCCCTTCACGGGTTGTCGTTTTCGTAAGGCCCACGAAGCCACAAAAGTATCTAAATAGGTGATTTCCGCTTTTAATTGGATATTGTTAGATGATAGTATATGCCGCCTGTGGTAGCTTTGATGTGTGCTGCTTTTCTCTTAGTTTTATCTTCTGTTTACTGTAGCTCGTGGTGTTCTAAGTTGTACACCACATCTTGTATATGCCGCCTGTGGTAGCTTGTGTAATCACTGGCCGGGTGATGGCTTCGCTAATTTAAAGTTGGGCTCGTCTCGAGCCTCCCTCCCGTCTAAAAAGTTGATGAAATGCAAGGAAATTGAGTTTAACGAGTCAACTATTGGAATACAGTCTTAATGAGACAATCTTACTAATATGTATTGTCCACATTTTTAGACGAAAGGCATCTACAATGCCTGCATTTAAAATTAACAAAGCTCCAAACTGGTCCAACAAAGAGTTTTAAACGATGAGCATAAGGTCTTAAATTACATAAAAATCCGGAGGAATAAACTATTTAAGAAACAAATAAAATGCTACTTTGTTCTTCGAAGCGGCCGTAGTTTGTAGCGAGCTAAGTGATCTAAGCACCTGTTCAGCACACTCTTGTCTTTCCGCTTGACTCTCTAGGTGGGTCCCACATCGTACCAATTGTTCATGATGCGTTTTTCTCCCCGATCGGCTCAACCATGGTCAGCCATGAGAGAGAGCAATCTGAAGCCGGCGACGACTGCTAAACTCATGTCACCGATCTGCAATTTGAAGCCGCTAGCGAAGGTGGCATAGACGACGAAGAGGACCTCACCGGATTAGATTGATAAGGATACGGCCAGGGCCGGTTGTACATACTTCAGGTAAGGATTTGGATGATGTCTAGGTGGGGTGTCTACGAAAAAAATCCAAAATGCTTAGATGGAAGGTTTGATCGGACGGTAGCAACCAATTAATGTACTTAATGATAATCACAAAAACGAGGACTGTGTTTACTGGACGCAACGCAATAGGCACGTCAGCCATCGATCATTGAACAGCGCAGACGTATCTGTTAGTCGACTGATTGAGCCAGGCTTGCATTCTCTCTTAGCTAATTGAACCATTCATATACGTGGACGTATGCGTATAACATCAATCATGCACTTATATAACAGGGGTTGCAGCCCTTTGATAAGTCCAAAGGGCCAGGGAGGTGGTGTCGCCAGATATCACCCAAAAAATCAGAAGGGTAAATCAATTAGCATGCTAATTAAGTAAGGTGGCGTCCACATTACCAGCCAGCTTTGCTAGAAGCTGTTACTGCTGTACATCATAGTTTATTTATATTCTAGCTACTAGTACTGTAAGTCAATCAGCCGGCTCAATTATATATGATCATCTGCCATGTTCCTGGAGTAAGCTAGATATTTCTTGGCCAGCTAGGTAAGGAGCAGGGTTTGTATATTCACATGCACTGTGCGTGCTAGCGACTAATAGAAGTCATGAGCTAGTTAATAATTGTGATGTGGACATGAAAGACATAGACACGTACGGACGACCTTGCTGGATATTTAGCAGTAGGTGGTGGTTGGCAAGTAACTACTCCCTCCGTGCTAAAATAAGTGTCTTAATTTTGATAGAAAGTACTTAATTTAACTCCACGAGGTGACCGATCGATCGTCGACATATCGTCTATCGATCTGGCGAGTTGCTAGGGTTAGGAAGAATAAACAGAAAGCCACCTACCTATATACATCGATCCTCGAATTCAGATGTGGATGTCAGGGTTGACGTCATATTTGGACTTGTAGTTTTTGCTTATACATAGGAGGGTGATTGATCAATCGTCGACATATACAAACATCATCGTCGAATTTGGATGTGGATGTCAGGGTTGACATGGCATTTAGAGCACGTACGTAATTTCGGACAGATTCGATTCTCTAAATTAAGGTGTCGCAAGAAGTACGTCATATCAACAAGGCTCTTGGTTAATTATCGTGGCCATCCGATTGCTGCAAAGGGCATGCAGTAAGCTCAAGCGAGCCAGCCGGCCGTTGATTACATACATACATACATACATACATACATACATACATACATACATACATCTACAAGATCCTGGGTGATAAAAAGTTTAAAAGGCAGTTCATGGCATATGAACTTCATGCCGAGTCTATATATTTTGACAACTTTTATCCCAAACCATTATGCATATAGTGCTGTTGTGCACCAAGTCAGCTGCATACATGTCCGAAATCTTCATCAAATCTCAAGCTAGAAATGGTGAAGCTGATCTCATCTTACGCGCGCCCTCTATTATTACCGGCATATATATATATAATACATGTCAACGCACACAGCTCTCCACGTACGAGTCGAGTCAGAAGCTTGATCCTTGGTGGATCCCATGGGATAAGTACATTAGCTAGTTAGAGGAGCTCCAAAAGGCACAGGCGCAGGAGATGCGGCGCCGAGGTTCCCTCAATTAGTATTTGTATATCCCTTTGTTTGTATTCCAAAAGAAGTATTTGTCTCCCTTACATTAGCTATTAAATCTACCCAGTCTTCCTTTCAGATTCAACGCCAGCTAGCTCTTCAAGCTGGAGTAATCAACTCACTCACTGCCGCTCCATGATTCCGTGAGATGCAAATTGTTTAACTGATAATTGCTGTTCTATGACGCCCAAAGGGCAGAATCTCAATTCTTGCTTAGCATGCACCTGAGAATCGATTAAGAGGCATCAGCCCAGTGTCAACTCCGCTGCAAATCTCTATATATACCTCGTTGATCGATGCAAGACCCAGATCAGAAACCACCACCTCCATTACATTGCAACCAAAGCTCGAGAGAGGCAGTAGCAGGAGAGAAGAAGCGTAGCTAGCTCCAAGAGAGGGAGATATGGAGGTCGAGACCGGGGATAAGGCCTCCGCCGCGAGCAAGTTCACGCTGCCGGTGGACTCAGAGAACAAGGCCAAGTCCTTCCGTCTCTTCTCCTTCGCCAACCCTCATATGCGCACCTTCCACCTGTCATGGATATCATTCTTCACATGCTTCGTCTCCACATTCGCCGCTGCACCTCTGGTGCCCATCATTCGTGACAACCTCAACCTCGGCAAGGCTGACATTGGTAACGCAGGGGTGGCCTCTGTCTCGGGGTCCATCTTCTCCAGGCTTGTCATGGGTGCCGTATGCGACCTTCTTGGCCCTCGCTACGGTTGCGCCTTCCTTGTCATGCTGGCCGCACCCACCGTATTCTGCATGTCACTTATTGACAGTGCTGCAGGGTACATCACCGTGCGTTTTCTCATCGGTTTCTCCCTCGCGACGTTTGTGTCATGCCAGTACTGGATGAGCACCATGTTCAACAGCAAGATCATTGGCACAGTCAATGGGCTGGCGGCCGGGTGGGGAAACATGGGTGGCGGCGCCACACAACTCATCATGCCTCTTGTCTTCCACGCCATTGAGAAGTGTGGAGCCACACCTTTCGTCGCATGGCGTATCGCCTACTTTGTGCCGGGCATCATGCACATAGTGATGGGTCTTCTCGTGCTCACCTTGGGCCAGGACCTCCCTGATGGCAACCTCAGCAGCCTTCAAAAGACGGGTGATGTGAAGAAGGACAAGTTCTCCAAGGTCTTATGGGGCGCCGTCACCAACTACCGGACATGGGTCTTTGTTCTCCTCTACGGCTACTGCATGGGTGTCGAGCTCACCACCGACAATGTCATCGCAGAGTATTACTTTGACCACTTCCACCTAGACCTCCGAACCGCAGGCACTATCGCCGCGTGCTTTGGCATGGCCAACATTGTCGCACGTCCTACAGGCGGCTACCTCTCTGACCTTGGTGCTCGTTACTTTGGCATGCGTGCCCGCCTTTGGAACATATGGATCCTCCAAACTGCTGGAGGTGCCTTCTGCCTCTGGCTAGGACGCGCCACCGCCCTTCCCGCCTCCGTCACCGCCATGGTGCTCTTCTCCATTTGTGCGCAGGCTGCGTGTGGTGCCATCTTTGGTGTTGCCCCCTTTGTCTCCCGAAGGTCACTCGGCATCATCTCTGGCTTGACAGGTGCCGGTGGTAACGTCGGTGCAGGTCTCACGCAGATTCTATTCTTCACTTCATCGCAGTATTCCACCGGCAAGGGGCTCGAGTACATGGGCATCATGATCATGTGTTGCACCCTGCCTATCATGTTTGTGCACTTCCCACAGTGGGGCTCCATGCTATTCCCGGCCAATGCCGATGCCACGGAGGAAGAGTACTACGCATCTGAGTGGACTGATGAGGAGAAGAAGAATGGTTTCCACATTGCCGGGCAAAAGTTTGCAGAGAACTCCCGTTCGGAGCGCGGTAGGCGCAACATCATCCTAGCCACGTCCGCCACACCACCGAACAACACACCCCAGCATGTATAAGATGTACTTGAGCTTTTCTCTCACCTATGTACGTGTAAAACCCTCAAAAAATTTCTGTAAATGTACGCATGATTCACCAAGTATATACACATCGTATATACATGCCCTTGAGTACCCCACTACTAAAGTGTACATTCTTATCTTTCTAGAGCAGTATATGTAGGGCAATGCGTTTGTGTTTCTCTATGCATGAAATGTGTGGATGCATGCTTGCCAACGAGGGTTATGTTTCGCATCCAAAATTACATGAACAAATCTAAACTTTGGTTTGTGTGTATGCCTCTGATTGTGCGGGCCTCCAAGAAAATTTAATTGCTTCAACATATGCATGAGCCGGCCA
Organism: Poa annua; assembly: GCA_026929855.1. NCBI lineage: Eukaryota > Viridiplantae > Streptophyta > Magnoliopsida > Poales > Poaceae > Poa > Poa annua. The sequence continues at coordinate 2,318,228 of CM049436.1, forward strand.
GGGTTTAGTTTCAGAGAATACTATATATGAAAACTACACAGATGATAAGTCAGTTTTACCTCCTCGACATATGCATGAGCTTATGTTAGACTTTGTCTCCTCGACACAAACCAAAAGCGATGAGGAGCTCAAGATAGAGACCTACCTCGATGAGCTGACAGAATTGGGCAATGCCGGAAGTGCCAGCTATTAATGGTTGACTTACATAACTAGTATAAGGCATGTACGCGGATGTCGAATATATATCTGTGCGATTGGTTAGACGATATAGTGACTTAGTGAGTGGCTGATGTTTAAGTTGCTAATATACATACGGCTCTGTTGGAAGCCTCATCACTTATCATGATGGTTCATGTGCATATCCGATCCCGCAACACATGTTTTCACAAAACATATTTCCCTCTGCCTTATCCTCTAAACGGACATGGATTACCCCACAAGAACTATGTTGACCCATTGCATAGATGTTTTTACATTCTACTTGAATTTGACAACTATAAAAAACAAAGACGTAGTAAATGGTATTAATTTATTTCATTTGCCATTAAAAACAATATGCTAAACCGCCAACATCGCCACTTCAAATTGAGCTTTAAATTCGACCAAGCTTGCTATGTAAAATTCTACTTGTTAATAAAATTGTAATACATCAAAAAATATAACGTTGGATTTAAGATTTAGGTTCTCGTGTAGAGTATTTTGGTTTGCAGAAATTTGGACAATGTACTTTTTATGACATATGACACATTTTTTGTCTTCAAATTATTAGTGAAATTTGGTATTGAATGCAAGTTTCTATTGTATACATAGACTGACTGAGTAACTTTTATAAGGGTGTTTCGAGGTCAGGAGTACTCTATAGTCTATACTGGGTGCATCGAGTACAAGTGCTCTTGTCTGGGTTTCAGGTCTTAGAGAGTGAAAGGGGTATGTTTCGGAGAGAGGCGTTTCGCAGGACGAGCTACATGTAGCACGTCATTTTGAAATTTTTCGAAAAGGACACTTCAAAGTTTTAAAAAATTATGAAAACATTCCTAGATGTAGTAATGATGACTTCCAACAGTGTGCAAAATACCAGTGCGAAATATTCTGTATTTTGTGCTATGTAAAAATGACGAATTTCTAAATCCGAAGTGACGAACAGTGCAGATTTTTAAAATATCCAGATCTGTCGGAATTGTCATTTTTGTGTAGGCCAGTATCAAAAATATATTGCGTTGAAACTTTGCAAAATCTTAGGATATGTCATTTTCCAGCACTATGCTTTTTCTCGGAATTTTTAAAAACTTTAAATATTGATTTTAAGAGATATTAAAACCAGGTTGCCGGTGCTACAAGGTGACTTTTCGTATGTTTTATTTAGCAAGTACCAACGCAATATTTGAACTTTTATCTTTGCTAGGAGTTTTTTGTCGGCGATATTCAATAAAATCTCGGTCAACGATTAAGTTCGACTATATATATATAAAGTAGCAACAATAATTGTGGTGTGGGATTGCGTGTCACAGAAGGACGTCGTCGTCGCAGTGACAAAGCATAAATGATCCATCACAATTAGTCAACAAAGAGATTTTTATTCACTTATTTTAAGTACACATTAGTACACAAGTTTCAACAGCAAGAACCATTCAAATAAAAATATTTCAGCTAGCCAGTCGATGGCTAGCTAGGTTCGTGTTAGCCCAACATTCATGGAAGTGTCGCTAGCTTTATTAGTTATCAAACAAACCGGAAGTACAGCTCATGTACATGTTGGAGCTGAAGCTGATATATAAAACTTCAGCAAATGGCTTATCACCTGCTAGAACGACATCTCAATATATAATCAGAGCAGGTAATCAGTTTAAATGTGCACTTGGGAGTCTTGGACATTGCCTGATCAAATGTCAACTTAGATAGTACAATCGATATAGATTAGATCAATGTGTGATAATTGTTTAACTAGATAAAGATATATATATACATTAATTTAGAGACAAAAACTAGAGCCGCTAAGGTGAAAATTATGATTGAATTAGGATAAGTCAAACCAATAAGGGACGTGAGGTGCATGCACTGAATTGTACAATCACAGATGAGTAAGCTGAGAGCGACTTACCGGGATCATTTGAATAGGTCAGATATATACAATAAATTTTACCATGCATAATCTCGTATCTATTTACTACATAGGAAAACGAATTGTGGTCATTAATGGTTTTTAACGACTAAAGTTTGACTTTTAACAACCACGTATGTCGTTGTTAAAAAACCTTTTTACTGTTAGTGTCGGATGATTGGATTATCTAACTCGTGTGCGAATTTGACACCCTTCACACACAGTCTTAGTATCTGTGTGCGGTCGGAAGACCCATCACAGACCCATAGATGCAAAGGGAAGACAAAACCGTGTGTGAAGGCCAATTTCAATCGTTTAACGTTTGGCAATTCTGTATTAGTGGACCCGTGTTCCAAGTTTGCTCCTATGCCACATGATTTTATAAAACAAACCATGTGTGTCACGTTTGATAAAATTCACCGATAATAATCGGGTGTGTTGCGGTCACATTTGTAGAGACGTATCTTTCTCTCTCGAAGCGTCTCTCGTCTCCCAACTTCCTCAGAGTCAAGTTCCGAGGACTGGGCCGATCTGCCGTCAATCTCGTCGCCGGAGTAGTTTGCTGGGATGCACTAGGAAAGGCGCCAGATTTAGGACCGTACATGGTACATCCAATAAAGGTAGGGCTAGTTTGCTTTGGCGTCATGCCGGATGTCGGCGCTATGCTGCGAGAAATGTGTGTGTGTGTGAAATGACTTATACGTTGTGTAGGTAGGGGTTCTCAAGGGGCAGTTAACTTGTTGATTTTTTCCCATGAGGTGACGGATCAATGTTCGACATATCGTTTGGCCATCGACTTGTAGCTAGGGTTTCGAAGAATAAACAGAAAGCTACTACCTACTATATACATCGACACATTTAGATGTGGATGGCAGGGTTGACATCGCATTTGGAGTACGTAACTTTGGAGTGATTTGAATTAAGGTGTCACAGGAAGTCAGAGCAACAGTGCATGATTGATTATCGTGGCCATCCGACTGCGGTAAAAAAACATACAGTACCACGCTGTTTAAGTGAGAGCCGGCTGTATATCTGGGTGGTAAACCTATGAAAGGTTGTTTATGTCCATCCTTGATTCGGCATGCCAGCTTGTAGAAAATAATGAAATGAAATAAAACACATGTCACAAGTTCACAACTAAGTGGCCGCATGCATCGATTGATGCAGAGGCCGGGATACCCTTTAAAAAAAAAAAAGTTCACGACTAAGAGGCAAAAAGTATGAAAATAACTGGTGAATCGACAGAGGTGAAATCTACTCCATCAACATTCAGACTAGATCAGGAACCAACATTTCCGTCCTCGGTTAAACCAAAAGGGACTGATCGAGAAGTCGGTCGGCTACACATGTTAGAAATCAGTGTCAAATCAAAGTATCAAACTAGAAAAGGCGAACCTGATTCTCATCTTACCTCTTACTATACACGTCAGCGCATACAACTCTCCACGCATCGAATCACAAATGCTTTGTACGATCCCATGAGATAAGTAGGTAATTAGATCTAGATGAGCTCCAAAAGCCACAGAACACAGGGGGTGCGGCGCCTTGTATCGCTTAAATCAGATATTAAAGTTATCATGTCTCCCTTGCAGATTCAACGCCAGCTCTCTAACCTGGAGTAATCAACTCACTCGCCACTGCTCCAATTATTACGGGGATGCAATTTGTTATGTTGCTGATTGCTGTTCCACTATGTCCAAAGGGCAACATCTCAATCGTAGCTTATCTAGCACCAGAGATAATCGACTAAGAGTTATCATCCCAAATGTCCACTCTCTAGTAGATGCTATAAATACCGCGTTGATGGATGAAAGATCACAACAGAAACCAACATCGCCATTACATTTAGAGCCACGGTCGAGAAGCAGCAGCAACAGCTAAGAAGAAGCTTAACTAACTCTGCAGAAGGAGCTATGGAGGTGGAGGCTGGAGCTCAAGGAGACGTGGGGGCAGCAGCAAACAAGTTCACTCTTCCGGTGGACTCGGAGAACAAAGCCAAGTCCTTCCGGCTATTCTCCTTTGCCAACCCGCATATGCGCACCTTCCACCTCTCGTGGATCTCCTTCTTCACGTGCTTCGTCTCCACCTTCGCCGCTGCCCCACTGGTGCCCATCATCCGTGATAACCTTAACCTCGGCAAAGCTGACATCGGCAATGCTGGGGTGGCTTCTGTGTCCGGGTCCATCTTCTCCAGGCTTGTCATGGGTGCGGTTTGCGACCTTCTAGGTCCTCGCTACGGTTGTGCCTTCCTTGTCATGCTGGCTGCACCCACCGTATTCTGCATGTCACTCATTGACAATGCTGCGGGGTACATCACGGTGCGCTTTCTCATTGGTTTTTCCCTCGCTACATTCGTGTCATGCCAATACTGGATGAGCACCATGTTCAACAGCAAGATCATCGGCACAGTTAATGGCCTGGCGGCCGGGTGGGGAAACATGGGCGGCGGCGCCACACAACTCATCATGCCTCTTGTCTTCCACGCCATCGAGAAGTGTGGAGCCACACCTTTCGTCGCATGGCGTATCGCCTACTTTGTGCCGGGCATCATGCACATAGTCATGGGTCTGCTCGTCCTCACCCTAGGCCAGGACCTCCCCGACGGCAACCTTGGGAGCCTTCAAAAGAAGGGTGATATGAAAAAGGACAAGTTCTCAAAGGTCTTATGGGGCGCCGTCACCAACTATCGTACATGGGTCTTCGTACTCCTCTACGGCTACTGCATGGGCGTCGAGCTCACCACGGATAACGTCATTGCTGAGTATTACTTTGACCACTTCCACCTAGACCTGCGAACCGCTGGCACCATCGCTGCTTGCTTTGGCATGGCCAACATCATGGCACGTCCTGCAGGAGGCTACCTCTCCGACCTTGGTGCTCGCTATTTTGGTATGCGTGCCCGCCTTTGGAACATCTGGATCCTCCAAACTGCTGGCGGCGCCTTCTGCCTCTGGCTCGGACGAGCCACCGCCCTTCCCGCCTCTGTCACTGCTATGGTGCTCTTCTCTATATGTGCACAGGCTGCATGTGGTGCCATCTTTGGTGTGGCCCCCTTCGTGTCCCGAAGGTCCCTTGGCATCATCTCTGGCTTGACTGGTGCTGGTGGTAACGTCGGTGCAGGTCTCACGCAGATTCTATTCTTCACTTCATCACAGTACTCCACCGGCAAGGGGCTCGAATACATGGGCATCATGATCATGTGTTGCACGCTGCCTATCATGTTCGTGCACTTCCCACAGTGGGGCTCTATGTTGTTCCCGGCCAATGCTGATGCCACCGAGGAAGAGTACTACGCATCTGAGTGGACCGATGAGGAGAAGAAGAATGGTTTCCACCTTGCCGGACTAAAGTTCGCAGAGAACTCCCGTTCGGAGCGTGGCAGGCGCAATGTTATCCTAGCCACATCCGCCACACCGCCAAACAACACGCCCCAGCACGTATAAGATGTACTTGAGCTCGTTTCTCCGCTATGTACAATGTACGTGTATAACCTTCATGTTTTCTTTACACCATGAATCACCATGTATATACATATCGTATATTCATATTGTATCTAAATATGCCCTAGGAGCAAGGTTTTGGATTTCGTTTTGCAATTTTTTCCGTCCTTGGGCGAAATGGGCGGATTTCGGAATTTCGGATTTTTTTCGGAAAATCTCAGACGAAAAGCACAATCCAATATTTGAATTTGTGAACGAAAAACAAGCGAAAATTGGATGAAAAGCAACCGAAATTGTACCAAAATTGAAATCCTGTTGCAAAGGAAGCAAAACAGAAACGCAAGTATCAATTTCTTGTCTACACCCATGAATCGATTAAGTTGCAGCAAACTAGTCAGTAACATCATACACTAGCAGTATTGTAATACTAGTAAGAGATCATTCTACAGGAGTTTGTACATCAACCGGACAGCCTAGGGACGAAAGCCTGCTCCTGCCATGGACGTTCCGGCCGGCCGGACTAGAGTGCCCAGACCAACCGCTTAAGCAAGGGTTAGCCGTGGGGCTAGGGGCACGAAGCAGTTCCATCTTGCTAGCCGTGCTCGGATCTAGTCGCTGGTTTCCGACCTCATGACTTTACCATGGCCATAGATGGGAAGGGGGAGAGCGAAGAAGACAAGGAGCAGTGGACTGCTTGAGGAGAACGAGCGACACAGACAGAGGCAGAGGCGGCGCTACCCTGCCTTCATCGGCTTTGCGTTGCCTGCAGCCGCCGCATAGACCGGAGATGGGGGAAAATGAATTTAGGGTTAGGGTAAGGTTTCGGTTTGTACTTTTATACCACTTGGCTCTATCTATGGGCCTAAACTGGACCGTGGGCTGGGCTGAAAACTCAAAAGAGGCCGAAATTATTTGACCGGGTTGTATTAATTCCGGGCCCAAACGAAATGGCCGGATTTCGGACGAAATTCGTTTTTTCGGGCCGAAATCCAAAACGCTGCCTAGGAGTACCCCATGTTATACGGGTGTACGGGCTTATCAGTCTAGATAAAGAGCAATGCGTTGTGTTTCTCCGTACGCATGAAATGTATAGATGCCAAGTGTTTTCGAGGTTATATGGGGTGCACATACTACACGAGTGTTCTCGTCTAGGTTTCAGGTCTTAGAGAGTGAAACAATAAGGGATACGTGCCTTAATCTAGCAAAACAGGGTCAATGATTTAAGTCCCATTGCATATAAAGTAGAAACAATCGATATTCTAAGGAATTGCATGTCACAGAAGGATAGCGTCAATGTGACAAAGCCTCCATGAATCCATGATATCCATCAGAAAGTCAACAACAAGATTTTATTCAGTTAATAATTAATGTACGCACATAATAATAAACAGTCAACTGCAAGAACCAATCAAATAATTAAACTTATTTCAGCTAGCCAGCTGATGGCGAGCTAGGATTCGTGGTAGCCCAACGTTCACGGAAGTGTCGTTGCTTTAATTGTCAAACAAAGCGGAAGGACAGCTTATGTTATATATATCTACAGCGAATGGCTTATCACAAGCTAGAACGACATCTCAATATATTCGACCAAGATAATCAGTTGTAATGTCCACTTGTGAGTCTTCTGCATTGCCTGATCAAATGTCAACTTAGAGAGTACAATCAATATAGATTACATCGAAGTGGAAGCTTTTGTGTGAACTTATTTAGCATTGTGATATTTTTTTCTATATAAAGATACACTTAAATTTAGAGAAAAGAAACTAGAGCGCGCTATAAAGTTGAGCATTATGATAGCATTAGGAAAAGTCAAACCATCCGGGGCCGTGGGGCGCCTAAAGGGAAAATTACAATCACAACTCAGTAAGCTGATAGTGACCGGTGGCAGATTTTTTTTTAATAGTTCAAGATATATATACAGATGAATTTAATAGTATACTATCGTATTTATATATGAAATAGGGAAAAGAGATGTTTATTGACATATAAGTAGAAATGTGGAGTTGTGCACACATTTTTTACTTTCGATAAAGCGAGTTTTATTAACGCAAAGTCGCATTAAAACAAATAGAGAAAAGAGTTACACACGGATTTTGCATAAAAAGGTGCACAAATATCAAATAAATATGAGTCGTAGTATTAGGCCATGCCTGAAACAAAAAATACTTAAATTCTTCCAAGAATTGTTAGTGAACAACAGAAAAAACGAATTACATTCTGTTATCAAAATATTTATTCGTCACAATGATGTTTGAGAAATAAAATCATGTATTATTGCATGGGAAGATATAGTAATTAACGTAAAGTTCACAACCATGGGAAGATATAGTAATTAACTAATAATATTTTTGAAGGCTGTGTTGATGTTTGATAGCCGCGCAAGATTTTGCTATCAATGGTGGGATGGAGAGGTTGTTCAAAAGTTATAGTTACCAACATTAGTGAAAATGAACTGTAGCAACTAATTTAAAGTCTGTATGTCAAGTGACAAGCTGCGCCTTGATAGTAAAATTTGAATTAACCACTCCTGTCATATGATGCTCTGCCAAATTCATTTCACAAAGACCAGATTTGATCCTACTTTACAAAAGAAAACCTGACCAGTTCACAGCCTGCGGGAGAAAACTGATCATAACTCACATAGTGTCTGTGCAAGACTGGAAGTACATTAACGTATTCCAATTATTTGCCAGGAAGAAAAAATGGAGTTATACATGGCAGTTGGCACATAAAAATTCAAAGGACTTACAAACCACACAGACCCTCGTATGCATGCATCTATGCACAACTATGCAAACATTTCAGCCTTTCACCGTAAGAAACGATTTACCATGAAATGTATACCAGAAACGTAAACTCGGAAAGCATTATTACTCGCATATGTTACAGGCGTATACATATACAGTGTGTATATATACACGCACTGTAGTACACACTCACGTCTTACACATGTTGTGGTGTGTTGTATGGCGGTGTGGCAGATTCGGCGAGGATGATGTTACGCCTCCCACGCTCTGAGCGGGAGTTCTCGGCAAACTTCTGACCAGCAAGATGGAGTCCCTCCATCTGCTCTTCCTTCGTCCACTCAGACGCGTAGTACTCCTCCTCAGTGGCACCGGCATTGGCCGGGAAGAACATTGAGCCCCATTGTGGGAAGTGAACGAATGCAACGGGAAGCGTGCAACACATGATCATGATGCCCATGTACTGCAACCCAGTGCCTGTTGAGTATGCCGACGACGTGAAGAAAAGCAGTTGTGTGAGTCCCGCGCCAAAATTGCCACCAGCACCCGTCAATCCAGAGATGATACCGAGGGACCGTCGGGAGATGAAGGGGGCAACACCGAAGGTGGCGCCACAGGCAGCCTGGGCACAAACTGAGAAGAGGACCATGGCGGTGACAGAGGCTGGAAGGGCAGAGGCATGACCGAGCCAGACACAGAATGCACCACCAGCGGTCTGGAGGATCCAGAAGTTCCAGAGCCGGGCACGCATACCAAAGTACCGAGCACCGAGGTCGGAGAGGTAGCCCCCCGCCGGACGAGCAACAATGTTGGCCATGCCAAAGCAGGCTGCGATGGTTCCAGCGGTGCTAAGGTCGAGGTGGAAGTGGTCGAAGTAGTACTCAGCAATGACATTGTCGGTGGTGAGTTCGACGCCCATGCTGTAGCCGTAGAGGAGGACAAAAATCCATGTCCGGTAGTTGGTGGCAGCTCCCCATAAGACCTTGGAGAACTTGTCTTTCTTCATTTCTCCTTTCTTCTGGAGGCTCCCGAGATTTCCGTCAGGGAGATCTTGCCCCATTGTCAGCACAAGCAGACCCATGACGATGTGCATCATTCCCGGCACAAAGTAGGCAATGCGCCATGCAACAAAGGCTGTGGCACCACACTTCTTGATGGTGTGGAAGACGAGGGGCATGATGAGTTGGGTGGCACCACCACCCATATTGCCCCACCCAGCGGCTAGCCCGTTGACGGTGCCGATGATCTTGCTATTGAACATGGTGCTCATCCAGTACTGGCACGATACGAACGTGGCGAGGGAGAAACCAATCAGAAAGCGCACTGTGATGTACCCCGCAGCACTGTCAATGAGTGACATGCAAAATACGGTGGGCGCGGCGAGCATGACGAGGAAGGCACAACCGTAGCGCGGGCCGAGGAGGTCGCATACAGCACCCATGACAAGCCTGGAGAAGATGGAGCCAGACACGGACGCTACACCTGCGTTCCCGATGTCAGCCTTGGCGAGGTTGAGGTTGTCGCGGATGATGGGCACGAGTGGTGCGGCGGCGAAGGTGGACACGAAGCACGTGAAGAAGGAGATCCACGAGAGGTGGAAGGTGCGCATATGGGGGTTGGCGAAGGAAAAGAGACGGAAGGAAGTAGCCTTGTTCTCCGAGTCCACCGGCAACGTGAACTTGCTCGCCGCCCCGTGGCCATTTCCGCTGGCCTCCACCTCCATATCTTCCTCTCTTTTCTTGTTCTAGCTTATCTAGTTGCACTGGCAAACTAAGATCAGCTATTGGTGGTTACTACTGCCTCTGCTCTTGAGCTTCGTTTGCAATGCAGGTGTGGTTTATGCATTCATCTCGCTTTGGCGCGATATTTATAGCATTTGCAGGCCATCGTAGTTGACATTGCATTGGCATCAACATCTCTTAGCTGATACCGTATCATGGTACGGTAGCTGGGAGTAAACAAGGGAAATACAACAACTTAGTCGAGAGGGCTGGAAATAATTAACGGAATCATCGCCGCATCGCTCCTCCGTCCTTAGCCCGTGGGTTCGACCAAGGATCAGAATATGCATACGCACAGTTCTCGCGTCACAGGATGCAACTTTGCATTAATAAAAGGGAAGCTGTGTAAGAAATTTTAACAGTCACCCCTACAGCCCTACTTACACGAAGAGTAAATTCGGCTGTACAAACTTACAAAATAGTCAGCAATCTCTGTCAATTGGTGAAGATTCCAGGAGACAATTTTGTCAAATTTAAGGCTATCTCTCCTTCCTAATCACAGATATGCAAATTTTGTGCAAGATTTTTCGATGTTAGAATTTGTTCATAGAAGAAAAAAATTCGTTTTTGAAATGTCCCCTTAACTATTCTGGAAACATTAAAAGTGGTACTCCCTCTATTTCTGAATGTAGGGCGTATAGTTTTCTGCACGAATATTAAGACATGCATATTTTATACATAGTGGACTCATTTTTTAAAAACAATTGGTAAGAGATGAGTTCTTAATAGGCACAAAATGAATATAATCCGTTACATTCCTCTTTAGGGACTTCATTTTTATGGTTTATAAGTCAAATTATACATAAATAGCAAATACACCTTATATTATTGATTTTTTCAAAAAACTATACACCTTGTATCAAGAACCGGAGGGATTATATTTTAGTAACCAATACGCATATGAGATATATTATGTGCATCCGTGTTACGGTTTTAAAAGGTTAATTTTGTAAGTAACTAATACAATATACTACCTCCGGCCGATAAAGATTGTCGTGGAAACAATCTAAACCTATACAAATTGCTACACACCCTCACGACAACCTTTACGGATTGGAGAGAGTATTATGTAACTTAGAATGTGCATTTATGATATAAAAATAATATTGTTTATTCAAATAATGCCAATAATTGACTTGTAGTGTATGTGTTAGTAGCGCCATTCGTGCCGTAGTTTGCAATCAAGTTTCATTGGGGTTCATTCGTTTGAAAGGAATTTATTGAGATTTTCAGAATATTTGAATCTTTGGGATTTTGTCTGTGATAATCTTTGGATTTAGGTGATTGGAATCCTTAATATTGGTTTCTAAAGATTCATTTTCTTTCAAAATTTGGAGCAAAATTTGTATGCACTCAAACATCTTTGAAGAATTCCTTTATTTTCCCACCGGTCTTAAACACTCCTTAAAACAAATTAACGTAATTTTCTTGTCATATGATATTCAAGACGATGTGACTAATCATGTTTTTTCTTTTCTATTCCCGTATTTTGAGAACCCTATACGATCAAAAAGCCTGTGGAAGGCAGAGGGAGATAGCATTAATTAAATTGCTAGAATATTTCTTATCAACTTTCTTGTTTTAGTAACTTGCTTCCTTATTTTTGGACGGTGCAAAATCCATATTATATCCTAACTGAAACTCATGAAACCCGTCTTACCTCATAGCGAAGACATAAAATCAATATTTCCGTAGATCACATCAAAGTATCAGACGTCAGATGAGCAACAATTTACAAAACCTGATGAGAAATGGGCGACCAAAGCAAAGTCGCCGGCAGAACAAAAACAGCCTTTCCTCTCCTTAATTTCAAAGGCTCCAGACATGATGTACATGGTTGTTAAGTTTCCAGTCTCAGTTTTTCATCCCTTTTAATTTTGAAGGATTTGGGGTGAGATACGTGCCTCGACCAAGAGACAAAATTGTCCAAGTCGTAGTGCCGACAGGTTTCAGTATGCTACTTGCACCTGTTGCAACGATCCAACGGCAAGCCAGCCAGCCATGATGATGATAAATTGATAATACGCACGATGATTGATACCCAGTTGATATGCTCTGACTTTGCAATGCGGCCCTTAGCTTCTGTCAACTGTGACACTGACAGCATGCGAGGGAAGTATATCTGTCCCTTTGAACTTGTAAAGGATGTATTTATGCGACAACTTATATGTTTACCAACTGAAAACAAAAAACAGAATTTTCCTTTGTGAGTAGCTGTGAGGTACGGAATGTGTATTTAACTGAGAGTTGCTGTGAGGTAGGGGACCGTGCAAACAAGTTGACCACGAGGAGTCTTTTTTTTTTTTTGCGAAACACAGTGCAAAACAGATGCTCACACATACCACACGCACGCACATCCCACCCCTATGAGCACATCCGAAAGACTGAATCGGCGGATTAGGTTTTGAGATGGACGAAATCACCACGGATATCTCGCTGTCGATGGAAACATCGCGTCCCACTGAAAAATATACCGCGTAAATGAGAAACATCAGCGTCAAACATGAGTTTTAAACTCTGCTTGGCTGGGAGTACAACCACCATCCTAACCATCCTACCACAGACAGGTTCTCCCCCACGAAGAGCCTGCTAGCTAGTTACAAATTTATTTATTTTGTACTTGAATCTATCCCTCTGCATTTGGTATAAATGCATCTCCATATCTATAATTTTTATAAAGTAAAATCCCACTAAGTGCATTAATTATTTTCTATCTCAAGATGCAAGCCATCCACATCACCCGATATTTTAGCCAATCAATTGTCCATGCCATCTCTAGTAACAATAATTAGCAATAGTAGATCTTTCATCCAACCTATCCATGTCATCGTTTTTTAGCCATAAATTTTCTACATTACTAATATCTAGTCCCATTACATTCAACACTTTCACACGAATTAAATTTAGTGTCTCGATTGTTATGATCAACTAGATCTTGAAAATTAAATATTCCATACATCTTATACCAATTTTATTTACATAATATTTTTGGAAGGAGTTTTCCGATGCAACGCGTGGGGTATTCTTCTAGTAATCACTATGCTAAATTGCAAAAAATAAACGAGTGTCACGATGTCGTACCACTTCTTTAAAAACACTTTATGTTCGAAGGCATACATTACTTTGTATTCAAACTAGTAAGGATACAGAGCGAGTACACATGCAAGCAAACGGAAACAAGGGGGATATAAGCTGATGAACAATTGCAAACCACAATCATGGCAACCACCAAGCACCCCAGTCTTCACTATCGCCCGAGAAGGAGAGCACCCGCAGTCGGTCCCCTCAATACCCCAAAAGGCGATGACTCTGACCCGAAGGCAGGATCAGATCCGAAAGGACACATCGGTCGGTGGAACCCCCCGAGTGTCTTCAGCCTGGATCCGTTGACCAAGCAAACCCATCCAACAACAGACGGATGGAACCACCACCAACTCCAGCAGATATGCAAACAACCGCCACCGTATAATCCAAGCCACATCATAAGCTCTACCAAACAAGGGCTTCACCAAGCTCCTCAACGGCGTCGGAGACCGCACCACTTCAACAGGGTTGGAGCCGGAAGACAAATTAAAGGCCAAAGCCTTGGTGCCACCACCGTCTTGCCGCCATACCTGAGCCAGCACCTACTCACAGCCCCTACAAAGTCAATGCAAAAGACACCATGTCGAGGTGGAACAAAGCGGGGGAACCTTGTTCCAGATCACGCCACTATCGTCACCACTTCAGCGTCGTCACTAGGTTACCAAACCCTAACCCTATCTACACGTCCTAAACAAAGAACCAAGTCCCCATCCCTTTGCCGCTGCCGAGTCAGCAGACGAAGGGGAAATGTACTCGTGGCCTTGTCGGCGAGGAACGGGAAGGTGGGAACACTGTCAGCCCCTTCATCTCTCTGATCGCGAGAGGAAGAAGAGAGGAAACGGCTTCTCTAACAAGTGTATTGTCAAATACACTTAACAAACGCTGTTCCAAACCGAGCGAGCCAGAAAACACGAAAAAGATAACCTCTTACTATAACACAACTAAACGATATTTTGTTATAAGTTTGGCCTCGTTCAGGGTTGGTCTTATGATTGGGAGTTAGCTTATCTTTAATAACAAGGAATGTCACATAAATTCACCAATTTGCATCTATAATTATACAATTTCTGTTCAGAGCCAAAAACTAGCTACAAATCCAAACTGGTTGGTATGGATCGAGTCTAGCGGTTATTGTCCGGATTTAGATTGCAAACGTCATGCGGTGTAGCAACCAAAACAAAAAAAAAAGTAGTTTGGCCACCTTTCAATTTAATTGATCTTATTTCTAGGCCTTAGTTTATCATTAAGAAATATGAATGTCAAATAAAATCTCCATTTTTCATGCAAAAAATACCGTATTTCTATCACGAGAGCCGCTGGACACGAAGACATGAAACATGGTAAAATCGGGAATACAATCTATTTTGCTTGGATCATAACATAGGTAACATAGGTATATATAGCTTGGGATAAAGTGGAAACCTCAGTAAAAAGTTTGAAAAGGAACGTCCATCACAAAATATCTCGCAGGAAGAATATTGACTTCTGCAAACCTCCTACTTTGAAGCAACCAAAACAAGTTTTATAATGATTTAGCCTCTTTCAGGATTGTGGCAGCTACCCTACTTCAAGGATCTCCTCCTTACCCATAATATCGATGTAATGAACAATGAAAAGGAACGTCAAAGAGGCTATTGTTGGCACAATCTTCGTCATTCCGGAAAAGACACAAAGGGTAAAATTAAATTCCACATGATGAAATGTGATAGAAAGTTGTTAAACATGAAGCCTTGCAAAGACCGAAAAACAGGTCGTATAAAAAAGCCTAGTATGGGCCAAAAAATAAAAACCATATCGAGTGGATCTAGCGAATATGAGGGAAGTTAATATTTCAACCGAGCGAGTCATCGGTCTGAATAATACCCACTAGTGTATGTTATAGAATATTATAGCTCGATTCAATAAGTTTAAGTCTCCAACCCACAAGTAGTTAATATTGGGAATGAAATTGGTGATGGAATATTGTGTATGCTCTGAAGGTTAATAAGTGATGATTCTAATGGCAGTTTCACGATGTAAGAGGACAAAAATTAGGTTGTATACTATAAGATGCAAATAATTATAGAAACATATATATCCATTTAAAGCGTGATAAATCTATTTTAATGTTATTGGTCTAAGCCTAAGGTAGGCGTACATATCCATGGGGAATTACACCCCTAAATGGTTCATCCCTAGAGAACATCCATGTTTGATCCAACCATTTAATTATGTTCTCGTGTTCCTGATATAAACCTTTCATTTGCAATTCCGAGAATAAGAAAATGGTTTCTATCGTCTCACACCTTTCCGTGCAACCCTATGAGCCACCCCAATACACACACGTGTGGACATTCTTTGTCACTAGTCTACAATGTTTAGAAGTTGTATCCATGTAGTGGCCATTGGACCTTGATTGTCATCTTACACAAAAATAAAAAAGCTTCTACCCGGAAATATATTTTGGTTTATAGGATTATATGTTCCACTATGCAATATTTGTATTTTAGAATGTCAAAAAATTCAGAACAAATCGGATATATATTCGGACATTCTATGTTCGCACATAAAGTTTCACGGGAAAAATGATATTTTTTGTACCCTGTGTAAAAAACACAAATCCCGGTGTGTCAAAATGGCTTTGTACGAGACTTTTTTTTCTTTACACAAGGCACACTAAAATGTATTTTTTCGCGGAATTTTGTGTATGAAAATAAAATGTCTAATTTTTTATAACTTTTGACATTCTAAATGCATTGCAAAACTTTTACATAACGCGTGCATCTAGACCTACGACCAAAAACACTGTGTTCGCTTCTACGTCGATTCTCCAAATATTCCTCGGGATAATACCCGTAAATTAAGAAAATAAATAATTATTGACACAAGTTAACAACAAACCATCTGTTCGGAAAGTTCCTCTCATTTTGTTAGTGCATTTGCAGATTATGTCCTATAAGGAGGAAGATGTAATCAGGCAAGAGTCGCATAAGTAGTTTGGTTCACAAAATTGTAGAAAATGTAAGATACCCAATCCACTTTTTAGTTATTTATACGTCGTAGTTCATTAATAAACATTTATTATGTGATAAATTTACTTAAATAGTTTTCTTGTGTGGAGCTACACATAAATAGATTATATACTTAACTTGATGAAAAACACATTCAATGTGATTAGTTGATACAAATAGATGTATGTCTTGTAGTTGATACAAAACATATTTGTTGATTTTAGCTTCATTAGGTCATGTTATTTATTTTATTTACGTTTATAACTTATATAGAATTCCAAACAATTAATCATTGTTACTTTGTTTGAGTGCACTGAAAAACCGGATTTTATTTCTTGTGGCTATTATGTATTTATGTTGCCCAAACATTGCTAACTTTATGACACCTTGTATGATGAAGGATTGCATAGCAGGTTTGAATTAGTCAATCCATCTACAATATTCAAATATCATTGATTCTTTGAAACCTTACATATATGCACAAATGGTAATGTTGATGGTCAGGGCTGGTCATAAATTTTGGGGCCCCAAAGTTTTATATAGGTCTATGAATAGCATTATAGACTTACCAGGTTATGCCCTGCAAATCTAATATGGGAATTGGGCTGGATCACATTCAAGTGCACTGGGCCCGATTGTGCATGGCGCATCCGTGTTTGCGTGAGACGTGAGTCGATAAAAGGGAATCCTTTGCAAAGGGCTATCTGCGGTCGCGTGCAATCGTACCGCCGCCACGTGGCTGGCGCTCGAAGCCCGGCATGAAGCCCCCCGTGATTGGATCTGCCCGAGCCCGGCGCGCAGTAGACGAGCGTCCGCCTGTCGTACGAAGCCTTCGCGTGTGCTCGTACGAGCAGAAGACAGACAAACAAATCATGTACTGTACAGAATAAAACGATTTAGACCATATGTACGACTACACAATATTTAGGTTGTACGTGACTTAGTTTTAGATTGTAGATTGTATGTACAACTGCACAGATTTGGGTCGTATGTACAACTGAACAGACTCAGATTGTACAAATGCACATACTTAGGTTGTACGTGACTTAAGTTTTAGGTTGTACGTAGAACTTCATTAAGTTGTATGTACAACTACACAGACTCAGTCGTACAACTATATAGACTCAGGTTGTACGTACAACTATACAGACTCAGACGTACAACTACTCAGACTTGGCGTACAACTACACATACTCAACTTGTATGTACAACCACAGTCTCAGGTTGTACGAACTATACATAACCGGAAGTACCAAAAAAAGTTCGTCAAAACCTATCAACATGGGATCTAGTTTTGAAGATCTCGACGCGAGTAGCTCAAATGTGAAAACGGTTCGTATTTTCGATCAGCGGTTCTCGAAATATTTTGTTTTCAAATTTCGTTTTTGAAAAATAAAAAGGAAAACTTTGCTCCCACCTCTCGTATCCATTTCTTTTCTAATTCTCATCCCTACTTTTATTCTGATAACGACACTTGGCGGCATGTAAACAATTATGGGGGACCAAAATAAGCAGAAAACGACACTTATCATGACGAGAGTGAGGGGTAATTTCCCTTTGCAAAGGGAAGTTTTTTTTAATGATTTCCGTGAGTCGTGGGCAGGGCGAATATCGATTCCCCATGCCGCCTGCCATGAACGAACCCCAAGACCCCGATCGCATCCAGAACATCAGGGCGACACTATGACAATTTCTCTTGTTTAGTTGATCGGACGATCGCTAAAACGTACGTGTAGTCCAGGGATCCAACTCCTAAATCATAAATTCCTAATTAATTAACTTTTAGCAGGGATCCTATAGATCGGTTATTTCCTTCTCGGTCGAAGATTACAGTATAGCCCTTTGGCCCTTAGTTTAATTTTTTGTGTGAGATAGGCCCCCGTTTTATATATAGTTACGCATAGGGCCCAGGACTTTGCCGGCCGGACCCTGTTGATGTACCATGCTCCTACTCCTCACGCTGAAAAAATGAAGCCTCAAATCCAACATTTTTACATCTTTGTACCTGAACGAGGCAAAATCCACCATAATTTCGTCTAGAATGTTTATTGTTGGTCATGACTGGAATAGATCAAAAGCTGGCCCAATAAATTCTTTCTCTTTCACTCACCCGTGCGTAGTCTTCATCTCCTGGTGTGGAATCAACCTTATCACGTGGGAGATCTGGAAAGATAAAAATGCTAGTGTTCAAACAATAAATTCTCGACACCGATCGAGGGCGCTTTCAGGTGCTAAACATTTAGCGGAAATTATCTCTTAGGTCTTCGCCTGCATGGCCCTTTCTCTTTTGGCTTAGGGCCACCCGAGGGTGTTTGGTTAGGCTTTTAAGTTGGCTTTTGCTTTTGGCTTATAAGCCATAAAAGCACCTCAATAGTTGCTTTTGGCTTTTGGCTTATACCATAGTGTAACATAATCCAAAAGCCAAAAGCACCTATTTAGGTGCTTTTATGGCTTATAAGCTAAAACCTTTTCCCTTTATTAGAAAAACAATTGCAACTAACCAAATACAAGTGAGTTGATAACTCTAGCTTGGATACCGGGCGTGGCTCGGAAGATAAGCCAGAGGGAAATATTCTATGAACATGTTGGTCCCTAGGATAAGCACCTGAACCGTCATGAACTCCTGATAAGTGATTAGGCTTCCAACGGAGCAGTGCATATACAAAATATGATATTGGGGAAGAGAGAATGTATTGGCAACTTATTAATTAATGTACGTCAACAACTATCCATGTCAATCATGGAGCATTCGATATTCTCAAGTTTTGGCAGCTCATATGTATGTGGCCACTAAACGACTCATATGTACGTGGCAAATTCAAGTTTTGGCAGCTCACGAAGGTGTGCATATTGAATTGTTTTGGGGTAGGTTGAGGAGAGGAAGTCAAATTAATGACTTCTTCATTCATATGGTTTGCATTTGCTCAGTTGGGTTGATTCAGATATTGGCTAAGCCCCATACATTGTCGAAATATATAAATTTGCATAGTCGACGTCATACATAAGGAATGTATACAGTACATTATTAGAAAACTCAAATCTTTTCTTGTAGTTGGGGATTCACGGTGACATGGATAACCGTCGCTCAAAAGCATCCACACAATTCATGCGTACAGAGAGATACAGATATTTCCCCTATATAGATACTACACTATAAAACGTAACTAAATCCCCATACGGGGTGTGTGTGTGCGCGCATATGCATATACGGCAAATAACACTTGCGTATGTAAACAAAATTTGGATCCTGCAGGTAAAAACATAGGTGAGAGACAATGCTCGGGACTTCTTAAACGTGCTGGGGAGTGTTGTTTGATGGAGTGGCAGCTTCGGCGAGGATGATGTTACTCCTCCCACGCTCTGAGCGGGAATTCTCGGCAAACTTCTGACCAGGGAGATGTAGTCCCTCCCTCTGCTCCTCCTTCGTCCACTCAGACGCGTAGTACTCCTCCTCGGTGGCACCGGCATTGGCTGGGAAGAACATAGAGCCCCATTGTGGAAAGTGAACGAATGCAACTGGAAGCGTGCAACACATGATCATGATGCCCATGTATTGCAACCCAGTGCCGGTTGAGTATTGCGACGACGTGAAGAAAAGCAATTGTGTGAGCCCCGCGCCAAAATTGCCACCAGCACCCGTCAGTCCAGATATGATACCGAGGGACCGTCGGGAGATGAAGGGGGCAACGCCAAAGGTGGCGCCACATGCAGCCTGGGCACAAACAGAGAAGAGGACCATGGCGGTGACAGAAGCTGGAAGGGCGGTGGCACGACCGAGCCAGACACAGAATGCACCACCAGCGGTCTGGAGGATCCAGAAGTTCCAGAGGCGGGCACGCATGCCAAAGTACCGAGCACCAAGGTCGGAGAGGTAGCCTCCCGCCGGGCGAGCAACAATGTTGGCCATGCCAAAGCAGGCTGCAATGGTTCCAGCGGTGCTAAGGTCCAGGTGAAAGTGGTCGAAGTAGTACTCGGCGATGACATTGTCGGTGGTGAGTTCGACGCCCATGCTGTAGCCGTAGAGGAGGACGAAAATCCATGTCCGGTAGTTTGTTGCAGCTCCCCATAAGACTTTGGAGAACTTGTCCTTTTTCATTTCTCCTTTCTTCTGGAGGCTCCCAAGGTTTCCATCAGGGAGATCTTGCCCCATTGTGAGCACGAGGAGACCCATGACGATGTGCATCATTCCCGGCACAAAGTAGGCAATGCGCCATGCAACAAAGGCTGTGGCACCGCACTTCTTGATGGCGTGGAAGACAAGGGGCATGATGAGTTGCGTGGCACCGCCACCCATGTTGCCCCACCCAGCCGCCAGCCCGTTTACGGTGCCGATGATCTTGCTATTGAACATGGTGCTCATCCAATATTGGCACGACACGAAAGTGGCGAGGGAGAAACCAATCAGAAAGCGCACCGTGATGTACCCTGCAGCACTATCAATGAGTGACATGCAGAATACGGTGGGCGCGGCGAGCATGACGAGGAAGGCGCAGCCGTAGCGCGGGCCGAGGAGATCGCATACAGCACCCATGACAAGCCTGGAGAAGATGGAGCCAGACACGGACGCTACACCAGCGTTGCCGATGTCAGCCTTGGCGAGGTTGAGGTTGTCACGGATGATGGGAACAAGTGGTGCAGCAGCGAAGGTGGAGACAAAACAGGTGAAGAAGGAGATCCACGATAGATGAAAGGTTCGCATGTGCGGGTTGGCGAAGGAGAAGAGGCGGAAGGAAGTGGCCTTGTGCTCCGAATCCACCGGCAGCGTGAACTTGCTCGCCGCGGATGCCTTATCCCCGGTCTCGACCTCCATATCTCCCTCTCTTGGAGCTAGCTAAGTTTCTTCTCAGCTGCTGCTGCTGCCTCTCTAACTTTGCTTGTAGTGCAGTAGCGGTGGGTGGTTTATGATCTTGATTTTGCTTCGATCAACGAGGTGTATATATATGCATAGCAAGTTGCAGGAGAGTTGACATTGGCATGATATGCCTCTTAATCGATTCTCCGGTGCTAGCTAAGCAAGAAATGAGATTATGCCCTTTGAGCGCCGTAGAACAGCAATTATGAGTTTTAAAATTTGCATCTGATGACGGAATCATGGCGCAACAGTGAGTTTATTGCCCCAGCTTGGAGTGCTGGCGTTGAATCCTGAAGAGAGACAGGAGGTGATCAGCAAGTTACTTAAGGGATACTAGTAGGATGTATACTAAATTGGGGAACCTCGGCGCCGCATCTCCTCCGTCTGTGGCTTTTGAGCTACGCTAATTACCTATTTATCCCATGGGATTCACCAAGGATCAAGGCTGTGACTCTACGCGTTTTCAGTTGAGAGGTGTGTACATTCGCTTGTATATACGCCAGCACTTTTAAGTTTTCATTGACGCCGAAATGTAGATCAAGGGGTAAGATGAGAATCATGGTAAACTTTTAAAATTAATTTGACGCCGAAATCTAGATCCATCGGCCTTCAGTTTAACCGGGTGCTAAACTTGGTCTAATTATGATTTGAACGTACATTTCAGTTTGCATTGAGTCTGTGTGCATATAAGTCTGCTTGCTTCTTAAACGAGTTCAGATTTTTTTTTAGTAAATTCCAATTTTTGCCCTCTAGTAGGAGTGACGTTATAGTTCTCGCCATCGATTTTGCAAGCCGGGGTTTTTGCAAGCCGGGGTCATCTATCAGCGAACGTTGTCCAAATGTCAACCCTGACGTCCACATCTAAATTGGATGATGTATGTATAAAGGTAGGTAGCCTTTTGTTTCTTCCAAACCTTAACTACAGTCAGATCGATAGGGAATATATGTCCCCAATCGATCCATCAATAGCCTCATGGGACACATCACCTAATTAAATTGCCTCTTGAGAACACCTCCAAAAACTTGCTACCCACAATTAATGACAGATGATAATAGATACCCCCTATGTTCGTAAATATAGGATGTTTTAGCTTTTATACACATTTTAATGTATCTAGATATATCTCAGTGTTTATGTTCGCTTATTTTATTAGACATCTAGTTAATATGTGTGACGCCTAAAACATGTTGCATTTAAAAATGGAGGGAGTAGATACTTAATGATCCAATAGTATGTAAATATCCAGCAAAAACTCGTACGCGGGTAGTACGTGTTACACAAAAAGAAGAAAGATTCTACCTTGATTCTCTCCAAAGAATTCCCCCAAGTTATGACGATGATTTTAAGAATATAAAATAACTATCGACAAGATACTGGAAAATCATTTGTAAAGTTTTTGACCATTTTATGTTTGAGAATTTATTACAAAAGTTCATTGTAGTGCATTTGTGGAGTATATGTTTGACATTGAGGGAGAAGCAAACAAGTGAGAGTCGCATAACTCTTTGGTTCACAGAAGCATGGAGATACCTTTTTTTAGGGAAAGCCATCATGGTGGTTATATTAATTTTGTTAACATAGATACATCATTTGAAATTACATCAACTAGAAAAATCAAGAGAATCAACTTTCCAAACAGTCAGAATAGGTCAAACTGATCTAATAGCTAGTATATCCGCCATAATATTCGCCTCCATAGGACAATGCTCGAATATCACATCTATGAACTCCCGGTAAAGTAAAATGCAATCTTCAAAAATGGCTACAACCCTGTAAGTGTTGCCACCATTGTTCATAACTTTAATGACTTCTGAGCACTCTGACTGCACTATCAGTCTGTAACATCCCATCGCTTCTGCGAGAGACATACCATTGTGAAGGGCACAAGCTTCAGTAGATTATGCATCCTCAACAAGAGGTAACATGCAATTACGTCCCGCAACAAAAAAAATCATTGATCATCTCTAATAATTTCACATGCCGCCCCTGTACCTCTATCCGAATCAAAAGACGTGTCGGCGTTCAACTTCACGTAGACGCCCTTTTGTTTAACCCATCCATGGTGAATAATACCCTGGTATTTCTTCTTCTTTGCGTAGGTGATGACTAGTGCTGAAATAGACGGGGTTGTTTGTACTGGCTGTCAAATGGGTTCACCATGTGTTACCTGACGACACTCCCACCACATATACCAAATAGTTGTTGATTGAGCTCCGCACGGGTTACCTCCGGTAGCATAGACGTCGCTTTTGTTTTGTCTAGGAGAAGCCAGTCGAGTACAAAAGAACCATCGTTATCAGTATTGTAGGCATCCTGGATAATTGTCGCCATTCCGAGCTGATCCCACCCTCCTTCATCCGGGGCACTGAAAATAAGCATGACAGATGCTTTCACAATACAGCGTACATAAAGGGCATTGTGAATTGTTTTGCATATGTGTATTCGCTAGCAGAGTATACCACCCAACATTGATCGCCAACAATGGATTTTTATTTTTACGGGCACGCTCATTGGCCATATGTTCTTCCAAACCGGCGAATCACTAGAAGACCCAAAAAGATTTGTTCTTCTAATTTTGTGCCCATGCTGATGAGCCCACTCGGTATGATAAGCTGATTTAACCGTGAAGATACCATTTTTGTTATAGTGCCATGAAACAAAGTTTTCCATCATTCTTTTTGAGAGTGGTGTAGTAACAATCCTTTGCACGTCCCTAATCCCATTTTTTAGTTCTTTATATGTTGTATGTGTACTTCATTAACAGATTCTATGTGGTAAGTTTATTTAAATATTTTATTTGTGCCCAACTACCTACAAATATATTATGTGTGCTTAACTAGATCAATAAAAATTTAATGTGCTAAACTTGATTAAAAAATAAGTTTGCAGATTTGAGCTTCATTTGATCATATTATCCATTATACCTATGGTTATAATTTTATATATTGTTCTAACTAATAATTTAAACCTTATTTTAGTGCCCTAAAAAGCCATATATTGTTCCATGTCACTATTACGTGACAGAAAACCTTGCTAATTTTATTACACTCTCAACAATGAAATATTGCCATAGGAGGCTTGTATCCGTCAATCCATCTATACTTAACTACTTTTTATTATTTTAACCGTATATACGTGTGCAAATGATAACATCGATGGACCATGCTCATACGCCCAAAGTTGACATAGCGAATCTTCGAACCGAACATTTGTACTTACTCCTACCTGAATGATGCGAATTTCACCATGATTTATGCTAGGAAATTTATTGTTGGTTGGCTTTCAGTTATTCATTGTTAACTACTTCATACACTATGTCATTATGTGTTTGTTGTGATGCAATTATATGAGGTATAATGTGAATATTATTTTCGATGGTTGAGCAATGTGAATCTGAATTGTCATCTGTACCATATTAAATGTGCTACACAATTTTCAGCAATTACTAAAATTTGATAACTACATTGCGTGTGCGTTGTTTGCCGATTAAAAATAACTAACCTTGTGCAACGCATTGACAAGACACGTGTTTCCCTTAAATGAATCACGGGAGCTAGAAAGTGAGAATCATATGCGATGGAAGTATGGAACCAATGTCGACACCATTACTTGCCTAAAAGCATGTGCGATAGAGACACTGTCGCACACGGTTGTATTTATCTTTTTTTTCTGCGGGTGTGGTTTTATCAATCGTCGACCTCATCGTGACGGTTCAATAAACCGTGTGCAATTGCTGATTTCAGGTGTGCATAATCTGTAGTAGTGAGTAGTGACAGGGTTAGAGGAACAGAAAAACCCAATCCGCCGTTTTCTCTCTCACTCACTCGTAATCTCCACTGTGTTTGCGTATATATTTACTGCAACCTACAGCAGAGTTCATATTTATTGGGATGATACACTGTCAGTCGATCCTCTGGTGCTAGATAGTCTCGAATTAAAAGTCTGTACTTTGGCAATCGTAGAACATCAAGCAGTTAGAGATTGACAGTTGCATCTGATGGAACCGTGAGTGAGTTGATAACTCTAGCTTGGAGAGCTAACGTTGAATCTGGAAGGCGGACAGGAGAAAATTTGTAGCTAACTCATGGCCGTTGGAGGATTAGCCAAACAGAAATAGTTTATGAACATGTACGTTGGTACCTCGGATACGTACTTTAACTGTCATGAACTCCTGATAAGTGATAGGCTTCCAACGGAGCCGTACATATTGACAATATAGTAATGTATGTCAATCATGGAGCAATAGTCACCAATTGGATACTCTCAAGTTTAGGCAGCTCACCCGGGGTGTGCCATATTGACCAGTTTTGGGATATGTTACGAGGGGAAGTCAAATTAAGGACATTTTCATTCGCATATTTTGCATTTGGTAGGTTGGATAAATTAAGATATTGGCTGAGACAACCGTGTGGCACATACATAGTGGAAGTATCTAAATTTGCTTGGAGGAACAACCGGACCCATACATGTCAAAACTCAAATCGTCTCTTGTAAATTCGGATCCACGGTGATGGATAACCGTCGCTCAAAAGCATCGACACAACTCATGCGTACATGGAGACACAATTGCATACTTCCCTAAATATATACTACACTACAAAAGATCAATAAATCAACACACGCCTATATATATACGGCAAACGATCACACTTGCGTATGTAAAGAAAACTTGGGTCTTGTACGTAAAAGTGTAGGTGAGAGAAAATACTCAAGCACATCTTAAGTTTACACGTGCTGGGGAGTGTTGTTTGGTGGTGTGGCAGCTTCGGCCAGGATGATGTTACGCCTCCCACGCTCTGAGCGGGAGTTCTCAGCAAACTTCTGACCAGCGAGATGGAGTCCCTCCATTTGCTCTTCCTTCGTCCACTCAGACGCATAGTACTCCTCCTCAGTAGCACCGGCATTGGCTGGGAAGAACATAGAGCCCCATTGTGGGAAGTGAACGAATGCAACAGGAAGCGTGCAGCACATGATCATGATGCCCATGTACTGCAACCCAGTGCCGGTTGAGTATTGCGACGACGTGAAGAAAAGCAGTTGTGTGAGTCCCGCCCCAAAATTGCCACCAGCACCCGTCAGTCCGGAGATAATACCGAGGGACCGTCTGGAGATGAAGGGGGCAACACCAAAGGTGGCGCCACATGCAGCCTGGGCACAAACAGAAAAGAGGACCATGGCAGTGACAGAGGCTGGAAGGGCAGTGGCACGACCGAGCCAGACACAGAACGCACCACCAGCGGTCTGGAGGATCCAGAAGTTCCAGAGGCGGGCACGCATGCCAAAGTACCGAGCACCAAGGTCGGAGAGGTAGCCTCCCGTCGGACGAGCAACAATGTTGGCCATGCCGAAGCAGGCTGCAATGGTTCCAGCGGTGCTAAGGTCCAGGTGAAAGTGGTCGAAGTAGTACTCGGCGATGACATTGTCGGTGGTGAGTTCGACGCCCATGCTGTAGCCGTAGAGGAGGACAAAAATCCATGTCCGGTAGTTTGTTGCAGCTCCCCATAAGACTTTGGAGAACTTGTCCTTCTTCATTTCTCCTTTCTTCTGGAGGCTCCCAAGGTTTCCATCAGGGAGATCTTGCCCCATTGTGAGCACGAGGAGACCCATGACGATGTGCATCATTCCCGGCACAAAGTAGGCAATGCGCCATGCAACAAAGGCTGTGGCACCGCACTTCTTGATGGCGTGGAAGACAAGGGGCATGATGAGTTGCGTGGCACCGCCACCCATGTTGCCCCACCCTGCCGCCAGCCCGTTTACGGTGCCGATGATCTTGCTATTGAACATGGTGCTCATCCAATATTGGCACGACACGAAAGTGGCGAGGGAGAAACCAATCAGAAAGCGCACCGTGATGTACCCTGCAGCACTATCAATGAGTGACATGCAGAATACGGTGGGCGCGGCGAGCATGACGAGGAAGGCGCAGCCGTAGCGCGGGCCGAGGAGGTCGCATACAGCACCCATGACAAGCCTGGAGAAGATGGAGCCAGACACGGACGCTACACCAGCGTTGCCGATGTCAGCCTTGGCGAGGTTGAGGTTGTCACGGATGATGGGAACAAGTGGTGCAGCAGCGAAGGTGGAGACAAAACAAGTGAAGAAGGAGATCCATGATAGATGGAAGGTGCGCATGTGCGGGTTGGCGAAGGAGAAGAGGCGGAAGGAAGTGGCCTTGTGCTCTGAGTCCACCGGCAGCGTGAACTTGCTCGCCGCGGACGCCTTATCCCCGGTCTCGACCTCCATCTCTCCCTCTCTTGGAGCTAGCCGAGCTTCTTCTCAGCTGCTTCTGTCCCTCAAGCTTTGCTTGCAGTGTAATGGAGGTGGTGGTTTATGATCTGGATATTTCATTGATCAACGAGGTATATATAGCAATTTGCAGTAGAGTTGACATTGGGATGGTGCCTCTTAATCGATTCTCCGGTGCTAGCTAAAGCAAGAGCTGAGATTCTGCCCTTTGGGCGCCGTAGAACATCAGTTACCACTTAAACAATTTGCATCTGACGGAATCATGGAGCAATAATGAGTTAGTTAACTACATTAGCTTGGAGAGCTAGCGTTGAATCTGGAAGAGAGACTAGAGCAAATTAATAACTTAAGGGATACCAGTACTGTTTAAGGGAACCTTGGCGCCGCATCTCCTGCGTCCATGGCTTTTGGAGCTCCGCTAATTACCTATTTATCCCATGGGATCCACCAAGGATCAAGGCTGTGACTCGACGCGTTGAGAGGTGTGTGTCCATTGACTTGTGCCTAGTATGCCAAGTGCCTAGTTGTTAAGAGGTAAGATGAGAATCAAGGTCACCTTTTCTGTTTAATTTCCCGCACATTGGAGCACGAACTTCAGTTTAGCCAAGTGCCGAAGTTGGTCAAATTACATTTGAATGCACATTTCCGTTTGCATGGAAGCTTGGTGCACTTACACGTCTGCTAGCTGCTTGATTGAGTTGAGATTTTTAGATTGAGTACATTCGAATTCATACCCCCGGTCCACATGTTCTGATAGTTGTCACAGTCGTTTTTTTGCCATGCAGTGACCTTGTCATAGTATCTCTTAATTTCCTTTATTATTTTCTATAAAAAGGGAAAGCCGAGTCCAACTATGTGGGAACGCTTGAGGTCACCAGTTTATATCTTCTGCAACAAGCGAATGGCCACTTTATATTACAGGTCTCTCTTCTTGTGAGGCGTTAATTCGTAGAATCGAACCAGCCTGAATTTTAGATATACTGGTTACGTTTGTCAAATTGTCAACTCTGAGATCCACATCTAATTTTGATGATGTAATATCTATATAGCTAGGTAGGTAGCTCCATGTTTCCAAACCGTAACTAAATTACTAGAGTCAGACCAATAGGAAATTTGTCGATGACGATCGATCAATCACCACATGATGACACATTACATAATTAGTTGCCTCCGGATAACCCCGGAAATCCAAGAGCTATGTACATTTGAATGCACATTTCATCTGAATGAACATTTCCGTTTGCATTGAGGTTTGTTGCACTTACATCTGCTAGCAGCTGCTTGATTAAGTTTAGATTTTTAGATTGAGTACATTCAAATCCATACCCTCGGTAGAGATGTTCTGATAGAGTGGCCTTATGATATCTCTTAATTTCCTTTATTATTTTCTATGAAAAGGGAAAGCCGAGCCCGTACGTCTATGTGGGAACGCTTGAGGTCGCCAGTTTATACCTTCTGCGACAAGCGAATGGCCAGTTTATATTACAGGTCTCTCTTCTTGTGAGACGTTAATTCATAGAATCGAACCGGCCTGAATTATAGATATACTGATTACCGTTTGTCAAATTGTCAACCCTGACATCCACATCTAATTTTGATGATGTATATAGGTAGGTAGCTCCATGTTTCCAAACCGTAACTAAATTACTAGAGTCAGACCGATAAGAAATTTGTCGATGACGATCGATCAATCACCTCATGGGGACACATTACATAATTAGACTAGTTGCCTCCTGATAACCCCGGAAATCCAAGAGCTAGCTACCTACACAACATATCTACTCTCGTCTATATCGATCACCATCCATGGATAGTACTTATGTAAATATCCAGCAAAAAGTCGTACGCAGGTAGCGTGTCCATGTCTTATTGCATGTCTCCATCGTCCTAATTTGCATGCAGATCACCGCTTTGTTATTCTAGGTTACGGTGTGCTAATTAACCCCACGTCGTTTGAAACGTCTCTCAGCTGTATGTGTTAACATCAAAATATATAACTAGCTCTTGATTGCTTTTGCTAGTTATATAGACCGTAACTATATTAATGGCTCTAGCTGCCCCTTGGTAGCTAAAACCTATGTAGCTAATCCAGGAGACACATGCCCACAATTGAGTTGGTTACATATTTAGCAGACACGTATGAGCTTCCACAGCTGAAACTTCTGCAATCTGACTCTCCGCACTTATCGCAGAGCTGCCGGCCCTGTTATATAAATGCATGATAAGTTATGCATCATGAATGATTCAGATGCCTAACTGCATAAATCAAACCAATAACCATTAGATTTTTTTTTTGAGATAAACCAATAACCATTAGATATGTCTAACTCTTTAACTGGAGTCGATCATGTACGGGCGAGGTTCGGCCCAGCCCACATATCAGCTAGAAGAAGCAAAAGGCCTACCCAAGAAAGGTCTTCTCTATTCTCAAAAAAAAAAGGTCTTCTCTACTGTACCAAAATGGGTTTGATCTGCCACTGGCTGTCATACTCTACCATTCTTAGGGGCCTCTTTGGTTCAAAGAAAATTTGTAGAATTTCAATCCATCAAAAATAAAACACAACACATAAATATAAGGTGAAGAAGATAAGGAAAAAATAGGATAAAATCATAATAAAACGGAAAATTGAAAAAAAAAGGAAAGAAAGTTGTGCGGTAGGACATGTACAATGCAAGGTTCTTAGAAAATTTCTTACAAATATAAACTGGTTTATCCTCAGGCACAAATGCTTATGTCAATAGCATTGTCAAATAGAAATAAGTTTTAATGATTAACAAAAAAAAGTTATGCACATGCCCATACATCTTGATTTTTCCGAACTTACTTTGGCGTGTGAGAATCCAAAAAAAGCCACATTGATCGCCTACGTTCACATCCGTATATATCACATGGCCAACTAAGCTATGCGCAAAACTAGCACAAATTCTACCTTGCACACCACTCGTTCCATGAAAAGATACTCTAGCCAGTAGCTCCTTAAACTTTGGGCTCGAAGCTGAAAAAACATCACATCAAATCGCCCATTTGACATCGATACATCACATGGCCAACTAAGGTAGCCAGTTAGCATAGCGTAGATTCTAACTAACACACACCCATTGGATCCGTGAGAAGATACTATAGCTGGTAGAGTAGCTAGTAGCTCCTTAATCTTCAGACAGCAATGCGTCGATCAACAGACACCCACATGCACCTCCAGTGATTGATTGAATCAATAGTAGGATATATCTACTGAATCCATCCATGGAGACTGTTTAGTTTCATTCACCAGAAGGAGCAGACGAGAGGAGATCTACGAATCGAAGGCTTGACGTGTTCGGTTCCTGATCAACCAATCCATGATCGCCAGCCTAAGATTCCTACTCACTAGGCCAACCTGCACAACATGCATATATGTATGAACAGTAAGCCAGTGACTGTACCCGGCTACTTAGGTGGAAGTTATGCTCGATGCATGTGGACGGTGTACTGAGTGTAAACTATACATTACCGACGCTAGGTAGCTAGATTCTTGTGATAATCATCTATCCTTGAGAGTGTATTAATCTCTGCACTGAGCTCGATCGCCGGAGCAGCTCCTGTTATAGCTTCCATTGCTCACTAGTTTGGTCGATCGAGATGGGGCAGAGAGGTGGCGGCATGGATCAGTCTTCGTGCAGGGTTCTGCCCATCATTGACGAGGGGTCGGAGTCAGAGCCCGAGACTGGATCGGGAACGGAGTCTGACATGATCAAGACGAAGACCGTTGTGGAGCGCAGGAAGGCGGTCGTGGCGAGGATGAGGGAGCTGGTCCGGCGAGCCGTCGTGCAGTCATCCATGGCGCCTCAGTTCACGGTGGTGGCCACCGCCAGAAAATGGAAGGTAATCCATCGATCAACTGACTGACTGTTTTAGCTGTCTGTCTGAAACTATTCCTGACTTGCTGGTTAACTGAATGTTATATTCGGTACAGAGGGCGGTGAGCTTCAGGAGCAAGGACCAGCGGCGGCGGCCGGCGGGCGATGGCATGAGCTCCGGGGCCTCGTCAGTATCCAGCAGCAGGAACAGCTTCGGCAGCCGGGACGCCTCTGTCTTCTCGTCACCACCACAAACACCACACTGTCCGGCGCCGACGATGTCCAATAGGATGATGATGCAGCAGCAGCAGCAGCAGCAGAACCACCATGCTCAGTGGATCACTACTGATTCCGACTGTAAGCTCGACCATCCTGCAAATTCTGATCATGGATGAACTTGCCTCAGTGTGTGCTGATTTTTTTTTCCGTTGGCGTATTCGCAGTCGTTGTGCTGGAGCTCTAAGCCTGTAGACTGGCGATGGTGATCTCCAATTGGCAAGCAAGTGAACCCCTTCGAGGCCCAGCCTGATTACAGAGCTTACTGCCAAGCTGATCGCCATGGTGAAGCCTAGACCATATGGTCCACAAGACGAGGGCCCATTCTGGCCAGAATATATCTGTGCGGTGATTAGCCATATATTTGTTTTTCTATCTGAGTCGAGTTTGCTAGTGAGAAAACTCCTCCGAAAACTAGTTGTAGCTTCAGTACAACCGAGCACCTGGCCTGCAAGAAGCAACAAAATGCATGTAAACTGAGAGTTTCTACATATGTCAAGTTGTATCAATGGAAAAAAAAACATATGGTCGAAAATACCGCTTCATCGATCAAGTTACAAAGCAGGCATCTATCTTTGTATACATAATATTCATCTCTTTTTTGCATTTTTGAACCGATGAATAAGGATGAAATTTTCTGTGAATGTTAAAGTATAACGATAATAATTCTCGAAAATGAGGCAGCAAATAAAGTTAACTAAGTATACCGGACATATATCTTGGAAAACGAGCGCAAACTCTCGATCTTTTGATGTCATTTTAGATCAAAAGATCTTTTGATTTCACCTCCAGAAACAAACAAATCTGCGGCGAAGGGAATCGAGGTAAAGACAGACTTGGATTTGACTGACAGCCAGGGCAGGGCCACTAAGATATTGACACTACTGAACATATTGCAGACATGAAAATAGTGTTACCTAGGCTCGCTCACGTCCCCATCATCCACGCCCACTCTGTTTTGGCATGGAGCCTCTTCGCTCTCCAATGAGAGCATCCATCGGTTAACAGCAACTCCAATCAAAGCGGAGTTGCATCGCCAGCCGACCAGATCCCATCCAGATCCCTCGCACCAGGAATATACCCCTCACTGTCCTCCTCCACTCCACTGATCGATCAAAGCAGAGCTCCATTGTTCCTCAGCCATGGAGCTGCTGTGCAACGCCCCGGCGCACGCCACCGTGCCGGACAGGTACGTCTTCCCGCCGGAGAAGCGCGCCGCCATGCAGCTCGACTATAACACCACCACCTCCGACGATGTCGCCCTCCCCATCATCGACCTCCACGGGGGCGGGGACCTTCTCTCCCAGCGACGAGGCCAGGCCGCCGCCGAGATCATCGCCGCGGGCAAGGAGTTCGGCTTCTTTCAGGTGGTGAACCACGGCGTGGGGGAGGACGTCGTGCAAGCATACCGCGACGCGGCGGCGGGGTTCTTCGCGCTGCCCGCGGAGGAGAAGCTGCCCTACTGCTCCTACGACATGAGTAAGCGCTTCCGGCTCGCCACCAGCACCTCCTACGACCGCGGCGAGACCCGCTACTGGCGCGACTACGTCAAGTTCCGCTGCTACCCGCCCTCCGACAACAACGTGCGCTGCTGGCCGTCCAAACCGGCGAGCTTCTCGCCCCGGCTCGTCGAGTACTGCGAGGCGGTGCACGGGCTGGCGCAGACGCTGCTCGGCCTCATCGCCGAGGGGCTCGGCCTCGGCGCCGGCTTCTTCGCGGGAGACCTCAGCGGCGGTGACACCCACATGAGCGTCAACTACTACCCGCCTTGCCCGGACCCGACCGTCACCATGGGACTGCTCGCGCACTGCGACCGCCACCTCCTCACCGTGCTCTCGCAGGCCGACGTCGCGGGCCTACAGGCAAAGCATGGAGGGAGGTGGCTCCTCGTCCGCCCTGTCCCCGGCGCCTTCGTTGTCAACTTCGGCCACCAGATGGAGATCGTCACCAACGGGGTGCTCGCAAGCGTGGAGCACCGTGCCGTCACCAACTCCTCCGCCGCGAGGATGTCAGTGGCCACCCATGTGCACCCCACAGACGGGTGCCTCATCAGGCCGGCGCCAGAGCTTGTCGACGATGCGGAGAATCCAGCCAAGTACAGGGAGTTTCTGTTCAGCGAGTTCATGGAGGCGTACGACGCCGCGGACGCCAGTAGGGAGGACGTGCTCGAGTCCTTCAAGATCCACCACGACTAACTCGACAACGAGCAAGAAACTCCATGATTTCATCTGCTGCCATGCCGAGGGAACAGAAAAATTGGCTGTTGTGTGTGCTGGCTCTATTGCTATGAATTTGTGTCGCCGGCCATTGTTGTATTGATTCAGGCTATACCGGATTTCAAAGCAAGAGATATAACATTGCATTTATCATGGACTAATGAACTGACAGCATTCAAATATATGTAATTTCTAGAATATGAAAAGAAAAGTAATCAATGTAGCAGGACAGTATCAAAATGGCATAATTTTTAATCGCTTTCAGGACTATTACCAGTGGTTGGTGCACTTGTAGGTCATGTTAGCGAAGTTGCAGCAAATCTTCCTGAAAATAGTCATCGCCATGATTCTAATTACTCCCGGTATAATCATAACAAAATCACTGACAATGCCCGAAAATTCTCCAGCGAGGTCTGATGGGTGCTACCTAGCTGGAGCAGATGGATTCAGAAATTTAAAGAAGGGACCAGAGCAAAAATCTTGGATGATAGCAGAAGAATGCTTGGCTAATCGGTACATAGCTCCCATCTCAATTAATCTGAAATTGAAAAAATCCTTACTTATCAAACGGATATAAAGATGACAATTAGTACTGCAGGTCAAGAGAAGGTAATAAACTAATAATCTTGATTTCAATTTGGAATTGGCCAGTCACAGATATAAGCCACAGTTCATACCCTAAAAATAAGTATGGGGAGGATCGACATACCACTTCAGTTCCTCGACCCAGAAGCTCGGGAAACTGCTCCGGCACAGTTTTTCCAAATTGCACTGGAGGCTTGCTTCTTGGTAGAAATAAGCCCAGCTGAAGCCGAAGAATTTTTTTCGGTTTTAGCAGTGGGGGACCAAGAAGTCAGTTTAGAAGTCTAATAGAAGTGTCCCTTTATCTATTTTAAGGCGAGGGACCAAAAAAATATCTAAAACAGCCATTGTTCTACAAAACTCAGGACACACTGAATCATAGGCATTGCATTTTAGCAGGCAGACAAACTAAGCGTAGCCTACCAGTTCACTTCCATACTCCACCATGGAAAACCAGCAAGTCACTTGGTGGAGAATTGAAAGCAAACATGTACCCATGTCCTCGTGCTAAATCAGTTTCCCATGTCCTCGTGCCTTGAAAAAACTGAGATACATTCTAGGTAGTTCATGTGATGTTTCCGCCTTCCCAACTTCTATTTCCTTTGGTTTTGTTGCTTACATCCTTGCTTTTGTAAACCTAGAATGCTCATTAAATCTGTCACACAAAAATCTTCCATGTTATGTACTTATCTTTGTTTCGTGGAACATATTACGGTCGGAAATTATAGTCATTGTCTTCATAAAAAACTTTAAGTAAATTAAAGGAACTGAAGCAGATACAATATTGGCCAACTAAGGAACATAGGTATCCTGTTGTGCAAACAGTACAGTAAAATAATGAATGTGGATATCTTTTCTTTTCCAAGATGTGGATACTTATTAAATCGTTGTAGCTGGAACATTATAAATTACATAAGCATAGATTACAACACAATGCTGACTACATCAGATGCAAGGTACTGGTCTCTGAAAAGACTCACTCCTCACTCTCGGCATCAAAAGGAACCCCAAAAAGAATGTGCGACCAAAACACAAAGGATGGAAACTCATGGGCATCTGAACAGACACCCAACTAATTTGCGCCCAGTGTTTTCTCCTTACATACTTGTGGCTAATTATTTACTGTTCATCCAGACTACCTACTACAGAAAAAGTGAGTGTCAGTTAATTTAGCGCACCAATCTCACCGTGCCAAATAATCAACTGAGATTACATTAAATTTCATCTAGGAGCCAATGAAGGAAAAAGAGAGATCAATCTGCCAATTGACATGGATGGATTTATAGACTTCAATATTTAAGAAATCGAACCCATATAAATGTGAGCAGGGGGCAATATCAGAGGAAAAAAGAATTAGTGGTACTGGATAGTATCTTGCACCAAAGGAAGTGCCAAGTTGTAAAATAACATTTTTTATTTTGGTAATCACCTCAAGAAACATCAATAACTGTAGTGACCTTGCCTAGACAATTTATTATGTGGGCCTGCGCCTACTATATAAATTCGGTTTTGTGTTTCTATGAACAGTGATGACTGCAACCTAAACCTGAGAAAGCAGAACTCACCACATATGTGTGTCTTAATCCTACAGTTCCACATTAGCTTGCTTTGCTGCCCAAACATACATCTTGTGAAGGGGCACGGTTTCACCTACGCAAGCACTGAAAAGGAGACATGCATGAACAAAGAACTTTTGCCTTGTTCCAATTTGTACCTAGCAGTAGTCAGTTCTATCATTTTCATGTCCACCCAACAAATATAAGTTTATCAATTAGTTTGATCTGTTTGTTATTTGTGGCACCTTTGTTGACTTACTTCCAACGATTGATGACAAATATAATGAAAGGACTATTTAATTTGTAGATCATGCTTTACTCCCAGATAGGTTATGTATCAAAATTGAAAATTCTCACTAAAGTAAGGTCAAGGTATTAGAAAAATATTATCAATCCTTAAGAAAAAGGTTAAGGAAATCAGACGTAGAAAGGAAAACAGACTCCCATTAGAAAATTATTTATAAGCATAATCTAAATATTAAGCATTGAGCTACATAGTTATAATACTCATATATGATATGGTACCTAAAAGACAATGAAATGAAAATGCAACATGCTAGATCATACTGATATTTTTAGTACATAACGACCCAAGAATATATTTTCTTTCTGGTCTTCTAGCGCTGTTTTCACCAGAAAATTGATCGACACATTCAGTTTTCATGAGCTCCAAGAGTTCGAAACACATGTATATGCACGGGGTGGAATATCATTTTCAGAGATGTCCTCCAAGCAATGACAACATCAATATATCAGGGGTTCAGGAATCAAATTATAGGGAGTTTAGCAAAGAACAAACTGGCATACAACATGCATACTAAACAATACAACCAGCATCCAGTTAGACAAAGAACACCAAAACAGGGTTTAAAGCTTACTACTAAGAGTTAAACTTTGTGTAACCATAGGCAGAAACCATCAACCGATCTTCATAGCCGTGTTCTTGGTTCATGTACATCTGAAATTAGTTGGCACTACCCCTTTGCAAGCGACTGCATAGTCTTCAGGGAGTTGGGGTGCGGCTTCCTTGTGAGGGCATATGAACTTGTTCACGAATTTTTCCTCGCTCACCTTGACTATATTATAGAAGTCCTGGTGCTGATCCAGCAATCCCTTCGCCTTAAGAAACTTGACAACATAGTACCGGGGTGTGAGCCATCCCTTCATTCTAGAACAGAGCTTTGCGGGGCAACAAGCAATGTGTGCTGGTTCGAACCCCGCCTCGGAGATGAGGAAATCCGACTTGAGCTGCAGTGTGTGCGTCCTCTGACCGCGTCAGTACGAACGGAGTGCTAGCGACAGCGAATCTCACTTCAGCATCAGTCCACCTGAATGTCTTCTTCAAGTACTCTAGTTTGGCGGCGATCTGCTCGTCGCTGATGAAAGCGGCAGCCTTCAGCGCTCGCCGGAACATCCGAGAGCCGCGGGGCACACCATTGCCGGGACGCGTTCGGGTTGGGCGGTGAGCATCCTCGGAACAGGGAAGCATATCTATCTTGGCAATATCGCAAGCACCTAGCCCGCACTCCCTTAGGAACGCGACATTTGAGGTTGATCACCTTCCCAGGGCCAATGCCGGCGAGGTAGGAGCCCGGAGGATCCCAAGAGGGGCTGGAAGTACAGCAAGTCGGAGACGATGGATCTGGAGCGGAAGCGATCGAAGACGAGGCGGCCGATATCAGGACGCAAGAAACCGAGGCCGGTGGGCTTGACGAAAATGGGGGCCAGGGTTCTGTTTATGCCGCGGTGGCGGAGGAACTTGGGGGTCCCGGGCGACGACGGAGGCGACGTTGGCAGTGGAGAGGCCGAGGCAAGCGAGGAAGGCGAGCACGGCGTCGATATCGGAGGGAGGCCCGAGGCGGCAGAGCTTCGTGGAGGAGGTTCGAGGGAGAACCGATGCGGGATTCGGGGAACGGGCGGCGCGCTGGGAGTAAGGAGGCGGTGGGATATGGGGGGACGACCCAGCTTCGCAGGCGGAGCATGGCGCCAGGGACGGCGAGCGGCGCCGGCGCCGGCGCCGGCAGACGGATTTCGGATGGGTTTGCAGATGGGCTGCAATCTTTTTTTATAACGCTCTAAAAGCCCATTTAGTACTTCTACCGTTTCTTCCCGATTTCTCTTTCGTTTGGTTAACACAAGAACTACAATACTGGATGCAGAATTTTAATTTCAGATGTATACAAAAAGGACCCTGCTCGCGAGCGCACGCGCGCTTTTTCAATTCGAGCGCACGCATCAAAAAAAAAGTTTGTCCATGTCCGATCCAACGCGAGAAAAGAAAATCCGTGTCGGAACCACCTATACACGGCCGGACATGCATACAATGTTTGGGGGAGTGCACGTCTGCTCATGTTCAACTTTTAACGTACAAACACATGTAATGTTAGTCAATTTTTTTAAGAAAGCACACCTTCTAAACCTAGCGTTTAAATCAATTTCGGTTTTCACCATAGTGTTTGACGCGAGGAGATCTTCGAATCTAGATCCCACATGAATATGTTCCGATAATGATTTTGGAAAAGCAACTTTGCATTATAAACTTGCTTTTCTATCACGAAAACAAACTTGGTACCATAAACTTACTTTTCTATCACAAAACACGAAAAAAATGAGGAGTAGGATGCATGTTCCTAATCTAAAATCACATTGCCTCGTGTGAAAAGAAAAACTGATTTAAACTCGAATGAATATGTTCTAAAAGCAACTTTATATCCTAAACTTACTTTTCTATCACAAAATCAAATTTGTTATATAAATAGGCATGAAAAACAACTTTGTACTTTCCAACACTAACACGAAGTCGCTTTTTTAAGAAACGACGATATATCTTTCTGATAGATTGGACGGAGCAGGGTGATCTACATCCTTGCGGGGCTACTTTTCTATTGTTTAGTAGGTCCTGACCTGTATAACTTTTTTTGGTTTTTGGCCTCGGTCGTATCATGTTGTCTTCTCCTATATATCAATATAAAAGGCAAACCTTTTGCCTTATTTAAAAAAAACACTAACACAAAAAATATATGAGGAGAAGGGGAGCTTGTGTTTTATACAAGCAAGGACCAACTTGTTGGTTTCATGAGAGAAAAGCATGTTGATTATATGTTGTCTATCAACTTACTATTCTAAAGCAACTTCTTGGTTGAAAGCAAGTTCTTACCTTAAACTTGCTTTTGTGACAGAAAAGCAAATTTATAATACAAAGTTGCTTTTCAAAAATAGTTATTAGAACATGCTCATGTGGGATCTAGTTTCGAAACCCTCGTCGCGAGGAACACGCCGGTGAAAACCGATTTTAATTTGGACGTTCGGTTCGAAAGTTATGTGTTTTTTAAGATTGAAAAAAGGTTTGCATGTGGCTGATGAGTTGGTGGTAGAAAAACGATAAAAGAAGCTCTTACACGCGCAACAGCCAACCTGTCAGGAGGTGCCGCTCGGGCAGACGCGTGCGCCGCGCGCCAGAGCTAGCGCACGCGCGCGTTATGTCGTTTCCCATACAAAAAAATGGAACCGCTAAAAGTAATATTGTATGATTAGACAAATAATTAGAGAGTCCTATCTGTTCAAAACATGTTCGGCAACTTATTTTTTATTTCAATTCACAATGAAACAATAGAGGATGCTTGGAATTTGTTACCCTCACTCCATTCCACAATATAAGATGTTGTAGGTGCTGTACATATTGTCAATATTCATATCAAAATACTTATAAATATACACTAAAATGTGTCTAGATATTTTTTAGATCAAAAGGGGGCCGAGCCCCCCAGTTCCATTAAAAATGAAACCAGGCAGGACCAAACAATTCGAACGAGTACATGTGTCTAGATATAAGATAATAAAATATTATCTAGATTCATATTAAAATAAATTTCGAGCTACCCAAGGCCCAGGCGCAACCTAAGGCCTGCCTATATCTTGTTAGGTCCATTAGTAATACTAAACTAAACCTTAATTCATCTAATCTAGTTACTTACATGTAGTGTGCAATCACACGTCTAGAATGTCGCTCGTCAATCGTTTGAGGAGAGCCGCCTCGAGCCCTCCACGACTCCTCTGCCCAGAGGCACACTGCTATGTTCCTTGCTGCGCCTCTGCTTTTGATAGCATACATTTTTCTAAGACTATATTTTGTTAGCAAAATAAGTGTGTTAGTGTCTAGTGAAACTATCTTTTGTGAATTTTGGTGTGTGTCGACGTGTTAAACTATGTGTGTGGTACTTCATGTTAAACTGTCGTTTGTTGAGATTGTGAAACTCTTGTCTTGTTAGCTGCTTATATTTATATTAATATATTTATATTATAGGAATATGCATCAACATATACCGTTATTGTGTTCCGAAAAATATCTGCTTTCGTATCATATATGTCCATATCCATTTCATATTCATTTCCGGCAATTTCTGATTTCACATTCATTTCTGTGGTTTTTTATATCATTTCCGATTCCGATAAGACGAAAGGAAACAAAAACGATAATTCATGTTTCCTTCCGTTTTCGTTCTATTTTCAAACCCCAAGCAGCGCCAAGAAGACATGGGAGACTCTCAAAGGTACTGTAGTAAGGAGAGAGCAGGGTATAAGAATGAGCCCAAGTGTAGGTCTGGACATAAAGCTCGAATTTTGTTAAACTTATTGAGCGCTCGGTAACTCGACTCGTTTGTGCTCGACTCGTTATCTTAACGAATCGAGCCGAGCAGCAATTTTAGCTCGTTAATACTAACAAGTTTAACAATCAAACTAACGAATTTCGTGAGCTACTAGTTAAGATCGTTAGCGTCGTGACAAGCATGGCTACAAATCTATATGTTGTAGCCCATCTAACGATTAGCAAGTTAGCAATATTTATTTTCATTTCACTGTATGGAACTAATATGAGTTTGTGAACTAATTTGTCATTTTTTAAATACTTTTATATGTTTACCGCTGGAATATTCTCTAGGGGATGCCTGATGCATTTTAACTTATTACATCTTCTTAACGAGTAGCTCGCGAACGTCTAACGGACAGAGCCGAGATTTAGTTTTAGCTCGTTATTCTTAATAAGCTAAACAATCAGAGACTTAACGATCTCGAGCCTTAACGAGCCGAGCAGCTTGTTAGTCCAGTCATGCCCATGTGGATCTCCTCGTTGAAAATATCATATGTGTACACTTTGCCGGCACTTTCAAGGAAAGCAGGTGGGCGCGGGGAAGGAAAGTGGCGTGTGCGCTCCGGCGACGTACCATGTCCTTGCTTAATTAAACTCGTTACAAAATGTATCAGTGGAGTTGTACAGGCTGTTTGAGTTAATTAGTTGTTGCGAATCTCGAGGAATATAACATGATTGTTGATTCCTTTTTCTAAAAAGGAGGCGGAGTGGTCATTGCTGCCATTGCTGGTGGTCGACTGAAGGATGAAAATAGTGTAAAACTGCGGAGTGAGCCTTTGCAATATTATCATGCATGGAGATGAATTTGCTAGGCAACGTTCCGCTCCTTACACCAGCCTTGCATACTAGCTTGCCGCACATACTAACCATGCATAGTGAGCGAGACTAGGCTTGAGATTTCGTCCAGAGAAATGCAGTGGTAGCATGTGGTTCGAAAAGCAAGAAGTTGAATATGAACGAGGCAGACAGAAAGCTTCTTCGATTAGAACGACAACAAAAAACCCACTAGCATGCAAACACTTCATTAATGCTTGTTGGAGTAGTTAATCTTAGCGTGGATCTCTAGGAGTACAAGTCGTGTAGCGGGTGTAACGACTAGCTAGTGCTATTCACACCGGAAATTTCGTGGAAAAAATAAGATTCTTAATTATTCCAGGATCGCAGTTGTATAGTAGATCTTACCACTGCGCCGGGCATCTTTTCTTTCACCAGCCATTGCTTACTTTGCCCTACCGCGCACACAAAGCTCGTAGCTAGCTCACCAAGCTCAGTCGGGATGCCATCAGCAATGGTTAGTGTGACAACGGGGGTGATGAACCCACTCCTCGGCAAGCTCACCAAGCTGCTCGGCGACGAGTACAAGAAGCTCACGGGGGTGAGGAAGCAGGCCGCGTTCATATTTTCATGTTTGACGATCATATTTGTGTGTGCTATTTTTCCATGTTTGACGATCATATTAGTGTACATATATCAATTTGTATCTCTCAAATATCGAATAAACATGTCATTTGGTATATGATAGGGCATGTAAAATAGGGCAGCTGTTGGAGGTGTAGTGCCCTAAAATAGGACAGCCGGAAAAGTGGAAAACTACTCGGTGCCCTATATGTGCTAAAACAGGTGCCCTATATGTGCTAAAACACCATATAGGATAGGGCAGCTGTTAGAGATGCTCTAACGCACCAAGTGCGTGTGATATTAAGCTATGTGAGCGGGTGTGGCAAAGCGCGTATACTGCGGCTAGTTTTCCAAGTCAGAGTCGCCAATCTGGACCAGTACGTTTTTATTCAAGGTTTGAGATATTAGTTGGTATCACCGAAAGCGATGTGCGCTCTTGATCTCTGAGAGACTAGTCTTGGCTTCCTTGTTAAAGCCATGAAATCACTGACAAGGTAGAAACAAAATCCACGAATTCGAAATCAACAAGAAAGTTTACATGCCGATAAGATGCTTTGTTTTCACTCGGTTGAGTAACACTTGAGCTAACTATTGAACTAGGAGTGAATGCTAATGCTTCAGCTTCCAGGTTGATCCGAGAGAGGATATGTCCTGCAAAAACTCCCATCACCGTGTGTACTGTGCCAAATAAAAATCACGAGTGCCCATCAATCCAACCTGCCAACGCCGTGCAATTATTGGTCCACTGGTTAAGCAAGTGGTGGTAGCTAATAGGGGACATGTCATTTTCCATGGCTCAATTATTTCTTGCTTGATGCGACGTGCTGCTTGTCTCCTTTTAGCAAGAGATTCTTTGCTCTACGACGCGGAAGAGTATCATTTGCACTAGCAAGGAAGAAGAGTTATATTTTGAGCCTTCATCCATCCCGTCCCGTCCTCCCTCGTCCCAGTCCATTCTCTCTGTGCTGAGCATCCGCCCTCCTCCGCCGTAGATCGCACGGACCCCTCGACTTGTTCCCAC
This sequence comes from Poa annua, assembly GCA_026929855.1. Lineage (NCBI taxonomy): Eukaryota > Viridiplantae > Streptophyta > Magnoliopsida > Poales > Poaceae > Poa > Poa annua. The sequence continues at coordinate 2,361,001 of CM049436.1, forward strand.
CTTCGTAGCTAGTGAGGAAGGGGATTAAGCCCGGTGGAAATGGCTGCGAGTGTGACGACGGGTGTGCTGAACCCGGTCCTCGGCAAGCTCACCAAGCTTCTCGGCGACGAGTACAAGAAGCTTACCGGGGTGAGGAAGCAGGCCGAGTTCCTCAGGAAAGAGCTCAGCGCCATGAACGCTCTTCTTGAGGAGATGGAGCTTATGGAGAAGCTCGATCCTACGGCCAAGAACTGGAGGGACCATGTCAGGGAGATGTCCTACGACATGGAGAACTGCATCGACGACTTCATGCGCGACCTTGATGGTGCCGATGCAAAGGCGGGCTTCGTCAAGAAGATGGCCAAGCGTCTCAAGAGGTTGGGGAAGCGTCATCAGATCGCCAACCGGATGGAGGAGCTCAAGGTTCTCGCGGTGGAGGCGAATGCTCGGCGTGTGAGGTACGAGATTGATAATCGTATCAGTAAAACTCCCGGTGTTGTCCCCATCGATCCCCGGATGTCGGCTATTTACAAGGAGGCAGCGGGCCTCGTTGGTATAGATGGACCAAGAGAAGAGCTTGCCAGTTGGTTGATGGATTCCCAGGATGAACTCAAAGTGGTTTCCATCGTGGGGTTTGGAGGTTTGGGTAAAACTACGCTTGCCAAACAAGTGTATGATAAGATTGGAGAGCAATTTAACTGCAAGGCGTTTTTCTCAGTCTCCCAAAAACCTGATGTGAAAAACCTTCTCTTTGGTCTACAACGCAAGATTGGGATGGGAGAGTCTTCTGATACTCATGATGTGCAAGAAATCATTGACAGCCTCAGAGAATACCTCAAACATAAGAGGTATATTATTCTTCTGATACTCACTTATATAGTTGCATCAAGTTTTCAATACCTTTTGGCTGTATCGATCTCATCTAAATGTTTTGGATGCAAGGTTTATTGTTACTTTACATAGTTGTACTCACTAGTCATGATGAAGAAATTTTAGGGTCAATACCAAACTTGGAAAAAAATTAAATCATATTTGTGAGTTTCAAAAAAAATGAAAAAAATATGGGTGTAGCCCATATATAGTATCGAGCAAAAATTAAAATTAAAATAGTGCAGCTCAAAATAAAAATTATTTGAAGTTAAATTTTGCAATTTGTTGATATACTATTGGCTACACCATGATTTCTTTCAAAACTTTTTGAAAAAACATAAATATGATTTTTGAAAAATTTAAGTTGAAGGGGGCATTGGTGCTCGGGGCCAAAAATCTCCACTCAATATCTGAAGTAACTATGAGTCACACCCAAATATAAGTAATAAAAACATAACAATAATTACTATCATCATGCAACATGATCCAAACAAAGAGTAGAGTAGATATTCTCTGGCAGTGCTATTATGTGGTATGTAAATAACTATAGCAATTAGTCAACCTCCATGTGGCGAGCATTGCTGTTATAATATGGACACCCGATTTAAGGATTAAACCTGAGCTATTCTTTAATTTAAAATTCTACCATATATGCAACTTCTCTATCATATTTTTTGAAGACTTGTGTCAATATCATGTATTATGTTGTGATTCCTTCATTTACGAGATTGAAGTTTTTATGTGTACTTTATAATAAATATTGATATAACATACGAATAACGCCTCTAAATATTTAATAGGTACTTTATTTTAGTTGATGACTTGTGGGATCAACCAGTCTGGAATATTATAAGTTGTGTGTTTCCAGAAAATAGTAACGGAAGTCGAGTGATGGTAACCACACGAATGGACGATGTAGCTGCTGTAGCTTGTCACAGTGACCGTTCCTGCATTTACAGAATGAAGCACCTTCTAGAACAAGACTCCAGAAGATTATTTTTTAGGAGAGTATTTGGGCCCAAAAACGCATGTCCATCGCAGTTTCAAGATATTTCAGATCAAATTCTCAAGAAGTGTGGCGGTTTGCCACTTGCAATTATCACCATAGCTAGCCTATTAGCTAGCCATGAAGCAAGAGCATTGAGTGAATGGGAGAGCATAAAGAATTCTCTTAGTGCTAAGTCTGCCACACAACTGATCACTTTGGAAGATATGAGGGGTATATTAAACCTCAGCTACATACATCTTCCTCCTCATCTCCGACCATGTCTTTTATACCTTGGAATGTATCCAGAAGATCGCGCGATCAAAAGGGCTGACCTGATTCAGCAATGGATAGCCGAAGGCTTTGTCCATAATTTGCATGGAGTTGATTTGGAGGATGTCGCAAAAAGTTATTTCAATGAGCTTATCAATAGAAGTCTGATTCAGTCCGAAATAGCAGGATTTGATGGGGAGGTATGTTATTGCAGAGTACATGATATGATTCTTGATTTGATCCTAAGCAAGTGTACAGAAGGCAACTTTGCAAGTGTAGCATATAACTATGAAGACATGACAAGATTGCATAGTTGTGAGCACAAGGTTCGTCGATTATCTGTGAATTCAAGTGATGGCGGTGTAACATCGGAAACCCTTGCTACTAGCATGTCACAAGTTCGATCATATGCACAGTTTGGAGAGCTCAAGTACACGCCTCATCTTTCAAAGTTTAAGTACATGCGAGTTCTTTTGTTTGAGTATCCGTATAAATGGGATATGATAGTCGACGTCACTGCAATAGGCCATTTGTTTCTACTGCGGTATTTGAAGGTTTTTGCAGAATCAGCAAGCGTAGCTCTCCCTACTGAAATTCGAGGGCTTGTGCATTTGGAAACTCTGGAGTTACATTGCAAGTCCACACAAAGCTTTCCATCAGATTTTAGTTGCTTGGCCAACTTGACTCATCTGAAGCTGTATGTTCATACAGCGCTGCCTAAAGGGATCCAAAACATGAGAGCACTCCGCACTCTCATTTGTTACCACATGTTAGAGAGTATGCTTGAGGACATCAAAGGCCTTAGCCAGCTGACCGGTCTGAGGGAACTGAGATTAAGAACCCCTTATGGCCAGGGCTGGACAGTGGAACGCGTCGACGCTTTGGTGTCCTCCATTGGAATGCTCCGAGACCTCAAGCACCTCCACCTGCGTTGCCCGACTGAATCAGATGGCCCGGACAGCCGGCTGGACTCATTATCTGATCCTCCTCCCCGTCTCGAGGAACTCTATCTGTATGGATGGACGTGCAATAGAGTTCCCAAATGGATTGGTGAACTGCGCTGCCTCCGCATCCTCCATCTGTACATCTTGCACCTATCGACTGATGAGGTTAGTGTTCTTGGAGAGCTTCCCTCCCTCGTCTCTGTCGTGTTACAAGTGTCAGAAATCTCCCGAGATAAGGTCGTGGTCGGCACTGGGTTATTCCTGGTTCTGGAGCGCGTTTATTTCTATTCTGATCAAGACGTCACTGCGTACCTGAGCTTCGAGGCAGGAGCTATGCCCAAGCTACAAAGGCTCGACCTGGGATTCGGCTGGAAAGAGTGGAGAGGCGCTACACCAGTCGGCATGGAGTGTCTGCCCTGCCTCACGGACATCAATCTGTGGCTCCTTAGCACCAGCGCCGAGTCAAGCAAGGATCGGGAAGACGTACGCGCTGATGTGGAGTCTGCCTTCAAGAGAGCCGTACGGCTGCACTCAAAACATCCATCCGTTAGAGTTTCTTAAGCAGCCATGCATTCCATTGATCCACCTTGTGTCCTTAATTCCGTTGAGTAGTGTCAGCCTGGTACAATTGAGTTCCAGCTGATAAATGTTTTGCGTGCATGCATGTCTCATTCCTACAGCATATATTAAGCTGAGTTTTCTGTAACTTTTTAAGCTGAAGTTTTGCCGTGACTTGATTGTAATCCATCTAGTTATTCCGTACAATGTGACAAGTCTGCAAGTGATGAAAACTGTATATCCGTTGATCCGTTGCGTAGTGTAAATTTTGTAATAATTGGTTTTGTCTCGAGTTGATTTACAGAATTGAGAGCGCTCTCCCCACAAAACCTGAACCTGGGGAAAATGAGGGTGGGAACGTATCACTAGTTTACATGTTTTCATGTTATGTTTTTTTTCCGTTAACATGTTCAAGATGAATCCTGCGATCTGAATAAGATGCGAAGGGAGAATTACGTCAAACCAACGCTTTAATCCGAGCAGTTTTTTTTTACTGTAAATCCGAGCAGTTTCAGTCAGGTAAGATGTGGAGGATGCTGCAGTGAGGACTTCATTTTCTCTTCATTCTGTGCCCGGAGCGATGCTAATTTATCTGGAATGATGCTATACGTTTCTGCGTCCTATTCTATTTGCTGAAGTATGTTCAACTCAGTGTGCAACCCACTGAGGATCTTCTCGAATGATTACAAGCGCGTCTGGAAATCACAGGACCTGTAGTTCGTTCACTCAAAGGATTAGAATTCCCTCAAAATAAATAAAAATTACTCAAAGGATTACAAAATTTAGTGGTTCAACCATGTTCGCAAAGAGTCTAACAAAAGTAACTTCAGAATAAGTGAAAGTCCTTTTTTAAAACAAAAACCATGGGCCCTGTGCGACCGGCACACTTTGCACCACTGTCGGCCCAGCCCTGGTGTGCACGTATTCCAAATCCAAGTCAGTCGTCAATTGACCAGTTCGTCTTCTTAATGGAGACTAATTGAGAAAGACGGGAGTACCACCGAAAGCAATGCGTGCTCTTCGTGTCTCAGAGATCAGTCTTGGCTTCCATATTAAAACTTGTAACGCACAAGAGGCAAGAGCGTGTGAAGTGTGATATTAAGGTACGTGAGCGGGTGTGGCAAAGCGCGTATAGTGTGTCTAGTCAGAGTCGCCAAACTGGACCAGTTCTTAGTTTCTTACTAAAGGTTTGAGATACTAGTTGGTATCACCGAAAGCGATGTGCGCTCTTGATCTCTGAGAGACTAGTCTTGACTCTTGGCTTCCTTGTTAAAGCTTTGAAATTCACTGACAAGGTAGAAACAAAATCCACGAATTCCAAATCAACAAGAAAGTTTACATGCTGATAAGATGCTTTGTTTTCACTCGGTTGAGTAACACTTGAGCTAACTATTGAACTAGGATGAATGTTAATGCTTAGCATCCAGGTTGATCCGAGAGAGGATATGTCCGGTAAAAACTCCCATCACCGTGTGTACTGTGCCAAATAAAAATCACGAGTGCCCATCAATCCAACCGGCCGACGCCGTGCAATTATTGGGCCACTGGTTAAGCAAGTGGTGGTAGCTAGTAGGGGACATGTCATTTTCCATGGCTCAATTATTTCTTGCTTGATGCAACGTGCTGCTTGTCTCCTTGTTAGCAAGAGATTCTTTGCTCTACGACGCGGAAGAGTATCATTTGCACTAGCAAGGAAGAAGAGTTATATTTTGAGCCTTCATCCATCCCGTCCTCCCTCGTCCCAGTCCATTCTCTATGTGCTGAGCATCCGCCCTCCTCCGCCGTAGATCGCACGGACCCCTCGACTTGTTCCCACCTTCGTAGCTAGTGAGGAAGGGGATTAAGCCCGGTCGAAATGGCTGCGAGTGTGACGACGGGTGTGCTGAACCCGGTCCTCGGCAAGCTCACCAAGCTTCTCGGCGACGAGTACAAGAAGCTTACCGGGGTGAGGAAGCAGGCCGAGTTCCTCAGGAAAGAGCTCAGCGCCATGAACGCTCTTCTTGAGGAGATGGAGCTTATGGAGAAGCTCGATCCTACGGCCAAGAACTGGAGGGACCATGTCAGGGAGATGTCCTACGACATGGAGAACTGCATCGACGACTTCATGCGCGACCTTGATGGTGCCGATGCAAAGGCGGGCTTCGTCAAGAAGATGGCCAAGCGTCTCAAGAGGTTGGGGAAGCGTCATCAGATCGCCAACCGGATGGAGGAGCTCAAGGTTCTCGCGGTGGAGGCGAATGCTCGGCGTGTGAGGTACGAGATTGATAATCGTATCAGTAAAACTCCCGGTGTTGTCCCCATCGATCCCCGGATGTCGGCTATTTACAAGGAGGCAGCGGGCCTCGTTGGTATAGATGGACCAAGAGAAGAGCTTGCCAGTTGGTTGATGGATTCCCAGGATGAACTCAAAGTGGTTTCCATCGTGGGGTTTGGAGGTTTGGGTAAAACTACGCTTGCCAAACAAGTGTATGATAAGATTGGAGAGCAATTTAACTGCAAGGCGTTTTTCTCAGTCTCCCAAAAACCTGATGTGAAAAACCTTCTCTTTGGTCTACAACGCAAGATTGGGATGGGAGAGTCTTCTGATACTCATGATGTGCAAGAAATCATTGACAGCCTCAGAGAATACCTCAAACATAAGAGGTATATTATTCTTCTGATACTCACTTATATAGTTGCATCAAGTTTTCAATACCTTTTGGCTGTATCGATCTCATCTAAATGTTTTGGATGCAAGGTTTATTGTTACTTTACATAGTTGTACTCACTAGTCATGATGAAGAAATTTTAGGGTCAATACCAAACTTGGAAAAAAATTAAATCATATTTGTGAGTTTCAAAAAAAATGAAAAAAATATGGGTGTAGCCCATATATAGTATCGAGCAAAAATTAAAATTAAAATAGTGCAGCTCAAAATAAAAATTATTTGAAGTTAAATTTTGCAATTTGTTGATATACTATTGGCTACACCATGATTTCTTTCAAAACTTTTTGAAAAAACATAAATATGATTTTTGAAAAATTTAAGTTGAAGGGGGCATTGGTGCTCGGGGCCAAAAATCTCCACTCAATATCTGAAGTAACTATGAGTCACACCCAAATATAAGTAATAAAAACATAACAATAATTACTATCATCATGCAACATGATCCAAACAAAGAGTAGAGTAGATATTCTCTGGCAGTGCTATTATGTGGTATGTAAATAACTATAGCAATTAGTCAACCTCCATGTGGCGAGCATTGCTGTTATAATATGGACACCCGATTTAAGGATTAAACCTGAGCTATTCTTTAATTTAAAATTCTACCATATATGCAACTTCTCTATCATATTTTTTGAAGACTTGTGTCAATATCATGTATTATGTTGTGATTCCTTCATTTACGAGATTGAAGTTTTTATGTGTACTTTATAATAAATATTGATATAACATACGAATAACGCCTCTAAATATTTAATAGGTACTTTATTTTAGTTGATGACTTGTGGGATCAACCAGTCTGGAATATTATAAGTTGTGTGTTTCCAGAAAATAGTAACGGAAGTCGAGTGATGGTAACCACACGAATGGACGATGTAGCTGCTGTAGCTTGTCACAGTGACCGTTCCTGCATTTACAGAATGAAGCACCTTCTAGAACAAGACTCCAGAAGATTATTTTTTAGGAGAGTATTTGGGCCCAAAAACGCATGTCCATCGCAGTTTCAAGATATTTCAGATCAAATTCTCAAGAAGTGTGGCGGTTTGCCACTTGCAATTATCACCATAGCTAGCCTATTAGCTAGCCATGAAGCAAGAGCATTGAGTGAATGGGAGAGCATAAAGAATTCTCTTAGTGCTAAGTCTGCCACACAACTGATCACTTTGGAAGATATGAGGGGTATATTAAACCTCAGCTACATACATCTTCCTCCTCATCTCCGACCATGTCTTTTATACCTTGGAATGTATCCAGAAGATCGCGCGATCAAAAGGGCTGACCTGATTCAGCAATGGATAGCCGAAGGCTTTGTCCATAATTTGCATGGAGTTGATTTGGAGGATGTCGCAAAAAGTTATTTCAATGAGCTTATCAATAGAAGTCTGATTCAGTCCGAAATAGCAGGATTTGATGGGGAGGTATGTTATTGCAGAGTACATGATATGATTCTTGATTTGATCCTAAGCAAGTGTACAGAAGGCAACTTTGCAAGTGTAGCATATAACTATGAAGACATGACAAGATTGCATAGTTGTGAGCACAAGGTTCGTCGATTATCTGTGAATTCAAGTGATGGCGGTGTAACATCGGAAACCCTTGCTACTAGCATGTCACAAGTTCGATCATATGCACAGTTTGGAGAGCTCAAGTACACGCCTCATCTTTCAAAGTTTAAGTACATGCGAGTTCTTTTGTTTGAGTATCCGTATAAATGGGATATGATAGTCGACGTCACTGCAATAGGCCATTTGTTTCTACTGCGGTATTTGAAGGTTTTTGCAGAATCAGCAAGCGTAGCTCTCCCTACTGAAATTCGAGGGCTTGTGCATTTGGAAACTCTGGAGTTACATTGCAAGTCCACACAAAGCTTTCCATCAGATTTTAGTTGCTTGGCCAACTTGACTCATCTGAAGCTGTATGTTCATACAGCGCTGCCTAAAGGGATCCAAAACATGAGAGCACTCCGCACTCTCATTTGTTACCACATGTTAGAGAGTATGCTTGAGGACATCAAAGGCCTTAGCCAGCTGACCGGTCTGAGGGAACTGAGATTAAGAACCCCTTATGGCCAGGGCTGGACAGTGGAACGCGTCGACGCTTTGGTGTCCTCCATTGGAATGCTCCGAGACCTCAAGCACCTCCACCTGCGTTGCCCGACTGAATCAGATGGCCCGGACAGCCGGCTGGACTCATTATCTGATCCTCCTCCCCGTCTCGAGGAACTCTATCTGTATGGATGGACGTGCAATAGAGTTCCCAAATGGATTGGTGAACTGCGCTGCCTCCGCATCCTCCATCTGTACATCTTGCACCTATCGACTGATGAGGTTAGTGTTCTTGGAGAGCTTCCCTCCCTCGTCTCTGTCGTGTTACAAGTGTCAGAAATCTCCCGAGATAAGGTCGTGGTCGGCACTGGGTTATTCCTGGTTCTGGAGCGCGTTTATTTCTATTCTGATCAAGACGTCACTGCGTACCTGAGCTTCGAGGCAGGAGCTATGCCCAAGCTACAAAGGCTCGACCTGGGATTCGGCTGGAAAGAGTGGAGAGGCGCTACACCAGTCGGCATGGAGTGTCTGCCCTGCCTCACGGACATCAATCTGTGGCTCCTTAGCACCAGCGCCGAGTCAAGCAAGGATCGGGAAGACGTACGCGCTGATGTGGAGTCTGCCTTCAAGAGAGCCGTACGGCTGCACTCAAAACATCCATCCGTTAGAGTTTCTTAAGCAGCCATGCATTCCATTGATCCACCTTGTGTCCTTAATTCCGTTGAGTAGTGTCAGCCTGGTACAATTGAGTTCCAGCTGATAAATGTTTTGCGTGCATGCATGTCTCATTCCTACAGCATATATTAAGCTGAGTTTTCTGTAACTTTTTAAGCTGAAGTTTTGCCGTGACTTGATTGTAATCCATCTAGTTATTCCGTACAATGTGACAAGTCTGCAAGTGATGAAAACTGTATATCCGTTGATCCGTTGCGTAGTGTAAATTTTGTAATAATTGGTTTTGTCTCGAGTTGATTTACAGAATTGAGAGCGCTCTCCCCACAAAACCTGAACCTGGGGAAAATGAGGGTGGGAACGTATCACTAGTTTACATGTTTTCATGTTATGTTTTTTTTCCGTTAACATGTTCAAGATGAATCCTGCGATCTGAATAAGATGCGAAGGGAGAATTACGTCAAACCAACGCTTTAATCCGAGCAGTTTTTTTTTACTGTAAATCCGAGCAGTTTCAGTCAGGTAAGATGTGGAGGATGCTGCAGTGAGGACTTCATTTTCTCTTCATTCTGTGCCCGGAGCGATGCTAATTTATCTGGAATGATGCTATACGTTTCTGCGTCCTATTCTATTTGCTGAAGTATGTTCAACTCAGTGTGCAACCCACTGAGGATCTTCTCGAATGATTACAAGCGCGTCTGGAAATCACAGGACCTGTAGTTCGTTCACTCAAAGGATTAGAATTCCCTCAAAATAAATAAAAATTACTCAAAGGATTACAAAATTTAGTGGTTCAACCATGTTCGCAAAGAGTCTAACAAAAGTAACTTCAGAATAAGTGAAAGTCCTTTTTTAAAACAAAAACCATGGGCCCTGTGCGACCGGCACACTTTGCACCACTGTCGGCCCAGCCCTGGTGTGCACGTATTCCAAATCCAAGTCAGTCGTCAATTGACCAGTTCGTCTTCTTAATGGAGACTAATTGAGAAAGACGGGAGTACCACCGAAAGCAATGCGTGCTCTTCGTGTCTCAGAGATCAGTCTTGGCTTCCATATTAAAACTTGTAACGCACAAGAGGCAAGAGCGTGTGAAGTGTGATATTAAGGTACGTGAGCGGGTGTGGCAAAGCGCGTATAGTGTGTCTAGTCAGAGTCGCCAAACTGGACCAGTTCTTAGTTTCTTACTAAAGGTTTGAGATACTAGTTGGTATCACCGAAAGCGATGTGCGCTCTTGATCTCTGAGAGACTAGTCTTGACTCTTGGCTTCCTTGTTAAAGCTTTGAAATTCACTGACAAGGTAGAAACAAAATCCACGAATTCCAAATCAACAAGAAAGTTTACATGCTGATAAGATGCTTTGTTTTCACTCGGTTGAGTAACACTTGAGCTAACTATTGAACTAGGATGAATGTTAATGCTTAGCATCCAGGTTGATCCGAGAGAGGATATGTCCGGTAAAAACTCCCATCACCGTGTGTACTGTGCCAAATAAAAATCACGAGTGCCCATCAATCCAACCGGCCGACGCCGTGCAATTATTGGGCCACTGGTTAAGCAAGTGGTGGTAGCTAGTAGGGGACATGTCATTTTCCATGGCTCAATTATTTCTTGCTTGATGCAACGTGCTGCTTGTCTCCTTGTTAGCAAGAGATTCTTTGCTCTACGACGCGGAAGAGTATCATTTGCACTAGCAAGGAAGAAGAGTTATATTTTGAGCCTTCATCCATCCCGTCCTCCCTCGTCCCAGTCCATTCTCTATGTGCTGAGCATCCGCCCTCCTCCGCCGTAGATCGCACGGACCCCTCGACTTGTTCCCACCTTCGTAGCTAGTGAGGAAGGGGATTAAGCCCGGTCGAAATGGCTGCGAGTGTGACGACGGGTGTGCTGAACCCGGTCCTCGGCAAGCTCACCAAGCTTCTCGGCGACGAGTACAAGAAGCTTACCGGGGTGAGGAAGCAGGCCGAGTTCCTCAGGAAAGAGCTCAGCGCCATGAAAGCTCTTCTTGAGGAGATGGAGCTTATGGAGAAGCTCGATCCTACGGCCAAGAACTGGAGGGACCATGTCAGGGAGATGTCCTACGACATGGAGAACTGCATCGATAAATTTATGCATGACCTTGATGGTGCCGATGCAAAGGCGGGCTTCGTCAAGAAGATGGCCAAGCGTCTCAAGAGGTTGGGGAAGCGTCATCAGATCGCCAACCGGATGGAGGAGCTCAAGGTTCTCGCGGTGGAGGCGAATGCTCGGCGTGTGAGGTACGAGATTGATAATCGTATCAGTAAAACTCCCGGTGTTGTCCCCATCGATCCCCGGATGTCGGCTATTTACAAGGAGGCAGCGGGCCTCGTTGGTATAGATGGACCAAGAGAAGAGCTTGCCAGTTGGTTGATGGATTCCCAGGATGAACTCAAAGTGGTTTCCATCGTGGGGTTTGGAGGTTTGGGTAAAACTACGCTTGCCAAACAAGTGTATGATAAGATTGGAGAGCAATTTAACTGCAAGGCGTTTTTCTCAGTCTCCCAAAAACCTGATGTGAAAAACCTTCTCTTTGGTCTACAACGCAAGATTGGGATGGGAGAGTCTTCTGATACTCATGATGTGCAAGAAATCATTGACAGCCTCAGAGAATACCTCAAACATAAGAGGTATATTATTCTTCTGATACTCACTTATATAGTTGCATCAAGTTTTCAATACCTTTTGGCTGTATCGATCTCATCTAAATGTTTTGGATGCAAGGTTTATTGTTACTTTACATAGAGTTAATTGCACCAGCGGTCACTGAACTCGTCGGGTATGTGCACTTAAGTCACTCAACTGGATAACTGAATTATTTGGTCACACAACTGAACAAGTGAGTGCAATTTAGTCACAAACGGGCCACGTCATCCCGTTATGGACTGAAACTTTTCAGAAAACCCCCTACTGTTATATTAGTAGGGCCATATTGCAAAAATCAACCGGTGCCGCACTGCCGCTGGAAACAACTGCTCGCCGCCGTGCTTGACCCTGCCCTCCTCTCTGCTTGTCCTCTGTATGTCGAAATTGCAAATCTGTGCTAGCACAAAATTGCAAAGAGCAGCAGCAGGAAGCTAGCTAGCCTTGGCCGGCGGCTACCAACCTCCCAGTTCTTGGCCGGCTCCGAGCCTCCCAGCAAGTCCATCACGGCCACGGGCACGGCCGCAGAGTGGACGAGCTCCACGTTTAGCAGCGCAGGCCGTGTTCAGGACGTCGTCGCTCGCGCTCGCAAGGACAAACTCGTCGCCGACCATGGCAGATGAGAACGCACCCCATGCTCTCTCGCCGCACACCATCAGACGAGCTCGCCGCCGACCAAAATTGGGGCCGGTCGGTTCACTCCGAGACCAGTCGATCACTCCATCATCCAAGCAGTACCTCTCCGTCTGCCCCTGTGAATCAAATCGAGCTGAGACGCTCAGAACGGCCGTTCCGATCCCATCTTCCCCAGCTCCGGCCAGATTTCGCCGCCACCTTTGACGTCGATTCCGAGCTCCCGGGCCCTCCCCAACCCTTCCCCACGCATCCTGCTATGCCTTAGCACATCTGGCCATTTTTTCCGTGCCCCATTTCGCCTTGCCGTTGGGCGCCGCCGTGGATTTGTTTGTCGTACGCGAGGAGTAGGAGGAGCAGAGGGAGGAGGCACGGTGCGCGCAGAGGTCGAGAAACGTGAGACTCTAGAGCCCGGCGAGCTCCAGCGGGATGCTTCCCTCCAAACGAGGACTGAACGCGCGGCGGCGGACTGCGGAGGAGGAGCCGCTTCTCAGCCCGCGTGAGGAAGAAGAGGATGTGAGCTGGGATTTTTGCAATATGGCCCTCCTAATAATACAGCAGGGTGTTTTATGAAAAATTCCAGCCCATAACGGGATGACGTGGCCCGTTTATGACCAAATTGCACCCACTTGTTCAGTTGTGTGACCAAATAATCCAGTTATTCAGTTGAGTGACTTAAGTGCACATACCCGACGAGTTCAGTGACCGCCGGTGCAACTAACTCCTTTACATAGTTGTACTCACTAGTCATGATGAAGAAATTTTAGGGTCAATACCAAACTTGGAAAAAAATTAAATCATATTTGTGAGTTTCAAAAAAAATGAAAAGAATATGGGTGTAGCCCATATATAATATCGAGCAAAAATTAAAATTAAAATAGTGCAGCTCAAAATAAAAATTATTTGAAGTTAAATTTTGCAATTTGTTGATATACTATTGGCTACACCATGATTTCTTTCAAAACTTTTTGAAAAAACATAAATATGATTTTTGAAAAATTTAAGTTGAAGGGGGCATTGGTGCTCGGGGCCAAAAATCTCCACTCAATATCTGAAGTAACTATGAGTCACACCCAAATATAAGTAATAAAAACATAACAATAATTACTATCATCATGCAACATGATCCAAACAAAGAGTAGAGTAGATATTCTCTGGCAGTGCTATTATGTGGTATGTAAATAACTATAGCAATTAGTCAACCTCCATGTGGCGAGCATTGCTGTTATAATATGGACACCCGATTTAAGGATTAAACCTGAGCTATTCTTTAATTTAAAATTCTACCATATATGCAACTTCTCTATCATATTTTTTGAAGACTTGTGTCAATATCATGTATTATGTTGTGATTCCTTCATTTACGAGATTGAAGTTTTTATGTGTACTTTATAATAAATATTGATATAACATACGAATAACGCCTCTAAATATTTAATAGGTACTTTATTTTAGTTGATGACTTGTGGGATCAACCAGTCTGGAATATTATAAGTTGTGTGTTTCCAGAAAATAGTAACGGAAGTCGAGTGATGGTAACCACACGAATGGACGATGTAGCTGCTGTAGCTTGTCACAGTGACCGTTCCTGCATTTACAGAATGAAGCACCTTCTAGAACAAGACTCCAGAAGATTATTTTTTAGGAGAGTATTTGGGCCCAAAAACGCATGTCCATCGCAGTTTCAAGATATTTCAGATCAAATTCTCAAGAAGTGTGGCGGTTTGCCACTTGCAATTATCACCATAGCTAGCCTATTAGCTAGCCATGAAGCAAGAGCATTGAGTGAATGGGAGAGCATAAAGAATTCTCTTAGTGCTAAGTCTGCCACACAACTGATCACTTTGGAAGATATGAGGGGTATATTAAACCTCAGCTACATACATCTTCCTCCTCATCTCCGACCATGTCTTTTATACCTTGGAATGTATCCAGAAGATCGCGCGATCAAAAGGGCTGACCTGATTCAGCAATGGATAGCCGAAGGCTTTGTCCATAATTTGCATGGAGTTGATTTGGAGGATGTCGCAAAAAGTTATTTCAATGAGCTTATCAATAGAAGTCTGATTCAGTCCGAAATAGCAGGATTTGACGGGGAGGTATGTTATTGCAGAGTACATGATATGATTCTTGATTTGATCCTAAGCAAGTGTACAGAAGGCAACTTTGCAAGTGTAGCATATAACTATGAAGACATGACAAGATTGCATAGTTGTGAGCACAAGGTTCGTCGATTATCTGTGAATTCAAGTGATGGCGGTGTAACATCGGAAACCCTTGCTACTAGCATGTCACAAGTTCGATCATATGCACAGTTTGGAGAGCTCAAGTACACGCCTCATCTTTCAAAGTTTAAGTACATGCGAGTTCTTTTGTTTGAGTATCCGTATAAATGGGATATGATAGTCGACGTCACTGCAATAGGCCATTTGTTTCTACTGCGGTATTTGAAGGTTTTTGCAGAATCAGCAAGCGTAGCTCTCCCTACTGAAATTCGAGGGCTTGTGCATTTGGAAACTCTGGAGTTACATTGCAAGTCCACACAAAGCTTTCCATCAGATTTTAGTTGCTTGGCCAACTTGACTCATCTGAAGCTGTATGTTCATACAGCGCTGCCTAAAGGGATCCAAAACATGAGAGCACTCCGCACTCTCATTTGTTACCACATGTTAGAGAGTATGCTTGAGGACATCAAAGGCCTTAGCCAGCTGACCGGTCTGAGGGAACTGAGATTAAGAACCCCTTATGGCCAGGGCTGGACAGTGGAACGCGTCGACGCTTTGGTGTCCTCCATTGGAATGCTCCGAGACCTCAAGCACCTCCACCTGCGTTGCCCGACTGAATCAGATGGCCCGGACAGCCGGCTGGACTCATTATCTGATCCTCCTCCCCGTCTCGAGGAACTCTATCTGTATGGATGGACGTGCAATAGAGTTCCCAAATGGATTGGTGAACTGCGCTGCCTCCGCATCCTCCATCTGTACATCTTGCACCTATCGACTGATGAGGTTAGTGTTCTTGGAGAGCTTCCCTCCCTCGTCTCTGTCGTGTTACAAGTGTCAGAAATCTCCCGAGATAAGGTCGTGGTCGGCACTGGGTTATTCCTGGTTCTGGAGCGCGTTTATTTCTATTCTGATCAAGACGTCACTGCGTACCTGAGCTTCGAGGCAGGAGCTATGCCCAAGCTACAAAGGCTCGACCTGGGATTCGGCTGGAAAGAGTGGAGAGGCGCTACACCAGTCGGCATGGAGTGTCTGCCCTGCCTCACGGACATCAATGTGTGGCTCCTTAGCACCAGCGCCGAGTCAAGCAAGGTTCGGGAAGACGTACGCGCTGATGTGGAGTCTGCCTTCAAGAGAGCCGTACAGCTGCACCCAAAACATCCATCCGTTAGAGTTGTTTAAGCAGCCATGCATTCCATTGATCCACCTTGTGTCCTTAATGGTTTACCCGTGGGGGCCGCTTGTAAAAAAAAACTTGTGTCGTCCTTAATTCCGTTGAGCCAGAACATCCATCCGTCATCAGACCTGATAAATGTTTCGTGTGCATGTCTCATGTATAATATCCGACGTGTTTAGTTGGGATGGCAACACATATTAAGCTGAGTTTTCTATAACTATTTTATCTAAAGTTTTTCCGTGATTTGATTGTTATTCCGTACAACTTGCAACTCTGCAAGTGGTGAAAACTGTATTCTGGATCCGTTGTTTCCTTGCGTAGTGTAAATTTTGAAATAATTGGTTTTGTCTCGAGTTCATTCACAGAATTGAGAGCGCTCTCCTCATAAAACATACATCTTGTGAAGGGACACGGTTTCACCTACAAAAAATATCTTGAACAATCATTGTCCTACAAAAATTAAGGACAGTGCATCTTAAGCATTACTCCCTCCATTCCAAATTAAGTGTCGCTGTTTTAAACAATTTAGCAGGCAGAAAAATAAGCATAGCCTACCAGTTCACGTGCATACTTCACCAAGGAAAACCGGCAAGTTAAGCAAGTTTTTTGGTGGACTTCTGAAAGCAAACATGTACTGACATCCTCCTACTATATCAGCTTCAAGGTAGGAAGGCCATCAAAGCCAGAGATATATTTTTCTTGATTGTTACTGTTAATTTCCCTTCTTCCCAACTTATACCTCCTTTGGTTTGGTCGCTTTGGTCCTGCTTTTGCTAAGACCTGTGATGGCTTGTTAAATTTTTCTCCACTTTTATTACATATTATGCATTTTTTGTTTTACATAATAACATTTTATGGCAAAACATTAAGTAAATAGAAGGAGCTGAAGATACAATACTAGCTAAGATAAAGAACATGATGATAACACCAACTAAACTGTATCCTGTTAATTAGAGTGCATAATCTTTGCTTTTCCATCATGTGGATACCTATTAAATCGTTGTAGATGGAACTAGAAACCATATATGCATAAAAACTTAGTGCTGACTATATCAGATGCAAGGTATTGGTTTCTGAAAGTGCTCTCACCCCATAGCAAACAATACAGAGGGGTCAAGAAAAGGAAACCCCAAAAGAATGCACAGACAAATCAAGAGGGGTGACAACTCTAGGGCATCTGAACAGTAAGCCCAACTAATTTGATCCCCATGTTTTGTGTCCAGGGTTAAGATAGGATAGAGCCAAACATGATAGGATAGAGCCAACTATCTTAAACCAAAAGAAAGTGCCAAGCTGTAAATCACATCTTCGTATTTTAACTATCACCCAGAAGACAGCAATACCTGTAGTGACCTTGCCTTAAGGGAAACAATTATGTGGGCCTAGTACATAAATCCGATTGTGTTTGAAAGAACAGTGGGCATTGCCAAGATAAACCTGAGAAAGCATATGTTTTGGCAAGTGCGAAAATGATTTTTAAACCTGGAGCTTCAAAGTTGGCTAGCTTTGCTGCCAAACATATGTTTTGGCAAGGGACATGGTACTATGCAAACACTGAAGAGTGGACAGGTATGAACAAAGAACTTTTGGCTTGGTCCAATCTGTATCTTCCAGTACCCAATTCTCGTATTATTTTCTCTCCTATGTTCACCCAACAAATATTAGTTCATAATTCTTTGGACGTGCTTGTTATTCATGGCACCTCCGTTAGTTTAGTTCTGATCATTAATGCCAAATGTAAATGAAAAAAATACTTCATTTATTGATCATGCTTTAATCCCAGGATGATTACAGCTTCAAATTTGAAGATTCCAAATTAAACTAAGGTCAACTATGGTACTTAGGAACAAATATGATAAATCCTTAAGAGAAAGGTTAAGGAAATAAAAAGGCAAAATGAAAACAGATTCCCATTAGAAGTTTATTTCTAAGCATAATCTAAAAATTAAGCATTGAAAGCAAAACATGCTACTCATATTATTTTTAATGAAAGTTTTCATGAGAAATTGATCCACCTACACATTAATTTTCATCATCTTCAATGAAGTTTGAAACACAAATATATCCAGGAACTTCTCATATACAGAGATATTCTCTAAGGAACGACTATATCAAGACATGGGGGTTCATAGGCGGAGCTGAGGCGGAGCTGCAGGATTTAGGAACAAAATGGGACCCAACACAAACATGTTTTTAAAGCATAATCGATATATATATATATATAAAGCTAAGGTTCAGATATGGTACTGCATATGATGGAAAACGAAAGGCAGTGAACTAAATATGGGAACATAAATTTGGAATCGAAGCAAATATATATATATATATATATAGCAGACCAATTCTTTTGCTTTCAGGTTCTCTGGGTTCTGATTTCAAATAAAAAAAGTCTACCACACATCCAATTTCCATTATCCTTTTCAGAGATTGTATGCACTACTTTCTTGTCTCCTTAATGATAACATCAGCACCTCACGGTACAAGCACTGAATTATAACTTTCATTGGGCATTAGGAACCAGAAAACAAGCATGTGGCAGATATAAAACAGGAGGAAACAACAATCTAGTAAGGAAAAAAAGGACTAATGTGAAATACTAGCTTACTAGGAACAGTGAGAACTCTGTCATGGCATACGCAGTTACCAATTTTAATTCATAGTTCGATCTTAGTTCATCTAAATCTGAAACTAATCGGCACTTCACCTCTACAAGCCGCGGCGTAGTCTTCAGCAACGTGCGGTGCAGATTCCTTGTGAGGAAAGATGAGCTTCTCCATGAAAACATTCTCGGTCATCTTTAAAATTGTAGAGTAGCTCCAGTCACACTCTAGCAATCCATGTTCCTTAAGAAACTTTACAACATAGTACCGGGGCTTCATCCTGCCTTCCAGACTAAAACCGATTATTACTGGCACCCGAGCAATGTGCGCGGGTTCCAACCCCACCTCGGAGAAAAGGAATTGTGATTTGCTCTTCAAATTTTCCTTGGACAATTTCAGCACCACTGGAAACTTACAAACAGCAATCTGCACCTCAGCATCGGACCACCTAAACATGTTCTTCAGGTACTCCACTTTGACTGCAACCTTCTCCTCGCTGAGGAACGCGACAACACGAAGCGCTTGCTTGAACATCCCAGAGCCAGGGGGCACACCTAGAGCTTCCGTGCACGCTGCCATCGCCCGGAGATGCTCCGGTTTGACGGTAAGTATCCCTCGCCCAGCTACGCACAGAGAGGCAATATCGCAAGCATCTAGCCCGCACTCCTGCAGGAACGCAACATTGGGTTTGACCACCTTCTCGAGGCTTGACGTGAGGAGGCTTGAGTTATGCTTGAGCATTTGGGCGAGGTCCTCCATGGAGCCAAATAGCGCCTGGCAATACGGTAGGTTGGAGACGATGGCCCTACGGCGGAATCTGTCGGGGGTGAGCGAGGCGAGGCGCGCGATCTCGGAACGCGATAGGCCGATGTCGGCGAGCCCGGCGACGTTAGGTGCCAGGGTTGTGTCCACGCCGGCGCAGAGGAACAGCGGGTCCTTGACGACCAGGGCGGTGACGTCGGCGCTGGAGAGGCCGATGCCGGCGAGGAAGGCGAGGACGGCGTCGGGTTTAGCAGGGGACTTGAGGTGGGAGAGCTTCGTGGCTGCCCTGAGGGCTTGCGCTCGGGTGAGGCCGCAAGTGCCGACGAGGTAGCCCTCGACGCCGAAGCCTTGGCGGCGGCTCGGGGAAATGGGCGGCGGACTCGGGGAAGCGGGCGGCGCGGCGGTGGCGGAGAGGAGGCGGTGGAGATGGGAGGCGGGGGAGGTGGCGGGAAGGGAGAGGATCTGGGAGACGGCACAGCTTGCCAACCGGACCATGTCGGCGGCGGCGGCGCAACGCCGCCAGAGAGATTCACGACGATTCTTCCTTTTTTTTCTGAGAGGATCGTGACATGGTCGGTTCTATCAGTTGAAGCATGGGCCGTAGAATGTTTACCCCGCTGGGCCAGAATCAGTTGGTTCGAATCGGATGGGCTAGGTTTCTGCTGGGCCAATCTCGCTGTTTGGACTTACGAAAAAAAACGAGCTTGATTTGGGCGGGAATTTTAGGAGTGAAGAACCACGGTAGAGCGTACAATATCTTGAACTCGTTATACATATGCATTGCCTTGGTTTTTCAACCAAGAGCCTTGATGAAGTAGAAGAGAAGTAACAAGTCTAGATATATCTATTTTTTGACAAATGAAGACCATCTAATTTGAAACCGAAGGAGTACACTTTTTGATAATTTTTTACAAGTTGTAGAAACCACGTGATCTGAATCGGGATCTCGGGACATGGCTTCCAGGGAGGGGGGCCATGACATGACATGACATATGTGAACCCTTTGCACTTCTACAGATACGGAACCGGGTGTGGCGGGAACACCCAATTGTTGTTTGAACGGCTACAATGCGAGTATAACGGCATGTGGCGGGTCTAGGTCCTCAAGACTACCAAGATGAGCGCTATCCATTTCTGATTTAAGAGCCTTTGTGACATCCATCTTTGAACATCAAGGTCGTCCGTATGTACAGGTGCATCCTCTCCAAGGTTTGCAACAATATACAAGTCGAGAGAGTTGGTGATACAAACGAGCATTTTAAAGTGGTGCATATATTGGTACCAAGCAACAAAACCTTGCAAAGGGTATTGGTATTAGCCATGCACGGGTACTAAGTGAAATCGACGGCTCGTACTTTCTCGGTACCGGCCGGCCGGCTGGAGCAGATATAGTTTTAATTAATTAATCCTTGCCGCATCGCCATGACGCCATGAGTGACCTAACGCTCGATCGGACTCTGCACCTCGGTTTTACAATTCACAAGTTGATGAATTGCTGGTTGTTTTTCCCTCTCTTGCTGCATTTGGTATGTGCATCAGACCATCAGTCCAAGGTGATTTGCCTGACTACCTCAATTGTCAGACATCACTACTCTCAGACAAGGTGTTTCCGAGGACAAACAGAGGCTGGCTAGAGGATTCTTGTACGGACCGTACTCGGGAAGCTTCCGTGCGGTACGGTAGACATATAGCCAGAGTATCATGGATTCATGGGTAGTATTAGCGGCTAAATTAAGTGAGCAGGCCGCCGGCCGGCCAACAACGCTGACTTGAGGCCAAGTTATGTGTGCATGCATGTGATCGAGAGAGTAAATTACATGGCCGTCTAATTCAAGTTGATAGCAGCACTAATTTGCTACTATGTCAAAGTGTGAAGATTGGTTGCCAACACATGATGACCACGTATGGTAGCGTCTACCTTAGACATGTAAGCGTATAGTACTGGTTGCCATGAGGAGTAGATTGAATATTTGGTGTGGATCTGTGATCTGTAGACTGGATTCTCATCATTAGTTAAGTGTGCATACATTTTTATTGCTCCTACTAGTTACACATTATTAGATGCATGGCTGGTGGAGTCTAAAACAAGTATTGTAACGAAGCTGTGGCTATCATTGGCACAAAACCTTGCAAAAGAGTTGACCCTAGCTGCCTAGCTCCTCCCACATGGAGGAGTATAGTACGGTATGGAGCATGGTTGGTGTTATGAAATGTTTTTTTCTTGCTGCGTCGTACAACGTAGTGAATAGCCTAATGTTGGGGTCTCAATTCGTGGCAAGAGTTAACCCTAACGTCTGACCTTGCGAAAGAGGACAAAGATGATCCTGGATTCCTGACTAAGGTAGTAGCCGCGCATATATTGGTATATACATACATAACGTAGTGTGACTAAGGTCATCTGCGTCATGTCAGCCGGAAAATTGTTACAGGACAATGACAAGTAGTTTGCTAGTCCAAGATCGATGAAGTAGTGGCATGTGCTATCTTCTCTGCGACGTTTTTTTTTTGCGTCATACTTTCCACACCGTTACTTACTACTCCTACTTGGCGAGATCGATACGGAAGTCATGTCAGAAACTTCTCAGTTACACGTGAATTCCCAAGGGATTACAATTACAACTGAAACTTATCAGTTACGCATGAATTGCCCGTTTTTAAACAAAGGAAAAAAAGTGTCCAATGCAGGACTTCAGAAGAAATGGGAATTATATTACTAGCTCCGTCAAATTTATGCACCTTCACCACTCACCATTGCATATATAAAGTGTAAACGTACTAGTAGTAGAGAAGTACTCCATATTTCAGTGGCTGGCTAGCGACGGCCGACGGGTACTTTATTTCCGCAGCCAGACAAGTTTAGAGGGTTTAGCTAATTGTTCGGTCGCTTGTTTGATGTATTCTCGATCAGTTGCAAAGTTCGATTTTCCTTTTTTTTTTGAGAAACACAGTACAGACGCAGACACTCACACACGCACGTACAGACACCCCTATGACCGCACACACGCAAACCCTACCCCTATGAGCACCTCCGAGAGACTGGTCCGGCAAATCTTGAGGTTGACGAAGTCACCACGGGCGCCTCGCTGTTGACGGGTACGTCACCTACCACTGAAAGCATAGCGCCGGTTAAATCCTGAAAAATCCAGGAAAATGCGAGCACCCATGTCAAGTTTGGGACTTGAACCTGGGTGGGCTGGTTCCACCACAAGGAACCAAACCAGTTGAGCTAGGCTCACTTCGCACAAAGTTCGATTTTCCATGAGACAACTGACTTGGAGAAGTTCTCAGCTGCGCCGTTGCGAAATTCTTCATCTTCAATTTGTCCAGTAAACGGCCAATACCGACGAGAAAATTCAATAAAATGAAGTGGACAGAACGCAGGATATATTTTCATATAGCAACCTTTTACAACATGTTATTACGAACCCTATGAGAGACGACTATGCCTCCTCTCGGAAGAGTTTTGGGTAGCGCCCACAAAGTCACGTGGTGTGGAAAACCACACCATCCTGATAGGGTGCATCGCCCTCGACCCATGGGAGATGTACTAAGCGTGCACAATATATAGGGAGGTAACAAGAATGTTCGTCAACTCTTATACGTGTTGGGGCGTGGTGTTTGGTGGGGTTGAAGGTGCGGCGAGGATGGTGTTGCGTCTGCCACGCTCAGAAGTGCTGTTCTCGGCAAACTTGAGGCTGGCGCCATGGAGCCCCTTGCTCTTTTCCTCCTCCGACCACTCGCTACCATAGTAGTCCTCCTCAGCGGCGCCAGCCCTAGGAGGGAGGAGCATGGAGCCCCACTGTGGGAAGTGCACAAAGACGACAGGGAGTGTGCATACCATGACCATGATGCCCATGTACTGGAGTCCTTTGCCGGTGGAGTACTGTGACGACGTGAAGAAGAGGAATTGTGTCAAACCGCCGCCAACGTTACCGCCGGCACCACTCATGCCGGAGATAAGACCGAGGGAGCGTCGTGAGACGAAGGGGATGACGCCATAGACAGCGCCACAAGCAGCTTCAACGCAGATGGAGTAGAGAACCATACATGTGACTGAAGTCGGTAGCGATGACGCGCTACCAAGACAAATGCAGAAGGCGCCACCTGCCGTCTGGAGTATCCATATGTTCCAGAGTCGGGCTCGCATGCCGAAATAGCGGGCACCGAGGTCCGATAGGTACCCGCCCATTGGGCGTGCGAAGATGTTGGCCAAGCCGAAGCATGCGGCAATGATGCCAGCTGCACGGAGATCGAGGTGAAAGCTATCATAGTAGTACTCGGCGATCACGTTGTTCGTGGTGAGCTCGACACCCATGCAGTAGCCATAGATGAAGACAAAGATCCAGGTGCGATAGTTGGTGACGGCGCCCCGGAGAACATTGGAAAACTTGTCTTTGTTCATGTCCCCATTCTTCTGGAGGCTCCTCAGGTTGCCATCGGGAAGATCTTGTCCCAAAGTGAGCACAAGCAGTCCCATAACCACCAACATCATTCCTGGCACAAAGTAGGCCAGGCGCCAGGCCGTGAAAGGCGTTGCACCACATGCCAATATTGCATCGAAGACAAGAGGCATGATGAGTTGTGTGGCACCACCACCCATGTCACCCCACCCGGCCGTCAAGCCACCGACCGTCCCAATGATCTTGCTACTGAACATTGTGCTCACCCAATATTGACAGGACACAAAGGTGGCGAGTGATACACCGATGAGGAAGCGGATAGTGATGTATCCGGCGGGACTGTCAATGACAGACATGCAGAACACCGCGGGCGCGGAGAGCATGACCAGGAAGGCACAACCATAGCGGGGGCCAAGGAGGTCGCATATGGCGCCCATGGCCAGCCTAGAGAAGATGGCGCCAGAGACCGAGGCGACCCCGGCATTGCCGATGTCGGCCTTGGTGAGGTTGAGATTGTCGCGGATGATAGGGATGAGTGGTGCGGCGGCGAACGTGGAGACCACACAGGTGAAGAAGGACATCCACCCGAGGTGGAAGGCGCGCATGTGAGGGTTGCCGAAGGAGAAGATCTTGATGGACTTGGCCTTGTGCTCCGAATCCACCGGGAGGGAGAACTCGATCGGTGGTGCCGTTGTGGCAACCATGCCGACCTCCATTTCCATATGCTCTTTTGTTGAAGAAGCCGGAAGGATTCTTCTTCCTTGAGCTCTGAGAGGTGCGGTGTGGACTAAGGAGCTAGCTAAGCCTTGAAGAGTCTCGAGGCAATGGATGTTGGGTGTGTGCTCGAGAGAGTACAGGGAGTCGTCTATTTATAGCTTGCAGGAACAGCTCGAGCCTTCAGCTTGAAGTATCTTTGGCATATGCCATCGGGGTTTCATTTTGTCTACAACGTCCCAATTAATATATTTTTACTCAACTTGATGCGTACGATTAGTTATATGTTTGACGTTCCCGTCTGTTTCTCAATTAACTCTGTCGAACTAATGAAGAGATTAACATGGATTGTACATCTGTTCAACTCATCAGATCTACCAGACTACCTAGTACTTGGTATATATTATGTAAGGCATTAATCATATCGTTGCAAGGACGGTGCAAGAGTTGACACTACATAGAGATTATTCGATCTGCCTGCAAAATTTGCAGGTTGTACATATTATTCGATCTGACTGTAGTTAAAAACTTGCATGTGGGAGATTTTGCTAGTACTAAAACGTACTTTATCAATCCTGCAGCCAAAAGTTGACACAGAGCTAGAGCTCCAGCTCCAGCTCTGGACTCTGCGAAATTTGGGACGGAGTTGAGCCGAATTGGAAAGTCCGTGGAGCTGAAATCTGCTATTAATTTGAGGTGTGTCCTATACTAAGAAAAATGTAGAGCTGGGTTTTTTGGGATATCCGGATTTGAGAAATGCGGAGTTTTACCATTCACAACTAAATTGACACCGCTAAGTCAAGAAAACAATTTAGTCTTCTCCTCTTTCTCTCGTCTCTAATCGTGTCTCCTACCAAGATGGGTGCAAAATCCTGATAGTTGTACCCTACTCCCAATCAATCTAACGACTAGCAAGGAGAAGTGTCGGGGATGTAATCCCCGGTACCCTAAAGTTATGGTGTTGTCATGGTTATGTTCGAGTGAAGAGACGCTACCCGGGCCGACATAAGCATTCTCCCGGCCAGTCTAAGCTGGGGATGGGCCGACTTTATGGATAACCCGGGTGGACCGAGGTAGCCAGTAGAGGGGCACGATGCCTGTGTACTTCGGGCCGTCCGAATTATCTCCAACCTCGACCCTCACCTTGCCGACACCACCAGGCCGTCTTCAACCTCGCCCCCGCCTCCAGCTCGCCCACACCATCGTCGACCTCGGCCTCGCCCCGGCACTCCCGGCTTCCCCGACATGGCGCCACTCCCGGCTTCCCCGACATGGCGGCACCCCGGCTTCCCCGACATGGCGCCACTCCCGGCTTCCCCGACATGGCGGCACCCCGGCTTCCCCGGCATGGCGCCACTCCCGGCTTCCCCGACATGGCGGCACCTCGACTTCCCCGACATGGCGCCACTACCGGCTTCCCCGACATGGCGCCACTCCCGGCTTCCCCGACATGGCGGCACCCCGACTCCCTCAACTGGTACGGATGATTCTGAAGATATGCGCAAGCGGACAAGACAAGGACGCGCGCCGCACGGGTCGTACCTGTCCAGGAAGTGACCAGGCATGGCTACAGTGTCGGTGATGTGACTAGAGTACAACTCATGATGCAGGGAACAGTGTTGACAAGACCCCAGTAGTCTTGTCAGCTACAGTGCATGTATAGTGGCATGTGGGCCACCTCTTGTCCCCTGGGCTCCTCCTATATAAGGAGCACCAGGGGGAAGGCCAAAGGGACAGCCTCACACATCCACAGCCACGGCTCCCCCGCAGCCCCATTTTCCCCCCTTTGCCTTTGCTCTCCAAGACCTCTTAGAGGCAAATCTAGCTCAGCTCATGGAGCATGTATCCCACGATGATGTTAAGAGGAGAAATATACCAAATAGGCTAGATGCTGCAGTAGGGGTTTTATCTCCTCACGAGAGCCCCGAAGCAGGGTAAATCTTTGTGTCCGTGTGTTCATCTGTGTGTGCTTCTCAGCGCGCTATCCCTCCCCGAATCCTCTAGCGTCCATCGACCCCACAAATTAGCCTACCCATAGGCATCTGTCTGTTCACCACGACGACAGTTGGCGCCCACCGTGGGGCTTAGTGGCGCTTGCTGGACTAATTTCGGACGGGACCTTCTTCATCAACTCGGGGACTCGACATCACCATGGTCCCCACGCCCCGACTTGCTGCCGCACGCAGATGCCGTTCCGACCTACACCAGCGCTCGCCGTCGACAGATTCCGGGTAACTCCCCGACAGTTGCCCGGGTCATGTCGGCTCCGTCGATCCCGACCGCACCAGTGCTCCGTGAGTATCTTCGTCTGTATCATGTAGTTGGCCTGTCTTGAGAGTAACTCGGGGACAGCCCCTTCGTGCCTAATTTAGTTGTTAACCCGGGAGCGAGAGGTCGTAACCCGGGGACTGCCATGTTACGTTGTCTGTGTTTTCCCCGGGGGCAAGATGTCTTGACCCGGGGACTGGCTTACTCGGTCAGTTGTGTTTTCTCCTAAGTCGGTAGAGTAACTCGGGAATTAATTTACCTGTATGCATGTGGTTCGTGTCTGTTTTCCTAAGTTATTGCTGTGTTGGCACACCGAGGTGAATTTCGGGGATTGCCTTATCTTGATGCGCGGTGTCTGTGTCGTTTGTGTGCCGAATAAACTTATAACCGTGTTTCAAAGTTAAAATAATGTATGCTATCCGAGATGATCTTGTGACTCGACTGACGAACGCCTAGAATGGTAGTCAAGAGCAGAGGTTGTGGAGAGTGGTAAACATGAAAACAAACTCGGGGACTCGGTCTAAAAAGCAATTCGGCATGTGTTATTTTATTAACCAGGTTCCCTCATTATGTTTTCTGTATGTCGGATAACTTTAAGCCTTACCTCAGAGGTTTACGAGTACTGTATACTATGGTTCTGATTTTGTGACTCGACTGTCGAACACCAACATGGTAGACAAGAGCAGAAATCACTAAGTATGGTAAACACGAAGTAAACTGGGGGGCTCGGACTGAAAAGTAATTCGGCATATGTTGTCTGTGTTTTCCCCGGGAGCAAGATGTCTTGACCCGGGGACTGGCTCGCCAGTGCATTCTGTTCTTTCTGCTAGGTCTCTAGAGTAACTCGGGGACTCGGTGGAAACCGAGTCCGCACCCTATCGTGTAATTTTCCTGTTAGAGTTACTTTCTGTCTTGTGCTAAGACTTACTTTGATCCGTCAATATAGAGTTATTGTCCCTATTAAATATGTATATGCTTGGACTAACATTGAAAGGTGATGTTGATTCTGCTAAAAGAGTACTTTTTACCGAGTTATCCTCAAAACCGACTTATCATGAAATCCGAGTTATCCTGAAGTCCGAGTTATCCCTGAACTCCGACTTATCCTGAAATCCGAGTTATCCTGAAATCCGAGTTATCCCTGAAATCCGACTTATCCTGAGATCCGACTTGTCCTGAAATCCGAGTTATCTTGAAATCCGAGTTATCCTGAAATCCGAGTTATCCTGAAATCCGAGTTCAATTTGCAGATTCCGAGATGAAGTTGTGATCCGACGTATATTGTTCAAATCTGACATGCAGGTGGCTCAAGTCAAAGTATTGGTTTTTCTAGATCGCCGTTTATTTCGGCTCGCCATAGTATCGTGGCATCATCCTGTATCCCCGGTCATCGTTCATGTTGGTTTGTGAAATGAGATGTGTGATATGCCCAGAGTGGCCGAGGTACCGAGACATGTGTGATATGCCCAGAGTGGCCGAGATATCGAGACACCCGAGATACACTTATGTCACATCAGCAGAGGTTGGAGGCGTCTGTGTCGGTATACGCCCAGAGTGGCTAAAAGCCGGCACATGAGACTCTGTGTCGGTATACGCCCAGAGTGGCTAAAGGCCGGCACATGAGACGTCCGTGTCGGTATACGCCCAGAGTGGCTAAAAGCCGGCATGTGAGGTATGTTTATGTCAAGCCGGCAGTGGCCGAAGACATCTATGTCGGTAAAACGCCCAGAGCGGCTAAGGCACCGGCATATGATTGTATTTTTGCAGGTACACGGTGGAGTAGGTAAAGATGGTGGTGTTATTCTTTTTTCTAAGTCTGCGCGCGACTCTGCGAGTCCCCCGCAGCCTCGGGGACTAGTGTCGGGGATGTAATCCCCGGTACCCTAAAGTTATGGTGTTGTCATGGTTATGTTCGAGTGAAGAGACGCTACCCGGGCCGACATAAGCATTCTCCCGGCCAGTCTAAGCTGGGGATGGGCCGACTTTATGGATAACCCGGGTGGACCGAGGTAGCCAGTAGAGGGGCACGATGCCTGTGTACTTCGGGCCGTCCGAATTATCTCCAACCTCGACCCTCACCTTGCCGACACCACCAGGCCGTCTTCAACCTCGCCCCCGCCTCCAGCTCGCCCACACCATCGTCGACCTCGGCCTCGCCCCGGCACTCCCGGCTTCCCCGACATGGCGCCACTCCCGGCTTCCCCGACATGGCGGCACCCCGGCTTCCCCGACATGGCGCCACTCCCGGCTTCCCCGACATGGCGGCACCCCGGCTTCCCCGGCATGGCGCCACTCCCGGCTTCCCCGACATGGCGGCACCTCGACTTCCCCGACATGGCGCCACTACCGGCTTCCCCGACATGGCGCCACTCCCGGCTTCCCCGACATGGCGGCACCCCGACTCCCTCAACTGGTACGGATGATTCTGAAGACATGCGCAAGCGGACAAGACAAGGACGCGCGCCGCACGGGTCGTACCTGTCCAGGAAGTGACCAGGCATGGCTACAGTGCCGGTGATGTGACTAGAGTACAACTCATGATGCAGGGAACAGTGTTGACAAGACCCCAGTAGTCTTGTCAGCTACAGTGCATGTATAGTGGCATGTGGGCCACCTCTTGTCCCCTGGGCTCCTCCTATATAAGGAGCACCAGGGGGAAGGCCAAAGGGACAGCCTCACACATCCACAGCCACGGCTCCCCCGCAGCCCCATTTTCCCCCCTTTGCCTTTGCTCTCCAAGACCTCTTAGAGGCAAATCTAGCTCAGCTCATGGAGCATGTATCCCACGATGATGTTAAGAGGAGAAATATACCAAATAGGCTAGATGCTGCAGTAGGGGTTTTATCTCCTCACGAGAGCCCCGAAGCAGGGTAAATCTTTGTGTCCGTGTGTTCATCTGTGTGTGCTTCTCAGCGCGCTATCCCTCCCCGAATCCTCTAGCGTCCATCGACCCCACAAATTAGCCTACCCATAGGCATCTGTCTGTTCACCACGACGACAAGAAGAGTATCCGAGAAGCAGACCCCTCCGTCCCCGCGCATGATATAGATCTGCATCATGGTTGGGCTTTACTATCGTTGTATTTTGCCACAGTATTATAGATAACAGTTTATGAAAAAATTGTGCCGAAATTGGCCATATTTAGAGGCCAATTAGCATATTTCTCCGTGTGTGATTGTGTCGATGTGCACTAGTAAATAGGGTTTATCCTTATATATGGTCGTTATGTACTTGACAGACTAGTTATGTCCGATAGTCTAAGACCGTGCAAAGACTTGAACCTGGTTGCAAACAGCTAGCTCGTAACTTTTGCACTACACTAGGCCTTAACGTAGTAGTTACTTTCCTCCAGAAATAAGTTTTCTTTTTTATTACGTTTTGACTTACGTCAAACTTTTAAACTTTGACAAACTTCATATAAAAAATACTACCTTCTCCGGTCCAAAATATGTCGTTAAACTGGGTTTAGTTTGAAATTGAGACACTCATTATGGATTAGAAGTAGCTATTATAGAACCAAATTAGTACCACAAGATACATATTGAAATGTAGCATCCTCTCTAGTCCAAAAGTCCAATCTCACTTGGTCTCAAGAAGTAACTGTACCTAGACTTTTAGAGAGAGAGACAAAGTGTGCGTGTGTGTGTGAGGGAGTGCATATTTTGTCAAAGCTCTTACACGCACAAGCACGCGCATATTAGAGAGTTGACTCTTGCGGCTCGCTGGATGAATGCACATGCAAGAAGGTACACGGTCACAACACTAGCAGGCCGGCCGGCTGCTAGACGAAGAGTATTACTTAATCCTCGCTGCGTCGCCATCAGTAACCTAATGCACGGACCCTGTGTGGTGCTTAACTCTTTCATTGACCAACGTTGGTGAATTACGATCTAGTGAGATATGCACTGTAATAATTTATCAATGCAGCGCGACGATCTCATGGTTTGTCGCTAGCTGGTGCTCCAAGGTCCAAGGTGAACCGTCTCCATCGTCGCCGTCACTGCTAGCTCTACTCCCAGACTTTGTTCAGAAAGAAAATCAAATCCCGGACAAAGATGTCGCAGTTCTCCAAGGATAAAGATATAGATATGTAGTACGGACCCGTACCCGGGAAACTCCGTGCGGTACGGTATGGAAAGTCAGAGCTAAGATCTTGGGTAGCGTCCAAATGAGCCGGCCGGCCATCACTGACTACATATGCAAGTTGAAGTTGTTGGCTTCGATCGAGTGAGTAAAAATTACAAGGAAGTATAAGTCAAGTTGATTGCATCATTTTGCTCTTTGGAAATGAAGATTGGTCGCTAGCTAACACGTCACCACGGCATGCAGCGTCTATCTTTTTAGCACTACGTACGTGGATCCATGATCTGTAGCCTGGACTCTCGATCGTTAGTTTGACATCTCGATCACATCACATGGCTGGTCAAGTGTTGCTATCATCTCGATTCAGTGCGTACAAGGCCTTGCAAAGAGTTGACCCCAGCTGCAGTTGGACGCATTGGCAGCCTCCTAGCACATGGAGGAAAACGGAGTAATTAAGCTGGTGGTGGCTACGAAATAGGAATATTACTTCTGACTGCACTGCATCGTACCTTGCGGCAGATAGCCTGGTATAATGTTGGCGTCAAGATGTAGCGATATCATTTGTACTTATCTTATTTCGAGTTCCTATCCCTCGTTAACCAGACGAAAGGTAACCTAACCTCTGGACCTCTCGTTTCGCAAATCTCATAATAATGGAAAACAAATGTTTGTATCATATACATTTGTTGTGCAATCTATCGGGAATGGGTGGGTGATCGTCTAAAGTTTCAACTCCCATCAGTCAGCAACGACCCAACGGCAGCTAGCTATATCTATATATATCTAGCAAAATATGCATCGCATTTAGACACGAGGTGCATTTCTATTACTACTACAGTAGTATATATGAATGGTGTGCTGGACAAGTTGGCTCATTGATCAGTATTATTTTGTAAGTTTTCCCAAGATTGGTCAAAATATGTATGTACATTTTGGCATGTACTCTGCTAACATATGCATATACAATCTCTCAAAAGATCTTGTCGAGAGTCGGTCGCCAGCAAGCTAGGTACCAGACAAGTTTGATCACCAAGACAAGATGACAAGTCGTACTTGGAAGTTGGAACAGTTGTGATAACAACTCCTAGACAAGGTGTATTTTTTCAACGATAAGGACAACACGAAAAGCTGACCAAGCCTATGCCACAGCATCCTGTTGTACGAACCCCGTACTACTCGATAAGCATTCTTGCGTGTAGGGTACTACACTAGATAATCCGAGGATCATGGGTAACGTACGGTAACATCCAAAGTGAGGCTGTCAACACTGACTAATGTGAGTTGTTTGTCTTAAATGACTACTACTACATTTTTTTTTTATTAGAAAAAGGGGAGTCCCGGCCTCTGCATCGATTGATGCATACGGCCTTTATTAATTTATTAAGAGTCGATTACAATAAGAGGTACATCAAGGGTCACTCAGAGTCGAGACATGAATCAACCATCTAAAAACCAAAGAAGACATGTAATGATACTGTATCAACATGTTATTCTCCTATCAGAACGCCAGCTGCACTGGTTGTATAAATCCGATGCGACCAACTCCAGGCGGTTGCACCCAAAAACCATGGCGTCTCGCTTCTCTGCCGACTGTAGGTAGGACCACGTACGGATCCAATGCGTTGCCATCGGTATTACCTGCATGAAAGAAGTTTTCTTGGCTCTATTAAAGATATAATCATTGCGTATATTCCATATTGCCCAAAGTAAAGCACAAACTCCCACTCGGATTTGGGCTTTCACTTCTTTAGGGATCCCTCTCAACCAATTACCAAACAAGTTCTCTATACTAGTCGGTGGTTGAATATTAAAAGATATGTGGACTATCCGCCAAACCATCTTAGCAAAGGGACATTCCAGAAAAAGATGATGAACTGTTTCATCTTGGTCACAAAAACAACATTTTTTGCTTCCTTCCCACTTACGTTTTGACAAGTTATCTTTAGTTAATATAACTTTTCGATGTAGAAACCACATAAAAATCCTTATTTTTAGTGGAACCTTAATTTTCCAAAGATATTTGCGAAGAAACTTTGTATGCCCACTCATGTAATCTAAATACATGGATTTAACCGAGAAGGCCCCATTATTTGTCAATTTCCAAACGAAAGCGTCTTGCTGGTTTGAAAGTTGGACATTCATTAAACGATTGACTAATTGGAGCCATACTATCCACTTATCCCCTGTGAGGTTCCTCCTAAAACCTATGTTTAATGGAGGTGCCTGCGTTAGCACCGAAGCTACTGAAACTTCTTTTCGTTGTGCTATATTGTATAAAGATGGGTATTGGAATGACAGGGGCTTATCCCCTAACCATGTATCCTCCCAAAACCGAACCTTCTCTCCATTCCCTACCACAAAAGAGCCTCGGTCAAAGAACTGATCCTTTACCTTCATTAGGCCTTTCCAGAAGGGTGAGTCAGTAGGCCTCACTTTTACTTGAGATAAAGATTTAGAGTGAAGATATTTATTGGAAATGATTTCCTGCCACACACCTTCCTCTGTTAAAAGTTTAAAAAGCCACTTGCTCAATAAACATTTATTTTTAATCTCCAATACCTCTACTCCCAGCCCTCCTTGGTCCTTAGGCCGACATATGATGTTCCACTTAGTAAGTCTATACTTTCTTTTGTGACCATCACTTTGCCAGAAAAAACGTGATCGGAAATAATCCAATCTTTTTCGTACCCCTATAGGTATTTCGAAAAAAGATAACAGAAACATAGGAAGGCTAGTTAGGACCGCATTTATAAGAATCAAACGGTCCCCATAGGAAAGTAGTTTTCCGACCCAGCTTGCTAACTTTTTCTCAAATCGGTCCTCAATTGGTTTCCAATCACCATTTTTGAGCTTACGAAAATGAATTGGTATACCGAGATATCTAAACGGGTAGGAACCAGATTCACAGCCGAAAATAATTCTGTATTGA
The DNA here is from genome assembly GCA_026929855.1 of Poa annua. Classification (NCBI taxonomy): domain Eukaryota; kingdom Viridiplantae; phylum Streptophyta; class Magnoliopsida; order Poales; family Poaceae; genus Poa; species Poa annua. The sequence goes on from CM049436.1 coordinate 2,394,479, forward strand.
TTCTCCGCATCCTTCGCTTTCCCAAAGCAAAACAATTCACTCTTGTGAAAATTGATTTTTAAACCTGAGAGCTTCTCAAAGATACATAAAATAAGCTTCATGTTTAGGGCCTTTTCTAAATCATGACTCATAAATAAAATTGTGTCGTCGGCATATTGGAGGATCGATACCCCCCCATCAACTAGATGGGGAATGAGTCCATCGATTTGGCCATCCTCTTTTGCCCTTTCTATCATAACCGCCAACATATCCGCTATAATATTAAAAAGAACTGGAGATAGGGGATCTCCTTGTCTTAGTCCTTTGCGTGTCTGGAAATAATGACCAAGCTCACTGTTTACTTTTATACCCACACTGCCTCGACTAACATAGTTATTAATCCATTTACACCATTTCGGATCAAAGCCTTTCATGCGTAACACTTGCTGTAAAAAAGGCCATTGAACTTTATCGTAAGCCTTTTCAAAATCAATTTTCAGGAGAACACCATCCATTTTCTTCCTATGAAGTTCATGGATGGTCTCATGGAGTACTAGAACCCCTTGTAAGATATGTCTCCCTGGCATGAACGCTGTTTGAGTTGGTCTAATAATTTTTGTAGCTATATCCGTAATCCGAATAGTGGCCACCTTAGTGAAGATTTTGAAACTTACATTCAACAAACAAATCGGTCTATACTGTTGTATTTGGGCCGCATTTTCCTTTTTCGGCAGTAGTATGATATTACCAAAATTCAGCTGGAATAGTGGCAACTCACCGGTTTGGAAATCTTTAAAGAGAGCCATAATGTCACTTTTAATAATCCCCCAAAATTTTTGGTAGAATTCTGCTGGGAACCCATCCGGCCCAGGAGCTTTGTTTTTTTCCATCTGCATTATTGCTTCATAAACTTCTTTTTCGGTAAAGTCGGCTACTAGAATTTTATTCTCCTCCTCGGATATTTGGGGCAAATCTCCATTCAACGTTTCATCTAGAGAAACATAATGGATGTCCGGATCACCAAATAGTTTTTTGTAATACTCAGTGATATAGATTTTTAAATTTTCTTGTCCTATGATAGTTCCTTCCTCTTGTTCAAGTTGAAAGATCTTTTTCTTTCTATGCTTACCATTTGCAATGAGGTGAAAGTATTTTGTATTATCGCCTCCTTCTTGTATATGTTTGACCTTTGCTCGTTGCGCCCATTTAGCCTCTTCTACTCTTCGTAGATTGGCAATTTTTTCATTCGCATCCCTCAACACTTCCTTCTCTGAAGCATTTAATGATGAAGTTTCCGCTTTGATATCTAGCAGATCTATGAGACTTGAGAGCCTATCCCTCTCGGCCTTATAAGCGCTGCTCATATTTTTTGCCCAACCACGTAAATATGACCTAAGATGGCGAATCTTATTTTGCCAAATCTCAATGGCACTATTGCCATGAGATACAGATGCCCATTCTTGAGCAATCATCTCCGCAAAACCCTCAAGGCGCAGCCAAGATAATTCGAATGAGAAAATTGTCTTATTGCCTAAGTAAGCTTGATCTCCTGAATCAACTATTAAAGGCGTGTGATCCGAACCATCGCGAGTTAATGCTCTAACTGTCACTAGGGGGAATTTTTGTTCCCACGACACACTTGAGAGCACCCTATCCAACTTCTCATAAGTTGGATCAGGTCTCCGATTCGCCCATGTGTATTGCCTTCCGGACATAACAATTTCTCGGAGACTAAGACTCTCGATAATGGCGTTAAAAATAAATGGCCATCTAGCATTAAAATTATCGTTATTCTTCTCTGTTTGTCTTCTAATTATGTTAAAATCACCTCCAACCAATAATGGTAACGTTTCATCTTCACAAATCCGAACCAATTCAGCCAAGAATTCTCCCTTTTGGTCATCTTGTGCAGCACCATACACCGCTATCAAGGACCACTCAAAGTTATCGGACTTAGAGGTGATGTGAAACTTTACACATCGCTCCCCTGGTACGATTTTATTAACTCGAATCTGTGTCGCATTAAAACCGACAAGTATTCCTCCGGACCTCCCTTGAGGAGGTAGGCAATACCAAATGAAGTCTACCCCCGCTGCCAAATTCCTCAAAAATGGAACTGAGAAATTGTCTCTTCCGGTTTCTAAGATAGCAAAAAAATCTAACTTGAACTCCCTGATGGTTTCCGACACTACCGCATGCTTAGCAGTATCCCTAAACCCTCCACTATTCCAGAAACATCCTCTCATGCTTTAGATGATTTAATTTTTATACGTACACTACGACGAATTATCCCAGACTCGTATTTGCGTCTAATGTAAACCCTCTTCTGCTTTACTAGAGGAGTATTTAGGTCCTTATGACCTTCAGAACCCTCCAAATCATTGCTTAAATCAAACGCTTCCTGTAACACTTGTTGTTCCGAGGAGGTATCGTTTTGTTTAACTCTATCCTCATTCTTTTTAAGCATGGTTAAGGTTCGGTTTAAATCTGCATCTTTGATCATAGAAATTGAAGATTTAACTTGACTAGTAGTGTTCCCTAAACTGACCCCTAAGATGGCAGCCCTAGCAACAACTACATCATCGGAAAGAGAAGCAATAGAAAATTTAGAAACGGATGATGTACCTGCGGCGAAAACCTCATCACGGTCACGAGCCCTCTGTTGAGCCCTCGCCATTTGCGTATCATGAGCATTTCCCTGGGCCCTGACCCTCGAGCTCGAACGAACTTCCTTCGCTTGAGGTGTAGGTATGCCGCCAAAGGCTATCACGTCTTCTTGAGTATATCGGCCACCAAGAAACACTCCCGTTCCTCGGTTAGCCGAAACCCCCTTGCCACGGTTCTCTTCAGCAGTAGGGTTCAGAGCACACACTGTCGGTTGGGCTGACTCCAACACCCCGGCCTCCTGCCGCGGAATCGACATAGGTGACGGTGATCTAGTACCCCTTCGACCTGCACTCCCTCCTGGAGTACAAGGCGAACTGACCACACTAGGATAGCCATTGCCCGAGGCCTCCTGCCTTGGGCTCGAGTGGCTAGAGCGCGGTGTCCTGCAGTCCGAAGCATCCCATGCAACCGAACTAGTTTCTGCCCCAACCCTCTCCTTCCTCTTGGCCCTCACACACAACCGAGGAGGCGCAGTAGCACATAACGGAGAGGGTAGCTCATCCTCCTCCTCATCAATCCGATCACCCCAACGTTTTCTAGGAGCCGAACAAGAAATAAGAGGTCTTGGCTCAGTGATAGGTAGCTGAATGTCCACCGTCCCAAACTGAATGAAAGGCACTTGCTTGTTGTTGTTTTTTGCTCCGTTGTCCTCCCCTACCGTTTTCTGCGTATCCGAGACAGTACTCTCTCGTAAACCTTGAGACTCAACCTGATCTTTAATCTCATCATTTTTCTTATTATTATTGTCGTCATCCGCATCATCCTCCACATCTTTCATCACAGCATCAACTCCTTGTGAGACAGGTCGCCCCCCCTCAACTATGAAAGTGATCCCAAAGCCTTCACCATCATACAGGTGGTCTGTACCCACCGGTATATGATCTACGTTAGTAACCTCCACTAACATCCGAACTGAGTCATGTTCTCTAGTGAAAGCCATATCAACTTCTTTCGTTCTCCCAATCAAAGAGCCCACAGCGAACAAACCTAAGTAGTCGCATCTCAATTTATATGGGCATCCTCCTACACGTACCCAAGCTTTCTGAAGTGTGAATTTGTCCAAAGGTGATGTCGACCAATCTTCAAATTGGAGGAAACTAGCACCATTATCAATTGGTATACTTCGGATCCTAGTCAGCCGTGTGAGATCCGCCTTAGTCGGAAAAATCACCCGGTATACATTGCGCTCAACACAAGAAATGTCCCACTGATGTTCCCCTGGTACAATCCAGCCAAGTTCAGAAACCACTTCCTGTGCTGACATGTCTTCTCCATCAACTGTGATCCGTCCGACTTTGCCACTGTCATGTTTAAAAATAACCTCATCCGAGACCGGGACATCAAAGAACCTCAACTCACTTCGGCACAGCCCATACATAGTTGCCACAGGTTTAGTCATTGTGTGCAGAGGGCAATCTTTAGCCTCATGCGTTGCCCGAGCACAAAAAACACATAATATAGCCTGACAATCAGCAGCAAAATGTCCGGTCTGCTCACAACGGAAACAAAGAGTTTTATCCACCTTGTTGGTGCCCTTGGTCGCTTCCACCTGCGTGGTGGGAGGCAGGGTTTCCATCGCCGCCGCCACAGTAACTGTCGGTATTGGAGCTGTGGTGACAGGCTGCGGTTGCACCACATTTGCTTGGCGCGGACGGCTATCCACCTGCGCCGTAGCTGGCACCACTCGGCCTCCTATCGGTGTGTAACCTCGGCCTCCACCACGATAGCCGCCCCTGGCCGCACCAAAAGATCTTACTGGAGCGTGCTGACGATAAGGATGATGATTGCGAATCTCCGGGCGATTCCCAGACCCTTGATTATGATTCGGACCACCCTCGTAGTACCCCTCGCTGAATTCTCCAAAGCCATCATCCTGGAAGTCACGGCGATCTCTCTGCCAGTTGTCGTTGTTATGAAACCTTTGATTCGAGCTGGAACCAAACTCAAACCTTGAATGATCGCTACGATATGGAGGATCATGGAACCCTTGTGATCCCCGACCCTCAACCGGAGCACCAGTGCGAGACGAATTTTCGGGAGCTCCTCCCCCATAGCCAGTCCTCGCAATCCGTTGCTGGTTCACGTTGCTCGGGCCCCTGGGCGGCGCAGCCGCAGGAAAGCGATCCCCACGACCAGCCATGGCCAGAGAAGCGCGAGAGACCGGCGGCGGCTCCTCACGAACAGAACGATACCGTATGTCGAGCCCTAGGTGCAATCGCATAGATCGTATCGGGTTCGACCCCTTATGGGCTTTACCCCCGACATTCCCATGTTGGGCCTTTTGCCCTTCCAGCCCACGTGATTCGAATTTCCGAATCCGAGATCTACCAGTGCCTGTGCATGGTTGATCTGGTTTTGCCAGACATCGTCTCCGGTGATCACCGAACCTTGCCGTAGGAGAATGAATGATCTGCGCATCCCTCCGTACAGCCTTAGCCTTCCTCCGAACCACGGTTGTCCATTCCGCCGGATTGAACTTATCCAAGATCGTCTCTGAAGCTTCCAAGCTCGGGACCCTTGTGGCCGCCGGCGAAGGAGAACCAGGTTTAAAGATAGGGAAATCACGTACCTCCGCTGGAGAAGACAGATCCATGGCCGCCATCCTCTGCTGTCTCCTTTTCTCCGTCCTCTTGAGGTAGCGGGAGGTCGGCGTCGACGAGAGCTCGCCCATCCCCAAACTCAGCCAACGCGAGGAGTCAGTAGAGGCTAGGGATGTCACGGATGGAGACCCCTCGTCGGAGTCCACCACCGAGAGAGCCCAGAACCTGCCGCCGAAGGGGGACGCCGGCGTTGGATTGTCTCCGCCGTGGTCGCCTCCTGGGTCGCCCTGCATGTAAAAAACAATAGTATGTAGGCCCTATGACTACTACTACATGTGAGTTGTTGGCCTTAATTTTTCTGCAAGTTTGTGGGGTGAGTAAATTACATTAGCATATAGGTCGTAGATAGCGGCATTTTTCTTTGTGAAAATGAAGATTGGTTGCGAACACATCATCGCAACGGAGAGATAGAGTCTGAGGATGGTATCAAACAAATGATGATATACCCGACTGTCGATGAGGATTTCTCTTATTAGGCATATGTGGTAAGGATGTTTTTTAAAGACCTTAATATTGATCAAAATCAACTCACAGTTCATATTTGAGGATTATGAGTGCACATGCAAGAACGTATGGTATCAATACTACCGGGCCGGCTGCTAGACGAAGAGTATTACTTAATCCTCGCCGCATCGTCATCCTAACTTAATGCGTGGATCCTGTGGTGCTTAGATCTCTCATTGACCAAAGTTGGTGAAAATGATCGAGTGTGAGACGTGCACCATACTGTAATTTATCAATGCAGCGTGACGAAATATATCATGGTTTGTTGTACTCCAAGATCCAAGGTGCACCATATCCATTGTCACCGGCACTACTCTACTCCCGAACTTTGCTCAATATATAAGAAAATCTAATCACGGACAAGGTGTCGCGGTTCTCCAAGTAAGTAGGTCATAGCAATATGTACGGACCCCCATACCCAGGAAACTTTCGTGCGTACGGTATATGAAGTAAAAGCTACGTTCTTGGGCGGCCTACGTACGGTAGCAAATAAGCTGCCGGCCATCACTGACTACATGCAAGTTGTTGGCTTCGACGACGATCGAGAGAGTAAAAATTACATGGGAGTATAAGTCAAGTTGATAGCAACATTTTGCTATTTGAAAATGAAGATTGGCCTAATGTTGGCGTCAAGACGTAGAGATATCCTTTGTATCTTATTGCGAGTTCCTGTCGCTCGTTAACAGAGGAAATGTAACCTAACCTCTGGACCTCCCAAAAAGAGGTCGCAGAAGATAATTCGGATTTGAAGTAGTGAATGTGGTATATAGAGAAATCGACATCAGTAAGGTAAATATTTTTTTCAGAGCCATAATAATGAAAAGATAGGTTTGTATATATTACATGCATTTGATGTGCAACCGGGCATGGGTGGATGATCGTTGAAAGTATCAACTCCCATCAATCACCAACGACTCATCGGCAGCTAGCTATATCTATATATCTAGCAAAAGATGCATTGTATTTAGACATGAGGTGCATTTTTATTGATATGAACGGTGCACTGAACAAGTTGGCTCATTGATGATCAGTGTTAATTGGTAAGTTTTCCCTCGCTTGGTAAAAAATGTATATACATTTTGACATGTACTACGCTGACATATGCGTACAATCTCATATAGGCGGTACTCTTTAAGATATTGTTGACAGTCATCGCGTCGACGCCAGCTAACTAGATACTCCCTCCGGTTCCATAACAAAAGTCGTTTTGGCTAACATTTTTAGCTAGTCAAAATGGTTTACATTTTTTTTGGATAAAGGTATTTTATTACTTAAGAGTTTTAAACATTACACCTTGTCTCTGCATATTTAGGATGCACACAGCCAGACAAAAAATGGTTTACATTATGGAACAGATTGATACAATACAAGTTTGATCTCCGAGGAGAAGTCATACTTGAACAGTTGTAATACAAGTCCAACTCAAGGTGCTCTTGTGCTGATCGTCGCCGTCACCGACTGCTACCGGACAAGGTGTATTTTTCAAGGATAAGGACAGAGGAAAGCTGATAAGCATTCTTGCGTGTGGGTACTACACTAGATAATCCAAGGATCATGGATGGCGTACGGTAACATCCAAAGTTAGGCTGTCAACACTTACTAATGTGCTCGTAACAAACAAACACTTACTAATGTGACTTCTTCGCCTTAATTGATATTACTACATGTGAGTTGTTGGCCTTAATTTGTCTGCAGGTGACCGGATAAATAAATTACATTAACACTTAGGTCAATTGGTAGAGGCATTTTTTTGTTTGTGAAAATGAACATTGGTTTTTGAACACATCTGTAGGAATATTAGAGTCTGAAGATGGTATCAGCAAATGATGATATCCCTTCCTTCTATGAGGATTGATCATGTGGTAAGAATTTCTTTAAAAGAAGAGACCTTAATATTTTGGAAAACTAACTCACAGTTGATATCTGAGGATATACATTCTAAGTTTCATATTATATTCAAGAAAAATTTGGTGAACGCTATTTTAAACATCTCAATTTAAAATATTTTTCAGTTTAAGGTTTTTTCTGCTAGTCCATCATGAAACACTTGTGAAAACCGAAAGAAAATGAAATCTCTTTGATGTGGAGCACGAGTTTATATGAGTAAGATGTAAGGTTCTCCCGCAGGCATCAGATGAGTCGTTCAAGACAACAAGTGAAATCCAAAAATTGCGTGCTCCGCTAAAGAAGTGTATCAAACATGCCGGTTTACATCCGTGTCTATCGTGGACATGAATGCAAGCGTAAGCTAGTTTCTAGGTAGTGCGAGCTCCAAGGAGCTCGGTTTTGACAAAATTAAAATCGATACTTGAAGCTTTCAAAAACATAGGAAAAATCTCAATGTCAAATTCGTTATATTAGGCTGGGAAAATGGCAAATGGAAGCTCATTGGCGTCACCGTTACACACTTGCACTAATTAAACAAGACAATATCTCTGTGGACAGTGACGACTAGTAGTCCCAGAAGAAGGAAACCACTTTCCTATTGTTCATTGAGGTTATAATTAACTTGAGAAATGTGTGCTCGTTTATCATTCTTGCACTTTCCACGCTCGTTCCTGGTTTCAAAACTACTTATACATGACAATATTGTGACTGCACCGTCGTCTGTGACATAAAGTCATAACGTACTACATATTTCAAGGGCTGCCTATAGCGACAGGAGGTGTATTTTACTTCAGCAGCTGGAGAAGTGTAATTAAACAATGCTAGCGACAGGTCAGTCGCACCGTTGTAAAGATCCTCACCCTCATAACTTTTTTGCAATCGCCCAAAACCACGGAGAAAGTACAACAAAATGATGGAGACAGAAGGCATGATCCATTTTCTCGTTTTAATCTCTTATTACTACAGCATATTACAAACCCCCTATCTCTGAGAGACTATGGCCTTTACTAAGATAGGGTTGGATAAGCCCACAAAGTCATGTGGTGTGGAGTACCACACCGTCATAATAGGGCGCTTCACTATAGTACACGTATACACGTGTGTACGTATCAAAGTATGGATGTACATGTGGATGGTACAAATGTAAAAGAAAGTGCCGATCGTGCCTTATACGTGTTGAGGCGTGTTGTTGGATGGGGTGGAAGGTACGGCGAGGATGATGTTTCGTCTTCCACGCTCGGAGATGCTGTTCTCAGCAAACTTGATGCTGGCCCCATGGAGCCCTTTGCTCTTCTCGTCGTCCGTCCACTCGGTACCGTAGTAGTCCTCCTCAGTGGCGTTGGCGCTGGGAGGGAGGAGCATGGAGCCCCATTGTGGGAAGTGCACGAGTGCGACGGGGAGCGTGCACACCATGACCATGATGCCCATGTATTGGAGGCCTTTGCCCGTGGAGTACTGTGACGATGTGAAGAAGAGGAACTGTGTGAGCCCGCCTCCCACATTACCACCGGCACCGCTCATGCCAGAGATGAGGCCAAGGGAGCGTCGGGAGACAAAGGGGATAACTCCGTAAACGGCGCCACATGCAGCCTCAACGCAGATGGAATAGAGGACCATGCATGTGACCGAAGTCGGGAGGGAGGATGCGCGACCGAGACATATGCAGAAGGCCCCACCGGCAGTCTGGAGTATCCATATGTTCCAGAGTCGGGCTCGCATGCCGAAGTAGCGGGCACCAAGGTCGGAGAGGTAGCCACCCATTGGGCGTGCAAAGATATTGGCCAAGCCAAAGCAGGCGGCAATGGTACCGGCTGCACGGAGGTCAAGGTGGAAGCTGTCGTAGTAGTACTCGGCGATGACGTTGTTGGTGGTGAGCTCGACACCCATGCAGTAGCCATAGATGAAGACAAATATCCATGTGCGGTAGTTGGTGACGGCGCCATGGAGAACTGTAGAAAACTTGTCTTTGTTCATGTCCCCATTCTTCTGGAGGCTCCTAAGGTTGCCATCGGGGAGGTCTTGTCCCAAGGTGAGCACGAGCAAGCCCATCACCACCAACATCATTCCTGGCACAAAGTAGGCGAGACGCCATGCTGTGAAAGGTGTCGCGCCACATGCCAAGATGCCGTCGAAGACGAGAGGCATGATGAGTTGCGTGGCACCACCACCCATATCACCCCACCCTGCCGTCAAGCCACCGACTGTGCCGATGATCTTGCTATTGAACATGGTGCTCACCCAATATTGGCATGACACAAAAGTGGCAAGCGAGACACCAATAAGGAACCGGATAGTGATGTATCCGGCAGGGCCATCAATGAGAGACATGCAAAACACCGCGGGTGCAGAGAGCATGACGAGGAAGGCACAACCGTAGCGCGGGCCAAGGAGGTCGCATATGGCACCCATGGCCAGCCTGGAGAAGATGGCGCCGGAGACGGAGGCGACCCCGGCGTTGCCGATGTCAGCCTTGGTAAGGTTGAGGTTGTCGCGGATGATAGGGATGAGCGGCGCGGCGGCGAACGTTGAGACGACGCAGGTGAAGAAGGACATCCACCCGAGGTGGAAGGCGCGCATGTGAGGGTTGCCGAAGGAGAAGATCTTGATGGACTTGGCCTTGTGCTCGGAGTCCACCGGAAGGGAGAACTGGACGGGCGCCGCCGTCGCGCGCACTGCGCCGACCTCCGTTTCCATATCCCCTTCGCTCGAGGCCGGAGGAAGGCTTCTTCTTCCTCGCTCAGGTTGCTCCTTGGAGCTCTCTGAGCTGCACCGTAGACTATAGGCAAATAGGAGCTAAGACTTGGTGAGTCTTGAGGTTCCACTGGTTGGGTTTGTGCTCGAGTAGACTGCATACAGGGCTGTATTTATAGGATGCAGGAACTGCTTCACGTTGGCATATGCTCCCGGGGTTTCGTTTTGCAGATCGCCTCTGCAGCTTCCCTTGACGTTCCTCTGTGATTCTTATTTATCGTTGTCTAACTAGCGAACACCAAGGATCGTACATATATCGAGCAATATATGTGCATGGCATCAAGTGTTGCAAGTACAGGGCCGTGCAATAAATCAGAGTTGACATTTTAAGGGTTTATTCGACCTGACTGCACAACTTTCAGGGACAGACACAGCAAAAACATACGTTATCGGACAGCTAAGAGTTAATTACTTCTCGGTAACATCGATCTCTGTACGGTTGTGTTGTTAAAAACAGTAGTACAGAATAGAGTTGACGGTTGCATAAATATACTGGAATAGCCTAGCTAGCTCTTGCACATGCAGGAGCTGGAAGTGAATTTAGTTTAAGATGTGTTAACAGCACTAACGTTGAGAGGACTAATTTACCCTAGCTAGTTAACTAGTTTTTAGGTATTAGTGTTATACTCATTCATGCATCATGTAACTTCTCTCTTCCCTAATCAAAGAGGATTATATAGCTAACTACTCCCTCCGTTTATGAATGTAAGTCTTTTTTAGCTTTCTTGACACACATGTATTTAGACATATTTTATGTTTTAGTGTAAGATTTATATGAACCTTACACTACAACATGTCTACATATATTTGTATCAAAAAAATAAAAAAAGCTTACATTTAGGAACGGAGGTAGTAATTAACTAAGAGAGACTTGCAAGTAGATCGTGTAGTACTAGCACTAGAGTTTTAATCAAAACATACAACCCCAACTTCTAAACCGCGAGCGCAAACAAAACCATGCAACTAATCGATCGAATAGTTGACCCTGGGTGCACACACGCTACAGTACGGATCATGGTGGTTGCCTCGTCGTCTATCGAATATCGATCGAGATCTGTCTAGAGATCAACAAAGACGTACATGAATTAATTTCGGTTCAGCTTCATCAACTATTATAAATTAAACAGCTGTTAGTACTGCTAGGAATCATTTGACCAAAAGCTGTTAGTGCCTTGTTGCTAGCTGATTTGAGTCACCACGACGTGTATTGCATTGCATTGCATTGCATTGCATGTGTTGCGTGTCGTCTAATGAAGTAAACTAAGCTGTAGAGAACCGTACGGAGAGTTGACCCGATCTCCAAAATCATATGTGACAGACTAGTGTACGGTTACGTACGTACGTGGCGGCGTCACCGGTGTGATCTAAAGTCAATTGTACACTAGCTAGTTACATGTGGTTGGAATCATGGGCTATCGGCATCAACTACAGCTGCCCTTTGAATTGAACTACTATCAGGGCTGCCAACCTACTTATACGAGATAAGTAGGGTATGAATGACGCCGTAATTAAGGAAAATAATTAACTGAGTCTGTCTTTAGAGAGTTGATTAATTCTCTCAAATTTACCGATCGAGCTAGTTGCTGGGGATTTTATGTTGTTAGGTCGACCAGTGCCTCAATCATCTGTTCATGCTTACACGGCTCACACACCGGCCGTGCCTCCCAAAGGCCCTAACTGCCCATATTCTAAATAAGTTAGTATTAGTGGTACTCATGCAAAGTTACATGCATTACGGACCGTACACATGCAACATCACAACCGTACGGTGTTTACTAAACTAATACCATATATACTATTCTGTGCTTAAGTCTCCGTCACCGAAAACCTAAAAAGTCTAAATCTACTCCATGTACTATTAAGAGATGGGTAGCGACAGGAGCTGTATTTTATTTCAGCAGCGGACTAGCTAGCTTGGAGTACATCGTAAACAAGTTTAGATCAGGGTTAGCTCATTGACCAATCTTCTTTAATCCTACGGTACCTTCCTGCAAACCCGCCAGCACGTTGGAGAAAACGATCGTTAGCTGTTCCCAACTTCATTTCCATGTCTGTGAAAACGAAAATGATCTTGTAGTTGATACGCTCGATCAGTCCCGTGAACGCCAGCTATACCTACAAAGCTGCATCTTAACAGTTGGATATCACCATGTTCTGTTACGGAGTAGTTGTCATGTGTTAGTATTTCATCGGAGGCAGTTACTGCATCCTAAGACTCTTCACCTTTGTATGGAAATTAACCAGACACTGATGACGAAAACGATGCCAAGGAGAGAGTTAGCTCATTGACCAATTATCTTAATTACTTCCTTCGCCTATAAAATAATGTCTCAACTTTATCTGAATTTACATGTATTTAGACATGTTTAGTGTGTCGATACATCCAAATATGGACAAAGTTAAGATATCCTTTTATAGCCGGAAGGAGTACTACAGTACCTTCCTGCAAACCCGCCAGTACATTGGCAAAAATGATTGTTAGTTGTTCCCAACTTCATTTCCTAAACTATTGTGCCAATGCACGTCATGTTTCCATGAAGGGCTAAGACCTGAGATTCTAGTGGTTGCAATGGTGTTGGGCTTTTGCTCTGGAGACTAGAAGGAAAATGCATTTATATGCAAGGAACAACTCTCAACACTTGGCATATTCGTTGTCATGTATTCCCACGGGTGTTTCCTTTTGTATAGTTATTAAGTCTGCTCAACTAATATTCATATGTATTTTCCTCAAGTTAATGTGCACACCGGACATTAGTTATGTGTTTGACGTTCTCCTTTGTTTCTTATTGATAGACGCTGTCACACTAAATAATGACGAGATTAACGATGATCGTACATCTGTACGGTGTTGAACCTATCAAGTCTCTGAGACTACTTGCAAAGAGTTGAAACCGTAGGGTTTATTCGATCTCACTACAACAATTTGCATTTTATACATGCTTACTTTTTGTCTGATCCACACACGCATCTAACGCGTCGATAGACTGTGATTGCTGCTTCCTCGATCTCCATGACGATCATACCTCCCACGCAACGTGACTCGATCTCACTACGATTGTGTTGCTGAAACCCGTGTAAACAGTTGACTGTGCTGATATGTTATCATTGGTTGCACATGCTCCTGAAGTTTAAGATGTGATATAGCATTAACAATTCCACAAGATAACTAAATAAAATGTTTTAGAAAATGGGTTATCTTCAGCCTCTACATCCCTTGATGCACAATGACCATGTTAAATAACTAGTAACAGATACTACTTATATGATAAGCTCTTAATGGCGATCGATCTAGTACTGTCGGTCGATCGATCCATCTCATCAAGTTCACCATGAGCTACTTATATGATAAGCTCTTATATGTGAATTTGAGAAGAGAAGCTTCTATAGTGCATTGCATGTGAAAATGTACAAGAGCTGCAATCAAAACGTACAACTCCTACAACCAGCCAGATTGGGATGACTTTGCGTATAATTGATTCGATCTAGCTTCAACAGTAAGTAACCAGGTTGCAATATTCGAAATGTACTCCTGCGTTAAGTACAAAGTACAAAAAAGTGTGACTCATGCAAGAGTACTGTGTGGTGGTGCTCTGGCTTACAACTGTTATCACAATTAAGAACTATCTCCAGGCGGCAGTGGACCTCCGCGCTCGCCGGCGGTCGGCGTTCGCCCCTGGCGGCCGCGGGTCCCGGTTTGCCGCCCTTGCCGGGCTCGGCGGCGAGGGTGCGGGTCTTTTCCCCTTTCGGGCGCGGCGAGAGGCCGCTTCGTGGCCTCGCGTACGTCGGCCTCGGCAGCCTCCGTCGGCGGCCCCCGGTCCTGGCCCGCCCCGCCGCCTTGCCGTGGTGGTTGTGCCGCCGTAGGAGGTGAGGGAGGAGGCGCTGACGTCAGCGTCTACGATTCAAACCGCAGCGCTGACGCAGGGGGGAGTTGGCTAGGCCCTGGCTCGGGGTGGGCTGGGCCGGTCGATCACCGTCTGCTCCTGGCGGCTCCTCGCGAGCTGCCACCCCTCTGGGCTGGGGTCGGGCCTAGGCCCAGCCCAGCTTTCCGGCCTGCTTGGATGTGGATCCGTCGGGGGACGCATGACTTGGCCCTAGGGCACCCGGCAAGCACGGACGACATCGCGCGGCATCGTCGTCTCGCAAAAAAAGTTTCCCCCACGCGCCCCCCGCCGCCGCTGGTTCTCTCCTTCGCCCAGGCGGCGATGAGTCTCTCCGACGATGGTGGCGGCGACACCAAGCGTGGGTTCGGTGACCGCGCCGGCGGAAGCTCGCAGCCGCAGCGGCAGGAGGCGGATTTGCGCAACCACGCGCTGGCGGCGCGGGGAGCTCGGCGGCCGGCGGCGGGGGCGTCCGCCTCGGGTGCGTCCGGCGCGGCTGGGTCCGGCGGGGGGGGGGGGGGGGGGAGGGGGGGCGAGCTCTGGTCATCCCAATCCCAGCGCCGTGGCCAGGGAGCAATTCTTGCTCCGGGAAAAGAAGAGGGAGGCCAAGGCGGCCGCTGCGCGCGCGGCGGAGCAAGCTGCGCTGCAGCCGGGGGCCGTGGCACCTCCGGCGATTGCCGTCCCGCTGCAATCCAAGGGTAAGAATCCGGTGCAACAGCCGCACCGTGTCGGGCCGCCCAAGGCACCGAGAATCCCACCGCCGGCAGTGCCGAGTCGTATGGAGCGCCGTCCGTGTCTCCGAATCCTCGGGCAAGCCATGCTCGGAGAAAACTACTTCGATCTGGATTGTGACACGGACGAGTGGGGTGTGGAGGAGGATTCCAACTCTGCAATCCTCTCCTTCAAGGAGAAGCCGATTTCGGTGGCTGCCCTCACCAAGGAGTTGCAGCACCTGGTCGAGACGTCCTCTGCCAAGGAGTTTGAGGTTGTCTTCCCGTCGAAGGAGATGCTCAGGATGTGTGCGCGCAGTGGCCGCATGTATCTTCCATTGAGCGGTACCGACGTGAGCATCGCCTTCGCCGACGCAGACCCGGCGCCAGCCGAGACCCTCCGGGAGTACTGGGCTCAGGTCTCTGGCCTCCCCAGACGCCTGAGGCGTGCCGACCGTCTTCTTGCGGGGCTGGGCATGCTGGGGCGCCCTATCGAGGTGGACATGAGTTCCCTCCCCGGACGTCAGCCGGTTCGCGTCAAGCTGGCGTGCCGAGACCCCGCCAAGGTGGAGGGGTGGATCCAGATTTTCCACAAGAACCAGGGTTACAACCTGGGCATTCGCGTGGAACCGGGTTTCGCGTCTGCCCCCACCCCACCCCCCTCGCCCCCTATGGACATGGATGAGGACGAGGAGGAGGAGCGCCTCTCGGAGGAGTGGGACGAGGCCACGGCTAAGGACAAGGCTCGGACCAAGGAGTCGTCCAAGCCCACCGGGACTGGGGGTGGCAACACCTCGGCGCCCCCCCCCCCCCCCCCCCCCCCTTCCCAGGGTCGCGGCTTTGTTGACTTCTGAGTTGGACTCGACGGGGCTTGGGTCGACACCATAGCCGGCAGTGGCCGAGGAGGACTCACTGGCGCTTGACCAGTTCGGCAGCAACATGAGCCTCTCCAAGACTAGCTCTTGGCCTCCTTCTCTAGCGGCGCTGGAGAGGATGCGTGCTGCGGAGGCTCTGATCCTGGAACAGGCCCTGACCGTCTCTCCCGCCTCGACTTTCCCAGCCTCGCCGCTGGAGGCCTCCGCTCTTTTGTCGGTTGGCTCGGACTGTGAGTCTGGGACACCGGAGAAGACCTCGGGAGACCAGTACCTCAGCGACAAGGACGTCCGCATCACCGACACGGACACGGACTCGGACATGGAGGACGCGGTGGTGGACGCGGAGGCGGTGATCCCGCGGAGGAGACGTACCACCACGGCCCCTGCGGGACCTCCGCGCAAGAGCGCTCGACTCCTGAGCTCGGTGGTGGCGGTCCCAGTCGCGGAGCGCGCGGAGCTGCGGGCTGCGGCCAAGAACCTCGACCTCCCAGGTAACTTCAAAAACCCCTTTGCGATTCTCTCAGACATTCCAGATTCTCACCTAGTTGCGGTGGTTCACGATGTGGGGTTAGCTTTTTCCCTTGAGGCGGGTTCACCCTCGGAGATCCTCTCTTTGGTTCGTGCCAAGGAAGAGGCGCAGGCCTCCCTCGCCCTTGCAGAGTTCAGGAAGAAACAAGCTGCTCGGCAGGCGGGGGAAGAGAACCCTCCCAGACCTCAGTGGTCGAGTCCACGCGAGCGGAACGGGAGGAGGGTACGGCTCCAATCCGGGTTGGGTTGGGACCCTCCTCTACCTCGGCCCCGGTTAGGGGTGGGCGCATTGCCCAGGTTTCCCGTCGTGGACGGAGGAAGAAGGCCGTTTAGATGCGGGCCGGATTCTATAACATGCGAGGGTTCGGTCGGCCGGGTCGACGCATCCAGATTCGCGAATTGATTACCCGTGAACAGCTTGACTTTGTAGGGCTATAGGAGACTATTAAAACCTCCTTCACCCCTGCAGAGCTCCTCAGCATTGACCCACGAGGGCAGTTCGCCTGGCACTCTGTCCCAGCTTGTGGACATTCCGGGGGTATGCTGTTGGGTGTCAATGAGGACAGATTTGAGGTTCAGACCTGGGTTGCAGGCACGTTCTTCATTCGGTTGGATGTTTTCCAGTTGGATACCACCCAGACCTGGTCCCTCTTTGTGGTGTATGGTCCGGCGGACCATAGGAGGTCGACAGATTTCCTGGCTGAGCTAGCAATGGCAGTGCAGGCTTGCCCATTCCCACTGGTGATTGGAGGTGGCTTCAACCTCATCCGGGGGGCGGAGGACAAGAGCAATACAAACGTTAATTGGCCCTGGGTCCATAGATTTAATGATTGCATTGCTTCCCTCGCGCTGCGAGAGGTCCGGCGGAGCGGAGGACGCTACACCTGGACTAACCGACAGATGAACCCGGTCAGGTGTGTGCTGGACAGGGTTCTTATGTCTGCAGATTGGGAGAGCCTCTTCCCTCTTTGCACTTTGGTTGCCGAGCCCATTGTTGGGTCAGACCACGCATCCCTGATCCTGAGCTCGGGGGAGGACTTCAAGAGGAGGAGCTCGCGCTTCTTTTTCGAGAAGAGCTGGTTAGAGCGTCCGGAGTTTGGGGAATTAGTAGAGTCAAAATGGGGCGAGCTTGCTATTCCCAGGGGGGACGACCAGGACTCCATCTCGCGCTGGCAACACCTTGCGGGCGGCCTCCGTCAATTCCTGAAGGGTTGGGGTGCCAACCTGGGTCGGGCGGAGAGAGACATGAAAGAGGCTATTCTGTCCCAGATCCGTGCGCTAGACGCGCGTGCAGATACCTCGGACCTGGATGATGAGGGGTGGGCCCTCCGATATCATCTGGAGAATGAGCTGTGCCACCTAGCTAAGGTGGAGGAGGAATATTGGAAACAACGCAGTAGGCTTGCTTGGACCCTTAAAGGGGATGCTAACACTGCGTACTTCCATGCCATTGCTAATGGTAGGAGGAGGAAATGTGCCATCTCCAGGCTGGTGGACGCCAGGGGGGTGTCGTAGAGACATCGGGGCTCCAAGCGCACATCTATGATTTGTATCGAGACCTTATGGGGACTCCTGCGAGCCCGCCGGCATTCCGGCTCACCCCATCCCTCTGGGATTCGCGGCCGCGGGTCACAGAGGAGGAGAACTCCGCTCTCATGCTAACCTTCACGGAGAAGGAAATGGACGAGGTCCTAGATAGCATGAAGGTGGACAGGGCCCAGGGCCCGGATGGTCTTCCAGTCTGTTTTTTTAAGCGCTTCTGGAAGATTCTCCGCCCGACGGTTATGTCCATTACGAACGATTTTGCTCTTGGGAGAGTAGACATCGCTCGTCTGAACTTTGGGGTGCTTACCTTGATACCCAAAGTCAAAGGCGCAGAGGATATCCGTCAGTTCAGACCCATTGCGCTGATCAACGTTATCTTCAAGTTTGTAGCTAAGGCTGTGGCGCTTAGACTCAGCCCGATCGCGCATCGCATGATTAGCTACACTCAATCCGCGTTTATCAAGGGTCGCCTTCTGCACGAGGGAGCCGTCTCCCTGCAAGAGATAGTCCATGAGTCCAGCTCCAAGAGACTAGGGGGTTTCTTCTTGAAGCTGGACTTTGAGAAAGCTTATGATCGAGTCAACTGGAGCTTCTTAAGGGAAGTCCTCCTGAGAGCTGGCTTCGATCCGGGGTGGGTCCATAGGGCCCTTAGTCTAGTCTCTGGCGGACAGACGGCTGTCACCATTAACGGAGAAATGGGTAATTTCTTCCGTAATGGTAGGGGGGTTAGACAAGGGGATCCCTTGTCACCCCTCCTGTTTGACTTTGTAGTCAAAGCCTTAGCAAAAATGCTTGATGCGGCTAAGAGGACGGGACACATCCAGGGGGTGGTGCCTCATCTGATCCCGGGGGGCGTGTCTCATCTGTAGTATGCAGACGACACGATCATCATGATCCAGCAGGACGATTTGGCAATTGCCAACCTGAAATTCATGCTGCTCTGCTTTGAGAGCATGTCGGGTCTCAGGATCAACTTCCACAAGAGTGAGGTACTAGTCTTAGGGGCTAGTACTGAGGAGCAGACGAGGGTGGCCCAGATGCTTAACTGCAGGCAAGGGTCATTCCCGTTCACCTATCTAGGACTGCCAATTAGTAACCGTGCGCTACGGCAAGTGCCAGGACCCACCTCACGGGTAAGTTTGCTAGACGGGCGGACCCCTGGATGGGTAAGCTGATGTCCTCAGCGGCTCGTGTGACACTCATAGATGCGTGTATGTCCATCCTCCTCCTTCACGCGATGGCGGTTTGCCTCCTGGGGGACGGGGTGCATCGGACCATGGATGGCTCCCGCTCTCGCTTCCTTTGGGAGACGAACGGGAAGAAACGCAAATACCACTTGGTACGCTGGGATGCAGTGTGTAAGCCCAAGGCCTTGGGTGGCTTAGGTATCATGGATACCAAACTCATGAACCGTTGTCTCTTGGCTAAGTGGGTCTGGAAGATCTTGACTGGGCAGACTGGCCTTTGGGCCGACATACTCAGGGCTAAGTATCTGAGAGCCAAGGACATCCTGGTTGATGACCACGGGGGAGATTCCCAGTTCTGGATGGCTCTCCAGAAAGTTAAGAACCTTCTTTGCCTGGGCACGCGTCACCGGGTGAGGAATGGTGAATCCACTAGATTCTGGATTGACTGGTGGACGGGGCCGGCCCCCCTGCGGGGTCGTTTCCCAACGATCTTTGCCATTGTGGCCTCACCAGACACCTCGGTGGCGAAGGCCCACCGGGAGGGGGAGTGGTACATTCCCCTCCGGCGGTCAGTGGGACCGATCGAGGCTGCGGAATGGAGCTCCCGAAGAGCTCCCTTCTTCGGGAGCTCCCGGTTTTCGAGCCAGTTTCAAACCAGGATGAACTATCTTGGGCCCTTGAACCCTCCGGGAAGTTCTCGGTTAGGTCCCTTTATAACAAACTTTGCGACGGTACTCCCAGAGATCATTATAGGGAGATCTGGGGGATTGCCATCCCCCTTAAGATCAGGATTTTCCTTTGGCAATTGGCTAGGAAACGGCTACCCTCCAATGACAATATTGCGAGGAGACGGGGTCCCTCCACCGGCAGATGTGCCCTTTGTGAGGAGAGAGAGGATATGGATCATATCTTCTTTTTATGTCCCTTGGCAAAATTTATGTGGAGCACAGTTAGGGAACTGTTGCTCTGCACCTGGAACCCCTCGTGTTTCGCGGATCTGGTTAGATTGATCACTGCGGAGTCGGGTCAACACAAGCGAGTCCTATGGATTTGCTGTGCGGCTCTACTTTGGTCTCTGTGGAACATGAGAAATAAATTCTCGATTGAGGGGGTGTTTCCTTCTCAACCGGCTGATGGGTTATACAAATTGGCGTTATATGTGCAGGTGTGGAAGCCAGTGGCTAGGAGGCAGGACCGTGGAGCGTTGGAGCAAGCGATTGGCAGGATCCGCTCGCTTCACAACTCTGTCCGGGATAGATCGGACTGACTGCCATTACCTTTTTCCTTTCCGCCTTAGGCCTTTCTGTATTAGCTCTCCTGTGTGGGGTGCTCATTCCCCCGGACTATAGCCTTCGTGCTATCGTGTGCCTCACTTTGTACCCGCCGTCGGCGGAGACCTTCTTGTATGTGTGGATCATTTGGCCGGTTGGCTTTATTAATTTAAAGCCGGGCTCTGCTCGAGCCTTCCGTCTAAAAAACTATCAAGAGATATGGTGTGTATTTTGCTGACTCTTAAAAAATTCAAATTTAGGCGGCTCATTGACCTAATTAAGTAAAATTATCCTTATTCTGTGCTATCTCAATCTCCATGCCTTCATGGCCCTCCATAAACACCTAGCTGGTTTGCCGCAGATATGTGGACGTATGGTGCAAAAAGTAATATATATTTCAAATGTTAAAATCGCCAAAGAAAAACCATAGGCAAATGCCGGAGTATTTTTTGTGTGTTTGAAAATATGTTGTACAAACAAGATAAGTTTTGCACCCCTGTTCTTATCGGCCCTCCTTTCTAACGCATGCCGCTCTCTCTCGGCCCTCCTTTCCCGATGCATGAGAAATTCAACAAATTTGGTTGGGACATCATCGTGATGTCGCTCAGCAAAGGGGTCCTGGACTCGTGGTATTCAAACAACGGATCAAATAGTAGGACATCATCGCGCCGACTCTCCATGATTTGGTTGTGCTACAATCATTTATGATCTCTCACATCTGATCTATGCAAGTTACCTAGTATGCATTACGGACCGTACACATGCAACATCGTCAAATTAGTACGGTGCTTGTTATACTCCGCTTCTGTCTCTGTCATCCTCTGTAACCTAAAGTCTAAACCTACTCCCCATGCGTATATATACCATTATACCAAGAGCTGGCTAGCGCTATAGCGACAGGAGCTGTATTTTATTTCAGCAGCGGACTAGCTGAAGAGCTGGACGAAAATGATCGTTAGAAGGAGTAGTACCTTCCTGCTAACCCGCCAGCACGTTGGCGAAAATGATCGTTAGCTGTTCCCATTTTGTTATCGCCATGTGTGTGCCATGGCATAGTAGTTGATAGTTCTCTCGATCAGTCGCCGTCCACGTGTTAATTACTTCTTCAACCGAAGCAGTTGCTCCATTCCATAACACTTCGCCCCAACCATTTTCGCGCTTAAACTACAAGTGCAAATAACTGAATAAGTACACCAACTGACCAACACCGGCAACAAGTGCAACAGCAAAACGAATAAGGCCAGATACATTTAGTCACATTGTTGTCTTCTCATAACATGTTACAACGCCCCCGTAGAAAGACTAAGGCCTCTTCACTAAAAACGGGTTTGGATGAGCCCCAAAAAAGTCACGTGGTGCGGAAAAACCATACCGTCTTAATAGGGTGCACCATCTCGACAACCCCAGGGGACTGTACATGTTTATTTACGAAGTGTCGACCGAGAGCTTTATACGTGTTGTGGCATGGTGTTCGGTGGGGTGGCAGGCACAGCGAGGATGGTGTTGCGTCTGCCACGCTCGGAGATGCTGTTCTCGGCAAACTTGAGGCTCGCCCCATGGAGGCCCTTCCTCTTCTCCTCCTCCGTCCACTCGGTACCGTAGTAGTCCTCCTCGGTGGCGTCGGCGCTGGGAGGGAGGAGCATGGAGCCCCACTGTGGGAAGTGCACCAGCGCGACGGGTAGCGTGCACACCATGACCATGATGCCCATGTACTGGAGGCCTTTGCCCGTGGAGTACTGTGACGACGTGAAGAAGAGAAACTGTGTGAGCCCGCCGCCCACATTACCGCCAGCACCGCTCATGCCGGAGATGAGGCCAAGGGAGCGCCGGGATACGAAGGGGATGACTCCGTACACAGCGCCGCATGCGGCCTCGACGCAGATGGAATAGAGGACCATGCATGTGACGGAAGTGGGGAGGGTGGATGCCCGGCCAAGACAGATGCAGAAGGCTCCGCCGGCTGTTTGGAGGATCCAGATGTTCCAGAGCCGGGCTCGCATGCCGAAGTAGCGGGCACCAAGGTCGGAGAGGTAGCCACCCATTGGACGTGCGAAGATATTTGCCAAGCCAAAGCAGGCGGCAATGGTGCCGGCTGCACGAAGGTCGAGGTGGAAGCTGTCGTAGTAGTACTCGGCGATCACGTTGTTGGTGGTGAGCTCCACGCCCATGCAGTAGCCATAGATGAAGACAAATATCCAGGTGCGGTAGTTGGTGACGGCGCCCCGGAGAACATTGGAAAACTTGTCTTTGTTCATGTCGCCATTTTTCTGCAGGCTCCTCAGATTGCCATCGGGGAGGTCTTGTCCCAAGGTAAGCACAAGCAAGCCCATCACCACCAACATCATTCCCGGCACAAAGTAGGCGAGGCGCCATGCTGTGAAAGGCGTCGCACCACATGCCAAGATGCCGTCAAAGACGAGAGGCATGATGAGTTGTGTGGCACCACCACCCATATCACCCCACCCCGCTGTCAAGCCGCCGACTGTGCCAATGATCTTGCTATTGAACATGGTGCTCACCCAATACTGGCATGACACGAAGGTGGCGAGGGAGACACCAATGAGGAAGCGGATAGTGATGTATCCGACGGGGCCGTCGATGAGGGACATGCAGAACACCGCCGGCGCCGAGAGCATGACAAGGAAGGCGCAGCCGTACCGTGGGCCGAGGAGGTCACAGATGGCACCCATGGCCAGCCTGGAGAATATGGCGCCGGAGACGGAGGCGACCCCGGCATTGCCGATGTCGGTCTTGGTAAGGTTGAGGTTGTCGCGGATGATAGGGATAAGTGGCGCGGCGGCGAACGTGGAGACGACGCAGGTGAAGAAGGACATCCACCCGAGGTGGAAGGCCCTCATGTGAGGGTTGCCGAAGGAGAAGACCTTGATGGCCTTGGCCTTGTGCTCCGAGTCCACCGGCAGGGAGAACTGGACGGGCGGCGTCGTGGTGCCTGCCGCGCCAACCTCCATTTCCATATCTTCTTCTCTTGAAGAGAGAAGAAGGCCTCTTCTTCCTTGCTTTGTTGCTCCTTGGAGCTTTCAGAGCTGCACTATGGACTAAGATCAGCTAAAAAACTGGAGCTGAGACTTAAAGAGTCTTGAGGTTCCAATGCCTACTCGGTTTGTGCTCGACAGACTACAAGGAGGCATCTATTTATAGGATGGAGAAACAGCTTCAGCTTGGTATATTATCTGGCATATGCTCCCAGTGTTCCGTTTTGTCAATATCGTCCCAATTAAGTTTACATGCATTTCCTCAAGTTTTGCACAACATTAGATATATGTTTGACCTTCCCCTTTGTTTCTTAATTAACATTGTCCAACTAATCAGGAGATCAACATGGATCGTACATCTGTCCTTGTGACCTTATAAAAGTGCTGCCAAACAACTTATATATGCAAGGTATTAGTTGTTGCAAGTTACAGGGGCATGCAAAGAGCTGATTCTGTATGGTTTATTCCATCTGACTCCAAAACTTGCATGTTTAGATATTCCTGAAACGTAACTGATACACTAGAGCTAAGCAAAAATTCAGAGTGTAGTTAGGTAGCTACAGCCTACAGAGCAAGAATCTTGTTACCGAGCGAAATACCGTGCTTAGTGTACAAAAACATCTCACGCGTGATTTACCTCTGTAGTACTCCAAATGCATCGTCTAACACTTCCAAAGACCCTAAACTGATATACTATGTCACACAACGTGCCTCGATCTCGGTATGATTGTGTTGTCGACAACCGTTGAAATTAGAGTTGACTGTACAAAACTATTAGCCTAGCTCTTGCACATGTAGGAGCTGGAAGTAAATGCAGTTTAAGGTGTGTTAAAGCATTTAAAAGTTCAGAGAGGAGTAATTACCAAAGTTAAGTAATTAGTACTTCAAGATGTGGGTGTGTGTTATAGTTCGACGCTTGCCTCTGGTCCAAACCCTAGCCGCAGCCGAGACAAGTTGTAGAGATTGCCTTGTTCAATGCATTATTTGAAGATTTTTCGGACTTTTTCTAAGGTGCAAGTCCATGATATCACCGTGTAGGTGTCGTTAGTAGTTGTTTCCTTCTATGAGTCACCGATTGCTTTGCGAGGTTCGTGTTTCTTTTTCCTTTTCTGGTTAATAATTTGGTGTGCACAAATATTGAAGGTCTCGAGTAGCAGTTAGCAACTTAGCATTACGCTGTTAAGATTGGATGTGATTCGTATCTTACTTATACTAATAAATTGCAAGTGATTAGGTGGCTAAACTAACTAAGAGATACTCCCTCTGTTTTTAATATGATACTATATGTTTTAGCATTATTCCATATTTAAATTTACATAAATATATCTAAACCAACTTATTTTAGTGTGCACCTAAATAATATGTGAAACATCTAAAACATCTTATATTTAAAAAACAGAGAGAGTAGCTGTAAGTAATTGCGTTTGATTTAGTACTGGCAGCTTGGTAGCCTAACAGAGCCATGCATCTTTATCTCTGGTCTGCCAGGCTACTTATATGATAAGCTTATATATGCTTTGAGACGTGATTACCCACTAACAGGATGTACTGCGAGAGAGTTGCAATCAAAACGTACAACTGCTACGAGTAGAAACAAAGCCGTGTAATCGTTCGAAGAGTTGACGCCGAGTGAGAAGTTGACTCTTGGCACATCACATCACAATATCACATGCATCCCCACATATGGAACAGTACGGATTCATGGTGGTTGCCTCGTCATGGAGCGATCAGCCGTGTAATCTACACGAGATCGATCCGTCTAGAGATCGACAAAGATGTGTATTTTAATTTGGGTTCAGCGCTCCTAATTACGCGTCGTTAGGTAGGAACCATTGACCAAAAGCCAGGGTAATTAATGAGCTGGTATATGCGAGCAACAAGTCAGCACGACGTGTAATTGCATGTGCTGCATTGTCGTGTGATGAATATGTATATGAGTATATATATATAGGTAAATTAACAGTTGAGTTGCTCCCTGATGCTCATGTTTCAGGATGAAATACGCTACATTTTAGTTATGTAGACCTATATGCGTAGCTCGGATGTGTATGAGGTACACATATGACGGTATACATTTTCAAGGTATCTACATACTCCCTACGTCCCAAAATAAGTGTCTTAAATTTGATATAAAGTGGATGCATGTAGACATATAGACACGTTTATGTCTACATACATCCACTTTCTATCACTTATTTTGGGACGGAGCAAGTAGTATATATAACTAGGTTATATGTGTGTTCAATGGTATGCATACAACTCAAGTATATATATAAATGATTTAGATATGCATATAAATTAGATATGCATACCGTGATATGCGCATACCAAAAGTCATGTGTATCTCGTACATGTCAAGGTACGCATATCTAAGTTATATGTATGATCTACATATGTATAATGTATCGTATTCCATTCTGAAACATGGACAGCAGGAGCCATTTAGGCTAGTTTGTAAGAAACCGTACGAAGAGTTGACCAGATCTCCAAAACCACATGCGCGACTAGATGAGTGTACGGCCGCGTCACCGGTTTGATCTAAAGTCCACAAACTATATATATACATGGTCGGCATCCAGAGCTATCGGCATCAACTACAGCTGCCCTTTGAACCACTATCAGGGCTGCCAACCTACTTATACGAGATAAGCTATACTATATACGTACGGCGCTTCATGGAAACTAATTTAAGCGGGATCGAAGAGTTGACTCTGGGCAGGATTGATTCCATCTGTCTGCAAGGTCGAGTTGCAGTGTTCAAAACGTACACACCTGCTCTAATTAAGTATAGTAGCGTGTGTACAAATTAAGTGATGGGGGTTGCACATGCAGGAGTACTCCGTTAACCAATTGGCACCAAAGAACTACCTGGAGGCTGGAGACATGATGTGCCTTCACAAACAAGTTTAGCGACCGGGCTCATCGACAAAATGAAATTACAGTTGTATCATGCTTGTTTGTGCTCTCCCACTCTATGTCCATGGTGACCCATCATCTAGGATCTAGCTTGCCGCTAATAGAGGAAACTGTATATGGTATCCGGGCATGGAAAATAATTTGCTGAAATATAATGAAGAAATATAGACATGCAAATGGCCTACACTTTTGCATATGTTGTAAGATTTTGTGGAAAAAATATTTCTTTTCTTTAGTACATCGAAATTTCTTTATTTATTTTTCTCAAAACGCAGTTGTGTTGTTTTTTATAAAACTTCCTAAGAATATAATAAATGAAAATTCATACTTGTATTCTTTGGAATTTATTAATATAAATATTGTTGTTTATCAAACAATTAATTAATTCCTCTATATATGTCAAAATACATAGAGCATCAAAAAAAATAGTCACTCACGACACAACTTTTATATAGCTTCACGATAAAGGATACATGAATATTTATAGGAGGAATTCATAAAAAAAAGTCTAACAATTATTATGATATTTATGCCTGACAAGAATTACTTATGATAATTTGTTTATCACATGAGTACCAACCGGTTATCAGAAACAATGGCACGACAGAGCAACGGGCGATTTCAGCGAGAGTGTGACCAAAACATCAGGGAAGTTCGGGAGACTACTGGAACTAGTCGAAATATTGAATGCCACATTCAAACTACTGATGCCCGGTAGAATGTGTAAAAGAAACTAGAATACGTACGCTTGAACTTCCTATAAATAGAGGCCTTGTGGGCTGGTGGAGGAGAAGGATAGTAGTAGTAGGTCTTTTTTATGTATAGGCTTGCAGAGATTGGGAAACTGGTTGTGGAAGTTCTCTATTTTGGGCCAGGTTGTAATGTAGTAATCAGGCTTTGCCAAGGATTGATAAGCACATAGCCCAATAGACTGACAATTGGTTCGTGGGCTGTGCTCTGAGCTGGGTCCTATGACTCCTATGGGCCGGGGAGCAGGCGTTACACTACAAACACATGCAGTAACTAATTAATACAGTATCAAGAAAAGAAAAACAAGAGGAAGATACTAATAGCATCAGTTAAATATTTTGATTACACATTTGGAAATCATACGCCCGGATCTTATCAACAAATCATTTCACATCATAAATTTGTTCAGGAGTACATATGTGATATTATAAATTGACGACAAAGTTGTATCTTGGACATCGTGTTAATGCCCAAAAGCAACAACTTTTTAGTATTCTGCAAATCACACCATTCTGATTTGGAAATTTCGGTTTCCTATTTCCTTCTCTGTTTCTTATTGCTTCTTACTGCGTGCTCCATATTCATGTCCGTGTCGTCGGCACCACCGAGCTAGTTGTTGTGGATCTTGAAGAACTCGAGCACGTCCTCCCTACTTGCGGCGGCGGTGTTGTACGCCTCCATGAACTCGCTGAACACGAAATCCCTGAACTTGGCCGGATTCGTGGCCTCGTCCACCATCTCCGGCGCCGGGCCGATGCGGCACTCCGTCGTCGGCATGATGAGCGTGGCCACCGACATCCTCGCCGCGGCGGAGTTGGTGACGGCGCGGTGCTCCACGCTGGCCAGCGCCCCGTTGGTGACGATCTCCATCTGGTGGCCGAAGTTGACGACGAAGGCGCCGGGGACGGGGCGGACGAGGAGCCACCTCCCGCCGTGCCTGGCCTGGAGGCCCGCCACCTCGCCCTGCGAGAGCACGGTGAGGAGGTGGCGGTCGCAGTGCGGGAGGAGGCCGAGCGTGAGGCTCGGGTCCGGGCACGGCGGGTAGTAGTTGACGTTCATCTGGGTCTCGCCGCCGCTGAGATCGCCGGCGAAGAAGCCCGCGCTGAGGCCGAGCCCCTCGGCGACGAGGCCGAGGAGCGTCTGCGCCAGCTCGTGCACCTCCTCGGAGAACTCGGCGAGGCGCGGCCGGAAGCTTGCTGGTTCCGCCGGCCAGTGGCGGACGAGCTCGTCGGAGACCGGGTGGCACTTCAGCTTGAGGTAGTCACGCCAGTACTTGGTCTCGCTCTTGTCATAGGTGGTGCTTGAGGCGAGCAGGAATGGCTTGCTCTGGTCATCGGAGCAGTAGGGGAGCTTCTCCTCCGCCGGCATAGCGAAGAACTCCGCCGCCGCGTCGCGGAACCCTTTCACCACGTCCTCCCCCACGCCATGGTTCACCACCTGTGGTAGATCGAGTCAAAAATATGTTTATGGGAACCAAACAGAGAACATGCATGTCCATGTAAAACCTTCACGTCTTTGAAATATATTCAGGTGGGGGAGACATGAAAGTTGTCAAATATTGGCCCTCCATCTTCGGCGTTCTTACAATTTATCATTTTGATATGTAATTCACCTTTTTTATTTCGTTTGAATTTCAGACTGTTTTCGGCTGTGTGCATCTTGACTATGCAGAAACTGGGTGTAATGCTTAAACTTTTTAATTAATAAAGCTTCATTTATCTAAAAAAATAAAAGTTGTCAAATTCTCTGGTACACTAATTAGACCTACCGGAAAAATAATCTGTTGGCTTGCAATTAATTCCGGATATACCACAAAAAATAACCATGTTTCTGACCAAAATCAGAACCCTGGTCACAACTACTGAAGCTCAAGTCATGAAATCCTCGTTTCCAAAAGAAAAACGAGTTAATTATAGAAGTGTTGTTGTACAAACATGAACTGAATACTAGTGTGTTGGTATGGTCTACTTCTTTGATTCTTGTTGGATTAAGGGGTAAGATATCTCAACTTCAGAGTCAGTTAAGGAGAGTGAAGCGCAGAGTGGAGTCGAGTTTAAGGAGGTGCGCGTGTAGTACGTGCCTGGAAGAAGCCGAACTCCTTGCCGGCGCGGACGATCTCGGCCGCGACGCGGCGTCGGAGGCCGTCGTCGGTGGCGAGCCCTGCGCGGTGGAGGTCGACGACGGGGAGGGCGACGCCGTCGTCGTGGAGGCTCAGGGCGCCGTCGAGCTGCATGGCGGCGCGCTTCTCCGGCGGGAAGACGTACCTGTCCGGCACGGAGGCGTGCGCCGGGGCGTTGCACAGCAGCTCCATCGATCTCCGGTCGATCGACCGGCCTGGCGTACGTACGCGTGTCAGGTGCTTGTGGCGCTGGAGTTGGCGTTGGCAGATGGATGGAATGAATGAATGGATGGATCATGGATGAGGTATGTATATATAAACAAGCTGCGCCATGAATGAGGCTAGCAGAGTTTGGTGGCGGTTGGCGCCGTGATCGAACGAGACAACCGCCGATGTGAAGCGTCAGAGACCTCCATTTTAGAGAGGGGGGGGACTGTATGTTTGTGTTGTTTAGATTATACCGGCGTAATTAACTTGGCGTAGAAGACAAGATCAGCAGTATATTCAGTGGCGGCGTAGTCTAGGAGATTCTCTCCTCGTGCATCTCCACCGATCTTGGCCATGCATGATCGATCCATGATAGTAGTAGTACCAAACGCTTGCTGCCATTCGATTTGACGTGGATATTATCGGTGGTGTCCGTTTGAAATGGAAGAGAAATTTTCGCATATGTTTCCAGGGAGACAGCTATAGCTATAGCTTACGTACCAATCGATGACCGCGACATATGCACCAGAAACCCTGCTGAAGAAAACGGAGAGACGCGCGGGCGGCAGGAGGAGCGACGTGCCGACCGACCGAGCTCACTTGCTCGACACAGACGTTGCTTCCTTGCTGCCATGACAGAAAATCCAGGTGCAGCCGTCACCGCCGATCGACGCCCATTCATGGCGCGACGGCGGCGGCGGTTGGAAGAGATAGCACTCCGCTCCGATCCTAGCTAGCAGTGGCGTGGAGACAGCGATCACTTTGGACGGCCGTGTTGCCTGGCGCAATTCTGGAAAAACGGACAGACACGGTATCTTGAGCGGCGTAGCTACGATCCTTCCGGCTTGCTTGCTTATGTGTTCACTGTTCAGCCCAAGAGGTGTCGACGTCAGACAGCGGATCAGCTAACCGAGTGGCATCGGGCAAATCTTCCTCATTCGGTAATTACCCTTTTTAATGGTTATTGCTTGGAAACAAAAGATTGATTTGATCTGTGCACCAACCAATGCAGATTTCGATTGCCCTTGTAATGAACATTTGCTTAGCTGTTGAAAGCGATTTCATTTCGTACGTAATGTCCGGTGATCGGTCTCTCATCTCAAGTCACACACACCTCATCAAGCTCAGCAACAAGGTACTACACTGGAGAAGCTCCGGAATACTGTGAATAAAGAAGGGAATACGCCTTGCGCGCGCAAGGTATTCGCCAATTGCCTGGTAGGTTTGAATTTGATTTTACCGGTGCAAAGCGATGGGTTCATTGTTTATTCGTGTAGACCATGGATAGCGATGATGAGTTGATGGTCCACCTGTTGATGGAAGAAAAATCCAATATCGCATCCGATGAAGATGAGAATTCGGCGGTATTTGTTTGTCTTCTAAATTAAAACGGGACGAGGCCACCAATGCCCAGCCCAAATGCCGAGTTTCAAAGTTTGGGAGGAGGAAGACCAACCCAATACACTGGATGGAGGGTCATAGCGTGCTATATGCTGACTATTTTGCAAGCTTGCCAACAAATTAGTGCAAAGGGTTTTCGTCGGCGCTTTCAAATCAATAAGGATTTGTTCTTGTGGTGGGTGCATGGTGTGAGGGAGTACGATAAGATGAGTAAGTACGATAAGATGAGTAAGGACTGCACCATATGATTGGTTTCTCATAAATTCATATATGCACTGCGGCTATGAGGGTGCTTGCATATGGAGCTCCTCATATGGTTAAAAAGGAGTGTTTAGCGTAAAACTACCACTTTACAAACTAAATCACAAAAACATACCACTTTTGCCCCGAATCACAAAAACATACCACATTTGCCCCGAATCACAAAAACATACCACATTTGCGCAAAATCACGTTTCAGAGCGAATTGACACGAAACCTGACATCGCGGACCCACCGTCTCTCCCTTGCCACGTAAGCTCTCCCTTGCCACGTAAGCTCTTACAGGTGGGTCCGCGATGTCAGGTTTCGTGTCAATTCGCTCTGAAACGTGATTTTGCGCAAATGTGGTATGTTTTTGTGATTCGGGGCAAATGTGGTATGTTTTTGTGATTCGGGGCAAAAGTGGTATGTTTTTGTGATTTAGTTTGTAAAGTGGTAGTTTTACGCTAAACACTCGGTTAAAAAGACTACCTACATATGTCAGAGTCCACTACTATTAAATCCATGCACAAATTACGTGGTGCCATGGTGGCAGTGTTTGGACCAAACTATTTGAGATAACCGGACTGTTGGGATCATGACACAAAACCTAGTGAGCGGATTTCCTGAAATGCTTGGAAGTAAAGATTGTAAACATTGTACCTCAAAGAATTATCCATTGCTAGTAAAGCGTTATTCAGAAAGCATCATAGAGAGTGCTGTGTTCTTCGGTGTTTGCATGGCAAGATCTCAATGACATCAACACCTGCAGCGCTCTTCGGTGTTTGTGAAACTTGTTGAACGCCATGCTCTGGCGAGTCAACTATGATGGTCGATATTTATGAACACAATTTCCGATCCTCTGAATGACAACAAAATTTGGTTTGCTAAAAAACAAAGAGAACGGGAGAAAATATGTTGACCGGCATTTTGTGTGCTCCAAGATCGATTTGGTATTCTCTGTACCGTGCTAGCTCCTCCTTGGTTGACCGATCAAACGTGCGAGGTCATAAATACTTGTGTAATCATTCACAATATGATTATCGAGAATGAGCGTGAAATCCAGTGATTGATTCTTTTGCTTACTTTCTCGCCATGCATAGGGAGATCCTCATGAAGTTGTTCATGAGTAACTTCAAGATGATTTAGTAGAGCATTGGTGGGTGCTAAAACAAAACGCCGCCTAATGAGTCTCGATCTAGCGGAGTTTAATTTTATTTGAGTTGTATGAATTATTTTATTTCTACCTATAATTATTGTAAAATTAAGTTGAAACTACAAAACATATAACTGTTTTGATTTGCTTGCAAAAATATCTAAATTTGGCAACAAAGTTAATCAGGCTGTAGCAACATCGTGGAGAACTGGAGATAGAGCAGGCGTGCGCACGTAGCGTTGCACCTACACACTCTGAGAGAAGACCGGAGACCCCGTTCCTGAAGCAATCGGCAATGGCGGAAACAGTTGCCAATTTCGCGCGCGCGGGGACAACACACAGGTGTAGCTAGTGAGACGTTGCTTGCCGCCATCGAGAACCCAGGTGGTGCATGCAGCTCAGTCATCAGTGGAGTGAGTAGTCGCTTGCCGCCATGGACATGCAGCTCAGAGCAGCCTCACAAGCTTATTTATGGCGCTAGGCTATCCCCAACGACCCACTGATCTGTTGGAAGCTGGTGATAGTGGTGTGGCAATATAATGGAGAAGCTGCTGTCCTCTTCGGCGGCGTCGCGCAAGACTGTCCCGGAGCGGTTCCAGCTGCCGCCGGAGCTGCGACCGCCGACGTCCGCGGCGCCCGTGTCGCTGCCCGTCATCGACCTCTCCGGCGGCCGCGACGAGGTCCGCGGCGCGGTGCTCCGCGCCGGCAAGGAGCTCGGCTTCTTCCAGGTGATCAACCACGGCGTGCCGGCGCGGGCGATGCGGGCGCTGGAGGCGGCGTGCGGCGAGTTCTTCCGCCTGCCCGCGACGGACCCGGACAAGGCGGCGCTCTACTCGGAGGACACGGACCGGACCAACCGGCTCTTCTCCAGCACCATGTACGAGTCCGGCGCCGGCGAGAGCTACTGGCGCGACTGCCTCCGGCTCGCCTGCCACCCCGTCGAGCTCACCAAGCCCGGGTGGCCGGAGAGGCCCGCGGGGCTCGCGCCGGCGCTGGAGGGGTTCATCGTGCCCGCACGGAGCGTCGGGATGGAGCTCCTGCGGCTGCTCTGCGAGGGCGTGGGGCTCCGGCCGGACCACTTCGAGGGCGACCTCAGCGGCGGCGAGGTGATCGTCAACGCCAACCACTACCCGCCGTGCCCGGACCCGGGCCGCACCCTCGGCCTGCCGCCGCACTGCGACCGGAACCTCATCACCGTGCTCCTCCAGCCGGGCCACGTCTGCGGGCTCCAGGTGTCGCACCGCGGCGGGTGGATCGACGTCCAGCCCGTCCCCGGCGCCCTCGTCGTCAACTTCGGCCACCAGCTGGAGATCGCCACCAACGGGGTGCTCCGGAGCGTGGAGCACCGCGCCGTGGCCAACGCCGCCGTGGCCAGGACGTCGGTGGCCGCGTTCATCATGCCCACCATGGACTGCGTCGTGGGGCCGGCCAGGGAGCTCGTCGTCGGCGAGGGGAGCCCCGCCAGGTACCGGAGCATCGCGTTCCGCGACTTCATGCGCGTCTACAAGACCGTCGGCGCTCGCCGGGAGAGCATCGAGAAGGCTTTCAGAATCTGATCATTCTTGCTACTGTATTATCTTCAGAGGAATACTCTACAGAACCTCAAGCTAAGAACAAACTTGGGTGGCAGACATGTATCAGTATTACCAACAACCTCATCTACTGTTGTCATCCTCTGCGTTCAAAAGAATTTCTGGTCAAAACATGCTTATAGAAACATACGACAAAGCCAATTCATCAACGGGCTTATGCAAACCCATACGAAGGACGTGGTAAAGAAAGAATTTGGATGGAACATAATGGTTAATGCATGCATGATCAGACATACATATGCACATGTAACTGTTACATATATCTTCAGTGTTTCAAACAAAACAATCAGGTGCCATGCTCTGATGCTCTGCTCCAACAAAATTTTCACTTCAAGACAGCATAATCAGATCGACACAATCACTGGCAGGCAAGGCGCCGGATTAATTAGTTTCTGGTAACCAAATTGCTCATGGTAAACATACAACAGAGGACAATTAATCTATCCACTAACAATTATTAAAGCTGACTATTTCACTTTCACTGTTCATTTTGACATGGCTACCCTACCCACCCACATAGCAAGGCGTCCCTCTTTACAGTAAACAAATAAATACCCAACAAACATACATGGAAGAAGAAACACTCCTAGCCCACGCTTCTCTTCGCATGCCAGCCACCATAAGCGCACAACACAGGTATAGGTCAGGGGATTGCTGGAGAATGTACATCAGATGTGGCTCGGACGCCTCTTGCCGCTGTCGGTGCGCTGTCTCTTGGCAGGCTTGGCCCAGTGGATGTCCCCGATGCCAGGCGACGAGCTCCCACCGCGGTCCGAGTGTGCACCCCAGCCAGGCATGGACTGCTGGGACGGGTGGGGGTCCCTCTGGAAGGGAGTCCTCGCGCCTCGTGGGGAGGGTGCCGCTGGGCCCATCCGTCCAGGGTTGGTCGGCGGGGAGAGCGGTCCTCGGCCTGAACTCGACGGGGACCCAATGCTGGTCCTCAGGCGGTCCTGTCGCTTCTTCTTGACAATGAACAGATCGCTGGGGTGCGGTAATAGGCCTGCCGTGTCGAGGTTTGGGTCCCTGCTGCCCGCTCCAGAATGCCTCTCCGGTTTGACCCGGCTAGGAGCCTCGCCAACCGATGCATGCTGGCTATGCTTGCCGCTGCCGGAACCATGCTGCTCCGCTTCGGTGTTGGTGGTGGAACGGCGCTGCTTATGGCCCGGGCCGGAGTGCTTTGCCGATAGGGCAGCGCTGCTGTTCCCCCCTCCACCGGGATTTGCAAACGACATTGAATCCTTCACCTCTTGTAAGTCGGAGTCTGGGAAGGCAATCTTCATTATGTTGAAAAATAAGTTATGAAGAGTCTCTGCTTCTACCCTGACCTGCATTTCAAAGGAGCAAAGTAAGATTCGATTACACAAGTACACACGTCACAATTTACATGACTTAATAAGATCATAATATGCAATCCCTTCAAAACTGCATTACATTGACAAGAGGAATAAATTCGAACTTCGAAACGTTGGATCCAACCCCTGCGTCTTCCAATGGTTTTTTAAACATCACTCCGAGTAAATTGATTATAATCACATACAATAACTCCACATCCATAGGTGTGCGTGATTAGTGTCTATGAATTTATTAAAGTCACATCATGTATCAGCAATAACTAGTTCTTACGAAATAGAAGGTAGGGGTATTCTTAATAAATAAATAAATAAATAAAACGTGTTGCTTTGCCTGTTTTTTACTCACCCGGCACATTTCAGGAAAAAAAAGTAATGTTGTGCCGATAAAATTAATATAATATACATATAAATCACCTCATGTCTGTAGCTGAAATGTTGAACCACACTTTTCAACATCTGCTGCATATCCGCTATGAACTCAGCTACACCGCCGTACTCGAATCCATCAACTCGCAGCTCAATTTTCTGCAGGTCGAGGGTATTGCCAGCAACACCTTTGGATGAGGGATTTTCATTCCTTCGCCACCAAGAAGCTATGTTGGGTATTATTTGATGGCCTTCTTTGTCAATCCTCCTCCAAAGCTTGCTTATTACATTCTTACACTGCAGTGATTGAAGATGAGATAAATTATAACCAGCAACTAAGAGCTGATATATAAAAGGCGAGCAAAGACAAACAACAAACAGAAGCAATCACAAGTTCCAGATAACACAATCACTAAGCTCTGGTGCTACATTCTATATGTACAGGATAGAAAATTAATGTTTACTATTTCTTACTTCCAGAGATCACAGCTATCTAAATCTTATCTAAAGGTACAAGTCGCAGAGTAGAACAATTTTGCTGCAGAAGTGCCACAAAACCCAAAGCCATGTCTGGTTCTCTTGCTAACCCAAGCAACATTTTATCTAGCATTGCCTACCAAGGTGATGTGATCGGAGACTTCCAAGACCTTGCCAGCAAAGCAAACTACCCGAAAGGACGAAACCCAGGAGAGACATGTTACTCTCATAAGGGCAATGTTTGTTTTCATATATTATCACCTTTTCGCTTGCCAAATAGTTCCAAATAAAAATATCACAAGATATTAAGCAATTTCCATACTCAAATGCTTTCAAGAAAAACAAACCAAAAAGACACAGGCACTGCGCATGAGGATGCACTACAATTAACTAAGTGAGAGTATTTGCCACAGAAGTTAACCTTGGTGTCCAAGATCCTTTTAAAGAAAAGGCACTAAAGAGTTTTAACAGAATAAACCATCTTAAGAATACAAAGAAATGAATGTTTTACACTAACCTTTCTTTGCATACTGTCAGACATCTTAGAATCGCCAGCCTTGCCTGACCCAGACAAGTGGGTGGATTTCCCCACCCTAGAAGTAGCAGGAGAGGCCTTTCTTGATGGCATGTTACGCTTCTGTTTAACTATCGGACGAACAGCATCTTGCTGCCTGGAAGTAGGATCCGCAAAAGTATGGGCATCTTGTTCAGACTTCAACTGGGAATCATAATCACCATCTCCTGGGAATAAAAGGCGAGCACCACGTTGGGGGAAAGTACCATCTACACCAGATCTATCTTCCTGTTTTTCTGCATTAGGTCTTGGACGAGAACGGATACTTCTTTTGCGTTTTATTTTTGGTTGCAGCACTTGTTCATCCTCACCGTCATCACGGTCATGGTTCCAGCTGCCCGACTGCTGTAGATCCATAGGTGAGTCCCCTGATAATGCGATCTCTCCTTCCTCTAGGTCATCTGTCTGTAAATCATCAGGAAAAATAGAATTGTGCGTTAACTTCCCATGCAAAAATTGAAAGAGAAAAAAGAAAAAAGAGATACACAAGTGCCAGGTCTGAGGCATACTATTCTTTTTGAAAAAGTGCCTGGGCGGGCATCTAACGCAGATAGAGACCGCAACTTTTTCAAAGATGAGGAAGGGGCGGGTGGTGGTAATCTCCGGCTTCCAGATGAAGATCCTGTAGAACCAGCTTCTTCAGACTTATGAGCTTTTCCACTCCCCATCCCATGTTGAAAACCGTATCCATCATCATTGATAGGCTCATCTTCCTCGGGCTCCGATTGATCTTCTTTGTTATCATCAGGCGCTGAATCATCGTTTTCCTCTTCATCTTCGTATTCTCCTGTTTCACCTTCTTCAGGGAGAGGTGATGTATTCCTCTCTTCATCATCTTCATCAGATTCTTCGTCATCTTCATCGTCATCGTACTCCCTGTAGATGGAGTACTTACCAGCCTCCGTCGGCCGCCCCCTTCTTTTTTCGAGTTTTTCACTGGTATCAGGAGCACTGCTGCCGGAAGCATTTCTTGAAGGCTTTTTGGTTACACTCGCCACGACACAGTCAAGCTCTGTAGAGTTAACACGGAGCCACTTTGGAACCTGATTATGTTTCATCATATCTCCTGTCCAATCAAATTCTTCATCCATCTGATCAAAGAGCTCGACTTCATCTTCATTCCGAGCAATCATACGATTAACTTCCTGTAGCGAAGGAACATCATGAAGAGTTTCCTGATATCTCTCTTCATCATGCAGTAGGGTCTCCAAAGTCATGCGCCTTTCCTCATGGGTCGTTCTTTGATCAAAACGGCCAGCATTTATGACTTCATCTGCCATATCAATCTTGAACTGTTGGATATTGCTGCGGATGAGACTTTCGATTGAGCCCATGTATCTGTCCTTTCCAGCAAGATCGTCCTCCAGATCTCCACTTCCTCCATTCCTTAATTCATCCTCTTTCTGATAACTTGAGATGTTATCAACAACAGCCTCCATGTAAATAACCTTCACCTCCCTAGTCTGTCCTATACGATGGGCCCTAGCAACTGCTTGTTCTTCATTTTGTGGATTTGGATCAGGGTCATAAATTACAACAGTGTCTGCGCTCTGAAGATTCAGACCTCTGCCAGCAGCACGGATACTAAGCAAGAATATAAAACAATCAGAACCAGGCCTATTGAAATCAACAATTGCTGATTCACGGTCTTCCAAACTAGTTGTTCCATCAATTCTCCTGTAAGCTAGTTGCCTCCATTGCAAATAGTCCTCCAGGATGTCAAGAAGTTTTGTCATAGTACTAAAGAGGAGTACACGATGACCAGACCTATGAAGCTTAATAAGAATCCTATCAAGATTCCACAACTTCCCACAAGATCTGATGATAAAATCTTTCCCGTAGTAATTCATAAAAGGATATGACAACAAAGGATGGTTACAAACTTTCCTCAGCTCCATGCATTTGTTTTGGAGATTCTTATATGTCTTGGGCTGGTACATTGGATTCCTTTGAATACGTATTTTCTCATCTTCGGGATCAACCCTAATAGTGCCAGTGGCTTTGATCCAGTCATATATAGCGCCTTGAACAGCAGACATTTTGCACCTCAAAACAATAGAATCCTGCAAATGATATTCCAAGTTAATAATGCTTCAAACTTACAGAATCAAGTTACCAACAAGTAAGCTGTCACCTTGGATGCATTAACTATATTGAGTGACAAGTGCAAAACGACGGTACCTTCCGTGGCAGTGACCCTTCAACATCTTCAACGCGCCTTCGTAGCATAAAAGGTTCCAAAATTTGATGCAGCCTATGAATGATAATCACTTTCTTCTCAGTTTCCAACCAATCATCTTCTTCGCTAGGTGTAGGAGCATCCCTCTGAAAGGGCTTTGAGAACCAATCCTGAAATGCCTTGCGATTGTCAAAGACTTCTGGCAGCAGCAAATTCAGAAGGGACCAAAGTTCCTTGAGATCATTCTGAAATAATTGAAAAATTATATTAAATAATAGAAAATCATTTGAAAATGAACAATGATCATGTGGTAAATCTAACTGTATATAGACTAAAAAAAGGAACTTTGAGGAACAGAAGGCCCCCTCGACATATCGCATTGTAACACTATATCACCATCAGTTGAATGGGGATACATATTAATTGGGCTTGCCTGTAGAGGAGTGCCAGTGAGAAGGAGACGCCGCTGGCAACGATACCGATCCAGATCACGAGCCAAGACTGACTCTCTGTCCTTCATTCGTTGGGCCTCATCAATTATAATGTACTTCCAATCAATTTTTGAAAGCTTGGAACGATCAAACATAACGAATTCATAGGTTGTTACAAGAATATTAAATTTGACAGCCAAAACCTCCTGCAAAATGATATCAGAGAAAATATCAGCTTCAGAGAAGCAAAACTTTCAGCCAAACTAAGGGACAAAACTAAATTCACATACATTCGCTGCCAAATAAACTTATCTGGGGGAAAGAACAAAAAAACAGGGATATACTGAGAACTCATTAAATTGGTAAGACTCCACTTCTATAGCACCTAGATAGTATCTCCACTGCGGAAAACTAAAACAGCACAATGTGCTTCATAATTTCATTTACTCTAAATAAAAATGGAGACATGTGAGATGAGTTCGTCTTTATGCAGGTAACCCATTTGTTGTAGGTCACTTCAGAGAAATAAGAATAATATAAAAGAAGACAAGCCTGAAATGATTCAGTAAGCAGATTGCTTCAAAATAAGATACTGCACGGTTTATGAGTATCTGTTCCCCAATACCGTTCAGCAAAATTATAGATAGGACTGTTATGTATGTTACAATATGAACATGTCTGCTTACAATAAAATATATCGAGGATGGAAAATGTATCAGTAATCTTTTGAGTGCTAAACAGTAAAAAGTGAAGATGTTGTATACGAGAAGCTAACACAGAAACAACTTACTTGAGAGAACAACTTTTGCCTTTGATCCTTTGCACCAACATAGAAGATGCAAGATGCAGATGGTAACCAGTTTAGCAGTTCACTCTGAACAAAGAACAAAAATGATGTTGAAACTTATGTTTCTAAACTGATTTGTGTATGGAAAAATAGACGACAAATAATATTTCCTCAAAGTACAACATAACAAGAAATGGCACCTTCCAGTTGACCAAGACAGCATTTGGCACTATAATTAGATGTGGTCCATAATTCCCTTTAAACTCCATCAGGTATGCAATCAATGCCATAACCTGTTCAAGCAAAAGGTGCAACTGTGAAAACACAACCATAGCAGCATGGCAGTGAAAGAAGAGTGGAGCACTCGATTATACAGGAAACATAGTGCGATAACTGAAGTTTAGCAGGCAAAACATAGTAAAGAAAGGCACACCTGTACTGTCTTGCCAAGACCCATCTCATCAGCCAAAATGCCGTTCAACTTATTATTGTACAACGAAAGCATCCACTGAAGGCCCACCTGGGTAACCAGCAAAATTGCAATAAACATGAGTACATGACAGACCGACAAGTCCAAGTATATTAGTACTACTAATACATCCCGTCAAAAAAAAGTACAACTAATACGTGTGAATAATTGAGCTAAAGGAAAATGACCTACCAGTTGGTAGTCCCTCAAAGTTCCTAACTTCAAAAGTGAGGGCTGCTTTGTAACTCTTTCACTCACAGCATGAGCCAAAGTATAGTATCTAGAAACAGGTCAAAGTTTGTTAGGGCTGAAAAGTAGATTTTGCAAGACAAGTTGATCTGCACAGATGACAGACCTTATCCCAAATATAAAACGAACAACTGTTTGCTCCAAACTACGAGAATAATTGTATATGACCTTTATTCGGTAGTTATAAAAGAACCACATTTGCCATTAGTTGAAAACTTACTTGTTAACAGATGTGCTTTCCCTTGGTGCATTCATCTCCGAGAATTGGTTCCTTATCATAACCTCCTGACCAGCACATTGCGCAGCAGCCTTCACTTCTTCTTCAGAAAGACCCTGTTAAACAATTGTCAAGCTCATTATTTATAGGACTAGTCACAACTCACAAGAAACCTTAAGAGTAAAGAGTGCAGCAGTGCAGTACACAGATGTGGCAGATGTGTACTGCATGAAGTACAGTCACACCCAATTTTTTTAATAACATAGTAAATTCCAGCATTGATATAAAACACAGGACACAGATTAATGAAAGGTAAAATAAAGGATATGAATCTCTCAGAGCCAGGATGTATGCTAATTTTAATTTGCATCGGAAGCTGAATTGCACAGCACAGATGGAGATGGTAAAAAACTAATTTCATTTCCCAAAGCAAATAATGCAATAATACCTGTGCCCGTGCAGCGGCAGCAGCAGCATTTGCTGCCTCTTCTACTTGTTGATGATTCTTGGCAGCAGTAATTTTCCCTCC
The DNA here is from genome assembly GCA_026929855.1 of Poa annua. Lineage (NCBI taxonomy): Eukaryota > Viridiplantae > Streptophyta > Magnoliopsida > Poales > Poaceae > Poa > Poa annua. The sequence goes on from CM049436.1 coordinate 2,435,865, forward strand.
GAGTTTATAAAGATACTCTTCAGTCTGGGATAAGAATGAAGACAAAACGTTGTATCTTTGAGCAGCATCACCAGGAACACTGGTCTGTTGTTCCAACAGTATTTGACGATATCTTTCTACGTCATTGTTTTTTAGTGCCTCCATTCTTTTGCTTCGGTCATCATCCTTTCTCTTTGAGAATTCCCGTAACATTCTTTCATGGTACTTGGCCACCCCCCTGTTACGAGTTATCCTTGCATCACGAATAGCCCAATGTGCTTCCAAAAGCTTCTTGCGCCACTGGAAAATAGACTTCAGCTGCTTCTCTCTTGAGGCCTTTTGCATCTGCTGAACTTGCCTTATAAGCTCAAGACGTTGACGTTCACATTGCTTGACAAATTTCCTGTATATCCTATCAGGCATTGCCATTATTTCTTGCTGCACCTCTTCAACTTCATCCCTCATACGAGCTTGGCGCTCTAGTAGTTTTAGCTTTTTTTCTTCAATCTGTAACCTCAATACAAGATCTGGTCGGATTCTTTTTCTCTCTAGATTCATTGAAAGCAAGCCGCTGATCTTTTTCAAGCTATCCTCTCGTTTCTTGCCAAGAACTATCATGCCTTCCTGGGCCAACAAGTCTTTCACATCATATCCAAGTGCTAGACTACCGTTGTAATTTGCAGGGGGCAAGGAATCGTGTTTCCTAGTGAAGGACGGGAAATCAAATAATGGACCATGATATTTTCTGGGAACATCCCTGGGAGATGGTGCGCTACTTGTAGAGGCAGTTCTTTTAGCTTGCTCGGCATCTGCCGAACCACTTTCAGCCGGTAAAGATTTCCCTCTTTCACCACTGTAATCACTTCTCGCAGGTATTCTCTGGATACCCCTATCTGGTTCCTGCTCAGCTTTAACGGGAGTGGTGTTACTTTGTTCAGGTGCTGAAACTGGCCCAATTCTAAGAGGCTCCTTGGGTGAAACTTTCATCACTTGCATGGGACCACTAGCAGAACCAGGTTTCTCTTCTGGAGGAGAAACCTCCACCTTCGGTAAAGAGGGTCCCTTCAACAATGGAGGTTTTTCAGGAGCTTTATCACCACTCTCCACGGGTCTTCCATGTTCATCAGCAGCGACTGTACCAGAACTTCCACGATTAAGAGTTACTGAAGGTCCAGAGACCAGCGCCTTTGAGTCTGGCGGCAGCGGAGGAGGAGACATGATTAACTCAAGAACTTCCGGTGGAAGTGTACGATCACCACGCTGAGATGCAACCAAAGAGAAACAAGAATTGCAACAATGTGAGATTGGTCGGCTTGAACCACTGAACAAAATTGTCTTTATCAGAATATGCCAGAAATAAAGCATAAATACAACGCATGGTCAAAATTTAGTTTTCCTGTACCTTCAAACGCCGAAAAGCTAATATTTGAGCTTTAAGTACATGAAGTTGATGTTTCGTGAAACTCGAATGCGGCCGACCACCTTGTGTTGGGGCCTGTGATCCTCCAGTATCACCAGGGGTTGATGTAGGGGTGGTTGCTCGGTGAGCCTGCTGCAACTGCCTTACATGCTGCATCTGCATCGCTTCTGAGCTTGTAAGAGTATTCTTTGGGTTGGGCTGCTCGGAAATCTTATTCACGTGTCCAGAACTTTGGGTCATCTGCATCATTTGCCCAGGGTTGCCCATTGTCATGGGCGACCTCACAGCCCTCTCATTTGAGCTTTCCCTGTTATGTGCAGAAAACTGTTGCTGCATCTGCAAGTTGCTCGGATTCATCATCTTGGTCTCTTCTCCGACAGAAACCGAAGAGCTAGGCGGGAGAGGCTGCCGGGGCTTCAATGGGGGCTGGCCAGCATTATTCCCATTTACTGGGGCATCACTGCTCACCTGCCTAGGAAGCATTTGCTGATTCTGTTGCTGCTGCGCGGCCATGCTTGTCTCGTTCTGCTTCTTCTGCATGGCGGCCATCCTGGACTGCCAAACAGGTAGTATTTGAGAAATGAGATTAGCATTTGCAGGATTAGACAGGTCAATGTTCATCTCCTTTGCCCAGGCATGGATAGCTTGAAACGGAATACCACCAATGCTGCCCGCTGCCGCCTGGCCTTGCATCGGCCTCACCATACCCGCTGATGACATCTGCTGCCCAGGGGCTCCTTGTGGTGGCATAGGAGGCCTCATATCACCGCCCCTTTGCTCGCTATTGCCTGGCTGCCCCTGCTCTGTCTGCTTCTCTGCCTGCTGAAGATTCTCAGACTGTCTCTTAAACATCTGCGCCTGAGCCTGGGCCTGAAGGGCCATGAGCTCCTGCATCTTGGCGGGGTTGGCTGCCAACTCCTGGTCCCTGGCAGACGGTCCTGCCATATTCATCTTGGCCTGCTGCTGCTGCTGCAGGTGCATCCCCTGGGACTTCTGCTGCATCAGAAACTGCATGTACGCCTGCTGCTGCTGCATTGTGCTCTGGCTGTGCTGCTGGCCCCCAGACATGCCCTGTGGTCCACCACCAGGTTGGGGCATGTTCCTCTGACCCTGGAACGGTAGCATTGGGCCTGAGGACTGAGGGAAGCCGCCGCCGCTTCCACCCCCTCCCATCATACCATGTGGTGCACCCGGTTGGTAGGATTGTTGTTGCTGCTGCTGCTGCTGTTGTTCATGGTGATGCATCATTGCCTGCAACAACAGAAGACAACTGTATCAGAACTCATAATCTCAGCCGAATTAAGGAGGAATCCAAGAGAACTTGAAACGCCAGAACCCCAAACACTCTTGAGAAACAAAACCCAGATAGAACTCGACCACGCAGAGAAACAGAGCTGAACCAAATCCGCCCAGAATTGCACAGAAAAATATTCCAAAACCCAACACAAATCCCAGGTAAACAGGCCCCATAGACCTGACTGGGGGGCGCAGACATGAAACTGAAATTGCCATCCAAAAATCGCAACGAAGCAAACAAGGGAAGAACTGGGACGGCGGCTGGGACAGGGACACGCCACGCACTCACGCTCCACTGGGAGCAAGTCAGCCAGCCAGCGTTACCGTTGATGGCAGGAAGCCCCAATAAAAGCGCCGCCTTTTCGCCGCGTCAGATTTTGTTTTCCCGAATCCCAACGACCGCACGCGCGCAGAGGAGGGCACGTCTCCCCGCCAATGGCGCGCCGTCCCGCGGAAGGAAGGGAAAAAAAAACCACCACCGCCAGAAATAAATTCAAACCCCGTGCTGCCATGGCGTGCCGTCGCGGTGACTCACCTGGTTCCTGGTAAACCCTAGGTGCTGCGCCTGCTGCTGCTGCTGCGACGGCGTGGGCGGCTGCTGCTGCTGCTGGTCCGGCCGCGGGGACGACGCCGGCGAGCTGCCGGAGGGGGGCCCGCCGGGCTGCATGGCGACCCGGGAGGCGGTCCTAGATCTGGCCGGTTCGGGTCCGCCTCATGCGTCCCGCGGCGAGATCTAGGTCGGAGGAGGCCGCGCGGCGAGGCGGTCGCCCGGATCGTCGCCGCGGGCGGTCGCCGGAGACGGGCTGCGAGGTTCCGGCGGGGTGGTCAAGACCTAACCTTTGCTTCCGGCGTGGGGATTTTTCCTCTGTTTTTTTTTTATGTGAAGGGAGGGATATAGAGCAGTGGCTGGGGAGGAGTGACGGATCGTAAATTCGAAAGAAGGGGTGGGCTTTTGTGTGAAGGTCCGGATTATGCACAAAGCCCCTTCGAGTTGTATCCGGTTTCTATTTGTGTTGCAATTGTTGTTCCTCCATGTAAACACTGTTTCAGGGGTAGATCCTTAAGATGGAACTTTTACATTGAGTGTTATTTCAGTGGTAACGTCAGAGTCGAGAAATCATGTTAATGCTATCGTGTTTTATTTGTTGAGCAATCCAGACGAGACATGTGTCGAAGGAGGCCGCATGGGGAGAAGCGGGGTGCTGGATCGGCACCATAGACATCGTCAGCGATGGGTGGTGCGATACCGGTGACCATGGAGGGTGGTCAAATGATAACGTTGTTCTCGCCGGGGGGTTTCACTTTTTTTAGTGGGGTGGATAAATAAAGAGCGATAGAGGAGGAATGGCATATCGTATATTAGGAAGAGGGGCTACACTTTCATGTGAAAGCTTAAATGTGCACAATGCCCCTGTAATTTTCATGCATTCTTGCATTTCGCGGTGATTACATGCTATATCAGTGGTGCAATGTGAGTCGTCCACTCTTTAATATCCGACATACCGAAGTCAAACTAGGGCCAACCCGAGTATTTGGTAAACTAGCATCTTAATGGGGCAAAAATATGTGTGTTTTTGTTGGCGTATCAATTGTGTTCTATTTTGGAATACAAATTATGTTAGTTGAGGAAATGTATTGTGTGCAACTTCCTCTTGAAGTTAGGATTTATTGTCACGCTATCTCGGTGGTTAATTTCATATCGTCCAATTATGGTAAGGCATTATACATACATATGGTGACAAGGAGGTGGTTAATGAATTAGTGACCGTGGGAAGTGGATACCCATGAGATAACATTGTGAAATATAATGTCGGAATTATTGACGGGCGGGGGTCGGCACCACTCCCTAACGTATGTGATTTCCTTAATTAGTGATGATTATTAATTGCTAAAACACATGGTGTATGGATAAACTCGTCTATCTCCTCATAAGTTTCAATAGACCAAGGAAGATCGAGTCTACCATCGATATGTATATTTTTGGCTCTGAACTTGGTCAGAATTACTCTGCAGGTTAGAGTTCGTTGTTGGGTTTTTCGTTCATATGTTATAATCATCGACAGAGTTATTATTTTGACTAACTAAACAACAAAATCGTTATACGAATAGTTACACGTCACATCTATGAAGCTACCATGGTATGAGTCCTCTTGTCTGACCACTAATCACCTTTGTATTCTTAAAGTAGATCATTGTTGTATTTCCTCAAAGTATAAATCCGAATTAAGCAACCATATCAATACATGACATTGCATGCCATTGGGGGCTAACAATTAAGAAACGATCATAGAAGGATCTAGCCACTTGATCAAGGAAATGCACGTGTACGGATAGTAGCTTGTTCCTAATTATTTGTCGAGAAAATATGGCAAGTGGGACATCCATCATGGGTCATTATAAATATGCAAGGAGCCGGTTGTATAAAGAGTCATGCGTATTGAGATATCGCGAGAGGAAGCAATTATGTAAATTACATGTCACTTCTATATGGAGCTATCGTGATAGGGTTCTCTCGCCTAACCGCTGATTCATCGATAGACTCCCAAATTTAGAATTAACCATTGTAGCTAGTATTTCGATGGTTAAATCCTAATTGAGTGACCACACTTAGTAGATGGATTTGTATGGCATTTGGGGCTAACAAGTAACAAACATACAAGAGGATGTAACTTCTCGCCATGGATTGTCATGTATATGTAGTAATAGCATGTGCCTAGTGATTTGTCGAGAAACTATATATGTTGAGGCAGACGTCATGACTCATGATCCATTATTGTAACTAACAAGGGGTCAACTGTATAGAATTTTACAAGTCGAGGTGTTTAACAATGTAATCACCAGTTCATTTTCTTTACCCGTTCCAAAAGAAAATGTTTATTTTCATTACCATATCGTGATAAATAAAACGTGCGTGATGCTCACGATCTCTTGTTACAGCGGGAACCTATGTAGTGTCACGCGATGGATTCCCAGCTCAACTGATCCGACACAAATTAGGGAAGAATACAACTGGAGCTCTAATTAGTAAGTTTATATTCTCTTGAGGCTGGAAACTATTGGCACGTTAATTGGAATGGGAGCAATTTATTTCCTGTTTGGGTCATCCTAATTAGTAAGTTCTGAATCTATTGGCATATATACTATGTTAAACTCTGAGCAAATTATTTCTTCTTCTAGACAGTAGTTTTTTTTTAAGAATTTGGACAATGGTAGCTGCAGGCTTGCTAGAGCTGCTGAACAGGGACTTATTCGTCAAAGCACGTACGTTATGCATGGTGCTGATTTGGCACGTAATAACACGCCGACTCTTTCCGTTTCAGGACGTGGCGTGCGAGTGCGTGCATACTGACATTGACAGGTCCGATTAATGGCCGGATGTTTCTTCGGTCGGTCACATGCATCGCTCCTTCATGCCACGTAAAACCTGCGATTACTTATGTAAAAGTTTGAAGATTTACAAACTTACAACCAACCGGTCGTTTAAGTGACGATCTGAAGATTTGCAACTAATTAAGTTCCACATATTGTGATGTTCATAGGAATCATAGCTATTTAGGGGTAGCAATGCTTGACAGTTTCCCTACATGTTCATTCTTTTACTGTCTATATTTAGACTATGTCCATCATATATAAACCCTGTAGACCGATATTAATAATTAAGAAGAAGCATGATGTTTCCCTAGACTCCCTTGTCTCGGAAGACCGGCTTGACGCATGGAGATGGGTAATCCGGATCTACGTCCACAAAAACGTAGGCTTCAATATAAGAACCATAGCTCCACTCATGTTGCAACTGTCGTGGACGAGGCGGCCTACGTCGGGAACATGTTGGTTTTTCATCATGCGGATTATCTGCTCCTGACTTGATGGTGGTAAGATCATTGTGATTTGTACCTATCACATCCCCCCCCCCCCCCCTTTTTGCTGTAGTACAACATCGAATCAACATTTTGGTAGCCAGTCGTGCAAGTGGTATCTGCTCAGCCGGCCACAACGAGCCCAACGATCATGCATATGTTCTCACATGTCGGCGCGTGTGCCTGAAGCGGCTATTTAAAACACTTGAGGTTAGTTCATCTTGCACGTTTTGGTCATCATATCAAAGATCACCCGTCGCGGATGAAGATGCCAATCACCGAGTACACGCCCCATCAAAATGCTAAAAACTTAGAGCCGCAAAGAAATTACGGATTCGGTTCCTATCAGTGTGTGATTATCTCTTACACTTATAATTAGTAAGGTGGTAAATCGTGATGATCCTTATATCCTTGCTTTACAATTGGAACATATTGTCACGCGTCATCCTACCTCAATCTAGCGACTATGCTACTTAATATTACTTTTGTTGGTTAATATTGATTGTTGATGTTATACTTTGTACTTTGATGCGGATTTTCTTGAGGACCGCCGTGATATGGGTCTTGGGGTGCTGCACTTGGCAATGATCACAACCATTTTTTAGCGCGTGTTTTGTAAGTCGCAGCTCGGGAGCCAAGCTCGAATTGCAACTAAAGGAATCTTTCACCTTTTTACACCTTGCACATTGTTTGGTTACGTATGATGCTTCGTGTTGTGGCATGCACGCTTCACAAGGAAATGTTCCATATGCATTATATTTATTCAGCTGATTCATTAGTTGTTTCATCTATGAATGTTAGAAATTACCATTGGCATAAAGGGCGCTAACAATCCTTTTTCTTGTTATATATGCACTCGTTCTAACAAGTAGCTGACCCCAATTTTATTAGCAAGAATAGTTGTACACTAATACTCTTACTGGAACACGTCATGCCTAGAACTTCCTTATTATCAGAAAAGGGTCTAGTGCTAGTTTTTTTTTGGTGAAACATAGTATAACGCAGAGGTTCATATATACGCGCATATACTCACCCCTATGAACGCACACATGCACACCCTATCCCTGTTAACACCTCCAAAAGACTGAGCCAACGGAACAGGTTTTGAGATTGACGAAGTCACTACGAATGCCTCGATGACCGGGAACGTCGCACTGAAGAATATTTCGTCTAAACGAGAAACACCAACGTCAAACATAAGGTTTGAAATCTGATGGGTTAGGAGTACAATTAACCACCTAATCATCCTACCACAGGCATGATTTCAATGCTAGTATGTCTCGAGCATCGAGTTTGTGAGGTTAGAGAATCCTTGGGCTTCTATTAGAGCAGGGGTTCAACGCCGGCAGGACAAGTAAGTCCTGCATTGGCAACAAGGTACACACTATATTCTGAGACCTACCATTCCAAACTATCATGAATCATATGGAAGCTTCAAAATTCGAGAAGAGAAAAACTCAGAGCTAAAATGACCCAATAGCACAAGGTACGTACTAATACTATGCTATAGATCCATCCAATGCCTACGTCCTCTCTTCTTAGTACCATGCATGTGTTTTCGCACGGAGGCAACGATGCACATGCCATTTTATAGGCACTGAATCCAGCCTTTCCTTTATGTGGACATGGTGAGTTAGATCTTAACCATGATCATATATGGAGCTATAAATTTCTCATCTACTATCTATAAAAACTAGTTGAATGCCCGTGCGTTACCAAGAAATAACAAAATTATACATGCACAAGCTACTTTATTTTGTCAGTTGTGCCTAATATGATATATGATTGTCTACTATGGACTCTTTTTTCCGCACCTCACTTGAGCCCACTAACCCTTCCTCCTTGTTTTCTATTCACGTTCAGCCAAATTAACCATGTGCACAATGAGGGTGGTATTTGATATTTCTGCTGACACGCGCTCAGTCGCTCACCTTGCTGAAGACTATGAAGTCGCTTGCAAAGGGGAAATGCCAATTAATTTCAGCTTTACATGAACCAAGAACAAGGCTATGAAGATTGTAACTGCATTTGGCATGACAAAGTTTCACTTTGCGTAGTAAGCTAGTAAACACCGTCTTAGTGTTCTTTGTCAAACTGGGTGTTGTTTATATTCTATAGTATCCATGTTACATGCAAGTTTGATTCGGCTGTGTGCATCATTGTTATGCAGATGCCAGGTGTAATGCTTAAAACTCTTTAAGTAATAAAGCTTCCTTTATCAAAAAGTAATGCCAGTTTGATTATTGCCACCTCCCTATGAAACAGATAATTTGATTCATGAACCCTGATATGTTGATGTTATCATTCCTTAGCGAAGATCTCTGGTACGGAAAGCCCATGAATATATTTGTGTTTCAAACTTGTTCAAGATCATGAAAATTGAATGTGTGGGTGGATGAGTGGATCTTATGAAAACAACACCTAGTAAAGCAGAAAACAAAAATTCTTGCTGTCATTTTCTACTAAAAATATTAGTATGATCTGCTTTCATGCCAAGGTATATCAAGCATGTTCTATTTTCATTTCATTGCCTTTTAGGTGCCATTTCATATACCTGTTTAGTTGGGTGTACTGTTTAGATGCCCTTGAGTTTGCATCTTTGTATTTTGGGTTTCCTCTTAGTGCAGAGAGTGCTTCCAGATAGTGTATAATTTTTAGTTTGCCTATATAATTTCTAGTTCTAGGTACGACGATTTAATAAGTATCCACATGATGCAAAATAAAAGAGTATCCACATCCAGTATATAACATGATACCTTTGGTTTGGTGTTATCTTCATGTTCAGTTAGGGAAAATTACATATATCTTCAGTTCCTTCTATTTACTTAGGTTGTGTTTGGATGTTGGAAAAAATTCTTGGAAATGAATTGGACTAGCAATTCCATTTCCAAGATGGAAAGGAATTGACCTCCAATTCCAATTCTGCTGTTTGTTTGTAAATGGAATTTATAGTTGGAATCATAGTGTAGGACATGATTCCAATTCTTGTTTGGATGTGTAAAACATGGAATTGTATGCTATTTCAGTTTGGAGAGTTTCACAATATGAACTTGTGTAAACGTATGAACAATAAAGTATGTGTACATATGAATTTTGATATATTATTTTGCACATATAATAATAAAAAATAAAAATTCCAAACTAAAGTCATGACAAGAGCACAAGGAGAAATAAATAGTTTTCAAGTACCAATAATACATAAATTTGTCTCTAAAAATAGCACAAGTGAGTTGTTATGTCTCTTACACGTAGCACAAATAGATATTTCGCAAACAAAGTCATACATTATACATCAACCAAACAGTAGGCCGGTACATCACTCCAAGGTCGGTAGCCATGGCTTTCTGATGTCCTCCGGGAGCGCCATGAGTGCTTCAAACAAGCGTTCATTGATGATCAACTTGCCATAAGCTCTCAACATATCAGTAGGCTCCAAATCTGGTATCTTCTTTAGTGCATCAAGGATTTCAGTTGGAGGAGTCACCTTTGGCATAGGAAGTGGCTCGGTTGCCTTGAGAGCATCATCAAACGACATCTTCATTTGTCCCATCATGCACAAGATAGCATCCCCGGTACGTTGTCTCTTTGGAGGCACTTCCGGAGTTTCTTCAAGAGTTGGTGTGTTTTGTGTTTCTTCAACACACTCAGCAGCTGTCCTAGCACCTGTACCGGTCGCATGATCTCTTGAGTATATAGTTTCGATAGCGTCCCAAATGTTCACCACCTTGCCCTTGTAGGCACGTGCATCCTTGTTAGCCTACAAAAACCAAACAAATATGAGATGATATTGTAGTTCCAAAAGTGAACAGAAAATAAATATTGTTTCATACCTCCACATATCGAGACCACACTTCGTCACTGTCAACTGACACCATGTTATTTTCCCAATCCCATCCAAAGCCACTTTGAGCAAGCATCTTGCTAATGACATCATAATGCTTGTCAAATGTTTTAATTCTCCCTGCTAGGTTTTCCTTCCTGACGTCAACAATACATACATCTTTGACATGCCTGATGCAAGCATTGTACACATGTGGCTTCCAACCATTTTGAGCACGGTCAGCGTTGTTGTGATGCTCAACAAGTACAGCCAACAATGCCGAGTCCATCTCAGGAGTCCATGTAGTGTAAACCCTTTTTTTCTTTTCAGTTGGTTCAGCCATGTTTCTACAAGTAAAATAAATGGATGTGCATAAAAAGAGAGGTAAAACATATATATTATGAACTCGAACTGTAGTAAGAACACCATCAGGTTGGTAGTAGCTAGCTAGTACAGTACGTATGTACTTCAACTCTAGGGAAAACATTTAGTTCGTGGTCAAAGATTGAACAAAGGATGGTCCAATTTGAACAATCCCTTGCATACTTATGATATACATGTGTTACCTGGTCATCTATGTCAAAGAAGGAACAAGAACGCAGTAGTGCCCATTTTTTCTTCAACAAGCCAAAGGTTCTCTCCACACAATTTTTAGCACGAGAATGGCGCAAGTTATACAACTCTTTTTCATTTTGGGGCTGTTGTTGACTTGCGACCCACTCTTTCAAATGGTACTGAGTGGATCGGAATGGAGATAGAAATCCAGATCCATTGGTATAGCCAGCATCAACAAGATAGTACTTTCCTATTGAGAAGTACATAAGTTAGCTAACAATTAAAGATGACAATTGAAACGCAAAGAGAAAGAGTCGTACCCTGTGGTACAACAAATGCATCTTCACGATCGATTCTCATAGCATCTTTTAGCACTCTCGAGTCTGATGCCGAACCCTCCCAACCAGGTAGAACATAGAGAAATTTCATGTTCCAATCAACCACGCCTAGCATGTTAGTGGTGATATCTTGGTGCCTATTCCTATACCTTCCTCTATCAGCAGCATTCACAAGCACAGGAATGTGACACCCATCTAGTGCACCAAGTGCATTAGGAAACCACTTCCACTTGTAATCGTCGGGAGGATTGATGGATGGACCGGGAAGCTTGATGAACTCCCCGGTTAAAGACAAGATGGCTGATAACACAGTACAGAAGTGCCTACTGATAGTCTCTAAAGACCGACAAAACGTGCCACCCAACATCCTCGTTTTCAGTCCATGTCCAACAATTTGAAGGAACATAGCAACATTTTCTTCTACAGTCACAAACATGCTATCTTTAAGACCACACTTCTCACGCAACATAGCACAAAGATCATGAAAGTTTCTTTTTGTTAACCGTAGCTTATCGTAGCAAGTTGTCTCACACCCATCATAAGTTTTTTTTAGTAAGAACTTCCGATATCTAATGGTTTCCTCCTCATCGGTGAAGCATCCAAGGCCTCTGGGTGCTCTTTGAGTACTAAGATAAGCTAGAGCAAGGCATGAAATCTCGAAATAGTTCTTGCACAACAATATTCTTTTCCTTTTTCTTCTTCTGTTCTCTTCGGTAATGTAAGCAATCAGCTCTTGCTGAGGCATGATAAAAAAGCTACAATAGACACACCATTTGCAACATGATTATTCACAGCATGATAATAAACCATAGCACAACATATATATCACAAAACAATTCACAGGTTATTAATTTTAGCACCAATATCACAACAAGCTACAACCAATACACAATTTCTTCAGCATCCATATCACACAAAGCTACAAATTCAGCACAAAATGCACATGGCCGGACCAAAAATAGCAGAATATACCTTGGGGCTGCACACACAAATTAGGAGTTGTTTCTGCAACCTGCAAACACACAAAATCATGGTCAAAATCGAGATCAATTTAACACTGCAGGGAAGAACAGATCGGTGGAAGCAGGGAGAAAAGACATCTGAAAATGGATGCCGGGACGGTGAGCGCGGAGGAGAGGTCGCCGTTCAGCACTGGCCATGCCCGCCGCCGCCCTTGACCTCTCGGCGCCGTTCAGCACTGGCCATGCCCGCCGCCGCCCGATCTAGGGTTTCCGGGACGGTGAGTGCGGAGGACGGACGGAGGAGAAGGACCGAGAGAGGGAGAGGACGGCGGGGAGAAGGATCTGCGGGAGGGAGAGAGGACGTACCGCCGGTCGCCGGCGCTGCCGGTTCTTCTCCAGCTAGCGAGTGGGAGGGATCCTTGGTCGCGAGCGAGCGGGACTGCGGGAGGGAGCGAGCTCGAGCGAGCGAGGTAGCGAACCGGTACGCGGAGCAGCGTTTCCGAGCTCGGAAAAGTTTCTCGCGGGCGGACACAGGCGCGGGCCTCAGCTCGGAATTGGTTTCTGTTTCCAGCGAATAATACCCAGACCACCCCAAACTGTTGAATCGGGCTAGCCAATTCCAGATTGACGTTTCGGAGGGCCAATTCCAACATCCAAACACAGCCTTAATGTATTTGCCAAGAATATAACTAAAGATTTCGACCATAATATGTTATATGAAACAAAAAATGCATAATATGAAATAACAGTGAAGAGAAATTTAAGGAGTGACCGCAGATCTTAGCAAAAGCAAGAGCTTAGCGACCAAATCAAAGTCGAAAGAAGTTGGAAAGGACGAAAGTTAACAGTAGCCATCCATAAAAAAAAAAATCTCAGACTTTGATGGCCTGCCTACCTTTATAAGTCCACCATTAAACTTGCTGGTTTCACTTTTTGAGTTTTTAGGTGAACTTTAGGCCATGCTTAGATTTTCTGCCTGCTATAATATACTTACTGCCTAAGATGCACTGTCCTTATTTTTTTTTAGGACAATGGCTGCTGTAGATATCTTCTAGTGCCTCACTTAATAGATAATTAGATATACTATATGAATTTTAAGGATATTCACTGTGGTTTGTATCTCTGAGTTGTCAATTCCAAATTAAAATCGACATTGTTACTTGCTCATAAGCTGCAGAGATACTAATTGCAATTTTTTATCACCGGGGAAGGACAAGTTCTATTGAACTTTGGATTACTCGAGTTGGGAGGTATGTACTGTTTACCGGGCAGTTCTACTGCAGTCATACATGATTAACACCACTGGTAATATTCCTGAAAGCTAATTTTGTACTGTCCTGCTCCATGCATTGAGGCTGTTCCATGTCTATCATAGTACGATTTCCCATTTTAGAATTCACAGTATCTACACTTGGCAACCAGAAATTACATATATTTGAGTGCTGCCAGTAAATGTTCCATGATAATTGCGACGTTGTTTATGTTCATATGAAATTTTTTGTAGTCTGAATTAGTGCATGAGCAAAGGCCGGCCGGCCCAGGAGGCGCATCCAGCATTTAGTCGGTGTTTCATTTAGGGTACAAATTAAGGTTCCAAGCTAGTCGTGGAGGCTCCGAAGATGTCGTATCGACCAATACTCGAGTTTGGATGACCCAAGTTTGTTGTTGTGTCGGCGTGGTAGATTTCATGTAAAAAATAATAGTAAATCACTACAGGATTCACAAGAGACGCCGACGACAAAAGCCGTCAGCGGCGCAATCGTGGCAGCGTGGTGGCCACGGCATGGTTGTGCCGGTAAGCGGCGGCGCCTCAGCCCGAGCTTTCGTGTAGAGTTTTGGGACGAAGATGAGGTCCCGAAGAGAGTTGGAGAGATAAGAAACATATGGTACGGAAGGTAATAGGACATGTGGCAAACGCAGTAGCCGGCCGGCGGATAGGACGACGCGTCCTGCATGCCTTGCCGGCTGAATATACTCCTAAGACTTTTGCTCTCGATCGTTTCTTCCACATCCCATTTCAGCCATATCGCTTCATCAACATGTCTACTTTCCCGACTGATTTCCAACCACCGCCGCTGAGGACGATCCTTTAGTTAAACAAGCCACAAGTTCTTTCAATTCCATCGCCGCCATCTCCGTCGGTGCGGTTCCAACAAAGCTCGCAGTTTTATGCATGGCAACTAAATCTTATCAAGAACAAGATTTGGGATGTTTGCTCATACGTACGTACCCTGACTGACTTCCGTATATATATATGACTAGCAAGATGCCCGTGCGTTGCAACGGGGGACGAAAGTTAACGTTCGATCAAATATGCCCGCACGATTGCTATTGATTGATATTCAATGAATATAAATTTTAAAGTTGGTTCTTGTAGTTGTTACATGCCCAAAGATGATGGAAATAAACTGTCTATTGAATCTGGTTATTACCACAAGAAATTTAACGGGCTACAATGAGATTGTCATTTCAGATATTATATGTAACTAATATCCTCGAACACATGATGAACGTATCCTGAGAACCCTTATATAAATTAAGACCTACAAACTGATATAATTAAAACATTTACCCAATCATGTCCGCACTATCTGAGAATTAACCCCTATGACAAGCAAGTGACACGTTCTGAAGTCTCAACCAACATTCACAACAATTTACACAACTGAAACACATGCTTCTTCCCGTAATTCTAGCAATGTGCCCGCACATTGCAGCGGATTTTATATAAATTATAACAACAGAAGGACATGTCTCATTTCATACTTGTGTTTTTAATCAAGCATCTCTTTGGTTCGATGTACTATACCAGTCTTAATTGTAAAGATAAAGATAAAAGCTTGATAACTATAGCAAGTGATAGTATTCATGTCATGTTTTCTGTTGCTCTGATGATGTCAAAGCATTTTTATTTGTATATTTTTGGTTGAGTCTAAGTTGTCTTTTGTGCATCCGAAACTGAAGAACTATTCATCCTTGCCAATTTTGCATGTCTACTGAAGAAACAAAAGAGAGAAGCCCGTTGCCAATTTGATAATGTTCAATAAAGATATAAGTTAGAAAAAACAAGAAAGGAGGCTCTTGTGCATCTGAATCATAATCAACCGAGATGCTATTGCCTTTTACACGGGAAGATTCAATCTAGCACAAAGTAAGAAAAGCTTCAGATAAGCCCAAGCAGCATGTGTACAGTGTACTGAAGAACAACTGTTGATGCCTGTACTGCTGCTACTTGCACGGACCAACGGCACGAACTGCGTAGCTTGTCTGCGGTGAGAGCACGTGGACGAAGAAGTGGAGCGCAGAGCGCTGCAACACCGGATGCTCCGGGCTTCCAGTGAAGTCAAGCCATGGCAGCACTCCCCATCCGAGTTTGCATCTGCAACTCACGAGCTGCAGGGATCCGGTGCATCCGCGCGGCCGGGAGATAGGAGCTCCATCCTAGTAGCTGGCGGCGGGAGCTCCTTAGGAAGGAAGAGGGAGCAGAGATGGCACTGGGCTTCCGGGGACCGCTGGCTCGGGATCGATTGAGCGGCAGACACAGCAGGTAGTTATGGAGAGAGAGAGACGGTCGCGAGAGATGAACTGGCTCCTCTCGGACCCGTCGGGGCCGTGCTCGCTGGGACGGACCTCTGTGGCCATCACTGATACCGGCTGCATCATTGGACCCCGGGGAATCAGAGTCGACGTCCACCCGCGTGAGAAGGCGGTCGACGGCGGCGCTCGGAGGAAAAATTCACTCGAAACGGCGCCGATGGCCGCTACGTCTCCCGTCGATCTGTGCCTCTCAGTCTGGGACAACAGCATCGGGGGAAGTGGCAGGGGCAGCGGCCCTCTTCCCCGCAGGTGGCCAGGCAGAACCAGCGGAGATGGAACGGAGCATGGGTCTCCGACCAGACGACATGCGGTCTGCGAGAATAGAGGGGATCGGGGGCCAAACTGCAAAAGTGGTCAACTTAAGTTGGACTGCGGGTTAATTCCGAGAAACCTGAAGGGTTTTTAACGCAAAACGCGCGACGTACCTACGGTCGTTAAGGCGTATTAGATTGTAGAGATGATATGATGCAGTTCTTGGGGTTCTGAGCATCTTGGCAACCGTCGCCAGATTCGTGTACAGATGCGTCAACAAGAACGGCCTCCCCGACATCAACACCAACACTGCCGCCGCTCAACCTTCCACAGCAGCCAGCACGGCGCCGTACGCCCTCGTGCCGGACTCCCATATACGAGACGCCACCGTCGAGAACTTCCTCAAGGAGATCGCCGAAGAGAAGCCCATCCGGTTCACCCCGCAGCAGCTCGCGGGCTTCACCAACAACTACTCGGCTCGTCTCGGGGCCGGCGGGTTCGGCGCCGTGTACAAGGGCATGCATGCTCCCCAACGGCCTCATGGTCGCCGTGAAGCGCCTCCACGCCGGCCAGGACAACAGGACCTCGCAGGAGCAGTTCATGGCGGAGGTGGGCACCATCGGCAGGACGCACCACATCAACCTCGTCAGGCTCTTCAAGCCCGGCAACGTGCTCCTCGACGGCGGCCTCACCCCAGTGTTTTGCAAGTGGAAGCATGCGCTATAGTTTGTTTAACTTTCCAGTACAAAGGGACGTTTTCTTTTTGTGTCCACCGTGTTCCACTGTTCCAAGTTGAGTGAGCGAGACTCTGCTAAATGGACAGCATTCCGAAGACCGAAGTAACATTCTAGAGTTTAGGTTAAGTAAATATTTTAGCTCGTGGGGGGTTGGTGATTATACAGTGTAAGCTGTGCTTGCCGTGGT
Source organism: Poa annua (assembly GCA_026929855.1). NCBI lineage: Eukaryota > Viridiplantae > Streptophyta > Magnoliopsida > Poales > Poaceae > Poa > Poa annua. The sequence goes on from CM049436.1 coordinate 2,452,865, forward strand.
TATCTGAAACTGATCCCCAGGACCTTGTCAAGCTGTGGAGAAAAAGGGACTGAGCATCGTGCCAACATGCTGCAGATCAGAAGGATTTCCCCTTCTTCTGAAGTTATTTTTGTTAGACTCTGTGTGAACATGGAACCACTAAATTTCGTCATCCTTTGAGTTTTTATTTATTTCGAGGGAATTCTAATCCTGTGAGTTAACAAACTACATGTTCTGAGTTTCCAGATGTGCCTCTAATCATTTGAGAAGATCCTTGGTGGGTTGCACTGAGTTGAACATACTTCAGCAAATAGAATAGGACGCTCAAACATATAGCCAATGAATTCCAGATCAATGAGCATCACTCCCTGCACAGAATCATGGGCAAACGAAGGTCCTCACTGTAGCATCCTCCGCATCTTACCTGACTGAAACTGCTCGGAGTGTAGCGTTGGTATGAGGTAATTCTCCCTTCCCATCTTATTCAGATCGCTCGGCGCTGGTGCTATAGAGCCACGCGCAGTCGCGCAGATGACCGTGAGGCAAGGCAGACACTCCATGCCGACTGGTGTAGCGCCTCTCCACTCTTTCAAGGCGAATCTCAAGCTGAGCCTTTGTAACTTGGGCATTGCTCCTTCCTCGAAGCTCAGGTATGCAGTGATGTCTTCATCAGAATCGAACATAACGCTCTCCAGAACCGGGAATAACCCAGTGCCGACCATGACATTGTCTTGGGAAATTTCTGACACACGTAACACGATAGAGACGAGGGATGAAAGCTCTCCAAGAACCCGAACCTCATCACTCGATAGGTGCAAGACACGCAGATAGAGGATGCGGAGGCAGCGCAGTTCACCAATCCATTTGGGAACTCTATTGCACATCCATCCTTCCAGATCGAGTTCCTCGAGATGGGGAGGAGGATCAGATAATGAGTCCAGCCGGCTATCTGAGCCATCTGATTCAGTCTGGCATCGCAGGCGGAGGCGCTTGAGGTTTCGGAGCATTCCAATGGATGACACCAAAGCGTCGACGCGTTCAACTGTCAAGCGCTAGCCATCAGCGGTGCATAATATCAGTTCCCTCAGACTGGTCAGCTGGCTAAGGCGTTTGATGTCATCAAGAAAACTCTCTAACATGCGCCAACAAATGAGAGTGTGGATTGATTTCATGTTTTGGATCCCTTTAGGCAGCGCTGTATGAGCATAAAGTATCAGACGAGTCAAGTTGGCCAACCAACTAATATCTGACGGAAAGCTTTGTGTGCACATGCAATTTAACTCCAAAGTTTTCAAATGCACAAGTCCTTTAATTTCAGTAGGGAGAGCTACGCTTCCTGTCCAGGCTGAAACCTTCAAATACCGCAATAGAAACAAATGGCCAATTGCAGTGAGGTCGACGGTCATACCCACATCGAGAACTCAAACAAACGCACACGTATGTATGTAAACCGTGTAAGAGGAGGTGTGTACATGGTGGATGCTCCAAACTCTGCATATGATCGAGCAAAGGTATCCGATATTGCACCGCCATCACTTGATTTCAGAGATAATCGTCAAACCTTGTACTGACTGTGCAATCTTGCCATGTCTTCATCGTTATATGCTACACTGATAAAATTATCTTTTGTAATCATGCTTAGGATCAATTCCAACATCATGTCATGTACTCTGCAATAACGTACCTCCCCATCCTTTGTTCTTTCAGGCTGAATTAGGCTTCTGTCGATAAGCTCATTGAAATAACTTTTCGCAACATCCTCAACATCAGATCCTCGCGAGCTACAGATAAAATCTTCTGTTATCCATTGCTGAACTAGGTCATCACTCTCGTTCACACGATCTGTATACATTACAAGGTACAAAATACATGGTCGGAGATGAAGAGGAAGATGCATGTAACTGAAAACTGGCCTCAATGCGAATCAATGTGAATACAAATTTATACTGAACTTTTTTATTTCTCTAGGTCTTATTTCCCGCACGTTACATTATTAGAAGTATTTTTTTATTCGCATAGTTTAACAACATATCTTGGCAATATTAATAAATATAGTTCGGTGTGTTTCCATTGCAAATTCATTGAAAAGAAACAGTAACAAATTCTATTTTAGAACTATTTTTTCTTCAATACATAATATTTGTAATTTGTAATTATATATGGTAAATATTTTTAAAGATTACGATCTAATAAATATCTTAATAGTATTTTCTAGTGTATGATTAATTAATTGTCTTACAGAAACTAGTAGAGTATAAACTGAACCAATAACACTACTTTTCATGGTAAAATAGTGTCCAGCGAGTAAAAAAATCTATATACCTATACCTAATATATATATATATATATATATATATATATATATATATATATATATATATATATATATATATATATATATATATATATATATATATATATATATATACTCCCGGGTGTAACTACACCCACGTCTCATATACCACATTACGGAAGTATTGCTCATACTTTATCGGTTTGAGTATGTTCATATACTATATCTAAGATACCCCAAAACAAGTTTCATGAAAAATTTGCAACTGTCCTAATATTTTACACTATATACTCGAAATATCGATATATGTGCATATAAAAGAGAAGTATGTAGAAATTTTCTACATACTACCAAAAAAGAAGTATCTATAGTACTAAAATAGCATTATATACTCCATACTACATATTACATACCTCCCGGTATGATAGATACTTTATACATGTGTGAAACACACGTGGGTGTAGTTTCACCCAGGAGTAGTATGAATATGTATATATATATATATATATTATATATATATCTATACCTAATAATAAAAGCAGTAAGGTTTCTGCTCAAATTTTCGTCGACCATTTTTTTGGACGGTTTTACCCCTACCAGTTTATGATATTTACCCACCACTGCCACCGTTAAGTTAAAAAACGTTTCGTGAAAAGTTCTGTACTGCCCCATGTGGCTTCTCTCTCCTCTGTACTGCCCCGCGTGGGCATGGCTTCTCTCTCACCCTGCGCTCTTCTCCAGGCTTGCACGGCCCCGCTCTGCTCCGGCACCGCCGTCGCCCCGCCGGACCTCTGCCTCTACAAGTCGTTCTCTTGGGCGTGGGGACGACGCGCTCGCCGCCGATGAGCGATACCGTTGGTCGTGCCCAACAGCACCCGCGACACTCTGCAGGAATCCCTACCGCGTTGACCACCAGTGCTGCCACGGATTCGTCGCCCGCGGCACGGCCGCAGCACATGCGCCTCGCCGGATTCGCTGGCGTCGGCAGCACCCACACCGCCTCGGATTTTCCCACTGTCTGTAGGCAGCACACACGCCGCGTCGGATCACCAGCCCCCGACGGCGTTTCATCTCTCGAGTTCTTCTCATGGCTGGCGGCCGGGTGGCCGACGGTGAACGACCCCGACAACTTATTGCCCCAGCCCCGTACGTTGGCTTGGAATCGGTAACCGGAGAATAGTAGCGGTTGGGGAGGAGCTAGCTCACCCGATTGATGACTAGATGCAGGGGAAGACGGAAAACGGGGCGGATGCAGCGGCTGATGGGCTCGCCGGATGAGAGCCTGCTCGCTGTTTGCTCGCCAAATTGGCACAGCTGCTCGTATGTGTTGTATTTGGGGATGCAGGAGCAGTGGATAAGCTCAGCGGCATGGCCTACAGAGGATCTGACTATATCTGTCGGTAGCGCATGCAGACCAATGGTACATGGTGGAATTTTAGTTTGCTTATCTGCTGGTGCGTGTCCAAGGCAATTATGTAATCAATCTTTGCATTTCTGATTCTTGAACGTCCTGTATAGTCGTTTTGAGATTCAATTCTTTGATGCAGTCGTCTTCGACAATTCTCACACATCCAACCTTGCTGACCGAGTGCACATATTCAAAACGGATTTTTCTCTCCCGTTGCAACACACGAGCATACTTACTATTAAAACTTAAATAAATTGTGGTTTTATTTTCTATAATATTTATACATTATACGAATTATAGGTTGATTTTTAGGAAAAACAAAGCCACACTAACGGTTTTCGTAAAATGTATAAACTTTAAATAGTACAAGGAGTACAAATTTGAACAGTTCACGAGGATGAAGAAAATAATGGAGGTGAAAATATTTATTCCGCTCTTTTTTTTTATCCGTTGTGCTATACATCATCCATGTTGATATTGGTTGAATTTGATGAGAATCCGTCGACAAAAAAGATGTCGTGTCAGTGTTGGAATTGATGATTATGCATTTGACCGACGCGAATTTTTTCTCCGGGGCATTTTACTACTAAGCCTTCTGCCCAGATTTTCGTCGTCCTTTTTTTGGACAGTTTTGACCTCCCACCAAATAACATATTACAGCGTTGCCACCGCTAAAAAAACGGTTCGTTGAGCCAGCACAATCGATCCCCTTCCCCAGTGCGACCCGGACGCCTCCGCCGATGGCTGTGGTGACTGGGTCCACCGCGCGCTCCACCGCCCGGAGAAGGAGGACGCTGACGAGGCCAGCCGGTCCACGTACTCCCGGAGCCACCCGCGCGACCCGGACGCCTCCGCCGGCACCCCGTCCGACGCGATTCATGGGTCCGTCACGGAGGTTGCAGACGGCGCCCTTGGACGGCCAGCAGGCGGAGGGGATGGAGGAATTAGGGGGCGGTGGTGAGGAGGGAGGGAGGTGAGGACCTTGCTCGCGTCCACGCAGGCGCTCCTCGACTCGCTCTCGGGTGACCGCCGCGGCACGCCGCTGGAACCCGTGCGCCTCAAGGCGGGCGTTCCTCCGTTTCCCCGTCCACTCAACCGGCTCCGGATGCGGCGAGTTGGGCGAGTTTGCGTCCTTCGTCGCCCTCCCGCATCCGCGCTCTGTCGGCTCCCTGTCGTCACCGGCACGCCGGTACGTACCTGGTCCCCTTCGGCGTCAAATTCCGGTCCTAGGTGCCAATTGGATGGCCGGGCTAGGTTTCGCCGATTTCTCTGGACGAGCTCGTCGGCGTGCTTCGATGCGGGCGACCTCTGTGTGGTGAGCGGAAGGTGGCTGGCATCGGGAGCGCTGTGCTAGGCTTCGTCGTGCTGCTTCCACTCTTTTCTCGCGTGAATAGGCGATGCCACCAAGGCCCCTGCTCTGCCAGAGCGGGCACCGTCGCCGGATTGCATGATATCCCTGAGGAAGTGGCTGTTTGTTGATTTACTGCGCTATAGTAGCTGGGATCTGTACTAACGAATTGGCTGTTTGTGTTACAAGATTGGACTCAGAGATCCAGATTCAGAGCGAGGAAAAGATGCAGCCATGTTGGCATCGATGGTTGCTTTGCCTTCAAACAAATTTTCAGCTAAAAACTGCTTATTTTGTATCACTAGGGGGTATCTCGGGTTGACATGAGCAGTAAGTTCTTAAGGTTTCGTGAGATATGCTGCTATTTTGCAGGACAGCTTCAGTACAACACTCACACCGCCTGATTTGGATGTACTTTGTGGCCTGGCTATAAATCATTCGAAGGGAACACACGATTGCAGGGAAAGACAAATGGTGATACCTGAGAATCTTGGTGTTCCAAGCAGTCAACGATATGGGTGTGATTGATGATTTCGCCTAACTGAAACACAAATTCAGACCTTACCACATTTGGATACTTCCAATAAAATTGGACTGTTACAAAAAAAAAAAACTCAAAGCCAAAAAAATGTGGCACCGTACCAACATACGGACTTTATGAATTATGACGTCTCTAGGATTTTGAAAACAAGAACGAGAATTAAGATTTTATTAAACTAATTTAAACTGATTACTTAAGAACGAAAGATAAAAATTATGAATTATTGAAGATGTCAAATTCTAAGGTTATATTTTACATAAACTTGCTTAGTGTGAAAGATAAAGGAGTTAATAGGGCGTGGCAAAAATCGAAGATTTTTTTCCTGTCATCCTCTACACAAATCGATGTCCACCTCGGTGAAAATAAATGAGAATTCGTCGATGAACTCTTAGTTGCCGCGTTGTGGACGATGATTACGAGTTTGAACGGCTGTAATTTTTCTCCGGGCATTTTTACTAGTAAATAAAAAGTGTGCATGTTTTGTACTCGGTACTGAAACAATAATACTTATATTAATCACAAGTGGAAAAAAAGGTTTGAATTCTATTATGTTTGGTATGTAAATTTATTGTTTTATATGCTTCTATGTAATGTGATTGCTATCATCTGGAGTGTACAAGTCCTCTGCTAGTTTATGAATACAATTTTGTTGCACCGAGTTAAACATAAAAATCTAATTAACATAGATTCTTCTAAACCAACAAGACTCACTGTAATGCGAATAACATGGTAAATAAACATGTTGTCGCCGGTTATATTAGCTTGTTATGTCGTCATAAGATGCTCTTGGTTCGTATCTGCTCCCGCAAATTAACCATTTTATTATATTAATATACTCTCATCTGTCTCAGACGTCACACATAATTTTTCAATCTTTACTATCATTTAAAGCTCAATGGGTAGTGATGGTCGTACGTCCTCCAATCCCACTCGAAGCATGGCTTGAACCGTGACAAGCTAAGAGCATCTTTAGCAGATCCTCCATTAGCCCCGCATCCGTGTAATAACCACCAATCTGCAGTTTTGGACGAGTAAACCGCAAAGATCAGATCCCGCATCCGAACCACAAACCACAAATTATTTGCAGGCCATCCGGTTCCGCGCCTCCGAGACACCATATTCTCAGTTTTCCCAACCCTCCCGAGCGCGATCCGCATCCGCCGAAAATCAGTTGGCGCCAAGGACATTTCTCCCTGCCCCCATCCACCGAAATCGGTTGGCGCTAAGGACATTTCTCCCTTCCCCGAGAGCTCTCCCGCTCCGCCGCCGCCGCGCGCCGCCTCAGATCCCGGCCGCCACAAGCCCTCCCTCTCGAATCTGCCCGACGGAAACGCTCCTGCCGCGAAAGGCCTGGAGGTTGTAGACGGTGGACAGCATGTCGCCGCACCACACATGGTCGCCCTTCGACTAGAACAGTCGTCGGCACAGCAAAGCACGCCCATCTGTCGTCATCAGGTGGCGAGCGACGATGCTTTGCACCCAAGGATGGCGAGGATGAACTCGAGAAAAGCCGCCCTTCGACGAGAAGATAGGGAGGCGGCCGCCTCCCGGAGTCAGCTCGGCAACCGCAGGAACCTCCAGATCCGTTCTTCTCCGCGACTCTCCAACCCCTCCCCTCACTGACACGGCCGGCCAGAGCGAGAAGAACCAAAAAAGCAGCAGAGGAGGACGAAATCCCCTACCTTGAGCTTCACCTTATTAGAAGTGATGCCGGTCAGATCCACACACGCCAGCACCAACCACTATGGCCGGCTACCACCGCAACAACATGGCACAACGCCAAACGCCATACAAGATAGAAAACAGGAAAATCGAGATCTACAAGTGATATACACATTGGAGAGAGGGGGCAGATGTCGATGGAGATGGTCTTAGACAGACTATGGAAAAGGGGCCGACGGAAAGCTATTTTATTTTTAAAGAACGGACTATGGCACCCGAGCTCACTGGAGCTCGGATTTAAAAAATTAAACGGTACTTCGAGTTTTCAAGAAATCCTAATTTCTGAACATGATTATGAAGACTTGGTAACCTAGAGAAAAATAGCAATTTTTTGGCAATGAAAAGGTGTACAAAACTCTTTATCTCGTACCGAAATTTTCTCTTTTACGTCGCCGACATGCAGCATGTTTTTAAACGAAGCTTCTGCCGTGCGTAATATGCATCCGTATCTGTATATTGTTGGTTTATTTTTCTACCTAGAAGTAGGATTTTCGAATTTTATGAAAAACGAAACCACTGATTTCCAAAGCGTACGTGCTCCGAGTCCGACCGACGTAAGAGTCGGTAAGACTCTTCCGAGTTTGCCCCTGAGCCCGGCACCATAACAATCACCGATCCAATCCGTCACCCCTAACCTCTCGCTCGCTCGCGATTAGGGTTTCCGCCGCCGCCGCCGCCGCCGCTTCCGTCTCCGTCTCCGCATCCGGCCAGCCGTCTCCCGCGAACCGCCGCTCGCCGCCATGTACGGGCACCGCGGGTAAGCCAAGCCTCCTCTCGGAACCACCCCCCTCGGGTTGGGGATTTTTTTTTTCTTCCAGTAAATCTGCCCGTCCCCCGCGGGTTCACGATTCGCGTGCCGTAGCTTTGCTTACCCGTCGATTTCCACATAGCCAGCTAGAGATTTACTACCGTGCTTGGCGTGAGGGAACCTGTTGTTTATTTCGAACCCGTCTGCTAGGCTAGTATTCGTCTTATTCTTCCGTAAGAACCTGTGATCTGAAGAGATAGCCTGTCAAGAGGGTGTAGGCTATCCGCTTAGAATTGAACGTGGATGAAAGACCAGTTGATAAGTGATGGGATATGTTGAGAACTCGATGCTAGATAGGTGTTGACATTAGTAAATTACTAAACGCACTTGATGGGCTGGAAAATAATAAATTCTGCATGCTGGTGCTTAATCTGTTAATCTCAGTTGTTAGTTGGTATTGCTAACTCTCGGACTGCGACAAGATTATCTGGTTACTTAAACTGCATGGTGTACCATCTATCTGTTGAGGTTTACCTAATACAAGTTGTAATTACCTGAATTGAAACTGGTTATAAATTTCCCCCACTTAGATTAGCTTCGAATTATTGGATAGTTTGCTGATCGGTTAACAAGTATGAAATCAAAGCCATTTTCTTCTGCTATGAATAGAATATACGTGCCTCCTCTGTTTCAATATAACGAATGTTGTCTATGCGTTTGAATTCTGTTTTACCTTTTAGATTTATTATTTTCTGCGCAATTTACCTTTTATGTATTTGGGCTATTTTATGAAAATGGGATTGAGAGATGGGGGTATCTTCTCCTTTTTTTTTGGGACTGGATTATCTGAAGGGCAATGATGGGAAGCGGGGGGGTTTCGGATGGGTACGAGGGATCAAAGAGGCCACGAATGATGGAATCGAATCCATACTTCGCAGTGAACGCAGGGAGTCCGCTGGATATCTCAAAGAGGGCCAGGATGACGGAGCCAGGCCCTCCCTATTTTCCAGCCATGGGCAGCAACGCCGGTGGCAGCGGCACCGGCTTCTACCCTCCCTACAGCGGCAACTTGGCTGGTGCAGGGGCTAGCGGTGGCCTCCAGAACTTTCCAGGGGTTCGTCTGCGAGGGCTCCCTTTTGACTGTGAGGACCTGGACATCGTCAAGTTCTTTACGGGGCTGGACATGGTGGACATCCTCCTCGTTCATAAGAATGGCCGCTTCTCTGGTGAGGCATTTGTTGTCTTCCCTTCGTCCATGCAGGCCGAATTTGCGCTGCATCGCAACAGGCAGAACATGGGCAGGAGATATGTGGAGGTGTTCAGATGCAAGAAGCAGGAGTACTACAGTGCAGTAGCTTCTGAGGTGAACCAGGGTGGTTTCGTCGACTCGGAGTACCGGTACACCCCACCTCCTCCCACGCGCCCCAGGAAGCCGGCTGAAGACAAGAGCAGCATGGAGTACACTGAGGTACTGAAGCTGCGTGGGCTCCCCTACTCTGCTACCATCGAGGACATCATCAAGTTCTTTGTGGAGTACGAGCTCACAGAGGAGAATGTGCACATTGGATACCGCTCTGACGGCAAGGCCACTGGTGAAGCCTTTGTGGAGTTCCCAACAGCTGAGGTTGCAAAGACGGCCATGTGCAAGGATAAGATGACGATTGGGACGAGGTACGTGGAGCTGTTCCCATCAACCCCAGAGGAGGCGAGCAGGGCGAAATCGCGAGGCAGGCAGTGACATGTTACCACCAGATGCTGGATCCTGGGCGGCTGAGCATCCGCATTGCGTTCGAGTTTAGCTTTTTTTCATGCTTAATTGTATCGCTGTTGGATCATGTTAGTTTGTGCTCCTGTTACTTCTACTTGCTGTGGTGACTTTATGATCAGGACCAAACCGCCTCTTGAAAAAATTGGTTGTGTATGAGATGCTTCGCTGAGCTTGTAACTGTTACGATAAATATACTTATTGAAAGCACTTGTACCGTATGGTATCCTTTTATTTTTCTTCCGTGGATAAATCTGTAACATTTTGTTGACGCATGAGAAGATTATGCACTTGTTGATGTGGCTTTTGGTTACTCATGCAAAATTCTTCGATTCCTATTGTTTGGGAATGAGATGACGGATTGCTGCTGATTCAACTGAACATGTATGTAGACCTGATAGTAGTAATGCTTTCCTTACATTCTTGTTTTGATCTGGAGTACTACACCATGTATGCTGCTGTTGAGGACATCTACCTACATGGATGTGTGTCTTGTTTTGATCAGGCGGAGGAAAGAATTCGGCAATTTTGCCTGACCTCGTCTCCGACTTACATGCAGTGCTTGTTCTGACTCTGGCTTTTCTACATAGTGTAGCGCACTGAAAAGAAGAACTACATCTCTCAGAGTTGTGAGCAAATAGAGCGGTGCACTGGAGCCAACAGGGCTTGTGTATTGAATCTGGAAAACAACATCTCAGAAGACGAAGGTCTGGCTTCGATCAGACCCAGCAACAGAGAAAATGCAGGCTCCGTAGGCAGCTGCCTCTCATTAGTTTAGTTAAGCATGAACATTATTGGCAATAGTTGTCGTTTCCGTTGGGAAGCTTAGACATTAGTACATGCCACACTCTGTATTTTTCTGAAGACTGTATTACATTGAAGAGACGTAACCATCTCGGAGCACTCGTCTGTCTCACTGGCACTGACACTGGAAAAAGCAAGCAAACTGCATACCCTAACATCTATTGTTAGTTCCAGATCAAATGAACGAGTATTTTTACCCAAGCTGGATAAGAGCAGAGAACCATCTGGCTCCTGCATACCAGAAAAATGACACGCTGTTAGTAGACAACAAGTTGTTCCCTGCCAGATTGGCGATAAACCGATAACACCGACGTAATGCTCAGCCCTGTACTTAGTTCCCACACTGTTCATATATAGGAACCAAATCATACAAGCAGTCCTAACACGACTAAGCATAAAACAAAAGAAGAGAAGAAAATAATAATTATACAACTGTTTGGGAATGAAATGGATGTAGTCCTGCTGTTTCAGCTGAACATGTATGTAGGTCTGATGTTAATGTTTGCCTTGCGATGTTGTAACTACTTCACGATGTACACTGCTGATGAGGACATGAATATGTGTTTCGTTTTGCTCTGGCAAAGGAAAGAAGATGCATTTATCCACCTCGTCAAATTCCAGTATGATTCTTCTGATCTGCACGACCCACTGACTGGAGATGCACACGCAAATCCTTCGTGCAATCCAAATAACAGTGAAACTGCCAGACGGAAATTAGAAGTAGAAACGTGAATGCTTTGGTTTAGCATCAGAATCTTTTCAGGAATGCATCTTGTCAAAAGGTAGACATCCAACAAGAAGAGAAGAATTTCCAGGACATGCATCTAAATGCTACATCAATGCTTCCATCAGGGACAAAATTTCTGCAGGCCCTTGATGTACATCTCTCTATTGCTAATGCCACGATTACTACTAATCCGAATGATAAGTTTATTTCTTGAAGGTGCAGAATTGGAGCCATCCAGAGCTCTTGCCCAGTAATTGTTCTTGTCAAGGTTTAGAAACTGCGACATTGCACCAATCAGCAAAATGCTTAACTGATGCATCCACTAGACTGCCACATAGTCCAGACCCAGCAATGGCAGCACAACGGTTACACATTTTCATAGCAGGTTCTTTGTTGATGCAAATATCAATCTGTAAGGTCTTGTAAGGGGCATATGAAATTCTCGACTGGACATACAGAATCTGTCAACCTCCTTTATCCTGGAAATTTCTTGCAGATGCAAAATTGGAGGTATCCAGAGTTCTTGCCAAGATTTACACCCTGATATCTTGCGAACGTGCTACATGTTAGGAATAGGTAAAATGCAAGAACTGGTGTCCTCACCCAGATCCGGAACCAGCAGCATACATGAACTCCTCAGAGGCACAGGGCACACCTAGACCTTCAGCGCATGCAACCATCTCATGTGAGAGAAGATATCTGTTGCTCTCAGTCTACGTGTTAACACTTTCCCAGCAGTAGATGTCGCAAAGCCTCCGTAGCATAGTGGTAGTGCGTTCCCTTCGTAAGGGAAAGGTCGTGAGTTCGATCCTCACCGGGGGCTGTTTTTACTCATCTTTGTGCAAATGCTATCTTTTTTACCTCATCTTTCTTCAGATCTCTGATGCAAAATGCAATCATAGGGTACACATGCTTTTCATTCATGCCCCAGCTTCTCATCTGTTTTTCTTGTCTCTCTTGGATGATAAGATGAATACTGTGCCATCATTCTCCCTAGTCGCGTTCTCCTGTTTGCGTGTCACATTCTGTCAGTTCAACCATACCCTTGTGAGTGAAATCCCAAACTATTCGGCAGGACTGCCTGCAACCCTGTTGTCAAATTTTTTTTTTTCTGGATCTGAGAGCAGGAGTGGGACACCAACCCTGTGGCCAGATCCAAGGACCAGTTCTTTTTCCCCTCTGAAATCTGAATGTTAGATATAAACGAACACTGTTTGTTCTGCATTTTTGTCTGGGACAGACAAGGTTGAGCTTGGCATGTGAATTTAAGTCAGCAAGCGAGCAGATCAGACACGCCAATTCACCCAAGGGGATAACAGCAGGGAGGGAAGCTTCTCTTGCCGGATCAAAGGAAGAGATAACAGCTGGGGATAAGATCAGAATTCAGAGGATAACAGCAGGGAGAGGATACGATCAGAATTCACCCAAGGGGATAACAGCAGGGGATAAGATCAGAATTCAGAAAGCACTTCTCTTGCCAGATCAAAGGAAGAGAGAGAGAGAGAGAGTTTTTTACACGGACATGGTTAACATCAGAAACATCGCCCCCATGCATGCTGCATTCGGTTCGTTTTCATCAGCAGCAGCACAAGTACATCATCAACTAGTTACATTGCAGTGCCGGCCAACATTGTTCTTCTTGTTATTAGAAATATACACATCCAGCTGAAAGCAGTGGTGGGCAAAAGTTAACGGAACGCTGGAAGAGGCTCCAGACAGTGCTCCTGCCGCGGCCCAGGCCAGCGAGCTGCTTCTCAGGTCTAGTGCCGGATCACATCGCGGCGTAAGAAGTCGACGCCTCTTCCTCAGGTACAACCGGCTCCTTGAGCTTTCCTTGCGTGAACCTCCTCAGCATCTCGAGGGAGGCCTTCGGCTGGTCCATCGGGACCATGTGGCCAGCATTGTGAACCTGTGTTTTGTGCAGACAGACAAACAGATTAATTGCCAGTAATTTACGCGGGCCGTGTACCTAGACTCGGCTTCTGTTTGTCCTTGATCTACTAGTATTTAAGTAGTATCAGTTGGCTCTTGCTAGCCTAAAGTTATGACCTGGCTTTATTAGGCTATATCTCAATCGAGGCATATTACTGCTGCATGAGGTTTTCTTTGAATTATGCATGGAACAACTTCCTTTGAATTAGCTTTGGAGCAATGAGAACCAATATAAAGGGGAAAAAACACTTGAGCACAAACCTTGAGGAAACTGAGTGCCCCATGGCTCTTCAACACTCCAGCTTGGGCGTTATCTACCAAGAATGATGACTCGGCAGACGCTGCAAAGTCTTTCTGGCCAGACCATTCCATGGAGTGGACCCACCTCGAGTTTCCTGCTCATAACAGTAAATTGATAAGTTAAAATACTAACTGCAAGCCCATAAGATAAGCTGGAAATTAAGAACATAAGGATAACCAATATAAATTGTATTTAAAACATTATTACGTTAAGTAGGATTCAAAAATGGGATACGTTTTTTTCGTCCTCTCAAACAAAAGCACAAGATGCTAAACTATTATGCTAATTATGGCTTGGAGAGTGGTGACGATGGAAAATGGGCAGAAATATAGTCAATAGGTTACTAGTGCTAAATGGAGCTATTTGCAGTCGTTAAAAATGGAGCAAATGCAAAAAATGACTCTAAAAAGCATATTGGCCCGATAATATTCTTACCAAGCCAATTGCAGATAAGGTCATATTCCCCAGCATATATAAGCACATTAATCCCATCTTCGAGCATAGCAGGGATGCCGACTTCCAAATTCCTCATCCAGTCTGTGAGCATGGCTTGGTAAACCGAAGTGCTGCATGAGACAAATTCAATATCGCCCACTCCGATTGCCTGTCTGACTGCTTTATCACCAAAGAACTTCTCCAAGTTTGAGAAGTCATAGCAAAGCTTCCCTTCGCACTCTTTCCTAATGTCATAATACTGCAGAGAAGCCATAATATGTTTCAGTCTTAGTTAACTGATGCTGCTGTTAAATTTAACAACAAGTTCTTACTTACATTCTTTGTCCCAACAAGCTTCATGATGGAGTTGAAAATAGAATTGCAGACCATATATGCTGCCATACAAGATGATTTCCCATTTGTACCTGAAACGTCAGTTGGTCGTTAGTAACGGTTTCTTTTAATTTGAGGAGATCCCTGTGATGTGATTTGAATGCATTGGTTGGTAGAAAATAGTCCTACACAAGATTTCGAAACTTTTCTAAAAACATAGGTAACAACTAACATTAGTCAACCTCATTATACCCTGGGTTTGTTCAACTATCAACAAGCATGACACTTCAAATATATATATGTCTGTCTCAGGCAATGGCATAGCAATGCTCTTTTCTTCACAATTTATTACAAGGAAAATAAATAATTTGTATAGATTACTGACCACAAAGTTTAATTGCAAATTCACATGGTGGGATGAACTTGTTGATCCTTTCATAGTCAGATTTCTGAATTAGGTTCATGTCCAATGCATAGTCTGTGTAGGCTTTGTATTGGATTGCTGGATCAGTGAGGCCATTACCAATTGCAAATCCCTATAAGAAATAGAGATGCACGTTAACAAATTATTAATAGCCAATAGAGAGTAAAGGCACAGAAAACTTCGGTGAGCATCTTGCCTTGAAATTTATGTGAATTCCCTCATTTGCTTTGTTTCCTTGGTGAACGCGACTTGCAAATGCTGGAATGTAGTGCCCAGCATAAGATTCTCCAGTTATAAAGAAGTCGTTCTTTACAAACTCCGGGTGCTTCTTGTAGAAAACCTGCAATGCAAGTAAAGAACAAATTATTACTACACATTAGTTTTCTGTTTTGACTTAAGTCGACAAATCTAAATAACCACCAGGCTTTTAGAACAATAGAAAGCTCTGTTACACCGTACTTCTTCATCTGGTCTGATCTGAGGGCTAAATTGTTTGGTAAATAATCATTTATCACCTCTACAAAGCTATGCAGTCAAACTTTCCATATCCATACTTTTGCCTAAGCAAGTTCCCAATTCAAGCATGAACAATTTCTGCAGTATCGGAGGACGTGCAGTTCAACCGCAACATATCAGGCATGGGTACCAATTCGCACCACTATCCACGAGAGAACCCTGCTGTGTCTGTAACCCATGTTATGGTTATCTTACACTAGAATATTCGGCTTCTTGATAAAGTACTATTGAATAAATTAACCAACTTTCTATAGTATTGTATTAGTAATTCAGATGCGATTGGTAGAATAAACAAGAAGAAAAACACATCGGTTGTAAGGATCAAAGATAGTACCTGGAGAAAGTCATATAGGTCATTGCTGACCCCTGTCTCGTCATGCCGAGTATCGCGGTCATCGGAGCTGTAGCTAAAGCCAGTTCCAGTGGGCTGATCGACAAATATGATGTTTGAAATCTGCAGGCAGGCAGCAAGTAACATCAGCACAGGAGGGGGCACAAGAACAGACGATACTCTGTCCAGGAGCTGACTGACTGCAGACCAAGACCTTGAAGTTGACCGTATCGTCAACTTCGCTTATTAATTGACCTTATTATAGCCTTATAGTTATATAGTGGACTAATTTTTGATTCATTAGTCAATGCAATTAAAATACTTCAGTTCAGACGAGTGGCTCTCACCAAAATCAGGCGACTATTTTCAGCGGTTATTACGTGCTAATTAAGTAGGCAAGCACTGATTTCTTTCTTTCTTTCTTCACGCAACGCATAAAGCATGAAAATGAAGCGCGTAATCTGGATCATCTACCAGTGATTAAAACGCATCCAAAATTTAGAATTTAGTGGATCTGTAGTACAGTAGTACCTTGTCCCATCCGAACTTGTTCCAGACGAGGGACATGTTGTTGGCGATGGTGAATGGCCCGTTCTCGTAGAAGACGGCGAGCTCGCTGCTGCACCCCGGCCCTCCGGTGAGCCAGATCACCACGGGGTCCTCCTTCTTGCCCCTCGACTCGAAGAAGAAGTAGAACATCCTGCAGCCACGATTTATTTTCGTCTTAGTAAAAAAAAATCAGTTCCAAGAACTGTCCCCGTCGCCGACGCGCCGGCCCGCCGTTACAAACTACAGTAGCGGGAAAAAGATTCGGAATTTGGCGCAAAATTGAAACGAATCCGCGTCCAAAGATGAGGGATCGGCCGGAGCTAGCTAGGGACGGCGGAGCAGAGGCCGGACCTGGCGTCGTGGGTGTTGGGGAGGCGGTAGTAACCGGCGTGGTGGCCGAGGTCGCCGACGCCCTCGGGCAGCCCCGGCAGCGTGACCCGGCGCTCCAGCAGCTCCCCGGGCGCCACGTTCCCGGCGCCGACGCCCCGTCCCGCCTCCTTGGGCAGCAGGTTGAGCGCGCGGATGAGCCGCTCCGCCTGCGCCCCCGGGAAGCTGGCGTCCGGCGGCAGCCGCAGCGCGTCCGCCGCCGCGAGGCAGACCACGAGCAGCAGGAGGAGGACGCGCGGGGGGGCCGTCGTCGTCGCCATCGTGGTGGTGGTGGAGCGGAGAGCAGCGGCGGTTTCGTGGGGGATTTGGTGGAGGTTTCCGCTCCTTCTTCTCTCCCGGAGAGGATTTATAGCGCGCGTTCGTCGTGCGTTGGTGCTTGGAACGGACTGCTGCTGCTCGACTGGTGCTCTGTTCTTTACTGAACAAGACTTGGCTTTGCTTCGAAGCGACCTCTGAATTCTGATACGAATCAGCGTCTTAATTTGTATGATCTGACTCACGTAATCCTAATCTCATCCAAATTGACACGGCTTATAATAAAGTAAAATAAGACTTTGAGATACACGGAATTATGTGCTTACCATCATGTTTTTACACTTCTTATTATTTCAGGTAATTTATGTTTATTGTACGCTAAGTGTACTCACACTTTACTGCTACGAATAGTGTGGCATGTCGACCTTCGTTATCTTACTCCAGTAATTAATATTGTTTCGTTTAGGGTCCGACAGGCACAGCGAGGAACACGAACTAAAATCCGTTTGGTTGGTTAGACGACCGCATGGGCAGCCGAAGAATTTGAACTCTGAATCTCGTGCCACTCTTGGTGCATTTGAACTGAATCTGTTTTGTTGGTGCGTAGCTGCTGTCACTGTCGGTTGCGCCTTCTTGGAGCTTCCTCCTTCTCGCTAGATACGATCTAGCTTCGTGTTGAAAGCTCCCACAAGCCACAACCACCGTCCACCGATGGCTCAGTCTGTCACTCAAACCTTTTTATTACAGATTAATTTTGACCTGTAATCTTTAGCCTTATTAGGTTTGGCTTGGGAGGCTGGAGAAGAAACATCTCACTGAGCGCCTCCTTAACCGATCTGAATATCCGGACACGCACCGGTTAGCTGAAATTATCGGGGACACCACAAGGATGATGTATATCTTGAGGTAGAGTGCACGCGTTGCATGATTTGCAGGGTTCCTTGCACGCATGCAGCGTTTATTGATTCATCCATCTCTGGACTGGATCACGGATTAATTCAGTCCGTGATCGATCGAGCTGCAGATGTTGCTTCGCTTCCGCTTCTCGCAAAACACAGCGGATGTGGATTGTGGAGTAGGAGTAGTACGTCATATGCCGCCGCACCAACACTAACAAAAATGATCTGGGATGAGAGACAAGGCAACATATAGACGAAAAGCAACTGCCAAACTCTCACTCTCATTAACATTCGCCTACCATACACCGTCATTGTTAACGTTACAAGGAATGTCTGCCCGTTTTGTAATATGTTGATCAAATAAATTTCTGAAACATTACAAACTCATTCATTAATGGAAAAAGTAGGTGACACTACTATACTTTACTCTTATATTATATATGAGGTTTTTTTTTTACCACTCACTAATGTGTGAGAAGAGGAGTGACTCACGCCCTCGCGTTTTTCCATGTTTAACTTGGTTATCTGATATCCCACCCATTAACCGGTATATATGTTCTCTTTGTATCTTGAACATCTTGTTTTGCCCCACGCTTAGAAACCTATCCATTAGGGGTGGACATTCACGCTTGTAAGGATCACACTCCCATAACGGGATAGTTAAAATATATATTCAACACCTAAAATTGGTACATACTTTTGTGCTGGCGTTTTGGTCCTCGGGATTATACCCCTGGATCAACAGTAATTTTTTTAACAATGTTTATAAATTAAAATCTGTAATTTTTTGACATTGTACATTTTTGTTTTTAATTTTGGACTCCTACAAAGTTTCATGAAAGGAATACTTTTTTTTTGTGTCGTAGGCAAAAGAACGAATAAGTGTTGTAAAAGGTGATTTTCGAGCGCCATATTTTACACCGATCATAATAAATGCCTTTTTCCTGAAATTCTACAAGTGAACATGTACATCGCTTAAAACTTTCATATTTGTTTGACATTTGAAATGTAGTTTTATTTTGGTGCGTGAGCTGCACTCCTGGGATCCATTTTGAATTTTTCTTCTTATAATGTGGTTACTTCATTGCATTATGACCTTCTCATCGCCATTCTCACATTGTCATAATTTGTAGTTTATATCTTCCCTCATTTCTTAGTTTATATGAATGTTGGATCATCTCCAAGTGGTAACATCCTAACTATCCTACTCTACAATAGTGTGCAACCCTAGAAATTTCTTGCTCCACCAAAAAATATTTTGATCTCGACAAGTCCCCTTTATTCTAGAGTTCCTTGAGTACTTCATCATTGATTTTTCCTTGGAGATTCTTGAGTACTTTATCATTGATTTTCCTTGGAGATTCTGGAATCCTTCACAAAATTCCTACTCGCCATATGAATACTCCAGATTCTAGAAGTTTGGCACATTTTTGTGCATATTCCTCGCAAAGCGATCTGAATATATATAAGCATTAAACAGTTAAATCCCTTTATCTAAAGAAATCTGCCGAGATTAGTGCAGACGCCACCGTAATCGTCGTCTCACGGATAATGTATCCGGAGGTAGAGTGCACGCGTTACACTGCAGGGTTCCTTGCACGCAGCATCAGCGGCGTCGATTGATCGATTTCTGGATCATCATCATCATCATCACAGATTGATTTAGATTCTGGAGCACGTACGGTCTGTAGCAGCAGAGGTTGCTTCGCTTCTGCTACTCGCAAAACACTACTGACGCCGCACCACCAGAAAGAAAAAAGATCTGACGAGACAAGGCAAACTGCCAAACTCTCATTATCATTCCTTTAGCATATCACCGGAATGTGCCTCTGTCTGCCTGTATTGTAAACATGTTTTTTTTTCCTTCCCAAAACGGAGGCAAAAGATTTACCTCATTCATTCATTCATTAAGAAGAAAAAATTTGCCCCAGATCTTGCCCAAGGGTTTGGTTCTTCCACAGGGTTCAGAGAAGCGAACTCATCTGAACATGCAATTCGATGCAGACGGCCCGGAGTCATGGAGGATTTTCAGCTGGCACCGTAATTGAAACTTGAGAGCTTCAATGATAGTTGCCTCGCTTGAGAAATCATCCTTTCTGCTATTTATTTAGTGCCATAGCAAACAAATGAGCATCAAGTCTCAAATCCAGCCCCGATCACGCCCAGTTCCACGCCATCGATAGCTCGCAGCTCCACAGTGAAAGCATCATGGACTGCACTAGAACATCTTGCTCGGGCAGCCACCACTTCGCCGTCAAAAGTTGTAGCCACCCAACTCCCCAGCCTCCTTTCGCTTGACCGAAAGTATAAGATCCATGCGTAAACACTGAATTTTATGACACTATCAGAGGGAGCTGCCAACAAACAAAAGAGTGGCCCCGAACTGAATGGCCTCCTCCCCAGGTTTAACATTTCACTGGATGATGGATTCTGTCTTGGTAATAAAATGCACAAGTAGTAATCTAGTCCCTCTGTTACAAAATGGAAGATTTTTTGTTTTTGTGAAATAAAACTTGTTTGAAGTTTGACCAAATTACATCGAAAAAGTATCAACAGTCGGTGGTTCGTCAGGGCCCTGCTCCAGCACGCCAGCATGCAAGAGCAGCGCCCACATGTGGGTGATGAACTCTCCTTCTCCGGGAGAGTAGTCACACGGTGGAGCGACGTAGAGGATCATCTCTGCCCAGAAATTTGAGAGCACTTTCCATCGCAGCTCCTTGTCGATCCTCAACAACTCATTAGCAAACCGAGCGCCCAGAATGACTGGATTATTCATGTGCACGCGGTCGTAGGGGAGTCTCAATAGTATATCACACTTTTTATCCATCGTCTTCGCGCCTTGGAGTGGCCTCAAGCGACGTGCTTCTTCGATGGATTTAGCGAGTATGGATGCCGTCTCAAAGCTATGTCCGGGCAAGAGGTCAGGCAAGAAAGCAACAAGGTACGCACAGTAGTATGACAAGCCGGAGGCTGTAATAGCATATTTGGAGGAGAACTGGGAGAACTGCTCCTCAGTGCCATTGTAATTGGCAACTGTAACATCAAAGTGGTGCTTGCACATGGTTGTCGTGACGTGCCATACCAGTATGTTGTGGGTAACCATCTCGTCATCGTCACCAGCCTGACACGCCCATGAGAGCATCTTAGAGACGCCATTGCTCCTCAGTGATCTCTCTCCATGAGCTAGGTGACCTTGGTTTTGAAGGAGGGCGTCAATGATTGATTCCATCATATGTGTTGACAGATTGATAAGCTTCCCCTTCTTGCGCCCCTTCTTGGCCTTGTCAACAAGGCCCAAGGTACCATAATGAATTATATTGCTAATGTGATATGCAGCGTCCAAATCCTGGAGGAGACTGTACTGCCCGAGCCTCCTTAATGTGACCGGTACATTATCAAGAAGGTGCTTGCAAACTTCATCTACGCCATTCTCTAGGATAATTTTTGAGGACTTCAGAAATTCAATGTGCTCCCTCCTTTGGAAACGTTTTAATTTTTGTGCACTACCCAACGTAGGCCCATCATTCCACGGATTCTTCAGCTTCCTGTTGACCTTTCTTGGAACCGATAATTTTGAAACACCGAAGCACCGAACCGTTTGGTTCGGGGGAACCGAACACCCACCCCTAGTTGCCATGAACCGGAGAGGACACCAAGACTTACGCAACAGCAGAACAATACATAGATTAAACTTCGCTACGCTTTGATATAGAGTTGCATATCAGAAGCTTACTCAACACAACAAATGCATCAGCTTCTCAATTTACAACTTACGGGATTTATTCAGCCTGTTAAGGCGCTGTGCAATTTCTACCATTGTCGGTCTTAGATCCAGATCATGGTCAAGGCATTCCACAGCAACTTTTGCCAGATACTCAAGAAGCTTCATATCTTCTATCACTGCAATGTCCTTATCAAGCAGCTCAGATGATTTCGTCCCCTGCTCGTAATTCTGAATGAAATTCTTTACTAAGCTGTTATTGTCAGAATGTGAGGCCTTCTTCCTAGTAAGAAGCTCCAAAATGACAATGCCAAAACTGTAGACATCACTTTTTTCAGTCTGCAAGCCCGTTTGCAGATATACCGGATCCATATAAGTAATGTCACCTACGATGTTCTTTGAAGTCATCCTTGACATGCCAAATGTGATCTTTGGCACAAAGTTGTCACCGAAGAGTATATTTGCCGGCTTAAAATCACCGTGTATGACTGCAGAATTGTCCACTGAATGCATATAAGCTAGACCAGCAGCAGATGATGCGGCAATACTTAACCGTGCACCCAAGTTAAGAGGCACCTTGTTGTAGCTGTGAAGAAGGTCTTGGAGGTTACCTTCTGAGAACTCATAGACTAGGATAGGGGTGTCAATCTCGAGGCAACAACCTATGATCCTAAGGATGTTTTTGTGAATGCAATTAGAGCGCATAAGGACTTCATTTGTAAAATTTTCGGTGTCTACATCAGTACAATTCGTCCTCCATAATGTGACTCGTACATTATCAAGAAGACCCTTGTAAACTTCACCAAAGTCATCCTTTAAAATAATATTTGAAGTAATTAAAATTGGCTTGATGTCCCCCCCATTGAAAAGTTTTATCCGCCGCGTAGGCCCATCCATACGATCTTTTTTGTTGAAGATGTTTAGATTCTTCAGCTTGTACAGCACACCAGATTTAGAGCCAGAAATGCTTGCACCTTGTCGGATGACATTTTGCTTTGAATCTTGCGCTCCCCATAATGACCATTTATCATATAGAGCTTTATCTCCACCTTGCTGCCAATGATCTTCTCTGGGTTTCACAACATATTCCGCAGTTTCTTCTGTTTCAGCTTGTTCCCCTTTGTCCTTTCCGGGATAATCAGATGCAAGTTTTGTAGTTTTCTCTTGATAGTATTGTTCCTCAAGGAAAGTAACCTGCTGTTCGACTGATGAACTACTGATGCCAGTTTCGACGGTAGTTGCCACTTCATCAAGCCTATCAACTATATGGCGTGCAACTGGTCTCTTCTTTGGGTCCAAGTTCATGCACTCTATCCCAATCTTCATACATACCCTTATTTGCTCCAACTGCATGTCCCAATGATCTGATCCCTCCAACCTATTCATCCAGTTATCGACTACCTACAAAATTGCAACTGTATGTCAAGATCTAGATACTAAATTCTTAGTGTGTGTGTGTGCGCGCGTGTGGGTGTGTGCGTGTGTTCGAGAGAGCGCATATAATTTGAGCCAATACCTGTACCCTGTTGAAGCATAAGCGCATTCTTCATCTCGATTGATCTGTTTACCATGTGCTATGTCGCGCAGGTGCTATCTGGACCATCGATTTCAGCTGTCCAACGGCCAGGATTTAGCGTTGAAAATGCGCTGGGTCAACACTAAGTCTTGGCTGTCAGACAGCTGAAACCGACAGTAGAGGATTGCACCTGTGTGCCATAGCGCACTGCCAAAATCAACATTCCGTCTACTTCAGTTTGATCTAACAAGAAAGCTGGCCCAAAACACCTCATGCTATGTGTGTAAAGAGGTCTCGGGTGGAAGAATGTTTTGCTTAGGACAGTGCCATCTAAAAACCCAAATCTGTGAAGATCAAGGCTTCCCCGTCAAGAATCGGCGCATATACAATGCTCTGGTGCTACATACGAGAAGTTTCCCCGTGCGGCCTTATGTCCAGTTCTCTATCACAGGAACCTTCCCACCCAATTCTTCTCCTCTTCCTCTATCACAGTTTCACATGTACTACATTTTCTTCTCTTTCTCTTATCAAAATGAAACATGCTGTACAACTCCTTAAATAGACGCACGCACGGCCATACTGCACACTCTGGCCACTAACTCCACTAAGCCTACATGCACTCACGCACTAACCTGATCACTAATCCGTGCACACACACCGCACTACCTCTTTGACTTGATCTCCTCCTAGAATCACTCTGGGCACCACACGACCAGGCCAAACGGCACATGCATCTAGCTAACAAACTCCATGCACAACTACTCACCTAGATAATGACCTGCACGTCCTAATCTATTTGACCAAATCACATGGCTATGCACTAACTAACTCTCTTTTTTTTTCTCTCGGTCATGCACATAATCACTAGCATGCAACGCCTAGCTCTCCATGACACGATGACAAGATTAATTGGCTAACAACAACACGCAAAGCTATGCTGAACAAATCATTTTTTGTATATTGTCTGCCTGTCCATATTTGAATATGTGATCTGTTGAGAAGTGATTTACTGTAGTCTGTAGGCAACGTCCAGCAGCTAGCAGGTAGTGCAATTTTCTCCTTTTTAAGAATTGGAAAATGACAAAGCAAACGGATCGTCTATTCTGGCTAGCGGATTATAGTATATTAGTATTGACCTTGCTTACAGCTGAGAATCCGTCTGCGTTGACAATTGACGTAGGACACTAAGAGCATCTCCACCGGCAGTATTCGGCTCACCACCACGCGCGTTATCGCCTCGCCTATTAGGAGCGGCTCGCCACACCGGCGCTTCTAATAGGTTATTTTTGAAAATAATTAAAACGACGGAATCATTCAAACTTGCTAGATTTCGTTCACTTTTTATAGTTTTACAAAATATGAACGAAATTTAACTAAAAACTAGCCCTAAACCTATAAATCGGTGTAGAACCGGTCCCAGTGGTACGCCACCACCACGGCCTAGATGTCAAACGCCGCGTCCTACCGTGGCGCCTCCTCCTTCTCCTTGACCTCGTTCTTGACCACGGCGTCGGCTCGGGGCGGCGGCCTGCTCCTCGCTGTCGTTCTCCATGCAAGACCAGCACTCGGCAAATTCCCTCGATGTCGGCTGGACGGTGTCAAAGAACTTCTTGAGAGCCTCAACGAGGTGGAGCTGGAACAACGCCTTGGCCTTCTTGTCCGTTAGCGCTCGATGCGCCGACGGTGGTGGTGGCGACGCGGCGCTTCTTGCCGCAGCCGGGTCGAAGTCGGGGATGGTCACGCCGCTTGTCCTTCATGGCGGCGCTGACCATCCCGACTCCGTCTTTATCTTCACTGACAGCAGCGGAGGCTTGCGGAGGATCCGCCCTCCGGTTTTGGGAAGATGAACCTTGGTGTCGATGTCATCGTCGAACCCGAGCTGGAGGAGTTGCGCGAGGAGGAGAACACTGACATATGGACCGGCGTACCCACGGCTCGTGCTTGGGTGGCGCGGCATACTCGTTCTCGGCCATTACTGCGTACATGCAGCGGCCATCTCACCAGCGGCGACGCTACTTGCCGTTGTGATGCACCGGCCTTGTGGGACCCTCGTGGTCGTCGACAGCCGCCTACCGCTGTCCTCGGCGAATCCGGCCTTGTGGGCTCCTCTACACTTGCAAGATCGTCGGCTAGTTGGGGCTGTCCTCGGCGAAGTCGAGATCCACCTGCTGCGCCAGCCGTAGAAGGATGAGCACGCGCAGTCTGTCCCCCTCTGACACAGGAGCCCAACACTGAGATCGATCGTCCAGCCACTGTCACTAGGGAGACGAATCCCCTGCGGTAGGGGGGTGCGGTGCTTGTGGACGAAGGCCGCTTCTTCCTTCCATAGGAAGCTATTGAAGCTACCGGCGAATTGTAGAGAACAATGGGAGAAGAGAGAGCGGTGGTGCATGGATGCGATGTGGAGGCGCCGCACACGCTTATAAGGACTGCGGGGAGGCAAAGCGAAGGAATGAGGCGCAGGAACGTGCTGGCCGCTTATTAACGTCGCCGGTTCCTGAGGCATCGTAACTCCGGCGGTGCACGTCGAGAAGACGAGGCGAGACGCACCACCGTATCAGAAACGCATTGGAAACGACTACCCATACCCTATGTACCTAACCCTTCTAGGGGATTCCGTGTATCAGAAACCGCTCGACGACCGCAATAAATTACGTCGACCGGCTGATGAGTCGCTGACGTGTCGGGTGTCGCGCATCAGGATCCGACATGGCGTGAGTTGTCATAGTTGCCTCCACATCAGGATCTGACATGGCGTGTACACCGGCTTGTCTCCCTAGAAACAGAGCGTGGAGCGGGGTTACCAGACGGTCTATTGGGGCGCATCGGCATTTTTTTTTGCTATTGGACACGACGGTGGAGATACTTTTACGAGCCGTAATGTGATTTCATTACTATGTCTTGTGATTTCATTACTATGTCTTACATCACCGAGGCTAATGCAATGTGTTAATTAAGCAATCAATGTTGTCTAAATAAAATTGGGGTGCTAAAAATAGAAGATGCCCTAGAGTAATGTGGTTGTCCGAAACATGATTTCTCTATGGTCAGTTAAATATATAGTTCTTTGAAATCTATCCTTTGACATTGAGCAAACACTTAACTTAATCTTACCTTTTCATCTTCCGTATACCCTTTCTTTCCCGTGAGTATCTCCAAGATGATAACGCCAAGACTGTATATGTCTGAAGCAAATGCTACTTCTCCACTGAAGAATTCCGGTGCCAAATATCCCCTACAAATAGATATATAAATTCCAGTCAATGAATTTGCACACAACTATAGCTTTGCAGAAAGAAGAGCTTTCAAGAGGATATCTTACAGCGATCCATAAATGTTTGAAGTAAAGGCCCGGGTTTGCTCTGTGTCGAGGCACTTAGAGAGACCAAAATCAGTAATTTTGGGTAACATGTGATCATCTACCAGTATATTACCTGGCTTTAGATCTAAGTGAAGAATGCGTCTGTCGTGAAGATGAAGTAAGCCCTCACATATTCCTTTAATTATGCCATACCGCACCATCCATTCAAGCCCGCGAGATACATCTGCAGAGGAAACAAGTTTCATATTTTCATACCATACAGATACATATAATGTAATGTGATCCTCAGAAAGGAAAGAAAAACATAAAAACATAGTCAGTTGTTTGTTGTTAAAATAGGTAATGCTAAATTTATGCCCATGTGCAACTTAATCTTTTATAGGAGGTTGCTACTTCTTTTCACAAAATGGAAAAAAGTAACTTCCCCAAAATATCTAGATTCCCGATAGATTTAGACCAGGAAGATGTTCAAGAAAGCCCAACATGTGGTGGGCAAAATTATGTTAGGGACGAATTACTTCTCCAAAATATTATGTTTCTGGTGAATTTAAATTGTAGTAAGCATGATGACGAAGGGAATACCAACAGATAATCGTCTTGTAGTCCTACCAAATAGTTTGACGTTTTTACAAACCCAGAAATAAATACAAATACACTAGATATGAATACAGCTTTGAACTATATGCAAAATACTGACATGAAGTATATACAATGCATATGTTATTTAACATGCCGCTACCTCCTGAGTATTATGTAACCATATTTAAAAGCTCGCTGGATTAAAATGAATAGAGATAGAAATAGCTTGGGAGGATCTTCAAATTTCTCATTTTAAATAACTGTACTGTTTACCTGGGAGGCATGACTATGTACGGATGACATTTAGTAAGTAAACTAAATATGGTAACAAATATTAGGATCGTACCAGTAATATATTTATCGAGACTTCCATTTGGTACGTACTCAAAACATAGTAACCAATTTCGTATGTCTGCCATTACAAATTTCCCCCCGGCATCTGCAATTCTCTTCTGCGTGTCAGAACAATATCCAACGAAACGCACTATGTTTTTGTGCCTGGCCTTACTTAGACACTCAACCTCTTTGTCGAATTTATCCTCATGCAAACTAAATGTTGACAACTTCTTGACAGCAATCATCCCTTTTCCCACTATTCCCTACAATTACAATGTGTATTTGTTGGCGTTAAATTATGAGCATGCACATGTGATGGTGTCAATGTGTTGCGGATACTTATGCAGTTATGCTGACAAGACTTTATAGAGGTAATTCGTACCTTATAAACAACCGCAAACCCACCCTTGCCAATTTCATGTTCATCGGAGAAATTATTTGTTATATCTTCTAAAAGTGATAATGGCACATACGTTGGCTCTGCATTTCCATCAAGCAGCACACTCTCCAGCAGGTCAACACCTGGTCTAGTACTAGTTTCGCTATCCATTTGCAATCAATACCAAGCTTCGGTACCTTTGAAACAAGAGCAGTAATATATGCTATCATATACGAGTCCACCAAGCAAGCATGAAATACATAATGAAAAATGGGAGATCAGATTTATGCATCTCAGTACTCAATTAGTAATGTTAAATTACCTCGTCCAACAAGTGTAGCAGATTCTTATATAGTTGGCCTGATTTGATCTGGATCATTCCTTCAAACACACGACTGACTAGTATTGTATTTTGGACTAACTATACAAGCATGCGCAACGAGATACTAGGAATCTCTAAAAGAAAGTGTGCATCGATCATGATAGACAAAAACTTATTAAGATGAAATCAAAACATCGTATTAGCAGACGGGTGTTGCTAAATCGATCTAGACAAAAACAAATTAAGATGAAACCAAAACATTGTCTTAGCAGCAGGGTGTTGATAGATTGATCAAGATAGATAAAAACTCATTAAGATGAACCAAAACATTGTATTAGCAGCAGGGTGTTGCTAGATCGATCGAGATAGACAAAAACTAATTACGATGAAACTAAAACATTTTCTTAGCAGCAGGGTGTTGCTAGATCGATCGAGATAGAGAAAAACTAATTCAGACGAAACCAGGACACTGTATTATCCATCCACAGATAACAAGGAGAGAGAAGAGAGCCATACCACGACACAGCAGTCCTGTAGAACACGCCGGGTGGTGAGCAGAGATCGGTGCGGCTGGATCCCACGGTGCGTGAGATCTTGAGCTTTGAGGAAGACGAAGACCACGCGACGGTGAGATCTGGTAGCGCCGCGGCGTCAACGCTTGATGTTCTCCAGCCAGATTAGCGTGTGGGCTGTAGTAGAGCTAGTTGAGCTGCAATTATACACCATGATGGTCGTCGGTTCCACTAAACTAATAATGCTGCAATTCGCTTCGTCAAGTCGCTATAAAGAAATCGAATTGGCCATGTTCTCCCTTCTCTAATCTATTGCTGGCTATGTATTTTTTAGTTCCTGTGATGAAAATCCAAAGAACATCAATCAAAGTTCTTTTTATCTCAGCATGGACGGTGGCCTCGTGCAGGATCATTCTGTACGAGAGGGAATTAAGACGCGATAAGAAAGGGATCGCTTCCAGATAGGTAAGGCACGTATCTCATGAAGACAGGTATGCTAACCAACAATTTGTGGCAACTAACTAGCTAGTGTGGTCGTCCGCCATATTCTGTGTTTCTTTTTGCGACTAGGCCATATTCTGACTTTCATACTCCCTTCCTCTCAAAATAATTAAATAAGTGTCTTTCATTTGCGTCATAGGAAAAAGAATGAAAATGTGTTGTAAAAGGTGATTTTCGAGCACCATATTTTACATAGATCGTAATAAATGCCCTTTTCTTAAGATTCTACAAGTGAACCTAATACATGAAAATTGTACATCGCTTAAAATTTTGAGTTATTAGCTTCCCTCTGTTACATGAATGTTGGATCATCTCCAAGTGGTAACATCCTAACTATCATAGTAAAAATATTTAAGTTCTAAATATCTGTACAATAAAGTGTCCAATTCTAGAAATTTCTTGGTCCACAAAAAAATATTCTGATCTCGACAAGTTACCTTGATCCTAGAGTTTCTTGAGTACTTTATCATTGATTTTTCCTTGGAGATTCTTGAGTACTTTATCATTGATTTTCCTGGGAGATTCTGGAATCCTTTACGAAAGTCCTACTCGCATATAAACACTCCAGATCGATTCTAGAAGTTTGACACATTTTTGTGAATATTCCTAGAATCTTCCAAGTACGTACGTACGCATTGTATATCTTAACAACCCCCTTCAGTGCATCATACTTGTCCGGCTAATTACTAGTCGTGTGAGCGTGAGAAATATTGCTCCCTTGTTAGGTTTGGCTTGGAAGGCTGGAGAAATATCGATGAGCTGTACGTACGTCTCACTGAACGCTGCTAGATCTCGTCGTGAACCGATCTCAATTTGTATAAGCAGAAACCAGTTAAATCCCTTTATCTTAAAGAAATCTGCCGAGACCTTCAGAGCAGACGCCACCACCATTCAGAGCAGACGAAATCAATCAATCTGTGATGATGATCCAGAAATCAATCAATCAGATTCTGGAGCACAGTCGTAGCAGCAGAGGTTGCTTCGCTTCTGCTACTCGCAAAACACAGTGATGTGGCGATAAGAAGATCTAACCAGAAAAGAAAATCTGACGAGACAAGGCAACATGTACACGAAAAGCAAACTGCCAAACTCTCACTATCATTCCTTAAGCATATCACCGGAATGTGCCTCTGTCTGCCTGTATCGTATATACTCCCTCTGTCCAACAAAAGATGTCACACTTTCTATCAAATTTGGATGTATCTATACACTAAATCATGTCTAGATACATCCAATTTTTGATTAAGTTGAGACATCCTTTATTGGACAGAGGGAGTATATATTTTTTCGAAATGGAGGCAAAATATTTGCCTCATTCGTTCATTAAGAAGAAGAAATTTGCCCAAGGGTTTGGGGGTTCCACAGGGTTCAGAGAAGCGAACTCGTCTGAACATACGAATCGATGCAGACGGCCGGGAGTGATGGCGGATTTTCAGCTACAGCGTGGCACCGTCAGAAGTTGTAGCCACACAACTCCCCAGCCTCCTTTTGCTTGACCGATAGCATAAGCTCCATGCTTAAACATTGAATTTTATGACACTGTCAGGGGAGGCTGCCAACAAACAAAAGAGTGGTTCCGAACTGACATGGCATCCCGCAGGTTTGACATTTCATTGGATGATGGATTCCGTCTTGATGCACAAGTAGTAATCTAGTCCCTCTGTTACAAAAAGGAAGATGTTTTTGTTTTTGCAAAATAAAACTTTTTAAAAGTTTGACCAAATTTACACCAAAAAAGTATCAACAGTTGGTGGTTCGTCAGGGCCCCGCTCCAGCACGCCAGCGTGCATGAGCAGCGCCCACAGGTGGGTGATGAACTCTCCTTCTCCGGGGGAGTAGTCACACGGCGGAGCGACGTAGAGGATCATCTCTGCCCAGAAATTTGAGAGCACTTTCCATCGCAGCTCCGTTTCGATTTCCATCAACTGAATCGCAAGCCGAGAGCCCAGAACGACGACTAGATCATTCATGTGCATGTTGTCGTAGCTGATGCTCAAAAGTATCTCACACTTGCTATCCATCGTCTTGGCGCCTTGGAGTGGCCTCAAGTTACGTGCTTCTTCGATGGATTTGTCTAGTATGGATGCCGTCTCAAAGCTATGCCCAGGCAAGAGGTCCGGCAAGAAAGCAACAAGGTACGCACAATACTCTGACAAGCCGGAGGCTGTCATCGCATATTTGGAGCATAACTGCGTATCATTTTCTTTGTGCATGCAAATGGTTGTCGCGACGTGCCATACCAGTATGTTGTGGGTGACCATCTCGCCATCGTCACCAGCCTGACACGCCCATGAGAGCATCTCATAGACGCCATTGTCCACCAGTGACCTTGCCCCGTTAGCTAGGTGACCTTGGCTTTCAAGGAGGGAATTAATGATTGATTCCATCATTTGTCTTGACAGATTGATAGGCGCCCTCCTTTTGCGCCCCTTCTTGGCCTTGCCAACAAGGCCTAACGTCCCATAATGAATAATATTGCTAATGCGATCGCTACCATCGAAATCCTCAAGTAGAGAGTACTGCCCAAGCTTCCTTAATGTGACTGGTACATTATCAAGAAGGCGCTTGCAAACTTCTTCTAAGCCATCCTTTAGAATGATTTTTGAGGACTTCAGAAATTCAATGTGCTCGCTCCTTTGGAAACGTTTTAACTTTTGTGCACTAGCCAACGCCGACCCACCATTCCACGGATTCTTCAGCTTGTAGCGCCCACCAGGGTTAGAGCCAGAAATGCTAGGGCCCCGTGGGATGACATCTTGCTTTGTATCTTGCGATGCCCATTCATCACCTACAGCTTCTTGTTGACCTTGCTGAAAATGCTCTAGTCTGGGTCTCCCAACATATTCTACAAGTTTTTCTGTTTCAGCTTGTTTTCCTTTGTCCTTTCCGGGATAATCAGATGCAAGTTTTGTACTTGTCTCTTGACAATGTTGTTCCGTAAGGACATTAACCTGCTGTTCGACTGATGAACTGGTGATGCTAGTTTCGACAGTACTAGGCATTTCATCAAGCCTATCAATTATATGGCGTGCACGTGGTCTCTTCTTTGGGTCCAAGTCCATGCACTGTATCCCAATTTTCATACATACTCTTACTTGCTCCAACTGCACGTCCCAATGATCTGATCCCTCCAACCTATTCATCCAGCTATCAAGTACCTACAAAATGGCAACTGTAAGATCAAGATCAAGATTGAGAGGGGGAGAGATTAAAAAAAAGTTGATGAAGCATATTCCTCTGCAAGGTTTAGGTTACCAGTAGAAAAAAATTCCCGAGGGTTGGGATTGAAAATCCCGACTGATTACCGAACAAATTTGAAAAACGAAATTTGAAATTTCAAAATAATTAGTTCCCAATGTGACCATTTAACGAGAGTTTTTGTTAAAATTCAAAATTTTCATTTTTTTGGGGATTTTTGGTCGGATATGACCATTTCCTGAGGGTTCTCCGGGTATCCGGTTACCAACCGGTAACCGGATTTCCTGACCGGTTACAAAAACCATGCTACCCTGTCTACTTCAGTTTGAGCTAACATAAAGCTGACACAAAACACAACACGTTATGTGTTTAAAGAGGCCTTGGATGCAAGAATGGGTAGTGCAATTTACAAAAAATAAATAGCCCACAAAGGACGACTTGGGTGCTGACGATGTGTAGTGCATAACTACCGTATAAGATGTCGCACATATGTACAAGATGATGTGATCGCATACGAGGCCTAGGAGATCTTCTAGTACACCCTGACCCTATCATACTAGGAAAGGAGGAGCTTCAACAAATATGGAAAATACCCATCAGGATGTGACGTTTAAAATGACTAAGCATGCCCTTAGGAAAGTGCCGTCTACGAACAAAAATCGGAGAAGATCATGCCTTACTCCTCAAGACAAGGCAATATACAAGGCTTTGGCGCAGCTCTCAAGCGCGGTCGCAGTGCAGTAGACCACAGTTTCACTGCCCGGTCGCGCAACATCATAATGTCAGCTCTCCCTCTGAAACTTGTCTTCTGGAACCCGTGGGGTCTCAAGACCTCAGCCTGGCAAGATGGTGTATGCGATCTCGTTAGATGTTGTGGTGCTTCACTTCTCTGTCCATGAGAAGATAGCTGCTATCTGCTATCTGAGGGCATGCAGGGGGCATCCTGGTCGCTTCGAAAAGCTCTACATGACAATCTCCGACATTGACATTCATCAATACACTGTCACGGTCCGGATGCAGCTTGACGAAGACTCTTTTGGTGGTGTACGGGTGCCTACGGTCCTACCACTAGTGCCGAGCGGGTCAAACTCCTAGACGTGCCATCCGTACCGCACGTGACATCGCTTGGCTGTCTGCCAGCGACTTCAATACTATGATCTACGAGGTCCAAGATTATACAACGACAATGTATCAGGTGGGCTCTTCGTCATCTGTTGCTTGAGTTCAATAAATAAATAAAGACAATACCAGAATGTAGGGGTATTACCCATCATGGGGGGCTGAGCGTGGGTAAATTTTGACTTCGAAGTTCTCGATTGAGTAACCGGAGTTCTTCCTAACATCTAGATTAAAGTGTATGTACGATCACATGATCAACGATCACATAGATTGTTGACATGATGCACAAAATATATGATATTTTCGATTACTATGTTTGTGTTAGGCATGATTTTCTAATTTCTCTAAATTAAATTAGACTTTAACAATAATAGTTACTTCACATGGAGTAAACAATTAAATTGTTCTTACATCTTCATCTTCTGGATACCCCTTCTCCCCTGTGAGTATCTCCACAATTATACAACCGACACTGTATATGTCCGTCGCGTATGTGATTTGTCCTCTGAAGAATTCTGGAGCCAAGTATCCTCTACGAGAAGATTCATAAATATAGTCAACAAACAAATATAAATTCATACCAAGAAAAAAAAGATCTTCCACAAGACTGGCTTACTGTGATCCACATAGGTTTGAAGTAAAAATCCTTGTTTCGTCTTTATCGAGGCACCTTGATAGACCAAAGTCAGCGATTTTGGGTACCATTCGATCATCTATCAATATGTTACTAGGTTTCAGGTCTAAGTGAAGAATGTGCATCTTGTGAAGATGAAGTAACCCCTCACATATTCCCTTGATGATCACAAAGCGATCCTTCCATTCAAGTCCCTGAGATGAATCTGCCAAGGAAAGGGTTTTAAAATTTGTTCCCTCAGTATAATACAATGTAAATCTACAAATATCAAGTCATGCAAAGCTTTCTAAATGAATTGTTTAGATATGTGAGATGAAAGAGTAGCAGATACATCTCAGCCAGCTGTTTGTCATGAAAATAGGTAAAACCAAATTTATACCCATATGTCACTTAACCTCCTATATCAGGCTACCTCTTCTTTTTGCAAAATTGAAGAAAACACACCAAATCCCACTATTTTGTTGTATGTGTTTACTCCTAGAAAAGGAAATTAGTTTCACCCCTAGCAAGATTATCAATTAGTATTCTGGCCAGGAATCAGTCACCTAACATGTCGTGGACCAATATTATTATAGAGAGGAAATAGATTGTCATGGATCAAAAACCTATATATTATAGTGAATTAAGATACGGTAATGAAAAAGAGCCAAAAAAGATGTTCTACACTATCTAATTTCATACTTCTTCACCGTACAGGGAAATCAATACAAATATGCAGATATAAACGAAAACATGGACTGTGTAAGATATGGGTGTGGACATAGAATGTTACAATATTTCCCAGGAATAATTGGTCAACTCTTTATTGTATAGGTTGTCTGATAAAAATGAATGAACGGTGCAAAAAAGTTTGAGAGCATCTTAAATTTCTATTTTGATGATTGCATTATTTACTATGTAAGACATTTAATAATGTAAAATAAATCTGGGAATCAACAGTCTGATCATACCAGTAATATATTTATCAAGACTTCCATTGGGGACATACTCAAAGCATAGAAGCCAGTTTCTTATATCTGACATGACAAACTTCCCTTCGTAGTCTGCAATTCTCCCCTGCGTTTCAGAACAATAACCGAGGAAACGCACAATGTTTTTGTGCTTGGCCTTCACCAGGCACTCAACCTCTTTGTGGAATTTACTCTCAGGCAAATCGAATGTTCTGGTCAGCTTCTTCACAGCTATTATCCCTTTTCCCACTATTCCCTGTAGTTACATGTATTTGTAGCATTAACTTGTGAATGTGTGTGCGAGGTGTTGTTATTGTTATACATCTACTAAAATTAGGATTGAAAAGGCTATATAGAGGTATAATACGTACCTTATAAACCACAGCAAACCCACCGCTTCCAATTTGAAGTTTATCGGAGAAACAATTTGTGATTTCTTCTAAAAGTGATAACGACACATACATTGGCTCTGCATTTCCATCAAGCAGCACACGCTCCAGCTGGTCAACGTCCTGTTTGGTACTAGTTTCGGTATCCATTTCCAATCAATAGAAGCTCTGGAACAAAAGAGCAACAAATGCTATCTTATACAAGTCCACAAAGCAAGCATGAAATACCTAATGTAAAATGGGAGACCAGATATATGCATCTCAGATACGCATATATATCTAGGTGCTCAATTAGTAATTTTGATGTACATCGTACAGCAAGAGTAGCAGATTCTTATAAGCCGGATCATTCTTTAAACACAAGACTACAAGTTGTCTTTGGACTAAACTATACAAGCTCAGGCAGCGAGATATAAGGAACCTCGCAAAGGATGCGTGAATCGATAAAGATAGACAAAAATAATTAAGAAGAAATCTTGGAAGCTAGCAGGGTGATGATGTTAGATAGATCGAGATAGACAAAAACTAATTAAGACGAAACCAAAACATTTGTATATATAGCAGCATGGTGTTGATAGATCGACTGAGACTACCCATCTCAAGAAACAGAGAGAGAGATAGAGAAGAGCCACATGTGCATACATACATACCATGAAACAGCAGCGAAGTGTACTGAGATCCTGTAGAAGAGGCAGGATGGTGAGCAGATATCGGTGAGATCTGGATCAGCACGGTGCTCTTGAGCAGCTTTGAGGAAGACGAAGACCGCCGCAGAGTCAACAGTTGTGTTGGTAGAGTAGCCTGTGAATAAAAAAAGGATGATGGCCGGCCGTGGCTTCCATTAAACTAATATGCTGTAATTCGCTATAAAGAAATCGAACTGGCCATGTTCTCCCATCTCTACTAAGATTCACAGGATAATAAACGGGTGGAGAGCTGTTTATAGCTTACAATAACAAACTGCACAGGATTGCGGCCTCCAGAATGCCAACCCCGGCTCCAGGCCCCAGCGAGGGCGTTCAGCTCCAGGCCCCAGCGCGCCGGCGTGGAGGACGGAGCGGCGGCGTTCGAGCGAGGGAGGAGGGGATTCGAGATGACATGGTGGCGCGAGGAGGTAGCGGCGCAACTGCACAAACATGCTGAGGCAACTGCACAAACATGCCCACAGAGAAAATAAATGAAGACTAAGGTGAATCGACAAAGCAATGAAAACTCACAACCGTTGCGCCTTCCGACCTTGCTCCACCACGCTCCAAGCACCCTGAAGCGTCTCGTACCAAGCAACACCTTTAAAAAGGAAGCACTGTCCACGACACTGTTGCCTGGACCACCGGTCCTAGGGTTTCCCCGACACGAGAGTACATTGGACATGAGATCCCCATGACGCCCCTCACGAAGGAAAGGTGCCACCCGAACACGTCAGGGTCAGACACGTCGACAGGGATTTCTCCCGACCCTCGTCCACAAAA
Source organism: Poa annua (assembly GCA_026929855.1). Classification (NCBI taxonomy): domain Eukaryota; kingdom Viridiplantae; phylum Streptophyta; class Magnoliopsida; order Poales; family Poaceae; genus Poa; species Poa annua. The sequence goes on from CM049436.1 coordinate 2,489,509, forward strand.
ATACTATAAAGCAACGGAGCACCACCACCTAGCTTCATCGCCCACCAACATGCGCCGACACGATTGAAGTCACCACTATCTGCCTCTTCGTGACGACTGGCGTTTGACCTACAAGATAGGGCACGCGACCTCGCCAGGATAGGAACAACGGCCTCGCAGCCGTGCGGGAGGGATCCACCTCCACCGTCGAGACGCAGTCATCGACCGGACAACACATCTGGGCACACAAGGCCCACACTGGCCCGGCTAGACCCAAACGGCCCCGTAAAGCCCCTGCGGGCCGGTCTAGTTAACTCTTTTATTTGTAACGAGTTGATGCAACTTTGAAGCTAATAAAACTCACTTTTCGACAAAAGATGCGCATGTGTGAAGTCCATGGATAGGCTAGACTAGACAAAGCTGTTGCTCTACTTGTTGCATGTTTTCTGCATAAACTTATGAAAGTTCTCTACGAGTAGACCATAGACGAATAACAACCACAAATAAACCACACATCTGTAAACATATATTAAGAAAAAAGTTGAATACAAAACCCGACCAACATCATTATGTCAAAATCAAACCACAAGATTACACTCTAGTAAACAGAGATTCTACAAACAAATAATGAAAGGACATGTAAGAGTGAATTTAACACATCACCTTGCTTCCAAGCAATTTTTTTTTTACGAAACACAGTACAACGCAAGCGCTCGTAACACGCGCATACAATCATTGCTTCCAAGCAAATTCGGTTGACCTCTAAAGAGCATAAATATGGTCGTTGGTTGTCTAATTTTATCTCAGCAAGGAAGACGTGTCGCCCCCACTGCTAGAACCCGTGATCCCGGAAGCGCCGCTGTAACGGTTGGTGCCCGTGCCGTAGCTGCTGCTGCTGCAACCCGTAGTACTGAAAGACGACTGAGATAAAAAGCTGTCAATGGGCATGGAGAACGTCATGACCGGCATCTTGGCCGGGAGGTTCGGCAATGGCGCCCGATACCGCATCACGTTGACCGCATCACTGATGGACGGCCTCTGGCTACTGTCGGGGTGCACGCACCAGAGCGCGGCGACCATCATGCGCTCCATCTGCTGCCTGTCGAATTCTCCGTTGAGCCGCGTGTCGGCCGCGTCGAGGATCCTCCCCTCACCGTACAGCTCCCAGTAGACCAGCCTCGCAAGTCCAAAGTCTCCGAGCTTCACTTTGAAGGACTCGTCCAACATCAGGTTGCTGGGCTTGATGTCCCGGCCGGTGGAGAACGCGCGCATTTCCCCCATTCCTCATGCAGGTACAGAAGCGCGGATCGATCCTACGCCAAGCACCATCTCATGCCTACAAATTCATTATGGAACAAAGCAATTGATTCGCCGTTAGCTATGCATGCATGTGTGTGTGTGACATCAAGAAAGAAAAACAGATTTAATTACCAAAGAGACGCAAGTAGCGAATAAAATAATTACCACCATAGAATGGGCGGCGCGGCCTTCTCCATCCGCTAGAAGGCTGTCGCTCTGCTTTGGGCCCAATCGCGTGAAAGTTGTACGTACTTCTTCTCGTACGCGAAATACAACATAGAGGAGCTACCTCGCTGGTGACGTCACCCAGACCCGGGTTCGACCCCCCGACCCGCAGCAGCGCAATTTCTTTTTCTTTTACTTCCTTTTTTCTTTTACTTTCTTTTTCTTTTACCTCGCTGGTCGTCAACACAAAATTAAACCTGCAGAATCAAACGCATCCATGCATGCGTAAGAATTAAATGGATATATACATGTGGTAGTACCTCGTCAAGGAATTAATGCATGCATGGATTTATTTGACGTACGTACGCCAGGTCCACTCCAGGTGTACAGTGCATATGCATGGGACGATCAAGTGTAGCAGATTAGAGAAGGGAGAACATGACCAATTCGATTTCTTTATAGCGCGACAAACAGCATTACCTAGCTACACACTCCAATAAGTTCTTCCTCGTCTAGCCATGTCACGATAGCTACGTACGTACTACTCCCGCTTCTGTTTCATTATTACCCTTTCTAACATGGACATGCATCTTTTGGATTCTTCCCTCTCAAGATTTTTGTTTCCAAATTTTCCGGTCATTTTTTGACATGGGTATAGCACAATGATAAGGAAACTCAAGCCCCGCTGGCCTCGCGTTCGTGTTCGAGTCTGCTCGGGTGGCGGGAAACTGGCCCGGGCCGAGCGGCAGATTGAAGAGGGCACCGTCGCCTGATCGTCAGCAAGTTTGAGACGCAAGGGCGAGGGGGCGGGTCAGCTGCGGCATCATCAAGGAGATCCACCATCTTTTTTTGTGTAGAGTGAGGACAATAGCAACAACGTAAAGAAGAAGGCACACAACGGGTGGGCCGAAGATGAGCGGATGTCCTATGAAGACGGAATGTGGTGGCGCTGAAACATTTTGCATCGTCAAGTCTACGTCGGACAAGCATTATTTGGATGAGATTAGTGGTCGGGTAAGTTGATGTTCTTTCCAAGTCATGCTGCATGTGCCATGGTCGCCGAAACCGTGAATTCTACGTATGTATGTACTCCATCCATTCCATGTTAGATGATTTTCATTTGTCTAAACTTGTAACATATTAGATACATCCACGTCAGTGGCGGAGCTTAGTGCATCGTCTGCTCTTTGTGGGGTCCTGTCCTTCCACCCAGTCGTCGTCATGCCGTCGTCTTCTCCAGCATCGGCATGGGGTGCGTAACGTAGTGTGTGGGAGGTGGTCGCTGCTCCATATCTGCTTTCCTTCGGCTCTTCGGTGCTAAAGAAGACACAACCTCTCTGCTTCCCCATCATGCGGGTCTAGTGTGGCCGAAGATGACGACTTCCCGTCCGCAAGATCCATCATTGATGTCAAGGTTTCGCAGGCTCGGGAGAAGAGCGGCGGCGCCCGTACGACCCGTCTTTGTCTCCCGTCGACATTTGAAGAGAGTAGGGTCCTCGGGGACTTGTATGTAAATCGTCAAGTTTTTTAAGGTGTATTGTACTACAGGTCTATGCTAAGATCTTGGGTCTTTTTCTAAAAAAAGATATTCCAGCCATTCTTTCCGCCAGTTCCCCCGTATGTTTTGATATTTGTCTATAGCACATGTATTTTTAGGGCTTTCCCGCCCAAATTTTTTGTTTCGCTTGTTTTCCCGCCATATTTTGACATAGGTAAGCACACATACTTTTAGGGTTCCCCGCTCCCAACTTTCAGTTTCGGGGTAGTGTAACGCCCATTTTCGAGATGGATACAACGCATGTATCTTTTGGGTTCTTCCTAGGCGTGATTTTTATTTCACTATTTTTTGGCCCATTTTTGACATGTCTATATAGCACATGTTTTTTGTAGCGTTTTCCCACCTAAAGTTCCGTTTTACTATTTTTCCTACCCATTAGGGCACATACGACATCATACGTAATTTCATGTTCTCTCGCCCAAGTTTTTGTTTCGCTAGTTTTCCCGCCTATATTTCCGGCACGGGCTATAGCATGCGTAGTTTTAGTGTTTAGGCGCCTAAATTTTTTATTCGATAGCTTTCTCTCGATGTTTCGACATGGGCTAAGCACATCATAGTTTCAGAGTTTTCCCATCCCAACGTTTTGTTTACATAGTTTTTCTGCCTAATTTTGACATGCTATAACACATGTTATTTGCTCTCTTTTGTTTTGGCTAGGTCGTACATATGTTTGCGTACCAACCCAACCATATGTAGACGTCAAGCTGCGATGGAAGCGAGCCAATTAGATGGCATCCCACGGATCACTACCTCGCTACCTCTCTCTTAGAATCTTTCTGTCACGTTTTGACCTATATATGTAGATGAAAATCAAGACATGTTGTTTTCTTGGACTTGAAATAGCTCATCGACAACGTTCTCATTAACAAAATAGGCCGACGAAGAAGACCTATTGGCTTCTTGGACATAAATAACATGTATTGTTCGTGTAGATCAATTATGCATGTGGTAGTTAATCATTATTTCATGTAAAGAGATAATTATTGCTTATTATTTCATTTGCAAAAGAAAGCTAATAAATAGTGTTTTCATGTTGTTTTTATACATTGATAAAGAACCATGTAGACATGGTAAACTACTGGAGTTCATGAGGGCGATGTAACAACTCACTGGAAAGTTCTCTGCCATGTCGACATGAAAAAAAAATAACACCTAGATATATAGTCTCAGCTGGCATAGCAATGTATGCCCCACTTTTTTTTTACTTTGATACTCCTCTCCTGTTTTCGACACTATTTCACCCAATTTTTTATTATCTCGCTCATTTTTAACACGAGATATAGCACAGCCCAAGTTTATGTTTTGATAATCCTCCAGCCAAATTTTCACACGTGCTATAACACATGTATTGTTAATATATTCCCGCCATTTTTAGTTTAGCTAGTTCTCCCTCATGCTACTGGCACTGTCTATAGCACATTTATTTTTAGGGTTTGCCCGCTCAATTTTTTGTTTCTCTTGTTTTCCTGCCATATTTTGACACATGTAAGCACATGTACTTTTAGGGTTTTCCCACCAAACTTTTAGTTTCGGTAGTTTAACTACCAATTTTCGACATGGATAAAATACACACTTATCTTTTGGGTTCTTTCCTGCCAAGATTTTTGTTTCAGTAGTTTTCCGGCCATTTTCGACATGGGCCGGTCTAGCACATGTATTTTGGGTTTTCTCGACTAGATTTTGGTTTCACTGTTTTTTCCCGCACATTAGGGCACATACGACATCATACGTAATTTCATGTTCTCTCGCCCAATTTTTTCTTTTGCTAGTTTCCCCGCATATATTTCCGACACGTGTTATAGCGAGCATGCGAGCATGCGTATAGTTTCAGCGTTTAGGAGCCTAAATTTATATTCGATAGTTTTCTCAAGCCCATAGTGGTTTTAGGTTTGTTTTCATATATAGTTCTCCCGCCTAATTTTGACACGCTATAACACATGTTGTTGAGCGTTTTTTCACCTTTTTTGATAGCTCTCCCGCCTATTTTAGCACGAGCCATTCTTTTAGCGTCTTTCACCCAAAATTTTGTTTCGCATTTTTCTTGTCTTTTTTCAATACGGGCTATAGCACACGTATTTTCGGGATTTTATCCCACAAAATTTATGTTTTCATAATTCTCCAGCAAGATTTCGACACACACTATATAGCACATATGTTTGTATTTTCAGGATTTTGTCCCACAAAATTTATGTTTTAATAATTCTCTAGCAAGATTTCGACACACGCTATATAGCACACGTGTCTCTTCCCGTCCAAATTTTTTGTTTCAATACTTCTCTCCCCCCGTTTTTAGTATGGTCTTTAGCACACACATTTGTAAGAGTTTCCTGTCCAAAAGTTGGTTTTGGTTGTTTTTCGGCCATCTTTTGACATATATAAGCACACGTACTTTAAAGGTTCCCACCCAAGTATTAGACTAGGTAGTTTAACCGCTCGTTTTCGACACGGGTACAAGACATCTATTTCTAGGGATTCCCCTTCAGCAGGTTTTTGTTCACTATTTTTCCCGCCCATTTTAGACATGGGTATAGCTCATGTATTTTAAGGCTCTTCATGCCCAGGTTTTCTTTTCACTATTTTCCCACTCATTTTCGACACAGCCTATAGGATACAAACTTTCAGAGTTCCATGCCAAAATCGTTGTTTCATTCTTGTCAAGATGTCGGCGAGATGATCCGCAAGAGTAACTAGACTAGTTGGCGTAGAAGTATTGTTGCATGCGTGATACGTATATGGAGGCATTGTAAGGCAAGTACCTAGGGTTTAGTGTACTTAGGAAGAGGCGTGGACATGTTGTACGTAGATAGGACTTATCCACGTGCACCTATTATTATTTACGTCCTCTTTCTATAGCTACGTGTACTATGATCGCTCGTGTTGATTGGTTTATGCTTCTGTACGTGGACAAGGAGCAGCTCTACGTAGGAGTATATATATACAAAATACAAAGTGAAGATGGACTGATCTATTGGCAACACGCGTTTCTCAAAAAAAAAAAAATCTCGGCAACACACATGCACCCCGGTCGTTGCCCTTTAACGTGTTAGACTTGTCTGTTTTCACTGAATGAGCGCCTACTCATCTATTCTTTCCGTTCGCGCTAAGAAGGTCCAACGACTATAAAATACCGCTGCGTCGGCCCTCCTCGACTATATATGATTGATAGAGTACTCGACGGCTTTCATGTTGGACCAGTGGGTCACTTAGGCCATGACACTCAAGCTTGTTCCTCCACATGCAGTGGAGGCGGGAAGAATTTTAGGGTTTTTCCGCCTAGTTTTTTGGTTCGCTTGTTTTTTCACGTATTTTTACACGGGTAAGCACGTATACTTTTAGGTTTTCCGCACTCAACTTTTGGTTTCTGTAGTTTAACCGTCCATTTTGTCATGGATACATCACATGTATTTTTGGGTTCTTCCCCGCTAAGATTTTTGTTTCACTATTTTTCCGGTCCATTTTAGACATGGGTGTAGCACATGTAATTTTATGGTTTTCCCACCTATTTAGGACACGGACTACAACGCACGTAATTCATGTTTTCTCGACCAATTTTTTGCTTTGTTAGTTTTCACACCTATATTTCCGACACGGGCTATAGCATGCGTAGTTTCAGTACTTAGGCTCCTAAATTTTTTATTCGAGTTTTTTTTTGGGTTTCCATCTGGCACACAACTCGGCCGCTCGGCCTGGCACATGCTGTTAACTAAAACAACATATTTAGCTTTGCATTGTGCATGAACTAAAAAATAAACATGACGAAAACATCTTAACAACAAGGTTGACACCAACAAAAGTGGGGATTCTAGTGGTGCAAGTCGTCGTCGAGCATCGCCATCGCTCATGATGGGTCGTGTGTTTTCTTGTGAGTATATGCAACTTAATTAATGGAGGGTAACTAAATGGCCAGGCCATGTATGAAACAAAGGCAGCGAGCATGTGTCTTTTGCCTTGGACCAGCGATATAGTCAGTGGCGGAGCTGGGCCCCAGGCAGCCTGGGCCGTGGCCCGGGTCGCAGCAGAAAATCCCACTTACCATCTAAGAAAAAAAAATTGGCCAGGGGCGCAGCCCAGGCATGGCCCATGTCTCACGCGTGCAGCCTGCTCAGCCAGGGCCACGCTCCCTTCGATCGCTCGTCTGCTCGCGTTAGCAGTTTAGCACGAACATAACAGAGCACGCGAACAGAAAGAGCCCGTCGTCCTCACCCCTGCCTGCTGCGGTGCTGCCGGCCTGCTGAGAAAACCTGCTAACCTGTAGTTGCTCTCTTCTGAGTAATTACATCTTACTTGGTCAGACTCTTACTAGTCATGTATGTGTGTGTTTTTCATTGTCTGCCCCTTAAATGCTTGGGCTTTCTAGATGGTTCACAATTGATATGAACACTCTATTTGAGTAACCAAGGTCCTGGCCTACATTCATCATAAATTTGGAATGGAACTTGTCTTGATTATTACATGGTATTATTAATGTGGCAGAATAAGCTTACCAAAATGTTGAGGTTCTTCTACTGGATCTTTTGTTCGACATTTTGGTATAAACAAGTCTTTAGGTTCTGATGATATGGGATACCAAATAGAAATGTGACATCTTGGTTTCGATTTTGTTTCTTGTTCATGGAGGGTCTTTATCCCTAATAGCATTGTTTGGTCATAATTATGTCCTTATTTTGATTGATTTGTTGGACTGTTCTGCATCATATATAAAGGGATAAATCGTTGACGAAGCACATAGAGTTTGTGGAGCAACAAGGACCAGTGGGTGTGAGCCACCAGATCCTCCTTTTTCCCCCAAAATGGCAGTCTTGCCTACGTTCAGTGAGCACGATGCTCTGGACATGTTTTAGTATTGCTGCATTCAACACACATTATGTTTCATTCTTTTCTAGAATTGTTTTCTCTAGTTTATTAATCGTCCAGTGTGATGCAACCAACGAGCTTTGGCATCAAGTGCTTTCCTGTAGGAGTTGAAATGTTTTGTATTTGCTTGCGGATTTGGAAATCATACATTAGCCAGTTAGCTACATTTTTTACAACAAATGATGATGCGCCGTCCTGGAGCCCAACACTGGTAGTTAATAGAGGTCTTTTTGCATGGCTTTGCTAAAAACATCATGGGCCCATTGATACGATGCTAATCAGGTTTCTTCATAATTAGTATTTATGTGTTGTGTTTCTTTTTGTGTTGTTCCCAGACATTGGAAAACCTGTATCATATCGATACACATTGTGCTCTTTTGCAAATTATATTGTCCTGTTACTTATTAGCCTAGTTTATCACCCTTCCATAAAATTGCTTGGTCTGGTGCTTGAGTACTTTTTTTTCTGCTTTTAGTTGTGATGATGTTTCCAAACTTGCGTTGCTGGTTGAGACATTATCATTGGTTCCTGACTGATGATGTTTCCAAACTTGCGTCTGTTTATGAATAAATGAGTATGTGCTCAGCTCAACTTGCGGCTTGTCATGTGAGCTTTGCAAGTGTTGTGGTTTTGTGGTAGTGAGACATCTACTTGTTAGTTAGATTTTTTGTCGGTTAAAATCCGAGTATGTTATGGTTGAGACATTATCTGCCCCTTCATTCTCTATTGTTTACGTAAACATGGACTAAGAATGGGAGAAACCGCGGATAGTCCTTTCTTCTTTGATTGTTATCTTGTCTGTTTTCTTGAAGATAAATCTGGATTTTGGATCTATACAAGCTATATGAAATAAGCATGATTTGTTTATCTTCTTGTAGGCAATACTGCACCTGATGGAAGCCTTGGTCCTCACTGTTGGTGAGAATGTGAGGCTGCAGTGCAGGAGTTCCTGGAATACAACCTGATTGATGGACTGATCATGCAATGGTAAGTTTGTGAGTTGTTCCTCTTGTTGTGTGTATAATGGAACTGAAAGCTGAAAGAGAGCATAATTTGCTCTCACTATGTTATCATGATGCTGGCAGAAACATGCAAGTCTGTTCATGTCCTGGCTAATAGTTGATGGATTTATGTGATGATGGTTCTTTGCATGTTTCTGTGTCCTGCAAATGTTGATATGGCCCTGATGCAGCAGCAGATAAGGGGAGAAGTAGAGCCTTGGAAAGGAGGGAGCCGGATCTGTCATTCTTTTGTTGGCCATATAATTTTTTGGGTCTAAATTGTTGTTTTGCTGTCTCATTTGGTTGGCCAAAATTGCTGTAATATCCTTGTTGATTTTGAGCTCTCCTTCGATGGTCTCGTCGTGCTTGCTTCAGCTTGTTTGTTCCGGCTTCAGCGATGGAGGCTGAGGCTGAGGCTGGAGCTGCTAGGTAATTCTATCGGATTTTAAAAAGTTAAAACAATAGTTTCGTGTTTGAAGTTGGATAGTTAGGTACATTGACTAGTCATTGTAAACTAGGGATCCCAGGCCGAAATTTCTTGAAAACTAATGGAGGATAAATTAGCTACTTGTACTTACTATTACTCTATTTTCTTTTTAGCCGGGCGAGAAAGGGGAAAAAAGAAAGAGCCAGGAAGTATGAATCTATCGATTCGACTTTGCTAGCGCCGCCGTGAAATACAAGCAGCGGAATATAAATCCACCAACTCAACGCAAAAGAAATCGATAGCTCCAAGCGACGTACGGACACACAACAATTGCACATGTACAAAGCAAAAGCAAAAGTACATGCACGATCTAGGGAAACATGTAGACCTAATCGATATAAATAATATAGTGCGTGTGAATCTGAACAACAACACAGCCAATCGATATGAGTGAGACGGTGCATGCTCCATAGAACCAATGACATGCCATAGGGCGCCGCTCCACCAATGCACAATTAAATGAGCCACACATGCCAATAGTAGTATTATTCAAATTGGTTTCCCGAGTTAAATTCAGGTCACCAATCCGATCCGTGGCTTCACAAATCTTGTCCATCCATCCTCTCTTCAGCTCCCAGAAAAGCATCCAACGAACGGTGTGATGGGAGTACCACACCATTCATAGGTTTCGTCCATGAGCTGCCTATCTCTCTGCTCAAGCTTACCTATCTCTATAAATACAAGGCTAATGTTGCAAGCGCCGCGTGCGGTTGGCACGTGTGACTTAGTGACTTGAGGACTTGGACGAGGGCGAGGCGACGGTGAGACTTTGTTGCCGATTCATCTCCGGCATCTCCGGCCGGCCGGGAGCTCCATCCAGCAGTCCATCCAGCAGTGTCAACGCTTGATGCTAGAGCATCGATCCATCTCCGGTCTATATCCATGGTAACCATGCCCCTCGCTGCATCGTTTATCCATCTCCGGTCGGCCGCGAGATCCATCTAGCAGGTAACTGTGCCCCCGCTTCTCCTCTTTTTAGATCCATCTAGCAGGTAACTTCATATTTTAGATCCATCTAGCAGGTAACGGGAAGAAGGGCCCCCGGCCGATGAACTTTCTCTTGGGTTGAATGTTTACAGCCCAAGCGACCTTCCATTTTTTTTTCTTGACGCGCTTGGCACCATGTACCGTTGGATTTATTTTTGCAAAGCCACTCACAGGGCTCATCTTCGCACCTAAGTTATTATATTATATTGCGAAATAATCAGTTAACTATTACCTCCAGTTACCACTTGCCAGGACCCCATGGTAACAAATTAAGCATTACTAAGAGCATCTCCACCAGGGGCCTCTAAATGTGTGTCCGGCACCCCCCAATTGGGCCTCCTTTGGGGGGTGCCGGACATGTGTCCGGTCAACATTTAGAGGCCGCCCACAGCGGCACTCCCCAAAGGCCCACCACCCAAACGGATGCAAATTTTGAGCGAACTGTCGAACACCTTGCTGGCGAAAGGAGCATTGCCGGTGGAAGAACGCGGTGCTCGCGTCCCCGTCCTTGAGGTAGGCGATGCGGGCACGCTGCCTGGCCACCGTTCGCTGGAGGGAGGCAAGGCCAAGGTGGGTGACCTTCAGGCTCTTGTGAAACCAGGTCTCCAGCGGTCTGAGGATGCGATCCTCCGGAGCCTTGTCGAATTTGAGGATCAGCTCGCGGCAGATTGCCAGCTTTAGCTTGATGTTCCCGACCGATCTTGCGCTCCAACTGGTTAGGGGCTTTGCGGTGGCCTGTAACCTGAGCCAGACACGCTTGAAGGGATCGACGGCATCGACAGTTGATAAATCAATTGAGATAGATTAAAACTATTCCCTCCGATCCATATATTAATTCTCGCTAAATCAGATGTATCTAAACATGTTTTACTTTAGTGATAGATACATCGATATTCAGCGATAATTAATATGTATCGGAGGAGTAATTAAGGCGGAACCAAAACATTGTATTAGCAGCAGACGAAACCAAAACATTGTATCGAGGCTATCCATCCGAAGGAACAAAGAGAGAGAGGAGAGCCACAACTGCCTATATATCTATTGGCATATTATTATATGGTTAGCCTATATATCTAGCTACTCAATTAGTAATTGTAAAATTACATTCTACAACAAAAGCAGCCTATATATCTATTGGCATATTTTTCTTTTGTTACCTGCAGTGGTGTCTGGTGCAGGGGAGAAGGCGCCCTCGTATGGCCGCCTTTGTCGCTGACCGGGTGGTTAGATCCGCTGTGACCCAGTTGTGGAGCCGGCGCTGGCCGTGTCCTGTTATGTAGTAGTAGTAGTGGTGGTGGTGCAGTTTGTGTAATATTGGTATAGAGTCACAACTGTATCGTCCAAAGCAGATGTTGTAAAACTAGTGCAATTGATTCCTTTACACACGTCAACTTGCATTTGTTGTAGAGTAATGAGTCTTGAGTTGAATCCTCCTATATTATATATTTAGATGTCGCAGGTGTTGTGCTTTATGCACTTGTATTTGATGTGTGTGATGTAAGTTTCCAAAATAAGTGGAAAGATCATGTCAAAATTTTGGGCGCTCCTCCATCTAACTAATCGATTTTAAATAGTATTGGCATTGGGCCTTTTGAGAACAGAGAACGTGTTGGAAAATAGGGAGAGCTAGCATTACAAAAGAGGTAGCCTTTGATCTGGGCATTTAGCCATATGAGTGTTTTAGTAGTGTATTGTTTCCCTGGAATCTATCTTTTGGATACTGCTTGATGATATTTTGTCTCTGCTCTCGCGCTAGTAGCTGGACGAGAGCTTGAGGTCTTTTACATGTGGGGATGAAACCAGATGCTCATCGACTAGCTCCTCGTTGTCCATTGAACTGAGTAATGGTACCCCGGGCTGAATCATAAAAAAAAACTTCTCCCCTGTGAAAAATTGATCACGATAGGAAGATTTAGCAATACAACGAACATCATTTACTGGATTTGTAAAATAAAAATCCAGAATTTAAACCGGTTATCTAATTTGGTGCTCCACTTTGGCAAATAGGCGTGATTTCAGTGTGGATTCAGCCGTAACATTCTATCCTTTTTAACTATTTAGTCTTACGTGTATAAAGGCATCGAGAGAAGTCCCACGCGCGGGAGCCGGAGTTCTTCCTAATTAGATATGTTTTGTTATGGACCCGCCCTTTGGTAACCTGGCGTGATTGTAGTGCAAATCCTAACGTATATATTATATTCTATAAACTACTAGGCCCACGTCCATTAACCAAGCCATGGAGTGTCTAGCCTAGCCCTACGTCCTTCATTCACGGGATATTCTTTGTTTCCTGGATACGCAAGTGGCCCCGTGCATATTCTCATGACCGCCTAAGAACATGCATGATGTATGTACGAGATTTATGTCCTACAATTTCGGCCCTGCCTCCACCTACCCAGAATTTGTTACACGGGAGGGATTTATGCAGCCAAATTAGAAGAATGCAAGTCACCAAATTAGAAGAATTTGTTTCTCAAAAAAAAAATTTAGAAGAATTTGTTACACGGGAGGGATTTATGCAGCCAATTTCGGCCCTGCCTCCACAGAGGCTACAAGTCACCAATCTGTGGCGTCATACCATGTCACCCGTCCATTTCAACAAGCAGCGGGAAGGATAGGCGAGAGAGATAACCAGCAGAAATTCACCTTCTTTCCCGCCCTAAATCTAACCCCCTTTTGGGACCATCTCCCTCCCCTCTATAAATCCAAGGCCACCGTCGGGAGAGCCGCGTGCGGTTGCGCGCGTGACTTGGCGACTTGGGCGAGCTTGGCGACGGCGTGGGCGCACAGATGACGATGTTGGGCGCCAAAAGCGTGGTTGCGGTGGTTAGCGAGCGGTCCGTACCCCGGAAACGCCCGCGTCCGGTATGTAATCGTGCGGGCTTTCATCTTGTTCTTCAGATCGATCCGGCCGTATTTAGTTTCTTGTTCTGGTGCTGTCTTAGTTGCACTTGAGGCGTAGCCGTGGTGAGGCGATGGAGAGAAGTGATGCCGTCTAGCTAGTCCATCTCCGGCCGGTGTCGGCGAGGTCGATCCAGCAAAGGTAACCATCGATCATGGTTTCTTGGTTCACTAGTAGAGAACATGTCTTTGGACCAAGGCGGAATACCCCATTTGTCCCGGTCGCAATACAAACCGGGACAGATGGGGGCCTGCAGCCTTCACGCGCATCAGAAGTGGACTTTTTGTCCCGGTTCCAGTCACGAACCGGGACAAAAAGGCTGGTGCAAGCGCACCAGCCTTTTTGTCCCGGTTCGTGACTGGAACCGGGACAAAAAGGTGGATGCCTATATATACTCAGCACCCTCCCCTCTCCCAAGACCATTGGAGGCATTTTCTTTTTACTATGCTAGGAGGGTGTGTGCTAGTTTATTTTTTTTAAGTATGCATACAAGGTGTTCGACGAAATGCCCGAGAGAGTTCACAAAATGATTTGATGCACACTTAAGTTTTATCCTTTTTTCGATCGAGGTTAATTTTTTTTCTCATTTCATTTGTCATTGATACAGTGCATGTTCAGTGGTTATTTCTCGATGTTCTGTAATGGTTCTTGATATAGTTAATTATATAATGTAGATGGACCGTCAATGGATGTACGGTGACCGACGCACTGCCGAGTACATGAAGGGCTTGAAGAAATTTCTCGAGGTAGCCAAGGCCCACAGTACCAATGGTTTCATGTGTTGTGACTGTCAGAATAACACCGATTACCCAGAGGCGAGAACCATTCAATGCCACCTTATTCGGCACGGTTTCATGCCCAGCTATAATTGTTGGACCAAGCACGGAGAAGAAGGGGTTATGATGGAAGATAATGAAGAAGATGATGATGACAACTATCCTATGTTCCTGGATTACGGTGATACTGCAACGGGGGAAGCTGAAAATGAAGAGGCAACATATGAGCCCGCTGACGATCTTGGTCGGGCCATTGGTGATGCAAAGAGAGAGTGCGGAACTGAAAAGGAGAGGTTGAAGTTCGAGCAGATGTTAGAGGATCATAAGAAATTGTTGTATCCAAGTTGCGAAGATGGTCAGAAAAAGTTGGGTACCACACTGAAATTGCTGCAGTGGAAGGCAGAGTGTGGTGTGACTGACAAGGGATTTGGAAAGTTGCTACAGATAATTAGGAAGATGCTTCCAAAGGTTAATTAGTTGCCCGGCAGTACGTACGAAGCAAAGAAGGTTCTGTGCCCTCTAGGATTAGAAGTGCAGAAGATACATGCCTGCCCTAATGACTGCATCCTCTACCGCGGTGAGTACGAGAATTTGGATGCATGCCCGGTATGCACTGCATTGCGGTATAAGATCAAACGAGATGACCCTGGTGAAGTTGAGGGCGAGCGTCCCCGGAAGAGGGTTCCTGCCAAGGTGATGTGGTATGCTCCTCTAATACCACGGTTGAAACATCTGTTCACAAACAGAGAGCATGCCAAGTTGTTGCGATGGCACAAAGAGGACCGTAAGAAAGACGCGATGTGTAGACACCCCGCTGATGGGTCGCAGTGGAGAAAAATTGAGAGAGAGTTTCCGGACTTCGCAGATGACGCAAGGAACTTAAGGTTTGGTCTAAGTACAGACGGCTTCAATACTTTTGGGGAGCAGAGCAGCGGTCATAGCACCTGGCCTGTGACTATGTGTATTTATAACCTTCCTCCTTGGTTGTGCATGAAGCGAAAGTTTATTATGATGCCAGTGCTCATCCAAGGCCCGAAGCAACCTGGTAACGAGCTTGATGTGTACCTCAGGCTCTTAGTAGAAGAACTTTTACAGTTGTGGCGGGAAGAAGGTGTACGTGTGTGGGATGAGCACAAACAGGAGGAATTTGACCTACGAGCTTTGCTTTTTGTAACGATCAACGATTGGCCGGCTCTTGCGAACCTCTCAGGACAGACAACCAAGGGGTACAATGCATGGACACACTGTTTAGGTGAGACTGAATGTATATATTTGGATAAATGTAAGAAGTGTGTTTATCTGGGGCATCGTCGATTTCTTCCGATCAAGCATCCCGCAAGGAAGAAAGGCAAGCATTTTAAAGGTGAGGCTGATCACAGCAGGAGGCCTGTCGACCGTACTGGTGAAGAAATATTTGATATGGTCAAGGATTTAAAAGTAATCTTTGGAAAGGGTACTGGAGGACTAGAGGTTCCGAAAGACGCTAACGGGCACGCACCCATGTGGAAAAAAAATCTATAGTTTGGGAGCTACCATATTGGAAGGTACTAGAGGTCCAATCCGCAATCGACGTGATGCACGTGACGAAGAATATTTGCGTGAACCTGCTAGGCCACTTGGGCGTGTACGGGAAGAAAAAACACACAGAGGAAGCACGGGAAGACCAGAAACGTATGAAAGAACGAGACGGTCTAAATCCCGAACACTATGAAGGCCCCGCCAGCTACGCTCTTACCAAACAAGAGAAAGTAATATTCTTTGAATGCCTGAGCAGTATCAAGGTCACGGCTGGCTTCTCGTCGAATATAAAGAGGATAGTAAATGTGAGACTCCAAAAATTTCAAAACCTAAAGTCTCATGACTGCCACGTGATTATGACACAATTGCTTCCGATTGCACTGAGGGGGCTTCTACCGGAAAATGTTCGAGTACCCATTGTGAAGCTTTGTGCATTCCTCAATGCAATATCTCAGAAGGTAATCGATCCGGCGATTCTACCTAGGGTACAGAGTGATGTGGTCCAGTGTCTTGTAAGTTTTGAGTTGGTGTTCCCCCCATCCTTTTTCGATGTTATGACGCATCTCCTGGTTCACCTAGTCGAAGAGATTCAAGTTCTCGGTCCTGTATTTCTACACAATATGTTCCCTTTTGAGAGGTTCATGGCAGTCTTAAAGAAATATGTTCATAACCGTGCTAGGCCAGAAGGAAGCATCTCCAACGGCTATGGTACAGAGGAGGTCATTGAGTTCTGTGTTGACTTTATTGCTGATCTTAAGCCGATTGGTGTTCCACAATCACGGCATGAGGGGAGACTGAGTGGAAAAGGCACACTAGGAAAGAAATCAATAATTTGTATGGATGGGCATTCTTTCACTGAAGCACACTACACAGTCCTACAAAGTTCTACCTTGGTGGCACCGTATATCGATGAACACAAGAATATTGTACGCTCCCTACACGCGGGGCAGTCTGAGAACTGGATTATACGTAAACACATGGCGACTTTCGGCGGTTGGTTGCGAACACATATCCGGAATAAAGTAGATGTTGAAGAACAGTTATACTTGTTGGCCAGGGCACCATCTACGACTGTATCTACTTTCCAAGGGTACGAGATAAATGGGAATACATTTTACACGACATTCCAAGATAAAAAGAGCACCAACCAAAACAGTGGTGTTCGCGTTGATGCAACAAACAACAATGGGCAGAAGAACACATATTATTTTAAGCTCCCTCTGTTTCGGTGCAAATGGGTCAATCTGAAAGGCGGGGTTCACGTAGACAAGCTGTACGGAATGACAACAGTGGATCTAAACAATCTTGGTTACAGAGACGAACCATTCGTCCTAGCCAATGATGTTGCTCAGGTTTTCTATGTGAAGGACATGTCTAGCAGACCGAAAAAAAGAAAAAATATGGAAACGAATACATCATACGATGAGCCGAAGCGTCACATAGTTCTTTCAGGAAAAAGAAACATCGTGGGAGTGGAGGACAAGACAGACATGTCAAATGATTATAACAACTTTGATGAAATCCCGCCCTTCGTAGTGACCATTGACCCAATCATCAAGTTGAATGAAGAAGATGCTCCATGGTTCCGACCCTGAAGAAGATGCTCCATGGTTCCGACCCTGTAATAATGTATTAAACACAGGGCCGTGCCGGGGAAATTCGGGGCCCTGTGCCAAACTCTAAAATGGGGCCCTATATAAGTAGAAATAAAAAAAACTAACCAACAACTGTAATGCATATGACATAATAGCTTTTATAACAATTGGCTATATAAGAAATCTCACCTATTCTTATAACATCGATTAATTATAGGAAGACACTCATGATACCTTATAATAAACTTGTCCAAAATTATTTGAGAATGAATAAAATATTGTTTCTTTTCTTTTGCGCTTTTGGACACCGGATCGATGCTTTAATGATTCAAAAGAAGTAAGGACCAATGAATTGTAGAAAATGGTTGAGATTATTAAAAAGGATGCACACACCTAGGGCAGCAAAAATAAGACGCAGCACGCACCTGGTTGGAGTCAATTCATGGTTCTCCATTCGGCCGTCACACATGCACAAGAAGAGGCCTCGGCCACTGACTCGCTGGACGGAACTGCCTTCAAGGACTCGACGCCGGTCGTCAGCGAGAAGAGGAACTGGCCTACAGGTTCGAGGTTCGCGATTAACGAATTGCCTTCTAGCGCTAATCGGGAGGCAGGCGGTCGCGACGATTCGTAGTTATCGATCCAATTGATCGTATTCGTATTCCGATCGTATACGTGTTGGGCCCTAGTCAGCAACGTGAGTAGGATGATTTTCTTCCGATCGTAATTATGTGAGAGGCCCAATAACCCACGACCATGTGCTCTCTGATGCGGACGCGCGAGCGACGCTTTAGCAAAACTTGAGACACAGACCAAATAACTTGTATACTGCATGTACTAAAATTTGGGGCCCCAATATTTTATGGGCCCTGTGCGGCCGGCACACTTGGCACCACTATGGGCCCGGCCCTGATTAAACATTTTATGTGAAGAAAATGTTTTTGTTACCTGTATATCAAATGGATCCGCCGACGGTGGTTCATGAGTGCCAGACGGTGGCTTTGTATATCAAATGAACTACACTAAGTGTTGACATAGATTAAACATGTATGCTTCCTCCTCCTACTTCACAAGAGAATGCTTCTAAGCCCAGCCTCTCGAAGATGTCCTAAGTATGCTCACAAGGACATCTTCGAGAAGCTGGTTCCTAGAGGAGTCCTCAGCCTTTGCCTGGATTGTACTGAAGGTGTGGGCTCCTACTTATAGCATCACCAGGGGGAGGTATCTTTAGTCCCGGTTGGCGGCTCAACCCGGGACAAAAGAAACACACTCCTGATCTAACGGCTCAGAAGTGCTTGAAAGAAACACACCCCTGATCTAACGGCTCACGAGTGCTTGAAAGAAACACACGATCCGTGTGCTTCTTTAGTCCCGGTTTGAAAGTGATAGTGTTGATCCAACAGCTCACAAGTCCTCAAAACAAACACACCCCCGATCTAACGGCTCACGAGTGCTTGAAAGAAACACACGATGATCCGTATTCAAGCTAGTTTTGTCTTAGTTAGTCAAATTCAAACACTTTTCATATTGAAAGTTTTGCCAAATTCAAAAATATAGAAAATTTCTTCAAATTCATATTCAAACTATTTTTAAAGTACTTAAAATAATTATAATAGAAAACAGAAAATAGTTTTGTCTTAGTTAGTCAAATTCAAACACTTTTCATATTGAAAGTTTTGCCAAATTCAAAAATATACAAAATTTCTTCAAATTCATATTCAAACTATTTTTAAAGTACTTAAAATAATTATAATAGAAAACAGAAAATAGTTTTGTCTTAGTTAGTCAAATTCAAACACTTTTCATATTGAAAGTTTTGCCAAATTACATAATATACAAAATTTCTTCAAATTCATATTCAAACTATTTTTAAAGTACTTAAAATAATTATAATAGAAAACAGAAAATAATTTTGTCTTAGTTAGTCAAATTCAAACACTTTTCATATTGAAAGTTTTGCCAAATTCAAAAATATACAAAATTTCTTCAAATTCATATTCAAACTATTTTTAAAGTACTTAAAATAATTATAATAGAAAACAGAAAATAGTTTTGTCTTAGTTAGTCAAATTCAAACACTTTTCATATTGAAAGTTTTGCCAAATTACATAATATACAAAATTTCTTCAAATTCATATTCAAACTATTTGGAAAATGAAAATGGAAAAGAAAAACTGAAAATACCCCTTCTGTCCCGGTTCCAGCCACCAACCGGGACAAAAGGGGGTGTAAAGGCGGGAAGCGGAGGCGGCCGAAAATTGGCTATTTGTCCCGGTTGGTGGCTCAACCCGGGACAAAAGACACCCCTTTTGTCCCGGTTCCAGCCACAAACCGGGACAATAGGGGGTCCTCCTATATAAGCAACACTTTGCCCCGGGGAGAGCCACAACCCGGAGCAAATTCCCCACTCCTACCGTTACGCTGCCGAATTTTTCCGTCGCGCCGCCGCCTCCTTCCTCGCCGTCCCCGCGCCTCCGGCCATCCCCGTGCGCGCCTCCGGCCATCCCGACGCCGCTGCGCACTGCTGCCGCCTCCGCCCTCGCCGTCCCCGCGCATCCGTCCTTCCCCGTGCGCGCCTCCGGCCATCTTTGGCGTCTTCTTCCTCGTCGAGACCGGAGCTCCGCCGAGCCATTGCCGAGGGCGACGAGGGTGAGTCCTCTTCTCCTCCTCCCTCTCTCTCGACGCCACCGTGCCGCACTCCGCCGCCACCGCGCGCGTCACCTAGGAGAAGAAATCAAACCCTAGCAAGAGTTCTTCCGGCCGCCGCCGCTTCGGTCGTCGCCGGTGACTCTCCGGTGACATTGCGCTAGCGGCGCCACCACTACTAGGCCCCCCTCGTCTCCCTCTATAGAATGCACCAATCAATTCGTGCAAAATCGCACGAATTCGTCGAATTCGACCTCTACTGGATTCGGTTCACCATTGATGACGTCAGCACGACGTCATCATTTTCAGAAACTATGTTAAACTATAGAAAATCATAATTAAATTATTTTAAATCAGAAAAATACAAACTTTTTATCAAAATGTTCATAAAAAGAAAATACATGTTGTTGTGTCATTATTTTGTGTGTTTGAATAAGTTTGAATAAACAAAAAAATTGTTGGAATATCGTTGCAAATGCAAATGTGATATTATTTTGTGTGTCATGACAAAATTTGTTGCGTGCAGGTACTCGAATTGTTCACCGCGTCGTAGCCGCCGCCCTCTCGAAGCCGCCACTCTCTCGGAGCCGAGCCCCGACATTGTTCGACTAGTGCGCCACTGTCAGAAACGAGCAAGAAAATGTAAATGAATTGTTCGAGATGTAATATTGTTGCTTTCAATGGATTATTCGATTATATTAGTGATATTTAATCGATATTTAACTATGGAAATAGCATTGTTCGACTACTCCGCCACCTTCATGGTTAATAATATATGTGATACTTTAATCGATATGCAAATAGAAATGAAGATGTGAATTTGTCTTAATAAATTGCAGAAACTATGGAGCCCGGTAGAGACCATGAACTAGAAGAGGACATGTTCGACATCATCCGCGAAGGTCCATTAGAGGGACATGAGAACAACTCGGACGATTTCACGTCACAGTTCCTGAACGAGTCCGGTGATGGATTGGAGGGGCCTTCCGACGAAAT
This sequence comes from Poa annua, assembly GCA_026929855.1. Classification (NCBI taxonomy): domain Eukaryota; kingdom Viridiplantae; phylum Streptophyta; class Magnoliopsida; order Poales; family Poaceae; genus Poa; species Poa annua. The sequence goes on from CM049436.1 coordinate 2,510,272, forward strand.
AGACGTCCCCGACTCTGCTGTTGGAAAGTCGTCCGGCGAGGTATATATTAGCCCTCCGGTGTTCGTCTATGTTGAATAGATGCGTTAATTGATTTGTGTATATACATATATTAACTACCGCTTCTTTCTTGGTTTAGCCCTCCGGATCGAGCAAAAAAACATCCGCCAAGTCAGATGTTACGAAACGAGGCGGGCCACGAAGCGGCACAAAAAAGCTGACCGGGACTCAAAAGTACCACATTGAAGTAATCGATGCAAAAGGCAAACCGATTGCTCCCGTCAAGCACGCCAAAAAATTTGTAAGTCAATGCGGAGTCATTGTAAGGGACCAGATCCCCATCACGACTCATGAATGGAATCAGCCAAAGGTGCCAAGAGAGGGGGTTACTTATGTCCCCAATGCAGACAAAGAACGCCTTTGGGCCGAGCTCATGAAGAATTTCACTTTACCAGCAGAGGAGGATGAAGATCACCCTGTTACAGAGAAGCGATGCAAGGCCTGGGCTTTGATGGAGATGGGAGAACTGTTCTGCAGCTGGAAGAAAAGGCTAAACAAGTTGGTAACTGAAGGTACGACTCCAGAATTCGTCGGGATCTATGAAAACATAAAACATGAGTGGGACGATTTTAAGGCGTACAAGCTATCGACTGAAGCTAAGAAAAGGTCAGAGATAAATAAGAAAAATGCAGCAAAGAAGAAATATCACCATGTTATGGGGTCAGGTGGCTATCGGACGGCCAAGGCTAAGTGGGAGAAAATGGAGGATGAGCTAGCGGCTAAAAATATAGAGTTCGAGACATTGTATTGGCCCGAACGGCTTAAAGACTGGTTCTATGGCATTGGTGGAAAGTTGGACACAGAAACAGGGGAATGTATTTTTAACGAGGATCACGGACTAGACCCTGTCAAAAAAATCAGAGACGTACTGAAGGAGGTGGAGGAAGGCAAGTTCCAGGCAAACAGAGAGAATGACGAGCTATCGCGCGCCCTTGGGAACGCTGAACACAGTGGACGAACACGAGGAACCGCCGGCTCCGTTCCGTGGAAGATTGGGTTTCCCTTAGATGTCGGGACTTACAGAAGCCGAGCGAGAAAGAAGAACATTGCGAATGACCGGATGTAGAAGCTAGAAGATAAATTAGCAGAGCACGAGAAGGAGATAGCTGAGCTCAAGGCTGAGAGGCGGCGTCCACGGAATTCCTGCGAATCTGAGACGCACGCAGATCCTTCTCCTGGTCCAAAATCTATGCAGAGAAGCAGTGTGGCTTCCACGGAGCTCGTTCGCCCAGGTTCCCCCTCGGGTACTTGTCACCCCGTGGATTGTATCAGTCAGCAGGAATTGTGCGAGCTACATGTGCCATGGTTGAACATAACTGTGAAGGTGGCGGACGGTTTTGCCGTACCGCACAAACCAGATGGAACGTATCATTGTCGCCCGATTCCAGATGGCTATGCTGTTGTCGCGGTTGATGAGGTAATGAAGGGATATGAGGGAATAAAACTGGACTACCCTACGGGAGAAGACGAGATTGAATTGAGATATGCCTGCAAGACTACCTGCTTATGGAAGAAGGAATACATCGTGTTCCCACACTTGTTGCAAAAGCAAACTTGCACTAGAAGCAAGCCCCCTCCCAGTCCACATGCCAGTCCGGACCTCCCCGACAACGACAACAACGACCAAGGCGCCAGTCCATCTCCATCTCCGCGGCCGCGTCAGCCAACTCCGCCGCCGCGTAAGCCAACTCCGCCGCCGCGTCAGTCAACTCCGCGGCCGCGTCAGCCAACTCCGCCGCCGCAAAATAAGCGGAAGTCCACCGCAGCGTCGACTAGTACTCTGCAGAGCGGTTCGGGTAAGAAAGCGAGAAAGATGACACCGCCGCCTCCTACTACCAAGTTATCCTTGAAACGGAAGAAGTCTCCGCCGAAGCCGGTATATTCTCCGGAAGCGATACAGTGGGCCTATGAATTTCTTACGCAGCCATCGCAGTATCAGATGAACATGAACGATGACTATGTACGCGTTCTGGTGCGTAACGCTAGAAGAGTGCGGGAGGAACGAAGATGGGCTGCGGGTGCAACACAGAAGCGAGACGTTTCCCAGCTCGGAATGCAGGCGGGACAGTCGGTCGCCCCGCTCAGAGTGTACGCCAGTGGTGCACAGACAGAAATTGAGAAGCAAGCTCAAGAAATAGGTATCTCTGTTTCAGCCCTTCGCACCTTACAATCGGGCGGCACTATCGGGTTTGGTGAATTGGCGCGGCAATATGTTAGAGGGCAACCTCTGATCGACTCTTCTCACCTGCGCCTCCTACCAGCAAGAATGCACCAATTACATGATTGGTACATGTCTTACACGGCCAATAATGATGGAGACTATATCTATGTAAAAATTCAAAAGTCTCATTATGGCCCAGGTGATGATGAGCTTCATATTGAGCTCCCAGAATTATTCCAGTTATTCAATTTTGACGCCCTCGACAAATCTATCGTCAGTGCCTATTGTCTGTAAGTGATTAATTTATGCATGTCATTAATTCTCTAGCTTAGCTTGTTTTTCATTGCCTGTAATTATCCTTATCACTATATTCTTTTCTACTATATTATTATGCAGACTGAAGGTTATACAAGCTCGGAAGCTTGGAGTTGATAATAACATTGGGTTCATTGACCCAAATCGAGTTCATCATCATGGTATATTAAATTACCTAGAGAATACGGAGGAGCTTTTGCTCTCATACTTAATGCCGCAATATTACAAAACCTACATACTATTTCGTTACAATTTCGAGTGAGTTTTTTAATTACTGCCTTGTCGATATTCAATAATTTGCTTACTCCATGTTAAGTGTAATTGATGAGTTATTGACGTATATAAACATGCGCAGATATCACTGGATACTGCTTGAGATTGAGGTTGAACGGGCAAAAGTATGCATATACGATCCATTAGACAAACCGATTGAGAAGTTAATCGACTTGCAACTAATGCTCCAGAGGTAATTTCAATCATTATTGTGGCCTGTTCCGTTCTAATATAGGGAAATTAATAACTTATTTAATCATTTTCTATACCGTACAGGGTTTGGGACAAGTTCACCGGATTCCACAAGGGTGTACGTAAGGATCTAACTTTTAAACAAGAAGAGGTAAGTAGTCATAGCTAGGTCCGCGCATCTCTTTAAATATTCTAGTTCCTAATACCATTTTTATTATCTTCTATTATTATTTAATTGAATCCTATCATATTCTCTCTTAAAGTGTGCGACGCAGCAACAAGGCACTAATTTATGTGGATTCTATGTCTGCGAGTTCATGCGTTCACACATCAATGAGCGGCGAAATGAATGACAATCTGTACGTAAAGAATATATTCAAACTTGTTTCTTCAATTTTGTTCACTTTTCTGATGATTAATATAATAATGTTGTTGATATCTCCTTTATAGTTTGAAAACATCCGGAACCGCCTAGATACAAAAGACCGTCTACTCCCAATTGCGGAGGAGCTGTCAGGCTTTCTGATGGACTATGTGCTTCAGAGGGGGGCGGAGGGGGGCGGAATGCAGTACTCAAGCATCTCTGAAGAGCAAGGGCGAATGCAGTACTAAAGTAGCTCGAAAGTAGTGCCTCCCCGGTTGTAAATATTAGTGCCTCCCCGGTTGTAAATATTAGTTTCGGAGTACTATTTGTTTGAAACTTGTTTGAAATAAAATAGTAATATCCTCTATACTTTTTAGTAGCGTGTAATATGTTAACGCAACTTGTTTGAAATGAAATAGTAATATCGACATCAAAATACAAAAGAAAAAGTACAACAGAAAACACAAAAGAAAAAGAAAAACAGAACAGGAAATGAAACAGAAAAGAGAGGAAAGAAAAAAAAACATTGTCCCGGTTCGTATTATGAACCGGGACAAAAGGTAGGCCTGCGGACGCTCGCTCCGCGGCCCACGTGGTTGGACATTTGGCCCCGGGTCGTGGTGTGCCCGGGTCAAAAGGCCACCCCTTTTGTCCCGAACACGTTGTCCCGGGTGCAAGACCGGGACAACGAGCTCTTACGGCCCGGGACCAATTGCTTGTTCTGCACTAGTGGTTTATGTTCTTCGCATCATGGCCCTGCCAAGCATCATCCTGTCGACAAACAGATACGGTTTCAAAACCTTAAAACTTTGCGAGAATTTTCATTTTTGTGAAGTCTAGAGTAATACCTGCAGTTTCTTGACAGAAAATGGTTGAGTATGGGTCAGCACTGGGTACATCTCCCTCCTGTCTGACCCAGATTTTCCACACGGCTTCCGACGTCCCTGGACTGCAAATTCAAGTCTCCTGTCAACAACTAGTCCAGTTGGCAAGCTAGTTGCATGCGATTCATGCAATGGGGCATAAGAGCAAGTCCAGCAGTTCCCTTAAAATGTCTCCCCAATATATTCTTGTAGGGGACTTCCCCTAAAAAAATCTCCCCTAAAAATTGCTCAATTCCAGCAGTTTTCCTAAAACATCTTTCCTATTTAATTTTTTAACAATATTATAACTATATAATTATCTGGTCTGACCAGTTCGTTGGCTAATTTATTTGATCGCATCAAGCTGATCTTTCGCACGGAGACGAAGACACCGGCCGGCCGGCGGCGGAGACTGATCGCTGCCTTGCGTACAACTGATCGCTGCCCCAGATCGCATCAAGTTAATCGCTGCCAATGATTGTCACAAGTTGATCGCTTATGAAAGAAGCTAAGATAAGTGTCGCCACATACTCCGAGATGCTGAAGATGCAACGGAGGCGCGCCGCCGCCATCCTCCCCGTGCCCAGCACCACCGACGACGACCCAGCCCGCCGCTGCCGCTCCCCCGACGCCGACAGCAAGAAGAAGCCGCGCAAGGCCGCGGGGAAGTGGAGGCGGATCAGTGCGCCCATCCTCGGTAAGAACCTGCCCATGGCGTCCGTCGCGACCAAGCAGGTCCGCTCATGGCAGGTCCGCCCCATGCAGGTCGCCGCAAGCCCTCTCCTCACCTCTACTCATCTTTCTCTCCCCAGAAATTGAGACTAGACTCGATTTGAAGATCGATTTCATGCCTAATTTGAAATTCCAGATCAATTTCCAACTTGATTTCGGACTCGATTTGGGGATAAATTGCAGAAACGGGAAGGCGAAGAAGGCCATACGAACCTGTCGAGCGCGGGATGAATCTTCACCCGCGAGCGGTTCCTCGCGTCGCCAGGGATAGGGGAGCTTCCGCCTCCCCGACTTGTAGGGGAAAAGAGAGAGGAGAATCGGGGAACCCGATAGATCGGGGGAGGGACGAGGGAACTGCTGGGCCGTTTTTTTTTTGTGATTTTCCCCTAAAATAAGTATAGGCTCCTATACTTATTTTAGGGGAAAATCACAAAAAAAAAACGGCCCAGCAGTTCCCTCGTCCCTCCCCCGATCTATCGGGTTCCCCGATTCTCCTCTCTCTTTTCCCCTACAAGTCGGGGAGGCGGAAGCTCCCCTATCCCTGGCGACGCGAGGAACCGCTCGCGGGTGAAGATTCATCCCGCGCTCGACAGGTTCGTATGGCCTTCTTCGCCTTCCCGTTTCTGCAATTTATCCCCAAATCGAGTCCGAAATCAAGTTGGAAATTGATCTGGAATTTCAAATTAGGCATGAAATCGATCTTCAAATCGAGTCTAGTCTCAATTTCTGGGGAGAGAAAGATGAGTAGAGGTGAGGAGAGGGCTTGCGGCGACCTGCATGGGGCGGACCTGCCATGAGCGGACCTGCTTGGTCGCGACGGACGCCATGGGCAGGTTCTTACCGAGGATGGGCGCACTGATCCGCCTCCACTTCCCCGCGGCCTTGCGCGGCTTCTTCTTGCTGTCGGCGTCGGGGGAGCGGCAGCGGCGGGCTGGGTCGTCGTCGGTGGTGCTGGGCACGGGGAGGATGGCGGCGGCGCGCCTCCGTTGCATCTTCAGCATCTTGGAGTATGTGGCGACACTTATCTTAGCTTCTTTCATAAGCGATCAACTTGTGACAATCATTGGCAGCGATTAACTTGATGCGATCTGGGGCAGCGATCAGTTGTACGCAAGGCAGCGATCAGTCTCCGCCGCCGGCCGGCCGGTGTCTTCGTCTCCGTGCGAAAGATCAGCTTGATGCGATCAAATAAATTAGCCAACGAACTGGTCAGACCAGATAATTATATAGTTATAATATTGTTAAAAAATTAAATAGGAAAGATGTTTTAGGGAAACTGCTGGAATTGAGCAATTTTTAGGGGAGATTTTTTTAGGGGAAGTCCCCTACAAGAATATATTGGGGAGACATTTTAAGGGAACTGCTGGACTTGCTCTAGGTACGGGCACCGATTGCTGTAACACCTGGTCGTCGTAAGAAGGACAAGTTGGAGAATCTTTGAATCGGTCTACTGATTTCGGTGGATGACGCTCATCGCTTCCTGTTACATATCCAGTTTCCATCCTGTCCGATCGATGGACCCAGTCTTTCCGGTGACTGGGCACCTCTCCAATCCGACGAGTCCCAGCACACAAGCTGCTTGTGGTTGCTCCTCGCGATCCTTGTGCATATACAGCTACTTAAAAGCATAACCCACCCGATTAGATAGTTGTTTAAAGCTCCTCTATGAAAATAAAAGGAAAGGAAACATGCTAAGCAGGCAGTAATATATTTTGCACACTAGTTAGTTTTCTGTTTCAAAACTCAGCTGCCCCTTTTTTATTAAAAAGACGTAAACCACTTGAATTTTTTCAGCCCTGAAATGTCTTTTTTTTTGTTTTGGAAATACAGTACATACGTAGACACTCATAAACACGCACGTACAGACACCTATATGAACGTAACGCACGCAAACACTACACCTATGAACACCTTCGAGAGACTGGTCCGGCATATCTTAAGATTGACGAAGTCACGATGGGCGTCTCACTATTGACGAGCACGTCACTTAGCACTGAAAGTATAGCACCGGTTAAATCCTGAAATAATACAGGAAGTGATCATGCCAAGTCTGGGACTTGAACCTAGGTGTGCTGGTTCCACCACAAGGAACCAAACCAGTTGAAATATGCGCCTACTAAACGAGACCTTACCGTAGGCTATATGCGCCTGTATTTTTTTTAAAGTAAATCCAATATATTAAGTCAGCAAGCCGTTTCATTAAAAACCTTTCAGTCCCCTTAAGTACCCGGTTAAGGAAAAGAGCACGTCAGAAACTTGCTGCTTTAAGCATTAATCACAGTTACATCGTTGATTACAAACGGAAGAATAAACCGAGGAGGATCTCCATCCCAGCTAACTATAGACTTCGAACTAAAAGAAAACTTTGCCAGCTCATGCGCCACTTGATTCACTTGTCTTGGACAATGGACAAAAGTAACCGAGTCCAAGTTATGCGCCATAATGAAACACTCAGCCAATATAGTAGAAAAAAGACTCCAAACTTCAATCGCAGCATTGCATGCTTGAATTAACTCCAAAGAGTCAGATTCAATAGTTATCCTTGACACACCCATCCTCTTGAGGAATTTCAATCCTTCCAAAAAACACCCTAACTTCAGCCATTGTTGCATCTAACAGTCGATTCATCACACAAGCATATCCAGCAATTGCATCACCTTTAAAATCACGAAGCACCATACCAGCGGCTCCAGAACCATTCGGATGGTAAGAGACTAAGAGGCATCAGTATTCAGTTTTACATCACCTCTTGCTGGCTTTGTCCAAACAAAATCTTTTAGCGCACCTGTATGCGCCTCTGTACAGTCGGATGCCGAATAATTTTCGGCGGAGCCATCATGATGTTGCTTTGGAGTGTCGATACTTCACCTAAGAATTGGGCCTCCCTGTTTATGCATACCATCCGACATGTTCATGTTACGTGTTAGCCTGTCCTTCACTGTCACCGAAATTTCCCCTGTCTGCCTGCCTTTGCTCGTCTGCATACGGATGTAACATGGTGGTCTAAGAAAGCAGCATATCTTCTATATCTAGATAGGAAAGACCCACTAAAAGGAATTCTTTAAGCATGCAGGCTATCCACATCAGCAGCATGCCACATCAGCGAAAACTGACATTCTGTTCCGTTCATGCAGAGTGCAGGATGCGTATCGCCATTTTGGGCTGCTGATCGGGGCGCATACCGGTTGGCTGGCTGTTATCGCTATTTGGGCTGGTGATCGGGCCCATACTGACCGCTTTCCATCCCCATGCTTCTTTTTTTTTTTGAAAGCAACTTCCTGGATATATTAATAAGCGTGAGAGTACAGGAGACATCCAGAAGCAGCACAGCTGTTCCGAAATTTACAGAGAGGACCCTGAATAACAAAGAAATTACAAACAAACCCCTGGGACCAACTCTGCGGAGACAATTCCGCTGCCGCTCGAACTGCCTTCGTCGCACCGCCGGAGAGGAAGACGAAGACACCCGAAGCCGCAGCTGTGTCGCCGGATTGAACCTTTAGAGGTACACACCTCGATGTAGTCGCCGCATGAGCCACCCATCGCACCCGATGGGATCTGGAAACGGAGCTGTCAACATCGGCGGGGGCGACGCCCCGATTCAGCCCGACGGTCAGGCCGCAGACGCCGGCGTAGACCAGCCTGCAGGCCCGCAAGCAAGCATGAAGGAACAGCAGCAGAGAAGGCAGATCCATCCGAATCCTCAACACCCTTCTCCTCCTACCACAACAGTAAGAACAGGGTCGAAGAGACCGCAAGATCCGCACCCAAATCAGCCAAAAGACGAGCTTATTAGAAGGTCGCCCTGCAGATCCATCCTCTTTCTCCCTCCTCCACCACGGAGACCAAGAAAAGAAGGGCTTCTCTGCACCACAGCCGCTGCTCGCCGGCGACCGAGGAAGGCGACTAGTAGAAGAGAAAGACAGCATAAAGCCGAGACGCCATCGCGGCAAACACAAGGAAAGACCTAAACTACTATGTACAGAGGATGCCAGACCACCTATTCCATCTCCTCGCCGGCCGGCAGTGCCTCCGGTGAGAAGGAAGGAAAGGGGCGGCGACGGAACTGTCAAGTCGACTCTCAAAGGAGGAGAGCGGTCGGCGGCGCCTCTTTTCCCCTTTTCAGGAGGATCCCCGATAGAAGTTGATCTATGGAGAGATCCCCATGCTTCTCAAGCGAAGGGCATTCCCTAGCGTGAAAATACTGAGTCCGAGTCAGTTACCTGAGCCAACCTACAGTATTTTGCTGAAGTTCATCATGGCGCGTCCTTTTTTGTACGCCTGATTTCTTTTTTATATGCTAACCGTGTGTGTTCAGTGGTCCAAGGGTGTTTGGTTAGACTTTTTTCTTGGCTTTTGCTTTTGACTTATAAGTCATAAAAGCACCTAAATAGGTGCTTTTGGCTTTTGACTTTTGACTTATGCTAGACTATGGCATAAGGGTGCTTTTATGTCTTATAAGCCAAAAGCAAAAGCCAAGAAAAAAGTCTAACCAAACACCCTCTCATGTTACAGCATGGCTTCTGTTTTTGGCATGTTGTTTGCCCTGATGAATCACAAAAGGACGGTATCTGAGCAAGGTGACACTTTTTTTTTTATAAAAGGGCTTTATTACTTAAAGAGTTTAAGCATTACATCCTGCTTCTGAATAAACATGCACACATCCGCAATTCAAAAGTTCCAAAGCATTAAAACGAAACAAGCTCAAGACGAATTACAACCATCAAAGGAATCGTCTTAGCTTTGAAGGACCAATCCATGTTGGATAAAAATATTCCTCGCCACCTCTTTCAGTCGCGCACATGCCTTCATAAATAGGTCTCGAAACACTGGTCGTTGTAATGTAGACCACGGACGGAGAAAGAAGTTATTCCCTACCCTGATTACGAATCCTAATATGTGCCTAGATCGTCGGAGCGAATTGGATGATCGGGCCGAGGGCTTTCTGAGCTCACGTGCAGAAATCTTAATTTTGACAACCAGCTACCAGCTGATTGTGCTTTTCGACTAAAAGTTTATCCTTGGTTGGTCGCTTTGTCATGGTGTTCGCTTACTTAATTTGTTAATTCAGTCACCCTTGTATGCTTGTTTCTTTGCTGTGATGAATCACAAGGACGGTATATAAGTAAGATGGATCTTGAAAAATGCCACTTTCTTTCATTACACGTCCTAATCTGATCATATCTTCTAAGAAAACATATGCAAAAGCAGTTCACGTGTTCGTGCTTTTAGAGCAGACTGCTATATTTTCCGGTAATGTTATCTATCTTTGACGAACCTACAAGGACGGTATATGAGTAAGGTAGTTCTTCAAATGACGATCCTTCATATAATCCTAAACTGATCTTATTTTCTGAACAAACATGTGCAACTCTGAAATGAAAAGCAGTTCACGGGTTGTTCGTGCTTTTAGAGTAGATTGATATCAATTCTTAATATTGAGCAAACATGAACAAATCTTAAAATTTTCAGCAATTCGTGAGATTTTCGTGCTTTTCGATCTAAAACTTTACCCTTCTATGGGTCTTGCGTCATGATGGTGTTCTGTTTTCGGTTTGTGCATTCGATCATGCTCGAAACACTTCACGATGGTGTTGCTCTGTTTTCTTTTTGTGCATTCAATCGATCTTGAAACGCTTCACGATGGTGTTGTATTTTCCCTTTGTGCATTCAATCATGCTTGAAATTTATACCATATCCTTCATCTTCATGGGTTAATTAAGTGACACTTGTATGTTTTTTTTGGTTTGCCATGATGAATAACAAGGACGGAATCTGAGTAAGGTAATTCTTGTAAAAGGCCTCCTTCCTTGATTATACACCCTAAACTGATCATATATTTGAGAAAACATGTAAATATCTTTGTCTGATATCAACGTTTGTGCTTTCTTGGTCTAAAGTTCATCCTTCAGTGGGTCGCTTCATAATGGTTTTTTATTTTCTTATTGTGAATGTAGTTGAGTAAGGTTGCTCTTGAAAAGGTGCTCCCTTTAGTCCTACCTTTTCTTGTCATGTTATCTGTCTTGGAATTATGAGCACAACTACCTTGTTTGCTGTGATGAATCTACAAGGACGATATCTGAGTAAGGTACCTCTTAAAAGGGTGTTGCTTCATTGATTCCACATCTAAAACTGATCATATCTTCTGAGCAAACATGTGGAGCTTGTAGTGAAGAGCTGGCAATATGCTTGCTAGGTTGATGGCATGCTCTTATATTTTATAAACATGTTGTGTGACTTGAAATAATGATAAATTCGTTGCCTAAACGAAACGAGGGTGGCGAAATAAAGTATGGACGGAGGATAGGCTAACGAAACGAGGGTGGCCAAATTGTGGACTTTGCCAACTTTGCAAGAGGGAGCCGGAGACCGCGGCGCACCTCATCTTCAAGTGTAGATACTCCATTCGATTGCCTTTGGCGGGCCTCGCAATGGAGTAACTTTGGTACGGTCAAGGAGTGGTGGTGCTCAATCACCGGTGTTAACAGACGTCGTCGGCGGGGCTTATCTTCCCTAATCCTACTCGCCGCATGGGAAATTTGGAACGAGAGAAATGCAAGAGTTTTCCATAAGGAAACATTTGAGTAATTTAATGCCGCAAGAGTATAACTTTCTCGCCAAGCTTCGGCTTGTGTGTGTTGTAATTTAAACTCTTCTTCTTAATGAAAATAGGCAATGCTCTTGCCTCGTTTTAAAAAAAAAATCGTTGCCTAAACTGGGTTGTTTTTCTCTGGAGAAATTGCTTTGTCTAGGACAAAATAATGATCACAATTGCATAATCAGAAGATGAAGCCGTGATTACCGGAACAAAATATATAGTCTTTATTACTTGCACACGTCGGTTCAATCAAGTATTCCTGTTATTCTTTATTTTTTTCTGCTTGTTTGTTCTGATGAGTCTGAGAAAGATGGGTCTTGAAATCTCTTTCGTTGATTATTCATCCAAAAGTGATCAAAGTTCTGAGCAAATGATTGAAGCAAAATAAATTAAGGATCAGTTCGTTTGTGGTGTCTCTGGTCAAGCTCACCTCGTTTGCATGATCTTATGGAGTTGCTCTTTAATTCCAAATTATTCATTATTTTTTGCGCATCTTTGTAATCGATCAAGGCAAACATGTGTATGGTTCGAGCTTCCTTGCCAAAAGCATTGGTTGAGTTGCGAAGAATGTGACATTGATCATGTGGTTGTACGACATGTTAGACTTTGTAACACAATATCTATAAGGTATGGAGTAGTACTACAACCGAAATACATCTCCTTGTAATTGCCACATGATGGGCTTTTCATCACCATATAACACGTAACCGATCCCCCGAGTGGGCTAACAAGTAACAATTGCTCCACACCAATTTACACGACACTGTGCGGTGCCAAAGGCTGGTGGGTCACCATAAGCACCACGAAGCCTTTAGACAGCACAGCAGAAGGTGATCTCTATTGCCATGTTGTGTGGGATATATGTGGAACGGTCCAAACGGGCAATGATCCAGTCGAACGATGGCAATGTAAGATAAGACATTTGCGCCAATTTCTGCGGGGCTGGGCTAAAAACTTGAGTGGAGAGTATAAGATTTTGCGAGATAAATTAACGCTATTAATTAATGAGTTAGACATTAAAGCTGAGAATACTCCCTTGTCGGTGGCCGAGTGGGCTGCTAAGAGGGAGGCTGATGATACATTGGCTAGGTTAAGACGTGATGAGGAATCTAAATGGGCTCAAAGAGCAAAAGTTAAGTATATTCAGGAAAGTGGGAGTAATACGAGATACTTCCATATAATTGCAAATGGAAAACATAGGAAAAAGAAGATCCTTCAACTTGAGCAAGATGAAGGCACCATCGTTGGCAATGAAAATTTAAAGATTTATATCTCCGAGTACTACAAAAAATTGTTTGGGGCGTCGGCCCAAAACAACTTTAATCTTGATGAGGAGGTGACTAACGATATGCCCCAAATATCTCAAGAGGAAAACGAAATCTTGACACAAGAATTTTCAGAGAAAGAAGTGCTACAGGCAATTAAACAAATGGAACATACACAAAGTTCGAGTAGTTCAGTGAAAGTCAAGCTTTCTTCCATCCTTCCTAGCTCCTCGAGCTTGCACCCGTCTCACGCATCACTGCATAAAGCCCCAGGACCGGACGGGTTTCCTGCTGAGTTTTATCAGAAATGTTGGCAAACTATCAAAGATGATCTAATGGCAATGTTTACTCAACTGCGCACGGGAAACTTGCCTTTATTTAAACTTAACTTTGGTATTATCACTTTATTACCAAAGAAGGAGGATGCCAGCCGAATTGAGCAATATCGGCCCATTTGTTTATTGAATGTTAGTTTTAAGATTTTCACAAAGGTTGGTACGAATAGAGTCACTTCGATTGTGAGTAGGGTAATTCGTCCAACTCAAACTGCTTTTATCCCGGGACGTAATATTATGGAGGGGGTAGTGGTTCTACATGAAACAATACATGAAATGCATAGAAAAAAATTGGATGGGGTACTTTTTAAAATCGACTTCGAGAAAGCATATGACAAGGTTAACTGGTCTTTTTTACAACAGACTCTAAGAATGAAGGGATTTGCCCCACAATGGTGTGCTTGGGTTGCATGATTTGTGCAGGGAGGGAGCGTTGGAATTCGTGTCAATGATGATATTGGGCATTATTTTCAAACCTTAAAAGGATTGCGACAAGGGGATCCGTTGTCCCCTCTACTTTTCAACTTAGTAGTAGATACGTTGGCTATTTTAATTTCTCGTGCGGAGGAGGATGGCCAAGTTGGGGGTCTTGTACCGCATCTAGTTGAGGGAGGGGTGTCAATTCTACAATATGCCGATGATACTATTTTGTTTCTTGAGCACGACATTGCGAAGGCCGTGAACCTGAAATTGATCTTAGCCTTTTTTGAGCAGCTTTCGGGGCTAAAAATTAATTTTCACAAGAGCGAGTTGTATTGTTTTGGGAAAGCTAAAGATGATCAGGAGGAACATCGTCGTATCTTTGGATGTGAACTCGGCTCACTTCCATTTAGATACTTGGGAATACCGATTCATCATCGTAAACTTTTAAATAAAGAATGGAAAATAATTGAAGATCGGTTTGAGAAGAAATTGGCAGCTTGGGTAGCTAAGATGTTGTCTTACGGTGACCGTCTTGTGCTAATAAATTCGGTTCTAAAGAGCTTACCAATGTTCTTACTCTCCTTTTTCGAAATACCAAAAGGGGTTCGGAAAAGACTAGATTTTTACCGATCGCGCTTTTTTTGGCAAAGTGATCAACTTAAGAAGAAGTATAGACTCACGAGATGGAATATAGTTTGTAGACCGAAAGACCAAGGTGGTTTGGGTATTGCGGTACTTGACATAAAAAATAAATGCCTATTGGGTAAGTGGCTTTACAAGTTACTAATGAAGAGGGGGTTTGGAAGGAAATTTTAGTTAACAAGTACTTAGGAGACAAAGCGTTGTCTCAAGTTCAAGCTAAACCTTTTGACTCACCTTTTTGGAAAGGAATTATGAAGGTCAAAGAAGAGTTCCTTCAGCGTGGTAAGTTTCAGATTGGAAATGGGGAGCAGGTTCGGTTCTGGGAGGATTTATGGTTAGGTACGGTGACACTACAGAATGAATATCCATCGCTATACGCCATAGCCTCGAACAAAAGCAGTACGGTGGCTTATGTTCTTGGGGTGGTTCCTATTAATCTCCCCTTTAGACGGACATTAACAGGACAAAGGAGATCGGATTGGTTTCATCTAGTGGAGAGATTGATGCGACAAAATCTTACGGAGGACCCCGATACATTTAGATGGTCTCTTACTACCAATTGTGTTTTCACGGTAAAATTATATTATGAAGTTCTATTGAATGGTCATACTAGGTATCTGCGTAAATACCTATGGAAACTAAAGATACCATTAAAGATTAAAATATTTTTATGGTTTCTTAATCGAAAGGAAATTTTGACAAAAGATAATTTGGCTAAAAGACACTGGACCGGAAGCAAGAAGTGTGTTTTTTGTGACGCAAATGAGTCTGCTGAACATCTATTCATCAAATGTACTTTCGCTAGGGTCATTTGGAGACTAGTGCACTTCACCTTTAATGTTTACCCGCCCACTAGTATTGCGAATCTGTTTGGGAGTTGGTTAAATGGGATAGATAGAGTAACAAAGGCCCGCATTCGAATTGGTGTAGCAGCCATACTGTGGGCGCTTTGGAATTTTAGAAATGATATTGTCTTTAACAAAACAAACTCTACTCATTACTTGCAGGTTATCCATAAGGCATGCTACTGGATCCACTCATGGTCATTCCTGCTTCCCGAGGATCAACGTGGTCTTATGGATGCCGGATGTACCCGTATGTTGACAGTTGTGCGGGCTATCTTCAGTCGGGCTGGGTGGCTTCATTCTAGACGGATTGATGCTTAGTACTTCTCTTTTTGAGTGGTTAATTTTTGTAGCCACCCTTGGTGATCCTTGAATTATAACACTGGATATTTTGGATGTTTTGGTTGCTTAAATAATTGCGGATGGCTCTGTGCATATCTTTGATGCAGAGGCCGGGGATCCGCACCCCCTTATTTAAAAAAAAAAGTGGAACGCATTGGATGTGATTTAAATCCACATCAACATTGCCGGCCTGCCGGTGCTACTTATATCATGTTCGATGAGGCGCTACGGGCAACAAGGGGTTCTTTGCCGAGAGTAGGATTCGTTTCGCAATGCTAGTATTAGAAATTCTGAAAGAACCCAAACCCTAGCCCCTCCGTCACTCTGTTGCAGATCGTGGTCTCCTCGATCGCTCCAGAGCTGCTCTAACAACCGATTTGATTTCCCCTCCGTTGGTAGTACCAAATTGCGCGCTCTCGCCGGCCTCGTTGATACACCCTAGAATGTGTTGTTCGAGCTCGTTTTCGGCGGATCCGCCCGCGGTAGATGCCGATTTTAGGCATGGGAGGCATCGGACAATGTACTACACTCCGCTTAGCATGAACCGTTCGTCATTCTGGTACCAGATGAAGCCTACCGTCTTGAGCAGACGCATGTAGTTCCACTGTTACTACATTCTTGCTAGGTACTGCAATTTGCCTTAATGATTCTGCAAGGAAGATACCTGATCGATGGGCCTTCCCCGTGAGTGACGATACTCACATTGAATCTGGTTCAAGACCAAACCTATAATGTTTTACTTCAGCTCAGCATTCGCGGCCTCTTTTGAATGCAAAATTTTATTTCTGAAATTGTAAGCTGTGCTCACTGGTTATAAATTTGAGGTGTTGGTGTTCAATGCATCCTAAGCATGACTGCTTTGATTAATCATCCTAATCTGATCAGATGTTCTGAGCGAATACAGTACAGAAGCAGATGCTCACAAACACACACGTACAGACAATGAACGCACGCACGTAAACCCTACCCCTATGAGTACATCCGAGAGACTGGTCCGACAGATGTTGAGGTTGACAAACTCACCGCAGGCGCCTCACTGTTGACGGGCACGTCACCTACCACTAAAAGTATAGCGCCGGTTAAATCCTGAAAAATGGGAGCATCCATGTCTAGTCTGGGACTTGAAACTGGGTGGGCTGGTTTCACCACAAGGAAGAGCTAGGTTCAGCTCGCAAATAAATAAATCTTAATTTTGATGGCAATCAGCAAACTGTTTGTGATTTTTGACTGTTTTCTTAAACGTCAGAAGGGGCGAAAGCCCCTACAAATTTTTTCATTGAAAAAAGAGCCAATGCAGCTCGGTACAACATACATGCGTTTGTCCACGATGATCGTTTACAGGGGTTTTTGCGAGAGCAGAAACAGAGGTACATTAGTAAAGAACACAGAGAAGCTAGTCTGACCATTGAGCGACCAAATGTAGGAAGACCTCCTTTTCTTCCTTTTTGGCCCTGTGAGACCATGGCTTATTTGTCTCGATGCATTGCCTGAATACCGCTTGATCTGGAACCTCAATGTTTATTCTTCAGCGCGTTGGTTCATCATGCTGTTTGTTTTCTTGTGCTAAGTGTAGACCATATACTTCACTTCTTTGATCTGTTAATTATGTTCAGTCACCCTTGTATGCTTGTTTGTTTTGCGGTGATGAATCACACTAATGGAATCTGAGTAAGCTGGTTCTTGAAGGCCTCCTTCATTGATTACAAAATCTAAACTAATCATATTTTGTGAACAAACATGTATAATTCTGAGATGAACAGCAATTCCTGAGTTGATCGTGCATTCGTGCTTTTATAGCAGACCGCTATCTTTTCTTAATTTTGAGCAAACATGAACAAAACTAATTTTTGCAGCAATTTGTAAGATGTCTGTGCTTTTCGATCTAAAACTTTACCCTTATGTGGGTCTTGCTTCATGATGGTGTTGTATTTCTTTTTGTGCATCCAATCATGATCTAGACCATATACTTTGTGCATCCAATCATGATCATGATCTATTTCTTTTTGTGCATCCAAATCTAGACCATATACTTTGCCTAGTTCACGCCTCCTTACTTGATTATACACCCTAAATTGATCATATATCCTGAGAAAACATGTACTACAAATTTTTGTTTGATAGAAATGATTGTGCTTTCTTCGTTGAAAAGTTCAACCTTCTTGGGTCGCTTCATATTGGTGTTTTGTTTTCTTATTGTTAATGTAGGACAACTAGTTCACTTAGTACAGGGTTTACTTAAGTTACCTTTTTTCTGCTTAATTGTTTTCTGTGATGAATCACAAGGACTGTATCTGAGTAAGGTAGCTCTTGTGAAAGGCCCGCTTCCTTTATTATACAGCCTAAACTGATCATATATTCTTAGAAAACATATGCAATTCTGAAACGAAAAGAAATCCACTATCGTTTAACCTTTTGGAGCAGACACCTATCTTTTCTTGTCATGATAGTTGTCTTGGATTTATGAGCATAACAACCTTGTTTGCTCTTATGAATCTACAAGGACGGTATCTGAGTAAGGTGCCTTTTAAAAAGGTGATCCTTCATTGATTATACATCCAAAACTGATCAAACATTCTGACCAAACTTGTGCATTTTGTAATTATCAACTTGCAATATGATTGTCAGGTTATTTTATATACATGTTCAAGTAATGACAAATTCGTCGCATAAATTGATTCGTTTTCTCTGGAGAGATCTGTTTATTTATGCCCAATGATGATCACAAGTGCATAGTTCCGATGATCAAACTGTGATTACTTGAACAAAATAGTCTTTCTTTCCAACAGTATGGCTGTCTCTGCAAAACTTCTCTGTACAATCAACATTTAAAAAGGCGGTCTTCACTGATTATATGCGTCCTGAAGTAATAATATGATCTGAGCAAGCATGTAGACATCTTAATTTGGTAGTAATATACACGTTGTTTGTACTTTTTACGAACATTTTATCCTCCAAGTGGGTCGCTTCATAATGGTGCAATGTTTTCTTGATGTCCATTTTTTCAAACTTGAAATGTAGGCCATATACTCCACTTAGTTCACGTGTTGATTAGTTGACCCTTATCTCCTTGATTGTTTGATGAGCTGAATCACATTTACGGCATATATATGAGTAAGGTTGGTCTTAAAAAAGGTGTGCAGTCCTTTATTTTACACCCATAAAAATGATCATTATTTATGAGCAAACACATGCATTTCTGAATTGAAAAATCAATGCTCAAGTGTTTCTACTTTTAAAACATACTATGTTTCATTGCCATGCTGTTTTTTATTGAAATAATGAGCACAACTACCTGATTGTTGTGAGAATCTACAAAGATGGTAGCTGAGTAAGGTAGATTTTTTTTTCGGAAACGAGGCAAAAGCTTTGCCTTTTATATTGATAAAGAAGGAGCAAACAAGAGGACAAGGCCTCAAAAAATAGAAAAGATACAACTCAACCACGCCGGCCTCCGAGGCCGCGCCCCACACGGGTCGACGATCAAGTTGCCCAAGCAACCAAGACCGACACTAAAACCCCCAAACGAAGGAGAGAATCCGGAGCCGCCGCTCCGACATCCACGCCGGCCCCAAAGCCGCGCACCACGCGGGTCGATGACCAAGACGCCCAAGCGATCAAAGGCGACACCAAACGACCTCGACGCAGCATGGCGGAGGTGGCCTCAACACGTCACAGCGGAGGCGAAGCTTCCGGAGCCGCCGCTCCGACATCCACGCCAGCCCCTAGGCTGCGCCCCACACGAGCCGACGACCAAGACGTTCAAACGACCACAGTCGACGCTCCACCTCCTCAACGCAGCACAACGGAGGCGAAACCCGGAGCTGCCGCTCCGGCATCCACGCCAGCCCCAAGGCCGCGCACCTACAAGCCAAGGACGAAGACTCGCCACCGCCAGCCACCAGCACTCCGCAAAACCCCCTGACCGGTGGAACATCCAAGACGAGGCCTCAAGAGGCAAAAACGACGCCAGAGCGCCGCCCTCGCCCAATCCAGCGAAGGACTAGTGTCCCCCCGGAGAACCCGGCAGGGAGAAAGCGACACCACCACCTCGACGACGCCTTCAAGAAGGGTGCGGCGTCCGAGGACGTCGCCATCGTCGGCCCCTTTCGCCAGGCGCTGGTTTGCAGACCCCACAAACCGCCACGAAGGACCGGCCAGTCCACCATCTCCGCAAGCCGCAGCCACCGCAACAACCTCACGTCACGGCATGCGCCATGCCGACTACGACCCGGTCGCAGCCGCAGTCCCGGGGCTGCCGCCCCGGCCAACACCTTCCCGGCCACGCCCAGCCATAGCCCCAGGCGCAGCACCGGAGACGCCTGCCGCAAACCGCGCCGCCACCGAAGCCGCACCACGCGCAGGCCCGCGCGACCTAGATAGGGCCCACACGGGCCCTGCAAGACGAACACGCCGCCGCTGTGCGTCCCGGCCGCCTCCTGCGCTGCACCAAGCGCCGCCGCAGGAGCACGCCGCGGCTGATCGAGCTCCACAGCCCGCGCCGCCGCGACACCGGCGTTCCCAGGCCCGAGCTCGCCCCACCAGATCCTGGCCCGAAGGCCCCAAATCCGCCGCCCAGCCGTGTCCCCACGGGCCCGGAGCCGCCGCTCCGGCCTGCCAGCGCCGGTGCCGTGCCATCCTCGCCCAGCCGAGTCCGGAGCTCGCCGCGCGATGGAGAGAGAGGACCACCCCCGCCGCTAGTTGTGTGGCAGCGGGGAGGCCGCCACCGCCGTGGCGCGAAGGCTGGCGGCGACAGCGGCGAGGAGGGCGAGCAGGAGGGGTGGTGGAGGCGGTGGCGCAGGGTTCGCCCCCGGTGTCGCAGCGCAGGGTGCGACACGGGGGGTCGGGGTAATTAGATTATATAAAGGGGCTTGTTGAATAATTTTACATCCAAAAGTGATCATATATTCTGAGAAATATGTACTTCCTCTCATCTTAGCCACGACCTCTCCTTCGTCTCTAGCAATGTTCCCCACTACGTACTCCACATGGAAGAAGCGGATAGGATGGGATTTAGGGCATCTCCAACGGCCCGACGCATACGGACGTCCGCGGTCCGTTTCTGTCCGAAAATGACCGGGGCCGGGAAAAACCCAGCACAGCGGGGCGACGCATTTTGTCTGAGCCGTCCGCGGCGACGCAAACCGAGCACAAATTTGGGCCGCGTTTGCGTCGCCGCGGACGGTCCGTTGTGTCCGCGCGTGTCCTCCTCCTTTTTGACCTGGCCCCGCGCGTCAGCGATTCCGCCCACCAAATCGCTTCCCTCCTCTTTCTCATCCTTCCCGCGTCCTTCCCACGACTCCGCCGCCACCCCCAGGACACCGCCGATTCCACCGGCCGCCCTCCGCCTCCGCCTCGCCATCGACGTCACCACCCCGCCGGTGGCCTTTGCTCCCACTTCCCGGCGGATAGGCCACCATTCCTGACCGGCGAAGGCTTCGTCCGGGGAGGTCATCTTCTTCGCCCGTGAGGTGTTCGGCCATTTGCGCCGCCCGGTTTTAGGTAAGATCCTGGCCACCTTTGCCATATTACAAGCGATGATGCGCGTAAATTTTCATTTATCGTGCGGGTGTCGTAGATGGAGCTGAGCAAGCGCATCCGGAAGTTCTACGAGACCTTCATCGCGCCATCGTCGGACGAGGACTCCGACGATGATACCAAGCTCTTGGTGGCCACGGCAATGGTGATTAACGAGTACACCTACTCGGGGCCGGTGCGGAGGGGCTCGGTGAAGGGTCGCGCGCCCAATCTCCTGCGCAACCGAGAGAGGGGACACTACCAGCTGTACTGCGACTACTTCCACCCTACAAATCCAGTCTTTGATGCACAAAGATTCCGGCGCCGCTACCGGATGTCAAGGCCGCTATTTTTGCGGATTATGAGCGGCGTAAGGGCGCAGGACAACTACTTCGTCGCCAGGCGCGATGCCACCGGTATGCTTGGCTTCACATCCTATCAAAAATGTTCTGCTGCTATTCGCATGCTTACATATGGAGTGGCCGGTGATCTCGTCGATGAGTATCTGCGGATGAGCGAGTCCACCTGCCTTGAGTCCATGTACAGATTCTGCAAAGCTGTCATAGATGTTTTTGGCGATGTTTACCTTAGAGAGCCCACAGTTGAGGAGCCCTTAGAGAGCCCACAGTTGAGCCCATCTGTAGCGGACCTGCACTTAGAAAATGGCAAGTCCCTGTGTATAGTGCAAATCCCTGGATCGATTCGTTTGCACACACAGTTTACGATATAATATCACAACAAAGTATCAAATTTATTACATCGATGATCCAGACTTACAAAATATTCATTACAATTTGCATAGCATGAAGCTAGCTTTGAAAGAGTAAACAGCGGAAATAACAAAGCATTGAGTCTCCATCATCTTCATGTTGCCACAGGCGAAAACATGTTGGTTGCAGACTCGAAATCCTTAACGTAGCTTCACTCGTCATCTGAATAACCTGTAACCAATAAAATTTTGCAACAGAGTGGGTCAGATTCCATTAAAAATGGATCTGGCAAGTGACACTATGGTGGACACTTAATGGAATAACTCTTTAGCCTATATGCATATTTGGCTGGTGGAGTTCAAGGCTATTTTGCATAAAGGCAGTTTTGCTTATCTCTTTGTAAAACTTTTCATCAAAGTACAAGACAATATGGCTTGAAAACCATAGTCTTTGTTTTCCCTTGTTCACCCATCAAGTTTTAACTTAAAGAAGTTGGAATGTTGGGAGCCTCCGTTGAATCCTTGATCAGCTGCTCAAATTGTCCGTAACCGGGGACACGGCTAAGTACTTAGTTTTTAACTCTGCAGAGGTTGTGCACTTTCACCATTAGACCCAACAAACCCAAACTATCCTCAAGCACACAATTTGTGCTAAGGAAAAGGAGAGAGTTGAGACGAGACTTTTCAGAAGCACTTTCCCATCCCATAACGACTTGACGCGCTCCCAACTAACCATCTACCACCACGTGTCAAGTCGGGACGAGTCCACGCAACTTAATCCATCTAGCCAGAGCCCATTGACTAATGGTTGCACGATAAGCAATCTTCACTTAGAGAAAACATTGGTCCCTTTAATACCATGGGTGGCCATCCACAAGTGACCATCCCTTAGAGGTCACCCCTAAGGAACATCACTCAACATAAACCATTCAAAACCAATTCCACCCAGGTGGTACATTAACTTAGTAGAATTTAAGTCTTTCCATAAAACACTTTTGCATAGCTTAAACAATTCTACCAAGTCATTATATAGGTTCCTAGACACAAAGGAGTAGGGTATTCTAAACAAGTCTTGCATAGCAAATCTACTAAGTCCTACACATGCATAGGAAAAATAACTAAGTCATGCATAGAAAATACTTAGGAATTTATGGGGGTGTGCCACTTGCCTTGAAAGTCGTCTTTGCTCACAAACTCTTTTCAATGTTACTCGGAGCTCTCCGTTCAATCTATACATAGCAATCATAAACAATCACACCACAACACAATACATAATAAACAAACAAGTTTCATAAAATATGTCATGCATGATGTGCAAAATATTCTAAGGAAAGTGATATGCATGCCAAGCCATGAAATTATTCTAAGTTAATGCAAGGCAAGTGTGTTAGTCAAAAATGACTAAGGACCAAGGTCATAAATATATTTCACCGTCATCGCAAGATACGGGATGATGTCAAACTAGGTGACATAGAAGTGTTGCAAAGCACATATAGGTCTCAATGTGTGAGATCTGTTGACTGTATTCCTCTTCCACGAGACAAGCATGCACCAAGTTGCTATGGGTGTTGAGTTTTTACCAAGTTGTAAACTAGATTAAGTGTTACTCTAGTGCAAGTGGGAGACTGAAGGAGATATGCCCTAGTGGCACTTAATAAAGATAGTTTATTCGTCATATCTCAATTGTTCATTATATGTTTTATACCATGCTATAACTGTATTAAGCGGAAACATTAATACACGTGTGGTAGATAAACAACCAGGTCCCTAGTAGCCTCTATCTAACTAGTTCATTGGGCAATTGATGATCGAGGTTTCCCGATCATGTGACATTTATGTCAGTTGACAATGGAGTCATGTCATTGGGAGAATGACGTGATGGACATACCCAATATTTGTAGTCATTACGCCTTTGACCGTGAGATCAACTCTTATTGCTATTCCTGAAAGATACTTTGATTGCATCAAACGTCATATCTTAATAGTGTGACAATAAAGGTATCCCTCTCGGGTATCGGAAAGGAGTATGTTGAGACGAGGGATCAAGAGCGGGATTTTCCAGTCCGCATAGCAGGATAGATACTCTAGGGCCCACTCGGTGAGATTATGTCGAATGAGCTTGCAAGCGTGTGACTAGGTCACCAGGACATAATATCATGGACGAGTAAAAGATAGCGGTGTCGGTAACGAGATCAAGCTAGGTATCGTGATATCTATGAACGAGTCTCGGACACGCTAAGTATCGCCATGGCAAAAGGTTTAAGACTCAGACGTCTAGGTTCGAACGACAAAGTATTCGTTATCTCGCAGGGATTAATTCTGGGTATCCTCGGTCCACGAATTAGTCATTGATCGGAGAGGAGTCTCGATCATGTCTGGTGAGATATCGAACCGCTAGGGTAACACACTTAAGGGGAGTCGACATATTTACCGGAAGAGAAAATAGGAAAAGAGAGCACCGGGAACGTCCCGGGAAAGTTCTGATGGAGATCGGGCAGCGACGAAATAGTTTTCGGAGCCGGAATAAATTATGTAATATGTATTTAATATTAATTAATGTAATTAATAGTTAAATATATTTTTATTTATTTTTTCCTGAATTTTTAAAGGCAAAAAATCTCTAAATGGGCCTTCTTAGGCAAAGAGGCCCATGAGGGGGGAAGCTTCCCCCCAAAGGGAGAGAGGGAGTTCGGCCGGCCTAGGTGGGCCCTATGTGGCCCACCCATGGCCGGCGCACCAAGGAGGGGGGGGGGGGGGGGGGGCGGGTGTGGGAGTTTAGTCCCACACCGCCCGGCTGGCAAGGCTGGCAGCCCCATTCTCCCTTTATATAGAGGTGCACCCCTGGCCTTTTAAACACACCAATTCTCTCTCTCTTTCTCCTTGGATCCCGTGATTCCCTTGTTTGGAGTTGCGCCGAGGAGAGTTTCTCTCCACCATACGCACACCGCCATGCTGCTGGTCTTCCGGTCCCAGTCTTCCGCTGCTTCGTCCCTGGATCGGAGCCCGGAGTTCGTCGGCTTCACCGTACGTGTGTAACGCCCTGCGAGGTGCCACACTAGTGGTGCTGGAGGTCTGCTTCCTCTACACGACCTCGAGGTCTTCGTCGGCTTCATCGACAACGCTTGTGCGGGAGCGTAATCCCCGCTTTTCGGTCTACAAGGGTATGTATACCGATCTCCTTCGTATTACTATATCTGCATAGTATAGATCCTGGCTAGTTTTTGGTTATCGCTGTTAGGAAATTTTTTGTTTTCTGCCTGCAATCCCCTTCACTTTCCCCACTCCGTCCCCGCCTTCCCTTGCCGCATCGTCTCGCCGCCATGTCGCAACCGGCCACACCCGTCTTTCCCCCGCCGCCCTAATACCTATAGAAAGACCACCACACCTCCAGCCTTCGCCGCCGGCACCTCCTCGCCGTCCTCCGCCTTGATTCGGCCGCAAGCTACAACTCGGCCCACCTCGCCCGCAAAGTGTTCGACGTTTTGCCATCTCGGCCATGGACTCCGATGACGAAGAGATGCTCATCGAGCTGCTTGAAGAAGAGGCTGCCGCCGAGGTCGAGGACGAAGAGCATCGGATGGTCATCGCTGCTCTTGCCGACCTCATGGTCCAGCAGGCGCAGCCGCGGCGAGGCGGCTCGAAGCCGGGCCGCCGGAAGGCGAGGCCGAGGCAGAGGATGGAGGCCTATTGCATGCTCTACACCGACTACTTCGCCGATGATCCAATCCACGGCGAGAAGACGTTTCAACGTCTTTTCAGGATGAAACAAAAACTCTTCCTCGACATTGTTCATGCCATTCGGGAGTTCGACTCCTACTTCAAGTGCAAGAGAGATCGCATCGGCACGGTTGGATTCACCTCTCTTCAGAAATGCACAGTGGCGATGAGGATGCTTGCATATGGTGCTCCCGGTGATGCCCAAGATGATTACCTACGCATGTCCGAGTCCACAACTATTGAAACTCTGAACAAATTCTGCAGGGCAGTGGTGGAGGTGTTTGGACCAAAGCACCTGCGAACACCAACTGTGGAAGACACTACCCGGATCCTAGCCACGAATGCAGCAAGAGGTTTTCCTGGGATACTTGGAAGCATCGACTGTATGCATTGCTCATGTAAGAACTGCCGATACCCCGCTCTGACTTGGTCGAAGGCTCACATGCGGGAGATGATGAACTGTTGTGCTATCTTACACAACATGATCGAGAGGGAGCGGGGTGAGCCGGTGATCGACACTGAACCGTACTACAGACTGGATCCGTTTGCAGATGTTGATCACCAGGTGCTGACAACATGGACAAATTTTCTCGATATGCGCCATCTTGAGGGGCTAAAAAGTCGTCTGGATCGGAGTCCTGCCATCGGGCCGGCACGGCCCGCTCCAGAAAAAACACGGCACGATTATGGCACGGCACGGCCGGCACGATTAGGTCACGGGCCGTGCCCGGGCCGGCACGCGGGCCGCGACTCGAGGTTGGGCACGGCACGGCTGGCACGAATAGGGCACGTCGGCAAGGCCCGTTAGGCACATTTCGTCTGTTTTTTTCATTTTTTATCCTGTAAATAAGTAAAAATAGGTAATAAAAAATAGCTAATCGTGCCGTGCCGTGCCGACCCGCGTGCCTCAAATCGAGGAGCGGCCCGGACACTAACGGACCCGTGCCGTGCCGCGGTCCGTTTAGTACCGTGCCGTGCCGTGTCAAAAAAAATGCGTGCTTCGGGCCGGCCCATTTGGCCAGCTATACACGGCCGGAAACGACTGGAGGTGCCCTTAAGAGCAAGTCCAGCAGTTCCCCTATATCCCTCCCGATAGCAAATATAGGGGAGAAAAGAGAAAAAAAAGTCTCCAGCAGTTCCCCTACCGCCCACCCGATACATCGGTGCCCCCGACCCAGACCCAGACCCTCCCTCTCCCCTACACATCGGGGCAGTGGAGGCGCCCCCGATCCGTCGCCACGAGCAACTGCTCCCTGCCGGACAACTCCTCCCGCCACTAGGTTCGTGTCCCTCGTCTATTTCTCTGTTTTTGCTCGAAATAGCTCGCAAAATCGAGCTCGATTTGTCCACACCGGACGAGATCGAGGAAGAGTAAGAGTAGAGGGGAGCGGGTGGGACGGCGCTGCCATGGTGAGCACCTCACGGCGGGGCACGAGCAGCAGGGGGCGAGCTGGGCGGCGCGCGAGCAGGGGACGAGCTGGGCGGCGCGCGAGCAGCTAGCGAGGAAGCAGCGGGAGAGGTCGGTCAGGATGCAGGGAGAGGAAGAAAAGGAGAGAGCAGGGCAGCGCGAGGGCGGCGGCGGGGTCTGAGAGCAGGGCAGCGCGAAGGCGGCGGCAGGGTCTGAGAGGAAGGTGAGGTGGAGCGGAGTGCAGGGCTCGATAAGAGAGAGAGAGAGAAATATACGAGATTGATGAACTGCTTGATGTTATTTACCGTGTAAATGAAGCCTAGTTGCTGCTCGATTTTGCTACTGCTATTGCTTGCTGTTCAATTGGTAAGAAAGATGACATTGTTTAATAGAGATGAATTACACACTGCTACTGCTTGTTGCTTAGAGAGAAATTGAGTGAGGTTTCCTGAAATTTTGCTACTGCTTGCTGTCCAATTTTTGTGTAGATGAAGTTAGGGAAACTGAGTGAGGTTAGCTGAAATTGCTACTGCTGTTAAATTGCTGCCCAATTGCTGCACAATTGTTTGTCAAATTGGTGTTAAATTGTTGTCCAATTTCTGTCAAAGTGCAGTCCATTGTATCAATGTCTCGATTGCTCTGAAAGGATGTGTATATTGATGAAGGTTGATTTGATGGCGGTTCCATGTAGTGTTGATTTGATCTCAAGTTCAAAGAAAGGAAAAGATTTAAGCGTGCATGAGAATGAGGCTACTCGGCCTAACAAAAATCAGAAAAAGACCTCTAATTCAGGTTCGTCAGCTCCTAGTGCCAACACAAATATGTTTGAGGATGAAGCTATGGATCCCAACATAGAAATTACCGTTGTTCGGACAAGACCAATTGGTAGGAAGGCGGTGATAGCGCAACAAGCTAAATTACTACATAGATGGCCTACGGTACTACGTAGGAGAGAGTGAATTTGTTTGTCTCGTTGGACATGAGACATGTGTTGTATGGATTATTTCCTATTTGGTACTTCTTTTTATTTTGTCAAATTTATGAACTATTTCTTGTGTTGTATGAATTATACCTACGAATTATAGCGGTTGTGAAATAACCGTTTAGAAAGTTAGTTACGAAATATTGTTAAAATATAGGTGAATGTGATATATGGGAAATGATACAGGGGAACTGCTGGAGATGTCAAAAATATAGGGGAGGGATCTTTTTAGGGGAGTCTCTACATGGACATATAGGGGAGAAAATATAGGGGAACTCCTGGATCTCCTACTTTCAGAAAAAAAAAAGAGAAGAAAGCTCCCCACACCAACCAACGACACCTCGTACTCTCCCCTGCCGCCGGGATGCCAGAGGACGTGCAAATGAGCGAGCCGCTGCCGGCCGCTCCTCCCGCCGCCACAACGGCGGCGCCGGCCCCTTCCACCCTTCACAGTAAGCGCCTCCCTCCGCAAAACCCTAGCTCTTTCCTCCTCGTGCCGCAAAATCTCTCAGATTTACTCGTGCCCCAGATCTGAAGGAGATCGCCTCCGTGATCGAGGCGGGGGCGCTCTCCAAGGAGGTCCGCCGGATCTCCCGCGCCGTCCGCCTCACCGTCGCCCTACGCAGCCGCCTCGCCGCTAGCGACGTCTCAGCCTTCCTCGCCTTCGCCCTCCCCGCCTCCAGTGACGCATACGTCCGCCTCACCTCCCTCCTCCCCAAGGTAAAGTTCTGGGCAACAGCCAAACGTTTCTTCCTGATGCTACTTTCACTTACTGCCTAGTGCCTACATATTGTTGGCTTGCACATTTTAAATATGCAATTCCGTGTTAATTCTGGTGGTTTTCCTATGAAACTTGGAGCTCTATCTTAGTTTCATCTTTGCATATTTACTGCATACTGATCAGGGATCCATTCCAGGGTACCATTAAAGTTAGGTATTTTCCTATGAAACCGGAACTTATCTTAGTTTCGTTTTCGCAACCTCCTGTAAGGCCGTAAATATTCGAAAAAATCTACTCTTGCATGTGGGTGATTGCAGTATGTTTAGATACATTTTGTCGGTCTCCAATGCTCTCCAAGTCCGAGAAAATGTAGACTTCTGCTACCTGCTTCATGATTTACAAGACATAAAGTTTTAAGCTAGATTTGTTTTTAAACATTATTCTGTTGTTGAGAGCTCCTTAATCCTGGTGTTGATATATTATTACTTTTAGGAAGATGATACTGAGATGGATGTTGATGCAACGGCTGCAGCAACTCAGATTTCCATCAAGCAAGGCCTTCCCGAGATTGAAATATATTGCTTTCTGCTTGTCCTGATTTTCCTCATTGATCAGAAGAAATACGACGAGGTATGTGTAAAATAGTGATATTCTTTGTATAGCTTATGAATCTTATTATTAAGAAAGTAGATTTTGTACATGCAAGAGTTGCTGCTTGAGTTCACAGTTTACTTTATTGTGCATTTTAAAAGATTCAAGAGAAGTCATAGAGATGTACCATAATGTAACAAGAGTACCTACAAGAAAATCAGGGGAAAATATGATAAAAAATATATATACCTGCACAACAAAGATAAAATGTTAAACTTATTTTTGAACACTGTAACAGCAACCACTTGTCATTTTTTACAGGAAAGGTTTGATCAAAATTTTGTAGGTGCCAATGTTATCAAGTAATGCACATCTATGTTTTTCTTGAGAATGTTCTTGGGTGGTTAATTGGCTAAACCCTAAACTCAAGCATCCACCCCTTTGTACATTTTATTTTCCTTATTATTGAAGTTCTCCACTTGTCTCTAGGCGAAATCATGTGCAACTGCAAGCATTGCTCGTCTGAAGACCTTGAACAGGAGAACTGTTGATGTTTTGGCTTCTAGGTTGTACTTCTATTACTCGCATGTGCATGAACTTACCAACAGCCTTGCTGAAATTCGTGGGTATGTCAATTTCTACGTCATGCTCACTTTACATTGCTTAGCTAACTTATCCCCCACCCTCTCTAGTATCTCCTTAGTTTCCATTTACCCTTTTTTAAATACTCTCCTATATTTGCTTCTCTGTACGGGAATCTCCTTGGGTTACATAGAATGGCAATTTTACACCGTGATGAGCTGGGTCAGGTAGTTCTGTTTCCCTCGTTCTTGCTGATTCAGTGCTATGCTGTGAAATTATGCTAATATATGGAAACACATTGGTTTTTCTCCTACCCTCTTCTCCTGTTCTCATGGAGGCGCCATGCCGCGCACCTGCCTCCGGCGACAGCGAAGATCCATCCCCGGCGGCCTCAAATGGAAGGAGCACTAGCACCGAAGAATCGCAGTGGCTAGCGACCCTGTCTGATCCCGAGCTCGTTCGTCACGCCCCCTTCTCCTATTATTTCTCCCTCTGTATTTCTTTTCCTCTTGCTTGATGAGAGCTTCCATGGTGGTGGTGGCGTGCAGGATTTCCTCATCAGCTTGAAGGTGCTTGCCGTGAAGCGCGCGGAGACCGCCGGCCGCCCTCACCTCGTGAACGTGTTTGATCTACGCACGCTGCGGGCTCTCGGTACTACTACTGATAGGCTCCTCCTCCTGTGTTATCTGTTTCATGTGAATGAAATTGTGAGCATGATCCCCGTAATATCCATTACACTGATAAATATGTTCCCAGCAACAACTAAAAGAAAAAAAAAAGTGCTGGTACAATACTTGCAATGAGATAATTCCAATGGTGAGGCTAGTGCCTGTTTTAAATTTGTGCGACAAAGGTATGAGTTCGTAGCATAGGCCGTTGCTGATCCAGAGATGCAGGATACAGTCCGCACAAAAACATACATAGTTGCAGCATACTCAAGCCAAATACGTCAGTTATCCTGTTTTGGGGCTGACTTCATCCGAAAAATTGTTGTAGATGTTACCCATCCTTTTTGCGAAATTGTTGCATTTGTCTTTTCTGAATGCTAGCCTTTCATTCAACGCCTTCCGTCACATGTATGGTGTAATCTCTTTGCTGAACATGCTTATGCTTGTGCTCTGCAGGGATTGTTTTGTTGGAAAGTTTCAAAGAACGACTAAAAGAAACCTCAGTTGATCCAGCCATTCTCGATAATCTCGCACTATCAAGGGATTCTG
Organism: Poa annua; assembly: GCA_026929855.1. Lineage (NCBI taxonomy): Eukaryota > Viridiplantae > Streptophyta > Magnoliopsida > Poales > Poaceae > Poa > Poa annua. Next base: position 2,541,121 of record CM049436.1, read on the forward strand.
ATGTGAATGTCAGCGACAGTGGTAGTGATTCCGTGGTGTTCAGGAAAAAGCGAAAGCAGATGCATAATGGGTAAATCTTACTCCTTGTGTTGCTTAGTAGCTGTATTCAAGTTAGCTCAAAGTGATTATACACGATTCATCTTATGCTAAAACTTGCTTGATATTCTAGAAACGTTGTTGCCTTTTTGGAATTTAGTACAGTTATGGTGTATGATGCAGGTGACATGAAGAGGCTGTCCAAAGTAATAACAAAATATAAATGAGTGGGAGGAGACAACGGCAACCCGCGAGCATAGATTGCTATGATCTTCTACTGGTGATCTAGTGCAAACACCAATAAATGCTTATTTGGAAGATCATTGGATCTGCTGCTGCAGCTGATGTAAAATTTCCGTCTCTCCCGGCATCAGATGTCTCACAAATTTGAAGATCCGGTCATGGATACATTTTGTTTTGTAAGCAAAGACCGCGACCCATTAACAAGTCATATCTAGCCTCGTTGAGTTCTTTTGTTCTTTTGTCTAGAATATGTCCTAGAAAAAATATCAGTTCCCAGAAGAAAAAGTTCAAGATGGCCGGTACAAGTGTCATAGAATGGCTAGAATGTTGTATTCATTGTTTGTCACAACTCTAGATCGTTTATCGTAGAGGCGGTGTTTGAGAAAGAAGAAGAGTCTGGAATCGTTCCAGCGCGCCAAATTGCTGGGAAGTCAGAGAAAAGATTTTATCTTTCAGATGCAAGTGTTTGGAATGCAGAGGCTGGGGGCACACCTTCCATTTCTTTAAAAAAAAATAGCCTGCCGCAAACTTGATGGCATGCACTACATACAAAGCCATGCAAATTTGTACTTGTATATATGTAAGCACTACGAATCTGATCCACATATAACATCGACAAATACAATGTAATTATGTAGTTGATATTTTTTCATGTGGAGTTATATATAGTGTTATTTGTACCAAAATTTGAATTTACTAAACATAATAGACTAATAGGTAGCCTAGCTGCAAGTAACCAAACCGACCACACCACATCAAATCGAGGATGTGATTCTTGTTGAAGCCCTTTTAGCATTTCGAGAGCTAGCCTAGGGAAAGGGAGACCATGTCTCGTCAAAACCACAACAAGATTATTTTGTCTGTTTCCTCCCAGTGCGGTCACGGCCTTGCACGTTCTCGTCGGCATGGGGCCGTTCATGGCTTCGGTGCGGTGGTAGTCTTATGTCGCTCCGCTTGGAAGTTCGTGAGGAAGAACGATGAAAAGGGGAAGAGGGAGTTGACTGGTATGCGAAATATGCCAAGTCAGCAAAACAACTATACAAAATAGCTCAAGGGTCCAATGTCCGGTTTTACATAGTTGAGGGGGTTAAGTATGCCAGTTTAAAGTTTGGGGGTGTTGCGTCCAAAGTTGTGGGGGTTATAATATAGCGGGACGTAAACCTGTTTCGAGGATGTGATTCTTGTTGAAGCCTTTTTAACATTTCGAGAGCTAGGCTAGAGAAAGGGAGACCATATTTCATCAAAACCACAACAAGCTTATTTTGTCCGTCTCCTCCCACAATCGCTGCTACCTCTCTCCACCTCCATGGAAGCATGTACGAGTGTACGACTGCATCCAACACCATACTCCTTCAAAACACACCACCACCATCTCCTTCGACAATGACGATCTTCTGCATGGTGGTCCTCTCTCTGGTGCCCTACGACTCGACCATGCTCCAAGACTAACCCAATCGTCTTTTGCCCACCGACACATAGAAAGTAAAATCTTATGATTCTGAGTTGCTATGAGCATCCACGAGTGCCCATGCTTGCGGATTAATTAACTAGTTTTGATCCTAAAATAAAAGAAAAATACTTGGACCTCTTGCATAGTAAATGGTACTATATGAAGACTGCTAAACTGAGTGACCTCAAATAATCAATTGCCATCAACTAATGCTGAGGAGTTTTTCAAACACCATCGAAGATGAGGTGGAAAAGATAAGCTATTATCTGGAGGATACGAGGAATAATGCACACAGGTCAGTTATTTTGATGGATGGCGTGGGTTGGCCGCTTCGGCGGTGCTTAGAGCAATAGCTGAAGAACCGCCGCCATCTCTGCTGAAGAAATTCTACAAGATCATCCACGTTGATTGCTCGAGGTTGTAAAGCCGAAGAGCACTCCAAAGGACAATCGCACAAGAGCTGAGACTTCCTCATCCGGTTATGGATGTTTTTTATAGGAAAGATGAAGAAGATGATTTCAGAGGGGTAGATGAAGGCTCTAGAGTTGAGATAGAAGGCATTGGGGAAGAGATTTATGGATCCCTGCAAGAAATTACATTTTTGTTGATCTTCCATAATGGGAGCAACAACACAATTGGCTTGAATGATTTTGGCATTCTCCAGCCTTTGGATCGATGGTCTGTGTTTCTTAGTAAAGTATTGTGGACATTCGGAGGAAGGCTTCAGCTCAACTCGGGAATTAGTGAAAAGGTGGATACTTCACATCTTTATCTTTATAATAGATATAGTACTTATGGGTGGAAGCTTCTACTTCAAAACAAAGCTAGAGAAATGATTGGGCACACAAATAAGATTAGTGAACCAGCCGTGGAGTGTTGTCTGTATCTTCTGTGTTTAAATTATCAGGTAGGCAACATCATGGACTATAATTGGGCCACCCATGCTTCTAACTACTGGGTCTGTGATGGGATTATACAAGGAGGTCAGGACGATGAAGCATGGGACCTTGCAGCTGCTCTGCATCCGCAAATATGCATGGAAGATTATTCGTGTAATGCATTACCCCTTTTTGGTGTGATGAACTAATGATTCCTCCGAAGCCATGGATATTAGCCGGGAGCAACTCCACTGTGCAAGTACAGACAAATATATACATGATATATCCAGAGTCAACATAATTTTTCCTTACGGGAGTGGATTTGATCCTCCACTACAGTTATTACCTAATGACATGTTTCATCAATTGGAAAATCTTCATGTGCTGAAATTATGCTAATGCACCTCCACTTTTTATTTTCCTTCTTTCCATTGTTGCCACAACTTAAGATTCCTCGGAATAGATAGTTGCAAGGATCAACAAGCTGAAGAAGACGAGCAATGTATTCCAGTAATAGAATTTTGTAAGAATCTGTGGGTGCTAGACATAAACTACACAGACTGGGAATTGGATTTATCACCAGCGATATTACTAAAGATGGCTGCAAACATAAGGGAAGTACATATAAAGAATGGAAGGTTTTTGAAAGAGCATTTTCCCTCATGTGTGGTTTTGGTAATTAAATGACAATCTCTATGGACTAATATTTGCATTGAGATATCTTATAGATCGTGTCCATGAGAATAGTGGAGTTCATGTGTTGGACTCTTGAAGCTTATTTGATGACCAAGGTTCCATTCAATGATGTTTATGGTGGATGGTCATGTGTTGAAGTTGAGATGTGCAAGACCAAGAGAAGCCTCTTGAAGATATCCTATGCTTGGTGCTTGCAATAGATACATGAAGACGGAGCTAAGCGAGACTCTCCCATTATGGTATGGGGAGCATTTGAAGAAGTCTTCATCAAGCATGTGCTAGCAATCGCAATCAAGAAAGGTGATCCACTTGAAGAGATCAAGATAGTCATCATCTAGCTCAAGTGGAATGCTCAAGGCAAAGGTATGATCTTGATAGGTTTTCTATTCTACCGGTCTCATGTAGTTTGTGGAGACCGGGTTATAGGATAGATAGGCGTACTATCAAGGGGGGCTCTCGAGTGAGTAACTTGATCGCATCTTTGTGGAGAGCTCAAACCTTTGCATACTTGGCATATCATATTTCTTGGTTCTTATTCGGCTTTTATCCATGTGAGGAACTAGAGCTTGGTTCATCTTCATGCCAAGATCTAGCTCATCCAAATCGGATTTCATTCGTTCATCTTGTTGTGTCTTGGATGTTGGGTTTTGGTGCTTGTCGTAATCCTAATGACAAGCCCAAGTGCATCGAAAACGGGTTTGCTTTGGAAAACTTATTGCGTTTTCGGTAGCGGAAATATTGCCGGTTCAACCGTGAGGAAAGTCCCACACCTTGCCATGTGTGGTGATTTTACTCTTTATGGGATGCAAAGTTGGTTTCACCTCATTCGGAGTTCATTTGCAAAAGTTAAAGCAGTTTTAGTTTTGCTGTTCTGAACCGGATTAGTGGGGCCGGATATTTCGTTCCACCGGAATATCCGGTTCCCCCAACTCGTCCAAGAAATCGGCTAAGGAAAATAAGAGTTTGCTCTCTGGACGGAGCCGGAAATTGTGCTCAGAAATTTCCAGGACTCGGAATTTCCGAGTGACTCTCAAAGCCTCGCGGAAAATCGGCTAAGGAAAGAAGCCCCCAATTAAGTTGTGGGTGTGTGCCTCAAGATTGTTGTACGGGATTCGATCTCCGCCCCAAAGGGGATCAATAGTGGAAGGTGAACTCGCAACCTTTTGTGGTTGAGTTCATCAGGAGAAGAAGGTGAGCCTTTGTGGCGTTGCGGCTAACCTGTTGTGGTTGCGCACACCTCTCCAACGAGACGTACACCCTTTGGGTGGAACTCCGGAATACATCTTCGTCTCCGTGTGACTCGGTTATTTCTATACCCGAGCTCTTTACTTATGCACTTTACATTGTGATAGCCTTCGTGCTTGAAGTCATATATATATCTTGCTATCACCTTGTTACTTATATTGCTTAGCATAAGCTGTTGGTGCACATAGGTGAACCTAGTATATTTAGGTTGTATGCTTGTTAAAGTAAAACACTACTTTTATTCCGCATTTATCAAGCATACCGGAATATCCGGGTCCATCTTGGACCGGATAATCCGGCTCCCCGGAAAAAGTTTTAAATCGCCTATTCACCCCCCCCCCCCCCCCCCCCTCTAGGTGACATTTGTCCGTTCAGTTTTGGAACATGAATTTTGCATGGAGAAAATTGCAGAACCTTCGTAAGCTTAGAGTTGTTGAGCCTACATGCCCATGGGAGACGGGCGGAAAAGATGAATTCATAAATATGGCGAAGATGGAGCTCCTGGACCTATCAGGGAATAGCACAATATAAGTTTTGCCAAGCCTATCAACAACAACTTGCCTCTTGAATCTTGTTCTTAATGGTTGTCTTAGGCTGGAGTATGTTGTAGAACTTCCTCCATTACTTGAATCAGTCAGCTTAGATGTCGGACAACGAGTCGATCAAAATAAGGATGCCAAAATCTCTCGTATACCCTTGGCTGGTTGTGCAAGATTGGTGAAATTTATATTGCGTGGATCACTTCCAAATCTTGAGGTTTGCCAAAACTCAGCTTGGATTCCAAAACACTTGTCCTGAAAGAGGTGGTGCAGGTCCCAAGTGTTCAACAATTTTTTTATTGGGATCTTTGCAGCTACATGCCATTCTATGGCCATAAGGGGGTTTGCCAAAACTCAGTGTGTTACGCATTGATTCGTTGGTCAGCTATGTTCAAACAGAACTTCATCAAGCATATGCAACTATAATGGACATAGGATTTATTCAAACCTTGGTACTAGAAACTAATGACAAGTTCTGTTGGAATAGTACTAGATTCCATTTAAATCTATGTGCCCATAGTATCACAAGGGTTGAGGAACAAAGCTACAAGAAGAACAAGTCTTGCCCCGACGCAGTTGCAAATATGTCTGCCTCGAGACAAGTTACTATTCCCCAATACTTACAATTCCTACGCAGTTGAAAACATAGATATTGATCATGACCGCAACAGAATTGCATCGCAGTTTCAACTATCAAACTGCCACATGGAGATTGGTGAGGGAATTAGCAACATTAGCATGAAAAACAAACAAGGCATCAAGGCTATCATATTTGTGATGAACTTGGCTGAGTCCCTGCATGTACATGACAATTCTTCAATCACCATTGTGGTCCATGAAAATATGATGTCCGTCGATGGGAGGGGAGTTATGTGGACACGTCTGAGACAATATCTTGTGGCTAGATGCCCCAGGATGCACACGGTCTTCAACACCGACCATACTTTCTTCTGTTTTGAAAAAACAGAGACCTTATGGGCAGTTGATCTACCGATGGCGCATTGCATCTGGCGCAAGGAAGGATGTATTACGCGGTAGACACTTGGTCATTCGCGAAACTAGGGAGAATACATCTATATTCATGTCTGAGGCTTCAATTTGTGCTTCCAATATCTTGGAGTGCTCGAGGATCATATTTTCCCAGCTTAGAGACCCTGCACATTGTCAGCTGTGGTGATCTCGTCAAGATATTCCCAGTGGAGCCAGATTTTGTGGCGACAAGAAAAGGCATATTTGCATTGCCAAAGCTGAAGCACATCTACCTGCATGAGCTCCACAAAATGCAGCATATATGCGAGAAGGAGTGGGACGGGCTGGAGGCCGGCCATGACCCTTCCCTCTTCGAGCCGCGCCAGTCGTTGTACTACAAGAAGCCTCTGCCAAAAGTGTCCGTGCTCCGCTGAACCGAGCTCACTTCCCAGGTACTCTCTCTAGTTTTTTTATCCTATTCCTTGCATTGTCTTCTGGTGGCTATCTCTGTTGTTGCTTTGCTGGGCTCGGCGGTGTGCAGTGTGTGTTGGCGTGCCGGCCTCTGCTCTAGGGTGAGCTTCGGCCCGACGATTTTGCCCGTGTTGACGGTGTGCAGCGTGTGTTTGGTGTGCCGGTCTGACCCGAGCTTCGGCCCAACTCTTCTGCCCGCCAAGCTAGGTCGCAGCCGCTTCAGAGTTGTTCTTAGCTGGCGTCCATCTTGCGAGTTCTTCGGTTGTCCTGTGTGTGCGCGTGTAGTTCTTTGTTGTAAGCTGGGTTCAGCACTTTGTATCTCTTTCGCCGTTGTGGCGTTATTAATTTAACGTTGGGCCTTGGCCTTTTATCTAAAAAAAAACTCATTGATGCATTCCTTGATCCAATCTGATGGTCGTATCATCGATGATCCCCTGTGTTATGTAGGTCGATCGGCGATGGGATGACTTGCTTGCTGCTACGTCCGGACAGGACAGTCCAAGATTGCGGTTGTATGTGTTTGCTGAAGAATAAATTGGTGCCTGATGTTGTGTGCTGTGTGGTCTGGGTGCCTTATTGTGAAATTTATACGAGGTGTCATTTCTTTTTTTGATGGGGATTCGAACTCCTGATCTACTAGATGCAGGGCGAGAGGCGCCTCCACAGGGCTATACGAGGTGTCATTTCGATATGTGTGTGTGTGGTTGTGGTTACGTTTTGTGCTTGTAGTAATGAAGAATTGGTGTGAGTAGGTGTCGGAGTACATCTACTTTTCGTTTCTCAAGAATCATCACCATCTTCATCTTGTCCAGCAAGATTTGAAACCTGTGATTATCTGTAACTATTTGTTTCCATGGGTGGTTGTCGTTTGGACGTATGTAATTATATTACGGGATGCCGAACATGAAAAATCGAGGAGGCTTGCCAAGTTGCCATCGCTCTCATAGTTTAGCTTTGTTGTGCTAAGTCGCTTTGGCTCGTCAGTGCGTCTCTGTACGTGCTTTCACTTCAGATGGCGATCTGGGACAGTATTTTGATAAGAGGTATCTTGTCTAAGATATTACAACAAGATCAGAGCGGCGCAGCGGAAGCCTGGTGGGCCCATAACCCACAGTGTTAGACTATATTGTTTTGAGTCCAATACGGTTTGTAAACCTAGTTAGACTTGTACTCCAAGATAGCTTTAGCCTAGGTCGGTTTGGATTTCTCCTATATATACCCTGTACCGTGGCACCAAATCAATCAAGCAATATATGAGTTTATCTCAAGTTTACATGGTATCAGATTAGATCCTCAGCCTATGGGTGCACCGCCGCCTGCACCACCGCCGCCGCCGCCGTCGGGCTACTTTGCCCTCAAGGCCGCCTCCGCCGCCACGGCTGCTGACTCCTCCTCTCTCTCAACCTCTCTAGTTGCTCCTCCTCCCACCCAAAACGCCGTCATGGCTACCCCTCTATCCTATACAGACACCATCACCGACGTTACTCCCTTCATCCCAATTACCCTAGACCTAGCCCAACACAACTACTACCACTGGCGTCATCTTTTCGAGGTTCACCTCGGACGCTGCGGGCTTCGCGATCACGTCGCCGACGACTCTGTTCCCCGCCCTACCGATCCTCGCTGGGTCACGGACGACCTCGCCATCATCCAGTGGATCTACACCCGCGTCTCCACTGAGATCTTCAACCTCGTCTTCCGCAACGCCGCCACCGCCGCCGCTCTCTGGGCGGCCCTACGCCAGCTCATCCAAGACAACGTCGACGCCCGGGTCAACAACCTTAATGCTGAGATCCGCAACACCGCCCAGGGCGCCTCCTCCCTCAGCGTCTACTGCCAGCGCATCCAGGCAATGGCCGACGAGCTCCGCGAGCTTGGTGATCCCGTTCCCGACCGGCAGCTCATCAACATCCTCCTTCAAGGGCTCAGCGACCGGTTCCGGAACGAGGCGTCCTTCATCCCCATGATGCGGCCCCGCCCTACCTTTGCCGAGGTCCGCTCCTTGCTCCAGAGCGCCCACGATGCGCAAACGCGCCGAGAGGCGCGCCCCCAAGCCTTCGTCGCCTCGCCACGGCCGCCTCCTCCTCAAGCTGCGCCCAGCCCGCAGGCGCCCTTCCCTGCCCCGGCCGCGCCTCAGCCGCAGCCCCCTCCGGGATGGCGCCCCAGCCCCAACTACCGCGGGAAGAACCCGATGTACTGGCCGCCTCGCTCCGCTCCATCATCATCGACGGCACCGGCGCCCCGCCGCGCTCCATCACCCTCGACGGCGCCTGCACCAGCACCTCCTGCGGCTCCCACTTGGCGCCCGCCGCACGATCCATGGACCGGCATGGTCCAGGCTTGGTCCATGCCCTGGGCGGCCCCCTCTCCGATTGGTGCCCCACCGGCCTACTCCGGCACCTAGGCGCCCGGCATGCGCCCCCACACTGGCGCCCCTGGACTCCTCGGCTCGCGCCCTCCGCCGAATGCCTACCACGCCGCTCCGGTCTACTACCCCTACGCCACCGACGTGGGGGGGCCCTACATGCAATATCAGCCGCCCCCACTGCTCATGGCACCGCCACCGACTGCACTGCCTCCACCATCGGCCTCGACTTCTGCACCATCACCTAGCTGGGACCAGTCTGCGTTTTTGCAGGCCATGAACAATTTTGCTGCCCAAGGAAACTCAGGTATGGACTGGATTTTCGATTCTGGTGCTTCTAGTCACATGTCTTCTTCGAGTAATATGCTGTCAAATTTTAACTCCACCCCTTTTTCCTCAATAATTCTTGGAAACGGCTCTTCTATCCCAATTTACTGCACTGGCCAAACCTCTATTCCCACACCCACAAAACCTCTACTTCTTCGTGATGTTCTTATTGCTCCAGCACTCATTAAAAATTTAATCTCCGTTCGTCAATTCACACGTGATAATCTTGTTTCCGTTGAATTTGATCCCTTTGGTTTATCTGTGAAGGACCACCTGACCAAGGTGGAGATCGCTCGATTCAATAGCTCCGGTGACCTCTACACTCTCCATGGAGTTCCAGCCACAGACCCACCCACCTCCATGACCGCCTCCGTCGACCTCTGGCATCATCGTCTCGGCCACCCTCACACCGCCACTTTATCCTCCATGCTTAGTGAATTCTCCATAGATTGTCCGCGAGATAGCCATAATTCTTCAGTCTGTTCTTCGTGTCAGCAAGGCAAACATGTTAGACTTCCGTTTAGTTCATCGCATTCTGTTAGTACTTTTCCTTTCGAATTATTACATTGTGATCTCTGGACATCACCACACTATAGTATCTCTGGTTTTAAGTATTATCTTGTTGTTCTCGATGACTTTACACACTTTGTATGGACCTTTCCCTTACGCAATAAATCTGACGTACACACTATTTTTCTTAATTTCCAACGATATGTAGCCACCCACTTCTTTCTTCCCATCCGCTTCATCCAATGCGACAATGGTCGAGAATTTGATAATTTTCAAAACCGCAACTTCTTTCTTCAACAAGGCATTCTCCCTCGTTTCTCTTGCCCATATACTTCCCCTCAAAACGGAAAAGCCGAACGCTCTCTTCGCTCTCTCAACGACATTGTTCGCACCCTTCTCATCCACTCTTCCATGCCACCCAAAATTTGGGCTGAAGCCCTGCGCACCGCCACATATTTACTCAACATTCGTCCCTCCAAAGCCAACCCCAACTCCACTCCCTACTACTCTCTATTTTTATGTCATCCACACTATCCTGAGCTCCGCGTCTTTGGCTGTTTATGTTCTCCAAACACTTACTCTACCTCCCCCGATAAACTATCTCCTCGCTCTATTCCCTGTGTATTTTTAGGCTATTCTGACGAACACAAGGGCTATCGTTGCCTAGATCTTGTTTCTGGTCGTGTTCACATCTCTCGACATGTAACATTTTCTGAGCATATTTTTCCTTTCTCCAGTATGTCACCCATTGTGTCCGACACCCCTTCGTCTACTACACATCGCCACCCTACCAAACCAAATCAATTTCCACTCCAATATGTCACGCCAATTTCCTCCAACCAAGCAACCGACGCGCCTCCAACCACCGCAACCGATGCGCCCCCTTTTTCAGCCGTGCCAGCCACCCCGCCTCCTTCCCCTGCCACGCCCGTCCGAGACACTGTCGTATCCGCCGAGCCTACCGTGGTCGCCGAGCCGTCGTTTACTACCACCCCAGCCTCCCCCGCCGTACCCACTTCTCCGGCGTCTGTCTCTTCCGCTGCGCCCGACGCCTCTACACCATCTCCTCCACCACCACCAGCCCGACCTGTTCTCATTCCAGCTCCCAAGAATGCTCACACTATGCGCACTCGCGCCAAATCAGGTTTCTGTCTTCCTACACCACGCTTAAATCTCCTAGCAACACCCTCTCCCTCAATCTCTCCTCTCCCTAAAACTTACAAAACTGCTCTTCTTGATCCCAATTGGGCTGCTGCTATGCGCGACGAGTTCTCCGCTCTCATTCAAAATGACACATGGAAGCTTGTTCCTCGCCCTCCCACCGCCAATGTAGTTTCTGGTAAATGGGTTTTCCGCCAAAAATTCCATTCTGATGGCAGCCTTTCTCGTTATAAAGCTCGCTGGGTCTGTCGTGGTTTTTCCCAGCAACATGGCATTGACTACGAAGAAACTTTCTCCCCCGTTGTTAAACCTAGCACCATTCGCACCTTCCTCAGCCTAGCCGTGTCCTCCACATGGCCCATTCACCAACTTGATGTTAAAAATGCCTTTCTCCACGGTTCTCTTCAGGAAACAGTATATTGTCAGCAACCTCTCGGTTTTGAGGATTCCTCTTCTCCTGATCATGTCTGTCTTCTTCAAAAATCCCTATACGGTCTTAAACAGGCCCCTCGGGCTTGGTTTCAACGTTTTTCCACCTATATTCAAACCATTGGTTTTACCCCATCCCTAACCGACACCTCTCTCTTTGTGTATCACACCCCCTCTCACACTGCATATTTACTTCTCTATGTCGATGATATTATCCTCACAGCTTCTAGCCAAACCTTTCTTGACCACATCATCACTCTCCTTCGTTCTGAATTTTCTATGACGGATCTTGGCCTTCTCCATCATTTTCTCGGAATAGCTGTTACTCGTGACTCTCATGGGATCTTTCTCTCTCAGCGCCAGTTCATTTTAGATATCCTCTCCCGTGCTGGTATGCTCGATTGCCAGCCCTCTCGCACCCCTGTCGACACTAGTTCCAAACTTTCCTCCGATGGTGAATCTTGTTCCGATGCTCCTCTCTATCGTAGTCTCATCGGTGCCCTCCAATATCTTACTCTTACCCGCCCTGAAATCTCCTATTCTGTTCAACAAGCCTGTCTCTACATGCATGATCCTCGCCTTCTCCACTTTAATCACGTCAAACGCGTTCTTCGCTACCTCAAAGGTACTCTTGATCATGGCCTCCACATAAATTCAACTTCCCCTAATAGTTTGACAGCATATTCCGATGCAGACTGGGCTGGTTGTCCAGACACTCGTCGGTCCACGTCTGGATACTGTGTTTTTCTAGGTAACAATTTGATTTCATGGTCTTCTAAACGACAGATTACAGTTTCTCGCTCTTCTGCAGAAGCTGAGTACCGTGTCGTGGCCCATGCGGTCGCCGAGACAGTTTGGCTTCGCCAACTCTTGACTGAGCTTCATCGCCCCATTCAGCAGGCCACTATTGTATATTGTGACAATATTTCAGCTGTTTACATGTCCAGCAACCCAGTGCAGCATCGGCGGACCAAGCACATTGAGATCGACATTCATTTTGTTCGAGAGAAGGTTGCATTGGGCCAAGTTCGAGTTCTCCATGTGCCCTCTACTGCGCAGTTTGCCGACATTTTCACCAAGGGGCTGGCTACACAACCTTTCTTCGATATTCGTTTCAGCCTCAACGTTATGGAACCCCACGTTGAGACTGCGGGGGGATGTTAGACTATATTGTTTTGAGTCCAATATGGTTTGTAAACCTAGTTAGACTTGTACTCCAAGATAGCTTTAGCCTAGGTCGGTTTGGATTTCTCCTATATATACCCTGTACCGTGGCACCAAATCAATCAAGCAATATATGAGTTTATCTCAAGTTTACACACAGGCCTCAGGATCGAAACCTGGCTCTGATATATTTTTGGCATTTTTCCTTTTTTGTTTAAGGTCTCTGTCGTCCAAATTAACTCTGTTTTCTCAATGATGAAACCGAGTAAACAACTGGACCTCCACAACTGAAACAAATTTGGGATTTAAACAACGTAAGTTATCTGAATGCCAAAAGGTGGTTACATTGATGTGATGTGATCCAAAAGTATTGAGATGATGTGCAGATGGATGTTAGGATGAGCTACGAGATCAGGATGCAACTGGATTGATTGTCAGAAAATTAACATGGTTACTATTGCGTTTCTTATTCAGATTTTATAGCAGAGACGCTCGGGAGCCTGCTGTTAAGGCGTTGGTTTACCAGCTCGGGAGCTAGCTATGTTGATAAAACACGAGATGAGAAGCTGACGCCCTATCTGAAGTTTTTTTCATGGTTTTTATGTTATACTTTGTTCTAGAAAACCCCAATCAGGCGGTTCTGAAATTTTGTATTCAAACAATATTAGTAAGAAACTCATGTGCAGACAGACCTTGTCGAGTTTTATTGTGTCCTAAGAGGCATATCATTGAGTTGCGTAGGACTAATTAATCAATCAAGAAGCATCTGACAGACATGCAAGGCCAAACTAACAACACAGTAAGACAATAAGTTTTCTGTAGGTATGAGTCATGAGTGGACAACATTTACCATGAAGGCCAAACAAGAATATTGTCTGGTTTTACAGATAAGATTTGCGGCGATGGCCGTCAGATACGAACGGAATTCCATTTTGTTGAAGCAGTCACAGGTTGATAATCCGAACCATGCAAAATTGTGATCATCATTCTTTTTTTTTTGAAGTTAAAACAGGCAAAAGCTTTGCCTTTTTATATTGATATAGGAGAAGCAAACAGGGGTAGGCCGAAGCCAAAAAGAAAAAAGGCCATTCTAGGCCATTGGTAACAAACTAGGAAGTAATCTCCGCAAGGTGCTTAGCGCCCGCCAAAATCCAATTTTCCCCTCGTCTTTGATCTTTTGCAGAAGGACCAGAGGAGCGGTCGATCTATTGTTGAGAACCCTGGCATTTCGCTCCTTCCAAATCTCCGAGGTGAGAAGCACGACGGCCGTTCTGAGGCCCTTGGGGTGAGCCGAAGGGGTTTTGGTCACCGCCTGCCAGTACTGGAGAACCGTGTGCCTTCCAGATCCGAGGACCTGAAGGAGATCCGGGCAGGAATGCCAGGCGGCGGTCCCCTGCCAAATGCGCCTAGAGTAGCTACATTCAAAGAGGATGTGCCTAGCAGTTTCGGGCTGCCCATGACAGAGCTGGCAGAGGGGGGTGTGGGGCCATCCCCTGATGGCCAGGCGGTCAGAGGTCCAAAGTCTGTTCTGAATAGCAAGCCAGGCGAAGAAGCGGCACTTTGGCGGCGCCCAAGCTTTCCAGACAAAGCTTGCGAAAGAGCTCGGTGTGGAACCCAAAAACTGAGCCTTGTACGCTGATTTTGCCGAGTAGCATCCATTTGCCGAGAGAGACCAGGTGATTGAGTCCATGGTGTTTGGGTCGAGAGTAACATCCTGGAGTAGCTGCCAAAGGTTAACGAACTGCGCGAAGTGGTCCACCGTGAAGTTTTGGACGGGGATGTCCCGAACCCACGACAAGGCACACAGCGCATCGAAGAGCGTCTTGTTTTTCCGCTTTGTAACCGCGAAGATCAGTGATACGTCTCAAACGTATCTATAATTTCTTATGTTCCATGCTTATATTATACCAATTGCTACATGTTTTATATACACTTTATATCATTTTTATGCATTTTTTGGAACTAACCTATTAGCAAGATGCCACAGTGCCTGTTCCTGTTTTCTGCTATTTTTGGTTTTAAAAAAGTTGTTATAGAAATATTCTCGGAATTGGACGAAACAAATTGCAAAGTCCCTATTTTTCCCGACACGTTCCAGAGCCACGCCACCACATGGTGTGGGCTTCTCGGGCGCCCACCGACATCGCCCTTCCGCCCATATATTGCCCCCGACACGAAAACCCTAGATCAATCGTCGTTTTCCAGAGAAGAGTTCCGAAGCTCCGCCGCCACCAAAAACCCTAATTCGGGGGACAGAAGTCTCTGTTTCGGCACCCTGCCGGGATGGGGAATTGCCCCCGGAGCCATCTCCATCGACTCCACCGCCATCTTCATCGCCGCTGCTGACTCCTATGATGAGGAGGGAGTAGTTCTCCCCCGAGGCTGAGGGCTCTACCGGTAGCTATGTGGTTTATCTCTCTCTCCCATGGTGTGATCTTTATGTGACCATGAGCTTTGTAATCTAGTTGAATAACTAGATGTTACTCTTTATCTATTATGCCACTCTAGACGTTACTTTAATATGAATTCCGGAGTTACTCTCCACGGTGTGAAGTTGACAGTGTGCGCATCGTGTGTGACTCCTTTATGACATTGTGGTGTTTGTTTACTCAGACTTTGGGGTGTGCTTTTATAGGCCTACACAATGAATGGTGTTCGTTATCCAACAAGAGAGTGTTTGAGAGTAGTATTTATTTATTCAATTATGAGGTCATTGTTGAGAGTGTCCACTAGTGAAAGTATGATCCCTAGGCCTTGTTTCTAAGCATTGAAACACCGTTTACAACAAGTTCTGCCGTCGCTGCTGCCGGGGACGAAGCCACTTGGAGCAGAGGCGGTGATGAATCAGTCGTCGTGGTCGAGGGAAGACCTCCTATTCCGCACGCAACCAGGAGGAAGCACATCGGCCTTCGTCAGGCCATGGAGAGCTGCCACACGGCTGTCTGAGGCGGGGGCAAGGCAGCCGTCGTCGCCGCCGCATCGCGTCCCCCGCGAGATTACTCCCGAAATCGAAGCTCCTCTGTATCCTTCTCCCCGGCCAGCTCCCAGTACCGCTCCGCCGAGATCCCCTCCCCCCTCGCCACCACGGCCGGCCAGGGGGGAGATCAGGGCAGCGCAGACCAAGAACAGCCGGGGCTCACGCTTATTGACGGAGCTTGACGCGGTGGTGGTCGCCATCAGCTTCCACCGAGGAAGCACGGCATCCACTCCTAGCGTCAGCTGCGGCGCGCTGCGCGCAAGCACACCGCCAGCAGAGCTCCTCCAGGCCTTTATGGCGGAGATCTTTGAATGGCTCGCCGTCGCCTGCTTCCCTCCTTGCCACCGGAGAACAGCAACCACCGCGAGCACCACCAGCACGGGCGAGATCCAGCCGGCGAGATCTCGTCCTCTACTCCCAAATGCCCACAGAGGGGACACACAAACTCCACACCTAAATCTACAACTACTCTGTACACTCCGGCATCCCCTCCCACCTCGCCTCCGGCCGGCAGCGCCGCCGGAGAGGAAGGGGAGAGGAGCCGGGGAGACCGGGACGACTCTCAACGAGACCGAAGAAGAGAGCGGGGGGGGGGGGGGGGGGGGGGGGGGAATCGCTCTTGTATCATGTTGTTAAAACCTATTAGTGAAGAACTACCGTAGAGGTTGTTGAAATTTGGTTTGTAGAGTTTTATAATGCTTACAATATGTTTTTATATACGTCTTGTTGTCTTTGTGTTTGCTTCAAACAACCTTGCTAGCCTAAAACCTTCGCCTGAGAGGGAATGCTTCTCGTGCATCCAAAACCTTGAGCCAAAACCCATGCCATTTGTGTCCACCATACCTACCTACTACATGGTATTTTCTGCCATTCCAAGTAAATACATCATGTGCTACCTTTATTCAAAACTTATTATCCCTTATTTGTGTCAATATTTATTAGCTCATGAGGAAGTATGTGGAGTTACGGATATCAACCTTGTCATTTACTTCTGACAGACTTTCACAACCGGACTAGTGGTATATACATCCGCTTATCCATTAATTTTGCAAAAAGAGCTGGCAAATGGGGTGCCTAGTCCCAATTAATTACAACTTTAACCATCATTCTCTTCACATGATTTGCAAAAATTTATGCTTCAAAGTGTTATACAATTTAATATAGACACTCCTCCATGGTATGTGATTGTTGGAAGGCACCCGAGGATTCGGTTAGCCATGGATTGTGTGAGCAATGGTGGGGAGGAGTGTCAAACCACTTTTTATAAAATGTGCATGCGCAAACAAAAGAGAATAAGAAGGATGATATCGTCCTTCAATGGGAGCCGCTCTTGAAAGTCTGGTTGACAAGGGGGGTAGAGTGCCCATTACCATTCGTTGACAACGACAAACACCTCTCAAAAACTTATTTTTATACTCTCTATATGATTTCAAAAACCTATAAAAACTAAAGAGCTCTAGCACATGTTTGTATCCCTGCTTCCCTCTGTGAAGGGTCTTTCTTTTACTTTATGTTGAGTCAGTTTACCCACTTCTTTCTATCTTAGAAGCAAACACTTGTGTCAACTTTGTGTGCAACAATTCTTATATGCTTACTTATTGCACTTATTATATTGCTTTGTGTTGACAATTATCTATATGATATACATGTTCAAAGTTGAAAGCCAATGCTGAAACTTAAATCTTCCAATGTGTTGCTTCAATGCTCTTTTACTTAGAAACTATTGCTTTATGAGTTAACTCTTATGCAAATATTTTTTATGCTTGTTTGAAAGTACTATCCATGAAAAAAAATTACTTATATGATTTAGTTGTTTATTCGTTGTCTATTGTTAGCAAACTATGGACCATTGCCTTGAGTCACTTCATTCATAACATGAGCCTTACAATACTATTTGATCAAGATTGTGTGAAAGCATGTCACTACAGAAATTATTTGTTGTTATCGTTTTACCTACTCGGGACGAGTAGAACTAAGCTTGGGGATGCTTGATACGTCTCAAACGTATCTATAATTTCTTATGTTCCATGCTTATATTATACCAATTGCTACATGTTTTATATACACTTTATATCATTTTTATACATTTTCTGGAACTAACCTATTAACAAGATACCATAGTGCCAGTTCCTGTTTTCCGCTGTTTTTGGTTTTAGAAAGGTTGTTCTGGAAATATTCTCGGAATTGGATGAAACAAATTGCAAAGTCCCTATTTTTCCGGACACGTTCCAGAAGTCTGAAGAGGAAACGAAGGAGGGCACCGAGGCGGCCACACCACATGGTGGCGCGGCTCCCCCCTCTGCCGCGCCACCACATGGTGTGGGCCCGTCGGGCGCCCACCGACATCGCCCTTCCGCCCATATATTGCCCCCGACGCGAAAACCCTAGATCAATCGTCGTTTTCCAGAGAAGAGTTCTGAAGCTCCGCCGCCACCAAAAACCCTAATTCGGGGGACAGAAGTCTCTGTTTCGGCACCCTGCCGGGATGGGGAATTGCCCCCGGAGCCATCTCCATCGACTCCACCGCCATCTTCATCGCCGCTGCTGACTCCTATGATGAGGAGGGAGTAGTTCTCCCCCGAGGCTGAGGGCTCTACCGGTAGCTATGTGGTTTATCTCTCTCTCCCATGGTGTGATCTTTATGTGATCATGAGCTTTGTAATCTAGTTGAATAAGTAGATGTTACTCTTTATCTATTATGCTACTCTAGAGGTTACTTTAATATGAACTCCGGAGTTACTCTCCACGGTGTGAAGTTGACAGTGTGCACATCGTGTGTGACTCCTTTATGACGTTGTGGTGTTTGTTTACTCAGACTTTGGGGTGTGCTTTTATAGCCCTACACAATGAATGGTGTTCGTTATCCAACAAGAGAGTGTTTGAGAGTAGTATTTATTTATTCAATTATGAGGTCATTGTTGAGAGTGTCCACTAGTGAAAGTATGATCCCTAGGCCTTGTTTCTAAGCATTGAAACACCGTTTACAACAAGTTCTGCTACATGTTTGCTTTCTGCCATCTTTATTTCAGATTCAGTTACCACCTATAATCATCCATATTACTTGTATTTCACTATCTCTTCGCCGAACTAGTGCAACTATACATCTGACAAGTGTATTAGGTGTGTTGGGGACACAAGAGACTTCTTATATCTTAATTGCAGGGTTGCTTGAGAGGGATATCTTTGACCTCTATCTCCCTGAGTTCGATAAACCTTGGGTGATTCACTTAAGGGAAACTTGTTGCTGTTCTACAAACCTCTGCTCTTGGAGGCCCAACACTGTCTACGAGAATAGAAGCGTGCGTAGATATCAATCAGCGGAGCCAGGGTTTTAGGGGAGACCCCGTTTAGCCAGGAGGAGGACCAAAACGAAGCTTTCTTGCCATTTCCGACTGTGACTCTTGTTGAAGCGTTGAAGAGGTCTTTGGCATGTTGATCGTTGGGGGTTTCTAAGCCAATCCAGGATTTGTCCGGGGCAACCCACTCGTACCATAGCCACCGAAGCCGCGGGGCTCTATCAAATTTATCAAGATCCAGAATTCCCAGCCCCCCATAGTTCTTAGGACGACAGACCTTAGACCAGGCCACCTTGCACTTCCCCCCACTGACCGTGTCACTGCAGGCCCACAACATGCCGCGTCGAATCTTGTCAAAAGCTTTGATGGTGGCCTTATCCACCTTGAGGGCAGTAAGCAGAAAAGTTGGCATGGCGGAAAGCACCGATCTGACGAGCTCAACACAACCTGCATGGTTAAGGAACTTGCCTTTCCAGGGCGTGAGCTTGGACGCAGCTTTGTCAATGTGGGGCTGCAAATCAACCCGGCGCAGCCTTCCGAGGGAGAGCGGTAGGCCAAGATATTTGAGGGGGAACTAGGCGAAGGCTGCCGGAAAATTTTGGAGAGGGGCTGTCAGGTCAATGTCAGCGCATCTGATGGGAGCAACAGAGCTCTTGTCCACATTTGTAACCATCCCGGTGACCTCCCCGAAATTCTGAAGCGGAGCCGCAAGGTTGTTGATATCATGGGCGTCGGGGACAATAAAAATTGCCGCATCGTCGGCGTAGAGGGAGACCCTAGACTTGATGAAGTTTCCGGGCAAAGGGTGAAGAAGGCCCGAGGATGTGGCGATCTCAAGGATTCGAGGCAGACGGTCAATTGTCAGGTCGAAAAGCAGCGGTGAGAGAGGGTCCCCCTGTCGCAAGCCGCGGCCGTGAGTGATCTCCTTTCTGGGGGTCCCATTAAGAAGAACCTGTGATGTAGCCGTGGAGAAAAGAAGAGATGTCCATACCCGCCATCTTGGGGGGAAGCCCCTCCTTTGCATGAGATCGAGGATGTAGTCCCAGCGAACCGAGTCAAAAGCCTTGGCGATATCCAGCTTGATGAGAAGTGCAGGAGTATGGTTCTTGTGAAGTCTTCGCGCAACGTTTCTGACGTACATGAAATTGTCATGGATGCTTCTGTGATCATCATTCGATCGTCCTAGACAAATCGATTGATCCAGAGAAAAACGTCTCCGTCTAGGCAAAAAACATATCATTACTTCAAGTTGGAAACATGCTTATAAAATAGCAGGAGCTTGGCAAGAGCCCCACAACCATATTGCCTAAAGCAAGCGTTTCCCAAAACTGAAGCCATGCTTAGGAAGCTTTGAACACTAACAGCTCAAATGGCAATTGAACTTCGGTCAGTGCCGACGACGGCGGCGCCCTCGGGCGTCGTTCCCTTTCTTGATTGCGTCGTCGTGGAGCTTTTCGACCTCGTCTAACGCATGGTGGTTCCAAGTTCTCCGGGTGAAAACCCTTGCTTCTTCGTGAGCGGGTGACAGTGACGGTCTCGTCACTACCTTGTTGGAGGCACCGCTTTGGAGCACTTGGCCAGCGCGCTGCAACGGTTTCGTGACGGATGTGTAGAATGGCGTGTGGCCGTGGGCGGTGGATGTCGGGGGGGCGGCTTCGGAAGGTGGTGGTGCGTCGAGGCGGCAGCCTCGATCTCCCACGCTACGACGGTTCTATGAAGACTGCTTGGGCAGAGGGTTCGTCGACCTGACTGGATCGTCTTCGTCCAATGCGAAGGTCGATCTAGTTGTTACACCGGGGCGGCGGCCCCAGCACAGGTGGTTTTGGTGGCAACCTGGATGAAGACTGCGTGGGCAGAGGGTTCGTCGATCATGACCGGATCACTTTCGGGCTATGCGAAGGTTGATCCGGTTGTTACGCCGGGGCGGCGGCCCCGGAGCAGGTGGTGTGTTGTGTCGTTTGTCGACTTGGGTCGTGTGGGCGGCGGGTCGCTTCGTTTGTGTCATTCTTTTGTACAGATTGTATGGTTTTTGGACCCGATTTCCCTTATAAACTGGGTCAACTCTTTCTATCTATTCGGGCGGTGGATACGACCACCTTATACTAAAAAAAAAGAATATGCTAGTCGGCCAGTTTATCTGTTTATCGACTACACGACTACACGACCAGAGATTAATCGGCTGGTTATGTGGTTAATAATTGGCCGGTTTCTTGAACAGTATTAGTGACCCTCAGTGTCGCAAAGCCGCACGGAATAGGGCACCTTCTTCAAAGCTCAACCAACGTTTGTTTTTTGCAATGGTAGTTCGAACCATACACATGTTTCAATTGCATATATGAGCAAAAAGAATGAAGTGTTTGGAATTCATAGCAACTCTAGCAGATCAGGGAAAAGAAGCGAAACCGTAAACTAACCGCTATTTCACTGTTTCGGGCGAAAAAACGGGCCCCGCCAAATACCGCGTCAAACGGTACGACCTTTAATTCTTTTTTTTGTGGTAAACTACAAAATGAGGTGCTCATATGTGCAAAATATGGGTTGATTTTTAAACCACCCGATTGGTTGGAGGAAGGGAAATTTTTGTTTGCTCGTCACAAGACTCGTCGGAATCTAGTAAAATTCCGCCACGCCACCCCCGAATTCGCCCAATTTCCGGCCAACCTCTAGCAGAACACCCCAATTCCGACCAATTTTTGGCAAAAGTGGATCAAATTTCAGTCAATTTTGAGCTCGGTCCATGTGAGCACCTGTATGGGAGCTTCACGGCCGAGCAAACTCCATGGGCGCAACTCCACGGGACGGGGAGGACGGCACGGGAATCAGGGTCAGGCTCGAACCGCATTTCCACCAGCGAACACATGAGCCTAGGCAGTCGGGAAAAGGCAGGGAGGCTGTGACAGCCCGGGCTTAGGACCAGGGTCAGGGCGACCGTCCAAGGAGAACGTATAGGCAATATGGGTGAAAAAGATACAGCTGTGGTTATAGTTGCATACCCAAGACAAAAAGGCAGGGAAACTGAAAAAACAACTTTCTTCAGAGGTGTTCCATAGTAGAGTGCTTGCTCAGATAATAGTTGCGGATTGGGTATATATTATCTTCTTGTTCTGTCATTTGGTGCATACAAATATATGAATTAGTAAATTATATTAGTGGATTTAGCTGTCTACAGTTGCTTGCTCAGAATATTAGATCAATTTAGGATTTGTAATCAAGGAAGGAGCATTCTCTCAGGAGTGGCCCACTTAATATAAATAACATCCCGAGACTTTGGCGGCACTATTTTTCGACTTTGAAATTGATAATGCGCTAACAAAATGATATAGTGTATGGCTAAAAAACCTATGTGCAGTAAAATAATTTTAAGGGGGCAACTCCACCAAAAAAAGAAGAGAGGATAACCCAGCTAGCTAGTTGATGATGACATTGACACCGATGTGTAATCTTAACCTATTTAACAATGCAATTAATGTGAAAAACATTTAGTGGAGGAGAAAAATGTTTTGCAAAAATACTGGAAGCACTAGACAGTCTGAATATCCTTGGTACTCGACTACACACTAATTAACCCGTGACTATAAAGTTTCACAGTTACGCAAGCTTCTTGCCATTCACAATTGTCTCAACGGCGGCGGCAGCGACCCTACCGTCGTTGCCGGCGAGCTTCATGTATTTATCCTTCCTGGTAAACGTCGTGCACTCGTACCCGAGCTCCTTCGCGATCACCGCCCGCACATGGTCGGCTACCTCTACGGCGCTCCTCCCGCCGCTGCCGCACGTCTCCTCCGGCCGCAGCGCCGGCAGGAACGTCACGCGGTACCCTGGCCGCGGGTTCATGTAGAAGAACCATGGGTCCATGGCCGTCCACCCCCTCACCGTCGACCCGTAGTAGGTCCCCTGCGCCGCCTCCACCGCCACCGGCACGATCCGGTCCGTCACCTCCGCGAACAGCGCCGAGAACTGCAGCAGGCACGGCTCCCGGCACGTCGTCTCCTCCGGGCAGACCACCACGTCGTGTCCTGACTCCAGCAGCGACGTGATGCGTGCCCCGTCAACCTCCCGATCCCTCGTCAGCACCACCGTTGGGATGGGGGAGATGACCGTGGATACTTTGCTCTCGCTGTAGGCCACGCACGTCACGGGCCGCCCCAGAGCGATGGAGACGATGATGGGGTCGAGGGCGGTGCGGTGGTTGCAGACGAGCAGGGACCCCGGGGTTCCACGGCTAGGCGGCGTGCCGCGGACGGCGAGGCGGATGCCGGTCAGACGGTACGCGTGACGGACGAGGCGCCGCGGGACGTAGAGGGTGACGAAGACGCGGAGGACGGCGAGGGCGAAGCCGACGGGGAGGTAGAAGAGCGCGAAGAGCGCGTGTTTCGGGTCCGGGCGGCGGACGAGCCGGCCGTCATGGAAGACGACGCGGGAGAGCAGCGCGTCGGACGCCGCGCGCGGGGCGCGCTTGTCGGTGGGCACCATGTACGCTTCCTGCATTAATTTAGGGCTTGAAATTAACTATATACGAATCAAACAATAAACAAACCGTAGCTCCGTAAATAAATCTTGGCCGCCAGAAAAGCACATCTAAACCTACAAATTATTAACTGTGTATAGCTTAATCTGAAGCAAACAGATATACATGTTTAATTAACTAAGGAGCTAGTGCACTATTTAATAGTATATAAGAGCTCTTCAACAGTAAAATGTCCTTATCAGAAAAAGTAAAACAATAAACTGTCAATGTCAAAACGACCAGCAAGAAATATAGGATTTGAAAGGTTGGAAGAAATTAGAGCAAATCTCTATTTAATTAGTAGCTAGTTCATGGGTACATCTAAACCTTCTTGTTCAATCGTGGCCACTCCAGCAACTCCAGCAAAATCCATGGAGATGAAAGGTGCTCTAGAAAAGCTAGGAGCCACAGAAAATTCGTGCAACTCGAGCAACCAAAAGACACGAATAATACAGTAGCAATCATGGAGACGCCATGAGCACTCAAGAATAATCGATCGGCAGAAAGTGATCGAAGAAGAACTTGGTGGTGTACCTTGCAGATGGCCATGAAGTCGTGGTCGCTCTCGCGGTCCCCGAGCCCGACGTCCGGCAGCGAGTCCCCGCCGCCGCCGAACATCCGCTCCACGACCTCCCTCTTCCTGTCCCCTACGAGCACGCTGTCGATCACCCCCGTGAACCGCCTCCCGCCGGCGAACGTCCGCAGCTCGGTGCCGGACACCTCCGCCCCGAGGAACTCCCTCACGAACGGCCCCACCATGACCGCCGGCGACGCGGTGACCACGACCCGCCTGCCGCCGCACCCGCGGAACGCCTCCCACGCGTCGGCGCGCACGCCGGCGGCGTAGTGCCGCGGGAGCACGCCCCGGGCCACGGCCTCCACGTGGTCCACGCGCAGCCCCGCGAAGGTGGCGAAGACGAGCAGCGCGATGGCGGCGGGCTCGGAGACGGCGGTGTAGAGGAGGAGGATGAGCGGGGCGAGGAGGAGGAGCGCCAGGGCGCGCAGGTGGCCCCCGGCCTCCAGGGCCACCAGGAAGTAGTAGGGGAACGCGGAGGAGGAGGCCAGCAGCGTGCCGTCCAGGTCCGACGCCGCCGTGCGCCGCTCCCGCGCCGACGCGTCGTAGGAGGACAGCGGCGGGAACCTCTGCGACGCCGCCGCCGCCATGAGAGAGAGAGAGTCGATGATGGGTGGTTAATCCAATTACGGCCGGGGCGACTGATTGGTTGTAGGCGCGTAACGCGTGGTTGGCTGGCTGGTTGTTGCGTTCGCTCAGCGGCTCGGCGAGCGCGCGCGTCGGCGATGATGGCGACGGCGACGGCGACTCGTTGTTTGGTGAAAAGCAGAGCGCCGGCCCGGCCTTGATTCCTCTGCTTATACCAACAAGCGACGCGTGAAAGAACACGAGCAATGCGTCTCGGTGAATTTGGATATGGAGTAGTAATAAAGGCCGTATGCATCAATTTGATGCAGAGCCTAGGACTGCCTCTTTTCTAAAAAAAAAAATAGTGAAACAAGTTGTATACGTGTACGACTAGGTAAACTAGTAGTCTGTGTCTTGTATTCTAAGTCTTAGGCCTCGCTTGGAAAGCCAGTGCATATTTCCGCTCCGTATTTCCCTACCCGCCTAGACCTGTTAAATATATAGACCTAGGTTTTTTGCTTTTTGGTTGTTGATGACTGTTTTGCGTTTCGCTGTCAACCGTTTTTCTGGCCATCCGTCTCTGTGTCAAGATTCGTGCCTGATTTCTGTCCAGCTATGCGTCTGCGTTCGCGGGTGGAGTCTCGTGACGGGTTTGGATATGGGTCGGGCCCGGCCCATTTTCTTTTTTGTCTGATTTTCCCGTGTGTGGCCCGTAGAGATAACGTTAATTTTGGATTTTTTTTCCTGTGTTTTTGCTGGCCGCGTGTCTGTTCGCGAGAAGAGAGAGAGAAGCGGCGGAACAGAGATTTGATGTCTACGCACGCTTCTATTCTCGTAGACAGTGTTGGGCCTCCAAGAGCAGAGGTTTGTACAACAGCAGCAAGTTTCCCTTAAGTGGATCACCCAAGGTTTATCGAACTCGGAGAGGTAGAGGTCAAAGATATCCATCTCAAGCAACCCTGCAATTAAGATACAAGAAGTCTCTTGTGTCCCCAACACACCCAATACACTTGTCAGATGTATAGGTGCACTAGTTCGGCGAAGAGATAGTGAAATACAAGTAATATGGATGATTATAAGTAGTAATTATAATCTGAAATAAAAATGGCAGAAAACAAACATGTAGCAAAACTTGTTGTGAACGGTGTTTCAATGCTTAGAAACAAGGCCTAGGGATCATACTTTTACTAGTGGATACTCTCAACAATGACATCAAAGCTGAATAATAAATACCAAAACTTGTTGGATGATAAACACCATTCACTACGTAGGGCTACAAGAGCACCCCCAAAGTCAGAGTAAACTAACACCACAACGTCATAAAGGAATCACACACGGTGCGCACACTGTCACCTTCACAACCGTGAATAACCCCGGAGTTCATATTAAAGTAACCTTTAGAGTGCATAATAGATAAAGAGTAACATCACATATTCAACTAGATTACAAAGCTCATGATCACATAAAGATCACACCATGTGAGAGAGAGATAAACCACATAGCTACCGGTAGAGCCCGCAGCCCCGGGGGAGAACTACTCACTCCTCATCGTAGGATTCAGCAACGGCGATGGAGATGGCGGTGGAGTCGATGGAGATGGCTCCGGGGGGCAATTCCCCGTCCCGGCAGGGTGCCGGAACAAAGACTTCTGTCCCCCGAAACTTGTCTTCGATGGCGGCGGCGCAGCGGATCTTTTCGTGGATTTATGATCGGGTGGTAGGGTTTTTCTCGTCGGGGGGATATATATGGGTGAAAGGGCGATGTCGGTGGGCGCCCGAGGGGCCCACACCACGTGGCCGCGCGGCCAGGAAGAGAGCCGCGCCACCACATGGTGTGGCTGCCTCGTGGCCCCTCTCCGTCTCCTCTTCGATGTTCTGGAAGCTCCCGAGAAAATATGGACTTTGGCTTTTGATTCGTCCAATTCCGAGAATATTTCCTTAACAGCTTTTCTGAAACCAAAAACAGCAGAAAACAGGGAACTGGCACTGTGGCATCTTGTTAATAGGTTTGTCCCAGAAAATGCATAAAAAGCATATAAAGTGTATATAAAACATGTAGCAATTGGTATAATATAAGCATGGAACATAAGAAATTATAGATACGTTGGAGACGTATCAAGCTTTCTCGAGGGGCGACGGCTATGGCGGAGATCGGCGACGGCGAAAGAGGGCGGAGGCGTTTTTTGGCTACGGGCATGTAGGTTGTGTCGCCGGAGGTTGTTCAGGTGCATCCGTTTGTTATCTCTCTTTTCCTCTACTCAGTATTGGGTGCCATCTCGTATTCGTGCTTTGTTGAAATTTTGGTCGCCGGAGTTGTATGTTGGCTGCGGAGTGCAGGTTATAGAGGTCTTGTGGTTTCTAGGGTTAGTTGAGGTCAGCAGGGCTCTTGTTTGTTCTCAATCCGGGCACCTACCCCTGTCTATGTTAGTTGTTGAGCACTTTTGTCTCCAGTGGATGAGGATTTGTGCATTCGAATGTGTTGGAATCGGTCTGAATCTGCAGCGAGTTGACTCTGGATCCAGATGTTGTTTGTTCTCAATCCGGGGCAGCTACGTGCATCTGCAGCGGATGGGGTTTTGTTTGATGTTTTTCTGTATTTGATGCGTCAGAATCGGTTGGAATCTGCTGTGCCCCGCTTAGTGTTGTTCATGCGTGCTTGGTTAAATATCGGTGGTTCTGATCTCGGGTGATGATTTTAAGTGTTTTTGTGGAGGGACTTCGTGCTTTGTATTAGCTTGAGCATCAATCCTCAGGGCTTCTATGGATTATGTGTTCATTTTGTATTTAGTTTTGGGACTGTATCGTATCATGTGTTGGAGAGGCTGAAATGTAGTTTGCAAGTGGGTTTGGACTCTATTGTTGGGCTGTGTAGTAGTATTAATTGTTTCTAATTCTGTTCTGGCAGCAGGGATTACTATATTTGTGGTTTTTGATTATTTTTGCTCTTTTTGTGCCATGCAGAACACACCCTAAAAGCTCTGATGTGTGGCATAGTGAAGGGTGCAGCATCTCCAGCTATTCTGATTTTTTTGCTCTTTTTTGTGCTATGCAGTACCTGTTATGTTTATTCTTTTTCTGTACCATAGATAGACAACTTTGCGAATGTAAACCCCTGTTTAGTAATTCTGTGAATGTAAATTCATTTTCCTGCATCAGTTTTGTGAAATGTTAGGTAACAGAGTGTGCATAATAATGATGGCATTATTTTGCATTAATTTTTTGAAATTACCTTGAAAAATATGTCATTGCATCGGAATGTTGCGGTGTTCCCAGAGCCTCCAATTGTGTATGCATGATCATTATCCTGCAATACATGAACAAGGGTACATTATAATATATAATTTAAATTTTATAAATTGAAGGCATCTCTCTATCTCTCTCTCTATCTTAATCTCTCTCTCTTTCTTTCTAGTCTTGTTTCAGTGATTCATTTTCTCAGTTTAGATTTTTTTTCTGAGTTTAGTTTCAGTGATTCATTGTCTCATTATTATTTTCAGTTTAGTGATTTAGTGTCTCACTCATGATTTATTTTGTCAGTTACATTTCAGTGATTCAGTGTCTCGGTCTTGTTTTCAGTGTTGTTATTCAGTCTTGATTTAGTGTTTTATTCATGTTTCAGTGATTCAGTGTTTCTCAGTATTGTTTTCAGTTAACTATTGTTTTCAGTTAAGTGATTCAGTGCCTCAGCGTTTATTTATTTTGTCAGTTACGTTTCAGTGATTCAGTGTCTCAGTCTAGTGTCCAGATATTGCTATTCAGTCTTGATTTATTGTTTTATTCATGTTTCGGTGATTCATTTATCTGTTTTTCTCATTCCAGATGTTGTTAATCTCAGTATTGTTTTCAGTTATTCATTGCTTCTCTCTCTCTCTCTCTCAGTCTTAGTCCCTACTCTCTCTCTCAGTCTTAGTCCCTATTCCCTTTCTCTCTCTCTTTTGTTTCTCTCTATATGTCATGTGTTCATGTGTTCATTCTTGAGTCTCTATATCTTTTTTCTCTCTCATTTCTCTCTCTCTCTATCAGTCATCTGTTTATTCTCTCTCTCTGTATCTGCATCTCTCTCATATTCTGGTCTTTATTCTGGTATCCTTTGTCTCAGTATTTGAGTCTTTATTTCTATTTTATTCTCTATTATTATTGTGTCTATCGTTTGTCTCATTACTTGGCAGTTTAGTCTCTATTATCTGTCAGGTTGCTACACCTGTTTTAACTGTCTTAATGCTTTTGAACCTTGTTAGTGCAAGATAAAGCATATATATGGCCGTGTTTTCCCTTCTATTTATGTGAACTCAGCTACATTATGAATTCTGGAAGTTATATAATCGAACCAGCTTGTGAGAAGTGTGTTCTGCTTTGGAATGTCTCTGTTTGTTTTTGTTTTCTGCTACAGCTGGTTAAATCAAAGAGGCTTCAGATTTTTTACCGCGGCCTTCGTGTTAAATCGGGTCGTGGCCTTCGTGTATAGTTTAAGTTGGGCTGGTGGTGTAGGCAGGATGTCGTTGGGTTCGGGCCCAGAACCCAGAACCCGTTAAGGTGAGAGCTGTCGCGGGCCTTTTTCGTTTCAGTGTTTTTTCCGCGCGCTGGGCAGCTGGGTTGGGAGTGGCGACGTGTCGACGTACATATGGACAGAAAATTCGACTGACGACGAAATCCAAATCAGTCGACTGACCATTAGACACTCCCTAGACCTATCCACCTCTGCATTTCTTCCCGACGGTTTCCGGAGCAAAAACAACCATCCAAACGGGGCCTTAGGCTTCTTCTGCTGCAAGTTTGTAACACTATATATATATTCTCGCAAAGGCCCAATCAATACAACAACAAAGATTAGGGTTTTACAATTTCTACAACATGTTCAAATCCGATGTGATGTGAAGAAGCTATACACTCACTTCGTTCACTAATTAAGACATTTTAGCTAGGTAAAGAAGAAGTCGAACTGAAACACCACCTTCCTCGAATGTACACGTACGGTCTTTAGCTAGGGTCTTGGCCCGGATATTAGTCGCATATTGGATTAAATCCAACACTCAGATCACATCCTTTTAAAGCATAACCTCCTAATTGTAGCCCCATAGGTACCACATCCGTCTACACAAAATGGTAAGCTACTTGTTGAAACAAGTAAGCTATGGATTCCTACTAAGCAGAACACACTACATCACCTGATACCTCCCATCCCCAAGGCCAAGTATCATGTATCCTTCGCGGGTAAATCCACCAAGCCAACCTCATATTACACATTCTCACTGAATCAATACCTACAACGAGGGCACCAAATATATAATCAGTGTTGGATGTACGATGAGTTGGTGAGCTGTAAAAGGCCCAGTTCTTATTTTTCTCTGTGTTCTGAATTTACTTATAAATTTAGCTTTTCTATAATTTCTCCTTATCTTTATCCTTGAGTTTTCAATTATTCATCAATCTTTATTGTCTATTACTGACACAAGGACATGGAAGTTATGGTGGTAGTTGAGGAAACTGATGTGAGTTGTTCGATTGATTAAGAGAGATGAAAGACACCTGACAGAAAGAAACACGTAGAAGTACTCGATCATGAAGCATAAGAAAAGCATTTTCAAGTTGAGGTGTGATCAATGGTGATCCATGGTCTAGGCTCAGCTCTGCACCTTTGCTTTAGAAAAAGGAGAAGATGGAAGAATCAGTCTTTGTTCTTTACTTTGCTCCTGCCTCAAGCAAAGAGACCGATGCTTACTTTGGAAAAAAGAAAGCCAACCACAAGCTCTTCCAACAATATCCCCCATGCATGGAGTCGTTCATTTCTCATACTCCATATCGCCCCAACATTCCTCCAAAATCAGCAGAACACACAAGATGACAAGATCGATGTGCCTGACTGCCGCGTAAGGTATGCCTGCCTCATCTACTCTAAACTCCTCGCAGTTTAGTTTGTTAATTTCCGTCGACGACTGACAGAATTTGTTTTACAAGGAGGTGACAGCTCGCTCGCAAAACAATTCGATGAAACTGTGGTGCTTCTCGTCGTCTTTGCAAGGTCTTCACTGAAATTGCATTCATCATGCCTCGAGAGGTATTTATCTGCGTACATACAGGATTGCATGCATATCGTCATTCTCACACTCTGCTCTAGGGTACGTAGTAATTTATACACATGCATCGAACGTCGCCGGTGTGCAGCGCCGGCCCTTGGCCGGGCCGTGCTGGTGGCGGCGGATCCCGACTTCTCCCCTTCGGTTCTTGGATGGCGCGGGGCTGCCCTAGCCTAGGAGGTGCATCTCGCCGGCGGGAGCTCCCTGGTGCAGCTCTGGGTGGATGTTAGGCGACGGCGGCGCTGTTTGGTGACCGGACACTGTTGCAGCGTGCGGCGGCGGCCGGAGCCCACTCGGCCCAGATCTGGGCCCCATCTGTGTCAGGCTGCGCGGGGTGTCTGGAGGTGGAGTTGGGGCGGTTACGGGTCATGGTTGGTGGCGGCGTCGCAGCTAGCCTAATGTCTGATTCCCATTGTGTTCCCCGTTCTCGTCCTCTAGGCCTGGCTTTGGTGTTCACAGGGAGACGACGAAGAGGACCTCAAGATCGTAATGGCGCATGCTAGTGCTTGAAAAGTTAGGTGGAGCACTAAAGATCATCCGGGTTGTGGTTTCTTGGGGATTGGGAGAAATCTCGGTCGGTTTTTCCGACACCGACGCGGTGACGCATGCGGGTGCCGCCGGTCCTTTTTGAAGGGTGTCGTGTGTATCCTTGCCCCACTTCCC
Source organism: Poa annua (assembly GCA_026929855.1). NCBI lineage: Eukaryota > Viridiplantae > Streptophyta > Magnoliopsida > Poales > Poaceae > Poa > Poa annua. The sequence continues at coordinate 2,572,261 of CM049436.1, forward strand.
TCCGCATATCGAGGGAACCCCTAGGGCTTGGTCTGGGCGTCGCATTCCTTACTGAAAGTGTTGCTTGATACGCGGCAATTTAGAGTGCTAGGAATGTGGTGGGAATATTCCTGAGGGTGCAACGGTTGCAAGACTTCTTTGTTTTTCGTTGATCTGCCACTGTTGGCTTTTGTTTCTGTTTATTTTTCTCATTTTCTTTTGGGTCTTGCTTGTGCTTTTTGCCCCAACAATTATCTCGTAGTTGTATTCGGTGGTTGCTATATTAATATAGCGGAGCGTAAGACTGTTTCGAGGATGTGATTCTTGTTGAAGCCCTTTTAACATTCCGAGAGCTAGCCTAGGGAAAGGGAGACCCTATTTCGTCAAAACCACAACAAGCTTATTTTGTATGTCTCCTCCGACAATCGCTGCTACCTCTCTCCATCTCCATGGGTGCATGTACGAGTGTACGACTGCATCCAACACCATACTCAGGGACGGAGCCAGGAAATTTATTCAAGGGGGGCCAAGTGATGATAACATAAATAGCATGATATTGCTCCGAAGTATACTGCTTACATTAGAAGACAAAATACATACGAGGATCAGATCATCAGAATAACTAAAATGAGTGGAGTTTAGTTGAAGTCTCCTCGACGTTTGCCTTTTGGCTTTTGCCTTTTGGGGATGGAGAGTGAAGAGATAGTACGATGAGAGCACATGGTCATGGACACCAAAGTCAAAAAGTTCTGCTCCATGCCTCATTGGGAATACAACTGATCTTTTGTGCTCATATTTGTCTAGATTGGACCAAGCGTGTATACATCTAAAACTATAGACGGGCCGCACGCATGGATTCTTAGCTTTACTCCACATAATATCAGGGGGGGTCTCGTAAATTATTTCCGTATGGGGGGAGCCATGGCCCCCTGCTGGCTCCGTCCCTGACCATACTCCTTCAAAACACACCACCGCCATCTACGCACGGTGGTCCTCTCGCTGGTGTCCCACGGCTCCAAGCCTAACCCAATCGTCTTTTGGCCACCGGCACATAGAAAGTAAAATCTTATGATTCTGGCTTGCTATGAGCATATGCCATGCTTGCGGATTAATTAACTAGTTTTGATACTAATAATAAAAGAAAAATATTTGGACCTCTAGCATTTACATGTTACTAGATGAAGACTGCTAAACTGGGTAACCTCAAATAATCAATTGCCATCAACTAATGCAGAGGATTTGTCTAGACACCGTCAAAGAAGCGGTGGAAAGGATAATACCTTATCTGGAGGATACGAGCAATAATGCACACAAGGTCATTTATTTTGATGGATGGAGTGGGTTGGCCGCTTCGGCGGTGCTTAGAGCAATAGCTAAAGAACCCCCGCCATCTCTGGTGAAGAAATTCGACAAGATCATCCACGTTGATTGCTCGAGGTGGAAAAGCCGAAGAGCACTCCAAAGGACAATCGCGCAAGAGCTTAGACTTTCTCATCAGCTAATGGATGCTTTTGGTAGGGAAGATGAAGAAGATGATTTCAGAGGGGTAGATGAAGGCTCTAGAGTTGAGATAGAAGGCATTGGGAAAGAGATTAATGGATCCCTGCGAGAAAACACATTTTTGTTGATCTTCCATAATGGAAGCGACAACACAATTGGCCTGAATGATTTTGGCATTCCCCAGCCGCCTTTGGATCGATGGTCTGTGTTTCTTAGTAAAGTATTATGGACATTCCGAGGAAGGCTTCGGCTCAACTCAGGAATTAGTGAAAAGGTGGATACTTCACATCTTTATCTTTATGATGAATATAGTACTTATGGGTGGAAGTTTCTGCTTCAAACCGAAGCTAAGGAAATTACCGGGCACACAAATAAGTTAAGTGAAGCAACCGTGGAGTGTTTTTTGTATCTTCTATCTTTAAATTATCAGGCAGGCAACATCATAGACTACAACTGGGCCACCCATGCTTCTAGCTACTGGGTCTGTGATGGGATTATAGGAGGCCAGGACGACGAAGCATGGGACCTTGCAACTGATCTGCATCAGCAATTACGCATGGAAGATTATTCATGTAATGCACTGCCAGTGTTTGGTGATGAACTCAAGATTAATCCGAAACGATGGATATTAGCCAGGAGCAACTCCATTATGCAAGGAATGACTAATATATACACTGTACATCCAGAGTCAACATCATTTTTCCTTACGGGAGTCACAAATGGATTTGATCCTCCATTACCATTATTACCTAGTGATATGTTTCATCAATCGGACAATCTTCATGTGCTCAAATTATGCCACTGCACCTTCAGCTTTTCTTATCCTCCTTTCCATTTTTGCCACAACTTAAGATTCCTCGGATTAGATAGTTGCAAGAATCAACATGCAGAAGAAGATGAGCAATGTATTCAACCAATTGAATTTGGCCTGAGTCTATCGGTGCTAGACATATGCTACACAGACTGGGAACTGGATTTATCACCGGAGATATTACTAAAGATGGCTGCAAACATGAGGGAAGTACATATAAAGAATGGAAGGTTTTGGAACATGAATTTTGCATGGAGAAAACTTCAGAACCTTCGTAAGCTTAGAGTTATTGAGCCTACATGCCCATGGGAGACGGGCGAAAAGGATGAATTCGTCAATATGGTGAAGATGGAGTTCCTGGACCTATCAGGGAATAACACAATACAAGTTTTGCCAAGCCTATCAACATCAACTTGCCTCCTGAATCTTGTTCTTGATGGTTGTCTTGGGCTGGAGTATGTTGAAGAACTACCTCCATTACTTGAATCATTCAGCTTAGATGCCGGACAACGAGTGGATCAAAATAAGGAAGCCAAAATCTCTCGTATCTCCTTGGCCGGTTGTGCAAGATTGGTGAAATTTAGATTGCGTGGATCACTTCCAAATCTTGAGGAGCTAGATTTATCAGGCACCTTGGTAAAAATACTTGTCCTGAAAGATGAGGTGGTGCAGGTCCCAAGTGTTCAACAAATTATTTTATTGGGATGTTTGCAGCTACATGCCATTCTATGGCCCAAACGGGGTTTGCCAAAACTCAGTGTGTTACGCATTGATTCTTTGGTCAGCTATGTTCAAACAGAACTTCATCAAGCATATGCTACTATAATGGACATAAGGTTTCTTCAAACCTTGGTACTAGAAACTAATGACAAGTTCTGTTGGAATAGTACTAGGTTCCATTTAAATCTATGTGCCGATAGTACCACAAAGGTTGAGGAACAAAGCTACAAGAAGAACAAGTCTTACCCCGACAGCAGTTTCCAAATATGTCAGCCTCGAGACAAGTTACTATTCCCCAATACTTACAATACCTACACAGTTGACAACATAGATATTGATCATGACCGCAACAGAATTGCATCGCAGTTTCAACTATCAAACTGCCATGTGGAGATTGGTGAGGGAATTAGCAACATTAGCATGAAAAACATACAAGGAATCGAGGCTATCATGTTTGTGATGAACATGGCTGAGTCGCTGCATGTACATGACAATTCTTCAATCACCACTGTGGTCCCTGAAACTATGATGTCCGTCGATTGGAGGATACTTTCCTGGAAACATCTGAGGCAATGTCTTGTGGTTAGATGCCCCAAGATGCACACGGTCTTCAACACCGAATATGCTTTCTCGTGTTTTGAAGAAATAGAAAACTTTTGGGCAGGTTATCTACCGATGGCTCATTGCATCTGGAGCAAAGGATGGCAGAGTGGCAGGATAGATACTCTGTCATTCGCGAAACTACGGAGCATACATCTATATTCATGTCCGCGGCTCACATTTGTGCTTCCAATATCTTGGAATGCTCCAGGATCATGTTTTCCCAGCTTAGAGACCCTGCACATTGTCAGCTGTGGTGATCTCGTCGAGATATTCCTGGTGGATCCAAGGTTAGCGAGAAACCCAAACTACCGCCGAGAAGGCGGATTTGCGTTTCGAAAGCTGAAGCACATCTACCTGCATGAGCTCTACAAGTTGCAGCATATATGCGAAGTCAAGATGTTTGCTCCCGAGCTTGAGACCGTCAGGCTCAGGGGCTGCTGGGGCCTTAGGCGCCTCCCAACCGTCGGCCGGGACAGCCAACGGCGCCCCGTCGTGGACTGCGAGAAGGAGTGGTGGGAGAAGCTGGAGTGGGACGGGCTGGAGGCCGGCCACGACCCTTCCCTCTTCGAGCCGCGCCACTCATCGTACTACAAGAAGCCCCTGCCAAGGGTGTCCGTGCTCCGCTGAACCGGGAGCTCACTGCCCAGGTACACACACGGTCCGTGCAGTGCAATCTCCCTCCAGTTTTTTTTATCCTGCTCCTTGCATTGTCATGTACTATCAAAGTATATTGCTCGATCTACTCATTGATGCATTAATTCCTTGATCCAATCTGATGGTCGATTATACGTACCCTGTGTTATGTAGGTTTGGGTGGTGGCAAGGTCGATGGGAGATGGGACGACTTGTGGCTATATTGCCGGACGTACAGGACAGTCCAAGATTGCGGTTGTATGCATGTGTTTGCTGAAGAATAAATTGGTGCCTGATGTTGTGTGCTGTGTGTGGTGTGGTGTGGGTGCCTTTTATTGGCTCCAGCGAAACTCATAATTAAGAGGTGTCATTTCGACATGTGTGTGTGGGGTTGTGGTTACGTTTTGTGCTTGTAATAATGAAGAATTGGTGTGAGTAGGTGTCGGAGCACATCTACTTTTGGTTTCTTAAGAATCATCACCATCTTCATCTTGTCCAGCAAGCCGGCCGGCCGGCCGGCGCGCTAGAAGATTTGAAACCTGTGATTATCTGTAACTATTTGTTTCCATGGGTGGACATGAAGAATCGAGGAGGCTTGCCAAGTTGCCATCGCTCTCATAGTTTAGCTTTGTTTGTGCTAACTAAGTCGCTTTTGGCTCGTCAATGCGTCTCCGTGCGTGCTTTCACTTCAGATGGCGATCTGGGATGAAAGTATCGAGAAGGATCTTGTCTAGAAATTTACAACAAGATCAGAGTGGCGCAGCGGAAGCGTGGTGGGCCCATAACCCACAGGTCCCAGGATCGAAACCTGGCTCTGATATATTTTTTGGCATTTGTTTCTGGGTATTTTTTGGCATTTTTTTTTTTGCTTCAGGTCTGTGCCGTCCACTGTCCAAATTAACTCTGTTTTCTCGATGATGAAACGGAGTAAATAACTGAACCTTTAGCGAGAATGACAATGGATGTAGTGTAGTACGTACAACCAGAAGCAATGGCACCTCCAGAACTGAAACGGCTCTTCTTTTCTTACGTTGGTTGATTGATTTCAAGGATGAAAAATAATTTGGGATTCAAACAACGTAAGCTATCTGAATACCAAAAGGGGGTTACCTTGATGCTGTCCAAAGGTACTGAGATGATGTGCAGATGGATGTTAGGATGAGCTACGAGAGGATGCAACTGGTTTGATTGTCAGAAAATTAACATGCTTACTATTGCGTTGCTTGTTCAGATTTTACTAGAAGCCTGGCGCGGGTTGCCGCGCGCCACCCGCCGTTGACACTGCTTCTCATATTGCAAAACGATATGATAAACATTCCTAATATGACACAATAGTTAAAAAGTAACTACACATATATAGCATAGTGCTCTTTAACACATGAAAGTCTCTGGAATAAATAGGTCTTTCATGACAACATGTACAAACTATCACACAGATAGATAGCTAACATAGATAGTGAAAGCATGGAAATATAGCACATAGTTGGATAAGTACACATCAACACACATACTATTAGAAAGGCATAGTCAAAGATGGTACGATGGGCAAAAGGAGAGGCACCAGCAAGACCATCTACACATAAAAAAAGTCCATATAGCACCGACCATCACTGTCAAAGATGGTATCATCATTGGGACAGCTCTTAATATTACATTTAGGTGAGGGGCATGGATAATAACCTTGCAAAAGACCAGCTTAACTTGAATCATGGTTCGTGTTATATGGATATTTGCCAAATTCCCACAGCAGATCTGTTGATTCAAAGGTGAGCTGGTCACGATGTGTTGTACCTTTCTGACTTTCCTAGACCATAGAGTTAACGTCATTCTCCAGTTGGATCCTCTCAACTGTGTTCACTTCCTCGGCTATCATTTGTGTTGGCAACATCAAATATGGAATCGTCCTGACCTATCAGCGAGTGTATACCTAATTGCAGTGTAAATTTAAAGGTAAATTTTCTCATATTTACCGACTTCTTAAGTTTGGCTAGAACATAAATAAGAAACTCACGACACGGAAAAAAACACCATAGCAAATAGGAAACAACCAGCAAAATGGATGGTTGAATCACTCCCTAACAGAAAGATGTTCGGTTGGAACACATATACATAGCCGATACGTGGGGAGTGAAATGGAAATAGGACCAAAATGACATGGGAAATAAATAAATGCTTACAAATTAGCTATAGTATCACCAAGAATATGATAACCTTAACATCAGGCTAGACATATGCATACGACTATATCCTAAAGGAATATGACACTTTACAAATATGCTGATAAAAATATATATGCCGTCAATATCAAGCCAACAAAGGTTAGTCATTTCACATCAAATAAGGACGAGGGGGAGATAATATATAGGCGTGCTAATTAGTAAGGACTAATGAGAATCATCACATGGTGCTATTTTGGCTGAACACACAACTTTTATGACAACAAAATAGAAAAATCGACTGTAACTAAGAAATAAACCATGAATGATCCCATTGTTCTAAGTAAAAATGAGTACATTGATATATGGAATAGCGAACTGTTTCTAAACAACAATGTCATCATTGTAAAAGGCTCAAGGAAGTAAAGTAAGAGAGCATCTCAGCAAATATATACCTTGTCGTTCTGCCTTTTTTATTTTCTTTAATCGTAGGCATCTTATTCTTCAAGTACTGTTGTGAAAATAACCTGTGCTGCATGATAAGAAAACATATGCTTGTATTAACCTTCGAAATTATTAAGGGTAAATACTGAAATGTTACAGTATGCAGTGGCCTTAACTGTAACTATGAAAAAATGAGCTTTATTTCCCACTTAAGACTATTTGAGATGATAACAATAAAAGTAGATCAATAGTTACAAAGGATGTTTTCAACACAACTAACAAAGCGGAGCGTTACGCTACAACTCAGTTGGCAATATAAATAGCTACTAAAATAATGCTTTGCAAATGAGACCTCAAGAGTCTGAACTATACAGACTGGAAAAAGGAAATTAAAACAGTGGTGCTTAACCTGTGTACCATGTAAGAGTACCATGCAAGATTGCTGATGCCTTCAACATGGCCTTCGGATCCCGTTAAACCGCATGCTGCAAGAGCCGCCAAGATTTGGATGTGTTGAGCTTGGTTGACCTGGCGATGGCTGAGACGATGCCAGGGAATACTATGGTGCCCAATTCATGCTGGCTTCACGATGCATAAATCTGTTAAAAGAGAAAATCACAGCTATCGATGTCATGCAACAAACAGAAACATAAAATGAAGGAAAACAATAGAGTAGAACAATTGTGTGGTCTTGATTCCTGAAGTGAAAAGGATGTATAACTAAAACATGTATAACCATATTACCCAAAAGGAGATGTTAAATAATCTTCAACAAATAGTCTCATAGACTACATTGATTATCAAATAGCCAAGCACATAACATAAGTGTAGCCATCAAGGATATATTAAGACGAAATATACAAAATGTATGATTTATGTGTGGAGAAGTCAATGAGGGCACGTACACCTTTCAACAGATGTGAACAGAGGGTACATAGTTTTAACAACAACTGCATAGAGTAAATGAGCTTAAATACAAAGGTCATATAACAGTGTAAAATAGAAGGAAAAAAATCCTATGGCAGCCACATATGACATAAAGTAAAGGGGATCAACTGGTCAATGTAGTTACTCATTCAAGTATTCAACCTTCCATAGTTCCATCAGTATGTTTACATTAGCAAACAGATAGGTAAAAATATGATCTAAAACACAAAACAAAAATCCATAATAGGGCTTTTGATTCAAAAAAATCTAATTAGAACACACGATGTTTCGTTAGCTGATTATCAGAAAAATGTAAGTAAGGAGACAATCCCACATAAATCAACCTCCAAATTGAGAAGTAAATTATGCAAAATGCCAAAGCGGCATTGGAGGGGCCAAACAATGCTTAATGCACTATTATTTTTAGTGAAACTGTGTTTACTTTCTAACTTACCAGCAAGAAAACAGAGTACAAATTAAGCAGCAGCAGCAATCTTCAGGCAGCAATCACCAACTATGCGACGACCTGCAAAAAAAACAAAGAACACCACAAACATGTAAGCACACAATTGCTCAGCCCCATATCTGTCTGTATCATTAATATGTAAAGCACACAATAGGCAAATAGTATGTTCATGTTGATCCCCCGAATGAAATTAGGAGAACAATACCAAAAAAATAATGAAGATCTATCTTTGACCTCTCAAACATGGAGAATTTTTTTCCTTTTTTGTTTAATCCTGCATCCACAGCAACCACATCACACAATTTCAATTCCAGAACAAATGAACGAATCCGAGAAGAAGCAAGTATTATAAGTGAAATGTAAAAATCCCTGAAGCTGCAAAAGGTTGCAATGGCTTCAATTTAATCATATAGGAATATCCCTAATGTATAAGGCTCACATCTCAATGAATCTTCTATATATAATCTATTAAGAACAAAAAACTGTAAATTGGCTTACATTGAATAAATACAGAGTTGATTATTATGGCAGTCTCTCCTTGGCTCGGCGTCATTAGTGTATCAGCATTGTTTCTCCTTTGCTCGGTGTTATTGGCGTCTCTTTGGCAATCTGTACAAATTCACAATGTTGACTGTAAATTCTAGAAATGAGTTAAATCCAAGCCACAATATAAAATGATTTCAGAAATGACCCAGACAAATGTATCAATCTGCACAAAATCCATACATGATAGCAACATTGGCTTTCAGCTGACAAAAACATTAGCTGATGCGTCTAACCAAAAATATAATTCCCAAGAATCACATATAATTTATGTATGATAACTTGCAAAAGCAAACTCATAACAGAGGGAGGGAATATATTGTAAATTCAAGACACATAACTGAGGGAGATAATATGATTTACATGTATGACATCAATGACTGCAGCTAAATTTCATAAAAAAGAAGTTATTTAGTAGACAACGGAGCATGAATAATACACTGGTTAATCTTACCCTAGCAACATGTTTCTATATTCCGAATGTACTTGGTGTGTCTGTGACAAAAATGGAAGAAATTATTTTTAGAGCTAATCCATTGGTAGGTGTGTAGCTGCAGAATCCATAATATAAAATCCAATCGGAAGAAGATCTGGGAAAAAATGGTGAGATGAGACTCAAGGGCAAGTAGTCCCCAAAATAATGACCTGCTTCAAAAAAGATCTAACATGGAGGATATATAAGCAGTTCGGTCTAGCCAACTATATACCTGGAATCTTGCATCTTCCGTTGGCACAATCTTCCTCTTCCTATCTCCGTTTAAACCTCTTTTTTCTTCATCCCCCGCTCTCACTGCAGACGCGAATCAGCCAAAGATCAAACCAGGAATTAAGAAACAAAATATACTCAAAATCTAGAGGAAATTGTGCCAAACTATTTCCAATCGGGAAAAGAAAGCTCACATCGTCGGCCTCTCCAGTAGTGCAGCTCGAGCTCGTCGTCGGGGAGCACGGCGGGTGGAGAAGGGCAGGGCTGCCAGGGGCGAATCACGACACGCAGCGGCCCGTGCTCTGTCGGAGATGTCACGGCGCTAGGCGATGTCACTTCTGCCGGCGACGCGCTGTGGCCCGTGCTCTCCCGGTGATGTCACTTCTCCCGGCCACGCGCGGTGGCCCGTGCTCTCCAGGCGATGCCACGACACGCGGCGGCCCGTGATCTGTGACCCGAGGTTGGCGGTGGCAGAAGAAGGGGCTGAGAGGAGCAGCCCCAAGGCATCTGCGGCGGAGGGCGGCGTGGTGGAGGAGAAAGAAGGTGGCGGTGGCGGCGGCGGCATCGGGAGAAGGGGGATTTGGGGGAGGAGACGCGCGCGGCGATTTGGGACAGGTTGGGTCGTGGCCTCGTGGGCTCGTGGCGGCTAGGGTTTCCACCGCGCCCTTCGAACCCGTGTCGCGAATGACGCGAATCAGAGCACAAATCGTGGACCTGTGTCTCTGTGGGGCGGGACCAGGCTTTTTCGGGGGCCAGCCATTTCATGGGCACGAAGGACGGGCTACCAGACGCGAAGACGAAATGACCGGCTGACATGCGTACCAACTAAGAAGAGAGGGCCACAAAACAGCCAGTCGATCCGAGCAGAACATGGGCAAGGAAAAAACCCCACGACGGCGCAGGAGAGAAGAGGCTCGGGAGGAATTGCTACCGCAGAACGGACGCTCCAGATCGCGCGGTAAGGCCGATCCGACAGTCACAAATCCAAACGCGGGAGAGAGCTCCATGAGGTCTCCCCATTTACCTCTTTAGATAGCAGAGACGCTCGGGAGCCTGCTGTTAAGGCGTCGGGAGCTAGCCATGTTGATAAAACACGAGATGAGAAGCTGACGCCCTATCTGAAGTTTTTTTTCGTGGTTTTTATGTTTTAGTTTGTTCTAGAAAACCCCAATCAGGCGGTTCTGAAATTTTGTATTCGAGCAATATTAGTAAGAAGATCATGTGCTGCAGACAGACCTTGTCGAGTTTTGTTGTGTCCTAAGAGGTATATCATTGAGTTGCGTAGGATTTGCGGCGATGGCCGTCAGATACGAGCGAAATTCCATTTTTTTTCAAGCAGTCACAGTTTGATAATCCGAACCATGCAAAATTGTGATCATCATTCGATCGGCCTAGACAAATCGATTGGTCCAGAGAAAAACGTCTCCTTCTAGGCAAAAAAACATATCATTATTTCAAGTTGGAAACATGTTTGTTGAACTGAAGAGTATCCTCTCTCTGAAAACAGTTTCAAGAAGAGTATCTTCGAGTGAGGGTTAGGCCCTTGGCCTAGGTACCGTCCTTGCACAGTTAGCTAGCCAAGCTACAGGTCCGAGCCAAAGCGTAGCCCCATGAAATCAAACAGCGTCTGCACAAGACGATATGCTACTTGCTGGTGTATAACTACCAACGACTCCTGCTAAGCAGAACACACTGCATCTCCCGAGACCTCCCATGCCTAAAATCCCGCATCTACCACTGGCAAATCCGCCGAAAACGAGCTCCGACAATGCATTCTAATCGGATCCATTGTTGGGACAGTCGCACCTTGTGAAGCCTAGCGGAGGGAGATTGGCCTGGCGGAGCCTAGCTATATTAAGTAGCGTCGGCCCGTTCACAAAATATATAGCGCCTACAATGTTGATATATGGCTTTAAATCCCATCCAATCCTACTCCTTCATATGGATTATATATCCCACATAACAAGCATGGCAAGATAGGAGAACCCCTCTCCTTATGGTGACCAATGTAGGGAAATAATACGCTAATCCTAATCGGTCAGTTTATACAGGGCGACATTCACAGAGCACGAACAGAATTGTACACGGGTGGCGGCAATACACAACTCAACTTTCCTCAAGAGCCAGGTTACTCAGATACCGTCCTTGTGATTCATCACAGCAAACAAACAAGCATACATGGGCTGACTTAATTAACCAACGAATTAATTAAACTATATGCTCTACATTCACGACAACAAAAAACAGTGAAAAAGGGACGAACAACCCGTGAAAATGGCTTTTAATTTCAAAACTGCACATGTTTGATCAGAAAATATGATCAGCTTCGGATCTATATTCAATGAAGGAGCACCATTTCAAGAGCTGCCTTACTTATATAGCGTCCTTTTCGAATCATCACAGCAAAGAGGTAGTTCTGCTAATTATTTGAAGATATATAGATAAAGTTACAGGAAAATATAGCAGTCTGCTCTACAATCGCGAACATGTGAACTGCTTTTCATTTCAAAATTGCACATGTTTGCTCAGAAAATATGATCAGATTATGATGTGTTATGAAAGAAACTGGCCGTTTTTCAAGATCCAGCTTACTCAGATACCGTCCTTGTTATTCGTCACAGCAAAGAAATAAGCATACAATGGTGACTGAATTAAAAAATTAAGTGAAGTATATGGTCTACATTGACAATAAGAAAACAAACACCATGACGAAGCGACCAACTGAAGGGCAAAAACTATTAGTTGAAAAAAGCTGGCTGCCAAATTAAGATCTTTCGATGTTTGCTCAGAAAATATGATCACGCTAGGATGCTTAATCAGGGCAGGAGTAACTTTTTTTCAAGTGCCATGTTGCTCAGATACCGTCCTTTTGTGATTCATCAAGGCAAACAAACATGCCAAATATAGAAGCCATGCTTAGAATGCACTGAACGCTAACAACCCAAATGACAACTGATCGCACACAGTTTAGCATATAAAAAAGAAAATCAAGATACAAATGAGGACGCATCATGATGAACTTCAGTAAAACATTGTAGGTTGGCTCAGGTTATTGCCTCAGATTCAGTATTTTCACGCTAGGGAAAGGCCATTCGCTTGGGAAGCATCATTGTGTACTAATCCACGAGATAGGCTTTCATCCCGCTTTATAAATAAAGCCTAATTGCCGAACCGATACAAGGTGATGAAAAAATCCTTGTTGTGTACTAATCAAAGCAAGCTACATGATATGACCACGAAGGAGCTCCATAGTTCCCGCATGCGTCCACGCAAGACGGTACACTACATACTGCATGAGACCAATGAAGCATTCATACTATCTAAACAACACTGCATCGCCCGAGACCTCCCATGCCCATAATCCGCATCTACAGTGGACGAATCCGCCGAAACTGTGGAACCTCCTCTATCTGACGTGGATGGGCCGCGGATGGAGCAATACGATTGGTCTAGTAGCATTTCAAAAGCGAATCCTACTCTTGTTCCATATATATCCTCTAGCATCCTGGATATGCATAGGCTAGGTGTAATACTTAGACTTTTAAGTAATAAAGCTCTATTTATAAAAAAAAAAATCATGTAGCGTAGATGCGTCCGGCGAGTGCCATTACGAGGGTGGACACATGTTGCCATTCTATTCCGGCCAGGCCTGCTCACCAGTGGCAATCAATAGACAATTCAAATACATTTGACTTCTTCATTTTTGTAAAATAAGACATTCTACATAGGATATTTAGAATAAAATTATAGTGTATAGTTTGAAACACATAAAATACTTCATGACAAGAAATAAAATAATTTATAGAATGATTCAAATTAAATTAAATCTGGCACTCAATTAGGGATGACTAATTGTTGTCCTCTGAGCGTCCACAGATACTAAACTAGATTATTTTGTAGTTGGTTGTGCGCAGATTCGTCTCAGATTTAGGCATGCCTGGCAAGGAAATTGGCAAACTCTCTCGACACGTCATGATCGACCTGGGCAAGAGGGTCCTACAAATCATATGGATTTCATCATCCATCAGAGAACCGTGCTCACTCCCGATAATCATGTTGTGCAAGATAACACAAATCATCATGACCTCCCACATCTTTTTTCGACCAGGTTATAGCAGGGTACCGAACAAGCAAAGCGAGCTTAGAGCACACCAAACGTCTGCTCGGCATCCTTCATGGCACCCTTTTGTTTTGAATCAATCTGGTTCTAACTAGAATATACAAAATGTTCTGACACGTGAAAAGATAGAAGAATTGACAGAAAACATTAAAAAACAAGAATAGAACATCAATTTGACATGAGAGCACGAACAACTACTTTTTTCCTAACATGTCTGTGGTGAGGGAGCACGAGGCGATGCTCGTCCTTGTCCGTTGTTCCGACAATAAAAATAACGAGGCCGGGGTGTGGCGCTCACCCGCTCTTCATGAGTGATTCGACCAGGAGGGAGATGGCGCTCATAGGAAACACCACCGTGGGGACACGCGCCCCCATATTTGATTGGCACAATATAGTGTGCCTGTTCAGTAAAGTTGGAGAAAATAATCATATTAACTAATATGCTATGTCTCTAGATTCAATTGTGTAAACCTGCTTGCACAGAAAATATGATCATATCAGGATGCGTAATCAGGGCAGGAGTAAATTTTATCAAATGCCACGATGCTCAGATACCATCCTTGTGATTCATGCCAGAAACCGAAGCCATGCTTAGGATGCACTGAATGCTAACAACTCATACGACCACTGAACGCACACAGTTTAGTTTAGTATATAAAAAAGAAACCATGCATACAAAATAGAGGACGCGCCATGAGGAACTTCAGTAAAACACCCTGTCTACGGGGCAAAAACCTCCTAGCACTTGCATCTAACTAAACCTCCTAGCAAGCTACATGACACAGCGACAGGGTAGCGCCATAGGACCCAAAAGCGTCCGTGCAAGATGGTGCACTACATACTGCAGCAGACCTCCCATGCCCAAAATCCGCATCGATCTGGCGCTGGATGGAGCAATACCGTTGCCGCCGGGCTATGTATGGTTTGGGTTCTATCCGAATTTCTAGTAGCATTGCAAAAGTGAATCCTACTCTTGTTCCATACTAGTCAATATGGCGCGGCGACACGCCGCACCCGTGGAGATTTGGCATTATTAATCTGAGAAGTAATGCTCCGTTCAGAAAGTTTGTCATTATCAATCTGAACAAACGTAAGTCAGAACTGGAAAAAATAGTAAAGGATTATCAAACAAATCAAATCAATTTTGGCGCTCACGTTGTGTTCAATACTGAACAATTACTTGTCAAGTTTACTTGATTCATTCAAACTTCTTCATTGGTCTAGAATAGAACCTTAGCACCCTTGGTAAAAGCAAGTCAATACGACCAGGCCTAACCCCTGATCGGAGCAATACATGATGATGACGGACAGCGCAACCTCGATGTGCCGACACATAAGGCGTTGGAGGAAAACTGAAAGAAACGCAGGAAAAAAAATCTGAATATAATATGATAAAAGGCAGCTTTAACGAAAAGCAATGGTATTCTAGCTATACCTGGCAATAAATAGTCGAGGGAATAGCAGCTAGAGGCAACAAATGGGGAGCAACTAAACCATCGCCATCAACAGCCACATCATCTGTATGGGAACAAAGATGTGGATAATGCTGAAATTGAAAATCAGATGAACCAGGTGTCAATCCAACACAATGAGAAGCAGATAAGTGGAATGACTGCAAGAGTCTGAATCGCTGAAAAAGGAGCCCAAGCAAGGAAAGCAACATCCTTTGAGACATTCATCTAAGGCAAAACAGCAGAATAGCACTGTAAATATTTCTATCTTCCGATTTATCTGTTTGTATCCTCAACTATTATTACCTAAAAGGAAATTACACAACCAATTCAAGATCTTTTACATTTTGGTTTGCCTCATCCTTCTCACCTAGTTTGAGTTTTTCTCACTGGTGTTTATGGTACCAAAAGCTGAAGGGATAAAAAACATATCAGACTTGATTTAACATTAATACATTAAATATCCCAGCGCAAAATAGAAGATCATAGTACTCCTCACCTGACTTTCCTTGCCGGGAAGGGTACAACTTGGAACTTGTACTGTTGTATAAATTATGTTGGCATCAACTACAAAAAAATGAGATGCAAACTGAATCATTGAGCATACACGTTTTCAAAAGAGAACTACATATTCCAACCTAAGCATTCATCTGAAGCAATTGATTAACAACACTGAACTAATCATAAAACAAATTATTATTTGAGACACATGTATTTAGATGGCGAGATGTACATGAACCAATAAGAAGGAACTGTGAGCCTTGCACAAAGAACACATACGTACTCCTCACCTGATAACCCTCTTTTTTTTTTTTTTTTGAAATTCACCTGATAACCCTCTTAAAGAACCCCACACACTGGAATATCTTCTCGCTGGAATAGACATCAGATCATCACACTATAGGCATATGACTCATGTTTTTAGCAACCAACCAGCCATAGAGATTATAAAGAGAGAAAGGGTAAAAATGAGGATGAGAATAAATAAAGCATTAGTTGGATATATACCTTTTTCCTTTTTTTTGCATGATCTATTCCAGACCTTAGGAGTATGTTTTTCTCTGTAATCTCTATATGTATAAGTTGAAGTTTTCCACCTACTTCAATATTGCAGAAACAGATTTCCTATGAGTTGCGCTTCTGGTCGGTCTGCAGTAATAAAACCCATTAGGCAATACTGTAGGTCATCTAATAGAACCATGGTAGGCAATATGAATGGCACCGAGATTGCCTTTTATCTATCCAGCACAAACAAAAAATTCCCAACAACAAAGAAGTTGGGAGCATAGATGCAACTGCTTGTAAATAAATGCGAATGGATTAATATTAGAAACAAACAATACTAATTGTACTTCTGAGACTGTCAAGTACTCGATTTACATATGTTAGTCAGACAAATGGCTGATTCTCCATCTTTAAAAAAATTCAAGTGAACATGACAGGTTGTGTATCTAAATTTAATTCTGAGGCTTTGGAAGGATAAGTATGAATGTACACATGGATGGTTTTTTCTTATACAACCCAGAATTTGGTTCCACGTTCATAAATAATTCGAAGAATGCTCAAGGAGAGGAATTGGTGAACTACTAACCTAAATGGCGGGTATCCTCAAAAATAGGGTCTACTCAAAAGTCAGGGCGTACAAAGGATATCAAAAAGAGTGTCCATACTGTCCATTGAAAAGTCAAGCTCACATAAGCATTATAAATATGATTGCTAATATTAACTATGTAAGTTACTTATATGAATTTAGGAAATAAATAGTCTCAAGACATGATCAGTTTTTCTCTACGGTCTATAAACTTTCTTACTTTGACAACAAATAGCCTCATAATCAATTATATACATCTAAGTGAATTGATCATATACTCCTGTTCAAAATACAACTGAACCACAAAAATTAAAATAAGCACCATAGCCTTTACCAACCTTGTTCATGCTAAGCTAAAAACCAACACACCTGAGCAAAATTTGGATAGATTGAGTGTGATACAAAACCATCTAAGTTATACCGTACAAACATTTCTAAGAACATGGAAATGAGCATCCATTCTACACAAATAAATTAGAAAAGAAAGTATTTACCTTCTTTGCGACTGTCCAGACCATTTACTTTTTAGCTCGGCATAAATGCCAACTTGCTCGCAATTTTAAGACCTAACTGTACTCGGAGCCCACAGTAGAGGATACTTTTCAGTAATGCTGATATAAGCAAAAGGTGAAGTTCATGCAGAATAAATTGCAGCATGGACATATCAGTAAACTGAAAACAAAAATGTTGAAGTTACCTTCTAAATTTAAATGCACTTACAAAACGGGGCCAAAAGAGAAAGACTCCAGGACCTCCCAACGGAGGGATTCAATCAAACATGAGAATATGGGCTAGGTGCAGAACCATTGCATTACATTTTTTACCTGGTGACCCGAACCAAACACACCCTAAGTGTATTAGTTTGTTTGAAACTTTAGAGTTTCAGTTTCCTCCACGCAGCTGTAATTCAGTCGCACACTCCCTAGTTCAGTACGGGCTCACACACTCAGCTAGTTCAGCATGGCCTGCGTGCTGAAACTGAATATAGTGGATGGGAAGGCAGTGCACCCTGTCTTTGTATCTGCACTGGTTGCCAGCGATGTTGCTGAGCACTGTGGCTAATGAAATCCCCATTTCCAGGTAAAAAAACATAAAACGGGAAGGGAAAAAAGGTGAAATTTTGTGACTGTGGGATGGCGCCTTAGACTAACTCGTTCATTGCAACTTTCTGGTTTCCCAATCTGGAGTGGACACTTCATTGCTGCAAACATGTAAGAAGACATGCAAAATTGAGCTAGCTTCGAGCAAAGGAGCAATTCAATCCGGTGTACTACTTACTCTCTGCTAGCGCCACCAATTCCTTCTAAAGATCAAGTCATTCATAGGTGCTCGACGTGGGAAGGAGCAAGCAGCGTGCAGCGGTCGTCCGGTCGAGGAGCAGACGGCGCACTCGCCAGAATCTGTGCGGGAAGGAAAGGGATGGGTCCTGCGCTGGGAGAAAATGGCGCGGGGCGCCGCGCCGTTGAGGCAAGGGAGCTCATCGGGATGCAGGGGAGGGGCCCTCGTCGGCGCGTGCGGGGAGGTCTGGAGGCGGCGCAACAGGCATCTGACGGGGACTGCAGAGGCACAACAGGACGGTTAAGTAAATCGATACATACTCACTGAAATTGATCGAGATTTACCGATACTGAAGAGTGCCGGTGACGAAGATAGGAGACCTCGAAATCCACACGCGTGCTCCACCCGCCCTGAAACCACCATAGCTGAGCTGAGACCGTCCTGCCGCTCTGTAGTTTCGCGCCGCGGTTCCTCTTCCGGATCTACAGAATCTGGTCCTCACGGCGGCGCCGGCCGTCCTCCGCGTCGACGGAGGCCTCGTAGCGCCCGCGCCGAAACTCGGCCTTCTCGTGTGGCTGCAACATCGTCGGGGAACCTCGAAACCCTAGCGGCGCTTGGCGAGTGGGGGAGCCGCGGGGAGGAGGTTCGGACGCAGCACCGGTGGCAGCGCCTGGCTGCGGGGTGGCCGGCGGGGTGGGCCGGAGTTGTGGAGGAGGAGGAGGGCAACGCGGTAGAGGTCCTGGCAGAAGAAGGGGTCGGCGGCGGCGGCGACCACGGGGTCGCGCGCGAGAGGGAAGGAGGAGGGGGCTTCTGCCGGGCGTTTTTGCAAAACAGTATTTGAGGTTTTCCGTATTAGCGAATAGGTCCTTCGCTTCGTTAAAACGTGGACTGCGGGGCACGGGTTCGTTCTTCGAGGCGCTTTTCTGCAAAATAGGCGCGATGACGAACTGGAGGTGACCGGCCGGTCACCGGGAGACGTGGCGGTATCTGATTCGCTAAAAATAGCCCATGAATAGTGCCGGGCGTTTTGGGGACGACGTGGCTATATCTCAGCCTTCGGTCGCGGCGATCGGACGGCCAGCGAAATAGGGGCGACGTGGCGCGCTGAGAGGACGCGAATTCCTCCAGCTTTTATATCACCCTGGTATAGTATAGATGGGTCCGGTGAGTGCTATTACGAGGGCGGACACATGTCGCCAGTAACTCAGTAAGGGCCAGACATGCTCACGAGTGGCAATAAATAGACGATCCCAATACATTTGACTTATTCTTTAGAGCAAACACATAGTACAAATACTTCACGACAAGAAATAAAATAATTTATACAGTAACTCAAATTAAATTAAATTAAATTAAATTGGACACTCAATTGGGGACAACTACTTGTTGTATTGTGCGTACCCACCGATGCAAAACTAGATCATTTTGCAGTTGGCTAGCTATGAGTAGGTTTGTCTCAGGGAGAAAATTGAGGCAAATTGACCAAATCTAACCCTCATGCAAAACTTAAACATGAAATGTACTGTTTTCAAATCTTTAGTCAAATCTAACCCTTTTTAGTACCGCTCAACATATTGGCGGTATGATTAAATGTGATACCGCCATTATCACTGTAACGGTACTATGGTTAACCCTACCGCCAGGGCGGTAAAATGTATAAGTCTACCGCCAGATGACTCGGCGGTACCATGTACAACCCTACCACCAGAAGGTTTGGCGGTAGCCTTTTGGGTTAGATGCAGATTTTCTTTTGAAAAAGGTGCATTTAAGGCTCAAGTTCAATACAAAGGTTAGATTAGTCAGATTTGCCGAAAATTGACAACTCTCTAGACACGTCATGATCAACCTAGGCAAGAATGCCCTACAAATCATACGGATATTCGTTGTCCATCAGAGAAGCGTGCTCACTCTCGATGATTATGTTACACATAATGACACAAATCATTATCACCTCACACATTTGTTATTTCGACCAGGTTAGAGAACGGTACCAAACAATAGCAAAGCGAGCTTAGAGCATACCAAACGTCCGCTCGACATTCTTCCTGGCGGTCTCTTGTTTTGAAACAATCCGGTTGTAACTAAAATATAGAAAATGTTTAGGCGCATGAATGAGAATTTACAAAGAACATCAACAAAAATAAAACAAGAAGAGAACATAAATTTGACATGAGAGTACACAAACGACAACTTTTTTGCTCAGGTGGGGAGTTTGCTCTTTGTGAGTGATTCGACCGGAAGGGAGACGCTGCTCATCGGGAACACCGTTGTGGGGAGTTTGCTCGTTCAGTAAAGTTAGAGAACATCAAAATACTAACTAATATGATATATTTCTAGATTTTATAGTGTAAACCTGTTTGCTCAAAATATTATACCAGTTTAGGATGTGTAATCAAGGAAGGAGCACCCTAACATGAGTACTGACCCTTCTCAGATGTCGTCCTTGACATTCATCACCACAAACAAGTATTGAAAAGCAAAATCCACAAACTCTAAGGGCACTATCTGTTAACTTCGAAATTAATAATGCTCAAGAAAGTGATCCAAACAAGAATACAAGGTTAACTTAATTAGCCCATGAAATAGCTGATGTATATGGTTTAAATTTCGATTATAATTGAATGTACAACAAGAAAACAGAACACCATTTTTTAGTAACCCACTGAAGGACAGTGACACATAATTAATGGTTAATACTCCATACACCCACCAATATCAACTCAATGTACGACCCACACCGCTGCTTCGAGTAAACATGAACACTACTACTCGCTTTCAAAAAAGTGTAGCTACTCCATACGGATCGCAAGCTCCGTGAAACAGTAGATGTGTGCAGATTCCTTCGAATCCGCGAACGTTTCCAGCTAAACAAAGCGCACTAGATCTCCCGAGACCTCACATGCCTAAAATCCGCATCTACCGTGGGAGAATCCGTGGAAACCAATCTCGAATGGTACCATCAGAGGGGAAATTAAATCGAACAGTGTGGGTGTGTGCGCGCTGAATTTGAGGAGAGTCGAGCAGCTATGGAGCGGCTAGAGACGAAGGGACGGTGGTTGATGGGGTGAAAGAACATTTCTTAATCCCTAGTGTTTTGTGTGTTAGTTAACAATACCAATGATGTACTAATCCTATTGCTAAGTATTTCAGTTTGTGTGAGTTGCATACCACATATCCCAAAGCCAAAATGTAGAGAAAAAGAGTTTCTGGAATTCTTCCCAGAATCGGATTATTGGAGCCGGAAATTTTCAGGATCGGAAATTCCGGGTCTCCTATATCTAACAGAAAAATGGCTAAGGAAAAGTCAGGAAGTGGTTCTGACTTCAACCGGAAATTCAGCTCGGAAATTTCACTGACCCGGAATTTCCGAGTCACCCTCAGAAATTTGGCTAAGTCAAGATGTCGAAGACGTTCTGACTTCAACCGGAAATTCAGCTCGGAAATTTCACTGACTCGGAATTTCCGAGTCACCCTCAGAAATTTGGCTAAGTCAAGTTGTCGAAGACGTTCTGACTTCAACCGGAAATTCAGCTCGGAAATTTCACTGACTCGGAATTTCCGAGTCACCCTCAGAAATTTGGCTAAGTCAAGTTATCGAAGACGTTCTGACTTCAACCGGAAATTCAGCTCGGAAATTTCACTGACTCGGAATTTCCGAGTCACCCTCAGAAATTTGGCTAAGTCAAGATGTCGAAGACGTTCTGATCTCAACCGGAAATTCAACTCGGATATTTCACAGACTCGGATATTCCGAGTGACCCGGAATTTCCGGGTGTCACTTATACCGGAATTTCCGGGTCCTCGAGGCAGCCAACGGCCAGATTTTGGGAGGGGGTATAAATACCCCCTCACTCACTCAAGAACAGCTAGCTCTCAGATTTTCTCTCTCCTACTATTCTTGAAAGCTCAAATCATCAAGATCTCCCAATCCCTCCACCCAAATTCGTTGATCTTTGAAGGATTGGAGGAGAAGGCCCGGATCTACATCTTCACCGAAGGGATTTGCATTTCCTCCCCATTCACTTGGGGATTTCGTGGCTAGGGTTTCCGGTGGGAAAACCTAGTTCACCATTGTTGTAACCTTGGTGTTGCCTTGACCTTTTGTGGTCCTTGACCTGTTGTGGTCTTCTTGAGAGCCCCCAATTAAGTTGTGGGTGCGTGCCTCAAGCGTTTGTAAGGGATTCGATCTCCGCCCTAAAAGGGGATCAATAGTGGAAGGTGAACTCGCAACCTTTGTGGTTGAGTTCATCGGAGAAGAAGGTGAGCCTTTGTGGCGTTGCGGCTAACCTGTTGTGGTAGCGCACACCTCTCCAAACGAGACGTACACCCTTGGGTGGAACTCGGGATTACATCTTCGTCTCCGCGTGCTTCACTCGGTTCCCTTTATCTTGCTCCCTTACTTGCTTGTCTTGTTAGCTTTTATCTTGTTATTGCTTAGGTTGTCATTTAGGTAAATTCACCATAGTTGCATATCTAGAGAATTTACCTTTGTGTTGAGCCTAAATTTGAAAAGACCTAAAATTTGTAATAGCACCTATTCACCCCCCCCCCCCCCCCCCCCCCCCCTCTAGGTGCCGGATTCCCGTTCAATTGGTATCAGAGCCAGGTTCACTTTTAAGGGCTTAACCGCCTAAGTGCAACGATGACGGAATCCGATGCCGAGAGGGCCGCCCGTGAGAAATTAGAGGCGGAGAAGGAGGCGTTAGCCAAAGGGGCAACCATGGCCGATCTTATTGATATGAGATCGTCCTTGGAGGCCCAACTCTTCAAGATGAATGAGATGCTCATGGCACTCTTGAAGTCTAAGGAGCCCGAGGCTACTTCTCCCTCTCCTCCTCCTAAGGAGCATGGTGAGAACTCTAAGGAGTCATCTTCAGATGGGTCCAAAGACGTTCCTCTAAGTGTTTCCCTCGGAAAGGCAGAAAAGGATGAATCACCTAGCTCCCATAACACCCCCAAAGGAGAGGAATTTCATAATGTCAACCATAATTACTCTCCTAACCCTCCTATCCCTCACCCTCATGTAAACTTTAGAAGTGATCCTCCTAAGCTCAAACCTACTCATTTCTCTCAATGGCAATTTCTAATGAAGTCTCATCTATGTAGTGCCTCCATTGAGCTATGGCGCATCATTGAAGAAGGATTCAAGCCCCATGATCCAACCAACTTGACAAGAAGAGAGGTGGTTGATAGCCAACTCAACGCCACCGCTCTTCATCAACTCCAAATGGCCGTTGGAGAGAAGGACATGGCGCTCATTCAACAATTCTCCACCGCCAAAGAAGTTTGGAATGCTCTTTCCGACATCTTCGTCGGGAATGAGAGCATGAAGAAGAACCGGTATGATGCCTTATGCAATGAGGTGGAAGGGTTCTACAAGTTGGATGGAGAAAGCCACGAGGACATGTACCGGAGGTTGGTGTTGGTTGCCAACTCCTTCAAGAACCTCGGGGCGGTCTACATTGATGACGCTTGGATCAAGAGGAAGTTTGTGACCGCTCTCTTGCCCTTTGAGGAAACGGATTTGAAGACACTCCAAGGGAGACATGACTTCGCAAAGATGACATCCAATGAAGTCATGCAAGAGATGACCGCATACAAGGTGGCCTCCAAGATTGCACAAGATGCAAGAGCTAGAGCCATAGGGATGCACAAGCATGCCTCAATTGCTTTGAAGGCCACCGTTGAAGAAGAGGATGAAGAGGAGTATGATGATCAAGTCGAGCTATCTAGTGAGACTCTCTCAAGTACTCTTACTCAACACATGGGTCTTGCGGCAAGAACGTTTTGGAAGAACCCCGGAAGGGCCAAAGCGAGGATTGACAAGAAGTTTCCCTCCAATGGAGGAAAGCCATTCAACAAGGTGAGGCTTTGCTATAACTGTGATGACAAAAGCCACTTTGTTGCAGATTGCCCATGGGAGAGAAGAGAGGATCATGGTGGGAGGCTCGTGGCCAAGACGAAAGGGAAGGGGCCCATGCCCATGAAGAAGCCCTACTTCAAGAAGAACCAAAAGATTGTCTTGGTAACTCAAGAGCAATATCCCACCGATGATGAAGATAGTGACAAGGAGGACACTCCAACGCAAGTGGCCGCACTAGCCATTTCTTCCACACCTCCGTCACTCTTCTCCTCACCAAACGAGAGCCCCATCATCAAGAATGCAAGATGTCTTATGGCAAAGACATCCGAGGGACTTGCTTCCGGAGGATCGAAATGGATAATTGATAGTGGGTGCACTAGTCACATGACCGGAAGCAAGGAAATTGTAACGGAGTTGAAGCCCAATGATGATCAAATGACCGTTACATATGGTGACAATTCAAAGTCTAAGGTAATAGGGCTCGGCAAGGTGGTAGTGGCACCGGACATCACACTCGTGAATGTTTTGCTTGTCGAGTCCCTAGGTTTCAACTTGATCTCCGTCCATTCTTTAACTTGTTTGGGTTATACCGTTGTCTTCGAAAAGGAGATGGTTATCCTCATGCGGAGCAAGTCTCTCAATGTGTCTTTCGTTGGGTACGTTGAGAATGGACTCTATGTGGTTGACTTCTCCGGAGTCACCACTTCCCACTCAATGTGCCTATTCGCTAAGGCGGACTTGGGTTGGCTATGGCATCGCCGACTAGCCCATGTCAACATGAGGACTTTGCAAAGTCTCCACAAGGGTGGTCATATCCTAGGACTAAAAGACCATGTTTCTTTCTCGAAGGATCGGATGTGTAGGGCTTGTGTTGAAGGAAAAATGCATGATATTCACCATCCAAGCAAGACCATGATTTCCTCAAAAAGGGTTTTGGAACTTCTTCATGTTGACCTCTTTGGTCCCATTCCGGAAGCTAGTCTTGGTGGCAAGAAATATTGCTTGGTGATTGTTGATGACTATTCAAGATACACATGGGTTTTCTTCTTCAAGTCGAAGATGGAGACTCAACAAACTATCATCGACTTCTCCAATGAAGCTCAACGTCAACACAATGTCCCTATCTTGGTGATAAGAAGTGACAACGGGTCCGAGTTCAAGAACTACACCTTAAACGAGTTCCTTAGTGAAGAAGGGATTCGTCATCAATATTCCGCTGCTTATACTCCCCAACAAAATGGTGTAGCCGAAAGGAAGAATCGCACTCTTATTGAGATGGCAAGGTCGATGATGGCCGAGTTCAAGTCCCCTCACAACTTTTGGGCCGAAGCCGTCAACACCGCTTGCCATTCATCCAACCGGCTCTTCTTTCGCAAAGGACTCATGAAGACCCCTTATGAAGTGCTTACCGGGAACAAGCCCAATATCTCTTACTTCCGAGTTTTTGGTTGTAAGTGTTTCTATCTCATCAAAGGTGTTCGTTTGGGCAAGTTTGAATCTAAGTCTCTTGAAGGGACATTTGTGGGCTACGGGTCCGAATCCCACACTTATAGAGTCTATGATAAGGCCTCGCGCATTATCATAGAAACTTGTAGTGTGATGTTCGAGGAGAATGACGGCTCCCTTGTGGAGCAAAGTGGTGTTTCCGTTGTAGGTGATGATCAACCTCAAGATGCTATTCAAAGAATGGGGTTGGGAGTCCACCGCCCCGTTGAAGTCTATTATGAGGTTGCTCAACAAGGATCAAGTTCTTCACAAGTGGTGGCTACCCCAACACAAGAAACACCCATCGACAACACCGTGCCCAACACGCCTAGCCAAGAAGAAGCACAAGACTCTCCAGCTGCTCCTGGAATTTCCGGAGGGCCGGAAAATCCGGTTCAAACTGGAGTCGGAAATTCCGGTGATTCGGAATTTCCGGTCCATACTGAACCCGGAATATCCGGTCCTGCTGACATTCCCGGTAGCAGCTCGCAGCAAGGCCAAGATCAACCCTCTCCTTCACCGCTGGACGTCACTCCAATGGTTGATCAAGGCCATCAATTCAGTCAAGGCGGAGACATGAATGATCAAGATGATCAAGCGATTCCTCCCACCACTCGTAGGGATATCGAGATCCGCCGCTTGAATAGGGTTGGCACCTCACAAGAATTAAGAGCTCTATCTCTTGACAAGGTGCTTGGTGATGTGAGAAGCAAGGTCTCTACCCGAAGACAACTTGCAAGCTTTAGTGAACATCAAACTCACATCTCCATGGTGGAACCCAAGAAGGTCTTTGAAGCTCTTGAAGATAAAGATTGGCTTGATGCCATGCATGAAGAGCTCAACAACTTCGAGCGCAACAAGGTGTGGAAGTTGGTGGAAAGACCCAAAGATTGCCGCAATGTTATCGGCACCAAGTGGATTTTCAAGAACAAGCAAGATGAACATGGCATGGTGGTGAGAAACAAGGCAAGATTGGTGGCTCAAGGTTACTCCCAAATTGAAGGCATTGACTTTGGAGAAACCTACGCGCCCGTGGCTCGACTTGAGTCTATTCGTATTCTTCTTGCCTATGCCTCTCATCATAACTTTAAGTTGCAACAAATGGATGTTAAATCCGCTTTTCTAAATGGTCCACTAAATGAACTTGTTTATGTTAAGCAACCACCGAGGTTTGAAGACCTCAAGTATCCGAACCATGTCTACAAGTTAGATAAGGCTCTCTATGGCCTTAAACAAGCCCCACGAGCGTGGTACGAGCACCTTAGAGAACTACTTGTAGACCGTGGATTCCAAGTTGGGGAAATCGACCCCACACTTTTCACTAAGAAAGTTAATGGAGAGCTTTTCATTTGTCAATTATATGTGGATGACATTATATTTGGATCTACTAACAAAGCATTTAACGAAGAATTCTCTAAGCTTATGACTGACAGGTTTGAGATGTCTATGATGGGTGAGATGAAGTTCTTCCTCGGATTTGAGATCAAACAATTGAAGGAAGGAACGTTCATCAACCAAGCAAAGTACATTCAAGACATGCTCAAGAAGTACGGGTTGCTTGAGCTCAAGGGTGCCTCTACCCCAATGCAAACCAAATGTCACCTTGAGCTCAACCCCAAGGGTAAGGATGTGGATCAAAAGGTATACCGCTCCATGATTGGATCTCTACTCTACCTTTGTGCATCTAGACCGGATATAGTGCTAGCCGTAGGAGTGTGTGCAAGATATCAGGCGGCTCCTAAAGAAAGCCATGATATGGCGGTCAAGAGGATCTTTAGATATTTGGCTTATACCCCAACCTTTGGATTGTGGTACCCCAAGGATGCAAATTTCTCACTATGTGGGTACACGGATTCCGATTGGGCAGGAGATCAAGATGATAGGAAGTCAACCTCCGGCGCTTGTCAATTTATTGGGAGGTCCTTGGTAAGTTGGTCTTCTAAGAAGCAAAATTGTATATCTCTCTCCACCACCGAAGCCGAGTATGTTGCCGCCGCAAGTTGTTGCGCTCAGTTGCTATGGATGAGGCAAACTTTAAAGGAGTACGGAGTCGCTTGCGACAAAGTGCCTCTTCTATGTGACAACGAAAGTACCATCAAGATTGCTTACAACCCGGTGCAACATTCAAGAACCAAGCATATTGAGATCCGCCATCATTTCATCAGAGATCATGTGGCCCGAGGAGACATTGACTTATTACATGTGGGCACAAGGGATCAATTGGCGGATATCTTCACGAAGCCCCTTGAGGAAGGAAGGTTTTGTTTTTTGAGGAATGAGCTAAATATCATTGATTCGAGGTCCTTAGCTTGATCGCTTGCACACTCACCTAGGGCGTAATTGCATCTTATCTTGTTTAGATGTAGGCATGGAAATAGGGGGAGTGCGGTCCTAATACATTGGACCATCCCTCCCCCCATTATGCCGATAGCAAGTGTTCTTTTATCTCTATATTCATTCCCATGACTAATGAGCTAAAACGACGAGTATTGGTTATGTGCCCAAGATACATCTTCGCGGTGACATGCCATACACTCCTACATGGTGGCCTCGGCCACCGACCTCTTCTCTTTGAAGAGTTGGTTTTATTTGGAGCTTATTGTTGCTATTTGCCCTCCTTTTCATGCATGTGGGAAACCTACTCACCTTGGCGCTTTATGTTTCGTTTTGGTAGTTGTGAGTTGAGTATGGTGTACCAATGACAGTTTGGAAATCTATCCCAAGCCTACTTCCCCCTGAAAACATTTCTCTCTATTGCACACAAGTCATCCATTTGAAAACTGGGATTTTAGTTCAGCAGGTCGGAATATCCGGTTCATTTATGAACCGGAATATCCGGTGACTCGGAATTTCCGGTGTAAGTTACACCCGGAAATTCCGATCGGGCGGTTTGTCTAAAAAATTTAAGGGTAGGCTCGGGGTGAAGGGCTCATTCGTGCCCTTCTTCCACCCCCGAACTCCCTCTCCTCCAACCGCCGCCCCTGCTGCTCCAAGATCCCTCCGGAGCACTGCGACCGCCGGGGAACCTCTTTCTCGGCCGGATCTGTTCCTCCTCCGCCCCGGGAACTCACTCCTCCAAGCAATGGCCTCAATGGATGAGGGTAACTTCACTTTTCCTCTTCCCTATGTGCTTGCACTAGGATCTTGTTGTGGAGTTATTTGTTTCAAGATTGCTTGGTAGAGATTGTTCCTAGCTTCATTCCCCGCCATCTACATACATTAGTTTTGCATTGTGTTGGATCGATCTAGTTTTAGACCGAGTCAATCTCAGATCTGCACTGTTTCTGTTTAGGTCGGAATTTCCGACTCAGCCTGACTCGGAATTTCCGGTCCCCCGGAATTTCCGGTTATGTTTGAATCGGAATTTCCGAGCTGAACACTGCAGTTTTAAGATTCACTCATGTTTAACTACATATGATTCATCAAATGCCTACCTAATGTGTGTATCCTCTCCTGACTTGTGTGTACTTACCTTTTGCTACCCACTATGCTCAAATTCACAGGTTCTAGTGGGAGTCCGTCCGCTGGGGCATCAAGGTACACCTCAAGGGCACCTGTTCACAAGACCCCTGTCAACAAGGGTAAGGGTCCTGCCTCCTCAAGCAATCCACCTGTTCAAAGGAAGAAGAAAACTGTTGTTAGCAAGCCACCATCCAAGAAAAGGAAGAATGCTCCTGCTCCTCAACGTCAGAACTATTCAAAGATGAACTCTGTTGAATACTCTCAGCTCAGACAAGGGGATTGGTACCTTAGGCCAAGGGACAACACTCTGGATGATCGCAGCTTTTGGTGTCAAGAGCAAGAGCACATACTCGTGGACCTCTACTACTCTCTGTCGAAGCCCATTCGGCCTATGCATCCGTTTAACCTTGCAACTCTGCAGAAGAAAGCCTCCTTTGTTGAAGCTATACATCTTGTCAAGACTATGGGCTTGGAGAGGCTAGTGCTCACTCGTTGTCCTTACAACCCTCAGCTTGTGATGCAGTTCTTTGCCACTCTAGTGATCAAGGGTGACTCAAAGAAGACAATTAAGTGGATGACTGGTGAATCTTTCTGTGAGTCCAACTTTGAGGAGTTTGCCAAGGTTTTGGGCTACAAGTTTGATGGAAACAATCCTCAAGGCTATCGCATGCACCACCCGTACAAGATCAACAAGAAGCAGACCGTGCACTTATATGGTGAGGGAGCCACACCCGGCAATTCTCGAGACTTGCTTCCTCTTTATGATGTTCTTGTGCGCATCCTCCGAGAGAACATTGCACCAAGTGGTGGCAACAACGACAATGTGGTGACCCCTCTATGCAACTTGCTCCTTCATGCCAACCGCATTGTGGAGGACCCGGGCTCTGATGAAGACTGGAGTGTGGATGTTATGGATTACATCTACAATGAGATGTATGAAGCCATGACCACCAGAGTCACTATCCCCTATGCTCCTTACATCATGAAACTCATCAAGTTCAAGGTTCCTGACTATAACTTCAGTGGCGATGAGTTGGAGCCGCATGACTTCAAGACACTATATGAGAAGAAGACAGTGGTCAAGCCTCCTCCTGTGCCTTCCTCTAGCTCAGCTCAGGGTGGCTCTTTTATGGGTGATGCTAGGAGGGCTGCTGCTCCTACTTATGTCCCGGCCACTCATGCGAAGGTGAAGAAGCTGAATTGGTTCCAACGCAACATCCTGTGCATGAATGTGGACATCCGCAAAGAGCAATACACCGCCTACAAGGATCGTCGTCAGCTGGCCTACAATCAAGACTTGATCCTTCATCATGTGTCTGGCTCTCCTGCTCCTGCTGATCTCTCTGATCCTCTGACCTTTGCTCAGTGGAACCAGGGTTCTTTGGCTCCATGGACTCAAATTGATCATGACCTTGGCGGCAGCTCGTACACCACTGGACATGATTATGATGATGAGGATGATGATGATGATGATGATGATGATGATGAGGAGGCAGATTATGATGATGCTGAGGATGATGATGATGAGGAGGAGACCCCCTCGGACTGAAGACCTTCACGGGACGTAGCATCGCTCCTCTTCCTTTTTGGCGTTTTGATGCCAAAGGGGGAGAAGTTGCTCTACTAGGACTTCGGGGATTTGCAGGGGTTCGGGCACAAGCATATGCGTTTACCATTTCTTTGCGCTTGTGTCCATTTATCTTATTTGTGGTTATTTGTTGAACTCTTTTATTATCTATGTGTATTGAGACAATGTTATGCTATCATTATCCTATGGTTGAGACTTCAAAGTTATTGTGTTGGTATTCTCTTCATATCCTATTTACACAAGGTATGAAAATCTATCTAGTCTCAAATGGTAAAATAACCTTCATTTTGTCCCATTACTCCTTTGTGATATCTTGTGTTTGTTATTATAAAATTGCTCCTATCCTTTGTCTTTTTGTGTTTCATACATGCACTTGTTTAGGGGGAGCTATTTTCTGTCAAAAACATGATATTGCATTTTGTTTCTTTGCAAATCTTGGTATTGTCATCTAACACCAAAAAGGGGGAGATTGAAAGAACATTTCTTAATCCCTAGTGTTTTGTGTGTTAGTTAACAATACCAATGATGTACTAATCCTATTGCTAAGTATTTCAGTTTGTGTGAGTTGCATACCACATATCCCAAAGCCAAAATGTAGAGAAAAAGAGTTTCTGGAATTCTTCCCAGAATCGGATTATTGGAGCCGGAAATTTTCAGGATCGGAAATTCCGGGTCTCCTATATCTAACAGAAAAATGGCTAAGGAAAAGTCAGGAAGTGGTTCTGACTTCAACCGGAAATTCAGCTCGGAAATTTCACTGACCCGGAATTTCCGAGTCACCCTCAGAAATTTGGCTAAGTCAAGATGTCGAAGACGTTCTGACTTCAACCGGAAATTCAGCTCGGAAATTTCACTGACTCGGAATTTCCGAGTCACCCTCAGAAATTTGGCTAAGTCAAGTTGTCGAAGACGTTCTGACTTCAACCGGAAATTCAGCTCGGAAATTTCACTGACTCGGAATTTCCGAGTCACCCTCAGAAATTTGGCTAAGTCAAGTTGTCGAAGACGTTCTGACTTCAACCGGAAATTCAGCTCGGAAATTTCACTGACTCGGAATTTCCGAGTCACCCTCAGAAATTTGGCTAAGTCAAGATGTCGAAGACGTTCTGATCTCAACCGGAAATTCAACTCGGATATTTCACAGACTCGGATATTCCGAGTGACCCGGAATTTCCGGGTGTCACTTATACCGGAATTTCCGGGTCCTCGAGGCAGCCAACGGCCAGATTTTGGGAGGGGGTATAAATACCCCCTCACTCACTCAAGAACAGCTAGCTCTCAGATTTTCTCTCTCCTACTATTCTTGAAAGCTCAAATCATCAAGATCTCCCAATCCCTCCACCCAAATTCGTTGATCTTTGAAGGATTGGAGGAGAAGGCCCGGATCTACATCTTCACCGAAGGGATTTGCATTTCCTCCCCATTCACTTGGGGATTTCGTGGCTAGGGTTTCCGGTGGGAAAACCTAGTTCACCATTGTTGTAACCTTGGTGTTGCCTTGACCTTTTGTGGTCCTTGACCTGTTGTGGTCTTCTTGAGAGCCCCCAATTAAGTTGTGGGTGCGTGCCTCAAGCGTTTGTAAGGGATTCGATCTCCGCCCTAAAAGGGGATCAATAGTGGAAGGTGAACTCGCAACCTTTGTGGTTGAGTTCATCGGAGAAGAAGGTGAGCCTTTGTGGCGTTGCGGCTAACCTGTTGTGGTAGCGCACACCTCTCCAAACGAGACGTACACCCTTGGGTGGAACTCGGGATTACATCTTCGTCTCCGCGTGCTTCACTCGGTTCCCTTTATCTTGCTCCCTTACTTGCTTGTCTTGTTAGCTTTTATCTTGTTATTGCTTAGGTTGTCATTTAGGTAAATTCACCATAGTTGCATATCTAGAGAATTTACCTTTGTGTTGAGCCTAAATTTGAAAAGACCTAAAATTTGTAATAGCACCTATTCACCCCCCCCCCCCCCCCCCCCCTCTAGGTGCCGGATTCCCGTTCATGGGGGAGGAGGGCAACCCTAGAGCTGACATGGGTGAGTGGATCAGGCTCGACGGGAGGAAGATAATAGTGACGGGGCTAGAGATACGTGTTCTTCCATCAATAATTTCTTAGAAACATTGCAAAGCAAATCTTTCTCTTATGATGAAGAATCCTTTGGTACTGAATTAGCATCCTACGATGCCCATAGCGCCTCCTTGGACTGGCAATCCTCTTGTCTTATATATCTCAAGAGAGGAGATCACCTCCGCGGTGCTTATGTTTGCTGACCCACCAGCTGACCAGCCTCTTCACAAGTTCACATTGGCACCCGAAGGGTGTCGTAAAACCAGGAACAATTAATGTCACCCTTTTGGCAATTCAAACAAAATAAATGGAAGGGCAACTCGAACAACAAACATGTTTTCCTTCATTGCTTTCAAAGATGAGCAAAAAGTATGAAGAAACTGGGATTCAGTTCTCGGAATGTCAAAGTGGTTAAAATTTCAGTGAGATGGTGCGAACAAACGTTGGGATCATGTAACGAGAATACAACAGGGTTGTTGTCTTATTTCCTTTCTTATTGAAGAAAAAACACTATCGGATTGTAATAGATGTTGAATTATGACATTATTTTGTTTTCAGTGAGAAGAGAACATGGAGATTCATATGGCACAAACAGACACCTCATTGGCGGACTATACGGCCTGGACATATTTTGTATATGTTTTATAGAAAACAGTAGGACAATGCTGTTACATTAGTTTTTTGTTTAAACACAAGTGAACGAGAGATTTGTACATAAAAAGGGGGAAAGGGATAAAATCTTTGTTTTAAGTCGATATATGGCCATCTCAAAAATATATACTTAGATATAAATCCAAACGGCATTGTATGTATACATGGAGCAGATTTAGTCATCGTCAACTTCCCATGATCTCATTCTCATCACATCGTTGTCATCCTCAACTTGTTGTGACTTGGGTATTAATGTGTGTATATGAAGAATATATAAGTTTATGTCAAGTGCATGCATTCATAATTAGATTACCGCATTAGAAGCTCTGATATTTCTTTTGTTTTTTTCTTGTACATTCCTTAATCCAGAATAATCTTATGTACTATTTAGTTTTTTCTAGCTTGTTTTTTTTGTTGCATCTTTTTATTTTGAATTACTTGCAATCTGCTAGATGAGGCCGTCGAATTACATTTTAGTCCTTTTTCCTTTGTGATTGGAATTAACTTATAAATTCTAATTTTTTGTATCATTTCTCTTTTTTTTACCTGTAAGTTATGAATTATTTGACGATCACTCCCGAAAGAGTACTACTAACATTGGGACAATGATCTTAAGGTGACGACTGAGACAAAAGAGATCTGACTCATTCCATAAATTACGACAAAGTCGAGACAACCAAGATAATAACAAAACAAAGAAGCAATCGAGATGGAGTGGTGTATTTCCTCCCGGGGTAAACAATAAAATCACTAAAAACACCTATGAAGTTGAAAATTGTATTTTATTTTTACAACATAACATATACGTGCCTTGTCAGTGCCTGCAAAATTAATAGGGGACATAAATCGTGTCCAAGGTATAAATAAAATAAAAATCAGATGCTAAAAAATCCTTTTTTTTTTTGGAATATCAAATTTGTATCTTCCGCGCAAGCCACAAACTTGTCTTTTTCCACAAAAAAATAAATGTATTTCTAGACCGCAAATATTTACATGGAAATGTTTGTAATTTTTATATTGATTTTTTTTCTTTACTAGGAAGCTCCTGATCTTGTGAGCTGATTTTAATATTTTTTGGATCCCGAATCATACTCACAGTACAAAGAATTATTAAGTGATTACTATCCACTATTAATGCGCGTACTGCAACTCGCCCATGATGGAGTAAATTCACATGGGATACTGACACCAAACCATGAGGTGCCCCACAGACAATTGGACTTTCTTGCATAGAAGAGTAAGCCATATGGACACAACTCTTCGTTTTGCACCGCCCATGATCTATTTTAGATGATGAACCAAGTAAAGAATTTAATCTCGGACGAGAATAACCACGGAGTACTGGGGCGACAATGGCACCTTCTCTGCAACTCAACAAATTTCTTTCGTGGGCAACTAAAAGAAATAGTTTTAGGGAAGATTATCATGGATAGTTTTATGGACACAACTCTCCGTTCAACACGCCCGTCCTCCACTTGACAGGATCACAGCACGAATCACGACTCAAGCGTCTAACGGACGGATTTCGGTGGGCAACGTGCCCCGTAGGTAGCCAATCCACACTCATAATAAATGTAAGAACTCTCAGTAGCCAACCTCTTGGAAAGAGGCTAGGACTGACACAAGGACATGAAACTTAAAGTGGCGGTTGAGGCAAAAAGATGTGACTGGTTCATTAGTTGGGAGAGATAAAAGCAACTGAGACAGAAACATAATAAAAGAAGCACGGAATCGTGAAGCGTAAGACAAGCACCAATGCTCGTACTCACACAAAAGAGAGTGAATGCGTATGGAATACCAACTTACCAAACCTCAGCGTTCTCCGCCGACCAAAATCTAATCTAACGATGAACCAGAGCATGACCATGTAGTCCGGCATGACAATGACACCTTCTCCACAGGTCATACTTTTTCTTGGAGATCAACTTAGGCAATGAACATGTTTGACTTTTTATTTGAAAGATGAAACTAGAACTTCTAATTATGCGAGAGATAACACCGGCTACAAATTAGCGTCTTTTCGACATTGCATAAATTCACCCTTCCACTCTTTATTGCCTACAAAGTACTATCCACATTCCTCCTCTCCAAAGGTAGAACTGATAATTGGTAACTTCTGAAGAATCTGACTCACAGTTCAGTATGCACTGCGTCCACCATTCCGCATTCGCAACAGGGCAACCAGATGCCAATTGCCAACTCACAGAACGTGTCTTTACCACTCCAGATGAACATGTTGATGGAAGAGAAGATAAAACACAGACCAGACTGCAACAGGGCAACAATCATAGAGCATAACAGTTAACACAATGAACTTTCCTTTTGTTACAGTTAAGTCAATATACAGTAACCTCAAGAGAGAAGTCGATGTACATCCATATTTCTCACATGAAATATTTCTGTATGTGCAACAAAAAAAACCAGGTTGACAATACATATACAGGTCAATTGTTCTGTTATCTTTCAAATGGTGATGACCCTGCACCTCTCCGGTGGGAAGTCGTGCTCCATCAGCGGGCCCGTCGACGAGGACACCAGAAACCCATCCACCCTGGCAGCCGTGTCCACATCGATTGTCACTGTGCTCAACCCCCGGCCAATCACATAGATCTTCCTGCCGACAGCTACGAGCTCGCAAGGGGGGCGTGTGAGCTTGTCCGACAGCCTGCCAAGCATCACCCACTCCTTGGTCTCATTCAACCACATCATCAGCTTCGTGCCGAGGGACTGGTCCAGCATGTAGAGCGTCCCGTCATCAAGAACAACAGTTGGTCCGGACCAGCACAGAGCAATCTCATTTGCTGTTCCCCTCCAGGTTTGGTCAACAGGGTTGTATATGCCAGCAAAGTACATCCTGTTCCAAGCCGCCTTGTGGATTGTCACTAGCTCACCCTCCAGGGCCACGAACTTGACTATGTCAGGGGTGAGCATTGGATTCTTGTGCGCAAACCAGGAGCCGGTGCCTTTATCATAGATGTCCCAAGAATTTGGCGACTTGTCCGTCAAACCAAGTCCACCAGTAACATAAAGCTTGTCATTAAGAGATGCAGTCACAAAATAGCACCTGAAATCAAAAGAAACGGTGCATAAGTGAGTTGTGCACTATGATAAAAAACCAAAATAGTATTGGACAAAACAACATATAAAAGCTGCTGAACTCTGTCATTAGTACCTTGCAGTAGGCATGGGGGCTGCTCTGCTCCAGGAATTTGAAGCAGCATCATAACAATATACTTCATCATTGGCATCTTTTAGCCAGCTACAACCACCCAAAAGGAACAACCTCTTGTCTAAGGTCTCTATGGAAATGCCTTCACGGGCTGAGCATGGAGGTTCCATGACTTGGATGACTTTCAAGGTACGGCTTGTAGGGTCAGGAGCAAGAACATAGCATTTGTAGCCTGTACCCCTACAGATCACATATATCCAAGATTCATCCAAGCTCTTCCTCTTGCGGTAAGAGTGCCACTCTTCACTACATAACAATGCCTTCCATCTCCTTGAGACACATCTGAGAGCATTATGACACCTCCGAGGAACCCTTGCTAAGCAAAGAAGAGCTATCTCATCAGGGAGACCATTTATAAGTGGGGTCTCAAAGACAGCAGATTCCATCTTCCTACAGGACTCTTTTTGGCATTGCACTATTTTGGAGGTGGTAGGTCATCCTAACACAGAATAATGACGGATAAGAAAATCACTACTGGACTAAATAAAGATGTACTGATAGGAACATTTGTGATACAGAAACTAAAAAAAATACTTAAATAGCTGAAGATGAAATAATTTTCCTCCCTCCGATCCAGAAATAGTGTCACTAGCTGAACTATCAATCTAAACGTACTTAGTTCATTTCGTCCTACCCTTAAAAAGGATCAGAGGTAGTAGTAAGTTTCAAAGAAATTCAAAGCATTAAAGTGCAACAAATATACAAAAAAATTGGTTGAGAGACATAAGATAACTTCCCACGAAACTAAAATTTGTGTAATTGTGTGAGTTGATGTATCAAAAAAGGAATTATGAGAAAAAGGTATTCCTTCAAAAGACACAACAAACCAAATTACTGTAGGTGAGCTTACTGACCATTCACACAGATATTGCTGCCATGGTGGCTGCATTGTGTAACTGGCTAATTAGCCACCCAGCCCAGAAAGGATTGACAAGATCATATTAACAAATTACAAGCAGCACCCATTAAGCAGAAAAAATATTACCAATGAAATTAGAAACACTGTTCTTTCAATTTAGGGAGTATGAAAATAAGAGTTGCTTCAATCGTTTGCTCAGATATTTGATCAGTTTTGAAAGTATAATCAACAAAAGAGCTTTCAAGAGCAATCTTTCTCAGATACCGTCCTTGTGTTTCATCACGGCAAACAAGCAGAAAAATAAACAAAACAACATTTTAAATAACGCAACATGCCATGATAATTAATTGTTCAGTCATTTGGAGTATACAATCGTACGAATTAGGCAACTATACTAGCAGATTCAATTGATTACACGCTTGATCAGAATATTAGATCAGTCTAGGATGTGTAACCAAGGCACTCCCTCAGGAGTGACCTCAGATAACATCCAGAGACTGCTTTAACAAAATGACTGGCATATACTGAATGACAAATCAAAGGGAAGACCAAAATTGTTGGACTGTATAGAAAGATTCGCAGTGGCAGCCATCAGATAGGAGCGAAAGACTATTTTGTTCAAGTAATCACGGTTTGATCATATGAACTATGCACTTGTGATCATCATTTGGCCTAGACAAAACGATTGCTCCGAGAAAAACGACCCAGTTTTGGCAACAAATTTATCATTTTTTTCAATCAGACAACATTTTTATAAAATAGCTGGAGCATTACAATAATCTGGTAAGGTGCACATGTTTGCTCAGTATATATGATCAGTTAAGGGTGTATAATCAATGAAGGAGCACCTTTACAGGAGCTACCTTACTCAGATACCGTCCTTGTAGATTCATCACAGCAAACAAGTTAGTTGTGCTTATAATTTCAAAGCAAATAACATGACCAAGAAAAGATAGCGATATGCTCTAAAGTTTAAGGTAGTTCTAAAAGCATGAACTAGTGAATTGCTTGATCAGTTAGAAATGTATACTCAGATACCATCCTTTGATTAATCACAACAAACAAACAAGCAGACAAATGTAACTTCAGTAAACCATGAGCAACGTGAACTATGTGGTCTAAATTCACAAAAAGAAAAGAAAACAACATTGAGAAGCAAGCCACTGAAGGGTGAATTTTTTGAGGAAACACAAAATTTGCTATCAAATACTAAAAATCTATACTTGTTTGCTCAGAATGTATGATCAGTTTAGGGTATATAATCAAGGAATGGAGCCTTTTTCAAGAGCTACCTTACTCAGATACCGTCCTTGTGATTCATCACAGCAAACTAGAAAGTAGACAAGGGTGACCTGATTAAAATTTGGAACTGAAAGTATATGTGCGACGTATCAAGCATGTTACAATGTGGAAAAAGAAAAGAAAAAAACCAATGTGGAATAACACGCTGAACGATAACCTTTTAGACACAAAAGGCACAAACATTGATTTCACATAAAGATCTGCACATGTTTGCTCAGAATATATATGATCAGTTTAGGGTGTATAATCAAGGAAGGAGGCCTTTTTCAAGAGCTATCTTACTCATATACCGTCCTTGTGATTCATCACCGCAGACAAGTGTGACTTAATTAACCTAGAAATCGAAAGTATATGTATTGTCTACATATCAAGCATAAAAGAATGCACAAACTGAAAACGGACACCAGCTTTGAAGCAACAAACTGAAGGATACAGTTTTAAGTCCAAAAGCAGAAACAGCATATCTATGATCAGTTTAGAATGTGTAATCAAGGCAAAAGCACTTATTAGAGAAGCACCTTACTCAGATACCATCCTTGTGATTCATCACAGCAAACAAGGATAACATAAGTAACCCATGAACTAGGCAGAGTGGTCTACAGTTGAAACATGGAATAATGCACAACAAAAAAAGCATGGCACCATTGAGCACCAAAGGATTAACTTTTAACTGCAAGAGCACAAAAAGCTTGTGGATTGCTAAGATTGGCACAAGTTTGCTAAGTTTGCTAAGCATGGCACTCACATACTATCCTTCTGATTCATCACAGCAGGATGACTTGATTAACCTAGGAACTAAAAGTATATGGTCTAGATATCATCAAGCATGTAAGAGTGCACACAAAAGAAACAGAACATCGTGAAAAGACACACTGAAGGATACATTTTACATCAAAAATCACAAACAGTTTGCAGATTGCTGTCAACATTAAGACTTGTGAATGTTTGCTCAGAAAATATGATCAGTTTAGGATGTGTAATCAATACAGGGCACTTTTTCAAGGACCACCTTACTCAGATACCGTCCTTGTTATTCATCACAGCAAACGAACAAGCAGACGAGGGTAACTAAATTAACCCATCAGCTAGGCGAAGTATATGGTCCAGATTGCAAGCACCGATGGATGCACAGAAAGAAAACATAAAACCATTGTGAACCAACCCACCGGACAATAAAATTTCAAGTGAAAAATCACAAAATTGCTAAACTTTTGCAAAGTGATTGCTCAGAATATATGATCAGTTTAGGATGTGTAATCAATGAAGAACGCCCTTTTCAAGAGCGGCCTTACTCAGATACCGTCCTTGCTATTCATCACAGCAAACAAACATGAACAAAAACCAATAATTGGCATGTATTCAACAGCAATAATAAATCAAATAACCAATGAACAAGTCTAACAAATGGCTAGTATATCAAACAAAAGCTGAGCCACACAATTTTTTTTATAGAAGTTGTGCTGCTGAAGTACGTTTGCGCAGATACAAGTCACAGATTGGGTATAATGACAGCAAGGCTAGGCCTATCTCTGATACACCGTCCTTGTTCAATCTTCCCAGCAAATCCCAAACTGTCATCGCTAAGCTCACCGGCACAATCAGATGATCTAAAAAATCTTGCAACAAGAAACATGACGATTGGCTACTCCGTACGAATCGTATCAGCTCTAACAGACGTTGACGTACAATGATATCCCATGTCACAAACGATTCCCGGGAAGCATAGCAAACTACATCGCCCGAGACCTCCTATCCCTGAATCCTTACTATCCACAGCGGGCGACTCAGCCGACACATTCTAACAACGGATCAACGAGTTCACGAGCGCGCAACACGGATTTACCATCGGAGGGGAAACCAATCGCACCTTGTGTGGGTGCGTGCCCGACGGATCTGACTGAAGAGGCAGGTGGCGGTGGGTAAGTGGAGCGTGGGAAACCCTAGATCTGGCGCGGGGAAGGAAGGAGCTGGCGGCGGCGGGGCTAGGGTTTGGGTTCGGCCATGGAGGCGAGATGCGGCGGCGGCGGCGGCGGGTGGAGGCAGGGAGGGAATGGATCCGTCTGTACGCCGTTATATGGTTGGTGGAGGTGGGCATTAATCGCTGAGGTCCCTCATGATCATCGTATTCACTTAGGTTACGCACCTTCCGGGACGGATGTGCATCTAATGAGTTTTAGGGGTACTCAGATGTAAAAGATGCAGGGTATGAAACGCCAAAATAACTGGGCCTCCTGGTTATGGTGTTGGAGGTGCTTGATGAGATTCACGAGGCCCAGTTCATTTACTGGCTTAGAAAATAATCTATCATGTCTAAAAAAAATATAAGTTAACCTACTTATTACTCGAGACTTGTAAAATAATTATTTCATAACTAATTTAGAAGCTGCAAGTAATTAACTGCTTAGCTTATGAAATAAGCTAGGGAGGAGCAGTTTATGAAATACGCCAGCAAAAGAGCTGGGTCTGACTCTGTCGCGCGCTGGCGCCTCACTCTCCTGCTGTTCCATCACTGAGCCTGCCTCCCGAGTTCACCAAGCGCAATCCATTTTTATGGTATAGATTTTTGTGGGATCTGTTAGAGTTGCTCTTCCAAGAATTCTAAGATGGTAAAATGGACGCTCGGATCAGCTAATGAGAAATTGATAATACAATTGGTTTGTTAATCTAGGAAGAAGTACTAGAACACTGTTTCCTTTATATGGGTAATACATCTCAAAATGTATCTATTTTTCAAAAATATTTTTTTCTTGCTATTTAATTTACATTGTTTGAATAAAAAAAACCTAGACTGATGTTTTCAGTGGAATTATCTTGGTGCGTCGCCATGGTTACGAGCAAGAAAAATGGGCGGGGAGAGCTAGGTTGCGAGGCTGTTTGGGCTGAGTGTTCTTTAGAACGGGAGCAATTTTGATACTCCCTCCGTCCAATAAAGGATATCACATTTTCTATCAAAATTGGATGTAACTAGACATGTCTTAGTGTATAGATACATCCAAATTTGATAGAAAGTGTGACATCTTTTGTTGGACAGAGAGAGTATAACCAATAACTCACAACTATATCACAGACTGACTAACGGAAGTTCTTTGGCATCTAAGAGAAGTGATATATTGGCATAAGAAACCTGAACTAAAGTGGCAATCTTGTTTTTTAGAGTGGTAGTTGGAACTCTTGGTTTCCACTAGTAGCATACTGACATTTTTTTCTCATATATTAAGATAATCATCGCCAACATCCGCAGAACCCATCCCATCA
The DNA here is from genome assembly GCA_026929855.1 of Poa annua. NCBI lineage: Eukaryota > Viridiplantae > Streptophyta > Magnoliopsida > Poales > Poaceae > Poa > Poa annua. Next base: position 2,613,938 of record CM049436.1, read on the forward strand.
GCCATCCTTGTAGTCGTACAAAGGAATCCCGGGTGGGTGCATAAGGGTTCTGCAGTTTGCCGAAGCTAAATTTGCTATGTGAGAATAGATGACATCGTTGTTGATGGGCATGCACAATGTAGCTATTGTTAAATTTACTTATGTATAGGTCCAACTCTAACCAAAATTGAATAAAATACTCTCCCTTTTATGGGTTCATGTCATCATGTGGTAGCTAGAGCACCAGTCGTAGTTGAGAGAAAGTGTATTTTTATTGCATTACAAAACTGCACAGCAAACTATAACATCTCAGAAAGTGTTAACTCACTAAGAACCTCACCCGTCTGCGCAAGATGATATGCAAGCTGTTCCACTTGCGCGAACAATTCGTACTAAATAAAGCACAGTCCCTTGCCCGAGACCTCCCAGACCAAAATATGTATTCTTCATGGGCCAATCGGCCAAAACAAACTCGGATTCAACATTCTATTGAATCAATATGTATACTGAGGGCACCAAATATATGATCAGTTTTGGATGTACAATCAATGAAGGGTCACCGTTCGAGAGGTACCGTACTCAGAGTTAGTGAGTTGTTGAAAAGTCTAGTGGTGAACTACTTTTGTCCTTTTATTTTTCCATTTTTCAAATTAAATTATTTTTATCTTCAGATTTTGAATTACTTTTCTAAAGAGTCCTGTACTAACTCAAGGGCGTGAAACTTTTTTTGTAGAGAAAAGCAATCATGGCTAGCTTTATTAAAACTCAAATAATAGTCACATCATCCACCATCAACCTAAGAATGTTGGATTATCCAACCACCAGTCCGGTTGGACTCACTCTACCAAGGTGAGACGGAGGTTGATGCGAAAAGATGTGAATAATTCCATTAATTAGGATAGATCAAAGACATGGTACTTAAGGTGGAGGTTGATGAACCCAGTGAAATCCATCAAACCTTCACTAAAATAGAATGTGATAGTATTACTTATTATTAGAACAGTACACTATAATCACAAGAGATGAACCCAATCTTTTTTGCACCAGCTTCGCCACTGAGAAGCATTGAATCATGAATCATAAGATAAGGATTCTCGAGTGGTATCATATGCTTGACGGAGTAAGTGCGCATGGAACATCAACACTTAAACAGCACGCCTATCGATTATTAAATTTACACCCACACATTAGAAAGAACCAACCAGACCAAACTATGGGCACTAATCAAGAGGATGAACCAAATTAGAGAATTTAACCTTGGCCAAGGATGACCACAGAGTCCACGGCTACAATAGCACCTTCTCCGCAGCTCAACCAAGTTTTTCCTGGGAGGGTAGCTCAAACAAACGGCCATGTTTGACCTATCGGTTTCAAAGATAAATAAAACCAAAACAAAGCAATTGGGATTACTGTAGTGAGGACACAAGCATCATGTCTAACTTTATTAATAATCTTATTAAAATAGTTGTATCATCTAAGAAGTTATGCGTTATGCAAGAGACGAGTAGAGGGTCCATTAAAGCAGTTGCATGGATAACCAAGAGTCCAAGAGAGGATGTTGGTAGAAGAGATGATGAAAAATTGGCGCCATTAAATTCAACCTATCTGCTCTCTGCTGCCTACAAAACGCAATCCACAAACATAGCCGGCCATTGGACCAAATGAACATGTTGGTAGAAGAGAGGATGCAAAATTGGCGCCAAAGGTAGTTCTGTGATCTATTTGCACCAACTGATTTTCCTTTCTATGATCAATTTGCAAAAAGAACGCTGGATGATGACACTTATATTCATTTCCAGTGCCAAATAGAAGAGGGCAACATTCATAGAGCACAAAAAGATTATGTCACAGGTGGAAATACACAAACTTAACTTTCCAGTGTTACAGTTAAAGTCAATATACAGTGATCAAGAGAAAATTCGATATACAACCAAAAGAGGCAGTCCATAAGTGCAACAAGCACCCCAGGCAGCCTTCAGTCGTGGTCCATTAGCGGGCCAGTAGACAAGGACACCAAGACCCCGCTCACCCTGGCCGCCGCCGTGTCCACAGGTCGATCACCGCCATGCTCAGCCCTCACCCAATAACATAGATCTTCCTCCACACAGCCACAAGCTCACACGACGTGTTAGCTTGTCTGACAGCATGCCCAGCATGAACCACTCCTTGGTCTCTTTCACCCACTGCATGAGCTTTGTGTCAAGGGGACTGCTCCAGCATGTAAAGTGTTCCGTCCAAGAACCGTCCTATTTAGGTTCAGCAGTAATTCTTCAGTTAGTTAAAAAAGTACCAAAATTATCCACTGATTGCATGAAACCTCTTGATCATTTTTTTTTGAAAGGGCATGAAACCTCTTTGATCAATTTTGGATGCACAATAACGTAAGGATCACTCTTTTAAAAGAGAACCTTCTCAGATACCGTCTTTTTAATTCCTGACATCAAACAAGCAGGGAAAAAAATGGAAGCAAGAAACATTCTAAGGGCATTTAAACTGCGGCCCCGCTTGAATTAGTTGAGCTAAATACCGGTATTAAGAAGGGCATTTAAACTAAGGCCCCGCTCGAACTGAGCTATGCACTTGTGATCATCATTCAGACTAAACAAACCATTTGCTCGAGGGAAAATTGACTCAGTTTAGGCTTACATTATTTCAAGCCAGACAACATATTTATAAAATAGCGCACAAATGTAACTTAAGTAACCCATGAACTATCTGGTCTACATTCCCAGCACAAAACACCATTGTGAAGCAACCAACTGAAGGATGAATTCTTAGACGAAAAAACAAACAATGCCATCCAATAAAGATATGTACATGTTTGCTCTGAATATATGACCAGTTTAGGGTGTATAATCAAAGTAGGCCTTTTAGAAGAGCTACCTTACTCATATACCGTCCTTGTTATTCATCATGACAAACCGAACAAGCAGACAAATGGTAACTTAATTACCCCATGAAATAGGCTAAGTATATGGTCTAGATTTCAAGCATGATTGAATGTACAACAAGAAAACAAAATACCATTGTTTCGAGTATGATTGAATAGACAAACAGAAACTGAAAATCATGAAGCGAGGCCAACAGAAGGGTACTGTTTTAGAACGAAAAGCACAAACAGCTCATGGATTGCTAAAAAAGTTTAGAATTGTCCTGGAAATTAAGATTTGATAAAGTCGGCTCTAAAAGCACAAATAACTTGTGGATTGCTTTCAATTCAACATTACACATGTTTGCTCAGATAATATGGTCAGTTTAGGATGTATAATAAATGAAGGAGCACCTTTTCAAGAGCTATCTTACTCAGATGGCGTCCATGTGATTCATCACGGCAAACAAACACACAAAGGTAACTTAAGCAACCTATGAACTAAGTCTAGTATGTTGGTCTACATTTATTTACAACAAAACACCACTGTGAAGCCATCCACTCAAGGGTTAAGTTTTAGACCCAAAGAGCACAAACATTGATATGACATAAAGATCCGTACATGTTTGCTCAGAATATATGATCAGTTTAGGGTGCATAATCAAATGAAGGAAGCCTTTTTCAAGAGCTACCTTACTCAGACACCGTCCTTATTATTCATCATGGCAAACAAACAAATAACAAGGGCGACTTGATTAACCTAGGACCTAAAAGGATATAGTCTACACATCAAGCTTGAAAGAACGCACGAAAAGAAAACAGAGCAGCGTTGTGAAGGTACCCAATGAAGGGTTGAATTTTAGTCGAAAAGCACACAGACTGCTGTCAAAATTTAAGATATGCGCATGTTTGCTCAGAACGTATGATCAGTTTAGGATGAGTAATCAAGGCAGAGGCGCCTTTCTCAAGAGCCGCCTTACTTAGATACCGTCCTGGTGATTCATCACGGCAAACAAAACCAAACTGAGCCACAGTTACAAACTTACAATACTAGTAAATCGTACAGAATTAAACGCAGTATATAGGGTATGGTTTCTACATTGTTGCTAAAGTTAAAGATCAGGCGTGCAAAAAAGGCAGCGTGTGCGCTCAAACTGGTATAATCTAGCGAGTAGCAGAACTGTCGTCGCTCCTTGGATAATCAAGGACTCAAGGAGGCAAGCCACTGAAGATGCTAGCTACAGCGCAATGACGCTTCGAGATCGGGCGAGTCTGCTACAAATGGTTTTTCTGCAACTCGAACGCTGCTTGTTTGCAATTCGGAACGAGCCGCGTCCAGACGCTGACAACAGGAGCGTACTGAATGTTCGTGCTATAGGAACGAATCCCGCTAAGCAAAGCGCCATACATCGCCCGAGACCTCCCATCCCTAAGTAAATCCGCACCTAGCGCTGGTGAGTACACCGAGGGGACCAACAGGAAGAACGAGGACACACGGGCGCGACGCATCCGAGGTGATTCGAGCAGGTGTGGACGGGGGGGAGACGAATTGTAGGTGGTGTAATGGGGAGATGGGAGATGAAGGCAAGTGGTGCCGGCGCTTTATATCGTCGTCGAGGTGGATATTATTCGTGCAGGCCCCTCTCCTTACGGGATGTATGTAGATTTACCTATTTTGTTGGGTACTCAGATGTAAAATAATCAGCGTATCAACCGCAAGAATAACCGAGGGAATAGAGAAAAAGGGACCCTAAAACCCTAGCGTGTTGCCGCCGTTGTCACCATCCATCCAACAGAAGCGTGGCCTCATCTTGCCCTCCGCCACCCGCATTTCACGCCCCTCCTGCGTACGTCGACAACGAGGTACCTTGGGCGCAGGGCAGGCAGTGAGCTGGATCATATCCAGCTACGTCAACCCAAAAGGCATGGCGGTGGCCGTCATGGACGCCAATATGGTCATCTCAGGCGGTGGCTGTTGAGCCCGCTCCCGAGATCCTCAAGTGAAGGTTTGAGACCATTTTGCTCTGTAGTTCATTTATTAGTTTTGGAGTAAAATACTACATGAGCTTGTCGGTGATGTTCATTTGGGTTACCGTACGCCGCGAATATCACTTTACGGTCACCAAGTACGCGTGAAGGTTCAACTACGGTCTCGTCGTCAGTACAACAATGTATCTCATGACGTGGCAATGTGGTATGATTTTTTACAAAACGTCCCTTCAAACAAACAACAACAACCCACACATTGTTTTTGCAAGAGTTTGCTTATAACGCATGATCAGTTTAGGATGCCTAATCAAGGTCAGGGGCCGCTTTTCTCAAGAGCCACCTTACTCAGATACCGTGCTTGCGATTCAAACAAAACCAAACCAAACCAAGTCACAATCACAATACTAGTAAATCATACAAAATTAAACGTAGCTTAGTGTATGGTTTCTACATTACTGCTAAAGATCAGGGAACAAAAGCAGCGTGTGCGCTCAGATTAGGCCCGCTTGGATGCGGGGTATTTGCTTGAAAGAACGCACGAAAAGAAAACAGAGCAGCGTTGTGAAGGTACCCAATGAAGGGTTGAATTTTAGTCGAAAAGCACACAGACAATGTGTTGACCAGTCTATGTGGCATATCATTATTTGCAAAACGTCCCCTCAAACAAACAATAGCAGCCCACCCATTGATTTCGCAAACAGCCCATCAACTAGGCAAACTCATTTTTTGTCTCTGGTCAACGCATCTTCCTCATGCATGCACGCATCAGCGGCAACGTTGGCGCTGCTCCGTTGCCCGGCGCCAGCGCTCGCCACCGACCAGAACGAGCAGCCAGGCATCGCTCGTGGAATGCGGTTCAGGGCTCCAGGACGCATCGACATGGTTTTATGTGTCAGGTGGACGTCACCTCTTCTCCTGGAACGAGCAAGGCTGGTGCAGGATCCTAGACGAGCTTGTGTTTGTGCTGGTGTTTTGCACGCGCACTCTACTGAGACTTGCACGCTCTTTGATACGTGGTGCACGCCACTCGTCGCATGCTATGAGCATCACCGACATCGATGGCAACGCTCACATGACGGCGCCCTCCCCTTCTTCCTCCTCCCGTCCATGTCAGTACGCGAGTGGCCAAGGCATAGAAGCTCGTCTCTTAGGTGGCCGGGGCGGAGGAGCTTGACTCGGCTGAGACATGGCCGGTCGTTGGAGTGCTAGAGATCGAGCTCGGACTGGATCGACGTGGGGGTGGCCGATGCGCGATAAGGCATGGGCGGAGGAGCTCAAATAAGTCGTGTCGTGTGCACTCCTTGGCGACCATGTTGGAGTGCTAGAGATTATCGCTCTAGCTTACATGTTGGAGGCTGAGGTCCATGGGACCAGCCATTTGCGGGAGCACCCACCTCCACTGCACGATGGTCAGCGTTCGGAGCTTGAAAGAGGCCCCACTGCCAGGCTGGGGGCTCTACTGTGCCTAACCTGGCACAAGGGGATCTTAATTCCACTGAAGGATCTTGAGAACAAAGAAATCCCAACAAGTTATGCCAGGAAACAAGAAACCTCCAAACACTCTCGAATATTGATATGAAGATTATCGCTCTACCTTACATTTGAGGTTCATGCGACCAGCATTTGCGGGATTGACCTGGCGCATGCAAGTAATCTAGGCAACGAAAGACTATTTTATTTTGTTCAGGTAATCAAGCTTTTATCATCTAAACTATGCACTTGTGATCATCATTTGGCCTATACGAACCAATTGCTACAGAGGAAAATAAACCAGTTTAGACAACAAAAGTTCAAGTGAGATAATATGTTCCTAAAACTAGCATGGTGGCCCTCGCAAATGCGAGGGCATCATTTTTATTGTTTCGAAAATGAATGAGATGTAATTTCTAGTTTCATGTACATTCATACTTTTGTGATACGAAATAATGTGGAACCACCACAAACGTTCGACCAAATGAAATCACCTGAGAAGGTAGCTAATAAATTAGTTTTAATTTAGTGGGAATATATTTATTTTTTCCTTAAGGCGATACCATATGCATAGATATATGAGACATTCTACATGGCACCAGATAATTACATCAAATAGACGATCTAACCGCGACTTAGCTGATATATTCTATACGACATTAGATATGAAATATTAGTATTAAGTTTTCCCGTTAGACGTAATAGAAGGAAAAATATTCTATATGTTGTGGTCCAGCTAATAATTGTGTTCAACTTAGACGATGTTCAGCTATCTGATATTTCTAGTGAAGTAGCAAACTAAATTTTCTTATTGAAATAAATTAAAAGTAATGCCTCCAAACAAATTTAAAATTTTCTTGTAGAAGCACACTAACTAAAGAGATATTTATCTTGTAGAAGCACCAACTAACTAAAGAGATATTTATCTTAGCCAGAGTTATACTAAGGATCCACCATAGAATAGTTAGATGGATGATATTTATATATTGTTACTACGGCTGATACTTCTAAAATCTATTGGTTGCCACCTATCTAGATTTAATTCAGGATAAAACATTGATGATGCACATTTAGATAAACTATTGTATGCACGTTTGGATTTACTATGGTTTATTAAGTAAATTTACGAAGGATCGATCAATTTTAATCTCTTTCATGCCTAGTTATGAAGATATGTTGGTTTTCGTGTACTTAGAAACTTCAGATAAATTGGAAGTGCTGGTCAGGTTTTGTTCATGTGAACTTATTAGATCTACTGGCCATGGTCTACTAACTAACAAATAGGGCCGGATTGACAAATGGATGTTTCTCCTTTCATGATAATTTTTTTAGTACATATCTCCTCTTTGAATTTATTGTTATTTTCTTGTACAATACACAGATTCATGAATTAGTAGCTTTTAGCTATATTATCTAAGAAAATTAGTATTTTCATATGTGACTGTCTCTGTGGAACTCTTAATCTAAGCAAAAAAGGGTCCATTTATTTATTGGAATCTTTATGCATTTGTTGTTTACATCCATCAATTTAGAATGGTGAAATTTTTATCTCGGACACAGCATGTCAATTATTCCATGATTGACGACATGTAAATTAGTTATCTGTAGAGGTGCCCGTCGTCGAAAGATTCCCTAACTAATATGTCAGAAACTTTATAGTTGTGTGCTTTTTTGTGAGGAAAGTTAATTAGCTAAAAAAAACTACTTAAAGGTCATATATATCTTTGAAGTAAACTAACACAATGGATTTAAGTAAGTTCCATCGAGCTATACTCCTTTTCTAGATGTTTTTAGCTTACTTCTGTTTCAAATATTAGCATATTAATTTAAATTATCTAATTAAATATCCCAAATGATATTGCAGTTGTAATTCCAAACTTGAATCATGTTCCTATATATAGCTACGACAACCCACTTAATATTTTCTAAGAGAGTAGTAATTAGCACGGGTGACTTATACTCTACTGCATAAAACTTTCAACAATGAACGTGATGTACTTTCTTTTCACGGGAGAGCTGCATCTGCACTCTAATAGCAAAGATTTAAACTGCAAGTGCAACCACGCAAATATAAGAATCTATAATTAGGTAGGGATTAAGGAAAACCAACCTGGGTAGCGGAGTGTTTCCGCAAATATAATTCGTCCTCCCGCGTCCAATATCATGGACCATGAGTGCTAGTCGTGATCTTGGTGAATATGTGTCAATGTGATGATCGCATCGTCCTTCACGATAAACATAGAGACAACAGTCAACAGTTACACATTGCAAATACCATGCATATGCTTTGGACCTGACGTTAAACAAAAAACCAAAAAGACTTCAAAGCTAACGATGTAGAGAGTTGCGCAAGCCCTGCCGTAGCCAGACTGCACCTGTACCCTGACCAGCTTGATGCCCTCAATCTCTCCATCTAACCTTATTGTGTCATCTTATTCTCTTCCGCCGTCGGCCGCAGATTTTATCAGCAGCCATCGAGAAACAACGAATTTGCTCATCTCAGAAGCACACCGCTTGTCGTTGATTGATCCTGCTCATCTCTCCTAGCTGTGTCTTATACGTGGCCACTACCGGCATCGATCCATCCATCTTGCATGGCTGCATGTTTACGATGTAGCAAACGCATGGAAGATCAGAATACCGCAGCGGCAACACGCACGCTAGGAATTGGTATAACCTTGCATACAGATCGAATATGGCGGCGGCATACACGCTAGGGATTAGTACGTTGTCCAATCCAATCTGATTGGTGGCGCTGCGGCCGGCCGGCCGGATGTGAAGAGTCTAAAGATTAAAAAAACGTACATGCTGGATCGGGGAGCTTGATCCCAGTGCGTTTGTTTGTGCTGCAACCGGCTGGACGTGAAAAAGTAAACCTAATATATGTGATTTTTTTTAATTTAGTTGTACGTGTTAAAGACTTGTCTGTACCCGGTTAATGTTGTACGTACCTTTTCATCTTTTAATCTCAACCATCACAACTAAAATCAACGGATTATATATTTCTAACCCATGTGGCTTAACGTGGTGTCTTTATTTAAACACTCGTATATTGCTTTTAGTATATAATAGATATAAGGAGCATGCCCAGAACATGACAAGCATATTGCCAGTTGTTCATTACAAATTGCACATGGTTGCTCAGAAGATGTGGTCAGTTTTGGGTGTATAACCAATGAAGGAGCACCCTTTTAAGAGGTGCCTTACTCAGATATAGACCGTCCTTGTAGACTCAACACAACAAACAAGGTAGTTGTGCTCATAATTTTAAGACAAATCAAATGACATGAAAAGGTAGCACAAAAAGCTCGGACGGTAGTGAATTGTTTTTAACATCAAAACTGCATATGATTGCTCATAATATATGATTAGCTTTAGTATGTAAATTAGTATGCAAAATCAAGGAAGGAGCACCTTTTCAAGAGGCACCTTACGATTCATCACATTAAACAAGCCTAAGCAGAAGTCACTTCTAAGGATGCATTGAACACTAACAACTCAAATGATGAATGAATGCAATTTGATATACAACATACCAAGAATAAAATCAGGAAGAGTAGGTTGTGCTCCTTTTTTTGTATTGGATGTCCCTGAAGGGGCGAGGTCCTGTTCTCGTACTGAGCATCGTCACGTGAGAGGATAAGGAACGACCCGTCGCTCAGGTCCAAACAAAAAATTCAGTACCTACACTGATAAGGCCACTGCCTTCAGTGGACAGTACGCTACATGCTTTTTGCAGACTACAAACGGCTCCTACTGAGGAAGACATGCAACATCGCCCGAGACCTCCCATACCTAAGATCAACGTCTAGCGGTGACGAATCCACATAAAACAATGTCACACAATCAAATCAATCGCACATTGTGTAGGTGCGTGCTCATCAAATCTAAAGAGTTTCGAGGACAAGGGAGAACGCTAGATGTGGATGCGAGATGATGCGCCGGCGAGCGAGGAAGGGAGGTGGGAAAGGATATGTCTCTACCCTCTACGATGTTATATATTGTGGTTGTGTTGGAGCTGGATATTATTCATGTAGATACCTCATTGTATGATGATTCGTACTATTCTACTACTATTGCGCCTTCCGGACCGTAGGTATATTTACTTATTGTTTTGAGGACTCATATGTAAAAGAAGCAACGTATTAAGCGCCAAAATAACCGAGCGAGAAGAGAACCCCAAAACCCTAGCGCGCCTCCTCCGCCGCAACCCCCTCTCCACCGCTATGGAATCGTGGCCGGCACTAGCGCCCGCCGCCGGCAACCCGGCTTTCCCGACCCTTCCTACCGCCGTCTCAATTCCGAAGCTACACAAAGCGACATGGATGCAAGACCTCTTATTGGGCCAACATGTGAAGTCTGATCAAGTGCCGATAGCCATCACAGTTCTATGGTGCATATGGACTAGTCGGAACAAATATGTCCATGGCGAGGAACAGTATACGCCATTGGGGATCCATGCAACTGATCGAGGAACAGATTGCTCTACTTGAGTTGCCGCCAAAGAATGCAGCTGCTCTACTTGGGTGTGCAAATGGACTGGCCCACCGGCTGGCTGGTACATATGGTAAACACGAATGTGTTCATAAACTGTAGCTCTCATGAAGCAGGGCCAGGATATGTTATCCGTGACGAGATGGGAGAGTTTGTGGAGGCTGGATGTCGGAGAAACCCAATACCACACGGGGGTTGGCCCCCCCGGGTCTATCCTTACCAATCAAGTCTTGTTGGAGATCCGTGCAAGTCAACGGGTCAGAGCGCCGGAAGTTTTCTATTTTAGACCCTGAAAACGACAAAATTAATCCGCACTCCACCTCCCGTGTATAAAACCACAGAAACGGAACCCTAACCTAGAACCCGCCGCCAGATCTCTCGCCTTCCTCACCGAGCACGCCAACCCTGCCGTCCCCAACCCTTTCGCCTCCTTGCCAGCGTGGCCGCATCTCCTCTTCTCTTGCTCGACGTTGCCTCCCGTCGCCGTCAACTTCGCAGCAATGCCCGGCGTCGTTTGCCCTCTCCATATCCCGCCATGGATGCTATGGATCCGGGCTTGCAGCCTCGGTCGAGCTCGAGCTGCACGGCCCAACAACCTGGACCGGATCTGGTCTCCATTTTTCCCCTATTTGTCAGTGGTAAAATCGTAGATACGTTATTTGTTTTCTTGTATGTTCGTTTTGGTATTCCTTGCAAAGCTAGGTTGTCGTGAGGTTCGGATGGCTGATGCTTCGGTTCATCTTGTTTCGGTATATTTTGTGAACTTCACAAGTTTTGGTGAAGGGGGTTTGCTCCTGCTAGTCTGCGGCCGCACAAAATGGATAGTTTGAGCTAGCGATAGAACCAATTAAAACTTTTTTGTACATGGGCTTGATGCAGTCCAACCGTTGCTGCATTGTAGCTGTCTGTTTTGCAAATTCACTGTCTTAAGGTAGACCCGAAAGGGATGAAGGCTAGATGTAGTTAGGAGACTGACTAGCCCTAATTCATTACCTTGAGCATAACGTGAGTCATATGTATGTTTTGGTCCTAGTATCTTGTGCTATTGGGTAGCTCTAGGCCTGATGCTGAGCACTCATGTAATGTTGTGCACAGGAAAGCTGCTCTTGCCAATGTCAGATTCGTGTTCAGGTGCTCTTTTCCATCAGATATGTCCGTTCTTCCATTTTCTTGCTAATACGTGTTCTTCCTCCGTCGTGAAGAAATGATTTTCATTGAAGAAACGATCTCAATTATGTGACGTTTTTTTTGTAATAATCAAACTCATTTATGTGATTTGTTGTGTATGAATATTGTATGATTAATCTCTGAAATGCTGTATAATAATTTGTGTGATAGAACAAATGATGTATGAAAATATTATGGATTGTGTATGAATATTGTATAAATATTCCCCCAGCTCATATAAATGCCACGGCTTGATTCTTATTTCACGTGTCATTTTCAATTGTTACGATATGTGTCGGTATGAAATCCATTTTAGCCTGGTGTTGACCATCTTTATTTCTACCCAATATGGCAGATATTCGGTTTTTAAATTCGTTGCTTTGTTTATACCTTTTCCTTGATTTTTTTGGTACACATCTGTGTTGCATATGGCAGGATACATGTAGCAGGACCACGAACATCACACTCATATTTGGCTCACCTTCATGCGTACATTGTGAAGATACCAAAAGTAACACTTATCCTAGCACTTTCTTGCTTGGTCCGACTAATCCAAAAACAGTTATGAAACTAAAAAGAAACTTGGGAGAAACCTCCATCAAATGAGTATAACTTCGCAAAATTCGTAGTTAAACTCTAGAGAAAAAACACATTCGAAACATTGACAATAAATGCTGGAAAGTGGAGTGGAACATCATATATTTTAAGCAAATTAATATATTTTAAAGCAATTAGATATAATACATATTCTTGGGCTTTTCTTTCTCGTACCGAGCAATAAATATATATGTTGAAACAAGTGTGAAACTAATTTTTTTTTGAGTAAACCACCATCAGATAATTATAACTTCGCTAAATTTCTAGTTAAACTCTAGGAAAACAGGAAACACTTTTGAAACATTGACACAACATGCTGAAAAGTGGATCCCGTCTTGTGCTTTCCTTGTTCTTTCTCGTAATGAGGAGTGAATATATATGTTGGAAAAATTCACACTGACACATAAAAGATCGGATATTTCATGATTCGGTACATACATATGCTATATATAGGTGTTTCCTTCTTGTATTCTCTTATTGACCGGTCCGGCCGTTTGGACCGGTACTAGTGTTATATTAGTACCGGCCGCAAACCCGGCCGGGACTAATAATCTGGACGTAACACCTATCCTCGCACTTTCTTGCTTGTACCGACTGATCCAAAAACAATTAAACTAAAAAGAAACTTGAGTGAAATCTCTGTCAAATAATTATACCTTCGCTTAATTCCTAGTTGAACACTAGAAAAAAGAATCACATTTGAAACATTGAAGAAACATGCCGAAAAGTTGAGTGGAACATCTTGTATTTTTAGGAAATTGGTATAATTTTTTTAAGAAAAAAATATAAATACAGATTCTCGTGCTTTTTTGTTCTTGCTCATACCGAGGAGTAAAAATATATGTTGCAAAAATTCACTCTTGAATACTTTATTTCACATACACTTAGTTGATGATGATTCCATAGTTGATTAAACTAGATTTTGATGGTGTTAAACCTATAAATTTCTAGGTGACAAACAATGCAAAACAAATTGAACACCGTATCAATATTTCGTAATTGTCACTCTAAGAAAAAGCAAAAAAATTGTTGGACCATGAAAGAACAACACAAACAACATCCCATACAAGATCATATAGAAAATTATATTGCAAAGAAAAAATTCATACACGGGATAATAATGACCCGTGAGAGATCGGATATTTGATGATTCAGTGCATACATATCATTTGAATTCCTAGTTAAACTCTAGAGAAAAAGAAACACGATTGAAACATTGAAGAAACATACCAGAAAGTGGAGTGGAACATCATGTGTTTTTAGGAAACTAGTATACTTTTTTGTAGAAAAAATATATAATACATAACCTCGTGCTTTTCTTGTTCTTGCTCGCACCCAAGAGTAAATATTATATATGGCTTTCAAAAAAGAGTAAATATATATGTTGAATTTTTTTTCACTTTTGAATAATTAATTTCACATACACTTGGTTGATGATGATTCCAACCTAATAGCTCTTAGTAGATTTTTAAAATCTTCATGATTTTTTATGAAAGCATGGTTTAATTCACTTGATTAAACTAGATTTTGATGGTGGAAAACTTATAAATTTCCAGGTGACAAACAATGCAAAACAATTGAACTCACAAGAATTTGCACCGTAGCAAAAAAGAAAAGAAAAAATGCTCTCAATCCACACAGGCGCATGTCAACACGACCTCGGGCATGGTGCGGGGCCATCTCAGAATTCTGGTTGCCGCGGATGTAAGCAACAGTAGCAGATGGGAGCCGCCGTGTGTGGTGCGCATCAACGATCAGCAGCTCCACCGCTCTCCGTACATTGGTCTCGACTTTGGACGCGCCGACGAGAAGCAGCAACGCCGGTGTCGAAGCGCGCCGCCGCGTCCCCCGGGATCCTCGAGCGCTTCTCCACCGAGAGCGTTGGTGCTCCAGCACTGGTGCCGGTGAACAGTGGTGAAGGTGGGCTTAGGGAGAACGGCGCTGTTGGCCGGGAAGGCGGCACGATTAGGGGCGGCGGCCTTGCCGTGGAGACGTACGGGGGCGGCGACCTCTTCGAGGAGGTGCGCGGCGGTGGCCGAGCCGGGGAGGCGCGAGGGCGGCGGTCATGCCGTGGAGGCGTGCGTGGGAGTCTACCTCGCCGGTAAGGCACGCGTCGGCGGCCAGGATGTGGAGGCGCGGCGGCGACCGGACAATGGATGCCGAGGCCCGTGCTTCTCCATGTCTGGGAAAAAACAGGAGACGGTAAAACAGGGGTGAAACAGCAAAAGAATCCAGAGCTTGACCAGGTCACCCGCACGAATCTCCAACAACAGACTGACCGGTAAGGATAGACCCCGGGGGGCCAACCTACATGTGGGAAATCCGCACTCCTGGATGTCGCCGACATGCTTTCACATCACGGATCCTTTCATGAGCGAGCCGTTGGCAAGCAGGGAGGGCCTCGAGGCGGTAGCCAGGCTTGGAATTAATTCAGAAGGTCATTATCCAGACGGACTGCAGTAATCTGGTGAAGTTGTGGCAGGATGAACAACCAGTCCGGATTGAGGGTGCTAGTGAGATGAAGGAGTTGTGTGCAAACTTCCAGGAGGTCAAGCTTCTTTTTGTTGGCCGATCGAGATGCAAATAAAGCGGCACATGGGTGTGTCAAAGAAGCTCTAGGCGTGTTAGATGTTCGCTATGATGTAATACCTGGATTTTTGACCGATTTAATTCAGACCGATTGTAACCACTATCCCGTTTAATAAAGCAGTGGATTACAATAAACAAAGGGACGATCTGTCACTCATGTCCAAACAAAGTACGCACGCTGATGTAGCCACTATCTTTAGTGGACGGTACACTACATGTCGTTTGAGGACTACGAACAATCCCTACTGATGAAGACATGTGACATCGCCCGAGACCTCCCATGCCTAAGATCATCGTCCAGTGTCGACGAATCCACACAAAATAAGGTCACACAATCAAATCACTCACACCTTATGTAGGTGCGTGCTCATTGAATCCAAAGAGTTTGGAGGACGGCTAATAACGCTAGTTCGGTAAGCGAGATGATGCGTCGGCGAGTGAGAGAGAGGAAGGTGGGTAAGATCGTAAGGATACGTCTACGATGTTATATATTGTGGTGGAGCTGGATATTATTCATGTAGATACCTCGTTGTCTGATGATTCGTACTATTCTACTACTATTGCGCCTTCCGGACCGTACGTACATTGACTTATTGTTTTGAGGACTCATATGTAAAAGAAGCAGCGTATTAAGCGCAAAAATAACCGAGCGAGAAGCGAACCCCAAATCCCTAGCGCGCCGTCGCCGCCGCAACCCACTCTCCCCCGCCATGGAAGCGTGGCCGGCACTAGCGCCCGCCACCGGTAACCCGGCTTTCCCGCCCCCTCCTACCGATCACGCCCCCGCCCCGGCGGCGGCACCTTGGGCGTGGCGCGACCCTGCGACGATGCGGCGCGAGACCGTGGCGAAGGAGTCGGCCGCGCAGGCGGTGAGCCGGATCGTGTCCAGCTGCGCCCACTCGGGCGGCGTGGCGGTCACCGTCGTCGACGCCAACGCGGTCATCTCGGGCGGCTTAATTAACCAATGAAATATGTTGTCTACATTCACAACAATTAGAAAACACCATGCTGAAGTAACCAATAGAAAGATAAAATTTTAGTGCGAATAGAACAAACAACTTGTTGATAGCTGCCAAAACTAAGATTTTGTGCTCGTTTGCTTAGAATATGTGATCAGTTTACGATGCGTAATCAATGAAGAGACCTTTTTCAAGAGCCGCCTTAATCAAATACCGTCCTTGTAATTCATCACGTCAAACAAGCCTAAACAGAAGTCACCGGTAAGGATGCATTGAACACTAACACCTCAAATGATGAATGAGTGTGGTTTGATATATAGCATACCAAGAACCAAAATCAGCAAGAGTCACGCAGAGGCCGTGTTCTTTTGAACTGATGAAGTGAAACATTCACTCGGATATCACGGATAGAGTATAGTCACGCGAGGACGACCGGTCGCTCAGGTCCGAGCAAAAAACTCAGCACGTACACTGATGCGACCACTACCTTGATTGGACGGTACACTACATATGGTTTGAAGACTACAAACGACTCCTACTTAAGAAGCCATTTGACATCGCCCGAGACCTCCCATGCCTAAGATCAGCATCGAGCACTCACGAATCCACATAAAACAAGGTCGCATAAATCAAATCAATCACACCTTCGTGCTCATCAAATCTGAAGAGTTTCGAGGACGGTGGATAATGAGGGAGGAAGGGAATTGGGAAAGGATATGTCTCTACTCTCTACCCTCTACTATACCTGGCCATCCGGGCCGTGCTTAACGGGCCGGCCCGAGGCACGGCCATTTTGGCCCGGCACGAGCACGGCCCGGCACGCCTCTTAACGTGCCGTGCTGCGGCCCGGCCCGTTGCGGGCCCGTGCCCAAGTTCGAGTCGAGGCACGCGGGCCGGCCCGGCACGGCACGGTTAACATTTTTTTTATTTTTTTAGGCTTTTTACCTATTTATACATATTTTTTAAAAAAATTATAGCTATTTATACATATTTTTTAAATTTTTATTGTTTATTTACCGTGCCTAACGGGCCGTGCCGGGCTCAATTTGTGCCGAGCGTGCCGTGCCGGAGGCTGCGCTCAGGCACGCGGGCCGGCCCAGGCACGGCCCGTTAGCTTAACGGGCCTAGCGTGCCGTGCCGCTAACGTGCCGTGCCGGGCCGGCCCGATGGCCAGCTATACCCTCTACGATGTTATATATTGCGGTGGAGCTGGATATTATTCAATGTAGATACCTCGTTGTCTCATGATTCGTACTATTCTACTACTATTGCGCCTTCCGGACCGTATGTATATTTACATATCGTTTTGAGGACTCACATGTAAAAGAAGCATCGTATTAAGCGCCAAAATAACGGAGCGAGAAGCGAACCCCAAAACCCTAGCGCGCCGCCGCCTCAACCCCCTCTCCCCCCGCTATGGAAGCGTGGCCGGCACTAGCGCCCGCCGCCGGCAGCCCGGCCTTCCCGCCCCCTCCTACTACCGCCGTCCCCGCCCCGGCGGCGGATGCCGGCGGCGCGGCCCCCTGGGCGTGGGGCGACCCCGCGACGGCGCGGCGCGAGACGGTGGCGAAGGAGTCGGCGGCGCAGGCGGTGAGCCGGATCGTGTCCAGCTGCGCCGGCTCGGGCGGCGTGGCGGTCGCCGTCGTGGACGCCAACGCGGTCATCTCGGGCGGCGTCGCGCTCGCCTCCACCGCGGGCCGCCTGGTCACGGTGCCGGAGGTGCTCGACGAGGTGCGGGACGCGGCCGCGCGCCGGCGCCTCGCGCTCCTGCCCACCCCGGTCGAGACCGTCGAGCCCGCCCCCGAGTTCCTCAAGAAAGGTCAGAGACTATTTTGCTCTGCAGTTTTCTATATTAATCTGTTGTTCAACTGCTGATAGCCTTGTCCACCTACCTGGTGTTTGTGGTCAGAAATTAGAAAACCAAGTAGCAGCTCTTGTGGTATAGTTACTGCTTAATTACCTTATTGTTTGATGTTGTTTGGTGTTACTCAGAGTGTTTTTGTTAGGTCATTAGACTAGCTATGCATATAGACCAGCAAGTGAATTAAGAGGGTGGTAAAATATCAAGCTGGCTGTAGATCTTTGGGGCAAACATGTGTGACGTTATAGTTGTTGTTTTTTCCTACTACAGTCTTGTGACATTTGGTAGCCAGTAGCCTGTAACTAGCCTTATACAGGGTACACAATTAGGCCTTAACTATCATTTTTTCTCTTATCTGAAAATCACATATTGATAGGAGGAGAGACTGACTTGTACGACATCATTGTTTGCAGTTATCAAGTTCGCCAGGGAAACAGGAGACCTCCAAACACTGTCAGATGTTGATATGAAGATTATCGCTCTAGCTTACATGTTGGAGGCTGAGGTCCATGGGACCAGCCATTTGCGGGAGCACCCACCTCCACTGCACGTGGTCAGCGTCCGGAGCTTGAAAGAGGCCCCACTGCCCGGCTGGGGCTCTAATGTGCCTAACCTGGAAGAGTGGGAAGCGTTGGATAAGATGTCTGAAGCACAAGGGAATCTTAATTCTCGGATTCTTCCACTGAAGGATCTTGAGAACCAAGAAATCCCAACAAGTGAGACAATCAGTATTTCTGAGACACCTGGGGATGAAGAGTTTCAGCCTTCAAGGAAAGATGCATGTATACCTTGGGAAGATGATGAGAATAATGAAGGTTGGTTGCCTGCTGTTAGCCGCACCACACACAGGAAATATTTACGGAGGAAAGCCAGGCGAGATGCCCTCAAGGGGTCTGAACAAAGTTTTGACACAAGTTCTATTGCTACATCAGTTGATGGTGATAATGACTTATCTGAAAATTGTTTGGATCCAGTGGATGCCCCTTCTGTTGTCCCAGAGAAAACACAGTCAAATACTGATAACTTAGAATCCCAGGAAGAGAATGAACCCAAATTTGCTGGAGACCAACTATCTAATGGAGAGAATGGGGTAGGCAATGCTGATACTGTTGAAGGAAGAGATGCTACTGATGCATGCGTGGAACAATTGGATAGCTTAGATATAAAAAGTGAGACCGGGGAAAGCCTTGAGGCATCTTTTGTCGATGATGAGAGCAGTGAGCAGAGTTGGGCACTCAGGTCCTTATCTGAATCTACTGTAGCATGCATTACAAGTGATTATGCCATGCAAAATGTTATCCTGCAGATTGGTCTCCGTCTCTTGGCACCAGGTGGCATGCAAATACGTCAGTTGCATAGGTATTTGAATTTAACATTTTTTAACTTCTTTGGCTACTCGACAGCCATCTAAATTTGTATTCTAATAGAGAAGCTTGTGTACTCTTATCTGTTTCTCACGTGTTGATGCTGATTGGCCAGATGGGTTCTGAGGTGCCATGCTTGCTACAAGGTGACCCAAGAGATTGGAAAAATATTTTGTCCAAAGTGTGGCAATGGTGGCACCTTGCGGAAGGTTTCAGTAACAGTTGGTGAAAATGGGATCACTATGGCTTCACGACGTCCGCGTGTTACACTCCGAGGAACAAAAGTGAGTGTGGCAACTTCACAATTCAATTCTGCAATTTCCATATTGCCTAGATGTTGTCTTGTTCTGTCAGTTATTTGTGGTGTGGCAGTTGTGGGTGATTGTTTTCTGTATGGTCTGCTGTTCTCCATGAAATTCTAAAAGTACATATAGGACAATGTTATCATAAGACATGTGCATATTTTATTTCATGACGGTCAGGATAGCAGTGAATAATTGTTTTCTTTGAAATCAATGTTTGATTGAATACCCAGAACTCTGCTAGGAGCTTTTTGGCAGTTCAGTATGCAGGGCTTGATATTAGAACATACGATCTCTCTTTTTGTGAAGCAGACTGTAATTTCGTGTGATGGTTCTCCATCTGGGCTTTCATGTCCATTTTCTGGCTTGGTCTTGAATACTTGGGTTGAAATATTTCCGTGTGCTTACCTGACAGTTGATTCCTATAGTGATGTCACAATGTTGTAACTAATTGCCTACTTGATTTGCAGTTTTCTCTCCCGATGCCCCAAGGTGGAAGAGCTGCCGTAATTAATAATCCCATTTTACGTGAAGACCAACTTCCCTCAAAGGTTCTGCATCCTAGATCGAAGAAGTCAAGCAAGATGGTTAGTGCCCCAGCTATTATTACATGATCGCAGTAACAAGTTTTAAGGTCTTAGTTTCATGAACTCCAATAACTTAATTCTATATCATCATGGTGTCTCTGTTGCCTCTTCTATACTAGTACAAACCATATCATCTCAGTTGTGAAGTTTTGAGACCTTCCTTCTGTTATTGCATTGTTTCTAGTACTTCAGCTTGTTATAGTCAGTAGTAATATAGAGGAACAGTTCTCATAATCGTTACTGTGTCATATAGGGGGATGATTTCCTCGGCGTCGAGGACATATTCACGCACAGCGGCGAAAAGAAAGTTGAGCTGAAACCTCCAGTAAGGAAGGCGCTCGCGATGTTCAGCGGGAAACGGAATCCGAACGACAACCACTTCTCTCGCAAGAAGAAATGAGTTGATTGATTCACACCCGCCCTTCTGTTCTTTTGCCATCCATGGCAGTGTAGTCTCAAATTATGTAGCGAGAAAAACAGCGTAGACCTCACCGTCCGGTGATTTTTGGAGAATGTCTTTTTGACTCCCAAGCATGTAAGCTTTATGCCAGTTTCGTGACACCTCTGTAAGGTTTACTTGAAAGAGAACATCTATGTAAGGTTTGTGTTTAAATACTATTGCGACGCATCTGTAACAACTCTGGTGAGTGTAATTCAAGTTCCTTGAATGCAAGATGTCTCGGAGCAACAACGAATGGCTTCATCCTTGATGCATCCTCTGTAGCTGCAGCGCCTGGTGGTTTGGGCCTTGGGGGCGCTAACTTCTGCGTTCGGTCTGGTGGTGTGGTAAACTAACCATGATGATTGCGATTTCCAAACCAGTGGTGATGTCCACGGGTAGCACCATGAACTTGATGGATGAAGGTGCCATGAATATGGTGGCGGTGAAAACCACCATTGAAGCGTCATTGACCCGCCGAGCGCGAGATCATGTCGATGGCGAGCTATCGGCATCTTCAGAACAAGCGGGTGGCAGCACAATTCTTTTTTGAAGGTCGGTACAATTCCGTCTTTTACCGATGCCAGGCTTGACTTTACTAATGTTCTCTAACGACTCCAATTATCACACGCATTCTGTCAATTTTTTTTTAAAAATTATACAACCCTTAGGGCCTGTTTGGAACACAGGATTTATGTAGGAATTTCACAGGATAGGATTTTTGTAGGAAATATTTCCTCTGTGCTGTTTGGAACGTAGGAATAGGAAAAGGAGTTTCAAGGGATTTGTTTCCCACGACTCACGTTTCACAGGAAAGAAAACATCCGGTCCGATCTATTGGAAAATTTCCTGGCGCGGCGCTTCCACAATCTCTCTCGCGCGCCAAAAAGGCCCGGCCAACAAAACTACACAAGGCCTGCGCAACTCGAAACAGACTACTTTCCTACCCTGCTACAGAGATAGGCGGCAGCTAAGCGACGGGGCCGGCGATTTCGTCCGGGACAGCGGGGGCGGCCGAGCTGCCGGGGCCGGCGATTTCGTCCGGGACAGCGGGGGCGGCCGAGCAGGAGTAAGAACCGGTGGAGGGCGGACGGCCGGCACGCGGAGCAGGGTCAGCCAGCACTAGGCGTGGCGGCCGGCGAGGAGCACAGGTAAGCTGCATCGGCGACAAGCGACATTCATCTCCGGCTGTCAGATTCAGTAAAATCTGCTACATCTGTCATCTCCGGCTGTCAGATTCAGTAAAATGTGCTACATCTGTTATGCCGACCGGTCTACGCATGGTTAGATCTATTCAGTTCTTACTTGTATCCACCATGATTGTTTCAGTGAGATTAATACTTCTGGTTAACCAAATATTTATTCTTTTTCGCTGTGATTAGCGCAGTTTCTTGTATGTTACAGTGATAAACATGATTCCTCAATATACAAAACCTGATTTTGGACGATTTTCAGATGGCTGTGATGAGAGAGAGGAATACAAGGCCTTATCAAGAAATCCGTATGCAACATGGTGATGTTCGGGAGATAGATCATAGGAGTGCAAAGCGTAAGCTATATGTTAACCGTGGACTCGTACCTATGCCACCATCGTCCATGATCCCCAGCCGCCAACCCCAAACCCCGATGACGCACGTCCCGCAAGAGGTGGTGACGGAGATCCTGCTCCGGCTGCCCGTCAGCTCGCTTGCACGGTTCACCTGCGTCTGCAAGGCCTGGCGCGCCACCATCTCCGACGACCGAGCCTTCCGCCGCGACCTCCGCCTCCGCCGGCGCCGCCGCCCGTGCCTGCTCATCGTCCCGCGGATGCAGTTCTCCGACCATCACAACGGGAGAAGAAACAAGCATGGCTTCTACCGGTGGCAGGAAGCCCACGGGAGCGCCGCGGTCTTCATGCACCCCATGGACCTGCCCGCTTCCGGCGGGCACGCCCTCGGGTACGCGCACTGCGACGGGCTGGTGAATGGTGATGGTGGCCACCATGGACGCGGTGCGCGTGCTGGACCCGGCGGACACGCGCCGCCTCGACCTCACGCTGCCGTGGACCGCCCCTTGCCTGCCGCTCACCGGCTTCCCGGCGTTCGGCCTCGGGCGCGGGCGCCACGCTCGCACCGCCGGCGCCGCCTACAAGATCGTGCGCCTGTTCCAGCAGACCGAGTACACGGCGACCGGCGTCGTCCGCACGTCATGCGCCGAGGTGTTCACCATCGGAGACGACGAGCACTGGCGCCAACTAGCGGCGGGGCAGCAGCCGCACTTGGCCGTGGCGTGGCAGACCGCCGCCTTCTTCAAGGGGTCCCTGCTCTGGTGCATCAGCAGAGATGACCCTGCTGCCGCCACCGGCTTCCTCCGGTTAAGGTTGGACGAGGAGACATTCAGCGTCATCCCGCCGCCGCCGCAGTATTGCTTCTCGGAGGAGAACGACGTGCCGGCCACCTTGTCGGAGCTGCGCGGAGAGCTGTGCGCGGCCTGCCCACGGAAGGGCGCCGCCGCAACACTGGACATGTGGATGTGCACCGACCTGGACAGAGCCGGCGCCGACGTGCCACAGTGGGATAGACGCTACACCATCCACTGGGACTGGCCCAGAACCTCCCTCCGGCCGGTGGCCGTGCTGGACGATGTGGTGCTCGTGTGCCAGGCCTCGGGGAACCGCCTGTTTCGATGCATTCTGCAGACTCAGACGAGCATCGAGGTTAAGGTTAAATTTCACAGGGAAGGCCTGGGATACTACAACCTTGAGGATGACCCACTAATGGAGCACCCACAGGAAAGCATGTTCCACTTCGATGTAATCCCCTATTCTCTAAGCTCGGTCTTGATCCAGCCAAATTCATGGCCGACTAACGGATCTTCCTCGGGGTAGAAGAAAGATGGTTTGACTAGAAACTTTCTCAAACAAACGACAAAGTCAAAGCAAGGTCGACATCTACCTCTCAAGTATTTGTCGCATCATCCCAGTTCTCATCAAAACGAACGGATGCAGATGCCGACCTAGGAAGACATTTTTCACATCCCAATATTCACTTTTGAAGTTTCAAGTATTTGTAAGGCACAAGGAGGAGGGATTTTTTTAAGTTTTGAGTCATGGATTTGTATTTCATTACCATTTGACTTTTATCTCCTTATCTGACCATTTAGATTTATCTTGTAAGACATAAAGCACTACCTCATCCAAGCTACATTGGTAGATTATGCGAATCAAGGATAAGGAGCATTCCAGTATAATAGCTGAATTGATCATGCATTTGTTTTTTTTGTTTTGCTTCAAGATAATCTCACATTTGCGCATTGCATGATACATGTAAATATGCTTTTTTATTGCAAAGAAAACAACAACAAAAGAATTATGTCCAGCCTAGGGAATTCCCTCTAACACCATCACATTTCCCTTCCATTACAGAGAAGAAGAAGAAGAAGAATAAAATTAATCTCTTTCCATTTTCATACACAAGACCAACACAACAAAGAACATTTTTTTTTCCCGTATCATACACATGCAGAACGAACATCAGAATGAAGTAGAGTTTGATCAGAAGAGCAGATCGTCGTTGGCCGTGCTGAACCCGCCGTAGATGTCGCCCATGTTGAGCAGGTCGAAGTAGCCGCCTCCGGCGACCATGCCGGCGCCGCCGCCGCCCACGCCGTGAGGAACAACGGCAGCGCTCTGGTGGTGGTGGTGCTGCAGCGCGTTGCCGTAGCTGCTGCCGCTCATCTGGTCCCCGACGAACGCCCCGTGCGACGGCGTCACGTTGCCGGAGCTGGCCGTGGAGGCGGGCCAGTGTGCGGATATCGAGTAGCTGTCCGGGCCCGCCACCGCGGACGGCGGCATCCAGTCGGCGAACACGAAGTTCTTGGCCTCCTGCTGATGATGATGCTGGTCGATGGCGCCGAACGGCTCCGCGGCGCCGCCGCTGAGGTTGGCGTCGTGGTCTCCGTGCGTCGACGTCGCCGTGCTTCCGCCTCCGCCGCCGGTGGTGGCGCTCATGGAGGTGAGCGGCGACGGGCTCTTGCCGGTGTTGGAGGCGCTGCCAGGGTGCTGCTGCTGCTGCATCACCCGCTTCTTCAGGTAGGAGTTCCAGTAGTTCTTCACCTCGTTGTCCGTCCTCCCCGGCAGATGCATCGCGATCTGCGACCACCTGGCCAACCAAATAAACAGATCTCAGACCACCATCACCACCACCATGGTTTTACATGGAGAAGAAATGTGAAATGCTGCCGTCTCTCTATCAACTTGAGCTTCTCTGGGGCGAAAAGAAGCTACCCTACCGGGTTGAAAATTCAGTGATCCAGACTTGCATTCAGTGAAATTCAGTGTTTTTTCTTGCATTGACGTTTATAGATTATAAAATCTTAGGGATTGTTTAGATGGTTAGAGGTAAGTTGGGTGAGGATTCAATTCCTTACTTGTTGCCCAACTTGGCTTGGAGGTTGATGACGACGTCTTCCTCTTCCTGAGAGAACATTCCGCGCTTCAATCCGGGCCGCAGGTAGTTGATCCAACGCAGCCGGCAGCTCTTGCCGTTTCTCTGAAGTCCTACAAGGAACCAAACCAGAAAAGAAATGGCAAACAATTTCAGGCATAATTCAGGTGAATGTGTTATTCGGAGATAGTATCAGCTAACTCTAATTGGTATATAGGTATTTTGTGCTACAATTTGAACCGATCCGGGAAATTGTAGTCAAGCTTAGATAATATCAGAGGGTCAAATGGAACTCTAAGAAATTGATTCTCGATGTTCATTGTTGCTAACCAAGTAGTGGATGAGCCTAGAACTCACAATTCACCTATGCAAAGACTAGATCATGTATGCCAGGTTCCAAATGGAACTCCAAGCCAAGTACAAACAAACCATAAAGAGTTACTGCAAATTCATCAATCAGATTCTTGCTAACAGAGGATGATGCTGAAATCTGCAATCAGCCATATTGATTGCTCATGCATTGTCATGCAGCACTGAAACAAGTAGCTAGCATCATTCTTGCATGAAGAGAAAGGGAGATATGCATGAGGGAGCTATTACCAGCCTTTGCAGGGACAGCACTCCAGCAGCCAAGGCCATGCTTGAGGATGTAGTCCCTCAGCCTCTGGTCCTCCTCAGGCGACCACAACCCCTTCCTGTAGTTCATCTTCGGCTTGTCGCAGGACCGGCACCCCATTGCCGCCCTCTCCCTTCCTCTGATATACTTCCCTAACTTGCTTCCACTGCTCTTGTCTCTCAAGAGAAGAAGATGAGCTGTTGCAGTAGTGGTAGCACTAGACTTCCCCGGCTCCATGTGCTGCCTGTGATTTAAAGGCCTGCCTCATTTCGCTGCCCGGTTTAGTTTAATCTTTAGTGGAATTAAGTTGGTATCTTGGTGATGCCTCTGCACATGCCTCAGATCATGAGTTTAGAGGGCTTGGTCAGAGGATGTCCACCACCATCTCGAGATTCTCGAGGGTTAATCACTGGCTTTTGGCTTCGAGCTAATGATTATGTGGATGGATACCTGCTGGCACTGGGATAGGACACACATTTTGTTCTGGAGTCAGTTACTGAGATGTTTCTCTAATGGCCAGTTTGTTTATACATTGGCCACCTAGATCATCAGTTTATCATGTCTACCAGTTTCTTTTACTGAACCCAAGTATGTTCATGTTGACCTCGGGTACTACTACTACTACTCTGAGAATATACCATGTTTTCGGTGAACATATGGGAAATGTTGAACCAATTTTGTAGTAAGAAAACACTGTTATCCAATAATCGTTGCGATCAAGGTCGGACTTTGCCCCCTCAATGATGGGTGGAGCATTGACATGAGCTGTTCCTGTGACGAGACACGCGCTCTTGGATTAGCAATGACAAGGCCTGATTAATCACCTCTTTTCCATGTCAATCATTAGGAAGGCCAAGAATGGAGAGAGCCATGGACACAATCAAGAAGAGACAGACCAGTTAGGATCCAGAAGGACCTGCACCGCAAGGAGCAAGGTGGGGAAATGTGTATCTAAACAAGGACCTTACAGACACAGGTAAGCCATGATGAGCAAATTTCATGCCAATCAGATTGCTCATTTCACATTCACCCAGTGTTGGAACAACTGTGTTTGCTGAAGAAGACCGGTTGAAATCGAGCAAATTTGCGCGGTTTGGCGTGCAAGACTCCAAATGTTCTGTAGCTGTCGGTGAATGGTATATGGCATTGGGCTAGTAGGACTGAGATTATGTTAAACTTGCAGAAGGAGCCACCTGCTTCAGTTTGGCAGCTAACATCACATTATGGATTCTGAAGACTCTGTCCTCTATGCACACCAGTTGTTTTCAGGAAATATTAGTGTGCTTGGGACTTTGTCCTTTCTGCCCACCAGTATTTTGTCTCTGCTCTGCTCTGCTTTACCTGCTCACTCATAAAAAAGAAAGACCTTCTCCAGAGTGACAGATGAACAAAAGACAAGCTTTGGTCTCATGCGAACTGCTTTTCTCTAGGATTCATGGGAAGAGTCTTCAGATTTGGAAGTTCTGAATGTCCTACTGCTGCCAGAACCCTCTGCAGCATACATTTTGTGGTTCTTGCGGTACACGAGAACCGAAAACAAAGAGCATGATCCAGCATGTACGCGGCGCATTATTCACCGATATAAAGAACATTTATCGGCGAAGTTCCCCATCTGTTAATTCCTTGACTAGGTGCTGATTAATCATATGGCATGAGGTCCTATCTTTCTTTTTAATACACAGCGATGACCTTGCAGGACAGGACGGCCCCATGTGAGCCTCAAGGGAAGAGCGTCCTAATCTCCTCAGCATCAAACAAGGGGATTTGCTGATGGCAAGAGAGAAGAATCAGAGATTAAAGATCTCCTTTTCTTTGTAATTAGCCGACACACATATAAACTAGAAAACCTAAATTGACTTGGGCACAAGTGCATGTGGGAAAACCTCTAATTTCCATAAAAAAATCAGCATCTTGCACCATAAAGTATGCACCACTGGTTAGACTAATGGCATTCTTCTCAAGGAAGATGTGAGGAATCTTCTGTCCCGGTGAGAACAACTCCCTGACTTGCAAGAGTTCTTGTCTCACAACCTCTAGATTAATGTAAATATGAAGATGAATTTTAAATTTTAACTTTTTAATTTTCTGGCGATGATTAAAGAACAGTGAATGACGGGGATGTGCAAAATATGATGTTAATTAAACAAATGAGCCAGGAACATGCAGTGGGAAGGGAGCAGCTTCTGATTTGTAGGGGTACTTGTAATGATGGGGGTGCAAGTCAATGCTTTGCTCCAGAGATTAATCCACAGATCACACATGCAAGGTGGCCCAATTGTATACATAAGCACAGCTCATCGATCCATCATGCATGTATTAATTAATTAAATCCACTGCAAAATTGTGTCAGTATATCTTTGCAGGAATAAGCAGAAGAACTAGAGAACTTGGAAAAAGTTGTGCCAACTGGCTAAGCATGCACATTACAAAATTAAGGACTTTCATAGGACTCTTAACTAAGAGGAATGCATGCATCATGCATGATGCCCGGCACAACTAGAGTTGATGTGCTTTTCCTTGTGGTAACTAATGCTAACTAGTACTCTTTCTCTCAACCAATAGAAAATAAAGGTTATGCCATGTTTAAGCCTGTATGTGACCTTGCATACACACTAGCAAAGAAAAAGATTATCCAACTGATTGAACTGCATTATCATGAGTACATGACAGTTAATGCCGTAGAAGGAGATTAGTACAGAGGGTACTAGCCCAAATTAAGTGGAGGAGAAGAGGGAATCCATGAGCACATTGTCGGCACTTAACCCTATCTAGATAACATAAATCTTTTTTTTGATACAAATATAACATAAATCTAGTTTACTTAGAACATCTACGAGTATAAGTGAGATAAGTTTTTTCTACAATAAGTGTCGGTTTGTGCGTCAGCCTCGATATTTGGTGGTGGTGAACGGCAGAAAGCAAAAAAAAAAAAAAAGAAGAAGGGGAGAAAACAACAAACTGTCTCTAGAACACAGCCCACACATAAATGGGCTAACAAACACAACACACTAATATGTAATCATGGTTATGATGGTGGATGTGAATGAGCGCCTTGATTAGGCCCAGGTAAAAACAACACATAATTTGGTACTACTTCTGCCCGCAATTTGCACCTTTCTCACCGTGCAACATACAAATTCTGCTTTATGCAAAATAAATTATGCACCAACGCTAACTTAAACTAATGGGTGCAGGTGAAAGTAAGTAAATAACCCCGACATCTTCACATATCGGTGTGCGCGAACCATATCTACCTCCAAAGCGCAATTTTGATTATGTATGCAGTGAATTGCACCAGTCTCCGCATTTGTGCACAGAGCTAAATGAGCAGAGATAGTTTCTTTGTTAAGCTGAAGAGCTAGATAGTATCATCCCCAGGTCTTCCATGCCCACATTTGGAGAAAAAAAAGAGAGGAAAAGTCAGGATCTTGGGTTTCACATTGTTATATGATCATGAACCCAACAGTTACTATCTAAGTGGGCACTGCAAGCGATCTCATCCGGAAAATTTCCTTAACTCTTTTGAAGTAGATAACCACTGCTACAACAATTTATTTATATACCACCATTGTAAACATTTATAATTGCTAGATAAAGTCCCTTTACTTCTTGATAAATAATACTTTTATAGCTGGTAGCTCCAGCGAGACCATTGCCGAACAAGTATGGGATCTTAGAATACACGAGATTCGTGAGCTTGTAAACTAACCAAAAGGTAAATGATAACCTTATCTAAAGGTTCTTTTGTCGCATATATTCCAAGTTATCTTCGTTAAAACAAAATGCAAATTACAAGGTTTCGATGAACACTTGTCTTGTATCAACCTAAGACATTAACAATATCAACCAACTTCTCATGACTGACAAGCACACCAAATTACCGTACGCGGTACTTTCCATAGGATGTATTTATCAAATTATCAAACCACTGGAATAAAAGAATGTGTTTACCAATATCGTAAACAGCGTTGGTGTCACATGGCGAATATATCTGTGAAGTCACATGGATAACTGCCATGGGAAATTTTTCGGGGCTCTCACGGACCGCTAGAGGAAAAGGCCTCACAGAAAGGATAACTGAGCCAATTACCATGGCTCGGCGGATAGGAATCCGCCGTGCAATCCATTTCGTGAGGTATGTATCATCGACATGTAGGCGTATCATGGATGGAATAATTAGTCAAATCGATACGAGGTTTTGATCATATATCTTTATAGGATAAAGGAGAAGAACAAGAGAGCTGGAAAAACATGTGCCAACTTGCTAAGTATACACATTTTTTTTTAGGATTTACTGAAGATAAATATAGACATCACAGATGATGGTTGAGACATTTACAGTTGATATGGTTTTCCTTGAGGTAACTAATGCTAGCAAGTACTCTTTATTTCCTCATCCGACAGCAAATTAAGGTTATACCATATGTGACCTTGCATATACCCTAGCAAATGACGGATTATCCAATAGATGAAAATACATTATCATGAGTTCATAGAGGTTAATGACATGCAAGAAGATTAGTGGGTACTAGCCCAAGTTAAGTGGATGGGAAGATGAGATCAATAAACTCACTGCTAGTACTTAACCCAACCTAGATCACATATGTTTTACTTTAAAAATAACGAGCCTAACTTGGACAAGCTATTTTTACCAAAATTCTTCGTTTGTGTGTCATCCTTGACGTATTTGGTGGTGGTGAATTGCAGAAAGCAAAAGAAAAGCGTAAGTGTAGAAAACAATAAATGATCACTAGATTACATCCCACACATAAATGGGATAATAAATGGAGCATACTAATCGAGTAATCGTGACCGAGGAAGTGGATTATATTGAGTTAATGATCATGTTGTTGGGTACTTCTACCCACAGTTTGCACATTTCGCGGCACATTTCGTGGGTTGTTTCTACAAATGAACAAATGGCCACCTACCTAACACACAAATTCTCCATAGTGCAGAATAAAATTATGGACCAGCGGTTAACCTAAACTGATACTAGTCTTCTCATAATAAGGATAAATGAATCTTCCAAAAAGTTGAGAGTAACTCCCACATTTTCAAAGAAACGACATGAACTCACAGCTTGTACAAACGCAGACTAGTTACAAGTACATAAAGGTGACATTGTACGTCACTCCTTGCGCGGTTGCTCTCTGTCTCGGCCAACTGTGGTTCCCAAGCTTGATTTTGATGGTGTATGAAGTGGAAGGTACCTGCATAGTGCTGAATGAGAAGCAAACTCTTCAGTGTGAAGCCGCAAAGGTAGAGATGATCATCCTGAGATCTCCCATGCCCACATTGAAATGAATCAATAAAAAAGGAAACAACCGAGATCTAGGTGGGCCCTGCAAGTGAGTTCTCTCCGGTCGATTTCCTTCAAAGTATATAGCCACTGCTGGAATATATATTTATATGCCCCATTAGAAAATCCATAGTTGCTAGGTGAAGTCCCTTCGCTCTTGGATATATATAGTACTTCTTTTATAACTGGTAGTTGTAGCCAGACTTTTCTGAATACATGGTCGGCATTATATTTGCATGGACATCATCTTCTTGTAAAGTAACCAAAACGTACTTGCATTATCAGTACTCCTCATTTAAGAACCATTTCAAAAAAAAAGCATTGTATGAATTCCTAAACATCTTCTTTAAAAAAATTAGCAAATCACAAGGTTTTCTTACAACACTCAACGATTATTAGCACAAAGATACTCCCTCTGTTTTTGTATACAAGGCCACTATCAAATATACATTTTTTGCTTCTATATAAGGTCACTATCTCTTCTTAAGATGTACTTATTAAATATGTTTCTACATCGTAATATGGTGCTAATTAATGTGGATGTTGAATGCATCCATAGAAAAAGAAGCACCGCATGCAACATGCTTAATTAGCTCGGAACACGGGAGACTTTTTACAAAATTAAATATGATATTTATTAGTTACCTTACTTTTCTTGGTCTCTGAAATTTGAGATAGTGGCCTTGTATACAAAAACGGAGGGAGTAATACCAGATGATTTCATAAACACTTAAGCATGTATGCAACGTTACTTACACAGTGCATCAAAGTATCAAACAAAGTGCAAGAGTTCTTGTCACAACCCTTAGATTAATGTAAATATGATGATGAATTTTCAATTTTAAACATTTTAATTTTCCAGTGATGATTAACGGGGAATGTTGGGGATGTGCTAATTAAACAAAGCCAGGGACATGAAGTAGGGAGGGAGGGTTTCTGATTTGTAGGGGTACTTGCAATGATGGGAGTGTAAGTCAATGCTTTGTTCGAGAGATTCATCCACAGATCACACAGGCAAGGTGACCGAATTGTATACACAAGCACAACTCATCCATAATGCATGTAATAATTAAGTAAGCACACTGGAGAATTGTGTCACTATATCTTTGCATGATTAAGCAGACGAACAACAGAGGTGAAGATGAAGTGCCAACTGGCTAAGGACGCACATTACGAAAATTAAGGACTTTGGACTCTAACTTAGAGGAACAGAGGCTTCATGCATGATGGCCGAGACTTACAAAATCTATGAGTACTCAGACAAGTTTTTTTGTACAATATAAGTGTCGGTTTGTGAGTCATCCTTGACGTACTTGGTCATTTGTTGGTGGTGAAGTGCAGAGAGAGGAAAAAGGAAAACTGAGTGCAGAAAACAACAAATGGTCACTGGATGACGACCCACACATAAATGGGCTACCAAATGTAACGCACTGATCGTGATTATGCTGGATCGATGAAGTGGATCCATAATGAACACGTTGATTAGGCCCATGTACACAGAACATGTTAAGTACTTTTTACTTGCAATTTCCGCAATTGGTGGGGTGTTTTTACAAATCAACCAATTGGCAACCTTAACACACAAATTCTACTTCGTGCAGAAAAAAATTATGGCCCAGCATTAATCTAAACCGATTGCCATATTCCCATGAGTGTTGAAGTGTATATGTAGATTGTACTATCCTTTTCATTAGTTCATACTTTTGGGGTTAGTTAGAGCATCTCTAGCTAGTCGTGCCCGTAAAAACGTCAGAACTGAAACATAATTGTCGTTTACGGTTTTTGAGGCGAAAAAATGGACGAACCGGAAAAAAAACCAGGCCCCAAAAAATTTCCCCTCCAAACTGAGCATTCACAGGTTTCGTGGTCGAACCGAGAGTGGCTTGTATCTTGTGTGAGCTCGTGTGAGGCGTTGGCGGGAGCGAATGTTCAAAACGCGTCGGTGAACTTCCGTCACGGAACTCGTCAGAATCCGGCCTTCCTCCGGCAAACCCGTTGTAATCAGCGGAAACTGAAACCAAAACTAGCAGCACCTGCTCGCCGGCCCGACGCGTGCGTCTTCCGTGAGCAGAGGCACCGACGGCGGACAGACGCACCGTGACAACATCTAACTCTTTGATCGATTGGATCTATACTTTCAAGCGGATGCGTGCAGCGACTGAAGCTAGCTAGCCTCATGATCGATTTGATCGATGGATAGGAAGCTAGCTCTCCGTCAGTGCGCGCCGGAGGCCGCGTAGAGCTACGACGGCGGCTCAACGGCCTTCCTCCGTGCTGCTCGACGGTCGGAGAAGGAATCCGCGGGCTGCCTACTCCACAAATAAGAAAGTGGGGAAAAGGAAAGAAAAAATCAGGAGAATACTCGGGAATATTCTTTTTTTTTTCTGGTCTTTGTTCTACCCAAGAGGTTTTCACCCCCAAAAATCCAAAACACAAACTGAAAACTGCTAAAAAGAACTATCGACTATAACCCGAAAAGAACCAGATTTCGCAAACCTCCTTGCAGAGTACCTGTTGCGTCCTCGGAAAAGGGCGCCAGCACTTGGTTTTTCGTTCCGATGTTTAAGGTCGCTGTTGGAGATGATTGCATGAAACATGACATGGTATCAGAGCCAATGTCTCGAGTTTGAATCCTGGTTTTCACAGTTTATCTAAATATTGTTGTTGCCCCATCTTTGTGCATGTTTTTAGATAAACGAATTTATTGATATCAAGTAAGTACCAAATATACCCAGCCTTTGCAACAACGTATTGCACTAACGGCTTTACGGATGCATATAGCCAAAAAAAAAGAATTACAAAAAACAAAAGTCCCACTGCAACGATCTACTTTCTTTAGACAGCAGCACTAACATCACCAAGACAACACCAGAAGTCCAGCTTCTACATAGGTTTTCACCCTAAAAAGATCCTCGCACTCAAAACAATGCCTCCAACAAGGTCATTGTCAGGCACAACCAATTAAGACCAGACCTTGGATATTCACCCTGAGGCATAAGACTTTGGACTTCACCTGTGCAGTCGCCCCCACTTACAAACCTCTGCTTAAGGTCACGAATCACCCAGCCAATTCTTCATCGCCATGAAGACACAAACCACCATTGCTAGTACCCAGATCCCGCCTTCCATGACATTCTCCGCCAGCACCATGGAACGAGAAAGCGTGCTCCATAGTATTAACAGCCAGCAGAGATTCGAAGCGCTCCCTCTGAAACCAAACGGTCAGAAAAAAACATGGGTGCGTCCGACCGAATACCATCCCATCCAGCAATCTCCAGGCATGAATCGCCCAATGGAGTTCGACGGCGGAACCTTCCGGAACACGACCGTCCAGCAAGTTCGATGGGGACCAACATCCGGCAGATCTTCATCTTGGCGCGAAAAAGAATCAAGGTTTGCCGCCTTTATTCGCAAGACTCGCAGGCCCCTCGACTCCATGCAGGGATGGATGAAGAGGGGCAGCCCAGCGCTAGCGCCCCACCATCTCCATGCCCCCACGCCGCTGGATCTCAGGCGCCGGCCCGAGGCCGCGCCACCCTATGCCGCCGCCTGCATCCCACCGCTCCCGTGAGAAGCAGTCGCGAACACCTCCTCTACCCACCGTTGAGGGATGGGGGCCGCCACCACCGCCGGATGGGGAGAACTGGGGTTTGTGGGTGGCGGCGCCTCCGGAGCCGCTCGGGAGGGAGCAGACTCGGGAGGGAGCGACGAGGGGGTCCTGGATCTGTCCTCAGCTAAGCTGGAGGTTGACGGAGGTGGGAGATCGGCTGCCGGCGGCGGCGGTCCTGCGCGGGCGCGTGCGCGGACGCGAGAGCCTTTTTCGGTTCATTGCATGTAGATTGTAGATGGATGATGAAGCCCTCTACGAGCCATTCCTATGAGACTCACGCACCATCGCTCTTTTCCGATTGCACATGTTAGCCTCTCCCTCCCCAAATCACACGTGAGAGAAGGTGTTGAACAGTTATGTTGACTGTACTAGTCATTTCTATCAATTCAGCTCATGAACAGTTCTTACGCATTTGCTTTGCACTTGAACCACTTGTGGACAAGGGCTGAGCCAGGATTCAAAATTAGCCTTAAGTACATAATTTAGCCTGCTGGGCACTGTCATAGGGGGGCCAAAGCACCTGCGGGTCCCCCGTATCTCCGCCACTGTCTGTGGATCCCCAACCTCGATTTTGACGATGTAATGAATCGGACCAGCCTTAGCGCTGTGTGAGTAGCACGATCTTCTATATGAGGCTGCAAAAGTAGATATTATCATCCTGAGGCCTCACATGCCCACACTAGAATAAACTGAGGGGAAAAAGAAGAAGTCCAGATCTTGGGTGCGACATTCTTATATGTCATTCCAGTATCAACATCACTATCTAGGTGCACACTGCAACAGAGTTCTCTCCGATATCTATTTATCTATTCACTGTATTGAAGTAATAGTCACTACTACAATATCTATTTTTTTAGATAAACACTACAATATCTATTTATATAGCACCATTACAAACATACATACTTGCTGGATGAAGTCCCTTTATGCCGGATAAAGATCACTTCTTTTATAACTGGTAGTTGCAGCCATACTTTCTGAATACATAGTCAAGATTTTAGACGTACGTAAACTTCATCTACTTACAAAGTAACCAAAAATGTACTTCGATTTTCAGTACTCCTGGATTGAGAAACTATGTAAAGGTAATTTAGTTGTACATATACCTACCTAGTTCATTGGTTTGCATAAATACATGTTCACATAGGAAAAATTGCAACCCCTCTTGGAACACCCGTCTATTATTAGCTTAAGATAACAAAGCCCTAACGATTTCAAGCACATTTAATCATGTCTGTGACCTGCATACACACTACACCGAAGAAAAAGATACACACTACTTATAAACTTTATAAGTGTAGCTGAGATATATATGTTTTTCTTTACTGTCAGCTTCTACGCGTCATCCTTGACGTATTTGGTGGTGGTGAAGTACGAAAAATGAAAAAAAAAGGAACCGTAGAAGACATCAAATGCTCACAATGTCATGGCCCACACATAAAGGGGCTATTTTTTTTTATACGCAGAGCGCACTAAGATCTAATCGTGATTATGAAGAATCGAACCGATTAGGCCCATATAGACACAACATGCACTAAGATCTAATCGTGATTATGAAGAATCGAAACCGATTAGGCCCATGTAGACACAGCATACAATTTGGTACTTCTAGCAGTGTTGCGCAACACACTAATTTGTCTTTGTGCAAAATAAATTAGCGCCAGCTCCATTGCGACGTGGCCTAACTCGTAGTTGCCCATTTCAAGTATTTTTTGTTACAGACGTGGAGATAATTTTCACCATTTCTGAGTCCTTATGTGGGCGAATAACCCACACATGTATGTGGTCCATCATTCCTTCAGAGGATGAGAATTCCTTATTGGGTACTCTTTCAAACGGAGGTTTGAAGTTTCTATCTCTTTTGCTATTTGTACCCATTTAAATGAATTTGACAAAATGTCTGAACGTAATTAAAATTACAACTCGAGGTGTTTCATATGTTTTTTTAGAAAAAAAATCAGCAAAAATCATTTTATGTACCTATGTAGGAATCTATGAAAGATTCAGAAGGGGTGTTTAAAAATCAATACCATGCTATGGCCAATTGTTTCAATAATTTGCACCCCATCTATTATATACTAAAAGCAAAATGAGTTAGTTTTTTGAGACACCACGTTAAGCCACATCATCTAAATTAATTTTAATAGTTAGATCTAAAATATGTGGCTAAGATTTAACAAGAGTTTTATTGTTACGTAACTAACTAATCCAGTTTGACACGTTCAGTCCAGATCTACCCAACATATAAGACGTGGATCTTTAAAAAAAGACAGTTCAGATTTAATACTTGAAACGTTACACCACATATTTGTGCATACACGCATGTACGTGCCAGGATAGTGCACGACACTTCATGCACGCACAACTTTCGTGAACTTTTCAAGAAAAAAACTGATTGGACGTTAGTTGTGTGTTCAGTCTAACTTGGACTCTTTTTTTTTCTTTGACAATTTTAATTAACTGATCAATCGTGAAAAGCAAGGGAGGGCATACCGTTCCTGCCGAAAAAAGAAGCTGGGCTTATCATGTGCTTCTCCAAACTAAAATTGCTGCTTCACGTTAAAAAAAGAGGAATCTTCTGTTCCATCCAATACGTGGTCGTGCACCAAACAAAATAGGAAAAAACTACTTCTGTAGCTAGATCGTGATGGTACATGTATCAGTTATATGTGTAATGTGTGTGCATCAGTTAACTACTTCATGATTTTTTGTGACCATAGAGTGTGATATCCATATACAAATAGGGGTACAGACTGCAGAAAGTTATTTTAGGAAAATATTTAAAAGTTAGAAAAACTTTAAAAAAACGTGCATGTTCTCAATAATATATGTTACAAGTGTGCACAATCCCAATGCGAAATTATTTATATTATGGGATACATAAAAAGTTGGAAATCAGAAATTATACTCAGATATATACATTTGTCTTTTTGTGTAGTTCAAAACGTAAAGTATTTGCATTCAGATAATGACGCTTGTAGGATATATTATTGCAAACATGCATGATTTTTTTCAAAAAATTAAAACTTTTTTTGATAGTTTGAAGTAGTGAGATCAGTGAATCTGGGAGCACCAAGTCTACAATGGAGCACTCCACTGCGGAAAGTTATTTTGGCTGTGAACTCCAGTGATCACACACACTATCGACAACAATGTCATTTTTTTTCCATTTAGAATATAATCTACTTTAGTGAGACACCTCTCTAGCCATCCAGCCACACAGTTTAAGACATCTATAATTCTAATTTTGAGTTGAAAACATACAAGAGTATATGAATG
Source organism: Poa annua (assembly GCA_026929855.1). Lineage (NCBI taxonomy): Eukaryota > Viridiplantae > Streptophyta > Magnoliopsida > Poales > Poaceae > Poa > Poa annua. The sequence goes on from CM049436.1 coordinate 2,651,835, forward strand.
GTTTGAAACCGACTCATCAAAAACAATCTTCTCCAGGCTGCACATCTTAGTGCCATGATACGAAATTTGAAAGTTCCACACCAACATAAGAAACACACAATCTTAACGACTTTGAGTTTACTTAAAAAGGCATGGACCCCGATTGTCTATTTTGTTAACATTAAGCATCTAAACCATATGAGCACATCACATCTATTATATACTAAAAGTAAAATGAGGTTGTTAAATAGAGCCACCGCGTTAAGCCACATCATTTGAATTAAGTTTAGTGATTAGATCTAAAATAGATGGCTAAGATATAACAAGAGATATGTAGTTACGTAACAGTAATTTTTAGTTTGACACGTTTCAATATGGATCTACCCAACAATAAGATGTGGATCTCAAAAAAAAAAAAAGCTGCCGAACAGGTACGTAATATACATGAGCCAATAGATTTCCCATAAAAAAAACTGATTGGCTGGCCTAATCCGATCTAAAAAAAATGGACACATTAAAGTTGCTCCTCCAAAATAAAACAGGTCACGTCCAGAAGCACCGATTTTTTCTTTCAGCTTTTCCACAAGATAAAATATGTGCATGCATTTAAACATCGTTTGCGTATAATATTAACTACTTTCCAAGGCAAAAAAAAGACTAGATACTTTTTTACCCTTAAAACATTTTACCTTAGCTTGCAAGTAATAATTACTAAAAGAAAAATATATATAGATATATCCGGATACATGGTGGCAAAGGATAGGATACGAATAGCTTACAAATAAGTACACTATATTTCATTTATCCTACGTTTCTGATTTACTTCAAACCAAAAAAATTAACCATAGATTATGCAATAAATAGTAACTTTGAGTGATATCAAATTTTTAAAAATAAAATACATATATATGATGATTCTAACAATAATGAATTTATTGTATTTTTGATTTTTTAAATATATTTGACCAAACTTTATAAAGTTTGATTTTGACTAGACACCAGACCGCAGGTTAATTGTGAACTGAGTGAGTACATTGTTTGTATGATTGAGTACACATAATTGACAAATTTATTCGACAACCACCAAACCAACACACTTAAAAACATGCGGAAGTTCGAAGTCGTTAAATTTAAAATTAATGAAGTCAAGACATTAGTCGCATTATCATTATGTAGAATGTTTCTTTGATTGACTTGACATAAATGAAATTTTTATTCAACTGCCATAACGCTCTCACGAAACGCTTGCACGAGTTTGAAGTTCTAGGTCATGGAATTTAATGTTAATGAAATCACAACATTAGTTGCATTATCAACGGGAACATCCTTCACACTGAAAATTTACCGTCTTAGTGATACGCACAAGATAGACTCAGCACATAATCATCAAACCTTCTAGATAGTTCAAGATGCAACATTCGACACACTATGGATGGGAGGATCCCTTACACTATAAAATATTTTGGTTTAATGATACACGTGTAGGGCCGAGTCACCCCATATTATTGATTAGTATATTTCATATTTAGTATCCACACGGTGCATAGATACAATTTTTAGTCTAAGGATGTAAAAAGCGAATTATTTTGACAACTATGCTTGCTTTATATGGTAGAAATGTTTGGACTATTGTATGTCTATTTCTGTCTTGAAACGAAATAAATATAAGAACACATGTCGTTTCAATTGGTTTAAGAGTCATGAACTATCCTATCTAAGCCACGTACACATTTTGCAATACACATAATATACATGTGACAAGGTGTGTAGAATACTAATTCTCTGAGTTTGACTATTGATGTATCAATGAGAGGCCCAGAATAAAGTAATTTATATTTAGCAGTATATTTATATATAAAATAATGACCGACGTTTAGCATGTTCAAGTTTCTATAACATGGCACATTGTGACATGAAGTGAGTAAATGAGAGAAACATAAAAATAAGAGAATTCACACTATTTAATGTGAGCTACATATTAAGGAGGATGGACTGTTTTATTTTAAATCAATGATTTATCAAACATAACTAATCTCTCATACTGATCTAACGTCACATAAATCTATCGTTCACGGATCCAATATCAGTTACATGGGTGTTTCAACAAAAGGTCAAATTTCAGATTGCGATATCAAAACATTGGCAATAATTATAGAAAAAAATTGTTCAGTTGTCACATAATAGGAAATAATATGATATCAATGAAACCATTTTTTAGACACATTTCAGCCAACGACAAATGATGCCAAATGCGAGGGCCACCATGCTAGTTTATATAAAAAAACAAAGAAGATGCTAAAAATAAAAATGATTTGATTTCCTATAACCAGGCTGTGTTTGGGGAGTAAGAACTTGGATCTCAATTATTCCGATGTTCAACAGAAGTGAAACACCGCTATGGTGAGCTTGTCATTTCTCACAAAATTACACTGTGCATGATTATCACGTACAAACATATTATGCAGTCGACGTTCACACAATATCATGAAAAGCCATACATCTTTATTTCAGATCGTGATAATACTAGGGGTTCCCCATCTTCCTAAAAACTAATGAAACTACCCATACATGGGGTAATGGATGAATGATTAGAGTAATACACAAAGAAATGCTCAACAAAGTTTAGGACTACAACGAGATGAATGAAGGAATCGATCGCCGCGGGCGTAGATGATGTATAGGAGACTCGGAACTCGAGGCCACGACATCTACATCAACTCTGTCATCATCTACGACGCCGTGTCCCAAGTCTTCTCTTTTCTTCCTTACCGACCCGCAAAAAAACTATTTTCCTTCTAATATGAGTTATATTATTATTTTTTCTGTTATCAGGCCCACTCTATGTTATGAAATACTGAGGTTTGTGCATGGCCATGCCCCCAATCACGAATGCAACCGATAAAATTTCCAAACTATTGTCAGGATTGCAGCCGCTGCACAACTCCAAGTGGGTTGTCTAAAACCGACGCCTTAATTAGCCCACCAATTATATACAGCAAGTATCCAATGCAAGTTAGGCGTTCTAGCTGTAGTATTCTTCCAGCTGAGTTCCACAACCCTGTGTGCGTTCCAGTTCCGTGTGATTAAAGAAGATAAAGAAAGCTGGAAGCTATCGGAGATGGGATATTTATGCGCCGAATCGAACAGCCAGAAGATAAAGAAAGCCCCGCACTTGCTGATAAGATGAAAGGCCTGTGAAGTGGATCATGATAGCATGTACACTCGTGGATATGGCTCAATCAGCAGCAAGAGCTACTATATGTCTGATCTGTGCTAGAGGTTATCTTCCCAAAGCCTCTCATGCTTACACTAGAAAGGAACAAAAATAGAAAAAAAGACTAGATCAAGAATGCCACATTGTAACATGTTGATTGGCTTTTAAGCTAGAAGGTAGGCGCTGCAAGTATGCAAGTGACCTCCTCTCTCGTCAATTTCCCCCGTTGTATTGAATTAGCAGCAATATATTTATATACGCTATGTGAAACATTTATAGTTGCTAGATAAATAACTGTTTTCTCTAGATAAAGAGATACTCTCTATGTTGCTGCTGGAGGTGATAGTTGTGCTGGCTGGTACAGATTCTGTCCCACTGTATGATGTCACGTGCAAGCTGCAGCCGCTGGCTTCCAAGAGAATGTGGGCTAATAAGGTCTTACGCAGCCATTCCTTGAGGTCTGTTGCTTAAAACTCTTTAAGTAATAAAGATCCCTTTGTCGGAAAAAATTCTTGAGGTCCGTAGGCGTGCAACAGGTCATATTTGGAAGTACAGCGAAGCGTCTGATCTTTCTATCAGCAACCCATTTGTTTCGTAGGGCACCAATGCAGTGTTTGTTAGCAGCTAGAGCATCTTGGTTTGAGTGATTTATTTACTTGTTAAGGTAGTGATGGAGCATTTGTCAGCTGCTAGAGCTTTATTGTTTGAATGACTCGTTTCTTTGTGAAGGGAAATGATGTAGCTTTAGTTAGCTGCTTCTCTTGAGTGTTGGAAATTCTGGGTTTGGCAACAGAATGGTGTGCCAAAGACTTATCATGACTTGAATATGTAGCTACCTGCACCTGTTTTTCTAAAAAAGCTACTCCCTCCGTCCAAAAAAAGATGTCTCAACTTGATCAAAAATTGGATGTATCTAGACATAAGTTAGTATATAGATACATTGAAATTTGATCAAAAGTGTGGACACCCTTTGTTGGACGGAGGGAGTACCTGCACCTGCACTTGCATGCAATGTGATTTACCTAGTTGTATTGTGGCTGTGATTTGCTCATGCTGTTAAATGAAAAATGAATGATAACTATTATGTCTGCATTAATTGTTATTTCCATGGCCTGCACACATGTTGTCATCTGCACTCATTATGAATTTCATGGTCTGAGTCTGCTGATGTTACAATTAGGTAACATTTGTGCTTAGTTTCATTACTTCAAGCGATGGTGTGTTGGAACAACCAATATGACATCAGTTTTTTCTGAATATCTGATACATGATGGCGGTAAAAGATTGAACGTGTACACAATGAGATAATTGGTATATAGCAATAAAGTGGTGTTGTTGTCTTCTTCAACTCAACACGTTGATGATGAAGCTTCATTCTGTAAATATATTATGAAACAAGTATTTTGATACATGAGAAATGGTAATTGAGAAGTGAAAAGATGACTTGCCTTTGGTATGTTGTAGACGTTGCATTTCTTTTGTTCACGCATACCAGTTAAATGATGTAAAAATGTCAGTATATTTTAATATTCGTTACTAAGTGGTTTTACATTTACCTTGTAAGTTCTGGTTGCACCTTAAAGGAACTGTTGATGTTACTAGTTTGGGCAAAATGTTCTGGTATACTCCTGTTTGCGAGACTAGAAAATTTAGTGTTATCACTGAAATATAATCATGCTTGGCCAGCATTTCATTATTCTTCTCTAACATTGGTGTCATCTTCTTAAGGACATGATTCTGTAGAAATATTCTCTTGTAGGAAACTGATATTTTTAGAAGTTCATAACATTGTTCCTGTAAATATGTTTGAAGGAAGCATGTACATAGTGAATATTAACCCATGTCTCGCAATGTTTGCTGCGGTTTTCATTCTAAAGTTTTTCGACAAGACTGTTCTAGTTGAGCTTTGGTCTTTGTTTTACCATTCTGATTGCCATTGGTTACTGGAAATGGCATCCTTATAGTATAATTCTTCTTCAAGGTTCTATCAATTGGGTTGCCTATGTGCAGTGGCGGAGCTAGCTCCCGGCGACCATGGGCAGCTGCCCGGGCTCAGCCGTGGAAGCACCACTAAAATTTGAGTAAACATGAAGCTTATGTGAGGAGAATTATGGCCAAATACTGAGCTAGCTCATTGCCTTTTTTCACTTCCCAGGCTCTATGACCAGTCTAGCTCCGCCACTGGCCTTTACACCGTTCATGTCTTTACAGAAGACAGAAGATAGCTTAGCCTTTACACCGTTCATGTCTGAAGCAGGTTAACTCAGATTTACTGTTGCTATTTATACCGATGTTGTAAATTAAAAATGTCAGGCCCTATTTCTTTGTTTTACCTGGGATTGATAATACTTACAAGTGTGTTGGTCCGTCCCTTTTGTAATACTGTGTTGTTTACATACTTCTGATTTAAGACTTGTGTGAGAATGCAAGAACTGAAGTTGCCTGAGTAATGCCAGCTTCTTTCCCAGGCTGATGTTATACCATGTTCTTGTGATGTTGTGTCGAGGCTTTGTGTCGGCGTGTGCGTGTGTTCTGTTGCCTGTTTCTCCTTCTTCCTCTTCAGATCTTCATTGGTTCCACCAATGTTCTTCTCAATCCAAGCTTGTAAACTGAGTTAGTTGTCAATTGGGCAATATTGCTAGAGGGATCTTACCCACATGGTCGCCGCTACCAGGTCATCAGCGTCTATCTTCAAGAAAGTGGTACGGTTTATTCCCAGCTCAGCCGCCTTTCAGATCCCTGTTCATGATTGTGCCAGCAATGGCAAGCCTGTCGGCGCTTTGCTACAGCTCCACCAAACCCCAGACTTGCTATATAGTTGTACCGCTGAAAGCCACTATCACAATTGAACTTGTTCCTTGCGCATCACCAGACCCAGAGCAGGACTCAGATCCTCAGTTGCAGCTCATGATCAAAGCTTCAACTGCCTCTTCAACTAATCCCTTCCCTGTTCTGCACTTATTAGGATCGGAAACGAGCATCTTCCAGGTCGAGGCAGCTCCAACATCGATAGGCCAGCCTACTTCCTAGGCAGAGCAACACAAGGTCCACAGTTTGAACGTCTAATTCTCCCACGGAAGTGCAAGACTCCATGTTGACAGGTACCCACAAATTTTACATATTCTCAATCCTCATCGAGGAACGTAAAATAGAATTTTAAGTTTTTAACGGTGTGGAAAATTTTGTGACACTGAATTAGCAATATAAGAAACTACTGAATCATTTGTTATTACCTCCTTACCTAATAATATGGATATACCCACCTAGAAGTATGTTGCCATCCCAAATTAAGATTGCATGGGAAGAGCAAGCAGGTCTGTTCCTCATGTATGACTTGGAACCAATTGCTTCAGTCGCTTAATGCAAGCATCGTAGCCCTATCATGTGATTAATGTTATGCAACCTTTGGGAATTATATCCATCAATGAGCTTTATGCTATTATTTAAATTTCACCCAACATAAGCCATGATTCATAAGTATCTTTCATGAGTTTTAGCAGGGGATATTTTGATTCATAGATCAGAAAAGAATGATATATTCTGGTATGTAACGTTAGATTGCATAGTTCCCTTATTGAATCTTTAAAAACAATCTCAACACAACATTGAATCGGTAATTGCATCACTGAACACATCAATTTTCTACTCATGTTATGATTACCAAATAGGTGCCATTGTCGTGCAAAGACTTATAGTACTGTTCCAAGCCACAGTTAACAAGCTTTGCGAAATCAATAATGTAGTTTTGTGATGAGATACACCAGCGGAAACATATACATGTAGTTTTATGATGAAATATCACATCTGCAAGCACTGAATTCTGAATAACCAATTCATTGTTGATCATGTTTTAGCCCAAATATCTTACCTTTTCATGCTGGAAAATTTTCTCAGTAGAAGTAAAATCAGCTGCAGGATTTAGGAACAAAATGGCACCCAGCACAAACATATTTTTTAAGCATAATCTATATATATAAAGCTGAGCTTCAGATATGGTACTGCATGTGATGGAAAACGAAAGGTAGTGAACTAAATATGGGAACATAAATTTGGAATTGAAGCAAATCCTACTGATACTGGAAAACAAGGCAGACCAATTCTTTTGCTTTCTGGTTCTCCGGGTTCTGATTTCAAATAAAAAAAGTCTACCACACATCCATTTTCCATTATCCTTTTCAGAGATTGTATGCACAGCTTTCTTGTCTCCTTAATGATAACATCCGCACCTCAGGGTACAAACATTGAATTATGACTTTCATTAGGCATTAGGAACCAGCAAACAAGCAGATGGCAGATACAATACAGGAGGAAACAACAATCTAGTAAGGCAAAAAAGGACTAATGTGAAATACTAGCTTACTAGGAACAGTGAGAATTCTGTCATGTCATATGCAGTTACCAATTTTCATAGTTCGATCTTAGTTCATCTAAATCTGAAACGAATCGGCACTTCACCTCTGCAAGCCGCGGCGTAGTCTTCAGCAAGGTGCGGTGCAGATTCCTTGTGAGGGCAGATGAGCTTCTCCATGAAAACATTCTCCCTCATCTTTAAAATTGTAAGGTAGCTCCGGTCACACTCTTGCAATCCATGTTCCTTAAGAAACTTTACAACATAGTACCGGGGCTTCATCCGGCCTTCCAAGCTATAACCGATTATTACCGGCAGCCGAGCAATGTACGCGGGTTCCAACCCCACCTCGGAGAAAAGGAATTCTGATTTGCTCTTCAGAATTTCCTTGGACAATTTCAGCACCATTGGAAACTTACAAACAGCAATCCGCACCTCAGCATCGGACCACCTAAACATGTTCTTCAGGTACTCCACTCTGACTGCAATCTTCTCCTCGCTGAGGAATGCGACAGCACCAAGCGCTTGCTTGAACATCCCAGAGCCACGGGGCAAACCTAGAGCTTCGGCGCACGCTGCCCTCGCCCGGAGACACTCTGGTTTGATGGCAAGTACCCCTCGCCCCATTTTGCACAGAGAGGCAATATCAGAAGCATCTAGCCCGCACTCCTGTAGGAATGCAACATTGGGTTTGATGACTTTGACCACCTTGTCGTGGCTTGATGCGAGGAGACCCGAGCTATTCTTGAGAACTTGGGCGAGGTTCTCCATGGAGCCAAACAGCGCCCGCCAATACGGTAGGTTGGAGACGATGGCCCTACGGCGGAATCTGTGGGGGGCGAGCGAGGCAAGGCGCGCGACCTCGGAACGCGGCAGACCGACGTCGGTGAGCCCGGCGACATTAGGCCCCAGGGTTTTGTCCACGCCGGCGCAGAGGAACAGCGGGTCCCTGGCGACGAGGGCGGTGACGTCGGCGCTGGAGAGGCCGAGGCCGGCGAGGAAGGCGAGGACGGCGTCGGCATTCGAGGGGGACTTGAGGTGGGAGAGCTTCGCGGAGGCCTTGGCTGCCTGGGCTCGGGTGAGGCCGCAGGTGCCGACGAGGTAGTCCTCGGCAGCGAAGCTAGGGTTTGGCGGAATGCGGGGCGCGGCGGCGGAGAGGAGGCGTATGGGAGAGACGATGGGATGGGTGGCGGACGGAGAAGGAAGGAGATGGATAAGGCGCCGGAGGCGGAGCATGGCAGCGCGGCGGCGGCGGCGGCGAGGAATTGGCGAGACTCGTGAGGAAGGAGAGGCCTTGTGGTGTGGCCCCACGTATCAGTCTAATATGTTATATTTTCCCCAACCGAGCAAAATCTACGACTTTTAAATTTGACGTATATGTAAAACGAAACTTCATCGTGTGTTTTAGCATAAGAAAATTTACCTTGTAGATGAAATGCAAAATAAATTATGAAAGAAGTTCTTTCCGCAAAAGTTGAGGCTGTTCATATCTTTTATAAACCTTCGTTTTCAGCAGGTTTACATCCATCCAAATCCAAGTGACTTACAACGTTACTAGCTTTTCCTTTAATTAGGCTCCTTTATCCGTAAAGACATCTCAACGACCGCGTGAAACTAAAAAAAATTACAATGCCGAAATAGCGGTTTAGCACGGGGCCGGTGAACTACTTTTTCAGGCACACTACCATCACCATCCTTCGTAGAAAGCAACCGATGGTTCTTGTATTTCTCTCCCATCTCTTTTGCTTTTGCTTCACTACAAGATCCCGCTTAGCTCTGAAAGCCCCAAGCTTTTGAAAGATGGACCATCCAAGCCAACGTGGAGGGCTGGGGCAGGTATCCACGGTGTAGCGTTGAAGATGCCCTAAGAGCTACCAACAACTTTTTTTGCTCAAATGCTATCACGTACACCATGGCAACGTTTCGCCCACCATGGATATCCAACGGGGAGCAGAGCTAGCTAGCGGTCACGAGGCGGCGCTCACGTACGCCATGGCCAAACTCCAAACTTGAGACATAAAGAACAAGCAAAAGTTAAAACTACTTCGTACAGAGGGCATCGACACCCTAGCCCATCTCTCTACACCAAGTCACCAACCGCAGGAGAGCCGACGACGAGAGAGACCGGATCTGAGAGCTTTCGACTGACTCTCAAGGGACGGTGGGGAGGAGGTTCCATCGAGAGGAGAAAAGAAGAGTCCAACTGAGACTGTATGCATCCGAGTTTAGGTGAGCATCAGTTTGATATGAATCCTAAGAGTGGAGCACATTTTTTTACTGATAAAGGAAGTTTTATTACTTAATAAGTTTAAGCACCGTTGGGTTCATGTACAGGGTGTTCCTTACACAGTGAGACATTTTCTTGGCTTTGGGCTGTTGGTTCCCTAGTTGGTATGACTCTGGATGTTGATCTTGTCACTCCGCGCAGCCGGCCTTATGCTGGGGTCGCTTGTGTGGTAAAACTCAAGGAGTTTGCTTTGTTCTTTCGCCGTGAGTCTGCTGATTTTTCTGTCAATCCCAATTGTGTTCCTTTTTTCTGGAGGCGGAAAGGGGATGCTATTGATGAAGGAGGATGGTGCAGCGGAGGATGCTCCAAGTGGAGCTTATGGGTCTTCCAGTCTTGGTGCTCCACAGACCACTAGCATGGATGTTGGTGCGACTTCTTCCTTGGGGACTATGCCCTCTGGTACGACGACTCCTACGTCTACTTCCTCTCAACAGCGGTCCTTGATGGTGATTACTCCATACAACGACAACCCACGCACGCCTCGAGGAAAGGGGAAAGGAGATTGTGGAGAGGATTCAACGATCTTCTCCGGAGTTGATGCGTTCTTCGGTTACAATGTCGGTGGTGGCTGTGGCGGATCAGCTGCTTACGGATGCTGGTATATATTTTTTATGCCAAATATGGCCTTTTTTGGAAACTAAATTCATATATGGCCCCTTCTCGAAACTATTTTTAAATTTGGCCTGTGTGGTCAGCGCCAACGAGGATGGAGCCCACCTTGTACATGTCGGTTCCATCCTCTCTGGAGCCGACGACCTCTGTTTTAATTTTTTAAAATCCTTAGAAAAATTATGGGAGTGAAACAGGTGACGCCGAACTACAAAAGTTCGGCTCCAACCTCTTTGGTACCGACCTCAAGGGGCTAGAATTGAAAATAGTTTTGAGAAAGGACTACACATATGTTTAGTTCGTCAAAATGGTCAAATTTGGCAAAAAATACCGGATGCTGTTGCTTCCGGCTCAGGAGAGGGGCATACCGGACCAGGGGAGCTTGACACAGTTCCCTTCTACTGTGACTGTGGCTGGAGACGTTGCTACAGTCGAGTCGGCTGAGGTTATGGATGTCGCCACTCGCCAGCAAGCTGGCGGTTCCTTCGGGCTCGCCTCGACGTGGACGTGGGGATGCCTCTACTTCACCTCTGTATCCCCAGGAGGGTCTTACAGACTATGTCGGTGGAGCACATAGCACCACAAATTCGTTTAGGTGACCATCAGTTTGATCTGAATGTACACAAATTGTGGACCGCTGAAAACGCTATGTTTAGTTATTTTTAGGCTGTTTATAAACGGGGAACATAATTTTTTGAGTGCTACTACATAGTTGAGGGCTCCAAAATAAATATCTCTTCTATGCATACACAAGAAGATAAGCGCACAAGCATGAAGGATTGGGACGTACAACCACCAAGCTACATCACGGGCTGTACCAAAAGCCCATATAGTTTTGTATACACACGTTTAGAGTTGGATGGAAACGCAGTTCATCTGAAAATCTACATATCAACGTTAGATACAGCACTTGATAAAGAAATATTGTCCATAGAATCAGAGTTTAGAGTACTAGCACAACATTCGAAAATCAGAGTTTAGACTATGACACATAACCTCGATTGATTCCGCATGTGAGTATAAACACAAGCTGAAACACAACGGAGATCTTTCCTCGCCTATTCCTACGTCTTTCATATTTGTAAGAAAAAAACTAACGTCGTCCACGCCAGCTGTGAGTATGAACAGGAACACAAATGAGAAATGCGTTAGTCCACCTTATTTGTGAACACAAATCGGTAAGATCTATTTCCTGATCTATTTCCACATCCATCACGTTGGACGTCTGTATAATACAACAGATTCCCCAGTTGACATGCCATATAAATGGGTTTGTCAACGGTAAAAAATACTTGCCTTATAAGGCGCCAGCCTTCTTTCCCATTCCAGACCTTCCGTGGACGCCAACATTATTTCCCTATTTAAACACACACATAGCCACGAGAGACTCCTCTCCTCACAGAGCAGCCAGCACAACTCTCTTCCCAAACGCAGCAAATCCTCCCATAGCCCGCATTCCATGGCCGGCGCCGGAAAGTTCCCGTCGCCGACCCCCATGGAGCTCCTGAGACCCTACTCCGCCCCCCTGCTGTACAGTGGCGCCGTGACGGCCGACGACTTGATGTGGTACGTGTGCCGGGTGTGCGGCAATACGTTCGATAACAGGTACGCTCTCATGGGGCACATGAATGCTCATCGTAAGCCGCCGCCAGTGGTCCGTCGTGCCATCCGCCTCTTCTGCGTCGACATCATCGTCGAAGATGGACCCGAAGGAGTAGCCGAGAAGTAGCATGCAGGTTGCAGATGAATCTATCGGTTGTATGAATCTATCCATTTTAAATCTTATAGAGTTCATGGCAGAGCATGCAGCTTTATAGCTTGCAGGTTTCAAGACAAATACATCAGTTGTATGAAATATTCTCATGGGATGAAGTTACAACAGCTTTTTGAATCGTGCATGAAGTAGACCCGAATTACAATATGAGTATGTAATACGTATCACTTATCTGATAATTTAGACTCGACGCGAGATGCATCAATGCATATATTCTTGTAAATGCATATTCGAGTTCTTTCTATAACGAAATATACATCCATATTGTTCCTTGTTTTCCAAACTAATCTCATGGGTTCCTTGTTTCCAAACTGATCTCCTGGTTGCTTGTTTCCTTCCCAGACAGAACCGAATCACTTTCCTTTTTTTGTCTTTGCAACCTGAGATGAAATGTCTTTCCCTTTTTTTTTTCCGTGAGGAGTGTGCCTTCAACCGGGCACGATGCGGGGTTTATTTGTGGGAGGGTGATGATGATATATATAGGGGGATTATATCTGGCGCTGCATAATAAGTTTGGGTTGAAATGGAGGGAGTAGAAAGTTTTAAGCTGAGGGAAAATATAATACTCCTCTGATCCACAAAAACTGTCGCGAAGTGTATAGGAACTTTGTACTCCGCGACATTTAATCTGAACTGGAGGTAGTAAATATACGTAGAGAATGGAGCCCATTATTCGCAACAAAAGGAAGAGAGAATATAGCCCATTATTGGTGTGGAATTCATCCGTTGCTCCCGGGTGCATGTGCACCCGGTTGAAAAAATCATTTTCCCAATGTAAAAAATATATGTAAAAAATACGCACATGTAGATCTCGCATGTACCAGCCATGTCTCGCAAGTTTTGTGGAAAAATGATTTTTCGTTTGGCCCGTGCAAAAAAGACAAAAATACGTCACATATATACTGCTATATAGCACATAATTTTTCTCTTTTTTACCGAGGCCAAATAAATAGCATGTTCGTCATGAAATTCATGCACGGGGTACATGTTTTGTAAGTCATGTACATGAAATTTTTGTTTCACATTTTTTGAACACGCTTTGACTTTTTTTTGCAATTCAAAAAACCGGGGGCACATGCACCCGGGAGCATTCTATTCACACTAATTATTGGTGCCATGAAATTTAACGATGGAGGCCCATCTCTACGTTTCTCCACACAACCTTGCACAGGTTCGCCTCGATCTCTCTCAAAAAACAAACAAAAAGTTTGCCACGATCCCCTTCCAACTTGCCGACGCCACCTTGCCTGTCTTCCCTCTCCACCGATCAGCGGCTGCTGACGCCCCACCACCAGCTTTCGCCGTCGAGCAGTACCTCATCGACACCCACGACCTCACCGGAGCCCAGGCAGTCAAGGGCCTTCACCAAGCTCTCCCACGTAAATTCCCCAACCAATCCGGACGCCGTCCTCGCCTTCCTCACCGGCCCCGACAACAGCTTAGCAGAACTGAATGAGATAATTGTATTGCAGTAGTTTGAGGTACATATATCGAGGACATTACGTGGGCAAGGAAGTGTCGGACGTCGGGGAAGTGGGATCCTAGGGATCAGGAGCTAAGCCTAGGACTCGGACATCCAAACGGTAACATATACAGTGCGTTGAACAGCCCCTGCAGTCGGAACGACGCTTGCGGCGACATTTAGACTGGCACACAAATCTTGGAATACACAGGTCAGAAGCCCCTTCGTAAATATGTCAGCGAAGAATTGAGAGCTGGTCCTGGTCGGCACATGAAGAACTCGAGCTTCACCGAGCCACACGATCACGAACAAAATGGAGATCAATCTCAACATGCTTTGTCCGCTGCTGCTGCACAGAATTAGAGGACATGTACATTGCACTCACATTGTTACAATAAAGCACAGTTGCACGGCGAGGTGAATGATGCAACTCCTGGAACAATTGCCGAAGCCAACAAGATTCAACCATACAATTTGCAACCGCACTATACTCTGCTTCAGCTGAAGATGGTTTGATAACAGGTACGCTCTCATCGGGTACATGAATGCTCATCGTAAGCCGCCGCCAATGGTTCGTCGTATCATCCGCCCCTTCAGCGTTGACATTGTCGTCGAAGCTGGAGACCCGAAGGAGCAGCCGAGTAGTAGCTTGCAGGTTGCAGATGAATCTATCGGCTGTATGACTCTATCCATTTTAAATCTTACAGAGTTCATGTCAGAGCATGAAGCTTGTAGCTTGCAGGTTTCAAGACAAATACATCAGTTGTATGAAATATTCTTGTGGGATGAAGTTATAACAGTTTTTTGAATCGTGCATAAAGTAGTTCCAAATGACGTATGAGTACGTAATATGTATTTCCTCCGTTTCATAATATAATCCTTTTTAGACTGCTAAAAATGATTATATTGTGGAACAGAGGTAGTATGATCTTATCTGATAGTTAAGTTTAGACTCGACGCCACATGCATCGTCAAACTATCCATATTGTTCCTTGTTTCCAAACTAGTACTACCTCCGATCCGGTTTAAGTGTCGCAGAAAACGAACTAGCTACGTACATACCTCAGTTCAGCTGGCGACAGTCTTTTAGGATCGGAGGGAGTATATGCATATTGGTGGGCCTCCATCGCCAAATTTCACGGCCCATTAAATTTTTACGATGGAGGCCCATCTCCACGTTTCTCCACACAAGATGCAACTCTGTACAGGTTTGCCTTCCAACTCAGGCACGAATCTCTCCCTTGCCGCCGTCAACTATGGTGCAATGGAAGAATCTTCAACGCCAATAGCGTTGAGATAGCCAGTGTGGTGAAAAGAGATGCAAAAAAAGGTACAAACGATCTCGGTGGGTGGTTCAGATGCAAATGCAACGATATTTACTCTAGGAGCCCGTCAGAGATAGCCGACAAATCCGCTTGCTCGCCGTTCTCTCACGTTGGCGTTGGAGAGGACATACCCTACCTTCTCCTAGACCTCCTATGCCGAAAACGATAACTTGTGGGTAGCAGTCGAGAACCACGAGCGATACAGAAGCGGATTGGTTGTGGTGTACACTCAGTGCTCCATTGGATCAAGCAGGGTTGAATTCCTGGTTATTTCACAAAAAAAAACATAGAATTCCTGGTTGAGTTGTTGGGGCTAAGTGTGAAAATACGACGTCTAGTTGCTATCCTGAAAATAAAATGCCATCCTGCCGTCGAGATCTCTCAGAGGTCCAAATTGTCTATAAAAACGTTGAATAAGAAAGGAAATGTGTATAAAAACGACTATTAATCTTATCATCATGAAAACTTACCATAGTCCCTTCCTATAATAATAGGGTAGGGATTATCTCTAGAGAGAGAATAACCAGTATGCACGGAAATGCAACTTTACGCTTCTCCGGGGCTGCACCATGCACCGGAACTAAAATCCATGTTGATTTATCAGCCTTACTTCCGAGATGGAATTTTATATGAAAACTATATCCGAGAAGACCAACACATTCATGGAGTTAGTTTTAAGGGAGACTAAGATGCCACAGATCTGTGCTGCACGAAGGGAGGGAGGGCCAAATGAAATTAAAACTACCAGACAAAGTAGTTTCAAGACATGCACTGGGGAGAATTATTGAATGAAATTAAAGAAGGTACTCGTCTAAGACATCACCGTTGAAGAGATATGTGGTTAGGGTTGAATTATCAGTTCGTGGGAGACGGTGCGCCTTCTTTTTGTAGTATACAATGGAGTAGGGTTTCATGTCTGTAGAAAAAGAGACTGTCTTTTTAGATAAGCAGGGAGTTCCTCTCCGGTTCCATTAACAGAGCAACAAAACCAGCATCCAAACCCATGTCCAACACGTACCAGCAAATTACATAGACGTTAACTAAACTATGACTAAAGAGATACAAACCTGGCCCTCCAGCCAAACTAGAGGAACTACGCACGCACCCCTAGCAGCAAAAACTTAGTACTCCTGCAACAAAATGCAGCCCAACGATTGCAACAAAAAAACAAGCAACAAACAATTTAGCTTAAAAGACTTCCAACATCACCAAATCCTCAACGCCTCTGTCACCCTTCTCACATCACCACATGAACAGCATCGTTCTCCTCTTGTTGACGTCTCAGGTACTTGAGGGATGCCCTGCCTCCATACGCCGAGAAAAAAGAGACTACAGGCATTCTACATGTACAAATTAACTGCATGACAATCGATAGGGCTTAAGACAACCACATCTGCTTGGTCCAGTTAGCTAGAGAGGTTGGGTCAGTAGGGACGGGAGGTGAAGGCAACGAAGGAGCTCGCGATGTGCGCCAATGGACTGCAGTGGTTCTTGCCATGCCTGATATTTGTGGTAGTTGACCTAGTCGTCACGCCTGAGGCGGCCCATCAGTTTCTCTGGTTCAAGCGGCTCCATCTACAGACGTACAGGGGTTCAGCATACAGCGGTCCTACTCGTGCTTTGGCCAGTATTCTCTCATCCCGAGACCTACCATTCCAAAATGATTTTCTACGTAAAATATGTTACTTTCTCATCCATTTGTGTCTCGGTAGTTACTTGCTTTTGTGTAGCCAGATGATCACAAAGATGCACATACCATTTTTATAACAGCCGGATCCAGCCAGTCCTTAGACATGACGGCTGGGTTGACCTTAACCACGGTGTACCAAGTATAGAGTTATAAAGTTTTTCATCTACTATGTGCACTAAATTTTAGACCTACCTTGATTTTTATTCTGCTTAGTAAGTTATTTTCATCCTTATATTTTTTTTGTAAATATTATTAGGGCATTATAAAGTTTGCCTATACCCTGAAACTGTGTTCAATAAAGATTTAGCATTTAAAAGACAGGAAAGATAACAAAACACACCATATATATTTTGCACATTATGGAATGATACATAGTTTACGCTAACAATATTACAAAAGAGTTAAGGAAAGCGATGCCTTCAGATGTCTCGAGGTTCAACAGGATTTATTTTTTGTATACCTTCCTGGATGAAACGGAGATAATATGACTTATCTGATAGTCTAGACTCGACGCCACATGCATCAATGCATGTATTCTTGTATATGCATATTCATGGGCCTTTTTAAGGATCTAAATATCCATATTGTTCCTTGTTTCCAAACTAGTCTCCTGATCGCTTGTTTCCTTCCCAAACAGAACAGAATCACATGTTTTCCCTTTTTTTGTCTCTGCAGCCTGAGATGGAATTTCTTTCCTTTTTTTTTTGCTTACTTGCCGTGAGGAGATGAGATGCGGGATATAGGGAGGATTAGATTAGGCACTGCGTAATAATTAAGTTGGGTCAAAATGAAGGGAGTAGAAGTTTTAAACTGGGGGAAATATATCTAGAGAATGCAGCCCATTAGGAGCCCATTATTCGCAACAAAAGGAAGAGAGAATAGAGCCCATTATTCGTTTGCCGTGAAATTTGACGATGGAGGCCATCTCCGCGTTTCTCCACACAAGACGCAACTCTGTACAGGTTCGCCTTCCAACTCAGGTAGGAATCTCTCCGCTTGGCGTATTTTTGATAAAAATGGCCTCTTGGCAAAACTAATGATGTATATGTCCCTTTTGTGAAACTATTTTCAAATCTAGCCTCTCGAGGTTGGCGCCGACCTTGTCGAAATGTATAAGGTCGGCGCTAACCTCTTTGGCGCCGACCTCGAAAGGCCATATGCGTCATTAGTTTCAGTAAAAGGTCATGTTTAGCAAAAAATACCCGCTTGGCGCCGTCAACTATGGTGCAAAGGAAGAATCTCCATTACCGCGTTTCTCACAACGGCAACTCGTGGGTAGCAGGAGGGGGTTGTACGAGTAGAGTCGAGAACCACGAGCGATACAGACGAAGCAGATTGGTTGTGGTGTACACTCAGTACTCCATTGGATGAAGCAGGGTTGAATTCCTGCATATTTCGCAAAAAAAAAAACAAACAATTCCTGGTTGAGTTGTTGGGGCTAAGTGAAAATACGACGTCTAGTTGCTACCCTGAAAAATAAAATGCCATCCTGCCATCGAGATCTGTCAAAGATCCAAATTGTCTATAAAAACGTTGAGTAAGAAAGGAAATGTGTATAAAAACGACTATCAATCCTATCACCATGAAAACTTACCATATTAAAGTCCCCACCTATATAATAGCTAGGGTAGGGATTATCCTTAGAGAGAGAGAGAGAGAGATATTAACCAATTTGCACGGAAATGCAACTTTATGCGGTTACCTCCTGGGCTGCACCATGCACAGGAACTAAAATCCATGTCAATTTATCAGCCTTACTTCGGAGATGGAAATCTTATATGAAAACTCTATCCGAGAAAACCAACACATCCATGAAGATGCCACCAGATCTTCTGCACGGAAGGGAGGGAGGGCCAAATGAAATTCAAACTACCAGACAAAGTAGTTTCAATACATGCACTGGGGAGAATTATTGAATGAAATTAAAGAAGGTACTCGTCTAAGACATCACTGTTGAAGAGAAATGTGGTTAGGGTTGAATTATCAGTTCGTGGGAGACGGTGCGCTTTCTTTTCGTAGTATACAAAGGAGTAGGGTTTTATTTCTGTAGAAAAAAGAGACTATGGGCATTCTACATGTACAAATTAACCGCATGACATTCGATTGGGCTTAAGACAACCACATCTGCTTGCTCAATTTAGCTAGAGAGGTTGGGTCAGTAGGGACGCGAGGTGAAGGGAACGAGGGAGCTCGCGATGTGCGCCCTGTCTGCAGTGGTTCTTGCCATGCCTGATATTTGTGGTGGTTGACCATTAGTTTCTCTGGTTCAAGCGGCTCCATCTACAGACGTACAGGCAGTGGCGGAGCTTCAGCAAAGCCTACCTGGGCTGTGGCCCGCCCAGAATTTCGTTATTCCTTTGTTATTTCTTACTGGGCCGGCCCAAAAACACTTCCAGTTGTACAGATTTGTTACTGTTCTTACAGGCTGGCCCGCCCAGGAATTCCCATGTAGCTCCGCCATATATTTGCACATTATGGAATGATACATAGATAACACTAACACTATTAGAAACGAGAGGAAAGCGATGCCTTTAGATGTCTCGAGGTCCAACGGGAGTTTAATCTGGCATACCTTCCAGGACGAATTATCTTCTAACAAACTGAATGAAGTGCAATGTATTGCTTGAATCAATAGTTACAACTTCACACATTTCAAACACGACCACAATATAGAAATATAATACAAATTAATCAGATGTCTAGAGGTCCAACGGGAGTCCCCGTATTATATACCTTCCAGGAGTAATTATCTGCTAACAAACTGAATTAAGTGCACTGTGTAAAATTAATGCAATGGATAGTTTACTGCATCAACTACTTACAACTTCACACTTTCAAACCCAGATACGATACAAAAATATAACACGAGTTAATTGGAACAAAACACAATTTCTTATTCATGTATTTTTAAACTTGAAATTATAGTTCATCATTATAACCTTGAGTTTGCTGCCAGCCCGCAGGAGTTCTATGTCTCATGCAACCAATATACGTTTAACACTACAGGAAAACACATAGTTGCTGACAACCAGAACCATCGGCAAACAAGAAATAACCGTAGGCAAACATGTATGCGACGGCTGTAGTAGGCTTATGGCCATCGGGAAACATGAGCCATCGGCATGCAGCGGTGTATGTATAGTTTTTCCCGGCCGTCGGTGGAAAAAATGATTGACGGTTAGGTGTGTGCCGACGGCATATGGTGTTTGCCGACGACTCTCCTCACATCCTCGTCGACATATATGTTGTTTGCCATATGGCTAGACACATGGCGACGACCGGCTCTAGAAAGCCGTCGGCATGTAGGTTATATGTCAGCTGCCCTATTTATGCCGACGGTTTTTCTTCAGCTCTCCGCATACCACTATATATGCCGACGGCCCAATAAAAAACCGTTGGCATACATAAAGCCGTCTGGAACTATGGGTTTTCCTGTAGTGGAGGGGAAACTAGACTGGCCAAAGCTACAAGCTTGTTTCATGACCATCTCTCCTAATAGACAAGCTTCATCCGTGAAGTTATCTGAATCGTCCATTACTTGATTGAAGCACATGTAGTGAACTTTTTGACTAATTTAAATTTTAAAAATAGTTCTGTGACAATACATGACAATTATATGTGTGTAGGACTGTACATTCGCTAGATTGAAGAGTAAGGAACAATATGAAATGAGTGAAAATAGATCAAGTAACACTATCTACACGTTATAAAACCATGCATGACATTTAAAAAAAATCACACAAATTAAATTGGTTCAAACTATTTTTCACATGTATTATTTTACTTATCATCACGGTTTTAGTGTCGATAGAACCATGTAATCAAAGTTTTCCTGCTTTTAGTATCTCTAAAACCATGCGAGGGACACCTTGCTAGTTTTACACTGATATGATTACACTTATAAAAAGGCAATACAACTTATGCGAAATTTGAACATATTGTTTGAATCCGCTACGGTCACCGTAGAACGCTTTCCTCGAAAGACCGCTCGATCGCAGCCTCTTGAGGGCAATGTATCGCACAAACCCCACACGCCGCCCTAGGTGGCATGAATGTTCTACTTGTAGTGGACACTGGACACCCTTCGTAGTGGGGGTCATCATTGGCGGGGTCTCCCTACTGTGGAGTGGGTTGCGACATCAATTGAAGAAGACTCTGCTGGGACCCTTCGTCGAACTTGCTCCAATAAGGAAAGAAGGCGGAGATATGTGCTGGATGGCAAAGACCTACAATGGCACGCACAGGTTGCCGCCAGCACGGAGACATACAACTCCAGAAGCCCGTGGCAGTGAGCGCAGAGCGAGGCGGACACAAAGACGCGACCGCTGTGCCGCGACATGCCTATGGGAGCAGGCCGATCTGGGCCATCGAGCACGATACTGAGCTGTAGTAACAAACCACACAGCAACAGCGTATGAGTTTCTGACACCTTCCATGCCTAAATGAACTTGATCTGTTAATCTAGCGGACGACCTCCCTTTGTTAACTATTGGACTTTCCAACATGTTGCTCTCTACTTTCTTTCTAGTGATTTGATGTGGGAGGGAAATGGCACACCATATTATAGGGGCTGGATGTGCGGCGTAACTATGAATGATCCCGAAGATACAATTATAAAGTAGGTGGATTATCTGACTTTGAATTTGTACTATTTAATACCTTGGTTGTTTCGCTTGCGAAGCTTCTATTATCGGAAAGGCCGTACCCTGTGCCAGTACATTTTACATAGAAAAACACGTGTACACACATCCAACCCACTTGCATCTTTAAAAGTACTGTCCAAAATCACGGAACCGGTAGAAGACCCTATAAAAGACCATGTATCGCAGTGGTTCTTGCCATGCCTGATATTTGTCGGGGTTGACGTAGGCACTCCTGACGCAAGCCATTAGTTTCTTAAGCTGCTCTATCTACATACGTACTGAGGTTCATCGTAGGAGTAGAAAATATTAAATCCCTAATTTTTTTGTTGTATTGTCATGATTCTCATGGGGTATATAGGGTATATATAGTGTTAGGGTAGATAGACTTGAAATGGGAGAAGGTCTAGAAGTTCTAGTCTAATACTAACTCGTATATGTATTCTATTCTAACGTTCCCCCTCAGTCGTAACGGGCGAACGTTTGCGACTGGATTTGAAGTCCTACGCATTCGTCGTCTTCTCCTCTCCGTCATCATCAAACTGCGTCTCTGATGGTCTCTCCTATCTTCCCTCCCGCAGTCACAGCGGGAGTGTCGTGGACGCAAGTGACGAGGCGGACGCTGTTGACTGGAGTTCTTGATTGTTGTAGACATTGTTCTTGATCTCGATGTCGAGATCGCCGATAGTGATGTAGCCATGGTCGTTATTGTCGTGGTTGATGTAGCCGTTGCGTCGGAGGCGCAAAACAGATTGCGCGGTTTTGGTCGTAGTCTTGGTTTTGTGCGGCGGCGGCATGGATCTTGATCATAATGCGGCGGCGGCATAGATATGCGGCGGCGTTGGGTTTTTTCCTGTGCGGCGGCAACAGAGATTTGCGGCGGCGTCAAGAATCTGCGGCGGCGGGTTTTTAACCAGGCGGCCGAGGTGATTGTGTGATCGCCCTAATAGAGCGCCAGGCTGCGGCGGCGGCATAATATGCGGCAGCGGCGAGTATTTGTGCGGCGGCGGCAGATTTCCGCGGCAGCGGCGGGTTTTTAGACGGCGGCCACAAAAACCACATGGATGTAGACCTTGGCGATGATTTTTTTTTTTGAGGACAAGGTGGTCGTACCACCGCTCGATTAGATAGAAGAGAAATGACCCAGTTTATAAGGAAAACCGGGTCCAAAAACCATACAATCTGTACAGGAGAAAACACACAGACGAAGCGACCCGCCGCCCACACGGCACAAGTCGGACAAACGCCACAACACACACCA
The DNA here is from genome assembly GCA_026929855.1 of Poa annua. NCBI lineage: Eukaryota > Viridiplantae > Streptophyta > Magnoliopsida > Poales > Poaceae > Poa > Poa annua. The sequence continues at coordinate 2,674,424 of CM049436.1, forward strand.
CCCGCTCTGGAGCCGCCGCTCCGGCGTAGCAACCAGATCGACCTTCGCATTGCCCGAAAGCGATCCAGTCATGGTCGACGAACCCTCTGCCCCCGCAGTCTTTATCCAGGCTGCCACCAAAACCACCAAGTTCCGGGGCCGCCGCCCCGGTGTAGCAACCAGATCGGCCTTCGCATTGCCCGAAGGTGATCCAGTCAGGTCGACCAACCCTCTGCCCATGCAGTCTTTATCCAGGTCGCCACCTAGACCCCCGCTAGACAACGGCTCCACCTCATGGAACCATCGTAGCGTGGGAGACCGAGACCGCCGTCTCGACGCACCTCCACCGTCCGGGGCCGCCACCCCGGTCATCCGCTCCCCTGACAACAGAACCGTCCTCCCCGAGTGCCGCGAGCCCATCACACCGTGAGGGGCAAAGAACTTCCAAGGCGGCGCCTCCAACAAGGAAACGACGCGTCCGTCGTCGCCGCCCGCCCCCGATGGAGCTTAGGCTTTCACCCGGAAATCTTGGCACCACCCACGTCGGGTGGGACCGAGCACTCCACCGCGACGCCCCCAAGAGGGGAAACGACGCCTAGAAGCGCCGCCGTCGCCGGCTCCGACGAAGTCGGAATAAGGCTTTCGCCCGGAGGTCGTCCCGACCGCAAAGCAAGGGAGCAACGCCACAGGTAGGGACGCTCTACCGCCATCCACCGAGCTCAACCATCGGCCATGTCAGCCACAGCGCCCATGGCCGCGGCCTCCATGCCGCACCACAGAGGTCTCCGTTCCGGGGCCGCCGCCCCGGCTTCCACGCCACCCAGTCGCCGTAGCACCTCGCGCGCCGCCCGCCATCACCCTCGCTTGGCCGAGGCCCAGATCGAGCCCGGGTAGAGCACCCGCGGCCGCACCTCCACGCCTCGCAGCAGTGTGCCCGCGCCGCGCCGCCCTCCGCCATGAGCCGACCCCCACGCCACGACCTGGCCGCGGCCCGCAGGGCCCGCCCCAGGCCCAGATCGAGCCCGGGCAGAGCACCTGCGGCCGCACCTCCTCGCCTCGCAGCCGTGCGCCCGCGCAGCGCCGCCCTCCGCCGCCAGCCAGCCTCCGCCGCGAGGCCGACCACCGCGCCCTCCATCATGCGCGCCGCGAGCTTGCCGGCAGCACACGCCGCGCCTGCGCAGCTGTATCCCGGCCGGAACCGTCGAGCAGGCGCCCCGCCGCCACCATCCTCGGTCGCGCGCAGCTTTGCCGCCGCTTCCTCCGGCGGGGGCGGAGCAGTGGTTGGCGGGGTGGACCTCCGCGCCGGCGGCGGCTGGGTTCCCCCGTGTCGCCAGGCGCGGGCGACGCGGGGGTGGGAGCGTTGGATAAGACGAGGTTGCACGAGTGAGTTTGCGATGATTTTTTTTTACGACGTAGAGCTCGACGAAGATCTTGCTAGTATGTGGGGTAGTCGTACGGCTTGATGTACTGACTTGGCTCGGTGTAGTCCTGGTTGATGCATTGCAGATCGTGCGGCTGGACGTTGAGACGGTGTGATGGTGCGCGAGAGGACTAATACAATACAAGCTTCATCGACCTCTCGCGGAGGACACAACCGCGATATAGAAATATAATACAAGCTAATCAGATGGTCCAACGGGAGAACGGGAGTCTCCGTATACCTTCCAGGACTAATTCTCTGCTAACATACTGAATGAAGTGTACTGTGCAAGATTACTGGAATGAATCGTTTACTTTGCCACCTAGTTACAACATCACACCAAAAATATAACACAAGTTAATCGGAACAAAATATAATTTCTTGTTCATGTATATTTTAAGCTTGAAGTTATATATAGTTCATCATAAAAAATAATTTACAATTAAAATTGATCCAAATTCGATAATGCATTCATCCTATAAAAATTTCAGAGCATAGATCAACTTGAACATATATCAATATTCAACTGAAGACCACAAAAATAAATATACCACAACAAACAAGCATCCTTTTGTCACTAAATATTATGAGTATTTTTATTTAAGTTATAAAAAAACATTGTTTTTGTAAAATAATATTTTCTAAATTGCTGAAATTCCTAGAAAACTTGGAGTTACTTGTGCTACTTTTGGATACTATTTGCTAATTTGTTTTGGAATATTCTGATTTTTTCTAACCATATGCTTATAGGGATTACATTCTTCTATTTAGTTTCCATTTGGTGAGATCTCCCCATGGTGGGTAGGGATTGAATTTTACAATACAGATCACTCCTATGAGTTTGGTGCCAGCCTGCCATGAGCTCTATGTCTCATGCAACCAACATTACAGGAAAAGACATAGTTGCCGACTGCCATAAATCATCGGCAAACAAGCAACAACCGTCGGCTAACATGTATGCCGATGGCTGCTGTTAGTGTCTATCAGCATACGACGGGTCAACAGTCGACAAACACGAGCCGTCAGCATGTGACGTTGTGCCATAGTTTTTCCCGGCCGTCGGCACGAAAACACTATCAGCAAAAAAAGTGACTGGCGGTTAAGTTTGTGCCACTAGGCATAGGGTTTTGCCCACGGCTAAGCAGTTGGCGACGGCTTGCCTGCCATGCTCGTTGACATATATGTTCTTTGCCAATGGCTGACTCTAGAAATTTGTCGGCATACAAGTTGTATGTCGGTGGCCCTATTTATGGTGACATTTTTTTTCAGCTCTCGGCATACCACTGTATATGCACACGGCCCGGATAAAAAACCATCGGCATAGATAAAGCCGTCAGAAACTATGGATGTCCTGTATTGGAGGGGAAACTAGTCCGGCCAAAAGTACAAGCTTGTTTCATGACCATGTCTCCTAATACACAAGCTTCATCGGTGAAGTTATCTGAATCTTCCATTACTGCCAACAACCTGATAATTTTACACTAATATGATTACACTTATGAAAAGATAGTAAAACCGATGTGAAATTCAGACATACTATCAGAATCGGCGTCACCGCAGAACACGTTTTTCTCGAAACATTGCTCGCTGCCTCCAGAGGGCAGTGTCCCACAAATCCCACACGAGGAGTGTTCTACGTGTAATGGACACCCATCGTAGTGGCGGTCATGATAGGCGGCGTCTCCCTACTGTGTAGTGGGTTGCGACATCAATTGTTTTTTTTTTGAAACGTGGGGCAAAAGTTTTGCCCCTTATATTAATTAAGAGAGGAGATTACAAGAAAGTAAATACGGTTACAAAGTAAAGAACTACTCTCGCGGCATCAAAGTGCCCAAGTGTTTGGCACCCGCGATAACCCACAACCGGGACTCCCTCTTGATTTTCTCTACAAGGACTAGGGGAGGCGAGTGGTTATTTCGGAAAACTCTCGCATTTCGCTCGTTCCAAATTTCCCAAGTGGTGAGCAAAGTTATGGACGCGACGGCCTTGCGACATGGGGTGGCTCCTCCCGTCATCAACAACCACCATTCGTTGATTGAAAGATTGGACCATGTGTTGGGTAGGACGGCTTGAAACCCCAACCAATCCCTTATGTGATCCCAAATGCGGCGCGTGTAGCGGCAATGCACGAAGAGGTGGGAGACCGTTTCCATAGTTTGCTTGCAAAGAGGGCATAACCCACAATTTGTCCAACCTCTCCTAGCCAACCGATCCGCCGTCCAAATTCGGTTTTGAGTTGCAAGCCAAGCAAAAAATTTTGTTTTTGGAGGGGCCCAAGCCTTCCAAATTGTCTTCTCCATGTGGGAACTAATAGTCCCTATGAATTGCATCTTGTAAGCCGAGGACGCCGAGTATTGACCATCATTTGTTAGCTTCCAAACAATTTCATCATGCACATCGGCACTGAGGTGAACATTGCTCAAAAGACCCCAAAGCTCCACAAATTGGGAGAAGTGCTCCATGGTGAAGGAGTCATCAAGGCGAATCTTCCCCACCCATGCATTGGCCTCCAAAGCCCTCCCAACCGACCATTTCTTCATGCTTGAGGAGGCAAAAATAAGAGGGGCGATGTTCATAGGTTTTCTTCCGGTAAGCCAAGGGGCATGCCAAAAAGAAGTCTTGAGGCCATTGCCAATGGTTATGGATGTTGCGGCGTAGAAAATATCCATATCCGCTTGGGAGCACGGGTTACCGGAGCCGACCCAAATTTTCGCGGGGTCCTTCCATTCCAACCAAGGCCACCTCAAGCGCAACGCCGTGGCAAACTTGTCAAGGTGGAGAATGCCAAGGCCCCCATACTCCTTGGGCCGGCACACCAAGTCCCAATTGACCTTACACTTGGCCCCCGTAGTAGTTTCCTTAGCCGACCAAAGGAAAGCGCGCTGAATTTTGTTCATGTATAGCATGGTGCCCGGCGGGATAATGAGTGGCGTCAAATAGTAAATGGCTTGGGAAGCAATGACCGCCTTGACATAGGCCGCCCGGCCGGCCGTGGTAATGAAGTTGCCATTTATGGTTGGGAGCTTGGCGGCACATTTGTCCTCGAGATGTTGAAAGTCCACCCTCTTGAGCCGCCTAACCGAGAGTGGTAGCCCAAGGTAACGCAAGGGAAAATTTTCCTTTTTAGCCGGTATGCCCTCAAGGACATCATCAATATTGACGTTGGCACACCTAATAGGAACCACGGAGCTCTTGTCAAAATTTGTGCAAAGGCCGGTAACTTCCCCAAAAGCTTTAAGGATGGAGGCCAAATTTCCAATGTCCTCTTTAAATGGGGCAACAAAGACCGCCGCGTCATCCGCATAAAGTGAGGTGCGCAAAATGGTACCCCTCCCTCGCAGCTTGTGGAGGAGGCCTTCCCTAGTTGCATTTTCCAAGATTTGCGTGAGGGGATCAATGGCGATGACAAAGAGGAGGGGTGATAACGGATCCCCTTGTCGAAGCCCACGTCTATGGGAAATGGGGGGGCCGGCCACACCATTAAGAAGAACTCGTGAGGAGGCGGTGCATAGGAGGGCGGCAATCCAATTCCGGAAGCGGCTAGGGAAACCCCGGCGTTGCAAGAGGTCAATAATGTAATCCCAACGAATTGAGTCAAACGCTTTGCGAATGTCGAGCTTGAAAAGGAGGGCCGGTGTCTTGCCTTTGTGGAAGCGCTTGGCAAGGTTTTTCACATATAGGAAGTTGTCATGAATGCTCCTCTTTTTGATGAACGCGCTTTGAGCGTTTGAGACAAGGTCGTTCATGAGGGGGCCAAGTCGGAGGGCAATCACCTTTGAGATAATTTTTGCGATGGCATGGATGAGACTAATAGGCCGGTAGTCGGGGACTCCCTCCGCCCCCTCCTTCTTGGGCAAGAGGGCTATGTTAGCGGAGTTGAGCCAATGGAAGTTCTCGGTGTGAAGGTTCCCAAAAAGATGCACCACCCTCATGACATCCCCTTTGATTATTCCCCAACATCTTTTGAAAAAGGCTCCCGTAAAACCATCGGGCCCGGGAGCTTTGTCACTTGGCATTTGATTTATAGCATTTTTCACTTCCTCCTCGGAGAAAGGCTCGCCAAGGTAAGTCAAATTTGGGTCCTCAAAAAGCAAATTGTCCCAATTAAAATCTCTCCCCCTAGCATCTCCACGACCAAGGAGCGATTTGAAATGGTTGTGTATGATCTCCTCCTTGGTATCATGATCGGTGACCCATCCGTGGTCATGGTTGAGGCGGTGAATGTGGTTTTTCCTTCTCCGAGAGTTGACCCTCATGTGGAAAAATTTGGTGTTGGCGTCTCCCTCTTTTATGTTGGCAATGCGTGCACTTTGCTTTTTCCTAGCCCTCTCCACAACGGACAAAGCAAGGACTTTCCTTTTGAGCCTAGCCCGAAGATCTCTCTCGTCAACCGTGAGTGTCCTATTTTCTTGTGCCTTGTCAAAATGCAAGATGACAAGGAGGGCGGCATGGATCATCACTTTGGTGTTGGAGAAAAGACCCCGACTCCAAGTGGACAAGGTCCTAGCCGTGTGACCCAACTTGTGGAAAAGGACGTGGCAAGGCTCAACATGGCTAGAAGGCTCATTCCACGCTTTACTAACAATCTCATTGAAACCGGGAACCCTAAGCCAAAAATTCTCAAATTTGAAGGTGCGAGGCCTACGAGGGCCACGGTCATCGGCAAGCATGAGAGGGCAATGGTCCGAGAGCGAAGAGGATAGAGCATGAAGAACATGGGAGCCATAGCGGATGTCCCATTCGGAGTTGCAATAGAAGGCGTCAAGCTTGCACATCGTGGGTGTGCTTCTCTCGTTGCTCCAAGTGAACCGACGGTTTTGTAGATGAATTTCCTTGAGCTCACAAGATTGTAGGGCAGCCCGAAAACGGTTAATTCGGCTACGATTGACATTGCGGTTGTTTTTGTCTTGAGCCCTTCGAATTTGATTGAAGTCGCCAACGACCAACCAACGATCACCACTTGGTGGTTTTTGGGTAATGAGTTCCATAAAGAAATCATCTTTGCGATTGCCCGCCGTTGGCCCATACACCGTTGTAATTTTGAAGTCACCCTCGTTGTCGTCGGAGTTGACGAAATGGACATTGGCGGATAGGCAAAACTCGGTGATTTGAACGTTGGTGACTTGGACGATCGAATCATCCCAAAGCAAGAGTATCCCTCCTCTAGTGCCCGTTGCCGGACGCTCGGCAAAACTTTTGAGACGGTTTCCGCCTATGTAGGCAGCATCAAAACATGACACAGATTGAAGCTTTGTCTCCTGTAGGCAAACAATGTGACATGTGGACGCGGCGATGGTTTCATGGACTGTGTCGCGGCGGTCTTGATCATTTAATCCCCTAACGTTCCAATCAAGAATGTTGAAAGGTTGTACTATCATTGGAAACTTAAAAACCCCAGCCAAATACATAACAGGACCAAGCAGTGCAGCCAAATACATAGCAGGATCCAGCAGTGCGACGAGACAAGTCTAGGCAACTGGTACATGCACCAGTAGACGAAGACAGCACCACCGTGAGCCAGAACCCAACAGCTAACAGGATTCAGGGGCTGGCTCACACACAAGCAGCAGTCAACAGGCACGACGGCTACAGCACAGGCAGAAGGATTCCTAACCCAGTACAGAACAGATGCAGCTAACATGATTAAACTAACAGGACTCGAAACAACACATAGCAGGAGCAGTCGATCAAACATCTGCAGTGCTCTCCCCTGCAACCACTTCCTCATGATCCAGGCCAGCAGCGCCGCCATGGCCTAGCAGCGCTTCATCCAGCTCGTCATCTTCTGCAGAGCCCACCTTGAATAGGGCGCGGAATGCACCCATCGCTGGGCCGGTCACCTCCTTGTCGAACTTCCTCGCAAATTCAGCCATGGCGAGCTCGGTGACGTTCTCTCCATCCTTGATGATCCCCAAGCCACGACACACCGCCGTCTCCGCCGCCTTCGCCACCGGCTTTGCCTTGCGCATCGCCTTGCAGCGCTCGCTCACGCGCCGGAGGAAGAACCCCGTGGTGCACGTGATGTCCTGACCAGCCAGCGTCAACCTCCTGTTTGCCGGGCGCCGCCGCGGCGATGACATGGGTGGAGAAAGGATGGGCTGTTGGCTGGCCACGAACAGAGACGCCAAAGGGTCGTCCATCGAGCCGCCCCTACCCTCCTCTTCCGCAGATGTCGGCGAGCGCCGCACCGGGTCGCAAGGGACAAAAGGCGGCGTCTGCTGCTCCGGCGTGGAGTCGAAACCCGGCGGACGGAGAGGCGAAAGCAGCGACGGGGGCGCGAGGAGGTCCAAGGCGCGATGGACGTCCTCCCTGGTGGCGGAGCTCGGCGTGAGCGTTAGTCGCGACGGAGTGCCGCTGCTGGAGCGCGTCAGCAGCACAAGAGGGAGGGCTTCGTCCTCCTTTGACTGCGACGAGGGCAGAAACACTGAAGTTGGCGAAGAACGAGGGTCCGGCGTGGCTGGTGGAGTAGCGTTTGCTCTGGCGCGACGACGGTTAGCGCCCGGCGAGGCGGACCTAGCCCAAGGCCGACCCCGCGGACGCGTCGCCGGCACGCCGTCTAGAGTGGCGCCCAACACAGCAGCACCGGAAAGCAGCTGCTCGCCGCCCCTGTTCCTGTTTCTGTTCCCCGAGCGGTCCCTGTCGCGTTGCTGCTCTCGATTCCGGTCCTCGTCCCGCCCGCGGTTGGAAGCAGAGCGGGAGAGGCTCCTCCGGATGGTGTCGCGCCATCCGCGAGAAGAGTTGCGACCATGCCGGTCGCGGTCGTCCTGGTCCCTGTCCCTGTCGTGGTCCCTGTCCCGCCTGTCGTGGTGCCCCCCCTGGGCGTGTTCCACCCTGTCGCGCACGGCGCGGTCGTCAACGCGGCCGAACCCCCAGGTGTATCTTGAAGGCGGCGGCGGCGGCTCGTCAATGGGGCCCGTCTGGTCCTCAGAGATGTCGAGGTGGATAATGCAGCGGCGCTGCAGCCCTCGCCGGCCACGCTCGCGGACGCCGGGAGCGGCGCTCGGGCCGGGCAAGGTGACCCGCCTCACACGCGGCACCTTGCTTGGGTGCTCAACCCAAGCCCAGAGGCAGAGTGCCTTGGTATACTCCCTTGACTTGCAGCGCGGCTCGATGTAGTCGAGGGAGCAAGCGCGCCCAATGACCTGCTGCGCCGCCGTGTCGTTCCAGGCGTAGAGAGGCAGATTCTCGATGCAGAGACGCACATGATGCTGTAGGTTCACCTGCTCGGCGTGGTCCTCGAGCCGCCACGGACGAACCTGCACACGCAGAGTGCCGAAGGGGAAATCATGGCGCTGAACCACGGCGTCCCGGTGATGAGGATGGATGAAGCGGATCATGTACGGCTCGGGGAAGTGCTCGGTGACGCAGACGTCGTCCGGGTCCGCGCCTGCGATCGAAGCCATAGCCCTATTCATGGCGCCCATCGCGTCGCGCGCCGGGGGACGGTCGAACCACGCGTAGGCAGCGCAGGTCAGGAGGGAGGTGGCCTCCGCGTTCATTGCGGGCGTGGAGTGGATGACGACGAAATCCTCGTCCGGCCGTGCTTCTTCATCGCCGCGAGCCATGGCAGGCTGCGGTGCGTGCGGGCGCGGATGGCCAACCCCACAAGCAGCAGGAGGCGTGGCAGGCCGTGCGGGGCGACGAAGGGCACGAGGAGCAGGTGAAGCGGTGGACGGGCTTGGCGGAGGCTCCGGTGGATGCTCGCAGAAACGAGCTCGGTGGCCGGAACGGAAGCAGCGGCGACACTTCACTGGGTCCCTGCACTCGTTGGCCCTGTGCCCGTTCCTCCCCTTGTATAGGCAGTGGAAACATCTCCCCAGGAGCCAGGTTGGCGGAGGTGGGCGTGGAGCATTAATGGCGGCCAAGTGCCTTGAAGTCGAAGCCCCGCCGCGCGGAGGATGGGACGGCGGCGCATCCCGTCGTCCTGGTACTGCAGCCTCGAGCCCCTCCCCAGCGCGACTTGAAGATGGAGGCATGGGAGGAGCGGGTCGGGCGGAATTGAAGACCTCGCGCCAGCGCATCCATCCCCCACCCGCATTGAAACGGCCCGCAGCACGCCCAGGTGACGTCTGCTGCCGCGTAGGGCGAAGGAGCTCGGGTGGGGTCTCAGGCACGGTCTCGCTGCCGGCCGGCGAAGCGCGAGGCGGAGGTGAGGGCAGCACCGGATCTGCAGGAGTGGAGGAGCCGGAGATTACCTGGGGCACAAATCCTTCAGGGATTTGGCTCGGTGGTGGAGGTAGCGGACCAGGTTGAGCCGCAGCGGCGGCGTGGACAGAGGGCGGCGTGGCCGGAGTGGCCGGCGCCGGAGTGGGAAAGCGGGCCGGCGGGGGCGCGTGGGAGCACCAGTCCTGCATCTCGCCCTCACGGTCTAATTTTTCGATCCCCGCCTCCGACATCAATTGTAGAAAACTCTACTGAGGCTCTTCGTCAGGTTACATGTGCTGCATGGCAAAGACCTACGATGGCACGCACAGGTTGCCGCCAGCGCGGAGGCATTCAGCTACAGAAACCCGTGGCGGTGAGCGCAGAGCGAGGCAGACACAATGGATAGACTGCTGTGCAGCGACATGCGTATGGGAGCAGGCCCATCTGGGTCATCGAGCAGGACCATGACCTGTAGTAACAAACCACGCAGCAACAGCGTACGAGTTTCTGAAACCTTCCATGCCTAGCTGTGTGAACCCTTAATCTCCACCCCTAATCACAGCCATCGATTTGCTTTAAAATCCGTGCTACATGTTTTCCCGGAAAGCACCGGAGCATTTCTCATGCATTATAAAGTAGGTGGATAATCTGACCTCGAGTATGTACCACTCCCTCCGGTCCGGAAAATGTGTCGCTAGACATGAGCTGGGCAGTACAATTTTCACGTACTACTTCCGACACATTTTTAGGATCGAAGGTATAGTACTAAATTACTTGGTCGATTCGCTTGCTCTAGATTCAAACTTCTATTGTCCGAAAGGCCAGCCTGAGCCGTGTTTTCATGCCAGTAGACTTTATATAGAAAAACACGTGTACACATCCAACTCACTTGCATCTTTAAAAGTACAGTCCAAAATCACGGAACCGGCATGTAGAAGACCCTACAAGCGATAGGTGGTCATCTATATGTTACTAGCATTTACTTTTGTTATGTTTGTGCACATTAGAATATAAAGTATTAAAAATTTATTTCTTGCACCATTGTATAATACTGACTACATCCGGAATTTATTTTATTTTCGTGAAACTCGTAAATGTATGTTTGGATTTTTTAAATAACGGGATAACTGAAACTCAGGAGCATGAAATCACCTCTTGAGTTTTAATTATGATTTGTACTACTTCAATCCTTGAAATTGCTTTAGCCTCACAATTCGACTTTGATCGTAATGGATTGGTACCAATATTTTTTTTTTGGATGGAGGATTGGTACCAATATTAAGTCCTAGACAAGCGGACCTAATATTCACAGCGGTACCGTAACAATGAAATTCTGTCGTTCTTTACTGAGATTATATGAGCCAATGCCAGAACAAATAAATGGCATTGTTGTGGGAGCTTGTATTATTGCAGTGGGGAATGTTCCGTATTGACTCCTATAGTACTCGGCGGGTTGATAAGTAAATTCATGTGGATCTTAATTTACCCGTCTGCCCACCTAAACCGGAGGCGCTTAAAGATGCCCTGATAAAATGTTTAAAGAAGGGTTGTTTCACTTGTTTATGGTTGAAGCTGCCATTGTTAAAAAGGCTCTGCGCTGTACCAATATGAGCGACTTATGAATTATATATATGTTATGAACGTTATACCATTGAATTAATATCCGGATCAATTTTTAATGATATACTTTTGTACGCCAAGTCACAAGTGAATTATTGGTTAAATTTAAAATATTGAAAACAAGAATGCAACTTGCATTGGAACGAAGTAACTGTGAGATACCGATTTGAACTAACTCGAGATAATTACCATTTTTCGGGTAGAATTGTTGTTTAGTGTTCATATTTAGAGAGTAAAATACGATACTTTTTTTTTTGGAAACAAGGCATTTTTTCCTATTTCATTAATTAAGAAGAAGCTTAAAGTTATAATCATTGCCGAAGCCCGGCAAAACAATTACTCTCGCGGTATGATGCTACCCAAACACTTAGCCCCCATGGATACCTAAAGAGCGGCATTCCGCTTAGTGGACGAGATTACAAGGTGCCTTACATATGAATTTCCTAACTTATTTCAGATCAGCTCCACTGATTACATCATTATGCGTTACAGCAGTTCCTCGTCCTTCTTTATTAAGAAACGAGGAGAAGGGCAAGCTGACGATGGCCCAACGCTTGATGCACGTAAAATTGCAGTGGCTATATTGTTGTTGCCGGTATCAGCTCCAATACCACACATGTTTGTAGAGCTCAAGTAGTAAATGATGGATACGTAGCTAGACCTCAATTCTTGATGTATCCCATGTCCACAAGACCACGCCCATGCAAAAATAGGACGACGCGACAACTCAACATTTTGCTCCTCGCACATCTACAAGTTTCATCCATCACAAAAATTGCTTTCCTATCTAATCCGAGAGGTTCTGTGTAAAGGTGCACGGCCATCATGTCTTCTTGTTCTTGACATGGCACACAAGATTATAAAGGCCGAAGATACATACCTACAGACGACCGTACATTAAAGTGGAGATTCTGAGTAGCAATAAGAGAGGAGATTCTGAGATCTTTATTGCATTATTTCAGTTTGTACAGCCGTGCATAGTGACAGTGCTTCAAATGTGGCTTGGAGCCCCACTTTATATAAACCCTCGCAATGCAACTACACCATATGCTCTTAACTTGCAGGAATACGAGAGCTATAACACGTGGAATAGAACAAATTTGGCAGGATGGTGCCTATAAGTCGGAGAGTGACCAAACACAAAAATAGATATCATCATCCAGAATATAAGAAATTTAACATTCGATAGAAGTAGGAGGCATCAGGACGATGGAACATACTTAAGGCCTTGTTCGGCACGCGAGTTTGGACCGGTTTTTCGGTGTAATTTCCCGGCCCATCTGAATGCACCACAAAACACTCCAGCGATGTTCGGCAGGCCGGGTTTGGTAGGGCTGAGCCCGGAAAACCCCGTGGAAACCGAGTGAATTCGAGTGACATCGAGACGCGAGGGGGCAGTCACGTTTTGTACAATTATTAACATTATTACGGTGAACAAAACCATGTATCATATATGATACAAGGATTTTGTTGAATGCGAGAGATCGCACATTTAGTAATAAACTCACGCTTCCTCCTCGATCTTCAAATCACAACTATATTTTTTTTAAAACTTAAAATCACAACTAGATTAATAAGAGATTGGACACTAATAAGAGAGGGACTAGCCTTTTGTGGAAAGTGTGCATTGTGACAGCAACAACAAAGTAACAAATCTCGACAGCTAGTCCGGAAATTTGGCAGAGGAGTTCATTGCACTGTCCCGCGCTTCCCATGACGCGATCGATGGAGACGAAATGATACGTACATCGTCGTGTCGGATGTCCGAATGATAGAGGGAGGAAGAAATATTCATGCGATGCCCCCAGGCTCTGAGGATTCACGGCACCAAAAACATTTTTGTCATGTTGAGAATGCTCTTTATGCCTTAAACATGCACCTCGCGAGCATGGCATCATCGTCTTGGTTCCGCAATTTGTGATCATGGCTTTGTTGCTTATACGGCTGACACTTCTTGCTTCATACTAACAGCGGGCTGATCTCACTATGTATCCGTTGGTCTACTTTGATGACATTGCTATGATTAGTTCTTCTCTAGCAGCTATTAAGCCTATAGCCTTCTATCATTGGCAGCGGTTTGCTATCAAGGTTTTCAAATTAAATGTTGGATCAATCTTTTTTTTTAATGTTGGATCTAGGATGTGAGGATTGTGTTGAATGCCGCACTCACATCCTGATTCGTAAGATTATATTTGAAAAAAAAAAGCTCACACTAGATGTGCTTAGAGAGATGGCACAACATTTAGTTGTGATTAATACCTCATCCTGTATCCGATAAGGAGGAGTAGTTCACGCACGCCGTCGAGGAGTTGGCTGTTGTACATCCTATAAGGCTGCAGTGATTTGACGGCTGACGCAATCACGTTACTAAAATTAGTCTCGGGCTAAAATTATGCACACAACGATACTTCGGTTCCGGATGCGGCGTAATACTAACTAATAATAATAGGAATCAAATACATAATTAAACTATAAATTAGACATGCATTTTATCTACTCCAGACTCATTGACTAAGTGAACCACATCTACACATATGCAAACTAAGTAGCTAAGTTGAGCGCAAATTGCACATAAATCAAACAAATTTCCACATAATTACTCCTAAACTAAAATCCACAAATCTCTCTACTTTTAAAGCATGAAATTAGCAAAACTACGAATAGATAAAAGATGATATGATAAAGTTGCTAACCTTTTAGAACCGCCGGAGAGTCTCCAAATCTTCACAAATCACTCCAAATATTCACAAATGGCTCCAAATCGTGTGAAAAACTCGAGCTCTCTCGGTGAACAACAACAATGGCAAATGCAATGGCTAGCTCGGGGAGGGGATATATATAGGGATGTTTTTAGCCCCGATTGATGTATCAAACCAGGACTAAATGGGGTGGAAACTAGAAACCCTTTAGTCCCGGTTTGTGTATCAAACCGGCAGTAAAGGTCCCTCTGGAACCAGGACGAAAAGTGGCCCTGCCCGTGCGTGCGTCCTAGCCGTTGGAACAGGGACTAATCATATCGTTAGTCCCGGTTGCAAGCACAAACGGAACTAAAGCTCCAGAGGGCTCTGAACCAAATGTCTGTTTTCTACTAGTGTAGTCCATCTCGTCTTCTTTTTTCCCACTCAGGGCGCGCTTGAAATCGTTCGACCGGAACCGGAGGAGAGGGAGCGGCTCATGCGGCACCAAAGCGATTCATCGTGCTTGCTTACACCTAAAAAATGTTAGGAAAAACGTCTAACTAAACTTAAACTTGTAGTTGAAAGCTAAATCGAAACTTAATTTTACAATCCCAAAATTGGCACTCTGAATTATCAAATCCCTATCTATTTTCAACCTTAAACCTATTTGACTTGTAGTCAAACCTAGGTTGTTGACTCATACATGGCAACCTCATTCTCTCTCACAATCCAAACGGATCTCCTCCATTTTATCTCGATTTGTTGTCGCGTGCGTGATTACCACTGGAATAAATCGACGAAGGCCTGCTTGTTATCTAGCCTGGTACAAATAATCAGCCTCGTATCTGTATTCTGTGCGCGGCGGCCGATTGGCTGAAGTACATACGTAGCTCTCTTTTTTTGCGGGGGGAAGTACATACGTAGCTAGCAAGCTAGAATGCCAACTTAATTCAGAAAAAAAGGTAAGATTTTCAGCAGCCCCCTGTGCGCTTGACCGAGGTAGAAGATAAAGTTTTCGTGAGGAAATCAAGAGAATACCGATTCCGTGTGAGGAAATCAAGTGAATACCGATTCCGTATTAATCAAATCTTTGACGGTGGGTCCGTATTGTCACCGAGAGTAATATATAATATATATTATCCGGGTCTGATTTGTTGCTTCCCGAGCCCCGACTCACCAAACAGTTCTGAAGTTTAAGATTGAAAATAGACCGTGATTTGATTGTTCAGAGTGTTAATTTCGGGGATTATATGTTTGGGGATTCGATTTAGCTTTCAAGTTCAAGTTTTGTTTTGAACTTTTTCTAAAATATTACACAGCTTATCCAGTCCTATCAATTTTCCCCGGCTCGATGTTGGTCACGTGCATGACGCGATTGCAAAGACGTGGATGGCACGCACAGCTACATAAGTGAGTCGCGACTGCTGTGACGCGACATGCGTATGGAAGCAGGCTGATCTGGGCCGCCCTGTAATAGCGAACCACAAAGCAACATCGTATGAGTTTCTGAAAGCCTATGTGAACTCGATCCGTTAATCTAGCGACCTACATTTGTTTTCTATTGGAATTTTCAGCATGTTGCTCTCAACTTTTCTTTCTAGTGATCCGATGATGGGAGTGAAATAGCATACCATATTATAAGGGCTGAATGTGCAACGTAACTATGAATGATCCTGAAGATACCATTATAAAAACTAGTAGAAAACGGACCTTTCATACAGAGCATTAGTCCCGGCCGGGTTGGAGGCCGGTACTAATATGGCATTAGTACCGGTCCCAACGGTTAGTTCGGCCGGGGGCATTAGTACCGGTACGTGACGAACCTTTAGTACCGGTACGTGACACGAACCGGTACTAAAAGTTTTGCGCCAGGCTGGGCCCGAGCCAAAACTTTTAGTACCGGTTCGTGACATGGACCGGTACTAAAGGTACCCCTTTAGTACCGGTCCGTGTCAGGAACCGGTACTAAAGGTTTCGGCAATAAATATCATGTTTTGAATTATTTTTAAAAAATCCACATAAACTCATTTAACTAGTCGAAATTAGGTAGAAATCAAGAACACTTATAATATTTTGGAATTGCCCATCAAATGTGTACTAATCTTTGTGAAAATTAGTTGGGTGCCATTTTGCATCATAATTATTATACTTGGTTCACAAAAAAAGGTCATTTTTGGCACTTAAAAAATGGAAAATGATATTTATGAAAATAATTTGAAGAATCCCTTTGGCATGATTGTTTCCTATACCAATATGCACCTATTTGTGGAATATGAGATCTTTATCACAAACTATGCTGTGGAAATGACCATAACTTTATCATTTGGCTTAGAAACTTATATATGTTTATAGCTGATAGACCTTTCTGTGAAGATTTATTTGGAATTTTTTTCAAAAAACAAGTTTATCATTTTTTATAGCAACTAGTACACATATAAGGACCCCATGCCAAAGGATTTCCTTTTTTGAGGTGTTTATCACTTTATATCATTTTTTTCGTAAGATCGATCAAAACGGTCGCGATGACTATTCAACGAAAGAGGTAAGATTTTCTAAAATTATCAATATTTCTGTGATATAACCAATAGTTGTGCACCTTAAAATGATTTTTCGTAAAGATTCAGACCAAACTATCAAACAATTGTAGTTCAAATTTGAATTACTTTCGAATAATCGGCATAAACTTATTTAACTAGGCGAAATTAGGTAGAAATCAAGGAAAACCTAATACTTGGGGATTATCCATCATATGTGTACTAGTTTCCATGAAAATTAGTTGGGTGCCATTTTGCATCATATTTTTTGTACTTGGTTCACAAAAAAAGGTCATTTTTGGCACTTAAAAAAGGAAAATGATATTTATGAAAATAATTTCAAGAATCCCTTCGCATGATTGTTTCTTATACCAATATGCACCTATTTGTGGAATATGAGATCTTTATCACAAACTATGCCGTGGAAATGACCATAACTTGATCATTTGGCTTGAAACTTATAGATGTTTATAGATGATAGACCTTTTTATGAAGATTTATTTGGAAATTTTGTCAAAAATCAAGTTTATCATTTTTCATGGCAACTAGTACACATATAAGGACCCCATGCCAAATGATTTCCTTTTTTGAGGTGTTTATCACTTTATTTCATTTTTTCGTAAGAACGATCAAAACGGTCGCGATGACTATTCTTCATCGAAAGAGGTAAGATTTTCTAGAATTATCAATGTTTCTGTGATATAACCAATAGTTGTGCACCTTAAAATGATTTTTCCTTAAGATTCAGACCAAACTATCAAAACAGTTGTAGTTCAAATTTGAATTACTTTCGAATAATCGGCATAAACTCATTTAACTAGGCGAAATTAGTTAGAAATCAAGGAAAAACCTAATACTTGGGGATTATCCATCATATGTGTACTAGTTTCCATGAAAATTAAATGGGTGCCATTTTGCATCATATTTTTTGTACTTTGTTCAGAAAAAAGTCATTTTTCGCACTTAAAAAAGGAAAATGATATTTATGAAACAGTTGGCGGGACTGATGGAACAGTCATGCGAGAAGCAATGAAGCTAGTATCACAGAACAGCCGGGGGCTTGGGAACCAGCCGTGCCTTTTGGATCTCCATAAGGCAGAAGATCCTGATATCCTCTTCCTGTCGGAGACTAAGATGGACGAGAAGGAGATGGAGTGGTTCCGTTGGAGACTGAATATGCCAAACATGATAGTGGTGGATTGTAAGGAGCGACCATTTCTTTGCAGATGACTCTCTAATTGTTATGAGGGCAAATGTGGCTAGTGCTCAAAAGCTCCAAGAAATTCTTGCGTTGTATGGGGGCCAGTCGGGCCAAATTATCAATAAGGAAAAGTCTGCAGCTATGTTTAGTAAAGGAACCAAAGATGGAGTCAAACAAGAGGTGTTGGAGTACTTGGTATTCCACGAGAGTCACGGAATGTACGCTATCTAGGTCTATCGGTCTATCGGTCCATCTTGGTGCATCAAAATCAAAGGAGTTCCAATACTTAAAGGAGAGGATATGGCAAAGAATCCAGGGTTGGAAGGAAAAGTTGTTGTCAACAGCGGGCAAAGAGATAATGATCAAGGCGGTGGCTCGGGCTATACCCACCTATGCCATGTCATGTTTCGATTTAACCAAAACTTTGTGTGATGAAATTAGTGCGATGATATGCCGGTATTGGTGGAATGCACAAGATGAGAAAAGTAAGTGTCACTGGATTAGCTGGGAGAAACTTCCTCGGTCGAAGGAAGATGGGGGTATGGGTTTTAGAGATTTGCACATTTTCAATATGGCGAGGTTGGTAAGGCAGGGATGGTGTTTATTGCAAAATCCTGATTCCCTTTGTTGTACGGTCCTGAAAGCACTATATTTTCCGAACTCATCTGTTCTTGAAGCCACGCCAAGACCAGGGATCTCATATACTTGGAGGAGTATATTACGAGGGGTCAATTTGTTGGAGGAGTATATTACGAGGGGTCGATTTGTTGAAAGAAGGGATAATTTGGCGTGTTGGTACAAGTGACAATATTGATATATTTAGGGATCCGTGTGGATCCCATTTGGTAGTACACGTCGTCCTCGCACTTGGACGAGACAATTAAGGTTAGTGATCTTATTAACCAGGATAATTGTACGTGGGATGAGCAGTTGGTGCGTGCAATATTCCAGCCAGATGATGTCAAGGAAATTTTGTCTATTCCTCTTCGGCCAGACATGGAAGATTGGGTGGCTTGGCATTTTGATTCCAAAGGTGTGTTTTCAGTTAAATCAGCCTATGGTCTGGGAGTTAGTCTGAAGGAGAAGCGAGGATGTTGAGCTACTGGTTCTTCATCCACTCATGTTAGCGGTAACACGCTCTGGAAGAGGATTTGGAGCTTGAAGTTGCCGTCTAAAGTGAGAATATTTATTTGGAGGTTGTGTCATAATAGCCTGCCAACACGTATGAATATAAAGAGAAAGGGTGTGGAGCTGGACACTCGATGTCCGATGTGCGCCAGGTTCGACGAGGACGGTGGCCATCTGTTCCTGAAATGCAAATTGGTGAAGCGAGTATGACGTAGTTTATTGGTTGAGGATGTGCGCCTGTCACTCCTTGCCGCCCCTTCTCCAATGGCCATGTTCGAGATGATTTATGATCAGTCAAGTGAAAGGCGTGACCTAATCCTTACTCTGCTTTGGGACTGGTGGACAGCCCGCAACAAAGAAAAATGCAGAAGGGAAGGATCGCAGGACCGAGGAAATATGTCATAAAGTTCAGAGACATATCCTGGATTTCGGTCTGAAAAGCCTAGCACCCAACCCCAGTACGTCAGTCAGTGTTCCTCAACCCCAGCAGCCAAAATCTTGGGCGAAACCACCTGAAAATTTTGTTAAGGTAAATTTTGATGCTGCGTTTCTTCACAGCTCTCGTGAAGGAGCCTGGGGATTCATAGCGAGGACAGATTCCGGCCAATTTGTTGCAGCAGAAGCAGGTAAAATACCCAACGTCAAGGATTCCCTACAGGCTGAGGCGGAGGCATGTGCTGCAGCAATGGAGGGAGCAACAGCTATTGGATTGCATCGAGTGGTTTTTGAGTCTGATTCACAGACTATGGTGTCCGCTCTTCAGTCAAGAAGTTATGAGCTTGCAAATATTGGTGTTCTGCTAAAAGAAGTGCGCAGCGTTTGTATCGGCTCTTTCGAGTCTTAATCTTTTTGCTTTGTTCCTCGTAGCTGTAATATGGTGGCTCACTCCCGTGCCCAGTTTGGTCTGCATGCTGAATCTGCTTGACGGGATGGGAAGGTGATGCCCCAGTTTTTGTATCTGGTTTAGTTGCCAGCGATTTTAGCTGTGCACGTTGAGTAATGGGAATTCTATTTTTTTTAAATGAC
This sequence comes from Poa annua, assembly GCA_026929855.1. Lineage (NCBI taxonomy): Eukaryota > Viridiplantae > Streptophyta > Magnoliopsida > Poales > Poaceae > Poa > Poa annua. Next base: position 2,694,155 of record CM049436.1, read on the forward strand.
TAGAAAAATTAGTATTATCAGTGAAATATAATCATGTGTGTCCAGCATTTCATTATTCTCTTCGCCCACCTTGGTGTCATCTTCTTAAGGACATGTATCTGAAGAAATATTCTATTGTAGGAAACTGATCTATTTAGAAGTTCATAACATTGTTCCTGTAAATATGTTTAAAGGAAGCATGTACATAGTGAATATTAACTCAAGCCTCGCAATTTTTTCTGTACTTTTTTGTTCCAAAGTTTTTCAACAAGAGTGTTCTAGTAGAGCTGTGGTCTTTTATTTACCATTGTGATTGCCATTGGTTACTGGAATGGCATCCTTATAGTATAATAATTCTTCAAGGTTCTGTCAATTGGTTTGCTTTGTGCAATCTGGAAAATTCTTATCTGGTTCAGAATTTCATTCAGTTTTTGCTGGATTTTCTCCAATATCTAGCTTCATTCCAGCCGAAAGGTTATGTGCTGATTTTCCAACTATTTCTTCTCATGTTGGACAAAATGCTATGGCAGGCAATTACCCCATGTCATGTTTGATACAGTTTAGTTTGTACCTACACGCAAGAGTTAAATGGCTGAAAGGAAATTGTATGGTACAATTTTAGGTTATAATCGTGATTACAATGGTCAACCTGGATTTTCTTCACAAGGTTTACAATTGACTTAGGTCTGGTTTATGAATGTGAGCTTGCCTTAATTTCCAGTTCACTTGTAGTTGATCCTTTTCTAGTTGCGTCAAGTTGCCTGGTGGCTGACTACCCTGCCGACTAACTGAATTTAAGCTGCTATTGCTACTATCCTGCTACTTTCAGTGCTGGGGCTAGCTAGGTTTGCTTTGTACCTGCAGTATGGTCAGCAGATGATAATTAATTAATTTGTTCATCCACCAGCACCATCAAGTAGGACTACATAGTCAAACAATACATGGGAAGGAACTACTAGGCAGATGATTTTGTTAGGCTGGAACGTGGAATTCCGCTACAGAATCCCCATTTAGCGCGTGTTGTTATGCTGGAAAAGAACTGCGAGCACCGTTGTTGCGAGGATTGTTCCACACCGTTGTTCTTGTGATGTTACCTCGTCAGACAGTTTACAAAACTGCACCTCCTTGCAATGTTCTTGTGATGTTGTCTGCATTCTTTATGAAACCTGTATAATCGCTGGTGCTTAAGGCTCTAGTTCTCGTTCAGTTCTGAATTATCTATGCAAGACGTTCATCTTGAAAACAGTATTTGCAAGCAAGCCATCTATTTTTCCTAGAACCGATGAGATGCCTTCAGTTGGAGTGAAGCAGACTCGCAAGTATTGTTATCTACAACATGTTTATTTCTTACACTTCTCCAGAGACACCATTTTGGGACAGAAATGTGATTTGAACGTAACACATTTATCCAGGAATTTACTTACAAGAGCTAAACAATTAATACTCCCTCCGATCCGTTTTATTTGTCGCTAGAAAAGAACTGGGACAGTACAGGTCGGTAGTATAACTGGCGACAATCTTTTCAGATCAGAGGTAGTAATAATAATCCCCATCTTAACTCAAATATATCATTTCGTCTCTTACCCTTTTTAAAGAAATACGAGAAAAATCACCGTAAAACATGCAAGATGTAGCAGATGTCCTTCAACACAGCACCGATGTCAGACCTATCGCGCTCACTGTCAGCAACCTGTCTACAAAGGCTGGGCCATGGGCCACCACACTGGCAGCAAGATGCAGAGGAGACAGAGGCCAATGGAGCGACCACAACGAGGCGGCTTCGGCCGAGGCTTGGCTAGGCGCGTGTCGGTGTGTGCATGTGTTGTGTTGCCAGTTTCTCCTTCTTCCTCTTCAGATCTTCATTGGTTCCACCAATGTTCTTCTGAATCCAAGCTTGTAAACTGAATTAGTTGTCAATTGAGCAATATTGCTAGAGGTATCTTACACTCATGGTCGCCGCTGCCAGGTCGTTGGCGTCTATCTTCAAGACAGTGGTATGGTTTATTCCCAGCTCAGCCGCCTTCAGACACCTGTTCATAATTGTGCCAGCAATATCAAGCATGTCGGCGCTTCGCTCCAGCTCCACCAAACCCCAGACTTGCTATATAGTTGTACCTTGAAAGCCACTATCACAGTTGAACTTGTTCCTTACGCATCACCAGACCTAGAGCAGGACTCAGATCCTCAGTTGCAGCTCATGATCAAAGCTTCAACTGCCTCTTCAACTAATCCCTTCCCTGTTCTGCACTTATTAGGATTGGAAACAAGCATCTTCCAGGTCGAGGCAGCTCACATCGACAGGCCATCCTACTTCATAGGAAGACACGGAAGAGCAATGCAAGCCAAAGCAAAACACAACCAAGCCGGGCTTCATCTACCAGATCTTGTGCCACTGGAAACTATAGGTCTTTTTTGTGGGTTCGGGTTGATTGCAGCACCCTCTCATCTCAGTGCCGACCATATAAGTAGACTTGACAGCCAACATTCCTCTTCTGTCTGGAGTTGACGTGCAAACCTCTCCAACACTTGCCTCAATTCTCATATCACAAGTGTTAGCCAGAGTGGATACTGAGTGTGCAACCTTAAAATATAAATTCAGCTATTAAATCCACAATTTGAACATCTAATTCTCCCACAGACGTTCAAGACTCATCCACAATTTTTGCATATTCTCAATCCTCATCGAGGAATGTAAAATAGAATTGTGGATTAGTGCTGCAGAAATTTTAAAATTTTAACAGATTGGAAAATCTTGTGACACTGAAAATTTAGCAATATAAGAGACTAAAATCATTTCTTATTACCTCCTTATACCTAATAATATGGATATACCCACCTAGAGGCATGTTGCCATCCCAAATTAAGATTGCATGGGAAGAGCAAACATGTCTGCTCCTCATGTATTACTTGGAACCAACTCTTTCAGTCGATTATTGCAAGCATAGTAGCCTATCTTGTGATTAATGTTATGCAACCTTTGGAAATTATATCCATCAATGAGCCAAACATAAGCCATGAATCACAAGTATCTTTCATGAGTTTTAGCAGGGGATATTTTGATTCATAGATTAGAAAAGACTGATATATTCTGGTATGTAACGGTAGACTGCATAGTTCCCTTATTGAATCTTTAGACACATTCTATTGCATCACTGAAAACATCAATTTCTAGTCATGTAACGGTAGACTTATAATACTGTTCAAAGCCACAGTTAACAATCTTTACGAAATAAATAATGTAGTTTTGTGATGAGATACACCATCAGAAACATATACATGTAGTTTTATGACGAAATATTACATCTGGAAGCACTGAATTTGGAATAACCAATTCATTGTTGATCATGTTTTAGCCCAAATATCTTACCTTTTCATGTTTGAAAATTTTCTCAATGGAAGTAAAATCAGCTGCAGGATTTAGGAACAAAATGGAACCCAACACAAACATATTTTTTAAGCATAATCTATATATATAAAGCTGAGCTTCAGATATGATACTGCATATGATGGAAAACGAAAGGCAGTGAACTAAATATGGGAACATAAATTTGGAATCGAAGCAAATCCTACTGATACTGGAAAACAAGGCAGACCAATTCTTTTGCTTTCTGGTTCTCTGGGTTCTGATTTCAAATAAAAAAAGTCTACCACACATCCATTTTCCATTATCCTTTTCAGAGATCGTATGCACAGCTTTCTTGTCTCCTGAATGATAACATCACCACCTCAGGGTACAAACATTGAATTATAACTTTCATTAGGCATTAGGAACCAGCAAACAAGCATGTGGCAGATATAATACATGAGGAAACAGCAATCTAGTAAGGCAAAAAAAAAAGGACTAATGTGAAATACTAGCTTGCTAGGAATAGTGAGAACTCTGTCATGCCATCCATACACAGTTACCAATTTTCATAGTTCTATCTTGGTTCATCTAAATCTGAAACGAATCGGCACATCACCTCTGCAAGCCGCGGCGTAGTCTTCAGCAAGGTGCGGTGCAGATTCCTTGTGAGGACAGATGAGCTTCTCCATGAAAACATTCTCCCTCATCCCAATAATTGTAAAGTAGCTCCGGTCACACTCTAGCAATCCATGTTCCTTAAGAAACTTTACAACATAGTACCGGGGCTTCATCCGGCCTTCCAGGCTATAACTGATTATTACTGGCAGCCTAGCAATGTACGCGGGTTCCAGCCCCACCTCGGAGAAAAGGAATTCTGATTTGCTCTTCAGAATTTCCTTGGACAATTTCAGCACCACTGGAGACTTACAAACAGCAATCCGCACCTGAGCATCGGACCACCTAAACATGTTCTTCAGGTACTCCAGTCTGGCTGCAATCTTGTCCTCGTTGAGGAACGCGACAGCACTAAGCGCTCGCTTGAACATCCCGGAGCCACGGGGCACACCTAGATCTTCGGCGCACGCTGCCCTCGCCCGGAGACACTCTGGTTTGATGGCAAGTACCCCTCGCCCCATTTTGCACAGAGAGGCAATATCGGAAGCATCTAGCCCGCACTCCTGTAGGAATGCAACATTGGGTTTGATGACTTTGACCACCTTGTCGTGGCTTGATGCGAGGAGACCCGAGCTATTCTTGAGAACTTGGGCAAGGTTCTCCATGGAGCCAAACAGCGCCCGCCAATACGGTAGGTTGGAGACGATGGCCCTACGGCGGAATCTGTGGGGGGCGAGCGAGGCAAGGCGCGCGACCTCGGCACGCGACAGACCGACGTCGGTGAGCCCGGCGACATTGGGTGCCAGGGTTTTGTCCACGCCGGCGCAGAGGAACAGCGGGTCCCTGGCGACGAGGGCGGTGACGTCGGCGCTGGAGAGGCCGAGGCCGGCGAGGAAGGCGAGGACGGCGTCGGCATTCGAGGGGGACTTGAGGTGGGAGAGCTTCACGGAGGCCTTGACTGCCTGGGCTCGGATGAGGCCGCAGGTGTCGACGAGGTAGTCCTCGACAGCGAAGCTAGGGTTTGGCGGAACGCGGGGCGCGGCGGCGGAGAGGAGGCGGATGGGAGAGACGATGTGATGGGTGGCGGACGGAGAAGGAAGGTGATGGATAAGGCGCCGGAGGTGGAGCATGGCAGCGCGGCGGTGGCGGTGGCGGCGGCGGCGGCGAGAGTGTGACTCGTGAGGAGGAGATGCCTTGTGGTCGTCTGGTTCACTGTCCCAAGTGGTGTGGCCTATACCTGGCCATCGGGCCGGCCCGGCACGGCACGAATAAATTTAGGCACGGTATGATTACGGCCCGGCACGCTAGGCCCGATAAGCTAACGGGCCGTGCCCGGGCTGGCCCGCGTGCCTGAGCTCAGCCTCCGGCACGGCACGGCCGGCACGATTATGGCCCGACGGCCCGGCACGGCCCATTAGGCACGGCAAATAAATAATAAAAAAATTTAAAAATATGTATACATAGATATAAAAATTCAAAAAAATAAGTAAAAATAGGAAAAAAATCTAAAAAAATAAAAAAAATTAATCGTGCCGTGCCGGGCCGGCCCGCGTGCTTCAACCTGAAGTTGGGCACGGGCCCGCATCGGGCCGGGCCGTGGCACGGCACGATTATATTCGGGCCGTGCTCGTGCCGGGCCAAATTGACCGTGCCTCGGGCCGGCCCGTTTAGCACGGCCCGTTTGGCCAGCTATAGTGTGGCCCCACGTAGCAGTCTCATACGATTCGATTACGATAGGCCCCACTAGATTTTCGCAAAACGCTAGTTTTTGAAGTCAAATATTTAGAAATGAAACGGAAAGTGTCTCTGGCCAAACTTTGTGCAAGAGTATATGCATCCATCTAGAGTTTGAAAGTTGAAACACGAGACTTTCGGCACTACGTCGTCCTTCACCTAGGTCGACATGACACCGCTTACTCTCCCTCTCCAACTACCCTTCTTCTAGCCGTCGAAGAAGAAAACCCGCATGGATGAAGGGAATATGCCCTAGAGGCACTTAATAAAGATAGTTTATTAGTCATATCCCAATTGTTCATTATATGTTTTATACCATGCTATAACTGTATTAAGCGGAAACATTAATACACGTGTGGTAGATAAACAACCAGGTTCCTAGTAGCCTCTACTTGACTAGTTCATTGGGCAATTGATGATCGAGGTTTCCCGATCATGTGACATTTATGTCAGTTGACAATGAAGTCATGTCGTTGGTAGAACGATGTGATGGACATACCCAATATTTGTAGGACGTAGTCATTACACCTTCGACCGTGAGATCTACTCTTATTGCTATTCCTGGAAGACACTTTGATTGCATCCAACGTCATATTTATATAGTGTGACAATAAAGATGTCCCTCTCGGGTGTCGGAGAGGGGTAGTTGAGACGAGGGGTCAAGAGCGGGATTTGCCAATCCGTATAGCCGGATAGATACTCTAGGGCCCACTCGGTGAGATTATGTCAAATGAGTTTGCAAACATGTGACTAGGTCACCAGCTGACATAATATCATAGACGAGTAGAAGATAGTGTTGTCGGTAACGAGATCATGCTAGGTATGGAGATATCTATGAACGATGCTCGGACACGCTAAGTATCGCTATGGCAAAAGGTTTGAGACTCAGACGTCCAGGTTCGATAGGTAAAGTATTCGTTATCTCGCAGGGATTAATTCTGGGTATCCTCGGTCCACGAATTAGTCATTGATCGGAGAGGAGTCTCGATCATGTCTGGTGAGGTAATCGAACCGCTAGGGTAGCACGCTTAAGGGGAGTCGACATTTTACCGGAAGAGAAAAATAGAGAAAGAGAGACCGGGAACGTCCCGGGAATGGTCCGATGGAGATCGGGCAGCGACGAAATAGGTTTCGGAGCTAGAATAAATTATATATATATTATGTTTGATATTAATTAGTGTAATTAATGATTAAATATGATTTTATATATTTATTTTCGAATTTTTAAAGGCTGATTTCCCTAAATGGGCCTTCTAGTGGAAAGAAGGCCCATGAGGGGGGGAGAGTCCCCCCAGGGCTTCGGATTGGGGAGGGCCGGCCTAGGTGGGCCAAATGGGGCCCACCTAGGGCCGGCGGCTCTCCTTTGGCCGGCCAACCATGTGGGGTTTAGTCCCACATGGCTTGGCTGGCAAGGGAGGCAGCCCCTTTGCCCCTTTATATACGTGGGTACCCCTGGCCTTTTAATTCATCCAATTAATTCTCGATTTCTCCTCGATCTCGTGATTCCCTTTGTCGGAGTTGCGCCGAGGAGGATGAGAGTTCTCTCTCCACCATAGCCCGCCGCCGTGCTGCTGGTCTTCCGGTCCCAGTCTTCCGCTGCTCGTCCCTGGATCGGGCCCGGAGTTCGTCGGCTTCACCGTATGTGTGTGACTCCCTGCGAGGCACCACACTTGGGGTGCTGGAGGTCTACTTCCTCCACATGGCCTCGAGGCCATCGTCGGTTTTATCGCCGGCACTGCTGCCCGGCGTCATCGCCACCATCGTCGTCATCATCTTCTTCGTCGCGCCAAGTTCTCCGCGACCTTGAGGTCGGCTACGGCGTCTACGTCGTCAACGCTTGTGCGGGAGCGTAATCCCCGCTTTTCGGTCTACAAGAGGTGTGTATACCGACCCCCCCTTTGCGTACTACTATATCTGCATAGAATAGATCTTGGCTAGTTTTTGGTTATCGCGGTTAGGAAAATTTTTGTTTTCTGCCTGCGATCCCCTTCAGTGGTATCAGAGCCGATCTATGCGTAGATATAGCTATGCGCTAGCTTCACCCGTGTTTTACACGGGGACATCGTTCTTATTATTTGCTACCCTCTCGCGTGCACTTGCACTGCCGGCAGCATTGAGTTGATGAAGCGGCCCGGACCGACCTTACGCGTACGCTTACGCGAGACTGGTTCCACAACTGACATACGGCTGGTTCCGTATATGTGGCTGGCGGGTGTCTGTCTCTCTCTCTTTAGTTGGCTTTGCATTTTCAATGGAGGGCCCGAAAGGGATACATAAATATGCAATTATTTGATCGTTGTTGTGGTCATAGGTTCGTAGGTATGAAGCGGTTCTATTTACGACAGCCCCAAGCCACGTAAAATATGCAAAAGATAAAGTAGAGGCGTCTAACTTTATTTTGCAGGGGCAATGTGATATGGTCAAGGTAGGTTTATTAAATTGTTTATGAACTGTTGGCGCGAAGGAGACCATCGGCGCAAGGACCATATCACGTCGCATTACATTTTGATGTTTTGTATGCATCTTATATTGTGTGATTATATATTAGTATATATTAGTTACACGGCGGTAGTAATATGAGATGATCCCTCCAAAATACCACTAGTGTTCTTCCTTCGACGTGCACCACCAAGAAAGTTCTACGTTATGAGGCAGGCCGTGACGATCGGGTGTCAGACATATCGTCGTTCGCATACAGTGGGTGTAAGCCATGTTGCACGCGCGTTCGTTGAAGGTTATTGTGGCGAGCCTAGCATATGCAGATATGGCCTCGGAACACGGAGGCCGAAAGGTCGAGCATGAGTCACAGAGTTGTTGTGATTGACAATTGTCTACCCTTGAAGTTGTGCTGCCGGCTCTGACGATGAGGGGTTGTGCAATGGATGGGGGTCGTGTAATCGCTTAAACGACCAGGAGGGATGTTCGTTTGAGTGGGAGTTCGGATAGTTATTTTCTAAAATACTAGAACTCAAAATATAATGAACAAAGTCTGTTTTGCAAACCTTTGTAGATATTAACCATTGTAATAGCATCTTTCAAAATTAGGCGCATTCCTGCGATTGAGAAACTTAAAAGGTTGGGTCCAAACTTCATAGTTTTATACTTTAGCTTGAGGATACTCCTTGTTTAAACCGTTAGCTCTTTGTGATACAATACCCGCTAGGAGATAAACCCGGAGATTCCGCTAACAAAAGATAATTTGGATTATCAGGTTTTGTGCGGATGATATCATCATAGTCCAGTGTATGCTATGATCTCTGCCATAGAGAACCAACGGTGGGTACGAGTTATTAGATCGCGAACATATGAGATGGTCGCTAAACTCGGGGTACCCCTAAAGTTGGGTTGATGAAGTTTATCAGTACGTTGACTGATTGTCTTCTCAACCAAGATGGAAGAGAATACACACATTGAAGGAGCATGTGGCAGTCATACTTGATAACATTGGTTATACTTGATGACATATGGTCATACTTGATGAACATTGAGACGCCTCGCTCAGCTCGATCACTGGATGACAGACGTCGTTGCCAAGTGCAAATGCTATGTCATAGATTATGTCATGCAAGGGGAATCGTTCACCTTCATGGTTCTTGATTACGTTGGAAGTATCAAGAAGATGAAACAGATCGCCGGAAGTCATCAATGATGATGGTGTATATATGATATACATGTTATGAATGTTTTAGCTAAGCAAGTACTCGCAGTAGTGACTAAGTTTTGATACTAGTCATGTTTTATGAAAACCAGGTTTACTGCTTGAGTGGCTTGAAAGGATGAGGCGACATTGCGTGTTGATAATGGCAGACAAATTGTTGTGATGGCCATAGACACTCTCCCTCTAGATCTACCATTTGAATAAATTCTTTATGATCGCCTGTTAGTATGATCGTTATAAGTGTGTCTCCTCTAGCGAGACAATTGTTCATATATATTAGTGACAAATTCGTTGTCCTATATTTATGAAGTAATGATCATATGCCGATTTGAATTTAGATGGTAGAAGCTCCCACATTCATAATATCAATGCCAAAGGATACAAACTTAATAGAGACACCACATTTGTGTGGCACTACCGTTTAATTCATGTCAATGTTATAGTCAATGAATTAGCTCCATATCGGATGGATCTACAAGTTCTTAGATTTGATCTTTTGACACTTGCAAGATAACTAAGACACCGTTTTCGGAAAACGGGCATATAACTTATTGATAGTCATGCATATAGATGTATGTGGTTCAATGAAGTAATTGACGGGTAGTGGAGACCTTTATTTCGTGAACTTCGCTGAACGTTTTGAGTATGACTTGTTGAGAATCGTGCATATGGGTGTATGTGAATCAATGAAGTACTTTAACGTGAAGCGGAAGTGTTTATTTCATAGACTTCATGAATATTCCAAGTAGATATATGAATATCCACTCAGGGAATGTTGGCCTGAAAATTTTGATTCGATCAAACAAGTTCAGAATGAAGTAGGAAATAAACTTAACAAGAAAATCAAATTCCCGCGATACAGATCGAGGAAATGAAGATTTGAGTTATAATGTTGGCATATCATTGGAAGACTTGTGAGAAGAGTTCCACAAATTACGTCGCATGGAACACCATAGTGTTGTGGTATGTTAGGACGTCGTAATCGCACCCTATCGGATAGTGTGTGCTAAATAAATCTCTTACCGAATTATTGTGATCATTGGAGTAGTATGGTAGAAACATAACATTCACGTTAGATAATAGGGAAACCATTTAAATCCATGAAGACAATACCATATGAGTGATGGCGTGGCTTTTAGCCTAGATTGTCGTTTCAGCAATTTAGTGTTTTGATGTGATCAAACCTAAAATGGATTAATCTTTGTAGTATACCGTACCTAAAGAGTTAGTTGGGTACATGTCTCACGACATAGGCAAAATCGTTGCCGGAATATGCCTTGCAAAAGAAATAGTTTCTTGTCCAAGGGTATAAGTGAGAAAGAAAGTAGAGCAAGACAAAGTTGATGAACTTTCTCTCCAGACATCAGAGTGGCGCAGCGGAAAGTGTTTTCCGGTGTCATGCTCCTCAACTTGAAAGAAGCTGATGATTAAGATCATGATGCTCTGAGCTCATACTAAGAACGTAGGCGTGCGAGGTTGTGTTCCACACTGTGTGGTACGACAATCTTGTTATGAAGGTCATATTAATGGAATATGACGGACCTACGAACTACGAAGAAGAGATGGTAAACCTAAGTCCGAGAAATGGCTATGAGTCATATATGATCCGATATAAAATCCATATACGATTACCAGGTAATGACTTGGGAGATCTTCTTGATGGCATCTAGGCTATTAATGGAATATGGAATTTTATGAGAGAATAGACACTGATAAGGATCGATTTGTCGTGAAACAGTTCCGACAGATTCAAAAGTTGACCACAACAAGATTTGTCTCAAGTGGCGAAGCCTAATTCTATTCGGGGTCGTTTAGCAATTACTATAATTTCAAATTGAGAAATTGATAGATGGATAAGGAAACCATGTTTCTTAATGGTATGATTAAGAAAGAGTTGTAATTAGTACAATGAAATGGTTTGATGATCCTGAGGATGCTAAACATGTATGCAAACTTCAGATGTACATTCATGGGCTGAAGTAAGCATATCGGAGCTGGAATCTTCACTTTGATGATGTGATCAAAGGATTTTTGGAGTTGTCCAAAATAGTTGAAGAAACTAGCATTTACAAAGAAGTGAGTGGGAGCAAAGTAGCTTTTCTTGGTCTTATATGCGGAAGGCATATTTGAGTGGGAGCTAAGTAGCTTTCCTTGATCTTATATGCGGAAGGCATATTTGAGTGGGAGCTAGGTGTCATTCATGATTTTATATGCAACGACATATTGAATGACACAGATCCTCTAGTAGAGTATAAAGGATTATTTAAGTGATTAAATTTTCTATGAAAGGAGTTAGGAGTATTAGGCATCCGATTTATAATTGTATAGATCGTAAGGGGCTTAATAACATTAGGTCGGAATATTTGCTAAGTTAAGATTCTGAAGTGTTTCAGAATAGAACAAGCGAAGAAGATTGTTCTTGCTTGTATGACTAGGTAAAATATTAAGTTTATCTTGGCATTTTCAGTGATAGCTGATGAAAGAAAAGGGATGTTCGACATCCTCTATGCCTCAGACATAGATTCTATCAGACTGAAAGCTCGACTTGGTGTGACCTACGTTCTTGGTTGAAGAACGGGTTCTAGAGTGATCCTTGTGTGGATCAATGAACAAATGTTAAGTATTTTCTTCAGTGTCTGTGAGAACTGAAGATATGTTTTCTGTTAAAGGGTAAGAGTGGATAGTCAAACTTGCCGTAAAACGGTTACAAGGATGCAAGTTATGACACTGACCCATACGACTAGAAATCTCATATAGGAGATGGCCTTTGTTTTGAAGAAAGACATGGTTAGTTTGCGAATTCGCATATGAATGCACTGTCGCATAATCTTCATAGGTATGGAAGTATATGGCAACTTCAGAAGTAGCTAGTATGATTGGACTGAGTCTCACTCCATCGACTAAGATATATTTCGCCGTTATCGTGAGATACGGGATGATGTCAAACCAGGTGACATAGAAGTGTTGCAAAACACATATAGATCTCAATGTGTGAGATCTGTTGACTGTATTCCTCTTCCATGAAGCAAGCATGCAACAAGTTGCTATGAGTGTTGAGCTTTTACCAAGTTGTAAACTAGATTAAGTGTTACTCTAGTGCAAGTGGGAGACTGAAGGGAATATGCCCTAGAGGCACTTAATAAAGATAGTTTATTAGTCATATCCCAATTGTTCATTATATGTTTTATACCATGCTATAACTGTATTAAGCGGAAACATTAATACACGTGTGGTAGATAAACAACCAGGTTCCTAGTAGCCTCTACTTGACTAGTTCATTGGGCAATTGATGATCGAGGTTTCCCGATCATGTGACATTTATGTCAGTTGACAATGAAGTCATGTCGTTGGTAGAACGATGTGATGGACATACCCAATATTTGTAGGACGTAGTCATTACACCTTCGACCGTGAGATCTACTCTTATTGCTATTCCTGGAAGACACTTTGATTGCATCCAACGTCATATTTATATAGTGTGACAATAAAGATGTCCCTCTCGGGTGTCGGAGAGGGGTAGTTGAGACGAGGGGTCAAGAGCGGGATTTGCCAATCCGTATAGCCGGATAGATACTCTAGGGCCCACTCGGTGAGATTATGTCAAATGAGTTTGCAAACATGTGACTAGGTCACCAGCTGACATAATATCATAGACGAGTAGAAGATAGTGTTGTCGGTAACGAGATCATGCTAGGTATGGAGATATCTATGAACGATGCTCGGACACGCTAAGTATCGCTATGGCAAAAGGTTTGAGACTCAGACGTCCAGGTTCGATAGGTAAAGTATTTGTTATCTCGCAGGGATTAATTCTGGGTATCCTCGGTCCACGAATTAGTCATTGATCGGAGAGGAGTCTCGATCATGTCTGGTGAGGTAATCGAACCGCTAGGGTAGCACGCTTAAGGGGAGTCGACATTTTACCGGAAGAGAAAAATAGAGAAAGAGAGACCGGGAACGTCCCGGGAATGGTCCGATGGAGATCGGGCAGCGACGAAATAGGTTTCGGAGCTAGAATAAATTATATATATATTATGTTTGATATTAATTAGTGTAATTAATGATTAAATATGATTTTATATATTTATTTTTGAATTTTTAAAGGCTGATTTCCCTAAATGGGCCTTCTAGTGGAAAGAAGGCCCATGAGGGGGGGGAGAGTCCCCCCAGGGCTTCGGATTGGGGAGGGCCGGCCTAGGTGGGCCAAATGGGGCCCACCTAGGGCCGGCGGCTCTCCTTTGGCCGGCCAACCATGTGGGGTTTAGTCCCACATGGCTTGGCTGGCAAGGGAGGCAGCCCCTTTGCCCCTTTATATACGTGGGTACCCCTGGCCTTTTAATTCATCCAATTAATTCTCGATTTCTCCTCGATCTCGTGATTCCCTTTGTCGGAGTTGCGCCGAGGAGGATGAGAGTTCTCTCTCCACCATAGCCCGCCGCCGTGCTGCTGGTCTTCCGGTCCCAGTCTTCCGCTGCTCGTCCCTGGATCGGGCCCGGAGTTCGTCGGCTTCACCGTATGTGTGTGACTCCCTGCGAGGCACCACACTTGGGGTGCTGGAGGTCTACTTCCTCCACATGGCCTCGAGGCCATCGTCGGTTTTATCGCCGGCACTGCTGCCCGGCGTCATCGCCACCATCGTCGTCATCATCTTCTTCGTCGCGCCAAGTTCTCCGCGACCTTGAGGTCGGCTACGGCGTCTACGTCGTCAACGCTTGTGCGGGAGCGTAATCCCCGCTTTTCGGTCTACAAGAGGTGTGTATACCGACCCCCCCTTTGCGTACTACTATATCTGCATAGAATAGATCTTGGCTAGTTTTTGGTTATCGCGGTTAGGAATTTTTTTGTTTTCTGCCTGCGATCCCCTTCAATGGATCTAATGGAGCGTGGAGTGAGAGTGCCAATGATGTGGTCGGCGGTGTCGGATGGTGTGTTGTGGTAGGCGGGTTCGGGTAGTCGTGGCTGGCTATGGTTCGGACCCTCGCGGCGCGACAACCCCCTCTCTGTATGTCGATTGTGGCACCGATCTTATGCTGGCGCTTCTCCAAGCCCTAGCGGGCCTTTGAAATGGATGGGGCTCGATATAGAACTTGATGGTTGCCATTGCAGGTGGCGGTTGGCGGTTGTCAGGTTGGGGTTCGCCGTTCAGGCTAGGGTCTATCTTGGGGTGTGGAAGGAGAGGCCCTCTCACACTCTCCTTCGGTGGTGGTCGGTGGTTTTGGTGTAGGGCGGAATCGAGCACATGGTGTCAAAATGGCAGCGCTCGATGGAGGGCTACACACATGGCTCGCCGATTGAAATGGATGGGGCTCGATATAGAACTTGATGGTTGCCATTGCAGGTGGCGGTTGGCGGTCGTCAGGTTGGGGTTCGCCGTTCAGGCTAGGGTCTATCTTGGGGTGTGGAAGGAGAGGCCCTCTCACACTCTCCTTCGGTGGTGGTCGGTGGTTTTGGTGTAGGGCGGAATCGAGCACATGGTGTCAAAATGGCAGCGCTCGATGGAGGGCTACACACATGGCTCGCCGACGAGTATCACGATAGCAGGTATTGACTATGTGCTTCGGTCATTTGGGTGGTAAGGTGTGCCTTGCTGGGTGATCTTGGCAAAACTATTAGCATGGTAGTGGTCTTGGCAAAACTTTTAGTGTGGTAGCCAAGCTATGATTAGGATCTGGAGTCACTGGACCGTCATGATAGGTCCCACCCACTCATGGTTGGTCTATGGCATACTCTCACACTGTGTAGGGTGTGCGGGGCTGGGAATTTTTTCTGTACCTCGGCATAGACGACGAGGATTCTTACGAACATCGCTTTCCTCTTGTGATGTCGCCTTGGTCCTCTAACTCCCCCATGGCTTTCAGGGTGAAAACATATGTATGTCTCGTCGGAGGAGGTGCCGGCAGTTCTCAGCGTTGTGTCCCTTTTGGGTGTGTTATCAATGTGGGTGTTTCTCAGTCAGGTGGTGTGTCCCGTTTGATTCTTCATGACAACTCGCCGGAGGTGTCTGGTAGTGCTATCTTATGCATTTTAGCATGCTCTATATTTTCTTTTCTTTTTGGTTAACAACCTCCAAGGATTTCCTGATACCTCATATTGTTTATTATTTGGTCATGTGGCTTTATTTATAAATAGGCATATCTATAAAAAGTAGACTACAACTATAAGAGAGTAGACTACAACTATAAGATACTTAAGTAACTCATCTAAGTACGATAGCATCGACAACAATGTCAAAGCATCTCTACTAGATGATATAAAATAGGACACTGATTGTAGGTCAGTACATTTTAGGTTATAAGGCACCAAAACATGTTATGCTCCGGCGGATGATGTATTTTACGGCACCAGAAAATATTTTGGCTCCAACAATGAACTAAAACTAGTGCCCTAAAATAGATCTGGCGAGGGTGAGGGGGGGAGGCACATCTCTACACCAAGTCACCAACCGTAGGAGAGCTGACGACGAGAGAGACAGGATTTGAGAGCTCTGGGTTGACTCTCAAGCATAGTTTAAAAAACCGGACCGGTCACTGAACCGGTGAGGTGGCTGGTTCACTGGTTCACCGGTCCAACCGTTGGCTCAGCCGGTTCGATTGCCACAAAAAACCGACAAATTTAACAAATAAATAAGCTAATTTCGACAATATTCATCGCCAAATCATATATAAAGTAGTTACTTCGTTACTGTAGCATAAAAGAGTAGTAGCCCAAGTGGTAATGGGCCTTATTGGTGCTAGAGGTAGGTCGTGTGTTCGAATCCTAGTGATAAAACATTATATTTATTTTTCCGGGTTTTTGACTGTCCGGTCTTTTGCGCTTAAAAAACCGGACAGGGCCTCGGTTCCGGTTTTTTCCGGTCGGACCGCCGGTCCGGTCCGGTTTTTAAAACTAGGCTCTCAAGGGACGATGGGGAGGAGCTTTGAGGGGAGAAAAGAAGAGTCCAACTAAGATTGTATGCATCCAACTTGAGGTGACCATCAGTTTGATATGAATTGTAAGAGTGGAGAACATAGCACCACAAATTTATTTAGGTGACCATTAGTTTGATCTGAATCCACACAAATTGTGGTAGACTTAGGCAAAGTGTGCTCTCCGAACTTGTTCCATTGTGTCGTGTATGGTAGACACCCGCGTCATGCACGACATCGGTACTTCGGTAGTGCTAGGCCTCAACGAGGCATACGTTAGAAATTTACAAGGTCCTCAACCATGACCAACCGTCCTGCTCAGGATGCCCCAATTTCTTTCGCGCATTACCTTGGATGCGTCGATGGACGTCTTTTAGAGAGTCACCATTCCACGCCATTTTCGAGGGAATCATGGAGAGAGGGAGGGGGCAGAGAGAGAAACGACTGGTGTTTTTCGATTGTAGGGTGGCAACCCTTTATTTCATTGTAAGGTGGCAGGAAATTCCAATTCCATCTAATTCACAACCCAATTCTAAACCCATTCCTTATTGTCAACTGTTCATATTCATGGTCCCGCCATGTAATGTCTCACACTGTATGGTGAGACAATCCAACCCATATAAGGTCCCACAGTAAGATTATAGGGGGTCCCACACTCTTATTAATATTTTAGTCCACAACGATTAAATGTGTGGACTGACAAAAAACACTATATTTAGTTATTTTTAGGCTGTTTTTTTTAACACAACCAAGCATCACTTTCATTATGATTACAACTTTCACCCTTAACATAGAAACCTAGCTGAACACCAAAGAGAAAAGCTTCTGGATACTGGATATGTCGAAGAGTGCAACTGGAGCCTGACAGGGGGTCCGTCGAGAACTCGGACACAACAAACCTGCAGTCATACTCTTCAAGGGCCTCTCGCAGTCTAGCCAACCGTAGAGCCAGCGGCTCAACCAGCAATCGCGTCAGCAGATGCATATGAGGTAGGGGATTGAGCTGTAGATATGAAATATCCAACACCGAGCTCAAATCAGGGGGCTCTTGACTGTCAAATCTGAGAAACCGCAGCAGAGACGCTCTCACCCGCCTCCGACGTGTCCCGAACAGCAAGAACACATATCCAACATGCGCAGCAGCTTGCAGATAATACGAAGTGCAACAACTAGATAAAAACCAATGAAGCTCAAAGGATGAACCGGTGGGAGTCGACATCACCGAGTAAGAACTGGTAGCATCGGACTCGCACCTCCGCCTACGAAGCCACTAACCAAGCCTTGCAGCCGCAACACCATGTTCAATCTCTCCCTCACCACCACGGCCGACCAAGAGGAGGAAGACAATGCCCTCACTACTAGGAGAACAACATGAGCGCTTATGAAAGGAGCACGCACCAGAGACCATCTCTTGTTTCTCCTTCCTTAGGAGCTCATCGGAGAGGCTCCGTCGCAGACGCCCGATGCCGCGCAGAAGCACCAGACCGTTGCAGCTCAAAAAGTGACACCCATCCTGAACAACAGCCACAACATCGCAGATTTGCTCCCCGCCCTCGCCACCACGGCCGGCCGAAGAGGAAAAAATCATACCAACCGAGCTGAAGAACAGGAGGTGTCGGTGCTTGAAGAAGGGCCCGATGCAGAACGCACCAAGAACACCCTCCCGCCGGGAGAGCATGTCGAGGAAGAGACGAACCGTCCTCCCGGCGCAGCACCCTGACGCCAGGCCGGAAACACCCCACAGACCAGCAGATTTTCCAGCTCCCCACCCCCTGTGACCTCCATGGCAACGAACATGAGGGGGATTTGGAGAAATCAGAGGCCTGCAGCCCTTATTCGGAGCAGTCTCACCGGATCCGGCCACCGGCCACCGTCCCCACCATGGAGAGGTGCCAGGAGCAAGCTCCGGCCGCACGCCGTCGTCGGGCGATGACGAATAGGCGACAGGAAGACGGCATGGAGCCAAGCAAAGGAGAAACCCTAAACCTAGTATACACAGGGGGGCCGACCACCCTTCCCCCCCCCCCCCACCCACTCGCAGTGCCGCCGGAAGGAGAGCGGAGAGGGGCCGGAGGCGGCGCGAGGAAGTGCAGAAGCTGGGAAGGGGAAGGAGCAGAGACGGGGAGGGGAAAGCGCGTCCCGGTCCGTCATTTTTAGGCTGTTTAAAACGAGGAGGAGAAAAATGAGAGAAGTTAAATATTGAGTGCTACTACAGAACCGAGGGCACCAAAATAAAAATCTCTTTATATGCACAAAACGGTAATGCATACACAATATACGCACAAGCATGGGGGATTGAGACATACGAGCACCAAAGCTACATCATGGTCTGTAGCAAAAGGCAAAAGCCCATACAATTTTGTATACACACGTTTAGAGTTGGATGGAAACGCAGTTCATCAGAAATCTACAGATCAATGTTAGATACGGTACTTGACAAAAAAAGTATTGCCCATACACTACGGGAAAGAACTTATACGTCGACGGCCTGGGCCTATGCCGACGGCCAAAAGTCGGGGCCGTCCGCGTAGGTGTCTGGGCTGGCCAGCCAACAGAAAAACCCGACTGTCCAAATTAAACGTGGGCGTAGAGGGGTACGCCGACGGCTTTATTTTTTTTTTGTTTAATATGAAATAATTCATATATTTAAATTCGTAAATCGAAATTTAACAAATAAAATGTCTAAGTCGATTAGAAAAATAAGAGAAATCCAAATATGACAACTATATCATCTTTTGCACCATATTTTTTGAACCTGGTTCACAAAAAAAGTCATTTTTGGCACTTAAAATGGAAAATGATATTTATAGAAATAATTTGAAAAATCCTTCTCCTATACCAAGAAGCCATATGTGTAATATGAGATCTTTATCACAAACTATGCCGTGGGAATGTACATAACTTGATCATTTGGCTTAAAACTTATAAGTGTTTATAGATAATAGACCTTTTTGTGAAAACTCTTTTTTGAAAATTTTATTAAAAATCAAGTTTATCATTTTTCGTAGCAAGTAGTAAACATATAAGGACCTCATGCCAAAGGATATCTTTTTGTTCATTTTATTTGATTTTTTTTGAAAAATCGGTCAAAATGGCCACCATGACTATTCATCGAAAGAGGTCATTTTTCTTTAAACTGTCGATGTTTCTGTGATACAACCACTAGTTGTGCACCTTAACATGATTTTTTTCAAAAAGTTCAGACCAAACTGTCAAACAGTTGCACTTTCAATTTGAATTATTTTCGGAAAATCGGCATATACTCATTTAACTAGGCGAAATTAGATAGAAATAAAAAACTCCTAATACTTGGGAATTATCCATCAAATCTGGACTACTCTTTGTGAAAATTAGATGGGTTCCATTTTGAATCATATGTTTTCTACTTGGTTCAAAATAAAGTCATTTTTTCAGCATGATTGTTTCCTATACCAAGATGCACCTATATGTGGAATATGAGATCTTTATCACAAACTATGTCGTATGAATGGCCATAACTTGATCATTTAGTTTGAAACTTGTAGATGTTTATAGATGATAGACCTTTTTGTGAAGACGTCTTTATGGAAATTTTATCAAAAATCAAGTTTATCATTTTTCATAGCAACTAGTACACATATAAGAACCCCATGCTAAATGATATCCCTTTTGACATTTTTTTCAATTTATTTGATATTTTTGAAAAATCTGTCAAAATGAACACCATGACTATTCATCGAAAGAGGTCATTTTTTAAAAACTATCGATGTTTTTATGATGCAATTGATGATATGGGTGTAATATTTGGATTCCTCTAATTTTTCTATTCGATTTAGAAATTTTATTTGTCAAATTCTGATTTCTGGATTTAAAGATATGAATTATGCCATACTAAATGGAAAAGCCAGAAATAAATTAAAATTTATTTTATCATTATTTATTTCAATATTATTATTGTATAATCATTATTGTCTATTCAACTAAATTTTTGTAATTCAAACAATGAAAAAGTGTAATATCATGATCGAGTGGTTAATATGATTGATAGGATATTAATATGAGTAAGTTCTCTGTTCTCATCTAATTTGGAAGGAACTCAATAGTTAAGCATGCTTGAATTGGAGCAATTTGAGTATGGGACACCGAATGAGAAGTTTGACTAGATTAAGTAATTTGACTTAAAATGTGTAGTTAGTGATGAAGTGTGTGAGTTAGTGGGTAATCAAGTTTGTGGCTAAGTGAGAAATTTCAAAAATTTTAAAAAATTATTTTTTTAAAAAAATCAAAAAATAGAAAAATTAAAAAATGATAGGCCGTCGGCGTATGCTACATCGACGGTATTTAATACGCCTACGGGCTATTACGCCGACGACGGCGACGGCCAGCCGTCGACGTATGTCATCTTTCCCTTAGTGATAGAATCAGAATTTAGACCAGCACAACATAGAAAATCAATGTCGTCATACGCCAGCTTTCCTATGGCGCGTAACCTCGATTGATTCCACATGTGAGTATAAACGCAAGGTGAAACGCAAATGGAGATCTTTCCTCGCCTATTTCCACGTCCTTCGTATTTGTAAGGAAAAACAAACGTTGTCCACGCCAGCTTTCCCATTGCATTTTTTTAAAAAAAAAAGCTTTCTCATTACATGGAAATACACGACCGCTTCCGGCTGTGAGTATGAACATAACACAAAACATACTCCACCTAGTGAGGAACAAGCATATTGCTATCACAATCTAGTGACGCTTGTAAAGCATTAACATCGGGCAAGATCTGTTTCCTGATCTATTTCCACATCCGTCACGTTGGACGTCCGTATAATACAACAGATCGACTCCCCAGCTGACATGCCATATAAATGGGTTTATCAACGGTACAAAATACTTGCCTTATAAGGCGCCAGCCTTTTTTCCCATTCCCGACCTTCCGTGTCCGCCAACATAATTTCCCTATTTAAACACACCCAAAGCCATGAGGCTCCTCTCCTCACACAGCAGCCAGCACAACTCTCGTTCCAAAATCCAAACGCAGCAAATCCTGCTATAGCCCGCATTCCATGGCCGGCGCCGGAAAGTTCCCTTCGCCGACCCCCATGGAGCTCCTGAGACCCTACTCCGCCCCCCTGCTGTACAGTGGCGCCGTGACGGCCGACGACTTGATGTGGTACGTGTGTCGGGTGTGCGGCAATACGTTCGATAACAGGTACGCTCTCATGGGGCACATGAATGCTCATCGTAAGCCGCCGCCAGTGGTCCGTCGTGTCATCCGCCTCTTTGGCGTTGACATCGTCGTCGAAGATGGACCCGAAGGAGTAGCGGAGTAGTAGCTTGCAGGTTGCGGACGAATATCTCAGTTGTATGAATCGTACTGTTTTAAATTTTACAGAGTTCATGTCGGAGCATGCAGCTTGTAGCTTGCAGGTTTCCAGACAGATACATCACTTGTATGAAATATTGATAATATTCTCATGCGATGAAGTTACAACCGTTTTTTAATCATGTGTGAAGTAGATCCGATTCCGAATTACGTATGAGTATGTAATATATGTAATTGCTCCGTTCCATAATACAATCGTTTTTAGACTGCTAAAAATGATTATATTGTGGAACAACCGAACAGAGGTAGTATGACTTATCTGATAGTTTAGACTCGACGCCACATGCATCAATGCATGTATATATTCGTGGGCTTAAAGGCCGTATGCATCAATCGACGCAGAGGCTGAGACTTCCCCTTTAAAAAAAATCGTGGGCTCTTTTAAGGAACTAAATATCCATATTGTTCCTTGTTTCCAAACTAGTCTCCTGATTGCTTGTTTCCTTCCCAAACAGAACCGAATCACATGATTCCCTTTTCTGTCTTTGCAACCTGAGATGGAATTTCTTTCCTTTCTTTTTCGCTTACTTTCCCGTGAGGAGATTTTTTTTTTTTGAGAAATCCCGTGAGGAGATTAGATGCGGGGTATAGGGAGGATTAGATTTGGCACTGCGTCATAAGTTGGGTCGAAATGGAGGGAGTAGAAAATTTTAAACTGGGGAAAATATATGTAGAGAATGGAGCCCATTATTCGCAACAAAAGGAAGAGAGAATGGAGCCCATTATTGGTGCCGTGAAATTTGACGATGGAGGCCCATCTCCGCGTTCCTCCACAAAAAAGACGCTTGTTGCCGTCAACTATGGTGCAATGAAAGAATCGTCATTGCCAACAACGGTGAGAATTAATGGTGTGTGGTGAAAAGAGATGCAAAAAAAGCCACCAATGAGCTCGGTGGGTGGTTCAGATGCAAATGCAACAATATTTACTCTAGGATCCTGTCGGAGATAGGCGGCAAATCCGCTTGCTCGTCATTCTCTCACGTTGGCATTGGGGAGGACATACCCTACCTTCGAGTTAATTGCACCGGCGGTCACACAACTCGTGAGTCATGTGCACTTAAGTCACACAACTCAAAAACTGGATTATTTGGTCACACAACTGAACTTTCGGTGCACTTTAGTCAAAAACCGGACACCTCATCTTGTTTTGGTGGGAACTTTTTTAGAAACCCCCTCGAGGGCGGTATTGCAAAAATCGTACATCAGGATTTTTGCAATACCGTCCTCATAGTGTTACCGGGGGAGGGGGGGGGGGGGTGGGGGGTGGGGGGGTTATGCGGTTATGCTCCTCCTGGGTGACACTAGGAGAATAGAGAACTAAAATCCATATCGTACGGTTATGCTCCTCCTAGGTTTATGCGGTTATGCTCCTCCCGGGGGTTTATGCGGTTATGCTCCTCCTGGGTTTATTGTACGTCAGGAAATGCAACTTTATGCAGTTATGCTCCTCCTGGGCTGCACCATGCACAAGTACTAAAATCCATATCAATTTATCAGCCTTACTTCGGAGATGGAAATTTTATATGAAAACTCTATCCGAGAAGACCAACACATCCATGAAGATGCCACCAGATCTGCTGCACGGAAGGGAGGGAGGGCCAAATGAAATTCAAACTACCAGATAAAGTAGTTTCAATACATGCACTGGGGAGAATTATTGAATGAAATTAAAGAAGGTACTCGTCTAAGACATCACTGTTGAAGAGAAATGTGGTTAGGGTTGAATTATCAGTTCGTGGGAGGAGACGGTGCGCTTTCTTTTCGTAGTATACAAAGGAGTAGGGTTTCATTTCTGTAGAAACAAGAGACTATGGGCATTCTACATGTACAAATTAACTGCATGACATTCGATTGATTGGGCTTAAGACAACCACATCTGCTTGCTCCATTTAGCTAGAGAGGTTGGGTCAGTAGGGACGCGAGGTGAAGGGAACGAGGGAGCTCGCGATGTGCGCCCTGTCTGCAGTGGTTCTTGCCATGCCTGATATTTGTGGTGGTTGACCATTAGTTTCTCTGGTTCAAGCGGCTCCATCTACAGACGTACAGGGGTTCATCATATAACGGTCCTAGTCGTGCTTTGGCCAGTATTCTCTCATCCCGAGACCTACCATTCCAAAATGATTTTCTAAGTAAAATATGCTACTTTCTCATCCATTTTGTGCCTCGGTAGTTACTTGCTTTTTGTGTAGCCAGATGATCACAAAGATGCACATAACATTTTATAACAGCCGGATCCAGCCTGTCCATAGACATGGCTGGGATTGACCTTAACCATGGTGTACCAAGTATAGAGCTATAAAGTTTTCATCTACTATGTGCACTAAATTTTAGACCTACCTTGATTTTTATTTTGTTTAATAAGTTATGTTCATCCTTATATTTTTTTGTAAATATTATTTGGGCATTATAAAGTTTGCCTATACTTGAAACTGTGTTCAATAAAGATTAAGCATTTAGAAGACAAGAAAGATAGCAAAACACACCATATATTTGCACATTAGGGAATGATACATAGTTAACACTAACAATATTACAAAAGTGTTTAGGAAAACGATACCTTCAGATGTCTCGAGGTCCAACATGATTTTTTGTATACCTTCCTGGACGAATTATCTTCTAACAAACGGAATTTGGATTTTCCTTCCTTTTGCAACATTTCGCTCAAAGGGTTGAAGGGAGATAGTGCT
Organism: Poa annua; assembly: GCA_026929855.1. NCBI lineage: Eukaryota > Viridiplantae > Streptophyta > Magnoliopsida > Poales > Poaceae > Poa > Poa annua. The sequence continues at coordinate 2,718,438 of CM049436.1, forward strand.
CCACGGCTAATCCAGCACAACAATACTGAAGCAGCAACAATTAGTGGATTCATGGTGAGTTCGTCGTGTCAAAAAAAATCGTTAAGGGTAAAAATGAGTTGGCCACTGTTTGAATTGTCTTACCCATTGGTACATTACTTCGAAGAAAGCTGATCGTCTTCGCCAGAAAGAACTCAAGGAGTCAAAAGTGCATCCAAAGAGTCAGTTCGAGATTTTCCTGGGAGTATGGCAACGGTTACATACTTCAGCGCCGTAGCCTCGTGAGCTACCAAACTGCTCTACTCCGCTCTGGAGTAAAAAACTGGTGGACAAAAAAGGTTGAATACGGGCTTTTACCATGTCTAGACAAAAAAAATACTCCTTTTATAGAGAATGGAGCGGGTAGCGGGAATCAGACCCACATCGTTAGCTTGACGGAACTAAGTGCAATGTGCAAGATTGCTTGAATCAATAGTTTATTTTATCAACTAATTACAGCTTCACACATTTCAAACACAACCATGATATAGAAATATAATACAAATTAATCAGATGTCTAAGTCCAACGGGAGTCCCCGTATACCTTCCAGGACTAAATATCTGCTAACAGACTGAATTAAGTGTTCTGTGCAAAATTAATGCAATGAATAGTTTACTGCACCAACTGCTTGCAACTTCATACATTTCAGACCCAGATACGATACAAAAATATAACACGAGTTGATCGGAACAAAATACAATTTCTCATTCATGTATTTTTAAACTTGAAATTATAGGTCATCATTATAAACTTGAGTTTGGTGCCAGCCTGCAGGAGTTCTTTGTCTCATGCAACCAAATTACTCATCTAACAGATGACAACCAAAAACCATCGGCAAACAAGTAATAACCGTCGGCACACATGTATGCAATGACTCCCGCTGGTGTATGGCCATTGGGAAACACGAGCCGTCAGCATGCAGCGATGTCTCGATAGTTTTCCCCGTCAGTCGGCACGAAAATACCGTCGGTGAAAAAATGACCGACGGTTAGGTGCGTGCCGACGGGCGTATGGTGTTTGCAGACGGCTCTCCTGACATCCTCGTCGACATATATGTTGTTTGCCGTATGGCTAGACATAGACTGGCTCTAAAAAGCCCTCGTCATATAGGTTATATGTCGGCGTCCGTATTTATGTTGATGGTTTTCTTCGGTTCTCCGCATACCACTGTATATGCTGACGGCCGATAAAAAACCGTCAGCACACATAAAGCCGTCTGGAACTATGGGTTTTCTTGTATTGGAGGGGAAACTAGTCCGGCCGAAGGTACACACCTGTTTCATGACCATGTCTCCTAATACACAAGCTTCATCCGTGAAGTTATCTGAATCTTCCATTACTGCCAACAACCCGATAACTGTACACTAATATGATTACACTTATGAAAAGACAGTAAAACCGATGTGAAATTCAGACATACTGTCAGAATCGGCGTCGCCGCAGAACGCGTTTTTCTCGAAACATTGCTCGCTGCCTCCAGAGGGCAGTGTCCCACAAATCCCACACGAGGAGTGTTCTACGTGTAATGGACACCCATCGTAGTGGCGGTCATCATAGGCGGCGTCTCCCTACTGTGTAGTGGGTTGCGACATCAATTGTAGAAAACTCTACTGAGGCTCTTCGTCAGACTTGCTCCAATACTGCCAGGCGGATACATGTGCTGCATGGCAAAGACCTACAATGGCACGCACAGGTTGCCGCCAGCGCGGAGGCATTCAGCTACAGAAACCCGTGGCGGTGAGCGCAGAGCGAGGCAGACACAATGGATAGACTGCTGTGCAGCGACATGCGTATGGGAGCAGGCCTTTCTGGGTCATCGAGCAGGACCATGACCTGTAGTAACAAACCACGCAGCTACAGCGTATGAGTTTCTGAAACCTTCCATCCCTAGCTGTGTGAACTTGATCTAGTATTAATCTAGCGACCTCTCTCTGTTTTCTATTGGATTTTCCAGCATGTACGTTGCTCTCTACTTCTCTTTCTAGTGATTTGATGGGAGGGAAAACGCACGCCATATTATAGGGGCTGGATGTGCAACATAACTATGAATGATTCCGAGGATACCATTGTAAAGTAGGTGGATTATCTGACATCGAATCTGTACAATTTAATTACTTGGTTGTTTCGCTTTTTTTTTTGACGGAAAGGCAGCGAGCGCTGCTTTCATTCAATTAAGAGTGGCCGGAACAAGGTCCGGAAAGTTGCGTTACAAAAGGAACAAGGGTGAAAGAATGAAAGAATGGAAAAATGAAAGAATGAAAGAATTTGTAAGAACAGGAGAAACTATAGAACTGTTTGAAACCAAAACTACTCTCCCGGTTCCCAAATAGCACGCAGAACACCTGCCTTCTTCCAGGCAGTGATCTCCTCGATGATCTTCTCCGCCAAAACCTCCGGAAGACGAGACTTGTTGTTGAAAATCCGATTGTTTCTTTCCTTCCATAGCATCCACCAAGTACAAAGAGCTACTGATCTCCATTTGGATACGATGAGCTTTGGGACTAGCTTGGGTATTTCTTTCCACCACATTGTAACATCTAGCATAGCAGGGTTGGGGTTGAGAGTTACCGGCATACTGAGAGTGGCAAGCACCTTCGTCCAGACTTGGTTGTTTCGCTTGCTCTATATTAATTGAAGCTTCTATTGTCCGAAAGGCCTGCCCTGAGCCGTGTTTTCATGCCAGTACATTTTACATAGAAAAACACGTGTACACATCCAGCTCACTTGCATCTTTAAAAGTACAGTCCAAAATCACGGAACCCGCATGCAGAAGACCCTACAAGCGATAGGTGGTCATCTATATGTTACTAGCATTTACTTTTGTTATGTTTGTGCACATTAGAATATAAAGTATTAAAAATATTTCTTGCACGATTGTATAATACTGACTACATCCGGAATTTATTTTATTTTCGTGAAACTCGTAAATATATTTTTGGATTTTTTAAATACCGGGATAACAGAAACTCAGGAGCATGAAATCACCTCTTGAGTTTTAATTATGATTTGTACTACTTCAATCCTTGAAATTGTTTTAGCCTCACAATTCGACTTTGATTGTAATGGATTGGTACCAATATTTTTTTTGGATGGAGGATTGGCACCAATATTAAGTCCTAGACAAGCGGACCTAATATTCACAGTGGTACCGTAACAATGAAATTTTGTCCTTCTTTACTGAGATTATATGAGCCAATGCCAGAACAAATAAATGGCATTGTTGTGGGAGCTTGTATTATTGCAGTGGGGAATGTTCCGTACTGACTCCTATAGTACTCGGCGGGTTGAAAGTAAATTCATGTGGATCTTAATTTACCAGTCTGCCCACCTAAACCGGAGGCGCTTAAAGATGCCCTGATAAAATGTTTGAAGAAGGGTTGTTTCACTTGTTTATGGTTGAAGCTGCCATTGTTAAGAAGGCTCTGCGTTGTACCAATATGAGCGACTTATGAATTATATATATGTTATGAACGTTATACCATTGAATTAATATCCGGATCAATTTTTAATGATATACTTTTGTACGCCAAGTCACAAGTGAATTATTGGTTAAATTTAAAATATTGAAAACAAGAATGCAACTTGCATTGGAACGAAGTAACTGTGAGATACCGATTAGAACTAACTCGAGAGAATTACCTTTTTTCCGGGTAGAATTGTTGTTTAGTGTTCATATTTAGAGAGTAAAATACGGTACTTTTTTTGGAAACAAGGCATTTTTTTCCTATTTCATTAATTAAGAAGAAGTTTAAAGTTATAATCATTGCCGAAGCCCGACAAAACAATTACTCTCGCGGTATGATGCTACCCAAACACTTAGCCCCCATGGATACCTAAAGAGCGGCATTCCGCTTAGTGGACGAGATTACAAGGTGCCTTACATATGAATTTCCTAACTTATTTCAGATCAGCTCCACTGATTACATCATTATGCGTTACAGCAGTTCCTCGTCCTTCTTTATTAAGAAACGAGGAGAAGGGCAAGCTGACGATGGCCCAACGCTTGATGCACGTAAAATTGCAGTGGCTATATTGTTGTTGCCGGTATCAGCTCCAATACCACACATGTTTGTAGAGCTCAAGTAGTAAATGATGGATACGTAGCTAGACCTCGATTCTTGATGTATCCCATGTCCACAAGACCACGCCCATGCAAAAATAGGACGACGCGACAACTCAACATTTTTCTCCTCCCACATCTACAAGTTTCATCCATCACAAAAATTGCTTTCCTATCTAATCCCAGAGGTTCTGTGTAAAGGTGCACGGCCATCATGTCTTCTTGTTCTTGACATGGCACACAAGATTATAAAGGCCGAAGATACATACCTACAGACGACCGTACATTAAAGTGGAGATTCTGAGTAGCAATAAGAGAGGAGATTCTGAGATCTTCATTGCATTATTTCAGTCTGTACTGCCGTGCATAGTGACAGTGCTTCAAATGTGGCTTGGAGCCCCACTTTATATAAACCCTCGCAATGCAACCACGCCATATGCTCTTAACTTGCAGGAATACGAGAGCTATAACACGTGGAATAGAACAAATTTGGCAGGATGGTGCCTATAAGTCGGAGAGTGACCAAACACAAAAATAGATATCATCATCCAGAATATAAGAAATTTAACATTCGATAGAAGTAGGAGGCATCAGGACAATGGAACATACTTAAGGCCTTGTTCGGCACGCGAGTTTGGACCGGTTTTTCGGTATTTCCCGGCCCATCTGAATACACCACAAAACACTCCAGCGATGTTCGGCAGGCCGGGTTTGGTAGGGCTGAGCCCGGAAAACCCCGTGGAAACCGAGTGAATTCGAGTGACATCGAGACGCGAGGGGGCAGTCGCGTTTTGGCGTGTCTCTGGCGGCGCCGTCGCCCGTCCGTGCTCATCGCTCGTTCGTCGCCCTTCGTCGCCGTCGATCCTCCGTGCTCGTCGCTGCTCGTCTCGTCTGCCGTCGCCGAAGCGGACAAAGAATCAGCACAAGACTTCTCTATCACCAAATGTATGGATGTTTTCAAGACAGTAGAAGGTGCAACAGCTGATGATAAGATCCCAGCCTTGGAGGTCTTCAAAATTGCAGCGAATCGTGAGATCTTTGTGAACCTTGCTGCTGGTAAAGATGGAACGGCTATCAAATGGCTTCGTGTCGAGATAGCTAAGTTAGCTTAAGGTAAGCTATTGCTCTTCTCATCATTTATTCTTTGCTGTTTAAATTGTTCCAGCCATGTTTCTGAATGTGTGTGTGTTGCGGTGTTAATTGGAATCAACATATGACCTTGTGCTCAATGTGTGTGTGCTTTTTCAGAATAGAACCTCTCTTTGATCAGTGCCTATGTTATACGCTAGCTTGATCGATGGTAGCAGTCTAGTTCATTTATACTTCTTTGCTTCTTTCATCCATACTTCTTTGCTTCTTTTACATGTCCATAGTAAAGTACATGCTCCTGGAATGCATTGTTTTGCAGTTATATGTCTCAACTCTGAATATGATATCATCTGATTTTTATTTTCCAATGCATGTTCAGTATTTCGACTTCATGTGTTAAATAATTTAGTATTCCTTGTTAGGTAGGTTCTGTACAAGTGTAGGTAGGTTCCTTGTTATTGCAAGAACATAGTGGCCAGATTCATGTTCTTGCACATAAGCTTATCATTTATATGGTTAAATTATGCACCAGAGCCTATTTTTTGTACTTCTCAAAAGCAAGTTCTAACTTTCTTATTGTATCGCTAATGTTTTCAGCAAAGGCCGAGACAAATGAGCAGAGATATGCCGCCTACATGTCTTTGCAAACCCTGTTTATGTGGGAGGCAAGTTGAAGAGAAGGACAAACGGACATCATGAAGTTTAAACATTGATCTGCGACGTGAGGGTCGATTCATTTTTGTACTAAAATGGTGATTTTCTCTTGTTCCTGTAATGGTGCATTAAAAGTATTGTTTAAATTGTGTGATCAAGTGCTTCCAGAAGATATTATAATCTGCAGATGATATACATTGAATAAAAATTAGTGTTAAAACTGTGCACTGTCGTGATGTAGAAATAATACACCTGGTACAAACCCTCCGTGCCAAACAGTGTGAGGGGATTTGGGATGAAGGGGATTGAGAGGGGAAAGTGTTTTTGGTGTACGAGGTGTTTCCACCATAAAACTTGTGTATAATACCCAAAAAAAACACTGGAAACCACTACTGCCGAACAAGGCCTAAAGTGGGAGGACATGTACAACACCAGCATGAGTGGAACGTCCATGGTCCCGGAAGTTGTCACTGGATGTGCATTGGTGCCGCAAGATAGTTAATTTTCCTAGTTAAGTGATCCTTGTACACTAGTGGAAAACGAGCCTTTGGTTCACACCTTTAGCCCGGATTTAAAACCGAACCGAGACTAAAGGGGTGATAGCCACGGCGCCGGATTTGCGAGGGACCTTTAGTCCCGGTTCCTGTTACGAACCGGGACTAAACGTCCACCACATGCGGCAGCAGAAGCGGGGCCCAGCGCCAGAGACCTTTAGTCCCGGTTCCTAACACGAACCGGGACTAAAGGTCCACCTATATCAGCTTCTTCCACCCGGGCCGACTCCATTTCTCTCAGCCGAGCTCGAGCTCAACATTTCCCTCTCCATTTCTCCTCCATTTCCTCTCCCCAAGGCCAAATAATATTTTACACCATTTGGAAAGATTGAGTACACCCCACGGTTAGCACCTTCATCCTCTTTCCGGCATTGGTTCTTTAGCTCATATTGCTCATTTCAAATTTTTTGTGCAAGCAAGGTGTTCGATGGAATGCCTAAGTTATGATCTCATTTGTTTGTATGTGCAATTTGTGCTCAAACTAATTTGTTGTTGGATTTAAATTCTTTAGATAATTTTTATATTTGTTTCGGTTAATGTATGTTTTATGAGAACTATGTATTACCAGTTGTCACTACTTTACTCTTATTTTAATGGATGACCTTGTATTAATTAATTTGCTCTTACATATTATTCATGACAGTAGTGTAATAATGGGGTTCGATATACTTTTATGTAATACAGATGAACCGACAATGGATGTACGGTGACCGATGTTGTCCTGAGTTCATTGATGGCATGCATAATTTTCTCCATGTGGCTGAGGCAAACAAGCCGAAGAATGGTTTTATTCGTTGTCCATGTAGTGCCTGCAAGAATATGAGTGATCACTCTACCTCAAAAGTCATTCACTCCCACCTCTTGCATAATGGTTTTATGCCTGGTTATTATTGTTGGACCAAACACGGAGAAACAGGGGTTATGATGGAAGAAAATGAACAAGAGGAGGATAATGACAAGTATCCTTGGTTCAGTGATACAACAATGGGAGAAGACGAAACTGAAGAAGATCCCATTATTGATGAGCCCGACGATGATCTTCGTCGGGCCATTCGTGATGCACAAATGGACTGTGGAAGTGAAAACGAAAGGTTGAAGTTGGAGCGTATGTTAGCTGATCACGCCAAATTGTTGTACCCAACTTGTCAAAATGACCAGAAAAAGCTGGGTACCACACTTGAATTGCTGCAATGGAAGGCAGAGAATGGTACTTCTGACAAGGGATTTGAAAATTTGTTGAAAATAGTTAAGAAGATGCTTCCAAAGGATAACGAATTGCCCTCTAGTACGTACGAAGTAAAGAAGGTGGTATGCCCTCTAGGATTAGAGGTGCATAAGATACACGCATGCATTAACGACTGCATCCTCTACCGCGGTGAGCACGAAAAACTGAATGCATGTCCTGTATGTGGTGCTTTGCGGTATAAGATCGGGCGAGATGACCCTGGTGATGTTGAGGGCGAGCCGCGCCCCAGGAAGAGGATTCCTGCAAAGGTGATGTGGTATGCTCCTATAATACCACGGTTGAAACGTTTGTTCAGCAACAGAGAGCATGCCAAGTTGTTGCGATGGCACAAAGAAGATCGTAAAAAAGACTTGATGTTGAGACACCCCGCGGATGGGTCCCAGTGGAGAAAAATTGACAGAGAGTTCCCGACATTTTCAGATGACGCAAGGAACTTAAGATTTGGTCTAAGTACAGATGGCTTTAATCCTTTTGGAGAGCAGAGCTCCAGTCACAGCACTTGGCCCGTGACTCTATGTATCTATAACCTTCCTCCTTGGTTGTGTATGAAGCGGAAGTACATTATGATGCCAGTGCTCATTCAAGGCCCGAAGCAACCTGGCAACGACATTGATGTGTACCTCAGGCCATTAGTTGAAGAACTTTTGCAGTTGTGGCGTGAAGAAGGTGTACGTGTGTGGGATGAGCACAAACTGGAGGAATTTGATCTACGAGCTTTGCTTTTTGTAACCATCAATGATTGGCCTGCTCTTGGCAACATTTCAGGACAGTCAAACAAGGGATACAATGCATGCACGCACTGTTTAGCTGAGACTGATAGTATACATTTAGGTAACAAGAATGTGTACCTGGGTCATCGTCGGTTTCTTGTACCGAAGCATCCGTTAAGGAAGAAAGGCAAGCATTACAAATGTGAGGAAGATCATCGGCCGAGGCCTACCCGCCCTTCTAGTTCTGTTATACATGATATGGTCAAGGATTTAAGTGTAATATTTGGAAAGGGTCCTGGCGGACTCACTATTCCGAATGACGCAAACAACCACGTACCCATGTGGAAAAAGAAATCTATATTTTGGGAGCTGCCCTATTGGATAATGCTAGAGATTCACTCTGCAATCGACGTGATGTACGTGACAAAGAACATTTGCTGCAACCTGCTAAACTTCTTGGGCGTGTATGGGAAGTCAAAAGATGGGAAGTCAAAAAAAGGTACACCGAAAGGAAGGCAGGCCCATCAACGTATGAGCGAAGAGATGCATCGAGACGATACTCATTCAGAGAATCAGCCAGGTCCTGCAAGCTACGCTCTTACTAAAGAAGAGAAGAAAATATTTTTTGAGTGCCTTCGCAGTATGAAGGTTCCATCTGGCTTCTCATCAAATATAAAGGGAATAATAAACATGGCAGAGCAAAAATTTCAGAACCTAAAGTCTCATGACTGTCACGTGATTATGACACAATTACTTCCGGTTGCACTGAGAGGGCTTCTACCGGAAAATGTTCGAGAACCCATTGTGAAGCTATGTGCATTTCTCAATGCAATTTCTCAGAAGGTCATCAATCCACTAACTCTAAAAAATTTAGAGAAGGATGTGGTCCAATGTCTTGTCAGCTTCGAGTTGGTGTTCCCACCAACCTTCTTCAATATTATGACGCACCTTGTAGTCCACCTAGTCGAAGAGATTTCTGTTCTCGGTCCTGTATTTCTACACAACATGTTCCCCTTTGAGAGGTTCATGGGAGTCTTAAAAAAATATGTGCATAACCGGGCTAGGCCAGAAGGAAGCATCGTCAAGGGTTATGGAACAGAGGAGGTCATTGAGTTTTGTGTAGATTTTATTCCTGATCTGAATCCGATCGGTGTTCCTGAATCACGTCATGAGGGGAGACTGCATGGAAAAGGCACCTTAGGAAAGAAAGCAACAATATGTCAAGACGGGGATTCTTTCACTCAAGCACACGACACCGTTCTACATAATTCCAGTTTGGTGGGTCCGTATGTCGAGGAACACAAGAATGTTTTACGCTCCAAATACCCGGAGAAAACTGAAGATTGTATTGATGGAGAACACATGAAGACTTTCAGCAGTTGGTTAAAAAGACGTCTCATTAATGACACCAATGTTGAAGAACAGCTATACTTGTTGGCCACATCACCAGCTTCAACTATATTGACTTTTCAAGGGTACGAGATAAATGGAAATATATTTTACACAGCCAACCAAGATAAAAAGAGCACAAACCAAAACAGTGGAGTCCGCTTTGATGCAACAAACTGCAACGGGACAAAGGACACATATTATGGTTACATAGAGGAGATATGGGAACTTGACTATGGACCTACTTTTAAGGTCCCTTTGTTCAAGTGCAAATGGTTCAACCTACGAGGCGGGGTAGAGGTAGACCCACGATACGGAATGACTACAGTGGATCTCAAGAATCTTTCGTACGAGAACGAACCATTCGTCCTAGCCAGTGAAGTGGCTCAGGTTTTCTATGTGAAGGACATGTCTACCCTACCCAAAAAAAGAAAAGATAAGCAAGCGAGTACATCACACGATGAGCCAAAGCGCCACATAGTTTTTTCAGGGAAAAGAGTCATTGTGGGAGTGGAGGACAAGACAGACATGTCAGAAGATTACGATAAGTTTCATGACATTCCGCCCTTCAAAGTGAACACTGATCCAAGTATCAAGTTAAATGAAGAAGATTGTCCGTGGTTACGACGCAATCAGAAGAACAAGTAAACACTAGATAGGGATATTATTGTTGATGTGTAATATCCGAATGCTTTGTATCAGAAGAACAAGTGAACTGAAGTATTTTGTAGATGCATGGAACAAAACACACGATTTCACCTGCATACAGCCCAACGGTGGCTCGTGAGTGCCTGCATATCAAATGCACCGTTGGGCGTATGCAGGGAATCCGAATGCTTTGTATTCGGTCGATGAACTGAAGTATTATGTAGATAGAACCGTCCGGTGGCAAGACATCTCTGATGATCTACAACCGTCCGGCAAGACATCGCTGATGATCTGCAACCGTTTGGAACGGTCGCAGATCATCAGCGACGTCTTGCCGCTGGTTGCCCAAAGATGTCTTCACTGAGTGCTCTCTGCTACCCGCCGAGGGGAGGGGGGCTATATATAGGGTACGTGTGCTTCTTTAGTCCCGGTTGGTAACAACAACCGGGATCTAACGGCTCACAAGTGCTTGAAAGAAACACACTCCTGATCTAACGGCTCACAAGTGCTTGAAAGAAACACACTCCTGATCTAACGGCTCACAAGTGCTTGAAAGAAACACAAAGGATTTGATTTTTTGAGGTGTTTATCACTTTATTACATTTTTTCTTAAAAACGATCAAAACGGTCGCTATGACTAATCATCGGAAGAGCTGATATTTTCTAGAACTATCAATGTTTCTGTGATATAACCACTAGTTGTGTACCTTAAAATGATTTTTCCAAAAGTTTCAGACCAAACTATCAAACAGTTGTAGTTCAAATTTGAATTACTTTCGAAAAATCAACATAAACTCAATTAACTAGGGGAAATTAGTTAGAATTCAAAGAAAAAACTCATACCTGGGGATCATCCATCATATGTGCACCACTCTTAGTGAAAATTAGTTGGGTTCCATTTGGAGTCATATTTTCTGTACTTACTTCACAAAAAACCTCATTTTTTCCAGTTAGAAAAAGGAAAATGATATTTATGAAAATAATTTGAAGAATCCCTTTGGCAAGGTTGTTTAATATACCAATATGCACCTATGTGTGGAGTATGAGATCTTTATCACAAACTATGCCGTGGAAATGACCATAACTTGGTCATTTGTCTTGAAACTTCTAGATGTTCATACATGATATACCTTTTTGTGAAGACTTTTTTTGCAAAAGTTGGCAAAAATCAAGTTTATCATTTTTCATAGCAACTAGTACACATATAAGGATCCCATGCCAAAGGATTTGATTTTTTGAGGTGTTTATCACTTTATTACATTTTTTCTTAAAAACGATCAAAACGGTCGCTATGACTAATCATCGGAAGAGCTGATATTTTCTAGAACTATCAATGTTTCTGTGATATAACCACTAGTTGTGTACCTTAAAATGATTTTTCCAAAAGTTTCAGACCAAACTATCAAACAGTTGTAGTTCAAATTTGAATTACTTTCGATAAATCAACATAAACTCAATTAACTAGGGGAAATTAGTTAGAATTCAAAGAAAAAACTCATACCTGGGGATCATCCATCATATGTGCACCACTCTTAGTGAAAATTAGTTGGGTGCCATTTGGAGTCATATTTTCTGTACTTACTTCACAAAAAACCTCATTTTTTCCACTTAAAAAAAGGAAAATGATATTTATGAAAATAATTTGAAGAATCCCTTTGGCAAGGTTGTTTAATATACCAATATGCACCTATGTGTGGAGTATGAGATCTTTATCACAAACTATGCCGTGGAAATGATCATAACTTGGTCATTTGGCTCGAAACTTCTAGATGTTCATACATGATATACCTTTTTGTGAAGACTTTTTTTGCAAAAGTTGGCAAAAATCAAGTTTATCATTTTTCATAGCAACTAGTACACATATAAGGATCCCATGCCAAAGGATTTTATTTTTTGAGGTGTTTATCACTTTATTACATTTTTTCGTAAAAACGATCAAAACGGTCGCTATGACTAATCATCGGAAGAGCTGATATTTTCTAGAACTATCAATGTTTCTGTGATATAACCACTAGTTGTGTACCTTAAAATGATTTTTCCAAAAGTTTCAGACCAAACTATCAAACAGTTGTAGTTCAAATTTGAATTACTTTCGAAAAATCAACATAAACTCAATTAACTAGGGGAAATTAGTTAGAATTCAAAGAAAAAACTCATACCTGGGGATCATCCATCATATGTGCACCACTCTTAGTGAAAATTAGTTGGGTTCCATTTGGAGTCATATTTTCTGTACTTACTTCACAAAAAACCTCATTTTTTCCACTTAAAAAAAGGAAAATGATATTTATGAAAATAATTTGAAGAATCCCTTTGGCAAGGTTGTTTAATATACCAATATGCACCTATGTGTGGAGTATGAGATCTTTATCACAAACTATGCCGTGGAAATGACCATAACTTGGTCATTTGGCTCGAAACTTCTAGATGTTCATACATGATAGACCTTTTTGTGAAGACTTTTTTTGCAAAAGTTGTCAAAAATCAAGTTTATCATTTTTCATAGCAACTAGTACACATATAAGGATCCCATGCCAAAGGATTTTATTTTTTGAGGTGTTTATCACTTTATTACATTTTTTCGTAAAAACGATCAAAACGGTCGCTATGACTATTCATCGGAAGAGCTGATATTTTCTAGAACTATCAATGTTTCTGTGATATAACCACTAGTTCTGTACCTTAAAATGATTTTTCCAAAAGTTTCAGACCAAACTATCAAACAGTTGTAGTTCAAATTTGAATTACTTTCGAAAAATCAACATAAACTCAATTAACTAGGGGAAATCAGTTAGAATTCAAAGAAAAAACTCATACCTGGGGATCATCCATCATATGTGCACCACTCTTAGTGAAAATTAGTTGGGTTCCATTTGGAGTCATATTTTCTGTACTTACTTCACAAAAAACCTCATTTTTTCCACTTAAAAAAAGGAAAATGATATTTATGAAAATAATTTGAAGAATCCCTTTGGCAAGGTTGTTTAATATACCAATATGCACCTATGTGTGGAGTATGAGATCTTTATCACAAACTATGCCGTGGAAATGACCATAACTTGGTCATTTGGCTCGAAACTTCTAGATGTTCATACATGATAGACCTTTTTGTGAAGACTTTTTTTGCAAAAGTTGTCAAAAATCAAGTTTATCATTTTTCATAGCAACTAGTACACATATAAGGATCCCATGCCAAAGGATTTTATTTTTTGAGGTGTTTATCACTTTATTACATTTTTTCGTAAAAACGATCAAAACGGTCGCTATGACTATTCATCGGAAGAGCTGATATTTTCTAGAACTATCAATGTTTCTGTGATATAACCACTAGTTCTGTACCTTAAAATGATTTTTCCAAAAGTTTCAGACCAAACTATCAAACAGTTGTAGTTCAAATTTGAATTACTTTCGAAAAATCAACATAAACTCAATTAACTAGGGGCAATTAGTTAGAATTCAAAGAAAAAACTCATACCTGGGGATCATCCATCATATGTGCACCACTCTTAGTGAAAATTAGTTGGGTTCCATTTGGAGTCATATTTTCTGTACTTACTTCACAAAAAATGTCATTTTTTCATTTAAAAAATGGAAAATGATATTTAAAAAAACTAGAAAAAAAATGGAAAATGAAAGAATATAAAACAAAACAGAAAAATAAACTAGAAACAAAACAATTAAAAAAATAAGTAAACCAAAGTATATAAAAGAAATCAGAAACAAAAACCAGGAAAAAGAAAAAGAAACAAAGAAAAAAATGCTTTAGTCGCGGTTGGTGTTACCAACCGGGACTAAAGGTCTTTAGTCTCGGTTCGTGGATGGAACCGGGACTAAAGGCCTGTCTGCCGCGGTTTTGTGCGGTCAAGGCTGAAAAATTTGGCAAACAGCCCCAAATCCATCCCGACGCCGACGCCCCGACGCTGCTCCGCCGCCCGTCGCCGCGCTCCGCCCCGACGCCGCCCGTCGCCGCGCTCTGCTGCCCGTCGCCGCGCTCCGGCCTCTCCATCTCCTGCCGTGCCGCGCCGCCGCCGCAGCCCCGACGCCGCCCGTCGCCGCGCTCCGCCGCCGCCACCGCCCGCGCCTCGCCCTGCTCCTGCCGTGCCGCGCCGCCGCCCGACACAGCTCTGCCCCGACGAGCCCGTCGAGGTGAGCTCTCCTCCTCTCCCTCCGATTTAGGTTTAGGGTTAGGTTTCGGAATTTTGACATGTTAGGAATTTTAGCACTATCAGGAATTTTAGCACTGTTTTAGGAAGTTTAGGGTTATTAGGTTTAGGAATTATCTAGACATGTTTTAGGAATTTTAACTACTGTTTTCAATGTGTTGTTGTTTAGGTTGTTAATGAGATGAGCATTCATAGGTACTCTTGGCATGTGTGTGTAAAGGTAATGTGTGTGTAAAGGTAATGTTGCACTAAAATTTAAAAACGAGAGAATGAATATAACTACATGAAGAAGCCCTCAGGAAATGGTTAACCAGTGGAGTTATATTCAGCTTAGGGAGTAAAGGCAAGCATAAATTATGCATTTTAACTTTTAATAAGTATGCAGATAATGCATTTTGAGTAAGCTTCTAACAAATTATGCATTTTAACTTTTAACAAGTAATCTTATGCAGATAATGCCTCATAAAATGCATTTTGAGTAAGCTTCTAATAAATGATGCATCTTAATAGGAAGACTCACTAAATAACATATTTCTACAACATAGAAATTAGTTGGAACTAAAGCACACTCAAATTTGCTTAGTATTTACCGTGTCAGAATTTACTCGCTAAAACACCGGCTTGAGGGGGTTAGTTATGCAAGAATTCTTGTGTGTATTCATCTACACGCAACTCTAATCATCCTAGTTTTAGTTTTAGTTATGCATCTATCCTATGACTTATAAGTGCTTGAGGGTGATATGTTAGTTCACTCCTTCATTTTAGCAATGTATTATGCATGTGTATGCAAAGTAAGAACAAATACACTAAATAATTATGCATGCTTTCCTTAGGTGCTAATAGTTCCTGGCTGCTGCTAGTGAGCAACATGATCTGGTGGTGCTAATATTGCTGAAATGATTTTAGCAATGTATCCTTGGATAGATTTGGCAAGATCTCTTACCATGTTTAAATAGTGCAAGACATTTTCTCTACTGATTTTGTATGTCGAGGGCTAGGTGTTTGCAAGACATTCTCTACTGTTTTTTGCTAGAGCTGATATACAATTCATTATACAGTTGTTTTGACTGATATACAATTCATTATACAACTTGCAGGAGGTCCTTGCTGCTCGGGTGTGTCCACGGCTTGCAGGAGGTCTTGCTTCTCGCTGCCAAGACGAACCTAGCTTGTATGATGAATTTGCCATTTGTTCTCACTCTTGGCTAGATTGATTGCTACATTCCTGATGTTTCAGTCCATGTTGAGTGTCTATCCTTGTTTTGTAAATTGAGATGATTGTAAATGTGTTAGATATGAAATTGTAATATATGATCCATATATATTATGGTGTGTTAGATATGCAAATTGAGATGATTGTAAATGTGTACGAAAAAAGATGATTTTGTGTTAGATATGCGCAATTCTAAAATATGATCCATATATATAGTTTTGTGTTAGGTATGCAAGATGAGCACACACTGTTTTCTTCGCTGCCACCTTGTTGTGCTATATGATCCATACTTGTTGCAATTATTGTACTTGTATATGTTTTTCAGATGAATAAATGTAAACTTGATTATAATGCCCGAGCTATGGATTGCAGGTACATTTGAGCTATGGAGCACTTGCGAGACGAGCAGATAGAAGAAGCACAATTTCAACGAGACGAGATGGAAGACCAAATGGAACAACTTATTTATAACGATGCCCGAGCTGGAGGAGATGTAGATGATTATGAATTTGAACAATTTTTGAACGACTTTGGTGATGGAATGGAGTCACGAGATGTGGTGATAACAAACTCCGGCGGAGAGGTGTATATGTGTTTATAATAAATATGGCGATATGTTGTTGTTAACTACATGCATTAATTGATTTGTGTTGCATTTATTAACGACTCATTTTTCTTTTAGCCATCCGGATCGAGCAAATCTGCCAAAAAGCAGCCACCATGTGCTCCTCGAGGCAAGGCAAAAAGAATGACGAGCGAGGATCCAAAGTTACCGATTGAGGAAATTGCTGATTCCGGCGAACCGCTCGAACCAAAACAGAACCGCAGCAAATTTATAAGTCAAGCTGGAGTTATTGTTAGGGACATGATCCCAATCAGCATACGCGAATGGAATAAGCCGGCGGCCGCAGATGTGGAGGACCCATGTTATGTCCACCAAGTTCTTAAGGATTTGGTCTACAACACGCTGTTGTCACATTTCACCCTCCCGCCAGATCTCTCTAAAGTGAAGAAGGACAACCTCAAGAAGTGGACTCTTATTAAGATGGCGGAACAATTCCGGAACTGGAAGAAAAAGTTATGGAATCAATATGAACAAACAAAAGAAGAGCCAGATTTCAGTGGAGCACAAGGGAAGAAGTTAGAATCTGAATGGGCGGCGTTTAAGGCGTATAGGGAATCACCTATGGCTGTGGCCCGATCGGAGATAAATAAGTTGAATGCTGGGCTGAAGGTACACCACCATACATTGGGGACAGGTGGCTACAAGAGCGTCATTCCTAAGTGGTTAGCTTATGAAGAAAAACTGGTTCGATCGGGGGTCCGTCCAAAGACACTTGACTGGCCCGAGAGGTCAAAATTCTGGTTGTACGCGCATGGGGCAGTGTTGGACCCAGTAACCGGAGATATTGTTGGAAATGGAAAATGGAAGGATCTCGTTGACATAATCAAAAAGAAGCTTGAAGATGCAATTAATGATGTTCGCAATGGTGTGTTCAAACCCGATAGAGAGGATGACGAGCTGACACGGGCCCTGGGGAATCCTGAACATGTTGGACGAGCTCGAGGCTTTCCTGGCGGTGCTACGTTTAAGACTGCGTGGCCGGAATCCGCTCACACTTATAGAAGCCGTAGCAGAGGTAAGAAGAAGGAGGCCGACCGGATATCAGCATTGGAACGTGGCCTGAAGGAGACACAGGCGGAACTTAAAGCATTGAAGGAGCAAAGAACGGAACCTCAGGAGCGGGACCAATTAGATCATGAAGCAGATGCCGCCCCATCTCAGCATAGAAGCAGCGTTGGTTCCACGCGTCAAGTCGATGGTCCCTACCCAGTGGATGACATCACAGAGCCTACAGGTTGTGAGCTACATATAGCAATGAGAAACATAACTTTGAAGGTGGCGGTGGGGCAAGCTTTAGTAATTCAACCTGGAGAACTCTACCATTGTGGTCAAATTCCAGATGGCTACGCTTGTGTCGGGCTGGACGAAATTATGGCGGGATTTGAAACCTTGGAACTTGAGTTTCCTGGAGGTGACGAGGAGAAGACATTGGCAGACGTCAAGCATGGCTTCGCCCTATGGCCCAAGAAATACATCGTCCTTTCAGAACAAGCAAAGTCCACTCCTCGTTCTAGGAGTCCAGCTCACTAGCAAAGTCCACTCTTCCTCGAGAGGGATCAAAGACGGAGTCCATCTCCACCTCATCAGCAAAGCCCACACCTCCCCGATAGGGACCCCAGCCCGAGTCCATCTCCAGCTCAACAGCAAAGCCAACCGCCCCCCGAGAGGGTCCCCAGCGCGAGGCCATCGCAGTCTGTGCCAGTCCGCCAGAATGTTAAGTCGCTCTCGAGTAGGCGCCAGTCTGGTTCTCCTGTTAGGAAGAAACCTAGAAAGGAGAAAACACCGCCGCCTACTCCAAAGTTACCTTGGGAGAGAACCGTCGAGGAAAACAATATCGCCTGCAAAAAACATACGGATGCCTGGCTTGCTGGCGTGAAACAGAAAACGTTAGCGAAACAATTGCCTCCTGCAAAATTTACTGCCGGAATTCCTCAGGAGAAAATTGACCGTTGCATCGATGCCCTATACAACCCCCCACCATCACCGCCAACAGACTATGATCGCAACATTGGTAAGTCATATGACGAAGAGATGGATCGATCGAAAAAAGGGAAACAAGTTGCCCAACTCGGAGAACAAGACGCACAGTCGGCCCCCCCGCTCAAGGTGCTTGATGACAGAGTTCTCAAAAACATCAATGTGCGGGAGCTGGTATATTCGGGAGATGATATCCCCTTCGCGGATGTTGTTCGTACTTATGTTCACGGGGAGAATTTCGTCGACGACGACGACTTACCCACAAGAATGCGTCAATTTCAAGCCTGGTACAAGAATACCGTAAAGGAGACGAATAAAGACGCTCTCATGTTGGCAGTTAAGGAAGAGCATTATTTCCAAGAATACTCCATTGTCATTTACTTCGCCGAAATCTTTCAGTTATACAATCTCCGGGCCCTCGACAAAGATATCTTGAGTTCCTATTGTCTGTAAGTGATATCTATTCCTGTAATTTAATGTTTTAATTAGCTCTACTCGTTCATTGTCTGTGATAATCCTCTCTATAATATTTTGTGTGCTTTATTACGCAGAATGAAGA
The DNA here is from genome assembly GCA_026929855.1 of Poa annua. Lineage (NCBI taxonomy): Eukaryota > Viridiplantae > Streptophyta > Magnoliopsida > Poales > Poaceae > Poa > Poa annua. The sequence goes on from CM049436.1 coordinate 2,737,344, forward strand.
TGCTCGAATGCAAGAAGCAGAAAATCAACCACATTGGGTTCATTGACCCTTCTATAATGCATGAAAAAAACATAATTGATCCAAGATTTAACAAGGATACACCGGGGAATTTGCTAATGTTTTTCAAGCGACAAGCTTACAAAAAATATATATTATGGCCTTACAACTTCAAGTGAGTGTTACTGCTTATTACACATTCTATTTTTCTCACCCGATGTTAAGTTTAATTGATGAGTTATGCATGACTATTTATAAACGTGCGCAGCTTCCACTACATTCTTATCGTTATTGACTTGCGGAAAGGAGAAATTGTTGTCCTTGACTCGTTAAGAAGATGCCCTAAACAATACAAGACCTGTTTTGATTTGGTGACAAGGTACTTTCATTTCTACTCGCCTCTTTCGTTCATTTCCTAATATCAAAGAATTTATGACTCATTCATTCATTTTCTTGTCATGCAGCGTTTGGAAAATGTTCCTCGCGGAACATCCGAACAGTGGATGGCCAGAGAAGCTGCTATGGCGTACTAACCAAGTAAGTTGTACTATAACTAGGCCCATGCACCATTATCATACTTTATTATTATTTGATTAAATTCTATTCTTCTATAGACTTGCCTTAAACAGCCAATAGGGACTGATCTATGTGGATTCTACGTTTGCGAGTACATGCACACTGTGGTCAACGAGAGTTTGAAGAGCAAAAGAAGTATTGAAGTACGTAAAGCTCTAGTCACAACATTATTTTTGTACCATCAATCGTGATGAGTTTTATTCATTTCATATCTCATGTATTCATTGTGATATCATTTTTTTTACAGTTGGCAAGAAAGCGCAACGAGTTACCAATAAAGACCCGCTTCAGGGCACTTGCAGAGGAGTTGACGGGATTTTACCTCGCCCATGTCATACCGGAGACCGGAGAGTACCACCATTTTGACTAGTGTGCGGACATGTAATAGTGATCTCCATGTAACCCATGTAACAAAGTGCTTCTAAGTATCTGGAACCGGGAAACGTGATCTTCATGTACCACGCGTACTTAATTGTGTATGTGTTATGAACACATGATCTTCATGTAATTGTATATATATATGCATGATGCAACTTCATCTAGCTTCGTATAATAATTTATACCTGTTTTTCGCGCATCGAAACCGTAGCATCCGAAACCCCTACCCCGACGCATCGACGTGGTACCATCACGCATCGAGGTGGTACCATCCGAAACCCCTACCCCAGAAAACCGGTCGCAATAAAAAAAAGCAAAACCCTGAAATGAAAAAAAAGCAAAACCCTGAAATGTAAAAAAAAAAGCAAAACCCTAGTCCCGGTTCGTAACACGAACCGGGACTAAAGGGTTCGCCCCCGCGCGCCCCTGGCCCCTCCACGTGCGGAGCTCTAATTGGTGGGGGGCTCTAGTCCCGGTTCGTATTGAACCGAGACCAAAGGGTGGGGGGGCTCTAGTCCCGGCCAGACAGTCCCGGTTGCTACACCGGGACTGTAGCCCCTCTGGAACCGGGACTAGTGCCCCTTTTTCCACTAGTGGTAGTAAAGTACGAAGATACTTCCTGAGTGAAACGGCACTATCTAGCCGACGGACCCCTGAAGAAAAGAACCCATGACGGACGCGGTTGTTGACATGGACGGCGCTGAGTTTGGTGTTCTGACAGCCATGGTGATTCTCTGGACATTGTCACGTCCTTAATTTATTTATCTGGAAATTACAATGTGTGATTTGCACATTGTACAATTATTAACATTATTACGGTGAACAAAACCATGTACCAATTTCCAAATAAAATGTTGGATCTATGATACGAGGATTTTGTTGAATGCGAGAGATCGCACATTTAGTAATAAACTCACGCTTCCTCCTCGATCTTCAAATCACAACTAGATTTTTTTTGAAACTTAAAATCATAACTAGATTAATAAGAGATTGGACACTAATAAGAGAGGGACTAGCCTTTTGTGGAAAGTGTGCATTGTGACAGCATCAACAAAGTAACAAATCTCGACAGCTAGTCCGGAAATTTGGTAGAGGAGTTCATTGCACTGTCCCGCGCTTCCCATGACGCGATTGATGGAGACGAAATGATACGTACATCGTCGTGTCGGATGTCCGAATGACAGAGGGAGGAAGAAATATCCATGCGATGCCCCCAGGCTATGAGGATTCACGGCACCAAAAACATTTTTGTCATCTTGAGAATGCTCTTTATGCCTTAAACATGCACCTCGCGCATGGCATCATTGTCTTGGTTCCGCAATTTGTGATCATGGCTTTGTTGCTTATACGGCTGACACTTCTTGCTTCATACTAACAGCGGGCTGATCTCACTATGTATCCGTTGGTCTACTTTGATGACATTGCTATGATTAGTTCTTCTCTAGCAGCTATTAAGCCTATAGCCTTCTATCATTGGCAGCGGTTTGCTATCAAGGTTTTCAAATTAAATGTTGGATCTAGGATGTGAGGATTGTGTTGAATGCCGCACTCACATCCTGATTCGTAAGATTATAATTGAAAAATAAATAAATTGGGAAAACCTCAGACTAGATGTGCTTAGAGAGATGGCACAACATTTAGTTGTGATTAATACTTCATCCGATAAGGAGGAGTAGTTCACGCACGCCGTCGAGGAGTTGGCTGTTGTACATCCTATAAGGCTGCAGTGATTTGACGGCTGACGCAATCACGTTGCTAAAATTAGTCTCTGGCTAAAATTATGCACACAACGATACTTCGGTTCCGGATATGGCGTAATACTAACTAATAATAATAGGAATCAAATACTTAATTAAACTATAAATTAGACATGCATTTTATCTACTCTAGACTCATTGACTAAGTGAACCACATCTACACACACATGCAAACTAAGTAGCTAAGTTGAGCGCAAATTGCACATAAATCAAACAAATTTCCACATAATTACTCCTAAACTAAAATCCACAAATCTCTCTACTTTTAAAGCATGAAATTAGCAAAACTACCAATAGATAAAAGATGATATGATAAAGTTGCTAACCTTTTAGAACCGCCGGAGAGTCTCCAAATCTTCACAAATCGCTCCAAATATTCACAAATGGCTCCAAATCGCGTGAAAAACTCGAGCTCTCTCGGTGAACAACAACAATGGCAAATGCAACGGGTAGCTCGGGCAGGGGATATATATAGGGATGTTTTTAGTCCCGATTGATGTATCAAACCAGGACTAAATGGGGTGGAAACTAGAAACCCTTTAGTCCCGGTTTGTGTATCAAACCGGCAGTAAAGGTCCCTCTGGAACCGGGACGAAAACTGGCCCTGCCCGTGCGTGCGTCCTAGCCGTTGGAATAGGCACTAATCATATCGTTAGTCCCGGTTGCAAGCACAAACGGAACTAAAGCTCCAGAGGGCTCTGAACCAAAGGTCTGTTTTCTACTAGTGTAGTCCTTCTCGTCTTGTTTTTTCCCACTCAGGGCGCGCTTGAAATCGTTCGACCGGAACCAGAGGAGGGGGAGCGGCTCATGCGGCTCCAAAGCGATTCATCGTGCTTGCTTACACCTAAAAAATGTTAGGAAAAAAGTCTAAAATAAGCTTAAACTTGTAGTTGAAAGCTAAATCGAACCTTAATTTTACAATCCCAAAATTGGCACTCTGAATTATCAAATCCCTATCTATTTTCAACCTTAAACCTATTTGACTTGTGGTCAAACCTAGGTTGTTGACTCATACATGGCAACCTCATTCTCTCTCACAATCCAAACGGATCTTCTCCATTTTATCTCGTTTTGTTGTCGCGTGCGTGATTACCACTGGAATAAATCGACGAAGGCCTGCTTGCTATCTAGCCTCCTACAAATAATCAGCCTCGTATCTGTATTCTGTGCGCGGCGGCCGATTGGCTGAAGTACATACGTAGCTCTCTTTTTTTTGCGGGGGGAAGTACATACGTAGCTAGCGAGCTAGAATGCCAACTTAATTCAGAAAAAAAGGGTAAGATTTTGAGCAGCCCCCTGTGCGCTGGACCGAGGTAGAAGATGAAGTTTTCGTGAGGAAATCAAGAGAATACCGATTCCGTGTGAGGAAATCAAGTGAATACCGATTCCGTATTAATCAAATCTTTGACGGGTGGGTCCGTATTGTCACCGAGAGTAATATATAATATATTATCCGGGTCTGATTTGTTGCTTCCCGACTCACCAAACAGTTCTGAAGTTTAAGATTGAAAATAGACCGTGATTTGATAGTTCAGAGTGTTAATTTCGAGGATTATATGTTTGGGGGTTCGATTTAGCTTTCAAGTTCAAGTTTTGTTTTGAACTTTTTCCAAAATATTACACAGCTTATCGAGTCCTATCAATTTTCCCCGGCTCGATGTTGGTCACGTGCTTGACGCGATTGCAAAGACGTGGATGGCACGCACAGCTACATAAGTGAGTCGCGACTGCTGTGACGCGACATGCGTATGGGAGCAGGCTGATCTGGGCCGCCCTGTAATAGCGAACCACAAAGCAACATCGTATGAGTTTCTGAAACCTTCCATGCCTATGTGAACTCGATCTGTTAATCTAGCTACCTGCATTTGTTTTCTATTGGAATTTTCAGCATGTTGCTCTCTTCTGTTCTTTCTAGTGATGATCTGATGATGGGAGTGAAATAGCACACCATATTACAAGGGCTGGATGTGCAACGTAACTATGAATGATCCTGAAGATACCATTATAAAGTAGGTGGATTATCTGACTTTGAATTTGTACTTTTTAATTCTGTGGTTGTTTCGCTTGCTCTAGATTGAACCTTCTATTGTCCGAAAGGCCGTGCCATGAGCCAGTTTTCATACCAGTACGTTCAACATAGAAAAACACGTATGCACATCCCAGCTTACTTGCATCTTTAAAAGTACAATCCAAAATCACGGAAACGTTAGAAGACACTACAAAAGATAGGTGGTCATCGATATGTTACTAGCATTTAATTTCGTTATTTTTGGTTGATTAAAAATACAAAGTATTTGAAATTTATATTATCCACGGTTGTACAATATACCATTGACTACATCTGAAATTTATTTAATTTTTTAAAACATGTAAATGTCTTTTTGATTTTTTAAATATCGGCCGGGATCACCGAGCATCGGGAGAACGAAATCTCCTCTCGAGTTTTAATTATTATTTGTACCAGAGTCCTTGAATATGCATTAGGCTTGTGATTTGTTGACCGTTATCGATTGCTACAAAGATCAAGTCTTAGGAAGCAGACCTTCGTTAGTGAGACTATATGAGAAAACACCTGAACAAAAATACGCTCACTGCTATAGGAGCTTGTACTGTCACATGGAAGTGTTCAGTACAGATTCCTATAGTATTCTTCAACGGGTCAATTAGTAAATATCTGTGGATGTCGTCAGCACTACCCCAAACGGAGATATTCCTGACGGCCTTAGCCATTCCTGACGGTCCTGAGGCATCCGTCGGGAAAGATTCATGTTTGTGATTGTGGATAATTTCTCGTCAGGAAAGTTTGCACCTTTTCGTGACGGTAGCCTGAATAACCGCCAGGAACCACATATACCGTCAGTAACGATTAATTCTTTCGTGTCGGACAGTTCCAATCGTCAGGATTGTTCATTCTAGCCGACAGGAAAGTTTTCTAACTGTCATGAATGATTTTCTTAACTCCTGCACAGGCCGTCTGCGTGAATGGACGGAAATTTTGGGGCCTCGGCGCGAAACATTGAGCTTTCGTGACATGGACTAGGCCCAACGTCACGAAAGAATAGGCAGTTTGGTAAAAAAACCTAGTCGTGGCCATGTTTTCACCCAACTTTTTCAACCCCACACGCGAGCTGCGTCGTCTCTGCTCAATGCTCACCATGGCGAACTGCGCCGCCGCCCAGCTATGCCCAACTATGGCAAGATGGATGTTGGCAATGTTTACTTGTATATATAGCATATAGCGTAGCAGCTGAACCGAAAAGATGAGAGCTTTGTGACTTAAGTGTAAAATTTAGAAATCAAACGAATCATTCTATTTTGTCATCGAAGAGCAGCCAACTGTAGATTTATTTTTCAGTTAGAACGGTTGCAAGTACTCTATATGCAAAATATATTTTATGCCTTATTTGTTGTACTCTAGTTAACTGATATCTTTCCTTTCATGCATCATTGTTGCTTGAAGTCTGTTTGAAAAATGCAAGTACTTTATACTCGTACCATGCATTTTCTTGTAGGTGCATGAAACTTGCCCAAGAGCATGCTCATTCTACTCCATTGACGGCAGTCTAATGTTCAAAAGCAAGGTGGTTCTCCCCCATCAGGCTATCATGCTGCTACCCGAACACATGAGGATCATTCACCCATGTTTGGAGAAGAATAACAATAAGAATTGCTTATATATGTAGCTAGTATGTTGTAGTCTGTCTTTCTTTTGTCGATACTTGTGAAATTGAGTGTTTCTAGAGTGAATGTACTATTTTGGTGTCCAAATATTAATTGCTATGGATTATGTTGTCATCTTTTGCCAAATATTTTATTGTAATGAATGTGGTTTCTGAGTTAGAAGTGTGTGATCTTTCGCTAAGGAGAAATAAAAGATGTTTTTGTCAATTTCATTTATTTTAAATGAATTTGCTACTGTATTTTGCAAGACATCAATGTCGCAGGAAACATTCCTGACGGATATCATGCACTCCTGACGGCCATGATGACAGATCTACAGAACGTCATATACCGTCAGGTTTGCATCTTGTTCCTGACGGCATAACTTCTTGACGGTGGAACCGTCAGCTTTATCCTCTCTCATGGAGCACGTGCTCCGTCAGGAACAATTTTCATGACGGCTTACCGTCAGGAGTCCACATCTTTTCTGACACCTTGTTCCCGACGGTCTGTTCCTGACGGGAACCGTCACGAATATGTATTCCTGACGGTTTGGACCTATTCATGGCCGTCACGAATGTCCCTGTTTGGGGTAGTGTAGGTGCCCACCTAAACCGGAGACGGTTATAGATGCCCTACCAAAACTTCACAAGAAGGGTTGTTTTACTTGCTTAAGATTGAAGCTGCCATTGTTAAAAAGGTTTTTGTGTTGTGCGAGTTCTCTTGCTTGTGGTTTTTTACATGGAAAGAACTAAATCCATCTCATTGAAGTCAATAAAAGTACAATCGAAAACATGTACATATAATTAGCAGCTTCCAACAATTACATGGTAGCTTAACATATCCCGGAGAACATTATGCTCTAAGCTAGTTATATGGTACCTTTGCCCTCACAAATAGAACTGCAAATGGTACAGAGCTTTACGACCACTCTGAATTCTATAAGTACTGAACCAAATCGTGTAGTAACCGGTCCACCCGCTGATCCGTCGAACAATATTTTTGGATAACTGACATATTATTACTCTTACATCACAACATCAAAATCATACAAAATAGTTTACACCCGGCCTCTACCAAAGATTCACATAGACAATTGGCAAATAAATAAAAACGCTTACAAGAACCATACGGAGATTGTAGAACGTCTGTATATGAAACTAGAAGGTCACTCCTGTCATCCATGTGGGTAAAATTATCTCTCATCGCATCCTACAACCATGTAGAAGCGTCCATAAATAGTATTCAAAACTTCACATTGTATAGGCGATCATAAATAAATTATATATATCTATAGACAGGTAGATAACATGCAAAAAAGAAAAGTTTACGGAAAAAAGAGGCAGTCGGGATAAAAGAATAGGTTTTGGCGCGTTGGCACCGCTAGCTTGCGTTCCTAGAGCCTAGAGGCACATCAGATCGATCACAAAGGATACGCACAATGCACGATATGTGCACACAACATCAATGCACGACATAATTCTGATCACCCTTGTTTCTAGAACTAAGACGTTACGCCTATAGATTCTGGATCGGATGGAATTCGGTCGTGTGCACCCGTATTTCTCGTTGTGAGCCTACATGATGGAGTGACGCGAAATTTCGTGTCTGTTGTTACCATGAGACAATTCGGTATTCAATTTCTTCGGTGACAACAGTGGTTAAATTTTTTCTGGCGGCTGAGGTCTAAGGTTTTAGTATTGGGGGACCGATTCTTCGAGGCGATGCGGAATTTGCTTGGTGACTTGTGACTTGTAGCAACGGCGGCGGCAAGCGGGGCCAACAACATAGTAGGAGTAGAGAGTCTTACCTTTCAGAGTGAAAATGCAATGTCTGTCCTTAATTGGTTGTGCCTGACAATGGTCTTGTCGAAGGCATTGTTTTAAGAGTGAGGACTTATTCCAGTGTGAAAACCTAAGATCTATCGGCGACAACGCTTGTGCATTGTTTCCTTCTTGGAGGCATTGCTTTTCGAGAATTTGGACTCCGAGTGTTGTCTAGGTGGTGGTGTGGGTGCATCTACAAGAATAGATCATTGTAGCGAGATCTTTTGTTTTTTTCTTCTGTTCTTTTAGGGCTGTGTGTCCATCCCTAATGTCGGACGTTGCGCTGTTTCAGAGGCCGGTGTAATTGGTACTCTGATATTAATATATTCTCTTTATCTAAAGGAACATAGAACTATTATTTCATATGAGTTAGAGAAAATCCCAAACGAAGTGGACAACAGGGACGCATCCAGGCAATATAGCGCAGCGAACTTTTCAATGGGTAACACTCGCAAGCCACGCAGTAGGGTGAACCATACAACCAAGTACACATTGCTGCAGCCTGCAGGGCCAACTATCCAAACCGTTATGACCCGGATTGTCCGAGCAAGCTTCCCATCCAAACACTTGTGCGCTGCACTGTCTCTTGATGCGATCCCCAAGAGCAGAGGATAGTGGAAAATATACGCTAGTTAGTTGGAGGGTAGCAACCTGAGCGCTGCATTTTCCTTTTGTACTCCGATGACTGTGAAACGTCGACTTGTTTGGCATCCTGATACCTCACATTCTCATGCTGATCCTGAAAACAATAGTCCATCATAGAAGCATATGGTACATCATCTCTGGTCAGAATCCCAGCAAGGGTCATGGGATGTACATTTATATAGTATATCCTAGATCATATGGTACATCATCTTTACTGCTGCATGTTAATTGTCCTTGTTATGCAGATCTTTTTCTCCTAGAGGGCCGGCAGCCTTGCCCTTAAATGTTTCATCTCGAAGGAGGCAAAAATATTGCACGATACGTGGCCTGTGTGGCAGAGCGCAACACAAAGGTAATTCACAGTAGTGCCTCTACTGGAAAATCTTGAATGTTTTATTGAGATACGCTGCTGCGAGTAATTGATCAATGTGGTCATTTCTTCTTTTATCTTTTTAGTTGTGTGCTTCATTAATGTCTGAACAAACTCTTGACATCTCATGTAGATGTAGATGTAGATGTAGATGTGTGTAATTGGGGTTTTCTTATATTAATATATTCCCTTCGTCATAAATGAGACACCCCGCTGATAAGTATCATGTCAAGTTCCAGTGGCGTGTCAAATTATGCCCCCGCCTCACCGATAAGCTATCACTGTTGTTGTTCATAACACACGCCAGTAGTATCTCGTACCCAAATTTAAGAGAGTGTATAAGTTATTACCGGCATCCTGATAAACCTACAGAACGCTAGCAACAAGGACTTCGAATAGCATATGGATGCACTTTCCGTTATGGTTCAGGCCAAGAAGCTTCCAAGAGTAGAGTTCAGAGGAGAGTTCCCATGCCCAAACTAAGATGAATACAGGGTAACACACAGTGTGTAGCGAAGTGTTCAAGGAGTAACAAACGCAAGAGATGTGACCCAGGTCGGAGGACCGTACAACAAGGTACTACATCAACCGTTACAGCCGAGCGAACTATATATCCGAATTGCTCCAACCAGCCTCCCATCCAACCAGCATCAATCGATGCGGAGGCTGTGCCTGCCCCTTTTCTAAAAAAAAAGCCTCCCATCCAAACAGTTCTGAGCTATATTTTCGCATGATACGATATCCATCTAGTGCACAGAATTGAGAGGAACTGTCAGCTAGTTAGTTGGAGGGTGGAAGCCAACCAATGCTCCGGAGATTATTTTTGTACTCTGGATGGAGCTAACTGGTTTGGCATCCTGATACCTTCCATTCTGACACTGATCCTGTGTTGTTTTATGTTGATCCAAATTCATATGACGATATGGAGTGAGCGGCTAAATTCGGAGCGAAGCGGAGACCCGTCTTAGGGTTTTGCCCGGTACGGTACGGTACGGATCGTGTCCGAGTCGGATCGCAACTGACTTAGGGTTTTGCCCACTATAAATACATCTTGTAAGCCGCCAGTTGGGGTATGCCATACATTGTAAACCCACGTCGTTTGTAACCTCACCCCGATATAGTGAAGTATTGCTGGCTGGCGCCCGTGGTTTTTTCCTCTCCTTTGTTTGGAGAGGTTTTCCACGTTAAATCTCGTGTCCCCGTTGGTTTGATCTTTCCGCTCTTCATCGTATTCGTGCTATCTTTTGTAACATCCTGAACACTAGTTTTCGTGATACAGTTTATGAAAAAAACTCAAACCACCAAATGTGGTCAGTCGAACTACTTGAAGCTCCGAGTAGAGTTCTGGATAGCAAGTGTCATGAGATGGACATGTATATAGTCCATCGTAGAAGCGTCTGGAACATCTATTTACCTCTGCATATTAATTGTTCTTGTTATAAAGATTTATATCGTCTCCTAGTGGCGTTGGCATCCTTCACAGAAAGAAAAGTGTCCGCGGTGGCGAATTCAATGATGGTGGCGAGGGTGAACGATCGCTCTCAATCCTGCAAATTTTGAACTGTAACCAGCCCACCGTCCTGTGCCGAACATCTTTTTTCACAAAGGAAAATGAATCAATTAGCTTTTTCTTGTAAAGTTCAGATAAACAAATCGAGAGCCCCATACCTCACGACAGAACCTCCATTAAATTATCACTAACCCAACGGTAGAAAACAAAACAAAAGGAAAATCCATAACTTTACTAAGGAAAGAAATTTAAAGAATTTTAAAAGAAAAACCCAAAGTGCAGATGATGACGAGTTTAACCTAAAATTTACCGAAATTTTCATCTCCAAAGATAAGTTTCGATCCACCACCTTTAAGAAGAAACACGACACAAACGCCCGTCAATAGTACAAAAAATATTTCCACCGAAGTGTGCAAACTTAATGTTGTCACTGTTCGAGCACTTAATGGAGGAAGAGAAGCCTGCACAAAGGATGGAAGAGAAGCTGCCGGGGAGGAAGAGGCCTTGCCTAGGCAAAGTTTAAACTAAGCACACAAGCGCTCGTCGCCCTACTATCCGAACCGTTATGACCTGGATTGTTCAATCCGCCCTTCCACCTGAGCTTTCTTGCAGCATCAAGAGATTGACGTCTGGAGAGTAGCAAACAGCTCTGGATCTTGCCTTCGTGCTCCTACCACTTCAGACCGTTGACTCGTTTGGCATCCTGATACCTCACATTCTCACGATGATCCTCGAAAATAATTTTTGTCATACTATTTATAGAAGAAATAATTTTCTCAACCGAACTACTTGCAACTTGGAGTAGAGTTCCAATCCTAGCAATCGTCATTCATGTACATTTATATATATAGTCCATCCAAGAGGCATATATGGCACATCTTCCTTACCTCTTAATTGTCCTTTTTATGCAGATTTATTTCGTCTCCTACTGTGGTGTTGGCACCCTTTGCAGTTCAATGTCACGATCTTGGAGGAGCTGAAGATATTCCACTGAGACATGGGCATGAGTGGCAGAATATTAAAATTAACCATAGTAAGAATAACATTTGCAGAGTATTAATTAACTATCAGATCAGTTTCTACTTAGATGGTAACATGCATGTCAGTAAAAAAAATTTGTGACAACAAATTAATAAGAAGATAGACTATATATTAGAGTAACATATTATGTTGTCATCACGTAGCATTTTTTAAGAAAATTTAATCTACAAGCATGTAAATGTGCCGTACACACGGCCGGTTTGAACGTGGATATCACAACCCAAATGAAACTCAACGATCCTGACTTTCGTAGTGTGGTCCGAAACTCGACTTGAGTAATTGAGACCCTCGAGCTTCCAAACGCACATGCAATGATCTACCTGCCACCGCGATCACCATAGTAATCATGGTCGACGTGACCGATCGTGCTGATGAAGAATGGGTTTCGTGTCGCAAAGTCGGGAGCAAGTAGTAATTAGGCCATGCTCACGTGAAAGTGAAGTCGTGTGGATTTATCAGATCGTATATAGAAATGTAGAAATCTTATTCGTATTGACTGTCATTATGTTACATACAATGATTTTATGAGCTATATATCTAAGAGGTGACACAAGAGGCAATTCACATGAGGAAGCTACTAATCTCAATTCGGGGAGGATTTCCCGGCGTAGCCTGAGAAGGCACGGGGCGTAGTTGTCCGTGACAAAAAAAATGGTGTCAGTACCGAACTCAATGGAGGAGGCGAGCAGGTAGAGGAGAATGGTCATTCTGAATACTGCAAGTTCCGAACCGTACAACCGAACTGAGAAGCACTCGGCGCCGAACTCTCCAAACACCTATGAGCTGCACTGAGCTGCAAGATTATTCGGTCCAGCCTCCAATCAGAACAGCTGCACTGCCTTGTGAAATTGATACTAGTTAGCCGTAGGATTTTCAGCCACAGCTCGAGATCTGATTCTCGAACTCCGATGACCTTATCTTTACTATTAAAGCAGAATGCGTGGTATGGTGTCACAATCCAAATGGTGTCACAAACCAAATGCCCTCACACTTTAAATTAATTACATGACATGCCACCTATAAGTGGATACATGTTCAAAAGTAAAAGAAACAAAAAAAAGGAAGGAAAAATAGGGATGTACTTCTTAATAATTACAGAGCATATGCCACCGCCCACTATCAGATCTAACTAATCGATGGCTAGCTAAATGCCCGTACGGATATGGACCGTCCACTACACAGCCCATTCCTTAAAAATCGTGGTTAGTTATCTCATTCTCCTCCTCCCTTCCAAATAATTTCTGCTGAAATAACTGCTTCCACAGCGCCCGGACGCCGGAGCACGGCGGCGCCACTCCCTACGGTCCTGCCACCACGCCGGAGTCTCCGCCATCACACAGGCCACCCCGATTTGCGTCTCCCCGCCGCCATCACACAGGCCACCATGAAAATTGTTTCCTTTCCATCACGCCCGCATCCAACGCCACGATCTACGCTCCACACCGTCTACGGCAGCAAGGCCGCCAAGCGCCGCACGACGCAAGGGTCAACCTGCTTGCGGCCACCCCAATTTGCGTCTCCCCGCCGCCGCCGCCCACCCCGCGGGCTGAACCTGCCAAGCATCGCCGGCCTCCTGCGCTGCCCCGCCGTACAACGTACGCCCCCAGTCGTCATCTCCCCTGCACTGCCCTGCATCCGACGGTTCCTGGGACATCGCATGCCTGCGTCACTCCACAATCGCCTACAATTTCTCCGCCACCGTCGCCGTCGCCATTGCCGCCTTTCCTGTGTACAACACCGTGAAGACGCTGCTGTCGTCAGGCGCACTGCAATCCCGTCATTCGTTTCCCTGCGCGTACACCACATACAGTCGGCCGCTCACATATCAGGTCGACCCTGAAATTCTCCCTAAATTCAACGGGTTGGTTATTGTTTCAGACCATTTGAGACTGTAAACCACGTTGTTTCTCCCTGAAATCAAGGTTTGCATTGGTTTCAGATCGATGTGCGGCAGTGGCAGGCAAACTGTGCTACCGCTGTTTGGATTTTAATAAGTGCCTGCACTAAAAGAGTATCTGCGCTTAAAGGTTTGGCTACCGTGTTTCGAATTTTGTTTGTCCTCCAGCTCTCTCTAAGAATTATTGGTCCTATAAAATCAAGGTTTCCAATCAAGATAACATTCAGTTTCAGAACACAACCTTCCAGTCGAGCATTCTCCTCCATTATCAAATTGTTTACATCTAGCCATTTACTCTGAATAGTATTTTAATTTCGAGTTGCATGTTCGTCTATATTAGTGGATATTTTTCATATCTGATACCTTCTTCATTTGTTTTATTTCAGCAATTAAACATAATTTACTATTGTTAAAATTGACGATTCTGATTCAGATTTATTGCAGGCACAGTAGAATTGTTCACAAATAGGAAGAAAGAATTAGAATGTCATCTTCCAACCATAATCCATTAGACGACATAACCAATGGGGAAGAACAAGGTAATTAAAAATATTCTAAATAGGACATATATGAATGTCCGCATGGAGTGTTATATGCATATCCTAATTATTTCATATATGCAGATCCTAAGGAGATCAAGAGGCAGAGGGATAGAAAACGGTATGAAAAAAACAAAGATGAGATTTTACGGCGTCGACGACAATCACGTGAGCTTAAAAGGCAGACAGATGAAAACACCTTATGTGTTACCCTATCTACTGGACAAAACGTAGCCACCCAACTCCAATGCATAACACCTGCATCAGGTCATGTGTTATAAACTTAAAAACGTGGCCAACGGGGGAATGATCCATCCCTTGACTTTACGTTGTTAGGTAGAAAGTGAGATGTCCGGTTTCTGAGAATTTCTGAGCGCAGCCTTTTTGGCACAGCTGGGACTCGAACCCGGGTCGGCTGGTTCCTCACTAGGAGCCTCAGCCACCAGGCCAGTGCCTGGTCCTCAAACTTGCACGTACATGTGGCAAGTTTTCGTATCTGCCAGTTTGTATATGAAATATTCATTATTTGGCGTCCAACGTAATTGTAGGTATGGCTCCAGATGTGCAGAAAAGCTATGCAACTCAGATTCCTGCAACCGATTCTTCACAATTACATGAGGGACTCACTTTCCTGGGTGCTGATGATCTGTCTGAAGGTAAATAACAACAATTTGAATAGGTCATATATGCTAAATTTCTACAGTTCCTATAAAGGTCATATATGAATTTACTAAATGTCATATATGCAAATACCAATGCAGATCCTAAGGATGTCAAGAGACGGAGGGATAGGGAGTGGTATGCAAAATATAAAGATGAGATTTCAAAGCGTAGACAACAATCACGAGAGCTTAAAAAGCTGTCATCTGCCCGAGTGAATGATGAAAACCTTAGATGTGATACACGAGACACTCCACAAAGCGGAGTCACCCAAGGGCAATGCCGAACATCTGCAGGAGGTCACTTCTAAACTCACAAAATAGAGTTGGCATGTATTCATAGCCCTGATTTATATATGGAATACTGATTATTTAAGCTTCAATTTAAATGTAGGTTTGACTCCAAGTGGTCAACAATATATGACACCTCATACAAGAGTACCGGTCACAACTATATGGGGGGTGTTCTTTTGTTGCTCGCCGCCATACATCCACACCTTCCCTACAAAATTCACAGCGTACCCCATTTAGCAACTTAACCAACACACAAATAAATGGTACACTTCAACAACAGAACACTCCTTCTAGCACACTTGGTAAGAAACTGCAACCTTTAATATATACCTCAGTTCTCATGAATTTACTTTATAACAAATATCATATGCAGACACCTCAAACTATGGGATTCACATTGTCTACTTTAGGTATTGAGGAGATGGGATCTGCATGTTCTAGCATGACCAGAGGTCTTCACATGCCATGCGTCGAGTCAACTATGCTTGCTGACGATGATAGTGATTGGCTACATAGAAATTATACTTACATGCGACATATGAAAAAAAATTGAGGCACTGCAAAACATACCTTCATCTTTAGGGTTGCATGAGCAAGACAACTTCCTAACAAAGAGTGCATATGAAGACAAGAAGCGACTGCGCGATTCTTCTGAGAAAACACGTCAGCTAAAGAGGGAGCGATACTCACTAATGACAGATGAACAGAGGGGCACACGCTTACAAAAGAATCATGAGTACAAAAAATGTCTACGTGAAAACAGTTCAATGGGTGGTCGCCATAGTATTGTAAACCGCATCTGCTGGCACACCAATCGTACAAGCACAACCATACAAATGTAATGATGAAGGTATTATTTTCCTTGTACATCTATTTCCCCATGTACAACTATCAGTCAGCCTAGAATTTAATCCTGGCATTGATACATAAGCGCTTGTATTGTGCATGCCCTAATATTTTTTGCTTTCACTGACGTGGCGCTTTACTGTACACTCTCTTAGAATTATGAAATTACATGTTTAATATGAATGGTGTGAAATCATCATTAAGGTATTTATACCCGTTGCAACGCACGGGCATTTAGCTAGTAACGCTAACTGGTTTGGCATCCTGATACCACACATTCTCACACTCGTAAAGACTGTTTGTTGTCATACGGTTTAAAAAAAAAAGAAAATTCAGGGCTCTCAAATGTTGTCAGCGTAACTACTTGAAGCTAGCTCTCACTGGTAGAAAACATGGCTTCCGTTCAGAGCCCTGGAACCTTTAGTTCCGGTTTGGCCTGGAACCGCGACAAATTACCCAAATAGTCGCGGTTCGATCAGCTAAAACGGAATCACGGGCACGGAACCTTTTATCCCGGTTCCAGAGGCACCTTTAGTCCCGGTTTGAAAGACCAACCGGGACTAAATGTATTTGTCCCGGATCATGTCTAAAACCGGGACTAATGTGAAACTTGTACATCTCCTGATCGCGTTTTGAGTGCGCTTTGGAAACCGATCAGCCCGCCGGCGTTTTTGAGTGCGTTTTGGAAACGATCAGCCGGCGTTGATACACACGAAATTAATCGCTGCGGAATTCGAACATGCAGCGCCGCCGCCCGCCGGCCTTCCTTCTAGCGGTTAAATATATGAATACCGGTTAAAAGGATTATATGAATTATATCGATTCATGGATATTTCCTACCGATTCATAGATTATATGAATTATATCGATTAAATGGATTACATGTCGATTCACACCGGTTAAATATATGAATACCGGTTAAATATATGAATATCGGTTTAAATTTATGGAATATATGGAAACAAAATACATATTTTGTTATTTGTTAACAATTATTATTAATTAAACATTAATATTTATGTTAATATCGGTTTATATGGATTATATCGATTAAATGGATTATATTGATTATTTGGATTTTATTTTCCTACCGATTTAATGGTTTTCGATTTATATCGATTTATGGATTATATGGAAACAAAATACATATTTTTTGTTATTTGTTAGCAATTATTATTACGTAAACATTAATATTTATGTTAATATCGGTTTATATGGATTATATGGATTATATCGAATAAATGGATTATATGGATTTTATTGATTATTTGGATTTTATTTTCTTACCGATTTAATGGTTTTTGATTTATATCGATTTATGGAATATATGGAAACAAAATACATTTTTTTGTTAGTTGTTAACAATTATTATTATTATTAAAACATTAATATTTATGTTAATATCAGTTTATATTGATTATATCGATTAAATGGATTATTGATTATTTGGATTTTATTTTCGTACCGATTTAATGGTTTTCGATTTATATCGATTTACAAAATATATGGAAGCAAAAAAGATTTTTTTTGTTATTTGTTAACAATTATTATTACTTAAACATTAATATTTATGTTATTTGTTAACATTAGAATTCAAAAAATCATATGCATGTGACATCAAAGTTTAGAGGATAATAAGATTGATACCATAGTATTATCAGGTTCTTACCAGTGCAATCTTGTAAACTAGTTGGGAAGGAACTCATAAGTTAAGCGTGCTGGGGGTGGAGCAGTGTTAGGATGGGTGACCGATCGGGAAGTGGAGCAGTTGTGAGGGACTTGATCGAGATTACGATTAGATATTAGCTATAGGGGTGGAGCCGTGTGAGGGACTTGAGATTAAGATTAGAGATTAAACTGACAAATAATTCAAAGATTTGAAATAGAGAAAAAAAATAAAAAATAGTCCGGCCTAGCCTCAGGTTATTCCAGCCGCGCGACTTTTAGTCCCGGTTCCAGTCTGAACCGGGACTAAAGGTTGGACCCTTTAGTCCCGATTCTGCAGTCCCGGTTGCTAAACCGGGACTAAAGGCCCTTACCAACCGGAACTAAAGGCCTTTTCTCTACTAATGTCTGAGTAGAGTTCTGGATCCTAGCAAGTTCCATGAGATGGACACGGCGTCCGGTAAATCCTACTCCGGGTTTGGCAAAAACTTTACATCCCTGACTTTCTCATATTATAAACCAGAAAGATACCCTTCGCATTGCTGCCGGTTAAAAACATAATACACACATAAAATTTGACGCATGCTTTAGATATATGGAAGCAAAAAAATTCACTTGATTAACAAACTAATTCCGGCGTTCCCCTCACACATGCCATAATTTGGTAATTGCATTGCGGGATAGTGTGGTCTTATCATTGGAATGACAAAATAGAAATGATAACATGAACAATTTAATACCTAAAGGAAAAGATGATGTGGATATATACATGCATGTAGAGATGGACAATACGTAATAATTTTTATGAGATGATGTGGACAATTGGTTGGCTAAAAGAGAAAGTGATGTGGATAACTTACATGTTGAGATACAGTCATTAATTATAAATTTATGGGGTTTTATTTTATAAGAAGTAAGGATGGATTGAAAAATTCAGGTGGCTACTTCAACACCTCAGGAACCACGACTTGGGATCCTCGCTCGGGGAGAAACACTGATGACAACATCCCGGCTTCAGACGGGCGCTACAAGGCGGAGCTGCACCAGTATGATGAGACCCTTCGTCGTAGGGGATTGGAACCAGGAGTGGGGCCCTGAGCACACGTGGACCACGATGACTCCCCGTGGCTTCGAGGATGATCAGGCTTCAAGCGGGGCCCCTCCAACTCCCGGGATCGCCCAAAGAAGCATAGGGACCAAGTGATTTATGAGCAACTTCTGTGAATGACTGAGTCAACGCAGCTCACAAGAAGCAACGAATGATATAGTTCGGCGACGAACTACCAACACAAGCCGAAGAGGCGTGGGGTGTATATAATCGTGTCGGAAAAGGGGGTGGGCTCAATGAAGGAGGTGATCAAGGGTGAACAATCGCTCGGAATTCTGCAAGTGCGGAGCCAAATCGTGTTCTAACCAGCCGTACCGGCTGAGAACTTAACAGAGGGAAGAGAAGCCGGCATATGAGCATCAAAATGGCAAACATATCCTATGCATCCAGGGATGCATGTCGACATGTCGTGTATCCGTGCATCCAACTCTATTTATACCTCTTATTTACATCGCACGCACCACATGAAGGATCGGGTTAACTTGCCGCCGTCCTCCAAGATATGTTCTCTCCGGCTGTCAACGGCTGCAGCCAATGCAGCAAACTGTGATGTGTTGTCGCTGCCACCAGCCGCCACGGCAAGGGTGTTGTCTTGTCGCCACCGGTGGGAGGGATCTGATGTAGTACACAATCGATCAATTTGGAAGTTTATTACTCCCTCTGTCCAACAAAAGATGTCACACTTTCTATCAAATTTGGATGTATCTATACACTAAATCATGTCTAAATACATCCAATTTTTGATTAAGTTGAGACATCCTTTATTGGACGGAGGGAGTAATGACTTTTTTCAACTGGCGTATTCGTGTAGAAAATAATCAGGTTTTTTCCTCTGTTGTAGGATTTAAATCTGATGGCTCAGAACGGACGGACGCACGAAACGCCCCTTGAATGCATAGGATACATTGCCATGGTGCCGAGACGGTTGTGACGCTTCGATAATTGAAGGCACGACCAAATGCTAAGAAAATCGAGAGCCAAAGGACATGTTACTGACGCATTGAAGATATCTCATATGTGTCTACGTGTGTTCAGTTAAAGTATTCATACGAGAGCAACTAAGAGTATGGGGGATAATGCAAATAGCTTTAAAAATATAACGCATCATTGTTTCAAAACTGCCGCGATGTGTCCTTCTAGTCTATTTGTTAGCACTGTTTTGGACATCGTTGTTAATTTTGAGGACCCTAATGAGCCTGCTCTATTACTACGTCAACACTATAGGCTAGTCATTTATATTTAGCAGCGTAGATAGACATTCAGAGCAACTGTCAATACTATATTGAAACAAATCCTAAGTTTAGTGACTACTAAACATGGACAACAACTTCGACGACCTGCAGATGCATTTCACTCATTTAAATCTTATGGGCCCGAAACCCCCGGATGCATAGGCTACGTTGCCCTGAACGACGCGTGCATCTTTAAGCGGAGCCTCAGCCTCTACGGGAGGAGGTGCAACCAAACAAATTGACTACAAGGACACAGCGCGCCGAACTGTTCAACCGTAGAATGAAGGGCACACGTCACAACACATACCTATTCGAATGATTGTTATCTGCAGTTATCGAATGAATCTGCCTGCCATCTAAACAGTTTTGTGCTATACTATCATTTGATGCGCACATGATCGAGGGAAACTGATGCTAGTTAGTTGGAGCCACTTGGAGGGTAGAAACCATATCTGGATGTGGTACTGCGATGATTGCATGGAATTGACTGGTTTGGCATCCTGATATCTCACATTCTCACATTTTTGCTAGAAACTGCTTTTTTGTCATATGATTAAAATAAAACCAAAAGCCATTCAATGTTGTCAGCCTAAATACACGCAACTTGGAATAGAGTTCAGGATCCTAGCAAGTGTCATGAGATGGAAATGTATATAGTCCATCTTGGAAGCATATGGTACAACCTATTTACGTCCTCATATTAATTTTCCTTGTTAAGACTATTTATTTCGCCTCCAACCATACAGATCGGCAATTTAGCCCCCTCAACTGCCCAGGGCGACCTGAGGGTGACACGCACCGCGCCGCCGGGGACTCCTCCCACGCCGCCTCCTCCTTCCCGCCGCTGCCGCCGGCCATGCCGCGGTGGCGGCGGGGCCCTCGCTGCCAAAGGCGGTGGGGGGAGGCCCGATTCGACGACCTCCGCGAACCTCAGCGCGGTGTGGCAAGCCAGAGCGGCGGCCCTGGATTCCGGCGGTGGTGGGCGGCAGGCCGAGGCGCGGCGAGGGCCGGGCAACCTGTTGTTGCTTGATGCGTGGAGGAGCTGGTGCCCAGGTGCAGGGGCGTGGAGCATGGAGCTCGTGGATGCGGAGGCACGGGCCAGATCGGGCCCGATCTGGGCCTCGAGGGTCGGGGCGCCTGTCGTTGCTCAACGGAGGTGGCTTTGGCGTGGCGGAGATGTGCGGGAGGAGGTCGGCGTCGAGGGAGGTTGGGTGCGGAAGGCAGCGTCGTGCCCTCCGGCGCTGCGGTGTGGGGGCCCGATCTGAGCTCCGTCTGGGCCTTGCGGCTGTGGTTGTGCCGGCCTGCGTGTGGGGGAGAAGGGGGAGGAGGGATGCCGGGGCAGCGGCCACAGGGCAAGGTCGATTTGCAGCGGCGTCCGCCGTGGATTGAAGGCTTGCATTTTCGGATGGAAGGAAAAAGTTCCGGTGAAAGCTTTGCCCAACTTTGCTTGGTGCCGACAGCGGCGGCCCCCTGCGCGTCGTTTACCTTCTTAAAGGCGGTGTCGTGGAGCTCTTTCCTCTCCATTCGAGGGGCTTGACCCTCCGGGTGAGAACCCAAGCTCCTTTCGGAGCGGGCGACGGCAACAGTTATGTCGTGACCTTCTTGGAGGCGTCGCTTTGGAGGGCGAGTCCGGTGCTGTTGCTTGCTGTCCCCATCTCTTCTGGAATGTGGATGTCGGGGCGGCGGCCTCGAGATGGTGGATGTGTGCCGAGGCGGCGGCCTCGGGCAGCTGTGCAGTGGTAGCTCCATGAGGTAGAGCTGCGGCTTGACACAACTTTGGGTGGTGACCCTGAGCGGCTCGGGTGGCAGGGTTGTCGGCTCGGTCAGCGCATCCCAGTGGGGATGGTTGGACGGTATGTCGGGGCGGCGGCCCCGGGCATGGTGTGGCGGCCGTGGTCTGCGGTCAGTGGTCTTGTGTAGCTCGGGCTACAAGCATCTGGGCCGTGCGGCGTTGCAGCTCGAGGACGAGCGGTGTTATGTCGTGGTGGCGGCCCCGGAAGGTGGTGTTGGCTGTGTGTGCAGGGCATACTGGAGCGGTGGATGTCGGGGCGGCGGCCCCGAGAGCTTCGCGGCTCCTGTGGAGGCGAGGTTGGTGTTGGCAGCTCTGCTCCGACGGGGTCGGTGGGTTCGTCTTGCTTGTTTGTTGCTGCGAAGTCGAAACTGCGGTGTACGATGACGGGCAACAGACAGTGAGCGCATTCGAGGGTTGGTCTCTTAATCTGCGTCAGAGTGTCCCATATATGCTCGTCCCATATCAGTTACGGCTTCTTCTCTCCGGCTAGGGTGGACGGTTGGCCGGATCTTTGTGGAGTTGTCATGTTCTTGAGGTTGTGTGGGTTCTTAAGGTTGTGTGGGTTTCGCCCGGTGGTGTTGTTGCTCGTTGTATGGTTTTCGCCCGATTTCTTCCGTTAATAAACCGGGCACCTTCCTTCTTAATTAATGGATAAGGGGCAAAGCTTTTGCCCCCACGTTTCAAAAAACTGCACTTTGATAGAGCATTCCGTCTGTGTGTTATACATCGGTTTTTACCCTCAGAAAAAACAAAAGCCATGTGTAAGCAATCAGGAGGCTCCAGATGTCCAATATTCGCATATGATTGTTTATAAATCATGTGCTAAACATGGCACACGTTTCTCTTCTTAATAAACAGTTTGCTATAGTGAAGTATCACACACGTGTGTTTTGTAATAGAAGCGGATTTCAATATATTTGTTTTCCTGCCTTCTACAGACATTACACTAAGTATGTAAATTCATGGTATTCACATTGTTTTGCCTTCTTCGACTTGGCTAGAAACTTCGACCGCGCATTGTCGCATAAGTTCTAGATTTTGTATCTAGAATGCAGCTTCAAAGCAAAAAAAAAAAAAGACTCGGAGATCAGGCATGGTGTATGTTCATAGACCTCGTGTTGTCGCAGTCAGTCGGTCGGTTTTTCCCCATTGCACGTAAGGTACATCGATCAACCTTACGCAGATGCAGTCATAAGAGGAGTTGTCACTAGTACATAACAACACATCACACACCCCTCTATGGAAACAACACAAGTTAGGCGACGGAAAACTTGTAATATGCCCGTCGCCTGGCAGATACTGACACGCGGCTGGCCCGTCAGCATTGGTAAGAGAGATCCACAAAACTCTATCACTTTTAATATTGTCAACTGGCATATCAAAGGGTCAGTTTCCAATGTGAAACCCAATGGCAACGTCCTTTGTGTAAAACTTTTTGCAATATGCTTGGGGAATTGCGGTTGCAGACGCAAAACATGCCTATTCAATGCAGTTGAAGGAACAAGGAACTGGAACTGCCCGCTGTCTGCTTATAAAAATGGATTCGTGCCGTGTGAACCCACCAAGTTCTCACATTTGTCCTCAATTCTGCACTTCTCTCATACGTTCTCTAGCACAAACCATGACCGATGAGTGGTGGATAAACGAGGAAATACCAAGCAACGACACGAGCGCTGTAGATAGCGAGGGCCACGTCCCTCGGTTTTAGCAAGGGGAGCCGCCCGAGTCAGAACCATCGCCACCAAGCCAAGAAGAAAACTTCCCCGACTAAGGAGGACTCCGACTATGACGAGGAGCCGTCCTTTGAGGAGGAGAGCGTCGATGACGATGACAATGACGCCGATATGTCGCCGATGTCCGTCAAAAAGCAACGCCACTCCACGGAGGAGGCTGACCACGTCCACGACACTGACGATGAGGTGGAGGAGACCAACGATGAAGAGGGAGCAGAACAACCCGTCAAAAAGAAGAATAGGCCCTAGGCAGTAGACCATGTAAAAATATATAAACGAATTTTGTATTTAGGGTCCATATATCAATGTTGTTTCCAATCTGGTGCTTATAATGTAATCCCAACATAGCAAATCCCTAACTTACTCTCATTCTCACTATCTCACTCTACCTGATCTGGAAATAGAGGCACAGCCCCCGCGTATCTTCTATTCTCCTTTAGTCCTATAGGCCCGTCAGGGAGAGCCACCTGTCTTTGCTCCGAGCTTCACAACAGGCATCAAATCCTCCGAAAAGCCATTGCCACAACTAGGAGCGGGCGTCGGGCCTATCTCCCACCGTCGATTGCGCCAAGATTCGTGCACGTTTTTGTAAAACAGTCCTTCAACTTCTATTAATTCTTACGACAGGGTCCTCGACATCGACGGAGCGGCGCGGAGGAGCTCCGGTTCTGGGCGGCGGCGGAGGAGCGGGGCGGCGCGACGGAGGAGCCGGGCGGCGCGGAGGAGCTCCAGCTTTGGGCGACGGCGGAGGAGCGGGGGGGGGGGGGGGGGCGGCGGTCTGGGCGGCGCGGAGGAGCACGGTGGAGCGCGGAGGCAAGCTCCAAGCTCCGGCTCCGGTGGCGGCAGGACTAAAACATAGTTACGTAAAAGAGAAAGTACTTTTCTGCAAAGAATTGACAGCGACCGTGCGATGGAGGATGGACGGTTCGGATAAGCCAGACGGGTACATGGGGGTGTGGGAAATCCGTTCTCCAAATCCTCCTCCTCTCCTCCAGAAGCCATGGTGCGTCCTCGTTCCATGGTACGTCCTCGTTATTTGCTCTGCTCGTCCAGATCTCATCGCTCCAGGTAGGAGGTTGCCCGGGAGGCGAGAACGAAGAAGGAGCTCGACAACGCTTGGCTTATCCATCCGTCTTCAGTCATTTTATCCTTCCTCTACGGCCAGATCTGTTGCTGGAGGGCGCATGGCGTGTCGACTGCGGTCGGTGTAGCTGCCTCCGACTCCGAACCTGCCATACCGGAGGGCGACGAGGACAACTACGTACTCCCTATAACACCCCAGGTTTGAAAACAACCCAGCGGTGCTACCACACAATTAAAGCTACAACAATTTTAGCGACAACTATAAAATCGGCATCAATTCCTTTGTTTTTAGGACATCCACGACAGACATTTGGCATTTTATACAAATTGGACGAATGACAAGAATTTACGCACAAAAACAAGGACACACCTTATGGCTCACGATCAAGCGAGAATATATAACATACATATCTGAGCGACCAAAGGCTCACACTAGCAATTCCAAAAGACAAAAACAATCCGTACTGGACAAACAAGTAATAAGCTACGACAACTAAACAGTTTTAGGATCATCCACTAGGCATTATACAGAAACATGTGTTCAGGTGATGTCTGATACGTGTACTACGCCCCATCGCCCATGCATTTCTTACTTCTTACCTGAAAACCAAATGAAAAGCAAGAATGAGTATGAAATACTCAGCAAGTACAATTAGAGCCACACAAACATTTAAACATGGAATGATACTGATAACATCACTGTCAATGAAAGTATGAACATAATATCTGAAAGTATGGAACATGATGTCTGAGTATGTCCTCCGGACTAGCCCACGAGTTGACAGTTCTCACCGAACTCTATCGGAGTAGACGCTCGGGACAGTCTCTCACCAGTCTGACAATCCCGCCAGATCAAAAGGTATACATCATATTTTGTGACCAGCCGTCATGTCGATGAACTAGTGATATTGTCATTGTTTTGTTTTGGTTATTTCCATAGGACCAGTTAAAACATAAGTACATGATTTCCATGACATTGCATAAGTAACTCATGGCTGACTTAACCCATTTGCAAAACAGATGTACATTTCGGTGGCACTGCATAAAAAGTTGGGTCTTTACCAAGATACTGTCACCTACTAGGAAGCTTCATCCGTGAGTGAAGTTATCTGAATCTTGCATTACTGCCAACAACCCAAATGTGGAATGGGTCACGACATCAACTGTAGAAGCCTCTGCTGTTACCCTTCGTCATACTTGGTCGAATAAGGAGACAAGGCGGATACATGTGCTGCATGGCAAAGACCTAGGATGGCACGCACAGGTTGCTGCCAGCATGGAGGCAAGCAGCTGCAGATCCCCGTAGCAGTGAGCGCAGAGCGAGGCGGACACAAAGGCGCGACTGCTGTGCCGCGACATGCGTATGGGAGCAGGCCGATCTGGACCATCGAGCACGATGATGCTCTGTAGTAACAAACCACGTATGAGTTTCTGAAACCTTCCATGCCTATGTGAACTTTGTTTTCAATTGGATTTTGCAGCATGTTGCACTCTAGCTACTTTTCTTTCCAGCGATTCGATTTGATGGCAGGGAAACTGCACACCATATTATAGGGGCTGGATGTGTAACATAACTATGAATGATCGAGAACATACCATTGTAAAGTAGGTGTGGATTATCTGAATTTGAATTTCTACTATTTTATTTCTTGGTTGTTTTTCTTGCTCTCCATGTACTGAAGCTTCTATTGTTCGAAAGGCCGTGCACTGAGCCAGTTTCATGCCCGTATATATTACATAAAAAACGCGTATGCACATCCAGCTCACTTGCGTCTTTAAAAAGTACAGTCCCAAAATCACGTAACCAGTAGAAGACCCTACAAAAGATAGGTGGTCATCTATCTGTTATTGGCATTTACTTTTGTTATTTTTGTGTAGATCAGGATAGATAGTATTTGAAATTTATTTTTCCAAAAATTGTATAATACACCGTTGACTACATCCGGAATTTATTTATATTTTGGAACTCATAATTTTTTTTTTGATTTTTTAACTCAAGAGCACGAAATCACCTCTTGAGTACGAAATCCGGAATTATGATACGTACTACTTCATTCCTTGAATTTTCTTCAGCATCGCAATTCGATTTTGATCGTTATGGAGATCCACCTACTTTCTAATAGATTGATCTACCATTATAAGTAGGTGGATTATCTGACTTTGAATTTGTATGCCAAGTCACAAGTTCATTATTGGTCCAATTTAGAACATTGAAAACAAGGCTGTGTCAGGCATTGGAACGGAGTGACAATTAGATACCGATTTGAACTAGCTCGAGAGAATCACCTTTTCTCACGTAGCATTATCGTTTAGTGTTCATCTTTAGAGTAAAACACGGTACCTTTTTTAAAAACAAGGTAAAAGATTTGCCTATTTCATTGATTAAGAACAAAAGTTTTAATGTTACAACTATGACCGAAGCCCAACAAAACAATTACTCTCGCAGCATGCATGATGCTACCCAAACACTTAGTCCCCGCGGATACCTAAAGAGTGGCATGCCGCTTAATGGACAAGATTACAAGGTACAATACATATGAATTTCCTAACGTATTTCAGACCAGCTTCACTTGATGCACGTAAAACTGAAGTGGTTATATTGTTGTTGCCCATATCAGCTCCAATACCACACATACTCGGAGAGCTTAAGTAGTAAATGATGGATCGATGCCTAGACCCCGATTCTTGATGCATCCCATGTCCACAAGACCCTGCAATACATAGGACGACGCGACAACTCGATCAACTTTTTTCTCCTCGCGCAACACGCATCTGCAAAAATTGCTTTCCAATTTAATCCCAGCGGTTCTGTGTAAAGGTGCACGGCCATCATGTCTTCTTGTTCTTGACATGGCCCACAAGATCATTATAAAGGCCGAAGGTGCATATGTACAGACGACCGTACATTAACGTGGAGATTCTGAGTAGCAATAAGATATGATATTGTGAGATCTTCATTGCATTATTTCAGTCTCTACTGCCATGGAGATAGTGACACTGCTTCAACTGTGGCTTCGACTGACAGCCCACGGGCATTATATATATATATATATATATATATATATATATATACACACACACACACACACACTCGCAAAGGGAACTTCGCCATATCTGAAAATCATGTCGATAGAAGTAGGAGGCATCAGGATGATGGAACATACAGATAGTGAGTGGACATGTACACCAGCAGCATGAGTGTGAACATCAAAGGGGCTCAGTAGTTGTCACTGCCTCACTGGATGGGCTCAGTAGTTAGTTAATTTTCCTTGTTAGGGCATCCTTGGAATAAAGTATGGAGGTACTTCCTGAGTGAAACGCCTCACTGGATGTGCATTTGCGCAGTACGACGGTTGTTCATATGGACAGCACTGAGCTTGTTGTGCTGGCCGCGTCCACCTTGGTGATTCTCTGGACATTGCCACCTTCTTAATTTATTTATCTGCAATTTGCAATATGTGCTTTGCACATTGTACACTTATTACATTATTAAGGTGAACAAAATCATGTAGTATAAATTTCCATCTAAAATGTTGGATCTATGATACAAGAATTGTGTTGAATGCGAGTGATGAGACATGTAATAATAAATTCACACTTCCTCCTCGATCTTTAAAACGCAACTAGCTAGATTAATATAGAGGCTGGACACTAATAAGGGAGGGACTAACCTTTTGTGGAAAGTGTACCGTGACAGAATCAACAAAGTAGCAAATTTCAGAAGCTAGTCAGGTTCATTGCACTATCTCACGCTTCCCATGACGCAGTTGATAAATACAAAAATGATACATCGCAGGGATGAAGAAGTATTCTTGCAACGCCACTAGACCTTGAGGATTCACGGTACTCAAAACATTTTTGTCATTGGCAACAGTTTGCTATCAAGGATTTAAATTCCCCACCAAATGTGACATTCACAAGAGATCTTGTGGGTCCCCAGCTAGCATCATGAAATGCATTTGTACAACATATGGCTTTTTTTCAATCTGACGTAGGGGAACGATGAGTTTTGATGGAGATGCCATCGCAAATACTTGGGTATGCAAGTCAAAAGTGTGTCTTCTGTCATAAGGATGACACTATTAAGCACTTATTCTTGATTATATATGGTCAATCATCGAGACAGATTCTACCTTATATCCACTACGAACTATTGCAATTATTTTTGGCAGTTGTCTGAATGGTGTGGATCATAGGTTTAAACGACTTATTCGGGTGACAGGTCTTGCCGTTATATGGTCGCTTTGGCTGTGTATAAACGACAAGATTTTAATGATAAAACTCGTCTCTCATGCAGCTTCTCTACAAGAGTACAACTATGCTCCGTTCTTGATCACCGTTGCAACATGTGGAGCATCATGACCTATTTATCAGAGGTGTGTACAAGACTGGAGAATACGGCGAGTGACTTTTCATCCCAGCGTGGATGGCAGCATAATCTCCTAATCATCCTCCACCACATAGGCGTTGTTACAATTTCTCATCATGATATGTATTTCTCCTATTTATTTTCGTATTGCTGGACTTTTGACGGCTATGTACATCCTACCTATGCAAAGGCCGGGTATAATGCTTAAAACCTTTTAAGGTAATAAAGCTTCCTTTATCCAAAAAATTACTATTTAATTTACTTTGTATCTATGCAAAGATTAATCAACAAAGTAGTAACTCTCGAAAGAATCATAAAACTTTGGCGGGGTGTTTACTGCACTATTTTGCAGCTGGAGTATTTACATCATTCTGCTTTAAGTTAATAAATTCACAAACATCAGATACATAATGCTGAAAGATTGGCTTACAAGCAATACACACAACAAGTAAAAAAACAAAAAGATAAACATAACTTGAGTATCGAGGCCCTTGTCCGTCCATATGAGTCACTGAAGGAAGATCAAGCTAAGTCAGCTCCCGTCTCATTGTTGATGATGTGCCATTCAAATCCATGTTCGAAGAAGGGCCATACAGTCGGAAGGTGGAGAGGCCTGTCCTAGAGAACGAATGCGCACACCGATCAGTTTATGGTCGTCTTTTTTACAAAAGAGCTGCCGACAACTACGCTAGCAACTAGTAAACGGTGTCATGTGCAGTGGCGGAGCTTCAAACATGTCATTAGCTAATCTTGCTGCAAGAGAGCAGACTCTAGCCGCTGGACTTGATCTGTCTCCAGTTCCGGCAGGAAGGGATGAGAACAGATCCGTCGGGTTGGACACTGGCAGCTCATGATCATCAAGTTCACCTCGTCTCCTATGCACAAACGGAAGTCCCAACGCATCACATTCCGGATATCTGGCAGACGAGTCCACTCATCGTGCACCTAGCTCGCTGCAGTTATTTGTTGTTTGCCAGATCCTACTGCTCCTCGTCATCACTGTTTCTCTTCTTCCGTTGGTGGCTCTGTTTCTTTCACTCGCAACTGTATGTGGTTTTCCTGCATGGAGAAACTAGTTATTTATAGGTAGTCTGGTCGACCGTAGTGTAGCCCCTAGACATTATTCTTTCACCAAAGTTCACTTAACAGCTGCATGCAGTGGCCGTTGGGTATTTTTCACCGCAAAATAATGTCACCTGTGCAGGTCCGACAATTTAAACCACAAAGATGGTGTCTTCTATGTGTGTTATCAGCTATCATTTATCCAAAAAATTAGAACCTTGTGTAAGGCTTCGACTGACAGCCCACGGGCAAATATCCGCATACGATGAGTTATTCGCACTGTGTGCTATGTAATGCGCATGGTTTTAGTAAATAAAATGCTTGCATTCTTGGAAAAAAATATACTCCCTCCGTCTAACAAAAGATATCTCAACTTTATCAAAAATTGGATGTATCTAGACATGACTTAGTGTATACATACATCCAAATTTGATCAAAATTGAGACATTTTTTGTTGGACGGAGGGAGTAGAAAACTTTTTGTTTGCTTTATGTCACGTGTAATCTGAATTGCCTCCCGGCTTCTGTTTGATGCATGTAGAATCTTCTTGTTGCCTTTGTCCCGTCTACCTGTTAGCAACTAGGCAGCTTCCTCAGCCGCACTGACAGGACATGTAAAATGGTCGTCGCCGTTGTCCTAGTGAACACCAGCATCGGCTAGAATCACCAGTACATTGGTTTGCTAGAAAAAGACTTACTGCCTTTCGTGCATGCCTCAGCGGCTCCTCCTCACCACGCCCGCCACACCTTCTAAGGACCATGGTTTTGGTTACCGGTCGGGAAATCCGGTTACCGGGCGGTAACCGGAGATCCCGAGCACCCTCGGGAAATGGTCATACCGGCTAAAAAATCCCGAATTTTTGAATCTTAACGAAAATTTTGGTAAATGGTCATATTAGGAACAAAACAAGTTGAATTTTTTGAATTTTGGTTTTCAAATTCGTCCGGTAACCGGTCGGGATTTTCCGGTAACCGCGGTAACCGGAAATCCCGACCCCCCTCGGGAAATTTTTTCTACCGGTAACCAAAACCTTGCTAAGGACCCCTCCCTGTCTGGCGATTCCTGGAAAGCCTCCTCGCTCACGCGTTGTTGTTGCATAGTGCATGCATGCCAGGAGGAGGAGGCGGACTTCAAAAGAAACTTACATTGGACGACAAGGTTCTAATCAAACAAGGAGAAGCGTGTGGCAGGCTCTCCTCTTCTTATGGTCATACAAGTGCTAGAAGAGCTCAACTTATTAACTGGTGCAACTGTTTCCCAACTAACAATGTGTGACTAAATTTGAGTCCCTCTCACAACCACATGCATGAATGGGCCAGATGAGAATTTCAGAATTTAGTTGGACTTTAGCCAGTGGCCAAAGTGAAAATTCCAACAATAATATTTCAATGTAATAAAAACAAGGTGCAAGAATTACATAGACATTAGTAAGGCATAAAATTTGGTAGGTTTGATAACCGGATAAAACTCGGCCAATAATAGTTTTTGGGGGAGGACGAGGAATCTGTTCCGTCCACTTGTTACATCTGATATTTATACTGAAGATTTTTACGGAGGTGAGGGAACATGAGACATACACTGTAATTTGTGATCAGAGTGGAGTAATGCATGACTTTGCAAGTACTTGGAGACGGTTTCCTGAAGTCCAGTGCATGTGCAAAGTAGCCAGCTGTGCTCTCTATCTCGAGCGTGTTCTTTGCATTTAGCCTGAGCAGAAACTCCCAATGGATCCCAAGCCTGACTACTACACCCCTCCATTGAAAAGAATGAAAAGGCAGTTCTGTCTATGCATTCTCTACAGAAAATAACCCATGGCGCCACTCTTCCAAGGTTATTCTTCCCTAGCAGCCAAGAAGATGGACACGCGTGCACTAAGCTACAACGACGACGAGTCTCCATGTGGATAGAACTGGAGAACCTTTTATTGGCATGAAGTATGCGTGGTAAGTGTGGGTAGGCATTAGTGCTTCATCAAACTCCACAACTTCAGTTTTCAAGTGTCTTCGTTCTTGAAGAAATAACATATGTTACATGCACACGTCTTCACATGTCGACTGGAAGCTGGTTCTATAGTCTTGAACAAAAAAAAGAAGAAACTCTAGCCTCTATCAAATCCTCTTTTATAGCCTGATGAACGCGCTGCCAAATCCAAATCATTACTCCTTTCGTAAATGTCATGTGTTCATCTCTTCGTTTACATTGTAGCTCGTCTGTCAGCTCAAGTAAAATAAAGCACGAGATTCTGGTAGGTCATGATAAATTTTGATAAAGAAACTACTGGTTTAACTTGGTGTAACCGATGCTCCAGTTTTGACTTGGTGTAATGTTTTCCTTTTTTGATTACTGTCAAGAAGGAACTAATGCAACTGATACGTGTGCCCCATCTGCTATCGTTTTCGTGTGTAGAGAACCGATGCAACTGATGCATGTGCTTCTCCTTGATCTGATTTGGCTGCTACGAGCCATGTTGCAGGACGCCATTCCCTGTAGTGCAATCAACTAGTGCAGCACTGCAGCCTGCAGTGCTGCCTGTTCAGCAGGCCATTGCCCTGGAACCATGGTCTGTTTAAGTTAAAGAAGGATAGGTGCTCTCAGCTGGCAAAACAATGTATGTTAGCTGCAGATGGAGTTGGCCAGAGATCAGATTATGCATTCCTTTTAGAGAAATCTTGTGGATTCAAAGCTTAATTCCGCATCTGCAGCAAAGCATCCTGAAATAGTTGATCAATGGCGGCGATCTCCTGTATTCCATGCTAGCAACTACATCGATGTGCATGACAGTCAATTAGACTTGGTGGTGGCGGGAGCTTCGCGGACCTTCTAGACTTCAGCGGGCGATGGTGGCCTACATGTTAGCAGCATGGTAGTATAGACTTCACGGGCTCAGGCCCGGCCAGGCAGGCGGCTTGGTGTGTCTATGCTGCTGCGTCCGGTCGACACCCGCCGATGGCGGTGGAGGATGTCCTCCAGGTGGCTGCGTTGCCGCCGCCCGCTGGCTCCAATGGTGCTTTGGTGTGATCTTGTCTGCTGCGTCCGGTCAGCTACCGTCATGGCGGTGGGGGTTGTTCCCTCCCGCGTGGTTGTGGTACTTCCGTTCCCGGTCTACGACGCGTTCTTCTCAGTTGGTCGGCCTCACTGCGTTTGCCATGGTGATACGGCGATGATGGCTACAAGACCGTGGGGGCACTTGTTGGTGGTTGGCGCGATGGGTGGAGCACTATGGATCGCCCGGGAGATTTGGTTTTTTGGGGGTCGGGAGAAATCCCCATCATCTTGACACCGACACGGTGACGCTTTTGAGTGTCGGTATTCCTTCTTCAAGGGTGTCGGGTGTACCTCTTCCCATTACCTATAGCGTATCGGGGAAACCATAGGATCAGTCCGGGCAACAACGTCCTCGTCGTCGCTTTCCTTCTTGGAGGTGTTGCAATGGTACGCGGCGATTCAGAGTGCTAAGATCGTGGTAGGTTTACTCCGGAGGTACGCAGCGGTTGCGAGTCATTTTCGTTTTCGTTGATCCGCCGTTGTCGGCATTGTTTTCTCTTTCTTTTCTTTTGAGCTTTTGTGTGCTGTTTGCCCCAGCAACAATCACGCTATTGTACCGTGTGGTTGCTATACTAATATAGTGGGGCGTAAACCTGTTTCGAGGAGAAAAACAATGAATGCCACACATCAGGAGGTATCAGGTGGTCAACATCTTCAAATTCTCATCGAACCAGATTTGGAGTCTTAGCGGAAAGGCACTCGTTGAGGCGCTAAACAACATTTTCTACGCGTTGAGCAAAACCGATTTTTTCTGGGGAAAATTGAAGCGACCGCCAAATCTGCAAGCAGGCGTGCCCATGCTCGCTCCTAACTACCGGGAGATAATTCCTGGTGCCCAACAAAAAGGCCCGAGTTGTAGCTACATGTAAGCAGTCTTTTTAGGCCCACCTCCCGCTGAAGGAGAAGATTATGTTGAAGCCTAGACCTGAGAGGAGGTGTCTTAAGGGTCTGTTTGTTTGGGCTGCAGCTGTTTAGAAGCAGCTGTAACTTGTGAGCTGTGAAAATCAGTTGTTGAAAGCAGAGATTTGATTTTTTTTGGTATGGCTGTAGTTGTAGATTTGAGAGTGAAATGTTTGTAATGTCCGTGAGTGTTGAAGTTATATAAATACTGATTGAAACATACTAGCTATTTTTTAGTGTTTTAAGACCTGAATCATTGATTATCTTTTTAGTTAAAATTAGTTTTAACGTGTTTTATTGAAATAATGTTTTCGAATGTTTTGTATTGCAATATATTCACCTAACAAGATGGTTCCGTCTTTAGCGCATGGTAATTCGGGGATGACGCGAAACTCGTACCATTGTTTTTTTTAGATAAAGGGATTTTATTACTTAAGAGTTTTAAGCATTACACCCGGCCTCTGCATAACAAAGATGCACACAGCCACCAGTTCACCAGATCAGCACACCAAGTCGGAAACGAAAATAAAAGGCGAATTACATATCATAATGAGAAATTGCAGATCCGCCTAAGAAACTGGTAGGTCTATCCGGAGTCTATGTTGCCAACCATGCCGGGACAGTAACTCCCTGGCCGCAGCGTCCAGTCTCGACGCCACCTCCAAAAAAAGGTCTCGGTGCTCCACACGCTGCAAGGTCGACCATGCTCGTAGCGTAGCCGTGCACCGATAGATAACCTGCATAACAGAAGTATTTTTATCATTAAAAACCTTGTCATTTCTACATAGCCACAGCGACCAAATAACGGCAATCGCTCCCACCCTACTGAATAGTTTAAACCTAGGATCCACGCCATTTAACCAGTTGCCAAAAATATTAGCAACAGTACGTGGTGGATGTAAGGAAGAACCTATCTGGATGGCTGACCATATAGACCTGCCGAATTCGCACTGAAAGAATAAGTGTGTGATGGTCTCATCAAGATGACAGAAAACACACTTTTTACTTCCGTGCCAATTTCGTTTGGCAAGGTTGTCTTTTGTAAGAATTACGCCCCGACGAAGGTACCACGCAAACACTTTAGTTTTAAGCGGTATCTTCATCTTCCAAATTTTATTATTATCCTTTATATCGATTTGAACTTCGGGTAGAATAAGTGCTCGATACATGGAATCAACCGAGAATTTACCATTCTTCGTAAGATTCCAATGAAATCTATCTGGACCTTCCGACAATTGGATTGAATCCAGTCGGAGAAGCAAGGCATTCCAAGATGCCATTCTCAATCCAAGTAAACTTCTTCTGAACGAAACATCTGGTGGGGAAGAACCCAACACCCTCGCGATCGTGTCACTTTTGTTTCGTACAATAGCGTATAGAGCCGGATATTGCTCCCTGACGGTAACCTGGCCTAGCCATTTATCCTCCCAGAAACGAATTTCCGATCCATCCCTAATTGAGAAAGAGCCATGTTGGAAAAAAAAACTTCTTTGTACCCATGAGGCCAGCCCAGAAGTGTGAATCACCAGGTTTCCAAAGAACCTGAGAAACAGCTTGATCTCCCACATACTTTCTCCTAAGGAGTGTTTGCCAGACTCCATCTTCCGACAGAAGTCTGAAGAGCCATTTACCTAGCAGTGCTCTATTCTTGACCTCGAGGTCATGAATTCCGAGCCCACCTTGGTTTTTAGGACAACAAACCACACTCCATTTGGTCAATCGATATTTTTTCTTCTCGCTATCCCCTTGCCAAAAGAATCTAGACCGGAAATAATCCAACCTTTTTAAGACTCCTTTTGGCAAATGGAAGAATGAAATCATGTACAGTACCGAGTTTATGAGAACCAATCTTCCACCCAAGGATAAGAGTTTGACTTTCCAACTATTTAATCGAAGTTGCAGTCTTTCCTCTACCTTTTTCCATTCAGCATTTGTAAGTTTCCGATAATGAATCGGAATACCCAAATAGTTGATAGGAAATTGACCTGGCTCACAGCCAAATAATTCAGCATACAATGGAAACTCGTACCATTGTATATACGTATCTATATACAATTGAAAAGAAAATTAATTATTATATATCCGTAAAAATGATACAACATTACCGTTCTAAAAAACCACAAGACACATCTAGTCATAAAAGAAAATTCGTAGAAAATAGAAGCTTATTTTATTTCATAAAAAAATAGTAGTTTAATATTAGTGCTGCATGCACAGGGCAAATAGAACCTACAGCAAGCTAGGCCTAGCTGGGCCTTTTGCATGCCTGCACTCCAGCACGGACTGAGATCACGTGACATGCACCTTTTGCATGTCACACGGTGACATGCGGCCTAAATTCAAATTTAAACATTGCGAAAAAATCTACAAAAAATCATGCATGTTCAAAGCACATATTTAGATAATCCCATGTTTCGAATTTTGAGTTTCTTTTTTTAGGGATTATCTAAATATGTGCTGTGAACATCCATAATTTTTTGTAGATTTTTTCGCAATGTTTAAATTTGAATTTAGGCCGCACGTCACCGTGTGACATGCAAAAGGTGCATGTCACCTGATCTCAGTCCCTCCAGCACGCAGACACAAGAGTCCCACGCGATGGCAGCTATTGCTTGTTATTTAAACCGGTTAAACGAGTGCGATGAATTTGATAAATTTTGTTTTAAAATAGTACAAACTTATGTAAAAAATTAGGAACTTATAGTTCACGAAACTCAAAATCGATCATGTGAATGGAACCTAATCGCAGTACGCACATATTTCATATACAAATTATTTTGAATAAAGATATTTGTTTGAGACGGAGTATGACTTTTTAATTTGTAACATGTGATGCGGATGAGAGTTGACAGTCAAAAAGAAACAAGTGTACACGTAGAAGGGCATGCTAAGTTGCTAACAGACATGTACAAGTTAATTAGAAATGCATGCAACGAGAAAGTTAAAGAAATGCTCTACGTGGAATCCACGGTGGCAATGGCTCGTAATATCTTGCACTTAATGGGCCATATGGAAAAACGGTTCGGTACGTTGAGTGGAAGCTGCGGGAAGAAGTGCTTCCACTCTCCTCGCGCGCGTAGTGCATTTCGCTATCGCGCCTTCCAGAAGTGTTTTTCCGTCCGCTGCTGTTTGGTTGGACTTCTACTTTTCCACCCTAAAAGTAGAATTAAAAGTCCAAACAAACAAGGTCTAAAAGGGAATCCGATTCGCGGCACCGTTTTTTAGTGTGGCACTCATTAGCATAAACTAAGTAACCCTACTTATTTACATTCACCTCTTGCACAAAATCCCAATACATCCCAATCTTTAATACATGACACCCTCTAGCGGCAAGAAATGGAAGATCTCTCAGCGACCCACTGCTATCATCAGTTGTCATCCTTCCATCCCGAAAAATCATGTATATTAACAAATCATGTGTGTACATTAAACATAAACTTTGAATCCACTCTCTTACACAAAGGGGCGTTGCTCTTATATATAGAAAGTATCTATGCATACTGTGGGCGACGTTACTGCTTCACTAAACTCTATCGTCCTTGAAAAATAATGTCTATAAGATACCCTCTACATTTACATGTTGCATCGAGGCCATTTATATAGTTTTAAAAAATAGGGCCCACTACGGGAGAGCAAACCGTTGCCGTGTGCAGAACTCCTAGTCGTGTGCTAAATGCATGTCAAGCCCACGGTAAATGTGGTCTTTGCCGTGTGTCGCGCACGGCAAAAAATATAACGCGTTATAGCACCAGAGAAAACACGTGGGAAAGAAATGCACACGATAAAGACAGATGTATGCATACGGTAAAGCAATGCACCCGGCAAACATACTTCACACGTGTACACACAAATGCCATAGTGAACAGCGCGGTTACAACAAAGCCTTTGCCGTGTGCTTACGCTCCGCTCTCCCGTAGTGGTCCGATTATACGATTTCCTGAAGTCATTGTCGCGTGCAGTGTGCTTACTCTTCCCGAAGTCTTGCAATTGTGCATACATGAAGTAACCAATAATCTATGTCTCGAGCACATTCTTTGCATTCATCTTAAGCAGAGATTCTTAATGCATCCAACCATGACTACTATACTCCTCCATTGTAAATAATTAATGAAAAGGCAGGGAGGTCTATCCCATCCTCTACAAAAAATATCACATTAATTGCTAATCTCCACTAAGAATCTATATCCCATGTCGCAACTCGCAACTCAGGACATCAAGTTCAACCGGTGTACTCTGCACAAACAAGTGAAAGGTCCGAGTCGAGTACAATTTCTCGCGGCAAATTGTGTAATTAATTTTTTTAACTACAAAAGAGCTGGCGACCACGCTAGCAACCAAGAACACGGTGTCATGTGCAGTGGCGGAGCTTCAAACACATTTGTAGCTAATCTTGCTGCAAGAGAGCTATAGTCTTCACATGTGTTACATGCACACGTCTTCACATGTCGACTGGAAGCTGGTTCTATAGTCTTGAACAAAAGAAAAGAAGAAACTCTCTAGCCTCTATCAAATCCTCTTTTAAGGCCTGACGAACGCGCTGCCAATCCAAATCATTACTCCTTTCGTGACTGTCATGCGTTCATCTCTTTGGTTTATATTGTAGCTCGTCTGTCAGCTCAAGTAGAATAAAGCACGAGATTCTGGTAGGTCATGATAAATTCTGATAAAGAAAACTACTGGTTTGACTTGGTGTAGCCGATGCTGTGCTCTCCAGGTTTGACTTGAGTGTAATGTTTTCCTTTTTTGGTTACTGTCAAGAGGGAGCTAATGCAGCTTACACTTGTGCCCCCACAATCCTACAAATGCTCTCGATTTTGTGTGTAGAAAACCGATGCAACTGATGCATCAGCTTCTCCTTGGATCTGATTTGGCTGCTAGCTACTGCTGCCATGTTGTAAGACGCCATTCCCTGTAGTGCAATCAACTGGTGCAGCCCTACAGTGCTTGTTCACCAGGCTATTGCCCTGGAACCATCATATGTTTAAGTTCAAGTTCTCAGCTGATAAAACAATGATAGCTGCAGATGAAGCTGGCCAGAGATCAGATTATGTTGTGCTTTCGTCTAAGAGGAATCGTTTGTATTGAAAGCTTAATTCCGTATCCGCAAGCATCCTGCAATAGTTGATTAATCACGGCATCTCCTGCATTACATACTATCTAGCAACTACATCGATGTGCATGACAGTCAATTAGACTTGGTACAGACCAAACTTTAGTAAGCTCTCGTGACTCTGAGTTGTAGCGCATGCTCAATCAGCATTCAGAATCAGAAAAAAAAAAGTAATAATTTCTTTCTTCTCTTCAAGAACAATAAGGAATGGCGCGCACACACACACTCATAATTTAGATCCAAAAGGCATCCTCCGGTCAATATCTTCAAATTCTCATCGAACTAGGTCGGCAGATAAAGGCACTACTCATTGAGGCACTTAACAAGATTTTCTATCCCTTGAGCAAAAACAATTTTTCTAGGAAATTTTTTAAGCGACCAGCAAATCTTCAAGCAGGCGCGCCCATGCGGAATTCGCTCCTACGTACTGGGAGATAATTCCTAGTGCCAACAAAAGGGGCCCAGGTTGTAGCTACCTATTAGCAGTGTTCTTCCGACGACCTCCCGTAGAAAGACAAGACTAAAGACTTGTGAGGAGGCGTCTAAGAGGGGGTCAGATTCACGACACCGTTTTCGAGTGTGGCACTCATTAGCATAAACCAAGTAAGCCTACTTATTTGCGATCTCCTCTTGCACAAAATCCCAATGCATCCCATCCCAATCTTTAATACAAGAACCCGCTAGCGGCAAGAAATGGAAGATCTATCCGTCCAGCGACCCACTGCTATTATCAGTTGTCATCCTTCCATCCCGACAAATCATGCATATTAAACGTAAACTTTGAGTAGACTCTCTTAGAGAAAGGGGTGTTGCTTTATATATTGAAAATATCTACGCATACTGTGGGAGACATTACTTCGTTATCAAACTCCACAGAACATCACATGCTTTCAAGTTTTCAAACTGTCCTTGAAAAATAAGCTTTCAAATGTCCTTACAAAATAACATCTATAAGCTACTCTCCGCATTTACATGTTACATGGAGGCCAGTTAT
This sequence comes from Poa annua, assembly GCA_026929855.1. Classification (NCBI taxonomy): domain Eukaryota; kingdom Viridiplantae; phylum Streptophyta; class Magnoliopsida; order Poales; family Poaceae; genus Poa; species Poa annua. Next base: position 2,777,432 of record CM049436.1, read on the forward strand.
ATAGTTTAGAAAAATAGGGCCCGATTATACAAAAGGATTAATTGTGGCCTAAGTTTCTTTTCAAAATGGGGAACGCAATATCAACACAACACGTCTGCATCAAAATGATGCACAAAGTTTTCTTATAATATTTTGAAATAAATACACCAATCAATGCAAAGCCACCTTTCTAGCTACAGGCGCTACACTTCAACCTTTTGATGAAGGGGTACTTCAACCTTTTGATGAAGGGGTTAACGAGCCATTTTCTTTGGATAGAGTGCGACAGTACAACTGAGTAATGTATTTTTTTTTGGAATAAAACTGAAACTCATTTGTTTTTTCTATTCAAAAAGTAGAAATAGTAGTGGGTTGTCGTCTAAACTGACCTCGTTTTTCTTTAAAACGAGGCCGACTCGAATTAGCAGGGTCTTATTCTTTGCATTCGTCTTGAGCAGAGATTCACAATGCATCCAACCCTGACTACTTTTTTGAAAAAAAATATCTGAATACTTGGGTGGGTTCCACCTGTCAGGCAATACAACAATGAAGACGAACATGAAACGGTGACAGAGCCATGGGTACCATACGTTCGACCGTTTCTCACGGCACAAAAGAGTTGCCGACCACGCTAGCAACCAGGAAAACGGTGTCAGCAGCTCTTCATGGGGAACTGTAGCCGCTCGATTTGATCTGTCTACAGTTCCGGCAGGAAGGGAAAAATTCACCCAGATCAACAATCAGTAGCCTCTGATACCTCACTCAGTACTGGATTAATTCACGACACAAGGTTTTCCTCGGTGTCGCGTCAGGATTCGGGGAACTCAGCGATGAATCGCAAGAGAGGAGGAAGAGAGATACACTATCGTAGACAGGAGTTTTGTTATTACAATTCATGGATGATTTCGGATGTGACACTACCTCGACCTATCGACTGTGTGTGCTTCTTGCCGTTTCTCTCCTTCCAACCCTCCTCCTCTTAATCAACAGCGCATCGTGTAGGATTGTAGGATACTGGTCGTGACAGAGAGCAAACTCTTCATGGGGTTCCTTCCTTATGGGCTTCTTGCCGCTAGACTTGCACTGTCTCCATTTCCGGCAGGAAGGGATGAGAACAGATCCGTCGGGTTGGACACTCGCAGCTCATGATCATCAAGTCCAACAGATCTTCTATGAACAAACAAAATTCCCAACGCATCACATTCCGGATATCTGGCAGACGACTCCACTCATCGATCGTGCACCTCGCTGTAGTTTTTTGTGTTTTGCCAGATCGTAGTACTGTTCCTCATCAATGTTTCTCTTGTTCCGTTGGTGGCTGTTTCTTTCCCTCGCAACTGTATGTGGTTTTCCTGCGTGGGGAAACTAGTTATTTATAGGTGGTCTGGTCGACCGTGGTGTAGCTAGCCTAGACATTATTCTTTCACCAAAGTTCACTTAACAGCTGCATGCAGTGGCCGTTGAGTATTTTCACCGCAAATAATGTCAGGCAATAAACCACACTTACGGTCGACGGGCAAATATCGGCATATGATTTGTTCTTCGCACTGACCTTTAGCTATGTAACGCTCATGGTTTTACTTAATAAAATGTTTGCATTCTTCGGAAAAAATAGAACACGGCTTGTTTGCGTTATGTCACGTGTAATCTGAATTTTGCCTCCCCGGTTTTTGATCTCGCATGAAGAATCTTCTTGCCTTTGTCCCGCCTAGCATGAGTTAGCAACTAGTCGGCTTCCTCGGACGCACCGACAAGACATGTAAAATGGTCCTCGCCGCCGTCCTAGTGAACATCAGTGCAGCGGCTAGAATCACCAGTACATTGGTTTGCTAGAAGAAGACTTCTTGCGTTTCGTGCATGCCTCCGCGGCTCCTCCGGACCGCGCCTGCCGCACCTTCTAAGGACCCCTCCCTGCCTCGCGCGTCGTCGTTGCATAGTGCACACATGCCTGGAGGAGGAGGCGAACTTCCAAAGAAACTTACAGATGGCCGACAATGCAGTGACGGTCACGTCGGAGGATTAGTCGCCGTGTTTCGAACTATGGGAGTTGGCTGAGGGCAAGGCCTAGGATACTGAGTTCCATGCCGAGGAAGCCGTAGCGGCCGTGCTCGTAACAATTACTAGAGCATCTGTGGTGGAGCAGTCCTTAGCCATAAAGCCCGCCGAAGAGAGAGCGATCATGTAGAAGGGCAATTCCACAGGCAATGATGCCAATGCGTTATACTCCAGCAAGGAAATTGTGGAGATAAATTATATCTCAGATTCTGACAAAGAGTAGTAGCATTATTTACAAGTTAGATTGGTTAAGTAGCGGTACTTAATTTGTAAAACGTTCTTCGCATACCATATTTCGTAGACGACATTGATATGCTATCCATAAAATTTGTTCTGAACATACTCATAGATATTGTGTGTAAGGAAAATCTGGACATGCGCGGGAAAACCAACTGCCGCCGGAAGTTTCCCGGCATGTGAGGTTTCTTTTCCCCTTCCTTCTTCTCTCCTCTCCACCGAAAAAATCCACGGGCTCTAGTGCGTCCTCTGGTTGTTCCTCTGCTGCAGCCAGGACGAGCACGCGACCAGCGAGGCGGTGGGTGAGCAGCGCGAGGCCGCGCGGTTCTGCGGCGAGTGAGGCCAAAGGAAGACGCGGGAGTGTCCATGGCCATGTCTTCACAACTAGCGAGGGGCTTGATTGCTTTTTTTAATTTTCTTTTGTGGTCTTTTTTTAAAAAAATTGGACTTGTTTGTTTAGCATATGTAGAGAAAACTGTTTGTATTCTGCAGCATCTGGAAAACTGTTGCCGGTCACGAGCGCTATTTTAGGGCATTTGAAATTGTTGTCACCTTCCTTACGCGCTAAACCGGGAAATCTGCACTACAACAAAATTTTAACGCCCATAGTTTTAGTGCACCTATTGGAGATGCTTTAAGAGTTGTCATTGTTCTTTCTCGAAATGGAAGCATGGACCTGGCCTGTGCCATATGATGATGCAGAGTTTTCCTTGTATGTGTATTTGTATTTTTCTTTTGGATGGATTGCAACACTGGTTAGAGCAAAAAGCGCTCGATGTAGCTCTAGATCACGACTTTGGACGAGAAGGAACCTTTCGCCTACAAATCAAATTCCGAATGCATCCATTCCCTAGGAAATTGGACTATTTGTGGCCGCTGATGACACTCTTCGTTCTTACAATCGTTCTTTTTTCCACATTTTGTATGTTCTCCTTCTAGCAATTATATGCACGTGATATTCGGCTATACCGAAGCTACTCATTTGGAAAACGCGGAATGCGTTCATTTTCCAGCAACGCTCTCCAAGTCTCTACCATTGTCGGGCCATTTTTAAGGAGGAGATGACTTGGCTAAAGCTCAGGGCTACCAGGAAGGCGTATTCAGACTTTGCAGTTTGGTTGACAGTTTCATTTGATGTTTTCATTTAGGTTTACTTTTATTTTTGTTGCCCTGGTGGTACACTTCTCATGTATGAACACCATCTTTTTGGAAAATCAATAAAGCATGCAGTACGAGCAAGTACTGTAATTTTTCCAAAAAAAAAAAGAAGCTACTCATTCCTTCACAAAATATTTGTCAGTTCTCCTGCTAGGAGTAGTTATTTATAGAAGTTAAAAGATTGAACATCGTGCATGGTCTAGACATTATTTCCTTCACCAAGCTTCATGTGCTGGCTGTTGTGGCCATTTATTCAGACCATCGGGTGTTGTTTATTTAAACCACGAGTTGACGCGTTCCTTGGAGACCTGTTTTTAGTGCGGAATGAAGTTCTGGCGTCTGCATCAGAACGATTCACACATTTACTTTAATACAGAGTTTGTAAAAACTAATCTTTTATTATCTAAGAATAAGATATTTTAGACATTTTTTATATTCATATGTAGGAGCGGACCCAGAACCCGAACTAGACGGGCTAGAGTTTGCTTCAGTCCGATCGATACAGCCCGACACTGGCACAAAAACGACAATTCAGGAATCGGACCGCCTCCTACACTACAGTTTAGTCTACTGTCTCTGCACCCCGACTGTAATTACTATTAGAGGCAACTAATTTTTGTTCAATCATTAGTAACATTAGGGTAATGGATGGAAATGTTGTATCTATCAAAGAGATGATGGCTCTAACAACGCTCTAGTACGAGCACGGACCAGACCTTCCCGTGGTAATTGGTACTATAGTATATGTTTAGCGAGAATGCATTTCCCCAATGCTTTCTCAGCTATTCACACTTTTTTGGGGCTATTAGTGTTTGCGCAACTTATTATGCACTATGTCGTCAATCATCATACAAATTGTATCACCCTCAAGCAAACTTATAACACATCATAAATTAGCCCCCTCCTTTGGTCATTCTACGTTCATCACTGTTCATATGCATACATATATAATTATACATGTCTTAGTGTATATGTGTAGAAGACATATACACAAAGAGAAAAAAGGGAGCTTCAGGCAGGAAAGTCGCACGTACACCCCTGATCACGAGGTCGACCGTCAGGATTTTCATCACTAAAGACGAGCTTCGAGCCACCAACTGCAACAACTGCACGACCCAAGAATGTCAACATTACAAAAAATATTTCCACCTAAGTGTTAAAATTGAAAGTGAATCATTCTACTGCATTTAATCGAGCAGCAAAATGCATGACTTGAAGTCGTGTATAGCACCTGCCAGAATCATACATAGCTCATGCATCTTCATAGGCTGGCGCGCAGTGATGAAAAAAAGGCCAGATTGTGACATACTAACGGCCAGCTACCACGCTGCCACGCAGCAAACAGCTTCCGGCGGTCACCCCTTTCCCGCGGCAAGCCCGGACAGATCTCGCTCCATAGACCGGTTGACCAAAAATGATGCGACCGCCGCGGCCTCAGCACCGCCGCCGGGCGATCGACGGCTGCCCATGCAGCCAACCTTTTTTCTTCTGAAAGGCAGGAGTTCTGTTGTGCAATGTAAGGGGAGAAAAATGTTTTGTACAAGGTAACCGAAGTCAATAATTTTCCAAACTCACTGGATTAATTATTGCTCTTGAAATAAACTGTTCTTCGCAAAAGCTGAAGTTCCTTATTTTGTTACTTGACTACTTTTTTTGGATGATAATCCTCATGTCCGTCGTGTGCCTTCAACTGGGCACGGTTTTGTTACTAGACTACTACTCCACCCGTGATAACAGTGAAGCGTATTACTCCTCCTCCACCCGTGGTAATTACCCAAATGTGCGTAGTTCCTATTTTGATCAGGATAAAGAATTACGAAAGAGAAAAGAGAAAGGACACATGCGACTACTAGTTATTCCTTTCAACCGGTTTTCACTATACACGGACGTTGATGTGTTCATCATACAAACATAAAACATTACATCTCAGGATGTCAGCCAATATGCAATTCCAGCCCCCTCCCACGTCATACCAAATTCTGCATCAATCACGCCCTTTTTTAATCTTACACCTGACCCACTAGCATATGCGCGCGTTCACATCGTGTGAGTGTGTGTACACATTTATCTAACGGATAAGGTGGGCTAATCCGATCTATTCTTGGCTGTGGTAACTTGGGAAGGGACAGCAACATAGCACTGATCTGACGGGCTGGACAGCGTCGATTCACGTCAACACAACTCGCAACTCACAACATCATGTTCAACTCATCTAGAAGACACAAATGAAAGTCCCAATGCATCGCATTCTGAATATATCAACTATATGGTAGCCGATTTCACTCATCGTGCACCTCATTGTGGGATCGTAATCTTTCTCATCACCGTTGCTTTCTGTTCTACAGTTGGCTTCATTTTTTCCTACATTGGGCAATTAGTTATTTATAGGTGGTCGAATCTACTGTGTGGCCTAGACATTATTTGTGGGATCGAATGTACTGTGTGGCCTAAACTTTATATTTCACCAAATTTCACGTAATAGCTGCAGTGGCATAAAGTATTTTCACACCGTACATGGTGTAATTGTTCAAGAACTCATATTTAGCGACAAAAGAGTTACTGAAAAATTACTACCGCCTTTTTATTGGAGATAGGTTGACTTTTGTAACGTGCATGACATATAGCGGCCCTAAACTAAATTGCTAGCAAAACATAATAAATCAATAATCATGAACATAATAAACCCGTCACCCGCACCCATACCCTTGTGCGGCTACAACTTTTTCCCGTACCCTTCATAACTTTAACCAGCATCATATTTTTAACCACAACACAAAATTATGAAAAAACGGCGTGCAATGATGAAAAAACGGCCAGCTGCCATGCAACAACAGCTTCCCGCAGTCACCCCTTTCCCGAGGCAAGCCCAAACAGATCTCGCTCCATAGACCGGTTGACCAAAAATGATGCGACCGCCGCGGCCTCAGCACCGCCGCCGGGCCATCGACGGCTGTCCATGAAGCCAACCTTTTTTCTTCTGAAAGGCGGGAGTTCTGTTGTGCAGTGTAAGGGGAGAACAAAGTTTTGTACAAGGTAACCGAAGTCAATAATTTTCCAAATTCACTGGATTAATTCTTGCTCTTGCAAATAAACTGTTCTTCGCAAAAGCTGAAGTTCCTTATTTTGTTGCTAGACTACTACTCCACCCGTGATAACAGGGAAGCATACTACTCCACCTCCACCCGTGGTAATTACCTAAATTTGCGTAGTTCATATTTTGATCGGGATAAAGAATTACGAAAGAGAAAAGAGAAAGGACACATGCGACTACTAGTTATTCCTTCAACCGATTTTTACTATACACGGACGTTGATGCGTTCATCATACTAACATTACATTAGGATGTCGGCCAATGCAATTCCAGCCCCCTCCCACCTCATACCAAATTCTGCATCAATCCCGCCCTTCTCTAATCTTACGCCTGACCCACTAGCTCAGTCTTTGGAGGTGTTTACAGGGATATGATCTAGTATACGCACGCGTTCACAGCGTGTAAGTGTGTGTACTCATTTATCTGAGCATTTACGTTCATTTTGTGTTTTTAAAAACTAACGGAAATTATCACAAAAGGTGGGCTAATCTGATCTATTGCTGGCTGTGGCACTCGGGAAGGAACAGCAACATAGCACTGATCCGTCGGGTTGGACAGCGTCGATTCACGTCAACGCAACTCGCAACTCATTAACATCATGTTCAACTCCTCTACATTACACAAATTGAAGTCCCAATGCATCCCGTTCCGAATAGATCGACTATATGGTAGCCGATTTCACTCATCGTGCACCTCATTGTGGGATAGTACTCTTTCTCATCACAGTTGCTTTCCATTCTACAATTGGCTCCATTTTTTCCTACACTGGGCAACTATTTATTTTATAAGTGCTCGAATGTACTGTGTGGCCCAGACATTACCTGTGGGATCGAAGTTTCAAAAAAAAATTGTGAGATCAAATGTACTGTGTAGCCTAGACTTTATATTTCACCAAATTTCATGTAATAGCTGCAGTGGCGATAAAGTTTTTTCACCGTTACATGATGTGATTGTTCAAGAACTCGTATTTAGCGGCAAAAGAGTTACTGGAAATTTACTACCGCCTTTTTATTAGAGATACGTTGACTTTTGTAAAGTGCATGACATAGCTACAATATTAGGGGCCCTAAACTAAATTGCTAGCAAAACATAATAAATCAGTAATCGTGAACTAAGGGGAAAAAGTAAAAAGTACGTACTCCCTCCGTATCAAAATGTAAAATGTTGTGGCCACTTTTGATCATTATGTATCTAGACATGTTTTACTGCAAGATTCAAACATGTCTAGATACATAATGATCAAAAGTGGCTATAACATCTTACATTTTGATACGGAGGGAGTAGTATATTTGACGGGGGAATAGGACTTCTGGAATCGGTCGGCTGACAAGTACCACAGTGTTTGCCAAATGCAAATTATCAGGAATTTGGCAACAACGACCGTACACCATACGCCGAATTCTGGCAAAACACACTCACGAAAAGCACGGCGCTCGAAAATTGACCATGAATGCCAAGTATTTTCCTGTAGGCACTCAGACAAATCTTTCTCACATGCAGAATGAGTGTGGGGAACTCGGAAAATCTTGTACACACACATGTCTAGTGTGTCCGCGCCTAACAGGAGGCCAACGAAGTCATGCTTAGAGGGCACTCGGCAAACATATTAGATTTCAAAAATAAAGAAAAATATTTAAATTTCTATAAGTTTCATTTTTATGTGTCCTCCTTTTTCGGGATCCTCTTCCCATCTATTTTAAAGTTTTTGCCACTATCCTTCCCGCCCTTATGACTAACATTGTGGTCATATCATTGACATAGTTCACCAAAATGTGACCATCTTGACACCAAGGTACATCTTTGCATGAAAAAAGTTCTAAAAAGAGTTTCAAACCTTTTGTCACTAAAAATGATTTCCCATTTTTTAAATGTCACGAATGAATTTTTTGTAGCCAGTACAGAATATTGTGCAAAATGGCTCCTCTCCATGGTAAAAAAATCACGTCTCCAGTTTTCACACAAAGTAGAATATATTGGATGCCTAATTTTCAAACATAAAAAAATCTCGCTTTCTATACCTTCTCCAAATGATTTTTTACCAGTCTCAGCAAGATAAATCAAATTTGATGCACTAGTTTGTGATAGATTGCTGTTATATGTTGCAAAAAAAATCATTTTATGGTACCCAAGTAGTATTTTTTGCAATAGCTACAGAGTATGATTAAAAAAAATTCCCTTACCGTAAATAATTTTCCCGACCATTTCTACATTGTTTTATAAAAAAAATGTAAAAATACAATCCTTTGGCATGGAAATCTATTATATGTACTAGTTTTTCAAAAAGTATAAACATGGATTTTGACATATTAAAGAACTTCACAAATTGAATTTCATGTACAACCATTCATGTCATTCAAGCATGTAGGGAACCCATTGTTATCTTTGTAGCTCAAGACACATGCCCAATGCAAGCAATCATTTTTATGGTATGACAGAGGATGCACACTTTTCTGTCGATTGTTGGTACTGATACCCCTGTTTATTTTTTAACTTGGGCGACTTGCGTGAGAAATTTGTTATACTGTCATGCAAGCTAATTTATTTATTTTCGATAAAGGGCGCTTTATTACTTAAAATGTCTAAGCGTTTACACCCAGCCTCTGCATAGCAAAGATGCACACAGCTGTTCCACAGTATAAGATTCAGAACTGAAAAAAGGCGTATTACATATCAAAACTGAGCAAATGCAACTACGCATGAAGAGGTGGAGGCTCAATCCGTAGATTATGCTGCCACCCATGATGGGAAAAAGTATCCCTCACCGTGGACTCCAACCGAGCACAGACCTCCGTAAATAGGTCTCGGTGCTCCACCCGCTGAAGAGACGACCATGAACGGAGTGTACCGGTACACCGGTAGATGACCTGCAAGGGAGAAGACAATTTATCGTTAAACACTTTATCATTTCTACATAGCCATAGCGACCAAATAATGGCAAGCGCTCCCACCCTAATAAGCTTCCTAAACCTGTTATCGATACCGTGTAACCAATTCCCAAAGATATTGGTCACACTACGCGGGGGATATAGGTTAGATGCTACTTGGATGATTGACCATATAGATCTCGCGACCCGACATTGAAAAAGAGATGTTTTATTGTTTCATTCTGATGACAGAAAACACAACTCTTATTTCCCTGCCAGTTCCGTTTAGCAAGATTATCTTTGGTTAGAATTACTCCACGACGAAGGTACCATCCAAACACCTTGATCTTAAGTGGTACCTTCATCTTCCAAAGCAACTTATTGTTATCAACTGGTATATGAGAATGGGATAAAGCATTATACATGGAGTCTACCGAGAATTTGCCATTCTTATGTAGGTTCCATTGAAATTCGTCTGGCCCGACTGAAAGTTGTATATTGGCCAACCTTTGTAAAAGGGCTTGCCATGCAACCAACCGCTGACCAATCAAATCTCTTCTGAACGTTACATCTGGAGGTGAGGTTGACATTACCTTTTTAATGGTATCACTTTTGTAACGTGCAATATTATATAATGCCGGATATTGTTCTCGGAGTGGGGTATTACCAAGCCACGAGTCCTCCCAGAACCTTATCTGAGACCCATCTTTAATAAAAAAATGTCCAAATCTGAAGAGCTGTGATTTTGCAGCCATCAGACTAGCCCAAAAATGTGAATCACCCTGTTTCCAAGAAACTAGTGACAGCGGTTTGGAGCCAACATATTTCCGATTCAGGAGGGTTTGCCACTGTCCATTTTCGGTCAGCAACTTAAACAACCATTTACCTAGAAGAGCTGTATTCTTGACCTCAAGGTCGTGAATTCCCAACCCTCCTTGATCTTTAGGTGTACAAACCACACTCCATTTAACCAGTCGATATTTCTTCTTCTCGCTATCCCCTTGCCAAAAAAATCTAGACCGATAATAATCTAGTTTTTTTAGCACACCTTTTGGCAGTAGGAAGAAAGATAACATATATAGTGCCATATTGGTGAGCACCGAATTTATGAGTATCAATCTTCCGCCTAGGGACAACAATTTGCCTTTCCAACTACTTAAACGTTTCTGTAGTCTTTCTTCGACGCATTTCCATTCGGCAATAGTAAGCCTCCGATAATGAATCGGGATGCCTAAATACCTAATCGGAAATTGGCCTTGCCCACAACCGAAAAGATCGGCATAGAGATCGGCCTCGTCTAAAGCCTCGCCAAAACAGAACAACTCACTCTTATGGAAATTAATTTTCAGACCTGAAAGTTGCTCGAAAGTTGCTAATATCAATTTCAAGTTTCGAACTTTTTCAATGTCATGTTCCATAAAAAGAATTGTGTCATCGGCATATTAAAGGATTGAGAGACCCCCATCAACAAGATGAGGAATCAAGCCTTCAATCTGACCATCCACTTTAGCGCGCTCAATCATAATAGCAAGCATATCCGCCACTATATTGAATAGTATAGGGGATAATGGATCGCCCTGTCTAAGACCTTTTCGAGTCTGCAAATAACATCCAATGTCATCATTCACTTTGATGGCCACACTACCTCCAGATACAAAATTACGAATTAGAGCACGCCACTCATCAGAAAAACCTTTCATTCTGAGCGTTTGTTGGATGAAAGACCACTTTACTTTATCGTAAGCTTTTTTGAAATCTAATTTAAGAATGATCCCATTTAGCTTCTTGGAATGCAACTCATGAACTGTTTCATGCAACACAGCTACCCCATCAAGAATATTACGTCCTTGCATAAAAGCAGTTTGAGACGGTCGCACTACATGTTCAGCAACTGTATTCAGACGAATCGTGTCAACTTTAGTAAAGATCTTGAAACTAACGTTCAAGAGGCATATAGGTCTAAATTGTTGAATCATTTCTGCCTCATTCACCTTAGGTAACAAGACAATTTCGCCAAAATTTAACCGAAACAGCTCGAGTTGATCAGCATGAAGATCGCCGAACATAACGAGTAGGTCGTCCTTAATGGTTTCCCAGAAAGTTTGATAAAACTCTGCTGGCATTCCATCCGGACCCGGAGACTTGTTATGTTCCATAAGGAAAATTGCCTTTTTTACTTCCTCCGCTGTGTAGGGTGCTGTAAGTAAGCTATTCTCCACAGCGGAAACTTGTGGGATATCCTCCGTTCTGGCTTCATCCATTGTGAAGTTACCAACATCAGGTTCGCCGAACAGATCTTTATAATAATTAGTAATGTAAGCCTTTAGCTGTTCGTGGCCTTCAATTTTTCCATCCTCATGGACAAGGGAATGAATACGCTTCTTCCTATGTCTGCCATTGGCAACACAATGGAAGTATCTAGTATTCGAATCACCTTCAAGAAGAAATTGAGACTTGGACCGTTGATACCACTTGATCTCCTACTCACGTAGTAGGTTTGCTATTTGCGCATTGGATTGACTTTTCAGTTCAATCTCATGTGTGGATAGCGTCCGCACTTCCGCGAGGGCCTCAAGCTCATCAATAATGGTTGACAGCCGTTGCTTTTCTTTTCTAAGAATACCTGTAACATGACGTGCCCAACCAGAAAGATGTTTGCGTAATGCACGCATTTTGTTATTCCATCTCTCAATTGGTGAACGTCCTGCTACCGGTCTTTCCCATACATTCTTAACCATCTCATGGAAGCCTTCCCTATGTAGCCAACCAAGTTCGAATTTGAACGGTTTTCTGCATATAGGACGCGGCGTTCCCGTGTTCAGAAGTATAGAAGCATGGTTAGACAGTCTCTCAATACGTTCTAGAGCGCGAACCGTCACCATTGGGTATTTGTCTTCCCAGTCGGTGCACATTAGCACGCGGTCTAGTTTTTCGTACGTCGGATCCGGGAGGCTGTTAGCCCACGTGTACTGCCTACCAACCATTGACACCTCTCTGAGATCTAAGCTGTCGATGACAGCATTAAATAAGAAAGACCAATGGCTGTCAAAACAGCCTTTACTTTTCTCGTGCGCAAATCGAAGCAAATTAAAATCGCCCCCAATTAAAATAGGGTGCGGATTCTCTTTTGCAAGATTAACTAGCTCACGTAAAAAGTCAGCCTTGAAATCATCCTGAGCAGCTCCATAAACAGCAACGAGGCTCCATTGGAAGTTATCAGCCTTGTTGCGGATGTGGAGTTTAACATGAAACTCACCAACCGAACTAGCTAAAACGTCCATGGTATCTGCTCGTACCTAATTTATGAAGTACTCAAACATGATGCTACTCTCTTTTACGGCTTAAGCTATGCTTTACAACTTGTATTGCAAACTACAAATGCTAAACTTGAGTTTTGATTCTCCATGTACTGTATTTGCTTAGTTTTAGACCCCTGGTTTATAACAACTTTTCCTTCTTCCTGCGCTTTTATTCTTTCTTTTTCCATGTCTGGCTTTTTCCCTGTACTATTCTTTGAAGATATGTTCCTTGTGCCTGATACTAAGACCTAGCTTGTGTTTCTCTGTGCCGACAAACTCTTGTAGTTGTATATATACAATCTGAATAAACGGGACTTTGAGATATTGCGCACGTGTTGAAAACAAGGCTGAGAAGGAAATGCTGGAACAAGGCTCTGCTGCAAGCTCATGTGCAGAGTCACCACGGTCAGTGTAGTGCTGATGCATATGCTAGCTGGAGGTCAGGCAGGGGAATGGGGATGATGGTGAGGTTATTATGCAACTTGACAATTGACCACTAACTTGGTCTCTCAGAGGGTGCTTTTGGCTCTACCTAGTTGCAATATGGCAATGGTTGGTGAATTAACCTAAAGTTTCTGTTGTACCTAGAGCTTATCTTAGTTCTTACGTGCCTTGACTTGACAATGTGTCAGACAAGGTATCGAGAGTTAATGCAGTTTAGCTTCTGCACATTCAGTAGTAGGTTAATGAAGACTGTGTAACTAGTCAATGTGACTGATCTTGTTGTATGGCTGCCAATCTATGCCTGCTATAGCTACAAGCGTGTGGGATGAAACATCCCAGGTATGCTGAACTTAAGGAGAAACCAGTTATGACTGAACTTTTAGAAATTAACTGCACAGTGCTGATCCACTATGTTTCACTTTTAGAAACCAGTTCGCTGTAGATCCTACCGGCAGCGGCTGTCGTCGCTCGTGCCGAACCGGGCCGGCACCGTTAATTAAAAACTTAATTAGGTGAAGACCATCAGGCCGTTTGTTACGAAGGGGTACGAGAAGATCACAACCGTTGTTGTTTTTGAGTTTGGGGAGGGGGGTGTACCGAAGCGGAAGGCTCTGTTCTAGGTATACGCATTCACAAGTTTTAATTAATAGTACGCTGTAGTATGTCAAAAGACTATCATGGACACCCTTGTAGCTGTATTGCTACAAGCATATGAAGTACTACCTCCTCCGGTTTTATTTGCTGCTGATGCAGAACTAAGCTCCTCGCTCTTTTGCTTTGGTCTTCCCTTCCTTGGGGCTTCCCTCCCCCAATGAGCGAGTGGACGTCGTTGACAAGAGCAGCAACCATACAGTCAGGCCCGAATGACTTGTTGCGGAGGGGTGACATCTTGCATTCTGAAGTTCTCCGTGCTCGGTGTGTGTATGCGGGATTCTTTCTGTAGTCCGAAGGTGGGTTAACAAGTTCTTGGCCATGTCCTCGGCTGTTCGTGTCTCCTAGCAGCGAGTTTCCCTTCTCTAGGGCTTCCTCCCTGTAGAGAGCGAGTGGAAGGCGCTTGTTCTCTTTCCAAGGTCCTCCCTCCTTCCGGGCTTCCTTTTCCCTCAAGGGCGAGTGGAGTTATGTAGCAAGTGCAGCAACCAACTAGCCTCATTCTCATGGAACAAGTATTGCATCTTCGAATAATACTTTCCGTTATAGGCCTCTCTTCAGTTGTCCAAGACTGATCCAAGTCATGCACAGATTGAACAAGTATTGAAAAGAGCAGCCTGGCTAGTTTTGTTGCCATATGTTTTGTCGTCCTAATGCAGGCCTGCCGTTGTGCTCACCGGAGCTCCGCCCAGGTATAGCTTCTGCTATTGTCATCGTTTTAAACCATGAATGATGATATAGAGAAATATCCGTATTAACACAGGTGCAGAGAAAGACGGGAAGAACATGGAAACATGCATCTAGTTACTCCCTCCGTCCAGGTTATAAGTTTCTACGTATCCCTAGGTCGTCAATTTAACTAACATAATACAAATTTTAAAATGTAAAAATTATACCATTGAAAAATAGAAAGTCTGAATTTCTAATGATATATTTTTTATAATATATATATCATATTATGTTGTTTAAATTTACGACATAGGGATACGTAGAGGACTTATAAACCGGAACGGAGGGAGTACCCGAGTTTAGGCAAAATTTATGGGGGTATTAGTTGGATTACTGTTACCATAAATGATTTGTTACTCAAAAATTCTAAAATAGCCCTGTAAATCAGTGGCTAGATTTGTATTCATACCACCCAGTACTTTTGCTGTGAGTAGTAAAAGGTACCGTAAAACAAGAGATTCTCTGCCATAGAAATATGACAATGTTTGTTTTTCTCACTAAATGACTTAACCTAGTGCGCACGTTTGCCGGTGACGATGGAACTATGGTTCGCTAAAAAAGGTTGGCATTCTTGTTGCAGTAGTCCGAGGTTCTTCATCTATTTTTCAGGAGTAGCGGGGAGGCCATCGGGGCCATATTCTTACAACATATGAGAGAAATATACTGGGGTTTACAAGGTAAGAGGAAACAAAAAGAGCTAATGAAAACAAGAACAAGGGACTACAGAGAGACCAAGAAGAACCACTACACGCACGGTTCAAATCTACATGAAATGCAACACCACCATAGATCCAACCTTGCCGTACGTGGGCTCCAGGATCTCGTCGCCAGGCTGCTCTTTTCAATACTTGTTCAATCTGTGCATGACTTGGATCAGTCTTGGACAACTGAAGAGAGGCCTATAACGGAAAGTATTATTCGAAGATGCAACCTTGCCGTACGTGGGCTAAAAGTAGATCAAATATAATATCGTATTTTTCCTATTATTTTCATACAAGGAAAATATAATTTACAGTGTTATACAAAACTCGGATGTTAGAAATGAGACAAGAACGATATTTCGAAAAAGAGAGAAATCCGAAGTATTCTAGAAAAATCAAGGAATTAGTGGAAAAACTCGCGTTGTTGCAAACGTTGAGTGTAATTGGTATCTTTTCGATATTAATATATACTCTTTTTCTAAAACATTAAGGACAAGATTATTTAGAGTTTCTTTCTGGATTATTTAAGCAGAAAAGAGATGCAGGGAGGAAAATTAGCTAAGCGCATGGTGGGGATTTAACGGCGCAGGCGCATGGAAGAGAGATGCAGGTATCACTCCATACCAGGAAAAAATCGACATGCACCTAAGTACCTTGTGTCCTGAGTCGATATGTTTGACTTTGTTATCGAGGTTTTGCGTGACTTTTGAGTAATGGATAATATCTTACTGTGTGCATCAAACAATGTAGATGTCGAGATTATCCTCCCTTTTTTGAAGAAAAAAGAACGATAGCGACCATGTGGAGAAAGAGGGAGCTTGGGGTAGAGCGCACCGACAAAGTCCGGCAGCAACTACTAAAAGCATAACGCTCTACATATATATATAGCAAAACCAACACACAATATAAAGACGAGTAGATTGATAATGGGTGATAGGTACTTAGGTAGGGTGTTTTTTTTAACAAGATAGCTAGGGTGTTCAAGTGGGCGTTATCGGTTATCTGAATCAGGAAGCAAGGCAAAAACGAGGAGCAAATTTCCCTAGAAATTACAAACAAGAGGGAACATCTTCTGGATATATAGTGATTCAAAAAATGTATAGTAGTACGTGGTAGTACCACTCCCGACGTGTAACTAAGGATATATATGCTCTTCCTCTGTCCGTACGTACGTAGGATATCACGCTCTAGCTTCTGCAGCAGGGAATTGGTAATGCTTGCTGAAACCGTACGTGTGGAACGACGATAGAGGCCTGGCCCGACGAGCTCTACTGTGGCTGGAGTCGCCGCAGCTGGGGCGCGCTCTCCTCCTGCGCCGCCGCCGCCGCTTCCACCGCCGCCGCCACCACGCGTGCTTGCACGGCCTTGGGGGAGTTCTGCTTCTTCCTCCGGTGCCTCGCCTTCTCCGTCTCGATCTGCTTCCTCCTGCACTCCTCGCTGCAGAATGGCGTGTCCCCTCTGAACGAGCAAGGCGTACGTGCAATGTAAGCTAGCTAGGGCACGTGTTTAATTAGGTTTTAACTATCAATGGCGTCCGTAGGACGATCGTTGACCTGTACATGAAGATGTCGCCGGTGAGGCATTTGCGACAGCGAGAGCACTCGTTGAGGAAGTGCTGAGCCTCCCCCAGCTCCTCGTCCGGGACGGTGAAAGTCACGGACGACGACGTCGCCGCGGTGGGGCTTTGCCTAACCGCCGCTCCCTTCTCAGCCGCCTTCACGCTGCTGGCTCCGTCGTCGTCGCCGCCGGCTGAGGGCCGGAGGGCCTGCATGCTGCCGCCGGAGAAGACCGCCGCGAAGTCGGGGTTGCCGAAGGCGTGGAAGTAGGACGCGTTGAACTCCATCGGCGGCCCCGTCAGCTGGCACGAAACCTGCCGCCGGGTCGGAGCCGAGAAGGAGCCGAAGGAAACCTAGAAGAGGACCTCGGAAGAGACGACAAGCAAATGTCGACCGATTAATAGGCAAGAGAGCTAACGGTTTCAGCCGATTTTAGCTTAGCCATAGCTGTTTTTTGTTGTTTCTAGGGAGAACCACACAATACATCCATGTGGCCTTTGATCAGTTGTATCCTGTAATATGAGTCGTTTAGTATGTGACGTTAATCACCTCGAAATTACACATGTGTGTTATTGTGTGAGTCGGTTACATGCGCCGGCTTAAGATAGATACTGATTAGCTGTGTTTACACCATGACAACCTGTAATGGGACGAAATTGGCAGCTGGTGGCTTCCTAGAGATAGCTAATATATGTCTCTAGTAATACCTTACCATTTTTTTTCCAAAAAGCTATTTCAGCCTTTGAATTGAATACTAGCCCTTCATTTTTGGCTTTGAAATATTTCGATTTTCTCCTCCATTACAATGTCCAAATCCAGCTCCTACGACGCCACGCCGCGACGTGCATGTAGTACTACCAGAAACAACCGCAATGCCGAGTATCACCTTGTTTGCTGAGTGAATTTTATCGGGCATTCGGTAAATAGGCTACGTTGCCGAGTGCCGCGAGAAAATACTCAAAAAATAAAATGAAGGGCATATACCCTGTTGGTCAAGTGTACTTTGGTAGAGACAGTTGTCAAATAAAACACTTGGGAAGATTTTAGTTTTAACAACGGTTAACGGTAGGTAGACGGGACAGTGAATCGCTTTTGCCAAGTGGTTTTGAAATGCACTGGAGAAAGAAGTAAAAAATAAATAGCCTGCACATATATATATTTAGATTTTTGGAGACCCAACTTCTGAATTTTAGTTTATTCTCATCAACTAGAACGATTATTTACACTTCTCTAAAGCTCTTTAATAAACAAAATTAAATAATACCTAAATTTATCAGATATTTAAATGTGTTGCATCAATCTATATTTTTGCTATATGAGCGTAGGATAAATAACATAATTGAATACACAAAATTAAAACGGCGCTTTTGCTTCATGATAATGTGCCCAATTTCCAGTGCCGATCTGTGTCCGGATCGGAATCCTGCCCAACTACGCCACCGTTTCCTCGTACGTGTATATATCAACGCAACTCAGCGGCTCGCGATCGTCCCGATCGAGGACAATCGAAACACCGACGAAGCCGCCACCATGACGCCCGACGAGGCGATGGAGCGTCTGGAGGCGCTGAGCTCCCTGCTAGCCGCCATCGCCAAGGGATTGGCCGACGAGGAGCAGTCCGCCGGCGCCGGCGCCGAAGCTGCCGGTCACGATGACGAACAGTCCCTGGCTCGGCTCTGCAGGCTCACGCGACTCATGGGCGACTTGGCCGCCGAGGAGAAGCTTCTCCGGCTTGCCATCGACGGCATGGCCGGCGCAGCAGGAGGAGGAGGAGGCAATAGACCCACGAGGAAACGCAAGCCCAACTCTCGCTACCTGGCTGCCGACTGGACGTCTTCGTCGTCGTCCACCGGAGACAACGGCGGCGAGGCAAAACCACGGCCGCCACCCGCAACCTCCTGATCACACACAACCATGGCCGTCCGGAATGCCCCCGATCGACCCGCCGGCTCATGCTTACATTTCTTACGTCGTTACAGCATCCATGTGTCTATTTCAACTTTATCGGAAAAAAAATTGTATATAGAGAGGCTAGCTAGAACCTCAAGCAAATCAAGCAAAGCATTGTACATTATGCTGAGCGAACTATTAGCAGTGATCGTGTTTGCTTTGATGTTATTCTTGCTCATCTGATTAGGCAGTTATATTGCAATCATGACATTGTTTAATTTAAGATTAATATTGTGCATCTTCTAACAATTATCTTGATTTGTGTTTAACTTCGGTAATAGTAAAATTTTCCGATTATAACTGCAGATAAATTTAACTTCTTATGTTTAACCCAGCAGCCAGGTAGCGAGAGTTGAGCTTGCGTTTCCTCGTGGGTCTATTGCCTCCTCCTCCTGCGCCGGCCATGCTGTTGATGGCAAGCCGGAGAAGCTTATCCTCGGCGACCAAAGCGCCCATGAGTTGCATGAGTCGAGCCAGAGACTGTTCTTCATCATGGCCGGCAGCCTAGGCTGCGCCGGCGGCCTGCTCCTCCTCGGCCAAGCCCTTGGCGATGGTGGCTAGCAGGGAGCTCAACACATCAAGACGCCCCATCGCCTCATCGGGCATCATGGTGGCGGCTTCGTCGATCGGTGTGTCTATTGACTCCACGGCCGGGACGAGCGAGACGCTGAAATGCCCAACACAGATAGGTAGATCTGATTATAAATGCAGATAGGTAGATCCAGCCCGAGTTGTTCATACCACACAGATAGACGTGTGTTGGCACTCTGAGTTCAGCATACCTCGGATGTTCCATGCCACACTTGCAGTCGTAGCAATAGGAGGTACAGTTATTTGACAGGCATACGACAAGTATCACGGCCACATTAACATCTTGCATAGTCTTAGCTAGTTAACATACTACTGAATGTGCAGAATCTAGGCGACATTATCCGACACACCAACCATTGCCAGAGCAACTAAAATAGACTCCAGGTTAACTCTAAATGGCCATAATACAACATAAACAGAGCCAAAAGCACACTACTACCGACAAACTTAGTAGCGATCAACTGCCGAGTTGCATCACAAGCATCGCCAGCCTCTCTGATCTTGCAACACTGGCGCCAGGTCTCCAGCATTCACACAACAGCACTAGTCTGACAGCCGTGGTGACTATGCACTTGAGCTTGTGGCCCAGCCTTGTTCCAGCATCTCCTTCTCAGGCCCTTCTTCAACACCTGCCCAATATCTCAAAATGAAATGCAATTGAATGGCAAATATTTTCAAGAGCTTGTCAGCAAAGAAGAAGAAATGCAGGTCTTGGTATCAGGCAACACTCGGTAACTTGCTTAGAGGTATAGCACGGCAAGAAAAGCTGAGATAAACAAACTGGAGAAAAAAAAGGGAAGAAGCAAACGCGGAGATAAAATAAAGGGAATTAAAACTAGAATGTACAGTAGATGGAAAATCAAAACTCAAGATTTTAGCATTTGTTAATTGCAATACAAAACTATAGCCGGGAAGCAAAAAAACTAGTAGGAAGCAAAATGGTAGCTTCACGTCGCATTACTTTAATAAATTTCTAACTTAATTCATTGAAGGAAAAAAATCAAATGGTGACATGGGTGCTTTATGAGTAGTGATAAAAAAACAACGTGCATTCTTTGCCATACCATAACAATGATTGCTTGCATTGGCAATTTTTCTTTAACGACAGAGACAGAGGAAGGCGAAAAGTTCAAGCTGTCAAAAGGTAACATGGGTGCGCTGTTACTAATTTATCTTGAGAAGCTGATTTCAAATCAAATGGTTTCTGACCACAAGCTGCCAAAAAGTTTTTGCTATGTGAATGCCAAATCCATTGAGCATTTTGATGTATTTATTCTGAAACAGTACTTTGAGAAATCAATCAGGCTCACCACTTGACTTTTGGTGACATCATAGATTGATATACAGGACATGCATTAGTTGTAGCAATGGCTAAGCCTTTTATTTCCAACCATATCAGTTATGCAGATTTACTTGAAACCAGCATCATGAGATAAATCTATGAGTGTAAAGATACCCAAAAAAAATCGTCTGTGTCCTTATATATATCTTAATAAAAGCAGGCGATGCAAGTCCTACTTGGCCGGAATCAATGTTTTCAAGGTGAAACAATCCCTACATGAACTGGATTTAAACTTGGATTCATTCTCCGTTACGTTTCAGTTTTGAATATCAAAAACATTTGTTTAAATAATTATTGTGATATAGTGTTCGCATGATCCAAGTGGTCTAAAGAGTGCTTCTCATAGTGTTACAAATCCTTTCTTTTACTTATCTAATTGCCTTAAAATGGGAACAGACCAACTACTATATCATAATTATGTCCATGAGATTGATTACCTTACCAGAAGTAGAGAAAACATATCTAATATCAAATCGAGTAATGAACTATGTAATGTGTGATAGAAAGTAGAGAACTTGGTAGCTTACCACTTCATATTGTTGGTGACGACAAAAGGGATGGGGGAAAGTTGCTATAGGCGCGCAGATAAAAGGTAGACCCTAAACTGCACACCTCCTCAAGCTCGAACGTTTTAATGTCCAGCCTGAAACAGCCTGGCCCAAGCAGTGGGGTTTTCCCTTGATACAGGAGCAGGTAATTCTTCATACTACATATGAATTGGGCCCAAGAATCGAGTGAGATTGTCTTCACCTTGATCCACTGGCACACATCATCGTTTAGTCTAATGAAATAACTGAGGTCAGATCCGCCATATGCTAGCACAAACACCCCAGGCCTGCCTTCCCCTGCCTCCACCATCTGGAAATTGGAATTGGTATTGGTTTCCGGTGGGGGTTCAGCAAGGGAGAACTCCATTTTCCGTGTGTCAAGCACTATTAATTTACTTCCTTTGCCATCATCTGTCAACCAGTAGAAGCAGCCATACACATAGTGGCGCGAGCGCAAGAAAAGCTTCATTGACAACTGTGTCCAGCCAGCAAACAAATCACTCCAACGCCGTGATGCCAGAGCTCGCCATTGTCCGGTGTTGGAAGAGAAGACAAAGGCGACTACCTTAGTTGTGCCCTGTGTCATCCAGATCACTCTAAATGTTGTCTCGTCTTCAGTCACTGACTCCTCGCCGGCGCCGGTAGGGATAAGGAAGATCTCGCCGCGGAGCCCCCGTTTTTTGGTGAAGATTGGGTCCTCCACCGAAGCAGCAGCAAGGTCGTAAGTGATTGGGGGAATCAAGAGGTATCGCCGGTGCAAGGGGTCGCACACCACCACCTCCGGTAACACCACAGTGCTGTTACGGACGCGCATTGGCCTGTCGAGGAGGACGCGGCCGTCGCGGATGTCTTGGACGACCCAGTCGCTGGCGGGGGCGGGGAGGAAGGAGAAGGAGAAGTCGGCGGCCAAATCAACAGCGCCGGCTGCCGATGCGGTGGCGGGGTAGAAGTCTTTGTATCGGTCGAGGAAGCCCAGCAGGGGCGGGGCGTGGAGCTTGCGGTACCGGCGGAGGAGGGAGCGGTCGGAGGCAACGCGGCGGAAGGAGACGCAGACGGCGGACGCGCGGGCGAGGTCGGCTGGGGTGGGCAGCCGGAGGAAGATGTCCGGCACGAGCTCGTCGGGGATGGGCAGCGAGGCCATTTGATGGTCGAGGATGGCTTCCAAGCGAGGGACCACGCGCTTCTGCCGCTCGTCCGCCGCGCCGCCGCCCATCCCGCCGCCGGAATCCAGCTCAGTCCGGAAACCCTAGCACGGGAGCGAGAGTGAGGATCTGGGGGAGGACGAAGGTGCCGGGACATCAGGTTGTGTCCAATCCTGTCCCTTGCTTTCAGATCTAGCGGCCAGAATCTGTCGGCTCACATTAACTTCATGGAAGTTTTAGATAAGATTAGCCTCAAAATGTGAGCTCTCAAAATAAAACTTAAGGAATAGATCAGTATATTATACATAAGAATTCTCAGGAACTCAAGTCATAAAATCAAATGGAAAAAGAATCTTGTCTGTACGATCTTTTGCAGCTGGGTCACTTTTTTCGAGTAACCTCTCGAGGAGGGCTCTCGAGGGCAGGGCATCTATAGTATCTAAATGGGAGCAACCCACTATGGGTATTCTCTCAACATGCAAGCATGGCACATCATCCCAATTCTTCCTATTGGTTGTAACATGTCCCCACTAGGTGTTTTCACACGACATGCATCCATGTCACTTTTTACTTCTTTTAATTTTAATCCACGTGATCAAGCTGAAAATACTACTATTATCGTTTTTCGTCCGTACCCTTGCAGCCCATTCCTTAGCCCAGATCAGGACTACAGACTACTCATCTTCTTGTGCGTTATAAACGTTCAAGCAATTAATTTATGATGAATAGTAGGCCTCCTCCTCTCCCCTTCCCTCCCCATCGCTCAATTTTATGTGCCATTAATTCCCTTCGAGCTTTGCCACACTAAATTGCATTGGTTGATTCATATTTCTGCCAAGCATTGTCGCCTCACCACTCCCACCAAATTCGTGGTTCATATACACCAATGGTGCCAGCAGATTCGTTTTTCAAGAAGACTACGCCATCTTCGCCGACTCTACCATCCTGTCACCAGTTTGGCGAGAGCCGTGCCTCTAGGATTGGACACAGCAGGAGAGATTAGGATGGGGAACTAGCTACAACGTGAACGCATATGCATGTAGGTACCCAAGGCAGCAGGCCATCTCCTCCGATCTCTTCTCTCTATCTGCCTCATGTCTTTTCCTCGGAGAGGTACTAGCAATCTGAATATTTTCATCTCTCCATTTTTTGCTCATTCACATGTTCATGTATCTCTGTCCTACAGGTCTCCGGACACATTCAGATGCGATTGCTATATATAGTAGCATTTCAATATGTAGGGAGCAGGAACAATCTCTTCCAGACCAGGCGTTTCTTTTACACAAATTTACTTTGTATGATTTCTTTGTTTGTCTTCCACTCTTCTTTGTACTTCCAAGCAGGATGCACTTTTCTGGAGAAACCCCGTTGGACCTGTACAATGAAACCTATCTACAGAATTCTTGAGGTATGGACTATGGAGACGTCGATTTATCTATGTTTTTCGTTTGGATAGTATTATGCTATTTGCAGATGTTTCGTGAAAGGGTGAATCTTTACTCTGTTTTTTTTACAAGATCAAGAAATTCTTTAATCAGATTGATGATATGGTTCATTGTGGTTAGTATTGTGTTTACAATCTTCGTTTTCCATCATGCATGCTCGATCTGGTGTTTAGGTTGTTCTTTCTCCATCCTTGATGTCGCCTTATCAGACTGATGTCAAGCTGCATGTACAGGTATATGCTTTCATCCATGACACTGCTTAATGTCGTAGATGTAATATTCTGACTGTGTCATTTGATTAATACATGCCAAAATGCACTAGCATCATTTTCAGTTTGCCATGGTTGTTGGACGCTCCATACAAGACATGATGTCGTGTCTTTGCTTCAGAAAGGAAATATGTTGCCTCTGATGGTCTCTTCAGCAATAGCTAGGTAATGCAAACATTCACATGGGCAGACCTGTAACTTTTATCTCATTGTGATTTTCAACATTGCCTCATTGCCAAATTTTGTTAACTTAACATCTCTTCAGCTTATATATCTCACAGAAAATTACTCAACGTATGATCATTTGAACTGCTATGCAGTTTATATTTAGTAGCAGTGATCAGTGTGCCAAATGCAAGTAGTAGTAGTCACCTTTCAAAGAGAGATTGGGTTATTTCAAGCTAACTATTTGTGCCTCGATCCACATGATTGGACGGAATATGTTTAACCGTTTTTGGGTGGATTAGATTAACTGAATTGGGTTCCATATTTTGCCTGGGTTCTGTTCCCTTCAGTGCATTATTCACAGTGGTATTTCAGAATTAAACAATTCCTCTGACTTGGTTTGGATTTGGTTGTCCCTTTGCCGATTCTTCTACACAATTGTTCATGCTAAATGGTAATTTACTTTCAGGTTTAATTATTTACATACATGCCCAATTTTACAGGCATCAATCGGTTCAGGGTTAGACCTTTCTTGGATGATGTAACTTTTTATTTTACCTCTTCCAGTTCCACCTTTGCTGAAATGTGGACGTGTCTCAGTTGTTTCTTCGGGTATATGTGATCCAAGATTTCACTCGAGATGAAATGTAACATTTATGTGCCGTCACCAATATAGAAATATTAACAATTTTGTGCCACTCCTACACCAAATTTCCTTAATAGCAGTGTTGATTTCGTAAGGTTCATATATTTTGATGTATACGACCGGATAGTCAGCTGAATCAATTAGACCAAGCTGCGAAGCTTCAGGAAATATGATTTGCTAAAATTTCTTTTGATTAGCCAGTTCATTCACTTGATAACATTGTACCACCATACTTACATTGTATAGTCTTTTTTCATTCTAAGCACCGCCCAAGTGGCATGGTGCTGCCCCGCAACAACGTGCGGGGAATCATCTAGTTCCTACAAATTGTATAGAAGAATATAATTGACCCAGTTTATGAGTAAGACCGGGCCCAAACCATACAAATGCCCTATTTATAAGAATAGTAGGGCCGGAAAAACGCACAAGTGAGCAGACCTCGCCCACACGACGCTAGTCCGCCGAAGAAGCAACAGGTGTCCATAGGCATCGCTTGAACTCCATGTGTTGGATTCAAGGTTGTATGCTATCAAGATCATTGATTATAATGGACATATTTGATATGATCAAGAAGAGAAGAGAAGATACAAGGTTGATCAAGACTAAGTGCAAATAGTAGATTCAAGTTGATCAACACACAAAGCTAAATGATTTACCATGTGGGTTCACGTGATCCAATGGCATAAGAAGAGAAGATACAAGGTTGATCAAGACTAAGTGCAAAGAGGAGATTCAAGTTGATCAACACACAAAGCTAAATGATGTACCATGTGGGTTCACGTGATCCAATGGCATGGTAAGAAATTGTCCATGTGGCTTTGTGTACTAACCCATGATATATGTATGTGGAGTATCTTTGTTGGGTTAGGTATCTTTTCATGAGCTTGCGTCAAAAGGAAGATTTCATTTAGCTCATGGAGAATGACGTCAAGTAGTGATCGTCGTCAAGACTGAGAAGAGCAAGTTCAAGAGAAGCATCTCGAAGAAATCTTATTCTTGAAGCTTGCCACCCATTTGGAGATAATGGACAAGTGAAGATGTGCCTAAGAGAATCTCTCCCATAGGAGTATGGGGGAGCAACATATGAGTCTTCACCAAGCAAAGCGCAATCAAGAAATGTGGTCCACTTAAAGAGACCAAAATCATCATCATCTGACTCAAGTGAAATGTGCAAGCCAAAGGTATGATCTTAAAGGTATGATCTTGATAAGGTTTCTATTTTACTGGTCTCGGGGTGTTAGTGGGAGACCGGGTTATAGGATAGATGGCGTACTATCAAGAGGGGCTCTCAAGTGAGTAACTTGATCGCATCTTTGTGGAGAGCTCAAACCTTTGCATACTTGTTATATCATATTTCTTGGTTCTTATTTGGTTTTCTCCTTGTTGGGTTTTGGTGCTTGTTGTGATCTTCATGACAAGCGCAAGTTCACCGAAAACGAATTTCGTATGGAAAACTTGTTGCGTTAGTTTGCCGGTTATTCTTTTAAAGAGAGGTTTTACCTTTATCCATTTGGTTTTATCCTCCCTTGGTGTAATATGGTGTTTCTCTACATGATCTTGTAGAGCTCTTCGTTGTGATTCTAACGAGCGCAAGATCATCGAAATCGGAGTCCGGGTGAAAACGATATTGCAATTTTCATTTTGCTATTTCTGTCTGTTTTCAGCAAACCGGATATTCCGGCCCAGTAAAACGTTAAGGACTCAACGGCGCGAACCACTGGACCAGGCCGGATTTTTGGGACTGATTTTTGGTCAGAGGTTGGATTTTCCGGTCTAAGTGGCTGCAGCAACGGCTATTTTCGTGGGAGGGGCTATAAATACCCCTCCCCTTCTTCTCCCTTGAATTTTAGCACGTTTTTCTCTCTCCTACATTGTTGAAAGCTCATTTCTTTGATTACTCCCAATCCCTCCACCCAAACTCGTTGATCTTTGGAGGATTGAAGTAGGAGACCTAGATCTACATTTCCACCGATCCATTTCTTCTCTAAGTGAGTGGAACCCTTTCGATCTAGTTCTTGAAGTTCCATTTGTTGTGTTGTTCTTTATTCTTCCTCTATTCTCCCCCCATAAACATTAGTTGCTTTTGGTGGGATTTGAGAGTGAAGGATTTTAGCACTTGTACTCTAGCCATTGCTTTTGTGCATCGGTTTGCTCTCTCCACGAAGATTCGTGGAAGTGAAAGTTTCTGAGCTTGTTACTCTTGGGTCTTTGGACCCTAGACGCCTTTGTGGTGGTTGAGACCTTGTGTGGTCACTTGTAGCTGTTCAGGAGCCCCCAATTCGGTTGTGGGTGTGTGCCCCGGATCGTTGTTGTAAAGGCTCCAGTTTTCGCCTAGAATGATTTCGATTGTGGAAGGTGAACCAAACCTTTGTGGTGCGGTTCATCGGAGAAGAAGGTGAAGCCTTTGTGGCGTTGAGATCGACCTTTGTGGTGCCTCACACCTCTCCAACGAGACGTACTCCCCTAAAAATGAGAAACTCGGGAATACATCTTCGTCTCCGTGTGCCTCGGTTATTTCTATACCCGAGCTCTTTACTTATGCACTTTACATTGTGATAGCCTTCGTGCTTAAAGTATTCTTGTTGCTATCACCTTATTGCTTGTATTGCCTAGCATAAGTTGTTGATGCACATAGGTGAACCTAGTATATTTATGTTGTTGGCTTGTTAATTTAAACACCTAGTTTTATTCCGCAATTAGCAAGACTAAACCGGAAAAGTTTTAAATCGCCTATCCCACCCCCCCCCCCCCTCGCTAGGTGACATATTTGTCCTTTCATAATGGCCTTGCTCTTGGTGGGCCAAGTTGTTGTTTGCACACTGGGTTCAACATAAAACTGAGTGGGTATAGTTTCATTCCCTCATTGAAATGGTATTTTCTTCCATCATATTTTATTACAACATGGGTGAATTTGAAATCTCACAAGTAAAATAATTATGATTAGTTGTCTTTGCATTTTTTACGCTTGTTTTAATACACGGGTCATATAAGAATCACTACATGTGACTGACACGGATAATAATTGCATGTGAAATGTGCAAAAGAGTAATGCATGTTCTCTCTGTGCATATGTCATGTGTTTCCCTTACAAAGAGATTAGATGTATGCACATTCGACCATACTTTCCAACTAATTAAATATTAAAAACCAAAATAAATTTGTGACTAAGGTACATATGGTACGCTTTTGGAAGCCAACTAACTATCAATATCTCAAATTAGGAGCCTCTCAAGCGGAGGGAAATCATTTTATTCAAACACTAACATATAATTAAGCAATTAGTCTAATATTAAAAATATAGCTTGCTGGACATATTAGCTAATTAACCTGAAAAGGATAGGTACTGGAAAACGAGCAAGAAACCGAAGATATTTGAAACCGATGAATTGACAAATCAAGGCCTCGAAACCAACTCACGAGACAATAAACTAACAAAACAAACTCGATCTCGAGACGTACCTAAAAAAAATTACAGCTCAACATAGCATGACACAGAGCAGAATATTAACACCACCTAACTACGGGGGCGGCAATCCGCCGAAGTCCTCCTAGAAACCGGGTCAAACTAGCCATATTCATGCATGGTGTGCTACGTAGCATGCATAAATGGGCTGTTTAATTAGCTGATGCACAGAGAGTCAACAGAGATGTCCACACCAGTCGAGTAATTGTCAGACAAAAAAACAGTTGATATATGTCGGTGGTTAGCGTCGGTGCCATACTTCCCTCCTGTTTAGATGAGATATACAATTAATAATTTCAACGTTTGAACATTCGCCGGTCCACGTCTGCGGCTGTACGTGTTGGCTCGTTCTCTCGATCGCCCGGCAAGCTAGCTCTGTAAGCACACCAAACTTGTTATCTTGATCGCCTATATATACATGGCACCAATGCACACAACTCTACAACGACATCACCAAACGTAGAGCAACAAGAAAGCTAGCTAGCAGAGCACACACCACTAGCTAGAAAGATCGAGCTTGAAGGGAGGAAGATGATGGCTGCTGCTGCTGCCAAGCTTGCTGCTCTAGTCACCTTGCTGGCGTTCTTCGTCGGACCGGCGGCGTCCCAGCAGGGCTGCTTCGTTGGGTGGAACCCCGTGGCCAACAATCAGGCGTGCACACGCACTAGAACCCGGAGCATCCCAACCCCTCCTTTTGATGGCTCCAAAAGGCTCCGTGTGGGCTACTACAACACTCGCAGCAACACCGACTCCTACTGCCCTAGCGCCGAGTCCACCGTGAGGAAGGCCGTGGCCGCCGCCATCCGCCGCGACCCCGGCGTCGGCGCGGGGATCATCCGCCTCTTCTTCCACGACTGCTTCGTCCGCGGCTGCGACGCCTCCGTCCTCCTCAACACCACCGCGTCCGGGAACGCCGACACCGAGAGGGAAGGCCCGCCCAACAAGGACAGCCTCCGTGGGTTCGAGGTCATCGACGCCGCCAAGGAGGCCACCAAGGCCGCCTGTGGCGGAAACAAGGTCTCCTGCGCCGACATCCTCGCCTTCGCCGCCCGCGACGCCTCCGCCATCCTCAGCGGCGGCAAGGTCACCTACGCCATCCCTTCGGGCCGCTACGACGGCCGCGAGTCCCTGAGCGGCCAGACCGACCAGCTGCCCGGGCCTGGGTCCGACCTCCAGGCGCTCAAGGACAAGTTCGACGCCCAGGGGCTCAGCGCCGCCGAGATGGTCACCCTCTCCGGCGCCCACACCATTGGCAACGCCCGGTGCTTGTTCAACTCTGCCACCCTCTCCAACAGGACCGACGCCTTCGCCGTCAAACTCAAAGGCCAGTGCAGTGGTGGCGGGAACACCAGAGTGGACATGGATATGGTGACTCCCAACGCCCTAGACAGCCAGTACTTCAAGAACGTGGACGACACCAACGTGTTGTTCGACTCGGACCTGGCGCTCCGGTCATCGGAGACCAAGGCGCAGGTGGATAACTTTGCAACGAATGCGAACAAGGCATGGGAGGCGGCGTTCGCGGCGGCAATGAAGAAGATGGGCAACATCAGGATCAAGGCCAAGGGCGACGCCGGCGCGGAAATCAGAGAGACGTGCTGGAGGGTCAACAACTAATACGTACTGCTACTCGATCTTATTGGAGCTGGTGATTCATGCATGTGATCTCCCATTGTTTGTGTTGTCTCGTGTGTTTGTTTTTAATAAGGGTTTCAAAGTTTATCATTAATTATTATCAGTCTATCTACATGTATCACGTGATCTAGCTAGCATGGTCGATCTCCATGTCCTGCGAGTAACGTTGTTACACCTAGAAAGAGCAGTTGTCCTGATTACATGTATCTACTCTCAGTTGGCAAATCTCTTCGCTAGTTCTATGCATGAGAAGTACATCTATCTTCGGCCTTTTGCCTATCAGGTTTCTGCTGCTGGGGAAGAAGTACCAGCAAGGCACGGTTAACCCGATTATATATATATGTATATATTGAGATGGCAAACTAACTATGAGCGTGCTGGTCACACCGAAGGAAGATGTGATTAGATGTCGGTTTATTCCATACCACTTTGAAAGCTTGATTTATAAATATCCGTAGAGATGCGGATTTGTTATATTTGGTCTTTATGGATCTCAGTGGGAAGTTGCATTAAAAAATCATGCAAAAAAAAATGGTGCAATGTACTGAATTAAACTTGTATTCCCCCCCAAAATTAATTTCACCATAAGAACCAATAATTGTTGTAATCTAGTGCCTTTTACAATCCCACGATATCTCAAGAATGCTACTCATAGTGTGTAAGATCCTTTCATTTACTTATCTAATTACCTTGAAATGACAACCAGAACAGAAAATAAATAAATCATTGGTATGTTGCTGAGCTTCATTAGCTTTGTCACAAGCACATACATGTAACCTAAATTGAGGTGAAAAAGATCAATTTGTATGACTGTAAACTTGGGATCTTTACAACAGTACCGGACTAAGAGATGACCAAAGCCGACAAAGAGACCTGACTACAAAAGTTCGAACTGTCTAAAAACATGGTTGCACTGCATCCCATTTATCTCGACCAGCTGATTTCAAATGAAATAGCTGGGAACAAGAATTTTTTGTCCGTTGAACTTTGCGTGTGTGTGTGTGTGTGGGGGGGGGGGGGGGGGGGGGGGGAATAATATCTTGAGAAATAAATCAAGCTCACCACCACTTCACTTCTGCTCATATCAATATGCAGGAGATGCATCAGTGGTAGCACTGCTTAAGTCTAATGATGACCAAATACGAGTTTTCTGCCTCATTAAATCTATATAACAAATGTGGACAAGGTAGGTCCCGGTTGACTGGAATAAACATTTATGGTGTAAAACAGTCTGAAGATGAAATGGTAGCAATGTACTGTTCTAAACTTGTATTCACCCTACATTATTTTGGCCATAAAAACAATAACTATTGCTATCCGGTGCTTTTTACTCTCCCACAATATTTCAAGAATGCTAATCATAGTGTGTAAGAACATTTCCTTTATTTATATAATTACCTTTAAATGACAACTAGGACAGAAAAACAAATAAATCATTGGTATGTTCCTGAGCTTGATTAGCTTTGTCACAAGAACATACAAGTTACCAAAGCAAAATTTACCAATCACAATACTGAAGTATCAAGCATCAGACTAGCGACGTGATACGTGATAACTATGAATGGAAGAAAAGACTTGGACGCAGTATAAAGCTTACCACTCGATATTGTTGGTGTCGACAACAACGATGGTGGGAAGTTGCTGTATGCGTACATGAGGGGGATGCAGGAATTGGAAACAAACACCCTCTCAAGCTGGAATGTCTTGACGTCTAGCCAAAAACAGCCTGCATCAAGCGAGCTGCTTCGGGGATGATATAGGAACAAGTGCTTCCCCATTGAACCCATGAAAGAGTACCCAGAATCCAGCGAGATTTTCTTCTCAAACTGCCACTGGCTGGCACTTGCACAACTGTTTCGCCTAATGGTATAATTGAGGTAGTGTTTGGAGTCTGGACGCACAAACATCCCAATCCTGCCTTCCCCTGCCTCCGCAATGGCTATGGCCCCACCGAGCAAGTCCAAGTCCAAACCTCTGGCTTCGGGTGGGGAATCAGCAATGGAGAAGTCCATATTCTGGGTGTCAAGCACCAGCAACCATTCCCCTGACACCCAGTAGAAGCAGCTGTAGGCGTGTTGGCGACACGTGAAGAGAGACAACTCTGTCGATGATACAAACAAATCGTCCCAGCTCTGGGATGAAATGACTCGCCACTGTCCAGTGCTGGAAGAGAAGACAAAGGCTGGCAGCCTAGTTTCACACTGCGCCATCCAGATCACACTGAATGAGGTCTCGTCTTCATCGCGAGATGGGGCGAGGAAGGTCTCGCAATAACGGTACTGGGTTATCTGGAGTGGGCGCTCCACAGCAGCGGTTAGGTTGCCAGGGATTGGAGGAAGCAGGATGTAGCGTTGGTGCAAGGGGTCGCACACCACCACACCAGCTCCGGGAAGACGACAATGTATCTCTTGTGGATGCCGTGCTGGGGAGCTCTGTCGAGGAGGACGCGGCCATCGCGGATGTCCCGTAGGACCCAGTTGCGGGCGGGGGCGGGGAGGAAGGAGAAGGAGAAGTCGGCGGCGCTTGCTGCCGATGCGGAGGGGTGGTGGGGTGCGATGGCGGGGTGGAAGACATGGCGTCGATCCAGGAAGCCGAGGAAGGGCGGGGCGTGGAACTTCTGGTACAGCCGGAGGAAGGGACGGTCGGCGACGACTCGGCGAAAGGAGACGCAGGCAGCGGAGGCGCGGACGAGGTCGGCTAGGGTGGGCAGCCGGAGGAGGATTTCCGCCAGGAGCTCGTCGGGGATGGGAATCGAAGCCATTTCTTCATGGCGTCCGCAGTTGGGGGTGGGATCCAGGCAAGGGAGCACGCGTGCCTGGAGCTGGCGGAGATCTGGGGAAGAAGGAGGGACTTCCTGCAGCAATTTCGAACACTTGAAGGCTCTTTCTGCAAAATAATCCAATGCACGTTGGCTGAATCCAATCCTATCCCTTGCTTACAAATCGAGCGGTCAGAATCTGCCGGCTCAGATTAAGCAATGCTTGTTCAGATGAGATTAGCTTCAATGTGAGGAAGAACTTCGGTTTATGAATTCTCAGGAACCATCATCAATTACAACATTGTCGTATCTTGGAATGGCTTGCTGCTGCACAAATCTCTACTGAGATCAGAAAAGACCATCGACCTATTACTCAAAATAGCTTTATATTTTTAAAAATAATAATAAGAAGAAAAAAAAAATCAGCACAATTCAGAGTCCTCAAGTGCCAACTACAACTATGCAAGTCAATTTTAACGGATCCTTGCAGTATGCACCCGACTTGATTTTGGCTCTGCTTGATCTGTAATATTGTCATCTACCGATGATCACAGCTAGATACTTTGACTTCTTAGAAACCGCCGTTCAACACCTTATCCGCCACTGATAAAATTCTGGGCTAATTATACATGACCATATTACTGACCAAGCAGAGCCCAATCCTAGTTGGTTTAAGTCTTGTTGCACCCGCAGCTCCCAGGCCACCGTTTGTGCTCTTCATCATGTAGGCCTGCCACGGATCCGGTTCCATTTTCCTCCTTCAATGAACCGTTGATTAAGATCTTCATAAAACCAAGAGGAGGTGCACAACACCTCACATATGCAACCAAAGTAGCTACATGAAGGCCGCTTTGATTTCTAAACGGCACCTCACATGTTTGTAGCAATAGCAGCTACAGGGATTCAACAAAATCACAGTCACCTTGACTTGCTACAGCCTACTAGCAAAGTCAAATAACAGATTGACACAAACGTGTAACCATCTGGTTCACCTCACTGTGAAAAGCCTGTACTTTGTATTTTTTACATAGTTGATTTCTAACAGATCCTCTTGGCCGTTCTCTTTCAGTTCAACATACCTAAGAAATTTCACGCCACGCCCTTGGCAATAGCAGGGACAGAGATTGGCAGGCATACGACAAAGATCACAGCCACATTAACTTGTTACATAGTCTTAGACTCTCAGTTAACATACTACTGAGCGTGCAGAATCTGAACACCGTAATGATCTCGCTGCCTCATCTAACAGACCAGACATAGTCAGATCAAGGCAACTAAGATAAACTACGGGTTAATTCTAGATGACCATATTATAACTAAACAGAGCCAAAAGCACCCTACTACAGACAAACTTAGTAGCGATCAACTGTCCAGAGTTGCTTCACAAGCATCACCAGCCTCTCGAGAATTACGACACTGCCCATCTCCAGCATTCGCGCCAGCCTGACCATGCTGGCTCTTCGCTTCAGCTTGCAGTAGAGCCTTCTTCCAGCATCTCCTTCTCAGGCCATTTTTCAACACCTACCCAAAACCACAAAATTTAGTACATTTGAAATGTAGATATTCAAGAGCTTGTCAGCAAAGAGGAAAAAATATAGGCCTTGGTATCAGGACACTCCGTGACTTGCTTAGAGTAAAAGCATGGCAAGAATAGCTGAGATGAACAAAGAAACAAGAAGAAAAACACAAGAAGAAGCAGATGCTGAGATAAAATACATGGGATAAAAACCAAAACACATACAGTAAATGGAGAATCAACACTAGAGTTTAGCATTTCCAGACAGTCAAAAAATAGAAGTCACAAAAAAATGGTAGCTTTGTGTTGCAGGAAAAAAAAGGCTATCCTGCATCCTCTCCCATCCCATAAAAATGATTGCTTGCATTGGCCATTTGAATGACAGAGATAGAGGAAGGCGAATAGTTCAAATTGTAAAAAGATAACATGGGCGCCCTGTTACTAATTTATCTTGAGAAACTGATTTCAAATCAATGTTTCTGACCACAAGCTGACAAGCAGTTTTTGGTATGTGAATGTCAAGCCCATTGAGCAATTTATTTATTTTGAAACAGTACAGTGAGAATTCAATCAAACTCCCACTTCACAAAAAAATGGTAGCTCTGCCTGAAAATAATCGAACGGATGTGCATTAGTACATCACACAGAGTCCAATCATGTCCCTTCCTTACAGATCTAACGGCCAGAATCTGCCGGCTAAGATTAACTTCATGGAACAAGACAGCTTCTGCTGGTTCAGATGAGATTAGCTTCAGTGTGAGCTCCAAAATATAACTTCAGTGTGCAAAATCCATCACGATTTTCAGGAACCCAGGTCACAAATCAAGTGGAAAAAAAATCATTTTGCTAGCTGTATGTTT
This sequence comes from Poa annua, assembly GCA_026929855.1. Taxonomy (NCBI): domain Eukaryota; kingdom Viridiplantae; phylum Streptophyta; class Magnoliopsida; order Poales; family Poaceae; genus Poa; species Poa annua. The sequence continues at coordinate 2,812,523 of CM049436.1, forward strand.
AGCCAAGCCTGATGTTATTTTTATATTTCCATTAATGAAAAGATTATGTTACTGTCATCATCCATTCAACTAGTAATTCTATATTATGCAACATTATTTTTAATACGCGAAAAACTTGTCATTTTTATTAATTAAAAAAGGTTAGCTTGTTATGGAAAACCGTAACAGAAACTCTCAACGCACTCCATCAAACACGGCCATTAGGAGGGCACACTGACTACCCACAACCACACACACACAATCTGCACGCATGCCACCAAAAGTGAGAGTCGTCATCGAGATTTCCCCGTGTCATCGTCGTCACTCTATAGCGACTCCGACCTCATAAAAAAACCACCAAGGAGACCATCGCGCCGAAGTAGTGTCGATACGCCGAAATGAAGCCTTTGCCACGACCAAACCACGGCTCACAAATTTGGTCGTTGTTGCTCAAACGCCTCTCAGAATCCCCATTGTCCCACCGGACCCCTGTTGGCCGTGGGTGACCAGCACGATGGAAGCAATAACGACGCTCGTCGGCTCGTGGCCTGTCCCTATGCAAAGTCCAGCTTCAAAACTGCCGTCCTGTTTGCTGGCGACGCAGCAGGTCTCGCACAACACACTCTGCTCTCCTCACTGCTGTGCAAAGAAGCAATAACAGATCGACACAAGCATGTAAGTATGCAGCCATGTGATTCACCTCACTGTGCAAATATATACTCTGATAATGTGAAACAAAGAGAGTGAATCAGCACTGCAAACCTCTAGTCGTAGCTATAGCAGGTACATCGATTTGAAATGTAAGGGGTCATATGGAACAATCTGCAAGGTTAAGTTCCAGCATACAAATGCAACAGTGGAAGTTTCTGAACTCACTTGAGGCTGTGAAACTCAGAAGTTACAGGAGGAGTTTGTTGTCCTGATACATTATCACTTCCCTATTTCTAGGACTAGATTTATCTCAATCCTCCGCCTAACCTACAGCATGGACCATGGAACTATTCTGACCGTGGTGACTGTGCCCTTGAGCTTGCAGCACAGCCTTGTTCCAGCACCTCATTCTCAACCCGTCTTTCAACACCTGCACAATATCTCAATATTTAGTGTATTGGCAAGAAAAACTGAGATAAACAAAGAAACAAGAAGAAAATCAAGAAGAAGCAAAGGCTGAAATAAAATACAGGGGATTAAAACAAAGCACATACAGTATATGGAGAATCAACACTCAAGTTTAGCATTTGTAGTTTGCAATAAAGAACCATAGCCAGACAAAAGAAAAAAAAAGCAGTCATAGAAAATGGCAGCTTCGCATTACAGTACTTTATACATTAGCTAGAATGACAATATAAAAAAATTCTAACTTAGCTCGTCGAAATTACAAAACAAAACAGGGGTATCGGTAGTGACAATGAACAAACTAAGTGCATCCGCTGCCATCCATATGATTGCTTGCATTGGCCATGGGACTTAAATGGCAGCGATAGAGTAAGGCGAGATGTTCAAACTGTCAAAAGGTAACATGGGTGCCCTGTTTCTAATTTACTGAGGCTGATTTCAAATCAAATAGTTTCTGACTATGAATGCCAAGTCCATCAAATGTTCATTTATTTTGAAACGTACTTTGACAGATCAATCAAGCTCACTACTTCAATTTTGCTCACATAATATACTGATATATAGGGCATGCATTTGAGATATCAATCAAGCTCACTACTTCAATTTTGATATATACAGGGCATGCATTAGTTGTCGGCTTGTCGCAATGAACCATAACAAGTATGCAGATTTACTTGAAAACAACATTATGAGATAAATCTATACGTGTAAAGATGACCAAAAAAGTAGACAATATAAGTCTTGCTTAACAGAAATCAATGTTTCCAAGGTGATCTAAGTGAACTGGATTTAAACTTGTATTCCTTCTCCATTATCTTCAGTCTTGACTATCAAAAACATTTCTTCAAAATAATTATTGTGATACAATGATACTTCGATTCACGAGGTCTCAAGAGTGCTTCTCATAGTGTTAAAAAAATCTATTCATTCACTTTTCTATTTACCTTAAAATGGGAACATACAACAAAATATCTTACAGTTATGTTTCTACGCTTGACTAGTCTTGCGAACGAAGAGAAACTAACTAGTACTAGATCGTGCAAAGAAGAATTACCAATGCTGATAATGAACGACATAATGCGGGATAAAAAGGAGATAACTTGGTAGCTTACCACTTGATATTGTTGGTGGCGACAACAGGGATGGGGGGAAGTTGATATACGCATGAATCTTATAACTGGGAGACCCTAAAGTGCACACCTTCTCAAATTGGAAGGTTTCAATGTCTAGTGTGAAACCACCTCCCTCTGGGTGTTTCCGCTCAAACAGGAGCAAGTGCTTCTCCATATTATTACATACCAAATGGTCATAATAACCGAGTGGGATTGTCTTCACCTTCTGCCACTGGCTAGAGCTCCCACCATCCTTTTGCCTAATGAAATAACTGAGCACAGATAGATATGTGAGAACAAACATTCCAGTGCTGCCTTCTTCTGTCTCCACCATGGCGAAATCATAACAATTGTTGGCTTCCGGTGGGGGTACAATAGTGGAGAACTCCATTGTTCTGGTATCGAGCACTAGTAATTCATTTTCTTCACACTCCTCCGTCAGCCAGTAGAAGCAGCCATTCACATAGCGGCGCAAGTGGAAGGGACCCGCCGCGGTCGACGGTGGCAGCCCGGCAGACAAATCGCTCCAGCGCCGAGACGGAGCAGCTCGCCATTGTCCGGTACTGGAAGAGAAGACAAAGGCAACTATCCTGGTCATGCACTGGGCCATCCAGATTACTCTGAACGACGTTTCTTCCTCCTGGCCGTCGCCGGGGGGAGCCAGGAAGGTCTCGCAGTAACGTTCCTGTTTACTCCAGAGCGGGCGGTCCACCGTAGCGGCTAGGTGGGCGGGGATCGGGGGGAGCAGGATGTACTGCCGGTGTAAGGGGTCGCACACCACCGTCTCCGGGAAGAGGAGCTTGTACCTGTTGCTGTTGTTATTCTGGGGCCGTCTGTCGAGGAGGACGCGGCCGTCGAGGATGTGATGGACGACCCAGCGGCTGGCGGGGGCGGGGAGGAAGGAGAACGAGAAGTCGGCGGCGGAGGATGCGGCGCTGGCCTCCGGCGCGGAGGGGTACGGCAGAGCGGCGGGGTGGAAGATACTCCGTCCGTCCTCGGTTTCCTCGAGGAAGCCGAGGAGCGGCGGGGGGTGGAGCCTGCGGTACAGCCGGCGGAAGGAGCGGTCGGTGGCGACGCGGCGGAAGGAGATGCAGGCCGCGGAGGCGCGGGCGAGATCGGCAACTGTGGGCAGCAGCAGGAGGATCTCCGCCACGAGCTCGTCGGGGATCGGCAGCGAGGGTCGGTGCTTGACGATGGGTTCGAGGCGAGGTTGTACGCGCGTCTGGCGGTCGTCCGCCGCGCCGTCGCCCATCCCGCCGCCGGGATCACTTGGAAAACCCTAGGCCGGAGAGTTGGAGTCGGAGAGAGAGGAGTCTGAGACTCGGAGTCGGGCCGGCCGTGAGGATTTGGGGAAGAAGACGGCAGTTTGCAGCAATTTCCGAAATTTTAGAGGGTCTTTTTGCAAACAATCTGAGGGACGTGTCCGAACAACACACTGAGGTCAATCAGGACCCTTGCCTGCATATCTGGCGGCTCAGATTAACCTCATCGAACATATCATCTTCAGCTGTTTGAGATGAGACAACATGATACTTATCTTCTCTTTCCAAATAGTAGCACGCCACAATTTGATTTCTCTCAACATGAAAACATGCCACATTATCTAGTTTATGATTGGCCACCTCATTGAGCCATCCACATTTACTTTTAGCCTGTGAGTTAATCTTTGAAAAAAGAAATAGAACAACTCAATTCGTATTCTTTACAATAGAAAGTTTTTAAATATATATCAATATGAAATTCAGCAGCAACGCGCGAGGTGTTATCTAGTATTACAACAGGGCCGAACAGTACATTGTAAAGATACATGAGCAGCTGACTATAGCACTTATAAAGTAAAGTTTAATAGAAACGAGCAAATCTTCGAGATCTTCAGATTCTTCTTCTTTAATGACACAATCTTAGAACCCGTTTGGAACACAGGAATTAAAAACGTAGGAATAGGAAAAACGCAGAAATTGAGGTGTCATGTTTTTTGAATTCCTACAGGAATCAAAATCACAGGAAATTTTCTAAAGTGTCGTCTAGATATCACGCAGGAAAAACCCAGAAATTGTAGACATAGGAAGTTTAAAACATGTTTGTTTTTTCCTCTAAAATTCCTATTCCTATGTTCCAAACAGTAACATAGGAAATTTTCCTGTAAAATTCCTATCTTTCAAAATTCATAGTGTTTTCATTTGTTTCAAACGGGCCTTATATTTTTCTAAAAGCGGTCGTAGAACAATAAAGATAGCAAACCACAAACCTTGAGATTAACTTGAACATAAAGTCATGTAAAAAAACAGTGTGAGCTGAGCAGTATAAAAGAACTATGTGAGCTGAGATTTACAAAAAAAAAACTACAACGAGTTGTATAAACTAACACTACAATGTGTAATGGTGTCATGAATAAATTATTTTTATTCCTTAAAAAATAGATCAGTGCGTTGCGTACATAAAAATGAGCTGACTATAGCACTTATAAAATAAAGTCTAATAAAAACGAGCAAATCTTCGAGATATTCAGATTCTTCTTTTTTCATGACACAATCTTATATTTTCTAAAGGTGGTCGTAAAACAATAAAGATAGCAAACCACAAACAGTGAGATTAACTTGAACATAAACTCATGTAAAAAACAGTGTGAGTTGAGAAGTAATTAAAAAAATCTATGTGAGCTAAGATTTATAAAAACCAGCTGTAAAAATAACACTACATTGTGTAATGGTGTCACGAATAAATTATTTTTATTCCTTAAAAAATAGATCAGTGAGTTGCGTACATAAAAATGGTCAGGACCCCAAGTCACAAAATCAAAAATAGAAAAAAAAACAACCATTTTCCCGGTACTCTATGTATAATTGTAATAAAAATTAAAACGCGAGAAGAATGAATCACACACACTATCGGTCGCCCACTTGTTGGTCACTGTCTGTCCGTCGCTGGCACGTGAACATCTTGAGCACGCCGTCGGACCTGCCGGCGACGAGCGCCCCGCCGCCGCCGCCGTCGGCGTCGCCCTGCCGCCACGCGACGGCGCTGACGAACCCCTCGGCGTCGGAGCCGGGGTCGACGGCGAACGGGTGCACCCAGACGGGCTTGGCCCAGCGGAGGTCGTAGACGAAGACGTGGTTGGACTCGGACCCGCTGGCCACCAGCCCGCCCCCCCGCCACAGGCCCATCCCCACGAAGCTCCGCCCGCTCACGTGGCCGCTGTACGACCGCACCTCCCGCGCCGGGCCGGACGCCTCCGCCGTCGCCGTCGCCGGCCACTCCCACAGCCGGTGCGTCCCGTCGGCGCCCGACGTCACCACGCGCCGCGCCGGCGCCCAGCGCACGTACGTGACGGCGCGCGCGTGCCCGTCCATGGACGCCACCGCGCCGCGGCCCAGCGCGCGCACGTCGTACACGGCCGCGCGCCGGTCCGCCGAGCCCACGGCCAGCTGCGGGCCCCCCGCGGGGTCGAACTCCACGCACAGCACCGCGCCGCCGGCGCGCGCCGTGGCCCACGACGACGACCCGGACGGCGCGCGCGGGTCCCAGACGTGCGCCGTCCGGTCGTCGGACCCGGACGCCGCCATGGACGCGCCGCCCGGCGCGTAGTCGAGCGCCCACACGCGCCGGCCCGCGTGCTCGTCCCGCTCCCACGACGCCGCGCCGCGCTCCGCGTCGTACTCCGTCACCACGCCGTCGTAGTCGCCGCACCCCACCGCGGCCCCCTCGGGACGCCACCGCACGCTGCTGAGCTTCGCCGGCACGCAGATGCACGCCGCGGGGCTACACGACGACGACGAAGACGGAAGGAAGTCGGCGACGGCGTATATCCGGACCTTGCGCGCGATGCCGCCGGTGGCGAGGAGGCGGCCGGCGGGGTCGAAGTCGACGCTGCCGATGGCGTCCGACGCGCCGGGAAGCGCCGGGGACGGCACCGTGGCCGCGAGCCGGAACTCCCATTCCAACCGAGGCGGCGACAGCTCGACGTCCTCCTCTACTTGCCCGGGAAACGGAATGCCGTCGCCGCCGCCGAAGCTGGTTTCTTGGCCACGTCGCCGTTGGTGCGCGGAGGTGGAAGCAGAAGAAGAAGGTGAAGAGGGGGAGGAGGGGCTGGTCATGGAACGCTCCTCATGGACATGGATCGAGCCAAGCTCCGACTCTAGCTAGTAGCGGTGTGCTTGTGCATGTGGTGATGACGAAGCTACTTTCTCCTGCAGCTTTGGTGTCTTCTTGGTTTATTAGGTCTGGTGGCTCTTGTTTATTTCGGGGTTGCGCCTAAGCTAAGTGCAGCAAGAAAGTACAGCCACATTGTGGTTTTGAGAGAGAGGTGGTCTAATGGAGAGCCACATGATCGTCGAAGGAGACGACGAGGTCGAGGAAGAAAGGTTCTTGTTCTTGTGGTGGGAGGTGTGTCGTGGCTACCTCTGCAAATGCAGTGCCAAACCTAATCCAGACTCCATCAGCTAGCTATCAGGCGGTTGTGTCCTGATTAATTCCCATCTCATTAATACGCCGGCGCTTCAAATTTGTGTTGCATTATCTGTCCACGGTGTCGAGACTCCTTTCATTCTGTACACGGTGTTGTATTCTCTTTTCCTTTTTTACCTTTTGTATGTTGTCTGTTAGACGACTGAGAGGCAAACTATTGGTAAATCTCGCCTAATTAGGAACTATATCTGAATGTTGAGAGGATCTTGATCGAATGCACGGCCACGTATTGTTCCAACTTAGATAAGATAAAAACTATTTTGAGTTTATTCTCAACTCCTTTCACTATCTGCAACCCTCCGTCTTGATTATTAATAATCCACTTCTTCTTGCAAGGTATACTAATTAACTGCTTCAACCCTTACTATAACATCCCACTCATCCTTCCACGATACTAGGATAAAGTTGATCCAAGTGGTCATGATTCAACATAACTTTCTAAAGAAATGAATTTCTTTTATGATACCAGGACCACATAGCATCCTGAAATCGGTTAATCGATAATTTGGTGCCCCGTCCACGAAAGAGACATAAAGTTCCAAACGTTTCGGTCTTAACCCGGAGAATCCAGGGTTAACACAAAAGCAAAAAGCCTAGGTAGATGTTGTGGACCACTCTGATGGCATGTCCTAATGACTCGGCTTCTCTGTTATTTTAACATAGATTCAACATCTTAAAAACAAATTCCTTGTTTTCATGTGATCTATGTCATTCAATCTGTATACACTCTAGTAGTTATACTACCTCTTCTCCTCAGTATAGGCCTTTTTAGATAGCTAGGATTTGCGTGTGTGTTCGTAGGGGTGTACGTGTTTGTGAGCGTTTACGTCCGTGTTTCTAAAAAACTAGCTAGTTTAGCTTGCTAAAAAAAATTACATTACGGAACAGAGGGAGTACTTGATAAAGTTGCATTGTTAGGTGAAGAACAAAAATTGTCAATGCCCGACAAGTACGAATTAGTAAGCGGGGAACTAAAATCTATAACTGGATACTCCAGCATGCATCAGATTGTCAAATGTGTCACTCCTGAGTTTTCAAATAAAAAGAAATAAATCATGGGTATAGGTTATGTCGTATCTTGCGCATTTATAAAATGTTATCCAATAAAAATGGATGACTACATGATACTATTCACTTAGGTATTTTTATTTGTACACATGTAACGTATGGTCATATTTTAGAACGGAATTTTGTGTATGCACATGATACAACATAATCCACGACCATGGTTTATTTTAGATTTTGGGAAAACTTATAGGTCCGACACCGTACGAGATTTAGCACTCCCTCCGGTCCATAATTAGTGTCGGGGCCTGGAGCCAAAAAACTTAACTAGCTAATTAGTGCATCCTTCACGACACTTTATTCGGACGGGAGGTAGTAAGTCTTATCCACTTGGTACAATTAGTAAGCATATGTGTTGGATCGATGTACATATGTGTGGTCCTTAAGTTGTTGACGCACCATATTTGTCCATCTATATCGACATAAAACCGACCAAACCTTGTCTCCTTGACTTTTATATATGCAGTTCGTTCAAGGCATGAATGTATTGCATAGAAGAGGAAAACCCTTTTAGGTGTGCGATAGAGATATGGGCTAGATTAGATCAGATGGGAATAGTTGGCTCGTGCAGGTGGATGTCTGTGGTCGCACTATGGACAGGTGTGCGGCCAGTGGACGCATGGACTAGATTTGCCAATTGGAATACGTACGTACGTGCCAACTCTTTGCACCTCTCGTTGTACTTGCCTGCTATTAAAAGCAAGCAGCTGGGAGTAGTCCTGGCCATGTCTCGCGCGGGCCGGGCTTCTTCCTGATTTGTGCAAAAAACAAAGCCCAGGCCCGGCCCGGCCCGACCGTCGGGCCTAATTTGAAGGCCCAAGCCTGGGTTTTTCGGACCGGGCCGAGCTAAACATGGCCAGGACTAGCTGGGAGTATATGGTTACTCTCTTTCATTGCCATGGCGTGTGTGTGGAGAGAGAGGCGTTTTGGAGCCCGAGTTACATAAAGCTTGTTTTTTAAAATTCAGAATCGGCATTTTCCATCTCGTAGGTAGATAATTTTAAGATCTAAGTGTGTAAAATTGCAATTCAATTTTTTTTTAAATCGCAGTCTTCAAAAAATGACAGATGGTAGATCTATGTGGTAAAGATGTTTGAAAAAATTGAAATTTTGCCTGTTTTGTGTTTTTTCGTAGCCCGAAAAAATTGTCTGCACCCTCGACTGTCCGATTTTCATAAAACGAGGAATCTTGTATGTTTGTTCCCATCGGCGTAGAAAGTTTTAAACTATTGAAGCATGTTCTTCCTTAAGAAACGTACAAGAATCGTCGCATTATTTTATAAACACCATTTAATGCAGCAAAGAAAAGAGTATGTAACAAATCCCCATGGTAACATCAATTCCCATCCATTTGAATGTGTAAATACAGAAAGAGTGAATGTGCCTGTTGATTCTTCTTTGCAAGTACCTACTTGACAATTGCTTCGTCCGTTGCTATAACATACCACCCATCCTTGCGCGAAACAAGGATAAAGCTGAATCGAGTTGTATAGTCATTATTACTCTAGATTACTTTGAGTTTGTAGGAGACTATGACCACCTAGCATCCAGAAATCGGTTAATGGATAAATATTCATTGTTAATTTTGAGTCCCACCAGGAAAGAGAAATAAAGTCCCAAAAGGGCAAGTTCTTAAGAGAATCTAGATAAACTCAAAACAAATGAAATAGGTCGATGCCATGGCCCACTCCGAACGACCCCACTATTTAACACATGTCCGGTACAAATTTCACTTTGTGCGACCTAATATGCATACACTGCAAACCGGAATGGAGGGAGAACAAAATTTGACTTTTAAAATAGATTTGTATGTATGGATGTACACTGTACATATGTGTGGTGCTAGTTGTTGATGCCAGCGTATCAATATAAACCTGACAAACACCTTGTCTCCTTTGACTCTCATATACTAGGTTGAGAAAAGAAAATCCTTTTTGAGGCTAGATCGATGTGGCATGGCCAGTGGACGTATACAGATTCGCCAGTTGGTATGTCTACGTGCCAACTCTTTGCACCTCTTGTTGTACTAACCTGTCATTTAAAGCAAGAAGATATGGCCACACTATAATACTCTCTCTCTCTCTCTCTTGCGAGAGCACACGGATTATACCGTACGTGTGTTTTGTGTACGTTGTGCACGTGCGATCATCGTGCGTGCATGCATGCATATACGTATGTCACTCAAACATTTTGTTAATTAACTGGGGTAGTAGGACTGTATCTATTTATTACAGTATATACTAAAAGCAATATAGAGACATCACGTTAAGCCACATAGGTTAAATATATATATATATATATATAATACATTGATTTTATAATGACGACTGAGATTAATAGATATATAAATTACGTACAACATAGTCGGGCACAAAAAGATCATCTTCAACACGTACATGAAAAGGAGCTGGGATTGTGTACGTGCAAGAAAAAAGTCAAAAAACATATGCGTGACTTTCTAGGAAAAAAAGTAAGCTCTAGATGTCACGTCTAAGCGACCACTCTAGAACACGTATAAACCATATCGTGTATATGCAGAAAGAAAAAGTCAAAATCCATCACATACAACCTTTCAGTAAGGGTGTGTTCAGTTTTGGAATGAGGTGGAATGGAATGGAACCATTCCATTCCATCAGAGCGGAACCAATCCATTCTTGTGTTCAGTTCGGACAAAAAAATGTTATGGAACGGTTCCATTCCTGTGTTTAGTTTTGGAATTGGATGAGGATGGAATGGAATGGTGAGAATGGAATCATTGCTAAACTTGATTAATTATTTATAAACTTGATTAATTATTCCTAATCTTGATTAATTATTACTAAACTTGATTAATTTTTGCTAAACTTGATTAATTATTGCTTAACTTAATCCTAAACTGGATGATTAGCCGGCCGTTCCACCCCGATCCGGCCGAATCGGAGGAACCACTCCATTCCGGATGTAGAGGGAATATTCCGTTCTGAGGAACCACTCCATTCCATTCCATTCTACAACCGAACACAAGAATGGGTTCTAAGTGCGGAACCGTTCCATTCCGTTCCACTTGGTTCCAAAACTGAACACACCCTAAAAGAACCACAATCCACAAGTACGATCTAGATGAAAAAAGACACATCCAGAAAGACCATGAATAACAATCCATTGTACACAACTTGGATCTAACAAGTTTTAAGAAAAACACTTGGATGCAACGGTATGACCAAAATCCATTGCATGTACGTGTATGCAACAGCCAACAATCCATTGTATCGTGGACAATGGATGAAAGTCCAAAAAAAACAATTTTTTACCTAGCGACCAGCTCAAAAACATTAACCCAATTGGCCCAAAACACATAACCGAATGAAGCACCCTTCGATTAACCTAGATCTTATATTAGCAGAAGACAAAACAAAAAATTGTCACACAAAAACCGAAAGTAAAACTTTTGTTTACGTGTTACCTTATTTAAAATCAAATACATTTTTTTGTCGGATATAATTTTAAATCATAAAGATTTGAATAGACATATCATTGCCATAATTTTTTTGGTTTGTGCTACTTTAGATATATTGAGCAAATAACTGAAATAACATATTGGGACGTAATGATGATAGTTAACGGGGATGTTCATGACAAGCTCAGATTTTTTTAATTCAATGGAAATAGCTAGTAGAGATTAGCGAACATGTAGTAAACGATGACTAATTAAAGTTTTAAAATTAGTTGCATATAAATATTAGTTCATGACAAGCTAAACAAATATTAGAGAACATGTAGTAAACAATGACTAATTAAAGTTTTGAAATTAGTTGCATGACAAATACATCTGAGTACGACTTTTGAACACCTGCAATGAAGACTGTGGAACAATACGAAAATGGGTAAAAATTCATCAAAATACCACTACTACGTTGCAGAAAAAAAAATACATTTTAGAATATCGCACTAAATATTTGACAACAAACTAAATCGGTTTAAACTGTTTTTCATACATATTATCTTACTTACCAACACATATTTTGTGTCCATAGAACCATCAACCATGTAACTAAGAATTCCACACTTATACTGTCTCCGAAACCATAAATAGTTTTGATAGACCTATTCAACATATTAGTAAAGATGATGTCCTCATATTTGCAAGAGCTACCTGTTTAAAGTGCACGCGCCTATGAAAAATGAAAAGAAATATAATCATTGCATTCATATATATGTGGATCGAGTCAGCAGGGCCAGATCGGGACCGATGGCTAAATTAGTTTGCCTCCGATTGGTCGATTCATCCGTGCGGATTAATAATTGCTAGGAGCTCTGTGGATAAGAAGTGGCCCACGCTTAGCAGTGATCGATGATCTAGTCAGCCATTTACTCCACGCTTAGCAGTGATCGTCTGATCGATGATCTAGTCAGCCATTAAATCCAGTGCTCCATATGCTCCAACTGTACAGGAGGACCATGCTCCATGCCCTGCATACGGACGGGCAACGTACACAATCCAGAAAGATAAAATCTACGGTACTGCACTTGAAGCTACATTCACTAGTAGAAAACAAGCCTTTGGTGAGGCCACATTTGGCACCGGATTGACTGGAACCGGTACTAAAGGGGTATTAGTACCGGTTCCAGAGGCGAGACAGCCCGGCAGCTATTTGCACCGGTTGCGTTGGACCCTTTAGTACCGGTTGGTAATACCAACCGGTACTAAAGGGTTGCTCAGTCGGGTCAGACCCTTTAGTACCGGTTTGTATTACCAACCGGTACTAAAGGTTCGGCCGGCAGACACGGCCAGACCCTTTAGTACCGGTTTGTAATACAAACCGGTACTAAAGGTTCGGCCTATATTGCCTTCTTCCACCCGAGGCACAGCTCCATTGCTCTCATTCAAGCTCCATTTTCTTCTCTCTTTGCTATCCCAAGATCTAGCACTCTTTGATCTCTACAACATTTGTTAAGATTGGTAGCACTTACTTATATAAGGGTTAGCAACTTCATCTTCTCTTCTGGCATTTCAAGTTTAGCTCATTTTGCTAGTTTAACTCATTTGTTTTTTCTAGTGCAAGCAAGGTGTTTGATGAAATGCCTAAGTTAGGGATTTTATTTGTTTTATATGCATTTTGAGCTCAATTTAAAATAAGATTTGTGCCTTTTTATAGTGTCGTCCCCACTTCCTCACCGCCGCCGATCGCCCGCGGCGCCCCGTGACCGACACCACCTCGGTGAGCCACTTTTTTTTCTTATATTTTTAAAAAATATTAGTTGTATGGTTTAGATGCATAGTTATTACTCGTATATTTTTCTTACTTGATAATTGTTTGTTATATATATAGTGTAATGGTTTTAGATATATTTATATAATGCAGATGAATCGACAATGGATGTACGTTGACCGACGGTCTCCGGAGTTCATTAGTGGCCTACAGGAATTTCTCCGTGCGGCTGAGTTAAACAAGAAGAATGGTTTTATGTTTTGTCCATGCGATGAGTGTCGGAATAAGACGAATTACCCTAGCGCAAGAACCCTAAACTTCCACCTGTTCCGTAAAGGCTTCATGCCCAATTATTTTTGTTGGACCAAGCACGGAGAAACAGGGGTTATAATGGAGGACAATGAAGAAGATGATGATGACAACTATCCTCTGTTCTCTGAACACGGTGATACTAAAATGGGGGAAGACGAAGCTGAGCATGAGGTCATTGTTGATGATCAGTCTGATGATGATCTTCGTCAGGTTATTCTTGATGAACAGATAATCTGCGGAACTGAAAACGAGTGGTTGAAGTTAGAGCGCATGTTGGAGGACCACAAAAAATTATTGTATCCAACTTGTGAAGATGGCCAGAAAAAGCTGGGTAGCACCCTGGAATTGCTTCAATGGAAGGCAAGGAATGGAGTATCTGACAAGGGATTTGAACAGTTGCTACAAATATTTAAAAAGATGCTTCCAAGGAAAAATGAATTGCCCTCCAGTACGTACGAAGCAAAGAAGATTGTCTGCCCACTAGGATTAGAGGTGCAGAAGATACATGCATGCATCAACGACTGCATCCTCTACCGCGGTGAGAAGTACGAGAATTTGAATGCATGCCCGATATGCGGTGCATTGCGGTATAAGATAAGGCGAGAAGACCCAGGTGATGTTGAGTGCGAGGCCAGCCCCAGGAAGAGGGTTCCTGCAAAGGTGATGTGGTATGCTCCTATAATACCACGGTTGAAACGTTTGTTCCGAAACAAAGAGAATGCCAAGTTGTTGCGATGGCACAAAGAAGACCGTAAGGAAGACGAGATGCTGAGACACCCGGCTGATGGGTCGCAGTGGAGAAAGATTGACAGTGAGTTTCGAGATTTTGCAGCTGACGCAAGGAACTTAAGGTTTGGTCTAAGTACAGATGGCTTGAATCCATTTGGGGAGCAGAGCAGCAGTCATAGCACCTGGCCTGTGACTCTATGTATCTATAATCTTCCTCCTTGGTTGTGCATGAAGAAAAAGTATATCATGATGCCAGTGCTTATCCAAGGCCCGAAGCAACCCGGCAACGACATTGATGTGTATCTGAGGCCATTAGTTGACGAACTTTTACAGTTGTGGTCTGACGAAGGTGTGCGTGTGTGGGATGAGTATAAACAGGAGGAATTTAACCTACGAGCGTTGCTGTTTGTAACCATCAATGATTGGCCTGCTCTTAGTAACATTTCAGGACAATCAAACAAGGGATACAATGCATGCACACATTGTTTAGATAAGACTGACAGTATATATTTGTGTAACAAGATTGTGTACATGGGGCATCGTCGATTTCTTGGACCCAAGCATCCCTTAAGGAAGAAAGGTAAACATTACAAAGGTGAGGCAGATCATCGGCTGAGGCCTACCCGCCCTTGTAGTTCTGTTATATATGATATGGTTAAGGATTTAAAAGTAATCTTTGGAAAGGGTCCTGGGGGACTACAAGTTCCGAATGACGCAAACAACCACGTACCCATGTGGAAAAAGACATCTATATTTTGGGAGCTGCCCTATTGGATACTGCTAGAAGTTCAATCTGCAATCGACGTGATGCACGTGACAAAGAATATTTGCTGCAACCTGCTTAACTTCTTGGGCGTGTATGGGAAGTCGAAAGAAGGGAAGTCAAAAAAAGGGAAGTCCAAAAAGGGGATGTCAAAAAAAGGGAAGTCAAAAGATACACCGAAAGTAAGGCAGGCCCATCAACGTATGAGCGAAGAGATGCATCGAGACGACAATGGGACAGAGAATGAACCAGCTCCTGCCAGCTACGCTCTTACGAAAGAAGAGAAGAAAATATTTTTTGAATGTCTTCACAGTATGAAGGTTCCATCTGGGTTCTCGTCGAATATAAAGGGAATAATAAACATGACAGAGCTAAAGTTTCAAAATCTGAAGTCTCATGACTGTCACGTGATTATGACACAATTACTTCCGGTTGCATTGAGGGGGCTATTACCGGAAAACGTTCGAGAACCCATTGTGAAGCTATGTGCATTTCTCAATGCAATATCTCAGAAGGTAATCGATCCAGCTAGTCTACCAAGTTTACAGAAGGATGTGGTGCAATGTCTTGTCAGCTTCGAGTTAGTGTTTCCACCATCCTTCTTCAACATTATGACGCACCTCATAGTTCACCTAGTCGAAGAGATTTCCATTCTCGGTCCTGTATTTCTACACAACATGTTCCCCTTTGAGAGGTTCATGGGAGTCTTAAAGAAATACGTTCATAATCGTGCTAGGCCAGAAGGAAGCATGTCCAAGGGCTATGGAACAGAGGAGGTCATTGAGTTTTGTGTGGACTTTATTCCTGATCTTATGCCGATTGGTGTTCCTCAATCGCGCCATGAGGGGAGACTGCGTGGAAAAGGAACGCTAGGAAAGAAAGCAACAACAAGTATGGATGGACATTCTTTCACCCAAGCACACTACACAGTTTTAGCAAATTCCAGATTGGTGGCTCCGTATATCGTGGAACACATGGATATTTTACGCTCCGAATATCCGGAGCAGACTGACTACTGGATTAAAGGAAAACACGTGGATACTTTTGGCAGTTGGTTGCGTACACATCTCATTAATAACAAAGATGTTGGAGTAGAGCTATACTTGTTGGCCAATTCACCATCTTCGACTATATTGACTTTCGAAGGGTACGAGATAAATGGAAATACATTTTACACGGAAACCCAAGACAAAAAGAGCACTAACCAAAACAGTGGTGTCCGCTTTGATGCAACAAACGACAATGGGACAAAGGACACATATTATGGTTGCATACAGCAGATATTGGAACTTGACTATGGACCTTCTTTTAAGATCCCTTTGTTTAATTGCAAATGGGTCAACCTGTCAGGCGGGGTAGAGATAGACCGACGGTACGGAATGACTACCGTGGATCTCAACAATCTTGGGTACTACACCGAGCCATTCGTCCTAGCCAATGATGTGGCTCAGGTTTTCTATGTCAAGGACATGTCTTCCAGACCGAAAAAAAGAAAAGATAAGCAAGCTGATACATCATACGATGAGCCAAGGCGCCACATAGTTCTTTCAGGGAAAAGAAACATCGTGGGAGTGGAGGACAAGACAGACATGTCAGAAGATTACAATAAGTTTGATAAAATTCCGCCCTTCAAAGTGAGAACTGACCCAACCATCGCTTTAAATGATGAAGATTGTCCATGGCTACGGCGCAGTGAGAAGAAAGGGACACACACGAAGAAAAAATGAACACTAGATAGGGTGGTTGTTCGTGATGTGTAACAATGTATTAAACCTGCATATCAAATGCAATGTTGGGTCCGAATGCTTTGTATTCGGTCGATAGGGATATGATTGTTGATGTGCAATATCCGAATGCTTTGTATCAGAAGAACAAGTGAACTAAAGTATTTTGTAGATGCATGGAACAAAACACACGATTTCACCTGCATACAGCCCAACGGTGGCTCGTGAGTGCCTGCATATCAAATGCACCGTTGGGCGTATGCAGGGAATCCGAATGCTTTGTATTCGGTCGATGAACTGAAGTATTATGTAGATAGAACCGTCCGGTGGCAAGACATCTCTGATGATCTACAACCGTCCGGCAAGACATCTCTGATGATCTGCAATCGTTTGGAACGGTCGCAGATCATCAGAGACGTCTTGCCGCTGGTTGCCCAAAGATGCCTCCGCCGAGGGGAGGGTTCACCTTCAGCCTTCACTGAGTGCTCTCTACTACCCGTGTGCTGCCAAAATGAACTACAATGAGTAGACACTGAGTGCTGAACATGTCCGGGAGGGGGGCTATATATAGGGTACGTGTGCTTCTTTAGTCCCGGTTGGTAACAACAACCGGGATCTAACGGCTCACAAGTGCTTGAAAGAAACACACTCCTGATCTAACGGCTCACAAGTGCTTGAAAGAAACACACGATCCGTGTGCTTCTTTAGTCCCGGTTGGTAACAACAACCGGGATCTAACGGCTCAAACAGTTGTAGTTCAAATTTGAATTACTTTCGATAAATCAACATAAACTCATTAAACTATGGGAAATTAGTTAGAAATCAAGGAAAAACCTAATACTTGGGAATTATCCATCATATGTGTACTAGTTTCCATGAAAATTAAACGGGTCCCATTTTGCATCATATTTTTGGTACTTTGTTCACAAAAAAAGTCATTTTTTGCACTTAAAAAATGGAAAATAATACTTATGGAATTAATTTTAAGATTTCCTTTGGCAAGGTTGTTTCTTATACCAAGATACATCTATTTGTGGGATATGAGATATTTATCACAAACTATGCCGTGGAAATGACCATAACTTGGTCATTTGTCTTGAAACTTCTAGATGTTCATACATGATAGACCTTTTTGTGAAGACTTTTTTTGCAAATTTTGTCAAAAATCAAGTTTATCATTTTTCATAGCAACTAGTACACATATAAGGAGCCCATGCCAAAGGAACTCATTTTTTGAGATGTTTATCAATTTATTTCATTTTTTCCTTAAAAGCGATCAAAACGGTCGCGATGACTATTCGTCGAAAGAGGTAATATTTTCTAGAATTATCAGTGTTTCTGTGATATAACCACTAGTTGTGTAA
Source organism: Poa annua (assembly GCA_026929855.1). Taxonomy (NCBI): domain Eukaryota; kingdom Viridiplantae; phylum Streptophyta; class Magnoliopsida; order Poales; family Poaceae; genus Poa; species Poa annua. The sequence continues at coordinate 2,830,340 of CM049436.1, forward strand.
CTCAAAATGATTTTTCCAAAAATTTCAGAACAAACTATCAAACAGTTGTAGTTCAAATTTGAATTACTTTCGATAAATCAACATAAACTCATTAAACTATGGGAAATTAGTTAGAAATCAAGGAAAAACCTAATACTTGGGAATTATCCATCATATGTGTACTAGTTTCCATGAAAATTAAACGGGTCCCATTTTGCATCATATTTTTGGTACTTTGTTCACAAAAAAAGTCATTTTTTGCACTTAAAAAATGGAAAATAATACTTATGGAATTAATTTTAAGATTTCCTTTGGCAAGGTTGTTTCTTATACCAAGATACATCTATTTGTGGGATATGAGATATTTATCACAAACTATGCCGTGGAAATGACCATAACTTGGTCATTTGTCTTGAAACTTCTAGATGTTCATACATGATAGACCTTTTTGTGAAGACTTTTTTTGCAAATTTTGTCAAAAATCAAGTTTATCATTTTTCATAGCAACTAGTACACATATAAGGAGCCCATGCCAAAGGAACTCATTTTTTGAGATGTTTATCAATTTATTTCATTTTTTCCTTAAAAGCGATCAAAACGGTCGCGATGACTATTCGTCGAAAGAGGTAATATTTTCTAGAATTATCAGTGTTTCTGTGATATAACCACTAGTTGTGTAACTCAAAATGATTTTTCCAAAAATTTCAGAACAAACTATCAAACAGTTGTAGTTCAAATTTGAATTACTTTCGATAAATCAACATAAACTCATTAAACTATGGGAAATTAGTTAGAAATTAAGGAAAAACCTAATACTTGGGAATTATCCATCATATGTGTACTAGTTTCCATGAAAATTAAATGGGTCCCATTTTGCATCATATTTTTGGTACTTTGTTCACAAAAAAATTCATTTTTTGCACTTAAAAAATGGAAAATAATACTTATGGAATTAATTTTAAGATTTCCTTTGGCAAGGTTGTTTCTTATACATAGAAATAAAAGAAACAGAAACTAGAGAAAAAACAAAATTGAAAACAAATAGATATAAAGGAAAACAGAAAACATAAGAAAATATAAGAAAACAGAACAAAAAACAAACAAAATTCAATTCAAAATCCTTTAGTACCGGTTGGTAACTACAACCGGTGCTAAAGGGGTTGGCTTGGCGCGCAACCGTTTGGTGCGTCCGAAAACCAACCTTTAGCACCGGTTGTTGTTACCAACCGGTGCTAAAGACCCTTTAGCACCGGTTGGTAACAACAACCGGTGCTAAAGGTCGATTTTGAGCAGTTAATACAGGGAAACGTCCCAAATCGGCTAAGTCCTTCACGCGCGCATCGTCTTCTTCTTCGCGAGACCTCTCTCCGGCGAAGCCCTGCCCGCCGCCACCGTCGCCGCTTCCGGCCAGCCCGCCGCCACCGTCGTCGCTTCGGCCCCGCTCCCGCGCGCCCATCGTCGGCCTGCTCCCGCGCTCCCTCGCGGCCTCCCGAGCTGCGGCCGCCATTGCCTCCGGCCGGCACCGCGCACCTCCACCGCCTCCGGCACCGCCATCGCCTCCGGCACCGCCACCGCACCGCCTCCCCGCTCCGGCCACCGCTACGGCCGCCTCCCCGCTCCGGCCACCCCACCTCCACCTCCTCGCTCCGGCCACATTAAGGTATTTTTCTCTCTTCTTTTTTGATTATTGCTAGCTTTAATTAGGATATGTTTAGTACTGTTTTTTTTGTTTTTGAATTTATGTTTAGTACTGTTTAGGCAATGTGTAGCAAATTTAGATATTTAGGAATTTTAAAAATATGTAGCAAATGTGTACCAAATTTAGAAATTTAAGAACTTTAAAAATATAGCAAAGTTGGAAAATTTAGTTGCAATATTTTTGTGTTAAATTTAGTTGCAATGTTAAAATTTGTGTTAGTAAAACAACTATTGTATCAATTTTTGCAAAGTTACCAAATTTTGTAAAACAACTATTAGAAAATTAGCAAAGTTGGAAATTTAGCAAATTTGGAAAATTTTGTTGCAATATTGTTAATACTTCATATTTTGTATCAATTTTTTGAAAGTTAGCAAATTCTGTATCATATTTTTGGTTATAGGTTATAGGATATGTTTTTAGATATAATAGTACTGTTAATTTAGGCATGCGTAGCAAATGTGTAAAACAACTATTGTTCTTTTAGTTCCAAATGTGTAGGAAATTTAGAAATTTAGGAACTTTAAAAATATAGCAAAGTTAGTAAAACAACTATTGTTCTTTTAGTTCATAATATAGCAAAGTTAGTAAAACAATCTTTTTGTTGCAATATTTTTGTGTTAAATAAAAACCCTAATATGCTATGTACCAATGTTAAAATTTGTGTTAGTAAAACAACTATTGTATCAATTTGTAAAACAATTTAGTTGCAATATTTTTCTGTTAAATTTAGTTGCAGTGTTAGAATTTAGCACTATGTTGGAATTTTATACAATGTCTTTGAATTTTACAATGTTTTATACAATGTCTTGGAATTTTAAGAGTTAATGTAAAGATTCATAGTTTCGAGATGGACGGGACTATGGATGTCTGGGACTGGGCTCCGCCGGGTTGGCACTGGGAGGTGCCACCTTCCGGTGTGCGCAGATTGGTGAGGAATGAGGGAACCATCGTCGACCCGGAGCTTCTTTGGTGGCGGTCACGTGGGCCACGACGGGTACAGAGGGTGCCGGCCCCCGAGGAGTTGGTACGTCGTCGTGTCCGGGCGGAGGACGAGCACGTCCGTCGGTACATGGTCGCGTTGGACGTCTTTCCGTCCAACACTTGGCAGCATCTTCAGGGATCTCACATTAGTTATGATCCTGTTTGGGTTCCTTCACTTTGGGTTTTCACCGCCCGCGGCATGTTTCCGGAAGTTCGACGTCCATTTTGATTAGCGTGATGTATTATTGATGCGATATATATTATTATGACTTGTAACGCCCCAAATCGGCTAAGTCCTTCACTATTAGATCCCCTGAAGATTTTTCTGTTAGTAAAACAACTATTGTATCAATTTTTGCAAAGTTAGCAAATTTTGTAAAACAACTATTAGAAATTTAGCAAAGTTGGAAATTTAGCAAATTTTTGTTCCAATTTATGTATATAAGAAATATTTGTTCCAATTTATGTGTACAAGAAATATTTGTTCCAACTTATGTGTATAAGAAATATTTGTATCAACTTTAATTGTAACCTTGATTCAAATTTAAATTTGAAGTGACATTGAGCTATGGACAACAACCCCTTCATCCGAAACGAGGACATTGAAGAGCAAATGGCAGCAATAATATATGAGAAGAGTCTTGGAGTAAATTCCGATGGAGAAGATTCTGATGATGAACAAGAGGATGATTTCAGCTCAAGATGTCTGAACGACTCCGGTGAGGGACTTGAGCTAGAAATAATAGACGACGATCAAGTGCCCGCGGAAAACTCCAGCCAGGTATATATATATATTAAGTCTTGTTGATGCATAAATTGATTTATATTGCACGTACTAACAAAACATTTTTCTTTTAGGCCTCCGGATCTAAAAAGAAGCCGACAAACCCTACACGAGGCCCGGCCAAAAGGTTGAAGCTAGAAGATGGTGCAAAGCTGTCGATCGTTGAAGTAGGCGATGATGGCAAACCGCTGAAACCAGAAAACACCTGCCGCAAATATGTAGCTCAATGCGGAGCGATTGTTAGGGACATTATCCCGATCACCCTTGCAGAATGGAATGAGCCAAAGAAAGCGAACGTTGGCGCAAGTTATGTCGACGACAGACTTAAGGAAACTCTTTGGGACTCAATCTTGAGTGATTTCAGCCTACCGGAAGGTCTCCCAGAGAAGAAGCTGCAGAAAGTCAGGGAGTGGACTCTTAAGAAGATGGCCACACAATTCAACAGCTGGAAGAAAAAATTGTGGAAAAAATATGAGAAAAAGGCTCCAGAATTCAAGGGCCCTCTAAAGAAGATAAAAGATGATTGGCCTGCATTTGTAGCTTATAAGAAATCAGCCGTCGCTCTGGCCCGATCCGAGAGAAATAAGGAGAATGCTAGGAAGAAGAAATACCACCATACTTTGGGGTCAGGTGGCTACAAAACTGCCTTGCCTAAGTGGGAATCCTTTGAAAACGAACTGCGTCTAAAAGGGATCACTCCACAGACAGATGACTGGCCCGAGAGGTCCAAGTACTGGTTGTTCGCGCATGGAGCAGTGTTGGACCCAGAGACAGGGCGAATTGTTGCAAAAGGAAAATGGAAGAAAAGAATTACACGAGTTGTAAAAAAGCTAGAGAAGGCAATAGCGGCCGTCCGAGAGGGAACATTTGTTCCCAATAGAGAGGACGACGAGCTGACACTCGCCCTCGGGAATCCTGAACACTGGGGACGATGTCGAGGTAGAGGAGGCGACGTTGGTTTCCTTCACGGGTTTCCCGCGGACGTTGCATCTTATAAAAGCCGTTCCAGAAGTAAGAAGAAGGAGGCGGACCGGTTATCACAATTAGAACGCCAGGTCCAAACATGGGAGGCCCAGGTGAAGCGGCAGCAGGAGCAACTGGACTCAATTACCCAGCAAAGGGAATCTCGGATGGTGCTACAAGATCCTCCTATCGATGTCACCCTATCTCAGCGGAAAAGCAGCGTGGGTTCCACGCAGCTAGAAAATCCTGCAGTTGATGAACCGGCGGCTCACTACCCCGTGGATGATATCACGGAGAAGACAAATTGTGAGTTACATGTGCCAATGAAGAACATCAGTTATCCGGTGGCGAAAGGATATGCTTTACAACATCAACCTGGAGCAACCTTCCATTTTGGTCAGATTCCAGCTGGATATGCTCGTGTCGGGGTCACAAAAGTTATGCCGGGATTCCACTCAATGGAACTTGACATTCCGGGAAATGATGACGAGAAGACTTTGGGAGAAGTCGAGCATGGTATCGTCCTATGGAAGAAGAAATACATCATCTTTACAGACTCTACGCCAAGGCCACCGACTCCTCCGGGTAGAAATTTATCACCTAAAAGTCCACCCGCCTTCCGCGATGATTGGGTGCCCACCGCAAGTCCATCGCCCGCGCCGTCCCGTCAGCCGACTGATGCGCCCACTAGTCTTGTGACAAAGCGGAGTTTGTTCAGGAAAGACAGGTCCCCTGTCATTAAACGTGCAAAGAAAACGCAAAAATTAAAGTCTCCTGAGAAGTTAGCTCCTGAGAAACCGGCTTGCGAGATGACTATGGAGGAAATAACGGTGAGCTTAAATGCCGATGCGGCAACCTTTTTTGAACGGCGAAAAGAGGAAAAACATGCCGCATCACAGGATCCCTTAAAGGAACTTCTGAAGACTATACCAATTGAGGTAAAAGATCGCACCATTGACAACTTATATAACCCTCCACCGGCGCCGTTTACAGACTATGAGCGAGGTATTAACAAGGTACATAGCTCGCAGATGGAGGAAGAGGAGGAGCGACGGAAACAAAAGAAATGCGGGAAACAAGTTGCCCAGCTCGGGGAACAAGAAGTACAATCGATGGCCCCGCTCATTGTGTCTTCTCGGGCTCCTCAGGAAATCGAGCCTGGAGAAGTTGTATACCGTGCAGACAGAGAGTACGAGACTCTTGAGATAGCATATCAATATACTCTCGGGCTGCCTCTGGTGACAAACCCCAGTGCTCTAACAACACAGTTATGGAGATTGCATAACTGGTACATGGACATCTCAAAAGATGGGACTTTCTATTTCATGGCGGGAGTTAAGGATGAGCACTACTTCCAAGAATATGCTGTACAGGTTGAGTTCTCTGAACTTTTTCAGATGTACAATCAACGTGCTCTCGACAAATCTATCCTCAGCTGCTATTGTCTGTAAGTAATTTATTTGTGTATTTTCGTTATTTAGTTAAGCTCGTTCATTGCCAGTAATTATCCTCACATCATTCTTTTGTACGCTATTATATATGCAGAATGAAGATTCGTGAATGCAGACAGCTCAAAATCTGGGACATTGGGTTCATTGACCCGGATAAAGTTCATGTCCAGACTTTAGAAAATCAACCCGACGCCATAGAGGACGTTCTACTGAATTTCTTTAAGCGACAAAGTACCAAGAAAGAAATACTTTTTCCCTACAATTTCAAGTGAGTGTTAATGTCTTGTACACATTATTTTTTCCTTTCCCGATATTAAGTGCAATTGATGAGTTCTGAATTACGTGCGCAGTTACCACTTCATTCTCCTGATCATTAAACTCGACGATGGAGAAGTTGAAATCTGGGACTAAAAAAAACAAATCCAGATGCATACAAAAGCGTGCGTATAATGCTCAAGAGGTAATTTCAATCGCACTACGCCTCTATTTCGTTCATTTACTTGATATCAAAAGTAAGTAATAACTCCTCAATTCATATTCTTTTTGGGCAGGGTTTGGAAAAAGTTCACCGAGCAAGAACCCGGTGAATGGAAAGATAAGCTGGAGTTCAAAGCTAACAAAGTAAGTAATACTACTTAACTAGGTCCGTGTATCGTTCTAATTCTCTTTATTATTATTTGATTAAATCATATTGTTGTATAGTGGTGTCTGCAACAACCAGATGGGACAGATTTATGTGGATACTACGTTTGTGAGTTCATTCACATGAAAGTCAATGAGAGAGTCAATAGTCAAAGAAACATAGAGGTACGCAAAAATCATTCACAACTTTATTTTTCTACTATCACTTGTGTTTAGTTTCAATCATAACTAATTTGATCTCCTCCTTTTAAAGATCGCAAGGAAGCGGAACCAACTCCTACCAACGAACCGCGTTAAAGCAATTGCGGAGGAATTGGCGGGATTTTTCCTTACGCATGTCATAAATCCATCCGGTGAATTTCACTATGTGGAAAAATAGACTCCCTCCATGTAATAGCAGTGATATCTCCGTGAAAAAAGTATTTTAATTATATGTAATTATGGGTACTTCATTTATATGTGTAGTGAGTACAATTATATGTGTACGTAGTGAGTACAATTTATATGCGTAATGGGTACTTCATACGTGATCTCCTCCGAAACCCTGAAAAATAAGCGAAAAGGAAAAAAACAGAAACCCTAAACCCCTAAAAATAAGCGCAAAAGAAAAAACAGAAACACTGAAAAATAAGCGGAAGAAAAAAGACAGTAACTATTAATACCGGTTGGTATTACCAACCGGTACAAAAGGTCCTTCCCTGCGCGTGCTCAGCCGTGCCCACGTGGAGGCATTTAGCACCGGTTGGTATTACCAACCGGTACAAAAGGTCCTTCGCCTGCGCGTGCTCAGCCGTGCCCACGTGGAGGCCTTTAGCACCGGTTTCATAGGGTTCCGGTGCTAAAGGGGGTACCCCTTTAGTCCCGACCTTTTAGCACCGGTTGCACAACCGGTGCTAAAAGCCCTTTAAAACCGGTGACAATGCCCCTTTCTCTACTAGTGATTGTGGTCTGGGGAGTATACTCCGTAGTATGCATTCGTACGGTACGGACGTAATTTCACTAGTAGAAAACAAGCCTTTGGTGAGGCCACATTTGGCACCGGATTGACTGGAACCGGTACTAAAGGGGTATTAGTACCGGTTCCAGAGGCGAGACAGCCCGGCAGCTATTTGCACCGGTTGCGTTGGACCCTTTAGTACCGGTTGGTAATACCAACCGGTACTAAAGGGTTGCCTCAGTCGGGTCAGACCCTTTAGTACCGGTTTGTATTACCAACCGGTACTAAAGGTTCGGCCGGCAGACACGGCCAGACCCTTTAGTACCGGTTTGTAATACAAACCGGTACTAAAGGTTCGGCCTATATTGCCTTCTTCCACCCGAGGCACAGCTCCATTGCTCTCATTCAAGCTCCATTTTCTTCTCTCTTTGCTATCCCAAGATCTAGCACTCTTTGATCTCTACAACATTTGTTAAGATTGGTAGCACTTACTTATATAAGGGTTAGCAACTTCATCTTCTCTTCCGGCATTTCAAGTTTAGCTCATTTTGCTAGTTTAACTCATTTGTTTTTTCTAGTGCAAGCAAGGTGTTTGATGAAATGCCTAAGTTAGGGATTTTATTTGTTTTATATGCATTTTGAGCTCAATTTAAAATAAGATTTGTGCCTTTTTATAGTGTCGTCCCCACTTCCTCACCGCCGCCGATCGCCCGCGGCGCCCCGTGACCGACACCACCTCGGTGAGCCACTTTTTTTTCTTATATTTTTAAAAAATATTAGTTGTATGGTTTAGATGCATAGTTATTACTCGTATATTTTTCTTACTTGATAATTGTTTGTTATATATATAGTGTAATGGTTTTAGATATATTTATATAATGCAGATGAATCGACAATGGATGTACGTTGACCGACGGTCTCCGGAGTTCATTAGTGGCCTACAGGAATTTCTCCGTGCGGCTGAGTTAAACAAGAAGAATGGTTTTATGTTTTGTCCATGCGATGAGTGTCGGAATAAGACGAATTACCCTAGCGCAAGAACCCTAAACTTCCACCTGTTCCGTAAAGGCTTCATGCCCAATTATTTTTGTTGGACCAAGCACGGAGAAACAGGGGTTATAATGGAGGACAATGAAGAAGATGATGATGACAACTATCCTCTGTTCTCTGAACACGGTGATACTAAAATGGGGGAAGACGAAGCTGAGCATGAGGTCATTGTTGATGATCAGTCTGATGATGATCTTCGTCAGTTTATTCTTGATGAACAGATAATCTGCGGAACTGAAAACGAGTGGTTGAAGTTAGAGCGCATGTTGGAGGACCACAAAAAATTATTGTATCCAACTTGTGAAGATGGCCAGAAAAAGCTGGGTAGCACCCTGGAATTGCTTCAATGGAAGGCAAGGAATGGAGTATCTGACAAGGGATTTGAACAGTTGCTACAAATATTTAAAAAGATGCTTCCAAGGAAAAATGAATTGCCCTCCAGTACGTACGAAGCAAAGAAGATTGTCTGCCCACTAGGATTAGAGGTGCAGAAGATACATGCATGCATCAACGACTGCATCCTCTACCGCGGTGAGAAGTACGAGAATTTGAATGCATGCCCGATATGCGGTGCATTGCGGTATAAGATAAGGCGAGAAGACCCAGGTGATGTTGAGTGCGAGGCCAGCCCCAGGAAGAGGGTTCCTGCAAAGGTGATGTGGTATGCTCCTATAATACCACGGTTGAAACGTTTGTTCCGAAACAAAGAGAATGCCAAGTTGTTGCGATGGCACAAAGAAGACCGTAAGGAAGACGAGATGCTGAGACACCCGGCTGATGGGTCGCAGTGGAGAAAGATTGACAGTGAGTTTCGAGATTTTGCAGCTGACGCAAGGAACTTAAGGTTTGGTCTAAGTACAGATGGCTTGAATCCATTTGGGGAGCAGAGCAGCAGTCATAGCACCTGGCCTGTGACTCTATGTATCTATAATCTTCCTCCTTGGTTGTGCATGAAGAAAAAGTATATCATGATGCCAGTGCTTATCCAAGGCCCGAAGCAACCCGGCAACGACATTGATGTGTATCTGAGGCCATTAGTTGACGAACTTTTACAGTTGTGGTCTGACGAAGGTGTGCGTGTGTGGGATGAGTATAAACAGGAGGAATTTAACCTACGAGCGTTGCTGTTTGTAACCATCAATGATTGGCCTGCTCTTAGTAACATTTCAGGACAATCAAACAAGGGATACAATGCATGCACACATTGTTTAGATAAGACTGACAGTATATATTTGTGTAACAAGATTGTGTACATGGGGCATCGTCGATTTCTTGGACCCAAGCATCCCTTAAGGAAGAAAGGTAAACATTACAAAGGTGAGGCAGATCATCGGCTGAGGCCTACCCGCCCTTGTAGTTCTGTTATATATGATATGGTTAAGGATTTAAAAGTAATCTTTGGAAAGGGTCCTGGGGGACTACAAGTTCCGAATGACGCAAACAACCACGTACCCATGTGGAAAAAGACATCTATATTTTGGGAGCTGCCCTATTGGATACTGCTAGAAGTTCAATCTGCAATCGACGTGATGCACGTGACAAAGAATATTTGCTGCAACCTGCTTAACTTCTTGGGCGTGTATGGGAAGTCGAAAGAAGGGAAGTCAAAAAAAGGGAAGTCCAAAAAGGGGATGTCAAAAAAAGGGAAGTCAAAAGATACACCGAAAGTAAGGCAGGCCCATCAACGTATGAGCGAAGAGATGCATCGAGACGACAATGGGACAGAGAATGAACCAGCTCCTGCCAGCTACGCTCTTACGAAAGAAGAGAAGAAAATATTTTTTGAATGTCTTCACAGTATGAAGGTTCCATCTGGGTTCTCGTCGAATATAAAGGGAATAATAAACATGACAGAGCTAAAGTTTCAAAATCTGAAGTCTCATGACTGTCACGTGATTATGACACAATTACTTCCGGTTGCATTGAGGGGGCTATTACCGGAAAACGTTCGAGAACCCATTGTGAAGCTATGTGCATTTCTCAATGCAATATCTCAGAAGGTAATCGATCCAGCTAGTCTACCAAGTTTACAGAAGGATGTGGTGCAATGTCTTGTCAGCTTCGAGTTAGTGTTTCCACCATCCTTCTTCAACATTATGACGCACCTCATAGTTCACCTAGTCGAAGAGATTTCCATTCTCGGTCCTGTATTTCTACACAACATGTTCCCCTTTGAGAGGTTCATGGGAGTCTTAAAGAAATACGTTCATAATCGTGCTAGGCCAGAAGGAAGCATGTCCAAGGGCTATGGAACAGAGGAGGTCATTGAGTTTTGTGTGGACTTTATTCCTGATCTTATGCCGATTGGTGTTCCTCAATCGCGCCATGAGGGGAGACTGCGTGGAAAAGGAACGCTAGGAAAGAAAGCAACAACAAGTATGGATGGACATTCTTTCACCCAAGCACACTACACAGTTTTAGCAAATTCCAGATTGGTGGCTCCGTATATCGTGGAACACATGGATATTTTACGCTCCGAATATCCGGAGCAGACTGACTACTGGATTAAAGGAAAACACGTGGATACTTTTGGCAGTTGGTTGCATACACATCTCATTAATAACAAAGATGTTGGAGTAGAGCTATACTTGTTGGCCAATTCACCATCTTCGACTATATTGACTTTCGAAGGGTACGAGATAAATGGAAATACATTTTACACGGAAACCCAAGACAAAAAGAGCACTAACCAAAACAGTGGTGTCCGCTTTGATGCAACAAACGACAATGGGACAAAGGACACATATTATGGTTGCATACAGCAGATATTGGAACTTGACTATGGACCTTCTTTTAAGATCCCTTTGTTTAATTGCAAATGGGTCAACCTGTCAGGCGGGGTAGAGATAGACCGACGGTACGGAATGACTACCGTGGATCTCAACAATCTTGGGTACTACACCGAGCCATTCGTCCTAGCCAATGATGTGGCTCAGGTTTTCTATGTCAAGGACATGTCTTCCAGACCGAAAAAAAGAAAAGATAAGCAAGCTGATACATCATACGATGAGCCAAGGCGCCACATAGTTCTTTCAGGGAAAAGAAACATCGTGGGAGTGGAGGACAAGACAGACATGTCAGAAGATTACAATAAGTTTGATAAAATTCCGCCCTTCAAAGTGAGAACTGACCCAACCATCGCTTTAAATGATGAAGATTGTCCATGGCTACGGCGCAGTGAGAAGAAAGGGACACACACGAAGAAAAAATGAACACTAGATAGGGTGGTTGTTCGTGATGTGTAACAATGTATTAAACCTGCATATCAAATGCAATGTTGGGTCCGAATGCTTTGTATTCGGTCGATGTGATTTCACCTGCATACAGCCCAAGTGAACTGAATTATTTTGTTGATGTGTAATATCCGAATGCTTTGTATCAGAAGAACAAGTGAACTGAAGTATTTTGTAGATGCATGGAACAAAACACACGATTTCACCTGCATACAGCCCAACGGTGACTCCTGAGTGCCTGCATATCAAATGCACCGTTGGGCGTATGCAGGGAATCCGAATGCTTTGTATTCGGTCGATGAACTGAAGTATTATGTATAGATAGAACCGTCCGGTGGCAAGACATCTCTGAAGATCTACAACCGTCCGGCAAGACATCTCTGATGATCTGCAACCGTTTGGAACGGTCGCAGATCATCAGAGACGTCTTGCCGCTGGTTGCCCAAAGATGCCTCCGCCGAGGGGAGGGTTCACCTTCAGCCTTCACTGAGTGCTGAACATGTCCGGGAGGGGGGCTATATATAGGGTACGTGTGCTTCTTTAGTCCCGGTTGGTAACAACAACCGGGATCTAACGGCTCACAAGTGCTTGAAAGAAACACACTCCTGATCTAACGGCTCACAAGTGCTTGAAAGAAACTCACGATCCGTGTGCTTCTTTAGTCCCGGTTGGTGGCTCAAAACGGTCGCGTTGACTATTCGTCGAAAGAGGTAATATTTTCTATAATTATCAGTGTTTCTGTGATATAACCACTAGTTGTGTAACTCAAAATGATTTTTCCAAAAATTTCAGAACAAACTATCAAACAGTTGTAGTTCAAATTTGAATTACTTTCGATAAATCAACATAAACTCATTAAACTATGGGAAATTAGTTAGAATATAAGGAAAAACCTAATACTTGGGAATTATCCATCATATGTGTACTAGTTTCCATGAAAATTAAACGGGTCCCATTTTGCATCATATTTTTGGTACTTTGTTCACAAAAAAAGTCATTTTTTGCACTTAAAAAATGGAAAATAATACTTATGGAATTAATTTTAAGATTTCCTTTGGCAAGGTTGTTTCTTATACCAAGATACATCTATTTGTGGGATATGAGATATTTATCACAAACTATGCCGTGGAAATGACCATAACTTGGTCATTTGTCTTGAAACTTCTAGATGTTCATACATGATAGACCTTTTTGTGAAGACTTTTTTTGCAAATTTTGTCAAAAATCAAGTTTATCATTTTTCATAGCAACTAGTACACATATAAGGAGCCCATGCCAAAGGAACTCATTTTTTGAGATGTTTATCAATTTATTTCATTTTTTCCTTAAAAGCGATCAAAACGGTCGCGATGACTATTCGTCGAAAGAGGTAATATTTTCTAGAATTATCAGTGTTTCTGTGATATAACCACTAGTTGTGTAACTCAAAATGATTTTTCCAAAAATTTCAGAACAAACTATCAAACAGTTGTAGTTCAAATTTGAATTACTTTCGATAAATCAACATAAACTCATTAAACTATGGGAAATTAGTTAGAATATAAGGAAAAACCTAATACTTGGGAATTATCCATCATATGTGTACTAGTTTCCATGAAAATTAAACGGGTCCCATTTTGCATCATATTTTTGGTACTTTGTTCACAAAAAAAGTCATTTTTTGCACTTAAAAATGGAAAATAATACTTATGGAATTAATTTTAAGATTTCCTTTGGCAAGGTTGTTTCTTATACCAAGATACATCTATTTGTGGGATATGAGATATTTATCACAAACTATGCCGTGGAAATGACCATAACTTGGTCATTTGTCTTGAAACTTCTAGATGTTCATACATGATAGACCTTTTTGTGAAGACTTTTTTTGCAAATTTTGTCAAAAATCAAGTTTATCATTTTTCATAGCAACTAGTACACATAGAAGGAGCCCATGCCAAAGGAACTCATTTTTTGAGATGTTTATCAATTTATTTCATTTTTTCCTTAAAAGCGATCAAAACGGTCGCGATGACTATTCGTCGAAAGAGGTAATATTTTCTAGAATTATCAGTGTTTCTGTGATATAACCACTAGTTGTGTAACTCAAAATGATTTTTCCAAAAATTTCAGAACAAACTATCAAACAGTTGTAGTTCAAATTTGAATTACTTTCGATAAATCAACATAAACTCATTAAACTATGGGAAATTAGTTAGAAATTAAGGAAAAACCTAATACTTGGGAATTATCCATCATATGTGTACTAGTTTCCATGAAAATTAAATGGGTCCCATTTTGCATCATATTTTTGGTACTTTGTTCACAAAAAAAGTCATTTTTTGCACTTAAAAAATGGAAAATAATACTTATGGAATTAATTTTAAGATTTCCTTTGGCAAGGTTGTTTCTTATACCAAGATACATCTATTTGTGGGATATGAGATATTTATCACAAACTATGCCGTGGAAATGACCATAACTTGGTCATTTGTCTTGAAACTTCTAGATGTTCATACATGATAGACCTTTTTGTGAAGACTTTTTTTGCAAATTTTGTCAAAAATCAAGTTTATCATTTTTCATAGCAACTAGTACACATATAAGGAGCCCATGCCAAAGGAACTCATTTTTTGAGATGTTTATCAATTTATTTCATTTTTTCCTTAAAAGCGATCAAAACGGTCGCGATGACTATTCGTCGAAAGAGGTAATATTTTCTAGAATTATCAGTGTTTCTGTGATATAACCACTAGTTGTGTAACTCAAAATGATTTTTCCAAAAATTTCAGAACAAACTATCAAACAGTTGTAGTTCAAATTTGAATTACTTTCGATAAATCAACATAAACTCATTAAACTATGAGAAATTAGTTAGAAATTAAGGAAAAACCTAATACTTGGGAATTATCCATCATATGTGTACTAGTTTCCATGAAAATTAAATGGGTCCCATTTTGCATCATATTTTTGGTACTTTGTTCACAAAAAAAGTCATTTTTTGCACTTAAAAAATGGAAAATAATACTTATGGAATTAATTTTAAGATTTCCTTTGGCAAGGTTGTTTCTTATACATAGAAATAAAAGAAACAGAAACTAGAGAAAAAACAAAATTGAAAACAAATAGATATAAAGGAAAACAGAAAACATAAGAAAATATAAGAAAACAGAACAAAAAACAAACAAAATTCAATTCAAAATCCTTTAGTACCGGTTGGTAACTACAACCGGTGCTAAAGGGGTTGGCTTGGCGCGCAACCGTTTGGTGCGTCCGAAAACCAACCTTTAGCACCGGTTGTTGTTACCAACCGGTGCTAAAGACCCTTTAGCACCGGTTGGTAACAACAACCGGTGCTAAAGGTCGATTTTGAGCAGTTAACACAGGCGAACCGCCCAAAACTGCTAAGTGTTCTTCGATCTCCCCCAGTCTCTCGAGCTCCACGCGCGACGCCGACGCCGCCTACGGCGAAGCCCTGCTCCTCCGCCGCCACGCAGTCGCCACCGACCACCGCGCCGTCGCCACCGACCACCGCGCCGTCGTCTCCTGCCTCCGAGCGCGCCATCGCCTCCCACGCGCCCCGCTCCGGCCTCCCTCCACCTCCGGCAGCGCGCAAGCCTCCGGCCTCCGCCACCGCTCCGGCCATCGCCTGAGCCGCCGCACATCGCCGTCCCTCCCTCCCTGCTACGGCCGCGGCGAGACCTCCCCGCTCCGGCCATCGCCTCCGCCACCGCCGGCCTCTCCAAGGTTTTTTTTTTCATTATAGCTAGCAAATTAATTATAGGTTATTAGTTATAGGTTATAGGTTATAGGATATGTTTTTAGATATAATAGTACTGTTAATTTAGGCATGTGTAGCAAATGTGTAAAACAACTATTGTTCTTTTAGTTCCAAATGTGTAGGAAATTTAGAAATTTAGGAACTTTAAAAATATAGCAAAGTTAGTAAAACAACTATTGTTCTTTTAGTTCATAATATAGCAAAGTTAGTAAAACAATCTTTTTGTTGCAATATTTTTGTGTTAAATAAAAACCCTAATATGCTATGTACCAATGTTAAAATTTGTGTTAGTAAAACAACTATTGTATCAATTTGTAAAACAATTTAGTTGCAATATTTTTCTGTTAAATTTAGTTGCAGTGTTAGAATTTAGCACTATGTTGGAATTTTATACAATGTCTTTGAATTTTACAATGTTTTATACAATGTCTTGGAATTTTAAGAGTTAATGTAAAGATTCATAGTTTCGAGATGGACGGGACTATGGATGTCTGGGACTGGGCTCCGCCGGGTTGGCACTGGGAGGTGCCACCTTCCGGTGTGCGCAGATTGGTGAGGAATGAGGGAACCATCGTCGACCCGGAGCTTCTTTGGTGGCGGTCACGTGGGCCACGACGGGTACAGAGGGTGCCGGCCCCCGAGGAGTTGGTACGTCGTCGTGTCAGGGCGGAGGACGAGCACGTCCGTCGGTACATGGTCGCGTTGGACGTCTTTCCGTCCAACACTTGGCAGCATCTTCAGGGATCTCACATTAGTTATGATCCTGTTTGGGTTCCTTCACTTTGGGTTTTCACCGCCCGCGGCATGTTTTCGGAAGTTCGACGTCCATTTTGATTAGCGTGATGTATTATTGATGCGATATATATTATTATGACTTGTAACGCCCCAAATCGGCTAAGTCCTTCACTATTAGATCCCCTGAAGATTTTTCTGTTAGTAAAACAACTATTGTATCAATTTTTGCAAAGTTAGCAAATTTTGTAAAACAACTATTAGAAATTTAGCAAAGTTGGAAATTTAGCAAATTTTTGTTCCAATTTATGTATATAAGAAATATTTGTTCCAATTTATGTGTACAAGAAATATTTGTTCCAACTTATGTGTATAAGAAATATTTGTATCAACTTTAATTGTAACCTTGATTCAAATTTAAATTTGAAGTGACATTGAGCTATGGACAACAACCCCTTCATCCGAAACGAGGACATTGAAGAGCAAATGGCAGCAATAATATATGAGAAGAGTCTTGGAGTAAATTCCGATGGAGAAGATTCTGATGATGAACAAGAGGATGATTTCAGCTCAAGATGTCTGAACGACTCCGGTGAGGGACTTGAGCTAGAAATAATAGACGACGATCAAGTGCCCGCGGAAAACTCCAGCCAGGTATATATATATATTAAGTCTTGTTGATGCATAAATTGATTTATATTGCACGTACTAACAAAACATTTTTCTTTTAGGCCTCCGGATCTAAAAAGAAGCCGACAAACCCTACACGAGGCCCGGCCAAAAGGTTGAAGCTAGAAGATGGTGCAAAGCTGTCGATCGTTGAAGTAGGCGATGATGGCAAACCGCTGAAACCAGAAAACACCTGCCGCAAATATGTAGCTCAATGCGGAGCGATTGTTAGGGACATTATCCCGATCACCCTTGCAGAATGGAATGAGCCAAAGAAAGCGAACGTTGGCGCAAGTTATGTCGACGACAGACTTAAGGAAACTCTTTGGGACTCAATCTTGAGTGATTTCAGCCTACCGGAAGGTCTCCCAGAGAAGAAGCTGCAGAAAGTCAGGGAGTGGACTCTTAAGAAGATGGCCACACAATTCAACAGCTGGAAGAAAAAATTGTGGAAAAAATATGAGAAAAAGGCTCCAGAATTCAAGGGCCCTCTAAAGAAGATAAAAGATGATTGGCCTGCATTTGTAGCTTATAAGAAATCAGCCGTCGCTCTGGCCCGATCCGAGAGAAATAAGGAGAATGCTAGGAAGAAGAAATACCACCATACTTTGGGGTCAGGTGGCTACAAGACTGCCTTGCCTAAGTGGGAATCCTTTGAAAACGAACTGCGTCTAAAAGGGATCACTCCACAGACAGATGACTGGCCCGAGAGGTCCAAGTACTGGTTGTTCGCGCATGGAGCAGTGTTGGACCCAGAGACAGGGCGAATTGTTGCAAAAGGAAAATGGAAGAAAAGAATTACACGAGTTGTAAAAAAGCTAGAGAAGGCAATAGCGGCCGTCCGAGAGGGAACATTTGTTCCCAATAGAGAGGACGACGAGCTGACACTCGCCCTCGGGAATCCTGAACACTGGGGACGATGTCGAGGTAGAGGAGGCGACGTTGGTTTCCTTCACGGGTTTCCCGCGGACGTTGCATCTTATAAAAGCCGTTCCAGAAGTAAGAAGAAGGAGGCGGACCCGTTATCACAATTAGAACGCCAGGTCCAAACATGGGAGGCCCAGGTGAAGCGGCAGCAGGAGCAACTGGACTCAATTACCCAGCAAAGGGAATCTCGGATGGTGCTACAAGATCCTCCTATCGGTGTCACCCTATCTCAGCGGAAAAGCAGCGTGGGTTCCACGCAGCTAGAAAATCCTGCAGTTGATGAACCGGCGGCTCACTACCCCGTGGATGATATCACGGAGAAGACAAATTGTGAGTTACATGTGCCAATGAAGAACATCAGTTATCCGGTGGCGAAAGGATATGCTTTACAACATCAACCTGGAGCAACCTTCCATTTTGGTCAGATTCCAGCTGGATATGCTCGTGTCGGGGTCACAAAAGTTATGCCGGGATTCCACTCAATGGAACTTGACATTCCGGGAAATGATGACGAGAAGACTTTGGGAGAAGTCGAGCATGGTATCGTCCTATGGAAGAAGAAATACATCATCTTTACAGACTCTACGCCAAGGCCACCGACTCCTCCGGGTAGAAATTTATCACCTAAAAGTCCACCCGCCTTCCGCGATGATTGGGTGCCCACCGCAAGTCCATCGCCCGCGCCGTCCCGTCAGCCGACTGATGCGCCCACTAGTCTTGTGACAAAGCGGAGTTTGTTCAGGAAAGACAGGTCCCCTGTCATTAAACGTGCAAAGAAAACGCAAAAATTAAAGTCTCCTGAGAAGTTAGCTCCTGAGAAACCGGCTTGCGAGATGACTATGGAGGAAATAACGGTGAGCTTAAATGCCGATGCGGCAACCTTTTTTGAACGGCGAAAAGAGGAAAAACATGCCGCATCACAGGATCCCTTAAAGGAACTTCTGAAGACTATACCAATTGAGGTAAAAGATCGCACCATTGACAACTTATATAACCCTCCACCGGCGCCGTTTACAGACTATGAGCGAGGTATTAACAAGGTACATAGCTCGCAGATGGAGGAAGAGGAGGAGCGACGGAAACAAAAGAAATGCGGGAAACAAGTTGCCCAGCTCGGGGAACAAGAAGTACAATCGATGGCCCCGCTCATTGTGTCTTCTCGGGCTCCTCAGGAAATCGAGCCTGGAGAAGTTGTATACCGTGCAGACAGAGAGTACGAGACTCTTGAGATAGCATATCAATATACTCTTGGGGTGCCTCTGGTGACAAACCCCAGTGCTCTAACAACACAGTTATGGAGATTGCATAACTGGTACATGGACATCTCAAAAGATGGGACTTTCTATTTCATGGCGGGAGTTAAGGATGAGCACTACTTCCAAGAATATGCTGTACAGGTTGAGTTCTATGAACTTTTTCAGATGTACAATCAACGTGCTCTCGACAAATCTATCCTCAGCTGCTATTGTCTGTAAGTAATTTATTTGTGTATTTTCGTTATTTAGTTAAGCTCGTTCATTGCCAGTAATTATCCTCACATCATTCTTTTGTACGCTATTATATATGCAGAATGAAGATTCGTGAATGCAGACAGCTCAAAATCTGGGACATTGGGTTCATTGACCCGGATAAAGTTCATGTCCAGACTTTAGAAAATCAACCCGACGCCATAGATGACGTTCTACTGAATTTCTTTAAGCGACAAAGTACCAAGAAAGAAATACTTTTTCCCTACAATTTCAAGTGAGTGTTAATGTCTTGTACACATTATTTTTTCCTTTCCCGATATTAAGTGCAATTGATGAGTTCTGAATTACGTGCGCAGTTACCACTTCATTCTCCTGATCATTAAACTCGACGATGGAGAAGTTGAAATCTGGGACTCAAAAAAAACAAATCCAGATGCATACAAAAGCGTGCGTATAATGCTCAAGAGGTAATTTCAATCGCACTACGCCTCTATTTCGTTCATTTACTTGATATCAAAAGTAAGTAATAACTCCTCAATTCATATTCTTTTTGGGCAGGGTTTGGAAAAAGTTCACCGAGCAAGAACCCGGTGAATGGAAAGATAAGCTGGAGTTCAAAGCTAACAAAGTAAGTAATACTACTTAACTAGGTCCGTGTATCGTTCTAATTCTCTTTATTATTATTTGATTAAATCATATTGTTGTATAGTGGTGTCTGCAACAACCAGATGGGACAGATTTATGTGGATACTACGTTTGTGAGTTCATTCACATGAAAGTCAATGAGAGAGTCAATAGTCAAAGAAACATAGAGGTACGCAAAAATCATTCACAACTTTATTTTTCTACTATCACTTGTGTTTAGTTTCAATCATAACTAATTTGATCTCCTCCTTTTAAAGATCGCAAGGAAGCGGAACCAACTCCTACCAACGAACCGCGTTAAAGCAATTGCGGAGGAATTGGCGGGATTTTTCCTTACGCATGTCATAAATCCATCCGGTGAATTTCACTATGTGGAAAAATAGACTCCCTCCATGTAATAGCAGTGATATCTCCGTGAAAAAAGTATTTTAATTATATGTAATTATGGGTACTTCATTTATATGTGTAGTGAGTACAATTATATGTGTACGTAGTGAGTACAATTTATATGCGTAATGGGTACTTCATACGTGATCTCCTCCGAAACCCTGAAAAATAAGCGAAAAGGAAAAAAACAGAAACCCTAAACCCCTAAAAATAAGCGCAAAAGAAAAAACAGAAACACTGAAAAATAAGCGGAAGAAAAAAGACAGTAACTATTAATACCGGTTGGTATTACCAACCGGTACAAAAGGTCCTTCCCTGCGCGTGCTCAGCCGTGCCCACGTGGAGGCATTTAGCACCGGTTGGTATTACCAACCGGTACAAAAGGTCCTTCGCCTGCGCGTGCTCAGCCGTGCCCACGTGGAGGCCTTTAGCACCGGTTTCATAGGGTTCCGGTGCTAAAGGGGTACCCCTTTAGTCCCGACCTTTTAGCACCGGTTGCACAACCGGTGCTAAAAGCCCTTTAAAACCGGTGACAATGCCCCTTTCTCTACTAGTGTTTGTTTTGCGAAACACTATTACTGTACATGCATGCTTGCACACAAAGATGAAATTAAGGCGTTGTATAAATACAGACGTACGTACGTACTAGTACACGTCGACGTACGTACCGGAAGCAAAGCAGAGCGATGGCGTTTGCGTGCGTGCCGTGCATGGTGACGGGAGGGGCTACGTGTTCGCACGTGCGCCTTTCATGCATGCAGCTACGATCTGTCCCTCCGTGGGACATGCCGCGTGACGGATCCGTCCCGACAAGATAGGCAAAAGCCTACGTCGGCCACACGCGAGCAATTTATTAAAATTGCGAGGATCTACATCGCTTTAGCCGGAAGGACCTACCGTTTAACCTACAATTAATTTAATTAATTATATATTTAAAATAAAAATATTTGCTTTAAATTATGTACTCCCTTCATTCATAAAAAGAGGTCTCAATTTTGTTAAATCTAGATTTATCTAGACATATTTTAATATATAGATACATGTAGATTTAAAAAAAAGTTGGGATATCTTTTTGTGGATGGAGGGAGTATTCGTTTTATGCAATATTTGTGTCAAGTGGAATCCCATCTCATTTGGAAAAAAGAAGACATGGCATAGGTACGTGTCGTTTGCAGCTCCATTTGACGAGCAAAACAACAGAAAAATAAATAGGAGATACTTCGCCCGCTGCTGTGAGCAGTACTGCGTCCGGGGGAGAAGCTAGCGGCCGACGACGACGAAGAAGAAGCGTACGCCATGGCAAACAGATTACAAAATCACCAAGCACGCGACGCGACGCGAAACCGTGCGTGCCACTAGGCCGGCAACTGTCCAGCCGGCGGATCTACTCTTTGTTCGTGTTGTGTGGTGCGTGTAATACCGCTCCGCTGCCACAAAGAAGACCACACGTTCTGGCCACGGATTAATACTGCCGCTGTTTAATTTGCTCCCGGAGAATGTGGGGGCATGTTCGATCCAACTGTGAACTTTCGCTGTCCATCCTGCTTACCTAGCGCCAACATAGAAAACTACTACTCCCTCTACCCCCTTCTGCTAGCTGCTGGGTTCAAACGGTTCACAACAACATTTTAATTATATTTTCCTTGTACCATATTTTTTGTTTTCTTCTTTTAAAGTATTTTTTCTACTTTCGATTTCATCCTGGGTACGTGTCGTTTGCAGCTCACACTTAAACTGCAACTAAACCTAGTCAGATTGGTTGTCGTCGTGGGCAGCTGGCTCGTTGGGGCAAGTATCGCCGTCGTTTGCAGCCGAGCCGACGATGATAGAGGGGACGTGCGAATCTACTATGTATATGTATGGCTTGGAACGTTCTTACGCCGCGGCTTCTTTGCCGGTTCACCGTGCACTCCTCGGTTCGTCCAACGGGTCGATATGTGTCAAATCCCAATGTCATAACAAAACAGCTCTTGGGTGGGTGGAGGTGCTGAGGCCGTGGATCTGGGATCCCGCCCAGATCCGCCGCCTGGTCAATGTTGGCTGTTGGCGGCGCGGTGGGGGGCGTCGAGCTGCTCGGGCTGGCGTGCGGTGGAGGTGGTGTTGCGGTGGCGGCGCTTCCTCGATCCACTTCTCCGGCCGGCGGCGTGGTCTGTCTCTCGGGCTCAACATGCTGGTTGGCCTCCCCTTCGGCTCTGCTTGGCTGTAGGTGCCGGTTGGCTTCGGTCACCCTGCCCTGCTCGTCGGCAGCTTGGAGGCCGGCAAGGTGCAGAGGGTGGGTGTGTGTGGCGGCGGGCGAGAGCCCCGTGCCATCTTCTGTTGGCACGGACGACGTCGACGCCTGCGGGCGCCGGTCACCTCCTTGGAGGGTCGTTTAGGAGGCCTGCACACCGCCCTGTTTGCTCCGGGCGAAAGCCTTGATCCATTGCCTGGATCGGTTGACGACGGCATCTCCGATGTCGCTCCCTCCTTGGAGGCGTCTTCTTGGAGCTCTGTTCCCTTTGGGCTGGTTGGTGGTGGTTCGTGGCGGCTGGGTGCAGTGGTGCTGTTGGTGATCTCTCTCCTTGTGTTTCTTGTTGTTTGCCTCTCGGTGACGTCTCCCCATGGTCACAATGCTCGAGCTTCTACGGAGGGGCTAGAGTCTCTCCTCTGATGCCGGTTAACGGCCGGGCTAGTGCCGGTGAAGTTTCCCCGGGTGTCGACTCGGCTGCGCGAGGCCCTTCGATTATGCTGTTGGTTGTTGTGTAAAAGCCTCGGTGACACATGGCCCTTCGTCCGGAGTGGACTCGGCAATGTGCTGCCCTTCGGCTGCTCCAACACCATCGTGGCTGATCTCGGCGGATTGAAGCTTTTCGTCTACGGCGGTGAAGTTTCTGGTGCACTGGCGTCCAACGGTAACCGGAAGATGAAGAGAGTTGAAGGCCTTCCCTACGGGGTTGTTGCTTAGTGCTATGTTGTTCTTCTTCCTTTGTTATATCTCTTACTTTTCTTTCTTATTTCTATGTGTAACTCCCTGTAATCCAAACCGGCATTTGTTCCGGATTCCTCTTAATATATTGAAACCGCGCTCGCGGGTTTCCGTCAAAATAACAAAACAAAATAAAAAATGTCCCGGCATCAAAACCCCACTGTAATTAATTCACGTGCACTACACACTTCACATCCACGTGATAGCTAAGTCGATACGATCGCAAAAAAAGTAAATAAATAATCCGATTGCATATTCATCTGCTGTCGCCGTAAACACATAGTATACGATCTTATACTCCCTGTGTTCCAGATTAAATGTCGTAAGCAGCTAAGGAATTTGTACGTAGTTAGATCATTTTTCACGACACATTTTTAGAATTGGAGGGAGTAGCTAGGTACGTACTGTGCCCTTTCGTATTTGTGTCTCACCACGTCAGCGTCGATCATTGGCAGGGTTCCTTCCGTCGGAAACTATCATCGTATCTAGCACGTTTAAATTTGGCTGGCGACCTATGTGTGTATATATATATATATGGTCACATGCACGCAGTCGTGTACGTGGCCATGCCACATATGGAAATATCACGAGTGCTTCCAGCTTTTGCAACTTGCAAACGCCCAACAGGTCAGCGTCACATGGTCATAATGCAGTCTCACTGCATAAAATGATGAAGACGCCGACGGCTACGTTCACCGTCAGCGTAGGCTACGTCGACCGCAGCCATCAGCGTAAGGCCGTCGACGTCTTACCCCGTAGGCATAGCCTCTTCGACCGTCGGCATCGACTAAGTCTTCGGCGTATAAACTTCTCCGGTGGCAAAACAAGGGCCGTCGGCGTAGCTCCGTGGGGCCCTCTTGGTTGTTCAATACAAAACAAAAACGACGGTGTTTTGTATCATCCAACTGTTCGACCGTTACAATGGACGAGATAACTAATTAAAATTTGGATCATCCAATTGTTTTTAAAATTCTATCGACTCTTGTAACCCTACCCTCAATTCTCCCGTTTTCTATTATTATCTCCTCTAACAAAGCACACGTGGCGTCCGCTCCAACAAAATGCTAAAATTTTATTCATACATAGAGTCTCTCAAAGAAAATTGTTTGGTTTGCAGTTTCATTTTAATGGACTCTCGAGTTTTCACTTTTCGAATTCCGTTAATCTATATTTTTAGTTGGTTCTTTTCAGAGTTGATAATCTCGCGTCGTGGTCAGCTTATGATCAAACGAAAGGTAGTAGTAGTAACCTGATATGTTACGGTGAGACCGCACGTTCACGCCAGCGTCCTTTTTGATCGAGTCACGGTCTTGAAAGTTGCTCAAATGCCAATAAAATTAAATTGCCTCTACCATCTTATTTTAAAAAATAAATAAGAAAGGCAGCATGGAGAAGATAACATTTGATGTGATGACTCGTAACTCGTAAGCCATAAAAGCTTTGAGAAACATGTACAAAACTTCAAAACCATTTCTATTCTTTTTTCCCCAACCTTCACTAGATAGTCAAACCCATGCACGATTGTGGTGTTGGGATTTCGGCTGCTGCACTGAGTCTCTATGTTTTGTAAATAGATTCTATAATTAAAAAAATCCTCATATACTTGTAGACTTGCTCACTAAAATTGTAAATTTCATTGCGAAGTGAGCCTAGCTCAGCTGGTTTGTTCCTTGTGGTGGAACCTGCCTACCCAGGTTCAAGTCCCAGACTTAACACGGGTGCTCGCATTTTTCAGGATTTAACTGACGCTTGCTTTCAGTGGTAGGTGACGTGCCCGTCAATAGCGAGACGCCTGTGGTGACTTCGTCAACCTCAAGATCTGCCAGACCAGTCTCTCGGAGGTGCTCATAGGGGTAGGGTTTGCGTGCGTGCGTGCGTTCACATGGGTGTCTATACGTGCGTGTGTGTGAGCGTCTGCGTTTGTACTACGTTTCTCAAAAGAAAAGAAAAAATTATAGCACAAAACTGTGTGGGTACATGCACGCAACTGATCTTGGGGGATAGCCCAGTTTTAAAGAGGAGCAGTCCTGATACCCAAGCAATGCAACAAGGTCGGAAGCGCATATGTTTAGGCCGGCCCATCACTTCACTCAAACGAAAAAGAGAAGGCATGCATGCGGACTCCGCGGAAATCGGAATAGATAGCCGCCGGTTCCGTCCAAGTTGAGTTCAAAGAGATCGATCTCAACGACGGGAAGACCCAAGTGATCACGAGGGCGTGAAGCACCGTACGTCGTCGTCTACTCGTCCATAGCCATGGGAGCCCGGCGGCGGCGTCACCGGAAAATCCGAGAATGGCGTAAGCCTCCTTTCCGTCAGTTCCACCCCAACAGCTTACGCGCCATCTCCCTGTTATGTTTGGCCCTGTGCATGGGTCGATGTCTTCTTCCTCTTCTCAGATCGAGCTATTTTTTTGAATGTTTCTTCTTCTCAGATCGAGCTCTTTTTTTTTGGTTTCTTCTTCTCAAATCGAGCTCTTTTTTTTGCTTCTATTAATTCTGAAGCAACGGAGAATTTCAGGCCTTTTCTTCTACTGATCTACTCATGTCCATGCTTTTTGTGTTGCATTGCAGGTCGGCAGCTTATTGCCTCCACGGGTGAAACAAGCCAACAATGTGGCGGCGATCTTGATTCTCGAGCTGCCGAATCAATGACAAGTTCAGTTTCAGTCCCAGACCTTCCTCAGGTGCGTACCGTGGCATGCCAGGCCTTAAACTCTGATGAGAACCATGTTAGGGTTAGGCTCGCTGCAAAGTATGAATGATGATTTATAAAACGAGAGGAAGCATCTTTTTTTGGTTAAATCCTACTGAATTAATAATGAAGAGGTTCAACAATTTGTTCTACTAGCTGGAACTGTACTCTCTGCAAATTAAAGCTGATAACATGTCGAACATATCCCTCCAGAATTTAATGATTCTCTTGTAAGTACACTCTATATATGTCAACCAATAATACCACTGTAATTAGGTAAGCTCCCTATGCGTTGCTGGATTTACCTAGCACTCTTACATTCCTTTCACTTGTCTACCTCTGTAATGCCTCGCACCCTGATCGTGCGGAGAGCTAGCCGGGTACAATATATGTTACTCTGTGGCTCTCCTAATTTTCTTTCTCCAGTTGAAGTATTGACTTTACAATCTCAATGTTTACTTTTTATCCAGTTAATTGTTGTGTTTGCAGGACATATTGCTTCGTATACACTCTCTAATGTCGATGCGTGAAGCTGCGCGTGCTGCTTCTGTATCTCAGGCCTTCTTACATTCTTGGAGATGTCATTCCGACCTCATCTTTAATAAGGATACAATTAGCTTGAAGAAAAGTGCGAGTGGAGCAAAAGTTCACCACAAAATAGACCGCATTCTCAGGAACCACGCAGGCATTAGCTTGCGAAGATTCGAGCTTGACGAAACTGGCATGTGCGGGTTCAACGGCAGTACTTATCTCGACAGTTGGCTTCAGGTTGCTCTTAAACCAGGGGTTGAAGAACTCACGCTCCTGTTATCTGAAACAAAGATAAAGTACAGCTTCCCATGCTCATTCTTATCTGACGACGGTGTCCGGAACTCACTTCGGCACCTTAAACTTAACTTCTGTGACCTCCGCTGCACGGCTGAACTTGGCCCCTTGAGAAGTTTAACAAGTCTGCAACTGTCGCTTGTGAGCATTACATGGGATCAGCTAGAGTGCCTTCTTTCCAACTCTCTTGCTTTGGAGAAATTAGATCTTACTTACTGCTCAGAGATTACTTGCCTGAAGATACCTTGTGTCATGCAGCAGCTCAGCAGCCTTAGTGTTCTCGGATGCTCGAGCCTGAAAGTGATAGAGAGCAAAGCTCCAAATCTCTCTAGCTGTTTCTATAGAGGACACAATATTAATTTAGACTTCTCACTTGTGGAAACATTGCAATTGAAGAAACTAGACACGAATCACAGATATTTTATCAGTGATGCTCGTGCCAAGCTACCATCCATAATGCCAAATCTTGAATCCCTTGTCGTAGGATTAAGGCTTGAGGTATGTATTCTCTTCACGATACGGTGTTGTAGGCTGGCGATATATATGGATTAAATTTTAAAAAAATGTGATATATCGTTTATCTGGTACATGACATTTTTTGTGCAGGCTTTTGATGCACCAATGCTGCCTACCAAGTTTTTATACCTTAAGCACCTGGCCATTAATGTGACATCAGGATTCAAGCCTGACTATATTTCCCTTGTTTCGTTCCTTGATGCCTCTCCTTCCTTGGAGACTTTGATATTAAAAGTAAGGTGCTGCCGCTTTTCATTCATTTCATCATGTAAAGTCTGGGTCCATTTAATTGAAATACACTATCCTTTTCATCGACAGGTGTTTGAGCGACGTATGTCGAATGAATCCGTTTTTGAGGATTCACAACAGAGACAAATGCATGAACGCCGCCATAGCACCCTCAAGAGTGTGGAGATCCGTCGCTTCAGCCCTGCAAAGAGCCTTGTTGAACTAACATGTTATATTCTCGAGAATGCGTTGTCGCTTGAGCGCCTTACGTTGGACACCACTCAAGGGTCCAGGTGTGATAAATGTAAGTTTAAAAGTTGGAGTTCGAGGTGGGATCAGCTTCTACTGGAAACCGCTAGAGCACTCTCAGCTATCAGATCATACATTGAGTATAGGGTTCCATCTACAGTCGAATTAACTGTTACAGAGCCCTGCAGCCGGTGCCTTGAAAGAGGAAGAGAGCTCATATCATCGCAGCGGTGGAATAATGCCGATTCTGAGATATCGGCCACGTACGGTGGAGATGCTGGAACAAGGTGTGGAGACGCTGCGGTCGACGGACATGACCAATGATAATGATAGGGCCACTGCTGATGATGCATATGAGTGTTGTTGGATTGTAGTGACCTCGCTATTTAAAATTTTCAAATATAATATCTAAAGTTTTAATCTTTTTAAATAATTGGCATGGATGCATACACATGGTACGTATCTTTAGCTTTTGATGGTAATATTTAAAGTCGTCTTCCCGGAGCTGGTGGTGTGCGACCCCTTGCACCGACGGTACCTCCCTGACCACCTGACCGCTGTGGTGGAGCGGCCACTCTAGATAGATCTTCACCGTTATTGCTTCGTATATATACACTCTCTAATGTCGATGCGTGAAGCTGCGCGTGCTGCTTCCGTATCTCCTCGGGCCTTCTTACATTCTTGGAGATGTCATTCCGACCTCATCTTTAATAAGGATACAATTAGCTTGAAGAAAAGTTCGAGTGGAGCAAAAGTTCACCACAAAATTGACCGCATTCTCAGGAACCACGCAGGCATTAGCTTCTTGAGAAGATTCGAGCTTGACGAAACTGGCATGTGCGTCAGTACTTATCTCGACAGTTGGCTTCAGGTTGCTCTTAAACCAGGGGTTGAAGACAGTGGCGGGCCCAGGATTTGAAGAGTGGGTATTCAAAAAAATCAAAACTAAAGTTTTTTATAGACTAAAATCTTATTTTGGTTGGGATTTCCGATTTTGGCTAATGGAATTGGAGAAATAGAGAGGAGTTTTGTAGGAGTCGGAAACGATAAAGAATCGGGAGGTCGATAGCTAGTTATTTTCACATTTTTTCATACTTCTACATAATATGCTATATGTACATACTAGTTTTGAGAAATTAATAGGTATTCAACTGAATACCTTTGACTTCAGGTAGACCCACCCCTGGTTGAAGAGCTCACGCTCCTGTTATCTGAAACAAAGATAAAGTACAGCTTCCCATGCTCATTCTTATCTGACGGTGTCCGGAACTCACTTCGTATATATACACATATGGGAGTATAGTGTGTATAGAGGTTGTGTATTGAACTGTTATCGGAAGAAATGACATGGGTAGGTGTATATGAGAGTTGTGGTGGCATTTTCTCAAGTTAGGTTTTTATAATGGCATTTCTTTGCGGCCGTTTGGCGCCCATCATTTTTATGAAATTCATTTCAGATTCCATATGTAAACGTGTTTGCCTGTCATGTAACTGGAATGTCATATCGATTGGAATTTTAAAGAATGCCTATACTGTGTTAAATCAATTCAGGCCTCCAATGTTGTATGTCTGTTGTATGTCTCAGAAATTCATTTCATTTCATTTCAGCCAAAATGATGGGTGACAAAAGACTCAAAGTGTGTGGCCATATGCTCTCACTCAGTCACTCCCCTCCCACCTCTGAGCGAGGTGGCCTTCTCACCTCCGGCGGCGGAATGGGCGGCGGCGTGACAGACCTGGGCCAGCTCGGTGCGGACCTCCGCCTGGAACCGTCCGTCCTCGAGCACAGACGCGAGTCCCCTCCTCGTCCGCGTCCGGGGCACGGCTTCCGGGAATCGGACTCGCTGCCCATCCCCGACGATCTCGTGGCGGAGATCCTCCTCCGGCTACCCACCCCAGCCGACCTCATCCGCGCCTCCGCGGCCTGCGTCTCCTTCCTCCGCGTCGCCGCCGACCGCTCCTTCCCCCGCCGCTTCCGCAAGCTCCACGCCCCGCCCTTCCTCGGCTTCCTCGAGTGCGGACGTAAGGTCTTCCACCCCGCCATCCCGCCTCACCCGTCCGCGCCGGAAGCCAGCGCCGCCGCCGCCGCCGCCGACTTCTCCTTCTCCTTCCTCCCTGCCCTTGCCAGCAGGTGGCTCGTACGGGACACCCGGGACGGCCGCGTCCTGCTCGACAGAGTGCCCCGCCACAACATCGCCAACAAACACCAGGTCGTCTTCCCGGAGCTGGTGGCCTGCGACCCGCTGCACCGGCGGTACCTCCTGCTTCCCCCAATCCCTGCCCACCTCACCGCCACCGTGAAGCGCCCACTCTGGACAACACAGCACCGTTACTGTGAGACCTTCTTGGCTGCTTCCCCTGCTGTCGTCGACGGATCACCGGATGAGACGTCATTCAGCGTGGTCTGGATGCCGCAGTCTGCAACCAAGCTCTACGCTTTCGTCTTCTCCTCCGTCACTGGGCAATGGCGAGCCATTTCATCATCTCAGAGATGGAGCGGTTTGATTCCTGGCTTGGTATCAACGATAGATAGGCGGCCACTCTTCTCCTGGCGTAAGCACGCATACGGGTGCTTCTACTGGGTGACAACAGATTGGAGGGAAAGGCTGCTGGTGCTTGACGTCCAGAGCATGGAGTTCTCCATCGCTGAAGCCCCACCCGAAGCCAGAGGTTTGCACGGTGCGGATGTAGCCTTTGTGGAGGCAGGGGAAGGCAGGCTCGGGATGTTTATCCGTCCACAACACACAAATGATCGTCTCAAATACTCTATCAGGCAGAACGATTGTGGTGGGAGTTCTTGCCAGTGGCGATTTGAGAGGACAGTCTCACTAGGTTTTCAGTTCTCCATCATGGCTTCAACAGAGAGCCACCTGTTCCTGTATACATGGGTGGGCTCATCGCCTGCCTTTTTCTCTCTGGACGCCAAGACACTCCAGCTTGAGAGGGTGTTTGTCAAGGACTTCCACAGGACCAGTTGCTACATATATAGCAACTTCCCACCATCGTTATTGTCGACACCAACAATATCAAGTGGTGAACTTCCCGGTGCGTCCTAGTTATTTTTCCTTCATATTTTATCATTTTCGCACAACTTGTTTGATTTGATGCTTGGTACCTCATTATTGTCATGGGTAATTTTTGTTTACATAGTTTGGTAGTTGCAACTACTTTTTATGTGCTTGTAGCAACGCTAAATCATCCTCAGGAATATAACAATGATTTATTCGTTTGCCTATTCTATAGAGTAGGCATCTAGTTGCCATTTGAAGGTAATCAAATAAGTAAAAGAAAGGGCGCACACTATGAGTAGCATTCTTGAGACCTCGTGGAATTGTAAAAACCACTAGTGCACATACTAGTGCCAAACTAAGGAGAAGTATTACACGCCTAAATCAGAACATTGCTACCTGTTCTTTTCACCTTTGAAATGTTTCACCCTAGAAATATTTATTTCAGTCACCAAAACATTTCTTCTCCACTTCATGTTTGATTGACATAAAATGGCAGAAAACTCATAGTTGGTCATGGTTACACCTATAAATTTATCACATTATGTTGGCTTGGTATAAATCTGCATAACTGGTATGGTCGTAGGGCTATTGCATCTCCTATATTTCATATGTGCAAAATTGACTGAACTTCGGCCCATTGTTGCCATTCATGTAGCAAGAACAGCTTCCCAGCTTGCACTCAAAAACTGTTTGATTTTCATTCAACTTCAAAAGATAAACTAGAGGCAGTGCACCCATGTTTTTTGTTAGATAGTTGTACTTTTTATCTGCATCTACCTCCGATTCTCACTCCTTCAAGGCACATGCCAGATGCAATCAATCATATTATTATGATGGCAGAGGACACACACTATTATAGTTATTGATTTTTGCTACAGTGACCCCTAAGTTTTTTTCCGCTTCAACTTAGATATTTGTTATGCAATGCTACAAGCTTGCTGTACAAGGTAATTTGTGAAGTCCTGGAACATGAAGATACCAATTGTTTGACAACTTGATGTTTTTGTAAAGATTCATTTCCTTTTACATGGCTTCATCCATATATTTTATCTCAGCTTTTCTTCCTGTGCTTTTCCTATAAGCAATGTGCTGAGTGTTGCTTGATTATTAAGGCCACCTCTTTTTCCTGTTTGCTCATAAGTTCTTGTGTATCTGTAATTTGATGACACTTAGTTTTGAGACATTTGGCAGGTGATGGAAAGGAGGCTGAGAAGGAGACACTGGAACAAGGCTGTGCTGCAAGCTCAAGCGCGCAGTCACTACAGCCATCAGAGTAGTGCTGATGTTCGAATGCTAGAGTCAGGCAGAGGATTAGGATATCTTCTTGATGTTGTAGTACAACTCAAGACAATTTACCACTAAATCGTCATCTAGAATCAAGCTTTATTGTTTACCTAGAGTTTATCTTTTTTGCCTTGATCTCACAGTTGCCTGATAAGGTTGCAAGGGAACTATGTTTCAGCACAATCAGTAGGTTAACTAGGACTATGTAACCAGTCAATGTGACTGTAATCTTGTTCTATGCCTACCAATCTCTGGACCTGCTATTGCTACAACAGTAGTACCACATGTGTGCGTATGGAACTTGCCAGGCATGCTGAGTTTTAGGATCTGTTAAATATGAAGTGCTCTGTTTGTTAGTCAGATGATATGTTTGGAAGAAGCTATATTATATGCTTTTGCCTATCAGGCATGTTACATATCCTGCTTTTGCCTAGCAGGCATAAAAACTATTTATATGCTTTTGGCAGACTCAAGTGAACCTAGCAGGCGCATGGTTACATGCTTGTGTCAGTAGAGTACGTGTGAGACGACAATGGTAGTGGCTCGCGCTCGCAATACTGTCTATACGGCACAGTTATCGGACCGTCTATTGGGAGCGCAGGTGAAAATCTAACAACTCCAGTTTGTTGTTAGAATTGGAGTTCTCCATTGTGTAGCTTAAGTTGGACATAAAGATGGCCTACTGGTGTCATTGTTCAAATGCTAACAAGCTAGTCTTTATTAACCATACATACGTTTATCGATTAAGCACTAGATTGTTTATCATATTCGTAATATTACTGTTCCGTTTACTTTAGGTTATGCCAAGGTTGGGATGAATTCATCAGAGAGGAGCATTTTGATAAAGTTGCAAATGCAGTGAGGAATAAATTTGATGATGCAACACCTTGCAAACTGAACGGGGTCAAAAGGAAGAAAGAATACCATAAAAATACAAACGGCTTCAGAACGAATATATAGTGTGCTATGTTAACTTTATTCACAGGAAAATGTTTTGTGGTGTGCGAGTGTATGTGTGCGCGCTTCTGCCTATATGATTAACCATTTCCCATAAGAACAAGATAACTTTACACAGGGCCTCTGGGAAAGTATCTTTACATCATATTCTTCTGCTTCATCTATTAACATCTGGGCTCCAGGAAATTGGTTTTCCTTACACCACTTCCCGTTTGTGTACAACTTTACAAGATACCTTGACGTGCCTTCTGGTGAGCTGGTCGCCAAGCATAATATCCTATTATACACGGCCGATCGATTCCTCTGCACATACATCGGACCTCATATCTGTATCTGTTGATGCGGAAGTTATGGTTAAATCTTTATTGCAATCTGCCACCTAGTATGCCTCACGTGGTGATATCATCTTCTGCTGAATCATCACCATCGGTCTCTTTGGGAGCCGGGTTTTGGTTCATCACAAACCTCAGACTGTCACCCTCTTCGAGCTCCCACTGCTTTCTGAGTTCATCGATGGCTCTTGACGCGGATCTAGATACAGCATAATTGGAATCTTGAGCCAACCTCTGCAATTAAAACAAGGGGCAGCCTTACTTTCCCAAGTAGATAGAAAATACTTCTATTTCAATGCCTTGGAGATTTTGGTGGTGGAGAATTAGTACTATCTCTGTCAAAAACTATGACATCCTAAAAAGCATGAAGTCTAACTTCCATTGTTGTTTCATAATATAAGAATACATATTTAGTATCATTAGATGTATTGTGACAAATATTTTAAAATAATCATTTACAATTTTGCACTAGCATGTTCATATGAAAATTCATAGTCAAAGTCGCTTGCACGTGATTTGAGGCATGTTCATATGAATATTCATCTATGGTTCTCTTTTGGAAATATATGTGCTTTATGTTAACCTGTAACGCGCCCATCCCAGCATTTCCTAGGGTCCACATGGACGGAGCTGCAGCCAATGCATTAGCCAAAGCTTTCCTGCAAGGAGTAGAAATATATAATGCTCACTAAAAATGAAAGACAGTAGCAGCAAAAACATCCTATAGAAACACAGCATTGCCATAAAGAAATTTGGATACATGCTCTATTAATTTAGGGGTTACAGGGTAGTTAATAGATGTTCACATCCTATTTCCATCTATAAAAAACGCAAGTCCTATTTATTTGTACAAAAACAAACAGGTCATCTCCTTTTACAGTAGGAAGAAAAACAATGCGAGTTGGGAATATGTGGTAAAGTACAATAGAAAAGGTGGACATAAACCAGTAGACATATATGTGGTAAAGTACCATAGAGAAGGTGGACATAAACCAGTAGTCATATATAAACCAACTTGAGAACATGCTGATAGCACGGCTGGTAAGATTCCCAGTTGAGGGGCTGCCAGCCAAGGCTCAAACCCTGGTTCTCGCACAAAAGGCCCCTTTGCTGAGTTTATTTCCCCATACGTGTTAGGCTGCCAACTGTGCCGTCACAAAGGATGGATGGATCCGGCATTCCAATTTCTCCCCCCAAGGGTTGAGTGTTTATCCTAAACTTGGATTGCGGTCCTGAACATTCTAGAATGCTAAGCTCAACCCACACAGCCATCTGTTTTTTTTTGTGTAATCTCTTATTACCAATAGCCCTGAAGGAAAATACACTGCGCAGTACATTTGATCTTGCCAACAAGGCAGAAGAAACATCTTGGACACACTGCTTAGAGTTTGGATACGTTAAATTGATGACCATAAAAGCAGTTCAAAGGACTGGTTTTGGCCGCCATTTTTTCTGAAGAGTGAATAAGGCCCCCTACGCGTGCATCTTTTATGAGGTGCTCATGATGAAAACATATGGTTTGATATATGTAGAAATTTGTATTTCTATGAAATCCTGCAATAGCTCATTAGTAATATAACTAATTATGAGAGGATAAACATAATACAAAATGCATGTGTATTGTGACTTTCAATTGTTTTCTTCATCACACGTTTAACTACGAGAAAGGGATATGCAGTAAAATTGGGTCACAAATGCTGCTATGCACCTCGTCTTAACATCTGGAGAGCTTGAACATTCAGCTATCAAGGAAACACTCTTTTTCCCATCCATGGCATCCAGGTCAATAAGAGCCGCCACCAATAATTCCAGCTTCATAAACAGAAAAGAGATGATTGGAAAATGAATATCGCAAAGGTCATGTTTTATAGGTAATTTTAAACACGGCTCACCTCATCAGGATCTGTGTAGTCGATACCGTCAGCCTCGGACAAGGCAGATGCCATACTAAGGTATGCCTCCTGTGATAAATAGTTAAATAAAATAAGCAAAGCAATGAAAGTGTGCTGCCAACGAGTTAATATAGATACAACCTCTATGGCAGCAATTTGATCAGTAGAAACTTCATGAGGGAATAGCTCAAGATTCTTCCCATTTTTCTCCAATGTGATGAACCTTGTTGAATTAGTAGGAGAAAATGAACCATCTGCTGGAAGCCTGCGAGTAAACTTACATCCACAGTGAATATGCAGCAGGAAAAGCGTAATCAGTTTGCTCCTTAACTATGAATTTGCTTTTTGGAACTTCATATTTGGAATTCATATGGAAAACTTACTGATCTTGTAATTTGTTTGCCATCATGTCATGGATATCCCGCACAAACTGCATCAAATAAAATTATAATGTTGCATGCCAGTATGAGAATTCATAATCAGGATGTAATTGAGTAATAGGCGCATGATAGTAGGCAAGTAAAGATCAAAATTGATTAAACCAGCTAGTATAATCTAAATAAGAACTTTAAGTGAAGGTGATTGTGTAACGCAATAAATGTCAAATGCTTTCATTATGGAGATTAGTCATTGTGAGGACATGTAGACTAGAAATATATCGACTTGGATTACTAGACACCCATGCATATACTAATATGTCCAAGGGTAGTCTTGGTATCCTTGAATTCACAATTTAGATATTGCCCTTATGACCAAATGGATTTGGTGCCTTTTCAACGAGGAAGATACAGAACAATGCCTCTGGTTGTGACTGATTCGAGGTACTCCGGCTCTCATAACATCTTTGCTACTATTCCCCAGGGTGGATCCCAATTTCAGCATAGCATCCACAAGATAAAAAAAACAGTTTAAGCTGGGTGCCATGTTCCATCTGGGTCATGGAACTGCTGTTGTGTTCTAGCATGACTGGTGGACTGGTGATGATCCTCTTAAAGACAGATTTCCTCGGCTTTTTGACATCTGCGCTGCTCCGAACATGTTGGTTAACCAGGGCCACCGCGCGGATGGCTGGGCGCTGTCTTTCCGTCAGGTTTTTGGCCCTGAGGAATTGGCCCAGTGACGTGTCTTTAGGCAGAGATTGAGGAACTGAAGCCCAGCTTGGAGCGGGATATGGTCTCTTGGGCCTTGGAGCCCTTGGTCCTATCATGTACGAAGTCTCTGTACCTTAAACTGTGCCAGGGTGCAGGGGTTGCCCATGCCAAAGACATTTGCTAGAGGGGAAGTGTGTGCTTTGTGGTCAACTAGAGGATGTTGACCATATCTTTTTCATGTGTGGCCTACCCCAATTTATGAGGAGTTGAGTAAGATCGATGTTGGGTGTCTATTCAAGCTTGCTGATCTTTTTACTATATTCAATGGGTTCTTGGGTAACTTACGCGTTTCTTGTAGATCTTAGTGGCACAGTTTTGTTCTTTATGGCTTATCAGTAAAATGTTTATGGTTGAATCTAAATTTCCGAGGCAACCTGCAGACTGTGTGTTCTGCTAAAGCAAAAACTGTTGAACCTGCTGGACGAGATGGTGGTGCGCCTTAAACACCTGTACTCCGTCACCTTCTTGCCGCTAGCCTTTAATGTCTTTTGCTTCCATTTGTGCTTCTCGAACTGTTTATCCTTGCCCAGTGTGGATGATTTGTAAACTTAACCTGGTTTGCCAGCAATAGCTTGTTTCCGTGGCCGCATGGGGCTTTATGTGCCTTCTGTCAAAAAAAGCTACTGACAGCTAGGTGCAGGATTGTCTATTTTCCTTTTAAGCCAAGAAACTACCCTGAGGTATTTTCGTAGAGCATGGAGGTCAATGTTCCATATTTAAAGCAGACTCACAACATGATGCGCTCAAAATATCCTATCATGATGGATAGAGCATTGTAATAAAATGCCAGAATGCCATATTAATTGATTAAGAGCAACAAGTTTGCATACAGTAAGGGAAAGATAATTGATTCAATGTTTTGTGTTCTAAATGATTGTCCTGAACACAGGCTTTGCATGCTTGGCATATAACCACAGTTGCCAAATATACTTTATTTAACTTGTAACTGTGTCACATATTTAATTGGATGCATCAGATAATTATAATTTTTAAGTAAACTGTCATTAATACACCTAACAATGACTAATGAGAAAAATAAGAAGTGCAAGGAAGTTTAATTCGGTACTAACGGATTACCTGATTATTTCATATATTACACATCGGTGTGATGAAACACACAAAGTTTAAAGACATTAGAGCTATATGAACAACTAGTAAAGCTACCTTTAAAGCCATGAAAGCGTCCTCCATGGCACGTCGTCGAACAACCATGTCAGCTCGTCGCAGATCTGCCTGGGTTGCAAATAACTACGGTATTAGATCAGCATGAAACCATGGATTAAACAGTAACATACAAATAGCATTTTGCCATGGTTTTTAAAACGGATACTCCGATAAAATAGGCATATGCGGGCAACTTTCTCAATAGTATGAGTGAGAACTATACATTACTTAAATCATTAATTTACTTCCTACAAACTAAAGTGGAGGAAGAACTTGTATAGACCTCTAAAGCACCATCACTCCAATGTTGATCTGCGGCTTTCTTCAAGTCCGACTGAGCCCGCTCCTTCAGTATCTGAGTATGTATCCAGGTGTCCGATTGAAGTATAATCAAACCAATAATACATAAACGGCATATGAAGTAATCTACATATAATTAACATAACTAATACATACTCTAGCAAAATTAGTCAGGTGGGCAGCCCGCTCCTTCACACTGTTGTCAATCTTTTGGGTATCCTTCCTTGCACGAGCTTTTGGGCAACCATATAATTAGATGAGAAATTAAATCATATGGAAGAAAAATCCAAGAGATTGTTATGAGAAATAGCATGTACCATCAAGCTTTAGGAACCCTAACCCTAACACAGCAACATCCTGAGATGCACGTTTGTTCAACCTTGTGATGCCACTAAGATTAAAAGGATAGCAGATATCAGAATAGCAACACAACTACACATTTTGTTTTTACCGTGAAAAGTAAATTCTGAAGAGAATATCAAAAAATTATGCACAGTGGTACCGTGAAAGCAAAATAATGTCACTTTGAGCTCTCTCATTCACAAACTTTGCATCATTGTAGGCAAATTGGAAAGCTTTAGATAGCCCGTTACTGGAATAAAGTGATTTTTTCTGTCCTGCAACTTGATTATCTGGAAATTGTGATTTTCCTCTTTGATGCTCTTCAAAATCCCTGCAATAGAAGGTTCCGAATAAAAATAAGAATAATGAATAGTCTATATCCACTTAATGACCATGTGCAGCTTAACACATAGGTTTGCAGAATCCTGGTATAGCACTTCATTTTATGTTGGAAGAAACTAGATATGTATGAAGAGCTCACGGGCCAGTAGGTGTGGTCCAAAAGTTACCTGTAAGGATCATTTCCATTTTCAGGACTTTTGCACTCTTTAGTTTCACTGGTATTACGGGGACCATAAGAACGGCACTGAACATTCCGACCGTGTCGGAGAAGGGAACCGTTGGACTTCACATTGGTTTTCCCATGTCTATCATTTGGACAGAACCTGACAATTAAATGGTAATGCTAAATGTTAATGCTTTCGTCAACAAAAAACGGGAAGTACAAGTAGCTACTGGATGACAGATGAACTTGCCAATTACCTTACGGCCACCAAACGTTGGGGATTCGATGACCCAGGTAAATGACCACTAGATGCTTCATTTGAGGTATCTGTACAGTTGTGCCCTTTAGCAACGCAGCACTTGATTGACTTCTGAACCTTGCCAAATGGCACGGCTTTACTAGAGTATACTTTGACGAACCTGCATGTAATAGCAAAGCATTTTTTGATTTGTTCAAAACCAAAAGATATGAAAAGGTTGAGAGAAACTGCACGCAAAATAAGAGTGCATGATCTCAGCAACTTTACCCAGGCACCACTTCGACACTCTAAAATATAGGCATGCAGGAACAGGATTAATGTATGTTTGCTGAAATGTAATCTCTTTTTTTTCGATAAAAGTGGGAACTGAAATGTAATCTAAGTGGAATGAACTAAAATGGGTGTAATATGCCGGAAACAGAAGTTGGTATTCGTTGTATTCATTGAATAGGCGAGTTCAAATGGATCTAAAACGCAGGTGCACTCATTGAGAGAAAGAAGCATTAATAATAGATAATATACATTGGTTTGCTATTGTGCGTCAGTGCGTGTTGGCAGAAGCAGTGTGAAACTAATGGATGCGATCCATGAGCTAGGAGATGGCATAGATGAATAAGAATGTCCAACACTAGTGCTGATGGATGCAGTTCGACAATTTAAGCCCGCACGTTGGATGAACAGAAAAGATTCAGCTAGTACTGCTGCTGAACGAACAGCACCTAATAGATAAATATTTGTTCAAAGAAGGGCACATGCATGGCAAGAAAAATAAGGATTCCACATGGAATCTTGATAGTAGGATTCTATAGAGGAACAATCCAATCCAGTCGGCTGAAACAGAAACACTAACCTGGCTGCAGCCTGCACCGGCTCGCGGTTCTTGCTGAGGCGGCGGAAGGCGAAGAGGAGGTGCGAGGCGCGGGGCCGGGATGGCGGGGAGGCGACCGGCGACGCGGCCGCGGCGGCGCAGCACGCGGTCGGCAGCGGCATTTTTCGTCGAGGAGGAGTTGAGTTGACACGGTGGTTGTTTTCCTCTTATCCCCTCCAGAGCTACCCGCCGCCGTCCGTTCCTTATCTCAACTCCTCGTGGCCTCGAATAAAGTTTATGTTTTTTTAATTTCGTTTTCTGCCACGCGACCGTCGAGTCAACGCCTCTCTTTATTGTAAGTACTACCAGGAATGAATGGATTGGTACGTCGCGTTACAGCAATCCGGCCATCTTCCGGTACGTCGCCGCCGCGACGGCGCCATCATCGCCGCTCCCAGAGGCCAGAGCTTCCATTGCCATCCCTCTGGAGAGCGTGGACGAGGAAGAACCGAAGAAGAGGAGCATGCATGCGAAGCTCGCATTCGCATTCGCATCCGTTGCGTACTTCCTCCTCGCCGTCAAAGTACTGTAGGTGTATATCATATGATGGGATTTTTCTAGAGCATAGTCGCATCCGTACCATATGGACGTATGGAGATTGTAAATCGGTGCATCTTCTCGCCCTGTTCCAGTCCATAGAATCTGATTTCTTTTTGGCAAGAGATGATGTGCTAAATTTAATCAAACATGAGAAGTCAGAATATAGTTAGACCTCCTTATAAGGGAGGATCACCACTTAGTAAATGAGTGAGAATAGGAGTGGGTTCACTCGCATAGGCTCCTCCCCGTTGGTCTCGCTACAAAGAAGTGGCGGAGCTTGGGCTGAACAAGTGGGTGGTGGGGGCATATATCACTGTTTTTTTTTTGATAAAAATTGGTCAAAATATACTGATGTTTTTACATTTTTTCATGGGCTGGGGGAGGCGCCCCCCG
Organism: Poa annua; assembly: GCA_026929855.1. Lineage (NCBI taxonomy): Eukaryota > Viridiplantae > Streptophyta > Magnoliopsida > Poales > Poaceae > Poa > Poa annua. Next base: position 2,871,120 of record CM049436.1, read on the forward strand.
GCATCAACTAAGTTCCGCCTCTGCTACAAAGCACATCGCAAAAATGGCTGGTTGGTGGGTGTGTCACAGCTAAACCAGTTTAGGTCGCTACCGGATCGTGGACTGTTGTAACCGACTCAAACATGCATGGACTTGGAACCCACATTATACTCGTTAGGGTGTTTTCAAAACCATTGCATCAGTTATTGGTCATTTGTATGCCACTGAACCAAGCTTCAGCGAACTCCGGTCTGTTTAAATATGTTTTTCTAATAACATGTTTTGCAATATGTGTTGTTGTTTATGTTGTTTACTTCACCTAGCATGTGAGTTGTCCGTAAGACCACTTGTTTTAATCATGGTATATATTCTGCAATTATTTATGAACTTGCTTGATCATCCAACAACAAAAACCTAACAGGTAAATAATTTCTTGAGATGATTATGACTGGTTTTCATGCACTAAGGCCAAATAAGTTCACCGGTGTGCACTATATGAGGTGGCAAGTTAAGTGCTAGCTCTGACTTACTGCTTTTAAAGTGTTCGAAGTTAGTAAACGGAAGTGTTAATAAAGTTCACAAAAGTTCAATAAAAGGCATTAGTATGTTTTGTAGGCTATGTTTCGAGCGTTTTTCTAGATCTTCCATAGATGTGTGTATACACATAACTTACGAATGAATCTTTTTGCCACCTCTTCGACCTCCATGTGTGTGTCATCCGTTTTACGAGAATTTTTTTCTACCGTGTATGCATGGTTTAACTGTTTTTCTATGCGTGTCTTTTCGGGTCGTCTTATGAAACTCGGTTGAATATTAGCGCATGAATCTCGAAGCACGCCGTCCACCCCTCCATACTTCACCCCTCTCCTCCTACTCCTCCTCGCAACACTTCACATCTCTTGACGTCTTATCGCCTCGCCCTTGTCACCATAACGCACAACAACGAGCAAAAACACCGGAAGTGGATGCGGTTGCCTCTACAAGGCTTGTCTCAAGGCGTTGGTGCTTCGCCGAGAACAACATCCTTATGCCGCTAGGCATTCGCCTACCAGTTGGTGGTAGAGCAGCGTTTCTAGGAGAAGACTACGGAGGAGAAAGATGTACATGATGATCTTCTAGTTTCATCTATTTTCTTTGATTAGATCAAAAGAACTGTTGTTTCGGTGCAAATTTGTGTATACTTGTTTTCCCAAGAAGTGTCATTTTTTTTAGGGATATGGTCTATGTTGAACTACTATTACACGGAAACATAATGAGGGAATTGTGCGGTGTTTGTTGTAATGTTATGTGATGTTTTGACTTTTGATAAAATGTATGGTATAACATTATTATTTGGATTAAGAATGAAGAAACACCAGGCTAATTAAATGAAAATCAGCCACGTTGTGGATTTGGATTTTTGCATTGAGATTGTACTATATATAAGTTATACTATATAAGTTTCACACTTTTTTTTGTCTTATGCCAGAAGAAAAATGCAGTCTTTTTATGATCGGACCGTCCAGGTACAGCCACGTGTCAAGCATCAGTCCATTCACGCAGGAGAGGAGAAGGGCCCAAGGCCACAGGTTTATCCGTTACCACGACCGCGCTTCTTCTCCTCCATTCCGCTAAACCTCTCCGGCCATGGAAGCCTTCGCCGCCGCCCCCGCGGCCGGCGTCTTCGCGGCCGCGCGGCCCTCCTTCGCGCTCCGCCGCCGCGGAAGAGGATCCTACTCCTCCTCCTCCTCCTCGCGCCCTGGCGCCGGACGGGCGCGCCTCGTCCGCGCGCCGCCGCCACGAGCCGGCGGAAGCGGGGACCTGCCGCCGCTGGACAAGTGGGACATGATGGAGCTCGAGTTCGGGCGGTTCCTCGGGGAGGACCCCAAGCTCACCCTCGCCAAGGTCCCTCCTCTCATCTCTTCTCTTTTAGTACTGCGCAGAGTATCTCACCCCTAGAAACCGTGGATAAGATTTTAAAAGCGTAGTCTTGTCCGAGCACTGGAATGCAAAATTAAGTATACGTAGTTCGGGATGCAGTGTGGCATTGGTCCTATTTGCAGCTGTATGATCGCGGCGAGCACGCCACGTGCAAACGTTTTGCGCTTAATGTTAGTCTTCCAGCTTGGCTGCACTTGCATTGTTTTGAACCACTGCAACACCCAGTAAAAGATACTGTCCCATGTCCAGATGTGCTGTTATCTATTCTGGATGGCGTGTGTGCTCGATTCCGTAAAGTTCCGTCTCATGGCTTAATAGTTTATATCAGTCATGCTAAACTAGCTGGTTGGAATATTTCATTGCTACTGGTTGGGAAGTTTCTAGCAACACATGTTACTCGTCATGGACTCAGAGTCCTCCTGCTTGGCTCTTAGGACTGTTAACCACGAACTTGTTTGCCACACAATATGAAAAATTGGCATTACTCATTGGTGTTGTGTTGTGTTGTGGAAACATGATCTCTTTAGTTTTATTCTTCTCAGCAATCACGGACCCTTACCTTACGTGTTGTTGAATTACGCTTTCAGATATTGCTCAAGAAGTCGGACCCAGATGCGTCATCCCTCGATGTAGATAAACTAGTTGCTAGCAAAAAGGACAGGTTGGATGTTATTTTGAAGGAGTTCATGGAAGCTAATAAGCAGGAAAAGGCTCCCAGCACAGAAGAGGCAATAAGCATGCCAACGAAAGACCAACAACCGTTGGCTGTTTCAAGGCCTGCACTGAGCAAACCAAAGCTAGACGAAGCTGCTTTGAGTTTGCTACGACCAGTAGGAAGCAAACCGAAGCGTGTTGAGCCACCTATGACTTTGCTAAGACCGACAGGGAGCAAACCAAAGGTAAATAAGCCTTCTTTGACCTTGATGCGTCCAATGGGGAGCAAACCAAGAGTGCAAGCAAAGCTGGTGCAAGATAGTTGGCCTAGCAAGGAGAGTTTAGCCGCAGGAACAGAGTCAAGTGAGGTTGGAAGCACCTCAAAAGACGATAATGTGGATGTCACCTTGCGTAAACCCACTGTGCATCAGATTGAAGAGGATGAACCAGAGCTGAAGATGAAACCAGATGTCAACTTGAAGATGAGGAAGGATATGGACGAGGATTTATCCAACATTTCTCTTGTTCAAAAGCCAGAGCCCACTGTGCTTCGTAGTGAAGATGATGAACCGGAGCTGAAGATCAAACCAGATGTCAACTTGAAAATGAGGAAGGATATGGATGAGGATATGTCCAACATTTCTCTTCTTCAAAAGCCAGAGGCCACACAAGATATTACTGCTGCACTTGCCTCTGCTGGTTCGACGTCAATTGCTGCTGGAGAGGGTACCAATGAACGTGAGGCAGGTAAGGAAGGCATAAGAAATCTGCAATTAGTTTTCTATTATCCATGGTATTAATGTTATGTTAGTATTCTCAAGGACTACAACCATCTGAGGAAAGTTTAGTTCAACAAGTAGACTCTTCTCCTCTGGATAACCAATCTGTGACCGGCAGCAATTTCTCTATGCAAGCTTTCTTGCAAGGAAGACCAAGGTAGAATGCTGCAGTTATATGTTTATCTGACATTTTCATCACTTGATTACAATGATCTATTGAAGCTCTAGTTGCTGCACTAATTCATATTTGATTCATCCCTTTTCTCCTTGCTCTTTTGTTTGCAAAGTACTATTTTTGTCTTGATTTTCCTCCACCTGGCGAGCTAATACGGCATTTATTACATTGTAGGAAAGACCTATCTGTTGAAACATTGCCATCTCAAGTGGATGCTGAGAAGAAAGCTGATAGTGATGATAAAAAAAGTTATGTTGACGATGGAGGGAATGTGTTAGCATCAACATTGGAGGTAATATGAATCTCCTGATATTTGAGTCTCGGCATCTTATAGTCTCGCAGAATTAAACACCGAACTTACTGGAGTGAATGCAGCTTCTGTGGGAGGAGATGCCCTCTAGTAGCCTTTTAGTTCTTGCAAATATGAATACTGAACTACTGAATCTCTAACACAGGACATCACTGAGAGTGACTGGGCAAGGCTAGAGCACTATGCAAGTACTGGCGAAAGGGTCGAGGTGGAGCTGATTAACTGCAGTGCGAAGGGATTTGTTGTATGTACTTAGTCCATTCGAATCAACAATTGTTATTATCAAATATATCCCTGTTTAATGTTTGTCTGAGTTTCGTTTTGAATTTGTACCAGGTGTCACTCGACTCAATGATAGGTTTCTTACCCTATCGCAATCTTGCTACAAAATGGAAATTCTTAGCTTTTGAGACTTGGTTAAGAAGGAAGGGTGGTGATCCTTCACTGTACAAGAAGAGTACGATCATGGAGGAAGATTCTGAATCTAGCTCAGTTTCAGAAGTAGCTCATCAGGACCAAGGAACTCTGCAGTCTAGGCTGAAGTTTGAAGAACTTCTCCGAACATATGACGAAGAGAAATCCAAGTTCTTATCATCATTCATTGGTCAAGTATGACTCTGGTGCTTGTGTCCTAGCATTCAATCTCGTTTTTACTCTTTCTGTAACATGTCATTATTTTGCAGAGGCTCCGAGTATCAGTTGTCCTGGCTGACAGGAATTCCAGGCGACTATTTTTCTCTATGAGGCCAAAAGAAAGTGACGAGTTGATTCAGAAAAGGAAAAGTCTTATGGTACTTCTTCTCTCGTTAATATTCCTGATTTTTTATGGTAAAATTGTAGAAACCTATTGAGCATGTCAGGATCAGTTGTCTTGGCTGTTTGAGTCAAGTTTTACACGTGGATATGTATTGAATCTCCTGTATTCGCATCCTAGTTCCTTAGTCCTTCTCTGTAAAACAATCAAGGCTTTGTTCTTACTAAGTGTTGCCAATGGAATCATTCCTTGATACGAAGTAAATAGATCTTTGTCTCGTCAGCATTTACTATCCTACTGGAGTAAAGGCAGTGTGTTCTTCTAATTTTGTTGGCACACAACAATAAAAATTAATTTCTTATTTTGCAGGCTAGGCTTAATGTTGGAGATATTGTCACATGTACCATCAAGCGATTTGTTTACTTTGGGATATTTGTTGAGGTAGATCCTATTGCCTCTTCCTTGTGTTGGATGATTTTTATTCAAGTTCGGCAGCTAACTGTTTCTTTCGAAGGTTGAAGGAGTTCCTGCACTGGTTCAGCAGTGGGAAGTGTCCTGGGATGAGACCTTAGATCCATCAGTTTCTTACAGAATTGGTCAGGTAATACTTCAGCCGTTGCGATTAGTTCTGTTATTTAACTTCTTGCTCTTCTAAGTTTTCTGTTGAAGCTGCCTCTGGGTATTGAAGCTACGTTTTCCTTGGGAGTAACCATGCATTTTCCTCATTTGTTACATGGATTGCTCTATATTTAAAACTCAATTCAGTATCGCTAAAATGCTCATAATGTTATATAAGTTTTTGTATGCTAATACTATTTTCATTTCCAGGTTGTTGATGCTAAAGTTATTCAACTAGATTTCAACAATAGCCGTATCTTTTTGTCACTTAAAGATGTAAAGGTATTGGAGGGTTTTGCAATTCCCCCTTGGCCTCCTATTTTCTCATAATGTTAAGTGGCTAGTTTCAGATAGTTTTTTCCTCACGTCCTGTTCTTTTCCTTTCTTCTGCTATGCAGCCAAGTCCGCCAGAAGGAGCCTTGGAAGCAGTCATTGGCGATGAAGAGTCACTCGATGGATCTCTTGAACCCGCACAAGCAGACTTTGAGGTATGTGCAAGCTCATCTTTCACTGAGCATGATTCGAGGGTTCTGGGTACTGAAATCTACTGTATTGAAGTGGCCTGAGGTGGATTCCCTCATCGAGGAGCTGAAAAACATCGAGCAAGTTAAAGATGTCTATAAAGGAAGGTTCTTCCGAAGCCCAGGATTAGCTCCAACATTTCAGGTAAGATGAAAGAATAAAATCAATGCTTAGTCGTCACAGAATTATTCAGCCTGGTCCCTGGAGCTGAAGCCATCTGTTGCTTAATCACCAGGTATACATGGCATCTTTGGTCGGTCAGAAGTATAAGGTCCTTGCGCGGTATGGGAATAATGTGCAAGAGGTACAAGCTTGATTTTAAGCTTATCTGACTCAGCAAGGATGCGGAAGTATCGTCTGCTTACATGATGTTGGCCTCTACTTCTGTGCAGGTGATGGTGGAGACATCGTTGGACAAGGAAGGGCTGAAAGAGGCAATTTTGATGTGCACGAATAGGGTGAGCTGATCGTCATGGTTTTCATGCTCCGGACTGCACGCGACCAATTTTCACGAGATCATTCTCAGACCCAAAAGCTTATAGTTAACTCGATCTCGCTGGAGGGGAAGCGACCTCCCATGACAGAGAACCCACTGGCTGAGATTTTGTCCATTTCGACCACTTTGTAAATCTCCGACTGTTCTTTCTCGCTAACAAACTCTGAAGGAGGTTACCTGATCTGGACGGGACCTCACGCGTGTAAATCACGAATCTAGAGACGGAAGCTGTGGTTGGGAGAACTGTTGTGCTGATGTAGTAGTTTCATATCAAGTTGGGTTTGAACTGTATGGTTTGGTGTCTCAGCCCATGTTAAATACACGCATGTTCTTGCCTCCTGGAGTGTCTGGATAGTTAATCTGGAACACCAGATTTTTCGAGAACCAAACTGCTACCTTCAAGGGGTGGATTTTTTTTTGGCAAGAGCTTGCCGTAGTAGTCCGTAGGGTGAAGGGAATGTATTTTCAACAATTTTAAGATTGGCTTAGCACAGTCCAGTTGCTGATAACTTCGATCTTTTAATCTCACCCTCCTTGTCTAAATATCAAACTATTTGCATTCGTGGAACCGACTAATACCCCGGGTTTTTTATAGAGTAACCACATATTTCATTAAACGACCTTGAAATTTGCCGATAAAATTCTAAGAGATCGAGAAATATAAAACGATTCCTAAGTTTCTTGCAACCAACATGGCGAGCGGCCGCCACCCAACTCCAGCATCGGCGAGACAAACGTCGGAAGAGATGCCGAAGTAAGATAAAAACACCATCACCAACAAGGCTTTATGAGTCGAACATGCATGCTGCATGTAGCGAGACACATTTCGTTGTGGCACATCGACCGGAGCACATCCCCGTGCTGTTTTGGATCAAGATCTGCCACCTCCCATCGACGAAGTCGGAGAAGAATGACAAATCCACCACCTCTGAACCAACATCTTCGCAACAGAAGAACCACCCCACCCACGCTACCATCACCGTCACGGATGACAACGAAACAACAGCACACACTGAGAAACTGATCTCACCATATGTGAAGAACGGGGAGAAGACCAACCTGCCAATCTAAGGATCGGTCAACACGTTGCCATCAACTCTGAGGCACCGCGTTGAAATTCGTCGTCGGTGTGAGGATAGAGTTGAGATCCATTTATTGGGCCGGGGCACAGCTCCCACCACCCAACAATGCACCATAACGACAAAATCTAGCCCTAACTACTAGGTCAGAACGGAGTAGGAGGTCCCCTTCCTCCTGCCGCCATCGGAGTGGCAAGCGTAGAGAGGGGAGAAAACCAACGTCATAACCGGTCGAGATCGGAAGGAGTAGGGCGGCCACCGCCTCTCTCAAGAGAGGAGGAAAGGCAAAACGGTTTTGGGCTACTGATACCCCGGTTCTGGGCTAGAATCCAACGACCAACGATAAACACCTGATTTTTTTTCATGATTACCTAACATAGCAACCTAAGGAATAAGGCTTATACTACGGAAACCAAATGCACTGAATTATACATGATCCTTACATTACTATACATAATACTACTGCACATATTGATGCAACGGGCACGGCTGCTTTTTTTTATCATGATTACCTAACATAGCAACCTAAGGACTACAAATCTGATTTCTAATATATCCACTGGGACTAGTCCTTAATTCTGAATACCGGACAAGCTGCTTTCCACAAACTTGGAGTTGTCAACATACATGCGACAAGCATCAAGATCGCACTTACTTTGACTTCTCACATAGTCTTAGTTAATCTGATGATTATGAGGAACTAAACATCGCTAATGCTCTCTACCTCATCCAGGGGAACGTGCCAATCACAGTCAGATCAAAGCATACAAGATGAACACTCAGGTTTCTACGCTTCAAGGTTACCACATTACAGACCAAAACGGAGGCAAAAGCAGACCAACTTCGTGGTCAATGGGAGTTGTGTCGCAGCCTCGGCCCCATCACTAATCAACACGCATCAGCCTGAGCTCCAGCATCTGCATCAGCACTACTTGGACCATGGTGACTATGCGCCTGGGCTTGCAGCGCAACCCTTTTCCAGCGTCTCCTCATCTCAACACCTGCCCAATAGCTCAAGTTACGCAAATGTTCAAGCTGCAGATATTCAAGAGCTTGTGAGAGCAAAGAGGAACACAAGGTTTGCCTTTTTACCGGGCGCTACTCAGCAAATTGATTAGGAAAAAAGCACGTGACAAAGCAGAATATTCAAAAAGATTAGGAATTAAAACAAACCACACAGAATATATGTGAAATCGATCTTTCTACACTTCAGTTTTTATCCTCCAACTGGTAACATTGTTTCAAATACTGGCTTTTATGTGTTGACCTATGCAATTTGTTGTAGAGGTTGAAATAAGGTAGCAAGATAAAGGGACCTTGTTTCAAAACAAAAAAAAAGATAATGGCACGTAAACATAAAGAACCTAAAGTTATTTTAACAAATGATAGATTTGTGTTGCATTACTTCACAAATTACCTAGTAGTTGCAAAATTTTCAACTTCTGTCAAAGAAAAAACAATCCAGAGTTTCAGCAGCGATGATCAATAAACTATGTTTGTCCTCTGTGATCCTACAAAAGCTGATCGCTTGCAATTTGCATGTACCTTGGTATACGGACTGCGACAATTAGGCGAGAAGTTCAATCTGTCTAAGCAAACAATAATGGACGACTGATATCAAACAATTCGTGAGCACAAGCTCTTCTTGCTAATTCAAAGGCAAGTCTATTTAGCAAAAACTCGCCAGCTATTTTTTTTTCTCATATCAGATACATGTGATGTGCTAGTGGTACCAGTGGCTCAGCCTCTTATTTACACCCATACTACTGATGCATATTTACATCAAATCAACATCATAAATTTATAGGTGCAAAGATGATAACGATAACAGCAAGAAATTTGGCCTACTTATACGAAAATAAAATAAGACATGATAAGGCACGCTTGACTAGAATAAATGTTTCAAAAGGTATAGCTTCTCATTATCTTGACCAATTTCCCCGAAACAATTGTTTCTATCTATCTAAATGATTATACATTCATGAGGCCTAAAGAATGTTGGTGGTAGCAATGGCTCAGCCTCTTATTTACACCCATACTAGTGATGCAGATCTATGCCAAATCAACATCATAAATTTAAAGGTGCAAAGATGATAACGAAAAGACATTTGGCCTACTTATTCCTAAATAAAATCAGACAAGATAAAGGCATGCTAGACTAGAATAAATGTTTCAAAAGGTATAGCTTCTCATTATCTTGACCAATTTCCCTGAAACAATTGTTTCCATCTAAATGATTTTACATTCCATGAGGCCTAAAGAATGCTAATTACAATGTGCAATCTCTCTTGTATTACTAATTTAGTTACACAAAAAGGAAATTACATTAAACAAATAAATCACTACTGTGGTCCTGAGCTTGACAGCCAGCCTTGCCAGAAACACAGAAGAAGTAATATAGCAATCAGGCGGTGTAGAGAAGAATTAACAATCACAATAACATGAACCATGAGCTAGGCATAACAAAGCAAGCTGTGTGATTAAATAAAGAAAAGGAGATGATTAACTAGGATGCGAGGGAAAGTTTAATTACCACTTGATATTGTCGGTAACGACAAGAATGACGGTGGGAAGTTGCTGTATGCGCGCAGCTCATTGAAGCTATACACGGAAGCACGAAACATCTTCTGGAGCTGGAATGTTTTGGTGTCCAGTGTGTGGAAGCCAGACTCGCGCAACGAGGCTAGTGCCTTATACAGGAGCAAGTACCTCTGAGTTGAGCATATGAGGGAGTGCTCGGTGTCGAGTGAGATTGTTTTCTCCTTGTGCCACTGGCCCAAACTCGCTCCAACGACGACGTTTTGGTGCTTGATAATAAGGGAGTAATAGCTGAGGGCGGACTCAGCCGCGTGTGTGCACAAACATCCCGGGACTGCTCCCTCCTGAGCCCTCGACCATCCCTATGTCCGAAGCGTAGAAAGGTTTGGCTTGGGATGGGGGTTCAGCAAGGGTGAACTCCATTGTCTGGGTGTCGAGCACCAGCATATGGCTTTCTTGGCCCAGAGATCCTGCCCTCCAGTAAAAGCAGCCACACGAGTATTGGCGAGAGCCGATGGTAATGCCTCTTGACGATGCCAAGCCGGCAAGCAAAGTGGTCAACCGCTGGGAAGGAATGGGTCGCCATTGTCCGGTGCCAGAGGTGAAGACAAAGGCCAGCAGCTCAGTTTGGCACTGCGTGATCCGGATCACTCTGAAGGACGTCTCTTCCGCATCCGCTGCATCACTCTGAAGGTCGTCGCCCGGACCCGGAGGAGCGAGGAAGATGTCGCCCCAGAGTTGAGGGAACGGCTCCTCCACGGGAGCGGCGAGGTCGTCGGGGATCGGGGGAAGCAAGAGGTACCGGCGGTGCAAGGGGTCACACACCACCATCTCTGTGAAGAAGACGTCTTCATCGGCTGCCTGCTTGTGGAGGAGGACGCGGCCGTCGCGGACGTCCTGGACGACCCAGCTGGCGCCCGGTGGGGCGGGGAGGAAGGAGAAGGTGAAGTCGGCGGCGAGGGCCACGGCCTTGGCGGCCGATGCGGAGGGATACGGCGCGGCTGCGGGGTGGAACTTCACGGTGTCGTATCCAGGGACTCCTTCGAGGAACCCGAGGAGGGGCGGCGCGTGGAGCTTGCGGTAGCGGCGGAGGAAGGAGCGGTCGGTGACGAGGCGGCGGAGGCGCGGACGAGGTCGGCCGGGTCGGGATCCTAGGTAGTCGCGAGTGCAAGAAAGAGCAAGGAGCAAGAACTACAAGCAAAGTAGATAATTTGGAAGAAACTGAAACATATCAGCGAGGAAATAAGGTAGCAGATAGAACGTGCAAGTTGTTATGCTGAGACGCTGGCTTATTTCTGAATCCCATCAAGGCAGGTGGCCACGGTTTTCAAGCTGCTGGATTTCTTTGCACAAACTTCGGGTTTGCAAATCAATTTGAACAAGTGTCAAGCTTATGCTGTCAGTTATGAAGATCTGAACCTGCAGGATTTACTCCAAGATTCAGGCTGCACCATTGGAAATTCTCCATGCATCTATCTCGGATTACCTCTCAGCTTCAGAAATCCGAGGAAAGTTGATTGCCAGACTTCTATTGACAAGATCGCGTGCAAGTTAAAACCTTGGAAAGGCCGGCTGATGTAAGAGAACACAGATTGGACTTGGTTAATTCGGTGCTCGCACGTTGACATATTTTCTTACACAGCGAAGCAATCTATGCCATGTGTCCTTGTACGACTGTGCCGTGTGGTATTTCTTCACCACCCTCACCGCATAGATTGCTTCGCCGTGCTCCGCACTTTCTAGGCACACAGCAACGCTCGGTTTACACGGCCAAGCCTCATTTTCCGGTAGTGAGTGGTTTACTAAGAAGGTAGATAAATTTGGAAGAAACTTTCTATGGAGTGGTGAAGAGATTGCTTGTGGTGCCAAATGCCTGGTAAATTGGAAGCAAGTGTGCTCCCCAATCCAATATGGTGGCCTGGGCTTTAAAGATCTCAATCTTTTCAGCAAATCTTTGCGGTTGCGATGGTTGTGGTTCTCCTGGACTGATCCAGAGCGTTCATGTCAGGGATTCCCACTCTCTGTCAGCATCTCCGATACGCATTTCTTCCAGGCTTGCACTTCCATTCATATTGGAAATGGTGCTATCACGCGGTTCTAGAAAGATGACTGGCTACAGGGCTTCTCCCTACAACGCTAATATCCTGGCCTATTCAAGCTCGCTAGCCACAAGAACATCTCTGCGCAGGCTGCTTTGCAAGAAGGAAAATCTGTTAGAAGCAAATGGCGAGTAGTTGTTTTCTTTCTCTTTTCCTGTAATCTTCTGGCCTCGGTCTTGTACAGTTGTTCCCCCCTCTATTATTGCAAAAGGAGAGCTCCTCCTGGTTCGTGTCAAAAAAGGAAATAAGAGAGGGGTGGGAGAAGATAAAGAAAGGAAACAAGGACAAGTTTGTATGGTTTATATTCTCGATCCTTCCATCCACCCCTCTCTAGCTTTGCATATGAGCTAGAGCCTGAGTTTAATTATTACACATAAGCACGCTTCTCAGCGGCAATCATCAGGTTTCAGACAACTTAAACAAGATTACAGCTACACTTTCAGATCAGTCGGAGCGGTCATGCGAAGATCTGAGCTGCTGGTTCTCTGAAGATGATCAGGTGTCATGTTGCTCACTGAATAAACTGAACAACTGGAGCAGATCCTCCATCCGGTAACGAGTCCAGGCTGGCGTCCCGCAGTCATACCTGCTGTGCGTCATTCGGTGGATCGCCCCGACGGTTTTGCTCTTCATCGGGTTGTCCGGGTCGATGTCAACCACGAAGATGTCGCTGTGTAAGTAATTGGGCATCGAGATCGGGTCCACGGACACCACCGCGAGGTCCGCAGTCACAGCGATGCTCCTCCCGTCCGGGCAGAACACCGGGTTGTTTATGTGACCCCCCATGCTGTGGCTATCCATCACCAGGATCAGGACACTCGGGTCCCGGGCGTTCACCAGGTACACTGAGAAGTGTGCTGGTTCTTGGTCGAGCTCAGCCTCTCGGTAGCCGCTGAAGGGCTTATCGCGCGTTGATGAGAAGACGATCCAGTCCCCGCGTGGGGACCACTGGCACTGGGTGTCTGTCCATGGCCCTGCCGTCAACCGGATCACCATAGAGTCCACATCTTCTAAATCCTCCGCTATGTACAGGTTCTTGTACCTATTCTCCCCTCCATCCGTACCCGTCGACTGGAAAACCATTTTACTCCCATCTGGGCTGGTCGACGGGAACGCCTTGTTGAAAAGGCCATAGGTAAGCCGGCAATAATTCCTCACATTGCCACCGTTGCCGAAGCAAATTGAGAAAATATCCAGCGTGCCCATGTGCAAGGACTCGCCGACGCAGACGTAGAGGATGTTCTTGTTGGGGTTTTGGTTCCATACATGGGAGAAGACACTCTCCCCTCGTTTACTCTCGAACACCAGACGCAACCCTTGCCAGTCAGCGATCCACACCTTTTTGAACTTTTTATCGACGACAGCGAGCTTGGTGCCGTCTGTTGAGATTGCCGGTAACACGCCAGACACCCGATATAAGCCGACGTCCTTCACCGGGGACTGTAGCTTGTGCAAGTTCCGAGGGGTGAGATCTCCGTGGTGCAGGAGGTCAGTCTTGCTCTTGCAACGGTGGTATCCAATTTGGCCCTCACGGTCCAGCACGAAGGGGTTGTAGTGGTCGCATAATGGCCTCATCTTCTGGGTGATCTGCACCGGTGGCAGCCCTGGCACACTCATGTCAAAGATCTCAATGTGCCTGTACTGCGCATCGATGCGGTCGACATCTCCGAACTCGGACTTTTGCCGGATGGTCGCCACTGCTACCTTGGTCTCGCTGATGGCCGCCGGAGTCACCGCGTCCAACTCGTCTGGAGTGACCTGGACGGTCTCCCCAGTCTTGATGTCATACCGGAATACAGCCCATGCTGTTTTAACCATGCCTGATGGAAGGGTTTTGTCGGTGCCACGATGGAAGAAGATGACGTTCTCGCTGCCCCATGACGGCCAGCCGCCGTTCTTGATGAGTCGGTTGCGCTGCCGGCCAACACACTCCCTATGATCCACATTCATCCAGTAGATATCGGTCCTAAGGTCGTTGACCTCGCCATCCCAACTGTTGCTTTCAAACGACGCCACTGCTACTGTCCTCCCCGATGGTGAGATGGCCGGGCTCAAATCAAACTGCCCTGCACATATCAATCATATAGAGCTCAACTATATGTTTAATGATAATGTCAAGAGCTTATGGATTGATCGGTCCGTGAAGTATAGTACTCCTATACCTTGTGGAGTGAGGCGCTCCGTATTGCCTGTTAAAAGGCTGGTTTGGTACACGACGGTCCTGGGGCTGCGGTATTCCTGCACAGGATCTTTGGTGGAGGCGTAGATGAGACAGTGGTCGTGGGGGCAAGACCACAGGCTATATCCGCCGCCGCCAATGCAGACACTGTCCTCCAGGCGTGCACCACTGAAGTCGGCGGCACTGAATATGTCAGCGAGAGCGAATACCTGGACCTTGCTGTCAGCACTGAAGCGCAGGGCAACATAGAGTGTCTCGAGGCCGTCGTCCCTCTCAGAGACAAAGACAAGGCCAGAGACGCGACCGGCATCAACGTCCTCATCGGTGGCGCTGCTGACTTCGTCTGCCAGCTTGGGTCTCTTGAGGAGGGTCTTCAGCACGGCGGGTGGGATGGAATGGCCATTGTAATTGTAGGACACACCATCGGTGAGGCAGAGCTCAGTGCTGGTAGATGAAGGCGAGATGGCACTGGAAAAGATGTCTAACGGCACGGGTGGCCTGTAGTTGGTAGAGAAAACAATATCACCTCGGCTCCCTGCAATCCAGTGAAGAAGGATGGAATTAGCAGTTAGTTACTAAGACCAATTGAGTTACTCCATCTATTTACCTTTTTAGAAATTCTTTTGGAAAGCTTAATTAATCAACCTTTCCAAAACGACTTGAAAAATGAAACAGAGGGAGTAGTTGAGTAGACGATATGAAGTATGCCCAGAAGAGGTATAAACGTATGCTAATAATAATAATAATTTTACTAAACGTGGTCATGGCCCTAGATAGGAGGGTACTACTTCCTCAGTTAACAATTATGTGATTTTTTAAATATTTCAGTGCAGCATATATACGGACCAAAATGACCGAACCTACACAATAAACCGCATCAAGATACATGCATTTAAAAAAAGCTAAAACATAATTACACTTTTGAATGGAGGGAGCAGGAAATTGGACGAAGGATCTTGCACCCTTGTTTTATCTAGTAATTCTTAATTCTTGTTCGCTTAAATTGTTATAAACCCTTATGGATTTAATGAACATTTGATGACTGATCGATATACGAAGAAATGGCCTTGTACTATTTATCTGATCTAACGTCTTAAAGAAGCAAGTTAACGTAAACACTCCATATCACTAGTCCGCTGGGAAACAATTTGGTAAGCATTCATGTTTCCACCACCTAATAGAGCTGCAACATTCACCAACAGACAAGCGAATTTTTCCATGGGGCATTGATAAAGAGGTTAACTAATTGGGTTTTCGTCGAT
Source organism: Poa annua (assembly GCA_026929855.1). Taxonomy (NCBI): domain Eukaryota; kingdom Viridiplantae; phylum Streptophyta; class Magnoliopsida; order Poales; family Poaceae; genus Poa; species Poa annua. The sequence continues at coordinate 2,886,484 of CM049436.1, forward strand.
ATCTAATATAAGTAAAGCGGTGGGGGAAGCCCCCACGGCGAGTTTTTTTTTAATAATAAGAACCCAAATTCGCGCCCGTGAGAATTTGAAACTGGATGGCTGGGTTGTACATCCACTCCACTAGCCAAGTGAGCTGGGCTCACTTCTTTATAACGCATATCGGCATATGCCTAACACTTGAATCACTTTCACAATCAGAGGCGCTCTACGCTGCAACCTCGATGTTCGAGATCATTACACATACGTGTCTACTCATGCAGTACCCACCGATGCGTTCACGGGGTCTAATATATTCATGGAACTCCTTATAATGACTATATTGAGCTACTATTTTAATTAGATCAATGATAAGTCATGCCAAATTTATTTCGTGCAATCCAATTGCAACTGGCAAGATCTTTTAGTTTTTTTTTTCTGAAGGATTAGATTGTTGTAATATTCGAGATGTTTACCTGAGTTCGCATTTTGGTCGTCCTCTTTTCCTTCCAACCCCTTTTCAATTAATTGCTCAATGGAAACGCCGATCTGCAACAAAAGAACATAAGAGGTTCAGTTCTTGTTTACACAAGTATCTTATTAGTTGTGCCCAGGATGGAATCTACTGCCTGAAAAGCTTATTCATCCTCTACGTTTATTTTCTTGGACGTACGTGCCTAAATCACATTTCATATATAGATTAGTGGTTGGCCAGGAAAACATCCATAAAAGAGTTGGTGCCCCACTGACAATTTCTTTCATATTTAGAAAGATTACATTTTGTGTTAACGTATTCACATAAAAGTAATGGTCATAGTTTCATATTGTATATTGCACGCATAACAAAATCCTACTACTACAGATGTATCTAGACGTATCTTTGTGTGTAGATACATTCGTAATTTTAAAATCTATGTCAACCATTTCCGATCGGAGGGAGTACCTTTTTTCATTTATACGATGCATGTTTTGGCACTTCAATTTTAACTGCCAAAACGTTTTATATTGATGAACATAGGTAGTATCAATTTATGAACAAATTTATTAACTATCAAACATTTGACTAATTGATCACACAAATACATTAAAAAGACATTTTTCTAAAACGGGAAAACATTTGATTCATGCACACAACCATATTTAGTACGAAGTTTTAACCCAAAAAAGACTAGTTGTATTGGTTGAACTTTTGAGGGTACATAAAAAGAAGAGAATAGTGAAATCAAAAGGGTAGGCATGTACGATGATAGGTAATTAGCTGTTAATTTGAGCATATGGCAGATATAGTTTGGTCATATACCATGTAGACAGTATCCTACTATGCATCAAATATATATATACCTGGCCAGTAAGTGAAGTTTCTGCAGTATAGATCTTGCTCAGATCGTCAACAATCTCCGCTATTGTAGGCCTGTTCTCACGTTTGATCTCCACACACCTTAATGCTATCTCGATGCATGTCTCAATTTGCTCTGACGTATTCAGCGACATTGTTGCCTGCATTTGTTTCTCCCAGTTTGCATGTACCTAAAAAGTTGGAATACAATGGCAAAGGTGGCACGGGAAGTAAGGCACAACATGATTATAGAATATGTAAAAAAAATGTTTGTTGTTCATGATACAAGATAGGTTCCGTACATGCTTACGAAATTCTTCTGGAGACGACATTTCTGCAAATGTGGAGTAAGCCTCATGTCCTGCCATTATCCGTATGATTATGACACCCAAGCTGAATACATCATACTTCGGTGTGATTTCACATCTATTGATGAATTCTGGCGGCATGTATCCACTGCATGGTATATATCTAACGCAGTTAATTTCATAGTTTCTTTTAAAAGATTGATTATTTATAGGTGTCAACTTACAGTGTTCCTATAATTTTGCCTGTGACATAGGTTTCTTTTAAAGGGAAGAATCTGGACAAACCAAAATCTCCAATTTTGGGGACCAGGTTCTTGTCCAACAATATATTTGCGGGTTTCAAGTCAAGATGAAACATAGGATGTTCGCCTCCATTATGAAGGTAATTTAGTCCCTCGCAGACTCCCACAATAATTTTGAAACGTGTCTGCCAATCGAGCCCGCATGTTTCATCTGTAGAAGTAGTCATCCAAAAAATTACCAAGACGTAAATCCAGTGATTTAAATAATACATAATTTAGGTATCATTATTCTTCATTTAAAAGCAATATGACCTAAGGATGGCAGTAATTACCAGAAATTAACTTGTCAAGGCTTCCACCCTGCAAGTATTCGAGGCAGAGAACTCTTTCTTTCACTTCAGCAAAGACATATTTACCTTCGTGAAAAAAACGGTCATTTTTTGTATCAAAGCAGTAGCCAATCAACCGGGTAATATTTGGATGTTGTGCCCCGACAAGGTTGTTATATTCATTCATAAACTGTGTGTCATCAATTTGCGGCATGTTGTGAAGCTTTTTGAGAGCAATATGTTCCCCATTTTTCAGTGCCCCCTGTAAAACATTACATCTGTTCTTGAAGTTACATACAACATTACTGTAGCATATGTTAAAATTAAAATATATTACCTTGTAAACTACTCCATACGCACCACGACCAATTATGTTCTTCTCGGAAAAGTTATCTGTAATTTTTTTCAAGAACAAGAGTGTAACCTCCCCTGTTGTCGCATTTGTTTGTTCTAACTTTTTCGCCATGGTATGTTAGATCTCTTGCTTGTGCTACGATTCACTACCTTGGATGATAGATCCCTTTAATAACCTGGAAAACAGTTTACATGGTCAAGAGAAAGCATATATGCATAACTTGTAGGAAAAGTAGGTGTTGCATACAATTTTAAGTCAATTTAAAAATAAATAAATACATATGCATAACTTTTTTTTTTTGAGAAACACAGTACAACGCAAGCGCTCATATACACGCGTACACACTCACCCCTATGAACGCACGCACGCATACCCTACCCCTATGAGCACCTCCGAGAGACTGAGCCGGCGGGTCAGGTCTTGAGATTGACGAAGTCACCACAGGCGCCTCGCTGTCGACGGGAACGTCGCCTCCCACTGAAGAATATTCCGCCTAAATGAGAAACACCAACGTCAAACCTGGGGTTTGAACTCTGGTGGGCTGGGGGTACAACCACCCACCTAACCATCTTGTCACAGGCAAGTTCTCACATATGCATAACTTTGTATCACAAGAAATTGATATGTATATTTTAGCTTGAACATTAGAACATTTTGCCTCGGCCCTGCCACGGGATGGTGCACTGACCGCACAGAAAGCGAAGAAGTGTGCCCATGCAGCCAAAGTGTGACGACCTGAATTCATGCCAGATTTAAATTCGACACTATCTAGCTTGACCATGCATGGTGGGCAATCATCAGTGCCGATTTCATGAGAGCATCAGAGCACTAGAGGGCACCAATTCCAAAAACCTTCATTTGCTCAACTCTGCCACGACGATTCTGCTGCCTAAGTACTCTGAAGCTGCTCACCCAACCCAAGAGAGTTCAGGCCTAAGCTGCTCACCCAACCCAAGAGAGTTCAGGCCTATCAGTTTAATCAACTTCTTCGCCAAACTCTTCACGAAGATCTTTGCAACACGCCTAGGCAGCCCGTGCCTGAGCGCCTTCATCAAGCGACGTTCTAATTCTATACACGATAACTTCGTGTTAGTCCGCGCGCACGAAGCAGACCAAAACGCCGGCACTGTTACTCAAGCTCGGTCTTGAGGTGCTGAAGGCCAAGGGCTTTGGCTAAACATGGCGAGATTGGGTGGCTTACTTACATCTGACAGTGTCAACACAGATCCTCGTCAATGGGGAGGGGAGCTCACCGAGCCTGTTTATCACCTTAGGCTAGTCACAATGGGCAGTAACATAGAGCAGTAACATACACGTTATGCTAGGCTATGTTATCACCTCCATAGTGGGTAGTAACAAACATGTGGTGTTATGCAAACCTGTATTTATTAGCTTATAGATTCATAATGTTTTGGGATATGTGATGTTACGGTAACTAGCTATGTTACCGCTACCCTCTCTTTCCTCATTAAATGCTTGCCACATCAGTTTTTTGTCCTACGTGGCAACGATGTTACTACTAAGTTACTTCCCACTGTGACTAGTCTTAGAGGCTTGCGGCAGGGGACCCCTTCTCACCTCTTGTCCACCCTGTTCATGCTTTCTGACAGCCTCGGTGCCCGTCAGTCGACCAGAAATCGGCACCCACAGAGGGGGATATCTATGTATATATGCAGATGATGACGTTGAGGAGCTCTACCCTATCAAACTGCTTCTACAAACTTTTGGGAGGCTACTGGTCTGTTCACCAATTTTGCAAAGATGCTCTGGCTGCAGCGCTCCAATGCCCTCTTCGGTCTTTCCCCTGCATCTACCTTGGGATGCCGCTTTCATACTCGAGACTGTGTAAAGCTGACATGCACCCGTAAGCGGCAAGGCTGAGCATTGTTTGGTTCCAAACCACCTAAACCGAAAACCCAAACCGCATCAAACCGCTCGGACGGTTTAACTTGGTTTCCGCAGTTTGTAGACTCAAAACACAGGTTGATAGATGTTTGTTGGTTTGAGACGGCGTTAACCAGACGAAACCGTACAAACCGTGGTACCAATACCATCCAACTAAATGTACTGGTCCGGCAGGGTGTAGCAGCAGCAAGGTCGCAAGTTGTAAACGAAGGTGGTGCCAAGGAGTCAAGGAGACAAGGACCGATCCAGGACGTGCAAATGAAGTAGTGACACACAGTTTGATCTCTAACTACGGCGGCAGCGACAGCGTTTGATGACAGCGATGGCAGCGGCGTGGTGGAGCTCGACGGGCGGCGATGTGGCCGCGGTCACTGGCTCGACGGCCAACTCTAATGGATTGGCACTCCGGCCGTCAAGTTCCAAGTCGACAACACCCTCTCGCCGCCGCCACCGCAACGCCTGCGTATGGATACCTTCCCGAAACCTTGTGCACTCAGTTTTCACCGCCGTCGTAGGGGGACGAAAGGTAATATGAGGAGCCGGAATGAGAGGACCTTCTCCAGAACATGATCAGGTACAGGAATGTCTATGGCCATACCGCTGACCAGGCCCAGTTTGATCAACATCGATGTTGAATCGGTTTTGAAAGACGAGGTTCAGCCCAGGCTATGAAAAGAAAGATTAGCCAAAAGGAATGGCCCCGTCCCGTTACCCTCGCAGCCCGGCCACCATCGTCCCACAGCCGCTGCCGACATTTCCGGCCCCAAGGTGTCTCCAGGCCCTGGGTAGCTCCAGGTCATGGACTAGAATTCTTGCACTTGCCATTCATTGGTGTTTTTACTAACTGATTTGAGAAGATGGTACCCTAACGTATCATTCATGTGCAGATAATCTGTTAGATACTCCAAGTTTCATAACATCTGCACACATAGAAGCAGCAGTGCAGTACATCGTCTCAATGCCAAAACACGTTGCGTCAAGAACCGTGGTTTTTAAAAGTTCAACAAATTCTTTAACGGGAAAAGTTCTGAAATGCTTCACTCCTGGAGACACTTCATTTATGAATGCAACGGCAATCATGATTACAACCTATATCCATGATATACAATGTATACATTCTTATACTAACTGCTAAAACCAGACATTTTCACTTAAGAAACATGTATTCGTGTAGGTCATTAATGCATACGCCGAGCTAATGTCTACTTCCATAAGTCCTGACCAACCAACTCGCATCGGTGCTAACACGCTTGTCTACGACACGTCCACAACCGAATGGTTGACGCAACATCTGCAGCCTCATACCAACCCAACCCCGGCAATGATTGCAAATAAGAAGATCAATGTGAAAGAATATTTTGATCATGAACGGGTAAACATATATTCAAAAGTAAATTAGTATGATGCAACGACACATAGATCTCATATGCTTTTTTTGCTAAAATTATAACTACGCAGGTACATTTCCCCGTGAACATACAAGGGGTACACTGGATCCTTGCTACGATGGATACAAAGCGACATGACATCCTGCTTCTAGATCCACTGTCCAGCTCTCAAGAGTCTATGGAAAAAATAGAAAAGCTGGTATAGTATTCTATCCATATAGATTGTCAGATTTTTTAATGGAATAAAACCTACTTCTCTGCCTAGCGAGCCATTACTAAATGCATCACTCACGCACACATATACAGCTCCAGGGGATAGAGGCAGAGGTCTGCATTGTACGGAAGCATGGCAGTCCCCATTTACCGGATGTGAGCAAGTGGCCAATCAGAGAAATAAGAAACGTTCCAAAGCAACAAGATGGGTTAGTATACAACATCATGTTTAATAAACATTAACTTGTATAGTATTTTACTAACTTAAAAAAGTATATATTCTATAACAGGTACTCGTGTGGAAAATTTATACTTTCGTACATGAGAAACTTGGAGAACGCAAAAATGAGAACTAACTTTTCCCAGGTTGTTCAACAAGTGCAAAGCTATTAGTTTTAATTTTCATTCTATATCAAAATAAATCTGTTACCCCTCCCAACTTCTATGTGAACTTAACTGTTGTCATTTTCTATTGTAGAAGGATATATACAATTCAAATTGCAAGATGCTCGCGGAGCTAATCTTCTCCCAGTTAAACCAAAACATGAAAGTGAAGGAAGAGGTTTCCAAACTTATGCGCAAGACTGAGATATCTGCTTAAGTGCACAGTTCAACTAGGGATGAGTTGCTCGAGGCCTCTCTCAATACACATATTTGTTGCTACATGTAATGTCATATTCAGTTCTTGTCTTGTCGGAAATAAATGGACGCTAGAGTATTAAAGTGCTATTGTTGTCAAATTTTCAAAGAGACAGGACAAATCACTATTGCATACAGCTTTACCGACATGCATATATTCAGTCAAAGTAGTTTAATCAGGGAACCAGTTTTCAGATTATATAAAAAAATAGGAAAGATCAGCTCACCTTCCATCAACGAACTGGGCAAGATGCTATAACCGTCCGGATGAAAAAGCATCCTCTTCAATTAGTAAAACCTGCAAACAGCGATGAATCACTACTACAGATTAGCTAGGAAGTCAATCAATCAGGAGAGGGAGGCTAGCTAGCAAAAAAATCAAGGGATTACGGAAGTGTGGAGGCAGGAGGCGGACAGCAGCGGAGATCCACATCTAGGATCAGCAGTAGGGGGAGCGGGCCGACGTGGGATTGCATAAGGCGGACAACAACGGAGATCACAACGAGGATCAGCAGTAGGGCGAGCGTCGGCTGCCTCGGCGAGTTCCGGGTCGCCGTCCAGGGCCTCCGCGCGGCCTCCGGATACTCCCGATTCATGGCCCGCATCGATTGGCATCCACAGCGAGGATCAGCAGTAGGGGGAGCGGGCCGACGTAGGATGGCAGGAGAGAGAAACGGGGGAGGATTCTGGGAGGCGGAAGCCGTCTCGAGCTCGCGCCGGAGGAGGAGTCTGGGCGGCGGCAGCCAGCGACGAGCTCGCCGGAGGGGGCTTTCCAAAGAGGGAAAGGACGGACAGGGGAGCGGGAGGTGAGGGACGACGGGGGAGATTGTGGTCTGGTCAACGAACGGGTTTGAGTGGGCTTGGATCTGGATCTGGGCTTGGACAACGGGTCAGATTAGGTGGGATTTGGCATGTAATCTGAGCCGTACGATTGCTTCAAAGTTCGTGCAAAAAAAAATTCTGGAAAGCACCGGAGCAACTCTCCTGTTTGTATCCTTTGAGCGCACGTCCATAAGTAGCGATCAAATCAAGGAAACCACTGGATTATCTGATCCAAAAGCCGGCAATCGATCGGGAGAAAAGGTAAAATACCCGTCAAAATATTGTGTGCAGGTTACATATAGCAAAACACCGAACCTAGAAAACAAGTTTTGAGCTCAAAAGATAGAAAGTATAATCCTTGATTTGAGTTATCCGTGATGTATGTACATGAAGAACACAAGTATAAGAAAAAGTTAATGTACCAAATGAAACCAAGGCGAAAAGTAAGATCAGCTTGCGTCCGGCCGACTTCTTAGTTCTTATTAAGGGTGGGCATACACGGTTTAATGCGGTTTCCACAGTTTTCTCAAACCAGCCCGTCGGATACAGGTTTGACCAGTTTGGTCTGGTTTAAACCGTTTATATAGATACGTAATGACTAACGGTTTGGAGGCGGGCTGGTTACGCGGTTTGGACGGTTCGACACCGCTTTCTATCGTCAGGACATGATTCAGAGGTGAAGAGCGACGCTGCAGCCCTTTGCGCCGGACGAGGCAGTCGCGACGTCAGACCGGATCGATACGAGGCAGCCGCAATGGCCGCGTACAAGCACGCTGGAGGCGGCGAGGCAGCCGCGACGGCGTACTAGCGCGCTGGAGGCTGCGAGGCCCAGGCAGGGGAGGCCGCGGCCTTCTGCCGCCGCGAACCACCACTGGTCGGTCGCCTGCGCGCCGCGTGCCGCCACTCGCCCGCGGCCATGCGCTGCCGCACGTCACCACCGGTCGGCCGTCAGCTCGCCGCGTGCCACTCACCCGCGGCCATGCGCGCCGCACGCCATCATCAGCCGGCCGCCTGCGTGCCGCGTGCTGCTCGCACGCGGCCATCCGCCGCCGCACGCCACCATCGGCCGGCCACATGCGCGCCCGCGGCCAACTGCCGCCGTACGTGTCACCAACGGCAAGCAACGCCTGCCCCGCCTCGAGGTCGAGGGCCCCTTCCATGCCCAGCGCCCTCCCTCACCACCTGCGCGTCGGCGGACGCCCTCCCCGTGCCCCCAACACCTGCGCACTAGCGACGCCTTCGAAAAACCACTGAGACGGTTTCGATGGTTTGACCTGGTTCCAACCCGTCTTAAACCAGCATGAGCTGTTTCTAATCGCGGTTTCAAACTGTAAACCAGTTAAACCGGCAGAAACCACTGATACGGCGCGGTGCGGTTTGGGTTCATGGTTTGGCCGGTTTGGAACCAAACTATGACCACGCTTAGTTCTTATACAACGGGATCAAACACAATTTGAAACAGAAAAGGATTGCTGATAGTTAGTTGTAAGGTAAGAGCATGAGTTTGGAGCTGACCTGCGGGGGAGATCGAAGAAGACCTGCTGAATGGCCGGGGGAGAGTGGTATGGGGCTGATCAGGAGCGAGCGAGCTAGTGTATTATTAATGGGAAGGATCGGATATGCCGTAAATATATATGTGTGTGTGTCTAGCAGCAGTTTGTTAATTATTCCTGCACGCCGCAGCATCTTCAGTATTAGTGATTGGACTCGTAAGACTTCTCTTTACGAAAAGCACCCTGCCGTTAAAAGATACATCGAAGAGTATAAAACATCTCAACAAAAAAAACGAAAATTACAATGAGATCTTTGAGATGTCTTTCGTTTTCAACCTCCATTTTGAGGCTAGAGAAGATCAAGATCAATGAGGATCTTGATCTTCCGGGTCTCACAAACAGCACGGAAAAACTGACCCAAGTTGCAGTTATCCTTGTCGATCACGTGAGAACTTATTTCGTAAGTTTTACGGAACGCACCTCGATCCATACGTAGCGATTTGCAGTTAACTGGAACCGATGAACGCAAGGAGTCTCTTCCGAGTCTAAAAATGACCAACTTGTCGCGGGCCGGCGACTTCCTCGGCGTCATTATCGGGCATCAATACAAACTTCAACGTGGACAGCATGTACTTAATTGTTCATTTTAATTGACAACTAGACCGGCCGTACTGTTAATTAAGCTCCACATCACCGTCTTTCTCACCCACCGTCCTGTTAATTAAGTTCTCGGCCTTGTCGCGCTAGGGAACTTGTGAGAAGTAAAGGATCGGTCATGGCGTCAGCTGACTACGATGGAGCACCGCAGCCAATATTAGATCTGCAATATTATAGCTGCTAAATCTCCCTAGCTTTTAGCCACCTGTTATATTCCTCAATCTACGATTTGAGTCTTGTGTGTGTAGAATCTTGCGCAAGCTGCGTGCTATCACTGTAAATCTAACTCATACGTACAAAACACTACTCGTAGTGCTCAAGGATCACCCCTTCGAAAGAAAAAGGTCCATTGAAACGAGCAGGATGGGATTTTGTCGTTTCCAACCAGTCTGTATATCTCTGGTTATTTTCCTCCCTGCCAAACTCTCATTAAGCTTCCACGATCCAAAAACGGCCTTATGTCAGTGAACTATGAATCTGGGGGGCGGAAGCTGTAGTGAGAGAACTGTTGTGCAGAGATACTTTAATGTGAAAGTTAGGTTTAAATTTTGCAATTCCCTGCTTGAACATGCAAGTTTCAAGTAGTCCGTGCTGATTTTTTTTGTTAATCTTGAGTGTCAAAATGACTTGTGTGGAGTGCTTGCTCATACATCCCTGCAATGCAAGTGGGCTCTTTTCGATGCCGCCAACTCACAGATTGAAGGAATTTAAAGCTGATCAAGCGATCATGATTTACCTATCTACTGACCTGAGGTCTAGCCCTCTGAATTCAGTCAAGCACACATATTGTCAGGGAATGCAAAACCAGCTTGGAGTACTTGCAAAACTGAGGACCAGTGATCTTGTTCCATCCAGAACATCAAAATGAAATTACTTGATGTATCATCAAATGTGTTTTCATAATGTAAACTAATTTGAATGTCAGGCAACATGTTTACAAAAATCCCAGACTGTCAATATTACATATTTACACCAAAGGTAATTTTTTCATTATCCAGCTTTGAGAAATCCCAGACAGTCCTACAAACAGGTGGAAAAACAGAAGCGGGGAATCCAGTTCTGCAAGAGAGAACCAACAACACCAAATCCAGCTATTCAGCCTATACAACACATCAGACTTAGAGAAAAAACAAGACACCACCCAGAGAACTTATCGAGATCAAAACACGGCCGAACCAAAAGCATCATGCGCGTGCAGCGTGCAGCATAGTCAGACGATTACAGACGCAAACAAGGACGCTTCATCCTTTTCACACAAGTCTGCGAGATCGCCGGTGTAGACCTCGGTGGTGGGCTTCGAGGGCTGATTTCCCGATCAGCATCCCTTAGGAGCTTGCTCCAGAGATGCAAAAACAAAGCCACCCCGAACATAGGAGGATATGGAGCAGACAGGATTTTCCTTTCAAAAACCATATTGTTGCTTGTGATTCTGCTTAGCCCCAGCGGAGAGCACCAAACCCCAGGAAAATAAGTTTGTTTAGCCCGCTACTTTTGTTAGGCCATTCTGCAAAGAAATCCCAAGCAAAATAAGCCAAAGGGCATGCGAGAAGGATGTGGTTTTCATCTTCACCGCACCAAAGCAGCTGGCTTGCGTATCTAGTACGGACAACCCAGTGCGTACATATGCTCCATTTCTGGCAACATGTTCCAGAGCACGTTAGTGTCCGTCGCGGGCAAGGTCGTCGTCCAAACCGCCTTCCCGCACTCGTATCTGCCGTGCGTGATCTGGCGGAAGCGGACTGCCTTCACGTCTTTGTACTTCCTATTCTTCAAGTTGTCTGGGTAGATGTCCACCACCATGATAACGCCGTAGTTCCGCACCCCATGCTTGAAATTCGGCAGCGAGACTGGGTCCACGGACATTGCAGTGAGGTTAGCCATCACAGCGATGCTCCTGCCATCTGGGCTGAACACTGGGTGGCTTATGTGACCACCGAGGTTGCCGCCGCTGCTCATCACCCTGATCAATACCATTGGGTCCGTCGCCTTCACTAGGTACAAGGAGAAGTACCTCGGGTCCAGCGTGTGTGACAAATTGTCGCGCGTCGATGAGAAGACAATCCAGTCCCCGTTTGGGGACCACTGGCAATGGGTGTCTACCCACTTCCCTTTCGTCAGCTGCATCTCCCATCTTTCCCTGAATTCCTCGTTATAACCGTGCATCATTATGTATAGGTTCTTGCAAGTTGCAAATCCATCCCTGGTCGACTGGAAGACAAACCTGTCCCCCCCTGGGTTGCTCGACGGGTACGCATTGGTGTACCCACCAACAGTAAGTTTTGCAACCTTTCGCCCTGCCGCAGGGCCAGAGGCATTGCATAGGGCGTAGATCTCCTGTTTGTCAGAGTTCAAGGAGGTGCCAATGCAAATGTAGAGGATGTCCTTGTCAGGATTCTGGTTCCACACAGGGGAGAAGATCTTGTCCGGGCCCTTTTCTTCGTACACGATGCGTAGCCCTTGGTTGTCTGCTACAAACACTGCCTTGAACTCGTTATCGACAAAGGCGAGCTTGGAGCCATCCTTGGAAATGCTGGGGAACATGCCAGATAACCGAAATAAACCGACGTCCTTCACTGGGGACTGCAGCCTGTGCAAGTTCTGAGGGACATCATCTTGGTGCTGCACGAGGTCGCCCCTGCAGCGGTGGTATCCAATGCGGGCCCCACCGTCCAGCACAAAGGGGTTGTAGTGGTCTCCTTTCATCCTCATCTTATGGGTGACCTGCACTGGCGGTAGCCCAAACTCATTAGTGTCAAAGATCTCGATGTGCCGATATGGCGTCCCCACACGGACGTCGCTGAACCTGGACTTCTGGCGGAAGGTCGCCACTGCTACCTTGGTCTCGCTTATACCCACTGGAGTCACCGCATCCAATCCCTCCGGAGTCACCTGGACAGTTTCCCTGGTGCTAATATCGTACCGGAACACGGCCCAAAATCTTTCAACCATGCTCGACAGAAGGGTTATATTAGTGAATCGATGGAAGAAGATGGTGTTGTCGCTGCCCCAGGATGGCCAGCCACCATTCTTGATGAGTAGCTTGCGCCCCAGGCCCTCACTCTCATTGCTATCCACGTTCATCATGTAGATGTCAGTCTTCAGGTTCTCGATCTCACTGTTCCAACTCTGGTTTTGAAATGACGCTACTGCTACCATTTTCCCGGATGGCGACACGGCCGGGCTCAAATCAAACACCCCTGCACATGTCAATCATATAACATATATAGTGAAGGTAGATGATAAATGGGAATGTCAAGAGCTTATAAACTATTGTTGCATGAAGTATATATATACCTTGTGGAGTGAGGCGCTCTGTCTTGCCTGTTGTAAGGTAGGTTTTGTAAACAACGGTCCCAGGGCTGTGACGTATCTGCACCGGCTCCTTTGTGGAGGCATAGATGAGACAGTGGTCGAAAGAGCGAGATCCCACACTGTAGTCGCCGCCGATGCAGCCACTGTCCTCCAGGCGCATGCCACTGAAATCGTCGACTCCAAAGATGTCGGCGAGGGCGAATACCTTGACTTTGCTATCGGCACTGAACCGCATGGCGATGTACAGTGTCTAAAGGCCGTCTTCCCTCTCGGAGACGAAGACAAGGCCGGAGACATGTCCAGCATCGACATCCACTTCAGTAACACTGCCCTCGTTTGCCAGCTTGGGTCTCTTGAGGAGGGTCTTCAGCGCCGCAGGGGGGATGGGGCGGCCATTATAATTGTGGGGCACACCATCGGTCAGGTGGAGCTCGTCGTCAGTGGACGAAGGTGCAAAGGGGCAGGAGAAGATGTCGAATGGCACCGGGGGCCTGTAGGTGGCAGAGAATACGATTCTGCCTCGACGCTCTGCCATCCAGTAACAAAGAAGTTAGCAGTTCCTGTCTTACCGAAACAAATCAGTTAGTTACCAAAACAAATCAGTTAGTTGATGGAGTAATACCATGGTGTGCTAATATTAAGAGTATTTCTAAGAGTCTAGAAGTTCAGTATGATGTTTATGCAATTGTTAAATTATTGCTGGGCCCTAGCCCTAGATAGGAGGGTGCTAGCAAATTAAACCAGAATGGAGACAGTAAAGTAACCAGTGGAATAAGATTGATGAAGCCATGTGAAATTTATTTTCAGGAGACACCAATTTAATTCCCAATAGCGACCTACATGATATACTAACATTTCAATGAGGAATTTTTTGTACCCCAGTGAAAGTATTATGGTTTTAATCAAGAGATTTACCTGAGTTCAAGTTTTGGTTCAAGACATACTTGCATTGGAAGTTGGCAAGCTGCAACAATAAAACTTCAGAGGTTCACTTCGTTTACAGATGCCTCTTGTAAGTTGTGTACAAACTTAAATGAAATGTACTCTTTCAAAATCTTATTATTTGTAATTGTACCAAACAACATACTATTTTTTTAGGCATACTTAAACCAGGTGTGTCTGTGGTGTGGAGTGGAGAGTGGGCAGACATGCCATTTCTTGTACTCAAACCTCTTTTCTTCTATAAAAATAAGGTATGCAATTTGCGTACTCTTGATTTTTTTTTCATCGAACAGTGTTTTGTCGGTACATGCATAAAATAGCTGGTGGGCTAATTTAATTTCCTAGAGTCAAAGGCATTTCCCTACAAAATTTTAACTCCGAGTATACTGTATAAATATACATATGTTTGGATTGGTGTCGTGAAAAATTAAATCAATATATTTGGCCTGAAATATTTATTAAATAACTATAAATAAGAAAAATACTAGCATGGGTGTAACAACACCCGGGAGTAACATAAATTTGTCCTATATATATCTTGACTAACATATTCAAATGAAAAGTAATGGTCACAGTTTCATGTTGGTACTGTAGCTACATCCACGTCTAAAACACCATCTATTGTCAAACAGATAGAGTGATTATCAAACTTTTTTTGCTTAGCGCTCTAACAAGTCTAAAAAACTAGTTAGTGGTTGAAATTTGAAAGAGTAGGTAAAGAAGAACAAAAAAATGAAATTAAAATAGTAGGTGTTTGTAATGAGTGGGAAGGGACCCGTTAATTACAGGATATGACAAAGGATGTAGTTTGGCCATGGCATGTAAATCCGGCCTATGACGGATCTAAATATTGTACCTGGCCTATACATGCCCCTTGTGCAGTATCAACCTTGTTTAGTTCATCGACAATTTCAGCAATAGTTGGCCTTTTCTCACGGTCAACCTCCACACACCCTAACGCTATTTCGATGCATGTCTTAATTTGCTCTGATATATGGGATGCCATTGTTTCATGCGGCCTTTTTTCCCAGTTTTCATGTACCTGCGCCGAAAAGTGGCATGGAAACTAAGGCACAATATGATTATAATATTTGTGAAAAAGGATTTTTTGTTCATGATATAAGATATCTTTCATACATGCTCAAGAAATTCTTGCGAAGACATATGCGCACATTTGGAGTATCCCTCATCTCCTGCCATTATCCGCACGAGTATAACACCCAAACTGAATACATCATACTTCGATGTGATTTGGTATCTCTCGATGTACTCAGGTGGCATGTATCCACTGCACGGTATATATCAAATACAATTTCTAGAATTTTCTTATAAAAATACGTTAGTTACAATGATAAGATATCAGCTTACGGTGTTCCTATAATTTTGATTGTGATATAGGTTTGTGTTGAAGGGAAAAGTTTTGACAAGCCAAAATCACCAATTTTGGGGACCATGTCCTTGTCCAACAATATATTCGCAGGTTTCAAGTCAAGATGGTATATAGGATCTTTGGATCCATTATGAAGGTAATTTAATCCCTCACAGATTCCCCTAATAATATTGAAACGTGTTTGCCAACCGAGTCCACAGGATTCATCTGTAGAAGTAAACAAGCAGTATAGACTTAAACTTCGGGTTACATATAACTGCATAATTTTAGGGTTCATTTTTTCTTTAGATGCAAAGTAATGGTATATATGGTCTACGTAGAGTAGTCATACCGGAAATATACTTGTCAAGACTTCCACCCTGCAAGTATTCGAAACAGAGAACTCTTTCTTCCACATGTGCAAAAATATATTCACCGCCGTACTTAATGCGCTGATGTCCTTGATTATAGCAGTAGCCAACCAACCGGGTAATATTTGGATGTTGGGCCCTCATAAGGTGATTAAACTCATTCCCAAACTGTGTGTCGTCGAGACCCGGAATATTATAAAGCTTTTTGAGAGCAATCTCTTCCCCATTTTCCAGTACTCCCTGTCAAAGAATTAGATGAATGCTTGCACTTGAAGTATAGCAGTATTTTCGTTTGAAAACAGAATACGGAATTGATTATCACATACATACCTTGTAAACTACTCCGTATCCACCACGACCAATGATGTGCTCATCGGAGAAATTATCTGTAATTTGTTTCAAGAACTCGAGTGTAAACTCCCTTGTCGTGGTGCTTGTATCTTCTACCTTGTTTTCCATGGTTCTTGTGTCTCCTGCTAGAGTGGGTTGGACGTTTCACCTCTCTAATAACAGAGAAACCATTTCACAAAAGTTAAGAAGGATTGTCAGACTGAGATGCATAACTTGTACGAAAAAAAAGACATGCTCATAAATTTTTGCAAGAGCGCCAGGAATAAGGATACAGTGCGGCAGCCGCCGGTATCTTTCCTTTTTACCCGCCAACAGCGATGGTTTGCAGAGCCGCGGATGGCTAGAGTTGGTGACTTGAGGGCAGGTGAGGGTGAGGTATGAGGAATATGTGCGTGGATTTCAAAAGCGCCGCCGTATAGAGTTAGCAAACCATTGACCACATTAACGGTCCATGTAGCACTCGCACGTTACCTAATCCCTATGCGGCTTGACATGGCGGCATTTCGTCAAACACTTTGCAGGCCAGAGGCCAAGAAGATGAGTACTGACATCCATGAGGCATCAGTACAAATCGACAACAACTTGTAATCCACTCGCAAAGAAGGCCGTGCCGGCGGAGAAGGGGTTGCCGGTGGACGGTGGTAGGAGAGAAGGGATGGTGGAGTCCTACGTGGACGGTCAAGGAGGTCAATAGTAATGCCACGTCAGTACATTAACGGTGTTGATTGATCCATTTTGATCCCACTGCGCCACCATAATTTTAGTCTAGGATTCCATTTCTTCACCAATTCTCGGTTTTAGCCCGGCTTTCTACGAATTAATCGATCATCTTCTTAATTAATGGATACGGTGAAGTTTTTATCTTCATTTAAAGAAAAAAAATTCTAACCCAATTCTCAAATCAGTGCTATGCACATACTCCACGTTTCATAATATAAGACATTTTACCTAATTCACATGTTATCGGGAACTAAATGAATATACATATATCACATATGAATGTGTAAAAAGAATAAAACATCTGTACATATACCTTTTATAGCAAGTCAAATTTATTAACATTTGACCAAACTTATAGGAAAACGTGCCATTATTATTTATGACACTAAATTAGTATTAATAGATTCGTTTTGAAATAAAGTTTCAAATTATATCAATTTGATGTCATACATATTTTCATATTTCTCTATAAGTTTGGTCAAAATATTAAAACATTGACTTAGTACAAAAGTTAGATGTACACTTTTTCAAGTACGGAGGGAGTATATTGTAGAACACACCACATCCACTCCCTCCATTTAACCAAAAGAGGCTAACTAATTAACCTTGTCCTACATTAATGTATTATTTGGTATTCGTGAGAATCCCAATACGAAGGAAGTACTAAAATCTGAAATCATAGTCGCCGTTGTAGATAAGAGCAACGCCTCGCATAGAAAGAAGAGCTTGTGCTATTAAATAGGCATGATGGATGAATGAATTTTGTTAATCTCTGTGAAGTTTGTTTGTGTTCCTAATAGGGGGCTCTTTTGCCAGGAATTAAGACTAAGAATCATTTTAGTTGTTTATGAACATCAGATTCTCCTTATGAAAACAAGATAAGCAATGAGATTTCGCTAGCATTCACATATAGGCGATCTCTCATGAGAAAAACTACCGGAAAATGCAAAAAAACCGAGGCTGACGGTTGAACAATTCCGGGATAGTAAATGTTGCTAACATCCATCCATGAGAAAATTTGCAGCAAAAACGATGGACGTAGATGATACCAACAAATAAAGGACTTATCCTGCTTGTCAAAAATAGATAAAACACGATCTACAGTACCGGTTCAGGGCACAAAATATCTAGTACACCGTGTCCAAATAAAGAGCGAAGAACCTCCAAATATCACTTATAAAATGTTTTCCTGGTGTAAAAATCTCAATCTTACTTAAATTGACTATCTACATAGATGGTGTTGGACACCAAAATGGATACGACAAGTAGGTTCAGTCTTCAGACAAGCTCGAAGGATAAACACCCATTCCTAGACTGGATTTATATTACGAAGCAACGGAAAAGAAATGAAAGCAGCTTGCGATCGGAACAAGATCTACCAAAAATAGAGGCAAAATGGTAAAACTAAGCAAGAGTTTGCAAAAATACACTTTGTTCTTTGGGCTTACCTCCAGGTAATCGAAGACGTGCTGAATCTGAATGTCAAGAAAGAGAAAGGATATGGAGGAGAGGATCGAAGAGTTTGCTCATCGGCCGGCCGGGGGGACTTTTTCATATAGACTTATGGAGATTGGAGGATCTCTCCCAGTGGGCAACATGCTTTTGTTAGTGATGATTAGATGTGCAAGTACTTAATGATGTTCTGTTCTGTCGTTTAGTTATGTGCCAATTAATTGATCAGACAGCCGGCTTAACTAATCAATCTGTCAATGTCGCCTTCTTTGACACACCATCTCTTCGAAATTAGTTGGAAACTTACGTGTTAAAAACTATACTTAACCTATCCTGCTAACCACATAAATTATTTAGGAATTGCTCCTATCCGGGGGAGTGCTTGCTTGAGTACAAATTTTGGTTGATGCTGATTTGACACTAAGCCATAGTAACAAAAGACAACATGGTTACAAAACAAGTATCTATGTTTGTTGACTTGTTCATAGTAGCAGAGCATGCTTTGAGAAGAACATGATGTAATCACAAGTTGAATTGATCTGTTATGTTTGTTCATTTCTGTATTGAGCAAATTTGCACCCTGCTGAGTATATTCAACCAACCGAGGCGCTACGGCAGAGTGCAGGTTCCACGACATTGCGCTAGTGGTGCTCTAGAAACTAGGGATTCCCTCTCTGGTCAACCAGCGGCGGCAAGAACCAACACGAGGAGCAAGAAGAAGAGTAAGCCTATTTCTCTTTTAAAAATGCGTTTGATAATGTAGCCTGTAGATGCTTTTGTTTCTTGCTAGAGGCTGGGGCAATGACTTGTGTTATATATTTCCCTATAACTTTTACGGTGGTTGGCATTTTCAAGAACTGTCCATCCACCTTGATCTAACGTGTTTGTACAACTATAACTGAGTTGTGGTTCTAAAAAAAGAATACCACTGAATTTGAAAGTTGTAATTGCGCTGTGTGGGAAAACCCTGCTTCATTTTTATACTCAAGTACAATTTTGATTGATACCAGTGAGGATGATGCACATATGCCTGCTGTTTTTTAGCAATTGGACGCGGCGGTGGCTGCCTCTTCCTCGGTCGGGTTTGGTGGCGGGTGTGGCCGTCCCTCGCAGTGGCGGCCGGCTTTGCCCGATTTTGCTCTCTCCTTGGCAATCGGGTAGGTGGGTGGTGATGATCCGGACGTCGGCACTTCTCGTCGATGCGACGGGGAGCCTAGGCGTTGCTGTGTGCGGGGGGCTGTGCTCGCTTGCCGTGCTCCGACGGTTTCGACGGCGGGCGCCTCGGGTTCTTTGCGGCGCTTCACGGACGGACCATGGAGGGCCCTTGCTGGCTACGGCTTGGTGTGGTGCCCGGAAGTCGGGGCGGCGGCCCCGGATGGCGGTTTTCATCGTGCAAGCTAGGTGGTGGCTTGGCGCGAGGCGGTTCTAGGCCCCGGCGCCTAATTCCGTTTGTGGCATCAGACGTCGGGCGCGCGGGGCTGGCGGTCTGTCTGCAGGTTTGCGGCAGTGGTCTGGCTGGTCCATGCGGCGGGTTGGAGCTTTGCGATTCATCACCGGGCGAAAGCCTTGCCCTGGTAGCCGACCAGGGCAGGCGGCGGCGACGCCCCGGTGCGCCGCTTTCTTCTTGAAGACGTCGCTGAGGTGATGCTTATCTCTTTTTCCGCCCGGAACCTTCCGGGGGAAACCTTGATCCTAGATGGGATCGGGCGAGAGCGGCGCTTCTGCGTCGTTTTGTCTCTTGGGACCTCGTCTTGGATATTTCGCCGGCCAGAGGGACCCGATGAGAGTTGGTGGTAGGCGGTGGCGAGCTTTTCCCGTCATCGGCTTGGTGGTGCGTGGCTCTGGAGCTGGCGTGGATGTCGGAGCGGCGGCTCCGGTTTCTTTCCTCCGCCTTGTTGCGTTGAGGAGTGTGGGTGTTGGCTTTGGCCGCTCGGGCGGTGTGGTCATCGACTAGTCTGGAACGCGGCCTTGGGGCCGGTGTGCTGTGTTTTGTGTTTGTATCGGTTTTCGGCCAGTTTTACTTATAAACTGGCTAATTCTTTTCTTCTATATCAATGAAAAGGCAAAACTTTTGCCCCACTTCAAAAAAATTTGCTGCATTTTCATAATTCTGAAAGTGTTGTTTTTCTTCTAGCCATAACATTCAGAACGGAACCTTCTATACTAAAGATTTGTATATTAATGTTACTCCCTCCGATCATGACACTTTGTGTGGATTGGAGGTAGCAGCTATCATAGTCAGTGACAAGTTAAGGTCCAATTTAACTCTCAATGTTCTCTAGTACTTTTTCTTTGTATTCCAGCTATGTCTGAGTCTCAGATGTGATGTTACTGTTCTTTATTTATGGTAGCATGCATTCAGAATTTCAGTTAGTCATGTTACTCTGATCCTATCAGCCTAGCTACAGGATAGAAAATACTGAACAACATAAGTAGCAACCATTATACTGTACTAGTTAACCAAAGCGCGGCCCATGCCGCGCCCGTGGAGCAAATGAATTTAAAGCTTGGTAATGTGTACATTCAATAATTATTTATGCGTGAAGATTAGTGAAATTCAAAGAAGTTTGCGTTTGGAAGTTGTTTTGATCCTGAAATTTGTTAAAGTTAGGGTGCATTGAGCTATATTATTTCTCATAATAATTTTTTTTTGTAACTGAAGCAGAACTTGTTGTTTTGTGTGTCTCTGAATATGTAACGATTTGAATTGTTTTTCTGCAAGCCCTATAGTTACTGTAAGAAGCCATAATGGTTATTGTAATTATTTTTTGTTTGTTTAAGCATGCATGGAGACTTATTAGGTGTGAAGTCATCTTTGTCCCGAATATTTTGGTCTTGTATTTGTTTGTTTTGAGTCATATTTTGAACGTAACAAATTTTGCGGTTCCAAATAGTTGTTGCAATTATTTGAAATCGACAATGGGTTATAATAAGAAGTTATATTTATTTATTGTATTTTTTTTAGCATAATTAGAATTTGTTGCTTATGTTTGTTTTGTAATTTATGGTCCGGAAGTTACAAATTTTACGTTTACAAATATTTTTTGTAGTTATTTAAAATCTACAATGAGATGTTCTAAGAAGTTATATTAATTATTCTAATTGTTTTTAGTTGAATTAGAATTTGTTGATCTGTGAGTATCCGAATATTCGAGATGATTTTATATAAGTCATATAATTAATATGAAAAGCTATAATGTGTGTTGTAATTAATTTTTTTAAAGTTGTTTAAACATGCATGGGTATGCATTGGTTGCGAAGATATATTTTTCCTGCAAATTTTGATATGTTTTTTTGTATTTTTCTGAGTTGCATGTCAAAAGATATGGTTTTTTTCAATTTTATTTCTTTTCAGGAGTTTTAAAAAACTTTACATGTGGGCCCCGCATGTCAGCCGCACCGCGCTGACGTTAGCGGGCGGCGGACCGGCCGACGCTGCCGCGGCACCGTCGAGCTCGCGCGGCGCGGCGGCGCCCTCGCGCGAGGGCGTGGAGGCGCGGATCTGCCGGAGGACGTGCGGGCGAGCCGAACGGGCGGCGCGGCCGACCATTTGGTCGCCGGAACCGCCTGCGGCGACCCATTTTCCGGTGGCGGAGGCGGAGGGCAGCGGCGAGGAATCCCGACGATTCCGGCCGTCTCGGGACGCGCCCGCAGGCGAGGACGGAGAGGAGGCCGCGGCGGAGCTCCTCCTCGCCTTCGATTTGAGCGGAGATGAACGGAGCGGCGGCGGCGCCGGCGGCGACCTCGGAGGCGCTCGGGAGATAGAAAGGAGTAGGGGTTATTGTGAGTGACGTTTTTGCAAAAAAGTCCTTGTGTTTTGATGGATTTGCAGATAGGTCCCTCGCAGCGTTAATTTTTGGACCGCGGGTTGCGGACTCGTTTTTCCAGACGCTTTTCTGCAAAAGTGGCACGGTTACCGGCGGGACGGGCTGAAACCGGATGGTGACTGGGACACGCGGCGGCTTCCTATTGGTAGTAAATACGAAATGAACAGTACCGCGCGTGGAAGGGGGACGTGGGCTAATCCTGGCCGTTGATTACGGAAATCGGACGGCGCGCATAGGGGGCGACGTGGAGCGCGGAACGGACGTGAAATCGTCCATCCTTTATATATAGATAGATATCAGATCATGAGACAGCCAACATGTATGATAGAGCGACAAATAATTGTGGCCCGTCGGGTCTAACGGAGGTGCTTAGCGGTAAAGATCTAGACCCGTCGGGTCTAACGGAGGCGGATATGGGGGTGCCTAACCCGGACCCGTCAACCCGCAGACCCGTGTAAAACATGTAGATCTCACGTATTATTTCACACCCTACTCGTACGCGGCAGTGCACCACACACGATATACTAGGGAAAATACTTACGTTAGGGCGACCTACGGGAGCGAATCGTAGGTCCCCTCCGGTTGCGCTCGCTGGATCGTTGGCTGTTGGCACCCTATTGGGCCCAATTCGCTGCCAGAAGCCCAATAACAAGTTTGGCCTCATTTTTGTGACGTGAAAAAAGCCCTAGCTAGCTAAATTTGTTTGTTAAGTTGTTTGCCTGATTTTTTTTTCAAATTGCATACATACATTAAATTTTGTAACAAAACGTGTACAAAATTGTTGTGAAAGCACACAACGGATTTTCAAAAAAATCGGGGCAATTGCTACAAGTTTGTATTCTCTTGATATTTTGAATCACACGCTAAATGTTGCAATGATTTCAGAGCATATTGCAAGATTGCGTGTTCCCCCTTTTCCAATGATGTGTTTACGTGTTTTCCAAATATTGTAGACACATGTTTTTTTGTTGCCCTTGTTTGTATTTTTTGTTAAAATAGTTGGTGATTTTTGTTGCACATAAATCTAGGGCAAAATATTTGTTGTTTACCTACCTTTTAATTCCAACTGATATATGGTTTTTTGTTGTACTTATTTATATTTTTTGTTGAAATAGGTGATTATTTTTATTGCGAATAAACCCGTGGCAAAAAATGTCTGTCGGCTACGTTTTTTATTTGTTGCAAACACATATTATGTTGTTGTAATGGTTAGTGAATTTTGTTTAAATGGTTGACGATTTTTGTTGTAAAGAAATCGTATCCAAAAAATTGTTGTCTAAGCACTACGTAACATTAAATTTTTTTAAATGCTGCAGAGATTTGTTGCAATAATATAGTCTTTTGTTGTGCGGTCTGCCGAATTCTGTTGCAATACTTGGATTTTTGTTGTGATATCAGAAGTAAATCATCATTGTGACATTTTTGCTGTAAATATCAGGAAGGTCAGGGGCAACATAATATACCTCTTCGTTTTAGTAGATCAGATATGTAGTGCGGGTTGTTTTCTTAAAACGTGAGGGGCTTAAATGTAAAGTGAGCTACACTGATTTCTGTATGTACACCTAACTATCCATCAGATCGATCCCCATCCACCGCAGGCCACACACCGGCTCCTCCTTGCGCCGCCGCCCTCCTCTTGTGCCACCACGCCTTCCTCTTTCCTCAGATGCAAGCCGCACCCGCTCCTTCCTCTTGCGCCGCCGCGCCTTCTTCTTTCCTCAGACCTCCGAGGCGGTCAGCATGGCGATTTCCACCACCGCCGTCGACCTCCTGCGCGGCTGTGCCTCCGCCACCAACTCCTCATCACGCCGCCGCTGCGCAGATCCCGTCGCCCCCCCAAGCTATTTCCTCAACTCCTTGTCAAGCCAGTGCCGCACTGGCGCCGGGTTCGCAGGTGCCCGCCGGGTCTTGTGTACCCGGCGGGGGGCGGGTACGGTGGCGGGGGCGAGGTGAAGGGTCGGGTGCGGGTCCGGACACAGAGCCATAAGCAAACAACCGCCACCGAGTGTAGTATTATAAGATGTGCAAAACGAGCTTGGCATCGTGACGATCCTTAAAACCAGAGTGATATTTGTTTCATCTAGAACAATCTTCCATAGTGACCCAAAAAAGTTAGTAAAATACGCCTAGCGAAACTGAACTTACTTTAGCCAAAAATAAAACTGAACTTGCTGTTAGCCAAAAGTAAAACTGAACTTATTATCTTACAGTTAAGCCGATCAAGATAGTTAATACCATCTCTTCTGGCCGCAGATCAAGTACTGAACATGCTCACGTTGTGAACTGACAAGATAGTAAAAACCTTCGATGCTTGACATGGTTGATCATGAGCTCAAAATACATCTTGGTTTTATCATAGGAAGTACAGTTTACCGCGGCGTAATAATAATTAACAAGATACTGGTAATATAGCCTTATTGACCACCTGATCCATACGTAGATCTAGACATGGTCTCTTCATTATTGGCTCTCCTGGTCCAGGAGAGATGATACTACAAAGTTTGCAGCTCAAACTTTTACACATTCCGGCCCACGCGTGGCGGATGCAGATCCCATCGATCACATGCTCGGCTTGACGTTGAGCCGGTTCGCCACCTTCATCCCGCACGACTCGTCACACTGCATCGCAAGTAAAATTCAGATTCAGTTAGTGTTGAGGTAGTCCACTCAGGGTGAAAGACAGAAATTCATGGATATGAAAATCATATGAACTTTACTCCTACGTACTGACCTGTCTTAGGAAGTTGATCCAGATGATGCGGAGCTCGTGGCTGACCTTGGGATGCCCGAGCGCGTCGGCAAACCTCTTACAGAACCTGTCCTGGCGGTCGGGCGCCCAGCTCCGGTACCTCTCCCCGGGCTGCACGAAGTCGTTCTCCTTCTTGATCCTGGTCTTCTCCCTCTTCCCGGCGACGGGCCTGGTGGGCACGGGGAAGCTGGGCGGGTCGGCCTGGCGGAGCGGCGCGTGGCGGGACGGGTAGTAGTCGACCTCCTCGTCGCGGTGCATGAAGTTCATGGCGCCGTCGTAGTGGTTGTTCTTGAAGCCGCACTTGGGCGCGTTGACGGGGAGCATCAGGTAGTTGGGGCCGAGGCGGTAGCGCTGCGTGTCGGCGTAGGCGAACACCCGGCACTGCAGCATCTTGTCGTCGGAGTAGTAGATCCCGGGCACGACGAGGCCTGGGCCGAAGGCGAGCTGCTCGTTCTCGTTGAAGAAGTTGTCGACGTTCCGGTCGAGCACGAGGCGGCCGACGGGCCGGAGCGGGACGAGGTCCTCGGGCCAGGTCTTGGTGTCGTCCAGCGGGTCGAAGTCGAACCTGTCCTCCTCGTCCGGGTCGATCACCTGCACGAAGAGCTTCCACTCGGGGAAGTTGCCGGCGTCGATGGAGTCGTAGAGGTCCTGGGTGGCGTGGCTGTGGTTCTTGCCGCCGACGAGGGTTGCCTCGTCGTCCATGAGGCAGCTGACGCCGCAGGTGGGCTTCCAGTGGAACTTGACGTAGCGCGAGGTGCCGTCGCGGGTGACGAAGGTGTAGGTGTTGACCCCGAAGCCGTCCATGTGGCGGTAGTCGGTGGGGATGCCGACGTCGTCGAAGAGGAAGAAGAAGGTGTGGAGGCTCTCGGGGAGGTGGGAGAGGAAGTCGAAGACGCGCCAGTACTCCTGGACGTGGGACTTGGGGTTGGGCTTGAAGGCGTGGATCACGTCGGGGAACTTGATGCCGTCGCGGATGAAGAAGACGGGGAAGTTGTTGCCCAGCAGGTCCCAGTTGCCCTCCCGGGTGTAGAACTTGACGGCGAACCCGCGCGGGTCGCGGATGGTCTCCGGCGAGCCGCGCTCGTGGATGACGGTGGAGAAGCGGACGATGACCGGGGTGCGGGCGCCGGGGGCGCGGAGGAAGTCGGCGCAGGTGAGGCCCGTGACGTCGTGGGTGCACTCGAAGAAGCCCTTGGCGGAGGCGCCGCGGGCGTGGACGACGCGCTCCGGGATGCGCTCGCGCGCGAAGTGGGCGATCTTCTCCAGCAGGTGGTAGTCCTCCAGCAGGATCGGGCCGCGGGAGCCCACGGTGAGCGCCTCGTTGTCGTTCCACACCGGCTGCCCGGCGTTCGTCGTCGTCGTCTTCTTGTCGAAGGTGCTCGACGGGCGGAACTGCACGCCATGCCGCCATGCACGCACAACAAGCAGCAAGTATAGTAAGTAAGACCGGAGAGTTAACTACAGAATTGATCAGAGCCCCATGCATGATTCCTCCGTCTACCTTGCAGGGATCCATCTTCGCTTCTTCCTCGGAGGAGTAGCTCAGCTCAGCTCAGCTCAGCTAGGCGAGGAGGGAGTGTGGCGAGCTCACTCTCACTCACTGCACTCTGCTTGCGTTGCCACTAACAGTGAGCTCTTGGCAGTCTTAAATAACGGCGATGCCGGAGGTGGCGTGATCGCCCGGCTGCTGTGATCACTCCCTGACAGGTGGGGACGGGACAGCCTGCAAGAATACAAGGAGAGGATAAGGTGGTGGAGGGGCCCGCACGTGTGGAAAACTCTGTAGCTGGGACAAGTGCACTTATGGAGGTGCAACGCATCATCGTCATCGATCGTCGGTTCCGGGCAAGCACACGACATTGCCATATGAGTGTGCGTGCGTGCATATCTCTTCCAATCTGGTTGGACACATTGCACTCACTCACTCACTCACTCACTCACTCCCTCAAGAGTCAAGACTCAACCACCACAGGTCCACAACTAAGCTGCTTCAAATGTAATCATAATTTAATTATTTTTTTGATAAATGTCATGGGTGTCTCATAATTAAGTTAAAATGACGATATGACTGCGGTCTCGGGGGCGCCCTAAAGTTTTGCCTCGGTGGCCAGTCAGGTCACGAGTCGCGTTAAAATTCTGTAATATTCTCGGTTCTCCTTTGTGGAACACCCTCTCTGTAGGTCTGGATAGGTTGCTGGTTGTGTATGCCTGCAGGGGTAGTTCTTCATTTTTAGTTTCGTTTCCTGATTTGTTTTGTTTCTGGTTCGAACAACTTTTGTTATGTTATCCTTTGATAGTGGAACCCGACTTCATGTAAAGTCGTTTGTAAAAATAATTGTGATCGGTATTGCGACGGTAGATCATTTTCCTGATCATGGTACATGGTTTCTCGAACAATGTTGAAAAAATAAGGTTTGAGAGCATATCATATGGAAATGGCACAAACATGAGCAACACCAACTATTGCAACAACCAACATCAAGCTCTTTGAAAACCACAAATAAATGCTCGCCCAACGCTGATTCGTGGCCTCTCCCACCATCTTTAATTATGCTAGAAGCCAAGATAACGTTTTAGAATATCGGCGTAAAATATCACACGGATGACAGGGTTTTCCGCTCATTCTAGCAAACTATGCCTCATGCCGTCACATACTCATAGTTACACACTTTAATAAATAATTTAATATTGGCAATGTTGTGGAGCAAAGTAACTTAATTCTAAAAAAATGCAGCTACCGCTGTCACGAGTTCATAAAGTTCAAGATATGTTAAGCAACATTCTAAAGGGAGCTTGTCTAGTAAATCGTGCTCCAAAGTCTTGAAAGGGATTGGGCGACTTTATCTTATAGTACATGGTAAGTATAGAAACTCATGATACTTGAATAAGAATTTTCTTTGATAAGGAGGTACCCCATCTTGTTTTTGGAAAACTTGACACGATATTTTTTCTAAGAAATATGAAGGGATGGAACAAGAACATGGCCACTTGATGACACCGGTGAATATTCATTAAATCACTTCTGATTTTTTCAATCAATATAACGTGACCCTATTATTGATACATGTGTTTAATTATTGTGATGGATCATGATACATAGACTAGTCTGGTTGAGTTGTCCTTGTAGATCACGTTTTTTTGTATGTGACCTTTTGGAAAATTGACAACAACAAAATGTACGGTTCAAGCGGAGGGATACGTGCATTTATAGAAGGATGATGTTCACGAAGTAGAAGAATTGCTTCTCCATTTGGTTTTCCATCCAATATGGAAGAATCATTAGAGGGAGAAAATTGGCAACGAAATTGCTTCAGTGAAGTACGGTTAATCAACTAGCGGAATAAACATGAGCATATAAGCAAAATAAAATTAATAATTGCAGTAAGCTTTTCAAAGACCACACAAGAAACTTTCTAATATGCAGACCCAACACCTGACCATACCCAACGCCTCTCACATCTTCTCATTGTTGGAAGCGAATAAAACTGGCCAGATTGTTTCCAAAGAAAAACTGGACAAAACATTGGTGAAAAAGTCGGAGGCGCCAGTGGAGGCCGCCTGCTGGCCGACGGAGTTGCTGCGCGGGTGTGCAGCTCCCGTGCGCGTGGTGGCCGGTGTTGGCCATTTGGGGGCTCGGTGGTGGCCACAGTGTCACCCTGCATTGCTTGCTGCTCCCTGCGATTTGCGAACGGATCGAACTTCAGGCGAAAACCTTGCGCCGACTTGGTCGGGGCGACGACGGCGGCGCCTCCGGGCGTCGTCCCCTTCTAGATTGCGTCGTTCGTGGAGGGTCGATCCAATCCGACGTGAGCAGCATCTCCGGTTGAAAACCTGAGCTCCTTGGAGCGGGCTGCGGTGACGGACGCGTCGCTACCTTCTTGAAGGCGTCGCATTGGAGTTGTTGGCCCTCACGGTGCAATGGGTTCGCGATGGACGGGCGGGTTGGCGTTGTGGTCGGGGAGGTGGACGTCGTAGCAGGTGGCTTTGGGTGGTGTCCTGGTTCTGTGCGGGCAGCAGGCTCGTCGACCCTGACTGGTTCGGCTTCGGGTGATGCGGAGTTCGTCCTGGTTGCTACGCCGGGGTGGCGGCCCCGGAGCAGGTGGTGTGTGTTTGTGGCGTGGTCGACTTGTGTCGTGTGGGCGGCAGGTCGCCTTGTTTGTTTGGTTTTTCGACCCTGTTTTCCTCATAAACAGGTCATTTGTAAAGTTTGTATGGTTTTTGGACCCGATTTTTCTTATAAACTGGGTCATCCCTTCTATGTATTCGGATGGTGGATACGACCACCTTGACCTAAAAAAAAAGTCACGCCAATAGGGTAAGTGGTTTCCCACCCACTCTCAGAAAATTGGTAAAATCTCTTAATCGTAGATTCTACAAGGTTTAATAAACAAAGGGCAAAGTTCTTGTGCCACTGCGACTCGCTAAAATAATTCAAATGACCACACGCTCTTTGGTTGATTTTCTTGTACATGTCGAGCCGAATCCAGTGAGAATTAACAATTATATTTGTTGTACAACTTTTGAGAATTAGGAAAGTTACCTTCTTATCGTTGAAAAATCTAGTTGTTGAATTACCGTACCCTTATCTACCACAAAAATTAATTAATCTACCCATATTAATTACATATCAAAATGTATTCTTTACTCGATAAAAAATGCAATGGACAAGCACAGGTGCCTATGGTCTTTTGGTATGATGTTACTTGTACTAGGTTATATATATTTTCCCAAAAGCATCATAATCAATGGCCTATTTTGTCCATATGGTGTCATTGTAGAAAAAAATAAACTCCCTACACAATTTTAGATATAATGCCCACATCCTCATGTTAGAATTCAAGACATTTAGATAAAAATCGATTCTAGAGGGAGCTTGTCTAGTAAATCGTGCTATCAAATAATGATAAGGATTGCAAACTTACTTGTTTTCATACTAGTTAAGTATAGAAACACATAGTCCCTGAAATAAATTTACATAAAGACGTACGCAGGGGCCATTTTTTGAAAATATTGAGATGATATTTAGAGATTACACTTACAGTGCCTTTTTATTTGATGATATGACGGGTAAAAGCAGCATATGGTGATATGGCCACTTGCGTTCATTAAATTACTATTAAGAACTGCTCCTCTATAAAATGAGCTCATTCTTTCTAGATGAAATTGATTTGACAGTCATTTTTGTCATGCTCCGTTTAGTTTGCAAAGTCAGCTGATACTCTAGATACTATACAAATTGAGACTACTAATTATTTGGTTATATATAATAGGTGGAGCACGAGGGAGTTATCTCTCCATTTATTGTCATGAAACTAAGAGTATATGCAGCTCATTATTACTGAATCATCTAATAAAAGGGGAAAAGGAAAGCAAGCAAGCACACGAACATCCAAACATTGCAATCAGCGGACAGTGAACCGATAAGAATTTAAAATCAGATGATAATCGTCACCGATCGAGCAGGCGCACGAGCTTGACTAAAACTTGACGAGAAAGATGACGTGGAGATTCTTGATCTGGGCGAAGGTACACGACAACAAAGCAAAGCCCATCCATCTAGATCGATCTTCCTGCTTCATGATGGGATAGGACCAGGAAGTAGGACCAAAATGTACCCTCCAGAGAAAATATCTCCTCCATGCGCTGCACGATTGGTTTATTCCAGTATTTGATTCCATCCTGAACAGTGTACTTAATCATCATATTCTACGGGTCATTTTCTTTTAAGAAAATTTTACATATGAGGTTAAGAAATTACGTGTAGATTTGGCAGCTAATATATAGGTCGAGAACTAGTTAAAAAATTAACAACAAGACCGAGAGGGGAGACGCCACACCGGCTTGTCATTAAGGTAGAAGTGTGACTCAAACCCGTGGCTTGGAGCTTCAGCCTGCCGACCATCTGGCTGCGCTAGTTTTGTCCTGAGCTAGTTGTATGCGGTGGCGTTTCATCTGGGGGCACTCTAAATCTAGTTTAGCTAGGCAATGTGCCTCTTGACTCATTGTTTTTGCACAACTTTGTTTGCCACAAACATATTACCAAAGTATCTTATCCTTATATACATTTGAACATATCTTAGTTAAATTTCAAGAGTATGCATCAATTAATCCTACAAAGCATTGGGTCAATATCAGGTATACACGAAGGACAAGACATAATTGCATACCTCTGATCCAAACTGTAACTTTCTTTTGAATTTTCTATCAGTGAAGTTTTACCGTACATAAAATTACAAAATACTTTTACAAGATATATCAAATGTGCTTTTTAAAATAGAAATGGTAAACCTCATTCCTTATAATTCATTAAGGTAGAAGTATGACTCAAACCCGCGGCTTGGTGCTTCGGCCTGCCGACCATCTGGTTGCACTAGCTTTGTCGTGAACTAGTTTTGTATGCGGCGGTGTTTCATCTGGGGGCACTCTAAATCTAGTTTAGCTAGGCAGTGTTGATGAGTTCGTAGCATAGAAAACAAAAATTTTCCTACGGTGAGAACAAATCAAAAGCCAAGATCTACTCTAGGAGATGCTCGTAACTAGTGGAACATATTCCAAGAGAAACTCACCCTCGAAGACCGTAAGCGTTTGGAGAATAATTCTCGTGGATGATGTAGTCGTTCACTTGCCGATCTCAAGATCGTGAAGATGTGCGCTGCAACGGGCAGCGCCTCCGTACTCGGTCACACGTACGGCTTGATGACG
This sequence comes from Poa annua, assembly GCA_026929855.1. Classification (NCBI taxonomy): domain Eukaryota; kingdom Viridiplantae; phylum Streptophyta; class Magnoliopsida; order Poales; family Poaceae; genus Poa; species Poa annua. The sequence goes on from CM049436.1 coordinate 2,917,942, forward strand.
ACCTCCGTTCCCTCGATCCAGCGGGGCAGCGGAAGTAGTAGAACCACCAAGGAACTCCAACATCACGACGACGTGGTGTGGTGTAGAACTAGACGGCCATGTCTTCGCCAAGCGGATGGCCAGAGGTGGAGCAGCGGGAGGAGGGAGAAAGGATAAAGTGTGTGCTCAAAAGGGAGCTCCCACCCCTCCATATATAGGAGAGGGGTGAGGTTGGGTCGTTGTCCCTAGGGGTGACTCCACCTCTTCCCTCTTGATGTGAGTGGAGCATCCACTCATGCCCACTCATTCTCTTTTAATCTCCACTCAAAAATCCCAAGGGTTTTTCTTTATTAAATAAAACAATTTCATTTCTTTTTAATATTTGTTAATTCTATTAACAAACATTAACACTTACCCCCTTGGTTCATCTGTTAATTCTATTAACAACCATTGTCAACTATTGACAATTAACCCCTTGAACTATTTCAATATTACCCGAAACAATTTCAGTGCTGTCCAAACTTTTCTCCGAAATTCCGTGTCTACCCAAAAGCGTCGACAAACCTTAAGTGTGTCACCCTACGGTTCGTGAATAATGTAGACATGATCGAGACACCTTTCCGATCAATAGTCAACAGCGGGATCTGGAGATCCGTAATGACTCCTACATATTCGACGATGAATCTTGTGATCGTGTGAACCAAAAACGTCATAACCAATTCCTTTTGTCTCGCGATATTTTACTTGTCCGAGATCCGATCGTTGGTATCATCTATATCTTGTTCGGTCTCTTTCCTGACAAGTACTCTTTACTCGTTCTGTGATATGACATCCTTGTGACCTAGTCACGTGCTTGCAAGCGGTGTCGATGTGATATCACCGAGAGGGCCCAGAGTATATCTCTCCGTCATCTGGATGGACAAATCCCACTTCTTGATCCATGAGCCTCAACTAATACTTTCGGAATACCCAACACCACCTTTATAGTCACCCTGTTACGGTGTGACGTTTGATGTCATCAAAGCATTCTTCCGGTGTTAGTGATTGACATGATCTCATGGTCTAAGGATTAGGGTTACTTCGTATGCTCAGTACAACAATATAAACTTAATGACTTGATCGTATTGCTATACTTAATTTGGGTGTGTTCATCATATCATTCTCCTAATGACGTGATCCCGTTATTAACAACATCCAATGTTCATGATCAGGAAACCTTGATCATCAGTTAATCAACGAGCTAGTTAAACGAGAGGCGTTACTAGTAACTCTAATTTGTCATTAGTCACACATGTATTAATGTTTTTGATTAATACAATTCTAGCATGAGAAATAAACATTTATCATAAACATGGAATAAGATAATAACCACTTTATTATTGCCTCTCGGGTATATTCCTTTCAGTCTCCCACTTGCACTAGGGGCAATAATCTGTATTACATTGTAATGACCCTAACGCCCATGGAGTTCCGGTGTTGATCATGATTTGCCCTTGGGAGTTGTTTAGTCAAATGGTCTGCCACATTCAGATCCGTATGTACTTTGCAAATCTTTATATCACCATCCTTGACATGATCACGGATGGAGTGAAAACGGCGCTTGAAATGTTTGGAATTCTTGTGAGACCTTGGTTCTTTAGCATTGGCTATGGCACCATTGTTGTCACAATAGATAACCATCGGATCCGACGCACTTGGAACCACACCTAGTTCGGATATGAACTCCTTCATCCAAACTCCTTCCTGCGCTGCCTCCGAGGCAGCAACATATTCCGCTTCTGTCGAGGATCCCGCCACCACGGGTTGCTTGGAACTCCTCCAGCTTACTGCTCCTCTATTCATAAGAAATATGTACCCAGATTGTGACTTAGAGTCATCCGGATCGGTATTGAAGCTAGCATCGACGTAACATCTTGCGACGATCTCTTCTTCACCGCCATACACGAGAAACATATCCTTAGTCCTTCTTAAGTACTTAGGATATTCTTTACCGCCATCCAGTGTTCCAAACCTGGATCAGATTGGTACCTGCTAGTCAAGCTAATAGCATGTGCCACATCCGGTCTTGTACATAGCATAGCATACATGATAGAGCCTATGGCTGAGGCATAGGGGATCTTGTTCATCAATTCTCTATCTTCCGATGTAGCTGGACTTTGAGTCTGACTCAATGTCTTTCCTTGTAACATAGGTAAGAGCCCTTTCTTACTTTCGTCCATTCTGAACTTCTTCAGAATCTTGTCAAGGTATGTACTTTGCAAAAGCCCAATTAAGCGTCTTGATCTATCTCTATAGATTTTGATGCCTAATATATACAATGCTTCACCGAGGTCCTTCATCGAAAAACTATTGTTCAAATAACCTTTTATACTATTCAAAAATTCTATATCATTTCCAATCAACAATATGTCATCCACATATAGTACTAGAAATGCTACAGAGCTCCCACTCACTTTCTTGTAGATACAAGCTTCTTCATAAGTTTGGACAAATCCAAACCCTTTGATCACCTCATCAAAGCGGAGGTTCCAACTCCGGGATGCTTGCTTCAGTCCATAAATGGATCGCTGAAGTTTGCATACCTTGTCAGCATCCTTAGGATCGACAAAACCTTTGTGTTGCACCATGTACAACTCTTTCTCAATGTGACCATTAAGGAATGCAGTTTTGACATCCATTTGCCAGATTTCGTAATCGAAAAATGCAGCAATTGCTAACATAATCCTAACAGACTTCAGCATCGCTACAGGAGAGAAAGTCTCCTCGTAGTCAATTCCTTGAACTTGTCGAAAACCTTTTGCGACAAGTCGAGCCTTATAGACGGTCACATTACCATCAGCGTCAGTTTTCTTCTTAAAAATCCATTTGTTCTCAACGGCCTTGCGGTCATTGGGTAAGTCCACCAAAGTCCATACTTGGTTTTCGTACATGGATTCCATTTCGGATTTCATGGCTTCTAGCCATTTGTTGGAATCTGAGCCCATCATCGCTTCATAATACGTCGCAGGGTCATCATTATCAACTACCATGACGTTCATGACGGGGTTGCCGTACAGTTCAAGAGTTGTACGCATCCTTGTTGACCTGCGAAGTACGGTAGTATCCTCTTTCGGAGTTTCATGATCTTGATTATTATTAGTTCCCTCTTCATCTGGTGAAGTCAACTCTGGAACAATTTCCGGCGCTGCACTACTCGCCATTCCAAGAAGAGAAGGTTCAATAACCTCGTCGAGTTCTACCTTCCTACTTGAAAGAACATTTCTTAATCCCTAGTGTTTTGTGTGTTAGTTAACAATACTTATGATGTACTAATAGAATGCTAAGTATTTCAGCTTGTATGTGATTTATGTTTATATGCATCAAAGCCAAAAACGCGAAGAAGAAGTGGTTCTTGAATTGTTCCAGGAACCGAAATATTTGAGCCGGAAATTTTCAGGGCCGGAATTTCCGGTTCACCAGAACTTCACAGAAAATGGCTAAGTCAAGTTTGAGAAATGGTTCTGATCTCAACCGGAAATTGTGATCGGAAATTTCCATCTACCGGAAATTCCGATTGCACCCAGAAAACTTCACAGAAAATGGCTAAGTTAAGTTTGAGAAATGGTTCTGATCTCAACCGGAAATTGTGATCGGAAATTTCCATCTACCGGAAATTCCGATTGCACCCAGAAGAGTTCACAGAAACGGCTAAGTCAAGAATTAGAAGTGTTCTGATCTCAACCGGAAATTGTGCTCGGAAATTTCCATTCACCGTAATTTCCGAGTGCACCTTGAAGAACATTGGAGAAAACTGCTAAGGAAAGAAGAGGAATAGGTTCTGACTCCAGCCGGAAAATCCAGTCGGAATTTTCAATTCTCCGGAAATTCCGAGTGACCGGAATTTCCGGTAATGACTTATACCGGAATTTCCGGGTGGTCAACACAGGCAACGGTCAGAATTGGGGAGGGACTATAAATACCCCCTCACTCACTCAAGAACAGCTAGCTCTCAGATTTTCTCTCTCCTACACTTCTTGAAAGCTCAAATCATCAAAATCTCCCAATCCCCCCACCCAAATCTGTTGATCTTTGGAGGATTGGAGGAGAAGGCCTGGATCTACATCTTCACCGAAGCGATTTGCATTTCTTCCCCATTCACTTGGTGGGAAAACCTAGTTCACCATTGTTGTAATTTTGGTGTTGCCTTGACCTTTTGTGGTCCTTGACCTTTTGTGGTCATCTTGAGAGCCCCCAATTAAGTTGTGGGTGTGTGCCTCAAGGAAGGGATTCGATCTCCGCCCTAAAAGGGATCAATAGTAGAAGGTGAACTCGCAACCTTTGTGGTTGAGTTCATCGGAGAAGAAGGTGAGCCTTTGTGGCGTTGCGGCTAACCTGTTGTGGTAGCGCACACCTCTCCAACGAGACGTACACCCTTGGATGGAACTCGGGATTACATCTTCGTCTCCGCGTGCTTCACTTGGTTCCTCTTATCTTTACTCCCTTACTTGCTTGTATTGTACTCTAGTTTACCTTGGTATTGCTTAGCTTGTCATTTAGGTAAATTCACCATAGTTGCATATCTAGAGAATTTACCTTTGTGATTGAGCCTAAATTTGAAAAGACCTAAAATTTGTAATAGCACCTATTCACCCCCCCTCTAGGTGCTGGATTCCCGTTCAATTGGTATTAGAGCCAGGTTCACTTTTAAGGGCTTAACCGCCTAAGTGCAACGATGACGGAATCCGATGCCGAGAGGGCCGCCCGTTAAAAATTAGAGGCGGAGAAGGAGGCGTTAGCCAAAGGGGCAACCATGGCCGATCTCATAGATATGAAATCGTCCTTGGAGGCCCAACTCCTCAAGATGAATGAGATGCTCATGGCACTCTTGAAGTCTAAGGAGCCCGAGGCTACTTCTCCCTCTCCTCCTCCTAAGGAGCACGGTGAGAACTCTAAGGAGTCATCCTCGGATGGGTCCAAAGATGTTCCTCCAAGTGCTTCCCCCGAGAAGGCGGAAAAGGATGAATCACCTAGCTCCTCTAATACCCTCAAAGGAGAGGAATTTCATAATGTTAACCATAATTACTCTCCTAACCCGCCTATCCCTCACCCTCATGTAAACTTTAGAAGTGATCCTTCTAAGCTCAAACCTACTCATTTCTCTCAATGGCAATTTCAAATGAAGTCTCATTTATGTAGTGCCTCCATTGAGCTATGGCGCATCATTGAAGAAGGATTCAAGGCCCATGATCCAACCAACTTGACAAGAAGAGAGGTGGTCGATAGCCAACTCAATGCCACTGCTCTTCACCAACTCCAAATGGCCGTTGGAGAAAAGGACATGCCTCTCAATCAACAATTCTCCACCGCCAAAGAAGTTTGGAATGCTATTTCCGACATCTTCGTCGGCAATGAGAGCATGAAGAAGAACCGGTATGATGCCTTATGCAATGAGGTGGAAGGGTTCTACAAGTTGGATGGAGAGAGTCATGAGGACATGTACCGGAGGTTGGTGTTGATTGCTAACACCTTCAAGAACCTCGGTGCGGTCTACATCAATGACGCTTGGATCAAGAGGAAGTTCGTGACCTCTCTCTTGCCCTTTGAGGAAACGGACTTGAAGACACTCCAAGGGAGATATGACTTCGCGAAGATGACATCCAATGAAGTCATGCAAGATATGACCGCTTACAAGGTGGCGTCCAAGATTGCACAAGATGCAAGAGCAAGAGCCATAGGGATGCACAAGCATGCCTCAATTGCCTTGAAGGCCACCGTTGAAGAAGAGGATGAAGATGAATATGATGATCAAGTCGAGCTATCTAGTGAGACTCTCTGAAGTACTCTCACCCAACACATGGGTCTTGCGGCAAGACCGTTTGGAAGAACCCCAGAAGGGCCAAAGCGAGGATTGACAAGAAGTTCCCCTCCAATGGAGGAAAGCCAATCAACAAGGTGAGGCTTTGCTATAATTGTGATGACAAAAGCCACTTTGTTGTAGATTGCCCATGGGAAAGAAGAGAGGATCATGGAGGGAGGCTCGTGGCCAAGGCGAAGGGCAAGGGGCCCATGCCCATGAAGAAGCCCTACTTCAAGAAGAACCAAAAGATTGTCTTGATAACTCAAGAGCAATATCCCACCGATGATGAAGATAGTTACAAGGAGGATACCCCAACGCAAGTGGCCGCACTAGCCATTTCATCCACACCTCTGTCACTCTTCTCCTCACCAAATGAGAGCCCCATCATCAAGAATGCAAGATGTCTTATTGCAAAGACATCCGAGGTAAAATTGTCCCCTACCTCCATATCCCATGAAATTGATGATGGTATGAGCCTAGAAGTCAAGAAAGAAATTATCGCTTTTGATAAATTCATGACTAACTTGCAAGGAGAAGGAAAGAAACACTTTGGCTCAATTATGAGTCGTATAGGTGAGCTTGAGTTAAAAGGTGAGATTGAGAGAGAGGATGCACACACCAAGGTGTCTCTCCAATCCTCCCTTGAAGATGAACAAGAAGCTCATGCTCTCCTCAAGGAGCAACTTGCTAAGATCACTAAGGATCGTGATCTTTACTTTGCTAAATGTAAAATTGTGCAAAATGAAAAGTCCGAGCTTGTAGTTGCTCATGCTAGACTTTGCGAAGACTTCGAGTCACTTGAAAATACTCACAAGGTATTGACAAGTGATCATGAACGTCTCCTCAAGTCTCGTGATCAACTGCAAACTCGGATATCTACTCTTGAGAAACCTAGTACTTCTACTCCTTTGAATACTAATGCAAATGTTGTCAAGGATAAGGGTAGGGTTTTATTTGTTCCCTCCATGGCAACCGAGCCCAAGACCTCCCTTGATAAAGGTAAGGGGACACTCACTACTCCTCTTCATGAGCGAGTGCCCCACAAGGGTAAGGAAGGTCTAGGCCATGTTGCTAAGGAGAAGAGGAAGATCAAGAAGAAGACCAAGCCCGCACAAGCCAAGAGAGATGACATAGCAAGTGGAAATGCCACAAGGGGCACTCCCACTCGTGATGACTTTGCGGGCATATCTAACCCCAATTATGCTTTATATGTTGATTATTATGGGGATGTCTATGCTAGATACATTGGCCCCTTTGATGGCTATATTGAATATGCTATTTGGGTCCCAAAGACCCTTGTTGCTAACCAAAAGGCACCCATTGCAAAACGGGTACCTAAATCAAAGAATTGACTGTGTGTAAGGCCTTGCTTCCGGAGGATCGAAATGGATAATTGATAGTGGGTGCACTAGTCATATGACCGGAAGCAAGGAGATTGTAACGGAGTTGAAGCCTAATGATGATCAAATGACCGTTACATATGGTGACAATTCAAAGTCTAAGGTAATAGGGCTCGGCAAGGTGGTAGTGGCACCGTATATCACACTTGTGAATGTCTTGCTTGTCGAGTTCCTAGGTTTCAACTTGATCTCGGTCCATTCTTTAACTTGTTTGGGTTATACCGTTGTCTTCGAAAAGGAAATGGTTATCCTTATGCGGAGCAAGTCTCTCAATGTGTCTTTCGTTGGGTACATTGAAAATGGGCTCTATGTGGTTGACTTCTCCGGAGTCACCACTTCCCATGCAATGTGCCTATTCGCTAAGGCGGACTTGGGTTGGCTATGGCATCGCCGACTAGCCCATGTCAACTTGAGGACTTTGCAAAGTCTCCACAAGGGTGGCCATATCCTAGGACTAAAAGACCATGTTTCTTTCTCGAAGGATCGAATGTGTAGGGCTTGTGCTGAAGGAAAAATGCATGACATTCACCATCCAAGCAAGACCATCATTTCATCAACAAGGGTTTTGGAGCTTCTCCATGTTGACCTCTTTGGTCCCATTCCGGAAGCTAGTCTTGGTGGCAAGAAATATTGCTTGGTGATTGTGGATGACTATTCAAGATACACATGGGTTTTCTTCTTCAAGTCGAAGGTGGAGACTCAACAAACTATCATCGACTTCTCCAATGAAGCTCAACGTCAACACAATGTCCCAATCTTGGTGATAAGAAGTGACAATGGTTCCGAGTTCAAGAACTACACTTTGAACGAGTTCCTTAGTGAAGAAGGGATTCATCATCAATATTCCGCTGCTTATACTCCCCAACAAAATGATGTAGCCGAAAGGAAGAACCGCACACTTATTGAGATGGCAAGATCGATGATGGCCGAGTTCAAGTCTCCTCACAAATTTTGGGCCGAAGCCGTCAACACCGCTTGCCATTCATCCAACCGGCTCTTCTTTCGCAAAGGACTCATGAAGACACCTTATGAAGTGCTTACCGGGAACAAGCCCAACATCTCTTACTTCCGAGTTTTTGGTTGTAAGTGTTTCTATCTCATCAAAGGTGTTCGTTTAGTCAAGTTTGATTCTAAGTCTCTTGAAGGGACTTTTGTTGGTTACGGTGCCGAATCCCATACTTATAGAGTCTATGACAAGGCCTCACGCATTATTATAGAAACTTGTAGTGTGGTATTCGATGAGAATGACGGCTCCCTTGTGGAGCAAAGTGGTGTTTCCGATGTAGCTGATGATCAACCTCAAGATGCTATCCGAAGGATGGGGTTGGGATTCCACCGCCCCGTCGAAATCTATCATGAGGTCGATCAACAAGGATCAAGCTCTACACAAGTGGTGGCGACCCCAACACAAGAAACACGCAACAACAACACCGTGCCCAACACGCCCAGCCAAGAAGAAGCACAAGATCCTCCAGCTGCTCCAGGAATTTCCGGAGGGCCGGAAAATCCGGTTCAAACTGGAGTCGGAAATTCCGGTGACTCAGAATTTCCGGTCCATACTGAACCCGGAATATCCGGTCCTGCTAACATTCCCGGTGGCAGCTTGCAGCAAGGCCAAGATCAACCTACTCCCCCACCTCTGGACGTCAGTCCAATGGTTGATCAAGGCCATCAATTCAGTCAAGGCGGAGACATGAATGATCAAGATGATCAAGCGATCCCTCTCACCACTAGGAGGGAAATCGAGATCCGCCGCTTGAATAGGGTTGGCACCTCACAAGAATTAAGAGGTCTATCTCTTGACAAGGTGCTTGGTGATGTGAGAAGCAAGGTCTCTACCCGAAGACAACTTGCAAGCTTTAGTGAACATCAAGCTCACATCTCCATGGTGGAACCCAAGAAGGTCTTTGAAGCTCTTGAAGATAAAGATTGGCTTGATGCTATGCATGAAGAGCTCAACAACTTCGAGCGCAACAAGGTGTGGAAGTTGGTGGAAAGACCCAAAGATTGCCGCAATGTTATCGGCACCAAGTGGATATTCAAGAACAAGCAAGATGAACATGGCATGGTGGTGAGGAACAAGGCAAGATTGGTGGCTCAAGGTTACTCCCAAATTGAAGGCATTGACTTTGGAGAAACCTACGTGCCCGTGGCTCGACTTGAGTCAATTCGTATTCTTCTTGCCTATGCCTCTCATCATAACTTTAAGTTGCAACAAATGGATGTTAAATCCGCTTTTCTTAATGGTCCACTAAATGAACTTGTTTATGTTAAGCAACCACCGGGGTTTGAAGACCTCAAGTATCCGAACCATGTCTACAAGTTAGATAAGGCACTCTATGGCCTTAAACAAGCCCCACGTGCGTGGTACGAGCACCTTAGAGAACTACTTGTAGACCGTGGGTTCCAAGTTGGGGAAATCGACCCCACCATTTTCACTAAGAAAGTAAATGGAGAGCTTTTCATTTGTCAATTATATGTGGATCTCTTCTTTACCTTTGTGCATCTAGACCGGATATAGTCCTAGCCGTAGGAGTGTGTGCAAGATATCAAGCGGCTCCTAAAGAAAGCCATGATATGGCGGTCAAGAGAATCTTTAGATATTTGGCTTATACCCCAACCTTTGGATTGTGGTACCCCAAGGATGCACATTTCTCATTATGTGGGTACACGGATTCCGATTGGGCGGGAGATCAAGATTATAGGAAGTGTCGGGGGGCTGCCCCCCGGGTAGGGCAGAACCCGGTACAGATCAGCAGTATGGCAACAGTAATTGACCTATGGGCGCGAGCAAGGGTCATCCTATGGTGCACCGAAGGGGCAACTTGATCTTTCGAAGGTGGTTGGGCCAAAGGTGTCTCTTGGAGGCCGCAAGGGTCATCCCTGGGAGCTATAAATAGCCCCCCAGGCCGTAAGGGAGGCATAAGCACCAGCGGATGGTTCCTCTAAGAACTAGCTTCTCGAAGATGTCTTTGGTGACAGCCTAAGACATCTTCGGGAGGCTAGGCCTAGAGATACTCATCCTAAGCTGCACTCCGGAGCAGGGGTGGAACTCGGATGTAACCGGGAAGGATCTCGGGCCTCTCGGTATGTCGGAGTCCCCCGGTAAGATCCCGGGTAGAGGAGAACCCGGATAAACCGGATAGGCTCCCCGGGTAAATACTAATCGACTTACTTATCTCGGTCCTGGCAAGCTATCTTTGATGTGCAGGAAGGGCATGCCGAACTGAACAAGGAGGAGACCGACATGGGGGCATGTCGGTTGGAAGTCAGAGATCTGGTGCAGGCTTTTCCGCCTGACACGGGGGGAAGTCCCATTCCTCCTGACACGGAAGTATGGTCACCTCCCGCCTGACACGGGAGCGTGTCAGCCGGTACGATGACGCTACGACAAGATCGGACATGCCTAGCCCGGCAATCCGGAAAAGGCTACTAGGCATGGGCGAAGACATGTCTTGTCTCTGACAAGGGGACAATGATGATCCAGGACGGCGCCTGCAGTCCTTGCCGGAATGATGACGGCAGGGCTATACCGGATATCACGGCGGCTAGGTCGCACTAGCCGGTGTCGACATAACCGTTAGCCCTGTCTGGTGGGACCGTGCCGGATTAGGGTTTCCGGCCCTTCCGGTCGGAACTCTATAAAAGGCGCCATAACTGCTTCGGTGAAGAGAGGACCAACTTGAGGGCCAAAACTATAGTCTCATTTACTCCTAGAGCAGTTACTCCCTCCTCCTTCCTAGTTCATCTAGCTCATCTAGTTCATCTAGTTCCTCACCCGAAGAGCTCAAGGAGCATGTTGTAGATCTGGTGCCATACTTATATTGAGAGGAAAGGCAGGAGTAGGGGTGTTACCTCCTCACGAGGGCCCCGAACCTGGGTACATCGTGTGTGTGACTTTGCCTTCGTGCATTTGTTTGGATTTGTTAGATCTTCGTGTGTGTTCTTCGGTGATCTTGAGTATTCCGGCATCTCCTACCGTGTGAGCTCTCTAGCTCGCTAGCCCTCCCCGGATCTACCGGCGTCCATCAGCCCCACACTTTAGCCATCCTATGGCATCTGCCGTGACACCACCACGACAGTTGGCGCCCACCGTGGGGCAGGTAGAGGCGCTGGCTGGTGTACACATCCGGACGGGTTCCACCGTTCGCTCCGGCATCCGAGTTCTCTCCGGCCTGGTTGTCAGGCTGGGCGAGATGGATTTCGTCAGCGACAATGCCGGTTGCTTCTGGAACAAGCCCTTTCCGTCGAACGGATGCCTCATCGACTTCGGCGTCTTCACCTCCTACGTCGCCACCGAGGTCATCTGCAGCTATCCGGACGTTGTCCTGGAGGCTGAGGATCCCCCATGATCCGCGCCACCCGGGATCAGCGTAGCGATCGCCCCGCGGGCTGTGTCGCGGTCATGATGGTCGGGGTAACCGAGGAGGTGTTCCAGGACGCTCCCGACGGAGATGCCGGTAGTGGCCGAGTTCGGTTGGCAAAACCTCCGCAGGAGAGGGGTGCTGCCCGAGATGGCGATCCCCAGCCGTCCCAACCTCGTCGCCGCCCGGATCCCCTCTCGGGTCTGGTCGCCAAGTTGGCTGTCCCTTTGACAGTTGACGTTGATACCCAAGTCACATCGGCTGATTTGGATGAGCAGCGCAGGTTACTGCTCGCGGAGGCCCAAGAGATCGCCGAGATCCGGCGTGAGCTTAGTGCTAGTCTCCGTGAGTACAATGCAGCTCACGGGTTCCCTAGGATAGATTCCCGGGACAAGCGCATTGCTGATCTGCGCAAGAAAGGCAGGATGGTGAATGATGAGTTGGCGGGTGGCGCAGCGCCTAGCCATAGCAGGTCGGGTAGTATGATCTCGGCAGAGAAACCTGTGTACAGCTCACCTGCCAAAACTCTTAGGGCTGCCGAGGCAGCTATGGCTGAGTTGGCCGGGCTATCCGGGAAAGCTCTGCGCAAGCAACAAGAGCGGGTCAACGAGTTAGTCGTAGAGGCTAACCGGCAAAACAAAGCCTTCAAGAAGAAGAACCCGGGTGCTGGGTCCCAGGTATAGTCGGCTAGGGCCGAGAGCAACAAATCAGGCGGACAGGCTTCGTCTCCGCATCCGAGTCGGAGCAAGAGCAAAAGCCGGAGCCGGAGCCGAGGTTCCGGGAGAAACAAGCAATTGCAGACATACGACCCGACCTTTGCCGGAGTTCAGCAAGCCGGACAGAACAATCTCGGTCAGGCTCAGGGTAGCCATGGTGGTGGTAACCGGGGTGTAGGAAACAATGTCTCGGCTAGCCGTGGTAATCCACCCCGGAATCCGCCACAAAGTCAGGGAAACCGGCAGAGAGAGGCCGCTTCTGTCCCACAGCAAGCCATAGTTCCTGTGGTTAACAGACATGACGATGGCAACTCGAGGTTGCAGCAACTCGGATACCAGCCTAACGAGAATCCCTTGGGATCTCGAATAGGAACCCAATAGCTAGATCCAGCTGATGCCCGGATCAGGCTCGACCGGATTCACCAATCCGAGTTGGTTGAAGAGCAAGGCCCTCCGGGACCTGCTTGCTTCGGACCTCGGATCATGCGGGAGCCGGCTGTGCGAAATTTTCAGCTCAACCGGGGTGCCAAGACCTATGACGGCAGCTCGAAGCCGGAGGATTGGTTAACCGACTATGTAACTGCAGTGAGCATAGCTGGTGGAAACAGACGCTGGGCGGTACGATATGTGCCGCAGATGTTGGAAGGACCTGCCAGGATCTGGCTAAATAACTTGAGGACTGGCAGCATAGACTGTTGGTTGGATTTCGAGGAGGCCTTCATCAGCAACTTCACCAGCACATACAAGAGGCCCAACCGACCTCAGCAGCTTGCCATCTGCAGGCAGAGGAGCAATGAAACTGACCGAGAGTACCTTACTCGGTGGAGCAACATTCGCAATTCTTGCGAAGGAGTTGTCGAGGCACAGGCCACATATAGTGGTTTGCGCAAGGATGCCGGCATGGCTCTATGCTTTGGCAAAAGCTGCAAAGGAAGATGCCGACAACCTTGGTAGAAACCATGCGCATCGCCGACACCTACACGCTTGGAGATCCCACGCAACCTCTGGTGGATGTCGGAGACTCCAACAGGAGGAATGCGGGAAATCAGCGCTCGGGGTCGAGCAGAAGCCATGATCGCCACGATTTCGGCCAGAAGAGGAACCAGCCCGAGTTCCACTATGACTCGCAGCACGTTGCAGCGGTTGGCCGAGATCAGGGGGATGCCGAAAATAATCAGCGGCAGAAAGTGACTGGCCCGGCTTGGGGTCAGAGCCAGGAAGTACAGAAAACTTGGGTGGATCAAAAGAAGCCCCTGATGTATGAAGAGATGCTGAACAAGGCATGCTGCTACCATACGTTGGAATCCAACAAGCCTGCGAACCACTCTACCCGGCAATGCAGCTGGTACCAGCGCACGTTGCAGGAGGGCAGCGCGGGGGCTACTCGGCCGAATGCTCCGGCATCACGGCCCAACATTCCGAGACCCCCTCCACCACTATCCGGTGCCAATGCAGTCCGGATTAGTCAATCCACCCAGGGACCCCCTCCCAGACTAGTGAATATGGTGCACACCAGGAATGACAATGGTGCTGGTCCGAGTAACCAATCCGGACACCAGCAGGGCAACTACCGGGAGGCACATCAGAGTTATGTGGTCTTCGTGACCGAGCCTACTGACCGGAAGAGTGTGCGACAGCGTGCTCTGGAAGTAAATGCTGTGATCCCGACGGTGCCCAAGTTCCTGCACGGGTCCGAGATGGAGATCACCTGGAGTCGGAAGGATCATCCCCGGGTTATGCCCAAGCCTGGTGGCTATGCTCTGGTGGTGGACCCGACCTTTGTCGGACCAAGCCTCAACGTTCGCTTCAGCTGGGTTCTAATTGACAATGGCAGTGCCATTAACATTATGTACAAGGATACCATGCTGAAGCTGGGGGTGTCCATGAACACGCTGCTCCCAACCGAGACCACCTTTCACGGCATTGTGCCCGGAGTCTCCTGCTCCCCTATGGGCAAAATTTGGGTTGAGGTATTATTTGGAACCCGGGAGAACTGCCGGACTGAAAGCTTGGAGTTCGAGGTCGTAGATCTCGAAAGTCCCTACCATGCACTCATTGGTAGGCCGGCACTGGCCAAATTCATGATCTCCACTCACATGGGGTACCTGAAAATGAAGATGTCGGGTCCAAATGGAGTGATCACCATCGCGGGAGACCACAAGCGCTCTATGGACTGTGCATCGGCCGGCTCAAACTTAGCCGAGTCCCTGGTCATTGCTGAGGAGAAGAAGAGAATTCAGCAAGTGGTTGCACTGGCCAAGACCTCGCAACTCGGCATACCCGGGATGGTGAACCCGGAGCAGAATGCCTCATTCCAGGCACCAAAGGAGACCAAGAAGGTGGGAGTTGACCCCAGCAACCCGGAGCGCCAGGTCATCATTGGCAGCAACCTGGACAGCAAATAGGAAGGCGAGCTCGTCGACTTCCTCCGTGAGAATCGGGATGCTTTTGCGTGGTCGAATGACGATCTGCAAGGCGTTCCGAGGGAGTTGGCTGAGCACTCACTATTCGTCAGGCCTGACGCGAAGCCGGTGAAGCAACCGACTAGGCGCCTCTCGGATGAGAGAAGAGCTGCTATCATGGAACATCTCGAAGTACTTCTGGCTGCCGGATTCGTGATGGAAGTGCTGCATCCGGATTGGATATCGAATCCAGTCCTGGTAGAGAAGAAGAAAGATGATCCCCTCCTGCTTAAGGTGTGGCGCATGTGCATCGACTTCACCAACCTCAACAAGGCATGCCCGAAAGATCCGTTTCCACTTCCCCAGATAGATCAAGTGATCGATTCCACTGGCGGGAGTGAAATTTTGACTTTTTTAGATGCCTATGCTGGTTTCCACCAGATACCTTTGAATCCGGATGATCAATTGAAAACTGCCTTTATTACCCCGTATGGGGCTTATTGCTATCGTGTCATGACTTTTGGTTTGAGAAATGCTGGTGCTACATACCAGAGATGCATGCAAAAATGTTTACATGACCAGATAGGCCGGAATGCCGAAGTCTATGTCGATGACATAGTCATAAAAACAAAAGAGAAATCCTCTCGATCTGAGGGAGACATTTAAAAATTTAAGGAGATTCCGGATGAAGTTGAATCCGGACAAATGTACATTCGGTGTTCCGGCAGACAAGCTACTCGGTTTCCTCATATCAAGCCGGGGGATTGAGGTCAACCCGGGTAAGATACGTGCAATCGAAAGCATGAAGTTACCAGTGCGTCTCAAAGATGTGCAGAAGTTTACAGGCTGTCTGGCATCCCTAAGTCGGTTTGTGAGCCGACTAGGAGAAAAAGCCTTGCCCTTGTATCAATTGATGAAGAAGAGCAAAACATTTGTATGGACCCCGCAGGCTGATGCGGCATTCAATGATTTGAAAAAGATGCTCTCAACAGCACCAGTGTTGGCATCCCCATTATCCAAGGAGCCTATGCTGCTGTACATAGCTGCCACTAACCGGGCAATAAGTGTAGCCATCGTAGTGGAAAGAGAAGAAGGGGATAAACTGATACAGAGGCCGGTGTACTATCTGAGCGAGGTGATCTCGACATCCAAACAGAACTACCCACACTATAAGAAGATGGCGTACAGGGTATACTTGGCAGTCACCAAGCTCAAGCACTATTTCCAAGAACACCCGATCACGGTGGTATGCGAAGCTCCCCTCGCCGAGATCATCGGCTGTAAGGATGCTAGCGGCCGAGTTGCCAAATGGGCCATCCAGTTGTCTCCGTACGCTCCGGCATACGAGAGACGCGACGCCATTAAGTCGCAGCCGCTGCTGGACTTCTTGGTGGACTGGGCCGAGATGCAGTATGAACCTCCCATTCCCGACTACAACTTCTGGAGAATGCATTTCGATGGTTCCAAGGCCAAGATCGGATTGGGTGCCGGAGTAGTCCTCACCTCACCGAAACAAGATGTGCTGAAGTATGTACTGCAAATTCACTTCCGGGCATCTAACAATGTTGCCGAGTACGAGGCTTTGGTTCATGGACTGAATGTCGCCAAGGAAATCGGTATCCGCCGGATAGAGTGTTTCGGTGATTCCGACCTCGTGGTGCAGCAGGTATCGGGGAACTGGGATGCAATTGACGCCAACATGGCCTTATATCGGTTCCATGTGCAGAACATATCCGGATTTTTCGAGGGCTGCGAATTCAAGCACATACCCAGAGGGGAAAACGAAGCAGCAGATGTATTGTCCAAGCTAGGGTCATCCCGGGATGCCATCCCACCCGGCATCGCTCTCGAACATCTGAGGAAGCCGTCTATCCAGCCCTCACCTGAGTCGGATTCTATCTTCATCCCCAAGGAACCAGGTTCGGAAGCCGTACCTATGGAGGTGGAAGTCGGGAGCACTGCATTGAACCCGGGGACTGCACCACAGAGCTCGGAGACGGCAAACGGCATGTCTATGGAGGTGATGTCAGCAGAGCCAATGGACATAGATGCTCCTGTGTTCCCGGTTCGACCTGTCCCGGGATGGGCACAACCCATCATGGCATACATATCGGATGGAACCCTCCCGGAGAACAAGGTGGAAGCCCGGCAGATACTGCGAAGATCCAAGGCATACACCATCATCAATCAAGAG
This sequence comes from Poa annua, assembly GCA_026929855.1. NCBI lineage: Eukaryota > Viridiplantae > Streptophyta > Magnoliopsida > Poales > Poaceae > Poa > Poa annua. The sequence goes on from CM049436.1 coordinate 2,934,833, forward strand.
CTGTACAAGAGAAGTGTCATCGAAGTGCTCCAGAGATGTGTGGAGCCTGAGGAGGGCCAAGAGATGCTGTTGGAAATACACCAGGGAGAATGTGGACATCATGCATCATCTCGGGCGCTGGTGGCGAAAGTATTCCGGCATGGGTTCTATTGGCTCACCGCCTTGCAGCAAGCAGAGGACATTGTCCGAAAATGTGGATGGTGCCAGAGGTTTGCCCACAGAATACATATGCCGGCATCAGCACTGAAAACTATCCCCATCACTTGGCCATTTGCTGTATGGTGCTTGGACATGGTCGGACAATTCAAGCCGGCAAGGGGTAATATGACACACATGCTGGTCATGGTGGACAAGTTTACCAAATGGATAGAGGTCAAACCAATCCGGAAATGTGACGGACACACCTCGGTCCAATTCTTGAAGGACATCATCTTGAGATACGGGTACCCGCATAGCATCATCACAGATAATGGTACCAACTTTGCTGTGGGGGAATTTGCTCAGTTCTGTGCGGAGAAAAGAATCCGGTTGGATGTGGCATCAGTAGCCCACCCGGAAGCAAACGGGCAAGTCGAGAGAGCAAATGCCTTGGTCTTGGCCGGCATCAAAGCCCGCCTGATCGAGCCACTGTTGAGAACTCCGGGATGTTGGATAGAGGAGATACCGGCAGTGTTGTGGGGTCTCCGGACCACACCGAATAGATCTACCGGGTATACGCCATTCTTCATGGTGTATGGTGCCGAAGTGGTGCTTCCAACCGACATACAGTATGATGCACCAAGGGTGACAATGTTCACCGAGACCGAGGCAAAGGAAGCCCGGGAGGATGATATTGACTTGCTCGAGGAAGCAAGGGAATTGGCATTGTCTCGGTCGGCAATTTATCAACAGAACCTCCGTCGCTATCATAGCCGGAAGGTGCATCCCAGAGTATTCCAAGAAGGGGATCTCGTGCTAAGGCTCATCCAACGCACAGCCGGGATGCATAAACTCTCACCTCCGTGGGAGGGTCCTTTTGTTGTAAGCAAGGCATTGCACAATGATTCTTATTACCTTGTAGATGCACATGAAGCTATAAAAGGTGTAATGGACAAAGCTGGTGAGGAGACCAAGCGACCATGGAATGTAGCCTTGCTTCGTCCCTTTTACACTTAAAGGGCGCAATGTATGTATCTCGGTTTTTTATCAATGAAACTTCGGCACCCCGAGGTGTTACTCGGGGACTGCCTGGCCAAAATGTGTTATTTATCCTGACTTGCATGTCGGCATCCTCGGGAGGAACCCGGGGACTGCCTATTTTTGTTGTCCTTTGGTTTTTGCTATTCATTTGTTCTGTGCATGTCGGCAACCCTGGGAGGAACCCGGGGACTGCCTTGTACTTATTTTTGTTTAGTATATGCCGGACAAGTTCTGAATTCGGTTTCTAAGTCGGAGTAATGTATGTCATGTGAAATAATCTTGTGACTCGACTGACGAACGCCGAAATGGTAGTCAAGAGCAAAGAGCATCAAATGTGGGAAACACGAAAACGAACTCGGGGACTCGGAATAGGAACTTTTCCGGCATATGCGTCTTACTTATCCGGTTGTTTTTCATTATTATTATGTCGGGAATTTAACAACTGGAACTTAGATATTCATAAGTAATGTATACCGTAAACGGAATTTTGTGACTCGACTGTCGAACACCGAAATGGTAGACAAGAGCAGAAATTGCCTAACTACGGCAAGCCTGAAAATGAACTCGGGGACTCGTAGCAAAATAAACCGGCATAACTTGTCTTGCATAGGAAGGATTAGGGTACGAATTAAAAGTATATTACAGCTGAACCCGACATCCCGGGGATTTAATGTTTCTACAATTAAGAATTTTTCAGGCCAAACATGGTCATTTAGCAGCACAGTCAAGGAGCAGTAGGAGAAGCTGGCTTCTCGGATTGATCAGCAGAAGGAGCGACGATGACGGTCTCCTCCGCACTGGCGGTGGTATCCGGAGCGGCCACAGTCACCTCGGCCTGAGGGATCTCGGGTGGCGGGGGAGCGGCTGCATCCCGGGAAGCCACGGTCTCGGTGGCTGCGCCTGTCTCGGCGTCATCAGCCTCCGGGATCTCGGCGTCCACGTCACTGGTATCCCCCGTCTCACCGTCATCTTCATAGTCTGACTCGGAGTCATAAAGCAATGAGGCTCGTGATGAAGGCGCCGGGGTCCGCCCAGCCGGCGAGGCGATGAGCAGTCTCTTGGCGCAGCTGAATCTTGGCCGGGTTGGTGTACCACTCCGAGACGACGCGTAGGCTCTTGATCACTTCGAGATCGAGCCCCTCGTACCAGCTCAGCACATGCTTCAACGCTTGATCGGCACCAGCGCGAGCACCAGACCGTTTCCAGGCGTGAAGCCGGTTACCGGCGTCCTGGAGCGCGGTGGCCAGTTCGGTGACCGAGAGGTTGCCAGTAACACCAGGCCATAGGGCACCATGTGCATGGACGGCCGCGCTAAGGAGCTCGGTGCCGATCGACCGGAGAGGTACCATCCGGGCCATCAAGGCGATGAGATGGTCGTCGATCTCCCATGAGTCCGAGACAGGACCCTTTCCGGCTCGCTTCTCCCGGGCAGCAGCGATCGCGAGGTTAGCGGCTTCTCGGGAATGCTCGAAGTGTCCTTTAGAAAGGAGAACTGTCACATGGACAAGCCATGAGGCGATATCGGCAAAAAGAGGAAGACGAAAAAAGAGAACTCGGTGCACTTACTGTTCATATCCCGGTTTAGACCGGTGAGCTCGGTCAGCCAAACATCTTGCTTCGACCGGAGAAGGGCCAACTCGGTCTCGGCAAGGTGTGCGCGCGCCTCGGATTGGTCCAAGGTGTCCTTCTGCTTCTTGGTAGCGTCCACAAAACGCGTCTTTAAGTCTGCAGCAATGGACTTGGCCTTCTCCAGCTCGGCGTTTAGCCGCGCGATCTCTGATTGAGCGTCAGATAAGGCAGATTTTTGATCCACCGAGATCTTTCGCGCAGCGTCCCGCTCATCCCGAAGTCGCCCCTCTGACCTCTTGGACTGAACGAAGTCAGCAAGAAGCCGGTGGAAGATACTGCTGCGTTTTTTGCTGCAGTCCTGTAATCAGTGTTTATCCGATATCAGTCTCGGGGACTTCAGCGGAGAAGATAACAAGGCATTTATGCGAGATCCACAGTTATGAACCAACTCGGTGGAAAGGATCTCTGGCGCTGGGAAGTGATTTTTTCAGATTAGAGCCTAGTGATCAGCTACTCGGTGGAGTCTAGAGCACTAAGCACTAATCTCGGGGACTAGTGAGGATAGAAGAATAAAACTTAGTAAGGGTAGAAGAAAGAAACTTACATCAACAACCCGGTTAACGTCCAGGACGGCCACCTGGAGAGCGTGCAAGGCTTGAGCGTTGCGGCTCGGGCCAACAGCGTGCAAGTCTCCCACAATCTCGGAGGCGTCGGCAGCAATCCAGGCTTGGTTGTAATCTTCAACAACACGTAAGCCGGTTGCAGTGGATGCACTCGTCGCGGCAACCTCCCGAGATCCTGAGGACACAAAGGTGCTTACGGACGCTCGCAGGGCCTGCAAGGCAGCTGTGGGGATCTCGACAGGAGGTGGAGGTAGCCCGGAAAACTTACCCGAGGTAGAAGAACCCTTGGTTAGGGCCAAGTCCTGGGTTGAGGACTTCGGAGGAGCGCTGGGCTTAGCAGGGGCAGTCTTCTGCCCGGAGGCCTGGCTGCCCGACTTCCTGGCTGGAAGATCAGGTTGCCGGGAAGGAGGGGGTGTCGGCTGCTTCGGCGGCGGGGTTTTGCGTGGAGCTAGCCGGGTAGGGGCACGCGGTACAACCTGCCGCGGAGGACTCGGCATATCAGCATCCGGCGTATCCGGAAGGACGACGTCCTCGGTCGCCGCAGTAGGCTGTGCCGGGACCTCGGTCGCCCCGGGATGGACACCCGGAGTCCCAGCACCGGTAGAGGCGCGAGGAGTCGCGACTTCGGTCAGCACAGGACCGGATTCAGGATGATCGGTGTCCTGCGCTCGACGCCGAGTTGGAGAAGGGGCAGCCCGGGATGGACTAGGAGATCGGGACCCCGGAGGACGGGAACCCGCGGACGGCGGAACGTCGAGAGCCGCTTTGTAAATAGACATGTCAGAAAGGATCTCGGGAGAAACCGAAATAGAATAGCTCGAGGCGAAAAGGTCATACCCGGAAGACACGGTGGGAGGACCTCTCCTCCGCCGGGGAGCCTTGTCGCCCGGCTGCTTGGTGGTCTTGCTCTTCTTGGCGGCGGCACCCGACCCACCGGCATGGGCGGTCTCGGATCCCGCACGTTTGCGGGTCTCGGCGCGCTTCGTCGCGGCTACAGGCCCCGGAACCACTGGCAGGGCGTATCGGAGAGGACGGGCATCAATTATATCAAGTATTTGACATTCATCGTCATCATCTTCGTCAGTATCAACTTGGATAGCCTCTTGAGCTGAAGGCTTACCCGGAGCGGCAGCGCGGGCTAGAGGAATCGAGAGGTGATCCTCGCCGTCGGGATCCTCGGCCGGCATCTTCCTCTGCACCGGGAAGTCCTCCGTGAAATTGCCTTCGGCATGCATCGCGTCTTCTTCTATCTGTCGCTCGAACAACTACAGCAAGAAGAGGAAATCAATACATAACGGGTATGTCGGTTTCCTGCGGAACCCGGGTAAATACGGAACTCGGCGAAAAGCAAGCACAAGCACCTCCTCCAGTGGTTTCTTGCGGGTACCGGCGCATAGTCCCCACTTCCAATCCTCCGGCATCTTCGTTCGAGCGATAGCTCGAACGCGGCGCCAAACCGCGGCTTTGTCCAGTGGAAAGATACTGGTCCGGGTGGGATCATATAACCCACTCATGTGGCATATCTTGTGTGCTCGGGATTGGAGAGGGCAAACTCGGCGGTTGATGAAGCAGCGCAGGAGGTCATCGGACCTCAAGTCGGCCACGAGGACTCTTAGGACGTCGTTCATGCTTTCGACCTCCTCGGAGTCTGGGAGCTTGTTCCAGAGCTCGAACTCGCGGGGAGGACCCATGACGAACTCGGGGAGGTTAATGAAATCCGGAGCGGAGGAACTTGGAGAGTCTCCCGAGGCCTCCCGGTTCCTCACATAGAAGAAGCTCCGTTGCCACTTCCGGCAGGATTCCAGTCCCTGAACTTTGGGGAATCCGGACTCGCTCCGGGGAATGATGGTCGCCGCCCCGCAGTCGACGAGATCTTTGACCTTCTTGTCCGGGTTGGGGATGACCTGCCGGCGGAGAAGGAAGTATTTCGCCCAAAGTTCCACAAACGGCCAGATGCCGAGATACCCTTCCGCGTACGTAGCGAAGCAGGAGAGCATCATAATGGCGTTGGCAGGGAGATGGTGCGGTTGAAGGTCGTAGGTGTCGAGTAAGTCGCGAAAGAATGGGCTAGCCGGGAGCCCGAACCCACGCTCGAAGTGCGTGAGGAACACTACGCGCTCCCCGGGTTGGGGTTCCGGCTCAACCTCACCCCTCGGAAGTCGGCTCTCGACCTGTGGCGGGATTCGGTGTGTCCGGTATAGCCAATCGTGATCCCCCTGATGGGTCTCGGAGCCGTCCCAGCATCCTCTGATACTCTCGTCACCCATCTCGGAGGGCCCGGAAGACATATCAGAGCCACTCTGCAGGCGAAGTACCAGTTAGCCGGGTTAGTATGTCGGTAACGGAAGACCCCGGGTTAGAAACTGCTACTGCCAACCGGGTTCCTAGCAAACGAATCTACCGCAGTTTGAACAAATGGGATTTAATCGAGGCAAAAATACTAGTTCAACGTGCAAAGTTTGGGCAGTAGGGATGAAGGCAAGGGCAGAGCAAACATCGCCATCTGCGGCGCACGGCCCAGACAGATCCTACTCAATGCGTTAAGGTAAAGGTCTACCGAGCCAAATCAGTGGGTAGTTCGTGGAGGTTCGGAAGAACTCACGAGCAAAACGCGAAACGTCGCCGTGATTAAAGAACTTCACCGGAGGGAATGGAGGCACTCACCGGAGGAGAAGGTGGCACCGGGGCGCGGGAATGTCACGGACCGATGGTGGAGGCGGAGAGCTCCGGCGGCGGGTTGCGGCAGCGGTGCTCGGGCTTCGGGCGCGACGGCGGCGGAGCGCTCGGGGCAGTTGCGAGGAAAGAGGGAAGTGGGGGAAGAAGAAGAAGGGACTGTTCCGATCCCCTATTTATGGGGAGCTCCGGAACGGTTCCCGACTTTCCCGCCCACGATCTCTCAAATCGTGGGTGGGATCGGGCTGTGCCGAATCCGACACGTGGCTGCACACGGAGCAATCCTCGCTGCCACACCGCGGGCCACACGGACCCAACGGTTGGGCTTCGGATCGAGTACGGATCCCGGCTCGCGAACCCGAGCAGCACCACATTAAGTCAAGAAGCACTCGAGTGTCTTTCTGTGATGACAAGACCCCGGGTGGGACCCCCTTGCAGAGGAGCATTGTCCGGCATGGGAAGCGAGGTGCATGTCGTCTTGCCGACATCTGGATGGGAATCTAGAGATCCCAAGTCCTATTCCCCGGATGGGTCTTCCCGGGCGAACGGATCTCGGGAGAGGAGGATGTCGGTGAAAGTCATCCCGCTCCCAAGGACGAAAGTTGTTTTTGGCTTCTTGGTTGATTTTCTTCGTAAAGCTGATCCCGCACATCGTCTTAAGTCGCTGCACAACACCAGCTTCGGGGACTAGTGTCGGGGGGCTGCCCCCTGGGTAGGGCAGAACCCGGTACAGATCAGCAGTATGGCAACAGTAATTGACCTATGGGCGCGAGCAAGGGTCATCCTATGGTGCACCGAAGGGGCAACTTGATCTTTCGAAGGTGGTTGGGCCCAAGGTGTCTCTTGGAGGCCGCAAGGGTCATCCCTGGGAGCTATAAATAGCCCCCCAGGCCGTAAGGGAGGCATAAGCACCAGCGAATGGTTCCTCTAAGAACTAGCTTCTCGAAGATGTCTTTGGTGACAGCCTAAGACATCTTCGGGAGGCTAGGCCTAGAGATACTCATCCTAAGCTGCACTCCGGAGCAGGGGTGGAACTCGGATGTAACCTGGAAGGATCTCGGGCCTCTCGGTATGTCGGAGTCCCCCGGTAAGATCCCGGGTAGAGGAGAACCCGGATAAACCGGATAGGCTCCCCGGGTAAATACTAATCGACTTACTTATCTCGGTCCTGGCAAGCTATCTTTGATGTGCAGGAAGGGCATGCCGAACTGAACAAGGAGGAGACCGACATGGGGGCATGTCGGTTGGAAGTCAGAGATCTGGTGCAGGCATTTCCGCCTGACACGGGGGGAAGTCCCATTCCTCCTGACACCGAAGCATGGTCACCTCCCGTCTGACACGGGAGCGTGTCAGCCGGTACGATGACGCTACGACAAGATCGGACATGCCTATCCCGGCAATCCGGAAAAGGCTACTAGGCATGGGCGAAGACATGTCTTGTCTCTGACAAGGGGACAATGATGATCCAGGACAGCGCCTGCAGTCCTTGCCGGAATGATGACGGCAGGGCTATACCGGATGGCACGGCGGCTAGGTCGCACTAGCCGGTGTCGACATAACCGTTAGCCCTGTCTGGTGGGACCGTGCCGGATTAGGGTTTCCGGCCCTTCCGGCGGGAACTCTATAAAAGGCGCCATAACTGCTTCGGTGAAGAGAGGACCAACTTGAGGGCCAAAACTATAGTCTCATTTACTCCTAGAGCAGTTACTCCCTCCTCCTTTCTAGTTCATCTAGCTCATCTAGTTCATCTAGTTCCTCACCCGAAGAGCTCAAGGAGCATGTTGTAGATCTGGTGCCATACTTATATTGAGAGGAAAGGCAGGAGTAGGGGTGTTACCTCCTCACGAGGGCCCCGAACCTGGGTACATCGTGTGTGTGACTTTGCCTTCGTGCATTTGTTTGGATTTGTTAGATCTTCGTGTGTGTTCTTCGGTGATCTTGAGTATTCCGACATCTCCTACCGTGTGAGCTCTCTAGCTCGCTAGCCCTCCCTGGATCCACCGGCGTCCATCGGCCCCACACTTTAGCCATCCTATGGCATCTGCCGTGACACCACCACGACAGGAAGTCAACCTCCGGTGCTTGTCAATTTATTGGGAGGTCCTTGGTAAGTTGGTCTTCTAAGAAGCAAAATTGTATATCTCTCTCCACCGCCGAAGCCGAGTATGTTGTCGCCGCAAGTTGTTGCACTCAATTGCTTTGGATGAGGCAAACTTTAAAGGAGTACGGAGTCGATTGCGACAAAGTGCCTCTTCTATGTGACAATGAAAGTGCCATCAAGATTGCTTACAACCCGGTGCAACATTCAAGAACCAAGCATATTGAGATCCGCCACCATTTCATGAGAGATCATGTGGCCCGAGGAGATATTGACTTATCATATGTGGGCACAAGGGATCAATTGGCGGATATCTTCACGAAGCCCCTTGAGGAAGGAAGGTTTTGCTTTTTGAGGAATGAGCTCAATATCATTGATTCGAGGTCCTTAGCTTGATCGCCTGCACACTCACCTAGGACGTAATTGCATATTATCTTGTTTAGATGTAGGCATGGACATAGGGGGAGTGCGGTCCTAATACATTGGACCATCCCTCCCCCCATTATGCCGATAACAAGTGTTGTTTTATCTCTATATTCATTCTTATGACTAATGAGCTAAAACGACGAGTAGTGGTTATGTATCCAAGATATATCTTCGCGGTGACATGCCATACACTCCTACATGGTGGCTTCGGCCACCACCCTCTTCTCTTTGAAGAGTTGGTTTTATTTGAAGCTTATCGTTGCTTTAGTGCTTTCGTATTCATGCATGTGGGAAACCTACTCAACTTGGCACTTTATGAATCGATTTGGTTGTTGTAAGTTGAGTATGGTGTACCAATGACATTTTGGAAATCTATCCTAAGCCCTTTCTCACCTGAAAACATTTCTCTCTATTACACATAAGTCATCCGTTTGAAATCTGGAAGTTTGGTTCGGCTGGTCGGAATTTCCGGCTCCCCTGTGGATCGGAATTTCTGGTGACTGGGAATTTCCGGTGCAAAGTTACTCTCGGAATTTCCGGTGACTCGGAATTTCCGGTTTAAGTCGCACCCGGAATTTCCGGTCGGGCGGTCTGTCTAAAACTATAAGGGGGGCTCGGGGTGAAGAACTGGAAACAGTTCCTCTTCCACCCCCGACTCCCCCCTCTCCAAAACCACCGCCCCAGCCGCCCCAAGCTCTCCCGGAGTCTTCCAACCGCGGGGGATCTCTTCCCTCGGCCGGATCTGGTTCTCCTTCGTCCCGGGAACCTTCTCCTCCAAGCAATGTCCTCAATGGATGAGGGTAACTCCAGTTTTCCCTAACCCTAGGTGCTTGCACTTGGATCTAGTTGTGGGGTTATTTGTTTTGAAATTGCATGTTAGAGGTTGTTCCTAGTGTCTTTCCCTGCAGTGTATGTACATTAGTTTCGCATTTTGTTGGATCGATCTAGTTTTAGACATATCTAATCTCAAAATCTGCACTGTTTCGACAGACCGGAATTTCCGGTCTGACCTGAACCGGAATTTCCGGTCTGAACCTATAAACTGCAGTTTTCAGATTTCCTAATGTTTAGCTATATGTGATCAACCTAATGCCTCTCTAATGTATGTATGCACTCCTGGCTTGTGTGTACTCATCTTTTGCTACCTACCTTTGCTATATTCACAGGTGATTCGAGTGGGAGGCCTACTCTCGTGGAGGAGAGTGGGAGGCTCTCGAGGTCTGTCATTCGGAAGGTCCGTGGTAAAGGGCCTGCAGCCTCCTCCTCAAGCAAACCAAGGCCAAAGAAAGTTCTCGCTAGCAAGCCCAAGTCCAAGAAAAGGAAGGATGTCACCCCTCCTCCCACTGCTCGTCAGTCATATACTGAGATGTCGGCTGTTGACTACTCTCAGTTCCGTCAGGGAGATTGGTTTCTCAAGCCAATGGATGAGACTCTGGATGATCGCAGCTTTTGGTGCATTGAGCAAGAATACGTCCTTAAGGACGTCTATTATACTTTGTCCAAGCCTATTCGCAAGATGCAGCGATACAACCTTCGTGCTCTTCAGTCCAAGGCAATTTTTGCTGAGGCTATTCATATTGTCAAGACCATGGGTTTGGAAAGGCTTGTGGTCACTCGGTGCAACTACAACTCTCAGCCTGTGATGCAGTTCTTTGCCACTCTTGTGATGAAGGGTGATTCGAAGAAGACCATCAAGTGGATGACAGGAGACACTTACTGCGAGTCTGACTAGTATGAGTTCGCCAAGGTATTGGGTTACAAGTTTGATGGAGATAATCCTCAAGGCTACCGCATGCACCACTCAGAGTGGTGGCAACAAAGACAATGTGGTGTCTCCTCTGTGCAATCTGCTCCTCCATGCCCACTCCATTGCTATGAGCACGGATGAGATTGCCGATTGGAGTGTTGATGTGATGGACTATATCCATAATGAGATGTTTGAAGCCATGACTTCTACAGGCACTATCCCCTATGCTCCTTACATCATGAAGCTCATCAAGTCCAAGTTCCCAGAGCATAATTTCAGTGATGATGAGTCAGAGGTTCATGACTTCAAGAAGCTGTATGAGAAGAAGACCGTGGTTGTGCCTCAGAGTGTGCCCACCTCTCGGTCCACCAGGGATGGCTCCTTCATGGGAGATGCTCGCAGGGCTGCTGCCCCATCTCATGCTCCCTCCACCTCCGGAAAGATGAAGAAACTGAACTGGTTCCAGCGCAACGTTCTCTGCATGAACATTGATATTCGCAAGGAACAATACACAGCCTATAAGGATCGCCGCCAGCTTGCTCATGATCAGCAGTTGATTCTTCACCACGCGTCTGGCTCTGCTGCTCCTGCTGACCTCACTGCTCCTCTCTCTTATGCTCAGTGGAACCAGGGTTCTATGGCTCCGTGGTCTCAGATTGAGAGTGACCTTGGTGGCAGCTCCTACTCCACGGGTCAGGCTTATGAGGATACTTCTGATGATGATGAGGAGATGGATGATGAGGACACCCCTTCTGATTGATGACCTCCATGGGACGTAGCATCGCTCTTCTTCCTTTTTGGCGTTTCGATGCCAAAGGGGGAGAAGTTGCTCTAGTAGGCACTTCGGGGATTTGCATGGGTTCGGACACAAGCTTGTGCGTTAACCATTTATTTGCTCTTGTGTCCATTTATCTTTCATCTTAGTTGTTGTGAACTATTTGTGAACATCGTGTTTGTAATGAGACAATCCTATGCTATCTTTTCTATCTATGGTTGGGACTTCAAGCCTATTGTGTTGGCATTCTCTTCATATTATATATGCACAAGGTATGAAATTCGATCAAGTCTCTTTGGCTACCATAGCTTTGTGTATTGTCTCCTTACCTCTTGTTGATATCATGTGCTACTCTTTGCAAAATTGCTCCTATCCCGTTGTGTCCAGTTTTTCTTGTATGCACTTGCTAAGGGGGAGCCATTTTATCTAGAACATGATATAGCATTCATATTTTCTTTGCAAATCTTGGTATTGTCATCTAACACCAAAAAGGGGGAGATTGAAAGAACATTTTTTAATCCCTAGTGTTTTGTGTGTTAGTTAACAATACTTATGATGTACTAATAGAATGCTAAGTATTTCAGCTTGTATGTGATTTATGTTCATATGCATCAAAGCCAAAAACGCGAAGAAGAAGTGGTTCTGGAATTGCTCCAGGAACCGGAATATTTGAGCCGGAAATTTCCAGGGCCGGAATTTCCGGTTCACCAGAACTTCACAGAAAATGGCTAAGTCAAGTTTGAGAAATGGTTCTGATCTCAACCGGAAATTGTGATCGGAAATTTCCATCTACCGGAAATTCCGATTGCACCCAGAAAACTTCACAGAAAATGGCTAAGTCAAGTTTGAGAAATGGTTCTGATCTCAACCGGAAATTGTGATCGGAAATTTCCATCTACCGGAAATTCCGATTGCACCCAGAAGAGTTCACAGAAACGGCTAAGTCAAGAATAAGAAGTGCTCTGATCTCAACCAGAAATTGTGTTCGGAAATTTCCATTCACCGGAATTTCCGAGTGCACCTTGAAGAACATTGGAGAAAACTGCTAAGGAAAGAAGAGGAATAGTTTCTGACTCCAGCCGGAAAATCCAGTCGGAATTTTCAATTCTCTGGAAATTCCGAGTGACCGGAATTTCCGGTGATGACTTATACCGGAATTTCCGGGTGGTCGACACAGGCAACGGTCGGAATTGGGGAGGGACTATAAATACCCCCTCACTCACTCAAGAACAGCTAGCTCTCAGATTTTCTCTCTCCTACACTTCTTGAAAGCTCAAATCATCAAGATCTCCCAATCCCCCCACCCAAATCCGTTGATCTTTGGAGGATTGGAGGAGAAGGCCCGGATCTACATCTTCACCGAAGCGATTTGCATTTCTTCCCTATTCACTTGGGGATTTCGTGGCTAGGGTTTCCGGTGGGAAAACCTAGTTCACCATTGTTGTAATTTTGGTGTTGCCTTGACCTTTTGTGGTCCTTGACCTTTTGTGGTCATCTTGAGAGCCCCCAATTAACTTGTGGGTGTGTGCCTCAAGCGTTTGTAAGGGATTCGATCTCCGCCCTAAAAGGGGATCAATAGTGGAAGGTGAACTCGCAACCTTTGTGGTTGAGTTTATCGGAGAAGAAGGTGAGCCTTTGTGGTGTTGCGGCTAACCTGTTGTGGTAGCGCACACCTCTCCAACGAGACGTACACCCTTGGGTGGAACTCGGGATTACATCTTCGTCTCCGCGTGCTTCACTTGGTTCCTCTTATCTTTACTCCCTTACTTGCTTGTATTGTACTCTAGTTTACCTTGGTATTGCTTAGCTTGTCATTTAGGTAAATTCACCATAGTTGCATATCTAGAGAATTTATCTTTGTGATTGAGCCTAAATTTGAAAAGACCTAAAATTTGTAATAGCACCTATTCACCCCCCCCCCCTCTAGGTGCTGGATTCCCGTTCACTACTACTCACACCTTTCGAGAGTAACTCCTTCTCCAAAAAGGATCCGTTCTTGGCAACGAAAACTTTGCCTTCGGATCTGTGATAGAAGGTGTACCCAATTGTTTCTTTAGGGTATCCTATGAAGACGCATTTTTCCGCTTTGGGTTCGAGTTTATCAGGCTGAAGCTTCTTCACATAAACATCGCATCCCCAAACTTTTAGAAATGATAGCTTAGGTTTGTTTCCAAACCATAGTTCATACGGTGTCGTTTCAACGGATTTAGATGGAGCCCTATTTAAAGTGAATATAGTTGTCTCTAGTGCATGACCCCAAAATGATAGTGGCAAATCTGTCAGAGACATCATAGACCGAACCATATCCAATAAAGTACGATTACGACGTTCGGATACACCATTACGCTGTGGTGTTCCGGTAGGAGTGAGTTGTGAAACTATTCCACATTCTTTCATATGTGTGCCAAACTCGTAACTTAAATATTCACCTCCACGATCGGATCGCAGAAATTTAATTTTTCTATTACGATGGTTTTCCACTTCACTCTGAAATTGTTTGAACTTTTCGAACGTCTCAGACTTGTGTTTCATTAAGTAAATATACCCATATTTACTTAAATCATCAGTGAAGGTAACAAAATAATGATATCCACCGCGCGCCGACACACTCATTGGACCACACACATCGGTATGTAGTCATGGTTCACATGGTTCCAATAAATCCGTCGCCCGTTCAATCGTGCCGGAAAACGGGGTTCTAGTCATCTTGCCCATAAGGCATGGTTCACATGTCTCAAATGATTCATAATCAAGTGATTCTAGGAGCCCATCAGAATGGAGCTTCTTCATGCGCTTAACACCAATATGACCACAGCGGCAATGCCACATGTACGCAGCAATATCATCATTCAACTTGATTCTTTTGGCATTCACATTATGAATGTGTGTATCATTACTATCAAGATTCAAAAGAAATAAACCATTCTTCATAGGTGCATGACCATAAAAGATATCATTCATATAAATCGAACATCCATTGTTCTCAGACTTAAATGAATAACCGTTTTGCATTAAACAAGATCCAGATATAATGTTCATGCTCAACGCAGGCACCAAATAACAATTATTTAGGTTCATCACTAATCCTGATGGTAGACGAAGAGGTAGCGTCCCGACAGCGATCACATCAACCTTTGATCCATTGCCGACGCGCATCGTCACCTCATCCTTTGCTAGTTGTCGCCTATTCCGTAGTTCCTGTTTCGAGTTACATATGTTAGCAACCGAACCAGTATCAAATACCGAGGCGCTACTGCGAGTACTAGTAAGGTACACATCAATAACATGTATATCACATGTACCTTTGTTCACTTTGCCGGCCTTCTTATCCGCCAAATATTTGGGGCAATTACGCTTCCAGTGCCCAGTGCCCTTGCAGTAAAAGCACTCAGTGTCAGGCTTAGGGCCAGCCTTGGTCTTTTTCTCAGGTGCGGCAACAGTTTTGCCGTCCTTCTTGAAATTACCCTTTGGCTTGCCTTTCTTGCCTTTCTTGAAACTATGGGTTTTATTGATCATCAACACTTGATGCTCCTTTTTGATCTCCACTTCAGCAGTTTTGAGCATTGACAAAAGCTCGGGGAGAGTCTTCTTCATGCCTTGCATATTGTAGTTCATCACAAAGTTCTTGTAACTTGGTGGGAGTGATTGGAGAACACGATGAATTCCTAGCTCATTGAGGATTGATATACCCAGGGCTATGAGCTTATCGGCGTACCCAGACATTTTGAGTACGTGCTCGCTAACGGAGCTGTTCTCTTCCATCATGCAGCTAAAGAACTTTTCTGAAGCATCGTAACTCTCTATGGCATCATGGGTATCGAAAATCATTTTCAATTCTCCCATTGTATCAAAAGCGGTGTTGTTCGAAACGTTTTTGCAGCTCCGGCTCTAAACCATACAGAATGCCGCAGTGAACTACACTGTGGTCCTCCTTCTGAGTCAGGAAAACATTTTTCACATCATCGGGAGCGTCATCAGCGGGCGGGGCACCTAGCGGTGCATCAAGCACATAGAGCTTTTGACAAGCTGTGAGGAGAATCCTCAGGTTAAGTGCCCAATTGGTGAAGTTGCTTCCATTGTTTGCTAGTTTCTCTTTCTCCATGAACATATTGAAATTGAAAGCAGGTGGTGCCATGATCTACAACATATTTGCAAAGACTATTTAGACTAAGATTATGATAAATTAAGTTCAAGTTAATTCAAAATTATTACGTGAACTCCCACTCAAAAACAACATCCCTCTAGTCGTTTTAGTGATTACACAAACCAAATTCACTACACCAATAACCGATCATCACGAGAGATGGTGCAGCTGCAAAGGCGAACATCGACATATTCATCATATCATCTATATGACTCATGCTTTACCTTTCGGTTACGTGTTTCGAGACCATGTCTGTACATGCTAGGCTCGCCAAGTAAAACCATAGTATTTGCATGTGTAAATCTGGCTTACACCCGTTGTATGCGAACGTTGAGTCTATCACACCCGATCATCACGTGGTGCTTCGAAACGACGAACTTTCTTTATGGTGCATACTAAGGAAGAACACATTATTATCTTGATATTAACTGTGAGAGGGATCATCTTATAATGCTACCGTCACGATCTAAGCAAAGATCTAAGCAAAATAAGATGCATAAAAGGATTAACATCACATGCATGGATAATGTGATATGATATGGTCCTTCTTGCACTTGATCTCCATCTTGTGCATCTTGGCATGATCTACATCATTCCACCGGCGTGGCACCAAGGTCCATGGCGCCTCCTTCTTGATTGTCCTCCAAATTTACAACATATCATCTAGATATGATATTTAGCACGCAGGCCATAAATTAAAAAGACAACCATTTGGCTCCTGCCGGTTTGTCATAATTTACAAAAGGTGTCATCTCATACATCAAATTTGTAACTTTGACCATATCACATCACATGCCCTGCAAAAACAAGTTAGACGTTCTCTAATTTATTTATTTTGCATATTTTACGTGGCTTAGGGCTTTCGAAGATGGAACCGTTCTTACCTACGAACATGAAACCACAACGGTGATGAAAATATTATTAGCAACCTGTTCTATTTTATATCTTAACTATAGTAGGAGAGACAGACACCCGGAAAGCCACTTATGCAAAACAAGTTGCATGTCAGTCGTGGAACAAGTCTCATGTGCGTGGACATGTAAGGTTAGTCCGGGCCGCTTCATCCTACTATGCCACTAAGATACAAAATATACTAAGGAAGCAATAACATGATCATCAACGCCCACATACACATATGTGTTCTACCCGTACAAAGCATCTACGCATAAACTTGGCTCTGATACCACTGATGGGTTCATAGCATAGAATACAAAAAATTTCCTACGGTGAGAACAAACCAAAAGCCAAGATCTACTCTAGGAGATGCTCGTAACTAGTGGAACATATTCCAAGAGAAACTCACCCTCGAAGACCGTAAGCGTTTCGAGAATAATTCTCGTGGATGATATAGTCGTTCACTTGCCGATCTCAAGATCGTGAAGATGTGCGCTGCAACGGGGAGCGCCTCCGTACTCGGTCACACGTACGGCTTGATGACGACCTCCGTTCCCTCGATCCAGCGGGGCAGCGGAAGTAGTAGAACCACCAAGGAACTCCAACATCACGACGACGTGGTGTGGTGGAGAACTAAACGGCCATGGCTTCGCCAAGCGGATGGCCTGAGGTGGAGCAGCGGGAGGAGGGAGAGAGGATCAAGTGTGTGCTCAAAAGGGAGCTCCCACCCCTCCATATATAGGAGAGGGGTGAGGTTGGGTCGTTGCCCCTAGGGGTGACTCCACCTCTTCCCTCTTGATGTGAGTGGAGCATCCACTCATGCCCACTCATTCTCTTTTAATCTCCACTCAAAAATCCCAAGGGTTTTTCTTTATTAAATAAAACAATTTCATTTCTTTTTAATATTTGTTAATTCTATTAACAAACATTAACACTTACCCCCTTGGTTCATCTGTTAATTCTATTAACAACCATTATCAACTATTGACAATTAACCCCTTGAACTATTTTAATATTATGCGAAACAATTTCGGTGCTGTCCAAACTTTTCTCCGAAATTCCGTGTCTACCCAAAAGCGTCGGCAAACCTTAAGTGTGTCACCCTACGGTTCATGAATAATATAGACATGATCGAGACACCTCTCCGATCAATAGTCAACAGCGGGATCTGGAGATCCGTAATGACTCCTACATATTCGACGATGAATCTTGTGATCGTGTGAACCAAAAACGTCATAACCAATTCCTTTTGTCTCGCGATATTTTACTTGTCCGAGATCCGATCATTGGTATCATCTATACCTTGTTCGATCTCGTTCCCGACAAGTACTCTTTACTCGTTCTGTGATATGACATCCTTGTGACCTAGTCACGTGCTTGCAAGCGGTGTCGATGTGATATCACCGAGAGGGCCCAGAGTATATCTCTCCGTCATCTGGATTGACAAATCCCACTTCTTGATCCATGAGCCTCAACTAATACTTTCGGAATACCCAACGCCACCTTTATAGTCACCCTGTTACAGTGTGACGTTTGATGTCATCAAAGCATTCTTCCGGTGTTAGTGATTGACATGATCTCATGGTCTAAGGATTAGGATTACTTCGTATGCTCAGTACAACAATATAAACTTAATGACTTGATCGTATTGCAATACTTAATTTGGGTGTGTTCATCATATCATTCTCCTAATGACGTGATCCCGTTATTAACAACATCCAATGTTCATGATCAGGAAATCTTGATCATCAGTTAATCAACGAGCTAGTTAAACGAGAGGCGTTACTAGGAACTCTAATTTGTTCATTAGTCACACATGTATTAATGTTTCCGATTAATACAATTCTAGCATGAGAAATAAACATTTATCATAAACATGAAATAAGATAATAACTACTTTATTATTGCCTCTCGGGCATATTCCTTTCAGGTGTGCCTCTTGACTCATTGTTTTTGCGCAACTTGTTTGCCACAAACATGTTACCAACTATCTTGTCGTAATTTACATTTGAACATATCTTAGTTAAATTTCAAGAGTATGCATCAATTAATCCTACAAAGCATTGGGCCAATATCGGGAATACACGAAGGACAAGACATAACTGCATACCTCTGATCCAAACTGTAACTTTCTTTTGATATGTCTATCAGTGAAGTGTCTCTAAATTTTACCGTACATAAAATTACAAATTATTTTTACAAGATATATAAGATGTGCTTTTTTTAAATAGAAATGGTAAACCTCATTTCCTTATAATTCATGTCCACATATCTCTGGCCTCATCTCAAACGAGGCTCTAGACATATAGTTTATGTAGGCATACTTTTGAACTTTTGTTCTCATTTGGGTTTTGTATAGTTAATCAAACGCAACGGGACCATTTTTCCTCGTAAGCAAGTTACTTTTCCTCTACTTTGTATTATTTGAAAACCACCTCTATTGATTAGGTTCCTCTAATTCCCACTTGAAAACTATGGTCCCTAAGTCCCTTGCAATGACACCTAATATTCAAAAGAGGTGGTGGCAATTCTATGTACGTGTGGCCGGGTTAATCGTCTCAGACGTTTTTTTTACAATGATCCCATGTTCTAATTCCTTTTGTATTTGAGCAAATTTCAACAAAATCTTACGAGTTTGCAACGATTGAAACCTTGGATCGAGTTGTCTACGACCTAACCTAATGATGCCACGCCTCCTAAAAATATCGGACAAACGGTGACTCACCCAGTGATCGATCGACCAGCTGCAGCCTACAACCGGGAGGCCGGCCGGGACCATATAAGCACACATGCATGCATGCGTTGTACTAGCTCCAACACGTACGTAAGTACGATAGCTACCTCCTACCATGGTTCTTAGTGGGATCGAGCTGGTGATTTGGATGTTGCCACGAGGAGTCGAGGACACAGATATATCGCCAGCCGTTGGATATCGGATGAGTGGCCTGGATGCATCCTAGATAATTAAGATCGGTCCAGTGTCCACGTGTCATGGTCCCTGTGATCCTGTCGCGTGTCGCGGCTACTAGTCAGTGCGGCTGCTGCACGCTTCGGACAAACAGACGAACGTCAAAGATGCAAGTAGGCGACCCCTACCGTCGACGGCAACCAGGTAGATAGAGTAGAGTAGCTTCTAGAAGGGCAATGGCTTATTCGACATTTTAATTAGTGGCATGAACTACTGGTGTAATTAAGCATTTTGGCATGAACTGTCAAGATAGATCAGTTAGTCTCACCTTTTAGTGGCACTAAGTTATGGACGGCAATCGGTTTAGCCTGAAAAGGTGATCACATTATTTAATTATGAGAAAAGGTAGCGAGAACTTTTATCAGAATTTTACAAGAAATAAATTCGGGTTGTTGGCCACCATAGGTAATCGACGACCTTTATTTGGTGGAACATTATATATACGATACAGCCAAACCATGCATGTTATATAACACATATGGCACCAAGCAAACATGATACATAGCGAGTACCTAGTTATGCAAAGTGTTTACCAAAAATAAGTTTGGCAAAGTGAAGAAACAACCGGAGGAGATACACCTTTGATAAACGAGTGAGAAAGCAGGGAAGAACTAGAAAGGTGGGCTTGAGACACATCAGGAACTCGATAAGCACGTGATTGGAGAGTGGAAGCGTGGATTGTTACTTGCTTCAAGAACGGATTGGAGCGGACCAGCATGCGTACATGCTCGGCCCGCTACTATGGTCGATCAATCGAGCTTTGTTTTAGGAAAAATCTTCAATAACGTTTTTTGTCACGATGAACGATGGATATCCGGCCGCTGTATCAGCTGATGTATCTTCGAACTATGGGCTCGTCGTCGGCTAATTAAGACCTAGTAGGCACAGCTTATAATACATCTGTGTGTTCAGAGAAGTGTCTTCCGACAGGGTGTGTACATAAAAGATCTTCATCCGTTGTGGACACATTTAAGCACTTTAAAACTAGAATGTGAAATTATATTAAAACGAAAATGAAATTTCAGTAAAATGAATTTGTCATCCCGCCGGTGTCTGTAGTCCCATTCCCCCGTCAAATATATTATGTACTTTTTTTTGTGTTTTTCCTTAGTTCACGATTACTTGTATGTTATGTTCTGCAAGCAATATGTAGTTTAGGGCCCCTAATATTGTAGGTATATCATGCATATTAAAATATTTAAGGTGTCTCCAATAAGAAGTGATAGTAATTTTTCAGTAAATCTTTTTGCCGATAAATACGAGTTGTCGAATAGCTAGACCATTTGCGCTGGAAATACTCAACCACCACAACAACTTTTACACGGACTTTGGTGAAAAAAATTAATGTCCAAGACCACCTATAAATAACTAGTTTCCCAACGTAACAAAAAATGGAGCCAACTGTAGAAGGAAAGCAACACTGATGAGAAAGGGTACAAACCTACAATGAGGTGCATGATGAGTGAAATTGGCTACCTTATAGTCGACCTATCAGGAATGTGATGCATTGGGACTTTCATTTGTACCTTTTAGAAGAGTTGAACTTGATGAGGTGAGTTGCGAGTTGCGAAATAGGAGAGTCCAACCTGACGGATCAGTATGTGTTGTTGTCCTTTCCCGGGTGCCACAATTGCACGGGAGGCGGATGTGTCACAACAAGATCTGCTCGAAGAGTCACACACTTGAATAGTGCGGGAGACTGGATAATGGGTCGAGTAAACTCCCTTAGGGCGATTAAATCACAGAGGAGGAACTTTTTTTTGGGTATGTTCTAAAAAAAGAAAGGCAGAGGTAAATACTTCGAAGAGGCGACTCGGTAGGAATGGAATGGTCAGTCGTCAAGTCAAGAATGACTTCTTTATTGGCGAAACGATGGGGGAGAGAAAGCCCGTCCCTTGGGATAACTAAATTTTCATTAGTGTAGTTTCTTCGAAACACAGAACAAACATACGTTTACATAAAGTGTACACTTTCCGGACGCACACTCACTCTAGCGCTATGAGCATCTTCTAAGATTGAGCCGAAGAGTATTTCTTTCGATTGATGAAGTCACTACAGACGTCTTGTTGTTGACGAAATCGTCACCTACCAATGAAAAATATTCCGCGTAAATAATAAACATATCAAATTTTGGGTTTAAATTGTGATGGGTTGGGAACGGTAAAGGAAATGTCCCTCCCGCCAAGTCGTTTTGGCTATACAGGGCACCGGCGGGTCGAAAGCGAAAGCACGATTTTAACATTTCCCTCTACCTCCTAGCTCATGTTTGTTTTGTGTGTGCTTTGTTCTAACTTTTAGACTCTGGGATTTTGGTCACACTAGACAATGATCCTTTCAAACAGTACCACTGGACAGTTAAGTGTCCTGGTTAATAGTAGGATTCATGATTCATGGATTGAGACAGTGGACTGACATATTAGGATACAAAGTTGAACACTGATCAACCAACCACTCTACAACGGAGTAGTTCCTAGTTCAGACTTCAGAGCACGACCACATGGGTAGAGTAGCACCTACTCCATGGGCATGCAGTACCCAAGTAGAAGCACCACATAACCAAAGCCTTGCACAAAAGCACACACTGGATGCATCAATCACCACTGTCATCGTCCGTTGCATCATCATTTTCGTCCTCCTTCTCCTCAATTGTCGTCATCTTCCACCTCGTCCTAGCTGTAGTTATCATATCGTCATCCTTCTTTTTGCAGCTATTGTCATGAAAGTACTGCTTCACTACCATCTCTGTGATTACCATCCTCCAGTTTGTCATCATATTGTCTTCCTCGTCCTGCTTGAAGTCATGGTCATGACTATTATCTTCCTCCTCTAGCTCTTCCTTGTGGTCATACAAAAAATCTATTGTGATATGGAGCATGACCTCTGTTTGTTCATCTGAGACCTTGGGCACGATACAAGAGCGTTGCGATTTCCTCAGCAGCACATTAGGTGGTAACGAGTTCTGAACTTCCAACAAAGAGAGCTGGTAATGACCTTCGAAGCACGAGAAACCTACAGAGCATCTGAACATGCCTGCTGAAGCATTCCCGGCACAAACTAGTGAGACTGAATAGCCCAGGGACTCCAGCGACGCCACTTCAAGCAGCAAAAGGCGACCGTATCCACCACGGAGAACGACAGATCCTGCTTGGACAGGGAGTTCAAACGGCACAAAGTATTTGAATGTCTTTGTCGGCAACTTGTGCAGGCTGGTAAGATGGTTCAGGAGTGGCCTGGTTTTCCCGGTGAAGGCACAGCCAGAGACCGGGCAGAAGCATGGCTAGAAGAAGCATTTTTTCTCATGTTCTCCCATCTTGTAAGAGATCATCTTCTTGCCGCATTTGTGTTTGCAGGGAACGAAAATGCTGTTCACGATGCGCTCCATGCAGTGTCAGTTGGCTGCACCTGGATTGTCTATCAGAGCTAAGCAGTTCTATATAGATACTCGTATCAGATTTTCCGAAGTAGCAGCACCTGGATTCATCAACTATCCACTGTACCTGTCACCTATCGAATCACTGAAGCACCACTCGATTCAGCACATTATGAGTTAGTACAGTCCTTCAACCGACAAAATGAGCAAGATTTTTGTGCTTAAAATATCCGAGAGGAGCAAGTGGCCAAATATATATATAACACGAAACAGTTTTAACCAACGAACCTTAGAATCTGAACTTATGAAATTTCAGAGCTACAAATATTTTTTTTTAAGATAAAACATAAGAGTAATTAACTGAACACTTCCTCCTCAAATTTATTGCTCTGTGTTGACCAAAGAAACATTTAATGTCTACATACCTTTTTGTGAGTAAATTAGGTACTGTTAATGTAAGTCAACAAATCCCGAATGCGTATAAGGAATGGTTGTTGATTTGGCAGTGAGTTTGTCAAAAAGAAAATTGACAGTGAGCACTGCATTGGTGGGATCGGTGCATGATTAAATCGAATTGTTTGCTTGAGCCAGCCACCAGTACCAAAGAAAATTTGCATCCGTAACATGTCCTCCAGCAAACTTCAAGCATGGTCAAGACAGGAACATAACAATTAACTAGTTCAGAGAAGTTTCGAGGGACAGCCACGCCAAGGGAGCCGCAAAGTGTTCACGAGTTAACTGGAGGCAGTGAAGGTGCCAGCATGGCAGCGTTCGTAGGTCAAGCTGTATCGGGCGAATGCCCCAACTTGCCTTGCGAAGGAGCTGTAGCCTCATCCTCAAAGAATAATTGCACACAACACACATAGCCTTTACAGAAGAAATGAAGGAAAAAAGGTGATCCTTCAGAGATAAGAGCTCATAAGAAAGGAATCAGCAAATCAACCAGCCTCCACCGGAAAACTAATGCATGACATCCAATGGATGGATGGAAACAAGTTCACGCATTGACATCAAAAGGATGGACGGACCTTGACAAAGGGTGTTGGGCGACCTTCAGAAAATAGCAACCATTCCTCAAACCAATTGCTCCATGGTATCAACTCAACTAATCAAATTTAAACTCTTCCGTCTTCACGGTTTATGTCAGAGTGAGGTCCGTTAAAATCAGGTGGACAGTATAACTTTCAATGCCACCTACTTGTACGAAGAAAAAACACCATTTCTATTATACTTTTTTGGCTTTACGAGAATATAAAAAATAAACGATAAATGCAACCTCAAATGAGTCAAAGAAATGAATTCTTAGATGAAACAGACAATCTTACCAGATTTTGCAACACCTGGATCCATCAACTACGTACCCACTGTACCAATCGAATCACTAGAGCACCACATGATTCATCATCATCACCGCTCTTCCCGTAGGGACAGTAAATAATACATTATTGAAAAAAAAATGCACAGCTAGACGGTTACAGAAAAACAAATCTGTTGCAATATTACGAGTCGGAATAGTTCAACACACAAAACAAGCAAGGGGTGTTTTTTTTTTTTTTTAGAAAAGGAGGGTGCGATTCCCCGTCCTCTGCATCAAGTGATGCACACAGCCATACGCACTTATTAATTCCAACCAGATTTACAAAGTACAATGTTGAGAAACTGAAATCAACCTCTCGACAACAAGGGTCGCTACCACTATGATGGGGGTGACTAACACCAACGCACATCATCTAAAACTGGAGTACCAGTTCAGCTAAACACTCAACGCACACCGACATGTACGCTTTAGTCGCTGCCGCCGTCTTTCACGAATCCATCTTCAGAAAGGATCAACACCATGACCTTGCAAAACCGGTCTGCCGTCGGCATCGCCATGATGCCGAACAGCGCCTCCAAGCGTGAGTCCATCGACCCGAAATCGAGACCCCGCAGCGCCACGCCGCCGAGACACACCGACCTCGACGTGGTAGATGACAATCGCTCCGCCAGCTGACCCCCTCCAGGTAGTTCGTGTTCCAAAACGATGCCCTCAAGAGGGTGCACGACACCGTAGGTGACGCCATCGTCCGATCTGGAAAACCAGATCTGGGTTTCCCCCGGAACGAAACGGTAGAGGGCGGAGCAACGATGCCTTCAACAAGGTGATGACGCCCGAGGACGCCACCATCGTCGGCTCCAAAAAACGGAGCCCGGTTCTCACCGGCCAGCCCGCCCCACTCGCCGTCGATCTACGCGAAAAAGAGTCCATGTCAAAGACGGCACGTCAGGCCAGCCGAGCACCTTCCGTGCCCGTCTCCAACTGGCCGCGCCGCATGACGCCGGATCTGCCGACGGCAGCCTCCACCGAGCGCCACCACCGAAGTGACAGCGACGCACCACCACCGCACGCCGCGCCGCCGATCAGAAGGATCTGCGCCGCCACGACCCATCCCACCGTCCGCCGCCGCGACCACGCCGCCGCCAGCCAACCCTAGCCGACTCCCACCAGCAAGAGGCGCCCGCCACCACGACGGGGAACCGGATCCGAGGAGGAGGGGCGCGGAGAAGCTCGCAGGTCCGCGACCACGCCGACGGCAGAATCCAGCGCTGCGGTGACCTCCATGCCACCGCGCGAGATCCCCTAGGCCAAATCCCCGCCGCCCCCATCACCGGCAGCGCATGGAAATTGTCCGGCGGTGGCCTCCGGGAGCGACGAGGCTGGGAGGAGGAGAGCAGGGGTGGCTGGGCGGCGATCTAGGGTTCGCCCTCTCGTCGCCTGGAGGGGGCGAGAGGAGGGGCGACCTTACGCGGAGAAGCAAGGGGTGTTTGTGCTTCAAAAATCCAAGTACAGCAAATGGCCGAATATAACACAAAGAAATTTAACTAACCATCCGTATAAACTAATCTTAGCATGGAAATTTCACATCTATAAATATTTTTTGGAGCCAATTCATTGCCATGAAACTGGTTCTTTAGCCATCTTTGAACTACAAATATCTTAATTTCTCTTATGGTATTCGACACATTTAAATATGACAAACTGATTAATCAAGTGAAGACTTTTCCATTTTTACAATTTATGACAGACGGAGGCATGAAACTATTAAAAACAATGCTGAAATTTACTATTTTAAGCTCTGGTACTATTTTACAAGAGTAAACTAAGCACTAATAAATGCAAGTGAAGAAATTCGAAATGTGCTAAAGGAATGGCCTTGGTAGACCAAACATGCATTCTTGGCTAAGTTAGCAACCAAATAGTATGCTTGTCTGTTGACAACTTGAATAGTGATCTTAAAATGACATGCTCGCAAAGATGCAGTGAATTGCATGGAGACTAATAAACCTTATATTACATGAGAGCAAACGGTTATGTTTTCTCACCAGGTACTACCAGTTTACAACACAATACCAGGCTGAGAGAAACAAACAGTACCTACTAAACATAACACATAGTAAGTTTGTCTTTTACATTGGCAAATTTGGATCTCGGACTTAGGGACCACATCTGGAATCATGGTTTCCTCCACAGTGAGTAACAAAGAACTCCATGGCTGGTTGACATATATCATGTTGCAGAGCACCAAAAGAGTGAGATAACATTGGATGGGCAAATTAACAGGCGCAGTCACATTTTTTTGCTTTAGACAGAGGGTGAAGCAATCTTCAGAAAGGCTATCTGACACTTATGATTCCGTGCAAGGACCTACCAAGAGGATACAGTAAGCCAGTCGACTTTTGATTCAAAGGGGTCAGCTATAGACAAATCCATAAAATTCACATGCTTTGTGTTAATGACATATGCATCACTTCGAAGTTTTATTTGTGCATCTCGAGAAGCTCTATTCTCCAACTGAAGTTGATTACGTTGATAAGACATCACTTGGTCGTTTTCTCCATTAAGAACTCCAATCTCCATTTCCTTTAGCACTTTTGCATTCAAAATAAGGAACTTGGCAAAGTCAACAAATGACCTCCTGTTACCTTGATAATTTTTCAACACCACTCTTTGTAGATGGAGTTCCAAACATTCAATCGGATCAAGTGGATCATACTTCAACCACGTATTCACATCCTTGTTTGGGCAGGACTGCAACTGAACATAGAAAAAAGGTGATATAAAGGTAGAGTTAAAGTACTTGTTCACAGGATCAAAAGTCTGGCCCAATGCTGATTTTGACATTTAGAGCAACAAATATGAATACTCACAACGACATAGAGCTTCTCTAAGCAAGGGAAGCACTTGAGGAAGTCAACAACTGCATACAGATTAGCGCCAGTAGACTTGAGAGCCAAAATCTTCATTGTGCGCATTTTGGTTGTTAAGCTGACCCCAATCATTTTCTGGAGAAAAAACAAAACAAGTGCAGTTAAGAGCAATAGCTTGCATACCAGAAGGCTGAATATGCAATTATCGTTGCTGCTACCTGAAAAACGGTGGTTCCAAGGTGGAGTGTGGATATGCCTTGAGATAAAAAACCCAATATCTGCAGCTTAGGAGCCCAGATCACCCGGATTTTTGCCGGACTGCGACCTATAGAATATGGCAGCAACCTCTCCAGGCAAGGGGCGTCCTCAATGACAAGCTCACCTCCTTTTGTGCGACGTGCCCTGAGGTTGATGCTTCTAAGGGTCTGGGAACTAATGCAAAGGCGACGAAATTCCACGCTGTGTAGCGAAACGCTTTCCAAAGCAGCGCAGCCGGAGATCATGCATCGGAGAGAGTCGTCTGAGATGCCGACGTCGACCAGGATGAGCTGCCTGAGGTGAAGAAAGCTCGGCAACACCATCCCGTCAGGGAATCGGCAGCTGCTGAGCTTGAGCAGGCGGAGCGTCGGCGCGAACCGGGTCAGCGTGCATGGGCGCAGCGGGTAGCGTGTCATCGGGAAGTTGTTGAACTCGAGCTCCTCCAGGCCAGCGAGCGTCTCGGAGCGGAACCAGCGGGCTACCTTGGCCCGGAAACGGGCGAGCTTGATGAGTCTGAGCGAGAAGCGGCGGGCTGGGCCGGGATGGTCTGAGAGGATCTTGGAGATTACCGTGGCGCGCGTATTGTCGTCGCAGAGAGTATCATCTGCCACGAGGTTGAGCGGCGCCATGGGGGAGCGCCAGAGGGGGCGCCAGCGGCGGGACAGCACCTGCGTGCGGGCGCCGTCCTTGGTGGGGAGAAGGGAGACGACGGTGCCGAGAACCTCGTCGGGGAGGCGGCTGATGAAGTCCAGGTCACTGAGGCTTCCCGGTGGCACATGCTGGGCGTCGGCTCCCACGGATCTACGCCTCTTTGGAGCGCGGATTGCCGTCGCCATCACAGCCTACTGCCCTACTCCCTCCTCTACTGCCGGCGACCCGCGGCGGAGGAATCTGGTCTTGCGGAGGGGAAAGAGGGTTCTTGGCTTCTTGGTCTGCTGCTGCGAACTAGAATGAACAGAAAGAGAGAGGTGCTAAGAGTGCATTGTTATTCCTCCTGTTGATGTAAATTGCAGCTGTGAATCAGTCAAGAGAATCGATCCTCCACCAACTGAACGTCAGTTGGGACTTGCAATTGTATAATTTGCTAGGTACTTCAGTTGGGACTTCATTATCACGCTGACGACGAGTGCGCCACCGCCAAGACCGTGTCCAATGGCACGATAGTTGACCCGCCAAACCAAAAAAGAAAAAGAAAAGGAAAATGCATTTCTTTTCTTTCATCCAAAGCTAGTTGCACTTCTTTTCTTTTAGCCAATGCAAGTTGCATTTTTTTCTTCCTTATTTGATGAATTAGAACAGCCTCTTTCACGGTAAGACAATTACCCACCTAACATTGTCCACTAATGAAAAAAAAACGTTTCTGCTTCCTCTACTAATTTAAAAAGATATTAATAGGCCTTTTTCTTATTTTGAATGCAAATACCTAACTAAATACTAAGAAAATTCTCTATTGACAGCAATCTATGCTTCACGGTAGTATATATTTTATATATCAAAGTCCTATATAGGAAAGTAGAGTAGGCACAGATCCTCCACAAAAGGCAAAATGTATATTAAAAAAAGATGTATTGCATTTTCCAAAGGACTCATTCCATGAGTAAACGATTGAATGGGATTCACTTGGGCAAGGAAATAAAGTCCTGGGCCCCCTTTCTCTCTTCTTTTCTTTCTTATTGAATTAACTAATTCATTTTCTCTTTACTTTTGGATTTTTGGATATTTTTTGGATTTGATTTGGCATAATTCAACAAGAAAAAAAGAAAATTTCAACAAATTCTTTTTTTATTATGTGATAATTATGAGAACCAATCCTCTCGTCCCGGAGTTTCCACACTTGAAGAAAAAAGTATAGGTCGTATCGATCAAATTATTGGACCCGTGCTGGATGTCACTTTTCCCCCCGGGTAAGTTACCTTATATTTCTTTCTCTTTTGAACGCCAATGCTGAGTCAACCCAAATACTTTTAGAAAATGTGGGACATGGTTATCACGATGATGAGCAAGTATGTTGACTCAGCGATTGGCCTATTTTTCTTAGTTGGACAGGGTCAGATGGACTTGCAATTGTATAATTTGCTACTTCAGTTGGGACTTCATTATCACACTGACGAGTGCGCCACCGCCAAGACCCTGTCCAATGGCGCGATAGTTGACCCGCAAAACCAAAAAAGAAGAAGGAAAATGCATTTCTGTTCTTTCATCCAAAGCTAGCTGCACTTCTTTTATTTTAGCCAATGCAAGTTGCATTTTTTTCTTCCTTGTTTAATGAATTAGAACAAGTCACATCTTTCACGGTAAGGCAATTACTCACCTAACATTGTCCACTAATGAGCAAAACGTTTCTGCCTCCTCTACTACTTTCTCTTTTGAACGCCAATGCCGAGTCAACCCAAATACTTTTAGACTGTCCAGCGGCTCTTCTTTGCCTCCGTGCACTTTCAAATTGGCGACGGCGGGCTGACGAGCTTCTGGCATGTGCCTTGGCTGCTTCAGTCGCCATTCAAAGATAGGTGGCCCGAGCTGTTCAAGCACTGCACAAAGAGGAATCTGACTATCAAAGAAGCCCTGGCAAATGACCGATGGATCCGCCATCTCAAAACTTCTATGTCACCGCTGGCAATCACACAATTCACAGAGCTCTGGGAGCTGGTTCAAGATGTCCATCTCAATAATGCAGTGTCAGACTCGCTGGTTTGGCGATGGACAAGTAATGGGGTCTACTCAGTCCAGTCTGCCTATCTGATGCAATTCGAGGGGCGTATTCGATCGCCTTTGCCGGAAACTGTTTGGGACTCGGACGCCCCGCTCAAGTGCAAGTTCTTCGGTTGGTTGGCGTGCCTTAGACGATGCCTGACAGCCGACAACATGCTCAAGAGGGCATGGCCATGTGACCCCCTCTGCCCGTTCTGCCGTTCAAGCAACGAGTCCATCGTACACATCCTGCTGCACTGCCCTTTTGCCTGTTAGGTTTGGTGCCGAATACAGATCAAGCTACAAGTAACATTCAACCCTAGCCCTGCTGTTGCTACCTCGCTTGACCTTTGGTGGCTGCAACAAATTCAGAACAAACCTAAAGATGCTGCTCGCTCCATGAACGCTGTCATCACGCTTGTCTGCTGGTCTCTTTGGAAAGAGAGGAATGCTAGAATTTTCAGTGACGCTCACTCGCCGGCATCGACTGTTTTCAGTAAGATAGTGGAAGAAGCAGCGATCTGGCACGCTGCCGGAAAATCAATAGCTGGAACTCTAGCTAGAAGACCAAGGGAACCTGACTAAATGTTTTGTATACGTTTTTTCGTTTTTTGGGTGTTGTCGTAGCTGCTTACGACCGCCCGGCCTAGAGCTTGGCATAGCTGTCGCATACTTGTAACATTGTAAATCTAAACCTTATTCTTGCTCCTTCTATTCAAAAGAAAGCAGCGCTGTCTGCCTTCGTAAAAAAAAAATACTTTTAGAAAATGAGGGACATGGTTATCACGCTGATGAGCAAGTATGTTGACAGCGTTTGGCCAATAGCACGATATAGTAGATAGTTGACATGTGAGCAAGTTGGATTTATTTTCTTTAAAACCAATGCCGTATTGCATTTTCATTCACGAGCTGATAGTTACAACATCTCCACTTGCACTATTTGAACATATAAGAAATCAGTGACCAATCGCGGCCCCAAATAGTGGTAAAGTTGAGGGAAGAGCCCAGTAAAACATCCAGCTCGACTACCTCAGCCCCTGTCCATCAAGAGTGTCGGATAAAGTAACACGAAATGACAAAATACACTTGTAGAAATGCTAGACGTGTCGATTGGACTATAGTGGCGTGTTTTACACACGCCATTGGTAACAGCTAACATTGGTGCACTTCTACGCGCCACACGCCATCTGTAGATATTACTTATTAATTAGTACTGTTGAATGGTTTGCCGGAGCGAACGCTGCTAATGAACCCGCCGACAGGAACATGAACTCGCTAATGAATTGTATGAAGCAATATAAGGTTCACTGGATTATTATCTTCGATGAGATATGTGAATCATTATGTGGATGCTCATATCCCGATAGACCGAAATGTGTTCCTAACATACCCATGTATGTTCAAACCTGTTGGTCATAGGGACGTCCCTGTTCTGCACAGCACACAGTGCACGCATTTGTGGCGTGCTAGCTAGACTGCTAGTAGTAATCTGAGAAAGGGGAAATGTGTCCGTTCGGATTTGACGCAGCCGGCGGAGGGCTCCAGATGGGGTGACGGAGGAGTATACCTGGCCGCCTCACCTTGCCTCGTTTCAACGAAGGCTAGTCACCATCGCCGGCCTCGATGTAGTTCACTGGCAATGGATGTATCATCAGCTTCTCCCCGGCGATATTTCTTTGAGGCAAGGAAAACCTACCCTGAACGCTTCATCTCATACACATATTTTTGTAGTTGTTCGATAATGCCTCTGAAATCCTGTTGTCTAGGATTAAATGTCACCTCTGTTATCACACACTTCCGATGTTCTTCTTTAGATCATGAGCTATTTTGCAACGGATAAAGAAGAAAAGGAAAAACTTCAGTGCTTGTTTGATTCAAAGGAATTCCATAGGATTTTATAGGATTTTATCCCATAGGATTTTTTCCTTAGTTAGTCATTTGATTCATAGGACTA
This sequence comes from Poa annua, assembly GCA_026929855.1. Taxonomy (NCBI): domain Eukaryota; kingdom Viridiplantae; phylum Streptophyta; class Magnoliopsida; order Poales; family Poaceae; genus Poa; species Poa annua. The sequence goes on from CM049436.1 coordinate 2,966,390, forward strand.
GTTCCTATAGAAATTTTTCCTATAGGAATCTTTGTACTACTTCCTATAGGATTTTCAACATCCACTCCAAGCTCATTTTACAATTTCTTTGGTGTAATCAAACAAACTTGGGTACAAACCAAATCCTATAGGATTGGAGTGGCCATGTGACGTGGGGCTACCTTTCGGCTAGCCCACGGTGAGCCTACCTGGGCCGCACCAAGCTTATGGAGGCCCACAGAAGGTCCACCAGGGAAACCGTGTAACCTAGTCCAAGTCGGTTAGGTCTTATAACCTGCCATATCTGTAATTGTCATCGGCATCGACTACCCGAGACCTGACTTACCTATAAAAGCCAGGAGGGTCGCTCGTCTCAGGACACGCCAATAGCCGCCACCACAAACCCTAGCGAGATCGCAATCTCGCCATTGTAATCGCTACTCGCCATCAATACCAGACAAGCAGGAGTAGGGTGTTATCCTCCGGGAGCCTGAACCTGGGTAAAATCCCCGCTTGTCAGCCGTCGTGATCACCAGCGCTTATCTCTTTCCCCCTCAATCAACCCGGGGTGCACAACCCTGGGATTTGCCGAGTTACACCCTCGTCAATTGGCGCCGTCTGTGGGAAAACTCAAGCGTTGGAATCATGGTCGCACCGGCTCCATCCGCAATGAAGATCAACGTCTGCACCACTCGGGAGCCCATCTGCTTCGGCTCCTTCGAGTACGCCTTCCACTCGCCGGCCCACCGCTCGGTGTACGCCAATCTGCACAAAGGTATACACATCACCTTTGGCTCCATATACTGTTTCGTCGACAGTCGCGGAATATTCAGGTCCGCGGCAACCGCGCCACGCGCGGCAACAGCACCCGCATTGGTCACCTCCGCGCCGCAATCGCCGACACCCACTGCGAGAGTCGCATCTGCCACGCCCGTGAAGATTGTACCTGCGTCGACTACATCGACAACCCTGGCAACGGCCGTGCAGATCGAGTCTACTCCAACCATCTCGGTCGCACGGCCGGCAAAGTCAAGATCTACCTCAACCACGACTGCACCCGCGCGTGCGACCAGGGGCGTGCTGGTGACAGCCACATCGCGCGCATCTTCGTGGGCCCACCAAGTCTACCCCAGGCCAATCGCACTCGCTCCGGCGACTGCGAAATCTCCTTCCACGACCACGGTGACGATCGCAAGAAAACGCAACGACGACTACGCTGCCCACCATGTAGCAGCAATTTTTGATCCAGAGCAACATTCGGATCAAGGAAGCAGCAGCGACAGCGTAAACACTCCCACCCAGGTTTACCCCAAGCAAGTCTTCATGGCCGGCACAGCGCCCCCAGAAGGCAACGAGGAACCCGCGTATCCTCTGGAGGTAGTCATGCCTGACCAGACACGACTCACAATCACGCGCGACATAGGGATCAGGGCCATGAAGCATGTCGACGATGGCACGTTCCCCCCACCCGACGCGCCTAGAGAGGATCATCTGGCGGTCCAGTACTTGCTACGCAAGGAAGGCGAGCGACTTCGCGCCGAAAAGGTCGAGCTGCTCAGGCGCAAGAGGGATGCGGATGCGTCGAGTGCCAGACGGGCTGCCATCTCGTTTACTTCCTCCACAGAAGTTAACCAAGGAGGACGGCGACACAGAGCGCGTGTTCCCCTCATGACGGACGCCGATCGAGCCAGGGTCACCCGCAACCTCGACTCGTCCTTCGTCACCGAGGACGAGAACGGAATACCTGTCCCCAAAACGGCGAACGCCGCCATCATAGCAGTCGAAACATATCTTCGGCTAACGTAGCCGCCAGAGGGAGACGCACGCGCCCTTCTCCACAAGCAGCAGATCATGTCCATGAAGGCAATCGAGGAAGCTTTGGCGACTAGGGTGCCAAGCAACCGGGCACGTGAAGAGCGAGAGCACCAAGCCCGCGAGCCAGCAACATCAGGGGTCCCGGCAGTGCAGCCACTAAGACAAGCCCAACCAGGCGAGGATCTTCGCAACGTCATCACGCAAAGGACGGTGGACCGCAACCGCAGCCAGCGTTCGGCTGACACGACGAACCTGGATGAACAGGCCGATCGCAACTTCGAGCCGTGCGGCGCCGCATGCTTCAGCTTCAACATCCGAGACACCCGCATGCCCAAAGGCTTCAAGTTGACAGCAGGAACCCCCAGGTACGATGGGAAGCAAGACCCGCGCCTGTGGCTCGAAGACTACCTCATCGCCTGCACCTGCCAAGGCGGGACGTCGACTACGGCAATGCAGTACATCCAGCTCATGCTCACGGACTCAGCGCGCGGGTGGCTCACCAGCCAGCCCAAGGACTCTTTCCGAACCTGGGAAGAATTCCAAGAGACTTTCATAAAAAGTTTCTCTGGAACATACGCAAGGCCGACAACCTACATCGAGTTGCAAGCCTGCAAACAAGGAAGAGACGAGTCGCTCCGCTCATACATCCAGCGATGGACACTTCTCCGGAACACCATGGAACCCGTCTCAGAAGACCGGGTGATGGATGCCTTCATGCATGGCGTCGCTCGCCGCGACCTCCGCGAGGAATTTGGTAGGCTCCAGCCGAAGACCACGATCGAGCTCATGAAGATAGCCAACCAGTGGGCCGAGGGAGAGGACTACGTCCGCGACACCTCTCCAAAGAAGGAAGCCGAAACAAGCAACTGGCGGGACGGGCGTCAGAAGAAGAAACAACGTTTCACCAACCTAGACACCATCGAGCTAGTAGCGGCGGGATATCAAACCCCCCGTGATGACACACGAGATAACAGTCGCCAATATGATCAGGGTCGACTGTCCAGCTCGGGGCAGTACAACCGCAGCAGCGGCAGCATTAGCCACAATGATGGAAGCCAGAAGCGCGAGTGGAAGCGTGCGCTAACCCCAGCCGAAGAACTAATGCAACCTTGCAAGCATCACTCGTTCCGCAACCCGGAGACAAGCAAGTGGGGTGCCAACCACCTGCTGAAGGACTGCCGCAGATCATCACTCCCGTGCAAGCACTGCCGGCAGCCCCGCAGCTCGCTATTCAGGCAGCACCCGCAAACAACAACGCAACACAAGCGGCTGGGACTTTCCCCCAGCAGCAGCCGCAGCCTGAAGTCCAAACGGCAGCGCACGACGCATACCCGACTGCGCGAGGACAGCTCAACATGATCCAAAAAGGACGCCCTTCGAACAGGGCCCAGAAGCTCATCACCCGCCAAGTACTCCAGGCTACCACCAGCCCGCGCGTAGTACCAGACTACCTGAGAGGGTCAGAGACACCAATCACATTCTCCAGGGAAGACCACCCGTCAGAGGTGCCTCGACCCGGTCACGCCGCTCTGGTTATCGAAGCCCTAATTGGCGATTACAGCTTGAAGAAGGTATTCATGGACGGAGGCAGCGGCATCAGTATCATATTCGCCGATACCCTGAGAAGAATGAACAAGTCGACAGAGAAGTTGCCGGAGTCGGAGACCACCTTCCACGGCATAGTACCAGGGCAGGCAATCACGCCCATGGGAACAATCACACTCGACGTCATCCTCGGCACACCCGAGCACTTCAGGAAAGAGTCGATTGACTTCGAGGTCGTCGACTGGAAGTCACAGTACCACGCCATACTTGGACGCCCAACTTTTGCCAGGTTCATGGCAGTACCCCATTACGCCTACCTGATGATCAAGTTACCTGGACCCAAAGGGGTAATCACTGTGCGCGGCGACTTCGACCGCTCCAACAGCTGCGACCGCGAGTTCAGCAGGATCTCTGAGTTCTTCGGGGTCGAAGAGCACTTCAAGGCCATATCAGTCGACAACGATAAGACCATCTTTCCACCCCGCAAGAAGCCAGCCAAAGACGCCGCCTTCAACACAAATGATGACACTGTAACCCACCAAGTCCATCCGACTGACAGCAGCAAGACGGTCAAAGTATCATCGAGCTTGACCCCCGCATAGGAAAGCGCGCTCGTCGAGTTTCTACGTGAGAACTGGAAAATCTTTGCATGGCAACCCTCTGACATGCCAGGAATACCCAGGAATCTCGCCGAGCACTCTTTAAAAGTCCACAAGGACGCCAGACCAGTCAAGCAAGCCATGCGACGCTTCTCAGGACCCAAACGGGACGCAATCACCGCAGAAATCGACCGACTGCTGCACGCCAAGTTCATCCGAGAAATCAAGGACTCGGACTGGGTCGCCAACCCTGTCCTGGTGGAAAAGAAGAAGACGAAGAAACTGCGCATGTGCATAGACTTTACCGCAGTCAACAAGTGTTGTCCAAAGGATCACTTCCCGCTCCCGCGGATAGACCAGATCATCGACTCGACAGCAGGCTGCGAGCGCCTGTCTTTCCTGGACGCCTACTCAGGTTACCAGCAGATCAGGCTGAAAGTCGAAGATGAAGAAAAAACGGCGTTCATCACACCCGACGGTGTCTTTTGCTACCAGACGATGCCCTTCGGGTTGAAGAACGCTGGTGCCACATATCAGCGCACCATGCAAGCATGCCTCAAAGGGCTCATCGGGCAAATTGTCCAAGTCTACGTCGATGACATCGTCGTCACGACCCGAAAAGAAGACACCCTAGTCGACGACCTCCGCAAGGTCTTCACGGCACTCGACGCATACCAGATCAAGCTCAACCCAGAAAAATGCGTGTTCGGCGTCCCAGCCGGAGAGTTACTGGGGTACCTCGTCTCTGCAAGAGGAATCGAAGCAAACCCTGAGAAGGTGCAGAACATACTCACAATGCCAGCACCCACCAAACTTAGGGAGGTGCAACGATTAGCCGGCCGAGTCGCAGCTCTCAGCCGGTTCATAAGTAAGTTGGGTGAGAAGGCCCTGCCCTTCTACCAACTGATGAAGAAGACGGACAAATTCGAATGGACACAAGAGGCGCAAGAGGCGTTCGACCAGCTCAAAAAGACCCTGACGACTTCCCCGGTCCTGGTGGCACCACTGGAAAACGAGCCACTATACCTATACGTCTTAGCGACAATCAGGGTGGTGAGCACGGTACTCGTAGTCGAACGTGAAGAAGAAGGGCATAGCCACCCTGTCCAGAGGCCGGTCTACTACCTCAGCGAAGTCCTGACACTGTCCAAGCAAAACTACCCGCACTACCAGAAGCTGGCATACGGGGTCTTCATGACTTCCAGGAAGGTCGTCCACTACTTCTCCGAGCACCCGATCACGGTGGTAAGCTCCTCCGGCCTAGCAGACATACTCACAAATCAGCGCGCGACAAGAAGAGTCGCCAAGTGGGTTGTCGAACTGGGACCCTGGGGGCTGAAATACGCTCACCCGAAGTCTATCAAGGCCCAAGTCCTTCCGGAATTCACTACCGAGTGGATAGAAGCTCAGCTACCAGATGTCCCCGACTTGTCTAACGCATGGACGATGTACTTCGACGGCTCCAAGAAATTCAAGGCGGCTGGGGCAGGAGTTGTGCTCATCTCCCCCAAAGGCGACAAGTTGAAGTATGTCTTGCAGATGGACTTCCCAACACCCTCCAACAACGAAGCCGAATACGAGGCCCTGATCCACGACATGCGGATGGCCAAGAACTACGGCGCCACGCACCTCATGATCTACGGCGACTCCTACCTGGTTGTACAGCAAACCATGAAATCCTGCGACGCCATCGCCGACAACATGATCGCCTACAGAGACCTGTACAACCAGCTGGAGGGCACCTTCGACGGCTGCGAGCTGCGGCACATTGGCCGCGACAGCAACGAGGAAGCCGACATCCTCGCCAACATGGGATCAGATAGGGTCCCAGTACCACCTGGCGTCTTCCTCGAGCGCATCACGCAGAGGTCCGTCAAGACTCGACCCGCAGCAATCCCCTCTACAACAGCAACAAGCACCGCGAACCCGCCAAGCCAAGAAAAGGAGCCCATGGAAGTCATGCTAGTCGAAGCTACCTGGACAGGACCATACCTGACATACATACTACACCAGAGGCTGCCAACAGACCCAGTCGAAGCAAAGCGCATCATCAGGCGCTCCAAAAGTTTTACCGTCATCAACAGAGAACTCTACAAGAGAAGCATCTCAGGAATCCTACAAAGGTGCATAGACCCAGTCGACGGCCAAGCCCTCTTGCTCGACATCCATGCGGGTATCTGCGGGCATCACGCCAGCAGTCGAGCATTGGTGGCCAAAGCGCTGAGAGCCGGGTTCTACTGGCCAACCGCTATGCAAAACGCAGAAGATCTAGTAAAGAAATGCACTGGGTGCCAGGAGTTCGCCAACAAGCCGCACGCGCCGGCGTCAGAGCTAAAAACAATACCGCTAGCCTGGCCCTTCGCCCAATGGGGACTGGACATGGTGGGCCCGCTGAAGAAATCCTCACCCGGAGGACACACTCACCTCCTGGTCGCAGTCGACAAGTTCACCAAGTGGATTGAGGCCACGCCCATCACAAGTTCGACTGCATCATCAGCGGTCAACTTCATCAGGTCCATCATCTTCAGATTTGGAGTGCCAAACGGGATCATCACGGACAATGGTTCGAACTTCACAGCCGAGGAGTTCAAAGACTTATGCTCAGATCAAGGAATCAAGCTAAGCTACGCATCTGTTTCGCACCCACAATCCAACGGGCAAGTCGAGAAGGCCAACGGCCTAGTCTGCAACGGCATCAAGAAGCGCCTGCGGGTACCGCTGAGACGCGCAGCAGGCGCATGGGTGGAAGAACTGCCATCAGTCCTATGGAGCTTGCGAACCACGCCTAACAGATCCACCCAGTACACTCCTTTCTTCATGGTGTACGGTGCAGAAGCGGTACTACCCTGCGACATCAAGTTTGACGCACCACGGGTGGTCGCCTACGACGAGTCAGACGCAGAAGAGGCACTCGAAGACAGCATGGACATCCTGGATGAAGCCCGCGACATCGCCCTGGCACGATCAGCCGTGTACCAGCAAGACCTGCGCAACTACCACGAACGGAGGTTGCGACCAAGAGCTTTCGTCACAGGCGACCTGGTCCTCCGCCTCAAACAGAAGAAGGTGCACAAGCTCGCCTCCCCATGGGAAGGCCCATACATTGTGACAGAAGCAATTGGCAACGGAGCTTATCGCCTGAAGGACTCGAAGACAGGAGCAGTCTGCAGCAACCCATGGAACGTCGCACAACTTCGTCAGTTCTATGCCTAGTCGACCCAATCATTGTACCAAGGATAGCATGTCAACGCGACAGGTTTCAGATGCACTCTTTCCCTTACCAGGGGACCTAAGGGGACTGGAAGGGTTTTAATGAGGCGGCCTGTTCGCAACAATCAATAAAGTGATTTGAAGAAAATGCTGTCCACTCTACCCTCTCAATCAAAGCAAACAAAAATCCTAGGCCGTCACTTGAATCACTCGAGGGCTGCGCCATACAGGTTGAAAGAAAGGCCTAGGCCGCCACTCGAATCACTCGGGGGCTGTGCCATACAGGCACAACTCACAAAATCCTAGGCCTCTACCTGACCTACTCGGGAGTTGCGCCACACAGGTCAAGTCAAAAATCCTAGGTCACCACCCGACGCACTCGGGGGCTGCGCCTCACAGGTAACACTTGCAAAAGCCTAGGCCGCCACTCGAATCACTCGGGGGCTGCGCCGTACAGGCACAATTCATAAAATCCTAGGCCTCTACCTGACCTACTCGGGAGTTGCGCCGCACAGGTCAAGTCAAAATCCTGGGTGGCTACCCGACTGCACCTCGCAGGTAACACTTGAAAAACCCTAGGCCGCCACCCGATCTACTCGGGGGCTGCGCCATACGGGTCAAGTCCTAAAACCCTAAGTCGCCACCCGACACACTCGGAGACTGCGCTATACAGGTCTCACTTGAAAAAACCTAGGACGCCACCCGAAGAACTCGAGGGTTGCGCCACACAGGTTCACAACACAGACCTAGGCTGTCACCCAAGGTACTCGGGGGCTGCGCCATACAGGTCAAAGCTACAGCAGATACTCACACAGTAATATAAATAGTGTCGTTCTCATTACTCGAGATCTCCTTTAACCTCATACATTGTCACTTACATTGGCAAATGCGCCCTCTATAGCTAACCCTGTACAACAGAAGACAGCTACTCTTAATCTGCAGGCTCGTCCTTCGGCGAGTCGAGTGGGCCTACAAGGCGCTCACTCAGTTTTTGTACCTGCTCGATCATGTGGCGCGCAGCTGCCAAGGTGTCGGCGTAGTCGTCATCTCCAGGAAGGCCACCCATCAACCTCTCCAGCGGAAGGTTCGGCCGGTGCAGCCGGACATATGCCAGCGCCACATTCGCCCCGGCGACGAGTTGGGCGTGGACCACCTCCTTCAGCGCGTCACCCTCACGGAACCTCTCCAGCAAGGCGGCCAGCCCATGCGGCTGCCCATTGTGTGGGAAGTACACACGGTGAATGTGCCAGAGGGTCTTCCGGCACCCTTCAAGAAGAAAGGCAGCACGCCAAGTCCGATCAAGCATGCGCGCAAGGACTCGCCCTCTAGACTTGTTCACCCAGAATTGACGAGCTTCGTATGAGTCGCCAGCTGCCTCCCGGGTGACTCGCTCTTCAACGCGATCCTGCTCAGCCTGCCAATCCGGGTTCACGTCTGCGCACAAAAGCTATGTCAGAACACGCAAGTTTCAACGAAGAAGGCAGCCGAAAAGGATACCAACCTTGAAGCTGTCGACTGATCAGATCGATCTCCCCAAGCAGAAAATCCTCGCGCTGGGAGAACTCCGCAGTAGGATGCGATCTGGAGCGATGCAACAACAGCTCGGTATTCTTAAGACTCGCCTCAAGCTCGACCACCTTATTCTTCAAATAAGTGATTATTCGCTAGTCGTTCGTACTTCGTGGAGAGCTGGCGTCGCTCGACGACGGCGCACACCCGAAGAAGAGCCCTCGCCACTCGGGCCAGCCGCCGAAGCAGAGGAATTGCCTCCGCGCACGTTAGTCTGCCATACATGTGCAGAGTCAATACAAAAGTGCGACTGCTCAGCAAAAGCAAAAATGGTGGGAAGAAACAATCAATTCCGGCATAAAAAATACTATTCAAGGCCGGCAGACCCGACAGAACATTAGTCATTACAAGCAGAAGACAAAAGTACAGGCCACCGTGACTACTGGAAATCTACACTACAATGGCCCCTAAGCAGCAGACTCCGACCGGGAGCGACTCTTCCGAGCAGCAGCCGCCTCGGTCGCCTTGGCGAGCGCCCTCTCAAAGGTAGCCACAAGCTTCACAGCCAGCTTTGTAGCCTGCGCCTTCACTCCGCTCAGAGATGCCGTCCGCCCATCAGGCTTTCGAGGGAAGCCGCTGACAACCTTCTCAAAGTCGCCAGCAACCTGATGGCCTAGCAGAAGCTGGAAGGTGAGCTCGGAGCCGCGTACCGTCTGCGTCCGAGTGAAGTCCGCGAGGGTGGTCGCGTCGTCTTCAAACGGAGCGGCCAGGGCATCAACGGCAGTCGGCGGTGGGTCACTCGAAAAGATGCTACGGTGCACCGTCGCGAGCGCTCCTGTCGACTTCTGCAGCGCGGCCGTCGACTTCTGCAGCGCATCGGACGCATACGCGCAGACGCGGTCGAGGAAGCCAACAGCGGTCGCCAAGTCAACGTCGTCACTCGACGAACCTTCCAGAGGAGCGCCACCGCATCTCTCTGGACAAAAAATACCAACTGTCAGCAAAGAGCAAAGGAAATACAAGTAGGCGCCAAAGCCGAAAACTCACCTCCAAGGGTACCGGCGAGTGAGAGAAGGCGGTCGACTTGAGTCTTCTCCTGGATGGCCCGCACTCGCTCGCGCTCCTGGGACTCGTGCAGGGCTTTCTCAAGCTCCGCCTGAGCCTGCAGCTTCAGCTCCAACTCCTCAGCCCGCTTGGTAGCCTGGTCCAGAGAGGTGCGCAGCTGGTCCCTCTCCTTCTCCAGGCGAACGTAGGCAGTGGCTGCCTCGAGCTGCTGGCGGTAGTACGGCTGCAGAAACAACAAGTTATATAAAGTTGCGGGCGACTATACTAGCCACCCACACCTTCAGGGGCTACTCCAGCGCACCCGATGAAATTTCAAGACTACAAGTACAAGCTAAAAAGACTTACATGGTCCAGGAGGTCGACACCCTCCGAAGCCGCTGGGGGAGCACGACTCGACGACGCGAGGCCAACAGTCGGCGCACGCTCAGTGATGGCCACCTGCGTCACCAGCTCTGTCGAAGGGGCGGATGTGTGCTCCACGTCACGTCGAGGGGAGCTGACATCGCCAGAGCGGTGGCTAGAGCAAAAACAATACAATGCTCAACTCGAAGATTGAAACTCCAAAGTACAACTCGGAAAGCAAGGTGAAAAGAAACTCACCTGGTGGTCTCGAACTCGTCGTCACTCCCCAGGGAGAGAGACGGCATCCGAGCGAACTCGCGCGGTGGCACAGAGCTAACAGGAGGAGCAGCCAGTGGTTCGTCCCAGTCGCCCTAGGACCGGACACCCGAAGACGTCGCGCCGGCTTCTTCCAAATCAGCATCCGCACCTCTCGTGGGCGACGAAGCAGTCACAGAATCGCCACCACTTCGACGCTTCTGCCTCTTCCGTGCGGGTTCCTCCTCGTCGTCATCGTCCTCCACCTCTTCGTTAGGAGAGATAGCCGACGTAAGGTCGTCGTCGTCACCCTCCTCCTCCACAATCTTCGACTCGTCGTCGGGGCCGTTTTCAGGGAGAGGAGGAAGGCTGACCAGCAGAGATCGACCCTGAAACATGCAAACACAAGTCGAATCAAGAAACAGACAATCAAGAAAAGAAGCAAAGAAGAGAACAAGTCAAGAACTAAACCTCGGGAACATGGTTCGCCGCTCCGTACGCAGCAACAGGACGTTTGACGTTGCAGAGGTCCGCGGCTCGGAGGTTAGTGATGCCCCTCACCTTGGTCTCCACTTCCTCATCGTCGAGTGGCTGGTCGCTGACGCCCTCGACTGCCCACATCGGGTGGGGCCGAGCGCTAAGCGGCTGGACGCGAAGCCGGAAGAATGTGGCCATCAGGTAGACGCCACCCGACTCGCGCCCCAGGGCCCTAAGGAGGTTGCGCAACAGGCTCAGCAGCGGCCGCGCGGACTCCTTCTCCTCCTCGGCAAGCGGGTGCGCCCAGGCGCGAGTCTTCAGCAACCCGCGCTCGCCGTCAAACTGCACCAGGCCTTCCTGGTTCCACTGGATGTAAAACCAGCGCTTCCGCCACCCCTGGACGGAGTCCGACTTCTTCATCTGAAAGTACGCGGTGTCGCCGCGCACCTGGATGCCGAAGCCGCCCACTGGGTATGTCAACCCGCTCTTCCCGACGTTCTTGCGAACGAGGAAGAGTGACTTCCATAGCGCCCAGTGGGGTGCAATCCCCAAAAAGCACTCGCAGAGCACAATAAAGCTCGCGATGCTCAAGACGCCATTGGGAGTCAGATCGTGGATCTGAACCCCATAGGCATACAAGAGATCGCGAACAAAATCGTGGAGAGGGAACCCGAAGCCCCGTGGAAGGAAATCCACGAAGCATACGCGCTCCCCCTCGCGAACTGCGGGGTACACCTCCTTGCCAGGGGCACGTACCTGGGCCTGATCCGACGGCGGCAGGAGACCCTGCATGCGCAGCAGCTCAAGGTCCGTCTTCTTCACCACGGACCTCTGCCAGTCGCCATCGGGCTTCTTCATCAACCCAGCTCCGGCGGCGGCGGCGGAGGTGCCAGCGGCGGTCTTCGGCTTGCCCATGGCTTCGAAGGATCGTGGAAGGTGGAAAGACAAGAGGCACAGAGCTCGGATGGAGCAAGAATGGTAGAGAAGCAGAGGAACAGAGGCGCGGACGATTGGAGAAGATGATATGCCCTCGTGTTGCGGCGCAGTACTTATGCTTTGGAGAAATTCATCTCAGCCATCCGCCAAGCAACTGCTCCGAGAAGATACATCCAGCCGTCCACGTGTCGTGTGGAGAGGCTAACCGTCGCCGCCCACTTCGTCCACTACGCACGGGAATCAAGGCGTCATCATCGTGCCGTGAAAATTTCGCGCCCAGTTCGAGAGACGTGACAAATGCTGACCACAGTCAACTCTGACAGCAGGGCCCACTACGTCACGTCCCATCGAGCGCAGAAGCGTGCCATGAAGCGTCATCGTCGACGTCAGCAAGACAGTCTGGAGAAGACAAGGAGAAACAAGGCAACTCGAACGCACGATTCGGGTAGTAAGCTTCACAGCTGAAAACAACAATAGGACAGGGCACTGATCTGAGAACCCGAAACAATCATTCGGGTAGCAAAGAAAATTGGGTAAGCTAAAGCAGCCGAATCAATCTACAAGTAAGCCAACGGGCCGAATAGAAGCAAACTTCACAAGAAGGCAAAGACAAAGTAATTCGACTGCAGAGATTACTCCCATCGGGAGTGTCCTGTTCGACTGAGGAAAACGAGTTCGAACTCAATAACAAGCAAACCGGCGGCGGGCCCAGGAGGAAGAAGTCCTTTGCCTGACTCTACGATTCGACCAAGCACTCGGGGGCTACTGACGTGGGGCTACCTTTCGGCTAGCCCATGGTGAGGCTACCTGGGCCGCGCCAAGCTTATGGAGGCCCACAGAAGGTCCACCAGGGAAACCGTGTAACCTAGTCCAAGTCGGTTAGGTCTCATAACCTGCCATATCTGTAATTGCCATCGGCATCGACTACCCGAGACCTGGCTTACCTATAAAAGCCAGGAGGGTCGCTCGTCTCAGGACACGCCAATAGCCGCCACCACAAACCCTAGCGAGATCGCAATCTCGCCATTGTAATCGCTACTCGCCATCAATACCAGACAAGCAGGAGTAGGGTGTTATCCTCCGGGAGCCTGAACCTGGGTAAAATCCCCGCTTGTCAGCCGTCGTGATCACCAGCGCTTATCTCTTTCCCCCTCAATCAACCCGGGGTGCACAACCCTGGGATTTGCCGAGTTACACCCTCGTCACCATGCCATAGCAATCCTTTACTATTCCTATTCCTATGTATTTCCTATCCTACAAATCAAACAAGCCCTCAGTATTTTACTTCTCCTGAAGGAAGAGACGACCTTTACGGGTACAATCAGAAGGAGAACCGGACAGTTCTAGAAGTAATGTCTCCATGATCGATTTTGATGTCTTTCAACTTGAACTTTCTTGGTTCAATCAAAAGTGACATGGATTTGCTCTGCTTTTAGGTGATGCAGGAGTTTCCCTCGGTGCACATGCCTTTTGAGTGGTTGGTGCAACTAACGCCTCCATTGAAGAAATTATGGAGTATTCATACAACACACGTTCACATGCAACTATAATATGTTAGGCGTGCCATAAGTTACAAAGGATTTCCTCCACATCACCGATCCACACCATCCATGAAGCATGATATCTCGACCGTCCGTCAAGCAAGCAATATACCGATAGTTTCTTCTCCCCACGCGCACCATACCTCTCTTTCCTCTCTTCTCTACAAGCAGTCTACAAGCAGTCTCTACAAGAAGTTGGTTTTGTATGCGGTGGCGATTGGCGTCGAGTCAATGCAATGCACGGTGGTAACAGCTAGCAAACATGGCGTCCAAGTCCAACGACAACGCCGTCTTCGACGACGAGTTCCTGGCCGACGAGTCTCTTTACTAGGATGGAGCCCAAGAAAAGTAATACTCTCTTCATTATGATGATGCAGCATGTAAGAGCATTGGTGTACATGATTCCAACGGAAGACATTTCAACAATGCTTATTATCATTTTAAACCATGAAATATATACCATATATGAGTGGTGTCACGACTTTGCGCTATATACAGAAAAAAAAGTTTTTTGTAGGTTAATGAACTAATTCTACAACCGGTCCGTTAGTCTTTTAATTAATTAGATTGGTTTGAAGCAAATTTGTTAGGTTAAAACATGAAATTCCTAATACCAAAAATTGAAAATAAATTTTTGTATAAGAACATACAATTTGTACAAAAGATTTCAAATCGTAATTCAAAATTTAAAATCACTACATACTATTTGCTTGTAGGATAATGAAATGGGTGGAAAAATAGCAAGAAGAAAAGTGGAGTCGGATAATGTGTAATATTTGTATAATACATTGTTGTGTGACCATTAGTCGTTCGAAATGCCAATATTGGGTAATCGTGCACTTATCATATCGACGCTGTTCTTAGTTTCACCCATTTAACCATCTTTGGTGTTGTCTAGAGTGAACCGCGTGTGTTGTAACTTGGAACATTATAAGATGATCACATGGTATTATTATGAGACAAGGTAGCGAGAACTTTTATTGTTCGGTCTAGCATTGAAGCTTCAGAGTTCTACAAGAAATAAATTCGGGTTGTTGGCCACCATAGATAATCAACTACCTTTATTTGGTGGAACACTATACGATATAGCCAAACCATGTTATATAAGATATATGGCACCAAGCAAACATGATACATAGCGGGTACCTAGTTATGCAAAGTGCTTGCCAAAAATAAGTTACGCAAAATGAAAGCACAAACCGAGGAGACAGTTTGGAAAAAGTGAGAAAACGAGTTGGGAAGAAGGGAAGCAACACAAAGGTGGGGTTGAGACACATCAGGAACTCGATAATAACGTGACTGAATGGTGGCTCCGTGGGTTGTTACTTCACTTCAAGAACTGATTGGAGCAGACCAGCATGCTCAGAAACCTTGTCTGCTTACATGGTCAATCGAGTTTTTTTCTGAGGGAAAATGTTCAAGAACGTTTTTGTGACGACGACCGATGGATATCCGGCCAATGTGACGCGGATGTATCTTCGACACAGTGGGCTGGTCGGGAGCTAATTAAGACCCACTAGACAGGAGTTTTAATATAACTGTGCTTAGAAAAGTGTCATCCTACAGGGCGTGTATACAAAAGACTGTCGTACGTAATCCAGATCTGAAAGCACTAACTTGCCCAAATCTTGAACTTTTGCTCCATTCAGATGATAGGCCACTCCTCTAGTGGATGATATGTGCAAGAACACAATCTCTTTACTAGGATGGAATCCAAGAAAAGTAATATTGTGTTCACTAGAGCGCCCGTTAGCCTCGTCTTTACTATTGCTTCAGTGCTACCCCTACGGAAACTTAAAGGAAAATTTTGGTTCGGGTCGTCTCATCAATGGAGCGGTCTGCTTCGTGAGATCGGTATACGGGTCGTGTCTGAAACCGTCACATCATATGGTGTATACGCACGGGCCGTACAGGGTTCTACAGGGGCTATACGTACTTGTCAGATTACCCGTTTGAGTTAGAATATTTGGTAGGGGAGGAGCACCGGAGCAGAATCAACGATATTATCATTGTCGGAATCCCATTCAAATCGCAATGGCACATCGCAGTACTCCTCTTCTTCACAGTCTGACATGGAGCCGGAATCCTCATCACCGGCTTCATAGTGACAATTGTTTTCGTCATCGTTATTATAATGTCCATTGTTTTCTTCACTGTAAGCAGAAGCACATGATCTCTCCGAAGGATGTACACATTTCTCCTCTACCCGGCGGTTGAACTCATCATCATCATATACGATCCAAGGCCCATGGATTTGGCTTCGACACCTACTCCATCCGGTCAGATGATTCTTGAAGAAACCAGGTCTGTAGTCGGCCTCTATCATCTATTAACATACAACAAACCTTCTTTTTCGACCTCCCCAAATGAAGCACAGGATAGCTGTTGCTGGCCTCAATGCCGATCTGCGGCTTGATCACTTGGTACTTACCGCTCGACATTGATATTCTGAAAAAAGAAACAAGGAAGCATATCAACAACCATTGACAAAAGGATCGGAGGAGTTGAAGATAAATATTGACAGTGTAAGAAGCCGGTAACTAATACAGTACCTTATAAAGAAATTTGCACCACAAGACACATAAAGTGCTCCGTCCCAATAAACAGACTGGTGCCTTTTGCCTAATCCGCAGTACATGATGTCCCTTTGTAGCAACCCCACGTCAGATACTGTTCCGGCGCTCTCACCTTCACGGAGGAAGGTCCTCTTATCCCATGTCTTTGAGGAGAAGACGCGCAGGGAGAACCGTGAAGGCGGTCACTCTGCAGTCCCTGCCATGAACCCGGCATCGTCACACATCAGAGAATCAAAGCTTTTAGTCAGTTCTTCTTGGAGCTTGTTGATAAAACTATTCGCGGCTTGTAAACGAGCTTTTCGGTCACGACTTACTGTCGGGAACCATGGGGACCAAGAACACCTCGTAGTGCCTGATACGGTGGGGTGGTGGAATCGCAAGGTGATCGGAGAAGAGCATGGATGTGATCTCTAGCCGCGGGCAGGGGAAGACGCTTCATTTCGATATGACCTATATATTCTAGTATTATATGAGTTTTGTGCATTTTATTATGGTTTCTTGTGATACCACATATATGTCATGAAAGTTTCCCACGGATAAAGATATTCCTTGTGTTTTGAACTTACATCTTACAAAATTATTTTAAAAATAGATGAAACAGCAATGAAACTCGTAAAACTTTTAAATGAACCGCCGTTCACTACAGGCGTAACAGCTCACCCCGACGGCATTTGCCGTCGGGCTCAATCTATAAACCCTTGGCGTTAATGAGCCCGACGGTAATCGTCGGGCTAAGGCCGTCGGCGTGTAATCTATCGGGCTCACGCCGTTGCCGTCGACGTCGCAAATGCCGTCGGGCTCATAGCTAGCTACGCCTACGGCATTGCCGTCGGGCTCATAGATAGTTCTACCAAATATTTCTGAAAACCAATTTTTCAAAAAAAAATCGATTTTTTTTCAACTTTTTTATTATTATTTCAACTCCAATTTAGTCATATATTTAATCTCATATCACACACTTAATCATAATCTTAGCTCAAACTATCCACCATTAGTCAAACTTTCCAGACGGTCACCTATCCTTAGAGTGCTCCAGGTCAAGCACGCTTAACTATTGAGTTCTATTCAAATAAGATTCCAGTCGAGATGTCATACCTTGCTGCTATTAGTATGATAACAATCATATTAACCCTCATTTGAGATATTATACTTTTTAATCTTTAAAATTTCAAAAATAAGATTTGAATGAATAAAATAACTATGTTTAATAATACTTGAATAATAATAATAATAATCAATTATTTTAGTTTTGTTTTGTCTTTTCCATTTAATAAGAAATAATTCATATCTTCATATTTGTATATCAGAATTTACTAAATAAAATGTCTATGTCGATCATAAAAATGAGAGGAATCCAAATATGACATCCATGTCATAATTTTCATAATGAACGATGTCTTTTAAAATAAACAAGAACAACCATAAATCAGCATAAAGTCAATTAAAGAGGCGGATTTAGATAAAAAGCAACACGTATTATCCATAAAATATGTACTACTATTTGTAAAAAATAAATGGGTGTCATTTCGGACCATATTTTATGTACTTGCTTCACAAAAAAAGTCATTTTTGGTACTTAAAAAATGGAGAATGATATTTCGAAAAAGAATTTTGAAAATCGCTTCGGTGACGTTGTTTACCATACCATGACACACATATGTGCTGAATATGGGCACTGTATCACAAACTATGACATGATAATGGTCATACATTGGTCATTTGTCTTGAAACTTAAGCATGTTTATAGATGATTGATATTTTTATGAAGTTTTGTTTTGAAAAGTTTACCAAAACTCAAGTTTATCATTTTTCCTATAAACTAGTACACGTGAAAGGACTCCATGCCAAAGGGTTTCTTTTTTCGAGTATTTTTTTCATATTGTTTCATTTCTTTCAAAAAAGATCAAAATGGATAGCATGGCTATTCATCAAAGTGGTCAAATTTTTCAAAACTATTGACGGTTCTATGTTGTAACCACTACTTGTGTACCTTAAAATTATTTTTGTAAGCATTTCAGAGCAAACTATCACACAGTTGTAGTTCAAATTTGAATTACTTCCGGAAAATTGACATAAAGTCAATTAAAGAGGCGAATTTAGATAGAAAGTAAGGAAAATCCTCATATTCAGTTATTATCTATCAAATATGTTCTACTCTTTGTGAAAATTAAATGGGTGTCATTTTGGATCATATTTTATGTACTTGCTTCACAAAAAAAGTCATTTTTAACACTTAAAAAATGGAAAATGATATTTCTAAAAAGAATTTTAAAAATCGTTTCGGCGACGTTGTTTCCCATACCATGACACACATATGTGCTGAATATGAGCACTTGATCACAAACTATGACATGATAATGGTCACACATATGTATTAAAACTATTGCATGTTTGTATGTGATTGATATTTTTGTAAAGTTTTGTTTTGAAAAGTTGCCAAATCTTAAGTTTATCATCTTTCTAAAAACTATTACACGTTAAAAGACTGCATGCCAAAGGGTTTCTTTTTTTTTAGTATTTTTTTCATATTTTTTTTGAATGTAATCTATTTTTTTGAGAAAAACTGAAAAACAGTATAGTGAGCCCGACGGTAATGCCGTCGGGCTCACAATGCTATTAAATTGACGCTGGCGATACTCCTAGCCCGACGGTGGCCGTCGGGCTCATTGAAGGTACGCTGACGGCACTGTGAGCCCAACAGTGGCCGTCGGTCTACAACTAGGACGTCGACGGCAAAACGACGCCGACGATTTTTTCGTTTCGTCGGTTTCACGTTGTGACGCCGACGGCCCCGACATATTGCCGTCGGCGTTGAAATGGCCGTCGGGCTGGGCTGTATCTCCCGTAGTGGTTAAGCAATAATTGATGAAATAATCAAAAAATGTGTGCATCCTATGTTTACCGGCCCTACATGTGTTTCAACAATAATGATAAAATTGTCATGTTATAATGATGAGAATCATTGGCCATAAATGGGTCGTGATTCGTGGGTCCCACAGAAATGCCATTGAGGCGGAGATTGTACTGGGTCATCTCGTCAGTACCCTCTACATTCAAGAGGGAAGCCGTTTCAATAAAGTTTAAAATTGTCGTGATGAGCAACAAGGTACAAAACAAGACGATTAATTCCATTGTCGCTTGTACATATCAGAATCGATATTCTCTAGAAACCATCTATACTCTGTAATTTAGGGTATATCCTAGCCATTGAATTAGAAAAACATCATCAAATGCGTCGTAATCATGTACAAGGGAAAAGTCCAGGCAAATAATGATTCAAAAAAGCGAGAACGATCCTAGATAGTTGTAATTAACAGTCGTACATAACATATACATCTTCCGTATTAAAATATGAAATGTTCTAACACAAGATATGACCACATAAATATAGATACATCTTAGTGCAAGGTTCATAATAGTTAACAGCAGACACTAATATGGTATGACGATAACTACTTCATCTCGTCCAGAATGCTTTTTGAAACGACTCCAATCTTGAGGGAGTGCGGTTTTCCCACAACCGCGTTGCCGTGCCGGGCTTATCTTGTCCGTCCGTCGGTTGGAGATCTGTTTTTCCTACGCTTTTGCCTTTTACACCCTGCACTTCTTTTTTTTGAGGACAAGGTGGTCGTACCACCGCTCGAATAGATAGAAGAGAGTTGACCCAGTTTATAAGGGAAACCGGGTCCAAAAACCATACAAACTGTACAAAAGAATTACACAGACGAAGCAACCCGCCGCCCACACGGCACAAGTCGAACAAACGCCACAACACACACCACCATCTCCGGAGCCGCCGCCCCGGCGTAGCAACCAGATCGACTCTCGCATTACCCGAAAGTGATCCAGTCATGGTCGACAAACCCTCTGCCCCCGCAGTCTTCATCTAGGTTGCCACCAAAACCACCATGCT
This sequence comes from Poa annua, assembly GCA_026929855.1. Classification (NCBI taxonomy): domain Eukaryota; kingdom Viridiplantae; phylum Streptophyta; class Magnoliopsida; order Poales; family Poaceae; genus Poa; species Poa annua. Next base: position 2,986,152 of record CM049436.1, read on the forward strand.
CCGGGGCCGCCGCCCCGGCGTAGCAACCAGATCGGCCTTCGCATTGCCCGAAGGTGATCCAGACAGGACGACGAACCCTCTGCCCATGCAGTCTTCATCCAGGTCGCCCCCAAGACCCCCGCCAGACAACGGCTCCGCCTCATGGAGCCATCGTAGCGAGGGAGACCGAGACCGCCGTCTCGACGTGCCGCCACCGTCCCCTGACAACATCACCATCCGCTTAGCCGTCGCGAAGCCAGCGCACCGCGAGGACCAAGAGCTCCAAGGCGACGCCTCCAAGAAGGTAGTGACGTGTGCGTCACCGCCGCCCGCTCCAAAGGAGCTTAGGTTTTCACCCGAAGATCTTGACACCAACGCGTCGGAACGAATCAATCACCTCGACGACGCCAACAAGAAGGAGAACGACGCCGCAAAGGCGCCGCCGTCGTCGGCACAAACCGAAGTCTGTGCAAGGATTTCGCCCGGATCTTGACTCGACCATGAAGAGCTGGGAGCATCAAGCCGAGCAGCGACGCTGCTGCCGTCCACCGAGCTCCACCACACGCGCTGCTTCCTCGTCGCCATGGCCCCTCCTGCCAAGACAGCAGTCATGCCGCAGCCACTAATCCGGGGCCGCCGCCCCGGCTTCCTCTTCCCCGTGAGAAGGCGCTGGCCGAAGGAGGCGGAGCAAAGCCCTCCGACCCCAACCAGCAACCCGCCCGACGCCCAGGCCACCCCGCCTCGCCGCAGCCGCGCACCAACACCCGACCACCTCCTCGCTCCACAGGGAACAAGAAGCGGCCCCCTCACACCATGACAGGAGCCGACATGCCCCTGCCACAGCCGCCGCACCTCCCCGAGGGAGCACACCGCTCCGGAACCTCCACCTCCGCCACCACTCCGGCCTCCGAGCACGCCGCATCCGCCCCGGCCGCCAACCTCGCAGAGGAGCAAGAAGCACGGCCGCCCGGGCCCGACGAGCCCAGATTGGGCCCGCCAAGCCCATCGGAGCGAGACCCTCCACCGCGGTTGCAGACGACGGCGCCGCTGCCGCCCCACGCCGCCGCCACAGCCCGCGCACGCCGGCGACCACCTCCCGAGCCCGCCGGCTCGGCATCCACAGCCCTGTCCACCGCCGCCCCCACGGCTCGGACCTCCACCAACCAGTGACGCGAGCCTCCCCCCCAACCACCACTGGGCGGCGGAGGGGTGCCGCCACCGCCGCGGCCGAGGCCGGCGACGGCAGCGGCAGGGTGGGCCGAGGGAGGGAGGACCGGCGGCGCGCGCGAGTTCGCCCCTGGCGTCGCTGGGGGTGCGACGCGAGGGGTAGGTGATGTAGAGTATTATGGAATGGAGCCACCCTGCACTTCTTCCTCACTATAGTAGGAAACAAAGTGTACATGGTACAGCGAGCCATCTCTTCCTCCTCCCGTGACTTTGCTCTCCCGATATCTCTCCACCGTCTCTTCTCTCACGCTGCTACATCCCTACCAGCACCACCTCCCGATCTGTGCTCCCCCAACACCATGGCTCTTGACAGATCTTGCACGAACATGTTCCACACATACAGTATAAAGGAAAAAACGGGAAGAACAAAACGGGAGAAGTAATCAGGGAAGAACAAAGAAGTGTCCCTTGCTCGCAAGCATAGATCTAGCCTGCAGCATACACTCCCAATATCAAATCTAGCCTGCAGCATACATGGCCTCGTTCCGCCGCACTGACACCAGGTTGAGCTTCCCCAAGACGACCTTGTTGGCGGTGGCCATGTCGTGCGGATCGACGCTCCAGCCTGAGACAGGACCCACTTACCAGACCTGGTTCACCTCGCTGGTACCGTTGCTGAGCGTGAGCGTGCCGAACATCTGGACGCGGCTGAGGTCGGACGTCGGGTACTTGATGGTCACCGGCGAGCCGAGCGAGTACCCCTGGACGTTGTAAGTCTGGACGGCGTAGCCACCGCCCTTGGGCGCGGCGATGAGCGCCTACGTGTCGGACATGCCGTTGCCGGTGAGGTGGGGTTGAGGCTCCAGGAGACCAACCCGCCGGGCGAGGACGGCGCGGACACGGAGGCCACGGAGATAGACGACGCCGCGGGGTTGTAGGTCCAGTGGATTGAGGCGCCAAGGGTGGGCAGGTCGCTGCACCTCGGTTGTTGGAGAACCTCTCCGCCGTTCACGCCCCCGCCACGGCCACGCGCGCCGGCGCCGCCACCACCAAGAGCGCGAGAGCCCGCGCGAGTTGCGACGGACATGGCTGGTGCCGCCCTCCAAGGACGGGGAGTCGCTGGGCTGGAGGAGTTAATGGGGATTGAGGCGGGTGGTGCGGGGAGGAAAGGCCCTCGCTTGACATGTGAACGACGTGGGAGAGAGAATCGGGGGATAGTAAACAATCTGGAGGGGCCATGGCGACGAGGAAGCAGCGCGTGTGGTGGAGCTCGGTGGACGGCAGCAGCGTCGCTGCTCGGCTTGATGCTCCCAGCTCTTCATGGTCGAGTCAAGATCCGGGCGAAATCCTTGCACAGACTTCGGTTTGTGCCGACGACGGCGGCGCCTTTGCGGCGTCGTTCTCCTTCTTGTTGGCGTCGTCGAGGTGATTGATTCGTTCCGACGCGTTGGTGTCAAGATCTTCGGGTGAAAACCTAAGCTCCTTTGGAGCGGGCGGCGGTGACGCACACGTCACTACCTTCTTGGAGGCGTCGCCTTGGAGCTCTTGGTCCTCGCGGTGCGCTGGCTTCGCGACGGCTAAGCGGATGGTGATGTTGTCAGGGGACGGTGGCGGCACGTCGAGACGGCGGTCTCGGTCTCCCTCGCTACGATGGCTCCATGAGGCGGAGCCGTTGTCTGGCGGGGGTCTTGGGGGCGACCTGGATGAAGACTGCATGGGCAGAGGGTTCGTCGTCCTGTCTGGATCACCTTCGGGCAATGCGAAGGCCGATCTGGTTGCTACGCCGGGGCGGCGGCCCCGGAGCATGGTGGTTTTGGTGGCAACCTAGATGAAGACTGCGGGGGCAGAGGGTTTGTCGACCATGACTGGATCACTTTCGGGTAATGCGAGAGTCGATCTGGTTGCTACGCCGGGGCGGCGGCTCCGGAGATGGTGGTGTGTGTTGTGGCGTTTGTTCGACTTGTGCCGTGTGGGCGGCGGGTTGCTTCGTCTGTGTAATTCTTTTGTACAGTTTGTATGGTTTTTGGACCCGGTTTCCCTTATAAACTGGGTCAACTCTCTTCTATCTATTCGAGCGGTGGTACGACCACCTTGTCCTAAAAAAAAAAAAAGTAAACAATATCGTGGTGTTTTTTAACAATAAGAAAGAAGTCGGGTGGAGGGGTTCTTTGAAATGATCAAAAGTGGTGGCACAGATCCCAATAAACGATTGAACGTCCAGGATAGGCCCGGTACGGCAACGTGGTTGTGGTATGTGGTTTTCGCAATCTTGAGTTTCTTTCGACATCGCCGCAGCCGAGGGCGATCCACTCGCACCGCTCCGGTGGCTCGTCATCCTTATCAACTACCCCGTCTTCCTCATCTATGAGTACTTTTGCGTGCACGAAGCTCATTTCTCCCGTAACCCTATCTAGCTGCACCGTCTGCACCAAAACAAAAATAAGCATCGATCGATCATAAGCCAAAGGCCTTAATTATTATCTAGCAAAATTGAAGAAGCAGTCCTAATGAAATGGAGTACGTATAGTGCATGCATGGGATGTGTACTGTGCTGTACGTACCAGGTTTAGGCACAGGAGGTCGGCCGGTTTCTCAGAGAGGCATTGGAAGAGCGCCTTCTTGGACTGCGGCGCGGCGCCGCCGGCGGCGGCGTTCAGTTCTTTGAGCTGCGGGAGGTCGCGGGGCAGGAGGTGGGACCAGACGGCGTCGGAGTCTGCCACGGCGCGGAAGGTCCGGCAGACCGCGGCGGCGCGGCGGGCGTCGGGAGGCGACGTGAGGGAAATCACCGCCGCGAGGAGCTCCTTCGGCAGGCGCTCGATGTCGTCGGCGGCCGTCTCCATTGATCGGTCGCTTTGTTGAATCAATCAAGGTTTATGAATTGCCTTTTTTGGTTTCACGTACGACCGAGGAACAACGAGGATCATCCTAGCTAGCTTGGTACCACTATTTGTATAACCAAGTCGGCAAATCGAAGCCGTATCCGTATCGGATACAAATTCAACCAAGTCGGCAAGTCCGAGACGTACGTACTCTCCAAGTCTCGATCCAACTCCAAGTCGGATTAGCTAGGTAAGTTCGACCTGTGTCATCATATCATATGTCATGGCGATTGGCGTCGAGTCAATGCACGGTGGTAACAGCTAGCAAACATGGCGTCCAAGTCCAACGACAACGCCGTCTTCGACGACGAGTTCCTGGCCGACGAGATCCTCGCGCGTCTGCCCGCCCACTGCGCCGTGCGCTGCACCGTGCTCTCCAAGCGCTTCCGGCAGCTCCTAGCGAGCCCGCACTTCTGGCTACGCCAACGCCGCCTCGGCGCGCCGCTGGATCTCGTGCACATCGCCGATTTCCCCAGACGCCGCGATGACGGCGGCAAGGACGACTTCTACTTCCTGGTCATCGCCCGCACCTTCTTCATGGAGCACACCGTCCACCACCTGGATTACCACAGCTGGTTCGCGAGCACTTGCAACGGATTAATCCTCGTGTCCGGCACCTCCTACCCCGACGAATTAGGGCAGTCGTCCGTCCACGGCGTGGTCTTCAACCCGGCCACCAAGGAGGAGGTACGCCTGTCCTTGCCGTTGCCGGACCCTGCTGCTGCCAAGGTGGGCGTGGAACGTCGCCTCTTGGGGTTCGGGTATGGACCGTCGAGCAAGGTCTACAAGGCTCTCATCGGGGAGGATGACCATGATTGCACAAGGTTGATGGTGGTACCACTGGACGGCACCAGAGGCGGCCATCAACCGAGGCCGTCTTCTCATCCGTCGATGATTTGGATTGGGTTCATAGTCTATACATGCCCGACGGCAAAGTGTACTTCCTTACCTACACAACAACATTCGTCGGCGATGATGAGGGACACGAAGAGAGCACGGTGCTCTCCTTCGACGTCGACAGCGAGGTCGTCACCAACATTGCCGTCCCGGAAGGGCAGGGCAGCTTATTAAGAATTATAGAGGTACATGGCTGCCCGTGCATCATCATGAAGAAGGACCAAGACATCATGCTCTGGTTACTCACTCCGGATCACCGGTGGGAGCAGCGATCAGAGCTGTTACCGAATAATTGGAATTATGGGCCATCAAATCTGTGGGATTACCAGCCAACACTCATATCACCAGCAACTATCTTTGGCGATTCGGCGGCCTCGAAACGTGGTCTTGAGAGTGTTGCACCGAAACACGAGTTCGATGGGTCTTCTAGGAAGAGAAGCAGAATTCAGTCATAGATCTAGCAATGCAGATGCTCGTTCAGCTAGGTGTTTCATCTCGTCAGCCAAATTGATAATTGATATTGCCGCAGTTTTGGCAAAAGGCAAGTGGAGTCGAGTATGGTATGGTGGTGTCACATTTGTAAAAGATTTTTTCTTTTGACAATTATTATATATATGTAGCAGATTTTGACAATAATGAGTGCAACTAAGCACATCTTGGAGCGGATTAGAGCAAATCTAGTTTTCTTTAGAGATGTAGCATGATGGCACAAACAAATGTGAGGGCATCATCTTCTTCAAGGCTTCTCCTGTAATCACAGCCTATAAACGGCCGGCGACGGCAAACTCTACTTCCTTATCTACGACGTCTACTTCACCGCCCAGCAACAGGACAACTAAGAGATGTATGCAGATATTAAAAAAAATTGCCAGAAAACTCTGAGTATGTTTATATATACAGATTCAGTTTACTGGGATAAATTCTGTAGTTTCTAGCTTATCTGTGCTTCTGTAACGAGATATAGATAGTACATCCTTTCTCTGCATGCGTTTATTTTGGCAGGTCACTGCCTCGCCCACTTGGATGCTATAATTCTCAACTGTTGACTTGCGATGATACTCAAATGTTTTTAATTAAGCGTTAATGATTTTCTCTGAATTGCTAATGTGAAGAGTCTTATTTTACACACTTTTTTATTTCTCAAAACTGTTTTTTTCATTGAGTACTGCAGGACTTAGGAAATATGTTGTGATTGTACCTATTCATATATTTGATCCATGAATAAGTAAGACTTTGAAATAAATATGGAAATGTTTTATTCTCTATTAGCTTCTGTTGTGCACAAAATTTCCTTCTTTTCTTTTCCTTTTCAATTTGTATTTGATATCTGCCCTATGTCTGCTTTGTCGACGCATATTTATATAGTGCAAGTGCAACGTTCAAATTTCCACTGTTTCTGAAACTGTCAATTCAAACATGGAAACTAAACGATTCTTTTTGTGTAGGTACATAGCTTTCGGCATGAAATGGTGTCAGTGCTTCATACAAAGTTTGGCTGCTTGAAACTCACATTTTCTATTGGAGGGATGTACTGTCTGGAAATGTATTCAGTTCTCTGTCTACTACTGCATTCAGTTATTCACACAAGGCTGGGACAAAATCCACTGCTTGAGAGATATCATCGGGGAAAAACCTACATGGTCAGAACTAAGAGATGTATGCTTTACTTGTGCAGTGTTTCCAGGGACAGCAGTCTCCTTTTCTTTTTGTGAAGTACTCTTTTGCTTCCAATCAAACTTTTCAAGCGTGCCCATTTAATGACTGTAAACTTAGCAATGGTGAAGATATATTTGTATTAAAAATTAATGTCATTTTATGAAATCACTATCATTTTTATGACTGTGCACTTACCAGTGACTGTAAGCTTGCTCCCCTTCCGTCTCCCCAAACAGAGCAGCCGGGGAATCAGGCGTGAAACAGTGGCGGGTCAGTGCGTGCTCCCTTGGCGTCTCTCTCGGTTGACCTGCGGGTGCTGGTATTCCTCTCCTATTCATGTAATCTCCACTGTCATGGAACATCCTGCGAATCTTGCACCAAGCATTTGCGAGTACTAATGGTTATGTGTGCACAAGCCTGGAGCTTCTGATGAGGGCATACTGTAGTTTATATCTTTTATCATTTATGACAAATCATGTGATGCCCCTGTATGGATTTCTGTATGGTGTAAGTTAAACGGTGAGACAGCTTACAAAGAGTTTATGTGTTCACAAGCCTGGAGCTTCAGATGAGGACACACTGTAGTTTATATCTTTTATCATTTATGCAGAAATCATGTGATGCTGTTGTATGGGTTTCTGTATGGTGCAAGTTTAAAAGAGTTGGTGCGTACTGTACTGCTGGTTATTAAGGTCATTTGAGAGTTTGGTTATAAACATACTCATATATTTGTGACTTTAAGAAGATGAAATAGCTGATACACTAGATCATTTGCTTTCAGTCTGATTGTTCTGACTTTTTAATTGGACCATCCGCAGCCCGCACCGATTTTGCACTGCTGATCGATGTGGTATCGGAAACAAATTAAAGCACCGTGCCCTGGCCCCAAGAAATCCAAGATGGACTCGGACTCGGACTCTCGGAGTAGGTAGCCGAGCAGGACTCCAACCCCGAGACGTGGTGTTCCCTTCTCTTATATATTTCCCCGAGCTGATCTTGCGGAAACACAAAGAATCCAAACACATCCAACTTGTTCTTCGGATCATATATATAGCTAGCCCGGCCGTCGGCCCCCTGCAGAAATCATGGCGACAGACGTCGACAAGGCTGTCGTGTTCGGATCAGACGAGTTCGTGGCCGACGAGATCCTCGCGCGTCTGCCGGCGCGCTGCGCCGTGCGCTGCTCCGTGCTCTCCAAGCGTTTCCGGCAGCTCCTCGCTAGCCCGCACTTCTGGCTTCGCCACCGTCTGCTCGGCCCGCCGCCGGAGCCCCCGCACGTCGCTCGCCTCTTTGGCCATGAGTACGGCATGGCTTTCGAGTTCCATGTGGCCGGCCCCACGTTCGCCATGAAGCACACCGTTGATGTTGATCCGGACGGCGGCTCTTACGCCGGCACGTGCAATGGGATTGTCCTCGTGTCCAGCGGCGTCGAGGGCGTCCTTTTCAACCCTGCCACCAAGGAGGAGGCACGCCTGTCCTTGCCGTTGCCGCCCCCTCAAAACAAGAACGTGCGCCGCCGCATCATGGGTTTTGGGTGCGGGGCCTCGAGCAAGGTCTACAAGGCTCTCATTCGTGAGGTAGACGAGGACTGCTGCACAAGGTTGATGGTGGTATCATTGGACGGCAGCGACGGCCATGAGCCCAGGACGGTTTTCTCGTGGGACGACGACATGATGTGTCGTCACAGTCTACACACGGCCGACGGCAAAGTGTACTTCCTTATCTATACGATGAAGTTTTTCGATGAGGCGATGACAATTCACGATTGGTTCGTGACGATGGTGCTCGCCTTCGACGTCGATACCGAGGTCGCCACCAGCATTGCCTTGCCGGAAGGGGAAGACCTGGCCATAGATTTCATCATGTTGGAGATACATGGCCGACCGTGCATCTACGAGCAGGACGGCCAAGACACTGTGATCTGGTTACTCACTCCGGATCACCGGTGGGAGCAGCTATACATTCTAGTCAATGAAATGTTTCAGGACTACGATCATATCGAGGGTGCCTGGGACTGCGGAGGTGGCCTTCTTTTCACCGTGTTTAAAACTAGTGGTGCCCATTTGTACAAACTCCACGAGCCTACAGCGGAGGATGAAGAAGCTGGTGGCAACTGGTTGACGGCTTTAAGCTCACTCACAATCGAGTACGAATTGCCAGAGCACTTCAAGGGTGCACAATGTGATGAGCCGTCGAATCTACTGGATTACCGGCCGACACTCATATCACCTGCGAGTATCCTAGGTGATGCTGCCACTAGTGGAAAAGCGGGCTTTGGTTCACCCCTTTAGCCCGGATTTTAAATTGAACCGAGACTAAAGGGGTGCAACCCCGCGGGGCGATTTTGCGAGGGACCTTTAGTCCCGGTTCGTGTTAGGAACCGGGACTAAAGGTCCACTGCATGCGGCAGCAGAGGCGGGTCCCAGCGCCAGAAACCTTTAGTCCCGGTTCGTTTCACGAACCGGGACTAAAGGTCCTCACTTTATCAGCTTCTTCCACCCCTGCTCACTCCATTTTTCCCACCGAGCCCGAGCTCAAAACCATTTCCTCTCCATTTCTTCTCCATTTCCTCTCCCCAAGACTAAATAATCCATAATATTTTACACCATTTGGCAAGATTGAAGGCACCCCACGGTTAGCCGCTTCATCCTCTTTCCGGCATTGCTTATTTAGCTCATTTTGCCCATTTCAAATTTTTTGTGCAAACAAGGTGTTTGATGAAATGCCTAAGTTAGGATTTCATTTGTTTCATATGTGCAATTTATGCTCAAACTAAATAATGATTTATGTGTTTTAGTGTCGTGAGGAGCCTTATCGACGTCGATCGCCCGCGCCGTCCCGTCACCGGCACCACCTCGGTGAGCCTCTATATTTTATTTTATTTGATTTTTAAAAACATAGCTTTTATGATTTAGATGCATAGTTACTACTTGTATAATTTTCTAACTTGTATTATATGTATAGTGTCATGGTTCTGATATCCGTCCTCGTCGGTCCTCGTCCGGTCTATGATTCGGATGTGGTATATTTTCAAAACTATTTATTTCATTCTGTGTTTCTGGCAATTATGGAGACCTACTTGACATAGATTTATTTTTATCTAGGAGGTAGTTGAACCAGAAATTGAACCTGACCCTATTGTCGAGTTTTTGGATAAAGAAAACAATGATTTGAAAGCAAAATTGAAAAGAAGTGAAGATCTTTATCTTCAATGCTTAGAAGATAAGATGAAATTAGAGCTCAAACTTGCCGACGTGGTCGATGGTAACGAGATCAAGATGGATGCAATGCGCTTGAAGATAAAAAGGATTAGAAAATATGCCATTAATCGGGAGGCTTGGTATCATTATGCTGTGGGTTCAGTATTTACCTTAGTTGCGATTTTGATCGCATTTGTTGTTGGATTTAAATTCTTTAGATAATTTTTATATTTGTTTCAGTTAATGTATGTTTTATGAGAACTATGTATTACCAGTTGTCACTACTTTACTCTTATTTTAATGGATGACCTTGTATTAATTAATTTGCTCTTACATATTATTCATGACAGTAGTGTAATAATGGGGTTCGATATACTTTTATGTAATACAGATGAACTGACAATGGATGTACGGTGACCGATGTTGTCCTGAGTTCATTGATGGCATGCATAATTTTCTCCATGTGGCTGAGGCAAACAAGCCGAAGAATGGTTTTATTCGTTGTCCATGTAGTGCCTGCAAGAATATGAGTGATCACTCTACCTCAAAAGTCATTCACTCCCACCTCTTGCATAATGGTTTTATGCCTGGTTATTATTGTTGGACCAAACACGGAGAAACAGGGGTTATGATGGAAGAAAATGAACAAGAGGAGGATAATGACAAGTATCCTTGGTTCAGTGATACAACAATGGGAGAAGACGAAACTGAAGAAGATCCCATTATTGATGAGCCCGACGATGATCTTCGTCGGGCCATTCGTGATGCACAAATGGACTGTGGAAGTGAAAACGAAAGGTTGAAGTTGGAGCGTATGTTAGCTGATCACGCCAAATTGTTGTACCCAACTTGTCAAAATGACCAGAAAAAGCTGGGTACCACACTTGAATTGCTGCAATGGAAGGCAGAGAATGGTATTTCTGACAAGGGATTTGAAAATTTGTTGAAAATAGTTAAGAAGATGCTTCCAAAGGATAACGAATTGCCCTCTAGTACGTACGAAGCAAAGAAGGTGGTATGCCCTCTAGGATTAGAGGTGCATAAGATACACGCATGCATTAACGACTGCATCCTCTACCGCGGTGAGCACGAAAAACTGAATGCATGTCCTGTATGTGGTGCTTTGCGGTATAAGATCGGGCGAGATGACCCTGGTGATGTTGAGGGCGAGCCGCGCCCCAGGAAGAGGATTCCTGCAAAGGTGATGTGGTATGCTCCTATAATACCACGGTTGAAACGTTTGTTCAGCAACAGAGAGCATGCCAAGTTGTTGCGATGGCACAAAGAAGATCGTAAAAAAAAACTTGATGTTGAGACACCCCGCGGATGGGTCCCAGTGGAGAAAAATTGACAGAGAGTTCCCGACATTTTCAGATGACGCAAGGAACTTAAGATTTGGTCTAAGTACGGATGGCTTTAATCCTTTTGGAGAGCAGAGCTCCAGTCACAGCACTTGGCCCGTGACTCTATGTATCTATAACCTTCCTCCTTGGTTGTGTATGAAGCGGAAGTACATTATGATGCCAGTGCTCATTCAAGGCCCGAAGCAACCTGGCAACGACATTGATGTGTACCTCAGGCCATTAGTTGAAGAACTTTTGCAGTTGTGGCGTGAAGAAGGTGTACGTGTGTGGGATGAGCACAAACTGGAGGAATTTGATCTACGAGCTTTGCTTTTTGTAACCATCAATGATTGGCCTGCTCTTGGCAATATTTCAGGACAGTCAAACAAGGGATACAATGCATGCACGCACTGTTTAGCTGAGACTGATAGTATACATTTAGGTAACAAGAATGTGTACCTGGGTCATCGTCGGTTTCTTGTACCCAAGCATCCGTTAAGGAAGAAAGGCAAGCATTACAAATGTGAGGAAGATCATCGGCCGAGGCCTACCCGCTCTTCTAGTTCTGTTATACATGATATGGTCAAGGATTTAAGTGTAATATTTGGAAAGGGTCCTGGCGGACTCACTGTTCCGAATGACGCAAACAACCACGTACCCATGTGGAAGAAGAAATCTATATTTTGGGAGCTGCCCTATTGGATAATGCTAGAGATTCACTCTGCAATCGACGTGATGCACGTGACAAAGAACATTTGCTGCAACCTGCTAAACTTCTTGGGCGTGTATGGGAAGTCAAAAGATGGGAAGTCAAAAAAAGGTACACCGAAAGGAAGGCAGGCCCATCAACGTATGAGCGAAGAGATGCATCGAGACGATACTCATTCAGAGAATCAGCCAGGTCCTGCAAGCTACGCTCTTACTAAAGAAGAGAAGAAAATATTTTTTGAGTGCCTTCGCAGTATGAAGGTTCCATCTGGCTTCTCATCAAATATAAAGGGAATAATAAACATGGCAGAGCAAAAATTTCAGAACCTAAAGTCTCATGACTGTCACGTGATTATGACACAATTACTTCCGGTTGCACTGAGAGGGCTTCTACCGGAAAATGTTCGAGAACCCATTGTGAAGCTATGTGCATTTCTCAATGCAATTTCTCAGAAGGTCATCAATCCACTAACTCTAAAAAATTTAGAGAAGGATGTGGTCCAATGTCTTGTCAGCTTCGAGTTGGTGTTCCCACCAACCTTCTTCAATATTATGACGCACCTTGTAGTCCACCTAGTCGAAGAGATTTCTGTTCTCGGTCCTGTATTTCTACACAACATGTTCCCCTTTGAGAGGTTCATGGGAGTCTTAAAAAAATATGTGCATAACCGGGCTAGGCCAGAAGGAAGCATCGTCAAGGGTTATGTAACAGAGGAGGTCATTGAGTTTTGTGTAGATTTTATTCCTGATCTGAAGCCGATCGGTGTTCCTGAATCACGTCATGAGGGGAGACTGCATGGAAAAGGCACCCTAGGAAAGAAAGCAACAATATGTCAAGACGGGGATTCTTTCACTCAAGCACACGACACCGTTCTACATAATTCCAGTTTGGTGGGTCCGTATGTCGAGGAACACAAGAATGTTTTACGCTCCAAATACCCGGAGAAAACTGAAGATTGTATTGATGGAGAACACATGAAGACTTTCAGCAGTTGGTTAAAAAGACGTCTCATTAATGACACCAATGTTGAAGAACAGCTATACTTGTTGGCCACATCACCAGCTTCAACTATATTGACTTTTCAAGGGTACGAGATAAATGGAAATATATTTTACACAGCCAACCAAGATAAAAAGAGCACAAACCAAAACAGTGGAGTCCGCTTTGATGCAACAAACTGCAACGGGACAAAGGACACATATTATGGTTACATAGAGGAGATATGGGAACTTGACTATGAACCTACTTTTAAGGTCCCTTTGTTCAAGTGCAAATGGTTCAACCTACGAGGCGGGGTAGAGGTAGACCCACGATACGGAATGACTACAGTGGATCTCAAGAATCTTTCGTACGAGAACGAACCATTCGTCCTAGCCAGTGAAGTCGCTCAGGTTTTCTATGTGAAGGACATGTCTACCCAACCGAAAAAAAGAAAAGATAAGCAAGCGAGTACATCACACGATGAGCCAAAGCGCCACATAGTTCTTTCAGGGAAAAGAGTCATTGTGGGAGTGGAGGACAAGACAGACATGTCAGAAGATTACGATAAGTTTCATGACATTCCGCCCTTCAAAGTGAACACTGATCCAAGTATCAAGTTAAATGAAGAAGATTGTCCGTGGTTACGACGCAATCAGAAGAACAAGTAAACACTAGATAGGGATATTATTGTTGATGTGTAATATCCGAATGCTTTGTATCAGAAGAACAAGTGAACTGAAGTATTTTGTAGATGCATGGAACAAAACACACGATTTCACCTGCATACAGCCCAACGGTGGCTCGTGAGTACCTGCATATCAAATGCACCGTTGGGCGTATGCAGGGAATCCGAATGCTTTGTATTCGGTCGATGAACTGAAGTATTATGTAGATAGAACCGTCCGGTGGCAAGACATCTCTGATGATCTACAACCGTCCGGCAAGACATCGCTGATGATCTGCAACCGTTTGGAACAGTCGCAGATCATCAGCGACGTCTTGCCGCTGGTTGCCCAAAGATGTCTTCACTGAGTGCTCTCTGCTACCCGCCGAGGGGAGGGGGGCTATATATAGGGTACGTGTGCTTCTTTAGTCCCGGTTGGTAACAACAACCGGGATCTAACGGCTCACAAGTGCTTGAAAGAAACACACTCCTGATCTAACGGCTCACAAGTGCTTGAAAGAAACACACTCCTGATCTAACGGCTCACAAGTGCTTGAAAGAAACACACTCCTGATCTAACGGCTCACAAGTGCTTGAAAGAAACACACGATCCGTGTGCTTCTTTAGTCCCGGTTGGTGGCTCAACCCATGCCAAAGGATTTGATTTTTTGAGGTGTTTATCACTTTATTACATTTTTTCTTAAAAACGATCAAAACGGTCGCTATGACAAATCATCGGAAGAGGTGATATTTTCTAGAACTATCAATGTTTCTGTGATATAACCACTAGTTGTGTACCTTAAAATGATTTTTCCAAAAGTTTCAGACCAAACTATCAAACAGTTGTAGTTCAAATTTGAATTACTTTCGATAAAACAACATACACTCAATTAACTAGGGAAAATTAGTTAGAATTCAAAGAAAAAACTCATACCTGGGGATCATCCATCATATGTGCACCACTCTTAGTGAAAATTAGTTGGGTGCCATTTGGAGTCATATTTTCTGTACTTACTTCACAAAAAACCTCAATTTTTCCACTTAAAAAAAGGAAAATGATATTTATGAAAATAATTTGAAGAATCCCTTTGGCAAGGTTGTTTAATATACCAATATGCACCTATGTGTGGAGTATGAGATCTTTATCACAAACTATGCCGTGGAAATGACCATAACTTGGTCATTTGTCTTGAAACTTCTAGATGTTCATACATGATAGACCTTTTTGTGAAGACTTTTTTTGCAAAAGTTGGCAAAAATCAAGTTTATCATTTTTCATAGCAACTAGTACACATATAAGGATCCCATGCCAAAGGATTTGATTTTTTGAGGTGTTTATCACTTTATTACATTTTTTCTTAAAAACGATCAAAACGGTCGCTATGACAAATCATCGGAAGAGGTGATATTTTCTAGAACTATCAATGTTTCTGTGATATAACCACTAGTTGTGTACCTTAAAATGATTTTTCCAAAAGTTTCAGACCAAACTATCAAACAGTTGTAGTTCAAATTTGAATTACTTTCGATAAATCAACATAAACTCAATTAACTAGGGGAAATTAGTTAGAATTCAAAGAAAAAACTCATACCTGGGGATCATCCATCATATGTGCACCACTCTTAGTGAAAATTAGTTGGGTGCCATTTGGAGTCATATTTTCTGTACGTCCTTCACAAAAAACCTCATTTTTTCCACTTAAAAAAAGGAAAATGATATTTATGAAAATAATTTGAAGAATCCCTTTGGCAAGGTTGTTTAATATACCAATATGCACCTATGTGTGGAGTATGAGATCTTTATCACAAACTATGCCGTGGAAATGACCATAACTTGGTCATTTGTCTTGAAACTTCTAGATGTTCATACATGATAGACCTTTTTGTGAAGACTTTTTTTGCAAAAGTTGGCAAAAATCAAGTTTATCATTTTTCATAGCAACTAGTACACATATAAGGATCCCATGCCAAAGGATTTGATTTTTTGAGGTGTTTATCACTTTATTACATTTTTTCTTAAAAAGATCAAAATGGTCGCTATGACTAATCATCGGAAGAGGTAATATTTTCTAGAATCATCAATGCTTCAGTGATATAACCACTAGTTGTGTACCTTAAAATGATTTTTCCCAAAATTTCAGAACAAACTATTAAACAGTTGTAATTCAAATTTGAATTAATTTAAAAAATTCAACATAAACTCATTTAACTAGGCAAAACTAATTTAAAAAATCAGTTTGGAATCTTTAAATCAAAGAATATAAAACAAAACAGAAAAGGAAACTAGAAACAAAATAATTCAAAAAAAACTAAACCAAAGTATATAAAAGAAAACAGAAACAAAAACCATTCAAAAGTTAAAGAAAAAGAAAAAGAAACTAGGAAACAAAAAAAACAACATTTGTCCCGGTTGGTAAAACCAACCGAGACTAAAGGGCCGCTGGGCTTCGCGCGCGATTTTTCGCGGCCTAGACAGACCTTTAGTCCCGGTTGGTGTTACCAACCGGGACTAGAGGGTCTTTAGTCCCGGTTCATGGCTGGAACCGGGACTAAAGGTCCGTTCCCCGCCGTTTTGTGTGGTGGAGACCTAAAATTTTCACAAACTCCCCCAAATCGCCTCCACTGCCTCCCCTGTCGCGCCGCCGCACGACGCCACCGCCGTCTCCCCTGCCGCGCCGCGGCCCGACGCTGCCGCCCCCGAGAAGATCTGCCGCGCCACCGCCCGACGCCGCCGCCGCGCCACTGCCCGACGCCGCCGCCGCTCTCTCCCCTGCCGCGCTGCTGTGGTGCTGCTCCCCGACGCCGTCGTGAAGGAGGCCCGTGCTGCTCGACGCCGCAGTCCGACGCTGTCGCCCTCGAGAAGATATTCCGCGTCACCGCCCGCCGCCGCCGCCGCACTCTTCCCTACCGCGCTGCTGTGGTGCTGCTCCCCGACGCCGTCGCGAAGGAGGCCGCCGTGCTGCTCGACGCCGCACTCCCACGCTGTCCGCCGCCATCGCCTCTCCCGCCTCCGGCCTACCTCTAGGTGAGCCTCCTCGAAACCCTAGCAACCTTTCTCGGGTCTCCGGTGATTCTCGAGAATGCAATTAGAGAATGCAACCCATTTTGTACTTAGATGAATGAATTTTTAGCACTGATTTGTTCACTGGTTGTAATCTGTGAAAAATTGCTTGTGGATGTGAAAGAAATAGATTTAGGAGAGAACATGTGAAAGAAATATTTTGTGACTTGATTGTGCCATTTCAAAATTTATTCTCTGTGAGAACACGTGAAAGAAATATTTTGTAACTTGATTGTGCCATTTCAAAATTTATTCTATGTGAGAACATGTGAAAGAAATATTTTGTAACTTCATTGTGCCATTTCAAAATTTATTCTATGTGAAATGTATTCTTTTGTACATAGACCACATTGTACTTAGTATAATTTGTGGGAGTATATTTATGAGCATATTTATGAAATACAAGTCATTCAAATATTTTAACCCGTAGCAACGCACGGGCAATTAGCTAGTGTGAGAGTTATATGTGAGAGTTATACGATCTATTAAAAAATAGTGAGAGTTATATGTGATGTGATGAAAATTTGTAAATGTGAATTATGTATATGCATAGTATTACTAGTGAACCATTTTGATACTTGCATAGGTTTAATAATAAGTTACCACAGATGGTAACTTCAATGAAAAAACCGTTGACACATAGATCTGTTGTTGAAGTTCCCGTCGAAATATCCAAAAAAAAAGGTGTGAAATCTTTGAGTTTAATACAATTTTGAATATGAGCAATTTGTGCACCTTATTTTGCATTTGTATATTTTTGGCATTTGTGTATGCATACGAACATAATACTCAAACGTGTTTATGCTCACTTTATGTGAATTATATGTATGCATATATTCGTGAATTTAACGTGTTTATGTTTCAGTCATAATTTATATTCTTTGAATAGATTGTTGTAAAATAGATTGTGGTAAATGATTACAGGTAAATTTGAGCTATGGAGCACTTTCGAGAGGAGCCGATGGAAGAAATACTATTTGGACGAGATGAGCAGATTGAAGACCAAATGGAGCAGCTAATTTATAACAATGCCCGAGCTGGAGGAGATGTGAATGATGATGATTTCGAACAATTCTTGAACGACTTCGAGATTGGAATGGAGTCACAAGATGTGACCGCAACAAACTCCGGTGGAGAGGTGTAACTGTGTATATAATAGGGCGATATGTTATTTGTTAACTACATGCATTAATTTATTTGTGTTGCATTTATTAACGACTCATTTTTATTTTAGCCATCCGCATCGAGCAAATCTGCCAAAAAACAGCCAGCATCTGCTACTCGAGGCAAGGCAAAAAGAATGACGAGCGAGGATCCAAAGTTTCCCATTGAGAAAATTGCTGATAATGGCGAACCGCTCGAACCAAAACGGAACCGCAGCAAATTTATAAGTCAAGCTGGAGTTATTGTTAGGGACATGATCCCAATCAGCATACGTGAATGGAATAAGCCGGCGGCCGCAGATGTGGAGGACCCATGTTATGTTCACCAAGTTCTTAAGGATTTGGTTTATGACACGCTGTTATCACATTTCACCCTCCCGCAAGATCTCTCTAAAATGAAGAAAGATAACCTCAAGAAGTGGACTCTTATGAAGATGGCAGAACAATTCCGTAACTGGAAGAAAAAGTTATGGAATCAATATGAAGAAACAAAAGAAGACCCAGATTTCACTGGAGCACAAGGGAAGAAGTTAGAACCTGAATGGGCGGCGTTTAAGGCGTATAGGCAATCAGATATGGCTATTTCCCGATCGGAGGTAAATAAGGAGAATGCTAAGTTGAAGATATATCACCATAGTTTGGGGACAGGTGGCTACAAGAGCGCCATTCCTAAGTGGTTAGCATATGAAGAAAAACTGCTTCGATCAGGGGTCCGTCCACAGACACTTGACTGGCCCGAGAGATCAAAATTCTGGTTGTTCGCGCATGGGGCAGTGTTGGACCCGGTTACTGGAGAGATTGTTGGAAAAGGAAAATGGAAGGATTTAGTTGACAAAATCAAAAAGAAGCTTGAAGATGCAATTCGCGATGTTCGCAATGGTACGTTCATACCCGATAGAGAGGATGACGAGCTGACCCGGGCCCTGGGTAATCCAGAACATGTTGGACGAGCTCGAGGCTATCCCGGCGGTACTACGTTTAAGACTGCGTGGCCGGATTCCGCTAACACTTATAGAAGCCGCAACAGAAGTAAGAAGAAGGAGGCCGACCGGATATCAGAACTGGAACGTGGTCTGAAGGAGACACGGGAAATGCTGCAAGCATTGAAGGAGCAAAGAACGGAACCTCAGCAGCGGGTGGAATTAGATCCTCAAGCCGATGTCGCCCCATCTCGAGGTAGGAGCAGCGTTGGTTCCACGCGTCAAGTCGATGGTCCCTACCCTGTGGATGACATCACAGAGCCTACAAGTTGTGAGCTACATATAGCAATGAGAAACATAACTTTGAAGGTGGCGGTGGGCCTTGCTTTAGTAATCCAACCTGGAGAACTCTACCATTGTGGTGAAATTCCAGATGGCTATGCTCGTGTCGGGGTGGATGAAATTATGCCGGGATTTGAAACCTTGGACCTTGAGATTCCTGGAGGTGACGAAGAGAAGACATTGGCAGACGTCAAGCGTGGCTTCGCCCTGTGGCCCAAGAAATACATCGTCTTTCCAGAACACCAGCCAAGGCCACCGTCTCCTCGTTCTAGGAGTCCACCTCATCAGCAAAGTCCACTCTTCCTCGAGAGGGACCCCAGACCGAGTCCATCTCCCCCTCATCAGCAAAGCCCACACCTCCCCGATAGGGACCCCAGCCCGAGTCCATCTCCAACTCATCAGCAAAGCCCACCGCTCTCCGAGAGGGTCCCCAGCGCGAGGCCATCTCAGTCTTTGCCGCCTGTTAAGTCGTTCTCGAGGAAGCGCCAGTCCGGTTCTCCTGTTAGGAGGCAGAAACTTAGAAAGCAGAAAACACCGCCGCCTACTCCAAAGTTACCTTGGGAGAAAACCGCCGAGGAAAACGAGATCGCCTGCAAAGAACATACGGATGCCTGGCTTGAGCGCGTGAAACAGAAAGCGTTAGCGAAACAATTGCCTCCTCCAAAATTTACTGCCGGAATTCCTCAGGAGAAAATTGACCGTTGCCTCGACGCCCTATACAATCCTCCACCGCCGCTTCCAACAGACTATGCTCGCTCGATTGAGAAGTCGTATGAAGAAGAGATGGAAAATCGATCGAAAAAAGGGAAACAAGTTGCTCAGCTCGGAGAACAAGACGCACAGTCGGCCCCCCCGCTTAAGGTGGATAACGATAATGTTCTCAAAAACATCAAGGTGCGGGACCTGGTATATACGCATGATCCAGGAGATGATATTCCCTTTGCTGATGTTGTTGCTAATTATGTTCCCGGGGAGAATTTACTCGACGGCGACTTACCCACAAGAATGCGGCAACTTCAAGCCTGGTACAAGAATGCCGTAAAGGAGGGGAAAGATGCTCTCATGTTGGATGTTAAGGAAGAGCATTATTTCCAAGAGTACAGTATCATCATTTACTTCTCCGAATTCTTTCAGTTATACAATCTCCGGGCCCTCGACAAATCAATCATCAGTGCCTATTGTCTGTAAGTGATCTATTTCAGTAATTTTAGTCTTTAACTCAACTCGTTCATTGTCTGTGATAATCCTCTCTATAATATTTTGTGCGCTGTGTATTACGCAGAAAGAAGATGCAAGACTGCAAGAAGCAGAAAATCAAGGACATTGGGTTCATTGACCCCCATATAATGCATGAAGATAACATAATTGATCCAAATGTGAACAAGCATACACCGGGGAATTTGCTAATGTTTTTCAAGCGACAAGCTTACAAAAAATATATATTATGGCCTTACAATTTCAAGTGAGTGTTACTGTTTATTACTATTTCTATTTTTCTCACCCGATCTTAAGTTTAATTGATAAGTTATGCATGACTATTTATAAACGTGCGCAGATACCATTACATTCTTCTCGTTATTAACTTGCGGAAAGGAGAAATTGTTACCCTTGACTCGTCAAGGAGATGCCCTACAGAATACAAGACATTATTTGATTTGGTGACAAGGTAATTTCATTTCTTATTGCCTCTTTCGTTCATTTCCTAGTATCAACAAATTTAGGACTCATTTTTATTCATTTTATTTGTCGGGCAGCGTTTGGGAAACATTCATCGCGGAAGATCCGACCAGTGGATGGCCAAAGAAGCTGGTGTGGCGTCCTAACACAGTAAGTATAGTACTATAACTAGTCCCATGCACCATTATCACACTTTATTATTATTTGATTATATTCTATTCTTCTATAGACTTGCCTAAGACAGCCAACCGGGACTGACTTATGTGGATTCTTCGTCTGCGAGTACATGCACAATGTGGTGAACGAGAGTTTGACGAGCAAAAGAAGTCGTGAAGTACGTAAAGTCACAACATTATTTTTATACCATCAATCGTGCTTCATATCTCATGTATTCATTGTGATATCATTATTTTACAGTTGGCAAGAAAGCGCAGCGAGTTACCACTAAATACCCGCTTCAAAGCAATTGCAGAGGAGTTGGCGGGATTTTTCCTCGACCATGTCATACCGGTCACCGGAGAGTTCCACAATTTTGACTAGTATGCACACATGTAATATTGATCTCCATGTAAAAAAGTTCCTGGAACCGGACAACGTGATCTCGATTTACCACGTATTTAATTGTGTATGTGTTATCAACGTGATCTTTATGTAATTGTGTATACGCATGATGCAACTTCACACGCTTCGTACAATATTTTTTACGTGTTTTGTGCGCATGAAGCAAACTGCTCGAAACGAAAAACTGGTCGAAACCCCTACCCTGAAAACTGCTCGAAACGAAAAAAAGCAAAACCCTAAAAATTGGTCGAAATTCAAAAAAAAAAGCAAACTGCTAGTCCCGGTTCGTGTTACGAACCGGGACTAAAGGGGTCGACCTCCCCGCGCACAGCCGCGTCCACGTGCTTGCCTCTCATTGGGGGAGGGCTCTAGTCCCGGTTCGGTTTAACACACGACAAAAGGGGGGGGGGGGGCTCTAGTCCCGCTTTGGTAGTCCCGGTTGCTACACCGGGACTAGAGCCCCTCTGGAACCGGGACTACAGCCCCGGATTCCACTAGTGTGCATTGTCCAGCCGTCCTCGCGGGTGTGTTGTACGGAAGCATGAGCTGGATGGGTTGTTCCTGGAGATAACACAGAAACGGTTCATAGGTCCAGCGATGCAGATGCTCACTAATTTGAAGCAAGTCGGACTTCTAGATTCGATTAAAATGTGGGACCTCTCAAAGACTAGCAACAAGAAGGATTGCCTGATTGATTTGTCTCATCGTGATGACAAAGATAGCATTTTAAAATTTTCCTCCGAGTTGTAGATGCCCATTGTCGAGTTACTTGTGGGTATCATGCATTACATGTATTTTGTTTAAGCTAGATACACCTTCATTTTACAAATTGTTTGTTCTGGTTTACTGGGCGCCTCAAGATGCGCAAGTGCTTTCTGTATAGACTCCGCCAATGGTTTGCCATTTCATGTTGAATTAGGAGGAATTTTTCATTCCCTTGTGATAATTGGACCTTTGACAAATCCCCTAATAGGGTAGTACGTATAAAAAAGTCGAGGCCCGACTAGATCTCGCATGAGGTTTCATCAATTTAGCGGTATTGCTCTAGTGACGGACAATGCTGTACATAGTTAAATATTGTTTTGCTCTGGTTTACTGGCGCCTCAAGATGCGCAAGATGGGTCATCCAGGAAGAGAAGCAGAATACAGTCATAGCTAGATCTAGCAATGCAGATGCTCGTTCAGCTAGGTGTTTCATTTCGTCAGCCAAATTGACCATTGCTATTGCCGCGGTTTGGCAAAACGCAAGTGGAGTCTTGTGTATAGTATGGTGGTGTCACATTTGTAAAAGATTTTTTTCTTTTGACAATTATTATATATATGTAGCAGATTTTGACAATAATGAGTGCAACTAAGCACATCTTGGAGCGGATTAGAGCAAATCTAGTTTTCTTTAGAGATGTAGCATGATGGCACAAACAAATGTGAGGGCATCATCTTCTTCAATGTATTGAATATATTCATGTATAATGTATTACATTTGTGCTTTCTATAGATATTGCAAACCAAAATCTAAATTAGAGCATCGATCCCGTTACCACGAAAATTAGGAGAGTGGCTCGTTCGGAATGTAATCTGGTTGAAAGTTGTTGGTTGCAGCAACAAGTCGTGTGATGTAATCTGGCTTTTGAATTCATTTTGCAGTGCTGATCTAAGTCGTATCGGGAACAAGTTGGTTGTAGTATAGATGGATTCGAACTAGGTAGCGAGCCGAGCAGGAGTCCAACTCCGAGATGCCCTACATATTTCCTCACCGCAATGACTGCCCATGAACGGCTGATCTTGACAAGCACAAACACACAGCCCAATCATCAAATTCCTTTCTTCTGTAGTCCGGCCGTCGATCGGTGTATAACGGTTCCAGCCTCCGGAGCTAGGGAGCATGGCGTCCAGGGCAGTCGACGACGGCGAGGCCGTCCTAGTCTTTGGAGACGAGTTCATAGCCGACGAGATCCTCGCCCGTCTGCCGGCCCGCTGCGCGGTGCGCTGCACCCTGCTCTCCAAGCGCTTCCGGAAGCTCCTCGCGAGCTCCCACTTCTGGGATCGCCACCGCAGCCTCGGCGCGCCGCTGGAGCTCCCTCACGCTGCTCGCCTCAACTACCACAGCGGCGGCAACACTTTCGACTTCCACGTGGCCGGCCCGGCGTTCGCCATGAACCACACGGTGGAGGTCCAGGAGCCCAGCTCGTACGCGAGCACCTGCAATGGGCTCGTGCTCCTGTCCGGCATCTCCTACACCGACAAAGGGCAGTCGTCGTCCGTCGACGGCGTCCTTTTCAACCCGGCCACCAAGGAGGAGCTCCGGCTGTCCTTGCAGTTGCCTCCTCCTCACCATGGCAAAGAGGACTTGGAGCGCCGCATCCTGGGTTTCGGCTACGGCCCGTCGAGCAACGCCTACAAGGCTCTCATCCGTGAGGAGGACTACAGTACTGACGATAGTACCACACGGTTGATGGTGGTAACGTTGGGCGGTGGCGGCGGCCAAGGCCAAGAACCGAGGGAGGTGTTATCATGCCCTCAAGGCTTCCCCTGTAATCACAGCCTATACACGCCCGGCGACGGCAAACTCTACTTCCTTATCTATGACGTCTACTTCACCGCCCAGCAACAGGACAACTGGGAGGCGACGTCGGTGCTTGCTTTCGACGTCGACGACGAGGTCGCCACCAGCATTGCCTTGCCGGAAGCAGGGAGCATCTCAATAACCATGATGCTACACATACGCGGCCGCCCGTGCGTCTACAAGCAGAGGGGCCAGGACACCGTGATCTGGTCACTCACGCCGGATCACCGGTGGGAGCAGCTCTACGTTCTTCTGCTCAAGGAAAGCTCTCCGCCGCCGGACGACTACTTGGTCGGCGCCTGGGACTGCGGAGGTGGCCTTCTCTTCGCCGTGTTTAGAACCACCGGCGCCTACCTGTACAACCTCCATGAGGGCGCCGAGGCTGCAGTGAAGAAGCAGCAACAAGGCGGCGTCGTCGTCAACAGGCGCCTACTAGCGGCTGTGAGCTCACTGGAGATCGACTACGAGTGGCCACAGCCGCTGAGCAAAACTATGTGGCTTGATAATCCGGCCAATCTCTTGGATTACAGGCCCACACTCATATCACCGGCGAGTATCTTCGGCGATGCTGATGCCTTGTCTCGCCATCAACGTGAGAGTGCTGATGAACCGACGCATGAGTCGTTGGATGAGATGTTCCTGGAGATGACACAGAAATTGATCGTAGATCCAGCCGTGCAAATGCTCACTAATTTGTAGGAAGTTGGGCTTCTAGATTTCACAAGAATATAATAGGTGCATGTTGCTCGACCCCTCTCAAATACCAGCAAGAACAATAATTATTGACTCGTATATATTCCCCAACCTATTCACCCCGAGATCAAGAACAAGAATTGATAGACCATCATGTTTCATTTTGGTAGACTGGTGACAACTCTGCCATATAATTTTGCTAGAATTAGCCACTGTAATGTAGATTACTTTCATACAAGGTTGATGGAGCAGCTTCATACTTTTTCCCTTCTTTGGTGTATTTGGAAGCATGGGAACAATGTTGTTTTCTACTCAGTCATACTACAAGGATTTATGTATTCTCGATTTCGTTCGCTCAGTCGTGGGCCACTTTAAGCAACCCATTTGTACATTTTTACTCATAAATTGAAAGTTGTGCATAATATTGATCAATAATTTAAAAATAGGACAATGGTTGTAACACCCTAGTTTTTTTTTTGAAAACTTCATGCTCCAAGATTTAATCTAGCAAAAGTATTTATAACACAGCCCTCACTATTCGAAATTACCCGCAAGTGATATTACTCCTAGGTTTCAAGACATCTTAGTCAATGGAAGCAATCAGGCTTTTTGGTATTAGGCAATCACTAAATTGCATATCATTCAAAAATAAGATGGTAATTAAATATCATGCAGGAAAATAAATAGCTATCTGGTAAATATTTATCTTATATAGCATGTGGGTTGGAGATGATCAATAACAGTGACTTGCCTCCAATGCTGCACTCGTTCTGGTCTTCTTGTTGTGAGTCTTCTTCACCTTGCACTGCTTTCTCGTACATACACTCGTCGTTAGCGTGTCCTATTGTAAAACAACAACCAAGCACAAATAAGTTTCCAGCTCAGAAAAATCAAGCAAGAACAGAATGTAAGGAAATCTGAAACTTGAACTGTAAGAAGAAGAACATAATTCAGGTTTTGGTATTGAGAAGGTGGACATTTAGATTTGTGGTGCTGGGCTGAAACTTGTTATGGAATAGACTTACATTTTTCAAATGGTGTCTTGTTGGATTGGGCTCAAAGGGAAAAAAAAAGAAATGGCTGCTGGTTAACTGAAACGTGCATGCCCAGAATCTGAACACAACATGCTCAGTTCGGTTCAGGTTCAGGTTCAGGAAAACAGAGTACTTCTGGCTGCTACAAAATGGACGATTGCGTCGCATGTGAGACATGCCAGTAGAAACCGAGGATATGGACGCGATCAGGAGAGCATGTAGGTTCCATTTTTTTTGAAAAGAAAAGTGTTACACATATGAATGGGCTGGATATTCTCAAAAACAAAATTCTCTCCTTTCTTCACAAGTTTATCCTTTTTTTCATTTCATAACACCCCTTGTGGCTTATATTTCTTCACGTCCCGGTCCCTCTGATCAAGTTGATACATGCACAGGAGCTTGTCGGTCTAGATGAGAAGAAGTTGTGCCTTGACGGACGCACTAATTAATCTGCAAGGAATGGACGCAAAGAGTTCGAATTCGACGTGCTACTCCTCCTAACAACCCGGACCTGATGATCTTGCACGCGCCGCACAAGGTGCATGCATCACACCTGCACTTAACCTAATAAGAGCCACCAAAGGATCTTGCGCACGCAAAGGAAATAGAAGGAAGGCCTACACATATGAATGCTGCAAAATACGACTCAAAATGCTCCGGACGAATATATGTAGCCAGTTCACCGCCGGACGGTGGAGAGTCGCAGTGCAGAGGAGGCGTCTTTCTTCAAACTTCAAAGGCGTCAGCATTGCAGCCGATCGACGCCCCAAGCCTCGAGGCAGAGGAGGTTTGCTTCCTACTCCTGTGCCGTCGTTAATCAGTTGTGCTGATCGATGTCGTATCGGAGACAAATACTAAACCTCCAACGTGTTCCCAAAGCATGCAGGACTCTCCCAAACTGTTCTTCGGATCGATCGGAGGATATAAAGGCCGGCCGTCGGTGTAACCCTACTAATTAACCCGCCTGCAGAAAACATGGAGGCGACAGACGAGGAGGCCGCCGCCGTTGCCTTTTTCGGAGACGAGTTCCTGGCCGACGAGATCCTCGCGCGTCTGCCGGCCCGCTGCGCCGCGCGCTGCACCGTCCTCTCCAAGCGCTTCCGGCAGCTCGTCGCGAGCTCACACTTCTGGCTCCGCCACCGTCACATCGGCCCGCCGCCGGAGCTCCCGCACATCGCTCGCCTCTACCACCACGACGATTCCTGCACGCTCTTCGAGTTCCACGTCACCGGCCCCGCGTCCGCCGCGAAGCTCAAGCACACCTTCGACACACATCGCTGCTGGTACGCCGACACCTGCAACGGGCTCGTCCTCCTGCGGTCCTACGATGATGCCTCCTACGATGGCGCCTCCCCTTCCGTCGACGGCGTCCTTTTCAACCCGGCAACCAAGGAGCAGGCGCGCCTGTCCTTGCCGTTGCCTCTAAACACGAGCGTGAAGCAGCGCCGCATCTTGGGGTTTGGGTACGGGGCATCCACCAAGGTCTACAAGGCTCTCGTCGGCGAGCTCGACCAAGGTTACACAAGGTTCATGGCGGTATCACTGGACGGCAGCCAAGAACCGAGGACGGTCTTCTCGTGCCACGACGACTACATGTACTGTCGTCAGAAGCTACACACGGCCGACAGCAAAGTGTACTTCCTTATCTTTACAGAGCAGGTTATCAACCCCGACGATATATTCGAGCCGGAAGGTTGGATCGTGACGTTTGTGCTCGTTTTCGACGTCGATGCGCCACCACCGTTGCCATCCCGGAAGTGGAAGACCAGGACATCTTTGATTTCACCACCATGCTGGAGTTACGTGGCCGCCCGTGCATCTGCAAGCGGAACGACGACGACACCGTGATCTGGCTACTCACTCCGGACCACCGGTGGGAGCTGCTATACATTCTCGTCAGTGAAAACTTTCATCCAGACGGCTATTTCGAGGGCGCCTGGGACGTCGCAGGTGGCCTTGTGTTCACCGTGTTTGACATTGACGGTGCCTATTTGTACAAACTCCACGAGCATGCTGTGGAAGACAAACAAGGTGGCGGCAATAGCTTGGCGGATTTGAGCTCAATCACGGTCGACTACAAATGGCCAGAGGAATTCTGCGATACACCATGGACGCTATTGGATTTACCGGCCGACACTCATATCACCTGCGAGTGTCATTGGTGATGTTGCATTGTGTTGAAGGCTTGAAGCATGAGTTGGATGGGTTGTTAATTTCCTGGGGATAACACAGAATTGGTTCATCGGTCGACCAACCATGCAATGATCGCTAATTTGTTGGAAGCTAGACTTGTGCATTCGATGAGTGCTGAGGAGGGGTTGGGTTACTTGGGTAGGGGTGTGTGTGCGGGTTTGCTAACTCGGCGGGTGATCCGGACATCGCCGCCGGTCGCCGGGATATCGGTGTAGACATCGCCACACCGACGGCACGAGAAGAGGCCGGTGGGGTCGATGTAGTCGGGGTCTAGTCGTGGCGCTGCAATTTGTCGTCTTCAACCCGGCCACCAAGGAGGAGGCACGCCTGTCCTTGCCGTTGCCGACCCCTGCTGCCAAGGTGGGCGTGGAACGCCGCATCTTGGAGTTCAGGTATGGAGTATGGACCGTCGAGCAAGGTCTACAAGGCTCTGATCCGTGAGGATGACGATGCTTGCACAAGGTTGATGGTGGTATCACTAGACGGCAGCAGCGGCGGCCAAGAACCGAGGACCGTATTATTCTCATCCGTCGATGATATCGACTGTGTTCATAGCCTTCAGATGACCGACGGCACAATGTACTTCCTTATATTTTATGACGGCACAATAACATTCGCCGGCGATGATGAGGGAGACGAAGTGAGCACGGTGCTCTCTTTCAACGTCGACAACGAGGTCGTCACCAATATTGCCGTCCCTGAAGGGCAGGGCATCTTATCAAGAATTATGGACGTACATGGCCGCCTGTGCATCGTCATGAAGGACCAAGACACCACCACTATTCTCTGGTTACTCACTCCGGATCACCGGTGGGAGCATCTATCAGAGAGGTTACATAATAACTGGTGCATTGATGAGCCGTCAAATCTGTATGATTACCGGCCAACACTCATATCACCAGCAACTATCTTTGGCGATTCGGCCTCCTCGAAACGTGGTCTTGAGAGTGTTGCACCGAAACACGAGTTCAATGGGTCATCTAGGAAGAGAAGCAGAATTCGGTCGTAGATCTAGCAATGCAGATGCTCGTTCAGCTAGGTGTTTCATTTCGTCAGCCAAATTGACCATTGCTATTGCCGCAGTTTGGCAAAACGCAAGTGGAGTCTTGTGTATAGTATGGTGGTGTCACATTTGTAAAAGATTTTTTCTTTTGACAATTATTATATATATGTAGCAGATTTTGACAATAATGAGTGCAACTAAGCACATCTTGGAGCGGATTAGAGCAAATCTAGTTTTCTTTAGAGATGTAGCATGATGACACAAACAAATGTGAGGGCATCATCTTCTTCAAGGCTTCTCCTGTAATCACAGCCTATACACGGCCGGCGACGGCAAACTCTACTTCCTTATCTACGACGTCTACTTCACCGCCCAGCAACAGGACAACTAAGAGATGTATGCAGATATTAAAAAAAATTGCCAGAAAACTCTGAGTATGTTTATATATACAGATTCAGTTTACTGGGATAAATTCTGTAGTTTCTAGCTTATCTGTGCTTCTGTAACGAGTTATAGATAGTACATCCTTTCTCTGCATGCGTTTATTTTGGCAGGCCACTGCCTCGCCCACTTGGATGCTATAATTCTCAACTGTTGACTTGCGATGATACTCAAATGCCGTCGGTGTACTTAGCCGGACGGTATTGCCGTCGGTGTCATAGTGGGGGGGGGGGGGGGGGGGGGGGTTACGGCGTCGTCAGATCGCCGCGCCCAGACGTGCACGCGGGGTAGTAGACCGACGGTACTTTTACGCCGACGGTGGCCGTCGGGCTCACGTCTCGGAAGCCGACGGCACTTTGAAACCGACGGTATTTCGCGGGCCGTCGGTGTTATTTTGTGACGCCGACGGCCCCGACATTTGGCCGTCGGCGTTATTATTGCCATCGGGCTGAGCTGCCAGTCCCGTAGTGTTGCGATGATACTCAAATGTTTTTAATTAAGCGTTAATGATTTTCTCTGAATTGCTAATGTGAAGAGTCTTATTTTACACACTTTTTTATTTCTCAAAACTGTTTTTTTCATTGAGTACTGCAGGACTTAGGAAATATGTTGTGATTGTACCTATTCATATATTTGATCCATGAATAAGTAAGACTTTGAAATAAATATGGAAATGTTTTATTCTCTATTAGCTTCTGTTGTGCACAAAATTTCCTTCTTTCTTTTCCTTTCCAATTTGTATTTGATATCTGCCCTATGTCTGCTTTGTCGACGCATATTTATATAGTGCAAGTGCAACGTTCAAATTTCCACTGTTTCTGAAACTGTCAATTCAAACATGGAAACTAAACGATTCTTTTTGTGTAGGTACATAGCTTTCGGCATGAAATGGTGTCAGTGCTTCATACAAAGTTTGGCTGCTTGAAACTCACATTTTCTATTGGAGGGATGTACTGTCTGGAAATGTATTCAGTTCTCTGTCTACTACTGCATTCAGTTATTCACACAAGGCTGGGACAAAATCCACTGCTTGAGAGATATCATTGGGGAAAAACCTACATGGTCAGAACTAAGAGATGTATGCTTTACTTGTGCAGTGTTTCCAGGGACAGCAGTCTCCTTTTCTTTTTGTGAAGTACTCTTTTGCTTCCAATCAAACTTTTCAAGCGTGCCCATTTAATGACTGTAAACTTAGCAATGGTCAAGATATATTTGTATTAAAAATTAATGTCATTTTATGAAATCACTATCATTTTTATGACTGTGCACTTACCAGTGACTGTAAGCTTGCTCCCCTTCCGTCTCCCAAAACAGAGCAGCCGGGGAATCAGGCGTGAAACAGTGGCGGGTCAGTGCGTGCTCCCTTGGCGTCTCTCTCGGTTGACCTGCGGGTGCTGGTATTCCTCTCCTATTCATGTAATCTGCACTGTCATGCATGGAACATCCAGCGAATCTTGCACCAAGCATTTGCGAGTACTAATGGTTATGCTGTTGTATGGGTTTCTGTATGGTGCAAGTTTAACGATGTGATAGTTTAAAAGAGTTGGTGCGTACTGCTGGTTATTAAGGTCATTTGAGAGTTTGGTTATAAACATACTCATATATTTGTGACTTTAAGAACATGCATGAAATAGCTGATACACTAGATCATTTGCTTTCAGTCTGATTGTTCTGATGATGAAGTTTCTTGCAAAGTTAGAAGTTATTCTGAAGCAAGTTTGGGTCAAAAAGGCTCTTTGATAGATCAAAGAGATATTATGTCCTGATGAAGGTTGTCAATTTCTTAGATTTAACCTTTGATGTGCCGTGCGTCGTCTCTTTCTTTACCTTCCGGCAGCTCCTCGCTGACTTTTTAATCCATCCGATTTTGCACTGCTGATCGATGTGGTATCGGAAACAAATTAAAGCACCGTGCCCTGGCCCCAAGAAATCCAAGATGGACTCGGACTCTTAGTCGAACTTACCCCCAACCAAACACGTACGCTCTCGGAGTAGGTAGCCAAGCAGGACTCCAACCCCGAGACAGGACGTGGTGTTCCCTCCCTTTATATATTGGGATTTCCCCGAGCACGGCGCAAAGATCTTGCGGAAACACAAAGAATCCAAACACATCCAACTTGTTCTTCGGATCATATATATATATAGCCCGGCCGTCGGTGTCCTGCAGAAATCATGGCGTCCAGTAAGGACAAGGCTGTCGTCTTCGGATTAGACGAGTTCGTGGCCGACGAGATCCTCGCGCGTCTGCCGGCGCGTTGCGCCGTGCGCTGCTCCGTGCTCTCCAAGCGTTTCCGGCAGCTCCTCGCTAGCCCGCACTTCTGGCTTCGCCACCGTCTGCTCGGCCCGCCGCCGGAGCCCCCGCACGTCGCTCGCCTCTTTGGCCATGAGTACGGCATGGCTTTCGAGTTCCATGTGGCCGGCCCCACGTTCGCCATGAAGCACACCGTTGATGTTGGTCCGGACGGCGGCTCTTACGCCGGCACGTGCAATGGGCTTGTCCTCGTGTCCAGCGGCGTCGAGGGCGTCCTTTTCAACCCTGCCACCAAGGAGGAGGCACGCCTGTCCTTGCCGTTGCCGCCCCCTCAAAACAAGAACGTGCGCCGCCGCATCATGGGTTTTGGGTGCGGGGCCTCGAGCAAGGTCTACAAGGCTCTCATTCGTGAGGCAGACGAGGACTGCTGCACAAGGTTGATGGTGGTATCATTGGATGGCAGCGACAGCCATGAGCCCAGGACGGTGTTCTCGTGGGACGACGACATGGTGTGTCGTCACAGTCTACACACGGCCGACGGCAAAGTGTACTTCCTTATCTATACGATGAAGTTTTTCGATGAGGCGATGACAATTCACGATTTGTTCGTGACGATGGTGCTCGCCTTTGACGTCGATACCGAGGTCGCCACCAGCATTGCCTTGCCGGAAGGGGAAGACCTGGCCATAGATTTCATCATGTTGGAGATACATGGCCGACCGTGCATCTACGAGCAGGACGGCCAAGACACTGTGATCTGGTTACTCACTCCGGATCACCGGTGGGAGCAGCTATACATTTTAGTCAATGAAATGTTTCAGGACTACGATCATATCGAGGGTGCCTGGGACTGCGGAGGTGGCCTTCTTTTCACCGTGTTTAAAACTAGTGGTGCCCATTTGTACAAACTCCACGAGCCTACAGCGGAAGATGAAGAAGCTGGTGGCAACTGGTTGGCGGCTTTAAGCTCACTCACAATCGAGTACGAATTGCCAGAGCACTTCAAGGGTGCACAATGTAATGAGCCGTCGAATCTACTGGATTACCGGCCGACACTCATATCACCTGCGAGTATCCTAGGTGATGCTGCATTGTCCAGCCGTCCTCGCGAGTGTGTTGTACGGAAGCATGAGCTGGATGGGTTGTTCCTGGAGATAACACAGAAACGGTTCATAGGTCCAGCGATGCAGATGCTCACTAATTTGAAGCAAGTCGGACTTCTAGATTCGATTAAAATGTTGGACCTCTCAAAGACTAGCAAGAAGAAGGATTGCCTGATTGATTTGTCTCATCGTGATGACAAAGATAGCATTTAAAAAAAAATCTCCGAGTTGTAGATGCCCATTGCCCGAGTTACTTGTGGGTATCATGCACGATACCCTTACATGTATTTTGTTTAAGCTAGATACACCTTCATTTTACAAATTGTTTGTTCTGGTTTACTGGCGCCTCAAGATGTGCAAGTGCTTTCTGTATAAACTCCGCCAATGGTTTGCCATTTCATGTAGAATTAGGAGGAATTTTTCATTCCCTTGTGATAATTGGACCTTTGACAAATCCCCTAATAGGGTAGTACGTATAAAAAAGTTGAGGCCCGACTAGATCTCGCATGAGGTTTCATCAACTTAGCGGTATTGCTCTAGTGACGGACAATGCTGTACATAGTTAAATATTGTTCTCCAAGTGTGTTAGAATCGAACCATTTATCCGCTCACAAAATCTATTTTCCTAGTCGTTTTTATTGCAAATGATCTAAAGCGTAAGGCTTGTTTGATTCGTAGGTTAGGAAAGACTTAGGAATAGGAATCCTATGTCATACACATTCCAATCCTATAGAATTTGCTTTTTACCAAACTTTGTTTGGATTCCATCAAAGGAATTTTAAAACGAGCTTGGAGTGGATGTTAGAATTCCAATAGGAAGTAGTACAAAGATTCTTATGAGAAAAGTTTCTATAGAAACTAATCCTATGAATCAAACAACTAGGAAAGGAAAAATTCCTACAAGAATCGTATGATGTTCCTTTGAATCAAACATGCCCTAAAACGATTCTTCGATGCCATTCGACATGCCAAAGGGGCCACCAGCGCCGATGGCCGTCAGGCGAGAGAGGAATTAGATGCACATAAGCTGTGGAGAAACGGTGGTGACGGCGCTCTTTTTGTGTCCTCAACATCGGCGTAGTCGGCGCGTAGCGTGGTGGTTGGAGGCTGCGGCCGTGAGAGGTCGGCATCGTGGTGACCGGTGAGCGGAGCACTGCCTCGGGACTTATACGGGCGAAGCACACCGTTGGATTGGACGTCAAGGTATGGTGGCATACTGGTGTCAATCTGATTGGTGTTCATGCTCGTCTCAGATTTTTCCATATGAACACACATAAACAGTTTCAGTTTTAGCACAAGAGAAGTGGTAGTGTCATGTTTGTGCGATCCAGACAGCTCGGAACAAACTTATAATTATGTGTTGTGTGATAGGTAAATAACCTTAATACTCCAGCTTGATAGACCTTTTTAATAGACTAAATCCTGTCAGTTCCATAGTTTATTACAAACTGATATCAGTCATTTGTATGCACTTTACTATCAGAGACTAACCTGTTTATTTATCCTAATGGAAACCTTGAAAATACAGAATCCACTGATTAAAAAACTTTACTACCAGAGATCAGTGAGAAGGCACATTCTGATTTAACCACATCTTTCTCTGCACCAGAAGAGAAAGTCTATACAGAAACTTTATGCACTATCAGATACACCATACGTCCATACTATGCAGAGATGAGCCTCTACAGTAGAAATATGCAGCTCAATACGACACAACCAGAACAGGGCAAGATTGAAAAGGCAAAAGCTTTTCAATCAGGACGAGGTGGAATAACGCGAGCTCGACGGATCGAGAGGATAGCTTCGGAGAGGGAGGGGGACAGCTGGACAGGAGAAGGGTGGGGAGCAAGCAAACACACGCAGGGCTAAGAACCGGAGCCCCCAAATCCGCCCTCCAAACTGTGCCCGGACGCGTCCACGGACACCGACCAGACGACCCCCATAGTTGGGCTCCTACAACCACATCCCCTAAAATTTTGTCCCCAAACTCATGCAAGGCATGCAACATCGATCCGATCCGATACATACCAGATCATATTACAAGACATAGAGTTAAAATTTGAATAAAATTACGAAAGTTCAACAAGTTGTCCGATACAAGGGTCGGATTATGGGGCGGATCAAGGGGGGGATAAAGGGGCGGATCCACCGGAGCCATCAACGCCGAGGCCACAGTCGGAGATCATCTTCTTCTTCATGAGGATCCACTTGGCGCTTGCCTCATCCAAGAGGGAAGCGTCTTGGAACATGATTTTTTGTTCCTCCATACTTCTTGCGATCATGTTCTTCTCATGCTCCATGGCATAGGCATCAGCCATCCTCTTTTGCTCCATCTCATAGGCATCCGCCATCCTCTTTTGCTCCATCTCATAGGCATCGGCTATCTTCCTTTGCTCCAATTGAATCTTCAACCAAGCCTCCTCCTTCGTGACAGTCAACTTCTCCCTCTCAATGTCCAACCTCTCCTTGAGCCGGATGCGGTCAAACTCCATTCACTCCTTTTGCAAAGCCAAGAAGGAGTCATACCTCTCGGCCTTCTTGTCCTCCCTTTCTTTCTCCAACTTTTGCATGGCTTCATCTTTCTTCGAGAAGATGTCCTTCCATGTGGTGTACATCTTCGCGGCGGCGCCGTCTCGTGCCACCCGGTCCTTCTCCCACTTCTTCCCCATCACCATCCTCTTCCGGCCACCTCCACCTTCGGATGGCCCATCTTATTCATCAACTCCAATTGTGATGGAAGAGCTTGATCCATCGTTGTTCTTCCATTTCTTGGCCGGATTCTTGTGATCATCATATTGGAGCATCCACTTGGGCTTCCCGTTCAACTCTAGCCAACAATGTGAGAGGGTGAAGTGTTTCTTCTCCACTTGATGGTACAAAGTGGCGGCCAAACTTGTCTATCAAACACAAAAGTAGAGGAATGACCACCCATGAAGTTTGATGCAAAATGAAGAGATGCCAATGAACAAATCATAAGAAATAGATTACATAGGAAGTCACATTGACGCCACTAGAATTCTGGTTCACCACTTGTGCGTGGAAACCACAATACTTGTTGACGCTTTCTTGAATTGCAACCCACCTATGTTGAAGAGAGCCGGCATTGCGATCGGACACAATGGGGTGGGGTGTCATATATTCCTTTTGGTGATGGAAATGGGCATGTATCTTCTCCCACAACCTTGTGCCCTTTTGCTCGGTTCCACATATAGGATCCATGCTTGTGGCTAACCAAGCCCGGCAAAGCAAAACATCTTCAAAAGTGGAGTACGACGAGCCTCTTGGCATGTACGCCTTCCGGGCCTTCGGCTTGTCCGCATTCCCCACCGGTGCGGACTCACCCACCACCGCCGACGGACCCTGTGATGCCGAATCCTCCCCATCCCGGATCAATTCCAGCATATAATCACTCTTACCATCCTAAACATGCTAAGGATTACACTACGGACCTAGATTGAGTCGGAACTATGAAGTTTGGGTAGAGATACATACCGTATAGTCGATTTGACTTTCCTCGAACAGGTTGTGGGCGACGTCGGTGGCGGTGATGCCGGAAGCATCCCGCATCCGCTGGAGCGGCGGAGACTCGCCCATCATCTCGTTCTCCTGCGTCGGCGGAACCTGCGACGGGTACTCATCCAGGTGGAGGATGTTGCCCGCATCCTCCGATGGGTTCGTCATGGAGGATGTCGACCTCCTTGCCGGCACGGGGACATGCGGAACCTGCGTAGGACGCCGGACGACGGGCACGGGCGTGGACAACTCCGGCTCATCGCCCTGCGTTTCCGCGTTCGCTATCCGTTCCGCCTCCGCCTCCGCCATAGCCTCCAGCGCCGCTTACTCCATCACGAGCTCGCGTAGGCGCTGCCTGCGGCGCCGCGTCCGCCGCGCGATGGTCTCCGGCTTCAGCGTCGAGGCCCCCGCTTGCTCGACGGACTGGGAGGAGGCGCCGTTCTCGGTCAAATCGATTCCTTCCGTCGCCTCCATCAGATTTGCAATATTAGGGACCAATGCAAGTTTTGTTTAGGGTGTTCATAGGGGATAACCTTACTGAAGGAACCAACAAATTTCCCTTTGCTACCCCCTTTGGAGTACTTTTCACATTGATATTAAACAAACCCTGTATATTACATTGACAACATAAATTACATAGAGAAGAAAATATCGGTAGTAGCGAGAACACAACATAAATTGAAGATACATGGTACTCTGCAAATTAGAAAAAGAAAATTCATCTACCATCTGATGAAGCAAGAGAAGAAAATGCAAGAAGAGGCACTGAGAGAACAGAAAAGATGTGAAAAAGAAGATGCTGAAGTGAACACACACAGTACTGAACATAGGTACTCAAACTAACTATGACCGGGTCCTAAGCCGCGCGGTGCTGAGCCGCGGGCGCTCTGCCTCCAAAGAGCCGGAACCATCACGGGGTCATAGCTGATGTGATAAGGATCCCTCTGAAGTATCGACCAGCGCATGTTGGTCTGAATCTCCAACAAATGCATGTAGCGATGGACGTGCTCGTCCTCCTCCTGATACGGCGACGTACCACCTCCTCGGGGGCCGCGTCTCTCTGCACCCTCTGTGGCCCCTGCGAATGCCACCAAAGAAGATCCGGGTCGACGACGTCTCCTGGATTCCTCACCAAGGTCCGCTCCCCGGAAGGTAGCACCTCCCAGTGCCAGCCCGGCGGATGCTAGTCCCGCACATTGCCATCTGGGTTGATCAACAGGGGCATCAGAAAGGCCGGCGCGGAAGAGGAGCAGCGCGTGTAGGAGAGATGGCTGCGTGTGGAGGAGGGCGATGGCTTGGCTCGAACGGGGGACGAGGTCGTGGGTATTTATGCCGAAACAGGAACAAGCACACTGATCGTGTGTTTCTTTTGTGCGGTTGTGAGCCGTTGGATCAGCGGTGTGTTTCTTTCTGGCGCTCGAAAGAAACACACCGCTGATCCAACGGCTCACAAGCGCTCCAAGGAAGCACACGATCCGTGTGCTCCTGATCCAAGGGCTCACAAGCGCTCGAAAGAAACACACCGCTGATCCAACGGCTCACAACCGCTCCAAGGAAGCACACAATCTGTGTGCTCCTGATCCAAGGGCTCACAAGCGCTCGAAAGAAACACAACGCTGATCCAACGGCTCAGAAGTGCACGAAAGAAACACACGATCCGTGTGCTCTTCCTGATCCAACGGGTTAGCTGCGCTCGAAAGAAACACACCGCTCATCCAACGGCTCACAAGCGCTCGAAGGAAACACACGACAAATATAACGACGCCTATAAATTGGGCACTCCTCAGACAGGTTACTCACTCACACAAAACATTCCAACGTCACTCGGAGAGGCATCTTTGGGCAACCAGCGGCTAGACGTCTCTGATGACCTGCGACCGTTCCAAACGGTTGCAGATCATCAGAGATGTCTTTCCGGACGGTTGTAGATCATCAGAGACGTCCTACCGCTGCTTGGATCGAAGTGGCGCTCAAACACAAAACATTCGGGTTCCCTAGCTATGCCTGACACTGAATGCAACGAAATTCGACCATGAATTAGTGTTGGGCTGTAGCTAGGAGAAACCGTGTGTTTTGTTTCCCGGGTTACTCTCTCATATATTCTACCAGATTAATTATTCAGATGCTAAAGATCATTAGTTGGAAATGCAGAGAACCAATCTTACATTTTACAGATCGTCGTCGTAACTAGAACAGCATTAGGGAATGACAACAATCTTGGGTACATAGATGAACCATTTGTCCTAACAAATGATGTGGCTCAGGTTAGTCATACTCCTGCGTAGGCCTATAATACTCGTCCTCGTAGTCGTCGTAGTCGCCGCTGTCATCCGGCGGTGCTCGCCTGGACTGAAACTGAGGGTAGCTAAGGCGGGGGTTATCGCCGGCCGTGATGTAGTCCATGACTCTCTGGAGTGTCCGGCCGGCCCACCACAGCCGACGGCCGGCCTCGTTGAAGTTCGAAGGAGGCGGGCCGTTTTCCTCGTACCTGGCGAGCGCCCTCTCACGCCGATTGATGAAGAAGGCGTCCCAAGTCGGGCGGTAGTTGGGATTCCAGTGGGGATCCATCCGCTGCTCTAGAGTGAGCTCGAGGTAGTAGTGGTTCGTGATGGCCGCCCGGCATGCCAAACCTTGAGGGACAGGAGGGACCGGCACGCCTCCGGTGCTCAGCCTCCAGTCGACGGGGACGTCGTAGCCGGGTGGGCAGGGGTAGTTCGAGGCACAAAGCGCCTCCGCCTCCGAGTAGGTTAGAGTGGGTACGGTGGAAGCCATGAGAGAGTGATGAGGTTGCAGATATGAGTTTAGATGTGCTATGCCAATGGATGCCAGGACTACATATATATAGTGGGTACGGTGTTTCTTTTCAGGGCTTGTGAGCTGTAGTATGGTCAATCAGGAAGAAGCACAGGGATCGTGTGTTTCCTTCGTGCGCTTGTCAGCCGTTGGATCAGCGGTGTGTTTGTTTCGAACGCTGGTGAGCCGTTGGATCAGGAAGAAGCACACGGATCGTGTGTTTCCTTCGAACGCTTCTGAGCCGTTGGATCATCGGTGTGTTTCTTTCGAGTGCTTGTGAGCCCTTGGATAAGGAGCACACGGATCGTGTGCTTCCTTGGAGCGCTTGTGAGCCGTTGGATCAGCGGTGTGTTTCTTTCGAGCGCTTGTGAGCCCTTGGACCAGGAGCACACGGATCGTGTGCTTCCTTGGAGCGTTTGTGAGCCGTTGGATCAGCGGTGTGTTTTTTTCAAGCGCTTGTGAGCCCTTGGATCAAGAGCACACGGAATGTGTGCTTCCTTGGAGCGCTTGTGAGCTGTTGGATCAGCGGTGTGTTTCTTTCGAGCGCTGCTGAGCCGTTGGATCAGGAGCACACGGATCGTGTGTTTCCTTCGAGCGCTTCTGAGCCGTTGGATAAGCGGTGTGTTTCCA
The DNA here is from genome assembly GCA_026929855.1 of Poa annua. Taxonomy (NCBI): domain Eukaryota; kingdom Viridiplantae; phylum Streptophyta; class Magnoliopsida; order Poales; family Poaceae; genus Poa; species Poa annua. Next base: position 3,025,568 of record CM049436.1, read on the forward strand.
AATGCCGCCACCGGTAGTTCTATAAAACCCAGTCGAAGGTAGGCATGGTACTCACTTGAGCGCAAGCATGGTGTGTATTGGTACTTGCGAGAAGTGTGTGTCCGGGTTTCACATTTCCGCATATGAGCATCTCGCCAGGCTTTCGAGCAATTTGAAGGTAGATGGTAGGGTAGTTCCAATTGAAGAAATTTTGCACACCGAGAGTCATCTCGCTTCGCTCGGGGCGAAGTTATGCCGCGATGGGTTTCCGTATATGTCGTCGTGGCGAACAGACAGATGCCACGGGGTGGCTAATTTGTGGGGCCGATGGACGCTAGAGGATTTCGGGGAGGGATAGCGCGCTAAGTAGCACACACAAATAAACGTAACCGACACGGGGACACGAGGATTTACCCTGCTTCGGGGCTCTCGTGAGGAGATAAAACCCCTACTGCAGCATCTATCCTATTTGTGATATATTTCTCACTGGTACCGGCACGATACAAGAGACGCTCCATGAGCTGGACAATATTTTCCTCTAAGAGGTCTTGGTGAGCAAATGGAAAGGGGGGAAATGAGACTGCGGGGGTGCCGTCGTCCTCTCTCCCTCTCCCCCTGGTGCTCTTTATATAGAGAGAGCCCAGGGGACAAGGAGACAAGAAACACTGCGCGCGGTACACTGTTCACGACATGACTACTGGGGTCACATCCGCACTGTTCACTGCATCATGCATTGTACTCTTGTCCCATCATGCCACTGTAGCAGTGGCTGCCCATGCCGCGGTCAGGTCTGACCCGTGATGCCTGCGTCCTGCTCTTGTCTGCTTGCGCCTGTCTTCCGAATCATCCGTGCTGGTCGGCGAAGTCGGCGGTGACGCCATGTCGGGGAAGTCAGGGGTGACGCCATGTCGGGGAAGCTGGAAGTGCCGCCGTGTCAGGGAAGCCGGGAGTGCCGCCGTGTCGGGGAAGCCGAGAGTGACGCCGAGTCGGGGAAGCCGGGAGTGTCTCCGTGTCGGGGAAGCCGGGAGTGCCGCCGCGTCGGGGAAACCGAGAGTGACGCCGAGTCGGGGAAGCCGGGAGTGACGCCGTGCCGGGGATGATGCCGGGGTTGGGGACGAGGCGCCGCGCTTACCCGCATCCGGGGCGAGGTGGAGGAGGCGTCCGGGGTCGGAGGAGTCGCGGGGTCGCTGGCTTGATCTCGGGGGCGCAGGCGATGTCGGAGTAGTCTCGGGCGTGGTCGTCCGAGGTCGATGGCGAGGCCGTGCCGGGTGGAGACACGCCGAGCGGAGGGTGCACCAGGCGGCCGGGTTGGGGGCGCGAGATATCGGAGGCAGCCGAGACGGGGAGGCTGGGGCGATGCCGGGCGGAGGAGAACTCGGGCCAGGCGGTGCTGTACTGTCGGGGCCGAGGGGATCGTGGCGAAGGAGGAGTTGACCGTGACAAATACCTCGTGGTCCGAACACCGCTGGAGTACATCTCGGTCCGCACCCGGGGAGGGAAGTTGACCCAACTAAGGCCCAACCGAGAGAAAGCAAACTCGGTGGAACCGAGTTGAGGAGATCTCGACCCAAGTTGTATTTCTATGCCTTCCTCTTTATCTTTTATTCACTTATACTCTCTTTTACTTCCAACATCAGCATCATAATCCCGTAACTTTGAGGTACCGGGGAAGTACATCCCCGACACTAGTCCCCGAGTCTATGGGGGATTCGTAGAATCGCGCATAGACTTATAAAAACAAGTAGCCACCAAGAAATCCCCATATCCAATGTCATGCTTTTTAGGGGTCCCGGGGAATACATCCCCGACAGTATAGGACCCCGGTTCAAATTCGTGCAGAAATGCTCAGGCTTGCAGATAAGTTTGACAGGAAAGTTACGAATAGTCCGTTCTATCGAACTGAAGCTGACCGTGATTCGTTCGGTCGTTCCTGTCTCTGGGTAGTTGACAGCGATGATGACGACGATTTCATGCCGTCGTCAAAGGAAAGGAGGGTTGAAGCACTGAGCAAGAAGGCTGAAGCTTCGTCCAAGGGCAAAGGCAAGAAGGCAGAATCTTCGTCAAAGTGCAAGGGTGGCAACACGGCGGATAGGTAGAGTCTTTGTTTTATCCAGTATTTAGAACTAGTGAAGTTGTAACGTAGATCTCTAGTTGTATGTTTTCGTCAAGGCTGCACCGGCTTCACTCTCTCTACTAAGTTTCTGCACTTAGAGGTGAAAACTCCCATTTCGGATGAACCGGCTTCACACTGAGAGTCATCTCGCTTTGCTCGGGGCGAAGCTATGCCGCGATGTATCGGCAATTCCAGAATGTGCTCGTTTTGTGTTAACATTAAATCAAATTATGTTTTCTTGTCACCACCGACATCCGGTCTACTGTGGGGGGGGGGGGGGGGGGGGGTTTGACGGAACCTCACCAAAACATATTAGAGTGATGAGGATATGGATGTACAAAAAAAAGAGATGAACAAAATATTTTTCAATAATTATAGATATTTTTTTCAAAGGATTAAAAAAATAACCTGTGCCGACGGCTTCACCGTCGGCATAGCCTAAAGAATTAAAAAATATATACCTGTGCCGTCGGCACATGCTACTTACCTTATCCGCACGCGCGCCCCGGCCTCCACCTCTCCTCGCTCGCATCCACCTCCCCTCGCTCGCATCCACCTACCCCGCGACCTCCTCCTCGCCGCCACTGCCCCCTCCCCACCGTCCTCGCCGCCGCTGCCCCCTCCCCGCCGTCCTCCCCGCCTCCGCCCCAACCCCCGGCCGCCACCTCCCCGCCGCTTCCCCGACCCCGGCCGCCCCCTCCCCGCATCCTCCACCTCCGCCACCTCCCCGCCGCTGCCCCCTCCCCGCATCAAGCCGCCCTCGGAGGTAATTTTTTGAGCTAGTATTTTTGTTAGTGTAGATTTTTTAGGTACTAGATGTTAGTGTAGATTTTGTTAGCTAGTATTTTTTTAGATGTTAGTGTAGAATTAGTATAGATGTTAGTGTAGATTTTGTTAGCTAGTATTTTTTAGATGTTAGTGTAGAATTACTATAGATGTTAGTGTAGATTTTGTTAGCTAGTATTTTTTTAGATGTTAGTGTAGAATTACTATAGATGTTAGTGTAGATTTTGTTAGCTCATATTTTTTTGTATGTAGTATTAGTATGGATGTTTATTTTTGTATAGATGTTGTTTCTCTATATGTTAGTGTCGTGCTAATGTTTATTTTTGTGTGCATTTCAGATGACGTAGCTTCCCGCTAGACACCATTGTCGGTCCCGCGTCATTGCGGGGCTTCTTCTATACCTGAGAAGGGTCCTTCTTGGAAGTGCGTCCGTCGACCTTCTCCGGCCACCGATCATGCTTCGAGGGTATAAATCTTTCGCCACTCTTATTGTATAGGTTTATTTTGGTCTAGATCACCTAGTTAGTCGAGTCGCGTAACCCGAGTCAGATCCCGCCCGGAAGGGTTACAAATTTATAAATATGCAGGATTGTCCATCTTTCCATATTTATAACCGTAACACTTCCAGGTTGTCCTGTTGGACAGTCGGAGTACGTGTAGATCGGGTCGTGTTCCGTGTTCTACCCCTTCCTGAGACGGAGTTTCGACAGCACCTCCCTGTTGTTCTTCGGATGCACACCCTCTCGGCTTGACAAGCTCGAGACGTGTATTCTGAAGAACAGCGGGGAGGTGCTGTCGAAATTCTGTCTTGGTCGGGGTGGAGCATGGGACACGACTCGATCTACACGTACTCGGGCGGGATAGGCCCCTACCTATTAGAAGTGTAGGTGAACCCTTGCATGCTTTAAAAGATAAATTTTGGCCGTAATTGGTAACACTTAATATATTAGTTGTTACTTGGTGCATATTCTGAAATGCGTTGCTGTTTGGCTCCCAATAAAGCAGAGGATGGCTGATAATGGGTGGATGTACAGTAGTGGCCGTATCAGTAAGACTGAAAGAACAGATGAGTGGGAATGGAAGACTGATTTATCAGTGAAGGAGTTAGCGCGTGCAGCAAACCTGACAGGAGTTCGTGCAAAGTGCCCTTGCAAACAATGCAAGAATAAACACCGTGAGGGAAAGGAGGAAATGACTAAACACCTTTGGTTGCGTGGATATATGCCTAACTACGTCACGAGTGTTGATTTTGCTCAGTACGACCGTGACAGAGATGAGGTGATGCGGCAGCGGATCGGTGGCACTGAGTACGATGGGCTTTCACGCTTCCTAGGTGATTTCTGTGAAGGTCACATACCGGATTCGCCACCTCTACATGAGGAAGCGTCGGAACCGGAGCAACATGATGAACCGGAGGAACCGGAGCCAACCGCGAAGGCCTTCCTTGATATGATGGCCTCTGCTAAGAAGCCTCTATACGAGGGTGCAAAGATCTCAGCTCGATGCCATCTCTCAAGTACTAAATGACAAGGCCCAATACCCAACCTCTCGTGTAGGCTTTGAACAGAGTGTCCACAACTGGTAACATGTTGCCCCCAGGGCATTGTCTTCCTAAAACCATGCACGAAGCCAAGAAACTCATGGGGGACCTCAGCATGGAGTACGTAAAGATAGATTGTTGTCCAAAAGGTTGCCTTTTTGTCGGCCCAGTGGGAACTGGGGTATCAAGAGCCCATTCCCCCCAGGCCTCGCTCGCGGGCCAGACGGACAAAGCGGCTAAGGACTAGGCGACACCGCCTGACGGGACCCTCGAGAGGCGATTCCCCTCGAGGGCCTGAAGAGGGAACGAGGGCCTCAAGGGACCCCTCGCCTCAGGGGATCCTCCCGTCAAGGAACCAACCCGCCTGAGGGAAGTCCGGCATGAATCTCCCCTCAGGCCTGGAGGGAAACGTCGTCGCCAAGGAATCCCGACAGAGCGCACGTGACCTCTGCCACACCCGTGCAGAGGCGCTCACACCCCCGTCGCTGTCCCTGGCGATAAAGCGGTCAACAAAGCTGCGCCGCCTGCTGCACAGCTGTGAGGACCTTCTACTCTGACGATAAAGCAGGTGGACGGCGCAACCCTCCAACGGAGATCGTCATCGTGGGCTCCACCTCAGAGACTGCCCGCTCTGCGGGCGGTACAAGCGTGGTCGGCCGCCTGTCGGCCACGGCGCCACCTTTATCAACAATGGACCGAGTCCATGGACGAAAGGAGCACGGTGGACTCGTGCTCCACCCCGCCACTGGCAAGTGGGAGCCACCTTGAAGGCCAAGCCGAAGAAGAAGGCCGGAGGCGCCTATAAAAGAGGAAGGACCTCCCTCGTAGAAAAGGTCGGCCCCTTGCGTGCAAACCTCCCCTGTAAACCCTAGCAGCTCTAGTTAGGTTAGCCTCTGTCCGGAGGAGGAAGAAGATCATCGCTTCCCTCCCCAGGCAAGAACTGCCTCGAGGGGGCTTCCGGCAAGCTCAATTGTACTGTAACCTCCCACATATAATACAGACAGGCAGGAGTAGCGGTCTTACCTCCTCACGAGGGCCGTGAACCTGGGTAAAGGACGGTGTTTTCCTTGGTCGGGTGTGCGTCTTCTTCGGGTCCGGCGAGCAACGTCGCGGAGCCACTTGAGGGTTTAGACCTCCGCGTTCAATCCCCTCTCGAACTACACTTCAGGAAGTGACTACCCCCGATTCCCGGGAGTCATAACCTGACATTTGGCGCGCCAGGTAGGGGATTGAGGCGCGTCAACAACCTTCGAGTTCGTCTCCGCGCCATGGTGAACACGCGCACCACCCGCACCGCTCGAGTCAGCCGACGTGTGCCCGCGGGAACACGCGCGCCCCCAGGCGCCGCGACCACCCGCGCAAGGCGGGGCCGACCCCGCCAAGAGGAGCATGTCCCCTCTGGCCCTCACGCGGAGGAGCCAGAGCACGACGCCGAGCACCAGGAGGACGCGCAGTCGTCGCACCCGTCGCAGCGCCCGAGCGGCTCGGGCCCGGGGAGAACCGACCCTGCGCCCCACACCGCGCTACTCATGGCGCAGGAGCTGCTCCGCTACCAGCCCACAGCTGAGGCCCACGAGCAGTGGCTCCAACGCCTCAACCACCTCGTCGGCATCGCCACGACGCGCCCCGCTCCGTCGCAGTCCAACGCGCACCCCTCTCTCGCGGGCACGGTCGCAACAAATGCGCCTCCGCCACCTCCGGGGCCTGCGCCGGCTGCGGCACAGAGGGCTGCTTCGCACGCGACCTCGCCGCGCGATTGCGTGATCGTGCAGCGCACCGCACCCGACGCCCGTGTGGGGATGGAGCTCCAGCGAGACCGCCAGAACAGGCTCGTGGAGGAGCTCGGCCAGGCGGGGCAGCAGAACCGCGGCGCGCTTCAGCACGGGGTCGCTACGTACACCTCGGGCTGCATGGCGTTCACTCGCTCCCTGCGCCGCGTGGTCTGGCCGCAAAAGTTCAGGCCGGCTCTTCCCAAGGGCTATGATGGCTTCAGCAACCCCGTCGAGTTCCTGCAGCTCTACACCACCTCCATCCAAGCTGCGGGAGGAGACGACAAGGTCATGGCCAACTGGTTCTCCCACGCGCTACGCGACTCTGCGCTGTCGTGGCTCCTGAACCTCCCGGAGGACTCTATGAACTCCTGGGAGGAGCTCTGCAAGCAGTTCGTCTCCAACTTCAAGGGGACGTACGAGCGCGCCCTCACCCACAACGATCTGCGCGCTGTGGTGCAGAGGAAGGACGAAACGCTCCGCAAGTACATCCAGCGCTTCAGCCAAGTGCGCAACAAGATCCCGAACATCCCCGACACTCAAGTCATCGCCGCCTTCCGCGAGGGCGTCACCAACAGCAGGATGCTTGAGAAACTGGGCATCCACGACAAGCTCACCTCTGTGGTCAAGCTGTTCGACATGGCGGACAAGTGCGCCAAGGCTGAAGAGGGACTCCTCTTCGTGAAAATGTCCTCGAGAGGGGACGATCACGCTGAGGGGTCCAAGAGCCAGAAGAAGAAGGAGGAGCCCAAGCGCAAGGCCACCGCAGTTCTCGCGGCAGAGCCGGACACAAAAGGCACCCGCAGGGACTCCCCCGAGGCTGGAGAAAGAAAAGATGATCACCGCCCCTTCTGCATCTACCACAACAGGCGCGGCCACTCTACGGAGTCCTGCTACGACCTCAAAAGGTTGAGCAAGGAGCGCGAGCAAGCAGAAGACAGCGGCGGCCGCGGTCGAGGCCGTGGCTACCGCGGAGGCGGACGCAAGGGCGGCTACCAGAAACCATCTGGAAATCGAGCCAACGCCGCAGAAAAGAACGGCAACCTCCCTGACGAGGAAGATGGCGGCTACCAAGCCCCGAGGGGCGCCATTGCCTGCATCCTAGGGGGGGCGCAGGCGCCGAAGTCGAACAACCAGTTCAAGCAGTTCGCCCGCGAGCTCAACGCCGCCCTCCCAAGCACGGAAACTTCCAGGCCCCTCAAGTGGTCGCAGTACACCATCGCCTTCGACGCTCAGGACCACCCCAAGTCCACCAAGACTGTTGGAACCCTCCCGCTGGTCTGCACCCCCACCATCGACAATGTGGCTGTCTCCAAGACGCTCATCGACGGCGGAGCAGGCCTGAACGTTATCTCCATAGATACGTTCGAAGCGCTTCAAGTGCCCTACGAGAGGCTCATGCCCTCGAGGCCCTTCACGGGGGTCACCAGCGGCTCAATCGAGCCTCTAGGCCAGGTCAGGCTTGCCGTCACCTTCGGGAGCGAGGAAAATTACCGCACCGAGCACATCGACTTCGATGTTGCACATCGGTCTGCCGTACAACGCCATCCTCGGCTACCCCGCGCTCGCGAAGTTCATGGCCGTCACGCACCATGCGTACAACATGGTCAAGATCCCCGGCAGCGCCGGCACGATCACCATACGTGGGCATGTCCTGGACGCTACGCGCGCTGTGGAGACGGCCTACAAGACTGCCGCCATGGCCTTCCCCGCAGACGAGGACCAAGAGCCTCTCGAGAGGCCCAAGAAGAAGAAGCAGTTGTTCTCTCAGGAGGCAGCTGCTACCAAGAAGATCTCTCTGAGCTCAGGGAGCTCGGGGGCTGAAGGCTCGGGGGCTAGCGTCACCATTGGCGCCGCGCTGCCTCCCAAATAGGAAAGCGCGCTCGTCGCCTTCCTCCAGGCAAACTCTGACATGTTCGCGTGGACACCGTCAGATATGTCTGGTGTACCGAGGGAGGTGATCGAGCACCACTTGGCCGTGTGCCCAAACGCGCGCCCCGTCAAGCAAAAAGCAAGAAAGCAAGCCCCCGAGAAGCAAGCGTTCATCGTCAAGGAGGTCGAGAAGCTCAAAGCGGCAAATGTAGTCCGCGAAGTCGCGCACCCCACTTGGCTCTCCAACGGCGTGGTGGTCCCAAAACCCGCCGGCGGAGGCCGCCTCTGCATCGACTACACCGACGTAAACAAGGCCTGCCCCAAGTACCCTTACCCCATGCCCAGAATTGACCAGATCCTGGACTCCACGGCAGGCTGCGACCTCCTCTGTTTCCTCGATGCCTTCTCTGGTTATCACCAGATTAAGATGGCTAAAGAGGACGAGGAGAAGACGGCTTTCCTCACCCCATGTGGTGTGTATTGCTACGTCTGCATGCCCTTCGGCCTAAAAAATGCCGGAGCCACTTTCCAGAGGTTAATGAGGATAGCCCTGGGCGGGCAAATGGGGCGAAACGCTGAAGCGTATGTCGATGACATCGTCGTGAAGTCACGAGAAGGAAATACTCTGCTCGGAGACCTGGAAGAAACCTTCGCCAGCCTGCGCAAGGTGAACATCAAGCTCAACCCTGCCAAGTGCGTCTTCGGAGTACCTTCGGGCAAATTGCTGGGCTTCCTCGTGTCTCATCGGGGCATAGAGGCAAACCCAGACAAAATCAAGGCCATAGAAGGCATGCAACCTCCACGCAGGCTCAAGGACATGCAACGCCTGGCGGGCTGCATGGCCAGCTTGGGTCGATTCATCTCCAAGTTCGGCGAAAGAGCCCTGCCGTTTTTCAAGATCATGAAAAGGACGGGCACCTTCAAGTGGACCCCTGAAGCTGAAAAAGCATTTGAGGACTTGAAGAAGTACTTGGCCAGCCCACCTGTAATGGTCGCCCCAAGGCCTGGCGAGCACCTGAAGCTGTACTTGTCAGCCACCCCACAAACAGCCAGTGCTGTCCTTGTGGTGGAAAGAGAGGAGCCTGTGCTTCACAAGAAGAGTGCAACCACTCCAAAGAAAAAGCCTCCTGATAAAGAGCTCGACGAAGGGGCGGTCATCACAAGGCCCACGCCAGGCCCAAAGCCTCAAGAGGAGACTGCCCCGAGCCAACTGCTGCAAGAAGTTCGTGCCGAAGGGACCGAGGAGCCTCAAAAGGCCAACACCCTCGAGGCCCAGGAGGAACGCTGCGGGGCCATGTCCCTAGAGGCCACGTCCCTCGAGGCCACGTCCCTCGAGGCCAAGCCCCTCGAGGCCAAGCCCCTCGAGGCCACGTCCCTCGAGGCCAAGTCCCTTGAAGCCGACCCCATCGAGGGCCAAGCTGAGCCACCTCAGGCGAAAGACGCCATGGAAACAGAAATCACTCTCGTCGAGCACCCAGTTTACTTCGTCAGCACAGTACTGCGGGATGCTCGCGAGCGGTACCCGATGCAGCAGAAGCTTCTCCTCGCACTCCTCATTGCCTCAAGAAAGCTGCGGCACTACTTCCAAGGGCACCCCATCACGGTGGTAACTTCTTTCCCCCTGGAGCAAATTCTGCGCAACCCAAATGCAACAGATCGTGTCGCAGGATGGAACATCGAGCTACAGCCATTCAATTTGCGCTTCGATACCACAAGGGTAATCAAAGGAAGAGCGCTGGCAGACTTCGTCGCCGAATGGACTGATCCAACCCCTGAAGAGCCCTGGGAAGAAGAGCACGAGTCCTCTGGAGCAGCAATGCCTAGTTACTGGACCATGAAGTTCGACGGAGCTTTCGCATGTCGCCACGGTGGGGCACGTGTAGTCCTGACCTCACCAAAAGGCGACAAGTTGTATTATGCAGTCCAGCTGTGCTTCGGAATTGACAAGATATCCAACAACATCGCCGAGTATGAAGGGCTGCTTGCTGGCCTACGTGCCGCAATTGCCCTAGGCGTCAAGCATATACTCATCAAGGGCGACTCCCAGCTGCTCGTCAACTTCTCCAACAAAAGCTACAAGGCCAAGGACGACCACATGGCCGCATACCTTGAAGAGGTCCGTAGGTTGGAGAAGAACTTCAGGGGAATGGAGCTCATGCACATCCCAAGAAAGGAGAACCAAGAGGCTGATGACATCGCCAAGCGCGCATCAAAGAGGCAAGCCCAGCTGCCAGGTGTCTTTGAAGAAAGGCTCGTCAAGGCATCCATAAAGCAGCCTCTCGTGGCCCTGCCCGCCAGCACAGACGAAACGCTCCCGCCACCACCTGCAAGCGGAGCCCCAGGCTGCGGGCCCCCAACAGGGGAGCGTCTGTTGCTCACAGCGGTGCACCAAGAGACGGGATGGATCGACGAGATCAAAGACTACCTCCAAAAAGGGATCCTTCCCGAGGAAGATGTCGAATTGGAGCGAATTGCCCGCCAAGCAAAATCATACCTAATCCTCGAAGGAAATCTCTACCGCAAGCGCCCAAACGGCATCGCGCTCAAGTGCGTCCCTCCTGAAGAAGGAAAAATGTTGATTAAGGACAGCCACAGCGGGGAATGCGGCCACCATTCGTGCGCCCGCACCCTCGCAGGGAAAGTCTTCAGGAGCGGCTTCTACTGGCCTCAAGCACTTCAAGATGCAACGGACATCATCCAAGCTTGTGAAGCCTGCCAATTCCACGCCAAGCAAATCCACCAACCAGCGCTGGGCCTACAAACCATTCCGCTCTCGTGGCCGTTTGCGGTCTGGGGGCTGGACATCCTGGGACATTTCCCAACGGCGCAAGGGGGATATCGCTACCTCTTCGTGGCCATCGACAAGTTCACAAAATGGCCTGAAGTGGAGGCGACGCGTACAATCACAGCAGGCGCGGCGGTGAAATTCATCAGAGGCCTGGCTGCCGCTTCGGAGTGCCTAACCGCATCATCACCGACAATGGCTCGCAATTCACAAGCGGCATCTTCAGAGCCTACTGCCAGAAAATGGGCATCAAGCTCTGCTTCGCCTCAGTCGCCCATCCGCAAAGCAACGGACAGGCTGAGCGCGCAAACGCAGAGGTCCTCAAAGGCTTGAAGACCAGAACCTTCGATGTCCTCAAGGGCCACGGCAAGGGCTGGATCAATGAGTTACCCTCGGTGCTTTTGTCCATCCGTACCACGCCACCCAAGCCCACCGCGGAAACGCCGTTCGCACTCGTCTATGGAGCCGAAGCAGTCCTCCCCGCAGAGATAAAGCATGGATCCCCACGGGTCCTGGCCTTTAATGAGGACCAGCAAGAGGACCTCCACAACGACGACCTGCTGCTCCTTGAAGGGCTAAGACGCCGCGCCGCTCTACGGGCGGCCAAGTACCAGTAGTCCCTGAGGCGCTACCACAGCCGCAATGTGTGCTCGCGCACCTTGGAGGCAGGCGATCTCGTCCTCAGGCGAATCCTCTCCAGGGAAGGCCTCCACAAGCTGTCCCCGATGTGGGAAGGTCCCTACAGGGTCACCCACATCGCCAGGCCTGGCGCGGCTCGCCTCGAGACGGAAGACGGCGTCCCCGTCAAGAATCCATGGAACATCATGCATCTACGCAAGTTCTACCCGTGATCATCATCACGTCAGGGCATTTAGCGAAAGAGGCAGCCCACGGCTCAACCTCCAAGCATCTTTTTGTCCCTCAAGGTTAAAAGCTCAAGGCTTAAACCTCTCAAACCTTTGTATCCGCCAGGAACAAGTAAAAAAAAGTGATTATTGTCACGCCCGTGATCATTGTCACGTCGAGACGTCAAGCGGACGAGGCAGCCTACGGCTCAACCTCTAAGCATTTTTCGTCTCTAGAGGTTAAAACGCCGAAAGGCTTAAACCTCCAAAAACATAGCTTTGTCTCCTAAATGAACAAATGCCAGAGTGGTCATTGCCACACCCGTGATCATTGTCACGTCGAGAAAACAAAGCGGAAGAGGCAGCTTACGGCTCAACCTCCAAGCAATGTCGACTCTAGAGGTTAAAACGCCAAAAGGCTTAAACCTCAAACAAATGCTTTGTCTCCTAAGGGAACAAACGCAGTCGTGGTCATTGCCACGCACGTGATCATTGTCACGTCGAGACTCCTAGCGGACGAGGCAGCTTACGGCTCAACCTCCAAGCATTCTTGTCTCCGGAGGTTAAAACGCCAACGGCTTAAACCTCCAAAGCCCCAAAGGCTTCACTCGAGGGAAAAACCCTCCGAGCTCTCAATTAAAACGAGCCACCTCAGGACGCTGAGAGTCTCAGCCACCAACAGGTGGTCCCCATGCCTCGACATGGTCAGAGCATTAACTTGGCAACCCCAAGCATAGTGACTCAATCTCGTTCCTAAGTGAACTTAGCGCTTCGGCGCCGCTTAGAAAAAAACGTTTTTGGGGGGTTTTTATTTACGCATTACTATTGTTGAAGTGTGCGCTTATATCTCTCCACATGCGTACCTTGCGAGCGGGGGCTGAGTACGGTGCCAGTGCCTCAAATGACACACCAGCAGCACTGCAAAATCCAAGAGTCCGAGCTCTGGCTGGAGGGCAATTCCCCCACAAACAAGCCATCTCTACTGAGGACCTTGGTATTTACTCTCCTCGCAAGGAACGCCTGAGGGGACCTATAAGCGCGCACGATCCCTCGATCCGTGTTCCAGCGTTTGGGTTCGCCCCTCTAATACCTACATGAAAAAATTCCCCCTCGAGCCTGAAGGGGCATCCGGGAGTGACCCCTCAAGTGGGCAACCTCGCCAGGCAAAAAGTCTCCCCAGGAGCGACCCCTCAAGTGGGCAACCTCGCCAGGCAAAGAGTCTCCCCAGGAGCGACCCCTCAAGTGGGCAACCTCGCCAGGCGAAAGGCCTCCACAGAGCAAAAAACCTCGAGAAGCTAAGCCTCGCACCCACGCTTTAAAAGCGTTTTCTCTCTCCCGAGAGCACGTCTTTGCCCCTCGAGCGACTTCGCTTTCCTTTACGCTTCATGGACTACTCGCACGTCTAAGGGGGGCACTTGAGCATCGTGACTCAAGGCTCTTACCTCTCCTAGGCCTAAACTCTTCCCTTGGCCTTGCGGAGTCATTGCTCCCGCGAACCGAGGTGGCGGAGTCATGGCACGAAGAGATGGGACCTAACGACGCAGAGAACAAATAGACATGAAGATGAGTCCAAAGAGACCTCAAGAGGGGCAGACGAGCTCGAATTCAAACAACAATTAAAGTATATTACAAGCCAAAAGTCTTGAGATGTCTAAAAGCACGCAGCTGGTGCAGATACAAACGCTCGCAGGCGCAATAGAGGATGGTTCAGTGAGAAGCAGCAACGTCTTGGACCTCTTCTGCGGCGGCCTCGTCAGCCTCGGCAGAGCAGGCCTCCTCCTCGCTGTCCTCCGGCGCAGCCTCCGCGCGCCTGAAGCGGTTGCAGAAGGCGTCCACCTGTTCGCGGAGGGAGCCTGAGACACGCTGAGCGTCCTCGCCTTGGGCGGTCTCGGTCACGGAACCCAGGTCGAAGTCCGGCGTGAGGAGCTTGAGGTTGGTGAAGACGCGGTCCACCACCACCCCCAAGAGCTGCCGGCTCTCGTCCTCGATCATCTCCCGAAGCTCGGCGACGGGACCCTCAAGCGCTGCGAAGAGCTGCTCGAAGTAGACCAAGTACATGGCCACGTCGCCGCGGCCCCGGACGTCGGTGTGCGGCACATCTGCTCCTAGCTGCGAAGCCAGCTCGTTGCCACGAGCGACCAGCGCCTCGAACATGCGCTCGCGCTGCTTCGTGAGCGCCCGAGCCGCGCTGGCGGAGTCCGAGGCCTCCGCCGCCCGCTGCATCGCCGTGGCCACTTGCTCCTCCACGTCCTTGGCCAGGGAGTTGAGGTTGTGGACAGCCTCGGTGCGAGCCTCCTCCGCCCGGCGACGGCCGTCCTTAGCGCGAGTAAGACGGGCCTCCAGCTTGGAGTTGGCCTTCTCGAGCTCGGCGATCTTCCGAGCGTCCGCGGCGTGCTTGGCCTTGAAGCGGTCCTCCTGCGCCTGGGCCATGTCGCGGTACTTTTGGGAAGTGGACCTGCAGAACTGCTTCTCGCGCTCCGCGAGGGCGTCTTCGGCCTCCTTTTTCTTCTCGGCGAAACGCCGCTCGAAGCGCTCGTAAGCCACCTTCTGGGCAGCGACGTTGTCCTCGTACTTCTGAGTCGCCTGGGCCAGCTCGCCCTCTCGCTCCTCGAGGGCCTCGCGTTGAGCAGCCAAGTCCTTCTCCGCCTGGAGGTGCTGCTCCTCGCGCTGCTGCAGCTCCTTCTCCTTGAGGACTAGCAGCTGCTCGCGCTCGGCAAAGGCCTTGCGGTCTTTCTCCAGAGCAGCCGATGCGGCCTGATGGGTGGAGAGCAGATGAGCGTCCAGCTGGCCCAGCTCGCGGCGCTTCTGCGCCAACGAGCCCTCCATCGCCTCGCGTTCCGCCCCGACCTCGCGCAGGAGCTTCGCCGCGGCGTCGCGTTCCGCCTGGAGGGGTTGGAGCAGCTCTGCAGCGTCGCGGATGGCCGCCTCACGGGTCTCCTTGGCGAAGGTGGTGGCTTCCTCGCGGGCGGCCTGCAGCGCCAAGTCTTCCTGCCGGCGCGTCTCGACCGCCGCGTGGAAGGACTCCCACGATTTCGCCAGCTCCTTCTGCTGCTGAGCGAGCCCTATGTCCCCAAGGGCGAGGTGCGCCTCCAAGCCCTCCAGGGACTCCCTCACGAGGCCAAAGGCGGCCTCGCGGCGCCCCGCGCTCCAGTCCCAGCCATGGAGCACCAGGTCTCGGCTCGCAGAAGTGCCGGCCTCGGTGTCGAGTCCCGCAGGTCCGACCTCGGGAAGGACAGGGGGGCTGGCTTGAGCCCCGCCGGAGCCCATGACCGCGCCCCCTTCAGGCCCTGCAGCCGTGAGGCACTCCTCGCCTCCAGCCTGGCGCGGAGAAGAGGAGGAACCGTCCCCGGCAGACGCGCCCGCGCCCGACGGCGCCTCGAAGGCCTCCATCACGGGCTGCGCAGAGGCGTTGGGCGCAGGCGACGCAGCAGGCACGCCCGGAGGCGTCGGCTCGCGTGGCGGTGTGGCCTCGCGCGGAGGCGTAGCCGCACGTGGCGGAGTGACCTCGCGCGGAGGCGTAGCCGCACGAGGCGGAGTGGCGGCACGAGGTGGTGCGGAAGTCCTCGCCTCCGAGCCCTCCACCAACGGAGACTCGCGCGGTGCTGCAGGAGCGTCCGGGCCTACGGCGCTCTCCTTCTCAGGTGGACCAGCCGCCCCCGCGAGGGGCGCCGTCGCTTCTACTTGAAGCGCCTCCTCAAGGGGGGCCGTTGGGGCCTTCCCCTCAGGCCTTGCGGCCTCGTCAGCCACGACCCCTGCCGTGGCGGTTTTCACCTCGGACGCCTTGCGGAGACGGCGGCGCTTAGCAGGCGCAGGTCCGCTGTCAAGAGCGCAAGGGAAACCTCAGCAAAGGATGAGATGGAAATATTAACCAAGAGGGTAAACGGCCCTACAACGTATAAACTCACCCTGGAGGGGGAGCGCCAGCATCGACCCACGCGAGGCCTGACGAGCGCCAGGAAGGAAAAGGCTTGGCAGCAGGCCTCGCGGGGGGCGCCTCCGCTTTCCTCTTGGAAGGGACGTCAGAGGGCCTCGCCCCTGCGTGGTCCACGGCGGCCTTGGTGCGAAGGCCGCGCCTCCCCGGAGAGTCCTCCGCACCTGAGGCCTCCCCTTCCTCAGCTTCCTCCTCCACGGGGCGCGAGGGCACCACCACGAAGGCGTCTTCGTCGCCTGACGAGATATCGCGAATCTCGTCAGTAAAAGGCCCAGCCCTAGAAGAGGAGACCTCCCCGGCTGCGGCTTCCTCCTCGCCTAGGCCAGCTCCAGAGGCCGAGGGAGAATCGGCCCCCTCCGCTCCCCGCGGGGCCGGCAGCGGCACATCAGAGTCCGCTGGGCCTGTCGGGGAGAACGAAGGCATCTCCTCCAGGCGGGCCATGCGCTCCGTCAGATTGTACTGGTGAAGGGGCCGGAGCGCCGCGCGGACCTCGTCTGCAGGTTGCACGGAGGGGTTGACGAAGAGCGCGGAGAGGATGTTGTCGACGACGACCTTGTCGTTGTCCTCGACGTGGAGCCGCATCTTGTCGTTCAGCCCTGAATACATCCACATGGGGACCGAGTGAGCTTGGAGGGGCGCGATGCGGCGGGTCACGAAGTCCGCCACGACCATCTGCCCCGTGAGGCCCTCCTCGCGAAGGAAGCTCAGGCGCCCCATCAAGCTCGCATTCTTGGCGCCGTCGAAGGTAGCCTTGCCCCAGTGGGAGTTCTTCACCGGAGGCTCGTCAGGGACCTCGAGGAAGGCGCAGGGACGCTCCACCCCGACGAAGAACCACTTCTGGCGGAAGTCGTCTACCTTCTTCGTCACGGACGTGATGGCCCTGCCCTCGCTCCAGGACATGGGGATATAAAAGCCCCCCATGCCGTCGACGATGCGGAACGAGACGCACCCGGAGCGCTCGTTCTTCGCCGTGTTCCGGAGCGCGTAGAAGCACCGGAACAGCCCCACCGTGGGCTTCAGGCCCAGGTACGCCTCGCAGAGGTAGGCGAACACGGCGAGTATGAGGATGGAGTTGGGGTGCAGGTGCAGCAGCTGCACCTGGTAGAACGCCAGCACCGCCTCCAGGAATGGAGAGAAGGGCGGCACCAGTCCCGCGGCCAGGCAGTGCTGGAAGACCGGGAAAAATCCCCGTGGGCGCTTCCCGTGCGCCGCGGGCTTCAGGGCGGTGGCGCCGTGCTCGTTCGTCCGGTCCGCCACCAAGTAACGGACCTTGGAGAGCGCTTTCTCGTTGACGCGCACGCCGAGCAGCGCCGCGCCCATCACGGTCTCCGTGGCTTCCGCCTGGGAGGAAGACCCCGCGGCGGCCTTGCCCTTGCTCTTGAGAGGACTCATCGTCACGGGCGCGGAGGTTGGAAGGAGTTGGAGAACAGGAACTCGCAGGAGAGCGCGGAGGCGGAGAGCTCTGTGCAGCGGAATTTTCTGCGAGGAGTTGGAAACGGTAACGGCTCCCTGCCGCAGCGCTCGGGCTTTATGTCCCCTCCAAGAGCAGTTACCGGGACGTGGTGGGACCCCCACGACTCACGCCCCAGATCGTGCAAAGCCGTTAGTCGTCCGAGTGCCGCGTGGCTCGGGCCGGCTGGGCACTAAGGGCCCACGACGCTTCGCCTAAGCCCATGGGCTCAGTCGTGCCCATCATGGGCCCGGGGGCTACTGTCGGCCCAGTGGGAACTGGGGTATCAAGAGCCCATTCCCCCCAGGCCTCGCTCGCGGGCCAGACGGACAAAGCGGCTAAGGACTAGGCGACACCGCCTGACGGGACCCTCGAGAGGCGATTCCCCTTGAGGGCCTGAAGAGGGAACGAGGGCCTCAAGGGACCCCTCGCCTCAGGGGATCCTCCCCGTCAAGGAACCAACCCGCCTGAGGGAAGTCCGGCATGAATCTCCCCTCAGGCCTGGAGGGAAACGTCGTCGCCAAGGAATCCCGACAGAGCGCACGTGACCTCTGCCACACCCGTGCAGAGGCGCTCACACCCCCGTCGCTGTCCCTGGCGATAAAGCGGTCAACAAAGCTGCGCCGCCTGCTGCACAGCTGTGAGGACCTTCTACTCTGACGATAAAGCAGGTGGACGGCGCAACCCTCCAACGGAGATCGTCATCGTGGGCTCCACCTCAGAGACTGCCCGCTCTGCGGGCGGTACAAGCGCGGTCGGCCGCCTGTCGGCCACGGCGCCACCTTTATCAACAATGGACCGAGTCCATGGACGAAAGGAGCGCGGTGGACTCGTGCTCCACCCCGCCACTGGCAAGTGGGAGCCACCTTGAAGGCCAAGCCGAAGAAGAAGGCCGGAGGCGCCTATAAAAGAGGAAGGACCTCCCTCGTAGAAAAGGTCGGCCCCTTGCGTGCAAACCTCCCCTGTAAACCCTAGCAGCTCTAGTTAGGTTAGCCTCTGTCCGGAGGAGGAAGAAGATCATCGCTTCCCTCCCCAGGCAAGAACTGCCTCGAGGGGGCTTCCGGCAAGCTCAATTGTACTGTAACCTCCCACATATAATACAGACAGGCAGGAGTAGCGGTCTTACCTCCTCACGAGGGCCGTGAACCTGGGTAAAGGACGGTGTTTTCCTTGGTCGGGTGTGCGTCTTCTTCGGGTCCGGCGAGCAACGTCGCGGAGCCACTTGAGGGTTTAGACCTCCGCGTTCAATCCCCTCTCGAACTACACTTCAGGAAGTGACTACCCCCGATTCCCGGGAGTCATAACCTAACATTTGGCGCGCCAGGTAGGGGATTGAGGCGCGTCAACAACCTTCGAGTTCGTCTCCGCGCCATGGTGAACACGCGCACCACCCGCACCGCTCGAGTCAGCCGACGTGTGCCCGCGGGAACACGCGCGCCCCCAGGCGCCGCGACCACCCGCGCGACCACCCGCGCAAGGCGGGGCCGACCCCGCCAAGAGGAGCATGTCCCCTCTGGCCCTCACGCGGAGGAGCCAGAGCACGACGCCGAGCACCAGGAGGACGCGCAGTCGTCGCACCCGTCGCAGCGCCCGAGCGGCTCGGGCCCGGGGAGAACCGACCCTGCGCCCCACACCGCGCTGCTCATGGCGCAGGAGCTGCTCCGCTACCAGCCCACAGCTGAGGCCCACGAGCAGTGGCTCCAACGCCTCAACCACCTCGTCGGCATCGCCACGACGCGCCCCGCTCCGTCGCAGTCCAACGCGCACCCCTCTCTCGCGGGCACGGTCGCAACAAATGCGCCTCCGCCACCTCCGGGGCCTGCACCGGCTGCGGCACAGAGGGCTGCTTCGCACGCGACCTCGCCGCGCGATTGCATGATCGTGCAGCGCACCGCACCCGACGCCCGTGTGGGGATGGAGCTCCAGCGAGACCGCCAGAACAGGCTCGTGGAGGAGCTCGGCCAGGCGGGGCAGCAGAACCGCGGCGCGCTTCAGCACGGGGTCGCTACGTACACCTCGGGCTGCATGGCGTTCACTCGCTCCCTGCGCCGCGTGGTCTGGCCGCAAAAGTTCAGGCCGGCTCTTCCCAAGGGCTATGATGGCTTCAGCAACCCCGTCGAGTTCCTGCAGCTCTACACCACCTCCATCCAAGCTGCGGGAGGAGACGACAAGGTCATGGCCAACTGGTTCTCCCACGCGCTACGCGACTCTGCGCTGTCGTGGCTCCTGAACCTCCCGGAGGACTCTGTGAACTCCTGGGAGGAGCTCTGCAAGCAGTTCGTCTCCAACTTCAAGGGGACGTACGAGCGCGCCCTCACCCACAACGATCTGCGCGCTGTGGTGCAGAGGAAGGACGAAACGCTCCGCAAGTACATCCAGCGCTTCAGCCAAGTGCGCAACAAGATCCCGAACATCCCCGACACTCAAGTCATCGCCGCCTTCCGCGAGGGCGTCACCAACAGCAGGATGCTTGAGAAACTGGGCATCCACGACAAGCTCACCTCTGTGGTCAAGCTGTTCGACATGGCGGACAAGTGCGCCAAGGCTGAAGAGGGACTCCTCTTCGTGAAAATGTCCTCGAGAGGGGACGATCACGCTGAGGGGTCCAAGAGGCAGAAGAAGAAGGAGGAGCCCAAGCGCAAGGCCACCGCAGTTCTCGCGGCAGAGCCGGACACAAAAGGCACCC
Source organism: Poa annua (assembly GCA_026929855.1). NCBI lineage: Eukaryota > Viridiplantae > Streptophyta > Magnoliopsida > Poales > Poaceae > Poa > Poa annua. Next base: position 3,045,324 of record CM049436.1, read on the forward strand.
GCAGGGACTCCCCCGAGGCTGGAGAAAGAAAAGATGATCACCGCCCCTTCTGCATCTACCACAACAGGCGCGGCCACTCTACGGAGTCCTGCTACGACCTCAAAAGGTTGAGCAAGGAGCGCGAGCAAGCAGAAGACAGCGGCGGCCGCGGTCGAGGCCGTGGCTACCGCGGAGGCGGACGCAAGGGCGGCTACCAGAAACCATCTGGAAATCGAGCCAACGCCGCAGAAAAGAACGGCAACCTCCCTGACGAGGAAGATGGCGGCTACCAAGCCCCGAGGGGCGCCATTGCCTGCATCCTAGGGGGGGCGCAGGCGCCGAAGTCGAACAACCAGTTCAAGCAGTTCGCCCGCGAGCTCAACGCCGCCCTCCCAAGCACGGAAACTTCCAGGCCCCTCAAGTGGTCGCAGTACACCATCGCCTTCGACGCTCAGGACCACCCCAAGTCCACCAAGACTGTTGGAACCCTCCCGCTGGTCTGCACCCCCACCATCGACAATGTGGCTGTCTCCAAGACGCTCATCGACGGCGGAGCAGGCCTGAACGTTATCTCCATAGATACGTTCGAAGCGCTTCAAGTGCCCTACGAGAGGCTCATGCCCTCGAGGCCCTTCACGGGGGTCACCAGCGGCTCAATCGAGCCTCTAGGCCAGGTCAGGCTTGCCGTCACCTTCGGGAGCGAGGAAAATTACCGCACCGAGCACATCGACTTCGATGTTGCACATCGGTCTGCCGTACAACGCCATCCTCGGCTACCCCGCGCTCGCGAAGTTCATGGCCGTCACGCACCATGCGTACAACATGGTCAAGATCCCCGGCAGCGCCGGCACGATCACCATACGTGGGCATGTCCTGGACGCTACGCGCGCTGTGGAGACGGCCTACAAGACTGCCGCCATGGCCTTCCCCGCAGACGAGGACCAAGAGCCTCTCGAGAGGCCCAAGAAGAAGAAGCAGTTGTTCTCTCAGGAGGCAGCTGCTACCAAGAAGATCTCTCTGAGCTCAGGGAGCTCGGGGGCTGAAGGCTCGGGGGCTAGCGTCACCATTGGCGCCGCGCTGCCTCCCAAATAGGAAAGCGCGCTCGTCGCCTTCCTCCAGGCAAACTCTGACATGTTCGCGTGGACACCGTCAGATATGTCTGGTGTACCGAGGGAGGTGATCGAGCACCACTTGGCCGTGTGCCCAAACGCGCGCCCCGTCAAGCAAAAAGCAAGAAAGCAAGCCCCCGAGAAGCAAGCGTTCATCGTCAAGGAGGTCGAGAAGCTCAAAGCGGCAAATGTAGTCCGCGAAGTCGCGCACCCCACTTGGCTCTCCAACGGCGTGGTGGTCCCAAAACCCGCCGGCGGAGGCCGCCTCTGCATCGACTACACCGACGTAAACAAGGCCTGCCCCAAGGACCCTTACCCCATGCCCAGAATTGACCAGATCGTGGACTCCACGGCAGGCTGCGACCTCCTCTGTTTCCTCGATGCCTTCTCTGGTTATCACCAGATTAAGATGGCTAAAGAGGACGAGGAGAAGACGGCTTTCCTCACCCCATGTGGTGTGTATTGCTACGTCTGCATGCCCTTCGGCCTAAAAAATGCTGGAGCCACTTTCCAGAGGTTAATGAGGATAGCCCTGGGCGGGCAAATGGGGCGAAACGCTGAATCGTATGTCGATGACATCGTCGTGAAGTCACGAGAAGGAAATACTCTGCTCGGAGACCTGGAAGAAACCTTCGCCAGCCTGCGCAAGGTGAACATCAAGCTCAACCCTGCCAAGTGCGTCTTCGGAGTACCTTCGGGCAAATTGCTGGGCTTCCTCGTGTCTCATCGGGGCATAGAGGCAAACCCAGACAAAATCAAGGCCATAGAAGGCATGCAACCTCCACGCAGGCTCAAGGACATGCAACGCCTGGCGGGCTGCATGGCCAGCTTGGGTCGATTCATCTCCAAGTTCGGCGAAAGAGCCCTGCCGTTTTTCAAGATCATGAAAAGGACGGGCACCTTCAAGTGGACCCCTGAAGCTGAAAAAGCATTTGAGGACTTGAAGAAGTACTTGGCCAGCCCACCTGTAATGGTCGCCCCAAGGCCTGGCGAGCACCTGAAGCTGTACTTGTCAGCCACCCCACCAACAGCCAGTGTTGTCCTTGTGGTGGAAAGAGAGGAGCCTGTGCTTCACAAGAAGAGTGCAACCACTCCAAAGAAAAAGCCTCCTGATAAAGAGCTCGACGAAGGGGCGGTCATCACAAGGCCCACGCCAGGCCCAAAGCCTCAAGAGGAGACTGCCCCGAGCCAACTGCTGCAAGAAGTTAGTGCCGAAGGGACCGAGGAGCCTCAAAAGGCCAACACCCTCGAGGCCCAGGAGGAACGCTGCGGGGCCATGTCCCTAGAGGCCACGTCCCTCGAGGCCACGTCCCTCGAGGCCAAGCCCCTCGAGGCCAAGCCCCTCGAGGCCACGTCCCTCGAGGCCAAGTCCCTTGAAGCCGACCCCATCGAGGGCCAAGCTGAGCCACCTCAGGCGAAAGACGCCAAGGAAACAGAAATCACTCTCGTCGAGCACCCAGTTTACTTCGTCAGCACAGTACTGCGGGATGCTCGCGAGCGGTACCCGATGCAGCAGAAGCTTCTCCTCGCACTCCTCATTGCCTCAAGAAAGCTGCGGCACTACTTCCAAGGGCACCCCATCACGGTGGTAACTTCTTTCCCCCTGGAGCAAATTCTGCGCAACCCAAATGCAACAGATCGTGTCGCAGGATGGAACATCGAGCTACAGCCATTCAATTTGCGCTTCGATACCACAAGGGTAATCAAAGGAAGAGCGCTGGCAGACTTCGTCGCCGAATGGACTGATCCAACCCCTGAAGAGCCCTGGGAAGAAGAGCACGAGTCCTCTGGAGCAGCAATGCCCAGTTACTGGACCATGAAGTTCGATGGAGCTTTCGCATGTCGCCACGGTGGGGCAGGTGTAGTCCTGACCTCACCAAAAGGCGACAAGTTGTATTATGCAGTCCAGCTGTGCTTCGGAATTGACAAGATATCCAACAACATCGCCGAGTATGAAGGGCTGCTTGCTGGCCTACGTGCCGCAATTGCCCTAGGCGTCAAGCATATACTCATCAAGGGCGACTCCCAGCTGCTCGTCAACTTCTCCAACAAAAGCTACAAGGCCAAGGACGACCACATGGCCGCATACCTTGAAGAGGTCCGTAGGTTGGAGAAGAACTTCAGGGGAATGGAGCTCATGCACATCCCAAGAAAGGAGAACCAAGAGGCTGATGACATCGCCAAGCGCGCATCAAAGAGGCAAGCCCAGCTGCCAGGTGTCTTTGAAGAAAGGCTCGTCAAGGCATCCATAAAGCAGCCTCTCGTGGCCCTGCCCACCAGCACAGACGAAACGCTCCCGCCACCACCTGCAAGCGGAGCCCCAGGCTGCGGGCCCCCAACAGGGGAGCGTCTGTTGCTCACAGCGGTGCACCAAGAGACGGGATGGATCGACGAGATCAAAGACTACCTCCAAAAAGGGATCCTTCCCGAGGAAGATGTCGAAGCGGAGCGAATTGCCCGCCAAGCAAAATCATACCTAATCCTCGAAGGAAATCTCTACCGCAAGCGCCCAAACGGCATCGCGCTCAAGTGCGTCCCTCCTGAAGAAGGAAAAATGTTGATTAAGGACAGCCACAGCGGGGAATGCGGCCACCATTCGTGCGCCCGCACCCTCGCAGGGAAAGTCTTCAGGAGCGGCTTCTACTGGCCTCAAGCACTTCAAGATGCAACGGACATCATCCAAGCTTGTGAAGCCTGCCAATTCCACGCCAAGCAAATCCACCAACCAGCGCTGGGCCTACAAACCATTCCGCTCTCGTGGCCGTTTGCGGTCTGGGGGCTGGACATCCTGGGACATTTCCCAACGGCGCAAGGGGGATATCGCTACCTCTTCGTGGCCATCGACAAGTTCACAAAATGGCCTGAAGTGGAGGCGACGCGTACAATCACAGCAGGCGCGGCGGTGAAATTCATCAGAGGCCTGGCTGCCGCTTCGGAGTGCCTAACCGCATCATCACCGACAATGGCTCGCAATTCACAAGCGGCATCTTCAGAGCCTACTGCCAGAAAATGGGCATCAAGCTCTGCTTCGCCTCAGTCGCCCATCCACAAAGCAACGGACAGGCTGAGCGCGCAAACGCAGAGGTCCTCAAAGGCTTGAAGACCAGAACCTTCGATGTCCTCAAGGGCCACGGCAAGGGCTGGATCAATGTGTTACCCTCGGTGCTTTTGTCCATCCGTACCACGCCACCCAAGCCCACCGCGGAAACGCCGTTCGCACTCGTCTATGGAGCCGAAGCAGTCCTCCCCGCAGAGATAAAGCATGGATCCCCACGGGTCCTGGCCTTTAATGAGGACCAGCAAGAGGACCTCCACAACGACGACCTGCTGCTCCTTGAAGGGCTAAGACGCCGCGCCGCTCTACGGGCGGCCAAGTACCAGCAGTCCCTGAGGCGCTACCACAGCCGCAATGTGTGCTCGCGCACCTTGGAGGCAGGCGATCTCGTCCTCAGGCGAATCCTCTCCAGGGAAGGCCTCCACAAGCTGTCCCCGATGTGGGAAGGTCCCTACAGGGTCACCCACATCGCCAGGCCTGGCGCGGCTCGCCTCGAGACGGAAGACGGCGTCCCCGTCAAGAATCCATGGAACATCATGCATCTACGCAAGTTCTACCCGTGATCATCATCACGTCAGGGCATTTAGCGAAAGAGGCAGCCCACGGCTCAACCTCCAAGCATCTTTTTGTCCCTCAAGGTTAAAAGCTCAAGGCTTAAACCTCTCAAACCTTTGTATCTGCCAGGAACAAGTAAAAAAAAGTGATTATTGTCACGCCCGTGATCATTGTCACGTCGAGACATCAAGCGGACGAGGCAGCCTACGGCTCAACCTCTAAGCATTTTTCGTCTCTAGAGGTTAAAACGCCGAAAGGCTTAAACCTCCAAAAACATAGCTTTGTCTCCTAAATGAACAAATGCCAGAGTGGTCATTGCCACACCCGTGATCATTGTCACGTCGAGAAAACAAAGCGGAAGAGGCAGCTTACGGCTCAACCTCCAAGCAATGTCGACTCTAGAGGTTAAAACGCCAAAAGGCTTAAACCTCAAACAAATGCTTTGTCTCCTAAGGGAACAAACGCAGTCGTGGTCATTGCCACGCACGTGATCATTGTCACGTCGAGACTCCTAGCGGACGAGGCAGCTTACGGCTCAACCTCCAAGCATTCTTGTCTCCGGAGGTTAAAACACCAACGGCTTAAACCTCCAAAGCCCCAAAGGCTTCACTCGAGGGAAAAACCCTCCGAGCTCTCAATTAAAACGAGCCACCTCAGGACGCTGAGAGTCTCAGCCACCAACAGGTGGTCCCCATGCCTCGACATGGTCAGAGCATTAACTTGGCAACCCCAAGCATAGTGACTCAATCTCGTTCCTAAGTGAACTTAGCGCTTCGGCGCCGCTTAGAAAAAAACGTTTTTGGGGGGTTTTTATTTACGCATTACTATTGTTGAAGTGTGCGCTTATATCTCTCCACATGCGTACCTTGCGAGCGGGGGCTGAGTACGGTGCCAGTGCCTCAAATGACACACCAGCAGCACTGCAAAATCCAAGAGTCCGAGCTCTGGCTGGAGGGCAATTCCCCCACAAACAAGCCATCTCTACTGAGGACCTTGGTATTTACTCTCCTCGCAAGGAACGCCTGAGGGGACCTATAAGCGCGCACGATCCCTCGATCCGTGTTCCAGCGTTTGGGTTCGCCCCTCTAATACCTGCAGGAAAAAATTCCCCCTCGAGCCTGAAGGGGCATCCGGGAGTGACCCCTCAAGTGGGCAACCTCGCCAGGCAAAAAGTCTCCCCAGGAGCGACCCCTCAAGTGGGCAACCTCGCCAGGCAAAGAGTCTCCCCAGGAGCGACCCCTCAAGTGGGCAACCTCGCCAGGCGAAAGGCCTCCACAGAGCAAAAAACCTCGAGAAGCTAAGCCTCGCACCCACGCTTTAAAAGCGTTTTCTCTCTCCCGAGAGCACGTCTTTGCCCCTCGAGCGACTTCGCTTTCCTTTACGCTTCATGGACTACTCGCACGTCTAAGGGGGGCACTTGAGCATCGTGACTCAAGGCTCTTACCTCTCCTAGGCCTAAACTCTTCCCTTGGCCTTGCGGAGTTATTGCTCCCGCGAACCGAGGTGGCGGAGTCATGGCACGAAGAGATGGGACCTAACGACGCAGAGAACAAATAGACATGAAGATGAGTCCAAAGAGACCTCAAGAGGGGCAGACGAGCTCGAATTCAAACAACAATTAAAGTATATTACAAGCCAAAAGTCTTGAGATGTCTAAAAGCACGCAGCTGGTGCAGATACAAACGCTCGCAGGCGCAATAGAGGATGGTTCAGTGAGAAGCAGCAACGTCTTGGACCTCTTCTGCGGCGGCCTCGTCAGCCTCGGCAGAGCAGGCCTCCTCCTCGCTGTCCTCCGGCGCAGCCTCCGCGCGCCTGAAGCGGTTGCAGAAGGCGTCCACCTGTTCGCGGAGGGAGCCTGAGACACGCTGAGCGTCCTCGCCTTGGGCGGTCTCGGTCACGGAACCCAGGTCGAAGTCCGGCGTGAGGAGCTTGAGGTTGGTGAAGATGCGGTCCACCACCACCCCCAAGAGCTGCCGGCTCTCGTCCTCGATCATCTCCCGAAGCTCGGCGACGGGACCCTCAAGCGCTGCGAAGAGCTGCTCGAAGTAGACCAAGTACATGGCCACGTCGCCGCGGCCCCGGACGTCGGTGTGCGGCACATCTGCTCCTAGCTGCGAAGCCAGCTCGTTGCCACGAGCGACCAGCGCTTCGAACATGCGCTCGCGCTGCTTCGTGAGCGCCCGAGCCGCGCTGGCGGAGTCCGAGGCCTCCGCCGCCCGCTGCATCGCCGGGGCCACTTGCTCCTCCACGTCCTTGGCCAGGGAGTTGAGGTTGTGGACAGCCTCGGTGCGAGCCTCCTCCGCCCGGCGACGGCCGTCCTTAGCGCGAGTAAGACGGGCCTCCAGCTTGGAGTTGGCCTTCTCGAGCTCGGCGATCTTCCGAGCGTCCGCGGCGTGCTTGGCCTTGAAGCGGTCCTCCTGCGCCTGGGCCATGTCGCGGTACTTTTGGGAAGTGGACCTGCAGAACTGCTTCTCGCGCTCCGCGAGGGCGTCTTCGGCCTCCTTTTTCTTCTCGGCGAAACGCCGCTCGAAGCGCTCGTAAGCCACCTTCTGGGCAGCGACGTTGTCCTCGTACTTCCGAGTCGCCTGGGCCAGCTCGCCCTCTCGCTCCTCGAGGGCCTCGCGTTGAGCAGCCAAGTCCTTCTCCGCCTGGAGGTGCTGCTCCTCGCGCTGCTGCAGCTCCTTCTCCTTGAGGACTAGCAGCTGCTCGCGCTCGGCAAAGGCCTTGCGGTCTTTCTCCAGAGCAGCCGATGCGGCCTGATGGGTGGAGAGCAGATGAGCCTCCAGCTGGCCCAGCTCGCGGCGCTTCTGCGCCAACGAGCCCTCCATCGCCTCGCGTTCCGCCCCGACCTCGCGCAGGAGCTTCGCCGCGGCATCGCGTTCCGCCTGGAGGGGTTGGAGCAGCTCTGCAGCGTCGCGGATGGCCGCCTCACGGGTCTCCTTGGCGAAGGTGGTGGCTTCCTCGCGGGCGGCCTGCAGCGCCAAGTCTTCCTGCCGGCGCGTCTCGACCGCCGCGTGGAAGGACTCCCACGATTTTGCCAGCTCCTTCTGCTGCTGAGCGAGCCATATGTCCCCAAGGGCGAGGTGCGCCTCCAAGCCCTCCAGGGACTCCCTCACGAGGCCAAAGGCGGCCTCGCGGCGCCCCGCGTTCCAGTCCCAGCCATGGAGCACCAGGTCTCGGCTCGCAGAAGTGCCGGCCTCGGCGTCGAGTCCCGCAGGTCCGACCTCGGGAAGGACAGGGGGGCTGGCTTGAGCCCCGCCGGAGCCCATGACCGCGCCCCCTTCAGGCCCTGCAGCCGTGAGGCACTCCTCGCCTCCAGCCTGGCGCGGAGAAGAGGAGGAACCGTCCCCGGCAGACGCGCCCGCACCCGACGGCGCCTCGAAGGCCTCCATCACGGGCTGCGCAGAGGCGTTGGGCGCAGGCGACGCAGCAGGCACGCCCGGAGGCGTCGGCTCGCGTGGCGGTGTGGCCTCGCGCGGAGGCGTAGCCGCACGTGGCGGAGTGACCTCGCGCGGAGGCGTAGCCGCACGAGGCGGAGTGGCGGCACGAGGTGGTGCGTAAGTCCTCGCCTCCGAGCCCTCCACCAACGGAGACTCGCGCGGTGCTGCAGGAGCGTCCGGGCCTACGGCGCTCTCCTTCTCAGGTGGACCAGCCGCCCCCGCGAGGGGCGCCGTCGCTTCTACTTGAAGCGCCTCCTCAAGGGGGGCCGTTGGGGCCTTCCCCTCAGGCCTTGCGGCCTCGTCAGCCACGACCCGTGCCGTGGCGGTTTTCACCTCGGACGCCTTGCGGAGACGGCGGCGCTTAGCAGGCGCAGGTCCGCTGTCAAGAGCGCAAGGGAAACCTCAGCAAAGGATGAGATGGAAATATTAACCAAGAGGGTAAACGGCCCTACAACGTATAAACTCACCCTGGAGGGGGAGCGCCAGCATCGACCCACGCGAGGCCTGACGAGCGCCAGGAAGGAAAAGGCTTGGCAGCAGGCCTCGCAGGGGGCGCCTCCGCTTTCCTCTTGGAAGGGACGTCAGAGGGCCTCGCCCCTGCGTGGTCCACGGCGGCCTTGGTGCGAAGGCCGCGCCTCCCCGGAGAGTCCTCCGCACCTGAGGCCTCCCCTTCCTCAGCTTCCTCCTCCACGGGGCGCGAGGGCACCACCACGAAGGCGTCTTCGTCGCCTGACGAGATATCGCGAATCTCGTCAGTAAAAGGCCCAGCCCTAGAAGAGGAGACCTCCCCGGCTGCGGCTTCCTCCTCGCCTAGGCCAGCTCCGGAGGCCGAGGGAGAATCGGCCCCCTCCGCTCCCCGCGGGGCCGGCAGCGGCACATCAGAGTCCGCCGGGCCTGTCGGGGAGAACGAAGGCATCTCCTCCAGGCGGGCCATGCGCTCCGTCAGATTGTACTGGTGAAGGGGCCGGAGCGCCGCGCGGACCTCGTCTGCAGGGAGCACGAAGGGGTTGACGAAGAGCGCGGAGAGGATGTTGTCGACGACGACCTTGTCGTTGTCCTCGACGTGGAGCCGCATCTTGTCGTTCAGCCCCGAATACATCCACATGGGGACCGAGTGACCTTGGAGGGGCGCGATGCGGCGGGTCACGAAGTCCGCCACGACCATCTGCCCCGTGAGGCCCTCCTCGCGAAGGAAGCTCAGGCGCCCCATCAAGCTCGCATTCTTGGCGCCGTCGAAGGTAGCCTTGCCCCAGTGGGAGTTCTTCACCGGAGGCTCGTCAGGGACCTCGAGGAAGGCGTAGGGACGCTCCACCCCGACGAAGAACCACTTCTGGCGGAAGTCGTCTACCTTCTTCGTCACGGACGTGATGGCCCTGCCCTCGCTCCAGGACATGGGGATATAAAAGCCCCCCATGCCGTCGACGATGCGGAACGAGACGCACCCGGAGCGCTCGTTCTTCGCCGTGTTCCGGAGCGCGTAGAAGCACCGGAACAGCCCCACCGTGGGCTTCAGGCCCAGGTACGCCTCGCAGAGGTAGGCGAAGACGGCGAGTATGAGGATGGAGTTGGGGTGCAGGTGCAGCAGCTGCACCTGGTAGAACGCCAGCACCGCCTCCAGGAATGGAGAGAAGGGCGGCACCAGCCCCGCGGCCAGGCAGTGCTGGAAGACCGGGAAAAATCCCCGCAGGCGCTTCCCGTGCGCCGCGGGCTTCAGGGCGGTGGCGCCGTGCTCGTTCGTCCGGTCCGCCACCAAGTAACGGACCTTGGAGAGCGCTTTCTCGTTGACGCGCACGCCGAGCAGCGCCGCGCCCATCACGGTCTCCGTGGCTTCCGCCTGGGAGGAAGACCCCGCGGCGGCCTTGCCCTTGCTCTTGAGAGGACTCATCGTCACGGGCGCGGAGGTTGGAAGGAGTTGGAGAACAGGAACTCGCAGGAGAGCGCGGAGGCGGAGAGCTCTGTGCAGCGGAATTTTCTGCGAGGAGTTGGAAACGGTAACGGCTCCCTGCCGCAGCGCTCGGGCTTTATGTCCCCTCCAAGAGCAGTTACCGGGACGTAGTGGGACCCCCCACGACTCACGCCCCAGATCGTGCAAAGCCGTTAGTCGTCCGAGTGCCGCGTGGCTCGGGCCGGCTGGGCACTAAGGGCCCACGACGCTTCGCCTAAACCCATGGGCTCAGTCGTGCCCATCATGGGCCCGGGGGCTACTGTCGGCCCAGTGGGAACTGGGGTATCAAGAGCCCATTCCCCCCAGGCCTCGCTCGCGGGCCAGACGGACAAAGCGGCTAAGGACTAGGCGACACCGCCTGACGGGACCCTCGAGAGGCGATTCCCCTCGAGGGCCTGAAGAGGGAACGAGGGCCTCAAGGGACCCCTCGCCTCAGGGGATCCTCCCCGTCAAGGAACCAACCCGCCTGAGGGAAGTCCGGCATGAATCTCCCCTCAGGCCTGGAGGGAAACGTCGTCACCAAGGAATCCCGACAGAGCGCACGTGACCTCTGCCACACCCGTGCAGAGGCGCTCACACCCCCGTCGCTGTCCCTGGCGATAAAGCGGTCAACAAAGCTGCGCCGCCTGCTGCACAGCTGTGAGGACCTTATACTCTGACGATAAAGCAGGTGGACGGCGCAACCCTCCAACGGAGATCGTCATCGTGGGCTCCACCTCAGAGACTGCCCGCTCTGCGGGCGGTACAAGCGCGGTCGGCCGCCTGTCGGCCACGGCGCCACCTTTATCAACAATGGACCGAGTCCATGGACGAAAGGAGCGCGGTGGACTCGTGCTCCACCCCGCCACTGGCAAGTGGGAGCCACCTTGAAGGCCAAGCCGAAGAAGAAGGCCGGAGGCGCCTATAAAAGAGGAAGGACCTCCCTCGTAGAAAAGGTCGGCCCCTTGCGTGCAAACCTCCCCTGTAAACCCTAGCAGCTCTAGTTAGGTTAGCCTCTGTCCGGAGGAGGAAGAAGATCATCGCTTCCCTCCCCAGGCAAGAACTGCCTCGAGGGGGCTTCCAGCAAGCTCAATTGTACTGTAACCTCCCACATATAATACAGACAGGCAGGAGTAGCGGTCTTACCTCCTCTCGAGGGCCGTGAACCTGGGTAAAGGACGGTGTTTTCCTTGGTCGGGTGTGCGTCTTCTTCGGGTCCGGCGAGCAACGTCGCGGAGCCACTTGAGGGTTTAGACCTCCGCGTTCAATCCCCTCTCGAACTACACTTCAGGAAGTGACTACCCCCGATTCCCGGGAGTCATAACCTGACACTTTTGTTTTGGAAACAATATGCTGATGACAAAATCTGTAGGCTTTTCTTGGGGCCTCTAGGTATCATGAAAGAACACAAGGCGATGGTACCCAGACAAAAGTCGCTGTGAAGATTCTTCGATATCTTCCATTCATAAAAAGAATCCAGCGGCTTTACTTGTCTGAGGAGACTGCCATACAGATGGCGTGGCACAAGAAGGGGAAGACACACGTAGACAATGCCCAACGACAGAAGATGGTACATCCATCCGATGGTTTGGCATGGCAGAACTTTGATCTAGAACACCCTACTAAGGCTGAAGAGGCTTGGAATGTCAGAGTTGCGATAGCAACAGATGGATTCAATCCATTTGGTATGTCGACTGCCTCGTATAGCTGTTGGCCCGTGTTTGTTATTCCGCTCAATCTACCTCCCGGGGTCCTAATGCAAAGGAAGTTCATATTTATGCCGCTGGTCATTCCAGGGCCGGAATACCCAGGAAAGAATTTGAGTGTCTACATGCAGCCTCTTGTGGATGATTTGCAACACTATTGGCACAATGGGATGCTGACATACGATCGAGCATCAAAGAAGAACTTCTTGATGAAAATTTGGTTCCTCTATTCCATGCACGACCTACCCGGGTACGCCCTATTCGCCGGATGGAGTACTGTTGGTAAGTGGCCATGCCCAGTGTGTAGGAACCGACTGCCGTTCATATGGCTAACTTCAGGCCGCAAGTATGTCGCGTTTGACATGCATCGACAGTTTCTCAAAAGAAGGCATCCTTTCCGAGAAGACAAAAAGAACTTCACAAAGGGCAAAGTTGTGCATGAAGTAAACGAGGTACCCAAGTTTGATGGTGCAGCTGTTGATGCTGAGCTACGTGCTCTCGTGCCTGCTGTGGGAAATGGCACACGATATGAGGGATATGGTGTGACGCACAACTGGACTCACGTGGTAGGCTTTACGCAGCTGCCATATAACAAGGACCTCCAACTTCCCCATAACATCGATGTGATGCACACCGAAAAGAATGTTGGATAGATGCTCTTTCAAACAACCCTGAACATTCCAGGGAAGTCAAAGGATAATGTCAAGGCTAGAGTAGATGTTCAGAAGTTGTGTGATAGGGAGAAACTACACATGCGAGAGCCTAACCCACGTCAAAAGAATTGGGTCAAGCCGCATGCCCACTTTTGCCTTGATAGTGTCCAAAAGAAAGAGTCATTCGTGTGGCTCAAAAAACAGGTGATGTTTCCTGATGGTTACTGTTTCAACATAAGTAATGGAGTCAATCTTCTATCGGGAAAAGTCACTGGGCTCAAGAGTCACGACTATCACATATGGGTTGAGCGCTTGATGCCGGTGATGCTTCGAGGGTATCTCCCCGATCCTGTCTGGCGAGCGCTTGCGGAGTTGAGCCATTTCTTCCGCACACTCTGTGCTAAGCAGATATGTCCCGTGGTTATTCAGAAGCTACATGATCTAGTGCCGGAGCTGCTATGCAAGTTAGAGAAGATCTTTCCGCCAGGCCTGATTGTGCATCTCGCGAACGAGGCACTCTTGGGTGGACCGGTGCAGTTCCGTTGGCAGTTTTGTATTGAGAGAGAGTTTAAGTATATTCGAAACATAACTGGAAACAAAGCTAAGATTGAAGGATGCATAGCTGAGGCAACAATACTTCGGGAGATGGCAGACGCCGGCACAACGTACTATCCCGATGAGGTTCCCACTCAGCATAACCCGCTCTCTCGTTACAATGTCGACCAGCCCAAGCTTGACCCCAAGCTCCTCCTCTTCCAATGTTCCGGTGGCTCGTCCGGTGCAGGTGTAAAACATACCTTGACCAAGGAAGAGAAGGATTGCATAATGCTCTATGTGCTTATGAACATGACGGAAGTAACCGGTTTCATGAGGTAAAATGGTGAACAAATTACTTTGCAACTAATAACTCGGTTTCGGTCTAATACATATCTTCTCCTTTTAGCCAATTCGTGCATGAACAGTGGACGGGAATGGAGGATCCCTCTGCCGCAGAGTTAGACACTCTTCTGAAAGATGGTGCTCCCGGAGGAAAAAAAATTGTGCACTGGTTCATGGACAAAGTAATTTCTAACCCGTCCTTCTTACAACCTGTGACTTGTCCCTCTTATTACACATAACTAATGAACAAAACAATTTTAAACCGTACTTGTAGGGAGCTGATCCAAACGTTGAGATGACAGATGAGTTGAGATGTGTTTCCCAAGGTTTTAACCGTACCGTCATGAAGTATGAGAAGTATGATGTGAATGGGTTCCGCTTCCATACAGAGTATCACCAGAATAGTCGGCCGAATGCAAAGACTATAAATACTGGGGTCTACACCAAAGGATCCAGAGGAGCCGATGGAGCCAATTATGTTGATTACTACGGAAGGTTAGAAAAGGTATACGGGCTGACGTTCAATCGTACGAGCGTAGAATTCAAGCTCGTTGTGTTCCATTGCCACTGGTTCGACCCACACATTGGACCACATGGTGGACAGAGAAGTGACCCTTCCATTGGGTTAGTTGAAGTTAAGCCTTCCACCACCTATAACTGAGCCGATGTCTTTGTTGTGGCTCACCAAGCCAAGCAAGTTTATTATTTGTCCTACCCATGCCAGACAGAGAACCTCAAGGGCTGGGAAGTCGTGTTCCAAGTATCGCCACATGGTAAGCTACCCATGCCCTCAAAGGACGATTACAACAACATTGACCCTAAAACATATGAGGGAATTTTCTATCAAGAGCAAGAGGACTTTGGGGACTTTGTCTTACAATCGGGTGGTCTTGAGGACTTCGAGTACGATGCACGGGCTCGTGGTGAAGCAGTGGTGGATCTGAAGAAAATAGATATGCTCTCAAAGTTTAGTAGGGAAAATGACAACGATGTCGAGCCTCCACCGTGTGAGGAGCCTCCAACCTTCTCACGTGATAGTGATACTGATAGTGACGTGGAACTTGATTGTGAGAGTGATTATTAGAGGTGATGTCTTTTATGCATGTCTTTATATATTTATGTCTTTGCCAGCATGCTTCTTAATTGCATTATGTCTTTACCAGCATGCTTCTTAATTGCATTATATCTTTATGCTTACTTGTTTTCTCTTGTCTAAATGCAGGTGATTGAACAATATGAGCCAAGGCAAGGAAAGCTCGGCGACCGTGCATAGTAGGATGCGCCAACAGAAGGCTGGACTAGGAACAAGACGAAGTGAGCGGGAACCTACTTCTAGTTAGCGTGCCGTCAACCGCGACGAGGGAGGTGGAGGAGCATGAGGTCGAGGTGGAGGAGTGTCGTAGTATCGGCATAATTGATAGGAGACGGGGGTCCTCTAGCCTATGTATGGATTGTGGGGAAGAAGGTTGGAGTCGTCGAGTACGTGATTGGACACGGCGAGTTTACTCAGCTTCAGATCCCGCAGCGGTGGCGAGATCCTACGTGCTGTTATAATTCACTAGGAGGCAAATAGCCGTGAACAGGTTACAATGGATGTGATGCGTATTCAGCGTCTGCCCTAAAGGCTTCCTGGCAGCCGGCTTATATAGGCGGCCAGACCCCAGGATACAAGGTAAGTACTTGTCCGGCAAGTAAACAGAGTCCTAAACCTAGCCGGCTTAGTTGCCGCCTTCCGTCTCGGGCTTGGTGGCTTGATGGGCTTCGGCCTTCCGCCTTCCTTGGACCGTCCGCCTACTTCCTTGTACGTCAGCTATCTGGGCCGCCCGGCAGGGTTCAGCCTTACCACCCTTGGGCCACCCTGGACTAGCCGGATTGATCCATGTTAGAGATACCCCTAGTTGGTATATCCCCAACATTAGCCCCCCCAGAAAGGTTGAAGTTCTCCAGGTGCCGACTTCTTCTTGATCCTTCATTCTTCAATATTGGCGGCTGCAGGGCTTGAACCATTCTGAAAACAATAGGGGAACGTGTACCTCAATGTTGGTACACGGCCGCCTTTATCCAACATGGGAAAGACGGCTTAATGAAACTTGCCGGATAGCTTCACAAGAAAACCTAATCCTTGGCGGCAAGCCAAACATATCTTTGACGGATAACGCCAGCTGGTTCACGACAGTTTGAAACCAAATGGAGCGAAAATCACGTCATGATTGCAAATTGCGGGAAAAGAGGAGTCGTCGAGATCGTGCGATCGTGCGTTGCTCTATGGCAACGGATGTCCGACACGTGTCCGACTAATTGTGTCGTTGCACAGGGAGCAACGCCCGGACCCATAAATAGGGAGCCGAGCAGTTCATTTTCCTTCCCCACTCTCGCTCTCTTCCGTCCTTTGCTCTCCCGCGCTCTTGCTCTTCCAATCTTTCTCACCCTACCGAGCGAACTCCGGCGAGCGCTCCCCTCCGACGACCTCCATGCACGGCGATGTCCACCGAACAGAACATTACTCCGGCGGCGTCCAGCGGGCCTGCAACCGAGACCACCGCGACAGCGGCGATGGGCGGCACGGTGTCGCGCCTTGCGGCGACGCACACGGGTAATCCCGCCACCACTCCATCTTCGACCTCCACCGCGCACGTTCGCGCGGCGGCGGCCTCGGTGCCTTCGTCTTCCACCACGCCGGCGACGGCTGGCGACGCGCCTGTCGACGAGGAGGAGGAGCCAGCCGACCTCGGGTCGCGCTACTGGCTCCCCTCCATTGTCGACGAAGAGGCGCTCAAGGACCTGGAGGCTGCCGGCTATCTTCCGACTCGGGAGGACTGCAGCTGGCGGCCCGCCTTTGGGGATGTTATCCCGGCTCCGAAAGCCGGCGAGCGGGTAATCCTCACCTCCCACCTAGTAAGGGGAATGGCCTTGCCGCCTTCCGCCTTCTTTAGCGAGGTGTTAGATCATTATGGGCTCCAGCCCCACAACATAGCGCCCAATAGCATACTAGTCTTAGCCGGCTTCACAGCTTTATTTGAAGGCTATCTAGGTATTAGGCCTAGCTTAGATTTCTATAGATATTGCTTCCGTTGCCGGCGGCAGACTGTGCCGGACGGCGGACTGGCAACCTGCGGCAGCGTCACTTTCAACTGCCGTCAAGGACGCCAATGGTATCCCAAGATACCATACATCGAGTTCGTCAAGGGATGGACGTCCACCTTCTTCTATTGCCAAGACATGGCAGCACCGGGGCGCCAATTTGGCGTCCCGGACTTTGTCAACGCGCCGCCTATGCCCAGGCCATGCTGGGACAAGGCGGTCCCCAAGTTGACGGAGGAGCTCCGCCTAATCCAGAGGCGGATCGAGTTCCTCACTCGCACGATGGCTCCCCCCTGCTGGACGGGGTGGACACCGTCATTTGCTGGCTTAGCCGGCAAATACTGCCGCTGCGGTATAGCCCGCACAAGATGTGCCAGTATTCGCCTACTGCCACAGCTTCTCTTCGCGTGAGCGAAGAGGGGTTACCAGCTGCCGAATTGGCGGCCCGACTTCGCAGCCTTGTCAAATCAGGGCTGGTGAAGGCGGTGGAGGGCATGCCCATGCACACCCACGACAACCCTCCCCTCAAGGTAGATATTTCGCTTTTTGCCCTTCTTTGACGGCTCTGCCGGTTTAATGGAGTCCTGTTAACACTTGCTTTTTTCTCGGTTGGCAGATCTCTACTCTGAGGGAGAACGACCTGGCTGGCGACTTTTACGAGCCGGAAGCCGGGAAAACCAAGAAGCACAAGGCGTCCGGCGCCGCTTCCTCTACGGCTAATGCCGAGAGGAAGAAACGGACCGCAACGGCTACTTAGCCGGTGCTCGTTGATCTCGACGAGAACGTGGGGATTAACATCCCCCGAAGGTACCCATTTCCGCCTTAATTAGTTGTCGGTCTTCTTTATTACTGGTGTTCATCTGGCTGACTTTTGCTTTGTCGCCAGGGAGCGGGTGGCGACTTCCAAGTTGCCGTCCAAGTCCCTTCTGTCCAGGGGGAAGCGGCTCCAGGGTAGCTCGCCAGCTACCGTGCCGCCAACTCCTCAGCCCCGGGCCGGCGGCTTTATGAGCGATGCTCGCCGCCAGCCCCAAGTTCCGGCTTCTAGCCCGCCGCCAAGGGCCTCCTCTGCTGGCCGCGCAACCAGCACTTCCTTTCCATCGGCTGAGGCTACGACCAATGAAGCCGTCCGATCGCGCACCGCCAAGGAGGAACTGCTTGAGGAGGTTGCCGGTGGGTCGCGAAGAGAAGCCCCAGCCTCTGGAGGCGGCAGGGTTAGGGACCCCTGGGAATCCTTTAAGGAGGCCAAGGAGTCCACCCTGGCTTTCGCCGACTTCGCCGCCCAGACTTTTGCCGACTTGGAGGGCGACATTGCTGTAAGTTGTCTTTTTGGAACTTGGTAGCATATACATAGTCTCCCCCCCCCCCCCCCCCCCCCGAGCACTTAGATGGCAAATCAATGATTTTGGTTGCCGACTTATTGGTTTCTTGACTATATGTTATATGCCTTTGTCTTTGTCCGCAGGGCGTCCTGTCCGCCAATGTGGAGCTTATCTCCTCCAGGTCGGAGATAAACAAGCGGTATCGCGATCTGAAAAAAGATTGCGATGCCAAGGATGCGCGGATTGCCGACTTGGAAGCGGCCCGCAAGAAGGATGAAGGTGAAATTACTAAGCTTTTTGCCTTCCGCCATGTTTTTTGTTTGCTGCCGCCAATCATTTAGCTAGTGAATCAATATTGTAGAACTGCTAGATCACGCCCAGGATATACTGAAGGCGTCTACTGATATGCAAGCTATTATGAATGAAGCCTCTGATTTGGCGGCTGCCAACTTGGCGATGAAAGAGGAGCATCGGAAGGAGATGGAGGCCCAGCAGATGAAGTTTGCGCAGGAGTCTAGCCAGCTTACCGGAGAGCTGGATAGTCTGCGCAAAAAATTGGCGGAGGCGGAGAAGGCGGCTGCTGAAGAGATATCCAAGCAGTCTTCTCGCGCCCAGACTGCGGAGGATGCGGTGGCAGCTCATATGATAGAGTTGTCCGCCTTCCATAACTCGGTCCTTGGTAAGCTGTTCCTCACTCTTCATCTTTTGCCGTCAGTTCGTTAGCCTGAGCCAAACTGACGCTTTTATTTTTTGATACAGTTGTTGCCGGCTTAGGCGATGCCAAGGTTGTCAGCCCCCGCCTAGATCGCCTCGCGCGTCTGGGTGAGCTGATCACCGAGACTTTGGCGGCGTCCAAGCGGTTTGCCGCCAAGTTCTTCATCTCTTCTGACAGCCAGAAGCCCACCGATTTCAGCGACGTGCCCAACATGCTGGAGCATGCCACGAAGCTACACAAGAGCTTGCTGAAGTCGGCGGCGCGGGGTGGTGCCAAAACTGCGCTAGGCTTATTTATGGCGCACTACCTCGAGGCGGAGATAGGAGTCGTCACCGAGGGCATGCCGTCTACTTATGAAGACGACAGCGAGGTCCAGCCGGCTGTTGTGCTGAACAGCGTTGCCGGCTATGCCACGCGAGTTGCCGACATGGTTGATACGACGGTCTTCTATCGGCGCCATCCTGTGCCTATTGCTGGAGAAACTTGAGCTGCCGACACGGCCGAGGCGGAGGGGAGCGATAGCTCTGGGGCTGAGGTTGTCAGCCCCCAAGCCTAATATAGGCGGCCCCCGAGCCGAAGTTGCTGTTGCCGGCTTCCTTTCTGTCTTGACGGCTAGACTCTTCCTGCCCCTGAAACAATTAAATCTCAACCTGTAATATTTGTAAATATCTTTTGGAGATGTACTGCTAGGCGGAAAGCCAGCTAACTTGTTTTATTTTGCCTTGTTTTATTTGGCCCGCCTTAATTTTACTCTGACTTATATGCTTGACTGTTTGTATGTTGGCAAACCTCAGCCGAAAACTTTAGCTGAAACAACCAGGGTTAGTACCATATGTTTAGAATCAGAGACCAAAGCCAACATGTTGGCGCCAAGGACATACTACTAGGCGAACCACATATAAGTAATCAGAAGTAAAGAAATTATGCGGCGTAAAAAGTTGATTTTTGCTTTGGGTTGGCTCGAAAGCTGCAAGTATCTACCAGTTTGAACCTTTGCACGGAGCTAAAAAACAGGTAACTTAGATACATAGGGGATATATATATGATTGTAAGAAAAGACAAAAGATGACATGCTTCTCAACACAGATGAGGAACCACAGACTTTTATTTCATAATCATATATAACTTATTACAATTATAAATTTCTAAGTGTAGAAAGGACGTAGTTGTTAATTGTTCCAAGGCCGTCTTGTTTGTGCAAACGGGTCGTCAATGCCTCTTTTGCGCTTGGTTCCTCTCCTTCCTGCCGCCTTCTTGCGCCTTTATTTTCTTATTCGTCGCGGATGTCGGCTAGGTAGTAGGAACCATTGAGCAACGCCTTTGTGACTATAAACGGTCCTTCCCGTGGCGGGGATAGCTTGTGCAAGCCTTTTCTGTCTTGAATTAGGCGGAGAACCAGATCACCTGTTCTGAAGCCTCGCTTCCGCACTCTCTGGCTATGATAGCGGCGGAGTTGTTGCTGGTACAAGGCGGAGCGATGTAGAGCGACGTCTCTTTCTTCATCTAACAGGTCTAGGCTATCTTGTCTTGCACCTTCTACGTCTTGCTCGATGTAGGCTTGAACTCTTGGGGAATCGTATTTCATGTCGGTGGGTAGCACCGCCTCTGCGCCATATACTAAGAAGAAAGGAGTGTAGCCGGTAGATCTGTTTGGCGTTGTGCGCAAACTCCAGAGTACGGACTGTAGCTCTTCTGCCCAAGCGCCGGCTGCCATGTGTAATGGAGCTTCATGACGGGGCTTAAGTCCTGAAAGGACAAAGCCGTTTGTACGCTCTACTTGCCCATTTGATTGAGGGTGTGACACGGATGCCAAATCAAGCCGGATGCCTAGATCACTGCAGTATTCTTCGATATCGCCTTGAGACAGGTTGCTGCCATTATCGGTGATAATGCTGTGTGGAACTCCAAACCGAGAGATAATTCCCCGGAGGAAATTGGTGGTTGTTCGTGCGTCAAGTTTGCTGATCGGCTTGGCCTCGACCCATTTAGTGAACTTGTCGACAGCGACCAATAGGTGGGTGTACCCACCACGTGCCTTCTTGAAGGGACCAACCATGTCTAAGCCCCAGACCGCGAACGGCCAGGTGATGGGAATTGTCCTGAGCTCTTGTGCCGGCATGTGAGGCCGGCGGGCGTACAACTGGCAGCCTTTGCATGTTTTCACGATGTGCTCGGCGTCTTCTTTGGCGGTTAGCCAGTAGAAACCTTGGCGGAAAGCTTTGGACACAATGGACATGGCAGAGGCGTGATGCCCGCAAGTGCCGATATGTATGTCCTTCAGAATTTCCCGGCCTTCTTCTGACAGTATGCACCGCTGATAGATACCGCACGTGCTTCGCTTGTACAACTCGCCTTTGATTATTGTGAATGCTTTGGCTCGCCTTATGATCTGCCTTTTCAACACCTCATCGTCCTCTGGCAATTTCTGGTCGATTAAGAAATCGAGGTATGGGACAGTCCAATCCGGCTATACCAAGTAGACGGCGAGACTTACCACTTCTACCGGTTCTTCTGCATCGGGGTCCAACAAGTCGGCGCACTTAATAGACGGCTTATGCAAATGTTCCAGAAAAATGTCCTTTGGCACTTTTTTGCGTTCTGACCCGAGTCTGGCGAGGGTGTCTGCCGCCTCGTTCTCAGTTATTGGAACATGCCGGACTTCGTAGCCCATGAAATTTTTGGCGAATTCGTCAACTTTGGCCCTGTAAGCCGCCATTGTTGTACTCTTCGCGTCCCATGTGCCGCTTACTTGCTGCGCGACTAAATCAGAGTCGCCATAACAGAGGATTCTCTTGACGCCAAGGTCGTTTGCCATGTGTAACCCGTGAAGCAAAGCTTCATACTCTGCGACGTTATTGGTTGCTGTGAAATGAATCTGCAATACGTAGCTGAGCTTGTCACCTTTGGGTGTGCGCAGAACAACTCCGGCCCCCGAGCCTTTGAGCATCTTTGATCCGTCAAAGTGCATGACCCAATATTCTGACTCGGGGAGTACTGTTTCCTCCATGGCTTCTGTCCAATCGGCAACAAAGTCTGCAAGTGCTTGAGTCTTAATGGCGGTCCGTGGCTTATAGACTACATCGAAGGCGGCAAGCTCGATGCCCCATTTGGCAACTCGACCTGTTGCCTCTGCGTTGTTGATTATGTCTCCCAACGGTGCCCTGCTGACTACTGTCACTGTGTGCTCCTGGAAGTAATGCCTAAGTTTTCTGGCGGCGAAGAATACACCATAAGCCAGATTTTGGTAATGTGGATACCTCTGCTTGGAGGCGGAGAAGACTTCACTGATGAAGTAAACCGGACGTTGCTCAGACGTCGCGGCTTCGCTTTCCTTTCTTTCCACAGCCAATACAGCGCTGACAACTGCTCCAGTTGCCGTGATGTAGAGCAGCATTGGTTCCTGCGATTGAGGTGCTGCCAATATTGGAGCGGATACGAGAGCCTCCTTAATTTGCTGCAAGGCGGCATCTGCTTCTGCTGTCCACTCAAAGTTGTTGGATTTCTTCAATAGCCGGTAGAGGGGCATCGCCTTTTCCCCGAGGCGGCTTATGAAACGACTAACGGTTGCCGCCGATCCGGCTAAACGCTGCACGTCCTTCAGACAAGTAGGTCTGGATATGTTTTGGATAGCCTTGATCTTCTCCGGATTAACTTCGATCCCTCGTTCCGAGACGATAAATCCGAGTAGTTTGTCGGCTGGAACGCCGAAAACACACTTGGCGGGATTGAGTTTCATCTGGTACTTTCGGAGATTCTGAAAAGTTTCTTCCAAATCCTCTAGGAGATCCGCCTTGTTTTTTGACATCACCACAATGTCGTCTACGTAGACGTGAATGTTGGGGATATACCAACTAGGGGTATCTCTAACATGGATCAATCCGGCTAGTCCAGGGTGGCCCAAGGGTGGTAAGGCTGAAGCCTGCCGGGCGGCCCAGATAGCTGACGTACAAGGGAGTGTGCGGACGGTTCAAGGAAGGCGGAAGGCCGAAGCCCATCAAGCCACTAAGCCCAAGACGGAAGGCGACAACTAAGCCGGCTAGGTCTAGGACTCTGATTACTTGACGGACAAGTACTTGAAGGGGATCGTGTGCAGAAAACAAAAATTTTCCTAGCAACAATATCCTTAAACTAGCCAAGATCTACACTATGCAGAGGCGGAGATCGGAATACATACCCTCGTAGACCGAATAGCGGGGATTACGCTCCCGCACAAGCGTTGATGACGAAGACGACGTACCCGACCTCTAGGTCCCGAAGAACTCGGCGCGACGAAGACGGCGAAGATGACCTCGAGGTCAGGTGGAGGAAGTAGGCCTCCGAGTACCGCTGGCGCAGCACCTCGCAGGGCGTTACACACATACGGTGGAGACGACGGCCTCCGAAGCTCCAGTACAGGACGAGCAGCGGAAGACTTGGACCGGAACACCAGCAGCGCGGCAGCGGGCTATGGTGGAAGAGATACCCATCTCAACTCGGCGCAACTCCGACAAAGGGGATCACGAGATCGAGAGAGAATTGGGGAATTAATTGGTGACTTAAAAGGCCAGGGGTGCCCCTTCTTATATAGGCTCCCGGGGGGAGCCAACCTCCCTAGCCAGGCAATGTGGGACTATCCCACAGCCTTGGTGCGGCTAGGGAGGGTGCGCCGGCCCTAGGTGGGCCCCATTTGGCCCACCTAGGCAGGCCAAGCCTCCCCACAAAATTCCCTTGAGGGTTTTTCCCCCCCATGGGGCTTCTTTCCACCAGAAGGCCCATTTAGGGAAATCAGACTAAATAAATTCGAAAATAAATATATAAAATCATATTTAGACATTAATTACACTAACTAATATCAAACATAATATATATAATTTATTCTAGCTCCAAAAACTATTTCGTCGCTGCCGATCTCCATCGGACCATTCACGGGACGTTCTGGTGATCTCTTTCCTTTCCGGTTGTCTTGTCGAAACCCCTTAAGTGTGTTACCCTAGCGGTTCGATATAATAACAGACATGATCGAGACTCCTCTCCGATCAATGACTAACTCGTAGGCCTGGACCCCATGAATTAATCCCTGTGATATAACGAATGACTTTCATCTATCAAACCTGGACGTCTAGTCTTAAACCCTTTGTCATGTCGATACTTACTCATTTGACATAATCTCACCGAGTGGGCCCTAGAATATCTATCCGGCTATGCGGACTGACAAATCCCGCTGTTGACCCCTCGTCTCAACTACCCCCTTCCGATACCCAAAAGTATCATCGTTATTGTCACATTAAATAAGATATGACGTTTGGTGCAATCAAAGTATCTTCCAGGAATAACAATAAGAGTTGGTCTCACGGTCTTAAGGCGTAATGACTATGTCCTATAAATACTGGGCATGTCCATCACATCGTTACACCTAACGATATGACTTCCATTGCCGACCGGCACCATGCCCTATGATCGGAAAACCTCGATCATCAATCGCGCAACGAAACTAGTCTTAGTAGAGGCAACTAGGGACCTGGTTGTTTATCTACCACACCTGTATTAATGTTTCCGCTTAATACAGTTATAGCATGGTATAAAACACATAATGAACAATTGGGATATTGCCAATAAACTATGTTTATTAAGTGCCTCTAGGGCATATTCCCTTCAGTATCCCACTTGAACTAGAGTAACACTTAATCTAGTTTACAACTTGGTAGAAGCTTAGCACCCATAGCATCTTGGTGCCTGCTCGCCTCGTGGAAGAGGAATACAGTCAATAGATCTCACACATTGAGACCTATATGTGCTTTGCAACACTTCTATGTCACCTAGTTTGACATCATCCCGTATCTTACGATGACGGTGAAATATATCCTAGTGGATGGAGTGAGACTCGAACATTCGCGTAGCATGGGCCTTAAAAGTCTAAGAGATCTATTAAGGGGACCACCTACGCTCGGAAAACTGCTCAGTCCAATCACACTTGCTACTTCTGAAGTCGCGATATATTTCTATACCTATGTAGATCATGCGACAGTGCATTCATATGCGACTTCGCAAACTAACCATGTCTTTATTCAAAGTAAAGGACATCTCCTATATGAGATTTCTAGTCGTATGGGTCAGTGTCATAACTTGCATCATCGTAACCGCTTTACGGCAAGTTGTCTTTCCACTCTTACCCTTTACTAGAAAACATACCTTCAGTTCTCATAGACACTGAAAAATAAACTTAATGTTTGTTCATTGATCCACACAAGGATCACTCTAGAACCTGTTCTTCAACCAAGAACTCGGGTCACACCAAGTCGAGCTTTCAGTCTGATAGACTCTATGTCTGATACATAGAGAATGTCGAACATCATTTTCTATCACTGAAAATGCCAAGATAAACTTAATATTTTACCTAGTCATACAAGCAAGAACCTCTTTCTTCGCTTGTTCTATTCTGAAACACTTGAGAATCTTAACTTAGGAAATATTCCGACTTAATGTTATTAAGCCCCTTACGATCTATACAATTATAAATCGGATGCCTAATACTACTAACTTCATTTCATAGAAAATTTAATCACTTAAATAATCCTTTACACTCTACTAGAGGATATGTGTCATTCAATATGTCGATACATACAAAATAACGAATGACACCTAGCTCCCACTCAAATATGCCTTCCGCATATAAGATCAAAAAAGCTACCTTGCTCCCACTCACTTCTTTGCAAATGCAGGTTTCTTCAACTATTTTGGACAACTCCAAAATCCTTTGATCACATTATCAAAGTGAAGATTCCAGCTCTGATATGCTTGCTTCAGCCCATGAATGGACCACTGAAGTTTGCATACATGTTTAGCATCCTCAGGATTACAAACCATTATTGTATTGATTACAACTCTTTCTTAATGACACTATTAAGAAACATGGTTTTCTTATCCATCTATCAATTTCTCATTCGAAATTATAGTAATTGCTAAACGACCCAGAATAGATTTAGGCTTCGCCACTTGAGACAAACTCTCATGTGGTCAACTTTTGAATCTGTCGGAACTGTTTCACGACAAATCGATCCTTCTCAATGTCTATTCTCTCATAAAATTCCATATTCTATTAACATCCTAGATGCCATCAAGAAGATCTCCCAAGTCATTACCTGGTAATCGTAAATGGATTTTATTTCGGATCATAAATGACCCATAGCCATTTTTCGGACTTAGGTCCACCATCTCTTCTTCGTAGTTCGTAGGTCTGTCATATTCCATTAATATGACCTTCATAACAAGATTGTTGTAACACACAGTGTGGAACACAACCTCGTATGCCTACGTTCCTAGTATGAGCTCAGAGCATCATGATCTTGGATCATCAGCTTTTTCAAGCTATGGAGCCTGACACTGAAAACACTTTCGGTTGCGCCACTCTGATGTCTGGAGAGGAAGTTCATCAACTTCATCTTGCTCTACTTTCTTTCTCACTTATACCCTTGGACAAGAAACTATTTCTTTCGCAAGGTATATCCCGGCAACGATTTTGCCTATGTCGTGAGACATATACCCAACAAACTCTTTAGGTACGATACACTACAAAGATTAATCCATTTTAGGTTTGATCACATCGAAACACTAAATTGTTGAAACGACAATCCAGGCTAAAAGCCATGCCATTACTCATATGGTATTGTCTCCATGGATTCAAATGGTTTCCCTATTACCTAACATGAATGTTACGTTTCTACCATATGACTTTAATGATCACAATAATTCGGTAAGAGATTTATTTACCACACACTATCCGATAGGGTGCAATTACGACGTCCTAACATACCATAACACTATGGTGTTCCATGCGACGTAATTTGTGGAACTCTTCTCACAAGTCTTCCAATGATATGCCAACATTATAACTCAAATCTTCATTTCCTTGATCTGTATCACAGGAATTTGATTTTCTTGTTAAATTTATTTCCTACTTCATTCTGAACTTGTTTGATCGAATCAAAGTTTCCAGACTAAGATTCCCCGGAGTGGATATCCATATATCTACTCGGAATATTCATGAAGTCTATGAAATGAAGACTTCCACTACACGTTAAAGTACTTCATTGATTCACATACACCCATATGCACGATTCTCAACAAGCTATACTCAAAAAGTTCAGTGAAGTTCACGAAATAAAGGTCTACACTACCCGTCAATTACTTCATTGAACCACATACATCTCTATGTATGACTATCAATAAGTTATATGCCCGTTTTCCGAAAACGGTGTCTTAGTTATTTTGCAAGTGTCAAAAGATCAAATCTAAGAACTTGTAGATCCATCCGGTATGGGGCTAATGCATTGACTATAACATTGACATGAATTAAACGGTAGTGCCACACATATGTGGTGTCTTTATTAAGTTTGTATCCTTTGGCATTAATATTATGAATGTGCAAGCTTCTACCATCTAAATTCAAATCGTCATATGATCATTACTTCATAAATATAGGACAACGAATTTGTCACTATCATGTATGAACAAGTGTCTCGCTAGAGGAGACACACTTGTAACGATCATACTAACAACCGATCATAAAGAATTTATTCAAATGGTAGATCTAGAGGGAGAGTATCTATGGCCATCACAACAGTTTGTCTGTCATTATCAACACGCAATGTCGCCTCATCCTTTCAAGCTGCTCAAGCAGTAAACCTGGTTTTCACAAAACATGACTAGTATCAAAAACTTAGTCACTACTGCGAGTACTTGCTTAGCTAAAACATTCGTAACATGTATATCATATATACACCATCATCATTGATGACTTCCGGCGATCTGTTTCATCTTCTTGATACTTCCAACGTAATCAAGAACCATGAAGGTGAACGATTCCCCTTGCATGACATAGTCTATGACAGAGGATTTGCACTTGGCAACGACGTCTGTCATCCAGTGATCGAGCTGAGCGAGGCGTCTCAATGTTGGAGAAAAAAATTACCCAGCGCACTCCTTATTCCCAGAGAATCAATCAGATCAAGTATGACCACCCCGTGCTCCTTCAATGTGTGTATTCTCTTCCATCTTGGTTGAGAAGACAATCAGTCAACGTACTGATAAACTTCATCAACCCAAGTTTAGGGGTACCCCAAGTTTAGCGACCATCTCATATGTTCGCGATGTAACAACTCGTACCCACCGTTGGTTCTCTATGGCAGAGATCATAGCATACACTCGACTATGATGATATCATCCGCACAAAATCTGATAATCCAAATTATCTTTTGTTAGCGGAATCTCTGGGTTTATCTCCTAGCGGGTATTGTAACACCAAGAGCTAACGGTTTAAACAAGGAGTATCCTCAAGCTAAAGCATAAAACTATGAAGTTTGGACCCAACCTTTTAAGTTTCTCAATCGCAGGAATGCGCCTAATTTTAAAAGATGCTATTACAATGGTTAATATCTACAAAGGTTTTGCAAAACAGACTTTGTTCATTATATTTTGAGTTCTAGTATTTTAGAAAATAACTATCTGAACTCCCACTCAAACGAACATCCCTCCTGGTCGTTTAAGCGATTACACGACCCCCATCCATGGCACCACCCCTCATCGTTAGAGCCGGCGGCACAACTTTAAGAGTAGACAACTGTCCGTCACACCAATTTTGTGACTCGTGCTCGACCTTTCGGCCTCCGTGTTCCGAGGCCATATCTGCATATGCTAGGCTCGCCACTATAACCTCACACTGACGCTTGTGCAACATGGCTTACACCCACCGTATGCGAACGACGATATGTCTGACACCCGATCGTCACGACCTGTCTCATAACGTAGAACTTTCTTGGTGGTGCTCGTTGGAGGAAGAACACTAGTGGTATTTTTGAAAGGATCATCTTATGTAATTACCGCCGCGTAACTAATATATACTAATATATATAATCACACAATATAAGATGCACACAAAACATCAAATGTAATGCAATGTGATATAGTCCATTGCGCCATGGTCTTCTTGGCGCCCGCAGTTTATAAACAATTTATCAAACCTACCTTGACCATATCACATAGCCCCTGCAAAATAAAGTTAGACGCTTTTACTTTATCTTTTGCATATTTTACGTGGCTTGGGGCTGTCGTAAATAGAACCGCTTCATACCTACGAACCTTATGACCACAACAATGATCCAATAATTGCATGTTTAAGCATCCATTTCGGGCCCTCCATTGAAAATGCAAGACCAACTAAAGAGAGAAAAACAGGCACCCGCCAGCTACAGATACGGTACAAACCATATGTCAGTAGTGGAACCAGTCTCGCGTAAGCGTACGCGTAAAGTCGGTCCGGGCCGCTTCATCAACTCGATGCCGCTGGAATCACAAGTGCACGCTAGAGGGTAGCAAATAACAGGAACGGTGCCCCCGTGCAGAACACGGGTTGTAACAGCGTACAGCTATATCTACGATAGATCGGCTCTGATACCACTGAAGGGGATCGTGTGCAGAAAACAAAAATTTCCTAGCAACGATATCCTTAAACTAGCCAAGATCTACACTATGCAGATATAGTAGTACGGCGAAGATCGAAATACATACCCTCGTAGACCGAATAGCGGGGATTACGCTCCCGCACAAGCGTTGATGACGAAGACGACGTAGCCGACCTCTAGGTCGCGAAGAACTCGGCGCGACGAAGACGGCGAAGATGACCTCGAGGTCGGGTGGAGGAAGTAGGCCTCCGGGTACCGCAGGCGCAGCACCTCGCAGGGCGTTACACACATACGGTGGAGACGACGGCCTCCGAAGCTCCAGTACAGGACGAGCAGCGGAAGACTTGGACCGGAACACCAGCAGCGCGGCAGCGGGCTATGGTGGAAGAGATCCCACTCTAAACTCGGTGCAACTCCGACAAAGGGAATCACGAGATCGAGAGAGAATTGGGGAATTAATTGGTGAATTAAAAGGCCAGGGGTGCCCCTTCTTATATAGGCTCCCGGGGGGAGCCAACGTCCCTAGCCAGGCAACGTGGGACTATCCCACAGCCTTGGTGCGGCTAGGGAGGGTGCGCCGGCCCTAGGTGGGCCCCATTTGGCCCACCTAGGCCGGCCAAGCCTCCCCACAAAATTCCCTTGAGGGTTCCCCCCCCCCCATGGGCCTTCTTTCCACCAGAAGGCCCATTTAGGGAAATCAGCCTAAATAAATTCGAAAATAAATATATAAAATCATATTTAAACATTAATTACACTAATTAATATCAAACATAATATATATAATTTATTCTAGCTCTGAAAACTATTTCGTCGCTGCCCGATCTCCATCGGACCATTCACGGGACGTTCCCAGTGATCTCTTTCCTTTCCGGTTGTCTTGTCGAAACCCCTTAAGTGTGTTACCCTAGTGGTTTGATATAATAACAGACATAATCGAGACTCCTCTCCGATCAATGACTAACTCGTAGGCCTGGACCCCATGAATTAATCCCTGTGATATAACGAATGACTTTCATCTATCAAAACTGGACGTCTAGTCTTAAACCCTTTGTCATGTCGATACTTAGCGCGTCCGAGCATCATTCTCAGATATCTCCATACCTAGCATGATCTCGTTACCGACATCGCTATCTTCTACTCGTCCATGATATTATGTCAGCTGGTGACCTAGTCACATGTTTGCAAACTCATTTGACATAATCTCACCGAGTGGGACCTGGAGTATCTATCCGGCTATGCGGACTGACAAATCCCGCTGTTGACCCCTCGTCTCAACTACCCCCTTCCGATACCCAAAAGTATCACCGTTATTGTCACATTAAATAAGATATGACGTTTGGTGCAATCAAAGTATCTTACAAGAATAACAATAAGAGTTGGTCTCACGGTCTTAAGGCGTAATGACTATGTCCTATAAATACTGGGTATGTCCATCACATCGTTACACCTAACGATATGACTTCCATTGCCGACCGACACCATGCCCTATGATCGAAAAACCTCGATCATCAATCGCGCAACGAAACTAGTCTTAGTAGAGGCAACTAGGGACCTGATTGTTTATCTACCACACTTGTATTAATGTTTCCGCTTAATACAGTTATAGCATGGTATAAAACACATAATGAACTATTAGGATATTGCCAATAAACTATGTTTATTAAGTGGCTCTAGGGCATATTCCCTTCAGTACTTACCTTGTATCCTGGGGTCTGGCCGCCTATATAAGCCGGCCACCAGGAAGCTTTTAGGGCAGACGCTGAATACGCATCACATCCATTGTAACCAGTTCACGGCTATTTGCCTCATAGTGAATTATAGCATCACGTAGGATCTCGCCACCGCTGCGGTATCTGAAGCTGGGTAAACTCGCCGTGTCCAATCCCGTCCTCGACGACTCCAACTTTCTTCCCCACAATCCATACGTAGGCTAGAGGAGCCCTGTCTCCTATCAATTATGCCGATACGACGACAGTTGGCGCCCACCGTGGGGCCTAAGGTTTCTGGCGTCACGTTCCAGGCGGGAACAATATTAGCTGTCCGCAGCCGGCGATTCCGATCGTCATCTTCATCTACCGCGAGTAGATCGCATCTGGCCGTGTATTCTGCTCCGGCAGGCCGACACGATCGACATCTTAAATCATCTTCCTTCAGATCGATCTTGATGATTCATTCGCTTCGCCGATGTGGGCGAAAGATCAGATCTGACAGATTGATATAAGAATCGTTGTACATCTACATCAATGGCAAATCGTGCGTCCGCGCCGATCCCTACGCAGAGTTTTGGATTTCGGACCGAAAAAACGAAAAGTGACCGAAATTCGGCCATTTCGTTTGGGCCCGGAAAATGTCCGATCCGGTCAAAATATTTCGGCCTCATTTGAATTTTCAGCCCGGCCCATGATCCAGTATAGCCCATGTATTGTCCCTTGTGGTATAAAAACCCCAACTGAACCTTTCCCTAACCCTAATTCGTATTTCCCCCTTCTCCCCCATCTGTGCGGCGGCTGCAGGCAAACTCAAGCAGAGAGAGGCGGGGCAGCGCCGCGCCGCCGCCTCCACCCAGCCAGCCAGCCTCCAACGTTAGCCCTCACCTCCTCAACCACTCCTCCACGTTCTTCTCTTCCCCATGGAGCGTCCATGTAGCGGCCAGGACGGCGCCCGTGCACGCGGTGAGCTGGACGACGGCGGCACCATGGACCGTGGTAACATGAGGTCAAGGCTTCACTTGGACGTCGACTTGGAAGGCGGCAGCAACATGGAGCGCATCCGCAAGCAGCCGAGACTAAGCTCGGGTGGCACGTCAGCGGCAAATCCACGCCTGAACGCTGAAGGAGCAGCACGCCATGCTTGGCAAGGTGAGCACCGTGCCCTCAGCATACTATTATATGTTATGTCCGTGCTTAGCAAATATGTTTTTTGTGCATTGGTAATTTGTAAGACCTGAATGCAAGCATGAATCGTCATAGTGGTCTTGTTATTTTTGCGTGCAAACTATGAAGTGCATCTGCTTAATTTGATCAACCGTTCCTCTGTCCAGCTTATATTTGATAATTTTCTAGCTTTTGTATATTGTTCATTGTTGCCTTCTTTCGCCATGATAAATTTTGCAGCCAGATTTTGTGTACTGATTAATTTAGCAATCTTATACATGAGGTCTAATTTGGTTTTACCATGCATATGTCTTTGTGTAATTGCATTTTACAGGCGATGGAAGTGCGCCCTCCCGTAACAGAGGGAGCATTGATGAAGGCAGAAGGACTAATAGTGCGCCCTCTCGTCTTGGAAGGAAGGAACATAGCAGGAAAGGGAAGAGGGTACTCGAAGAAGAGGAGGATGAGTACATTGAGAGTGAGGATGATGATGATATTGATGAAGCAAATGAGTTGATGGACATCGATAATGGCGATGATGGTCCGAGTGAATCTGATGGAGGACTGCCAAGACAACCTGAAAAATATGTACACAACCATGTTGAAAATGGGATAGAGGTAGCAAGTGATGGAAGTTTGGTGAATTGTAGATCTGGACGGGTTGGGCTAGCCAGGAGTGTTAGGGACGTCAACAGCCTTTACTACTAGGTTGGGTAAGTTGTTTTATCATCATCTCATATATAAATTCATTGCTGCATGAATAGTCAAATGATTACATCTATGCTTAATATACCTTTTCTTTGCTTTGTACGCACTTACAGCTTGTAATATTGTCTGAATTCACAAACCTTTGCCATTTGTAGATTTCTTTGGAGCAGCATAGGGGGTTGCGGCTCAGTTGTCCAATGACACAGGGGATGGTAGAAGTAGAAGCTGGATATAGTTAAACTATGGACTATATCCAGGATCTGGATGATGGCTAATATTTTGTTGTGATCCTGGATATGTAGTTAAACTATGGACTATGATCCTGGATCTGAATGATGGCTAATATTTTGCTATGATCCTGGATGTAGTTAAACTATGGACTATGATCCTGGATCTGGATGTAGTATTTTAATTACGGACTGCCTAATATTGCTATACATTGTTGGTACTATAATTTGCTTCCTCTAAAGTATTACTCTATTACATTATCAATCTTGAAAAATTTGAATTTTTTGCGCAAATTTCGGTCATTTTCGTCCATTTTTCGTTTAATTTTCGTCATTTTTTTCAAATTTTGGTTCGTGCTTTTCGTCCGGAATTTTCCGAAATTTTTCCGAAATTCCGAAATCCGGCAATTTCGCCCAGGCCCGAAAAAAAACGTAAAACGAAATCCAAAACCTTGTCCCTACGTCAACGCCAACTCCGTCTGTGCCAGCCTCCAGTATCCATGCCGACAGGATGGCAAGTTCGCCTGTACGATCGGCGAAGGCAACCTACGCGCAGCGCATGCATGCTTTTGCTGGCTACCAAAGCCATCTTCCGATCCGCCGACTTTAATCAGATCCGGCGAGATCAGAGGCTTGGAGTTAGCAAACCGGGATCTGTCAACAAGATCTGAGAAGGATGAGAAGGATGAAGAGGAGTCCATCAGCTGGATTAATTTCCAAGGCAACAAATTTGGTTAGACTCATCGTACGGCTCGTACTGGTCCAAAAGAGATCGCAGCCTGCATGTATATTGCGACCGGATTGCTTATTATGCATGGACCTGCTGTCCGTATCACTAATTTGCATGCATTATTCGCTGCATGTGATAAAGCATTTTCATCGTACACCCAAGTAGCTAGTACTACTTTGGGCCTTTCGGTCAGCATACCATGTTTCAAATTGTTTAAAAGTTAGACGGCCAGATATTCAGTATATATGTGTCTTCGTCTTCGACTAAATGCTCAGTTTTTATCCTATCTGTGATGTTATGCGGGACGCCGCCATCATCACATACATGTTAGATGAGTTCATTGCCAAGTTGCTAAGCTGTTGTTTCCGATCGCCCAAACCTGATCAATTTGGGGTGACATCGATTGGAACTCAACAACGAAGCACCGCGTTCCGGCTTAATTGCTAAGCGCAACAAGACGCCTTGTCGGCGCATTTATCATCACGTTTCGGCCTAATTGCTAACGCGGCATGACGTTTCATCGCCACCATACGGCTTAATTCCTACTCGCCGCCTTGCTGGGATCATCTTCGGAATCCCGGGGGCTGATATTGTCACCCTGGGGCTGCCGCCTACATGCTGGGCTGTTTTTTCTTCAGCCTGGGTCTGGCATCTTCCGCCATGCCCGCCTTCTCGATATCAACGTCAAATAAGCTAAGTTTATATACACTTAACATTTAATTATATGTATGGTCATGAAATAAAAGTATGTGGTTTGCTCATTATGCTCTGAGATCATGCCATCTTTTGTCTTTTCATTTGATCATATTGAAGGAGATATGCCCTAGAGGCAAATAAATAAGTAGTATTTATTGCGTTATCTCATAAGTTTATAATAGGTTTGTGTATTGTGCTATAACTGTATTAATCGGAATTATTAATACACGTGTGATACATAGACAACCAGGTCCCTAGTAAGCCTCTATATGAACTAGTCCGTTGGGCAACAGTTGATCGAGATTCCCGATCAAGGACAATGACGTCGGTTGACAATGGGGTCATCTTATTGGTTGAATAAGATGATGGACATATGCAAAGTATTGCAATAAGATCGTATTACGATGTTTGTCATTTGCAATAAACAGAATATGGTAGCTTATTCCTTAGACCGTGAGACCGTACTTATTGATGCTTCGTAGGGGTGCTTTGAGAGCATCAAACGTTGTGTCTTATATAGCATGACAATAACGGTGTCCATCTTGGGTATTCCGAAAGAGCATCGAGACGTAAGGATCAAGAACGGGATTTGTTCATTCTTGTAATGGAAAGATACTCTGGGCCCACTCGGTGAGATTGCATCTATATAGCTGCGCAGCTTATGACTAGGTCATGGAGATGCAATATCACAGACGAGTTAATAACCTTCGTCGGTAACGAGATACAACAAAGACATCGGTGTGTCTACGATCATATCTCGGACAAGGTAGTATCGCAGAAATAAAGGGAATGAATTTCATATTCATGGTTCAACGATGATATTCGTGGAATGCACAGGGGCCGTCATATACATCCAGGTATCCCTGACGGTCATTGGTGAGCGGAGTGTCTCGACCATGTCTGGAGTGTTCTCGAACCGTAGCGTAACAAACTTAAGGTCTTAACGACACAGGGAGATAGGTTCTGGAATAATATAGGAGTTTGTTGGAGAGAGAGAAATGATCCGGAAAGAGTTCCGGTGGTCCGGAAGGAGTTCCGGGAAGGTCTGGAAGGGTTCCAGGAATGTCCGAAAGTTGTTCGGGTGGTTCGGAAAATGTTTCGGAGTCACGGGATATTAAATAGTATTTAAATATATTAATTATGAATTAATTATATTTTATATTAATTAAATAAAGGAAAAAGGGGGCTCCCACCTACATGGGCCCTAAGAGGGCCCAAGAGGGGGGAGCCGCACCTCCCAAGGGGGAAAGGGGCTTGGGCCCTAGTCCAACTCGGACTAGGGGGTTCGGCCGAACCCCCCTCCCCCTCGTATTCCTTTAGTCCCACATGGGGGAGGCAAGGTGTTTGCACACCCCTCCCCCCTTTATATAGCAAGGCATATTAATTGGATTAATAACAGAAAAATACAATTAATTGTATAGCAGGCCGGCCGAGTTGCTTCTCCGCCCGTTTTGCCCCCTCTCTCCTCCTAAGCTATACCGCCGGGCGCCGTTGCCCTGCGGGATTCCAGATAAGATCTACCCCTGCGATTTCAGCTGGATCTGAATGACCGGGGGTTGTCGTTAAGCTCCGTATGTTTGCGAGTGCTCGGAGGTGACTCTCTTCGAGGAGCCTGGGCGACGTCGTCTCGCCCACCTGCAGCCCAGCTGCTGCGCCGCCGCCTTCCCCCCCCCCCTTGCCGCCGGCGCACCCCCCTGGTGCCGGCGCCTCACCATCTTCCGCCCGACGCCCGACGCCCGTCGACGCAGGTCATCGTCGACACCCCGGCGTCATCGTCTACGACATCGCGGCAAGTTCTCCGCGACCTCGAGGTCGGCTACGCACGACTTCATCGTCAACGCTTGTGCGGGAGCGTAATCCCCGCTATCGGTCTACATGGAGGTAATGTAACCCGTTCCGCCACCGTTATCACTTGTACTAGATAGATAGATCCTGGCTAGTTAGGGTTTCATCCGCTAGAAAAATTATTGTTTTCTGCACCGGAACCCCTTCAGTAGTATCAGAGCCGATCTATGCGTAGTACTGCTGGTACGGTTAGAACTCATGATTGCATGAGGACGTCTTTCTTATATTTGCTACCCTCTAGCGTGCACTTGCGATGCCTTCGGTATTGAGTTGATGAAGCGGCCCGGACCGAATTTACGCGTACGCATACGCGAGACTGGTTCCACTACTGACATACGGCTTGCACCGTATCTGTGGCTGGCGGGTGTCTGTTTCTCTCTCTCTAGTCGGCAAAGCATTTTCAATGGAGGGCCGGAAAGGGATGCTTAAACATGCAATTATACGATCGACGTTGTGGTACAAAGTTCGTAGGTAGGGAAGCAATTCTCTTACGAATAAGCCTATATGCCACGTAAAACATGCAAAATTAAATAAAGCTAGAGGCGTCTAACTTTGTTTTGCAGAGGCGTTATTTTATGTGACATGGTTACGGTAAGTTTTGATATTACTCATACCGTCGGAGGCATTGGAGGGTTCCGTAGACTCGGAGCTGTGCCGGGGCGCCGGGGGGCCAGGCACATGGCGCCACGAAGGTCCAGGCGCATCGACCATGTTACATCGCACTTCATTGCATCATTATTGTGTGCTGTTGTGTGTGCATCCTGTTGATTGCTTATATACTAGATATACAACGGTAGCGTCATGAATAGGATGATCCCTAACAAATACCAAAATTGTGTTCTCCCTCGTTGCGCACCACCAAGAAAGTTCTACGTTATGAGGCAGGCCGTGATGATCGGGTGTCAGACATCTCGTCGTTCGCATACAGTGGGTGTAAGCCATGTTGCACGCCCAGGGTCTTCGAGGTTTGATTGGCGAGCCTAGCATATGCAGACATATGGCCTCGGAACACGGGAAGATCGAAAGATCGAGCACGAGTCACAGAGTTGTTGTGATCGACATTTTATGTCCACCTTTGAAGCTGTGCTGCCGGCCGTGATGATCGGGGGTAGTGTGGTGGATGAGGGTCGTGTAATCGCCATTATTATTTTTAGGGATAATAATCTTGGTGTGGTGTGTTTTTGATAATGTGATTATAAAACTAAAACTCACCCATATATTA
The DNA here is from genome assembly GCA_026929855.1 of Poa annua. Taxonomy (NCBI): domain Eukaryota; kingdom Viridiplantae; phylum Streptophyta; class Magnoliopsida; order Poales; family Poaceae; genus Poa; species Poa annua. Next base: position 3,082,476 of record CM049436.1, read on the forward strand.
TAAACTTTACCTTACCTCTTTTGCGATCACATCTGTAGCCTACGCAACTATACTTCGGTTACTTCCTCAAGAGCCCGGATTCCACCTTGGAAGCCGACGGGTCCAACTTCGTCAGCTGGTACAAGGGTTTTAGAAACATCCTCGAACACAACAACATTTTGTATGTTCTCGATGAAGCGTTAGGAGAAAGACCAGGAGATTCTGCAAGCGAGGAGGAGGAAGATGATTTCCGTAGGCGTCGAGACATATTCATCGAAGTGGAGATCACCATGACCGTATGCCTAGCACCTGAGTTGAAAGAGTTATTTTGACGCAAGGATCCATGCGTCATGATTGATGCGATAAAGACACACTTCGGGGATGAATTAAAGCGTGAGCAATTCAGGCAGCTTAGAATGTTCCAGACCATTCATATGGAGGAGCATACCTGTCTGGAGACACATTTGAAGAGATTGTATGACATCTACTTCCAGCTGACGATGGTCTTCGATTACTGGATGGCAGATTCTTGTGCCATTCGGACTGTCCTGATATCTCTGCCTCCTAGCTATGAGAAGTATGTGCGCAAGTACATTTTGAAGGCCGACGATATGAACTTCTACAAGTTCGTGTCTGAATTCAAATCTCAGAAAGTTGATTCCATCGAAGGAGAGATCTTTGATGCTACAGGTATATATTTGATATATACAGAATTATGAATTCGCCTCTTGATATATGATGAAGTATTTGATACTTGTTCTGTTTGTGAAACAGGTCCTGATTATCACATATATGCGGCGCAGTATGATGTGACCTGGCGCTGAAGATGGTGATCAAGGAGTTGATGGCCATTTGGTGTTCACGTCCTCAAGTTATCATAGTTATCATTAATAGTTTTTGATAAGATCTTTTGTAATAGTGAGCGAGTGTGTGTCTTGATTGTTACAAGACAAAGTTATTCATGTAATAAGACAAGTTCAGTTGTTTTATGTTATAGAACAAGCCAGTTGTTTTATATTATGAATAAAGATTCCACATCTCAATTACATCAATTGTATGATAAGCGTTCATAATTGTAGAAATGATAAAATAGCGTGTCCTATGAATAAGAGTTCTATTACTAGAACAAACACCGTCAAATTTAGTCATAAAGGCAATGAAAGAAGTAATGGATAATTTTGGTCCATTTAAGTATTTCGAGTGCAAAATTGATTAAGCTTGAAATGGAGTATTGAAGTAGCAATACAAGAGGAAATTAATTGAGAGTCATTTTTAATGATTAATTAATGGTGTTTTTGCTTGATCCGAATTCTTCTATGATTACTGGTGAATAGGAGTATTTGCCTGATAAATCATAAGTCTGAAATTAATTTGATAAGAGATCAAATGGGGTTTTTCAGAAGAAAGAATGGTGAATATTATATTCACAAGATTCGATCAAAGGACAATATTTTTGAATTATGGTTTCAACATAAAATACTTGTGGAAATATGTTTCACAATATTATAATGCCATATATGGTGATATATGGGGTATTATAATCATACTCTATTTTAAATAAAGTGTGGTCTGTCAGAATCAGTCTTAGAAACTCCTAATATGTTCGAAACATTATATTCGATGTCCACTTTAGAAAATAGATATTTTCTTCAAACGAGAATTCGTAGGATCGACAGTAGTGTCGACATGTATATGATTATGCGATAACTCGGAATATACATGAATAGTTCTTTGTAGATTGCTCGCATTGGATGAGAGTGTATTCCAAAACCAAATAGAAACAAAACTTAGTTTGTTGTCTATGTAATTCCGAGGAAAATATGATTTTTCGAATTATGGTTTATGGATTGGATTTAGAAGCTTGCAATAAGGTGTCAGACCTATGTTGGAAGGTGTTCCAAAGAGTATATGTCTACAAATGAAAATTTGGTGATTAAGAGTGAGGGAGACTAGAAAATTGTTTTCTGCTTGCAATCCTCTTCATAAAGATCATAATATTTTCATGAAAGAAGCTTCTAAATAAAGTGTTGTTATATTTAATATTGCTGTCAGGTCACAGCACAATATTAAATGTTTCAGATCTTGTTGACAGATCAAGGTGCACTTTATGAATACAAAAAAAGTTAAGAAAATATCAGAATATGAACAAAGGCTTTTTTCAGCCTGGAAATCCAAGTTACATTTGAAAGGATTAAAAGAGTAATTGTTGCTACAATTCTTATTAGAGGAATAAGATTGTTTAATCATCATATAAAGTGTTATATGAGAAATGTGACTATAAGAAAGACGTGGAAGCATGTCTTGTCAAGAAAAGTATCTTGGACAAGATCAAATTTGTTGACTACATTTATGTAGACATGCTTGAAGTCTGAAGGATTTGTATTAATGTAATATTGTAGTTTGTATTAAATTCGAATTGATAATAGATCAATGATTTTGGTTTGACCAAAATGTCGATTTAAGTGGGAGTCAAAGTTAGTTTACTCAGGTGGAATATGTAAAGGACATATTTTTGAGTGGGAGCTTAGGAACTCAAATATGTGGATGACACGTTTTTGAGTGGGAGCTCGTGTTCTCAAATATGTGGAGACATGTTTTGAGTGGGAGCCGAATTCATCTTGTGTAAATGACACATTGTGAAATTGTACCAGTGGAATAGATGAGAAGGATGAAGTTGTGAAACTATTTGAAAGTTAGTGTCTATTTTGAAATAGAACGGGAATTTTAAATAGTTAGTCGAGTTGTTTTGGATTATATCTGAGGAGTCAGAATAGAATCAAAAGGATAGTCCTTGGAAATCCAATTGATCATTAAGAGTAATGATACAAGGTAGTGACGGTTGTATGACATGTTGGTCTATTATGTAATATTAGACATCATACAGAAACCATATTATCTGCTCGATGAAATATAACCGATGTTCTTGGAAGAAGAGCAGTTATAAAAGTAAATTTAGAATTTACTGGAAGTAGAAGTGCGTTAGTTGGTGGATTGATATTAGAATGTCAAGTTTTCTACATTGCTGTGAATATTTGTAGATATCGTGAGTTTGTAATTGTTACAAGGGGCTCTCTATGACTGAGTGTGTTTTCAGGGCAGTTATCTGGTTAGTATAATCAGAGTAAGCGCTGGGAAACAGAAGACTCACTTAGTTACGGTATTTGCATGTATGTTATTGATAACATGGTGATATCAAGCAAGTTGATATCAATGAATCGCAAAAGTATGTACAATCATGGATTGTGCAGATTGTCAGAGTAACACTCTTCCACAAGCAAGCATTATCAAATGATTCTTATTTGATAAGGGATTTTGATAAAGTAAAATGCAGCTGGTTTATTTGTACTCTAGTGCAAGTGGGAGACTGAAGGAGATATGCCCTAGAGGCAAATAAATAAGTAGTATTTATTGCGTTATCTCATAAGTTTATAATAGGTTTGTGTATTGTGCTATAACTGTATTAATCGGAATTATTAATACACGTGTGATACATAGACAACCAGGTCCCTAGTAAGCCTCTATATGAACTAGTCCGTTGGGCAACAGTTGATCGAGATTCCCGATCAAGGACAATGACGTCGGTTGACAATGGGGTCATCTTATTGGTTGAATAAGATGATGGACATACGCAAAGTATTGCAATAAGATCGTATTACGATGTTTGTCATTTGCAATAAACAGAATATGGTAGCTTATTCCTTAGACCGTGAGACCGTACTTATTGATGCTTCGTAGGGGTGCTTTGAGAGCATCAAACGTTGTGTCTTATATAGCATGACAATAACGGTGTCCATCTTGGGTATTCCGAAAGAGCATCGAGACGTAAGGATCAAGAACGGGATTTGTTCATTCTTGTAATGGAAAGATACTCTGGGCCCACTCGGTGAGATTGCATCTATATAGCTGCGCAGCTTATGACTAGGTCATGGAGATGCAATATCACAGACGAGTTAATAACCTTCGTCGGTAACGAGATACAACAAAGACATCGGTGTGTCTACGATCATATCTCGGACAAGGTAATATCGCAGAAATAAAGGGAATGAATTTCATATTCATGGTTCAACGATGATATTCGTGGAATGCACAGGGGCCGTCATATACATCCAGGTATCCCTGACGGTCATTGGTGAGCGGAGTGTCTCGACCATGTCTGGAGTGTTCTCGAACCGTAGCGTAACAAACTTAAGGTCTTAACGACACAGGGAGATAGGTTCTGGAATAATATAGGAGTTTGTTGGAGAGAGAGAAATGATCCGGAAAGAGTTCCGGTGGTCCGGAAGGAGTTCCGGGAAGGTCTGGAAGGGTTCCAGGAATGTCCGAAAGTTGTTCGGGTGGTTCGGAAAATGTTTCGGAGTCACGGGATATTAAATAGTATTTAAATATATTAATTATGAATTAATTATATTTTATATTAATTTAATATTAATTAAATAAAGGAAAAAAGGGAAAAGGGGGCTCCCACCTACATGGGCCCTAAGAGGGCCCAAGAGGGGGGAGCCGCACCTCCCAAGGGGGAAAGGGGCTTGGGCCCTAGTCCAACTCGGACTAGGGGGTTCGGCCGAACCCCCCTCCCCCTCGTATTCCTTTAGTCCCACATGGGGGAGGCAAGGTGTTTGGACACCCCCTCCCCCCTTTATATAGCAAGTCATATTAATTGGATTAATAACAGAAAAATACAATTAATTGTATAGCAGGCCGGCCGAGTTGCTTCTCCGCCCGTTTTGCTCCCTCTCTCCTCCTAAGCTATACCGCCGGGCGCCGTTGCCCTGCGGGATTCTAGATAAGATCTACCCCTGCGATTTCAGCTGGATCTGAATGACCGGGGGTTGTCGTTAAGCTCCGTATGTTTGCGAGTGCTCGGAGCTGACTCTCTTCGAGGAGCCTGGGCGACGTCGTCTCGCCCACCTGCAGCCCAGCTGCTGCGCCGCCGCCTTCCCCCCCCCCCCCCCTTGCCGCCGGCGCACCCCCCTGGTGCCGGCGCCTCGCCATCTTCCGCCCGACGCCCGTCGACGCAGGTCATCGTCGACACCCCGGCGTCATCGTCTATGACATCGCGGCAAGTTCGCCGCGACCTCGAGGTCGGCTACGCACGACTTCATCGTCAACGCTTGTGCGGGAGCGTAATCCCCGCTATCGGTCTACATGGAGGTAATGTAACCCGTTCCGCCACCGTTATCACTTGTACTAGATAGATAGATCCTGGCTAGTTAGGGTTTCATCTGCTAGAAAAATTATTGTTTTCTGCACCGGAACCCCTTCACATATCCCTCTTAGTATCTAAGTTACCTGATATTTGCTCTGCGCTGCATGGTTTAAACTTTTAGATACTTGCCGCCTCCGGGCCAAATTAAGCAATCAGTTTGCACCGCCTAATACCGTTATCTGATTGTTTATGTGTGGATTACCTAGTAGTATGTCATTAGCACCAACATGCCGGCTTTAATTTGTCTCTGATTCTAACTATTTGGTACTAGCCCTGGTTGTCTCAGCTAAAGTTTTCGGCTGCGGTTCTGCTAACATATGAAAAGTTAAACATATAAACCAGATAAATATTAAGTCGGGCCACATAAAATTTACAACCCATAAGTGTTTGTTAAAATCTACCGGCTCAGGCCTTAAAATTATTCAGCTTTCATTAAAAGTACATCTTAATGCAGCTATGTTTAGCATGCAGGATACTTAACACTTGGGGGCTGCAATTGCAGCATTTTCATCATGTCTCAAGCCGTCTTTCAGTTAAGCCGGCACGAGCCTCAGGGACTGCAATCATCGACTCACAACGCCACAAGTTCTTCCAAGCGTCGAGACGACTTCCGAGTACATCGACTCAACGCTCGGGGGCTGGAGATAGGCGGATCAAGAAAAAACTTCGACACTCGGGGCTCGACATCGATATTGCCCTCGTTCGATACTTGGGGGCTGCACGACATGCAGCTCTATCGTCAACAAGAAGGCCGCATTGGTGGCATTACCATCTTGTCGTCAGCGACCCGGTCACCTCCATGGCTCGGCCGACTTATCCTCAGCGACATGGTTGCCTCCGTGGCAAAGGCCGCCTCATTGGTATGGCCGACAATGCACGATTTCGTTATATTTGGATTCAAACTGTCGTGGACCAAATGACGGCATCTATCAGACATTAGTTTGACCTGTCAGTAAGGGTAAGGCTTCTCCGAGAAGTCATCTGACAAGTTAAGCTAGCCGTATTTCCCATGTAGGATAAAGGCGTCCGCGCGCTGGTGATCAAGCCGACACGCGTTCCCCTATTGTTTTCAGAATGGTTCAAGCCCTGCAGCCGCCAATATTGAAGAATGAAGGATCAAGAAGAAGTCAGCACCTGGAGAACTTCAACCTTTCTGGGGGCTAATGTTGGGGATATACCAACTAGGGGTATCTCTAACATGGATCAATCCGGCTAGTCCAGGGTGTCCCAAGGGTGGTAAGGCTGAAGCCTGCCGGGCGGCCCAGATAGCTAACGTACAAGGAAGTAGGCGGACGGTCCAAGGAAGGCGGAAGGCCGAAGCCCATCAAGCCACCAAGCCCAAGACGGAAGGCGGCAACTAAGCCGGCTAGGTCTAGGACTCTGTTTACTTGCCGGACAAGTACTTACCTTGTATCCTGGGGTCTGGCCGCCTATATAAGCCGGACACCAGGAAGCCTTTAGGGCAGACGCTGAATACGCATCACATCCATTGTAACATGTTCACGACTATTTGCCTCATAGTGAATTATAGCAGCACGTAGGATCTCGCCACCGCTGCGGGATCTGAAGCTGGGTAAACTCGTCGTGTCCAATCCCGTCCTCGACGACTCCAACCTTCTTCCCCACAATCCATACGTAGGCTAGAGGACCCCCGTCTCCTATCAATTATGCCGATACTACGACAGTGAACATTGCGGCCGATTTGTTCGTGCAGGCTATTTTGCATACAGCGCTGGTATGTTGCCCCTGCATTCTTCAGGCCAAAAGGCATCATGATGTAGCAGAAAGTCCCGTATGGAGTGGTGAAAGATGTTTTCAGTTGATCCGACTCCCCCATCTTGATTTGGTGGTACCCTGAGTATGCGTCCAAAAAACAAAGTAGCTCGGAGCCTGCGGTGGAGTCTACGACCTGGTCAATTCTAGGCAGCGCAAAGGGATCCTTTGGGCAACACTTGTTAACACCGGTATAGTCGATACACATCCTCAGCTCTTTATTCTTCTTTGGGACAAGTACAGGATTTGCCACCCAATCGGTGTGTACAACTTCTTTTCTAAAATTGGCGGCCTTCAGCCTATTTATCTCCTTTCCTATAGCCTTGCGTCTCTCATCACCAAAGCGTCTTGTTGCTTGCTTCACCGGCCTGGATCCCTTTATGACGTTGAGTGAGTGCTCGGCAAGTTCCCTTGATACACCAGGCATGTCGGATGGCGACCATGCAAAGATGTCACGATTCTCATGGAGGAACTCGACGAGCGCGCCTTCCTATTTGCTATCAATGTTGGAGCCGATGACAACTTGCTTAGACTTGTCGCTTGGGATGAGGTCCGCCTTTTTTGTGTCTTCTGAATCTTCAAAGGTCTTCTTGACATCAATCATTGGCTTTGGCATGGAGTTGTCTGGGTCCGCCTTAAGTAGTGCGAGCTCTTCCTTGTGGATGACGGCTTCTGCGAAGGCGGCCATGCCCCGCTCGCACTCCTTAGCTTTCTTGAAGTTGCCGGAGACCGTGATGGTTCCATTTTCCCCCGGCATTTTAAGCTTGCTGTTTATGTAGCACGGCCTTGCCATGAACTTGGCAAAAGCCGGTCGTCCGAAGATTGCATGGTAGGCGCTTTTGAAGGGGACAACTTCAAACCGGAGGAACTCTGAGCGGTAGTTCTCTTTGGGTCCAAAAGTTACCTTCAGCCTAATGCTCCCCATTGACTTTGTTTGTCTGCCGGGCACTATGCCATGAAAAGTGAGGTTGCTATGATCAAGCTGATCCTCAGACAAGTTCATGCGGCTTAGTGTATCATAGTACAGGATGTTGAGGCTGCTGCCGCCATCTATGAGTACTTTTGTGAGCCTGAAGTTGTCGACAATGGGGTCGACGACAAGGGCGTATTTGCCTGGGTGAGGGACATGATCAGGGTGGTCGGACCGGTCCCAGGTGATTGCCGCCTCGGACCAGTTCAAATACTGAGGGACGTCCGGCATTGTCGCGTTGAGTTCGCGCATCTCCGCCTTGTCTGCCTTGGCCGAAGGCGTGCCGACAAAGCACACGAGTGATTCTTTGACCTTCGTGTATGGCTTCTTTTTCTTGACGGCAACGTCGTCATCGCTTGAGATTGACATGTCGTCGTCATCCTCGTCATCCTTGTTGTCTTTCTTGTCGTACTTCTTTGACTTCTTTAACTTCCAGCCAACTGTGGGGTCCTTTTTGAAGTCGTCCATGAAACGGCACTCGCTGAGCATATGGTTGACCTTGCCGAGTGAGGCGTGGATGGGGCATGGCAAAAGTTTTGCCTGCTCGTAAGTGATGCGTGCCGCCTTAGGGCCTGAGCCAACGTCACGGTTATATTTCTTGTTCTTCCACTTATTTTTGCCGGCGTTCCCTTGGAACGCAACGGCTACCTCGTTAGAAGGCCCGGCTTTGTCTTCCGTTGCTTGCTTGCATTTGTTGTTCCGCCTTGGCGCGGTGCTGACGTCTGGATCATCGTCACGTACGTCTTTATCTGCTGCCGCGTATTGGGCGGCTAGGTTGAGCATCTCGCCAAGGTCCGTGACTTGCTCGCGGACGAGCCGGTGACGGAGCAGGGACTTTTTCTGTAGGCCCGTGTAGAAGGCGTGGATAGCCTGTGCGTCCGAAACACCATGACAGTGGGCCTTTTCGGAGATCCAACGGCTGACAAAATCTGTCATGGTTTCGTCCGGCTTCTGAATGCAGCGTTGCAAATCCGTATAGGTATTTGGACGCTTGTATGTTCCTTGGAAGTGCTGGGAGAAAACCTTTTCCATGTCGTACCAGCTGTGGATAGACTTTTCGGGAAGGTTGTCGATCCAAGCCCTTGCCGTGAAGGGGTTCCGGTGCAGAAAACAATAATTTTCTAGCGCATGAAACCCTAACTAGCCAGGATCTATCTATCTAGTACATGTGATAACGGTGGCGGAACGGGTTACATTACCTCCATGTAGACCGATAGCGGGGATTACGCTCCCGCACAAGCGTTGACGATGAAGTCGTACGTAGCCGACCTCGAAGTCGCGGAGAACTTGCCGCGATGTCGTAGACGATGACGCCGGGGTGTCGACGATGACCTGCGTCGACGGGCGTCGGGCGTCGGGCGGAAGATGGCGAGGCACCGGCGGCAGGCGGGATGCGCCGGCTCCAGAGGGGGGAGGTGGCGCAGCGGCTGGGCTGCAGGTGGGCGAGACGACGTCGCCCAGGCTCCTCAAAGAGAGTCACCTCCGAGCACTCGCAAACATACGGAGCTTAACGACAACCCCCGGTCATTCAGATCCAGCTGAAATCGCAGGGGTAGAACTTATCTGGAATCCCGCAGGGCAACGGTGCGCAACTCGGCCGGCCTGCTATACAATTAATTGTATTTTTCTGTAATTAATCCAATTAATATGCCTTGCTATATAAAGGGGGGAGGGGGTGTGCAAACACCTTGCCTCCCCCATGTGGGACTAAAGGAATACGAGGGGGAGGGGGTTCGGCCGAACCCCCTAGTCCGAGTTGGACTAGGGCCCAAGCCCCTTTCCCCTTGGGAGGTGCGGCTCCCCCCTCTTGGGCCCTCTTAGGGCCCATGTAGGTGGGAGCCCCCTTTTTCCTTTATTTAATTAATATTAAATTAATATAAAATATAATTAATTCATAATTAATATATTTAAATACTATTTAATATCCCGTGACTCCGAAACATTTTCCGAACCACCCGAACAACTTTCGGACATCTCTGGAACCATTCCAGACCTTCCCGGAACTCCTTCCGGATCATTGCTCTCTCTCCAACAAAATCCTATATTATTCCAGAACCTATCTCCTGGTTTCGTTAAGACCTTAAGTTTGTTACGCTACGGTTCAAGAACACTCCAGACATGGTCGAGACACTCTGCTCACCAATGACCGTCAGGGATACCTGGATGTATATGACGGCCCCTGTGCATTCCACGAATATCGTCGTTGAACCATGAATATGATATTCATTCCCTTTGTTTCTGCGATACTACCTTGTCCGAGATATGATCGTAGACACACCGATGTCTTTGTTGTATCTCGTTACCGACGAAGGTTATTAACTCGTCTGTGATATTACATCTCCATGACCTAGTCATAAGCTGCGCAGCTATATAGATGTAATCTCACCGAGTGGGCCCAGAGTATCTTTCCATTACAAGAATGAACAAATCCTGCTCTTGATCCTTACGTCTCGATGCTCTTTCGGGATACCCAAGATGGACACCGTTATTGTCATGCTATATAAGACACAACGTTTGATGCTCTCAAAGCACCCCTACGAAGCATCAATAAGTACGGTCTCACGGTTTAAGGAATAAGCTATCATATTCTTATTTATTGCAAATGACAAACATCGTAATACGATCTTATTGCAATACTTTGCGTATGTCCATCATCTTATTCAACTAATAAGATGACCCCATTGTCAACCGACGTCATTGTCCTTGATCGGGAATCGCGATCAACTGTTGCCCAACGGACTAGTTCATATAGAGGCTTACTAGGGACCTGGTTGTCTATGTATCACACGTGTATTAATAATTCCGATTAATACAGTTATAGCATAATACACAAACCTATTATAAAGAGATAACGCAATAAATACTACTTATTTATTTGCCTCTAGGGCATATCTCCTTCATGCCGTGCCTTCAAACATGAGGGGTATGTAGCGGACGGCAATGTGATTGCTTCCGCCGGCAATTTCTATGGCCATGGCATAATCGGCTAGCCACGAATCCGGCTTAACGAGGCTGTTGTACTTAGGACAATTTTTAGACACTGATGTCATGTCCTTGGGGAACGGCTCTCTGCGGATGGCGTCGCCAAAGCACTTTGGGCCAGAGTATAGCGGCTCCCTTCCTCTTGCTATGTCTTGTAGGCGATGTCTTGCGTCTTTTGGATCTAGTTGTTGTCCGCCTCTGTTGGCGTTTGGCTCGTCCTGCGCTGCCCGGCTTACGTTGTGCCTGGGCCCTTCTGCCGCCTCCTTCCTTTTGCTGCCGATGCTACGCTGCGGAGACCGGCTTCGTCCTCTCCTGGGAGGGTCGTTGCCGGCATCCTTTTTAGGCGGCTGTCCGTTGTCCCGGCTACCGCCATTACCGCTCCTTGGCTGGGTTGGAGGTGGAAGGTCGCCTCTGCTTCCTGTCCGCGAGTTCTCGTCCCGCCTTGGTTTTGGCGGTGGCGTCTTCTTTGGAGGTGGCGTCGCTTTCCTTTTGTCGCCATGGCTACTGGAGCCGGATGGGCCTTCGGGGTCAGCGCTAGGTGCGGCTTTGCACTTTCCTGACTTGGATTCTAGATCTCCCCCACGGGCATCCGCCATGTGGCCATAGGAGTCAGCGCGGGCTTGCTGTTCTAGGGCCTTGCTCACGAAGTGTCTTGCGTTGGCCAGCTTTTCCTCCGCTGTGTAAGTCTTGTCGTCTAAGGTGTCTAGCGCAACAGCAGCGTTAAGGATGGGGGTGCAGAAGACAACATCCCCCCTTCTGTCCACACGCTGTGGTGCTGTGCGCCAGTCAAACCCAAAATCTTGAGCTGTTGTTGTCGCACAAATTGGCGGCTCCTTGTCACGACGGTTTTTTGATGACCTTTTTTCCTCGAAGAGCTGCCGGCTCAGTTTTGCCGACATCTTTTCTTGCTCCTTCTCGATCTTCTTTGCAAGGCTCTCAACATGCTCCTCTCTTCTACGCAGGAAGTCAGAGTGCTTAAGCATATTAAGCCTAAGTTCTTCCACTTCGTCGAGTGGGGTATCTTTGTGCACCGGAGTGTGCATGATTTCCTCTACTTCTTTTATGACGGAGAGCAAATCCGTGGGTTTGCTGCTGCCGCCTTTTTCGAGACCGGTTTTCTTCTTTGCGCGCACCTTGTCGGAACCGTCAATGAGTTGACCGGTAACGGTGTTGCCGGCATCTTCTATCGGTTTATCTTGCATTTCAGAAGCGACAGGGTTGACTCGTGACCGATGACAACCATCATAGCCAGCTTATCAGGCATGTCTGTATCCGCTGTGTTCTCTGAAGGAACCGGATTATCACTGGAAAAGCGGTTTTTGATTTTCTCTTCGAAGAGACTAGCATCATCATCAGAATCAGAATCTACGTTGACTTGAACGGTAGATCTAGATCCGGCATCTGACATCGCATCCTCCTGGAGAGCAGGAAGGATTGACTCAGGATCGTTGTTTTCCGGCTGGGAGTCGGATCCCAGTCCGACAACTCCGACGAAGTGGAAGTCAGATCCGGCCGACTCCTGAGAGAAGGCGGATTCAGATCCATCTTGTCGGTCGACTGCATGGTCGAAGGGTTGGTGGGTGGGGTTGTAGAAACGCGGTAGGCCGTACGCCTCTGGCGTGTACCCGATGAAGACGTCAATCCCTCCGATCGGTACGATTGCGCACCCGATAAGGTAGTCGTCCGCCGGGAGCCAGGAATCATCTGCGTTGACGTAGATGTGGCCGCCATACCTTGTGACGTGGCCGACGATGATCTGCTTGCCCACGCCGCCAAGTGTTCCCGCCTGGAACGTGACGCCAGGAACCTCATCCTCCACGGTGGGCGCCAACTGTCGTAGTATCGGCATAATTGATAGGAGACGGGGGTCCTCTAGCCTACGTATGGATTGTGGGGAAGAAGGTTGGAGTCATCGAGGACGGGATTGGACACGGCGAGTTTACCCAGCTTCAGATCCCGCAGCGGTGGCGAGATCCTACGTGCTGCTATAATTCACTATGAGGCAAATAGCCGTGAACAGGTTACAATGGATGTGATGCGTATTCAGCGTCTGCCCTAAAGGCTTCCTGGCAGCCGGCTTATATAGGCGGCCAGACCTCAGGATACAAGGTAAGTACTTGTCTGGCAAGTAAAAAGAGTCCTAGACCTAGCCGGCTTAGTTGCCGCCTTCCGTCTTGGGCTTGGTGGCTTGATGGGCTTCGGCCTTCCGCCTTCCTTGGACCGTCCGCCTACTTACTTGTACGTCAGCTATCTGTGCCACCCGACAGGCTTCAGCCTTACCACCCTTGGGCCACCCTGGACTAGCCGGATAGATCCATGTTAGAGATAGCCCTAGTTGGTATATCCCCAACAAGGAGGACGAGGTGGAGTAGCACGAGGTGGAGCACGAGGCCCTCTGGTTCCACCCTCCGCTTCCGAGTTGCCCTCAGCTTCTGGCGACACGGAGGAGGATGAGGTGGAGCAGGAGGTCGAGGACGAGGAGGAGCACGAGGTGGAGGACGAGGTGGACCACGAGATGGAGGACGTGGAGGGCGAGATGGAGGAGCTCACGGTTCAGCCGCGCAAGAAGTCTCGTGGTGAAGCGGAGTCCCTAGCGCGGACATGGAGCCTAAGACCGAGGAGGCGAAAACCCTCATTGTTCCACAAGGCGTTGAGTAAGTGTACTATTTTTGTATTTTCGAACTTGTATTTCTTTTTAACATGTGTACTACTCCCTCCATTTCAATTTAGTTTGCGTTCTAGATTTAGTCAAATTCAAACTTTATTAAGTTTGACCAAAAATATTAGAAAAAATATCAACATTTATAAAATCAAATGCATACAATATGAAAATATAAGTTATAATGATTTTGATACTATAAAAAAATTTATTGTAAATGTTAATTTTTTCTCACAATATTTGGTCAAACTTGATAAAGTTTGACTTTGACTAAACCCAGAACGCAAACTAAATTGAAACCGAGGGAGTAATGTTTTGATTATTGTGCAGCAAATGGACATGGGCAGCATCTAAGATTCCCCGCACTCCTGGGAGCTTGCTTGGAAGTTTGATTAGGAGTCATTGGCCAGGCCTGTACCATGTCGGTCCCAACCCCGAGGACAAGAAGTTAGCCCATACATGGGCGGACTATGAGGCTGCCCCTATCGCGGGCTTCCCGTCAGCAGCTGAGGCTGTGATCACCGGATTTTGGGTAAGACATATTTTCAAGTTCCGGTCATAGTTTATAACTCCATGCTAACTCATGACTCAATTTTTTTTATGCATGGTTGAAGAAACATTTTCGGGTGTCGGAAGGGCAAATTGCAAGGGCGGCACAAGTTTTGCGTGCTCATTGCATGAGGTTGACACGACAACAATTCTACAACCAAAGGCTGACATCCTCCAATCAATTCACGTATGAGAAGACTCGCAAGAGGTCCAACAAGGCGGACAATGTCAAGAATGCAATGAAGATGACAAAGGAGGATTACATGTCGGTAAGTAAATTGTCAATGAAATTCTATATTGCTGCTAAGTTGCAATTGCATTATTTCATCTTGAATATCATTTTCAGGTTTTGCCTGACTGGGCCGACCGCAGAGCCGACGCATGGGAGGTAATGGCTACGAAGTGGGTCGGGGGAGACCCCGAATTCGTCGCCTTGAGCCAGCGGAACAAGGCAAACCGAGGCACTGAGGGAACACACAGTGCGGGAAGCCTCAACTTCTACCGCTTTAAGGATAGGATGGTATGTATATGCATGGAGCGACCTGCATTTATTTTCCCCTCATCTTGCTACTTGGTACACATAACATTTCTTTTCGCGATGCAGGACTCCAGTAGTGGAAGGGTAAGCACCGGCTTGCAGTCGTGGCGCAAGATGAAGCAGAAGAAGCAAGATGAGTCAGGGCCTCGGCCCCTCAATAAGCCCGAGTACTACGGCACTGCCGAGCAGGACTTGACAAGTTACTCCGTGACGTTAAAGGCTCTTCGCCCGGAGGTGGAAGACGCGGAGAGCGAGGAGGTCGACCACAGGGCGATGGTCCTCTCGGGGCATGGAAGGCCGCATGGCCGTCATCGCATTCTTCACAATGTGGTCGAGCCTGCCATGAGCTTCACGCAGGCAAAAGCTACCCTCCCAGAAGGCAGCTCCATTGTCCCGTCTCGTCAACAGCCTCGTCGATCCGCTTCCACCGATGTAAGTTTGTCTCATTTTCATCCGCTTACCGACATCCGTTCCTGCATTGCAAAGATATGTTTCAACCTTGATGAGATTTATTATTTTCGAAATTGTGGCATGATCTTGATGCAGCCTACGCTGCTGCATATGAGGAGTTTAAGGACCGCTATGATGAGTGGTGTCAGAGGCATGCGGCCTTCGAATCTATTATATACTAAAAGCAAAATGAGTTAGTTTTTCAAGACATCACGTTAATCCACATCATCAAAACTAATTTTAGTGGTTAGGTCTAAAATAGATAGTTAAGATTAAAAGCATTTAAAGTTACGTAACTTTCTTGACACAACTTATGTTCGTAGAAGAGGCAATTTGTTTGACACGTATGTGATCTCCGGTGGTTTTTTTCTTTTACACGACTCCCGGCCGGGATCGAACGTGGAAATACACCAATAGTTTACGTACTTACGTTTCTCTCTGTAACTGATTAGCTTCTTCTCCTATATTTTTTAACATATCACAAACATATATGTGGAAACGATTGGCCACTGAGTATATTAAATAAATAAAGCTTGCTGGCTAGCTACTAAATAGAACGGGGTGTTTTTAGATGGAAAGATGTGGAAGAATATAAATTATAACCTGATCAATTATGTGTAAATCTATATGGATATCAACGAGTATATACATGGGGAGCAGCGGCTCCGTGTATTAGAACATACAGATTTATAAGAGCCAATATCCTTTATCCGATACAATAACAACCCAACAAACCTGAACATTATCATGAATAACACACTATTCTAAAATGACGAAGCTACACACAGATCGATTGGTTATTTTTTTCACCTTCTAAAGCCTTTATAAGTTGCTTTAGGTGAAAGGAACCAGACAGACTGAAAAGATTACGTGAAAAGTTGAGTTTTAAATAATAGGACCGTAAGATCGACGCATGAACCACGTGCCACCAAATTTATCGAATTCATCCTACCAACGAGGAAAAAAAGATTAGCCATGGGAACTATCGGCTCCGGGTGCAGCCAATACTACTATATATTAAGGCTGGAGATTTTGAAGCTCTCTCGGCGCTCCAAAATTGGGCCGTTTGATCGATATTGGACGGCCCAGATTGCCCAATTCGGGCGATGAACAGTTATGAACAGTACCGCACGCACTTTTGCAATTACCCGCCCGCCGAGGACCTAGGTGCCATTACCATGAACTGCAGGGACTAATTTGTAAAAGGTTCTCCCCCCGCCGCCGCCTTCCTCGCCAGCTGTGGCCGCGCCGCCCCCCTCCCTCTCCCGCGACGCCGGAAGTCGCTAGCGACGCCGCCGCCACGCATCTCTTCGCTCAGATCTAAGCACGTGGCTAGCTCCACCGCCACTCCCTCTCACTTATCGCCTTAGATCAGCCGCCGGGACGCCGCGTGCGTGCCGTAGTCGCCGCCGTCGCGCCCGCTGTCCTCCGCCGCTTCCGCACGCCGCCGGTGCCGCGGATGATGCGGGAGGCGCGCACGGGATGACCAGCATGAGGAGAGGATCAGCGTCGGCGGAGTCATCGTCGCCGCCGCCGAGCGACCATCCTTCTCCTCCACCGTTGTGCCGCCGGAGTCATCGTCGCCTCAACGCATGGATCTTAACCTCCCGATGCCGCAGTGCCGCGTCCTCGCTGGCCTCCTACAGCCATCTCTCCTCCGGCAGCAGGAGGCGGCCACGGGCGCGGAAGTCGTCGACCGCCCATCCAACAGCAGCAGCCGGGAGCGGGCGCGGGCGTCGTCAACCCGTCACCGGCCTCCTCAACCTTCCCTCTAGCAGCGGGTGCCAGAACGCGGGCACGGGCACCGCCTCCGGCCTCCTCCATCTCTCCTCTACCTCGCGAGATGAGCGACGATGCCCAACAGTTTGAGTCGCCGCCATCATTGCACTCGGTGGGCACGAGGCTCCGCCAAAAGCGTACCAGAGGACAGCGCCTAGGTGAGCCTCCTCTCATGCGTCCTTTGCTCATCTCAATTTTCTTCGTTTAATCCACATATCAGTTTTTATTCATAATATTTGCTGCGCAATCTTATCAGAAGTATTTATTGTCTTTTGCATTTTAGAAGTGGAGGAATTTGCGCGTTTTCAGATCTGAGTTATGTACACAAACAAATAAGAACCAATTCAGTTGATCTCGAGATCGAAATAAGTGCTCAGCTTCAAGCCTTCAACGTAAAATTGTGTCAGTAATCAAGCTACTGAAGAAAATATTAGTTGAGCTAAATTGGGATTACGATACGTTCTTAGCCCTGTTGTTCGTATTTCTTCTTTATATTGTGGTGGACATAAATTTGTTGATGGTTCAACTTTATATTTTCCGTGTTAAAACTTCAAACGAAGACTGATATCTAGAAGCTACTTTTATTTTATATGCATTTAGAAGTGGAGGAATTTGTGTGTTTTCAGTTGAATTTTATATACAGGCAGACATGCAAGGATAGCAGATATATATTACTAGCTAACTTTATAAGAGCATAATATTGAAGACTACTGTTGTAAAAGCTTGCTGTTTCTTATGCCAAGGAACCTGATGAGGTAATTTCGTTTTAATATTAACTGTTGTTCTCTGAGATACCTGAGTGTGTAGTTAACATGCTGTGTTCTCTAAGCGGCAACACACCTTCCATCACCAGGTGATTTACTTCCTTACCGTAAAAAACTGTCCTTTAAAATGCTAGCTGCTTACCAAATTCTTTGTAGCATATTGTATTTATTGTTTTCCAGTCTCATTTTTTCTTAGCTGCTCAAATTTGGTAATCGTTATCAGAGAAAAAAATAGTCTCATTCTTTGCAACATGGTCTAATATTTTATTACCTTAATAGTGAATTATATTAAGAGTATTGAGGGGGTTAGAAGTCATACAGCTAAGACATCAGGTTACTGTTTTTTTATGTACACATTTTTATAGGTATTGATTGATTGTGACTCCGTCTGCATCTTTAGAAAAAAAGGAGTTGAACTGGGTATCTACAAACTGAACGTGCATTTGATTCTCTAGCTTATCTTGAAAAAACATCTAGCACATCCACGATGTTGCCAACAGAAGCAAGCCGCGCTGCTTGGTTAGCACTAACATTGATAGCAGTTATAAGACACTCTTCATTTTTTGCCCATCTAGAGAACCAGTTCAGCTTCGCTATTCTTATGCAGAAAAACTTACTGTTAAATACATAGTTCATAATTTCCAGGGCTGACATAGCTTAAGGCTCAATGATGTTTGTCTCTGATAGCTGAAACAAGAGATGCCATCGTGAAATTTAAGTCGACATAGGGTTATACCACGACGACAACAACTACAAGCTCGCCTACGTGGGTTGCTTTCCAAGGTAATCCCCTCACGTTCTTCCTGGGTTTGCTTTCTTCCCACAACTGATCTTCTCCTCTTTCCAGTGATCGATTAGGAGATATGGAAGACACTACTTTATGCTGTCAAAACGTACTATATTTATAAACAGAGGAAGTAGCTTGGGATAATGCGGGTTATACAGGAATAGCATTATGGTAGTGCTTGAATTGATTGGAACTTCAAGCTAATGATTCATGTGCGTACTATGCATCAGTACATGTTGCATTTGCCAATTAGATATTCGAGATTGAATTTGTGCTGGTTAGTTGTTATAAACATTTGGTAATAGGGTAGTTAGCTTTACAATGGTATCTTTAAATAAGTTTGGATCTATCTGAGTGTATTGGTGAGTATATTTGAGAAATCATCTAGCTTCTTTCATGTACTCTGATGCGCTTCCTTTAGAATCATATGCAATATATGTGACTTCAAAACATTAAACATCCTGTTTGGTCTAGAAGAAACACTTTGATTCTGCAACTTTCTACTCTTATCTGCATGCCAGTACGTCCATCGTGTTCCTTTGGTTATGTTTACTATTTATTCAAGCGTTGAGGACAAACAACCTGTTTGGTCTAGAAGAAACAACCTAACAGAGAAGATACTCACGTTCTTCTGGTCATGGATTTTTTTTGGTTTCTATAGCTGACTGAATTCGATTTATTAGTCAGATTCTACTAACTTTGTGTCTGCCTAACAAGTGTTCGTTGTTATCCTATAAAAACAAATCAGTGTTTTTTCAGATTAATCATTTTGTTCGTTTTTGCTTGAGTAATTTATTTATCTGATCAATTCATCTAAATAAGATGGTCCGTCTTCTTCTTACTGATTAACTCATAATTCTGATGACTTCAGAGTCTTGCCAGTTAATTTCAGCTAGAATACCGGTGCTTATGTTCTGATGCTTGCATATGTGTTGTGTGCTTCAGATGTGGAGTAATGTTGGATGCAGCAGGTGCTTTGAGACGGCAGGCCTCACTACATCATATTTAGCCTGGGGAGCGATACGGGGATATGGCAGGTTTTGTGGCCTGTGAGATTTCTAGACGTAAAGTATACACGGTAAAACACATGGCTTCAGATATGCTTGCATAACCTTGCATTGGGATCATCTTTTACTTTCTCAAGGGTGATTTGCAAATCTTATTGAAGTTATGGCAGGTGTTGCAGCTCTGACAGAACTGGAGAAGTAAGAGTTAGCTATATTCATCGATACGTTTGTCCAAGTCCAATGCCCTATATTTTTGTCCATGTTTGTACAATCCTAATTAGCTCAATTCAAATTATTTTATCTGCTAGGAGATTCACTAACGAATTTTGCAAAGCAAGATCTTCATTATGTGAGGATTCTTAGAACTAATTTCTCCGTGTACAGCTAAGTTTTGTGTCTTTGCTATGAGAATGAAATCAAGATATAGTAAAAATGTGCATTTACTTTTCAAATTATTTATGTCCCTATTCTGTGATATAAATCATATGCTTTTCGTTAATATGTGACTGAATCTGACGTGTTTTTGAACATCAAACATGAGTGAAGTTTATTCTCCATATTTTCTGTTTATTACACCATGCTTATGAGTGAACTAAATGGCTTTCCCTCACTATTATGTTATTCCAATTTCATTTACTATTTTGGTCTGTGTTGTTGTATCTCCTAAGTTTTTCGAATACATCCATGCATTACCATTTTGGTTAATTCCTTTCTACGAAGATGATTTTGTTCTAATATCAGATTAAGTGTTGTTGTGCATGTTTCAGCTCTTCTTATGGTAACAGAGTAGGTTTAAAAAAAACATAGTAGTTTTTGGAATTGATTAGCAGAATTGGCATCTAGGTATGGATCTTTGTTCCATACCAGACACACCTCCATGGTATTATACTTGGCTTTCTTTGGAGTCACTATGATGCTAAGTTAGCAGATGATATGTTATAACTCGATATCTGTATTTTCATTAGTGCTTGATAAAGCCACCAGTCAAGGAAAGGAACCAGTTGACCTCATTCTCCATAGTGATGTACACGCAGTTTTGCTTGCTGGATTTGATCAACAAGTAGGCCTCCTTATAATTTCATTATACATTGCATATGATATGAAGTTTATAAATTCGACAAAACCAATGTGACAATTTTTCATTATATCAATTATTGCTATTTGAGGATATAGACATGACAGAGGACCAAGAAAGAAATGTGAGCAAGAACGGAAGCTTCAAGAGAAGTTGGAGGAGGAAACCCATCTTGATGAAGCCGCTGTCTTCACAACGACCGCTGACCAACCATGTTAATTAAATTAGCAACATATTTTCACTTTGCACCATTTTGTAAAAGTAGTACTTACAGATATGTGATGACACCAGCAAAGCATCTCCGTTTTTCAGAAAACGGATGGCACCCCAACAAATGTAGATCCTAATAATCTATGTATCTGCTCATGTGTTTATGTACAGCTACTTATTAGCTAATGCCAAGAATAAACGCGTTGCTGAGTTCAAACTCTCCAACAATTTTTCATAACATATAGTTTCATTCTAAAACAAAAAAACAGAAGAAACTTACATCAAATTCGTCACTAAGGGCGCGGCGTGTCGCCGCGCCGATTACAACTAGTATCCTTATTAGATACAACCCCGGTCCAACCACTAAAATATTTTCATGCATAACACACTTGGTAAAATTGATTGGCTATTTCCGAACCTCCTAGAGCCTTATAATAAGCTGGAGGTGAAGGAACAAGACATATCTTAAAATGTGTACTTTTCATGAATAATTTAATTTTGGGTAAGAAGAAGTGTCACCGTATACGACCTTATAAAATGGAATAAGCAGGGAGCATAGATTATAATCTATAATGTAGTGACGAAAGGTGAACTTATTTGACTTGGTAATTGGATTTGAGTTTGACGATACATTTATTGATAATTTGTTGGTACAATATCCGCATTATACATGTGCTTGCATCAGAAGTTTCAACATAAATTGGATTGTTACGACGAACTACCGTAGATTACATATCAATGCTAATGTGTCATTATAAATAGTGTCAGACAAAGTGCATGCTATCTTTTATTAAAGTTTAACCGTAGGTTTTTAGATCTGAGTTTTAAAATAATTCAGATGATGCGAATTAACGTGATACCACTATAAATAGCTTTAAGTATATAATATATTCACATATACTATTGTTTTCAGTCCACAATAATTTGTGACATTTGCAGTTCTTGGTTATTTTTGACGAGCTAAAATATCTTTGAGAAAAATGAAGAAGATGCCCTCGCATTTGCGAGGGCCACCATGCTAGTTGTATCAAAAGTGGTTCCGTGATGTATGTTTCAACCTTTACCTCTAAACAATATCACAAGTTTGAATCTTTCTTTTTTGCAATGCTTGACCTCTAAACAATCTTGCAGTCGATGACGAAGTTAATGACCACTGGAGAGCGGACCACAGTTGCTATGGAGGAGCCTCCGACGCCGGGTCGTGAACCTCGGTTTCCATGCAAGGACGAGTTTGCTCTTCAACTACTACTCGTCGACCTCGGTAAGTTTGATGCCAACCATTCCTTACCGTTTTCCTTTGCCTTGCAAGTTGCTAACTATTGCTCAAACATGTAGGAAAACCCTGGTGCTTCCGCTGATGCTCCTTATGCCTGGATATGGGGTGGTTCAAGGTCTGAGGCGGATGACGCGATCACGCCGGTACATGGCGGTGGTCCTTCTCCTGGTGCTTCGTCTGCTGCTTCGATTTCTCCCAGTGCTTCACACCTACTTCTGGTGGTTCTACTACTGCTGCGCCAAGGCGTAGATCACCTGCTCTGACCAGGGGAGATTTGGGGTCCACCCCGTCGCCGCAATCATAGGGCTGTGAACATTTGGATATCTATCTATGTGTGTATCTACTTGATGGAGTATGGCTATATGTGATCTTGTTCTATGTGTGTATCTACTTGATGGAGTATGGTTATATGTGATCTTGTTCTATGTGTGTATCTACTTGATGATATATGGTTGTATGTGATCTCGTTTATGTATGCATTGTCATTATTTTACTGATATTTTCTGCTATTTTCTGCACTGCAACGAGCTGGCTGGAAAAAAAATTGCAGAAAAACTGGGATATCTGTGCCGACGCCGTCGGCACAGATTTGTGCTGTGACCAAATGGTCAGAGCTGTGCTGACGGCAATGCCGTCGGCACAGATATCCCAGTTTTCTGCCGGCGTGTTCACAGATCGTGACACGTGGCACGGGCTGTGCCGACGGGATGGCCGTCGGCACAGGGGTCGTCTGCCGTGTCTCCAAACCCGATGCTCCCAACGGGGGAACGACGCCGAGGACATTGACACACGCAGATTCAGCGAATATGATTTCACACGGAGACCTCAACCTAACCTAGAGAGGGCGACATACATTGGTAACGCCTCCAAGGAGGGGAATGCTGCCTATGGGCATCGCCGCCGGCACCACCCACCAAAGACGGGCAAGACTTTCGTCTGTATTGCGACCCACCTCCCGCCGTACCCTCAGGACCTTGGCAACCTGCCCCTGTCCGACCCAAACCGGCCCTCCAAACGACAGCCCGAGGCTAAGCCAACATCATCCCCCCTCCAAATCCAAGTGTTGCGGCCTCCTCCGCCTCCAAATCCAAGCACAAAAAGTCCATCGAGGATCGATGGCGGAGGAGAGCACCAATACGAGGAGCAGGAGGCCGAATACGGAGGCCACCGTGCATATCCAGCGCTAGAGCATGTAGATCGAGCGCCTGTGTCGCCGAGAGGCTCGTCGCCGGCGACAGAGCTGCATTCTTTGATCGAGTGGTTTAGTGGCGTGCTCGTCGCCGAGAAAAGACGGTGAGGCGGGGGAGAAAGGGGACATTGCGGAGAGGTGGGCGAGGAGGTGGGGAGTTGAGAGCGAGAGGGAGCGGTGGGCGGACGTTGACGGCGAGGAGACGTGCGTGAGTGGTGAGAGGACGAGAGCGATTGGTGCGAGGACGTGAGCGGGTGGACTGCGCGAGTGGTGCGCTTGCGGGAAGGTAAAAGGGGAACTCCAAAAAGAATTGTACGTGACAAAGGTTTGCCTACAAATCTAAAACGTCTTATATTTCCAAGCAGAGAGAGTACCTATTAAATGGCTCACACCAAACAGTTCACCTAATTTTTACTCTATGACATGTGGGTACGAACCTTTTATGTCTCACACGATAAGTGAGTGGTGGGTACATCTCCGGTGTAAACTACCAATCTTTTTGTCCACATCCCCATTCTCTTTTTAGTTTTATTCTCGATATTGTATCGGTCATATCTTTTAAACCAAGTGTTCGACTTTTGTTATTTTCATTATATTTGAGTTTGTGGTTGTCGGCCCAGTGGGAACTGGGGTATCGAGGGTCCATTCCCCTCAGGCCTCGCACACGGGCCAGTCAGACGAAACGACTAAGTAGCAGGCATCACCGCCTGGCGAGACCCTCGAGAGGCGATTCCCCTCGAGGGCATGAAGAGGTATCGAGGGCCTCAAGGGATCCCTCGCCTCAGGGGACCCCGCCGAGGCGCCAATTCGCCTGAGGGGAGTCCAACAGGAATCTCCCCTCAGGCCTGAAGGGAAACGTCGCGGCCAAGGAAGCACGGCAGGGCACACGTGACCTCTGCCACGCTCATGCAGTGACGCACGCACCCCCGTCGCTGTCCCTGGCGATAAAGTGGTCAACAAAGCTGCTCCGCCTGCTGCGCAGCTGTGAGGACCTTCTACTCTGACGATAAAGCAGGTGGACGGCGCAACCCTCCAACGGAGATCGTCATCGCGGGCTCCACCTCAGAGACTGCCCGCTCTGCGGGTAGTACCGCGCGGTCGGCCGCCTGTCGGCCACCGCGCCACCTTTATCAACAATGGACCGAGCCCATGGACGAATGAAGCGCGGTGGACTCGTGCTCCGCCCCGCCACTGGCATGTGGGAGCCACCTTGAAGGCCAAGCCGAAGGAGAAGGCCCGAGGCGCCTATAAAAGAGAGAAGACATCCATCGTAGTAAAGGTCGGCCCTTTGCGTGCAAAACACCCTTGTAAACCCTAGCAATACTGGTTAGGTTAGCCTCTGGCTGGAGGAGGAAGAAGATCATCGCTTCCCTCCCCAGGCAAGAATTGCCTCAAGGGGGCTTCGGGCAAGCTCCACTGTACTGTAACCTTCCACATTTAATACAGACAGGCAGGAGTAGCGGTCTTACCTCCTCACGAGGGCCGTGAACCTGGGTAAAGGACGGTGTCTTCCCTGGTCGAGTGTGTGTCTTCTTCGGGTCCGGCGAGCAACGTCGTGGAGCCACTTGAGTTAGACCTCCGCGTTCAATCCCCTTTTGAACTACACCTCAGGAAGTGACTACCCCCGATTCTTGGGAGTCATAACCCGACATTTGGCGCGCCAGGTAGGGGATTGAGGCGCGTCGACAACCTTCGAGTTTGTCTCCGCGCCATGGTGAACACCCGCGCCACCCGCGTCGCCCGCATCAACCGACGTGCGCCCGCAGGGGCACGCGCGCCGCCAGGCGCCGCGACCGCCCGCGCGCGGCGGGCCCGACCCCGCCACGAAGAGCATGTCCCTTCTGGCCCCCACGCGGAGGCACCGGAGCGCGACGTCGAGCACCAGGAGGACGCGCAGTCGTCTCACCCGACGCAGCACCCGAGCGGCTCGGGCCCGGGGAGGACGGACCCTGCGCCCCACACCGCGCTGCTCATGGCGCAGGAGCTGCTCCGCTACCAGCCCACCGCTGAGGCTCACGAGCAGTGGCTCCAACGCCTCAACCACCTCGTCGGCATCGCCACAACGCGTCCCGCACCGTCGCAGTCCAACCTGCGCCCCTCTCTCGCAGGCACGGTCGCGACAAACGCGCCTCCGCCACCTCCGGGACCTGCACCGGCTGCGGCGCAGAGGGCTGCTTCACACGCGTCCTCACCGCACGATTGCCTGATCGTGCAGCGCACCGCGCCCGACGCTCGCGTGGAAATGGAGCTCCAGCGGGACCGCCAGAACAGGCTCGTGGAGGAGATTGGCCAGGCGGGTCAGCAGAACCGCGGCGCTCTTCAGCACGGGGTCGCCACGTACGCCTCAGGCTGCATGGCATTCACCCGTTCTCTGCGTCGCGTGGTCTGGCCCCCAAAGTTCCGGCCAGCTCTCCCCAAGGGCTACGACGGCTCCAGCAACCCCATCGAGTTCCTGCAGCTCTACACCACCTCTATCCAAGCTGCGGGAGGAGATGACAGGGTCATGGCCAACTGGTTCTCCCACGCGCTTCGCGACTCTGCGCTGTCGTGGCTCCTGAACCTCCCTGAGGACTCTGTGAACTCTTGGGAGGAGCTCTGCAAGCAGTTTGTCTCCAACTTCAAGGGGACGTACGAGCGCACCCTCACCCACAACGACCTGCGCGCTGTGGTGCAGAAGAAGGATGAGACGCTCCGCAAGTACATCCAGCGCTTCAGCCAAGTGCGCAACAAGATCCCGAACATCCCTGACACCCAAGTCATCGCTGCCTTCCGCGAGGGCGTCACAAACAGCAGGATGCTCGAGAAGCTGGGCATCCACGACAAGCTCACCTCTGTGGTCAAGCTGTTCGACCTGGCGGACAAGTGCGCCAAGGCTGAAGAAGGACTCCTCTTCGTGAAGATGTCCTCGAGAGGGGACGATCACGCTGAGGGGTCCAAGAGCCAGAAGAAGAAAGAGGCCAAGGAGGAGCCCAAGCGCAAGGCCACCACCGTTCTCGCGGCAGAACCTGACGCAAAGGGCACCCGCACGGACTCCCCCGAGCCTGGAGAGAGAAGAGATGACCACCGCCCTTTCTGCATCTACCACAACAGGCGCGGCCACTCCACGGAGTCCTGCTTCGACCTCAAAAGGTTGAGCAAGGAGCGCGAGCAGGTAGAAGGCAGTGGTAGCCGTGGCCGAGGCCGTGGCTACCGCGGAAGCGGACGCAAGGGCGGCTACCAGAAACCATCTGGAAATCAGGCCAACGCCGCGGCAAAGAACGGCAACCTCCCTGACGAGGAAGATGGCGGCTACCAAGCCCCGAGAGGCGCTATTGCCTGCATCCTCGGGGGGGCGCAGGCGCCGAAGTCGAACAACCAGTTCAAGCAGTTCGCCCGCAAGCTCAACGCCGCCCTCCCAAGCACGGAAATCTCCAGGCCCCTCAAGTGGTCGCAGTACACCATCGCCTTCGACGCTCAGGACCACCCCAAGTCCACCAAGACTGTTGGAACCCTCCCGCTGGTCTGCTCCCCCACCATCGACAACGTGGCTGTCTCCAAGACGCTCATCGATGGCGGAGCAGGCCTGAACGTTATCTCCATAGATACGTTCGAAGCGCTTCAAGTGCCCTACGAGCGGCTCATGCCCTCGAGGCCCTTCACGGGGGTCACCAGCGGCTCGATCGAGCCCCTAGGCCAGGTCAGGCTTGCCGTCACCTTCGGGAGCAAGGAGAATTACCGCACCGAGCACATCGATTTCGATGTCGCACACATCGGCCTGCCGTACAACGCCATCCTCGGCTACCCCGCGCTCGCGAAGTTCATGGCTGTCACGCACCATGCATACAACATGGTCAAGATCCCCGGCAGTGCCGGCACGATCACCATCCGTGGGCATGTCCTGGACGCTACGCGCGCCTCGAGACAGCCTACAAGACCGCCGCCATGGCCTTCCCCGCAGAAGAGGACCTAGAGCCTCCCGAGAGGCCCAGGAAGAAGAAGCAGTTGTTCTCCCAGGAGGCAGCTGCTACCAAGAAGATCTCTCTGAGCTCCAGTAGCTCGGGGGCTGAAGGCTCGGGGGCTAGCGTCACCATTGGCGCCACGCTGCCTCCCAAATAGGAAAGCGCGCTCGTCGCCTTCCTCCAGGCAAACTCTGACATGTTCGCGTGGACACCGTCAGATATGTCTGGTGTACCGAGGGAGGTGATCGAGCACCACTTGGCCGTGTGCCCAAACGCGCGCCCCGTCAAGCAAAAAGCAAGAAAGCAAGCCCCCGAGAAGCAAGCATTCATCGTCAGGGAGGTCGAGAAGCTCAAAGCGGCGAAAGTCGTTCGCGAAGTCGCGCATCCCACGTGGCTCTGCAATGGCGTGGTAGTCCCAAAGCCCGCCGGAGGAGGCCGTCTCTACATCGACTACACTGATGTAAACAAGGCCTGCCCCAAAGACCCTTATCCCATGCCCAGAATCGACCAGATCGTGGACTCCACGGCAGGCTGCGACCTCCTCTGTTTCCTCGATGCCTTCTCTGGTTATCACCAGATTAAGATGGCTAAAGAGGATGAGGAGAAGACGGCTTTCCTCACCCCATGCGGTGTGCATTGCTACGTCTGCATGCCCTTCGGCCTAAAAAATGCCGGAGCCACTTTCCAGAGGTTGATGAGGATAGCCCTTGGCGGGCAAATGGGGCGGAACGCCGAAGCATATGTCGATGACATCGTCGTGAAGTCGCGAGAAGGAAACACTCTCCTCGGAGACCTTGAAGAAACCTTCGCCAGCCTGCGCAAGGTGAACATCAAGCTCAACCCCGCCAAGTGCGTCTTTGGAGTACCTTCAGGAAAATTGCTGGGGTTCCTCGTGTCTCATCGGGGAATAGAGGCGAACCCAGACAAAATCAAGGCCATAGAAGGCATGCAACCTCCACGCAGGCTCAAGGACATGCAACGCCTGGCAGGCTGCATGGCCAGCTTGGGTCGATTCATCTCCAAGTTTGGTGAAAGAGCCCTGCCGTTCTTCAAGATCATGAAAAGAACGGGCACTTTCAAGTGGACCCCTGAAGCTGAAAAAGCATTTGAGTACTTGAAGAAGTACTTGGCCAGCCCACCTGTAATGGTCGCCCCAAGGCTTGGCGAGCACCTGAAGTGTACTTGTCAGCTACTCCACAAACAGCCAGTGCTGTCCTTGTGGTGGAAAGAGAGGAGCCTGTACTTCACAAGAAGAGTGCAACCACTCCAAAGAAAAAGCCTCCTGATAAAGAGCTCGATGAAAGGGCAGTCCTCACAAACCCACCGCCAGGCCCAGAGCCTCAAGAGGGGACCGCCCCAAGTCAACCGCTGCAAGGGGTTCAGGCCAAGGAGTCTAAGGAGCCCCACGAGGCCAACCCCCTCGAGGCTCAGAACAAGCCCCACTAGTAGAAATCTGACATTTAGTACCGGTCCATGAGAACCTTTAGTACCGGTTTTGCAACCGGTACTGCGCAATCGGGACTAAAGCCCCCGTAGCATTAGTACCGGTTGCTTATAGGCCGGTACTAAAAGGGTCTCCACGTGGGCGCGGGACAACGATTTGTGTGGAAAACCTTTAGTACCGGTCGGTGTTACCGTCCGGTACTAAAGGTTTCCAAAAAAATTGATTTTTTTTATTTTCCAGAAAAAAGATTTTTTTTTTAGAATTTCGAAATTTCTAACTTACCAACACAATTAACTAACCCCTAACCCACACAATTTATCACTAACTACACACTTAATCTCAAGTCAAACTATTTAATGTAGTCAAATTTCCCGTTCGGTCACCCATCCTCAAACTACTCCAACCCCAGCACGCTTAACATTTAGGTTCCTTTCAAATTAGATACTAAGAGAGAACTGAGAACTTACTGATATTACTATCATATCAGTCATATTAACCATTCGGTCATGATAATACACTTTTTCATTGCTTGTATTATAAAATTTTAATTAAATAAACAAAAATGATTATATAATAATAATATTGAAATAAATAATGATAAAATAAATATTACTTTATTTTTACCTTTTTCATTAAGTATGAAATAATCCGTACCTTTAAATCCTTAAATCGGAATTTAACAAATAAAATGTCTAAATTGATCAAAAAAATTAGAGGAATCCAAATATGACATCCAAATCATCTTTTGCATTCCAGAAACATCGATAGGCATCGCGACCGTTTTGATCGTTCTTACGAAAAAAATGAAATAAAGTGATAAACACCTCAAAAAAGGAAATCCTTTGGCATGGGGTCGTTATATGTGTACTAATCACCATGAAAAATGATAAACTTGATTTTTAACAAAAATTGTAAAAAAAGTCTTCACAAAAAGGTCTATCATCTATAAACATCTATAAGTTTCAAGTCAAATGATCAAGTTATGGTTATTTCCACGGCATAGTTTGTGATAAAGATCTCATATTTCACAAATAGGTGCATATTGGTATAAGAAACAATCATGCCAACGGGATTCTTGAAATTATTTTCATGAATATCATTTTTCATTTTTTAAGTGCGGAAAATGACTTTTTTTGTGAAGAAAGTACAAAAAATATGATGCAAAACGGCACTCATTTAATTTTCATGGAAACTAGTACACATATGATGGATAATCCACAAGTATTAGGTTTTTCCTTGATTTCTACCTCATTTTGCCTAGTTAAATGAGTTTATGCCGATTATTCGAAAGTAATTCAAATTTGAACTACAACTGTTTGATAGTTTGGTCTGAATCTTTAGGAAAAATCATTTTAAGGTGCACAACTATTGGTTATATCACAGAAACATTGATAATTTTAGAAAATCTTACCTCTTTCGATGAATAGTCATCGCGACCATTTTGATCGTTCTTACGAAAAAATGAAATAAAGTGATAAACACCTCAAAAAAGGAAATCCTTTGGCATGGGGTCCTTATATGTGTACTAGTTGCCATGAAAAATAATAAACTTGATTTTTGACAAAAATTGCAAAAAAAGTCTTCACAAAAAGGTCTACCATCTATAAACATCTATAAGTTTCAAGTCAAATGACCAAGTTATGGTCATTACCACGATATAGTTTGTGATAAAGATCTCATATTCCATAAATAGATTCATATTGGTATAAGAAACAATCATGCCAACGGGATTCTTGAAATTATTTTCATGAATATCATTTTCCATTTTTTAAGAGCGGAAAATGACTTTTTTTGCGAACAAAGTACAAAAAATATGATGCAAAACAGCACCCATTTAATTTTCATGGAAACTAGTACACATATGATGGATAATCCCCAAGTATTAGGTTTTTACTTGATTTCTACCTAATTTCGCCTAGTTAAATGAGTTTATGCCGATTATTCGAAAATAATTCAAATTTGAACTACAACTGTTTGATGGTTTGGTCTGAATCTTTAGCAAAAATCATTTTAAGGTGCACAACTATTGGTTATATCACAGAAACATTGATAATTCTAAAAAATCTTACCTCTTTCGATGAATAGTCATCGCGACCGTTTTGATCGTTCTTACGAAAATATGAAATAAAGTGATAAACACCTCAAAAAAGGAAATCCTTTGGCATGGGGTCCTATATGTGTACTAATCGCTATGAAAAATGATAAACTTGATTTTTGACAAAAATTGTAAAAAAAGTCTTCACAAAAAGGTCTATCATCTATAAACATCTATAAGTTTCAAGTCAAATGATCAAGTTATGGTCATTTCCACGGTATAGTTTGTGATAAAGATATCATATTCCACAAATAGGTGCATATTGGTATAAGCAACAATCATACTGAAGGGATTCTTCAAATTATTTCCATAAATATCATTTTCCATTTTTTAAGTGCGAAAAATGATTTTTTTTGTGAACAAAGTATAAAAAATATGATGCAAAATGACACCCATTTAATTTTCATGGAAACTAGTACACATATGATGGATAATCCCCAAGTATTAGGTTTTTTCTTGATTTCTACCTAATTTCGCCTACTTAAATGAGTTTATGTGGATTTTTTAAAAATAATTCAAAATATGGAATTTATAGGCGAAACCTTTAGTACCGGTTCGTAACACGGACCGGTACTAAAGGTACCACCTTTAGTACCGGCCCGTGTCACGAACCGGTACTAAAGGTTTTGGCTCGGGCCCAGCCTGACGCAAAACCTTTAGTACCGGTTCGTGTTACGAACCGGTACTAAAGGTTCGTCACGGACCGGTACTAATGCTCCCGGCCGAACTAGCCGTTGGGACCGGTACTAATGCCCCATTAGTACCGGCCTCCAACCCGGCCGAGACTAATGCTCTGGACGAAAGGTCCGTTTTCTACTAGTGCCCCTTGAGGCCAACCCCCTCGAGGGCCAAGCTGTGCCACCACAGGCGAAAGACGCCAAGGCAACAGGAACTACCCTCGTCGAGCATCCAGCACTCCTCATCGCCTCAAGAAAGCTGTGACACTACTTCCAGGGGCACCCCATCACGGTGGTCACCTCATTCCCCCTGGAGAAAATCCTGCGCAACCCAAACGCAACGGATCGTGTCGCGGGATGGAACATCGAGCTACATCCATTCAATTTGCGCTTCGATACCACAAGGGTAATCAAAGGAAGAGCGCTGGCTGACTTCGTTGCCGAATGGACTGACCCAACCCCTGACGAGCCCCTGGGAGAAGAGCACGAGCCCTCTGGAGCCGCAATGCCCAGCCATTGGACCATGAAGTTCGACGGAGCTTTCGCTTGTCGCCACGGTGGGGCAGGCGTAGTCTTGATATCACCCAAAGGCGACAAGTGGTATTACGCAGTCCAGCTATGCTTCGGAATCGACAAGATATCCAACAACATCGCCGAGTACGAAGGGCTGCTTGCTGGACTACGCGCCGCAATCGCCCTAGGCGTCAAGCACATACTCATCAAGGGCGACTCCCAGCTGCTCGTCAACTTCTCCAACAAAAGCTACAAGCCTAAGGACGACCACATGGCCGCATACCTTGAAGAGGTCCGTAGGCTTGAGAAGAACTTCAGGGGAATGGAGCTCATGCACATCCCAAGAAAGGAAAACCAAGAGGCTGATGACATCGCCAAGCGCGCATCAAAGAGGCAAGCCCAGCCGCCAGGTGTCTTTGAAGAAAGGCTCGTCAAGGCATCCATAAAGCAGCCCCTAGAGGCCCTGCCCGCAAGCGCAGACGAAGTGCTCCCGCCACCACCCGCAAGCGGAGCTCCAGGCTGCGGGCCCCCTACAGGGGAGCGTCTGTTGCTCACAGCGGTGCTCCAAGAAACAGGATGGATCGACGAGATCAAGGACTACCTCCACAAAGGGATCCTTCCCGAGGAAGATGTTGAAGCGGAGCGAATTGCCCGCCAAGCAAAGTCGTACCAAATCCTCGAAGGAGTTCTCTATCGCAAGCGCCCAAATGGCATCGCGCTCAAATGCGTCCCTCCTGAAGAAGGAAAACTGCTCATCAAGGACATCCACAGCGGAGAATGCGGCCACCATTCGTGCGCCCGCACCCTCGCAGGCAAAGTCTTCAGGAGCGGCTTCTACTGGCCTCAAGCGCTTCAAGATGCAATGGACATCATTCAAGCTTGCGAAGCCTGCCAATTCCACGCCAAGCAAATCCACCAACCAGCGCTGGGGCTACAAACCATTCCGCTCTCGTGGCCGTTTGCGGTCTGGGGGCTGGACATCGTGGGACATTTCCCAACGGCGCAAGGTGGATATCGCTACCTCTTCGTGGCCATTGACAAGTTCACAAAATGGCCTGAAGTGGAGGCGACGCGCACAATCACAGCAGGCGCGGCGGTGAAATTCATCAGAGGCCTGGTCTGCCGCTTCGGAGTGCCTAACCGCATCATCACCGACAATGGCTCACAATTCACCAGTGGTATCTTCAGAGCCTACTGTGAAAAAATGGGCATCAAGCTCTGCTTCGCCTCAGTCGCCCATCCGCAGAGCAACGGACAGGCCGAGCGCGCAAACGCAGAAGTCCTCAAAGGCCTAAAGACCAGGACCTTCGATATCCTCAAGGGCCACGGCAAGGGCTGGATCAACGAGCTACCCTCGGTGCTCTGGTCCATCCGTACCACGCCACCCAAGCCCACCGGGGAAACACCGTTCGCCCTCGTCTATGGAGCCGAAGCAGTCCTCCCCACAGAGATAAAGCATGGATCCCCGCGGGTCCTTGCCTTTAACGAGGACCAGCAAGAGGACCTCCACAACGACGACCTGCTGCTCCTTGAAGGGCTACGACGCCGTGCTGCCCTCCGGGCGGCCAAATACCAGCAGGACCTGAGGCGCTACCACAGCCGCAACGTGCGCTCGCGCACCCTGGAGGCAGGCGATCTCGTCCTCAGGCGAATCCTCTCCAGGGAAGGCCTCCACAAGCTGTCCCCGATGTGGGAAGGTCCCTACAGGGTCACCCACATCGCCAGGCCTGGCGTGGCTCGCCTCGAGATGCAAGACGGTGTCCCCGTCAAGAATCCGTGGAACATCATGCACCTGCGCAAGTTCTACCCGTGATCATTGTCACGTCAGGGCATTTAGCGAAAGAGGCAGCCCAGGGCTCAACCTCCAAGCACCTTTTTGTCCTTCAAGGTTAAAAGCTCAAAGCTTAAACCTCACAAACCTTTGTATCCATGAGGAACAAATTAAAAACGTGATTATTGTCACGCCCGTGATCATTGTCACGTTGAGACTTCAAGCGGAAGAGGCAGCCTACGGCTCAACCTCCAAGCATTTGCGTCTCTAGAGGTTAAAACGCTTACGGCTTAAACCTCCAAAAATAATTTTTGCCCCTTAAGGGAACAAACGCAAAACCGTGGTCATTGCCACGCCCGTGATCATTGTCACGTTGAGACTTCAAGCGGAAGAGGCAGCCTACGGCTCAACCTCCAAGCATTTTCGTCTCCAGGGGTTAAAATGCTCACGGCTTAAACCTCCAAAGAAAACGTGCCTTGTCTCCTAAAGGAACAAGTGCAATCGTGGTCATTGCCACGCCCGTGATCATTGTCACGTCGAGACTTCAAGCGGAAGAGGCAGCCTACGGCTCAACCTCCAAGCATTTTCGTCTCTAGAGGTTAAAATGCTCACGGCTTAAACCTCCAAAAACGTGCCTTGTCTCCTAAAGGAACAAGTGCAACCGTGGTCATTGCCACGCCCGTGATCATTGTCACGTCGATACTCTTAGCAGACGAGGCAGCCTACGGCTCAACCTCCAAGCGTCATAGTCTCTAGAGGTTAAAAGCTAACGGCTTAAACCTCCCCAAAACTTTTGTCTCCTAAAGGAACAAAACGTAAACGTGATCATTGTCACGCCCGTGATCATTGTCACGTCGAGACCACGAGCGGAAGAGGCAGCCCGCGGCTAAACATCCAACCATTCGTGTCTCTAGGGGTTAAAAGCCAATGGCTTAAACCTCCAAGCCTCAAGGGCTTCACTCGAGGGAAAACCCTCCGAGCTCTCAATTAAAACGAGCCACCTCAGGCCGTCGAGAGTCTCCGCCACTAATAGGTGGTCCCCATGCCTCGACATGGAAGGAACATTAACTTGGCAACACCAAGTTTAATGGCTCAATCTCGTTCCTAAGTGAACTAAGCGCCTAGGCGCCGTCTAAAATGTTTTTGGGGGGTTTTATTTACGCATTACTTTGTTGAAGTGTGCGCTTATATCTCTCCTCATGTGTACCTCGCGAGCGGGGGCTGAGTACGGTGCCAGTGCCTCAAATGACACACCAGCAGCACTGCAAAATCCAAGAGTCCAAGCTCTGGCTGGAGGGCGAGACCCCACAAACACGCCATCTCTACAGAGGGCCTTGGTACTTACTCTCCTCGCAAGGAACACCTGAGGGGACCTATAAGCGCGCACGAGCCCCTTGAGCCGTGTTCCAGCGTTTGGGTTCGCCCCTCTAACGTATGCAGGGAAAAATCCGCCCGCAAGCCTGAAGAGGCATCCAGGAGCGACCCCTCAAGTGGGCAACCTCGCCAGGTGAAAAGCCCCCCAGGAGCGACCCCTCAAGTGGGCAACCTCGCCAGGCGAAGAGCCTTCGCAGAGCGAAAACCTCAAGAAGCTAAGTCTCGCACCCACGCTTTAAGAGCGTTTTTCTCTCCCTAGCGCGCGTTTTGCCCCTCAAGCGACTTCGCTTTCCCTTACGCTTCATGGACTACTCGCACGTCTAAGGGGGGCACTTGAGCATCGCGACTCAAGGCTCTTACCTCTCCTAGGCCTAAACTCCCCCCGGCCTTGCGGAGTCATTGCTCCTGCATACCGAAGTGGCGGAGTCATGGCACGAAGAGATGGGACCTACCGACGCAGAGAACAAATAGACATGAAGATGAGTCCAAAGAGACCTCACGGGGGGCAGACAAGCTCGAATTAAAACAGCATTAAAAAGTATATTACAGGCCAAAGGTCTTAAGATGTCTAAAGCACACAGCTGGTGCAGATGCAAGCGCTCGCAGGCGCAATAAAGGATGGCTCAAAGGGAAGCAGCACCGCCTTGGACCTCCTCCGTGGCGCCCTCTTCAGCCTCGGCAGAGCAGGCCTCCTCCTCGCTGTCCTCCGGCGCAGCCTCCGCGCGCCTGAAGCGGTTGCAGAAGGCGTCCACCTGCTCGCGGAGGGAGCATGAGACCCGCTGCGCGTCCTCGCCCTGGGCAGCTTCGGTCACGGAGCAGAGGTCAAAGCTTGGCGTGAGGAGCTTGAGGTTGGTGAAGATATGATCCACCACCACCCACAAGAGCTGCCGACTCTCGTCCTCGATCATCTCCCGAAGCTCGGCGACGGGACCCTCGAGCGCTGCGAAGAGCTGGTCGAAGTAGACCAGGTACATGGCAGCATCGCCGCGGCCCCGGGCGTCAGAGTGCGGCGCGTCGGCTCCAAGCTGCGCGGCAAGCTCGTTGCCGCGAGCAACCAACGCCTCGAACATGCGTTCGCGCTGCCTCGAGAGCGCGCGAGCCGCATTGGCAGATTCCGAGGCCTCCGCCGCCCGCTCCATCGCCGGCGCCACCTGCTCCTCCACATCCTTGGCCAAGGAGTTGAGGTTGTGGACAGCCTCGGTGCGAGCCTCCTCCGCTCGGCGGCGGCAATCCTTAGCGCGAGTGAGGCGAGCCTCCAGCTTGGAGTTAGCTTTCTCAAGCTCGGCGATCCTCCGAGCGTCCGCGGCATGCTTGGGCTTGAAGCGGTCCTCCTGCGACTGGGCCAGGTCGCGGTATTTCTGAGAAGTGGACTTACGAAACTGCTTCTCGCGCTCCGCGAGGGCGTCCTCGGTCTCTTTCTTCTCCTCGGCGAAACGCCGCTCGAAGCGCTCGTAAGCTACCTTCTGGGCGGCGACGTTTTCGTCGTACCTCAGGGTCGCCTTGGCCAACTCGCCCTCTCGCTCCTCGAGGGCCTCGTGCTGAGCAACCAGGTCCTTCTCCGCCTGGAGGCGCTGCTCCTCGCGCTGCTGCAGCTCCTCTTCCTTGAGGACCAGCTGCCGCTCACGCTCGGCAAAGACCTTGCGGTCCTCCTCCAGAGCAGCCGATGCGGCCTGGTGGGCAGAGAGCAGCTGGGCCTCCAGCTGGCTCAGCTCATGGCGTTTCTGCGCCAGCGAGCCCTCCATCGCCTCGCGCTCTGCCCTGACCTCACGCAGGAGCTCCGCCGCAGCGTCGCGTTCCGCCTGGAGGGGGTCGAGCAACTCTGCAGCGTCGCGGATGGCCCCCTCGCGGATCTCCTTGGCGAAGCTGATGGCCTCCTCGCGCGCGGCCTGCAGCGCCAAATCTTCCAGCCGGCGTGCCTCGACCGCCGCCTGGAAGGACGCCCATGACTTCGCCAGCTCCTCCTGCTGCCGAGCGAGCCATATGTCGCCAAGGGCGAGGTGCGCCTCCAAGCCCTCCAGGGACTCCCTCACAAGGCCGAAGGCAACCTCGCGGCGCCCCGCGCTCCAGTCCCAGCCGCGGAGCACCAGGTCTTGGCTCGTAGAGGGCCTGGCCTCGGCGTCGAGTCCCGCGGGTCCGGCCTCGGGGAGGACTCGGGGGCTAGCCTGAGCCCCGCCTGAGCCCGCGCCCGCGCCCCCTTCAGGCCCTGCAGCCGCGAGGCGCTCCTCGCCTCCAGCTTGGCGGGGAGGAGAGGAGGAATCGCCCCCGGCAGACGCGCCCGCGCCTGCCGGTGCCTCGCATGTCTCCGTCACGGGCTGTGCAGGAGCAGTGGGCGCAGGCGACGAAGCAGGCGCACTCGGATGCGTCGACGCGCACGGCGGCGTTGGTTCGCGCGGCGGAGTGGCCTCGCGCGGAGGCGTAGCCGCACGAGGAGGAGTGGTAGCGCGTGGCGGCACGGAAGTTCTCTCCTCCGAGCCCTCCACCACCAGAGGCTCGCGGGGCGCTACCGGTGCATCTGGGCCTACGGCGCCCTCCTCCACCTGAGGCCCTGCCGCCCCCGCGAGGGGCACAGCCGCATCCACTTGAGGCGCCTCCTCAAGGGGGATCGCTGGGGCTGCCTCCACAGGCCTCGCGGCCTCGTCAGCCACGGCCCCTGCCGTGGCGCTCTTCACCTCGGACGCCTTGCGGAGCCGGCGGCGCTTCGCAGGCGCAAGACCGCTGGCAAGGGCCCAAGAAAAGACTTCAGTAAAAGGCGAAGTAAAAAAGAAAGCAAAATGCAAACGATCCAACGTCATATGAACTCACCCGGGAGGGGAAGCGCCAGCGTCGACCCACGCCAGGCCTGGCGAGCGCCATGAGGGGAAGGGCTTGGAAGCAGGCCTCGCGGGGGGCGCCTCCGCTTTCCTCTTGGAAGGGACGTCAGACGGCCTCGCCCCCAAGTGGTCCACGGCGACCTTGGAGCGAGGCCCGCACCTTCCTGGAGAGGCCTCCGCGCCCGAGGCCTCCCCTTCCTCAGCTTCCTCATCCACGAGGCGCGAGGGCGCCACCACGAAGGCGTTTTCGTCGCCAGACGAGATATCGCAAATCTCGTCAGTAAATGGCCTAGCTCTCGAAGAGGAAACCTCCCCAGCTGTGGCTTCCTCCTCACCTAGGCCAGCTCCTGAAGCCGAGGGAGAGTCGGCCCCCTCCGCTCCCCGCGTGACCGGCATCGGCACCTCGGAGTCCGCCCGGCCTGTTGGGGTGAACGGAGGCATCCCCTCCAGAAGGGCCATGCGCTCCGTTAGGTTTTACTGGTGAAGGGGCCGGAGCGCCGCGCGGAGCTCATCCACGGGAAGCACCGAGGGGTTGACGAAGAGCGCGGAGAGGACGTTGTCGACGGCGTCCTTGTCGTTGTCCTCGACGTGGAGCCGCATCTTGTCGTTCGGCCCCGAGTACATCCACATGGGGACCGAGTGAGCTTGGAGGGGCGCGATGCAGCGCGTCACGAAGTCCGCCACGATCATCTGCCCCGTGAGGCCCTCCTCGCGAAGGAAGCTCAGGCGCCCCATCAGGCTCACATTCTTGGCGCCGTCGAAGGCGGCCTTGCCCCAATGGGAGTTCTTCACCGGGGGCTCGTCGGGGACCTCGAGGAAGGCGCAGGGACGCTCCACCCCGACGAAAAACCACTTCTGGCGGAAGTCGTCTACCTTCTTCGTCACGGAAGTGATGGCCTTGCCCTCGCTCCAGGACATGGGAATGTACACGCCCCCCATGCCGTCGACGATGCGGAACGAGACGCACCCGGAGCGCTCGTTCTTCGCCGTGTTCCGGAGCGCGTAGAAGCACCGGAACAGCCCCACCGTGGGCTTCAGGCCCAGGTACGCCTCGCAGAGATAGGCGAAGACGGCGAGGATGAGGACGGAGTTGGGGTGCAGGTGCAGCAGTTGCACCTGGTAGAACGCCAGGACCGCCTCCAGGAACGGCGAGAAGGGCGGCACCAGTCCCGCGGCCAGGCAGTGCTGGAAGATCGGGAAGAACCCTCGCGGGCGCTTCCCGTGCGCCGCGGGCTTCAGGGCGGTGGCGCCGTGCTCGTTCGTCCGGTCAGCCACCAGGTATCGGACCTTGGAGAGCGCCTTCTCGTTAACGCGCACGCCGAGCAGCACCGCGCCCATCACGGTCTCCGCGGCTTCCGCCTGGGAGGAAGACCCCGCGGCGGCCTTGCCCTTGCTCTTGAGAGGACTCATCGTCACGGGCACGGAGGTTGGAAGGAGTTGGAGAACAGAAACTCGCAGGAGAGAGCGGAGGCAGAGAGCTCTGTAGAGCGGAAATTTCTGCGAAGAATTGGAAACGGTAACGGCTCCCTGCCGCTGCGCTCGGGCTTTATGTCCCCTCCAGGAGCAGTTACCGGGGCGTGGTGGGACCCTCCACGACTCACGCCCCAGATCGTGCAAGACCGTTAATCGTCCAAGTGCCGCGTGACTCGGGCCGGCTGGGCACTAAGGGCCCACGACGCTTCGCCTAAGCCCATGGGTTCAGTCGTGCCCATCGTGGGCCCGGGGGCTACTGTCGGCCCAGTGGGAACTGGGGTATCGAGGGCCCATTCCCCCCAGGCCTCGCACACGGGCCAGTCAGACGAAACGACTAAGGACCAGGCATCACCGCCTGGCGAGATCCTCGAGAGGCGATTCCCCTCGAGGGCCTGAAGAGGTATCGAGGGCCTCAAGGGATCCCTCGCCTCAGGGGACCCCCCCGAGGCGCCAATTCGCCTGAGGGGAGTCCAACAGGAATCTCCCCTCAGGCCTGAAGGGAAACGTCGCGGCCAAGGAAGCACGGCAGGGCACACGTGACCTCTGCCACGCTCATGCAGTGACGCACGCACCCCCGTCGCTGTCCCTGGCGATAAAGTGGTCAACAAAGCTGCTCCGCCTGCTGCGCAGCTATGAGGACCTTCTACTCTGACGATAAAGCAGGTGGACGGCGCAACCCTCCAACGGAGATCGTCATCGCGGGCTCCACCTCAGAGACTGCCCGCTCTGCGGGTAGTACCGCGCGGTCGGCCGCCTGTCGGCCACCGCGCCACCTTTATCAACAATGGACCGAGCCCATGGACGAATGAAGCGCGGTGGACTCGTGCTCCGCCCCGCCACTGGCATGTGGGAGCCACCTTGAAGGCCAAGCTAAAGGAGAAGGCCCGAGGCGCCTATAAAAGAGAGAAAACATCCATCGTAGCAAAGGTCGGCCCTTTGCGTGCAAAACACCCTTGTAAACCCTAGCAATACTGGTTAGGTTAGCCTCTGGCTGGAGGAGGAAGAAGATCATCGCTTCCCTCCCCAGGCAAGAATTGCCTCAAGGGGGCTTCGGGCAAGCTCCACTGTACTGTAACCTTCCACATTTAATACAGACAGGCAGGAGTAGCGGTCTTACCTCCTCACGAGGGCCGTGAACCTGGGTAAAGGACGGTGTCTTCCCTGGTCGAGTGTGTGTCTTCTTCGGGTCCGGCGAGCAACGTCGCGGAGCCACTTGAGGGTTTAGACCTCCGCGTTCAATCCCCTTTCGAACTACACCTCAGGAAGTGACTACCCCCGATTCTTGGGAGTCATAACCCGACAGTGGTCACGAGATTTTCAAAACAAGATCACATATTTAAAAAAAAACTTCAAATGTGAAATTATATTGAATCTAAAATGGAATTATAACAGAACCTCATTAGTGTTTTTGTGCAAAATATATAATTCACATATGTTTTTGGTACATCGAGATATGATTTATTTGCTAGTATAATATTGGTTTCATGCAAATTTCGTTAATTTTATTGCGACGCCATATATAATTCATCAAGGTTCACGGATACCAAGAGTTTTATGTCATTTTGTGCACATGCAGAGATTTTTGTATTGTTTCTTAACACACCTTTTAATTCGAATATATTCCAAAGAATATGAAATGATAATGAAACTTGTAGAAATTTTTAAGGAACCGTGTTCATACCTTTTTAAAAAAACTTTACTACCTGTAGTTCATTGTTTAGGCATGACGGGAGAGTAGAAACGGGTTAGGTGTATTGTACTGGTTGGCCACGCGATGAGCGAGACCGGGAAGCAGGTTAGCCATGCCATGCAGCACAGTGTCTCATGCATAATAAATACTATGCTCTTGCTCCTAGGTAGAAATTTCACCGACAATTCTTTTTGGAGCTCATCCCGAGAGAGAGAGAGAGAGAGGGAGGGAGGGAGGGAGGGAGGGAGGGAGGATGGATGGAGCTCGCGCCTGCCGCAGGTAATTAGCGTTGTTCGCCGGTTACGTACTAACCATGCAAGTTGATGCATTTTGCACGCATGTGCAGGCAGTACAGGTGGATGCTCGTGGCGGCGCTGTGCCTGTGCGTGCCGTTCGCCAGAGGGAATCTGGACGGTGCCGTGCTGAACGTGCTCTCGGCCGACTACGACGCGTTCTACGCCGAAGCAGCCGACATGGCCAACTTCGGGCCGCTGTACAGGGAGCACTCTGTCACCGCGCCGCTGAGCCACGACCCGAAAAAACACAACCAGAAGGTGACGCCACCGGCAGCATGGCTGAACCTGACAATCATCGGCGAGAAGAACTTCAGATCAAAAATGCTCTTGAGGAGTGACAACCTTTACTACTTAGCTAGTATGAATAGATTAGAAAAGCTTTTTTTTCTTAAAGGGTGGGCCGGCAATTTTGTGGGCCAGGGAGGGACGGAGGTAGGGTTCACTGAAACTTATAAGGGGCTGATGGGTGACCAAGGAAAACAAGCGCTAAAAGATCTTCCCCTGGGCCGGGAAGCCGCCAAAAGGGCCGCCTGGGTGATGTCCGAGTACGGGATCGACGACAAGATCAAGGAGGAGGATTAGCTTCTCACAGTTAAAAGGATCCACATTGCGATTTTTTTTTTTGAGGAAAGGATCCGATTTTTTTTTTGTTGAAAGGATCCACATTGCGAGTACATCAGAAAATACAAAGGAAAAAGCAGTACACGCAGAAGAACAAACCACCGAAGCTCAGCACAACATCAGTGCAAAGAAACCAGCCCGCTGAACCGCCGCCACGCTTGACGCCAAGCTCCGTCGCCGCAACGCCGGAGAGGAAGGCGCTAGGCCGCCGCCGCTGCCGGAAAAGGAGCACCCCACTCATGTAGAGACCGCATAAGCCGCCCGCCGCAAGCGACGGAACCGAAGCTCGTTGAAAGCACACGGCAATGGCGCCACCTCCCCGGAACCACCCCACGAACCAAACAAACCTGCACTGAGCACGAAGACGGCTTGCCGGAGTCCACGCCAAGAGCACGCCTTGCTCGCACCTTCTCCCCTCGCCACCACGGCCGGCCGGAGATGGAGGAGACCAACATGTTGAAGCAGAGCACAGAGGCGGAAGAGCACCTCCCCACGCCACCAAGGCTAGCAGGAGGAGTCTGACCACCGCGCCAAAGAGCAGCGAAGA
Source organism: Poa annua (assembly GCA_026929855.1). Taxonomy (NCBI): domain Eukaryota; kingdom Viridiplantae; phylum Streptophyta; class Magnoliopsida; order Poales; family Poaceae; genus Poa; species Poa annua. Next base: position 3,124,918 of record CM049436.1, read on the forward strand.
CCTCCGAGATCCTGGAGAAGCTTCTCCTGTACAAGCTCCATGTCCTCGCGACGACGCCGGAGAGCACGTCGCCGTGCCGGCGAGGACCAAGCACAAAATCCACGCCATGGAGGTCGCCGCCGAACCGACCGCCATGAAGGACAGAAAGCTCACAAATCCACCACCGGCCGCCACCAAGCAAGCCACCAGCTGCAGACCAGGAGCACCTTTATTCGCCACCGCCGCCACCGTCGAAACCGAAGCGCCGGACAGCCGAAACCCTAACCTCACCGCCTACCAGGAGCGGCAGGAAACTACAGCAGCAAGCTCGCCAGCTTCAACGCAGACGTCGTCGCCGAAAAGGGGAACCGAGCTTGAGCAGACCACGCCAACGCGACGTCGCCGTTCCCCTCCTCGCGACGCCACCCAGCACCCAACTCCACCCCTATTTACACGCAAGGCATAAAACATGAGGCAAAGCCACTTTACAACCAGGACCTCAAGGAAACACAAAATTACAAAGAAGTCCAGGAAAAGTGCACCAAGCACCCTAAGCCACCGCTGAAGATCACAATCGGATCCAGAGCTTTGCCCAAAGCTCCTAGGCGACGGCGGAGACGCCGTACCACAGCACACTGGGAAGAAGACGCCACCTCCTGTCGAAGAAGGCTGCAAGAACCATCCGCCGCTCCGCGCCGGAATCTGGAGTCCATGAACGAGCACAGCCACGACGCCGTCTTCCCGCATCCACCCGACAACCAGCCGCCGCGCCGTCGCCTAGGACCACCACCACCAGCCGCACCCCAGCCTCTCCAGCCACTACATCCCGAGCCACCATGGCCAGCCGAAGCAGGAGCATCGAAGAAGCCGACCACCAGAGCCACCTGCACCAAAAGCGAGACAACGCTCGCCACCAGCTCCTTCCCTCGCCGCCACGGCCGGCCAGAGGAGCACGGAGGAAAGGACGCGCTCGACGAAGAACCTCCACGACCTCGCCGGTGACGAAGCCAGGGCGGGAAGAGGGGGAGGACAGGCCCGAAGCAAACGCCACCGACACCGCCATCGGGGACGCCACCGGGAACCACACACACCTAACTACTACCTACCTACTAACCTACCCGCACGGCCGGAGCCGAGGCTCCCCCCACCTCGCGGCGTCGAGAACGGCGGCCGGAAGACCCCGCGGTCGCCTCTTTTTCGCCTCGGGGTACTGTAGTGGGAGAGAGGGGGGTGGGGTGGGGGTAACTTCAGTTCAATCTTAATGTATTGTGTTATAGTCCACGAATCCAAGATTTATGTTAATGCATGGATCCAAACAAATTCATGTCTGTCCTAAATGATTCAGAATAGTGGATCAAGGAAAAAATTGTTTGTTGGTGACTGATATTTGCCATGATGGATACATTTGTGAGAAACTTCTGTAATACAATTCAGTTTTTCTGATATGTAATTTCGATAGAAATTTATTTCATAGTACATGATGGAATTTTTTTCTGAGATGGATTGTTAATGCATAAGCATTTTCAGGATATATATATATATATATAGGTTAAATGCTTTCTACTCCCGGGTGTAACTACACCCACGTCTCATATACCACCATACGGAAGTATTTTTCATACTTTATTGGTTTGAGTATGTTCATATACTATATCTAAGATACCCCAAAACAAGTTTCATAAAAAAGTTGCAACTGTCCTAATATTTTACACTATATACTCAAAATATCGATATATGTGCATATAAAATAGAAGTATGTAGAAATTTTCTACATACTACATAAAAAGAAGTATCTATAGTACTAAAATAGCATTATATACTCCATACTACATGTTACATACCTCTCGGTATGATAGATACTCCATACATGTGTGAAACACACGTGGGTGTAGTTACACCCGGGAGTAGTATGAATATGTCCTATATATATATATATATATATATATATATATATATATATATATATATATATATATATATATATATATATATATATATATTTACATCAACATTTTCTGGATGTACGCGTTCGAAAGTATTTTTTTTGTTCCCAACTATGTAAAGTTTCCGAGGGTATTTTTGGCATGCACTAGTAGAGGTTAATGAGGGGAGGGAATCTTCTGCGGAGATTACTCATTTCATGGAGTCAAACAACTTTCGGTGGGCCCGACTCTAGCACGGATCTCCAACAAAGATGGACGGCTATGGTGATGGGTGGGTGTGCTCCTAGTAGTGGAATCGCTGCGTTGGAGTTTTTCCCCTTTCTGCGTTAACGGGCGCGAGGTCTGCCGCCTTACCTCGCCGGTCACGATCAACTGGCTGTGTCTTCTTCCTCCTTCCTTCTTTCCCCATCCCGGCTTGCCCGTGTCGAAAGAAGAACACGACTTCTCTCCGCTCAAAGGACCCACGGGCGACCCCTCCCCCTTTTGGGAGACGAGCCCCGTCGCCGCCACGGCAACACCGACGACGACGATGACAGAGATAGGCTGGGGGCGTGGCCGACGGCTAGGGTTTCGGGGGTCTCCCAGGTCGCCGGTGCTGAGCGACACGGGAGCCTTTTTTTAAAATCAATAACACTATATTAAGCAAGAAAGCCGCCTCAAAAAACCTTTCAGCCCTTTAGACACCTGCTAAGAAAAAAGTGCATCAGAAACTTGCTGCTTCAGACAAAAAATGATACATCATTTATTACATCAGAAGCAATAAAACTCGGGGGATCCGAGTCCCAAAAGATTGAGGAATTTGAATCAAAAACATGCCTAGCTAACTTGTGCCCCACTGAATTTGCTTCACGTCGACAGTGTTGTACTGAGATCGATCCAATCCGGTGAGCTCTTATGAAACAGTCAGTTAATATCGCAGAATAGGGGCTCCAAATCTCAACTTCTCCATTGTATGCTTGGCAAAGCTCAACGAATCAGTTTTAAACTTTTAATGATCACAGGTGCACAGCCAATTTGCTCAATAAGCATTAGTCCTCTCTGCAACATCCAGCAGATGATTTAGGGGCCAAGCCGCACTAGCGACGCCCGCAAGTGGTGGAACTAGCTCCCGTTGACCCCAGGCCGATCCCGCCAGGGCCCTCGCCGTAGACCTCCTCGTCCACTACGGCCACTCCTGCCTCGTGCTCGTCACCTCTTCCCTGATTCCCTCCTCCCCGTGCTCTATGTCGCCAAGATCCGCATCGACGTGCACCGCCTTGACGGCCTCGACGGCATGCCCTGGCCCGTGCGCCCGGCGGCGCGGGACGGTGGCGCGCGGGCACACTCGCCTGAAGGTGAAGGGCGACACGACGGTCCGGTCACGCGAGGTGCGCTCGGAACGTGTCCAGCCAGTGCGCGTGCAAGAGACGCGCGACGTGGTTGGACCGCTACCGGCGGCGCACGGCAACGCAGTGGCGTTCGGTGGTGAGCTGGTGCGGCGGCCGGCGCGGAGCACGAGCGAGTTCGCGCGAACGCCGGAGGTGCACACGCGCTCCAGAGCGCGCTCATCGCTGTGCCGGGTGTCTGCCCATCCTCGAGGCCGCCGATGCGATCTTGAAGCTGCCGACGCGGAGAGCATACTGGTTTCCTCCCGTCGCGCAATGACCGGACATGGTGCTGGCCGACAAGGTCCTGCATAGGCCGTACTTCCGTCTCAGGGTCAAACCGTGCTCGCGCAGGGACGACGCCACCTCTGGTGCCTTCTCCGTCCACGTTGACATGGAGATCGAAGGCTACCGGCGGCGAACGCGTGGAGCTTGGCGGCGGAGACAATTGGTGGATGTAGCCGCTCGGCCGACTGCGCGTGTCCAGGGTGTCAGCGTGGCTCCGGAGGTTGATTTCCATGCCCTGGAACCGGGTGAGCCACCGTCGGCAGAGGTCATGCCGGCGCCGGCCAGGATTGTCTCCGCCGCCGCCAAGCCTTGCCGTTCTATGATCCAATTAGAAATTCATGTCTTGTTTTTTACTTTTAACTTTGCAATCCAATTAGACATGGCTTGCTCTCGCCCGCGCAGTCACCGTGTAGCACACCGCAGCCCGTCCTCGCCGCTTCCTCCGGCGAGGGCGCCTCGCTCACGCCGCTTGCCCCCGCCTTGCCTTCCTCCGGCTCTGTGCCCGTCACCGCCAGGCACTCCTCAACCCACGCTGGCTGCGCTCATTGGCCAAGAAAATCGCTCCCCGCGCATACTCTCTCCGTCCTGGCTGCCCGGCGCCCCTCCTGTTGCCGCGAGCTCCTCGCCGCCCAGACAAGGCCCCCGCGCCTTCAGCCGCATCCCTGCCTGTGCGCCGGTCCCCGTCTTTGTCACCCAGTAGCCCGGTGTGCGCAAGGCGAACCGTGTCGTGGTCGCGGGTGGCGGGCGTTCGTGTTCGCCGGGGTTCCGCTTCCGCCGCGACCTCCAGACAGGTTCCCAACGGCCTGACCTTTCTCTTGTCCGACCGATTCCGTGTAATATGAAGTTGCCGACGGCGTGTTCCGCACCACTGCCGCATCCCCTCAGGTCGCGGCGGCCCTGCTTCGCCGGCGGGCGTTCGTGTTCGCCGGGGCTCTGTTCCGCTTCCGCCGCGACCTCCAGACAGGTTCCTGACGGGCCCCTGCTGACGTGGAGGATCGGCGCGCTGACTTGTCAACATGCCCATTGCAACTTCCGTCTCAGGGTGGTCAAACCGTGGTCGCGCAGGAAAAGCTATAGGCTTCGCGCCGTATCTCACAATCTTTGTCAGCTTACAGTTAGACTTTGGTCTTGTCGTGCCCAAGATCATCACTTTCACACATATTTTGTTCGCGCCGTATTTTTCTAGCATATGGCAATAACCAGACTTCACATTTGTTGCTCGGTCGAACATATTGCCTTTCAATTATAATAACCAAACTTCATAATTTAGATCAGTAGGCCCCTCTAGAAAAATAAGAAGGCTCGTTTTTAGTATTATCATGATTTGCAGAAATGGGTGATTGCATCGAGCAACAGAATAAAAGCAACGTTGAACTTGAAGAGGACCGTGGTGAAGCTCAAGCAGATGTGTTGCTTGATGATCCTGATTTGGGGATGACCTTTCATACTGAGAATGATGTGCGAGACTACTACAAAAATTACGCTAAAGCAAAAGGGTTTGGTGTGGCGTGAAGAAGCTCAAACAGAGATGATGATGGAGAACTAAAGTACCTTACACTTTGTTGCTCTCGTCATGGCAAGTCTACGTCCAACTCAAGAAATATGTTGAAACCAAATCCAACAGCGAAGTTAGGATTTAAATCTAAAGTTAATACTGTTCATGGTACGGAAGGAAAGTTTCATCTTTTGATGGTCATTTTGGATCATAATCATACATACAAGTCCACATAAATCACGGCTGTTTAGATGTAACAAAAGGTTGGACTTCCATACGAGTAAACAAGAATTTCAATTCTTTTGTTGTGGAAGCCGATGGTCATGACAATCTTACCTTTGGTGAGAAAGAGTGTTGCAATTTTGAAGGTTCTTGGATGCGTATGCTTGAGAGGTATAATTGTTGGAGATATGCCCTAGAGATAATAATAATTTAGTTATTATTTATCTCCAAGTTTATTATTAATGTTTATATCTTTATGCAACAACTGTATTGGGTACTTGTATAGCAAATACAACGTATACAAAAGGAAAACCTCCGATACACGTGTAGAGATACGAATAAGTAAAAGTGTTCCTGGTCTTGTCTCTAAGACTAGCCTATCTCGTTGTTTGATGATCATGTTTTTCTGATCATGGACTTTGTATAAGTCATACAACTATAGGAGTTTGTTATCGGAATGATAATAGTACTGAACCGACCCATTGTATGATCTTGCTATGAGACTAATCGTCAACGATGAAGATAGCAATTGTTTAGTTATCGTTAGCTATATTCCTATGCTATGAGAATATCTGGTGACCGCTTATTTGACACTCAAGTTTTGATTGTAACCTAACTTCCGGCCGTAACTGGGGGCTACAAAGGTGGCTTTTGGGCGTGAGCTAGAATAATGTATTGGAACAGAGATTATTCAAGAATGACACTTACTCCTCCAGACGATGGAGAGATACATCCTCTAGGCCATCTCGGTATTATTGTTGTCACCCAATTGTCTGGCCAGACACAGCGTGATTAATCATGGGACAACATAAATACGGAATGAGAAAAGAGAATGATATTGGTACAAGAATTATATGTGTTATGATCAAAGGGTTCGATCACACTAGAGCACATTGTCTCAATCTCGAGATATCATTGGTATCGTGTACGTAAGGGAATTAGCGTAATTGGTAACACACAGGTTCTGTCGTTCACTCATAAACACAAGGGAGCCAGTACGTGTTGGGTTACGTGCATGGAAAACAAAAATTTCGCCACTACAACGTAACAGCCAAGATCTACTATGAAGATACAAGTGACAAGACATGCATATTTGATCTAACTGTAAATCGTTACCGACACCGTTGAAGCGGAAGAGATGTCGATGACGATGTTGACGTTGTCGATGTCGTCGACGTAGTCGTCGTGGCCGACGTGGCTGCCGTAGCCGACGTTGCCGCCGTGGCCGACGTGGTTGACGTAGTCGCCACCGACGTTGATGAAGCTTGTGGAAGAACTCCCTCGGCTAAGCCTAGCCGAGAGAATACGTAGACTCCTTGTGTCCCGCCTTGATCCAACAGAGTGAGATAGAGTCAATTGTTTCTCAACGGATCACTCCTCTGAGTTTCGCACGCATATATCTGATCTAGTCCAGCAGGGCTTCACCGTCCACACTTGAAGCACTCACCGCTGGTGTATATGAAGGTGGAGATCTCAACACATGAGAAGGAGGAGAGAGAGATTAGATATTAGATCTAATCTAATCGGAGAGAGGAACCCTCTAATCCAACTAGAAGAGATCTAACTTGTGTGTCCCCAAATAGGAGGGGGTGGGGGTTTATATAATAGGCCAAGGGGTGGAGGTGCTTGGGCAAGGGGAAAGACCCCTAGCCCAACTCGGTTTGGAAAGGGGAGTTGGAGATGGACTCCAACTCGCCTCCCCCTCCTTTCCTTGATGTGCCGGCCTTGGGGGGGGGGGGGGGGGGGGGAGGAGGAGTCCTCCTTCAACTCCCCTCCCCAACCGCCATACACATGGGCCAAAGGCCCATCGTACTTTGGGGTGAGGGGGGAGACTCCCCCCCTCTGGCGCCTTGGGCCTTGGGGCCCACCCGCCCCATGTAGGGGTGCGGATACCTTGTGGGCCCCATGGGCCCACTTGGTAGTCCCTTGCTGGTGGGCTCCAAAATCCAATTTAATATTTTCCATAATTATTTACTAATTAAATAAATTAATAATTAATTAGTATTTAACTAAATAATATTTTGTCTAATTAATTGTTATTTGAATATTTCCTTTTACAGAATATTCCCTGAATTAATTACTTATCATATAAAACACTTTTACATGATCCGGGACACCTAGTGTCCGCCGATAAAATACTCCGGATAAATATTTCCCTCTTATATAAACCTTCGGAATAAATCCGACTAGTGATAGCAGCTTCTATCACTCCGAGACACCTAGTGTCTGCATAATCCAATCTCTATGATAAAGATATTATCTACCACGCAGAAACCATTCTGGTGATACTCTTTTGGTATCCAGACCAATCATATACACAACAAACTAGACCTGACTTAAGCGTGTTACCCTACAGGTTCGATAACGTGTAGCTATATAGTTAGATGCTTCCATCTAATCACCGGCCAGGGTCAGATACATGGGCTACCTGAATAGCTGCTACACACTCTGTTGAACCTGTTGATTATTATTTCGTCATTCCCATTACTCACGATACGAACTTACCCGAGATAAAGTATTCCCGATATTTCCATGAATCAATCCCTGATTCACTATATCTCCGTCTATCTCGTTACCGGTAAGTTTCCTTTTCTCGTTCCCGTAATCCGATATCCCACATGATGTAACTTTATCATGCATTATCTGCAGAACATATTGGACATCATACATACCGAGTGGGCCCTGGAAGTGTCTCTCTTTTGACAGAGGAATAATATCCCATCTTGGAACATTAGGATAAATGCACACCTTCGGAATTACCCAGTGGCTGCCTTTATGATCACCCAGTTACGGCCGTGACGCTTAACAGTACCAAAGTAACTCCTCCAATATACACAACCCTAATAACCTCATGGTCTAAGGATATGTCATATAACAATCATCTGCGATATTGCACTAAGGACAAAAAGACACTTTTGGAATCTTCTTAGCATATCAACGCATTTGGGCTACCCAGCCATATTGTTTCCACCAACAATATGCTACCCATTGATGCTGACATAAACAATGTCCGAGACCGGAAAACGTGGTCTCAAGCAATCAATGAATTAGTCTAAAAGGCAAGACTAGTGTATACTTTATTCTGTTCATGTCTCTACACGTGCGAGTGAGTTATCCTCTGAATCAAATATTCAGGAGTCACCGCAGTTATAGCATAGAATCATGAAGCATAATTATGAATCAGATGTTAAACTTTATTGCCTTTTGGGCATACATCCAACAGTCTCCCACTTGCACAATAGGCAATTTGCTATTTGCACAAGGCTCAACATCTGGGTGAAACAGATGGTTTCTCATGCTTCCTTTCCTGTGGTAGACATATGTCATCAGACCCTTTCGGGGCTGTGTGAACTTTATGAATTATGCAGAAAAACTTTTCTATCATAATCTCCTTGATCATAGATCAAATGCAGTCTGGGCTATTCAAGGTGAAACCTCGGTACTCTAACTAAGAAAACAGTTCTGCCGTTCTCACAACATTGCTGCTTCTTTTGTAAAGAACCACACCTAGTTCATCCAATGAACCGATAACCCTTTTAGAAGCATTTAAGCTCCCACTGTTACTGTGACTTGTTGTAGTGTTTACGTAACTCTATGCTCAAAATTAATTAAGCATCCTAACCCTTGCTATTTCACAAAATCATAAGATCATGTTTTATCCTTGGTTTATCCTTTATGCTTATCTCATAATACTTTGTCCAATGTAACACTTCATTTCGTATTCTCTTTTGAATTTCTTCAAAACACCATTTAGAGAATACTTTATAAAATTGGAGTCAATTGAACTTTTGTTACAAAGTCAGCTTGCCAACAATTTCCTTTTATCACTTGATATATAAATTCAAGAATGCATTATTCAGGAAATTCCCATGATAAAATGATAGAATCATTTGATCATGCTCACCACTGATATATCATCGTGGTTCTTGCATATAAATTTCTTTATCCTTTATAAGAACCTAGTTCTCCCATGTTTCAAATTTTACTTCAAAACACTTTGTATGCATTCTTGCAGCAAGATATTAAATCATTATCAGGATAAATCCTGTCATGATACTAATTCCTTGCTCCTTTTGGTTTCATTGAATAACTTTTCAATGATAAACATATTCTATCAAATGAAGTATTGTTAATGGTTTCACAGTTAATTGAATACCATAAACAAGCTCCCACTAACTTTTAAGAACTTTGCAATTTCCTATGAAGTCAAACATTGCTTGTTTTACTTCACATAATTATAGAACTAATCCAACCTTCATATCATCATCTGTCTGCCACCACAGACATACCTATTAATGACAAGTTGTGTATTCATTTAACAAAACCCTCGAGCTGTACCTAGTACACATCCTCGATAAATTTTCCTTCAAAGGAATTTGTTTTGTTAACATCTTATACAAACATACTCATTAAATAACTAGTATTGTATTCATTTAACAAAGCCCTCGAGTTGTACATAGTACACATACTCGATTACTTTTCCTTAGAGGAATTTACTTTGTTAACATCTCATACAAATCTACAAGTCCCATTTAGATCAACAAAGCCGTGCTACAGATCATATGATCCTGAGTAGTCAACTCTTGAATTTGTCATAAAACCATTTATAACAAAACAAGCTTTATGATCAAATATTCCAGCAAGAATTCCTTCAAGTCTTTCAACTCGAACTTGATGATATTACTGATGCATGTAAAATGCATACATGAACTTTGCACTTTATTTGCTTATATTCCAATCATATTTGCATCATATAAGGGTTATATCAATGTTTTATCATGATTTTGGAAATATCTTAATGATTTCCTATTTTTATGGAATTAACCCTGCACAGGCAGAAAACCCTATTTTCTTATTTTAATGTTTCAGGACCCAAACGTCGTCTAAATGACCTGCAAATTTATGGGCGTCAATATTTGGAAGGAAGAAGACTTGTGGGCGAAGGAAGCGAACAAACGGAGCCTCGAGGCCCAAAATAGGTGGGCCCACGCGGCCACAGTACCTGGCCGTGTGGGACCCCCCATCTCGGCCCTCGACGCTCCGTTGCCGTTGATCTTTTCTCCACCGACTCCGTCTTGACCTAAAACTGCCTATAAAAATTATCCCCGAGGCTCTTCGGAAGGGAGCGCCGCAGAAACACAGAAACACCGAAACAGAGACCTTGAGCTGCAGATTGGAGGGGGAAAACTCCGGCGGGGCGCTACCGGCGTGGTCTCCATCTTCTCCACGACTTCTCTACCGTCTCCATGATGAAGAGGGAGTAGTCCACCTCTAGACTATGGGTTTGTGGAAGTAACTTATGTATCTCTCCTCTCTTGAGCTTAGGGATGTAAACGGTATGGATAATTTCCGTCCCGAATCCGCATCCGCATCCGTTTTTAAGGATATGCTACGTAATTATGGAAATCCGGCGGATACGGATGCGGATAAGGATATTCGTTAGGCGGATATCCGGTGGATATGGTAGAGGATATGGTATTGCTATTATCCGACGGATGTGGATTATCCGCCTATTTTGCGGATTATCCGATATACTCTATTAGGATAATCCGATTTATTAGCCTATTTAGTTAGTATAAATAGCCAAATTCATTGCCACATTGCCCTAATCCCCCGTTTACGTCTCTCCGTATATAACTAATCTTACCGTAGTACGACTTACACTCAGTAATCATATATGATTATTTGTTCTATGTCGTGAATCCATGCACTCGCATCATGCCCATGTATATTTTGATCACTTTGTAGTTTTATGTGCTTGGATAGTTCTTTTGTGCATATTTTTTGCACGGTAAAATTTTATTTCTATATACGTATTTATCCGCTACTTAGTATTTGTATCCGGTCCGAATCCGCTCCGTTCCCGATCCGTATCCGTAGTCCGATATTATCCGCATTCGTATCTGTATCCGGTCCGCTCCGAATCCGACAAAACAATATGGGAAAGGATATGGAAAGAGCATTATCCGATCCGATCCGATCCGATCCGATCCGTTTACATCCCTACTTGAGCTTCACTAATTAGTACCGTATGAGCTGCTGAACATGATTACGGTCATCTATGTAATTCCTATGTGGTGGATCTTTTTATGAGTTATTATATGATGAGATTGCAAATGTTTGTTTCAGTTATGAATATAGATGCATATTATGTACCCCGTTCTTGTTTACTTGTTTTGATCAAGCATGTTTATGAGAGCGTGTGTGGGGGAACGTGTGCATTAGTTGCAGTAACAGGGGGTGGCTAGTGCAGTGAACGTGAGAGAAAGTTCTGCGATCCACTTGGGTAATTTTACCTTATTTTGTTGCCTCACTAGGGATAAACAAAAATACCATGCTACCGGAGATGTGGGTGTGACCATTGCCACTACTCCATGACTAGATCTAGCATGTTCTTATTTTAACTTCATGTCATGATACTTAAAGCTATACTCTGAGTTATCTTAATTACTGAGGTGTTATGATTTAGTTCGCATCTTGGTGGAGTATAAGTGAGACTAATAACCAAAAGGTCTCTATGTTAGGACGTGATGCCCATATAATTAGTAACTTGTCATTAAACTTTGTGTTGCAATCGCATATGTCAACTCTAGTGTTCCATTGTCTACCACTTTATAAAAGAGAGAGTGCATTTGTGAAACCATGAACCCCGGTCCATTTTTAATCATAAGAAACACCTTTCCAACAACTTTTACCACTTTTCCATTTTCTGCCATAATTAAATCCGAAAATACAAAAACACTTTTCCATCTTGCATACATCATAAAAAACCCAAAAATATCATTTATCATTTTTATCACCATCCATTGCATATTTATTTCTTGTTTGCATTGCATACTATCTTGATATCATTCTTACACCTTGTCAACTTTCACGGACTAACGCTGTTTTGTTTTTGTGCAGAAAGTCAACTTTCGAGAAAATCCGTGGAAATAATTGCAAAGCCCCTATTTTTCCAAGAAACCCACGGAGCCAGAAGAGGAGACGGAGGGGGGCAGCGAGCCACCCTCCCCATGGGCCGGCGCGGGTGGGCCCAGGCCGCGCCGCCCTATGGGGAGGCCGGCTCGGCCACTTCCCCGAGCCCCCCTCTGGACTACTTATTGCCTTCGACCTAAAAACGCCGGGGGGTTCGACCATATTTCCAGAAAACCTCCAGAGCTCCGCCGCCATCGAAAACCCTAATTCGGGGATCAGAAACTCCGTTCTGGCACCCTGCCGGGATGGGGAATTGGAGGAGATCATCGCCATCATCATCACCGACGCCTCTCCATCGACCATCCATGATTCCCCCATCCATGTGTGAGTAATTCCCGCTGTAGGCTGAAGGGGATGGAAGGGATTGGATGAGATCATTCATGTAATAGCTATGAGATTGTTAGGGCATGGTGCCTAGTATCCGTTGTTTGTACTTTAATGACATTGTTGCAACATGTTATGCTTAATGCTTGTCACTAGGGCCCGAGTGCCATTATTTCAGATCTGAACATGTTATTGATTCATGATGATATTCATTGTTTTAAGATCTTACCTGCAAGTTGTTTACACATATTGTTGTCCGGAACCCGAGGCCCCAAAGTGACAGAAATTGGGACAACCGGAGGGGATGGCTGTGATGTGAGGATCACATGTGTTCACGGAGTGTTAATGCTTTGCTCCGGTACTCTATTAAAAGGAGTACCTTAATTACCAGTAGATTCCCTAGAGGCCCCGCTGCAACGGGCTGGTAGGACAAAAGATGTTGTGCAAGTTTCTCATTGGGAGCACGTATGACTATATACGGAACACATGCCTATAGTTACTCAGTACTTGGATACTGTTTTATTATTTATCTGCAAATGCCTTGTCTTGATTATTACATGAATTATCTTATCCATGCAGCGCCCGTTCATCCATCCCTATGCCTACAGTATTTTAATCCTGCTGTCTACTACAATCACTGTTGCTGTCTTTACTTTACTGCTGCTATTATTTCACTACTGCTACTGCTATAAAACTGTTGCTACTGATAAACTACTGCGAGCAAGTCTATTTCCAGGTGCAGCTGAATTGACAACTCCGCTGTCAAGGCTTATAAATATTCTTTGGCTCCCCTTGTGTCGAATCAATAAATTTGGGTTTTACTTCCCTCGAAGACTGTTGCGATCCCCTATACTTGTGGGTTATCAAGACTATTTTCTGGCGCCGTTGCCGGGGAGCATAGCTTTATTTATAAGTTCACCTGAATTGATATTGTTCGCTGCAACTACTCCATGATGGGCAAGGCTCCTCTTGAGAGAGTCCGTGTATTGCCATCCACTACAAGGAAAGGTACGACTCTTAGTACCGCTGCTGCTCTCGACGCACCTTCTGTGATGGTCAACTTGTTACACCACCACAAGCTTCACGTGTTGGTACTTCTGCTGAATCTGAAAATAACTCTGATAGTTTTGATGATGCTTCTACTGTGCTTGATGAGACTGGTTCATTAGGTCCTTTTCTAGATGCTACAATTGCTAGGTCTAGAAAAATTGAAAATACTGAAAATCCTAATGAAAATCTTGTTACACCTGTTAATTCACCTGAGTCTGTAGAACACTCGAGTGATGATCTTGATGATACTTATGTGGAACTTGATGATGACTTTATTGATAAATGTCATGCTACTACTAGTGCAAGCGGTATGAAAAGTCTTCTTGCACAACATGCTGTTAGATATAAACTGTCTCCTGATCCTAAATTTGCCACATCACCCATAAACATTAAGGATAAGGATTATGATTTCTCTCTTGATTTATCTCATATATCTATTTTTGAGAAAACACCTTTTCGAGGTACTGAAAACGAAAGTGCTGTAGAGCACATGAATGAGCTCTCTACTTTGAGTAGCTTGTTTTCTGATGATATCAAGAAGCGTAGTTACTTTGTTGCTAAATTTTTTCCTTTCTCATTAAAGGATGATGCTAAAACTTGGTATAATAATTTGCCTCCTGATTCTATTGATAGTCCAATTGGTTTGCTTAATGTTTTCTTTCGGAAATATTTTCCTGCTAGTGCTCAACATATTGCTTTGCAGAAAATCTATAATTTTGATCAGGAAGATGGAGAGAAATTGCCTGAAGCTTGGGCAAGGTTTTGCTCTCTTATTAGGGCTCGGCCTGGACATGATTTGGAAAAGCTTGACCTACTTGATATATTTTATAGTGGACTAACCATTGAATCTAGGACATACCTGGATAGTTGTGCTGGTTGTGTTTTCAGGAAAAGAACTCCGGACGAAGCTGAAGAATTAATGGCTAGAATAAGCCAAAATCATGATGATTGGACTACACCTGAACCGTCTCCAACACCAATATTGAAGAAGAGGGGTATGATTGAATTAAATGATGAAGAGATGAGGGAAGTGATACGTCTCCAACGTATCTATAATTTCTTATGTTCCATGCTAGTTTTATACCAATAGCTACATGTTTTATTCACACTTCATAGCATTTTTATGCATTTTCTGGGACTAACCTATTAACAAGATGCCACAGTGCCAGTCCCTGTTTTCTGCTGTTTTTGGTTTCAGAAAAGCTGTTCTGGAAATATCCTCGGAATTGGACGAAACAAAATCCCAGATGCCTATTTTTCTCGGAACGTTCCAGAAGTCCGAAGAGGAGACGAAGGGGGGCAGCAGGGAGCCGTCCCCATAACCCGGCGCGGGTGGGCCCCCTGCCGCGCAGCCACGTGGGGAGCAGGCCCCACACCTCCACCGATGTCGCCCCTTCGCCTATTTATTCCCCCAGACGCGAAAACCCTAAAACACCGAGCCATATTTCCAGAAAACATCCGCTGCCGCCACCGCCGTCAACCCTAACTCGGGGGGTTCAGAAGTTCTCCTCCGGCACCCTGCCGGAGAGGGGAATCATCACCGGAGGGCTCTACATCACCATGCCAGCCTTCGGAACGATGCGTGAGTAGTTCATCCTTGGACTACGGGTCCATAGCAGTAGCTAGATGGTTGTCTTCTCCTCTTGTGCCATCATGTTTAGATCTTGTGAGCTGCCTATCATGATCAAGATCATTTATTTGTAATGCTACGTGTTGTGTTTGTTGGGATCCGATGAATATGGAATATTATGTCAAGTTGATTATTGATTTATCATATATGTGTTGTTTATGATCTTGCATGCTCTCCGTTACTAGTTGAGGCTCTGGCCAAGTTGATGCTTGTAACTCCAAGAGGGAGTATTTATGCTAGATAGTGGGTTCATGCCTCCATTGAATCTGGGACAGTGACAGAATGTTCTAAGGTTGTGGATGTGCTGTTGCCACTAGGGATAAAACATCAATGCTTTGTCTAAGGATATTTGTGTTGTTTACATTACGCACCATACTTAATGTAATTGTCTGTTGCTTGCAACTTAATACTGGAAGGGGTGCGGATGCTAACCTGAAGGTGGACTTTTTAGACATAGATGCATGCTGGATGGCGGTCTATGTTCTTTGTCGTAATGCCCTAAGTAAAACTCATAGTAGTCATCATGATATGTATGTGCATTGTTATGCCCTCTCTATTTGTCAATTGCCCAACTGTAATTTGTTTACCCAGCATGTTAATATTTTATTATGGAGAGACACCACTAGTGAACTGTGGACCCCAGTCCATTCTTTTACATCTGAAATGCAACCTACTGCAATCACTGTTCTCTTACATTCTCTGCAAACAAACATCATTTTCCACACCATACGTTTAATCCGTTGTTTTCAGCAAGCCGGTGAGATTGACAACCTCACTGTTAAGTTGGGGCAAAGTAGTTTGATTGTGTTGTGCAGGTTCCACGTTGGCGCCGGAATCCCTGGTGTTGCGCCACACTACACTCCTTCACCAACAACCTTCAGAAGTGACTTTGATCTCCTACTGGTCCGATTAAACCTTGGTTTCATACTGAGGGAAAACTTGCTGCTGCACTCATCATACCTTCCTCTTGGGGTTCCCAACGAACGTGTGTCTTTCACGTCATCAAGCACTTTTTCTGGCGCCGTTGCCGGGAGATCAAGACACTCTGCAAGGGGAGTCTCTCACACCCAATCTCTTTACTTTGTTTTTTGTCTTGCTTTATTTTTTTTTGTCTTGTTTGCTTTCTTTATATCAAAAATACAAAAAAATTAGTTACTTGTTTTACTTTTATTATTTCGGTTTTGCTTTATTTTTGCTAAAATGAGTACTCCTGAGAACACCAAGTTGTGTGACTTCACTAGCACAAATAATAATGATTTCATATGCACTCCTATTGCTCCACCTGCTTCTACAGCAGAGTTTTATGAAATTAAACCTGCTTTATTAAATCTTGTTATGAGAGAGCAATTTTCTGGTGTTAGTACTGATGGTGCTGCTGCCCATCTTAATAATTTTGTTGAACTTTGTGAGATGCAAAAGTATAAGGATATAGATGGGGATATTATAAAACTGAAACTGTTTCCTTTCTCCTTGAGAGGAAGAGCTAAAGATTGGTTGCTATCTTTGCCTAGAAATAGTATTGATTCATGGACTAAATGCAAAGATGCTTTCATTGGAAAATATTATCCTCCTGCTAAAATTATATCTTTGAGAAGTAGCATTATGAACTTCAAGCAATTGGATAATGAACATGTTGCCCAAGCATGGGAGAGAATGAAATCTATGGTAAAGAATTGCCCTACCCATGGACTGACTGCTTGGATGATCATCCAAACCTTTTATGCAGGATTAAATTTTTCTTCAAGGAATCTATTGGATTCAGCTGCTGGAGGTACTTTTATGTCCATCACTTTGGGTGCAGCAACAAACCATCTTGATGATATGATGATCAACTTCTCCGAATGGCACACTGAAAGGACTCCCCAAGGTAAGAAGGTAAATTATGTTGAAGAAACCTCTTCCTTGAGTGATAAGATTGATGCTATTATGTCTATGCTTGTTAATGGTAAATCTCATGTTGATCCAAATAATGTTCCCTTAGCTTCTTTGGTTGCTCAAGAGGAGCATGTTGATGTGAACTTCATTAAAAACAACAACTTCAACAACAATGCTTATAGGAATAATTTTGGTAATAATAACTATAAGCCATATCCTTCTAATAGTGGTAGTGGTTATGGAAATTCTTATGGTAATTCTTACAACAATGGTAGTAGTGTACCCTCTGATCTTGAAGTCATGCTTAAAGAATTTATTAATACACAAACTGCTTTTAACAAATCTGTTGAGGAAAAGTTTGGTAAAATTGATGTTCTTGCTTCTAAAGTTGATAGCCTTGCTCTTGATGTTGATCTTTTGAAACTGAAATTTATGCCTAATGAGGTTAAAAATACTAAGTCTTTTGCTACAGCAAACGCTATCCAAGTTAAAATTGACAACAATATTAGGATGTTGGCTGAGTTGCATGCTAGGTGGGAAAGAGAAGATAAAATTGCTAAAGAGAATAGTATAGCTAGAGTTTGTACTATTACCACCAATAGTAATGCTCAAGCTTCACATGTTGATAAACCTCCTGCTATCAATGGTAAAATAATTGGTGTTGGCAATGTTTCTACTTCTACTACAAAGCGTGCAAAATTGCCTAAAACTGCTGAAACTATTTCTGATAAAGGTGCTGAAATTTTTCGAAATGTTGGAGACAATGGTCCCATTACTTTTGATCATAATGATTTTGATTTTGATAGTTGTCACATCTCTGAAGTTATTAAGTTCTTGCAAAAGCTAGCTAGAAGTCCTAATGCTAATGCTATAAACATAGCCTTTACAAAACATATTACAAATGCTCTCATAAAAGCTAGGGAAGAGGAATTAAAACTTGAAGCTTCTATCCCTAGGAAGTTGGAAGATGGTTGGGAACCCATCATCAAAATGAAGGTGAATGATTTTGATTGTAATGCTTTATGTGATCTTGGTGCAAGTATTTCTGTTATGCCTGAGAAACTTTATGATATGCTTGACTTGCCACCTTTGGACTGCTGTTATTTGGATGTTAATCTTGCTGATAACTCTATGAAGAAACCTTTGGGGAGAATTGATAATGTTCATATTACGGTTAACAATAACCTTGTCCCCGTTGATTTTGTTGTTTTGGATACTGAATGCAATGCATCTTGTCCTATTGTTTTGGGAAGACCCTTTCTTCGAACCGTTGGTGCTATCATTGATATGAAAGAAGGGAATATTAAGTATCAATTCCCTCTTAAGAAAGGTATGGAACACTTCCCTAGAAAGAGAATGAAGATGCCTTTTGATTCTATTATTAGAACAAATTATGATGTTGATGCTTCTTCTCTTGATAACACTTGATTTTCACTTTCTGCGCCTAGCTGAAAGGCGTTAAAGAAAAGCGCTCATGGGAGACAACCCATTATTTTATTTCTGCAATTTTTATTTTATTTTTGAGTCAAGGTACTGTTTACTACTGTAGCAATACCTTTGTATCTTTATTTTCTTGCATTGTTGTGCCAAGTAAAGTCTCTAATAGAAAGTTGATACTAGATTTGAATTTCTGCACAGGGACAGATTTTTGCTGTCCAAGGTTTTGAGCTTTATTCACTGCAGAAAAATTGAAAAATTCTGAAAAATTCATGAGTGATCCTCAGATATGTACGCAACTTTCATTAGTTTTAAGTTTGATCTGAGCATGTTAAGTGCCTCGAAAAAATTCGTCTTTACGGACTGCTCTGTTTTGACAGATTTTGCCTGTTATTTTGCGTTGCCTCTTTTACTATGTTTGATTGGATTTCTTTGCGCCATTAAATATCAGTAGCTGTAGGTAATGTCCAGAAGCGTTGGTAATGATTGTGTCCATGCAGAACATGTGAATTTTTGGTTATGCACTAACCCGATAATAAGATTACTTCGAGTTTGGTGTGAAGGAAGTTTTTAAGGATCAAGAGAGGAGGATGATACAATATGACTGAGAAGAGTGAAAAACCTAAGCTTGGGGATGCCCCCATGGGTCACCCAAGCATATTTCAAGAAGACTCAAGCGTCTAAGCTTGGGGATGCCCAAGGCATCCCCTTCTTCATCAACAACTTATCAGGTCACCTCTAGTGAAACTATATTTTAATTCCGTCACATCTTATGTATTTTACTTGGAGCGTCTGTGTGCTTTTATGTTTGCTTTGTTATTTTCATTTTTTGAATAAATCGGATCCTAGCATTCTTGTGTGGGAGAGAGACACGCTCAGCTTTTTCATTTGAACACTTGTGTTCTTTGTTTTTTATTTAATGTTCATGGCGAAAGCTGAAAGCCTCAGCACTTATTATTTATGTTCATGGCGAAAGCTGAAAGTCTCAGCACTTATTATTTATGTTCATGGCGAAAGCTGAAAGCCTCAGCACTTATTATTTATGTTTATGGCGAAAGCTGAAAGCCTCAGCATTGATTGTTATTTGGTTGGAAACAGAAAATGCTGCATGTGGTAGATGGTATATTGAAAAGACATACTTATGCTTGTAGATCATTGTCTTGAATAATTTGATACTTGGCAATTGTTTTCAGCTCTCAAGTAGATCATGTTTAAGCTCTTGCATCATATAGTTAAAGCCTATTAGTGGAGAACTACCGTAGAGCTTGTTGAAATTTGGTTTGCATGATTGGTATCTCTAAGGTCTAGATATTTTTTGGTAAAAGTGTTTGAGTAACAAGGAAGACGGTGTAGAGTCTTATAATGCTTGCAATATGTTTTCATGTAAGTCTTGTTGTACCGGTTTATACTTGTGTTTGCTTCAAACAACCTTGCTAGCCTAAACCCTGTACTGAGAGGGAATGCTTCTCGTGCATCCAAAACCTTGAGCCAAAACTATGCCATTTGTGTCCACCATAACTACCTATTATGTGGTATTTTCTGCCATTCCAAGTAAATACTTCATGTGCTACATTTAAACTATTCAAAAGCTATTATCTCTTATTTGTGTCAATGTTTTATAGCTCATGAGGAAGTATGTGGTGTTTTATCTTTCAACCTTGTCATTTACTCCTGACAGACTTTCACCAATGGACTAGTGGCATATACATCCGCTTATCCAATAATTTTGCAAAAAGAGCTGGCAAATGGGGTGCCCAGTCCCAATTAATTACAACTTTCATTAATAATTCTCTTCACATGTTTTGCCCTGATTTATCAGTAAGCAACTTAATATGCAAATAGACACTCCTCCATGGTATGTGAATGTTGGAAGGCACCCGAGGATTCGGTTAGCCATGGCTTGTGTAAGCAAAGGTTGGGAGGAGTGTCATCCAAAAAGAAACTAAAATACATGTGTAAACAAAAGAGAAAAGGGATGATCTGCCTTGCTGGTAGAAATAACGTCCTTTATGGGAGCCGCTCTTGAAAGTCTGGTTGACAAGGGGGTTAGAGTGCCCACTACCATTCGTTGACAACAACAAACACCTCTCAAAACTTTATTTTTATGCTCTCTATATGATTTCAAAAACTTAAAAAGCTCTAGCACATGATTTAATCCCTGCTTCCCTCTGCGAAGGGCCTTTCTTTTACTTTATGTTGAGTCAGTTTACCTACTTCTTTCTATCTTAGAAGCAAACACTTGTGTCAACTTTGTGTGCAACAATTTTTATATGCTTGCTTATTGCACTTATTATATTACTTTGTGTTGACAATTATCCATGAGATATACATGTTGAAAGTTGAAAGCAATTGCTGAAACTTAAATCTTCCTTTGTGTTGCTTCAAAGCCTTCTACTTAGAATCTATTGCTTTCTGAGTTAACTCTTATGCAAAACTTTTTGATGCTTGCCTTGAAAGTACTA
This sequence comes from Poa annua, assembly GCA_026929855.1. Lineage (NCBI taxonomy): Eukaryota > Viridiplantae > Streptophyta > Magnoliopsida > Poales > Poaceae > Poa > Poa annua. Next base: position 3,145,962 of record CM049436.1, read on the forward strand.
TTTATGAAAAGCTTTTACTTATATGATTCAGTGTTTACTCATCATTTATTTGTTAGCAAACTATAGACCATTGCCTTGAGTCACTTCATTCATCTCATATGCTTTACAATATTATTGATCAAGATTATGTTGGTAGCATGTCACTTCAGAAATTATTGTTGTTATGGTTTACCTACTCGAGGACGAGTAGAACTAAGCTTGGGGATGCTTGATACGTCTCCAACGTATCTATAATTTCTTATGTTCCATGCTAGTTTTATACCAACAGCTACATGTTTTATTCACACTTCATAGCATTTTTATGCATTTTCTGGGACTAACCTATTAACAAGATGCCACAGTGCCAGTCCCTGTTTTCTGCTGTTTTTGGTTTCAGAAAAGCTGTTCTGGAAATATCCTCGGAATTGGACGAAACAAAATCCCAGATGCCTATTTTTCCCGGAACGTTCCAGAAGTCCGAAGAGGAGACGAAGGGGGGCAGCAGGGGGCCGTCCCCATACCCCGGCGCGGGTGGGCCCCCCGCCGCGCCACCACGTGGGGAGCGGGCCCCACGCCTCCACCGACGTCGCCCCTTCGCCTATTTATTCCCCCAGACGCGAAAACCCTAAAACACCGAGCCATATTTCCAGAAAACATCCGCTGCCGCCGCCGCCGTCAACCCTAACTCGGGGGGTTCAGAAGTTCTCATCCGGCACCCTGCCGGAGAGGGGAATCATCACCGGAGGGCTCTACATCACCATGCCCGCCTCCGGAACGATGCGTGAGTAGTTCATCCTTGGACTACGGGTCCATAGCAGTAGCTAGATGGTTGTCTTCTCCTCTTGTGCCATCATGTTTAGATCTTGTGAGCTGCCTATCATGATCAAGATCATTTATTTGTAATGCTACATGTTGTGTTTGTTGGGATCCGATGAATATGGAATATTATGTCAAGTTGATTATTGATTTATCATATATGTGTTGTTTATGATCTTGCATGCTCTCCGTTACTAGTTGAGGCTCTGGCCAAGTTGATGGTTGTAACTCCAAGAGGGAGTATTTATGCTAGATAGTGGGTTCATGCCTCCATTGAATCTGGGACAGTGACAGAATGTTCTAAGGTTGTGGATGTGCTGTTGCCACTAGGGATAAAACATCAATGCTTTGTCTAAGGATATTTGTGTTGTTTACATTATGCACCATACTTAATGCAATTGTCTGTTGCTTGCAACTTAATACTGGACGGGGTGCGGATGCTAACCTGAAGGTGGACTTTTTAGACATAGATGCATGCTGGATGGCGGTCTATGTTCTTTGTCGTAATGCCCTAAGTAAAACTCATAGTAGTCATCATGATATGTATGTGCATTGTTATGCCCTCTCTATTTGTCAATTGCCCAACTGTAGTTTGTTTACCCAGCATGTTAATATTTTATTATGGAGAGACACCACTAGTGAACTGTTGACCCCAGTCCATTCTTTTACATCTGAAATACAACCTACTGCAATCACTGTTCTCTTACATTCTCTGCAAACAAACATCATTTTCCACACCATACGTTTAATCCTTTGTTTTCAGCAAGCCGGTGAGATTGACAACCTCACTGTTAAGTTGGGGCAAAGTAGTTTGATTGTGTTGTGCAGGTTCCACGTTGGCGCCGGAATCCCTGGTGTTGCGCTGCACTACACTCCTTCACCAACAACCTTCAGAAGTGACTTTGATCTCCTACTGGTCCGATTAAACCTTGGTTTCATACTGAGGGAAAACTTGCTGCTGCACTCATCATACCTTCCTCTTGGGGTTCCCAACGAACGTGTGTCTTTCACGTCATCAGGAAGCCAAGAAATCTCTTAAAGAGAAGGGTATTAAATCTGAAGATGTGAAGAATCTACCACCCATAGAAGATTTATGTAAGCCAATTCCCCATTCATCCACAATTGAGGTACATTCTCTTCAACGCTTTAATAAAGGAGATATTCCTTATTCAAAACCTCCTGATCAATTCTTAGATGAATTTGATAATTATGTTGTTAAGCAAGATAACTTTAATATGAGAGTAGAGAATCATTTAATGGAAAACTCTCAAGCTATTAGCAAATTGCATGATATTGTGGAGAGAACCTCCAATGATGTTAAGATGCTTGTTAAAAAAATTCATATGATTCAAACTCAAATTGATCAACTCACTAAAGTGCAAAATGACATGTTAGAAAATACTTCTAAAGAAAAACATGCTTATGAAGTTACAACTAGAGGTGGTGTTTCTACTCAGGATCCTTTATATCCTGAGGGGCATCCCAAAAGAGTTCAACAAGATTCTCAACGAACTAAAGAAACTAGTGTTCCTTCTAAGAAAAAGAAGAAGAAACATAAAACTGTTGTAGAATCTTCTGAACCTGCTAATGATCCTAATAGTATATCTATTTCTGATGCTGAAACTGAAAGTGGTAATGAGCATGACAAAGATAGTGATAAGAATGATGCTTCTGATAAAGAAGAGGTTGAAGAGGAACCTGAAAAGCATGCTAAAAATAAAAAGTACACTAAAGAGGATTTCATTGCTAAGAAACATGGTAATGAAAGAGAACCTTGGGTTCAAAAGCAAATGCCTTTTCCTGTTAAGAAGCTCAAATCAAAGGAAGAAGAACACTATAATAAATTCTGTGATTGGATGAAACCTTTGTTCTTGCAAATCCCTTTGACTGATGCTATTAAATTGCCTCCTTATTCAAAGTATATGAAAGATATTGTTTCTAACAAAAGGAAAATTCCCAATGAGGAGATTTCCACTATGCTTGCTAATTACTCTTTCAATGGCAAGGTTCCAAAGAAGCTTGGAGATCCAGGTATACCGACTATTCCTTGTTCCATCAAGAATAATTATGTTAGAACTGCTCTATGTGATTTGGGAGCAGGAGTTAGTGTCATGCCTTTTTCTCTTTACAAGAGATTTTATTTAGATAAATTGATACCAACTGATATATCTTTGCAAATGACTGATAAATCTACTGTTGTTCCTGTTGGCATTTGTGAGGATGTTCCTGTTCAAGTTGCTAATAACTGCTTAATTTTGACTGATTTTGTTGTTCTTGAAATGCCTGAAGATGATAATATGTCTATTATTCTTGGGAGACCTTTTCTTAATACTGCAGGTTCCGTTATTGATTGCAACAAAGGAAAAGTAACTTTCAATGTTGATGACAAAGAGCACACTGTTTACTTCCCCAAGAAGATTGATAAAGTGTTTGGTGTTAATACAATTTCTAATTTGAGAACTATCAAAGTGGGAAGTGTTGATTGCCCTATATATGAGCATAAAGAGGATATCAAAATATTATGATTGGATCCATATCAATACAATTTAAGGTAACATGATTGATTTGAGGTTTAATTCTTCTTATGTCATATAAAATTTATTTGGTGGCAAGACTTGATCAACCTTGTTAACAAATACATTTTAAATGCATGGAGGAGCTAAACAACATTTGTTTCTCCACACTTGTTTTACTTTCTGTAGTATTACTTGTTTTGCAAGAAGTATTAGTTGTGTTTAAATTTTTGAAGACCTTTTTCTGCCCTGAAACTATTACTTTAACACCCAGAAAATGTGCGTTTTAAAAGTTTTCAAAAATTTATAAAAATTATACCACTGGTCTTATTTTTCAAAATGCAACCTAGGAGTGCCTGGGGTGACCAGTGGGCCCCCCAGGCCAGCTCCCCACCTGCCGGCGCGGCCAGGGGTGGGGGCGCGCCACGGCATGGGGAGGGCCCCACCTGGCCCTCCACTCACTCTTCCACCTACCACCTCACTCTCTCTCCCGACACAACTCAACACCATTGTTCAAACCCGAGTTTCTTGCTGTTCTTGCTCGTGATTTTCGATCTCTTTGCTCAGCCCATCTTTGCTGCTGAGATTTGGGGCATTTGTTCTCCGAGAATGGAGGGGAATGAACACCAACTTAACCAACAGGAATTGGAGATGCATGAAGTCATGAGATTCCACCATGAAGAGGGTGTATTTCCCTCCTACTACCCATGCACAGAATTCATGAAAAGTGCAGGAATTCTGCAGGATGTTCAAACTCTAATCTCTAATGCAGGGTTAGGAGATTTTGTTGTTGGTGAACCTTACCAGTATGCTAAACTAACCATGTCAGTGGTGCAGGATTTTGAGTTCAATTGGTCCCTACCTAACCCCATGGTTCGATATAAAATTTACAATAAAACTGTCAACTTGCCCTTTGATGATTTTTGTACAGCCATTAAAGTACCACAATGGGGATCACGAGGGAAGATAAGGGGGCTGCCACCGCCACTCTTGGACCTATACAAGGAGATCTGTCAAGGGAGGAGTTTCTCAGATGAGAGTGGTAAAATTCGAAGTATTCAACTCCCATCTATTCGATATCTTGCTTACTTTATCACCAAGTGCGTTCTTGCTAGGAAGCATGCAAATAAGTTATCTATCCATGACATGGTCTTCTTAGCTGCTGCATTGCAACACGATAGAACTTATAATCTGGGTGCTTTGATAGCTTTTAGACTTGCTACAAACCGTGATAAAGGAGGGATTTGTGGGGGTCTGATTGCCTCTCGTTTGCTAGCCATGCATGGTGTAGAACCTCACCCTCTTGATATTCAGCTCTCTATAGAGAAACTTGATATTGTTCCCATGATTAAACATAATTTTGTTTCTAATTGGTCTGACTTGAATAACCTATCCTATGAGATAACCTTTTTCAAGAAAAAGTGGAGAGTAATTAAGTCTGAGAGGCTAGTTGGATTGCCTGCACCTGTTTTGTTTAACCTTGATTCCAGGGGGAGTTGGTCGGTCACAGAAGCTGAACTTGATGCATATATAGAGAGGTACGGCCATCACGCAGGGGACGGCGTGGAGGAGGCCGAGGACCCCCTTGACCTGTCATCCGACGCAGGAGGGTCTTCACATCAGTACTCTCGGCATGCGGAGCCTTCACCTTCTTCTTCTGCACAGGGGTCTGATTACGATCACGCCATGTATGATCCACTAGTATGGAACCCTGACCCTCGCTGGGTTGATCTCCACTTAGGCCAAAAGCCTAAGCTTGGGGGGAGGTACACCGACATGACACTCATCTACATATCATATCATGTCGGTACTTTGTATATCCATGTTTCTATTTTCTTCCTTTCTTTTTTGTTGTTTGTTGTTTATTTCTGTTTTCCAAAACACAAAAAGACCAAAAATATTTCTGTTGTTTCTCTTTATTTATCTCTTTAGTTTTAGTATTAGTATGCTTTACTTTCTAGTTTCGGTTTGCTATTCAAAAATCCAAAAGGATTTTGCTTTGTTTGTTGTTTCCTTTTGTTCTTGCTCTAAAATTCGAAAACCCAAAAATATTTGTTGTTCTTCTTCGGTTTTGTAAAGTTTGCTGTAGAGTTCAGCGGTCTCCGGTGGTTGGAGCTTGGTTTTCATTTCATATTATTCAAGCCACACAAGTGAAAAGCAATAATGACGATCTACGACAATTCGAGATGGGTGAGAGGCTGGTATGAACTCTATTTGTTTTCATTTTTGTACATATACTCATCCATGTGAGCATGCTTAGTTGGTTCATGTGAGGTATATGTCATTTAATGGAAGTTTAGTAGTTCATGTTCTCTTATGATCAGTTTCAATCCATTAATAATAGATTGCATGTTATATAGATGTTTGCTTGCATTGTTCTATTCATAAATAGGTATGACATTGTGGTATCCTCCTCTGAATGATTCATTTGAATTGACTTGGCACATGCTCATGCATGCATATGACTGAAAATAAAAAGTCAATTAAGCCTCGATGATTTATTTTGCCTCAGAGTTCTTGTATCACTTTTATGCCTCCGTTAATTTCATTCTGTCGCAAGATGATTATGACGGTTATTGCTCTCTTGATTGTCGCTTCCCAGTCTATTGCTAGCCTTCACTTGTACTGAGCGGGAATGCTGCTCGTGCTTCCGAATGCCTGAAAACCAAGTTATTCCAAAGAGTCCACTATGAATTCCTATGCATGGCATTTCAAACCATTCCAAGTAAATTTTCATGTGCTACCTTTAAAACCTTCAAAGTACTTCTCAATTTGTGTCAATGTTTTATAGCTCATGAGGAAGTATGTGGTGTTTTATCTTTCAACCTTGTTATTTACTCCTGACAGACTTTCGCCAATGGACTAGTGGCATATACATCCGCTTATCCAATAATTTTGCAAAAAGAGCTGGCAAATGGGGTGCCCAGTCCCAATTAATTACAACTTTAACCGCTTAATTCTCTTCACATTTTTGCCCTAATCTAATCAGTCAAGCAATGATACCAGTTTCTAACTGCATGTGTAAACAAAAGAGAAAAAGGGATGATCTACCCTTGGGTAGAAATAACGTCCTTTATGGGAGCCGCTCTTGAAAGTCTGGTTGACAAGGGGGTTAGAGTGCCCACTACCATTCGTTGACAACAACAAACACCTCCCAAAACAATTTTACTTCTGTTTTAAAAATAAAAAGCTCTAGCACATGTTAATCCCTGCTTCCCTCTGCGAAGGGCCAATCTTTTACTTTTATGTTGAGTCACCATCCTTTCTTTGAGTACCTTCTTGAGAGCATAACGGTCATTCTTAGTATAATGTGTTTGTCCCAGAATGCGTTTAACTGTGGTATAACTTTGATGCTTTTATCTTTGATAATCTTTACTTCTAGTCTTCCCATGAACTTCAGAGGTGCCTGGGCATTTATGTTTTGCTGTACAAATATGGGCAAGCGAGATACCACCTTATCATATTTCTTTTATGAGCATTGCAATCCTGCTGATAGTATGTTTCGTGTTGCTTATTATTAGTGTGTTGGTATCTTTTCATGATTGACATAACTATCAAATGACATTATTTGCATGTATCTTATTATGAATTGTCTAAGTACTTGTCCATATAATGAGAATATTTACATCATATGAAGCAAATGTGTTCGTGAAAGTTCTTTTATCGCACTCAGTTGTTAACTGAATTGCTTGAGGACAAGCAATAAGCTAAGCTTGGGGGGAGTTGATACGTCCAAAACGTATCTACTTTCCCGAACACTTTTGCTGTTGTTTTACCTCTAATTTGTGTGTTTTGAATACAACTAACACGGACTAACGCTGTTTTCAGCAGAATTGCCCTGGTGTCTTGTTTTTGTGCAGAAAGTCAACTTTCGAGAAAATCCGTGGAAATAATAGCAAAGCCCCTATTTTTCCAAGAAACCCACGGAGCCAGAAGAGGAGACGGAGGGGGGCAGCGAGCCACCCTCCCCATGGGCCGGCGCGGGTAGGCCCAGGCCGCGCCGCCCTATGGGGAGGCCGGCTCGGCCACTTCCCCGAGCCCCCCCTCTGGACTACTTATTGCCTTCGACCTAAAAACGCCGGGGGGGGGGGGGGGGGGGGGGGGGGTCGACCATATTTCCAGAAAACCTCCAGAGCTCCGCCGCCATCGAAAACCCTTATTCAGGAATCAGAAACTCCGTTCTGGCACCCTGCCGGGACGGGGAATTGGAGGAGATCATCGCCATCATCATCACCGACGCCTCTCCATCGACCATCCATGATTCCCCCATCCATGTGTGAGTAATTCCCGCTGTAGGCTGAAGGGGATGGAAGGGATTGGATGAGATCATTCATGTAATAGCTATGAGATTGTTAGGGCATGGTGCCTAGTATCCGTTGTTAGTACTTTAATGACATTGTTGCAACTTGTTATGCTTAATGCTTGTCACTAGGGCCCGAGTGTCATTATTTCAGATCTGAACATGTTATTGATTCATGATGATATTCATTGTTTTAAGATCTTACCTGCAAGTTGTTTACACATATTGTTGTCCGGAACCCGAGGCCCCAAAGTGACAGAAATTGGGACAACCGGAGGGGATGGCTGTGATGTGAGGATCACATGTGTTCACGGAGTGTTAATGCTTTGCTCCGGTACTCTATGAAAAGGAGTACCTTAATTACCAGTAGATTCCCTAGAGGCCCCGCTGCAACGGGCTGGTAGGACAAAAGATGTTGTGCAAGTTTCTCATTGCGAGCACGTACGACTATATACGGAACACATGCCTATGGTTACTCAGTACTTGGATATTTGTTTATTATTTATCTGCAAATGCCTTGTCTTGATTATTACATGAATTATCTTATCCATGCAGCGCCCGTTCATCCATCCCTATGCCTACAGTATTTTAATCCTGCTGTCTACTACGATCACTGCTGCTGTCTTTACTTTACTGCTGCTATTATTTCACTACTGCTACTGCTATAAAACTGTTGCTACTGATAAAGTACTGCGAGCAAGTCTATTTCCAGGTGCAGCTGAATTGACAACTCCGCTGTCAAGGCTTATAAATATTCTTTGGCTCCCCTTGTGTCGAATCAATAAATTTGGGTTTTACTTCCCACGAAGACTGTTGCGATCCCCTATACTTGTGGGTCATCGCCACACCTGGGATAAAAGCTGATAGTTATGAAGTAAGTCCTAGTTTGTTGAACTTGATAACTAGGGAACAATTTGGTGGTAGTGCTATGGAGGATGCCTCTATGCATCTTCATGATTTTGTTGAAATATGTGACATGCAAAAGTTTAAAAATGTCAACGATGAAGATAGCAATTGATCATATGTTTAGTTATCGTTAGCTATATTCCTATGCTATGAGAATATCTGGTGACCGCTTATTTGACACTCAAGATTTGATTGTCACCTAACGTCCGACCGTAACTGGGGCTATAAAGGTGGCTTTTGGGCGTGAGCTAGAATAATGTATTGGAACAGAGATTATTCAAGAATGTCACTTACTCCTCCAGACGATGGAGAGATACATCCTCTAGGCCATCTCAGTATTATTGTTGTCACTCAATTGTCTGGCCAGACACAGCGTGATTAATCACGGGACAACATAAATACGGAATGAGAAAAGAGAATGATATTGGTACGAGAAGTATATGTGTTATAATCAAAGGGTTTGATCACACTAGAGCACATTGTTTCAATCTCGAGATATCATTGGTATCATCTACGTAAGGGAGTTAGCGTAATGAGTAACACACAGGTTCTATCGTTCACTCATAAACATAAGGGAGCCAGTACGGTCGTCTAGGTCCCAATGCTGGATATTGTCCGGTAAGCTCCCGGGCATGACTTTGTGTTTACTGAACCTATCGGGTCACACACTTAAGCTGTGAGTCAACCTTTTATTGAGAGAATAAAGTTGTAGTCTTAGTGGTAATGAGATTGTGTCGGAGTAACTCCGATGTCGCTGGGACTTGTTCCGGTGAAGTTTGAGTTAGAGAGAAGGCGGACATCTAGTGTCCCGGGATGATAGGAATGGTTTCTATCATCATCGGATTTATTCCGAGGGTTTATATAAAGGTGGAAATATTGTTCCGAAAAGTTTTGTCGGCGGATACTAGGTATCCCGGATCATGTAAATATGAGTTATATGATCAGTAATTAATTTCGGGAATTTCTGTAAAAGGAAATGTTCAAGGAGGAATTAATTTGACAAAACAATTAATTATTTTTTAATTAATTAAACAAGAATAATATTAAATAGGCCCACCAAGGTCGTGGTGGGCCAAGGCACCGAAGAAGGGGGGAAGTTCCCCCCTCCCCCCCACGGCCGAAACCCTAATGGGCCACGTGGCCCATGGGGGGGACGGCGGCAGCGGCTTGAGGCGGTTGGGAGGGGGGGGAGTCCCCCTCCAATCCGAGTTGGAGTGGGGGGGGGGGACTCCTCCCCCCTTTCCTTTTAGGTGGAGGCAGTTTGGGGGGAGGAGTCCTACTCCTCCACCCAATCCGAGTTGGGGAAGGGGAGGGACTCCTCCCTCCCTTCCTTGGTCGGCGCACCAAAAGGGGATGGGTTGCCCCCTTCCCCAAGCACCTCCACTCTTTGGCCACCTATATAAACACCCCAAGCGCCCTAGGGTTTGACACACAACAATTGCAAGTTCTCTCTCTCTCTCGTAGATCTCATGTGTTGAGAATTAGACGTCTCTAATCCTCTCATATAGATCTAATCTAGTTGATTAGATCTACCACCTAAACTACGCCGCAAGGTTGTCTCTCTTCGTCAGTACTAGTAGCTCTAGGCGACGAACGTTCTCGGCGGGTTGGCGCGGTGTACGTATGGATACCGTTAGAGCGGGACTTGCGCCAGCAGTTCCTCGACGACGGACCGGCAACAATCTCACTTCCCTGCGTGGACGTGAGATTCTTCATCAGGCTTCATCAACGTCTACTTCGACGTACGGCAACAATCTCACCTCCCGGCGTGGACGTGAGAGTCTTCATCAGGCTTCACCCACATCTACTTCGACAAACACAAGATCTTCCGCAACGGTGTTTGTAAGTATCTTGATCATCGCATTATGGGGTGCAGCATATCTTCATAGAATAGTTCTTGGCGGCAAGGTTACAGAAATTTTTAAAGTTTTACCCGCAACCCAATAATAATATCGCTGGCTTAAAGGGCTCTATGACTATCGGCACCATTGGGTTCCAGCATTTCTGAAAGATCTTTTTTGGGCGGGCATGTCTACTACACAACGTAGTGAGAGTATGCATGCCTTCTTTTGATGGGTATGTTAATGCCAAGACAACATTGAAGCATTTTGCTAGCCAGTATGAGAATGCTCTTCATGATAAAGTTGAGAAGGAGATAATTGCCGATTTTAACTCTTTCCATGCAAACATACCTTGTATCACACACTTTGACATCGAGAATCAGTTTCAGTCAGTTTATACAAATTCAAAGTTCAAAGAGTTTCAATAGGAGCTAACACACACGATGTACTGTGACCGAACTTCATACAAAAAGAAGGGGCAATAGAAACATACAAAGTAATCGAGGACGTTCTAATTGACAAAGATGAAGGATGGAGAAAAGATTATGTGTACCATGTATATTTCACTGTGGAAGAGTTCGAAGGTAAGTGTACATGTCGCCGTTTTGAGTTCAGAGGTATTCTGTTTAGACATGTGTTATGTGTTCTCACTCACAAGAAAATTAAGGAGGTTCCTTCATAGTACATCCTTGATCGATGGAGAAAAAATGTGAAAAGAAAACATAACTATCCGATGCACATATGGTGGTATGGAAGTCACTCCTGTTGCACATATGGTGCACCATCTTATGGCGAAACAACAAATAAATGCATACTAAGTCCAATAGCCGTTAGATGTGCTGGACGCCCTCCTTCTTGTAGAAAAGAGTCTAAGGTTGATAAGCTTATTCGTCAAGCAAAAGAAAAGAAGAAGAAAGCAGAACAAAGGGAGAAGAAAAAGGATGCACAAAATGAGAAGAAGAAGAAGGCTGAAAAGGAGGTATTTCTGCCAATATTTTGTTTTGTTTAAAAGCTCTACATTTTCAAGTTTACTAATTTAGCATTTATTTCAGGGTCGCTCCGAGAATTAAGAAATAAAAGATCCAATGCGAAAAGAAAATCATGCAATGAGGAATCTTTGGACTTGGGCAATAGTTCTGTCAACATAAATCCAAGCATGACTACTCCACTACCGTTAGGAATATATGAGGTAAGTTTGTTTCTCATCTCTCTGTTTTCAATAAATACTTTGAGATCAAAATCATTTTTTGAACTTCTTTCGCAGGGATCACCGAACTTGGGCATGAGTAATGGCGACATGAATCAAACAATGACAGCCGGAGCTACAGTTCAGGTATCTATGCTTTTCGTCTCTTTATTTCTAATAAAAACTTCGACATCAATTGACATTATGGATTTATTTGGTGCCAGCTACATTACCATCTGGTGGTTCATCGGCCGTTCTCATGCCTCCAATTCTTGGAAAATATACAAGCATGTTGTTTCAAGTTCAACAACGCTCTGCTGCTGCTGCTCTGTCCAGTTAGCCACAATTACATTTTGATGGAACTGGAGGACTCAGCGATACAATGGATCAGAGTTAGAAATGATTTGTGTAATTCATAGAAGTCTGATGTATTTCATTTCTATGTGTAATAGCTACGAGCATCTCCTAAGCTGTACTGTCTATTTGAAATTATAATGCTGCAAATGGGAGACAATATTTTTCAAGTATCTCTTCATAATAATCTCTGAAAACGTGCTCCAGAATAGAAGACATCAAATTAGGACTTTTAGTCCATTAGTATTAGTGACAGCCTGCTTTTCATGCACCAATCAGTGTTGTCCTTGACATGTTTTGTCACTGTCAACAAATGATGACAGAACAACAATACATAAATGAGTTTCCAGCGAACATGTATCGTATTCATGATTCTATATCGCAACATACAAGTTGGAAGGACAATCCTTCAAATTTTCAAGAACTTAACAACCTTGAATATTAATATTTTTTTACATAATCAGAGTTTACAACGCCAGTTACAACCAATTCGACTAGTTCCTGGTGCAGTGGCCAAACCAATCATCATTGTTCCTAGTTCAAATGCAACCGTAGTTGTGCTATCCACTCCATAATTGTTGTCTTCTTTTAGGTGCTTCACAGCAACATGCAGCGATGAAAGGCATGCACTGGCTTCTGCAGTATACCTGCAATCATGCATATCCGATGCCAATGTCAAATTTAGCAACATTCATCTTAGCAAGCAAATGGCTGCTATATTACGACTAGAACCTAAGATTGCGGATCATCCCACCCTACACCCTATCTAAACCCCAACCCGAGCAGCGACTATGAGAAAGAAATGTACCGTACGCCAGAGCCTCCTAGTCAAACAGCTGTGTATGTCACTGGTTTTTTTCCCTCTTCCTGTCAAGGCAAACACATATAAATTGAGTTGCGTACACTAAATCGCAAACTAAACATGGCATATTAAGATTATGCAGGGACACATATGGAGTCTGATGTCTAACCTCAGAGGTGTGCCAGGGCAATCTTCATTATTGCTATCAACTGTAGCTTCCTTCTTCACTTGCTCCTTTGCCCCATCAGGACTAAGCACCAGCGATTCCAACTGAACCTCGGGCGCAACACATCCTTGCTCATCTGCTGCTAGAGGGGTAAACATATGAAATGCTGCTGTAGGGGCATACATCGTAGGCGTTGTAGGGGCAAAGTGAGGAGGAGGTGCTGACTGAGCCGGTGGTGTCCTAGGGGCAAACATAGGTGCTGCTGCTGCTGCATATCCTGCCTGGAACCAGCCTCTCCCCTCATGCAGCATTTGCTTAATCATGTTTCTGACGTCTTGACTTCTCTCCTTAAGTTTGCTCCACCAACCACTCCACCAGTGGAACTCCCCCCCAAGTCTATGTCCCCTTCCTTCAGCAGACCACCCTCTTCCACGCCGCATGTAAAGCGCCCAAACACCACAAAAGAGCAGCCCCAACAAAACAAAAGCTCCTCCTACAATCAGGAAGGATTTTGTCCAAGACTTCTGATGTGGTGGCCTCGATTCCTCCTTAGAAGCGCTTGGCGGTGGTGGTGGTGGTGGTGGCCGCGGCGGCGGACTTCCAACTTTGTCGCATTCTTGTACAGCTTTTGGACTCACATATGGGCCACCATCACATATCTGGTACATGTCAACAATAATACTCCCGCTAGCCATGCCCGAGGATTGAAACTCGGGCTCTTCTGCAACCTTACACAAACACCCCTCGCGCCCAAGGGTGGCAAAAATGGTGTCACAGCATGCCTCCGACTGTGACTCTTCAAGCACATCACACTCATCCGCGAGCTTGATGGACAGGGAGCGCGCATCACACCATGCTCCGTCTGTGTCTGCTACCACCTTCCGTCCGCCACAAAAGAGGAGGAGTAAGAGTAGGAGAAACGCAAGGAGTCGATGGGAGCGTGGAAGTAGAGAGCAATTTGTAGGTTTCTGTTTCGGTTGAGATTTTGGAACTTTAGGCGCGGGAATTTCATGGCGTACCTGCAGCAGCACACGAGATCAAGAATAAGTAGAAGAACATGAAGTACAACTTCAAGATAGCATCTAAAGGACCTTATTAACAACGTGAGCAGAGATAAGAAGGAACTGTTAACTATATTGCTCATTAGACTTTGGAGCAATATCAAGATGCTCATCAAGTTACTGAAATAATCAATATATGGAACTCATCCAGCAAAAGGTAAATAAAAGTGAGTTCCTTTCTTTTCCTATTACCAGAAAATACTATGAACCCCATTAACTGATAGGATGATGCCTCCTCAACTTTTGTTTTTGTGCTCCAAAAATGAAAACCAATAGCATGCAAATGGCTGCTATATTACGACAAATCATCCATTGTTACATTTGTGTACCTCCTACCCATATCAAACTGCTAGAATTCTACAAAGTATTACAATGATATTGTATGATGTTGTTATTGGACATAAATAAAATAGGAAGTTTGTTCTATTGTACGATGTTAGGATTATGTGACTTCTTAAAAATAGACATGGGTATAGCATGTACTTACCAAGTTAGCTCTCCTTTCATCCAATGCTTTCTCTGCCTCCATGATATCTGCTGGTAAATTATGGATCCTCCCACCAAGGAAGAGCTGGGTTACAAGTTCCTGGTCAAGGTCACTACTGCCCTCGTGCAAGTAGCCAACACCACACCTCAGTGTATTCTGAACTGTTTCTTCATTGACACCTCGAATGAAAGTATCCATCTCATCTTTCGACCCAAGGAATGGCGTTTCACCACCCTCAGCACTTGAGTATGCACACAAGTCCAATGCAGTCAACCTTGCAGGCTTGTCTGTCGGTACAAACACCAGGGCAGGTTTACCACTCTTTGCATGTTGTGTGATAGCAGTGTACGTAGGCTTTGCCATTGCTTGCATTCTTGCCTCAGAATTTGCTATATCCACACCCTGAATGTGTATTTCCAATGGAACTGACTGCACAGCTGGAGGGAAGTTGAAAAGACAATGGGAGGTAGCGCCGATCCATTCTCCAAGATCTTTAGCATTTCCAAGTGATGCTGAAAGTGCCACAATCCGGATGTTACTGCCAATATGACTTGAAATACGCCTCATCCGAGAAACAACAATTTCCAGGACATTCCCCTTTTCAGATCCAATTGGTTGAAGCTCGTCAACAATAAATAAGCTGACTTGTTGGATATGCTTTCGCTGCTTCCAACGGCGAGAGAGTGCATCCCACTTTTCAGGAGTACTGATAATGATCTCCCCTTTGTCAAGAAGCTTCAAATCAGCTGCAGTTTCACCAGTTAGCTCAACTACTCGGGCAAATTCTCCAAATTTCTTTGACCAATCTCTGAATCTTTCTTTCGCAAGAGCCTCAATAGGAGCTATATACACAACCCCGCATGTTGGTTTCCCCAGATACTGCCTGATGGTTCCTTAGGATAGCAAATTCTGCACATATTGTCTTGCCACTGCCAGTTGGTGCAGCAACCAACACACTGTCGTCACTGTTATACAGGACAGTGAACACTTGAGTCTGGATGGGGTTGAAATGCCTAAAGGCACTATAAAGGCCTTCATATCGGGCATTCCTCAATGCAGTAACAGGTAGTGGCTGCAGATCAAGCAATTCAGTTGGTGGAGCATACTTTTCTGGAAGAATAAAGTGCCTAAAACAGACAGGAAGAATTGTCTGTGAACCTAGCCACTTGTCAGACACGACACGTATAAAATATTGAGGAGGCAGTGGCTCGTATATTGGCACAGTAAAGTGAAGTGTGTGATCTTCATCCACGTATTGTTTCTTAGGCATGAAGTACTCATGGTGAAGAATGTACTCGCCATCAGTGTCCTCAACTATGACCCAAAAGGGTTCAACATATCCATGTACCTTCTCATCCCACTGGAAATCAGGTGTTATAGTCAGTTCAAACCCCAAAACTGTGCGAGTAATAGGCTGGACATGGGAAGACAGGTTCAGCTTTGGTAACTGGTGGATGCACCTGCGCAGCTGCTTCCCTATCTTCTGGGAACGAATTAGCTCACCGATTTCCTGTGATGATAGATCATAGTACCTCTCCCAAGCCAATTCTTTTTTCTCCAGTTTCATCAGGGTTTCCTTTGGAATACCAGGGAATTGGCGCAAGGGTGTTTGGACACTCCACATCTGCTTATCAATCATCTTGCAAAGGTTGAGAGCCTTCTCTGCTAGTTGAGCCCATCCTCTCTTCAAAACTATCTCAAATAGCGCTCGGAAGAGGCGGCCGGCACTCTGCAACATAGAGAATAAGAATATATAAGAATACTAAACAAGATAAACAAGCAGTTCAAATTTAGTGTACCCAGCATAAAGAACATGTTACCTGTCTGATGTAGACAATATCAGAACCAAAAGAGAGGCCCTCCAGTTTCAACCTCGATATATATGCTTGCAGCAGAACATTGATCTTTGCACTGGGCTCCTTCAAACTCTCTTTTACAGGAATTGGCACACGATCCAAAAGCTTCGCCAGCTCCATTTTCTCATCTTGCCTGACACTAACATACTTGAACTCTTCACACAGAGAGAACAGTCGACATGGCTCAATATCACCCATCGTGGGCTTCAGATACTCATTGTATGTCGAAATAGTACCATGACTGATATAGTAATAACTGGCAATCCTTCCAAGGGCAGTAACCTGAAAGTATCCCGTTTTCCTGTCATACTTCACCAAATTATTCTTATCCAACAAGTTTGCAGCAGAGTGTACCTGCAACAGCAAACGAGAACAAGAATCAGCAGCTGAACAGGCAAGAAGGACAAAATCAAGAGAGCAGCTAAACTGCTAAAAAACCATATTATAACAATACAAGCATAAGAAAATTGTAAGCTATATTACTCTGAATCTTCTCAAAGATTTTTGGACCAGTATAAAGATGCTCATCAAGTTACTGAAATAAATCAATATATGGAACTCATCCAGCAAAAGGTAAATAGCAGTGAGTTGCTTTTTTTTTCTATTACCAGAAAATACTACAAACCACATTAACTGATAGGATGATGCATCCTCCGCCTTCGTTTTTCTAAACCAAAAATGAAAACCAATAGAAAGCAAACACCTGCTATATTACGACAGATTATTTTGTGTACCTAGATGCCTACCATATCACAATGATAGAAATTCCACAAAGTAAATTTCCAACAGAAGTACTACAGTGATATTGTATGATGCTGTTATTGAACATAAGTAAAATAGGAAGTTTGTTATATGTTCGCATTCTATTAAAAATGTCCAAGTGCACGCATCTGGCAACATAACTATGCTGCAAAGAAACTAAAGAACAATACGAAACCATAGGTGGAAAAGACACTTTTGCCTGTTCTCAAGGTCATCTCAAATGTTCATTCAAACTTCGATTGTGTTAGTATAATGATTACCAGGTTCACCCTCCAATGAAATAACTTTATATGTTGTAATGTCCCAAGGATGCCATTGCCCATAGTAACATGTCACTTATTCTATTCTCCACATTTCAAGCTGAACATCCCATTAATTATTTAAAAAAAGATTGTATGCTCATGAAACTATGGAACACTAAGATTCGAAGTCCCAAATATTTGGGCAAGATAAGATTGAAACCTACAAAGCATAAGTGCAAAGGAACAGCTGAAGCAATAGCACAATGCTAGAAAAAAAAATCAACAGGATGATGAGATTATGTAACTTCAGAATAAACAGACATGGGTATAGCATGTACTTACCAAGTCAGCTCTCCTTTCATCTAGTGTTTTGTCTGTCTCCATGATATCTGGTGGTAAGCCATACAGTGTTGGATTCCGGAGCATCCGGATGTAGAGGTAAGTGTAGCCAAGCCAGGAGCATGCTTCCCGAGCATTCTGAATAGTCCCCAAAACAATCTCTGCATTCAGTTGATCTGCCAATCTGGATACGAACTGGCTCTCAATAGGCAGTTGTTGATTCATGAGGGAGAGGCAATACTGCAATTCACTGTGGCCAGTTAAGATTATTCCCTCTCCGTGTGTTTCATACTGAGGCCTGTTTCCTCCCCTCAATTTCTTTTGCCAGTTCTCAGCTGCTTCCTTGGCCCGTTTCCTCCCCTCAGTTAGGAGGAGCTTGTCAATCTCCTTCTTGTCGGGGTTCTTGATCTTCATATGCAGACCAATCTGGTGAAGGAATGTAAGCACACCCACATTAGTTTTATCAGCACCAGTTGGAGCACAGAGAAGGATGTTATCTGGCTTGAAGAGGGCAGTATCATAAACCTTGCTTTGAACCTCATTCAGATGTTGCATTCCAGCAAAAGCCGGTTGAGCCCACCCTGGGATTTCAGATATCTTCACAATCTTCTTGTCAGTTCCATATGGCCTGGGTTTCAGCACTGGCACATGATCCTCAGCCAAATCATCCTGTACCTGACAAAGGGAAACATGGGAGGTTATACCCATGACACATTTAAGACTGCAGACAACAGAGATTGTAGACAGATAAGACACAAGATTGGTATCAACGCATGTAAGTACCTGATCAAAGTCACTTTTCTCATCCTCGTCGATCCCAAGAGCAACTCCCATATCTTCTTCCATGGTCGTGTCGCCGCCATCACCAGAGGGCGGGACGGCAGGATCGCTGGCGTCAAGGAAATCCTTGATGAGCACCTTGTCGCCGGCGCCGCGAAGCACGTCCATGGGCTGCCCTCCAAACTTCTGCTGGATGAAGGTGAGCATGGCCTCGCTGGTGTGGGGCTTGTAGGCGACGTCGTCGGCGAGGGAGAGCACGCTCTCCTCGCGCGCCGGGGCGGAGCGGCGCCTCTGCTTGCGTGGCAGGCCGCTGTCGGCGCCCCCGGCGGTGGAGGCGGAGCCACGCTCCTCGTTCTGGTCCTCGAGCTCCGAGGGCTTCGCATGGACGGCGCAGTCCGCGAACCTCTTCGGCTCGCTCCGTCCCAACAGCATCCGGGCGTTGTGCGTGTACCGCGGGCGCGAATCGGTGGTGAGCACCACACTGGAGTTGGCGCGGTTGAGCAGCGGGCGTACCTCCGCGCCCCCTCCCAGGCTCGCCATCGCCGCGCCCCCTGCCAGGTTGGCCGTCGCCGCGCCCCCTCCCAGGTTCGCCATCGCCTTGCGGCTGCAGCAAGAGACCAGCAGAAGCAGAGTAAGGACCAAGGCGTAGTTAGGTTTTTCGCCGTCGCCATTGCCGTCGTTACCTGGGTGTCGCGGCGCCGGATTCCGTAGTGGCGCGGCGCGGCGTCGTAGTAGTCGGGGGTAGCAGGTCGCCGTCGGCGGAGGCGGAGGCGGAGTCACGCTCCTTCTTCCTGCGCGACTTGTTGAGCCGCTCGTCGCGCTCGGGTGGCTTGGCCTGGAGCGCGCGGTCGCCCAAGGCCTTCTTGTCGACCGTGGTGGTGAATCGCGGTTCCGCATCCTCGTCCGCGTCCGCACCCCCGCCGAGGTTCGTCATCGGAGCTGCAGCGCGGCGTGGATTTGGGTGGCGCCGCGCCGCCTCCTCTCTTCTTCCGCCGAGAGCAATGTCTCTCCTTTGAGAAAGCCTTGGCTTATAGTGTGGCCGGTCCACGAGATTCATTCTCGTGGACTCGTGGACTGCCGCACGTCATGCGCTGTATACTTTTTTTTGAATATTTCACTGCATAAAAATCGCAAAATACGACCTCGTAACGTTTATCCCATACTTTGATCACAATAATATAGTACTCCAATGTGTTTTCCACACAATGCATGAAGTATATCTATCATATCGGGAGTATAAGCGTCTAGTATGCAGTATATAGAACTATTTTAGTACAGTACTATAAATATAATTGTTTAGGAAGTATGTAATTTTTTTTCATATACTTCTTTTTTATATACATACATGACGGCATTTTGAGTATGTACTGCAATATATGAGCACACTTGCAATTTTTAATGGAACTTGCTTTGAGTTATACTATTAGATATTGTAGTATTATAAATACTTTCATATTATGAGGCGTGGGTGTGAGTATACCCTGTAATAGGAAGCATCAAACGGACAGATTATCTAGTTCTGGTTTCAAACATTTTTTAGAAACACCGTAGAAACACAAACACTCACATATACGCGCATACACTCATCCCTATGAACGCACGCACCATGAGCACCTCCGAAATACTGAGTCGGCAGATCTGAGTTTTGAGATTGACGAAGTCACCTCGGGCGGGGCGCCTCGCTGTTGACTGAAACGTCGCCTCCCACTGGAAGAATCTTCCACCTAAATGCAACGCATAGATGTCAAACCTGGGGTCCGAACTCTGATGCGTTGAGGGTACGGCCACCCTGCTAGCTATCCAATATGCCTGGCCATGGGAAGCCCAGCCCGACCCGAAATTTCTGGGCTTGGACCCGATTAGGCTTTTCCCATGGGCCGGGCCTGGGCCTCAGATTTAGGGTCGATGGATGTAATGGGACGGGCCTGGGCTTTGTGTATTGGTGTTTTCAGGAAGAAGCCCGGGGCTCGGCCCGAATCCCGGCCCGGCCCGACGCATGGCCAGATTTTGCGGAGATGCGCACAAAATACAAGGTTGGAATTTTTTTTGAGAATACAAGGTTGGAATTAGGAGTGCATCTTACTGCATAAGTTTTAGCAAAGCATGTGCTAGTTTTCTTTGTCCTAGCTCTCTTTGCTCCTTCTTCGTAATTGAAGCCTGGGTACTTTAATCGCTCATTCTCCATCATCTATAGTCGGAGATGCACAGATTAAGCATGTGCTAGTTTCTTTGTTCTAGAATAAAAGTAGTTGTCAGTAAGATGCACAGATTGGTTTGCGGTTTCAAACATCTTTAAAACACTCAACACTCATCATTAGATGAATCCAGACCGTCGGATCCTGCCTCAACATCTTCTCTCATCATCGCAACTCTCGCACCATTCTACACACTGGTAGAAAACGGACCTTTGGTCCAGACTTTTAGTCCCGCACCAATTTGCGGCCGGTACTAATATAACATTAGTACCGGTCCCAGCGGCCGGACAGGCGAACGGCAGCAGTACCGGTCGGTAAGCAACCTTCAGTACCGGTTGGTGTAACCAACCGGAACTAAAGGATTTGGGGCTGGCGCTGCAGCGGCGGGTCCCACGCCGAGAACCTTTAGTACCGGTCTGTGTTACAAACCGGTACTAAAGATGGACATTTAGTACCGGTTTGTGTTACAAACCGGTACTAAAACATTTCGCTATAAATTCCATCTACTTCCTCCAGCCCGAGCTCACTTCACTCTCTGCCTCCTCATTTATTTCTCTCTGTTGTTGCTCGAGCTCGGTGGTGATCCGGCGATTTGTCCAATTTGGTGGCACCATTTTTGGTCAAAAAGGTTAGAAATTTGTTTCTCTTACATTTAATTGGAAACTTCAGTTCATTTAGTGCTAGTTTGAGCTCATTTAGTGTTAGTTTGACCTAGATAGAAAAATGTAGGAAAATCTAGAAATGTATTGTTAGTTTGACCTAGATAGAAAAATTTAGAAAAATCTACAAATGTAGCTTATTTAGTGCTAGTTTCATCATTTACTTTGTGCTAGTTTAGCTAATTTTGTCCAAGTTTAGCTCATTTAGTCCTAGTTTAGCTCATTTTATGCTATAATTACGTAATTAATTGTTTATAGAATTATTACTTGTATAATTTTCTTATTTGTGTAACTTTTTGTTATATATAGTGTCATGGTTTTGACATCTGTCCACACTGGCTCTCGCCCGCTCTATTATTCGGATGTGGTACGATTGTTTGTTATAAGTATATGTTTGTTTAATTTCGTGTTTACAAAAATTATACCGACCAACTTAACGTAGATATATTTTTATCTAGGAGGTAGTTGAACCGGAAAATGAGCCCGACCCTATTTTCGAGTTTTTAGTAGAAGAAAACAATGATTTGAAAGCTAAATTGAAAAGAAGTGAAGATCTTCGTCTCGAAGAGAAGATGAAATGGGAGTTGAAGATTGCCGACGTCGTCGATGATAACGAGATCAAGATGGAGGCAATGCGCTTGGATCACAAGATCAAGATGAATGCAATGCGCTTGAAGCTTAAAAAGTTTAGAAAATATGTCATTAGTCAAGAGGCTTGGTATCATTATGCTGTTGGTTCAATAATTACCTTAGTTGTGATTTTGATCGCATTTGTCGTTGGATTGAAATTCTTTAGCTAGTTCTATGTTAGTTTCAATTAATGAATGTTTTATGAGAACTATGTATTAGATTTGTTTAAATATGGTGAACTTGTATTAATGAATTGGTCACGTATCTATCTATTCATGGTAGATATATATATATATATAACTATTGTGTAATGGTTTTGTATATATTTACATAATGCAGATGAATCGACAATGGATGTACGTTGACCGACGCACTCCGGAGTTCATGACCGGCGTGCTGGATTTTATCCGTGTTGCTGAGGCAAATAAGCGGGATGGTTTTATGTATTGTCCATGTTGTGCTTGTAAGAATATCAGGAGTTACTCCAACTCAAAAACCATTCACATCCACCTGTTTCAGTCCGGTTTCATGTCCGGCTATAATTGTTGGACCAAACACGGGGAAACAGGGGTCATAATGGAAGACAATGAAGAAGAAGAGGACGATGACAACTATCCTGAGTTTCCTGAATACGACGGTACTACAATGGAGGAAACTGGAGAAGACGCGCCTGACGAAGAGGCGCCGGATGAGCCCGCTGATGATCTTTCTCGGGCCATTGCTGATGCACAGAGAAACAGCGTAAATCAGAGGGAGTGGGTCAAGTTGGAGCGCATGTTGGAGGATCACAAAAAAAAATTGTACCCAGGTGTCGAAGATGACCAGAAAAAGCTGGGTACGACGCTGGATTTGCTGCAATGGAAGGCTGAGAATGGTGTATCGGACAAGGGGTTTGAAAAGTTGTTGAAAAAGATAAAGAAGATGCTTCCAAAGGATAACGAATTGCCCGACAGTACGTACGAGGCAAAGAAGATCGTCTGTCCTCTAGGATTAGAGGTGCAAAAGATACATGCATGCATTAATGACTGCATACTCTACCGCGGTGAGGAGTACGAGAATCTGAATGCATGCCCGGTATGCGGTGCATTGCGGTATAAGATCAGGCGAGATGACCCTGGTGAAGTTGAGGGCGAGCGCCCCAGAAAGAGGGTTCCTGCCAAGGTGATGTGGTATGCTCCTATAATACCACGGTTGAAACGTTTGTTCAGCAACAGAGAGCATGCCAAGATGTTGCGATGGCACAAAGAGGACCGGAAGAAAGACGCGATGTTCAGTCACCCCGCTGATGGATCCCAGTGGAGAAAAATCGAGAGAGAGTTCCCGGACTTTGCAGATGACGCAAGAAACTTAAGATTTGGTCTAAGTACGGACGGCTTCAATCCTTTTGGAGAGCAAAGCAGCAGTCATAGCACCTGGCCTGTTACTCTATGTATTTACAACCTTCCTCCTTGGTTGTGCATGAAGCGAAAGTTCATTATGATGCCAGTGCTCATCCAAGGACCGAAGCAACCAGGGAGCGAGCTTGATGTGTACCTCAGGCCATTAGTTGACGAACTTTTAGAGTTGTGGCGGGAAGAAGGTGTACGTGTGTGGGATGAGCACAAACAGGAGGATTTTGACCTTCGAGGGTTGCTTTTCGTAACGATCAATGATTGGCCTGCTCTTAGTAACATCTCAGGACAGACAACTAAGGGATACCATGCATGCACACACTGTTTGGATGATACTGAATGTATATACTTGGATAATTGTAAGAAGTGTGTGTACCTGGGGCATCGTCGATTTCTTCCGGTCAGGCATAACGTCCGGAAGCAAGGAAAGCATTTCAAAGGTGAGGCAGATCACCGTAGGAGGCCTATGGACCGTACTGGTGAACAAATATTTGATATGGTCAAGGATCTAAAAGTAATCTTTGGAAAGGGTCCTGGAGGACTAAAGGTTCTAGATGACGCAAACGGGCACGCACCCATGTGGAAGAAGAAATCTATATTTTGGGAGCTACCATATTGGAAAGTCCTAGAGGTCCGATCTGCAATCGACGTGATGCACGTGACGAAGAATATTTGTGTGAACCTGCTAGGCCATTTGGGCGTGTATGGGAAGAAAAAAAACACAACGGCAGCACGGGAGGACCAGAAACGTTTGAAAGAACGAGACGGCCTGCTTCCAGAACATTATGACGGTCCGGACAGCTATGCTCTAACCAAACAAGAGAAAGTGATATTTTTTGAATGTCTGAGCAGTATCAAGGTCCCGTCTGGCTTCTCGTCGAATATAAAGGGAATAATAAATGTGGCACAACAAAAATTTCAAAACCTAAAGTCTCATGACTGCCATGTGATTATGACGCAATTGCTTCCGATTGCATTGAGGGGGCTTCTACCGGAAAATGTTCGAGTACCCATTGTGAAGCTTTGTGCATTTCTCAATGCAATATCTCAGAAGGTAATCGATCCAATGATCCTACCAAGACTACAGAATGATGTGGTCCAGTGTCTTGTCAGTTTTGAGTTGGTGTTCCCCCCATCCTTTTTCGATGTTATGACGCATGTCTTGGTTCACCTAGTCGAAGAGATTCAAATTCTCGGTCCCGTATTTCTACACAATATGTTCCCATTTGAGAGGTTCATGGGAGTCTTAAAGAAATATGTTCATAACCGTGCTAGGCCAGAAGGAAGCATCTCCAAGGGCTATGGAACCGAGGAGGTCATTGAGTTCTGTGTTGACTTTATTCCTGACATTAATCCGATTGGTGTTCCACAGTCGCGACATGAGGGGAGACTGAGTGGAAAAGGCACTCTAGGGAAAAAAGTATTTGTATGTAGGGACGGACCTTCTTTCAGTCAAGCGCACTACACAGTTCTACAAAATTCCTCATTGGCAGCTCCGTATATCGAGGAACACATGAATATTTTACGATCTGAGAACCCGGTGGAGGATGAGTTCTGGATTAAAGATCAACACACGGCGAAATTCAGCGGTTGGTTGCAAACACATCTCATGAGTAACACCGAAGTTGATGTTGAGCTGTACTTGTTGGCCAGGACACCATCTTCGACTATAGTCACTTTCGAAGGGTACGAGATAAATGGGAATACATTTTACACGATCGCTCAAGATAAAAAGAGAACCAACCAAAACAGTGGTGTCCGCTTTGACGCAACAAACAGCAATGGGCAAAAGGACACATATTATGGTTACGTAGAGGAGATATGGGAACTTGAGTATGGACCTTCTTTTAAGGTCCCTTTGTTTCGGTGCAAATGGGTCAAGCTGAATGCAGGCGGGGTAAAGGTAGACCCGATGTACGGAATGACAACGGTGGATCTGAACAATCTTGATTACAAAGACGAACCGTTCGTCCTAGCAAATGATGTAGCTCAAGTTTTCTACGTGAAAGACATGTCTACCAAACCGAAGAAAAGAAAAAATATGGAAGCGAATACATCAGACGAGGCAAAACGCCACATAGTTCTTTCAGGGAAAAGAAACATCGTGGGAGTGGAGGACAAGACAGACATGTCAGAAGATTATGATAAGTTTGATGAAATTCCGCCCTTCAAAGTCAACACTGACCCAAGCATCACGTTAAGTAATGAAGATTCTCCATGGTTCCGGCGCAAAGTTAAGCAATCGAAGAAAAGGAGGAATAATACAACAGATGGGAATATTGGTGATGTGTAATCCAGGAATGATATTTATGAAATATGAGGTCTTTATCACAAACTATGTTGTGGAATATGAGGTCTTTATCACAAACTATGTTGTTGAAATGACCATAACTTGGTCATTTGTCTTGAAACTTCTAGATGTTCATACATGATAGACCTTTTTTGTTAAGACTTTTTTTGCAAATTTTGTCAGAAATCAAGTTGATCATTTTTCATAGCAACAAGTACACATATAAGGTCCCATGCCAAATGATTTCCTTTTTTGAAGTGTTTATCACATTATTTCATTTTTCGGTAAAAACGATCAAAACGGTCGCGGTGACTAATATTTTCTAGAACTATCAACGTTTCTGTGATATAACCACTAGTTGTGTACCTTAAAATGATTTTTCCAAAAACTTCAGACCAAACTATTAAACAGTTGTAGATAAAATTTGAATTACTTTCGAAAAATCGACATAAACTCAATTAACTAGGGAAATTAGGTAGAAATCAAAGAAAAACCTAATACTTGGGGATTATCCATCATATGTGGACTAGTTTCCATGAAAATTAAATGGGTGCCATTTTACATCATATTTTTGGTACTTTGTTCACAAAAAAAGTCATTTTTTGCACTTAAAAAAATGGAAAATGATATTTATGAAAATAATTTCAAGAATTCCTTTGGCATGACTGTTTCTTATACCAATATGCACCTATTTGTGGAATAGAGATTTGTACAAAGTTTTAGAAACTAATTAGTTAAAAGAAAATAGATATAAAATACCTTTTATTTTAAATGTTACATTTTTAAAATGTCAATATTCTTTGTAATTTGTTGAAAACATGTTCTTGAATATAAATAATTTTTTTACAAATTATTAGAATCTAATTTTACTAGTTTTAGACAATTACATCAGTAGATATACAAAAACAGAAAACAGAAAATAGAAGAGGGAAATAAAATACAAAAAACACCTTCAGTACCGGTTGCTGGTTGCAACCGGTACTAAATGTTTTCGTTTCGCGCCAGTTTCTGGGCGCCGAATCGACAGACCTTTAGTACCGGGCCGTGCTACCAGCCGGTACTGAAGGACCTTTAGTACCGGTTCGTGCTAGAGACCGGTACTAAAGGTCTATGCATTAAATGCCCACGCCCAGATCGGGCAGTTCTCATTCTCTTACACAGACCCGAGTCCCCGACGACGACGAAGAGGAGACGCCGCGCCGCCATCACCGGAGACGCCCTATACGCCATCGCCGGAGAAGCCGTGCCGCCCCCGACGTTGTCCTCGTCTCTCCCGACTCCGGCCGTCGCTCCGCCGGTGCTAGGTGAGCCGTCTCCTCCTCCCTCCTTCTCGCCACCGGTCCTAGGGCTTAGAGAATCGCCGCCGACAGCGGAGCGCCGCCACCATTCTAGGACAGCGCCGCCACCATTTGGTCGCACATGCCGGTGCGCGACTCGCCGTGTGCGCGGCTCCTCCCTCCTTCTCGCCACCGGTGGTAGGGCTTAGAGAACCGCCGCCGACAGCGGAGCGCCGCCACCATTCTAGGACAGCGCCGCCACCATTTGGTCGCGCATGCCGGTGCGCGACTCGCCGTGTGTGCGGCTCCTCCCTCTGGCGCGCAATCGAGGGACGCAAGAAGCAGAAGGGGACGAGAGCTCCATTGCTGACGTCATGCTGACATCATGCTGACATCATATATTTATGCTATTAGGATTTTACAATATATTTATGCTATTGTTAGGATTTTGCAGGAAATTCATAACTTGTGAATGCTATTGTTCGGATTTTGTAGGAAATATTTATATGAATGCTATTGTTAGGATTTAAAGTGTAATAGTGTTAGCACTAATATATTTATGTGAATGCTAGTGTTAGCAATAATATATTTATGTGAATGCTAGTGTTAGAATTTAAAGTGTAATAGTGTTAGAATATTTATGTGAATGCTATTGTTAGATTTTTAGGATTTTTAGTATTGTTTTACGGTTTGTAGGATTTGTGCAATTTTTTGATTTGTCAATGTGACAAAGTGAATAGATTCCAACGTTTGGGGCAAATGCTACTGTTTTTAGATTATTTGTTAAATAGAGTGTTAGATTATTTGTTAAATAGAGTGTTAGATTATTTGATGCAAAGTACTTATGTAATTTTATTTGATGCAAAGTACTTGCAATTTTTGCTACTGTTTTAGGAAGTTTCTAAATTTTGGCCGATGATTAGATCGTTGCACGTTGCATCTTCAGGGAGGTGTGAGTGAACCATGTTGTCTGAACATATATGCAATGTTCATTCCACGTTGTTCGCTGACACCATCCCTGAAGCAATTCTATATGAGGCCTTGCTGTCTGTTTTGCAATGTTAGGAAGTTTGTAAATTTGGATTAATAGTGTGGATGCAAAGTAGTTGTGCAAAGTAATTGTGTAATTTAGGGTAATTTTATGGATGCTACTATGTAATTTTATTTGATGCAAATATTATAATGCTACAATGTAATAAATAGCGTGGATGCAAGTGTTGAAATTTGTGAATGAAAGTGTTAGAATTTGTGAAATAGTATTGTGAAAATGCAACCACAATTTCCCGCGGCAACGCGCGGGGAATGCAACCACAATTTCCTCAATGCAAAGTACTTGATTTCGTCGATCCCTCGCCTCACCGTTATAACTTGACATCATGTAGGAATCTCGCCGTCTATCCCTCGCCTCACCGTCGTCCTTTCTGTGACCTTCCCGAGTCTCGTTGATCCCGCGCCTCACCGTCGTTCCCGAGCATCCCCTCGTGCCCTCCCCCGCGGTGAGCCTCTACCGTGCGCACATGTTATTTCTTTACAATAATGCCGCCGCCCGATTTGGCACTAAATTGTTCTATCTTTTTTTTTTGTATTAGTTAAGCTATGGACGGCAGAGCAGGGGAAGATCAATTGTTCGACATCATCAGAGATGGTGAAGATGATGGATCGCAATATTTTAACATGTCCGGTGGTGAAATGGAGGACGAGGAGATTTATAACTTAGAAGCTCATCCATCCGCCTCGAACAATAATGCCGATGAGAATGTAGCGCAGAATACCGACGAGGTATACATAGCTTATGGTGATAAATTAATGATTTGATATGTGTACATATACATGTTTTAACATAATATTTCTTCTTTTAGCCCTCCGGATCGGGATCGAGCAAGTCTGTTAAAAGAAAACGAGGCCCGGCCAAAAAGTTAAAAGAAGAAAGATTTGATATCGAAGAAATCTCTGAAATTGGCGAACCGATTGCTCCGAAAGAGCACGCACGTAAATTTGTGAGTCAGTGCGGAGTTATTGTTCGGGACAACATTCCGATCACCATCCGAGAATGGCACAAGCCGAAGGGTGGAGGAGAGAGTTTTGTGTCAGATATTTGCAAGAGGGAACTTCTGAAGTCCGTTTTCCACAATTTCGCCCTACCGACAGGCCTCGGAGATGCCGAGAAAAAGAAAGTCTTCCAGTGGACTCTAAAGAAAATGGCCGAACAATTCATGAACTACAAGAAAAGGTTATACCAGCAATTCATCAAGACAAAGAAAACCCCTAATTTTGAAGACGTACAGTACAGGAGGATAAGAGATCAGTGGCAAGAATTCAAGGACTACAAGGAATCAGAAGAAGCTCTGGAAAAGTCGGCGAAAAATAAGTTGAATGCCGACAAAAAGCAATATTTCCAACGTTTGGGGCCAGGTGGCTATAAGACCGCCATTCCTAAGTGGCAAGAAAGGGACGCCAAGTTAATTGCTGCCGGGGTCACTCCAAGTACATCAAGCTATCCCGCAAGGGCGAGACATTGGGCGTACAGCGTCGGGCTGGAGCCCGACCCACAGACAGGGAATCTTGTGTTGAAGGAAAAGGTTAAACCAGGCCCCGAGGGAGAGCCCGAAAGAGAAAAAATTCGGAATAAAGCCAAAGAACTTGATGATGCAGTAGTTGCCGCTCGGGAGGGAAGGTTCGCGCCCAATAGAGAGAAGGACGAGCTGTCACTCGCCCTCGGGAATCCTGAACACACTGGGCGAGTACGAGGCGTGGGCGTCGTCCCTTGGAAGGTTGGGTTCCCCGAGCATAGGGACACCTACAGGAGTCGCGACAGGAAGAAGAAACAGGAGGCAGAGAAATATCAGCGGTTGGAAGACATGATAATAGACCTGCGACATGAAATGAGGCAGAAAAAGGTATCTGAGCCGCAGGAGGACCAACTTGATATGGCATCTCAGCGGAAAAGCAGCGTGGCTTCCACACAAAATGTCCAGCCTGATGACGCAACATACCCCGTGGATCAGATTCAGGGGCGAACAAACTGTGAGCTGCACATCAAGATGAGGAACCTATCCATAAAGGTGGCGGTCGGCTTTGCTTTAGAGAATATACCCGGAGCAACCCTTCATGGCGGTCAGATTCCAGCTGGCTACGCGCGAGTCGGGGTGGACGAAATTATGAACGGATTCGAGGACCTAGAGCTTGACTTTCCTGGAGCTGAAGGGGAGACGACACTGGGAGAAGTGTTGCGCGGAATCATTCTATGGAGAAAGGAACACATCGTGTTTCCTGGAGAATCGACGCGTAGGCCACCAACCCCTCCGAGTAGCAATCAACCTCCAAGTCCACCCCGCATTGAAAATATGGACACCGAGAGGGAACCCAGCGCGACTCCATCTCCCCGGTGCGCGAGTCCAACCCAGCGGGAGTCCACCCCGGAGCGTGCAAAGAGTCCACTCCAGCGGGAGTCCACCCCGGAGCGTGCAAAGAGTCCACTCCAGCGGGAGTCCACCCCGGAACTTGCAAAGAGTCCACTCCAGCGGGAGTCCACCCCGGAGCTTGCAAAGAGTCCGCCCACCGGCAATAGGACCTTCTCAATGAGGCAGAAGATGCTTGCCGGTGCGTCGAGTGGTTCTCCAAAGGACACCTACAAGTACGGGCCGTCGTTGAAGGATCTTCCGGTGTTAACTTACCACCGGACCGTTGAGGAGAATGCTCCCTTGGTCAAAGCTCACAATGCCGCACACTTTGCGAAGAAAGTGCCCGAGCCAAAACAGGTACTAAACCCTAAGGGTGTTAAACACTTTTTAGACATCGTCTGTGATCCTGACCGTAGAACTTTGCCTGATAACTATGAACGCTCTATCTCGAAGAGTTTTGACACGCAAGAGGAGAATAAAAAGAAAAGGGTCGCTGCACAGAAGAAGAAGAAGGGGAAAAAGGTTCCCCAGCTCGGAGAACAGAAAGTACAGTCGGTCGCCCCGCTGAAGGTTCAGACAGACAAGAGTCCCAACGTTGGGACAAATGTTCCTGTTACTGACTACATGGACGATGATGC
Organism: Poa annua; assembly: GCA_026929855.1. NCBI lineage: Eukaryota > Viridiplantae > Streptophyta > Magnoliopsida > Poales > Poaceae > Poa > Poa annua. The sequence goes on from CM049436.1 coordinate 3,176,833, forward strand.
ATTTGACGCACTTTTCCCCAAGTCGACTGAGATAGCACGGACGTTTGTCTACGGGAAAGATCTTCTCCCTAGTGATGAGATGGTGCGTCTAGCTTTTCAAATGCGGAGATTGCATGACTGGTACATGAAGGTTGCAAAGGACAAGCAACTCGTGTTTTACGTGACATACCGAGAAGACCAATTCTTCGTCAACCACGAGATATGTATCGAATTTGATGAATTATGGCAGTTATACAACCGGCGTGCTCTCGACGCAACTATCATGAGTTGCTATGTTCTGTAAGTGTTTTTTCTAAATGTCTAGCTGAGCATGTAATTATCCTCACTAATTGAGCCTGTAATTATCTGCACTATATTCTTTCGTATGCTATTATATATGCAGGTGGATGCTTATCGAGTGCAAAAGGAAAAGACTCTGGGAAGTTGGGTTCATTGACCCATCTATCGTTAACTGCAAAAACTTAGAGCGGAAGCCCGGGGACTGCGAGGAGGCATTGTTGAGGTCGCTATTGAGCCAAACACATGCGGCAGATATACTTCTTCCTTACAACTTCAAGTGAGTGTGACTGTCTTCAACACATTTCTATATTGCTAATGACTAGATGTTAAGTTTAATTGATGAGTTATATTCATGCCTCACTATATAAACGTGTGCAGCTTCCATTGGATTCTACTGGACATTATCATTGACAAGGGATTAGTTGAAGTATTTGACTCATTACGCAAACCACAATCATACTACCAGGACTTGATTGACATGCTTCAGAGGTAATTTCAACCATTAACCCCATTTCATGATATCAAGTAATCATAACACATTTATTCATTTGCTTTTGTGAGTAGGGTTTGGAAAATATTCATCAAGAGAGAGAGGGGTGAATGGAAACCAGAGCTGACTATTAAACATATTGATGTAAGTGTGCTACTATTAAACATAGTCTCTTTAATTCATCATCATTTTGAATTATTATTTAATTAAGTTATATTCTCGTAAAGACCATGAAGCAGCCTCCGGGAAATGAATTATGTGGATTCTACGTCTGCGAGTTCATGAGGACCTTGAGCGTTGAGCAGGCGTCGCGTGAAAAAAGAATGGATGTGAGTGTGACTGGCTTGTACTATATTTCAATCTTATTATGATTTGATATATATATATACACACACAACTAATATATTCATATTGATCTCGTTTAAAGCTTAACGACAAGCGGAACGCCATCCTACCACATCAGCGCGTAGAAGCAATTCAAGAGGAGATAGCGGGATTTATCCTTGAGGAGGTCATGAATCCAAAGGGAGAATACCATAATCCTAAATATAGCTATGCCATATGAAAGAGGAGGATGTATGACATTATTGCGATCTCTATACACCGGATTGTATATATGTATATATGTATGTAATAACGTAGTATGAATATGTCCTATATCTAAATTATATTATATATCAACGTTTACCGTATGTAGTAGCGTAGAATACATATACGGAAGTATATTACGTATGCATCAACGTGTACCGTGTATATATATAATACCGTATGAATGTATAACAGTAGATGAAAAAGAAAACATAAAATAAAATTGCAGTGAAGAAAAGAAAACAGATAACAGAAAAAAAAGGAAACGAAAAATAAATTGCAAAACCCTTAAAACCTAAACCCTTTAGTACCGGCCGGTGTTACCGACCGGTACTAAAAGTTCTCCGCACGAGCTCGAGCCCCACGCCCACGTGGGGGCCCTTTTAGTACCGGACGATAAGAAACCGGTACTGATGCTGGGGGGGCATCAGTCCCGATTGCGCAGTACCGGTTGCGAAACCGGTACTGATGCTCCTCCCCGACCGGTACTAAAGAGCCGTTTTCCACTAGTGACACCATCGGATCACCCAAACCTCCTCCTGTGTATCATCTTGTGCGTTTGGAAGGTAAAATCACGGAATTTTGAATAACTTGGAAAACCCAATCAAGGACCAACTACTCACGCTATTTATCCTGCACGTTTTTTTTTTTTGCAAATCTTTCAATGTTCCATCAATCAAGGAAAATAATGGCCCTGCAGATGATAATTCGCACGATCCATATATACCCCGTGACCCTGTTGTCAAACGCCCACTCGCTCCGCCTGCAGCGCCGCGGCCTCCTTTAACAACGGGGTCTATACGCGGGAAACACTAGCTAGCTGTTCTGACCCTGCGTGCCATCTTCAGGGTCGGTAGGGCTTTACTATCTTCCCCTTTCTGTATTCGCGTGTTCGCGATTTCCTACGTACTGCGTTCCACCGCGCGTCCGTCCATGGCACTCCCATGCGGCCAGGAGCACGCTGCGGAAGCATGCGCCGGATCCCAGTGGTACGCTCCCACAGTCTATATCGGTGCCTGACACACGTTGGCGTCAAGCCTGATTTATTTAGAACCATGCCCTATTGATACTCCATGTTCTCCACTACGATACGATTTCTGATGCTGACGGCCATGAAATCGAATGCTAGAGAACCAATTTTTGTTTGTTATTATGGTTGTCTGTACTTAACTTACAAGAAAATGATCTCCATTTCATGAATTCATCCAAATAATGATTTGAAGATGGATGGGAATCCCGCTGTTTCTTATTTGCTGGTTGCTTATCCTTCTACGAATTGTTAATAGATGTGAGAGATGAACTTGTCTATAAACTGGTGCCTGGATCTATTTGTCTGGGAGTTCTACGTATGGCATGATCAAATATAAATTGTTTAGTTACATGGGATTTTAAGATTTGTAAATGAAGAGGGTTAACCGATGTGGGTGGGGGACTTCTCACTCTGGCCACCGCTCAGATTAAATAGCTTCCTCGTCAAGGCGAGGACGCCACATCAAGAGTTAGCGAGGCGCGGCTTCGTAGCCGCGGAAAGGAACGGAGGCGAGCGAGAGCTTGCAGGTGGAAATCAGGCTGGAAACAAAACATTGATGTGAGATTTAACAAAGAAAGAGGATGACCGGTGAACCGTTGGATGGTGATATAATGGCTCGGATAAAGTGACTGGGATATTAACAAAATCCTCCACCCGTGATATGTCTAGACCCATTTACAAATAAAGTTTGATGTTCACTTGCGCAGTAGAATGTTTCGATATTCTGTAGCATCGCACGGGTATTCAGCTAGTCTGATGTAAGTTAGGGGCCGATTTGAGGTCAACTGGAGACTTTTGTCCACTCTGTCCGTTCAAAGTCCTCATGTGGCCTAATCGTCAGCCGCATACTAGTTATATTTGGCGTGGCGGCACGCACGCCCTTGGCAATTTTTTTTTCGCATAATATATAATTTTTTTTGGTAGGCGAAATGTTGGCCAAATTGGAATGTTCGAACAATTTTTATTTATTTTTTATTTTTATGAATGTGTAGCATTGTTTCCAGAAATTGGTGACATATTTTCTACAATTTTCCAATATTTAGTAATTTGGAAAAAGTCGATCATGTTTGTATTATGGTGGAAACGTTTAGTTGAAATAAGGAAAAGTGCATTTGTATTGTTCGCACAGTTTTGTATATTCAATGTTTTGTATAGCATGAGTAGTGTAGTTTTTTTTTTCTTTTGAGTTATTTAGTGAGAACATTTGTTTTTGATAATTTGTTTGTTTGTTTAATTGTGTTGTATGTACTATAAGGAAAGGTGGTAGCTATAATTAGTGTAGTGTATTATTAGTTTAAATTCAATTTGAAATCATTCCGTTATTGGAGGGAACAATTTGTATTTTCTTGATATATTTATGTAGTACCCGTGCTGGGAAATTCGATCTTTGGATTTTTTTGAAGTAGTGCGCAATTTTTGAATTTATTTGAATGCGAAGAGAGCGTATGTTCGAGAAATTGTCTAGATTTCTGGAAAATGTTGTGTGGTAAAATTTAAATTTGGGAATGACCTTTTTTAGGAAGTGTGTGAATTTGGAAAATTATTGAATTTGTGGTACATGTTTAATTTAGGTCAATAATTAGAGGGAATACGTTATATGAGATGTTGTGAAATTTAATTTAAATGCAAGCTGTAATTAGGGGATATGATATTGTATTCGTTGCAATTATTCATCTAACCAAGCATTTGTGGGAAAATTTGTCTTCGTATATTTATAGGAAGTGCAGTTGGTTTCTAGATGGGATTTTGTAGATATACATCCATTTGCAGGAAATGTAATGAAACTGAATGCATAAAATTAGAGGAAGACAATTTTGTTTGTGTCTATATAGTAAGTGCATTCGATGTGTTTTGGATTGCAGAAATTCATTTGCTGGTATTGTTAGTTATTATTTTTTATTTTTTTTCCAGAGTTTACTTGTTTTGAAAGGAGATTTATGGGATCCATATATTGTAATTTGATATAAATGTGTCAAATGGGCGTTTGTGTAAGATTTTAATTTCCAAGATTTGTAATAGCTTGGACAATGTCCTACAGTATCTGGAATGGTTATTTTGTTGCTTAAAAAAAAATTAAGTTACTCTGAATTAATTTGGAGTTGTATTTCAGTAACTACAAAACTTTGTAAAATAGGAACGCCGCACCGTTGCTGAGAATATTTTGTGTTTTTTATATTTTTGTGTTATTTGTTTTTTAGGTAAGTTATATGTATTGGAAAGAAAGGTGGTAGGTCTAAATCGTATAATGTGCTTAGATGAAATTAATCTTGGAAGCAATTCATGGTTAGAATAGCTGGGATTGAATTTTTCCGTAATATTCATTGAATCAGGAATTTTGCTGAAGTGCGACTATATAATTAGAAGGATTTAAGTTACTTTGCTTGTAAATATGTAGGTTATTTTATTCGTTGAATCAGGAATTTTGTTGAAATGCGACTATATAATTAGAAGGATTTAGATTACATTGCTTGTAAATACGTAGGTTATTTTAAATGGTCAAAAACGCGGGTGGGGAAAATGATATTTTGAAACGTCCATGTTCAAATTTGAGAGTGTCCATCTAAGCAATGTGTTCGTAGTTGACTGTGTTGGAGTAGGGAAAAGTTTTGTATTTTTGAGTTGTTTGGTTTCTAAAAGTTGGTAAAATAGTTAGAAATACCATGGTGGGGAAAATAGAAATTTGGAAGTGTCTATGTTAAAAATGTGTTCGTATTTGAATGTGCCGGAATACGAAAAGGGTTATGTTTATGAATTGTTTGATTTCCGAATGTTTGTAAAATAGCTATTTTTGGAAGCCATTTTAGAGTGCTTCTATTTTTTTGTAGCAGTTGAAAATGTTTTGAATCTATTGCATTTTTTTTCTGACGTCTGTTTCAAATGTGTTTGTCTTTTTGCAGGAAAATACTTTGGCATAATTAGTACAACTTTAATATAGTTAGTAATTTGTTTTTTATCTCCGTAAGTGTTTCCATATTTGAACCTCAATGTTTTATTTTCTTTTTTTTTTTTTGTGTACGGTGATATGTTTGTCATATTTTTCGGATGGACAATTTGAAATTATCGTCACACTATACATTCCACATTTCTCTCTTTTTTTATTGTCTTGCTCAAATAATATTCCAAACATTAGCGTGAAAATGTAATATTAAATTGTCGTTAGGAAAAGAAACAACTTTGTTCCTTTCTGAGAAATTGTTCGTTGTTTTGATTGACGGTTAAATCGAAATAATATTTTGCAGATTTGATGGAAGTTGTTTCTGAGAAATTGTTGTTTTGATGAACGGTTAAATTGAAATAATATTTTACAGATTTGGTTGGATTTTTTTTTTTTTGAGGAAGGCTCGAATATTATATTTAGAAAAGAATGCAAGAATATATGTATGCTTAATTAAAATATGTTGTCTGGAATATGTCCGATTAGTCAGCAAATTTGAATGTTTTTTTCCACAAGCTTGTTAATAAATATAAGAAGGTATGTTATTTTTTCTTTCCCAATCTTGTGAATTATGCTGTCGAAGTCATTAATTCGATAATATGGTGTAGCAATATGTATGAAGCGTTTGAAATTATTAGAAGGATGGTTGACTTTAAATTTCTGTTTTGTTGATTCTATTTATTTTTGCTTGAGAAATATGTGTGAAACAGCTGTGTCTCGATATTTGCATCCGTGTTTTTTTTTACGTGTGGAAGCCCATGATATAAATATGGGTAATTGTATTTGAATATTTTCGCAGAATCTGTTGGGATGAAATATTTTATTGCGTGAATAATACTGAATTGTATTGTTGTTATTGTTTTTCTGGATTTTTTTCTGAGTTGGAAAAGGAAATGGTGTGAAGACTTTGTGTTTTTTTTTGTTTCAATTTTTTTTTGGAAAATTTAAGTTTTCAAATATTTTGGAGCCGTTTCCGGAGTATTTCGAATAGTGTTCTGTATTTTCTTATCTTTTTCCCGTGGGGGAGGTAGAAAAGTTTTTAAAAATGGAAACCTGTTGGCATATTTGTCATTTTTTTCTAGGGTCCTATTTAAAATTGTTGGATTGCATTATTTAGAATTATCTGGAAAAGGCGTGGGTAGTTCCGGCCTCTTTTTTTTTTATAGGAAAAATGTGGGTGTATTTTAAATTGTTGGGTTGAACTATGCAAAAAAAATCAAAATCATATGGGTAGTATGGATTTTTTTTTTCCCACCCGCAAAAAAAAAAATTGTGAGCCCGCTGTGACATCATGCTGACGTCACAGTGGCTAACCCTGGGCGCATCGCCCGCGGCCTTGGAGTCTCAAGATGTTTGTGGCATTGGAGTCTCAAGATGTTTTTGTTGTTTATTTTTTGTTTTCTTGAGCCTCTAGTTGCCTGCCTGTAAGCTGTGTGGTCAGCATGTTGTAATACCAGCCTTTGTTGGCTTTATTAATTCAAAAGCTGGGCTCTTAGCCTTTTTTTCTAAATAAAAAGAAGTGGAGAGCCCCGATCTGCACCGTCTCCCCCGGAATAGGTGCGCCCCTGGAGAGCGCTAGAAGCGCCTCCGCACTCTCCAACTCCGGCGAGCCCATGTCCCATTCAGCTTGCTCTGGATAATCGCGAGAGGAAGGGGTGGCTAGCGGCGGCGAGGTGGTGGGGCTAGCGGCGGCGCGGGTGGCGGCGCGGAGAGTCGCCAGCGTGGGAGCGGAGCGTCAACTATGTTCTCTTCTCCTTCTATATACCCATGTAGATCTCCCTCTTAGACCAAGTAATAATGCGGAGTTGCGGACAGACGACCATCCCCGTGAAGGAATCTCGGTAGGAGAGTGGCTCGTTCGGAATGTAATCTGGTTGAAAGTTGTTGGTTGCAGCAACAAGTCGTGATGTAATCTGGCTTTTGAATTCATTTTGCAGTGCTGATCTAAGTCGTATCGGAAACAAGTTGGTTGTAATATAGATGGATTCGAACTAGGTATCGAGCCGATCGAGCAGGAGTCCAACTCGGTGATGTGTCCTATTAATTCCCTTGATATATATTTCGTCACCGCAATGACTGACTGCCCATGGACGGCTGATCTTGACAAGCTAGCACAAACTCAGCCCAATCATCAAATTCCTTTCTTCTGTAGTCCGGCCGTCGATCGCCGGTTCCAGGGAGCTAGGGAGCATGGCGTCCAGGGCAGTCGTCGACGGCGAGGCCGTCGTAGTCTTTGGAGACGAGTTCATAGCCGACGAGATCCTCGCCCGTCTGCCGGCCCGCTGCGCGGTGCGCTGCATCGTGCTCTCCAAGCGCTTCCGGAAGCTCCTCGCGAGACCCCACTTCTGGGTTCGCCACCGCAGCCTCGGCGCGCCGCTGGAGCTCCCTCACGCCGCTCGTCTCAACTACCACAGCGGCGGCAACACTTTCGACTTCCATGTGGCCGGCTCCGCGTTCGCCATGAAGCACACGGTCCGAGTCCAGGACCCCAGCTCGTACGCGAGCACGTGCAACGGGCTAGTGCTCCTGTCCGGCATCTCCTACACCGACAAAGGGCAGTCGTCCGTCGACGGCGTCGTTTTCAACCCTGCCACCAAGGAGGAGGTCCGGCTGTCCTTGCAGCTGCCTCACCATGGCAAACAGGACTTGGAGCGCCGCATCTTGGGTTTTGGCTACGGCCCATCGAGCAAGGCCTACAAGGCTCTCATCCGTGAGGAGGACTACACTGACGACACCACACCCACACGGTTGATGGTGGTGACGTTGGGCGGCGACGACGGCCACCAAGAACCGAGGGAGGTGTTATCATGCCCTCGAGGCTTTCCCTGTAATCACAGCCTATGCACGGGCGACGGCGGCAAACTCTACTTCCTTATCTATGACGTCTACTTTACCGCCCAGCAAGAGGACAACTGGGAGGCGACGTCCGTGCTTGCTTTCGACGTCGACGACGAGGTCGCCACCAGCGTTGCCTTGCCGGAAGGGAGCAACAAGGGCATCTCAATAACCATGATGCTACAGATACGCGGCCGCCCGTGCATCTACAAGCACAGGGGCCAGGACACCGTGATCTGGTCACTCACGCCGGATCACCGGTGGGAGCAGCTGTACGTTCTTCTGCTCAAGGAAAGCTCGCCGCCGGACGACTATTTGGTCGGCGCCTGGGACTGCGGAGGTGGCCTTCTGTCCGCCGTGTTTAGAACCACCGGCGCCTACCTGTACAACCTCCATCAGGGCGCCGAGGCAGCAGTGAACAAGCAGCAAGAAGGCGGCGTCAACAGGCGCCTAGCGGCTGTGAGCTCACTGGAGATCGACTACGAGTGGCCAGAGCCGCTGAGGAAAACTATGTGGCTTGATAATCCGGCCAACCTGTTGGATTACAGGCCGACACTCATATCACCGGCGAGTATCTTCGGCGATGCTGCTGCCTTGTCTGGCCATCAACGTGAGAGTGTTGAACCGACACATGAGTCGTTGGATGGGATGTTCCTGGAGATGACACAGAAATTGATCGTAGATCCAGCCGTGCAAATGCTCACTAATTTGTAGGAAGTTGGGCTTCTAGATTTCACAAGAGTAATAGGTGCATGCTGCTCGACCCCTCTCAAATACCAGCAAGAACAATAATAATTGCCTCATGTATTCCCCAACCTATTCACCCCGAGATCAGGAACAAGAATTGATAGACCATCATGTTTCATTTTGGTAGACTGGTGACAACTCTGCCATATAATTTTGCTAGAATTAGCCACTTTAATGTAGATAACTTTCATACAAGGTTGATGGAGCAGCTTCATACTTTTTCCCTTCTTTGGTGTATTTGGAAGCATAGGAACCATGTTGTTTTCTACTCAGTCATACTACGAGGATTTATGTATTCTCGTTTTCGTTCGCTCATTCATGGGCCACTTTAAGCAACCCATTTGTACATTTTTCCTCATAAATTGAAAGTTGTGCGTAATATGGTCAATAATTTAAAAATTAGGACAATGGTTGTAACACCCCCCATTATTTAGGCCGAATTTATTTTTGGACGTCCAAAAAACTTTTTCTACTATAATAAATTGTTACTAAAATCTTTTAAGATGATTTTACTTAGTGTTTTCTTTCTTTCTAAATACCGGAGGACTCCCCTATCCATATCTAGAAGGGATAATTTACAATAACCCCCCTGGGTGCCATTATGGGGATAATATGCCCCCCTACGCTGCGGCTGACACTGGGCCCAAAATGGCCAGGGGGGTTATCAATTATCCAAATAGGTTCTACCTACCCACCAACAAGGGTCGCCAATATTTTTGGTGCATGGCTCAATGGTGTGGACGATAGGTTCAGACAACTTGTTAGGATGGCAGCACTGGCCGTAATATGGTCGCTTTGACTCTGTAAGAATGACAAGTTTTTTTGATGATAAAAATTCTTCTCTTATGCATGTTATCTACCGGACTACCGGACTACTGCTACACTCCGTTCGTGGCCTCCGTTGTAACGTGTGGAGCATCAAGACCTATTTATGTAGGTGTGTATAAGACTGGAGGATGCGGCGAGAGCCTTTTTATCCCAACATAGATGGCAGCATAATTTGCGGATCGGCCCTCCTACATCTTAGTCATTTTTACACTTTCTCATCATGATATGTAATAAATCTACCATACTTTTTATTTATTTCGAACTTCGAATCTTACGGCTGTGTGCATCTTCGTTATGCAGAAGTCGGGTGTAGTGCTTAATACTCTTTAAGTAATAAAGCTGCCTTTATCGGAAAAAAAATAGTGGTCAATCAAGCTAACCAGACGAAGGACGCAATACAGAGAGCATATGCACCATCGGATCTACAACATACTTTTGTGTAATCTTTAGCAACTTTTCATTCAACTCATGTGCGAAAATGCATTCCCAGAACGTAGTCTGGGTGCCCGGCCTATCTACGCCGCACATATGCTGTAAGATTCGGGCTGGTCAACGACCACACCCGCGCGCGCCAGTTGGGTTTATAACACAGCCCTCACTATTCTAAATTACCCGCAAGTGATATTACTCCTAGGTTTCAAGACATCTTAGTCAATGGAAGCAATCAGGCTTTTTGGTATTAGGCAATAACTAAATTGCATATCATTCAAAAATAAGATGGTAATTAAATATCATGCAGGAAAATAAATAGCTATCTGGTAAATATTTATCTTATATAGCATGTGGGTTGGAGATGATCAATAACAGTGACTTGCCTCCAATGCTGCACTCGTTCTGGTCTTGTTGTTGTGAGTCTTCTTCACCTTGCACTGCTTTCTCGTACATACACTCGTCGTTAGCGTGTCCCATTGTAAAACAACAACCAAGCACAAATAAGTTTCTAGCTCAGAAAAATCAAGCAAGAACAGAATGTAAGGAAATCTGAAACTTGAACTGTAAGAAGAAGAACAGAATTCAGGTTTTGGTATTGAGAAGGTGGACATTTAGATTTGTGGTGCTGGGCTGAAACTTGTTATGGAATAGACTTACATTTTTCAAATGGTGTCTTGTTGGATTGGGCTCAAAGGAAAAAAAGAAAGAAAGAAATGGCTGCTGGTTAACTGAAACGTGCATGCCCAGAATGAACACAGCATGCTCAGTTCGGTTAAGGTTCAGGAAAACAGAGTACTTCTGGCTGCTACAAAATGGACGATTGCGTCGCCTGTGAGACATGCCAGTAGAAACCGAGGATATGGAGGCGATCAGGAGAGCATGTAGGTTCCATTTTTTGAAAAGAAAAGTGGTACATGCTACAGGTTTGGAGATGGACCATGACAGGGTGTTGGTATGCTCTGAAACACTTGCCACAAGCTACTGAATCACAAACACTAAACTGCAATGTTCAGAGAACACCACAGCTGGGTGTGCAAGAATATTCAGATGAAGGAATTTATACAGGGGAGAAGGCGGCACTGTGGGTTCAACAAGATGACGGTTCCTGTGGACGGCGGATGACCTAGGCGGTTCCAGCGGACGGCGGGTGATCATCCTGATGCATCTCCTCCAGCGCGGCGTCGTCGGGCGTGTCGGCGACCAGGTGCGCGTGCCTGTGCAGTGCAGCGGTGAGAGAGGCGTGAGGCGGTTCGCGCTAGCGTGCAGCGACGCGTGGCTCTGTAGCTCTCTTATGCAGGTCAGCGGCGTGGTGCCCGAGGTCAGGTGTGCGACGGCGGCGGCGGCGCACCTGGACGAGCTGGTCAATGGGGAATAGATGGTTCAGTGTTGGGCTACTGGGCCAAAGGAAAGGAAATAGAAGGAAGGCCTACACATATGAATGGGCTGGATATTCTCAAAAAAAAATTATGAATGGGCTGGAACATACGAAGAAAATTATGATTCGTATTTCCACGTGGCTTGTACCGAGATGGGTCTAAACTGAGAGGAGAATGGACCCTGTCTCATAGGAAGGCATCGAGGCTGCTGCCTCTTAGGGCATCTCCAGTCGTTCGGCCCCCCAAGGTTTCGATCCGGCGCTTTTACGCGTTAACGCCAGCGCTAACCAAAACCTGGGGGGGGGGGGGGGGCGATTTCACCAGCCGTTCGGCGCGCACAAGAAACCAGATGTAACATAAATTTGAAAGTTGTTCTTCCCGCCCCAAAAAATTCGCTTGAGTTCGGCGATCCACGGCCGCAGTTGCCGATCATACAAAAAACGCCACATATGGGCGAGCGATCATACAAAAAAAGCGCCACAGTTGGGCGATATGGCCGCAATCAGCAGTTCAGACAGAGGCCGGCGCGGCGTCGACGTCGTAGATGGGCGCGGTGGTCGGAGGTGGCGCCGATCTTTGAGTGACATCCTCGGCGGTCTCGAGGTCGACGTCCGGCGCGGCATCCTCCAGGTTGATGGCCGTCGCAGCAGTTGTGGCGTTCTCCGCCTCGGTCTCGAGGTCGACAACGGGCGTCTCAGGAGTGGCCGTCGCAGCAGGCTGGCCGTCCGGCGTAGCCGAGTTTGACGGGCTGCTGGCAGGCCGGTTGATGTCGCTGAGGATGAGGCGGCGCTGCGCCATGAACCATGCTCTCACCTCGGGGTCCATCGCGGCCGGATCGCCGCCGCCCACGAGGAAGGCAAGGTCGTGGTTCCTCTTCTTCGCCTCGGTGCCGGTCCTGAGGAGGTCGAGCTTGACCTTCGAGTTGTCCATGACCGCCGCCCACCGCTGTTTGGAGGTCTCCTCCCTTTTCGCGGCGTGGGCCTGAGCGTCGGCGATGCATGTCTCGATAGACGCTTGTAGCTTCGCCGCAGCCGGCGCGGCATCCCTCGCCGCTTTGGCTTTCTTGGTGCCTATTGGGGGACGACCATCCGAAGCACCTGCAACCGGCGCGTCCGGGACATACTCCTTGCCGCCCTTCGCCAGCGATCGGCGCGTTTCGGCCCACTTCTCGCACCCCTCGATGACGATGAAGACGTGAAAGTACTTGAAGTCCGTCTTCTCGTCGTCCTTGTACGCCTCCAACATCCGGGCGAGCTCCATCTCCCGGTTCGCCCCGCTCTTCGGCCTGTGCTTGACCTCCTCTTGTATGTCGTGCCACTTGTTGCAGGCGGTCTGCATGAGCGCCCAATGGTTGGACATCGCCTTCTGGCCGCGCTCCGTCTGGCACCCGGCGAATTCGGTGTCGATCATGCGGCGCTCGTCGTACGCCGTCTTGACGCGCTTCCAGTAGTTGTCCATGGCCTGGTTGGCGCCGTGGATCGTGTCGAAGCTGGTCGCTTTCCATGCCTCAGCAAGGAGGACGTCCTCCCTGCTCGTCCACTTGATGCGAGGCTCGACGGGCGGCTTTGGGGCCGCCTGGGAGCCCTTCTTGGGACGACGGCCGCCCGTGTCGCCTTCCTTGGCCGGCCCTTCCTCCTCACCCCCGGCCGCCTACGATTCATCCCCTCCTCCGTCGACCTCCTCCGTGCTGGTGGCGCCGCCGAAATCGCCACCCATCAAGCCCGTGGGAAAATCCTCGCCCGGCGCCGACAGGAAGCCCGGGGATGCCGCTGCCGCCGCCGAGCCCGTGGTGATGATGTCGTCCATCTCGTTGCTCATCCCGAGCATGGACTGTGTCTCGAAAGTGGGGGAGCGGCGCAGCGGCGGCGATGGAACATAACCCGGCGAGCCGGCGTACATCATGGACGGATGGTGGGGGAAGGTGACGTTGGGGTCGAAGCCGCCATAGAGCTCGTCGTCAGCGTACCCAGGCGAGTACCGCGACGACGCGCACCAGTGCGGCGACGGCGATGGCGACGCAGATGATTGGCCCCAGCCGGTGAACTGGGGATGGAGATGAGGATGAGGGGACATGCCGGCCCTACGCTTGGCCGGCGGCGCCGCAGACACGGCCGGAGTCGGCGGCTCCACATCTTCTTCCTCCGCCTCCTCCTCTTCCTCCTGCTCCTCTTCTTCCTCGGCGGCAACTTTGCCAGCGGCCAGCAGCTTCGCCGCCAGCTCCCTTTGCCGCTGCTTGAGCTCCCTTCCCCGGCGCTGGAGGTTCTCTGCCTTCCGGCGGTCCTGCTCGACGATCCATTCTTTGTTGGTCATGCCCGGCGGCCTTTGCTTCGGCGGTCTTGGCTTGCGCGGCTTCTTGGCGGGGAGAGCGGCGAGTGCGGCGGTGGCGGCGGTGGTTGTTGCAGCTCGGGGGCCGGCGAATTTGGCGGGTGCCATGGCGGCCGCGGCCTGATGAACTGGGGGGAAATGGCGGGATCGGGCGGCGGGCGAGCTATTTGGGGGGGAAAATGGAGGGAGGCTCAAAAAAATGGCGGGGAAATCGCCTTGTCTCGCCGACAGGCCTGGCCCGCGCACGCCTTTTGCCCCCCCAGGCGGTACCCAGGTTTCTGGGTTTGGCCTAGGTTCGCCGGCGCGAAACGGCGCAAAAAACGGCGCTAACCGGCGCTAAATCGAGTTCTGGGGGGGGCGACTGGTGGATTTTTCGTTCCGCCGGCGCTAAAAAGGCCTCTTGGGGGGCGCTGGGGGGACGACTGGAGATGCCCTTAGTCTTATGGTGGTTCTTTTGTCTTTTGCCCCTCAAACTTCTCTCCTTTCTTCACAAGTTTATCCTTTTTTCATTTCATAACACCCCTTGTGGCTTTTATTTCTTCACGTCCCGGTCCCTCTGATCAAGTTGATACATGCACATGAGGAGTTGATAGCATAAAACTTCTACTATTAAGAGGTCAATGTCAAAAAACTACCACTTTCATTTTGAATCGCATGGAACTACCAAATTTTGGCGGAGTTTTCTCAGATAGCCCAAATTGTTGACTGAACGCGAATTGATACCGAATCTGAGGGCCCACATGTCAGGCTGACGTGGCGAGCTTATACCAATTAACACATAAAATGACTGTGGGGCCCGCTTGTCTGTCCAATAAATTGTAAAAAAATCTGAGAAAATATTAAAAAAACAAAAATAAATAAAATATGAGAGAAAATAAAATAAAAAAACCGCGTGTTCTCCAAGCCTGTCCCCGTGCGCCGCTCTGGCCGCTCGCGTCGGAGGCGTCGAGGCAGAGCGCATCGCCCGTGCCCGTCGATAGCGGCTGGAGGCAGAGTGGGTCCTCGAAGTCGACCCCGCTCTAGGCGACGGTGAGCTCGACGGCGTCGCCCTAGAAGGAGCAGAACTCGTACCCCTCGCCGTCGACCCGCGGGCGGACGCGGCCGAGGAGCGGGTAGAAGCCGCGGAGCGCGGCGGCGAGGGAGGAGGCGAGGAGCTTGCCGGGCGTCGCGGGGTGAGGGAGGAGCCGAGCGCCAGATGCGAGGCAGCGTGCGAGCGCCGGGATGGCAAGCTCCGCGACGACATCGAGGCCGACGAGGAAGTATCGTCGGTGGGGATTGGAGACGCGGGCGACCTCGTCGGTGGGCTCCTGTCACTGCTGCTCGCGGAGCGGCCAAAATCCCCTGCGCGGCCGTCGCCGCGCCGCCGCCTCCGAAACCGTTTGCTGTCTTCTCTCCCTGCATCCGCCTCCCCGCTGGCGCGGCCAAAATCTCCTGTGCGGCCGTCGCCACGCCGCCCCCCGCATCCACCCCCTTGGCGGGCGCGGCTCCGGCATGAGCATCATCGGTGAATTCGCGGACGCGGTCCCGGAAGTCGTCGGGGAGGCCAAGGCCGAGCACCGCTCCGGGAGGCTCGTTCGGGAAGAAGATATTTTTCTCAGATTTATTATTATTTTTCCTTTTCTTACATTTTTTTATTGCACTAACTAGTGGGTCCCATGCAGTTTGTGGATTATTTGTCTAACTTGGCCACGTCAGCCCGGCGGGTGGGCCCGGACTGTCAGATTCGGTGTCAATTCGCGTTCAGTCAACAATTTGGGCTATCTAAAAAAAAAATCGTCAAAATTTGGTAGTTCCATGCGATTCAAAATGAAAGTGGTAGTTTTTTAACATTGACCTCTCAATAGTAGTAGTTTTATGCTATCAATTCGCACAAGAGCTTGTCGATCTAGATGAGAAGAAGTTGTGCCTTGACGCACTAATTAATCTGCAAGGAATGGACGCAAAGAATTCGAAATCGACGTGCTACTCCTCCTAACCCGGACCTGATGATCTTGCACGTACGCGCACAAGGTGCATCGATCACACCTGCACTTAACCTAATAAGAGCCACCAAAGGATCTTGCGCACGCAAAGAGAAGCTCCAGTATTTAGAATTCGATCGTCGTCGTCCCCGATATATAAATGCAGCTAGCTTGCCTGTGCATGCATCGTCCTACCTACTCCTAGCTTGATTCAAAAAAGTTTACACTTACTACTCTCGTCGTCCTCCTCCCCGGCCGACTTGGTACCTCGATCGGCGGCGCGTGGTTGCAGGTGATCGTCGTTCGTACCAACTTCACACTTACTCTCTCTTGGTGGTCGTTCGTTCGTTAACTCGATCCCGTCCGTACGTTTCTAATCCCTGATGCTGCAAATACGACTCAATCTGCCGCGTCGATCGAGCTCCGGACGAATATATGTAGCCAGTTCACCGCCGGACGGTGGAGAGTCGTTTGCTCGGGACACGCATGCAGTGCTGTCGGCGGCGCGAGGCAGAGGAGGCGTCTTCCTTCAAACTTCGAAGGCGTCAGCATTGCAGCCGATCGACGCCCCAAGGCTCGAGGCAGAGGAGGTTTGCTTCCTACTCCTGTGCCGTCGTCCATGGGATGGGAGGAGCGCCGCGGCTATCGATTAGGTTAAGCGGAAAACAGAGTTAATTAAGTTGGGCACCGGCGGCACGAGAAGAGGCCGTCCTCGTCGACGCTGTTATAGCAGTCCAGGAGGATGCTTCCTACTCCTGTGCCGTCGTCCATGGGATGGGAGAAGCGCCGCGGCTATCGATTCGGTTAAGCGGAAAACAGAGTTAAGTTGTGGACCGGGAATACCAACCGAGACCTTCTGCTGATCGATGTCGTATCATATCGGAAACCTCCAACGTGTTCCCAAACTGTTGTTCGGATCGGATCGGATCGGAGGCTATATAGGCCGGTCGTCGGTGTAACCCTAACCCGCCCGTCCCCCTGCAGAAAACATGGAGGCGACAGACGAGGAGGCCGCCGTCGTCTTCGGAGACGAGTTCGTGGCCGACGAGATCCTCGCGCGTCTGCCGGCCCGCTGCGCCGCGCGCTGCACCGTCCTCTCCAAGCGCTTCCGACAGCTCGTCGCGAGCTCACACTTCTGGCTCCGCCACCGACACATCGGCCCGCCGCCGGAGCTCCCGCACATCGCTCGCCTCTACTGCCACGACGATTCCTGCACGCTCTTCGAGTTCCACGTCACCGGCGCCGCGAAGCTCGAGCACACCTTCGACGCAAAGCGCTGCTGGTACGCCGGCACCTGCAACGGGCTCGTCCTCCTGCGGTCCACCAGCGTCTCCTACGATGGCGCCTCCCCTTCCGTCGACGGCGTCCTTTTCAACCCGGCCACCAAGGAGGAGGCGCGCCTGTCCTTGCCGTTGCCTCTAAACACGAGCGTGAAGCGCCGCATCTTGGGGTTTGGGTACGGGGCATCCACCAAGGTCTACAAGGCTCTCGTCGGCGAGCTCGACCAAGGTTACACAAGGTTCATGGCGGTATCACTGGACGGCAGCGACGACGGCCAAGAACCGAGGACGGTCTTCTCGTGCCACGACGACTACATGTACTGTCGTCAGAAGCTACACACGGCCGACGGCAAAGTGTACTTCCTTATCTTTACAGAGCAGGTTATCAACCCCGACGATATATTCGAGCCGGAAGGTTGGATCGTGACGTTTGTGCTCGTTTTCGACGTCGATGCTGAGGTCGCCACCACCGTTGCCATCCCGGAAGTGGAAGACCAGGACATCTTTGATTTCACCACCATGCTGGAGATACGTGGCCGCCCGTGCATCTGCAAGCGGAACGACGACGACACCGTGATCTGGTTACTCACTCCGGACCACCGGTGGGAGCAACTATACATTCTCGTCAGTGAAAACTTTCATCCAGACGGCTATTTCGAGGGCGCCTGGGACGTCGCAGGTGGCCTTGTGTTCACCGTGTTTGACATTGACGGTGCCTATTTGTACAAACTCCACGAGCATGCTGTGGAAGACAAAGAAGGTGGCGGCAACAGCTTGGCGGATTTGAGCTCAATCACGGTCGACTACAAATGGCCAGAGGAATTCGGCGATACACCGTGGACGCTATTGGATTACCGGCCGACACTCATATCACCTGCGAGTGTCGTTCGTGATGTTGCATTGTGTTGAATCATGAGTTGGATGGGTTGTTAATATCCTGGAGATAACACGGAAATGGTTCATAGTTGGACCAACCATGCAGATGCTCGCTAGTTTGTTGGAAGCTAGAATTGTGCATTCGATGAGTGCTAAGGAGGGGTTGGGTTACTTGGGTTGGGGTGCGTGTGCGGGTTTGCTAACTCGGCGGGTGATCCGGACATCGGCGCCGGTCGCCGGGATATCGGTGTAGACATCGCCACACCGACGGCACGAGAAGAGGCCGGTGTCGTCGATGTAGTCGGGGGTGTAGTCGTGGCGCTGCAATTATCGCAGTCCAGGCGGATGCTTCCAACTCCTCTCCTGTCGCCGACGTAGCGTGGCGAGGCATCATTGTCGTCGTCCATGGGAGAAGCGTAGCGATCCGGCGATGCACAACTATAGCAGCAGACCTTGAGATAGGTTCCGAGTTTGTGCCTTGAGGAGTCCAGAAGCGGGGATTTTGGAGATAGAGAGAAGTTCGGCACACACACGGAGTGGCTTCGTCGGGCGGCGGCGGCGGCGAACGGATAGGGTTGGGCAAAGTTTTCAGATATTTTAACTGAATTGTGGTTTTCATGATTTCATCGAATGCGCCGTCATATGATTCGTCCTGAAATGGAGTTACAAAATATAACAATGTTGGGAAATGACATAACGCGCGCCTGTGCTATCTTTGGTGCGGCGCACGCGGTGGCTGCCTGAGCAGCACTTTCCAGGTTGCCTGCTGCTCAACGCTTCTTTTTTTCTATCCCACCTCATCAGCCACATACGATTCCTTTTTCAATCTTAAAAAATACATAACTTTCAAACTGAACGTCCAAACTAAAATCAGTTTTCACCAGCGTGTTCCTCGCGACGAGAGTTTTGAAACTAGATCCCGTCAAATATATTATGTACTTTTTTGTGTGTTTTTCCTTAGTTCACGATTACTGGTCTGTTATGTTCTGCAAGCAATATGTAGTTTAGGGCCCCTAATATTGTAGCTATATCATGCATATTAAAATATTTAAGGTATCTCCAATAGGAAGTGATAGTAATTTTTCAGTAGATCTTTTTGTCGATAAATACGAGTTGTCGAATAGCTAGACCATTTGCGCTGGAGATACTCAACCACCACAACTACTTTTACATGTACTTTGGTGAAAAAATAATAATGTCCAGAACCACCTATAAATAACTAGTTTCCCAACGTAGCCAAAAATGGAGCCAACTGTAGAGGGAAAGCAACACTGATGAGAAAGGGTACACACCTACAATGAGGTGCATGATGAGTGAAATTGGCTACCTTATAGTCGACCTATCCGGAATGTGATGCATTGGGACTTTCATTTGTACCTTTTAGATGACTTGAACTTGATGTGGTGAGTTGCGAGTTGCGAAATAGGAGTGTCCAACCTGACGGCTCAGTTTGTTGTCCCATCCCGAGTGCCACAATTGCACGGGAGGCGGAGGGTGTCACAACAAGATCTGCTCGAAGAGCAGCTCCCTTGCAGAAAGATTAGCGCGCCCCTTGGGATAACTAAATATTCATTAGTGTAGTTTCTTCGAAACACAGAACAAACATGCGTCTACATAAACGTGTACACTTTCCGCTATGAACGGACGCACGCTCACTCTATCGCTATTAGCATCTTCGAAGATTAAGCCGAAGGGTATGTTCTTTCGATTGACGAAGTCACTACAGACGTCTTGTTGATTGCAAAAACGTCACCTCCCATTAAAAAATATTCCGCTTAAATAATAAACATGTCAAATTTTGGGTTTAAATTGTGACGGGTTGAGGGCACAAGCAACTTCTTAACCATCCTATCAAAGGAAAATTCTCAATTTATTAGTTGACATGTTTTCTGGTAGAGAATCATGTCCAGATTTTTGGAAAAAGTTTATCCCGAACAAATAAATTATTTAGACGATTAATTATGATATTCTTCAACGATACATTTTCTTCCCTCGACTCGACAGCGACATTTCATCCAAACATTCACGTTTCTTGTAAGTGCAATGGAAAAACTAATTTGTTCTTTGTGATGGTTAAACATTTACCAATGTTGGGGAAATGGAAGCATATTATTTCCGTGACCAGAAATCGTAATGGAACTGTTGCCATCCTAATGTCGCTTGCGATCGCTAAATTTCGAGCTAGAGCCACTGCCTAGCACTGTTATGTTAATATAAAAGTGCAACCATAGCGTCAGGATTAGAGAATGGCTTGATTGATGCAGAGTTTGGTATCACGTGGCAGTGGGCTGGAATTGCATTGGCTGTCATCACAATGTAATTTTTGCATGATGAACACATCGGTTGAAAGAAGATCTAGTAAAGAGTCGGAATGTAAGAATTAATATCTTTTAGTGATAAAACCATTTATAAAAAATGTATAGTTTGGTTTTTTGTGAGTAGTCTAGTATGATAATTAAAAAGGTACATTTTAAAAACTTTAAAATTCGAATATGTAAAATTATATTGAAACTTAATGAAATTCAATAAAATAAATTTATCATATTTCACCATTTCATTTCGATATGAGCTATATATTCTAGTACTATATGAGTTGTGTGCATTTTATTATGGTTTCTTGTGATACCACATATATGTCATAAAAGTTTCCCACATAAAGATATTCCTTGTGGTTTGAACTTACCTCTTAAACAATTTATTTAAAAAATAGATGAAACCGCAATGAAACTTGTAAAACTTTTAAATGAACCGTCGTTAAACAATAATTGATACTCATAATCAAAAAATGTGCGCAACCTATATGTACCTGGCCCTACACGCGTTTAAACAATAAAGATAAAACTATCATGTTATAATGATGAGAATCATTGGCCCATCAAACATGTCGTGATTCGTGGGTCCTGAAGAAATGCCATTGAGGCAGAGATTGTACTGGGTCATCTCGGTGGTACCTTCTACTTCCGATGATGACATTCTTCGGTCGTTTAGATTCACAAGAGGAAGCAGTTCTGGTAAAGTTTAAAATTGTCGTGATGAGCAACAAGGCACAAAGCAAGACCATTAATTGAATTGTCGCTTGTACATATCAGATCATCAGATCCGATATTCTCCAGAAATCATCTACTCCGTAGATCAGGTTATCCCTAGCTATTGAATTAAAAAAAACAGCATAAAAAAGCGTCGTAATCATGGACAAGGGAGAAGTCTAGGCAAATAATGATTCAACAAAAGCGAGGACGATCCTTATTAACGACCGTACATAACATATATTCCCTCCGTATTAAAATATAAAATATTCTAACATAAGATATGATCGCATAATTAAATGTAGACATATCTTAATGTAAGCTTCATATAAATAGTTTACACCAAACACTAATGTAGTATGACGATAACTGCTTCAGCTCGTCCAAAATGCTTTTTGAAACGACTCGAATCTTGTGTTTCTTTCGAAGTCGCCACAGCCGAGGGCGATCCACTCGCACTGCTCCGGTGGCTCGTCATCCTTATCAGCTGCCTCGTCTTCCTCATCTGTGAGTACTTAATTTTGCGTGCACGAAGCCCATTTCTCCCGTAACCTTATCTAGCTGCACCGTCTGCACCAAAACAAAAAGCATCGGTAGATCATAAGCCAAAGCCTTAGTTATCTACTAACAAAAAAAAGCAGTCCTAATGAAATGGAGTATATATATACACTAGCTAAATACCCGTGCGTTGCAACGGAATAACAAAATATATATATGTAGGCAGTGATTAACAAAGTATATACGTAGGCAATGATTAACAGTGTTTTCATTTTGTGAAAGTGTTTCCATATGACATGTGTATTATTTCTTTACACATAGTAAGAGTGGCAGAGTCACTGTTATGTTCCTCTTCAGCTCACTATCTTTGCATCCACAACCACTTTTGTCTTTATTAGGGACTGTCGTCACATCGTCATCTTGTAATGGCCCAATTCTACCTTGCTTGGATAAATCTCATGTGTCTTTCTTCTCCTCTACAAATGTAGAACATTATGGCATTAAACGTCTCACCTCGAATATTCCATACACATCTCGTTTCAAATGCTACTCCCTAGACAAAAGGATTGGCCTATATCCACGCCCTTCAACATATTTGATCAAGACTATATGTGTCCTTAAATCTTAAAATTTATATGCCCAATAGAAAATTGACATTAGGTCCTTAGGTTTTGCTTTAAAAAAAGACATTAGGTCTAGGAACCACATGGTCTATATGTTCTTAACTCCGAATATTTATATGCCATCCTTATAAACCATAGCGGTAGAATAACAATAAAATAAGAACTTCTGTGTGGATTCGAGATCCAGAAGACCAGAACTATAAGTAAATCATTATGTCCTAAAACCTAAATGGAAAAAGGAAACTAAAATTGTATGTCGAGTCGCCTTGAATGACCCACTAAGACCTGCACCACCTCCTTCGCGTTGCCATGACCATGCTCGTGGTCGCCCTGATCCTAGTGGCAGGGGCGGACCTAGAGGGTGGGCCGGGCGGGCTGTGGCCCACCCAGAATTTTGGCCAAATTGACTACTCCTACTCATTTGTTCAGATATTTCCCGCGCGAGAAAAATAATGGCACTAGGCCGGATCGAACCAGCGACCTCCAATACGGGCATGAGCTAGGAAGTTGGGATAGCCAACAGGTGCGAACGTCGTTTGAGTCACATATGTACACATACTCTTTAAATATAGCTACCTTTCCTAGCATATCATTAATATCTTGCTGCGATTGACACTTGATAGTTTTAGTGCTAGTTAGCTAGCTGCAGACTGCAGTCTGCAGATTTATAAAGTATACTGCATGTCTATATTCTAGATTTCTCCAGCTGATAAATTTTATTTATAAGGCTGGTGCCAGTGCACCACGTGATAGCGCCCGTGATAGTGATGCCACGTCAGCTTTTTCCTCCACTCTCACCCCACTCTCACCACACTCTCACCCCACGGTGCCAGTGCACGGGCTATAGTGGCAGCTCTCACTTCTCTCTCCTCCACATCAGCATTTCTTTTTCAGATTAAGTTATTTCACTCGGTTTTCTTTAGACATTTAAAATAATGTAAGAAAATTATTTTATTCAATTAAAAATGTTACCGATTACATAATAATTAATAAAATTGCATAATAAATTTAAAAAATTACATAATAAATTGAAAAAATTGCATAATCTAGACATTACTTTTTGCCCACACATGCTCAATCAAATCTTGCTGGAGCTGTGTATACATCGGTGAGTCCCTCATTTCAGTGTCCATCTGAATCCTGGCTGCTAGACTTGGTGGTGCATTGTTGTGTATCGGCGGGCCGACATTGGAATCAACTGTCTCATAGATGTCGTCCAATCCGGTACCACGCTCATCGTCGATGATCATGTTGTGCAGAATGACACATGCACGCATGATCAACCCAAGAGTACGCTTCGAGTAGGAGCGCCCGGGAACTGCTATAATGTTGAACCTTGACTTGAGCACTCCAAAGGTACACTCGACATCTTTGCGCCAAGCTGATTGAGCAGTAGTGAATAGCCGATGCTTTTCACTTTGTGGAAGAGTAACACCTTTCATGAACACCGGCCAGGAGGGGTAGATGCCGTCGGCAAGGTAGTAACCCCTGTTGTACTCGTGTCCATTCACCGTGAAGTTCACTATGGGTGCTTCTCCCCTAAGCACATCAGTGAACAACGGCGACTGATTGAGTACGTTGATGTCGTTGTTGAGATGAAGTGGGGTGTGGACTGAGTGAGGGGGTGGGGGGGGGGGGGGTATTTATAGGGGGTTGGGGATGAAATTTGGAATTTTTTGACATTTTTTTCCAATTTTTGGAGGCTGCAACGGATACTTCAACGGCTAGCTGACGTGGACGAATCACAGCTCGCCACGTCAGCTAGCCGTTGCGGCTAACGCCTCCTTCTCGCCCGCCTCCCGCCCCCCTCTCGCCCGCCTCCCGCCCCGCCATCGCGTCGCCCGCCTCCTCCTCGCCGCCAACGCGGGCGACAGCGGGGCGGTAGCGCCCGCTACCGCCGGGCGATGGATCCATCGCCCCCCGCTGCCGTCCCGCCTCCCTATCGCCCGCCTCCCGCCCCGACCCGGGCGGTATCGCCTCCCTTACAGCCCCCACTGGCACCAGCCTAAATGTATATTGATATATTACGCATGGTCTGAGCTAACATTTGTTTAATATGTATTGAACTACAGTGTTGTGAATCAATTGGCCATTTATATTGTTCGTTTGCAAAAAAAAAAAAATCGCTGCGTGATATTTTTTTAAGTGTGCCCACCCTCCTATTTTTTCCTGGGTCCGCCACTGCCTAGTGGCCATGCTCGTTGTTGTCATGTCCAGCTCGATCGATGCTCCCGTGATCATGGATGTTGTCATCGTCATGGCCCTACTCCATGTTGGCTTGCTCGTCGTTGAAGCCCCTCGATCTAGGTGATCACGGCCGGCATTAGCCCACGCCACGATCAGTCAGCCTAACCTTCGGTGACCATGTCCAACTACAACATGACCGGCAGCGTCGATGGTATTGTGGCCACGACCAAGGACACCACATCCGGCATGTTGTTTTGTAGTGATCCAAATTTATTAAGATAAAAGCTAACTTCAGACGAGCAAAGCGAGTGTCGATAAATCAAAAGTTTCCATGATCTATGAGTACCGACCTATTATGCCACTATATATACATCTTGTAAGCCGCCGGTCGGATAAGTCAGAAATTGTAAATTTTCGACGTTTGTAACCTCACCCGATCATAATGAAAATTTGTTGGCTGACGCCTGTGGTTTTTTACTTTTGTTCACCCTATCCATATTCTTGGATTATTTTCCAAATCATTGTAATCAATGTGTTTGAGGACCTGTTGTAAACGTGGCCATATTCAATTTTCTAGGTTTTTCTCTGAGCCATCGTCGCCTCCGGGTGATCGAGATCTCACTGTGAGCCGTAAGCGCCACTAAGCAAGACCGTCCGTATGACAGGCCGCATACGTGATCTCTAGACGGAGTTTGGATGCAGGCCGTTGACGTTGTCATCATGTCACGCCCCTCGTGGCGTGTCAAGACCTGTTGAAGGCTGACCCATCAACTACCCAGTTGTGCCCATCTATCTATATCTATGGTATCTAAATGGGAGCAACCCACTAAGGGTATTTCTCTCAACATGCAGCTATGACACATCATCAAAACGCCACACCATCTTTTTTAAGCCATGGCACCACATTTATTTCCCCTTTTTTTTTTGAAAATTTATTTCCCCATTTTTGTTTGACCTGACCATCTATATTTCTCTGCCTTCTAAAACTTCTACGCCACCGGCCCTTCAACTGTTTCAACCAGGAAATGCCTTTTTACTTTTTGTAAAACGGACAAAGAAAAAACTGAACAAATCTGGCAACGTTCGTAGAGTTAACTTCGTCTCCTCCATTCCTAGATAAAAACTGCCGCCATCATATCTTCCTCATCTCCATAATGTCTGCCAAGAAATTGATGGATGCATTTGTGCACGGTGTCGAGGCAGACGAAAGCATTCTGTCGATAAATAGCTTGCTCCTGCATGAGACAGACGCATCAGATCCATCATCGTCCAGCCTCCATCAATCGGCTTCCACGCGACTACAGGAGCATTGTTCATCCTATTGTAGCCCCATTAATGGGTCGCCCCTTGTGAGACATTGTGTCCCTATTCTTCCCCATCTATACCTCAGCTCTCGACTTCGTCAGGTTGATAATTTGGATGATACAGTCGGTCGCCGGCTATGAGCTTGATTCTCGACCTTGCCTGTTGCTAGGTGATTTGGATGTCGCAGTCATCGATGCCGCTTCTCCTTTCTCATCTGGCAGATTGGTTTTTTCTGATCTCTCTCCGGATGTCTCCAATGGGGCAGGGAGTGGTGATGCATATGAATTATACTTTCTTTGTTCTGACTACCAAGTAATATCTGATTTGGTAAATGGAGGCAGCATATTTAGGTGTTGCTGAGGAATGATGTTGTTGTCTTACTCTTTTTCCTGCAGATGGGTGTTCCATCGGCTCAGTTGCTGAGCCTGACGGAGGCCATCCCTTAGATCCTATTTCTGTATGGCTAGAGTTGATGTGAAATTTAATCAACGTTGTTATGAACCTGAAGAATTTTCCTGCAGAGGCTGACGGAGGCCATCCCTTAGATCCTATTTCTGTATGGCTAGAGTTGATGTGAAATTTAACCAACGTTGTTATGAACCTCAAGAAGCCAAATGCTACATTGGTGATTCAGATCCTCTATTTAGTGCAGCTGAAGTTGAAAGGTATATTCTCGCCATGTGTCGTCCAATTTTTCCTACTACTAATAAGGTAGAATCACCAAAGGCTTGGACTTTACAGATCTTGAGTCGGAATCTACATATTTTTTGTCTTATCCTTTATATGACTGTATTCAGAAAAAGATGGATCAAGAACTGCAATGTTGCCAAGTAACTCATATTTGGAGGCGTGAATTAATTTAGTTCCTTTCTTAGTTTGTTGGTTAGACACAAAATCTATATTCGTCATATGCCTCCGTATAGATTTTTTTTGCGTGAATTATTATTCAAAAATTGTGAAATATATCATGATTTATACAGATAAAAAGTTGTACTTCATGCAAATATGAATGAAAATACCAAATATTTTCTCATTCTAATTTGTACAACAAAAATGACGAACAATTTGACCCATGACATGGATCTTTTTATTTTAATCTTCGACAATCTGGCCCCAATGAAGTATATGGTCTGGAGTTGTTTTTGTTGAGTTGTCCGGAGGTTTGGTTGCATCCAACACAGTTAAGAATACATCCCCAATTTGGGTATCAAAATCATTGATGATAAAATCAGATAGTACAGCATCTATAATTTAAATGAGCTATGAGGCTGGCACAAACAGAAGTTTCGAGATATTTTTGGCAATAATCTTCTCATGCCTCTTAAATATTAGAATATGGAATTAATAAGGTGTTGGAGCCGCAGCATATCCACACTTCTCTACTGTGTTGTACCCGGTTTTGACTGAGCTTTATCTTCATTTGGCAAGATCAAATAGGTGCTGCTTTGTTATCAGCTATTGTGTATAACTTATGTAAATCAAGTTCTTTGTACTGTGGGTCAGCTGGAACATGGAGGAACTGTGACATAATTGTACTGTGTCAGATTTTTCAATTTCAATCAACTAACTATTCCGATTTAATAAAACCTGCTATTCAACGCAGTATATGGAGCTACTATTAAGTCCATCTTTACATCCTGATGGAAGATAAAGCTACATGACCCTGTGGTCTTCTGTCGACACTACCATACAACATATTATGGCAAAATTGTACTCATTACTATAGTTAAGTTTAGTATTTTATTTATCCTTTTAGATGATACAACCATTTTAACATGATTTCCCGCAGCAACGCGCGGGGCACCATCTAGTTTTTTATAAAGTAAAACACCACTAACTTACAATTAATGATTCTATCTCAACATGCAAACTATCCACATCACCTACTCTCTTAACCAACTAATTGTCCACATCATTTTACTAATATTAATTACTTATTGTCCATCTCTACATGTAATCCATATAATATTTTTATGTAGTCATTAAATTGTTCATGTCGTCGTTTTTTTTGCCGTTCGAATGATAAGAACACATACTCCCACAATATATATACAAAATTAAATCATGTGTTAGGGCTATATTTTTGCTTGCATGTTTTTGTAGTCCGCTTCAGATGCGTTCTAGTTTAATTTAATTGGGCTTCCCCGTTGTGTCCATTTCTAACGAAATGATAAGTGGGCTACCGTATGTCCCATTTAAACCCACCAAGAAAGAGGCAAAAAGGACCTGGCGTTGAGCCGTTGAACCGATCGATCATTGCTCGCACTTCTTCTTTCAGAGCAGCGGCATGACGAGCACCAGGAGCCTTCGTCTCTGAATGTGAATCCGACGGCCGCAAGACTGGTCCAGACGTCCAGGAGCTCATCGTCTCGAAACCAGCGGAGGTCGAGAAGCTGGTAGCAGATGGCTCGTCGGACATCCTTGCCGTCGCGTGCAATGACCATTTGCCGCATCGTCGGCCGGCAACCCATTGCCGCCTGCGTGCACGCTAGTCCCACCTTGATGTATGTGAGCACCTCCGCCTCCGGGTAGTCCTCGGCCCTCACGTCCACCATGTCCAGCGGCCTTCCCTGTTCGTAGAGCAGCCATGCCTGAAGAAATTGCAGCAAATTCAGCACAAGGGAAAATTAACCACGACCGACTTGTCCCACGAGGATAGTCTCTGATCGAATCAAGACTGCATCATGCGCGGCGTCCGATGCGAATTAATTTCGCGTTCCCTTATGGACTGCCTCAACTGAGTCGAATTGATGGGCAACGCGGAGACCGTTCTACAGCAATCAGGCCATGGCCCATGGGCACATGACAGTAGGGGATACCAATCTTGGAAGGAAGAAATTATGGGGAGAGAGATTACTTTATCCTCTTCTTCTTCTACGAAAGCGGCGACCTAAAAACCTTGCTACCCACCGGACTTGCTCCAAATCCTCGGACACGCTTGGTCGCCTTGCTCCATCGTGGTCGAGCGCATGATGCCGCCGACATGGGTAAGTGGAACGAAGGGGGGCAGAGGGAGCGGAGTGGCGATGACGGAGTGTTGCCTCCGGGCATGGCGCCGGCCGCCTTCGTTGGAGTCGCGAGAGGCACGGCGGCGGTAGCAGGCGCGCCGTGATTATCCGCCACACTTCTATCGTCGCCCGTGGGTGTTCACTTACGGACTTAAGTGGTTTTTGGCTCGCGAATCCGTGAACTGTTAGGAAACACTACCATACCCCTTTTTTTTAGATGAACTACCATCCCCTATTGAGTTTTTTTTTTTTTTGCGGGTCTAACAATTCACATTAATCAACAGGAAGGGTTACAGAGTTGTCTAGGTCGAGCATCCGGAGAGCACAGTCCGGCCCCGAACCTAGCCAAGTATCAGTACGGCCATATACTCTGGCAAAGTTTGCCAAAGTATCACTAACCCTAACCTGAGTACGACTAACTTTAACAACTGAACAAAGACTATCAGAAGACAATAAAAATCTAATCTCATTTAAAATAGAATGTAGAGCCGAACGATCCGGCGTAGAAGAGTTTAAAGCTGAGACCAGCAGGGCTGAATCGGACTCAATGACCATCGGTAGTGAGGAGTGTTGTCTTGAGATCTTCAGACCATCTAAGCATGCATGAGCTTCAGCCTCCAGCGGGTCACTGCAGTCAGTTAGAAACCTGCAGGCCATGAAAATGGAGGCGCCCTCAGCATCTCGAAGAATCATACCAGCACCGGCTGTTCTGTCCTTATGGGAGAAGGAACCATCAACTGAGAGCTTCACACAACCCAGATCAGGCTTGCACCACGGAGCCTCAGGTAGTGGAGGCGTAGAAGATGATCGCTGAGGTGGGTCGTCATCCAAAGCAGGGCTCTTCCCTTTCAGTATGTCCTCCGTGCTCAGCACTTTGACATCCTTCAGAAGTCTGCGGTAACCACACAGAAAAATTCTCGAACCAACAATCGTGGGAAGGGGTTTCTGGTGCGTTACTTCATTTCTGCAGTACCAGATCCTCCAAGTTGTGAGTAATAGATTGTCTACTAGATCAGCGGGGAGCTTCTCAAGTACAGCCTGGAACCATTTAACCGGAGCAATATTCAGAATGTCAACAGATGGTAGTCTCCAAATCTGCCGCATCTCTTTCCATAATTTCCGAGCATGATCACACTCAAACAGAGCATGTTTCGTGTCCTCCATAGCAGCATTGCAAATGGTGCACCTACCAGACACCGGCAAGTTACGGTGTTTCTTATTTCCTTCTGTCGCCAACGCCTCAGAGACAGCTTTCCACGCAAAAGTCTTAACCTTCGGAGGCACCGACGAGCGCCGTATTTTGGCCCAACAGGGATGCTGGCCATCAGGGATGGTACTGGACGCCGGTATATCATGCTGGTTGCTGTGCGACTCAAGAGCAAGGCGATACGCCGATCGAACAGAGAAGATGCCTCTGCGGTCAGGTAACCATGCAAGCACGCCAGGCTGCAACCGAGGTGGCAATTTAATCCGCAAGATCGCCTGAGCATCCATCGGAAGAAAAGTTCTGCGAATGATGTCTTCCTTCCATGCTCCATCGGACGTGATGAGGTCCGAAACCTTTCGAATTCTACTACTTCCTCTAGCTGTGATTACTCTGCAGCACTGCTCACGTGGAATCCAGTTATCACGCCATACTCTAATGCTTTTTCCATCACCAATTCGCCACACAAGTCCTTGCTTCAGTAACTCAAGTCCGTGAGAAATAGCCGTCCAGGTGGATGACGGGTTCCCTGTAAACACCGTGTCATAAAGATTACCATTGGGGTAATACTTAGCCTTGAGCACACGAGAACATAAACTATTTGGATGCTCCAAGAGCCTCCATGCTTGTCTTGCAAGGAGAGCCTGGTTGAATAATCGGAAGTCACGAAAACCAAGCCCCCCTCTATCCTTTGCTCTGTTCAGCCTAGCCCAGCTTACCCAAGGCATTTTGCGTTTTCCATTTTCCACACCCCACCAAAAGTCTCTCACCAATTTAGTGAGATCATCGCACACCGAAAGCGGCAATTTTAATACCATCATAATGTATGTGGGGATTGCCTATGCCACGGCTTTAATAAAAACCTCCTTCCCGCTTTGGGCCAAAATGCTATCACCAAGATCAATTAATCTCTTACTCAACCGAGCCTGAAGGCTATCAAATTTTCCTTTATGCATCCCACCTTCCGGCGTTGGAAGACCCAAATATTTTGTATCAAATTCCTGCTGCACAACATGCAATATAGAACGGATGGAAGACTGGATGTGATGTGTGCATTCAGAGCTGAACATAATCGAGCACTTGTCCTGGTTGAGCAGCTGACCAGTAGAAGCCGCATAAATATCCAGAACACTCTTAACATTAATAGCCTGTTCCTCTGTAGCTTTGAAGAAGAGCATGGTATCGTCAGCAAATAACAAATGAGAAATACCGGGGGCTCGACGACACACCTTAATAGGAGTAAGCCTGTTATGTTCCACCTCATGACGAAGTAGATTAGAAAGTCCATCAGCCACGAATAAGAAAAGGAAAGGGGACAGGGGGTCCCCTTGCCTCAAGCCACGCGTTGGAGAAAAAGCTTCCAATAGGGTGCCATTGAATTTGATCGAATACTTCACCGTGGTAACACATGACATGATCCACTGTACCCACCGGTGAGCAAACCCCATCTTTTGCAATGTACTCTCCAAGTAGTGCCAATCAACTCTATCATAGGCCTTGGACAAATCCAATTTGTATGAACAGAAAGAGGAGTTCATTGATGTACCATGCTCCATATAATGCATACACTCAAAGGCCAGAAGTGCATTATCTGTGATCATTCTCCCCGGAATAAAAGCACTTTGGTTTTCTGAGATAATATCACCCAAGAGAGGACGCAATCTATTAACAAGGCATTTAGAGACAACCTTGTATAGAACATTACATAACCCAATAGGTCTGTAGTCCTTGAGCTCCATTGGATTATCAATCTTCGGAATAAGCACAATGGATGTGTCGTTTACGCCATCAGGCATGATACCAGTGGTAAAGAAAAGCATCACTGCCTGAACAATCTCATCGCGAAGAATCTCCCAATTACGCTGGTAGAAACGAGCATGGAACCCATCAGGTCCGGGTGCCTTGATCGGACCAATTTGAAAGACTGCAGTAGAGATCTCTTCCACCAAAAACTCTCTACACAATGTTTGGTTCATGTCGTCCGTGACCTGAACCGGGGTGAGGTTCAGGATTGGCTCAGGGTTCAGGCTAGGGTCACGAGTGTACAAGAACTTGAAATGCGAGGCAGCCATCCTCTGCATCTCAGTCGGAACAGTCTGAATTATGCCAGCCTCATCACGAAGTTTAGCTATTTTATTCTTCCGAGCTCGCCAAACCGCCCGCCTATGGAAGAACTTGGTATTCCGGTCCCCTTCTTTCAGCCAGTCCACTCTAGACCGTTGAAGCCAAATCATCTCCTCGCGATAGAGAATTTCATTCATCATCTCCGTAGTATTTCTTATCTCCTCCTGTGGGGCATCCTCAAGCTGTAATTTTTCTAGTTTCTCTCGGAGACGACTAAGTTCTTTTGCCACATTACCAAACTTCGTGCGTCCCCAGGCATGCAACTTATGCATAAGAGTGCCCAGCCCGGTATTGACCGAGCCCAAGTCACGCATATGGCCTAGACCGCGCCATTCACAGTCTATTAGATTCTTAAGACCAGGATCCCTTTCCCAACAGATTTCATATTGTAGGCTCCTTCGGAATTTCTCTCGGACTTCTTTCTCAAGAGACAACATGATCGGTGCATGATCAGAACAAGGAGAGACCAAGTGTACAACAGTAGCAGCAGAAAAAATATCACGCCAACCTTCATCAGCAACACAACGATCGAGGCGTACTCTAACGTTGTTGGCACCAGACCTCCGGTTATCATAGGTGAACGGAAGTCCTGAAAATCCAAGGTCCTTCAACTCACAGACACGTAGACATTCTCTGAAGGCTGCCATCTGAGGTTCCGAACGTCTCGTAGCTGAGAAGTGCTCATACTGCCAAAGTGCCTCATTAAAGTCGCCGAGGACCACCCAAGGTAGGGACGATGAAGCCCTCAGCGTTGAAAGATTCTCCCACATGCGGTGTCGATTCTCAACTCTAGGTTCACCATATACAAAGGTTGCATGAATTAAAGGTTCAGAAGGAGAAACCTTGATAAAAGCATCTATAAACCGATCATTAGCTTCCCTAATATCCACCTGGTAACTTTCATGCCAAAACAGCGCCAAGCCCCCACTCATGCCAGAGCTATCAACACTGGCAAAACCACGAAGGCCAAGACGGCCTCGAAGACGTTTAACCCTTTCACCACGCTGCCTAGTTTCACAGAGGAAAAGCAGCTGGAAACGATGTGTCCTTTGCAAGACACAAACCTCTCGAACTGTCGCGGAGTTTCCAATACCGCGACAGTTCAGGCTTCCCCAATTCATTGGACCCGGCGGTCACCCTCGAAGGATGCCGCCGATGAACTCGAGTTAGCTGAAACTGAAGTGCCATCCAAAAGTTTGTGGCGCTTGTTCTCTGCTACCTCCACAGAATTAACCAAGTTCTGATTCTCCCTAGGTACCACGTCCACTGCCATCTCAGTATCATTATTAGCTAGTGTACCCGGGGGCACAAGCTCCATACCAAATTCAAGGCTCCTTTTGGCGTTCTTGTCGGCCTCAGACATAGTCGCATCTCCACTTTTCTGAGGGCTTGTAGCGGTATCCGAGAGTTCACCCTCGCGAGCTGAGGTTAGTTGGGATGGATCAATTTGTTAGTTGCATGCGTGGGATTTGTTAGTTGCCTGCTCTACATGGGTGATGAGAGGAAAGGACAGAGTTGTTACGTGCATGCGGGTGGAGTTTTTTTTTGAAATTTGCATGCGGGTGGAGTTTGTTGTGCACGCTGTTAGCGATCCGCATGTTCTACATGCGGTAGAGTTTGTTGTGCACTTTTTTTTTTGTTCTTTTCCTTTTGAACCGGTATCCACTTATAGGTGGCATGACATGTAATTAATTCGAAGTATGATGGTATTTGGCTTGTGACACCATTTGGATTGTGACACCATACCACGCATTCTGCTTTAATAGTAAAGATATGCATGGGATGTGTAGTGTACGTACCAGGTTTAAGCAGAGGAGGTCTGCCGGTTTCTCAGAGAGGCACTGGAAGAGCGCCTTCTTGGACTGCGGCGCGGCGCCGGCGGCGACGTTGAGCTGCGGGAGGTCGCGGGGCAGGAGGTGGGACCAGACGGCGTCCGAGTCTGCCACGGCGCGGAAGGTCCGGGAGACCGCGGCGGGCGTCGGGAGGCGACGTGAGGGAAATCACCGCCGCGAGGAGCTCCTCCGGCAGGCGCTCGATGTCCATTGATCGGATCGGTCCCTTTGTACGTAGCTCGTTCGATGATCGACGCGTATACGTACGGGGTTTTGAATCAATAATCAAGGTTTATGAATTGCCTTTCTTGGTTTCACGACCGAGGAACAACGAGGATCATATATCCTAGCTAGCTAGCTTGGTACCACTATTTGTATACCTACTGCTAGTCGAAGGCGTATCGGATACAAATTCAACCAAGTCGCACCAAATCCGAGACGTACTCTCCAAGTCTCGATCGAACTCCAAGTCGGATTAGCTAGCTCGGTTCGACCTGTGTCATATCATATGTACGTCTTGGCGATTGGCGTCGAGTCAATGCACGTACGGTGGTTACAGCAAATATGGCGTCCAACAACGCCGTCGTCTTCGGAGACGAGTTCCTGGCCGACGAGATCCTTGCGCGTCTGCCCGCCCACTCCGCCGTGTGCTGCACCGTGCTCTCCAAGCGCTTCCGGCAGCTCCTCGCGGGACCACACTTCTGGCTACGCCAACGCCGCCTCGGCGCGCCGCCGGAGCTCCAGCTCCCCCACACCGCCGCTTTCCTCCAACGCCGCGATGACGGCAAGGACTTCTACCTCCAGGTCGTCCGCCCCACGTACGCGAGCACTTGCAACGGACTAATCCTCGTGTCCGGCACCTCCTACCCTGACGAAGGGCAGTCCTCCGTCGACGGCGTCGTCTTCAACCCGGCCACCAAGGAGGAGGTACGCCTGTCCTTGCGGTTGCCGGACCCTGCCAAGGTAGGCGTGGAACGCCGCATCTTGGGGTTCGGGTATGGACCATCGAGCAAGGTCTACAAGGCTCTCATCCGTGAGGACGACCAAGATTGCACAAGGTTGATGGTGGTATCACTAGACGGCAGCGGCGGCCAAGAACCGAGGACCGTCTTCTCATCCCACGATGATATCGACTGCGTCCATAGTCTTCAGACGACGGACGGCACAATGTACTTCCTTGCCTACACAACAACATTCGCCGGCGATGAGGGACAAGAAGTGAGCACGGTGCTCTCTTTCGACGTCGACAGCGAGGTCGTCACCAATATTGCCGTCCCGGAAGGGCGGGGCATCTTATTAGGAATTATGGAGGTACATGGCCGCCTGTGCATCGTCATGAAGAAGGACCAAGATACAACCATGCTCTGGTTACTCACTCCGGATCACCGATGGGAGCATCGATCAGAGGGATTACAGAATAACTGGCGTACTGGGTTGTCAAACCTGTATGATTACCGGCCAACACTCATATCACCAGCAACTATCTTTGGCGATTCGGCCTCCTCGAAACGTGGTCTTGAGAGTGTTGCACCGAAACACTAGGTCGATGGGTCATCCAGCAAGAGAAGCAGAATTCGGTCATAGATCTAGCAATGCAGATGCTCGTTCAGCTAGGTGTTTCATCTCTTCAGCAAAATTGACCATTGCTATTGCCGCAATTGGCAAAACGCAAGAGTGGAGTTTTGTATGGTATGGTGGTGTCACATTTGTAATCGTTTTTCTTTCTGTTGACAATTATATGTAGGAGATGTGACAATAATGAGTGCAACAAGACACATCTTGGAGCCGATAAGAGCAAAGCTAGGGTTTACCTTATTGAGAGACTGTGCCGGATTGGCGCACTATGAAGCATTCTTATGCACAGGAACTAATTCATCGTGAAAAATGCAACGGAGTCCATGAACAAAGTATGAATTGTACTACTCACATTTTTACCAC
Source organism: Poa annua (assembly GCA_026929855.1). Taxonomy (NCBI): domain Eukaryota; kingdom Viridiplantae; phylum Streptophyta; class Magnoliopsida; order Poales; family Poaceae; genus Poa; species Poa annua. The sequence continues at coordinate 3,212,560 of CM049436.1, forward strand.
TAGTATGAAATGTTATCAGCCTTTAGATGCGAAAATGAATGGCTATTTTGAGGGTACCACAAAAGGCTTTTATTTGTTTGTCTACATTTCAAGTTGCATTCAAAATTAAACCCATTCGCTTTGATAGTTTTGCAGATCCCTGATGGTTGCATGGTGGTGACCTTTTTATATAAATGAGACCTTATTTGGAAGATTTATCAAACTGAATATACAAATTTATTTTATCAAAACAAAGTTTGAGCGTTAAGATCTTATTCTATTGTGTCAGTCATTGTATATGACAAGAGAGAGATGGGGTAAGTCGTAGCTGTTAGACACAATTTGTGTTGAACACGGGATGAGCAAGGGTGTTTGAGCAGGAGGAAGCTGGTTAGCCACGCATGCTGCATGCCACGGGATGAGTAAGTAGTACGTACTAGCTTGCCTTAACTGCAGTTAGTACTACTTAGTACAAGTTGTTTCTTAGTTCTTACACAAGTCTTCATGCGTTCTGCACATCCCCTTCGCCAGAGTGAACCGCGGCGCTGAACACGCTGGCCGGCTCGTACGAGGAAGCTGCTGCCATGGCGAACTTTGGGCCTCTGTGTACATGGATCATTGTGTCATTGCACCGATCAACCACGCCAAGCGCAGCAACCAGAAGATTAACCCACCGACGATGATCCGCGACGGGATCTACAGAGGCAAGCTGATCATGAGGAACGACAATCTATACCAGTGGCGGCACTGGGAGTATGCACCTGTATTCATATGAATACCCAAGATCTGACCGGAAAAACAATTTATTCGTTCGGCCCGTACAGTCTAGCCCAACATCACACAGCCCTGGAGTTCTGTCCGTTCGCGTTTACTCACTTGCAGACTTGCTCTCTCATCTCTCTCTGTCCATTGACCAGAGGCTGAGAGGCACTCGCGCACACAGCACAAGGCCAAGCTATCGATTCCCGGCGAGCAGCCGACGGCCGACGGCTGACAGCGACGGCCAGTACTCCATCTTCAACCCCGTGGCCCGTGGCCCTTTCCCTCCTCACCCCTGGTCCCGCGACCCGCGTAGACTGCTGACTGGCGACTGCCTCCTCTAATCCTCTTTTCAATTTTCTAATACGTACGTATCTATTTAGCTGGTTTGGTTGGATTTGTTGTGCTCTGCCCAGATTTTGTAGTGGTAGTAGATCTGATTCCCAGATGCAAGTTTTTAATTTCCCCTTGTTTTCTTGTTATGTAGATTGTAGATGAGAGCAAATTTTATTTGTTCGTATGTTGCATTGAGGGCAAATTTATCTGTTCATATATTGCATCGACAGCAAAAAAAAATTGCAATGAATACCCAGCAATTGTAACCTGGCGCCGCCACTGATCTATACTCCATTGTTATTTTGAATATATTAGGATGGCTCTTTTTTCTTAGCGGGTGTGGCAGGGTCCGAGCTGGGCTTTGCCGAGTCCTAGCGCTAGTTGCTCAGTCCAGGCGAACAAACCAATCTACAAAAACTTTCATCCGGGCCAGGAGTCCTGGCCGCCAAACGCTCAGCCAAGGCAATGCATGGACCCGGTGGTTTTGGTTTCCTCCAAAATCCTAATATAACTAACTATACACAGAATTGAACATGATGCGGTGTTAGCTATGATATGCAAAAGGAACGACCTCACATATATAGTAAGGAGAGAGGTACACATGGAGCCTCACTTATCCTCACTTTTAGTGTGACACAAACCTTACAATTTACGTGAGTGGTTTTTGACCTCACAATGACTGTAACATTTTCTGGACATGATAGAATTGGTTTTGGCATGCATTCTGGTAGTTAATGTGATTGGATGTGTAAAAAGACAAGGGTGCCAGATGTTCCATCTCATTACGGGGTAGTCTCCGTCCGTAACAACCTTCCTCAATAAACTAGCCATAAAAATACTCTGTGTCTTTCAAGAAGACGCGTTGTTTTCATCTCGTACCACGGTCTGACAACAATGTATATGTATGGCAGATGTTGATGGAGGTTTTGCTTCCCTGGTCAGGTGTCTTCTCTATATCTGGGTATGAACCAATTGGGATTGAGCTAGCGTTCAAATGTAAACTGAGTCCCTGCAGCTGGTTTTGTGTTGTGAAGGATGACCCAAGAACTTTGCGGACATTATTCAGCAGCTGGGTTACGATTTCTTTTCCTTTTTCCATTGCAAAAGGGTTACGGTATTTTTTTTCTAAAACGGAAATTCCAAAACCTTGGCCGCATGTCCATCCTAATCAGTTGTTAGTGCTGTCCTGATAGAACTCGTTTCAGGGAAAAATCATAAGCGCACCAGTATTTGATCTAGATGGCCAAGAACCGAGGATGGTGTTCTCGTGCCACGACTACATGCTCTGTCGTCAGAGGCTACACATGGCGTACGGTAATTAGAGTGTACTAGTAGAAAACAAGCCTTTGGTGAGGTCACATTTGGCACCGGATTGACTGGAACCGGTACTAAAGGGGTATTAGTACCGGTTCCAGAGGCGAGACAGGCCGGCAGTTATTTGCACCGGTTGCGTTGGACCCTTTAGTACCGGTTGGTAATACAAACCGGTACTAAAGGGTTGCATCAGTCGGCTGCAGCGCGCGGCCCCACGGTCAGATCCTTTAGTACCGGTTTGTACCCTTTAGTACCGGTTTGTAATACACAGCTCCATTGCTCTCATTCAAGCTCCATTTTCTTCTCTCTTTGCTCTCCCAAGATCTAGCACTCTTTGATCTCTACAACATTTGTTAAGATTGGTAGCACTTACTTATATAAGGGTTAGCAACTTCATCTTCTCTTCCGGCATTTCAACTTTAGCTCATTTTGCTAGTTTAACTCATTTGTTTTTTCTAGTGCAAGCAAGGTGTTTGATGAAATGCCTAAGTTAGGGATTTTATTTGTTTTATATGCATTTTGAGCTCAATTTAAAATAAGATTTGTGCCTTTTTATAGTGTCGTCCCCACTTCCTCACCGCCGCCGATCGCCCGCGGCGCCCCGTGACCGACACCACCTCGGTGAGCCTCTTTTTTTTTCTTATATTTTTAAAAAATATTAGTTGTATGGTTTAGATGCATAGTTATTACTTGTATATTTTTCTTACTTGATAATTGTTTGTTATATATATAGTGTAATGGTTTTAGATATATTTATATAATGCAGATGAATCGACAATGGATGTACGTTGACCGACGCTCTCCGGAGTTCATTAGTGGCCTACAGGAATTTCTCCGTGCGGCTGAGTTAAACAAGAAGAATGGTTTTATGTTTTGTCCATGCGATGAGTGTCGGAATAAGACGAATTACCCTAGCGCAAGAACCCTAAACTTCCACCTGTTCCGGAAAGGCTTCATGCCCAATTATTTTTGTTGGACCAAGCACGGAGAAACAGGGGTTATAATGGAGGACAATGAAGAAGATGATGATGACAACTATCCTCTGTTCTCTGAACACGGTGATACTAAAATGGGGGAAGACGAAGCTGAGCATGAGGTCATTGTTGATGATCAGTCTGATGATGATCTTCGTCAGGTTATTCTTGATGAACAGATAATCTGCGGAACTGAAAACGAGTGGTTGAAGTTAGAGCGCATGTTGGAGGACCACAAAAAATTATTGTATCCAACTTGTGAAGATGGCCAGAAAAAGCTGGGTAGCACCCTGGAATTGCTTCAATGGAAGGCAAGGAATGGAGTATCTGACAAGGGATTTGAACAGTTGCTACAAATATTTAAAAAGATGCTTCCAAGGAAAAATGAATTGCCCTCCAGTACGTACGAAGCAAAGAAGATTGTCTGCCCACTAGGATTAGAGGTGCAGAAGATACATGCATGCATCAACGACTGCATCCTCTACCGCGGTGAGAAGTACGAGAATTTGAATGCATGCCCGATATGCGGTGCATTGCGGTATAAGATCAGGCGAGAAGACCCAGGTGATGTTGAGTGCGAGGCCAGCCCCAGGAAGAGGGTTCCTGCAAAGGTGATGTGGTATGCTCCTATAATACCACGGTTGAAACGTTTGTTCCGAAACAAAGAGAATGCCAAGTTGTTGCGATGGCACAAAGAAGACCGTAAGGAAGACGAGATGCTGAGACACCCGGCTGATGGGTCGCAGTGGAGAAAGATTGACAGTGAGTTTCGAGATTTTGCAGCTGACGCAAGGAACTTAAGGTTTGGTCTAAGTACAGATGGCTTGAATCCATTTGGGGAGCAGAGCAGCAGTCATAGCACCTGGCCTGTGACTCTATGTATCTATAATCTTCCTCCTTGGTTGTGCATGAAGAAAAAGTATATCATGATGCCAGTGCTTATCCAAGGCCCGAAGCAACCCGGCAACGACATTGATGTGTATCTGAGGCCATTAGTTGACGAACTTTTACTGTTGTGGTCTGACGAAGGTGTGCGTGTGTGGGATGAGTATAAACAGGAGGAATTTAACCTACGAGCGTTGCTGTTTGTAACCATCAATGATTGGCCTGCTCTTAGTAACATTTCTGGACAATCAAACAAGGGATACAATGCATGCACGCATTGTTTAGATAAGACTGACAGTATATATTTGTGTAACAAGATTGTGTACATGGGGCATCGTCGATTTCTTGGACCCAAGCATCCCTTAAGGAAGAAAGGCAAACATTACAAAGGTGAGGCAGATCATCGGCTGAGGCCTACCCGCCCTTGTAGTTCTGTTATATATGATATGGTTAAGGATTTAAAAGTAATCTTTGGAAAGGGTCCTGGGGGACTACAAGTTCCGAATGACGCAAACAACCACGTACCCATGTGGAAAAAGACATCTATATTTTGGGAGCTGCCCTATTGGATATTGCTAGAAGTTCAATCTGCAATCGACGTGATGCACGTGACAAAGAATATTTGCTGCAACCTGCTTAACTTCTTGGGCGTGTATGGGAAGTCGAAAGAAGGGAAGTCAAAAAAAGGGAAGTCCAAAAAGGGGATGTCAAAAAAAGGGAAGTCAAAAGATACACCGAAAGTAAGGCAGGCCCATCAACGTATGAGCGAAGAGATGCATCGAGACGACAATGGGACAGAGAATGAACCAGCTCCTGTCAGCTACGCTCTTACGAAAGAAGAGAAGAAAATATTTTTTGAATGTCTTCACAGTATGAAGGTTCCATCTGGCTTCTCGTCGAATATAAAGGGAATAATAAACATGACAGAGCTAAAGTTTCAAAATCTGAAGTCTCATGACTGTCACGTGATTATGACACAATTACTTCCGGTTGCATTGAGGGGGCTATTACCGGAAAACGTTCGAGAACCCATTGTGAAGCTATGTGCATTTCTCAATGCAATATCTCAGAAGGTAATCGATCCAGCAACTCTACCAAGTTTACAGAAGGATGTGGTGCAATGTCTTGTCAGCTTCGAGTTAGTGTTTCCACCATCCTTCTTCAACATTATGACGCACCTCATAGTTCACCTAGTCGAAGAGATTTCCATTCTCGGTCCTGTATTTCTACACAACATGTTCCCCTTTGAGAGGTTCATGGGAGTCTTAAAGAAATACGTTCATAACCGTGCTAGGCCAGAAGGAAGCATGTCCAAGGGCTATGGAACAGAGGAGGTCATTGAGTTTTGTGTGGACTTTATTCCTGATCTTATGCCGATTGGTGTTCCTCAATCGCGCCATGAGGGGAGACTGCGTGGAAAAGGAACGCTAGGAAAGAAAGCAACAACAAGTATGGATGGACATTCTTTCACCCAAGCACACTACACAGTTTTAGCAAATTCCAGATTGGTGGCTCCGTATATCGTGGAACACATGGATATTTTACGCTCCGAATATCCGGAGCAGACTGACTACTGGATTAAAGGAAAACACGTGGATACTTTTGGCAGTTGGTTGCGTACACATCTCATTAATAACAAAGATGTTGGAGTAGAGCTATACTTGTTGGCCAATTCACCATCTTCGACTATATTGACTTTCGAAGGGTACGAGATAAATGGAAATACATTTTACACGGAAACCCAAGACAAAAAGAGCACTAACCAAAACAGTGGTGTCCGCTTTGATGCAACAAACGACAATGGGACAAATGACACATATTATGGTTGCATACAGCAGATATGGGAACTTGACTATGGACCTTCTTTTAAGATCCCTTTGTTTAATTGCAAATGGGTCAACCTGTCAGGCGGGGTAGAGATAGACCGACGGTACGGAATGACTACCGTGGATCTCAACAATCTTGGGTACTACACCGAGCCATTCGTCCTAGCCAATGATGTGGCTCAGGTTTTCTATGTCAAGGACATGTCTTCCAGACCGAAAAAAAGAAAAGATAAGCAAGCTGATACATCATACGATGAGCCAAGGCGCCACATAGTTCTTTCAGGGAAAAGAAACATCGTGGGAGTGGAGGACAAGACAGACATGTCAGAAGATTACAATAAGTTTGATAAAATTCCGCCCTTCAAAGTGAGAACTGACCCAACCATCGCTTTAAATGATGAAGATTGTCCATGGCTACGGCGCAGTGAGAAGAAAGGGACACACACGAAGAAAAAATGAACACTAGATAGGGTGGTTGTTCGTGATGTGTAACAATGTATTAAACCTGCATATCAAATGCAATGTTGGGTCCGAATGCTTTGTATTCGGTCGATAGGGATATGATTGTTGATGTGTAATATCCGAATGCTTTGTATCAGAAGAACAAGTGAACTGAAGTATTTTGTAGATGCATGGAACAAAACACACGATTTCACCTGCATACAGCCCAACGGTGGCTCGTGAGTGCCTGCATATCAAATGCACCGTTGGGCGTATGCAGGGAATCCGAATGCTTTGTATTCGGTCGATGAACTGAAGTATTATGTAGATAGAACCGTCCGGTGGCAAGACATCTCTGATGATCTACAACCGTCCAGCAAGACATCTCTGATGATCTGCAATCGTTTGGAACGGTCGCAGATCATCAGAGACGTCTTGCCGCTGGTTGCCCAAAGATGCCTCCGCCGAGGGGAGGGTTCACCTTCAGCCTTCACCGAGTGCTCTCTGCTACCCGTGTGCTGCCAAAATGAACTACAATGAGTAGACACTGAGTGCTGAACATGTCCGGGAGGGGGGCTATATATAGGGTACGTGTGCTTCTTTAGTCCCGGTTGGTAACAACAACCGGGGTCTAACGGCTCACAAGTGCTTGAAAGAAACACACTCCTGATCTAACGGCTCACAAGTGCTTGAAAGAAACACACGATCCGTGTGCTTCTTTAGTCCCGGTTGGTAACAACAACCGGGATCTAACTATCAAACAGTTGTAGTTCAAATTTGAATTACTTTCGATAAATCAACATAAACTCATTAAACTATGGGAAATTAGTTAGAAATCAAGGAAAAACCTAATACTTGGGAATTATCCATCATATGTGTACTAGTTTCCATGAAAATTAAATGGGTCCCATTTTGCATCATATTTTTGGTACTTTGTTCACAAAAAAAGTCATTTTTTGCACTTAAAAAATGGAAAATAATACTTATGGAATTAATTTTAAGATTTCCTTTGGCAAGGTTGTTTATTATACCAAGATACATCTATTTGTGGGATATGAGATATTTATCACAAACTATGCCGTGGAAATGACCATAACTTGGTCATTTGTCTAGAAACTTCTAGATGTTCATACATGATAGACCTTTTTGTGAAGACTTTTTTTGCAAATTTTGTCAAAAATCAAGTTTATCATTTTTCATAGCAACTAGTACACATATAAGGAGCCCATGGCAAAGGAACTCATTTTTTGAGATGTTTATCAATTTATTTCATTTTTTTCTTAAAAGCGATCAAAACGGTCGCGATGACTATTCATCGAAAGAGGTAATATTTTCTAGAATTATCAGTGTTTCTGTGATATAACCACTAGTTGTGTACCTCAAAATGATTTTTCCAAAAATTTCAGAACAAACTATCAAACAGCTGTAGTTCAAATTTGAATTACTTTCGATAAATCAACATAAACTCATTAAACTATGGGAAATTAGTTAGAAATCAAGGAAAAACCTAATACTTGGGCATTATCCATCATATGTGTACTAGTTTCCATGAAAATTAAATGGGTCCCATTTTGCATCATATTTTTGGTACTTTGTTCACAAAAAAAGTCATTTTTTCACTTAAAAAATGGAAAATAATACTTATGGAATTAATTTTAAGATTTCCTTTGGCAAGGTTGTTTATTATACCAAGATACATCTATTTGTGGGATATGAGATATTTATCACAAACTATGCCGTGGAAATGACCATAACTTGGTCATTTGTCTTGAAACTTCTAGATGTTCATACATGATAGACCTTTTTGTGAAGACTTTTTTTGCAAATTTTGTCAAAAATCAAGTTTATCATTTTTCATAGCAACTAGTACACATATAAGGAGCCCATGCCAAAGGATTTCATTTTTTGAGATGTTTATCAATTTATTTCATTTTTTTCTTAAAAGCGATCAAAACGGTCGTGATGACTATTCGTCGAAAGAGGTAATATTTTCTAGAATTATCAGTGTTTCTGTGATATAACCACTAGTTGTGTACCTCAAAATGATTTTTCCAAAAATTTCAGAACAAACTATCAAACAGCTGTAGTTCAAATTTGAATTACTTTCGATAAATCAACATAAACTCATTAAACTATGGGAAATTAGTTAGAAATCAAGGAAAAACCTAATACTTGGGCATTATCCATCATATGTGTACTAGTTTCCATGAAAATTAAATGGGTCCCATTTTGCATCATATTTTTGGTACTTTGTTCACAAAAAAAGTCATTTTTTTCACTTAAAAAATGGAAAATAATACTTATGGAATTAATTTTAAGATTTCCTTTGGCAAGGTTGTTTATTATACCAAGATACATCTATTTGTGGGATATGAGATATTTATCACAAACTATGCCGTGGAAATGACCATAACTTGGTCATTTGTCTTGAAACTTCTAGATGTTCATACATGATAGACCTTTTTGTGAAGACTTTTTTTGCAAATTTTGTCAAAAATCAAGTTTATCATTTTTCATAGCAACTAGTACACATATAAGGAGCCCATGCCAAAGGATTTCATTTTTTGAGATGTTTATCAATTTATTTCATTTTTTTCTTAAAAGCGATCAAAACGGTCGTGATGACTATTCGTCGAAAGAGGTAATATTTTCTAGAATTATCAGTGTTTCTGTGATATAACCACTAGTTGTGTACCTCAAAATGATTTTTCCAAAAATTTCAGAACAAACTATCAAACAGCTGTAGTTCAAATTTGAATTACTTTCGATAAATCAACATAAACTCATTAAACTATGGGAAATTAGTTAGAAATCAAGGAAAAACCTAATACTTGGGCATTATCCATCATATGTGTACTAGTTTCCATGAAAATTAAATGGGTCCCATTTTGCATCATATTTTTGGTACTTTGTTCACAAAAAAAGTCATTTTTTTCACTTAAAAAATGGAAAATAATACTTATGGAATTAATTTTAAGATTTCCTTTGGCAAGGTTGTTTATTATACCAAGATACATCTATTTGTGGGATATGAGATATTTATCACAAACTATGCCGTGGAAATGACCATAACTTGGTCATTTGTCTTGAAACTTCTAGATGTTCATACATGATAGACCTTTTTGTGAAGACTTTTTTTGCAAATTTTGTCAAAAATCAAGTTTATCATTTTTCATAGCAACTAGTACACATATAAGGAGCCCATGCCAAAGGATTTCATTTTTTGAGATGTTTATCAATTTATTTCATTTTTTTCTTAAAAGCGATCAAAACGGTCGTGATGACTATTCGTCGAAAGAGGTAATATTTTCTAGAATTATCAGTGTTTCTGTGATATAACCACTAGTTGTGTACCTCAAAATGATTTTTCCAAAAATTTCAGAACAAACTATCAAACAGCTGTAGTTCAAATTTGAATTACTTTCGATAAATCAACATAAACTCATTAAACTATGGGAAATTAGTTAGAAATCAAGGAAAAACCTAATACTTGGGCATTATCCATCATATGTGTACTAGTTTCCATGAAAATTAAATGGGTCCCATTTTGCATCATATTTTTGGTACTTTGTTCACAAAAAAAGTCATTTTTTTCACTTAAAAAATGGAAAATAATACTTATGGAATTAATTTTAAGATTTCCTTTGGCAAGGTTGTTTATTATACCAAGATACATCTATTTGTGGGATATGAGATATTTATCACAAACTATGCCGTGGAAATGACCATAACTTGGTCATTTGTCTTGAAACTTCTAGATGTTCATACATGATAGACCTTTTTGTGAAGACTTTTTTTGCAAATTTTGTCAAAAATCAAGTTTATCATTTTTCATAGCAACTAGTACACATATAAGGAGCCCATGCCAAAGGATTTCATTTTTTGAGATGTTTATCAATTTATTTCATTTTTTTCTTAAAAGCGATCAAAACGGTCGTGATGACTATTCGTCGAAAGAGGTAATATTTTCTAGAATTATCAGTGTTTCTGTGATATAACCACTAGTTGTGTACCTCAAAATGATTTTTCCAAAAATTTCAGAACAAACTATCAAACAGCTGTAGTTCAAATTTGAATTACTTTCGATAAATCAACATAAACTCATTAAACTATGGGAAATTAGTTAGAAATCAAGGAAAAACCTAATACTTGGGCATTATCCATCATATGTGTACTAGTTTCCATGAAAATTAAATGGGTCCCATTTTGCATCATATTTTTGGTACTTTGTTCACAAAAAAAGTCATTTTTTTCACTTAAAAAATGGAAAATAATACTTATGGAATTAATTTTAAGATTTCCTTTGGCAAGGTTGTTTATTATACCAAGATACATCTATTTGTGGGATATGAGATATTTATCACAAACTATGCCGTGGAAATGACCATAACTTGGTCATTTGTCTTGAAACTTCTAGATGTTCATACATGATAGACCTTTTTGTGAAGACTTTTTTTGCAAATTTTGTCAAAAATCAAGTTTATCATTTTTCATAGCAACTAGTACACATATAAGGAGCCCATGCCAAAGGATTTCATTTTTTGAGATGTTTATCAATTTATTTCATTTTTTTCTTAAAAGCGATCAAAACGGTCGTGATGACTATTCGTCGAAAGAGGTAATATTTTCTAGAATTATCAGTGTTTCTGTGATATAACCACTAGTTGTGTACCTCAAAATGATTTTTCCAAAAATTTCAGAACAAACTATCAAACAGCTGTAGTTCAAATTTGAATTACTTTCGATAAATCAACATAAACTCATTAAACTATGGGAAATTAGTTAGAAATCAAGGAAAAACCTAATACTTGGGCATTATCCATCATATGTGTACTAGTTTCCATGAAAATTAAATGGGTCCCATTTTGCATCATATTTTTGGTACTTTGTTCACAAAAAAAGTCATTTTTTTCACTTAAAAAATGGAAAATAATACTTATGAAATTAATTTTAAGATTTCCTTTGGCAAGGTTGTTTCTTATACATAGAAATAAAAGAAAAAGAAACTAGAGAAAAAACAAAATTGAAACCAAATAGATATAAAGGAAAACAGAAAACATAAGAAAATATAAGAAAACAGAAAACATAACAAAAAAGAAACAAAATTCAATTCAAAAGCCCTTTAGTACCGGTTTGTAACTACAACCGGTACTAAAGGGGTTGTCTTGGCGCGCAACACCATTCGGTGCCTCCGAAAATCACCCTTTAGCACCGGTTGCTATTACCAACCGGTGCTAAAGGGTCTTTAGCACCGGTTGGTAATAGCAACCGGTGCTAAAGCTCGATTTCGAGCAGTTAATACAGGGAACCGCCCCCAAATCGGCTAAGTCTCACGCATCGTCTTCTTCGCGCGTCTCTCGATCGACCTCTCCGGCGAATCCCTGCCCGCCACCACCGTCGCCGCTCCGGCCTGCCCGCCGCCACCGTCGCCGCTCCGGCCCCGCTCCGGCCTACCCCGACCTGCTCCGGCCTCCAACCACCGCCATCGTCGGCCTCCCGAGCTCCGGCTGCCTCGCGTTTCCCGGCCCGGCCGCTCCGGCCATCGCGCGCACTTCCTCCCTGCTACGGCCGCTCCCGCCACCGCGCGCACTTCCTCTCCCTGCTACGGCCGCCTCGTCGCCTCCCCTGCTCCGGCCACCGCAGCACCTCCACCGCCATCGTCGGCCACACCACCGAGGTATGTTTTTTTTCTTCTTTTGATTATTGCTAGCTTTAGAATATGTTTTTAGATAGAATAGTACTGTTAATTTAGGCATGTGTAGCAAATGTGTAAAACAACTATTGTTCTTTTAGTTCCAAATGTGTAGGAAATTTAGAAATTTAGGAACTTTAAAAATATAGCAAAGTTAGTAAAACAACTATTGTTCTTTTAGTTCATAATATAGCAAAGTTAGTAAAACAATCTTTTTGTTGCAATATTTTTGTGTTAAATAAAAACCCTAATATGCTATGTACCAATGTTAAAATTTGTGTTAGTAAAACAACTATTGTATCAATTTGTAAAACAATTTAGTTGCAATATTTTTTTGTTAAATTTAGTTGCAATGTTAGAATTTAGCACTATGTTGGAATTTTATACAATGTCTTTGAATTTTACAATGTTTTATACAATGTCTTGGAATTTTAAGAGTTAATGTAAAGATTCATAGTTTCGAGATGGACGGGACTATGGATGTCCGGGACTGGGCTCCGCCGGGTTGGCACTGGGAGGTGCCACCTTCCGGTGTGCGCAGATTGGTGAGGAATGAGGGAACCATCGTCGACCCGGAGCTTCTTTGGTGGCGGTCACGTGGGCCACGACGGGTACAGAGGGTGCCGGCCCCCGAGGAGTTGGTACGTCGTCGTGTCAGGGCGGAGGACGAGCACGTCCGTCGGTACATGGTCGCGTTGGACGTCTTTCCGTCCAACACTTGGCAGCATCTTCAGGGATCTCAGATTAGTTATGATCCTGTTTGGGTTCCTTCACTTTGGGTTTTCACCGCCCGCGGCATGTTTCCGGCAGTTCGACGTCCATTTTGATTAGCGTGATGTATTATTGATGCGATATATATTATTATGACTTGTAACGCCCCAAATCGGCTAAGTCCTTCACTATTAGATCCCCTGAAGATTTTTGTGTTAGTAAAACAACTATTGTATCAATTTTTGCAAAGTTAGCAAATTTTGTAAAACAACTATTAGAAATTTAGCAAAGTTGGAAATTTAGCAAATTTTTGTTCCAATTTATGTATATAAGAAATATTTGTTCCAACTTATGTGTACAAGAAATATTTGTTCCAACTTATGTGTATAAGAAATATTTGTATCAACTTTAATTGTAACCTTGATTCAAATTTAAATTTGAAGTGACATTGAGCTATGGACAACAACCCCTTCATCCGAAACGAGGACATTGAAGAGCAAATGGCAGCAATAATATATGAGAAGAGTCTTGGAGTAAATTCCGATGGAGAAGATTCTGATGATGAACAAGAGGATGATTTCAGCTCAAGATGTCTGAACGACTCCGGTGAGGGACTTGAGCTAGAAATAATAGACGACGATCAAGTGCCCGCGGAAAACTCCGGCCAGGTATATATATATATTAAGTCTTGTTGATGCATAAATTGATTTATATTGCACCTACTAACAAAACATTTTTCTTTTAGGCCTCCGGATCTAAAAAGAAGCCGACAAACCCTACACGCGGCCCGGCCAAAAGGTTGAAGCTAGAAGATGGTGCAAAGCTGTCGATCGTTGAAGTAGGCGATGATGGCAAACCGCTGAAACCAGAAAACACCTGCCGCAAATATGTAGCTCAATGCGGAGCGATTGTTAGGGACATTATCCCGATCACCCTTGCAGAATGGAATGAGCCAAAGAAAGCGAACGTTGGCGCAAGTTATGTCGACGACAGACTTAAGCAAACACTTTGGGACTCAATCTTGAGTGATATCAGCCTACCGGAAGGTCTCCCAGAGAAGAAGCTGCAGAAAGTCAGGGAGTGGACTCTTAAGAAGATGGCCACACAATTCAACAGCTGGAAGAAAAAATTGTGGAAAAAATATGAGAAAAAGACTCCAGAATTCAAGGGCTCTCTACTGAAGATAAAAGATGATTGGCCTGCATTTGTAGCTTATAAGAAATCAGCCGTCGCTCTGGCCCGATCCGAGAGAAATAAGGAGAATGCTAAGAAGAAGAAATACCACCATACTTTGGGGTCAGGTGGCTACAAGACTGCCTTGCCTAAGTGGGAATCCTTTGAAAACGAACTGCGTCTAAAAGGGATCACTCCACAGACAGATGACTGGCCCGAGAGGTCCAAGTACTGGTTGTTCGCGCATGGAGCAGTGTTGGACCCAGAGACAGGGCGAATTGTTGCAAAAGGAAAATGGAAGAAAAGAATTACACGAGTTGTAAAAAAGCTAGAGAAGGCAATAGCGGCCGTCCGAGCGGGAACATTTGTTCCCAATAGAGAGGACGACGAGCTGACACTCGCCCTCGGGAATCCTGAACACTGGGGACGATGTCGAGGTAGAGGAGGCGACGTTGGTTTCCTTCACGGGTTTCCCGCGGACGTTGCAACTTATAAAAGCCGTTCCAGAAGTAAGAAGAAGGAGGCGGACCGGTTATCACAATTAGAACGCCAGGTCCACACATGGGAGGCCCAGGTGAAGCGGCAGCAGGAGCAACTGGACTCAATTACCCAGCAAAGGGAATCTCGGATGGTGCTACAAGATCCTCCAGTCGATGTCACCCTATCTCAGCGGAAAAGCAGCGTGGGTTCCACGCAGCTAGAAAATCCTGCAGTTGATGAACCGGCGGCTCACTACCCCGTGGATGATATCACGGAGAAGACAAATTGTGAGTTACATGTGCCAATGAAGAACATCAGTTATCCGGTGGCGAAAGGATATGCTTTACAACATCAACCTGGAGCAACCTTCCATTTTGGTCAGATTCCAGCTGGATATGCTCGTGTCGGGGTCACAAAAGTTATGCCGGGATTCCACTCAATGGAACTTGACATTCCGGGAAATGATGACGAGAAGACTTTGGGAGAAGTCGAGCATGGTATCGTCCTATGGAAGAAGAAATACATCATCTTTACAGACTCTACGCCAAGGCCACCGACTCCTCCGGGTAGAAATTTATCACCTAAAAGTCCACCCGCCTTCCGCGATGATTGGGTGCCCACCGCAAGTCCATCGCCCGCGCCGTCCCGTCAGCCGACTGATGCGCCCACTAGTCATGTGACAAAGCGGAGTTTGTTCAGGAAAGACAGGTCCCCTGTCATTAAACGTGCAAAGAAAACGCATAAATTGAAGTCTCCTGAGAAGTTAGCTCCTGAGAAACCGGCTTGCGAGATGACTATGGAGGAAATAACGGTGAGCTTAAATGCCGATGCGGCAACCTTTTTTGAACGGCGAAAAGAGGAAAAACATGCCGCATCACAGGATCCCTTAAAGGAACTTCTGAAGACTATACCAATTGAGGTAAAAGATCGCACCATTGACAACTTATATAACCCTCCACCGGCGCCGTTTACAGACTATGAGCGAGGTATTAACAAGGTACATAGCTCGCAGATGGAGGAAGAGGAGGAGCGACGGAAACAAAAGAAATGCGGGAAACAAGTTGCCCAGCTCGGGGAACAAGAAGTACAATCGATGGCCCCGCTCATTGTGTCGTCTCGGGCTCCTCAGGAAATCGAGCCTGGAGAATTAGTTGTATACCGTGCAGACAGAGAGTACGAGACTCTTGAGATAGCATATCAATATACTCTTGGGCTGCCTCTGGTGACAAACCCCAGTGCTCTAACAACACAGTTATGGAGATTGCATAACTGGTACATGGACATCTCAAAAGATGGGACTTTCTATTTCATGGCGGGAGTTAAGGATGAGCACTACTTCCAAGAATATGCTGTACAGGTTGAGTTCTCTGAACTTTTTCAGATGTACAATCAACGTGCTCTCGACAAATCTATCATCAGCTGCTATTGTCTGTAAGTAATTTATTTGTGTATTTTCGTTATTTAGTTAAGCTCGTTCATTGCCAGTAATTATCCTCACATCATTCTTTTGTACGCTATTATATATGCAGAATGAAGATTCGTGAATGCAGACAGCTCAAAATCTGGGACATTGGGTTCATTGACCCGGATAAAGTTCATGTCCAAACTTTAGAAAATCAACCGGACGCCATAGAGGACGTTCTACTGAATTTCTTTAAGCGACAAAGTACCAAGAAAGAAATACTTTTTCCCTACAACTTCAAGTGAGTGTTAATGTCTTGTACACATTATTTTTTGCTTTCCCGATATTAAGTGCAATTGATGAGTTCTGAATTACGTGCGCAGTTACCACTTCATTCTCCTGATCATTAAACTCGACGATGGAGAAGTTGAAATCTGGGACTCAAAAAAAACAAATCCAGATGCATACAAAAGCGTGCGTATAATGCTCAAGAGGTAATTTCAATCGCACTAGGCCTCTATTTCGTTCATTTACTTGATATCAAAAGTAAGTAATAACTCCTCAATTCATATTCTTTTTGGGCAGGGTTTGGAAAAAGTTCACCGAGCAAGAACCCGGTGAATGGAAAGATAAGCTGGAGTTCAAAGCTAACAAAGTAAGTAATAGTACTTAACTAGGTCCGTGTATCGTTCTAATTCTCTTTATTATTATTTGATTAAATCATATTGTTGTATAGTGGTGTCTGCAACAACCAGATGGGACAGATTTATGTGGATACTACGTTTGTGAGTTCATTCACATGAGAGTCAATGAGAGAGTCAATAGTCAAAGAAACATAGAGGTACGCAAAAATCATTCACAACTTTATTTTTCTACTATCACTTGTGTTTAGTTTCAATCATAACTAATTTGATCTCCTCCTTTTAAAGATCGCAAGGAAGCGGAACCAACTCCTACCAACGAACCGCGTTAAAGCAATTGCGGAGGAATTGGCAGGATTTTTCCTTACGCATGTCATAAATCCATCCGGTGAATTTCACTATGTGGAAAAATAGACTCCCTCCATGTAATAGCAGTGATATCTCCGTGAAAAAAGTACTTTCATTATATGTAATTATGGGTACTTCATTTATATGTGTAGTGATTACAATTATATGTGTACGTAGTGAGTACAATTTATATGTGTAATGGGTACTTCATACGTGATCTCCTCCGAAACCCTGAAAAATAAGCGAAAAGGAAAAAACAGAAACCCTAAACCCCTAAAAATAAGCGCAAAAGAAAAAACAGAAACCCTGAAAAATAAGCGGAAGAAAAAAAAAAGGAACTATTAATACCGGTTGGTATTACCAACCGGTACAAAAGGTCCTTCGCCTGCGCGTGCTCAGCCGTGCCCACGTGGAGGCCTTTAGCACCGGTTGGTATTACCAACCGGTACAAAAGGTTCTTCGCCTGCGCGTGCTCAGCCGTGCCCACGTGGAGGCCTTTAGCACCGGTTTCATAGGGTTCCGGTGCTAAAGGGGATACCCCTTTAGTCCCGACCTTTTAGCACCGGTTGCACAACCGGTGCTAAAAGCCCTTTAAAACCGGTGACAATGCCCCTTTCTCTACTAGTCTGATTCCCAGATGCAAGTTTTTAATTTCCCCTTGTTTTCTTGTTATGTAGATTGTAGATGAGAGCAAATTTTATTTGTTCGTATGTTGCATTGAGGGCAAATTTATCTGTTCATATATTGCATCGACAGCAAAAAAAAATTGCAATGAATACCCAGCAATTGTAACCTGGCGCCGCCACTGATCTATACTCCATTGTTATTTTGAATATATTAGGATGGCTCTTTTTTCTTAGCGGGTGTGGCAGGGTCCGAGCTGGGCTTTGCCGAGTCCTAGCGCTAGTTGCTCAGTCCAGGCGAACAAACCAATCTACAAAAACTTTCATCCGGGCCAGGAGTCCTGGCCGCCAAACGCTCAGCCAAGGCAATGCATGGACCCGGTGGTTTTGGTTTCCTCCAAAATCCTAATATAACTAACTATACACAGAATTGAACATGATGCGGTGTTAGCTATGATATGCAAAAGGAACGACCTCACATATATAGTAAGGAGAGAGGTACACATGGAGCCTCACTTATCCTCACTTTTAGTGTGACACAAACCTTACAATTTACGTGAGTGGTTTTTGACCTCACAATGACTGTAACATTTTCTGGACATGATAGAATTGGTTTTGGCATGCATTCTGGTAGTTAATGTGATTGGATGTGTAAAAAGACAAGGGTGCCAGATGTTCCATCTCATTACGGGGTAGTCTCCGTCCGTAACAACCTTCCTCAATAAACTAGCCATAAAAATACTCTGTGTCTTTCAAGAAGACGCGTTGTTTTCATCTCGTACCACGGTCTGACAACAATGTATATGTATGGCAGATGTTGATGGAGGTTTTGCTTCCCTGGTCAGGTGTCTTCTCTATATCTGGGTATGAACCAATTGGGATTGAGCTAGCGTTCAAATGTAAACTGAGTCCCTGCAGCTGGTTTTGTGTTGTGAAGGATGACCCAAGAACTTTGCGGACATTATTCAGCAGCTGGGTTACGATTTCTTTTCCTTTTTCCATTGCAAAAGGGTTACGGTATTTTTTTTCTAAAACGGAAATTCCAAAACCTTGGCCGCATGTCCATCCTAATCAGTTGTTAGTGCTGTCCTGATAGAACTCGTTTCAGGGAAAAATCATAAGCGCACCAGTATTTGATCTAGATGGCCAAGAACCGAGGATGGTGTTCTCGTGCCACGACTACATGCTCTGTCGTCAGAGGCTACACATGGCGTACGGTAATTAGAGTGTACTTCTTATCTTTACAACCCACTTTATTGATGACGCGATATACGAGGTGGAAGATTGGTTCGTGACGATGGAGCTCGCTTTCGACATCGATGTTGAGGTCGCCACCAGGAGTAAGCATGAGTTGGATTGGTTGTTTCTGGAGATAACACGGAAATGATTCATAGGTCCAGCCATGCAGATGCTCACCGATTTGTAGGAAGCTGGACTTCTGCATTCAATAAAAATGATGGACCTCTGACCTCTCAAATTATTATATTCACGTTTTGGATTGATTTATAAGGGCATATGTAGATATAGAAAATTTTGGTTGTGAAACCACCCTTAGCTTCAATGTACATCTATGCATGCGTGCATTTTTTACTTCTTTTTTGGTGTAACAATATATATAAGGGCATGTACTATCAGTTATGTGAAACAAGATGTTCTTAATTGTGTGTCTACATTTCAAGTTGTATTCGACTCTAAACCCATGTCTTCTGATAGTTTTGCAGATCCCTGATGGTTTCATCGTGGTGACCTTTTTATACAGATGAGATGGTACACTGTACTTGGAAATCTGAACCGCATGGTTTAGGTTGTCCTTTAATTTAACCTCTTTCTTAGATAGTAATGCATGAATAATTATTGATGACTGGAGTATGTAAGTATGTTGATGAAAGGTGCCTCCACGAGGTAATTCTAAACCTTAACTCTGTTGGCATCTTCAGATCAATGTATCGAAAAGAGTAAATTGTAAACATGATATGTGAAAATTTGTCTGGTCGTTTCTCAACTATATATCTTGCATGTCAATACACATGTCACTGTAAGTACCAATTAGACACCGTGGAATAGGCTAGCAATCTGGAACCGGGATGAGCATGGTGTTTGACCAGTAGGAAACTGGTTAGCCACGCATGCTGCATGGCACAGTGACCTGTCATAAATAGTAAGTATTACATGTTGGCCAGCATGCAGTAAGTACATGTTTGTTTCTCACAAAAGACATTGTTTTTGCACCATTCTACGCGGAAGATGCTGGGATGACCAAACTTTGGGCTGATGTAGAGGGATCATCACCCTGTGATTGCACCGCTCAACCACACGCATCAACCAGAAGATGAACCCACCGATGGTGAAACGCGACGGCGTATTGAGAGAAAAAATGATGCTAAGGAACGACAATCTATACTACGTTGTTCTTTTGAATAGATTAGGATGGCTCTTTTATCTTAGCGGATGTGGGAGGAGCCGAGCTGGTCTTTGCCGAGTCATAGCGGTAGCTGCTCGGTTCAGGCCAACAAACCAATCTAGAAAAAACTTCATAAAGGCCGGGAGGCCGCCAAAAGCGCCACCAAGGCTATGCATCGACCCCGTGGTTTTGGTTTCCTCCAAAATCCTAATATAACTAACTATACATAGAACTGAACATGATACGGTGTTAGCTATATGATATGCAAACGAAAATCACATATATATATAGTGAGAGAGATACACATGGAGTCTCACTTTTCCTCATTTTTAGTGTGACACAAACGGACAAACCATACAATTCACGTGAGTGATTTTTGACCTTACAATGAGTGTGACATTTTCTTTCAAATTTTCTGGACATGAGAGAATTGGTTTTGGTGCGCATTCTAGTAGTTAATGTGATTGGACGTGTAAAAAAGACAAGGGTGTGATATGTTCCATCTCACTACGTCTAGACTCTGTCCTAACAACCGTACGTCGGTACGTTGTCGCAATGTCGCCTTTTTGCATGTTAACCTCTAAAATATTGGCTTATCAACCCGCGTACTCTCATATACCGGTTGTCTTGTTTTGTTCTCCAATCGAACGAATAAAAGATCAAGCATGGTTCTCTGCCACCCGCTGATCTGTAGTGAACGGTGCTAAGAAGTAGCCTTTTCTTAGCTTTAACTTTCGTGCTTTTAAACTTTGCTTAATTAATGAGTTGTAACAAAGATTTTACGTCCTTTTAACAATAAATCCGTAATTAATGTGATGTAACAAAGCTTTTGCCTCTGTTTTAGTAAAACATACGGATTTGCTAGTTCTCAATCGCCTGAGAATTAGTTAGATCTCAGTTACGTTCGTAATCGTTTGATTTGTTGTTCGAAGATTCGTGTTGATCTGGTTTTTTCCGCGAGTGTCCGGGCTAGCACTACAAGAATTCAGCTGGGGCGCGCCTAGCTGCGTATGCGCGAGCGGCCTGGCAGCCTGATGAGTTTATGACCCGTTGGTGCCGCGTCTGAATTTATGGGCCTTGGTGATGCGTCTTCAGTTGTTGGCTAATGGACCTATAAGTGTTTTTTCCTCCTTATCTTTTTCTTTGTTGAATTGTTTTTCCGTTGTTTTTTATTTTGCCACCTACGCGTGTGGCTTTCCATTTCTCTCGGTAGGTACCATTTGAAATAGTAGGAGTTAGAGAGGGAGGGTGCGTTTGAGTTTGTAGGTTGCAATTTGGTGGCAACGGATTTTTTATCTAGTTGTAAGTCGTAATTTTTGTTCAAGTTGCAAGTGGTTTGCAACTTATCTTTTTGAGATTTTGCCACTAAAGTTGTAGTGTGTTGCGACTGAGATTTTCAAGTCATAAGTTGGTGCAACTGACTTTTTGTCCAGTTGCAAGTCGGTTGTAACTGATTTTTTTTGTCCAGTTTTAAGAGGGTTGTAACTGATTTAATTTTTAGATGCAAGGTGTAAATTAACTTTTTATCTAGTTGCAAGTACGTTGCAACTGATTTTTTTATGCAAGATGGCAAAGATTTTTTATCTAGTTGCAAGTAGGTTGCAGCTAAGGTTTTTCCCCAGTTGCAAGAGGGTTGTAACTGATTTTTTTAGATGCAAGATGGCAATGATTTTTATTCTACTTGCAAATAGGTTGCAACTGAGTTTTTGTCCAGTTACAAGTGGGTTGCAACTGATTCTTTTTAGACGCAAGATGGTAAAGATTTTTTATCTAGTTGGAACTAGGTTGTAACTGAGTTTTTTTGTCCAGTTAAAATTAGGTTGCAACTGTTTTTTTTATATATACAAGATATGAACGATCTAGTTGTAAGTAGGTTGCAACTAGTCTTTTTGACAGTTGCAAGTCGACTGCAATTAGGTTTTTATCCTGTTGTAGTGTGTCACCGAAATGTTTTAGTTGCAAATCTGTTGCAATTTGTTTGTCCAGTTTCAAGTGGTTCGTAACTGAATTTTTTTAGATGTAAACAGGTTGCAACTAAGTCTATCCAGGTGCACGTGGTTTACTGTAGCTAAGAGTTTTCAATAAAATTAATATTTTACTATTGTTTGAGAAGTTATAAATTTTAAAAAATTCACTGTTGAAAAGGGACATGCATACAAGTATGAAGTCCTTTTCTCTAGTGTGTGCAAGTACGAACTCTTTTTTGGGGTGTGCAAGTACGAACTCCTTTTTTTAGGGGTATGCAAGTACGAACTTGGTCTTGCTTTGCTTTGGGTTGTGCATGGGCCTTGTAGCTGGGCCGTACTGATGTTGCATGCTACAGAGAGGGAACAACAATCAAAACATGTGATACAGCACGCACGAAACGAGTCCGAGAAAACCTCGGTCCTATATCAGTTAGACGGATCTGAAACTAGCGGCGGGATTAGTTTTAATCGTACGGGTGGAGGGTCGAGTGAGAATTACTGATACCTAGACACGCCCTAAAAATATCCTTAATTAATGAGATGTAACAAACCTTTCGCCTTCCTTTTTTAAAAAGAAAATCATAAGAATGTACCATGTTTTGACGAACGACTACCCAATGAGTTCACTGTGCTCCATGATCAAGTGACTCAAATGATGCTACTAATTCATCTCATATTTTACATATCATGCGGCATGCATCTCCACGATCAGATTCGGATGCTTCCATACCCACCTCAATGTAAACTACTAATTTCTAGTACCTATAATCGATCAGTGATTAACCATTGATTAGTTTCTTAAGCTCAACATCTTAAAGTTGAACAAGTGATAGCCACTGGTCTCTCATTTACACATGTGCATGATCGTACACTGGTAGAAAACGGACCTTTGGTCCAGACTTTTAGTCCCGCACCAATTTGCGGCCGGTACTAATATAACATTAGTACCGGTCCCAGCGGCCGGACAGGCGAACGGCAGCAATACCGGTCGGTAAGCAACCTTCAGTACCGGTTGGTGTAACCAACCGGAACTAAAGGATTTGGGGCTGGCGCTGCAGCGGCGGGTCCCACGCCGAGAACCTTTAGTACCGGTCTGTGTTACAAACCGGTACTAAAGATGGACATTTAGTACCGGTTTGTGTTACAAACCGGTACTAAAACATTTCGCTATAAATTCCATCTACTTCCTCCAGCCCGAGCTCACTTCACTCTCTGCCTCCTCATTTATTTCTCTCTGTTGTTGCTCGAGCTCGGTGGTGATCCGGCGATTTGTCCAATTTGGTGGCACCATTTTTGGTCAAAAAGGTTAGAAATTTGTTTCTCTTACATTTAATTGGAAACTTCAGTTCATTTAGTGCTAGTTTGAGCTCATTTAGTGTTAGTTTGACCTAGATAGAAAAATGTAGGAAAATCTAGAAATGTATTGTTAGTTTGACCTAGATAGAAAAATTTAGAAAAATCTACAAATGTAGCTTATTTAGTGCTAGTTTCATCATTTACTTTGTGCTAGTTTAGCTAATTTTGTCCAAGTTTAGCTCATTTAGTCCTAGTTTAGCTCATTTTATGCTATAATTACGTAATTAATTGTTTATAGAATTATTACTTGTATAATTTTCTTATTTGTGTAACTTTTTGTTATATATAGTGTCATGGTTTTGACATCTGTCCACACTGGCTCTCGCCCGCTCTATTATTCGGATGTGGTACGATTGTTTGTTATAAGTATATGTTTGTTTAATTTCGTGTTTACAAAAATTATACCGACCAACTTAACGTAGATATATTTTTATCTAGGAGGTAGTTGAACCGGAAAATGAGCCCGACCCTATTTTCGAGTTTTTAGTAGAAGAAAACAATGATTTGAAAGCTAAATTGAAAAGAAGTGAAGATCTTCGTCTCGAAGAGAAGATGAAATGGGAGTTGAAGATTGCCGACGTCGTCGATGATAACGAGATCAAGATGGAGGCAATGCGCTTGGATCACAAGATCAAGATGAATGCAATGCGCTTGAAGCTTAAAAAGTTTAGAAAATATGTCATTAGTCAAGAGGCTTGGTATCATTATGCTGTTGGTTCAATAATTACCTTAGTTGTGATTTTGATCGCATTTGTCGTTGGATTGAAATTCTTTAGCTAGTTCTATGTTAGTTTCAATTAATGAATGTTTTATGAGAACTATGTATTAGATTTGTTTAAATATGGTGAACTTGTATTAATGAATTGGTCACGTATCTATCTATTCATGGTAGATATATATATATATAACTATTGTGTAATGGTTTTGTATATATTTACATAATGCAGATGAATCGACAATGGATGTACGTTGACCGACGCACTCCGGAGTTCATGACCGGCGTGCTGGATTTTATCCGTGTTGCTGAGGCAAATAAGCGGGATGGTTTTATGTATTGTCCATGTTGTGCTTGTAAGAATATCAGGAGTTACTCCAACTCAAAAACCATTCACATCCACCTGTTTCAGTCCGGTTTCATGTCCGGCTATAATTGTTGGACCAAACACGGGGAAACAGGGGTCATAATGGAAGACAATGAAGAAGAAGAGGACGATGACAACTATCCTGAGTTTCCTGAATACGACGGTACTACAATGGAGGAAACTGGAGAAGACGCGCCTGACGAAGAGGCGCCGGATGAGCCCGCTGATGATCTTTCTCGGGCCATTGCTGATGCACAGAGAAACAGCGTAAATCAGAGGGAGTGGGTCAAGTTGGAGCGCATGTTGGAGGATCACAAAAAAAAATTGTACCCAGGTGTCGAAGATGACCAGAAAAAGCTGGGTACGACGCTGGATTTGCTGCAATGGAAGGCTGAGAATGGTGTATCGGACAAGGGGTTTGAAAAGTTGTTGAAAAAGATAAAGAAGATGCTTCCAAAGGATAACGAATTGCCCGACAGTACGTACGAGGCAAAGAAGATCGTCTGTCCTCTAGGATTAGAGGTGCAAAAGATACATGCATGCATTAATGACTGCATACTCTACCGCGGTGAGGAGTACGAGAATCTGAATGCATGCCCGGTATGCGGTGCATTGCGGTATAAGATCAGGCGAGATGACCCTGGTGAAGTTGAGGGCGAGCGCCCCAGAAAGAGGGTTCCTGCCAAGGTGATGTGGTATGCTCCTATAATACCACGGTTGAAACGTTTGTTCAGCAACAGAGAGCATGCCAAGATGTTGCGATGGCACAAAGAGGACCGGAAGAAAGACGCGATGTTCAGACACCCCGCTGATGGATCCCAGTGGAGAAAAATCGAGAGAGAGTTCCCGGACTTTGCAGATGACGCAAGAAACTTAAGATTTGGTCTAAGTACGGACGGCTTCAATCCTTTTGGAGAGCAAAGCAGCAGTCATAGCACCTGGCCTGTTACTCTATGTATTTACAACCTTCCTCCTTGGTTGTGCATGAAGCGAAAGTTCATTATGATGCCAGTGCTCATCCAAGGACCGAAGCAACCAGGGAGCGAGCTTGATGTGTACCTCAGGCCATTAGTTGACGAACTTTTAGAGTTGTGGCGGGAAGAAGGTGTACGTGTGTGGGATGAGCACAAACAGGAGGATTTTGACCTTCGAGGGTTGCTTTTCGTAACGATCAATGATTGGCCTGCTCTTAGTAACATCTCAGGACAGACAACTAAGGGATACCATGCATGCACACACTGTTTGGATGATACTGAATGTATATACTTGGATAATTGTAAGAAGTGTGTGTACCTGGGGCATCGTCGATTTCTTCCGGTCAGGCATAACGTCCGGAAGTAAGGAAAGCATTTCAAAGGTGAGGCAGATCACCGTAGGAGGCCTATGGACCGTACTGGTGAACAAATATTTGATATGGTCAAGGATCTAAAAGTAATCTTTGGAAAGGGTCCTGGAGGACTAAAGGTTCCAGATGACGCAAACGGGCACGCACCCATGTGGAAGAAGAAATCTATATTTTGGGAGCTACCATATTGGAAAGTCCTAGAGGTCCGATCTGCAATCGACGTGATGCACGTGACGAAGAATATTTGTGTGAACCTGCTAGGCCATTTGGGCGTGTATGGGAAGAAAAAAAACACAACGGCAGCACGGGAGGACCAGAAACGTTTGAAAGAACGAGACGGCCTGCTTCCAGAACATTATGACGGTTCGGACAGCTATGCTCTAACCAAACAAGAGAAAGTGATATTTTTTGAATGTCTGAGCAGTATCAAGGTCCCGTCTGGCTTCTCGTCGAATATAAAGGGAATAATAAATGTGGCACAACAAAAATTTCAAAACCTAAAGTCTCATGACTGCCATGTGATTATGACGCAATTGCTTCCGATTGCATTGAGGGGGCTTCTACCGGAAAATGTTCGAGTACCCATTGTGAAGCTTTGTGCATTTCTCAATGCAATATCTCAGAAGGTAATCGATCCAATGATCCTACCAAGACTACAGAATGATGTGGTCCAGTGTCTTGTCAGTTTTGAGTTGGTGTTCCCCCCATCCTTTTTCGATGTTATGACGCATGTCTTGGTTCACCTAGTCGAAGAGATTCAAATTCTCGGTCCCGTATTTCTACACAATATGTTCCCATTTGAGAGGTTCATGGGAGTCTTAAAGAAATATGTTCATAACCGTGCTAGGCCAGAAGGAAGCATCTCCAAGGGCTATGGAACCGAGGAGGTCATTGAGTTCTGTGTTGACTTTATTCCTGACATTAATCCGATTGGTGTTCCACAGTCGCGACATGAGGGGAGACTGAGTGGAAAAGGCACTCTAGGGAAAAAAGTATTTGTATGTAGGGACGGACCTTCTTTCAGTCAAGCGCACTACACAGTTCTACAAAATTCCTCATTGGCAGCTCCGTATATCGAGGAACACATGAATATTTTACGATCTGAGAACCCGGTGGAGGATGAGTTCTGGATTAAAGATCAACACACGGCGAAATTCAGCGGTTGGTTGCAAACACATCTCATGAGTAACACCGAAGTTGATGTTGAGCTGTACTTGTTGGCCAGGACACCATCTTCGACTATAGTCACTTTCGAAGGGTACGAGATAAATGGGAATACATTTTACACGATCGCTCAAGATAAAAAGAGCACCAACCAAAACAGTGGTGTCCGCTTTGACGCAACAAACAGCAATGGGCAAAAGGACACATATTATGGTTACGTAGAGGAGATATGGGAACTTGAGTATGGACCTTCTTTTAAGGTCCCTTTGTTTCGGTGCAAATGGGTCAAGCTGAATGCAGGCGGGGTAAAGGTAGACCCGATGTACGGAATGACAACGGTGGATCTGAACAATCTTGATTACAAAGACGAACCGTTCGTCCTAGCAAATGATGTAGCTCAAGTTTTCTACGTGAAAGACATGTCTACCAAACCGAAGAAAAGAAAAAACATGGAAGCGAATACATCAGACGAGGTAAAACGCCACATAGTTCTTTCAGGGAAAAGAAACATCGTGGGAGTGGAGGACAAGACAGACATGTCAGAAGATTATGATAAGTTTGAAGAAATTCCGCCCTTCAAAGTCAACACTGACCCAAGCATCACGTTAAGTAATGAAGATTCTCCATGGTTCCGGCGCAAAGTTAAGCAATCGAAAAAAATGAGGAATAATACAACAGATGGGAATATTGGTGATGTGTAATCCAGGAATGATATTTATGAAATATGAGGTCTTTATCACAAACTATGTTGTGGAATATGAGGTCTTTATCACAAACTATGTTGTTGAAATGACCATAACTTGGTCATTTGTTTTGAAACTTCTAGATGTTCATACATGATAGACATTTTTTGTTAAGACTTTTTTTGCAAATTTTGTCAGAAATCAAGTTGATCATTTTTCATAGCAACAAGTACACATATAAGGTCCCATGCCAAATGATTTCCTTTTTTGCAGTGTTTATCACATTATTTCATTTTCTGATAAGAACGATCAAAACGGTCGCGGTGACAATTCATCGAAAGATGTAATATTTTCTAGAACTATCAACGTTTCTGTGATATAACCACTAGTTGTGTACCTTAAAATGATTTTTCCAAAAACTTCAGACCAAACTATTAAACAGTTGTAGATCAAATTTGAATTACTTTCGAAACATCGACATAAACTCAATTAACTAGGGAAATTAGGTAGAAATCAAAGAAAAACCTAATACTTGGGGATTATCCATCATATGTGGACTAGTTTCCATGAAAATTAAATGGGTGCCATTTTGCATCATATTTTTGGTACTTTGTTCACAAAAAAAGTCATTTTTTGCACTTAAAAAAAATGGAAAATGATATTTATGAAAATAATTTCAAGAATTCCTTTGGCATGACTGTTTCTTATACCAATATGCACCTATTTGTGGAATAGAGATTTGTACAAAGTTTTAGAAACTAATTAGTTAAAAGAAAATAGATATAAAATACCTTTTATTTTAAATGTTACATTTTTAAAATGTCAATATTCTTTGTAATTTGTTGAAAACATGTTCTTGAATATAAATAATTTTTTTACAAATTATTAGAAACTAATTTTACTAGTTTTAGACAATTACATCAGTAGATATACAAAAACAGAAAACAGAAAATAGAAAAGGGAAATAAAATACAAAAAACACCTTCAGTACCGGTTGCTGGTTGCAACCGGTACTAAAGGTTTTCGTTTCGCGCCAGTTTTCCGGGCGGCGAATCGACAAACCTTTAGTACCGGTTGCAACCAGCAACCGGTACTGAAGGACCTTTAGTACCGGTCTGTGGCATGGACCGGTACTAAATGGTGTTGCATTAAATGCCTCACTTGCCCGATCGGGCAGTTCATCTTCTCCAGGCGCAGACGCAGAGACGAAGTGCTGCCCGACGGAGACGAGGTGCTGCCCACGCCATCCCCGACGCCGGCCGCTCCCCGACGCCCGGCCGCTCCCCCACGGTGAGTCTCCTCCCTCCCTCCTTCTCACTGTCGCTAGGTTGCTAACCCTAGATAAGAAGGAGCCGCCGCCGCTAGGAGTGTCCCCGCCGCCGCCGCTAGGAGTATCGCCGCCGCCGCCGCATTAGGTCACAGCACAGAGCACGGCGGCGCCTCCATTGATGTCCGGCTCCTCCCTCTCGTACGCAATCGAGGGGCGCAAGGCAGGGGACGGGGAGCCCCATTGTCATGCTGCCGCCGCCGCTAGGAGTATCGCCGCCGCCGCCGCCGCTAGGAGTGTCGCCGCCGCCGCCGCATTAGGTCACAGCACAGAGCACGGCGGCGCCTCCATTGATGTCCGGCTCCTCCCTCTCGTCCGCAATCGAGGGGCGCAAGGCAGGGGACGGGGAGCCCCATTGTCATGCTGACGTCAGCATGACGTCAGCCCATTTCTATAAAAAAAATGCTATTGTTTTTAGATTATTTGTTAAATAGAGTGTTAGATTATTTGTTAAATAGAGTGTTAGATTATTTGTAAATTCACACAAATAGAAAATGAAGTGTAAGACTTTTTAAATAGAGTGTTAGATTATTTGTTAAATAGAGTTTAGGACATTTTATATAGAGTGTAACATTATTTTAGAATTGCTAGAAAAAATGGTACTGTTTTTAGATGAATTCTTAGGAAATGCTATTGTTATTTATATGAATGCTATTGTTATTTATATGAATGTTATTGTTACAATATTTATGTAAATGCTATAGTGTTAGCAAAAAGCAGGAGGGGAGGAGGGCTACTGCTTTTTTGCTACTGTTTTGGAGAGAAGATTATAGTTAGTGTGTGTATTTTTGATGCAAAGTACTTATGCAATTTTATTTGATGCAAAGTACTTGCAATTTTTGCTACTGTTTTAGGAAGTTTCTAAATTTTGGCCGATGATTAGATGGTTGCACGTTGCATCTTCAGGGAGGTGTGAGTGAACCATGTTGTCTGAACATATATGCAATGTTCATTCCACGTTGTTCGCTGACACCATCCCTGAAGCAATTCTATATGAGGCCTTGCTGTCTGTTTTGCAATGTTAGGAAGTTTGTAAAATTGGATTAATAGTGTGGATGCAAAGTACTTGTGCAAAATACTTGTGTAATTTAGGGTAATTTTATGGATGCTACTATGTAATTTTATTTGATGCAAAGATTAAAATGCTACAATGTAATAAATAGTGTGGATTCAAGTGTTGAAATTTGTGAATGAAAGTGTTAGAATTTGTGAAATAGTATTGTGAAAATGCAACCACAATTTTCCGCGGCAACGCGCGGGGAATGCAACCACAATTTCCCCAATGCAAAGTACTTGATTTCGTCGATCCCTCGCCTCACCGTTATAACTTGACATCATGTAGGAATCTCGCCGTCTATCCCTCGCCTCACCGTCGTCCTGTCTGTGACCTTCCCGAGTCTCGTTGATCCCGCGCCTCACCGTCGTTCCCGAGCATCCCCTCGTGCCCTCCCCCGCGGTGAGCCTCTACCGTGCGCACATGTTATTTCTTTACAATAATGCCGCCGCCCGATTTGGCACTAAATTGTTCTATCTTTTTTTTTTTGTATTAGTTAAGCTATGGACGGCAGAGCAGGGGAAGATCAATTGTTCGACATCATCAGAGATGGTGAAGATGATGGATCGCAATATCTTAACATGTCCGGTGATGAAATGGAGGACGAGGAGATTTATAACTTAGAAGCTCCTCCATCCGCCTCGAACAATAATGCCGATGAGAATGTAGCGCAGAATACCGACGAGGTATACATAGCTTCTGGTGATAAATTCATGATTTGATATGTGTACATATACATGTTTTAACATAATATTTCTTCTTTTAGCCCTCCGGATCGGGATCGAGCAAGTCTGGTAAAAGAAAACGAGGTCCGGCCAAAAAGTTAAAAGAAGAAAGATTTGATATCGAAGAAATCTCTAAAATTGGCGAACCGATTGCTCCGAAAGAGCACGCACGTAAATTTGTGAGTCAGTGCGGAGTTATTGTTCGGGACAACATTCCGATCACCATCCGAGAATGGCACAAGCCGAAGGGTGGAGGAGAGAGTTTTGTGTCAGATATTTGCAAGAGGGAACTTCTGAAGTCCGTTTTCCACAATTTCGCCCTACCGACAGGCCTCGGAGATGCCGAGAAAAAGAAAGTCTTCCAGTGGACTCTAAAGAAAATGGCCGAACAATTCATGAACTACAAGAAAAGGTTATACCAGCAATTCATCAAGACAAAGAAAACCCCTAATTTTGAAGACGTACAGTACAGGAGGATAAGAGATCAGTGGCAAGAATTCAAGGACTACAAGGAATCAGAAGAAGCTCTGGAAAAGTCGGCGAAAAATAAGTTGAATGCCGACAAAAAGCAATATTTCCAACGTTTGGGGCCAGGTGGCTATAAGACCGCCATTCCTAAGTGGCAAGAAAGGGACGCCAAGTTAATTGCTGCCGGGGTCACTCCAAGTACATCAAGCTATCCCGCAAGGGCGAGACATTGGGCGTACAGCGTCGGGCTGGAGCCCGACCCACAGACAGGGAATCTTGTGTTGAAGGAAAAGGTTAAACCAGGCCCCGAGGGAGAGCCCGAAAGAGAAAAAATTCGGAATAAAGCCAAAGAACTTGATGATGCAGTAGTTGCCGCTCGGGAGGGAAGGTTCGCGCCCAATAGAGAGAAGGACGAGCTGTCACTCGCCCTCGGGAATCCTGAACACACTGGGCGAGTACGAGGCGTGGGCGTCGTCCCTTGGAAGGTTGGGTTCCCCGAGCATAGGGACACCTACAGGAGTCGCGACAGGAAGAAGAAACAGGAGGCAGAGAAATATCAGCGGTTGGAAGACATGATAATAGACCTGCGACATGAAATGAGGCAGAAAAAGGTATCTGAGCCGCAGGAGGACCAACTTGATATGGCATCTCAGCGGAAAAGCAGCGTGGCTTCCACACAAAATGTCCAGCCTGATGACGCAACATACCCCGTGGATCAGATTCAGGGGCGAACAAACTGTGAGCTGCACATCAAGATGAGGAACCTATCCATAAAGGTGGCGGTCGGCTTTGCTTTAGAGAATATACCCGGAGCAACCCTTCATGGCGGTCAGATTCCAGCTGGCTACGCGCGAGTCGGGGTGGACGAAATTATGAACGGATTCGAGGACCTAGAGCTTGACTTTCCTGGAGCTGAAGGGGAGACGACACTGGGAGAAGTGTTGCGCGGAATCATTCTATGGAGAAAGGAACACATCGTGTTTCCTGGAGAATCGACGCGTAGGCCACCAACCCCTCCGAGTAGCAATCAACCTCCAAGTCCACCCCGCATTGAAAATATGGACACCGAGAGGGAACCCAGCGCGACTCCATCTCCCCGGTGCGCGAGTCCAACCCAGCGGGAGTCCACCCCGGAGCGTGCAAAGAGTCCACTCCAGCGGGAGTCCACCCCGGAGCGTGCAAAGAGTCCACTCCAGCGGGAGTCCACCCCGGAACTTGCAAAGAGTCCACTCCAGCGGGAGTCCACCCCGGAGCTTGCAAAGAGTCCGCCCACCGGCAATAGGACCTTCTCAATGAGGCAGAAGATGCTTGCCGGTGCGTCGAGTGGTGCTCCAAAGGACACCTACAAGTACGGGCCGTCGTTGAAGGATCTTCCGGTGTTAACTTACCACCGGACCGTTGAGGAGAATGCTCCCTTGGTCAAAGCTCACAATGCCGCACACTTTGCGAAGAAAGTGCCCGAGCCAAAACAGGTACTAAACCCTAAGGGTGTTAAACACTTTTTAGACATCGTCTGTGATCCTGACCGTAGAACTTTGCCTGATAACTATGAACGCTCTATCTCGAAGAGTTTTGACACGCAAGAGGAGAATAAAAAGAAAAGGGTCGCTGCACAGAAGAAGAAGAAGGGGAAAAAGGTTCCCCAGCTCGGAGAACAGAAAGTACAGTCGGTCGCCCCGCTGAAGGTTCAGACAGACAAGAGTCCCAACGTTGGGACAAATGTTCCTGTTACTGACTACATGGACGATGATGCATTTGACGCACTTTTCCCCAAGTCGACTGAG
Source organism: Poa annua (assembly GCA_026929855.1). Lineage (NCBI taxonomy): Eukaryota > Viridiplantae > Streptophyta > Magnoliopsida > Poales > Poaceae > Poa > Poa annua. The sequence continues at coordinate 3,245,500 of CM049436.1, forward strand.
ATAGCACGGACGTTTGTCTACGGGAAAGATCTTCTCCCTAGTGATGAGATGGTGCGTCTAGCTTTTCAAATGCGGAGATTGCATGACTGGTACATGAAGGTTGCAAAGGACAAGCAACTCGTGTTTTACGTGACATACCGAGAAGACCAATTCTTCGTCAACCACGAGATATGTATCGAATTTGATGAATTATGGCAGTTATACAACCGGCGTGCTCTCGACGCAACTATCATGAGTTGCTATGTTCTGTAAGTGTTTTTTCTAAATGTCTAGCTAAGCATGTAATTATCCTCACTAATTGAGCCTGTAATTATCTGCACTATATTCTTTCGTATGCTATTATATATGCAGGTGGATGCTTATCGAGTGCAAAAGGAAAAGACTCTGGGAAGTTGGGTTCATTGACCCATCTATCGTTAACTGCAAAAACTTAGAGCGGAAGCCCGGGGACTGCGAGGAGGCATTGTTGAGGTCGCTATTGAGCCAAACACATGCGGCAGATATACTTCTTCCTTACAACTTCAAGTGAGTGTGACTGTCTTCAACACATTTCTATATTGCTAATGACTAGATGTTAAGTTTAATTGATGAGTTATATTCATGCCTCACTATATAAACGTGTGCAGCTTCCATTGGATTCTACTGGACATTATCATTGACAAGGGATTAGTTGAAGTATTTGACTCATTACGCAAACCACAATCATACTACCAGGACTTGATTGACATGCTTCAGAGGTAATTTCAACCATTAACCCCATTTCATGATATCAAGTAATCATAACACATTTATTCATTTGCTTTTGTGAGTAGGGTTTGGAAAATATTCATCAAGAGAGAGAGGGGTGAATGGAAACCAGAGCTGACTATTAAACATATTGATGTAAGTGTGCTACTATTAAACATAGTCTCTTTAATTCATCATCATTTTGAATTATTATTTAATTAAGTTATATTCTCGTAAAGACCATGAAGCAGCCTCCGGGAAATGAATTATGTGGATTCTACGTCTGCGAGTTCATGAGGACCTTGAGCGTTGAGCAGGCGTCGCGTGAAAAAAGAATGGATGTGAGTGTGACTGGCTTGTACTATATTTCAATCTTATTATGATTTGATATATATATATACACACACAACTAATATATTCATATTGATCTCGTTTAAAGCTTAACGACAAGCGGAACGCCATCCTACCACATCAGCGCGTAGAAGCAATTCAAGAAGAGATAGCGGGATTTATCCTTGAGGAGGTCATGAATCCAAAGGGAGAATACCATAATCCTAAATATAGCTATGCCATATGAAAGAGGAGGATGTATGACATTATTGCGATCTCTATACACCGGATTGTATATATGTATATATGTATGTAATAACGTAGTATGAATATGTCCTATATCTAAATTATATTATATATCAACGTTTACCGTATGTAGTAGCGTAGAATACATATACGGAAGTATATTACGTATGCATCAACGTGTACCGTGTATATATATAATACCGTATGAATGTATAACAGTAGATGAAAAAGAAAACATAAAATAAAATTGCAGTGAAGAAAAGAAAACAGATAACAGAAAAAAAAGGAAACGAAAAATAAATTGCAAAACCCTTAAAACCTAAACCCTTTAGTACCGGCCGGTGTTACCGACCGGTACTAAAAGTTCTCCGCACGAGCTCGAGCCCCACGCCCACGTGGGGGCCCTTTTAGTACCGGACGATAAGAAACCGGTACTGATGCTGGGGGGGCATCAGTCCCGATTGCGCAGTACCGGTTGCGAAACCGGTACTGATGCTCCTCCCCGACCGGTACTAAAGAGCCGTTTTCCACTAGTGGTAGCATAACTTCCATGCACACACAACGCCCTGCACAAAACCGGGCCATGCAACTACATGACTGCCTCGTATGTGCTACTAAACCGGCAGGTGGATGAGTCATACCACAGGGTAACCTTTTTTCGCGAAAACGTAAAAGGTTATACCAGAAGGTAACCTTACCTGTGTAATAGTCCAAAATAAATTCTAGTTGTGCCCTGGCATTAATCCGGGACATGAGTTTGGATAACGTTGATAGAATTCAGTAAGTTTTTCTCTATGGAGAGCATCTGGGTGTTACCAAGAACGACACCATGTCATTAAAGGGTTGTATCCCGCAGATGCAAGAATTTGTTGAAATATGAACTGAACTTAGTTTTCAATAGAGACAGAAGCAGTTCTTGTTATGAAAGCCACGGCTGGATAACCAGCTTCATGCATGTAACCATACTTGAAACTCAATGTATTCTGTTCTTCACTATGTTTGTATACCATCTTTTTTTTAGAAAAGGCTTTGTATACCATCTAGTGTTGGACGTTGAAAAGAAACTGCAGATCGATCTTTCAAACTGCGAGTAGTACTAAGTCTGAAAATCTGAACCACACTGTTTAGGTTGTCGATCTATAATTTGACCTCTCTTTCTTAGAGTACTGGATGAATATGATTGATTACTGGATTATGTAAGTATAGGTTGATGAAAGTAGAATATGCATGTCACCGTGGAGTAGGCCAACAATGGTTGGACTGTCCGACACGGGATAAGCAAGGTGTTTGACCAGTAGGTTAGCCACGCATGCGGCATGGCACAGTGACCTGTCATATAAATAGTCAGTGGTAGGTACAAATCGTAGAATATATATGCACTTAACTGCAGTTTTTTTTACTAAGAATATGTATTAACTTAAACCAGAATTCATACAAGATTTGCCGGTCTCCAGCACGCAGTCTGGGACGCAGCCAAATAATAAACCAGCACTCAACTCTCTACGTCCAACTTGGGCAACATCATGAGCCAAAACATTTGATGATCTACTAATTTTCCGAAGCTTGATCTCACGAGAGGGTGGCTTCAGTTGATGGAACTCTTGGGCAATTAGAGATGTGCATGATCTGCTTTAGCACCTGGGTCAAAAACTTAGTACAAGTTGTTTCTTAGTTCTTTTTTACACAGAGTCATGCGTTTTGCACAGGTGGTCGTGGATGATCATCATTGCGTTGTGCTGAACACACTCGCAGCCTCCTATGCCTTCTACGAGGAAGCCGCTGTGATGGCCAATTTCGGCCCAGGAATCACCGTGTCATCGCACCGATCAACCATGAGAAGCGCAGCGACCAGAAGAAGACCTCACCGACAGGGTGGGTCAACTTGGTTGTATTTCATTGCGTCTCTTATAAGACTAGGACGACTCTTTTTACTTAGAGGGTGGGGAAAGATTTTTGAGGGATTGGGAGGGACGGAGTCGGGTTTGGCGAATCATACAGCCAGTTGCTGGGCGGACAAACTATTCTAAAATCTTCCTCTAGGCTGGGAGGCCGCCAAACGACCCCATGGTTTTGGTTTCCTCCAAAATCCTAGTACTACTAACTATACACTGAATATATGATGGTCTTAGCTATAATTCATAGGCAAGGAACGGACCTCACATATATATAGTAGAAGAGAGATACACAAGGCGTCTCATTTTACCTCACTTTTAGTGTGTGACACCACACTACAATTCACTGAGTGATTTTTGACCTCACAATGAGTGTGAGATCTTCTTACAAATTTTTAGACATGTTAGAATTGGTTTAGGCGTGCATGTTGTTGGTTAATGCGATTCGACGTCTAAAAAAACAAGGGTGTAATGAGATGTTTCATCTCACTACGGGTAGTCTCCGTCCTAACATCCGTGCACACGTATGTTGTGGCTTTTTTGCATGTTAACACCTAAACTATTGGCTTATCAACCCGGGTTCTCTCATATACCGGTTAGCCTATTTTCTTCTCCGATCGTATGAAAAAATATCAAGCAACGTTCCCCCCCCCCCCCCCCCCCCCATTTTGCCGCCACCCGCTGATCTCTGGTGAACGGCGAGCACGGGCGGAAGCAGCACACCTACATCACAAGCGCTTGCCCGTGCTTTTCCATGCCGCTCGCCTCCTACGCGAGAGCGCTTCTAGCAGCATTTCCAACTACAGCCCTCAACCCCACACCCCCACCCCCACCCATATGTCTGGGCAAACACCCCGGATACTGCCAGTGCCTCTCAAAACGTCCGGGTTGTCTGGCAAACCCTAAAAGCCAATCCATATGTGCATATGTGTGTGTGCGTGTGGGGTGGGGGATGTGTGTATGCACGTATCTGTCTAGGTGCGGATTCCCACTGGCGCCCCCTAGACTTCGTTAGCCAGTGGTATATAACCACTAGCGCACACCTATATTTATTCGCCAGCGGTAATTGGTTGTTGTAGAGGCTATATTCGGCGTGCACCTTACCGCTAGCGTACGACCATTTTTAGGCAGCGGTAACAAAAATACCGCTGACGTACAATTTTTTTGTTCGCTAGTGGTATTATCGATGACGCATATCATATTTTGTTCGCCCTCCTAGAGCCACCCTAATATTGTTGGATATGGACGGGAAGTCGCCGAACGGGTAAAGAAGAGCACATCCGCCCCGGAGCCAAAGAAGAAGGATGAACTGTCGATGAAGCTCCACGACGATTTGTAGAACGCCACCATCTGAAGAAGTCATTAAGAAGCACACAACTCCCACTAACTTCTTGACATCGCCGTGGCGATGGGATTGAACCCAAGGGGACCTTATTGGATAAGACGTCGCCCGACCAAAACTTAACCCTAAAACTAAGAAAATAGAGCTCCCCTCCACCCGTCCCGCTCGGTGCTGCTTGCAATCGTGTGGTAGGTCTGGAAGTCGCGGAATCGCATGTTGTTGAGGTTGAGAACCTCACGGCCGCCAACGTCTTCTCCAATCTCCGTGCTCACGGGTCACCCGTGGCTCTGGATGGTGTGTGTATTAAATTGATGCACTAGTAAATTATTTCAAAGATGCGAACTGATAATGATAATGTATTTTAATACTCCCCGCACGTTTAGACTGGACAAACGGGAAAGCATTAGAGGTGGCTAATGGGAGGCTCGATTGATCGACAGATCGAGCACCATTTCAGTTGTTTTGCTGCCAGTACCTTGTCATGGAAAAATAGCAACGGTGCATTTTCTTCACAAATTGGTTAATCCCAACTACAAGATGATTCTGCTCTTCGTCCACGTCAGTTTTTTTGTCAGGCACTGTCTCCGAAGCCCGAACTGCGGCCCGTCTCGTCTCGTCTCGGCGATGGCGGTGTGTGCACGACCTTCCTCCGTGACGAGATTCACCACCTGTAATCTGGATCCTCCCTCCTGTTCTCTAATTCCTGCAACTCGCTCCCGCGTCATCTGAGCAGAGATACGAGTCTGTCTTTTGTCCTCATTTCAACACATTCAGTTAAGTGTACTGATGCAGGGAGCTTCTTATGGTTTCAGATCAGTGTATATTGTGTGTGCATTTGTGCTTGGCTCTGACGCAGACTGATCAGTATCTATTCTCCACCATTCTTAAGAGCTGTTCTGCAAGACAAGCAATGGTGTTGCGCTGCACCTAAGCATGCCCTCCACCAGAGAGAAAATTACAGAACGAATGAAACAAAAAAAAACGATGCACATTGTCTGATTTTAATCGATCCAGAATTCCAGATAGGGGAAATACGGAAGGAGGTATTGGAATACAAGGCAATTTATATTCCATGTTCTTTCATGATATCTAAGCTGTTTTTCTTGCCTTTTCCTATGCAGCTGTCCCGATCCTTGGTCCTGACCTATTTTCATTACTCCATGGAGCTCTTTCATTACTCTCAGGAGTACGAACTATCAAATATATATATTCGCTATAAAGTTTTCTTGCAGTGCAATTTCAAACATACCTTCCAAGTTCCAAGCTACAAATATAATAGTATAATACAAAAGCCAATGTGCATGCTTTGAATTTCTTCCACTCACTACATGCCCGTTTCACCTTGGACCAGATAATATGGATTCTTGAGCCAGAACTGAATATATGGATGGATTGTCTTGAACAGACGTGAGTGAATTTGCATCAAAAGGTTTTACGCTGATCGCACCTTCCAATACCTTTATCACGGTTGACATGGAAGGTCTTTGAAGGCTGTCATGTTGCAGGCACCATGTTGCGAGCTTCATCATCTGAATCACTTCCTCCTGGTGTGAGGCCATATCATCACTATTTTTGTCAATCAGATCAATTAATTGGTTGTCTTGAGCTTTTTCTCGTAGCAGATTTATGAGATGAACATTCTCTTCAGGCTGAGAGTTGTCAATATTTCTTCTTCCACTTATTATTTCCATGATGACAACTCCAAAGCTGTAGACATCAACTTTTTCAGTGATCCGAGATGTCAACCATTCAGGCGCCAAATACCCAGGTGTTCCTCTCATCCTGGTCATTACCTTGCTTTGGTCCCTATCTATTAGCTTGCATAGTCCAAAATCAGCCACTTTGGCACGAAAGTTATCATCCAAGAGAATATTTTGTGGTTTGATATCCAAGTGTGCAATTTTCCGCCTGCACTCTTCATGAAGATAGCATAGGCCCTTGGCAATATCCAGAATAATCCTGCAACGGGTGCACCAATCAAGAGGGGCATTATTATGGCCGTAATAAATCCACCTGTCAAGCGACCCTCTTGACATGTATTCATATACCAAAAGCCTCTCAGACTTCTCTATACAAAAGCCAATAAGCCTGACAAGATTGATGTGTTCAATGCTACCAATAGTCTCTACCTCTGCAAAGAATTCTTTCTTTCCTTGTCTAGCACCTTCCAAACGTTTCACTGCAACTCTGTCATCACCTAATTTCCCTTCAAAAACTGACCCAAACCCTCCTTCTCCGAGCTTCGTGCCAAATCCTTCAGTGCACTCTCTCAACTTCTGAAACGAAAACCTCGTCGGCATTCCAGGTAATCGATCAAAATCAAAGTCTTCACCTTTCGCTTCATACTTTCTCCTCCTATGTAGATAAAGAATGGCCACAATTATAAGCAAGAGAAGTGCTCCGGTGCTTTCCGGGAAGTATTTTTTGCACGAATTTTAAAGCGACTCGACGGTTGTGATTAGGTTCATATGAGATCTAGAAGTGACCTAAGAGGAGTACTAACTAGGCGGGATTAGCACCCCCAATCCCCATCGCTAATCACAGCCGTCGATGCGCTTTAAAATTCGTGCAGAAAAACATCCCGGAAAGCATAGGAGCGTTTCCCTATAAGCAATGCAAGAGTAGTAACAGCTCCAAGTGTAGCACCTACAGTAACTTTTTTTTTGTTTCCATTGGAGGGATTGAGCTGCACCTTGAGGTAAACAGTGGAGTTGTAGCCACCATTTTCAGGTTTTATTGATTGCAAGGAGAAAACCTTTGTCACCCACACGCATACACCAGCTCTGGAAAAAACGGCCATGCAGGAGCAGTTCTTTAAGCAGGCTTTCTTACAGTCATCCATGTTCATTGCATATAAATATAAGCTCGTGTGTGTACTATCAACGTCGTAGCTTTTATCAAAGTAAGAAATGTCTGTAACTGTCAAGAGTTGATGGAGGTGCATTTGTCCACAAGAGATTGGAGTTATTGGTGCGCAACCAAGGTTTGGCATCCGTTCATCCACTGGCTTGAAGTAGCCTGAGTTATCCTGAAGTGGACAAGCACATTGGCCCCCGGTGCATATGCCGTACTGCCCGCAGACTGTTGGATAAGCACAATCATTTAGTTTCATTGCATCAGACAATACAATGGGTACTTCTTCCTCAGACAATCCATACAGCCTCAAGTGTCCATCGGACTCTAGTCTCATGTACTGGGTGTACCCAGATGCTGGAAATGAGATGTTTAAACGAGGTTTGCCTGGTTGACCAAATAGCTCCAGGCTTCCAATCATAAAGGTTACCTTTGTTAAATGAGAATCATTTCCTAACTTCTGGTCAATCAAGTACGGGTAGAAACAATAGAGTTGTGGTGGTGTGGATTCAATGTAAGCATATAACCCTCTTGAAAGTGCAGCTATATACAGCTGATTCTCAGTCCAATTTGTAGGGGAGGTATTTGCAATGAGCCTCATACCTTGCAGAAGTGACTGACCAGGAACCAATGTGTCAGTAGGATGATTAAATGACTGCCATACTGTTTTTTGCGGGTAATCGAACAATAGAAGATTCCCGACCTCGGTGATCATCATGCCAGATACTGACCTCCCTGAGCTGCTGCTTGACCAGACAGTGCTACCATCAGCATCACAGAGTACCAAGTTCCCATCTGAGGTAAACTCAAGTGTGGCGTTCTCTCTGACAGGGCGAGCCCGGTTCGCAGACCAAACGATCCTTCCAGGAGAGACCGGGCCCAATGTGCCATCTTTGATGCTGACAATGAAGACAGCAAAGAAGTAGGCATTACATGTGGCACTGGATGTAGAAGCACATGTGAACCCTGCGGTAAACGCAAATACCAAGCCAGATGTTTGTGGGCGTACAGAGCTGGTGAGTATTGAGTTCACGGTGGAGATATCATAATTGTATAAGGAGGCGGCGTTGTTGATCCACACCGTCGAGGGTTTGACCGTTGTAGTTGTATTTTTATAGTATGGCTGCGCCATGGAGAGCAGCGGTGCTGTAGTTGCGAGCAGGAGGAGAAAAATATATGCAACACCCATGGTGATTGGACAGAACGAGAGACTGTAATTAATTAAGAACTAATTAGTTGATTTATGAGAGACCAGCAAGAAACTGAGGATGAGCTTTGCAGAGTACAAACAAGATGACAGGGTCATGCCTGCTGATACTTATCCGCCGATGCAGAAGGCAACATCACTTGAGATGTGGCCTCATCATCCAAACATTGTCTTGGGGTTTTCAGAGATTCATTGGCCAGTCTTGTTCGAGAGCGCCACCGAATGTGCGGCTGTGCTGTGAAAGTGCAGATTTTTGTTAGAGTACAGGACAGCATTATGCGCTCCATTCAGCAAAAACCATTTATATTATGAGTAATTATGGCGAGAATAGGACAGGTCATAATTAGTGATGCCAAGACATTCCTCAAGATATTCTATTGTGCTTTTCATGAAAGGGAGACCATGATAATTGGACAAATTAATCAAGTGAATCTGGTAGGTACCAAATATTATTTTATTACTTTTTAGTTAGCGCACCAATGTGTTCTCGCTGAACTTGAAATACTAACTGAGGTCATTAACAAAATTCTAAATTACAATCTCATTTAGAACAATAGATTCCGAATAGCTTTGCCATGTCTTGAAATTTTGCTATAGCATATATCTTTATTTCGCTTTTTATGTAAGAGAACAGCACAATCTTGTTATGCACATAAACATATTATAATTTATGCCGGTACAAAGTTAGCATGGTTTGCACGCGTAAAGAGTAGTGATCCTTAAGGACTGTTAAAAAATTACCCTTAAACGCTATTGGCTACCACTCTTTCTGACCCGGAGCATTTGTCTTCAGCCGAAGCAGCTATGAAAAAATTGATTATAGTTTAGAATTAATTATTGTTTAGAAACCAAATCACTATAAAAAAATCATCCAGAGTTCGTGGTTTCCAAATTCAAACCATGTTTAGTTCTAATCACGGCTTCGTTGGTTGGTCCTTCTCATTGCTAAATGGAAATCACCTCTGACATTAATTGTGAATTTGTGGACAATGACTTCTAGTTAGACGTTACTTTTCTGAAATTAATTTTCCCTGTTGATCATCTGAGCTACCTACCTGTATTGCATCATGATCAAGTTGCATATATCATTGCATAACTTTAACTACAGATGCATCTAATAAACATCTTGCTCACATAACTGAAAGAGTTCGTCTATGTTGTGCAGACATTCCATTTAAAGTCGGCGTTCATTAAAAAAACAAATTGCGGCGTGATGGATGAGCTAATGCGCTATCGGTTAATGGGTCGCCCCAGCTTAGGATTTGACACCATGATCTGTCGTTGTGGTGAGACTGCCTGCCGAGTAAGGAAAAGGAAGGAGATACAGCAGAACACAGGAAGGAAAAGTAAATGTAGGTGACCTGACCTGATGATGCAGCAATGCTACCGGCCAACATGGGAAGCTCTAGCCATGGTGACTCTTGAGCTCGAGCAGCCGGTGGACGTGAAGCCGGCAGATCCAAGGGCTACGCGTTGAATGATTTGGGGTTGTATGAGAAGGATGTGTGCTCTTCTTGGAGAGGAAGAACAGGGGAGTGAGACAGGCACAAGAAGCAAGAGAGGGGAATATTGGCAGGAAAGGAGAAGGGTACAATGATTATATTGCGTGTACACTGTACAGTGGTGGGCATCGTTCCACTTGGAGATTAATACTAGCAGGGTCCATCCAAGAGATGTGGAGCCTTGACAATTACTACCGTTGCGAGGCCGGGGTTTGCTCATGTGGCCACAGTCAAGACACGGATTGTTGACTAATCTCTCGATGACAGCCAACTCGTTTGAGGCGTCGTCTGCCTCGTCGACTTCTGCGCCGCCATGGTTATACCAGCACCGGCGGCCGCAGCTTCATCGGCGTTCAGGACTCCTCGTCAGACCTCCCTCTAGTAGGTAGCAGTAACCCAGGGCTCCATCACGGTGGCAAGAATAAGAAGCTCCGGTTGTGAGGGTAAAGGGGTAACTCTACTGGCATCTTCAGATGAATGTATCAAAGATAGTAAATTGTAAACAAGATATGTGAAAATTCTGTAAATTAATATGGGTGTTTCTAAACAAGATCTTGCATATCAACACACAAGATTAGACGATATAGGTGAACTATACAAACTTTATTGGATCTAAAAAGGTTTGAGTGTTAAGTTTATTATTTTGATAAGCACAACGCAGTTTGTGTTGATCAAGTACAGTAAGCATGTCAGCGTAAAGTAGGCCACCAGCAATATATGTCTACTGGTTGGACACACGATGAGCAAGTCGTTTTACCGGTAGAAAACTGCTTAGCAATGGCACAGTAGCCTGCCATACATAGCAAGGACGACATGTTTGTTTCTCCTCCCTCATGACTGATCATGGCGGCGCCTGCAACATGTAAGGTCTACGGAACTACTACTCGTACAGTCGTACTCTTGTGCACAGGCATTGCGCTCTTCTGCATCCCGTTCGCGAGAGGCGACGACACCTACCACTACCAGCAAAAACGATGCTGAGGAATGACAACTTATATTTTATTTCATGTCTAAGAAGCATGCCCGACAGGTGGAGCGCCATCCCGGGAGTCATGCTAAGGCCCCGCCGCATAGCGGAAGATGATCTTCAAGCCCTAAATACTATGAGGCAGTTCCACCTACTCCAGTAGTGCCTTTTACTCTATTTATTTATATATACATGCTAAGAAAGCGCACTACAGTTCGCCTGCCATATACCTACATTACATTGACATACGAAAACCTGTTACTTTTGGTTTCCTCCAAAATCTTAATATAACTGTATGAATATATGATCTGGAGATAGAGGAACGAACCTAACCTATATATATATAGTAAGAAGAGACACACACGCAGAGTTCTCATTTTTACCTCACTTTTAGTGTGTGTCGCCACCTTACAATTTACGTGAGTGATTTTGAACCTCACAATAGGTGTGACATTTTCTTTCAAAATCTTCTGGACATGTTAGAATTGGTATTGTTAGTTATGACCAAGGGTTGGATACCGGATAGAAAACAAATCCCGAGCCTCCGAAAATATTACGGATTTACCGCCTGAAATTTTCAAACCAATTTTGAATTCTAATTATTGCACACAAACGTTAATTGAATTCTAAGCTCACTTTTCTTATGAAACTGATGGTACCGCGGTGGTACGGCTTCATCACAACTCCTCAGTTCCAAGGGGCCGATGATTCGAGTCAGCTCTGGCACTATTTTTACATTATTATCTCATTTTTCATCGAACTATCATTAAATTTGGCTATTATTTATTTTTCAAAACTGGCCAGGACGAATTCTATTGTGAAGAAGAAATTCTGCCTTGTGAGGGCAACATATGTACGTCCACTCAGACACAGGCAGCAAGAATCAAGAGCGCTTCAGATTTCAGACGGTAGTGTGGCATGCGTGCAATTTGGCAATTGATTAAGGATCACAAGGGCGAGCGGTTCCGGAGACCTGCTGTCCCGTTTGCCGGTGCACGCCAGCGCACGGGATGGAGTAGACTACGGTGGCGGCGCAAGGCGCGAGATCGGCAAAACCTAACGGATACAGTTTGGTTCGGGGTATATTGCAGCGCACGCAGGCCCGACTTTATATAGTGCAGCTCGGGAAAAACCCTAACGGATACAACGTGGGCAAGTCCACGTCGCGCACGTTTTAGGTCGGTTACAGTAGCCCACGATCCGGGAGCGACCCGAACCGACTAACTGTGACGCGTCCGTCCAAACCGTTTTTCCCAGACTGCAAAAATAAAGCTCGGCGCGGCACGTCGTGATGGGACGGGCGGGCGGGCGAGTGGCGGAGGAGGAGGAGCGCGTGAGAGAGCCTCATGTTCTCACAAGCTTACCAAGTAGCACATCACTCCACTATATAAGGTGGTGCCACTCCTCTCAAACTAGCAATGTGGGACTAAACTTTAGCTCCCACACCACTCACATGTGAGCTGCCATTTTTCCACGGGCTTTGAGATTTCAGAATTGCTTATTTGGGCTTCCCATACATGGGCCCAAATTCTAACATGACACCACCCTACCATTCACGTGAGTGATTTTTGACCTCACAATGAGTGTGACATTTTCATTTTCTAGACATGTTTTTTCTAGAAATGCCCCCCGAGTGATTTTTGACCTCACATTTTCTAGACATGTTTTTTAGAAAACCCACCCCCCCCCCACGGCCTCTACATCAAAGCGATGCACACACAGTAAACACAAACATCAGCCAATCGAATTGGTTTTGAGGCGCATGATTGGACGTGTAAAACAACAAGGGTGCACGATGTTCCATCTCACTACGGGTAGTCTCTGTCCTAACAACCGTACACCGGTGCGTTGTGGCCTTTCTGCATGTTAATTAACACCTAAAATATTGGCTTATCAACCCGGGTCCTCTCATATACCGCGGTTAGCTTATTTTCTTCTCCGATCGAACGAAAAAAAACATCAAACAAGGTTCTCCTCCCATCTTGCCGCCACTCGCTGATCTCTGGTGAATGGTGCCGAGCACAGGCGAAATCAGAACCCCTACAACCAAGACCATTGCTCGGGCTTCCATGTCGCTCGCCTCCTACGCGAGAGCGCTTCTAGGAGCATTTTCAACTAGCCTCCTCAACCCCCCCCCCCCCCCCCCCCCCCACCCATATGTCGGGGCAGACAGCCCGGACACGGCCAATGCCTCGCAAATGTCCGGTTGCCTGGCAAACCTTAAAGTCAGTCCATATATGTGTATGTGTGTGTGTGTGCGTGTGGGGTTGGTGGGGGGGGGGGGGGGGGGGGGGAGGTGCGTACGCGCGTATACCAATGGTGCACACCTACCATTCCGGAGAACGCTACCGTCAGAAAAAGGCCATGACAAGCACACCACTCCCACAAACTTCTTGATATCACTGTGGATATGGGATTGAACCCAAGGAGATCTTATTGGACAAGACGTCGCCCCACCAAACCTTAACCCTAAAACTAAGAAAATAGAGCCCTCCCGTCGACAGGGACCGAGATTCACCCCGCCTTCATGGCCCGAAGACCACAAAGGGTAGGCAGATTAGCGACGACGCCAACGGGTGGCTTGTGATCTTCCTCCCCTCCACATGTCCGCTCTCAACACGGTGATGATCGCATGTTGTTTGAGAGTGACAACCTCACGGCCGCCAACGTCCTCTCCATGCTCGCGGGCCACCTGGTCTCGGGATGGTGCGTGTATTAAATTGATACACTAGCTAATTATTCCAAAGGTCCGAACCGGTGGAAATGGTTTGGTTATATATTTTAACACTCCCCTCACGTCTAGGTTGGACAAAGACACTAGACGTAGTTAATCGGGGGCTGCAACTATTTGTACTAGATTAGTGCATTAGCCGGGGCTTGAATTTTAGATCTCCTGGACTAGACTATGCATTTTAATACTCTGCACGTCTAGGCGCGTGACAAACGGGAAGACATTAGACGTGGGTAATCGGGCTGATTGATCGACAGATCGAGCACCATTTCAGTTGTTTTGCTTTTTTTGAGAAACACAGTACAGACGCAGACGCTCACAAACACGCACGTACAGACACCCCTATGACCGTACACACGCAAACCCTACCCCTATGAGCACCTCCGAGAGACTGGTCCGACATATCTTGAGGTTGACGAAGTCACCACGGGCGCCTCGCTGTTGACGGGCACGTCACCTACCACTGAAAGCATAGCGCCGGTTAAATCCTGAAAAATTCAGGAAAATGCGAGCACCCATGCCAAGTCTGGGACTTGAACCTGGGTGGGCTAGTTCCACCACAAGGAACCAAACCAGTTGAGCTAGGCTCACTTCGCATTTCAGTTGTTTTGCTGCCAGTACCTTGTCATGGAAAAATAGCAACGGTGCATTTTCTCCGCAAAGATGCTTCTGTTCTTCGTCCACGTCAGTTTTTTGTCAGGCACTGTCTCCGAAGCCCGAACTGCTGCCCGTCTAATCATAATATAATCATGATTCCAGTACCCACCACATAGTCAATCTATTATATACTAAAAGCAAAATGAGGGAGTTTAATAGAGCCACCACGATTAAGCCACGTAGGTTAAAATTATATGCTTTGTAGATCTTAATTTTAACGGTTGAGATTAGATAAAGAAGCGTTACATTCAACCAAAAATGTGCACATGCATATATAAGTATATGTCACGTAAATAAAAAGCCATAGCTGGTCACGTTGGATTACCCTGTCCGCGCCGTCTTACAAGGGATTCTATAGCTAGGGGTTTGTTCTAGCATGCCCTTCGTCAGGTTCCAATCCGGTAACCTTTTGCCGATGACATCACGGATGAGGTATGGATGATGTCATCGTAATAAATCTCCATCAAGTGTTCGATCCACGCACGATTAGTTGCATGAGCTGAATCGTCAAAAAAATGGGTATTAAATACGTGCAATTTATTGTAGTTAATTTAGAAATTTCTATATACGCGATAAATAGAAATATACAAGTATATTAACAACCCAGTAACCGTTAATATACATAAGAATTTGATTGGTAAATATTAATGTTTTAATCTCATGACAACGACATCGAAACTGTGTATGTATAATCATATATATACACCCTATTTCTAACATGTCTGAACCGCATGTACCCGTCAAGAGCGTCAGTTCGACTTCTGGGGATTTATGGGGACCCGTAGTTTAGAAAAAAGAACAAAAATTATACTAATTGTTATGTTGATACAAATTTATACGATCAACAAATCTAGAGAGTATTGCTGAAAATAATTTGCCTTTTGTGCTATATAAAAAGTATAAGTTCATGGCCCTAGAAGGAAAGAAACTCTTTGTTTACCTTCCACATTTGTTTTTCTGTGTGTAGATCATGGATGATTTTTTTTAACGAAAGTTAGTGTCATACCAATCATATTTGTAGATGTACCCATATCATTTATTTCGGAATTATTTGAGATTTTAGAACCCCGGAGCCCCGTATTTTAGAAAAAAATAAAAGTAATACTAATTGTTACATCGATACAAATTTATACCATCAACATATTTGACGAGTATTGCTGAATATAAGTTGTCTTTCGGGCTTTATAAAAATTATAAGTTTGTGACCCTAGAAGGAAATAAACTTTTGTTTAACCTTCCACATTTGTTTTTCCGTGTGTAGATTATGTGTGTAGATTATGGATGAAAAATATTTTGCTGAAACTTGTGTCATACAAATCATAATTGTAGATGTACTCATACGATTTTATTTCAGAATTATTTGAGATTTTACAATTTTATTTTCTAATTCAGAACTCAAAGGACTCCATGAAGCTAGCTCGGGTGCTAATCGAAATTTTCGATAGATGCCTCCACATATGAACTATTTGTAATATAGATATCAAGTTAACCTACATCATCCCAATTATGTTTTCAAAGTTAGATTTATAATTGGTGGCTAGGATTTAATGAACGATTATGCACCCTATTTCTAACATGTCAGAACCACATGTTTACGGATCCATAATTTTTTTAATCATAATTCAATTATATGTCCTAAGTATCATAATTCATATGTGCACTTAAATGATTCACCTGTAAAGCTTTAATACATGTAACATACAACTAAGACTATGATTATATCTGAGTGTCTCTCAAAGATATGTGATGAATTAGCTCACACTCTGACCCATAGTTAGGCATACTGGTACCGGCGATAAACAACATGTGTAATCCATACAAAAGATCAAAACATGGTCCAGCAAAAAAATGATTCTATGTACGGATCTCAAAGAAAACACACAGTTGATCATCTAATATAATTTTTCACTTCGGGGCGCACTGAGCTCGATGACGCAAACCCATCACCGATGTAATTTATAATAAAAACTACATACTAAGTATCCATGTGAATTTATTCATATGAGTTGATCAAATATCGCCAAGTAAAAAATTACATATATTAATTGGTATATGAATTCTAAATTTTGAAAAAGCATTCACCCGTACCCGCACATTGATATCATTTCTATACCACAAAAATTGTGAAATTAGAACCATGTTAATTCTAAATAAATAGGATGGGTATCTATAAGTCAATACACATATGTTAGACACTTTTAGATGTTGCCCTCGCATTTGCGAGGGCCACCATGCTAGTTCATAATTAATAGAAAATAGCAATTCATTTCACTCCAGGTACTATTATGTACTTACATTGAAAGAACCTATAATTAATTGAAAATAGATTGAAAGAACTTGATAAAGTACTTACACTATTCATGAGAAAGAATGAACTTGCCTTGAAAATGCAATACAATTTAAATTTTTGAAAGGACCTATAGGGTCAGATACCGGTGGTTCCAACCATCTTCAACGTACCAAAATTTCACCTCTACTTACAACGGATAACCAATTCTCATATGTCACGATTGCATCATAGAACAAGGATGATAAGATAAACCAAAACACGACTAAGACATTAGGCTTATGCTGGGATTCTCGTAGAATCTCCGCCATCTAACGTGTAACTAGCATTCCTAATGCCCTACATGCCTCTTGTATATGTCCGCCTGGTTGATATGGCCGCTGGAGGAGGTGAAACCCTAGCCGCCTCCGGGTCGCTCCCAGCGACCCCGAGGCGCCCGCGCAGCCGCCGCCACAAGCCGCCGCCACCGCGCCCCCCGCCCCCCGCTGCCGCCGGATGAGGCCGCCCCCCGGCAGACGGCGGCGGCGGGGTGTCTCCTCTGCTCATTTTCCTCCCAAAAATCCGAATCCCCACCCCCTTTTTGCTCCAGTCCGGCCGCTGCTCTCCTCCAATGGTGCCCAGCTCGAAGCCTGGCCTCCGCCGCGCCTGGACGCCCCCGTCGACCTTCGCGCGTGCGCTTCTCCGACGCGGGAGAGGCTCGGCCCTCTGATGCACGGCGCGGCGCGGTGGTGGCGGCGTCCCTAGCTGCGGGCTCAAGCTTGATGCGGCCTTCGCGCGTGGCTGCTGGCCTGGGATGGCGACGAGTGGGGCGGCCTCTCCCTGCGGCCGTCGATGCGGCGCGGCCTTCCTCTGCTGCGCGGCCCCCTGTCCCTGTGGCGGCGGCCCACTTTGGCGGTGCGGGTGGTCCTTGGAGCGGAGCATCGTGGTGATGCCCCTCTCCCCCGATGGTGCGGCCGGTTGGTGCGGCGGCTTCTGGTGAAGACCTCATGCGCGCCCCTGGCCTTGGCGTCGCGCCGTGCTAGCGCGGCCACGTCCCGGCGGTCCGTCCGTCGATCCCGGCCCCGAGGGCGTCGGTCCGCCCTGGCTGGGCTCTGCCTGGGCCTCTGGCGGCTGTCTGCGGTGCTGCCCGGGCGATGCGCAGAACAGAGCAGCCGCCGGCGAAAGCTTGGCTCGACCTTGGTCGGCCGACGACGGTGTCGCCCATGGGCGTCATCACCTACCTGTAGGCGTCGTCGAGGGCGGTCTCTTGTTCTTCTCGTTTGCTCCAGGGGAAACCCTCGATCCGGTTCTACCGGACCCGGCGGTGGCGGCACTCCGTGTCGTGCTCCCTCTTGAGGGCACCGCTGTGGAGCAGGTTTCGTCTGGGGGACCTCTGGCTGTGGTGGTGGTGTTTCCCCTTCTTGCTCTCCTCTCGGTGTCGTCTCCCCGTGGCCACGATGCTCGAGCTTTTACGGAGGGGCTAGAGTCTCTTCTCTGATGCCGGTTAACGGCCGGACTAGTGCCGGTGAAGTTTCCCGGGTGTCGACTCGGCTGCGCGAGGCCCTTCGATTACGTTGTTGGCTGTTGTGTAAAGCCTCGGCGACACATGGCCCTTCGTCCGGTGTGGACTCGGCAATGTGCTGCCCTTCGGCTGCTCCAACCCATCGTGGCTGATCTCGGCGGAGTGAAGCCTTTCGTCTTCGGCGGTGAAGTTTCTGGTGCACTGGCGTCCAACGGTAATCGGAAGATGAAGAGAGCTGAAGGCCTCCCCTGCGGGGTTTGCTGCTTAGTGCCATGTTTTTGTTGTTTCTCTTCCTCTGTATCCCCCTGTACAAGTGCTATTCTGTTGTAAGAACATGGCCCGCCAGGCTACTTTCGGTGAATGCAACAAGCGGTGGGGATTTATTCCCCCCCGTTATTCTCGAAAAAAAAATATGGCCGCTGGAAGCAATTCTAGTCAATAGTTCAACAAAAGGAGGAACACACACATTGGATGCATGGTGTGAGTGCATATATATCACACTTCTCTTACAAGTCATAATTCGATTGTAACCCCATCTTATCAATGTTATAAAGATTGAGAATAAGCTTTATGGCATATCTAAAAGGTTTGATGAGATACCACGGTTTTGTTCATCCATTAAATCCGATCACTTTATCCAAAAATTAAATCCGATCAATGCAATATAGCAGGACTTGTGCTTGCGTAGTAGTATTGACTCAATCTAGGCAATGAAGTCTACTTATGTTGCTGCCAAAAATTTCATCATTATGTTGCTACAGAAAGGCAATCTTTTGGTTGGTGAAAAATTACCCCCTGCATCCACTAAGTACATAGGTAAACTACCACCAACATGCAGAACCATTGATATGTCAGCACTAACTTCACACATGCTGCCCTGCGCCATGAATATGTATTGAGCTCCTCGATGACTCTCTCAGTGTCCCTCGTGTACTCAAAGAGACGACGTCAGAGCTCAATCGGGTTCGTTGCCAAAGCTCGCAACATCCCCAAAGCAACAGCAGCTGCACAACCTGAACCTATAGACTAGAGATGTAGTTTATATAATACACTAGTAGATACCAAGGTCCGAATCACACTTTTAGGATTCTCAAAAGAGTTAATGTCACCTTTCGATTTTGACCTGCACGTAGTCATCAACAAACAACATATTCTTGAGCATCAGGCTGCTGAATTTGCAAAATAGTTGATTCGAGACAATTATGTTGTGTTCACTCGGAACATGGAAGCTGGTGTACATATGCGTGTTGAGTGCTAAAACATATGTGTGTCACATTAGTGATAAATTTGAGTGTATATGCATATTCACATAAAACAGAGAAAACATGTTTTCACGATACGGGATATTACCGTTCGGGCAAAAAACCCGTACCATACTGCATAACAGTTTTAAGTATGAAATTTGCAGGATATGATAAGACGAGTGATACGTCCAAAACGTATCTACTTTCCCGAACACTTTTGCTATTGTTTTATCTCTAATTTGTGTGTTTTGAATGCAACTAACACGGACTAACGCTGTTTTCAGCAGAATTACCCTGATGTCTCGTTTTTATGCAGAAATATCAACTTTATGGAAAAACCCCGAAAAACACCTGGTAGTCGTTTTCTCACCCGAAGAGTCCAGGAACCACGAAGATCAAACGGAGGGGAGCGACGAGGCCGCGTCACCCCCTGCCCGCGCGGCAAGGACCTGGCCGCGCGAGGACCAGGTGGGACCGCCTCGGTCGCCTCCTCGCGACCCCCTCTCGGCTATAAGACCCTCCTGACCTAAAAACGCACGGGGGGTATCCACTTTCGCCAGAAACATCTCTGTATGCCGCCGCCACCGCGAACCCTAGTTCGGGGACCAGAAGTCTCTGTTCCGGCACCCTGCCGGGACGGGGAATCGAAGGGGATCATCGCCATCGTCATCGCCAACGCCTCTCCATCAACCATCCATGTTTCCCCCATCCATGTGTGAGTAATCCACCGCTGTAGTCTTGAGGGGATGGTAGGGATTGGATGAGATCATTCATGTAATAGCTGTAATATCGTTAGGGCATGGTGCCTAGTATCCGTTATCGGTGTTTTACGTCATTGTTGCAACTTGTTATTCTTAATGCTTGACACTAGGGCCCGAGTGCCATGATTTCAGATCTGAACATGTTATTGTATCATGAGGATAATTATTGTTTTAGATCATATCTATGAGTTGTATACACATATTATTGTCCGGAACCGATGGCCCCAAAGTGACAGCAATTGGGATAACCGGAGGGAATGGCTGTGATGTGAGGATTACATGTGTTCACGGAATGTTAATGCTTTGCTCCGGTACTTTATTAAAAGGAGTACCTTAATTGCCAGTAGTTTCCCTAGAGGCCCCGCTGCAAACGGGCTGGCAGGACAAAAGATGATGTGCAAGTTTCTCATTGCGAGCACGCACAACTAAATTGGAATACATGCTTATGATTAGTTAATACTTGGATGCTTTATATTATTTATCTGCAAATGCCTATGCTATGATATTACATGAATTATCTTATCCATGCAACGCCCGTACATCCGTCCCTATGCCTACAGTATTTTAATCCTGCTGTCTACTGTAATCACAATCGCTGTCTTAATTCTACTGCTGCTATTATTTCACTACTGTCTCTGCTATAAAACTGTTGCTACTGATAATCTGTCTCGAGCAAGTCTATTCACAGGTGCAGCTGATCTGACAAATCATCTGTTAAAGCTTATAAATATTCTTTGGCTCCCCTTGTGTCGAATCAATAAATTTGGGTTTTACTTCCCTCGAAGACTGTTGCGATCCCCTATACTTGTGGGTCATCAAGACTATTTTCTGGCGCTGTTGCCGGGGAGCATAGCTTTATTTATAAGCCCACCTGAGTGTGATATTGTTCGCTGGAATTTATTCATCATGGGAAAACCTGCTGATAAGAAGTTTCCCATACTGCCATCCACTACAAGAAAAGGTACGACTCTGAGTACCTCTGCTGCTCTTGACTCTCCAACTGTGATGAGTAAGTTTGTTACACCACCACAACCTGCACGTTCTGTTACTACTGCTGAATCTGAAATTACTTATGATGATGCTTCTACTGCTCTTGATGAAACTGGTTCATTAGGTCCCTTTTTAGATGCTACTATTGCTAAATCTAAACAAATTGAAAATGCTGAATTCCCGATGAAAATGCTGAAACACCTGTTAATTCACCTGAATTTACACGTGATACTTATGATGAGCGTGATGATATGTATGTGGATCTTGATGATGCTCTTGTTGAAGAAATTAATGCTATTAAATATGCTAGTGCTATTAAAAATCTTGTTGAAAAACGTGCTGTTAGATATAAATTATCTCCTGATGCTAAGTTTGCTACATCTCCTATAAACATTAAAGATAAAGCTTATGATTTCTCTCTTGATTTGGCTCATATAGCTATTGTTGAAAGAGAACCTTTTTGTGGAACTGAAAATGAAAGTGCTGTAGAACACATGAATGTATTGTCTGATTTAAGTGGAATATTTGCTGAGGACATTAAAAGACGCACTTACTTTGTTGCTAAAATATTTCCTTTTTCATTAAAAGGAGAAGCTAAAACCTGGTATAATAATTTGTCTCCTGGTTCCATCACTAGTCCTAAGGGTTTGCTTGATGCTTTCTTTCAAAAATATTTTCCTGCTAGTGCTCAACATGATGCTTTGTTAAGAATCTATAATTTTAATCAAGATGAAGATGTGAAATTGCATAAAGCTTGGACACGCTTTTGTTCCATTTTAAGAGGCCAGCCGAACCATGATTTGGAGAAAAATGATCTACTTGATATATTTTATAGTGGACTAACTGCTGAATCTAAGACATACCTGGATAGTTTTGCTAGTTGTGTTTTCAGGAAAAGGACTCCCGAAGAGGCTGAGGAATTATTAGCCATGATATGCAAGAATAATGATGATTGGGATATTACTGAACCTACTCCAACACCACCACCAACACCGAAGAAGGGAGGTATGATTGAATTAAATGAAGAAACGATGAAGGAAGCTAAAAGATCTCTTAATGAGAGTGGTATTAAATCTGAAGATGTGAAGTATTTACCTTCTATAGAAGACTTATGTAAGCCAATCCCTCCTACACCATTAATTGAGGTACACTCTCTCCAAAGGTTTGATGATAGAGATATTCCTTATTTTAAACCTCCTGCTCAATGCTTAGATGAATTTGATACTTTTATTGCTAAGCAAAGTAACTTTAATATGAGAATAGAAAATCATTTAATGGAAAATTCTCGAGCTATTAGTAACTTGCATGATGTTGTTGATAGAACTTCTAATGATTTTAAAGTGCTCATTAAACACTTTCATATGGTTCAAACTCAAATAGATCAACTCACTAAAGTGCAAAAAGAATTGCTAGCGAATGCCTCTATAGCTAAAGAAAAACTTGTTTGTGAAGTAACAACTAGAGGTGGTAAATCTACTCAAGACCCTTTGTATCCTGAAGGACATTATAAAAGAATTGAACAAGATTCTCAACGAGTTAATGAACCTAGTACTCCTTCTAGGAAAAAGAAAAAGAAACATAAAACTGTTGTAGAATCCTCTGAACCTGTTAATGATCCTAATAGTATATCTGTTTCTGATGCTGAAACTGAAAGTGGTAATGAACACAACAATGATGATGCTAATAACAATGATAATGATAAAAATGCTAATTCGGATAGAGAAGAATTAGAGGAGAACCTGAAAAGCATGTTAAAAATAAAAAGTACACTAAAGAAGATTTTATTGCTAAGAAACATGGTAATGAAAGAGAACCTTGGGTCCAAAAACCAATGCCTTTTCATGCTAAGAAACTTAAAACAAAAGAGGAAGAACATTATAATAAATTTTGTGATTGGATGAAACCATTGTTCTTGTAAATTCCTTTGACTGTTGCTATTAAGTTGCCTCCTTATTCTAAATATATGAAAGATATTGTGACTAACAAAAGGAAAATTCCTAATGAGGAAATATCTACTATGCTCGCTAATTACTCTTTTAATGGCAAAGTTCCAAAGAAGCTGGGTGATCCAGGTATTCCAACTATTCCTTGCTCTATCAAAAATAATTATGTTAAAACTGCTCTATGTGACTTGGGAGCTGGAGTAAGTGTTATGCCTTTCTCTCTTTACAAGAGACTTTACCTTGATAAATTGATACCTACCGATATATCTTTGCAAATGGCTGATAAATCTACTGCTGTTCCTGTTGGAATTTGTGAGGATGTTCCTGTTCAAATAACTACCAATTGTTTAATTATGACTGACTTTGTTGTTCTTGAAATGGCTGAAGATGATAATATGTCTATTATTCTTGGAAGACCTTTTCTAAATACTGCAGGGGCTGTTATTGACTGCAATAAAGGAAAAGTTACTTTTAATGTTCATGACAAGGAGCATACTGTTTATTTTCCCAAGAAAATGGATAAAATGCCTGGAGTTAATACAATTACTAATGCGAAGTCCATCAAAGTGGGAAGTATTGATTGCCCTTATAAAGAAGAATTCAAAACTATTGTTATTGGATCCATATCAATACCATATAAGGTAACATGAGTGTCTCACAATGCTTGAATCCTTTTATGTCATCTAAAATTTATTTGGTGGCAAGACTTGATCAACCTTGCTAACAAATATGTTTTAAGTGCATGGAAGTGCTACACAACATTTTTCTTCTCCTCTTTACTTTACCTACTGTAATACTACTTGGTTTGCATAGTTTTTAATTGGATATGATTTGAAAAATAATTTTCATGCATTAAATTTAATATCTTAAAATCCAGAAAATGCCCAAAAAAATAAAGTTTATCAGAAAATTAAAATTTTTATATCAAAAATCATATTTTTCGAGGAGGGGCCTGGAAGTGCCAGAGAGCAACCAGAGAGGCCCACAGGGCCACCTCACCACATGGTGGCGCGGCAGCCTCCAGGCCGCGGCAGCACATGGTGTGGGGCACACAGGCCCCCCCACTTGCTCTCTCTCCTTCCCCTGCCTTACCCTTGCCCGAAAAATCACTTTTGGATAGCTCAAACTCGTGTTCTTGCTGCTCATTTCCTGTGATTTCGATCTCCACATTCAGCCAATTTCTATTGCTGAAATTTGGTGCATCTACTCTCCGGTATGTGACTCCTCCGAATATCCAAGTAGAATTTTGTTTAGTGGTGTATATATGAAGTATTTTGCTGCTGTAGATATCTTGTTTAGTGAGTTTGAATGCTTGTTCTAAGTTGAAATAACTAGTTTTGATGCATGCTTAAGCCTCTAGCAAGTCACTATAGTAGTTTCCCTTCATTTAGTTGACTAAAAATCGATTTTTATGATGTTTGTCAAAAATTTCAGAAAAGGAAGATGCATAACCATGACTTTGATGACATGTTTGAGGAAGATTTCCAGAGGAGGACAAGGCCTCCAAGGGCTGCCACTCGTGTTAGGCAATCCTACAACGAGGAAATCCTAGCACCAACGTTGGGAGATGAGCGAGATGCGGGAGTTCCAAACTCCGCGTCCCGCCCATGTAATGATTTCCTTATGCTGCAGGTTTACTTGAGGACTTCCTAACTCTTGTGGAGAGTGTAGGCTTGACCTCCTACATGATGGATGAGAGGCCTCAATACTATGGGCTCACCAAGACTTTTTCTGAGTTTTTCAGTTTTAACTCCAAGTTTTATGGGAAAGCCATTTCTTTCAAGATATATGATAGGCCTGTTAGCTTAACTTTGCAGGAATTTTGTGAGGTGATAGGTACAGCGGACGTGGGGACATTGATGAGGATTGCTGGGAACCCACCGGAGTTGGCACAAACCTACCAGGAGGTGACCAACGAAGATACCCGCTCCGCACAACGCGGCAAGATAAGGAACATCCAATTCCCCGCTATCAAGTATTTTGCTTACTACATTGCCACTAGTGTGCTTGGTAGGGAAAACACTAGTAATGTTTCTAACTTGCAGCTTGCATTTCTTACGGGTGCACTTAAGGGTGAATTCCCGTATAACCTTGGTACTTTGATTGCTCGCCGTTTAGCTGCTAGGGGCCCCATTTTTTGAGGTATTATTGCCTCACGCATTGTTGAATATTTGGGGCTGTATATTGATCCTAATGATACACAACTTGCTCCTTGTTATCTTGACCTTGCTGCAATGAAAGGTCATCAATTTGTCACTAACAACTCCACTTTGGAGAACATTGTGTTTAGGGTCGTTTTTGCTAACGGTCGTGAAAAGGAAGTCCCTTTGCCACAACCTTCTTTGTTCAGTCTTGACAGGAGACCGTGGTTGTACCAAGGTTTTGGATTTCGTTTTACAAAATTTTCCGCTCCTGGACGAAATGGGCGAATTTCGGCTTTTCGGATATTTTTCGGAAAATCTCGGACGAAATGATCAATCCAATATTTGAATTTCTAAACGAAAATGAGCGAAATTTATACGAAAATGAGCGAAATTGTACAGAAAATAAGAAACAATGGCAAGAACAGAACATCAACGATCCTTTTGATTGCCTATACACAAGCGATTGCTTCATTTGGTTAAATTTCAGTACACACAATTCCCACGCAAGCGCACCTGGACCTCTTGTCCCGTTCCGGCCGGCCGGACACTGCAAGACAGCGAACCAGGCCTGCAGCGAACGGAAGGAACACTTGCACGCCAGCTCCTGGCCGCCGCGCGCACGTCTTTGGCCGACGGCCTCGCTCCTCTGGGCGCCATGCGCTGTAAGAGGCGGCGTCGCGAGCACTTGAGCACACATCGATGGAAGGCGCCGCCGCACAAACAGTAGACGTGGGGATTTTGATTGTGTTTAGGGTTCGCACGTCTCTTGGGACGTTTTATCTCACTGGACGCGTATTGCTAGTTGGGCCATAGGCTGGGCCGGACCAAAAGTTGAAACTGGGCCGAAATAATTTGGCCGGCTAACATATCTACCGGGCCTCAACGAAATGGCCGGATTTCGTCAAAATTTCGTTTTCTCGGGCCGAAATCCAAAACCCTGGGTTGTACTCGATGGTGGAGTTGGATGAGCAGTTGAGCACGCTGGGTTTTCACCAAGCGCACCGCGTGCAGGAGCCACCGGAGGAGGATTACACCGGATACCACGTCGGCGCGTCCTTGAGCTCATACTACGGGGAAAGCTCTTCCACCTACCCCCGCGGCACCGACGGATGGGGACATTGGGGCTGATCTCCACTTAGGCCAAAAGCCTAAACTTGGGGGGAGGTATACCGATAGCACACTTATCTACATATCATTACCATTCGGTACTTTGTATATCCATGTTTCGTTGTAGTTTTCTTTCTTTCTCTCATTTGTTCATGCTTTGTTTGCTTTCCATAAACCCAAAAACACCAAAAAGATTTTTGTTATCTCTCTTGCTGGTTTGTTTTAGTATCTAGTATTAATATGCCTAGTATTTATTTCAGTTCAATATGCAAAAACGCAAAAATATTTTGCTTTGTTGTGTGCTGTTTCGCGCAGGGACAGATTTCTGCTGTCCACAGTTTAAATCATAACTCTTCACAGAAATATCGGAATGACCTGAAATTTCGTGTGCATGTTCCTCAGATGTGTACGCAACTTTCATTAGTTTTGAGTTTTCTGATCTGGGCATGTCAAGGCCCTCGAAAATATTCGTCTTTGCTGGCTGTTCTGTTTTTAGTTCCTAAATCCGAAAACCCAAAAATATTTGTTGTTTCTCTTTGGTTTTGTATAGTTTGTTTCAGAGGTCATTACCTTCGGTTACTCCATGGAGCTTGGTTATTATTTCATATCTTTCAAGCACACAAGTGATAAGGCAATTATGATGATCTATGACAATTCGAGTTGGGTAAGAGGCTGGTAATGAACTCTATTTGTTTCTCATTTTTGTACATATACTCATTCATGTGAGCATGCTTAGATGTTTCGCATAAGGTATATGTCGATTGGTGGATGCTTAGTAGTTCGTGTTCTCTTATGATCATTTCCAATTTATTTTTGATGGATGTCATGTTTCTATGGATATTTGCTTGCATTGTTTTCCTCATAATAGAATATGACATTGTGGTATCCTCCTCTGAATAATTCATTTGAATTGACTTGGCACATGTTTACACATGTTATGACTGAAAACAAAAAGTCAATTAAGCCTTGATGACATATTTTGCCTCAGAGTTCTAGTATCATTTTTATGCCTCCGTTAATTTTATTTCGTCGCAAGCATGATTATGACGGTTATTGCTCTCTTGAATTATCGCTCCCTTGTCTATTGCTAGCCTCCACTTGTACTTAGCTGCAAATGCTTGTGCTTCCAAATCCCTGAAAACCAAGTTATCCCAAAAGAGTCCACCATAAACACCTATGTATGGCATTTCAAACCATTCAAGTAAATTTGCATGTGCTATCTTTAAAACCTTCAAAACACTTCTTAATTTGTGCCACTGTTTCGAGCTCATGAGGAAGTAGTAGTTGGACTTGTTATCTTCCATACTAATTAAGTAACCGACTTGCATGCTTCATCTGCTCGTCATTAATTTTGCAAAGAGCTGGTTAGACCACTATAATATCAAAAAGATTTGAGAAAATAAAATAGACACTCCTCCATGGTTTGAGATTGATTGGTGGGCACCCGAGGATTCGGTTAGCCATGGTTTGTGAAAGCAAAGGTTGGGAGGAGTGTCAAGTTATCAAAATAAATGAATATAAGGATGCATATTATAAATGTTTGTTTTAAAAAAAATCGGAACCGCTCTCAACTTGCTTAGTATGGAAGATAACAAGAACTCTATTGCCATTCGTTGACCAAACAACCACCACTCAGAAATAATTTTACCTCTGTTTTCAAAATGATAAGAAGCTCTAGCACATGTTAAATCCCTGCTTCCCTCAATGAAGGGCATATCTTTTACTTTATTGTTGAGTCACCATCCTTTTTTTAGCACCTTCTTGAGAGCATAATTGTTATTCTTAGTGTAATGTGCTTGTCCCTTAATATGTTAACTGCGGTGTAATCTTGATGCTTTTATCTTTGATATCTTTATCTCTAGTCTTCCCTTGAAACTCAGAGGTGCCTGGGCATTTATGTTTTGCTGTTCCATTCGGGCAAGCGAGATACCACTTTATCATACTTTCTTATGAGCCTTGCAATCCTGTGAATTGATATGTTTCATGTTATTTATCATCGGTATAATTGGCATCTTTTCATGGTTTACATAACTATTGGGTGACACCGTTTATATATGTCTTGTTATGAATAGTCTAAGCATTTGTCCTCATAATGAGAATATTTACATCACATGAGCAAATGAGTTCGTGAAAGTTCTTTTATCGCACTCAGCTGTTAACTGAATTGCTTGAGGACAAGCAATAAGCTAAGCTTGGGGGGAGTTGATACGTCCAAAACGTATCTACTTTCCCGAACACTTTTGCTATTGTTTTACCTCTAATTTGTGTGTTTTGAATGCAACTAACACAGACTAACGCTGTTTTCAGCAGAATTACCCTGGTGTCTCGTTTTTATGCAGAAATATCAACTTTATGGAAAAACCCCGAAAAACACCTGGGAGTCGTTTTCTCACCCGAAGAGTCCAGGAACCACGAAGATCAAACGGAGGGGAGCGACGAGGCCGCGTCACCCCCTGCCCGCGCGGCAAGGACCTAGCCGCGCGAGGACCAGGTGGGACCGCCTCGGTCGCCTCCTCGCGACCCCCTCTCGGCTATAAGACCCTCCTGACCTAAAAACGCACGGGGGGTATCCACGTTCGCCAGAAACATCTCCGTACGCCGCCGCCACCGCGAACCCTAGTTCGGGGACCAGAAGTCTCTGTTTCGGCACCCTGCCGCGACGGGGAATCGAAGGGGATCATCGCCATCGTCATCGCCAACGCCTCTCCATCAACCATCCATGTTTCCCCCATCCATGTGTGAGTAATCCACCGCTGTAGGCTTGAGGGGATGGTAGGGATTGGATGAGATCATTCATGTAATAGCTGTAATATCGTTAGGGCATGGTGTCTAGTATCCGTTATCGGTGTTTTACGTCACTGTTGCAACTTGTTATGCTTAATGCTTGACACTAGGGCCCGAGTGCCATGATTTCAGATCTGAACATGTTATTGTATCATGAGGATAATTATTGTTTTAGATCATATCTATGAGTTGTATACACATATTATTGTCCGGAACCGATGGCCCGAAAGTGACAGCAATTGGGATAACCGGAGGGAATGGCTGTGATGTGAGGATTACATGTGTTCACGGAATGTTAATGCTTTGTTCTGGTACTTTATTAAAAGGAGTACCTTAATTGCCAGTAGTTTCCCTAGAGGCCCCGCTGTAAACGGGCTGGCAGGACAAAAGATGATGTGGAAGTTTCTCATTGCGAGCACGCACAACTAAATTGGAATACATGCTTATGATTAGTTAATACTTGGATGCTTTATATTATTTATCTGCAAATGCCTATGCTATGATATTACATGAATTATCTTATCCATGCAACGCCCGTACATCCGTCCCTATGCTTACAGTATTTTAATCCTGCTGTCTACTGTAATCACAATCGCTGTCTTAATTCTACTGCTGCTATTATTTCACTACTGTCTCTGCTATAAAACTGTTGCTACTGATAATCTGTCTCGAGCAAGTCTATTCACAGGTGCAGCTGATCTGACAAATCATCTGTTAAAGTTTATAAATATTCTTTGGCTCCCCTTGTGTCGAATCAATAAATTTGGATTTTACTTCCCTCGAAGACTGTTGCGATCCCCTATACTTGTGGGTCATCAACGAGTATCACACCTTTCCGTATAAACAGTTTTAAGTCCATGCATGTCTCTCTAATTAAGGCGAACAACAACTAGATCCGTCTCCTGCAAGATTGGTACAATGTTGTGGCGTCAAACGGTGCCAGAGAGTACCCCGATTTCAACTCTAGAAATATTGTTTGGATGTTGTGGTTTGAGACGGTGCAAGATTGGCGCACTATGAAGCATTCTCATGCACATGAACTAATTCATCATGAAAAATGCAACGGAATCCATGAACAAACTATGAATTGTACTACTCACATTTTTACCACTAGTATGAAATGTTATCAGCCTTTAGATGCACCAAAATGAATGCCTATTATTGATATGAGGGTACCACAAAAGGCCTTTAATTGGTTGTCTACATTTTAAGTTACGTTCAAATTTAAACCCATGTATTTTTATAGTTTTGCAGATCCCTGATGGTTGCATGGTGGTGACCTTTTTATACAGTTGAGAACGTACACTGTATTTGGAAAAACTGAACCACACGGTTTAGGTTTGTCCTATATTTCATCCTCCTTCTTAGATAATATTGTATGAATAATTGACGAGTGGGAGTATGTTGTACGTTGATGAAAGGCTGATGGAGATGAAAGGCGCATCCACAAGGTAATTTTACACGTTCTGAGGGTGAAGGGGTAACTCTACCGGCATCTTAAGATCAATGTATCAAAGAGAGTAAATTGTAAACAAGATATGCGGAAATTTATCTCGTCGCTTCTAAACTATATATCTTGGATGTCAATACACAAGGTTAGACGATACAAGTGGAATATAACAATTTTATTTGATCGAAAAAAGTTTGAGCGTTAAGTTTTTATTTTATTGGCCTGTCATACAAATTGATGCCTCGAGATCTTGCCGGTCTCGCGGCGCATGCAGCAGGTAACGTGCTAGCTTCGCTTAACTGCAGTTGGTACTGAGTACAAGGTTTTTCTTAGTTCTTACACAAGTCGTCATTCGTTTTGCACAGGTGATCATGGCGTTGTGCATGAGTACTGCATCCCCTTCGCCAGAGGGAACCTGGACCGAGCGGCGCTGAACACGCTCGCGGCCTCCTAGCTACGTCCCTTCTACGAGGAAGCCGCTACAATGGCGAACTTTTGGGCCTCTGTACAGGGACCACCGCGTCATCGCACCGATCAACCATGCGAAGCGCAGCGATGGACCAGAAGAAGATCCCACCGACAGGGTCAACATGACCCTGATAAGGAACGACAACCTGTATTCCGTAGCGTGTGAAAATAGGTTAGGGCGACTCTTTCTTCTTAGAGGGTGAGGAAGGATTTTTGAGGGATTTGGGAGGGGTCGAGTTGGGTTTTGGCGAATCTACACCCAGCTACTGGGTATAGGCGGACAAACTAATCTAGAAACTTCCTCTAGGCTGGGAGGCTGCCAACCATACGGTTTTGGTTTCCTCCAAAATCCTAATACAAGTAACTATACAGAGAGAAATGAACATGATGCGGTGTTAGCTATAATAAGCAAGGAACGACGAACCTCACATATTATATATATAGCAAGGAGAGAGATACACATGGAGTCTCATTTTACCTCATCTTTAGTGTGTGACACAAACCTTACAATTCACGTGAGTGATTTTTAACATCACAATGAGTGTGAAATTTTCTTTCAAATTTACTGGACATGTTAGTATTGGTTTTGGCGTGCTGATCTGGACATGAGCACATCGAAGGACGTCATGTAGCACATAGTCTTATGTTCATGACTGTACACACAGCGTTTATAAACATCACCATAATTCCACCAGATATTTCGTTCGGAAGAAGTTTACTTGGAACAAGACAAGCATCCTGGCATGGCTTGCTCGTCTGATTGGATTCTGTCCAATTGTCGGAAGGTCCAGATAAATTTCAATGGGATCTTACGAAGAATGAAAAATTCTTGGTCGATTCTATGTGCATTAATTCTTCCCGATGTGCCAGTCAATATTAAGAAACATAATAAAATTTGGAAGATGAAGATGTTTGCGTGGGTGTAATTGTTACAAAATACAACCTTGTCAAGCGAAATTGCCATGGAAGTAAAAATGACAAGGATTTTAACGATAAAAATGGTTCTGTTATTCAGTTTATCTATCGGTGTACAGCTACGCTACGAGATTGGTCAGCCCTGCAGCATGTGGAGCAACGAGACTTATTTTTGGAGTTGGCGTTGAGGCTGGAGGCAGCGGCCAGGGAGTTATTCTCCCAGAATGGCTGGCAACAGAGACTCCGGATAGTCCTATGACATCTTAGGTAGATCTACAATTTCTCATTTTGATATGTAATTCGTCTTTTTACTTTTTTGGTTGCGAATTGGTTACCGGTGAACTTGTGTCTGTGTGCATCTTTGCTATGCAGAGGCCGTGTGTAATGATTAAAACTTTTAAGTAATAAATTCTCTTTATCTAAAAAAAACATCACCATAACAATGATACATGGGCCATCGAGTTCATATGTACTATGGAAACTCTTAAGCTCTTAATCTCCTATTACATGTACAAGGCAAAACTAACAACCCTCCTAAATCCTGACATTTATTTTAGCTCGGGAATAAGGATTACTATCTTAAGGGCAGATAAGCACCGTGTCTTCACGGGGATCAAATGAATGACATGCTCCTGTCAAAAGTATGTGCCAAAAAGTGGCTTCAGTTTTTTTTTTTTGAGAAACACAGTACAACGCAAGCGCTCATATACACGCGCACAAACTCAGCCCTATGAACGCACGCACACACACCCTACCTCTATGAGCACCTCCGAGAGACTGAGCCGGCGGATCAGGTCTTGAAATTGACTAACTCACCACAGGCACCTCGCTGTCGACGGGAACGTCGCCTCCCACTGAAGAATATTCCGTCTAAATGAGAAACACCAGTGTCAAATCTGGGATTTGAACTCTGGTGTGCTGGGGGTACAACCACCCACCTAACCATCTTGCCACGGGCAAGTTCTCAGTGGCTTCAGTTTCTGTTAGCAAGGAAAAATGATAAAGAAAAAACCTAATTTTGTTTGCTGGGGGAAATTATTGGCTCATGTGAGCATTTGCTACATAAACATCTTACAAGGCTTGAAAATAGCGTCATGCGCACATAATATACAAAGATAATCTGATTCGTGTAAAATATTGTTTTAAAATATAATATATGTTGTCCTATTTTTTTCACTATTGACCATATTACGCACAACTTTTAATTTATTGCATAATTTATGAGTAAAAAATATACAAATGGGTTCCTCAAAGTGGCCCATGAATGACCGAACGAAAAAGAGAATACAAAAGTCCTTGTAGTATGAGTGTATGACTGAGTAGAAAACAACATCGTTCCCATGCTTCCAAATACACCAAAGAAGGGAAAAAAAGTATGAAGCTGCTCCATCAACCTTGTATGAAAGTTATCTACACTAAACTGGCTAATTCCGGCAAAATTATATGGCAGAGTTGTCACCCTCTTCTACCAAAATTATAACAAGATGGTCAATCAATTCTTGTTCTGGATCTCGGGGTGAAAAGGTTGGGGAATATATGAGTCAATTATTATTGTTCTTGCCGGTATGTGGGAGGTCGAGCAGCACCGATTATTCTTGTCAAATCTAGAAGCCCAACTTCCTACAAATTAGTGAGCATTTGCACGGCTGGATCTACGATCAATTTCTGTGTCATCTCCAGGAACATCCCATCCAACTCATGCGTCGGTTCAACACTCTCATGTTGATGGCCAGACAAGGCAACATCGCCGAAGATACTCGCCGGTGATATGAGTGTCGGCCTGTAATCCAACAGATTGGCCGGATTATCAAGCCACATAGTTTTCCTCAGTGGCTCTGGCCACTCGTAGTCGATCTCCAGTGAGCTCACAGCCGCTATAGGCGCCTGTGGACGCTGCCTTCTTGCTGCTTGTTCACTGCAGCCTCGCCCTGATGGAGGTTGTACACGTAGGCGCCGGTAGTTCTAAACACAGCGAACAGAAGGCCACCTCCGCAGTCCCAGGCGCCGACCAAATAGTCGCCCGGCGGAGAGCTTTCCTTGAGCAGAAGAACGTAGAGCTGCTCCCACCGGTGATCCGGCGTGAGTGACCAGATCACGGTGTCCTGGCCCTTCTGCTTGTAGATGCACGGGCGGCCGCGTATCTGTAGCATCATGGTTATTGAGATGCCCTTGTTGCTCCCTTCCGGCAAGGCAATGCTGGTGGCGACCTCGTCGTCGACGTCGAAAGCAAGCACGGACGTCGCCTCCCAGTTGTCCTCTTGCTGGGCGGTAAAGTAGACGTCATAGATAAGGAAGTAGAGTTTGCCGTCGCCCGTGTATAGGCTGTGATTACAGGGAAAGCCTTGAGGGCATGATAACACCTCCCTCGGTTCTTGGCCGTCGCCGCCGCCCAACGTCACCACCATCAACCGTGTGGATGTGGCATCGTCAGTGTAGTCCTCCTCACGGATGAGAGCCTTGTAGGCCTTGCTCGATGGTCCGTAGCCAAAACCCAAGATGCGGCGCTCCAAGTCCTGTTTGCCATGGTGAGGCAACTGCAAGGACAGCCGGACCTCCTCCTTGGTGGCCGGGTTGAAAACGACGCCGTCGACGGACGACGACTGCCCTTTGTCGGTGTAGGAGATGCCGGACAGGAGCACTAGCCCGTTGCACGTGCTCGCGTACGAGCTGGGGTCCTGGACTCGGACCGTGTGCTTCATGGCGAACGCGGAGCCGACCACATGGAAGTCGAAAGTGTTGCCGCCACCGTGGTAGTTGAGACGGGCGGCGTGAGGGAGCTCCAGCGGCGCGCCGAGGCGGCGGTGGCGAACCCAGAAGTGGGGTCTCGCGAGGAGCTTCCGGAAGCGCCTGGAGAGCAGGGTGCAGCGCACCGCGCAGCGGGCCGGCAGACGGGCGAGGATCTCGTCGGCCACGAACTCGTCTCCAAAGACTACGACGGCCTCGCCGTCGACGACTGCCATGGACGCCATGCTCCCTGCCTGGAACCGTTATACACCGACGGCCGGCGGACTATAGAACAAAGGAATTTGATGATTGGGCTGTGTTTGTGCTTGTCAAGATCGATCAGCCGTTCATGGGCAGTCATCGCGGTGAGGAAATATATAACGGAAGGGAATTAATAGGCCGGCATCTCGGAGTTGGACTCCTGCTCGGCTCGCTACTACTTCGACTCCATCTAGATTACAACCAACTTGTTTCCGAATACGACTAAGATCAGCAGTGCAAAATGAGTGCGGCCACGATTACATCCCGACTTCTTGTTGCTGCAACCAACAACTTTCAACAAGACTAGATGAAAATGCGCGCTTCGCCGCGCCGACTGCATGATTTTTGGGCATAGCATGGCCGGTGTGATACACTCCAAGCCGTTTTATTTTACAACACATGTTCTAACTATTTGAACTATCGTTGTTTCTTAGCAGAGTGTGTATCATATATTTGCAGAGTTTACTCAATTTAATCTCTGATTCATTGAAATGTGCCTAAACATTTAGCTCAAGCTTGATAACATGATTCGAATTCAAACCCTGTAAATTTGTAAACCACGCAAACATTTTAGTTAATGCAAATTTTATGTCAAACCAATGTGGGGTGACCCTGGGATATCATCTCCAACAGCGAGGCAATCTATTAACTTGTTTAATATCAGGTAACTTAAGCAGGAATGCAATATCAGTACACCTACAGAGTCAATGAGATCACATGCTGAATTTACAGGCACATGCACAGGCACAGAAGCCAGATGAACAAAATAATGGTAAAAACACGTGATGTCTGCCAAACTAAAATAATCGCTAGGCAATAGAGTGACCCTTCACCAGCAGCAGGAGGTCCCTACAAAATACAGTAATCAGAATAGACAAAAAGATAAACACATCTCAAGTTAGAAGTCAGAACGGAAATGTCTGGTGTACCTTTCAGTACTTCGGTGGCAGCAAGTAAAACGATAAGGCTGATAAATTAAGCAAGTCAATAATTTTAAAATGTAAAGATTGTAAGTAGTGACATATGAAACAAAGAACTCAACATAATCATTATCAACTTTACAAACTTGAAGAACATGAGTTCTACGTACATGGGTAGGACTTATGCAATTAACGGTAGCCACTACATCCACAAGTGCTAGCATGCAGCGAAGCAGGTAGTGGACGAACTCCATAAACATGTAGGAACATAATAGTTCGTAGGTACATTATTTGCGGAGATCCCAACTTCTTTTCATGTATTACTTAATCAGTTGAGCAATCTCAAAAAAAAATGTATCATGCAAGATTGCTATAGCAGAGATAAGGTAGGTGGTCAGACCTAGAAAGACTATGATTGTTCATTAGCCTAAAACCACATCATTATAGTTATAACTGTAGGAAGCTACGAACCTCCAACCATATAAGGGAAAACAAAGCACTTGGTTAATAATGTGGGGATAGAAAGAAAGATTATATAATAACTCCAATGCTATTGGTTACTTCAATCGTAGCAGAGCTAAATTTAGTTTCTCAAGTTGTGCAGATCACTGTCATATACATAGAAAGTTAGTTATTACACATTGTCATTTCTCAACCAAAAACACATTGTTAGTAGCACGATTTATTATCATCTAGGACTCCAGGATTGTATATATATTATTATTGTCCCAGCCATGGATTATTCTTGCAAAAATTTGATATATATTGGCCAGAACAAAAGCTGATAAGTAGTCAATAATCCCTGACTCCTGGTTCACTGAAAACTGAAATCATGTTCGTGCAAATAAAGGTCATGGGTGCCAAAAGGGTAGTTCCCAGCTAATATTAGCAAGAGTGACGAAGAAAAATCGCATACACATTATATACATTTTTTAAGTAGGTGGAGAAAATACACTCCCAAGAAAATCAACCATAGAGGAGCCATGATGCCCAATCACTCAATCAATCATGTCATAAAGACAATGCATAAGTAGGTACCAAGAATATAGTTACCTCGAAAGCTTAACTTGGTTCAAAGCAAGGAGCAATCAAGATATTCCTTCACTCCCTCGCAGCACTTCTCACATTTTCATGATCTAAAAAATGGCCAAATAATTAAGTTTCCAATGACTACAGAAATCTTCTTGGATGCGAATAGTAGGACGACCATCTACAAAAACTGAGCCCTGATAGCTAAACCATGACGACAGAATTCACCCAGAAAAACCAAGTGAAATAATCTGAAGTATAGTTCTGACAAAGGTGTCCCAAAGTATCAGTGGTTTCCTGCTTTCTGAATGTTTCCAATTGGAAACAATTATCCTAAATTACTGGCCATGTCATTTTAGTTGTCGATGAGAGTTGGCAGAAATACATCCCTATAGTTTAGGAACTTGGTTGTTTGAGATGTTGCAGCGCAGCAACAGAAAATAAAGTATCTTGATACACAAGTTAAAGATACAAAGATACTCTAGAGAGCTTTCTTGAATTATTATTTACTCAGAAAAATAGACATGAAATCGCTGAAAGCTTGGAAACAACAAGTTAGTTTCTATCAAAAACTGAAAAATAACTACTCAGAGCTAGTCTAGATGTAAGATAGGCGTTAAAGATAGAAAAGCATGAATGGAGCAGAAAATTGTACCAACATCTTGAAGCGTAAGAAAATATGTTTTTTAAATAGTGGGCAAACAATGACAAATACAGTTGAAACAACAAAATATTGTAAGTCTTTAAGGCATTCGAAAGTGAAAGAAAAGGAAGTTTGAAATTAGAGGACACCGGACAGAGCAACAAAATTTTGTAATCTTGTAATTATGCCAACAATATAAAAAAAGAAAAAAAATATTAAGTTCGTCCAATCTACCACAATCATCAGCATTTTAGAGATCATCATCTGACTCTTCGGTCCATTATGCATCGTTAGTTTCCCTCTCTTGTTCTTGTGGTTGAGTTCAGTTAAATGATCACAAAACTTATGTACAAATGGAAACAATTTAGACACGAAGATGGAACGTTGCAGCCATGTCTTTATCATCACAGCACAACAATACTTGTGCCTTAATTTCTACTGTAAAAATATGTCTTACCTTCAAATACATACATCGCAAGAACCAAGTGTAACATTAGTCCGTGGGCATGAGCATGTACTTCAGACCCCACAAGAACCATGTATGACATAGATTCAAAGGCCATGAGCAAGTGCAGACGACAAAACACATAGTAGTAAATCACACGAATTATGTATAGGAGTAAAGGCTAAATTCTTTAATTACTTTATTACCACTAAATTTTGAATACATAGTCAACACAATGCTAACTACAGAAACTGATCAATCAACAATACTTAATGTGTTTTGCCTTTCTTAAAATTATATAGTGAGAGGCGGCATTCAATTGTAGAAAAGAGAGTAAAGAAGTGAGGATTACTTTTTTTTTGGGTGAGGTGGAGTAGCTTCAGTTCCATCAATTGTGCTTGCAAATATATGTCTAATGCGCTTAGGACTGCTGATGTTTTGACCAATTAAACAGCACATAAATATCATTGTTCACCCTATTCTGAAATTCTGAATGACAATCACATAATCTGCTATTTTTCAGTTTGCTATGAACAGAAAAAATGAACTCTGAAACAGTGGGATTTCCTACCGAGTGAACTTCAGAAAGCTCGACTGGTAGATCGGTATAAGTATATTAGTCAAGAAGTGGGTACCCACAAGAAAGAAAGTGTAAATGTCCAAGCAACTATAGAAACAAGAGAAAAGAAGAGAGTATTTACCTGTGGCATGCGGTGTATTCCAAATGAAGTGTCCAACCCATGCATCCCATCATAATAGAACAAATTTGACTCCACCTACAAATTTGAATTTATCAGTACAATTCTATTTCTTAAGAATATCAAATATGAGACCCATTCATTCATCTTTGCGCATATGCTGTAAGTTTTATGTGCCCAAGGCTCAGTGCGAGAGGTGACTGAACAAATCAAACTATCTTGATATTATGTGGTTTATCAGGGACCAACAACTTTGGTCCAATATAAACTTAAATTATCAGGAAGAACTGAACAGGGACCAACAACTTTGGTCCAGTCTAACCTTAAAAGCAAAAGGAAGCATTCGCTTGTTCATCTTGATTATACATATTCATGAATATTTGATTTGAAAGGAGAGGACATTTTAAGTTTTGGTAACTCCAATCAGATTATGTTTTGTTCTCCTTTGTCCCCAGTTGAGGTGATATTATCATTCTCATGGCCCGTGTAAGAAAGTTCCAAAATGCTTCATAACTACAGTATTCAACAAAATGTGAAAAGTAGAAGCCATAAAGGCACCTCTGCTACGACGCTTCTGAAATGGTTCATCATAGAATCTTCGGATGATGCATGGATCTGAATGTTAATACAAAAATAGTTGGAGTGAGCGCTCGGACCTTCTTCCATCTTTTTCTAGAAAAAGCAGCATGAGGTATGATGTCACAAAAATGAATTGACTAAATCCTAACATAGTCGCAACGATCTCAATGCCAATAGCATCATAATTGAGCGCCTATTCTTCTATTAAATATCATCTTTTCCTAAAGAAAGATGCGAGGCCCACAGTCAGTGACGTAACCTCAGAAGGCCCATATGCAAGAGGCAGCAGGAAACGTGGATGTCCTGGGAGGCCTCGCTGGGCACCGGACGTAAGTCCTTAATAGAATTACATTCTGAACGAGCCACTGATCTCCTACCGAGATGCCTTCACGAGCGCGAGGCGCCGGAGACGTTGAGCGCGCGTCGGGGGTCTGAGCAACCCCTCGCCGGTCGCGGTCGACGGGCGCGCGTCGGAGGTGAAGCTGTACTGCTCCTTAGCCCTCGAGGAGCGCCATGGGAGCAGCCCAAGACAGGATGCGCGGGCAGGTGGCCCACGCGCGGCGGCCGGCGCGGAGCGCGTGCATTCGTGCGAACGCCAGAGGTGCCCTGGTGGTGGTGCCGGTGGGCGAGCGCGCGGAGGTGTCCACTCTCGATCGAGGCTGCCTGCCGATGATCTTCAGTTTGCCAACGCGCCGTTCACGGAGTCCCAGTTTCTTGGGATACAATCATACGGAGTAAAATGCATGAATGGTCCTGGATCGGAACTCTACAGCAACGTCCACAACCGTCCCGGAACACAGAAAATGCCCACATACGGTCCTGTATACGTATTCGGATGACGTGGCGAATCCAGCACCAAGCCTAACTGTTTAACTAAATCGTTGACCCGAGAGCTAAGGAGCAGTACAGCTTCACCTGTAGAGCTTTACATATATACAGCGCTAAAGGTTCGCCTCCAGAGCTAAGGAGCAGTACAGCTTTACATCTGCAACTCAGGATGTAAATGGATAGCTCGGTGGACGTTGTGGGCATGTCCATCTAAACCAAATAACGATTAACCGAACTATGTGGCAGCCGTATATTATTAAGTGAGAATTAAATGGATTTCGTGGCGCCACCAAGCAGCTCCTCCAAGCTCGCTTTTGACCTGCTATACGGTCTCTGGATTCGTTAACATTATCCGATTCTAGGCGCGGCAAATAACTGGTGCAGCAGAATCTAGTGAGCCAGGGACAGAGTGTACGCGCTACTAGGAAGTCTAGGATGAAGAGAGTTGGCAGGAGCACCCCGTACCGTGTAGTCTATAGCATTTGACTGTTACAAGTCAACTCTCTTAGCTCTCTCCGACCCCCCTTAGTCAACGACTCGATCGAGGGAACACCTACCTTTTCGAGTGGGAGGCAGTTGCAGAGATGGCAGGGCCGGGGGTGAGCGCTGCGACGGGGGCGCGCGATGGGCTCCCTCCTCGGCAAGCTCACCGACGAGTACAAGCTGCTCAAGGGCGTCCGCAAGCAGATCCAGTTCCTAGAGCGCGAGCTCAGCACCATGCGAGTCTTGCTGGAAAAAATGGTGGACATGGAGGAGCATCTCGACGGGATGGCCAAGGACTGGAAAGGCAAGGTGCGCGACCTCAGCCACGACATGGAAGACTGCATCGACCGATTCATGGACCGGCTTGGTAGCGGAGTCGTCAAACCAAAGTTCATGAAAAAAACAAGGCGCTGACTCAAGACGTTGTGGGCACGCCGCCATGACATCGCGACCCAGATCATGGAGCTGAAGGCTCGCGCCATGGAGGAGAGTGAGCGGCGTGATAGGTACAAGCTTGATGAGACGTAGTACGCTCCGAGGAGGCACTACGCTCTGACAAGGACCGTGGAAATCGACCCACGGATAACTGTGCTCCACGAGGAGGTTCGGGGCTTGGTGGCCATGGATGGCCCAACGAAGCACATCACTGCCCTGCGGACGGATGAGAAGGAAATGGAGCTGAAAGTGGTGGCGATTGTCGGATGAACAACTAAAGGTTGCCCTGCAAGCCTGCAATTACTCTAGCAATCGAATTTGGCCGTTTTGTGAGATTGTGTAATATGCTTAGGTTGCAGTTGGTAGCTGTGCGATGTTCCTACTGATGTTTGTGTTGTGTGGAGATGCTTTTGATTACTAGCTCGTATCAAGTTCATTTCTAGCCACTTGTATTGGTCATTACACAACTTAACTTTTGGGTGTGCAGTTGTAGCTTCTTGACAAACTCCGAAATAATTTAAAAGCGTTTCTTATCAAGACTGGAGGCATTGTTTAAATGCCTTCTCTAGGGTATTTGTGCCCTACGCGATATCTATTTCGTCAGTACATAGCTCTTTTTTCTCTACTTCAAATATATGAATAAAAGTACATTGCTCAATCTGTGGCAAATTAAAATTACAAAAGTTTGTCAAAACAGTGAAACCACATTACAGAACCAAAATGAACATGAAAGTATTAGTATTTAGTAGAGACATTTCGTTCGAACTGAACATGCTTGATTCACCTAATCCTCGAGCAAAGCAATATCATCCCGTGCAGGACTCAGATCTCCCTGGTAGTTTTTCGGCAAATCATCATATGCAGAGGACTGCCCAATAATTCCGAGGAGGCGGTGTTCTACCTGTTTCATATCGTGTCGCTCTGCTGGATTCGTTTTTAGACAATCCACAGCAACAACACTAATCATTTCCAAGATATTTATATCAACCTCAGTTGTAACATCGTCATCAATAATGTATCTTGCTCTTTTTTCAGCACAATATTGAATAAACTTTGCAACATAACTCCTGTTGACATCATAGGTTGCAGGCCTCCTCGTGACAAGCTCTATGAGAACGACTCCAAAGCTGTAGACATCACTCTTTTGTGTGACGAGCCCCGTCTCCATATATATTGGATCTATGTAACTCATGTCCCCAATAACACGTTCAGTCTTCTCGTCTTTTCCTTTTGCGAGCAGCTTTGAGGTGCCAAAGTCAGACACTTTTGGTGTGAAATGTTCATCAAGAAGAATATTGGCAGATTTAACATCACCATGACGGATAGTGCTCTCCCCTGCTGAATGCATATATGCTAAGCCTTCGGCTGACCCAATGGCAATCGCCAGGCGCTTATTCACGGGAATGTTATCTCTGGATTTGAAGAGGACGTCATACAAACTCCCTTTTGCCACAAACTCATACACCAACATAGGAATAGCCAGCTCTAGGCAACAGCCTAGGAGCCTGACAATGTTCTTGTGCCTCATCTCTGATTGGATAATAACCTCATCAGTGAATTCCTTCTTAATCTGCTTATCAACTTTGATTGACTTCTTTACAGCCACTTGTTGGTTATCTTTCAGAATTCCCATATATACCTTGCCAAAGTGGCCCTGTCCAATGATGCGCTCATAATTGTTCGTTATTTCTACAAGTTGTCTCCTAGTGTATATCCGTATATTCTTGACACCATGTAGTACTGGACCCCCATTTTGGTCATAGATATTTTTAAGCTTGACGCGTTGCTTGACCATAAACATGAGGACGAGGACAACAACTGAGCCAGCAAGGCCTACGAATAAGCCATGTAGCGATGCATTAGTTGAACCAAAGTGAACCTTTTTTTCAGCATTATCAAACGTAGCACTCAGTACCTCACTAAGCAACATAATTATTTATCCATACTCTATCTTGGCTTAAACTAGGCGTACAATAATCACAACTAATTAAGCTTATCCATCCATAGATAAACATTTTTCTAAGTAACCTGAGCATTTATAAGTTCCAAATATTCGGACTCACGTGATGAAATTAAGTGCAGAGATGCAAAAAGTGAACCCAAGTTTTATTAGCACCAAACTAGAAACTGGATGGTAAAGACTTGCAGGTTTCGGTATAAGTTTTATGCTGCTCTCAAACTCAAGTGTTCTACAAAAATCAACGATGCTCATGTGCGGCATAAGCGCAAACTTTGAAACTCAAATAATTAATTGTTAACTAATTATATCAATTGGGTGCAACACCAGACTGGGAGAAACAAATTTACCATCCGAACAACCCTGACCATCTGTCGCCCATGTGTGGCGACCCGGGGATGCAAACCGTAGCCGCCTCCTACGGCCTCCCCCGTCGTTCCTGCCCACCGCCGTGGCCCTTGCAGCGGTGGCGGCGTCCCCCTCCGCTCCAAAAGGTGGAGGTCGGGAGGCCTCGGGCTAGCTGATGGCGGGACTTCGCGCGGCGGCGGCTCTGCGGGCGTGGTGGCGCGGGCGCAACGGTGTGCGAGGAGTGGCGGCGGTGCTCCTGCAGCGGCGGAGCTCTGCCTCTAGCCTTGTGGCAGCGCGGCGGACCGGGCGAGATCTGGGCCCGTGCGGCCGCGGCCGGCTGGTGCGGCTGGTCGTCGGGGCGATGGCCCCGGGACGTGGCGGTGGCGGCCTCTTTCTCGGTCGGTGATGGTGGTGGGTGCGGCTGTCCCTCGCCGTGGTGGCCGACCTTGCCCGATTTGCTCTCTCCTTGCCAATTAGGTAGGCTGGTGGTGATGATCCGGACGTCAGCACTTCTCGTCGATGCGACGGGGAGCGTAGGCGTGGCTGTGTGCAGGGGGCTTGGCTCGCTTGCTTTGCTCCGATGGTTTCAACGACGGGCGTCTCGGCTTCTCCACGACGCTTCACGGACGGACCATGGTGGGCTCTTGATGGCTGCGGTTTGGCGTAGTACCCGGAAGTCGGCGCGGCGGCCTCGGATGGCGGTCTTCTTCGGACAAGCTAGGAGGCGGCTTGGCGAAAGGAGGTTCTCGGCCCCGACGCCTAATTCCGTTGGTGGCCTCAGATGTCGGGCGCGTGGGGCAGGCGGTCTGTGTGCGGGTTTGCGGCGGTGGTCTGGCCCGTCCATGAGGTGGGTTGGAGCTTCGCGATTCCTCACCGGGCGAAAGCCTTGCCCTGGTCGGCTACCAGGTCAGGCGATAGCGACGCCCTGGGGCGCCACTTTATTCTTGAAGACGTCGTTGAGGTGATGATTATCTCCTTTTTCACTTAGAAGCTTTCGGAGGAAACCTTGATCCCTCGTGGAATCGGGCGGGGGCGGCGCTTTTGCATCGTTTTGTCTCTTGGGACCTCGTCTTGGATACTTCGCCGACCGGAGGGATCCGATGAGAGTTGGTGGTAGGAGGCGGCGAGCTTTTCTCGTCATCGGCTAGGTGGTGCGCGGCTCTGGAGCCGGCGTGGATGTCGGAGCGGCGGCTCCAATTCTTTCCTCCGCCTTTTTGCGTTGAGGTGCGTGGGTGTTGGCTTTGTCCGCTTGGACGGTTTGGTCATCGACTCGTCTGGAACGCGGCCTTGGGGCCGGTATGTTGTGTTTTGTATCGGTTTTCGGTCAGTTTTTCTCATAAATTGGCCAATTTTTTCTTCTATATCAATGAAAAGGCAAATCTTTTGCCTCGTTTAAAAAAATTATATCAATTTAGT
Source organism: Poa annua (assembly GCA_026929855.1). Lineage (NCBI taxonomy): Eukaryota > Viridiplantae > Streptophyta > Magnoliopsida > Poales > Poaceae > Poa > Poa annua. Next base: position 3,290,313 of record CM049436.1, read on the forward strand.
GAACCTGCGCATCACCAAAAGATAGCCTAGCGTGATCAATTAAGTGTCCTTTCTATATAGTGTTGACGCATACGTGTGCCCGCGTGGTCCTGTAATGTTATTGCACATGAAATTATGTTTGTTTGGACACGGAAGATCTGTGTGCCCATTATCAGCTACCATGTGTGCACAGAACACTGCCTCCTTATGTTTGTTTATTAATTGTTATGGTTGTTGATAAAACCGTTTCCAAACGAACTTAGAGCTAAGCTACATATGCGAAGTGAGCCTATCTCAACTGGTTTGGTTCCTTGTGGTGGAACCAGCCCACCCAGGTTCAAGTCCCAGACTTGACATGGGTGCTCGCATTTTTCTGGATTTTCCAGGATTTAACCGGCGCTATGCTTTCAGTGGTAGGTGACATGCCCGTCAACAGCGAGGCGCCCGTGGTGACTTCGTCAATCTCAAGATTTGCCGGACCAGCCTCTCAGAGGTGCTCATAGGGGTAGGGTTTGCGTGTGTGCGGTCATAGGGGTGTCTGTACGTGCGTGCGTGAGTGTCTGCGTCTGTTCTGTGTTTCTCAAAAAAAAAAAAAAGAGCTAAGCTACATATAGATCTACTTTTTTTCTAAAGATGATTGGTAACAAACAACGAAGGTATATATATGTGCTTAACTAACTAGTCGATCCGGTGCGCCACAACACTTACCGATGATGACCTTTGCTAGTAGGGGGAAAATTTCGGTGCAGCTTCCCTTTCTGGCGTCGCCTTTCATCCCGCGTTTGCATCGACAGTCATATCCTCCGGGCCTATTCGTGCAGATCCCATCACACGGATACAATTCACGGTGCTGGCATTCATCGATGTCTGGGAAAACATGCATGTTCAACGATATGAAAGTTTGAGAGCTGCATTATTAGGCGCAGACAAACTTGTGTAAACTGAATGCAGCTAGTAAGTACCTTGGCATCCATCGAGGATGTAGGGGTTGCCATGGTAGTAAGGCTCACACTTGCAGACGTAGCCCGGACCATAGGTTGCGTTGGCGCAAGAACTGTTGCCGCTGAGGCAGCCGTCGGCGGCACAAGAGCCGGTCCTGATGGCGAAATCGAGCACCAAGGGAAAGCCCCTGCTTAGTTTCTTGGACAGCACCTCGTAACCGTACAAGTCCTCCGTCGAGAAGTTGTACCTTGACTTCTCCAACGCCATTCCATAGCTGCACGGATTGGTATTCCAACGACTGTTGTTGGCAGGCTTGAAAGATACTCCAGTGTCGACAGAGGGCTGTCGCTGTTTTGGCAGGGCGATCTGACAGCAGCCCAGCCCCGAGCAAGAGCCGTTCGTGGCCATGTCCAGGCTGATGAGGAGATGTGAAGTGCAGGAGAGAGTGTAGCTGTCGCCGGTCGTGCTTGCGAAGTTGTCCGACATGGAGGGATCGACGTCCCAGCCTACACCGATCAGCTCATTGCGCGTCGAGGACAGGCGGAACGGCCCCGTCTCGTTCCACAACATATATTTGCCCTTGAATAAAGCCTCGGTAGGATTTGAGAAGCACCGGGAATTGACGGCGCCGTATACCCGTACCTCACTCGTCTCGAGTGATACGTCAAACAGCTCAACCGGCGCCTGTGACATCTTCCGCTCTGAGTAGCTGCTACTGGAAGTACTATACTCGTAAATCACCTCGTGTAGTGCCGTGTCGTCGTGGTCGGGGTTGTAGGCGAGGAAGGGGCGAGGCGGAGTGTAGGAGGTGTTGCAGGTGACCTCGAAGCCGGGAAGGAAGCAGCCGGGCTTGTCCATGCCGAAGGGGAACGGGATGCTCATCCCGCCGCACCTGTCCCGGCAATCCGGACGCCCCACCGTCTGCTGCGCCTCCCCTATTCCTCGTACATCAGCGGCAGCCGCAACCCGCCGGAGGGGCAAGTGATCACTAGCTAGTGCGGCCGCGAGGAGCAGTGGGATGGATAGCAGCTGAGGATACTGGATCAGTTGCGACGGCGGAGCCATGGTGTACTTTTTGCTAAGTTCTCTAGCTCTATGGATGCAAAACATCCATCTCTAGCTACCAAACTATCGTCACTTACGTTTTTTGTTTTTGTTTTGAGAATCGTCATACTTTTGGTTGTTTGCTTAGAGTAAGTAACAAGTGCCAAAAGTCCAACCATACTTTATGAGGAAAATACAACATCCAGCCAGCCAACCATACTTACGTTTCCATCGGCCGGTGATGACTCGACTGAGCGATCTCTACTAGTACTTACAAAATCTCAATAAAAAAAACGCTGCTATCTTCCGCGTGAACCTCAGAGTAATGGCGCGCCGGCAGTTTTAATTTAAACTGATACTCCTACAATGGAAGACCAGTTTTGGCCAGTGTAGGTAGCTCTGACCACGCCCCATCGAGCCGCGAACGGACATGGGCACATGGCCACGAACGGCTCTTGCTCGGGACTAGAGACAATGGGTCCCACCCCCGGGGTTCCTGGGTCAACGACTGTAAACCCTAACGGGCTGTCGAATCTTATAGCCATCCCGTAATCGCACCCACCGTTACAACGGATCAATCCACAGCCTCTGATGCCTTGTTCGGCACAGGTGTTTTAGAGGGGATTGTAGTGCATCAACTATCAACCACACAGGTTTTGGTGAAAACACCGGTGACCCCCAAACCACTAGATTACACGGCAATACACTTCCACCCCAATCCCCTGCTCTAGTTTGTCAGTTCTGCACACAGCGATCAAGTTGCAACGAAAATTTCATAGGAATGCAAAACTATTGTTTCTAGATGAATATTTCACATTAGCTTGTTCTAGTCTACCATGTTGAATACTTGTCGTAATAAGATGCAATTTTTACAGCAGCAACATATCAAGATATAATAACACAATTAACAGATTGGCATGTTTTGGTCATCAATAAAAATCTGATATTTTTTAACAGCATGTAAGCACACAGTTTATCAATAAAAATCTGATATTTTCTCGTAGCTCATGGGACACACAGTTTAAGCAATTCATAACATTAAGTAACAATAACTCATGCTTCCCAAGTTTATCCCAGGTTATTACAACACCATTTGATAAAAAATCATCGAATGCTTCTCACGAACATTATTTTGCTTCCCAGGTTTATCCCAGATTATTTGACAAGATGGTCTTATAAACACGAAGAAAGAAGCTAGCAGCACGAAGATCATTGCAGCAACAATGTAGACATATGATTGTAGCAAGGAGATCATCATCGCAAGAAGATCATCGCAACAAGAAGCTTCATGACAATTTGTTTCTGCAAACAAATATAGAAATATGTTGTTATAGCATTCCATTTGTGATCACATAGGCTTGTACAGAAATAAGAAAGTACATGATAGTTGATACGTCTCAAACGTATCTATAAATTTTTATGTTCCATGCTTATATTATACCAATTGCTACATGTTTTATATACACTTTGTATGGTTTTATGCATTTTCTGAGACTAAACTATTAACAAGATGCCACAGTGCCAGTTCCCTGCTTTCTGTTGTTTTTTGTTTTAGAAAACCTGTTAAGAAAATATTCTCGGAATTGGACGAAACAAAAGCCAAAGTCCCTATTTTTCTCGGGAGCTTCCAAAACACCGAAGACGAGACGGAGAGGGGCCACGAGGCGCCCACACCATGAGCCGGCGCGGGTCCCACCCCTGCCGCGCGGCCACGTGGTGTGGGGCCCTCGGGCCTCCACTGCATTCGCCCTTTCGCCTACTTATACCCCCCGACGGATCAAGACCTAAGACCCGAACAAAAAATCCAGAAAACCTTACGGAGCCGCCGCCGCCGTCAACCCTAGTTCGGGAGGGTTCAGAAGCTCTTCCCGGCACCCTGCCGGAGAGGGGAATCATCACCGGATGGCTCTACATCACCATGCCCGCCTCCGGACTTATGCGTGAGTAGTTCATCCTTGGAGTACGGGTCCATAGCAGTAGCTAGATGGTTGTCTTCTCCTCTTGTGTCATCATGTTTAGATCTTGTGAGCTGCCTATCATGATCAAGATCATCTTTATGTAATGCTACATGTTGTGTTTGCTGGGATCCGATGGATATTGAATACTATGTCATTTGCTTCATAATATATCATGTGTGTGTTGTTTATGATCTTGCATGCTCTCTGTTGCTAGTAGATGCTCTGGCCAAGTAGATGCTTGTGACTACAAGAGTGAGTATTTATGCTCGATAGTGGGTTCATGTCTCTATTTAATCTTGGGGAGTGACAGCAACCTCTAAGATTGTAGATGTACTGTTGCTACTAGGGATAAAACAGTAGTGCTTTGTCTAAAGATAATTGTATTAATTACATTACACACTTTGACTAATGCAATAATCTGTTACTTGCAACTTAATACTGAAAGGGGTGCGGACGCTAATCGGAAGGTGGATTATTAGTCATAGATGCGGTTGGAACGGTCTATGTATATTGTTGTAATGCCCAAATGAATCTCATACTAGACATTATGACTATAGTATATGCATCATTATTCAGTTCTTTATTCTGTCAATTGCCCAGCTGTAATTTGTTTACCCGCATGTATGCTATTATTATTTACGGAGAGACACCACTAGTGAACTGTGGACCCCGGTCCTTTTCTTTAAACTGATAATACAACCAACTGCAAACTGCTTTCTTTCATTCTCCGCAAACAAACATCATCTTCCACACATACGTTTAATCATTTGTTACAGCAAGCCGGTGAGATTGACAACCTCACTGTTTCGTTGGGGCACAGTACTTTGATTGTTTTGTGTGCAGGTTCCACGCTCGTGGTTGACACCGGTAGTGCGCCCTGCCAAGGTCAACCGCAACAACCTTCATCGTGTTCTTCATCTCCTACTGGATTGATAACCTTGAGTTCATAACTGAGGGAAATTTGCTGCTGCACTACTTCACACCTTGCTCTTGGGGTTTCCCAACAACACCACCGAGTGCATCAAGTAATTTCTGGCGCCGTTGCCGGGGAGATTGAAGCACTTCTGCAAGGGGAGTCTCTCACTTCCCAATCTCTTTACTTTGTTTTTTTTTGTCTTGCTTAGTTTATTTTATTTCCTGTTTTGTTTGCTATTAAATATCAAAAACACACAAAAAAATAGTTACTTGCATTTTATTTAATTTGTCATTATCTTGTTTGCTTCTTATTATCAAAAACACACAAAAAAATAGTTACTTGCATTTATTTTTGTATTTCGGTTTTACTTTTATTTTACTAAAATGGGAAGTCCTGAAGTTGAAGTACGTTCGTTTAGGCAACAAGGAGGAGAGAATTTGAAAGATGCTTGGTATAGGATAAATGATGCTCATTATAGGTGCACTAAAAAATATTCCACTTTAATCCTTCTTAGGAATTTTTATGTTGGGATCACTAGTTGGTATAGGTATGTTCTTGACACTCTTACAGGAGGTAACTTTCTGGGTACTCCGGCTTTGGAAGCTTGCAATTTCATTGAAAGTTTGGTAGGATCACCATCACCTACTAAAGATATTAAAACTGAGATCACTCTTGAAGATGTTATTAAAAAGTTGGATTCTATGGAGGAGAATTTAGCAAATTTTATTAATAATGCTAGCAAGGTTAATGAATCAATAGAGGATATTAATGATAGAATCACTGTTTTAGAGGCTAGCAACACCCATGATATTCAAAACAATAGGATTGGTGAGTTAGAGGAAGCTATGGAAACTTTAAGTTCAACTTTTTCCTATCTCAAAACTAAGAAAGAGAAAACTTTTGTGGGAAAAGAGCAGAAATTTATTTATATTCCTAAGGTACCTAAACCAAAACCCCCCAACGTGCTTAATGTTGATAAAACTGTTGGTAAAACATCTTCGTGGATATCTAAAGTACCTAATGGAACAAGCCATGTTTTAGAGGAAATTATTGATGTTGATGCTTTTCCTCTTGAAAACACTTGAGTTTTGCTTTCTGTGCCTAGCTCAAAGGCGTTAAAGAAAAGCGCTTATGGGAGACAACCCACTTTTTATTTCTGTTATTTTCTTTTATTGAGTCAAGGAACATGCCTACCTCTGTAGCAATTCCTTTGTAGCTTTATTTTATCGCATAGTTGTGCCAAGTAAAGTCTCTAGTAAAGTTGATGCTAGATTTGGATCTCTGCGCAGGAACAATTTTTCTGCTGTTCACCATTAAATTCAAAACTCTTTACATAAAAGTTGGAATGACCTGATATTTTCTGAGCGTGATCCACAGATATGTACTCAACTTTCATTAGTTTTGAGTTTTCTGATTTGAGCAAGTTAAGTGTCTCGAAAAAATTCGTCTTTACGGACTGTTCTGTTTTTGACAGATTCTGCCATTTATTTTGCATTGATTGTTTTGCTGTTTTTGAGTGGATCTTTTTGTTCCACAAAATTTCAGTGGCTGTAGCGAATGTCCAGTACCATGATAATGATTGTCTCCATACAGAATATGAGAATTTTTTGATTATGCACTAACACTCTAATGAAGTTTACTTTGAGTTTGGTGTGGAGTAAGTTTTCAAGGCTCAAGAGAGTGGTTGATATGATGTGATCGAGAATATGAAAGAGTCTAAGTTTGGGGATGCCCCCGTGGGTCACCCAAGCATATTTCAAGAAGACTCAAGCGTCAAAGCTTGGGGATGCCTTGGGCATCCCCTTTTTCATCAACAACTTATCAGGTTATCTCTAGTGAAACTATATTTTAATTCCGCCACATCTTATGTGCTTTACTTGGAGCGGCTGTTTGTTTTTATTTTTGCTTTTGTTATTTTCATTCTCTGAATAAAATGGATCCTAGCATTCTTGTGTGGGAGAGAGACACGCTCCGCTTTTTCTTTTGAATACTCCTATTCTTCACTTATATTTGTTGAGTATTTTTCTATAGCTACTGCAATACTTTCAGCTCCTATTTTTCATGCACCTCTTTTTCAGAGCTGTTAGTTTTCATATGTTATACTCTCTTGCTTCACTGTTAAATACTTGGAGAGTTTATGTTTTAAATAAGTTGATTGGTGTTTGGTTAAAAACAGAGAATGTTAAATGTGGTAGATGGTATTACTAAATGATACATAAACTTGTAGATCATTAAATTGTGTCATTTCAATCATTGATGTTGTTTTAAGATATTAATATACTTAATGGTAAAACATGATGGTTTAGTAAAATGGAATGATTAATGGTTGGTCTAGAAAACTTGAAGCTGTGCCACACTTAAATATCCAGTTGATAGCATAATGATATATGGCTTCTAATGTTAAAAAACAACCGTAATAACTTTGTGTTATGCGCTACGGTCGGGGTCCCAACAGTGACTTGTTCATTTGCCACAGTCCCTCATGGAGTGATTTTCATTATGCCTTGCAAAATTATATTTCTAGTTGGAATATTTTTACTTGTGAGTTCCAAGCTGCGGTTTTCATGGCACTTCCACCACCATATTTGCTAGCCTCTTCGGTACTTTGCATTGCCCTTTCTCACATTGAGAGTTGGTGCATACTTCGCGGGTACATCCAAAACTCGTGGGAGATCTTCATCATGTTGTCCTACACATAAGCCAAATATCTTTCTCAAAACATCCACCATACCTACCTACTACAGCATTTTCATAGCTATTCCGAGATATATTGCCATGCAACTTTCATCTTACATTACATGACTTGTTGTCATTTATCATTTATATATTGCCTTTCATGATTCTATACAGCTGATGTGCGGTTTTACCCATGTTACGCTAGATCATTGCATATCCTGCTACACTGGCAGAGGCACCGTTTCATACATTATGTTTTATTCATTATGAGATATTTGTACCAAAAGTGTGTTGTCATATTAGAATGTTTGCCCCTAAAGTGAAAAGAGCTATGGAGGCCATCGAAAAGAGAAACAGAAAAAAAGAAAAAAAATAGAAAAAAGAGAAAAAGAGAAAAAAAAAAGGGGGGGGGGCAACATTACTACTCTTTATGCTCATGTTATAGCACCTGTAGTATTCATAGTCATCATTTGTGCTCATGTTTAGCACCTTTACTCCATATGAGAGAGTTTTCATGTTTTACTTGCATAACTATGTGGTGAACTTTGCATTATAGAACTTGGCTTGGATATTCCAATGATGAGCCTACTCAAAAGTGCTCTAGGTCTTCATGAGCAAGAAAGTTGGATGCACCCCCACTAGTTCCATTGGAGAGTTTTCATACACTTATAGCTCTATGTGCATCCGTTTTGTTGCAATCACTACTCCTCGCATAGCTTCGATTATAAGATTTCCTCTTGTCTAATGATCACTTTCAGCTTTGTGAGACTTTCTTCCGTTGGCCTTCCAAACCCCCCTTAACATTCTTTTAGCCACAACATCCTGGTGCCAGGAACCAACGCTGAACGCTTACTTGTTTTTGACTGAACAAATAGAGAGATGATTTTCTACGTGCATATTGTTATTGCTTGATTTGATCCTTTCACAAAGTTGTCATTAGTGTTGGATGCATTAGATGAATATATTGGTGTTCTTGAAGCTTAAATCATCTTTAAATATCTACTTTGCACGGTTGATTGTTCTCTAGTACTGATTCATTGAAAGTTTTACTTTGTTCTTCCTACTTGTTTATTTATTACTCATTTGATATCAATATAAATTACAACTTTTATTCATTTGATCTCAGTTTACATGCATTACATTATTATATGATCAAGATTGTGTGAAATCATGTCACTTCAGAAATTATTGTTGTTATTGTTTTACCTACTCGAGGACGAGTAGAACTAAGCTTGGGGATGCTTGATACGTCTCAAACGTATCTATAATTTCTTATGTTTCATGCTTATATTATACCAATTGCTACATGTTTTATATACACTTTGTATGGTTTTATGCATTTTCCGATACTAACCTATTAACGAGATGCCACAGTGTCAGTTCCCTGTTTTCTGCTGTTTTTTGTTTCAGAAAACCTGTTAAGGAAATATTCTTGCAATTGGGCGAAACAAAAGCCAAAGTCCCTATTTTTCTCGGCAGCTTCCAGAACACCGAATACGAGACGGAGAGGGGCCACGAGGCGCCCACACCATGAGCTGGCGCGGGTCCCACCCCTGTCGCGCGACCACGTGGTGTGGGGCCCTCGGGCCTCCACCGCCTTCGCCATTTCGCCTACTTATACCCCCCAACGGATCAAGACCTAAGACCCGAACAAAAAATCCAGAAAACCTTACGGAGCCGCCGCCGCCTTCAACCCTATTTCGGGAGGGTTCAGAAGCTCTTCCCGGCACCCTGCCGGAGAGGGGAATCATCACCGGATGGCTCTACATCACCATGCCCGCCTCCAGACTGATGCGTGAGTAGTTCATCCTTGGAGTGCGAGTCCATAGCAGTAGCTAGATTGTTGTCTTCTCCTCTTGTGTCAGCATGTTTAGATCTTGTGAGCTGACTATCATGATCAAGATCATCTTTATGTAATGCTACATGTTGTGTTTGCTGGGATCCGATGGATATTGAATACTATGTCATTTGCTTCATAATATATCATGTGTATGTTGTTTATGATCTTGCATGCTCTTCGTTGCTAGTAGATGCTCTGGCCAAGTAGATGCTTTTGACTCCAAGAGTGAGTATTTATGCTCGATAGTGAGTTCATGTCTCTATTTAATCTGGGTGAGTGACAGCAATCTCTAAGATTGTATATGTACTGTTGTTAATAGGGATAAAAAAATAGTGATTTGTCTAAAGATAATTGTATTATTTACATTACACACTTTGACTAATGCAATAATCTATTGCTTGCAACTTAATACTGAAAGGGGTGCGGACGCTAACCGGAAGGTGGATTATTAGTCATATATGCGGTTGGAACAGTCTATGTATATTGTTGTAATGCCCAAATGAATCTCATACTAGACATCATGACTATAGTATATGCATAATTATGCAGTTCTTTATTCTGTCAATTGCCCAGCTGTAATTTGTTTACCCGCATGTATACTTTTATTATTTATAGAGAGACACCACTAGTGAACTGTGGACACCGGTCCTTTTCTTTAAACTGATAATACAACCAACTGCAAACTGCTTTTTTTCATTCTCTGCAAACAAACATCATCTTACACACATACGTTTAATTCTTTGTTACAGCAAGCCGGTGAGATTGACAATCTCACTGTTTCGTTGGGGCAAATTAATTTGATTGTGTTGTGTGTAGGTTCCACGCTCGTGGTTGACACCGGTAGTGCGCCCTGCCAAGGTCAACCACAGCAACCTTCGTCGTATTCTTCATCTCCTACTGGATTGATAACCTTAGTTTCATAACTGAGTGAAATTTGCTGTTGCACTATTTCACACCTTCCTATTGGGGTTTCCCAACAACATCACCGAGTGCATCAATAGTCTATGATTTTCAGCTGGTTATTACTAAAAAGGAAGAAAAAAAAAGGCAACTAGATATCTATACCTCTTATAAAGCAAAACCCCACTAAGTTCATTTATGATTTTCTATCTCAACATGCAAGCCATCCACATCACCCATTCCTTTAGCCAACCAAAAATCCATGTCATCCCACTAATATTTATTAAAGCCAATATTTTTTTTTGCATGCAACATATCTATGTCATTTTCTTTTTATCATCCAATTATCCGTGTCACCTATTTTTATTATCAAATATAAAACAAAAATCATGTCACCTAATTTTATCTTTCAACAGTTATGACATGTTGTATATTTCTTCAAATTCATATTCATTGGTCTTATACCTCTTTATTTGCATGGTAAAAAGAATAAAAGATTCCCGCCGCAACGCCGCGGTGTATGTTTCTAGTTACTAGTACATGATAGTCTATGATTTTCAGCTAGTTATTACTCAAGCCGAGAGGTTCAAAACACATGGGCAGCTAAGCCCACTACATGCCAACAATCATCAAGCAATATAACATGGTAATGCCCAACAACCGAACAACTAACCATGACATCTTATTGCAGTTTAAATACAAGAACCACTATCATGTGCAAAACAAATAGAGCAGCAGGAAAATAATTGGAACCGCAGCAGGAGCTATTCTTCCTCTTGCAAAACAAATAGAGCATCATGTTATTAAAGCAATAAGATCAAATGATTTTAGTTTACCTTAAGGTAGCTTGGCTATCTGGACACGAAGCCATTTGACAGCTGTTCCATTTCCATCATTATCATCGACAAGGTTGACAAAGATCTCACGGTTGTCTGTATTTTTGAAATCTCCAAGGTCGGGATCTTGTCGCCAGCTGTGACACCATTAACCTTCTTCAAGGCATCCATGCATCTGCTGATTGTGAAGTCCTGTGCAGATTCCTTTTCAGCTTCCTTTTCTTTGATGTTAACTAGCCTTTTCATGACTTGCACCATTCCAGCTCCACTTCTTTGACTGTTCTTCGCTGCTTCCTTGAACCACCAACAACATTTTTTGCTTGAGCATGCTTCACTTGAGGCCTCACTTGAGCAATAGTACCTTTATCCAACATTTGAAGGTCATCATCAATCTATTCCCTAGCAGTACTGTTGTGTAGGTCTGTTTGACAAAAAAAACTGTCAGGTCGGTAATAGATCTGTAACTGATAGTCACGACTTTTTTTAGAATTAGACACCATAATTATATGGAATCTGCACCTATTTAAATCAATTGACGTACAGACGTAGAACCGGTTGGGCCCTGATTTACAGGTCCACCGGGTCGATACCAAGCACAAACTTACAGCCACAAAATACACCGCAATGATGGAAGACGCTCACGCAATGTAGCTCGCTGGAAAATTAATCCAAGGTGATTTTTTTAAGGTAATCTAAGGTGTACTGTGCGCTGGGATGGGGTGTTAGATTAAGAAGAAGTTGTCGTGAACTGGAAAAAAAAATCCGTAAAGAAAAGTTTACACCCGTCGGCCGTCGCTGATCCATTAAACATAGGTGAAAAATTGGGGATACGTGTGTAGATCGATGCACAATAACCTCTCACATGCACGCAGCAGTACAAATCTAACATTAATCAGACCATGTTAGCCACCCACCATCTAATTATTTGTGTTTACTTCATAAAATGAAATGTTCCTTTTAGACTATAAAATAAAATCATCTTTCTTAGATTATAAGATAGAATGTTATGCTTCTGCATCATAATTGGCTTAATTTATGCAAGTGTATATATGCTGAATATGTACATGCGGCTTGATTGCTCTACTTGTATCCAATAGAGCATGGCTAATAGAAGAGCCAGCAGCCGGTATTTTTGTAACAGAAGAATTCACCAAACCAGAGTAGTCAACTATGTCGATCTTCTTGTTCCTATCTTGGCTAGGTGCTTAAACTCCATCGATATAGGTAACCTGAAAAGATGTATGTCTGTCAAGCAAATGCATTTCTTTCATATATGTACAAGTATGTGACAGCTAATAGACAAATAATGAACTAAAAACAAGACACTATTGAGGTATGACTAATGTGTCCTCATAAACGTAACTATCTAGCACTCAAGCATTATGGTTTCGATAGACCAGAAGGACACGGAACACCAAAATGCACTAATTACCATTTAGAATAGATAGCGGTGTGGTAACTGGTAAGTAAATAAAACTTCCAGTTTTTATTATTGGTAATTAATCGATATACTGCCATTCCTCCAGCCCAATTAGCATTATTCACACATAAAACATGGCAAGCACTAGTACATCATTGCGCAGATGTAAATGGAGCAAATTGAAGGGAGATTCACATTCCACTCGAAGTAACATATATCCATAATTTTCGAGCCTCAAACTGAAACTTGCGTTGTCATTAATCTTTAAACATCACGTGCACAAGGATCAGCAGAATGTTGAGCTGTCCATTTGCAATGTGTCATTAGTGGAGAGTCCTCGGACATAAGTTCAGTTTCTCTGCAGCTTTTCATAAGATCTAATAAATGCAGAAAGAGAAGCTATAATATGCTTTAGTTAGCACAGGACCGTTCAAGCAGAGGAAACACGGTATCATCATGCAAGGAGCAATTAGTCATCAGCAAGATAGAGACAGCGTGATATACAGAGAGATGTTAGCATGATAGAGAGCCTGATATTGTACGCAGTTAGCATGACACAGGACCACTTGCTGATTTAGAGGCAACAAGGAGGCGTCTTACTGGTCGGCCATGTCGGCAGTTTTCTGCAGCGCTGGATGTTGTACAACTGCCACGTTGTCATCACGCGTTGCCTCAAGATGAGAGGTTGACCCCACCTAGTAGTTGGATAAACATTACACTTGTAGGGGCAGGCATAGCAAAGGCGAAGATGCTCCTTAGGAATGAGAATTTGTATCTTTTAGCATTTGTAACTAGATTAGGCCCAGTATATTTCATGAAGGGATATGCTGGCATGTTTGGAGGCATAGATCTGAACTTTGGTGAGAGCTACGCGGACCTCTTCGATGAGCTCGGTGGCCTAGATTTGCTCATTTATATTATTACTCCTAGGTGTTTGCTCGTGCAGGCAACATTGTCTTGGTCAAATAGGATTCGCCCCAACCATCTCAGAGCAGGACGTCAAGCAGGTCTAGGTAACCATGATAGTAATGGGCCCTGTAGCCATCCGAATAGATGACGTGAGGCTGGTCTTCAGCGAAAACCTGGAGCAGGAGACGAGGCTGGGTGACGAACAGATTGGCTTCGTCCATAACTGGGGATCCATGTCGATCGCCTTCTTTTGCGATGGAAAAGAAAACTGCATCACATGTAGCATCACGTATGGAAGAATGGAAAATATGAAGCTAGCCAACATCCCTACTCACTAAGAGTGACTATCTTTTCTTAAACATCAACACACCAAACCCCTAAGCTTTTGGTTTCCTCCAAGATCTTAATATAACTTATGAATACATGATCTGAGATAGAGGAACAAACCTCACCTATATATATAGTAAGAAGAGAGATACACGTGGAGTTCTTATTTTTTACCTCACTTTTAGTGTGTGTCACCACCTTACAGTTTACGTGACTGATTTTGCACCTCACAATAGGTGTGACATTTTCTTTTACAAAATTCTGAACATGTTAGAATTGGTTTTGTTAGTTATGACCAAAGGCATCAAAAGAAGAAACACGAAAATTAATTCCTTGAAACAGGAGGTGTGACAACCTGTACCTGATTCATATCTATAGTTTGGAGACATACGGCCTCTAGTGAAAATTATTGCATTGCTCTAATTTTCTGGCTTTACCTCACCTAGAATAGCATTGCCTGGAAGTTTAACCTTTTAAATGACCTATGAACAAAAAGTAAATGGCAAATAAGGGTATCTCATTTTGCACCACTGAGAATGAAGACACGCAAAGGTATTTTACTCAATGAAGAAAGCATGTTGTAAATAGGACAATCTTCATACTTGGGAGGAGTAAAACAGACCTTTTCCGCACATAAAAGTATAGCCGTAATGTAAACCTAAGTGGATAATATGTACTAATGTACAATAGTTTCTGTTGAAGCCGTTTAAGCTAGCTGGATTTCACAATTAAGTTTCATCATGTCAAAAACTAGGATTAGGCTAGATAACATAACAGCTTCCTCAAATGTGTTCCTCTTCTTTCAAATCAAGTGCACATAGTTCAGATAAAATTACGAAATTTTGGTCAAAGTAAAGAAGTAAACATAAAGAAACAGAGAATTCGATCAAAGGTATATTGAATTAGTAGAGTATTTGCAGTACCTGATAAAGACTCTGTACAGGGTCATTGTATTTTTGTAACAGAAGAATTCACCAAAACAGAGTAGTCAACTATGTCGATCTTCTTGTTCCTATCTTGGCTAGATGCTTAAACTCCATCGATATAGGTAACCCCAAAAGATCGATGTCTGTCAAGCAAATGCATTTTTATTATTTCACTACCATCATATATGTACAAGTATGTGACAGCTAATAGACAAATAATGAAAAAAAAAATTACACTATTAAGGTATGAATAATGTGTCCTCACCAAACGTAACTATCTAGCACTCAAGTATTATGGTTTCGATAGACCAGAAGGACACAGAACACAACCATGCACTAATAACCATTTAGAATAGATACCAGTGTGGTAAGTACATCATGGCACCCATTCCACTCGAAGTAACAGACATAAGGGAACTTCCGTACCATTCCTCCTGTAAGTACAAAAGTGCATCTTGCTGAGTAAATAAAACTTCCAGTTTTTATTATTGGTAATTAATCGATATACTGCCATTCCTCCCACCCAATTAGCATTATTCACACATAAAACATGGCAAGCAGCCAAGCACTACTACATCGAATGCACAGATGTAAATGGAGCTAATTGAAGGGAGATTCACATGGCAAGCAGTGGCTGCCATGGAGCTCACCAAGCTCTGTGGCGGTAGCCGGGTCCGTGGATGTGGGGGAGATCTGCGGCGGTGGTAGTGTCCGGTCCGGGCGCGGTGGCGGCTGCTCGGTCTAGAGCAGTGGTGATGATCCGGACGGCGGCTTTCGTCGCGGCGACGGGGAGCCTAGGCGTTGCGGCGTGTTGGATGCTGGGCCTCACTGCCCATTTCGACCGGCTTCTCTGAGGACATCACGATCTCTTTGTCATGTTCGTCAGTTCGGCCGTGGAGGGGGTCCGTCAGTGGAGGTGGCGCCCGGATGCCGGGGTGGCGGCCCCGGATGGTGGTCTTCGTATCGCGTCGAGCCAGGAGGAGGCTCTGTGGGAGGTGGACCTGGGCCCCGGCGCCTAGATCCATTCGTGGCCTCAGATCGTCGGGCGCGTGGGGCTGATGGTCTGTGTGCGGGATCGCGATGGTGGTCTGGCCGGTCCTTGAGGGCGGTTGCGGGGTGTGCGACACATCGACGGGCGAAAGCCTTGCCCTGGCTGTCGGCCGGGGCCGACGACGGCGGCGCCCTCGGGCGTCGTGTCCTTCTTGAAGGCGTCGTCGTGACGGTGCTCTCGCCTCTTCGTCCGGGTTCTCCGGGGGAAACCCTAGATCCCGCAAGGGATCGGGCGGGGGCGGCGCTCTTGCGTCGCTTGCCTCTTGGGGCCTCGTCTTGGATGTTCCACCGGCCCGAGGGGTAGGTGGAGTGTTGGTGGTTGGCGGCGGCGATTTCTTCGTCTTCGGCTAGGTGGTGTGCGGCCTTGGGGCCGGCGTGGATGTCGGAGCGGCGGCTCCGGAATCCGTCATGCGTTGAGGTCGCCTCCGCCGTGTTTTGTGTCGGGCATGGTTGCTAGGGTGACATGGCCGTCGACTTGTTTTTTGGGGCGTGGCCTTGGGGCCGGTGTGGATGTCGGAGCGGCGGCTCCGGGTATCTCCTTGCGTTGAGGTTTGCCTCCGCCGTGTTTGTGTCGGCTATGGTTGCTAGGGTGATGTAGTCGTCGACTCGATTATGGGGCGTGGCCTTGGGGCCAGCGTGCTGTGTTGTGTTGTATGGTTTTTGGCCGGTTTCCCTTATAAACTGTCCAACTCTTTTCGACTTTATCAATCAAAGGCATTGCCGAGGTTCGAAAAAAAGGGAGATTCACACTCCACTCGAAGTAACAAACATAAGGGAACTTCATGTGAGCTATCCATTTGCAATGTGTCATTAGTGGAGAGTCCTCGGACATAAGTTCAGTTGCTCTGTAGCCTTTCAGAGGATCTAATAAATGCAGAAAGAGAAGCTAGAATATGCTTTAGTTAGCAGAGCACCGCTCAAGCAGAGGAAACACAGTATCATCATGCAAGGAGCAATTAGTCATCAGCAAGATACAGAGAGCATGATATACATCAGTTAACGTGATAGATAGCATGATATTATACAGTAGTTAGCATGACACAGGACCAATTGCCAGTTTAGCAATACACAACGCTGGATGTTGTACAACAGCCATGTTGTCTTCGCGCCGTTGCCTCAAGATGAGAGGTTGACCCCACCTATTAGCTGGATAAACATCACACTTGTAGGGGCAGGCATAGCAAAGGCGGATATGCTCCTTAGGAATAAGAACTTGTATCATTTAGCATTTATAACTAGATTAGGCCGCTATATTTCATGAAGGGATACGCTAGCATGTTCGCGCATCTAGGAGGCATAGAGCTCAACTTTGCTGAGAGCTACGTGGACCTCTCCGTTGAGCTCGGTGGCCTAGATGTTTACTCATTTATATTACTCCTCCTAGGTGTTTACTCCTCCGGAGAGCTAACTGGGGAGCCATGTCTATCGCGTTCTTTTGCGATGGAAAAGAAAATTGCATCACATGTAGCATCACGTATGGAAGAATGGAAAATCTGAAGCTAGCCAACATCCCTACTCACTAAGAGTGACTATCTTTTCCTAAACATCAACACACAAAACCCCTATATGCTTTTGGTTTCCTCCAAAATCTCCAACCTGGAAGGAGAGAAATGCTCGGATATTCAATCGTCAAGCGCGTAACATTGTCGACATAAAGGCAGCCATCTTTCAGGAAGCGATCCTTTGGCGTTCTGCTGGTAGGCACAGAGCTGCTGACCTACTCCAAAGACCTCGAGAGCCGGACTAATTTCTAGGGCTCTCTTACTGTTGTTAGATTAGTTTCTTGCCTTGTACATGCCTTTGTACACATTTTATTTCTCCTACTATAAATGAAACAGCAGGCTCGGCTGCTCTTTCCGTCAAAAAATCTTAATATAACTTATGAATACATGATCTGAGATAGAGGAACGAACCTCACCTATATATATAGTAAGAAGAGAGATACACGGGGAGTTCTCATTTTTACCTCACTTTTAGGGTGTGCTACCACCTTACAATTTACGTGACTGATTTTGCACCTCACAATAGGTGTGAAATTTTCTTTTAAAAATTTCTGAACATGTTAGAATTGGTTTTCTTAGTTATGACCAAAGGTTGGGTACAGAATAGAAAACAAATCCCGAGCCTCTGAAAATACCGCGGATTTACCTCCCGAAATTTTCAAACTAATTTTGAATTCTAATTATTGCACAAACGTTAATTAAGTTCTAAGCTCACTTTTCTTACAAAATTAATGGTACCGCGGTGGTATGGCTTCATCGCAGCTCCTCAAATCCAAGGGGTTGATGATTTGAGTCAACTTTGGCACTATTTTTACATTATTATCTCATTTTTCATGGAACAAACTAAGAGCATATCTACCGGATACACTAGAATTCTGGTCAGGCCAGAAAAAGGGCACACCCCGCATATCGGCCAAAATTGTCCGGGCCGGGGGCTTATAGTGTATCTGTTAGAGATGCTCTAAAATCACAAAAATAGTGAAATACAGTGGAGTGATTCAAATAATGACATACAGTCTACGCAAGAGTATAGTCCAGCAAGTCGACACAAATGAAACAAGTTTCGGGCTCGATGTAAATAACAGATACATCTTTATTATCTACATTACATCATTTAAATTCAAAAAATTCAGAATTTTTTGCTCGGCAATCCTATTTACCGAGGGGACTCGGGACATCAGGTTACATGGCGGTAACCAGATGTACCGTCCGACTACCCAAACCTTGGTTATGATCAAATATAAAATAATGTCAAATTAATTTGTTGATATAATTGTGCATGGCATTTTATGGCAATCCAGCATATCATATTTAGATTCCATCATCAATGTACACATGCATGGCAAGAGCATTTGCGGCATGAAAATAAAATGCCCCCCACTAGGCCTCCCAAGTCCCAATAGCGGCAGTCGGATGGGGCCAATAGAATGTTCGGCAACCACGCTTTACGCCTCGTCTATAAGTAGGAAGTGGGAGTGCCGACAACCAATGCCACATCCGATCTTGACGGGCACGAACCGACCCGTCAGTGCAATAGCGCCGGTTAGAATTATTTATTGCAGGGAACGAACGGATGCGACGGTCATCCCTGTAATTAAAAGGAGGCTAGCGGCTGTGAGCTCACTGGCGATCGACTACGAATGTCCAGAGCCACTAAGAAAAACTATATGGCTTGATAATGCGGCAAATCTATTAGATTACAGGCCGACACTCATATCACCGGCGAGTATCTATGGCGATGTTGCCTTGTCTGGCCATCAACGTGAGAGTGTTGAACCGACACATGAGTTGGATGGGATGTTCCTGGAGATGACACAGAAATTGATCGTAGATCCAGCGATGCAAATACTCACTAATTTGTAAGAAGTTGGGCTTCTAGATTTAACAAGAATAATAGGTGCTGCTCGACCTCTCACACATACCAACAAAGGAATAATTGCCTCATTCCCCAACCTATTCACACCGAGATCAAGAACAAGAGTTCACTGACCATCTTGTTATCATTTTGGTAGACGGGTGACGAACGATGTTGTTTTCTACTCAGTCATACTACAAGGATTTTGTATTCTCTTTTTCTTTGGCTTATTCATGGGCCACTTTGAGCAACCCATTTGTACATTGTTACTCATAAATTATGCAGTAAATTGAAAGTTGCACGTAATATGGTCAATAATGGAAAAAAATTAAGACAACATATACTATATTTTGACAATATTTTATACGAATGAGAATATCCTTGTATTATGTGCGCATGACGCTATTTTCAAGCCTTAGTTAGGGATGTAGCAAATGCTCACAGGAGCCAATAATTTACTCTGCTTGTTTCCCCAGAAAACAAAAATAGGTGTTTTCTTTATCATCATTCCGGCATCTGATTTGGTTTTAGTACGGGACCGACCTTCTCTTTTGTTTGTAATTGGGCTTGCCCGAAACAAAGGAACCTTGGTGTGAGAACCCACCCGAGTTGGTAACCCAACGTTTTCACCTACGATTTCTCCCTCGTATACGTAATACGTTCACCACAAGCAGCCGCTCTCTTCTGTGAGCCATCCGCCACTTTTTGGCACATACATTTTGCTAACAGAAACTGAAGCCACAATTGACAGGAGCTTGTCATTCATTCCC
The DNA here is from genome assembly GCA_026929855.1 of Poa annua. Classification (NCBI taxonomy): domain Eukaryota; kingdom Viridiplantae; phylum Streptophyta; class Magnoliopsida; order Poales; family Poaceae; genus Poa; species Poa annua. The sequence goes on from CM049436.1 coordinate 3,310,163, forward strand.
CGTGAAGAGACGGTGCTTAACTGCTCTAAGACGGTTAATCCTTATTAATCTTGAGCTAAAATAACTGGTCCGCGCCCCTAGAGTTGGCAGGAGCATCCCCTTGAAGACGAGCTGGAAGTCCACTCTGAACCGCCTCCTGCCCACTGACAAAGAGAGACCATCACGACTGAGATTCAAATACTGCAAAAACTGACAGGCTCGTGAAATTTAGAGCTCAGAAAACTAGTTTGCACACAGGTTATTAAATATTCCACATCGGAAAGAAATCTCGACTACATAAGAACTGACAGGCATCACACCCATGAATACTCGATCTCTGGGACAAATGCAGACCAGAATGAACAGAAGAAACATAGGACTTGATAATCGTACCTTAACAAGCAGCATGACCATAATCACAACGCACGAGAAGCCATAAACCTGGAAACAGCATTAACTTGAAAGGCTGCATATGCATGACACACATGCAACCATCTAGTATAAACAAAATGGTTAAGAAACATTGTCAGTGCGCTTTATTTACCATCTTTGCCTCAAATAGAAATTTTTGATTAAGACCCACATCTCTTCCCTTGCCAACTTGCACGTATTCATGATGAGTGAAATTGCCTTCACATAATGTAGAATTGAATCCTGAAAGAAAAGATGTCATGTTACTAGCAAAACGGTACCAGATTTCTTTACTCGAGAGCACCAACAGCAAAATCTTAGCACCTACCACCCATTGTAAGGTGGAAAGACGATCAAATACATCAGGAAGACCATAGTGGCAGAGAGACGTTAAAAAATCACAATGTTAATAAAATCTTCAGAAAATCATGAATCAAAATTTTCACAAGTGACCAACAAAAGGGAGAAAGTGCCATTTCAAACAATTGAATATGATTACAAAATCAAAAGCAGTACACGCCAAAAATATGATTACGAAAACAAAGCTAATAGATACCACAAAGACATGCCGTTAATTCTGTGCTAGATACTCTACGACTAATACCTCAATAGATTGGCAAGCCGGGAAGCCATTGTCTTTTGCCCCTCAACTTCTCTTCTTTCTTCACAAGTTTATCCTTTTTCCATTTCATTTTTTAAGCCAGCCTGAACTATTTTATTTCCTTTTAAATCACAAGGTTGCGTGCGTTACAAGAGGGCATTACATCAAGAGAAGGTTTTATGGTGGCTCAAAGGAGATGCACCAATTTTTGAGAGTCTGAACTACGAGGACAGAGTTACATATGTCCGCCCAAAGGTGCACGCCTTCGATACAGCGAGCGCGGACAAGTGCAAGAGGCTCATCGATCCTGTGGAAAATCTTTGCATGGCGGCGCTTCCAGATATTCCACGCAATCGCGGTGCAGACGGTAGATTCCGCATAGATGCCACTTCGGCAGTTCCACAGCTCTTGTAATGAAGTGATGGAGCTTGAGCAGTGGGGGTAGAAGGACACCCAAACCTCGTGGGCTTTGGAGCATCCGACCAGGAGGTGGTCGACATCCTCGACTTTAGAGCAGATTGGGCAGTCCGCAGGTCCCAAGACCATGGCGAAATCTTCAGTCGTTTGTCGACAGGCGGTGCCGTCGCACCAGACAGTTGAAAATCCTGCAATTTATAGGAGCAGCATTTCGCCAAACCTAGACGGCATGGCATGGTCATCAGTTGGAACAAGCCTAAAATAATTGGTATAGAGATCTTTGTTTATATATGGTTTTTGCGAGAAACGGCAAACACGAACATCTGCTTCCGAGGGGGCAAGGGAGATGAACTGAAGGTCCGCTAAGAGAGAGGCGAGGTCGGAGGAAGCCATGGAGGAGAGGCGTGGAGCAAGAGAAAGCGAAACCCCATCGAGGAGGACGGCGGCAACCTGGGCACCAGGCCTGGTTGTATGGAAGAACGGGGAAGGGTAGCGGTCGCAAAGGGGGGTTCCGCCCAACCAACGGTCCATCCAGAAGGCGGTGTGACAGCCATTTCCCAAAGTGACAGTGGAGTTGGAGCGGAAGGAGGTTAGAGCAGCAATGATGGCCTTCCACATCGGCGAATCGAGAACATGGCTGTCCCCTAGGTCCCGTCTGTCCGACCACCCCTATTAGCGGTGAAACCAGAGGTTCCAGGGGGCGTCCCAGGGCGAGTGAAGTTTGGACAGGAATTTAGAGAGGAGAGCGGAGTTTTGATATGAGAGGCAAAGGACGCCAAGCCCACCTAGATGTTTTGGCTTGCAAACATCAGTCCAAGCCACTTTGTAGTGCCCGCCGGAGCAGGACTCCTCGCCAGTCCAGACGAAAGCCCGACGTCGTTTGTCGATGGCCTTGAGAGCCCCACCCGGAAGAAGGCCGGCGCTCATAGCATGGGCGAACTTTGAAGTGATGACGGAGTTGACGAGAATAAGGCAGCCTCCGATGAGGAGGGATCGGCCTCTCCATCCTGAGAGTTGCAAGTCACATTTCGCAATGATGGGGTGGAGGTCGGAGAGGCGAAGTTTGTAAAGGGACAGGGGGAGGCCAAGGCAGGTTTGGGGGAAGGAGGAGACCGTGCACCCGAAGGAGGTGGCCATGGCGGCAGCAACAGGAGGGTTGGTTTTATGGAACAAATGTGCTCTTATGATAGTTTGTCAATCAAGTGAACGTTTTTCTTGCACATTTCTATAGTCCGTTTCAAATCTACGTTTATTAGTTTTCATAAGCGATACCCGCCGCAACGCGCGGGGTATCATTCTAGTTCTTTCTAAGGCTGAGGTTGTCAAAAATATCTCTGAAGACACAACTAAGGAGAATACTACTGCCAGTGTATGTAAAGTATCCGACAATATTATTGATTCTCAAATATGTAACACTCAACTAACTGTACTGATAAGTGTAATAATATTTGTTGCTTGTCTTTTCAATGGAGCAGCTGGAGACCTCCCTACCTGTCCGTCTCAAGAAAAAAAAGTAAATTACTTATTTAACTGACACATAGCGGGTGTAGATCTAATGTTGTACAGTTGGTATTACGATTTATTTCTAATGTTGGTCTACTTAGTTGAAGTTATTTCTCTACTCCCTTTAGATATATAGCAATGAAAAGAAAACCTAACCTAAACCCTTTTGTTCTTTTACCGGTTTTCTTCTTCTTGGGTTGGGTAAGATTCCTTACCCGCTGCTGGAGTGCCTCAGCAACCGACACCCAAGGCGCCACAGCAAGTATGGACTGCCATGGTCGGAGCGCGTCATCACGATGGTAGATAGACAAATGCCTATTCCAGTTGTTGCTCGTCGCGGCGTGCCGTTGGTGCCAACACATTGTGATTCTCCACCTCTCCTTCATGTTGTTATCTTGTGGCATCTAGTTGTTGCAATGGCCTTGCTCATCTTTTCACGGTTGCTTTGTCGAGGCTTTGGGACTTGTTAGGGAGCTTGACTTGAAAGAAATTTAATTGACATCCTAGGTACATGTTATTGATGGCATCCATTAGGCTCCAATTGATTTAAAAGTGTAAATTTCTCTCAGATTGATATTAAGGGAGTTTCGGCATTAGGAGGTACTACTGCCAGTGTATTAACCTTTAGGTAGATTATGTTTTTGGTTATACCTTATCATTTATTAACTTTCATTTCATACCCGTCTATGCAAATATATGGTAATACTCTTGATTCTCAAGTATGTTATGTTAACACTCAACTAACTGAACTCATAAGTGCTATGATGTTTACTGCTTATCTTTTTAACGAAACGCCCGAAGGCCTACAATCCTCATGAAAAAAATGTAAATTGCTTATTTTTTGAAACATAGAGGGTGTATATAAGATTGAGTACTTTTGGAATTATGATTTATTTGTCAATGTTGATCTATTTAGTTGAAGTTAGTCCTCTGCTCCCTTTAGATATATATAGCATTGAAAAGAACAGTTCACCTAAACCTTTTGTTCTTTTGCAGGTTTTCTTCTTCTTGGACTGGGAGAAATACGTGCTGGGTTGTGTCAAACTATTCGCCATTTCTCAAAATTACCCTTTGCATGTGTATAAGTGTTGCACCCTTTCTCTTGGGATTGGTACTCCATCAGGTTACATATAGCATTGAAAAGAACAGTTCACCTAAACCTTTTGTTCTTTTGCAGGTTTTCTTCTTCTTGGACTGGGAGAAATACGTGCTGGATTGTGTCAAACTATTCGCCATTTCTCAAAATTACCCTTTGCATGTGTATAAGTATTTGGGATTGGTACTGCATCAGGTTACATATCCCTTTGGACAAGACGATTCTATTCCATGCTTGATCCAACCTACGCAAAAGACCATGGTATCAGCCAACACAGCATGATCTTCCTTTATGTTTGATTTCCACATCCTTCGTTTCCTCTTCCCATCCTCTATTTCCGCTTTAAGCCCCTGTGAGATGCCACAGTTACGTGCTTGTTTAGATGTTTATTATTTCTAGTCATTTGCTTTGCCGGGATATATTTGCATGTTTAGATGGTTGGTGGCTTATAGGCACACGAGATAAAAGAGCTCCAGAAATCAATTGGTTGGTGGCTTATGTCATGCTGCGTGAAAGAAGCAGCGGCAGTAGGCACTCTATGCGTGAAAGAGGTGGCGGGACGTCAGCTGCCACGTCATGAGACTCTAACCACCATGCCACGAGGTTTCCCCATTCTTTTGATTTTTCACCGGGGGGGGGGGGGGGGGGGGGGGGGGGTGGCAGGGACAAAGTCCCACCTGAATTTCCAGGTTTCCCCATTCTGAATGCGTGCAGCGACATTGGAGGGTGTGGTCTGTGGAGTCAGTCCTTCCAACGTCACCCAGGTTTCCCTAATCTGAATGCACAACAAGTGTTCATTTTGATAATCAGTCTTGGTCGAAGTGGCTAAGCCCATGCCGTCTATATCAACTCTTGGGTTAATTGATGTGCGCGGTGGTTGTGCAATTTCAGTATTACCTGCATTGGCTGCAGACTTTATACACACGGTGTCTGAATCCACTGCCATTAGTCTTACGTTGTTCGTATATACGGAGTATGTCCTACTTCTGACTTTACATTCACTCCGTGCAGAACAATTTCTCTCAAGATCGAGATGATGGAGGAGGAGGAGGAGAAGAAGACCTTGCAAGGCAAGTCTTGCTTCCTTGTAATTTTCATCCTCCTGTTCTTGAGTTCATTCTGCAAATCCGATGACCACCTCACACGCGCAAAGCCGCTCTCTTCCCGCGACACGCTCATCTCCAAGGGCGGGGACTTCGCTCTTGGTTTCTTCTCCCCGAACAGCTCCAACAACGCGACTTTATACCTTGGCATATGGTACCACAACATCCCCGGCCGCACCGTCGTATGGACTGCCAACCGCGACAGCCCAATCGCTGCCGCTTCATCCCCCAGCATGCTCGCCATCACCGACAGTTCTGACCTCGTCTTGTCTGACTCCCAAGGCCACATTCCTTGGATGGTGAAGAGCAACACCACTGGTATAGGAGTTTCTGCACTGCTGCTCGACACGGGTAACCTGGTCCTCCAGTTCCCAAATGGCACAATCATATGGCAAAGTTTTGATCATCCGACGGACACCATCCTCCCAGGCATGAGAATCATCCTGAGTGAGAATGCCCGTGTCGTTGGGCGCCTCGTTGCTTGGAAGAGCGCCATTGACCCATCGACTGGAGACTTCTCTATGAGCCTTGACCCCAGCGCAAGCCTTCAGTTTGTCATTTGGCATGGGCCTATGCCCTACACCCGCCTCAGTCCGTTTAGTGGTGATTCGGTCTCTGGTGGCATATACAAGAACACAATCGTCTATGAAGCGGTTGTCGGCACAGGGGATGGGGATGGGTTCTATTATGAATTTTCCGTGTCTGCTGGCTCACCGTATGCACGCCTTACGCTTGACTACACGGGCGTGTTGAGGATTCTTTCCTGGAACAACCTCTCATCATGGACAACCGTCGACGAGCACCCCACTAGTAGCTGCGAGCTCTATGCTTCATGTGGCCCGTTCGGCTATTGCGACACGAGGGGTGTCGCGACATGCCGCTGTCTCGATGGGTTTGAGCCCGTTGGTCTTAACTTTTCAAGCGGATGTCGAAGAACAGAGACTTTGGGATGCAGGAAGGAAAGTCATTTTGTGACCTTCTCTAGGATGAAGGTTCCGGACAAATCTATACATGTTCTAAACAGAAGCTTCGAAGAGTGCATGAAAGAGTGCGCCAATTGCTCATGTAAGGCATACGCTTACACTTACTTGAGCAGTAATGGTGCTATAGCCGACCAGTCAAGGTGCTTGGTTTGGACAAAGGAGCTCATCGATATGGGGAGGTACATCAGCGATGGGGATAACTTATACGTTCGGCTTGCCAATTCTCCTGGTATGCGCCACTCGATTTGTCTATTGTAATTAACCTTATGATATCACAGTGCTAAATGTGTCATGTAACTTTATTAAGGGATTTTCAGACTTAAATAGTTTGCACAACATTTAAACTGACACATCCACTAAAATGAACTGAACAGTGTAGCCAATCAACATTTTATCGCCAATACTTTTTTGCAGCTAACTTTGTTGGTATATAAAGAAATCATTCAACTTGTAACTGTTTCTACGAGGGTATTACAATGTTAACTTCAATTTACCATAGGCATAGCAGTAACTCTGGAGGGTATTATTGGTAGCACGGTTGTTTGGTCCGACTAGTCATGTTTGCTATTGTGTGCAAGTAATTTTATGTTCTTACAAGTAATGCTTGATGCAATAAATTATATTTATTTTAAAAATGGGATGTGCTAAGTTGTTACAGGGAATATTTTGCAGTGAAAAAGAATAGCAAATTGGTGAAGATTGCACTCCCGACCGTAGCATGCCTATTGATACTCACATGCATAGCCCTTGTCAGTATATGGAAGTACATAGGTAGAATAAACAAGTTCCCCTATTATTAAAATTCAACTTCATTGTCTAAGTGTCAATAACAAAGTATTAAGTTTTAGCAGGAAAACAACGAAAGAAAGTCCAGGAGAGAGTGATGCCAATGTCCCTTAGTTCTTCCAGCGGAACTGTAGGAGAAAATATAGAGTTACCATTTGTGAGCTTCGAAGATATTGCCGCTGCAACGTATAATTTCTCCGACTCGAAACAAATTGGTAGGGGTGGTTTTGGCAAAGTTTACAAGGTAATAAAAAGTTTTATGTCCAGAGTTTCAGTATCACATAACTCATTTTTTAAGGATAATTATGTTTGTGCAAAACAATTGCAATCATTGTTTTACAGTTCAGGATGATATATACAATCATGTAGGGAATGTTGGACGGAGTCAACGAAGTTGCTATAAAAAGGCTTAGTAAGGATTCCGAGCAGGGAACAGGGGAGTTTAAAAATGAAATACTTCTAATTGCTAAATTGCAGCATAGGAACCTAGTTCGACTTCTTGGTTACTGCATTCATGGAGATGAGAGATTACTTATCTATGAATACTTACCAAACAAAAGCTTGGACGCCTACATTTCTGGTATGCTCAGGCTTTTTTATGAATATTACAAGTTTCTTATTAACCAAAAAGATGTCACCGATGACTAATGTATACTCTATTTACTATTCATCTTTGGAGATGCTACAAAGCAATATTTGCTAGATTGGCCCACGTGCTTCAACATAATTAAAGGGGTGGCGAGAGGGCTTCTTTACCTCCACCAAGATTCAAGATTAACTATAATTCACAGAGATCTGAAAGCAAGCAACATCTTGCTGGATTCAGAAATGACTCCAAAAATATCTGATTTCGGTATGGCAAGGATCTTCAGCGGAAATCAATGGCAAGCAAACACTACCCGAGTTGTCGGGACGTAGTAAGTAATTAACTTCAACAACCACCTACTAATCTTATAGTTTATATTATTTCGTCTAACTCCAATTCTGCTTTTTTTTGCTGAACTATTTTGATAGTGGTTACATGTCACCTGAATATGTGATGGGAGGTGTCTTTTCCGTAAAATCGGACACCTATAGCTTCGGTGTTGTTATCTTGGAGATCATAAGTGGCTTGAAGATCACATCACCGCAACTTATTAGGAACTTTGTCAGTCTTACAACTTATGTAAGTTCGGAGAAATGCACAAAATTTCAATAGCTCAAATAAAACACAGTAACTTGATCGTAAGTTGATCTTATTGGTTTAGGCATGGAGATTGTGGCAAGATGGAAAAGCAACAGAACTAGTGCACTCTTCGGTTATTGAGAGCTCTCCACTTCATGAAGTTATACGGTGCATTCACGTTGGCCTACTATGTGTTCAAGATCACCCAGATGATAGGCCTCTTATGTCATCAGTCATTTTTATGTTAGAGAATGAGAGTGCATTGCTCCCTGCACCAAAGCAGCCTGCATATTTTGCTCTGCAGAATTGGGAAACTCGAGAACCAAGGGAGAACATGGAAAATTCTGCCAATGCAGTGAGCATCACAACATTAGAGGGTCGTTAGATGTTCAAGGTCTAATTTTAGTATATATGCAAGTTTCACATTGGTAGTCATATGCTTTATGATGATCTATTATTTGTGCAATGTCCACTTGTAGTAGGTTGTTGTGCTGTATGGGAAAGGCTGCGAATTCATAACTAATTTGTGAATACTATGTTTTCCGCTATGAATTGATAACTAATTTGCAAATACTCTGGTTTTAACAATGATTTTCTTGCTCTATATGCTCATGCTGTTATCTTTAGTTGCTAACATGCCCAAAATAAAGACTCTTGTATACAACACTCGGCCTTTGGGAATTTTAGAAATTATGGAAATAAAAATTGGGCTGGGCCATTTAGGCCAAAATTCCAACAGCACCTGCCCACTTCAGATAGATTTGGGAATCTTTATCTATTCCAAAGCACAAGTTCCATTTCTGGTTACTTCTTTATGATGGATTAAACTAGGAAGTGTCGCGTGGCGGCACGCCGCATTCATTGCATTGCTACGTGCCATAGTTTCGTACAACGTCTTATCAGTGGAAGGAAGATAAACTTTATGTATATATATGTTCAATACATAGTGCTAATTAAAGTTACACTAATACACTGCTAAATATAAAGTTTGCATAGTAAATATATGTTGCTGAGTGAGATTCAACCAACTTGGTTCGCTGTCTCATTCGGCTTCTAATAATAAAGATTGATATTTATTCATGTATGAAATATGGAAATATTACGCCGCGGCCTTGATGAGAAATTGATAAAATAAAATGTGGTATGGTTTGTACCACATCATATCAAAGCATGTGACTACAAATTGAGTAGTGGTTCACGGTTTCTTATGGATATGGTTGGTAGTAGATTATGAAAAGACAATATCCCTTTCTTCTTAGGGATAAGATATCTAATATTGTAGCTGCTAAGAAATCTTGGCACCATGACTATTATCCTTTACACAATTAATATACTCCATTAGGATGGGAAATAAATCGAAACACCCTAATATTAAGATAAATCAGAGTATAGCCTTAAGTTTAATGAGAGTTAAAATAAGAACATGCTAGATCTAGTCATGGAGAAGTGACATGGTCACACCCAAATCCTCGGTAGCATGGTATTCTCTTTATCTCTAATGAGGTAACAAAGTAAGGTAAATACCCAAGTGGATCACGAGATTTCAGTTGTCAGCTTCCCGTACTAGCCACCCGTCGTTACTCCATCTAATGTATACGTTCCCCCTCACATGCTCTCATGAACATGCTTGATCAAACAAGTAAACAAGAACGGGGTACATAATATGCATCTACTTTCATAACTGAAACAAAAATATTGCAATCTCACAAATATTAACTCATAAAAAGATCCAGCACAAAGGATAATACAACGGTGACCGTAATCATGTTCAGCAGCTCATACGGTGATAATTAGTGAAGAACAAGAGAGAAGAGATACATAAGCTACTTCCACAAACCCATAGTCAAGTGGTGGACTACTCCCTCTTCATCATGGTGACGATGGAGGAGTCGTTGAAGAAGATGGAGACCACGCCGGAGTTTCCCCCCTCCAATCTGCAGCTCCAGCTCTCTGTTTCGTGGTTTTGTTTTTCTGCAGCGCTCCCTTCCGAAAGCTTGTCAAGTGGAAGGCACGGAGACGAAGATCGACGGTATCGGAGCCACGAAGGCCAAAACAGGGGGGGCCCATGCGGCCAAGGAATCTGGTCGCATGGGCCCACCTATTTTGGTGCATGGACTTCCTTTCGTGCGCTTCCTTGGCTCCTACTCCTTCTTCATTCCAAAAACTGGTCCCCGTGAAATTTTAGGTCATTTGGACGTCGTTTGAGTCCCTCAAAGGTAAAAATATAGAAAAATAGGGTTTCTCACTATGCAGGGTTAATTCCAGAAAACTAGGAAAACAGCGAAATATTCCCATGAATCAATATAAAACATTAATATAACCCTTATATGATGCAAATGTAATGGAATAACAAGTAATATAATATAAAGTTCATTTATGTATTTTATATACATCGGGACCTATCCCGTTTCCGTAGTCAGCGTAGGCCAAATTACTGTCGACGCAGGGCCTAAGCTGTCGGCATAGTTTTCCCCCCAAAAAAATATTCTAAAATTTCCAATTAGCAACACACTTAACCTCTAATTGCACGCTTAATCACTGGTCAAAGTACTCACTCTTGGTCAAACTTTCCATTCGATCACACATCCTTATATTGCTACAGCCTAAACACGCTTGACTTTTGAGTTCGTTCCAAATTAGTTTCTAAGTAAGAAGTTATGATTTTATTTGTATTTGTTTATTGTATTATACCTTTATATATTCTAGATATATAGAATAGACTAATCTCGATTTGTCAAGTGTCCTAGTCCTATTGGGATCTATTTTTATTCGGCTCAATCTTTTTTTTCTTTTTAACTGCAATCAATTAGAAGAATAAAGAAGAATTGCTGCATTTCATAACTTATTTTTTCTCTTTTTATTTTGTTTATTTTTTATTTAGACCTTCTTTCTATTTAAATTTATCTAGTTATCGATAGTATCTACCGGCTCAAACTCGAATTTGATCGCCTTCCATACTTCACAAGCTGTGGCTAGTTCAGGACTCCATTTACAAGCTGCTCGGATACTGACATTAGTATCCTATCAATCATATTAACTTATGGGTCATGATGTTACACTTATTTATTGTTTGAATATTTAAAATATTTAAATAAATAACAATGATTATGTAATAATAATCTTTAAATAAATAACATAAAATGATTATGGAATATTTCACTTTAAATAAATAACATAAAATGATTATGGAATAATTCATATATTTAAATACGTAAATCGGAATTTGACTAATAAATGTCTAAATTGATTAGAGAGTAAGAAAATTCCTAATATTTTCGTATTTTCCATCAAATATGGAATATTTTTTGTGTAAATTAGATGGGTGTCATTCTGCACCATGTTTTTGTACATTCTTTATAAAAAAGTCATCTTTTGGAAAATGTTATTTTTAAAAATAATTTGGAAACTTGGTTTGGCAACGTCGTTTCCCATACCACCACGACACACTTATATGCCAAATATGAGCATTTTATCACAAACTATGGCACGGTATGGACAAATCTCGATCTTAATACATACTCTTCAACATACTTAATCGGAATACCTGATAGACATATTTTCGATCACCCAGTTACAGTGTGACCATGGCAACGGTGGTATTCACGGGCAACAGCACAACTGAATCTAAGTATGTTGAATTTCTGCGTAGGAGATCTATTGGCCCGTACTGTGATCAGCAGCAGCCCAACTCTCCCTCGGAAAAAACAGCAGCCCAGCTCTAACATAATCCGCTGTTAGGAGATAGAAAATCAGGATAGCCAAAGAAGATCATCCATAATGCTGTAACAAAAACGGGCGAGCCACAAAAGAGACGTGTCCAAATAATCGCAATACCTGTGATGATATGAGGGGGTTTAGAGGCTACCAACTGCGTTAAGTGAATGTTGTTTTATCGCTGGAATATTAGTAGCATGTGTTTATAGACAGTTAAAGATTCACACAATCAAGAAGTTCGAATGTGATCACCAAGATTCACTGTATCCTAGCCAGCGATTCAAAACAAAATAGTTCAATACAAGTTCCTTTGTCACTCTTCAGACAAGGGACCGATCAATCAAGCCGCACCACAAGTTTGGCCCATCAGAGAAGAATGCACAAGTGTATGCTATGCCTAAGCCTAACCCTACTGCATTAGTATATGTCCAACTCCAGACTCAGAAACGTCCTCATTCACAGGCAGCAGTCAAACTCAGTTTCAGCACAGCAGAATCTATTGACTTGAACTCTGATCAGCGGGATGTTCTCTCTGGGAAGAAGCCTGTTGACTTGAACTCGAAGTAGGAGGAGCGCGTGGGTAGAGGATGTCATAGTGATTGCCCGTGTACAGCAAGGTCACACTCACAGCTCCAGGACCTTCGTACATATCTTGAGCACCTGCTGCACTACGGAGTTGCTCCACTCTAAGGGGTACCTCAAGCGCTGTGCCCAAGGCCACCATCATGATATGGTCCGTAAACTCTCGAGATGGAATTACGTGCTGAAAGCACCACTGTTTGTAGAGAAAGCAATGGGTCAGGCAAGATGAGTGATTGTGTACCTAAGAATGGATGCATTCGAAATTCAGCACGAGGAAATGTAAGGGAAGAGATGCTGGTACTCACATCTTTCAGAGTGTAATTTACGTTGAGCCCAGAAATGTTCTCTTCATACTCGTCCTCGTGTGAGCATATGTGGATAGCTACTACGAATCTGAGGAAAACAAGAACTGAGAAACAAAATTTGTCAGAAACAGGAATTATGATGAACTGAAGGAAAAATAAGTTTAAGGCTATTCTGCTCACTGTGTTCCGTTGTCTTGTACTTGCTGAAGAACTCAAGAAGTTTCTCTTCGCGGTAGCTGAAAAAGGAAGGTATTATGTCAGTGAGATGGAACGCTTCAGGGCATGATACCTTTGATGGAATTGCAGAAAACCAAGCGAATCCAAAACCTTTCAGTTGATGGTCTGCTGTTCCACCTGCCTTGTCTCTTCCATCCCATTACTTTCTTTGTCAGCTTCTTAAATGCCTGAAAGAATCAGTGACTCAATAGTTCACATCTGATAATCATTACATATCATAGGTCACAACAATAAGTTACAGAATATTGAATTGATAGCAAGATATGAAAGAACAAACAACAACGCGTCTGAAATGCTTCAGTCATTAAGCACATACTGTAGAAGAGTAGTTGGTAACAGAACACCATAAGAAGCAGCATGTGCACATCGTTTGTGTTCAAACGAAACAAGCATACAATTATATTCTTCCAAGTTATATTGTCTCGTTGTTCCTTTGCAAGTAGGTTTCTCCTAAGGTTCATTGTTGTTAGAATTGGGTTGTTAGCTTTATAGTAAACTTCGAATTTGAGTTTATGCCAACAGTGTGTAAACTGTGATTCCATGCCACTACTGTTAAGCAGTTGTGCATATCCTGCAAATGACAAAACAAAGATAGTGAGACGCCAGATCCAGCCTGAAGTTACTGGAACCTGAAGAGAATCATCCCTTACAAGCCTGTTTATCTTAGAAAAAAATGTAGCAGGTGAGAACTTACTTTGTAGCTCCTCGAAAACTTAGAGTTCCATCCAAGATTTGTATGTTGCGTAGACAATCCTTTAACGGTATCAAGGAGACGGTATTCCTCATGTGTGTCTTGCCTATCAAGAACTTGCTCCTGTTGGGCATTCACATAAAGAGATTGAATTAAATAACTAAAGATACATCATGTGCTAAGGAAAAGAGAGGAGGACAATTACAAGGTAGGAAAATATGAAGCTCCTGTAGAAACACTCCCCATCTCCAAGCACCCGTCTGAATCTCGAGTAAGCATCAAGATTCACATGAATAGGCCTATCTTCGGGAATGCGATAACATCTACGGAGTTCGGTGATAGGACGTGTCTGCAACAAACACACAAATACGGGAATTCAAATTACACTGAGTAGAACATGGAAACCACATATTTGAAATGTGATTGATATTTTGTTTAATCGCCAATTTTTAGGTTTCAGTTTGCACTAAAAATGTATGAGACCATTAACATGTACAATTCTATCATTGATACTGATTGGATCAATAAGAAAAGACAAAAATATCATAACGTCTGATAAACTCAGGAACACTACAGAGACATTCAGGTTCTATCAGATTATCATCACAAGAGTTAACATAAAATATAGTATTTCATAAAAGAGAACATCATCCCTAACAGTTGATTGTACATGACCATGAACCACAGTATCATGTGATCTAGGATTTTTTTTTCCTGATATTTCATGAACTTCTGCTTTGAACATTATAAAAGGCAAAACGGAACCAAACCTGGCGACCCACATGTTCCGAATATATCCATTCTTCTTCATCAAAAATCTATTCGACAAGAAAACGGGTTAAAATTCAGATATCCTGGCAGACTTAAATTATTACAGAATTAAACTGAAGTTCAAACATTTCAAAAAAAAAGAGAAACAAGGAAATCAGAAATGAATGGAATTAATAAACAACAATGTAATAGCAAAACCACAAAAATTGTGCGTCCAGAATAAATTTGCTTTTGCTAACTTTTTTTATGAGTTATAGTTGAGGCTTCTGAAGCTAGTTCCAGGTACCAATCAACCATATAGTGAACTTCTCCACGAAAACTGCAAATTAGGTGGTCAGCAGTTTTGTATGTAAATGCCCAATAGTTTACAGAAACTATGTCCAGTTGTACAATCTCGAACAAATATCCAGATTAAATTTTCTGATAGCAACATTTGTTAGAAAGAAAGATCATATTTGATTTTAAGCTCTGTTTCGAAATTTCGGAAGTAATTAGGAAATGACCTCATGATTTCCCCACATCTTGCAGACTTGAAAAAACCACAACAAGATAGCCGTTTGTTTCAAATACCATACCAGACAAGCAACAAGAAAGTCCGTGCTCATATTTGATTTTAAGCTCTGTTTACAGAAACTATGTCCAGTTGTACAATCTCGAACAAATATCCAGATTAAATTTTCTGATAGCAACATTTGTTAGAAAGAAAGATCATATTTGATTTTAAGCTCTGTTTCGAAATTTCGGAAGTAATTAGGAAATGACCTCATGATTTCCCCACATCTTGCAGACTTGAAAAAACCACAACAAGATAGCCGTTTGTTTCAAATACCATACCAGACAAGCAACAAGAAAGTCCGTGCTCTTGGCAAAATAAAAAAAAATCCAAAGTATTCCTAACGTTTGTCTAAGATTTCTCCTCTACTATAGGATGCCACATCGTCATTCTCTACCAAAGATTTTCTTGCCTTGATTAAAACAACTGGCCACGAAATCAAACATGAAGAAACAGGTATCAAGAACACCATGCATAATCCCGACTCCACATTCCATACACAAACAACAATGCTCGGTACAACTCTTGGCCAAAGATTCCGCTTCTGCTACTCTAGATCATCCTCACGAGATTCCGACGATTCACATCCAGAACAATAAGCAGATTGGCACACAAACGCATGCACAGGCGAGCGAGCAAGCAAGAGAGGGACCAGATTCAGGACGTATACCTTCATCTTGCGTGTGACATAGCTCTTGAACCTGCTCCAGGGTGCCGATTTCGTCACCTGCTCGAGAGCAGAGAAACCAAGAAAAACACTCAAGAACGATCGGGAGCACTCCAAGAAACACAACAAAATACGTCGCGAACACGAGACACGCGGCATCACCTGTCCCTCGGCCTCGGCCTCCTCGTCGAACATGCGCTGCGCCTGCTTGATGGCCCTCAGGTTCCGTACCAACTCGTCGAACACTTGCTTGGAGTCTCCCATTGAGCAGGCGCTGTCGTAGGAGGAGGTGGAGGAGGACGGGCTGCTTCTTGAACGCGAAGGCCCCGGAGAAGGAGGGACGGCGGTGCCCTTGCCCTTCCGGTCGGCCACCGCCGCGGCGGAGCTCGACCCATCGGTGCCGCGGCCGCGGCGGGCGCCGCCGCCTACGGCCCACCTACGGACGCGTTCTTGGGTTCGGTGGACGGGCCCTGCGGAGCGAGGTGGCGGCGAGGAGGCGGCGGCGCCGCCGGAGGAGGGGTCCTCGCGTGGCTGCTGCTGCTGGCCACGGACCGGTTGTGGGATGCGGTCGTCCGGGTCGATTCGTGAACCGGATTCCATCGCGGCGGGAGGGCTCGTATGGCAATTCCGAGAAGGTGAGGGCGTGGAGAAGAAAGTGTGAAGGCTGCGGCTAGTAATTGCAGGAAAGCTTGGCGGTTATTTATAATGGGTCAGTTGCTACTTGCTAGCCATAGCCGGAGAGCACCATTTAATTAATATAAATATTAAAATAAGTAATAGATATTTGTATAATGCAAAATGTTCGAAAGAAACACTAAACAAAAACCCGAAAGCACTAGTGTTATAATTGACCTATTATGAGAAGTGGTATGTGTTCTCCCCGAAGTTTTTTCTGCATGGATTTTAAAGTGTACGGATGGCTGTGATTAGTGGCGGGGATTAGGGGTGCTACTTCCACCTAGTTAATACTCGCCTCTAAATCCCATGTGAATCTAATCTCAGCCGTCGGTGCATTTTAAAATTTATGCAAAAAAGGGAAAGCACAGGAGCAAAAATAAAAGCAACTTCAAAGTTTATTCTAACATTCCTAGCATTGCTTAAACGAACATTTTATTGGGGGTAAAATGAGTTAAATGAGCCCAATCATGTACCCACAAATTACCTCACTCACAACCCTTCTAAGTATACCCTTAGTAACTATCGGAAAAATACAGTACTCCATATGTTTCACGATATAAGATGTTTTAGGTATAAAACATATTGTTCAGGTACGGACTAAAATGGAGTAACTCCCTCCGTTCCACCAACTGACCTAGGATTGCTTCACGTCAGGAATAGGTTAAGTTTTTTATTGTACTCTATCTACATGGTAACACTAAGAAATCACATCGGAAAATACCTTACGGATTTGCTGCGTTGCAGCTTTGCACTTCAGGTAGACAATGCTTGTTTTTTAGGGGGTAAAATACGTGCAATGTTAGTTAATTACAAGTCTACATTATTTTTTATCAAACCAAATTGCTAGTCTACATTATTTTTCTCATACACAATTATTTATATATTGCAATATTAAAAAAAAACTTTATAACTTAAAAAACCAGACGGTGAACCGGTGAACCAGTGGTTCGACCGGTAAAAACTTAAATCGACAACCAGTAAGGTTTTTAAACCTATGCTTCCGGTGCATCATCAACGTTGGGGATTTTGAACCAGTTTAGTTATCTGAGAAATGCTGAATGGCTTAAAATTCAAATATACAATACCCTAACTTTTTTTTCCTTACATTTTCATTAGCGGCCATTACATACAGTTTGAGTAGTGCATTAGTTCTCTGGCACAGAACTGTAGTACTCCGTACTTCTGTTGATCGGGAAGGTACTTCTAGTTTCCATTTCCGGTCTTTTTTGTTCAAGAAACAGTTGATTCAACTTGTCAGGTACCTGCTGCAAGTTCCATCTTCCATCCAAAATCTGACACGAGCTCTCTAAAACTGCTGATACGTCCAGTCACTTCTCTTTCTCCATTCTGAACTTCTTATTCTCTAGTGCAAAGTCTGCAACTCATTCTGTATGTTCGACAGACTGGGCCAGAATTTACTCAAGTCTGAACAAGTCACCTGCCAACACAAATTTCGTTTTTCAACAGAAGAAGCTAAATGCAGCACATCACATAACAGGAGGGTGGTGGATAAAGATAAACAGCATCAGCTTTTCTTCACATGAATTCCGATGCGAATCCGCTATAATAACAAAACCAAAAAAAACATCAGAAGGAAGTAGCAAGAGTTTCTACAACTCCATCAACAACAGACGTCTCTGGTAAGTATCTGCAAATAAACCTGACCACCTCGAACCCAACCAAGGTATCCATGTCCCTCTCCCCTACTAACCATTACAAAAATTGGTTCCACCAAGAAAATCTACAGCTCGTCGTGCTCCTCGTCGTCAAGGCCGCCGTCGGCTCCCTCACCTCCTGGGGCGCCGCCGGACCTCTGGTACACAGCGGACACGATAGGGTTGCAGACGGCCTCCACCTCCTTGAGCTTTTCGTCGTAGTCCTCCTTCTCGGCCGACTGGTTCTCATCCAGCCACTCCAGGGCCTCCTTGAGGGCCTCCTCCACCTTCTCCTTCTCCTCGCTCTCCAGCTTGTCAGCCAGCTTGTCCTTGTCGCCCACGGTGTTCTTCATGTTGTACACGTAGGTCTCAAGCTGGTTCCGGGCGTCGATGCGCTCCTTCACCTTCTTGTCCTCCTCTGCGAACTCCTCCGCCTCCTTGACCATCCGGTCAATCTCCTCCTGGCTCAGACGACCCTTCTCGTTGGTGATGGTGATCTTCTCAGACTTGCCGGTGCCCTTGTCCTCGGCCTTCACGTTCAGGATACCGTTGGCATCCACCTCAAAGGTGACCTCGATCTGAGGAGTGCCCCTGAAAGTTTAGTTCCAGACAATAACACACAATCAGTTTACATGCCATATTGCTTCAACATTAGATTCATTATCTCTGATTTAGATTATAACAAACCTAGGAGCTCCAGGAATGCCATTAAGGTCGAACTTGCCGAGAAGCCGGCAGTCCTTGGTCATGCTGCGCTCACCCTCGAAGACCTGCAGATATATGTGAGATTAGGTCCCAGCCAGCTGACACTGAAGAGTTTCAGAAAGGGAAGCAGGTTGCTCATTGTCTGTTACCTGGATAGAGACGGTGGTCTGCTGGTCCTGGTAGGTGGTGAAAACCTGTGACTTCTTGGTGGGGATGACAGTGTTCCTGGGGATCAGCTTGGTCATGACTCCACCGACAGTCTCGATACCGAGGGTGAGGGGAGCCACGTCCAGAAGGAGGATATCTGTATCACGATCAGATCAAAGTTGTGTAAGTAGGATGCTTCCAAGTTAGTAGCAGGAAAAGGAATAGGGTAGTAACTCATAAGAAGATTGGTTGTACCTTTGGTTTCATCACCGCCCTCGCCGCTCAAGATGCTTCCCTGGACCGCAGCACCAAAGGCAACAGCCTCATCAGGGTTCACACCCTTGCTTGGCTCCTTGCCGTCAAAGTAGTCCCTGAGAAGCTGCTGGACCTTGGGAATCCTGGTGCTACCACCGACAAGAACAATCTCGTGGATCTGGCTCTTCTCAAGGCCAGCATCATCCATGGCCTTCTTCACAGGTCCCATGGTCTTGCGGAACAGATCGTTGTTCAGCTCCTCGAACCTGGCACGGGTCAGTGGCTCCGAGAAATCAGTCCCGTCGAAGAGGGACTCGATCTCAACACGGACTTGGTGCTGGTTGCTGAGGGCTCTCTTGGCACGCTCAGCTTCCCTCCTCAGCTTTCCAAGAGCACGGTTGTCCTTGCTGATGTCCTTGCTGTACTTCTTCTTGATCAACTTGATGAAGTAGTCCATGATTCTGTGGTCAAAGTCCTCACCTGAAGAGATTATACCGTTCAGGTTCAGTTATATATGCACCGTCTCACAGCCCATGACATGACAAACAAAACATGCCTTAAATCATTTTAACTCATTGGTAAAGTAAGAGAACCAGTACGTCAACTGAAGGATTGTTGAGAGCTTGTTGTGCAACCAATGAATATATCACAAGACAGCAGTGTACTACTACAAAATATCTTTTGTGCAATTGCAACATGCGACATAAAAATCATTTGAACTTTATTTACAGAAATCTTAACAGAATAATCATGATTTTTAATCAACGCATACATAGCAGGTCACAGAATCTAACCAGCAGCATCGTATTCTCTATATGAATTTTTCAGTTGCTAGCTAATGGATTTCAGTCTGTAGCTAACGGTAGTATAGCAAAAATATAAACAAGTGAAAGACAGAAGATATTTTATACCTCCGAGATGGGTGTCACCGTTGGTGGCCAACACCTCAAACACACCGTTGTCAATGGTCAGGATGCTGACATCGAAAGTACCACCACCCAGGTCAAAGACAAGGATGTTCTTCTCGCTGCCCTTCTTGTCCAAACCATAGGCAATAGCAGCAGCAGTTGGCTCATTGATGATCCTAGCAACATTCAGGCCAGCAATAACACCAGCATCCTTGGTCGCCTGCCTCTGGGCATCATTGAAATAGGCTGAAAACAGGAACATAGAGAAGTGAGCAATGGCATTCATGCAGTTGATATTTCTTAGTCAGACAACTTAAATATGGTGCCATTACTAACCAGGAACAGTGACGACAGCGTCATTGATCTTCTTCCCAAGGTAGGCCTCAGCAGTCTCCTTCATCTTTCCAAGGATCATGGCACTGATTTCCTCAGGGCTGAAGACCTTGGTCTCTCCATCCTTGATCTTGACCTGGATGTAAGGCTTCCCCTCCCTGTTGACAATCTTGTAGGGCACAAGTTTCATGTCCTTCTGCACCTCCTTGTCCTCAAACCTGAAAATGAATTCCACAGGTCAGGCACAACAACACACACCAACAATCAGAACACCAAACAAGAGCCGATAATAAGCAGGGAAGCCTCGGTCTTACTTTCTCCCAATGAGACGCTTGACGTCAAAGATGGTCCGCTCAGGGTTGACAGCCGCCTGGTTCTTGGCAGCCTCACCAATGAGCCTCTCGCCATCAGTGAACCCAACCCACGAGGGGGTGATACGGTTACCCTGGTCATTGGCGATAATCTCGACATGACCATTCTTGTACACACCCACACACGAGTAGGTCGTGCCGAGATCGATACCGATCACGGTACCGAGCTTCTTGGCCTCCTCCTTGGCGGCACAGAGTGCAAACAGCGATCCTGCATAAAAAGAGAGATTAGCAACATTCCCCATCCAATAATCTGATCTCAGATAGTAGTATTAGAATGCAATACAGCTGCGTATCTGGAGCATACAATTCAGCTGATAGCAGTAAGATTCATTTCAGCCACCTTCGTGTACTGCTACTCTTTTTTTTAGTGGTAAGGCGCTAATTTTACTGCCACGGCTACACCAGGATCATCCAAATGTCTTACAACACAAAATCCTAGCTGGGAATAACATTACCATAGGGAATTGTGATCTGTGAGCCTATGCCAGCATCCCTATCAACACTAAAGCCAGATCGCAGCAGCAAATGCAACAGATATCAATTCAAATCCGACGCTCGCCGGAGCACTAGAACCCAAAGCATCCGTCCACCGCAAAACTAAACTAAACCACCGACCGACATCGGATCAACGCGGTCCTACAGGTAGGCACTGAAACCCCAGATCGCATGAACAGAATTACAGCTACGAGTGGGCGGCGATCCATCGGCTACGGCCCTTAAACACTAGTAAGATAAGATCCTTCGAACCATCCATCCATCGAGCGAGCGCCCAGCCCAGATCTGACGAGAGAGATGAAGAAAACGAAACTAGAGCGAGCGAGCGAGGAGCGGTGAGATCGAGATCGAGATCGCACCTGCGAGCAGGACGCCGAGCAGGAGCGCGGACCCGCGGACCCGATCCATCGCCGCCACGACGCGCAGCACTTACGTTCCTCTCCTCCTCCTTCCTCGCCTCTCTTCTCCCCGGCGTTGGTGGTGATCTCGTCGTCGTCTGCGGAAGTGGGTTTGAGTTTTAAGGAGCGGCGGTGTGTGTGAGAGATTTATATGCGAGATCTGGACGTAGCCTTCTTCCCCGTCGCGTTGGCCGGAACGTCATGTGTCCGAGGTGGGCGAATCGGGGGACGCCGCGTGGCGGGCCGGGCCAATCGCGGTGGACTCTGTGCTGGGGTCGCCGCGGCCGTCCGTGACGCCGATCGGACGGCTGGGATTGCGTCGCTCGACGCGGAGGGGTGGGATTGGCCTGGATCGTTCCGGTGGGTTCGGTGCCGGTCGGCAGCCACCTGGCTGGTGGGCCCGGGATCGGAGGTTCGAAGATGTGGTTGCGTAGACGGAAATGCATATTTTGTCTCGACGAATGTAGTGCACTACGTATCCTTGTATAGCAACTTGTATATTTATGTTCTCTGACTTATTATAGAAAATCAGCGATGATTAAGCACGCACTATACGGTAATAACTGTCGCTACCGGCGCCATCTACATCTTTAATGGAGAACCGAGGCTTAGCCCCGGATGGCTACCATGTGTTGATACCTGTGAAGGCTGACCGCACGAGTTCGAGCCCCAGCGCTCGCTGGCGGGTGCGTACTCACCGTTGCACTTCTGTGCGCTGAAAGCTTAATACAATACCGTCAAGGGCTAGTCCTGGCAGGTCTCATTTTTTTTTCTTCGTTAATGGAGGTGGTTCCGCCTGCAATAAGTGATGTTTCGGGCTTCGACTTTGGAAAATTAAGTTTGTCTAGGTATGGTTTTTCAGATATTGCTTCGCCTGATCAATCTTGTATTGTTTCTCATGATTGCCGCGAGAAGGTTTGTCCTCGCATTATTTATCCCGGCTACTACGTCTTCGACAATGGTGATTCGTTCTCTCGGCTCCAAACGACGTCGACAAAATGGTTCTGTTATTTGTCCCTGGAATATCAGTGGTGCTGCTCTTGTCGATATTGCTTTGATTAATTTAATTGTTGCGTGTACAAAGCCTTGGCATTGCGGCTCAAAATTATAAGGGGAAAACATTTGTTGGTATTCACAGGTCTGTGGTTTGGTGTATTCAGTATTGTTCTATGGCTGCTTTCAGAAAAGTACAAGATTGTATCATTGAAGAAGAAAGAGCTCGAAGATCTCATAGATTTGCTCGTCTCTTTTAGCATTGTTTTTATAATCAATGTAATTGTGTACTCTTTGTTGGTTTAATATATATGAAAAAAAACATATATATTTATGAGCTCATGAGCTATTCGGTGATTCGAACTCCGAATTTTTTTTTAGCTTTGCTCTTAGCTTAAATTATTTAGACACACTTTAGTCTGTAAATTCACTCATTTGACTCCCCACTTAGTTCATCTTAAACTTATATTATGGAAGGGAGGTAGTATTAAAAAAAACTAACAAGCAGAAGCGGCACCGGACAATCACTTGTGTGCTGAACCAGAGACCAAATCACATCTTCTTCATGTGCTCATTCGGAAGATTCATGTGGAGTCGCGTTGTATCCTGCAACTCCAATTGAAACCTCAACAACTTTGAGTCTTTAACAACGAAAGGCCTTATTATTACAAAATTATTTGACCTAGCTTTAGAACAAAATTATTACATGATTTATTCCTAAACATCCATGCCATGTCATATTTGAATGTGGAATGATCGATGCTAAATTCGCAACCCCAAATATTTGCACGGCATGCGCAAAGCTTAACCCGAAAATCTTAATATATGCATAGTTCCCAGTCTCCCACAACTCGTCTTCTTTATATCGTTATGTTTCATTTTCTCATTTTCTTTCGGATTGTAAAGTAGCATTTATTAGACTGGGGTTCAACATCAAATCTGCTGACTTGGTTTTCGCCGGCGATTCCTCCGCTCCCCTCCGTCTCCGGCGCTGTCGTGGCGTTGTGAGGCGGAGGGGTTGCGCTGGAGCTCGTCCGTGCGAGTAGTCTAGTTGTACAGAGTAGTTTAGGGCTTCCCGGTGGCGGCGGTGGGGTGGAGCTGGCGTCACGGGCGTGGAATAAAGTTGCTGCTGCTCGTCTTCTACCTCGGTCTCGTCCTCTGGGGCGGTGCTGGCGAGCTGGCGGCGTTGGGAGCTCGTCGATCTACGGATCGGGTGAGTTCTTGTTATCCCTGCGGGTGGCCGGCGAGGCGATGTCGTCGACCGCGTGCGTTGGGATCCCCTTCCTCCGGCCCTGTCGTCGTCGTGGCGCCGCCTCCTCCAGCGGCGCTGCAGGGCTTGTGAGGTGCTGGTGTGCGGGAGGCCGGCGGAGAAGTTTCAAGGTCGCGGCTGTGCGGGCTCGTGGTGTGCAGGTGGAAGATCTGGCCATCTCCGGTGAGGTGGTTTGGCGCTGGCCCCGGATCTGGAGCAGGTCGAGCTTGGGGAGGCCCCCCGGCCGATGTTGCTGCTTCGTCTTCAGATCCAGCTCCACGGAGCTGGTGGTTATTGCGGTTCTTCAACGCCTTCGGGCTAGGAGTTCTTCTGCTCCCTTGGTTGGGGCTCCTGGCGGCTGGTTTCTTCGGCGTCGTCGACGACGGAGAGGTTGCTCGCCTGGTGCCCTCGAGGATGGTGTTGGGTTGTGCCAGCTTCGATTTTCTTGTTTCTTCTCTGTTTTTTTCTTTGCTTGTATTTCGATCTGTATGCTGTTTCCTGCTTTTTAATACAAGTATGAAAAATCAAAAAAAAAAAAAAACATCAAATCTGCTACATGCCTACATCTGTTTTGTAATGGAAGTCTTTTTATAGTTGACTAATTGAGCTTGTTATAAAAAGGCTTACGTTGTGGAACAGTTTTTAACTTATTTTTACAAAATAATAACTGAGACTAACCACTTTCCAGGTCGAACTCAAGTTACTCACACCGATTAAACAAATAAGTACGAATAGATCACGCACTGCGAACACTCCCTCTCGTCTTTCATTCCGGTGTGGGCAGAAAAGTCCATTAGAACTTGGGTTTCCATTTCCAAAATACAGCATCAAGACACTTGCAGCTTGTTCCCATAAATATAACTGCTGCGCAGCCTAAAATCCTAACAGCATCTCTCAATATATAGACAAGAACATGGTTTCCATTTCAATAGCAGCCATCCAGTTATAACAAACAACAACATCAAGACGGTTGCAAACTCAAAATGACCAAACTGCTACTACTCCAAACAAGTGGTAAGCTTCCTATCAACACACCTGCTGCACTACTACACTAAAGTCAGGATTACATCTCTGTTATGTATAAACAAGATTTTCATAACCACGCCATCTGGACGTACTAAATATAGTAGCATGTCACAAAAAACATATACATGACAAACCTCCAAATGTACAAGGACCTCTACACAATAACAGCCGTATTTCCATGCTGAGGCAAGATCGCGACTAGTGAGAGTTGTTTGAATCGTCCCCACCAGCGAGCAACCAGCGCAGGTACTCCGCACCGTCCTCCAGCGGGGATGAGGCCTGCCCTGGAAAGGTCACCCTCTTGCGAGACAGCGTCTCCACTGTCACGGCCTGCCTCTTCCGTCCACCTCTTGGACGTGAGAGTCTCCGCTCGTCCATCTCATCAAAGTCACCCTGCATGAAGTTAAACTGTCATTCAAATGATCTCTTTGTCATGGTCTCAGGCAGCAAAAGTGGGCGCTTGATAAGAGAAAACTTGGTACTTTGAAGCGCATCAGGGTAAAGGACATGTAAATTCTGTGAACTGTATAGATCGGGTTGCATAACTAACCTCCACGTATACATGTTCGCTCGATTTCTCATGCCTGTCCCTAACATGCTTGTAGGTGAACACCTTGCCACACCACTCAAATCGACACGAGAAGGTTTTCACTTGATCATGGCATGCCTTCATATGCTTGGTTAAATTTGATTTCTGCAATAGAAGGGGCACAGGAAATGTCAGCTGAAAGCGAAAACCACACTTGAATGAAGGGCGGGAGAAAAGGTATGAGTAAGTGTCTTACGTTGGAAAAGGTGCCTTCACAGCCCTCAATACTGCATTTCACCCTTTCAGTTGAGACATCTTCACTATGAGCTCTTAGGTGTCTTTTAATGTTTTTCTTCAGGTGTTTTTCACCACAAATATCACACTGAACAAATTGATGACAAAACTGGTTGTGAGCTCTCAGGCACTCGACATTTGTGAATGTCTTCATGCAGCCAGGTTCACAACAGACCACCTCCACATAGTCCAATTTGACTGCCAAAAATTAATGAAATATTTATTCAGATTTGGACCCCTAAGCTTGAATAAATATAAAGGATAATAATGAATGAGGTTCAGTAAACTATCTGATGTAAAAAGGAGTCTACTGATATATTCTTAGCACTGAGGACATACCGTGTGACTCCTCGTGCTTTTTCAGCTGAGAAGCATACTTGAAAACCTTGTTACATCCCTCCTCCTCACAAACACATTGCTGGTTGCTTTTAGTGGCATTTTGATGATCATGCTTCTGCTCATGCATTTCCTTAACATGTCTTTGCACATTTGCCTTGAAATTAAACCTCTTGCCACAGCCTTCTAGAGGGCATGTAAACAACTTCCCCTGATGCTTAAGCATATGCCGGTTCAAGTGATCTTTTCTTATATAGCTGAAGGGGCAGTCTTCGAGTGGGCAGACAAAGGATCTCTGCAATCAAAGCAGGAAAAATTAGTCTAAACTGAAGTGGTTGCGGTACTTCTGTGGTCTAGTAAAAATATTTTATTGCGGCTAACCAGAAAAACAGTTATACATAGTCCCTGTCTAAAACACATATCATCCAAACAATTACAAGAGGGCGATAGATTCTGAAATTTAAATTTTTCATGAGACAGCCACATGAGAAAACTTTAGCCCTTTGTGTTTCACTCCAAACTCTTGAACCCATAAGTATGCTCAAAACTAGTTTGAAGAAATAGATAGGAATCGGAACAGAGTGACAAGCTTGCAGAATATCAAATGAACGAAGTATTGTCACCATAGCGAGCTGAGAACCAACAAAGAATAGTTGTAGCTTTCTGAGACGACATTTTGATATTGGATCCTCACTCTTTGTAATGTTCCCAGAAGGAAGCGAACAAAGAGATAGAAGGATAAAACAAAGGGTATGTCAACCGCTGTCTCCAAAGGATCCATAACACACAGAGTCAAGGTTTGAGAGTATTGTCACCATAGCGAGCTGAGAACCAATGAAGAGTGGTGCTAGCTTTCTGAGACGACAGTTTGATATCGGATCCTCTCACTCTTTGCAAAGCTCCCATAAGGAAACCCAGTAAGAGATAGAAGGATAAAATAAGGGCATTATCACCCTTATCTCCAAGGGATCCACAATACATCTAATGACTTATTATTGAGTAAAGCGTGCTGAATAAGTATCCACACCATAGCGAGCTAAAGAACCTATTAGATGAGGCCCAAGCTTTCTGAGATGGCATCTTGATTTTGGATCCCATCTTTGCTCAATCTATGGGCCGCAAAACCTGAAGCCCAAAGAATTACGACAAAGAGGACAGCAGAAACAAAGGAGATAGATGACCTCCCATATTCCCTGCAGGATCCATATGCAGCATACAATATACAACAGACAGCATCAAGCAAATCTTAAAGTAAAAATATATGCCTTTCATGCCCTATGAACTTGCAGAGTAGCCATTTCTTCGTTAATGAAGCTCAAACATATTGCATACAGAAGACAAAAGACAGAACCATAACTCAGCAAGCACGTGCGCAGTGTGAAGTGTGAACACAAAAAAAGAGGCATAATTCATTGATGTAGCTTTGTTGGAAACAAAGAGGTTCAACATATTATGCAGATTGACACGCAAAGTTATGTAATGACCAAAACAATACTAAACGAGTATAAACAAGGACAAACCTCCTTAATGAGCGTGAAGGAGGCAATCTTGTTGGAGCTTCACAGGAGGTCATCCCAACCTGTTACTAGTCCAAACAAGATTAAGATGTGCCTCCATGCATTTTGGAGTTCTATATATGGGATCCAATGCTTCACACTGTCAATAATATAAACCCTGCAAAACAACTGTATTTAGTGATTGTAAAGAGTAGAACAATTTGTTTGACAGCCATATTGGAAGATGCACATGATACAGGAAACCTGTGATGCATCATAATCATATCCATTGGTTTCTTATTATACTCATACAACCAACCTTTTTGGAATGACTTTGCATATGCTGCTTCAGATGAGCCGGTTTCCGGAAACAAGCTCCGCACTCTTCACAGGTATGCTCAACCTCATGAATAATCTTTTCACCGTTTGAATTGTAGATTTCTGATGTCTCCAGCTCATCCTACAGATTAAAGTGGGAGAGAAATGATCAGAAATACCATACATTTTGTCAACTTGGTTAAATTATGTATAGGAACATAATGCAGAAGTAATTATTGAAAAACCAACCCATAATAAAGAATCAACAAGCATACAAGCCAAATGACTGAATTTGTATGATGCGGCGTACACAAAGTAACATGCTCTACGATCTACAGAACAGACAGAATTAACTGAATCTGATTTCCTATATGAAGTAGGATGAGACATCAATGGTTCCTACTTCAGACCTCTATTTCCATTAAGTGTTATGCCACAGTGTAAGTCTATCAAGCAAATCAGGAATATCGCTATTACAGGCACAGTGGTTGGGTGGTTATGATGCCAATATGGGTAGTTCAACGTAACAAATTTATCTTAGATTTGTAGACAAGATATAACTATATATATCAACAAAATCAGAACTGGGTGTGCCCTTGAGCACAAAGAATTAATTTGACACAGTGCAAAAACAAAATCTGCAAAACAGTCCACCTTGTGATTAGCAACCATGTGAGCTCGGATGAGATAATACTTGGACCGAACAACAGTGCAAAATCCACACTTGTAGTGTCTAATGTCTCTGCAATGTGTCTCTTTAACACTTTCATCTCCGCCGATCTCATCTTCAGAAGACATCTAACAGTAGGTGAAAGAGAAAGTCAGAAAGTGACTTCTATGACAAAGTAACAAGCAACTTGATGAAACAATCAGTTAATCACAGGTACAGAACACAAACAGAATTAGATAGCTGAAAAATGATTGCAAACAAGTACATAACTGAAAGCGGCATATATATTCTTCTTTTAGCCAATAAAAACAATCAATGCCAATAGTGCACGCTTTTTAAGTGAAAGAACTTCAATATGTTTGTTAGTGCATTCGGGCCTGGTGAAACCCAAATCAGCAAATAATTATAATGCAATGACATCAAGTTGTAAGCATCATACAGAAAGAAGTCATGCATAATTACAAGTGGAAATGTAACAATATGAACAGTGTAGTAATTACAGTATTATGGTACAGATCGTCAAACTCTGGGAAATTACACAGGGCTAATTCAAGAGAAACTGGTCTTAATTGGAAATGTCTCTTATATAAGTCATCAATGAAAAAAATTATCTGTATACATATTTAGAATAAGAGTTACAAATCTGTATAGACTAATGAGTTCTCTATCGGTGGCAATAATCTAAGATCCATTTTTAACTGCCTATCAATTCCTTCCAATGTCTCATAGATTTCCCTTCGAGCAACATGTGTCTTGTCCTCTACCAAGAATTCATGGACACCTCCATCAACTTCAATCCAACTACACCCTGGTTTTTTGAAGATCTTCCTTGTCAACATTTGCTTTCTCATATCCAGAGCTTCTTTCCACCTATCTGATGAGGCATATATGTTCCAAAGAAGCACATAAACCCCATCATCCCCTGGTTCTCTTTTTATAATCTCCTGTCCAGCAATCTCAGCCAATCTTTCATTGCCATGAACAAGGCATGCACTAAGAAGTGACCTCCATATAACAACATCAGGTTCTATATCCATATCAGATATCAGGGCTTCTGCCTCTTCTAGTAGTCCACCTCGTCCTAACAAATCAACCATGCATCCATAGTGCTCAAGCTGGGGGTTAACATTGTAGACTCCACGCATTTTATCAAATAGCTCTCTGCCTTGTTGTACTAACCCAGCGTGACTGCATGCTGACAAAACTGACACAAAGGTCACACTATTTGGAACTATCCCAGACCTTAGCATGTCCCCGAAGAGCTCAAGAGCTTTGCTCCCATCACCCTGGACAGTGAAGCTCGAGATCATAGTAGTCCACGTGAACGCATCCTTCAACGGTACTTCTTCGAACACAGCAAATGCCATCTCTATGCTCCCACTCTTCGCATACATGTCCATCAGAGCATTGCTCACAATTATGTTAGTGCTGATATTGAATTTACTTCCATATCCATGGATGACACGTCCTAGATCTAGAGAACCAATGTCAGCACAAGCGGACAGCACGCCTACAATCGTAACATGAGTAGGACGGTGGCCCTCCAGCACCATCCTACCAAAAAGCTCTAGCGCTCGGATAGGGCTCTTGGCCTGGACGTGGCCAGTGATCAACGCCGTCCAAGAAACCGCGCTCTTCATAGGCATCTGATCAAAGAAGGACAACGCTGCAGCCACACCTACACACTTGATATACCCATGGAGCACGGTACCCCAGGTAACCTCATCTCTCACAGCCATTTCGTCAAACACCCCCCGCGCGCCCTCGAGCCTCCCACACCGGCTGTACATATCAACCAACGCATTGCCGACTACCAACTCAGAGCCCAGCCCGCAACGGAGAATCATCCCGTGCACCGCCTCGCCGGCACGCAGATCCCCAGCCCCACCAGACGCCGAGAGCGCGCCGACAACAGCAAAGCCGTCAGGGCAGTGGCCCGACGCCACGAGACGCGAGAACAGGGTCATGGCCTCGTGGTGCTGGTTCAGCTGCAGGTGGACCGACATGAGGCTGGTGAGGGAGACGAGGTCGGGCTGGGGGATCTCGGCAAACAGCCTGCGCGCCTCCGCCGGGCGGCCGACGTCGGCGTAGCACCGGAAGAGCTTGCACGAGATGGACTGGTTGCAGGGGTGGAGGCCATTGGTGATGGCCCTGGCGTGGATTCTCTCGAGCTCTCGGAGGGACTTGCAGTGGGCGAGCAGGTGATGGCACAGGCTCCGGTTCATCCACCTGACTCTCGGGCGGCGGCCACCTGGAATTAGAGGTGGCGTTACTGGGACAACTGGAGTGACTGGTACTGGTCGCGATCTACTCAACGAATGAGAAGCTCGTCGTAGATCTGGACCGAGCTGGGAGTAAACCGGCAATGGGATGTGTAATCTAGACGCTGGGACATTTTGAACTCCTACTTAATCCGTGGCACGAAATGCAGCAGCTCTGGCGACTGTGATCGCCGGAGGTTTCACGAGCGGGCAAATTGGAAAACTCTGGGCGAATCGGGGAGTGGGATAGGGATGAACTGGACGGATGCTCACCTTGATTTCGGAGGTGGAGTCGCCGGTGTGGGGATGGACGCTGGGGATGGTGGCCGTTGGCGAGAGGAGGCGACCAGCGTGGAGGTTCGACTGCTGCAGGCTGCAGCTCGCGGCAGTGGCGCAGGCTCGTCGGCAATGGAGGAGGCGGCGGATGTGGGAGGGAGAAGTGGCGGCTTCCTTCCCTCGCTCGTTGGCTGCCGTGTCCTTAAAACCCTAACGCGCCCGTGTCTTCGTGGGCCTAGCAGGCTGCCAACGGATGGGCCTGATTCTGAGCCTGGGCCTGGAGTTTCGTTCTGACTCTCCTAGAATGGAAGAAAGGGAAAAAACAAGTTACATGCTGGAACCGGCACATATTTTGATGGCATCTGTTCTACATAAAATTAAAAATGCTTTTCAACTAAAAATAGAACATATTTTGATGGCCTAATAAAAATTAATATCTGTGGTGATGTACACAGTGTTGTGACAGGCAATATAATTGTGCCTAAGTTCTTGAAAATGCAATGTGTTCCATGTTTGTTTTTGAATTGATTAAAAATAATGTTGTATCACTATGGATGGAAAAGATTTGAATGTTATTCAGCTCTAGATGACTAGCTATATTCCATTTTCCACATTCTATTTTTGGTGAGTTGACGTTCTTCGCTTTCAAAGTTGCATGGATTTACCGTCGTTTTGGGGAGTTGTTCCGCGACTTTGATGTCCAAATTACGGAAAACCGCGACTTTGATGTGAGATCGCATAAAACCGCGACTTTGATGCAAGTCGATAGCAATGTACACAGATTTGGATCTAACCGCGAATTGACACTCAAACTGACCAGTGAGACCCACCCGTCAGGCTGACGTGTCAAATTTAACACCAAATTGAAGATGGGACCCACTTGTCAGCATAATAAAAATAAATAAAAATCTGGAAAAAGGAAAAAAGGGGGAAAAATCCCCAAACAGGGGTGCCCGTGGCTGAAAAATAAAAAGCCACGAACGGAGCACCGCGTGCTGCGGATCCGTCGGCCGCCGTCGCCTGGCCGCACAAGCTGCTCCGTCGGCCGCCGTCGCCTGGCCGCACGAGTTGCTCGCCTGGCCGAACGGAGCGCCGCTAGCTGCTCGCCGGTCGCCCACGACCTGCTGGCCGGCCAAGCGCCGCCGGCTGCTTGTCGCGCCGCCGTGCGCCACGCGAGCCGCGCCGCTGCGCGCGCACGCCTGCTGGCTGCTGCTGCGTGCACTTCCTGCTGGCTGATGGTCGCTGCTGCGCGCACACGCCTGCTGCCTTGCTGTACCAGGGAACACGCTGAAGCTCCAGCGGCACGACGAGGCGGACGCGGCGCTGCACGGCGCGCCCAGGTTCGGCGTCGACGAGTCCGCCAAGTTCATGGTCCGGGCGCAGGTCGACATGGCCGCGGGACGGTTCGAGGAGGCGGTGGCGACGGCGCAGACGGCGTGCCAGCTTGATCCGGCCAGCCGGGAGGCCGCGGCCGTGCTGCGCGGCAACGACCTCTTCAGGGCGTCCAGGTTCGCCGAGGCGTGCGCGGCCTACGGCGAGGGCCTCGGCGGCGGTGGGGAGGCCGGCAGCGCCGTACTGCTCTGCAACTGCGCCGCGTGCCACGCCAAGCTGGGGCGGCACGAGAAGGCCGTCGAGGACTGCAGCGGCGCGCTCGTCGTGCGGCCCGGGTACAGCAGAGCGGCCGGCACAGTCGTTTCTTTTTTTAGACACTTTTTTTACAGGTGGGCCCGCAAACTGAACAGGTGGGTCCCATCTTCAATTTGGTGTTAAACTTGCCACGTCAGCCTGACGGGTGGGCCTCACTGATCAGTTTGAGTGTCAATTCGCGGTTAGATCCAAATCTGTGCACATTGCTATCGACTGGCATCAAAGTCGCGGTTTTATGCGATCTCACATCAAAGTCGCGGTTTTCCGTAATTTAGACATCAAAGTCGCGGTTTTATGCTAACAACTCTCGTTTTGGGTCGACAGCGCTGATAGCAAACTATACTTAGAGATGAGAAAATATAGCACGCCATACTTAGAAAACGCTTCCTAACCACCAACATCTGTCCCGTTTTCTCATTCTCTCTGGCCATCACTTGCTTCTCCGCCAACGTGTGTCTTTGGTTTGCTCAACAAACAAACCAAGGCATGCATACACAGAGAGGTCAAAGAACGATCAACCCAAGTCCCACATCTTGCACCCACTCTCTCTTCCGGGAAGAAATTAAGCCCCTGCAACAATGGATCAGTCCATGTGCGACCTCCATGAAGGCATGTCGACGGAGCGCGCCTACGAGGCTGAGCCCGTCCCGTCGCTACTGGAGACCATCACGCCCCGGTCTATGGTGGTGAGCCTCGTCCTTGCCGTGACGCTCACGGTGGTCGCCATGAAGATCAGCCTCAACTCCGGCTTCCTCCCGTCGCTCAGCATTCCGGGGTGCCTCCTTGGGTTCTACATGTCTCGCGTGTTGATCCGCATGCTCGACTACTTGGAGGTGTCGCACCTACCCTTCACTCGCCAGGAGAACACCGTCATCCAGACCTGTGTGGTCGCCTGCACCAACATCGCCTTCAGTGGTACGGCTACTCGCTCCGGTTTTAAATATAAGATGTTTTACCATTTGTCCACATTCACAAATGTATGTAGACACGTTTGAATGGTGTACATTCAATCAATTAAATGTGCATCTAAACAAAATGTGAAACACTTAAAACATCTTGTCTTGTATTTAAGAACGGAGGAAGTAACATCTAAGCATAAGCATATGTGTGCATGTTTTGTCGATATATAAGTGAAATTAGGCATTTTGTCCAACTAAAAAATGTCCTTTGTCGACATTTTCAGGTGGGTTCGGGACCTTCCTGCTGGCGATGGGCGCGAAGTCGGCGGGAAGCCACCACGGGAGGCACGACAACAACATCGAGGAGCCGAGCGTCACCCGCATGGTGAGCTTCCTCTTCCTGGTGAGCTTCGCCGGCATCTTCGTCATCATGCCCTTCAGGAAGGTGATGATCATCCGGCACCAGCTGACGTTCCCCAGCGGCACGGCGACCGCGCACCTCATCAACAGCTTCAACACCCCCCAGGGCGCCACCCAGGCCAAGATGCAGGTCACCATGCTCTTCAAGTCCCTCGGAGGCTCCATGGCGTGGTCCCTCTTCCAGTGGTTCTTCTCCGCCGGGAGGAGCTGCGGCTTCAGGGTCTTCCCCACCTTCGGGATGGAGGCCTACAGGCGCGGCTTCTTCTTCGACTTCTCCATGACCAACGTTGGCGTCGGCATGATCTGCCCCTACATGATCACCCTCTCCATGCTCGCCGGCTCGCTCTTCTCGTGGGGGATCCTATGGCCGTACGTCGAGACCAAGGAGGGAGCCTGGTACCCTCGCGGCCTTGGCCAGGGCAGCCTGAGCGGGATCAAGGGGTACAAGGTTTTCGTCGGCGTGTCGATGATCCTCGCCGACGGCCTGTTCAACTTCATCTCCATCATGTTCCGGACGTCGCACACCATGGCGAAGCGCCGCGAGCAGCCGCTGGCGTCGCAGGGCAACCCGCAGCCGTTCCAGTGCCTGAACGCCGGAAGCAACGGCGGGTCCATGGACATGGAGCAGCAGGTCACGACGGCCAAGAGCTTCGACGAGCGCCGCCGGGCGCAGGTGTTCCTCAGGGACCAGATACCCAACATGGTCACCATCGGCGTCTACGTCCTCCTCGCCACCGTCTCCACGGCCGTCATACCGCTGCTGTACCACCAGCTGAGGTACTACCACATCGCGCTCGTCTACCTCGCGGCGCCGCTCTTCACCTTCTGCAACGCCTACGGCTACGGCATCACCGACATGAACCTGTCGAGCACCTACGCCAAGATCGCCATGATGGTGTTCGGCTCGTGGGTCGGGCTCAGGGACGGCGGCGTGGTGGCCGGGCTCGTCGCCTGCGGGATCATGATGTGCACGCTCTCCAACGGCGGCGACGTCATGCAGGACCTCAAGACGGGGTACCTCACGCTGACCTCTCCGCGCGCCGTGCTCATCAGCGAGCTGATCGGCACCACCCTCGGCTGCATCATCAACCCCACCGTCTTCTGGGTGTTCTACAAGGTGTACAGGACGGGGGGCGCCACCGGCGGCGAGGTCCCCGACGTGCCCTACGCCAGGGTGTACCGGGGCATGGCCATGCTGAGCGTCGGCCAGGAAGGGCTGCCGAAGCACAGCATGCTCCTCGCCAAGTCCTTCTTCCTGCTCGCGCTGGCGCTGTGCGTGCTCCGGGAGGTGGCCGGCCGCCGGAGCTGGCGCATGCGGGGGTACATCCCGAGCACCGTCGCCATGGCCATCGCCTTCTTCGTGCCGCCGGACATGCCGATCGGGATGTGCATCGGGAGCCTCGTGCTGTACACGTGGGAGCGCATGGACCCGAGCGGAGAGCGGACGCTGTCGTCGGCGGTGGCGTCGGGGCTCATCTGCGGCGACGGGCTCGGCTCGCTGCTGTCGTCGTTGCTCACGCTGACCAAGGCGACGGGGCCGATCTGCATCAAGTTCTTGTCTCGGGGTGACAATGAGAAGCTGGATGCCTTCTTGGCGACCCTGCCCGGGAAAACATAGCTTCACACGCCACCATGTACGTGCTTCGTCTAGGGAAACAGATTAACCATGAACTAGCTAATTCAGGCATAGATTGATTGGTCTTAGAGATGACATACTCAACTGTAAGAAAAACTAGATGAAAGTATATGAAACCCGCTCGTTGTTAAGGGGCAGGTGATATTTTTTGATGAATTTAACCGATGAGTGTGCAACGTACAATAGTTAGAAACCAGAATAAAATTTACTTTATATAAGTATGTTAGTGAAGGAGCTATGGGAAGCTGTCAAACATGATCCCAGAGTTAAGTATGTCTTTATTGTCTCAAGATAATCAATCATGCCATCTGATGTGGTTGAATATGAACATTATGCAAATTACAATTGGAAGCAGACTAATCGTGGCACTTTATTTGCCGGACATGTAGCATGCAGGGCTACATATACTGTACTTGTTAAGTCGATAGCTAAAATAAACTATGCAAACCCTCCATGTATAGCAAATGAGTAACAAATACAACATGGTGTTGTCCCTTAGTAAACTAGAGGATACCCCGCGTGTTGAGGCGGGAAATTTCAGTACATTTGATGTGAAGGAACAACACGAAGGTGATGAGAATGAATATTGAGTGACATATTCAGCACATATGTGTCTCTAATATGTATTTACTGAAAAATGCCATATGCAGATAATAAAGAACCATAGGACTGAATGACTTGTGATGCATGTGCCCACAAGAAATGTCAAAGTCTTCAATAGCATGCTCTTACTTCATATTTCCCTTAATAAGTAATCAAATTTGGTGATTTTTGATCCTAGATGCTATGGGGAACAAAAGATGAAATACAATAGAATCCTCCATTTAACTTTTAAGTTGTTCTCGCTTCTCCTTGTTCCTGCTCCTAACTCCTCCCCGGTATACTTCTTCACATGTGAACATTTGGGGTCAACTTCACTTGAGATATCAGATGACAAAAACATCTTTCTAGATCCATAAAATAAAAGAAACAATAAAGCATCATAAATCATGCAAAATGCCAAAAAACTGAGTTTATGTTCGGACCAAATTAAGCCATATTAAAAATCTAAAAGAAATATATCTCTGAACATTTAAAATATTCTGAATACATGACTGAAATAATTATAGGAAACAATTGCACAAACTAGAGTAGTTAGCTTTGGCAGTTGTTTATATATCTCGTAAGTCCCAAACGTATCGAACCTGACACCATTATATCTACAACCATAGCTGCAAAAATGATTGTGTAGCATGTTTACCCATCTCGGTATATACCCTTTTTGAGAATCACATCTACGTAGGCTGAGCAGGAGAAATGCTACAAAATAAACACATTCATGAGGCCGTAGATACATACAAAAATTGAGTTGCATACTACTTGTTGCACACCTAATAACATTAGAAATTTCAGAATATATATGGGTTGCTATATGTATACTATAGAGAGAAAGAACTTGGCAGACCTAGTTGCTTCGTGTGGTAATGATAGCAAGAGATCAGACAATTAGAAACCCGGGAGGAAATCACCTCTGACATGAGTTTTTTTTTTTTTAAGGTTAAGTGGCAGGTGTTCTGCCGATTCAATTAAGAAGGAATAGAGGTTCGGTTACAAGCCAGAGAGGATCTGGCCGGGGCACAATAGAGAAGTACTGGAAATAAAAACAAACACAGACAAAGAAAAAACCTAAGGGACTACTCGCCATTAACAGGCTGCACGCCTGGCTCCGTGAGATCGATGTTCTGCTCCAGGAGGTAAGATCCCAAGATGAGGAGATCATCCTTGATGAGATCACAAACCTGATCTTCCTGTAGCTTCTTTTGCTGGAAAACCCGACGGCAACGCTCTTTCCAAATGTGCCATACTCCGTATATCGCAACAGTCAACTCGTCCCTGGACAAAGAGGTGAGCATTGCCTCCCACCAGTCATTAGGGCAAGCAAACTGACCTGCCCAAGCGCCCGTCCAGGACGCCAGCAAGTTCCAGACCACTCTGGCGAAAGGGCAAGAGAGGGTAAGGTGAGTTGCCGTCTCTGGCTCCTGGTCATAGAGCATGCAAGCATCCCCATGATCGAGCCCGCGGACAAGCAGCTGGTCCTTCGTAGAATCCTCTCCCGAAGCCACAGCCACATGAAGAACTTGCATTTCGGCTGCACTCTTGCCTTCCACAGACGAGAGAAATTGATCCTGGAGACAGAGCCGAGGAACTGGAAGTTGTAAGCCGATGAGGCGGAGTAGAGTGCATTCTTTGAAATATCCCAGGAAATCGTATCCTGGTCCTCCGTGGGCTGAAAGTCCTGAAGCTTAACCCAAAGAGCAGAAAACTCGCGCAGTTGCAGCTCGGTAGTGATCCGATGGAGCCCAGTCATCCAGCGATCAGCCAGCAATGCGTCGGCCACTGTAAGTGCCTTCAGCCTAGAAAGCTTGAAAATAGAGGGAGCAATGGAGGCCGGCGACTCGCCATGAAGCCAAGTAGATGACCAGAAAGACGTACCCTACCCATTCCCCACGGTGATCGTGGTGCAGGCCGAGAAAAGAGAGTCATCCACCTTGTCGCAGCCTCGCAGGGAACCTCCGTTCCAATCCAGGGCCTATCCCTAGCCCGCCATTCGTACCACCTCCAACAAAGCCGGAAGGCCCTGCTGAATCTGTCGAGATCGAGAACCCCTAGGCCTCCTAAGGCCTTGGGCCTGTAGATAGTGGTCCAATTAACCAGGCAAATTCCCCTGTCCTCTGTGGCCTTGAATTTCCAAAGAAAGTCATGTCTGATCTTGTCAATCCTCTTAATTGCCCATTTGCTGAGCCTGATCACCGTTAGCATGTAAATAGGGATAGTTGAGATAACAGAGTTGATCAAGGCCAACCTCCCAGCAAAGGAAAGCAATTTTCCCCGCCACCTAGGCAACCGAGCTGCAATTTTGTCGATGATGGGTTGCAGTTCGACCTTGGTCAGCTTCCTGTAATGCAGAGGCAAACCCAAGTATGTGCAGGGAAACGCCGACTGAGGAACCGGCAGCGGCTGCATGATGACCTGAAGATCCAAGCCCTCACAGTGAATAGGGAACACGGCGCACTTCTGGAGGTTAACCTTCAGGCCCGATGCCTGCCCAAAGACATTCAGAATGTCCGCCACATGTTGGATATCTTCAACAGTGGGACGCACAAACAAAGCAGCGTCCAGTATAGATGTGTGCAAGCCTTTGTTAGCCGATCAAGTTGATATCCAAATTGGGTTGCCCATCTTTTGACTAAAGCCAAACCGTAATTAATAGATGGAAGAAGTATGTACCAAATTGGGGTGGATCAACATCAAAATGCTTCCCCTGTTGCTATATTGTTTATACTATCGCACACATTTTGATGTTGATGCTTCCCCTGTTGCTATGTACTCCCTCTGTGCACAAATATAAGACGTTTTAGACTTGTTTAAGTAAACTAGATACATACTCTAATGAGTGGATCTACACACTAAAAGTAGACTAGATACATACTAAAGTAGATGAACCTACTAAACACTAAAACGTCTTATAAAAATGAACGGAGGGAGTAATTAATAGATGGAAGAAGTATGTACCAAATTAATAGATGGAAGCAGCGTCCAGTATACATGGTTGCCCATCTTTTGACCTGCGATAGTATAAACAATATAGCACATAGCAACAGGGGAAGCATCAACATCAAAATGTGTGCTTATTACCACATGAACACTTAACATTCGAGCACCATATGTCACATATGAAGGCCTAACGAATGTGTGAGCATATAGAATTGATAAAAGACAACAGACAACTTGTTGGAGCGAGACAGATCGAGCACATACCGGGCCAGGAGGTGCTGCTTGGTCGAGGTATTTTCTAGTAGTTTTAATTTTTTCTACTTAGAATAAGGGGATAAAAGACAACAAACAACTTGTAGAAAATTGCTTGATCACTTCCAAAGGGGATCGCTGAGGCTGCTACCGTCAACCGGTGGCAAAATCCTGGATGAGAGCATCTCGCCACAGCCCAATAGCAGACGCGCGGGCAGAGGAATAGAGGATGTTATCCTCCCGGCGCTAGCTCATGGCTTCTCCCGTAGAAAGCAAGGATTGAGATCCACTGACTTCACCACATAAAGTAACATTGCAACTTTAGGGGTCTAATCTCCGTCCAATTTTGATCCAATGGTCCAAATTAAAAACTCAAAATGAAAACTTCTCAGAAAAAATTGATGTAAGTTCTATATGTCACGTTGTGTACTGTGGTATTTTTTTCGATTTATTTAGGTCACCGGTTTATGATTTAATAGCATTTTACGTTTAAAATATGAAAAAATCATTTAATGGAAAACCATTTATCCAAATGGAGCCAAAAAAAATTGAGAACACAATGCTATTTACTGGATTTTTTTGAAAATTTTCTAAAGAGTTTTAATTTTGAGATCTAAATCTGGACCGTTGGATGCAACTTCGACGGAGACTAGACCCCTAAAGTTGCAACGTGACTTTATACTGTGAAGTCACTGGATCCCGGTCCAGAAAGGAAACCCACTGTAACAAAGGATCCATCCAAGTATCCAACTACCTCCGATAGTCCCGTGTCGCATTGTGAAATCTCAATCGTCTTTGACGGTCGCATGTGCATGCTCCGCTTTTTCACATGAATCTATAAAGATAAGATGTTGAAGTGCATGGAGACGACGACCTAAAATTCGTCGGATCGGATGTGTGCTGCACCGAGGATAGGCGGGTACTGTAGTGGGTGCTGGAAGAGCCACGACAGTGGTGGGCAGGGGAGATGAAGAAGTGTCCACCCGCTCACCTGTCTCAGGGTTTCTATCCGTTTCTGTTGCGGGGAATTAAAAGCGACAAGAGCATCATGGAAAACAAGCTGAAATTTATGATAAACAAGAAATGAAGAAAAAAAATGCCGATGTGGATAGGTTACATGTTGAGAGAAATCACTTAGTGGATTGCTCCTATTTAGGTACTACTGTACTATAGACTGGGTGTCCAAACCCTTGGGCACAAGGAACAATACCAACTCTAACATGTCCAGAAAAAATTGAAAGAAAATGTCATACCTTTTGTGAGGTCCAAAATCACTCACGTAAATTGTAAGGTGGTGTCACATACTAAAGGTGAGGTAAAAATGAGAATTCTGCGTGTACATCCCCTCTTGTACTCCATATATAGGTGAGGTTCGTTCCTCCGTCTCAGACCATATATTCATAAGTTATATTAAGATTTTGGAGGAAACCAAAAGCATAGGGGTTTGGTGTGTTAATGTTTAGGAAAAGATTGTCACTCGTAGTGAGTGATGCAAAGTAAGCAGGCAACTACCCTATCAATGTAGATATATGGCAGGTGAAATGCAGTGCATGTTCTTTTTGCCGCCATTCCGTGTCCCACCAGTAAACATTACCAGCCTGTTTGGTAGCTTTAGGGAAAGGAATGTGAGCTTAGAATGGCAGTGTGATTACTAGTCCTAATCCCTTGTTTGGTGTGTGTGGTGAGAATTAGCCGTGGGAATTTGGCGGGTTTTTTTTTTGTGATAATGCTTTGATTATCTGCTTATTTAAATGTCCGGCAAAACACATGAGCCAACTAATATGTGGTAAATTGCTGGTATCGCCCCGACGGGAAGAGTACGTTCCGGCGATGTGTGACATGAACAACAAGCAGCGAGCCGGACGATTCTCCGGCGAAATTACTACGTAGCCTACTGCCAAGCTAGATAGTCCGTCGAGGCATCAACTAGTTCTTGTTGTGGCATCTTTAAATTGATAGGTATATGCTTGGTAATTTATCATTAACTCTTCCTCTGATTTTTTTTTTCTGGTATGTGGTGAGGGTGTCCGAGGATACATAATAGTGCGTAGACAATAATGCTAGATAGTAAGGACGTGTCATTCAGCCATGCCTACTATTGACTGAGGATGTAATCACAAAAAAGTAAACAAAATGTTCATCTTAGAATAAACATCATGATAAAAATGGTTATTGTGCTACATGTCAAAATTGCAACAATATATATTAGACATTTCAGGACCAATCGATCTACAAGATAATTAGATAAACATCGTAACAAATATACCTCACTACAGAAATTCCAAGATTCATTATTACTCCAAAATGTAAGATGTTATGGCATTTGATACGAAGGGAGTATTTATTAACGTTGTGAATTGTCGTTTTTTAAATCAAAGGACATTTCTTAATTAAACGAAACTCAAATCTTATTTCTAACTTACCTTCTTTATGTAAAACGTGTTGTCAAATTTATATGTTTAACTTATAAAATCAATAAATCTTATTGGCATTAAAATGTAAGCATAGACATTAAAAGTTAAAACATACAAAGAATCAAAACAATAATTAAGATGTTTCTCACATTGTAAATTTTTTGCTACTACTTAAAAACACACCGATAAAACATTACGTCAAAGTAACACAATTGGAGATGACCCTCTGCAATTGTGCTAGTTGGGCAAACAACTCTTGTCTTCACATGGACCAGTTACATCAATCCACAAATTAACAATGCAACTAAAACAGAAGAAGAAGAAGCAATAAAACTCGTGAGCAATAAAACAAATAAGTGAATGCCTCAGT
Source organism: Poa annua (assembly GCA_026929855.1). Lineage (NCBI taxonomy): Eukaryota > Viridiplantae > Streptophyta > Magnoliopsida > Poales > Poaceae > Poa > Poa annua. The sequence goes on from CM049436.1 coordinate 3,352,295, forward strand.
TGTACGCACACATACCATTTCCTACACGTAGTCACGTTACAAAGCTGGCTAGAACACCGTACGTACTAGCTAAACCTTGGATCATATGCATCACGTGGTGACCGGGGTGGGTATCGTCATGAGGAACTGCTCCACCTGGTAGTTGGTCTCGGCGTCGAAGACCCTCATGCACATCGGCGGGTTCACGTTCGCCAGCGACAGCATCGACGACGGCAGCGACCATATCCCGTCGCCGCAGATGAGGCCCGAGGCGACGGCGGCGGCGAACGTCTGCGCGTGCAGCGGGTTGGACTTCTGCCACATGTAGAGTATCAAGCTCCCGACGCACATGTCGATGGTGAAGAAGGAGCCCAGGAAGAATGGCACGGCCATGCCGAGCGCGCTGGGGATGTAGTCCCGGATCCACCAGCATTTGTTGATAGCCACCTCCTTGAGCGCGCAGATGGCGATGGCGAGGATGAAGAAGGCGAGGCAGAACCTGAGGCAGTACTTGGGGAGCTCCTCCCAGCCGTTGGTGCCCAGGAGCGCGATGCCGCGGTAGATCTTGGCGTAGGGCGCCGGGTACCCCTCGTCCATGCCGATGTCGTACGCCTGGTAGAAGATCCAGAAGACGACCGGGGAGATGATGCATCCGAGGCCGGTGCCCACCACCTGGCTCACGAACATGGCGCGCGGCGAGGTCAGGGTGAGGTACCCCGTCTTGAAGTCCTGGACGAGGTCGGAGGCGGTGGAGACGATCCCCATCATGAGGCCGCAGGCGGCGAGGCCGGCGATGACGCCGCCGTCCTTGGCGCCTATGTTGGCGCCGAAGATGAAGATGGCGAGCTTGCCGTAGCTGCTTGATAGGGACCAGTCGGTGAGGCCGGTGCCGTAGGCGTTGCAGAAGGCGAAGATGGGGGCGATGACGTAGGCCCAGAAGACGTGCTTGGGCTTGAGCTGCCGGAAGATGTGCGGGATGGCGATGACGGAGATGCCGGCGAGGAGCAGGTAGGCGCCCGCGGCGACGGAGGTCGGGATCTGGTCCTTGAGGAAGATCTGCGTGCGCCGGCGGTCGTCGAAGCTGAGCGCCTGCCTCTCGTTGGCGTTCATGATGCCGGCGCCCGCGAACGGGATGCCGGCGCCGGAGTTGGCCTTGGACTGGCCGGTGCGCTTGAGGTAGAGGTCGTAGGAGGTCCGGAAGAGGATGGAGAAGAAGTTGAAGAGGCCGTCGCCGAGGATCATGGCGATGGAGATGAAGACCTGGTAGCCGTTGAGGCCGTGGAGGCTGCTGTTGGGGAGGTCGGCGTCGTACCAGTCACCCTTCTTGCTCTCGATGTAGGGCCACATGATGCCCCATGAGATGACGCTGCCGATGAGCAGCGAGAAGTTGATGATGTAGGGGCAGATCATCCCCACGCCGACGTACGTCGCCGAGAAGTCGAAGTAGAACCGCCGGTCGTACGCCGCCATGCCGAACGTCGGGAACGAACCGAAGCCGCACCCGTTCCCTGACGTGTAGAACCACTGGAACAGAGACCACATGAAGCTACCCATGAAGGACTTGAACAGGATCGACACCTGCTGCCTGTCGTCAGTCATAGAAATTGTTACTAAAACGTATTCATTCATCATATATATTAATCTCAGGTAAGAATTTACTTTGCTTGGATGGCGCCTTGGGGTGTGTGGAAGCTGTTGATGAGGTGCGCGGTGGCGGATCCCGACGGGTAGGTGAGCCGGTAGCTGATGATCATGATCTTCCTGAGCGGCACGATGGAGAAGAGCCCCACGAAGCTGACGAGGAAGAGGTAGGCCATGAGGCGGCACAGCGACGGCTCGTCGACGTTCATGCTGGTGTTGGACTCGTCGAACCCCTCGGCGATCTTCCTGCTCATCCCCAGGATGTACGTCCCGAACCCGCCGGAGAAGGCGATGCTGGAGCAGGAGATGACGCAGGTCTGCACCACGGTGTTCTCCTGCCGGGTGAAGGGCCGCGGGAAGACGCCGCACCGCTCCAGCGCCGACGTCCACGTCTTCATCAGGAAGAAGGCGAGCAGCCCCGCGGAGACGTTGAGGGAGGGCACGATCCCCGAGGTGAGGTTCAGCTTCATCACGATGAAGCTGAGGAAGACGCCCAGCGCGGCGCTGACCACCACGGACCGGACCGTGATCTGCTCGTTCCAGGGGGGCAGCGCCTTGCCCTCGAAGGCCTTCTCCGTCGAGATCGCCTCCCGCGGTGGCGGTGGCGGCGGCGCCGGGGGCGGCGGCGAGCCCTCCGCTGACTCCATCATGGGCCGCTCGATCTCCTCTCCTCCGGCTTAATTAATCTCTCAAACAACGCCGGCCGGCCGTGTTTCCTTCCCCCTGATTCGATCGATTGTTAGTTACCTGCCGCTGCTACGATCGACGATGATGCAGGATTTTCTTGATTTCTTCTCGATCGACGCAGTGCGACGTACGCGATGGATTGATCGATGCAGTAGTTAATCCGGCCGGCCTCCACGATCGAGATCGAACTGCCAGGGAGGGAGACGCCGGAGGTGGAGAGGAAGGAGGAGATGGATCGATCGAAAGTGTGCTCAGTTATTTTTGCTGCTAATTATGATTGAAGCTAAGAGAGAAAGCGTGGTGGAATTTCGTGTGGTCATTCTGCGAGGCGAAGCAGTGGATGGTCCTCGTGCCATCTCGTGCGCGCGAATGACTAATTTTGGCGGGGGTTGTGGATAGCTCGAGAAACTTTGATTTGCTTTAATACTAACTAGCATGGTTTGCGAGGGCAACTCTTTATATTAGTACTACAGTGATGGATAAAAAATATACGTGGTACAAAATATAGCCACTGAAATGTTATTTTTTTACAAATTATTACTAATAAAATCGTTTATTTTCGTTGTTGTTTTAACATGATGTTGGATCAATTTGCATAGTTAAAGTTAAGACCGCGAGCTTGTTACTTTTATTGTAATCTTGGATCGTTGTGGTAGGATTTCAGTAATTGGCATTAACTATAACATTACATATTTTTAATGTTTTAGTCCAATCAATAATTGTAGTTGAACCTCATGAGTGGAAAGATGACAATAAGAATACAAAACTAATCTATTTAATGCATCAATTTATCCTTATAAACAATTAGACCAACTAAACATCACGAAATGTATTCAATTTGTTTAGATTTCCTATTATCACCGATTTATAATAGCAGCCATGTTTTTTGTTACTCATATTTATGTGGTGATATTATCTTTTGTCCTAGTTAACAATCATGCAGTTTCATACTCAAGCATATCTCGCATCTCTCTATGTCGCTTCTGCCCTCCCCACTCTTTGTATCTCCCACACAAATTTGTATACGTTACCATGTAACATCGACCTAACAATTGTAGCGCAATCTCTAATCCTTCATAAACTGATTAATAATTAAGAATATAAGGATCAAATTATCATTAGTCATCCTCTGGAACCACATCGAGAGTTACATCTTTAAATAAGACACAACATATGTATATGTTTTTGTGTATATCAAAGAATTTGGATTCACCATACAATAGTATATTGATGCTCTAAGTTCTTGTACACTTGTAAAATATATTAATTAGTTGTGATCTGTTTAGTTTTCAATTTGCTGAATTTGTCGGTACAACTATGAACACATATCGGCTGTGACATCTGTAGATACAATTCTAAAGATATATGGTTCAATATTTTTAGTACAAATATGATGTTTTACTTGATGTGCAATGTTAGTTTTTGATTAATTGTTTTTGGTTTTGATCTAAAAAAATATAAAGATCTATTGGTTGTGTTCTTTAAAATCAAAGAGGTTTTTGCTAGAGCGAAGGTACGTTTTTAAATTAAGATATCAGATATGTGCTTTTTTTTTGGTATTATTGTGCCTGTGAATACATTTGATAGAGGTATTGCACTCTAGAGATTTAGGTGTTGTGTTTATTTGAAGCAACAAATTGGAGTAGAGATCGATATCATTTTTTTATCATGTTCACATAGTTTATTTGTAGTAAAGGCATAAATCTTGTGTAGAGTTAACCATAAATGGTTTTACTGAATCTTGTACGAAAATTGGTCTAAGATGGACCACACTGGATAGATTGTGTGTTATTTTATTTTGTGTCGCTTCATGGTGGGTTATTATTTCATGGGTAGTGCCAGAAAATGTTAATCTAAATTTACATGCTTCTCTAGCTGTCTATCGATGTTGTGTGAGCATATGTGTTTGGATGTATGTGTGAGTACATATATATTTAGGTATTACTTCATGTTTTCCAAACACAATAAATGTACAATATGTTGTAAAACTTATCTCAAATTGACCTTCGAAGTCCTACAATATATGATTTTATAATTTTACTTGAAAAGAATTGGTCATCACCTGTTTATTGTTGTTCCAAAAAACAGGGAAACATTGTTTGCTCTTCGTATCTTGCGTAAAACAAACAGATCCCGAACAATACCGTTTATAATCATTTGGTTACCAATTTGGTATGCATAAGTGGCTATGCGTAATATTTTTCAGTTGTGATGAGATTTCTCTTATTAATCGAACATGAATAATTTATAACAATAGTATGTTGTATTTTGACTTTTTACTTGGTTTTGGTGTATGCAAATCTGTCTGCCGAATTTTACACGCTGAAAAACCGTTTTAATTGTCTTGTTGTTTCCTTTCTTCCTGAAATTGCGGACGGGCATCTTTTTATGTTCCATCATGGTGGGTTGGAGTTATTTACGTAAAGAACATGTTATATGCACAATGCAATTAGTGTTGTGACCTGCCTGACAAAGATTAAAGATAAAAGTGAAACATACTCGGTTTCGCTAACTCCTTTTTATTCTTGGGTCCAATTAAGAGAAATCTAATATCCTTTTTATAATATTGAACAAATGTTTTTCTTTGACTCAGTTGACTTGGTTATCTTACAGACTATCAGCTAGAGACTATAGATCGATCGTGTTATTCTTCAAGCTAAATCTTTAGAAAATAATTTTTAGAAAAATAAGAAACAATTATATGCATAAGCGAGTTGTTCCGAAGAGAGCATATTATATTTATCGATCGATGATCGGAGTCCGATCTAAGACGGTGTATGACATGTAACCTGGTGCTATGTACTCATGACATGATTTTTCGGTCACTTAATTTTAGGTCTGATCGACTGATCAGATTATACGTCCGCCATCCAAATTCGTTCGTACTTACCAACGGATCGACCAATTAGATCGATCGGCTACTATACGTCCGGCCGGAAAAGACCGTCGATCGGCTAATTATATATTCCGACAGAACGACTTTTGTTTTACGTGAAATCCGACGGTACACCTTGTGGTGCTACACCTGACAACATTTTTTTCCTTTTTGAAAGGAACTTGACCAGATTTGGTTGTAACGGTTGGTGCTTAATTTTTTTTTTCTTTTTTGGATGGAACGTTACATGATTTAGTTGTACGTGTCGACTTGTACCGCTTAATGTTATACGTAACTTTTTCATCTTTTAATCTCAACCGTCACAATAAAAATCAACGGATTAAATATTTAAAACCCATGTGGATTAAGTGGTGTCTTCGTTTAAGTTTCGTATATTGCTTTTAGTATATAATAGATACTAATACAGTTGTTGAAATGCACTATAATAATGGTGAAAAAGTATACTATACACTTTTAGCAACTGAAGTTGGTATGGCGAGACGGATGAACAAAGATCTACTATACTCACCCCTATTCAAAATAAGTGTCACATTTTTTAACTGCGGTTATTTTGGACACTTATTATGCATCGGAGGGAGTGTATTTTATTTTAGTTTGCAATTGAAGTGCATTTATTTCTATGTTATTTTTATATAATCAACTATGAGAACATTACTAAATGTGTAGGTTCTTCGCTCAGCGACTTCGATCTTCTACATGCATATTGTGTGTATGTGCATGTGGTAGGGGCTTGTGAGCGCATGTCCATGTTTACTCGACGTTTCTAACCGTGTAAGTTTTTTCTTGTATTCATTTCATGAAGAGCAGTGTAGAGGATGGTATACAATCTCATGGCCGCAAATGATAATTTTGGTTTGGGTTGCTTGTCACACCTTGATTTTGCTCCCTCAAATATTGTTGGATATTTTTGAATCATTTGCCTTAGATGAGTCTTCTTGGATTTCTTCTCCGGATCTAGTTCCCAAGCAAGGCCAATTATGATGACTGATCATCTACATTGCTAGAACCATGGGCCTTTTTTGTTGGATACTCCATTTCCCATCTATACATGTATGAAGAATTTTGGTTGGGGTTGTTGGTGTACAGTCTTATGTGTCAAATGCTTAATTTTGGATGGAGTTGTGGATGGTCAGAGAAACTCCGGTTTCCGTGAAATGTACTATAATGGTGAAATCAATATATGTTCTCTTCTACTAATTGTTCCAACTTTGCTGACCAAAATACTATATTAAACCATATCAAACAAATTGGAACATATCAGTGAGTCAATTTATCTGAGGAACGGGTTGACTTTTACCTTGTCCTTGACACATGATGTTAGCACTTTGTGAAGTGATGGATGAGTTAATGGCAGAGAAAATAAGAAAAGGATAATTTTGATGCTTGAGAAGTCGTATGACTTAAAAAATGAGTCTCTCCTAAGAGAGATGCTGCCGAGTAGAGACTTTGTGTTCATGAAATTGATCTTGAGTGGTCAAATAGGCTATCAAATATTGGCACCACCGCATTTCAAACATTTTCGGTAGATGTCTTGTCGGCAGCCTATCTAAAATGCAAAAACTTATTGTATACTCAATTTCCCATCTATACATGTATGAAGAATTTTGGTTGGGGTTGTTGGTGTACAGTCTCATGTGTCAATTGCTTAATTTTGGATTGAGTTGTGGATGGTCAGAGAAACTCCGGTTTTGGTGAAATGTACTATAACGGTGAAATCAATACATGTTATCTTCTACCAATTCTACGGTGAAATCAACTTTGGAACAATATCAATGAGTGGATTTATCTGGCGAACGGGTTGGCTTTTATCTTCTCCTTGACACGTGATGTTAGCATTTTGTGAAGTCATGCATGAGTTAATGGCAGAGAAAATTAGAACACGATACTTTTGAACCTTCGACCTTAATTAACGAGGAGGCAGGGGCCCCTTTCACCACCGTACTTCAACATATGTTCGGCAAACAACAAATAGCTGCTAACTCCAATCTATTCAAAAGTGGTTTCGTGGTGTAGTTGGTTATCACGTCAGTCTAACACACTGAAGGTCTCCGGTTCGAACCCGGGCGAAGCCATATACTTTTTCGCCATTTTCTACCTTTTTTTTCATCGACATGGGCGGCGACATGCGCCAGCGGGGAGGTGGGTGCGGCGGCGGCGGTGGGGCAGCAGGAAGGCGGCAGTACGGTGGCGGCGGCGGTGAGGTTTTCGCGGGGAGTACTTCTTCAATTGGGTCGCCGCCAGCCCCGCTCGACTGCAGGGTCGTGGAGAAATGGGGGCATCGACCTCGAGAATCGAGATCCTGGGGGAGTTCTTCTTCCAGCGGGTCGCCAACCAGCCCGCTCGACGGCGGCATTGATCGACCTCGAGATCGCAAAGGTCTTCTTCTCCTTCCTTAATTCCAGGGCTTTTCATTCCTTGCGCTCGCACATGGACCCGATTGATTTCGCCCTACTTCTTTCGGATCAATCTCTGGACCTAGCTAGCTGGGATCGATGGGATCTCTTACCAATGGATTTTCATCCTTTATTCTGCAAACACATACATGAAACACTATACATAAGCATCACAGAATTTCAGAATATTTAAATTTAGGACTCCCTGTAAGTAAGTAATAACCAAAACAATCATACTCCCTCCGTCCACAAAAAGATGCCTCAAGTTTGTTTAAATTTAAATGTATCTAGACATACTTTAGTGTGTAGATGGCTAGATGCATAGACAAAGTTGAGACATCTTTTTATGGACGGAGAGAGTACATTTTTTCAGTTAGAAATGGATTCATGATCCACATGTTTGAGATATTTCTTCACATTGAAGTTTCCTAACCAAATTGTTACACATCAATCTAATCTAGATAGAGACCCTTGGGTAGGCCCTCGAGTTGTTGTGGAAAAACTGCACTGAACTTGGCATTGCTGTCAACCGATGCTCCACTGTCCAGTCGCTTTAATTGACTTCCAAGCCCAAAAGTCCTTGTTGGTGTGCTAACTAGAATCCGAAAAGGTAAAACAGAGGACACTTCTAATAAGCCACCAACGACCTTCTTTCTTGCCCAGGTGAAACCAAGAGTTGGATTACATATATATTATGCAATACTATGGTGGATCCTACACCAATAACATATACTCAACCATGGACACGCTTCACCTCCTCTTCCAGATAGCCACAGCCTTGCTCTTGTTCATTCAAGCTGAGAGCACCACAGGAGAGAGATCTACCCATCCAAATAATACGATCACCAGCTGTATTGCCGGGGAGAGGTCTGCCCTTCTCGCTTTCAAGGCAGGTCTTTCGGACCCTGAAGATCCATCCGACCCTGCCAACCTCCTTTCATCATGGAAGGGTGATGACTGCTGCCAGTGGAAGGGTGTCTACTGCGGCAACAAAACCGGCCATGTTGTCAAACTCGATCTCCGAGGCATGGGCTGCGGAATTGATGGTGAGAGTAAGCAGGTGCTAGCAGGCAACTTAAGCTCATCGCTGCTTGGTTTACGACATCTGCGGTATCTTGATCTCAGCTGCAACAGATTCGATAAGATACAAATACCGGAGTTTATGGGCTCTCTCCATAAGTTGAGATATCTTGACCTATCGAGGTCAAGTTTCATTGGAAGGATACCACCACAGTTGGGTAATCTCTCCAACTTACAGTACTTAGATCTTAAAAGCTTATTATCCTACCCAAGTCTTTCTTATCAGGGCACATACTCCATTTTTTCTTGAAGCTGCTTATCGAGGCAATCTAGTGCGTTGTCCACCAGAAGGCAACACTCAGGAGAGCTTGTAGCTTGATATGCCAAATTTAGGAATTTGTGAGACCAAGACTTATAGCGGAGCATAGCATCCAATTTTGGATCTTCAACAATGTTCTTTCCTTTATTGTCTTTTACAGTTCCATATCTTGCGTCCCTTGTCCATCGCTTTAGAACATAATGGTTCGGTAGTAACTTGATATTCATCAAGTCAAGAACTTTCAAAGCATGGCCACACAATACTCCAGTCCTTTTAAACTGCCCACAACTGCATGATGATGTTTGCTCCAGCGGATCACCAACAACAATGCGCTCTAGTTCAGAACTTAAATCACCATCAGCCCTCACAATTGCAACAGAGTATGTGTTATTTCCATCCATCGCTCTACTACATGCAGCCATAGATCTTTCATATTCAGTTTGGAATGCTTCAAATACTGTGGGTGTGTAAAGTTTACTTGTTTGAAGTAGCATAGGTGTCTTCATGCTTATTCTAGGTAGCTTTTTCCTAGATTCAAATTCAGCTTCTATTTCCTTGTTTCTTTTTCCTTGCACCGCCCTTTCAAAATGCTTCAAGAACCGAATTATGTCAAAATCAGATTTGAAAATGTTTTTTCAAGTCACTATTGAAACTCTCACTTAATTGCGTGCTTCTCATTCCCAATGTAAAAACATCCCTCGTGTAGCATTCGGCCCATTTTCCCTTCAACTTGTAGATGCTATCCAGCCATGATGTCTTCTTCTTGTCCACCTTATTTCTCATGACGTCAAATGCTTCTTCAAAGGCCGTTGTGTCCTCAATGTTATACATACAAGCACTAAACTCTAAGAGAATATGCGGTTCTTCATTGTCCTCATTATCAACATTGGGGGAATGTGAGTCCTCTGTTTTGCTATTGCATAAGTGCTTCACAGCATTCTGCATTATGTGATAGGTACATAATCCATGCCATGCTTCTGTGAATACATTCCCAACAACATTTCCCATTGCGGTGTCTTGATCGGTAAATATAGCTCTAGGTTGCTTTCCATTGTGTGCAGCTAGAAAAGTCTCAAATAGCCATTTGAAAGATGCAAATGTTTCATCAAACAAAAGAGCTGCACCAAAAATAATGGTCTCCCTAAACTGATTGAATCCAACGAAAACACCAAAAGGTCTATATTCTTTGTTTGTGCCAAAAGTAGTATCAAAGGTGATAACATCACCAAAGTGCGCGTAGTCAATGACCATCTTAGCATCAGCCCAAAATATATTTGCTATATTTTCTTCACAATCCATCTGCAAAGCATATTGGAAAGAAGGATTCTCAGACATCTTGCCTTGAAAAAACTTCAACATGCTTCCTGCTTGTCCATATGCCAACTCTCTTTGACGTCTTCCTTGCAAATAATTTTTTAGATCACGGGGAGTGTAGCTGAGATTCATTGGTCCTCCAACTTGGCGACTAGCTAACTCATGTGCAGCCTTTGGTCTAATTCCAGAATCATCGGCCGTCTCAATTTCAAAAGCTTGCAATTCTGAAATCTTCCTTTGTGATAACATCAGATGGAAGCTTTGTGGCAAGTAAAGACCATGATTGTGAGCAAGCATTACATCTACCACTTCATAATGACCCACCACTCTATTTAATGAAAGACACATATGAACCTCACAGCATGTTCTTGTTTCAGCTCGAGGTTTTTTTGTGAGATGATCCCTCTTGTCTTGTGCTCGACGACCCTCCTTCGCACACACATATCTGCATGAAGTTACCTTCCCATCCATCTTACTTATATTGCTACATCTTTTTCTGGTCTCGAAACCTGCATGACCTCCATAGCTCACCCAAAATGACCAAGCATCATCCAAGTTTTTAAATTTCTGACCAACTTGAGGTAACCAAACAGGAATCTCATTCTCCCTACACAAAAATAAATATGTACTTATTGGTACAGTGGATGCAAACAAAAGGAACTTGTTTTTTGGATGGAAGCCTAACTTACTTGTTGGACTGTTCCATTATATCTTAAAACTGAGAGGCAATTTTTCAGTTCTGCCAAGAAATAAGTCCTGTAATCCTGTAATCATGGACACATGCAAGTGCAATTTTTCAGTTTTGTGAAGAAATTCCTTCAGGGACAAATCATTACAGGAATTAAGGGTAAAAACTATTGAAATATATGGCATATTTTTACCCGTGTCTGCTCACAATCTTGTGAAGGAATCAACAGCACCATACTACAGGAGTAGCACAACAACTGAACATACATACACTCGGTCAGATACAGTAATAACAACTCACGTACAGAAGTAGATGATAGCTAGTAACCGGCCACTGACCTGTGCGAGCACGCCATGGCCGTCGATCATCTGCCAGTTACCGCTGTCATCCGCTCACGACTAATGGCACCTCATGGTCCTCGATCGGCCGCCGATCAGTGATGCCCTCGCCTCGATCGCCTGCCGGTCAGGACAGCCGCGATGGACCTCGATCGCCCGCTGTGAGGACTGCCGCCGATGCCCTCGATCGCCCGCCGATCAGAACTGCCGCCGATGCCCTCGATCGCCAAGATCAGAGGAGCGCGAGGAGAGAGCCGGCGCACAGATTTGCCCGCCAAGATACGAACGCGGCCTTAGTTGGGCTAACGACGTGTTTGCTCTGTGCGTGAGAGAGCAGGAGGAAGCATCAGCCGTGAGATGGAAACTGTGTGGCATCGGGAAGGCCTAAGTCAGAGTCTGACTTCGTTTAAGGAAGTTAGAGAATCCGCGCCGTCCTGTCCGACGATACCCAAGTCAATACATGAGTACATGCTCCTTTAGAATGGCTCTCGCTTCTGCTTCCTCGAACTCTTTGCAGATTCAGAGCTTTCTTACCTTTGTTATTTCGTAGCTGATGACTTGAGCACGTGAGAGTACTGAAATAATCCTGGAGTTGTTGATCCAGTGCTAACTGCTAACTGAATTTGTTGTCTGTGTGCAGTGCAGACATGTCCTCCCGTGTAGCTGCTGCCAGGTCCAGTAGGTGCCGAGCAGCGTGGCAGTCCGAGCGAGCCGTCCAGGACGATGGAGGCCGGTGGGCAGGCGGACGGAGCGGAGAGAGGTGGGCGTTCGCTCGTCGCGAGGTTCTGCTACCGGCGGCAGCGAGGCTCGGCGACGGGAGCAGAAGCTCAGCGACGGGAGCAGCAGCGAAGCGCGGCGACGGGAGGAGCAGAAACGTGGAGGAACAGAGGAAGAAGGGGACTAATCGAGCGACCAATGCTAAATTTGGTTGACTTCGTGGCTGTCCGTTGGATGAGCTGTATGGTGGATGGTGTGCCTTAGGGCACAGCGTGCCCCGCAAGAGGCAGGGCACAGGATCTCAGTCCAGAATCTCATAGCCAGGATGCCCATTCGTTTCTTCTTGGACAGACTTTCAGTTACCATGTTTCATCACTCAAGACAAAAATTATACTCCCTCCGTTTTCTTGACATAAGGTGTACAGTTTTTTTGAAAAAACCCCATAATGTAGGTGTATTTGCTATTTATGTATAATTTGACCCATCAAAAAATAAGACCTAATCTCGAAAGAGCGATTTAACGGATTGTATTCATTGTGTATCTATTAAGAGCTCTCTCATGCGCGGATGAGAGCTATGTGCAAAATACAATGTCTTAATATTCGTGCAGAAAACTATACACCTTACATTTAAGAACAAAGGGAGTAATACTTTTGACCATGTCAGAGTTGCATAGCATTTGCCAAAACTGCAATTTGTTTTTATGGCAGGGGACTGCATACTTTTGTTTTTGGATTTGGATATCTTATGTAGAAAACCCACTGCACATTAAATGGATAACACTATCCCATTGCACAATATAGATAAGGCGGTGAATAGTTGATATACGTGGAATATTTGTACACATTGCAACTCTTTTGAGCACTGTCATTATTTGCCATTATTGAACTTATTCAGACTTTCAGAGGCTTGTTGCTTTGTCAAGTGCTGTTACTCGTTGACTCTGCATTAGCTACAAAAACCATGATGCAAGATCGTGAATAGTGTTAGGACAAGATCCTCATGCACGATATACATTAATCAGGATGCACGATCTACATAGATTTAAAGGTGTTCCTTCCTTCTGTTTCAGAAGATAGGCCACAGAAGCAAATGCAACATGCAAACAATTGTTCGAAGCCTTTGTGCATTAGGACCATCTCCTAGGCACACTTGTTCAGAAGGTCCATGTAGGGTCCAGAAACAGCAACCCTGCAAACATTAACAGCCAAAAGAACATAAATTAGTGCAAATAATACGAGTTAAAGAAATGTTAAGAAAACTTCATTGCTTAATTAGTGCCTTCGAGACCGCCATTCCACACTCATCATCAGAGTGTCCTTTGTAAGTTGCAAAAAATGTAGTTGTGGGTTGCAAAGAAGGAAGGATATCAAACTTGCACAAAAATACTATGTACTGTAGCACATTTCTTAATGTTGACCAAGAAAGGGTTTCTGTTCACAGACAAGGCAACTGCAGCATTCAATCAACTCAAGAAAGCAATGACTGAAACGCATGTCTTAGTTCTGCCTGATTTTCAAGCTCCATTCGCAATTGAAACAGACGCTTGTGCCACGGATTGTGCTTGCTTACACAACACGGGCATTCTGTTGCCTCTCTCAGTCTCAGCAGAGCGTTCGATGCCGCCAACTGCGAATGATGGCCATGGACAAGTGGCGTCCTATCTCATTCTGACAGGCCACAAGAGCTTACGCACGTTGGGAGATGAACACTCGAAACGAAACTGCAACGGAAGGTCAAGGCCAAACTCGTGGGTTTGCAAGAATGGTGCAGTGGACGCCTTGTCGCGTGTAGCTCACCTGCTTGCAGTGGACGCACTGTCCGTCTGTCAGCCGGCGTGGCTGCAAGAGGTACTGAATTCATACCAGATGGATCAAATTGCACAAGAACTGCTCGTGCATCTGGTCATACATAATCATGACGCCAAGGGACACAATTGGATGCTGGGCTTATTCGCTTTTGCCATCAAATGTTTCTTATTGCACTGCTTCTAGCTTTCACAAAAATTGAAATAATAATTGCTCTTGTATGTGATTATGAAGGCGTACAATCTGATCCGCATAGCTAATATATTTAGACATGTAGTTCTGTGTGTATTAAGGAGACACATTGTCGACATAATACTAATATATATTCAGTACATTTTCACACGTACGTGATTGAGGGCATGGGGCAAGTCAATTGTGCTCTTTTTATTTTCTTCTTAATCCAAATCGTAAGAAATTCATAGATTGATTAAGTAAGAAACTCATAGATAGATTAACTAATACAAACTGATTGAACAAATTTGGTTACAGCAAATTTCCGCTGCTATAGCGGAACTGCCAAACCAAATTTGCCAGACCAAATGTTTGGATTCTATGTTCGCACGCAAAGTTCGCTGCCAAAATGACTATTCACGAGAGATTTTTATGGCTTGTAAAAAGATAAATTTTGGTGTTCCTATTAAGAATGCAAGTATTAATATGATAATGCTTGCAACTCGTAAGCCACATGTTATGTAAAGTTTGTGAACGTTTTGTGTGTTCCGTAGCAACGCACGGGCATTCAACTAGTATCTATTTAACGTGCAGTGATGCTGCGTTTGGTGCGATATTTGTCTAATCAACGGATTAGTTTCAAAAGTTCTGTGTGTGGAAATTTATAGTCCTTCTTTATTAGTATCCTAATATTGAACGGTGGAGATGTGGAAATTCTTCCGTACGATGTTTCTGTATCCAGACTTTCAGAGCAAGGTGTTGATCCATTTGCTTACCCTCACGTTGTATCATCTTCCGAATCTTACCCCAAGCACAGCACTGAATATTGGCCGTAGGGTGTAAATATTAGCCTAGAGAGAACACCTCAAATCTTCTCTGAAGAATTTCAATCACCATGGATGGCTGGAAGTACGATGATGCGTGATCTTAGGCCCTGTCCAGCAGATTTTTTTGAAGTCTCTGTCCAGCAGATGTCCTTGCTAAATATTTAGCAGCTCAAACACTGTCTTTTTTTTCTTTTTCAGTTATGAAGGAGTCGATGGCCCTTGCCACCGAATCTTCCACTTTGACGCCGCGTCCGTCGAGGAGACGTGTGTTGCACGGCCGTGCAGCATTTCATCTCCACACCTTGCACTCCGCCTGTTAGAGGACACAAGGCATCCAGGTCTGTTATTCTGGAGCAAAAACGCGACTGAATCTTCTCAGCTTATTCCTCAAGAAAAATCTCCATAAGTCTCAAGGTTTTAAGTTTCTGACCATGATGCAATCCACAGTTTCCTTTCTTAGGGCGCCGGTCAGTGCAGACGATTGATCAGTCATGCGAATGGGAAGGCTTCATGTGGTACTTTTGTGACTGTCAGGATGTAAGTGGAGGCAGTAGTGTTTAGGTGCCATCACCACGCTACCGTGTTTGGTAGCATGATATAGAGCAAACAGCAGTACCACTACCACCACGTAACCCAGCCGAATTAGGCCAAAGGCAAATCTTTGCGTTGATGCCGAACTGAACGCCAGGATTTGATGTCGTACGCCTGGTTGGGCCGGGATTCCAAGGCATATAAGCAGCGCGCTGTAGATGCTCCTAGACCGCTGATTTTCCGCTAAACTGCTGTTGTGCATAGACGTATTTTTTTCTTTCCTTTTCATTTTTATTTTCCTAAACACTTTTCCCTTTTTGGTTTACATATGCTCTGTTTTTTCCTTTCTTTTGTTCTTTACTCCTTCCTATGTTTAGTTCCTTTTTCACATTTTTTGTTGATTTAAAGTAATTAAATGTTTGAGACCTTTAGACATTGCACGACGTTGGTGGGCCCAGGTGGTCAAACTGAACCCAAAAAAAGGGTGGTGTGTCTTATACCGACCCGCCACTAGTATCTCGTACTAGCGGTGTGTTCTCCGCGAGTAGGACACCATCCACATGTGTTGCTCCACTTTATTCCCCTGCTCCACTCTTCTTTAACTTCCCCTCTCTCTTTCGATCCGTAGCGTCGCTGCCCTGCCTCGTCCGTGTCACCACCCTCTCATTTTAGTTGATTGTATAGTTGCTAAATATATTCTCCCTCCTTTCTAAATTAGATGACTGCCGTTTGTATAAAGTTTATGTATCTAGATTTGTAACATGTCTAGATACATTTATTTGGTACAAATGCAAGTCATCTAATTTGGAACGAAGGGAGTAAGATTTAGTGTAGTTAATATAGGTTTAGTTGATTTAGTCTTTAGATTTTAGATTAGTTAACTTAGGTTTGTTTCATTTAGTTTTTAGTAAAATTAGCTAAGTGTATGTTGATGAATTTACATGATCATTGTATGCCGGATTTGCTAGAAATTTCATATTTAGTTGATGAATGTGGTGTAAGGAAAAGAAACGTTAGATGCATGGATGTAGATCTAGAGAAATGATATGTTGATTTAATTGCATTTGTTAGATAACGAGCGGCAATGCAGACCAACACACAGTCCTGCCGCCACCCACGGTCCTGTCGTCGACGACTGAAGACTCAATGCCGCAACTCACGCTCCCATCATAGTCGCCACCGCCAGGCATGGTGTCCGATTTAGAACGAGATAGAACTATGATTAATGTTTCATAGGAAGAGTGACAAACCAATGTGGGATTATAGAAATAACTTTAAGGGGGTTTAAGTAAAAAAATTACCCCCGGCTGACCTCACGTGAGACATAGTGGTGTGACGTTAGCTTTTTCACGTCGATCGTGACGGCAAGACGATCATGTCGAACCTCCGCAACTTATTGACCCATAGTTTGCATTTTTTTTCTTCAGTTGGTGACCAATCCACTCCTCCTTGACAACTTTATAGACCTTGCGTGCCTTTTTTACTCTAATTTTAATATTTTTATCAAGCTTGTGTTCTGATGTAGTCCCATCGATAAAGTGGTCGAGGGCATTGGCCGGTTTGCAAACCTATCTTCGACCGACAATGTCCGAGTGAATGTACTACTAGTTTAATTTCCAGAGATTGTAAATTTCCTTTTTGACATGCAGTGATGCTGCGTCATTTGTTCAATCCCAAATAGAACTCTTCGGTACGATATTTGTGAAACTCCAGAGTAAGGTGTGGACCCATTTGCTTGCCATCACACTAGAGTACTCCCTCCGTTTTTTAATATCGGATGTTCTAGATACATGTTAAAATGACTGAACATACACACTAAAATGTGTCTAGATACATTGGTATATATGTGAATGTGGACAAATGCTAAAACATCTTATATTTAAAAACAGAGGGAGTACATATTTGCTGCACCAAGTACAAGCCCTGAATGTAGGCCTTAGGCTGTACATATAGGCTAGAGAAATGACCTCAAATCTTATCGGAAGAATTGAAAAAAAAAAAACATAGGTAGGTAAAATCACCATGAAGCGCGATCAGGTCCTGGTGGCAAAAGAAAACCAGGGACATCAAAACGGGACACGGGAGACCAGAACCAGCGTCTACATACATCATAAAATAGCAAAAGACCGTGAAGGAAATACAGCAGGACCAGCGCGAAATCTCGAAAAAATAAGGGCCATTTCGCGATTTACGGTTTACGCGGCTTCATCCTTGAGCTTGCGCATCGGTTATCGTTCGAATTTCATCTGATGTCCCCGAAGGGACAACAGAGCTGCCGTCTTCCTTGCCTCCGGCCGCCGACCGCGGAGCTCGCTCTGGTCGTCCCGGACCAAATCCAAGGCCACTGAACCTCCTCCTCTTCCTCTAAATGCTCCCAGGTTATCTCCAGCCGATACCTCCATCTTCCTCGGCTCCGGTCGCTCTCGGCCTCCGACCTCCCCAACCGCGGTTTCGTAGTGTTTCTGGTGATCTTGCGGTCTCCTGGACCTCTTCTTTCTCCTCCCCTCTCTCTAACTCGTGGCCCCCGTGTAGGTTGCTGCTGTCCGCCGCCAAACTCTGTCTAAATCCGAGTCGCGACGCCACCATTGGACGCGCGTGCTGCGCCGAGCTGATGGCATACTTTGCGGACTTCGCCGCCGGCGTGCTCGACGAGGCCGAGAAGGCACAGCCTGGCATCATCCCTCGTGAGGAGCTCCTGCACAACCTGGTTTTCGTGGCGATCTTCGACGCCTATGGCGGATTCGAGCTTCGTGCGCACGTCGTTAAGTGGCTGGGCCGCGCCGGTGGGACCCTGCACGCCAGGCTCGCCCACTAAGTCCGTAGGACGGTCTCCGATCGACTGCAGCGAGATCACGGTGACCTCCGTCAAGAAGATGCCGCTGCCGCAGGTGGTGAAGTCTGTGGTATGTGACGCGCTGCGCATGAACCCGCCGGTGGAGTTCCAGTACGGACGTGCGCGGCAGGACCTGAGGGTCGAGAGCCACGACACGGCCTACCTGGTGAGCAAGAGTGAGAGGCTGTTCGGGTACCAGCCTCTGGCGACGCGCGACGAGCGCGTCTTCAAGGACGGCCGCGAGTTCGTCCCTACCGGTTCGTTGTTGCCGGCGGCGAGCAGGAGAGGCTGCTGGGGAACGTGGTGTGATGGAACGGGCGAAGGACGGCGAGGCGGCGGAGGGCGTCATCAGCAGCATGCAGTTCACCACGTGAGAGCCTAGGATGACGATGATGCAGTACTTGGTCTGGCGGATGATGTTTGGTGTATGCATGGTCATCAGCAGTTTACACGTAAGACGCTAATGCTTATGCGGTGTGTGGACTCTGGGTCGCTCCTTCCATTGGCAACGTCGTGCTGCCGTCACGTTATTGTCAGCGTCGTTTCATATTTTCTGAAATTATTTTTGTTAATTATTAAATACCTGACTGTGGTCTGGTTGTCAGAATTTATTTATTTTCCAGAAATTTTAGAAAAATGGGTGAAAGTTGTAAATTCAATAACTTTTGACGTGTAACTCGGAAAAAATAATGCTCAACATTGACCGTTAATTCATTGTCATGTTTCATACAGTAATTTTCAACAGTCCTTTGCATTAAAAATAATAAAAAAGCAAATGTGCATCATATCAAGATGACGAAAAAATAAATCATGTCTACAAACTTAATAACATCCAACCATTTTTTATGAATAGAAGAAACAAATATCCGGCATTTTAATTAAGTTCCAAAAAAGTGCAACATATCAACATGACAAAAAAGTAAATGTCTACTTAGTTTTAAAACATAACAACTTTCAACCATCCTTTTAGAATAGGAAAACAAAAACCCAAAATTTTAATTAGGCTTTGAATGGTTTTCTACCTCGACAGTGATAATTAAGAAATAACTTTTCCTCGTCCCACTATGACGGTAATTGTTCAACGTTTAGTTATGGCGGTATTTTCCTAATTTAATCGGACGGTGATCTCCACCATATAAATTAACTCGAATGGCGGTGTTCTCCAACAGTTTTATCAGTATATTCCAACTCTGCCCAAACAATGATCTCCACAAGATTAATGGTATTTTCCAATGGTACCCAAACAATAATCTTTGGCAGATGATTTTCGGCAAATGAGTTAACTCCAAATATCTAGTGATTTTTAGGCAGATGAGTTAACCCCCAGTACAGTATTTCTCAACGTTACCCAAACAACGATATTTATCAGGTGAGCTAACCAAAAAGACCTGACGTGTCGTCATGTAATTTTCGTTGGTCTTTTCAACGAAACAGGGTGGTACTTTCAAACAATACTGAAATAGTGATTTATAGTGATCTCCAGCTGATTAGTTAACTCGAAAGGCGGTATTTTACAATGGCAACCAAACAGTAATCTTCACGGGATAAGATAACCTGAAGGGTGATATTTTTCAGTGATACTCAACCAGTGATCTTCAGGAAATTTGTTATCCCGCATAGCAAAAAAAATTAAACAGTACATACAAAAAAAGGAAAGTTTTGCCAATAAATTAGCATGGAAGGCGCGGTGTATATATTTCTTTTTTATTTGCACAAGTAAATTCTTACGGAAATATATTTATCTAATTCTTTTATATGATGACAATGATAAAGCTTCTATTATTTCTTCCCTTCCCTAACTGTCCGCTGCCTATTTAATTATCCTCAAAAAGATAAAAAAAATACTTTTACTTGCCACCGTCGAAAACACGTAATAACCTCACTACAACCACACTGGTACACCGCGCCAAGTTGCCTAGTACTGCTTTAATTTGCATATAGGTTGTGAATATATCTTGCACTTCGACGCCGCCTAGCCATCAAACGATTGCTTGTTTGGCGCTCCATCAGTCTGTTCTTCTGGAGCAGAAGTGAAATTGAATCCTCTCAGCTTATTATTCCCCGAGAAAAATCTCAAAAAATCCCACAAGTCTCAAGGTTTCGAGTTTTTTTACCACGATGCAATCAAGTGGACGATTGATGATACAGCGAAGGAGCAGCGGTACCGATGGCAGTTTGAAGCAGTTAGGTTATCCTACATCCTGACAGTCATGCGAATGGGAAGGCTTCATGTGGTAAGTGGAGGGTTTTAATAAGCTTAAGGGAGTAGTGTTTAGCGTGCCATCACTAAGCTACCATGTTTGGTACAATAATTCTTTACAGATAAGAATTAAGAAATGATACATATACATGTTAAAATTCAGCACATTGTGCCGGGAGGTAGGAGAGAAAATTGCAAGAACCAGCAACTCTCGGGGTAGTCGTTGCGCAAACCAGTGATCCAAACTTGTTGCTGCACAAACCAGCAACTCTATACATAATCCATTGCAGTGAGCTCTAATGATTATATCAAAATGTTTAACACCGTACCTGACAGCCAATGGCTTAGGTCTATGCCTACACACAGAGATACCAGTCAGCCAGCGTGGTTTGGTTGGTTTGATTGTGGAACTAAACTGGAGGATTAGAGCATCTCCAACAGTCCGACGTATTTTAACCCAAATCGTATTCGATTTGGTCCGTTTGCGTCGGGCCGCAGACAGAAAACAACAGCAATTAGACCTCTGTCAATGGCGGCGGTTGAATTAGCATCGTCACGCCCCACCGCGCCGGCTTCCCGCTCGTTGTTTCCCGCGTTCCCGCCCGGATCGCCGTTTCCGCCACCCGCTTCCCGCGCGCATCTGGCTTCGTCTCCGCCACTGTCGGGCGGTCCGCCATGGCGGTTGCGCGATCGGCGCACGCGGAGGTCCTCCACGTGGACGGGCCCCCAGGGTGGGCGTACACGGAGGTCCTCCACGTGGACGGCCCCCCAGGGTGGGCGTACACGGAGGAGCTGCGGGAGACGGCCGACGGCCTCGACTTCCTCGACAACGACGAGGATAGCCCAGACCCAGCCGAGTTGGAGAGGGCGGTGCTGGCCTCCTTCGAGACGGCTCGCCGCGACCGAGCTGGGCGGCAGCTCATGGGCACGCAGCGTGTCGCCCAACAGGAGGTCCAGTGCATGTGGCAGCGCGCCCGGATGGATGCCGAGCGCTCGTACGTACGCTTGGCTTACCGGTTGGAGGAAAATACATTTTTAAATGTCAAAACTTCCAAAAATAATTCCGGGTGTACCTACAAACATTTTATACTGGCACATAAAATTTAAGAATAAAATGAGTGAAAAAGACAACAAAATGTCTTTCAAAACTCATTTTATAGCACCAATTTTTTTCTTTTTTACACAAGAAAAAAATGACTTTTCGTCACGAAACTTTATGCGTGGACATAAAATATCAAGATGAACATCTGAATTTTTTGTTGAATATTTTTGACATCGAAAAATGTAAATATTGTTTTTCTTAATGAGAGTAGATACACCTAAGAGTCCTTTTTTCCCCCTAAGCCACGTGACGGGCACACCAGTGCTACGGTAGTAGTGTTCATTAGGTGGGCGCTTTTGTCAGACACACGGTTAGATCATGGATATTTTCGTTAGAGCTCCTTGCAATGGATTACATCTAGAGTTGCTGGTTTGTGCAACAAGAAGTTTGAGTCACTGGTTTGTGCAACGGATGCCCCAAGAGTTAATGGTTCTTGCAATTTCCTCGAGGTAGGAGGATGCAGGCAGGCACGTACGTACCACCATCGCAGCAGCGGCAGATATAGATTGGTGTCCTTTGAGGTTCACAAGGGCCAAGGCGCACATGCGGATCACGCTGCTCTGCTAGATATGTCGTCGAAAGGCTCAGCGCCATGCTTAAGCAGCTCATACATCAGGTCAGCGCCATGTTACACTTGAAACAAAAATCCATCAGTCAAGAGACCATAGAAAGAAGAGTATAGTGCTATATGTACGACGAAATCTCAACGAAATACCCAATATTCTACCCAAAGAACTACTGTTTGACTGAAGGTGTATCTATGAGCAGAGTTGGATAGAACTAGTCCAAGCTACCCACACACACGACAAGTGAAAATAGTAAGCATGCAAGGATGACTCTAACGCGACGCATTGAATCTGCGCGCGTCCGGTCTGGTCGAGTTGGAGCTTTCCGTTAATTTGAGCCAGGAATGTGTTAGGGCGAACGCGCGGCGGATGACTCATTGTCCTGCCGCCACCCACGGTCCCGTCACCGGCCATTGAAGACGGAATGCCGCCACTCAAGCGCCCATCACAGTCACTGCCGCCAGGCATGGTATCTGATTTCGAACAAGATAGAGCTAGGATTAGGGTTCGCCTTTTTTGAACGGGCAAAATGACAAACATGTTTGGGATTATAGCGATAAATTTCAGTGGGTTTCTGCAAAAATTCGACCCCCAGCCCGCCTCATTGTGCACCTCTCGTAAGGCCTAACGGTGGCACGTCACTTTCTTCACGTCATCAGTGACGTCAATATGAACTCCGTAACTTACTGACCAATAGTTTGTATTTTTCCAGTTGGTGACCAATCGGCTCCTCTTAGCAATTTAATTGAGTGCACGCCTTTTACTCTATTTTTATCAAGCTTGTGTTCTGATGTAATCCCATCAATAAAGTGGCCGAGGGATTGGCCGGTTTGCAACCTATCGCTTTCTGCCGGCAATGTCCGAGTGAATGTACTACTCCCTCCGTTTATAAAAAAAGTCTTAACTTCATCTAAATTTGGACATACTTTGGTGCGTAGATATATATAATTTAGAAAAAAAATGAGATATCCCTTTGTGCACGAAGTGAGTACTAGTTTAATTTGCAAAGATTGGTAATGTCCGTTTTAACATGCAGTGACGCTGTGTCATTTGTTCAATCACAAAAAAGTACCGTGAAAGGAAATTCTTCAATACGGTTTTTCTATATTCAGACTATAGAGTAAGGTGTCAACCCAATTGCTTGCCGTCAGCCCATCACACTACAGTCTACATTACATATTTGCTGAGATTTTCACAAAGTACATTTAGGCTAGAGAAATGACCGCAAATCTTCTCGGCAGGTAAAATCACCATGAAGCGTGATCAGGTCCGGTTGCAAAAGAAAACCAGGGACATCTGTAAAACGGGACACCGGAGACAATGAAACGGCTTGTGAATAAAGTAGCAAAAAAACGTGAAGAAATCAAAATGGAGCTAGATTCCTGGTGGAGGACCTGCTTGTAAGAGCCAGGGACACATCTGTAAGAAGGAAATACAGCAGGCAGGGACCGGCGCGCGAAATCTCGAAAAAATTTGGACCATTTCTCGATTTGTGCGTGTCATCCTTGCGCAGGGGCCATGCTAATCTTCTCTGTATCGTTCCAATTTTATCGGATGTCCCCGAAGGGACAACACAGCAGCGAACAGCGGGCTTATAAACCAGTGAAGACGCCCTTCGCTCTCCGAGGTGGGACTAAACAGAGGTGCCAGGAGCAGAGGGATCGCACCAAACAGCCAGTGGGCCGCATTCGCGTGCGCGCTGGATCTCCGGCCCAACTTGACGAAGCAATCTTTTGTTTTTTGAAACTGTGACGAGCTCTCTCTTCTGCTGCTGGATCTGCTCGAGGTTCTCAGCCTCACCGGCGCCTCCCCTGCCTCCAGCGACCGGACCTTACCGTGAACCCTCCACCGCCACCAGCCTCCCTGATCTCCGGCCATGTGGCGGCGGCTACCCCTGCAACTTCTGCGCACCGCGGCCGCCGGATCATTCCGGAGCCCCGCACCCTCCCGTGGCGGCTGGTCTGTCCCTCCCGCGCCTGCGGCGGCCGCCGCGCCGGCCGACCTTGCCAGCCGTCTACTGCGCAGAGGGTACTCCCGGTTCGCGAGTGGCTTCACCCCCTTGGAACCTAAGGCGCTGGGATCCATGACGGGGGATTTGATGGAGAGCTGCTCCCGACCGATAGCTTCTTCGTCGGCCTCACGATCCCTGTGACGCCTACAGAGGAGCGGCTCCTCCGTCCTCCTCGCCACGCGCTTCTCTTCTCCTCCTCCGGTAAGGTTCTGGTGCTCACCGCCATCACGCTCGCCTCACTGCCATCCTCGACGTCGAGCGCGCCAAGGGCCTCTCCCCTGAACACCTCGTCGCCGCCTGGGATGACGTCAGTGCCCTCTCCCCATTTCCTTCTCTTTAGGCGTACATTCCAGCATTGAGGAAATCCTGTCTCTGTCATATGGCTGTCGTTGATAAGCATGCAATTTTGTTGTTCTGTCTTTAGGTAATGTTTCAAGTGCTCACAAACCCTTGTTAACAAATAATCCATTGAAACATGTTGAGCTGCCTCTCTAGGATATTTTGCCTATTCGGTGCGAGCCATATAGCCACTGTGACACCATAGCATACTCAGCAGGAAAACTGCCGAATTAAAGAGCTAAAGTATCGGTACATGAATAACGTTGCACTTTGCTACATCTTTCGTAAGCACCAAGATCAACCTGAACCAATACAGGGGAACTAACTTAACAGAGCTATTTGTAAATCTGGAGGCATGAGATATATATTCTCTAGTGCCTTGCTGGGACCGCAATTACTACTCAATGGTTCACATATTAGCCCAGATTGCCACATTGGGTATACACCTGTATCTCAATTGAAGTTTTCAAGGTGAAAACAGTTTACCTGTAGATATTAAGGGGTTAGATGGGTAAGATGTGTTGTGTGTGCAGATTGGTAGAGACGGCAATAGAAGGGAAAGAGAGATAGATATCTATGGGTTATAGTTGTGTACTTCACTATCTGGTATATAGAACGGTATGCATCTCGAACGATCCTAAATTTAGCTTTACGATTTTGGGGGCAAATTGTTGGTTGGAAAATAGCAGAATAAGTAGGATATTCTTTGTATGCCTTGTCTGATCTGATATGAATGCTATTATCACCATCTCTCACCTATTGCCCTGTTAATCCAGAAAATCAGCAAAATTAAGTTTGACTTCGCCCGGTTGCTATCATTCACTAATTTTTTTTTGTTATATGTTGTTGGCATTAAATAATGATTTTGTATCTGCACAAGCTGATAGCTGCATATTTATTGCTAGCTAGTATTCTTCTTGACATAACGTTTGTTTGTGACATTGTTCTTTCCTGGAACATTAGTACCACCTGGGAAGAGGTCATATAGGTGCATCTATGAAAGCAAATCTTTACCATCTCTTGAAGCAAAGATCGGCTACATGGTATTTTTATTGAATTTTTTCTTGTATCTCCATGGTTGTTTATTTGCTGAACTAATTTCATTTTGTTTGTAGCCAATATTGTGTTATTCCTTTGTGGAGAGGAAGTGGATATACCACCATGTTTATGCAAGGTTATTACTCAACTCTTTTGCATTATTTGATTATCCTTGTTCGATGTTATCATCTTCATACTTTTCCATCCAATATATCTTTTTGTTGAGTATAATTATATAGCTTCCATGCAAGTGTACGATACTTGTATGTGATCTCTTTGGTCGTGGAGGTACGCTAAGGTCGTCAGGGTTCACTAGACACGATTTACCTAAGTTCAGCACCCTTGAAATGGGTAATAGCCATATTCCTGCCTGGATTGAACTATAACTCGAGAGTACAATTACGGTTACAGTGGAATCCGGCGAGTTATACGGGTAACTCGACAGCTACTTTGGACGAAACTACACAAAGTGCTCTAGAACGCCAGGGTTCTCTCGGCTTGAAGTCTTCTGATTGCGAATATCTTGGTTCTCTTGTGGGTCCCAACTCCTATATAGACGTCATATAGCGGTGGCCTCCTCTCCTCTGAGTAGGTATCCTCTCCGTGCACGAGTCGAAGACCGTGTACGAGTAGAAACCTGTGGTCTAGTTCAGTACCCGCAAGGTTTCCTTTCAAGATCCTGGGTGGTCCACTAATTGGGTTGGTGGGCTCCCTATGGGGCCTCAAGCGCATGCATATACCTGGGCCTTTATGATACGTATACGGCATATAAACTTCAGGGACACTGTATTATGACCACCCATTGTCAAGCCCCCCATCAGTCTGTGTATTGAGGTTGAGCCAGAAAATGTCGAGAGGCAACTCGAGCCAAGGCAACACATCCAAATTCGAAGCCAGACAATACTATTTTAATGGGTGTGGTGTGTTCGGATAAAGCCACCATTTTAGAGTGCTTTAGCAAAGTTAGAATCTGGAGCGTTTTGTAGCTTTTTGACCTATCAAGCATGCTCGATTTACTCTGCAGGTGCACACAAAATTAATCTCGAGTAGTTGTTCATGAGAAGTATATCTGAACATGAAAAATCAACTTAGTATCCATGCTGTATCATGGTGCCAATGTCAGGCCTTATCACTAATGGATACTCGTTCGCTGTATTGAACTGCAGTAAATGTATCACAACTAAACACCCCATCCAAACGTATAGGTTTGCCAGGTAACAGTAACTCATTATGTTTGATGCTGTTCATATTTATGTTTAGTATCATCTCTTCGAATGCAAGGCAGCAAGGCTGCAGAAACTAAAATTTCATTAATATTGTTGTCAAAGTTCTTTTTGAAAATTATGAAGGAGCTACAGAGTATAAGAAAATGTGGCATTGTCAGCCTGGATATTTGTTTTCTTAAATCCATATTTGGGCATTGGCAGTGTTTGTTAAATTTAAACCTTATTTTCCTGTCGTTTGTCGCAGTCCAGTTGCCACACATGATCTTCACAGGACTTGAAGATTACAAAGCTAGAGGAACTCAAGCAAGCCCGTACTACACGGTTACTCATTACACAGAGTTTGCAGAAACCAAGGATACAGTGCTTGTCCGAGGAGATGTTGTCTTCACCAGTAAACTTACCGATCTGGAGGCGAAGTGTCTTATAGAGACTGCTCACTCGTTCTACCTGAATGATGTAAGGTACAAGCTTGTTGAGCGATTCAATAAAGAAACACAGGATTTCGAGTTCAAAGATGTCCTGCAAGTGCTTGGCATGCCGACCATGTGAGCAGATGTCTGAGCCCTGGCAACAACAAAGCTTACCCTGTCGCCCCTCAGGCTGAAATCAGTGCCAAGACTGAAACTATGAGTACTTCTCCCCATTTTTGCTGCGGTCATGGTATCATGAAAAATAACCTCCTGAGACGTAGCCAATGAATATCACTCTGGCTTTGCTGACTGAACATCCATCATGTTGGTTTGTTGTAACTATGATGTGATCCAAAAGTTTTGAGGTCTGCTCTAAACGGATTTGTGCTAACCTCCAGCAGGTCTTCCTTAGCTATGTGCTGTTATTTAGCCTTTTGATGGATATTTACATTTTATTGCGTCACCTTATTTCTTTTTTTCTGCTGAAAATGTTTCCTTATTTCTTGTTATCAACTTATCATACATAAACTTTCCATGAGAATATCGTGGAAAAAAGAACAAGCTCCGTTGTCTGTAGACTGACGAGAAATATGTGGGTTGATCTATTTGTTAAAGAACTCTGAAATTAGCTTTTCAGTACTGTCCACTTGATGCGCACGCTTGTTGTATGGTGAATGGTATGTACTGCATATCTGACCCTGCGTATTGTGAGAAGAGCCATGTGTAGCTGGTATCTTTACTATGGGCGTGGTATGGTGTCACATGCCAAATACTATGACATTACATGCCTAATTACGATGATCTGCCACTTATAAGCGGTAGGGTGTCACATTTCAATCTAATTACACACAGAATGGAACCGTCCCATAATATTGGTACATAATCTTACCACAAGGAACAAACTGTTACATGTAAAATGCATGCATGAACTTTCCATTTTATTACTTGATATTCTAACTTATTTACATCATATAATCATATACTCCCTCCGATCCATAAAAAGTGTCGTTTATGACATTTTTTATGGATCGGAGGGAGTAATGAGTTATATTTATGTTTTGTAATAATTTTTAGAAATAATTCACATATTTCCTAATTTTATGAAATTTACCCTACAGAACCATAAATCTCCTTTTTTCTATCTTTTTTTGACTTTCACGGACTCAAAGAACGTCCAAATGATCTAGAATTTTACGGGAGCCAATATTTGGAACGAAATAAACGTAGGGTCCATCGTAAGAGGGGTTAAAATACAAAATGACCATGACATACCAACCACGGTCGTTAGGCCGTATTCTCTCCTACCTAAAAAGAATGCTCTGTTCCGTGGTCTGCACGTCCCGCGTTTCGCTTCGTCGGACACCCGTGATGCACTCCCTTCGTTTCGTCCATCGTACGCTTTTGCAATTTAGTCCATCGTTTCAGTCCATAAAACCGCAGTCCACCTCGTTCCTTCCCCAAATCATGTCGCGCAGCACGTGGCCCGCCACGTAGGCGCTACACGACGCTCCGCTGAGACCCGTTTCTTACCACCACCTCCGACCGCTGTACCCAGTACGCCACCCTTCTCCCTGCCCCGCACCATTTTTCCTCATGGGATTTCCGCCGCCACGCCAGATCGGGGGCTGTGTGCTCCCCATCACCATGAATTCGCCTCCACAGGTCGCCGGAGCTCCCGTGACGCCCGGCCTCCGCCGGTCTTCCCCATTGTCGCCAGAGCTCCCGCGACGCCCCGGTGAGCTCCGCAGGTCTTCCCTGTGAGTGGAGCGGAGGCAAGGAGGAGGAGCCATGCGATGACTTGGATGCCTCTTTTCATGACCACGACCTCTGCGCCGACAAGAAATGTACTCACTCCGTTTTAAATCAGATGACTTTTATTTGTCTAAAAGTGGATGTAACTAGACTTGTAACAAATGGAAGTCATCTAATTTAGACACGGAGGGAGTACCTATCTTGTCCAGTTTATCTTCACGTTTAAAATGTCATCTGGATTGAAAAAACCATGCACTACACTGCACCGTTTAGTTGTTTGATCATGTGAATTCGAATCGGTATAGATGAGGTATGGGTGCAATGACGATAAAGTTTCAGCGCTTGTTGTTTCTTTTCTGCTTTGTCAATTTGCTAATGCAGCAACTATGTGGTTATGATTGCAGTACAATATGTTTAATGGACTGGAAGTGCCTGTAAGAAGTGAGGTTTCTTTCCCATCTTTAACTCACTGATAAAAGATGTTAATTTACTAAAGAAATCCATGTTAAACCAAGGGTATTGCTCTACCTCCCTTTTAAATTCCATGTGTTGTATATATACTCCCTTTTCTTAGCATTAAGACGAAACATTTTCTTAGAATAATTCTTGCAATAAAGAATTTTTTCATTGATTTATTTCAGCCAATAGGTGGTTCCAGTTACGTATTCATCCTTCAACCGTTACTTTACTTGACGCGGAGAAGACATAGAAGTACATAACATAGTTCATGGGAGATGGACCCTTGCCTTTAGAGATGAGCAGTCTTGCAGCACAGGTCATGGTTATGGAAGAAATGAAGCTGTAGGAAGATGTTGTTGTTTAAGTAGTTGATGCCATTGCTTGAAGTTGGCATGTGTGTCAACCTAAGAACGGATTGCAGCATCCTGATCCTGAACCTTCCAAGTAAACTGACTCTGATGATGAAGGGTCATGAGTCATGACTGAATAAAAGTGTCATCATGTGCAGCGTCAATCTTGTAAGATATGGCGCCGGAGGTTCAGTTGCCTCCATGCTCTGTATATTACCTTCATGTTGTGCCTTTGGAAGTCAACAAATGACCACCGTTTTAACAGGAAACATGGTGCGCCTTATCAGATCAATATTGCTGCAAAGGCTATCAAGTCTAACTTTTAAATGTGTGGTTTCTCTAGATCTGGTATACAGGATCAGAACAATATTGCAGTAAAGATTCTTCCAAGATGCACAACTATAAGCCATATGATTATGTTACGCAGAGATGCACAGTTAAAACGGATTTAACAACCACATTAACTAAGATATTAGCAGATGTTGCTTGAAAATTTTAAAAGGCGTCGACTACAGGTTTAGGTGTATACGGCCGATTTCTGCAGGGAACCAGCAGCACTTCTATCTTTGTCCACTTCACGCTGAAGCTCTTGTCCTTGTGTCGGCGGCAAACGTTGCAGATCTCCTTCAGCTCCAGCAGGTCACATTCAACATAGTAGATGATCTTTCTCTCTCTCTAGGCGACAGTGGCAACTACAACAGCAGATGTTCAGGTCCTATGGGAGATCATAACATTTTCTAATGTAGACGTCAATACCACACACGATCCTTCGTTGTATCACTGGATCCATCGTTTTCCTTTGAGTAAAATGCATGAACGGTCACTGTACTCAGCGGTTGGCACGTTCCACGGGGGAGCGGGGAGGCGATCTCGGCAGCGCATCTGAAGCGACGATGGCGGCTCGGCGTGTAAGCTACGCCTCCCTAATCTCTCAGATCTCACTGGAAATCACAAGAACAATAGCGAATTCGACTGGAATTATGATTGGATTGCTCGTTCCTCCCTTCCTCCCCCGAGCAAGTTCACACACGGCAACCGCCGTTCATTCCTTCTCGTCCCAGCCGCCCCTGACGCACACAGTCTAAGCTGCTAAGTACTCACGATTAGGGCTTACAGGGCCTAACGGGCCCACTCTTGGCCTGCAAGCCAGTATGGTAACTTAGCGATTCTCTTGGGCCGGCCCACGACGTTGCGCTCAGCTTCAGGAGCTGGCACATCTTCTCCTCTGTTCTGCATTGCTGACGAAGGCGATGGCGATGGTGTTGTCGTATCCATGGCTTGCCGATGGATAGCAGAGGAGGGCCTGGTCTCTTGGTCGTTGACAATCCCCCCGTCTTGAAAATCTGCTTGCCCCCAAGCAGGTGCGTGCGGAAACTGCTGCTTGATGATCTCCATATCTTCCCAAGTTGCCAGATCTTCAGCAGTACCACTCCATTGGATGAGGCCTTGCATGACAGTAGCTGCACCACATTGGCGGAAGCGTTCCTGCAACACACGCACGGGAAACTGGAACATAGCATCAACCGGAGGCAGCTGGGAGATTACCTGTTGCCCAGGCTTGAGACAACGTTTCAATTGAGACACATGGAAGACAGGGTGAACTCGGCTCGCTGCAGGCAACTCCAGTTTATACGCCACCTTGCCAATCCTCTCCAGCACCGTGAAGGGACCAAAGAATTTAAATGCCAATTTGTGGTTCGGGCGACGAGAGACAGAGGTTTGAACATATGGTTGAAGCTTCAGGAATACCTCCTCGCCCACCGAAAACACCCGTTCAACTCTCTTCTTGTCGGCCTGGTGCTTCATCCGCTGTTGCATGCGAAGCAAATGCTGTCTCACTGAGTCAATGACCAAGGCTCGCTCACGCAACCAAGACTGAATATCAGGGGCAGCAATTGTGTCAGTTGACGTAATGCCGAAGTAACGCGGATGCCTGCCATAGATAACTTCGAAAGGAGATTTTCCCAATGACGAATGCCAATTTGTATTGTACCACAACTCGCAAAGCGAAAGCCATTTCGACCACTTGCTGGGATGAGCACTGATGAAGCATCGAAGATAGCACTCTATGGACTGATTGACTCGTTCCGTCTGACCATCAGTTTGAGGGTGGTGAGACGTACTCATTCGCAGTTGGGTACCCGTGGCTCGGAACACACTTTGCCAAAAGTTACTAGTGAATGCTGGATCACGGTCAGACACCAAGGACAGAGGCATACCATGGAGTCGATAGACGTTGTCGACGAACAGCTCAGCCACCTTGCTTGCCGTGTAGGGATGATGCAGTGGAATGAAATGCGCATACTTGGAGAGCTTGTCGACAATTACCAAGATGCAATCGTAGTGATTTGATGTCGGCAGTCCCGTAATGAAGTCCATTGTGGCCATTTCCCATGGGCCCGAAGGAATTGGCAGTGGTTGGAGCAGTCCCGGCGAGAGTGTGCGCTCGGGTTTTGCCTGTTGGCACACTTGACACGTTTGAACATACAGCTTCACTGCAGATTTCATCTTGGGCCATTTGAACAGAGAAACCAGACGTCTATATGTCACTGGAAAACCTGAATGTCCACCAACAGGGCTGTCATGGAACGCTGAAATAATTTGCCTCTGCAATTCTTCATCATTGCCAATCCAGATTCTGTTGTCGCAGCGAAGAAGACCATCTTGCCAAGTGAACTTTGGTTCTGTCATGGGATCAATTGCCAGGCGCTGTATCAGTTGCTGCACATGAGAGTCCTTGGCATAGCTAGCTTCCACCTTCTCTAGCCAAGCAGGCTTTACAGTTGTCACTGCCATGACCTGAGAAGTACCAACAGGTTTGCGCGAGAGAGCATCCGCTGCACCATTCAGTATGCCTTTCTTGTATTCAACTTTAAACTGTAGTCCCATCATCTTTGTAAGGGCCTTTTGCTGCCAGTCTGTATGAAGTCGCTGGTCCGTGAGATGGACCAAGCTTTTGTGATCAGTTCGTATTGTAAATTCTCTCATCTGAAGATAGGGTCTCCACTGCTGGACAGCTAACAGAATGGCCAAATACTCCTTTTCATACACTGACAATCGCCTGTTGCGCGGCCCCAACGATCTGCTAACGTATGCAAGAGGGTGCCCCTTTTGAGATAAGACAGCTCCAATCCCGACGTCACAAGCATCAGTTTCAATGACGAACGGAATGCTGAAATCCGGCAAGGCAAGTACAGGAGCAGATATGAGCGCGTTCTTGAGAGCCTGGAACGCCGCTTCAGCCTCAGGTGTCCAGACAAACAGCACGCCCTTCTTAAGCAAGGCTGTTAGGGGTTGGCTGAGGATAGCATAAAGGTAAATAAATTTTCTGTAATAACCTGCCAAACCCAGAAATGCGCGCAATTCCTTCAGAGTTAATGGCTGAGGCCAATTTTTTACTGTTTCAATCTTCTCTGCATCAGTTGACACGCCAGCAGCCGATATCACATGGCCTAGATAAGAAATTGTCTGTTGCGCAAAAGCACACTTCGAAAGCTTGACCTGCCACTTGTCACGGCTCAAAATCTCCAAGACCGTGCGGATGTGTTCAAGGTGCTCTTCATACGTGCGGCTGTAAATCAAGATGTCGTCGAAGAAGACGAGGGCACATTTCCTGAGAACTGGAGCTAATGACGCGTTCATGGCGTGTTGAAACGTCGCCGGAGCTCCTGTGAGTCCAAAGGCCATGACACGGAACTCGTAATGACCATTATGGGTCTGGAAAGCCGTCTTGTATTCTTCACCGGGGGCCAGCCGAATTTGATGGTACCCAGCACGCAAGTCTAGCTTAGAAAACCATGCTGCTCCCGCTAGCTCATCGAGGAGTTCGTCGATCACCGGCAGAGGGTACTTTCCTTTAACGGTCAGTGCATTCACATGGCGGTAATCAACCACCAGTCGCCAAGTTTTGTCACTCTTGCGCACGAGAAGGACCGGAGATGCAAATGCACTGTTGCTATGAGTTATCACACCTTGTTTCAGCAGCTCTTGCACTTGTCTCTCGATTTCTGACTTAAGCTCCGGTGCCACACGGTAGGGACGCATCGACACTGGATTAGCCCCTGGAATTAGAGGAATATGATGGTCATGTTGTCGCCGAGGAGGTAGCTCAGAGGGTGTGTCGAAAACTGTGGAGAATTCATCCAAGAGTAACTGAACATCGGCTGGTGTCCCCTCAGTTGCTGGACTATCTGGTTTTGATGCGACCACATGAAGCTCGAACAGTCCAGTAACAGTATCAGAAGCATCTGCTCCGTGGAGCACTATGAACTCGTCATCATGTTGCAACGCAAGCCACTGTTGAGACCAATGTGTGAGCATGGGACTGTGTTTAGCTAACCAATCATGACCAATGATACCATCATATGTTTCCAGAGGCAGCACTCGAAATTCATCAGAGAATTGGTACCCTTGAGTTTCCCACTGTAGCAAAGGAAAATGCTCTGAGCAACGCAATAATTTGCCACCAGCAACACGTACTGACGCTGTGGTGTCCAGTGATGCAATACCAGACAGCTTGTCAGCCCATTTTCTGTCGATGAAGCAAATGGAGCTGCCTGAATCCACTAAGAACAGCATGGAGTGTCCCTGTATCTGAACCTTCAATTTCATGGAACGCACCAGGGGAGCCTTAGCGTCCAATGCTGCCAACGAGATCATATGAGCTTGATGATGTTCACTGCCAACCTCACTTGTACTATCACCTGCATCTTCAGTTGACATGGACTGCATGAAATCTATCATTTCTTGTACAACATGCAATTGAATAGACGTCTTGCACTGATGTTCTCGACCCCATTTTTCACCACAAGTAAAGCAAAGACCCTTAGCACGCCTGTAGGCCTTGAGATTGGACCAACGGTCCTCAGCATTGCCCCTTGAAGGTTCAGTAGCACGCTTTTCTTCGACAGTCTTGGATACCCAGCGTTGCGGCGGCGGCGGTGGAGGCAGAGGAAAAGCTTGTGCTCTTCGATGTGTTGAGCCCGAGCTGTGGTGCGAGTTCAATGGTGTGCTACCGTCTCCTAACTCTTCATACAACAGAGCTAGAGTGTAGGCTGTATCTAAGTCTCGCGGTTGCTGGATTGCGACCAACACTCGTACTGCCGGCTTTAAGCCATCGATGAATCTTGTCAGATAATGCAGAGTATCAGGTTTTGCCTCATATGCCGAAATCTGATCAATCAACTCTGAAAACCGCTGCACGTAATCATCTACTGTGCCACCTTGCGAAATATGGAACAGGCGCCGCAAAAGGATCTGATGTTGATTCCGATTGAATCTGGCCAAAACAGCTGCAGCAAAATTCGGCCACTCTGCATCAGGTTGTTGCTGAAGAAAGGCTTCCAACCATGTCGCAGCAGCACCCAGAAACAGAGATGATGCATACGAAATTTTCTGATCCTCGCGAGTTCCCCATCTCTGAAAATACTCCTCACACCTCCTCTTCCACAGTTTCGGATTGGAGCCATCGAATTGGGGTAATTCGACGCGAGGAGCGAAGGACGAACTGTCAGAACTGTTCGGGCTGAAATTGAATTGCACAGGAGAAATTGTTCCCAGGCCGGAATGCATACCTCCGACCGGAGGAGGCGTGTGTGACACACTTGCCTTCCCCCGGTGTTGCAGATCTTCGCCGTGCCCAATTGGGCCGATCGCGTTTTCCCCGAACGGCCGATTCGTCGGGGACGGTGCCGATCCCGCCGCTGGAGCCGGATTCGTGCGGATCGCGCGATTCACACTCGCCGTCAACTTCGAGATCTCGGCGCTGAGGGAGCTCTTGACGGCGGCCAGCTCTTCCCCCATCTGCGCTTGGACGGAGTCGAGATTGTCGTTGACGTCCTTGAATTGCTGCTTCGTGTCGGTGACGAAGGCGCGCACGGCATCGAGGATTTCCTTCTTATGCGAGAGGAACCTGGCCTCGTACTCCTCCTGGGTCTCGGCCTTCAAGATCTCGTACAGGGACTTCCCTTCCGGAGAGAGATCTTCCATGATCTCAACGCGGCGGCGCGCGGCGAAGCGAGTACGGTGGTGATGAACCGGTATCTCCAGGACCGTAGGCTCTGATACCAGATGTAAGCTACGCCTCCCTAATCTCTCAGATCTCACTGGAAATCACAAGAACAATAGCGAATTCGACTGGAATTATGATTGGATTGCTCGTTCCTCCCTTCCTCCCCCGAGCAAGTTCACACACGGCAACCGCCGTTCATTCCTTCTCGTCCCAGCCGCCCCTGACGCACACAGTCTAAGCTGCTAAGTACTCACGATTAGGGCTTACAGGGCCTAACGGGCCCACTCTTGGCCTGCAAGCCAGTATGGTAACTTAGCGATTCTCTTGGGCCGGCCCACGACGTTGCGCTCAGCTTCAGGAGCTGGCACATCTTCTCCTCTGTTCTGCATTGCTGACGAAGGCGATGGCGATGGTGTTGTCGTATCCATGGCTTGCCGATGGATAGCAGAGGAGGGCCTGGTCTCTTGGTCGTTGACACGGCGGCGTGACGAAGGAGCTCCTTCTCCTATCTACGGTATGGAACCAGCCAATGAACATGATCTGCACTGAAAACGATTTTTTTTCCTCTGGATAGGGTTGTGATTCACTCCTAGTTGTGTTGTTGATCGATTTAGGGGAGGTTGTGTGCAAGCAATGGGTAGGAACGAACGATTTCAGTTTACTGTAGTCTAATAAAAGTTTTCTGATTCACTCCTAGCTGTGTTGTTGATCGATTTTACGCTGCACTGTAAAAGTTTTCTGAACGATTTAGGGGAGGTTGTGTGCAAGCAATGGGAGGTTGTGTGCATTACGCTGCCATAGTTTTCACTGAAACAAAGGAAAACATCTAATACGATGGACTCAGACTTGTATGCAAAGTAGATGATATGATAGATTCCTCTGAACCAAAGTAGATGATATACAACTCAACATGGAAGCCAATCTCTGAAATAGATGCTACGGAACCAAGCACTCTTCTAGATAGTACACTATTGATGAGAAAATGAATAAAAAACAAGACACTGACAAGCAATTGAATAGGCTTCTTTGAGTTTATAAAAATATATATTGAGTTTTCTGAATTTTTCGGCATCCTTTCTAAAATTTTCGGCATTGTTTCTGAATTTTCAGTGTTACTAAAAGAAAGCTCATGAATTATTACATTTTCATTTTGTACTACTTATCACAAATATTTGTATTTACAACAGTTTTCTACATTGCGATAGGTGAGAAAAGAAGTAGCCAAGAAGAAGAAGCAAGAAGCAGCAGAGAGAAGGCAAGCTGAGAAAGATAAGAGGGCTCTAGAGGGTATGCAAGCAGCTGCGAAGAGGGCTGAGATGCAACAACAAGCCAGAGATAGAGCTCAGCTCATGGCTTCTTTGAGAGCTGCGAAGGCAAGTGAAGTGCAAGAAGAAGATGATGCAAGTGATTTTGTGCCCCCAAGACCAAATAAAGTCAATATGTTTGATGAGTTTAGGAATCCTAGATGAAGTAAACATTTTGATCTATGAATAATAGACAAACTGAATAATGTACTCTTGTAATGTTATCATTTCCCTCTTGCTGCACTCATTCACAGAATGTGGCTAAGCTTTGTATGACTTTACTGATGTGAAATTGCTGTCAAAAATAATGTCAATTGCTGTGCTATATTACTGGGGTGTTGTACCAGCAAAATGTTGTCAAATTGGTGCTAAATAGATGTCAAATGTTGCTTAAAATGCTGTCAAATTTTCCTGATAAAATGTTGTCCAATTCCTGATAAAATGCTATCACATTTTCCGTCACATTGCTATCAGCTTTGAGTATAGTAATGCATAAAAAAAACTGCTATATTTCATCACACAAAGAAGACAACATATACACCATATTTCAGAGGAAATTTGTTCATTCATATATACCAAATAGGCATTACATAGCTAGTCTCCAAAATGCTACTCATGTAGCAGAAGACAACAGATACACCATATTTCAGAGGCATTACATAGGATAGTCTCCAAAATGCCAACTAACTGCTTCATTGTACACAATTAACATTGCTACCATTGGTACTATCTTCACAACTACCACCGCTACATTTGTAAAAGGCAGGTCGCTGAACATATGCATCCACTTTGGCACTCCGACGAAGTTGACCATGAACACCTGCAGGACACGCTTGGCGACATCCGGGGTGACACGGAGGTCGCAGTGATCGAGCTCGATCTCGAGCCCTGAGGCGTGCCGGCAGGAGATGATGATCTTGCAGAGGCGCTTGGCAGGCTCGAAAGCATCCACGGCGACCACGTCGCTACTAAGCATTCTGCCAAACATCTTGCGTGCCTCCAACCAGGTGTGGCTGAATCTGCCCATGCCGCTGGCTCGTGGACAAGCATCCTACTGGACCTCGCCGCTGCTTCCTCCACCTACTCCAATTTCGCCGGCGCCGGCAACAGATAGAAGAGCGCCTCCATCTCCATCGAATGGGGACAAGGAGAAGGCGGATCAGCGAGGGGGAGAAGGATAATGGCGACAGAAAGGGCGGCGAGGTGGAGGAATGCTACGGCGGCGGGGTACTCTTCCGGCAATGGCAGAGTCGCGGGGTGGAGGAGATGGGGGCGGCGGGTGTGGAGGATGGGGGCGCCGTACCAAGGTATGTGGTGTTTTGCAATCCCCCCCCCCCCCCCCCCCCCATCTTTTCTCTTCTGCACGACGGACCCGCGACGCAGTGACCTACAACTACAAGTTGTGTGACCTGCCACGTCCTCGTCACCTAATACACACGCGCATACACGATGAGTGACCGCATAAATCTTCTCCGACGAGTATAGTGACCGCCACGACGTATTCTGAGAATACAGTGACCGTACGGTGCCGTATAGACAAGTTAAGTGACCGCTTATGCATTTTACTCTTTTCGTTTCCATAAGTATAGCGCATACCAGTGTGAGGAGGCGGCGGAGGAGGAGGAGGAGGTGCGAGGAGACGATAGAGTGAGGAAAGATAGATGAGGGCGGCCGTGCGGGAGAAAGGATGGTGGGCGCGGGAGGGGAGGGGTAGGCACGGGTTTGGCCAGAGCTAGGAAGGGGCGGACCGCGGGTGTTGACGAAACGCTGCGGAGGCAGACGACGGAACGCTTTGCGTTTTTTATATAGGAGAGATGTTATTCTCTCATGGTTCATACAATGATATATTTTGTGAGATAAAGAGTAACATTCTTTATTTTATTGCAGTCCATTTATGTGTGGAGAGCTGATCACTTGCAGCTATCATCACAGCCGCAATTCAACTGGTGCATTACGCAGGCACCTAATGGAGCTCCAGGCTGATTGCAGTATACCTGGAAGCAACATTTTGTCAAATAACATTTCTTCTCATCACCACCGGGACAACACTGGCATGCTGCGCACGCTTTGAGGGTGATTGTTTCTGGGAGGATATAAGCTTCCTGAGGAGAAGTCTTCGCAGACACGATTGCGGTGTACTCTGTGATGTTCTTTGTTCCCTTCGCTCCTGTTTTTCATGTATGTATGTCAGATATGTATAGAAATTATAAATACTTTGTTTTGAAACTATATCGTATCGGTATATAAAAACCTGTCCACTACTGTATAGCTTATGTTATGTACATAAATTTAGTAACGAGCTATGCACACATACCTTGGGCTCTTATACCGACGTACAGAATGAGAAACACGACGATGATAGACATGTACGTATGTTTTCCCATGGAGAGAGAGCTTTGGTAGGAGAGGGTGAACCGACGGTATGTTTTTTTTTTCCTGTGGGATAAATAAGTGGAGGTGCCGAAGGGGGGAGGGCCGTTTATATAGCGCATACGAAGTTAGCTATTGATTGTCTATTGATGGTACCAAATCATCCTGTTATTAATTTAATTTATTTCCTGGGCGGGTGAATTCATAGCACACGAATGTAGCACATGCTATTAAAGGTAGACAAATATTCTGTAATTAACTTTATCTATTTCCTGGCAATCTTTTTTCTGAAAAAATCAACGATCTATTAATGAAAAATATGATTTGAGAGAAACAAGGATATTGTGTTTGAAGAGCAGAAGATATTGTTTCGCTATAAAAAGTAGCGGAAACTCTTCCCTATGGTGTAGGAGTTATTCCTAGATATGTACATGATAGTATAAATTGCGGGCGTGCCATTTTGTTAATAAAACAAGCAAATGAAATAACAGTAGACAAAGAACACAATATACAGGAACACTGGATTTTATTAATCTCATTGCATTATACAAATACAAATTGCATATTCCTGTAAACTATATCTATATCTATTTGCCTTCTGCATCGCACTCACGGAGTATCTGACTTTAGAAGATTGCGTAGTTCATGAATTCCCGGTGCTTTTTGCAAACAACCGGTTAATTATATCCGCAGGATTAAGCCCACGGAATACCTCCGATTAAGCTGCGTCGTAGTCGTCGTCGTGTAGATGAACATGAGAAAAGGAGTGAATTTGTCTGCCGAAACACGATCACGAGATCATCTCAACATGCGTAATTAAGAGTGAGATTGAGTGGATGAAGAGGGTGACTATTGCCTTGTCGGTGCCCAGTCATGTATCCCGAACTTCATCGAATTGGACAGTGTATATGTTGCTTTTGTCTCGTCGGTGCCCAGCAACGGTGTGTCCATCCCATCAAAACTAAGACGTGTTGATTGCATAGTAATCGAGCCTCGCCATCACAAGGCGATGATTGTCTAGCCTCGTCAGCACTAGACGTAAGATAAAATAAAGACTTTGACCATGTCTCATCGAGACTAGGCCATGGATTTGAGATAGACAATTGATGAAGAATGTCGTATCTTTACAAGGAACAAGTTCATATACCGACTACATAGATGCAACAATCAGACGATACTCTTGTGATGATAAATCATGTACTCCGCATGAACGATGTTAATGAGACGGTCGTTGCCATGGTTATGCTTCGCATGGGGCGACGTTGATGAGGCGGTCGCCACCATGATTGTAGATTCCCACATGGACGACGTTGATGAGGCGGTCGATACCACGATAGTAAATATTGACACATGTGCGACGTTGATGAAACAGTCAACACCATGGCCGTAGATTTCAGCATGGGCGACTTTAATGAGGCAGTCGGCACCATGTTTATAGAGCCTCACACATGACCGACGTTGATGAAGCGGTCGAGCCACGGTTGTAAATTCTCGCATGGCGACCTTGATGAGGCGCACTACAGGAGTAACAGCCCAGCCCGACGGCATTTGCCGTCGGGCTCATCACAGAAACCCTCGGCCTAAGTGAGCCCGACGGCCACCGTCGGCCTAAGGCCGTCGGGCTGTGATCCATCGGGCTCACGTCGTGGCCGTCGGCGTCGCAAATACCGTCGGGCTCATAGTGAGCCCGACGGTATAACCGTCGGCCTTATAACTACAAATTTAGTCAGCAATGCCGTCGGGCTCATAGATGGCTCTACCAATTTTTTTTTCAAAATTTTTTTTTTCAACTTTTTTATGATTATTTTAACTCCAATTTAGTCATATACACACACTTAATCATAATCTTAGCTCAAACTATCCACTCACACACTTAATCATAATCTTAGCTCAAACTATTCACCCTTAGTCAAACTTCCCAGACGGTCACTCATCTTTAGAGTGATCCAGGCCAAGCACGCTTAACTATTGAGTTCTATTCAAATGAGATTCCAGTTGAGATGTCATACCTTGTTGCTATTAGTATGATAGCAATCATATTAACCCTCATCTCAGATATTATATTTTTTAATCTTTAAAATTTCAAAAATAAGATTTGAATAAACAAAATAACTATGTTTAATAATACTTGAATAATAATAATAATAATCAATTATTTTATTTTTCTTTTTTCTTTTTCTTTAATAAGAAATAATTCATATCTTCATATTGATATATCAGAATTTAATAAATAAAATGTCTATATCGATCATAAAAATGAGAGGAATCCAAATATGACATCCATGCCATCATTTTCATAATGAATAATGTCAAAATGGAGAGCACTTTTTCATAATGAGAGGGTTTCTTTTTTTGAGTACTTTTTCATATTTTTCCATTTCTTTCAAAAAACGGTCAAAATGAAGAGCATGGCTATTCATCAAAAGTGGTCGAATTTTTCAAAACTATTGACGGTTCTATGTTGTAACCACTACTTGTGTACCTTAAAATTATTTTTGTAAGAACTTCAGAGCAAACTATCACACAGTTGTAGTTCAAATTTGAATTACTTCCGGAAAATTGACATAAAGTCAATTAAAGAGGCAAATTTAGATAGAAAACAAGGAAAATCCTCATATTAAGTTATTATCCATAAAATATGTTCTACTCTTTGTGAAAATTAAATGGGTGTCATTTTGGACCATATTTTATGTACTTGCTTCACAAAAAAAGTCATTTCTGACACTTAAAAAATAGAAAATGATATTTCTAAAAAGAATTTTGAAAATCGCTTCGGTGACGTTGTTTCCCATACCATGACACACATATGTGCTGAATATGGGCACTTTATCACAAACTATGACATGATAATGGTCATACATTGGTCATTTGTCTTGAAACCTATGCATGTTTATAGATGTTTGACATTTTTGTGAAGTTTCGTTTTGAAAATTTTGCCAAAAATCAAGTTTATCATTTTTCCTATTAACTAGTACACATAAAAGGACTTCATGCCAAAGGGTTTCTTTTTTTGAGTACTTTTTCATATTTTTCCATTTCTTTAAAAAAACGATCAAAATGGAGAGCATGGCTATTCATCAAAAGTGGTCGAATTTTTCAAAACTATTGACGGTTCTATGTTGTAACCACTACTTTTGTACCTTAAAATTATTTTTGTAAGAACTTCAGAGCAAACTATCAAACAGTTGTAGTTCAAATTTGAATTACTTCCGGAAAATTGACATAAAGTCAATTAAAGAGGCGAATTTAGATAGAAAGTAAGGAAAATCCTCATATTAAGATATTATCCATAAAATATGTTCTACTCTTTGTGAAAATTAAATGGGTGTCATTTTGGACCATAATTTATGTACTTGCTTCACAAAAAAAGTCATTTTTCACACTTAAAAAATGGAAAATGATATTTCTAAAAAGAATTTTGAAAATCGCTTCGACGACGTTGTTTCCCATACCATGACACACATATGTGCTGAATATGGGCACTTTATCACAAACTATGACATGATAATGGTCATACATTGGTCATTTGTCTTGAAACCTATGCATGTTTATAGATGTTTGACATTTTTGTGAAGTTTCGTTTTGAAAATTTTGCCAAAAATCAAGTTTACCATTTTTCCTATTAACTAGTACACGTAGAAGGACTTCATGCCAAAGGGTTTCTTTTTTTGAGTATTTTTTCATATTTTTCCATTTCTTTCAAAAAACGGTCAAAATGGAGAGCATGGCTATTCATCAAAAGTGGTCGAATTTTTCAAAACTATTGACGGTTCTATGTTGTAACCACTACTTGTGTACCTTAAAATTATTTTTGTAAGAACTTCAGAGCAAACTATCAAACAGTTGTAGTTCAAATTTGAATTACTTCCGGAAAATTGACATAAAGTCAATTAAAAAGGCGAATTTAGATAGAAAGTAAGGAAAATCCTCATATTAAGATATTATCCATAAAATATGTTCTACTCTTTGTGAAAATTAAATGGGTGTCATTTTGGACCATATTTTATGTACTTGCTTCACAAAAAAAGTCATTTTTCACACTTAAAAAATGGAAAATGATACTTCTAAAAAGAATTTTGAAAATCGCTTCGACGAAGTTGTTTCCCATACCATGACACACATATGTGCTGAATATGGGCACTTTATCACAAACTATGACATGATAATGGTCATACATTGGTCATTTGTCTTGAAACCTATGCATGTTTATAGATGTTTGACATTTTTGTGAAGTTTCGTTTTGAAAATTTTGCCAAAAATCAAGTTTACCATTTTTCCTATTAACTAGTACACGTAGAAGGACTTCATGCCAAAGGGTTTCTTTTTTTGAGTATTTTTTCATATTTTTCCATTTCTTTCAAAAAACGGTCAAAATGGAGAGCATGGCTATTCATCAAAAGTGGTCGAATTTTTCAAAACTATTGACGGTTCTATGTTGTAACCACTACTTGTGTACCTTAAAATTATTTTTGTAAGAACTTCAGAGCAAACTATCAAACAGTTGTAGTTCAAATTTGAATTACTTCCGGAAAATTGACATAAAGTCAATTAAAAAGGCGAATTTAGATAGAAAGTAAGGAAAATCCTCATATTAAGATATTATCCATAAAATATGTTCTACTCTTTGTGAAAATTAAATGGGTGTCATTTTGGACCATATTTTATGTACTTGCTTCACAAAAAAAGTCATTTTTCACACTTAAAAAATGGAAAATGATACTTCTAAAAAGAATTTTGAAAATCGCTTCGACGAAGTTGTTTCCCATACCATGACACACATATGTGCTGAATATGGGCACTTTATCACAAACTATGACATGATAATGGTCATACATTGGTCATTTGTCTTGAAACCTATGCATGTTTATAGATGTTTGACATTTTTGTGAAGTTTCGTTTTGAAAATTTTGCCAAAAATCAAGTTTACCATTTTTCCTATTAACTAGTACACGTAG
Source organism: Poa annua (assembly GCA_026929855.1). Classification (NCBI taxonomy): domain Eukaryota; kingdom Viridiplantae; phylum Streptophyta; class Magnoliopsida; order Poales; family Poaceae; genus Poa; species Poa annua. The sequence goes on from CM049436.1 coordinate 3,396,549, forward strand.
AAGGACTTCATGCCAAAGGGTTTCTTTTTTTGAGTATTTTTTCATATTTTTCCATTTCTTTCAAAAAACGGTCAAAATGGAGAGCATGGCTATTCATCAAAAGTGGTCGAATTTTTCAAAACTATTGACGGTTCTATGTTGTAACCACTACTTGTGTACCTTAAAATTATTTTTGTAAGAACTTCAGAGCAAACTATCAAACAGTTGTAGTTCAAATTTGAATTACTTCCGGAAAATTGACATAAAGTCAATTAAAGAGGCGAATTTAGATAGAAAGCAAGGAAAATCCTCATATTAAGATATTATCCATAAAATTTGTTCTACTCTTTGTGAAAATTAAATGGGTGTCATTTTGGACCATATTTTATGTACTTGCTTCACAAAAAAGTCATTTTTCACACTTAAAAAATGGAAAATGATATTTCTAAAAAGAATTTTGAAAATCGCTTCGACGACGTTGTTTTACATACCATGACACACATATGTGCTGATTATGAGCACTTTATCACAAACTATGACATGATAATGGTCACACATATGTGTTAAAACTATTGCATATTTGTATATGATTGATATTTTTTGTAAAGTTTTGTTTTAAAAAGTTGCCAAAACTCAAATTTATCATTTTTCTAAAAACTAGTACACGTCAAAAGACTTCATGCCAAAAGGTTTCCTTTTTTTTAGTATTTTTTCATATTTTTTTTGAATGTAATCTAATTTTTTGAGAAAAACTGAAAAACTGTATAGTGAGGCCGACGGTTATACCGTCGGGCTTACAATGTGATCAGGTCGCTTCGTCCAGGACGCCCACGCGGGGGAGACGGGGGGAGAAGTCCGACGGTGTTTTGACGCCGACGGTGGCCGTCGGGCTCACATTAGAACACCGACGGTGTTTTGAGCCCGACGGTGTTTCTCTGGCCGTCGGTGCTAGATTGTGACGCCGACGGCCCCGACGTTTGGCCGTCGGCGTTATAACTGCCGTCGGGCTGGGCTGCCACTCCCGTAGTGGCGGTCGGCACCACGGTTATAGAGCCTCGCACGTAATCGACATTGATGAAGCGGTCGCGACACGGCGTAAAGAGCGATACATGACGACGTAGATGTAACACTCGGATCATGATGGTAAAGATTCACTTATACTTGCAACACATGGTAGATGATGATTTAGAACCACGATAGTGAGATTGTTCTTTTTCCATCAAGATTGACACATGTGCGACGTTGATGAGGCGGTCAACACCATGGTCTTAGATTTCAGCATGAGCGACTTTGATGAGGCAATCGGCACCACACTTATAGAGCCTAGCACATGACCGACGTTGATGAAGCGGTCGGGCCACGGCGGTAAAGATTGATACATGACGATGTAGATGAAACAGCCGGATCATGGTGGTAAAGTTTCACCGAGTAGCCACGTTAAGATTGTTTCTTTTCCATCAAGCAACGATCAATGATACAACCGATCTTTAACACATCTTACCATGGATGAATTGTGGCGGCATGTCGGCGAGGCGCGGCCTCCGGCGCATGATTTCGTACTCCGACGAGATATATTGTGGTGTGGTGTATAGCCGAGGTGTGCTTGCGTCGAGGAGCAGCGACGATCCGATCTTGCCTTGCTCTCTGCGTATTTTCATATGTGGAGCACCGTGGCCGTGCGGCCGTGTGCGTGGCTGCCTCGCCCCTCCCGTCCCTTCCTCCCTTTTGCTAGGGATCAGCTGACCTTTATATAGGCAGAAGGTTAGGGAGTGCGGTTTTCCCAGAACCAGGTTTGGGTACCGGGCTTATCCTGCCCGTCCATTGCGTTGAGATCCGGGAGACCCGGGGCGGGGCTGCGTTGACGAGCCGTGAGGCTAAACGCGTGGATCTGCCTAAAGATTCCGAAAATGTGCCTGTCAGTCCGGTGACAGTTTGGCGCGTGATCCCCGTTATTCGGAGGGGCCCGACAAGTCGCAGCTCGCTGGCTGGCAGATGCGCACGTCGTTACTTTTGGTGGCTATAATGTCTTTCTAGAAATCATGTCAGTACAGTTTCGTTTTTCAAGGATCATATGTTGAGAACTAGCATCCTCCAGTTAGGCGGTGTGGCGTGCAGATAGACATTTCTTGTTTAGGGGATGCTAATTAAAAATGTTACCCCGGCCGCGCCATGTTGATCTGAACAAGATATTGAACAAACGTTTTTTTTTGCAGCAAACGGACTGCCCGGGGGGTGGTCCTCCCTGATAGCAGGCCGCAAGGTGAGATCGGCGCAGTTGAGAATGCGCTTCGAGAGTCGGTAAAGAAGAAGCACCCGCAGATTTTCTATCCAACCCCTGGGCTCGTTTTTTACTCAACTGAGGAGGCTCACGAGTTCTACAATCTGTACTCGTGGGAGGTTGGGTTTGGCATTAGGTACGGGCGGAAGAACACTAACAAAGGCAACACCTACCAGACAATGCAGCAGTTCGATTGTGCCAATGCGGTATGTAAACACGGCATGCTTGTTTCCTCGAGTGTCAATGTTGCGTTCATGCAGATTAACAACACCATGAAAAAAGCTACGGTTTTAAGATCAATCTTCTGTGTGTACACTGTTGCAGGGTAAGGACACCAGGTGCAAGTATCAGTCCCAGAGGTCGGGGTGCAAGGCTTCGCTGAGGCTGCTCCGTACAGAAGACCATGGCTGGTATGTCAGCCAATTTGTGGAGGGGCACAACCATGCGTTGTCGGGGTGTTGCGGTGAGAAGCATGGCAATCCCACCGGTCAATCGATGGGTACAGTAAGGATATGATTAGGCATCTCCGTGATAACAATGTTTCGTTGAGCAAAGTGCACTGTATACTGGGTAGTCTGTATGGAGGCGTCGAGCAGATGCCATTCACGAAGAGGTCAATCAGGGCAGTTTGTGCACAAATTGCCCGAGATCAGATGGATGATGACGTCAAGAAAACTCTGGCCGAATTCAGGAAACTCCGACAGGATGACCCAAATTTTGCTTTTAGCGTTGACCTGGATGGGCTGAACCGTGTGAAGACACTTATGTGGACGAACGGCAGGAGCAAGATGCAGTACGCCTGCTTTGGGGATGTGGTGACATTTGACACTACATTCTGCACCAACATATACAATATGCCGTTTGGCTTGTTTGTGGGCGTGAACAATCATTTTCAGTCGGCGATATTCGGTGGCGTGTTGATGCGGGATGAGACTCACGAAAGTTTTGTGTGGGTTTTCAATCAGTTCTTGAGTTTGATGGGGGGCAAGGCGCCCCAGACAATTTTAACAGGTGAGATCGAACCCCACACCCCCTCCCCACACCCACCAACCTCCACTCCGTAAACATGTTTGTTAGTTCTGCTTAGTCCATATGAGCAGCACACTGATGTGTGATCTTCCCTTGTGCCATAATTGCAGATCAATGTGTAGCCATGGAGACGGCCCTGTTTGAAGTAATGAAAAAGACAACACACTTGTGGTGTAAGTGGCACGTCCTCCGGTTAGCACAAGAGAAATTGGGGCCAGTTTACAGCAAAAGATCTGAATTCAGAGCTGAGTTCCACAAGGTAGTGAATCCAATGTTGACGATTGATGAGTTCGAGACAGCATGGGAAATTATCTTGGATCGGTACAATCTCAGGGGCAATCCATTCATGATCAGGGTGTATGAGTGCCGTTCAAGGTGGGCAAAACCGTATTCGCACGACAAGTTCTGTGCTAGGATGCTTTCAACTCAGAGGGTGGAGAGTGCTAACCACATGCTGAAGACGTATGTGCCGCGGAACTCTTCAATGAATCGATTTGTGGCGCAGTACAACCACTTGCTGTTTGACAGAGGTGTGGAAGAAGACCGCGCAGAGCACAAAACAAAACAGGTAAGCCACAACCCCCCTTATATATATATCTGTGTTTCATTCTCCTGCGGGAACATGCCTCCACATAAATAATGGACATTGTGCAAAAAACGCAGATGCAGACGTTCTCGCCGAGGATGTGGCCAATTCAACGGCATGCAGCAAAAATATACACCAGAGCTGCCTACAGGTTATTCACTGAAGAGGTTGACAAGGTGACACACTACAGGGTGTTTCAGTATGAGGTAGAGACTGAGTTTGAAACTAGGCATATAAATGCAGAGAGGAGGGAGGCGTGGTCACGTGTTTCTTTCAAGGTTACTGTTGAAGACGATGGCGGCTACTACAGGTGTGATTGCGGCCTGTACACGCATTTCGGCATCCTCTGCTGTCATGCAATTGCGGTTAGTGTTTTTTTCGATTTTACCCTGTACTACCATGAGAAGCGGAACTGCAAGCTGGTGTGTTCTTTCCTTTGTTCTGTAACTGCTTTGAAAACCAATGGATATCAAAACACATGCCCTGCTTTCTGTTAATTTTTCTATTCTGTAACCGCTTTGAGAACTAATGGATATTAAAACACATACCCTGACATCTGTCACCTTTCTTCCTGCAAAATCTTTGGTTGTGCAGGTGATTATTAACTGTGGAGTGTCTAAAATCCCAGCCCGTCATATTTTGAAGAGATGGACCCGGGACGCGCGTGACGTACTTCCTCCACATCTGGAGATGTACCAGAAGGACACGTCTGCGATGCAGTCAAGGACTTTCCGCCACTCGCTGCTTCACACCAGCGCCGCTGAGTCTGTTAGGCTGGGAGACACGAATTTTGAATGTCACAAAGCAATGATGAGGCATTTTCAGGCAGGTCAAAAGGAATGTCATAAAATAATTTCTGCAATGGGTGAGCAAGTTGCGGCAGAGCCGCCTCCCAACTATGATTCTAGTGATGCGGAGTGGCACCGGGGACGGGGGGTAGGCTACCAGTCTGAACCAGAGGCCTGTCTCACTGGACATGCCGCATATGGTGTGTCTGGTGTGAATTCTTCGATGACAGCCGATGAGCTATCCGCTATGAAGCCACCAGATGTCAGAAAGAGAAACGGGCGGCCAAAGGTGAAGCGGTTTCTGTCACCGTTAGAGTACAATAGGAAGAGGAAGAAATCATCTGCCAAGCCTGGACATTTGAGCCAATCAAAGTTCTGTTCTGTCTGTCGGGAAAGTGGGCACAATATGGCTAGTTGTTCCAGCAACCCCAACAAGAAGAAGAGGAAATCACCGACATGTAGTGTTTGCGGACTGCCCGGTCACAGAGCCAATAACTGTTACACCAAGAAGCCTGTCCTTGCTGACTATGAAGCATCCGACGATGAGCCGACCTGATAACCAGTTTACTAGGCCAGAAGAATCCATACCTTGCTTGTTTTGCGCATTAAAAAGGTTGTCTCGTATTAAGCAAAAGTGTGTGTCCTTCGTTCCATGGCCTTTTAGTTAGCCCTCCCGCATGAACATTTGTCTGAACTGTACTGTCGGAAAAACATGTTAACCGTTTTGCCTATGTGTACTGGGATTGTTTAGTCTTGACAGCCCTCCCCGTATGAACATTTGTGTGAACTGTACTGTCAGGGAGTCATGTTAAAAGGCCCTCCCCGTATGAATATTCTGCCTATGCGTGCTGGGATTGTTTCATCATGTCATATTTCTCTGAATATATATTTGTGGCTATGTCTTGGCATCTTACTACAAGAATATGTACTTTTTTGTAAACATGGTAATTCTGCTGCAACCCCACGGGGGATGGGGAAAACATGCTTGTGTGGGGGATTACAGCGAACTAGTTCGGGGGGCGTGATCGCACGTTAAGAAGAACTCCTAAAAAATGTTTACTTCATGCCTTCACAGCGAACATGAGTACAGCCAAGACGATTACAGCGCTACCAAGAACTAGTGATCCTGGTAATAAGAACAGACCGGCCGCGGTAAGCGTCAGCAAAACGCGGATGGTCCGGATCTTCATCCTATCACTGTTTCTGTCAGTGATCTGATTGCGCATCGCAGCGAGCTTGAGTTCGTACTTGTTGATTTCAGCTAGGTTGTTTCCGATCATCTTGTCCTTCTCTTCTAGCTTCTTCTTCATTGCCATCATCTCCTGAGTCAGCATCTCCACCTCGTCGTTCTGTCTGCACTTCACTGCCGCCACCTCCTGTTTTAGCCTCTCCAGTCTTGATTTTGTCTGAACTGTACCATCTTGTCCACGTAACTCAGCACGAGGTCGACCCAAATCCAAGTGTTGCAAGCGTAAACCTGCAGTGACATGATTGCCAATAAAGGATTGTTTTGTGAGAAATTGTTTGCTGTCTGCATGGAATCAATATTTTGTCTGAACTGGGCAAAAAACCGTGCTGTTCATCCGAAAAAGAAAATAAAGAAATCTTCGAAAACGCACATAATCGGCATGCACGGGGTGGATAATCTCGGAAAAAAGGAACATGGCTATAAGTGGATCGGGGCATGAGCCAGCTTTCTGACACTGGTAGAACTCGTGTTTGTGTGAGCGGTCTTCCTCGCTAGCGGGACCTTGCAAGCGCACAGCAGTTGCGGCGGCGAGGTTTCACCGGACGGCAGCTCTTCTCCGCTGTAGGCTCTGTAGGCGGATCCAGATCTGCCGCAACTGCTCCGGTGAGATGATTCACCCGACATTGCTGCGCCGGTGAGGGTTCGCCCGGCGTCGACCAAGCTTGCTGCTCCGGTGGAGGTCCGCCCGGCGTCGACCAAGCTGGTCAGGAGCGTCCCAGGCAGATGCCAGGCGTGTGAATGAGTTAAGAGCTAAAGCGTTTGGATTCTGCCTGGCCACGGGTTTGGCAGTCTCTAAGGGCATGTACAGTGGTTCCGTCGGCCGGTGTCTGTACCACGTATCCAGATCATCTATAGTCGGTAGTACAGACAACAACTACAACAGCGTGACTGTATGGCCGGCTGAAAGACTCCAACCGCTCGTTTAATTGTGCTGATCAATTGAGATGATACATTTGTGGTCTAGCGTGTGTTTACGTTAGATCTGATCACACAATACCTAATTAAACATGTCCGTACGCAGCTGACACCAAATTAACCGTACATATGCTATCACAAAAAGCGCCTAATCAATAAATTTGTTTATTTGGCAAACATGCTATACGTGTCACTTGCCTATATATATGAACTAAATAAATAATAAAAATAATAAAATGTAAACTTCAATTGGTACAGAATTATTACATGTAGAAATCATTAATGGATAAAAAATAACTCCTACAAACTTATTCAAAACTAGCTTATAATTATTCACTCATTCCCAAATTTTTCCCAAATATTCTCTACTAAATCTTGTTTGAGTTTCTGGTGTGTTGGTCGAGCACGAATAGAGGAATTCCTTTGCAGCACATCTGTAAAGCAAATGTTGGGCCCACAATTGACCTCCGGCGGTAGAGCAAAAGATGTTCCAGGAGTCTCGTTCAAATCTAGAGGGATGTGAACCATTTCTCCTTCATCCTCCACAATCATGTTATGCAGAATGATGCATGCTTCCATAATTTTACCGACAGTAGAACGCTTCCACAGGCGTGCTGGACGTCGCACGATGTTGAAACGGAATAAACAAGGTTACACCAATCAGAATGTATTGTTGGCGGACAAGCAACCTGAAGGCTACATGGAGATAAATACATCAAACCACCAATCTCAAGACCAGACAAGACCTGATTAGTGTGAACACCCTTAACCTTCAGTGTTACGGATAATTTGAAAACACCAAACGCAAGATGAACTGTAAGCAGAAAAAGCAAGTACAATTCAGATCAATCTCTAATGACACACAATTACAACAGTACACAATAAGCTAGTTAATTAATCAGACTCGTTCGGCCGGTCGGCACTAGCTCATAGTAGTAGAGATTAACAGAGGCCACACTCTCGTCCAAAGCTATAGGGATTGAAAACAGGGGCAAGATCGAATCATACCAGAACTCGGAGGTAGCAGCCGGAGCGTTTCATGGATGCTTGTCCGTCCAGAGATCTTGAGTCAAGGGAATGGGCGCCGTGGAGTGGGGAGCTGTGGCTTCATGCTCGGCGGTGGTGTTCTGTTGATGCTCCCGTGAGGACGACAACGGCGGCGGCGGTGCGGGAACCCGCGTGGATTTGCGGGTCATCCTCTCAAGATCTGAAAAAATACTAGACAAGGCGGCGGATCAAACGCATTCTGGTTGTATTGAGAGGTCGTGGTGGAGAGAAGAAGTGGAGGACGAGGAAGTCGTGGGGGTGAAAGCCTGCTAGATCACGCGGAAACGATGAGCTCTGTTTCTGGATTCGCGGGAAAAGGGAAAATCTGGAGCACGAGATCTTTCCGGCACACGTTAGCGACGACCTCCATACAACGGGGAAATTTGCCGTCGGTAAGCGGCGATAAGATCGTCTTTATTTCGGCAGACAGACCTGGTCAGTTTTGTTTTTCTCTCTCCCGCACGTCATCAATTTTCCTACGTGGGCGGGCTTACAGACTGCTGAGTGGACACCGTTGTACATGCCCTAACACCGGGTGGTGGCGCGGGTCTGACGGTTGACCAGCACGTATCTCAACGCAGTGGGGACGGGTGAGATAGGACGTCGACGCAAACGTAGTTGCGGGATGAGGTTTTCGGAAGGTTAGGGTTGCCGTCGGTTTGTTGGCAAAGCATATTGTTTTGAATCAGTTCTGATCTATCTCAACGTAATACGTAATACCTGACGTCACCGACATACAGGTTCCAGCTCCACCAACGTGGCTTATATGACGTACATCACCCGTCTAAATACCGGTCGTATCCGACCTGGGTGTGCTTGACGTGCGTGCATGGGACTCACGATCAGCTAATCGATCAACACAACTTGCTAGCTCATTTGTACGTGTATACGCGCTCCAATAATTCTGCAAATTATTTTACCAAACGCTGAGCAGAAATATTAATCTGCTTTTACCATCGTGATGTGTCCGTTGAACTCTATAAAATTGAGTCCAATATCAAATATATATTTTCTCAAGAATAATTTGTACTCCGTGGGTCCCATTTGTCATAGACAAAGGTTGTGGTAAATTAATTCATATATCATGAATTTTGTTACCAAAAATTCATCGAACAGATATGATTCACTTTTGTGAGGCGGATATATTTAGGTGTAAATGATTTCTACAAATCAGACGATACATGCAATAACAAATTTATGGACGTACAAAGCCTGCTTAATTATAGACATGAAAAAGATATAGATGATGTGTTTGTTAGCCTAAAAATTCTCTGGGAATGGGCCGCATGGTCTTCCTCGTGAGGCCCCCTCCCCAAATGTTGACACCTCACCCTCAACACACATCTCAAAGCAACTACTAAACGTAGTATCATAACAGAGCAGTATGCATATGTATTCAACAACAACAAAAACCAATCGGCCGAATTTCAAAAAAAAAAAAACAATCGCCCGCCTCTGCTTTTGATCTCCGCCATAACCAGATCCTCTTCGCCGGCTGTAAGGATGATTGGATGAAGAACTCCTCGCACCCTTCTCTCATGATCGAATCCCCTCGTGGCGCGAAAGAGACGATCGGCGACGGGCCACGCAGCCGGAATTCCCCACCGCCGGGGCCAGTCGGCACTTCCTCCAGTTATTGGACGACACGGAAACACAGGCCGCAGTCTTGGCCGCCACACCTCCATGACTCCATCGGTAGAGAAGCATAAGCAGTCTCCATCACGAGCCCGTGCAACCTTTCTTCATCTACTTGTGTTTCATTAAGCAGTTCACGGTTCAGGCTTTGCAATTCACAATTGCTCTTTCATAGAAATGCCAACGGAGGGACCGCCTCAGTTCCTCGACCTCCTCTTCGCGGCACCGCCATCCTCGATCCTCGGGACCTCGCCACCAACTCCATCACGCCCTCCGCTCAAGGAAAGGTGCACAACCGCTTCAAGACGCAGCATCACGCAGGCTTCACTGCCCAACTCCTCCATCCCCGTCGCACAGCGCGTCACCATCCGCCTCGCCAAGGAGCTCGACGACGAGCAGCGCCTCACCGCGGCGGTTACCGTCTCAAGAACCAGCTGGAGGAGGTGGACATCGACGGCCTCGTGGTGCTCACACGCATCGACCGCGACGCCACATCGTCCGTGCTGCCTCGCTCGCAGCCGCCACAAGAGTCGCCATGGAGACTAGTTTCCCAATGCTAGTACATCACGCATTTCCTCGGCAACAGCCGGCCTCGTGCCGGTACAAGTTAGGTTTTCCTTCGGGTTTGTGGTCCAACGAGGAAAATTTACCGGAGCCGTTACCTACCGGATAGGTTGCTGCCCTGCCGCCGATTTGTGCTTTGAGATGTGCACCGAGTTTCCCTACCTCCAGCCTTTCCATCCGCGGAAACCAAGTAGCGCAATACAAATCCCTTTCACCCACCGATTGTCTTCCCCGCCCTTTCTCGATCCAAACTCTCCGCCCCCGTCGACGCCTAGCCTGTACCGACGAGATCCAGTAGGGATGAGCTCGGGGAGCGTCGAATTCGGCCGGATCCACCTCTGCCTCGGCTCTCTTCCCCACCCTTCCGGCGCTCCTCTCCGGCAACGAGGCCGGCCTTAAACAACTGCTCAGGCCGCGGCCTTGACCGGCCATGTGTGCAGCCGCAACAAAACTCGCAAGCTGCAGGAGGTGGCCACGGCGACGGCCAGCAACGATTGTATTTGTAGGTGGTAGCAGTATCATCCAAAGAAGAAGCCTCGGCTGCTCCAGTCGCGTTCCGCCACCAACAACATCATCCCTTCTTTCAACGTAATCAAAACCTAGATAGCACATCTCTAGTTAAATTAAATAATTAATCATCCCTACCTGCAGTATTTTACCTTTTCTAGCTAGAGAATGTCTTGGTCTTTCTTATCACGTTTACTTAACCTCCCTCTCTGTGCACTGCTGTTTTTTTCTGATTCTATTAAGTTCGTGTGGAAAAATGGTAGTTTCTATAAAGTTCTTGTACAAACATGCATGAACTTGTATTAATTTTGATTGATTATGTGATGAAACTGAACAAATATGCATGAACTTGTACGGCCATGTGGATATTTCATAGTTACCTTTTTATTTCTTTAAGTGGTGGCTAAAGAAACTGACACGCTTGTGGAAAAGAAAGTTTGCATTCAAGTTCCGCAAACCCGTGTCGATGCTATTGACGCGGGAGGTGATTCAAGAACTCATGCCGATAGTACTGGTATGAAGTCGTACATGGCGCCAGAAGTCCATGATGAGCGGCGTAATGTAGCGTCGAAGGAAAAAGAAGTGAAGGCGTACATGGTGTCAGAAGTCCATGATGTGTGGCGTAGTGTCGCGTCGCAGGAAAAAGAAGTGAAGACGTACATGGCGTCAGAAGTCCATGAAGTGCGGCGCATCATGGTGTCGCAGGGTAGAGTGAGCCGCATTGTTGCGTCATGGGGCAAACCTGTCGTTATAGAAGAAAGAAGCAGCGTGCCAGAAGGCAGTCCAGAAAAAGGAGAAGGGGACAAAGCGAGTCCAATAGGCCGTCCAAACCATCAGCTGATGACCAAGGAGGAGGTTCACCACATGAGGGGATACGGTCAGAGGAAGTTCAAGGGGCGCCCAGCCCAGAAGACGTCATACAGGGGAACGCAACAAGGAGTACCTATACCGCCAGGAAGTGTTCAAGGGGAAAGGAAGCATGCTGAGGAACTAGCGAAATTTGAGGATACGATGGAGTATTGGCGTGAAGCATTGTCGTTGGCAGAAGAGCGACAAGACGAAAGTGAGATGCATTTTGCGCGACTACATCTGTTCAAGGTAATTATTCCGGAGATGAAGTCGATGAAGTATACAGAAGATTGCTTCAAAAGCACCGAAGCAAAGATGATGTTTGAAGACGTCGAAGAAAAGGATGGTCGTCGTCAGAGTGGAGATGCGTCGACAAAAGCAATGTCGATGTCATGCACTACAGGAGTAACAGCCCAGCCCGACGGCATTTGCCGTCGGGCTCATCACAGAAACCCTCGGCCTAAGTGAGCCCGACGGCCACCGTCGGCCTAAGGCCGTCGGGCTGTGATCCATCGGGCTCACGCCGTGGCCGTCGGCGTCGCAAATACCGTCGGGCTCATAGTGAGCCCGACGGTATAACCGTCGGCCTTATAACTACAAATTTAGTCAGCAATGCCGTCGGGCTCATAGATGGCTCTACCAATTTTTTTTTCAAAATTTTTTTTTCAACTTTTTTATTATTATTTTAACTCCAATTTAGTCATATATTTAATTTCATATCACACACTTAATCATAATCTTAGCTCAAACTATCCACTCACACACTTAATCATAATCTTAGCTCAAACTATTCACCCTTAGTCAAACTTCCCAGACGGTCACCCATCTTTAGAGTGCTCCAGGCCAAGCACGCTTAACTATTGAGTTCTATTCAAATGAGATTCCAGTTGAGATGTCATACCTTGTTGCTATTAGTATGATAGCAATCATATTAACCCTCATCTCAGATATTATATTTTTTAATCTTTAAAATTTCAAAAATAAGATTTGAATAAAAAAAATAACTATGTTTAATAATACTTGAATAATAATAATAATAATCAATTATTTTATTTTTGTTTTATCTTTTCCTTTAATAAGAAATAATTCATATCTTCATATTGATATATCAGAATTTAATAAATAAAATGTCTATATCGATCATAAAAATGAGAGGAATCCAAATATGACATCCATGCCATCATTTTCATAATGAATAATGTCAAAATGGAGAGCACTTTTTCATAATGAGAGGGTTTCTTTTTTTGAGTACTTTTTCATATTTTTCCATTTCTTTCAAAAAACGGTCAAAATGGAGAGCATGGCTATTCATCAAAAGTGGTCGAATTTTTCAAAACTATTGACGGTTCTATGTTGTAACCACTACTTGTGTACCTTAAAATTATTTTTGTAAGAACTTCAGAGCAAACTATCACACAGTTGTAGTTCAAATTTGAATTACTTCCGGAAAATTGACATAAAGTCAATTAAAGAGGCAAATTTAGATAGAAAACAAGGAAAATCCTCATATTAAGTTATTATCCATAAAATATGTTCTACTCTTTGTGAAAATTAAATGGGTGTCATTTTGGACCATATTTTATGTACTTGCTTCACAAAAAAAGTCATTTCTGACACTTAAAAAATAGAAAATGATATTTCTAAAAAGAATTTTGAAAATCGCTTCGGTGACGTTGTTTCCCATACCATGACACACATATGTGCTGAATATGGGCACTTTATCACAAACTATGACATGATAATGGTCATACATTGGTCATTTGTCTTGAAACCTATGCATGTTTATAGATGTTTGACATTTTTGTGAAGTTTCGTTTTGAAAAGTTTGCCAAAAATCAAGTTTATCATTTTTCCTATTAACTAGTACACGTAAAAGGACTTCATGCCAAAGGGTTTCTTTTTCTGAGTACTTTTTCATATTTTTCCATTTCTTTCAAAAAACGGTCAAAATGGAGAGCATGGCTATTCATCAAAAGTGGTCGAATTTTTCAAAACTATTGACGGTTCTATGTTGTAACCACTACTTGTGTACCTTAAAATTATTTTTGTAAGAACTTCAGAGCAAACTATCAAACAGTTGTAGTTCAAATTTGAATTACTTCCGGAAAATTGACATAAAGTCAATTAAAGAGGCGAATTTAGATAGAAAGTAAGGAAAATCCTCATATTAAGATATTATCCATAAAATTTGTTCTACTCTTTGTGAAAATTAAATGGGTGTCATTTTGGACCATATTTTATGTACTTGCTTCACAAAAAAAGTCATTTTTCACACTTAAAAAATGGAAAATGATATTTCTAAAAAGAATTTCGAAAATCGCTTCGGTGACGTTGTTTCCCATACCATGACACACATATGTGCTGAATATGGGCACTTTATCACAAACTATGACATGATAATGGTCATACATTGGTCATTTGTCTTGAAACCTATGCATGTTTATAGATGATTGATATTTTTGTGAAGTTTCGTTTTGAAAAGTTTGCCAAAAATCAAGTTTATCATTTTTCCTATTAACTAGTACACGTAAAAGGACTTCATGCCAAAGGGTTTCTTTTTTTGAGTACTTTTTCATATTTTTCCATTTCTTTCAAAAAACGGTCAAAATGGAGAGCATGGCTATTCATCAAAAGTGGTCGAATTTTTCAAAACTATTGACGGTTCTATGTTGTAACCACTACTTGTGTATCTTAAAATTATTTTTGTAAAAATTTCAGAGCAAACTATCACATAGTTGTAGTTCAAATTTGAATTACTTTCGGAAAATTGACATAAAGTCAATTAAAGAGGCGAATTTAGATAGAAAGCAAGGAAAATCCTCATATTCAGGTATTATCCATAAAATATGTACTACTCTTTGTGAAAATTAAATGGGTGTCATTTTGGACCATATTTTATGTACTTGCTTCACAAAAAAAGTCATTTTTCACACTTAAAAAATGGAAAATGATATTTCTAAAAAGAATTTTAAAAATCGCTTCGGCGACGTTGTTTTCCATACCATGACACACATATGTGCTGATTATGCGCACTTTATCACAAACTATGACATGATAATACACATATGTGTTGAAACTTATGCATGTTTGTATATGATTGATATTTTTGTAAAGTTTTGTTTTGAAAAGTTGCCAAAACTCAAGTTTATCATTTTTCTAAAAACTAGTACACGTCAAAAGACTGCATGCCAAAGGGTTTCTTTTTTTTTTAGTACTTTTTCATATATTTTTTGAATGTAATCTAATTTTTTAAGAAAAACTGAAAAACAGTATAGTGAGCCCGACGGTAATGCCGTCGGGCTCACTATGTGATTAGTGAGCCCGACGGTGGCCGTCGGCCTTACAACTAGGACGCCGACGGCAAAACGACGCCGACGGTTTTTTCGTTTCGTCGGTTTCACGTTGTGACGCCGACGGCCCCGACATATTGCCGTCGGCGTTGAAATAGCCATCGGGCTGGGCTGAGTTTGCCGTAGTGATGGATGCCACGAAGAACGACGAAAGTAATATCGATGATGAAGGCTGAAGCGGTGATAGAAATGTCGAGGGTAACACCTGCGCGAAGTAACTGGCGTATTTGGGACCCAGGTAGAAGTGAAGCACACGTCGTGCTTAGGAGGGTGATTGTTAGGAATAAGCCCGCGTGTGTGGGATCGTGTACGAGTTGAATACGTGCTTGTGTCCGAGTAGCATAGGAACTAGGTTTCCTAATTCTATTAGGTTAGCCAGTCCTTAGGTGCTATATATACGTGTGCAATACCCCTGTAATCTTTGTGAGTTGTGAAGCAATAGAAAGAAACATCAGGTGCGATAGGCACCTGTGGCTATCCAATCACCTTCACGTTTATGCATGTTGAGCTAGTAGTGCGTCGGAAGTAATCGATCAGGCTAGCTTAGGTACACGGTCGGAAGCTCGTCGTCGTCTACGTCGGAAAGTACTCGACGTATAGGGGCAGATCCAACATCGACCTATCACACAATGAGTTGTCTGGTGAAATCTCTTCAAGTTTATCGGCTCTCACATCATTGAGTCGCTTGAACTTATCATATAACAATCTGAGCGGAAAGATACCATCTGGAAATCAACTGCAAACACTTGAAGACCAGGAATCCATTTATATTGGAAACCCGGGCCTCTGCGGCCCTCCTCTCGCGTGGAAGTGTTCATCACAACCTCAGCCAACTCCTGAACACCATGAAGATGCAAGCGACGATGCGGTTTCGCTTTTCCTCGGTACAGGTTTTGGATATGTGGTTGGTCTCTGGGTGGTCTTATGCACCTTTTTGTTCAAGAGAAGATGGAGAGCTTCTTGGTATACGCTGTATGACCGGGCTTATGTGCAAGTGGCTGTTACCTGGGCTTCCGTAAGAGGTAAAATGGGGTAGGACTTAGGACCTGAGATCACCAGCACTGGTTTGGTCATTTAACTAGTCCGGAGTTGTATCATGTATCAATCTATGTTCAAGTATATATATTTCACTCGAGGATTTATCATGCATTAATCTACTTTCAATTGTACCGTACTGGAATTAGTGAATTATTTGTATGTATTCAAGGTTCATGCCATCACCGAGGGTGGTATAGGATGCTTTGTATTGTGACTTGTTGCAAAGGTGTTTCTTGTATGATGTAATAGTGTGTATCGTTGTCGTTAGAATCATGTCTACTGTCTGTAATATACTACTGTACTGTCTATAACTTGGTTGCCCAGTGAGCTGAGGTGGGATGCATTTTCTGTTTATCTGGAAGTCAAAACTGCCTATGAAAATAAAGTTTTTCCTCTAACCTTCTTGGATTCTGTTTGGCCTTATCTTTGGTCAAGAGGGGGATGATGGCATGGGAAACCTTTTTCTTGTTGTTCATTTGTGTCATCATGATTGATCAGGATGAATCAACTTGGCACCTTTTTGTTTGGTTGCAACGGTAGCCTACAACTGTTTTCCAGGGGCTATGTTTTTGCACCGCCTTTGCAAGAGTTTTGTGTGAATGCATAAGTTTCTGCCGGGGGTGTTAGGGATTTTTACACTGTCGGCTTAGATGCAATGTGCTTATTTAATACACCGTCGGCTATTCGGGGAACCCAGAATAGAGTGTGCTTTGAAAAATAATGTTTCGATACATTGATATAAAGTAAATTTTATGTGTCCGAGACTAGACTAACACCACACTATACACTTAAACCCAAATAAGTTACTACTCCCTCCGTTCCAAAATAAATGACTTTTATTTGTATAAAAATAGATATATCTAGAGATGTTATAAAATCTAGATACATCTACTTGTGGACAAATTTAACTCATTTAGGACGTGTTTGGTTCGTCGGTTTGTAACGTAACTCAATGACAGTGGTATCTCAATCCGTTATATTTTGTTTGGTTGGACTTGGCCGCAATCAAGTTCCACGTAATAAAATTACACCCTTAGGCCAATTTTTTCTGCCCAGCTCCCTCGTAATCGCTTTGCTCTCCATACAAACCAACCGCCCACCTCCGCGAAATCAATCTTTATGTCCCCATGATCTAGCAAACAGGAGCGCATCCTCCCTTGCCCTTCTATCCTCTGCGAAATAATTTTTTATTTGAAGATTTTTTAGAATGAATAATTTTTAGTTTTAAATTAGTTAATTTTTTTAATAATTTTAAATTTTGAACATTTTATGAAAACCGAACATTTTCAAATATGATGAATTTTCAAATTTGTTTTTCTGAAAACTAAGCAATTTGAATTCCAAAAAATTATTTATGTAAGTTTTTAAAAATTTATATATTAAAAAACCAAACAATTTTCAAATTTGAATAATTTCAAATCTAAACAATTTTTTATTTTTTTTCAAACTTTGATAATTTAATGTTGACATTTTTTATTCGAGAAGTTGTCGAATTCATCTTATTTTAACAAGATAAATTAAATTAAAAAATAAACAGGAATCAAAAATAAAATATGAAACATTTAATGGAAAAAAGATATAAATAAATAACAAATAATAAAGAAATAAAAAAGAAACTAAAAACTTCTGAGAAACCGAAAACTGGAGATAGTACGTTATTGGGCCGGCCCACAAATGGGGATGCGGGAGCTAGGGAGTAATAGGATTTGGCTCCCCTCTCCCTCAAATCTCCCCTCTCCCTCAAACCCATTCGTTTTAGGTTCGGTTTTTAGGCTCGGATGACAAATAACGCCGAAATGCTACCAGCCAGCCCCCCAGGACCCAAAATAGCGCTGTTTTGCGCCAGCGCACCCAGGCCAAACCCAGGAAGCTGGGTTTGCGCTGGGGGGTGGGGGGGGGGGGGGGATTTGCATGCAAAAGGCCCACTGTCAGCCACCAACTCCTTTCTTTCCTGTCTGGGGCCACCACGTGCTACCTCTCTTTCCTCTCCTTTTTCCCCACCCACCGCACGCCATCTCCTCGAGCTCGCCAAGGCCATTTTCCGCGCTGGGGAAGAAGAGACATGGGCGCCGACCATCCCCGCCCTCTCCTTGAGCTCGCCAAGGGCGCGCCGCTGCTCTGCTCCGGCCTCGTCGAGCATGAGCACCTCGAGCTCGCGCGGATTGGAGACCGCACCTCGAGCTCGCGCGGACGCCCGACTCCGTCCTCCGGCTTCCTCGAGCTCGCGCGGACAACCGGCTCGCAGCTCTGCTCCGGCCTCGTCGAGCACGAGCGGCCGCCTCGCCGCGTGCTGACTGCTCGCCGCGCCGCGCCCTCCCTGCGCGCCCTGCCTGCTCCGCCGTGGCTCGCCGCACCCTCCCTGCTCGCCGCGCCGCGCTCTGCTCGCCGCGCCCACCATGCTCGCCGCGCCATGGCTGCTCCTGCTGGCCTGCGACCCTCCCACCTGCACCTGCGGCCCTCCGGCCTCCTGCCACCGCACGCCGGCGCCGCCACGCGTGCATTCGTGTAGATCATGGTGGCTGTGCGCGGGCCTCGACGGTGTACATCGCGGCGACGTACGGGTGGCGCGAGGACCTCGGCGAGCAGAAGGAGCGAGTTGGCGTGTACCGAGCTAATCGCCGACTACAGGCAGGAGGCCGCGGAGGAGAAGTGGCAAGCGCGCGGTGAGGAGAGGTTGTCGACGGCGCGAGCGACGGGGACGGGGCGGCGCTGCTCCCGGCCGACGGTAGGGAGGACGGTCGCACGGCGGCGCGCATGGAGCTTTTTATTTTGACTCGCCTTGGGTTCGTTTTCGACTGGTAAAAACTCCCCCCCCCCCAACGAGCCTAATTCGCGCCGTTTTTGCGTCCTGGCTCCTGGGGGGCCTTGACGACTGGAGATGCCCTCACTCTCCGAGTCTGCTCGTTCCAGACCAAACTAGGGTTTTCGAAGTGAGCTAGGTTCCGGCGGCGGGATGGGCGACCGGGCGGCGACCGGGAGCCAGACGCGCGTGGTCCCTCGCCTCGAACCCATCATCGAGCACCGACGCCAGGAAATGGCCTCGCTGCCGATCCCCGACGAGCTCATGGCCGACATCCTCCTCCGGCTGCCCACCACAGCCGACCTCGCCCGCGCCTCCGCCGCCTGTGTCTCCTTCCGCCGCGTGGCCGCCGACCGCCCCTTCCTCCGGCGGTACCGCAAGCTCCACGCCCCGCCCCTCCTCGACTTCCTCGTGCAAGTGCAAGGCCGGGCTAAACAAAAAATCTTCCACCCCGCCGTCCCGCCGTACCCCTCCGCGCCAGAGGCCAGCGCTGCCTATATCGCCGCCGACTTCTCCTTCTCCTTCCTCCCCGCCCCCGCCAGCGGTTGGGCCCTACGGGACATCCGTGACGGCCGCGTTCTCCTCGACAGGCCAATGCCATTGCCCGGCCATAACACTACGGTCGTCTTCCCGGAGGTGGTGGTGTGCGACCCCTTGCACCGGCGATACCTCCTGCTTCCCCCAATCCCTTGCGACCTAGCTGCTTCCGTGAAGGACCCATTCTTGACCAAAACAAAGCGGCTCCGCGTCCAGATCTTCCTTGTCCCTACCGGCGACGGCGAGGAGGCAGCCACTGCATATGAGAGTGAGACACCCTTCAGGGTGATCTGGATGGCCCAGTGCAAAACTATGCTGGTCACCTTTGTCTTCTCCTCCAACACCGGACAATGGCGAGCTTTACCATCTCAGCGTTGGAGTGATTTGTCTGCTGGCTTGCCACCGGCTCCCTTCGCCTTCTTCACCTGCCGGCGCTATGTGTATGGCTGCTTCTACTGGGCGACACCTGATGCTTACTCCGAAGAACATAGATTTCTAGTGCTTGATGTCAAAACAATGGAGTTCTCGATTGCTAAACCCCCACCGGAAGCCAATAGCTGTTGGGATTTCTGCATGGTGGAGGCAGGGTTAGGCAGGCTTGGGATGCTTGTGCTAGATGATAGCGGATCTGACCTCAGTTATCTAATTAGGCAAAACGATGGTGGGAACCAGTGGCAGAAGGTGAAGAAAATCTCACTGGGTACTTGGGCACTTTTTATATGTAAGATGGAGAAGTACACGCTCCTCTATCGGGGGGAAAGTTCACTGCTTGAGGCTGGCTGTTTCATGCTGGACATCGAAACCTTCCAGCTTGAGAAGGTGTGCGCTTTTGGGTCTACCTTTGTTAAGCTGCACGCATATATCAACTTCCCACCATCCCTGTTATCGTCACCGACCATATCAAGTGGTAAGCTACCAAGTTATCAAAATTTTATTACATGTTACATAGTTCATTAATGACATATGCACTTTTCTTTACACGATATGATATGAGTTAGCTTTTCTCTTATTTTGGCAAGCTTAATCAAGCATAGAAACCGAATTGTGATTTTGGTTGTATGTTCCCATTTTAAGGTAATTAGACAAGTAAAAGAAAGGATTCTGAATACTAGAGAAGCACTTATGAGACATCGTGGATAGTAAGAACACTATATCACAATAATTATTTGGAAGAAATGTTTTTGATATTCAACACTGAAGCTATTGGAGAGGAATACAAGTTTAAATCCAGTTCATTTATGTTCACCTTGGAAAACATTGATTCCCGTCAATCATGTGTTATATTGTCTGCTTTTATTTTGACAGATATAAATAGTTCAATAAATGTTTTTTTTATCTTTACACCTATAGATTTATCTCATGATGTAGGTTTCAAGTAAATCTGCATAACTGATATGGTTGGAAATAAGAGGCTTAGCCATTACTATAACGAATACATGTCTTGTATATCAATATATGATACTAGCAAAGTTTAAGTGGTGAGCTTGGTTCATTTCTTGTAGTACTTTTCCCATATAAATAAATTGCTCAATAGACTTGGCATTCACATAGCAAAAACTGTGAGAAACCATTTGATACAAAATCAGCTTCTTTCCTGTTGCTGTCTTCTCTGTTTTTTCTTCCTAGTAGCTGTAACAAAAGACTACTGTGGTTTCTAATAATAGAAATTGGAGGGTGATCCCTTTTGTCAAAATAAAATAAAATCAGCTTCTCAAGATAAATTAGTAACAGGGCACCCATGTTATCGTTTGACAGCTTGAACTTCTCACCTTCCTCTATCTCTATCGTTCAAGTCAAATGGCCAGCGCAAGCAATCATTTTTATGGGATGGCAGATGATGCACATAGTTCGTTGATTGTCACTACTGATACTTTTCTTTTTTACTTCGGCAGCTTAAGTTAGAAATTTGTTATGCTGCCATGCTAGCTAATTTATCAAGTACTGCAACATGAACCTACCATTTTTCTGCAGCTTCTGTTTTTGCTGTTTGTCTATTGTTTTGTATTGCAAACTGTAAATGCTAAACTTGGGTGTTGATTCTCCATGTATTGTACGTGCTTTGTTTTAGTCCGCTGTATTTTATCTCAACCTTTGCTTCTTCCCGTGTTTTTCTTCTTGTATCTTTGTTTATCTCCGCTTTTCTTGCCATGCTTCCCCCCTAAGAAAGTTACCAAGTGTTGCCTGATACCAAGACCTACATTTTGTTCCTCTTCGCTGACATACCATTTGAAGGCATGTAACTTTGAGATACTGGGCAGGTTTTGAAAATGGGCCTGAGACGGAGATGCTGGAACAAGGCCGTGCTGCAAGCTCAAGCGCACAGTCAGAGTAGTGCTGGTGCGAATGCTGGAGATCTGGCAGCTATGTAAGATTGGAAAGGCTGGTGATGCTTGTGATGGAACTCGACAGTTGACCCTACTAAGTTTGTCTGTAGTAGAGTGCTTTTGGCTCTGTTTAGTTGTAATATGGTCACCTAGAATTAAACCGGAGTTTATCTTGGTTGCCTTGATCTGGCAATGGTTGCTGTGTTGGATAAGATCGTTTAGATTGTGTACATTCAGTAGTATGTTAACTAACTAAGACTATGTAACAAGTTAATGCTGTGATCTTTGGTGTATGCCTGCCAATCTTTGTACCTGCTATTTCTGCGACTACAAGTGTACTTGATGGGCATGGAACATCCCAGGTATGCTGATGTTAGGAGAACGGGCAAGAGGATTTTTTTTTAGAAATCAGCTATGTACTGTCCTTCTCATGCCTGGGTGGTGAAAAAGCAAAGCACATGCTGTCGGCAGGATACTATCCAAGCTTCTTGGTTTGCTCTCAAGTGGAGATTTATCATGACCCTGTGATCTAATAACATCGTAATACAGGTAAGACAACACTGGTTTCGTGGTGTAGTTGGTTATCACGTCAGTCTAACACACTGAAGGTCTCCGGTTCGAACCCGGGCGAAGCCAAATTTGTTTTGCCTTTCTATCCACCTATACTTTTTTTTTTCTCCGTTTCTCAGCGGATCGCCTCCAGCCTGCCCTGCTAGACGGCATCTACTTCCCCATCCCTTGCCCTCCTCACAAATGGACGGGATTAGGAGTTCTTCCGGGTAAATCTCTGGACACCAGATGTGATCTCCTAGCAATGGAATTCATCATGTGTGGACATTCCCTTTGATTCATCATGGCCATTAGCCTTTGTGATCTCCTAGCAATGTAAGTCTTTTTATGAAAAATGCTTGGCGCTCAAAAAATGCTTATCATGGCCATTAGCCTTTGTGTGTCCACCTCATTTGGAACTCTCGACCGAGGACCCAGCACCAGAGATCACTGTCTCCAAAAACTTCATCTCGCACTTGAGGGTAGTGTCTTCTCCAATGCGGGATACTTATCTTTCTAATCAGTTGTGTATGCGATCACATATGCACTATATCCAATGAGCCGGTTTATAGATTTATTAATTTTTGAACTTCGAAATACATTACAAATAAATATAGTACGCACTCCTTTCTTTAAACCAAGATATATATATATATATTTGTCAAAAATCAAACTATGTGAAGTTTGACCAAACTATTAGGAAAAATTATTAGTCTCTACCGTGTAAAGTAAATCTTATTAGATACATCATTAAATATATCTTCATAACATTTTTATGAAATATTATCCTCCCTTCGTTTCACAATGTAAGTCTTTTTAGTTAAGTACTTTAGCTTGCTAAAAAGCCTTATATTTTGAAACAGTTTTTTTTATAAACTTGGTGAACTTTAGGTTTGATTTCAGAAAAAAAAAATGCTATGCCGTGACAAAGCATGTACTCCAGTGTCCAGTCACCTCCACCTCCTCTTACGTGGCCGGCGACCAGCGCCGATGGTGAGGGGGCCGCAGGAAGCAACAAGGGTACCTAGTCCGGCAGAGACGGCGGAGCGCGGGAGCAGGAAGGAGGCGCTGGGGGTGGCTCGGCGTCGTGGGGTAGTTCTTCCAGCGGATCGCTGGCTCGACGGCGCCACCAGCAGCATCGGCCTCGAGATTGCAGAGGTCCCCTCCTTCCTCCATTCCTCGTCTTCGTCACAGATGGACGGGATTGGGTTTCGCCGTCCGTCCTCCCAAGATCGAGAATTCTTCCAGATCAACCTCTGGACCCCTGGATGGTACGGGATGGGATCTCGAATCCATTATTTGTTATTTTTTTATGTATAATAATGCGCATACGTGAGCATTGTACATCTTCATTATAGAATTCCTGGATTCAGGACTCACTAGCTAGTAACCAAAACATCATGATTCCCGATCAGCTGCTTTAATTAAACATATGCAACCCCACTCTCCAGTTGCTCTAATTCAATTCCAATACTGAGAAAGTCCAAATTGGTGTGTTACCTCGAGTACCAGAACGGACAGAGAGGAAATTTTATTAACATGGACATAGTAGTAGAATAACCCTACAGCGACCTCTGTTTTGGCGCGCACACCAATATGCACATTGATACAACATGGACATGGAAATTCCATTTATTCTATAGATAACACTTACATGTACAAGGAAACTTCATTTATTCTGTAGATAAACACTTACATGGACATATACATTATAGCCTTTTTCAAATGTTCACAATTTAAGATTACAAGCAACCAAACCAGTATGCATATATATATTTTTACCATTCCAAACAGATTCACGGTCCTTGGTCACTGGTCAGCACCTGGGCCCTCAAGTAGTTGTGAAAAAACTGCACCCAGCTTCACGTTGTTGTCGATCAATGCTCTAAATTACATAATAATTCAATCGTATGCATACTACTTTCAGATCAATCACTGGACCCTTGGATGGTACCGGATGAGATCTCGAATCCATGTTATTTCATATAAGCACATATGGGGGGTTGTACATGTACATTATAGAATTCTTAGATTCAGGATCACTAGCTAGTAACCAAAACATCATGCTTATCTTTTCCCCCATCCCGAACAGTTGCTTTAATTATACATTGCAACTCCACTCTCCAGTTGCTCAACTCCCAGAACGGACAAGAGAAGAAACTTCATGAACATGGACACATACATGGACATTGGACATATGCATTATACAATTTTGTAGAATATTCACATTTACGATTACTTATAACCAAACTAATATGCATATTTATTTTTTATTCAGAACAGATGTTCATGGTCCTTGGTCAGCACTTGGGCCCTCAAGTAGTTGTGGAAAAACTGCACCCAGCCACGTTGTTATCGATTACATATATATCAATCATATGCATACCATGGGGTATCCTGCACCAAGAAGAACATGTACACAACCCACAAAACAGGAAGAAAATCCATGGCAAAATCACCCATGGATACGCTTCAACTCTCCTGCATCCAGATAGCCATAGCCTTTCTCTTGTTCCCTCAAGCCAAGAGCACCACACACCAGACATCTTCCCATCCAAACAATACGATCACCAGCTGTATTGCCAGTGAGAGATCTGCCCTTCTCACCTTCAGGGCAGGTCTATCAGACCCTGCCAACCTCCTGTCATCATGGAAGGGTGATGACTTCTGCCGATGGTACGGTGTCGATTGCAGCAACATAACAGGCCATGTTGTTGGACTCGATCTTGCAGGCCCTGACTGCACACATGGCCATTGGGGTATGCAGGTGCTAGCAGGCCGCATAAGCTCCTCGTTGCTTGGTTTACAGCATCTACAGTATGTTGACCTAAGCTGCAATAGATTCGACAAGATACAAATACCGGAGTTCATGGGTTCTCTCCATAAGTTGAAATATCTCGACTTGTCGGCGTCATTTTTCATTGGAAGGATACCACCACAACTGGGTAATCTCTCCAACTTAAGATACTTAGATCTAGGGTTCTCCCCATGGTGGATTTCTGACGATTCTTTCGATGATCGCACATACTCCACGGATATCACGTGGTTGTCCCGGTTAACTTCCCTTGAGCACCTGGATATGAGTGTAGTGAACCTCAGTACAATTGTTCACTGGCTTCCTGTAGTGAACATGCTTCCAACTCTAAAATTTCTTCGTCTTTCCAATTGCCAGCTTAGAAGTAGCCCTGATACTCTTCAACTCTCAAATCTGACAGCTCTTGAAGAGCTCGACCTTTCAGGCAATGACTTCCATCAGCGCATCACACCTAATTGGTTCTGGGATTTAACTAGACTTCAGTTTCTACATATTTCGGACACTGGTTTTTATGGCCGGTTTCCAGACCATATAGGTAACATGACCTCCATGTCCCACCTATATTTATCAGAAAATAACCTTGTGGGCATGATACCATCTAACATGAAGAACCTATGTAATTTGGAGAGATTTGATGCTTACTCAAACAATATCAATGGGAGTGTGGCAGAATTATTCGACCGTCTACCTAGTTGTTCATGGAATAAACTACAAGTGTTGACTCTTGATGACAGCAATCTTACTGGAAGTTTCCCAACTACACTAGTAGAATCCTTAAGCAA
The DNA here is from genome assembly GCA_026929855.1 of Poa annua. Classification (NCBI taxonomy): domain Eukaryota; kingdom Viridiplantae; phylum Streptophyta; class Magnoliopsida; order Poales; family Poaceae; genus Poa; species Poa annua. The sequence goes on from CM049436.1 coordinate 3,422,170, forward strand.
CCTGACATTGTTGTTTCTCAGTGGTAACAGACTCACTGGTCATGTGCCAGTATGGATAGGAGAGCTCACGAAGCTAATAAATTTGGAACTTGACTCCAACAACCTGGATGGGGTCATGCATGAAGGCCATTTTTCAGGTCTAGATATGTTGGACACATTAATATTGTCAGACACCTCAATAGCCATCACCATGAGTCCAACTTGGGTTCCTCCTTTCAGTCTGACAATAATTGAGCTTCGGTCCTGCCAGCTAGGGCCTAAATTTCCAATGTGGCTTAGATGGCAAACACAGGTACAGAGTCTTGATTTGTCAAACACAAGCATAAGTGGCATGTTACCAGATTGGTTTTGGATAGCAGCATCCTCAGTAGAGTATCTCAATATCCGAAATAATCAGATCACAGGAGTCCTCCCATCAAAAATGGAATTAATGAGAGCAAAAGTAATGGATTTTAGTTCGAACCAGCTTGGTGGTCCAATACCTAAGCTTCCCATCAATCTAACCAGCTTAGATCTCAGTCGAAACAATTTAATTGGGCCACTACCATTAGACTTTGGAGCGCCAGGGCTTACAATACTTCTTCTATATAACAACATGATCTCTGGCTCCATTCCATCATCCTTGTGCAAGTTGCGATCATTGCAGTTGTTAGATCTATCAAGAAATAATCTCAATGGGTCAATTACGGATTGCCTAGGCGATGTGTCCAGCACCAACATGACAGGTCTGAGTATCCTTAATCTAAGCTTAAGAAACAACAATCTCTCCGGTGAATTTCCTCCACTTCTCCAGAAATGCCCACAACTCATCTTTCTTGATCTCGGACATAATCAATTCTCTGGGGCTTTACCAGCATGGATTGGAGAGAAGCTACCGTCTTTGTCATTCTTACGTCTGACATCCAATATGTTTAATGGTCCCATTCCAGTCGAGTTAACAAAGCTTGATAATCTTCAGTATTTGGACCTTGCCTACAACAATATATCTGGGAGTATACCGAGATCTATTGTTAATTGCACAGGCATGGCACAAACAAGACAAAACACTGATGATCTTGAGTCTGCATTAACTTCTGGACATTGGTTTGATGGCAATGAAGAAGTTGACTATGCTGAGAATTTCACCATACTCACAAAGGGGCAAGAGAGATTATATACAGGAGAAATCATATACATGGTGAATCTTGACCTATCCTGTAACAGTCTTACTGGAGAGATTCCCGCAGAAATCAGCACTCTCGTCGCGTTGAAGAACCTGAACTTATCATGGAACAACTTCAACGGAAAAATCCCTGAGAACATTGGCACCTTGATTCAAGTGGAGTCACTCGACCTATCACACAATGTTTTGTCTGGTGAAATCCCTTCAAGCTTATCGGCTCTCACATCACTGAGTCGCCTGAATCTGTCCTACAACAATCTGAGTGGAAAGATACCATCTGGAGATCAACTGCAAACACTCGAAGACCCGGCATCTATTTACATCGGCAACCCGGGCATCTGCGGCCCTCCCCTCTCGCAGAAATGTTCACAGCTGGAACCAATTCCAGGAGACAACCATGGAGATGCAAGTGACGACGTTGTTTCGTTTTTCCTCGCCATGGGTTCTGGATCCGTGATGGGTCTATGGGTGGTCTTCTGCACCTTCTTGCTTAACAGGAAATGGGGAGTTTCGTGGTATTCATTCTGTGACCGCTTGTCTGTCTGGGTATATGTGCAGGTGGCTGTTACCTGGGCTTCCTTGAGAGGTAAAACGGGTAGAAGCTGATCCGATCACCACCAGTGGTTCTCGGTTTTCTCTCGTGTGATACTGTGGAGATTTATCATGTCCCAGTCGATGTTGGATTGTATTGTACTAGAAGGTTTATCATGTATGAATCGGTGCTGAAGTGCATTGTACTAGAACTAGTCACAGATGTGATGTGAGATGTGTGTTCAAGGTACATGCCATTTAATATATCTGTACACTTTTTTCATTTTTTATTTTCTCCACGTGAGATAACATAGGATGGTTGACTTTCCTCCTGAACCCACACATCCATCACATAACAATCCAGGAAATGAATTTGCCATGTCAAAGTTCATTATTCTTCCACGACACCTTTCTATGCTCGTTTGCTGTGCACATTTTTTTCTCATGATAATACATTCTCATTTATATAATTATATAATAGGATAAACATATTCAAAAAACCAGCACCTACTCCCCTCCTTCGACAACATCAAAGTAACCACCAAAAGAACGGAATACAGATCACCCCTTCACCGGAGCACGATGCAGTTTCCATTGCTGATTAGAAACTTTATGACCTCCAAATTAGTTTACCAGAAGTAAAACCATTGTCGTTGAAAGAATCATACTGGGGCAACATGCCCCGGACACGTCATCGAACTCTAGAACTACCACCCCGCACGACTACGACGTCGAACGAGAAAGGCAAAATTGTCAACCTCCAACCACAAACCCAACACAGAATACACCATCTTCCGGATGTCACCCGCGTAGAAAACAGTCTCCGCGTACTCCTAAACGACACATACTCCCTGCTCCACCATGGCGTCGGAGATAATGCCGCATCAACGGGGCCAAAACAGAAGGAGAGACACATATAATGGGGTCGCCGCCACCGCCTCACCGACACCATCCGTTAACCCTAAAACCACCTATCTAAAAAATTGGCGGGCACATGATACCATAAACTTCGAGACGCCGTCATGAAGAAGAACGCTTTGCCCAGACGTCTCTCTCACCACCCCAACGATGTCATGCCATAACTATCCAAAGCCTAACTACCGTGCAAAAACCGGAGAAAACGAGTCCCCCTTCTTCCTGCCACCGAAGCAGCAAGCGGAGAGAGAGGGTCCTAACTTGTCCGCTGGCGGAGATCGGTGGAAAAAAGCTCCTCCCTGGTCGCCTCAAGCGGCGGCTAGGTTGCCACAATGTCCTCTAAACACTCACTGGATTGATTATTAATTAATCCAAATTATTCATATTAAATAATTAGAGTTATTTTTTGATAGGTCGATTCAGATTATTCCAAAACCTTATTTTTTGATTTTTTTTGAAATTTTTCCAAAACCTTATTTATCTGTTTGTTTGTTTATTGCCAAGAAAAAACCTTTGGTTCTGGATGCTCATTGCCACTAGAAAATGATTCTGATTTTGCTACTACCTCTGATCCTAAATAAGTGTCGTGAGTAGTACTAGGGAATTGTACATAGGGAGTTGTTTTCTTCCGACATTTAAAACGGAACGGGGTGAGTATAAAGAATAAGTGAATAAACACCATAGGAGCATGACAATTTTTGCACACAGTCCTAGAGAGGCCAATAGGGCTGCCCACATTTTAGCTAATAATGCTGAGGGTCCTCTGACACTTGTTTGGCATGAGGAAGCTCCTGATTTTTTGTTAAGCACCCTAGCGGATGATGTAACTATAATTGATGCTTAAAAGCGGTAAGTTTTAGCCGTACTATTTTCCTAACAGGGTTTTAGCTCCTGGTACAGGGTACCAAAAGGGATTAGCAGGGTTTTAATGAGGCAGACCGGAAATTTCAAAAAAGAAACGGGTTTTAAATCGAATCATCCAAAGGGTAGAGAGTAGAGACAGAGGCCACAGCGCGAGTCCCTCTGTCCAGTCCACTAGAGTACAGATCTCCATCGCCAGCGCCCACGCACCTCCGCCACCGAGGAAGATTCCCTCCTCCTCCGACATGGCCGGCGACCTGCGCCAGCGTCGAGCCGCGGGGGACGCCAGCGGGGCCGAGGAGGAGGAGGAGGACGGCCGTCCGGCGGCGGCCGGCCCGTCGTCCGGCGTCGGGGCCTCCGACGAGGAGGAGGAAACGAAGCCGGCGGCGGGGCGGGGCAGGAAGGAGGCGCTGGGGTGGCTGGAGTGGGGCCGCGGGTGGCTCGCCACCGCGGGGGAGTTCTTCTTCCAGCGGATCGCCGCCAGCCACCTCGCCAACCCGCTCGAGCTGCCCCCGCTCGACGGCGTCTCCGTCGTCGTCACCGGCGCCACCAGCGGCATCGGCCTCGAGATCGCAAGGTATCCTTCCTTCGGGCCCTTTGCCTGCCTTTGAGGATCTTTTGACTGTCCAGTCAATTTATCCGCCATTGCCCAGCTCCGGAATCGCTGCTTGGTCCTCCTAAGTCTGGTTTCTGAATCCCATGTAGCTATATGTATTCCAACAATACTATAGACTATAGAGTGTGGCGACATTAGTGCTAAGTCGAGCGTGCCTGTCTTCAGTGTTATGTTTTGCTTTAGACCCTGAGGTTGGTATACTTTTCAAATTCATAGACTAATCCGAAAGAGAAAATATACTACTCCCTCCGTCCCAAAATAAGTGTCTCAACTTTGATAGAAAGCTTATTTTCCACTTTCTATCAAAGTTGAGACACTTATTTTGGGACGGAGGGAGTAGTAGGTTTGATAAATTAAGTAATGTGGGGGCACAAGCATGACCTGATGCGTATTCGGTGAAGATCACGAATATAGAGTTTAACCGATTCACGTCTTCGCCCTACGAGTATGTTATGCCACAGTTCTCTTTCATGCACATGCTAGCGAGTACTAGAGTGTTTCACCGTACTTCACATTGTGCGATGCATGAGAGAAGATACTCCGCAAATGTGTCTGTGCTGAACCTACCAAATTGTTACCTGGTTTCGCTCTTTTAAGGCAGATCTATGCTGTTCTGGGACATCTCTTTCTCTGCTCACCCAGTTGGATCTTGGAGGAGCCAAGTCTTCGAATCGTTCTCCGTTTCACTGCAATGGGAATTTTGCGTGGAGCCATGGAGGGATGTGATGTTTGCCTCAACAGATTTGCATCGCATCCTGCGCTGTAGAAAAAATTAGGATTTTGAAAATGTGTAAAGCTCCAAGTAAGAGGCTAATATCTTGCTCTAAAACTAATATTGAGTTTATCTTTGGCCTCACGATCACCGCAGACAACTCGCACAAGCAGGGGCTCATGTTGTGATGGCAGTGAGGAGACCCAAGACGGCACATGAACTGATTCAGAAATGGCAGAATGAGAAATCAGAATGCTCCATGCCACTTAATGTCGAGGTAATCGTGAAGACTAGCACACTAGTTACAGGATCCTGGTTGATGAATGGATAGTTTTAAATGTGTTGGCATTTTATCCTTTTGCTCTTGCTTGATTTATGGACATTGATTTTAGAGTATGTGAGTTTTCTTGGTTTTTTCTTGTTGAGTACCAAGTGAATTTTAAGGTGTGTGTTTTAGCATCCTTAATCAATTGGGAAGGAAATATGCTGCAAGTGCATATCTTAATTGTTGAAAGGCATTCTGTTATTCAACTGCAGACTATTTGACGCTGTTTTGAATGTTACTCTGAAGGTAATGGAGCTTGATTTAATCTCCCTCGACTCAGTTGCAAAATTTGCTGATGCTTGGAATGCTCGTATGGCACCCCTACATGTATTGATCAACAATGCTGGCATTTTCTCTATAGGAGGTGTGTATGTAATATGGCACTTTTGATTTTAGCCTTTCAAATTGATTAAACTTGTGTGCTGCATAGTGAAGTACGTTAAATTATTATATCAGAGATAACCGACCTTTCCCTTCCCTGTAGAGCCTCAGCGTTTTTCGAAGGATGGATATGAAGAACACATGCAAGTGAACCATCTTGCGCCAGCTTTACTAGCAATGTTGCTTCTACCTTCCCTTATCAGAGGCTCTCCAAGCAGAATTATAAATGTCAATTCAGTTGTGAGTTTTCTATCATTACCATTACTAGTACGCATAGTAGTTTTTAGGAACTAATGATAACTCGTCGCTAAGTGCAGTTTCTATTATTAATTTATTATGAGCGTGCTATGCTGGACAATTTGATATTTACGTGAATATAAACATTTAAGAAAAAGGCTACTCATTTCAATTTCCCAGTCACTATCGTAATGTCAATTGAGAGTAAGCTATGTAGCAAACCTTGTTCGTGCACGTGCAGCATCTAACAGGCTTGTGCTGATTTCAGATGCACACAATAGGTTTCGTAGATGCTGAAGATATGAACATTACATCTGGAAAGCACAAGTACAGAAGTTGGTTGGGATACTCAAATAGCAAGTTAGCACAGGTATCGTAGTCCTGCTTCATTGCAAGTCGAATATCAGTGCTTAAGCTTTTTATGCATGTTGTTCCATGTTACTTTGGTCTGAGTTGTTCTCCTTTCACACTCAGGTAAAGTTTAGCAGCATATTTCATAAGAGAATTCCTGCAGAGGCTGGTGTCCATATTGTTTGCGCCTCTCCTGGGATTGTCCACACAAATGTTGTGAGTGCCACCCCCACCCTCCTCTCCAGTTTTATTCATTTTTGGTTTGTCAAGTGTTTTATTTTGTTTCCGAAGATGAAACTGCTAAGTGTTTTTTACCTATTTATTGTTGTGTATGACTCTGCGCTTGGGGAATAAAATGAATGCATCGAAAGCATTTGCATTGTAGAAATATAGGAAATATTAGATAGCATTCTCAACCGAGAAACTGAAACACAATGACAGATGCTATGAATCACACTCAGCATACTCCCTCCGTCCTTGAATAAGCGTACTTCTAGTTTTACTACCAAGTCAACATAATTAAAATTTGACCAGATTTATAGAATATATGACATAATATTGATATATTTTAAAACTTCATTTCAAGATGAGGCACTAATTTAATGTCATAAATGCTGATACATTTCCCTATAAAGTTGGTCAAAAATAAGTTTGACTTAACCTAAAAGGTAGATAGGTAGATGCACACTTATTCAAGGACGGAGGGAGTATATGTTATGAGTAAATTGGTTCAGGTCTATTCCTAGTATCAAGTCCACTGTTGATCATTCATGGACCATGATCCCGTCACGATACGGCTATCAACTCATTCTGCTCACGTTATGCCTGTTTATCCCTGGATATTGACTTGATCGCTCATGGCATGACACAGGCACGGGACCTCCCCAAGATTCTTATAGCTGGATATCATCTCATTCCCTACTTCATATTTGATGCTCAAGAAGGTGAGTTCCTGAATCTTTTGCATACTGCCTTCTGTCAGTTAACAATCACGACATCTTCTGATATACTTCGTGTGCAATGTAATGCAGGTTCAAGAAGTACATTGTTTGCAGCATCTGACCCCCAAGTTCCAGAATATTGCGAGACGCTGAAGTCCGAAGACTGGCCTGTCTGTGCTTGCATTAACTACGACTGTAATCCGATGAATGCATCTGAAGAAGCACACAACATGGAAACATCACAGCTTGTCTGGGAGAAGACGCTTGAGATGATCGGCCTCCCATTGGATGCCCTGGAGAAGCTCATCGCGGGTGAACCGGTTCAGTGCCGTTACGGACAAGAGAAAACAGAACAGGAAGGACGTCATGAGAGAGAATAGGATGGATATCTCAAAACACATGATCAGCCTGATACAATCCATAATGCTATTAGTTTAGTTGTTGGTTTGGCCAAGTAATTGATTGAAGTACCTTTGTTATACCAACATTCCACAATTTGTCAACTTTTTACGAAAAAAGACGGGCAACAAGCCTGAATTTGTTTCTATGCACTTGTGTACTTGTTCGAAGTAATAGAACTAACTCTTGTGGCAAAACAATTGTAGAGTTTTGAGTTGTAAAAAAATGTCACTGAAGATGGCATAATGTGCCATCTTCTTACCTGCATGCTGATCTTTTGCATTATAAGACAAATACCTTGCTTATAAGATTTTTTTTTCAAATTAATCTACTGGATATTTGTCCGCTACTTTGGTTCTCAGTGAAGGTTCATTCCCAACTTAACCTATATACTCTATCTCACAAAAAAACTTAACCTATATACTCTTGAACAGAATTGTTATGTTTTGCTTCATTTGCAATCCTTCACCATAACAAATTGAAGGTGTTCTTTCTCACATTTGCAGTTTGCTGCTTCGAGCGTTCATTCATTAACAATCCTGGACCCTGCGTACTTTTTGCAACACCTGGTATGATCAGTGATGGTGGTGGATTTTCTCTCGAGGTGTTTAAGAGATGTGCTCCATCAGGAAAAAAATCATGATCGAAGAAACAGACAATTTTATAACAGATTCTTATTTCCAAAGATTAGCTACGCAGTCAGGATAATGAGGTAAGCAAATTTAAATAAACACATTACTATGCAAGTGCCCGCATGACTAACTCTGTATAAACAAAACAGGTGCTGCCAAAGTCGGCACTAAAACGCCAGTGCTCCTCCGCACTCGATACTCGTACAAAAAACATGATACTCATAGAAGATACATGGGAGCAACGATATTTTGGACAAGCAAGAGGTTTGAGATCCAGATTAATTACATTTATCACCCCTATATGGGACAAATGACCCCAGAATAGCTGTCCAAAACAACAGGTATGCATACAACAACGGCAATTGCGAGCGTCCTTCACATCTTGGGGGACCTAACAAACATTCTGACCTGCCAATGGGCGAATGGCAGCGTAAGTCGGCATCCCACGGGCGCCACAGCCGGTGCACCTAGGCATTTGGCGGCCAAAGCTTTGGATCCTGAGTTGTGTCCACGGCAGTGGGGGGCAGCCAGTGCCACATCGCCATTCCAGGGAATGCAGCGGGCATCGGAGCACCTTTGTTGGTTGGAACTTGGTAAGGTGGTGTGAATGGAGGAAATGTGGCAGGGTGGAACGCGGCTGGATGAGGCATCTGAGGAATAAATCCTGTATGAGCAGCACTTGCTGCTTTGAGTTGTTGTTCCAGCCTATCCTTTTCTGCCTTCAGGCTCACCTTCTCATCTCGAAGCTCATTCTTTTCCACCTGGAGAATATATGAGAGCCTTTGGTAAAACTGAACCCACAAATTTAGTCAAATCTAGCATTTCTCAGATGCGTGGATGGTAAAGTCAGTGAATTAGTGAAAGGTGTCGTTATATAATTTGTGGCCACGAATACCAGAGAACTTATTTGCCTGCTTAACTCATGTTATGGGAACAATATACCTTAAGGTCCTTGATTGTCTCTCGTAGATTCTCATTTGATTCTTTAAGCTTTTCTGCCTCGCCTCTGAGTTGCGTCAGCATGCGAACTGCGTCACTCAAGATACTTGCTTTATCCAACTTAGCCTGCTTGCTCGCTGAACATACTTCAGCAGACCCGTGCTTGCCAGAATTCATAACAGAACATAATTCAAGAAACCTGCAATTGGAAAATGTGTTAGTTGATACAGACAGGGAAAGTAAGTAATACCTTTGCGAAGCAAATAAACCTTTTCTACATGGAAGGGATGGTTTAAGGGCATATATTGCCAGATGCTTATACCTGTCATTCAGTTTATCCCTGCGCATTTTCTCACGGCAAGCTTTGGACTTGGGACCAGATGAAGACGGTTCATCTCTACCTCTGCATGAAATGAAATTTCTTAGTATTGCAAATCCATCATAAATGATGAAATAACTGAGGCAAGAAAATGCATAGCATATTATAACTGGAGTATGATGTTGTGTTAATGGCACCATTGGCGTGCATAATGGATGCACAACACTTAAATAAGAATGGAATGAAATTCACAGCATTATGCCACCAGCTCACTATACAGAAGTAATGATTACCAATCTAGTCTGAAGTAGCAAGGATATGAGATACCAAGACACATTTTTTACATAAATTTTCCATAACATGCAAGTAAAGATACTAATTTAGAACAAGAGAATCAGAAGAGTAGGATAGATACCTTTTCCCCAAATTGGATTGCTGAAGGCCACATGTATCTCCACCGACATCCTCAATCCCAAGTCTGTCACATAAACAGCAGTCAAGTACAAAAAAAAAGTATGCAAGAGTCGTGTAAACTGCTCTAGTATGCAACAGAAGATCCTGCTGCTCATATTTCATATACTGTGTTCTACAAAACCAATATCTAGATCCATATTTATGGACAACATACCAATCTATCAATATACTGGGCAAGGAGCAATGAAGCGTCATATACTAGCTAGCAGTCAGTACACAATTGTCCTACGAGAAGGGCACAACAACATCACTTGATCACTAACGATAGGTCCGGCAAAAAAGCACCGACAGCACCGACACCTCATATGTTCACTGAGACCTTCACATTTGTAGCACCGCAATCACAATCACCTACAAACAAATGCCTTGCAGAGCTTTATGCCTTGCAATCTCCACATTACACTGAAGAGCGGATCATGCCAAACTAGCATCAATCAAGGCTACAGATTAAACTGCAAAAAGTTGCAGAGACACCACTTTATCTACACACTGAATTGCCAGATTGCCGAGACTCAAGCCATGCAGCGCATACATGTAGCCTGTAGGGGTCGAACAACAAGAACTGCTACGCGTTCAACGCCACCGGCAGATAATAAAGAAATCTACAGCGACAGCGACGTCGAGATTACAAAAAATTCCGTACGAAAAAATCACAAAAACTAATCTAATCCACTCTAATAAGTAGTAGCATCAGAAGAAGGAGACAAGAAAATCGGTTCTTTGTTGCCGTGCCCGTACCCTCCGTCGCAGAAGGCGGCGAGGTCTTCCCCGTCGTCGCCGGCGCCGCCGATGAGGAAATCTTCGACCGGATCTCCGCCGCCGCCGCCGTCCTCCATCATCGCAGCGGCCGGGGCTCCGGCCCGCCCGCCCGCCCGAGGAATCCGCTGCCGGGGCTAGGGTTCGCGGGGGAGGAGAGGCTGGGGGAGGGGAAGGGAAGGAGTGCGGGTTTTGCAGATAGCACCCTGGACGCGCTCTTGTTGCCGCATGGAAGGGCGTTTCTGGGATTTCGGGATCTTTGGAGGTTCTATCCGAGTAGCGAGTGAAGAAGAACTGGTGGTGTAGGAGGGATTGCGTGTGGGTCAGCGGCGATCATGTTGTTTGTTCAGTACTTTCAGTGTGGTCCATTTAGGTCAATGATTTTTGGAAAAAGAATGGATATTAGTATCTCTTACAATTTTAGGGTGGAAGTTCCCAGCTGAATTTCTCGTAAACAGGTCTGCAACTTTGGTGTAATTAAGCTATGCTTATTACTGATGTCGATACCATTAATTTGTTAAGAAAGAAATGTTGTATCAACTCATCTGCCGATGTGTTCTGTCCTAGTACGCGTGATCATGCTGATGAGCGTGTTGTTTGTTTCATGTAATATGTGATGGATTTGGGTCTATGTTTACTGGAACAAATGTATACGTTTATGTTGTCGTTTCATATGGATAGAAATATCGTATTCTCGTACACTTTCAAGGCGGAAGATCCAAGCTGATTTCTCGTGAGCATGTGTTGTTTCCGGAAAATATAGAGCTTGGTCTATACTTTATAAACTCATCATAGCATCGGATCACCAATTTGTTAATCCGGACATCATTTTCTACTTTGATTGAAAGTTTTATGTTTTCTCTGATCAATCATGAACATGCCAAGCCCTCTAGTTGAGGGTGATGCAGTTGCAATGTCCTGGAGCAGTACAATCCATAAGTGGGGGACGTAGGCCCGCTGATGATGTCAATACAATCGCTATGTTACAGGTTAATCAGAAGCCAGAAGCTACTAGCTAGACAACCCCTATACGACCGCACAAGGCTGTTCTACTATGCCACAACGATAGCAAACACCAAAATTTAGGTGAGCAAGTCGAACATAGAGGATAAGAAAGCAGGGAAATCTATGGAACCCGAGTAACACAACACAATGGACTCCTTTTTCACTTCTTATAAATTTTTTCTTTCTCGATGCCTCCTATTTTCAAGCTAGCTCCCCATTTTCTTTCTCTTCACTTGCATTGTATTGCTAGCAGTTAGGATAGAAATGATAGGTGGTGAAACTCTAAAGCATAGTGAGAGCACACTGTGTCAATGGGGTATATATAGATTCTTAAGCATGTGAGGTGTAAAACGTACGCGAGGGTTGTTGGGTACATTTACTGTAGAACATTTTCAGTCAAATTAGCGAAGAACCAGATTTTACATTCGACAACTCGTTTGTACTCAATCTGTTTTCTTATGAAGCCATGTTTTCGTTTGAATGGTCTTATTTCATCTGCAGATTTGCAGTATGGTTGTCAGAAAGGGTTTTATTTTCGTTTGAATCCATGTTTTAAATTATTCTTTTACTCCATCAGAGTGCTGTGAGTAAGCTCTGCACTGTGGATCCAAGTTTTCAGACGAACAAGCAGAAGTCAACCTTCTAGCTCAACATCTATAACTTTGGTGCGATTTATGTATGGTAACTAGGAAATGTTGAACCTACAACTTTTGTACGAGGCAGAGCTAAGGCATCGATCCCCATTTCAAAAAGAAATGTGGGCTCACGATGTTCTTAGTTGAATGTTTTGCATATTTATTTTGATGCTGCAACAATAGTTCAATTTTTATGGGTATAACTTTAATTCAAAGCAAGATATGCTATGTGTCAACTCTCGATACAATATATTGATGATAACACCACCAATATGGCTTTTCCTATTGCTCTAGTTGTGTCTTGCCAAGTCTGAGGACATCCAAACTCTAGCCGCCCCAGCTTCATCATTAAGATCCGTAGCAAGATCTACAGTGGTGGTATACAATTATTTGGGCATGTAAGTCAGAGCTAGATTACAGTAGAATATGAGAAGTTGCAAATTTGGAGCAACACGGTGAGGTTGACTCCTTTTTCACTTGATAACAAACTTTTCTTTCTCGATGCCTTCTATTCTCAAGGTGGCTTCCCGTTGTCTTTCTCTTCTCTTACATTGCATTTGCTAGGCGTCAGTGTAGAAGACATGTGATGAAACTCTAAAGCACCGAGAGAACACACCACGTTCGTGGGTTATATATAAATTTTTACACATGCAATGTATAAAAACAACACATAGGGTTGTTGATATAATTATTATAGACCAGTTCCTTCAGATTAAATGAAGGCTTTTCATCTATGATGGGTATCGCCCTAGGACATATAACATATGCATGCTATGTTTTTTATCTTATATTGCTTCTAGTTTATTCTAATCGCTTCAAACTGGATGAGCCAATTCAATTAATTTGGCTTTAGTTAATTAATACAAGAATATATTCCAATGTAAATAGTTCAATGTATTATGTGTGAATGTATACTGCGTAGAATAAAACTGGTCAACAAATTGGGTGAAGGAGTACGGATGTAAATGGCACAGTTTGTGGCGCCACATAATCCCGTTTATCTAGGCTTGTTCTTTTTTTCCCGGAAAAAGAATTGTGAACACTTGGACCAATAAATGGACATAAATGGGATTAAATGGCGCCACTTGACATCCCTATGAAGGATGGTTTGCTGTCTTCCGATTAAGTTAGCGGGATTGCGAGTTAAGGGTTGTCTTCCGGGAAGTGCTTTTGACTCCCGAGCTCCAATGATTGCTCTATTTTTAAAATCTAAAAACTATATTAAAAGTTTTTAAAAATCTGAACAAAATCATCTGTGTGCTCAATGAGTTATACCCCAGGAGTGCAAAATTTTAACGTAAAATATTTATATTCTAGGCTACAAAAAATGAGAAAGTTGGGGATTTGAAAATATGCATTGTTAACTTTATCCAGATCTATAAATTTGTCAGTTTTGTGCAGGTTAGAATACAAAATATTTCGCATTATATCTATAGGAGACATCATCAAGAACATGCATGATTTGTTTCAAAGTTTTTTGAGACTCTAAATATATTTGTCATTTTTTGAGAATAGCTGGAATCTCTACTCGTTGTCTTCTAGTTTTATTTGTCATGGATGATTCTAGGTCCGCCATTGTTGAGTGTCAGGTTTTGTCCCAGCTCCATTCTGCATCCCCCTCCCAAGCTCAGGGGTTTCGGAAGCTCATGGAGTCATGGAGACCTCGCCAGTCGCCCGGGCAGATAAGCCAAGTCGCATCCAAATTTTGGAGTTCAGGTACAGCTCGCCGCTTAGCCATACGGGCACCGTCATTCGCATTTCGATGAGATGTAGAACTGCGGTCGGCATCGATCAAGTGTCCAACCTTGATGCATCAGTGTGTGCGCATTCGTGATGGGACGGGATCGATCCCCATGATTCAGTAGGAGAGGGAAAAGGTTCTTGCTCTGGTTATAGTAGCTGGGTACAAGATTTACTTGTGCCGCATAATAATAATGATGTTTTCGTTGATTTTTCCTTTCTGTGGCGTGCGGGATTGTATGGAATGGTTGTATTCTCAGGAAAATATCTACCGCTCATTAGAAACTCCAACAGTATTGGTCCTGCATTGGACCCCCCATTGTAACAGGATCATGAAAGGACCTGTTCGGGGTATCAAGCTCGATCAAGTGTTCTCAAGGCTTTCCAGCACGTAGTTGATTCCTTTTTGCCAGCAATAAATTGATTGTCTGCTTTGACTCCAGCAGTTTCAGCAAGCATATTACTTTAGCATCTTTGACAAACGCAGGATTACTGTTTCTGCATTCACTAATAAAAAACTGTCCTGAAATTATTTTTCTGTATCTTGCACTTTACATTTTTTCAGCATGTCGTTGCTAGCGTAGGCGTTTTTTGAGTTCGTGAGCTGATTCAATTTTTTTTCGAAATGGGGGAACATAGCGCGGGCCCTGCATCAAAATGATGTACCCTAAGTGTCTCAAGACTACATACATCCACTTTCTATCAAAATTGAAATACTTATTTTGGGACGGAGAGAGTACAACCTTTCTTTTTTTACAGGAACTACGACGGGCAAAGCCAGCCTGCACCATTTTCTCTTTTATTTCATAGTGGGGAAAATCCGCAAAGAACAGGAAACCAACTAACAAAAGAAAGAGAGCTATCCACTGAGGACTAACAACAGAGTAGGTAGACTAAAAGGGACGGATGTACAAGGAGGTTGAGAGATAAACATGGAGAGTTAGGGATTAGAATAGAGAGTAGGAGCAAAATAATGGAAAAGCATGAGCCCCAATCAGAGATCTCAGTTCTATGTTGAGTTTGTGCATCGGTGTGCCCAAGATAGGAGGTCGTTGGAGCATCTTCGAATAACCTCTCGAGAAGACTCATCGATACCATAGAAAACCTTGTTGTTTCTTCGTTTCCAAATGTTCGAAAAGAAGGCAATTATAACCGTTGAAGTAATCTTGTTAACCGATACCGATCCACCACACAGGTCGGCCATGGAATCGCACTGAAGTGTCGATGTGCATGTGCAATGAGGAAAATGCACTCCAGATTGCTTGAATGGAGAAGCAATGAACAAGCATGTGCACATTTGTTTCCGGCTGAGTACAGAAGGGGCATTCATCATAATAGTCAGATATACAACCTTTTTTGTTGCAAAGTCTTAAGTTTTTTAGTTATTGAGCTGATTCACACAGGTTTCATCAATTATGTAGTGGGCTCATTTACTTTGTTCTCTGAAAACATGTCCAGATGCAGCGCTCATCTCTAAGCCCCTCAGTCCAAAGTCCAAACGACGGTACAGATATGGTGTATACATGGGTCTAGACAGCGGTGGAGCTCTTGAGCGCGGGCCAGGGATTCTCTTGGATAATATGTTCAGCAGACACAGTTGCATAATTGGTTTAGGCAGATTGGCTCTAGCGGCTGGTTTAAGTAGTATGAATTGCACATTTTACAGCTTCGACAAATCTGGTTTATTTAAAAAAGAGAGTGCGCCATGATTTAGGCACCATCATCGTCTAACACAGAGATGCTGGATTGTTGATACCACCAACAATGCTATCTGCGCCACTCTTGTCGTGGCCACTCGAGTCCAGGGGTATATATTGAAACTCTAGAGGCCCCTGATTCATCCTCTAGACTGGGAGCAAGTATGGATACTTGAGTACTGAACTCAATGGACCAACAAGTCACGTGTAGATGGCAAGACAGTAAGGGAATCTGTCGAGCACGTCTTTGTAACTTCATAACATGATTTCCTTTCTCGATGTCTCCTATTCCCAATCAAGTTTCCCCACTCCGTTCTCTTCTTTTGCATTGTATTTGCTAGCACTTAGTATAGATATAAGAGAGGTGGTGAAATTCTATGACATGGAGAGAACATACCGCGAGTGTCGGTAGGTTATATATGTTCGAGCGAGGTGTAAAAACCAACATGAGGGTTGATATGGTTACATTTATTATGGAATAATTTTTTCCTAGATTGCGTGAACGAGAGTCGTGCCTCCAGTCTCCACTAGGACATATTATAACATGTAAAAACCAACATGAGGGTTGATGGTTACATTTATTATGAAATAACATGTTTTTGTGATGCTTTTACCTGCTTCCGATTTGTCATTATTGTTTCAAACTGAGTGAGCAAGTCCACTTAATTCTATCTTTAGTTGATTAATATAGGCACGTTTTCTATTACATAGAGCAAGATGGTATGCCGAATGTGTGAGCTGAATTTGTCAAAATTACAATAAAACATAAACATGCGATGAGACATACTTTATTATTTTTTACGAGGCCATGACAAACAAAAAGACACCAACATGAACTCATTTTCATTAAATTTCTTCTCAAATCACTTTAGAACAAGCTATTATACAAGGTGTAGCATGAAAAAATAGAAAGAAAAATAGGCTCGAAGTAGTTGACGAGAAATGTTATATACATTTTTTCGAGAATCGATGTTATATACTTATATCATACTCATATTTGGGTTCAAAGCGAGTGTGTCTGCACGAGTAATCCTTCAGACCAACTAGTCGGAGGTAGGTTACAAGAAAGGAAAACCGAGAAAACTGTCTGAGCCAGATCAGTATGTCAAATCGATTGAACACACTAAGCGGGCGGCCACACATAAAGGCTTGCCTCCATAGGATGTCGAAAACGGCATAGAGATTTGTTTGATAAGTTTATTATAGGACAATGTCATTCATATTGATGAGAAGTCATATGAATAGTGAACGCTACCACTAGGACATATAACCGGATATTGTCATGTAAGCTCAGTACAATAGATTGCTGATACGACCGCCAATACGGCTTTGCTTGTTGCTCTAGTTGTCGCTTGCCAAGTCTAGGGACACGGAAACTCTAGCTGCCACCGCTTTATCATGGATCAGTAGCCTGAGTACAGGGTTTGTTAATCTGGCAAGATTGAGGCAGATTATAAGACAATAGTGAAATGTGACAAGCTAGAGCAAAACACCATAATGGACTATTTTTTCACTTCAAAACGATCGTTTATTTCTCGATGACTCCTGTTCTCAAGGTAACTTCCCCCGGCCTTCTTTCTCTTTTATTGCATTGTATATTTGTTAGCGTATAAAGGAGAGGTGAGGATATGAAACTCTAAAGTAATTAAAGAGAGAACACACCATGTCGGTGCATTATATATAGAGATTCCTACACTTGCGAGCTGTAAAAACCACACGGATGACTGTTGGATACAGTTATTGCGAAACGTACACGTGCATATAACATGTGAATGCAATAATTTTTTTATGTTATAACGCAATGTGGCGAAAAACTAATGTGAGGAGGACCGTGCTGAAAAGAGAAATAGTGTGCATCACCCGGTGTTTGTCGAAGAACATATAATACAACCATAAATGAGACAAACACTAACAGATTGGAAATTGGTTTGAAGTGATATAACATTAGTCATGATTGGGAGTAACGTAGACTAATATCTTATACTCCCTCCGTCCTTGAATTTGTGTACTTCTAGTTTTAGTACTAAATCAATAAAAATAAAATTTGACAAAATTTGTAGAAAAAAAATCGAAACATGTATGACATAACATTGTTATATTTTGTAACTCCATTTCAAGACGAACCATATGGCGGCGCATTCCATGAAATCATGAAAATCACAATTCAGTTAAAATATCTGGAAACTTTGCCTAGCCTTGCCCGTTCGCCGACGCCGCCCGACGAAGCCACTCTGTGTGCGTGCCGGACTTCCCTCTGTCTCCAAAATCCCCGCTTCTGGACTCCTCAAGGCACAAACTCGGAACCTATCTCAATGTCTGCTGCTACAACTTCGCATCGCCGGATCGCTACGCTTCTCCCATGGACGACGACAACGACGCATCGCCACGCTATGGCGGAGACATGAGAGGAGTTGGAAGCATCCGCCAGGACTGCGATAATTGCGGCGCCGTGACTACACCCCCGACTAAGTCGACGAGACCGGCCTCTTCTCGTGCCGCCGGTGCGGCGCTGTCTACACCGACATCTCGGCGACCGGGGCGCCGCTGCCGATGTCCGGATCACCCGCAGAGTTAGCGAACCCGCACACGCACCCTACCCAAGTAACCCAACCCCTCCTTAGCACTAATCCAATGCACAAGTCCAGCTTCCAACAAATTAGCGAGCATCTGCATGGCTGGTCGACCTATGAACCATTTCCGTGTTATCTCCAGGAAATTAACAACCCATCCAACTCATGTTTCAACACAATGCAACATCACCAACGACACTCGCAGGTGATATGAGTGTCGGCCGGTAATCCAATAGCGTCCACCGTGTACAGGTGAATTGCTCTGGCCATTTGTAGTCGACCGTGATTGAGCTCAAATCCGCCAAATTGCCGCCGCCTTCTTTGTCTTCCACATGCTCGTGGAGCTTGTACAGATAGGCACCGTCAGTGTCAAACACGGTGAACACAAGGCCACCTACGGAGTCCCAGGCGCCCTCGAAATCGTTTTCATCAACCAGAATGTATAGTTGCTCCCACCTGTGGTCTGGAGTGAGTAACCAGATCACGGTGTCATCTTCGTTCCGCTTGCAGATGCACGGGCGGCCACGTATCTCCAACATGGTGGTCTTCTTCCACTTCCGGGATGGCAATGGTGGTGGCGACCTCAGAATCAACGTCGAAAACGAGCACCATCTTCACAAACCAATCTTCCGGCTCGAATATATCGTCGACGAACTGCTCTGTAAAGATAAGGAAGTACACTTTGCCGTCGGCCGTGTGTAGCTTCTGACGACAGTTCATGTAGTCGTTGTGGCACGAGAAAACCGTCCTCGGTTCTTGGCCGTCGCTGCCGTCCAGTGATACCACCATGAACCTTGTGTAACCTTCGTCGAGCTCGCCGATGAGAGCCTTGTAGACCTTGCTGGAAGCCCCGAACCCAAAGCCCAAGATACGGCGCTTCTCGCTCGTGTTTTGAATTTGATCAGTGTGCGGCGGCAACGGCAAGGACAGGCGTGCCTCCTCCTTGGTGGCCGGGTTGAAAAGGACGCCGTCGACGGAAGGGGAGGCGCCATCGTAGGACGACAGGAGGACGAGCCCGTTGCAGGTGCCGGCGTACCAGCAGCGCTGTGCGTCCAAGGTGTGCTTGAGCTTCGCGGCGGACGCGGGGCCGGCCACGTGGAACTCGAAGAGCGTGCAGAAATCGTCGTGGCGGTAGAGGCGAGCGATGTGCGGGAGCTCCGACGGCGCGCCGAGGCGGCGGTGGCGGAGCCAGAAGTGTGAGCTCGCGACGAGCTGCCGGAAGCGCTTGGAGAGGACGGCGCAGCGCGCGGCGCAGCGGGCCGGCATGCGCGCGAGGATCTCGTCGGCCAGGAACTCGTCGTCTAATTTGTTTCAGATACGATACTACATCGACTAGCAAAATACCCGTGCGTTGCCACGGGCGCACAGAATGACCCACGTAAAATGACTCATCCCACTATATCATTAATTAATATTTCGTCTTACATGATAATCAAGTTTAGATAAAAATGATCATGTCAAATTCAAATAATGCAACACAATGCAATTATCGATTTACTTAAAAACTCGATCTGCTAGAAAAGGCATTGTATTGGACTGTGCCTTGACAAAAGGTTTTTCACTCGGTCTTTATGTTTCGTCATACATCTTATCATGTTCATAGTTCAAACATAAGTATATCAGCCAACAAAATTAGACCTATACTAATGTACACTACCTCTAAGACAGTAATAGTACATTATTTTGTGTTTACTTCATTACTGCTTAGCTATTGATGATTCTTCCGCTCTCATGGAAAGAACATGACAACTGGGCTGCTAACAAAAAATGGGTCTGGTTGGTGAAGAAAGAACTTGGAAAGCAGTCTTGACATCCTTTCTCTTCCTGAACCGAGGGTTGGGGATGGGAGGGGAGGGGAGGGGAGAGTGAGTGGTACTGATAGAAGGTTTGAGTCTCGGACGGACATGACCGCTGGAGCGCGTTGGCCATCACTCGTCGGCCACCGGGAACTCCGGTCGCCTGTGTCCACAAGAATGTCGTCGAACATCTCTTCTGCTTCTCTGAACACTATACCATGATGTTGAGCAGATAGCTATGCAACCCCACCGAGTCGTCGAACATCTCTTCTGCTTCTCTGACCTTGAGGCCCGAATATGCCCGTCTACCGTGCCATGGGGGACAATTCAGACAAAGTTTCGCTTTAGCCTCACACTCAAAAGCTACTTGGTGACCGATTTCACAATAATTTTCGCTGTCATCTCATCGGTGCTGCTAGATACTACTCCATCCTCAATGGCTGTTTGAGAAAGACGATGGATCGATCTAGCATCGACTTTTCTGAACGATTCCTTTCTTCCTTCTCTTCCTCTGAATATACAACCACATGCCGCGTGAAGCTACTCTGTTTTTGACGCTATGCTCGACTCTGTCCTCTCTGCTCTGCGCCACAATTCCACTTCCGGTGTGATGCAGATGCAAACAGTGCACATTCAGTCAGTCCGTGGAGTGATACCTGGAGATCATGCTGTTCGATCCAACCATACATAAGTGTCACCAAATCTGACAAGCTAGCAACATACAGCTGCAAATGTATGGCAGCCCCTTCTTACCTGGCGGGGATAGCGCATGTGAATGATTTAGTGGCTTCACCTGCACCCAGAATTCCGACATCATCAGATAATCTTCCAACAGCCACAATGAGAAAGACAACATTGGTATGATACGTACATCAGTCACGGGTCGGCAAGCCACACCATGTCGACGTAGTTGTACATGACAGCGTACCCCAGCTCAAGAATCTGCAGCAGGTGCCGCAGCCGCCGGGAGGTGAAGTTAAAGAACCCCTGCACACATTCACACACGGGGCCGTCGGGGAAGTCACGCAGGCGAGGAATGCGGTCGCGGGTACGGCGACGATGGCGCAGGCGATGGAGATGCCGACCTGCCTGCAGAAGGCGCCGTAGAGGCCGCAGATCCCCATCCACTGCAGCTCTCCACTGCAGCTCCGGCTGGCCGAGCTTGCCCAGCAGCGACAACTGCATCGCCGCGGCCGTGGCCGCCAGCCACCCGTACGCCAGCAGCTGGTCGCCCAAGAAGACGGCCAAGGCCAGAGCCCTGCTGCGCTGCGCAAGCGCGCCGCCGCCCGCGTGGTCGGCCGGGCGGCTCCGGCGAGATCTGGCCCTTACTACGGTGGCCTGAGGGTGTTTAGGGTTGGGACTTGGGGTGGGTCGGGGCTGGGTTACGGGTGGAGCGGGTGCGGCGAGAAAGAAGGGAGCGCTGCGGTGGCGGCGATACCCTGTGCCGTATCATGAGACGATGGTCACGGCGCTGCCTTTTTTTTCCGGCGTTGACCATCGTGTTATACGGGAGTGCGGGTTGATTTTCTCAAAACTGAGGGTCTAAAACGCAAAAACGCCACAACGTACCGGACACCTTAGGCCATATTATATAGTAGAGATAGCAAAATACCCGTGCGTTGCCACGGGCGCACAGAATGACCCACGTAAAATGACTCATCCCACTATATCATTAATTAATATTTCGTCTTACATGATAATCAAGTTTAGATAAAAATGATCATGTCAAATTCAAATAATGCAACACAATGCAATTATCGATTTACTTAAAAACTCGATCTGCTAGAAAAGGCATTGTATTGGACTGTGCCTTGACAAAAGGTTTTTCACTCGGTCTTTATGTTTCGTCATACATCTTATCATGTTCATAGTTCAAACATAAGTATATCAGCCAACAAAATTAGACCTATACTAATGTACACTACCTCTAAGACAGTAATAGTACATTATTTTGTGTTTACTTCATTACTGCTTAGCTATTGATGATTCTTCCGCTCTCATGGAAAGAACATGACAACTGGGCTGCTAACAAAAAATGGGTCTGGTTGGTGAAGAAAGAACTTGGAAAGCAGTCTTGACATCCTTTCTCTTCCTGAACCGAGGGTTGGGGATGGGAGGGGAGGGGAGGGGAGAGTGAGTGGTACTGATAGAAGGTTTGAGTCTCGGACGGACATGACCGCTGGAGCGCGTTGGCCATCACTCGTCGGCCACCGGGAACTCCGGTCGCCTGTGTCCACAAGAATGTCGTCGAACATCTCTTCTGCTTCTCTGAACACTATACCATGATGTTGAGCAGATAGCTATGCAACCCCACCGAGTCGTCGAACATCTCTTCTGCTTCTCTGACCTTGAGGCCCGAATATGCCCGTCTACCGTGCCATGGGGGACAATTCAGACAAAGTTTCGCTTTAGCCTCACACTCAAAAGCTACTTGGTGACCGATTTCACAATAATTTTCGCTGTCATCTCATCGGTGCTGCTAGATACTACTCCATCCTCAATGGCTGTTTGAGAAAGACGATGGATCGATCTAGCATCGACTTTTCTGAACGATTCCTTTCTTCCTTCTCTTCCTCTGAATATACAACCACATGCCGCGTGAAGCTACTCTGTTTTTGACGCTATGCTCGACTCTGTCCTCTCTGCTCTGCGCCACAATTCCACTTCCGGTGTGATGCAGATGCAAACAGTGCACATTCAGTCAGTCCGTGGAGTGATACCTGGAGATCATGCTGTTCGATCCAACCATACATAAGTGTCACCAAATCTGACAAGCTAGCAACATACAGCTGCAAATGTATGGCAGCCCCTTCTTACCTGGCGGGGATAGCGCATGTGAATGATTTAGTGGCTTCACCTGCACCCAGAATTCCGACATCATCAGATAATCTTCCAACAGCCACAATGAGAAAGACAACATTGGTATGATACGTACATCAGTCACGGGTCGGCAAGCCACACCATGTCGACGTAGTTGTACATGACAGCGTACCCCAGCTCAAGAATCTGCAGCAGGTGCCGCAGCCGCCGGGAGGTGAAGTTAAAGAACCCCTGCACACATTCACACACGGGGCCGTCGGGGAAGTCACGCAGGCGAGGAATGCGGTCGCGGGTACGGCGACGATGGCGCAGGCGATGGAGATGCCGACCTGCCTGCAGAAGGCGCCGTAGAGGCCGCAGATCCCCATCCACTGCAGCTCTCCACTGCAGCTCCGGCTGGCCGAGCTTGCCCAGCAGCGACAACTGCATCGCCGCGGCCGTGGCCGCCAGCCACCCGTACGCCAGCAGCTGGTCGCCCAAGAAGACGGCCAAGGCCAGAGCCCTGCTGCGCTGCGCAAGCGCGCCGCCGCCCGCGTGGTCGGCCGGGCGGCTCCGGCGAGATCTGGCCCTTACTACGGTGGCCTGAGGGTGTTTAGGGTTGGGACTTGGGGTGGGTCGGGGCTGGGTTACGGGTGGAGCGGGTGCGGCGAGAAAGAAGGGAGCGCTGCGGTGGCGGCGATACCCTGTGCCGTATCATGAGACGATGGTCACGGCGCTGCCTTTTTTTTCCGGCGTTGACCATCGTGTTATACGGGAGTGCGGGTTGATTTTCTCAAAACTGAGGGTCTAAAACGCAAAAACGCCACAACGTACCGGACACCTTAGGCCATATTATATAGTAGAGATAGAGATCAGCAGTGCAGTGCTGACGGATTACAGACACGCCCCGATTTAAAAAAAAGCACGGCAACGTTAGGCCCGTTAGGTAATCGGGCCGTGCCGGGCCGGCACGCGTGTCGCGGCTCGACTTCTGGCACGGCACGGGCCGTTAGGCACGTTTCGTATGTGTTTTTTATTTTTATCCTATAAATCAATAAAAATAGTAAATTAGTAAAAATAGGTAATAATAAAAAATAGCTAATCGTGCCGTGTCGGCCCGCGCGCTTCAAATCGAGGAGCGGCCCGGTCACTAACGGGTCCGGGCCGTGTCGTGCCGTGCCAAAAAAAAGTCGGGCTTCAGGCCGACCTATTTGCCCCGGACCATTTGGCCAGCTATACCCGTGGTTGACTTTGGATACAACTAGCTACTCGTATTTGTGTGATGACCTAAATCCTGAAATTCGTAACTTCTTTCAAAATAGAATCCAGAGTATTTTGAATCGTTAGAATTACAAAACACATGGTATTATGATGACATGCCAACTAAATCCTGCAAGAAGGAAAGGGTGTTTGATCACTTGTAGCAAATCATGAGAATCGTTTCAAAGTGGTTCGAGTCATTGCAATGTTTTTCATATAAACTGTAGTGCAGGTGAATCCTGAAGGAAAAGTCCCAACAACCTACAATATGTTTTTTTTCTTCAAATTCCTTTAAAGTTCATTTGAAACAGTGAGGCCCTACATGGCCTCTTCAGAGAACCAGCCATGATTATTAACAGATATTAAAGAAACAGAACTTCCTAGTTGGACTTTTGGCCTACCAATCAGTTGCTAAAATGTTTCTTGTCCACTCCACTTGAGAGCCTGTCTACATATACTAAGCAGATGGATGGATGTTGCCGGTCCACTGTCTCCAAGTGCTGCAACTTTTTTTCTTCTACCTGACTGTTACCCCTTCCACAAAGCAATGGATGGATTTCCAATTCCTCTCCTTCTATTACCACCAACAACTAGAGACACAGTGGATTAGCAAACAACAAAATGGATTAGCAAACACTTGTAAATGTGCTTGGTTCCTGTTAAATTTGATTATCATTAGCTGGCATCCACTATGTCGTAATGGCGTCTTACCACCACAAGACAAATTGGGATTATCGCATTCTGTTTTATTATTTGAGTATATTATGTGTAGCACTAGTACGGGAGGGATTATTAGGCTCGGAGTGGATATTTTGTTAGTGATTGACACTTGTGCAGCTCTTGTGTTCTCTTTTCTTTTCTGAAATAAAAGAGTACCAACTTCAGCACTAATTAGTAGTGCAGCATACTAAATCCTTCTAGACCAACTGAGTGGAGTATTTATTTGGTGAAACTAATTTTCACTACAGTTGCTAGAGGAGCATTCTTAAAAATATTCTATTTGGTGAAACTAATGTTCATTACAGTTGTTAGAGGCACATTGTTTAATTAAAACATCCATACTGGCTTGTAGCAAGTTCATAGCTGTACACAATCTCTGAAACCAGACCATATTATCATATTTCCTGGACATATATAAACAAATCATGGATTTTTTCCAACCCCTACCGAACATATAAAAAAATCATTGTACAAATTAAACATTAAATCTTAGGTATGATAAGGATAGCAAGAAGGGGCCATGAAGATCTGCAGCAACATCCTCTGACATCTTTAGACAACAAGTGGATTCCACCACCTTCATCCCAACATATTTTATGCCTGCCCAGATGGTTGACATGCTGTGAGCCGTTGCTTCAATCCAGTGGTCATCATGAGATTAAGGAAAGTTAATGAATCCGATATTCAAATTAAGAAAAAGGCAGCACCATCATCACACAGAGCCCCAAAGGGGAAGAACCACATAGACATCAAAAAAGTATAATAGATAAACCTCAGGTCTACATGGCAATAGTGCTGTGGCTGACCCCACTACGGGAAACGCTGACAACGCCGACGGCAAATGCCGTCGGCCTCATCAAGGGTACTCTCGGCGTATAGGTACGCCGACGGCAACCGTCGGCGTACAATCCATCGGCGTAGCGCCGTTGCCGTCGGCGTAGTTTTGCCGTCGGGCTCATAGCTACGCCGACGGCAAATGCCGTCGGCATAGCTCCGTCGGCATAGCTCTACCAAATATTTTTGAAAAACAAAATTTTCAAAAAAATATTTTTTTTTTGAATTTTTTCCAACTTTTTTAATTATTATTTCAATTCCAATTTAGTCATATATTTAATCTCATATATCACACACTTAAGTTAAGGTCAAAATATCCATCATTAGTCAAACTTCCAGACGGTCACCCATCCTCAGATTGCTCCAGGCCAAGCACGCTCAACTATTGAGTTCTATTCTAATGAGATTCCAATTGAGATGTCATACCTTGTTGCTATTAATATGATATCAATCATATTAACCCTCATTCATGGTATTACACTTTTTAATATTTAAAATTTCAAAAATAATATTTGAATAAACAAAATAACTATGTTTAATAATACTTGAATAATAATAATAATCAATTATTTTACATTAGTTTTGTCTTTTCCATTTAATAAGAAATAATTCATATCTTCATATTTGTATATCGGAATTTACTAAATAAAATGTCTATATCGATCATAAAAATGAGAGGAATCCAAATATGACATCCATGTCATCATTTGCATGATGAATAATGTCTTTTAAAACAAACAAGAACCAACATAAATCAGCATAAAGTCAATTAAAGAGGGCAATTTAGATAGAAAGTAAGAAAATTTCTCATATTTAGGGATTATCCGTCAAATATGTACTACTCTTTATGAAAATTAAATGGGTGACATTTTGGACCATATTTTATGTACTTGCTTCAAAAAAAAAATCATTTTTAGCACTTAAAAAATGGAAAATGATATTTCTAAAATGAATTTTTAAAATCGCTTCGGCGACGTTGTTTCCCATACCATGGCACACATATGTGTTGAATATGGGCACTTTATCACAAACTATGACACGATAATGGCCATACATTGGTCATTTGGCTTGAAACTTAGGTATGTTTTTGATGATTGCCATTTTTATGAAACATTGTTTTGAAAAGTTTGTCAAAACTCAAGTTTATCATTTTTCCTAGAAACTAGTACATATAAAAGGACTCCATGCCAAAGGGTTTCTTTTTTTGAGTATTTTTTCACTTTTTTTCATTTCTTTCAAAAAACGGTCAAATTGGAGAGCATGGCTATTCATCAAAAGTGGTCGAATTTTCTAAAAGTATCGACGGTTCTATGTTGTAACCACTACTTGTGTACCTTAAAATTATTTTTGTAAGAATTTCAGAGCAAACTATCACACAGTTGTAGTTCAAAATTGAATTACTTTCGGAAAATTGACATAAAGTCAATTAAAGAGGGGAATTTAGATAGAAAGCAAGAAAATTCCTCATATTTAGGGATTATCCGTCAAATATGTACTAATCTTTGTGAAAATTAAATGGGTGTCATTTTGGACCATATTTTATGTACTTGCTTCACAAAAAAAGTCATTTTTAGCACTTAAAAATGGAAAATGATATTTCTAAAATGAATTTTTAAAATCGCTTCGGCGACGTTGTTTCCCATATCATGGCACACATATGTGTTGAATATGGGCACTTTATCACAAACTATGACACGGTAATGGGCATACATTGGTCATTTGGCTTGAAACTTATGCATGTTTGTAGATGATTGCCATTTTTATGAAACATTGTTTTGAAAAGTTTGTCAAAACTCAAGTTTATCATTTTTTCTAGAAACTAGTACATATAAAAGGACTCCATGCCAAAGGGTTTCTTTTTTTGAGTATTTTTTCACTTTTTTCATTTCTTTCAAAAAACGGTCAAATTGGAGAGCATGGCTATTCATCAAAAGTGGTAGAATTTTCTAAAAGTATCGACGGTTCTATGTTGTAACCACTACTTGTGTACCTTAAAATTATTTTTGTAAGAAATTCAGAGCAAACTATCACACAGTTGTAGTTCAAATTTGAATTACTTTCGAAAAATTGACATAAAGTCAATTAAAGAGGGAAATTTAGATAGAAAGCAAGAAAATTACTCATATTTAGGGATTATCCGTCAAATATGTACTACTCTTTGTGAAAATTAAATGGGTGTCATTTTGGACCATATTTTATGTACTTGCTTCACAAAAAAAATCATTTTTAGCACTTAAAAAATGAAAAATGATATTTCTAAAATGAATTTTGAAAATCGCTTCGGCGACGTTGTTTCCCATACCATGGCACACATATGTGTTGAATATGGACACTTTATCACAAACTATGACACGATAATGGCCATACATTGGTCATTTGGCTTGAAACTTATGCATGTTTGTAGATGATTGCCATTTTTGTGAAACATTGTTTTGAAAAGTTTGTCAAAACTCAAGTTTATCATTTTTCGTAGAAACTAGTATATATAAAAGGACTCCATGCCAAAGGGTTTTTTTTTTAGTATTTTTTCACTTTTTTTCATTTCTTTCAAAAAACGGTCAAATTGGAGAGCATGGCTATTCATCAAAAGTGGTCGAATTTTCTAAAAGTATCGACGGTTCAATGTTGTAACCACTACTTGTGTACCTTAAAATTATTTTTGTAAGAATTTCAGAGCAAACTATCACACAGTTGTAGTGCAAATTTGAATTAGTTTCGGAAAATTGACATAAAGTCAATTAAAGAGGGGAATTTAGATAGAAAGCAAGAAAATTCCTCATATTTAGGGATTATCCGTCAAATATGTACTACTCTTTGTGAAAATTAAATGGGTGTCATTTTGGACCATATTTTATGTACTTGGTTCACAAAAAAAGTCATTTTTAGCACTTAAAAAATGGAAAATGATATTTCTAAAATGAATTTTTAAAATCGCTTCGGCGACGTTGTTTACCATATCATGGCACACATATGTGTTGAATATGGGCACTTTATCACAAACTATGACACGGTAATGGGCATACATTGGTCATTTGGCTTGAAACTTATGCATGTTTGTAGATGATTGCCATTTTTGTGAAACATTGTTTTGAAAAGTTTGTCAAAACTCAAGTTTATCATTTTTCCTAGAAACTAGTACATATAAAAGGACTCCATGCCAAAGAGTTTCTTTTTTTGAGTACTTTTTCACTTTTTTTCATTTCTTTCAAAAAACGGTCAAATTGGAGAGCATGGCTATTCATCAAAAGTGGTCGAATTTTCCGAAAGTATCGACGGTTCTATGTTGTAACCACTACTTGTGTACCTTAAAATTATGTTTGTAAGAATTTCAAAGCAAACTATCACACAGTTGTAGTTCAAATTTGAATTACTTTCGAAAAATTGACATAAAGTCAATTAAAGAGGAGAATTTAGATAGAAAGCAAGAAAATTCCTCATATTTAGGGATTATCCGTCAAATATGTACTACTCTTTGTGAAAATTAAATGGGTGTCATTTTGGACCATATTTTATGTACTTGCTTCACAAAAAAATCATTTTTAGCACTTAAAAAATGGAAAATGATATTTTAAAAAAGAAGTTTGAAAATCGCTTCGGCGACGTTGTTTCCATCCCATGGCACACATATGTACCAAATATGGGCATTTTATCACAAACTATGATATGATAATGACTATAGATTGGTCATTTGGAAGAAAATGAAAAATAAAAGTTATGCCTACGCCGACGGCATTGCCGTCGGCCTAGCTCTGACAAAACTACGCCCTGAAAACTATGCCGACGGTTTTATTTTGGCCGTAGGCATACATGCGCTACGCCGTCGGCGTAGCAAATGCCATCGACGTTGTCAACGTTTCCCGTAGTGCCCATAATAATGCGGGTTTGTTTAACATATCCTTTTTTTTATGTTTAACATATCGTGATGAACCTCCTTATTAGGTGCCTCGCACCCTGTAGTTTTGATGCTAACTTTGCAGATACATGAGTGGCTAGAATATTAGAAAGTGGCTGAAATTTGTGTAGTTGAGTAAAATGTAGGGCCAGTGTGAACTAATGGTTAATTAATCACCAATTAGTACGTACATGCAGCTATATATCTTATGAGCCACCTTGCTCTGATCAGTTGGTCAGGCTAGCGCTGCCTTTTGGTCCTCAGATCCAAGACAGATTGGAGTAATAAAATTTCCTTTTCTAATTTTTTTTAAAAAAAAAGTGGTAAAGATGGTACTTGGTCAGCTTGCTCTGATCAGTTGGTCAGCTAAGCTAGCACTGCCTTTTGGTCCTCTGATCCAAGACAGATTTATTCATATTAGTGCAGCTAATTAGCTAGCTGCTGATAGATTTCGTTAGTGGTAAAGATGGTACTTGGAGTGTAGCTGAAGGGCTGCTAGCTCCTAGGTTTTCCTTGTTTCGGTACAGAATTTTTTTATCATGGAATTTTCCTTGTTTTTATATATAGCACATCTCAATGTTTTCCCTTGCATCATCATGAAATAATTGCAGGTTATTCAAGGCAGGCTTATATTTTTTTTTTCTTTGCGGTTTATCCGGGTTGACGGTTTCATTGTTAAGCATGAAAACGAGTTTATTTAGGTCAATCAGAGAGCACAAGTAAGCATGGAAGAAATAATTTCAAAATGCAAAACAAATACAGTCATATCTCAGTTCTTCTAGTTGGCACCAACTCCTTTGTTTTTAGCCTTCGAGTTGCCCAGAAACCTACTTGGTTGCTTCATCGACAGGCCTTGTATCCATCCATTCGTACTTTGTTGAAGTGACAGATCAAATTCTTTTTGGTTTGGACTTCTGACCACGCTCCATATTATTGTTCAACTTGCCAATTGTTTTGTTCAGAAAG
Source organism: Poa annua (assembly GCA_026929855.1). Classification (NCBI taxonomy): domain Eukaryota; kingdom Viridiplantae; phylum Streptophyta; class Magnoliopsida; order Poales; family Poaceae; genus Poa; species Poa annua. Next base: position 3,452,635 of record CM049436.1, read on the forward strand.
TAAACCTGCCAATTGTTTTATTTCCTTTTTTTCGTGGGGGGCAACAACAACAACTGCAAGTGGTCGATGTGCTAGTGATCCTTAACTAGTCGTGTGTAAACGACCTTGGTAAATGGTAAAACCACTAAACCCAATCCTGTTCATCTCATCTGTCTACATAAGACAGAGTGTAACCAGAAAATTAGCACCCCTGCTGAATCCATTGCGCCTGCATTTACAAATATTATGAGTGGTCAGCCATGTGCATACCACTAATTATGCCCCGGTTAATTATCACCTGGGCCTGAAGGTGGTAATGAAGCAGGTTTGGAACATTGGATTACAGTTAACAGACAGTAAGATTGTAAGAACTTATATAGTATAATAAGATAAGAATAATACTATCTGATCTGACTTTTTTTGCAGGTGAGTGCATGCATGTACGTAGTAGCGTACATACAGCTCACAGAGGAAGCTTCTGCTGATCTCACTCAACTCTCAAGTCGTCTGCGCCGGCCGTTTTCCTTTTAATACGTTTGCTTAGGAAGGCATGATCAAGGCTTAGACTTGACTATATATTTTCCCCCTATGTCGGTAGAATGTATTGCATTTTATATCTATCATATATATAGGTATATAGATATGCAAACGGCTGCGACTTGTCCTGTCTTGTGTACCCATTCGTTCTCACCAAGCAATTCAGCTGCTTCCCAAGGCCATTCTGACTTGTGAGCGTGATTATTAGGCTAGTTTTATTGCCTACATAACTTAATCATGCCGCTCGATCTACTATCCAACGATACACCAATAAACCTGCGGCTGGGTGTGCCACGTGGCACCATCCCACGGCCGTTGACCTCCTTCCCCTGCCTCACTGGTGGCTACAGGAGCAAAGAGGTCACACACACAGAGCCATTAAACTAATTAATCCACTGTCAGCACAAAGAAAAGAGAGAAAGAAAGTAGAGAAAATGACACAACACAAAACTACACTCCACACAAGCTGCTGTTTTTTTATATATATGAATCCATTTGATTTTTCCTGGAGAAGAAGAATAAGATGATGATGAATGAAGAGCTTAAACATCTGGTAGTAGTAGTTAACCAAGAGTCAAACCCAGCTTACAAACAGACAAGCAAAGCTGAGTGTTCGTTGGGTAGCTGACAGCCATCGCGTCTCCCCATCCTCCATTCTTCTCCTTGCGAGCAACCAATCGATCCAGGATTCTTGATGCGTCCGTGCTTATGATCAATGGGACGAAGCAGAGGTCGTAGACCGGTGCCGCCGCTGCTGCTGCTTCTACCGGCGATCGTGCTCGCGCTTCTGTCGTCGCGGTGCGCGGCGCAGTCCTCGCCTCCGTGCGCGGCCGGCGACCTCGACGCGCTGAGAGGCTTCTCGTCCGGCCTCGACGCTCCGGTGATCGGCTGGCCCGCCGCGCCCGACGAAGGCTGCTGCGCGTGGCCCGGCGTGCTCTGCGACGGTGCGTCCGTCGTCGTCGGGGTGGTCCTGCCGAACCGGACGCTCCGGGGGAGGGTGTCCGCGTCGCTCACCGACCTGACGGCGCTCCGCGTGCTCAACCTCTCCGGCAACGCGCTGAGCGGGAGCCTCCCGGCGGGGCTGCTCCGCCTCGGCCTCCTCGAGACGCTCGACGTCAGCTCCAACTCCCTCTCCGGCGAGCTCGCCGGCGCCAGCGTGATCGAGCTCCCGGCGATACGCGTGCTCAACGTGTCCTACAACGCGTTCGAGGGCGCCCTGCCGGTTTTCCCCGGCGCGTCGAGCCTCACGGCGTACGACGCGTCGGGAAACGCCTTCTCCGGCCCCGTGGACGCCGCCGCCCTCTGCGCGTCCTCGCCCGGGCTGCAAATATTACGTCTCTCCATGAACAGGCTATCCGGCGACTTCCCCGCGGGCTTCGCTCAATGCCGATCGATCCTTGAGCTCGCGCTCGACGGCAATGGCATCACGGGCGCCCTCCCCGACGACCTATTCGCTGCCAAGTCCTTACAGTACCTCACCCTCCACACAAACTCCATCTCCGGCGAGGTTTCCCCGGGCCTGCGCAACCTCTCCGCCCTCGTCCGCCTCGACCTGTCCTTCAACGCCTTCTCTGGCGCGCTCCCTGAGGCGTTCGACGCGATGGCCGGCACGCTCCAGGAGCTTTCGGCGCCCAGCAACCTGCTCACTGGCGGCTTCCCCGCCACGCTCTCGCTCTGCGTCAACCTCCGCGTCCTCAACCTCCGCAACAACTCCCTCGCCGGCGCCATCGGCCTCGACTTTCGCGTCGTGAACAGCCTCGTGTACCTCGACCTCGGCGTCAACCGGTTCACGGGCCCAATCCCGGCGAGCCTCCCCGAGTGCACCGGCATGACGGCGCTCAACCTCGGCCGCAACCTCCTCACCGGCGAGATACCACCGTCCTTCGCCGCGTTCCGGTCCCTCTCGTTCCTCTCCCTCACCGGAAACGGATTCTCCAACGTCACGTCGGCGCTAATGATACTGCAGCGCCTGCCGAACCTGACGAGCCTCGTGCTGACCAAGAACTTCCATGGCGGCGAGGCGATGCTGGAGGCTGGCATCGACGGATTCCGCAACATCCAGGTGCTCGTCATAGCCAACTGCGAGCTTACCGGCGCCATCCCGTTCTGGCTCTCCGGGCTCCAGAAGCTCAAGGTGCTCGACATCTCGTGGAACAAGCTCGCCGGCCCCATCCCGCCGTTCCTCGGCGAGCTCAACCACCTCTTCTACCTAGACATCTCCAACAACACGCTACAGGGAGAGATCCCGGCGAGCATCACGCGTATTCCAGCGTTGCTGGCCGGCAACGGTAGTGGCGACGGCGAGGACGCGACCGTCCAGGACTTCCCATTCTTCATGCGGCGGAACGTGTCGACGAAAGGGCGACAGTATAACCAGGTGAGCAGCTTCCCGCCGTCGCTGGTGCTGGGGCGCAACAAACTCACCGGCGTCGTGCCACCAGCACTAGGGGCACTGGCCAGGGTGCACATCGTCGACCTGAGCTGGAACGGCTTCTCGGGGCCCATCCCGACGGAGCTGTCGGGGATGACGAGCCTCGAGTCGCTCGACCTTTCTCACAACGCGCTCTCCGGCGCCATCCCGCCGTCGCTGACGCGGCTCAGCTTCCTCTCCCACTTCGCCGTCGCGTACAACAATCTCTCCGGTGAGGTCCCCGTCGGCGGCCAGTTCTCCACCTTCTCCCGCGCGGACTTCGCCGGGAATCCGTTCCTGTGCGGTCTCCACATGGCGCGGAAGTGCGATCGAGATCAGGCTGAGGACGGAGGTGCGGCTGGGAGCAGTGGCCGGCGGAGCGCCGCCAGCGCCGGCGTCGTGGCGGCAATATGCGTGGGCACGGCGCTGCTGCTCGCCGCAGGCCTTGCCGCGACGTGGCTGGCCTGGTCGAGGCGACGGCAGGAGGACAACGCGTGCAGGGTGGCCGCAGACGACGACAGCAGCCTCGACTCGTCCGAGGGTCCCAGGTCGTCCACGCTGGTGCTCCTCTTCCCCGGCGACGACGACGACAGCGGCGCCACAACGCTGATCACGCTGGACGAGGTGGTGAAGGGGACGGGCGACTTCAACGATTCGCGCATCGTCGGGTGCGGCGGGTTCGGTATGGTGTACCGCGCGACGCTCGCCGACGGCCGGGACGTCGCCGTGAAGCGCCTCTCCGGCGACTTCCAGCAGATGGAGCGCGAGTTCCGCGCCGAGGTGGAGGCGCTCTCCCGGGTGCGCCACCGCAACCTCGTATCGCTGCGTGGCTACTGCCGCGTCGGCAAGGACGTCCGCCTCCTCATCTACCCGTTCATGGAGAACGGCAGCCTCGACCACTGGCTCCACGAGCGCCCCAGCTCCGGCGAAGACTTCGCCCTCCCGTGGCCGGCGCGGCTGCGGATCGCGCGTGGCGCGGCGCGCGGGCTGGCGTACCTGCACGGCGGCAACGGCGCGTCGAGGCCGCGGGTGATGCACCGGGACGTGAAGTCGAGCAACATCCTGCTCGACGCGGCGATGGAGGCGCGGCTGGCCGACTTCGGCCTGGCGCGGCTGGCGCGCGGGAACGACGACACGCACGTGACGACGGACCTGGTCGGCACGCTGGGGTACATCCCGCCGGAGTACGGGTGCTCGCCGGCGGCGACGTACCGCGGGGACGTGTACAGCATGGGCGTGGTGCTGGTGGAGCTGGTGACGGGGCGGCGGCCGGTGGACATGGCGGCGCGGCTCGGGGCGCGGGACGTGACCGGGTGGGCGGTGCGGCTGCGGCGGGAAGGGAGGGGGCGCGAGGCGGTGGACGCCGGCGTGGCGAGGGTGGGGACGCACCGGGAGGAGGCGGAGAGGGTGCTGGAGTTGGCGTGCGTGTGCGTCAGCGAAGACCCCAAGGCGAGGCCCACGGCGCAGCAGCTCGTCGAGCGGCTCGACGCCATCGCCGGCGCTGGCGCCACGGAGGTTTCCTCCGACGAGCAGCACGGTGGATAACTGGAAAGATTTGGTTTTGCAGCGAGCGATCAGCAGGAATTAGGATCAGCTGTGACAGTAAAAATACATCGTGTAAATTCGGACCGTAACAATTAATGCAGATATTTAAATTTTAACCGTGTTCAACAAACAAAATGCACCGACGGAAACAAGACATATTGATGGCACAATATGTGTGTCTCAACCTTTCCCTGAAAAAAAAGAAACAACCGAGAGAACAACTGCGATTTATAAATTCGAAATTGTACTTATGAACCACAATTCATAGTTGAGGTTCCTGATGCGTGATACAGGAGGAGGTCTCGCACTCTCGCTACACTCGAGCCTATGACGACACGCAGCACAAGCTAAATCTCGGTCAAACAGAAACCCAAATAGTATGAGCCAATGATTGTCATCTTGTGTAGTACTTTGTTAATGTCTTGATACAAGTAGCGTGGACAGGAATAGTATACGTCCCAGACCATGTTAACTACAGTAATGTACTAACAGTTGCTGTGTGCATGCATCATAGAGGCCGGGTTACCCTTTTCAAAAAAATGTACTAACAGTTAATTAGCCTAGATTTTCAGATTCATGCCTCGGACCAAGGCCAGGGTGGACTGGGGCCTGACCACGCCCCTGTCTTGATGCATCATTGTGAAACGTCTAAGCTCCCTGTTCATTCCTTGCGCTCGCTTTCATCTCATTCTTGATAATGATCTAATCTTTGATGTAGCGTCTTCTTCAGAGACAACCACCCCGAGATAGCTACATCGATGTGCCTTTCGTGCACCGTTTGACGGCCACTAATCTCCACGAAAATAATATGGTACCTAGGTTTATAAAATCTCTCATCTCTTTATAATTTTTTATGTTACAATGTATTTTTTTGCGGTCTGACATATTTGTTTTCTTCTTTCAGAAATTACCTAAGCTATTAGCGGAGATTGCTTTCATGGACTGTGAAGGTACTCTTGGTATACGTCATAGAGAGGGAGGTCGTATCACCGTTGTTCCGTACGTCACGAGGATTGACGGCAACATTCTCCTCGGCTCTCAAGAGTGGAAGGAGTTCCATTCGACCGACACTTCGAGATTGGACGAGCTATCATCATGATCTTGAGAACTGATGGCACCGGTGAGATGTTGTTGGAAAACCCCAATAGGAAGGTATGAAGTAGTGCAGCAGCAAGTTTTCCCTCGGTTGTGAAACCAAGTTTTATCGAACCAGTAGGAAACTAAAGATCTTCCGGAGGTTGTTGAAGATGACTTTGGCAGGGCGCACTACCGGTGTCAGCAACGAACGTGGAACCTGCACACAACACAGACAAGATACTTTGCCCCAACTTAACAGTGAGGTTGTCAATCTCACTGGCTTGCTGTAACAAAGGATTAAACGTATGTGTGGAGAATGATGTTTGCTTGCAGAGAATAAAAGTAACAGGATTGCAGTAGGATTGTTTATCAGTTTGAGGAAAAAGGACCGGGGTCCACAGTTCACTAGTGGTGTCTCTCCATAAATAATAATAGCATACATGCGGGTAAACAAATTACAGCTGGGCAATTGACAGAATAAAGAAGTGCATAATGATGCATATACTATAGTTATGATGTCTAGTGTGATATTCATTTGGGCATTACAACAATATACATAGACCGTTCCAACCGCATCTATGACTAATAATCCATCTTCCGGTTAGCGTCCGCACCCCTTTTAGTATTAAGTTGCAAGCAACAGATAATTGCATTAGGCAATGTGTGTAATGTAAGTAATACAAATACCCTTAGATAAAGTACTATTGTTTTATCCCTAGTAGCAACAGTACATCTACAACCTTAGAGCTTGATGTCACTACCCCAGATTAAATAGAGATATGAACCTACTATCGAGCATAAATACCCCCTCTTGGAGTCACAAGCATCTACTTGGCCAGAGCATCTACTAGCAACGGAGAGAATGCAAGATCATAAACAACGCACTCACAAGATATATTATGAAGCAATAACATAGTACTCAATATTCATCGGATCCCAGCAAACACAACATGTATCATTACATAAAGATGATCTTGATCATGTTAGGCAGCTCACAAGATCTAAACATGGTAGCACAAGAGGAGAAGACAACCATCTAGCTACTGCTATGGACCTGTAGTCCAAGGATGAACTACTCACGCATCAGTCCGGAGGCGGGCATGGTGATGTAGAGCCCTCCGGTGATGATTCCCCTCTCCGGCAGGGTGCCGGGAGGAGCTTCTGAACCCTCCCGATCTAGGGTTGACGACGGCGGCGGCTCTGGACTTCGTGGAGGAAAAAAAGTGTGTCTCCTAGGTCTTAGATATCCGAGGGGTATAAGTAGGCGAAAGGGCGAAGGCGGCGGGGCCTCGAGGGCCCCACACCCCGTGCTCGCGAGGCAGAAGGGGGGGCCGCGCCGGGAGGGGGTGTGGGCCCCTCGGGGTCCTCCTCCGTCTCCTCTTCGGTGTTCTGGAACCTCCCGGGGAAAATAAGCACTTTGACGTTTCGTTTGTCCAATTCCGAGAATATTTCCTTAACAACTTTTCTGAAACCAAAAACAGCAGAAAACAGGCAACTGGCACTGTGGCATCTTGTTAATAGGTTAGTCCCAGAAAATGCATAAAATGATACAAAAGTGCATATAAAACATGTAGCAATTGGCATAATACAAGCATGGAACATAAGAAATTATAGATACGTTTGAGACGTATCAAGAATCAACAACGCACTAACATCCGACGCGATGTTGGTGATCGATATTCTAAGTATTTATGAATCACGATTGGATGTATGAATTTCCCCTCTGATCTCGTTTGTATGAATCTGTATTTTTATTCAAGATAATACTCATATGAGGTGTTTTTATCGAAATTCGGAGTCCACGTATTTCATACCGGGAGGTCCGAGTTTTATGACCCTAGGCGGCCACAGCTTCTATATAAAGGAGCACATCATTGACCTGTTGGCTATCAGCTCATTGCATCTCTCTCTCCGATCCAATCTTCCTTACAGGCTCGATTATCCTACGATGCTTGATAGACTTTATACAAAAATAATTTATACTAAATATTTTTTTGTTTATAACCCATTACATTATGTATGTTTTTCTAGGTCTAGCATAGTTATGCGGATAAAGTTGATTTGTATTAAAACACGCACTTCCACAATTATAGTGTATACTTTTGCAAATTTATTTACACAAATTGATTATATGACACTATTGGAAGGAACGTGACAATATGTTTTTCGATTTCGAGAAAATACCCATGAAAACCCTTTAGGTACATTTAATTATTTATAAACAAGAACTAAAACAACAATTTGCATTCCTAGCAAGATCTATTTGCGCTACTTTGATGAAATACTGTTCTATGAATGTCTTCGCAAATACTATAGTTTTCTTAAAAATATTGGCAGCGAGCTCTATGATCTAACATATATATAACTCTTGATATAACTTATCTAAGTACATCATTGTGTATCTCTGATGGGTTAAATAGTAAATTCTGGAGTACAAAAGTGGCTACGAATGTATACCTATGCTCTAATCAGATGCGAAATAATATGAACGATCAATGGCTAAACATATCTCTCACACACGCATGTAGAAAATATGTTTGTTCTGAACCTAAACACGGTCCCTAGATGTCATGGAGAAACGAAAGGGGGCGTCACTGGGCTTTCTCGATTCCGGTAGTGTTTGCCCGGCAGCTCAGAGGCGAGCTATCGCTTTGGCATGAGGCTGGGACAACCAGAAGCTTGGTCCTTGCAGGACGACCTCAGGAACCTGATTAGTACTGCAGGTTTTACCGTCTCCGCTCGCTTCGTTTTCTTTTCATTCGCTCTTGTTCAGTTGTTCTGTGTTAAGTGTTTGTTCATTTCGGTTTACACCGAACATCAATGAAAACCTGCGCTGGCAGCCTTTTAGTCAAAATAAAGAAATATGAACACGCACTGGGATCAACCAAAACTCGTGCACTTACTCATCAACTGAAGCTTGTACAAACAACGAACGCGTGGCTGGTGCTGGTAGTGGTTATGAACCAAGAACGACGCAACACCCCAAATTATACATGTCTACTTGTGGACAGCATACTGAATAGAAGCTAACCAGCGAGCAGCAGGTCGAGTGAATTGCAGAGAAGCAAGGCTAGCTGACCCAAAGCTGCGGCCATATCATACATCTCAAACTAGTCTTCACACTGAATCTGCTAGAGTTTTGGGTGATCACCCTCAAATTTTGGCACATCCATCTTAGGCACGTGAGAACAAGACGAGTATCCATCAGCAATATCATCAGGTAATTCGAATGAACGGGGGAGCAGAATGTTGTAATCTCAGCCCAAACTCTGCAGGATCAGCGACCGGACCTTCTCGCTGTTGCAACGCATGCTGCGCCATAGATCGCACGACCTTCCGCCGAGAGTCTCCATGGCTTGGACCTTGGATCGTGCGATACCGAGTCGCCAACACAAACCAAGGGACTAGAATAGAGAGACATGCGCTCATGACAGCTCAGCCAATGACCGATAACGTTTGCGCCGCTGTGTCACTGCAGGTGGGCCTTCTGTGTCAGCTAGAGTGCTAACAGGTTGAACCTACGTAAACGATTTTGTAGGAAAAAAATTATGAGTTCGTCCAATGAACAGGCGAGTCTACTAGACAGGCTTTAACGGGCTTCAGTCTAGCTGGCGACCGGCGACCGGCGGCCGTCGACCGGCGGCCGACGACCGAGACGCAGGCGCAGCTACACAGGGACCGGCGACCGGCGACCAGCGATCGAGGAGCAGCCAAGTCAGAGCGCCGCATGCCAGCACGCCAGAAGGCGACGCGCTCAGCCGCCAAACCCTAGCGTCAGCCGACGATATGTCTTCGAAGTAGTCATTTAGTTTACTCGTTGTTAACTTTCAGTCCACCCTCCAATTAGTTCCCGGACTCGCCGTTGGTCCAATGGATAGATATACACTGCAACTGTAAACTGCAGGACTGGTGATGATTTGAAATTTAGATAGTTAGTTTGACCTTACCTTCTTCATTTTAGTACAGTAGTAAAGCCAATGACCCAGTCCCGCAAGGGATAACGTTTGCCCTCTGGCCGATTGTGTCGCTTGCTCTGTGTCACTGCCAGTGGGCCTTCTGTGTCAGCTAGATTGCTAACAAGTTGAACCTACGTAAACGATTTTGCAGAAAGAAATTAAGAGTTAGTCCAGTGGATAGATAGACACTGCAACTACAAACTGCGGGGCTGATGATTTTAATTTTAGATAGTTAGTTTGACCTTACTTTCTTCATTTTAGTAGTAAAGCCAATGACCCTGTCCCGCGAGGGATAACGTTTGCTCTCTAGCCGATTGCCAGAAGCCAATGACCCTGTCAGGTAGAGTGCTAACAAGTTGAACCTACACAAACGATTTTGCAGGAAGAAATTAAGAGTTAGAGTGTGTTTGGTTAGACTTTTTTCTTGGCTTTTGGCTTTGGCTTATAAGCCAAAAAACACCTAAATAGGTGCTTTTGCTTTTGGCTTTTGCCTTATACAACATAAGCCAAAAGCCAAAAGCAAAAGCACCTATTTAGATGCTTTTGTGGCTTATAAGCCAAAAGCAAAAGCCAACTAAAAAGTCAAACCAAACACCCTATTAGTCCAGTGGATTGATAGACACTGCAATTGCAAACTGGGGGACCGATGATTTGAAATTTAGATAGTTGGTTTGACCTTACCTTCTTCATTTCAATAGTAACAATTGAAAGAACTATGCTTTGCTACTCGTCAGAAAAACATTCAGGTCCCGTTAAAATCATATGGGATGGGTTTTCTAGTGGAGTACTTTAAAGCAATTAATGCAGAATAGCATTGGAGTTCATAATAGAACATCGTCAATCATAGAACAGCGCAGTAAATAGGATTCAAGAAATGATATGTATCAGTGCATCTTGTTACTTACAGCAGTCAGACTCTCATGGTCCTGAATCCTGATTCAGTGAGAGGGGAATTTGGCTCCCAAGCACCGGTGCTCCTGCATCTAAGAAAAAAAAATCGAAAATGGTGTTTCGAAGTCTCAAAAAATTCTTTAAGAAATATTGTGGATACATATACATGTTATCTACATATTTGCATACTTTCGCTTAGTAATATGTTGTATTGTAGGAAAATCATGTATCTGAAAAAGGTGAAAAATAACTCATTTCACTTGATAGATTTATCTTTTTTGTGTAGACTACATACGAAGGAGGGCCCAAGGAGGGGCCACGATGGCTCTTGTGCGCATATCTAGTACCAGTTACAGATGAGTGGAAACAGTTCTAATTTCATAGAGGGGAAAGGAAAAGTTGATTGGTACCTCCGTGTATGCCACATCATCAACTGGTGCAGCAACGTCAACATCATCAAATGGTGCAGCAACGTCAGCATGATCAATCGGGGCAGCAACGTCGACACCATGAAGCAGTGCAGTTGGTTCCACAGGGAGCACCAATTGCACCGGTTGGGCCTCTTCTGTGATGGACATATTGGAAAACTTAGATCCTTGGTAAAACAATGCAAGTATTATTCTTTAAAGGAGTGACAGAGTGATTACCCTTGATTCATTATGTAAAGACCCCTCTTGAACCATAGAATGAGCCATTACCCTATTGTGTAAATAATGACTCTTTAACTCCGAGATAAGCATCCCCAACTACAAGCAAGATTAGGGTCTTGTTGAACAAAAGCGGAGCCTATTTTCTTCACTGTTCAAAGAGCAGAAAGGAAGAAAGCTCTGTTTTTTCCACCTCTTTTGTGCGCCATCCGTTTCTGCTTTCTTTTTTAGACCCCAGCGATCGGCTGTAGAAAGAAATTGTGTGTCCAGTTACTATAAAATGAAATATCGATCTATACCGTTGCAAAATCTAACCTTGTAGTGCGGGTAGCCGAGCAGGCGGCCCCTCCATTTGGTACGGGTATGCATGCTCGTCCATGGAAACCAAACTCTGAATGTAAGCTCATCCTGTTGAGGTCGATGACGACGAATTGGTCATGTCGATCGTTCATGGAAATAAGCGCTAGCTAGCCCGTTACTCACTAGAACAACATGGCGTACCCATGGCGTGCGCCGGGGTCGTACTCGACGGCGCGTATCCTTCCATGCCGCCGCTGCTGCTGCTGCTGCTGCACGGAGACCACGCGGAAGGAGTCGAGGTCGAGGTCGAGCAACTGCAAGCAGTCCGCGAAGTAGTCCTCCGGCCGGTCATCATATGGGCGGTCGGGGACGGTGACCAGCCGGCGGGAGACGGGGTTGTAGACGGAGAAGGAATCGCCGCCTGATCCGCCGGCTCGAGTTCGACAGAGGAGGAGGTGGCCGTTGCGGCTGTCCCGGACGCGCCACCCGGAATCTCGCCGACGAGAACCCCGACGTCAGTCGTCACTCCGGCGCACGGTCAGGGGCGGACGCACGTTATAGGCTGTGGGGGCATTGGCCCCCACTCCATTTGGCGTCGTACCTATACATGTCGTAGTTACGCCCCCAGTCAGCCAAGTCCGTCCCGATATTCTCTGTCAAAGCCCAGGAAGAAAAGCTAGTATTGTACGTTCCGACTTAACGCACGGCCAAGCGATAGATTCGACGCCTCGACGGTTCGTCTCTGGACCTGAAGAACAGAGCAGCGAATCGCAGCAGCTCTCCACGAATTCCAGCCGGCCTTGGCGCCATCCACCAGATCACCACGATTCCAGCCGGCCTTCAGCGTGCCCGGCCGGCCATCTCAGCGTTCATATATTGCAGGTAATACCATCTCATCTCATCTCAAGTCTGAGCCGGTGAAAATTAGGAAACTTGAATCTAGTCCATTTTTAATAGATAGGTTCATTCATTTTGGTTTGTATCTAGCCAACTTCAAACTATCCAAACCGTCTTATATTAATGAACAGAGGGAGTAGCATATTTGGACGTTTCTATGCAGTTATGTGCTGTGATTTTTTTTCTCAAAAAAATGTGACTTTTCTATACATGGATGCCCCCGGTCCTTTTTTCCCCTGGGTCCGCCACTGCGCACGGTAGCGGACCAAAGGCATACCCGGATGCAGCTTCGGTGACCTCGTCATGTACCAAAGTCACCGGCCGACTTTGCCCTATCTCTACCCTCGTTTCAGATCTAACAGATAAAATTTGCTCAAATTTGAAACTCAAAATAAAAAGTGCTTAAAAAATGAAAAAATTCAGTAAATATGAGAAAGTTTCATTTCATTTGGACAAATATTTTATGATCGCAATTTTTTTTGTGGTAACTGTAATAAAATATTCCTTATTTCTGCAAAAAATATTACAAAGATACATTGTAAATGTACAATTATCATCGTGAGATAAAATAGCTAAAAAAATTGATAAATGATCGTACGTATTGTTTATTTCTGTAAAAATATTATGTTATCTATACCTATTGTAAAGTTATTACTTTCTAAATTTACAATTATTTATTGAATTGATAAATATTTTTTGTTTAAAAGATCCCAAATTTTTGGTGTGGCATACCAATTGTTAAAGCCCTAGTTCCGCCACTTTTAGCGCACCGGATCAGGTCGCCTCCCTCCGAAACACCTGGCGGACGAGCGGGTGAGAGAGAGAGAGAGAGAGAGAGAGAGAGAGAGAGAGAGAGAGAGGACCTGACCTACCTGACGCGGCGAGCCGCCAGAGCAGCGATGCGGGTCGAGTGCCCACCGCCCACCCTGTCTCGTCTTTGTCACTCTCACTCTCGACTTACGGATGGCACCCGTTGGGTTTGGCACTCCCGTCCCCGCACGAGGCTCTTGTCCACGCCCCCGCCTCTCACCCCCATACATGCGGTCGGGTCTTGAGCACCACCAGACCCGCCAGGCTGCCACCACCGGGTATACGAGACCCAACGGCTACCGCGAAGGTGCAAGCCACTCTGTGCAAAGCAACCATGTAGAACTTCAGTGGTAGCGGGATTTGCAAAGAGGCGGTGACACGGCGCGTCAAGATTTGCATGGAGGCGGCGACACGGCGACGGCATTGCGCATGAGAGAATGTGCGCAACGAGGTGAATAGGAGCTCCGGGGCGCGGCGAGGTGGAGAGGAGCTCCGGGGCGCGGCGAGGTGGAGAGGAGCTCAGGGGCGCGACGGGATGGGCCGGCGGTGGCACATGAGAGATGTTGTGTGGCGCCGACGGCACAAGAAGCGGTGCGAGAGGCAGGATAGATCGAGGACGGGGGGGGGGGGAGATATGTGGCGTTGGAGCTGGGGTTGGGATTAGGAAATTAGTGACGGGTGGGGCTAGGGAAGGTAGGTATTCTTTAGTCATTGACAGGTGGGGTTGCCGGGGTTATAGGGTACGGGTTTGAGACCCCCATACCCGCCTTCGCTAGACCCGACGGGTTTAGATTTTCCCCAATAATCACACATGTGGGATTTTTTCTTCACCAAGCCCGCACCATTTAATGTGGGTACCCGTCGGGTTGACGGGTATCTGATACCCATTGCCATCTCGACTCTGGAGGAATGGAAGTGTGGGATGGACGAATTTGAAATGGGGTCGTCGAGTCCCACGGCTTGTTGACGTTGCTTTCTTTCTCTCCTCACCCTAATTGTGAAGTACTGAAGTACATTGTTGATGACGGCATCATTAGGGCATCATCCATGTCGTCAGGTCAAATTGACCACGTGAAAATGTTGAAACATGTACGACAGAATCTTAAGATAGGGTGTATCTTGAGCTTAGTTCCTAGGGGCTCAGGTTGCAGTGCGGCGCCCGGTCCTCCCCAGTTCCTAGTCAAGAGGTTTGGTCAGTTATAATAATCTTCACAAAATTAGCTCGGTTTGTGGGACATGCGGGATGACCGCTTGACATCCTTAAAAGGGGCTGGTGCGCGGTGTTGATGTCGGGCTTGACAAGGATAATGTTTTGATACTTGTCCCGAAGATAAATATGGGTTAGAGGAAAATGCGATAACGAATTATGTAGCGTGTACATCGGTGCCACTGAGCTAGACAATCATGTACTTTCTACTTAGACCCTAGATGGACAACCACACACTTTCACAACATCAATAATGATATTTTTTAACACTAAGTTTAGATGTATTTACAAAGATATTTAAGAATTCTATGCATGCTGCGAACTAATATTGATGATTGCATTTCATTAGGTGCCCCAGCTTAGTGCTTGGAAGCATGGGACGTTTCTCCAAATAAAAATAGAGAAATTCAATTTACCAAGATGATTTTGTTACAAGGTGTCTTGAAAAAGAGAAAATATTAATGCCAAACGTGTTACAAATGTAATTTAAAATTTATGCAATATATTGTAATAGTAGATACTATTATCGTATAATGAAAGAACTCGTCTTAACATCTTGCTGCATTATTTGTGTTTATTTGTCTAAATTTATTAAAATATATACGGGATAAGGTTTTATACAAAATAAAAATATTTAGTATAAATAACGATGGAGTAACATGTGTGGCTAGGTTAAGTGTGTTTGGTTGCTGGGGGGATTTGGATAAAACAATAGGTCATTTCTATGCACTAAACATGTTTAAATCATAGGAAGGTCAAATTCTCCTCCAATGAGTGCTTGAATTTGTTTCTTCTAGTCTATGCTTTGAACTTCACCTACCCATCTCACTGTTTTCATTTCATTTTCAAACATTAAAATGGTTGAAATCACATTACCAACTAAAAGAAAGATTATAATTGTTTCAAGAAGATATACATATAAGATTTTTTTGTACTCGATCATGATTTTTTTAATGGAGAAGAGAGAAGAGGTGACTACAAACATAGGCTCGATGCTAACACATCACATTGCACCATCATAGTGATTTATGCTCGCGTGCAGGCAACCAAATGCCAGGGAGAAAATTCTACTAGCGATGCAATACTGGGTACCAAGTTCTACACGATATGATATGATTTTAGGTGTGGCTCCCCAACATCAGGCCCGGAGACCCCAAAAAGGCTCCAGGCTACCAATTAGAACCTTATTAACCAGACATGGAGAAGGTTCATCCAAGGATGTGTTAAGACAAGGACATGTTTTTTGCACCTTTCAAGCAAACAAGGGTAGTTTTTTTTACATGCTAGTTCGAATATTTTTCCATTATCATTGCCGAACCCATGCAAATGCAACGAGGTTTCTTGGATCACTCAACTCTTTATTTGGACGAATTACTCAAGATTGGTTGAATCTGACCGACATTCATAGTGTTTAGTAATGTCTAAAATGACGACATATGCATTATGTTCTGTTTAATAAAGAAGATAATTTATATATACTGTGATGCATGATATCTAAGGGCATCTCCAACGGCCCGACGCAAACGGACCGTGGACGTCCGTTTCTGTCCGGAAATGTCCGCGGCTGGGAAAAACCCAGCCCAACGGCCTGACGCAAAATGTCCGGGCTGTCCGCGCCGACGCAATCCACGCCCAAATTTGGGCTCGGTTTGCATCGGAGCGGACGGTCCGCGCTGTCCGCGCGCTATCCGCCCCCATATATGCCTGGCCCGCCTGGCAGTGGCTCGAACACCACTCCCCACTCCCGCCATTTTGTCAAATTTCCCGCGCCCCAAACCCAAAACTCTCCCCCGGCGCCGATGGAGATCGGCGACGTGGTTGTGACCGGCGCTGTCGCGGCCTCCGCGCCATCCGGCAGCACGACAACCGCCGCCACCGGGAAGAACAAGGCCAGGGTGAAGAAGGAGCCGCTGTCCGCTGGAACAATGCCTATGTAGATTGTGCAGGCCTTGGAGTTCTTCAAGTCCGCACATGAGGGCAAGTCCTACCACTTGATCCATTGTTGGCACGAGCTTAAGTACCACGAGAAATGGAAGCAAACATATCAAAGCCACAAGAACGGCTTGAAGAATGGCCTATACCCGGTCACCGTGGGGGCGGAAGATGATGGCGGCGACAAGGCCGCTGTTTGCAAAGGAAGGCCGAGGGGACACAAAGACTCGGCAATGTACATAAAGAGGGATGCCAATGTGCAATCACTGACCGAGACCTTGAAGGGCTACATGGCCAACAAGTAGGAGGCCATTGCCGCGAGAGAGGAGAAGAAGCGCCGCGAGGGGGAAGAGATGGCCGCTCAATTCTATGACCTCACAAAGAAGGCTGTAGAAATTGAATCGAGCCACGCCAAGGCGAAGATCATGGCCGGGGAGAGGGCGATCATGCTCGTGGACACCACCGACATGGCCGAGGACCAAAAGGATTGGGTGATGAAGCAGCACGCCATCATTTTAGCTCACGCCGAGTGATCGATTTGGCGTCAATTTGTTTGTAATGGCCGAGACATTTTGCTAGTGGAAACAATGCAACCAATTTCATAGAATTCGTAATGAAAAAAAGGGCGCGGCCAAAATGCGTCAGGCCGCTGGGCTGGGGCGCGACCCAAACGGACAAGGTGGCCGGACATCACCCATTTCCTGTCCGCGGGCCGACACAAACGGACCAAATCGGACACGATTTGGTCCCAAAATGCGTCGGACCGTTGGAGATGCGCTAATGAGCATTTTTTGAATTGAATTAGTTTTGAAAAATACTACTACAGTGGAAGGGGGCGTAGAGAATCTGAAACCCTGGCAAAAGCAGAAGATATTCTGCGCAGGCACAAATAGGAAAAGAAAGGAGAATGAAAAGATGCATGTGGGTGCTGGCTCAATAGCTAGACATACGTACGGATGGATAGTTTGATGTGAAGGGGAACAAGGAAAGTTGGCGTTGCGTGTCGACCATTCGTGCAACCGCACTAGGTGGCTAATTACAGCAAAGAAAAACAATGGTATATGACCCATCTGGGGCATCATACATCCATTTGGGATCTGTCAATGGAAAGTAAACCAGGCAGCTTTTGTTGTAGCAAATGTACCAGGCCGGGTCGCCTTCATCTTCCTGAGGATCGTGTTATCTTATCTGTAGACAAAGTTGCTAGCACTATCTTAGCTAGGGTGACTGCCTGCCTGGGCTTGGGCCCAACTATGTCTTGCATTCATTCATTCGGGAAAAGGAAATAAACCGTGGGCAGCGGCAATAATGTAATATCGGTCAACATCGAGATGCCGGTACAGAAATACCACACAAGAACAAACGTTGGCATCGACAGTGGATGCATGATGGAGCACGCATGTCTGTCCATAAATGGTGACGAACAGAAACTCGCGGGGGGGAGAAGATAGCCAGCTAGCAACCGACGAGAAGAGGAGTGGCATGCATCCATGGTCGCGTGCATACTTATCGGTCGACCTATGATAAGGGCTCAATCGGCTGGTTTATCGACATATCGTCCGATTTATCACTATATCGGCCAACTTATCCGCCAATTTATCTTATCGGTCAGACAACGATAAGCGATAAATCGGCTGATAAATCGGGATATCTACTGATATCTTGAACAGTGATTACTAGTAGTATGCAGCAATGTATAGCATGAACACCGCAACACAGTTGACAACATTAAGCGGATGCATCTTTAGTTGACAACATTAAGCGGATGCATCTTTGCTGAATGTGGGTGGGGATTGAGGACATACATGTACATAGGATTCCACATCTTGCAGCCTAGCTATGACAATCAAAACGACGACCAAGATGGTAACGCCAGAAAAGAAAATCGATCGAATCCATGGCCGGTCCGGCGGTCTGCGTCCTGGAGCTCCGGCCAGAGATGAAATCAGTCATATCATGCATTTGTCCCTAGCTCGATCCGTTGGATCCCTTCAAAACTAATTTAAAGATCGAGGAGGCATATATATAACGGGAGGATATATAATACAAGTTGCTTTTGCGAGAAAGCATACGTACGAGCTAACAATCACTGCAACGCTAAGGCATCTACTAGCTAGCTAATTAGCCGCCGCATAAGTTTGTGGAAGCAGCAGCCGCCATTGCGAAGGATGGATTCATGGTGGAGGTGCTGAGCGGCACCTCTGGAGCAGGGTGCACCTGTCGGGTGCCTCCGCCGCCAGCGCCAAACGAGCCTACATTTCATTCAAGTAGGAAGGAATCAATCTCTGCAAATTAATTAACGAAAACATGTTAGTTAGTTAGCTAGCTAACACGCACGCACGTACGTGGAGTTCCTGCTCGCGACTGATGAGCATGGCGTTCTCCCGGCGCAGATGCGCCAGCTCCAGCTCCAGCTCGTTGGTGTAGGCCTGCTTCCTGGCCCGCGACCGCGCCGCCGACTCGCGGTTCTTGACCATCCGCCGCTGCCGCCGGTCACCCCCCACGGCTCCCGCCTGCACGGGGACCCTGGCAGCGGTGGTGTTGTTGTTGTTGTTGGTTCCTCGGGTGGCGGCGAAGGAGGAGAAGATGTCGGCGCCAAATGGGTCGGCGGGCACGTGGTGGAGGGAGTCGTCGCCGGAGCTGGTCGAGTTGGAGGAGGCAGGGTGGTGGCCGAGGTAGGTGAACTCGAGGGAGGACGCCGTGTGAGGAGCGCCATGCGGCGGCGTGCGGGGCGGCTGGGGAGCGGCGGGGTGGTAGCCGCCATGGCCGAGGTAGGCGGCAGGAGGGGAGCCGAGGTGGTAGTACTGGAGTGCCGCCGGCGTCGAGGCCAGGGACATCTCCTTCCACAGCTCCTCCATTGATCCTATTAACTCCTAGCTCCTCAAATATTTCTCACCTAGCTAGCTACTCAGCTTACAAGATCCAACGACAGAAGCAAGTCAAGTGCTTGGTGTAGCTAGGGCACAGCCGCACAGGCTACCATAGTTGTGTATGCCACTCCATCTTTTTATAGCCACGCCACGGCAGCCATGGTGGGTGGATCCATTGGCGACTCCTCCAAAGACAAGAAAAATTTAACACCACTGAAATATTGAATACTCCACCGGAGTACTGTATATGGGTGGGGCATGCATGCAGGGCTCGGTACAAGAGTATGCACCGGTACGACGTACTGTTGCTCAACAGTCAACAGCACACCACACCCTAGCTACTATCGTCCTTCCTCTACAGTCAATTTCAATGGCCGTTTCTGTGCCGTCTCCTCCACCACCACTCACGCACCATTGCTCATGACCATTTTTTAGAAACACTGAGCAGCACATTCATATTTTTTTCAAAAGGAAAAATGGCTCCACCCTCGATGCACGCAGTAATCTAATTAAAGTTGCAGAATTTAGAGTTTACAGCCTATGGATCATAAAACGCTCATAAATTATTTTAGTGTGCTACCACCTGCCAGCCACCCCCGGCCGATGTAGAAGTCCGGAGAGACAGCTTGGAAAGCATATACATATATACGCAAATACACAAACCGTATGAACGTGCACACGCACAACTTGCGCGGATGATGACCTCTCCTGACTTAGGAATTGAAAGTCCCTCTTATAAATACTCTGCATCCGAGATAGAGATATATTTCTAACGAATGACATTCTTGCTTATCAGAGTAAGAAATGTGGTTTTCATGTGTGATGGGGAGGGATGAATTAACCATTTCTTGCTCTTTTATTTGTTTGCTCGTCTCCTACGAGCTCGATATCTCTAGTGGGGCATGATAACATCTATAAAAAATCAAACTTGAACGAAGTCTCTTATGAGTTCGGACGTACTTTAGTGACAGATAAGGGGTGTTCGGACATAGCATCCACGTAGGCAAATGGTCAATCGGGCCCACATGAATGTGAAACAAATCCCTAACACTGTGTTTGGATGTAGGAAAATTTTCTGGGAATTGAATTGGAGTAGCAATTCCATTTCCCAGATGGAAAGGAATTGGACTCCAATTCAAATTCCAGTGTTTGGTTGTAGATGGAAATTATGGCTGGAATCAAAGGTAGCACATGATTCCAATTCCTGTTTGGATGTATAAAGTATGGAATTGGATGTTTTGTTGACTTTGGACAATATAAAACCTATCACATACATAAAAAAATTCGACCAGCTGCTAGTAGAACTCTTCACAATAATCTACAGTTTTGAGGCAGAAAAACAAATTCAGAAAATATGAGGAGCTCGGTCGGGTGGAGAAAAAATGGAGGAAGGGATAGGGGAAGAGAGAAGGACGCGGCTAGGCAGGGAGTGAGGGAGCTCCCACCGTCGTCCCCATCCCGCCGTCGTGACGGGAGGAGCCAGGAGCACGGCCGCCCCGCCTCCAAGCGCTTCCCTCCAGCGACCTTCCCCATCTAGGGTTACGGGTGTGCAGGGGATGTCTGGGAACAGAGAGAGAAGGTTGCGGCTAGGCATGGAGAGGGAGGAAGACCGAGGGAGAGGGTAACTCACCGCCGGCGCCGCCGTCGGCGTCGACCTGCAGCGAGCGAGGGAGAGTGTCGCCATGTGCTTGGCGAGCTCGTCCGCAGCGAGCGAGGGAGACGGACGCGAGCGAGGGAGAAGGTAACTCGCCGCCGGCGTCGACCTGCAGCGAGCGAGGGAGAGCGCCGCCCGACCTGCAGTGAGCGAGGTAGAGCGCCGCCGTGTGCTTGGCAAGCTCGTCCGTAGCGAGCGAGGGAGAGGGACGCGAGCGAAGGGAGAGGAAAACGTTTCACGAGACTCCAATTCCGTGCGATTCCCAGGGTGGCAGCTCGGAATCTTTCGGCCCGAGCGAACAGGTACGCGGGGTGGGCTGGGAATTGGTATGCGTTTCCAGGGTTGAATTCCAAAGCCACACCAAACGACGGAAACAACTCCAGCAATTCCAGATTTATGATTCCAGCCCCCAATTCCTACATCCAAACACAGTGTAATTGCTCTATATTTATCATGGGACACCCAAGGATGGCATATCCTGATGCGGTAGAGACGAGGAGCATGACACCTCGGTTGAGGGAAGCGGTGGCACGTGGCGACAGTCATGGCGGCCTACGCAACACGTTCCCCGAGCTCGCCGGATCGTCCATATAGACAGAGGACACAAAGCATGCACACATAAAGGTGGAGGGCACGATTTTGTTCCACGTTATACAAGCCAACACCGACTACTAACTCGTATGACACATGCTCTGATAATTTTATGCAAAAATAGCAAATATACCCATGCTGGGAGCTAGAGAGAGAGAGGGGCAGTGGTGTGCCCGCCTGCAGGTGCAGGGTGTGCATCCATCGCCACAAATTTAGCAATTTTGAGGTAGCTTTTAACCTGCATAGTGCAACAAAATAACAGAGTGCAGCTGGCGAGAGGTGTAGGATGGATGTGGGCGTTGCACTTTTCGATCGGTGTATGGACCATATATGGAGAAGCAGCATGTTTCTGTTGCAGTGCTCTGCTAGCTGGGCCAATAAACTGAAGAATATGCAGGATAAAACATGGCATCCTGAACATTTCCATTTCCATGTACATATTTGATCATGCTACTGCATGCAGCTGTAGAAAGAGACTACATACATACATAGGTGATACGTGCTGTGCGTAGACAATGTACCTGTAGGTCTTTAGCTACTGTACATCTTTTGAAAACAATGTAGCTTGGTAGGAGATCGATCTACAAGAAGAGACCGGTGGAGATATGGCTCCATCCTTTGTTGGCCTTTGATTTGCTGCTTCAAGCCGCTAGCCTGCACAAGTACAACAAGCCCATATGGAGATAGTACACGATGTACAAGCTATATATGTAGCTGGTGTAGTGTAAGGCGGAGTATGGACTTGCTCCACTTTCACTCTCGTGCAGAGCTAGCAGAGATGAGGGCACCTTTGCCTCGTCAGCGACTCAGCGTTGTGGGAGTACAAGCCTAGCCTAGTGGCAGTGTAGATGTACTTGCCTAGCCAGTGTAGGGCTGGAATCGAGCCGAGCCGAGCCGAGCCGGCTCGAGGCTCGGCTCGGATAGGCTCGGTAAAACTCGAGCCGAGCCCGGCTTGGCTCGACCGAAAAAAAATGCTGAAGAATGGGCTCGTGGCTCGGCTCGGCCAGCTTGAGGCTCGGCTCGGCCGGCTCACGAGCCCCAGGTATCTGTTTTTTTCTAGTACATGATTTCACCAAGTCAACCTCGTCCCCGTCGTCTCCCCAACCCTGAGTCTCTCTCGACCTGTTCTAAATCGCGAGCCCCAGCGCTGGATGGAGCTAGGGTTCTTCCGTCGGCCGCCGCCCGCTAGAACCGCCGCGGCTGCCCCCGCCACCAGCGCCGCGCTCGCCGCCCGCCACCACTGCCGCGACGCCCCGCTCCTACTCCTCTAGGTACGTACGGCCGGCGTCTTCTCTTCGTACGATTTCCAGCAGCATCCGGCATCCTCCGCCTCCGGTCCTCCCGTACACGCATGCACTCATGCAGCCTCTGTGTGTGTGGTGGGCGAAGACAGAGGAAGGAAACCCCGGAGATTCGATTTCCAGCAGCATCCTCCCGTCCCGTAGGCCTAGTTTTGATTTGCATCAATTTCTGCCCCTGTAGCTACGGCCTGGCTGGCCTGCTCTGCTCCTCCTGCGATTGATAGAAGTTGTGTATTATTCATAGAAGCTGTAGCTACGGCCGGGTCTGTGTATTATTCATACAAGTTGTGTATTATTCCCCATAGAAGTTGTGTATTATCCATAAGTAGCATTGATTCTGTGTATTGATTCCGTGTATTTTTTAGGGACTCAATGCAACCTGGACATGAGAAAAGTGCTGGTTCGCGGGCACGTTCAGAGAAGCTGCAATCACAGAAATCACAGAGAAACAAGATTGCGTATGAGAAGGCGATGAAGTCCAAAACTACTGGTTTACTAGGCATCTCTTCGATGACTAGACCGCCTGCGTCGGAAGCAGCAGGCGCTTCGTCGCAGCCGGAGGCAGGAGCTTCACCGCCACAAACGGTAATTTGGGTGACCTTTTTGGAATTGATGCAAAAACATTTAACATGTTTTTACTTGCTGTTTGTTTAGTATGACTAATCGTGCTCATAACTCTATGTGCAGCCGGCATCCGACGAGGAGGAAAATTCTTATGACAAGAACGATGACATGTCGGAGGATGATGCGTTTGTTGATGGTTGTATTGAGATACCAAAAGATGGTCATATTGAAATATCCGATGATGATGGTGTAGATAAGAGAAACAAGAAGCGACAAAAGGGAATGAAGGTTGGTCCGAAGGTTCTCGTTCAATCGAGCAGCAAGTCTAGTTCAAAGGTATGGGATCACTTTGAGAAGGTTCCTCAGCCATCGCCAACGGAGCCTGGTGTCATGGTGCTTATGGCACAGTGTAACTATTGCAAGAAGTTCTTCTCCTACAAAAAGGAGAAAGGGGGAGCCACTTCTCATTTCGGGAGACACATAAAGAATTCATGTGCAGATTACAAGCTCGCAATGGCACAGGTGGCTAGTCAAACCCTTCTCAATTTTCAGCCAACTAGTGCATGTGATGCCGGTATTCCTGTTTTGAACTCTTCTAGGGACCATGACATTATCCCGTACTTGCCTTCTGACTCTGCAGGTGGAGCTGACATGCAGAGGCCATCTCCTTCCTCCGTTCCTGCTGCTGATCTGGTGCGGCTCGCCAAAGTCATGCTCCCAGACCAATCAAGCATTCAGTTACAGCCAGATCGGAGACAGGGAAGAGGGAGCAGCAGGAAAATAAATCAAAGAACTCGTGTGTTGATCAAATTAATCACAGAGGGGATTTGACCGATCGATTGGGTCGGTCGACTAGTTAACAATCAATCAATGGTTCCTACTTGTGCTGTAGAAGAGTGTCATGACATGGTCAGTGGTTGTCGCTGCTGCTGCCGCCGGTGAGCGCCGAGGTGGCTGCAGCTCGGCCTCCTCTTGGCCTGGCGGCGGCGAGCCGCACCAGATGCTGTCTCTCACGTGTTTCAGCAGCAGGAACGGAGGAAGGAGATGGCCTCTGCATGTCAGCTCCACCTGCAGAGTCAGAAGGCAAGTACGGGATAATGTCATGGTCATTGCTACCATTCTTGACCCAAGGTACAAGCTGAGATACATTTGTTGGTGTTTCAAGAGGATTTATGATGATGAGAAAGCCAGGGCTGAATATAATTTGATAGATGTAGAGCTAGCAAAATTGTATGAGACTTATGATATGCATCACCGACATGAGAAGGCTGATTCTTTTAGAGCAAGTGCATCCTCCTCTACAATTGTCGATACAAGTTCCTCTCTACCTTCAAGTGCTAGCGAGTTTACCAACTTCTTGAGCGCATCTTCTATGGAGACATCAAAGAATGAGCTTAACAAGTATCTTGATGAGGAGAATGAGAGCTTGCGAAATACAAACTTTGATGTGCTATTGTGGTGGAAGCTGAATGCACATAGATACCCTGTGATATCAAAGATGGCAAAGAATTTCTTGAGTATACCGGCCACTTCCGTGTCATCGGAATCAACTTTTAGCACCGGGGGTCGAGTTCTTGATGACTATAGGAGTTCTCTAAAACCAGCCATGGTTGAGGCATTGGTGTGTTCTTCTAGCTGGATTAAAGGTTCTCAAAATGATACCAAAGTTTCAATGGATGTGGTATGTGCTATTGTTATATATACTTATGTTTCTCTATTTTGTTGTAGTTCTTATGCTCCTGTAACTTACTTTTTGTTCTCTCTTTTAGGAGCCAGATAATGATGATGACGTTGAGACCATCTCTTTTCCAAAAAGTGTGGTGGCGAGCAACTGGTAACTTCTTATACTTAACAAAATCGAGTAAATGATGCTTATTTGTTGTATGTACTTGCTGGATTTTTTTATGCAGCCAAAAACATGAAGCAACTAGTGCAAATGATGCTTATTTGTTGTATATACTTGCTGGAATTTTTTATGCAGCCAAAAAACGTGAAACAACTAGTGCAAATGTTGCGTTTGATTGCTGAAATTTTGTTTGTTTGTATTACAGATTTGACATGGCCTCTTACAATTGACAAACAACGACGAGAAGAAGATGAAATGATGGCGGAATGGTCCTTTTGTGGTTAAACTTTATGTTAAATTGCTAAGACTTGTGTTTGGATCGAGTTACAACTCATGCTGCGATCTATTTGTTGGACTAAGTTCACTCGTGTTCGTTATGTATGAGATTATTGGATCTATTTGTGCGGTGGACTCCTCATTTATGCCACTTTTATGTTTAGTGATATATATCCATGCTCTCTTGTTGATTATAATTGTCAAACGTTGCAATTTTAGCATAGGTCATGTCAAATTTTTGTATTTCATCGAGCCTTCGAGCCGGCTTACGAGCTTCACCGAGCCGGCTTGTCGAGCCTCGAGCCCTACTCCGAAGGTTTAGGCTTGGCTTGTCCGACCTTTGAGCCGAGCCGAGCCCGAGCCAAGCCTCGAGCCTCGAGCTTCAAGTCCACCCCTAGCTGGTAGAAAAACGGTGCTTTTTGCTTCCGCCGGCGCCAAAAAGCCCTCCTGGGGGGGCGCTGGGGGGGGGGGGGGGGGGGGGGGGGGAGGCGATTGGAGATGCCCTAAGCATATGAATAAGAAACACATAGGATGCATAGGAAAATGAACCGTTTGCGTTGGAGGTGTCGTCGGAAACAGATATGTTGCCGAGAATTTCGTCGGTGTTGAAAAAGTAGCTATCGTTATGGGAAGTAGTCATCCCTCACAACAATCAAGCTAGTAATCGCGCAAAACGTGATCACCTCTCTCCCGTATAGGATCATGAGAGGCGGGATTTCAAATCCTATTGTCCTGTCTCGAAGTAAAAAAAAGGGCATGGGGAAGAAGACTGGGATGCACGGCACAAGGTTTTTAAACGAGGTGGTCATATGTGTGGTGTTGTTGTGTTGTGCACCTTCTATGAATGAGGAGCGATCTCTTTATAGACTTACGAGATAAAGCAAACAGTTTTCGATCAAAAACGGGAGACAAACCAAACATAGAACAAGCGACCGTTCTGAGTCATCTTTATTATAAGTATTATTTATATAGAAATTAGGGGGCAAGGCAAAAAATGATTCCAACAACTCACTCACTTGTTCACTCTAGAGCTCGTGCCTGCATCAAGTTATTTTCCGTGGCACCATGTATATAGCGCCTACGACGCCTATGTCTATGGGTGTCGTAACCCTCTTTGGGGCATTGTTGTAGTTACGATTCCCCGCAACATGGCTCCGGGTGAAAGCCCTTGGCCCTTTTGGTCTCGACGACGACGGCGCAACACGTCGTCACTATCTTGAGGGCGTTATCGTGAAGCTTCGGTCATTCTTGGTCTCGTTACGTTAGCATCGATAAAGGTCGAATCCTGAGTCGGGGCAATCCTGGAGCTGACTTGTGGCGTTGTCGACGCCCTCTTATCTTATATATACACGTGACCATGTCTTCACTTCTCTAACCTTGTTGTCTGCTGGTAAGATCGACGTTCTACGGGCCGCAGCGAGAGGGCAGGCGTCCTTCTCTGGCGATAACCGCGGTGGGATCGTGTGACCGTTTCACAAGGAGGAGCGTTAACGCCTCTAGTCAGTTGTCTCTGGTGTTTCGTTATGGTTTAGCATAGCTACTCATGTTTTGTTTTCTATATCTTTGATCTATTTTTGTAAAAAGGGGTTCCTTCACCACTATATTCGGTGTGTCTATGTGGCTTTATTTATAAAATGGTATAGAGTATTATTTTGATGACTCTAGACAGCTCTGGTTGGTCGTATTAAAACAAACATGCACGCACGCACGCGGTCGATGGATCAGTACGTAGCACGTACGTACGGGCAGCAGTGCGACACAGAGACGTCAGCAGGCACTGATGCCGACGTGGCAGGGGGCTTTTTCTGCTCTGATGACATGTGCCTGCCACCGGAGCAGGAGGACTACGTGTCGACCTTGCGATGGATCAGCCCATCTTTCAAATCGCACCACTCGGCCTCACATCCGTCAAGCGTCCACGGCAGGCACTCGCGTGCGAAAAAGGGACTCATTTGTTCATTTTATACATGACCAGCATAATTTTGGACATTTTTTTTGTTCTAGACATGTATAAAATAAAATTTAAGTGGGATAACGGGGTCCTACTCTTGGTCTCGCTAATAACTAACGGTAGATACATTCAATTTTTTATTAAATTGAGACATCTTTTATTGGACGGAAAGAGTATGTCCTTTCGAAAAATATAAGAGCATCTACCTCCACTGGCACATTTTAAATTTGTGTTCGGCAACACCCAATTAAGGTCCAACTAAAATGTGTAGATGCATGTCCGGTATATTGGCAGCGGCAGTCCAGAGCGGCGCTCTTCAAAGTTCAAACCAACATCCTAAATTTTTTATTTGTTTTTCAAAGTTTATGATTTTAAATGTACGAAAATACAAACTTTAAGTACTATTAGTTGCAGCTGCTACTACGACTACAACTTGTTGTTTTTTATGAAGACCCGCTCTTATTATGACTTCCCTCCGGCACCATTGCTGGTCAGACTACTCGTTGTCATGCTTGCAAGGTTGGCTTGCTAGGCACTCGACTACGCCGGCGGTGTAGGAAAAATCACCAAATTCCTGGCGTTGCTAGTCATTTGGTTCATCTAGCGTGAGCAAAACACTAGGATCTTCCGTGACACTGGTTTGTAGCTTTTTTTTAGATAAATGGGTTTTATTAATTAAGAAGTTTAAATATTACACCCGGCCTCTGCATAATTAAGATGCACACGGCCACCAAATCACTAGTTCACCAGTTTCCAAGTCCAACAGAAAATTAAAAAGGCGAATTACATATCATTATGAGAAATCGTAGATCCGCCTATGATACTGTTAGGTCTATCCGGAGTCTATGTTGTCATCTATGTCGGGAGAATAATTCCCTGGCCGCGGCCTCCAGTCTCGACGCCACCTCCGAAAATAAGTCCCGGTGCTCCGCACGCTGCAGGCTCGACCATGCTCGAAGCGTAGCTGTACACCGGTAGATAACCTGTATGATAGAAACATTCTTATCATTAAAAACCTTGTCATTTTTACATAGTCACAGCGACCAAATGACAGCAATTGCTCCCATCCTACAGAATAGTTTGAACCTAGAATCCACACCATTTAACCAGTTGCCAAAAATATTTGCAACTGAACGCGGTGGATGTAAGGTGGAACCTATCTGAACGGCTGACCATATAGACCTGGCGAATTCGCACTGGAAGAATAAGTGAGTAATGCTCTCGTCATGTTGACAGAAAACACACTTTTTACTTCCATGCCAATTACGCTTGGCAAGGTTGTCTTTTGTATGAATTACGCCCCGACGAAGATACCACGCAAACACTTTAGTTCTAAGCGGGATCTTCATCTTCCAAATTTTGTTATGTTTCTTAATATCGACTGGCACTTCGGGTAGAATTAACGCTCTATACATAGAATCGATAGAGAATTTACCATTCTTTGTAAGATTCCATTGAAATTTATCTGTACCTTCCAATAATTGGACTGATTCCAATCGGATGAGCAAGGCATTACAGGATGCTTGTCTTGTTCCAAGTAAACTTCTTCTGAACGAAATATCTGGTGGGGAGGTACCCAACACTTTTGCGATCATGTCGCTTTTGTTTCGTCCAATAGTATACAGAGCCGGATATTGTTCTCTTAGGGTATATTGGCCTAGCCATTTATCCTCCCAGAAACGAATTTCCGAACCATCCCTAATTGAGAAAGAACCGTGTTGGAAAAAGAACTTCTTTGTAGCCATGAGGCCAGCCCAGAAGTGTGAATCGCAAGGTTTTCATGAAACCTGAGAAACAGCTTGATCTCCCACATACTTTCTCCTAAGGAGTGTTTGCCAAACTCTCTCTTCCGATAGGAGTTTGAAAAGCCACTTACCTAATAAGGCTCTATTCTTGACCTCGAGGTCATGAATTCCGAGCCCTCCTTGGTATTTAGGGCAACAAACAACACTCCATTTAGTCAGGCGATACTTTTTCTTCTCACAATCCCCTTACCAAAAGAATCTAGACCAGCAACACTGATTTGTAACTAGATGTGGCGGCACAAGAACTGTTTGATGTGGTGGCGTCTTGGCCCCTTTGATGTCGTGACTAGTCCATTTAGCCAGCTAAATAGTATGGGCTTCCGTTAGGTTTTTGCCTCTTTTTTCCTTTTGCCACTCGAGTTCCTTGTAACTCCTTCTTTTATCAATGAAAACACAGATCTCTTGTGCCTTTAAAAAAACTCTTTTCTCCTTTTCCCATCCTACCATTGCATGGGGCACGGCTGGGAAGAGTACCCCCCCTTACTTGATATTTTTGTCCGGACACTCCCCATAGACCTCATGCCTGACATGATATGGGGGCTGCGAGTGGAGATGCTTTTGCTGCATGCTTGTGTGGGCTTCGTTGTTTCGTTATGTCCATGACAGCCATGACTCTTAGGGGTGTTGTTGTGACTACCTTTGTCGTGTCAGGGCTCCGGGTGAAAACCTTACCGTCGTCGCACGGCGAGGAGCCATGTCGATATCCTTCTGAGGGCGTCGTCATGGAGACTCGGTATCCCTTGACCATGCCTCGATGCCTTCACGGCGCTCCATGTTATCTTTGATATGTTTTTATTAAAAGAATATGAGATCTCAAAGAATATTCTCATCAATTCTATCGGTTCGACTGTTTGGGTTTATTCTTATCTCTCCCCATTTTCCCCTTCTAAAAGTGCATGGATGTAGCCTCCTATTTTACTCTTTTGCCATTGCATGGGGGCACGGTTGGGAATAGTAGCCCCATTACCTAGTACTTTCGTATAGACCTCTTGCTGGACATGATATGAAGGCTGATGCTCTCACTGCATGCTTCATCGTCGCGTTATGGCTCCGGATGAAAACTCAGAACCGACAATTAATGCACGAGGAGGAACCACGTCGTTATCTTTTCGAGGGCGTCGTCGTGGAGACTCGTTGCCCCTTGACCGCGTCTGGATGCCTTCAGTGGTTCAGTGCTCCATGTTCTTTCTCTCTTATCGTTAATATGCTTTGTACAAGAATTTTCTCCTCACTTTGTATTGTATCGACTTAATCTGCCTTGCCTTGGTAGAGAATAATCAGTACAATCACTGGACGAAGTAGTAATAGAAAATAAAAATAATTATACATGCCGGTCGGAATAATTATACATCCCGGTCGGAGTATACACACTAACTACATAGTATACACGCTAACAGAAGAAATAAGTGCAATCTAACTGTAGTACGGAATACGAAGTACGCACTGCGACTGCGAACAGACGGACGACGGCCACAAGTCCAGCGTCACATGATGGCGCACGCCGCGTTGGGGTTGTCGTCGGAGAAGGCCGACGTGTATTTCACCTCGGTGGACGACGCCCTGGCGAGCGGCGCGGCGCCGGGGCCGGCGGCGACGACGTTCCGGACGTACCCCGGCGGCGCCTTCCTGTCGTACGCGCCGGGCGCGTAGGGGTGCGCCACGACGTCGTAGGGCACGTACGGCCACGGCTCCACCAGCTTGCCCGTCTTGCGCGCCACCCGCCGCATGACCTTGGCCGGGGCGTCGATGTACCCCGTCACGGCCACCTTGCTCAGCTTCGGGACCACCTCGACGCCGGTGACGCCCCTGACGCCGCGGAGGGCCTTGCGGATGCGGCGCTCGCAGCCCTCGCAGTCGATCCGGACCTTCATCTCCACGGTGGTCAGCTGCGGCCGCTTCTTGATCCGCCGCCGCGTGCGCACCGCCGGGCACAGCTCCGACAGCGCGTCCAGGATGCCCATCGTGGTAAGGTAAGGTAAGGTAAGGTCTCTCTGTTGGAGTGCTGGGGAGGATGATCACCCTGGAGCTGTCATCAGTCCAATGGTGGTGGCGATATATATATATGGCGCAGGAAGATGGAGCACGACGGCGACACGTACGGCGGCTCGTGTCGTGTGAGGAGGCGATTGGAGGAGGATCCGGAGGCGGCCGGCGTGTGCCGCTCGCCGTCGATGGGATCTCTCTGTTGGAGAATGCTGCCACGACACCGGGAGAACGTTGAGTACGAACACAAGTTGCATTGCTGCTCTTGACACATTTTTCTCTCTTGTAAACTGGTCTTCTGTTTCATCGGCTTCCAAGTCGGCACACGTCCTTGTCCACAACCAGGACAACAAGTCGCTAAATGCACGTCAGGTTAAGCTAGAACAGAGACGTTCAGTCGACCAGGATACATGGGTGTTGTTTTTGTGCTAGATTTGGGATTTAGTCCAAACTAATTCCTCATTTAATAACCCCTCCAGAAAACTATTTGCTAATTTAGCCTCTGAGCTTGGCCGTGACGGTGCCGAATTTATGCGGATGGGCGCCAAATCATTTTGGCAAACCAGACACTACACGAGCTCGGCGCGCCGAGGCCCTTGACACCAACTAGGTTTCGGTTTCGGTTCATGCCAACATGTACAACCTTGCGATGTCCATACTAACGTCAACCAAAGGAGATAGATTTACAAATATTTTTGCCCGTGGACCAAAAGTCTTATTATTTTGTTCATAAGGCAAGATTTGGCATGTGACTGTGTGGGTTTGGCTTTCAAATACTGGATTTGCTTATGAAAATGGAGGGTGGGCTCGATCGAAATAGCCACCAAACCATGATTTTTTTTATATAAAAAAGAGACGGATAGTATCATTTTTGTGCAAGCAAGAAAAAAAACTGTCTATGAGAAAAAGGGCTGGCTCTGCAAAACAGTTTGGACGATCCGGAAGGAAAGTAATGCTCGGATCTTCGATAAAAAAAGAAAAGCTTGCCTCGTTGTTGATGTCTACGATTGAACCGTTTCTGAGCTGAATGTATAGGATTTTTTCACGTTCTCCTAACCTACTATTGTAATTGTTCATTTGTTCTCCTACCTTCATATAACAGAAAGCAACACTGCTGCATTTGGGTCTGTACATTCAGATTTTAAGATTGATGAAATGAATCCGAACTCACTCAGCCTAATGGGAAACAGAAATAGATGCCAAGCAGCGACCCTGAACTCAGCTCAACTGAACCAGTCACTGATACAATCCTCTCTTTTTACTGACGTGGATAGAAACTAGGGGCATGCACGAATTATGGCCAAGCATCATCAGGCATTACTACACCATGAATATCGACAACAAGGTGGCCTTTTCAAACCATGCATGGACAGAGAGCAAAATGCAATCCACTCGAGAATTGTTTGTTGTCATGCATTAGATGTGCTAGTCGATTTGCTGTATGTGTGTCAATATTCTATCTCGATCACCATTTACCAGAACGCTCGTTTGTCCTGCCTTTACAGTGTGACGACCATTTAACAAACTATTCCTGCAAGTCACATCCCACATCTTCAAGTGTTGGTTGCGAGGAAGAGAAAACTGTATCACCCAGAACATTCCACCCAACACATTCCGAGCGCACCAATTGTCAGGTTCATCAGAGAGTCTTGAGTTTTCGGCTATAGTATGCGATCTAGACTGTTTCAGAGGGAACTGTGCAGACTGTACCCTGAATCAAAACGTTTCAGAGTGTTTCGCCTCTATCGATGTCATGGCACCGAATAAGAGGATGTTGTCCGAAAGTTATCTTGGTCTACCTTCGCTACCTACTGACAAGCCAACTCTGTTTAAATATAGCATCTTTCCTGAAGTTACGGCCTCGTCCTGAAATGGAATCGCCTTGGTTTCGGTAGCACTGCATATAAACCACGGCAACACAAGTCATATCTAGTTGAAACTTTCATGCAAAAATATCAGTGGCAAGCTGAACGAGAGGAAAGTGTGAATGCTAGTACCCTGTAGCAAACAACCGAGTCATCTGGGTACATGACAAACAGCTTGGTGCCAAGCCGAGCTCGACATGAATCGCAGATACTCTCGTCAGTTAGCTGCACATGTCTTGATCTCTCCTCCAACCTTGTCAATCGTGCATCAAGGTTTGTCGAGCGTGATAAATTATGAACTATCTAGTGACAGACATAGAAGGACAAAGCAGAAGAAATGGAATTTGCAGGTCAGTTCTCACATAAAAGCAAGCATGTTAAACAAGGGACACACATCCACCGAAGTAGGGATCCGAAATTCAAAAGATTAAGCTGAACCCAGGAATAAAATAAACACACCTGCCCTTGCCGATGATGGTGCACCCGAGCTCTAAGCATTCGCAATATTGTATCTGAGGCTAGCTGTAGAGGCATGTCGGAGGATAATCTCTGGGAAATATTGCTTCAGGCTTCAAAATTCGTATCCTAATTAAAGCTGTGTATAACAGGATTGCGGTAGGAGTATGAGAAATTAATACCTCTAATACTTGTATGGGATCCAAAGATTTTCCATGATTATGCAATAGTCGGACAGCTGCTGTAAACATTGGTTCTCTCCCATTTTTAGGGTCCAAATACAAATCCAAAAGCCTGTGCCGAAGGAAGATGAGTCAGCATAAACTAAGGAAAAGAGATAATTCACCTGGATCATGATAAAATAAATTATGCCCAGAATACTATTCAGATGAAAACATACTGAATATATGCATCGTCCCGACCAATCTCTGCGCAGTACTGCTCAGCAGCTTCGCTATCCTCCAGCTTCCTGCATCACAAACCAACAAATAACAGTCAACACAACAGAACTGGAAGTGCTACAGACATGCTATGTCTAGCCCTACAGGTCTGGCTCAACATAAAAACCACTACTGCTACAACTTACAAGTTACTACAAGAAAGTGCAGGATAGCATCTTACAGTGCCAGTATCTGAAGTACAATATTCTCTTGGCCCATCTTTCTATATAATATTGCCTGACAAAGAACAAGAAAAAAAACGCCTTAGCATCTGAAACTTGGATGACAGGACTAGCAACAAAGCACAAAACACAATAGTGAAATCAAGAGGTAAACGTGTAACCGCGTCAAGGTAAAAATTTGTCACAGCACCTTTTCCAGCCATAGCTCGGAATCTTCTATAACATCAAGCACTTCTTCTGGATCATACAAGTCCGAAGCTTGCAAAAATAATTGCAACCTTTCTCTCAACGAAAATATGAACTGTATGTCAGAGTCGATTTCTTTATCATTTTTCTCTCCAGAATTTGACTCCACATGAAATGCTTGAATGGCAGATTTCGCCAGCAAAAGTGCATATGACGTATGATAGTGAGGGTCATCACAGCCCTGATCCTCGATTAACCACTGCAAATACCTGCATAACTTAGCCAGTTAAGTTTCCACGATAGCAGAGAGGAGCTGATTATCAAACAAACTGCCACATGGTAAAGGAATTCTTCGGCTGATGATCGTCAAATGTGGAATATCAAATGAAGAAGGTTATATAATAACAATATGTCCAGAATATGACATGGACAACATTCTATGATGACCATGTGGAAAAAAAAACACCAACAGATGTAACATGCATACAAACACAAGTTTGACACCCCATCATGCTCAACTCTTGCTAGAAGGTTTAAGAACACAATCAGTGGCGCTTAATCATTATTACAGAACACTCAGTATGACCTCAAGTTATGTGGCATGGAAAATATAAGATGCTTACGCAGTCATATCAAGGTTCATGCTACTGCACGCTTGTACAGGCTGAATTGTAACAAGAAACTAATTATTTTAGGCTGCTATTATTAGTGCATTGCTGAAGTTTGTTTAAGTGTGTAGTAAACAAACTAGCAGAACAAAACGTATCAACAATGAATTTATATAGTTTTTATGTTCATATCTTCTTCACATAGACATTGTGATTCATTGTCGAATTTTGGGAGGTTCAAGTAGTTGGAGGTTTCATGGATGCAGCATACCATTCATACGTACCTTTGGTGAATCCCAACCTTTTCTGAATCAAGGGCAGCAATAACCATTTCTGCAGAATACCACCCAATCAAAACAAATGTTAGCATAGAGCATTACATGTGAAGGTTAATTTCACAGCCCTATATAGTTAAACAAGGGATTTTATGGATGCAATCAGCTGTAGTCACAGGATTTGTATTTTTATAGAAAAGGTCTTTAGGAGAGGAAAAAAGAACGTGTTTCTATACTTATAGTACTAAAGCCATCCACTGACATGCTCACAAGTAAAAACTGGACAATGTGTTGATCTGACATGAATATGCCAGTAAAAGGTACTAGTGAACTATTTGAAACAAAACAATTACCAGCAGAAAGCTGATTTTCCCTCATCTCAGAAGTTAAAATTGCAGTTGCAAGGTCCTGATCAATGTCTGACACCTGCATGAAAATATTCAATATTATTGAATATTCACGACATAATGAAACAACTCATTACTATAATAAGATATCAAGTCCTTAACATGAAGCACAGACCCATCCAAGATGTTCCAGAACAAGGTCCTGATCAGATGTTGCTTGAAGTATCTTGGACGCTTCGATAGCAGCAATTTCCTCACCGGATTTTTTATCAGCCAAAGCTTCGCGGGAGTCCATTTCAGGTAGATTAGGACGATCCTTCCACAAACCAGTGCTGTAATTCCTTGCTAAGATACGCCAGATAGCAACAGCTTGGGAGCACATTCCTTTACTTCCATATAAGAAAGCAAGTGTCCGCTGATGTCCAGAGTTTTCCAACAGTGATTCTAGTTCTTCCTGCACCACACATAATTTTTACAATAAATGCACCTTTCCAATATTGCATCATATGTTACAAAAGCGTAAGAACAAGTCTAAAGCATACTAAATGCTATGTTCAAATCTAGAGTTAATATTGATCTTGGTACCATGGAGTATATTTAGTCATAAACTCACGATGCTGCAGAGTAGGGATATGCTTATAAAGGAAATATACATACCACAACACAGCTATTTTGAGATGATGCAAGCTTTTCCATGTCATCAACAAGATCAAGTGCTCTATAAAGGTACATGAGAAGAGTATCGACCCCCTCCATCTCTGCAGGAGACAAGCTCTTCTCACGCGATACACAAAGGTACCTAGTTTCATTTAGCATTCGAACATTGGTCATTACATGCAACCTCACTGAATTCATAAATGAATATGAACAGTGTTGAATAACCAAACCTTATAATATTTCTGATAGCCAGTTCCAATAAATCAGCTCTACTTGGAGGATTTGAAAGGAAATCTTCATCCACAACAGTGTCCACGCCTGCCTTTTTGAGAAACAATGCTCGTTGAAGTGTTACCAGTCCATCGTCAATAACTTCTTCGAGAGGCTTGGGGGGAGGATGCAAGCCCCAATAACGCTTTCTTGGCACCTAAAATTTGCAAAAACAAAAAAAAATAACTATCACAATTTGAAAAGGCTAGTTAGTCCTCGTAAAAAAGGCTAGTTACAGAAAATCAGGCTGGGAAATCCTCTAGGTATCAATAGCTTAACTACAAGCTATTAAGGAGAACTTCAAATTTTATTTCACAGATCACAAAATGAGTTAACAAATTATAAATATATTGATAAAAGTTCCTAGATATCCTAGCTACAAAAGCTTCTCAAATTATGTGGAATAGATTATACACTAAAAATACTGGTTGACGCAGATTAACAGAATCATACTAGAAGCTAAAAGCTTTATTCATCATGAACTTTTGTCATACACAAGAATACGTTAAAAACAAATGCAAGAGGGGCCTTGCAGATACTTTAATCGTCATCCACATTACACCATTATTTCGAACTTGGCAATGAAATAAAACCGCTATCTCAAAATCTACTACAAGACAATGTGACGTACCAGATCTGACCAGCGATTAGGATCCCGCATGATGAATGGAAATATTTCTGCTGGTTGCATAGTCTCCGATAGCAAGAAATGATTAACAGCATCCTCAAAACGCAAGTCAAAGAATAGCAAGAATCCAAGTTGTGCATGCACAAAGGAAATCATATCCTCTGAGATTTCACCATCAGATTCAAACTCTTCCAACAAAGAAATAGCTTCCTTATAACTCTTTTTTCGCAGCGGCGCCTTGATCTGTTCCACCGCAGATACTTTGTGGTAGCAGAAAACCTGGACAAGCCATTCATCTGTTAGTGTCACATGAGTGCAGTCTGCATAAAAATTGAAATGGAAAAGTAGGAAATAATTAGCAACAGTTGGTTGGTACGGTAACAGCGTGTAATTAAATGATAACGTGGAGCATAAATCTGTTAAAGTGATGTCGGTCATAATGGAAAAAAAATTCAACAAAATTGTGATTCTAGCAGCCTGCAAATTTGCAGATGAAAAAGGGAAATCGTTTGGTTCGTAAGCTTATTCAAAGCTACTACAAAACTAGTGCATCATCAGATTCAAGCTCTTCCATACACATTTTTAGTTTCAGTTCATGCAAATTATAAGCTGAATGTTCTTCCAGGCTCATGTAAACATGTTACTAAATGTCATAAGTTGTCACAAAGCTATTTTCCGAATGCAACGACGTGTAACTAGAATTTTGAATTCAGGAGCAAGTTCCATTAGTGGTGAGTTAACATACCTACTTTACCTTATAAGCCGTAGCGATCACAACGACCTCGCCACCCCTCCCATCATCATCACTGGCCACGGTCAAAACACCGGCGCGGCTCCTCGCGATCGGAACGGTCTGCAAGTGCGCCCCATTCCTCCTCCTGTACACGTCCAGCTTAGACTCTCCGGCGACCACCACATATGGAGACAGCTCGACGATGCAATCCGGCCTGCTGTTAAACACGAAGCTGCTTCCGGCAGGGTGCCCGAACCGGTCGACGACCACCCCGACATTGTCCACCAGCAGCATCACCTCCTCACCCCCGGACAGCGGCCTGATCCTCGGCGACCCGGCCGACTCCGGGAGAGCGAATATGTCCACGCGCTGTCCCGTGCTGGTTGAGAAGAGGGAGTACTCAGAGGCGGAGCCAGCGAAGATGGAGTCCTCGCCGACCCACGCGAGCACGCTGATCCCGTCGATGCCAGCGATCTCGCGCGTCTGGACATCCAGCTCGTCGGCTTCGCGCAGGGTGAGGTCGATGACGAGCAGCTTCTTCCCGACGGCGACCGCAAGAGAGCAGGAGGAGGGAGAGGGGGAGGAGGCGGCGACGGCGGCGACGTGGCGGAGGGAGCCGAGGCGGCGGACGGGGCGGGCGAGGAGCGGGTCGGCGAGGAGGAGGGTGCCGTCGGCGAGCAGGAGGACGCGGGAGACGGAGGGGAGCGGGAGGATGGCGGAGATGGGGCGGGTGGCGCCGATGGGGAGGAGGCGGAGGAACTCAGGGGAGGAGGGGGTCTGGAGGGAGAAGAGGAGGAGCTTGCCGCCGCCGGTGCCGAGGTAGAGGAGCTGCGGCGCGGCGAGGGCGGCGGAGCGGACGGTGAGGGGCGTGGAGGCCGGGAGGGCAGCGAGCGCGGCCGGGTCGAGCGTCGCGAAGGGGGTGAGGGCCGTGCGGGAGGGCGGCGCCGGGTGGGATCCCATGGCTGGTGTGAGAGGGGGTTGGCTAGGGTTTGGCGGAGGGAGACGCCATTGACGACGCAGAGGAGAGGATGGGAGGAAGGTGGACTGAAGGCGAAGGTGGAAGACGACACAGACGACAACTCCCATGCTTTTCCTAGTAGGACTACTTACCTTTTTTAAAAAAATTGTTGGAAAACATACTAACATAGAAATTTGGAAAATCGTGTTGAATTTCGAAAAGTAGGTCCACTTAAATCTCAGAAGTGATCTTTACTGTTAAATGGGAGTTGGTGATTCTTATGTCTGTGGTCTGCCGCTCGTCCGACTGTTTGAGCCTGTCAACAGGTGGACCTCGCTATCGCTGAACCCGGTCCGGCCTTCTTAAGAAAGTCACGCTCCGTATACTGTTATTTCCCCGTTCGTCCTTCGATTCCGCCTCTTCCTTGGTTGCATCCCCTGATTCCCTCTCTTCCCCTTCCGATCCGTCCCCCTCCCCCGGTTTCTAGCGCCTCCGACGATCTGGATGAGCAAGACAGCGACAACGCAGGAGGGCATCCACAACCAGCTGAAGTCTTTGTGTTGTTTTGATTACCGGCTACTCGGTTGATTGATATGCTGCTGAACTTTTGCTATTGGCATGGTGGTGAGGAGTAACGCCTTGTGTCTTCTTGGAGAAGCGCAGCCCGCCACCACGCACTGTGTCGTTGTCGGTAGGAGCAGTTGATAGGGTCCTCGGTAGATCTCCCTTTGGCTTGCTCTGTTTTCGCGTGTGCAGGTAAGATTGTTGGCTTGTAGACTTTCAAGTTGGTGGGAATGGGTTGTCGATATGCACCCAAATAGCATGTAATGTGACCAAGACATGGGCGATGAATTGGTTGACTGGTTGCCGCTTTGGTTGATTTCTCGAAATAAGTTCCTGAAGTTGGATTAGGTCAAGGATGGCAACAGACGGAGCAGGCACATCGAAGAGCTTGCAAGATGCAAGATTGCAAAAAGGTTATTTCTTCTTCTTTTTTTAGAGAGACTAAGGTATATTCAGCAACTATAGAAGCAGTAAATACTAAAATTTCCCCAATTACAATAGTGCAAATGTGTTTTTTTCTGCTCAGCATTGTATTGCACAGACATTATTGAAAACTCATACTCTTAATACACCTATATACTTGTTTAACTTTTTCTTCTAACATGTGTCGTCTTAACTATTGTGTTATGTCATATATTAAGCAAGCAAGCCGCCTCATTAAAAACCTTCAAGTCTACCCTGGTAAGGAAAATAGTGCGTAAAAAACTTGCTGCTGCGAGTTCACACAATAGTTACATCCTCAATGAGTTTGCTAAGAATGAAAGAACGAGGATCATCATCCCAATTACACGAGACTCTATTTGAAAAACTAAACTTGGCTATCTCACAATATATTATGTTTAAACTAAAAAAAAAACTATTGTGTTATGTCATGGTACAATATATCCATTATTGACCCGTGGCAAACTCGAGTGAATAACTCAGTTGTTTGATTTATTCATATGAATGTTCATTTTTTTAAATGTCATAATTAGATATCATCTCCCTTCTCTAGAAATCCCAATAGTAGGATCTGTTAGTTTGTTGTTTGCAGTTGAATCCTTCTTTCATAGCCAATATGGTTTTTATTTGAGTAAATGTACTTTTGAACCACATATTAATTTATCATTAGTTAATATTCTCTATCTATTTGGTAATTATGTTATTGCAGCAAGCTATGCATTCCGAGCTCATAACGGCGCCACTGTTATTTATACTAAATATTTTTATTCTGTATAACCT
Source organism: Poa annua (assembly GCA_026929855.1). Lineage (NCBI taxonomy): Eukaryota > Viridiplantae > Streptophyta > Magnoliopsida > Poales > Poaceae > Poa > Poa annua. The sequence continues at coordinate 3,493,054 of CM049436.1, forward strand.
TTTTGTTTCAGCATACGACCTTATCTGGTACATTTTTGTAATACATTTAGACAAATAAAAAGAAAGAATGCACCAAGATGTTAAATTGTGTTCTTTAATCATACAGTAATAGTATCTAGCATTGCAACATATTTGCTTAAAGTTTAAATTACATTTTGTAACCCAATTAACAATAATATTTTATTTTCTTGAGGACACTTTCTTAAAGAATCGTCTAGGTAAACTGAAATGCTCAATTCTTTTTTTGGAGAAACGTCCCATGCTTCCAACCACTAAACTGGGGCACCTAATGAAATGCAATTACCATTATTAGTTCGTGGATGGTATAGAATTCTTAAATATCTGTGAAGATACCTAAACTCAGTGTTAACAAATATCACGATGGATATTCTAAAAGTGTTTAATTGTCCATGTAAGGTGTAAGTAGAAAGTACATGATTGTCTATCTTAGGTTAACTATAGAAACTATTTCCGAAATCTCCAAAACATCTTTATAGTGTTGAACGGAGGAAATACTGGTCTAGTTTATAACACAACATGATTAAGGCTCTGTTTGTTTGGGCTTCTGCTTCTGCTTTTAGCATCCAAAAGCACGAGCCCAAACAAACAGCATCATATTGAAAAGCACTGCCTACAAGCGCTGCACCGAATTGCACTCGAGGAGGTGAGGAGCGCGGAAGCAGGTCCGGGGCTGCTTCCCGCAGCTTCCCGCAAAGATATCCAATCGTTTTTCTTTACTGCCCACTCGATCACTCGGATTTACGACCAAACTGCCATCCTGCGCGCAAGGTTTCACTTCACATGGGCGTCTAGCTGTATGGCATCGTGACTTGGTGAGCCAGTAACAATACTATTTCCCTTCACATGATCATCTAGCTAGCTATGGTCAACGCGTTACTTCATCTTACAAAAATAAATTTCACCGATTGGAAATAATGTGTACATGAAATATATGCATGTCGACCAGTAGGTTCCATTCCCATTATCGGTTTTGAGTTTTATGTACTAAATCTTCGTAATTTTTGACCAAATTTGCACTATTTTTAGACAAATTTGATCAAATTCATCACACCCGATGAACCGTTTGAAAATTAATTTTACGAGTTAATTGATTTCGTCGTTTCTTACGACTTTCATGTAGTAAGTTTTTCGTTTCGTCATACGAATAGATCTTGTATTACGTATGTATGTATGCCTTTCTGCTTTCTTGGCTGATCCAGTTCATGTATTATGTATGTATGTATGTATGCCTTTCTGCTTTCTTGGCTGATCCAGTTCATGTAATTCTGGTCGCCGACGACACAGTTCTCCGCTATTGTCATACAAGATCTCCTCCTTTACCCTGTTCTCGGCCTCCAACAAATCGCTTCATCCCCAAATTGATCTGGCACACCACAGATCGATCTTGTTCCCGTCAGTCACCGGCGAGAGGAGCAGTTCCAGACGCCGCCCTCTCTGTCTCTCGTTCGTCGCCGTCCCCCTGAGCGTGAATTCCAATAGAAAACACTTCCAAAAAATATTCCAATAAAAACCCGTTAAAATTTGTTACCAAAAAAGGTAAACTGTGAATTCACCTTTCAAAAATAGGTAATTCATTTCAAATAAGTATTTATACAACAACATCAGCACTCAGGGACATTCCAGACATTTTACTTCCAAACCTATAGCTACAGCCATGTCTGCCAAACATCAAATCTCTGCTTCCAATAGCCGCTTCCTGCAGCTGCTTTTTCACCGCCCACCAGCTCGTTCTCGTCGAATAGGTTAACCTCTAGAGAAAGAATGTAAGGACAGTTATTTAGTTCATCGATCGGCCGGAGATGGCATAGTGCTCTGTATATTTAAACAACTGTGATACTATAATCTTTCATCACACAAGCGCTCTATAAAACACAGTCGTATGTGTTCCCTTTATATATTTTCCTCGGCTCGCCGCGAAGACTGCCCAGAGCTCATCTTGCAGAATATCCCAAAGCATCCAAATTGTTCTTCGGATCGGAGGATATATAGGCCGACGGCAAAGTGTACTTCCTTAATGCAGCCTTTCGACGTCGATGCTGAGGTCGCCAACAACATTACCGCCCCGAAAGTGGAAGAACGTGACATCTTTGATTTCACCATGTTGGAGACACGTGGCCGCCCGTGCATCTGCATGCGGAACAACCAGGACTCACTCCAGATCACCGCTGGGAGCAGCTATACATTCTGCAGGTCAATGAAAACTTTCAGTCATACAACTTTTTCGAGGGCGCCTGGGACTCTGTAGGTGGCCTTCTGTTCACTGCTGTTTGACATTAGCGGTGCCTATTTGCAGGGCCGGGCCGACAAAATCCGGGGCCCTGTGCGAAACTTTAAAACAGGCCCTATCTCATACGAAACAATAAACTAATGAATAATTATAATGTATAAAACATAATGTTCCACATAAAATTTGATATATTGAAAATCATATCTGAACTATCTCTATAATCATTGTAAGGAATAATTGCAAGTGTAAGGGTGGAAGGATCACCCGAGTGATTACCGGACGACTGATTACCGGTCTATGGCACATTTCTGAGACTTAATTAATTCATCTTCCTTTTCTTTTCTCTTATGTTTCTGCCCCAGATTTGTGTTTCCCCATGATGATTCAAAGTTTCAAATCTGTATTTTTGAAAGATAAGCACCTATCAATTGGACGTTAATAAATTGCTAATACGTTTGCTAATTACTAGTTAGATGAACTAACTAATTAGAGTAATAGAGAATAAAAAGAGGACTCACCTAACTGCCGCGTCGCCGGATGTGTCGCCCATTGAGGAGAATAAAAGCTTTGCGTCATTGCGACTGTGAGCAGGCGATGTTGATACATGCCTGTTGCCGTATTGCGTCACCGATAGTTGATTTTTTGGGCTTGTTCGGATCCCCTCCCTCCGCTCCAGTTTTTTTAACTCCGAGGAACGCGTGGAGCTCGGTTTTGGCCACTCGGTTATATGCGGCTCGGTTCACCGGATCGGCCTGGGTTTCGATTCCCGTCAGGTCGTACCGAGTCAGTCTCGACAGGAGAGTGGAGCCCTAGAATTTCCTACGTGTACGTGAGTACATAAGCAGCCAGCAAGCCTGTACGTGAGTGAGGCCCAAAGCGGCCACACTGGAAATCTGGGATGTGAGCGAGGCCTAGTGGACGGGGCGCGAGCAAATTCAGCCCAATTTTGAAATACCTTCAGATTTAGACGTGCTAAGACTATTATGATATATATAGGCTAAATTTTTTTTTGGGCCCCCCAAATTTGTGGGCCCTGTGCGGGCTCACATGTTGCACATGCATGGGCCCGGGCCTGCCTATTTGTACAAACTCCACGAGCATGTGGAAGACAAAGAAGGTGGCGGCAACAGGTTGGCGGCTTTGAGCTCAATCACGGTCGACTACAAATGGCCAAAGCAATTCAGGGGTACACGGTCGAAGCTGTCGGATTACCGGCCGACACTCATATCACCTTCGAGTGTCGTTGGTGATGTTGCATTGTCTAGCCATCCTCACAAGTCACAAGTGTGTTGAACTAGCAGGGGCGGATACAGGGGGGGACCAGCAGGGCCCTGGCCCCCCCTAACACCATTGATTTACTCCTAAAAATCCTGTGAACAGTGCATAATTTAATTTTTTTGCGCTAACTGACCCCCCTTAACATCCATATTTAGGCAATCCTGCCTCCGCCACTGTGTTGAAGCATGTTGTTAGATGGGTTGTTCCTCGAGATAACACAGGAATGGTTCATAGGTCCAGCCATGAAGATGCTCGCTAATTTGTTGGAAGCTAGACTTCTGCATTCGGTAAAAATGGTGGATCTCTGAAAGACTAGCAAAGAGAAGAGTTGCCTGATTGATTTGTCTCATTGCCATGACAAAGATAGCAGTTAAAACCTCCCTGCTCGCAGTTGCTCTTTGTGAGGTTAGTTGTGTGGGTATCGTGACATCCTTACGAATGAACCATGTATGATTTTTTATACACCTTCATTTAAATAAATTGTTGTTGTTTACTCGTGTCTCGAATTATTTACAAGTGCTATGCATTCCCTTGCGACATTTGGACCTTTGACAAAATGCCCTAATAGGGCATTACATTTTGAAAGTCGAGGCCCGACTAGATCATGTATGCAAGGCATTGGAAGCAAAGTGTGTTCTTTGAGCGGCGTGTAGGGAGCTCACCTTTGGTGAGCGGAAGGTTCGTGGCTGGAAGGGGACCATATGAGGTCATAGTCAGTTGTGGCCCTGAATTTCCAGGAGACGACCACGTTGGGAGGTGATATGATGGAAATCACCGCCACGAGGAGCTCCTTGGATAGACGCTCGATAACTCAGCCAGTTGTGTCCATGAATAAATTCAGTTTTCTAAAGATAAAAGAGTGAATTCCAGTTTTTACCCCCTAGTTTTAATTTTGTGACACTAATTACCCCATTTAACAATTTCTCATCCCAACTACCCCATTTAGTAAAAGTTTTGCCAATTTTTACCCTTCATAAAAATTTAGACCATTTTGACATGTGGGTCTGGACTAACAGTTCCACGTGGCATGACACGTAAGCGGTTTTCCGGGGCGACGGCAGCGGCGGCAGCAGCAGCTTCGGGTGCCCTTGGCGGCGGTGCTGAAACAGCTAGTGGAAGCGGCAATGGCTGGTGCTAGTTTTTCACTCATAACAGAGGGCTTCTTGTTGCAGCTGCTCCTTTCGTTGCTATGTACGAGTGGTGCTTCTGGTGTTTCTGTTTACTTAGAAAAAGATTAATGGTGACTCGCTGAATGCATTGGAGCTAGCTGGTGCTAGTTTTAGGTACTTTGTTTATGCTGGATTGTAAGCACGGATGTATTCTTGTACTAATTTCTTAATGATATCAATATGTGTGGTGAACTTATAAATGAATTTGAATCAGATTATTTGACTTGGATATTGAAAAGAGTATGGAATGTAGGTCGTATGTCACTGGGTCACTTTGGACCAGCCGGGTGCGGCTTACTGAACCAGCCGGTTCGGTCGCGTAAAGAACCAGGACGACGAAAACCGCTTACGTGTGGAACTAAAGGTCCGGACCCACATGTCAAAACAGTCTAAATCTTTATGAAGGGTAAAAATTGGCAAAACTTTTACTAAATGGGGTAATTGGGATGAGAAATTGTTAAATGGGGTAATTAGTGTCACAAAATTGAAACTAGGGGGTAAAAACTGGAATTCACTCAAGATAAAATTTGAAACGAGACAAAATAAAATAAAACGGTGCATCTTTTCATTCTCCTTTCTTTTCCTATTTGTGCCTACAGAATATCTTCTGCTTTCCCAAATTCGTCCCCTGAATCGCATCGCTAGGACAAATTTTTGCCTGGTATTTGCTTACCTGCACACAAGCATAAATCGCTATGATGATGCAATGTGTTTCGTTTGGTAACATCGAGCTTATGTTTGTATTTACCTCTTCTCTCTGGTCGTGCCTACTAATGGTTAATGATATTTGTTTTTTTTTTGTCTTTGTTCATTATTATTTTTTATGATTCGGGACAAAAAAAACTTATATGTATATCTCCTGCATAAATCAGTAGAACAATATCTTGAAACAATTATATTTTTACTTTTATTGGTAATGTGCTTTCGACTATTTTAATGTTTGCAAACAAAATGAAAAAAGTGTATGTAGTGCCTCGTTGTCTACCGTAATCGCCGGACATGAGATGGGTAGGTGAAGTTCAAATCATAGAGAAAAGGAAGCACATTCAGACAGAGACTCGAGATGAGTTTGATATTCCTCCGGTTTTAGCATGTTCAATAAATAGAAATGACATGACGTTTTTATCCAAACCCCACCGGCAACCAAACACACTTAACCTAACCTAAACATGTCTCTCCATCATTATTTATACTAAATATTTTTATTTTGTATAACCCTCAGCATACGACCTTATCTGGTATATTTTGTAATACATTTAGATAAATAATGTAGCAAGATATTATGTTGCGTTCTTTCATTATACGATAATAGTATCTACCATTGCAGTATATTCTCATAAAGTTTTAATTATATGTGTAACATGATTGGCATGAATGTTTTCTCTTCTTCAAGGCACCTTCTTACAAAATATCTGAGTAAACTGAATTGCTCTTTTTTTTATTTGGAGAAACGTCTCATGTTTCCAAGCACAAAACTGGGGCACTTAATGAAATGCAGTCACCAATATTACTTCGTGGCTTGTATCGAATTCTTAAATGTCTCTATAAATACATCTAAACTCAGTGTTAACAAATATCATGATGGATGTTCTAAAAGTGTCCATCTAAGGTGTAAGTAGAAAGTACATGATCATCGATCTTAGACTAACTAGAAATTATTTCAGAAATTTTTAAAACATCTTAGAATGTCGAACATAGGAAATACTGGTCTAGTTTATAACATAATATGACCAAGAGGCCTTCTTTAAGGACAATTCTTTACTTCAGCGATCGGAGATGGCATAGTACTTTCTATATTTAAGCAAGTGTGATATAAGCTTATCTTTCATCACACGAGTGCTCTACGAAACACCACAATGTGTAATGTTACACATAATGCTTGTATGTCTTGTGCTGACCATGATTTGATCCGCCCTCACAGATATGGGTAAATAACTCTGATATAAGCTTATCTTGAGTCACATATATAAGTGCTTTGTAAAACAATACCATGTGCAATATGTACACATAAAATGTGTCTATGTCTTGTGATGACCATCACTTGCAATATGTCTACCCTCAAAGGTACGGACATTGTTTGTTTTAAAAGGAATGTGGTAGAGAAAACTTCAACAACAATTTTGTTTTTAAATATAATAACCTGAATCAATGCCCGTGTGGAGATAAATGTGGTTGGTTGAATTGTATATCCACTTTGCCAACTAAGTGAGATGGCATGCGAGAGGCATTTTGGCTCCCGAGATCATATGCTCCTGATAGAATAAAATATTAAAACATTTCAAAAAATCTAAAAACAATTGGTCAAGAACATATACATGTTTTCAAAGTATGTGTAAAGTTTCGCGATGAACTTTGTGCAAAAATAACAAAATTAGCGATTAAAAATGTTTTTGAAGTTCCATTTCGGCCACTAATTTGACATTTTTGGCACATAACAGAACCAATGCAATTTCACCAATTAACTCGGCACATCAGTCGCACTTTTGTATATGTTCGCCTCCAAAGGTTTTTAGATTATTTTGAAATGTTTTACTACTTTCTAAAAATGTGATAGGCGTTTTGGCTTCCGAGATCATATGCTCCTCGTGGATTTTTTTTACAAAGCAAAAAAATTGATTTTTTTTAAACAATTGGTGATGAACATATACATGTTTTCGTGGAAAGTTCTATGTTTAAATGACATGTGTGGTTCTTTGTGCAGAAAATAACGAAATCAGTGCTTTTTTTATAAATGTTTTTGAATTCCCATTTCGACAACTGATTTGTCCTTTTCTTTCAAAGAATAGAACCAATACCATTTCACCAATCAACTCGGCACATCAGTAGCACCCCAAAAGTTTTCGTAATTCTTTGAAATGTTTTACTACTATTTTCAAAATTCAAAATTTTCTATCATAAGCTCGGGAGCCAATGTGAATTTGTTTGTTGGATTTCTTACATTGGTCGCAAAACTTTGGGTGCAAAGATAAAATCTTTTTTTTTTGGATTTCTTACATAAAAAAAAAACGGTTCTACAATAGGAGCGTCTTCTCCTGGGGGCCCAAACAGTTCCTCCCAAACGAATAGGCACGCAACTTGCGTGCAGCAGCAGCTGACCCCGGCCCATCTATATGACCCATTGTGAATTGCTCTCAGCCTGGGCCCAACTCGCAACCCTAACCGCCTCCCGTTCTCCTTTATAACCTCCGCCTTCTCCCTCTCTTTATTGCTTCCGCCGCCGGCGGCCGTCAGCCTCGCCTCGTTCCACTTCCACTTCCACCACCATCTAGGGTTTGAGAACTGCTACTACTACGAGAGTCTCCTCCGCGCAGCAGCGAGGGCCATGGCTCTGAAGAGAGCGACAGCGAGCCGCGGCCCCGCCGCAGCGGCTTGCTGTCGCCCGCTTCAAAACCATGCCCCGAGCTCACAATCAGGTGGCGGCCACCCATCGACGCCTTCTCCGGCCGGGGACATCTAGCTGCGATAGAAATTCTCCACAGCGGGTGAAGCTCCTGCCCTGCGCTCATGCTGTTAAGACTCTGCCTTACAACCGACACAATCCTTCCCAGATTCGTTGTTTTGTCGTTGGTAATGTGTACTGTGCTGATAATATTTCTGGATGTGGACGTTATAGTGTTTGATTACTAAGTCATTCTGATTTACAATTCGTACTAGTTTGAAGTTTGGAACTGCATGGCCTACAAGGTTTTTTCCATTCAACTTTACCCTTCAGGCAATTGTACCGTGTTAAATTCCAAGTTCTTTACACTGCAGGTAGATACCAGAACTCCAGTGCAGCTAAACAATTTGCAAAATTGTTGAATACGACTTATTTATAGGCTTTAAATAAATTAATTTGGAGGGGTGACTACAACCACAATTTTAGGAAAACCTATTAGCATGACCAGCCCCTTATTAATTCCCCTTTGGTACAAGTTAAGGCTTAATATGGGTGTCGCTGCTGATGACACGGTGTTGATTTGCCCCTCTTGCCCGGTAGGATATCTTGTTCAGATAGTTTTGTGTGAGCGGATTTAGGAGAGAGTTGCTCGTATCCAGCCAGTACAAGAAGTGCATCCAAGCATCGTTAAAGATGCAGAGCATGAACGTATTCATTGGTCAGATACGGAAATGGAAAATAAAGAGACTCACATGGCTCATTCTTTGACTAAATGGTAAGCCAGTGGTATCTCAATCATATTTCCATTATACAGTTGTGGATGTTAACTATGATGTCGAGGACACTGCCTACTTACTCTTAATAATACTGAGATAAGTTGTGCATACCTTCACAATTCTGCACCAGAATCTCTGGTTCTGAACAATCATGTTGTGATGTACTGATTGATCTAAAAAGAATGTGTATTGTATTGTAGCTGTAAACTATTTTAAAATTCTGGATTAGTGTGATAATTCATCCTCTTTCTAGCCTGTTTGTATATTATTGATCTGAAATTCTGCATTAGTGTGAGGTCCGTATTGGAATGAACCACCCCACATGTGAATGGATTGTGTCACAAGCCTGCTCTGGAATTGTCAATTAGTATGTTTTCTAATAAAAAGAGCAAGTCGTGGTACTCCATAAAATTGGGACAACCTTCGTTTCGCTGCAAAAGTGTACTTGTGGGAGATTTGGTAAAAGCAGACTTAATGTGCACAGAGTTAAGTGCATGCAAGAATTAGTTTGTGGGTGCGCGGTTTTGGTCACAATTCTTTGAGTATATATGGTGACGCTCATTGATCAGTTATGCTTGCATTTTTAATAAATGTGGTTTATTTTTTTTATCAGGGGAAACCAACTAAGCTCAACAGTCGTTCAGTCGGATGTGAGTATCCTGCACTGATAAGGCTGTTGCGTAGTGAGGACAGTGGGTGGTATGTGGCCGAACATCGACCAGATCACAAGCATAGATTGCCAATGTGACTTGTGGTCAGAAACTTCACTGGCTGTACTTTGCGAAAAGATCATTGAAGACACTTTGTGGGCGACTAAACCGTGGGCAGTCTGGTGATGATATTAAAGAAGACAGTAGATGTGTTCAAAGAGCTGCAAGCAAGTGATCCTGGGTTCACCTACACTGTTGAAGTTGACGATGAAAGTAGGGTTAAGACACTGCTGTGGACAAATGGGCGTAGTATAGAGCAATACCAGTATTTAGGTGATGTGAACATTTTTGGGTTTGTTGGTGTGAACAAGCACTTCCAAAGCATAATTTTTTGAGGGCTCCAGTTAGGGATGAAACATCAGAAACTTAGAATTGGGCTTTCGCTGAATTCGTGAGGATGATGGGAGGAAAACCTCCGCGAAAAAGTTCTTACAGGTATTGAATTGTTGAAAAGTGTACTACATTAATTAGTACATCTCTTAGACATGATAAGGTGTATTTATCATCTGGCGAGCAAACAAAAGTTGTGTTTCTGAAATTGTTTGTACTAATGCAAACCAAGCAAGATCGATGGAGATCGCTACAGCAGCTGTGTTCCCTGAAACAACACATGTGGATATGGCACATCCTCAAAAAGGCCAAGGAACATCTTGGGTCGTTACATGGAGAAAATAACTATTTCAGGGCCGAATTCCACAAGCTAGTTCATCACCTTCTGATGCTGACAAGGTAAGAATTTGAGGTGGGATCTTCAGATTTGTTGCTCAAATATGGGCTGCAGAAACACCAGTACCTAACTCAGATACATGAAGTTAGGCATAAATGGGCGAAGCCTTAATTCCAGGGGAAATTCTGCGGAAATATTTCTAGTACCCAGAGAAGTGAAAGTGCAAATCATATGCTGAAAGTATATGTTCCACCAGCCTGCACAATGCACCTGTTTATTACGCAGTTCGAGAACCGAAGAAAGCTGCCGGGAGAGACGAACCTCGCTTGTAAGTATCACAGCAATGTATCTAGTAAGCCCCTTTGCCTTTTGCTTATAATAATAGAAATGTCAGCTAATGAACTTATTTATCAACAGATTGGAGTGGTGCTGAAGGTGAACAAACTCAATTGAAAGGCACGCAGTGAAAATATATACTCCATGTGGTTGAAAACAACAGAGTAGCAGTCATGTGGTTGAAATATGTACAGGTACTGAAGGTGCACCTCCATGTGGTTGAAAACAACAGAGTTGCAGTCATGTTGTGGTGTCTGCAGTTGTTAACCCTGCTGACTCAGTACCAGATGTGGTATAACTTGATTCCCTGTTACATATACATATAAGCAACTGCATAACACATTTTTTTGTCCAGTTAGATAGTTGTGTTCATCAAAGGCTTAGATCGTTCCGTGCTTTTCTATCTCTCCCGATGCACTTGCATCACCTTAACCCTGTAATTGGGGGCCTTTTCCCTCTTCTATAAGACTATAATGCAAAAGCAGCTGTTCACGGTCAAAACAAAGATAGTTGAGGATTTGTTCATCATGCACTGCCGACGGCAGACAGCTGTAATAGGCCAGGTAGTATGATCAATTGATCATGATACTATTCAAAAAGTGTAATGGCAAATATACAGACACGCGCACATATATAAGGGCAAGCTTAGATTTCTCAAGAAGAGAAGAAGAAACCCCGGAACGCAGCATCGTGGAATTAATGGACGATCGATAATGGCTAGCTATAGCATGCAGCTGTGTTGCTAAAATCTTATTGCAAGAAGTAGCCCGAGAGGAAGAAGGCGAAGCCGACGAGGAGGCTGCCGTAGATGAGCAGCGTCTTCTGCCCGCCGGTGAGCGAGTTGCCGCCGAGGCCGAACTGCTGGTTCTGCGCGAACCCGGCGATCTCCACGCTCTTGCTGTCGAAGAAGGACTGCGCGGCGCCGCACGTCGGGCAGCGCCAGTCGTCGGGGAGCTTGTCGAAGGGCAGGCCGCGGGGCACCGGGTACGACGGGTCCCCCGCCGCCTGGTCGTAGAGGTAGCCGCACGACCGGCACTCGCTCACCCCCGTGTTGAGCACCGCGAACTGCTCCTCGAACCGCCGCGGGTCCAGCTTGGGCGCATCGCCCCCGTCAAGCTCCCCCGGCAGCGGCGCCGACAGGTCGTCGTCGGCGGCTGCTGGGTCTGCAGCTTCTTGCTTGGTCGTCGTGTCCAGCAGCGGCTTGTCGTCCTTGGAGACGTCGACGGAGTGGAGCGCCACCGCCAGGTGAGGCTTCTTGTTGTGGGTGTGGATGAGCTGCATGGGCCTTCTCTGGTTCTTGGACACCAGCATGCTGCATGGGTGGACTAGCCTTGCTGTGGCCGACGCCATTGTACCTCCTCTAACCTCGTAATTCCCTGCTTCTCTCTTTGCGTCGATGTTGGTTTATTTCAAGGTTTGGGTGTTACCTTGTTGGGAGAGGAGATGGAATCCATGGCGGACCTGCTGTGTGCATAGAGGATATGCTTGTTGTTGGGTGTGTTGGTTGACGAAATGCGCTGCGTCTGGATAAGGTGTGTGTGCACCACAGCTGAACCCGTCATGGCGTCGTTGCTTGGAGACTGACGGTGTGTCATCTTGGGCAGCACAAATAGAGTTGCTACGAAATGAAATTTTAATTAATTGTTATTTTCCATTTCACTCAAAAAGAGTAGTGCCATTACTAAATCTAAAATTCCATTCAACCCGCAACTGAGTAGTAGTTTGACATTTGTACCGTGCCACCAGCCCACGGATTAATTCTACTACATCTAGGTAACCTTTCCATGGAGTGCTGAGGTTTTAATAATCAATATATACAATTTTATGCAATTTACGTACTCCCCCACGTCTGAAAGTATAGAGTTATGGTGTTTCTTGAATATGTTTTTTTAATATTGATGTCGGTTTGTGCCGACTTATTTTATATGACTAGTACAAATTGGATAGTAAGATCCTCCAATCATAGGCTGAATTGTGTGTGATGGAAAAAAGCTCAACCCATACTCACGGGTTTAATCCGTGTGTTGGACAACACATCACATAATGTTCTAATAAATAAAACATGTACTATATGTCGCACGTAGTTACATATCAGGAACTGTGTGTATTGTTTTGTCAAATCACACACAATCGTTAGAGAGCAAACTGTGTGGTAGACGCTTCATCGTTCTTGCCCCGATCGAAGTTTATATTTACCTCAATCGCAGCATCTGGTGACGCTTCATCGTTCTTGCCCCGATCGAAGTTTGTATTTACCTCGATCGCAGCATTTGGTGACGCTTCATCGTTCTTGCCCCGATCGAAGTTTGTATTTACCTCGATCGCAGCATTTGGTGTCAGTGAGTTGTGGGAAGTTGATCAAAACTCGAAATTTCCTTTACGACACATGCTCCATGAGGTAGCATCTCCCATCCCGTCGTTAGTAGCCGACCTATTGCCAGGCGGTATGACTTACCGTAGTTGCTACCGACGTCCTTTGTCGAAGATGTGTCACCCATCCCTTATTACATCAACCGATTCGCTTCCAAGACACATGAGTCTCTGATAGCAAATGTCAGGTTAAACCCAATAATGTGAGATCTATATTGGAGCTGGGCGATTTTAATAGGTATTATACTTAAACATTTTTACTTTGTATAACCTTTTTGTTTCAACATTCGGTATATGTTTGTACTACGTTTCGAAAAATAAACCATATGATAATACTAGATGTTAAGTTGTGTTCTTTCATTATACAATGAATGTATCTACTAATGCAATACATTTGCTCGAAGTTTAAATGATATTTTGGAACACGATTGACATTGGAAATTTCTTGTTCAAGACAACTTCCTACAAAAAAAATCTTGGTAAATTTAAAATCCTATAAAAAATAAAAAAAACATATCCCATGCCCCCAAGGATTAATTTGGCACTTATAGTATTAGTTCGCGTCTAGTATATAATTCTTAAAATATCTTGGTAGAGACCTCTAACCTCCGGTCTAACAAATATCTTGATAACTGATTGAATGGCATGTGATTGTCTTACATATAAGTAGAAAGTACATGATCGTAAGTCTTGTGGTCGACCATCGTACGAAATAAGCATTGTGGATGTCGGTAGTAGAGAGAAAATTCTTAAGGTCGTCCTAAGACTTTAGAAATTGCTATAGCATGTCAAAAACATTTTATTTTTTAAAAATAAATACTAGTATTGATTATAGTATAATCATGTTCATGTATCTCAAAATTGTTAATGTTCATACAAAATATGTTTTGGTTTCATAAAAAAATATTCCTCCTTCTCTTGGCGTGCCAGGTGGTATGCAACAGAATAGAAGTAAACATTGACTCCATGAAGGTGATCGGTCCAGCTGCGGCTATATAGGAAGAGTGCTCGTTCCTTTGTCGTAATTTTGCGGTGATTTTGTTTTCTTATTGCCCTAGGGAAGGGAAGCCAACATGGTAGCACACACTTGAGCTAGTCACTAGGAGGGGCTTGAACCCCTGATTTGTCCTATTGCATTACCGATGCTGTTTTGGCGGATGATGTATCTATAATTTCAAAGTGCGGTGGCTTTTCCCTTAAGGCCCGATTGGTTCGCTGGAATTTAACCAATACGGGGCGTATAATATTACGGACCCGTTCAGCTCCGTCACAAAATACGACCGGTTATACGCGCGCGGAATCCGGCGGAAATCTGTCAGACGTTCCAAGCGGGGCCCTAAAAGGAATCCTCCCTCAATTAAGAAATATTTTTTTCGCTTAAAATTGTACCCAGATGCTATTAGGCCCATCCCTAACCAACGTCCAACCAACACGGCCCGGGCCCAACTCCGAACCCTAACGACTCACGTTATCACCTCCGCCTTCCCCCTTCATAAGCTTCCGCCGCCATGAGCCTCGCCTCTCGTATCAGTTTGCTAATCCTCCTCCCCACCGCCAGCCATGGCAAAACGCAGCCAGGGCCATGCTTTTGAAGAGGGCGACTGCGAGCAGCGGCGCTGCCGTCGCCGCTTGCAGTCGCCCGCTTCAAAACCATGCCCCGAGCTGACAACCAGGCGGCGGCGCATTTGCCGGCCGTCTCCTCTGGACAATCCGGCTGTTAACTGCAAGTGTTTGCATCTATTTGCTCATGCTACCTTCGTTTGTTCCCCACCATGATCAGCTAGCGCCGTTTGGATCCAGAACCCCCACCCCCACCAGTACCACCACCACCGGCCGTCAAAGCAGCCAGGGCCATGCTTTTGAAGAGGGCGATAGCGAGCAGCGGCGCTTGCCGCGGCCGCTTGCTGTCGCCCGGTTCAAAACCATGCCTCGAGCTGACTGACAATCAGGCGGCGGCGCCTACCTATCGTGCATACGGCAGGCAGACATACGTTTGCATCTGAACTGATAGCGTTTGCACCCGTTTGCTCTTGATACCTTCGTTTGATCTGGGATAGAATACTCCGTAGTAGCTGAAGAATTACAGCCATGCAATCAAAAAAAGATTGTGGCTTGCCGACTATTCCTTCTCGTATTAATCGTTTCCTTGCATCTTGTTCTTGTGTTGCAAAAAAAAGTACCTGTGCATCTTCAAAGTTCACTGTGATGGGAACCGTGTCTTAGCCTGTAGGTGAAATACCAGTACAACATTAGCACGATACTTGCTAAGTGATTTCCCTGTTACACTAGAATGTGAAGTCCTGCCTCACTTATAGAAACAACCTTATATGTCGCTTCGCCTTGGGCAGGTTCCGGGAGAAATTATTCCATTTGGTAGAACTGAATTGCCTCAGGTGCCTGAGGGTTCTATACAGTATCTATATTTCGCTTGTGTCTTGTGTTATTTATGCAATCTATATTTCGGTTGCTTAGATGGGTCTGAGAAGTGTGGCAAACTGTTGATCACTGGCAGTGACTTGTTTTGTTCGTTTTGGTCCTGCAGGTTAGTGGCCTAGTACTTCACAGACAGAATCCAAGCTCACCTTGCCCAGGCTGCCTCAACCAAGAACTACGCTCATGATCGGCGCAGCGGACATGGTTACTTGTTGTTGTAATGTGTGATGGTGGCAGACATGCTAGTTATTATGCCTTCCGTTTTTTTAGAATCTTTCCGTGCAATGATTAGTAAAAATGCATAGCTAATGTAAAACCTTTCGGTAACGAACTAATATATTAATCGTTGCCCATAAGAGAGGGGCAAGGGTGAAACACGATCGTTGCTAGAAACTAGGCTTGGATCACATATCTTTTCTTCGTTACTGATGAGGTTTTGACCCGTTTACATGGTGTTGGTAGTAGAAACGGTGATCATTAAAATTATAGTTTTGCAATTTTGCTCCCAAGCCCGTACAATAAGTAGTAGCGTGTAATGGATCACAAAAACTACTAGTTTTATCCTAGAAATAGGCTTTTGAAAACGATCCACAGCAATTACACGGGAGAATATTTGGTGTATTATGTACCCATCAGGTCCAAGTTGATATCATAAACATGGAACCATGTGGAACCAACTTTATGTGAGGAAAATACGAATCTTAAAGCACCCTCAGCCACACTCACTGAAACACTTGATCTAAGTGTTCCTTCGTGGCATGCATGAAAGCAAGGTTCATACTG
Source organism: Poa annua (assembly GCA_026929855.1). NCBI lineage: Eukaryota > Viridiplantae > Streptophyta > Magnoliopsida > Poales > Poaceae > Poa > Poa annua. The sequence goes on from CM049436.1 coordinate 3,509,203, forward strand.
GCCTTGCATGTATCCCTCGTACCAAACAATCCCTCACTTTTTTACGGTGTACGGCCGTAGGCTGATATAAATTTGAAAACCATATACGCAATAAAAACTAGGAAAATACAATTGGTCGTCCTGCTGGGTACCCGCCTTCGCCGCAACTACGAAGCACCCGAACCTTCCGCCGTCGTCGGAATAGAAGACCAATAGCTAGTCCAGGTCTTGATGCTGAAGAAACATCTAACCAGGAGGCATTAACGAACCGGGATATCGATTATCCTTGTAAGTCATACTGAATCTAGTCCGATAACGAACATCAGTCGCAAGAGCACTCCGAGTCTCTTCAACGCCGGATCCGGGGCCAACGACACTCCTTCCTTCATTAGGCAGTCGGATCCTCCACCGTCTTCCACAGACTCGCAACATTCAACACCGCTGCACTTCAAGAGCAACCCATCAGTGACAAATTCCAAAAACATATTTGCTAAATTAGTACTACTATCTTCAAGCTTACTTTTTCATTTTTTATAAATTTATATGCTGCGAACTTCCTATGTACAGAAAAAATAATTCAAAGGGGGCTCCCCGTGTAGACACACATGCTACATAGCTCGCGGCGGCTTGTTTCTTGCTAGGCTCCTCGGATACCCGAGTGAGGTAAATGAAAACACGAGCGAATTGTACGCGTGCATTGGTCACGCAATACACAGACGCGCATGCGTGCGTCTCCTCGTCGCCGGCGGCAACAATTACGCTCCGACTGCTCGGGCGTCGGACCGGCGCCACCAATGCACGGCGACCATCACGGTGTACATATACTAACAGCCACCTCGCGATCACTTCCATCCTGCATAGCAATTCCATACCCACATTTCACTGCTGTCAGCACTCCATCATCACATCACCATGTCCGGTTCTTCTCCGTCTCCGGTGGGCATCGTCAGCGGCGAAGACAAGGCGCCGCCGCTCACCGCGTCGGCCATCGTCGCGCAGGCCGTGTCAGGGTCGCACGTCGTCAAGATCGACGGCTACTCCCGCACCAAGGGACTCGGCACCGGTAAATACATCGAATCGGAAAAATTCAGCGCCGGAGGCCATCGTTGGTGTATGCGCTACTACCCAGATGGCTACAGATCGGAAGACGCCGACTGGATATCCATTTTTCTGTGGTGCTCTGATCTAACAACTGATGAAGTCAAAGCAGAATTCAAGATAATTTTGCTGAACAATGATAGCCAGCCAGTGCCATTGTACAGCAGACGCAGCAGTGAGATACACACCTTCTCCAGCAAAGAACCACCGTGGGGCTTCGCTCAGTTCATCAAAAGGAAGGACTTGGAGGAATCCCCGTACCTGAGGGATGATGCTTTCAGCATCAGGATCGACGTCAGTGTGGTACAGAAGATCTTCACCGAGCCAGTCGTCCTGCCGTCGGTCGTGGTGCCACCGTCGGACATGCACCGGCACCTCGGGCAGCTGCTCCTGGCCGGCGAGGCTTCAGACATCACTTTCGAGGTCGGCGACGAGACGTTCGCCGCGCACAGGTGCGTGCTCGCCGCTCGGTCGTCGGTCTTCAAGGCGGAGCTCCTCGGTGCCATGAAGGAGAAGACGGCGACCCGCGTGGAGATCGAGGACATGGAACCCGGAGTGTTCAGGGCCTTGCTGCACTTCATCTACACCGACTCGCTGCCCGTGATGGACGAGGGTGACGGCGTTGCGGCGGCGGCGATGGCGCAGCATCTGCTTGTCGCGGCGGACAGGTATAACATGGAGAGGCTGAAGCTCATCTGCGAGGGGAAGCTCTGCGATCACGTCTGCGGAGCCACGGTCGCGACGACGCTGGCGCTTGCTGAGCAGCATGGCTGTGGTGCTCTCAAGAAGAAGTGCTTCAAGTTCCTCACGTCCCCGGGTAACCTGAAGACGGTCATGGCGTCCGATGGGTTGGAGCACCTCCGGAGCAGTTGCCCGTCTGTACTTGAGGAGCTGGTCGCCATGCTTGCTCCTTGATCCTAGCTATGATGTTTAAACCAACGTGATCTCTCAATATATTTGTCTCTAAGTTATTCTGGTATTTCTATTTTCATTATTGACGACATATCCTGGTTTGTCGCTGCATATATTTGTGCCCTGTCGTGTTTTCTATGCTCAATTATTTTTATAACATGGGTTAAAATAATCAAAACTATGACAAGCACGCTTTTGTTTAACTTGAAAAAATAAATCCCAACCAAGCCAACCCATTTATATTAAAGATAACGGAAACGCTTAGTTGACTACAAGAAAACATGGGCTAAAAAGAAATAGGGAGATATTGAGCGGCGCACTAGGTGGCGGACCCAGAATTCAATCACACCCCGGGCCAACTTCATATTACGTGGTGTGTTAGTGTAAATCACAGGCTAAATCAACAATTTTTTGCTAATGTATAGGTGAAAAAAGTTTCTACACCCAGGGCCATGGCCCGGGCTGCCCGGAGTGTAGATCCGCCCCTGGTAGGAAACCCGATGCGGATGCTCAATCTCAAACACACCTACGCGGTGAAAACCTCTTTCCATACCGCCCAGGGGCGATTTTACCATACCTCCGCCCAGGGCACGTGCCCGGGGTTCCTGGCGGCGTCTCAAAGAGCTCCGGCCATTAAGGGTGGGCGTTCGGTCTTTTCGGTTAGTTCGGTTCGGTCTTTTTGGTCTTTAACAATTTCGGTCATCTAGAAATGATACCCATAATAAATTCGGTCTTTCCGGTTTTCTGTTATTCGGTCTTCGGTCTATTCGGTTCGGTCTTCGGTCATGACCAAATAGACCGAAATCTAGTGCGCAAGAAGAGGAATCGGCGCCTGGTAATGGGAGAGTGGGAAGCGATCGACTAGTCTCTCGCGCACGGGAGAATCTACATTACACGGGGCTAGGATACTCAGTTGTTGGGCATAGAGACTATATGGTATGCTTGGTTCCGTAGTTGGGACTATAGAATATATGTAATAAACTAGGCTGACACACAAATTTGGTTGCTTTCGTACGTAATTCTCTCAAAATAAAATAAAATCGGTCTTTCGGTCTATTCGGGTTATGTATAAGTGATGACCGAATTTCTGATATAATTTCGGTCTTTTCTAATTTGCTACCCAAATTTCTAACGGTCTTTTTGGTCTCGGTCTTTTCGGTTTCGGTCTCGGTCTTTTCGGTTTCGGTTTTTATGCCCACCCTGACCGGCCATGGCCTACGGTGGTATGGTGATCTTCAACTGAAGAAGATGAGCTCTATTTGCGATTTGGGCTGTTTTAACTTCCTGGGCCTTGCGTTTGTCCTCTCTCAGGCTGTTTTTTTACTGGGCCACACCCTTCCATCTCCCCTCACTGATGGGCTTGGGCCATGTGCCCAGGCTTTGAATATGGGCTAGCTCCGCCACTGATACCGCCTAAATCAAAACTAGTGGGAGAACAATTAATGTATACAACAAACTTCAACCATACAATCCAGGGACCAAAAGCAACAAGAGATTCAAAAAGGCAACAACTATCCGCTGAGATCAACCGTGAGGGCCAATACAACATTAATTTTCATCAACAACACCACGAAGATCAAATCAGCAAGCGGGCAGGAGGCGATCATGTAAAACTCTAAACATATATCTCTTTCCTCCACGAGAGATGTACGAGTTAGTTGTTTTTCTACATTCATCTTCACTCTACCCGATCATCAAAAATTCGTGAAGAAGTCCATAGAATTCGCTTATCCGGTGTTGTACATGCTAGCAGCCAAATTACTTCTGGTATTCTGGTAAGTCATGGGATCCAATTAAACCATGTTTTTTGTTGGACGGAGGAGTAGAAAAACTGCATGGCATAGAGGCTACTCTCGATCGCGTTGGGCTTGACATCTTGGACTAAGTACGGCCCCTTGCTTGCAGAAGCTGAGCCCGGCCCATCTCTGTGACAGGCCGACGAACACGGCCTGGGCCCAACTCACCGCTCCCGTTCGCCCTACCTCCTCCGCCTTCTCCTCCTTTTAAGGGCGCTTCCGCCGCCATCATCAGCTAGCGCCGTCTAGATCCAGAATCGCCACCCCCACCAGCACCACCACCACCGGCCGGCAACGCAGCCAGGGCCATGCTTTTGAAGAGGGCGATAGCGAGCAGCGGCGCTTGCCGTGGCCACTTGCTATCGCTCGCTTCAAAACCATGCCTCGAGCTGACAGTCAGGTGGCGGCGGTCGTATCCTCAGGACATCCGTATGCATCTTAACTGAAAGGTTTTCATCCGTTTGCTCTGATGTTTTGGGGAAGATTCAAATGCAGATTCATCCACAGGAGGTGAAGCTCCTGGCTTTGCGGTTACAGGCCATGCGAATAAGGCTGTACCTCGCCGACGTGTTCCTTCTCGGATCCATTGTTTGCTTGCGGCTTCCTTTTTTTTATTTCTTTCTTGTGTTGCCAAAATTATCTATGTGCTAATCAGTTAGATCTACTGTAGTTTTATATGCTGTTGCCCAAGAAAAATTGATTGTCTGCATCCTTATGAAATATTATTATGCCACACTAGCAGTAGCAACATGCTTATATTCTTGTATACCAACGGTTCTTTATTAAGCTAACACATGCTTGCATGTACCCGCTCTATTTATTTTAAGTTTCTTAGCCTGTAGGTAAAATATTAGTAAAACATTAGCAAGACATCCGCAGGATCCTTGCTGAATGAATTCCGTGTTACAATATAGTGAAAAGTCCTGAGTCACTTGAGAGAAAAATGTTGGTTTTTGTGCGGAAAGCTATTTCATTTGTTAGAACTGCAAGGTTCCTGACACTAAAATCTAATTATGGTCTCGCTTCGTGTGAAATATTCTTCAGATTCTCATTCCTTTCATAACTAAACTAATAATAAAGTATACTTGAGTAAATCAGGGACATGGCTAATATCATAGTTCGTTTGTTGTTTGTAGCCTGTTCAGTGTTGATAATATTTCTGGGTATGGACGGCATGGTGTTTGAATATTATGAGGTACCATTTGTACCAGTGGGAGGTTTTGAACTGTGTGGCCTACAATTACAACGTTTTTTTTTTCATGCAACATTACCCTTCAGGAGATTACACCATGTTAAATTTCAAGTCTTGTACATTGCAGTTAAGATACCAATACTCTAGTACAGCTAAACTACTTGACAAATTGTTCAATGCAACTTATAGGCTTTGAAATAATTGACTTGAAGGGTGACGACAACCACAAGTTTAGGAAAAGGAGACAAGTATTTTCATGAACCAGTGTAGCTGGTGAAAGATAGTATTCTACGGTTGCTTGTATAGAAGTGAGGTGGTAAAGAGATAAAAGGGCAGAGGGAAGGTGAAAAAAGGGTGATATAATAATCAACTGGAAAAATTATGTGACTGAAAAATGCTTCTTTCTGTAATGATACTTGCAGCTTTATTCTATTCCCTTGCTCCTTGTGCTCCAATAGACTGATAATATGTACTACATCATATTGTACTTGATTGGTTTTATGCGGTACAAACTTGTCTAGCACACCAGGGTAGGAGCATGGAGCATGGATCATGGTTGATCTCTGCTCCACTCCTATCTTCTCCAGCTACAGCACTGGTGGCAGCGATGATGGTTCTTCTGTTAACTTGTCCAATCGTGGCGACAGAGATGATGGCACTGATACCAGGGTACGATCATCGTGCCTGTCCGCTGAGCAGGTGGTGAGCTTCGATGATGGTGATCAGGAGGGACATCTAGGGCATGTCTATGATATGTGGCAAGACTGCCTCCAATCAGGCAAGCCCTCATCATGGACCATATGTTTCCACCGAATGATCAGATCGTATATAAAAAGTCTCAGGAGAGGTCTGCTGAGATTCTACAAGTCCCAGTCATTCGTATCGCTGGGCTGCATCAAGGCGGTGGAGGATCTGCCATAGCCCGGCAGAGGAAGAAGAGGAAAGAGCCTTATGGTTGCAGCTACAAGCCTACATGTCGTCATCAGGAAGACAGGAAGGCCTCCTTCAAGACCAAAATCTCCAAGTCTCCAACTGGTGTCAGCTTCTGATGGCGTGTTCGAAAGAGAAGCCATTTGAGAATGAGAAGCTGTCTTCTCTAAATTTCTAATTGTATTTATGTAGTTGCAAAATAATCATCTTCTTTTACTAGCTGTTTGCCTAGCTGAGCATTGTTGCTCTCTGTAAGCCAACTGATTTTGAAAAATAAACCTAATCTATAGAGTATGTATATGTTGTCCCTCCCTGCAGTTCACTTGTATATGTATATTTTATTGCCCTATATACGTTCCTGTTCATCTACTAATAGCGCAGGCTGGCTCAGTGAGCCTGCCATATTGCTCTGTCCAGTGGTGATTTAAGCACCTTGTTTTCAACTAGAGAGATAGCATTTGCTTATACATGGACAATGTGCAATTTCCACAGTTTGGCATTCATGCCCATCTGGTTTCATCCTCAACAAAGAACTAGGCTGATCATCGCCACACTGGATATGGTAACTTGTAAAGTGTAATAGTTACAGACATCCTAGTTATTAATGTAGAATCTTGTGACAGCTATAGTTGTCAGCCTCATTATTTTGGGAGCACTTGTTCTCAGTTCTCAAATGCCAAGAATAGTTGTTTGAAAGACTGAAGTTTCCGGATCTACTTGAGATGTTTCTTGAACCAGACTCCGATGTTGAGGAAGCTCTCAAAATCTGATTGGGGTCTGCAGACCAAAAACAAAGAACAAGGTTAAATGGTGATACAAATCCAACAGTTAGAGGCAGATGAACGGAATCTGTTTATTCTGTGACTTACATGCTGATTTCATGCGAGTCCTCTGGAAACATCATGATTTTGATCTCGCCTCCTCTCTCTCTCAACGCTCTTGCGTACTGAAATGACCAGACACAGGGAACGTATATAAACAAAGCAGAGTTTCAGAGTTGCTTGCAAATCTGTGCATTTGAAGCTTTTAAAAAATATTTTGTATAGCTACCTGTAGGCCATTTGAAACGGGTACCCGAAGATCTGCTCCTCCAAGAAGCATGAGCAAGGGCGTTTCCACCTGCAGAATCGATATTGTTAGGATACTAACCTGAGATCTTTTGTTGTAAGTTATTACTATTTCATTACTCCAGTCCATCGACCGGATGATCTAAGACATGAAGGGCGCACTTTTGAAATATGGGCAATTGGTGATTTCTGGTACAAGAGACTAAGATGATCAAGGGAAGGGGATTCCGAGGCAAGGTGTTTGGCTTCAGTTCCACATGCAATTGCGTAGCACCAGTCCGGGATGTCAGTTGTGCCAACCATCAGTGAAAGGTTACAGACGGGGTTTCGAGCCGCCGCAACAGCAAATCTATCAGGAGCCTGGGGAAGTGAGGCCAAATTACAAGTCATACCAAGAACAAGAAATAAAATCGAGTAAGTAGTAAGGTTCGAAGACTGTAGGATGCTGACCTGACCGATTAAATGGGCCGTCAAGAATCCACCGTGTGAAATCCCAACAACCGCTACTTTAGATGCATTGACCAGTCCTTCCTTGATTACATAGTCTAGCGCCGTAAGGCAGTCTTGGACATCTTGAGATCCAACTTTTCCAGGAAGTGACTGTAAAGCCTCCTCTCCGAATCCCGGTGTACCTCTTTTCATATTACAAGTAAGATGACACATTGGCATTCATCGTTTATCAGAAGGAAAGAAAGAGAATGTTTCGAGAAACTACCTGTAGTTTACAATAAGCAGGTTAAATCCAAGTGAAGCCAGAAATGCTGACGATTTCGAGTAGCTCGATACGGATGTTGAATGTGGTCCACCATGAAGGATTAAAACAGTTGGTTTCTGCCAACTATCCTCGCCCGACACAAAGATAGCCTCAAATGGACGCTCACCGCCTGAGTACAGAAAACGTATCACATAGTGAAAGATGACAAGGTAACCTAAGCAAAATAGATCTGAATAATTGTTTCCATGACTATACCGCCAGAGAGTTCATCAGAGGGGTTAGTAACCGGGATTTTGAGTATACTGAACTTGTGATGCGATAACAAAGCCTTCACCTGTAGTACGTGAAAATGGTAATGCGTGTTTGAGTAAATTGGGCAAAGAAAATATGTACTCAAAGTATTGCAGCTGCCAGCAAGGAACCTTATTCCTGTCTGCCATGAGCGGACTCGTAACTTCCTCCCAAACCCATCCGTGTGTTTGATGATCCTCTGTTGACGCTTTACGACCATACCTAATCTGGGGAGGGTCGATGGGACTACTTGACACTAATACAACCAGAAGAGAAATAAATATTGTTCATACTCAGATAGAAATATTATATGCATAAACATACTGCCTAATTGCACGTAGAATTACCAGAGAGGACGTCGTTTCCATTTATTGCAAGGGCGCTCCACGAGTCATCTGAGTCTTCTGGACTAATTCTTGTTACTTCCCCACTGTGAAAAGAAGTAAAAGAGCATATATATATGAACGTGACCATTTTAGCTCCAGCAAACTTTACTTACCTTAAAACATCTACTGATAATATCACTTGAGTGCTTCTCCAAGCAGATGTTAATATCATCGTACAATGATTTGAAAGCCAAGGATTTGATAGCATGTATGAGCAGTATAGACCCGGAAAACAGCCATCTTCAGGGCACATTACAAGAGGAACCTGACATAAATTTAAATTTTGAATATGCAGCTGTGCACAGGACGTAGCAAAGTACCAAACCAACCAATGACTCAAGGTAAGAAGATTGTGTGGTCATACCACATCGAGAGGTTCATCTGTTTTCCAATCAAAAGGCCAGTTGATTTTATGCAGCGAATCTGTGGCATTATGCGCTCCGCTATCTACTGCACATTTTGAAGATAGAAACACCAGGAGTTTCCCATCTTTGCTGTCGACAACAACTTGAGCCAGTGAAGAGTAATTTGAGTTTGAAATCCTTGAAGAAGGTGGAAGAGTAAGCATACCTGAACCGTGGAAAGAAAGCACTGCTTATGGTTGGGGTTAAGCTGGTTGCTACCGAAGCAAAGTCTGATTTACCATCACTGGAGAAACGGCAGGGTTACATCACATTCCGTCGGAACAAAGTAGCAGTATGTTGATACTCTAGAAACTCTGAATTATAGTTACGGCATGAGCTCACCTGTCATCTGCATTTAGTTCTTCGAATGGGGAATGAATTGCATAGAGAGAACATGGCCTGTTAGAGCAGTACTTGATGCCAAGTTTTCTAGCAGTTTTCTGAAACCCATTGTGCTCTAACCATCCCACGAAAACCAAACTCTTCTGACGGCCACTTGAAGATGGTGGAGCCCAAACAACTTGACCAACACTAAGTGGTTTTGCAATGCCTCTAGCAGCCCGTACTTCTCCACTGCAGGCACCAAAGTGCATCAACACATGTTTGGTTTAGTGAGTCATACTACCAGACTAAGGATCGGTAATTGAAAAACGCTCACTAGAAGAGACCTAGCAATCTCAAGAACAAACAGTGAGGGTCTCCCCTTTTTGGAGTAAGTTTCACCCCAGTTCTCTTCCCATTCCCCCTGTCCTCTCCAGCTGTTGCAGTCTTTCTCAGAAGGGCCTTCCTTCCTATATCCGGCATCATCAAACGCTGGATTTGGTCGAGGCGACTCTTCAGCGATGTATGCTATGAAGGTCTCTTCTTGGTTCCACGAAATCCCTTGGAACCTATACCAGCAGAAATAATGTCACACTGTACAGATCGATAGGGTGAAGAGGCTGGAAAGTGCAGCTATTATGGTGAACATTTACCATTCATCCGTAAAAAGTGAACCATGTATAGATTGATCTACATGTATCTCTTTCTCCACATGTGATTGATCAACAATCTCAAGTTTTGTAGAGGAACCTTTCTCTCCGTTCCTCACCACAAGAAGTTTCGATCCGGAGGGGGATGGAATGACAGTCGACACTCCAGTCATTTCAATAGGGAAAGGAGACCATTGCCACTCTAGAGGGTTAGTTCCATGTCCCATAATATGAGAATACAAAATGTATTTCCTCGTGTTGTTTGCCTGTAGGTTCGCTTGACTGACGGAAAACATTGCTGTGGAGCTGTCTCCTGCAATCATGAACCAAGGATCACTTTTGACCATCTTGATATAGTTTCTGAGAAAATCAAAATGACGATTCCTGAAGCTATGCATGAAAATCTGGGAGCCTTACCATTGCTGCTTTTGAAAACCCAGGCAGCATCAATACTTGGGACACGTGTGAATTCTTGCAACAACCTGGATTGCGAAGCATACTCTTCTGCCATCATTGCATCCATACCCAATGGATTTTCTTTCTTCAATGATGGCTCAGAAACTTGCATGCCTGAAAGAAGGGAGATGGCCTACTTGGCTGGGCTGAATCTGCAATTTTTCACAAAGACGAATATGTTCAGCTTCCCTCATTTATTTTCTCGTCGGATCCACTGAAGAGACGAAACAAGAGAACTCTAACTTGAACATCAAGATGTGACTATGGATGCAAGTTGAAGTGTCTAGAGCACAACCCTGGATCGGTATCACCTCAACTCCTGTGTGATGCCAATTGCAGTGATCTCATGTATAACTTGGATGCATTAAGATCCATATATATGCCTTTGAGAAAGATACAGAAAATTATAATACTTACATAGCAGTTTTTCTGCTTTTGCAGTGGGGTAGCAATGGCTGGTCCAAGACTCTCAGTCTCAGTGAGCTTTAAAATCCGATCAGCGCCTCGAAAGATCCTAGACTCTCACGTTACATACCATCAGCAACAACCTAGCTGCAAAAATTTAATCAGAAGGAATCAAATTATCATATTTTTTTTGATTTTGAATCAAATTATCATTTGTCTCAGCTTGTCACCAAAGTCTTCACAAGTATTAGAAAAATAGCAACGGGAATCTTTTTGGTATTAACGATCATACATGTCACGAAGAGAATATTTTTGGTACTCGCTCGGCTTGTGAGTTGGGAGTAGGGATTAATCGGCTTATTGGCCTATAAACTGAATTAAGCATTAATCGAATAATCGATAGATTATGTGGGGACGTACCGACATCTAGCTAGTTTTTAATGTATTATTATCACTGAATCCAATGCTCCCAGTCCCAGCTACGCAATAAGCAACAAGAGGGGGCGAGGAGCAGCAACAGCAGGCAGCGGAGCAGGCGAGCAGCAAGCAACAGCGACATAGCAGTGGCAGAGCTCTGCAGCCAGCAACAACAGCAAAATTAAATCGGAGGAGGAAGGAATGGCCAAACCGTGCTGCCTGCCGGGGAAGTCATGCGGGACAGCGGTGGCCCTGGTTGCAGCGACGTCCAGATGGTGGCTCGGGCGGCGGACGGCACAGGCGGCGCAGCCGGGTAGGAGGGATGATTGGAGAAGAGAGCGGAGGGCTGGCGGCGGGACCTGCACGGCGGAGGCGCGCGCTAGTCGGAGGGACGGGCAGGCGGCGAGGTCCTGGCCGGCGGCTCGACGGGATCAGTGAGAAATTGGCGGGGCCTGACAGCCTGCTCCCTGTTTTTTATGCGCACTTGTGGAAGGAAGCAGCGCTCAGTTTCATGCTTTCTCTGCTCGAAAACGTCCAAACAACCTTTGCTTTATAAATAAAGCCACGAGGCTAAAATCGATACAAAATAATAAAAACTCCTTCTACACAATAGAGTAAAGATAGAAATAAAAAAATATTAGTGGTGATTTCACGCTGCCTCGAGAAACCATCGGAGATCGTTGCGCCCGCGCCAAACAAGCCATTGGGGTCCTCTCGCCGCGGGCCGTGGAGCGTCGATCCTGCCAGCGGAAAGCAGAAGTCGGAGGCATGACAACTAAGTCACGTGCAAAATATAGACGACCGTTGATACGATGAATGCAGACGACCGTTGATGCGATGAATGCAGTACTTTCGCAAGTCCAGTATGCAGTATTTCCAACACCCCCACTTAGCTCATCCATTTTTACAACTGAGTTCCTTTTAGTGTTTCCAGTGTTGCAGGCAATTTTTAAATTGTAACGAAATCACATGACATTTGTTGAGAAAGAGCAATTGAGATGTTGTAAAAAATTCTAGGCGTTCGTGACAAGTTTGTGTATTTCCTCGATGTTTTTATGTTACATAGAGGCTTCTAAATTATAACATATTCATATGCCGTTTTTTGAGAGTTCACGCGTCAGATGTCTTCCATGTTTGTTACAAGTTTGTTTTTCTCGGGTTTCTAATGATATAAATGTACTTTAAAAATGTTGCAACACATGTTGATTTTTTTTTGTTGTAAACGAGTTAAAGATTTTGTTGAAATAGGTGGTAATTTCCAAAAATTGAGGAAGTACAATGCAAACCATGTTGTTTCATTATGGTCGTTGGATGGCGGTCGAGCGGCTATGTATAGGATCATTTTTGGACGCGTGTAGGTCAACCTACGCCAAGCATTGGCCATAAATATGTATTAACTTAACAATCACAATACATAACTGCAAAGCTTGGGAAAGAGCTAACCTTGATAAAATGTACAAATGAGATTCTAGATGACCATTAGTTTCACAAAAGGTACTGAAGACTACATTCAAAGCCAAACATCGATCAATGGTTGAACTTGTTGCAATTGCTACTTTTGTACTCCATACCGGTTGATACCCCGTAGGTGATCCTACGAGTGGTCTAATTGGCGTGTGCACTTGATTTTTTTCTTCCAAAATGGAGGATACCCCCAGCCTCTGCATCGAAATGCGAGTAGCAAATTCTAGAGCAAACAAAGGATTTGTTTCTTGAATAATTGGCATTGCTCTCTTGTAGTTTATGTCATGGTTAGATATGTATTTCATGTTCTTTGATTCAACGATTAGATGGCATCAACATGTGTACATAATTTCTTGTATTGGTATAACACCACCGGTATCATGTACTTGTCACATACTTGGTAGAATATTGTTGCTTGTAATATATATGTGGGATGCATAAATAAGACTCTTTTACAATAGAACCTGGAAAGTAGGAGTGATTTCGAGCCTTCCCCTACCCGCCCCTTCACAGGCTCAAATCCAAATCCATTTATGCATTCACCATATTTTTCTTTAAAATTTGTGCATTCGCCATTTGATTTGATAAAAACATTAGGTAGGAAACTATAAATGTCCAATCTTTCTAAATAAACAACATATAATTCTTTTTTTGAAACAGAAACAACATAGAATACACGGTTGAAGCATGATCATATGTAAATTTTCGATGATTTTCTATCTCTCTGCATCATTGATTTTCGGTGAATTTTCCAGTAGAGTAAAATCATTAAGATAGAAAAGCCAGAGCTATAGACGACACCGTTTTGAAGCTCTCTCGGTTTAAGTTTTAGTACTCCTTATGTTTTTATAATGTATTCACTTTATATTGTAGTTTTTGAATTTTTTTTCCGTATATGTTGACAAACTTTACGAAGAGTCATAGTGTCTCACACTGTTACTCGTAGTGCTCCGTCTCACGCTGTTACTCGTGCATGTTTTGTTGTTATGGTCGCGTGTACTCGAGTTAATTGATTGAGAAAATAAGATCAATTATCTAGAGTAAGCTGGAGCCTAAACAGTTGGGACAATTAAAATGATATCACATTTTTTTTTGATAAAGAGGGTCTCACCCCGATTTCCATTAATAGAAACCATTTTTGATGCTACAAGACCACCACAACGCACCGCCTCCAGTAGTACTAAAACGAAAGGGAGAAAAAAAAAACAACCTGCCTTTTTTCCCAGAAGGGAAGAAAAAGGCCGCCACCAAACAGGGAACATGGTTTTTGAGGTAAAAAAAAACTACTATATGAGACAAAACATCAGCCTCCCAGCCTTGGCCTCCAAGTCGCCCATCCTCTCGCACTCCTGAAGGCTTCATCCGCGACCCGCACCAGTAGCTTTGCGCCCATTTGCAGTTCCGTTCTTGCGTCCTCCGACACCTGCATTTTAGCCCACCAGTCAATCCAATATCCAATTCTATGAATGATTTCCACTGGCTCCGACGGCCACTTTTTTTCGAAACAAGCAAGGTTCCTAGTTTTCCACAACCCCCAAAAAACAGCTGCTACCCCCACGGAAATTTTCCCTCTCAGACCCTGCGAGTGACTATCCAGCCACTCCACCAGACATTGTTGTACATCCGTAAACTGACTGTTCATATCCGTAGCAACACTCACCACATTCCAAACATATCTAGCGATCGGACACCTAAGAAAGAGATGGTCTATGCTTTCATCTTGTCCACAGAACAGACAGTTTTTAGCACACACCCCTCCCCTTCTTAAAAGGACGTCTCTCGTAAGAATGCTTTTTTTCAGAATGAGCCAAATGAAAGTTTTAATCCTCAGCGGGATTTTAACTTTCCACCAAAACTTGTAAGGTACACTCTCCATTGATTGCATAGCTGTATAAAACGACTTAACTGTAAATTGCTTCGAGGCCGTGAGTAACCAAACCAACCTGTCATCACCTCCACCTAATGACACATTAGCACATAAGGACAGGAGTTTGCACTCCACTGGACAGGCCCAACCTCTCAGTTAGACCTCAGTCAGTCAATGAGTTGGTCGGCGTGTTGGGAACAAGAAGAAGGACAACATGACTGGGCAAGGGCCCCACGGGAAGCGACTGGCACTTCACTCATGCACGCACACGCCTCGCGGACACACCACCTCCTGTTGTGAGAGTCTTTCTGCCAGCTGACCAACATGTGGGGCGGTCGAGCATGCGGATCCATGCGTTGGGGTTTGGACAAAGCTAGACTAGGTGTGTGGGCCAATGAGTAGAGTGGATAGAGTACATGCATGCGAGGTGTCCCAATATTGGAAAATCAAACGCTGTTGGATGGGCAAAATACCCGGCGAAGGCTACGCTGAGTCCTACATTATACTCGGCACAATATACCTCGGTCAATTTTCTTTACCGAGTGTTTTTTGTCAAGATATTCGGCAAATACTCCGCCGAGTGTCTATTCGGTGTACCTGGTGCTCGACGCAGTTTTGTACAAGGTTATGATATCCTCATGTTGTCACGTTGATGTGTGCAGCATATAAGAATTGAGCTAGGAGTCAAATATGTGTCGTGCCAATTTATCAATTCACATGCATGCATGGAGCGGGGAATTACATTGATCAATCTAATCGAGCATGCATGGAGCTGAACATCAATTGATTATGTTTCATCATGGTCATTAACCAGACCAGGCAGCTAGACAAGCGCCGTACATGACCTGGTGCTAGACGTACCATAAATGCGGTCAAACACTTAACATGCACGCGCATGCGTGCTAAGATATTTCTGCTAATGGATTTCCGTTAACCGAATCCATGATAGGCATCCTGAGAGAGGGAGTCCGAACCATGAGCGTTCCAGCCGACCGGCCGACGAGAATTTCACGTCACCAATGTATCAAATCTGACACTTGCACGGCCGGAAGTTGCCATCCTTTCACACCATGTGTTTATAAAAAACACACACTCAGAGGCCAGGAGGAGGGGACAAGTTTCAGGAAGAGAAAGTCGCAGAGCTCTTACACCACGTTGTCCACTGATCCATCTCAGTTAGTCTCATACATACACCAATCCCTACGTCTAGAATTTATCCATCCAATCTTCATATGTTTGAGAATGTTTTGTGACTCATTTGCCGAGTGTCTCATTTTTGCCGAGTGTTTTTTTTAGGTTGGACTAGGCAAAGTGTGTGTTCGCCGAGTGGTGTCCTTTTTGCCGAGTATTTTGCGTGGATACCCGGCATATCGATGTTTTGCCGAGTGCCTCGAGATTTTGCACATGGCAAAACCCGCGACTTCCGGCAAAGCCGTGAATTCTAGTAGTGTCTGTTGCCCGCTGATGTAATCTTCGACCACCTTTATCTATTTACCATACTGCCCCTCAACAACCTCTTCCGCCTCCAGCCCTTTATAACCCTATTCACTCAAAGCTCGATTGATTATCGAGGAAGTTCGAAGATTGAGATTCATAGGATTTAATACATGATCATAAACTTTTAATCATAAACCTTTTTATACTAAACTTTCTTATTTCCATATGAACTTGTTTTTCTTTTATCTTATACATTAAATTCTATTTTGTGTAACAAAATTTCCACTCCCACCGTCTACCTTGCAAATAAGCTTTTAGAATATTTTGGAATAAATAAGATATTTTGTTGTTTTCTCTTGTAGACACTACACCTGAAAAATGCCGCCAAATAAAGTTCTCCTTGGTCGGAGAAAATCAACAAGAAATAATTGCATGTATCTACATGTATTAATCTGGTTGCACTATGAGGAAATGAAGTTATATTCACATGTTCCCTTCTATTTTAATGTTCTTTTCAATATCTTGATATAAGCTCTACAATCTAACAAGTATCTTGACACAGATTCACAAGTGCACTATCGCCTATGTAGGCCTAAGTGTAAGTAGAGAATTCTAGAGTACATACGGCGTGTCGTCCTCAAATCGCTGGCATTGCTCGTTCATAGGTGATTTATTGGGAAAGTCTTTCTTCTTTCCTAGGTTGAACAACGGACAAAGTACTAATTTTTCTCATGATATATGAAAACCGAGGAATGCCATCGATTGTTCAACCTAGGAGAGAAGAAATACTTTCTTCTCCGTGAATATTACTGTTTAAAAAAATTCCGTTCAAGACTAAATCCTAACGCAGATTTTTCTTAGGAGTTTTCTACTCATTTCGTAGAACTAAACCCTAACACAGAATTTTCTTCTTCGCGAATTTTACTGCCTACAAAGTCTTCTCAAGACCTCTTGGAAAAAAATATTAGTTTTCTCATTACGCAATCAAATAAACTTTGGCATATACTTCTTCTGTAAATATTTATATAAGACGTTCAGCCAGCCTTACATGTGCATGTCCAACGTCTTACAACATGTTACGGAGGGAGTAAATTCTACGTATCAAAGTTTCAATTTTTTTTTAGTTCCGCCGCGCCATTGTTCCTCGGTGAGATCAGTTATTCCTCGGGCTTTTGCTCGCGAGTTACGATTTACGAACGATACAAAATCAGCCACTACTAGTCAGTGGCAGTGAGTGTAAATTGTTTGGAACTACAGCCCAAAGGCGTCATTTCGGTTCCGTCAAACGGCAGTCAAAGTACTACACACACTCCCGAGCTAGCTTTAGCTTTAACTGCGCACCCCCATCACTCTCCCATCCTCTCGCACTCCCACGCCGCCGCCGCCGCCGCCGCCACCGCCGCCGCAGATCTCCCGCCTCCGGCGCCCCGACGCCATGGAATACGAGCGCATCGAGAAGCCATCGTTCCCCACTCAGGCAAGCGCCGCGCCCCGCCCTCATTCCGCCGCGCCATTGTTCCTCCTCTTTCTTTGCTTCTTGGTCAGTCCGGCGGAGTGACGCGTGTTGCTTCTGTTCTGTTCGCCAGGGCGGAGGGTTCTCGCCGAAGCGGCTGCGCGCGATGCTGCTGGGTGTGGAGAGGCGGCGCAAGGACGCCGGCGCCGGGGACGACGACGGCGGCGGGGAGCAGGAGGAGGAGTACGGCGCGGTGCCCATGGCCTCCGTCAGATCCGACGCCGCCGACTCGGACGCGCGCGGTGAGCATTTCCCCCGTGTCATTCCTGCCTGTGGACGGCCGCATTGCTCGATTTTTGATCATTTTCTCTGTCAATTTTGGGTTCAGTTTACTGTTCCAGCCTGTCTGTCTTTCACCTGCGTGAATGATTGTTTATGTATTTAGTACACATGATCTAACCCTGGTTGCTGAGCCTGAGATTCGTGGTTTAAGTAGTTGCTTAACAAAAAATAAATTGAGCTTCCATTCACGAAAAAACATAATTCTCAACTTCTGAAAGGGGAAAATGCTGCTTTCCATACATGAGCAACAGAACAAGTTGCATCATAGGCCGGTTAAGCTGAATAAAAATCTAGATACAAAATGGTTACCTGAAAGTTGTATTCATTTCCTCTTTGATCTCACTTTCAGAGTGTGAAACTGTGGCATTTGTTTTGATGCAGGAGGAGGTAGCATGGGCGAAGAATACAACAAGGACGTGGACATGGTAAGCACCATGTCAGGTTCATCGTCCTCAGTAGATACCGTGAGTGGGCACCGGTTGCGGGACGTCCACTCCGCCGGCTCAAGGTTAAGGGTGCCCGAGGAGGACTCGTGCGACTCCGAGAGTGTGGCCTCCAACTTCGAGTTCCACAAGGAGCGGGGAGGCTCTGCCCGGTCAGCGCCCACGGCGGTGGTTGCGCCGTTCTCGAAGCCGCCGCCGTCGAAGTGGGATGATGCACAGAAATGGATCGCCAGCCCGACGACGAACCGCCCTGGTAGGGTTGGTGGGGCTTTCCTTAGGAAGATGGAGAAAACTGGCTTTGGTGGTGGGAGGCTGCCGGCGACGAAGGTTGTGCTGGAGGCCATGGAAGAGATAGATACCAAGAGGATCGACCTGAGCCAAGAGAAGAGGGAGATCGGGTGGCAGAAGGCGGCAAACTGGGCCACACCGGATCCCTATCCGGAAGCAGAGCCTTGCGCAAAGTCTGCCGTGGCTGCAGAAAGTATGATAGTTGATTCAGCTGGTAAGTACTGGTGCACTCTTTAATGTTATCATACACCAACTTTTCCACTTCCCATAAAGTAGTAGGTGGTACCATATGTGACCTGATTAAATCTCCAACCAAGAGTCTGTTGATCGTCTCTTACCGCTAGTGAAGTGGAGCAATAGAACATGGAAGGCTCCACACTTCAGTAGTTTAGTGATAGACGCAATGCATGCACGCAGGTGATGCAAGAATAGAAACAAGACTGGCCCTACCAGATTTTGTATAGTGTCATCAGACTTCCATAATTCACCATGTAAATATGTCCCTATAGTACGGGTGGCTTCATAGTTCACCATGCTAGCCTTCATGAACCATAAGTGACAACCGACAAACACCTTTCTCCCCTTTCCAAAATGTATAGCAAAATCTATCTATATGCATATCTTTTAGCTGGAAAATGAAAAATCATGAACGCGTAAGTTTTTGAATTTGTGCAGTTACTCTTAGCTGTGATTCATCTACCACGCTTCAGAGTGCCACTGCATGTATACCTCCCCCACCAACAGTCCGGTCAGTATCAATGAGGGATATGGGTACTGAAATGACTCCGATTGCAAGCCAAGAACCGTCACGGACAGGAACACCTGTGAGAGCTACAAGCCCGGATTGCTCTCGGCCAACTACTCCACGAAGGACATTAGGTACCAATGCAGTCGGGGCTGTTATCAACCGCGGTGAATGCAGTAATACAGAATTAAGCGAACAGGAGCTTCAGATGAAGACGAGGAGAGAGATAATGCTTCTCGGCACTCAGCTAGGTAAAACCAGCATCGCAGCGTGGGCAAGTAAGAAGGAAGAGGAAAAGGATGCATCACTTTCTCTCAAGACAGTGTCGTTGGACCAAGCTACACAGAACGCAACCGAAATACGTGCAGCTGCATGGGAGGAGGCAGAGAAGGCCAAATACCTTGCAAGGTACTGATACCTAAGTGTATGTCTCTTTCAGTTAAATTTACGAGTGCTCGGTGACTTAATATGTTGTTGCCCTTATTCTACAGGTTTAAACGAGAAGAGATCAAGATCCATGCATGGGAAGATCACCAGAAAGCTAAAATCGAAGCTGAAATGAGAAAAATTGAGGTTAGTAATTTCCTGTCATCCGAGTTTAGTCATGGACAGAATGTTGCACCACATTTTTGGATTTTGTTTTGCAGAAAATTTTCATTTTACCACTGGATTTCCATGTTCATAAATATGAGGCAATCCTTCATCGGAATTCTGTTCTGCCGATCATTATTATGTTAACCTTCTGGAACTCTTAGTACTACCTCCAGTCCGGAATAAGTGTCGTAGCTCTGTTTAGATTTTGTATTAGCACAGTTCTGTTTCTGCGACACTTAAAGTGGAACGGAGGGAGTAGTGAACATCACACAAGGAAAACTGAAGCTGCCAATTGCTGTTTGTGAAGTTATTCTGTGTTCTTGCTTAGTCTTACCTTGGCTAAGGGAACAAAGCATGTCTTTTGTAGCTAAACCCATCCACCATTTTCATCTGAATTCACTGCAAATCCCTTTAGATTATTATCCGCCCTGCTTAGTACAGAGTTGCTTATAGCACACTGAATTATTGGTGATTGCTGTGTGATGTACTGCTACCTTGGGAGTTATCTTGCCTTCACTTCAAATCAAAATATAACACGTGAAAACACCTAGTTTGTTAGTTCCCGTTCATCCATTTTTTCTTACCCACAACGGCAGTTATCTTCCCGTTGTCTGGATATGCCATAAGACATACAAGTGTCTTTACTAGCTTGCTTGAGTTCTTTGTCAGATTTTGCCATAGATGCCCATCTTTCAGAGTGCATAAACTCCACCTTTTCTTTCTTTCTGGAAGCAGTATTTATCCCTGTTCGTATTTGGAATTGACCCGTTGTCCATGTTGATGGTTTTTTCTCAAGGTCGATGTAGAGAGGATACGGGCCCGTGCGCAGGACAGGTTGATGAGCAAGCTCGCGTCGACAAGGCACGCCGCAGATGAGCAGCGAGCTAACGCGGAGTCAAAGAGGGACCGAAGCGCCGCACGGACAGCGGAGCAGGCAGAGCACATCAGGAGAACCGGCCGGATGCCACCCTCGCTCAGCTGCTGGAACTGGTGCTCGTAGCTAGCAAGCTCCTCCCAGCCCTAAAAAACGGACATGTATTACTCCTCTCAACTAGTGAGTTGGAATGAATCTGGCACCCTCGAATCGTGTCCTCTTTTGATCGGTTCAGTAGATATGTGACAGCAGAACAAATTACCTGTAAGTTGTAACTATGTGTATGTAAGATGTGAGGTTTCTTGCATTATGTTTCTGGCATTCTTCAGTGCACCTGATGTTTCTGTTTAGATTCATAGGTACTACTAGTACATCACATGCAATGTGAGGGCTTCCAGCTTTCATCTGTGCAGTTTCATCAGAGGGCAAAGCTCTGGAGTTTTAAGATCCAGAGAATAGTACAGACACACTTCTAAGAGCAAGTGTTTGCTCCTGGAGATTGTAAACAACAAGCAGGCCAAAGAAATATCAAAGAAATTATGAATTTTGGGTCTACCCCATAAATTTGAAATCGAGACCGAGGTCTTATGATGGTAACATAGGAGGAGATAATGTGAAGATTAAACAACACCCGATTAAACTAGCAGTAGTTTCTACATTTTGAACTTTGAATGATAATACAGGGTGGCTACTCGAACTTCTTGAGATTTCATGCCTTGCGTCTCTTGCATTCTTCAGTGCGCCTGGCATTTCTGTTAAAATTCATATGCACATTACATGCAGTGATAAGGGGTAAGGACAAAATCAGGGGCCTTCTAGCTTTCATTTGTTCAGAATCATCATAGGGCAGAGTTCTTGTGTTTGACGTCCAGAGTTGGTAATTCATACAGAAAAAGGCTGGTAAGAGCAAGTGTTTGTTCCTGGAGATTGTAAAGAACAGAGCCCAAAGAGGTAGCAAAGAGATCATGAATCTTGTGTCTGCTACCAAGTTCTTCCAGATGATCAGAAACCAAGATAATATTAGCAACAAGGTTTAACTCCATATATTTGAGACTGACACCATGCTTCTTGTCATGCGGAGAGAACTCAAACATAAACTGGAAAGAGTGTTTGCTCCTGAATACTGTAACAAATCAATGGCTTGAGTCTGCAAGCGATTCTCCCAGGTGATTAAAATCACAAGATGACAACAACAAGGTTCAACTCCAAACATATGAGTTTGGCACCAAGGCCTCATAATGTGAAGATTAAACAGCGCCGGAATAAGCTACTAGATTGAGTAGTAGCTAATAACACATCCATTTCATCTGTTCAGTTCCATCACAGAGCAAAGCTCTCGAGTTTTAAGATCCTTAGAATAGTACAGATTATGAATTTTGGGTCTACCCCATACATTTGAAATCGAGACCGAGGTCTTATTACCATAACATTACATAGGAGGAGATAATGGGAATATTAAACGACACCCGATTAAGCTACCAGTAGCTTGTACAATTTGAACTTGAATGATACTACAGGGTGGCTACTCGAACTTCTTGGTGAATCAGAGGTCGCTGTAACTATGTATATGTAAGATCTGAGATTTCTTGCTTGCGTCTCTTGCATTCTTTAGTGCGCCTGGCATTTCTGTTCAGATTTATATGCACATTACATGCAGTGATAAGAGGTGAGAACAAAATCAGGAGCCATCTGGCTTTCATTTGTTCAGAATCATCATAGTGCAGAATTCTTGTGTTTGAGGTCCAGAGTTATTAATTCAAGAGCAAGTGTTTGTTCCTGGAGATTGTAAACAACAGAGGACAAAGAGGTAGCAAAGAGATCATGAATCTTGTGTCTGCTACCAAGTTCTTCCAGATGATCAGAAAACAAGATGATAGGAACAAGGTTTAACTCCATACTACATTTGAGACTGACACCATGCTTCTTGTTATGCGGAGACAACTCAGACATAAACTGGTATAAGAGTCAAGTGTTTGCTCCTGAACACTGTAACAAATCAATGGCTTGAGTCTGCAAGCAATTCTCCTATCCCAGGTGATTAAAATCACAAGATGACAGCAACAAGGTTCAACTCCATAGATATGAGTTTGGCACCACCAAGGCCTCATAATGTGAAGATTAAACAGCACCAGAATAAGCTAGTACTAGATCAAGTAGTAGCTAATAACACATCCATATCTTGACCTTGATAGATAAAACGTGCTACATGTAGATGTAGGAAGCGAAACATGAGGCAACACAGGGTGGCTACTCGAACTTCTTGATGAGCGAGAGGTCGTTGAGCATCTTGTCGATCTTCTCCTCGCGGTCGAACCTGCCGCCCGGGATGAGCGACGGCACGAGCGCCTTGGCCTCGTCGGCGGTGTCGGGGCAGAGGTTTCCCAGCGTGCAGAGCTCGAACTCGACGAGTCCGTATCGGCTGAGCGTCTCCCGGACCTGGCGGACCGCGTCGGGGTTCTTGTAGCGGCTGAATCGCTTGACGTAGCCCTGCGACTTCTCGAAGACCTGCGAGACCTGGTCGGCGCCGCCCTCGGACATGTGCTGCAGCTGCTCGTACTTGTGCTCCAGGATGATGGCCACCTCGCAGTTCATCAGGCACTTGGCCTTGAGGAACTCTGCGGAAGAGAGAGGGCAGGGTTAGGCCGGCGGATCTCGTCGGGAGGGGAGGGGGTTTGGGGGTAAACCCTAGGTGGGAGGGTTGGTATCGGAGGGATGGGGGGAGTGGGTGGGCGGACCTTCGCCGATCTTGAGCTCGGCGGCGTTCTCCTCCTCCTCGCCGGACATGGCTCCCGGATGCGGACGGACGAAAAAGGCGGTCGCTTTCTCCTCCCTCCTGGTCCCTGCTGGAACAACGGCGAATGATGAGAAATCGCGCGGGGAGGAAGAAATGGAGCGACGAGGGAATCCGTGGAGATATGTAGGCGGAGGAGGGAGGACGATTCCGTCTCCGGGGAGGAGGGCGCTCACCTGAGCTGAGCTGCGGAGGCGCTGCCGGGGAGTCGATTCGGGGACGGAGAGGGGACAGGATGTGGGGGAAAGAAGAGAAGACGAAGGATGCGGCGGGGCTTAATGGGCCGGGCTGGATGGGCTTGACTGCGTATCGGGCCGTGTGCCATGTCGGTTGCGACGGGCCTCTCCTTCTTCTCCGGCGACGGCGCTAAGATTCGTGTATATGTAGGTTTCTATCCAGACGAGAGCATCGGTTGGGGGTGTAGCTCATATGGTAGAGCGCTCGCTTCGCATGCGAGAGGCACGGGGTTCGATTCCCCGCACCTCCATATTTTCCCTTTTTTTTCTCTCCGTCAACCGCCACTCACTCTTTTCTGCTTTACTCATGTCGTTCATGAACAGAAATGAGGGCGATCCCGCGAGGGAAATCGCAGAGCTCCACAACAAACGATGGCCGCAGTGCCTACACACACAAACATGTACTGTATTTTCATGGTTTACGGCATTTGCATGGCTTTTACGTGCTAATCTTGGAAGCAAAATGATCCTCCATGAGATCACACGAGCCAAATGATCCCCCACGGAATAACAATCATGTAAACTCCTCTGATGTGAGATTTGTAATCAACGCCGAGTCCCACATCATTTTGGGGCACCTGATTACGAGGAGAGCCGCTGAGCATAAAACTACCAATTTGAAGTTGAATTTTTTGTATGGGCAACAAAAATCTACCACTCCATGCCGAAGTTTTATCAAATTATCCACATCGACGTCGTAGAGAAAAAGTACGTCGAGTCTAACAACGGGACACATCCCATTAGCTTACACGCCCGTTATCTACCAGAGGGACCCACACTTGTTAGACCTTGTAAAAATAAAAAACTTACCAACAAAATAGAAAACGCATCTCACCCTGTGACGGCGGAGTTCCTTAAGCGCGCATGCACGGCGAAAGCTTGGCTCGGCCTGAAGCGCGAGGAAGCACTCCTCTGTGACATCCATGTAGTCGCCCGTGCGGACCTGGAGGAGGCAGGCATCGTAGTTGTTGTGGAAGACAACACGGTTCAGGGGTGGTCGTACAGAGCAAGTCGTGCCGTAGCATGTCGGTGTAGTCGCACGACTGGAACAGGTGGTAGCCCTCCTACTTTTGCTCATGTGCGCGGTGCCCCTTCACGACTTCATTCATATCTAACACTAAGACACGTCTACTTATATCTGATTTAGCATAAGGCCAAGATATTTTGTATTTCAAATCAAATATAATATGTTGCAATAGCCATGGGTCTCTGTCAGCGAAGAAATCACCGTCCACGCCGCCCTACCACCCGTCCTTCCACGGTTCGATGCCCGGGCCACATATTGGTTTGGGTATCGTAAATATTCATACTATTGCCTATAACACTGATCATAAGTTTAGATGTATCTTCCTTTTAACCTACATTTATACTTCTTATCGGACCGAAGGGTTATATATGGGTGTACATTCAAAACATTACTCTGCGATTAAGATTTGGTGGCTTCGATCCCAAATATGACGCTTTCCACTCAAAGTGAGTCGTAGTCTGTAAATTCAGCCAATTCCCCAGCAAAGGAAATCAAACATGTGGATTCCCTAAAAAACCTACTCCCTTCGTTTTTAAATGTAAGGTGTATAGTTTTCTGCACGAACATTAAGACACCATATTTTGTACCTAGAGGACACATTTTTTTCTGTAAAAGATGGGGAGAGATGAGTTTTTAATAGACACAAAATAAATACAATCCGTTAAATTGCTCCTTCGAGACTAGTCCATTTTTTCATGGATTTTTTAAAAAAGTATAAATGGATGGAGTACTAAAAAAAGCTCCTAAAAAAGACCAGTAAAATGTGAGGGTGTTTAGTAAGCGTAAAAGCTCCTGAAAAAAAGCTCCGCGTGTTTGAGCTTGACCATCTTGGACTGGCGGAGGGAGCGGCCCGCCGCAAATCGCCGAGCCGTTCCCGGCGCCGCCGCCGGGAATCGACGCGCACGGTCTCCAGCAACCTTACCTCCTCCAGCCGCTGAGCGCCCCGTCCCCGACCTCCTCCTCCCACGGTCCAGGGAGTCAACCTCCGCGTCCTCCGCCCCAGCCGCCGGCTTCGACACTCGCCGCTTCCAGACCTGGTAACCTCTAGATCCACTCAAATTTATGGTTTCTTGCGGAGATTCCCAGCCTACGGAGTAACACCACTGTTATCAAATTGCTTATCTAGGTCGGGCATGTTGTTGTCTGCTACGGATCAAGAAAGCTGCCCGTTCTAGTCCTACCACGGCATCGATCTTCCCTGGCCTCCGTCCCAATAGCATTCCATGTTGAGTTTTCAGCAAAGCGTCGCGTTAGCGGTTATGGGCTGGGTGTTTTCGCCAGTCGCCAAATTGCTACTAGAAAAACTCCTCTCCTACCTCTATGACGCATCTAAAGAGCTCATAGAGATGAGGTCTGGAACGATGCCAAGACTGAAGCTAACGCTGGACCAAGTACTAGAGTATAGGATGCTCATTGAATTGACAGAGAAGAAACGTGACAATATCAAAGTTAATGACATGGATGCCTTGGTGAGGGACCTGAAGAACGCTCTATACGAAGCTGAAGAAACCCTCGACCTCATCGATTATCACCAAATCGAAAAGGAGGTGGGTAATGACACCAAAACCAGCTGGCTGCAGTGGTGTTGGCAGCGTATCTACGACAGCACCCGAGACAGATCAGCTCCGCGAATGCATCAGGGGTTGTGCTGGTTGTGGCATTGGTTACGCGTCGCCGGAGGAAGATCAGCTCCCATGATGCACACGCTGCATCAGACCTTGTGCTGGTTGTGCCATTGGGTACGAATCGCCGGAGAAAAATCAGCTCTCCTGATACAGGTTTGGGTTTCTTTTTAGTATGTTCCATACTTCCATATGTCTCTAGCCTACCTTAATTTTCTTTGGGTTACATGTTTTCTTCTTGTTGTTGCACTCTTGCAGCTGGCGTGGCAGGGCTTGTGCTGGCTATGGCGATGGGTGCCTAGATCAGAAGAAATACTACCCGTTGCTTTCACAGCCTCGACCTCCTCATTGCAGAGGATCCGATTGTGGGTCA
Organism: Poa annua; assembly: GCA_026929855.1. NCBI lineage: Eukaryota > Viridiplantae > Streptophyta > Magnoliopsida > Poales > Poaceae > Poa > Poa annua. The sequence continues at coordinate 3,535,778 of CM049436.1, forward strand.
AGTCTTTTGACTTCAAGAACTTCTCTAGCTGCATATTCAACTGGTTAAGCAAGGTGATTGAGGGTGCCCGTTACTACCGAGACTGGTCCTTCCACGAGCTTGGCTTCACAAGTTATCAACAGGTACCACCTATAACTTGTGTTGAACTCTATCTAATTGCTAAATATAAGATCATTGTTGCTTTATATTTTCGCTGATAATTCTTGCCAACCTTCAAACTCTAACCTGAACACATACCTACAAAGGCGTTAAACATAAAGTTAAGTTTCAAAATATTTGGACACACGAAGTTTTGATTTGGAAATTGGTTGCTTTTGCAGGGCATTGGTATGGAATCAAATTGCACTGTCATGGGGCCTTTATATATTATTCTGAAGAAAAATATGGAAAAGGTAGAACATCTCATTAACGAAGCACAAGCAATTATGGCATTAAGAAAAAACCTACAAGAAACAATTACCCAGCCAAATCAGTCAAGACGAAGCGATAATGGCAGATATATTTCAAATGTTCTTAATGTCGAAAGAGAGGTAAGTGGCTGATACGGTTGTAAGCCCACAACAAAAATTCTTCGTTTACAAAAGCTAATACAGTTGGCATTTATGGCATTGTAGGGTCTGAGACTACACTTACACAATAATGCGAATCGGAGCCATGATGTTACTGTCAACTCACGAGCTGCAGCCACTACTGCGACACCTCCATCAAGGGTAATTGGACGAGATAACGATCGTGATAAGATCATAGCAATGCTTCATGAGAAATAAGAAGATGGTCAACCTGATATCAAGAGTGCTCCACCAGTGGTAATTGGCATCCATGGCGTCGCTGGTTCTGGAAAATCAACACTTGCACAATTCGTTTGCGCCCGTGAGAGAAAAGATATGCAAGAACAAAATGCTGGTCATTTTGACCTTGTTATGTGGGTTCATGTTTCTCAGGATTTCAGTGTAGATACCATTTTCAAGGAGATATCTGAGGCAGCAACAGGGAAATCTTGCCCTCACTTCCTTAATCTTGACACCTTACAAAGTAATTTGGAGAAAAATCTGAACGGAAAACGGTTCCTCTTGGTACTAGATGATATCTGGTACAACAATAGAGTTCAAGGAGATACGGCGCAGCATGCAAAGCTGCAAAAGATACTTTTACCGCTGAACGCCGGAAAGGCAGGAAGCAAGATCCTGGTGACTAGTCGAACCGAAAAAGCATTAATAGTTGTGGATGCTGCAAAGCGGAGATGTATTCCCATTTCTTTCCTAGAAGGCGCTGTCTTCTCGAATTTATTCATGCATTATGCACTTCGCGGCCTACCCATCGATGATCCTATTCGAAGAGAACTCAAAGAAGTCGGGGAAGATATTGCAAAAAAGCTTAAGGGGTCACCGCTAGCAGCCAAAATGGTTGGAGGACGGCTCCATATGAAGCAAAACCTTGAGTCCTGGAGAAAAGTCCGAGATCAGAACCTTTGGAATGAGACGACGGGAGCTCTCTGGTGGAGTTACCAAGATCTTCATGAGAAGGTCAGGCGGTGCTTTGCTTATTGCAGTATTTTCCCTCGAAGACGTCGGTTGGAACGAGATGAGTTAGTTAAACTCTGGACTGCCCAAGGGTTTGCTGGAAGAGGTAATGAAGGAGAGGGAATGGAAGATGTTTGCCGGGATTACTTTGATGAACTAGTGTCAGCCTCATTTCTGGAACTTAGAGCAAAGGAGTACCCCTCTCAAGAGGAGGACTACTATGTAATTCATGATCTGTTATATGATTTGGCCGAGAAGGTCACTGGAAGTGATTGCTTAAGAATCGAAAATCTGCAATCAACTGAAGTGGAATATCCTCTAGACGTCCGCCATGTTTTTCTTCAGACCTATGATGCAGCATTGATTAGTGAAAAGATATGTAAGTTGGACAACCTGCGTACTCTCATCATTGATGAAGTAAAAGATGTGGAAGAGAAAGTCATGCTTAGCATGTTTGAGAGGCTAAGGAAGTTGCGGGTACTCATCATGACTCGTAAATCGTTTTTCAATTTTCCTAACCATCAGTTTTCCATACCAGCATCTATTGGTCAGTTAAGGCACCTCCGGTATGTTGCTTTCCGGGCTGGTGGTGGTTCACTTGAACAAATCAGACTTGTTTTACCAGGCAGTTTGACCAAGCTTTACCATATGCAGGTTCTAGATTTTGATCGTATTACAGAATTGATGTTTAGCCCTTGGGAAGGTATTTTTGGCCTCGTCAACTTGCGACATCTAATCGGCCCATTAGATATGAAAATACCAAACATTGGCAGGCTGACATCACTCCAAACTCTGAGATACTTCGTACCAACAAAGGAACAAGGCTACGAGTTAAAGCAACTCGGGAACCTAAATAAACTTTCCGGCAGGCTGTGCATCGTTCATCTTGAAAATGTTGAAAGCCAACGGGAAGCTCTTGAGGCCAGGCTGTCTGATAAGGAAGGGCTCAGTGTACTGGAGCTGCAGTGGCAGCAGTGGAGCGGTGAAGCGAATCCAGAAGTGCAGACAGAGGTACTAGAGGGTCTTTGCCCACCGGCGGGTCTTCAATCACTTATTATAAACGGTTACAAAGGTCTGACGTATCCAAGTTGGATGGTGCGCATTCCGAGCACAATAATTGGAGGTAAATCAAGTCGCTCTGCCAATAATATAATTTTTTTAGGGTATGTAAAACATCACAATTGCTTCCATATCAAGAGCTGTTATGATCGTTTCTCAATCTTGTTTGCTAAACTGTCAAACACCAGACTGCATATTTGAAATGGGAGTCTGTACAAGACCAGGTCATATCACGCGACACAAACCTCGTCCGCCAAAAAGGAAATTTAAATGCCATGCGAGAAAGGAAGAGCATGAGGCGGTCAGCAACCAACACGAACCAGTCAGCACGCCCGCTCGCTCTGATGGTGAAGGAGATGGCCAAGAGGTTAGGCTGTGGCCCATGAGAAAGAGATCGGTCCCAAGTCCCAGTATTGATGGACCTGAATGGTCAAATGAGGAGTAGGAGTATAGTATTAGTATGTAGCAGACACTCAGGAATGAGGAACTGATGACGTGCTTGGTCACGTAGTGGACGATCTGGTTTGCACGTCGAAAGGCTATACATGAAGGGGAGTTCTAGAACCCTATGTCTACCCACATTTTTGTTGAGGCGATGTTACGAGATCTCGAGCAGTCGATGGCCCGAGAGAGAAGGGATGCCCCTAACATTCCAGTGGTTCCAGCGCCGTGCTGGATTGCGCCACCACCTGGTGTCGCAAAGATCAGCAGTTCGGAAGCAGGGAAATGTCGGAGCTGTTGCTGCGGTCTGCAGATCCGATTCAGGAGTCTTTTTGGGTGCTTTGACTGTAGCAATGCAAGGAATTTCCGACCCTGCTATTCTGGAGGCTCTAGCATGCAATGCAAGGAGGCTCTAGCTCTGGCATCAGATTTACACTTGACGATCTAGGTGGCTTCAGACTGCCTTGAAGTGATCAATATATAGCATGCACACTACGTACCTGGCTGTGGAGGAATGAAGGGCCGTTTTCTTCAGCACATGCTCGTTCGAGGGGGGCTCCGTTGCCTCTGCCCACCTCACCTAGCTTAAAATGTGCTCCGGTACCTTTATATCTACACAAATATAGTTTGATTCAAAATATTTTATACATGGAAAATATGTGTGTCACACTCGGTTGTGTGTTTAAGAATATCCTTCTACGAGCAGGTCAATCCCGATGTTTCGTACAATTTTTGTGTTACAACTTTTTTGTTTCGAGGTCATATACGAGTAGATCTGGAGATGTGTAAGTATTTAGACTACATCTAATGTGTAATATGTTCTTCAACCTCTCTCTTCGCCATGAACTACACCGTCTCAGCACCGCCACTGTGTCGTACCGACGTCCTGCTCATCACCGACGGTAGAAGTTGTGTGAGCCGGTAGAAAAAGTGACATGAGGTAAGATCACCACGGAGATAAGAGGGGAGAATATATGAAACACATATATACTGTAAACGTCGTGACTAAAAAACTTGTTTTTCAACACGAACGGGGCTGGCTATCACTTTGTGGGCAACCAAATGATATGCATGACGTGGTTTTGTCTGTGTGAGAGGTTGGCTCAGACTTGTTGGCCGGTACGGACAGAAGAAGGTTGTATCGCTGGAAGAAATTCTTGTTTTGGCCCAGCTGCCGGAGTCAACCCTCACCGCTTCCGGACTTGGTAATCTACCTCCAGCCTCTCTAGATCAACTTCAGTTTAACATTTCTTATGGGGACTCCCAGCCTGAGAAGTAACACCACTGAATCAAAAAAAAAAATTGAGGCTTAAGGCGGTCGAATCCGCCGTCCGATTAGATAGAATAGATGGTTATGTACAGCATTTTTGGTTAGGGAAAATTCCCTTTACAAGCAAAAACAGAAAATAAAGTCCCCCGGATCCTGCGTGTGGGCGAAAGCCCGCGACGCCATCTCTTCCCGCACCAAAACTGCCACCTCCGTCGGAGGGATCTCCACGCTACAGAAAAACCTCCGGTTCGTCTCCTTCCATATCCCCCACATTGAGAGGATGATGGCTCCGCTAGCCGCTGTCATCTAGGCAATCTCCGGCGGCCTCTGCCGCGCCACCCCGGTCCCGGACACCTTCTTTTTTTTGTGTTTCTTCATGCAGAGGACAAGATCATCAATGGCCGCCGCCGCCTGATCCGTGAGGGGTTTTTCACCCCACAGACCCAAGTAGTCCTGCCGTAGGCGCTCAGAGGTGTTGTCCTCCTTAGGCCGCGAACCGAGGCGACGCGCCACGGCCTCCATGGCCAACTGCTCCATGTTGGCGCCTTTCGGGTGAAGCTTGGCGATCCTGTCGCTCCTCCGCACAGACGCCGCCTCCACCTCCTCCTCGTGGACCATCGCCGTGGCCGGCGTGCCCAAAACGGAGACCTCGATCGGCGCCACGACCCGGGCAAGGAAGCCCGACAAAGGGCACAGAGGCGCATCCATCTCCAGGTCCTGCTCTCCAGAGCCAGCTTGCGCCGGCATGAGGACGTCCTTGTCGAACTGCCACCCGGCCACACCCTGATCGGTGAGCAGGACGGCACCCGCCCCAGGGTCGTCGATGCTCACCTCCTCGTCGTTCAGCACCACCATCTGCTCTCCAAGATCTGCCAGGCTTGACCTCATCTGTTGCATATCCCCATAATCCCTCTCCGCCTCTTCCTCCATGTCGACGTGTCCCCCCTCACAGGACGCACTGTCAAGCAACTCATGTCCAGTGATCACCTCCCCTGTCTCTGTCCGTGGAAGCTCCACATGTATCTCCTGCATAATCTCTTCTCGGTCCAAGCGGCAGCCACGTTGCTCGTCACTCGATGATCGCTCTGGACAAGTCTGTCAGTCTCCGTCGTTAGTACTGTCAAGTTTGTCTGCTACTACTACGGATCAAGAAAGCTGCCCGTTCTAGTCCTGCCAGGGCACTGATATACGCTTCCCGATGGTGAGTTTACGGGAAGGCCTCGCCTTAGCGGCCGTATGCTGGTTTCTTTCGCCAATCCCCACCTTCCTACTGAACATACTCCTTTCATACCTCTATGACGAATCTAAAAAGCTCATAAAGATGAGGTATGGAACTGTGCGACTGAAGTACACGCTGGGCGAAGCACTAGAGTATAGGATGCTCATTGAATTATCAGAGAAGAAACCTGAGAATACCCAAGTCAAGGACCTGGATGCCTTGCTCAGGGAACTGAAGAACGCTCTGTATGAAGCTGAAGAAATCTTCGACCTCATCGATTATCACCGAATCGAGAAGGAGGTTGGTAATGACACAAAAACAAGCTGGCTGCAGTGGTGGTTGCACCGCATCTATGACAGCACCAGAGACAGATCAGCTCCCCTGATGCAGCGGCTGAAGCATCTGTTGTGCAGGTTATGGCACGTCGCCGGAGAAAAAACAGCTCCACTGGTTCAGCTTATGCATCAAAGCTTCTGCTGGTTGTGCTATTTGGTACGAATTGCCAGAGAAAAATCAGCTCTGTTGCTGCAGGTTTGGGTTTCCTGTTACCATGTCCATATATATCTCTAGCCCACCTTAATTTTCTTTGCATTACATGTTTTGTTCTTGTTGTTGCACTTCTGCAGCTCGCACGGCAGGGCTTGTGCTGGCTGTGGCGATGCGTGACTAGATCAGAAGAACTACTACCCGTCGCTTCTACAGCCTCGGCTTCCTTGGTCCAAAAGATCTCGCTGTGGGTCAGGTCTTTTGACTTTAAGAACTTCTGGAGCTGCATATTCTACTTGGTGCAGAGGATCTCATTGTGGGTCAGGTCTTTTGAGTTCAAGAACTTCTGTACCTGCATATTTGACTGGTTAAGCAAGCCAATTAAGGGTGCCCGTTACTACCGAGACTGGTCCTTAGATGAATTGGGCTTCACAAGTTATCAACAGGTACCACCTACACCTTGAGCTACATTCCATCCAATTTGCTAAATATAAGTTTGTTGTTGCTTTTCATATTTTTTTCTAACTAGTAATATGTCCGCGTGTTGCTACGGGGTCATACATCAGCGTAGAAGATGATAATCTCATTATAAAAATGAGCCCAAAAAAAGACGTTATGGTGGAGCATGTCTGATTTATATGGTATAACATGATTTATATGCGATAGTACATGTAAACAAATAAATACATGTTTAAAATAAAAAATTTACATCGTCCACCATATCGTGCCATATAGAAAATATTACAAATGTTCGTAGCGATGGATCTAGATAGCACTACATATAATAGTGAATGTTGCTAAAGTGCATCTATAACGACCCGTGTGCTTTGCATATAGGAGAGGTGTAGATGAACTATCGCCTGACTCCCATGTATTAACTTACTAGTTGAATGCCCGTGCATTGCTACGGGTATCTTAATTTATACGTCCTAGTATTGAGTTTAATTATGTATCTCTTTAAATAAATATTTATAAACATCATATGCCCACTTCAAGGTACCCTTATCACTCCCAATAATAAAAATTGTTCTCTTTTAGAGGAATAGATGATTTCATGACCGTATCCGATGTTCAAAATTTGATTTCGCTATTAATTTTGTATAACATGAAATAAAAATCATGACAAGACAACAATACAATATAGGTTTGAAAGATCTCAATATTTTATTTCGTTGTCCATTAATTGAGTAAAATGGTGGAGAAAATTAAATGCACGTTTAACTAAGGTCATGCATTGTTCGGTAAACATCCTTGTCCACATGAATTCATCAATAATATTAACACAATCATACATACATGTTGTTGGCTGGAATTTCTTTCCAGTCACAACCAACTATTTTAGAAACAGATTAGAAACTACATTTTATGCCTTGGTTCATCAAGAGTAACTATATTTGATACCTCGCACCAGCTAAAAATGCCTAAACTAAAACATCTTCATGGGGTTAATTGCGATTGCAAGAGCCAAGGAAGTGATGGTCCAGTAACAGTTTATAGTTACTTTTCAATGACAAGCCAAAGGATTAAAGATCATCCATTTGTTCACTACAAATGCACATCTAGCATATGCATCAAGATGAAATGAATTAGCGCAAAAGTTGTTTTATTCTCCTCCGTCCCCAGATTTTTTCACTACAGTTCCAACAACAGCCGTACTTGTCCACGCGCACCACCTCGTCGAAGGCGAGAGTGCACGCACATCACATGCTTAGACTAACCATCCCATACTCGTTTGCGCTAAGGTCGACTACATGTCCTCAGTAATCTTAAGCATCGAATATTAGTAGCAACCATGGATTCAATGAACCTGGAAGGATACGAACATAATATAAATTTGCTTCCCTCTGAACAAAATACCGATGGTTGCTACACACTATGTTGTAATCTGAACTTCTAAAGTTTGCATAAGGGGATATTCCAAATTCACCATATGAAAGTTAATTAAACCACAAGTTTGGGTGCAGATGCTAAGAGATGCTTGTCTTCTATGTGTAAAAAGTTCGGTTACCTTGCAGATGCTAAGAGATGCTTGTCTTCTAAAGTGTACACTGGATACTTACACACGCCCAAGTTTGGCTTCAAGTGGAATGCAGGAAACCATCTTTAGCAGGTGTCACTTCATGAAATGTGTTCCCCGTATCTTCGACAGTATACATTTCTGGATATCCGGATAAAACACTTTCAAGATTAGAAGGGCTTCACCATTACATCTACAAAGTTCCATTTTGACATGTGGTGGTGCTGACACTCACGCACCTGCGCCCTGTGGTGGTGCCCACAGATTCAGTAACCCCTTCATCTCCTCCATCGGCGCCGCCCGAAAGGAATTGAGTCAAACCGTTGCAAATCATGTGTTTCATCAAAACTCTCTGTATGAAATCCCTCCCTAGACTACAGTGTGATGCACAATCAATAACACCAATTAGATCTTGTCCAATCGTATTTGTTTGATACAGAAAAGAATTCATGTACCAGCGTACATCAATTTTTTACATTGTAGATTCACAACCTATTTACATTTTAAGAAAAGGCATATGAATTACACATATTAGGGATTTGAGGAAGTGTGGAGATGAGAGGGCATGGAGATGCAGGAGATTTGGAGACCCGGAGAGCATCCCGAGCCTCGAGCATGTAGTGGACATCCTCATTGTTCAACAGGTCGTCCACCTCATTAGAATTAAATCAGAACTAAACGACATGTTCGGTGTTCAGGTTCAGAACGAACATAGAAAATCGGTCCAGGTTTAGAACTTTGGCTGCTAGTAATCGAAGAATTGTTTCGTCCTCAGGCCTCGCCAACAGCAACCGATGGTATGGCATGATTAGGAGATCACGAGGGTCCCTTTTTTGAAAGAAATGTAGAGTTTCCTACACATTAATGATGGGCCATGGCAAGGTCTTGGGCTGCCCGGGGGCAGCAGCAAAAAGTTATTCAGTTTCAGTGTCTTTGAGATATATTATTGACCTCAGAAAGCATAGTACATACCTCCTATGATTCTGGTAGAAGTTATTCAGATGGTAATACACATAAATGGGTTGCTTCATATCTTTCAGGACCTGGAGACACAATCAAGGAATATTTCTAAAAAGAAATTATTTTGAACAGTGGTTATTGTTTTTCATTTAAGATTTTGGAGCATAGAAGCATGCAGCTAAGCTCATTACCTCCAGAGTCCTTTGGCAGGTTTTGAGCGTTCTAGAGTTCTGAATGTAGGCAAGCTTGTCCATAACGTTAGATGAGATACATGCATCAATATCGATCAACAATCTCAACAACCTGCAGAAAATAAAACAATAAACATTATCAGAGTGGGCAAACATATCACTGAATCAGGTGCCTTCAGCAGTGCAGTTGATCGTGATAATTCCGTTTGCCCAACCAGCTTTTGCCTATTCTACCATTTAGCTAACAAATTTTTCTCCCGCCTACAAATTCGGCACAATAGAAACTTAGCCTCAAGAATAAATCTATTCAGCACACCTTTTGTGAAGCTAGCAGTGAAGCAACACAGATGGGGATGAAAATGGCGTCGGCAAGAACACTGAAATGACCTGCATAAAACATAAGCACCCCAGACTGTGAGGTGATCCTTCGTATTATCTCTCTGAGTTGTACCAGTGAAAAGAGAATAGTACCAGCCTACCCATTTGGGAATGAAAATCGGCTTGCAGGTTAGGAGCTCCTGCTGGGTAAACTTGGAATCTGATTTAAGCAAAAGAGGATGAGTTAAAATCAAGGCGAGTTTAGCCGTTCCACCTAAACTTTATAGACCATATGAAAACTCAAGAGCATGGCATCCAAATCCGCAGAACATAGTTGATGATGACTCAAGCTCTAGGTTTGACACCAGAGTCAAACCCTCATTAACACAACAAGAGGCAGACATGACGAACAAAACAACTCCTCTAGCAACTGCACATTAACATAATAGTCTTATCAAATTATAAGTTTATCCATGCTTCACACTATTTGATCAATTTGATGATTCAAATATCTTTTCGCATCCATCCTTGCTATTCTTTCTCTACAAAAATTCCATAAAATATGATTAAATCACAGGACTAACACATCTCCTGTAAACAAAAGGCAACTGCTCAAACTAATTCTAGAAAAATAATGTTGTTGCTAGAAGGTAAAACATCATAAACAGGGAGTCAAACACAATCATGTCATCTTATATAATAATCAGCTAATAGTACTTGCTATCTTCTACCTTGGCAATTCAGGACAAAATAACCACCACAACGATGACAAATACTTTGCTAGTTAACTTTACAAGCTAAATAGGAAGGGTGGTAGACTTTAATATTATGAATAGATGTAGTGTTCGAAAAAATCCAAACTTCGTGAAAATGCAACCTAGGACCATAGCCTATGAAAGAAGAAGATGGTATTTGCCGATTAGGGAAGAAGAAACAGATAGAAATCTAAGACAAGCCATCACAGCCAAGAACTCAAGAGAGGTTGATCCACTTGTACGAGCCAATATGAATGACGTCGGATCCTTTTCTTCCTGTAGCGCTGTCTCCCATGCTATGTCCCTCGAAGCAGCCATCAGCTTTGATACAGATTTTGACCATACCATGTGAACTGAGGGAGTCGGAGGAGCACTGTTGCTGGAGTTGGATCGGCACAGAGATGGCTACATAACTCGATTCAGTTTGGGGTTGTTGACGTAGGAAGAGACATGAAAGAATCAGAGCCTGCCACCATGTTCTCTCTCTCTTCCCGTCTCAACTCTCACTTTCCCCATCTTCTTGCTATTCTCTGTGGCAAGAACCACAAGAATATAATTACTCTCATATCTTTCATCCACGGATCAATGAAAAATGAAGCGGATGAAGCGCACAATGGCCTTGCTGCTTCTAATCAGTATGAGTAGCAGGGTGGTCCAATAGATCCACTGTCCTTCCACTGCATCGCTCTTAACTCATCGCGTCCGACATGGCCATGCCAATGAGCTCGGGCTGACTCAATTTCGGCCGCCATGGCCGTGAAGCACTGAAGCTGAGTTACCGTCACCAGCTATGGCATGATTTTTCGGGATGATGGTGCCCATCGTAGCCGCGACCATCATCGAGGTGGGGATTGGGGGCGACCGTGGTAGACGTGCCAAATCCAGCCTTTAGATGCGGAGTGTACAGGTGTTGCACGGCCGGCCGCGTCCGTGGTCTCCCAGCCATCGGGTGACCTCGCGGAGACGCCGACGAAGCGGTGCACGACGCGGAACGCAGTCCTTGTCGTCGTGGGGACAGTCCGAGCGGCAGCGCTAGCAGAGATGATGTGCTGACCGGCGAGGGCGCGGCTTGGGCGAACGCCGGCGAGCGGTCTGGAGCGGCAGCGTAAGAGAGGAATCGAGGGCTCGAGTTGGATGAATGGAGCGGCGGCGGAGGGCGAGGGGAATCGTGGTCAGCGCGACGACGCGTGCGGCGGGGCTACGATATGCGAGGAGTTTCTGCGAGCAAGGCATGCGTTTCTAATTGGGCCGGCCCAGGTCTAGCGATCGGTCCGGCAGAATTTTTCCACTTGGTCGAACCATACGTACGTACTCCCTGGCAAAGATAGTCGAACTTTCTTTTGTTGATAGGCTTTACAAGGCTTCTTTAATTGCGCATCTTTCTTTTCTTTTGTTTATTGCGTTATTTTGCATTTGTAGGTTCCCCTCCATTATTGGGTTCGATGACACCTAATAAAATACAAAACGTAGCCAAGTCTTGAGCATCACATGATAAACTTACAAATTATATCAATGTTATCTGTGCGGATGATGTTGGACAAGTCTTCCCAAGGAGTAGTTCATTGGAACGTGTTGGAAAATCCATCACCTAGAGTACATCTTTAGCAAAACATATCATAAAACAACACAAAATTAATCAAATGATTCAATACTGCCATTAACTACAGAAAATAAATTTGATGACTTAGAATTTACCCAAACATACCATAGAACAACATTATTTTAACAAAATTAATCGTTGGTTCTATTTTTATTTTGCAATTGTAAACTTCAACTTTTTAGTTCAAAGCCTTCAATGATAGTGAATCTTTGTATATTAATATTACTTTAAAATATTGAAATCAATATCACACTATGATAAAAATGCTCATCGGATACGTTTTAGAACTTGCTAACACAATTTACATACTAATCTACACAATTTATACAATTTGAACTATAATATTTTTTTGAAGAAATAACTTAATGTGATATACTTGAGAGACCAACAAAAATAATTCTCTGAAAGTTGAGAAGTTTTTTTTTTGAATTTTTATAATATATAATGGATAAACATGAGTTGTGAGATTTTTTTTTTCGAACTTGATTAATATGATATAAATTTGCAGCATTAAATAAATTACATTTCGATAAATGTTTCCTCATATATAGAACTCGAAAGTGGTTAAATTAATATTATAGAGCTTCTTAGTGACCTCTAGAATGGCAGAAAACATATTTGAATTATAAGCGTTTAAAAGTAGGTGTGAGACAAACACTACTATCCTGAAGTATACCTCTAGAATGAGCCAAACAGTCTCAAATAAAAACTGTCGGTATTTTCTTAATTACAACGGAAATAGTAGGTAAATTACACAACAACATGGGTCAGCAAAAAATAGCATCAAGCAATTCATAAATAGCAAGCATTAGGCTTGTTAACAGAAGGGGAAAAAAATAACAAGAACATCCCCTGATCTCCCCGATCCGGTCCCAACCATTGTTCCCCTCACGAGCTCCCTCCTCCCCTGCTCCGCTGTGGGGCCTGCCTCCACCTGGATCAATCTGGCTAGTAACAGATGTAACTTTAGTCAAAAACTAAAGATCATGCAGGAAACAGAAAAAACACTTGAAGAGCTTTTCGATATAAATAGCAAAATTCTAAAGCTGGGGAGTGCGGGCTAGAAATATTTGAATGGGTCACACAAAGACATGACTTACTAAGAAATCCACAGAGAAGAAATTTGCAACACCATGCATAGTATCCGCAAGTCTGTAAACTTCGAGCCAAACCTATCATCTACATGCCTTTATCCCCCTAGCAAGACCTTCCAACTGCATGGACGACCACATAAATGGGACTCAATATGAGTAACTTTTCTAAATTTACCAATGATAAGAACCGAAATGGGTTTGACAAGTGATGTTCACTAAACTGAATCAGATAATTTGTGGTATATGTACAAGGGCAAGTACACGCTTCAGATAGGACATAATATGTTCCATTATTTTCCTGAAAATTTGAAATCTTTCATAACAGTGCAAGAGAAGGGGTCATTCAGCTTTCTCTCCACTCTCGGCATTCAACAAAATGCTGACACCTTCACCACATCACAAATCAATAAATTTCTTAATCATATTGTCTCAAAACAAAGAAAGTTCATCAAATAGTAGTCAGATAAAAATGATAATTGCTAGGATGTGGAGGTTGAGCTACCGATGGCAGCGATTATTTTGGGAGCATTATGCGCCAAGGAGGACACATGTCTTAAGCCCGTTGAACATGGTCGCTCTCTGTACCCACACAAGGAATCAAATCACTTATGCTATGGTTGAATACCTGGTACACGGGAGGTGGATCCCATATAGGATCCCAGCTGAGCAAGCAACAAGTCACAAAAGAGGGAGATAGAATCATAGAAGTCTGATTCGTAACATCAGCAGTATAGAACTGTTCGCCTGAACTGCTTCAATTCGTTGTTGCTCCTGACTTGCAGAAAGAATGGCCTAGATATCATGGTGTACTACCACAAATACCTGTTGAAGGACAATCATTCTGGGCTTTCCAAATGATCCAAAGAGTTGCAAAGCATTTTTTGAATAGAAATTTCCGGGTGCAAGCTTCGAAGCTGAAAATGAATAATGCCTAAAGGATAAAGACATTGATCAAAAAGGTATGTTCTAAGGCCTAAAGAAGAATCAAACCAAACTGATTTTGCAAATGAGAAGTGGAAGAACATATGTGCATCAGTTCCAGGCAAACCACACCTATAGCATTCCTATTTTTATATGAGTAGAAAAACAGGAAGCTCTCGAACCGGAGGCAAGCACCCTTCTAATCAGCCCCATATAAAAATCTTCATTGTTAGTGGAAGTTTTGACCACTTCCAAGCATGTATAAAAAAAATCTTCTCTTGATCAGTGATTGTTTATCTTGCACCCGCTGAAGGTTCGTGCATAAAGATTAAAAGTGACTTATATTTTCTTAATAGTACTACCTCCGGTCGATATTGAATGTCGCAGGAAAGGTGCTAGCCTAGTACAAATATTCTACAACCTTGCCACAAACAATTCGGATCGGAGGGAGAAATACATAAGACAAAACAACTACATAATTTGAGTCACTGAGTGAACTCTACTAATTCTATGGAGTAACTACACTGTTATGCACGATTCCTGTACCCAACATAACAACTATGCAACATAACAACATTGGAACTACGTGGCATTCAACAAGCTCGCCCCCTCGCTCGCTCTCGCCAGGAAGAACTGTTGTGATGATGCTGTGCTTTGGCGTGCCCGCATCCCCATGGAACGCCGTGGGGATGTCGATCTCTGGCTCACTGATAATCCCCAAGAGTAAGGAATCAGCGTAGCACAATTCGATAAGTATTTGAGTGTCAAACCCACGAGGAGTTGAAGGTAAACTATCTATTATCTAAAGCCCTATAACTCTCTTATATGGCCTTTTATGCAGAGCAATAAACTAAAGTATGTAAGAGACTTTTTACTATTAACTAGAAAATTATAAATTACTAAAAGTAAAAGGACTACTAATGTAAGCAAGTTGGACTATTGATGTGGAACAAGTTTCTCAAAGCAAGTTTCTTAAAGCAAATTTCTCAAAGGGAGCAAGTGTTCTAACAATTGTTATTTCATCCGTTTGGTTGTCACAATTAGTGCACCACATGTGTAGTCTTTGTTGTTTTTCTTCTAGGGAGGAGCCATAAATAGATGCAGCCAAGTAAATGTGCAAATTACACAACTCTTATGATGGGTCCTAAGGCCAAATACATCAGCAATCAACAGAATCATTAAGACATAAATGTCCCACCATAGCCTTAATTTCTAAGGTCCACATAGTTATACCCCCGCAACATACATCGTCAAAAATTGGAACACGGTTTCTGTCTACTCCGTCCCTTCCTCCTTACAACTTCATGCCTACGGTGACTACCTTACATGCATTTATCAACATATGCGTGCACTTATACATTGTACATCAACACAATCATAAAAAATAACAACACTTGTATGCAACAAATCAATGAACTATTTCACTTTTACCATGAACAAATCACTACTCAAACATAGACGGGAGACACAATAAATCATAGAAAAAGAGTATGTAACATCATACATCATGTTTGCCAAGAGATTACAGTGGGGAGATGGAGATGATCTTGCTGTAGATGTTGATGACGAACACGCCGGAGGGGTGGAGCCCACCGGAGGCGATTCCGGTGGCGTTTCCCCCCTCAGATCTTCTCCGGCGGCAGCCTTCTGACTCTTTGTTTCTATGTATTCGATCTCCGCCTCCGTGTGTTTCGAGGATCGCCAAAAGGGGATATATATAGTCGGTTTTAGGTCAAAACAAATCGGTTGGCGAAAAGATGAGGCGAAACGAAGATCCGACGGCCAAACGAGCATAGCTCACGCGGCTAGCCTTCCAGGCCGCGACACCAAAACACATGTTTATTCGATATTTGAGGTATAAATTGATATATGGACACTAATATGATCTTCAAACATGAAAAGAATAGCACACACGAATTTAGTTCAATCCATAGCATAACCTAGTGCAAATCATGGCATAGTATCACAAAATGATACATAGTTCAAAGCATAGTTCAAAACATGAAACAAACGATATACAACACAACATCAAACATCGGTGTTGTGCGCATCACCACCCTTGTCCTCCTCGACGGTTGCTTCTCCAATGCCACCACTTGCGTTCATCGTACGAGGTGCCATGTAGCCGGCCATACCACCACCACTCGTGCCACCTCCCATGACACCTCCTCCCATGGACATTCCCATGCCCATGTCACCTCCTCCCATGCTCATGCCACCTCCTCCCATGCCCATGCCTCCACCTCCCATTGCTCCCATGAAGCCCATGCATGTAGCTCATGCCACCTCCCATGGAGTTGATTGAACTCATGTATGCCATTTGCTTCTTTGCCAAGACTTGATCGCGGCATAGCTCAACGTATTGGTGTTGCTTCTTTGCCAAGACTTGACCCAAAAAATGCATCCAAAATATGCACCCACATGTAAAACTAGAATTAGAACTACACATCAGCTCCATCACCTCCACGAGAAGTGCTCGAGTTGAGCAAGGCTTGCTTCCTTCGGTGCAAGATCTCCTGCCGAGCGATGTCATGCCACTCTAGAGTGAGTGGATCCATCTCGGCTCGGTTCATCATCATGATCTTGTTTTCCTCGGCAAGGAGCTTGGCAACGGACTTGTTCTCCTCGGCAGCCACTCTTCGGCGTTCAATGTCGTCCTTGCGCAACCCTTCATCCCGAAGTACAAGCCACCTCTCTCTCTTCTCTTGAGATTTCTTCTCGGCCATGGCTTGCCTTGCCTCCAATGTTTTGGTCACCATACTCTCATTGGAATGCACCAATTGGTCAAGCTTCTCTCTCAAGAGGGCAGCCTCGGCTTCCTTCATCATCCGCAGCTTGGCTTTCTTGTTGCCTTCAGGCTTGTTGAGGTTTCTCCCTCCATTTTCATCGTCATCATCCTCGATGACGAGTTCATTCTTTTTATTTGGTTCAAGGAGCGACAACTTTCACTTCTCGCTGTTTTGGAGAATTTTCCAACAATGATCAAGGAGAAAGGGCTTGTTCTTCGACGCCGGCATGTCCTTGTACCGCTCCCTTGCAATGCGGTCCTAGAAACAACAAACAATTTCCATGTAACTAAAAAGCAGCTAGGCATTTACATTTGACGGAGAGAATCATCGTAGCTTACCCAATCGGCCTCCACGGTTCCACTCGGAGGAGCATTGTGCACCTGCTGCAGGCAGCCACTCCACCTCGAGCAAGCTGTCTTGATCACGTCCCAACGGCCTTGGAGCGACCGGAATGTTCGAGGCACCCTTTTGACATTGCGAGGAAGAAGCTGAAAATATTTATCCTCAACTCGTTGCCAAAACCGCAACTTGGCTTGATCGGTGCCATGAATTGCGTCAAGGGTCATCGCCTCCCACGCACGGATCAACGTCTCATCCTCCTTCACCGTGTAGTTAACGCCGCGTTGTTTCACCGCCGAGGCGTCGACTTCCTCCACCTCGTCGTCGTCTCCTCCAACTCCACCCTCAACGCCTCCGTCAGTCTCGTCATAGGAATAATCACCGAGCGGAGGTTCGGCAATGTCCACAGACGCGTCGTTCAGCAGTTCGGTAAACGAGTTTGGACCGTCGCCGGGAGGGTTGCTACAAATTGGACGCCGAATTGGAGGACGAATTGGAGCAAGAAGAAAAGGGGACGGCGGCGATTTGGGCACATACCTCGGGCTGGCAGAGGACGGACCCATGGAGGCGGCGGTCGCGGCGGTGGCGGCGGCGGCGACACAATTGGCAGCGGCGCCGGCCTTGACCTTCCGCACAACTGCCCGCTTCGCCCCTCCGCCGGGTCGCGCGGATGGCGAACCGGCCGCCGCTACGGCTACGGCCTCGCCTCCGGCCAAAGCTTGGGCTGCGCCTGTCGTTCTGAGCCTCTTCCGCTTCGTGCCGGCGGCTACGGCCTCAGGCGAGGCAGCCGTGGGGCGGAAGCGGCTCGGCGGCACCGGCGGCGGCCGCGGCCCGGCAAGCCCTGAGCCCACGGGATCTGCCGCTGCGACCTCCCTAACGGGGACGGTGAACAGCCCGGCATCGGAGGGGTCCATGGCGGCGCGACGGGAGCTGGCTGCTTCACCGGAGCGGAGGAAGTTGGAGGAACGGCGGCGGCGGCGGCGGAAGAGCGGTTTCGCGCGGGCTGAAATGTCCCTCCCGCCAACTCAATGACCAAGTAGGGTTTGCCCTCCGGTTCGGCAGCGAAACCTGCGAATTCGCAGTTCCGCGGGCCGATTTCCCGGACGCCCTCAAATTTTTTTACGGTCTCGCGACGTTTGAGGGCGCTTCTAATTCTCCTTTTAAGGTTTCCGAACCGTGTTTGGCAGTTATTTCCCGGTTCGGCACGGTTTGAGAGCTCTGTTAGAGATGCTCTTAGGCTTGCTTTCGACTTCTTAAAATTTCTGTGAGTGAAAAGGCTCCTAAAAAAACCTCATAAATAGTTGCTTTTTTTTTTTTTGAGGATAAAGCAGTCGTTTGCCATTCGATTAGATAGGAGAAAAGAGTTTAATTACAGAATTTCAACAAATAAAAATAAAAATAAAAAGCAAACTAATAATAATAACTAGTCTCCAGGATCTTGCGTGTGGGCGAAAGCCCTCAACGCCAACTCCTCCCACACCAAATCCACCACCTCCAACGGCAAGATTGCCACATTGCAGTAGGTCCTTAGGTTCCCCTCCTTCCCTGCCGATCCCATCGAGTGGATGATGGTCTCACCAGCCGCTCTCCTAGTCGTGTGTGAAAAACCCACCACTGCTCCGCATGACAACACCCAGCAGCATTGATCAACAACGTGCATATCTCTCTTCCTAGCAGCAGCTCTACACTCCATCTTGGTGACGCAAACTTGAATCCCACGGCCACAAAAAGCATCTCCTCCCAACAATCGCAAGGAGGAGTGCCCAAACATCCTGAGCTTCATCAACAAGCCGCCCCCGGCGGCATCTGCCGCTCCATCCTGGTCCCCGGCGTCGTCTTCTTCTTCTTGGTCTTCTTCACGGCGAGGACGAGGTCGTCGATGGCCGCTATCGCCTGCTCCGAGAAGGGCTGGTCCGTGACATCCAACAAAGCCAAGAAATCCTCTCGCCGACGCCCCGCATGGTGGCCCTCCTCAGACAACGAGCCAAGACGGCGCGCCACGGTCTCCCTGGCCAGCTGCTCAATGTTGACGCCTTTCGGGTGCAGCTTGGCGAGCCTATCGCTTCTCCACACGGATGGTTTCGCCACCTCCATCTCGGGGGCCAACGTCGTGTCCGGCGTGCCATAAATAGTTGCTTTTGACTTGATATTGTTGTATGGTGCCCGTAAATCTATCAAAATCACAACACGTCATGTACGGCGAAACCAATTTGAAATCCAGAATTTAAATTTATGACCTGGTTTTGAGTTTTGAGACTGTTGTCACGCGTTTTCGGGGAGCGGAGGTCTTCTTCTTTCTTACGTAGTTGACGGACGACGCGGAGGTCTTCTTTTAATCACAAGCTCAGTCTTGCTTCCATCACTCTCGCCACCACACTGGTGCAAGCGTACGGACGGCGAGGGTTCCCGCCGCAAATCGCCCCGCCGTTCCCGGCGCCGCCGCCGGAAATCGACGCGCACCGTCTCCAGCAACCTCCTCCAGCCGCTGAGCGCCCCGTCCCCGACCTCCTCCTCCCACGGAGCTGACCTCCGCGTCCTCCGCCAGCCGGTCGCCGGCAGCCCCGCCCCAGCCGCCGGCTTCGACAATCGCCGCTTCCATACCTGGTAATCTACCCTCCAGCTTCTAGATCCACTACAATTTATGATGGGGATTTCCAGCCTGAGGAGTAACACCACTGTATCAAATTGCTTAGGCAGGTTGAACCTTCTTCCCACTGCACTACCCCTGGCCTCCGTCCCAATAGCATTCCATGGTGAGTTTTCAGCAAAGCATCGCCTTAGCGGTGATGGGCTGGGTGTTTTCGCCGGTCGCCAAATTCCTAGTGGAGAAACTCCTCTCCTACCTCTATGACGCATCTAAAGAGCTCAAGGAGATGAGGTCTGAAACGATGCCAAGGCTGAAGCTCACGCTGGACCAAGTACTAGAGTATAGGATGCTCATTGAGTTGTCACCAGAGAAGAAACGTGGCAATATCAAAGTCAATGACATGGATGCCTTGCTGAGGGACCTGAAGAACGCTCTGTATGAAGCTGAAGAAATATTTGATCTCATCGATTATCACCGAATCGAAAAGGAGCTTGGTCATGACACCAAAACAAGCTGGCTGCAGTGGTGTTGGCAGCGGATCTACGGCAGCGCCCGAGACAGATCAGCTCCCCTGATACAGCGTGTGCATCAGGGGTTGTGCTGGTTGTTGCATTGGTTACATGTCGCCGGAGGAAGAGCAGCTCCCCTGATGCACACGCTGCATCAGACCTTATGCTGGTTGTGGCATGGGGTACGAGTCGCCGGAGAAAAATCAGCTCCCCTGATACAGGTTTGGGTTTCTTTTTAGTATGTTCCATATTTCTGTAGCCTATAGCTACCTTTATTTTCTTTGGATCACATGTTGCCTTCTTGTTGTTGCACTTCTGCAGCTGGCGCGGCAGGGTTTGTGCTGGCTGTGGCGATGCGTACCTGGATCAGAAGAACTACTACCTGTCGCTTCCACAGCCTCGGCTTCCTCCGTGCAGAGGATCTCATTGTGGGTTAGGTCTTTTTCCTTCAAGAACTTCTGTAGCTGCATATTCAACTGGTTAAGCAAGGCGATTGAGGGTGCCCGTTACTACCGAGACTGGTCCTTCCGTGAGCTTGGCTTCACAAGTTATCAACAGGTACCACCTACAACTTGTGCTGAATGGCTGAATTCCATCCAATTGGATAAATATAAGATCGTTGTTGCTTTATATTTTCGCTGATAATTCTTACCAACCTTCGAACTCTAACCTGGACACATAACTACAAAGGCGTCAAACTTAAAGTTAAGTTTCAAAATATTTAGACACACGAAGTTTTGATTTGGAAATTGGTTGCTTTTGCAGGGCATTGGTATGGAATCAAATTGCACTGTCATGGGGCCTTTATATATTAAACTGAAGAAAAATATGGCAAAGGTAGAAGATCTCATTGATAAAGCACAAAAAAATGTCTCATTCAAGAAAAACCTACAAGAAACTATTGCTCATACAAACCAATCAAGACGAAGCGAAAGTGGTACATATATTTCAAATGTTACTACTCGCGAAACACAGGTAACTTGCTGATATGGTTGTAAGCAGATAACAAGAAATCTTCGTTATAAAATAGCTGATGTAGTTCACATTTATGTCAATGTAGGGTCTGGGACTGCACTTACGCAGTAATGCTAAATGGAGCCATGCTGTTATTACTAACACACGAGCTGAAGCCACTACCGCGACGCCTCCGTCAGGGGTAATTGGACGAGATAAAGATCGTGATAAGATCATAGCAATGCTTCATGAGAGAGATGAAGATGGTCAACCTGACATCAAGAGTGCTCCACCAGTGGTAATTGGCATCCATGGCGTCGCTGGTTCTGGAAAATCAACACTTGCACAATTCGTTTGTGACCGTGAGAGAATGGATATGCAAGAACAAAATGCTGGCCATTTTGACCTTGTTATGTGGGTTCATGTTTCTCAGGATTTCAGTGTAGATACCATTTTCAAGGAGATGTTTGAGGCAGCAACAGGGACTTCTTGCCCTCACTTCCATAATCTTGACACCTTACAAAGTAATTTGGAGAAAAATCTGAACGGAAAACGGTTCCTCTTGGTACTAGATGATATCTGGTACAGCAATGGAGTACAAGGAGATACGATGCAGCATGCAAAGCTGCAAAAGATACTTTTACCGCTGAACGCCGGAAAGGCAGGAAGCAAGATCCTGGTGACTAGTCGAACGGAAAATGCATTATTAGCTGTGGGTGTTGCAAAGCGGAGATGTATTCCCATTTCTTTCCTAGAAGATGATGTCTTCTTGAATTTATTCATGCATTATGCACTTCGTAGCCTACCCGTTGATGATCCTATTCGAAGAGAACTCAAAGAAATCGGGGAAGAGATTGCAAAAAAGCTGAAGGGGTTACCGCTAGCAGCCAAAGTAGTTGGAGGACAGCTCTGTATGAAGCAAAACCTTGAGTTCTGGAGAAAAGTCCGAGATCAGAACCTTTGGAATGAGACGACAGGAGCGCTCTTGGGGAGTTACCAACTTCTTGATGAGGAGGTCAGACGGTGCTTTGCTTACTGCAGTATTCTCCCTCGAAGACATCGGTTGGAACGAGATGAGTTAGTTAAGCTCTGGACTGCCCAAGGGTTTGCTGGAAGAGGTAATGAAGGGGAGGAAATGGAAGATGTTTGCCGGGATTACTTTGATGAACTAGTGTCAGCCTCATTTCTGCAACTTAGAGCAAAGGAGTACCCCTCTCAAAAGAAGGACTACTATGTAATTCATGATCTGTTATATGATTTGGCCGAGAAGGTCACTGGAAGTGATTGCTTGAGAATTGAAAATCTGCAATCACCTGAAGTGGAATATCCTCTTGACGTACGCCATGTTTTTCTTCAGACCTATGATGCAGCATTGATTACTGAGAAGATATGTAAGTTGGACAACCTGCGTACTCTCGTCATTGATGAAGTAAAAGGTGTGGAAGAGAAAGTCATGTTGAGCATGTTTGAGAAGCTAAGGAAGTTGCGGGTACTCATCATGACTTGGAGGCATGACGGTGTGTTTTTAGTTCCAGCATCTATTGGTCAGTTAAGACATCTTCGGTATCTTGCTTTCCGGGGTTATACGTATGCTACAGTTAACACCAAGCTGGTTTTGCCAGGCACTTTGACCAAGCTTTACCATATGCAGGTTCTAGATTTTAAATATATCAACAACTTGGTGTTTAGCTCATTGGAAGGATTTTCTGACCTCATCAACTTGCAACATCTAATCAGCTATGAAAATATGAATATACAAAACATTGGCAGGCTGACATCACTCCAAACTCTGAGATACTTCGGACCAACAAAGGAACAAGGCTACGAGCTAAAGCAACTCGGGAACCTAAATAAGCTTTCCGGCAGTCTGCGCATCGGTCATCTTCAAAATGTTGAAAGCCAACAGGAAGCTCTTGAGGCCAGGCTGGCAGATAAGGAAGGGCTCAGATATCTGTATCTGTCCTGGTATTTGTATGGTGAAGCGAGTCCAGAAGCGAGTCCAGAGGTACTAGAGGGTCTTTGCCCACCGACGTGTCTTGAAGCACTGTTTATAGACGGTTACCAAGGTCTGAGGTATCCAAGCTGGATGCTCGGGAAGCACAACGGTGGCCCAAAGTACCTGAAACATCTCACGTTCCAGGACTGTGTCGCAGAACCTGTCCCTGAGCTTCGTGGGGTTTTCACTCATCTCCAAACGCTCAATATTTGGCACTGCAGCTGGCAAGCCTTGCCAGACTGTATGGAACAGCTGGCGTCACTGCAGACTCTGGGCATCTATAGATGCAGGAATATTCGGTCGTTTCCAACACTGCCGCAGTCTCTTACGCGCTTCACGCTGGTGGGCTGCGATGAGGTGTTGATGCGTTCGTGCACATGCAAAACAATTAGAGATCTCTACTGGCGAAAGATTCAGCACATTCCGAAGGCTGTGATTGGAGGTAAATCAAGTCGCTCTCTCAATAGTATCAATTTTTTAGTGTATGTAAAACATCACTATTGCTTCCGTGTCAAGAGCCGTTTATGATCGTTTCTCAATCTTGTTTGCTAAACTGTCAAACTCCAGGCTGCACATTTCATATGGGAGTCTGCATAATGCCATCTCATACTACCACACACAAGCATGGTGACTCTTCAGCACCAGAGCAGACATCGTCCGCCGAAATAAGCAGTACGGAAAAAGAAGAGCGTGAGACTAATGCTGCTAAGTCAAATGATCATTAAACCTCCCTAAGTTAAGTGGTTTTATCTGTTCCCTATGGGCTATATGTACCTTGATATTTCCAGCATGAGCATCAAATTCTTTTTCTTTTTTCTTTTTTCAGTCGTATGTGTTGTAATAATGACGTGAAACCATGAACGCTGAAGTCACATTTTCTTCTGTGGTTTGTAATATTGCACAATAATGTTGATCAGCAAACGTTGGTTCATCAGGCTGGGTGTGGTAGCTTCGTTTGTTCACCAACCCGTTTGGTGACTAGGACATTTGTCTTTTGTTCTAGTTTGTGGAAATATGCAGAATTAATTCATCGGGCCTGCTTGAGTAATCAAGTGCAGCGACCCAGCCAAAAGGTTGTGGGCTCTGACGTTCTATTTCCTTTTCTTTTCTTTTTACATATGAAGTGGTGAGCAGCAAATAATCTTGCGACCGTGTAAACATTCCAAAACAAATGTAGTGTGGAAACTGGCCAAGTGAAAATTCTAATCTCTCGACAAAACTATAAAATAGAACAAATTGCTTAATTTCTATCGACAGTAGCAGTCGGCACGTGGTTGCACGATGTGACACACTGGGAAACTTCGACACAAGGTGCTTACGTTTACGGTGGCCAAAACTTCTCGTGGTCACATGGCACCCGTCGAGTCCACCAGCTGACGGCCAAAACTGTATTGCTCCTCTAATTTTCTTTTCAGCTAGGCATTTGGATGAAACTTTACACGGGACTGATGACCGTAAAAAGATCCGGGTAGCTGATACCTGTCCACCTTGAAGTAACTGAACAATGGGGAACAGCTGACTCAGGTCATCCCGGCTCCTTCTCTTACGTCAAACAATTAAATTTCAGAATGGATGCAGTAGACCGAGAATTCAGATTCCAGCCTGTTAAATGACGATAGATATTGAAGGTTGTAGTACCTTGGATGAGGCTATGTAGCAAGTAATTATTCATTACCGTCTGAAAAATTTCTCATATGATATACGCAAACGCGAGGCCTTAAATCTAGTTCTCTTGGTAAACTTTAGACTGCTTGGCAGGAATATGGATACAGCCAGCATAGTTTACTTCACTTTTATGGTTCACCGTATGTGCCATAGCGGCTTAACAGGAGAAGAAACATCAAAGCAGGCGCGGGAGGAAGGTTGCGGTGCTTCCAGATGTTCCAACAACAAAGCAGAACAAAAGTTGACGTCGTGGGAGCAGCAAATCCAAAATGGGCTACTAACCCGAAGTCCAGAACCGGCGAGCCAGGGGAATAGGAAAAGACGATCTGTGTTGCCGTTTCGCTTTGGGCGCCGCAAATGGGGGCAGACAGCCTCCTCATCGCTAGCACGGATTTCTTCAGCAAATGAGATATGAGACTGAACCAACTGACAGGTGAAGAACTCGACTTTGAACAAAATAAAATTGACAAAAGCTGCAGCAGGCATCAGGTAGCATTCCAAACAAACTGCACAGACAAGGAACGTGCTACCTTCAGGACAAAATTAACACATCATCGGGTCCTCAATGGATCACGGCCATGGTACTTAAACCAAGACATTTCATGTACCTAAAAACAGAATACTGAGCCTCGGCAACAAATAAATCATCACTTCAAGTTGAACATCGGAACCCCGGAGTCTGAAACTCTGTCCTCAGTCCTCATGTTCATAGCATTAGCATCAGTCTGAACTTGGAGCCTTTCCATACCATTACCAGCACCATCTATAGATTTGAGACCCTGTAAATATGCCATGGTGGAATTTATGCATTTGACAAACATCATTTACATTTGTAGATTTCTGGGTACATTAGATCGAACTCGTTATACATGCCATACATACGCGTTCTGAAATCTCAACAAATAGATAAACTACATGAAATGATTTGAGCAGAATCTGATGGAATACCTCACATACACAAGTTTACACTAAAAATATATATGGCACGATAAAGTAGAGACAGTGCTACCGTGTCTATGGAAATAAAAATAGCGTCTCTATTAAATAGGCCTTCGAGCTAAGCGTAAACCTCTCACACTCTCTAGCCTACACAGAGAACACACTTTAGAGTTCTCAATCTCCATACGAGTAGGGTTGTTACCGGCGATCTTTTCTGAGACCTGAACCTGTTCATATCATGTGCGTTCGTGTGTTCATCCATTGAATTTGTGACCACATAAGGTACGAACCTACAAATCTATCGCCGGAATTAATCAAAGGCGGGCACGGGCCAATAACCGATAGTCCACATGCAGTTTGTTAAAAAAGGGGTGGAAGTAGTGCGGGGGCGCACTTAAGTTGACATTGCGGGGGCGCACTTAAGTTGACATTGGAACGAAGCTTAAAAGTAGTCAAAGTCGCCCCCTCACCTTGCTAGCTTCTCAAACTCAAAGTCGCTGCCGCCGGAAATCGATCGCCCACCGTCTCCAGCAACCTCCTCCAGCCGGTGAGCTCCCCGTCCAGCCTCTCTAGATCAAGTTCAGTTTAAGATTTCTTATGGGCATTTGCAGCCTAAGGAGTGACACCACTGAATCAAATTGCTTAGGTAGGAAAGGATGATCGCTCTGGACAAGTCTCTCCGTCGTTAGTAGTGGGATGTTTGTATGCTGCATCGATCTAGTCCTTACCACGGCATCGATCTTCCCTGGCCTCCGTCCCAATAGCATTCGATGTTAAGTTTTCAGCAAAGCGTCGCCTTAGCGGTTATGGGCTGGGTGTTTTCGCCGGTCGCCAAATTGCTAGTGGAGAAACTCCTCTCCTACCTCTATGACGCATCTAAAGAGCTCAAGGAGATGAGGTCTGGCACGATGCCAAGGCTGAAGCTCACGCTGGACCAAGTACTAGAGTATAGGATCCTCCTTGAATTGTCACCAGAGAAGAAACATGACAATATCAAAGTCAATGACATGGATGCCTTGCTGAGGGACCTGAAGAACGCTCTGGACGAAGCTGAAGATATCCTCGACCTCGTCGATTATCACCGAATAGAGAAGGAGCTTGGTCATGACACCAAAACAAGCTGGCTGCAGTGGTGTTGGCTGCGCATCTATGACAGCACCCGAGAAAGATCGGCCCCGCTGCTGCAGCAGTTAAAGAAAACGTTCTGCTGGTCATGGCAATGTTTACGCGTCGTCGGAGGAAGGTCAGCTCCCCTGCTGCAGCGTGTGCATCAGAGATTGTGCGGGTTGTGGCATTGCGTCCGAATCGCCCGAGGAAAATTAGCTCCGTTGCTGCAGGTTTCGGTTTGTTGTTACTATGTTCCATATATCTCTACCCTACTTTAATTTTCTTTGGGTTACATGTTTTCTTCGTGTTATTGTACTCCTGCAGCTGGCGTGGCAGGGCTTGTGCTGGCTATGGCGATGCATGCCTAGATCAGAAGAACTCCTACCTGTTGCTTCCACAGCCTCGACTTCTTCAGTGAAGAGGATCCCATTGTGGGTCAGGTCTTTTGACTTCAAGAACTTCTGTAGCTGCATATTCAACTGGTTAAGCAAGGCAGTTGAAGGTGCCCGTTACTATCGAGACTGGTCCTTCGATGAGTTTGGCTTCACAAGTTATCAACAGGTACCACCTATAGCTTGTGCTGAATTCGATCCAATTGGCTAAATATAAGTTTGTTGTTGCTTTATATTTTCGCTGATACGTCCCTTCGAACTCTAACCTGCACACGACAGTCATGTGGATTATATATACGTACAAAGGTGTCAAACTTGAAGTTAAGTTTCAAAGTCCTTGGACACATGAAGTTTTGATTTGGAAATTCGTTTCTTTTGCAGCGCGTTAGCATGGAATCAAATTGCAGTATCATGTGGCCTTTATATATTAAATTGAAGAAAAATATGGCAAAGGTAGAAGATCTCATTGATGAAGCACAAAAAAATGTCTCATTCAAGAAAAACCTAGAAGAAACTATTGCGCATACAAACCAGTCAAGACAAAGCGAAAGTGGTACAAATGATTCAAATGCCGGCGAAACACAGGTAACTTGCTGATATGGTTGTAAGCAGATAACGAGAAATCTTTGTTATAAAATAGCTGGTGTACTTGACATTTATGTCACTGTAGGGTCTGGGACTACACTTACGCACTAATGCTAACTCGAGCCATGTTGTTGCTGCCAACTCACAGGCTGCAGTCACTACTGGAACGCCTCCATTAGTGGTAATCGGACGAGATAAAGATTGTGATAAGATCGTAGCAATGCTTCATGAGAGAGAAGAAGATGGTCAAGCTGACATCAAAAGTACTCCACCAGTGGTGATTGGCATTCATGGCGTCGCTGGTTCTGGAAAATCAACACTTGCACAAATGATTTTTGCCCGTGAGAGAGATAGTAAGAAAGATGGCCATTTTGACCTTGTTATGTGGGTTCATGTTTCTAAGAATTTCAGTGTAGATACCATTTTCAAGGAGATGATTGAGGCAGCAACAGGGACTTCTTGCCCTCACTTCCATAATCTTGACACCTTACAAAGTAATTTAGAGAAAAATCTGAAAGGAAAACGGTTCCTCTTGGTACTAGATGATATCTGGTACAGCAATAGAGTTCAAGGAGATACGACGCAGCATGCAAAGCTGGAAAAGATACTTTTACCGCTGAACGTCGGAAAGGCAGGAAGCAAGATCCTGGTGACTAGTCGAACGGAAAATGCATTAATAGCTGTGGGTGCTGCAAAGCGGAGATGTATTCCCATTTCTTTCCTAGAAGATGATGTCTTCTTGAATTTATTCATGCATTATGCACTTCATAGCCTACCCATTGATGATCCTCTTCGAAGACAACTCAAAGAAATCGGGGAAGAGATTGCAAAAAAGCTGAAGGGGTTACCGCTAGCAGCCAAAGTAGTTGGAGGACAGCTCCGTATGAAGCAAAACCTTGAGTCCTGGAGAAAAGTCCGAGATCAGAACCTTTGGAATGAGACTACGGGAGCGCTCTGGGGGAGTTACCAACTTCTTGATGAGGAGGTCAGACGGTGCTTTGCTTACTGCAGTATTTTCCCTCGAAGACGTCGGTTGGAACGAGATGAGTTAGTTAAGCTCTGGACTGCCCATGGGTTTGCTGGAAGAGGTAATGAAGGGGAGGGAATGGAAGATGTTTGCCGGGATTACTTTGATGAACTAGTGTCAGCCTCATTTCTGGAACTTAGAGCAAATGGTTACCTTAGTCAAAAGGAGGACTACTATGTAGTTCATGATCTGTTATATGATTTGGCCGAGAAGGTCACTGGAAGTGCTTGCTTAAGAATCGAAAATCTGAAATCACCTGAAGTGGAATATCCTCTTGACGTCCGCCATGTTTTTCTTCAGACCTATGATGCAGCATTGATTACTGAAAAGATATGTAAGTTGGACAACCTGCGTACTCTCATCATTGATGAAGCAAAAGGTGTGGAAGAGAAAGTCCTGTTGAGCATGTTTGAGAGGCTAAGAAAGTTGCGGGTACTCATCATGACTTCCAGAGAAAATAATATATTTTCTGCACCTGATGGTCAGTTTTCAGTACCAGAATCTATCGGTCAGTTAAGGAATCTTCGGTATCTGGCTTTCCGGAATCTTTGGCCATGGCTAGGAACCAGGCTGGTGTTACCGGGCACTTTGACCAAGCTTTACCATATGCAGGTTCTAGATTTTGATCATATTGATGAATTGGTGTTTAGCTCTTTGGAAGGAATTTCTGACCTCATCAACTTGCGACATCTAATTTGCCTTCTATATATGAAAATTCCAAACATTGGTAGGCTGACATCACTCCGGAGTATGGTATACTTCGAAGCAACAAAGGAACAAGGCTACGAGTTAAAGCAACTCGGGAACCTAAATAAACTTTCTGGCAAGCTGTATATCAATTATCTTGAAAATGTTGAAAGCCAACTGGAAGCGCTTGAGGCCAGGCTGGCTGATAAGGAAGGGCTCAGAGAACTAGAATTGTCCTGGAACGGTGTAGTGAGTCCAGAAGTGCAGACAGAGGTGCTAGAGGGTCTTTGCCCACCGACGGGTCTTGAATCACTGGATATATGTGGTTACAAAGGTCTGAAATATCCAAGTTGGATGGTGGGGAAGCACAACGGTGGCCCAAAGTACCTGAAACATCTCATGTTATGTAGTTGTACCGCAGAACTTGGCCCTGAGCTTAGTGGTTTTTTCACTCATCTCCAAACGCTCACTATTTTGGGTTGCAGCTGGCAAGCCTTGCCAGACTGTATTGAACAGTTGGCGTCACTGCACACTCTACACATCTTTTTCTGCAGGAATATTCGGTCGTTTCCAACACTGCCACAGTCTCTTCAGGAGTTCAGACTGGATGACTGCAATCAGGTGTTGATGAGTTCGTGCAAAACAATTGGAGATCCCTATTGGCGAAAGGTTCGGCACATTCCGTGGGCAAAAATTGAAGGTAAATCAAGTCGCTCTCTCAATAATATTTTTTTTTTGTATGTAAAACATCACTATTGCTTCCGTATCAAGAGCTGTTATGATCGTTTCTCAATCTTGTTTGCTAAACTGTCAAACATCAGGCTGCACATTTAGAATGGGAGTTTGTACAAGACCAAGTCATACCACGACATGCAAGCTTGGTGACTCTTCAGCACCAGAGACATCGTCCGCCGATGCCATACGAAAAAGGAAGAGCGTGAGACTAGTGCGTCTAAATCAAATGATCATTAAACCTGTCTAAGTTAAGTGGTTTTATCTGTTCCATATGGGCTATATGTACCTTAATAATCCAACATGGGAATCTAATTCCTTTTCTTTTCTTTTGTCAATCGTATGTGCTGTAATGATGACGTGAAACCATGGACGCCGAAGTCATATTTTTTTTCTGTGGTTTGTAATATTGCACAATGTTGATCAGCCAACTTTGGTTCATCAGGCTGGGTGTGGTAGCTTCGTTTGTCCACCAACCCGTTTGGTGACTAGGACATTTGTTTTTTGTTCTAGTTTGTTTTTTGTTCTAGCCCATGGAAGAATTGATTGATTCATCGGGGCTGCCTGAGGTGCAGCGACCCAACCAAAAGGCACAGGATTTGACGTTCTCTCTCCTTTTCTTTTCTTTGCATAATGATGAAGTGGTAAGCAGCAAATAATCTTGTGACGGAAGCATTTTATAAAAAAAAAAACTAGTATGGAAACTGGCCGAATCAAAAATCGAATCTCTCAACAAAACTATAAAGTAGAACCCATTGCTTAATTCTATCTACTGTGCTAAGCTTGCGAGAAACTAGAGCAAGCCGTAAACATATGCACATACTAAGATCGACTCCAACATACGTTGTACATTTCCGTGCGCAAGTAACTGTCAACTTATCGCGCGCGGGCCGTTTCACGCGTTATTGCGGCACTAGTAGCGTGCAACCGGGACAATGAGTTCGGGACAAAATGCCCCCTCTTTTGTCCCGGTCATAACACGAACCGGGACAAAAGACAATTCACATGGACAAAAGACAATCTCCTGTTTTTTTTTCAGTTTTCTATTTCTTTTATTATTTCATTTTCTGTTTTCTGTTTTTCTTTTATGTTTTCTGTTTAACTTTTTTTCTTCTGTTTCTCACTTAGCCACACATTTAACTACCCACTTCATCACTAACTACACACTTAATCTCAAGTCAAATTATTTAATCTAGTCAAACTTCCCAATCGGTCACCCATCCTCAAACTGCTCCAACCCAAGCACGCTTAACATTTAGATTCCTTTCAAATTAGATACTAAGAGAGAACTGAGAACTTACTGATATTACTATTTTATCAATCATATTAACCACTCGGTCATGATATTACACTTTTTCATTGCTTGAATTATAAAAAATTATTTAAATAAACATCAATGATTATAAAATAATAATATTGAAATAAATAACGATAAAATAAATTTTACTTTATGTTTGCCTTTTTCATTTAGTATGAATAATTCGTATCTTTAAATTCTTAAATCAGAATTTAACAAATAAAATATCTAAATTGATCAAAAAAATTAGAGGATTCCAAATATGACATCCAAATCATCTTTTGCATTACAGAATCATCGATAGACATGGTGACCATTTTGATTTTTTTACGAAAAAATGAAATAAAATGATAAACAGCTCAAAAAAGGATACGAGTTGGTTGTTAGAGCATCTCTAGCAGACTCCGCAAATTCGCGAAAACTGCAAAATCCCGGCGACTTTGCGGGCCGGCCGGGTCAAGTTTGCTGCGCAGAGTAGACACCGCAATGGCGGCCCGGCCTGCAAATTATTTGCCGGCGACTTTGAAAGAGCATCTTCTAGTAGACCTTTGTTTTGGTGCTAATGACAACACAATATGTGTTCTAACATGGCTATTAAAGTTTGCAGGATGTATCTAAGAACTTAGCAAAAAGGAAAGGATCGAAACGGGCGCTGCGAAAGCTTTTCAGTAAGCCTTGCTCCAGGCAGCGGTAGTACCGCTGGCATCAGCGGTAGTACCGCTGCACTGGACTGAGCCTTGCTCTGAGCCCTGGCTGCCGCTGGCGGTACCGCCCGAGCTACCGCCGTTTTTGGCGCTCTGTTGCGCGGAGCGGTACCTCCAGCGGTACCTGAGCGGTACTACCGTTATCCAGCGGTACTACAGGCCCTTCCAGCGGTAGTACCGCTGTGTTATTGTTTGCAGGTTCGCAGGCCAGCTCGAAGTCGAGGTGCCGCTGGCGGTACCGCCGGAGGTACCGCCGTTTTCAGCCTTCTGTTTCTCAGAGCGGTACCTCCAGCGGTACCGGAGCGGTACTACCGGCTCCACAGCGGTACTACCGGGATCGCCAGCGGTACTACCGCTGCGTGAAGTTGGAGTCGCAGTGAAGTTCGTGAAGCGGGCAACGGCTGGATTCAAAGGACCAGCGGTACTACCGGCCTCCCCAGCGGTAGTACCGCTGCATAAGTTTCAGCTCCAAACGGCCAGATTTTGGAGGGGCTATAAAAGGACCCCTTCACCTACCTTTGAAGACTTGAGCTTCTACACTCTCTCACCTCCATTAATGCGAAGCTAAGAGCTCCAAGTTCTCCCAATCCTCCCGCCCAAACTCGTTGACCTTTGGAGGATTGAAGGAGAAGGCCCCGATCTACATCTTCACCGAGCCGATTTTCATTTCCCCCTCATTCATTTGAGGGAACACTTGCTAGGGTTTCCACTAGGAAAACCTAGCCCATTGTTGTACTTACCTATTGTCTTTGTGACAGATTGTAGCTGTTCGGGAGCCCCCAAGCCCTTTGTGGGTCGTGCCCCGAATCGTTGTTGTAAAGGCTCCGGATTCCGCCTCGAAGGATTCCGATAGTGGAAAGTGAACCAAACCTTTGTGGTGCGGTTCACCGGAGATTTGGGTGAGGCCTTTGTGGCCGTTGAACCATTGTGTTGGTTCACACCTCTCCAACGAGACGTACTCCCATTTAAGGGAGGAACTCGGGAATACAGAATTGTCGTCTCATGCTTTCACTTCGGTTACCTCTATCCTTATTTACTGCTTTTACTTTGGATCTTGCTTAGTTGTTAGCTTGTCATATAGGTAAATTCACCGTAGTTGCATATCTAGAGAATTTACCTTTCGTGTCAAGCTTAAATTGAAAAAGAACTAAAATTTGAATTAGCACCTATTCACCCCCCCCCCCCCCCTCTAGGTGTCATACCGATCTTTTCAATTGGTATCAGAGCCTAGGTTCTCTTGTTGGGTTTAACCGCCTAAGAGAAGTATGACACATAGTGACGATGAGGCCGAGACTCTTGCTAAGGCTAATGAGGCCCTTGAAAAGGCCAAAACCACCACGGCATCCATGGCCGATATCAAAGCTTTGGAAAACAACTTTGACATCGACCATGAATGCCAAATTTGATGAGTTTCGTGACATGTTCATGAAATTTGCAAATGGCAAGCGCTCGGAAATCATCCCACTAGAGGAAGCCTCTAACTCCGAAGAGGGTGATTCCAAGGAGGATAAAGAGAAAAAGAAAAAGGGGGTTGAAACCGATACTAGACCTAAAACATCTCCTACTTTGCATGAGGAGAAGGAAGGGTACCATGCCGTTCCGGGATGGTACTCTCCCGATCCAATTATTACAACCCGCATAAACCCTCTAGGTCCTCCACCTAAGCTTAATGCATTAGCTTTTGCAACTTGGCAACGCTCAATGAAATCTCATATTAACAGTGCCTCCATCGAGTTTTGGAGGATCATTGAAGATGGATATCATGTTGAGGATCCAAGCAACATGACAAAAAGAGAGTTCGCCGAAAAGCAACTCAATGCTTCCGCCCTCCACATGATCGAGCTAGCCTTGAGCGACAATGACAAACATCATGTTCTTCATGTCACCACCGCCAAAGAAGCTTGGGATTGTCTTGAAGTTGCTTTCCTTGGAAATGATAGCATGAAGAGGAATAGATATGAATCTTTGAGCAATGCCGCCGAAGGTTTCTACATGCTTGACAATGAGAATCATGAAGAAATGTATGGAAGACTCAAGACTCTCGCCAAAGCCTTTTATGATGTGGGGGCAACATATGTGGATGATGCTTGGGTAAAAAGGAAGTATGTGAATGCTCTCTTGCCTTCGGAGCCTATGGAGTTGAAGTCCATTCAAGGAAGATACAACTATCATCAAATGTCTTCTCATGAGGTTATGCAAGAAGTCCAAGCCTCCAACGTTGCCACCAAGAATGCCGAAGATAACCGTGCTAGGGCCATGGGAATGAGACAAGGTCCCTCACTTGCCTTGAAGGCCAAAGTGACTTGTATGGATGAAAATGATGAGGTTGAAGTTTGTCCAAGCAACATTGCTCCACATGATCTTGAGCAAGCCCTTAATAGTCACATTGCTCTTGCCACAAGGGTGTTTTGGAATGACCCGGCAAGTGCTAAAGCTCGTGTTGATCGAGAGAACAACTCAAGTGGCAAGAAAGAGCTTGCCTCAAGGACAAAGACTTGCTACAATTGTCATGACAAGAATCACTACATAAGAGAGTGCCCCTATGAGAACCGTGAGCAAAATGGTGGGAAGCTTATCCCAAAGGATCACTCCAAGTTGATTCAAAAGAAGCCCGCAAGACCAAGGAAGCCTTTCTTCAAGAAGGCACCGAGAATTGTGTTGGTGGCACAAGAAGAATATGCCACAAGTGATTTCGAAGATGAAGATGCACCTAACAAAGAGGTAGCCGCATTGGCTATTGTCTCCACTTCATCATCATCTCTCTTTGAATCCCCCAATGAGAACCTCTCCACCAACACCGCTCGTTGCCTCATGGCTCATGTCACCGAGGTATCATCCCCTTCTTCTAAGACTACGCATGATCAATCTAGTCTTGAGATTAAGAAGGAACTAGTTGCCTTCGATACTTTTGTGACTAACTTGTTGGGTGAGTCCTTTGTGGCCGTTGAACCATTGTGTTGGTTCACACCTCTCCAACGAGACGTATTCCCATTTAAGGGAGGAACTCGGGAATACATCCTTGTCGTCTCGTGCTTTCACTTCGGTTACCTCTATCCTTGTTTACTGCTTTAACTTTGGATCTTGCTTAGTTGTTAGCTTGTCATATAGGTAAATTCACCGTAGTTGCATATCTAGAGAATTTACCTTTCGTGTCAAGCTTAAATTGAAAAAGAACTAAAATTTGAATTAGCACCTATTCACCCCCCCCCCCTCTAGGTGTCATACCGATCTTTTCAGACTTCCCCCTCTCTATCGAGTCGCAAATCCCCGCCACCATGGACCACCTCCCGCCGCACCTGCAGGCCGAGCGGCGCCGCTGCGTCGCCTCCGACGCCGCGCGGAAGCGCTCGGCCTGGAAATGGATCTACCGTAATCTCCCGGTGTTGCCGTCGCTATGGCGGCGGGAGACGGAGGAGTTCGACCTCCTCCACGGCCTCCACGGGCACCATGCCCTCCCGCCGCCGCCAGCGCCACCCGCGCAGCCTGCGCCGCCCGCACCCTCCGCCAGCTGGACACTGTCCTCCTCCGGCAGCTGGATATCCGCGGGAGCCTTGTCGCCGCGAACTCCGGACAGCTGTGCGGAAGGTCAGGGCTGGCCCCCCTTCTTGTTGCTTCATCTTGGTGCTCCAATTTCGTCGTCCAAGATGTAGCATCCCACCGGTCGACGGTCTGAATTCGTTTGTCGAACTGTCGTAACATATATTTATACACAAAGTGAAATTTATTAGTAATAAAAGTCGACATCATAATCATGGCGGTAAATTATATAATGGGGAGCAAAGCGCACGAGGTCCACACTGATAACCGCCACGTCGATCAATAATTTGGATGGCGAGACTACACCGGGCGCTATCAAGACGGGCGCCCATCTCCCCGACACCAACGTCAAACAATTAATCAAGCGAGAGGCGAGATGAAAAAATACCGAAACTTTACCTAAAAAAAATACCGAGACACCCCGAGTGCGAGTGCAAGAGTACCACGTCGACAAACAAAGAACATACATAGAAATATGACGACGCCTCCAACCTCGACGATGAAGCATCTCAACTATACTGACTAAAAAATCACATACACGCACGTAGTAGGAGCGAAGCGAATCGATCAGGCTAGCTAGCTTACCTTTGTTTCCATCACGCACGATAGAGAGAAAGAAAAAAAAGGAGGAGAAAAATCGAGCGAGCTGCCTGGGAGCGTACAATCTGCATCACACATGCGTGCTCCAGTGGATCGCCAATTGATTCTGCCTCCTTCGAACGTGGCCGATAGGTACCTTTTGTCCCGGTTCCAGCCATGAACCTGCACAAAAAGGGTGCGATGACCTTTTGTCCCGGTTCGTGGCTGAAACCGGGACAAAAATTTCGACTCTGACGATGCGTTATTCTCGCAGAGGCTGAAACCGGGACAAATGGCCTATTAGTCCCGGTTCGTAATGCAACCGGGACTAATAGGGTGAAATGGCTTGGACCCAAGCCATGTTTTCTACTAGTGCGGACGCGTGAAAAAATCCTGCGTGAGACAAAGCTTTCCCGCGCAGGCCAAAGGGGCGCGCACCACGCTCGTCCAACGCGCTGGGCAGCCACATGCCACCCAACCGTTTCCGCGTCAGTCCGTGAGCGCAGGGAAGCCCGAAAAGAAATCTCCACCGCCCACCGCTCCCGCGCCCATCACTACAAGATGATATGCCGAAAACCACCACAGAACATTATATTAATTTATTCATCATAGATACACTGCTATTACATCAGGCACACAACATCGGAGGATCGTCATGCCACATCTCGCGCAAGACCTCAAAACACTTAACTAAAACATCGGAAGTTCTATTAGCCTCTCTAGGACAATGATTAAAAATAACCCGTAATTAAAATTACGACAAAGAAATAACATTTTTCATAAATTGTAGCAGCAACACCAAGTGAATTCCTTTATTTTTCATGACTTTGATAACCTCGATGCAATCAGATTTAATCATGATCTTGTACTCAATGTTCCGAGCCAGGAGTAGCCCATTCTAGAGAGCATGAGCTTCTATCGTCGCATCATCAACATGAAATAGTGTTCATCTACCGCCCAAGAAAAACATGTCAAAATGGTGTCTCACGATTGCTTTGATGCCACCTGAACCTGTTTTGGAATCAAAAGAAAGGTCAACATTTAGTTTGGTGTATTTTTTAATGGTACAGAAGGAGGTGAGATCAGACTCACTTTTAGTTTTTTTTATCATTTCTTAATTTTATATTCTGCTAATCCGAGGAATCTTTTTTTAGTCTTACTTATCTTAATTTTAGTTTCTTAGTTGTGCTAAGTCGTGTAGGAGATACAAAGTTCATGGTAGAGAACTTCTTAAAGTCATCCTATTTCTCTTAGACGATTTAGTACCAGCAATGAAGATTTTTAAAAAACTAAGAGCATGTCGTGAGAAAAAAATGCTAGTACGAAATGTTGCAAATTTTTAGTTTTTTACCAAAAAAAGAAAAATGTGAATAGAAGCTATGCTGCAGTGGTGGAACAATCCGAATCTTTAAACGTGAGATCCGACGGCTGGGAATGGCGCGGTCCAGCAGCACACTCCCTCTTCCTACATTCCTCCCCCATCGCTCGGAATCGGACGACAAGGAGAGCGGCTAGGGTTCTCGCCCCGCCGCCGCCGCCGGCATCCACCGGATCTCATCCCCCCTCCCTCCCCCACGCTCACCTGAGCTCTCTCGCTCGCCCAGCAGACGGCGATGGCGGCGAGGACGCTCGCCCGAGCGCTCCTGCGACCGGCGGCGCTCGCCTCACCGGGCGCCCGACGGCTGATGCCGATTCACAAGGTTCGTTCACCAGCTCGCCCCCTCCCATTGCGTCTCCAGTCAATTCGATCCATCTCTCATCGCCAATACGGTAGAGCCCTGAGCCGAAACGGGTAAATTCAAAGGATATGGGGAAGCGTCTTGAGTATCGATTCAGCCTTGCTCCCATGGGGAACAGAGGTAGAGAGTTTTACGCTTCATCTTGTGATCTTGTTATTTCGGTGGGGAATGTATTTCCCCACCTCAA
Source organism: Poa annua (assembly GCA_026929855.1). Taxonomy (NCBI): domain Eukaryota; kingdom Viridiplantae; phylum Streptophyta; class Magnoliopsida; order Poales; family Poaceae; genus Poa; species Poa annua. Next base: position 3,573,980 of record CM049436.1, read on the forward strand.
TCAGCCTCGGTTAGCAGCCAGTAGCGGTGATCTGGGTGGCGCGAGTTCTGAAATGGGAGGAGCGTTTGAGCGGTGTCTTGGAGAGTGGCTAAACGATTTGGTGGATACCCTTAAACCGAATCTCGCTGAATTCTCTGCACGCAACTTCCAGTTTTAGGGTAAAAGGATTATTTTTCATCGTGTAGTGAACCCACGCAATGCACGGCTCGTATGTTTGAAGTGAGAACGGAATATGTGTAGCGTTTCTCAGGTCCATTTCAAGGACCAGCTACCTGATCCAAACATGGTCTGAGTGTTTCTTGCCTAGTCAGGATTCCTGTGAAGTGAATGACATTCGTTTCAAGTGTTTCTATTCGACCAGACCCGCCTCTCGTTTCGCAGCCAAACATATACGGGCTTTGCATTCGTGAACTAAGGGCTTAGAATTTACTTAGATATCGACATTGCAATGTTCGAATCAAACTATATATTTTTTCCCAATCTTGCGTACCATAATCCGCGTGTACAGCTCAAGGTTCTTAGATAAGTTTTGTGTGTTCGGTAGTCTGAAGAAAAGGAGTAAAAGAAACTTTTGAATGAAACTGACTGTGATGATCTCTGCCATGTTCATATGTTGACCAAGAAATAAGAAGAAAACATAGCATGCTCTTGTCATCATTCCCTTTTTACAAGCTGCTGCTCAACCTCTTCTAAAGATGCCCCTTTGCTGGTGCTAATCTACCAAACCTAGTCCAGTGCTGCTGGTGACAACAGATGCTGCTGCGTTGCCTTAGTATTTTATTTTCAATGTTTGCCGAGACCTAGAACAAAATGGCACTGTTATCTGCTGCTTGATCGTTGAATCTCAGTTTGTGCTTTTGCTGAACCCACTGCAGGCCCTCACAAACGGTGGTGATCCAGTGAGCCGCGTCATGCAAATCCGGAAGCTGAATGACGGCATTAACCGTTCCTTTGCTGAAAACGAACCTGCAGGTGGTGACAGTATGAGTGGAATCACAGGCGGTGACAGAATGGGTGGATCTGAGGCATTCACAGTCCCCGGCGGTGACAGGATGGGTGGATTTGCAGGCGGTGACAGGATGGGTGGATTCGCAGGCGGTGACAGGATGGGTGGATTCACAGGCGGTGACAGGATGGGTGGATTCGCAGGTCATGACAGGATGGGTGGATCTGAGGCATTCACAGTCCCCGGCGGTGACAGGATGGGTGGATTCGCAGGCGGTGACAGGATGGGTGGATTCGCAGGCGGTGACAGGATGGGTGGATTCGCAGGCCGTGACAGGATGGGTGGATACCCACCCGGTGGCAGGATGGGTGATGGATACATACCCGGTGGCAGGATGGGTGGAAACTACGGATTCACAGCCGGTGGTAGGCCGGGCGGCTTCAACATGGACCATCTGCAGCCGACCGGTCAGCGAGTAAAGCGGGACGTCCTCCACATCACACAGAAGGGGAAGAAGACCTTTGTGACCATGACGGACGTCAAGGGGAACAGGAAGGCGGGCGCCTCCGCGGGCTGCCTGGAGGACCGGAAAGGACGATCCCGTCTTGCCCGGTATGCCGGCGAGGCGACGGGGGAGCACATGGGGCGGGTCGCGAGGAAGATGGGCGTCAAGTCACTCGTCGTGAGGGTGAAAGGGTACTCCTTTTTCAGGAAGAAGAAGAAGATCGTCATGGGCTTCGCGGACGGGTTCCGGGGCGAGAGGGTGAGGACCCCGACCCCTATCATGTACATCCACGACGTGACCCAGCTCGCGCATAACGGGTGCCGGCTGCCCAAAAAGACAAGGAAATAAGGCTCTGCAGGAACAAGCTAGAAGAATGGAATCAATATCCTGTCCAAAGGAGGGCCGTAGAAGATACTCGTGTCGACTGGTTCTTCTGATAATAATATCATGGGCCTGGAAATATTTATGAATATTAGACAGTCTTAGGCCTTGGATTTTGTAAGATGAAAGCATTTTTGTCATTTTCTGTAAACTTGCGGAAGCGATTTACTTAGCTCTGAGCTAAATTCTCTCAGGCTACTGGTTTTTTTGTCTGAGCTGGGATTTCCTTGTGCTTGTGTGTTGAAGCACGAAGAACTCTGGTGAAGTTATTTTCGTCTCTTTAAGAACGGTTGGACGTTCTTTTCAGAATGGTTTTGTTTTGATATGACATGGATGGTTGCAGTTCCCCTATTTTTGTGGATTCCGTATTGACACACATGTAATTTCAGATGCAGTTTCGGTGTTACTAGCACACATTTTGATTAAGTGGTTATGTACAAATGCTTCAGTATTAGCACCAATGTACTCTGGTTTACTGGTTCTACAGATGCACAAGATGTAAGCTAGTGATGGAACCTCCATCCTTTATTTTGCCTTGCTGTTTAGTCAGCTTCCTGATACTATTGTTTCTCTGTCTCACAGACAGGCGATTACTTGTCCGTCGTTATCTGAATTTTTTGCCATATTCGTTGCAAAGTTAGCACCAGTAGCTTAGCAGCAACGAGTATAAATCTTCAGGCAGGAATTTCTTCAGAGGCGGCAAGTGTGGAGCAAGTTCAGTGTCTTATATCGTTCAAGGCAGCGTCTACGTTCACCGAAAGAGGATTTAATGGTTGGACTGATGTAAGTTGTCACTAAAATAAAAAAAAAGCAGGTTTCTAAACAGGTTGTGTGTGTGTGTGTTTTTTGGATGCTCATTTAGAGAATGTTAATTAGGGTTTAGGGTTTTCTCAACGCGGTCGTGGTCGATTTTTCTCAATCAGTGGAGGCGGCAAGTGTGGAGCAAGTTCAGTGTCTTATATCGTTCAAGGCAGCGTCTACGTTCACCGAAAGAGGATTTAATGGTTGGACTGATGTAAGTTGTCACTAAAATAAATAAATAAAGCAGGTTTCTAAACAGGTTGTGTGTGTGTGTGTTTTTTTGGATGCTCATTTAGAGAATGTTAATTAGGGTTTAGGGTTTTCTCAACGCGGTCGTGGTCGATTTTTCTCAATCAGTGGAGGCGGCAAGTGTGGAGCAAGTTCAGTGTCTTATATCGTTCAAGGCAGCGTCTACGTTCACCGAAAGAGGATTTAATGGTTGGACTGATGTAAGTTGTCACTAAAATAAATAAAAAAAGCAGGTTTCTAAACAGGTTGTGTGTGTGTGTGTTTTTTTGGATGCTCATTTAGAGAATGTTAATTAGGGTTTAGGGTTTTCTCAACGCGGTCGTGGTCGATTTTTCTCAATCAGTTCTTTTTTCTGAGGGGAAAAAAAGAAGGCTCTTTTCCCCTCCCACCTTCTCTCTCCTTATCCCTTCCTTGAGAGTCGCTCGTGAGTCGCCGGCGCCACTCGGAATGGAGCGAGAGATGGCGACCGTGCTCCCCTGTATAGAGTAGCCTTAGGTTTTCTTCTTGCTGCTGTAGATTTAGGAGTTTGGTCCCCTGTGGCGTATGGCGCTATGCCATCTCCCTCGTCTTGGTACCTGGTTGGGTTGTCTCCGAGCGACGACCTTGGCCTGGAGAAGCTCCTTTCCGGCGTGCTCCCATGGTGGTGGGTGCGGTGGAGGAGGGGATCCAAAGGTATGTGCTTGAATAAGCTCGATGAACCCTCTTTTTTGGGGGTTGTTAGGTGGCTCTGCTTGTGGTGCGCTGCGGAGTTCAAGCTTCGTCTTCCGGCCGTCCATGGTGGAGAGGGGAAGATGGAGTTTGCTCTGGTAGCTGCGGTTTCAAGTAGAGATGGTGGAAAGCTGGTGGAGATGCCGCGAGTTTTAAGGAAATCATCCTCGGCGACCCTGGTTTGGTCGCCGACCCTGCTGGCCATCTGGTGGCCGCCTGCGACGCCGGTCGGCGTCTTCTTCTACCTCCAGGCCGGTGTGCCGATGCGGAGGCCCTCGGGTTCCAGGCTGGCGACCCTGGTTGGCTTCGATCCAAGTGGTTTCGTCCCCGGAAGCGAAGCTGATGCCCAAGCTTGGTTCTGCTCCAATGGTGGTGGACTTGATTGCTTTTTGCAATATTTTTATAGGGTCGTTTGTGCGGAAAGGAAGGACTGGTTTGCATTTTCTTTGTTTCTTGAGGTCCTTTATGTAAAATGTAATCCCACCGCTTATTATCAATGCAGCATCTAGCCCCTTTGGGGCGTTTGTGGTTCAAAAAAAAAAAAGAAAAAAAAAAGAAGAGAGCTGCCGAGGCGAAAAGAAAGGAGGAGAAATTCCTTTTAATTTCGTTGCTGGTCCCACCGGCAGTGACAGTGCCACGGCGTCGAGTGACGTGGAGGATCACTGGGAGTGTGTGTGTGTGGACTCAGCTTCTCCTTCCTCGCAGCTCGCAGCTAGCGGGACGTGTGAGCCACACCACCACCTCCCGGCCCTCCATCATCTCCCGCGGCCATGGCGACGCCCGCGGCCACCTCCTCCGCCGCCGCGCGCCTCCTGCGCTCCCCCGCGGCCCCGCGCGCGCTCCCTTCTCCGCCCGCCCGCCTCGCCAGGGCGCCGGCGCGTCCCCGCCGCCGCAGCAGCCGAGGACTCCCGTCGGTGCGCGCGGAGGCGGCCAAGGAGGTGCAGCAGGAGCTGGAGGAGCTCAGGTCCGCCGGGGTCTCCGTCTACAAGCCGCGCTCCTACGAGGTGCTCGTCTCCGACGCCGCCCGCTCCCTCGCCGCCGCCATCGACGACGGCAGGACGCGCCTCGAGATCGAGTTCCCGTACGCAACGCAAACTGCTGATTACCCTCTCGTTCCAATAATCAATCTAGTATTTCCCGAGTTGGTTCTCACATTTCTCCTCGACGTTTCATGGGTAATTAATCGGTGTGGCCAGGCCTCTCCCGAGCAGCATCTCCTCTTACAAGGTAGGTACCCCGCGGCCGGCGGCCCTGCTTCTCCAAACCCGTTCGAATTTCCTGCTGCAGCGACATGTTACCGTTACTGGATACATTCTGACTCTATTTTTGGATGCCCATAAGCTTCAATGCTTCATGTTGCAAACAAAAAATGTTGCCATTAATGGATTCAGATTAGTTAGTGAGCGACGCACATAGATATATTCCATAGTGTGGTAGCATCCACCTCTAACTCCTGAGCACAAAGAATAGATCGTACAGACTTATAGTATAGTATTGTGTTGACGTCAGTCGGACTCATCATCGATGTCAGTTTACATGTGATAGCATCTTGATTTCTCCTGTTTCTGATCATGACGCTTCAGTCCACCTCTCTCTCCAGGGCTCTTCGGACGAGTTCATCGACGCCAACGTCCAGCTCGCGCTCGCAGTCGTAAGGAACCTCAAGCAGCTCAAGGGGACCTGGTCCTGCATAGTAAGTTTCAGGCCCCACACCACACCCTTGCTCCTCCACATTTGTCCCAGGAGCGACCATGCTCACCCGTTCTCTTCTAGTTCATTCCAGGTGTTTCCTGATCAGCCGGAGAAGCGAAGGGCCTCGCAGATATTCAAAACAGCTATAGATCAAGTAAATTATGCCTCACGGTCAAAACATTTTATGTTCTCCTAGTGGCTTCATGAGTATTTTTGGTAATAGGACAGTTAAAAAAAAACACTTTTTTTAGATTGAGGGTGTGTCCATCAGTTCCCTGGATGATCTGCCCACCGGGCCTGTCGACACCTTCTTCAGATCGATAAGAAATACCCTTGACTTCGACTTTGCTGATGACAACGAAGGTAAAACTCTCAAACAGATCTGTCTAGTACGGTGACACACACCGGCAACACGAATTATTTTACTTGAAAAAACTTCAGGTGCCACTGAATCTGTCAATGCTAAGATGAAACACTGACAGTTACATTGTGATGCCACTCCTCTGCATTGATCTATGTTCTATCTATAGAGTACCTAACTGAATCTTGCCAAACACGCTGAATAAAATTCATATGCTAAGACCTAGTATTTGTGTGACTGGAAATGTATTTTTTTTCATTTTAATTATTATCACAATTCATAGATTGGAGATAAAAGAATGACTTAACATGCACATTGAAGCATAGGCAGATTTACAGTGGGCAGTTAACTATTCACTATGATGCTATAATTACTTTGGGCAGAAATTATGTAATCTTCATAACAAAAACCATCAGTAATTTTGAGCCCTATTTCCGTGAGAAACTTCTCGCGTAAATATGCTTGAAAACATTACACATACCTGATTGTCTAGTGTGCGCACAGATCGATGGAAGTCTGACGAACCACCAACCCTATATATCTTCATCAACAGCAGCACGCGTGACCTTTCATCCATAGAGAAGTATGTGGTATGTCTAGAACAATGCTCCTCTATCTAGGTGACACTTACATATAATTTTTTGGAGATAGTTGTATTGCAGTGCTAGTGCTGGGACAGGAAATATATGTTTACTTTCAACCTTCGTTTCTAACCGTTGGCATTTCATTGCATGTTTATTGATTCATCCTTTGTGCATTACTTCTTGTCCAGGACAATTTTGCTGCCTCTGTACCTGCGGTTCTCTTTAATCTTGAACTAGATACTTTGCGGTAGGTATTTTATATTCCATTTGATACCCTGTTCCTTATAAGCCTTTTGAGTGCCTTAAGCCGTAACATATGAACTTTAACCCCCAGTTCTGACTTGGGGCTTCTAGGATTCCCCCCGAAAGATTTGCATTACCGCTTTCTTTCTCAGTTTACCCCAGTATTTTATATCAGACAGCGTGATTACTCCAAGGTATGCATCTATTTGTCATTTACATGCCTAACCATCCTTGTGTATGTCTCTGTAACTACCATTTTCCACTTGACAATATAGACAATTGCAGTCACTCCATACATAGTGAACTACAGCGGCGCTGTCTTCCGTCAATACCCAGGTAGTACATGTTTTTGCGATCTTGGCCACCAGCAATACTAAATTGTGATTTTCATGCCTTTTTTCTCCTTAAAACGTGATATTTTACAAAGGTATTTGTATCCTTCAACTTGTCATGTTGTAACATACAATTGGGGTACTGTCAGCCATAAGTAGCATCGCCATCATGCATCAGCTACTGATATAGTATTTTTTTTGTCTCTTCAGGTCCCTGGCAAGTCATGCTTAAGCAGGCTGATGGTTCGTATGCATGTGTTGCAGAGAGCGCATCCCGGTTCACTTTGGGGCAGGTCATTACCGTTTATCACTTGCATGATTTCTCGTAATTATTTTGGAAGAGTTGTCTCCTCGGAATATAGCTTGCCATGCTAATCATTTAGGCCAAGGATGAACTATTGAGAGTTCTCGGTTTGCAAGAAGAGGAAGGAAGCCGGCTTCAATTCCTCAGAACAGGATACAAGGTCTGCAATCTCATCTCACTTGGTTGATAGGATGAAATTACTGTTCTGCAAAGTGAATACAAAATCTTTAAAAAATTATGGTACCAGCATTTCCTAGTACAAAATCTTAAACTGTAAAAAATCTTTAACATGCTTGTAACGTTGTGCTGGGTTGACTTTTAAAGTGCAATTTTTTTAGAGCAGTACTTACTTTTACCATCTGAGCCTGAGATCCTTTGGTGCAGAATGCTACTTGGTGGGAGGAGAATTTCGATCAGGAGAACTCCCCCGCGTGGCGAACTTGAAGCGCCGCTGCTGGTTCGATGCCGGATTACTGAACCGACCGGTCAATGGAGATGTACATGCCAAAGACTGATCATAAATGTTCCCCAAAAACGCGCGTCCATGAATCCTGAGCTGATGATGTAACTGGAATTACAGAAAGAAGCCCAAACACCAGTGATATAGTACTAGTTTGTTAGCCCACACACCAATGGTACAGTGGAGGCATTGCCCCCATCTGCTATGAGTTCTGAGAGTGAGGAATTATCCTCTGCTTTTCTTGTGATGATGTGATGAGTACTAGTGTAATTACATGTTGAATATACTTGTGCAATGAATCTTATGGCTCCCTTTTGTTTTACTACGAGTAAATTCGCCAACTTATAAGGTGTTCTGATGAAAATCTGTTTTTTTTTAATTAACATACTACTACTACTATAAGAATATTTTTGGCCACTGATTTTTTGTTTAAAGACGGTGGGATTTAGTTTTGACACTTTATCCCTTGGATCACGCTATATGAGGCATGAAATGTGGGTAAATTGACATGTTTTTTTTTTTGAAACTGGGTAAATTGACATGTTGACTATATTGACATTGATAGAGCTGAGTAAATTGGTCGAGGCAGTATGAAGTCCAGAAGGTTCTGTGAGAGTTGAGAAGTGGCGTGGACGTATTTAAACGGGCGCAGGACCTGGAGGTCATAAGTGCAAAAAAAACAAACTCACACGGTAGACTGGAGATCGAGATCGCCGGAGCCGGAGCGGAGGGAGATGGAGCCGAGAGGAACGACCCGCCGCAGATCCGGCACGCTCGTGCTCCTGATCGCCGCCTTCCTCGCGGCGGCCGCGGCCGCCTCCGCCTCCGCCGTCGGCGACAAATGCGCCGCCTGCAAGGCCGTCGCGGTGAGCTCCCCTCTCTCCCCTCCTTTCTTCGCTCCTTCTCTCTCACGGTTTCCTATGTTCCAAGGCTCCAGCGGAGGTTCTGATCGTTCGTTTGGACATGTTTCTTGCAGGCTGAGCTAGAGATTGGTATCTCGAGTGTGAGTGAACTTTGTTTCTCTTTCAGAAGATTTCTGCTCGCTGTGTACCATCCAGTTTCCTGTTGCCAGGACCATCGGTAGACTGTTAACTGTTCTGGCGTTGTCTGATGCAGGAGAAACCAAGAAACCACCTGGACTTGCGCAACCGGTTAAATTCCAAAGGTCAGCGTGAAGGAAAGGTCATTGATTACAGGTATGTTCTCTAGCACTACTATGGTGTTTGATTGATGGTTGTCCTATTCCAAAAAAAGTTTATACAAAAAGGTGCATTCTAACAGAAATGGAATATCAAATGGTCACAATGTGAATGCTCTTCGTCTGACAATTTACCATGTTTACATATCACTCATTTGTTGGGAAAGTGAAGGCTAAAATCATTGTGAACTTTAACTCTGCATGTAATTTTTCTTCCTCTTAAGGTGTATCATTCGCTTGGCATACCTGCATAAGAAACTGTGGACATAGTTTTACCATTCATCACTGATTCTTAATGGTGTGCAGAGTCAGTGAGCTTCGGATTGTAGAGCTTCTCGATGACCTGTGTGGTAAGATGGAAGATTACACGCTACAGAAGGTACACAATAAATTTATATTGTTACTGCACACTACCATCACATTGAGGAGGCTAATTTTTTTTTTTTTTGAGATAGTAAATGTGTACCCGGATAAATATATGTATACATGCATCAAGTTATACTTTCAGTATTCAAACGGTTGATTTGTTATATATACTTTCAGCACCTGCCTAAGCATTTTAGCCACCTAATAAATTGCACTGTGTGCAGTTGGATTCAGGCGAAAAAGAATGGGTCAAAGTAACGAACTGGAACAGTTTCGAAACGGGTAAGTGTGGAATGTGTGATATGCTTCTGTTACTCTTTCGATTAGCTGTAACGGGTCAGTCCATAGTTTGTTATGGCATGATAATACATTCTTCCTGCACAGTTTTTCCTTACATGTGTCATCTAAGGAAATGCCACAAGCACTAGATTAGAGCTGTATACCTCTTGACTCACAAATCTACATTTTTTAAGTGAAATAAATTAAGAGTTATTCCCTGTTACAAGCAACTGAACTTGTGGACTATATTTATGCTAAAAAAAGAAGTGCTTCATGTATTGAGTTGCTGTCATCACGATGTAAAGGGTACTTCTATAAAAAATGCCACCAGGGCTAGTCCTGGCTGGTTTTTTTTTATAACTTATAATGACCAATTTTTTACTGATTATGTCATTATTTGTTTGTAGATAAGAAAGCTGCGGCACGAGCACAATCTAAAAATCTATCCAGTTTCTGTGGAAGGTACAGTTCAGTACCTATTTATCACACTGGTTTCTTATTTTCTCTTTACTATATATATGTTGCAAAACTTTGTAAATACCACTTCAGCTGCCTAGACTTTCTAGTTACTTGGGCAGCAAAAGTAACTTAGCTCTGCCCCCTTTAAAAATTCATGGGATTATGGCATAGCTGACCTCTTTTAGTAGAAGTTTGTAATGGCCCTTGTCCTTCTTGGAACAAAAACTTTGAAACTGATGAACCGTGTTTTTTGTATTCGTGTAAGGTCAAGTTTCCTTGGTAGAAAAAATCTTGGCTTCAAAATATTTTGCTTGCTTTAGGAATACAATTTTACTAGAGCTATAAATTGGGATAACTTGGTTATTGCTGGATATGGCAATGATGACGACAACTCGACTGTCACAATCATGGGCTCTCAACTTCAATGTCGACAGCTTTCAAGTGGCTCGGACAGGAGTCACCCGAGCTCCACCGGCTGCCCTCAGTGCTACAAATCCTTGCAGACCACAGCACGTGTCGCCTTCTTCGCGGTTGCACTTGTCGTCATTTGTCGCTGTCGAGAGATGGAGCGGGAGCGGGGAGAGGAGGATGAGATGGTATGGTGTGTTGAGCGAATGATGGCCAGTGCGGTGTTAAATAGCCCTTTCAACTATGTAACACCATCCTGGCCTTCACTCGCTCAACACTTAGACACCATCTCTCCTCTCCCTATTCTGGCTCCATCTCTTGACACACCCAACAAATGAAGACAAGGGTGACCCTGAAAAAGGCGGAACTGCAACATTGAGGGGGGTCTGGTGAGGCTCGCATTACACTACTTGGGTGACTCCTGCCGACGCCCCTTGAAAGTCGACAACATGAAAGTTGGCGAGCTCGCAGTGGTGACGGTCGGCCGTCACCACATCAGTCTCATGCTGTTGCTCGTGAGTTTTACGACGAAAACATAGTAGGCAGACGTGTGGTCCCCTTGTCCTCGGTGACCCAATCGGCGTCTCATTGTGTGCGTCAGTTCTCGCGACAGTGCTGGGCCGCCGTACAGGTGCAAGATCACCGTGAAGGGCCCATAAGAGGAGTACTGGAGTGGGACTCAAATTTAAGGGACGTGCCGAGCTCTAAAGCACCTCCTTATTGACACGCTTGCCTATAACAACACACTTGCCGCAGGAACAAAAAAAATATATCATGCAGTAATTGGTAATTCCAAATGCAGTAAGACTGTATTGAAATCAAATGTGAATAAATGTCACTAAGCGAATTATTTGGTTTCTTCTATGTTCCCTTAAGAGATGGACTATTCTTACATTCTTCTTTCTTGGTACTTGAAATTTTTAATCATAAGGTTATAAATGACCCCAAGTACGGGGTACTCAACGAATAGTCAGTTACAATGGATGTTCATAGGACACTCACAAGGGCAACTAAGTCTGCATGTTGCTCCTATCTTTTCCTCCTTTATTGTCAAGCTAACTTCACGTTGATGACAAACTATAATTCAAACAACACGGCATTAATAAATAGAAAGTCGATACACAGTTAAGCAAAACAATGATGTCAACAATACAATAGCAACACGTAATTAAAGTAACATGCTGCAATAGCTACCTTAAGGTAGAGGACACCACATGCGAGGAGAAGAGCAGGGGAGGAAGACCGACTCCGAGTACCCGACATGGAGATGGTGTTACTGTACCATAGGTGGAGCTGACCACCTGGTTCTTCCTCCCCTGCTCTCAGGCCGCCCACCCCGAACCCCGCCTCCACGGCAGCACCTCCTGACAGCGCCTGTCCTTCTGCTGTGTGTTGGGCGAAGGCGAGGAGAGCAAGTAGAGATTCTCCCAGATCTGGACGTCAAGGAGATTTAACTTTCCATGGGAAGACAGGATTTGGGATACCTCCAGACTGAGTAAACTCCACCAACCACATAAATGAGCCCAGACGCCAGTGACCCATTTGTGGCAGAGGCACTCCGAGCGCTCCCAGGAAAAGACTTCAAGTTGTAGGGTGCCCTTGACCTTTCTGTGCTTTTGAAAAATTCTATTGACTATCGAGTACCACTCAGCTGCCAAGACTTCTAGTTTTTGGGCAAAGAAAGGACCCCTTAAGACTTCAGTGCTAAATTTCTAGTTGCTGGATGTGACTATTTTGTATGGCACACCCAACCTCTTATAGTACAAGTTTGTCAGAGTACTTCTCCTCTGTATAATTAATTTGTTTGTATAAGGTTAAGTTTTCTTTGTAAACCTCTCTGAGAGAGTTTCCTAGGTGAACAGGCCTCGGTTCACAAAGAATTGTAACGCTTTGGGAATGCAAATTTACTGGTTGTCGAAAAACGACCCTAACCTTCTTGGCTTTTGACGAATTGTATTGACTATCGATTATTAAGCGGATGACAACGTCCAAAAAAAATTAAGTGGATGACTGGATGTACTGACAAAGTTCATCCATGGTGCAGGTTACTGGAGGAAACTGAAGACGAGGTACTTTTCTTGTCTAGAATCACATCACCCTCCCGACAGTAATTTACACTTTGATTGTGGCAAATACTCTCTCACTCTTCCTAAATATTAGATGTCTTAGGTGTTTCACATGTTGACTAGATGCATACTAAAATGAGTGAACATACACACTAAAATGTGTCTAGATACATGTAGATATATGTGAATCTGGAAAAAGTCTAAAACATCTTACATTTTGGAACGGAGGGAGTAGCATATAAATTTGCAGTTATCCGTTAGTTATGTGTAAATACTTTTTAACTATTAAGATCTGTAAATATAGGTTATTTTCCTGTTGCAGCTTGCTGAATGGTTAAAAACAAGCTCCGCAGAATCAGGGAACGTGAGCCAGGCACTTTGCGGAGATATCAGCAAACACTGTCGGTCCACACGGTATATCACACGAATATCAGCATATAAATAAATCAACTGATTTCATGTACAATTCATCTCTGAACTAACTCAGAGCTTGCTAATGTCTTTCACTCTCCTCACTGCTATCTCCAGCGCGACTATCCCAATTGACGATGAACTATAACAGCACGCATTGAGGCGTCCTATCTACTCAGACTAGGCAAAGAAGATGAAGGTCTGGAAAAGGGAAAAAGAAGCTGCATTTGTTGATTTTCATTCCTGTAGGAAATGAACTATTATATGCCGGCGTCTGTGACTTACGGCTTCTATATAAGGACTAATCTGTCAAGAACATTGAGAAATTTTTGTATACAGGATCACAGCTACCACATTAATCTGTTGAACTGATTGGGATGATTGTAATGTCTGTTGAAAGACGATGAATATGTCTTTGTTGATTCTCCTTTAGCACCTTTGTTTTCTACTGCTTTGTTCAACACTGTGCGGCTGTGCCTTGTTCAGCTTCCTATTTTCACTAAACGCAAGTTTATGAATTTACAAATATGTGATGACCTAGCTAATAGCTTCCCTTGGACAGTGTTTGAACTACTTCCTCCGTTTTTCATGTAAGGTATGCAAAGTTTTGGCAGTAATGAGACATGGATATGTGGCTTGTGATGGACTCATTTACTCCTAGAAAAAAAATGAGAGCAGTCTCTAATAGCCACAAACTAAAATCAACCCTATTATTTGAAATGAAATCTCAAAAACTGGGACATCTTACAACAAGAATCCAAGAAACGGAGGCAGTAATTTCTCACAAATCCACTTGCAATTGTCCATAAATCAACCCTATTATTTGAAATGAAATCTCAAAAACTGGGACATATTATAATAAGAAACCAAGAAACGGAGGCAGTAATTTCTCACAAAGCCACTTCCAATAATTGAAAAACGAATACATATGCAAGCCCATGATCAGGCAAGACAGCCTGATGTGATTTCTCCAGCCCACGATTATGCCATATTTCCTTCACGATTTTTTTTTTTGAATTTTAAAACACATACCATTAACCAAACTGCTCAGCGGAATCGCTGGCAGCCAAAAGTTGGGCAAAGGTAGGAACTCGACCCGGCCATACGGCTTGGGGATCACACCAAAGCTCGCTAAAGCGTCAGCCACTTTATTACAAGCCCGTGGGCAAAACGAGAAGGAGAAAGAACTAAAATTCAAACGAGCTAAAGATTTGATCTCACGAAACAGCACTCCGTTCGGTGCAATATCAAACTCCTTTGACAAGATAGCCTGGACAAGCAGTTGTGCATCAGACTCCACATGTATACGGTGCATACCCCATTGCTGGCTTGAAGGCACGCTTCAGCTTCAGTATGCAAGGCATCTTGGGCGTGGTCAATTCTGCCAGCAGCTGAAAAAATCACATCGCCCTCTGAGTCCCGGGCGATCACTCCCCATCCTCCTTTACCTTCTGTAGCTAGGAAGCTGCCATCAATATTAAGCTTAATCACGTCCACAGAAGGGGGTTTCCACGATTATTTGAATCCAAGCAGAAGCTTTTGGCATTGAGATGAGATATGATAATCCAACCAACTCCAACGCATGTTGAGATTTCACATATTTTGACTGCTTTCAGATATTTTAATTTAAGTAGTCAACTCCATTCTGTCAAATCGTTACAATGCAAGACCATACCAGTGGTCGAACAAAGAACACATCCAGATTCTTGAAAAGGCAGACATATGAAGCAGAGAAACACGGATAATATCCAATGACACTCGCCACATAGGATTCAATACGAGGACAGATCATGCAAATAAGTATATCAGGTACCAAACAACAAGGAGGACAAAACAAAAACTTAGAAACTAGCACTTGCAGATGATCAGAACGGCTCATCACTTCTTTTCTTCCTTCTCCGCCTCAGCAGCCTTCTTCTGTCGGGCTCCCTGCTGGCGCTGGTTCATCCTCTCAACGCGGAGCTTGCCATAGGCCTTGAAAGCCTTCATCTCTTCGGTTACCTTGACAACCTCTATCGAGCGCGGCTCACCACGGACGATGGGCATGTAGTCACCCTGGACCTGGGTGGCGTTGGCCAGCTCCTCTGGTGTAGAATCACCAGCCTGGGAAAACACATGCAATCAGAGTGTGGCAAGGCAGGGCAAGGTAAAATCATCAGAAGTTAAAACGCAGACACATAATAAAACAAACAGTAGCCTTACCTTGACCTTGCGAGCACGCCTTGGGAAGATAACAAGCTTGGCCTTGTAGGTCTTGAGCCTGCTGACATTAGCCTGCATACCCTCGAGTGATCGGTTCTTGCGACGGTGATCCACAGAGATGCCAATGGTGGGAGCAAGCTTCTTTGGGATTCCTGCTGCCTGCAGTTACATCATAAGTATGTCAGCAGATAGATAAATGATACTGTGAAGTACATGGATAACCAACATAGTTTCTCAAGAGAAAACCGCATTGCCAGAAACACATCAATCTAGAATCTGAATGTAAACTTGAGAACCAGGCAACTACCATAGAAGGTCAAAAACAATTCAACACTAGTGACACAACAAGCATTTCAAAGTAGAAAACAAAAATATGAGATGCCAGATACTGATTCCACAAACAAGCAATGGAATTTAAGAAAGTAAATTTTATTTTCTCATAAAGCCACATATTATTTGATTATTTCCGAAATGGTCAATTTGATGATGTATTAACATCACATACTCGCAATTCAAAGATGGAGGAAGCAAAATGATTACCTTGAGCTCCTCAAGGGTAAATCCTCTGCCAGCCCTGGCCTTCATGTTGTACTTGCGAGTCTGGCATTGCACAATGGGGCGAAGAGGTCCAGATGTCGGGCGTGGGAAGATCTTCACAGCCTTCTTTTGGCGAGCTGTACATGAAACAGCAAAATTAAGATGATGGTTTGGAAAAAAACATTACAGAAGAGCAATTAATATTCTCATCTCACTCCACTATAATGGCTCTATGGACATACAACACAGATACGAAGCTGGTTTTCAGGTTTTCTGGCATATAAATTAGAACCAATTAACAGCTAGTATAACACTAAGCATACAGGTTACCCAGCTTTTCAAAACGGCATCCAATTCAGCCACCAATCACAACCATAAGCAGTCCTTACCCTCAAGAACGTCCCGACTACACCCATTCCCCATCCTAGATCACAGATAATTCTAGCGAGCGATGCGGCTAGGATATTCTGCCAAACCCAAAAAAACAAACAAGGTGGTAGCCAGGATCTGCGGGTTTGCTCACCGATGCGGCGCCTCTGCTTGCGGGCGGGCTGGTTGAACCACGTCTTGACATAGTTCTGCCAGTGCTTCTTGAAATGCCCGTTGGGGATGACGTTGTTGTGCTTCACCATCTCGCCTTCCTCTCCTCCTTACCTGCACCACCGCCCGCACACGAATCAGAACAGAAACACGACACGTAAAGGTCAGCGGCGAGCTAACTGGTGATCTGAACTAGCGAGCGGCAGCAGGCAGAGCGCGCGGGAGGCATAATAACGAGCAAGATCAAGAACGCGCGGTGTGGCATGGCTTGGATTGCTGTGAGCACTGCGGGGCGCGGCGAATCTACTGCTGCAGCAGTGCGTGCGAGGAACTGAATCCGCCGGATAACCGTATGGACGAGACGACCGGCGTGGGGCGAGGAGGTACGAACCTGGGGCGGCGGCGGCGGCGGCGCGGGAGAGGGCTAGGGTTTTGCGGGAGTGGAGTGGCGGCGCGAGAGGAGGAAGACGATGAGAGAAATTTATAGTGCTGGCCCGTCACGGAGGGTAGGGTTTTCGTCCCTGCGGATGTGACACTGCGGTTGTGGTCCCACCTGTCAGTGCACGGCCCATGGGCCTCGCGGTTTCGTGGACAGAATGAGTGGGCTTGCTGTGAACGACTGGACGTGAGAAGGGCGACTAGACCACTTTTTTTCCCCTAGAGCGACTAGACTTGTAATTTGTGGACAGGCTTATTATTCCAGTGGACATTTTCGCTCCTGAGTTTCAGTGCTCACTCCAATTATTAAAATAAAATAAAATCATATTTATGAGTTTCCGAATAAATTGAAAACAAATTTGGGTGTAGTGTATTCCACAAACATGTAAAGTATCAAATTTAGATACTTTGCATTCTAAGCAACACAAAATGATAAAAGAGTGGATCTAAGTGTACACATTTCCAAATTTATAAGATTTTTGTTTTTTTAAGACATAAATATGATTTCCGAAAAAAACAATGGAGGGAGCATTGGAGCTTGGGAGCCAATAACACTTATCGATATATAGTTCCTTTTCTAAAGAGTGCTTCATCTGATACATAATAAGCATATTTAGGAAGTATATTTTTTGAAGAGAAAATTATAATGTTTTTTGCTCTATATTCTGTTAGAAAAACTATTTTACACTAAAAAATATATATTTCTCCTCACACTACCATTATGATGAAGTATATAAAGGAATATTTCATTAAAAAAAGGGAAACCATTAAAAAAATCACATATTATGAATTCTTACATGAATCTAAAGTGGGTGCACAAGAAACTAAATATACATATGATTCTTCAATGAGTGAAGAGGTAGGACTAAGAGAGAGAGAGAGGTAGAAAATGCATTGGCCTTAGAGTAAGTCATGTTGATATTTTTATGGACCTAGAGACTGAGGAATCGGAAAGTCATTTTACCTGCCAAAGTCCAGTGCTCTCTATCTTTATACCTCTTATAAAGCAAAACCATACTAAGTTCATTTATGATTTTCTACTCTAAGACCAATAAAGGGAGTTTTATTACTTAAAGAGTTTTAAGCATTACCTCCGACCTCTGCATAACCAAGATGCACACAGCCGACAGGTTCAAAGTTCGAGAGTAAAATAAAAGACGTATTACATATCATTATGAGAAATTGTAAAAACGCCTAAGGTGGTGGAGAGTCGATCCGTAAATTATGTTGTCAACCATGTTGGGATAAAAAGGCTCTCGCCGTATGCTCCAGTCTTGTACACACCTACGTAAATAGGGCTTTGCACATTGTTGTCTGAAAACACCCCAACTCTCCATAACAGTCATAAGCTGCAGCAAATACCTCACTAAGTGAAGTTGACATACAAAAGGAGAGAGCATTGAATTGTCACATGCATCAAATCAGGTGCGGTTTTACACATTACTACACAGTTTTGCTGCCAGCAAAGTTATCATACAGGCCACCAGCTCGCTATTACTGTGAAGAAACCAACGAGGTCGGCACAGAAGTTAAATGTTAATTACGCACCAGATTCAGTATCCTACTCGGTTTCTAATGATACGTGCAGTTCGACTACCGATTCTTGTTTGATCTGATTTGTATGCGAGGCGAATTCAGCTTACGATCAGTAGAATTCAATTTCTTAATCTCCAGCTTCACGTAGAACAGCCGAACTCAATCGCACTACGCAGATCACGTCAACGATGGCATCGTGGAAACGCCAACCAGTAGACAAATGCACGTCGGAGGCTCTGGAATCACCGGCGGAGACCGAGTGGACCCTCCCGGCGGACCTACTGCTCGAGGTCATCGCGCGCTCCGACACCCGCACCCTCCTCCGCTGCGCCGCCACCTCCAAGCTCCTCCGCCGCGACATCCACTACCGGTCCTTCATCCGCCGCGTCACCGGGCAAGAAGGAGGCGTCATACCCGGGTGCGTCCTCGTCTGCCTCAACACCCACGATGACGATGAGGCCGGAACCGATCCGCCGCCGTCGCCATCGCTCTCTCTGGTCCACGAAGCCACGACCGCGGCCGCCGTGTCGTTCGTGGACGACCATATCTCGCCTCACATTTCGCGCTTCACCGGTGGTGGCCTCCTCGGCAGGGGCGGATCCAGGATTCAACCATAGGGGGGCGAAGAAGACCATGATAGCTCAATATAAGACGTATGAAAAAAATCTAAACACAGTAGCATGAATCAATACCAAAACAATGGACATCTTTATTAATTAATAGTAGATATACAACTATCAAACTCATGAACGAATCGATTATGTTTGATGTCTTTTCTTTATTCACAAGGGAGAAAAGCTTACAGATTATTTTCGTTTAGCAAAACGACTTTTTAAAAATTAATTCCTCAACATAGCATCTAAATTCAGAGAAACTAGAACAAATACTAATGGCATGTATCAGAGCAATTAAAAAAATACACAGACTAGATTGTCCATTGATCAAGCAATTATTTGATTCCATCCAGCAAGCCTGTAGCAACTGCACGCATATTAGCATATTAGAACAACAATACCTTGGGCGATCTAGCTACGAATTGAGTGTGGGGGTCGTTGCGCGCGGAAGTTGTAGACGTCTTCGCACGGGACTTGTGGCAGCTTCGCTTGTGTCCGTGTGGCGTTTCCCGGCGGCGGTTGTGCGGCAGTTGTGCGGCAGGACGGCAGCGATTAGGCAGCGGTGGATTGGGAGAAGATTAATCAAGATCGTACGTGCAGTTCAGGAAGCACGATAGGGAGTTATTCGCACAGAACTACGACTTTATGTGCTAAATTCCGGCAAACTACCACTTTACGGCGAAATCACAAAAAACTACCACTATACGGTTGATTCTTTGCAATGTGCGCAAATCTGAATTTTTAGACGAATTGACACTGAATCTGACAAGGGGACACACCAGTCAGAGCTGAGCTGGCAGCACATGTAGATATGGCCCACCAGTCAGACCAATAAAAAACTAAATATCTCAGAAAATGAAAATAAAAATTCTTTTGGCTGTGGTAGACAGTGGGTCCCACCTGTCAGTGACAAATTAAAAGAAAAAAAATCGTCGACGACAGATCCACCGTCGCGTTGTCCGCCGCCGGACTGGGCGGAGCAGAGCACGGCGCCGGTGGCCGCGTCCACGCCGGAGAAGAGCACGGCGCCGCCGGACTGGGCGGAGCAGAGCACGGCGCCGGTGGCCGCGTCCACGCCGGAGAAGAGCACGGCGCCGCCGGACTGGGCGGAGCAGAGCACGGTGCCGGTGGCCGCGTCCACGCCGCACGCGCTCGGGAGCCGGAGCAGAGCACGGTGGCCGCGTCCACGCCGCAAGCTGCCGGACGAGGAGGCATCCGTGGAGGCGGTCCGCAGGATGGAGCTGATGCAGCTGGCGTCGAAGGGCAGCGGCGAGAACTAGCCCGAGGCCGCGGCCGGGGGCAGCGACGACAGCAGAGGGAAGAGGATGCCGGCCTGGGACGGGACGAGGACTGCGGCGAGGCCGCCGTCGTCGAACCTGTAGTCGGAGATGAAGTCCATGTAGTCCGCCCCCTGCGGCGTGGGCGCGGGCATCGGCCGGACGGACCGCTCGATGGTCGCCAGGCTCGCGGCCGGGGACATCGCGGCGGACGGGGAGAGGAGCAGCTCCGGCGGCAGGAACATTTGCTGCTCGGGATTCGTAGGAAAGCAGCGCGCCGGAACCGGAGCCTGGGCCGGTGAGGCGCTGCACGAGCGCCATGAACCGGAGCCTGGGCCGGTGAGGAACATCTTGGGCGACGCGTCGTAGATGATGACCGGCTCCCGAGGAGGAGGAGGGCAGGTCCATCCGCCGGTGGTGGTCGGAGGGCGGCCCGGCGACGGCACGGGAGAGGAGGCGGAGGATGGGGGAGAGGGTGCCGTGACGGGAATGGGAACGGCGATGACGGCAGAGGAGAGGATGCTGCCGGACTGGCCGGAGCTGGATGCCGAGGCAGTCTCGACCACACGCGCGGCGGCGAGGAAGAAGGCGAGAATCGTGGCGAGTATCTGGTCAACGATACGGAGTAGAAAAAAGAATCGTCCGTGTCAAAAAAAGTTTTTTTATTTTTTTATATATTTAATATTTTTTATTGGTCCGAAAATCCTTGACAAGTGGGCCCTATCTACATGTGCTGCCAGCTCAGCTCTGACCGGTGGGTCCCCTTGTCAGATTCAGTGTCAATTCATCTAAAAATTCAGATTTGCGCACATTGCAAAGAATCAACCGTATAATGGTAGTTTTTTGTGATTTCGCCGTAAAGTGGTAGTTTGCCGGAATTTAGCACATAAAGTCGTAGTTCTGTGCGAATGACTCCACGATAGGTGAACATGCATTAATCCATCGATTTCTAGCCCTATGCTAGAACGGCCTTAGGCCCATGACTAATTGCGTTGGGCTTCCCATTTACGATGCCACTACTTGGTCTAGTCGGTGGGCTCGATAGATTAGTTGCGTCTCGGGCTAATTACCGGAGTATTATATTAACCTAATACACACGTATAATTACTAGCCCCTGCTGTATATAGTTGGGGGTGGCCGGAGCATGGCGGGGGCTAGGCCACCGCTCGCCCCCCACTGGATCCGCCCCTGCTCCTCGGCGAGCATACTCCCGTGACGTCCCGTGGCGGCCTCGTCCTCCTCCGGCGCCGCCGCCAGACCGGCGATGACAACAAGCTCCCTAACCTGTGCGTGTACGACCTCGTCACCGGCCACCGCACCTTCCTCTCCAACCCAACCGACTCCTCGGCCAGTAGCAGTACAAAACGCTATGTGCTGCTCACCGCCGCGGACGGCATCGGCTGCTCCTTCATGCTGTTCTTCGCCAGTCGCCACCGCGTGCTCGACAACAATACGCACATCATCCAAATCCAGACCGCCACATCGGCCGGGTGTTGCGCCAGCTGTGCACATGCTTCCATGATCGACGAGAGCGGAGAACTATTCGAGCATCTGTGGTACACAATGCGCCGAGGTGCCGCCGTCCTCTACGGCGGCGTCATCCACTGGCTGGTGCGCCGCCGAGGAGAGATCTTCACCTACAACGTCTGCACAACGGAGCAGGGAACGATAACGCTCCCGCCCCTACTTAGATCTTCACCGGCTTCAAAGGTGGACGGTCCTACTTAGGGTCATACTACTCACAGTCACAAGATGGGCGAAAGCTATTGAGGCTTATGGTTTTTAAGGAGTTTAAGATATATTTGTGGCATCAGCTCCCCGGCGGAGATTGGGCACCAGGGGACATGATCATCGACATGGAGATGAAGCTGCGGTTGCTAGACCCCGGCGTCAACCATGATTGGCTTCCGTATACTGATTTCCAGTGGTCCGGCGAGGTGAGCAACATGGTGCAGCTGCGGTACGGTTCGATCACGAGTCATCGTGCTCTGCTCATCTTGATTAACTTGGAGACGAAGGAGATGCTCTACTCAAGCACTTCCTCCATGCTCTTGGAGGTTGATATGCCATCTCGGCTATGTGCCATGAAATTATTTCCCTAGCAAGATTGTAGAAGTGGTAGTAGATCCTATAGCTATCTTTATTAAGCTTCATCGTGGTCACCGCACTTCCTGAGATGTAAGTATTAGATCAAACCATACTAGTCATATTTGGGGACTAGTAAAAGGTACCCTAAAAGTTGCCATAGAAATAGAGTACTATTGCCTCTTCAACTCCGGTGAATTTTTGTTTTGCCAGCAACTGTTTTGAGAGTGGATCCAACTTCCGGCACATGGTACTGGCTCAACCTTGGTGTCGTTAGCAAACATTTTAACAATCTATAAGACAAAACAACAAGGATTCAGGATACAAAGTGTATACCTTGCAAATGTAATTCCGTTTGTCTAACGGGATAAATCATCAAAAACATTGTACACCATCTGAATAGTAAATCACCATCAATACAGCTATACAATGGTATAAAGATCTAATATAGTTTCCTTTGTATAAGATACAGCCTGGAAGTGCATCAAGCATTCCAAACTAACCAACGGTTTTATTCTATGCATACAAAAAGATAGGCGGGAAGATAATAGGATTTAACATTACATACTACTCCCTCCGTAACATTACACTTTCATGACTACAGAAAGCTAAGTAATCTATACAACCTACTCCATTTCTACCAAGAATTATGCATACAGAAAAAAGAAAATAGGAGATATATCTAGTTTTGCACTATGGAGATGAACTGGAAAGCCAAGCAATAAGTTGCATGTTCTACGTTGCTATGTGGGCATGAGAACCTGCGCTACAGCATTGGTACCGTCATACGGAGAAGATATAGGCTTCGCTGCTATAGGAAGCCTACTGCAGCAACACAAGTTATCTGCTCGGTCTTCTTTTATTTATATTTAGAGATAAACGCACCATTGGTCACACAACTTTAATTAGATGAGCACATTGGTCACACAACTCTCAAAACGTTAAAAAGTGGTCACGCAACTTGGAAAGATGAGTATAACGGTGCAAAACAGGCCCGCGGGGCAAATCCGAGCTGACGTGGCGTGCTGACTGTGCAGTTAACCAGTCCAGGCGACCAAAGATATGCAGAAACCCCCCTGAATAATACTAACTTAGCTGGCTCGTCCATAGGAGTTGCGCACGGTTCATCTCCTCCCATAGCCTCGACATGCAGGCGACGGAGGAGGCGGTCGTCGAGGATGCGGGCGACGGCGGAACCGGTGGCGCAGAACAGTCGCGGAGGACGCTCCTCTTGCCGCGGCGGCGAGATCTGTGGACGGAGGCTCCGAGCTACGGTACGTTCGTCTTCTCCTATCCCCCGCCGTTCCCATTCCCCTTATCCGATTCTAGAGTACGATGAGGCTGTAGATTAGGGCAAAATTGGAGGTCGAATCAGGTGCCATTTCGTGCGGATTTCATATGTTGTGGTTGATTTTCATCCGTTGCCTTAATTAGTTGCAGTTTGGTCGATTTATATGGAGAGATTTGAGCTAGGGTTTGGCTGAGAATTTCTTCTTTTATTTTCTTTACACAGGTCGTCTTGATCCTCGATTCAGCGTTGCATTTCACCATGGGGGATTCTTCTGTGGACTCGGTCAGAACAGGACTTATTTGGACGAGACAGTCGACATTTTCGATGAGGTAGACAGGAGCTTCTTCCAGTGTGCGTTCATTGACAAGATGGTAGCTGATCTTGGATATTCTCGTGCTGATCAAAGGTTGAAAGTGTACTGGTGCAAGCCAGGACATACTGTTGGCGATGGTTTGGTTGCAATTAGACCGGAGATGCATGTAAATCAGATGAAAGAAGCTGCTGTCGAGGAGAAGTTGCTTCATCTTTTCATTGATCATGTGGATTTGCTAGGAAAACAAAGAGCAGATGAATGCGATCAGCCAAGCTCCAAGTTGTCAGCTATTGTTAGTCCTTCCAAAGCAGTGTACAAGAACAAAATAATTGATCTAGTTGATGAACATATCCATGCTGATTTTGTAGCTTGTGGAGAAGAAGATGGAGGAGAGGAACAATTCGATTCAGATGGTGGTGACATTATGTCCTGTTGTAGTGCTGCTTCAGATGATCAAGACAGTGACTTTGTGGACTCGGACTACGATCTTGCTAATGATGATGAGCAGTGGAAACAAAATGTAGATGAAGGTGTGTACGATGCTCTGGTTGATAAGTGCATTGTGCATGTTGAAAAGCACCCAGAAGTGGATGTTGGTGATGAAAACCATATGGATGAACCAGAAGCTTGTCGGTCAGAGCATACTTACAGGTGGAAGACATTCAACAAGGCCACTGATATGTCAAACCCAATATTTAAGCTTGGGATGGTGTTTCCTACTGTAAAGGACGTCAGAGAGGCCGTATCTATGTACATTGTGAAGAATAGGCGGAAGATAAAGAAGAGGAGGAATAACAATGTCAGGTTTGATGCTTTCTGTGCAGTAGGGTGCCCATGGAACTTTGTGGCAACAAACGACTCTAGGACTGGATGTTTTGTGGTGTCCAAATTTGTTGATGTTCATACATGTGAGAAGGTATGGAAAGTAAATGAGCTAACAACACCTTTGCTTGCTAAAGATTTTTTGCAAGAGTTTAGAGATGATGTCAACATGTCACTAAGTGCATTTGGTAAAAAGGTTCAAAGGAAATATAACATGGCACCTAGCAGGTTTAAACTTGCTAGAGCTAAGCTGATCTGTTTGAAGAAGATAAGAGGGGATGAGGTGGCCCAGTATGGGCATCTATGGGATTATGGTGAGGAGGTTAGAACACAAAATCCAAACAGCAAGTTCATAGTGAAGACAATTGGTCCTGTGTTTAGTGCATTGTATATGTGCCTTGATCCTTGCAAAAGAGGCTGGTTGAAAGGGTGCAGACCATTAATCTGCCTTGATGGAACACATATTAAAACAAAATATGGTGGTCAATTACTGACTGCTGTTGGCATAGATGGGAATGACTGCATTTACCCAATTGCATGGGCAGTGGTAGAAGTTGAATGTTATGCTAGCTGGTGCTGGTTTCTGAGCACTCTGAAGCATGATTTGAATGTAGTTAACACTTCCCCTTTCACCATCATGAGTGACAAACAGAAGGGCCTAATAAAAGCTGTTACTGAGCTGTTTGATGACTCTGAGCACAGATTTTGTGTAAGACATTTGTACAGCAATATGAGTCAGCTACATAAGGGTGAGGTAGTGAAGAACCATGTGTGGGCTTGTGCAAGAGCTAGCAGTGTTCCTAGGTGGGAGGAGAAAATGGCAGCTTTCAAAGCTGAATGCCCAGATGCTCATGCATGGCTGGATGAAATGCCTCCAAATACATGGGCAAGGGCTTTTTTTTCTGAATTTCCAAAATGTGATATCCTTCTCAATAACTCTTGTGAAGTTTTTAACAAGTTTTAGTACTTGTGTGTTCAATTAGTTCCATTGTTTTATTACTTGTGTGTTCAATTAGTTGCATGTTTTAATACTTGTGTCTTATTACTTGTATTGTAGGATGATTTTGGAGGCTAGAGAACTTCCTATTCTATCAATGTTGGAGAACATATTTGCACAGATGATGTCAAGGTTTTACAACAAACGCAAGGAAGCCATGGAAGATTGGTCTGGAGCTATATGTCCCAAGATCAGGACTAAATTGAACAAGATAGTCGATTGGGCTGCTGCTTACTCAGCATATCCAAGCCTGCCTGCTGTTTTTCAAGTTACTAGGGATGAGAGGACCTACATTGTGGAACTGAACAAGAGGAGCTGCACATGTCGCAGATGGCAGCTTACAGGTATCCCTTGCTCTCATGCTTGCGCATGCTTGAGACATGAGGGTATTAAGCCAGAGCAGATGGTCAGTGGGTGTTACTCCATTCATACTTACATGAATGCATATGGTAATGGAATTAGGGCTTTGAGGGACAGATCTGAGTGGACAGCAACAAATGGACCAGATGTGCAGCCTCCATTTTATGAGAAGCTTGTTGGGAGGCCTAAGAAAAACAGAAAAAATAACCCAGAGGAGAAGAATGATGGAACAAAGCTAAGCAGGCATGGTGTGAAGATTAGGTGTGGTTACTGTAAAACTGAAGGACACAACAGAGCTGGCTGCCCTAGGTTGAAAGCAGTAGCAGAAGCAGAAGCGGCGTTGCAGGCGGAAGAAGATGCTGCAAGGCAAGCACAGGTTGATGCTGCTGCAAGGCAAGCACAGGTTGATAATGCAGGAAATGAAGTTGAAGCACCAGCTGTGCCAAGGCCAAAGAGGAGGAGGAGGAGGACAGTTTATGAACAAGTTAGCTTGCCTAACTATACTAGAGGACCCACACAGGTTGATGAATTTGGTGATGCTGACACACCTGAGATGCATGAGGTAATATCTGTACAGTACATTCACCATATTGATCATATTGATCTCGACCCACACCATATTATATCATGCATGTTGTCTATCTTGTTTTGTTAACAGCACATTGACCATATTGATCTGGACCCACAACTTGATCCAACAAACCTCAATGATTCCATGATAAATGAACTGCGAGATGAGGTACCATTAAATTGTTCAAAATTACACTTCCAATCATAATTAAACTTCTGGCAAATTAACAGAGTATTTATTTTGTCGCAGGTACCGGTAGGGTTGCAGCCACCAGTTGAAACTTTCCCAGACGAGTCTGCATTTGTTGCATCATACATAAGCACCATACCAGCTGCTAGGCTCACAACTGCTACCTCGTCTGGTATGGCAATTCTTCGAAGAGGTAGAGGAAGGCCAAGAGGAGCAAGGGCTGGTGCTGGTGCTGCAACGGTGGCTGTACCATCTACTGCGGCAAGGGCTGCACCATCTGCAAGAGGTACAAGAGGATCAACTAGGCAATACTGGAAGAGGGAGACACGCTGCACCAACTGAAGGAAGCACAGTTCCAACAAGAAACAGAGGTGAATGGCTTCTTTTCGGTGAAGGAGGAGCACGTGGATCACAAGCTGAGGAGATGAATGCATCACAGGCTGCACCAACTGATCTATCTCAACCTTGATGTGTTCCTGTTTGTATTTCTTGTATTTCAGTTATGTTATCGCTTCTGTGTGTTGCAAACGATAGCAAACACTATGGTTCTTTTGTATGGTTTGTGTCCCAAAAACTGATATAACATGTACTACAGTTTGCGATGCTCATATGTACTGTGAATTCAGAGCAACTATGCAATTCATTCGACAAATGAAACACTGATCAGTAAGCTGAACCAGATAGCACAAGTTCACAAGTTATATGCGGGGGGTTATTACAAATACACAGGTCCCTGCTGATACTCGCGTGCTATTTTTCGCGCCAAAACCCCCCGCCTAGCACAGTCAGCACGTCACGTCAGCTCGGATTTGCCCCGCGGGCCTGTTTTGCACCGTTATACTCATCTTTCCAAGTTGTGTGACCACTTTTTAACGTTTTGAGAGTTGTGTGACCAATGTGCTCATCTAATTAAAGTTGTGTGACCAATGGTGCGTTTATCTCTTATATTTAGTTACTTATTCAACTTACTCGTGCCATAATAGAGAACTCCAACCCAACCATGAAAAAATATTAAACATACATAATACATAATCTTCCATCATGAGAAAAGGAAGCAGCACAATCTAATATTCATAGCACGTACAGGGCCAAATATAGTAGATCCAACAATGGTCCAGCCTTAATAAATGAACATTGTCAAATAGGGAGGATTATCTTAAGTTTTAATGGAAACATTTGAGATGTACTTTAAAAAAAAAAGGAAACATTTGAGATGTGTACTGTTACTGTCCTCCTCTTGTTGAACTCATTGTGTTATGTACCCCAAAAAACACGGTGCTATCTTCTCTACATTCCATGGAATGAAACTAAACTACATGGCAAGCATATTCAAAAATACAGTTTTCATACTTGTATACAAGGCTCAATTGTATACAAGGGACATGTATGCAAACCTGTTCCTAGCTTGGATTGTACACCATATATTTAAGTATGTGCATCAGAGAATATTTCTCTTTTTGACTCCATCAACAGCAACAATAATGCCAATAGTCCCAAACAAAACACAAACATTTTGGCCTATTGGGAATATATAATTCATCCCTGCAAAGTTCAGAACTGGAAACACATTAAACTTATTTAATAGTTCGCCACCGGTGATGAATTCCAGATTATAACTATCTTCTTCTGACTTATCAAAACCTGCAACATAATGAATGGCCTTCGGTGATCCTACTGGTACTTGAAAAGACACCTATTAGTTTCTTTCCGATAATAACATGAATTTTAAAACACTTCAAAACTGAAGATGCTGATGAAAGCAATGATTAATCTGTATTGTTGAAAAAAATGGAAAAAACAATCAACCTGAATGTCCATGTTGTATTTCCGTGCAGACTGCAGATACTCCCAATCCAGAGGCCACCTTCTTGACCTCTTGAATGCATATCACTTTATCTATAGAAATTATCACGAGTTTAGCCAGCAGACCTGCACAAAATTTGTTCTTCCCTGGATAGGTAATACACATACCCTATTGTATTATTGGGTGAGATTTAATAGGAAGTCCAGATCACTGTAAACAAAAGGAAAATTACAGGAGTAGTGGGAAGGTCGTCTTCAACGACCCCCATGTTTTTTTGTTGCGTATAACCACTGCAGCTTTGTTAAAATCCTAACAAACATTCCTAAGATTCAGGTGACGATTGGGTTAGTGGATAATGCCATCCCAGAGTCGCCCGACATTACCCTACTATGTCGCCACAATCTACTCTGAAACGGCAAAAGACCAGGTCATGGATAGGCTCGCGGGTTATTTGCTAACTGAACTTAACTGAAGAAAACACCCTAGCAGTGCCGAATTCATCTAAATACACTTATCCTGTGCATATTCTGCCATCACCTAATGCGTATAGATTTGATGCCACGAAAATGAAATATTCTCGTGTCCATTTGTACCTTATGGACACCATTAAGCATCCCCAAGAACCAAACCACACGATGCTGCTGCAACAGGTCGCACGCACCACAAGGAGGCGGACGCCCTCCTGTAGCCCAGCTACGGATCGAAGTCGAGGACCAGTCCAGGAAATCATGCGCACCTGCCCGAGAAGCATCCAATCAAGACTGGAATCATCATATCCGAATCACTCGGACTGAGAAACCGGATAGGGGGGAGAGACGTCATGTCCTCACGTACTCCGGCCGTCCCAGATGTGCCGCCGCCGTCGATCTTGAAGCTCTCGCCGCCATTTGTTCGCGGGGAGCAGCGGCTGAAGATACAGGGCACATGCGCCGTCGGCACGGTCGCTGTATCGCAGGTTCAGCGACCTCCATGCCGAGATTGGGCGGTGGGGGGGGGGGGGGGGGGGGGGGGGGGTGGGGTGGGGTGGGGGGGGGGGGGGCTTGAGCGCGTCGAGGAGGGCGGAGGGGGGCAGGAGGCGGGGGGTTGTTGCCTGGCAACGGGGGCGCGGGGCTCGGAGGGGCGAGGTGCGGAGGAGGTGCAGGCCGCGGCGGGGCGGGAGCGAGCGCGGGAGGGGCAGGGAGAGGAAGCAAACGGGTTCGAGGAGGGAGGCTGCGGCGGCCATGGCGTGTGGGGGAGAGGAGCGGGAGGGAGGGGCCATATTATTTTGAGAAGTGTGGGGGGGGAGGGGAGGACGATCGGGAGTGAGGCTGGGGGCGCGGCGAAGGGGATGACCGGCGGCGCGGGAGGACTGCGCGAGGGCCGCCGCACGGACTGCCGAGCGAGCTCCTGGTGGCGGCTGGTGGCGTAGAGGAGGGGGAGGTGAAGGAGATATGCCCTACAGCAATTAATAAAGCGTTTTATTTATCATATCTTATTTATTCATAATACGTTTTTGTGTCATGCTATAGCTGTCTTTGTAGGCTATCTGCGGGAAACCATAGGATACACCTTCTACAACCAAGTCCAAGGCAAAACGTTTGTTGCGAAGAACGGCACCTTTCTCGAGAAGGAGTTTTTCGCCAAAGGAGTAAGTGGGAGGAAAATAGACCTCGACGAGATCATTGATCCTGAACTCGAAATTCCGAGTGGCGCAACGGAAACTGTTCCGGAAACGTCCTCCACAGATTGAGTGGGAGAAAATGTCGAGAATACTATTCTACTTCGTAGGTCTGGGAGACCTCGTATCGCTCCTGAGTGGTACGGCAACCTGGTTTGCACCGTCATGTTAATTGAACAAGACGAACCTACGAACTACAAAGAGGCTATGGCAAGCCCTGAGTCCGAGAAATGGCTTAAAGCCATGAAATCCGAAATAGGATCCATGTATGACAACGAAGTATGGACTTTGATGGAGATTCCCGAAGGGCGCAAGGCCGTCGAGAATAAATGGATTTTTAAGAAGAAGACTGATGCTGATGGTAATGTGACCGTCTATAAAGCTCGGCTTTTCGCAAGGGGTTTCCGACAAGTCTATTCGGGTTTTGCTAGCACTTGCTGCATATTACGACTATGAAATATGGCAGATGGATGTCAAAACAGCGTTCCTAAATGGTAACATTGAGAAAGAGTTGTATATGGTACTACCTGAAGGTTTTGTCGATGCAGAAAATGCTGGCAAGGTATGCAAGCTTCAGCGTTCCATTTATGGACTGAAGCAAGCATCTCGGAGCTGGAATCTTCGCTTTGATGAGGTGATCAAAGGTTTTGGATTTATCCAAAATATAGAAGAGACCTGTATTTACAAGAAAATGAGTGCGAGCTCAGTTGTGTTCCTAGTTCTATATGTGGATGATATATTACTGATAGGGGATAATGTGGATCTTCTGAATAGCGTGAAGAAGTATTTAAATAGTAAATTTTCAATGAAGGACTTAGGAGATGTTGCATACGTTTTAGGCATTAAAATCTATCGTGATAGGTCAAAACGTCTATTAGCGTTGAGTCAGAGTACTTATCTTGATAAAATACTGAAACGGTTCAGTATGGAGACGGCAAAGAGAGGTTCTCTACCGGTTATCAAGAATAAAACGTTGAGCAAGGCTTAGTGTCAGGTGACGGAACATGATAGAGCTGAGATGGCTAAACATCCCTATGCTTCAGCCATAGGATCGATCATGTATGCCATGTTAAGTACTCGACCTGATGTAGCATTGGCTCTTAGCTTGACGAGCCGGTTCCAAAGTAATCCTGGAAATGATCATTGGGTAGCTGTTAAGAACATTCTTAAGCATCTCAAGAAGACAAAGGAAATGTTCCCTGTGTATGGTGACTGTGAAGAAGAACTTGGCGTAACAGGTTACGTTGATGCAAGTTTCTGCACAGACCCAGATGACTCTAAGTCACAAACAGGATATGTTTTCAAGGTGAACGGAGGCGCTGTAAGCTGGAGGAGTGGGAAGCAACCCATAGTGGCCCAATCTACAATGGAATCGGAGTACATCGCTGCTTCTGAAGCCGCGAATGAAGCTGTGTGGCTGAGTAAGTTCATCATCGAGCTTAGAGTGTTCCCTAGCGCGCAAGACCCTGTAACCCTCTACTGCGACAACACGGGTGCTATTGCTAACGCGAAGTAACCAAGGTCTCACTCAACTGCCAAACACATTCTCCGACGCTTCCATGTGATACGACAGTATGTACAGGAAGACGATGTGAAGATTTGCAAAGTGCATACGGATCTGAATGTGGCAGATCCTCTGACGAAGCCTCTTCTACTTGACAAGCATGTAAAACACCAAAATGCTATGGGTGTTAGGCTTTTACCAAGTTTTAATCTAGAATAAATTGTACTCTAGTGCAAGTGGGAGAGTGAAGGAGATATGCCCTAGAGGCAATTAATAAAGTGTTTTATTTATCATATCTCATTTGTTCATAATACGTTTTTGTGTCATGCTATAACTGTATTAAGCGGAAACATTAATACACGTGTGATACGTAAGACAACCAGGTCCCTAGTAGTCTCTACGTGACTAGTTTATTTTGCAATCGATGATCGAGATTTTCCGATCATGTGACATGGTGTCAGTTGACAATGGAGTCATATCGTTGGTAGAACGATGTGATGGACATGCCCAATATTTATAGGACGTAGTCATTACGCATTTGACCGTGAGATCAACTCTTATGGCTATTCCTGAAGGATACTTTGATTGCATCAAACGTCATGTCTTAATAGTATGACAATAAAGGTGTCCCTCTTGGGTATCGAAAGGGAGTATGTTGAGACGAGGGATCAAGAGCGGGATTTGCCAGTCCGCATAGCAGGATAGATACTCTAGGGTCCACTCGGTGAGATTATGTCAAATAAACTTGCAAGCATGTGACTAGGTCACCAGGACATAATATCATGGACGAGTAGAAGATAGTGTTGTCGGTAACGAGATCAAGCTAGGTATCGCGATATCTATGAACGAGTCTCGGACACGCTAAGTATCGTCATGGCAAAAGGTTTAAGACTCGACGTCTAGGTTCGAACGACAAAGTTATTCGTTATCTCACAGGGATTAATTCTGAGTATCCAAGGTCCACGAATTAGTCATTGATCGGAGATCACATCTTGATCATGTCTGGCGAGATCTCGAACCGCTAGGGTAACACACTTAAGGGGAGTCGACAAGTTTACCGGAAGAGAAATTAGAAGAGAGCATCGGGAGCGTCCCGGGCATCGGAGAGCGACGAAATAGTTTTCAGAGCCGGAATAAATTAGATAATGTGTGTTTAATATTAATTAGTGTAATTAATAGTTAAATACATTTTTTATTTAATGATTTTCGGAATTTAAAAAGCAGCCCACCTTAAATGGGCCTTCCCATGGGAGAGAAGGCCCATAGGGAGGGAATTTCCCCCCTAGGTGCGCATGAGGAAGGGGGCTGCCCTAGGTGGGCCAAATGGGGCCCACCTAGGGCCGGCGCACCCTTTGGGGGCGGGCTGGTGTGGGAATAGTCCCACACCACCCAGCCAGCAAGGCTGGCAGCCCCCCTCTACCTATATATAGAGGTGCCCCCTTTGGCTTTTAAATAGGACAACCAATCTCTCTCTCTTCTTCTCCTTGAAACGTGATTCATCCATTGGAGTTGCGCCAAGGTGAAGTTCTCTCCACCATACGCACCCCGCCGTGCTGCTGGTCTTCCGGTCCAAGTCTTCCGCTGCTCGTCCCTGGATCGGAGCCCGGAGGTCGTCGTCTTCACCGTACGTGTGTGGATCCCTGCGAGGTGCCACGCTAGTGGTGCTCGGAGGTCGTCTTCGTCGGCTTCGTCGACAACGCTTGTGCGGGAGCGTAATCCCCGCGTTTCGGTTTACAAGGGTATGTATATCGATCTCCTCCGTATTACTATATCTGCATAGTATAGATCCTGGCTAGTTTAAGGTTATCGTTGTTAGAAAATTTATTGTTTTCTGCCTGCGATCCCCATTAGGAGGCTGGGGAGGTATTGGGGAGTTGGGCCAGACGGGCCTTCGCGCGATTCGAGCGAGCGAAGGTCCGGCAGAAAATTTCTGCCGCGGTCGTCGTACCAACGTACGAACTGCAATTTAATAGTAAAGATGTTTGCTAAAAGTTTGGCGGGAATTTATTTAAAACTGTAGTATAAACGGAAGGACATAGGACGCATGCGACGGAAAATTCTCTAGAATATGCAGGATTTGATTGACTATAATAGTCAAAAATCTAATTTAACTAATGTTAAATATTCGTATATTTAACACCTAAAATTGTTGATGTAGAAAAAACATGGGTAATGTGAATAGATTTATCACAAAATATAATCTATCACGACTAGTGAAATTACGCAAAACTGAAAATAGGCCACAAGCCGGCATCGTGTCCTCTTGGATTCCTCTTCTTCTGCGGTAGATAGTCCGGTGGCGCGCTAGGGTGGCATCGATGGGAGCCTAGGAGATCAAACCAGACGGTGGTGGTGGCAGTTAGAACTAGGGTTCACGGTCGAGGCAAAGCCAAATCAGCAGGCAACAGCACCAGAGAAGGCCAGCCACAACGGCACGTCAGGACATGGCGACGGCATAACCGCCTGGAGAAGAGAAGGGGAAGGGGCAGAGAGAGTTGTGGGAGAGAGAAGTGAGAAAGGGCTAGGCCGGTCCAACCCTAAATGGATTGGACTGTATTAGGCCAGTTGGGCCGGTATAGGGTTCACCTAAAGGATTTTGGCTCAAACAAAAATCCAGATTTAAGTATTATTAAAGTGAAATATTAAAATAGACGCCTATATAGTTTTTTGAAAAAATGTAAATAAATCGAAATAAACTTATGACACTTAATAAGGTGGGAATCATAGTATGATTTTTATTGCATTTTTACCACTCAAATAAACTTACCAAAAGTTCATTGAGTAGTTTGCCTTAAAAAATAGAAAATTATATGAGAAAATAAAAGTTGAATAAATATTTAATCAAAGTAATAAAAATGTTTCACATAGTTATAAATGTTTTCAATGAATATTAGTTTTATAAAATACATTCAATCTCCTTGGCGGATTTTCAGCTTCCTAGAAAACCGATTCCTGCTCGAGTTTGGATGCGAGGCGGATCGCGGATTCAGCTTCGAGTAGAATTCAACCGCTTAATCTGCAGCATTATATACAAAAAGCCGATCGAACACTCAATCGCGCCTCCGCAGACGATCAATCTGCCGACCTCGACGTCCGCACAGATAAAAAAAACGATGGCATCATCGTGGAAACGCCAACGAGTAGACGACGACAGATGCATGCCCGACGACGCTCTGGCGTCACCGCCGGAGACCGAGTGGACGCTCCCGGCGGACCTACTGCTCGAGATCGTCGCGCGCTCCGACGTCCGCACCCTGCTACGCAGCGCCGCCACCTGCAAGCTCCTCCGCCGCGACATCCTCGACCCGGCCTTCATCCGCCGCGTGACCCGAGAAGGAGCCATCTTACCCGGCGGGTGCATCGTCGCCCGCCTCAACGCCCACGACGACGAGGCCGATCCGCCTCCGCCGCTCTCTCTGGTCCACCCGGCCACGTCGTCCGCCGCCGCGACGTCCTTCGTGGACGACCACATGTGCCGTTACATGTCGCGCATGGCGGACGACCTCCTCGCCGAGCAGGTCCCCGTCACGTCTCGCGGCTGCCTCGTCCTCTTCCGCCGGCGCCACGCCAGCGCCACGCTCTCCGCCTTCTGCGTGCACGACCTCCTCACCGGCGACCGCACCTTCCTCTCCTGCCCGCCAGACATGGACGGCTCGGACAGCACACGAAACTACGTGCTGCTCACCGCCGCGGACGGCGTCGGTTGCTCCTTCATGCTGTTCTTCGCCAACCTCCACGGCAAGCTCACCAACAGTACACACGTCGTCCAAGTCTACACCGCCACACCGGCGTGCCCCTCCTGGGCACCTGCCGCCATGGTCCACGAGAGCAGCGGATTCTTCAAGAACCTACGGACCGGAACGAACCGAGGCGTCGCCGTCCTCTACGGCGGCGTCATCCACTGGCTGGTGCGCCGCCGAGGAGAGATCTTCACCTACAACGTCTGCACAATGGAGCAGGGAACCATAACGCTCCCCGCCATAATTCTCACCAGCTTCAAAGGGGGATGGTGCAACTTAGGATCATACTACTCACATGACAGCAGGCGGAGGCTACTAAGACTGGTGATCTTTAAGAAGTTTAAGATACATGTGTGGCATCAGCTTGCAGATCATGGAGATTGGGAGCTGGGAGAGGCTACGATCGACATGGAGGAAACACTGCGGTCAATAGACCCCGACATCCGCATCGAACGGATCGCGGGTGCTCAGTTCCAGTGGTGCGGCGAGGGGAGCAACATCGTGTTGCTACGTATACATCGGCATCGTCCGTGCAATGGCCGCGCCATGCTCGTCTTGCTTGACCTGGAGACGAGAAACATGGTCGCGCAGCAACGCTCAAGCACTTCATCCATGCTCTTGGAGGTCGATCTGCCATCTCGGCTGCGTGCCCTGAATTTGTTTTCCCAGCAAAATAGTACCTCCTCTGATACGTATTAATTATCGCTGAATCGTATGTATGTAAAAAAACGTTTTAGTTTATCGAAATAGTATTTGCTTCAAACTAGTCCATCAAAACAAGATCTATGGCGGCACGGGAGAGACAACACTGAGATTATGCATCCTTTTCGTCTCGGAATATTGGATATATATGCAGCATATGGTAGGGCTAGGAGTATTTGGAAGATACTTATGATATATGCATGCGTCCTTTCCTTAGTCCATGTGACACAACAGATTTAGTATATATATATATGTGATAAATTCAAAAAAATAGTATATATATATGTGATGCTCCGACAACCGCACCCTAGTACGCAACACCGCCATCTCTCCAAGCTCCTCCTCCGCGACATCCTCGATCCGCCTTTCATCCGCTGTGTCACCAGGCAAGGAGGAGGAGGAGGAGGCATCGTACCAGGGTGCATCCTCGCCTGGGTCAACGCCCACGATGATGAGGCCGATCCACCTCCACCGTTCTCTCTGGTCCACCCAGCCACGGCTGCCACTGTGTCCTTATTGGACGACCATATGTGCCCTCACATGTCGCGCTTATCGGACGACCTCCTTGGCGAGCAGATTCCCATTCGTCCATGGTGGCCTCGTCCTTTTCCCATTAATTGTAATGTTTATTTAGACATAAAATACATAAAATCGTATCTAACTGCATCTATGACTAAGACTAATAATCCACCCTGAGATTGCCATCTAGTCTGTCACCCAAAAGTGTTAAGTTGCAAGTAACAAATTACTACAGTAACCTTATATTACATAATGTAAATAATAATTATAAACATAATGAAATAATCACCGCTGTTTTATTCTTTAATACCCATTCTCGTTATTAAACGTTTATGTGACTCGAGCTCAGAATCAACAACACGTTCTCGTTATTAAACGTTTATGTGACTCGAGCTCGGAACCAAAAGGAGGCATGAACTTATTTTATTATCTAGCACCTAACTCTATTTTATCTATGTCACATCATAAAAAATCCTATGTGGCAGAGTCTACCAACAAGTATCATACAACTATTAGAGATGGCCTAACACGTCATATGTCCGGCATAATTTTCCTCATTGTACTCCCTCCGTCCTTGAAAGAGTGTACATATACCTTTTATAGTAAGTCAATTTATTGACATTTGACCAAACTTTTAGGAAAACATGCCAACATTTATGACACTAAATTAGTATCACTAGATACGTTTTGAAATGAAGTTTCAAAATATATCAATTTGATGTCATATATATTATTATATTTCTCTATAAATTTGGTCAAAATGTTAAAATATTAACTTAATACAAAAGTTAGATGTACACTCTTTCAAGTACGGAGGAGTATCATTTAGTGAGATGTCCTTCACTTACAAAGCTAAAAGATTGTGCGTGTATTTAGATGCAGTAAATGCGTGCCAAATCTAAAATCATACTACTACACAAAAATATTGAAGATAAGAAGCAGTAAAATAGTCCTAATAAAGATAAAAGAGGGCACCATTTATTGCATGATAAAAGCCAATCAAATACTGAAGATAAATACAAAGATATGGGGACGTACTATCCGGCTATAATACACACCGGTTGGTTGGAAAAGAGAGAGATAGGACATTCATCGGTAAAGCATCAAGAACAAGAGACGAGGTATCGGCCAATATCACATGCTAGGTACGTACACTAACTCCCGATCTTCGTCGTCCTGCATTTCCATGTCCTTGTCTGATTTCGGTATGCAAGGATCTTCGTCTTTTTGGGTATCGTTTTCACCCAAATCCTTCAAGTCAGAATCCCAAAAAGACTCGGCAAGGATCTTCGTCTTTTATAACTATATATATATATAGTTATAAAAGGATTTTGGAGTGAGAGTTATAGAAGGATTCAGGGAGGAAAACACATTCAGGATTCGGCATCCGAATCCGTCTCGAACCTGGGTTCTGCTGCCTACGGTGCTACTAGTACTGCCCGCCCCTCTTCTCTTCCTCCTCACCCAAATCCTCCACGCGTGAATCCACCGGATCCACCCGCCCCGGATTCACCTCGTGCCGCCGCCGCGAGGGTGATCTGAGATCGTTTGGTCGTGAGCCGTTAACCATCCCTGCTTAGGTTGTTCCGTCGGCTCAGAGAGGGACCGTAATCTGGTAGGCTTGATTAGCGCCCGCCGCAGTCTAACTAGTCGCTTCATTATAGTGGAAAAACTGGAATTTTGATCCTGAATTTTGACTTGATTGATTCATCGGTGGTGTCGGCTTACTTACTTACCTCTGTTCCAGCAGGAACACAGTTCTCTGAACTCTGAAGCACCTGGCCTTGTTCCTGATCCTGCCGTGACGATGAGAACACACGAGCGTGCTGCAAACCTCGCTCTTGCTGGTATGTATGTATGTTTCCTGACGGATTCAGCTAGATCTATGGCCTCTTGGTCAATTTCCTTTTGACATGATGCAGACACTTATGTATACATTTGCTGAATCCTAGTTCTGATGTGTGTTTCTATGGCAAATGCAGGGCTGAGCCTGGCGCCGCTCGTGATCAACGTGAACCCGAACCTGAACGTGGTACTGACGGCATGTCTCACCGTCTACATCGGCTGCTACCGCTCCGTCAAGGCGACTCCACCCTCTGTGAGCAACATGATTCTCTCTAATTTCATCATCTTATAAGTATATATTAACACATCTCTTTCATCTTGTGATGCTCTGGTCAGCTTAACCTCTTTTTTTTTTTCCCATTTCTGCTTATGTAGGAGACGATGTCGAAAGAGCACGCCATGCGGTTCCCTCTGGTCGGGAGCGCGATGCTCCTGTCTCTGTTCCTGCTGTTCAAGTTCGTCTCCAAGGACTTGGTCAACACCGTGCTCACCGCCTACTTTTTCATCCTCGGCATCGCCGCGCTCTGGTAAAATTCCAGCTCTTGTTTTAACAATTTTTCACGCAGATGCGGATACTTGCAAGTATAACCGTGGATTTTGAGAACACGTGTGTAATGTGCCCTGTTTTTGCAGTGCGACATTGCTTCCTTCGGTCGAACGTTTGCTTCCACAGGGATGGAACGATAAGGCCATCGTATGGCGTGCTCCGTATTTTCACTGTATGATCCCCACCTTCGTTTTGATGCTTGGTCGCTTTGATGCACTTTCTGTAGCCCATGTTACATTACTGAATTAACTTTCTATTGCAACTCTAGGCACTCTCTCGTTGCGTCCCTAGTATTTCCAACTTGCCATATATATATTTTAGAGTAGTAATGTGCTAACAGAGAGTCCACACACTGGGTTTTTGAGTATCCTGACTTAAATAAAATTCAGCATTGATGCTTTTGTAGACCGATTCATTTGAGAGAGAAATTAGTATAGTGTGCAATGTTTTTGGAAACACGGTGTTGCTCATTTTCTTGCACAAAGAATAAAAGTAAATTAAGCGTGAAACTATAGAGGATTCTGTTGTTTATGAACAATTATCTGGCATGTAAACATACATTTTGTGTCAATGTTTCATTTTATATATGGTGTATCACATTTCTGGGTGTACTGGGGTCTGGATACTTTTTGCAAGTGTTTTCATGCTTTATGTAAAAAATATGACTCTTCTCTTGAGTCTGTCATGCTTGAGTCTTGGTGATGATTAAAGATTGTTAACTTCATATTTCAGCGCTCTCAGTGGAGTTTACCAAGTCTCAAGTTGTTGCTTCAGTCCCAGGATTTTTCTTTTGCTTATGGTATGCCATGAAGAAGCATTGGCTCGCAAACAATGTTTTGGGAATTGCCTTCTGCATTCAGGTTTGTCCTTAATGCTACTTCCGAGTTTAAGGTTAATATGCACTGCTAGAATAATTATGGGCTGAACCCTTCATAAACATGG
Organism: Poa annua; assembly: GCA_026929855.1. Classification (NCBI taxonomy): domain Eukaryota; kingdom Viridiplantae; phylum Streptophyta; class Magnoliopsida; order Poales; family Poaceae; genus Poa; species Poa annua. The sequence continues at coordinate 3,613,765 of CM049436.1, forward strand.
CATGCTTTCCTTTCTGTTTTTACTTGCTCAAAACCTTGATACTTTAGTCCTTATGTTGCAGGGAATTGAGATGCTATCATTAGGATCATTCAAAACTGGTGGTATTCTCTTGGTATGTGTTCACTCAAAATTCGTAACGAACTGAAACTTATTTACTCTTTTTTTTGCGGGTTACTCCTATTTTATGCCGGTACTTGTAATTTTGTAAACACCAATCATTATGTCAGCACCCCACACCCATGTCTTTCTCTATATCTCACCTCTCTATTATCATATTACATGATGTACCATAAATACAATTTGAAAAGGATAGCATGATATGTAGGCACCATAAACGAAGTTCACGAAATACAATTTGAAAAGGTCTTTGTTAACGAAAATTGCCGACGAAGTTAGACTGTGGTCAGCAAGATCTAACAAGCACAAACTAAAGCTGAATGAATGGGCTGACAGATTGTTGGGATAAGTTAGCTTTTTCCTTAGTTTTCGCTCTCCTTTCTTTCCCTTCTTTTTGTATCTCCTTTTTTTTTTCTAGCCATGGCTGCGACCTGGTTGTACATCCCCTCCCCTAAAACCTTTCTGTTGCCACTTGGCGACCACCTTGTAACCATAAGGTAGAGCTCGCCTCTACCTTCCTTTAATAGTTAAAACAAAATGTAGGCACCATAAGTACAATTTGAAGGGTCAGATACTCTACACCTGTTGCTGGCCTTTCTTTTGGCTATGAAAAGAGCAACCTATCATCTTTCTAGGAAAACAATTTTATGTATTGATTATTGGCCTATTATATTGGACATATGACATCATGGTATCACGTCTCTCTTCTCTTAAAAGAATTAACAAATTATCTAGCAGATCACTAAATGCCTATTGTAGCTCTGGTTTCTATTAATGGAAATCGGGGAGAAATCCCTTTTAATTCAAAAAAAAGATCACTAAATGCCTTGCAGATAATATTCTTGTCATTGTTTTCATGATTTGCTGTTATATACTTATAATCTAGTTCTAAATTTCTAATCATGGATTACTTTTACTGTGATGAGATTTGGAATGATTATTCTCGATTTTGGTTGGGTGCTCGAGCAACACTGCCTTTTCCAGCATGTAGTCTTAGTGCACTCACTTTATGACAAGGAGTATTAGACTGTGATCCTACTATCTCTTGAATTGGATAATTTGAGAAGTTCAACTACTTCACTATTTCACTAATGATTATACAACATTAAACCTCTTATTTCTGCATAGATTGTAAAAATATTAGTCCCAGTCGTTTCATCAGTTATTGCTGAATCATTTTATGTTGCTGTAGTTCCACATATTGTCATTGAATCCCTTGTTGGTTATTGCTAACTCAATTACTTTTGCAATTTCAGGCTGGACTTTTTGTGTATGACATATTCTGGGTGTTCTTCACTCCAGTTATGGTCACTGTTGCTAAATCATTTGATGCTCCGATAAAGGTTAGTATTTTGTCTGAGCGATTCACTATTTTTTTCTCAGTATTTTGCTCCATTTCATTGCAAATAGTTTAATCTATTCATATATTCCTCTCTTCTGTGTGCAGCTTCTATTTCCCACTGCAGATGCTGCGCGGCCGTTCTCTATGCTTGGGCTTGGTGATATCGTAATTCCTGGTTAGTGATATATGTGTTGTGTTAATAGTACTCCAGCTACATTATGAGTGAAAGCTCTGTTCTAAATAATGATCTATTGTAAGCTGCTAGTATAGATGTCATAACACTGTCAACTGAATTTCTGTTTATATAAGAGGCTTAGCTAAGGAAAGGAAATCGTATTAGCGCTTGTTTTATTTAATGTAGTCAGATAACATTGACATAACATACTGTATCATTACAGTTGGATGGGAGATTCTCAGTTTTTTTTTAAAACAGAAAAGCAAGAATTACCTGTTCGGACTTTGGTGATATGCATGCTAGGCTGTTGTAATTCCACGGCATGACCGGTTCCATGCTTCGTAACAATAAGCAATTGCAAACAAATTTATTTTTCCGCTATCTCATTTCAGGCACTCTTTTGTCATACTGCCATCTTCAGTGTTTAGTATAACCAAAATAGGAAGAGCTTTTTTGGTGCGATGAACCAATTCTTTTACAGAGTATTAACTCTTGTATATAGTGCAAATGTGTAGTTTAGGCCTGTCCAGCCCATGAGGCACATGTAGTCTGGTGTATATCTTCTCTCGGAGCAAAAAAAAGTGATTTGACTATTCCCCATTTTGTTCAAACAGTAACCTCTTGATATATGACGTGTATTTCCAATTTTGAATCAAGGTATCTTTGTCGCGCTTGCCCTGCGTTTTGACGTGTCAAGAGGGATCAAGAACCGTTACTTCAACAGTGCATTTCTGGGATACGTTGCTGGTATAACAGCAACAATAGTTGTGATGAACTGGTTCCAAGCTGCTCAGGTTAGTCCTGTTACTAATATCTCCTGTCATCCTGTTGCTCTTGATGTCTGTCAATCTCTGAAAGAAAAACTATGAACACCTGCGCAGCCTGCTCTGCTATACATCGTTCCTGGCGTGACTGGTTTCGTCGCTGCTCACTCTCTGTGGAACGGAGAGGTGAAGCCGGTAAAGCTTGTTCTCCTCTTCTTTGTTACCTCATTCCCTATAATATCGTGGCCTTTCAAAATGCTAGACTTATATTTCTTTCTGTGCCAGCTACTGGAGTTCGTCGAGTCGCAGACGGAAGAGGAAAAAGCCGGCAAGGGAGAAGATGAAGATCCCAAGCAGAGCAAAAAGGTGGACTAGGGCCTTTTTAGCTAGGTGAAGACAGCCACCCCAAACCAAGAATCTAGATGGGGTGGATGGTCTCGAGAACCGATAAACTATTCACATGTTAGAAGCCTCTTTAGATATGGGAACATATGTTAGGAATCAACATAATCAAGTTTATTGACATGATGAATTTTTTGTTTTTCGATATGGTGACATGAAGGAAAATATTTTCTCCGGATTATAGAGTATCTATACTCATTGGCATGTTGATATATTTTCCTCGGCCCAATTAAGCCAAGCTTCCCCTGATATAATTCTGGGAAATAGTTATGCATTCCAGTTGGATCATCATTATACGTTTTGTTGTCAAAAGAAGGGAATCCGGTTCGTGTCTGGTCTGCGAAGTCACTGCCGTTTCCTGCCTTTGCACAGACAATAGATTCTGCAGTGTAAAAGCTCTCGTGTGTTTTCTTATCTTACTTACTTGCTAAGATAGCAAAAGGGCAACCGTGTCCGCCATGGACACTCATTGTACCTCCAATCGTGTCACCAAAGATTACATATTGTCGTTTTAAAGCATTTACATGGGTTTTAGTGCAACACTTGCTATGTAAATAATTTGGTTTAAGACCAAGAATACGATGACTTAAAATGTTGTATAGATTATGCATGGGATTCGTAATAATCCGACCTTCACAAAGGGCCTAGTTTTAGACTTTTTTGTTGTTGCACAAAGAGCATATTTTTAGACCTTTTAACCCTAAAAAATACGCTAGCGGTATAATACAATTTTTTTTTGACATTTAGCAAACGGAACCACGGTCACCTAAACCTGCTCAGCACACTCGCTGGCAATCAAATCCACGATGAACGCGGGAGCATCAACCTCCCAGCACACACATTCAGAGACGGCGAGCATGCCATGTTGTGCTAACGAGTGAGCCACACCATTACTACTCCTCGGGGTGAAGACGAAGCTGTGAGAAACAAAGGAGGTAATGCAAATACTGCGGACATCTTTCAGAAGGACACCCACAGGCGCAAGATCATGGCGCTTCGTCTCCAAGGCGGTGACCAAATTCTTGCAATCTGACTCGAAGATCACACGATGGAGACCAATAGCTGCTGCTCCCTCTGAAGCCGCAACGCAGGCCTCCGTCTCAGCCTGCAGAGCATCCCTTATATGGTGCAATTTGCCAGCCGCAGCCGCAATGAACTGACCTGTCTCAGATCGAACAACAAAACCCCAAGCTCCCTCACCCGAACTCTGCAGAAAGGCTGCATCAGTTAGAGCACGCCCGGTCACCTCAAGTTGTCCGACAATTGGGAGCGTCCGTACATGTGTCGGCCTATTATGACCGTCTTCAGAGGCATTCTCAACATTTTGAAAAAAAAAGTTTAAATAAATGAGTTTCTGAAAACAAACGAAATTCACTAAAATTTTAAGATATTTTACACATTTTAATGAAATTAAAATTTAAATACAAATCTAACATGTAGCTCTCCCGGTCACCGTTGTTCGCCGCCGCTGCCCTTGCCACTGAGCCCTTCATCACCATGATTGTTGGGGTCAAGGTCGATGTAGTTGCGGGCCTCACACGTCGACAATGCCAGGGCGTCCAATAAAGACACCATCAGAATAATGTTTCGCGACGCCTCGAGGGCGTTGGACAACAACAGAAGGTCGTTGGGGTTGTTCTTCGGGCCGCACATCGCCTAGGGCACTCGAATGGCCGCGTCCATCTACCGTATCCTCCTCCTTGACCTGCTTCAGCGGCGGAGGCACCAATTCCTCGAGGCGGCGATGTCGGCGTGGGCTGACGAAAGATGATGCCGCTGCGCAGCGCGCCTCAAGCTTTGGGACGACAGAGGCTCCTCAAGACCAGCGAGCGGGAGGAAGATGACAACTGCGATGTCGTCCTTGGTGCCAAATGGTTAGTGAGCTTCGAGGTGTCAGTGCAAGGAGAGGCTCGCCACCGACCTCCATGTGGGCCATCTCGTCAGGATGCATGCGTCCTGTCATGCCCCACCATGCATCATGTGTTCCCATTTTCTTGTCCGTCGGCGGTCCCCCGAAGAAGTCCCAACGTGCGAGCTCTTCCTCGTGGCGGTGCCGCAAGATCTCAACCAAGTGCGTCAGGTTGTCGAGATCCAATGTGTGGTCGACGTGCAGCTCATCTGACAAAACCTCCAAGTAGTGTATGTGCACTACCGTCCCCCACCGTTGGCTCGATGGCTGGGACTGGCGGAATGCGAATGCCACCGACATTGAGGGACCCAACCGCCCGAATAGTTCATATCCGATGCCATTGTGTACCCGGCGTGGTATAGAGCCCACACCCTATCGACGGCAAGGTTTCATGGCCCAAACCCATTGGCCACGGCTCCGTCAATGTATATGTTGCTCTCGCTCAATATTTTTTTCGCTCAGCTAGGGTTTGTGCGTCGGCGAGCGGTGGGAATGGAGAGAAGAGGAGGTGGCGAGAATAACAGAGAGAGGCGCTGGTCATGTCCTCCATTTCATGCTGGAGGCAGAAGTGCATTAATGCCGTCGCGCCGCGTGGGGAAGTCACAAAGACGAGACACCTACGCGGGTTTTCCTAGGTGCACATACATGCTTTAATCAAAGTTGGTCGACCCGTCGACGACAACTTTAAGGTTAAGGTAATGTAACCTCCGAGGGTGTTAAACTAATTAGAAAATTGGTTGTTATTTTCTATTTGAGTTCATGGCATCATGCAGTCAATCACCTTGCATTTTCGCAAACGAAAAATAAAAGAAATGTCAATTTAGTAAACTTTGTTTTGGGGAAACTTTGTTTTCTGAAGGGCAAGAGCTCCCAAGGCCCATACACCCCAAAGTGGGTCGCTCCACGTTGGCACCTTCTTCCTCCCCTCGCCGGACATCCTCTGCATCCGGAAGTTTTCTCCACGTCCGGCAAGCGCTCCATCCAGCGGCGAGCGGCTCCTGGGCGCTCTCCCCACCATTAAACCAGCGTCAAGGTGTAACCTGGCGCCTCTCCGGCCTCCTTCTGTCATCCCCAGGTGCCCCCGTTCTACACGCCTTCTCTGCGCGCGAGCTCCCGCGGAAAGTCGCCGCCGTGTCTACTCTACGCTGACTCTTCTCCGTCCTCCTCGCTGAATCATCCCAGAAGGGTCTCCAAGCTCGCATTCCCCGTCGTCGACCACGTCCTTGAACGAGTCGCCGAGGTCTGCTTCGTCCTCACGCAGACGCCGAGCTCCTCCTGGTGAGCTGCCGCCCCCTTCCCGTTCCCGCTTTTCTTCCGTCCTGTCGCTCGACCCGAGCTTACCTCCCCCTGGTCGTAGCAGGGAGCTCCAAGTCTCCTCGTTTTTCCCTCTGTTTCACCTCCGCGCTGAGCACGCATCAGCACCGGCCAGCACCTTCACGCCGCCCGCGCACTGCACAGCCATGGCGGCAGAAGCCTGTTGCATCACACTGTCAAGTCAGCTGAAGTAGCACCAGGCCAGCTCAAAAGAAGTGCACGCACACATCGATCCCAGTGGTCAGTACTCAGTACCTTGCTCCTCTACCCAGCCAGCCCAAGCCCCAAGCTCGATTCGATCTCCACCTCCCTAAGAAAAACAACCAACCCCTTTAATTTGGTTGCCTCCTTTTGGATTTTGATCCCCAGCTGACAGATGGCCATGCAACATGCTCGATCCCGGCCGTCTTACATATTTTTGTGGATTCTGTGAAAAATATTAGTCTGGCCATGCAACATGTGGTAGCCTTGGATTTCATCTAAGGTAAGGACCACACGGCTTCCTGCAGGTTTCCAGCAGCGAACACATTGCTCTGAGAGACCTCTCAAGGCCTGGGCTAGCTCCTTGTGACCGTGCCGTGACGATGACGATGAGAACACACGACCGTGCTGCTAACCTGGCTCTTGCTGGTATATATATACTGTATGCATGTTAATTTCCTGACAAATTCAGCTCCATCTATCGCCCCTTGGGCGGTTCTCTTGATCAGTTTTACATTTGCTGAATCATAGTCCTGACGCGTTTCTACGGCAAATAATTGCAGGGTGGAGCCTGGCACCGCTCTTCATCAGCGTCAACCCAAATCTGAATGTGATACAATTTGTGAACATGAGACAATTTGTGTCCCCTGCTTTATTATGCAGTGCGATATTACTTCCTTTGGTCCACTGTTTTCTTCTGCAAGGATATATGGAACGACAATGCCATCATCTGGCGTGCTCCATATTTCCACTGTATGACCCCCACCTTTATTTTGATGCCCTTGACAAGCTTGAAACTTGACGATGGCTTAACCTTATTAACTTCACATTTCAGCACTCTCGGTGGAGTTTACAAAGTCTCAAGTTGTTGCTTCAGTCACAGGATTTTCCATTTGCGTATGGTGTGCCATGAAGAAGCATTGGTTGGCAAACAATGTTTTGGGAATTGCTCTCAGTATTCAGGTTCGTCGTTGCTGCTACGTCCGAGTTTATGGTTAATATGTATGCATGGGCTGAAACCTTTCATAAACATGGTATCATTTCCTCCCTGTTTTGTACTTGCTCAACAAAACCTTAATGCTTTAATCTTTATCTTGCAGAGCATCGAGATGTTATCACTAGGATCATTCAAAACCGGCGGTATTGTCTTGGTAGGTCTTCACTCAAAACATGTAGCAAACTAACTCATTTAGTCCTATTTTCTGGTGGTACTTGTACACATCTTTATTTCAGCCAACCACATGTATTTTGTGGAGCCTGACATGTATGCAACATAAATAATTTTTAAGAATATAGGATGACATTTAGGCACCATAAATACACTTTGAAGCGTCTTATATTCTACAACTTTCGCTTGCCTTTCTTTTGGCTATGAAAAGATCGGCCTGACATCTTTCTGCGAAACCAATTTATGTCGTGCTTGCTGAACGTATTATCTGTAATTTACTCCATATCTATTGATTGGACATATCATGGTATTACGTCCCTCTTCTCTTGATACAATTAACTTAATACAAGTTTTATAGTGATTGGTATTTTTAATAACCACTCATCCACCCAGATCTAACGGTGTTAAAATAGACGGTACTATACTGACGGTACTTATTATGTGGGACCGGTACTAAAATCGTGTGGCCCTGGTACCGAAATTATGTGGGACCGGAACCGAAATTATGTGTGACTAACCGTTTTTAAACTTTTTGAAAGGGTAAATTGGCATTTGCTTACTAACCGGCGGCGTTTTCCACTACTCGCTCCTCCGCCTCCCATCCAGCACAACGCCGACCACGTCGGCGGCCTCCACCTCCCCTCCAGACTCCAGCAGTAGGAGCCGGGCACAGGTGCGGGCGCCATTGCCAGCCTCCTCCACCTCCCTCAAACAGGAGCTGGACGAGTCTCGGCCGATCGATCAATTGATCGAACCTGCACACCTGCCTGCTGCCGCATCTCTCTCACCATCTCGCTGCTAGGGCACTAGGGCGCTTGATATTGCCGCCCGCCGCTGTTCTCCTAGCAATTTCCGGGCATACGGCCGAAAGTCAGCGTCAGTTGCACTCCGGGAGGCCCGCCGTATTTGTCAAGTTTCTACCACCGTCCCCTCCATCTAATCACTTTGTCCTGTTTACGTAAGTTGGATGTGTTCCTGTGATCACTGTTCAGCTTCGCGCTACAATGGGGAGGCTCTCATTCTTATCCTCTACCTTCTCTCTCCTGCCCGCTCCGCCCTTCCCCTTGAGAGTCCCCGGCGCTTGCCGGGCGCCGCTCTGGCTTCCTTCCGCCGGCGCTGCCGGCCGGAGCGGAGCTAGGGATGGTGGCCGTGGCCTCCTTTACAGCCTTGCTGTGGTAGTTCTTGCCGTAGTAGTAGATGTAGGTTTAGTTGCTTTGTCCTCTATGGCGTTTGGCGAGATGCCGTCCGCTGCTTTCGCCAAGTGCGGGCTGGCCGGCGGTAGCCTGCTCCAGTGAGCTCCTGTGGAGGGAGGTTGCTGGTGGAGGTCTGCTGGTCAAAGGCCTTCTTCTAAATAATGGCGTTTCTGGCCAGATCTCGATCTGGCGTGGTGGTGCTGCATCCTCTGCTCCGGCCGGCCGTGGAGGCGAGGGGGGAGTTGGACTGCGGCCCGGAGCGCTGGATCTGGGCCTGGAGCTGAGGAGTTGCTGCAGGAGTTTTCGAGCCACTCCTGGCAGTGTGCAAGGTCGACGTCGCCGCTGTTTGAGCTCTGGAGGTTAGAGCTTATGGCTTGGTTTGGCGTCGCCGGGCCGTCCTCTTCAATAAGGTTCGTTTATCGCGTCTCTAGCGGCGGTAGCATCGATCTGAGGGCTGCTTTTGTTGCTCGTCTTGGTGACGAGAACAGAGTCGGGCCTCGGTTTTGTGCTTCTTTGCTGCTCGATTCGCACCGGGGTGTGGACGCGGATGTTGGGGGAGCTCATCAGCAACGGCGTTTCTTGGGAAGCTACGCCGCCCAGGGCGGTGGTTGAAGGGCGGTCTCCTTATGGGGCTACGCCGCCCACGGCTTTGGTCGACTGGCGGTCTTCCCGTCGCTGCGGCTTCTTCTGGTCGAAGGGCGACCGTTTGTTTTCCATCAGCAACGGCGATTCTTGGGAAGCTACGCCGCCCATGGCGGTGGTCGAAGGGCGGTCTCCTTATGGGGCTACGCCGCCCACGGCTTTGGTCGACTGGCGGTCTTCCCGTCGCTGCGGCTTCTTCTGGTCGAAGGGCGACCATATATTTTCCTCCTGGCCTTTGTGCCTAATAGGAGGCAGTGCTTCTTCCTCGGGGCCTCCAGGGTGCTCTGCCATGGAAGCTTCGTCGTCCCAAGTGGTGTCGTCCCCAGCGGCGGCGAGGTGCTTGTGAGGGAGAAGGTTCGGACCCAATTGCATTCTCCATCAGTGGTTTGGGGTCCTCTTTGCATCAGGCAGGGGCTTTGTTTTATTTTCCTGTCTCCTTTGGAGCTGGTTGTAAGTTGTATGGGTTCCTATCTTTGTACAGGTACTCTTATATAATACTCCCTCCATTTCAATTTAGTTCGCGTTCTAGTTTCAGTCAAAGTCAAACTTTATTAAGTTTGACCAAAAATATAGGAAAAAATATCAACATTCATAAAATCAAATACATAAAATATAAAAATATATGTTATAATGATTTTAACACTATGATTTTTTATTGTAAATGTTAATTATTATTTTCATAATATTTGGTCAAACTTGACAAAGTTTGACTTTGACTAAACCCAGAACGCAAACTAAATTGAAACCGAGGGAGTATATATCACATTACCAAAAAAAAAAAGAAGCTTCGCACTACAATGGATGAGTTACTGAAGTTCAAGATGTTGAGAAAAATAGTCGTGGTTCGTGCTGCAGCAAGCGAACCTTGTCAAATTGTGAGCTACTTAGTAGCTGCTGACTGCTGTCAGCTTGAGATTTAGTGTGAACGTGCAGTACTCGAGATAGAGAAGAAATGTCATCGTTTATTGCTTCTTCACCATAGACGGTTGTATAGATCAGGCATTACAACACACCAAAGTAAAAGTTGAATCCTGATAACAACGAAATACTGGAAGTGCTTCTATTGAATTTTTTCAGTCGATTAAACGTTTCAAAGATTGCACTGGTTGGTTTACTGAATCTAGAAACGAGATTTGGTTCTGGTGGATGATAAGCTGACTTATATCGGTTTGTGTATCTATACACTGATTTGCTTCATGGTGCGGCATGCCCGATCTGCGGGCCGGAGATGGGGCTGTTGGTGTCTCCATGGAGATCGGGTGCCCTAATCGCGGAGTCGAGTGGCTGATGGCCGTGTCCACTACAGGGTCGGCGGCGGCTGCCATACTAGTGGAGTCGGCAAGTCGATTAGGCTGAAGGTTTCAAGCGATTGATTTGGGAGAGCCTCGTGGGTATCGGATAATTTTCATCATGTTTTAATCAACGGCTAAAACAAATCATTTCATAATCAACGGCTAAGAAAAATCATACTCGACGGTACCGACGGTACTACGAGGTACCATCCCAATCACCGTAAAAGAGCTCTTAACTTAAATCTTTCTATTCATGGATATTGTTACTGTGAAGTATTTTGAATGATTATTCTCGATTTTGATTTGGTGCTTCAGCAAAATTGGCCATGACTGATGGTATCGTGTTGGCAAGTTAACTATTCATGTTGCCTTTTCCAGTATGTAGTCTTAATTAGTATACTCATTCTACGACAAGGAGTATTGCACTGTGATCCTACTATCTGTTCAAATTGGACAATTTGGAAAGTTCAACCACTTTATTACTTTACTGATAGTTCTACAGCTTTTGAAACCCGTGGTTCTGCATGGCTTATAAAGTTGTTAGTCCCAGTCATTTCATCAGTTACGGCAAATTCCTTTTCTGTTGCTATAACTCCACATTTTATCACTGAATCCCTTGATTATTTCTTAGTATTGTTGTGTGAATGGTTGCTCAATTCCTCTTGGCAATTTCAGGCTGGATTTTTTGTATGACGTTTTCTGGGTGTTCTTCACTCCAGTTATGGCCACTGTTGCTAAATCATTTGATGCTCCGATAAAGGTTAGTGCTTTGTCTGAGTGGATTTATTCTTTTGCCATCGACATTTTGTTACATTTCATTACAAATAGTTTAATCCATCTATCTGCGCTCTCCTTTTTGTGCAGCTTCTGTTTCCCACTGCAGATGCTGCTCGCCCGCTCTTTATGCTTGGCCTTGGCGATATCATTCTTCCTGGTTAGTGATAAACGTGCCGGCTAGTTTTGCCTCGTATTCTAGTGATATCTGGGCTAATAGTACTGCCAGCTACATTCTGAGTGACAGCTCCGTTCTAAACTTCTAACCAATGATCTATTGCAAGCTTCTAGTACTAATCTCCTAGCGAGTGCATTGTTATTGGTATATTGGTATATGGGGACTTAGTTGAGGAAAGAAACTCGTGTCAGCGCCTATTTTATTTAATGTCGTCATTAACCTAACATACACTCTCTTCATATTGGTTGTAATAACATCTTATATTATGGGACGGAAGTAGTAGTATTATAAGGGTTGGACGGGAGATTCTATATTTTTCTTCAAAACTGAGAACCAACAATTACCTGCTCAGAATTAATAACAGAAAAGCAACAATTACTTCTGCACCGTTTAGATATTGAAAAAACAAATGCGAAGATCCCATGTTTCCACAAGCATGCATGTAACTTCTCAACACATAATGCATATATTTCTAATTCCGATTCCAGGTAGATTTGTCGCACTTGCCCTGCGTTTTGACGTCTCACGAGGGGTCAAGAACCGCTACTTCTGCAGTGCATTTCTGGGACACACTGTAGGTATAACAGCAGCGATAGCTGCCATGAACTGGTTTCAAGCTGGGCAGGTTGGTTCATTCTCCTCATCTCGTTGCTCTCGATTGTCCGTCGATCATCCGGAAGATAAATATGAACACATGTTTCCTTTCCTCATCTTAATTTATTGTTTTCGGTACGCAGCCTGCTCTGTTCTACATCATTCCTGGCGTGACTGGTTTCGTCGCTGCCCATTCTTTGCGGAACGGAGAAGTGAAGCCGGTAAACATTGCTTACCTCTTTCTTTGCCATCTCACTTTGTATTATATGTGACCTGTCGAAATGCAAGGCTTACACATCTTTATGACTATATAGTTTGCGTTGCCACCAGCTGCTTGAGTTCGTTGAGTCCCGAAGAGGAGAAAGCTGACGACGGAGAAGATTTGGAAGATCCCAAGCAGAGAAAAAAAGGTGGACTAGGGCCTGTTTTTGCTAGGGGAAGACAACCGACCAAACCAAGAATTTAGATGGGCCGGATGAGACCTCGACAAACCATTCACATGTCAATTAGAACCTCTTTTTTTGTTTCGAAAAAACAAATCTCTATTCGGTCTGGTGAGTTAGTGGTAGAAAGATGGGAACATATGATAGTAAGGGATCGATGGTAAGGAAAGGGTTTTGTCCGGATTATATATATAGTGCCCTACACTCAGTGAGATGTTGATCTAGTTTCCTTGGCCAAATTAAGCTAGCTTCCCCAGATGAAATTCTGGAAAATAGTTGTGTATTCCAGTTGGATCATCATAATTAGGGGCTAGCTATAGAAGAAATAGTATTTACTTTCTTTTTTCTCAATGGCAGATTCGGCAGGGAATCCGGTTCGTGGCTGGCTCTCAAAGTCACGACCGTTTTCTGCTTTCCTCGCACAGATAATAGATTCCGCAGTGTAAAAGCTCTCGTGTGTTTCTTCTCTTGCTATGAGAGCAACAGGGGCACCGTGTCCACCATGGACACTCAATTCCATTTTCGTCAGCGCCATGACGCACCCCCCATTGTAGCTCCAATATAGTGTCACCGAGATTTCGATATGTCGTCAAAAATATCACACGTGCTTTAGTGCAACACTTCCTATGTAATAATGTAAATATATTGGATTGAGACCATGGATTCCATAACCTAAAATGTATAGATTACAATGGGATTCATAACATATCCAGCCTTCACAAAGGGCCTATTTTTAGACTTTTTTTTGGCACAAAGGGCATATTTCTATAATTTTGAACCATAAAAATATACTCCCCCGTCCATTAATTTTAATGCATGATTAATATTTTTCTTGAATATTAACACGTGGGAATTTGGCATAAACTGGACTCATTTACCCCTGAAAAAACAAACTAGAGAGAGGAGTTGCTAACAACCATAAATTGGAAACAATATGTCAAATCACTCGTTCCTATCTCCACGACCCATACGCAATAGGTAAAATTGTCCACAAATCTTAACACACCATATATTATGGAATCTTCCTCAAATAACTATTCACCTTGCATTAAAAACTGTAGGGAGTAAACTAGTGGTAAATTAAAGACACACGAGTCGAGCACTCCAAACAACCTTGCCCCACTCGGCAGTCGGCTCTAATATAAATGGACTAATTAACCCATCCTAGTAGCCCTAGGATGCACCATCCCTTGAACCTCAACAAGTTGGTCATGAGTGGGATGTTTGGTCTGATATGACAAGTTAGCCAAGGTCGTCCGAACCATCCAATACCGCTATCCGGTTCCTCAAACCAAATATGCCATTTATTACTCTCCATGATTCTCTCCTGAGGATGCGTGAGACATCAAAAATTGGTTTAGTGGTTTGTTCGGTGCAATGCACGATCGTGTGAGACATCAGAAGAGCACACGAGTTGTTGTTTTCTGGTACAATGCACGATGGATATATCATTTTTTTTTACTTGGAAATGGATATATCAAATCTTGCCGTGTATATATTTTCTTTCATTTCATCCCAACAGGCCGCCTGAAGTCATGATGATATTTGTGCTATTTGGTCCATACGTATGCATTTGCACACATTACCTATAGCAGGTTCTGATTCTAAGGCTAGATCCTTTTTATGGCAATTAAAAATTAATATGCATAGTAAATTATACACTTTAGCATTTAGCAATATTAATGTAGAGCTTAGTTTTGCTCAATTTTTTTATTGACTATTTCATCTAATCTCAGCTAAATTATGATGGTTAAATTGCATTCAGTGATATAAGCTTCTTTTACTCGGCTGAACTACTAATACGAGTAATATAAACATACAAGGTTAAGGGCTTCTTTGGATCACAGGATTAGAAAACAGAGAAATTGGAAGACACATGAATTTGATAGGATTGTAGGTGCAGAACATATGATTGTAAAACAGAGGAAAACTATAGGAATGATTATTTGAATGATAAACATGAAAAACATAGCAAAAGTGACTCGAATGATAAACATGAAAAACATAGTAAAAAAGAGCTTGAAGTGGATGTTGCAATTCCTATGAAATTAGGGTGTAGGAATGCAATCCATAAAAATTTAGGAGGTGTCATTCTCTTTATCCAAAGGGATTCCTTAGGGAAAAATCCTATGAAATGAAATCCTCCTATATTCCTATGAATATCCTTCAATCCAAAGAGGGCCTAAGCATAGGCAGATTTTTTTGTCATTACCAAGTACCGCCAACCCAACCTTTTTGATTGCTCGACCACTTGCTATTTAAAGAAAGGTTTTTGTTTGAATTATATATACCCTTTGTTTGGTTACATGTTTCTAAATTCCTTGGCCAAAGCTTCCCCACATGAATATCTGGGAAATATATATTTGTATCCCAGTTGTATATATACCCTGTATCCCAGAGAATATATACTTTATCCTAATGGCAGATTTGGCAGGGAATATAGATTATATTTTGTCTTGCGGAAAAAAAGAGATGTAGACAAAAAGAATCCGGTTCGTGGCGGACAGCAAAAGTCACGGCCGTATCTTGCCTTTGCGCAGACAAGAGGTTCTGCAGTTCAAAAGGCTCCTCCACCCTCTTGTGTTTTTCTTCTCCTGCATGCACTTCCTTGCTTGCTATAAGCTGTAGCAACATGAAAGTGGTATCCATCCTGGACACTCAATTCCATTTGTGTCACTACCATGCATGGTCCGTTAATTAGTTGTACACCTCCAACATGTCACCAAAATTACATTGTGACGTTTTCAAAAATTCACATGGTTTTTGTGTACTCCTGTTGTCCTTATTTACTAGGCACTCTTGTTTCACGAATTCAAATTTGACCATAAATCTTACTAATAATATATGCATGAGATGTGTGTTGTAGAAATTGCACCAATGGAAACCATTTATAAATATGCTATGTCATATTTTTTGTTCCGCGTAACAAATTTTTTTGATGATCAATTTGACGATCAAAATTAAATATCAAAATGCATGTGCAGTAGAGGCAGAGAAATCAACACTTCGACCATCGATTTCAATTGAATACATTGTTATAAAAGTATTCAACAATTGGAAGGGATGCTCGGTCGGTGTGAGATGACAAGTTAGCAAGATCAGTCATCTGTTTCACAAACCAAGCACACTATTGATGTACTTTCAATGATTCTTTCTTTGCTGATGTGTGAAACATCAAAATTCCAGCTTTGTTTGGTGCAACACACGATCGCACGATGCATTTTGGCAACCGGAAATTTATATACAAACTAAAAATGCCCATGCATGCATGGTCGCCCACATACGCTCATACGTGTGGTCTCACAAACAATTTTAAACGTATATTAAGAGTAGAAAATTTCTCCAGTCATAACCAGATGCTAGTCACATGCATGCCTCTTTTCGAAAAACAAGATGCTAGTCACATGTAGTGGAGATGTCAGCCTCAGTACTACTATACTATCTCTTTTTTGACTTTGAAGAAATGTGTCTTTTTTTTCTGTACTAAAAAGAGGTCAAAATCATTATTAAAACAGAAACAAAGCATCATGCATATGTTTTACAGCTAAAAGATAGATTTTGTGCATGGAGTGGATGACATGCTCACATGAATAGATTAATTAGAAGATGTACGGAACGGATAACCTGACACAACCTTGTTAGCGCTTGTTCAAAACACTGTCAAAATGAAATATTTACCTTTATAAAATACTATTATTACTAGCTAGTTACGGGCTGACAGCAATGGCTAGATGCAAATACCTAGCTTGTAACGCCGACGAAGCATAATAGAAGGCTGCATGCATGGTATATGTCCTTTTTAGAAATGCATGAACTTCGAAGCAACCGATTTTTCCACGGAAGTCTAGTCCAGTCAGCACGTTTGATTATTCTTGCTAGAGTATAACTAGAACTCGTACAGGTAGAAATGGCATTTCGCAAAAAAGAGAGTAGACATGGCATATTCTAAAAAATGTCCATCATATTTATATTATAGATAATTTGATGTTTACAGATATATATAGCACATAAAACACTAACCTTTCCGGTAGTTCTAACTAAAATTTTGCTAACTTAATGTGAATCTCAACAAGCACATCAATTTCCAATCCACATGCCATGATCTAGATGTTGATGCTATTTATAGAAATTTATTTCTCCTAACTGACTAATAACAGGACCAGGCTCCTAAATTTCGCAGGTACAGGACAAAGAATTATGTGTGAGAGAGTGATATTTCAGCTTTCTCTGTCAAGCTCGTGATACACGTTTGGATTTCGTTTTCTCATGCTAGCAAATATATAGCAGCGTCAATTGACGTGGATCACCTTGCACTTATGACTACTAGTAGTAAGCACGATATAGTAAGCACATACCATAATCCTTGGTGATCCAGGCGCTCTTCCTTGGTGATCCACACATACCATAATCTAATCAACTAGTAGTAGTAGTAAGCATGATACAGTAGATAAAATCATTGTGATGTGACAATAAAAACAAGTGAACACACATGTTCCCTTTTCTTGTTTTAGAAACAGTGCAGCTTGCAAAAACCTGTACGGCCATTATTTTTTGGTAGAACCAAAAGCTATACCTTTCTTTGCCCAATCACACACTCTAGGGCTCAAAGGTTGCATGGAGACGCAGCAACTCCGCAGAGAGGTAGCTATATGCCTATACAAATCTGCGGCGTACAAATCTTTTGAAATATGCCTTGAGGAGTAGAATATCGGCGACATGTACGTGGGACCGGCAGCATGGGCCTCCACCAGTGGTATGCTGCCACGTGGTCGCAATGCATGCAGGATAATGACGTCGGCTCTGGTCTGCCATGTGTAAAAAAATAGCGCGCTATATCGCCGCTAATAGCACGCTATAGCGTTTTAAGGATGGTCACGCTATATCAATTCGCGCGCTATAGCGCGCTATAACACGCTATAGCGCGCTATAACACGCTATAGCGCGATATAGCATGCTAATAGCGTATTTTTTAGGCCCGCGCTATATTTCTGTAGCGCGCTATTTTTTACCTTGATCATACTGTACGTTATTTGAAATATGAGCATGGCGCACCATGTCGTTTACCCTTGTCCGACGCTGAAAAGATTGAGGAAAGAAAAAAAGAAAGCACTGAGTCAACTTGTTTTAAATCAGTCCATATGATGATATGAATACATGATAGTTTTGGTCAAAGCCACGCATTATTGTACAATTTTACTAACCATATAGACAAAATCTAACGTTCACATCACTGAAATAATATAATACGAAAACATTTGTGTCGAAGGTTCAAATAATACCGATTTGATATGATTATATATGTATATATATCAATATTTTTCATAGACTTGGTCAAATTTCTAAAAGTTAGACTTTTACCAAAGGTAATATATTGAATAGAGAGAATATATACTACCACCTCCGGTCTAGAAAAAGTGTCGTCAGAAAACAACGTAAGAAATGCAACTCGTATGTGTAGCATGTGACTCGTTTTTCGGATCGGAGGTAGTACCACATCCATAAACCCATGCTGAAAACTGTTGCCATCGGTGACGGAGCTTGATCGACATTATAAAAGGGGCTAAGAAAAGGATTAAATGATAGATGAGTAATCACTCACAAGAGCGTGTAAGAGTGGCGGGCACGGCTCAAGCGTGCCATTTGTATATGAAGACTGCCAACTCGAGGCCATATGGAACGCGGTCCATCAGATATTGGTGTGAATTGGTTCAACCCCTTGCTCTCTTGCCTGAGAAATCCCCTTCATGCCCATGTAATCGGTGGTTGCAACATACCCTCGACATCATCAAGAAGCGGGTGCACCTTTCACATTTATCAGTATTGGTTCTTATGAGGACTATATCAGCATAGACGTAGTGCACACCTCACATTCGGGCATTCACTGAGACAATGGTGACGAAAAAAGCGACTAACAACATCACCATGTTTTTCCTATGTTGTAACCAACAAACTTTTGTGCCTATTAATAATTCAAGTTGACGAATGAAACTGTAACGTTTTTATTTTATTTTCCTTTTTGCATTTTTTTTAAATCTTTGGGATCACAAATCTGTAAGTAAAACTTGATCCACACCCACATGGCGGTCAACCTCTAGGGAAACGACACATCATGTCGGATCATGGACTTATGTGTTAGATGTCCTCTACTCGTGTACAAAGCTAGAATTAAGAAACCACTATCAATCTGCAATACCCTTCAAATGTATGCAACAATGGCGCATGCTATAATCGTTTGTACAACATTTTTTACAACCTTTATTTTTCTTGAACTTAACTTTGACTATATGTTTTTTGAAGTTAAATGTTTGGAAATGTGTCTTTTTAGTACTACCAAGTAACACGACCTAGGGACCATGTACAATACAAGTGACAAATCCATAGATCACAAAAAATGTTAGCCATCTTGTGCTAGGCCCATGGCCGACGTGGCAGACCATGTGTAGGAAAGCACTTTGTTATTCTCCTTTTCGGTGGGCCCCACCTGTCAGGGTTGTCAGGTGCCGTACCATCTCCATCTCCCTCGTCTCCCCTGACCCCCTCCGCTATAATATCCTTCACCTAAACAAATGCCATGAGCTCAACGGAAGCTGCTCGCGGTCGCCGTCGCCGTCATGGGGTCCTGCTCCTCGTCCTCTCCTGCCGCCTGAGGAGTCGAGCACCGCCGCCGCAGCAGCAGCAGAAGCCAGCCAGCCAGCCAAAAAGCAGCCGGAGGAGACCGAGATTCGCTCTTCGGGAAACCGAATCCAATCGGTAAGTCCAATTCAGTCTCTGAACTTTCTCTGTTCTTGCTCCCGAATCCCCAGCCCCTACCAATGCCCTCCATTCCCGCCCTTTCTTGGGGGTTTCGATCGAAATCTGCGTTCTTGGACTGCCCCCACACCACACACCCAGCCGTGGTTGAAGTTACTCGCTGCTTCGTTCTTTCTGCCCGTGAGGTGTTCGGCCGATTGCCGCAAAGTGTCGGTCCGTCTGGTCTCCTGTGTGCTTCAGCCCATTTTTAGTTCATCTTCAGTTAGTACACAATATGCACGAAACGCATGAAATGCTGGAATCTGTGCTTAGTTGGTCGGGTCGCTTGCCATTTCAGGTATTGTTCCCTTCCCTCTTTTTTTGGTTGCAACAGGAAGCACCCGGCCTTAAGCATGGTATCCTGCACATAATCTGTCTGTTTGTGCGCTTGGTTGCTGTCTGATTGACACAAGGAATATAATAAATGTGTTGCATAATCCAAAGTCTGTCCCCGCAGCTTCCGTGTGGATTCCGTGGAGATATTAGGATGGCCGCGCCACATGCTTGGATTTAAGGACCACACTGCTTCTTTGTTCTTCCTTGGACGAGGCCACATGTATGAGCAAAAATGGGGAGTGCTTGTCCTAGGAGTAGTATCTGTAGATGACATAAATGGCACAAGTTGCTTTGTCCAACCATCTCTCTTTGTTCCATCAAGTTGCTTTTCTTCGAGATATTCAGTCCATGGAATGATCATACTTCAATTGCTTCCTTCAAATTGATATTTGCTTTTCATTACTGTCTTTCTTTCAACTTTTGAACTGAAGCTCCAAATGCTGTACTCTTGTACAGAACTATGTTAATCGAGGGAATACAAAACATAAGCATTGGTATCACAGTAACATCTTCTCTATGATTCTTTTGCAGGCGGGTTCTACTCTTCTCTCCTCTTCTCCTGCCCTGCCCTGAGGACTCAACCGCCACCGCTGCAGCTCTCCAGCAGTCGGAGGACACCAAGATTTGCTCTTCAGAGGGACCAAAACCAATTCGTAAGTCTCTGAACTTTTCCCTGTTCCTGCTCTCAAATCCCCACCAGCTACTCCCCTGCTAGCCACCAATGCCTGTCTTTCCTGCCACTTCTTGGGCTTCGAGTGAAATCCACGCCCTTGGACTGGTCTCCTCCCTCTATTAGCTGATCGGCCTGTAATGGCGGTCTGTGAGGTGTTCGACCGATTGCGTGCGAGGCATCGGTCCGGCTCGTCCTCTGAGTTCTGAGGTCTTGGCCCGTATGCCTTCAGTTGCTAAATCGGCACGAAACACATGAAATGCTAAAATCTGTGCTTGGTTAGTTCGGTCGCTTGCCATTTCATTCATTGCTTTCCTTTTGCAGGAAGTACTTGGCCTTCCTGCACATAAATATGTTTGCTAGTTTGTTTGCTTCTGTCTATTTGATTGACACAAGGAATATAATACTGCATAATCCAAAGTTTGGCCCCGCAGCTTTATTTTTCTGCGTAGCAAATAGTTTTTTTTTTCTTTTGACATTTGCGTAGCAAATAGTTTGTCCCTGAAGGCTGGGTTTTGTGGAGGGATTAGGATAGCAACTCCACATGTTTGGATTTAACTGAAGGACCACACCACTTGGTTTTTCCTTGATGAGGCCACATGTATGAGCAAAAATGGGGGATTGCTTTGCCGCGCAAACGTAGGATCTATTTCTCTTCTTCCTAGGAGCAGTATCAGTGGATGATATAAATAGCACAAGTGATGCTTACCACCCAAACGAATGTATTTTGCCCAATCATCTGTCTTTGTTATGTCAAATTTATTTTCTTTGACAATATCCAGTCTTTGTTATGTCATATTACCGTAATTGCTTCTTTCAAATTGACGTTTACTTCTTCCGTTCACCTTTTGAACTCAAGCTTTAAATGCTGATACTCTTCTACATGGACTGTGTTAATGTAGGGAATAAACAAATTAAGCATTGGTATCACAATAACATCTGCTCTGTTGTTCTGTCTTTTTGCAGGGAGTTTCAACTCTATCAAGCTAACATGCTAAGCTTCCAGTAGCTTTTGCACCATTTTGAGGCACAATGGAGATAGCTTTTCTCATGTTGTTGGTTCTGTCCCTGCTTGTGTTCCCTAATAGCATTTGCAGGAGCTTAGCTGCAAGGCCTACTGTTGTGAATATTGGGTCTATTCTTCAGTTGAACTCCACCACTGGCGGTGTTTCGGCAGTTGCCATTCATGCAGCTTTGGAAGATATCAACTCTGATCCAACAGTTCTAAATGGAACTACATTGAATGTTGAAATGAAGGATGCAAGTTGCTTGGATGGTTTCCTTGGCATGGTTCAAGGTAGACCAGCTATCATGTCACTCATTCATTTTGTGTTGTTCAATTAGTTTTGCTTCTCTTCTAGAGTTGTGACGATGATATCGTATTTCCTTGTATCAGCTTTGCAGTTCATGGAGACTGATGTTATTGCTATTATTGGCCCCCAGTGCTCCACAATTGCTCACATCATTTCATTTGTAGCAAATGAGCTCCGAGTTCCTATGATGTCCTTTGCGTCTGATGCAACTCTTTCGTCGATACAGTTCCCATTCTTTGTTAGGACTGCTCCCAGTGATCTCTACCAAATGGCAGCTGTGGCAGCAGTTGTTGACTACAACCACTGGAAGATAGTGACTGCCATATACATTGATGATGATTATGGTCGAAATGGCATTGCTGCTTTGGACGATGCACTTACTGCAAGGCGCTGCAAAATCTCCTACAAAGTTGGGTTTCCTGCCAATTCTAAAAATAGTGACCTCATAAATTTGTTAGTTAGTGTCAGTCATATGGAGTCTCGTGTTATCATCCTCCATACTGGTGCTGCACCTGGACTCAAGCTTATCTCTATGGCGAACCGACTGAACATGATGGGCAATGGCTATGTATGGATTGCAACTGACTGGCTCTCTGCTTATCTTGATTCAAATTCCTCGGTTCCTTCTGATGTTATATATGGCATGCAAGGTGTTCTTACTTTACGGCCACACAGCCCCAACTCAAAGATGAAGAGTAATTTGATCTCCAAGTGGAGCAGGCTAAGTAAGAAGTACAACCACAGTGATCTTCGTTTAAGTTCCTATGGGTTTTATGTTTATGATAGTGTCTGGGCCGTAGCCCATGCTCTGGATGCCTTCTTTGATGATGGTGGGAAGATCTCCTTTTCAAATGACTCGAGGTTGCGTGATGCAACTGGGGGAACTCTTCACCTTGAAGCAATGAGTATTTTTAACATGGGAAATAAGTTACTGGAGAAGATTAGAAGGGTAAACTTTACTGGTGTGTCTGGGAAAGTGCAATTTGATGTTTCAGGTGACCTCATTCGTCCTGCATATGACATCATAAATGTCCTCGGAAATGGCATGCGGACTATTGGTTTTTGGTCAAACTATTCTGGCTTGTTGTCGACTATCCCTCCAGAGGATCTATATTCAAAGCCCCCAAATACTTCTCTAGCCAATCAGCATCTCTATGATGTTATTTGGCCTGGGGAGACTGCACAGAGGCCTCGAGGCTGGGTTTTTCCTTCTAATGCCAAGGAGTTGAAAATTGGTGTTCCCAATAGATTTAGCTTCAAAGCGTTTGTCACGAAAGACAATGTTACTGGGTCAATGAAGGGTTATTGCATTGATGTCTTTACTCAGGCATTGGCTTTGCTTCCTTACCCGGTTACCTACAAGTTCGTACCTTTTGGTAGTGGTACTGAAAATCCTCATTATGATAAACTAATACAGATGGTCGAATCAAATGTAAGTATGGAATGTTTTTGTCCTTCTACACATTCCATCATACCATACTGACCAGGGTTATCTTATCCCGCAGGAGTTTGATGGTGCTATAGGGGATATCGCAATTACAATGAACCGGACAGTTATTGCTGATTTCACCCAGCCATTCATTGAAACAGGCTTGGTTATCCTGTCTCCGGTTAAAAAGCATATTACAACGTCATGGGCATTCTTACAGCCATTTACATTGGAGATGTGGTGTATTACAGGGGTGTTCTTTCTTGTTGTGGGTGTTGTTGTTTGGGTCCTCGAGCATCGAATCAATGACGAGTTCCGTGGTTCACCACGACAACAAATGATAACTATTTTCTGGTAAGGAGACGGCTTGCACCTTTTGATTTTGTATAGGCTGCATGTATGTCAGTTCATTCTTAAAAAGGTTTCTACAAGCCTTCTGCAATAAATTGCACACTACTAGCACCTTAAAACAACCTTGCCAGCTACACAAACAAAGCATCTAGTGATTACTAATGAACAAGTCTTGTGGTGTCATGGTGACACCAAGGATATGCAAAGTCTATTTTCATATGATATGAGGATATGCTACTCTATTTCTCTGATCTTTTCATGTACCTCTCCATATGTACTGCCAAATGCTCTTATGATGTCATGTTTCTTTGCGCTCAAAATATAATCACAATTTTCATTGTCTGCAGGTTCAGCTTTTCGACTTTATTCTTTGCACACAGTGAGTAAACCAACCTTCTCCATCCTGTTTTCTTTGTTATATAAGTAATGTTATGTTCTGACGCTCGCATTTCATGATTTCATCTGTATCTGTTCCCAGGAGAAAACACAATGAGCACCTTAGGGCGTGGTGTCCTGCTCATATGGCTATTTGTTGTTTTGATCATTCAATCCAGCTATACCGCGAGTCTTACTTCCATCCTGACTGTGCAACAACTTGATACTTCTATAAGAGGAATTGATGACCTGAAAAATAGCGATGATCCTGTTGGTTTTCAAGTTGGCTCTTTTGCACAAGAATACATGGTCAGGGAACTGAACATATCACGTTCAAGGCTAAGACCTCTCGGTTCACCGCAAGAATACGCGGAAGCCCTTAAGCTAGGCCCTAAGAAAGGAGGAGTTATGGCCATTATCGATGAGCGACCCTATGTCGAACTATTTTTGTCAAGTTACTGTAAGATTGCAGTAGCTGGCTCAGATTTCACCAGCAGAGGATGGGGCTTCGTAAGTACACTCGTACCAAGTCTTTTAATATAGATTAGAAATATAAGGGGACACTATCTAGGTGTTAAAATCCTGAAATATGAGTTTATACTATCAGTCTTTCTTGTGCAACCTTTTTTTGCACTGATCTGTTGCTGAAGTCTAAAATCTAAGCCTACTTTGTTTCACGAATTTTAAAACGTAGCACCTTACAAATTTTATTCTGCCAGGCGTTTCCAAGGGATTCCCCTCTGCAAGTAGACCTCTCCACCGCAATCCTTTCGCTGTCAGAAAACGGGGAGCTGCAGCGGATCCACGACAAGTGGCTTAAGACAGGCGAGTGCGCGACCGACAGCAACGAGTTCATCGACTCGAACCAGCTGCGCCTCGAGAGCTTCTGGGGCCTGTTCCTCATCTGCGGTGTGGCGTGCGTCCTCTCGCTGCTCATTTACTTTGGCATCATGCTGCGCAAGTACCAGAGACACGAACCAGAGAAGAGCCTCAGAAGATTCATCTCCTTCGTCGACGACAAGGAGCCGCCGAAGAACAGGAAAAAGCGGTCCCTGAGCCTGCCTGGGAGCTCGACAAGCAGCCTTGCCGCTCTCGACATTGAAAGGCCGGCGAGACCAGTTAGGAACGGCAGCGTTGTGGATATAGAAAGCTAATTCATGAGTGTACAAAGCTAATACATTATATTATATGTATACGTTTTCGACCTTGGATACGACGTATCTAGGTCAGCCTACCGGATCTAGCAGAGAAGAGGTAGATTCTAGGGAATTACTCCTGTAGGTTTCTGGCAACTCGAAAACTGTATAGTAGTAACTGTCCTTGTTCTTGGTGGTGTTGTGAATGGAATGAGATGTGTTTGTCTGAGTGCCTTTTTTGAGAGTTTTCTCTTATCCCGGTCAAAAAAACTTTTCTCTTATCCATGGATGTTGCCCACCTTGGCCCTGAATGAATGGATGTGAGCAGACAGGTTTTTCTTGCAGAGCTAAATTTAATTTCAGAGATTTTAAATTTCGAGAAGTAAAACTCGCCGCCCTTGGTTAATTGCATTTCCAACTGTAGGAAAAGTAAGGCAGCATACAGCGAGTGTGATCTTGCAGAATTGCAGTCGCAGAGGAAGTTCTCAACCAGAATAAATCAAGTAGTTTGTTTTATTGACACAGGAATTCTTATTATCACAAACATCACACTTTTTTTGTAAACCTTAATAAAATGAACTGAACATCAATAAAACAGTACTAATTAATAATACCAACAACAAAAAATACTTCTGGGAATTAATTATTTGAAAGATATAAAAGGGGAAAATAAATAGGATATTCTGTTATTCTGGTATCCTACCAAAGGCTATGGATATGCTGATGTGGCTGCAGTTGAGCGCGCGCCATTTCAAGCCGTCATCCTTCCACATGCATCCGCCGCCGTCCATGGCCTCCTCGGCCCTGCCTTCTAGAACCTTCCACCACCGCCGCCACTCTCTCCCCTCCCCCGTTCCTCCTGAAAAGAGGGAGGCCGCCCTCCCGTGCTGCCTCTCCCGGCGGAGGGCGGCCGCGCAGCTCCTCCTCTCGGCCGGCTTCCTCACCGCCGTCTCGTCGCCGCCACCGCCCGCGCTCGCCGGGAAGAGGGGCCGCCGGACCGTACCGCCGGAGGACTACTTGTCTACGCGTACGTCTGCTTCATTTCCGCGTTTCTGCTCAGATTTTCGCCCGGAGCTTTGCTCCTTCCCTACTGATTTTTTAGGCTAACCAGAGTCAGATTTTTCTGCTGTTAATTAATGTAACCATGTGAATTCAGAATCGTAGAATGCAGTTTACTACAGTACAAAAGTTATAGACTTTTCGAGTTTCACTATATTTGCTAAATTAAGCGACGTCCGACTAATCTGATCTGGGAATTAATGGGAGCAGCTGATGGCCTGAAGTACTATGATCTTGTTGAAGGGAAGGGCCCAACTGCTGAGAAGGGATCAACTGTTCAGGTAAATTCATCGGATAAGAAAGAATGCTAACAGAACAGCACTCTTCATTCCTAAACTGAAACTGAATGTTGTTGATGTGTTTTCTTTGCTGAAGGTGCATTTCGACTGCATATACCGTAGCATCACGGTGGTGTCGAGCCGCGAGGCCAAGCTCCTGGCAGGGAACCGGAGCATCGCGCAGGTTATGTGGCAAACTGACTTCTCCCCATCTTTGTGTGAGACTAGTGGGGCAAATACTTGTCTAGGACAGTAAGGACTAATATGTCTCTGTGTCTTCCTCTAGTAGCCTTACGTGTTCACTGTCGGCTCGCTGCCTGGGAATGAGCGAAAGCGGGATTTCGCGGACAACGCCAACGGGCTGTACTCCGCGCAGGCGTCGCCGAAGCCTCCGCCGGCCATGTACATGATAACCGAGGGGATGAAAGTAGGCGGCAAGGTGTGAGAAAAGAGAAGGAGTGATGCCCACATGATCTGACCTTTCCATCTTTACTACATCACTGACTTGATCTTCTGGTTTTTTTGTGTCTGGTTACAGAGGAGGGTAATTGTTCCCCCGGAGCTCGGCTACTCAAAAAAGGGGGCATATGAGATACCGGTAAGATTCCAGTGTCTTCTAGTTTCATTGGCTATTTGAGCACATTTGGCTGCCGATGTGCTGTCGTTTGATTCTAAGCTTCTGTGCAGCCTGATGCTAGTTTTGAACTGAATATAGAGCTTCTGCAAGTGATCCCTCCTGCAGAAAATTGACCATACTGTTTGAACTTTGTCAAAGGTTGACCGAGGTACTTGTGAAGTTTCATAACTTTTAGAGGAATGTATTTGTTTTATACATTTTTCTTTCTTATTAACCATACATTTGACGGAGAAATACGATGACATCATATTTTGTCCGGATATCTATGAATACATCAAGATGCAAAGCTCTTGCATTTTTCTTAAATAATTCTTTGCCTGGAGAATGACTTGTTTGCAGCGAGAAAATTCCGACACTAGAAGAAATTGAGTAGGTGAAAAGCTTTACTCAAATTCATCATTAGTTATGTTGCTGCAAAATTGTATTCAACATATTCACCACAATTTCATGGTGCACGTATGATGATTCTATAGAAAATGGTAATATCGATCTGCCACTGTGAAGGCAGCACGATCTGGTGCTCATTCAGAGGTCCTAAGCGCCATTGATATCCTGATATAAAAGAACAAATATGCTCTTGTTAGAAAAAAATGGTACTCTCAGATTTCTTTTGGATTCTGACAAGAAATGTGGGACTGTAGTCAATTAAACAGGAATTCTAATTATTGCGACCACTCGACTAATACAATATCTCTTCAAAATTGGCGCAGATCTCAGAAGTGTTGATAAATAAAGTAAAACACACTAATTTTGATATTTAATTGCTTAAACTGCAATTCTTTTGAAAGACTGGTTAGCGTGTACCTTGTTCTCTAGCACTGCGCCATCTGGGATTTCCAGCTTGACATCAGGTTTTGCTGTGATAGTCACCTTGCCCTATAAAAATTAAAATGCATTGTCATAACTCAGGAGAATAATAAATGTGAGAAGCAAAGCTGCACAATATACAGATAAAGTTTCATGCAAGTATTCTGAAAATGTTGCCTAAGAAATGTAATCACATCTCGGATTGTAATAGTTCAACAAATTTGCCGGAGATACCTTCAGCACGATGCCAGAACCGAACCAAACATCACCGGAAACCTTCAAGCTCTCGAGCTCAACAATGCTTGGAATCGATTTGAAACGACCAAGGAAGCTCCCAACCTGCCATTAGAAAGCACAATAAGCCTGTTCGCATTTCAAGCTCAAAAGTTAATGTTATGTTTTTTGTTGTGAGGAATGAAATGTTAGCGCTTGACCTTCTTGAACTCAGGGCCAAGCTCAATCGAGGGATTTGATGGATCTGTTCTCGCTGAATTGCGTGTAACAAAGCCGTCAACCAATGTATAAAGATCAGACTACAGTGTGGAAATAATTTCAGTCAGAAATATGAGTGTTGACCTAAAGAATTTATTCACCAAATCATACAAACCTGTACTAGCTGCAAATCTGATGTTGCCTTTACCGGTAGGAACCGGGACCTTGGAACATTGATACCAATTGCATGGTCAAAGAACTGAACCAACAAAATATGTTTTGTCATCTTTATAGTATGTAGGATACAGGTATAATGTTGGACATAAAATTTTATGGTATATTTTTAGTACCCTGATCGCGGCACCAGCTGCTGTTTCCAACTGAAGAACTTTCACGCCGTCAACTTCCTGAAACAAGTTTGTTATCCATCACAATGCATGTTAAATCATCCACAGATCATAGGCAGAAGTAAAGATCACAAGAAATATTTGTGTGAGAAGAGTTCAGCGAAATGTATATTACCTTAGGGTTTGGAATGATCTCCATCTTGAGTGCATCAGCCTCGACAAGGCGTTTGATAGCCTTCAAGTTCACCCATCTGTTAAAGCAGGTTGTAGTGTTAGCTTAAAAAAAGCAGGTTGTAGTGTTATATAACAATGAAATGATCATTTAAGAACTGAAATGAACTCTATGAATTCACTTACAGATTGTTTGTGTTGAAGATCTTGAATTTCTCAATTGATTTGAACTCATCCACCTATGTTTTAGAAAATTGCAGAAGAAATCTCAGAAAAGATCAATATCAACTCTCATGATTTTCTGTGATTACTTATTATATCATTGCATGTAGTGGATTAGGACTTACATGTGCATCAGGAACTTGTGCAATCTCCAGAAGCTAGAAAAAGAAAATAGAATATTGTTGCCGTTAAAGCGGTAACCAGCTATTGAGAAAAGGCTAGCAAAAATGCCTAAATATCAGAAACATTCCATTTCCTTGTGGTCTAAGAACTACAACTATTGTTCACCAACGTAGTTGGCAAACTTATGGAGCTTTGATAGTACTGGGAAGAAATATAAGTTTACCTGAACCCTTCCTTCATATGAGATCAGTGTGCCACCTTTCACATCAGCCAAAGTTTTCGGGGTAACCTGAATGAAGGCCATTAAACTTTTCCAACCAACCAAATTTAAATATTTCTGCAATGTACACCAGTGCAGTTACTTACCTCCATACAGTACTCATTCTGCTTGTGGATCAAATGGTTCAGTATCTCTATTCAATAGTCAAGTAAATAAGCAGGGTGTCTCTTTTTTCACTGAATTTTTTGTCGTGATAAACTATCGAATATTACGTTTACAAAAGGATACTCATGTCCACTATAGCACCCAAGTTGTCTGAGTTTGCGATGAACACATATTCTTTTCCCTGCAATAGTATCAAAAAAGAATGTTACATGCATGGAAAACGTATGATGGAAAAGTTTCTCCAGATGATTGCAAACCTGTGAGAGCAGTAAATCGAGCTTGCCGCTGTTCATCAGGGACGGGAAGATATCACCATGGCCAGGAGGGTACCTTCCATATTTGTGTAGAATAAAGGTAGTAAAAAAAGATTTTGTGTTGCTGTAAAACATAAATCTTCTGATCTGGTGACGCATAAGGATATCTTACCAGCCATCCTTGTCGGTCTTCCCCTTGGAAGGCCAGGGCAAGAACTCGTCAGCTACGACACGAGGATACTGGCTCTGCATATCGGAACAAAATCAGTAAATGCCATTAGCAATGTCTTAGAAGGTAGAAAAATCTTGGTTCAAACAAGTTTGGTGCAACAGAATAGAATCGATGCCTGATTGAATGTATGGATATCGATGCTTGAGTTGGCGTATTTCTCGACAATCTGCAGCGCAAATGTGCTAATTAGCATTCAGAAAACTATCCTAACAGGTACCAGTCTCCAATGTCGAGAGATTTGGTTGATGACAATGTATGTACCTTCAAGGTGTCGTCATGGGTGTTGAAGGAGTTCATCAGAAGCAGGGGCACGTTGCTGCCATACTTCTTGTTGAGGGACTGTAAAAAGAAATGAATTCGCTGAATGCTAAGCTACTCCTTGAATCTAAGAGGGGACACCACATGATGCGTGATGCTCGACCACCTACCTCGATCTGGAGCACGATGAGGTCGAGGAACGTGAACCCGTTTCGCACCTCAATTACCGACCTGCAACGTTCGCCGACGACAACGACAGATTAGAGGACATGGATTTTGTTTTTCTTGTGAATATCAATCTCAGCAACAAGTGGAGAAATCAAGGGAAATGTCTTTTTCCTGGATATGATGTGGTAACTTACTTTGGTCCTGTGCATCCCATGGTTGTCCCGAGGCCGCCGTTGAGCTTTAGCACAGCGAGCTTGTCGAGCAGCGCCTTGGTCGCCTCCAGGTCTGCGTGCAAAGCACCACAATATCAGCATCGTACGTATCGAGGTATGGAAAAGATGATGATGACGAAACACAGAAGGTGATGGTAAATTGGTAATGAATTTTCAGCATGTGCACCTTCGGGCGGGGCGTCGATGGCGTCGTAGGGCACCACCACCTCGTCGGTGGGGGTGTGGATCTTGGGCCACTCGATGTGCTCCTCGTCACCGCTTCTCGCAACCAATGTCGACAATCACACACGAATCAGGGTCGACCGCATCATCCATCCATGAATTAAGAAGCTGATCATAAGCAAGCATGAGAAGAAATGAAATGATGGATTCATCTACCTGAGGTAGCGTGAGACGAGGCTGATGAACCCAGACTTCTCGTTGTCACTGCAATGCACGCACACACACACGCAACAAAGGAACACAGAGCAATCCATCCGTCAGTTGGACGCACGCAGGAATTGATCGATTGATCGCATATGTGTACAGAAGAAAGATGAAGAGAGCATGCGGCGGCCGGACCTGATCTGGGGTAGGCCGGCGACGGCCTCGCCCAGCTTGGCCAGCTTCTCGTCCGCCATTGTTGCCGTGTGGAGGGAGAGACTAGAGAGATGGATGTGCGTGTGGGAAGAGGAGGGTCGACGGAGGTAGGAGAAGGAGATGGCGCTGGCTATTTATGCGGGACAACAGGGAAGAGCAATTGGCGGGTGGGAGATGCCAGTACGCGGCGACGTTAACGGCCGTACCGTTAACCGCTTTCCTTCCAAATTCTCTCATCTCGACGAAGCACCTGGCCACCAAGCATTTGATCGAGGGGTGGCGCCAAGAATCTTGAGCACCGCCTAAAGCGTACGCGTTTGAAGTGGACATGTTTAAAACCTTTGTTTTTTTGTGTTCAACCTGATACTAGGTACCCTAGACTTCCAATCCCTGGAATGGGAACCCTGAACTTACAAAGGACAATGCCGACCCATGCAGAGAATACGCTGCTTAATGATATACTACTTCCGATCTAAGATAAATGTGGTGAATAGTATTAAGAAATTGTACATGGGCAGTTGTTTTCCTACGACATTTAAAACGGATCGGAGGAAGTATACATTTTCGTTGTTCCCGCTCCCATTCCTGAACAGTCTGGGACTGTCTCCCTCTTTCTCTGTCTCAATCATTTCTCGCAACCAGCTTGGCCAACGTATATATCCATCTATTCCCTCAGCCCTAACGAGGGCAACAAACATAGGCAAGTTTATAGATTGGGTAAAGAGGGCAACCGCCTCTATCTCCGTTCTCCGAGAGACAGGCCCTATCCACATACTAAATGTGTGCATTAACCGTGCTATACCATTACTCTAACGTTTTGTGAACTAGAAACATACCCCGCGCGCGGGAAATTTTTATTTTTTTTACTATCCAAATAAAGGGATATAAGAACTATGGATATGAATTTGTTTAATAAAATATACAACATATCACAAATGTCGAAAGATAAAGTTAGTTGACATGATTTTTGTTCGGTATTTGGTGATAAAAATAGCTGACATGCATGGACAATTGGATGATGAAAAGTGAATATCATGGATATGTTGCATGAAAAAATAATTGGCTTCAATGAATATTAGTGGGATGACATGGATATTTGGTTGGCTAACGGAATGGGTGATGTGGATAGGTTGCACGTTGAGACAGAAAATAATTAATGCATGTTAGTTGGGTTTTGTTTTATAAGAAGTATAGATAGATACGCAGAAAACAAAAACACCAATTTCCACACTTAAGTCGACACCACAAACCAATAGCATGGAGCGCATAAAAGAAAATTAATCTGATGGGCAGACCCCACTAGTTCCTCTATTAGTCTCTCTTTGCTGAACACCCCGTAAGTTCTACTAAGTTGTAGCTAGATCACTGTTATTTAGCATAGGGTCATTTAGTTTTTGAAATTTAAAAGTTGATGGAGGAGAGGGAGTTTATTCCAGTTAAAGTAGATAGATATGAAAACAGAGTTGTAGATGCCTTGGCTAGCTATGGGTGGACTGAGCATAGCACTATGTGCTGGATGCATCAGGAACCGGAGTTCTTATCAAATATTGTACCAGCCTATTGTAATTCTGTATCTTATGAATAAACTCCATGTTTTACCCGCAAAAAATTTGTTATTTTAGTATCAAGTGCATGATATATGCATGTAACCAACATATAGCTAAACTCATAATTATATGTAAGGCACATTTTACGCCATGCATGAATATACTCTAGATAGCTCTATTTGAGTACTAGAAACGTCTATCAAAATGTTATTATAGCATACAATTTACATATCTCTACCAAGATAGGTAAGGATATAGACACCGACATATGCACTATATTCATGTAGCATCAGAGAAAACATGTGTTTTTTCTTAATTTCTCACATTTGAGTATACCCGCATTAAGTATCTTGTTAAGATGTATTACAAGAATAAATGTAATCTATAAAATAATGGTTCAAATTTAGCACAACATATTAATTAGTTATGACAGTGAATTAAAAAATGAATCATAAACAAGTATAACAGTTCAGTATAAATAATTTTGTTTAGATAGGATGGGAGGTTAAGTTAGCATAAGCACCCACGATTTGCAAGATTTCACGGAGAGAAAGTAGAGCAAGTAGATCAATGTCGTCAAAATCCGTAGTCTTTGCACAAAGCCATCGTCTTCTAAACTGGTCGTTTTCTCTCCTACCTCGAACTATTCATCGTATCTCCATTATTCACCTCGCTCTGTTGATCGCAATGGCGCCAATGTCTGATCCTACGGGTGTGGCATAGTAGTGATGGTCTCTCTCCCTCCCTCCCTTCCTCCCTCTCTCCACCATTTTGTAGGTTCTCTCTCTCAACATCTCCCCTAGATGCGGACGCCCTCGACTACCCCTTCAGCCACATTGATGATCTCAACTGCACCGACGCCAGCCTACAAGGACCATTCCATGCCCTTCCGCGCCGGCAGTAAGGGATCTGCATCGGTAGCATAGGGCCCTAGGCCACAAAGGATGTAAGATGTTGCAGGAATGTGGGTAGAGAAGAAATGGATGTGACGGTAAAAATCATGGACAAACATAGTGCAAAAGAAAAATGTCATGTTGTACTACATGGGTGAGATAGATCTTGATGATTGATTAATGTATAGCTAATGTACCCATGTGTTGCATGTAAAAAATCCACTCTCTCTTATTATATTCTGAACTCTGAAACTTTATAGGACAGAAGCAATCATGGACAAACATAGTGTAAAAGAAAACGCCATGTTGTACTACATGAGAGTGGATGTTAAACCCAACTATTTAGGTCATGTCCTCCCTACATGATTATTCGTTCTTATTATTTTTAATATCATTCTAGGGTCCAGGGTCCGCTTTACTATATTTATTAAAAACATTATCTAACTTTCACTACAAAAGATGTGACGTTTCGGTGGGGCCTAATTAGACCCAGACTTGCTGCATGGAATGCTTTGTTAGAGAGACTGGAATTGCTCCAGCTGATGTAAGGGTCTCATAAATTTCGTTGGAATTTAATTGAAAATGGAAAGTTCTTGGGGGATTCTATCTATAATGCATTACTTCATCTGATGGTGGTCGTCGATGTAGTAAGAAAACTTGGAGGATGAAGATACCTCTGAAATTGAAAAAATATGTGGTATCTTTGCGGAGAGGTAGTCCTGAAGAAGGATAACCTCGTTAGATGTAATTGGCGGTGAAGCAAAAAAACGTGTGTTTTGTCATCACAATGAGGCAATCAAACACTTATTTTTCGAATACAAATTCACTCATTTTATATGGTCAGCCATCCAGATAGATTCTAACTTGTATATTGCGTAGCATTCCTAATGTTTTGACAATTGACTACATGTCATAGATCACACTTTTTTTTTAACACGGAGGCCCCCGAAGGGGCTAGAAGCCTTATCATTGACCACACAGTGGGTGTACAACTATTTTACGAAGGACCCCATAACAACAGGAAATAACACATGGATCATTGGCAAATGCAGAAAGGACCTTACTAAAGGATGAAGAATTACAATCGAGTCCTCCTCTTTCCCCACCGTCGAGCAGGAAGACGAGCTAGTCGTCGCCGAACATCGTCACGGGGACGCATCCACTTGCTTCGATGTCGACGTGCGCCACAGCAGCAGCTGACTTCAACAAGGGCCTCACGAAGGAGGTTGAAAGAGAGCTGGAGCATACCAACGTTAAACTCCGATCACCATGGACCGATTAGGATACGCTCGAAAAACTGACTCCGGTGCCGCTGCTGACCATAATCTGCTATAGCACAACAACCTCTATCCACCACCATGGCAGCTAAGAGGATGAGCTGCGATGCAGCGAGGAAGTAGGCTAAGACGACACAGATTCTCTGCCACCACACATTGAGAAGCAACCCGCCATCAAAACTCCAGAGCCTGCAACGGACCAGAGGAAGCAGGTAAGAAAGATTGGAGCGGCTTCGAATCGAGGACCGAACCTTATTCATAAAGCCGCATGGTGCCTTCTTCTTCCCGGCCTTTGGCTCCCTCCATGAGAGCTCCGCCAAGAACCGAAAAAGCGCCACACGAAGCCAGGCCTGGCTCGAGAGACCTAGCTCCAAAGCTTCAAAGCAGACCTTATTGAGAGGGATGCGCAGATCTCGCAGTCTCACATGTGCAGACGCCTGCCACCAGCGAAGCACATCTCGACGGAGAGAGGATGCGATGTGCTGGATCCGGCTACGTGGATCCAAGATCAGACCCCCAGACGGCATGTAGCCAGACGCAAAAGCAACGAAACCCAAACCTAGATAGCTACTATAAACAGCCCGCGCTGCGCATCCTCGTCCACGCCGGCCGGCGACGCCGCCGGAGGGGAGAGGGGAGCGAGCCGGGGGAGAGCGGTGTAAGCGGTGGGAGCGAGAGGAAAGTTCCATAGATCACACATTTAGAACATTTATCAGGGTGGGAGCGCTTGGTCGCTCCGACTATGTAGAAATGACATGATTTTTAATAGTAATAAATTTTCTCTTATAGGTATCTACTGTTATACAAGTATTCTCCGTTCATGGTCACATCAACAATGCGTGGATAATCGATACCTATTTATAGAGGTATCTACATGGTTGGAAGGCACATAGAGGGATATTTTTACCCGACATGGGTGGCCGCATGATCTACAGATTAGTCCTCCTTAGTCATACGCGTTTTACAAATGATTTCTTGTACTTCGCCTTTTTTTTGCTTTGATGCTTGCGAACTTGTCGCCGATGCATGCATCCTAGTTATGGAGAGGTCAGGTATAATGTTTAAAACTCTTAAGTAATAAAGTGCACTTTATTAGAATTCACTATCAATATATATATAATAAATATTGTTCAAGTGAAAATAATGTCACGTTGTGTTCATGGCATATATTTTGGAGTAAATTGCAAGAAATGCACCACATTTAGGGCCAGGACTTAAAAAACCACCATTTTCAATTTTTTCACAAAAACCCATCAGACCACTCTAATTTTTTAAAGAAGCAACTTTAGATTGTTTGAAAGTATTTCCGACCAGAAAGGCCCACCGTAAGTGATGACGTTGCACCAAATTTTCCACTGTTTGACAATGTTTGACTCGACCATTAACGTACATGTGGGGCCCACTTGTCATCACCTTCACCCAGACATTTCCTCATGGACACCGTGTCGAGCACCTTGTGTGCACCGACGGGTTCATCCCTTCGCACCGCCCCTGGAGGCCGAGACGGCCTGCACAAGATCGTCGTATCGTGCCGGACGCGGTCATGCTCGAGGTGCTCTCCTCTGGCGTTGTCGTCGTCTCGCCTCAGTTCATACTTAAGAATGAAATGTGAACCATTGGATCACTTCAGCATAACCCACACATCATTTTTTCGTAGGATTGCGACATTGTCTGCATTACGGAAACGCCGTAAAATCTGGAAAAAAAAAACCAATGCATGAAAAAAATTGTCTGCAGCAAAATCCCCATTGGTCGAAGTAAATTAACCGAAAAAATCACCATTGTGCAGCATGGCGAACAATAAGAGTGAACGCAACATGACGCATGTGTATTTGCAGCAAAACACCCACGGGGGTTGCTAAAATGTGCAGTATCTAACATCACAAACTCGCTGGTTTTTGTTTTGGACCAGCGGCCTCGCCATCCGAGCCCTCGGCGCAGGAACATGCGACAGTGCATGAAACTGAAAACAAGCTAGCTATAAATTATGCTGAATCAAAATCTCTTCCTTGCAAAACAAGCATCCTACCATTCATAACCCTATCCGAACCGCGCCACTCAATCTTGACATCGAAACACCTAAACGGTAAGGGTTCTTACCATATGTACAAACAAAAGAACAGCACCTAGGACTACCAGGAGTTTAACCAAAGAACAATTCCAGCAAGGCAACTCCTGGTCCGGGGAGGCACGCCCCTATAGCATCTCAACCTTTCACCTACAGTTGCCATGTCATCAGACTCCCGCGCTGCCGACGTATAGGCAGACATGGAGGTACCATTCAGGGTTCTTGAGGTTGTTGGCCACCCAAAGGAACGGAATGTCCATGTCCATGCTGAGATCGATGCCTTGCACCCTCACCAGCTTCACTTTGGCGGCGTTCTTGGCCACATCGGTCTGTAGGGGGCTAGCTGTAGCTGGGTCTGCATCATGAGGAGCTCTTGGAGTGGTATCTGGATCGTCAGGTGCAGAGTGTGGTTCCTCCGCGGGTTCAGTGTCAGCAGCTCTGCATGCGGGCTTCGAGCTGAAGAAATCCGGGAGCAATGTCTCCAAAGCATGTGCCAGTGTGATGTAGCTTCTAACTGGAAAAAAATATCAAAGTGATATATGAAGCAACATTTACATACTTACATTCACT
Organism: Poa annua; assembly: GCA_026929855.1. Taxonomy (NCBI): domain Eukaryota; kingdom Viridiplantae; phylum Streptophyta; class Magnoliopsida; order Poales; family Poaceae; genus Poa; species Poa annua. Next base: position 3,651,212 of record CM049436.1, read on the forward strand.
GAACTAACGTTCCAGAATATCATAACAAAATAGAGCAGATCATTACAACAGCACTACTACATGTTTGGTGATCACCAGTTCATTGTACTCGTATCCAAATGATAGACATAAATGTTCACGGCAGAGCTACATACCTTCATCCTTCCGAATCTCGAATGGCCGATTTATATACGACACACTTTCCCAGTCGCTGACAGCCACTGCATCTTCTAAATACTCAAGGTCTTCTTGAACTCTGCGCACGTATAATCGAACAGGGACCCTGCCTAACCAGGTATTAATCGATATAAGAGCTATCAGAACAGATAGAGATTTCTTAATGTCACATAAATCCATTTGTGAAAAACATTCATAAATTAACTATTATATGAAATGTGCTGATGTGGAAATGTTCAGCTAATAACAGGCGTAGATAAAGTGACGCAGAAGGACATACATGGTTTGCCACTTCCAGGAGATTCAGGCTCATCAGAACCTTGTTGACGCTCAGCTGAGGAAGTTGATACTGACCAATCATCTTCAAACGGTCCAAGCTTAAGCCTGGTGGAGATATCCGTATAACCATCCAAGTCACCTGAATAACACATTTATAGTCAGAGCAAAGAAATTCTGAGTATCGAAGAATTAATTATCAACAACTGTTAGAAACTAGTCAACTATTAGTTATAAGAGGGTCTGATGTCCCAATTTATGAGCAAACATACAGGCTCATATAGAAGTATTGATTCTGAAGAGCATACCTTTCCTTACGGATTCCCACATAGCAGCTTGATCAGCCTGGGACATATTCATCACATTCTTACTGTTCCCAGTTATGATGAAGGCAGCCTGCACATGACAAAAGATTACAGTATTGTTTGAGATGGGAAAAAGGGACTCGGTACCGCGAGATCTCGAAACAAACCTCTTTCAGGGAATTGTTGTAGCTCCACTTTACACTATCTTCACCTTCACATGGTGATAATATTTCTGCAGGATACCCCCTAAAATGAACCTACAACTTGATGTGTAAGTTGTGTGGATACAGCGAACAACTGGAACAATCAACAGAGAAAAGCAGATAGAAGCAGAATAGCATATCTCTAATCGCATTTCGAACAAACTGAAATATTAACGCAAAATGTACATGGTTGATCAACAGGTTTATAAATCTGCCCTCAGATTTATGCATAATTTTGTGGATAGAGCGAACAACTGGAAAAGGTAGCAGAGATACCATATAAGGCTCTCATGTTATCTGAAACAATGTTTGTGGCATGCATATAAAGTTTTTTGTAGTGATCTAATTAGCTATTCACTGAGCTGAGTTGCTAACTTAAGTCAATAGTCCTTCCAAAAGAGGCATACTTGATAGCAAACATCTAATAATTTTTCCAGCAAACCAACAGATTCACAACAAACATAAAAGATTATAGCCTTACTATTAGATTCCATGGCCTTTCTGGATCTGCACAGAGAAGGTCGAAAAGAACTCCAATGGGCATATACCTACAATGCAAGGATAAACAGGTCAGGCAGCAATTAAAGGTGAGAGCAATAACAGTGGTTTCTCAATATATAATAAGGCAATTCGCCATCATTAATGTGGTTAGGAAAATAGCATATGTTACCATTTTAATGGCAGCCCTTTATATTCAAACCAAACAGTATCAACGCCTGGTGGGAGTGTGCTGCTGAAATGAGCCTTTATAATGGGCACTAGCAGAGGCAAATACCCAATTCTTGGCCCTAAAGTCTGTTCTAGGAAAAAATAAAGCTCCGTAAATAAAACAAACAAGGTAATGAAGTAGTGAAAATATGAATCCAAGAATTATGATCCTGAGCATATGTAGTATAAATGTTGCAGAGAGGCATAGATTGCATCTTGTTGTGCTTGAGGATAAGAACAAAGAATGATAAATCATGCTGTAACTCTTTCAGATTATTTGCAACAGAGGAGGCAAGCAATAGCCTCGCACATGACTATCAGATAGCGAAGTGAAACACGAGAATGGCTTGTGTTCTCAACAGCAGCCTAGTGAACTTTGTATACATATCTATCAACATATATGGAGCATTTGTTTTGTCTAGGACTGTCGACAGATATGCAACTGTTATAAGTATGTCTGCAGCAAGTTTATCTCCTACATAAAACAGGGTGCTAAATATTATAGAGAAGACCTTGCAAAAAAGACCTTGTAAGCTCTGAGTCTGAGAGTTCAATGTTCATGACGAACCACGAGCAGAATCATCAACTCCACTCAAATGTCCATGCCATAACTCATATACGTTACTAACTAATCCCCATCTAAAAAATAGATTGTTAGGTGTTTTTTTAACAATTTTATGTTGGACAGGCAGAAATAGCTCGCACTAGTCCAGAAGACCTTCATAAATCTCCAGCAAGGCTCTAAAAGAATTCTACAAATACTACTAGAAGAGCAGCCAGTCTGACGAACCCCTACGCTGCCTGCCTGGTCTACCAGCAATCGCAAGAATCCCTAGATACGGAGCACCAAGATCTCCGATTCTGGACGGGGGGGGGGAAGCGAGGAGGGTGGCCGCGTTACCAGGAAGGGCGGCGGCGGGGGGAACGCGGTGACGTCGGCGTCGTGGAGGTGGACCTGGAGCGGCACGGCGCCGCCCCAGACCCGCCGCGCCGCCGCCTCGCCGTCGTCGCGCGCCAAAGCCGCCATTGCCGCCGGCGCGTGGATCGAGGTCGGCCGGCGCGACGCTATTAAATCTGCTTCCTTTGCTTGCTTGCACAGGGTGGAGTCGGGCCAGGGTTTCTTCCACCTTTCTTTCTTGTTGACGACGCTGTTGGAGTCAGATTCGATTCATATTCACTGAATTCTCGGTCTAACTGAATCCCAAACATGATTTGGAACTCTACATACCATATGTTTATGTTTGTTTTTTGTTATGAGCTATTTATGTTCGGAATATTTATTTTTCTATTAGGTAAGAAGTACTATTTGTCATGGATTTATCATGAACTAATTGTTGTGGGTGGATTTAACAGGTTGTTAAAATGTATTTCAAAAAAAGAGCCAAATGACACTTGTATGATAAAAACTGAAACACAGAGCCTTGATTGCTTTTCCTGTCTTCGGTCCCTTTTGATTTAGGGCTTCTTTGATTTGTAGCAGAGGGTTAAATGAATAAGAAAGAGATAGGGAAACCCTTCTTGTATTTCTGTTGTCGCGTCTCGAAATTCAGACATTGTGAAACAGGGGAACCCTACTTGTTCGGCAGGGTGGCGCGAGCCCCTCTAAGTTTAGTTTTCAAAAGCTACCTAAAAGCACATGATATTTTTATTCAGGTTTAATCTGCATTGCTGCGTAACAGCCCACATTCCGCTTGTATATCTTATTACAATGGAGGACCAACTCGCTCCTTCTCTCTTTTCTGGGCTACTAGGAGGAAGACGAGAACTCCGCTTGTCGAGCTGCTCCCCCCCCCCCCCCCCCCCCCCCCCCCACCTCTATCTCTCTATTCGGTACTCCGTGTTTCTCAGGCTAGAGTTGAGTTCTTGCTTGGCTATTGACTTGCCAACTGGTTGCCAACCAGGAGCTGGAGGTGGTGTCAGTCCAACGTCGTGTTGTCTCGCATGTCACGCCTCTCACCTGCGTCGATGGTATGACACATCATGGCTTATCGAGTTTGTAGAGCTTGTCGTGCCCCACAAGCAACCTCCGTCGCGACCAGAGGCTGTGTGCCATGTGTCCGCCTGGAACTTCCCGGGTCAAAGGTGTCCTGCTTGCCGAGACGACGTGCCATGGGCCTTGCTTCTGTGCCCTGCCGCCCGCTGATCATGATCTTCTAGTAGAGGTGCACGACTCGGGTAGGGGTTTCCCCGACAAGGCTTGAAGGTCGCCATTGTTCCCTGGAGGCTCCCGCCTTATATCGGGGTGGCGAGCTCCTCAAAGGTGTCGGATGATGTGGCCCTAAGATATATTCGAGAAGCTTCTCCGTAGCGGCATCCTGAGGTTCGCATCGCCATGCCCGATTCTTGGTAGATCTAAAACATCTTATATTGAAAAACGGAGGAGTACAAATTTAGCGAGGAATACCCATATTGAAGAAGTTCAGTGACCAAAATTTGTTGGAGTCCGAACCCCCTCAACATTATTGGAGTCAACTTAGACGGACATTTTTATCAAAATAAATCAACCAAAAGGTTAAAACTGACTCATATTTTATTCAGAATAATTCAAGAATATACTCTTCACATGAATGGATTTTAGAAAATATAAGAGTGAGCCATGGGCCCATGGGCTTCTACTTCCTTTTGACAGTCACAGCCCGCCAACAAGTTTCAAAACGGACCTCATTCTCATTTTGACGTCCGACCGATCGCCGGCCCACCGATCCTGGTGGTGGTGGTGGCGAGTGGCTTGCCGGCGGCGAGTTGAGGTGAGGCGGCGCCGCCTCAGGACACCAGACTCTCCCTCCCATACGATTCCTTCCACCATCTAGTTTAATCGCCTTTTGCTGCCCCTCGCAGCGTAGACGAATTTCAGATCGCCCGATTCTCGTGGTGGTGCCGAGAGGCTCGCCGCCGGCCAGATGAGGTGAGGCGGCGCCGCCGCAAGGCATACGACTCTTCCTCCCTCCCAACCGATTCCCTCCGCCTCGTTTGACGTTTGATCTTTTGCTTGCCTGCCCCTCCTCAGCGCCGACGACGCCCGCCACCCGTTCGAAGAAATGCTCGGCGGCGCCGACAGCATCAGCGCGCTCCCCGACCACCTACTTCAGGAGATCCTCTCCCTACTCCCGGCGCAGGAAGCCGTGCAGACGTGCGTGCTCGCCCGGCGCTGGCGCCACCTCTGGCGGTCCACCACGGGCCTGCGCCTCGTCGGCCGTGACGACGTCCCAGCGCCTGCCCGAGACCTCCGGGCGTTCGTGAAAAACCTTGTCAGTCGGCGTGATAAGAGAACCGAGCTACACACCGTCGAGATCAAATTCGGCGAGTTCTGGGGAGCCGAAGAGTCCTTTGTGGGCCTCTGGATCCGCTACGCTGTCATGCGCAAAGCTCGTTCGCTCATCCTTCACACCCACCACACTGAATTCCTCTACCTGTGGGACATGCGTATCGCCTCTCCGCATCTCAGAACTCTAGACCTTGTAGGTGTAGCCCTACGAGGCGTAGTTCCTGATATCCCTAGCTGCCCAGCGTTAGAGGATCTGAAGATCAAGGAGTGCAGCATCTCTCTTACCGAGATATCTTCTAGCTCCCTCAAGCATTTGAGCATCACCGGTAGCATCTTGCATAACCGGCTCCATGTTTCTGCTCCAGGCCTTGTTTCCCTTAAACTGGATGACCTTACGGGTCTTACACCATGTTTTCAAAACATGCTGCTGCTAGAGACGGCATGTGTGAATCTTGGAAGTCGCCTCACGGATATCTGTTGCCATTATGCTGACTCTGGTATTTTCTGTCGAGCTGGTAATACATGTAAGAACTGTGACGGTTACAGAAATGCTGTGCTCCTGGGTGGTATCTCAAGTGCCAGACATCTGGAGCTGACATCTGAATTCCCAAATGTAAGTTGCTACTCTTAACTCCTTTATATATGTTATCCCTTTTTTGTGATGCACTGTCTACATCGTTGCTGGATATATTAAAAAATAAACAGATTACATATGCATCGTGACCAACTGGGGGTTCTCAGATCATCACCTCATTCTCACTAAGGAATACATGATTTATTTTTTTCTTTTTGCATGTATGTTTCTTTCAGTTCATTTTCGCAAGAGATTTGGAACACCGCCCTATATTTAGCAACCTAAAGACTCTATTACTCAATGAGTACTGGTGTAAGGGTCCTGGCTGCCATCGCCTAGCTTGCATTCTAAGAAGCTCACCAGTTTTAGAGAAGCTCACTCTTGTACTTTTCTCCAAGGTATGATTGGACAATTGCTGCACTGTTAAGGTTATTAGCGATAACCCATCCTGGTTAAATATTTTTTTCTTACTGTAGGGACCAAATCATAAAGTGAAAATGAAAGGAAGCTACATGACAATGGAGGGACCATCTGCAATATCTGAGCACCTTAAAATAGTTGAAGTCAAGTGTAATGTGGTAGACGAGAGAATTCTCAAAGTGTTGAAGTTTCTGCGTGCATTAAATATCCGTAAGCTTACCAATGACACTTTTGATGTTCTCTATATTCTGAATTTACCTTTCATATGTGTGAAAAGAATGCAACCGTGGATAAGAAACTCCTGAATTATGTAGGAATAACAGTTTGTAGGGACACCAAACTGTTTGAGTCATAAAATTATGGACCAGGCTGCTGCCCGTGAGATGCAAAAAGGAAAACCAACATGACCCGTTTTATTGGCAAAGGAGGTTTTACTCAACAGTAGAGATACAGTATCTTCACATGCTGATTAGCTCTGAACTATAAGTCAAATCTGTGCAGTAACAAAATTTATTTCACAAATTGTATTGTCAAATAATTGGTGCTAATCAATAACAATTTTTATAGGCTCGCTAGGTATGGGCATCTCTGTGCCCTTATGGGCTTACTTATTAGGCACTGGTTTGCTTGTGATTTCTCACTTTGTTCCTGGTAGAATTATTCAGAGTTTACATAACGTTTTCTTCAAAATTAGAAGTATGATCATAACATGTCTAGCAGTGCAGGTCATGATTGCTTATTTCACATTTTCTGTGACATGAAATTGCATATGACATTTTTCTACATCCTCATCTCGGAGCAGTTCAGCTAGGGTCAGCTAGAAATCACTGTATCAAATATAAATCAAAGTATTTAGCTCAAAATCATGTTACGATAAGTTGCTCCTGGTAAAGGAAATCTCCGTCATACTTACCCAACTCTGTTCCAGACTTCCAGTATGTTCATTTTTATTTCCAAGCACCTTTTACTTTCTTCAGACACACCAGACTCATGTTATCTTTTGTTTTATGTACAGGGTGAGAAGATCTTTGTTTTCGGTGGACGTGCTACCCCTTCAGAGTTACAAGGTTTAAGCATATACACTGTGACGGTGTTTCCATATCTTCTCTGTGTGCATTTGTTCCGATTCACTCGGACAATCCGCAGTATATGTAAATTTATGAACTCTATATCGACTTTGTTTGGCAGTATCATGTAATTCCTTACCGAACTCTATTCCAGTATTCAGTCACAAGTAAGGGTGAGAAGATCTGGGTTGTCGGTGGATGTGCACTATTCAGAAATGCAAGACTTAAGCATATATGCTGGGACAGTGTTTCCATAGCTTCTGTGTGTGCATTTCATGCCGATTCACTCAGGGTCTAGATGCCGATTCTACTACACTTCTGGTTGAGGCTGAACTTATTTGGGCTGTTGAACTGATTAATGCTGTCAGCGTTTCTGTCTTTTGGATGTGGCACGTAAATTGTTCTGTTATGATCTGTTGTTTTGTTTCCTGCGCCAAGATCTGGATGTTTGGAGAAGTGAAACAAGAGGTGTTAACTGCCTGCATAAAATTTGATTGGATGCCCTAGGTCCGTTTGATGTTCTGAATACCCACCCATAAACCACAATGTGATGTACTTGCTGAAATTTATGGTTCACATTTAACTGTTAAGGCTGCAAGGCCAAACTACAGCTAGAACAAAAATTCCAGGGCGAATACATCCACAATAACAAACTAACTAAACTAGCACTGCTTCCCAAATCCATGTTCCGAAGAACGATCTCGCCCTTCCCGTGAAAGATCTGACGCATCCCCCACCTCCCCCCCATGGAAGAACATTGCACCATCAGCTCAGTGTATGTGTGTCCTCTGTTTCAGATGAAAATTTACAGAGCAGTAATGATCAAATTCCGAGCTTAAGCACGCACAGCGTCAGCCTTTGCCCTGCTTAAAGTAGTGCCCGATCTGCGCAGCCAGGATGTCCACCCACGTGTCTGGTACGCCGGGCAAGCACCAGTGCATGCAGTCCTGCCCCCAGACTGCCACAGCGTCCTTCTTCCCGAGCCAGATCGCGGGGTGGGCATCGGCGCGGAACTCGCTCATGTAGGTCAGGTTGAGCAGCTGAATATCCGTGCCGGCCAGCGCTTCCTGGATCGCCGAGTTCAGTAGCCTCGCTTCTTTGTTCACTCCGTTAAACCTGGGATCGAACCAAGAGTCGAGCTGCACAGGGTGTTAGGGAGGGTCATGACTTGGAATTTTGAGAGCAAAATATCAGAACGATAAAAGCTTGGACCAGGGATTGAACCTCGTGTTCTTCTAGGAGCCTATCCGACACGCAACTGCCGTTGTGATCCCATTCGCCTCCATCGAAGTGTCTGGGTGACTGTGTGCGCCACAACTTCAAGGTTTTACCTGGGACCTCCCTTTCGATGTACGAGGCCATACTTTTGAGGACCACTTCCAGTCCATCAAAGATGCCGAGTGGAGGCTCAATGGGTTTTCCTCTTTGGTAGAAAACAAGGGGAGTCTCTTCTGGGAATTTATCCGGACCCCACCTGATGATGGATAAACATTAAGATGAAAGGTAAAATGGTAGAATAGTCACTCATGACTAAACTATGGATACAATTCTTACAATATGAAAAATGAACAAAAGCAAGGCACACCACCATGTTCGTTAACTCAAGTTTTATGTTACATTGATAAGTACACCCATGGTTTTATGTGGAGAAACAGAAAGGGGAGCTATCAACCATTACTGAAGGAATTTAACAATAAATAAATACCACTTATAGATTATGCAAGAGAAAAAGCTTTTCCAGGTACAAATGACACGGTTCCCAAGTGACCACAAAAATAGAGAATATCCAGAGCTAAGAGTCAACAGAGGAATACAATAGGAAAACAAAATGTATTGGTGTATCTAGAGAACAATTGACTTACCAATGTCCAGTATTGAAAATGAGCACGTCATAGAACTTGGTGATATTTACCCAATCATCAGCAGGAATGTCAACATCCACCCTGTAAGTTCCCTTTATTCCATCCTTCTGAAGTTTGGAATTCTCTACAGGCTGCCACCTTTGTATCATTAGTTATCACCATGTGAGCTTAACAATTTTATCGTAAGTACTGACAAAAAAAAACTGTCCTGCTTGTGTGTCTAGAAGCACAAGTGCATGGAAATGTAACGTCACATGTCATTGGTTCAAGTTTAAGTATAACTTTCTAACTTATGGATACAAACAGCCTCAATTCTGCATTATAGAAGTTTATGCATCAAGAAACTGTTGATACATCTACCATATGGCATCTAACGATACTGATGAAACATATATTCAGAAATCATCGAAACAAATTTGATGTGCCGAATAATCTGAAACCTTGGTTTTTTTGGAGTTAGATAATTTCTTGATGAAAATAGACAGTGGACAAAAATTATTATTCTAGACACTAATATACACATGTGCCTCAATTCTGCATTATAGAAGTTTATGCGTCAAGAAACTGTTGATAGTCTAACATATGGCATGCGACAATACTGTAGCAGAAATGAAACATATATCCCGAAATCATAAAAATGAACTTAATGTGTCGAACAATCTGGAACCTAGGTTTTTCTAAAGTTGTACCACAATTTCTTGATCAAAATATACAGTGGACAAAAAATATTATTTTAGACACACGACTGCAGGATTTAAGAGCAAAAGAGCATGCCTAAAACTGAAAAGAAAGCAATAGCACAAGAACTCACTGTTCAGTACTAAACAAACAACACTACATAATCTTGCTCAGGAGTCACACCACTGCAGGGATTAAATTTACACCACCACAACACCATCTGCTACAAAATCATTCCTAAATATTGGAAAAAAGTTCAGTCTCAACTACTTAGACATCAATGATCATGTAGCCAAGCAAAGGCCTTCCAAACAAAATAACCAAAAATAGCAGGTCATTCAGATTTCCTAGAAAGAAACATTAGCATCAAGCCAAAATTCTCTTCGGACAATATCGCACACTCATGTTTGTGACACCATAGCAATCGGCCCTGATACATCAAAGTCAAAACTCATCTCAATTTAAGCTATCTACAGACTATGTTCAGCCACCCTGCTTAGAACGGACGTGTACTCTAGCTATCCGGATACTCTAGCTATCCGGATCATAAATTCAACAATCTAGGTAATGCTCAATATATAGTTTTTATTGTTGAGGAAGAGGAATTCGATCTATCTACAGTTCATCGTAATCTCACATCAAGGTTGAGTAGATACGGTAGGACTCACGTGTACTTGGCGAGCAGCACGGCGCGGTGGTACGCGACGACGACGTCCTCCCGGGGAAAGTAGCCGCCCCGCCAGGCGCCGCGCCGCTTCCACTTGCGCGCGCCGGCGTCGGCCGCCCGGAGCGCGCAGAGCAGCGCGACGACGAGGTTCTCGGACAGCGAGTCCCCCACGAGCCCGATCCGGCGGCCCCTGGCTGCGGCTAGGAACGCGGCGGGGTCGACCCTCGGGACGACGCCGCCGCCGCAGCGGGAGGGGGCCCAGGAGAGCGCGGCGACGGGGGGCCGGCCGTTGCGGAGGCAGTTCCAGGCGTTGCGGTGGAAGGGGCAGGACGGGGCGTAGAGGGGCGGCGGCGGCGGGGACGGGGTGGGGACCCAGCGGCCGGCGGTGGCGTCGGAGGGGGCGGCGCCGCAGGGGATAGGGGACTGTGGTGCGGGTGGGGAGGAGGGGATGATGAGGAGGAGGACGGTCAGGGTCACGGGGAGGAGGAGGAGTAGGAGAAGGGGGAGGCGGAGCCGCGGCATTGCGGGAGATGGCGGAGGCCCGTCCCCGGCCGGCGATCCCCGGCGGCGAGGCGGATGAGAGCAGAGAGAAAGAAGTTGAGGCGAGAGCGAGATTTCCTTCGCGGCTCTTTCCCGTTAGTTTGCTATAATAGCTCGGTCGACCGCTTCTTTCTTACAACGCGGTTGAATCTCCAACCATATGATTGCTGTGAGATTCGTGTTCACCGAGACCAAGGGTAGCGTGTCGAGCAGCGGCGACGATGGAGGAGGAGGAGAAGGGGGAGGCCGAACCGCGGCATTGAGGGAGATGGCGGAGGCCCATCCCCGACCGGCGATCCCCGGCGGCGAGGCGGATGATTACCCCGAAAAAGAAGTGGAGGTGAAAGAGATATCTCCGCGGCTCTTCCCTGTTGGTTTGCTATAGCTCGGCCGACCGCTTCTTTCTTACAACGCGGTCGAATCTCTAACCATACGATTTCTGTGAGCATCAGTTCCGGACACCTTTTTGACGACCGCTTTTATTCAGTTTGGTTAAACGAATGTATAATTGTTGATAAGACCGTTTCAACTTAATCTTATCACGTAATTTAAATATGATGAGACATATTATGCTAAGAAATTATTTCTTAACTAAAATAAGGCAAGAATCTTTTTTTCAGTTCTCTCTCCTCCACATCATCATACATCCTACGCTGTTAATGCTAAGATATAATCATTGTATATGCTCAGGTGCTCAGGGTAACTGACACGTAGGATGTTTATATCTTAGCGTTGACACGTATGATGTTTGATGATGTAGAGGAGAGGGAACTGAAAAAAGATTATAATCTTATTGTTGAGTTGGAGGAGAGAGAAATGAGAAAAAGATGTTTGTCTTCTCTTAACTAAGAGATCATCTCTTAGCAACAATTATCTCACCACAAATTTAGTGATAGCTGCTAGTAAAGATATGACTATAAAATAACATATTATACACCATGTTTTTTCATTATATCTTGATTACGTGGCAAGTGTAGGATAAGATCGTCTTATCAACCATTGTAGACTTCATGACATGTCGCGCAACATTGTGGTGTTGGCTCTCCTGTGGACGATCTGAAAGACACGCTACCAAATGGTGTTTGATGCGGTCTGCGTGTCGTTAGGACTGACGTTGCACCTGCTTGTTGATCATCTGCGGCTGTGGGTGGTGCAAGCCCCTCGGCGAGTCGACACTGCCCCCCTTCTCGCCTGATGCGACAACCTGGTACCTCAGAAATAGTGCCCCACTCATAGGGGGGGTGTCCCCTGCCCCCTTCACTTCTCCCCCGCCCCGCATGTACTTCTGTGAGTGGCATGCCACTCTTCCCTAGGCGTTAACCCTGCCGTATAGGTTGGGGTTACCCCGCCCCCTCTTTTACTCTCTATTTTGATGATATATATTCAGGTGGGCATATCGCCCCTCGTTGTTGTAAAAAAAATGTTAGATTAACGGTTAGTGAGTTCAACTATCTCTTCGTTAGCGATTCCCTTTCTATTTCTCTCATCTCATTTTATAAAATGATAAAAAAAGTTGCCGCCACAGTGCCAGTACCTTTTCTTTCCTTGTCAGGTTTTCTCATAAAACAACCTGACATTTGTTCTATTTTTCTTCCTCTCTAGGAATCTTTTTCAATTAATTTCTTATGGATTCAGTTAACTATTTTTCGACAAGACATATGTTAATTTGTACAATTAACTGTTAATTCTAAAACCGCCTCAAAAATTGTAACAGTAGCACCAAACTCAACATTCCATTGTAATTTGTGTCGGATACATCGTTTACAACTGTCCTTCCGGGGTTGGTTTCAATTGGACCCCACTCCCCTCTCTACAACATGCATGCACATATCAATCCCATCAATCAACCTAGGTAAAATTTCACTACCCTGCCACCCACAAAGGGTTCTTCTTACTGTATATGCCAGATTCAGGATGTGCTATTGCACAAGCTCACGTATCAGCCTGAGCAGGAATGAGATCTCTCGCTCCGTGAAATTTGGCGTCGAAGTGGCGTCTCTCACCACCACCTGACTGCTTACTACTGAATCCTCGATGATTTCCGCGGCGTCGATCCGCGGGGCGGCGACGGGATCGTCGGAGACGGCTTGGGTGATCTCCGGCACGAGGTCGACGATGACCCCGTTCACCCCCATCAGGCGCTGCATGTACACCGCCTCCGGCACGTTACTGCACAACAAAAGTACGGGAGATTGTTAGATTCAGATATCCCACACACCTGAATTCAGAGAGAAGTTTATGTGATGAAGAACTTGATAGAGGAACTTACTTGAGTGTTCCGTAAGTGAGTAGGGAGAGGTCGGCCTCTTTGATCTTGGTCACAGCGGCCGGGAACCTGAACACCGCACGGGCCTCGGACACGATCCCCTGCATGCCGCTGGCGAGACACAGCTTGACCGCCTCCTCCAACGAGTTCCTCCTCACGTCAGCGTAGGTCTCTGTCCCTCCGTTTGTCAGGAAGTAAACCTGAGCATCATCATTGGTTAGTGCCAATCATCGGGCTAGCGCACTCGGCAATATGTGAGGTACTTGCAAATTGTGTATGTGCTTACAGGGTATGTGTTCTGCAGTTTCCGCATGAGCTGTGCGGCGTCGGGCTGGAAGCTGGAGAAGATGATGGGTCTGTCCTTGGCATGCTCAAAGACCACCTTGAGGATGGCCTGGAGGATGCGGCCGAGCTCCTCCTCCGGGTACACGAGATGATCATCGAATTTAAGCTCCACGTTGAAGCCCAGCCTTGGGTTGACCTTCTCGAAAGCCTCCTGAAGGGTGCAAAGAGGATCATCTGACTGCACGTCCCAGTTCAATATTCTACCGTCCTTCATTTTCCGCAGCAAAGGCTTCCCGTTCTGTAAGCGTTAATTAAGCAAAATATTAGTATTAGATTCTAGTACTCAACTACTGAATGAAGACACTAATGGCGAAACGAGCAAATTATTAATAGGAGTTTTGGTTGCGTCGTTATCATACCTTCCCCTCCTTACTTTGAGGGCCATACTGGAGGAAATCTTGCAGCTCAAGATCCGTGACACGCTTCTCCGAAACTTTACCCTGAAAATAAATAGTCCTAGTGAGATCTAGGGACACTTTAATTGTTTACACAAGTGATACAGAGCAAAACAGGGTATATATGTATGAGCTTACATGTTCTTCAGTAGTAAAGATGAAGTTGTCGTGGAAGATGACTGGGCACGCGTCCTTGGTGACCTGCAAAATTGATATTCATTCTTCTCTTCTCAACATCTTTGCACACTGAATTATTTCAGAGAAAGAGGGCAGGGGCGCGGCCACAGAGGTAAAGAAACCAATCAGTATATATCTTTCTTTCAACACTTTGAGAAACGAAAACTGAATCCTGCCTACTGTAGTAAAAAAAGATGTAGATGCTACTAGGACCATGCAATGAATCGACTCGACAGACATATATGTGGATGTGGATGAACCGTCCACATCATGTCTGGTGTAGGACCATATGCTCTTCATGTTTTTTTGTGCCGTGGATGAAACGAAATTGACCAGATCTGGGGAACTCGATCGGAGGCCACGTAGGATGCACGTGTCTTCCCCGTCATACGCGGCGGTTCCTCGTGTTCTCTGACCGAAACAGGGTGGCGTGGTCGAGCCGCCCCATGGAGATCACCTAGGCTAGACCGAATCCACTACTGGAGCTAGCTACGATGATCAAGAAGAGATCTTGTACTAGTACTAGATGAAGGAGGAAGAGATCGCTGAATGAATTTACCTGGACGTCGAACTCGACGTAGTCGACGGCGAAGCGCGCGGCGTCGTTGAATGACCTGACGGAGTTCTCCTTCACCTCCTGCAGGCGGCGGTCTGGCGACGCCAGCGCGTTCATGCCCTTGCCCCGGTGCCCGATCACCGCGAACCGGCCCTGCTGCTGCTTCGCCGCGTCAATGCGCGTGGCGAGGTCCGGGACGACGACGCCGACGTCGAGGGTGGGCACGTCGGAGACGCGCGCGGCCTTGAGCAGAGCCATTGATCGATGGATCCAAGAAAGGAAGAACTGGCTGTTACGACAGCTAGGTGGTGCGTACGCTGCAGGCAAAGATGGGTTCTTGGCGGAGAAGATTTGGGGCCGGGTTGAATCTTGAATGCCAAGGATGAGCGAGGCCGAGTTGCGACGGACAAGGAAACGAAACCGGGAGCTTTATAAAGAAGGAAGGGAGGAGAGGAGGCAGAGAGAAATCAAATGCGGTGCGGGGGCGGGAATATTCGCCGGGTGTCTCCGGGTTTATCCTCCAGGATATTCGGTCGCCTTCCGGACAGGTCTCGGTTTCCTCCTATTTTTCCTTGGACATGTCTGACTTTTCCTACTGTATATGTTGTTGAGAAAACAAGGTAAGGTAGAGAAGATCGCCTTTTTTGTGTTGGTATCGAGTTCCACCGAGGAAGATATATGCGTGCGTGTGACTCAGTTGTGACTTGTGAAAGCGATGCTCTCTCTCAGTACCCCTCCCTACGTCGTCGCATCATACACACCAAGTTGTAGGTCACAGAACGCCGCCCCCATGGAGCGCTAGGTCTTCACCCGAAATCACCGTTTCGGAGATCACCAAAATAGGCCTCCACTACACAATGTGGGAGCTGCCAATGGCAAAGCACCGTGATTCACCGCTGCTCGCTTCTCACCGTCCAAACAATAAAAGAAGAAGAAAAAATCCACCAACATCACGACGTCCCTTGCAAAAAAGCCAAGTTATATCATACATGATAGAATTTTTTGCGAAGGTTTTTGCTTCTCAAATTAGCATATATTACTATAAGTTTGGTAGTTTTCACGAGAACTCGTATTTTTTTTCTATCGTTTACTTTGGTTGAATCCAAATTCGGTTAGAACTTTGCCGTGTGTCTTGCAGGAAATACTCTGCGAAGTTTCTGATTTTGCTGATTATTTTTCGCCAAGTGCAGCAGTTCAGGGTGACGAAGAACCAACATGAGAATCTATATTGTATTTAGCATGACACAAGCAGGTAGGAGTCGGCGTCGATGTACCACGCGCATCGGTGACCTACTTAATTCACGTTCTTCTTCTGTACTTGGCTCTCATGCATCCAGCACTAGGCCACTAAATTAAGCAGATTCAACGGCAGGCAGACGCCATGACTCATGACATAGTCACCAAAGAGGGATTCGTTTTCTTAAACACGTTATAATACCGTAGAAACAGGAGATTTGCAGGAGCCTTGCGAGTGGTGGAGTCCCATGCCTGGTCCATGCCCATGCGCCTCCCCTGGTGGTTGGATCTGATGAGAGAAAGTGCAAGAACTCATATGCAAGCAACGAACAGCTCAGCCTGAGGTGCTCATCTTATCCCCCAATTTGTTTGGCCAGGCATCTGGCAATGACTCGGCAGCCACCATTCAACACTTTCCTTTTATCTGCTCGTCGGCTCCATTCGTCCAGGAATCAAATTGCGCTTCTTAAAATCATGTCTGACTAGGCAGATCGATACGCGGCAGATATGCGGTGCAAGCCCGGCAAATGTTGACCTTATGATTGATTAAGCAGATAGAACATTTACATGTGCCGTCAGGTCAGGCAAGAAAAAACGACAGAAAAAAGAGAGAGGCTCAAAAGGAGCTTCAAAAGGCGAGGGGTCAAGGGGATCCGTATCAGGTTTCTTGCCTCTTATTTAGCTCCAATGAACGGCCATTCATGGACTTCTTTCCCTAGCTTTCTTGGGTTGCAGCCGAGTAGGTCTCATACTCGAACATGACAACCAAATACACATCAAACCCGTGAAGCAAAAACTAATCCTACTATAAGATCTTAGTGGCCTGCTCTTAAGATCTTCGGTAGAGAAACCTCTACCGTTTACCGTAAAAAATGGATCTTTGGTAGAACGACAAACAGAAAAGGACCGGCTAATTACGAAGCCGCAGTTTAATTTCTTGTCACTTCTATGTATCGATCGAAAAGCAAGACATGGTCATGGCCCATGAGCTTCAGACTAGGCTTGACTTGTGTTGTCTGATATGCGTGGTCATGGATTTACTGCACGTCAGGTGCAAATTCATTTTCACGAATTGCAATAATATATCATTGTCGGTGCACGACAAGAGCTCAAGGCAAAACCATATTCTAACTGTGAGAAGCTGAAAACCTCCATAGATCAAATTATGATAAATTGTTTCTTGATTCCAAATTGTATAACAGCTAGCACATCATCATGGCCTAGTTAGAACAGTTGGGAGGGCAAAGGAGGATGCGTTGGCGTCGCCACTTCGCTTGAAGAAGACGACGACGCAAGGTTTTTGCACCCTAGGCCACATAAGTACATCGTTTTGTAGCATTCGTTTGTTGCTGAACAACAGTAGCAAAGGGACGAAACTTTGCAGAAGTCATGGTTTTTGTAGGCGCATAATCCCTTCTCCTCGATGCTGACGTCATCAATGATGCGGCCTACGTACACGACAAAACGGATGTGAACCGTCAACATCCATTTATAAGTCTCTAATATTGGTCAACCAAATCGAAATACAGAAATTGTGGACAATTAACCTCTGAAATACCAGTACTTACAGTGTGCATGGATAGCAAAGCACATGAGAAGAAGCAATGAGAGTGCGGCTTGTCCATGCGCCGGGCTGGCATGCTGCTTGCCCATCACGATAATGCAATTGCAATGCGATATTTGCTTGGCGAGTTTGTCTGTATGTTTTCTGATAGATGTACTCTACAAGATTGTGCTTGTGGTTGCTCTGTCCACAACATTGCTCATGTATATATAGGGGGGGGAGAGAGTGTGTGAGGAGCGGGATTATTAACCACTTCCAAAAATATGACTAGCAAATTAATGCTTATTACTTGGAATACATTAATTAGTTGCAACCAATATAAATATATCTTTAGAATACAGTAGCTGTAACCAATATAATATATTATTGGAATACATTAGTTAGTGCTAAAAATAGTATTTTGTTAAATTAATCCTAATCTTAAACAAGTTTCCAAATATAGGACATGCCTGCATGTGTAGCATGTTGTCATGGTATTAATAATATTTACCATTTCTTAAGTTTGTAGAGTTGCAGATATCGTTGCTGCAATTCTCTAGGCCTTTATGAGTTGTATACCATGGGTTTGGGTCATTTATCTTGGAGGCGGTACCTAAATATAGGTGATGACGAGCCATACTGCTGGGGGGAAGTGCCTCCCCCTTTGCACGCCACCGTCGCCCTCCCGGAGCGCGCAGAGTATTGCACGACCAGGTTCTCCAACAACGAGTCCACAATGATATAGAGATAAGGGGAGAGGAGCGACTTCGTTTCTTTTTTCCCGTTAGTTCGATACAACTCAGTTGACCACTTCTTACTTAATGCACCATCAAATTTTAAACCATTTGACTTATATATGATTCGTGTTCCATGGATATGGAGATATCAATAGCATGGAGTGGCGACGAGGGCGGAAGGTGAGAATGGGAACGGAGGACGTGAAGTTATGAGACAACAAAGATGGTGTATACAAGAATGGAGATTCATGGTGCGGGGGTTCGACTTGGAGGGTGGGGGCACTATACTAAGCTCGTTCATGTTGTAAATTACATTTCCGTTCGCCATATTTTTGAATGGAAACGGAGGACGTGGAGTTTTTTTTTAATGAGACAACAAAGATGGTGTATACAAGAATGAAGATTCATGGTGCGGGGGTTGGACTTGGAGGGTGGGAGCACTATACTAAGCTCGTTCATGTTGTAAATTACATTTCTTTTCGCCATATTTTTTTAATGTGTGGCTTCGTGTCTCCTCAATGAGAACAATTATGAGAGTGAGTAATTGAATTGTATAAAGCCAATTACAAGAAATTGTTTCTTGATTCCAAATTTTACATCAGCCAGTATATTAGCACGGTCACTTGGAATACCATGATTACAATTAGAACAGCCGCGAAGGAGGATGTGTATGTGTTGCCTCTACATTTGAAGAAGTAGAAGAAGTTTTTGTGCACTCTAAGTCACATAAGTACATCGTTTCGTAGCAGTCATCCGTTACTAAACAACAGTAGCAAAAGGATGAACTTTTGCATTTCGAGGCTTGCTTTTTGTACGTGCATAATCCGTGCGGTAAATTGATCTTCTCGCTGCCCTTGTCTTCAATGATGCGGCCTACACCACAAACGGATATCAACCATTACTATCCATACAAGTCCCCAATAGGGATTAATCAAACCTGACAAGAAGAAATTACTATCTAGGGCTAAACTAGATCTTGGAACTAGCTAGTTAGCACATTAAAAGGGAGTACTAGTGCTTACAGTGTGCATGGATAGCAAAACAAATGAGAAGCAACACGACTAGGGCTGGTGCATGAGCAATGTTGGTGTGATTTCCCATCAAGACAACGCAATTACAGTGCGACACTTGCTTGGTGTTTTCAGAAAGATGTACTCTACCTTCTACAAGATCATGCTTGCTCTGTCGAGACACATTGTTCAGGTACTTATAGTGTGTGTGTCTGAGAGAGAGAGAGAGAGAGAGAGATAGATAGAGAGAGAGCACGAAATTTAGTCAAGAGGATACAATTCACCACCTCCAAAGTATTTTTAGCCTTTTTCAAAAAAAAAGTATGTTTAGCAAAAATATTGCTTATTACTTGGAATACATTAGTTGTGGCCCGGCCTATGTAAATATGTCCTTAGAATACATTAGTTTAATATATATATATATATATATCCTTTGAATACATTAGGCTAAAAAATGGCACTGTGTTGAATTTCTCCTAATTTTAGACAAGTTTCCAAATATAGAGACGTGTACTTTTTTGCTTATAAAAACTATATAAACATTAAAACATGCATATTTTTTAGAGAACCACAGAGACACGTATGTGTGGCATGTTTTGCTGACGGTAATAATATTAGAAAACATTTATATATGATCGGTTGTCAGCTGGTTTGAGCACACGTCACAACAGCTTTGTCCCGTTTCTCGCGACTAGCGCACAACTCCCTACTACTCACTCCGTTCCAAATTAGATGATTTTCATTTGTCAAAAAAAAAAAAACATGTATAAGAGTACGTAGCACATACCATGGAGGCATGGAAAGCTTCTTCCACTTCCGGCCGGTGCCAGAACGAAATGCATTGTTAGCAAGCTAGCACTTTCGATCTGATTGGCAGACAACGTACGTAGGAACTCCTTTTGGTTCGTGCATTCACCGTTTTACCTACTTACCGGCATGATTGATGGACTTTTTGACTTAAAACATATCTTTCAGCAAGCAATTCGATTTTATTGACTGACCAAACGAAACACATCAGATATGTAATGATAACAGGATGGATATGTAATGATAAGTATCATGACTTCACAGCTTCATCCACGACTCTTTATGATACAATACAATGGACTGACAAACAATCTCATGCATCGTGATAGATTGTAAATCATAAGAATAACATCTCATTATCTGCAAACAACATCAAATTTTTATTGAGATCCTGCGGTGGGGGAGCAAACCATTTGTTCCGTACTATGAAACATCACATCCAGCAGAATCTCATGTCGCCAAAATGACTATCTCAGTTAAACGTAGCATTCTGACATGAGAAAACAAATGCTGCCTTAGCTTCAGGGGATTGAAGCACATTTCATACAGAGCAGTGGTGCTTGATTTGGTCGAACCCCTGCTTGCTAGCGGCTGATGGGGTTGTGCATCCGCTCGACGATTCTGTTGATGGCATCACGAGTCATTACAATGGTGTCATGCTGCAGGATGCTGTAGACATTGAGACCCTGTGTTTGAAGGTATTATTAAACATCAGCATGTTCTTGGGTAAAAAAAGGGGGAACTACAATATGACTATCTTCAGTACTCCACATTGAACTGCTGAGATTCCGAGACACTTACAATTGACGGAATGACATTCACATAGTGAAGATTTTGTGTAGCCAGCTTTAACTTCTTATCAATGTCGCCTCCATCCACCAACAAAACCTTCTTTGTATCGTCCATCTGCTTTATGTACTGCACAATGTTTTTTGTCTTGTGGCTAGGGACTTCTAAGTCCTCAAAGATGCAGAGCTATAAAAAAAATGACCATGTAATGTTTTAGGCATACGCATTTACTGCAAAGAATGGATTCAAATGGTGTAATCCAGACCGCCTTTTATATACGTACTTGACTGCAGGATAAAATATGTCAAGACGCTTTGCATGGTGGAGAATTCATTGCATAAACCAAGTTTATTGTAATATTGCTCAATAAATTTCAATAAGTTTTTCACTCTTAACAGGAACACGTGCAAACAATAAAAGCTCAATGTTCAATCTCGTAAGTACATAGAAAACCATCTATACAAAACTAGGCAAGTGGTTAGCCTATTTTCCTGAAGTTCAAGAAAGATCTGTAGTGCAAAATATATCGACATTATCATGAAAGCATGAAACATAGCAAAATAGTTCCTCCGGAATTCCATAGTGACATGGACACATTGTGAAAGAGCGCAGAAATTATCACATAGTTCTAGCAAATAACAGACATAATTATTGCGGAAGCATGAAAGGTATTGTTAAACCATGGTCCGTGATTTGTTACATAACTCACTTTGTATCAAAAGAAGTTTTTCAGGCACAACCGCATAAAGCAGGAGCTAATTGGCGATGAGAACATCCAGGAAGTTATACATTAATTTAGTAAAGTGTCAGATACCTTCCCCTCAGCTGTTCGAGCAGACAAGGCGATCTTAAGTCCAAGACGTCGTACTTTCTTTTGCAACTTGAACGCATGGCTTCGTGGTTTAGGGCCATGCATGGTTGCACCGCCACGAAACTGTTGGAGTCCAAATATTAGTTTAGTCGGAGCACAGCACAGGGAGATATTTCCCAGCCTATGCAATAACATTCATATGACTGATATACTATCAAGATCAGGCAGTATAACCTGACAACCACGCAATGTTCCATGGCGTGCTCTTCCAGTTCCTTTTTGCTTGTAGGGCTTTCTTCCTGTGCCACTCACTTCACTGATAGTTTTAGTCGAGTGTGTCCCCTGCGAAAGAAAGGTGCAGCACAAATATTCTCACAAGATAGATACAACTTAAATATCCAACTGAAAGAGTACACAAGGATCACGTGATTTGGAAGCTCAAAACCCGTAGACAATCAAAAGAAAAGGAGAGGTCGCAGTGTGCACCTGTTGTCTTTTAGCAAGTTGCCACCTTACTACTCGGTGAACAATATCCTTCCTAATTGGAACATCAAAAACATCACCATCCAAAACCATAAATCCCTTGTCCTCGTTATGGAAGTTTGTTACTCTTGCTACTAAGTCCTCATACTGCCCTGTAATACAAAATTAAGATTAATTACAACTCAGCGCAGTTTGAAAATCTCGCTTCGATTGAATGAAGCTAAATTCTCAATCTAACTAAAAGCACTCATCTGAGAATCTCTGTTGGTTAAACAGAATATTGTGTAGGTCGCTCAAGAGAAACAGCACTATGACAGCAGCGAATGGATAACATACACTAGAAACGTACCAAGTTCTCTGTCTGGTGTCCAGACAGTCTTGCTAGATAGAAGTTCCGGAGGAATCAGCGCATCATTTGCTGGAGCCAAAAGAGTCGAATACCTGTTGCAGTAGACATTTGGGAGAATCTGCAAATGAAGAACGCCAACTTAGAAGGGAGAAGTAGAATAACACGCCGTGACATATCCCAAATGGACTTTAATACACAAAAGGGCAAACAACAAACTTTTGAGCATTGCACAATACATATAATTTCGCGTTGCTAATCGTTAGTGAGTCAGAAATTCATATCAACATGAGAATTCTGTTCTTTGACATCCTAGCAACCTAACAAGGGTGCATAAATAACTGCAACTGTCTAAGCTATCAGAAATCAAATGATCCATGGGGGTTCACGCATTTCATTCCGTGTGTAGTCCATAAATGAAATCTCCAAAACATCCTATAATTCGGATCGGATGGAGTAGAAGACAAGGAACATTGAACCTCACCGAAAACTCATACTGCTCTATGTACACTTCCATTTCCAACACTCCAAACAGTCACTCAAGAATAATCCGCCATACAATCCATCGAGCAGTAACAAAGCCTGTTCCTAAAAGACTCACAAACCCTACCAAACCAACGAACCAAACGTAGCCGCCGCAGGCGCTCGGACGGGTAGCCTCACTGAGTACGTACGAGAAGACGTGCTACTGGGAGGGTTGGGGGAGTACAAGAGGCAGACCTTGGCGAGGAGCGGGACGTCGCGGCCGCCGGCGCGGATCTGCGTCGCGCCACACGCCGTGGCGCGACGCAGGAGCGAAGCGACGTGGGCCAGGGCGCGCATCGACCGGCTCGGGTGTGTAGAGAATACGGTGGTGGTGGTGGCGGCGGCGGCCGGGGGAACCGGGGGGAGAGAGAGCGGCGGAAGTGAAGGCGGAGGACGACTGGTCCCAGCGGGCCGTTAGGTGTTAGCCTGTTACCTCCGGAATACGCTAGAGGATAATCGGGCTAAGCCCAATAGCTTCAGTTAATCATTTCAAAAAAAAAAGTTGGTTGGGCTGGGGGGGGGGGGGGGGGGGGGGGGGGATGGTGTGCAAATTTTGTTCGCCCTACTGACCCGTTGGGCAAATCACAAATGAGGCCGGCCCAAAAAATCATTATTTTCTAAAAAAAATGTACAGTATCATTAACAAAGGAAAAAAAATGTTTAGTGCCAAGTCGTCATTGTGAGTTCAATTCTTCCATGGAAGCATTCGTGACCACGAAGCATAGATCAAAAGCAGCTCTAGATGGGTACATAACAATCATAAATCATGCCATTCCACTAAATATAATTGCAGATTTACATTCTACCGGCTACTGGGAGACTACACTGAAACTAACTACTGCATAGTTTGCTCATACGTACGCACTGGCCAATGACCAAAATAGGAACCTGGAAATTAGCAGCAGCGCTGCGAAGTGGGGACTGGGGAAGGAAGCCGGCCAGGGGGAGGCGAGCTGGATATGCCGCCAAGATAACAATCTAGCTAAAAATCACGAGATAATTCATTTATTCACCACCCGACCCCCGCGTCGCTCCGCTTGAGCGACACGGGGGAGCCCCGACCACGCCGCCGCCGGGTCGACCTCCTCCTCCCATGGCGCTCCGCCGCCGGCCTCTCCGCGGTGGCGGCGGCCCCCGGCCTCCACAAAGGCGGCGCGGGGAGAGCTCGCGGTGGACGCACGGCGCCCCTTCTCTTGCGGCGGAGGCGATGCTGTGCGACGGCGCTGCGGCTGCGGCTTGGTCTGCGCGGCTCTACGACGGCGTGGAGGAGGACGGTGCTGGCGACGACCTCGAGGCTCGGCTGCTGGTGGTCGGATACGGTCAGGGCCCGATCTGGGCCTCGATGGGCTCGGCGGGCCGCTGCTGTGCTCGTCGGTTGCTCCCGTGCGTCGCGCCGTTTGGTGCTACGCGGGTGGCGGCCGTGCTGCGGTGTGGTCGTGCTTGAGGAGCTGCGGCGCGGCCGGCGGGGGAGAGGCTCCCTGTTCGGCATCCTTGGGCTGGCACGTCGGGCTAGCTTGGGGGACAGCTGTACTTGTGCGGCTGGGCGTGCGGCTGTCTGCAGCACCCGGACGCCGGGGCGGCGGCCCCGGACTTGGTGGTGGCGTCGGGCTGAGCTGGGAGGTGGCTCAGCGCGAGGCGGACCTAGGCCCCGGCGCCTAGCTCTGTTTTGATGGCCGTGGACTGTCGAGCGCGTGGGGCTGACGGTGTCTGCGTGCGGGTCTGCGACGGTGGCTGGTCGGTCCCCATGTGGGCGGGCGGGCGGTTTGAGTTTCACGGTCGGGTGAAAACCTTGCCCTGGTCGACGACCAGGACAGGCGACGGTGACGTCTCCGGGTGTCACTTCCTTCTTGAAGGCGTCGTTATGGCAGTTCTCTCACTCCCCTGCCCGGGAACTTCCGGGGGAAACCCTAGATCCTTTGTGGATCGGGCGAGGGCGACGCTTCGGCGTCGTTTTCCTCTTGGGGCCTCGTCTTTGATGTTCGCCGGCCAGGGGGACTCGTGGGGATGTTTTGGTGGTCAGCGTCGACGATCTTCTCGTCTTCGGCTAGGTGGTGCGCGGCCCTGGGGCCGGCGTCGATGTCGGAGCGGCGGCTCCGGCCTCACCTCCGCTGCATCGCGTTAAGGTGCGAGGGTGTCGACCTATCCTGCTTGGGTGGTTTCGTCGTCGACCTGTATGGTGTGTGGCCGTGTGGTCAGCGTGGATGTCGGAGCGGCGGCTCCGAGTTTCGCCTCCGCTTTTGCATTGAGGGGTAGGGGTGTCGGCCTAGGCTGCTCGGGCGGTTAGGCCGTCGACTTGTGTGGTGCGTGGCCTCGGGGTCGGCGTGGTGTGTTGTGTTGTTGTATCAGGTTTTCGGCCAGTTTTCCTTATAAACTGGCCAATTCTCTTCTTCTATATCAATGAAAAGGCAAGCCTCTTGCCCGGTTTCAAAAAAAAAAAAGATAACAATCTAGCTTAATTTTGACCACGGATCACATTGATGAGCTCGCTTCATCGTCAACGCACGCATGTACCAGCCCATTGCTTTTAGGAACCTAGACAGTATCTACCGGCATGGGTTGGATACTAATCGTGTGCATCGATTTTCCTATCACCTTCCAATCCCACGCGCATGTTACTTAACAGCAGGCTAATTAACGACTGAGAGTCATGTGCCATGTGCGGCTCATGCATGCAATAGAAGCTAGCCAAGCTATAGCAAAGCAAGTGCAGATTGAGATCAACATGAATTACTCACATCGATTTGTAAACTATTCGGGTCTACATGTTGTGATGCGGCCGGTGTTGGTCATTCACTGGATGTGTGCATCTATGGTAGTATATATATCCACACGACGCGGATTTGGTGCCATGGGGGGTAGCGGTGCATAGGGTATAGGTCGTTGGATTTGCATCCTATCTGCTCCCTCGATGAAAACCTGAGGAAGATGCAGGTGACGGAGGTGTTTCTCCGTTAGCTTGTCACTCCGCTCACGTGTGGGAAATTCTTCACGCTCATTAGAGAATTCTCCACGTCCATTAGAATTCTCCACGTGCATTAGAGAATTCTCCATGTCCATTAGACAATTCCAGAGGTCGAATTCTTGAGTCCTCTGACTTATTTTGCATGTGCTAGTAGGCAACACCCCATTGGGCATTTTCAAAAGAGGTGAAATCCATAGCGGTGGTGGATGGTTTCTGTGGTCCCAAACACCATATATAGCCACACAACATTTCATGCGAAAAAAGTAGCGGTGATGGTTGTTTCTCTTCTTGTTTTCTAACTAGCCGAAATTTTTGTGACTAAAAACAATTCATGTGCAAGATAATATGGTGATGGTTCGTTTTTTTGTCAAAAAGTTGGAAAATTCTATGCAAATGAAAATTTGTTTTCTATTAGCTCGGTAAATGAAGCAGTTTATTGTGTTTTTTGTGAACCCAATTGTATTATTGTCTGACCTAATCATGACCTAATTAACTAAAAAAGTCACCGTCGCCTCCATTCATTGGTACAAATTAAACTTTTTTGGTACGTAAAAGTCGACTTCTAAAAGAAAAAAAGTAGTCTTCCAGAAAAAATACATTGGACTGCACAGAGAACTTGACAACATAATAAACTCCGTGAAAATTAATTAGCACATCATCTGCTACACAGAACTACATGGATTGAAAGGTAAGGTGAATCAACACAACGACTCTGAACGAAATTAAAAGGCTGCTGCTTGGAATTAGCACAAAACTGAACGAGATGTGAAAAGACATGAGGCATGTGCAATCTGTAGCCGTGCTCAACTTCTCATCCTGCAAAAAAACGTAGGAGATAATTCTCCAGAAAGTGGAATTCTTGAGTTCTCTCACTCCTTTTGCACGTGCTAGCTGATAATTGTTCACATCCGTTACACATTTTCGAAAGAGATGAAATCCATAACGGTGCTACATGGTCCAACAACCATGCAAAAATGTCTCTACCACACAAAATTACATTCTCCACGTGTGGTATGGAATTTTATATGGGGTATGGAATTCCTAAAACTTTGAGTATCTGGAAAGACGTGGGAGATAGACTAGCATACCTTGCATTTCTTGTGCTCTCAGTATAACGACCGTTAGAACTTCCGTTTTCCCTTGTTATCAAACTTTTGCTCCCTATATCACATCCAATGGTGGAAAGTGGGTGCACTGCTACCCCCCATGGTACCCCACTATTTTGCATACATCCACGGAAGACCGAGCATAGCGAAGCCCCTCGCACGATATCGCACAAGCATTGACATTTGGTGCACCTAAACTTTGTACCTACCTTTGGTAGGGCATATGATATGTATGAAGAGATTATAATAGTAGCACTGATTTGATTTTTTTTGAACGGGGTTCGGTCCCGAAGGACCGAGAATCTCATTAAACCAGAGCGGTGGAGTTATATTTTACAGGGAGGACCCTAAAAAGATAAAAAATTACAGCGGAGTCCTAGGATTTAGCACAAAGGACCTTAGATAAAAAAGGAAAAGTACAAATCGGTCCAGCTCCATCTCCACAGCTCTTGCAGAGCAACCGAACGAGATCAACCATGGCAACACCGGGGAACAAGCCACTTGGGTCGCCACGGCGGGAGATAGTCTCGCCGTCGCTGAGAGGCCTCCAGTCAAGGAGGTTGTAGATAGCCTTGTGCCAGGCAACCGAGGCCGGCAAGCAAGGGGGAGTGGCCGCCATTCGGCCCGAAGAGTCGACGACGCAGCCATCGCCGAGGATGAACCCCAGCACGCAACAACCACACAAAAGCAGGCGCAAACAGTCGCGACCGCAAATCTCCAGGGTGGTGTTGCGAAGAGATTTCCCCCGAACGCCTCCGAAACAAGAAGATCAAGGCGGATTCGCACCACACCCATCCGTTCCACCACCATGGCGTCAAGAACAGGGTGGGGAATCACCAGATCTACTCGCCCCGAAGAGATTAAATCGAGTTTATTGGAAGTGTTACCTTCAGCTTCAAGCTCTAGTTGCATCTCCCACCATGGGAGACCAGCACCAGCACCTTCCACCGTGAACCGGCCACCACTCGCAGATGACCAGATCGGGTAACAAGAGGGTAGGACGGCTTTATTAACGGAGATGCCAAGGTCGAGCTCCACCACCTGCCACCGCTTCAAAGAGCAGAGCAGAAGAGGAGATCAAGCCATGGACGCACCAGATCCAGCCGATGGGATCCGGCAGCCTACTCCAAAACGCCACAAGGGGACCAAAACTAAACCTATTGTACAAGAAGCGACGACCGGCGTCTCCCCTCCACCATCTCCAAGCGGCGGCGCCGCCGGAGAGGGCTTCGGTTTGACCCGAGGGCGGCGAGGATGCTCTCAGACGAGGAGGGTTAGGAGAGAGAAGGGGAGAGAGGAAATGAGTTCTGATCTACTCCAGTAGCACTGATTTGATGGGTGAACACATACGAGTAGACGTCAAGTCTACCGGTTGTTATATTTTGGTTGTCGACGGCTGTAGAAAACCGTCGGTAAAATGATATATGCCGACGGCTTTTCTTTGCCGACGACTTTGCTGCCTGTGCCGACTGGAACGACACCGACGGCAACCGTCGGCATACACCTATGTCGACGGCTTTTTGGATGATGCCGATGGTTTTTGCTCGTCGTCATATGGCTGATTTCCTGTAGTGATTATCCTAGAAGCAGAATATCTCACGGACTTACACTGCCGATAGATTGAACATAGTCCATTACCCACCTTACAATAATAAGTTGCCTAAGCTACCTCAAAAAGTCAACATTGGATAAGGCTAAATACTACTTGCTAGCCCATATAGTACAAGTAATTTCTACCATAAAAGAGCATGTGACTGGAAGCTCAAAAGCAGTGTGCTAGAAGATTTTCGACGTATGTAGGGTTGGTTTATCTATGTAATATTCATCGTTTTAGACTTCCGCTTCACTTCTCAGGAGTTTGGGCAGGATTTCATCCCTTCTCGGTTTGATCAGGATGGTCCATATCACTAGAGCAGAACATGCTAATGGTCCCGGGCCGTATGGGCTATTTGTCCCGGGCACGCTCCCGGGACAACGTGCTCGGGACAAATAGGGTGGCTTTTTGTCCCGGGCATGCCACGACCCGGGACCAATTGGGGGGCACGTGGCTGCGGCAACCAGCCTTTTTGTCGGATGCTATTTGTCCCGGTTCGTATTATGACCCCGGATAATAGTGTTTTTTGTTTTTTTTCCTATTTTCTGTTTTTCTTTTTCTTTCGTATGTCTTTCCCGGTTCGTATTGCTGGCTGCTATTATGTTTTTCTTTTTCTTTCGTGTTTTCTATTTTACTTTTTTTTGTTTCTCACTTAGCCACACATTTAACTACCTACTAACCCACACACTTCATTACTAACTACACATTTAATCTCAAGTCAAACTTCCCGTTCGGTCACCCATCCTCAAACTACTCCAACCCCAGCACGCTTAACATTTAGATTCATTTCAAATTAGATACTAAGAGAGAACTGAGAACTCACTGATATTACTATCTTATCAATCATATTAACCACTCGGTCATCATGTTATACTTTTTCATTACTTGTATTATAAAAATTAAGTTGAATAAACAACAATGACTATAGAATAATAATAATATTGTAATAAATAGTGATAAAATAAATATTACTTTATTTTTGCCTTTTTCATTTAGTATGGAATAATTCGTATCTTTAAAACCTTAAATCAGAATTCAACAAATAAAATGTCTAAATTGATCAAAAAAATTAGAGGATTTCAAATATGACATCCAAATAATCTTTTGCATTACAGAAACATAGATAGTCATGGTGACCATTTTGATCGGTTTTACGGAAAAATAAAATAAAATGATAAACACCTCAAAAAAGGATATCCTTTGGCATGGGGTCCTTATACGTGTACTAGTTGCTATGAAAAATGATAAACTTTATTTTCACAAAATTTCCAGAAAAATCTTCACAAAAAGGTCTTTCATCTATAAACATCTAGAAGTTTCAAGTCAAATGATCAAGTTATGGTCATTTCCACGGCATAATTTGTGATAAAGATCTCATATTGCACAAATAGGTGCATGTTGGTATAAGAAACAATCATGCTAAAAGGATTCTTCAAATATTTTCATAAATATCATTTTCCATTTTTTAAATGCGGAAAATGACTTTTTTGTGAACAAAGTACAAATAATATGATGCCAAATGACACCCATTTAATTTTCATGGAAACTAGTACACATATGATGGATAATCCTCAAGTATTAGGTTTTTGCTTGATTTCTAGCTAATTTCGCCTAGTTAAATGAGTTTATGTCGATTATTCGAAACTAATTCAAATTTGAACTACACCCATTTGATAGTTTGGTTTTAATCTTTTGGAAAAATCATTTTAAGGTACACAACTATTGGTTATATCACATAAACATTGATAATTCTAGAAAATCTTACCTCTTTTGATGAATAGTCATCGCGACCATTTTGATCGTTTTAATGAAAAAATGAAATAAAATGATAAACATCTCAAAAAAGGATATCCTTTGGCATGGGGTCCTTATATGTGTACTAATTGCCATGAAAAATGATAAACTTGATTTTTGACAAAATTTGCAAAAAAAAGTGCTCACAAAAAGATCTATCATCTATAAACATTTAGAAGTTTCAAACCAAATGATCAGTTATGGTCATTTCCACGATATAGTTCAAGATACAGATCTCATATTCCACAAATAGGTGCATATTGGTAAAAGAAACAATCATGTCAAAGGGATTCTTCAAATTATTTTCATAAATATAATTTTCCATTTTTTAAGTGCGAAAAATGACTTTTTTGAACAAAGTATAAAAAATATGATGCCAAATGGCACCCATTTAATTTTCATGAAAACTAGTACACATATGATGGATAATCCCCAAGTATTAGGTTTTTCCTTGATTTCTACCTAATTTCGCCTAGTTAAATGAGTTTATGTCGATTATTCGGAACTAATTCAAATTTGAACTACAACTATTTGATAGTTTGGTCTTAATCTTTTGGAAAAATCATTTTAAGGTACACAACTATTGGTTATATCACAGAAACATTGATAATTCTAGAAAATTTTACCTCTTTCGATGAATAGTCATCGCGACAATTTTGATTGTTTTAACGAAAAAATGAAATAAAACGATAAGCATCTCAAAAAAGGATATCCTATGGCATGGGGTCCTTATATGTGTACTTGTTGCCATGAAAAATGATAAACTTGATTTTTGACAAAATTTGCAAAAAAAGTATTCACAAAAAGGTCTATCATCTATAAACATTTAGAAGTTTCAAGCCAAATGATCAAGTTATGGTCATTTTCACAGCATAATTTGTGATTCAGATCTCATATTCCACAAATAGGTGCATATTGGTATAATAAACAATCATGCCAAAGGAATTGTTCAAATTATTTTCATAAATATCATTTTCCATTTTTTGAGTGCGAAAATGACTTTTTTTGTGAACAAAGTACAAACAATATGATGAAAAATGACATCCATTTAATTTTCATGGAAACTAGTACACATATTATGGATAATCCCCAAGTATTAGGTTTTTTCTTGATTTCTACCTAATTTCTCCTAGTTAAATGAGTTTATGTCGATTATTCGAAACTAATTCAAATTTGAACTACAACTATTTGATAGTTTGGTCTTAATCTTTTGGAAAAATCATTTTAAGGTACACAACTATTGGTTATATCACATAAATATTGATAATTCTAGAAAATTTACCTCTTTTGATGAATAGGTCATCGCGACCATTTTGATGGTTTTAACGAAAAAAATGAAATAAAATGATAAACATCTCAAAAAAGGATATCCTTTGGCATGGGGTCCTTAATTATATGTGTACTAGTTGCCATGAAAAATGATAAACTTGATTTTTGACAAAATTTGCAAAAAAATCTTCACAAAAAGGTCTATCATCTATAAACATCTAGAAGTTTCAAATTTCAAACCAAATGATCAAGTTATGGTCATTTTCACGACATAGTTTGTGACACAGATCTCATATTTCACAAATAGGTGTATATTGGTATATGAAACAATCATGCCAAAGGGATTCTTCATATTATTTTCATAAATATCATTTTCCATTTTTTTTAAGTGCGAAAAATGACTTTTTTGTGAACAAAGTACAAAAAATATGATGAAAAATGGCACATATTTATTTTTCATGGAAACTAGTACACATATGATGGATAATCCCCAAGTATTAGATTTTTTCTTGATTTCTACCTAATTTCGCCTAATAAAATGAGTTTATGCTGATTATTTGAATCTAATTCATATTCTTCAAATTATTTGTGAAAAGGTCTCGTATTCCACAAATGAGTGCATCTTGATATAGTAAACAATCATGCCGAAGGGATTATTCAAATTATTTTCATAAATATCATTTTCTATTTTTTAAGTGTCAAAAATGAATTTTTGTAAGTGTCAAAACATTTTTTAAATATATAGGCACCTAACTTTTGTCCCGGTTCGTGGCTGGAACCGGGACAAATGGGGTCCGATGACCTTTTGTCCCGGTTCGTGGTTGGAACCGGGACAAAAGATTCGATTTTAAAGCGCGTGGAGGCTACGACCGGGACAAATGGGGTATTTCTGTTTGGTCCTATGGCTTGTTCTCTACTAGTGTATATATGAAATTTAGAGTTTTGCTTCGTTCTATGTATGCAACTTCTTCAGTGAATTTTTTGAAAGGCGTGCCTTTTGTTCAATGGAGTTTTGACTTTGAGCCATAAGGGGTCAGATCGACATGCAAGCTGTAGAAACGCTGATCAGCTGCAACCTTAAATATGGGCAAAGAAGTTTGGAACTGTTTTGATTCACTAAATGTCACTAAATTTAACATCATTATCTTCAGATTTCTGAACTTCAGAGAAAAATTATGCATTGCATCACTATGTTAATTGTAAATTAGTTCAAATATTTGAAATGTATTTTAACTTTCGTCACTGGAAATAAAACCATGAATTATCCTTTTTGTGCACCACCTGCTCATCGACCGCACGGCCATAATTGATCAGTTCAGTTGTTCGGTCCAGGAATTACTTGGGGTCTAAAGTCTAAACTCAATTGTGACAACATATACATGCTCATGCTGCTGTATACATCAGCGACGGGATGTGATGGCCTAATGGCGAGCCGCGTTGCTCTTCCGAACCTGACCGATGGCTCACGCGGCTTAGGTCCTTTTTGTAAGGAAAACATATCAAGATCGGCAACATAGATTTGAATACATCCAACCAATAAGGTTCTGAAGATTAATTGCTGGCAGTGGCACCAACATATTTCTAGGGTCTTTCCACACACATGTATGCACGCACCAGAAAGCAAGTTATCAAACTATTTCTAGTTGCTCCACCTGGTTGACACCTCTCATCCTCTCAATGTTACTCCTTGTTACATGTAAGACATTCGTTCTGACCCGGAAAGTTCAGGAGATGGACATCGTTGTGGGCTCTTGTGAGGTGTCGGAAATACAAATATGTCAGCACTCGGATAGTGGGTACCTAATTAGAAAGTCGATTCTATTGCTAGCTTACGGCACTTGATCAACTGGTAAGTGAGCTCACCGCTCATACGGTTGAGGGTTGACTTCAACAATCATGAGCACAACATGCATGTGTCCGCGTGCTAGGGAAGTCGCCAATCATGTTATTGGACCGCGCAATGCTGACAAGGGGGGTACGTCGCTCTTCTCTGAGATACTCATGATGATTCTCTTGTCGATGTTGGTTAATTACTCTAATGATTACGTTGCGTGCGTAAATACTCTAATGTGGCTCAAAAACCATTGTTGATATACATGTCTATTGTTTTGTCTCTCTAATTTTTATGGCGGTTGTATTCAGAAGAATGCAATATTGTATCTTTAAAGAAGAAAAAAGTTTAAATATCTTGATGATTTGCGGATATGATGTTTTGCCTTACTGGGGCATTGATCTAATCCCACTATGGAAAATGCATTTTAGAAAATATCAAATGTAAAAAAAATCGGTAAAAATTATGGCGTACATCTAGGCATTAAATATTAATCACATAAAGTTTCACAGAAAAAATGTATTTTGTGGGATTGTGTAAAAAATAACAAATGTGGTGTTCCAAAATTTTCCTGTAAACTTTGTGTCTTTACGAAGTTACAAAAAAAAAATCTTTTTTTCGCAAAATTTTGTGTGTGGACAGACGTACATTTTAATTTTTCTTAATTCTTTTGACATTTAAAAATGTGTTTTTCCACAATGGGAACATCTAGTCCCACACTAGCGAAATGGATTTCCGATGATTTGCTCGTTTCTTTTAGAGTTTTTTGGTAATCGCTGGAGATAGCTCTTGTGTCTCTACCCGGTGTTTCATTACTACAGTAGAAGTATCGTGGTATTGATTGTCAAAAACATGTACGCATGCCATATATTTTTCGCTTTCTAGTCTTTTATTTGTCACATCTTAGTTCAGTTGTCTCAGGCTAGAAGTTCAATATCCTTCCATGTGAGATATTCTATTAAAGTTAGAGTCTAATTTTATTCTATGGCCGTAGATTCTTCAGTAAATATTTTGAAAGGCACACGGTTTGCTCAATGGAAATTTGGGATTTAAAACTATTGGAGGGAGCACATACACGACTTGCAAACCTACATAAATGTTGAACATCTGCAGCAACCTTAAATCCTGGGAAATAAGTTTGAAAATCCAGCTTAAGAAAAATATTGCATTGCATCACACTATGTTAAATATTAAGTTAGTTCTAATATTTCAAATTCCCTTTCACTTTCGTAATTGGAAATGAAATCGCATGGACAAATTATTTTGTTGTGCCGTGCCGACTCATCGATCGCACGCGCACAATCAATCAACTGTTGTTAGGGCGGGGCGTTGCTTGATATACGTGTTGATGCCGCGTGTGGATTCGCACATATATATTGCAATGCGGGTTTCAAGGGTGAGCTGCAGGTTGTTCCATCCAACACCGATTTCCTAGATACTTTTTGTAGGTGAGACATACAAACAAGCAACTTTAATTTGAATGCATCCAGCCCACTATCACCTTCTGAAGATTAATTGCTTGCAGTGACAGCCCTTATAATTAAGTTGAGGGACCTTGGAGGCACTCACTCACACCCATCCACACGCTCATGTAAACCAAACTATCAACTATATATATGCAGTTGCTCCAACTGTCTGATTATGTTCTAGTAATAACTCTCAATTTTGCTCCATACACACAGAACATTCATTCTTCTCCGCATGCATTTTCACGATGCACGAGAAGTTGAGGCGGGCTTGTGAGCCGTCAGGAGTACAAACATGTCAAGACTCGGATAGGGGGTACCTAACATGCCAATCCCAGCTTTTTGCTAGCTTAGGGCACTGACCAACTCGTAAGTGACCTCACCATTGATTCGGTTGATTTCTAGATGGATAACCAATATACGTCCGGTCTAGCGCAGTGGCCATTCTTCTTGTTGGTTCCTAGGACCGGCGTCTCACTTAGGGATGGCAACAGGTCTGCTCCCCGTCGGGGAGTGTCATCTCATCCCCATCCCCATTTAACAATCGGGGAGCATTTTTTCCCATCCCCATCCCCATCGGGTTTAGGGCGAGGATCGGGTTCCCCGCGAACAAGCTAAATTCAAATAATATTTTCATAATCTCACGATTTTTAAACTCTAAAAACCATAAAATAATACAACTTGTGTATTTCATATGTGCTAAAATGACAAAAACATAGCATCCTGTGTTGAATAATATTAAAACAGACCACACTAAGTTTATTATTGCAACATAATAAATATAAAACTATATTGATTGATATGTATACATGTATATAACGGGGAATAGCGGGGAACGAGGATGGGGAGACTTTTTAATCCCATCCCCGTTTAACATGACGGGGATCGATGTTTCCCATACCCATCCCCTAATAGATGAATTCCCCACGGGTATACGGGGAACGGGGCCCCATTGCCATCCCTAGTCTCACTTGAGTACTCCCTACAGGTAGTGTACACGTTACACATGTTACGATTGGTACATGTTCAACGTTACTACCCTGGCTTGCACCATAACGACTAGCACTTCTAGTCTTATACAATAAGTATGTAGCTTACATGCTTGGCTTCTTATGGAAAAAACATGCTCTCACTTTAGTATCAAAGTTGAGACACTTATTTTGGGACGGAGTGAGTAATTGATCTGTCGAACACTTTAATTGGATTTTCAAGTTGCTTTTTTCAAAAAGGAGGTTTAAAACCCCAGATTCTGCATAAAAATGATGAAAATAATCATGTTTATATTATTCACCAAATTCTATCAAAATAAATCCATCAATCAACCCAATCAAAGCCACCTACCTAATGACCATTGTCACACAAGGCCTACAATTTGTAATAGGGATGACCATGTCTGTCAGGAGCGGAGCTAGCCTAATTCATTGGGTATGCGGCGAATAACCAATATTTTTTCAAACCATTTAAGTACATATCCTCCTGTATACATGTATATAGATGATGGTGTCTTTTTCTACACGTTAGACTGTGAAAAATCGTGAGTCCTATTGGTGACACAGCCTTGCTTACATGGGCCAAACTGCACATTCACGCTTCCACCAGGCCAGTTGGGCCGAGATCACGCAGTGGAAAAAAAAAGCAGCTATGAGACGGTGACGTTGTGGCTTGTGGTACTGGAGTACTTTGAAATAGAACTACCAGCAGGCTCGCAGCTGAATCGTAGCAGATTAGCAACCCCAGCGGTGAAGCGCTGAGTGAGTGTTATAAATTTAATGTATATTTTATTTTCCCCAATTGATATTGTAGTATAATCTTTAACTAGTATTTTTTAATTTATAGCTCTCAAAAACACGAATAAGCAGGAAAAGTGTAGTTCTTTATAACCAATGTGAGAGCTAGAAAGAAAATGAACTGTGCTGATTTTCTTTTTGACTTGCCATACCCAATATGGCCCTAACCTCTAAGGCTCTAACCAAGGCACACCCAACCAGAGGCCTCATCACAGCCCAACGCCGACCCGGACAACAAACTTGTACGGCAGGTACCGTCTGCACATGCTCTAGAATCAGGCACCATTTTTTTTTTGCCTAAAATGTTTCTCATGACAAAAGAGGTGGACACGTACCAGTTCGTTGCAACAACACGATCTTGCAATGTGTTCCAGTTAACTAGGCCAGACGTGGAAGTTTTAGAAGGATATACATTCAGCAAACAAGCACAAAGTGGCTGCATATTCGCTAAACATATTGACATAACCCCTGATTTACATGTGGAAAAGCGAATACGATTTCTTTAGATTTTGAGCATCATATGAATATTCGTAGGTACCTCCGCCATTCCAAATTAGTTGATGTGGATTTGTCTAAATACTGATGTACCTAGTCCTGTTTTACTGCGTAGGTAATATTTAAACAAATTGACATCAAGTAATTCACAACTGAGGGAATACATATCCAGAGCATGAATACATATACCACATGAAAATAAACTCTACATAAGAGCATCATGCACGTCTATAACATTAATCTCTGGCACCCACTATAGGTTTATTGTCCTTCAGCGGGACATTTACACTATAAGTTGGCAGCAAGCCAGCAACGACATTCATCTCTACATAAGTCGATCACCCAAAGCCCCAAGGCATGTAGGAGACGATCCACTAATTTTATGCACCACAACGCTAGATGCCTCTTCCTTGCTCTGTGCATAGCTGCCTACTCCCCTGCTCTCAACATAGTTGCATTCCTGTATGAGGTTCCTCATTATGAGGAAGGTCTGCCAATTGCCAACACTGCGTGCTCTGGGCTTGGGAGGTATGAGGAAGATGGTAACGCAACCACTTGAGCAATCAAGTTAGTTCCTTAGTGGCCATGGTGCCCGTTGTGTTGAGCTGGAATTTTCTACCTGCCCCGCCAACGGAGGAACTCACTCACCTTGTCTACTTTTCCTCGTTCGTGTGTCTTGCCATGGCAAACTCGCATTGCATGTCACTGCAGCGTTGGATGCATTGCTTCCCCTCATCTCCCTAGATGCTGTCATGGGCCACTCACTGATTTTGTGGATCAGCTGATGCCATGGGGATGGAGTTAGGAACTTAGGATGCCGGTTCGTGTGCGTCGTACGCCCTCCATTCTCAAAAATAAGATGTTTTTCACTTTATCCACATTCAGATATATATAAATGTATCTAAACATATTTTAGTGTGTATGTTCTTTATTTTAGTGAATATCTAAACAAAATGTGAAACACATAATATATCTTATATTTATGAACAAAGAGAGAGTAGCTTCCACTGCCACATGCAGCGAATGATTGGACTGCTTTCAGTCTTGCAGTAGCCCTGGATATAGATGATACGTCCATAGATTTCAAAATTACCATGTTTGCAGAGTTGGATCCCCTAGGTTTATAATTCTGTTAGATTTATCTATCCAGCCAAAAATGTTGTTAATTTCTTTTTTTTTCTCTTATTCCATTCGGTCGCCTGATATAGTGCGACCAGGCGCCGAGACATGAACGGTAGAAACACATGAAGTGACTCCATATGCTAAATGGAGAAGTGAATGGCGATATTCGGTTCTCTACATATACTCTCTCCAATTCTTGTTATAAGGGACATGTGGCACACGAAAATATGGTAACCAAACATTTTGTTTGTCGCAGAGATAGTACACTAGTTTAAAGCCTATCATGAGGAGGCAAGTTCAGATGATCGCAATGTGGCTCTCTCATAATTAGATGCCAGCACACTTCAACTAGGAATAGGAAGTGCCCAATATCTTCCACCTTTAATAAAAAATTGACTCGATGTTATCACACCTGTAACACTATCCATATTAATAATGGAGGAATTATGTACTAGTATAATTTAATTTGCACTATGACCAACCTAAATAAAGACAACACAATTGTTGGGACCAAGAAGGACAATTACTCTCTTCCATTATTTACTACATGCTCAACTAAGTGGGAGAAAGAATGTACTGGATGAGAGAGAGAAGGGACACAATGGAAGATAAACAACATACACTAGGAGAAAGAGAGTAAACCACATAAATAACTCAGGATAATTAAGAGAAATTAACGATAGAGGCACTAGATTTCTAAACGGTTTGAAAAATATAGAGGATATTAACAAACTTGAACAAATGGAGTAGTTGGAAGATGCATACAAAGGAAGCTTGCATTCACAGAGACAAAAAAAAAAAATACTTCGTCCGTGCATTGCATGCTTATTTTCAATTGGCGTCCCTTTAATTATTTTCCTCAATGGGACTCCCAATAGAATGATCAGATTAATTAAATTATTGGTTTTAAATTGTTATGAATATCTATGTGTGGCATGGTTGTTAACATATCATTTTCAGATATGTAATAATGAATAGGCTATTAGAAACATGGCAACTCCTACTGTCCTACATATTTGTGAACTGATGAAATCCTCATATTTTTTTTGTTTCTTTCGAGTCCGTCCATGGGATCCTTGTGTCGCCGTGTCTCTGTGCCCGTGCCGACACTATCTCCTCCATTTTTAATCAAACTTGTTATTATGTGTATCCAAATTAAAAAAATGTTGACAAAAACAATTAATCAACTGTTGTTGTTAGGGACAGGGGCGGAGCTGCTTGGACACACCCTGATGCACATGCATCAGGGTCAAAAATTATTTAAGCCTAACTACCACCTAAAGGGGCCAAGTGTGCATCATGTTAGCATGGCAAGTGTGCATCAGGCATCGGGGTTACTCTTGCTTCCAGAATGAGGCGATGCCGGCGCTGGCTCTGTCGACACTTGTTCGTGCTGATCTCCAGCTCTTGTCCCTGGCAAGAGGAGACCCGAGCCCACATTGAGTAGTGTTTGTGCTGTTGGGTCTTTTCCCTTTGAGAGTGGATTGCGTACCCACGGGGCGCGTTGCCCCGTGAGATCTGACCGTTGGACACGTAGGTCGTGATTCGTGCGAAGATCCCTGTCAAGAGGACTTCAGGCGTGTTAAGGGCGTCCTGACGAAAAGGTTAGTCATTAGCCTCTGGGGCTCGTACGACCTCCGCACCCTACCATGTACGATCCGTATAGCTCTGAGCGGCCGATGCCATCGCATGCCGTGCTCCCCCACAGGCCAATAACTATCAGT
Source organism: Poa annua (assembly GCA_026929855.1). Taxonomy (NCBI): domain Eukaryota; kingdom Viridiplantae; phylum Streptophyta; class Magnoliopsida; order Poales; family Poaceae; genus Poa; species Poa annua. The sequence goes on from CM049436.1 coordinate 3,691,109, forward strand.
TCCCGTGTTTTTTCTGCTTCCAGGACTTCTTGCGTGCATTGATTAGCACTTCTTCATCTTCTTCTTCATGCGAGGGTTGATGACTTGATGCCATGGAGGTCAAACCCAAATTGCCTAGAGACTATGAGCTCGAGGATGGTGCACACGCTGCCGTCGCTGCCAATGGGTGCTATGGGATTGTCTCGCCTCCGCGCACTGACGCGTTAGAAAACACCATCCATGAACGGCCGGCACATCTTCTGAATGCATACTTAATGCTACCGCGCTTGGCCGTTCGAACTCGCACCATTATTAATGTACGTCTTTTAATTGGCATGTTGCAGACCAAGGAACGACATCGTGCGTTCGTACACTTTGAAACGAGGCACGACTCTTTTTTTTTTTGAAAAGGGTAGCCCGGCCTCTGCATCGTGAAGATGCGCACAACCTTTTATATTAAAAAGATTAACCAAGTATCATAGTATGAGATAAAATCTTATTACACTCATGGGTCTGCTAGTGTGGCTACATCAACCAGCCACCGAAATTTGGATGATCTATGAAGACTACGCACCTTGAAGTCTTCTAGCAAGAACCACCGAAACGAGGCACGACTCTGGGTGATAATAACGCTATCTGTTCGAGAGCGGGTTACCAGCGTACCCGTCACTCCATAGGCTAACGTTGGTTGGTGTGCCGGACGGACGAGCGTACGATTGATTTAGCCCCGCTGTGCACGTCCCCTCGCACATCGTGCCCGACTTGCAAATAGCCATCCACTCCCGCTTCTTTCCTGCTTCCCGCGCGTATTAAGGTACGAACTCATATTGGCGTGTTGCGGTCTAGGAAACGATGACATGCATTCGTACGCTCTGTAACCAGGACCGTCCGTGGATGATAAGAATGCTATCAAGTGAATGCGTGCTACACTGCTACCATTGTACCCGTCGCTACATAGGCTAACGTTGGTCGGCGTGACGAACGGACGATCCTGCCATCGCATTGACTTTTATTTGAATTTGAAAATGTATTGATTGCTACCGTACAATCTCTTTCCCTACGCATGTAGCTTGCTATGCTGTGAAACGTACTGCGACGTACCTCCGTCCTCTATGCTTTATTAGCCAACATCAAGTTATTACATGCTAATCACTTCGCATGCATACGGTCCCGGCGGTAGCCGTTCATTCACTGCATAGTGGAATCGACGGTCGGATAGCACATGGGTAGCTACCCCCTGGGTAGCCGATCAATATTCTTTCCCTTTTGAGTTGAGTTGGATGCCTTTGGGCTGTCCGTGATCCTTTCTTTGTAACTATAACTGTTAACTGTTAGTTGTTTCCCTCTTCTTCAATGAAATAAGGCAGAGCTCCTGCCGCCCCGTTCAAAAAACTCTTGCTCCAGCTCCGCCCCTGGTTAGGGAGGGACACTGCTTGATATAAGTGTTGATGCCGCATGTGGATCTGAACTTATGGCAGCGAGGGGTTGAAGGGTGAAACGCAGGTTGTTCCATGCAAAACCGATGGCATAGATTTCTTTTGTAAGTGAGACATATATAGTAACAAGCAGCCTAGACTAGAATGCATCCAACCCCCACAAACACGTTCTAAAGATTAATTGCTTACAGTGGCAGCCCCAATAAGTTGAGGGACATAGCTTGGAGGCATACACACCCTGCATCCAATGTTGCTCCTTATTCAGTTGCTCCAACTTCCTGACTGTGTTCTACCTCTCAATGTTGCTCCTTACTCCAAAAACATTCATTCTCCTCCGCATGGCAGTTGGGCACGATGCACGAGAAGTTGAGGCGGGCTTGTGAGGCGTCAGGAGTACAAAAATGTCAAGACTCGGACATTGGGTGCCTAAACAGCAAGTCGAAATTCCTTGCTAGCGTAGATCAATGATCAACTAGTAAGTAAGCTCACCGACGATGCAATACATTTCTAGATGGACAACCAAAATATGTCCGGTCTAGAGCAGTGGCCATTTACGTTATTGGTGCCCAGGATCGGTGTGGACTCGTCTCCTCACTTGGTGCCATCTCTAGGTTTTGTACACTTTACACATGTTATGTTGGCAAGTATTCAGCGTTACCAACCTGGCCACTTTCCCCATAGCCCAGGCTTTTGCAAGGTGGTTTCATTTTCATATATCTAGTTGAGACATCACCAGTAGCACTTTTAATCTCATATAGCAAATATGTACCTTACATGCTTGGGTCCTCATGGAAGAAATATTCCCAATTTAGTTACATGTAGCCAACTTCAAGTTGAGAGATCATGGATGACACACTTCTGGATGATTTTGCAGGAGAAGTTAGCTGATTTCTGTTGAAGACGTTAACTGGATTCACATTGCCTTTTTGGAAAAAGGAAATTGAATCCCATGGCACTGCATCAAAATGACGCGCATAATCAAGTTTTATTATAATTTTCAACAAAAAAAAAATACATCAATCATGTGTCTTGGTCTCTGACCAGCGGCAAAGCCGTGGTCGCCGTTGATGTTAGTATTTCCTTGCTAGTTTTGTTTGGTCCTTCTTTTCGGTGAAAGTCTTTGTACTCTACTCTTCTATATATCTAATCTAAAATTTAAAGTATTCTTTGTTTTGCATGTTATTACGACTTGATAAATGGTAAATAAAATCCCATGACGTACTGTTCTTGTTGCACCACCGGTCCATCGATCTCACGAGTAGGCCGGTTTTAGGGCCGATCACTACTTGTGGTCTAACCTCCATTTGGGATGAGATATGCGTGCTGATGCTGCATGTACGGAAGTGCACATCCATCACCGTCACCAATGGTCCTTTTTTGAAGGTAGACATACAAGTAATCAATTTAGATTTGAATGCATTCAGCTCATCTGGTTCTAAATACTCCTCTGATCCATAATAAGTGGCAATATTACTGTGCCAGCACTCCATCCATGACAACTTATGGAGTAGTGTGAATTGCTGGCAGTGGCAACCACCATAAGTTGAGGCTCCATCGACACACACGCCCATGTACTTATCAACAATTTTCAGTTGCTCTCCTGCCCGAGTCCTCTCTTATTCTCAATGTTGCTCAGAAAAATTCATCATGCATGGTTGTTAGGCACGATGAGTTGAGTAGATGGACACCACAAACGGTAGAAACAAAGAGCTAATACCCTCGTGGGTTTGTGAGGTTTCAGGAGTGCAAACATGTCAAGACTCTGATAATGGGTGCCTAATCACCAAGTCGAACCACATGGCATATGTGGTGAGCAATCATGTTTAAACAAAATTCTTTGCTATCTTACATCACTGCTCAACTCGTAAGTGAGCTCACCACCGATGCAGTTGACTTCTAGAAACACCGTACATGTGTGTCCGCAAGTCGCCATTCATGTTCTTGTTGTTTACCAGGACTCATGTGTACTAGTCTCCACGGTTGAGTGTTTGTTGCAACTTTCAAGCTTAGTATGATTTACGCATGTTACGGTCGCAGATGTTCGGTGCTACCACCTGGCTTGCATGATGGTTATATATCACAACGTGGATGTTTTTCAAGAAAAAAAAAGTAAATGTCGATATGGATGTTGACAAATCACGCCTACGTCTAGCAAATATATCTCTTACAAGTTTGTATTTCTTAGGGAAAAATATTATAACTTCGCCGGGGCATGAGTACTTGAAAAGGTAATGTAATTCCTATACCAAGATACACCTATTTGTAAATATGAGAATTTTATCAAACTATGCCGTAGAGATGGCCGTAACATGGTCATTTGGATTGAAATTTATATATGTTTATACATAATACATCTTTTTGTGAAGACATTTTTTGCATAATTTGTCAAAAATCAAGTTTATCAATTTTCATAGCAACTAGTACACATAAAAAGAACTCCATGCTAGAGAATATCTCCTTTTGAGGTTTTCTCACGTTATTTTATTTCTTGACAAACTGCCAAAATGGCCACCATGACTATTCATCGAAAGAGCTCCAATTTTCTAAAACTATCGATGTTTCTGTGATATAACCACTAGTTGTGAAACTTAAAATGATTAAAAAAAATTCATACCAAACTATCAAACACTCGTAGTTTAAATTTGGATTAGTTCCATAAAATCGGTATAAACTCATTTAACTATGAGAAATTAGGTACAAATGAATAAAAATCCTAATACATTGTGATTATCCATCAAATGTGGACTACACCTTGTGGAAATTAGATGGGTGCCATTTTGCACTATATTGTTTTTACTGTGTTAACAAAGAAATTCATTTTTGGCACTTAAAAATAAAAATGATATTTATAAAAATAATTTTAGAAATCCCTTCGGCATAATTGTTTCCGATACAACTATATGTGGAATATGAGAACTTTATCATAAACTATGCCGTGAGAATGGCCATAACATGGTCATTTAGGTTAAAACTTGTAGATGTTTATACATGATAGGCCTTTTTATGAAGATTTTTTTGCACAATTTGTCAAAAATCAAGTTTATCAATTTTAATAGCAACTAGTACACATAAAAGGACTCCATGCAAGAGGATATTTGTTTTTGAGTTTTTTTTTACTTTATTTGATTTGTTTGAAAAAAACTGTCAAAATGGCCACCATGACTATTCATCGAAAGAGATCCAATCTTTAAAAAATATCTTTGTTTTTGTGATGTAAAAGATGATATGGATGTCATATTTGAATTCCTCTAATTTTTCTAATTGATTTACACATTTTATTTGTCAAATTTTGATTCACGGATTTAAAGATATGAAATGTTCCATATTAAATGGAAAGGCAAAATAAAGTAAAATTAATTTTATTGTTAGTTATTAAAATATATTATTACATAACCATCATTGTTTAATTTTTAAAATAAATATTAAGAATTCAAACAATAAATAAATATAGCGTCATGAAATAGGGTTAACATGATTGATAGTATATAAATATCAGTAAGTCATAACTTGTCATTTGTAAGCTAATGTGGAAGGAACTCAAAAGTTAAGATTGCTTGGGGTGGAGGAACTCAAAAGCTAATGTGTCAAATTTATTGGACATGTTTTGTATCACTTATACACGCAACATAAGAAGAGGATTCATATGTACCCGTATTGACTCTCGTCTTGTGACTCCATTCTTTGAACAATGGGCCGGGAGACATTATCTTTGGCTTCTCTTGTTCACGTATGGTTTAGGCTCACTGTTGTTTGTCTACTTTTCTTTTTTTCTCCGTGTACACATAATAATAAGTTTAATTAATAGTTGATCCAATAGTGTCAACGTCATGCTAATCATACATGCCTACGGGGACTCAAGGATCCGATGGAAAAAATCAAAGAAATGTTTGCAATAACCTATTGACAATTAACGTTCAAATGATATGGTTAACAACTATCCACTAAATAAATAATCACGGCAATTTTATAACCAACACATGTATGTAATTAGTGTTTAATTAATCTGATTATAGTATATGTTTAGATGTTCGATCATATTATTACCAAGACTTATGCATTATTATTACTGATAAATCTGACCATTGTATGTATTAAGATGGTCCTCCCATGCTTATTGTCAGTTGACGGCTTAACTGAAGAATGGGAGAGCAAATATAGAAATGGTTTATAGTCCACTTATGTGACACTTTTTTCTATGTAATCTCTTTGTTCCGGAATAGTTGTCGGGGTTTTAGTTTGTGAAGTAAAACCACAACAACTATTTCATAACTGAGGGACAACTATTTCATAACGGAGGGAATGGGAGAGACATAAACAAATAATGGATTGGGCTCTTCTGAAAGAGCCCAACTTTATACATGATTCTCATAAAATATAATAAAATATGAATAAAAGTAGAAAGAAATATAAAGAAATAAATTGTCTAATGACCTTTTAACATGTCTTACTATATGAATGGTGGTAAATGATGGATTTAGATGACACCGTTTGGATATTAGTACTGGCTATGCTCTTAAAGGGAACATAATGGCCACCAATCTAGGTAAACCAACCTGACCGAGATACGATTTGGAATAGTGTACTTTCTTCATAAAAAATATATTATACAAGATGTCACCGTGCATATTTCATTACACATGAGTCTGGAATAGTATGATACTATTATATAGTGCTTTTCAATAAAGAAAGACTCTATAAAGTAACAAATAAATCTCGTTATGTTATCACACTTAGGACACACACATCCACTATGGAATGAGAATGAGTAACATATGTACAACTAGCCTAAGTATGAACAATAAAACTGGTATTAAGGGTTGCCCTTTTAAGGGCTCTGCTAGTGATGCTCTTAATACTTAGAGAGACGTGCCATTGTGGACTTTGGCTCTTGGCTGGGTAATGGCTTTGGGCTTTGCCCATTGAAATCCTCACGCAGGCCTTGTCGCTGGGCAGGGCAGGACTGAAGATTAGTGAGCGCTAATTACCGGTCGCCACTGTTTGTACATGCACGTTCCGACAGGTATGCACCAAGATAACAATCTTTTTAGAATAAGAGGGCCCCTGTAGGGGAGCCCCAGTTCCATTACCCATGAAACCAGAGGACAGTTTTACAGAACCCAGCATCTAAAACTGAAAGTGCAAAGTCTCAACGGAAGCTAAAAGTGCAGAGAGAAAAGCTACCACTACAAGTTTCTCTAACAGGGAGAAGATAACAGAAAAGAACGACAGAAACATAGCTTCCAGCGGCACCATCTTCCAGCAGCTGGTGTCCGTGAGGGGAGATCACATCCCCGCGCCTAGCCACTTCCGTTCTGCACCTGCTGCGTCGCCTTGTACTGGTCGATGATCCCAGCCAGCTTGCGTCTTGTGGTCTGTGGATTCATGGCTTCAGAGGGCAGCAGAGGCTTCCCCCAGAGATGACATCCATCGGAAGCCGGCAGCTGGGAGGGCAGCGGTCGAGCAAGGCTTGGGGGAGTGGTAGGCGCCGGAGTCCTGGATAGGAACGACATCTCCGAGAGCAGAGAGAGGTTCGACAATCCTGGAATCACCCCCACGGGAGCGAGGGTCTTTCCCTGAGTATCTCGATCACCATAGAGATGAACTTGTCCACTCTCTCCAGCATGGATGGCTTGCAAAGCAACCTCCACGTCTTGATTGTTCTCAGTAGTAGCCACCAGACCTGTTTCATGGATAACCAAGTGGTATCGTCAAATATTAAGGCGTTGCGGTGTTTCCAAATACTCCATAGCACCGCAGCACAAATAGTATTTAAAACCTCATGCCTTTTATTTGCAATCCAAAATTTGGCTATTGACATGTAATCAGATCCTAGACTAGTTCCAAAGAAAGCAGAAATCTTCACCCACATTTCAGAGGCCACAATGCACTCGAAAAACAGGTGTTGCACAGTTTCTAATTCACAACAAAAAATACAATCTACTGGTTTCCGAAGTTTTCTCTTTAGCAGGTTATCCCTAGTCATCAGCTTATTATTTGAGAGCAACCAAAGGAAAATTTGGACTCTCGGAGGAATCACTAGTGACCAAACTGCGGGGATGAAAACCTGAGAAACTCCTCGAAAGCTAATAATTTTATAAAAGGAACTAGAGGAGTACACACCATCAGCTGTGTACATCCAGATCAAGGAGTCGCAGTCCTCAGTAAATTCAATACTGGCTGCAACCTGCTCTAATTGATACCACTGTTGCATCAGCGCAGGGGTAAAATTTCTTCTAAAAGAAAGCATAAGTTGCTCCCCATCCCAAACCTGGTTAATACTAGCTAAATTCTCATTGCACAGATTGTACAATTCCCAGAATTGGACAGAGAGAGGAGAGGACCCGAACCAAGTATCTTCCCAAAACTTAATTTTTTCTCCATTTCCTACAACCCATCTATAACCAAATTTCACAGATCTCGCCGCCCACATGAACCCCTTCCAGAACCTGGAAACATTCAAGTCATTGCAGGCAAAGATATTTGGTTTACTGGTCTTGTATTTAGCATCTACAAGGTCTTTCCACAACTTGTTTCCAAGATAACAATCTTACCCAGGCAAGTACGCACTGGTGGGTTGAAGGAGCCTAAATAATACCTAGCGGCATGGGTTGGACATTAATCTAGTGCATCGATTTTCCTGTCTCCTTCCAGTCCCACAAAACACGTTAACACGGATTTTCCCAGCGACTGGAGTGACGTGTGTGCACTTACAGAAGCTAGCCAAGCAAAGCTAGCTAGTGCAGATTGAGATCACTAAGGGTGTGTTCGTTTTTCGGATGGAGTGGAATGGAATGGAACGGTTCCATTCCATTCCACCCCATCCCAAAAACGAACACACCCTAAGAATTACTCACATCCACTCGTAAACTCTTGAGGTCTACCGTCTACATGTTGTGATGCGTTGTTACTCAGTGACTGGGTGCATATGTGTGTATTTGTGGTAGTATAGTATATATATCCAGAGAAGATAGTGAATCGCCTAGCACAAGCGCATTGACCTTTTGATGCATCTAAATTTCCTACCTACCTTTTATACGTATTGTCTTAGTAGTATATATATATATATATCCCAGAGATTATAATAGTAGCACTGATTGTGGCGATGGGCCAACGTCGTACTCTAGAACACGCATGTTCTTTTACTTCATCCAATTTTTTGGTATCACCGATCAAGATCATCATGCTCTTTTAAATCGGAAGGGGTTGCACATTCTTCTTAACTACTTGTATATAGAGATGGACAATAAATAATACATTTTAATGAGATGATGTGGATAATTGATTGGCTAAAATAGAAAGTGATGTGAGATAGCTTGCATGTTGAGATAGAATCATTAATTGTAAGTTAGCGAGGTTTTGCTTTATAAGGAAGTATAGATAGATAGATAGATAGATAGATAGATAGATAGATAGATAGATAGATAAATAGATAGTGTTAATTTGATTAAAAGAATCATATATAGGCATCTTATCATTAAAAATCAATAGTTCCATTTATTATCTGAGGATGGTTTGAAAAATTCATACATATATGTAGCAGAAAGATCTGTTAGAGAATTAGGGTAATAAAAGATCACTAGGTAAAGCCGGTCATATTGATGTCAATTGTAATATTGTGTACTATGATCTCCTTAAAATTTCTTGTTGATGCGTGGAGTAGTAAATTATATATGAAAGCGCATCGTACCACTTATATATGGTCGTTACATGTACACTTGTGGCTAAGCAACTAATTAACACATTTTGTTTACGATAAGTGAATCCCCTTAATCATTACTTACATACTAGAAGAATACCACGCGCGTTGCAGCAGATATCTTTATGCAATTTATTATATAAATGAAATAGGTATAATTCACATGGATTATTAATTATCAAAATTCAGTTGATCACGATAGTCGAAAAACTAAATTAATTCGTGTTAAATTGTTGAATATTTGGGGATGAAAAATATAACATGGATATGTTACATGAAATATGTACTATTATTAATTAGCTAGATGACATGGATACGGTTGATTATTGTTAGTGGAAATGACATGAACAATTGATTGGCTAAAATAGTGGGTGATGTGGATACCTTGCATGTTGAGATAGAAAATAGTTAACGCACTTAGTGGGGTTTTGCTTTATAAGAGCTATAGATATTCCCAAGTGCTCTATGATCCTGGAAGCAGAAGCATGGTTTCATATAGTAGTTCAAGGAAAACTTTGTCACTCGCCAAAATTTTCATTTCAGAATTATCGTATATATTGTTGGGGAAAAGCCGGTATGGAATTTGATGAACATCTAGCCAAATAACCAAAGTGTAACTAGTGCTTGGTTCAACTAGCCGGTTTATCTTCCTCCAAAGAGATGACGGTGACTCCCATGTGGATCTATGTTTTCTGACGATTTCCTTGTGCCTAAGCCGACATGCCGATGGCCAGCTAGATGCTCGAGAGGAATACAGAGAAAGAAGGATCGAGCGACATAGAGACATGAGGGGAAACTTGCAGCTGCTTGCCAGATTTAAGGAAGAAAGAGGCGGTCCCAAAGCTTTGTATTCCATGACTACGTGGAATACACGGGTATTTTGCTGGGTCATAAGAGATAGCCTATAAAGGACAAACGATTTACTCTGGTCCGGGATTTAACTCCTTCTTGCGAATACGCAAGCCTTCAATATAGTAGAAGAAGAACATAGAGTGTTGTACGTACATACCGTAGCTGGCCAACCGTAAGACCAATATCCAGTGACAAGAATATACATAGACAAACTTACACCTGAAACTGTCTACAAGAATGTGACATTTGTAGATATGAAGCAAAAGCTGTTGTGAGGAAGATACTCCACACTTTTTTTTCTTTTCGAAAAGGGTAGTCCCGGCCTCTGCACTTTCTGGCTAGCTACAACATGCCATCTCCATAAGCACCATTGGGGCTAGGGATATCCACTAGCGTTACATGCCACGACCATAACTTCTTCTCTGAAGTCAAGTTTGTCCCATCAAAGGGAAGTTGGACACAATCAAAACAGACATTAGAAAACACACACAAGTTCCCCTAAAAAACCTCATACGTATGCCCGCAGATGTGGTAGGTCATGGTGCCCAAGACATCGTGTTAGTTTACATCTCATAGCAGAGGCAGATTACGGCGCCGACTGAACCACATAATATAGGCTTGGGATGTGTTAGGAAGGCATACATACGTGACTGGCAGCTCTAAAGCAGTCTAGTAGAAGATTGTAGATATATATAGGCTTGGTTTATCAATGTAATATTCCTTGTTTTAGACTTCCGCTCTACTTCTCTCAGGAATTTGAGCAGGATTTCATTAATCAGGATGGTCGATATGAAATTTAGAGTTTGGCTGCTCCTATGTATGCAGCTTCTTCAGTGATTTATTTTTTGAAGGCATGCCTTTTGTTGAATGAATTTTTGGCTTTGAACCACTGAAGGGATAAGAAACGACTTGCAAGCTGGAGAAACGCTGATCAGCTGCAACCTTAAATCTGGGCAAAGAAGTTTGGAACTGTTTTGATTCAATAAGTGTTAGCACTAAATTTTACATCAATATCTTCAGATTTCTTTTTTGAGGAACTAGGGCGGGGAGTTCCCGCATTGCATTATAGAAGAAGAGAATTGATCCAGTTAATTAGGGAAACCGGATCCAAAAACCATACAAAACGCGGTTAGAAAACCGCCCACTCAACCTCATGGAACATCATCCGTGCCTGAAACAAGGGAACCTAAACCCAAGCTAACAGGCCACACCTCATATCCAACTAAAAGGACCTCACCAAACACACACAAACTCTCACCGCTAGAGATGCACCGGTGTGCGCCCTGCACACATAAGAGATCAAGCATTACTCACAATTAACTCTCGACAAGCCTCCATCACCTGCGGTGTGCGCTGCTTCTTGTACATCTGCAAATAAAATTGCATCTTCTCCTCAATGACTTCATCGATGACCTTCTCCTTGCTCTTGAGTTTTGGGATTTCCCCAAAAGCCTCCGCCCGCCTAAACTCAGCGCGCTTGGCTACTGGAATGCCACAATCTTTGTTCTTCTTGTCCAATCGGGTGCTTCGTCTCTCGGCCAAGGAAGGAGCATCCATCCGAAGTTGCTTGTCCTTGGGCATGTCGGTAATCTCTCGGCAGAGCTCTTCCATCAAAGAAGGCAAGGTCTTCTCCTGTGGCTCAAACGTGTCAAACTGAGCCATCACCTTCGCGATCTTCTCCTCTGGGCTAGGGGCATCAGAACCCCTCAACTCCTCTGATACCAAAGACATCTCCGCTCGAAGATTCTGCATCGGGGGCCCCTGCACCACCGGGGAGACATGCTCCAAGGCAGCAAAAGGCGTGGAGGTGGACTCCAGGGCAAGCGCCGACGCTGACGAGCTCACCCCCCTGGGAGAGTAGCAACCAAAGCGCACGACCCCGCCCTCAACGCAATCAGCATTGCCCCCGGTACACAGAGGTGGTGTTGGCTCCACCCGCATCACATCCGGCGGCAAGGAGAGCCTCTCCAGAGCCCCCTCTGCCCGTGCCAACAGACTCTCTAGAGCCCCCTCGGCCCGCTCCAAACAACTCCCAAGCCGCTCCAGCAAACCCTGCATAGCCTCCGTCATCGCGACCTGGAGTTGAGACGCAACAAAGTCTCGCGCCTCTGCCCGCAACAATGCCAGCTGCTGCTCGACAAGGGATCTCATCAACACTTCTGGGGGAGCAGACGTCGAGCAATCCGCTGGCTGCACACGAGCCGGGGGGTCCCGGTCCCCAAGCTTGGCAGGGGGCGCGGCAATAGAAGCCCAAGAGCGGTCCAAGGGACGGCAAGGACCAGAGGCCGTCTTCTTGGAGGAGCGGGGTGCTAGGCTGGCCTTCTTGTGCTGCGTGTAGTCACGCTCCCGATGGCCGGAGCAGCGGCAGGCAAGGCACCGGATGTCGCTGTCGCAGCCCGCCGCGCGATGCCCGGGTGCCAGGCAGCGGAAGCACATGCCATGAAGCCGTCGCCTGAAAGCCGCAGCGCGGTCCTCACCGGCGCGAGGAGGAGAGGGGGGCGCCAGGCTCTGCAGCGGGCGTCGCTTGTTGCGCACCTGCTGCCAAGCGCGGCCATCGTCTTCCACCTCCAGCGCAGAGGACCCCGGCATTCCCAGCTCCTGCAGCACGAGCTCGGGCGGCGGCCGAGCCGGAGGCGACGGATCGAGGGGGCAGGTGGCACGGCCACCTCCATCTCCGATGGATCCGGCACGGGCAGGCCCTCCTCCAGCAGAGCCTCCGCCCCGTTGAGGTAGGAGCTGAGGTCCCCGACGACCACGGAACGGAGCGAGCATCGCGGCAGATCCTGCGGAAGCAGAACAACGCGGGGGGTGAATCCGGCGGGGACGACGGCTGGCGGGGGCGGCGGGGTCTGGTGCGGACGCAGGGAGATGGTGGCCGACGGTGCCGGAGCGGCCGCCGTCGGTAGTGGCCGGTGGTTAGAGCACGGGAGCTGGGTCTCCTCCACCACCGCGGACCGGCCAACAGAGCTAGGCGACGGGGGCGAGCGTGGGGAAGGGCGGGGGAGGGTTGGAGGGAGGGAGGCTGTCTGGGAGGAGCTGGGCGGGGGCGGCCGGGGTGGCGGCGGCGGCGGCTGCCGCGGAATCGCCATGGGTCGCGGGAGCTAGGTCATGGGTCGGCTCTGACGAAGCTTTTTACGGAACGTATAGATGTAGACCATGAATGTTAGAGAAAACATATGCATCGCACATGTTAATTGTAAAATTAATTCAAATATTTGAAATGTATTTTAACTTCCGTAACTGGAAATCAAACCATGAATGTATCCTTTTTGTGCACCACCTGCTCATCGACCGCACGATCGAGAAGAATTGATCAGTTGTTCGGTCCATGAATTACTTGTGGTCTAAACTCAATTGTCACAACATATACAGGCTCATGCTGCAAGTGCAAACGTACATACAGCAGCGACGGAATGTGATGGCGTAATGGCGAGCCTCATGGCTTAGGTCCTTTTTGCAAGGAAAACATACCAACATGCAACTATTTCTAGTTGCTCCACCTGCTTGACATATATATACAACATTCGTTCTGACCCGCATGGATTAGGACACAATGCACTTGGACATCGTTATGGTGGGTAATAGACGCATGTGGATACGCACATATGGCAGCGCAGGGTTAAGGGTGAGCTGCATGCAGGTTGTTCCATCCAACACCTTCTGAAGCGCATTGATTTGAATGCATCCCGCAGGCTCATCACCCATCCACACCACACGCTCATGTAAACCCAACTATCAACTATATGCAGTTGCTCCAACTGTCTGATTATGTGTTCTAGTAACTCTCAATTTTGCTCCATATACAGAACGTACATTCATTCTTCTCCGCATGCATTTTCACGATGCACGAGAAGTTGAGGCGGGCTTGTGAGGCGTCAGGAGTACAAACATGTCAAGACTCGGATAGGGGGTACCTAACATGCCAATCGCAACTTTTTGCTTGCTTAGGGCACTGACCAACTTGTAAGTGACCTCACCATCGATTTGGTTGATTTCTAGATGACAACCAATATAAGTCCGGTCTAGCGCAGTGGTCATTCTTCTTGTTGGTTCCTAGGACCGGCGTCTCACTTTACTCCCTACAGGTAGTGTACATGTTCAACGTTACTACCCTGGCTTGCACCATAACGGCTGGCACTTCTAGTCTTATACAATAAGTATGTACCTTACATGCTTGACTTCTTATGGAAAAAACATGCTCCCACTTTAGTTTCATATAGCAAACTTCAAGCTGAGACAACACAAATGACACTTGTCGATGATTTTGCGAAAAGTTCAGTCGACACATCTGTTAATTAGTTGATATGTCAAAGACTTTAATTGGATTTTCACATTGTTTTTGTTTTCAAAAAGGAGGTTAAAAACCCCTGATTCTGCATAAAAATGATGAACATAATCATTTTTCTATATTATTCACCAAAGTGTATCAAAATAAATCCATCAATCAACCCAATCAAAGCCACCTACCTAATGACCATTGTCACACAACGCCTACAATTTGTAATAGGGATGACCATGTCTGTCAGGAGCAGAACTAGCCTAATTCATGGGTATGCAGCGAATAACCAATACATTTTCAAACCATTTAAGTATATATCCTCCTGTATACATGTATATAGATGATGGTGTCTTTTTCTACACGTTAGACTGTCAAAAATCGTTAATATGAGTCCTATTGGCGACATCCTGCGTGCACCCTTGCTTAAATGGGCCAAACTGCATTCACGCTTCCCCAGGCCAGTTGGGCCGAGAACACTGCCAGCAGGCTCGCAGCTGAATCTAGACATGTCTAGATACATACTCTTTTTGACAAATGGAAGTCATCTAATTTGGAACGTAGGGAGTAGCAGATTAGCAACGCCAGCGGTGCAGCACTGAGTGAGTGTTATAAATTTAATGTATATTTTATTTCGCCAATTGATATTGTAGTATAACCTTTAACTAGTATTTTTTTAATTTATAGCTCTCAAAAACACGAATAAGCAGGAAAAGTGTAGTTCTTTATAACCAATGTGAGAGCTAGCTAGAAAGAAAATAAACTGTGCAAATTTTCCTTTTTTGACTTCGCATACCCAATATGGCCCTAACCTCTAACCAACGCACACCCAACCAGAGGCCTCATCACTGCCCAACGGCGATCCGGACAACAAACTTGTACGGCAGGTGTTCTGAATCAGTCACCATTTTTTGCCTAAAATGTTTCCCGTGACAAAAGAGGTGGACACGACTTTATGTACCGCTTGTTGCAACAACACGATCTTGCAATGAGTTCCAGTTAACTAGGCCAGACTTGGAAGTTTTAGAAGGATATATAAATTCAGCAAACAAGCACAAAGTGGCTGCATTCGCTAAACATCTTGACATAACCCCTAATTTACATGTGGAAAAGCGAATACATTTTCTTTAGATTTTGAGCATCAGATGAATATTCGTAGCTACCTCCGCCGTTCCAAATTATTTGACGTGGATTTGTCTAAATACTGATGTACCTAGTCCTGTTTTACTGCGTAGGTATTATTTAAACAAATTGACATCAAGTAATTCAGAACTGGGGGAATACATATCCAGAGCATGAATACATATACCACATGAAAAAAACTCTACACTGAAAGCATCATGCACGTCTATAACAATAATCTCTGGCACCCACTATAGGTTTATTGTGAACATTTACACTATAAGTTGACAGCAAGCCAGCAACGACATTTATCTCTCTACTTAAGTCACCCAAGGCATGTAGGAGACGATCCCCTAATTTTATGCACCACAACGCTAGCTGCCTCCTCCTTGGTCTCTGCATAGCTGCCTCCTCCCTGCTCCCAACATAGTTCCACTCCTGTATGAGGAAGGTCTGCCAACTGCCAACACTGCGTGCTCTGAGCTTGGGAGGCATGAGGAAGATAGTCATGCAAACACTTGAGTAATCAAGTTAGTTTCTCAGTGACCACAGTGCCCGTTGTGTTGAGCTGGAATTGTCTACCTGCCCCGCCAACGGACCGACTCAATCAACTCGTCTACTTTCCCTTGTTTGTGTGTCATGCCATGGCAAACACGCATTGCATGTCACTGCAGCGTTGGATGCATTGCTACCCCTCATCTCCCTAGATGTTGTCATGGGCCACTCACTGATTTTGTGGATCAGCTGATGACATGGGGATGGGGTTAGGAACTTAGGATGCCACCGAGTCGGTGCGTCGTACTCCCTCCATTCTTAAAAATAAGATGTTTTACACTTTATCCACATTCAGATATATATAAATGTATCTAAACATATTTTAGTGTGTATGTTCTTTATTTTAGTTTGTATCTAGACAAAATGTGAAACACATAAAATATCTTATATTTATGAACACAGGGAGAGAGAGAGTAGCTTCAAGTGCCACATGCAGCTAATGATTGGACTGCCTTCAGTCTTGCAGTAGCCCTGGATATAGATGATACGTCCATAGATTTCAAAATTACCATGTTTGCAGAGTTGGATCCCCTAGGTTTATAATTCTGTTAGATTTATCTATCCAGCCAAAAATGTTGTTAATTTCTTGTTTTTTTTCTCTTATTCCATTCCGTCGCCTGATATAGTGCGACCAGGCGCCAAGACATGAACGGTAGAAACACATGAAGTGACTCCATATGCCAATTGGAGAAGTGAATGGCGATATTCGGTTCTCTACATATACTCTCTCCAATTCTTGTTATAAGGGACATGTGGCACACGAAAATATGGTAACCAAACATTTTGTTTGTCCCAGAGATAGTACACTAGTTTAAAGCCTATCATGAGGAGGCAAGTTCAGATGATCGCAATGTGGCTCTCTCATAATTAGATGCCAGCACACTTCAACTAGGAATAGGAAGTGCCCAATATCTTCCACCTTTAATAAAAAATTGACTCGATGTTATCACACCTGTAACACTATCCATATTAATAATGGAGGAATTATGTACTAGTATAATTTAATTTGCACTATGACCAACGTAAATAAAGACAACACAATTGTTGGGACCAAGAAGGACAATTATACTCTCTTCCATTATTTACTACATGCTCAACTAAGTGGGTGAAAAAATGTACTGGATGAGAGAGAGAAGGGACACAATGGAAGATAAACAACATACGCTAGGAGAAAGAGAGTAAACCACATAAATAACTCATGATAATTAAGAGAAATTAACGATAGAGGCACTAGATTTCTAAACGGTTTGAAAAATATAGAGGATATTAACAAACTTGAACAAATGGAGTAGTTGGAAGATGCATACAAAGGAAGCTTGCATTCACAGAGACAAAAAAAAACTTCGTCGGTGCATTGCATGCTTATTTTCAATTGGCGTCCCTTTAATTATTTTCCTCAATGGGACTCCCAATAGAATGATCAGATTAATTAAATTATTGGTTTTAAATTGTTATGAATATCTATGTGTGGCATGGTTGTTAACATATCATTTTCAGATATGTAATAATGAATAGGCTATTAGAAACATGGCAACTCCTACTGTCCTACATATTTGTGAACTGATGAAATCCTAATATTTTTTTTTGTTTCTTTCGAGTCCGTCCATGGGATCCTTGTGTCGCCGTGTCTCTGTAATCATGTGTATTTGCCAGTGCCGACACTATCTCCTCCATTTTTAATCAAACTTGTTATTATGTGTATCCATATAAAAAAAAATGTTGACAAAAACAATTAATCAACTGTTGTTGTTAGGGTCTTAGGGAGGGACACTGCTTGATATAAGTGTTGATGCCGCATGTGGATCTGAACTTATGGCAGCGAGGGGTTGAAGGGTGAAACGCAGGTTGTTCCATGCAAAACCGATGGCATATATTTCTTTTGTAAGTGAGACATATATAGAAACAAGCAGCCTAGACTAGAATGCATCCAACCCCCACAAACACGTTCTAAAGATTAATTGCTTACAGTGGCAGCCCCAATAAGTTGAGGGACATAGCTTGAGGAGGCATACACACCCTGCGTCCAATGTTGCTCCTTATTCAGTTGCTCCAACTTCCTGACTGTGTTCTACCTCTCAATGTTTCTCCTTATTCCGGAAACATTCATTCTTCTCCGGATGGCAGTTGGGCACGATGAACGAGAAGTTGAGGCGGGCTTGTGAGGCGTGAGGAGTACAAAGATGTCAAGACTCGGACATTGGGTGCCTAAACAGCAAGTCGAAATTCCTTGCTAGCGTAGATCAATGATCAACTAGTGAGTAAGCTCATCGACGATGCAATACATTTCTAGATGGACCACCAAAATATGTCCGGTCTAGAGCAGTGGCCATTTACGATATTGGTTCCCAGGATCGGCATAGACTTGTCTCCTCACTTGACGCCATCTCTAGGTTTTGTACACTTTACACATGTTATGTTGGCAAGTATTCAGCGTTACCAACCTGGCTTGCAAGGTGGTTTCATTTTCATATATCATCAAGTTGAGACATCACCGCTAGCACTTTTAATCTCATAGTAAACATGCACGTGCACGCACGTCTCTAAAATATAAATCTCATTTATAGTTTGTGTTTTCTTTATCACAGCAATATATATTTCACGACTCAACCTTACAGCAATGTGCGAATAATATATAATTCACACATCTTGCATCACTTAAAACCCAGAAAGCACAAAATAATATAAATACTACTTGTATAATATTCTCCATCTATAATTGTTTGTATCCTCTACATCCTTCATGCATAATTCAGAGGTTCTGAAACAATATTGAAAATAACCCTCTCAAGTGTCAATAACACCAACACCATTAAGAATCAGTTGTTCCTCATGCTGCCGCTCACCCCTTGAAAGAATGATGCTACTTCTCTGTTTCTCTCTGGTGAGTTGCCTTCTATGTCTATTACTTTCATTCCCAGCATCAGGAGAACCATGATTCCCATTGTCCTCCATGTTCTCACAACCACACAGTGCTATTTGCATGACTATTTTGTGGAGTACTTCTTGAAACAGCATAGAGCCATAAAATAGTATGATGAATTGTAGGTTACTAATTATCAAAAAAAAAAAAAAACTGTAGCGTACGAGTAGGTGCTTAATTTATGCACTTGACTCTTTCTACTTTCTTAACTAAAACTCTTTATTTACAATAGCTACCAACAAGGGAGGAAGGAAACTAAACTAACTATTTTAGAAGTACATGTTAGAATGAATTATTCATCTCACTAAAATGATGTACACGAGAGAGGGAACTGAGATAAAATAAAGTAAAAATAAAATTTACCGCGGGGGACTATTCCATGAAATAGTTGTGATTTTCAAAACGAATCTTGCTAGTGGAAGATTTATTTATTGAATTCGCTCCCATTTGTAGAAATAAAGTTTACAAATCTTGGCATGAGCACTGGTTCTAGCAAGATAGCACTCGTTCATGGTTTTATTTCTTCATGTTTCAGATCAAAGCAAGATCTCCCAGCAAATTAACATCAAAGCCAACATCTCAACTTCCACCATGATGAATCATGTGATCTCTCTTTTTAATTAGTTGCTGCCAAACAAGAACATGAAGTATAACGAAAGCATGGTAGTTACCTTGCCGAGGGACTGCATGCAGGTAGCTCTCAGGGGCCCTTCAGACACATCCACAAGAAGACCTTTCCTAAATGAAAGGGCAATCAACCAGGAATAATAACTCAAGAAAAACAGAGGAAGATGACAACATTAGAACAAGTAGACCACTATTCTCAGGAAAAATCCTATAAAGAATATGCTACGCAACATACTCCAGTTATCGTCCGCCTTAAGGAATACCTCGACCGAAACTCATTTGTTTCTCTGAAAATTTTCAGAAAAAGTGTAACCGATAACTTCTTTATGATTCTGTAGCATAGAAACAGTGAGGCCTAACGGAGCTTGGTTATACGTACATGGTAGAAATACAAACCTTCGGATGCTTTGACTCTCGCCTGCCACGTGAAGCGGCTGCGAGCCCAGTCAATGGTATGCAGCTTGAGGGCGAGGATCGCGTTCTACTCGCTAGCGCACCTGCATCATAAAGTAGGAGGGTCAACCGGGAGGCAACCGGCGGCGTGGGCTCGTAGGCTGCCCGGAGTAACCTGTGGCAGGGACTGGGTTTGAACCAGAGGATCCTAGTTCCGCCAGAAACAAACCTAGTTCTCGCAAAAAACCGCTGGCTGTTAAAAATGAAGCATAGAAGAAGGAGTATATACACATATACAATTACCTTATTACCATAATCAACATGAGACAAATCCGGTGTAAGATGATGCATAAACCTATGGAACTTTAAACTGCCATATGAAATTGTCGATAAATACAGATCTTACACTTTATTTGCCTTGACCCATTTAGGTCTGTATTTTTCGAGATCAATAGATCATCCACACACTTAATTATGTAAATATATTTTGATCATTAGTAACACATTTGTACGGCATACATGGCATCGAGACACTATGTTTTTTAGTTAAACTAAGCGAGGAATATAACAGATTTGAGGGGCACAAATATTTTACCTCTGGTTAGCTAGAACTTGGTAAATCATACCGTCCAGCCAGCCATTTACCAAACGATGGTGAAATGGTTAATGCAATCCGATGAACCAATAAGTATTTACCACACTAAGCTTAAAAGGAATCAAATGCATCATGTTCAACTAACTGGCCGACCATATTACATTTCGGATATTACCTGCTGTGGTGTGCATCTGTGAGAGCACGTTAGTGTTGCTCGACACCTAGCTGCTGATGTAACCGCACAAATCAATTGCAAACAGCATATAGCAAAGCATGAGAGAGACATTGAACATTTGAAATATAATTACCTATTGTTAGTCAATTGTATATGGATAGGCATATGGATAGGTATACAGAGCAATGAGGTCGATGGCCATCACGTTGCTCGTGCTGCTATATGGATAGGCATGGCTTGGACCTGGAAGAGGTGGATGCATCTGGTTGGCGTAGATCTGCATATTGAAGCCAATCTTCTTAAGCTTGTTGTGGCACAGCAAAATTGAAGTTCTAAAATACTAATGAAATAGAGCCGTACTTGTGTTGGCTGTAAGGATGTAAATGGCAGCGGCATCCAACGGGCCCGTTTACGCCGCCTGCGAAAAAAACTTATGTGGCGTATGTGGACTACCGTGAATTTTAACTGGCCGAAGTGGACGAGACCAGCAACGCCAGCGGCCCCGGCGGCGCGGCCTCCTGCCGACATCAGCTTCCTTCCTTCTGGCGGCCGCCTTGTTGAGGCTCTGGGAACCCGCTCGCGACCTTGGCGTCTCCGGCGGCGTCCTCACGCCCATTCGTGCGACCTCGCGCTCGTACTCGCAGACGACGACGTAGCCGATCGGCACTCGGGCGTGTTGGGGCGCTTAGCCCAGGGCGGCATGGACAGGGCCAAGGTGGTGAAGAGGTTGTGCGTCGGGCGGTACGAGCGGTCCGTGCATGTGCATCAGGCTGCGAGGCGTGGCCGTGCGCGCCCGCATGCCGGGCGTGGGCACGAAGGACAAGTTCAACTTGTGTTGAGGAGACCGTGCCTGACGTTGAGTGGCTCCATGCTAGTGCTGGGCTGCTGGCTGCTCTCGGCCGTTGCGTGCAGGCTGCTCGTAGGATGCGGCACCATGGACGGCTTGCCGAGGACGCGATCAAGGTTGACGATATGAGCTCTGATGGTCTTGGTAGTGGCTGGGTATAACTAAGGGCTCGAGGCCGCCATCGCGCAGAACGCCTGCGAGTGCGAGCTCGGGTTGAGCGGAGACTGCTCGCGCCGCGCCGCGAGCCGGGGATGTGTGGCCCTGTGCGACGTGCACCGGCGGCGCTGTGGCGATCCCGGGAACAGCCGCGGCAATGAACATCTGCTTGTATGTTTGTCGATAGGTTAGCTAGCAATTCACCTACCAAAAGAGATTCGCAAGTCTGATCTGATCCGGAGGAGCTAAGCTATAGGAAGCGTCCAACGCGAGAGACTGCACGAACATAATTAACGGCATCGAACTACTAATGGTAGAATTAATTGTGTTGATACATTTCAGTTTGTGTCGCTCTGATCCGTAGAGGAGGCATATCGTCGCATCAGACGAGAAATGTGCACAGAGTAGTTCGCCTCGGCGACTTTCGTGGCGCCACGAAAACCGCCAAACGATATAAATGGCGGCCACAAAATCCGTTAATCTAATTCATGGAAGAAGCGGCGTGTATGAAATTGTCCAGTGAACACGCCACTTACATCCTGAGTTGGCTGCCATAGCATGCGCTTTGTAAAGATCTGGAATTGATGTGCAGTTCTCCATAGCTAGCTCGCACCAACCACGTGACAGCAGGGGCACCTGGGCTGCTGCCGAGAGGAGGGGCAGCGGGAGACCAGTGCAACAACGGAGGTTTGTAAGCTACTGGCTACAATCAACAGGATCAATCACACAGTTCAGGGATCTGGAACTTGGATCATATGATTTGGAGCTCTTCCTCCCAACCTCCCCCGAGCTCGTTCGTACACGGCACCTGCCGTCCAGCATACGGCACAGCCGTCCGGTTCCTAGCCAATCCAATTACAAGGGTTCCCCATGTCTTAAGTAGCTAACTAGATAACTGGGCTATTACACGGCCTTGTTACGGCCCAGCACGTGGCCTGCAAGCCACCCCGGAAGCTTCTTATCTCTGACGGGCCTTCCGTGCTTCTCCTCTACCTTGTCGTTGCTGGCTTCATCGTCAGGGTCATGGTGGTCGCTGACAAGGTTCCACAAGGCACGGGACCTGGGCCTCGGGCCACCGATCGGTCGAGAGGGCAGTGGGGTCGTGCCTAGCCAGAGGAGGAGGAGGATGGCACGTCGGCTCCAGCCTCGCCGTGGAGGAGAACCGAACGCCGGAGGAGCTGGAGCACGGGACGGCGCCGGCGATTAGCAGAGGCGGCGGATTGGGGCGAGGGAGACGATGGGCAGGCGCATCCACGACGCTTCAGATCGACCGCCGGCGCACCCCCAATCTCCTCCGCTCCTAATACTTACCTTGACGCCCCTCAGCCCTGGCACCCCCAATCTCCTCCGCTTTAGATCGACGGTGGCGGGGCTGGAAGACCACGGCATCCAACCTCACCGGAGGAGCAGAGGAGGGCGCTAGGGCGGCGGAGATCCGACTCGCAAAGAATCAGTTGGCAGTTGCCAGAGCAGAGCCGCCGCGCTGCGCGATTTGGGAGGAATGGCCTCGCTTATGCGATGACGGTGATGAAGCCGCGGCGCACGGAAGGTGATCGCCGATTTCTGCCGAGATTTTCGTCGAGATTTTCGGGAAGGCAGAAACGTGGGCGAGGCGGATGAATGATGAATCCGGGCGTGGGATTTGTGGCAGGAAAAGTTCTGCCGGAGGTCGACAGGATTAATCCGGACCGTTGCTTGGGTCTGGATTAGATAAAAACAAAACTGTGTCGTTGGATCTGTTTAAGTGGGAGCGATCGGATGGTCCAGGGTGAGCTGTGTACGATTTGGTTGGGTGGCTGTAGCAAAGTTCAGGTTCTCTCTTTTATTAGTAGTGGAGATATAGCAAATATCTACGGCCGAGTAGTAGGTTGAGGTCGACCTTAGGGTCCTAAGGTCGACCTTAGGGTCCTAAGGTCGATCTTAAATCAACTTTCGTCCCCCAGTAGGTGACACCTTTGTGTGGAACCTCTCTGTCATGTAAGTGCATACTGAATATGATGTATGTAATCTTGTTGGTAAAAAGATCTCCATCTCCATATCGATAACCAACAAGCTATCATACAACTACTACAATGAATTAGATCTAAATTGTTACAATAAGTGATAGAATAAATGTGAGTGCTCCCTTATTCATCTTGGAGCTTATGTAAGGTTTCTTGGTTAATAATTTTGCTCGATCTCCTCATTTATTCTTTTTCGCATTATCATTTTTTTCTGAAAATGGGGGCATCTCCCGCCTCTGCATCAAAAGGATGCACACAACATTTTATTGCATAGTTTTAAAGTTTATCATCCATCTCACAATTCATGAATCACATAAAGTGGATACAAAAAACAGCCATAAAAAATACTAGCTATAAGCATTTAGTCTTATAGTGTGAAACCATTCACCCGACTTAAGATAGGCCGAACGACCGCCATCATACGAGCATATCCTGTATGCATAGGACCTTGATGATCCATAGAGGAGAAGAGACCACATGTGTATCCAACACACCACTCTGTTGATAGCCTGTAAACAGTGAGGAACATCTGTTTTGTGAAACACGATATCATTTAGGCATTTCCAAATTACCCAAAGAAAAACTGATATGCCTATTTGTATACATGCTCTAGTTTTTTTGTCACTACCATTGAGCCATCTACCAAATATATTCGAAGTACTTGTAGGGGCAGGAATACCAAATATAAAATGAATTAGCCTCAAAATAAATGCTCAATAGACTACCCCGCATCACAAAAAAACACAATTTGTACACTCGTCCAAGGTCTTTTAGCCAAATTATCCTTTGTTAACAAAACCTTGTCATGATGAAATACCTTAGGTGTAAATTTTGTCAACGCCTACGTTTCAATTGTTCGAGATGCCCTAATTCCAAAAAGAAATAATCTGGTCATAAATGGCGCCAAAGAGCTACTACTAGTTGGAAAATGCACAACCATTGAAAGAAGGAAGTGTGCATTGACGCAGAGGCAAGAAGATATGGCCGGTGCATCTTCAATGGGACGTACAATGGCGTGTTAATATACACAAGTCATGGTTATACTAAAATTGCAGTGGTTGCTTATTCAGGGGATAGCTGCTAACGATCATTTTAAACGTGTAATTGCCAATAGACTATTCCAGACTATGGTTACTAATAAATAATTGTAAATTGACAACTCGTGAATATTTTGTTTCGCTTTTCGTTGAGTTCGTCTACAATATCCATATGTCGGTGTACTTATTTATGATTACATTACAACAAGTCGAAACTATCCGCTCAATTTTCAATTAAATTTACAACAAGTCGAAACTGTCTGGTCTGGATATAGATCTCGCAGATCCATTTTCCTGTCACCTTCCATTCCCACTGGTTCGCTACTAAACGAGAAATTAAGGTATCAAACGACAAGGGATGTGAAGCTAGCCAAACAAAGCAAGTGCAGGTTGAGATCAGTAGGAATTACTTGCATCAATTTGCGAACTCTTGGGAGTACATGCTGTCAGTGTCCGGTGTGTATCTCCAACAGTATATATATGGAGAGAGCAGAGCGAAGCCTCAGACGAGCTTTGATTTTTTATGCACATTAACTCCCTATCTACTTATTTTAAATGGATTGTCTACGCTCGGTCACACATCCCCATATTGTTCCGAGTGAAGCACGCTTAATATCAGAATTCTCAATTCTGTCCAGACGAGCTTCCGGAAATGAAGTCGCTACTTGTTTATACGAGTATCCTATCAATTCTATTAAGACTTAGGCCAGGACGTCAGAGAAGGCGTTCCACTTCATTTTCTGTTTCAAATATTATAGGCGGACGAAGTATATACATTTACAAGAGGGGGCGGTGATCATCAGGTGAGTTGTTCCTAGTTAACAAGCTTGAATTCTTGGTCAACTAAACCTGCTCCCGCTGGAGCTGCTGTTCCTCCTTGCTGAGCTTGATCAGGCCTTCTGCTGCTGCCACTGATGGAAGTCGCTGACCAAGACCAAAACAGCAGGGAAATAAGCGGCAAAAAATTATCATCAAATGAGCTGTTCCTAGAAAGAAGTAGCTATGTATGGCTAAAAATGATCAGACCGGCTCCTTCAGCTTGGCCTGCTGTTTCTTCTCCTCCTCAACCTTGATCTGACAATCGGTAGGCAAAAACCGGTTGAACTGACGGATGAAGTGGGTTGTCCCTCTAATAAGACCTCCATGGTTCTGGCCACATCACGAGCTCTGCAAATTAGCAGGATACAACTTTAACCCGTCACGACTCAAAACAGAAAGAATACATAGATTATTGTAAATGCTACTGCTTGTGCATCATTGACCTCCAGTTCCCGAAATTGCGCAGGATCCGGACAAACTCCTTGTGCTTGTCAGGTTGGTCTACCAAGCTGTCATTCACGGCCTTGACATACTGTTCCCAGTTGCCGGTAGTTTTCATATAACGCCGGCCGTTGCTGATCTGCAGCTTCTTTGAGCGCAACAGTGGTGGAGCCTTCCAGCACCACCATGTCATGACGTCTCTTCACAAACAAGTGAATCAAATGGGGAACACCGTCAGAACCCAAAGACGTTTGATTTTATTGTTGACAGCTTTTATTTGTAAGAATGCAACAAGTTGACAACTGCTTGCAGGAGATAATCAGAACCAAAAACCCAGAAATAACAGTTGTCCTAAAGTGTGTAATGTCTTTATATTCCCAATATCGAGAAACTATTTTGTGCCGCATGTTTGCTTACTTTCTGTAACATGGTACATATTTGTCAGACTTGAAGCTCGAGACTCAGACGAACACAGTGAGAGGCTAGAGGAATTTTGTGCTGCGTGCAACTTACAGCTTTTCGTGGTTGTTCTCATTATTTATGGTCTCCAACGATCCACCTAAAACGGAACTAAGACACGATCAACACTAGTGGAGCTTACAGGTCGTGCCATCCCACGACGCTCACATCTAGACGTGATCCTACTGCCGCAAAGCTCGCGGTCTCCATGCCATCCCATGGCGCGCGCCGTGCGGCCTAACAACTAACTGAAACTAACAGCTAGAATCTAGGCGATGCCGTGAACAAGTCTCACGATCATGCCGTTATTTCATGTAACTGAAAACTGAACCTGTTCGACAGTTGCTACAGTAAAACTGTCGATACTGAAACTGAACTCTGTCAGGGTTATGAACAACAAATCTCCCCCTAAGCCTGACAGCCAGATGATACCTCCATGACACCGAGCTTCAGTCTCATCTCCAAGAACTTGACCCTTCCCAGCGCCTTGGTCAGAATGTCGGCGAGCTGGTTGGCGGTGCTGACGTGATCGACATCCACCTTGCCTTCCTCAATACACTCACCGATGAAATGAAAACGAGTATCAATGTGCTTACTCCACTCGTGATGTACTGGTTTCTTGCTCAGCTCAATCGCTGACTTGTTATCCACGTGCAGCTTCACAGTCGCAGGTGGCTCTCCGATCAGCTCGCCGAGGAGTCGACTGAGCCACACACCCTGACAGGCTGCTGTCGCCGCCGCGATGTACTCCGCCTCGCAAGACGAGAGCGCCACAACCTTCTGCTTCTGAGACGTCCACGTAATGATGTTGGAGTCGAGGAAGAACACGACTCCCGTAGTACTCTTGCGATCATCGACGTCCCCGGCGAGATCACTGTCACTGAAACCTGACAGAACAGGCACTGACAGCGACCCCTTCTTGTAGAAGCATCCGTAGCCCATTGTGCCGCTGATCTAGCGCAGGATCTGCTTCACCGCAGCCCAGTGCGGTGCCGTCGGAGCCTCCATGTACCTGCTCACAATCCCAACAGCATATGTGATATCTGGCCTGGTGTTGCACAGGTACCTCAAGCTCCCGATCACACTCCGATAGCGTGAGGCGTCCATGACGCCACCCACACCAGCCTTGGTCAGCTTCAAGCGATTTTCCATCGGAGTGTGACAGGCATTGCAGCCAGCCAAGTTTGCGACTTCCAGGATCTTGGCGGCGTAGGCGCTCTGACAGAGCGTGATCGTGCCGGCCTCCTGCTTGACCTCGATCCCGAGATAGTAGCTCAGGAGACCGAGATCGCTCATGTCGAACAGCCTGTGCATCTGCTCCTTGAACGCGGCAATGTCGTCGTTGTCGGTGCCGGTGATGATTAGATCATCGACGTAGACGCCGACCAGCGGTGTAGACTTGTCGCTGTTCCTCTTGTACACAGCATGCTCCAGTGGGCTCCGTTCAAAGCCGAGCGACACAAGTGACGCGTCTAGCTTCGCGTTCCAGGCTCGCGGAGCCTGCTTGAGCCCGTACAACGCCTTGCGCAGGCGCAGTACCTTGCCGACGTTGTCATGGTCGATGAAGCCGGGCGGTTGGTGCACGTAGACCTCCTCTGCGAGATCGCCGTTCAAGAACGCCGATTTGACGTCCATGTGGTGCACCTTCCAGCCGCAGTGCGCCGCGATCGCCAGCAGTAGCCGCACGGTTTCCATGCGCGCCACCGGCGCGAACACCTCGTCATAGTCCACGCCTTGCCGCTGCGCGTACCCTTTTGCGACGAGCCGCGCCTTGTGCTTGATCACGTTCCCGTCTGGATCCCGCTTCACCTTGTAGACCCATTTGAGTCCAATTGCTCTGTGCTTGGGCGGGAGCGTGGCGAACTCCCACGTGTCGTTGTTCAGGATGGACGACAGCTCGGCGTCCATGGCGTTCTTCCAACACAGTTCGTTCAGCGCCTCGTGCACGCTCGACGGCTCCTCGGCCGCCGCCAGGCACACCTCCTCGTCGTGTGCCTCGTCCTCGACCTGCATCACATAGTCAGAGTAGTCCTTGGGCTTGACAATGCCGTCGCGGGCGCGTGTCACCATCTGGTGGCGAGGCGGCACCGACGTCGCAGTGTCTCCCCCATGCGCCGTGCTCGGAGATGGCGGTGTCGTGGTAGTAGATGATGCAGTGTCGAATGAAGGCGTTGCAGCAGGGCTTGGTGATCGTGAAGCTGCGTCGGGGCTGGCGGCAGACGTGCTGGTGTTTTCCTCCGGCATTGCTGCCGAAGTACTGAAAATGCGAGTGATGAACTCGACATGAAACGGCGCCTGTGCCGTCTCACCAGCCTTCTCCCAGTCCCATCGTGCGGCATCATCAAAAAAAGACATCGCGCGAGACGTGTACGCGGTTCTTGATTGGAGCATAGACCCTGTACGCTGCCGATCCGGGCTCATGCCCGAACATCACCATTGGCGTGCTGCGATCTTCTAGCTTCGACGGGTTCGGCTTGGTGTTCTTCACATGAGCAATGCAACCGAACACACGTAAATAGCTGACATCTGGTTTGTATCCGTGCCATACCTCAAACGGCGTCATGCTGCTGACACTCTTCGTCGGAGAGCGATTCAGCAAGTACACCGCCGTGTGCACTGCTTCTCCCCAGAACCGTGCGGGGATCCCTGTCGCCTTCATCAGACTCCGTGCCGTGGCGATGATCGTCTGGTTTCTTCGTTCAACGACACCGTTCTGCTGAGGAGAGTACGGTGCCGTGAGCTGCCGCCCGATGCCCTCGTCTTTGCAGTACGTCGCGAACGTCGCCACGGTGAACTCGCCACCGCGGTCAGTGCGCAGCATCCGCAGCTTGCGCCCCGTCTCAACCTCCACGCCTGCACGGAAACGTGTGATTGCCGTGGCTGCTTGGTCCTTCGTTGCCAGCAGCGTGAGCCACATGAAACGGCTCTTGTCGTCGACGAGTAGCAGGAAGTAGCGCTTGCCGGCTGGCGTCGCCGGCGAGATGGGTCCGCACAGATCGCCGTGTACCAAGTCCAGCAGGCCTTCAGCTCGTTTCTTGGCCTGCTGCGGGAACGACGCGCGGCGCTGCTTCCCGGCCAGGCAGCTGTCGCAGACTTGATCGCCGTGATCGATTAGCGGCAGTCCGCGGACCATGTCGCGACGCGCCAGCTTCCGGAGCGCGTCGAAGTTGAGGTGGCCGTAGCGTGCATGCCACCTCCACGAGACGTCGTCGTGCATCGCCGCGAGGCACACGGGCCTGGCGATGTCCAGCTTCACGACGTACAGGCGGTTGCGCGCCCGAGGCACCTTGGCGAGCAGACGCTGGTGCCGTTCCCACAGACGCAGGAGTCCGTCGCGGATCGCGACGTGACACCCGCTCTCGTCGAGCTGGCCGATGCTCACAATGTTGCTTCACAGCTGCGGGATGTAGTAGACGTCCATCAGGGCGCGGTGTTCGCCGTCAGTGCACGCAAACAGGATCGTGCCGCGCCCCTTTATCCCGACCACCGAGCCGTCTCCGAACTTCACCGTGCCCGTGATGGAGTTGTCCAGTTCGGAGAACGCCGACAGCTTGCCGGTCATGTGGTTGCTCGCGCCTGTGTCGAGGAACCAGGTGTCGTCGTTCTGCTCCTCCTTCGCCAGGTACACGCGATCCTCGACGAGATCAACAAGCACGGCCTTGCCGCTCGCGTTCGGCATCGGCGCGTCCGCTCGCGCCACATGCAGCTGTACGTCAGCAACTGACGCCATCAGGCATGACGGCGCGTCGTCGTCGCTGAGCGCGCAGGCCCGAGCGAGATGGAGGGCTGGCTTGTCGTCCTCAGCTTGCGCCACCAGTGCCCGCCCTTGCTGCTGCTGCTGCGGCTTGCGTTCGCGCCTTGGTTCCGGGCAATTCCTCGAGATATGCCCGGCGAACTTGTTGCAGTTGTAGCACTTGATCTGCGACATGTCGCCGTTGCCCGAGCCGCGACGGTCGTTGCCGCGGTTCTTGTCGTTGGGCTTGCCCTTGCCGCTGCTACCGGAGCCTGCACCTTGCTCCTTCTTCTTCTTCCCGCGTGCGAGCCATTCCTCCTCGGTGAGCAGCAACTGGCTCCCCGAGGCCTCCGCGTTCCCGATCGAGCACCTCTCCGTGGCTGAGCGCAGGCGACCGATCAACTCCTCAACACTCATGCCGTTGAGGTCAAGGAGTGTCTCGATCGAGCACGCGATCTGCGAGTACTGATTTGGAACTTCACGCAGGAATTTTTGAATTACTTTTACCTCTTCCACCGTGTCACCGAGAGATCGGAGGTTGTTGGCGAGGTTGGTGATGCGCATGCCGAACGCATCGAGTGTCTCGCCGTCCTTGAACGCGATCACCTCGAACTCCTTGCGCAGCCGCTGTGCCGTGGCTTCCCGGGCGCGACTCACGCCCATGCGCATCAGCTTGATCGCCTCCCACGCCTCTGCAGCGCTCTCCTTGACCGCGAGGACCGGCACCATCTCTGGTGGTACCGCACGGAGCAGCGCAGAGAGCGCCGCCATGTCCTCACGATCGCCCGTCGTGCCCATGCCGGACACAGCCTCCCACAATCCTTGTGCACGCAGGTTGATTTTCATCACCAGCGCCCACTCGATGTAGTTCGTGGGGGTGAGGGAGGGATAGACGATGCTGCTGCCAAAGTTCGTGCGCTCCTGCACGACTCGCTCGTGGATGACGACCTCGTTCCCGCCGCGCCTTGCAACGCTGCGTCCTCGACTCCGTGCCCGCATCCGCACAGGCGATCTCGACGTTGTCCCCTTGGCTCCTTCAGCGCCACCTCCCGCCGCGTTGGGAGGCGTCGCCGGCGTTCGTTCGCCATCGTTGGACATCGTTGCCCGAGAACGGATAAACCGCTCTGATACCACTTGTCAGACTTGAAGCTCGAGACTCAGACGAACACAGTGAGAGGCTAGAGGAATTTTGTGCTGCGTGCAACTTACAGCTTTTCGTGGTTGTTCTCATTATTTATGGTCTCCAACGATCCACCTAAAACGGAACTAAGACACGATCAACACTAGTGGAGCTTACAGGTCGTGCCATCCCACGACACTCACATCTAGACGTGATCCTACTGCCGCAAAGCTTGCGGTCTCCATGCCATCCCATGGCGCGCGCCGTGCGGCCTAACAACTAACTGAAACTAACAGCTAGAATCTAGGCGATGCCGTGAACAAGTCTCACGATCATGCCGTTATTTCATGTAACTGAAAACTGAACCTGTTCGACAGTTGCTACAGTAAAACTGTCGATACTGACGCTGAACTCTGTCAGGGTTATGAACAACAATATTTAACTTCTCCATTGATGAGTATCAAGACACTTTTACTAATTACTTTCTGCAACAAAGATCAGACTATCTGTTCACAGTGTTGTCTTCTCTGTACCATCTCTAATTGAAGTACTTTTTGGAATTGACTTTTTCGGCGGGTAGGCATTCACCTAAGCTTGCTATTTTTTTTCACATTTGTTCCTGCTCATGGGCAAAGTGAGACTGTTTTTCCCGTCATCTTTGTGAATTTCAGTTTAATACAGGTTTGAATGAAAGATATAAAGTACATTTCTTAGGTAGTGCTACTTTCTTGTCGAAACTTAAGTTTCCATGTATTACTGTTATAATATAATTCACACCCATTCATACTGTAGCGGAACAAATGATTTTGTTACACATACATGAATGATCCATCTGTGTCATTCAGAGTCCGTGCATTTGGTATAAGGTTTATAGCGCTAGAGAAGCATGGCAATCTTTTGGCCACGTTGATAACTCATGTCATCAACTTTGTATAGAAAAACTTTTTGGAGGGTGGAATATTTCCATGAGCTTAAGTTGTTTATGACTTTATGTTGCATGTATTAAAGGAGTGTGTGGTGTTCACTTAAAACATGCAGTAGCTATCTAAATTCTTGTAGTCGACTATGGTGAAAATAAGGTGCTACAATTGAAAATAAACTTTCAGTAATAGTTTAGTGTCTACCCATTGCGTGACCATGGCCTGTAGCGCCTTCCTGGGTTCCCCAGAGGCTTTTGAACTTGATTGTGTGCTGTTTCCTCTTCACTTCCACTCTGCTCGTCATTATCATCAGCACTATCAGCACTATCACCATCATCGCCACTTCCACTTTGCTCATTACCATTCTCATCACTTCCACTTTGCTCATAACCATCACCATCCACATCACATCCACTCCGCTTGTCACCATCCTCGTCACTTTCAATCTGCTCAGCATCATCCTCATCGCTTCCACTCTTCTAATCATCCTAATGAGCATATATATATTGGTTAGATAAAGCTGACGAAAAACAAATCCTCTAAGAGACCTGCAAAATGGTGAACATTAACCAAAAGGAAGAGAATGCTGAGAATCAAGACAAGCACAAGTTCCTGTGAGGCTGTGAGAAAATCCTGAAAATCAAAACTCAGCTGGGGGTAGCATCACAAGTTTCAACATTAATCCACCCGCTTGAAGATGGGCAGCCACTCGCTGCTCCCAGCGCCAGCTGCGCATTCGCCGCCACCGCCGTCGGCCATGGGTTTGAAGTTTGAACGGAGTGTGGACTGGAGACGACTGACGGCCGCAGCTGTCATGAATCTGAAGAACATGGGCTTTAGGGTATAATTAAATTAAAAGTATAGTACAAGCCACGGAAAACACGATTTCCATGGCGCAAACTGAAACCAAACAAATATTCTTCGATTTGCGTTTTTAGTTTGTGGGGGACTGCTCGGCGACGTGGACAGTAAAACAAAACGGCCTTTAAAGTTCGACATATTACATCATGCGATAGAGTCATAGAGGTGTTCGATCATATCCATGTAAGGTATGCACTGAATCGGCTACAACTAGCTTTGATCATACCCCACCGGCCTTATAGTGATTGACAGGAGCAGGTCACCGGATGTGTAACGTGAGACATGAGTTTGGAAGAATTTGTCCTCAACCCTAATCCAGTAACGCTTCCCCGACTGGTCCGTGCCATGGATCACATCGAGAGACACTTCCGACCATGCACGAACCAAGAAAATGTCCTCGGTCTCGGTGTAGTTCACGGCCCTCCTCTTCCTTGCTTTCGTCTCATCATACACGTCTTGCTCGACCTCTTCCAATGCCTCTTCTTCATCCTCCTCCTCGCCATCATCCAAATCGTAGGCTGTCAGTGGTGGTTCGGTGATGCACACCTCACCCTCGTTCAACGACGACTTTGTTAGCCTGCTTCCCGACTTCTTCCATCGTGCAGCAGGGATTTTCTTCTATCCGACGACTGCCGGGCGCAGGAAGCCATGGCCGGAGCACCAGTGTCAGCCGGCGAAATGGCTAGCGCACCTGTGCACTTCCTCTTGGCATGAGCGGAGGCGGCGGCTGGCGACCCCGCATGGACTGCCGGAGCGACGGAGGCCATCTGTTGCAGCCGCGGGACCTCAGCGGCGACCGCCGGGGAGCTCAGAGTCTACCATGGCCTCGATTTAATTTCGTTCGGCGGCGATGGTGGGGAGCGGCTGGGGTTACCGATCGACGGCGGCGGCGACGCGGAAGCGGGAAAGGGAGAGGAGGAAAGTTCCGTCCTGCCAAAATGGAAGAGGAATGAGGAAAGTTCCGCAACGCTTGTTTATTTCATTCCGTTGCCAACTTGATTCTGGCCAAGGATTTGGATTTCGGTTTTGCAAATTTTCCGGTCCTGACCGGAATGGCCGGATTTCGGAAATTTCGTCAATTTCGGTGAAATTCCGGACGAAAAGAAAGAACCAAAATTTGAAACTTAGAACCAAAAATAACTTGAATTTGATTTTTTTAAGCAAGTTTCATTTAAACTTATATTTTATGAATATATATTACCAAAATTGTCCAAATTTCGAAAGATTTCGTCTGGGAAATACTTTTACCGGTCCTGACCGGAATTACCGGATTTCGGTGGAATTTCGTTTCTCTCGGCCGAAATCCAAAACCCTGATTCTGGCATGCCTCGCCGCATATGCGGACTGCGCTGTTTTGCATTTCTGATGTGCAAACCATGTACGATGTGGATTGTCCATAGAATTGTTACTAGTGAAACGTTATGTACTCATGCCCATGCCCCGTAAATATAGGTTATGATCACTTACTTAATCTGGTTAATTGATATCATCTCTGCCATCTAATACATGCATGGAATCATCTAGTCGCGTAAATTCTAACATAAGTATAGCATCCAACCGGTGGGAGTCTCGACAAGTCAAGAAATTACCTCCAAAGACATCAAATGACGCATATATATTTTTTAATAGAAAATGACGCATATATATTTACTACAGGCACAATGCATCATGGACAATCATATCCGAATCTTCTTGTTGTGATTTGTGCTCTGAAAAAAAGATTGCCTGAACCTCATAATTCATCTAAAATAAACTAGCAAAGTTATCAACTTATATGTGGTACTAGTGTTTGCTCGCTTGATGGCACAACACCGCGGGCCTCACTCAGACCACAAACACGTTCCTTTGATTGTTCCATGGCTAGTTTCGTTGCCAGAGGTACATAGGATTGGGAGATAGCAGAAAACTATACATGCCAGGGTCACCAAGCATCAGCGCTGCAAGTCTTGGTATTGGAGCTTGCAGTCCCATGCCTCGCGCTATAAGCTTACATCACAGTTCTGAGTTGATGTTTTTACCTCGAACTCGAACTAGTGGCCGCGCTAATAGCTATACCGAATTTGTTGTCCAGTTTTACTGCGTAGTATTTGCTAAAGAACTAGATGACACCCCGCGCGTTCCGACGGCGGGATATCTGATGCACACATTAGATTTCAGAGAAAACACACTAAAACTCGAAAATACAAAATAGGTGGTGCAATGGACTTATGGAATACTTCAAAGTGATGCACCAATATACATTGCACGGCAATATGTATACATGGTAAGACAATTGTTGAAGTCAAAGATAACTCATCGAAGTATTCCTCAATCTAAAACATACATGGTAAATGCGAACAACTTCACTAACGGCTAAAATGAAGAAGAAGACAAGGTGCAAAGTAGAACATAAAAGTAACTTGCGTCCCGCGGTACATATTTCGAATCGGCATTCATCATGGAAGAGATTATAATATAATGCAAATCCCGAACCAAACAAACAATTAGATAAATGGAAAAAAGATATAGTAGAACCGTGTACCTGAATATAGCTGTGCAAGAACACAGATACGCAGAATGCCTCGGTAGATTGATAGTTGTGCTAGCATGAGGATTAATTGTGAGCCCAGAAAAATGGCACCAATTATTAGAACACCGTGTATAATTATCCGAGAGCACATGCATATTTTATTCGCTCTTATGAGTATATCATAATGGAGGGAAAAATGTACACATATTTAGAGAAACAATTGTGAAATTCCTTTCATCTAATCAACCTAGTGACTAAAGTCAATTTAAAAGTTCATATGTTCAGAGTCATTTTGGAATTTGCACCGTTGTTACTTATGACCCGGTCCCTTTTTGTTACACCAGGTAGGATGAACGGACGGAGAGGACCCCAAAAAAACTCCCAACTAACATATGTCTATCCAGGCCATATATTGCAGTACGTAACACGATGGCGAATATCTACTTGAGTCTGTATGATTAAATACACCGATGGAACTAATTAACCTAGCTCAAGATGATCTATTCAGTGTGCCTGCAGTATCTTGTTGAGTCTGTGTAGCAGCAGATAGCAGCATGTGTTCTCCTTTGATCCGAGACGAAGACTACTGGCAGTGTAATCGGCGTCGTTTTGGATATGTTGAATCCTTCACCGTGTTTGGAACGCCGAGTCGTTCATGCATAAATTACCATGCTCAGGTGCTTTTAACAACCACAAGGTGAACTAATAAACAAAAAACTGATACAACGATTCCCTACGGATGAGAGCTAGTAGTAAGGATCTAGTCAATGGAACCTACTAGCTTTGTGCATGCACGTTCCGGCAGGTATGCACCAAGATAATAATCTAACTTAAATTTGACCACGGGTCACATTGATCAGCTCGCTTCATTGTGAAAGCTCGCAAGTGCAAGTCCATTGCTTTTAGGAACCTAGATAGCAACTACCAGCACGGGTTAGATATTAATCGTGTGCATCGATTTTCCTGTCACCTTCCAATCCCACGCACGCGTTACTTAACAGA
This sequence comes from Poa annua, assembly GCA_026929855.1. Classification (NCBI taxonomy): domain Eukaryota; kingdom Viridiplantae; phylum Streptophyta; class Magnoliopsida; order Poales; family Poaceae; genus Poa; species Poa annua. The sequence goes on from CM049436.1 coordinate 3,727,642, forward strand.
AAGCTAACGACTGTGAGTCCTGTGCGGCTCATGCATGCATAGAAGCTATCAAGCTAGCCAAGCAAAGCAAGTGCAGATTGAGATCAATATGAATTACTCTCACATCAATTTGTAAACTATTCGGGTCTACATGTTGTGATGCGGTGTTGGTCACTAACTGAATGTGTGCATCGTCTGTGGTAGTATATATCCACGGACGACAGAGCATAGCGAAGCCCCTCGCAGGATATCGCACAACGGCACAAACATTGACATTTGATGCACCTAAAGTTCGTACCTACGTTTGGTAGGATCGTTGGCATATGATATGTATGAAGAGATTATAATAGTAGCACTGATTTGATGGGACGTAGAGCACTTGCGTTGTCCTTTTACTTCATCATTTTTTTGCGTATTAATCATATTATTTTTATAAATTGGAAGGTCTTAAGGATGTTAATTTGGTTAAAATAAGAAAATATATAGCTTCGTTATCATAAAAAAATCAGTAGTTTTAGGATAATAAAGGATTTCCGATGAGTTGCTCGTTTCGTATAGAGTTTGTTTGTAATCGCTGAAGATAGCTCTTGTGTCTCTACTATGTGTTTCATTAATATAATATAAAGTATCGTGGTATTGATTATCAATAGAATTTACGCATGCCATATATTTTTCGTTTTCAAGTCTATATTTGTCACATCTTTTGTTTTCGACATCTTAGTTCAGTTGTCTGAGGAGTCTGGGCTAGAAGTTCAATATCCTTCATGCTATGGCCATAGATTCTGCAGTAAATATTTTGAAAGACACGCGATTTGCTCAACGGAATTGTGGGATTTTAAACTATTGAAGGGAGCACATACACGACTTGCAAACCTACAGAAACATTGAACATCCGCAACCTTAAATCCTGGGAAATAAGTTTGAAATTCCAACTTAAGAAAAATATTGCATTGCATCACACTATGTTAAATGTTAAGTTAGTTCTAATATTTCAAATTCCCTTTCACTTTCGTAATTGGAAATGAAATCGCATGAACAAATTATTTGGTTGTGCCGCGTCGACTCATCGATCGCACGCGCACAATCAATCAATTGTTACTAGGGCGCGGCATTGCTTGATATACGTGTTGATGCCGCGTGTGGATTCGCACATATATATTGCAATGCGGGGTTCAAGGGTGAGCTGCAGGTTGTTCCATCCAACACCGATTTCCTAGATACTTTTTGTAGGTGAGACATACAAACAAGCAACTTTAATTTGAATGCATCCCGCCCACTATCACCTTCTGAAGATTAATTGCTTGCAGTGACAGCCCTTATAATTAAGTTGAGGGACCTTGGAGGCACTCACTCACACCCATCCACACGCTCATGTAAACCAAACTATCAACTATATATATGCAGTTGCTCCAACTGTCTGATTATGTTCTAGTAATAACTCTCAATTTTGCTCCATACACACAGAACATTCATTCTTCTCCGCATGCATTTTCACGATGCACGAGAAGTTGAGGCGGGCTTGTGAGCCGTCAGGAGTACAAACATGTCAAGACTCGGATAGGGGGTACCTAACATGCCAATCCCAACTTGTAAGTGACCTCACCATCGATTCGGTTGATTTCTAGATGGACAACCAATATACGTCCGGTCTAGCGCAGTGGCCATTCTTCTTGTTGGTTCCTAGGACCGGCGTCTAACTTAGGGATGGCAACAGGTCTGCTCCCCGTCGGGGAGTGTCATCTCATCCCCATCCCCATTTAACAATCGGGGAGCATTTTTTCCCATGCCCACCCCCATCGGGTTTAGGGCGAGGATCGGGTTCCCCGTGAACAAGCTAAATTCAAATAATATTGTCATAATCTCACGATTTTTAAACTCTAAAAACCATAAAATAATACAACTTGTGTATTTCATATGTGCTAAAATGACAAAAACATAGCATCCTGTGTTGAATAATATTAAAACAGGCCACACTAAGTTTATTATTGCAACATAATAAATATAAAACTATATTGATTGATATGTATACATGTATATAACGGGGAATAGCGGGGAACGAGGATGGGGAGACTTTTTAATCCCCATCCCCGTTTAACATGACGGGGATCGATGTTCCCCATACCCATCCCCTAATAGATGAATTCCCCACGGGTATACGGGGAACGGGGCCCCATTGCCATCCCTAGTCTCACTTGAGTACTCCCTACAGGTAGTGTACACGTTACACATGTTACGATTGGTACATGTTCAACGTTACTACCCTGGCTTGCACCATAACGACTAGCACTTCTAGTCTTATACAATAAGTATGTAGCTTACATGCTTGGCTTCTTATGGAAAAAACATGCTCCCACTTTAGTATCAAAGTTGAGACACTTATTTTGGGACGGAGTGAGTAATTGATCTGTCGAACACTTTAATTGGATTTTCAAGTTGCTTTTTTCAAAAAGGAGGTTTAAAACCCCAGATTCTGCATAAAAATGATGAAAATAATCATGTTTATATTATTCACCAAATTCTATCAAAATAAATCCATCAATCAACCCAATCAAAGCCACCTACCTAATGACCATTGTCACACAAGGCCTACAATTTGTAATAGGGATGACCATGTCTGTCAGGAGCGGAGCTAGCCTAATTCATGGGTATGCGGCGAATAACCAATATTTTTTCAAACCATTTAAGTACATATCCTCCTGTATACATGTATATAGATGATGGTGTCTTTTTCTACACGTTAGACTGTGAAAAATCGTGAGTCCTATTGGCGACACAGCCTTGCTTACATGGGCTAAACTGCACATTCACGCTTCCACCAGGCCAGTTGGGCCGAGATCACGCAGTGGAAAAAAAAGCAGCTATGAGACGGTGACGTTGTGGCTTGTGGTACTGGAGTACTTTGAAATAGAACTACCAGCAGGCTCGCAGCTGAATCGTAGCAGATTAGCAACCCCAGCGGTGAAGCGCTGAGTGAGTGTTATAAATTTAATGTATATTTTATTTTCCCCAATTGATATTGTAGTATAATCTTTAACTAGTATTTTTTTTATTTATAGCTCTAAAAACACGAGTAAGCAGGAAAAGTGTAGTTCTTTATAACCAATGTGAGAGCTAGAAAGAAAATAAACTGTGCTAATTCTCTTTTTGACTTCGCATACCCAATATGGCCCTAACCTCTAACCAAGGCACACCCAACCACAGGCCTCATCACTGCCCAACGCCGACCCGGACAACAAACTTGTACGGCAGGTACCGTCTGCACATGCTCTAGAATCAGGCACCATTTTTTTTTGCCTAAAATGTTTCTCATGACAAAAGAGGTGGACACGTACCAGTTCGTTGCAACAACACGATCTTGCAATGAGTTCCAGTTAACTAGGCCAGACGTGGAAGTTTTAGAAGGATATACATTCAGCAAACAAGCACAAAGTGGCTGCATATTCGCTAAACATATTGACATAACCCCTGATTTACATGTGGAAAAGCGAATACGATTTCTTTAGATTTTGGGCATCATATGAATATTCGTAGCTACCTCCGCCATTCCAAATTAGTTGATGTGGATTTGTCTAAATACTGATGTACCTAGTCCTGTTTTACTGCGTAGGTAATATTTAAACAAATTGACATCAAGTAATTCACAACTGAGGGAATACATATCCAGAGCATGAATACATATACCACATGAAAATAAACTCTACATAAGAGCATCATGCACGTCTATAACATTAATCTCTGGCACCCACTATAGGTTTATTGTCCTTCAGCGGGACATTTACACTATAAGTTGGCAGCAAGCCAGCAACGACATTCATCTCTACATAAGTCGATCACCCAAAGCCCCAAGGCATGTAGGAGACGATCCACTAATTTTATGCACCACAACGCTAGATGCCTCTTCCTTGCTCTCTGCATAGCTGCCTACTCCCCTGCTCTCAACATAGTTGCATTCCTGTATGAGGTTCCTCATTATGAGGAAGGTCTGCCAATTGCCAACACTGCGTGCTCTGGGTTTGGGAGGTATGAGGAAGATGGTAACGCAAACACTTGAGCAATCAAGTTAGTTCCTTAGTGGCCATGGTGCCCGTTGTGTTGAGCTGGAATTGTCTACCTGACCCGCCAACGGAGGAACTCACCCACCTTGTCTACTTTTCCTCGTTCGTGTGTCTTGCCATGGCAAACTCGCATTGCATGTCACTGCAGCGTTTGGATGCATTGCTTCCCCTCATCTCCCTAGATGCTGTCATGGGCCACTCACTGATTTTGTGGATCAGCTGATGCCATGGGGATGGAGTTAGGAACTTAGGATGCCAACGAGTCGGTTCGTGTGCGTCGTACTCCCTCCATTCTTAAAAATAAGATGTTTTTCACTTTATCCACATTCAGATATATATAAATGTATCTAAACATATTTTAGTGTGTATGTTCTTTATTTTAGTGAATACCTAAACAAAATGTGAAACACATAATATATCTTATCTAAAGAGGTAAACCGGGAGACCCCAAGGAGCTCCCTCCTTCGTTTGGATTTCTGGCCGTCCGATCGAGTCCTTCTGGCGCGATCTGGGCCGTTCCTTTTTTTCCCTACTTCTTGCCTTACTCGCCTTACTCACTGACGCTGGACCCAGAACGCTGCTGGCCCCGCTTTACAGAGGCAGAGGGGGTGTGGTCGTCGGTACGTTTTTCTGGCTACTTTCGAGTCGCTTATTTCTACTTCTTCGTCTGCCGTCGTGGGGTGTGGTTTTTGCCCGTCGCCAGGTCGAGTTGACCGATGTTCTTACCTGATCGGTCGCCGTGTTGTGGCCCTCTTTTCTGGGCTGGTCCACATGCCGGCGGTTCTTTGTGCCTTCGCGTCTGGTTATCGTTTGGGGCCATACTTCGTGTCCCTGGGCCCACGAATAATCCTGGTCCCGCCTCACAGAGACGCATATCTTTGCTGTCTGCTGTCATTCGCGTCGTTCGCTTCGGACCGTTCGGTCGCGCGCGCCGCACGCGGGTCCTGGACGCGTGCCCGTCTCGCATTTGCTGAGCTCGCTGCTCCTCGCCTCAGCCGCTGTCCTGCGGGCCTTTCGTTCGGATGGCCCACGGTTCAGCCGCTGGGGCTGGGTCGAGTTACGTTCGATTCGATTTCTTCTCCAGGGTTAGCATAGGGTTTTCGCATTCTGGTGGACCGCCCGGCTGTACCGTCCTCTTCGCTGTCGATTCCTCCATGGCTGGAAGGTACGCCTTCTACAGTCAAGGTCGGGGGGATGGGCTCGCACGCGTGCTTATCCTGCTTCGCCCCTCTCCTGCCCCATCCGTCCGACCTCATTCGCCCCTTCCTATCTCCTCCGCTTTCTCCGAGGGTGCTTCAGATCCGCCTTCAGATCCGCCGCCGCGTCGCGCCTCACCGGCTGGGCCTGTCGTTATGCAAGCCTTCACCGGCGGTTTCGGTTGAGGTGAGGCCCTGCTTGAGCTGTGGGGGCTCCATTCCTTCCATTTCTTCTACTTTTTGTTGCTATGCATACCTTCAGGTTCGCTTTCGGCTGATGTTCTTGTGTCTGCTTCGTTTTTGGCTTACATGTTTGGGCTGTCGTTTGTTCTTTCCAGGTTCCTCAGTGGGTTGCCGTTTGGTGCGTGGTTTAGCTTCTGCTGTTTCATTCGTCGTCTGTCTTGCTGGTGGGTTCAAAGCTCACGCTCTTGCAGCTTATATTCTTTCGTTCTCCTCTGTTTTTTGCTCACAGCTTTGGACTGATCTTTCTTTTTTTGCAGGGCGTTCCACGGTTCAAGGTTGCTGGCTGGAGATACCTGTCGCTGGTTCGTTTGTCCTCTATTATCTTGCTGGTAAGTTCATGCCTTGGGCTTGGTCTGTTCTTTTTGTTGTTGAGTTCAGTGCCTCGGGACAAATATGTGTCCTACGAATTAGTGATACAGCAAGTTCTGTTGATATGCTCCTAATGTGGTGTGTTCTGTATGTCGATGGTGCCTATCTGTGCTTTAAGTTATGGATGTCTGGTTAATCTAGGTCTTATTGATTTTGTTAGCGATTAGTTCGTCTGGGTGGGCTGCCTTTTACGGTGTTGTGCGTGCGTCGTCCTAACTTGCTTTTCCTATTCTTGTTTCTGTGCTTGCGTTCCGCCCTTGCTGGGGTCCAGGCCAGTCGATTCTGTTTGTCAGTTCTGGATGTTTGTCTGCGGGTTTTATCATGCCTCACAGAATCAGCTTTGCTCTTTTACTTTTCAGGTCTTTTCGTCCATCGGTGGCTTTGGTCTTTCTGTCAGGTATGCTACTTTTTGTTCCCTTTCTTATGCTCTGTGTACATATTTATCTCCTCTTACCTACGTTATTTAGCTTTGTTTACCTATACCTGCTTTCTTTTCTTAACCTGTTGTTAATGTGTTTACGTCTTACGTTTCTTTCTTTTTTTGTGTGCGTTTTTCTTCATTTCCAATGCGTGGTTGCCTCAGGATGTTTGTTGTCCATTCTTCCGCTGTTGATTTGCTGGAGGTTGTTGCTTCCCGGTGCCGTTTGCCGTCCCATTCTTACTTACGTGAGGTGGGCGGCGATGGTTCTCTCCTTGGAGGTGTGGAGCTTGAAGTCAGTGTTTCAGGAGGAGCTACGCCTGCACGCCCTTTCTATTTTTGGGCATGCGCATCTGTTGACTCGCGCTGTCCTTATGAAGATTCTGCTTTCCAGGCCGTGCGGTTTTTACAGGCTCTTTATGGGTTTGTCGTTCAGGACTTTAATTATGAGGCCATGTTGGCTTATAGGGAGACCGCACGGTCGGCTGTATTACTCGCGAGCTCGCTGGCCTGTTTTGTTAGTAACTTGAATTCTACCTCTGCCTCTGGTTTCGACATTGCACCTGTGGTCCAGTGGCAAATACTATGTAATCAGCTCCTGGCGTCTGTTTGTAACATCTGAGATGTTTTGTTGGATAGGATGTCTTCTCTATTTCTCGGCTGTAAACGAAATTCTTATAGTTCCCCCTGTTGTTCGCAATAAATGGATGTTGTTTATTTGCTTCTGTTCTTACATTGCTTCTTATTATTATTAACTGCTCTAATTAGCATCTTACATCTCAGTGATCTGGGTTTCCTGTCCGTTTAGTTGTCTCTGTTGAGTGTTTTTTGTTGCGGCGACGTGCCTGCAGACGATGCATGAGATCGCATTGATGCGTTCCGCCTTATCATGTATATGTGGTTCATGCGTACGAGTGTCCTATCCTCGGGTTGCTTCTTTTCTGTGCTTCCTATCTTTTATCAGGTTTGGTGTTGGACCTTTTTTGTTGGGAATCAGGCTTTCGCCTACAATGTTTATCCTTTCCTGTTGCTGATTCTTGCCTCCATTTGATATGTCTGTCAGAATGGTCTGTGCCGCGATTTGTGTTACCTAGCGCTGTGCCTTATGGCACCTCGGCGCCGTGTCGCTCGACAGCCAGTCCGTCACTGGGTTCCTTGCCCACGTCCTGGTTTGTCGGCTCACAGTAGAAAGAGTATGATGTTTCTTGAGCTGTTTGGTTCGTGTCCTTCCATTGTTTTGCTTCTGTCTCACTTTACTTCTTCTGCTGGGATCTAGGGGATGGTTGGCTTCCATTCCTAAGTGCTAATATCACTGCCTTAAATCGAAAAAGGCGGAGGCTTAGGCTTCGCTTGAAACGGTCGAAATATGCAGGTGTGGACTCACACGCTCTGAATGTGTTTTTCTATTAATTCCTTCTATCTTTCTCTCATCTGTTTCGGTGCACTCTCCTTTGACCGTAGAACATATTATCCGAGGACCGTTGAGTGATGATTGGACTGGTTTTGATGTTGCTTTTACTGAGAGTTTAAAAGGTAATGTGTTTGGTGTTCTGTCTGCGTAGACGATAGCTTCTCTTAGCTTTTCTGACCCTTAGGCTGATACCACGTTTGTTTGGTGTCTTCTGTGTATTCAGTGTCTTACGCAGGGCGCTCATACCATGGCCCTCCTGAGTACCAGTGTCAGCTTTGTGGTGCGATTTTTTGGTTCACGGAGCGTGTTAAGGCAACCTCCTCTGTTCCGCTGCGGCGTGTCCTGTATACCCTTTGTTGTAAGGGTGGAAAGGTCTATATTCCACCCTTCAGGAAACCGCCTGCTTTCCTTGGCAATCTGTTACGTTTCGATGGTAACCGCCGTGCTAGACGTTTTGTGTCCAAAATTCGACAGTACAATTGTTTGTTCGCTTTCAGTTCCATGGGCGCAAACATTGATCGGTCAATCAATAATTCTCGTGGTCCGAATATTTTTAAAATCTTTGGTCAAGTCTCTCATCGTATGGGTTCGCTTGTGCCAAAGAAAAAGATCTCGCCTAGGTTTGACGGGGAAAGGGAGAATCCGAAGTTCATTGAGCTATATATATATGACACAAGTAATGAGGTTAACAACAGGCTCAGCGCTGTAAATGCGGACAATGATACCAGTGCCAACTTAGATGAAGCCATAGTTGCTGGTTTAGCTGCCATGCTTGATGATTGTAACCCTCTGGTACACACACTCCGAACTGCTAGCGAGCGCATAAAAGGTAATGAGGATGAGCGTTTTTCGATACGTTTGGTTGCCCCTTCGGATGGTGATGGGCCTCAGTATAATCTACCCAGCACAACTGAATTGGCTGCTTTGGTGGTTGGTGATTTTACTCTTGAGGCATCCTCCCGTGATATTATTATTGACAACAAAAAAGAAGGCCTGCAACAAATTTGTTCTCTACATCCTGCTTTCATGTCTTTGCAGTATCCCTTGCTGTTTCCTTATGCTGAAAGAGGATTTCATCTGAATATTCCGTACATTGGTGATGCGGCTAATAGAAATGGTGCACGTTCCACTTTGACAATGCAAGACTACTATTCTTTTGTTTGTCACTATCGACTGGACCAGTCCAACCCTTACCTGTGTTATGCCCTTTTGTCTTCACAAGCTGTTGTTGATGCACGTGCCAGCATTGATGAGGCGCGTCTGTGGTTCATCCTTAGGAACCAAGACAAGCTTAGAAGCGACCATTTCCAAGGCATTGCAGATGCTGTTGGTCAAGGGTTTGTCGATGGTGAGGCTGTTGGTAAAAGAACCATCTTGCCTTCTAGCCATATTGGAGGTCGACGGTACTTTCAGGAGAATTTCCAAGATGCTTTGGCCATTTCTCGAGTCCATGGATGTCCTGACATCTTTTCTACCTTCACCTGTAATCCAAAATGGTGTGAGATAACTGAAGCGCTTTTGCTTGAGCCTGGCCAAAAACCTTCTGATAGGGCCGATATTGTTGTTAGGGTTTATAGCATGAAACTTGACGAGTATCTACATGATATTAGGTCTGGTGTTGCGTATGGTCCTATAAAAGCCGGTACTATTTGTTATTTCTGCTTCTCTGTGTACTATGTGGAACCTTTAGTTGTTCGGTGAGCCTGTGATGTTCTAAATCTCTTCCTTTATCTTGCAGTTCTCCATACTGTTGAGTTCCAAAAGCGTGGGCTTCCGCACGCTCATATCATCGCCTGGCAGGATAGGGGGCAAGATATTGAGGTGAGTACAGATGTGATTGACTCTCACGTTTGTGCAGAGATTCCAGATCCTGTACAGGATCCGCTTGGTTATGTGTTAGTATCTGAGTTCATGATGCATGGTCCTTGTGGGGAGGTCAATGATAAATGTGTTTGCATGCAAAAAGGTCTCTGTTCGAAACATTTTCCAAAAGCGTTCCAACCAGAAACAATTATTGATGAAAATGGTTTTGCACTCTATAGACGTCGTGACAATGGTAGGCGTGTTTTTAAGAATGGACATTGGCTTGATAACCGGTGGGTGGTACCGTATAACATGGCCCTGCTAAAAAAATATCAGGCCCACATGAATGTCGAGTGGTGTAACAAAACTCAGGTCATGAAGTATTTATTTAAGTATGTCACCAAAGGTCCTGATTTTTGTAATGTGTATCTAGAAAGGGTTGAAGGAAAGGGTGTCCCTGAGGACAGTACCACCTTTGTCAGCATTGATGAAGTCCGCGAGTATGTGCGCTCTAGGTATATATGTGAGTATGACGCGTTATGGAGAATCTACGGTTATACTATACATGGAAAAACACCATCTGTTGAAAGACTACCGGTGCACACTCTTGGTATGAATGTTATCATGTTCAGAGCTGATACAGACCTCACTAAGATTGTTGACAGTGCTTTCTTAAGAAAAACCATGCTTACAGAGTGGTTTGTTGCTAACACCTTATTTCCTGATGCTAAATTGTTAACCTACTGTGATTTTCCAACAAAATGGACATGGGATTCCGAAAGTAGATCTTGGCATGAAAGAGGAGGTCGTGATAGGATAGGTCGTATCTACTATGTTCATCCAACTGCTGGAGAGGTGTATTACCTCCGTACACTTCTCATGATTGTTAAAGGCGCGACATCTTATGCTGATCTTAGAGCCTTTGAGGGCAAAACTTTTCTTACTTTTAAGGAGGCATGTGCTGCTCGGGGTCTGCTTGGAGATGACGCTGAGTGGTATCGTGCTTTCGATGAAGCTGTCGTTTGGGGTTTTGGGGCGCGTTTGCGCCAGCTGTTTGTCACCATGCTTATTCATTGTGAGGTGGCCGATGAGAGGGCCTTTTTTGAAAAGTATTGGACTTCTCTGGCTGATGATATGCAGTACACCATTAGGAAGGCTTTGTCGCGACAGGACTATGTTGTTCCCGATGAACAGCTTCGAGATCTTTTGCTTGGTGCTCTTGCAGATCTTTTTGTCAAAAATGGTTCTAGGATAGGAGATTTTAATTTGCCGCCGCGGACAACATGTGCTGGCCCTTTTTATGAAAACAGAATGATTCAGGAAGAGATTGCCTATGATTCGGCTGCTCTTTCAAAAGAGGCGGGTTTTTTATTTGGTAAGCTTAATGCTGATCAGCGCTCTGCTTTTGAAGCTATTGTTCACCGTGTGTTAGACCATAAACCTGGCTTTTTCTTCGTTTCTGGCTTTGGAGGGACCGGGAAGACTTTTTTATGGAACGCCATTGTGTCTTTTCTTAGAGGGCAAGAGAAGATAGTGCTTACAGTTGCTTCTTCTGGTGTTGCCTCTCTTTTACTGCCCGGTGGTCGGACTGCACATTCGCGCTTTAAAATTCCTATCGATATTGATGAGTCTTCTTTTTGTGATATTAAAAGGGGTTCACACTTGGCTGATCTCATGAAAAAAACGTCCCTCATCATATGGGATGAAGCGCTCATGACAAACCGGATGTGTTTCGAGGCGTTGGATAGAAGTCTACGTGACATATTATCTGTTGACAGTCCTAAACTCGGTGATGTTCCTTTTGGTGGCATTGTTGGCAGATACTTCCTGTTGTCACGGCTGGTTCTCGGCCACAGATTGTTTCTGCTGCTATTACAAATTCGCCTTTGTGGGCTTTTGTTTCTGTTCTGACTCTGACTGAAAATATGAGGCTGGCGGTTCCAAATGCAGATGCTTCTCTGTTAAAGGAAATTGATTTATTTAGTAAATGGGTGCTTGCTCTTGGGGAGGGTAGGTTACCGGCGGTGGTGCGTGGCGCCGAGGTTTGCCCAGCTTGGATTGACATTCCTGATGACCTGCTTATCCGCACCGATGACGATCCTATAGCGGCCATAGTTGACGCTGTCTACGTAGACTTTGCCTTCAACTACCACGACTCCATGTATTTGCGGCAGCGAGCTATATTGGCGCCTACCAATGACATAGCTGAAGAGATTAACACACATGTTATTGACATGGTTCCTATCGAAGGTAGAGAGTACCTTAGCTACGATACTAAGGTTAGCCCTGCTGGTGCTGTCCAAGAGGATGATCTCTTTTACCCTCCTGAAGTTTTGAATGCGATTGATGTGCCGAATTTTCCTAGACACAGGCTGTTCTTAAAGAAGGGTGCTCCAATAATGCTTCTTAGAAATATAAGCCAGTCTGCTGGTCTGTGCAATGGTACACGTTTGCTTATCTTGGATCTTGCTGATCGTGTCATTCAAGCTGTGATAATTACTGGGTCACATATAGGAGATGTGGTGTATATCCCTAGGATTGAGCTCACAGCAAAAAAGAATAAATGGCCTTTCATACTTCAGCGACGACAATTTCCTATTCGACTTTGCTATGCCATGACTATTAATAAGAGTCAAGGACAGACTCTTACTTCTGTTGGTTTGTACCTAAAGACACCGGTATTCTCACACGGACAGCTATACGTAGCTGTGTCTCGTGTCACTTCTAGAAAGTTTTTGAAGATACTAATCCTTAATGATGACAAGACATGTGGGTCACAAACAAAAAATGTTGTATACCATGAGGTCTTTAAGGCCGCCGGTTTAATCCACGAATGAAACTTTATAGCATGTTTGTACATATTTCTACCCCTACTTTTGTTTTACTCTATGTTGGGTATTGTTGTGTTATATACTGTTATCTAAATCTGCCTACTTCATAACATGTCAGTCCTACCTTTTGTGCACTTCATATTTCATTGGGTCAGCGCATTTGTGATACTTTTTGCCTTCTCTCTGTTCCTCGCAAGCCAGCTGTTTTCTCCAGGCAATTTGTGTGTGTATGTATGTGTATCGGCATATATTATCATGTGTCATGCATCCTTTCTGTACTACTTCATGTGCTAACCCTTTGATGCCTCTCTCTATTTCTAGATGTCGGTTCATCCTCTCAACGACCTGAACCCCGGCAGCCGCCACTGGACAGTTCAGGTCTGTGTTTCTAGGCTGTGGCAGCACCGTGGAGCCACAGATGATGGGCCTATAAAGCACACAGACATGGTTCTCCTGGATGTTCAGGTCTAGATTTGCTCTCTGTTTTCTTCTATTGGTTCCTGTTCTTACTGTCCCTGTAACTGTTTCTGCTTCTCTTTTAGGGAAACCACATGTATGGTGAGATAGCAGAGGGGTGTGTTGAACATTTCAGCAAGAGGATTTTCGAGGGCAGGGTTTATGAGCTAAAAAGGTTCCTGGTGGCCGCAAAAAAACGCAACTACAGGCCTGTGGAGGGTGAACACATGATCAGATTCACCAAGTACACATCCGTGGTTGAGATGAATGAGGTGATAATGGATTATCCAGTCTGCACTTTCACTTTGACTCCACTTCATGAGCTCCCGAGGCCTTCGGACATGCCAGAGACCTTTACAGGTGCCCCTCACTCCCTATCTGCTTTGTTTCTTACTCTGCCAGTTGGGGTTTCTGCCATCTTTCTATTGCAACAAGTATTTTCGTTGCTTATCATCATTGTTTTACTACTCGCAGATGTACTGGGTATCATAACCGGTGTGTCTCCTGCCACTCAGTTCCACAGTGCCTACCGTGCCTCGCCATCTATTAAGAGGGTTATCTATCTTAGTGACATGAAGTATGTCCATTTCATCTGGGTTCCATAGTCCTTATCTGTGTTTTCTTCTAGGCCTATATCTTATTTACCTGTGTATATTCGTCTTACAGCGGTTACAAGGTCAGTCTTATCCTATGGGGGGAACGAGCTCTTGCCTTTGATGGAGAAGATGTTCTTCAGTTAGCTCAGAAGAAGCCGGTTGTAGCTATCTTTGTTGGCACATTGGTGAAGCCATATGAAGGTATTTCTAACAGAACACATGAAGTGTGTCTTCATTATTTTTACCTGGTTCTCATGCATTTTCCCCTCGCTTTACGTGCCGATAGGTCAGAGAGGGCTCAGCGGCAGTGCTCCGTGTCGTTGGTACATAAATGAAGACATACCTGAGATCAACCAGTTGCATGCAAGGTATACCAGGGGATCAAATTCGTTTTGTCTCACACGACAGTTATCTTATGGATGACAATGATCTCTTTTCCCCGTTGCGTAGGTTAAATGATGGTATTCCAGCTGTTGAAAGCATCCTGCTTCCGGGACAATCCCCTGCTGAGATCAGAGCCCAGGTCAATCTTGAAACAAAGACGGTTTCTGAACTGCTTGACCTAAACATCTGGGACCATGATGTGCGTTGCTCTATTCGTGTTGTTCTGTTCTGCCTAATATATTTTTTCTCTGTCATCACCGATCTGCCTATTCCTTTCAGAAAACTAAATTCTTCTGCACTGTTGTTATCACAAAGCTAAGTCCTGCTCAGCGTTGGTGGTTTTCCTCATGTACAACTTGCCACAAAACAACGCTTCCATTCGGTTCTGGATACAGGTGTTCCGATGCATCTTGTGTTGGGGCAAGTGCGATGCCTAGGTGATTATTTTATTTTGCACATCGTGCTCAAGGTGACTGGGTTTTGCCGTTCTTTCTCATCAATCTTTTTGTTCTTTAGGTATCGCATTTGTTACATTGGATCCGATGGAACTGGTGAGGTGGAGCTGGTGTTCTTTGACAGGGTTGGTAAAGAGATTGTTGGCAAGCCACTCATCGGTTTGTTGCGGACAGGACATTCTCAGAGTGCAACTTTAGATGAGGTGGTTGGGGCTGCACGCACTGATCAATTTACTCCTAGGGAGTTGGCTGCTGTTATCTCCAAGAAGTACCGCTTTGTTGTCTCTGTGACAACAAAAAGTTTTGAAGCTGGATCAGACAAGCCTTCCTATCAGGTTCATAGAATTGATGAGAGCTATGGCAAACAGCCTCATTCTTCTACCCTTCGTCAGAGCACTGGTTTGGCGTTAACATCAACCAGTAACTCTGTGGATAGTGGGCTGAGTCCCGCTGGTCTTGCTTTGGCAAATCTAGCTGCATTAAGCCAGACCAGTTCTGTAGAGGCTGTCGCTGCATCTGTTGCAGCTCCAGGGACCACTGAGTCTGGCTCTCAGCAGGTAAGAACAGTTTTTCCTTTTAGAATGATGTGTTTCATCCATTGCTGGTTCTGTCTTTATGTGCTATGATTCCTGTATACAAAACATTCGTTGCATTATCAATGATGTAGTCTCACCAAACTAATCATATAGAACTCTCTCTCTCATATGGTTAGTTCTATTATATTAGTATAACCCATATTGCTTCTTATGTCACCATCCTCGTGTTTTTTAACATGTCCAGTATCCTTTCAACAGGCTCCACTTGAAATAGAACTTCCTAAGTCGCCACCGTCTGTTGTGAAGCCACCTGGGCTGAAGTATGTTCATACATTCCAGAATAAATAAACCGGCTTCCTTCCAACAATGACCTCTTTTATCTATTATATGGACTAATACGTATGACATGGTCTTTTGGTCAACAGGATGAAAGAAGTAGGGGATTCAAATGTCAAGAAGCCCCTGTTCCAGGACTCACCAGCACAGGCTGTGGTTGGAGGCATAACTCCGCTTTTGGCTCCTGCGAAATCTCAGGCTGTAGAGACGAAGGTTAGCATCACTATGGAGGATCTATGCCGTCTTGTGTTGTTTTAACCTCTTAAGTGTTCCTTATGGTTCACACAAATGTCCTGCCAGATATATGCTGTTGTTTCTGCTGATCCAGTCGACCAGATGGCGGAATCCACACAAATTACATCGGAGGTTGGTGCTCTACCTGCTTTGTACACCTACCTGTGGTTCTGAGATGTTAACTTACCTCTTAAAACTGTTGCTGTAACACCGAAACTGTTTTTACAACTATTAGAACCAGGACCGAGAGGAGTCGCCACCACCGGTTGAGACAGAAAAGAGGTACATTTGTTTATTAACTATGTGAAGCAGGAACATGTGTTTCTGCTTATGCCCGTTCGATGTGTTTCTCCTTTGCTTTACTAGGTTTTCTGCTCTGTGTCTGTAGGCGGAGGCAACAAAGCGCAAGGATGGTGGCTTCCACTGACAGCAAGAAAAGGAAATCCTAAATTAAGTTTAGGTATGTTACGAATACCGGTTTCTGGGTTGGTTCCCATTGTTTATTTGTTACCGATCATGGTTGTTAGCCTCACATACGAGCTGTGATCCTTCTGTTCATGTATCAGAATTGTTGTTGGTGTGGCTGATACTTTTCCTCTATTCTCAGGTATGGGCTCTTCTGCTGATATATGTTGAAGCAGGTGTCCGTTATAATTAGTATGCATGCACTGAACTTTAAAGACTGGGTTGGATGCTTTTGGTTACATCATGTAAATATATTAGCTAGGTCATGGTCGAGGCAGTTCCCATGTGCACCTTATGTGGATGCTCCTTTTGTCTCTCACCCCCATCGTTGTTGTTCTATGTGATGGTTTGCTGTGGTATGAAAGATTAGGTTGCAGTTTCGACTGATTACAGCCTATGTTGGCCTTCTAACTTACTAAGCTGGCGGCTTTTGTACGTTCCAACATACCAGCACTACCTACCTAAGAGGACCAAGATTATATATGTACTAATGTGTCCTCGCCGAACTACCTGCTATATTTTGCTATCCTTACTGTTTAGGTGTAAGATGTTGTAATGAAGAACCTGTGCCTCATGAAGACTAATTATGTAACAATGTTTCTCCTGTGGTCCAGACCTAAGTGTCATGTTATCATGTTAATCAGAGTGTTTTCAAATTTGAAAAACAGTGTCAACGGCGGGTGGCGCGCGGCAAGCCGCGCAAGGGATTCTAGTATTTATGAACAAAGAGAGAGTAGCTTCCACTGCCACATGCAGCGAATGATTGGACTGCTTTCAGTCTTGCAGTAGCCCTGGATATAGATGATACGTCCATAGATTTCAGAATTACCATGTTTGCAGAGTTGGATCCCCTAGGATTATAGTTCGGCCAGTTTTATCTATCCAGCCAAAAATGTTGTTAATTTCTTGTTTTTTTCTCTTATTTCAGTCGGTCGCCTCATATAGTGCGACAGACTTTTTTTTGAGGCGCTAGTGCGACAGACATGAACGGTAAAAACACATGAAGTGACTCCATATGCTAAATGGAGAAGTGAATGGCGATATTTGGTTCTCTACATATACTCCCTCCATTTCTTGTTATAAGGGACATGTGGCACACGAAAATATGGTGTCCAAAACATTTAGTTTGTCGCAGAGATAGTACACTAGTTTAAATCCTATCATGAGGAGGCAAGTTCATATGATCGCAATGTGGTTCTCTTATAATTAGATGCCAGCACACTTCAACTAGGAATAGGAAGTGTCCAAGTCCAATATCTTCCACCTTTAATAAAAAATTGACTCTATGTTATCACACCTGTAACACTATCCATATTAATAATAGAGGAATTATGTACTAGTATAATTTAATTTGCACTATGACCACCCTAAATAAAGACAACACAATTGTTGGGACCAAGAAGGATAATTACTCTCTCCCATTATTTACTACATGCTCAACTAACTGGGAGAAAAAATGTACTGGATGAGAGAGAGAAGGGACACATTGAAAGAGAAACAACATACACTAGGAGAAAGAGAGTAAACCACATAAATAACTCATTATAGTTAAGAGAAATTAACGACAGAGGCACTAGATTTCTAAACGGTTTGAAAAATATAGAGGATATTAACAAACTTGAACAAATGGAGTAGTTGGAAGATGCATACAAAGGAAGCATGCATTCACACAGACAAAGAAAATACTTCGTCGGTGCATTACATGCTTATTTTCAATTGGCGTCCCTTTAATTATTTTCCTCAATGGGACTCCCAATAGAATGATCAGATTAATTAAATATTGGTTTTAAATTGTTGTGAATATCTATGCGTGGCATGGTTGTTAACAATTAATCAACTGTTGTTAGGGAGGGACACTGCTTGATATACGTGATGACGCCGCGCGTGGATCTGAACGTATGGCAGCGAGGGGTTGAAGGGTGAACGGAATCGCAGGTTGTTCCATGCAAAACCGATGGCATAGATTTCTTTTGTAAGTGAAGAGAACGGATACGTTTGGTGAAACGCCACACGATCGGGGCGATCTCTCATTAGATATTTATAGAGTACAAGGCTTGGAGATCACGTATGATCTCAACAGAATCAGTACCGAATCGTATCTAGGGGATTCGGTAGTTTGCCTAGGTACATCTATACAAGAGATAAGTTACATATGTTAACATCCCCCCTCAGTTTGTGCGTCGAGTGGATGAACGCATAAACTGGACCGAAATTCATTGAACAGCGACGAAGAAAGACCTTTCGTCATGATGTCGGCATACTGCTGTGTAGATGGCACATGAAGAACCCGGACCTGCCCAAGGGACACCTTCTCTCGGACGAAGTGAATGTCGATTTCGATGTGCTTGGTTCGTCGATGCTGGACTGGGTTGGAGGCCATGTAGACAGTGCTGACATTGTCACAAAAAACTACGGTAGCAGAATTCAGGGGATGGTGAAGCTCGTCAAGAAGTTGACGAATCCAACAGCACTCTGCGACGGCGTGAGCAACAGCGCGGTACTCCGCCTCGGCGCTCGATCGGGACACTGTAGCTTGCCGCTTGGAGGACCACGAGACGAGGTTGTCGCCGATGTAAATGCAGTAACCTGAAGTGGACCGGCGAGTGTCGGGACACCCAGCCCAGTCGGCGTCGGAGTACGCTGTGAGAGACGATGTCGAGGAGCGCGACAAGTGCATGCTGAAATCCAGGGTGCCTTTGACGTAGCGGAGGGTCCTCTTAACCAGGTCGAGATGGGGCTCCCGCGGCGCATGCATGTACAGACATGCCTGCTGGACAGCATGAGTAATGTCGGGGCGGGTCAGCGTCAGATACTGCAGGGCACCGGCATAGCTGCGGTACTTGGTTGGATCAGCAAGGAGCGGGCCTTCTTCAGCGGAGAGCTTGCAACGGACGTCAATGGGAGTCGCACATGGGTTGCAGTCAATCATACCAGCACGCTGGAGGAGCTCAAGCGCGTACTGACGCTGGGAGAGGATCATGGCGGACGAAGTCCGAGTGACCGAGATGCCGAGGAAGAAGGACAGAGCGCCGAGGTCTGTCATGGCGAACTCGGAGTGCAGCTGTTGAGTAAGATGCTGAAGGAGCTGATCCGAAGAAGCAGTGATGATGATATCATCCACGTACAGTAGGATGTAAGCCAGCTCGTTGTCGTGCTTGAAGATGAAGAGGGAGACGTCCGACTTCGAAGCGACAAAGCCGAGGCGATGCGCGAAGTTGGCGAAACGCTGGTACCACGCGCGCGGGGCCTGCTTGAGGCCGTATAGCGACTTGTGAAGCCTGCAGACGTAGTCGGGGCAGCGGGCGTCGATGAAGCCCGGTGGCTGCTGACAATAGACCTCCTCGTCCAGATTGCCATGGAGGAAGGCATTCTTGACGTCGAGTTGATGTATCGGCCACGACTGGGACACCGTGAGGCTGAGGACGATGCGGATCGTGGCGGGCTTGACGACGGGGCTGAACGTCTCGTCAAAGTCGATGCCCGGCTGTTGAGAAAAGCCGCGAACCACCCACCGGGCTTTGTACCGTGCAAGGCTGCCATCGGAGTGGAACTTGTGCTTGAAGATCCATTTCCCTGAAACAATATTAGCACGAGCAGGACGAGGAACCAATGACCAAGTCCCGTTAGCAGTGAGAGCATCAAATTCGTCGTGCATGGCGCGGCTCCAATGGGGATCAAGCAGCGCGCCCCGGTATGTTTTGGGAACGGGAGAGGGAATGGAGTGGGAAGCTGTGAGGTTTAACCGATCAATGGGCTGGAATAGACCACGTTTTGCACGAGTGGCCATGGGGTGAATATTGGTCGGGGAGGGTGGTCTATGTATTACGACTGGTGGTGATGACTCGCTGGACAGAGACGTGGGCGAGCCAGGCGATGGAGCAGCTGAGGCTGGTGTGCGGGGAGAAGATGCGCCAGGAGATGGACGCGGGGAAGATGGCCCTGGAGAGGGCCCAGCTGGGCCGGGAGGAGAGTGTCGGGCTGGGGAGGGTGGCGACCCAGCATGCATGGCGGGTTGCTCGACGTGGGACATAGGTGCGGACTGCGTCGAGGCTAGCTCGAGTAGAAAGTCGAGCGAGGGCAGGGTGTTGGGTGGTCGGTTAGGTGAGGAGGAGAATGGGAAGATGGACTCATCGAAAACGACGTGCCGAGAGACGATGACGCGACGAGTTTGTGGATCGAGGCAACGATAGCCTTTGTGGTTGCTCGGGTAGCCGAGGAAGACGCAGGCAACAGAACGAGGTGCGAGTTTGTGTTGGGCAGTGGCGGACTGGTTGGGATAGCACAGGCAGCCGAAAACACGGAGAGCGGCGTAGTCGGGCGTGGTGTTGTGAAGGCGGACATACGGGATGGCAAAACCTATGGGTTGGGATGGCCGAACATTGACTAGGTGGGTTGCCGCGGCGAGGGCTTCAGCCCAGTAGGCAGGTGGCATGGAGGATTGGAAGAGGAGAGTGCGGGTGACATCATTGATAGTACGAATCGCACGCTCAGCCTTGCCGTTTTGGGCGGACGTGTAGGGGCATGAAAGGCGGAGGCGAATGCCGTGAGTGGTAAAGAAGGAGGTGACGGTCGAGTTAAGAAACTCGGTGCCGTTGTCGGCTTGCATGGCAACAAGAGGACGGGAGAATTGAGTTCGGGCATACGCAACAAAGTTAATGAGAATGGCGGCGGTGTCGGATTTGTGCGCAAGAGGGAAGGTCCACATAAAATGCGAAAAATCATCGACAACAATAAGATAGTATTTAAAACCGGAATTACTCATAACAGGCGATGTCCAGAGATCACAATGTATTAACTCAAATGGTGCAACACTTTGGGAGGTAGACCTAGTGAAAGGCAGCCGTACATGCTTTCCAAGCTGACAGGCATGGCAAACATGCGGGGTTGCTTTATTACATGGAATAAAAGACTGTTTATGGAGTTGCGACATAGCGTCACGACCCGGATGACCTAAACGACGATGCCATAGCTCGGTGGAGGTGGTGGCGAGGAGACCATGGGCGTGGTGGTTGATGACCGACGAGGGGAAGACGTAGAGGTCTCCACGGCTGTCGCAGCGTAGGATGGCGTCCTTAGTTCGAAGATCCTTAACAGAAAAACCAAGGGGGTCAAATTCGATGGAACAACGATTATCAATAGTAAAGCGACGAATAGAAAGAAGGTTTTTGACAAGATTAGGAACTACTAAGACATTGGAAAGTGTAAGAGTGCGAGTAGAAATAGGAAGGGAGGCATGACCGACATGAGAGATGGGCATGGTGGAACCATTGCCCACGGTAACAAGGGAAGAGGAAGGGGAGGGAGAGATGTGTTGGAGCATACCAGGGTCGGAGGCCATGTGTGCCGTGGCTCCGGAGTCCATGACCCAATCGCCACCGGCGGAAGACGGAGCGGCGGACTGGGTGGCCGCGTTGTTCAGGGCAGCCATGAGCGCGGAGCAGTCCCACGATGGAGTGCTGGTGTAGCTTGGGTTGTAGCCGGGCATCGGTGGCGGGTTGGTGCCGAAGGCCTGGCCGTGCAGGGGCGCGAGGGAGGTGAACGCCTGGGCGGGAGGCAGCGCAGGTGCAGAAGGCCGAGGGCCAAGCAGGCCGGCCCCGGTGTTGGGACGCATCGCGGGCGGCGCCTGAGGCTGCTGGGTCTGGCCTGTGTAGGGGTTGAAGCACACCCACGGGCCGACAGCAGATGGGGCAGCGCCACCGTTGCCGCGGTTGTTCTTTTTGCGTCGCCAGTTGCCGTTGCCGCGGTTGCCACCAGTGTTGCCGTTGCCGGAGTTGCTGGGGCTGCCGACGGCGGGAGAAGGACCTGAAGGGGATCGCAGGCAGAAAACAAAATTTTTCCTACGAACGATATCCTTAAACTAGCCAAGATCTACACTATGCAGATATAGAAGTACGGCGGATATCGGAATACATACCCTCGTAGACCGAAAAGCGGGGATTACGCTCCCGCACAAGCGTTGACGACGTAGACGCCGTAGCCGACCTCAAGGTCGCGGAGAACTTGGCGCGACGAAGAAGACGATGACGCGGCGATGTCGGTGAAACCGACGACGACCTTGAGGCCGTATGGAGGAAGCAGACCTCCAGCACCAATAGTGTGGCACCTCGCAGGGCGTTACACACATACGGTGAAGCCGACGAACTCCGGGCCCGATCCAGGGACGAGCAGCGGAAGACTGGGACCGGAAGACCAGCAGCACGGCGGCGGGCTATGGTGGAGAGAGAACTCTCATCCTCCTCGGCGCAACTCCGACAAAGGGAATCACGAGATCGAGGAGAAATCGAGAATTAATTGGATGAATTAAAAGGCCAGGGGTGCCCCTTCTTATATAGGCTCCCGGGGGGAGCCAACCTTGCCAGCCAGGCAATGTGGGACTATCCCACATGCCTGGTTCGGCCAAGGACAGCCGCCGGCCCTAGGTGGGCCCCATTTGGCCCACCTAGGCCGGCCCTCCCCCAATCCGAAGCCCTGGGGGGACTTTCCCCCCCTCATGGGCCTTCTTTCCACCAGAAGGCCCATTTAGGGAAATCAGCCTAAATAAATTCGAAAATAAATATATAAAATCATATTTGGACATTAATTACACTAATTAATATCAAACATATTATATATAATTTATTCTAGCTCCGAAAACTATTTCGTCGCTGCCCGATCTCCATCGGACCTCTCCCGGGACGTTCCCGGTCTCTCTTTTCCTATTTTTCTCTTCCGGTAAAATGTCGACTCCCCTTAAGTGTGATACCCTAGCGGTTCGATTATCTCACCAAACATGATCGAGACTCCTCTCCGATCAATGACTAATTCGTGGACCGAGGATACCCAGAATTAATCCCTGCGAGATAACGAATACTTTACCTATCGAACCTGGACGTCTGAGTCTTAAACCTTTTGCCACAGCGATACTTAGCGTGTCCGAGACTCATTCATAGATATCTCCATACCTAGCTTGATCTCGTTACCGACAACACTATCTTCTACTCGTCTATGATATTATGTCAGCTGGTGACCTAGTCACATGTTTGCAAACTCATTTGACATAATTTCACCGAGTGGGCCCTAGAGTATCTATCCTGCTATGCGGACTGGCAAATCCCGCTCTTGACCCCCCCGTCTCAACATACTCCTCTCCGACACCCGAGAGGGACATCTTTATTGTCACACTATATAAATATGACGGTTGATGCAATCAAAGTGTCTTCCAGGAATAGCAATAAGAGTAGATCTCACGGTCGAAGGTGTAATGACTACGTCCTACAAATATTGGGTATGTCCATCACATCGTTCTACCAACGACATGACTTCATTGTCAACTGACATAAATGTCACATGATCGGGAAACCTCGATCATCAATTGCCCAATGAACTAGTCAAGTAGAGGCTACTAGGGACCTGGTTGTTTATCTACCACACGTGTATTAATGTTTCCGCTTAATACAGTTATAGCATGGTATAAAACATATAATGAACAATTGGGATATGACTAATAAACTATCTTTATTAAGTGCCTCTAGGGCATATTCCCTTCAGTCTCCCACTTGCACTAGAGTAACACTTAATCTAGTTTACAACTTGGTAAAAGCTCAACACTCATAGCAATTTGTTGCATGCTTGCTTCATGGAAGAGGAATACAGTCAACAGATCTCACACATTGAGATCTATATGTGTTTTGCAACACTTCTATGTCACCTGGTTTTCTATGTCACCTGGTTTGACATCATCCCGTATCTCACGATAACGGCGAAATATATCTTAGTCGATGGAGTGAGACTCAGTCCAATCATACTAGCTACTTCTGAAGTTGCCATATACTTCTATACCTATGAAGATTATGCGACAGTGCATTCATATGCGACTTCGCAAACTAACCATGTCTTTCTTCAAAACAAAGGACATCTCCTATATGAGATTTCTAGTTGTATGGGCCAGTGTAACCGTTTTACGGCAAGTTGTCTTTCCACTCTTACCCTTTACTAGAAAACATATCTTCAGTTCTCAGAGACACTGAAGGATACACTTAACGTTTGTTCATTGATCCACACAAGGATCACTCTACAACCCGTTCTTCAACCAAGAACTTGGGTCACACCAAGTCGAGCTTTCAGTCTGATAGAATCTATGTCTGAGGCATAGAGGATGTCGAACATCATCAGCTATCACTGAAAATGCCAAGATAAACTTAATATTTTACCTAGTCATACAAGCAAGAACCTCTTTCTTCGCTTGTTCTATTCTGATACACTTCAGAATCTTAACCTAGGAAAATATTCTGACCTAATGTTATTAAGTCCCTTCTGATCTATACAATTATAAATCGGATGCCTAATACTCCTAACTTCATTCATAGAAAATTTAATCACTTAAATAATCCTTTACACTCTACTAGAGGATCTGTGTCATTCAATATGTCGTTACATACAAAATCACGAATGACACCTAGCTCCCACTCAAATATGCCTTCCGCATATAAGATCAAGGAAAGCTACTTAGCTCCCACTCAAATATGCCTTCCGCATATAAGATCAAGAAAAGCTACTTTGCTCCCACTCACTTCTTTGCAAATGTAGGTTTCTTCAACTATTTTGGACAACTCCAAAATCCTTTGATCACATCATCAAAGTGAAGATTCCAGCTCCGATATGCTTGCTTCAGCCCATGAATGGACAACTGAAGTTTGCATACATGTTTAGCATCCTCAGGATCACCAAACCATTTCATTGTACTAATTACAACTCTTTCTTAATCATACCATTAAGAAACATGGTTTCCTTATCCATCTATCAATTTCTCAATTTGAAATTATAGTAATTGCTAAACGACCCCGAATAGAATTAGGCTTCGCCACTTGAGACAAATCTCGTTGTGGTCAACTTTTGAATCTGTCGGAACTGTTTCACGACAAATCGATCCTTATCAGTGTCTACTCTCTCATAAAATTCCATATTCCATTAACAGCCCAGATGCCATCAAGAAGATCTCCCAAGTCATTACCTGGTAATCGTACATGGATTTTATATCGGATCATATATGACTCATAGCCATTTCTCGGACTTAGGTTTACCATCTCTTCTTCGTAGTTCGTAGGTCTGTCATATTCTATTAATATGACCTTCATTACAAGATTGTCGTACCACACAATCTGGAACACAACCTCGCACGCCTACGTTCTCAGTATGAGCTCAGAGCATCATGATCTTAATCATCAGCTTCTTTCAAGTTGAGGAGCATGACACCGGAAAACACTTTCCGCTGCGCCACTCTGATGTCTGGAGAGGGAGTTCATTAACTTCGTCTTGCTCTACTTTCTTTCCCACTTATACCCTTGGACAAGAAACTATTTCTTTTGCAAGGCATATTCCGGCAAACGTTTTTGCCTATGTCGTGAGACATGTACCCAACTAATTCTTTAGGTACGGTACACTACAAAGATTTATCCATTTTAGGTACGATCACATCGAAACACTAAATTGC
Source organism: Poa annua (assembly GCA_026929855.1). Classification (NCBI taxonomy): domain Eukaryota; kingdom Viridiplantae; phylum Streptophyta; class Magnoliopsida; order Poales; family Poaceae; genus Poa; species Poa annua. Next base: position 3,752,878 of record CM049436.1, read on the forward strand.
TGAAACGACAATCTAGGCTAAAAGCCATGCCACCACTCATATGGTATTGTCTTCATGGATTTAAATGGTTTCCCTATTATCTAACGTGAATGTTATGTTTCTACCATACTACTCCAATGATCACAATAATTCGGTAAGAGATTTATTTACCACACACTATCCGATAGGGTGCGATTACGACGTCCTAACATACCATAACACTATGGTATTCCATGCGACGTAATTTGTGGAACTCTTCTCACAAGTCTTCCAATGACGTGCCAACATTATAACTCAAATCTTTATTTCCTCGATCTGTATCGCAGGAATTAGATTTTCTTGTTAAATTTATTTCCTACTTCATTCTGAACTTGTTTGATCGAATCAAAATTTCCAGACTAACATTCCCTGAGTGGATATCCATATATCTACTCGGAATATTCATGAAGTCTATGAAATAAACACTTCCACTTTACGTTAAAGTACTTCATTGATTCACATACACCCATATGCATGATTCTCAACAAGTTATACTCAAAACGTTCAGTGAAGTTTACGAAATAAAGATCTCCACTACCCGTCAATTACTTTATTGAACCACATACATCTATATGCATGACTATCAATAAGTTATATGCCCGTTTTCCGAAAACGGTGTCTTAGTTATTTTGCAAGTGTCAAAAGATCAAATCTAAAGACTTGTAGATCCATCCGGTATGGAGCTAATTCATTGACTATAACATTGACATGAATTAAACGGTAGTGCCACACATATGTGGTGTCTTTATTAAGTTTGTATCCTTTGGCATTAATATTATGAATGTGGGAGCTTCTACCATCTAAATTCAAATCGGCATATGATCATTACTTCATAAATATAGGACAACGAATTTGTCACTAATATATATGAACAATTGTCTCGCTAGAGGAGACACACTTATAACGATCATACTAACAGGCGATCATAAAGAATTTATTCAAATGGTAGATCTAGAGGGAGAGTGTCTATGGCCATCACAACAATTTGTCTGCCATTATCAACACGCAATGTCGCCTCATCCTTTCAAGCCACTCAAGCAGTAAACCTGGTTTTCATAAAACATGACTAGTATCAAAACTTAGTCACTACTGCGAGTACTTGCTTAGCTAAAACATTCATAACATGTATATCATATATACACCATCATCATTGATGACTTCCGGCGATCTGTTTCATCTTCTTGATACTTCCAATGTAATCAAGAACCATGAAGGTGAACGATTCCCCTTGCATGACATAGTCTATGACATAGCATTTGCACTTGGCAACGAGGTCTGTCATCCAGTGATCGAGCTGAGCGAGGCGTCTCAATGTTCATCAAGTATGACCATATGTCATCAAGTATAAACAATGTTATCAAGTATGACTGCCACGTGCTCCTTCAATGTGTGTATTCTCTTCCATCTTGGTTGAGAAGACAATCAGTCAACGTACTGATAAACTTCATCAACCCAACTTTAGGGGTACCCCGAGTTTAGCGACCATCTCATATGTTCGCGATCTAAAAACTCGTACCCACCGTTGGTTCTCTATGGCAGAGATCATAGCATACACTGGACTATGATGATATCATCCGCACAAAACCTGATAATCCAAATTATCTTTTGTTAGCGGAATCTCCGGGTTTATCTCCTAGCGGGTATTGTATCACAAAGAGCTAACGGTTTAAACAAGGAGTATCATCAAGCTAAAGTATAAAACTATGAAGTTTGGACCCAACCTTTTAAGTTTCTCAATCGCAGGAATGCGCCTAATTTTAAAAGATGCTATTACAATGGTTAATATCTACAAAGGTTTTGCAAAACAGACTTTGTTCATTATAAAATAGGGTTCAAGTTTTAATAAAATAAAACTATCAGAACTCCCACTCAAAACGATATCCCTCTAATCGTTTTAGTGATTACACGACCCCCATCCATTGTGCAACCCCTCATCGTCAGAGCCGGCAACACAACTTCAAAGGTGGACATCGAAATGTCGATCACAACAACTCTGTGACTCATGCTCGACCTTTCGGCCTCCGTGTTCCGAGGCCATATCTGCATATGCTAGGCTCGCCACAATAACCTTCAACGAACGCGCGTGCAACATGGCTTACACCCACTGTATGCGAACGACGATATGTCTGACACCCGATCGTCACGGCCTGCCTCATAACGTAGAACTTTCTTGGTGTTGCACGTCGAAGGAAGAACACTAGTGGTATTTTGAAGGGATCATCTTATATATAACTACCGCCGTGTAACTAATATATAATCACACAATATAAGATGCACACAAAACATCAAATGTAATGCGATGTGATATAGTCCATTGCGCCATGGTCTTCTTGGCGCCCGCAGTTCATAAACAATTTAATAAACCTACCTTGACCATATCACATTGCCCCTGCAAAATAAAGTAAGACGCTTCTACTTTATCTTTTGCATATTTTACGTGGCTTGGGGCTGTTGTAAAAAGAACCGCTTCTTACCTACGAACCTTATGACCACAACAACGATCCAATAATTGCATGTTTAAGCATCCCTTTCGGGCCCTCCATTGAAAATGCAAGACCAACTAAAGAGAGAGAGACAGACACCCGCCAGCCACAGATACGGTACAAGCCGTATGTCAGTAGTGGAACCAGTCTCGCGTAAGCGTACGCGTAAAGTCGGTCCGGGCCGCTTCATCAACTCGATGCCGCTGGAATCACAAGTGCACGCTAGAGGGTAGCAAATAACAGGAACGGTGCCCCCGTGAAGAACACGGGTTCTAACAGCGTACAGCTATATCTACGATAGATCGGCTCTGATACCACTGAAGGGGATCGCAGGCAGAAAACAAAATTTTTCCTACGAACGATATCCTTAAACTAGCCAAGATCTACACTATGCAGATATAGAAGTACGGCGGATATCGGAATACATACCCTCGTAGACCGAAAAGCGGGGATTATGCTCCCGCACAAGCGTTGACGACGTAGACGCCGTAGCCGACCTCAAGGTCGCGGAGAACTTGGCGCGACGAAGAAGACGATGACGCGGCGATGTCGGTGAAACCGACGACGACCTTGAGGCCGTATGGAGGAAGCAGACCTCCAGCACCAATAGTGTGGCACCTCGCAGGGCGTTACACACATACGGTGAAGCCGACGAACTCCGGGCCCGATCCAGGGACGAGCAGCGGAAGACTGGGACCGGAAGACCAGCAGCACGGCGGCGGGCTATGGTGGAGAGAGAACTCTCATCCTCCTCGGCGCAACTCCGACAAAGGGAATCACGAGATCGAGGAGAAATCGAGAATTAATTGGATGAATTAAAAGGCCAGGGGTGCCCCTTCTTATATAGGCTCCCGGGGGGAGCCAACCTTGCCAGCCAGGCAATGTGGGACTATCCCACATGCCTGGTTCGGCCAAGGACAGCCGCCGGCCCTAGGTGGGCCCCATTTGGCCCACCTAGGCCGGCCCTCCCCCAATCCGAAGCCCTGGGGGGACTTTCCCCCCTCATGGGCCTTCTTTCCACCAGAAGGCCCATTTAGGGAAATCAGCCTAAATAAATTCGAAAATAAATATATAAAATCATATTTGCACATTAATTACACTAATTAATATCAAACATATTATATATAATTTATTCTAGCTCCGAAAACTATTTCGTCGCTGCCCGATCTCCATCGGACCTCTCCCGGGACGTTCCCGGTCTCTCTTTTCCTATTTTTCTCTTCCGGTAAAATGTCGACTCTCCTTAAGTGTGATACCCTAGCGGTTCGATTATCTCACCAGACATGATCGAGACTCCTCTCCGATCAATGACTAATTCGTGGACCGAGGATACCCAGAATTAATCCCTGCGAGATAACGAATACTTTACCTATCGAACCTGGACGTCTGAGTCTTAAACCTTTTGCCACAGCGATACTTAGCGTGTCCGAGACTCATTCATAGATATCTCCATACCTAGCTTGATCTCGTTACCGACAACACTATCTTCTACTCGTCTATGATATTATGTCAGCTGGTGACCTAGTCACATGTTTGCAAACTCATTTGACATAATTTCACCGAGTGGGCCCTAGAGTATCTATCCTGCTATGCGGACTGGCAAATCCCGCTCTTGACCCCCCGTCTCAACATACTCCTCTCCGACACCCGAGAGGGACATCTTTATTGTCACACTATATAAATATGACGTTTGATGCAATCAAAGTGTCTTCCAGGAATAGCAATAAGAGTAGATCTCACGGTCGAATGTGTAATGACTACGTCCTACAAATATTGGGTATGTCCATCACATCGTTCTACCAACGACATGACTTCATTGTCAACTGACATAAATGTCACATGATCGGGAAACCTCGATCATCAATTGCCCAATGAACTAGTCAAGTAGAGGCTACTAGGGACCTGGTTGTTTATCTACCACACGTGTATTAATGTTTCCGCTTAATACAGTTATAGCATGGTATAAAACATATAATGAACAATTGGGATATGACTAATAAACTATCTTTATTAAGTGCCTCTAGGGCATATTCCCTTCAGGACCACCACCATAGAGGGCAGTCTGAGCGCCCACCTTCGCCGAGTTGGCGAGCTGCGTCTCGCGCAGAGTGAGCAGGGACCGCGTCTGGCCGAAGGACGGGAGCGGGTTCTGCATGGTGACAATGGTGGTGATGTCGGCGAAGCGGGCGTTGAGGCCGCGGAGGCAGTTGAGGACGAGCGTCTGGTCCGAGACGGGAGTGCCGACGTCGCGAAGAGCATCGGAGAGAGCCTTGAGGTGGTGGCAGTAGGCGGTGACGGTGAGGTCTCCCTGGACGAGGCCACGGAACTCGGCCTTGAGGTAGACGGCGCGCGTCATCTGGTTGTCGAGGAAGAGGTTGGAGATGAGCGCCCAGGCCTCCTGGGCCGTCTGGTCCTCCGCCATGATGATGTCCAGGATCTCATCGGAGATGGACCCGTACAGCCACGACCGGACGATGTAGTCCTCGCGAATCCAGGCTGGAGAGCGATCGGCCGCGGCAGTGACGGAGTTGACGTGGGAGAGGAGGTCGTACTTGCCGAGGAGGACACGGATCAGCATCCTCCACTTGGTGAAGTTGGAGTTCTGGAGGTCAAGGGTGACCGGAACGTGAGTGTGCACGCTGGCCACGTTCACCGCCGTGGAGGCGACAGCAGGAGCAGAGGCGGTGACGAGGGCGCTGGAGGTGTCCATGGCGTGGTGGAGGCTGGAGATGGGATCTCGGGGTTTGGAGTCTGATACCAAGAGAACAGATACGTTTGGTGAAACGCCACACGATCGGGGCGATCTCTCATTAGATATTTATAGAGTACAAGGCTTGGAGATCACGTATGATCTCAACAGAATCAGTACCGAATCGTATCTAGGGGATTCGGTAGTTTGCCTAGGTACATCTATACAAGAGATAAGTTACATATGTTAACAAGTGAGACATATATAGAAACAATAGCAGCCTAGATTAGAATGCATCCAGCCCCCACTAACACGTTCTAAAGATTAATTGCTTGCAGTGGCAGCCCCAATAAGTTGAGTGACATACATAGCTTGGAGGCATACACACCCTCACTAGTAGAAAACAAGGCTTTGGTGAGGCCACATTTGGCACCGGATTGACTGGAACCGGTACTAAAGGGGTATTAGTACCGGTTCCAGAGGCGAGACAGCCCGGCAGTTAATTGCACCGGTTGCGTTGGACCCTTTAGTACCGGTTGGTAATACAAACCGGTACTAAAGGGTTGCATCAGTCGGCTGCAGCGCGCGGCCCCCACGGTCAGACCCTTTAGTACCGGTTTGTATTACCAACCGGTACTAAAGGTTCGGCCTGCAGCGCCCGGCCCCCACGGCCAGACCCTTTAGTACCGGTTTGTAATACAAACCGGTACTAAAGGTTCGTCCTATATTGCCTTCTTCCACCCGAGGCACAGCTCCATTGCTCTCATTCAAGCTCCATTTTCTTCTCTCTTTGCTCTCCCAAGATCTAGCACTCTTTGATCTCTACAACATTTGTTAAGATTGGTAGCACTTACTTATATAAGGGTTAGCAACTTCATCTTCTCTTCCGGCATTTCAACTTTAGCTCATTTTGCTAGTTTAACTCATTTGTTTTTTCTAGTGCAAGCAAGGTGTTTGATGAAATGCCTAAGTTAGGGATTTTATTTGTTTTATATGCATTTTGAGCTCAATTTAAAATAAGATTTGTGCCTTTTTATAGTGTCGTCCCCACTTCCTCACCGCCGCCGATCGCCCGCGGCGCCCCGTGACCGACACCACCTCGGTGAGCCTCTTTTTTTTTCTTATATTTTTAAAAAATATTAGTTGTATGGTTTAGATGCGGTGAATTTGTATTAATGAATTTAGTCATATGATATAGCTGTGGTGTAATGGTTTTAGATATATTTATATAATGCAGATGAATCGACAATGGATGTACGTTGACCGACGCTCTCCGGAGTTCATTAGTGGCCTACAGGAATTTCTCCGTGCGGCTGAGTTAAACAAGAAGAATGGTTTTATGTTTTGTCCGTGCGATGAGTGTCGGAATAAGACGAATTACCCTAGCGCAAGAACCCTAAACTTCCACCTGTTCCGGAAAGGCTTCATGCCCAATTATTTTTGTTGGACCAAGCACGGAGAAACAGGGGTTATAATGGAGGACAATGAAGAAGATGATGATGACAACTATCCTCTGTTCTCTGAACACGGTGATACTAAAATGGGGGAAGACGAAGCTGAGCATGAGGTCATTGTTGATGATCAGTCTGATGATGATCTTCGTCAGGTTATTCTTGATGAACAGATAATCTGCGGAACTGAAAACGAGTGGTTGAAGTTAGAGCGCATGTTGGAGGACCACAAAAAATTATTGTATCCAACTTGTGAAGATGGCCAGAAAAAGCTGGATAGCACCCTGGAATTGCTTCAATGGAAGGCAAGGAATGGAGTATCTGACAAGGGATTTGAACAGTTGCTACAAATATTTAAAAAGATGCTTCCAAGGAAAAATGAATTGCCCTCCAGTACGTACGAAGCAAAGAAGATTGTCTGCCCACTAGGATTAGAGGTGCAGAAGATACATGCATGCATCAACGACTGCATCCTCTACCGCGGTGAGAAGTACGAGAATTTGAATGCATGCCCGATATGCGGTGCATTGCGGTATAAGATCAGGCGAGAAGACCCAGGTGATGTTGAGTGCGAGGCCAGCCCCAGGAAGAGGGTTCCTGCCAAGGTGATGTGGTATGCTCCTATAATACCACGGTTGAAACGTTTGTTCCGAAACAAAGAGCATGCCAAGTTGTTGCGATGGCACAAAGAAGACCGTAAGGAAGACGAGATGCTGAGACACCCGGCTGATGGGTCGCAGTGGAGAAAGATTGACAGTGAGTTTCGAGATTTTGCAGCTGACGCAAGGAACTTAAGGTTTGGCTAAGTACAGATGGCTTGAATCCATTTGGGGAGCAGAGCAGCAGTCATAGCACCTGGCCTGTGACTCTATGTATCTATAATCTTCCTCCTTGGTTGTGCATGAAGAAAAAGTATATCATGATGCCAGTGCTTATCCAAGGCCCGAAGCAACCCGGCAACGACATTGATGTGTATCTGAGGCCATTAGTTGACGAACTTTTACAGTTGTGGTCTGACGAAGGTGTGCGTGTGTGGGATGAGTATAAACAGGAGGAATTTAACCTACGAGCATTGCTGTTTGTAACCATCAATGATTGGCCTGCTCTTAGTAACATTTCTGGACAATCAAACAAGGGATACAATGCATGCACGCATTGTTTAGATAAGACTGACAGTATATATTTGTGTAACAAGATTGTGTACATGGGGCATCGTCGATTTCTTGGACCCAAGCATCCCTTAAGGAAGAAAGACAAACATTACAAAGGTGAGGCAGATCATCGGCTGAGGCCTACCCGCCCTTGTAGTTCTGTTATATATGATATGGTTAAGGATTTAAAAGTAATCTTTGGAAAGGGTCCTGGGGGACTACAAGTTCCGAATGACGCAAACAACCACGTACCCATGTGGAAAAAGACATCTATATTTTGGGAGCTGCCCTATTGGATACTGCTAGAAGTTCAATCTGCAATCGACGTGATGCACGTGACAAAGAATATTTGCTGCAACCTGCTTAACTTCTTGGGCGTGTATGGGAAGTCGAAAGAAGGGAAGTCAAAAAAAGGGAAGTCCAAAAAGAGGATGTCAAAAAAAGGGAAGTCAAAAGATTTTTCCAAAAATTTCAGAACAAACTATCAAACAGTTGTAGTTCAAATTTGAATTACTTTCGATAAATCAACATAAACTCATTAAACTATGGGAAATTAGTTTGAAATCAAGGAAAAACCTAATACTTGGGAATTATCCATCATATGTGTACTAGTTTCCATGAAAATTAAATGGGTCCCATTTTGCATCATATTTTTGGTACTTTGTTCACAAAAAAAGTCATTTTTTGCACTTAAAAAATGGAAAATAATACTTATGGAATTAATTTTAAGATTTCCTTCGGTAAGGTTGTTTCTTATACCAAGATACATCTATTTGTGGGATATGAGATATTTATCACAAACTATGCCGTGGAAATGACCATAACTTGGTCATTTTTCTTGAAACTTCTAGATGTTCATACATGATAGACCTTTTTGTGAAGACTTTTTTTGCAAGTTTTGTCAAAAATCAAGTTTATCATTTTTCATAGCAACTAGTACACATATAAGGAGCCCATGCCAAAGGATTTCATTTTTTGAGATGTTTATCAATTTATTTCATAAAAGCGATCAAAACGGTCGCGATGACTATTCGTCGAAAGAGGTAATATTTTCTAGAATTATCAGTGTTTCTATGATATAACCACTAGTTGTGTACCTCAAAATGATTTTTCCAAAAATTTCAGAACAAACTATCAAACAGTTGTAGTTCAAATTTGAATTACTTTCGATAAATCAACATAAACTCATTAAACTATGGGAAATTAGTTAGAAATCAAGGAAAAACCTAATACTTGGGAATTATCCATCATATGTGTACTAGTTTCCATGAAAATTAAATGGGTCCCATTTTGCATCATATTTTTGGTACTTTGTTCACAAAAAAAAGTCATTTTTTGCACTTAAAAAATGGAAAATAATACTTATGGAATTAATTTTAAGATTTCCTTTGGCAAGGTTGTTTCTTATACATAGAAATAAAAGAAACAGAAACTAGAGAAAAAACAAAATTGAAAACAAATAGATATAAAGGAAAACAGAAAACATAAGAAAATATAAGAAAACAGAACAAAAAACAAACAAAATTCAATTCAAAACCCTTTAGTACCGGTTTGTAACTACAACCGGTGCTAAAGGGGTTGGCTTGGCGCGCAACCGTTCGGTGCGTCCGAAAACCAACCTTTAGCACCGGTTGTTGTTACCAACCGGTGCTAAAGACCCTTTAGCACCGGTTGGTAACAGCAACCGGTGCGAAAGCTCGATTTCGAGCTGTTAAGGGTGGCGAACCGCCCAAAACTGCTAAGTCTTCGATCTTCCCGGCCCTGTCTCTCGAGCTCCTCCGCCGCCGAGAGCTCCTACGGCAAAGCCCTGCTCCTCCGCCGCCGCGCCGTCCCTCCGACCACCGCGCCGTCCCTCCGACCACCGCGCCGTCCCTCCGGCCGCCGCGCCGTCCCTCCGACCACCGCGCCATCGCCTCCCACGCGCCCCGCTCCGGCCTCCCTCCGCCTCCGGCCGTGCGCGCGCACGCCTCAGGCCTCCGCCACCGCTCCGACCATCGCCTCCGCCGCCACGCCGTCGCCTCCGGCCGCCGCGCCGTCCCTCCCTCCCTTCTCCGGCCGCGGCGAGACCTCCCCGCTCCGGCCATCTCCTCCACCACCGCCGGCCTCTCCAAGGTTTGTATTTTTTTTCATTATAGCTAGCAAATTAATTATAGGTTATTAGCAAATTAATTATAGGTTATTAGTACTGTTTATTAGATTAGTGTTTAGGTTATTAGTGTTTAGGTTATTATAGCTAGCAATTTTTTTCATTATAGCTAGCAAAAATTTTCATTATATATAGCTATCAATTTTTTTCATTATTAGTAATTAATGTTTAGGTTATTAGTGTTTAGGTTATTACTGTTTAGGTTATAATTAGTGTAGCAAATTTAGAAATTTAGCAAAGTTGGATTTTTTTTTTGCAATATTGTTAATACTTCATATTTTGTATCAATTTTTGGAAAGTTAGCAAATTTTGTATCATATTTTGTATCATATTTTGTATCAAATTTGTGTATCAATTTTTGCAAAGTTAGCAAACAATGTTAAAATTTGTGTTAGGAAAACAATGTTAGTTAATACTTCATATTTCGTTAATATTTTGGCAAAGTAAGCAAATTTTTGTTAAATTTAGTTGCAATGTTAGAATTTAGCACTATGTTGGAATTTTATACAATGTCTTTGAATTTTACAATGTTTTATACAATGTCTTGGAATTTTAAGAGTTAATGTAAAGATTCATAGTTTCGAGATGGACGGGACTATGGATGTCCGGGACTGGGCTCCGCCGGGTTGGCACTGGGAGGTGCCACCTTCCGGTGTGCGCAGATTGGTGAGGAATGAGGGAACCATCGTCGACCCGGAGCTTCTTTGGTGGCGGTCACGTGGGCCACGACGGGTACAGAGGGTGCCGGCCCCCGAGGAGTTGGTACGTCGTCGTGTCAGGGCGGAGGACGAGCACGTCCGTCGGTACATGGTCGCGTTGGACGTCTGTCCGTCCAACACTTGGCAGTATCTTCAGGGATCTCACATTAGTTATGATCCTGTTTGGGTTCCTTCACTTTGGGTTTTCACCGCCCGCGGCATGTTTCCGGCAGTTCGACGTCCATTTTGATTAGCGTGATGTATTATTGATGCGATATATATTATTATGACTTGTAACGCCCCAAATCGGCTAAGTCCTTCACTATTAGATCCCTGAAGATTTTTGTGTTAGTAAAACAACTATTGTATCAATTTTTGCAAAGTTAGCAAATTTTGTAAAACAACTATTAGAAATTTAGCAAAGTTGGAAATTTAGCAAATTTGAAAAATTTTGTATCAATTTTTGCAAAGTTAGCAAATTTTGTATCATATTTTTGTATCATATTTTGTATCAATTTTTTGTATCAATTTTTGCAAAGTAAGCAAATTTTTGTTCCAATTTATGTATATAAGAAATATTTATAAGAAATATTTGTTCCAATTTATGTGTATAAAAAATATTGGTTGCAATTTTTGTATCAACTTTAATTGTAACCTTGATTCAAATTTAAATTTGAAGTGACATTGAGCTATGGACAACAACCCCTTCATCCGAAATGAGGACATTGAAGAGCAAATGGCAGCAATAATATATGAGAAGAGTCTTGGAGTAAATTCCGATGGAGAAGATTGATGATGAACAAGAGGATGATTTCAGCTCAAGATGTCTGAACGACTCCGGTGAGGGACTTGAGCTAGAAATAATAGACGACGATCAAGTGCCCGCGGAAAACTCCGGCCAGGTATATATATATATTAAGTCTTGTTGATGCATAAATTGATTTATATTGCACCTACTAACAAAACATTTTTCTTTTAGCCCTCCGGATCTAAAAAGAAGCCGACAAACCCTACACGAGGCCCGGCCAAAAGGTTGAAGCTAGAAGATGGTGCAAAGCTGTCGATCGTTGAAGTAGGCGATGATGGCAAACTGCTGAAACCCGAAAACACCTGCCGCAAATATGTAGCTCAATGCGGAGCGATTGTTAGGGACATTATCCCGATCACCCTTGCAGAATGGAATGAGCAAAAGAAAGCCAACGTTGGCGCAAGTTATGTCGACGACAGACTTAAGCAAACACTTTGGGACTCAATCTTGAGTGATTTCAGCCTACCGGAAGGTCTCCCAGAGAAGAAGCTACAGAAAGTCAGGGAGTGGACTCTTAAGAAGATGGCCACACAATTCAACAGCTGGAAGAAAAAATTGTGGAAAAATTATGAGAAAAAGGCTCCAGAATTCAAGGGCCCTCTACTGAAGATAAAAGATGATTGGCCTGCATTTGTAGCTTATAAGAAATCAGCCGTCGCTCTGGCCCGATCCGAGAGAAATAAAGGAGAATGCTAAGAAGAAGAAATACCACCATACTTTGGGGTCAGGTGGCTACAAGACTGCCTTGCCTAAGTGGGAATCCTTTGAAAACGAACTGCGTCTAAAAGGGATCACTCCACAGACAGATGACTGGCCCGAGAGGTCCAAGTACTGGTTGTTCGCGCATGGAGCAGTGTTGGACCCAGAGACAGGGCTAATTGTTGCAAAAGGAAAATGGAAGAAAAGAATTACACGAGTTGTAAAAAAGCTAGAGAAGGCAATAGCGGCCGTCCGAGAGGGAACATTTGTTCCCAATAGAGAGGACGACGAGCTGACACTCGCCCTCGGGAATCCTGAACACTGGGGACGATGTCGAGGTAGAGGAGGCGGGGTTGGTTTCCTTCACGGGTTTCCCGCAGACGTTGCAACATATAAAAGCCGTTCCAGAAGTAAGAAGAAGGAGGCGGACCGGTTATCACAATTAGAACGCCAGGTCCACACATGGGAGGCCCGGGTGAAGCGGCAGCAGGAGCAACTGGACTCAATTACCCAGCAAAGGGAATCTCGGATGGTGCTACAAGATCCTCCAGTCGATGTCACCCTATCTCAGCGGAAAAGCAGCGTGGGTTCCACGCAGCTAGAATATCCTGCAGTTGATGAACCGGCGGCTCACTACCCCGTGGATGATATCACGGAGAAGACAAATTGTGAGTTACATGTGCCAATGAAGAACATCAGTTATCCGGTGGCGAAAGGATATGCTTTACAACATCAACCTGGAGCAACCTTCCATTTTGGTCAGATTCCAGCTGGATATGCTCGTGTCGGGGTCACAAAAGTTATGCCGGGATTCCACTCAATGGAACTTGACATTCCTGGAAATGATGACGAGAAGACTTTGGCAGAAGTCGAGCATGGTATCGTCCTATGGAAGAAGAAATACATCATCTTTACAGACTCTACGCCAAGGCCACCGACTCCTCCGGGTAGAAATTTATCACCTAAAAGTCCACCCGCCTTCCGCGATGATTGGGTGCCCACCGCAAGTCCATCGCCCGCGCCGTCCCGTCAGCCGACTGATGCGCCCACTAGTCATGTGACAAAGCGGAGTTTGTTCAGGAAAGACAGGTCCCCTGTCATTAAACGTGCAAAGAAAACGCATAAATTGAAGTCTCCTGAGAAGTTAGCTCCTGAGAAACCGGCTTGCGAGATGACTATGGAGGAAATAACGGTGAGCTTAAATGCCGATGCGGCAACCTTTTTTGAACGGAGAAAAGAGGAAAAACATGCCGCAACACAGGATCCCTTAAAGGAACTTCTGAAGACTATACCAATTGAGGTAAAAGATCGCACCATTGACAACTTATATAACCCTCCACCGGCGCCGTTTACAGACTATGAGCGAGGTATTAACAAGGTACATAGCTCGCAGATGGAGGAAGAGGAGGAGCAACGGAAACAAAAGAAATGCGGGAAACAAGTTGCCCAGCTCGGGGAACAAGAAGTACAATCGATGGCCCCGCTCATTGTGTCGTCTCGGGCTCCTCAGGAAATCGAGCCTGGAGAAGTTGTATACCGTGCAGACAGAGAGTACGAGACTCTTGAGATAGCATATCAATATACTCTCGGGCTGCCTCTGGTGACAAACCCCAGTGCTCTAACAACACAGTTATGGAGATTGCATAACTGGTACATGGACATCTCAAAAGATGGGACTTTCTATTTCATGGCGGGAGTTAAGGATGAGCACTACTTCCAAGAATATGCTGTACACGTTGAGTTCTCTGAACTTTTTCAGATGTACAATCAACGTGCTCTCGACAAATCTATCATCAGCTGCTATTGTCTGTAAGTAATTTATTTGTGTATTTTCGTTATTTAGTTAAGCTCGTTCATTGCCAGTAATTATCCTCACATCATTCTTTTGTACGCTATTATATATGCAGAATGAAGATTCGTGAATGCAGACAGCTCAAAATCTGGGACATTGGGTTCATTGACCCGGATAAAGTTCATGTCCAGACTTTAGAAAATCAACCCGACGCCATAGAGGACGTTCTACTGAATTTCTTTAAGCGACAAAGTACCAAGAAAGAAATACTTTTTCCCTACAACTTCAAGTGAGTGTTAATGTCTTGTACACATTATTTTTTGCTTTCCCGATATTAAGTGCAATTGATGAGTTCTGAATTACGTGCGCAGTTACCACTTCATTCTCCTGATCATTAAACTCGACGATGGAGAAGTTGAAATCTGGGACTCAAAAAAAACAAATCCAGATGCATACAAAAGCGTGCGTATAATGTTCAAGAGGTAATTTCAATCGCACTAGGCCTCTATTTCGTTCATTTACTTGATATCAAAAGTAAGTAATAACTCCTCAATTCATATTCTTTTTGGGCAGGGTTTGGAAAAAGTTCACCGAGCAAGAACCCGGTGAATGGAAAGATAAGCTGGATTTCAAAGCTAACAGAGTAAGTAATACTACTTAACTAGGTCCGTGTATCGTTCTAATTCTCTTTATTATTATTTGATTAAATCATATTGTTGTATAGTGGTGTCTGCAACAACCAGATGGGACAGATTTATGTGGATACTACGTTTGTGAGTTCATTCACATGAAAGTCAATGAGAGAGCCAATAGTCAAAGAAACATAGAGGTACGCAAAAATCATTCACAACTTTATTTTTCTACTATCACTTGTGTTTAGTTTCAATCATAACTAATTTGATCTCCTCCTTTTAAAGATCGCAAGGAAGCGGAACCAACTCCTACCAACGAACCGCGTTAAAGCAATTGCGGAGGAATTGGCGGGATTTTTCCTTACGCATGTCATAAATCAATCCGGTGAATTTCACTATGTGGAAAAATAGACTCCCTCCATGTAATAGCAGTGATATCTCCGTGAAAAAAGTACTTTAATTATATGTAATTATGGGTACTTCATTTATATGTGTAGTGAGTACAATTATATGTGTACGTAGTGAGTACAATTTATATGTGTAATGGGTACTTCATACGTGATCTCCTCCGAAACCCTGAAAAATAAGCGAAAAGGAAAAAAACAGAAACCCTAAACCCCTAAAAATAAGCGCAAAAGAAAAAACAGAAACCTTGAAAAATAAGCGAAAGAAAAAAGAACAGTAACTATTAATACCGGTTGGTATTACCAACCGGTACAAAAGGTCCTTCGCCTGCGCGTGCTCGGCCGTGCCCACGTGGAGGCCTTTAGCACCGGTTTCATAGGGTTCCGGTGCTAAAGGGGTACCCCTCTAGTCCCGACCTTTTAGCACCGGTTGCACAACCGGTGCTAAAAGCCCTTTAAAACCGGTGATATTGCCCCTTTCTCTACTAGTGCCTGCATCCAATGTTGCTCCTTATTCAGTTGCTCCAACTTCCTGACTGTGTTCTACCTCTCAATGTTGCTCCTTACTCCAAAAACATTCATTCTTCTCCGCATGGCAGTTAGGCACGATGCACGAGAAGTTGAGGCGGGCTTGTGAGGCTTCAGGAGTACAAAGATGTCATGACTCGGACATTGGGTACCTAATCAGCAAGTCGAAACTCCTTGCTAGCGTAGATCAATGATCAACTAGTAAGTAAGCTCACCGACGATGCAATACATTTCTAGATGGACAACCAAAATATGTCCGGTCTAGAGCAGTGGCCATTTACGTTATTGGTTCCCAGGATCGGCGTGGACTCGTCTCCTCACTTGGTGCCATCTCTTGGTTTTGTACACTTTACACATGTTATGTTGGCAAGTATTCAGCGTTACCAACCTTTCTTGCAAGGTGGTTTCATTTTCATATATCTTGTTGAGTACAAGTTTTATCGTACTTGGCATTTTTACCAACCGTTCATTAAAAATTGATCATACGCCGTCATTTTGATGCAGTGCCATGGGATTCAATGTCCTTTTTCCAAAAAGGCAATGTGAATCCAGTTAACGTCTTCAACAGATCAGCTAACTTTTCCTGCAAAATCATCCAGAAGTGCGTCATCCGTGATCTCTCAACTTGAAGTTGGCTACATGTAACTAAATTGGAAATAATTCTTCCATGAGGACCCAAGCATGTAAGGTACATATTTGCTATTACCCTATATATGAAAGTGCGTCGTTTTCACGTCCAAATCTGGCGTCCACGTCGCCCTTTGAACACTGGCCGTCCGATCGCGCCGTCGGACGGCTCAGATTGCAAGTTTCTGGGGTCAAAACGCGAGTACTGTAGCAGTGAGCTCTCCACCAATCAGATCGCGCCACGTCTCCCGGTCTCCATCCGGTCAGCCCCAGTTTCGCCGGTCACGGTGTCATTTTGCATAAAAACCACTGAAAAACTATACTCGTGACCCGCGGTCCAGAGTATAACGCGCAGAGGGACCTATTCGTAATTCCACTAAACATGAAGGACTTTTCTGCAAAATCGTCCCGCACAATCACCCTACCTCTTTTCTCTCTCCCGTACGGCGCCGAGGTCGCCGCCGCCGCGCAGCGCCGCCGTTCCGCGCCTCTCCGATCAAATCGAAGGGTCCGGGAAGGTGCGCTACCGCGCCCTCTACCTCCGAGCCGGCGCACGCGTGCCAGGACTACCTAAATCGCTGCCGTTCGCCGCCGGCGCGCTCCGGGTCCGCCGCAGCATTTGCGCGTCGTCGACGGTGCTCCGGCGACCTAGAAGAGGCGGCGCCGCCACTCCTGGGTAGCCCGCGTCTGGGCGCATCCAGCGAGCCCACCCGCGCGTTGCGGCTCGCGGTGGTTCGACGCCGGCGAGCTCGACGCCGGCGAGCTCAACGCCGCCGCGGCGGATCTCAGGCCGTCGCTGACGTCATGACGACGTGAGCGTGGGTCCCAGTCGTCAGCCAGCTCTCCCTTTTCCTATTTTAAACAAAAAAACAGAAAATGATTAATATTGCAAAATTAATATCCTAAAATCTATCCATCAGAAAAATATGAAAAATACATGGAAATGATCACAAAAAAATGCTAATTGCCTACACCATAATACAAACATATTTGATAATTTTAATACGATAAATAGTTGGAGACATTCCAAATTCGTTTCGTCATATTTTTTAATCTGTCGATCACAAAAATATGAAAAAAATAATATGAAAACGATCGCAAGAAAAATCTAATTACTTATGACACACCGCAAATATATTTATGAATTTTAATACGGTATATACTTGGAGAAAATCCAGATTCATTTGCTGAACCTATGGAATTAAATTAATAAATGCTTACATAATGTATTCCATCTGATTATGTAATTGAATTAAATTTTTAAGAGAAAATAGAAACTTAATATAATATTTCACACCATGATATTTCTTTTTCTAACAACACCATAATAGTTTTTAAAATTTCTACAAAAAAAATCAAATTGACGAATATTTGAAGAAAATCCTAATGCACATCCTCTTTAGAACCATTTCTAAAACATGAAAAATTATTCTATAAATAGTCTCGCCGAAGTAAATGCTGATGATTTGTCCCATATAATCGAATTTCAAATTTCTTATTTCAAAATTTGAGATCTCTTTTAAGTCTACTCATTTTAGC
Source organism: Poa annua (assembly GCA_026929855.1). NCBI lineage: Eukaryota > Viridiplantae > Streptophyta > Magnoliopsida > Poales > Poaceae > Poa > Poa annua. The sequence goes on from CM049436.1 coordinate 3,770,543, forward strand.
CCACTTGAACAATGTTTACAACCTAAACGATTTGAAAGTGCTGACTTTTTTAAATTTCACTAATTTTCAAACTTACATGATTTTTTAATTTGCACGCTAAAATTCCCTAGTATGAGATTAAAAGTGCTAGTGGTGATGTCTCAACAAGGTAATTTTGAGCTCTTTTACGGTGCTTGTGGAAATTTTACCGTATGTTTTTTCCCAAACAGTCTAGGCGCTGGTCTAACTCTGTATCCCCGCCGCCCTGGCTCCTTCGACCGGTGTCCTCGCTCGGCTGAGTGCTGACTCGTGGTCCGACGCCATCCTCATCTCCATCTCCAGCACCGGCGATTCATCCTCCACATCGCCGGCCACCGAGACAACATCCCCAATCCCTATCTCCGGCGATTCATCCTCCCCATCGGCGGCTGGAGGATCTAGCTCGCCTCCGCCCGCGTCTCGGAGCGCACGGACCGCCCCAGCGGCCCCGACGCCTAGGTCAGTGGCCTGGCAAATCGTCATGTGGGTGCAGCCACGGGGAGGCGTTCCGGTCTCCTTGTCTTTAAATAAAAGCCATCAATAGGGCGACGGCACCTGGGACCCCACATCCAACCGCGCCAAGAAGGTCTCCGAGGAGGATGCAGAGGAGGTAACCTTTGAGCAGAGTTCGCTGGAAAAGTGCGTCGTCGGGCTGCCCAGGGACTGGTTCACGGATAGGCTAAAATCTTTCCACGAGGAGCAGGAAGTTTCTCTGGTCATATGACTTGGATTACTATAAGCACTGTATTCATAGAACTTGACTTCTTCTTCGCTGAAATTTCTTGTGTTTTTCATGTTCTTTTCCTAGTAAAGCCTCAGTAAGTCAGATCAATCTCCTAATTAAATCTTGTTTACATATATGCACCCACACATCCAAGATAGACCTTGACATTCGAGGTTAAGGAGTTAGGCCTACATACAGAAATTAACAGGAAATATTTAGCTTTTGTGTTCACTGCCATTGAGAACACTTTTTCATGACCATGTGAGGCAAAAACTAGAAAATTTGGCTAATGCAAAGCCGTGCTATTAGAGATGTAATTCAGGTCCATCATCCATGGACATATTTCTTGATCTGTAGCAAGAACTTCACTTGCTTCTGACAAGAAGCTAAGCTTTGCTAGAGTCATGCTAGCATTAAACTTCTTTGCTTGGTCAGAAAATATTGAGTAAGTGGCCATACTAAACAGACACATAGTTTGCATACGCTACTGCATATGCTGATAAAGGGGGCACAACTGCTGTTATAATGTAAGACAGACTTAATAGCATATACTTGCACCGCTTTGAGAATTCAGTTTGGTCTTCATTTTGAGTTTTTGATTCCTCTGTTTTATCTAATGCATGTTGTAGAATAATTTTAAGATGTATCCCTTTTTGGAATGGTGAATAATTCATAATGGAGCTTGCTCGGTGTAAACAACCCTCTGAATAGTTTAGGAGTTGGGCATGTTTGTTGACAATGGTAGGCAGTCTTCAGATTTAACTTAGTTTTGAAAAATGTAGCTGAAAACTGCCATGTTATTAAAAGATACTGACTAGTAACATCAAGCTGAAAACTAACTAGTCTTAATGAATATGCCACAATAGTTGTTTTTATATTCATAAGTGATTTACTTGATTATTAACATGAATCCTACTATTATAAACAAATACATGGGCCAGCAACCACCACATATAGCACAATGAAAAAAATGTAGAGAACTAGCAGTCTGGTACTAATTCATCACTACACGGACACAACAACACAGTGATTTAGCAACAGTCTCGACATTATATATGTAGAGAACTAGAAGTCCAGTCCTTTATCTAAAAAAAACTGGAAGTCCGTTACTAGATTCAAACACTACATCGACACAAACAAAGGAAGGATTGCTTACTGTTGCCGCTGACCACTCGAGAGTCCCGGTCAAGGTCAAGGACGTTGCAGCCACCGTTGCCTGAGCAAATTAGGAACACCCAGATGTTAAAATTAAGATGGTTACACAATAATAGATGCAAAATCAATCAATATGCTTGTCAAGTCTATACTAGGCTTTTATCCACTGAAACATATTTCCATCCATACATGCATGCTTTCACAATGTGAATGAAGGACTGGCTGCTTATTCCATTACATGTATGACCTGTATTGTGAATAACAGTACAGTACTAGACATGCTCATTAAAGGTACACCATGCATTGTTGATTCCCAAATCAATATTGCTACAAGCATGAGGTGAGTCAAATTAATAACAACATGCATTTGGACACCGAAACTAGCAGACACAGAGTACGCAAATATTCAACTTGCAAGTATTGCTACAGACTAAGACAAACATATACGAGAACAAACCTCAATTGCAGCATCCATGGATTATTGAGACTCGAATTCAACAAAACCAAAGCAGAAGCCGTCGTCGGAGCAGGCCTGCTACTTGCGCTTCACATCATGTGCCGGTCACTGCTACTGCTGCAGCGGCGGCGGCGGAGGCTGTTGCAGAGGCCAGGCCTCCGGCGCCCGGCATCGCGCTGGAGGTCAGCGAGCGGGGGCAAGTGTGAGGGGGAGGGGTTTCCACCGGCGGCGGCTTATGAAGCAGAGGCGGGCGGATGGCGGCCACCGGCGGCGGCTACAGACGCGGAGGCGGGCGGATGGCGGCCACCGGCGAAGCGGGGTTGCGGGCGAGCGGGAAAATGGCAGGAGCACAAGGGGCGGCCACCAGTCTACGATTGGAGCCCAGCGCAACGCCTTCACCGGCCGCAGCCTGGCTCCCCGTCGCTGGCCCATCTCTTTTAACACCGCCACCGCCTACGAGCTCCACATCGCATACCGAGGGGAGAGAGTCAGATGCGGGGAAGGGGCAGCAGCAGCAGGGGCGGGAAGCCCTCTGGGGTTGGATCCCAGCGTCACGCCGTCGTCGGCCGCAGCCAGCCCGGCGCCCCGCCGTCGCCTACCGCAGCCCGGAGCCCCGACGTCGCTGGCCCATCGCCGTATCGCACTGAACTTGAGAGGAGGAGCGACCGACAGGGGAGAGACTGAGATTGAGGATGTCGTATCAATTTACCAAAATGCCCTTTTAATTTAGATTAAAAATAATTCTGTTTTGGTAGTTTTAGTTTAGTAGTTTCAGGTAGTTCTATTTTTTCTACCGTTTGATTAGACTCAATGAACGGTTGGTAAAAATGCCAAGTATGATAAAACTTGTAATTTTTATTATAATATTTAACAAATTCAAAAAAATAAATACATCAATCAACCCAAAGCCACGTTCCAAACAACCTCAGTGACAACCCAAAAATTGTTAATTGGGGCGATCCTTATCCTGGCCAATTGTCCCGACCCAAAAGCCGTCGGCCTCACTGCCGCCGTACTATATCCTCGCCGAAGTCAGTTCTAAGGTAAATGCTGGAAGAAACAAGGTGCTGGCCTTGCTAGAGAGACCTTTGGAACCAGACTGATCATGTGTCTTGGTCTGATGGTCTCTGACCAGCGGCAAAGCCCTGGTCGCCGTTGATGTTAGTTTTTCTTTGCTAGTTTCGTTCCATTCTTCTTTTCGGTGAAAGTCTTGTACTCTACTCTTCTATCTAAACTAAAATTTAAAGTATTCTTTGTTTTGCATGTTACGACGTTTCTTTAAAAAAAGAGCATATATTAATACCGCTAAGATACCAATTACATCCAATTGTTGTAACAATATAATACCTTAATGGCATTATGGATGCCGAAAAAATAAGAAGAAGTAAAAAATAAAAGTCCCGCTACAGAGTTTCAGTCTTTTTTTTAAGATGAGTTTCAGTCCTTTTAATAGTAGCACGACCACCACCAAAACAACACCTGATGTTCAGGTTCTCCAAAAGCAACACCTTCAAGAAAGAAGAAATAGTGCACAAGCACCATCGTCGATGTCGCCTGATCGAAAATCTTGGATTTTCATCCTGGAGATAGTTCCCACTCTCAAAACAATGTCTTTAACAAGGTCATTGCAATACACAACCACCAATTAAGGTTAGACATTAGATTTTCATCCTGAAAGATAAAACTTTAAACTTTATCTGTGTTGTTGCCCCCACTTACATACTGCTACTACGGATTTTGAATCTCCAACCAAGTTCCTCATCGCCGCAAAGTCACCAATCACTAGTCCTCCGATCTCGGTTTCCATGACATACTCCGCCTCTGACTTCATCATGGATTTGCCCATTATAGTAACAGAAGCAGAGTTTCGCGTCATTCCCAACCGAATTTCATCGGATCTAGCAGTCTCTAGGCATAAAAATCCATATGAGATCACCAGCAGAATCTTCCAGGACCCGACCAAAGAATGTAAGACAGATCTTCGTCCTAAGGCGAGAAGAACCAAAACCACCGGCCTCGCAATCTAACCATCGTCTTCCTGTTTCGCGGCCTCCCGAACTGATAGGCCAACAAGCAACCATCGACTTGCATGTGGAGCACTGGGCGTGCGCATGGAGTTCAGAAGATCTGCTCCTTGCGTCCTCGTGCACATCCGTGGACGACGGTCGGCAGGAATGCCCTAAGTCCAGATCATCTAGACCAGATCCGTACCATGTGTGATGCCGCCAGCCTCGGTATACCCCTCCTCCGGCGACGGTGGGGAGAAAGAGATCGAGAATGGGTGGCCGGCGGCTGGGGTGGTTGGTTCCATGCTTGCTTTTCAAACACATGACGATGTACTATTTGCTCCACCTCGTAAAGCAGTTTGTACCATTCTTATGGATCCAGGCGTGAGCAATAGAATCAATCAAAGTCTAGTGGAAAGCAATATCAATCCGGTGAATGATATTTTGATCAATGCTAGCTGTCTCTGAGGACAGGTAACTTACCACAAACTTTCTTAAGTTGATGACCCAAGTGAACCTCAATCTAGCCAACGTTATGAGGGTAGCCCATAAATATGCTTAATATTTTTCATTTCTAACCAAATATTCATTCTCTCTCGGTTATAATAGAGCGCAGAGGCGCGCACCCTTTCCTTCTGGTTAATAACTATTGTCTCCATTGCTAAAAGCAGATTTAGCTATCAGGTCTGGCCTCGGCAGATTCAACCATTCTAAACACGTACCCATACAAGTGGACATGTGTATCATATCACCACAACTCTACCCATGCCCCTTCTACCATATTTGAGTGATTTTATACCAATCTTAAGAGCACAGCACATATATGTAATCATGTGTTGGCAGATATTATTTATAGTTCAGTAGACATGTTCATCTTACACAATCGAGCATCTCAAATGCAAAATTAAAACACTACTGACCTTAACCATATTACCAAATACCAATCAGGTAACGTATGGGTAAAGGCTACCACCCGCGCCCTACATCCATTTGGTCCGGGTGCCCATACCTAAACCAAGCCAAAAAAAGATAGAACACTATTCAACTGCAGCAAGGCAGTTTAGATCACGAAGTCCAGAAAAAAGAAAGATAGAAAACATTCAGGTCGAGCGCAAGGTAGTCCAGTTGAGAAAATGATCAAACAGGAGACACAAGAGTGAGAAAAGAGATGGAAAAACGCAATTAGGCAGATGTACCAGTTCACTGCAACCAAGGGCATTATGCATGCGGAAAGAAGTTCAATCACATCTTAGCTAAAAAAACACAGTTCAAACATAAGGCAAATTGCGAAGTAAACGTGACACCAGCTTTTCCAGAACACAATAGAGTTTTGCAAGCACAAATCGACACAAGAAAGCGGACCGCGCAAAAGTTTTATGTACTTTCGTTAATCAGTCCATGCTATGATAGTTTTCGTGCACGCCATGGGTATATATGGGATGATCTAATTCAACTTCAAACTAGAGCTGACAGACAGATAAGATAAATATCCATTCATAAGAAGCGCTAGTGCCAATCAGATGAGTTGTTCCGAGGCAACAAGTTTGAATTATCAGTCAGCAAAGACAACTAAACCCGCTCATGTAGGCTTGCCGGGTTGTAGCCCGGCCACGGTCTATAACGACCCCGGTTACGGATCCGCTGCAAAACACAAAACCAAGTCAGAACAGATACACGTGGAAGGAGTTAATCATCAGATGAGTTGTTCCGAACAAGCAGGAGTAAAGGATGTCAGAAGATAATCAGACCGGCTTCTTCTCGACTCCGATGTGGTATTGATTGGGCAAGAACTCATTGAGCCGGCGGATGAGCTCGGGGTGCCCGTCTAACACGCCTTCCATGCATTTGATCACGCAACCAAATCTGCAGAACCAACAATATTGAACTTAAATATGTTACGACTCAAAACAGAAGGAATCTGTAGAATGCTGTAGATGCAACTGCTCATGCATCGCCGACCTCAAGTGTTGCTCGAGTTTCCACAAGAACAGTTTGAACTTCTTGCGCTTGTCAGGTTGGTCCGCCAAGCTGTCCTTCACGTCGTTGACGTATTGTGCCCAGTTGCCAGTAGGTACCATACTACATTGGCCGTCGGCAAACACCAGCCTCCGGCGGCGCAGCGGACTTGGAGGAGGTTTGTTTGACCACCTCCTCTTGGCCACCCTTCACGACCAGGGGCACGAACGGGGAACACCATCAGAATAAAAGGACACCAAATTCAGAGTGGTGACAGCTTGTATTCGTTAAAATGAATAAAAGAATATGAGCTTGCACAAGAAATTAGAAAAAAATAACATAAAATAAAGTTGATCTACAGTGCATGCTGTTTTCTTTGGTATTCATACTGGATGCATGCCTACTCTCTGCGACAAGGTGCATTTCGATTATCTACTGATATGATCTAACACTAACATTCTTTTAGTACTTTCTGCCACAAAGATCAGAATAACTATTCATTATGATATGTTCTTTATAAGTACAGTGAATCCTGAGGGACTAGAAATGGTCACTTTGGATTGCTAAATGTTTTTGATAAACATATCTTCCTGCTCGTGATCAAAGTAGGAACTGCTTTTCATCTGATCTTTGTGATTTCAGTTCGTGATCAAAGTAGGAACTGCTTTTCAACTGATCTTTGTGATTTCAGTTCAGTATGGGTTGTTACGAAGAAATCAAATACATTCCTAAGATACTGCTACTTCCTTGACAATGAGGTGCAGTACTTCAGTAATAGGTTCATATAGTCGTAGGCAATGTTAGGGATATCGCTTATCGGGAGCTTATCGGTCAACCAAGATAAGGGGTAAATCGACAGGTTTATAGGCATGTCAGCCGATTTATCTTATCGGTCAGACACTAGTAAGCAATAAATTGGTCGGTTTATCAAAACATCGGCCAATATCTTGAACGGTGGTTCAAGGGAAGCGTCGTTCGGATATGAGCTTCTACAACTCATATGGCGCTTGAACAGTGGTTCTAGGGAAGCGTTGTTCGGATATGAGCTTCTACAACTCATATGGCGCACAATCCCTATCTCTGACCATCCATTTTCGCGATTGAACGGCCGAGATTGGTCGTTGAATGCGTTGAACGTTCAACCCATTCAATAGAAAATCTTGGCCGTTGAATCACGGGACGGACGGTCAAGATACGGGTTGCGCGCCATATGAGTTGTAGAAAATTCGCATTGAGCATCGTTATATTTTAGTGTTCTTGATAACTCATATCATCAACTCAGTTATCTCATGAGTAACTTCACGGAGTATTTCAGCTAGTGGAGAGCTAGAACATCAAATGACTTGAAGAAGATTGATTTGCATGTTTGCCTTCCAGATGCTCATTACCAAAGAAGACAGAATAAACTTACAACAAGAGCCCAATGCACATCAAGGGCATAGTGTTCCATGAGTTTAAGTTGTTTCATGTTGCATGCATTAAGGAGTGTGTATGGCATTAGATGCCAGGCTGTGCCGCATGTAATTAGATGTCCACTTCCACGAGGTGTTCTGGTACCACTTATTACCACTTATTTGACAGACAATAGCTAACATAGGTCACGAGGTGTTCTGGTACCACTTATTTGACGGACAATAGCTAACATAGGTCTAAATATTTGTGGTCCTACTATGGCCAAATACAGCTGTACATATCATTATATAAAAACTTTGCAAAAGAAGTTGTGTATTTACCCATTGCTTCCATTGTGGCTTTTGCCGTTGGCTATCTGGGCACTGCAAGTATCTCTCTTCCTCTTGGGGTTCCCAGGAGGCTTATGAACTAGGTTATTGGTTGTTTTCTCATCACTTTCGTTCTTCTTATGCTCATCCTCATCCTCATCATGCTCATTGCTTCTACTCTGCCCATCATCATCACGGCTTGTACTATGTGCATCCCCATCCTCATCACTTTCAATCTGTTCATCACCATCCTCATCACTTCTCATGTGCTTGTCACCATCCTCATCATGCTCATTGCTTCTACTCTGCCCATCATCATCACCGCTTGTAACATGCTCATCCACATCCGCATCACTTGCAGCATCCTCATCACTTGCCCTCTGCTTGTCACCATCTTCCCCACTTCCAATCTGCTCATCATCATTCTCATTGATCCCAATCTTCTCATCGTCCTAATGAGCATATAGATTGGTTAGTTAAGCTCACGAAAAACAAAACCCATAACAAAAGATCAACAAAATGGATAACATTATCCAAAAGGAAGAGAATGCAGAAAATCAAGATAAGCACAAGCTCATGTGAGAAAATCCTGGAAATCAAAACGTACTGGAAGAAGATGAGAGACCTTACCCTACAAATTCGGTAACATGCTACCATGTGAGCCATGGGATTGTTTTTTGCATGCTAAGAAAAACAATCCATGCAATAGGATTTACATGGTTACTTTTTATCTACTTCATCTTTTCCCAAGGATTCAGATTGCAAGGCCAACAATGTCCTAGAGTGTGGGAACACACCGAATAACGTAGAGCTGAGATGTAACCTGTGTACAGCACACAACTTATGCATGCAACCTTACAGGAATTTGGATGCTTAGAATCATATTTTCCTCGTATTTTTCTCTCTTTTTCTGTCTAGAAAGACCACCAAGGAAAATATGATTATTGGTTATAAAGGAATACGAATTTTCGTGTATGCATATTAGTAAAACAGCTAATGATCACACAACATGAGGCTATTCATGGCAAGTTGTGAATCGGATAGTTTACTTAGTTATCTGGATACTAGTCACCCTGTGCAATCACGGTTTAGTGCGGTTTTGGCAGTTTCATCAAACCAGCCCGTTGGTCATAGGTTTGACTGGATTGGTCCGGTTTAAACCGTATAGATACGTGATGATTACCGGTGTGGTGCGGGTTGGTTTACACGGTTTGAACGGTTTGACACCGCTTTCCAACTCAGAAAAGAATTCAGCTATGAAGAGCGTACTGGAGAGGCACCGGTGAGACAGCCACAACGGCAGGGCGGACATACACCGGCGAGGCAACCGCGACGGCTGCGTACGAGCGCGACGGACATCGGCGAACCAGCCGTGCCGGCCGCGTATGAGCACTGGACGGACACCGGCGAGGCAGCCGCATACGAGCAAGCTGGACGGACACCAACGAGGCAGCCGTAACGGCCGCATACGAGCGCACTGGACGGGCAACAGCGAGGCGGCCGCGTACGGCGAGCTAGACGGACACCGGCGATGCAGCCGCGACGGCCCCGTACGAGCGCGCTGGACGAACATCGGCAAGCAGCCGCGACGGCCGCGTACGAGCATGCTGGAGCGACAAAGCCATGCGTTTTGGCGCCACATGCTTCCCTGCATGAATCCCCAGAAGAAGACGCCCTCCACCGCCGGGTGCGCGTACGCCTCCCGGAGCACCACCTCCAGGTCCTGGGCGTCGAGCTTGAGCACGCGGTAGATCTTGCCGTAGACGTCCTGCAGCCGGGGCGTGTGGCAGGTGACCTCGATGGAGTATGCGCCGTCGAAGGGCATGGCCATGAAGTTGCCGCACACCACCTCGCACGGGACGTTGGCGTCGGTGATGGATCCCATCAGCAGATTCATGCCGTCGAAGGGCATGGCCATGAACTTGCCGCACACCACCTTGCACTGGACGTTGGCGTCGGTGATGGATCCCATCAGCAGATTCATGCCGTCGAAGGGCATGGCCATGAACTTGCCGCACACCACCTCGCACTGGACGTTGGCGTCGGTGATGGATCCCATCTGCAGATTCATGCCCTGCTTCCCCTTCACCTCCGCCACGCCCATCACCTAGACGAGCCAGTAGAGCAGGCCCAGCACGCCCAACCCCGGTGCCAGGCCAGCGTCGCCGGCTCCACCATCCTGAACCCGACTGAGCTCGGCGGCGCAAGCTGTGGCGAGGAGGACAGGGGAAGAAGGGAGGAAGAAACAGAGAGGACGAGTAGGCGAGGTGCGACCGATGACGGTTTGGTCGGTTTCGCTGAATCCAACCCGTCTGAAACCAGCTAAGGAATTTTTATCATGGTTTGACTGGTTTAGTGCAACCACACCGGCGGAAACCACTAATCAGGTGCGGTGCGGTTCGGTCTGACGGTTTGATCGGTTTAAGACCAAACTGTGCCCAGATTTAGATACTAGAGTGTTTGACCACTGCCTAGATACACATAGCATGACAGAGTCCTAAAGAAATAAACAAAGGAAAAGAAGGTTCTGTGTGAGCTCGGCCATATTTGGAAACAAAAGGCTTACATTTGTCATGGAAGAGGCACGCCTGCGCTTCTGCGTAGTTTCATCATGCTCACTATTCTCCACTGTTTTTGTTTCAGAAATACTATCTTCTTCTAAAGTATGCCTAAGGTCATTGTTTTCCATTTCCCTTATAGTTAGAGCTGGATCGCCACACCTGGATTTTTTATGTGTTTCATTGGTATCATTGTTGCGATTTTGAGAAGAATCGCGGTACTGACCTTTAAGTCTTTGGATTTCATCATTTTTATCCTTGATCAAGGAGTATATTTTACGTAGCTTCTTTTTGGCACCAAGAGCTTCTCCTCGCAATATGTCAATCTCATCATCCTTCTTTTGGGCCAACACCTTAAGCTCATCTACACTCTGCTGAAGCATCAGTGCTGCTTCACTAGCTTCTGTGGCCTCCACTTCATTTTTCTTCAGAAGTACAGCGTACTCCTGCTGCATAATATCCAACTGGTTACGCATAGAGTCTCTTTCTGAGAGTAACACAGAAACTTCCTTGCCCTTGTTTGAGCTGAGGGTTCCATAGGCTTGCTTTAGTTTCCTTAGCTCCACACCTATATTGCTTGCAACCTGTTTCTGATCCATAGTGTTTTGACTGAGCTTTCCACAGCTTTCAACCCCCTTCAGCTACACAAAACAATAATCATGTAAATCAGTGAGATGCATAATATAGACTGCATGTTGTGCGCCATGCGTCTTAGGTTTTATTAACTACCTTAGAGTTGGGGGTTTCTGCACAAGCTCTGGAATCTTCGAAGTCACCATCTCTGAGTTCTAATTCAATGAAGCAGTCAATGATGATTATCAGAAACGTGAATTCATAGATGTTAGGTGTTTCGTACTAACGGTTATCTACATATAACAAAAACAAAAGCAAGAATTGATTCATAGCTCAACGGAGCTACGAAATAGTTTTTGTGCGGTAGCCCGAGCCCGGCGAAGCCGGTATCTGCGGGGAGACACCTAGAAAACGAGCCAAAGTGAGGGGAAAATATGCCAACATATCAACCACAAGCAGCACAGATCTGAAGCATGTCACACGAACAAAAGAGATTGGCACCAAGAAGCAGGGGCTCCTCACCGGCGAGCTTCTGATTAGCACCAAGAAGCAGCTCCAGGTATGCCGCCTCCCATTTAATCTTCCTGCTCCCATCCGCCTTCCTTCCACAATAACGCCAGCTAGCTTTAATCGAGAGAAATGAGGGGAGCTAGGGCTTGAGCGAATCACCTGCAGCTTCTTTCTCGCGTTGGCGGCCTCCGCTCGTAGGCTGTCCATCTCGGCGTCCTTCTCCCGCGCCGCCGCCTGAAGCTCCTCGACGCTCCGCTGAAGCCTCCGCGCCGCCTCCAGGGACTCGCGCTGGACCTTGTCGGCCGCCGCCAAGCGCGCGCGGTCGGCGGCGAACGCGTCGGCCTCCGACTGGCTCTTGCCCAACATCGCCTCAACCCGATCGAAGATGGGCAGCCAGTCGTCACTCCCGCCGCCATCTGCGGCTTCGCCTCCACCGCCGTCGACCATGGGTTCAGACCGGAGCCTGGACTGCAGAAGACTGACGGCGGCACACAAAAAGAAGAGCATGGGCTTTAGTGGGCTTGAGTTGCTCTTAATAGTTAGGCTTACGCTACACTTCAGCCCGTTAATACACACTGCGGTATTTTCGCCCAACGAATATAATATCGTCCCTTCTCTAAAAAAACAAAAAATCGTCCCCAAAAAAAAAGGAGTAATATAGTATCGGGAGGGCGGCGGAGTAAGCGTTGGTGATGTGGCCATTTGTCAAGGTCAATCCTAAGATTTATTTACCATATTTCTTTGGCTTCTCACTACTATCCTCCCATTTCCGTTCTTATCATATGTTGTTGGCCAGTGTGGATTACCATGATGAGCATTAACCTGTATAATCTAGGCAGTCCGCAGTCACATAGGGCGCCAGCCCAAACGTTACGTCCAGAACCAGGAGGCGATCGGATCTCACCTGCCTCCCGCCGGCGCCGCTGCAGATGGCCCAGTCTCTGTGGCTTTGGGCCATGGAGGCGCGGTGGATCTCGGCCCTCGTCACTTAGGTGGTGGCGGCGTCTCGTGTAGTAAGATCTCCTTGGCTTTAACCCCATCTCAGCGGCAACGTCGAAAGGCTTGTGGGAGTGACATGGTCTTCAAGGATTTCTTCTGGTTGCGGGGATCTTCGGATCGTCAAGGAGCTTTATCGGCAGCTCTTCCTTTTTCTTCGTTTCCGGGACGGATGTGGTCTTCTTGACCGTTCGGCGACTTCCCGTCCGCAACCAAGTCTGACTCAGGGAGGAGCGGCAGCAGCGGTGCGCCGTCGACACGGTATGGAGGTTGAAGATGAAGGGTTTCTTAAGGATTTCGTTGTAATTTTCGTTTTTCTTGGGATGCTTTGTAATGTTCGGTGTTTCTTTTAATACTAAAGTCCTATTCGCAAAAAAAAAGGTCAGTGTGGATTGCCCAGTAGAAGTGCTATTTGTGTGGGCTTCTTCCTCCAAATTACCAGTGCAAATATGATCTCCTCCATCTAGATTAAACTGGAAATGTTACTGGTCTCTATTTTTTCATTGAAATTGGGCATATACATTCTAAAGCTAGCTCGTCACTGTCCATATGGATGTATCTATATGCACATATCTACAGAAGTTTCAGCACAGCTGCTGCATAATCATATGACCAGACACAAGTTTGACTTAGATCTAACACTATGGTCGACAACCAAAATAGCCCGTGGCATTTATAGGACAGGGTTGGTTTTAAAGATATGTAGAATTAGTCGGTTTAGTTCTTAGTTGAGCTCCATCTGTTGCGATAATGTCTTTAATGTCTTCATATCATGTTCTTGCTAGAATCTGTGTTCTGAGCTCACAGTTTCATCAAATCATGTGGACTTAATTTTAGTTTGCATCTTTTCCACCCTAACATGGTAATTCTTGGCCAATTCATTTTTAACCAAATCCAGTACATGCTTAACCTATACATGATTAGAAACAATGATGTGATAAAGCGCCTACTCTTGGAGTCTTATAAGGTGGATCTACTACATCTCTTGAAATAGCAGTATGCTCTTTGTTATGCTGAATGCAACTATCCAATTCTTATGCAGTGGGTGAAGGAATAATCTTGATCCACGTTTGCCCGAATGTTTCGCTAAATCCATTTTTGCGTGTTCAACTTCTTATATAATTGTGCAATGCTACGTCACAGTACGGGGTTTTCTTAACTGCTCTCTTCTTCTAGGATTCTTGCACAACCCGGTACACGTCCACGGCCCCTAGTGATTCTTGCACGACTCCGTTCACGGCCACGGCCTCGGCGGTGCTGAGACAACCGCTGTAAAATACAAAACCAACTCAGAACAAAAACAAGGGGCAGAAATTAATCGTCAGATGAGTTTCTCCTAACAAGCAGGAATTAGTACTTTAGATTAGGTAGTATAGTTGATGAAAGGGCCAGTTAATTGCAACCAAGGACATTAAGTTGGTAAATCATTCAGCAACTGACACCTGAGCAGATCAGACACATGCATGACATAAGTATTCATTCATAAGAAGCGGCAGTGATCATCACATGAGCTGTTCCTAGTTAACAAGTTTGAATTACCAGCGAAGAAGACTAAACCTGATCCCACTTGGGCTGCTGTTCCACGTCCTTGAGCTTGATAAGGCCGGCTGCTGCCGCTGCTGCTGATGAGAGTTGCCCACCAGGTCGGGGTACTCCAAGCTGATGCTGCAAAACACACAAGACCAAAGCAACACAGAAACAAGCGGCAGAAATTAATTATCATGAGCTGTTCCTAACAAGTAGTAGCTATGAATGGCCAAAAATGATCAGACCAGCTCCTCCAGCTCGGGCTGTTGTTTCTCCTCCTCATTAACCTCGATCTGACAATTGTTAGGCAAGAACTGGTTAAACTGATGGATGAGCTTGGGTTGTCCGTCTAATAAGAGCTCCATGGTTCTGGCCACATCACGAACACTGCAAAATTAGCAGGATTCAACTTTAACCCATCACAACTCAAAATAGAAAGAATACGTAGATTTTTGTAAACACTACTGCTTATGCATCATTGACCTCCAATTCTTGAAATTGTGCAGGAATCGGACAAACTCCTTGTGCTTGTCAGTTTGGTCTACCAAGGTGTCATTAACGGCCTTGACATACCGTCCCCAGTGGCCAGTACTATTCAAAAAACGCTTCCTTGAGCGCAACGGCGCTGGAGCCTTCAAATACATAAACCATCTCTTCACGTCTCTTCACAAACAAACAGATCGAATGGGCAAACACCATCAGAACACAAGGACACCTTATGAGATTGGTGACAACTTTTATTTATAAAAATGCAACAAGTCGACAGCTGCTTGCATGAGATAATAAGAATCAAAACCCTAGGAAAGAACGGTTTTCCTAAAGTGTGTTCTGTCTTTCTATTCACAGTATTGAGAAAAGATTTTGTGCTGCATACTTGCTTACTTTCCTAGTTATTTTCTCTACTAATAAGATATCAGGAAAGTTGTATCGATTAATTTCTGCAATAAAGATCAGACTATCTGTTCACAGCGATGTGCTCTCTCTACTATCTCTGATTGAGAGTACCTTTTGGATTTGACTTCTGTGGCAGCTAGTCATTGTCATCTACATGAGTTCAAACTTCAAGGTAAACAATTTACTTTTTCTGGAATTCACTGAAACTTCATCAATTTTATGTTGATAAAAATGTAGTCACAGGTTAGCAACGATATTGTGTTTAATTTAAATTTGCACCTAAGAGGCAATATGTTGCCAAAATTATTTTTTAAATACGTAGTGTTATCTTCTTGTGCGTGTAAATTTCTAGGAAGAAAAGGGACAGAGATGTTTCTCTTGCCCGGTTGCAAAATATGTATAGGGAGTGGTTCCTTGTGCTCTTTGTTTCAATTGTGTCCCAAATAAATGTATCTTATGTATGGTAGTTAGTGTGCATAAACATTTAAACATAAGAGTTAATTTGTATTTTATATGAACCTTGTGGAATGATCGATTGATCACAATAGTATGAGTGCTGTCGGTGCTTATTTTCCCGCTAATCCCATGACTTTGACATACAAAATATGCATCGAATTGATCGCTGGTCTAAACTGCAGAAACAACCAGAAAAGGTGGCTCTTCGGTAAAAGGATACCAAAGAATTGTCGCTGAGGCTGCACTGCAGGGGTGTTTAATAGAGGTGTAAGTTGGGCGCCGACGACCTTATGCCTCCTGGATTTATGTTTGGAACTTTTCCCAGGCTTCTTGTTTCACCTTCACCATCCGCGTCTCTCTGGAAGGTAAGATTTCAGGTGGGATGGGATTTCCCATCAATTTCACCTCCCATCCCACCATAAGAATTCCATTTATCCCACTAAAAATATCCACTAATCCTGGATGGGCTAAATGGGATGAGCCCACCTAACCCACCATCCCTTGCTTGAGGTCCCCGACAGCTGTATGCTGGGAGCGCGGACTGGAGGACTACATCTGCAAGGCTCAGAGCAGCAGGCCGAGCACCGCTGCGGCCGGAGGGCCTGCGACACAGGCGGCAGCAGCAGGTGTGCCAGAGATGCGATGCTCCATTTCCTCGACATCGAGGGGCACGCCTCCACCTCCGCTCCTCAAGACCCACCACCACCAAGCCCTCACACTCCGATGGGTACCGACGGGCAACCGGCCGAGGAGGCACTGGATTTGTGGCCGGGAGTGTCAGGAAATTCGGGCGGGGCGAAGTTGCTCCGCGGCGGCGGTGAGGATGTAGTCTGAGGAAGCTGCACGAGTTCACGCAGCAGCGCCATGAGCTCCTCGTCGTCCATGCCGGGCGGGTGGACCACCACGGCGACCACTCCACCGCGGCCAAGGCCGCCGACGAGCTCCTCGCCGCCGCATAGGTGCGGGCGCTGCAGCTTCTTCCTTTCGTGCTGGGCCGGCTGGAGGTCTGGTTTCGATGGGGATTGATATGGGGTCAGGAGGCGGTGGTTGGCGAGAGCATGGACTGGATGTTGCTTACGGGATTTTGACGGGATAAGTGGGACAGCCCATTAAAGCCCACTAATATTTTCGTTTTTGGGATAAGTAGATTGTGGGACACTGGGATAGGTGGACTACTATTCTTGGTGGAGACGGACGTCCCAGTCCCATCCCACTTGCAACCATACTGGAAGGGATGTTACAACTGTCCTGCATAAAGTTTAGGTGTTTGTCGTTCCTGAGCATAGCTAAATTCCCATGTGCATAGCTGGGATGGGTTGAGTGACATTTTTGCTGTTAGGGGCAAATGGAACGTTCTGCAGGCATCCCAACACTTTTGAACCCCTGATAGCCATTACATGCTATTGTCATGTTAATTCTGTGTAGCAATTTTTATTTTGCTAGTTAAACTGGGGACTAATTTCTTTTTTATAAATTTTGAAGTTAATCATATGTTTGCGAAAACTCTGAGCAGATTGATCATTCCTTTTTTGTTATCTTGAGCTACTTTTATTATCGCCAAATGCAACAATTTTTGTAGTGTCAGGACATAAGAATGAGAATAGACAACAACATGTGAGGGGGCGAAGCTATGTGAATGCTTAGTTTTCTAGTAGGATTAGGATGACATACAACAGAAATAATGGAGATCACAGGGTGTGTCTGCTAGAGTGGAATGAGGAAGATGTTGGAGTCAGAGACTTCATTTGTTTAGTGGACTAGGTGCGTCTTACAAATGTAATTATACCATTTCTTGCAAGCGGAGTGAAATCTTAGTGCTATCTTCTATACATGTAAATATTCAAGTGCATTATATTGACATGTGTTGCAAGCAAAATTAGAGGACCGTAGCAAGGCACGGGCGTTCAACTAGTGTAATTATATGCCAGCTTTGACAAGTTGTTCACTTAAATATGCAGCAGCTGTCTAAATTCTTGAAGTCGGTTACGGTGAAATAAGGTGCTAAAAACCATCTAAAAAATAAACTTTGAACAGTAGTTGATAATTTACCCCTTGCTTTCATTATTATCATCATCACGATCACCATCCTCGCCATTTCCACTCTGCTCATCACCATCCTCATCACATCCACTCTGCTCATTACCATCCACATCACTTCCACTATGCTTGGCACCATCCTCGTCACTTCCAATCTGCTCAGCATCATCCTCATCACTTCCACTCTCCTCATCGTCCTAATGAGCATATATATTGGTTAGTTAAAGGCTCACGAGAAACAAATCCCATAAGAGACCCAATAAAATGGCATTATCCAAAAAGAAGAGAATGCTGAGAATCAAGATAAGCACAACCTCCGCTGAGAAAATCCTGAAAATCAAAACTCAGGTCAGATGTACTAGAACAAGATGAGAGATCTTGCCCTAGAAATTTGGTACCATACTACCATGTGAGCCTGGGGCTTATTCTTTTGCATGCTAAGAAAAATGACCCATGCAATACGACATACATGGTTATTTTATCTACGTCATCTTTTCCCTAGTACTTAGACCGGAAGGCCAACAATAGCCTGGATCTTGGGAGCACACCAAGCACTATGGAGCTGATATGAAGCCTTTCTACAGCAGAAAACTCATGCATGCAGCCTTTCGAGAAACTGGATGCTTAGAGTTGTGTTTTCCTCAGTGCTTTTTTTTCCTAAGAAAAGAAAACCCAGGAAAATATGATTCTTGGTTATAAGGGAAAACATGGCTTCTCGTCTGTTAAAATTAAAACAGCTCATGATCACACAGCATGAAGCCATTTTTGGCAAGTGCTGAATCAGGATTAAAAGAACATTTAATCATAAAAATGTACTTAGTCCTCTGGACACAACATTGGCTGACTATTGACTAGATACATGTAGAAAGACATAGCCCTAAACAAATAAACAAGGAAACAAGGTTCATTGAGAGCACGGCCGTGGAATCACAAAATGCTTACATTTGACATGGAAGAGGCACGCCTGCGCTTCCGAGTAGTTTCATCTTGCCCATTATTTTCCACTGTTTTTGTTTCAGAAATTTTATCTTTCATTGTTGGCCCAAGACCATTGTTTTCTGGATCCCTTACAGTTGCATCTGGATCACCAGACCTGAATCTTTTATGTGTTTCACTGATATCATTGTTGCGCATATGAACAGACTCAGGGTACCGACGTTTGAGTCTTTGAATCTCTTCATCTTTCTCCTTGGCCAAGGTCTGCATTTTCTGTAGCTTGTTTTTGGCACCAGCAGCTTCTGCTCGCATTCTGCCAAGCTCATTATCCTTCTTTTGGGCCAACACCTTTAGGTCATCTACATTCTTCTGAAGCTTTTGCCTTGCTTCAGTTGCTTGTGCTGCCTCCACTCTCATTTTCTTCAGGAGCTCGCCATAGTTCCGCTGAACTATACTCAACTGTTTACGCGCAGAATCCTTTTCTGAGAGTAATGCAGAAACTTCCCTGTCCTTCTTTGAGCTCAGGCTCTCATAAGCTTGCTTTAGTTTTCTTAGCTCTGCACTTATACCGGATGCGGTGTGATCCGCGTTGTTTTGATTTGGATTTGCGCAGCTTTCAACACCCTTCAGTTAGGCAAAACAAAACAAGAGTTATGTTAATCAATGCGATGATGCACAAGCTGGACTACATGTTTTTAGCGGAGTACGTACCTTAGAGTTGGGGGTTTCTCCACAAGTTCTGGAATCACCATCTCTGAGTTCTAAATTCAACACAGAAGGCAATGACAGTCAGTAGCAACTATAATTTTATCCACAGGTTCCAACATTAATCTTCACTTAACAGAAAACTAAAGGGAAAAAAATGATATTCAGTTTCCGTTCGCCGACATTTCCACCAGAAGCAGCACAAATCCAAAATATTAGCAATTGAGCACGGAGACACGAGGGCTTCTCACCAGCGAGCTTCTGATTAGCGCCGAGAAGTAGCTCCACGTAGGCGGCCTCCCACCTGATCTTCCAGCCCGCATCCGCCTTCCTTCCGCAACAACACCGGGTAGCATCAGAAGGAAGCCAAGAAATCGAAACCAAATGAGGAACAGATGGGGTGCAGCTAGGGCTTGAGCGAATCACCTGCAGCTTCTTCCTGGCGTCGGCGGCTTCCGCCCGCAGCCTGTCCATCTCGGCGTCCTTTTCCCGCGCCGCCGCCTGCAGCTCCTCGACGCTCCGTTGAAGCCTCCGCGCCGCCTCCCATGACTCGCGCTGCACCCTGTCGGCCGCCGCCAGGCGCGCGCGGTCGGCGACGAGGGACACCGCCTGCTCCTGGTTCTTGCTCAGCAACGCCTCCACCCGGTCGAAGATGGGAAGCCACTCGCCGCTCCCATCGCCCTCGCCACCGCCTCCACCGTCGGCCATGGTTTTGGAGTGGACTGGAGACGACTGACGGCCGCAGCTGACACCATTCGGTTCACGGAACAGAAGAACGAGGGCTTTGGTGGGCTTCAGTTGATCTTCATAATTGGGCTTACGATGCACTTCAGCCAAATGCAAAGCCTGTGTTCAATTAGAGCTCTAACATTCCCCAACACGTGTTTCACATGTTATCTAGATTCACGTTTAAAAATAAGTAAACATATATATATATTATAATATTAAAAGATATTTACATATGCATGTATACGAAATTGAAAATGTTTAAAACATACTATATTGTGAAACGGGGGGAGTAACTCTTGTGTTACAAACCTGTGACCTGAATATAAAAAAGTGCGTTCTTCGGAGAGCAATCGCAGGTGCTTTTCTAACCAAATCCAGTATATGCTTAACATATACATGATTAGAAACAATGATGTGATTAAGCACCCACTCTTCGAGTCTTATGGAGTGGATCTATTACATCTCTTGAAATAGCAGTATGCTCTTCGTTATGCTGAATGCAACTATCCAATTCTTTTGCAGTGGGTGAAGGAATAATCTTGATCCACGTTTGCCCGAATGCTTCGCTAAATCCATTTTTGCGTGTTCGACTTCTTATATAATTGTGCAATGCTACGTTGCAGTACGGGGTTTTCTTAACTGCTCTCTTCTTCTGGGATCCTTCCACGACCCCGTCCGCGTCCACGGCCCCTAGTGATTCTTGCACGACTCCGTCCACGGCCACGGCCTCGGCGGTGCTGAGACAACCGCTGTAAAATACAAAACCAAATCAGAACAGAAACAAGGGCTAAAAATGATCAGACCGGCTCCTTCACCTCGGCCTGCTGTTTCTTCTCCTCCTTAACCCATATCTGACAATTGTTAGGCAAAAACCGGTTCAACTGACGGATGAGGTTGGGTTGTCCGTCTAATAAGACCTCCATGGTTCTGGCCACATCACGAGCTCTGCAAATCAGCAGGATACAACTTTAACCCATCACGACTCAAAACAGAAAGAATACATAGATTATTGTAAATGCGACTGCTCATGCATTATTGACCTCCAGTTCTCGAAATTGCGCAGGATCCGGACAAATTCCTTGTGCTTGTCAGGTTGGTCTACCAAGCTGTCATTCACGGCCTTGACATACTGTCTCCAGTTGCCGGTAATTTCTATATAACGCCGACCATTGCTGGTTTGCAGCTTCTGTGAGCGCAATGGCGGTGGAGCCTTCCAGCCCCAATATGTCATGACGTCCCTTCACAAACAAGCGAATCAAATGGGGAACACCGTCAGAACCCAAAGACGTCTGATTTTATTGTTGAGTGCTTTTATTTGTCAAAATGCAACAAGTTGACAACTGCTTGCAGGAGATAATCAGAACCAAAAACCCAGAAATAACAGCTGTCTTAAAGTGTGTTATGTCATTATATTCACAATATCAAGAAAATATTGTGTGCCGCATGTTTGCTTACTTTCTGTAACATGGTACATATTTAACTTCTCCATTGATGAGTATCAAGAAATTTTTACTAATTACTTTCTGCAACAAAGATCAGACAATCTGTTCAGTGTTGTGTTCTCTGTACCATCTCTAATTGAAGTACTTTTTGGAATTGACTTTTTCGGCGGGTAGGCATTCACCTAAGCTTGCTATTTTTTCACATTTGTTCCTGCTCATGGGCAAAGTGAGACTATTTCTCCCATGATCTTTGTGAATTTCAGTTTAATACAGGTTTGAATGAAAGATATAAAGTACATTTCTCAGGTAGTGCTACTTTCTTGTCGAAACTTAAGTTTCCATGTATTACTGTTATAATATAATTCACACCCATTCATACTGTAGTGGAACAAATGATTTTGTTACACTTACATGAATGATCCATCTGTGTCATTCAGAGTCCGTGCTTTTGGTATAAGGTTTATAGCGCTAGAGAAGCATGGCAATCTTTTGGCCACGTTGATAACTCATGTCATCAACTCTGTACAGAAAAACTATTTGGAGCATTTCAGCATACAAAGAGTTAGAACACCTCTGGAGGAAGGAAGTATGGCTGGAAGAGGAAGTATCTGCCTGATAATTTGCAGGGTGTTCATCACCAAAGACGAAGAATAAAACTGCAAGAGTCCAAATTCCCATTGCACATCTTAAGAGGGTGGAATATTTCCATGAGCTTAAGTTGTTTCATGTTGCATGTATTAAAGGAGTGTGTGGTGTTTACTTAAAACATGCAGTAGCTTTCTAAATTCTTGTAGTCGACTATGGTGAAAATAAGGTGCTAAAAAACATTAAAAATAATCTTTCAGCAATAGTTTAGTGTTTACCCATTGTAGCGCCTTCGTGGGTTTCCCAGAGGTTTTTGAGCTTGATCATGTGGTGTTTCCTCATCACTTCCACTCTGCTCGTCACTATCATCAGCACTATCACCATCCTCGCCACTTCCACTCTGCTCATTACCATTCTCATCACTTCCACTTTGCTCATCACCATCACCATCCACATCACTTCCACTCCGCTTGTCACGATCCTCGTCACTTTCAATCTGCTCAGCATCATCCTCATCGCTTCCATTCTTCTCATCATCCTAATGAGCATATATATATATATATATTGGTTACATAAAGCTGACGAAAAACAAATCCTATAAGAGACCTACAAAATGGTGAACATTATCCAAAAGGAAGAGAATGCTGAGAATCAAGACAAGCACAAGTTCCTGTGAGGCTGTGAGAAAATCCTGAAAATCAAAACTCAGGTCAGACGTAATAGAACAAGATGAGAGAACTTGCCCGAGAAATTTGGTACCATGTTACCATTTGAATCGGGGGCTTATTCTTTTGCATTCTAAGAGAAACGCTCCATGCCATACGACAAACATTGCAATTTTATCTACTTCATCTTTCCCTATTACTCAGACCCGAAGGCCAACAATAGACTGGAGCTTGGGAGCGCACCAAGCACTATACAGATGATATGAAGCCTTTCTATAGCAGACAACTCATGCATGCAGCCTTTCAAGAATTTGGGTGCTTAAAATCACGTTTTGCTTGACGTGCTTCTAATTTTGCCTTAAAAAAAGAACACCCAGGAAGATATGATTCTTGGCTATAAAGGGAAAAAAAGATTTTTTGTCCATGCATAACAATAAAAGAGCTCATGATCACACAGCATGAAGCCATTCTTGGCAATTGTTGAATCAGGACTAAAGAACATTTAATCAAACAATTTTACTTGATTCTCTCGACACAACATTGGCTGACCATTGAGCAGATACATGTAGCAAGACAGGACCCTAAACAAATAAACAAAGGAAAAAAAAGGTTCACTGTGAGCTTGGCCATATAATTGGAATCACAAAATGCTTACACTGGACCTGGAAAAGACACGCCTGCGCTTCTGAGTAGTTTCATCTTGCCCATTATTTTCCATTGTTTTTGTTTCCGAAATTTTATCGTCTGTTGTTTGCCCAAGACCATTGTTTTCTGGTTCCCTTAGAGTAACATCTGGATCACCAGACCTGGATCGTTTATGTGTTTCACTGATATCCTTGTTGCGCTTTTGAACAGGCTCAGGGTGCCGACCTTTGAGTCTTTGAATCTCATCATCTCTTCCCTTGACCAAGGACTGCATTTTCTGTAGCTTGTTCTTGGCACCGGCAGCTTCTGCTCGCATTCTGCCAATCTCATCATCCTTCTTTTGGACCGACACCTTCAGGTCATCTACATTCTTCTGAAGCATTTGTGTTGCCTCCGTTGCTTGTGCTGCCTCCACTTTCATCTTCTTAAGGAGCTCGCCATAGTTCCGCTGAACTATACTCAACTGTTTACGCGTAGAACCCTTTTCTGAGAGTAATGCAGAAACTTCCTTGTCCTTCTTTGAGCTCAGGCTCTCGTAAGCTTGCTTTAGTTTTCTTAGCTCTGCACTTAAATCGGATGCGGTGTGATCCGCGTTGTTTTGATTTGGATTTGCACAACTTTCAACCCCCTTCAGTTAGGCAGAACAACAGTTATGTTAATCAATGCGACGCACAAGCTGGACTCCATGTTTTGAGCTAATTAGTACCTTAGAGTTGGGGGTTTCTCTGGAATCCTCCATGTCACCATCCCTGAGCTCTAAATTCAACGCAGAAGGCAATGACAGTCAGTAGCAACAATTGTGTTGGTGCTCTGTTCTAACATTAACAGAAAACTAAGGCCAAGAAAGTATTCAGTTCATTATCGCCAGCCAACTATAATTTTCTGCTCGCGCTAGACATTTCCAACAGAAGCAGCCCAAATCCGAAATATTGGCGATTTAGCACCGAGACACGAGGGCTTCTCACCGGCGAGCTTCCAGCCCGCATCCGCCTTCCTTCCGCAACACCACCAGCTAGCATCAGAAACAACCCTAGCTAGAGATGGAAACCCAAAGAGGAACAGAGTGATGCAGCTAGGGCAGCTTCAGCGAATCACCTGCAGCTTCTTCCTGGCGTCGGCGGCTTCCGCCCGCAGCCTGTCCATCTCGGCGTCCTTACTCCGCGCCGCCGCCTGCAGCTCCTCGACGCTCCGCTGAAGCCTCCGCGCCGCCTCCCATGACTCGCGCTGCACCCTGTCGGCCGCCGCCAGGCGCGCGCGGTCGGCGAAGAGGGACACCGCCTGCTCCTGGTTCTTGCTCACCAACGCCTCCACCCGGTCGAATATGGGAAGCCACTCACAGCTCCCACCGCCCTCACCACCGCCGGCGTCGGCCATGGGTTTGGAGTGTACCGCCGGAGTGTGGACTGGAGACGACTGGAGCCGGAGTGTGAACGCGTGCTTTGGTGGGCTTTAGTTGCTCTTCGCTATTGGGCTTACGATTCACTTCAGCCTAATGCAAAGCCTGTGTTCAATTAGAGCTCTAACATATTCTCAAAAAAAAAATGAGCTCTAGCATTCCCGAACTATAATACTTCCTCCGGTTCATGTTAAAACTAGATCATGTAGGCGCGCGTTGCCGCGCCCGTCCATTATGAATATAGATTTATAAGAAATTATAATGTTTTCTAAAGAATTTAAAGAATTATGAAAAAGGATTATGAACTTAGAGTTGAACTGGTTTGCTGGACTGTATTTATACGATCGAAGTGTGGAGGGAATTGGCGTTAGTACGGATTAGGCCCAATTTAATGCGGTATGAGTGAAGCTGGGCTCCAGACAAAAGTTCCAGGTCCTAGTTCTAGCTCCAGCCGGGTCTCATTCCCAAGGGAGAGGATGAAGCCTCGGAGAAATAGATCAACCAATGGTGACGCATGTTTCCTCACCCGTCTATATTTGCAGTATAACCATATGCATTTCTATAAATATATGAAAGTTGTGGTACATAATAACCTTCCTAAGTTTGAAAAACACCATGGCTTTAAGCTATTTAAACAAAGATTTACCATATCAAACAAATACATGTCTTAAATGGATTAGTAAATTAACACAGCATATTACCGCATATTACCGAGCAAGATATTCCTTCTCTCCGTCTCAAAATCTGTAGAACAGGGATAAAACAAACGCTTGGTTGGTGCATATAATAGTTGCTAGAACACGCTAGAAGAACATCAAATTGTTATTTGAAGCAAAGCAAATGGGAAAATGACATAGTAACATAAAATTTGTTTTATGAATATCCTAATACCTCAATTTTGGTTAATTATTCGGATCAAAAGCTAGAAGAATTTGCAAGATCTCAGGTGTGGAAAGACCTACCTTGTGGGATTTCCTGGAAAAAAAACAAAATGTTAGTTTCTCCTCAGGCTGACCTTATAATCCCTTGACCTTATCTTTTCAAATCTGCATGGTCCAAGTAAGGATCAATAACATTTGAGAATTAGAACTCTCCAGATAATGAATCATACCAAAGAAACAATCTCCATTGTAAGGGATCAGTCATCAAATCCAACTGCACATCTAACAGGAAAAAAAGATGTACGCATAGTCAAGTTATTCTGTGACAAAGCCGAAACATGCCCAAGAAAGTGATTGTGTGAACCATCTTTGTCACCATCGCGGTAGTGGGTAGTGGTGTGTTACCGTGGCTGGCCGAGGTTGAGGCGTAGGTTGCGATCAAGGTATCTAGGTCACGATGAGGCATAGGTGGGTTTCATCGCGGCAGAATGTAGAAATCTCAGACCTAAGAAAATCAGATAGAGGTGTACAATTGGTTGACATCAAGAAGTCACCTAGGAGGTTGCTGGTCAGCTTCATCGATCTGTATTAATTAGCATGGAGGTTTTTTCAATTAGCATCACGAGGCTAGCAAAATACAAAATTGTGTATCACGCATATGCAATAAGCATGTATTTAAGCCTTGTTGTTCAGTAAGAAAATGGTGCGAACATTTTTAAAATCAACCACCTGGCATGAGCAGTATAGAGATAGATAAAGGGAAACAACCACCATGCAGACCGAGAGCCACTATTACGAGCATGTCGTGAGAGCTAGCATTCCAGGACTGAGGTCCAAAGTAAGGTAATCTTTGATACAAAAAGAGTACATCAACCGGTCTGACAACATCCTCTTGAGATGTCCATTAGGGATCCAAACAACAAATCAACAAGGCCATTCTCCTGCAGGTTATTAGTCCAACATCAATATTTCAACAATAATAATTAAAAGCTACAGATAAGGAAAGAGCTCTCAAGAGATGGCTTAAGTTGGGAGTAGAGGTCGCTCCGCTCTCTCGCCTGGTTCTCAGCGAAGGACAGGGAAAGAAAATACGGGAGAAGGTCACCTAGGCCATTGGACCTTTGGTCTGGAAGCAGGCATTATCACCAGGCATCGGATCCCTTGCCTCGCCCGGATGCACGAGAGAGCGAATCGGGGCAGTGAACCTGAGCGCGGCAGCGCACAAGGTCGGGGTGTGGGGAGAGGCACCGGCGCACGAGATAGAGGCCGTGGAGAGGCGCCGCAGCACGAGATCATGTTGGGGGGAGAAGCGTCGCGCCGCCGCCTCGTCGCCTGACTCGTCTCCTCCCAAATCCCAATACGCATTGCATCCCTTCGTGTTTTTTTCCCTCCTGGAACGGATCCGGGTTCGCTCGCTGGAATCAACACGACGGCTGTATCGGGACCGTCCATTTAGGATCGAACGGGATGCATCCGATTTGTTTTGCAGAGCAGCGGCCCATAGGGATGCTCGGCCCACGAGCGTCCTAGGTGGGAGAAGCTGCGCATGTGGACGGCCGAAAATTACTGGAATGCCTAATCGGACGGCTCAAACACGTGAGGTCGTGAGAGAGTTTGTTTTTGGCTCAGTTTTAATATCCCTAATGAGTAAACGTATACATTAAAACGTGTTTACATGCTCGTAATACTACATTAGAACATGTTAATTAAACGTTGTTCTCACAAACGTTACTGCTCAGTCCAAAGTGAATTCTAATCAACACCAGAACAAAAAATCCGAAAATTCAAATGATGTATCGGAATCCTTGCTCTTGATCAACCGAGTCGAGGGTCCGGCAGCCGTGGAGGGCCCTGCCTCCCTGGGCTTCTTCTTCTTCGCGTCCCGACTCGATCAAGATACGTACTCCACCCTCACAAGACCGTTCTCCTAACGGAACTGTCTCCACATATCCGACTGCTCGGCGATGATCTGCTACGTGCATTTGATGGATAAAATATCAATCTCTTCCCATTAACTATATGCACAAGATATCAATCTCTTCCCATTAATGAACCCATGCAAATGTATTTGGGATGTATCTATTTATTTCCACCACAAGAAGCACAATAAATGCTACACAAATTTATGTCTTCAATGACCATTGCATCTATTATATAATTTGTTCACTTGGTTGTCATCATGTGTATACCTTTAAAGAGGTATACACTCACATTTGTTTCCGAGGAATGATGAAACGTGACTACGTTTTCTTGATACTCTCTATCTTCTACTTAGATAAAGTATCTAAGACATTGTGTTACAAGCCCTATCCTTCAAGTCCCATGCAATTACAATGGACTGAGGCTCAACCACTAGAGGGTGAAATAATTGAATATGTAAGTTCATGCTTTAGATGGTATATTCCTATATTATATCTATAATATTTATGTTATTGTCTACTTTAGCTTTCTGAAAAAATTCTTATGGGTAAGTACTTATTTTGAACTTACTGAAGCAAAAAAATATGAAGCCATATTCATATAAATATTGTTCCTTTAACCACCAGTATGAAATCTCGAGTTATATACATTTTATGATCTAGAATATATGTTTCAAGATGTTCCTATTTATCCACAAATGTGGTTTCATATTTCTTGCTTCTTGACATCATGTCCATCATCAAATAGTTGTGACCTCCGATAGGATATGATTTGGTAGACTTGTTATGTGAGGCTTCTTTATCACTTATCAATACGTCAAACTTAGCGAGTTCATATATTAGACTTTTGATAGTTTAAGGATTTTAATTTAAGTAAATAGTTTGGGTACCAAGACGAGGAATGTCGTCCTGGCAAACTAGACGTACCTTAAGTATTGGGAAATACAACCTCGATGCTTCATTGAAATACTCTAGGAGGTACTACTGATTATGTTGATATTTATTTGCAGATTGCAGCGTACCAGTCAGTGCCATGTTCTTCAACCGTATTGTATGGTGCCATGGCAACTTTAGATGTTTATGAGTCTCCGAATATTGTCAAGGAGGGACAAATAGCATCTGCTCAAATATGGGTAGAGAATTACCAAAAGGATCAATCCGCTTCTATTAATGTTATACAAGTCGGATGGAATGTAAGTAGGTTCTCCTTATTATTGAAGAAAACTATTATATATTTTGAAGCATCCATTTTTCGACAATTCTAAAGTACTCCTATATTTTGTAGATTCAACCTTCTTACTATGGGGACAACAAAACACATTTCCTTATAGGATGGACGGTACTGTAATCAGCATACTCCTTTTTAAACACTAGTATACTTTGTTTTTGTCACTAGGTTTAACTTATAGCTTTCCATTATTTATTCATTTTTAAATTGAGTTTATAAGTGCAAACCCCAATGCTTGTGCGGACAACGAAAACAAGCTCAGAAAATATATTTTTTAAAAATCGCATTCATCTTGTTAATCATAAGAAGATATCATTTCTGTTGTGCCCATGATATACATCAAAACGACACGAATTTTTTTCCTCCCTTGTGTGTTAGCATGTTTAGATATTTTGTCGGGATGTTGATTTCATTTTTATGTCAATGGCACAAAAAGCGGGGGTTTTACTAGGATTTATGTACTGCATATTTTGTAATTAATGAGTTTCATGGGATGGTCAGGCTGGATACAAATCACCGGGTTGTTTTGACATGAAATGTGGTGGATTTATACCAGTTAAGCATGCTCCAATTACGCCCAGAGATACTCTGAACGGAAAAACTAAGATAGCAATCAAGATATTCAAGGTGGGATGTCAATTTTCTTACAATGTATCTAAATTATTTTCCTATTCAAACAGATGGATTTATTGTGCTTATGTGTGTACCTGGAAATAAAAAATAATAATTTCCTTGTTTCACCATATGAACGAATGGAACATAGTTCCAAACGCACCAGCGAATGATTTGATGCTCTATATTATAAAGATATTTGAACCATTTTACAGAGTAAAGATGACGGGAATTGGTGGTTACACTTTGCCCATGTTGGTGAAAAGTTTGCTCCCGTAGGATACTGGCCAAAAGATCTTTTCAGTGGTTTGGCTGACCATGCAAATTATGTAACTTGGGGTGGTTACACTAGATCTCTCATAGGGGACCCTAGCCCACCGATGGGCAATGGGAATTGGCCAGGGGGAGACTCTGCATTGTTTCAAGATGTTCAATATGTCAACACGGATGGCAATGGTCATCTTCCAAAGCCCATCGTTCATTCCAGGGTAACCGATACAAGATGCTATAATGTTAGTGAATTTATCACTAATAGATTCCACTATGGGGGCCCCGGTGGTTGTACTGAGTAGTACTGTGGTGCGCTAAGATACTTTATCTTAGTCAAATAAAAAGTGTTGTCTTACTATATAAATGACTATGTAGTAATTAATCTTCTCGTTGCCCTTGTCATCTACTATTCATACTATGCCACACACAAAGGAGAACCATCAAGCATCAGTAACTATATAGGCTCACATTACAAAACGTAGAGGTAGTTATCAGGTCTAGCCTTGGCGGTTGAACCATTATGAAACACGTACCCCATTACCCGTACCCATGAACATATGTATCGTCCACCACAACTCTACCCGTACTTAGCAGGGGTGTGCCATATTTGAGTGATTTTGTACCAATTTAAGAGCATAAGACATATAAGTAAGTATAGTTTACTTTACTAAAAGTTCAATGGACATGGGTAAAGGCTCAAGCCGTACCATACACCCATTTGTGTCATATGCCCATACCCACGGAACCAACATAGTAGTGTAATTTTCTCTAAGACTTACATCTTGGTAACAATTGTGAGAAATGATAAGAAACACGCCCATAGGCAGGTGTACCAGTTCATTGCAACCAAGGACATGTTACATGCGGAAAGAAGTTCAATCACATCTAGCACACAAAAAGCACAGTTACTAGCTCTAAGCCTCTAACCCTTTATTCTTCTCAATGCAGTACAAGCTTGGTTTTATTACAAAGGGTATAGGCTTTCTAGGTTGGTTACTGTTCACTAAACAGTGCGCCAATTACAGTAACTCCAGCTTGCAACGGCTGGAAACTATTACATAACTGCTAAGTATAGCTATTCAAAACTGACTTGAACATCAGGACGTAAGCCTCTTACTTCTACTACGAAGACTCCATACCCTGGAGGCCTGGATACTTCAGGAATCAGGACTAAGCTAGCTCCATCTAACAGCCAACTGCATTCTCTAAGGAAATCAAAACATAGGTTGGACACATTACAACTACGATATGTTGACAAGATTACTGCTAACAGAGAATGCTGAAAATCAAGATAAGCAGAAGCTCCTCTAAGGAAATCAAAACATAGGTTGGACATACTGGACAAGATGAGAGACCTTGCCGCAGACATTTGATACCATGCGAACCTGCATGCTAAGAAAAATGTTCCATGCGAACCTCGGGTTATTTTATCCACTTCATCATTTTCCTAAGATTCAGATCGGAAGGCCAACAATAGCCTGGGGCATGGGAGCACACAACGCACTGTAGAGCTGATATGTAGCCTTTCTACAGCAGACAACTCATGCATCCTTTCAAGAATTTGGAAGCTTAGAATCGTATTTTCCTCAGTGTTTTTCTTATTTCGCCTAAAAGGAACACCCAGGAAAATATGATTCTTGGTTATAAAGGGAAATATTTTTCTCAGACTTTTTCTTTATTCATTTTAGTAAAACAGCTCATAATCACATAGCACAAGGCCTTTCTTGGCAACTATTGAATCTGGATTCAAAGAACGTATAATCAAACAGGTTTACCTAGTCATCTAGACACAACATTGTCTGACCATTGACTAGATACATGTAGCAAGACAGGGTTCTAACTTCTAAAGAAACAAACAAAGGAAACTGGTTCAGTGTGAGCTCGGTCATATAACTGGAAACAAAGAAAACTGGTTCTACTGACAATAATGCAGAAATTTCCTTTTCCTTATCGGAGCTCAGTGTCTCATAAGCTTCCCTTAGTTTTCTTATGTCGCCTGCAATGTGATCTGTGGTGTTTGTACTGAGCTTTGTGCAACTTTAAATCTCCTTCAGCTAGGCAAAACAATAATTGTGCAAATCAATGAAATACACAAGCTGGACTGTATATTTTGAGTTATCCAGCTTATATTTTGATAAGTACCTTAGAGTTTTGGGGTTTCTGCACAAGTTCTGGAATCCTCCATGTCACCATCTCTGAGTTCTAAACTGAAAGCAGAAGGCAAAGACTCTCAGTGGCAACACAAACTCAATTGACGGAAACAAAAGGATTTTTTTTAATAATATTCATTTCATCATCACTGACAAAATCGACGCTTATCAGGGCATAAAACTTAAGAAATCCTTAAGGAAATCGCTAAGCAAAAACCTGAAATATCCTCACACGAGCATGAGATGCTAGAACCAAGAAACGAGGGCTCCTCACCGGCGAGCTTCTGATTAGCACCGAGAAGCAGCTCGTATGCCGCCGCCCACCTCATCTTCCTGCTCGCATCCGCCTTCCTCCCACGAGAACACCAGCTACTCAACTAGGATCAAGAAGAGCTTAATTGAGAGAAACACAGAGAGGATTTGAAGTTTCCCAGGGCGCGCGAGTGAATCACCCGCAGCTTCTTCGTGGCGTCGGCGGCTTATGCTTGCATCTCCATCACGCTCCGCTGAAGCCTCCGCAGCTTCTTCGTGGCGTCGGGAGTAGGGTTCACGAAACTGAAGAACACTGAACACATGTTTTAGTGGGCTTCAGTCGCCCTTCCAAATTAGGCTTAGGACACCTTTGGGCCCACTAACGATATACCTACTAGGCTGCCTGTGTTCATCTCATAGCTTGAGCCTGAAGAGTGAAGACGCCCAGAAAAAAGAACTGAAGCCTATGTCAATTTTCCTAATACACTAGGCGCAATAATTACACCGTAATTAATGAGTTACAGCCTACGTAAATAAATACCAAATCTTGTATCCTCAAGAACAATATCTTTCGTGATCAATATAAAATATCTCAGAATGTAAAACAACATTGCATTTCCATAACAGATACTAAACATAGTAAAAAAACATGTATATGAAATATATATCGGCGTGTATACAGCTATGCAAATCTTTTTTCCATCATGTGCAGGATCTACCATTCAATTTCCACCATAAACAATACACCTGCAGGAAGCTGGCAGAGTAAATACGTACATATCTGTTTCTTCCACGACTATTTTACACCTATATGTAAACTTTTTACTTCCCTCACCCCTTCTCCACTATATATATAAGCTGGTTTAGTTGGATTCTATCGTATCTACCTTTGAGAAAAGTACAAGACTTCGCATTTCTTTTCAAGGAGAAATGACGAAATTCCTGTGCATTTTCTTGCTACTCATTATCTGTAGCTTTGATAACGTTGCAAGGACATGGTGCCACAAGCCGTATCTTTGGGGAGAGATGCAATTCAAGACAAGGGGCTCTTCTGATGGGAGCTCAGTATCAACCATGGCTGCTGAACCGCTAGACGATCAGAGATACAATCAGCATGTAAGTTCATTCAGTCTCATGGTACATCCGTATATCATAGTTATCATGTTAAGATTTTGTTTCTGTACTTACGTTTTACTTACTGAGAGCCTAGAAGAAAGCAGTTTCTTAGTGAAAAATCGATTGGATGTGGAATTTAATTTGTGAAAAATCTGCATAAATTGCTTGTCATATTGATATACCTTGCCTACTTTGTCATAATGGCCACGGTAAGGGTTTTGACATCCGACTGTCCGGTAAGATATAATCCGAGAGAGATTATGGTACATCGTACGACTTGTGTTAGGGTGTATGACGAGGATATACCGAACGGGTATCCTGTCGTGTGGGTACCTGGTGCACGTAATGACTATAGTCCAATTGTCAATAGGCTGGCAAAGCCCACCAAGGAAGGCCCAAGACGAAGATTACTTTCCAAGTTATCCATAGTCGGTTGTAGTTTCCATACTTGTAGTCCTATTCGGTTACGTACCTGAGACCCAGCCCCCTATATAAGGGCTGGGAGGGTCGCCGATCAGGGAGAACACAGACCAGAACCTCCAAACCCTAGCGAGACGAACTCTCGCTAGACCCTTGTAACCATCGCATATTCACAAGAGCAATAACAGTAGGGGTGTTACCTCAGTCGAGTGCCCTGAACCTGGGTAAATCCCGCTTGTCAGCCGTCGAGTCTACCAGCACTACACGTTCTCTACCTCATAACTCTAACCCTAGGCTATCGACTATGGGTATTGATGAGGACACCCCTCGTCAATTGGCGCCGTCTGTGGAAAAAGGTAGTGCTGGATCTACGGATTCGCTGGTTTCGACCTCAAACGGCAACTCGCCGACTACATCTGCAAACAGCCACGCGCTGACAATCTCAACTGGCGTTGGAGCACCAGGCGATCAGTCGCCAACTTCGCAAGCTGCATCGCCAAAAAGAATCAAACCGTACTCATCGGAAGCACAGGAAGTTTTCGCTAATCTCGATTCAGGTTTTGATCTAACCATTGGGGAGCACAATTTTTTCGTCGACAAACTCGGTGTGCAGGACTTGACCGACGTGATCGCGACGAGATCACTCGAAGATCCATCGACTGCGATCACATCGCCAGCAGGCAATGAAGGTACCTCATCACAGATCGATTCGATCCCATCGCCAACATCATCCATGGCGACTGAAAAGTTCAATAGGATCATGGCGCAAGAGTTCCCGGAAGATGAGGCACAATCTACCCATCAGATAAGCATACTCGAAGAACCATCCATCATGGCCACATCGCCAGCAGGCACAGGAGCTACGTCGTCAAAGGTCAACTCGATCTCGCCGTCAAGATCTCTAGTCGACTCCATGACAACCCAAGAGTTCGATAAACTCCTGGCACAAGAGCTTCTAGAGGATGAGGTACAGTCTGACTATCAAGTCACCACAGTCGAACGCATCACCGCACTCGACACTGCACCCGACTACATGCAAACTGAAGTCACGGGCGACAGCATCTACCTCGCCGACTTTGCCGGGCCAGAGATCCAAGCGGATCACGAGTTCCTCTCCAGCAACGAAGACGATCCTGAAAAGATACCCGAAGCATACGTCAACACCGATGCCCAGTTCAGCAACAACTCCGACATGAGTTTGGACGACGACTCCGAACCCATAACCGGCGTCGATAGCATATACACATATCCCCCGGTCATACCTCGGCAGGTCTACGTCGCATTCAGCGCCGAAACCTCAGCGGCGGCAGCTAGCCGCAGGCCTACCGAATTTCCTTGCACAGTCATGTTACCAGATGGCGTGACAACGCTAACTATCACAACAGAGATGGCAGCAAAAGTCGACAAAATCATAAAGGACTGCACAATGATGCCAACAGATGCAACCCCGGAGGAGTGGATGACATACAATTATTTCAATTGGCAAGAAGCGATGCGCCTAAAGGAGTACAGAGCAACACTCGAAGAACGCAGGAAGCAAGCTAGCATCTCGAGTATGCGGAGAAGGCAGATTTCCCTTAGCTCCATAAGTGCGACGGAGCACAGGCATAGATCGAGATTCGCCAATATCCCGGAGGGCGAGAGATCCGGAGTCACTCGCAACTTAGAACATTCGTTCATGACCCTGGACTCCGACGGCATACTAGCACCCAAAACAGCTGAAGGTGCCTTGATATCACTGGGAGCATACCTCAAAGCGACAGCACCTCCAGCAGGCGATCCAGCCGAAGAACTGCATCTCCAACAATAACCTTCAGTCGAGAAGATCACCCACCATCTGTCTACCGACCAGGCCACGCAGCCCTGGTACTCGACGCTCAGATCGGTGGATACGCCATGACCAAGGTCTTTATGGATGGAGGCAGCGGCATCAACATCATCTTCGCCGACACGCTTCGCCGGATGAATAGGTCAGTCGAAAACTTACCCCAGTCCACAAACACTTTTCATGGCATTGTTCCAGGAAAACCTGTTCTCCCAGAAGGCACGATACAACTCGACCGAGTCAATTGAATTCGACTAATTATGTTGATATTTCTTTACAGATCGCAGCTTACACATCATTACCCGATGTCGTAACAAAATTTTACGGAGCCATTGCAACTTTAGATGTTTATGAGTCTTTGAGTGCCAGCGACGGACAAATAGGTGCGGCAATCATCGTCGCTAATTACGATTATCCTCATGTTGATACTCTTAATCAAATACAAGTCGGATGGAACGTAAGTCAGTTTTTTTCCTTAACTAGACAAAAATATGTTGTATCTGGTGTATCCCTGCTCTTAAGTTCTCAGGTTTTATTTCTATGTTCTGCAGATTCAACCATCTTATTATGGTGACAACAAAACACATTTCATAATAGGATGGACGGTATGTAATTAACTTACAACTTTTTTCTCACTAGGTTTAGATTAGATCTCTCAATCGAGTTTTTTTTTTATATGGGACTGTAAATCCTTGTCATTGTGCTAGGATGGTAAACTAACCACATACAATATTATGTAGGACATCATTTTAATCCTAATATAAGAAACATCAGTTATAGTTCGGCCCATGATACGTGTGAAAAGAACGCAATAAATGTTTCATCATGTTAATGGCAAACAAAACAAAAAAAAGGTTATGATTGCGTTAACAAACTATTTCACCTGGCTAACCAAAGTTTTTCACTGAATGGTTAGGCTGATGGATACGTATCAACGGGATGCTTCGACTTGAAGTGTAATGGATTTGTACTAGTTAAGCATGCTCCTATTTCTCCAGGAGACACTCTTGAGGGGAAAAGTAAGATATCTTTCAAGATATTCAAGGTAGGGGTGTCAACTCTCTTATGTTGTTTCTAATTTCTATTGGCTATTCAAACAATTGGATTATTATGTATCGAGTGTTACAATGAAACGAAGAACTATATTTTTCTGTTTTGCTATAAATTACTGAATGGAATTATTATTTTCTTACATATAAGAATTATCGGTGATTAATTCTAGCACTTCAATCATTTCACAGAGTAAAGATAACGGAGATTGGTGGTTACACTTTGCCCATGCTGGTGAAAAGTTTGCTCCGGTCGGATACTGGCCACATAGTCTTTTCAATAGTTTGAAATTCTATTCAAATTATGTAAGTTGGGGTGGCTATGCTACATCTTTTGGAGAAAGACGCAGCCCGCCAATGGGCAACGGGCACTGGCCAGGCGCAGACGCTGCTACATTTCAAGACATGCAATATGTTAATGAAGATGAGACGAGCTATCGTCCCGGTCCAGTGCCCGGCCTTCAAGCTAGGGTAACCCATAAGGAATGCTATCAAGTTGGTGAATTCTTGATTGACCATTTCAATTATGGGGGACCTGGCGGCTGTACTAACTAGTATTGCTATGCACTACGATATCATCTTAAATAAATACATTTGTCATGTTAAGACTATCACGACTGTGAAAAGAATTACCCTCTCACTCCACCCGACCAGTCACTATGTTGTCGTTGTGCCATACTTGAGACACTCATTTCTCATGACTGTTGCCTCTCCATTTTCCTTATACCTTCTGGTTTAACGGGGGTGAGAGCCTCACCATCATGCAATAGCTCTTCATAGCCACGGGCAGCTGAAAACAGGAGGGCTAATAAATGCGTGTTCAGCACTCCTGTTAGCGATGCTATAGAGGATCAGAGGTGGTTCTTGTGGAAACATATTGCTGGCTTAATTCTGACCTCGGCCGCGCGTGTCCTATCCTTTCCAAATCAACGCACGCGCCACCAACCGCCACGCTGGAAGCCTTTCTCCCCCGACCGCCATTCCGGTCCGCCGTCACCGCCCCTCCTTCCGAGCTCGCTCCAGCCGAGTCCCCCGACGCTCCGCCGTCGATTCCTGCCAGGAAATGGGCGACGCAGCACCACCTCCGAGGTGAAGCCGCCCCGCCACCGCCGGCCGTCGTGGAGCTCGATTCGGCCGCCCACGCGGCGACGAAGCTCTGGGCGGGTAGATTCCGACCCAGGCCGACCATCTGCCGCCCCTCCTTGCCCTCCCGCTGCTCCGCCCCGCCGAGTTGAAGCCGCCCCACCGAGGTGAGAGTTCACCTTTTCAAAAAAATAGTTCTTGTTTCCAACTAGACTATTAGTGCAATTAGATGGATAAATTGTAGTACTTGTTTGTAGATGGTGTTCGAGTACACCACGTCCGATGAGGAGATGGACATGGTTCTTCTGCTTCAGAAGGATCTCATGTAGGAGTGGTGGACATGTAATGGAAGGTAAAGAGCGAGGCCGTGCACTTGATTCTATTCTATTTGATGTTGTTGTATGTTAACAATTTGATGGTGTATGCTCATTTGTGTGCTATTTGATGAGTCATTTGATAAACTAGACATATTGTGTTGTAATAAAATAAGTACTATTTAATATTCATTTGATAGAAATTAATTTAGATCATATAGCATATCATTTGTGCAAACAGCAGTGCCCTAAAATAGGACAACTTTTGGAGAAGAGCTGCCCTAAAATAGGGCATCTGGAAAAACGAAAAACGTTTTCGGACCCTATAACGTTAAACGGGTGTCCTATAAGTGCAAAAACTGAGTTTAGGATGGGACATCTATTAGAGATACTCTAAAAAAAACCTCTGTAAACTCCCATGTGTACCAAAAAAACACTCATCAGGCAACACTATTACTTACACGTGGCCAACTAATTAATCAGACGTCATGCCTTCCATGCTTGTCGGAGACAGTGGGGGAGCGCCTATTTGACGACCTGGTCGTGCGCTAATAGCGCACGACCACCCCCCGCGAAATGGGCCGGCCCAATAAGAGTTCCCCTTTTCTTTTCAGTTTTTCTTCTCATTTCAGTTTTACAGAAAAAAAGCATAAGTTGAAAGATATTTGTGTATGATTTTTTTCGAATTTGAACAACTTTTTAATTTGAATAGTTTTTAAATTTGAACAGTTTTTTAATTTGAACAATTTTTCAAAATCTAAACCTTTTTAATTTGAATAATTTTTTAATGTGAACAATTTTCGTTTTTGAACAATTTTTCAAATCTAAAACCTTTTTAAATTTGAATAATTTTTATATGTGAACAATTTTCGTGTTTGAACAATTTTTCAAATCTAAAACCTTTTTAATTTGAATAATTTTTATATGTGAACAATTTCTGAATTTGAACAATTTTTGCATTTGAACAATTATAAATTTATATTTTTATGTCAACACAAAAAATCCCATGAACGGAAAAAATCTATAAACATAAAAATAATAGAGGAAAGAAAAAACACAAAAATAATTATAGTTGATTTTTTTTAAAAAATAGGAAATATTTTAAAACTAAAAAACAGAAAAGAAAACGAAAAAAGAAACATCCGAAAAATAATAAAACAAAAAAAGAAAATATAAACAAAAAAAGAAAAAGAAACAGGAAAAAAGAAAAAAATACCAGGCCGTGCGCTATTGGGCCGGCCCACTCGCCCCGAAGGGGGTGGAGCGCACGACCTGGTCGTCAAATAGGTACAGCCGAGACAGTGGGTTACGCCTGCCAAGGCCCAGCTCCGGCGAAACGTACGAACAGGCCGGGCCGCAGGTCAATCCTATTCCGTGCTACCAGCCGCTGCCAATCAGCCTTATTATATGTTGCGTAGTATTCTGCATTCAACGTGTTGAAGAATTTGTTTACTAAGCAACGTAGATTAGTTATTTCCACGTCTAAAAAAAATGCTACACCGATATCAGGGTCGACGTGAAATTTTGTAATCAAGT
The DNA here is from genome assembly GCA_026929855.1 of Poa annua. NCBI lineage: Eukaryota > Viridiplantae > Streptophyta > Magnoliopsida > Poales > Poaceae > Poa > Poa annua. The sequence goes on from CM049436.1 coordinate 3,809,889, forward strand.
TAGAAACTTGGAGCGGTGTTTTAGCCGCAGAATAAACTTGCTAATGATGTGGATGACATGTAAGTGTAATGTCATTCAAAACCTCTTTGAAATGGATAAACTTGCTTTGAAATATGAAAATTGGACAACCTTCTTTTGCAAAAGGCCCTGGCATTAAAGAGAAATACCGAACAGTACAAAACACCTAAAACAATTACAATGAAATCCTTGAGATGTCCTTCGTGTTCAGCCTCCATACCGTGTCGACGGCGGGCCGCCGCCGCTGCTCCTCCCTGAGCAGGCCTGACTTTGTTGGATACGGACGGGAAGTTGTCGAACGGGTTAAGCAAACCACGTCCGTCCTAGAGATGAAGAAGAAGGAAAAAACGCTCATGAAACTCCTTGACGATTCGGGTCCCCATAGTCAAGAGAAGCCCTCGAGAACTACAATAGTCCCACAAGCTCCTCGACGTTGCCACCAAATGGGCTGAAGCCAAGAATACTTTATTGGACAAGGCGTCGCCACCACCACCTGAGCACCGCCCCACCAAATCTTAATCGTAAAACAAGGAAAACGGAACCTCCCACCGACAGAGGCCGAGATCCACCCCGCCTCCACTGGCGGAGCTCCGTAGGAGCCAACCTGGGCCGTGGCCCGCCCAGGATTTCTGCCAAAACATCTATACCTCATGATTTGTGGCCCAGCCCGCTAACACACCAAGTCATCCAAATAGCCTTTGAACGATTCAGCTCAACAAACTACCACAGACACACCGTACTGGGCAGTGAGAGACCAATAAATAATATCCCACAAGATAGAATATGCTGTTCCGCTAAAAAAAAGATCGAATATGTTGTTTTTTACTCAGTTTTTCTCCAAATTCGTAGTTACTCAACCAAAAAAATTCTGCTACTTGTAGTCTGGCCCGCCCAGTTATTTCTTTGAAGCTCCGCCACTGCCTGCCTCCATGGCCCGAAGGCCACAAAAGCGAGGCAGAGTGCTGTCGACGCCAATGGGAGGAGGGGGAACCCTGATCGCATGTGTGTGTCTCGGGGCAAACGGTAGGCTCTTAAAATTTCTACAATCTTGATAGCTGGACGAGCTGACTTCAAGCAGCTTCAAACTTGAGAAAGTTACAAGCAGTTCGCAGTTGACAGCCTACGTCGTAAAGAAAAGCTTCTGCCCTTACTCTAGGAAAGATCAAATATATGACGCTAGCTAGGAAGTCCAGGCCAAGAAGTTGCTAGCACCTCCATTTTCAATGAAGATATCGCACCTAAATAGGCCAAATGAAGTTATTGGTACTTATATCTATGTTCCTCTATCAGGTATACTAATGACTGAAACCAGAACATACCGAGAAAATCGGGTCCTTCGGCACGACGCTCCTACAATCTATAAATTGTTCAACAGGATTTGTTTTTGGTCCGTGAGGCTTACACCGTTCAATCACATTGGGGGTGACGGTGATGCCAGGCTAACTTCTACTACATAATTAGATTGATCATTTCCAGCTGATAAAAGAGGAATTAACCAAGTGGGTGTGGAACACCACATCACATTTTCAGTGGCCAGACAAAGGAAGCAACGTTAGGTCTAACCTACAGGCTTCATATGTATGCAACCAATAAATGAGCTCAACAAACAATCAGAAATGGTGTTGCTTCCTTTTAGAAGTAGAATCAAAATATCAAAACAAGGCACATGGTCTGCTAAAAAAACAAGGAAAGTTTAAACCACGACGAGGAATTCACAAGCAAGCGCCACCAATAATACTAACCCTGGACATATAAAAATAACCTGGAAGGTTGGAACTAGCAAAAACAAAAACAGCTCTTGAATTATTAGCTTCGAAGGAAAGCACAGTTCTAGATAAGGGCAGCAATAAGTTGTTTAAGAAGAAGTAAATAGTTCTGCTGCCAAGGCCGATAGTGGTAACGGAAGTGCCAGTGGCCATGGGAAACTTGCAGGCGATGGACGCGTGGTGGTTTGGTTCCCGGCGAGGACGAGAGCAGAATCCACCCATTCTTTTTGGCGGGTTTTTCTTTCCTTTCATCGGCCCACTTGGCTTTGATATGGTAAGGACTAAGGGAGGCTTTCACCTTTCAAACGGCAGCTCTTTTCCTCTTTTGAGAAATTGATGAGGAGGGACCAACTTCATGCATGACTTCGTGTCTCCATTGGCTCAGGAGAAGTTGATTTTGGAAGAGACTCAATTGAGTGAGATTGGTTGAATGAGATGTTGTTGTCTTGATATTGAGGTCCCTGGCTGTCTTGCGCTTCATTTTTCAGATTGAATGTAGGTGATGTCTTCAACACTGTCGTGTTGATGAAGATGGTTTTGATGCTAGTCCTCCACTCCTCCGTTGGGGTTGAGGGTATGTATTCAAGGCTTGAGCCAGCGTTGATCTTGGTCTTTGGGATTCTTGAGTTGTGTCCGCTCTAATCTTCACTTGATACCTAGTAGACATACTTTGATAGCATTGGATCAAGGTTTCGGTGGTCAAACCAAACCGGCTGGAACTATGTCCCTGCTATACTAGATGACAGTGTTAGTCCCAAAAGAACATGTTGTCATCGATCACTCGAAACACAGGGGGAAGTGATGCTCAATTTACACCAAGAACACAAGTTGATGAGAAATAACAAACAATAAATAATTCAACATAGTTCAACTCAAAAAAATACTAATAATTTAACATAGTTCAGCTAACAAGTGACTAATAATTCATCAAATATTACAAATAGCTATACAAGTATTACATGTCCGTAGCACTCGCTAACCAAATATTACAAACAATATTCTAGAGCACTTGTTCAACACAACTACTCATCACAAATTTAGCATGATCTTCCTCATCTTTGCCACGGTCCTTTCTTTCTGCTTAAGCAAATCACCAATCAGACTCCAGCTTTCTTTTTTCACACAATAAGTATTTGAGGGATGAGTGTGACAGCATATTTTTGTAACTATATCTATATCCAAAATCTATTGCTCCAGATGCTTAATTAATTAGCTGAATACTTTGATACATCTTCTTAACGAGTTTTAACTAGCTGCTCGCGAGCGCCCGTAAACGTTAACAAACCGAGCTAATCTTAAGATTTAGCTCTATCTTGTTATGCTTAACGATTCAAGTCTTAACGATCACGAGTCATAACCAGCCGAGCCTTAACAGTCCGATCAGCTCGTTATTCCAGCCCTAGTACTGCTCGCATCGTTGGTAGCAGCCGTAACAAGATATGGTTCCCTGTTTTGGCGTGCTGACGGAACGGCCTCAATGGCGTTGGTGACTGTGTGATCGGCACCTCCCATACATTCCCTTCACATTCCAAAAACCTCATGCATGTGTTTCATCCTTCAAAGGCTACAAATTTGGTGGCTTAGGCTCGAGGTTGACAACGGGGAGATGAATCTCCATCGACAATCCCGTAACAATTGGAGTCATACATTGTGCCGAGGCTCTAAGTAATTAAACGTAAATGACATGCAACACGAGATACATCTCAAATCCGAAATCCCAAATCAAAGTTAACCCCAACTCGAGAAACCAGAAAATGGAACTACTCACATAGTTGCTTTTTTTAAAGAAAAGGACTCACATAGTTGCTAACCAAGCTAAAATCATGAGACGATTTGACTCCACCACCCCCACCCCACACACGTACAGAACCATGGCGAGCGGCGGCGGCTGCTCTATGTGCGAAGGTGAGAGCACGGCGACGAGAGACAAATGACGAGCATAGGAGGAAGACGAGCGCCTAGAACGACAATTTTATCCTCATGTGGCAAAGCCCTAACTGCCGTCTGCTCGCTCCTTCTCGTGGCTGCCACGTAGACCTAACAGATGGGCCATGAACATCAGATATCGGTTTAAATAACTAAACGGCATAATTTGTGCTACGCACCAATCACCCACTCCAATGTGCAGTGGTTTTCATCGCTTTTGTCAAAGATGGTTTGCTTCCCTCACACATCTGCCCCAATTGCGGTGGTTTTGCATCGTTTACTTTTCTCATGGAGAAGTCACGGTTTCAGCCCTGTCAGATGGGTCCGACCCGTAAGAAACTGTGTTAAAGTGCCATCAGATGACAATTAGTCTGATTTGCAACATTATGCCTAACACACGTTTTTTCAAAAAAAATACAGAAGTGGTACCATGAGTCATCATTGCTCCTCAAGAAAGTCTACAGTGCAAGGCACAGGTTTATCCAATCTAAAGCGTTTTGAATTTTGCATGTCGTAAAATTTTGCTATGATAGTATCAGATACGGGACAGTTCAACATAAATTAAGAGACCAATCCCCTCGGATCCAGTCGACGACCAACACCGCGAGCAACCTTGTCGTCCACACTATACAAGGTCAAAACAGCCTCGATCTTGTAGAACTCTCAAAGTCACCACCCGACTTTCATCGCTCCATCCCGCCCTACGCAATCCACCTTCCGGGGACACCGCCCCGACATGCATCCCCTCTATTCTGCAGCTCGGCAGGATCTCAATTTGGAGCACATCATGGATCTCAGGATGGGAAATATCTGTGACAATCTTTGGATTGCTAACCAAAAGCGTTGGAAATCTAACTGCCCACCTTACTGCTAAACAAGCAGCTTGTGCTGTGCCGGAGTGTACTTGGCTTGGCCAGATGCCGGCGTTTATTAGCTCATGTATCCAGTAAGACTCGTCTGCTGTTGCTTAATCAATACTATAAGCTATTGCTTCCGAAAAAAAAACATTGGAACATACTACCTCTCATACAGAGCAACTTTACCGGTCAAACTGCCAACGAAATCATCCAAACCAAATAATTTCAGGTGAACCAGCAAGATATTCTATGTTGGAAGCTAACCCTATACAAATATTGCAGGACAAATTTCGTGCTGCGATCGAACCAAAGGACTAAAGGTCCCGATGCAGATAAGAAACTTCGTTTGCAGGTGTGTAAACACAAGAACATGGTACTGCAAGGAGATTCATCTCCCTGTTGTGATGGATACTACTGCAAGGAGATTCATCACCGAAATGACGTACCATAAATCACATTTAGCACAATCTCATAATGCATCACAAAACAAAGAAGAGTTGCATCAAAATCACAGTAAACCTTAATGATCCCAGAAAACATAAATTGGATGATTGTCTTCATAAAGACTCTTGTAATCCACACCACTAACGCTCGTCATCAAAGGATACCATTCTCATCACTGCAACAAACGCAAAATAACATTAAGATAGCAAGATAAGTCACACAAGTATATTGTTTTAATCAAGACAGAAGATTCTGAAAATATCAGTTGATTCTGAACATCCACACCACTAACAAGACAGTAAAGACTCATCAGCAAAGGAGTACCTTGTGTTGCAGTGTAGACTTTACTGCAGATGTGCTCTGCACATTCCGCACTGGACATACCCTGCCTGCAGCTGCTTACGAAGGCATCCAGGCTTGTAGATGTGACCACAGGGTAGAAGAGTCACCTCCTCATCCTGGATGAAATCGGAGATACAGATTGGGCAGCTGCTGTTGAACTCTTGGCCGCTGCTGGGCGGGTAGCTTGTAGCCCCAAGATGCTCCAGAATCCTACTTGTCCTCCCGCGCCTCCAAACTTTTCGACCAAACCAGAAACCAATATAGGCAAGGATCGCAAAGAAGACAATGATGATGATGATGAACCAAGGAAGATAATCCTGAAACACTATCTTGGCCAGCGGGTCATGGAGTGTCCCGCCCTCAGCAACAGACTGAAAACCCATGGCTAAGATTCTACTATAGGTGAGAGCTCTAGCAGGATCTAGAAATGAGGCAGGGGAGAAGAGGTGTAGAGGTTTATGTGAATTGTGAAGCCTAATGTATAGGACAAAGAGGTCATACTATTGCAAGCAGTTGAAATGTCATATTCCATCAGGTTACTAAGTTTAGCGGCCTTTCCCATCTTTCTGTTTAAGAAGGTTTGAGCACCCTATTTGTGGCTTTGTAGTTTCACATAGGACGATCAGGCTCATCATCAATGATACACGGCAGACACCATCTGCGTCAAGTAGTACTAGCTTCCCAAAGTAGATCAGCATAACTGATCAGAACAAAATAATTCTACAAAATGATGCATCCGATCAGATGCACTGATAAAAAACACCACAGGGAAGAAACAACTAGAATTCAAAAACTAATTGTGAATAGACAGAGTGGACAAACAGTAAGAGGGACAGATGGAACAATAATATTCAGAACCAACGGATTTGAAGACAAATGCAAACCGAGGTGTATTGTAATGTAATAACAAAACACACATGACCAATATAATAGGAGCGATGTGATTCTAATACCTGGTCATTATCATTCAGGTTTCCAGTATTCTCTAACACTTTAGCACCTCACTTGCCTGGCCTTCATCTTGTCTCCTAAAATACAGGTTTGCGCACTTTGGAACAACAATCATCTATGTGCATCGGCCCTTCTTCACCCATCAGGAAGCCTTGCAATATTCAGATTTTGCTTCAACACATCATCTCACTCCATTACAAAAGCTGCAACATTAATTTTTAAGACTCCATGAATTATAGGAGATATATGACATCAAAATAAAAATACAGAAGTCATGCTTCAAATAAAATACATTAATATATAGAGAATAGATGGTGCAACCAAGGAGGCTGAACGCCTAATGACTAATGTGCAATAACTAAGAGAGTTATCACATAACAAAAGATTTCATCACCTGAATGCAATGCATCATAAAACATGAATATGAATCCTAATGGTCTACATATGCTCGATGCCATATAGGCCTTACTGGGCTGATAATGCAGGAAGATTAGAGCCTATATGCTCTGAAAAATGCAATCAGCTGCCCTTCGTGCTATGCCTGTACAGAACAAGCATAACGCTTATTTGAAGCTTGAACATAAGAATGGTGATCTGTGCATCATACCTCAGGACAGCATAAGTAGGTATAGGTACTACATGATGTACATAACATGATAACAAGGTTGTCGACCAACAGCTACTGCCTTGGCATTTTCCTTCCTGAGGCGAGTCAAAGTTTGCATAGATGTCATCATAGAAGGATAGGATACATAATGTTGAAAGCCAACAATTCAGTAAAGGCACCTAGATAGAAAGAAAAATAATACTTGGAGGGGTATGCATGTATACAGAACAACCAAGAAGCGAATACATTGCAAACCGAGCTGTTATAAACCACCTCCCTTGTTTACTACCAAATTATTATGCATAGTCAACATAGGATATGCAGAAAGCCATTTAACTCGACCTTATGCGAGAGGATAACACAACAAAAGAAAAACGAATCCCACTTTTAATCAAGTTGTACTTCAGTCTCGCTGTGTTATCAAGATTACCTTTATTCAAAAATCAAGTTTTGTAGCATGGCTATGTTCTTAAGCTAAGAATCAACCCCTTTTTTGTCTAAAACTTATTTTTGCAGACTAAACATGGTAAGCTAATAATTTATAGATTTCATAAAAATATACAAAATGAAATACTTATATTATGTAGAGATCTTTGGTATCACTTTGATTCAGACACGAGCTGTCGTAGTGGGATAAAGATAGTAGAAACATATACAGATTCCAAATTTAGAGTTGTTATATATGCAAAAGACAAATAGTTTCAGTTTTCAAAATTTCCAAACTGATACTACTTTACCATTAGCATCACAAAAAGCAAATGCAACACCTTATATGGACAAAAAATAGAGGAAAATAGTTGCAGTTATAGGACGACAGTGCAAAGAATTAGAAAGCCAACATACAATATGGAAACAGTGAACACAAATTGTGTACATTGAAACCACATCAAGCTCTAATCTATTGTTCTTTCACCAGCAACATAAATCCAGCAAAGTCAACAATTTAGAATGAAAAAACATGTTGTAGAAAACTATTTAAGAATATATACAAAGCAGTTCCGGCAGATGGTAGAGAACATGGGACTGTTGTACAATATATTTACATGTAGATACAATAAGAATCTATTAAAAGGGGTGTCATGTACTTCTATTTATGAGAAAGAAATCTAACAATATTACAAGCGACTGAAAAGTCATGCACATATTGTTGTAATATGTCATATAAGGAAAAACAGCTCAACAGTGATTTATCTAAACTATGTTTACCTTTATACTGTATATATACACCAAATCTTAGTATACCCGGCAAGAATCTTTGATACTGAATCGCAACAACTTTGCTCCCAGGAAGTAAAAAAACACATGATTAACCTGGAAAAGGTAACCAATTTCATTCATGAGCTACACAATAAATGGCATCTAAGACCTAAATCAGCTTGCATTGTTTAGAGATACAAATAACAAACAACCAGATTACCCTTCTAAGCAGTATACTCATATGGATGTTGCAAAACCGAATCAACACAAAAATAGAGGTGCAGCGCTGTGGCAAAACCCAAATTGGTACAACTATGCCTAAGAATATGGACCAAGTCAAAACTAAAAGGCCTGAAGTATCTATAGGAGTTGCAAAAGTAAAATTTCAGAATTTAGTTGCTGTGTAAGTCCATATGCAGACCTATTTTTAAATCAACTTCTTACTTTTTAGGTGCAGCAAGAAACCAAATCATGGGCTAGAGAGGATGAACAAAAAGTTTCAGTATACAAAGCTATGACATTATTAGTTAAAGAGACCACATCACGAATCGAATAAAAAAGATCACCTCAAAGCCAAGACTATTTACAAAAAAAATAACATGTATATCCTTAACTTGTACAAGAAATTATCTAATAAAAAAACTAGCATAACTTTTGTCACAGATTCACCAAGCCTTTGTCTAACAGATCAATAGAAGGGAAGAATAGAGAAGCGTGGCTGCCCCTGGATCCTCTCGAAGTCGAAGGTGCAGAGGAGGAAGTCATGAGGAAAGGGCGAGGTCACGGGAGGATGAGAATGGCGGCTAGGGTTTCTACGGCCTATTGAATGGCACGAATAATACGGGCCGTGTCGGGAAATTCTGGCCCGTACTGCCTATCGAGGACGGGCCGGACCATCTGGCCGTCTTTTCATTTTCATTTTATATTACTAGCTAATTGCCCCGTACATTGCAACGGCATATAAAAATTACTAGTGGAGTTGGTGATGCGTATATGTTTAAATTATGTAGGTTAAAAACGTTGATGTAATACAAAGAAGCATGCGTCTAAACATTGTTTAATCTGCGAAAATCGTTGAAGACGGACGGTTTTATGGATTGTTACCTTCATAAAATGAGTAGATCTATTTTTTGTTTGGAACATGTATATTTGAGATTCGATGATGATATAGCACAAGTAGTTAGTATTTATTTTTTGTGAGGATATAGTTAGTTTTTTTGGTGAGGATATCTAATTGAAAGAATGTTTTGAAGGAGGCAATTTCAAATGTTTTTTTGTAACCTTTGTGGTTAGTATGGAAAAGTATGTTATTTCTAGTAATTATTATTCTTTGCTTGTACAAATGCATGTAAATGTGTTGGATATAAAGAATTATATTTGCCTTCAATATTTTTTGTTGTATCTTGTGGATTAAACATCAAAAGGCATGACTCTTTTGATTTTTTTTGTGTGACTGGTTTTTATGTTATGTAAAAATGCATGTAAATATATTGGTTGTAAAGTTTTTTTTTCAAACTTTGATATTTTTTCTGCATTTTTCTAAAATACACATCAGGAGGTGTGAATATTTGGAATTTAAATTTTGTTTACGTATTTATTTTCATATTTTGTAACAATATATGTAAACGTGTTAGTTGGAAAGAAATATTTTTTCTTCAAATTTTAGTATTTTTTCGTATTTTTCTGAATTGGATATTTAAAGTTATGTATTATTTGAATTTTATGTATTTTCTGGGTCCCGCTCGTCAGCCAGTGAAGGGCTGACGTCAGCCCTGGCGGGCAGCTCGCGGAGCTGGCGAGCTCGGGCAGCGGGCGCGCGCAGGGCCCCGAGTATGTGGATGTGATAGCGGAAGCCGCGGCGAGTCCAACGGGCGGTGCATCGCACCGAATGGTCGCCGGAGTCGTCAGCGACGACCGGTCCCACGGTGGCGCGAAGAGGACGGCGGCGGCTCCGGTCGTTCGAGCGCGGGAAAATGTGTGAGGAGGTGGAGGAGAAGGCGGCGCATCACCCCATGGTCGTCGATCTGGTCGGGGAGGGGCGGAGCGGCGCGGTGGCGCCGCCGGCGATTCGGAGGTCGTGGGAGAGGAAAGGAAGGGAGGAGGAAGATTGTGGGGTTGTTTTGCAAAAAAGCGTCTGAACTATGTCGTATTCACACCGAGGTCCTTCGCAGTGTTATAATGTGGACTGCGTGTTCGATTCGGTGATTCGGCAGTGGCTTATTTGGAAAAGTGCACAGTCACCGGCGGAACCGGAGCTGACCGGAAGGCTATCGGGACGCGTGGCGGCTTCCTATTGGAAGAAAATCACAAATGAACAGTAACCGCGCTGGAGGGACGACGCGGCCCAATCATGGCCGTTATTTTGGACGATCTGACGGCCAGGAATTAGCGGGTGACGTGGAGGCAGGACTGGAGCTGAAAATGATCAGCCATTATATATTAGGTATAATGGTTCAATATTAATCTTGTCAAGCATATAATTTTAAATTTCTTGTGCACATCAACCATCAAGTTTTGAGCAAAGACATAATTTTGGTGGTTCAACATATACTCTTGGTCAATTCTTCATCCTCGGCTCCTTTTTCCTGATGCATTTCTTCTTCATCTGTTATCGATTTTGCTAATGCAGCAACATATCACCACCATCTATCATATAACTGATTCATAATGTAATTACTTTAGTGGCTTATTTATGTGCAAGTCCATCATTTTCTCTAGCATAATATGTTCTTCTACCTCTAACCAGAAGCATTTAAAAAAATGATATGCACGCAACAGGAAAAAAATAGTCTGCACTCATGACGCTAAATGGTTTGGAACACCATACATTTTTTCTGGAGCTATCGAGAAACAATACAGTCTATTTACAATTTAAGTAGCAACTATTACCTACAGAATATGACAATTCCTATAGGTAGTTAGAAATATATGTAAGAGCACGTATATTTCCGCCGCGGGAGTTATTTTCCGTCTCCTTAGCTAAACCTTCACAATGTCACCATAAAATAAAAAATAGGAATATTTCGAATAAATCCAATCATTTTCACACGGAAGTATAGGAGCATCTCATTTCTTAGAAAGAAATTTAATCTTAGAGTACACCTAACCCATCTAGAAAAAATACCAGCGTCTCACTTTAAATCGACGCATGGTTTCAGGAGAATAGACATAGCACTGCGATTACTATTTTGACTACTACCATGAAGCTCCCGGGTGGCAAGAGTTCCCTTTTGTGTCATTTGAAAGAAAACATACAAAAAAAATACATACTGAAATAATGCCCAAAATTGTTAAAAAATTCACAATATATAGAATACAAATTGGCACATGAGAAACTGATACAAATACACACACGGGAAGAGGCTTTAGCTCGGCCGGACACCATGTGGTGAACCCTTTCCCCAATTATGCAGAACTTTAACAAGGGAGCACAATGTGGAATCCCATCTTGGCACATCACAGAAACACATGGAGAGTGATGTAATAGAGTGATAATGCATATATGTATGAATGCCAGTTCCAGCACGTCTATGTGTAGTGGTAATATTTGCTACACAAATGGTATTAGCAAGTTCTTGCAGTCCCTCAAGTAGCTGGTATTATCTCATGTTTGAATGTACCTTGCAGTCCCTGAAGTATTGGTATCCCTACATAATAAAGAGAAAAATAAATAGGCTAATGTAACTCCAGTAAGCATTCAATTTGAGAGAATTGCAGGTACTCAGACCTATTTTGAATGACCTATAGTTAATCAATTCATAAGGAACCACACACACTCCAAACCCGAAGATATGCATCAGAGCTAGTGATAGGAAATATGTTGGCATTTGGTCAACCGACTTGCATGCGCTTTGTGCCACATTCATCTGCTATAACTTGTAAGATCGACTGGGATCTAGAGATCATTATATGCTTCTCGTCGTGAAGTATATACGGATTCCTAGTAGCACAAGAGGGTAGCATCGTGTCTTTCATCTGCTGGTCCTCCAACTCCAAGCCCCCACCCACGCAGCAACTGATCATCTTTGGATTGTGGAATACATATTTGAGTTGAACACCATGAGTACGCAAGTAGCTAATTCACAAACCTCAAAGGGGAACTCCGGTGAGGGGGCATTAATTGTGGCTACTCCCTGATCTCAACGTCCATGGAATGCAATAGCAAATTTTGGGCGGAAGTTGAACGGGAGCCTATTGAAATCGACCTGGATACGAAAGGGGCTCCTCTCTTACGGACAGTGTAGGTCGTCGTGTTCGCCGTATACTTTCCGGCTACTAGCAAAACTCGTTGGTTCAACTCCGGCAAGACGACGTGGTGCCAGCTAATGATCGTGCTTAATGCGCGGGATTGTGCCTGGAGGTCGAAGGAGACGCCGTCGGCGTGGAGGCAGCACAGTCACCTCCTACGGTTAGCGCTAAGGAATAGGATCCGTCAGCGGCTGCATCGGCGGAGAGCCCAATATGTGGGCGACATCGGTGGCAGGAGGAAGGAGCGGGACAACGTGTTGCTTAGAAGGCGTAGGCGGTGCAGCGAAGCTACCGTCTTTTCTTTTCCTATTTTCTATTCTTCGGCCTTTCCTTTCTATTTTTTATTTTCTATTTACGTTTTATTTCATTTTTTTCTCCTTCAGACATTCTGTTCATATTAAAGGTTGCTCGTGTAGTCACGTAAAAAAAAGGTTGCTCTTGTAGTTTTGAAGAAAATATCACAAGGTTGTAAAATATGTTCATGGATTATAAAAAACGGTTCAAAGATTTGAATAAAGCTTCACATGGTTCAAACAAAATCACGGATTAAAAAGACTTTTAAATATTTCCTTTGTTTTTCTGATTTATTCTTACGACAAGTGTTCATAATTTAGTAAAAATTGAGAAATACAGCTTTAGAAACAACTACAAGGTTGAAAAGGTGAACACTTATGTTATTTATCTTATTTGAACAATTTTAATAAATTCATACTAATGTTATTTGATGATTTTACAAAGATGAAAGATTACATTATTTGAACAATTTCAATCTTTACATTTATGTTATATGAATGATTTTTTTAACTAAGAACACTTATAATGTTTGAAAAAAATATGCTCATATTTATCTTATTTGACCCAGGAAAAGGAACCAAAAAAGAAACAGATAAAAATAAACAAAAGGAAGATATAAAAATGTATAGAAGAAAAATGAAACAAATGGTAAAGGAAAGAAAATAGTAAAGAAAACCATAATAAAGAGCGATCGGGCCGGCCCACTTTGGACGGTACACAAATGAACATTGATAGAAAAACGAACCGGAAAAACCCTAGCTGCAACCGAATTTGTGATTTTTCTGTTTTCTGGTTAGGTTAGGTTACCAAAAGAAGCAACCCGTGAGAAATACGATTAATTCAGCTTCATTTCGGTTATAGTAACCAAACGGCCCAGCCCAACAAGGGATCATGCTCCACAGGTCCATTACAGGCTCACCCAGACATAATATAAAAACCCGATAGTGCATACTATTCAAGAAACCTTCTCTAACATGTTGGTTGGGACATGTACTCTCTCCATTCCATATTAGACGACTTTGATTTGTATAAAAGTGGATGTATCTAGACTTGGTAAGGAAGATGATATTTGGAAGATAGTTCACGAGCTCACGATTCAGGTGTCAGGTGTCGGATGGATGGAGGCGTACTCCGTACTCCTGGAGGGCAATGAGGAAGGGGATGGATAAGGGAGAGGATGATAGCGATTCTTAGGTGGATTATTATTCATAGATGTAGTTGGATAACAATCTATGTATTTTGATCGTAATGCCTGAATAAATATTACAATGAACATGCTCATATATAAATTCATGCCCTCCGATCCAAAGACTTGGCGCTCGGTACAACATGGAGCGGCCTATAATTTCACAAACAAGTACCCCCTCGGATCCAATATAAATGTTGGATGAACTGAGCTAATTATGTACAGATTTATAGCACCACTTATGACACTGCAGAATCGGACGGAGATCAAATTTGAATCCCGCCCCTAGCGGACCACGTTGGTCAGAAACTTACAGTTTCGGGCTTTCGGCCCACTGAGACGCATTCAGACTATTTTTTCTAGGTTTCTATTACAGGACATGTAGTTTGAATTTTTTTGACCCAAACATTGAATTCTTACTACGTTTTCTGTCCCCAGTCGCCTAAGATAGCAAATCTGAATCATGGATGTAATGGAAAAACCTTTTACCCAAACACATATAGGAGAAGGAATGTGAGTGCAAAATTAGGTACCTACCAAGTACCAACCATAAAGCAGTCGGAAGGGGGATAACTAGTATGGGGAGACTAAGGGCATGTACAATGGGATGATGTAAGCATTCCCTTAACGTTGACACGTAGGATAATTATCTAGTTAGAGGAGAGAGAATGAAGAAATGGAAGACTGTCTTCACTTAGCTAAGAGATGATCTCTTACAAAATAAGAGAAGGCTAGTTTGTCCATTATACAACTTGTCTTCCCTTAGAAATTTAATTTTCTATTACAAAATAATTAATTCTCATTAATTGTTAGGGATGGCAATAAGAGATAATGTATTGTACAACATATAATATAGTCTTCCCTAAAATGACGTGGATGGTTAAGAGGAGGCGTGCATTCTCTGCCATTGTACATGGCCTAAGTATATTATTTCTTCTAGACACGAAAATCAACCCATGGTGCATCTCTTGTGTTTCACTCCATATTTTAGTAATATTCTAGATATCTTTTGGTTTTTGTTGAACACGTGCATGAAATTTGTAAAACCTTTTGCGGAAATTCCAATCATATGTTCTTCATATTCCCACATTTCTCTACCATGTGCACCCGAGAATCCAACCAATCAGATGATGCAATCGCCTATTCTATGCTACCATGTAATCCAACGATTGTCATGATTGCATTCCTTGCATATGTACATCAATATCATATTTTTCATTAATGTATACGATAGCATATCTACAACATTATTAAAAAAATATGCCATCAATATATAGGATATAAAATTTAATTTCCACCCCAAGAATCACAATAAATTTTGGTCGTTAATGGATTCTACGCATATCTACAACAATATCAATCTCCTTACATAAATATATAGGATCTATAATTAATTTCCGAGCAAGGAGCACCTCTTTGCCTTATGGATCACATGTCTATGAAGCGATATCAATTATTTTCCATTATGAATATATGAAATATATATATGTGATATTTTCTTTCATGTACACCCAAGGAGCCCAATAAATGACGTACATATTTATCCTTTTAATTAATATTTTCATCTATATAAACTGTTTACTTAGTTTCCATTGTATCTACCTTGAAGGATAGTACCAGCATTCACAGTTCTTTTGAGACAAGATGAAACTTGTGTATGTTTCCTTTCTACTCTTTATCTTTTGCCTTGATCAAGTTGCTACTACATGGTGTCACAAGCCATATCTTCGGAGGCACATGCGATTCAAAACCGGGTCATCCACTAATGGGAGCTTACGATCAATTGAGGCTGAAACAATAAACAAGGGAATGATTGACCATGTAAGTTCATTCTTATGTATGGTAGATTCATATATTATGTCTTTCGTGTTATCATTTTTTCTACTTTGTATATTCTGAAATGAGAACAAACTAAATAAGTACTCACATACTAAGAAATGCAAATTTTATTTAACACAAAAATGCATGGAAATCCATATTCAACTAAACTTTAACCCTCATAGTAGAAATCAGATTTATTACTTTTCACAATCTCCAAAGTTTGACTTGAAGCCACTCCTTCCGATCAACAGTTGTGATAGTATTTCTTACATTAGAATTTAATTCCTTGAAATGGGGTGTACTGGTGTGAGAATGTGCTTCATTTTTTACCATACAGTTTGATTTCGAAGTCACTATTGGAATTTTATGGTGTAATGATGTGAAATTAACATTTTGGGTAGCTAGAAGATGACATGCATGTATCATAATTCATATGTATGGTGTGTCTACTCCTATAGTTCCACTTACAGATGAAAATATATATGTATACAAATATTATTGTTTGTTTATACAAAAAAAAGGTCCATGTAGAAAGAATACAATGGTTTGCTACAATGTTCAAGAAAAGGTTGAGCATTTTGTCCTTTTTATGCAGAGTATATTCGAATCGTAATTTTTTATGATGTGACTTGATTCACATCTATGTATATTTGAACTTTTGTTTACAATACATAATTGTAAGATCACTTAGAAACATTGAAATATTTCATCCCATTCCATCACAGGGTACTATTAATGATGTTGATATTTATTTACAGGATGCACTTTACGTATCAATACCATTTATTATAACGAAATATTACGGTGCCATGGCAACTTTAGATGTTTCTGAATCATTAGAAGTTAAGGAAGGACAAATATCTGCTGAAATCTGGGTAGCAAATTACCAAGAAGGTTATCACGAGAATCTTAATCTTATACAAGCCGGGTGGAACGTAAGTCAATTTGTACTTACTCGAAAAAATAATTGTATTAGAAATATCATTTGCTTGATAATTCTGAAATATGGTCATAACTTTTGTAGATTGATCCTGCTTACTATGGTGACAACAAAACTCATTTCCTTATAGGATGGACGGTATGTAATCTACTTTTCATTCTTTTGTAACTGGATTAACTTATATGTGTCAATATATTCATTAGTATCATATTTTTGTGAAGAATGTGTTCCGCAATTCCATGTCTTGGTGCTAACATGACATGGAAAAGTAAACCCAAACAACATCATGTAGGATTATCATCTTGTTACTCATAAAAAGAAGAATTTATAGTAGCCCATATATACATCGAAAGGCAAAATAAAACTATCTCTCATACAGTGCTAGCATAATAAGGACGTTTTCTTTACCATGGAAGAAAATAGAAGGGTTTAATTTATATATATTTGCTATACAATTTGTATAAACAATAATGTTTATTTTTGAATTTTTAGGCTGATGGATATAACTTAACGGGATGTTTTGACTTGGCTTGTGATGGATTTGTACCAGTTAACTATGCCCCTATTACTCCAGGGGATACTCTTGATGGGAAAAGTAAGATATCTATCAAGATATTCAAGGTGGGATGTCAACTTTCTTGCAATGTTTATATTTTTTTACTAGTCGACAATAGAATGTACTGTTCTTATGTGTTACTTGGAGTTAAGAATTTTATTTATCTCTTTCATTACAATGACGGAACATAATAGTTTTAAATACATTCTAGAATGATTTGAGTGAGTATTTATATATAACATGAGCACATGAATCCTTTTACAGAGTAAAAATGATGGAGATTGGTGGCTACATTTTGCCCATGCCGGTGAAAAGCTTGCACCTGTTGGATACTGGCCAAAAAGTCTTTTCAATACTTTAGATTACTATGCAGATCATATAAGATGGGGTGGTTTCGCTACTTCTTTTGCAAGGAACCCTAGCCCGCCCATGGGCAATGGGCACTGGCCCGGAGAAAATGCTGCTACATTTCAAGATATACAATATATCAACGAAGATGAGATTGGTTATCCTCCTGATCCAAAGTTCGGCATTGAATCTAAGGTGACCTATAAGGAATGCTATCAAGTCAGTCAATTTATGACCGACAAGTTTAGCTATGGGGGACCTGGTGGTTGTACCAATTAGTATTATCCTATGAATAAGATTTCAATAAGAACATGTATTGAACGTGTTACTTTGTTCTTTTTCATACACTAGCTAACTGCCCCATGCGTTGCTACGGCTGATAATATATTATTCACAAGCAAGCTTCCCGACACGCATGAATGGTCAGTACAAGCCACAACTGAATATTACGTACCTAAGCATGCCCCTTTTCGTACTTGGTATGTTCCATAGCAGCATCGTCCACATATTTACTGTTAAATTTTTAGAAAAAAAACACATACTATTGTACCCCAAAGTAAGGTCATATCACATAAATGGGCGACAATATTGAAGGCTTTACATATTCAAATTAGAATTCCAAAACAAAAAACCCTTAAAATGAAGTAGGGCAAACAAAACAAGCAGACATAACTTGGTAGTACACCTTACTTCTGATCTAGATCAGCATAAAATACAATTTGCATAATTTGAAGCTAGCAAAATTAAGCATCTATACATTCTTCTTCAGTCACAAGACCTCAATGCATGGGAAATTGGGAAGCAAAGGGATTGCCCCTTTCTTTGTCTTGGTGATTGCTCCATATGCGTTGGAAAATTCAGTCGCCTCCTTGAGCTTTTTCTGATCCTACAACACTCTGCAGATATTGAGTTAGTGAGCCACCAACAAATGCATCACTATCAACTTGTTGGACTTCGTAGGATAGGACAGCTGTGGAAATCTTTTAATCAAATAAAACACCCGTAGCAACACATCATATGTGTGTTCAAGACTCGATGGCATACTAAGCAAAGCCATAACCCATTTAGTATTTTAACAAAGGGGGTACAATTAGGAATGTGATATGCATTTCTTTTTCATCCTTGACCACCGAGAGTGATCACGAGGAGTTTAAAGGTAGGGCGTAGCGACATCATGACATCATCCGAATTAGAATCAATGCCAGTAAAAAACTCATGCTCAGCCTCGCGGACCTTGACAATGTCCGGGAGGTCCCAAATACTCAAGATCATTGTGTGGTCCTCTTCACGAGATGGCCACAATGCCTCCCTTGGGTTCGGATCATCACCCAAGGAATTGATATGCATGGGCAAGATAAAATGTGAATATTACATCAGCCAAGGAATTGATATGCATGGGCAAGATAAATAAAAAAAGGAAACGACAATGCATGATAGTACTTACCTCTCACAAAACAGGAGTGATTTGCAGTTCCCTGCAACTAATAGCAATGTTGTGTCTCTGATTTTCATACCAACTACCAAGAGATATATAGAAACTAAACAGATCTGAGTTCTGGATTTCAAAATCATGATGCTTTATCTAAACATAAAACATTTGATATTTGAGAAGCAACCAATTGCGTAAGAGATATAAAGCAAAAAAAAATGCACAGTTCCAGATTAAACATGACTGAGACATAATTCGACCGCACGCAAAAAGTTCTCATCCTTCTTTATACATACTAAGGTTGCGCAAATTTCATTTTAACTTGGAAATGCAATAGAAGGATGTATATTCATAGATTTGTTAACGAACTGTTCAGGAAAAAAAAATTGGTACTAGCAAGGAAAATGTACAGAGTTCCAGATTAAACATGACTGAGACATAATTTGAAAATACAGAAGAAGTTCCCATCAGTCTCCATGCATACTAGGCCTGCATCAAATTTATTTAAAATTGGAAACACGACAGAAGGATGTACGAACACAATGTTCATAAATCAGTAAACGAACTGTCCAGTAAACAAATTAATACTATTTGGAACTAGCAAGGAAAAGAAAATTATCAAAAACCTCACAGGTACAGGAAATGAACATTTGGAAGTGTCTATCAAACTACCGACAAGCCCACAGGTTAAAGCAATGCATGCAAACCAAATATCTGTAATATGAAGCATCACAATTCACAAATACACGCTTCTAGCACGCAATTTGCTAGAAAACCTACTCCTTGTGATACTACTTACCACCTACAGATACTTACAAGAGCATACGGTTTCACTCTGCCGGTAGTTCAACTTCAAGGATGTGCACTTCCCATCTCAGACAAGCTTGAAACCAGCCTTCTGTCAAGCATCACGCCAATGGACTCAGCCTCCCTGATCAACTGCCGGCACTTGGCCATCCTCCCCGCTACGGCATAGCCTTGAATCAAATTACAATATATGTCACTGGTTGGAATGAACCCAGCATCCTTCAACCTCGACAGGTACCGAAATGCCCTCTCTGGATCGCCCAATGCCACACACAGCTTGACAATGACCCGGTATGCCGGCAGGTCAAGAAGGCAGTTCGCCTGCTCCATTTCCCACACCAGGGCCAATGCATCTCTGTGCCTCCCGTCGCGGGAGCGGCTGTGGATCACCGTCGTGTACATCACCAAGGTCGGGTTCCTGCCCGACGCTCTGAACCAGCTGAGCAGGCTCTCCACGGCCGCGTACCGCCTGAGCTTTACGCACACCTTCATGACAGACGTGCAGTCCTGCGGTCGCAGGTCAAAGTCGGGCCTCTCACCGAGCTCATCGAGCAGCACAGCAGCTAGCCCGTAGCCTTCAGGTGTCCTGGCAGCTTCGAGAACCAGCTTCGCGTAGATGCTCGGGCTCAGCGTCCTCTTGTTTATCCTGGCAAGCTCAAGGATCTTGCGTGCCAGGCCTACTTTGCCTGCACTGATGAACCCGCTCGCCATGACTTCGAGCACGGCGCGGCTCGCCGAGGGCACGCACTCCTCGAGCGCGGACTCCATCCTCAGCTCGTCGAAGCGGGCCAGAACCTCGACGGCCGATGCGAGGATCCGGTCGTCGGGGAACAGCGGCACGGCCTTCTGCGCCTGCGCCCAGCAGAGCGTCTGGAGCGCCCTCTCGGGGAGCCCCATGTGCCCGAGCTCCCGGATGGTCATGGACAGGGACCCCTTCCGGAGGAACGGAGCCCAACGGTCCAGCACCGCGGACACGTCGGCCTCCGGCGTGAGCGCGGCGATCTCCCGGGCGATCCCGACGAGGACCACCGGGTCCTTGCGCACCCGGTCGCTGAACGAGGTGCGCGAGGGCAGCCGGACGTGCTGCTTCGGCGTCGGGGCGGTCGGCAGCCTGGTCTTGTGCGGCTGCGGCAGCGGGAGCGCCCGCCGCGTCACGGGGCTCGGCGGCTTCGGTGGCGTCTGTCGCATCGGCCGGGCGAACAGCGCCGAGATGGCATCAATCTCTTCCTTGCTCCATTCCAGACCACCCACTTCCTTATCCGCGGCGCCGGCGTCCTGTTCGTGCGAGCCTGCGCAGGAGACCCGAGCTCCGGAACGACGAGAACCGCGACCCTCGCCGCTGCCACGGAACCACGTGGCGCCAAACGTCCTCGCCGGGGAAACGCCGGCGGGCCGTGCTGGTGGGAGCGGCTGACGGCTCACCAGACTCATGGCTGAAGGAACTCTTTTGTCGTCTCTTCCGTCAACGTAGGAGCAGTAAAGGAGCTGCCCGCGTCGTCGCGCCGGTGAAGGCAATTCGGCAAACACCTTGAGCGCCGCCGGGAGGTTCGGCCTCTCGCACCACCTTCCACGCCGGGAGGCTTCAGCTTCCTCGTTAGCACGTCCTGGCCGCCGTGTTCCCGCACTGCACTCCCCCGTGCATGCTCGGCGCCGCCTCCCTCTACCCTCCTGCCGCCTGCGGAAGGCCGCGCCGCCCTGAGGATTTAGGGGAATTTTATCGGCTTCGAGGCTCGACAAAGAAGCAGCAATCTGTTCACCGCTGTTTTTTTTCTTTCTTTTAGTGCAGTCTGTAAGTGAGCCGTATGTGAGACCCATTCGAAGCCCTGGCCCCTCCAGATTCTGCTCTTGCCGGCCCATCAAACATACTACTTCATTTGTTATTTTTTCTACTCGTATACGATGCTGTCATTTTTCTTGAAAGGGAAAAAAACTTTGTCTTTTATATATTGATAAAGAAGGATAAAAACATACATCGGCCAAGGCAACCAAAGAAAAACAGGGCGGGGAAGACTAGGCCGTAATTTTAGCTAAATGTTTAGCACTTGCGAAATCCAGTTCTTGTTCTCATCTTTGTGTTTTGTGCACGAGGACACAAGGCATAATTTTTCTTATGGAAGACTTTCACATTTCTTTCCTTCCACATTTTCGAGGATACGAGTGTGACGATATATTTGAGATCGCACTAGGCGTCTTGGAGGCAACATGCCAACATTAGAAAACTATAGGACGACCCGGTCCTAAACTTCTTGGGTTGTTTTGGGATGACATTTGCATAGCTAGTAAGTGGGTTGATGAGGGTAACTGGGAATGTAAAGGCAGTCGAAGGTCCAAAACCTATTTTGAACTGCAAGCCACGTAAAATAGGCGATATTTGGAACGGAAACACTTGAATGAGCAACAGAGGAAACCAACTAATTACGCCTTGTAGGCCGATCCGGTGAAGTTAACGCCGTTGACATGAGGGTCCGGGGATTGGTGTTGTTAGTGTGGGGCACAAGGTCCATTTCAAGAAGCATGGAGCAAAACCTATGTTGGGGTTTTGGATCCTCTTATCACGGAAGCTTTGGCGGTGCGAGATAGCATCCTCTTCGCGCGTCTTCGAGGTTTCTCAAAGGTGGTAATGGAGACCGATTGCCTGGAGGTTGTTGACCTCTGGAACACTCGCCACGGTTCTCGTTCGGCCGTGGCATCTATTTTGCTATAAATTGGAGAGCTAGTGTGTAATTTTTCTAAATTTTCTGTACCTCTGCTAAGTTTGCTTGCACTCTGATGGTGACGGATAGTTGGTTTGAAACCCCTCCAGATTTCCGGACTATCAGCATTTTGGCTGATTGTGCGGGGTCTGGTATTGAATAAAAGCTCTCTAATTTTCCCGCAAAAAATTTTTATTTCAAGAACCAAGCCACAAAGCATGGAATTAGTATACTTCGAGTGAGCTGAACAGCTCGTACCCTATATTCGTTCTAGGCTGAACTTTGTTGTGTTTTGGATGATTTTTGACGGTCACTGTGCAGATGATATGGGACGAAAAAGCGAATGTCAAACTGGTCTTGTATATAAGCAGGCTTGGGCATTGACTTCCAAGTCGAACATATGGTTACATTCATTTAGCCATTGACGACGGCAGGACTGCACTGTTACCATGGCAAGACTTAATTTTTTTCCTTTCAAGATTTAAGACGGTCGTCATCCGATTAGATAGAATAGATGTTTATGTACAGTACATAATTTCTTTTTAATATTTAAGGCGGTCACCATTCGACTGCCTTCCGAACCATCATTCATTCACCGTAGCCCGTCTGAATATGAATCCAGATCGATAAGTTTGTTTATGTTCTATCTGAATATATCCCATGCATGAAAACGAAATATTAGTTCGCATCCCTACTCAGAGTGACATAATAACATGATAATATGATTACATGAGATGCATGCCCGTACGAGTTCGAATCCACGTCCGAATCCAGCTCGATAAGCTTGTTTATATCTGAATCCCATGCATGCATGTATATATGGACCAAAAAATAAAATGAAAGAGTAAAGCCCGTTCTAGAAGGCACTACGTGGAGCACGCATGCCCATGAGTGACGAGTCCATGCATGCATGCATCTGGTCTGACCGATCGATCCATCAGGCCGGCTTGCCCAGACACACGCACTGTACGTACGATACGATCGATGGTGGCGGCGCGGGGAGATCGGCAGGTCGGGGTCACGCATGCGCTTCGCTTGGTAGAGAAGGATCAGGTCGGGTGATGTTTTCTTTTCTCGTCGTAAGTAAAAATTTGTTAGGTCGATCTGAGTCGGGTCGGTCGACCACCCTCGACCCCCTACTGACGCCGCCGCTGAGTGAGACGGTCACTGTGCAGATGATATGGGACGAAGAAGCGAACGGTCAAACTGGTTTTGTATACGCAGGCTTGGCCTTCGACTTCCAAGTCGAACTTATGGCCACATGAGCCTTTGACGACGATATGCAGCAGTGCTAGCACATGGCAGGACTTCATATTTTCCCATTCGATTGCCCATCATTCATTCACCGCAGCGCGTCCGAATCCGAATCCAGATCGATAAGTTTGTTTCTGTTCGATCTGAATATATCCCATTGCACGTATGAACCAAAAAAAAAAATGAAAGAGTAAGCACGTTCTGGAAGCCACTACGTGGAGCACGCATGCCCATGAGCGACGAGTCCATGCATGCATGCATCTAGTCTGACCGATCGATCCATCAGGCCGGCTTGACCCTGACCTCTAGCCATGCATTTTGCTTGTCCAGACACACGCACTGTACGTACGATACGATCGATGGTGCTAGTCAACGACGACACAAACCGTGTTGGTTTGCCGAATTTAAAATCACTTCACTTCACCATCGCTCACGCGGTCACGGCCGCGTGCGTGCTTTTGACACTAGCAGCAAAATACTACTCCCTCCGCGTAAGACAGACATGTTCACGTGTATGTTGACATATCCTAAGGAAAGCATACGGTTCCTCCGGGTCGTCCTTGCGACGCGTGTCCCGACTTTTCCACCTACGAATTTTATCCCCACGTCCGATTCTCTTCCTCCACTCGTTCCCGTCCTTTCTTTTCCCCACCGCAGGAAAGCATCATCACGCCACCACGTCCTACCGGACCGGAGCGCCGCCCTGCTCCTCTCCCTCTCCCGACCTAGCGTCTCCCCTTCCTCAAACCACCACCGCGCCGCCCCGTGCTCTTCCTAACGGAGCGCCGCCCGGCTCCTCCCCCAGCTTCGGCCGAGAGACTCGCTGCCTCGGCGCCATCATGCTCCTCCTTACCGTCGCGGAACCGGCCCGCCGCCGCCCTGCGAGGTTTCGCGTCGCCCCAGTCCTTGCCGAGGCCCGCCCTGCCGCCAACCTGGGTGAGGCCCCGCGCCGCCCCCATCATGGCCGACGCTCGTCCTGCCGCCAACGTGGACGAGGCCCCGCGTAACCGCGGACCTGCGAGGTCCCGCCCAGCACCGCCCTCGACGAGGACACTTGCTGCGGGTGGCAACGGCAGGAAGGAGGACTAGATGGTACTGGGAGGCGCCGTTGTTCGCGGCGGAGCAGCGCGCGACGCTGCTGAACGTGAAGCTGAAGCTGGTCAAAGACCGGGCGCTCAACGGGGTCGTGCTGCGCGAGCACCACCTCCGCCCCGCCCACCACCTGCTCGACCTCATGTCCGCGCGGCCCGGCCACCACATCTCCTGCCCCGAGCTCCTTGCCGACAGGTCCGTGCGCAAGCTGTTCGGCTCCGCGGACGTCGCGCTCGCGTTCCCTCCGACATCCTCGTGCCGCCATCGAGCGGCGCTCTCCATCGGCGCCTTTGAGCATTTCTTTTTTTATTGTAGCATTTCGTCACGATAGTATTTTCCCTTTGATGCAAATATACAAATTTATTGTACCATTTTTTCACGGAGTGTAATTTTCTTGTCCTTTTGATTTGCGAAATTTGATACCATTAGTATTTTGTTTTGCACCACAAGATGAATATTTTTGCTACATGGTCACGATTTTGCTCCAATAGCATTGCTACAAAACTTATATTATTTTGCTACAATAATTTATTTTTGCTACACTACTTCTGTTATTTCGCTACGAGATATGCTATAATAACAAAAAAAACGGTGCTTTCGTCAGTTCGCCGCTGTGCTACTTGCCATGGGCAGCGGTGCTACCGTAGGTCAACGGCGGTGCTGCTATCGGTTCGTAGCCATGTTTCTCGCTTGTGGCGTTTGTATCGACAGCCTTGCAGTGTTTGCTACCGACGACACCAGGTGTCGCTTCCAACGACACGCTGCGATGTTGCGATGCCACCAATTGCATGCGTCGTTGCTGCTTACAAGTCGACAATGCTACCGACTACGGCCGGATGCTACCGATATCCCGCAATATTGCTACCGATGAGCCAGCGATGCTGCCGTTGGTGACGTGCTACCGACGGCACACAACGATGTTACCGACGATGTTTCGCTCCGTAAAAGCATCTACGGTGACTCGATTAGGCAATTCCTCGTCGGAGCTCTCCGGGAAAAGATGCTACCATGGACGACCTTTTATGTTGCTGCAAGCGCCTACCATGGTGTTGCTGCGACGCTGAGATCTCATTGAGCTTGCTGCAGTAGCAAAACATTTGTTTTGCATCGTAGAAAGGAAACATTTGCTGCAATCGATCTTTTTTTACAACACATGAAAAATAAATTTGCTAACATGAATTTCTTTTGAATTTTGCTACCATTATTTTTTGTTTTCGCTTCACATTAATGAGAAACTTGCTACCACTGTTCCTTCTCTTTTGCATTATATGATGAAATTTTTTGCTCCCACTGTTTTTTGTTTTGCTTCATCTGAATGAGAAATTTGCCTACCACCGATCTTTTCTTTTGGATTTTGCTGCCATTATTTTTGTTTTTGCTTCACAGTAATGAGAAACTTGCTACCACTGTTCTTTTCTTTTGCATTATATGTTGAAAATTTTTGCTACCACCGTTTTTGTTTTGCTTCATAGGAATGAGAAATTTGCTACCACCGTTCTTTTCTTTTGGATTATATGATGAACTTTTTTGCTACCATTATTTTTTGTTTTTGCTTCACAGTAATGAGAAACTTGCTACCATTGTTGTTTTCTTATTACAATTGAACCGTTTTTGCTACCTTAGGCGGATGACAATGATCCCATTGACGAGTGGAGTTGCTACCTTGGGCAGTCGACGATGCTCTCAATGACAGACGTTGGTTAGCGATGCTGCCAAACAGGGGCACTACTGTTGTAAGGGGCTGTCGGCGATGTTACTGACGGCAACCGTAGTTGCTATCAATGGTGCGCGACGTTTCTTCACTTGATGCATTTTTTCGTGTGATGCAAATTCTTGAAAAGATTGAAGCAAATTTCTACTCCTTCTAATGCAATTCACAAAACAGCTGTAGCAATTTTCTAGATGTTATCTGTATGCATGAGAAGCAAATATTTTGAAGGTTTGTAGCAGAAATTTTCTATCCTGATGCAAATCTATACGTAACGATTGTCTTATTTATAGAATGCAACCTTTTCGCTTAAGATGTGCAAATTCTTACAGGGTTGTAGCAATAATTTTCGCATTATGACGCTACGTGATCTGGAAGTTGAGCAAGCGAGCGTCGGGTAAGCCGTCGAGTAGGTACCAGAAGAACGTGGACATGCACTGGAAGCAGCTCAGGGAACGGTAGGGCACCCGCGCCAAGATCTCTAGCAAGAGGAGCCGGCTCGGGGAGCGTGGGGACGGAGCTGGGATGCTACCTTGGCTATCTCCGATGGCTACTGGCTGCTGCATGCAGCGTCATCATAGGGGGACGACCGGCCTCTGCTGCAGCGACCATGGCTGCCGGCTGCCGGCTGCTGCAGGGAGCGTCGTCATGGGGAGCCACCGAGCCAGGCCTCTGCTGACGGTGGTGCGAGAGACATCGGCGGCCTGTGGTTCCTCGCGTGTCACGGAGGAGGCGGGGGATCGGGGGGGTAACGATCCCCCGGGGACGCTCAGCACGATCCATATCTTAATACATATGGACATATCTTATGTTATAACATCTTATATTTTTTGATACGGTGGTACTCCCTCCCCTCAGTTTATTAAATTAAATGAAATATTTTAGATATATTTTAAGGTGGATTGTGTTTGAAAGTGAAATGAGTAATTTTTTTATTAAAACATCTAAATATGTCCACGTATGTACTCCCTTCGTTTCTAAACGTAACATTTTCTACTTACATGTATTTAAATATGTTTTAATAAAATATTACTGATAAAAAATAAAACAAAATAGATCAAGCTTGACCGTGATCTCTTGCTCCAAGAAGTAGCTGTATCAGCCCAGGCTGTGCCACCCCCATCGATGGTGCAAGTCAACGGCGACACCAAAGCGTGTCGAAGAATTTAATATGGATCACTCACGCTGTCAGGCGCACGCGTGCTTTTGACGCTCGCAGCAAATACATACACGCGCAATCGATTTATTCTTCCTTTCGACTGTTGTTGTCGCTCTGACCAAATGGATTATTGGCCTTCCGCGCGCTGACGTAATAACCAAATTTTGGTCTGACGCCATGCATGCGTGCGTGCAGTGTTTCTTACTCTGACGGAAAAGCCTCCAAAAATTATGCCTTTCTAGCCCATATAAAAGCCTCCCAAAGTTTATTATGTTTTTATGGACCCTTTCATCCACTATCCTTGATCGGTGCGATTTGGTGGCAGACTCTGTGCGGGTGGGGTGCTCCATAGGTGTTTTGCCCCTACCGAAACTTAAGTCCCGGTTGTTTTTTTTACGTTGGGCTCATAAAACCCAGATAACCGTTCGAGTCCGCACTTTTGGCAGGGGAGGAGCACCAGAGTAGAAGCGCGAGAAATATCTCGCCAAAGTCGGGCGCGGGAACGCGACAACACTTGTGAGCAGGAGAGGCGAGAGAAGAGGAATATTCCTTCCCGCCTCCTCAAACTCGGTTGTGGTAGTCAGCCTACCACAAAGCCATTTTAAGCGTATTTTAAGGTCTAAGATGTTCTTACAAAGAGGAGAGATACAAAGAGGAGAGATAGAACTCGATCGATTGTTTTCATTTGAAATGAGTATGGTTTACACGGGTTACTTCACATGTTGCCTCTTAGTATGTTTGTAGTCTTACCAGATCTTCTATTTCATCTACTTAATTTTTACATCAAATTATGGTCTACTCGTGTCTGCTAATTCTCTCGCAACCTATCAAATTTGACCAAATTATGTTCAATTAACACTTTGGAGACAGAGTCTGACAAAATGTGGCATAATTCAATGGTAAATTTGGTATAATATAATAGTATATCTAATAATCTAATGCAAATTGTAAACATGTATAAGCTAAACTAGGCTCACTATTGCACAATGCGACATACGTTCCAAGTTCGCGCATCCGAGTTATTTTGGCCAATCGGCCGATATGGCATCCCAATATCCTGATATGCATGTGAGTCCAACATTTTAGCTCGGGAAGAGTAATTAAATAATAAAGATGGTAAAAAAGTTATCGTAATTGGTAAATGTGGCAAGCCTGTTCATATGTTATAATATTTCACCATGTCACAATTGGAAGGTAAAACAGAAAAATATTTTTCAAACATATACAAGACCCCAATGATTATGCATTAGAGGGGTGGCCCAATCGGCCAACGTGTCATTTGACATCCTAACCTCTGTGTCCAACTTGCAAAAGGAAATAATGATTTTGAGGTAAAACGTAAATCCCAAGGTGACATAAGTACATAGTAGTGCCCTTTTTTTTACGAATATGACCATCTGCCTATTTTTATTGTTAAAAGTAACCCCCTCCGTTATTTATCTTTTATCAAAACTAACCTTGACGGGAAGACCGTGAATTGACACGTGTCCTCCGGCCATTCCTAATGCAGGGAAATAACCTCCCGTCAGTCCAAGTGGCGGAAACTCCCTTCTTCGTCGAAGCAGTTTACGACACGTTGTGCCAGCAACACATGAACCTTCCTCCATTTCAGATGATGGGATGTGCCACGTGTCGTCTCAGGAGACTTCTCTCCATCTGGAATGGCACGAGGACACGTGTCGCTTCGTGGTCTTTCCGCCATGGTTAGTTTTGATAAAACAATTTTGAGGGGTCACTTTTGACAATAAAATTGGGCAGGAGTCATATTTGTAGAAAAATGCATAGTAGTTGCACATGTCAGATGCATGTGGACCCAGGTTGTTAGTTTGGGGAACTAATAAAATAAACTAATTAAAAGACAGGATCACAAGCAAGAAGTTAAATGTTGCAATACTTATTTTTACTCAAATAAGAACTATCCCAGGGTCAAGAATAACAATTGGATTTTTTTCCTAAGTCTACACACAGTGATGATTAACAAATGTATCGAGTAGCTCTCTATCTTAGGGGTATGTTTGACTAAGTACTACCATGCATAATACAAACACGATTAATTTAAGCAAGCAGCACTGCAAAGTCCAAATCGACTAGCCTAGCAATTTTTCTTGTTGCAGCAGCATCAGGTCTAGTATTTCTGCTAAAATTAATATACTCAGCAAAATCCAAACACTCGGCAAAAAAAAAGTCGTTTAATTCCGACAGTGTCAGTAGCTACCTACCTTACGATCAACACAACCCTATCTTACGGATATCATGACATATAATCCAATAGATACACATGCCTTTTTTTCTAGATACCGGCCGGCCGATGTAGTATATGCTCATGTGTGAAAGGAGGCGGGAAACAAATCCGATTAACCCCCTTGTATACATTTCATCAAATATAAATATAAGTCGGTGCAATTTACTGCCATGGTCAACAAAACACACTGAAATTATGGTCTTTTTTACCAAATATGGCCGTTTTCGGGAACTAATGGCGTATCTGACCGTCCGGCGAAACTAATTGCAAATCTGGCCTCTGAGGTCGGCACCAATGAGGATGGAGCCGACCTTGTACAGGTCGGCTCCATCCTCTCTGGAGCCGACCTCTGTTTTATTTTATTTTAATCCTTAGAAAAATTACGGGACTGAAACGGGTGGCGCCGAACTACATAAGTTCGGTTCCAACCTCATTGGCGCCGACCTCAAGGGGGCAGATTTGAAAATAGTTTCAAGAAAGGGCCACACATAAGGGCCACACATATGTTTAGTTCGTCAAAAGGGCCAGATTTGACAAAAAAAAAAACGAAATTATGCTTGTTTGTTGGTATGTCGCTCTCGGCTCTCCTTTACAAATAAGTTTCCTGCAATTTCGCCTTCTGTTCTCTGAGAGTTGCAAGCCAGCTTCCTTCCGCCGTCCTGTATACATTTTTCAGGTATAGTCTTGCAAGTTTGCCGCCCGCCTACTTTTTAATCTACACTCAGTTAATTTGCTCTCTTATTGACTAGTGCAGCAGGTCGCCACATGCAGCAGGTCGCCACATGCAGCAGGATCTCTCTTCCGATTCCATGACATCGATCGATCTCCATCAGTGTGCCGGCCGGCATCTCAATTAGCTTAATTTCCAACGTTGCAACAAATTTCCCAGAAGCTTCAGCTTAATTTCCCCATAAGGAAACAAAAAGGTCTAGAGAGAGAGTGAGAGTAGTAAACTCTGATCTCAGTGGGTGATGAACCAACTAAGCAAGTTCAGTAAAAGGCTCAGCCTTAATTTTCCTTTAGCATGCATCGTCGCTTTTCTGACTTTCTTTCTCCAGGAACAATCATTTCTTGGCACACATTGACACATCGTATCTTCTGACGCGTGATCTCGTCAATAATTTCCTAGTCAGTTGAAATAGCAAAAGGTGCCAAAGGAGTGGAGAAAAAAGTGAAAGTTGGGGAAATCTGTTTCGGCTTGGCATTTCCCTGTAATTATTAGTAGCGTTGTATAAACTAATTTATCCCTGTAATGCGCCGTGAATCGGCAGATTTTAGTTGGACCTGCCAGCAGATGCATATAGTATATGGCTTATTTTCAGGTATTGTCAACTCATACCACATTTCCCAGTTAACATGTGCTCAATAATGTAAATGCATGAATGCTAGTGGTCATTTCATACCATATCATCGTCAGAAAGACAGAAAGTGCAGCCAACGACCAGATTTGCTTTGCTAGATTGTTCCTACGAGCCGGCCATGGTCACACTGAAGGTGCCACCATGACCTTGATGATAAGAAATGAATTAAGATCTTCATACACTTATGAATTAATCAAGCTAGAGGCCGCAAATTCAATTGTATGAAACATCTGAATTTTTTAACACATGTCCAATGTTCAGAAATTAATTTTCAGGATAAAAAAACACTTTGCAGCCCATGTACAAAAACGACGCTTCAAAAGTCGATTTCTCACCACATTTTTTTTTTTTGCCTAGTGCACTAAATATGTTTTTTCCTTTGTAAAACTTTGCAGCCATGTAGAAGACAGTCATCTATGATGTAGAAAATATTCAAAATTTTAAACGAAATATATTTTACAAATTTTGTTGTTTATCCGGGAGCATAGTCCCTCGAGAGCCAAAACGCCATCCTGAACAAGATGAGGACTGATGTAGCTCTCAATTCATGGCCATAACAGGTTTTCCATTTATAAAACCCCCACATAATTGGTCAAAGACTTTGATCGGAACTTGATCTCACTAAAAATTAATTTCATGATAACTGATTATGAGCATGAAATAATATAAAGGGGGGACAAGTTGTCCTTTGGGATTTTTTTGCAATTAATGCAACATCTCATTTAAATTTTTGGTTGTCGTGTTGTGAGTTGTCTTATTATTTAGAAGTTTGAGGGGGACTGGCATGCATGTATGCTTAGGATCAAACTTGGATACAATGGTTGCTTTGTGTCCTCCAGCAAACTCTTAAACTCTCCGGCCTATTTCATCACCACATTCTTGCACCACATGCTTGTGATCTTTACTCACCATTTTGGCCATATTGTTTACTTTGTCTTGGTAACCTTATCATTCTTTTTTTTTGAATTTTACCGTTTAAAAAATCAAGAAGCATCCAGGTGATTACAATCCAGAACCAAAAAGCTCACCACGCAGGGTGGCGCAGAACCAACTAAAACATCATCAGGAAAATCCCTACGCCATAATCTAGCAAGATGATGTGCAACAGTGTTACCCGCCCGATTAATCTTCGACACCTTGTGGTCTTGCATAGAATTTAGGAGGTTTTTTATATCTATAACCGTTGCGGAGATCTCCGACTTGCTGCTTCCTTCGCCTTGAAGCTCAGAAATAAGCGAGGAGCAGTCATTCTCCAAAATAACCTTTCCTGCAAAACAAGATAACATAGCGTTGACACTATGTAAACCAGCAATTGTTTCAGCCATTTCAGCTGATTTACATTTCTCAATCTTGCCCCAAGCTGTGAACAGGACGGCACCAGTCTCATTTCTGAGAACGGCACCCCACCCTCCTCTATTTTCCTCCTCCCAGAAGCTAGCATCCCAATTGAGTTTTGCCCAGCCCTCCTTCGGTTTTGACCATAAAACAGGAGGTTTGTTTTCCCCAGCATTCCTATTGTGATCTTCCCAATTTAAGGAGCCTTTCCCTTTTGGGTTTGTTAACATCTCCACATCTCTTTTATCATTGTTTGAATCAAGGATAGCTTGTAGAAAGAAGGCTGATTGATCAATTCTACATTTGCCATCATTGAAGATCACATTATTTCTCAAATGCCATGTTCTCCACCATAGAAGCATAAGTTTCGCCCGCATCTGTTCATTAACCTGGCTCAGCAAAATAAGCATCCAATCTTTACCAGTATACCTGAAGAAGAAATCATCCGGCAAAGACCAATCATTCTTCAGATGGTGTCGAAGGCCTCTAGCTTTTGTGCAATTTATCATAGCATGGTGACTTGTTTCTGGTTCTCTGCCACAAATTTTACAAGTAGGTATCTGGTCCATATTTCTCCTACATCTGTGTGCTTGAACTCCTAGAGTATCTGTAGCTAGCTTCCACCCAAATACTCTGACTTTTGGAGGAACCGTAGCTTTCCAAATCAAACTCCAGATATCTCTATTGCCCGGCTCACTATTGCTCATTCCTGCTGTATCATCGGATGATTTAATTTCTACGGCCAGTTTGTAAGCACTCTTCACAGAGAACATACCTGACTTCTCATACTGCCAGGCTAGGAAATCCTCACCATTAAAGGACGGTAGTTTAATTTGTAGGATATGTTCAGCATCAGAAGGAAAGAAGATCTTCCGAACCAGCTCTTCTTTCCATATTTTAGTTGCTGGGTCAATCAGATCAGATACCCATTTCCATCTATTGGGAGCAGCTTTGCCAATTGTTTTCAACTTCCCTCTCGGAATCCAATTGTCTCTCCATATTTTCACTTGCGTGCCAGAATTAATTCTCCAAATCATACCTTGTTTAAGAAGGTCAAGACCATGCATAATACCCTGCCAAGAGGGAGAAGTATTCTGAATAAAAGCTGTATCAATCAGATGGCCAGAAGGGAAATACTTTGCTTTCAAAAGCCGGGCACATAAACTGTTCGGGTACTCAATTAACCGCCAAGCCTGTTTGGCCAAAAGAGCTTGATTGAAAGCTTGCAAATCTCGGAAGCCAATACCCCCTTGAGACTTTGGTTTAGTCATTTTGTCCCAAGCCATCCAGTGAACTTTCTTTTGGTCTTCATCATCTCCCCACCAAAAGTTTCTCAAAATTTGGGTAAGATCTTCACACAGACCTACTGAGAACTTAAAGATGCTCATAGCATGTATCGGAATAGCTTGGGCCACTGCTTTTATGAGAGTTTCTTTAGCAGCTCCTGCCATAAATTTCTCTGACCAGTCCGAGCATTTTTTCCGAAGGCTCTCTCTAGTTGGTTGGAATTTATCATCTTTCATTCTACCTTCCGGCACAGGAAGCCCAAGGTATTTCTCTTCAAAAGAAGTGTTTTGAACATTCAAGATAGATGCCACCCTAGCACCAACCTCCTCGGATACACGCTGCCCCAATAGGATAGAGCATTTAGCTGGACTGAGTAACTGCCCAGTGCTAGCTTCATAAGCTCGAAGGATCCTATTTATTTTTTGCGCTTGCTCTTCAGTAGCATTGAAGAAAAGGAGGCTGTCATCCGCAAACAGAAGATGAGAGATCCCTGGAGCTCTTCTGCAAATTTTTAAATCTTGAATTGAACCATCCGAGATGTGTTTGTGAATAAGGGACGTCAGTCCTTCAGCAATAAACAGGAAAAGAATCGGAGACAGAGGGTCTCCCTGACGGAGACCTCTCGAAGGCAGGATTTTTTTTAGTAACTTTCCATTAAACCGAACAGAGAACTTCACTGTTTTGACACAGACCATGATCCAATGAATAAATTTCTCTGCAAAGCCAATTCTCCTTAAAGCAATTTCCAGAAATCTCCAGTCTACACGGTCGTATGCTTTCATAAGATCCAGCTTATAAGCGCAAAAATTCCCAGCATTCTTTGGTCCATGCTGCAATGCGTGGATGCACTCAAACGCAATAAGGGCATTATCAGTTAGCATACGCCCCGGAATAAAGGCACTTTGAGTTGGAGAAATAATATTTTGAAGAAGAGGTCTTAGTCTATTGGAGAGGCACTTTGAGACCACCTTGTAAATCACATTACACAAACTGATTGGTCTGTAGTCTTTCAGAGACAAAGGATTTTTGGATTTCGGGATGAGCACAATTGAAGTTTCATTAACACCTTCTGGCATGATCCCTGACTTGAAAAACAGTTTAACAGCCCCAATCACATCTTGTTTGAGCAGACTCCAATTCCGCTGAAAGAAACCAGCCGGAAATCCATCCGGCCCCGGCGCCTTCGAAGGACCAATTTGGAAAAGAGCTAGGCTGATCTCTTCATCAGAAAAATCAGCACACAAATCAATATTATGCTGGTCATTCACCTTCTGTTGCAATAGATCAGCTACAATGTGAGGCTGCACATGTGGATCCGCAGTGTAGAGATCCTTGAAGAACTCTGTAGTCATATCTTCCATCGAGTTCATGTCTAAGATTTCCTCCCCATCAATGGTTTGGAGTTTCTCAATATTTTTTTTTTTTGCCTCCAAGTTGCTTTACGATGGAAATACTTTGTGTTTCTATCCCCTGATTTCAGCCAAGAAATTCTAGAACGTTGCCTCCATTTTATTTCCTCCTTCTCCAGCAATTCATCTAGTTCTGCCCTTAATTTCCTAGCCTTCCAACGGCTGTTATGATCAGTTCTAGCGCTGACAGTCTCCAGTTCTCTTCTCTTCTTTTCAATTAGCCTCGGAATGGATCCAATAGTCCTTCTACTCCAAGAATGCAGGGACTCCATCACCCCTTTTAGATTATTTGCAATCTGTCCCAAGTCAGTAGGAGGTTTATGCATCGACCAAGCTGTTTGAATTTCATCAGCTAAGGTATCTTCCCTCTCCCAATAGGCCTCATACCTGCGAATAAGAGGGACACGACTCACAGCAGCAACATATTCCAAATTTATCAATACAGGGCAGTGATCTGATCTGGAAGAGGTTAAGTGAGTTACCTGAGCCTTAGGGAACATATTGGACCAATTTTGATCAGCTACAGCCCTATCCAAACGAACTCTGACATTCTTTTGACCCCACTGTTTGTTATCATAAGTCCACGGTCTTCCTTTAAAACCCAGATCATACAGGTCACAATCTGCAAGAGCTTCCCGGAAAATCCTCATTTGATTCTCTCCTCGTTTTGTATGAGAGAAGTGTTCTTGTTGCCACATACATTCATTAAAGTCACCTAGGACAATCCAAGGACCAGGGAGAAGAGGTTTAATACGCCTCAAGAGGTTCCACATATTATGGCGTTCATGTGTGCGAGGTTCACCATAAACAAAGGTACATCTCCATTTATTTGCATTTGGCATCAATTGGATGGTTACATCAATGTGTCTCTCGCTTAGTTTAAACAGGTCAATCTTGACACTCTCGTCCCAAAACAGAGCAAGCCCACCTCCTTTCCCCACACCCTTGAAAGTGATTACATTTTTAAACCCAACCTCCACCTAAGACCTTCCACATAAGCTTTATTCTGCCTAGTTTCAGAAATGAAAAGAATTTTTGGTTTAAAGGAGCGCACCAGCCTTTCTAACTCCTGAACAGTTGCGAGTTGGCCAAGCCCGCAGCTGTTCCAGCTTAGGATCGTCATTGCTCCTGACAGGCACGATCATCCGCGCCTGTCAGGGTACCAGCGGCCCCATGGCTGGTTGCCTCCTGTTCTTCAGTCACTTGTTCCTCTTGCCCCTCACCCTGTCCTTCTTCTCCTCCCTTCTTATCATTGTTTATTTCCTGTCCATTGTCAACACCTCTAATTATCTCATCCATCCTCAACCTTGCCAAATTCTCTGTCCCCAAGCATAGCTCAAGAGACGGAACCTCCATCAGAATTTTCTTTGACTTGGGCTGCATATTCCATATATCTTCCTCAGCCTCTTGTCTAGCACGCGGAGCCCCCAGGTAGTGTCCCTGGGTTGTCAGCGTTTTGTTAATGCCCTTCTTGAGCTCTTCCTCCTTCCTCTTGGTCCTTCTCCAGGTAGAGACCTGGCTGCTCTTTTTCACATTGGATGATGAGGCAGACCCAGCTGCTTCTTCATGTGCCGCCAGCACCACCTGAAGGGTCTCCGTGGACACCGGAGGCCTAACGTTGCTAGCATGCTCAACTATTAGCAGGTTCCCGCCGTGTACTGGCTCCTTGGCTGCAGTAATATTGTTGTCGGTGGCGATCTTGGCTGGATCAGCTTGAGTTGTAGTCTTCTCGTGCACCGACAGCATGCCTACCTTGTCAGCCACATGCTTGACAATGGCCAACTGATGGTGCCCCGCAGTCTTGCATATGGCAGGCAGGGGCGTACACCACGGGAGATCAGGTGAGTGTTGTTGATGAACCTGTCCCGTGACCTCCGGGATGATCCATTTCCTTTGATCGTCATTGAGGATAGGCCTCACCCCGAGCTCGGAGTTGTATCTCTTCTCCTTGGAACTTCCTGATCTGCTACTGTCAACATCCTTGTGCCCGATGAAGCCGCAGCGAAAGCAGAAGGTTGGTAGCCTCTCGTAATAAACAGAGGTTATCACATCTTCCTTCGATTTTCCATCAACCAGAGGTATCCACCGCTTCAGAGCTTGGTTAATTGGGAGGTTGACTCGAGCCCTGAGAATTTTGTCACGAATATCTCCACGAGCATGGTTATCAATACATATTAATTCACCAATTCTGCTACCCAAATCCCTAGCAAGTTGCTTGGATAGGAGGAAATAAGGGATATTTTTGAATTGAGTCCAAATAGGAACAGACGTGAAACAAACCGTCTCTGGATCATCTCCATCCTTTAACTCCATAACCAGGACCGCATCATCCTTAAACCTCCATGGCCCTCCCTTTATGACATGGTTGAAATCCCCTCCTTCAGAGAATTCTAGGACAAATCTTCTGTCTGCCAATTGGTTTGATTCGAGCTGTCCTCGGATCCTCCACACCCTCCGCATGGAGTCAATGAGGTTCTTGGAGGAGATCACCATGATAGAGAGGAAGACCCCGACAGCCAGGAATCTGCCCCGAGCAGCACTGCGCGCGGAAGCCATGCTGATCACGAGCTCTTTTTTCTCTTCTTCAGTGCCTAGTTCCTGGACAAGCTCCTTCCCGCTTCGCTTCTTCTCCTCTTGAACATGCTCCTTCCCGCTGCGCTGGCCTGGGAGGGCCGATGTAGCCACAGCTCCCCTGTTACTGGAGCTGCCAACAATGCCATCAACATGGTCAATGTCATCAGCGAGGGTGGATTTGTTCACAAGAATATAGCCAGGTGGTGGTGGTGTGGTTGCGTGGTTGGTGGTGGGATGGTTGTTCTGTTCCTCCATGAGTGTCAGCGATAGGGGCGATGCAAAACAGAAAAACAAAGTTTTCAGAGACTGGTGGATTTCCCACAGGGCACCACCCTGATTTATACTGGTTCTTTTTCGATTCTTGATTCTGTGATTACTGCCTTCGAAGAAACGCACGAATTTGTGGTACAGAGATCGGCATAGAGGCACCATCAGTGGGGTTGAATAGGAATTAAAGGTCAGATAAAGTGTCGTGGTGGTATCACGGCAGATGCCATAGGATGGCTAAAAGTGTGGGGCCGATGGACGCTGGTGGATCCGGGGAGGGCTAGCGAGCTAAGGAGCTCACACAAGAGATGGCGAGGCACCACCAAAACCGACTCGGGTTAGGATGAAACCGCAAGAACAAACGAAGAACACGCACAAATCCTCAAGCAACCACAAACACCCACGATGTACCCAGGTTCGGGGCCCTCGTGAGGAGGTAACACCCCTACTCCTGCCTTGCTCCTCTCTATATGTGTCACACGAGATCTACAAAGGTGCTCCTTGAGCTGTTTTGCCTCTCTCTCTAGGATGAACTCAAGAACAAGGATGAACTACTAAGGAAGAAGGAGTAAATGCTCTAGCTGTGAATGAGACTATAGTTTTGGCTCTCTGGTTGGTGTCCCTCTCACAGGAGGAGTTATGGCGCTATTTATAGAGGTCCCGCCGAGTTGTCCGGGAACCCTAATTCCTCCGGGCCCCCCGGACAACAGCCCCCGTCCAACGGTAATGTCGACACCTCTACCACGACCTAGCCGCCGGGCTATCCGACATAGGTCGAGGTAGGCCATGATGCCTCTTGCCGTAGCCGCCGCCGGCCTAGGTGATGATGCTTCCCCTGCCAGAGACAGGACGTGCCCTCTCCATGCCTTGTCTCCTGTCAGTCAGTCGCCAGCACAGTGGTATAGTCACGTCGCCCTTGTCTTGTGCCCTTTGTCCCGCACCCGTGTCAGACGGGAGGTGACCTTACTTCCGTGTCAGACGGGTCAGTGTCCTGCCTTCGTACTTGCCCTTGACTTGTTGCCCGACATAGGGTATGTCGGACACATCCTCCTATCCCGACACAAGTATACCGGGCTTCTCTCCGTACGCCGGCGAGGCTATGCCGGGCCTGGACCTCCGACATACCTCACCCGGCCCGAACATGTATGTCGGATTCTTCTTCCTGCACATCACAGATAAGTGCAGAACTCTGTCATGGGGATGTCGGTTAGAATATGCTCGCTACTCCTCGCCTTTACCCTACCCGGGGGTAGCCCCCCGACACTAGTCCCCGAAGCTGGTGTAGCCCTGCAGCCTCGGATGAAGGGCTGCATCAGTTTTAACAAAACAACTGCCTGGCACCAGCCGCCGACATTGCTATGTCGGGCTGACCAATCTCACCGAACTGCTTACGCCGGTTGCCACACAGCCGGTCCGACATCACCATGCCGGCCCGACAAGAAAATCCCGGCATGCCTACTCCGACACACCGTAAAATCATTCAACATGGCCATCTTGGTTTGACACAGGGCCTTCAGTCATCTTTGGTTCTTGTTCCGGTTCCTCCGACCTCAACAAATCTTTTTCTCAGATCTTCTCCCGATACGTGCCATTGATCTGCTGCACCATCCCGCGCATTGTGCCACGTGGCCTGACAAACCCTCACAAACGTGCCGCACGGGCCCCACCATAAGTCCCATCCACCAGGCACTCGAGCGATTTTGACCCCGAGACACCTCCTCGATTCCCGTGCACAACCGCACCAGATCCGCGCCCGACGGTTCCCATTCTGTGGCCCACTATGTGGTCGATCGTGCGGCCGTAACCGCTCCATCCGCGCCAACCGCCGCACACACGATCCCACGATTTGCTCAAAACCAACGGGCGGGAAAAAACGGGCAACCGTGCTTCCCCTTCCCTCATAAATACGGATGGGAGGAGTTTTCATTTTCCCTCCCGCATCACCTTCTTCCTCTCCTCTGCTCCCTGCGCGCTCGCGAACGAACTGCCGCCGCAAGCTCGCTGCGCACGCCGGAGACCTCGACGCCGACGAACGGAAATCATCCCGCCACCATCGGGACCAGAACCTCCCGCGCCGCGCCTCCACCTTCTCCGGTGAGTTCCTCCCTGACTCTGGCTAGATCATCCGTAGCTCGACCGCTGCAGTTCTTCCTCTGTTCTTCCCCAGAATGCACTATGGGGCACTGCATCTCCGCGTAGATCTTCGTAGTTGCTCCTGCCAAGGCCCCTTTTGACTCTTCTCTTCCCATGTTTAACGGTAGATTCCACTTCACACTCCCGTACCATTGCTAGGGTTCTTCCGAATAGATTTCTTTTATCGTCCTTTTATTCAGCATTGGTAGATCTTCCTTCTTGCATCTCGGTCGTAGATTCTGTTTATTGCCGGGACGCCCCGTCTTATTGCATACCTCTTCTTGGTGCCCGGACTTAACATACTCCTTATGCTGCAGGCCAGCTCCGACATGTCTTCTGAGAACACCGACATGGGTACCGAGGGAGTCCGGGGAGGATGGGAAGGCTCCGACGCGTGCCAGGACGATATCGACTGGCTACGCCGAACTCATCGCATCCCGGAGGCGGTCCTCTGCCGACTTCCCGAGGGCGAGAATGAACCCCGAATCCAACCCGGGGAGCGGGTAGTTTTCGTCACGCATTTCGAGCGTGGCTTTGCCCTCCCAGCAAGCCCCTTCTTTCGCTCCTTCCTTGACTACTACGGTCTGCAACCCCACCATCTCCCGGCCAATGCCATCACTCTACTCTCCGCCTTCGTGTCTTTCTCGGAGGGATACCTCGGCCTCTGGCCGGTGGTCAAGCTATGGGCCAAATACTTCCAACTACGGAAGCAGAGCATCCCCAACAAAGGCGTCAAGGAGAAGGAGATGACTGCTTGTGGGGCCGCCATCGTGGTTCCTCGGAGGGAGTCCGACTTCCCCCGGATCTCGGGCCTAGAGTCCTGCCGCAAATGGCAACGGAGTTTCTTCTATGTGAGGAACCCCGACTCGGTTGAAGGTGACAAGGAGGAGGGGGCCGACTTCATCAACCTCCCCGAGTTCAATATCGCCCCCCCGACTGCCCAGCTTCACTGGAGTTCTGACCCGAAGACGCTGGACTCGGAGGTCAACGAGATTCACGAGTACCTCCTTTCGATCAAAGACAAGCTCACCGCCGAGGATCTCCTATGCACCTTCGTCAGCCGCCGGGTTTGCCCTCTCCAGGCCCGGGTTCACAAGATTTGCCACATGAGTGGCAGATATGACCCGACACGGGTTAGTGTCTTCACGCTCACCCAGGAGCAAGTATACCGGCGGGTCCAGGCTATTGCCCAGGCCGAGATGGACCCAGCCACTTGGGCCTGGGGGATGAAGCCCCACACACGCTCTCGTCCTCCTCCACAAGTAAGCTGGTTCACTTGACCGACTTAAGCAATTCTCCGACAAACTCATGTTACAACCATCTTTGTACTCACAAGTATCTTTTGTTCTCTCGCAGAGGTTCGCCCGGCAGCTCCTTGAAGACCAGATCCATGCCGCGGGGGAGTGGCATCCGGACTTTCCCATCCCGGAGATTTTACCAAGCGAGGACCCGGATGACGAAGATCATTTATCCATTCCACTGGCTCGCGCCCCAGCCCCGGGTAAGCCTCGTGCACCCGTTCCAATCAACGAGTGGTCGGATGACGACGAGGATGAGTGTCGAATCATAGACGTTATTGACGCTACTCCTCTCAACTTCGCGCCCCCAGCGCCTTCGACAACCGCTACTTCCAGCAAGCGAGCCGAGACCCGCAAGCGAGCTGGCACCGGTATGTCGGATACCGGTGGCGATGAGGCTGGCGCCAAGAGAGCCAAGACCGGTAAGAAGCCGGCAACCAAGCCGCCCAAGAAGAAGAAAGGTCCTCCGACCTCCACCGGGTAAGCCGATTTCTCGAGACCACCTGCCTTGCTATTTCGACTTCTCTGATAGTACCGTCCGAGGTAACATACCATTGTCTTGAAACAGTGCCCCACTGAAGTTGAATCCGACCGGGCCCCAAGGTCGGAAAGATACCGAGGAGGCCGGGTCGACTCGCGCGGAAGGCTCTCCGACCCGCAGGAGCCGGGCTGCCACACCGCCGCTGAGTGGCAGCGCCGCGGCCGGGAGAGACAGAGGGACCTCCGACAGGGACGTCGGATCCGGTGGGGACGCTACCTCCGACACAGCGAGGCGACCCCAGACCGCGTCACCCCCACCCCACTCGGGAGGGGTCCTTCAGCAGCCGACACACCGCCCTCTGCAGCAGCAACAAACACAGCAACGGCCACACCAACAGTCGCAGTCACACCAGCAACAACAACCGCAAGGACAGCGTCAGCAACCTCCACCTGTCCGGACTCAGCAGCAGAGGCGCCCGCCGACCTCGGACACTACCACCTCCAAGGCGATCATCACACCATCCGGGTCGGCCGCCTCGGGCAAGCGTGACGGAACCACGAGTCAGAAAAGAGGTGAGGTTCCTCCGGGCAAAATCCTAGTGGTGCCCCCTCCTCGCGTGGCCGTCAAGACAGCTGCGCTGCAGACGCTAGAGGCCACTGCTGCCCAAGCTCCGCCTGCTGCCGAGTTGCTCATCGTGGGTGATGACTGTTCAGGTTCGCTGGAGCAGTTCAACATGGACTGGAATGCTGCCGACACCAGCGAGGTATCCTCCTCCGCCCCGAACGCCCGACATCCTGCCGGACCCGGGAAAATTGCCCAATCTCTGCACACTCTTCAGTGCGCAGTTCTCCGGATGACCCGGGACGCTGAGGTAAGTCTCTTAATTATTCACCCCCACTAGTCCCCGAGATTCGTGTGGAGTAATCGAACATCGACCGAGTGAAGATTACTCGGCGGGAATCTTCTTAGAACTGAGTTAACGCGTAACCCCATTTCAGGCTTGCAACAAGGAGCGGAGCAGGTTGTTTCAAAAACTGCTCGTCAAGCACAGCGGCCTCCGGAAGAAGTACAAGACCCTTGAGGCGGCACAAGGTACTCTTTCCCTTCTACCGTCATACTTTCCCTCTTCTTATTTCTTCTCCTGACATCCGCGACACGCCGACCTCGTCAGCTGAAAAGGAGGCCCAGGTTGCGGCTGCGCACCGGACTGCGCTCGAGAAAGAGCAGGCCGAGGTAGCCCGGCTTCGCCAAGAACTCGCGAAGTCGCAGCAAGAGCAGGCCGAGATGACCAAGGTTATGAACGAGGTGACGGAGGCGCAGGAGACTCTCGTGACGGATCTCCAATCTCGCGCCAGCCTGGCCGAGAACAAACTGTCCGTCCTCACGGCCAAATGCGACACCTGGCTGGCCGAGTTGCAGCGGATCAACGGCCAAATGGACAGTGAGTCTCCCCCCTTCTTGCTTACTGGGTTTTCAACATTACTCCGTTATTGCCGGCTTGCCTTCTAACTCGACAATAGCGCTTTTTTGCTTCAGAATTCTTCTCGCACTCGCAACATGCCGCTGTCCAGGCTGTTAGCAAAGCCCGGGGTAAGAGAGCGCACCTCGGTCCCATCTCGACCGAGTGGGACGTTGAGGACCATCTGATTGCCCTTAATGCGCGTCTTGTCCCTCTGAAGAGCATCGGCGTAGGCCGGCTCGACGCCGGTATCTCGGTCTTCCGGCAGCTGTGGCCCGGCATCGAGCCTCCCAAGAACGTTCCCGAGCTGGCCGAGGAGCTGAGGAAAGCTGAGCTAAGACTCCGGGAATGGAGGTCCTCTGCTGCCCGTGCCGGGGCAGATCAGGCCCTGTCCTTCATATTATCTTGGTATGAAGAGATTGACCTGGACCACGTCAAGACACAGCGCGAAAACTCGGTGTGGACCGCAGATCCGGCCAAAGTCCAGCGCCGCCAAGAATCTGCCGACTACATGGCCCAATACTCGCGTCCGCACGAGTTTGTCCCTGGCCCTGTCTATCCGGATGATGACGAGTCTGATTCCGATGCCGGCGATGCCGAAGAGGAGTCGGAGGAGGAGGAGGCCAACCCGGACGAGCACACCGGAGCGGACGCTGAGGCGGGAGTCCCCGAGTCCGCCGAGCCTACCCCTAAGTCTGGGACTGCGGCCACCAGCCTCGAAGAGCCTACGGCCACCGTGGCTACATCACCTGCCGCCGACACTGGTCCGGGAGCAACCGCTGTCCTCCAGTCGGCCACCCTCGACACCACGACTGCTGCTGCTGCCTCTACACGGACTTCTACTCCTGCTGCCGAAAACACTTAGGCAAATTCATTAGATCCCCAGAATGCCGGGTGCATATGTAATATATACAATTTTAAGTAAAATACTCTGCTATCCGGCTTATTGAATTGAACAAGCATCTAGTCATGTCGGATCACTTTACACCGAGTCCCCGAGTTTACTTTCTCGTTTACTATACTTGGTGATTTTTGCTCTTGTCTACCATACAGGCGTTCGACAGTCGAGTCACAA
Organism: Poa annua; assembly: GCA_026929855.1. Classification (NCBI taxonomy): domain Eukaryota; kingdom Viridiplantae; phylum Streptophyta; class Magnoliopsida; order Poales; family Poaceae; genus Poa; species Poa annua. The sequence goes on from CM049436.1 coordinate 3,854,453, forward strand.
AATCACGACTATAGCATACGGTACTAGGAAATGCCCGGATTTAGGTTCAAAGGTATCCGACATAACGGAAGAATAACTAAAATACAGGGTTAGTACATAACACGTGCCGAATTGCTTTTACACCAAGTCCCCGAGTTCGTTTTCGTGTTTACCACCTTCCACTATCTTTGCTCTTGACTACCACTTTGGGCATCCGTCAGTCGAGTCACAAGATCATTTCACATAGCATACATTACTTAACTTTGAAACAAGGTTGAAAATTCATTCGGCACGTGGACAACAGGTATGAAACAAACACGGCAGTCCCCGAGTTTCACCTCGAGACGCCGGCATGCAGGTAACGAAGGAATAACCGAAATACAAACATAGATAAAGATCTGGCAGTCCCCGAGTTTACCCCGGAGTGCCGACATGCAAAAAACATAAGAAGAGAACCACCATGCGGATAAGGCAGTCCCCGAGATTCACTCTGGGGTGCCGATATTTCATTCAAAAGGGACCGAGATACATACACTGTGCCCTTTACGCAAAAAAGGGACGAAGTAGAGCTACATTCCACGGTCGTTTGGTTTCCTCGCCGGCTCTATCCATTACACCTTTTCTAGCTTCCTGTGCATCTACAAGGTAATATGAATCGTTGTGCAGGGCTTTGCTCACGACAAAAGGTCCTTCCCATGGAGGGGACAACTTGTGCATGCCGGCAGTGCGCTGTATCAGTCTCAGCACTAGATCTCCTTCTCTGAACACCCGGGGGTGTACCTTCCGGCTATGATAGCGTCGGAGGTTCTGCTGGTATATTGCTGACCGAGATAGGGCCAATTCTCTTGCTTCCTCAAGCAAGTCGACATCATTCTCTCGGGCTTCTCTTGCCTCAGTTTCTGTAAACATCGCCACCCTGGGCGAGTCATACTGTATGTCGGTTGGCAACACTGCCTCAGCACCATACACCATAAAGAATGGTGTGTACCCGGTAGATCTGTTGGGTGTGGTCCGGAGACCCCATAGCACCGCCGGTATTTCCTCTATCCAGCATCCCGGAGTCCGCAGGAGTGGCTCTATCAACCGGGCCTTTATGCCGGCCAATACCAATGCGTTGGCCCTCTCAACCTGCCCATTTGCTTCTGGGTGCGCCACCGAGGCCACATCAAGCCGGATTCTCTTCTCCGCACAGAACCGAGCAAACTCCCCCACTGCAAAGTTGGTGCCATTGTCCGTGATAATGCTGTGCGGGTAACCATATCTCAGTATGATATCCTTCAAAAATGAGACGGCTGTAGCTCCATCACATTTCCGAATTGGCTTCACCTCGATCCATTTGGTGAACTTGTCCACCATGACTAGTATATGAGTCATGTTACCTCGTGCCGGCTTGAACGGACCCACCATATCCAAGCACCATACAGCAAACGACCATGTGATGGGGATGGTTTTTAGCGCTGCCGCCGGCATGTGTATTCTGTGTGCAAACCTCTGGCAACCTCCACATTTTCGGACAATATCCTCTGCCTGCTGCAGAGCCGAAGGCCAATAAAATCCGTGCCGGAAGACCTTTGCTACCAGTGCCCTTGAGGAAGCATGGTGACCGCATTCACCTTGATGTATCTCAAGAAGCATCTCTTGCCCTTCCTCCGGGTCAACGCAACGCTGCAGTACCTCAGTGACACTTCTCTTATACAGCTCTTGATTGATCACCGTGTAAGCCTTGGCCCTTCTTACCATCTGCCGAGCTTCCACTTCATTCTCCGGCAGGGTCCCATGCACAACATATGCCATGATGGGCTGCGCCCATTCCGGTACCGGCCTCACAGGGAAGACTGGAGCATCTATTTCCATAGGCTCGGCTGACATCACCTCTGCCGACATACCTTGTATAGTCCCCGGGTTTAGCCAAATGCTCCCGACATCAATCTCCATGGGCACGACTTCTGCCTCCGAGCTCTTCGGGATAAATATGGACTCCGACTCGGGTGATGGCTTGATCGACGGCTTCTTTAAGTGTTCCAAAGCTATGCCGGGTGGGATCGCGTCCCGTGAAGACCCCAGCTTGGACAATACATCCGCAGCCTCATTCTCTCCCCGGGGTATGTGCTTGAACTCGCATCCTTCAAAAAACCCGGAGATTTTCTGCACATGGAACCGATATGACGCCATGTTAGCGTCCAAGGCGTCCCAATTTCCCGACACCTGCTGCACCACCAAATCCGAGTCACCGTAACATTCTATTCGCCGGATGCCAACTTCCTTGGCGACATTGAGGCCATGCACAAGTGCCTCATACTCAGCCACATTATTGGATGCCGAGAAATGAATCTGGAGCACATATTTCAGTACATCTTGCTTCGGGGAGGTGAGGACCACTCCGGCACCCAACCCAATTTTTGCCTTGGACCCATCAAAGTGCATCTTCCAGAAATTGAAGTCGGGCGGGGGAGGCTCATACTGCATCTCGGCCCAATCCACCAAGAAGTCCGGCAGCGCCTGCGACTTAATGGCGTCCCTCCTTTCGTAAGTTGGGGCGTACGGGGATAACTGGATGGCCCACTTGGCAACTCGGCCACTGGCATCTTTGCATCCGATTATCTCGGATAAGGGAGCCTCGCTCACCACTGTAACCGGATGCTCTTGAAAGTAGTGCTTAAACTTGGTGACCGCCAGGTATACGCCATAAGCCATCTTCTGGTAGTGCGGGTAATTCTGCTTGGAGAGGGAGAGCACCTCACTCAGATAGTATACGGGCCTCTGCACCACCTTCTCACCTTCTTCTCTTTCCACCACCATCACCACACTTACAACTCGGTTGGTAGCCGCGATATAGAGCAACATCGGCTCCTTGGGTAACGGGGATGCCAACACTGGTGCATTTGAGAGTGTCTTTTTCAAGTCACTAAAAGCTGCATCTGCCTGCGGTGTCCACACAAAGGTTTTACTCTTTTTCATGAGTTGATACAAAGGCAAGGCTTTCTCTCCTAACCGACTCATAAACCTACTCAGGGATGCCAGACATCCGGTGAATTTTTGTACATCCTTAAGGCGAGTTGGCAATTTCATGCTCTCGATAGCTCGGATCTTGCCCGGGTTAACCTCTATACCCCGGCTAGACACCAGGAAACCGAGTAATTTTCCGGCCGGCACACCGAAGGTGCATTTATCCGGGTTAAGTTTCATTCGGAACTTTCTTAGGTTAACGAATGTTTCTCTCAGATCATCGATCAGAGTCAGTTTTTATTTAGTTTTTATGACTATGTCGTCGACATGCACCTCTGCATTTCGACCTATTTGCTCATGCAAGCATTTCTGCATGCACCTTTGATAAGTGGCACCGGCATTCCTCAACCCGAAGGTCATGACACGATAGCAATAAGCCCCGTACGGGGTAATAAAAGCAGTCTTTAATTGATCAGCTGGGTTCAAAGGTATCTGGTGAAAACCAGAATACGCATCTACAAAAGACAAAAGCTCACACCCGGCAGTGGAGTCGATCACCTGATCTATCCGGGGAAGCGGGAAAGGATCTTTCGGGCATGCCTTGTTGAGGTTGGTGAAGTCGATACACATGCGCCACATTTTGGCCAGGAGAGGCTCATCCTTCTTCTTCTCTACCAGGACCGGGTTAGACAACCAGTCCGGGTGCAGTACTTCCATCACAAATCCAGCCGCAAGCAGTACGGCTAGATGCTCCATGATTGCAGCTCTTCTCTCGTCCGAGAGACGTCTTGTCGGTTGCTTCACCGGCTTTGCCTCCGGCCTCACAAATAACGAGTGCTCAGCCAACTCCCTCGGAACTCCTTGAAGGTCGTCATTCGACCAAGCAAAGACATCCCGATTCTCACGGAGGAAGTCGGTGAGCTCGCCTTCCTATTTGCTGCCCAGGCTGGTGCCGATGATTACCCGGTGCTCTGGGTTAGCCGGGTCCACCACGACCTTCTTGGTCTCCTTGGGCGGCTGGAAGGAAGCATGCTGCTCCGGGTTCGCCATCCCGGATACACCGAGTTGGGAGGCTTGGGCCAGCGTCACCACTTGCTGGATCCTCTTTTTCTCCTCGGCTATGACCAATGACTCGGCCAAGCAAGAGCCGGCAGTAGCACACTCGATAGAGCGCTTGTAGTCCCCAGCGATAGTGACTATGCCGTTCGGACCTGGCATTTTCATTTTCAGATAGCCCATGTGAGTGGATATCATGAACTTGGCCAGAGCAGGTCGACCAATCAGGGCATGGTATGGGCTTTCCAGGTCCACTACCTCAAACTCAAGACTTTCGGTCCGGCAGTTCTCCCGGGTTCCGAACAGCACATCTACCCAGATTTTGCCCATAGGCGAGCACGAAACGCCCGGCACAATGCCGTGGAAGGTTGTGTTGGTCGGCAGCAACGTGTTCAGGGACACTCCCAACTTAAGCATTGTGTCCTTGTACATGATGTTAATGGCACTGCCATTGTCAACCAGGACTCTGCTGAACCGAACGTTGATACTCGGCCCGATGAATGTCGGGTCCACCACCAAGGCGTACCCTCCCGGCTTAGGCATAACCCGGGGGTGATCCTTCCGACTCCAGCTGATCTCTATCTCGGACCAGTGCATAAATTTGGGTACCGCCGGCATGACGGCGTTCACCTCCAGAGCGCGCTGGCGCTGGCTTTTCTTGTCAGTGGGCTCGGTCACAAAGACCACATAGCTCTGATGAGCTTCCTGATAGTCACCCTGCGGGTAACCGCCCTGGTTGCTTGGACCGGCATTGTTGTTACCTCGGATGTTCACCACATTTACCCGCCTTGCCGGTGGTCGCCTCTGTACTGGTGGGTTTATCCGGACAGCATTGGCCCCACTTACTGGTGCCGGAGGTCTTGGAGCTGCCGGCTTTTCAGGGGCAGTTACTAGAGATCCCCTTGGAGCACCCTCTCGCCGCATGCGCTGGTACCAGCTACACTGCCGAGTTGTGTGGTTGGCCGGTCGGTTGGGCTCGAAAGTGTGATAGCAGCAGGGCTTGTCCAGCATGTCCTCATACGTCAAGGGCTTCCTCTGCTCGGCCCAAGTTTTCTTCACCTCTGCCCAATCCTGACCATCCGTCTTCTGCCACTGATTGCTACCGGTATTGCCTTGTTCCCCGGTTACCGCCGCCACCTGCTGCGAGGCGTAATAAAAGTCGGGCTCCCTTCTCTTCTGCCCGAAATCCTGACGGTCATTGTTCCTGCCCGGCCCGGACCTGTTGTTCCCCGGGTTCCTCCTACTCGGTTCTCCCGAGTCCAGTTGAGGTTGCATTGGGTCACCGAGAGCATAGCTGTCGGCGATTCTCATTGTCTCGGCCAAGGTGGCCGGCATCTCCCTCTGCAGTTTCTGCCAAAGCATGGAGCCATGTCGGCATCCCTGCGCAAACCATGAAATGGCTTGGGCCTCCACAACCCCTTCACAGGAATTGCGGATCGTGCTCCACCGAGTCAAATACTCTCGGTCAGTCTCACTGTTCCTCTGCCTGCACATCGCAAGCTGCTGAGGTCGGTTTGGTCTCTTGTAGGTGCTGGAGAAGTTGCTGACAAAGGCTTCCTCGAAGTCCAGCCAGCAGTTGACACTCCCCTCTCTCAAGTTGTTCAGCCAGATTCGGGCTGGCCCCTCTAGCATCTGTGGGATGTATCGTATCGCCCACCGACGATTTCCCCCGGCAATGTGCACTGCTGTCACATAGTCGGTCAACCAGTCCTCTGGCTTGGTGCTGCCATCGTAAGTCTTGGCCCCCCTGTTCAACTGAAAGTGGGGGACAGGCTGCTCCGACATGATTCTGGGCCCAAAACAAGAAGGACCAGGCGGGCCTTGCTCCTCCATCTGCTCGGATCTATACAACCGATCCAGCTTGTACCGGGCATCATTTGGATCTAACTGGCGGGTTCCCAGTCGAGACCCCAGAGCACTCTCATACACATGGTACCCGGCCTTGGCCATTGCCGAGTTGCCATCATCATACCGGTTCAGGTCTTGCCCGCCCATTTGCCGGGGCTGCATGGCTCCAACAACTTGATGCCTCGGGGCCTGATTAGGCGCCTGATACCGGGGTGGGTATCCCCGACCAACCGAGTTGGCATTTCCGTCATGCCGATTACTCGGAGCCCGTCGGCTTCTGCTCTGGGCTTGCCCAACGTTGCCCTGGCCTGCCATCTGCTTTCCGGCATACGCCGGGTCATATGTCAGCATCTGGAGCTGCTGATTTCCCCCGGGGTTCCTACTCCGGTTCTGGTTTCCAGCGACATGTGGAGAGGAAGCCTGTCCTCTGGACACGCCGCTGGGAGCTCTGGTCGAGTGGACAATTTGAGATCCACCCCCGGCCCCATTGGCCTTCTTGACAGCCTCATTCTGCCGGGTTGCTACTTCCACCAGCTCATTGACTCGGTCTTGTTGCCTACGGCGAGCCTCTCCGGTTAGACCGGATAACTCGGCCCTCGCTGCCTCGGCAGCCCTGAGGGTCTTGGCCGGAGAGCTGTAATTCGGCCTAGCCGCCGACATTACGCTAGGAGTCACATTGGATGTAGCTCTGCCATCCCTATCTATCTCGGCATTGAGGCCCTTGCCTCTTCTGCGTACCTCGGCCTCACGGTTCGGCCGACCTCCTATCGGCGAGAAACCGTGAGCCGCGTCATACTCACGCTGAACTCGGTCGAAGTCCCTCCGGACCTCCGCTAACTTCTCTGCCTCCTCCAGCAAGCTCAGCCGCTCTGCCTCTAACTCCGTGGCCCCCGGCACAGTCAACCTCTCTACTGTATCCCTAAGAGGTTCAGTCCTTACCGGGACACGAGATGTCTCGGCGCCGCCATGGCCCTGCCTCTCCAGTGCCTGCTTGGCCCTCCGGGTCGACCTTGCCTCGGGCTCGAAGACAGGGTCTTCTGCCGGAGGAGCCGTCACCCCGGCCATCATGACCGCGCAGCTCTCGGGGCGAGTGGTACGCCGGCCGCGAGCCGCACAGACAGCTGGAGGATCCTCGGCCACGAGCACCTGCGCCGGGTACTCGCAGACGAGCTCGGTGGCGACATAGGTGGCGAAGGTGCCGAACTCGATGACGCAGCCGTTGGCCGGAAACGGCCTGCCGCGAAAGCAGCCGGCGTTGTCGATGACGAAGTCCATGTCGCCGAACCTGACGACGAGGCCGGAGAGGACTCGCACTGGGCCCGTCCGGATGAGTACACCAGCCAGCGCCTCTACCTGCCCCACGGTGGGCGCCAACTGTCGTGGTGGTATCACGGCAGATGCCATAGGATGGCTAAAAGTGTGGGGCCGATGGACGCTGGTGGATCCGGGGAGGGCTAGCGAGCTAAGGAGCTCACACAAGAGATGGCGAGGCACCACCAAAACCGACTCGGGTTAGGATGAAACCGCAAGAACAAACGAAGAACACGCACAAATCCTCAAGCAACCACAAACACCCACGATGTACCCAGGTTCGGGGCCCTCGTGAGGAGGTAACACCCCTACTCCTGCCTTGCTCCTCTCTATATGTGTCACACGAGATCTACAAAGGTGCTCCTTGAGCTGTTTTGCCTCTCTCTCTAGGATGAACTCAAGAACAAGGATGAACTACTAAGGAAGAAGGAGTAAATGCTCTAGCTGTGAATGAGACTATAGTTTTGGCTCTCTGGTTGGTGTCCCTCTCACAGGAGGAGTTATGGCGCTATTTATAGAGGTCCCGCCGAGTTGTCCGGGAACCCTAATTCCTCCGGGCCCCCCGGACAACAGCCCCCGTCCAACGGTAATGTCGACACCTCTACCACGACCTAGCCGCCGGGCTATCCGACATAGGTCGAGGTAGGCCATGATGCCTCTTGCCGTAGCCGCCGCCGGCCTAGGTGATGATGCTTCCCCTGCCAGAGACAGGACGTGCCCTCTCCATGCCTTGTCTCCTGTCAGTCAGTCGCCAGCACAGTGGTATAGTCACGTCGCCCTTGTCTTGTGCCCTTTGTCCCGCACCCGTGTCAGACGGGAGGTGACCTTACTTCCGTGTCAGACGGGTCAGTGTCCTGCCTTCGTACTTGCCCTTGACTTGTTGCCCGACATAGGGTATGTCGGACACATCCTCCTATCCCGACACAAGTATACCGGGCTTCTCTCCGTACGCCGGCGAGGCTATGCCGGGCCTGGACCTCCGACATACCTCACCCGGCCCGAACATGTATGTCGGATTCTTCTTCCTGCACATCACAGATAAGTGCAGAACTCTGTCATGGGGATGTCGGTTAGAATATGCTCGCTACTCCTCGCCTTTACCCTACCCGGGGGTAGCCCCCCGACATAAAGGGAGGAGCAATCAGTGGAGTTCTGAATCGAGAATGTGAGGAGAGGGCCACCAGGTGCGGAATCAACAGCATGCGAGTCATAGGAAACCGAAATAGAGAGGGATCCCGAAATTACGCTGACAGATTGTAAGATTTCCTCCGAGACCAGGCAGGGAGTTTCCAAAGGAGGAGGAAAAATCGTCGGGGAGGGGGAGGCAAAGGAAGGCGTAGGTGGAGGCGGGATTGGCGGAGGCGAGATTGGCTTACCGAAATCGAAGAGTCCAGCTGGTATCTTGGATCGGAAAATCTCAAGGCTCCTCATCGGATTTTTGGACTTCAAGACGATATTCCTCAGTCTCGCCCTCATATCCGCTGGGATGAAATCGGGGGGTTTGGGTAGGCAAGGCAGGGGGCGTGAATCAGGGTGGGGATTGGCAGAAGATGTGGCGCAGATCACTCTCTCAGAAATCACTCTCTCTATGGCAGGATCAACGGGGATCTTCAAATCGCCGTCGGGGAACTCGAGGAGGCAGAACTCGAGGTAACCTTATCATTCGATCGAGATTTGTCTTGGTTTTATTTTGTATTGTTCATGTGTCTGGCCTCTTAACCCTGAGACAAGAAAAAATCATTCCTCTTCAGAATGAAATGTCCTTACGTATACCCTTCCAGGAATCCTTCGTTGACGACAGGTGTAGCTATAAAGTACATCTCTATCAAGTGGTGCACCATGAACAGAAAAGGCAACCTTTGTCGGTGAAGTCCGACCAGCATAGTGTATTTTCCTATAGTGAGACACCCGCCGGTTTCATGACCTCCGTGGAATGAAGTGCGTCATTCGGCTTAATTCTAACAATACAAATTTCTCCACAGCTTCTTTTTATTTTCCCTACTAGTATAGCAATCAAAAAAGTTGGGCGAGAGAGTCTCCAAAACTGATTTCCATTGGGAGATGAAGCAACCGAGAAGCTTACAAAAGGCACATCATTTCACCTTTAGCAAGAACGCTTTCCTGTTTTTGTTAGAAGAATATATCAAACCTCCCAATGCATTACCTCAGTGTATTTCCTAGTCCATCGAAATAGCAAAAGTGCACAAAAGAGGAAAAGCGAGTAGTTGGCGTTTTCTTAGTACTACCACCGGCATATATTTTATCCCTAATGCGTTATGAGCCAGCAGATTGTTAGTTTGGTAAAAGCTGCTAGCAGATGGATGGCTCGTTGGTTTCAGGTTTAGTCAACTAGCTAGCTCCTACACGGATATGTATATCATGCTATTGGTGAGGCCACCACGCTTACCATGTGCTCAATATATGTAATGCGTGCAGCGTGCTTGCTTTATACTTTGCTAGTGGCCACATGCATCATATCAAATCATAGTCGTATCCATTGAGCACTTTGCAGATTGACTGTCCACTTGTAGATATTGCATATGTCTTGTCCTACGTACACCGATAGACATGTATATGATGCAACTAATTATCAAGGACTTTTTTTTTTGAATATTAAACCAGCATATATTAGGTCGGCAGGCCGCCTCATCAAAACCCTTCCAGTCCCCGTAGGTACCCTGGATAGGGAAAGAGTACGTCTGATACCTGCCGCCTTTCTCAAATAATAGTTACATCATCTAGGAGAGACTGGAGGAGGAAGTCAGGGGGTTCATCGACCCAAATACAAAGAGATTTAGAAATAAAAGACTTCCTAGCTAAAGTATGGGCAACTACGTTTACTTCCCTATTGCAGTGCTGAAAGGTAACAGTACCAATGGCACCCGCCTTTGAGAAGATATCTGCGTAGATAGCAGTTGCATCACTCCAAATCCTATTCTCTCCAGCACACATTTGGACAACTTCCAGTGCATCCGATTCTGCTATGACTGAAATAAATCCCAGATCATTAGCAAGAGATAATCCGTGACTCATAGCCAAAGCCTCTGTCATGTGGGCTGACGGCACATGCGGTATGAAGTTAGAAGAAGCCGCCACGAACGTCCCATGACTATTTCTGATAATCGCCCCCACTGCACCAGCTTCATCCTCCGCCGAGAACGCCGCATCAATATTAAGCTTAACAGTATCGACCTCCGGCTTAGCCCACAAGACTTTAACCTGGGTATTTGAAGCAGTAAACGAGCGCTCCGAATTGGCTGTGATAGCTCGAATAGAGGTAACACAATTTTGAACGGGAGGGACTTGCTCACCATGGGATTGTCTCCTTCTTAGCCACCATATGTACCAAGCCGCAGTTGCAAACAGATTATTAACATGAATTGTTGAGAACCCTGGGACAGTATTATCGTTCAGCTTGATAATCGCCTCAAATACAAATACTCCTGATCTGCCAGGATTCATGGCATTATTAATCAGATATTCCAGTCCCAGACCTTTCCAAATAGCAGCCGCGCCCTGACATTTGAATATCATGTGCATGATGTCTTCCCGCTCAGTTTTACATAAGGGGCACAAATCATCCGTACCAACATGCCTCTCAGCCAGAATTGCTTTTATCGGAATAATACCGTGGAGTATTCTCCAGCAAAAAATCTTCACCTTAGCCGAGACTTTTAGTTTCCACAAAAATTTCCAGATTGGATTATCCAGTGCAGTAGCACTAATAAGAGATCTGCAAGTTACTCCTTTGAATTGATGTCTCCACTCTATATAATACGCCGACCGAACAGAAAACCTCCCCGATCTGGTTCCGTTCCATGCGAGAAAATCAACAAAACCATCAGGGTTTAAAGGAATTTGCAAAATCCGTGCAGCATCAATGGGATGGAAGACATCTGTAATCAGTTGTTGATCCCAATAACCAGTAGCCGGATCAATCAACTCAGCAACTTTTGTAAGTAGACATCCGTCTCTAGGAGTAATAATTTTCCTGTTCGGTCCATTAGCAATCCATGGATCCTTCCATATATCTATAGAGTCTCCTGTGCCAACTCTCCAGATACAACCTCGTTTAAAAGTCTGGATACCTGCAAAAATGCTTTGCCAAGTAAAAGAGGAGCCCGCCTTCGGGCCAGCTTGTAACACATCTCCAGAAGGGTAGTATTTAGCAGATAAAACTCTAGCACAAAGAGAGGTTGGGTCATCAATAAGCCTCCACACCTGTTTACCAAGCATGGCTAAATTGAAAGAATGAAGATCCCGAAATCCCATACCACCTTCCTTCTTCGGAAAGCAAAGCTTCCACCAGGCATACCAATGCATTTTTTTCCCTTGATCATCATCACCCCACCAGAATTGCGAAATGATATCAGTTATTTTTTTACAAATAATCTTGGGGAGGAGAAAGACTGACATAGCATACACGGGAATGGCCTGGATAATAGCTTTAATAAGGATCTCCTTCCCCCCAACGGACAAGAACTTTTCTTTCCATCCTTTAATTCTCTGTAACACTCTTTCCACAAGATGCAGGAAACAATCACTCCTATCCGCACCAACAATGGCCGGAAGTCCCAGATACTTGTCTGAAAGGGCCTCCGTATTTATACTCAGAGTGTTGCACATAGCCACCTTCACATCTACATGGGTATTTGGACTGAAAAAAATACTTGATTTTGCCAGGCTCACCAGTTGTCCTGAGTTTGCACAATAATTATCGAGAGCTTGTCGCAACGAGATTGCATTATCCAAATCAGCTTTTAAGAGAATCAAAGAATCATCAGCAAATAAGAGGTGTGAAACTGATGGTGCATTTCTGCACACCTTGATCCCTTCGATGCCACCAATCTCCTCGGCGTGCGCCAAAAGACTCGATAAACCCTCTGCACATAACAGAAACAAATAGGGGGAAATGGGGTCCCCCTGCCGAATCCCTCGCGAAGGGATAAAACCCTCTGTCACATGGGAATTAAATCTCACCGAATAAGAGACAGAGGTTACACATGCCATCACCAGCTCAATCCATCTAGGGTGAAAACCGAGTTTAGTCATCATGTTCTGCAGGAAGTTCCATTCAACCCTGTCATAAGCTTTATGCATATCCAATTTGACCGCACAGAGCCCCGTTGCGCCCTTTCTTTTCTTCTTGATTGTATGGACACATTCGTAAGCCACCAAAACATTGTCCGTTATAAGCCTCCCGGGAACAAAAGCACTTTGAGTTGGAGAAATGATATCCGGGAGGATCACCTTTAACCTAACTGCGATGAGTTTGGAGATAATTTTATACACAACATTGCAAAGAGAAATAGGCCGAAATTGTGATACCTCCTCCGGGTTGTCAACTTTTGGAATCAGGACAATAATAGTTTCATTCCACCCCGGTGGGATCACCCTTTCATTAATTGCCTGGAGGACAGCCGAAGTGATATCGTCCCCAACAAGATGCCAGAACTTTTTATAAAATATAGCATGCAGTCCATCCGGTCCTGGAGCTTTCAAATCCCCAATACTAAACGCAGCTTTCTTTACATCCTCGGCAGAAAAGGGAGCAATCAGGCTTTCATTCATCTCATCAGTCACCTTTGGCACAATCTTGTCCAAGAAATCCGGATCAATATTAGTGTTATCTGAGGAGAACATGTTAGCAAAATAGTTGACAATTATAGGCTCTAAATCCTCAGTTCCTTCTACAGTTTGGCCCGATGGATCCTTAAGCTGTTTTATCATATTCTTCTTTCTCCTTTGGCTAGCAAAACAATGAAAGTATTTTGTATTTTTGTCACCTTCCTTTAGCCAATTTGCCCTTGCGCGCTGACTCCATTTTATCTCTTCTTGCTCTAATAATTTTTCAATTAACCGAGCCAACTCATTCTTCCTGTCTTCAGTAATATTTGCTATCGGACCGCGCATGAGATTGTCCAGTTCCCGCTGAGCTTGGCGCAGTTGCTTCTTGGGCCGTTTTAGAAATCTGGCGTCCCAATCATGCAGCCCAGCATGCATGGCCCGAAGCCGACCAAGCACGTGGATCGGCGGGTGCGCCGCTGTGGCCGCCATCCACTGTTCCTCCACGACTTCGCGGAATCCTTCCTCTTTCAGCCACCGAGCCTCAAAGTTTAGCTGTTTCGGCCCCCTCTGTTCTTGATTATTAGAGTAGAAGTCGGTATCCAACAAAATAGTTCGGTGATCCGAATGACTGTACTCAAGGTGGACAATCGCAGCATTTGGATGCATAAGGCTCCAGCTATTATTTGCCAGCCCTCTATCTAGTCTTTCTCTTATTTCCCCTCTGTGCCACGTGAAGGGGTCACCGACATAGCCAATATCCTCTAATTCACAGGCATCAAGAGTATCATGAAAAGCTTTTCTGTATCTTTCCGGTCTAATATTGCCACCCTCTTTTTCATGGCAATAGAGGATTTCATTTAGATCACCCATCACCAGCCACGGAAGATTATTTTGTTGATAAATTCCACTCATTCTATCCCAAGTCTTGTACTTCTCAGCCCATTTAAATTCTCCATACATTCCAGTAAATCTCCACAACTTGTTGTTTCCCTCATCAAACTGAACATCAATATAGTTCGGACAGGCATAGTATTGTTGAGTATTTATTTCCTGTTTCCACATGAGAAAAATGCCTCCACGTCTGCCATCACTAGGTTGAATAATACTAAAATCCATCTTCATTTTCCTCCGAAGACACTCCGCCGGATAACGATCGAGGTGGGTCTCCGACAAGAACACCACATCGGGGCAATGTCGCTTCAACACATCTAGAAGCGCTAGGACTGCCGCGGTATTACCCAACCCGCGACAGTTCCAAACTAGAATCCTCATTGCGACCGGGCAGGCTCCTCTCGGGAACCCGCCGATCCTAGTGAAGAGGAGTCAGCTCCAGTCTTCTTTGAACGTTTGTTCCTGTCGTTCTCAGTTAAAGCCATCGGGGAGACATCCCCCTCAATCTGGATACGATCCGATAATTCCGTATCAGAATGCCTTACAACACTCCCATCCGCACCATCTGACTGATCGAAATCCTTAAGCAAGCCACGTTTAGTCCCATTTGGCAATTCCTTTCCATCAACATCCATGAGATTGTTTTTCAGAGGGCTAGTCTCGGTATCATTCAGCGTTTCATCAACCACTGCTCTACCGTCTCTAAATTGGAGAGCATTGTACCTCCAACTACCTTGATTGATGGCCTCGAACACAGGAGGTGGTTGTCCACGACCTCTACCCCCCATATCAGACCCACGGCCACCTCCAGAACCTCTGCCACCTCCACGGTTAACTGCCAACCCTCGGCGATGCCAAGTATCCCTATCAGCCTTTAACCACTCACCCCACTTGAGCTCATCCTCATTGTATTCTCCAGAACCACATTCTAGATGACTATGGCCAATCCGGCCACAAGCACCGCAGAACCTAGGCATTTTTTCAAATTTGATCTGAAAGACTTCTCTATGCCCTGCCCTGGAAAGTGAGACAAACCGGGCCAGCACCCCACGGACATCTATCTTCACCTTTGCTCGCACAAAATTACCAGCCCCCTTGACATCAATTTCTATCTCCTCAACTTTCCCAACCTTTTTCTCAATCATATTTGTGAGTAAGGCTTTGTTTCTGTAACCCACAGGGACCTTATGGATTTGAATCCATGTACTAAAGTAGTTTAGGTCCAGATTATCAGTAGAGGAAAATCCATCATAAGCTTCGATACATACCACAGATTGACGGAACAGCCACGGGCCCCCCTTCTCTACCTTCAACCAGTCCCCTAAGCAAAAGCATTGGATCGTGAATAAATTGCCCTCTAGATGAATAATTTCAACCTCGCGTGCTGGGCTCCAAGCATTCATCATATGCTGTTCGAAAGTCTGCGAGCTGAACGGGTTCGTAGTATGAACCCTAGCCAAAGCCATCCACTTCAATTCTCCTTTCACCACCTCCTCCTGATCCTCGAACACCGCATCGTCAAACTCCTCTTCTTCTATCCCAAGTCGCTGGAGGAGGTCATTGATCCCCTCGTCTTTCTTTGTACCCGATCCCTCTGCAAGCTTCCCCGAGCTCGTTGACGAGGCCGACATAGCCGAGACCTTCTTCTCCCAAGAAAGGAAGAACAGCCGAAGACGAGGCCCCTGAAGACAGAGCCGAAGCCACACCACCCTGCCGGGCGCAGCGGCAGGACGGGAAGCAGAACCCGGCGTCGTAGGAGCGGCGACGGGAAGCAGAACCCGGCGTCGCAGGAGCGGCGGCGGTCTAAACCCTAGTCGCGGGTAATTATCAAGGACTTAGTTGAGCTAAAACAGAAATGATGATCGGCAAATAAAAATTTCCGCAAATAATGCCCTTGCTTGCTTTAAAAAAAAACTAGCAGCCGTATGTACCCGGTTGGTCAAAGTTCATGGACCGAGCCGTAGAATTTGACGGTAACCAAGCAGTAATGCCTGTTTTTGCAAGCAATCTTCAAATTAAATTTAAAAAAATTCTTGGCGCCGTTCGCGTTGAATCATCTGTTCAAAATGGCATGAAGAAACGGCAGCTAGCTACTTGATGCTGAAGCCACCATTAATTGTTCGAACGAACGTATATATGTGCCACTTGTTTAAACTAGAGACTATATATATATTGACCAAACGAATTAGCTGAACAACAATAATTGAACATGGTCTTTCCACGGAGGTTAGCTTTGACGTTGTGCAGGCCTGAGACTTGAATGCGTGTGCCCGCATTGCGCATTCATATTCTAGCATGCACTCCAGGCTTAATTAATTTGTCCTCTGTTTAACTGATGACGATGCCTATACAAAGTCGCAACTCAGAACTATCTGACCATAGAGCGTGTTTCAGTTGAAATTGTTAAGACGATATAGAACCTGATGTGATGGTACGTGTATCGATCGATTGTAGAGACATGGGTATTTCTATATAATTCAAGTGTTTGAGGTCAGATATATGGTAGTAGTATGTTACTATGCATGGCGTTGAATTCTCTACGGCTAGTAGACATACAACCCAACACCCCTAAGTTACATACCTAAAAATGATTCTCTACGGCTAGTAGACATACAACCCAACACCTAGATTCAAATCCACATGACAAGAATATGTGTTTTTTTCTAGAATATATATTGGAAAATTTTATTAGCTTTTTATAGAAAGTGCGCCAAGGGGCGAGAGGACTACAATACCATTTTTTTTTCAAGGACAAGGACTACAATACCATCAATCCATCATGGCCAAAACCACACTGCAACAAGGGTGAGAGCTCCATGGCTAGCTAAAACCATCACCATCATGGCTAAAATATGGCCGGACGCTTATTATTTATAAATGTCAGTGTCTCACTCGCCACTTTCCTTTTAAAGATAGATTTGTATTAGTCGGTCAAAAGTTAGCCTCATGCAAGCACAATTTGCCACTATACCTTCATCCCGTAGAAACGAGTCATGGTTCTCTGGTCAAGACTTAAACATGGTTTTATATTGGTTGGTTTAAACTAGATCGAGGACTACACCAGATAAGAGAAAACATAGCCGCCACTAGAGAAGTCAATTTTTTCCACTGTCTTTGCCGTCGAAGGTTCTCCGTCTCGGAGGATTCGATCATGTATTTTGGCGCTTTGGGGTTTGTGTTGTACAGCTCTTGTATTCAACAGATGACAATGCATAAAAAGTCACAAGGCAGAGGAGGTAGCTATCTGACCCAATCACCGAATTCAGTTGAACCGATTAATGAAGACAATTATAAATTATGTATATCCTACAAAACAAGGATGCTTAATTAGCCGGGTCAAAAGTCACCGCTCATGTAAGCACAAGTTCACAACCACATCCAGCATCTTTTACATCATACATCCATGTGAACACATCCAGGAGAAATAAGTCGTGGTTAAGATGTAACCATGGTTTTAGATTGGTCTTGAAACTAGACCAAAGACCAAAAGAGAGAACAGTGGCAAAGTTTGACACTTGAGAGAGACCAACAAGACAGTTAAACATGAATTAGTTGACGCGTTCTACCTAGCACCATCAACAGTAAGTGTTGTGCTACCATTGTCAACCTCCCAAGATCTCGTGCCTCTTGCCTTTCCACTATTAGAACAAGGTGGAAAAGGACATGCAAGGACAACAAACTAGCTAATTAGGAGGAAACCATAGCTAGGTAGCTTGCCTGGTCAAACAAACTAATTAAGCACGGACAGATATGTGGTGTGATTCTTGGACCAATTCTAACCACACCAATAAAACCCAGGCCAATTAACAATTTTTTTCTGTGCTTTGTACAAACTATTTTCTATTTTTTACTACATAAAACAACTATTTTTTCTTTTAACATGACGTTGGTGCTTTTTTTCTGTAAGAATGTTATGATACCTATATTCCTACAACCACGTTCTCCATCTGAAATAGGTTTTCTCGTAAATTCTTCATGCGCAAGTGACATTAGCAATTTTGATTTTTCTCTGAGCTAGTTTTATGATCTTTGCCGTCTTAATTATCCAGCTGTATAGTGATATGTTTTCTCGTAAATTCTTCATGTGCAAGTGACATTAGCAAGTATTTCGAGAGCAAAGTTGAATTCATCATCATTTTTTTACATCATACAATACACCATCCAATACATCTGAATAGTACACATACAATGGTCCAAAAGGAAAAAAAAACCTCCTTCAGATCCAAGAGTACGCAATCTAATACTATTACCGAACTATTTTTCATGATAACTCTAGCAGTAACTCTATATAGGTTCCCTTTGATTCAAATGAACACCCTAGCATTTGGATCCTCACAAATGATATTTCTCCAAGGATTTGTGTGCACTCTGGCTTGGAGGAAAATTCTCATCAACTGGAATCACTTGCTAAAAATTCCCACCCTAATTCTGCAGATGATGTCCCTACACTGAGCTAAACACCAAGCCTTTTCTGGTGATATTAATTCGGAAAGTAGCGCAGGCAGTTTTGAGCTTCAAGAAAAAGGAAACGTCGTTGAACTTGAAGTGCAGTGCGGCCCGGGGCACATGGAGAAGGGAGCCAAAACCGGAGACTTTCTTCAGTTGGCAGTTCCTCTCGTCTTCTTCTTCCCTCCACCACCCTCCAGTCTCTGCTTACTTATCGAGCCTCCCCCTTGACTCCCCCGCTCCCCTACTCGTCTTCCTCCTCCTCCTCCTCCTCTTCCACTTCTCCTTGTCTCCTCCGCAAGCCATCCTTGGTTCCGTTTCTTCCACTTGACTCCTGAGGGAGAGAACGGAGAGGGGGAGAGGGAGATGGGGAACATCTGCGGCGGCTCCGGGCGGGCGCACGTGGTGGCGGATTACAGGCCGTCCAGCCCAGGTGAGGAATCTGGTCTTGTTCCAAAAACTCGATCTTTGGTTTCCCTTTTTCCTTCTCGCGTGGGCTGATCTTTCCGATCCCTGGATCCCGCGAGCCGTGGGGGGCTGTGCTACGCTAGGCGGAAGATTTCTTGGTTCCTGCTTGGTCGGATGTTCCTTCTGTCGTTGCTGTCCGTGATTGTCTCGGCGAATGGTCTGTTTTAGTTTTGTCTGTTTTGGTCCTCGGTTAGTTCTTCTAGGGGTTGAAGATTATGTTGTTTTGGTCCTCGGTTATTTCGTTTGTCGAAATTGTTTAGGGGAGGTGGCAGGAATCAGAACAAGTTGTTTGGTTTCCTAGTTTCAGGGTTCTTTCTTCTTCATGGTGGTAGTAGAAAGAAATTAACTGAATTAGGATCATACCACAGAGTTCTCCAAAAGAAAGTCCAAGTTTAATGCTTCTTTTCGTAACATCTAGGAAACTTTAGCTTAACTACTACTCTGTCAGAGGAAACAGAGAGTATTTTTTTTCCCATTTCATGAATCATACAGGCTATGATGCAGCAACCACATGTTGCTCTTTGAAGAACCACAAACATACCCCAACTTCAGTTGAACTATCCATGTTCTTGGTAAAAAATTCTTCAAAAAATCGAATTCAGTGTGTTAACGTGTGCTCATCGTACAACAGGGACGACGAACGGCGCGACAAGCGGCAGCGTCACCACCAGCAACAGCACCACGGGGAAGCTCTCCTCTGGGAGCAGCGCCTTCATGTCCTCCTCTGCCGGCAGCGGTGGTATGAACGGAGGATTCGACGAGGGTGGGTTCCTCCAAGGTCAGATCCTGGAGGCGCCGAACCTCCGGACGTTCACGTTCCTTGAGCTCCGGACGGCTACCAAGAACTTCAGGCCTGACAGCGTCCTCGGGGAGGGAGGGTTTGGGAGGGTGTACAAAGGGTGGGTGGATGAGAAGACGATGAACCCTGCCAAGAGTGGCACTGGCATGGTCGTTGCTGTCAAGAAACTCAACTCGGAGAGCTTGCAGGGGTATGAGGAATGGCAGGTAAAGCCTGGTCCGTAACTTTGTTCAGTCTTTTCATTTTACGAATCCAGCTTGATGAGTAGTCTGCCTTCTGTCATAATTCTGATCACTGGTCAGGTTTTAAAAAACACTTTTTTTTTTTAAGATTCACGTGCTTATGGAGTTACGGTTCTCTATGCTTTGTTTAACATCTGGCGACCTGTCTGTCAGTTTTATTTAGTAGTAATGGGTCTGGGTTGCGGTTTGTCCAATGCTGACCAGAACCATATTGCTGGGAAGTGCTATGATGGGCTGTTCACAACTGGTGACCAGAAATATCCGATAATCCACATGTTTATCACAATGTAGTTGCGATTCTCTTTGTTTGGTCAGCTCTGGTACATAAAAGATTTTATATTAGGCTAAAATGCTCCTAGTGCAGTCTAACAGAATCATCACTTCTAAAGATTGCTGCAACTGCCGTATCTAATTATCATTTCTAATTGTCAACTTGCAGTCAGAGATAAACTTCTTGGGAAGGCTTTCGCACCCAAACCTTGTCAAGCTATTGGGCTACTGCTGGGAAGACAAGGAACTATTGCTTGTGTACGAGTTCATGGCCAAAGGGAGCTTGGAAAACCATCTTTTCAGAAGTGAGTTATTGCTGCTGATATTTTTTATCATCCTTTCTTCTATGTATTTTAGTTACAAAATAGATTCAGGACCTTGCTCACACTCACTATATAGTTTCTGCTCTGCAACTATTGGAAGCCACTACAGTTCTCGAGCAAACCAGTTGACGTAAAAATACTGACATTGGAACCTGTTGCATTTTTGTAGGAGGATGTGCTCCGCTGACATGGGAACTGAGGCTGAAGATAGCTATTGGCGCAGCTCGAGGACTTGCATTCTTGCATGCATCAGAGAAGCAAATTATCTACCGTGATTTTAAGGCTTCCAATATTCTTCTAGATGCAGTAAGCTTTCTATCCTACAATGTATCACCTATCTATTTGTCAAGGGCAAACGTTGACTGTGTTTTTTGGCAGAATTACAACGCGAAGCTCTCTGATTTTGGGCTTGCCAAGCTTGGACCAACTGGTAGCAACTCACATATCACGACCAGGGTCATGGGCACCTATGGATACGCAGCTCCCGAATATGTAGCCACTGGTATGTATTCTTCGGAATGTCACAAATTCATCACTGTAGAATTTAAAAGTTTCCTATTTGTAGTTGCTTATTCTTAGCTGTTTGATGGCTGTTCTAACCACATGCTCTGAACAATGTCCAGGTCATTTATACGTCAAGAGCGACGTCTACGGTTTCGGAGTTGTGATGCTGGAGATGTTGTCTGGTCAGCGAGCGTTGGACCCCAACCGTCCCAACGGACAGCTCAGCCTCGTCGACTGGGCGAAGCCCTACTTGGCTGACCGGAGAAAGCTCGCACGTCTCATGGACCCCCGGTTCGAGGGCCAGTACAACTCCAAGCAAGCCCACCAGTCGGCGCAGCTGACGCTAAACTGCCTGGCTGGAGAGCCCAGGAGCAGGCCCTCGATGAAGGAGGTCCTGGAGACGCTCGAGCAGATCGAGGCGATGAAGAGCCGGACGAGGGAGGCGAGAGGAGGGAGCGGGCCGTCTTCACGGGACCGTGCTCATGGCCGCTCTGCGGTGCATCAGCGGTCGTCGCCGCGTGGAGGCAGCGACGGGCGCCGTGGTTCGAGGGCCACCAACGGCCATGCCACAAAGGCGCGGTGACCCGAGTTGATGATGGCATTCATTTCTGTACATGAGCTAATTACATTAATTTTGTCTGATTGTTGAGCTTGTCGGAACATGTTGTGTAAGATGTAGCAGAAAGGGAAAAAGAACCCAGAGATATCTTGTAGTTGTATATTGTGAACATCTAGAAATAGGAGAGGCAATAATTCCTCGGGTGTTCCTGTGCCACTTGTTGATTTGTTGTGCGTTCTGTTAGATAATACTCCCTGTCACATAATATAAGATGTTATTGCAATATGGTACTGCAGGAGTAGTTATAATGACCTGGAGATGCCATTTTCCCTTTTCTCTTACATATGTGATCGGTATTATTCACATTCAGTCCAGAGGATAGGCGAAATGAATTCAGGGTACAGAATTGACCTTGTTTGGTGACTTGTTCCAAGTTGCAGAACTGAAGATATAAAAACGAAGAAATCGGTGTGAATGATGTGACAGGGCATCCCATTGTGAACCCTATCAGAAGTTGGCCGGCAGCTTTGAACTTCTGAAGTCAAAGCAAAGCAACAAGTCTCTATTCGCCTCTTGTCTCCAACCAACCAACAGGCTGACGACCACTGGAATTTCATGCCTGATCTTGTAGACTCAAGATACCAGTCTTGGCTCTGTTAAAGATCAAGGTAATTTTCTTAACCTTTTCCCATATCAATTAATTCTTTTGTAGGGGATAAATCAATTATTTCTTAGTTAGTGGTAAATACTGTCAGATGCCCCCAATCAATACCTTTGAAGTTTGAGCTAACGAAGTAGATTTTTTTATCTTTATTACTTGAGAAAATAACATTTGCCAACACAAATCGTTTCATTGAACAAGATTACTGAATACCTGCGGTGAACATGGACTCAGCTTTAGTGACTTCATTGTCCTAACCCCTAAGCCTCACGGTGACTCAGCCCATTATCTGCCCTCCATTTCAAATATGACGCAATTCGAACTAAAAAAATTAGAAGTGTTCAGAAAATTTTGAAAACATTCTCATAAATAAGAAATGTTAAGTTTTACATTCTGTTAAAGTTTCAAATCATTTAGATGTATGATTTGGGATTAAATAACCTTTTAAGATTGAATACATAAATAATTGTTTACCCGCAAACTATATATCAAAATAATTTGTAGCTTCCACATAATAGAAAACGTAACATTTCTTACTTATGAGAATTTTTTCAAGTTTTTATAACAATTGTAATTTTGTAGTTCGAATCTAGTTTGATCTGGCGTGTCAAATCTCAAATGGAGGGCAGATAATGAGCAAAGCATCTAGTCTCTATTCTCCTGCTGTCTATAACGAACCAACCAACAAGTCGACGACTACTGGGGTTCAAAGATACCAATTGACCATGCTGCTTGGATCCGTTTAAGATCAAGATAATTTTTTAACCTTTTATCGTACAAATTAATTCTTAGTTAGTGGTATATAGTGTCAAATGGCGCCCAACACCTCTGAAGTTTGAGCCAAGGTAGTAGAAAGGTTGTTTTTATTCTTGTTATTTGAGAAAATAACACTTTTCATCACAAGCCCTTGCATTGAATGATGAACATACATATGTTTCCCTGGCACAAATAGTCGCCATGTATCTACTGGTGGATGGAGATCACAGATAGTCCCTATGCATCTTCTTTTCAGACTGCATTACACTTGTCTTCGCCAAATGAGATCTCTTGCCAAATAGATAGATGGCTGAAATTTTAAAAACGTTGAACTTCAATTCATGCTGCAGCATCTTAGTAGACTTTGACCCCATTGCCAGGGCTGCTCTGGGATTCATGCATTCAAAAGCTCTGACCGGCAGGATGTTGGCTTCCCTTTCATCTGATTACACCAAAATTACAGTTATATCAGATATATAAATACGCACCCGGGTTTCCCATATCAAGTTTTTTCATTTCCAAATCATGCATGCTATTAAATGAATCATCAGTAAAATCAATTGCCAATGCAGAGAAGGGAATACAAAAGAGTCATTTTATAGGAACCTAAATGTTTTGCATAGCACATTTACCTTACTTCCAAAGTTATGTAATTAATATATAATCAAGGGATTTAATCAGTTAAAGATGTGGCAGAAAGAATGTACTTTTAGATAATGATCACCTGGTCTGTACTTCTTGCCCCTTGCCTTCATACCCTGAGCATGATGAAACTACTTCATGGCCTCCCCTGCATCCACTGCCACAGATAAGGGATGGAAACGACACGAGTAAGTAAATGTGAAAAATTAGTGGACAGAACAATAGAACGAACTATTTACGATATACGAAAAGTTGTGTAATTTTTCACCTCCTCATCCATGTGACCTGCTGGTTAAGAAGTACTGCGATAGCAGATCCCTCAACCTGACAGCGTCCTCGTTATCTAACCGGGGCACTTGCTGGCGGTAATTTGGCTCCTCGACGCTCCTCATTGCTGTGTCATCCTCCATGTCTATGACTATGTTATGCAACATGCAGCAGGCATAGGTTATCTCACCTAGGGTGTCAGGATTGATCAGACACCGCGTCTCTCCCCGCAGGTACTTCCACGTGTCCATGAACCTTGCCAGTGTGTTCTGCGCGCATGATGTGGCTGCGGAGTGTCTCCTATTGAACTCCGCCTGGGAGGCGGAGAGGTCTTCTTCTTGGTAAGGTGTGAGTAGCCAGGGGAGAAGAGGGTATCCTGCATTACCGATTATGTACTCGCCGACTTCTGATTCATCTGATGCTACCTTCAGCTTGCTGCCATTCAGCAAAGCACCTTTCTCGGCATCTTTGAAGAGACTAGACTCATGCAAAATGCTTGACCGGTCCATGCTACTCTCCGACGTCAACAGAATAAAGCTCATGAACCTCATCTCTGGATCAACGGCGACTTGCATTACAAGGCTGCAATCATTCTCATGGTCGTAGTCTGGTCCAAATGGGATGTGTGTTGTACATATAACACCACAGCAGTTGTGCATACTGTGGATGTTGTCAAACATGGCCTTGATCCTATCCATTTTACTGCAGTCTGGCCACCTCAAGTGGTGGCTTGCTCGATTGCACACAGCATCAGCGAACCTCTCTGTTACCAATGAGACGGTGGACTCGCTAACACCAAGAGAAGATCCTAAGGTTTCTGGTGGCTCACAAGAGTACAACCTTCTTAGAGCAATGGACACTCGGTCTTCTAAACACAGTGCCCTCCCATTAATAAAGGTGTAGTCGTTCATATCTTCCATTGACGGGACAAACACCAAGTGACAAATGTAGTTGAAAGTTTTTCTTGTCATTCTGAAGACAGACTCAAATCTCTGGGCATCCTCAGAAAAACATAAGGTTCCTGCATGAGAAGAAAACGTAAATTGGTCACACAATCCATAACTTTCAAGGCGACAACTTAACTGTGACAGTGTTACAAAAGATGAGATCCAGAAACCAAATATGAGCTTTAATTCTTATAGATTTTATTCTATATATTTACGGAGTACTAAAAAAGTGACAACATTTTTTTAGCGGTATAAGGGAGAAGAAAATTAGGAAGTAGCATTTTTCAAGAGATACCCAAAAAGGCAATACAAAACAACAAAAAAAGCCATTCATCTATTTTCTTTAGAGCAAAAGCTAGTCGTATCTTCTTCTTTTTTGAACCATGCGGGATGGCTGCATGTATCATATAGAGACGAAGAAATGGAGTTTCAACAAAGAGTTAGGAAAATGAGTGATGACATAGACAATACAATTACGACCAAGTATCAGGGATTAGCTAGTGTGGTAAGACTCTTATTACCAGTCCAATGTCACTGTTGAATTTCATCGAAGATGCGGTGGACAATAGATTGAACGCAAGCGACCTTTTCGTATAAGATTCTGTTATTACGCTCCTATCAATCTTGCGAGCTACAGACATGCTCAAGATAGTCATATGGCTCATACCTATGTCGACACTACTACCATGTTTTTGTTGTGCTACTTTGAAAGGCCTTATACAAGGGGAATGAGAATGTAAGGAATATATTAAACAAAAATATACAAATGGAAGGTAGAAAACAAAGAGAACTAATCAAATAAACAGAGAAACAAGATGAACGAGCAATGCTAATTTACCTCTGGACATAAAAGTACGGCTGACATTTGTCTCCAACTTGTGAGGGTTACTAGTGTACAAAACATACCATTTCTTCATATTATCTCCTTCCGGTGTATATGCCTTCAAATGCTCGACATGGCTGAACTTGTCCCACTCAAGGCCAGAAGGTCCGGCGGCTATGGAAGCGAGCACTGCTAGGCTGCAGTATAGCACCAAATGCCTTAGGTTTATATCAATGATGTATTCTGGGAGTGTCTTAATCTTTACGTCCAAGATCACGAGCCTCTGGAGTGCAGGAACACCCTCCAACACCCTCAACTTTGGGCAGTCGGCGACTGTAAGCTTCTGTAGTCTGGGCAGATTAGTGATCCTCTTCAGGTAAAGGTTTTCATTCAGTTGCAGCTCCACCAAATAAATGAAGTTCTCCAGGGAGATGAGCTCCTGGACATTGTGTAGGCACAATAATTTCAAAGCCCTTGCCTGGGAGGCAAGGCCGGGAGGAAGGCGCCTCAATTTGCATTCCTTTAGCTTAAGCTCCCGCAAGACATGAAAGGCTTGAGTTCGATCCTCCCACTCCCACTCCTCCCACTCCATCATTCCGACCAAGCTCATCTGTTCTAATCTCGGAAACGCAGCCACCACCTGGGAAGGACAAGGACTGTAACCATGGTAGGACTGCAGGAATTCAGATCCAACACGCTTGATGGCTGGAGCATTGTTGATATGAATGTAAACCAAATAGGGGAGCCGACACAAGCCATCAGGAAGTTCTATGCAGCAACACAGGTCTTCAAGCATCAGAGTCCTCAAGCTCTCGAGGGGCATAGTTGATGATGCCATCATCCACCTTGGGAGTCGTCGGCCAAAATATCCTTCAATGTTAAGATGGCCTAAGTTCCGTGGAGGACAGAGCTCATCAAATATCTTCTCGATCCGTTGTTGCTCTTCCTTAGAGACGACATCTTCTTCTTCAATCAGCCCATCATCCCTCAATCTACTACTGCAGGTTAAGTATAGATTGGTAAGATTCACCTTCTCACCGAGCTTTGCCTTTGCTGCAGACGAGGGTGCAGATACATTCTCCAATCCTTCCAGTCCAAGATCCTTGAGCAAACAAAGAGGGCCCAGCTCTTCCAAACTACACCATTCATTATCTACCACCACTGGAAACCCAAGGACTGTTCTCAAATTTGTTAGAACACAGAACCCCCTAGGTATTCCATTTATACTTGTCCCACCAAAGTCAAGATACCTCAGCTGCCCTAACTTCAGAACGCTATCTGGAAGTCTCATAAATTGTTCGCACCCACTAAGGCTGATGTGTTGCAACAATTTTATTTTGCCAATGCTATCTGGTAGACTAGATATATCAGAGTTATGTAAGGACAAGTACCTCAGGTGCTTGAATTCATGTAAAGATTCAACCAATGCTACAATATTTGCAGAATCTATATGTAAAATTCGTAGACATGGAAAATGTACCAACGAATCACCCAGCTTCATATTTATATGTCCAACTGATATTAGTGCTCTCAATGTGTTTTGTGATTGTAAAGAACTCCAGTCTAACCCATCTGATTCTGATGCTTTGCATTCTAGTGATAACCGAAGAAACTTGTGCGCACTAAGTTTACTAACAATACTAGTTTCTCCACTGTGAGCTGCTAGTGCCTCATCTCTAGCCACAAATTGAGCAAACGAGCGAACTACGTCGTGCATCTTGCAAAATAACTGATCAATGTACTCTGAATCGGGCTCTATAAGGTTTCTCTGTATCAACTCCTTATAGTACTTGTTTCCAACTTCTTCCAAGTCATCTGAGGTTCCGTGAAGATATCCTTCACTTATCCACATGCCAATTATGTTATCTCTTAGAAACGTTGCAGTTTTAGGGAGAAGGGAGTAGCATAGAAAGCACGGTTTGATGCAAGAAGGTAAATCTTCATAGCTTAAATATACCGCATGGTTCAGCTCCTCTGGCATTTCAGATATTGACCTTATAGAATCTTCTAGAACCATCTCCCACTCACGGCGTCTCTTGTCTTTCTTACATAGGAGTCCTCCCATTACTTTGATAGCAAGAGGCAAACCATCACATTTTGCTATAATTTGCAACCCAATGTCCTTGAGCATATCAATTTCACGTCCATCTATCTCACTAGAGACTATCTGCAAACATTTTAAACCAATAGTCCATAAGGAGCGGT
Organism: Poa annua; assembly: GCA_026929855.1. Classification (NCBI taxonomy): domain Eukaryota; kingdom Viridiplantae; phylum Streptophyta; class Magnoliopsida; order Poales; family Poaceae; genus Poa; species Poa annua. The sequence continues at coordinate 3,881,964 of CM049436.1, forward strand.
TTGCGCTAAGAGAAAAATAATTGCTCGATAGCAGCTAGTGTCAATTCAGTTTTAGTCAATAATAAGTTCGTGAAGAAAAGAAACAAACGAGAGACCAGTTTTAGTCCATAACTATTTGTTCACATGTGATGGAAGAACAATACCACATGGCCAGCTTCTTGCATTTATACCACATCTCTAATTAATAATAAAAAATTGACTTACATTTCGACAATTCAATATATTTCAGATTTTGAATTTCTAGAAGGAAAAATATTGTTTTTGTTGTATTTTTTGTTTGCGTAAAAGTCCATAACTATTTGTTCACATGTGATGGAAGACCAATACCACATGGTTGCTGCTGGTCTTGTTAGCGTAGCCAGGTTTTAGTTTAGGCGCCTCAAGCTGGTCTGTTTTTGTTGTATTTTTTGTTTGCTTGGGGCGTGTGATGCTTGTGAGCTGTTTTTCAGCATGCTGTATTTGCCGTTGTGAACTCTAGGGCTTTGTTAATTCAAAACTGGACATTATTGTTTTTTATCTAAAATTCAGCTACAACAGATCGGTGGGGATGGGCTAGGCTAGGAGGGAAAGGAGCGGAGCAGGGCATCTCCCGAGAAGGAAACTAGGTAAGTTAATGCCTTTGTGGCAAATATAAACATTTTACTTGCGCTGTTAATTCTTGTGTCCAAGGATACACGTAATACATGAGAGAAAATACGATCATTACTGAAAAGAAAAAAAAACTAGGCAAAGGAATCAACAGAACAGAAGTAGAAGCTACCGGATTCACGTCCATTCATTTTCTTTGCATCGATTGTGATCCGCAATACTATCGGAGTAAAAAGGGGTACATAGTGTGTTGTGAGGAAGGCTATCCAGTTTCATCAGCCCGAAATTCATATATACTCCCTCCGTCCTAATTGTACTTCTACCTTTTAGGGTAAGTCAAACTTACTAATTTTTTACCAACTTTATAGGGAAAAGTACGCGCATTTATGACATGAACTTAGAATCACTAGATTCATCTTGAAATGAAGTTTCAAAATCTACCATTGTTATATATGTTGCTTCTTTTTTCTATAAATTTGGTCAAAATTTAAAATATTGACTTAGTACTAAAGTTAGAAATACACTTATTCAAGAACGGAGGGAGTAGTTTCAAAATTGTCCCAGAGTATACATCTAGTGTGCACGCTAGCATATGTATATTATCCATATGCATGGATTCATCTTGTAATCTTGAAGATAAGTAAATAAAAGTGTGTGCCCAACTATTATTATCTCTACTCTTAATTATACGAAGGTAGCAATTGTTGAAAGATGAATGTAGTTAAGTTATATACCTGTTTCTTGAGCAATGACCAGGCATCCTCCTCCTCTAATTTGTCGACGTGGTGGTAGGGAAGCACAGCTTTCATCACTCGGGCAACTCTTTCATCTCTAGTAGTGATGAGGACTCGGCTACCTCGGGCCACACCATTAGCCAAGGGTATTTCAAGCACATCGCTCCATGCTCCCTGGCTCCACACATCATCTAGCACCAGCAGTAGCTTCTTCCCCCTCAAGGCAGTAGTAAGGATTGGCTGAAGCAGAGCCAACGCCTTTTCACCAGCATGTTATGCCCCCGCAAGCTTGATGATTGTCCTGAGAATATCAACCTTGTCGAAGTCCTTGTTGATGCTCAACCATATCGTCTTCTCAAACTTGGCATTAATGATTTCATCATTGAAGATCTTCTGTGCAAGAGTGGTCTTGCCGATCCCGCCAACACCAACAATGGCGACCACCATGATGTTGCTGTTGCCCTCCTTTTCAGTCAGCATGATCTCAACCAACGCTCTTGTGTCTTCTATGATCTTATCCCCAACTACACCTGACCGGTCAAACTCCCCTGATGTCTCACGACTGGGATTAACAGAGCGAGAGACATTCACCATGCTACTACGGTCCTCGTAGGAACCAAGATTGATAAAGCTGAAAGGAGTGCTCCGCTCCTTGATGATGTCGAGCCTCTGGTTGAGTGCCTTGATGCGGCTACCGATTACATGGGCATGAAGGGGATTCCTCATGCAAAAGAGCAAGGGGTTGAAGCACCCCCAATCTACAGTGGATGGACCTTGCTCCATGGCCTTGAGCTGGCAGAGGTCAAGGATGTCGGTAGCTTCGTACATGGCGCGCTTGAGCTGCCCCACCCATTCTTGCACGCTCTTGTCTGTGATGTTTCTCCTATCAGCATCGGCGAGGAAGTTCTTGAGGTCCCCAAGCTTGACGTCCATCTTGTCGATCTCGTCTCTCACGCCAAGCAGCATGTGCAGCTCTTCGCTCGCCATCTCCGTCACCATGCTTTGCACGTAGGATGCAAAAGCATCCAGGACCATTGCCATTTTTTCTGTGTTTTTCTGTAATAAAAAAGAAAAACCAAAGTATCATCTCCAGCACATTATAGCTAAAGGTTGAACACCAGACAAAGAGAAAAAGGAAGCACTAGAATGCTTGCATGATTACATGAGGAGCGATTTATAAGCATGAGAAACAACAAAAAGTAGGCATGCTTAAGCTACCTAATTAATAGAATGCAAGCAAAACAAGCTAAACAGAGGGGCCAAAATTACCTCCAAGATTGCTGGATGCTGGGTCCTGCTCTGGTGCAACCTCTACTGGTGAAGGGCTTCAAGGCACATGGCGCTGTATATATAAGCCAAACGGAAACTAGTACTATAATAAATATGGTGGGTACTCTGGCTTAGTCTCTATAATTATAACTGATCCATCCACATGCTATTTCCACAGATAATGCTACTCTTATCTTAACTGATTAAATAGTAACTAGCACATCTTGTGCTCAGGACGCGTGGATGCAGGATGTGTTAATTCAGATGTGATCGACAGGGACATAGCAACAGAAATAAGCTGTACTAGCTTTAATCAAGTATAACTCACAGGGCATGTATCACACGGACATGGAATAGTCATCAGATTGTTCTGCTAGCTGGGAGTTTATGATGCCACCTCTAATATTAATTAAGAAGCAGCAGTCACCAACCTGTTGGTATATATGTAGTTTACTACTTGATGAAGTCTTCAAGGTTCACTCGAATCAAGTCTAGACTTATATGGCTTTTTTTTTGGTACCCCGTCAGCAACCGGAAGGTTTGTCATTTAAACTCTTCCTGAAAATTCTTACCTCCATTTCCAGAATAGGAAATCTGTTTACGGACTACATGTAATCTTAACTGACTCATTAGTCCAGATGTAGCCTTATCATCTGTAGATGTAGCATGATAAATAACAGCAGGAGATAAGTTGCTGAAGCTTTAATCAAGTATAAATCACGAGGGCATGCACCATGCGGACATGAATTATTCACCAGATCAACCTAGCTGGTCAACTGATGCCACCTCTAATATTAAGAAGCCAGCAGTCACCATCCAGATCCTAGATCTAGTCTAAACATGGGCATGCATGTGAACGACACCAGAAGATGAGCTACACCGTGCAGGACATGAATTCATCAGATCGATCTATTAGTTGGTCAGTGCTAGAACTGGTGCCACCTCTGCACATAGACATATTTAATACTGTAACATATGGATATACTGAACCCTTGTGCAGAAAAAACAGCGAAGTGGAGTTTATTACTACCCTTATCTGTGAAGTGGCAATCCACCTATCTAATTTCTAGGTCAAGCAAGTGTGTGATGAAAATAAGTCCAAATCATGCAATGGTGAATTCTGTTGCCTGAATTTTAGTGAATAGTGCTTAATTGTCTACCACCTATTGCATATGTCGAGAAAATTTGGGAGTCTCGTTTTTAGAGTGTCACAGTACGTCCACGCTGAGCAGTGGAAAGTGGATACATGGTAAAATTGAGAAGCAAGAATACATATTGTCGTACATATAAACCTTTACATTCCTTGCCGTAGTTCTTCGTCATGTGCTAATCTTGGTCTGACAGAAGGTTCTGCAAGCAACTCTAACTTTGACTGCTGAACTGAAACATCAAAACATGAAGCGAGATGGAATTTAACCGAGGAAGGAAGAGGAATTTTTAGAATGGGTTAAAGTAGGGAATTAATCTGTTTACCTGCTGATTTGTAGAGGGATTTGGGTTGCCAACAGTCTGAGATGGGGCGGCGGCGGCAACAGCAGCGCGTGGGGGGCGGTGGCGATGGCCGGCCGCAAGGGGACCGATGAACGCCCACCGCCTCTTAAATGTCCGCCTCCTCCTTGCCCGTGATGAAGGAGGTCCTGGAGACGGTCGAGCAGATCGAGCCGGACAAGGGAGCCGGGAGGAACGCGCCGTGCTCACCACCGGAAGCAACCACGGGCGCCGCCGTCAGAGGTAGAGGCTACCGGCGGCGGCCACGCCACTGAGGCGCGGTGGTCCCCCGACCGGCCGTCGGAGCTGACGATGGTAATAAACCAAATTTTCTTATCCACTAGTGCTTATTTGTAAAGGAGAGATGTTTAATTAAACACTTTTTTATAAAATAAGCACCGGAGCAGTTTATTTTATAATCATCTCACTAAGCATCTTCCATTCCGTTGTACAAACCGTTAATCCGAGTGTTTCATAATTCTCCCGAAATCCTAACCGCCAAGTCCACACTACATGGGCATATGGCGAGTTTCCATGGCACTCGGCAAAATGGAGAAAATAGTCGGCATAAGTGCAACACTTTACACTAAGTGTTCCATATAAAGTCATTTGGCATCTCCGTGTTTGTCGATTTTGCCAAGTGTCGTGGAGGTCCGGTTCCGATGGCGGCCATGGTCAAGGACCTGATTGCTTTTCATATACTCCCCCTATTTTATAATATAAGATGTTTTAAATGTAATGAATGTTGTCTAGATTCATACTCAAATGAGTATACATGTACACTAAAATATGTATAGATGCATGTGTGTACACATGAATGTGAATTTTTTTCGTTTTGATCAAACCTTTATTTGATCCTTAGGGGTTTGTAACCCCACTCTACCCTTTCAATGCAAAAAGGCGCAAATGTCCTTTGCGTTTTCTCTAAAAAATGTGAAAATTTGCTAAAATATTTTATATTATGAAACAGAGGGAGTAATCTTTTTAGGGTCATGTTTGTAACTTCTGAGAATCTAGTTGTTGTTTCTGCTTCTTATAAGGTGTGCCGCAACGTTAATGTAAGTTCCAGGGCCTTCAGGCCATCCTTGTTCAAAAATGTGTTGCGTCAAATTGGCACATAGATTTCGACAAACATGGTATGAGTGTGGCCCGTGCTGTCCATATGTTCCTTTATGATGCTGAGTGCTGCATATGGACTCATAGACACGCCGAGTGCAACCACTTGACATATATGAGACACATTCTCGGTTGAGAGCGGTCTATATATAGTTTGCTTTATTTTGTTTATGTATGTTCCCACTACATGGTTTGAACCATGTCCAGGTCATTTTATATGTCAAGAGTGATCTAACCATTTATATGTCAAGAATTTATATGTCAAGAGTAACATCTAGGTTTCGAAATTTTGATACTGTAGTAGGGTTGGAGTTGCGAGATGTAACTGACGGGTAGATCTTGCTCGATGAGGGAAGCGGCATTTTATAGGCAGTGACATTTACCCGATCCACAACACGGTAGGGCCCGAAGAACTTGAACGTGACTGTAGTAGGGTTGGAGCATACCACATCACCTTTGCAGGAATCCTCTTCCTGGGGCGCGGCTCGCACTCAACATCACCAGGGTCATCTCGCCCGATCTTATACCGCAATGCACCGCATACAGGACATGCATTCAAATTTTCGTGCTCACCGCGATATAGGATGCAATCGTTAATGCATGCATGTATCTTCTGCACCTCTAATCCTAGAGGGCATACCACCTTCTTTGCTTCGTACGTATTATCATTTTGAAGCATCTTCTTAATTATTTTCAACAAATTTTCAAATCTCTTGTCAGAAGTACCATTCTCTGTCTTCCATTGTAGCAATTCAAGTGTGGTACCCAGCTTTTTCTGGTCATTTTCGCAAGTTGGGTAAAACAATTTTGCGTGATCAGCTAACATGCGCTCCAATTTCAACCTTTCATTTTCACTTCCACAGTCCATTTGTGCATCACGAATGGCCCTACGAAGATCATCGTCATGCTCATCAATATTGGGATCTTCTTCAGCTTCGTCTTCTCCCATTGTAGTATCACTGAACCAAGGATAGTTGTCATTATCCTCCTCTTCTTCATTTTCTTCCATTATAACCCCTGATTCTCCGTGCTTGGTCCAACAATAATAACCAGGCATAAAACCATTCTGCAACAGATGGGAGTGAATGACTTTTGAGGTAGAGTGATCACTCATATTCTTACAGAGATTACATGGACAACGAATAAAACCCTTCTCCCGCTTGTTTGCCTCAGCCACATGGAGAAAATTATGCATGCCATCAATGAACTCTGGACAACATCGGTCACCGTACATCCATTGCCGGTTCATCTGTATTACATAAAAGTATATCGAACCCCATTATTACACTACAGTCATGAATAAAATGCAAGACCAAATTAATTAATATAAGTTCATCCCATTAAAAGCAAACTAGAGTAGTGACAGCTCGTAATACATAGTTCTCATAAAACATACATTAATTGAAACAAATATAAAAACTATCTAAAGAATTTAAATCCAACAACAAATGCGATCAAAATCGCAACTAAGGTAAATATTGAACCAACAACATAATTATACCAAGCCTCCTGATTAATGGCATATTTTCTAATCCTTTTAATCTTCAAGCGCATTGCATCCATCTTGATCTCGTTACCATCGACCACGTCAGCAAACTTGAGCTCTAATTTCATCTTATCTTCTAAGTATTGGAGATAAAGATCTTCACTTCTTTTCAGTTTTGCTTTCAAATCATTGTTTTCTTTATCCAAAAACTCGATAATAGGGTCAGTTTCAATTTCCGGTTCAACTACCTCCTAGATAAAAATAAACCTATGTCAAGTTGGTCGCCATAATTGTCAGAAACACAAAATGAAACAAATAGCTTTGAAAATATACCACATCCGAATCATAGACCGGACGAGGACCGACGGGGACGGATATCAGAACCATGACACTATACATATAATACAAGTTAAAAAATTATACAAGTAATAACTATGCATCTAAACCATAAAGCTATGTTTTTAAAAATAAAATAAAAACACGAGGCTCACCGAGATGGTGCCGGTGACGGGACGGCGCGGGCGATCGACGGCGGTAAGGACGGGGACGACGCTAAAACACATAAATCATAAATTAGTTTGAGCACAAATTGCACATATAAACAAATGAAATCCTAACTTAGGCATTTCATCAAACACCTAGCTTGCACTAGAAATTTAAAATGAGCAAAATGAGCTAAAGAAGCAATGCCGGAAAGAGGATGAAGCTGCTAACCGTGGGGTGTCTTCGATCTTTCCAAATGGTGTAAAATAATGCGGATAAATTGATTTTGGGGAGAGGAAAAGGAGGAGAAAATGGAGAGAAAATGGAGCTAGCTCGGGCTGAAAAATGGAGCTAGCTCTCGGGGAGGAAGAAGGTGATATAGGGTGGGAGATTTAGTCACGGTTCGTGTAAAGAACCGGGACTAAAGGGTTCTGGCGCTGGGCCCCGCCTCTGCGTCCGCATGCGCTGACCTCTTTAGTCCCGGTTCCTATCACGAACCGGGACTAAAAGTCCCTCCCAAATTCAACCTGAGGGCTCGCACCCCTTCAGTCCCGGTCCGATTTTTATTGGGAACTAAAGGGGTGATCCTAAGCCCCGTTTTCTAGTAGTGGGTTTGAACCATGTCCAGGTCATTTTATATGTCAAGAGTGATCTAACCATTTATATGTCAAGAGTAACATCTAGTTTTCGAAATTTTGATACTGTAGTAGGGTTGGAGTTGCGAGATGTAACTGACGGGTAGATCTTGCTCGATGAGGGAAGCGGCATTTTATAGGCAGTGACATTTACCCGATCCACAACACGGTAGGGCCCGAAGAACTTGAGCGTGACTTTGTAATTGGCGCGACGAATCACCGATGCCTCAATGTAGGGCTCCAGCTTCTCGAAAACCTCATCGCTAGCTGCGAAGGTGCGCCCTGTACGTAGTGTTTTCATCCATTGTTGCATGAAGTCAGGCAGTGCTAGAACTAGAGTTGCGCTCAGAGTTTGTAAGGCCGTCTCTGCGTCTAGTCCATTACGAAAAAGTTCCTTTTTCAAGAATGCTGTCAAGGGCTGGCTGATTATTGCATAGCTGTGCTCAGGGAATGCTTCAGTGTTTAGAATTGGAGGATTGGCCATTATAAATTCGGTGTGCAGAATCCGCAAACGATATAACACGATACTCTTTGGAGGATTGGCCATTACAAATTCGGTGTGCAGAATCCGCAAACGATATAACACGATGCTCTTTTCGTCCATAAAATAAATATACTTTTAGCTTATCTCTTAAGTCAGTCTTTCCGGAGGGCTTGTACGAGTAGGTCGTTGTAAAGCTTTCGAGCTTGTTGTATGGCCGCTTGGTCCCTTCTATATATGAAAATGATACGCCTTTCTATGGCGTATTCTTTAAAAAAAAGTTTGACAACTTTATTGAAAAGTATAGCAATATCTATGGCATTGAATTAGTATGTTAGTATATTATGAAAATCTACATTCCAAGATGCATCTAGTGATATTAATTTGGTGTTGTCAATAATGCTATTAAATTCTATAAAGTTGGTAAAAAAAATTAGAAGGTTTAACCTAGGATAAACCTAATAGTACAATTATTAGTGGACGGAGCGAGGAAGTATTTTGTCTAAAATGGCGACTAAATTGGCACAACATGCTGCTAGTCTCGGCTTGATTGAGCTTTTTTCGGCTGACTTGTTCCAAATTGCAGTTATCTGAAGAATAAAATCTCAGTGTGAATGATGTGATGTGGAAACCAGTTGTGAACCCTATCAAAAGTTGGCCGGCAACTTTGATTTCTCAAGTCAAAGCAAGCAACAAGTGTGCATTCTCCTCCTGTCTCTAACCAACCAACAATCCAACTACTACTGCAATCATAGGAAGAACTGACTCAAGATATCAAGGTAAATTTTATTTAGATTTTCTCGTATCAATTAATTCCTAGTAGTAAATACTGTCTAGTATGAACTACCATGGTAATTTTATTCTTGTAGTTTCTCATCAACAATTAAACGGGTGGTTCACCTTTCTGTTCGCCTTTGCATTAAGGGATTCGTCATAAGTCCTTGCACTGAATAAAATTACAAGCACAAATATACCTGTGGTAAATATACATGTTTCCCTGTCATTTTAGAAAATTAAAGTGTACATATCTACGAGAGAAAAGCTTATCTACCATACATAAAGTACTGATGCATACAAGCTTTTTTACTCAACAAATACAAGCTTATCTTCCATACATAAAGTACTGATTGCATAAGTCTTTGCCAAATAGATGACCAAAATTTCAGAAAAGAAGTCGAACTTCAGTTCATGTTGCAGCATCAAATCAGCCTGGTTTCCTTGCCATGGCTGCTCCACATTCATGCCTTTAGAAGCTCCAATCACAACCAGCAAGATGAAGGCCTGCCTCCCACCTAATAAAATCAAGGTTATAGTCGTATCAGATAAACAAGAGCCATGTGTTATGGCTGCTAGGGTTTGAGCGGGAAAGAGAGAGCTGTGAGGGCGCGAGAGAGCCGGCCGTGGGGGTCCTTTCCCACGGCGACCCCGGCCGGGCAAGAGGGAAGGGTTTTCCTTCTTAATTCTTGCCTCCTTAGATTGATACATCTACTCTCCATATATAGAGAGGTTTACTTGACTCCCAAATAAGGCTTACTTGACCCCTAAGCAAACCCTAAGACTAACGGGCCTAGGCCCATCACGTACTCTAACACTACACCCCACCTGGACATGCAGCTCGTCCTCGAGCTGCAACCTAACGACGATTCGACCCCACACAAACCTAACGCCTAAAAAAAAAAGCCTTTTACATCTCGGCCTATTGTATTGACCTGAAATAAGCTAACCCGAATGAGACTCCGACTTTATTTTTGACTCCGAACGATAAGGCGAGAATCCTCCACGCGCCGAACTTGTGCGTTTGCAGCCCCCTGGATCCCAAGGACACCATCGGGACCAAGAGAGCCCTCGCGGCGGCCCGCGGTGGAATGTAGTGGTGCTACGCGGTGCGCTCCTGTCGGTGACACCATGTCTTCTCCCCGCCGGCTGACTGTCGATGTCGCAGACTTGGAGGTCGCTGCCCGCGAGAAAAACAGCATGCCCGCCGCCCGTGGGGGAAACCGCATGCCCAAGATCCCCCACGCCGCGGACGAGATCGTGGTCCGTTGCGGCGCGAAGCGCAACTTGGAGGAGCTGCAGCTGCAAATCACGCATCTCCCGCACATGCCGACGCGCTAGGAGGCCGCGCGCAGCAGCCTGCAGCCTCACCGACGCCGACACGTGGTGGGTAGCGATCCAAGCCGGAAGCGGTGACGGCGACGGCTGGAACTTGATCTGTTGACCGGCATAAGGACCGGCGAAGCGGGAGGACCCGCCGTACTGTTGGGGAGGCGCCGGGGGCGACTGGGTGTGCGGCGGCGCCCAGGCCGCCGTATAGATTGGCCCGGGATGGACAGCGGTAGCAGTGGCTGCAGCAGCCTGGCGTCGAGTGGCGGCGACGATAGCAGCAGCGTCGGCTGCCGCGGCCCGGCGATCGCGGCGGAGGCAGCCGCGCCGGCCCGTAGGCGGCGACTGATGGCGCGGCCGGCGGCGGTCCGTAGGGACCGGCCAGGAAGAGGCAGATCTCTTGGACGGCGGTGGTGAGATCGCGGATTGCTCCGGCGATCTCCTCCGGGGTGAGGGCGACAGGAAGCGGCGGCGATGGGGTGAACATGATCGAGTCTGAGAAATCTGATACCAGATGTTATGGCTGCTAGGGTTTGAGCGGGAAAGAGAGAGCTGCGAGGGCACGAGAGAGCCGGCCGTGGGGGTCCTTTCCCACGGCCGGGCAAGAGGGAAGGGTTTTCCTTCTTAATTCTTGCCTCCTTAGATTGATACATCTCCTCTCCATATATATAGAGAGGTTTACTTGACTCTTACTTGACCCCTAAGCAAACCCTACGACTAACGGGCCCAGGCCCATCACGTACTCTAACACCATGCACCAGAGTTTAACATATCAAGAATTTTCATTTCGATGGATGGTATAGCCCACTACTTTATTATCAAAATTAGCGTGCTATTAAATGAACAATGATCTAAAGAAATTGCTATTAGAACCATCAGTTAAAGCAATTGCCGAACACAGAGAGAGAAATACATAGTACTAACGTTTTGCGTAGCACATTGCTGACAGCTGTATCAGTTACTGGCATATAAAAAGAACAAACCAAGCAGAAAACAAACTTTGACATTATTGAATAGAGGAAATAATACCTATTAGGCAATGATCTGTTGGATAGCGTTTCTTTTGACTGAAAAGGCAGCCTGGCCTGCTTTTCATTTATAAAAGTAGGGGGTACAAGGTGTACAAGAGCGAACAAGAGAAGCCAAAGCTTCAAGAAACAAGAGCCGAAGTGGCTAAAACAAGAAAGAAAGAAAAACTTGGTAAAAGGAACAGCTCAGTCTGGTTCGCGTGGTCTGCAAATAATATCAGCAGCCTTTGTTTTGCCCGCTTCCTTCCAGATTTTCGCCTCTTCGACAATCTTGTCATGGATTGCGGCTAGCGACATTGCAGTGTTTTGGAAAATTCTGGCATTCCTCTCTTTCCAGATAGTCCACCAAGTTAAGTGCACCAGCGATGTCCAAGCCTTCCGCAGACCCGAGGGCTGCGTGCAGTATGTTGATGTTAGCCAGTCCGTCAGACTAGGGGAGCTGGGCGAGGGAGCCAGTGTCCAGGGCAGAAGCGCCGTGGTGAGCACCTTCTTCCATAATTTGATGGTCACCGGACACGTTGCGAGGAGGTGTAGTGGTGTTTCCTGGTCGCAAAGGCAGAGGGTGCAGGCCGCGTTGTGAGGCCAACCCTTCTTCTGTAGGTTGTCTGCAGTGTTGCATTTACCGATGACCGCAAGCCATGAGAAAATGCGGCACCTCAGCGGGGCATCACTGCTCCAAATGAGCTCGCGGAAATTGCATCTGGTTGAACCTTCGAATTGCAGCACATAAGCTGAGGTAGCCGAATAGACTCCGTTGGACGTCAAACGCCAGGTGATCTTGTCCGGTATGTCGTCGTTAAGTTGTATCGCATCGACCATGGCATGGAGTTGCAGGAATTGATGGAGCGCCACCGTCGTGAGGTCACGCTTGAAATGTCGCATCCACTTCTTGCCGGTGAGGGCCTGCGCAACCGTTGCAGCGCGCAGGGTGCAGAAACTGAAGAGTTCCGGCAGCAGCTTTGCGAGAGCACGACCATCTAGCCACGGGTCGTTCCAGAAGGAGATCTTGCGGCCGTCACCAAGCTGGAAACTGACCGCCGCATTGAAGAGTTCTCGTGCCCGCACGTCGATGTTGAGCGGCAGGTTCGCCCAAGGCTTGAGGGGCTCCGTCCACGACTGCCATAGCCATCGGACGCGCAGCGCAGTGGCCGTGCGGTCGAGGTCCGTGATGCCAAGCCCGCCAAACTCTAGTGGCCTACAGATAACATCCCAGCGCACGAGACAGCGCCCACCTGTGGCGAGTTCATCGTTGCACCAAAGGAAACCGCGGCGGAGCTTGTTTACTGCCTTGATTAACCACTTGGGGGGGTCAATCACCAGTAGCTGATAGATATTCATGGCGGAGAGTACGTGCTTGACCAGGAGGAGGCGGGCGTCGATGGAGAAATTCCCTTTGTTCCATCCCTTAACTTTGCCTGCCAGCTTGTCAATTACTGGCTAAAGATCTCCTTTACGCAGCCTCTGATCGGAAAGAGGTAGACCAAGGTACTGGCAGGGGAATTGCTGCAGCGGGCACTGGAGGCATGCCGCGAGCGCTGCAACATCCAGTTGCGTGCACTGGATCGCGAATAGGGCGCTTTTGGAGTAATTAGTGAGAAGGCCAGATGCCTCCCCGAAGAGCTGTAAAATAAGTTTGATGGTGCGCATCTCCTCCTCTTTCGGCTCTGCAAAGATGACAATGTCGTCGGCGTACATGGCAATTCTGTTCTTTGGGCTTAGCAGTCTGTTGGTATGGAGCGCACCTCGTCTGTCAGCAAACGCAAACACCTCTGCGAGCACATCTGTTGCAAGATCAAATAAGAGGGGCGACAGAGGGTCCCCTTGGCGTAGGCCTCGGCGATGGATCAGGCGGGTGGTTAGTTCACCATTGACTAGGATTTGAGTTGACGTTGATCGGAGCATACAAGCGATCCAATCGCGCCACAGCCTACCAAACCCCTTTGCCTGTAGCAGCTCAAGAAGAAATTCCCAAGAAAGAGAGTCAAAGGCTTTCTGCAAGTCCAGTTTAAGCAGCACCGCGGGTATCTTTCGCTGACGAAACAGTTTTGCTTGTGCACGCACGAACACGAAGTTATCATGGATGGCTCGGCCCTTAATGAAAGCGCTCTGGCTGGGATTTACTAGTTCGTGCATCCTTGGACGCAATCTCAGTGCTAGGATCTTCGTGAAGAGCTTCCCAAAGAAGTGAACAAGGCTAATTGGCCGGTAGTCCTTGGGGTGTGCTGCATCCGGTGATTTGGGCAGCAAGACCATGGTAGCAGAATTGACAACATGGAGATGTCTCGAATTGCAAGCTTGGAGTGCATTGATCGCCCGCATGACATCGTCAGAGATGATCTGCCAGCACTTCTTGAAGAACAGCGTCGTGAACCCGTCCGTCCCTGGGGCTTTGTCGCTCGGCATGTCCATGATCGCGGCCTTGACCTCCGCCGCCGAGATAGGAGCGTGTTGTTCCTCAAGGGGCTGGGGTGTAATGCCCAACTCAGCAAGGTTCAGCGTGTGCATGCGTTCCTTTGTTTCTCCGAGCAGATGCTGAAAATAATCAGAGAATGCCTCCTCCTTTTCCTCTTGCGTGGTGTGCACTGCTCCATTGTACTCCACGCGGTGGATGAAGCTCTTGCGGCGCCTCGCAGATGCCTTTGCATGGAAGAAACGGGTATTTGCATCGCCCTCGCGCAGCCACTGAATTCGCGATCTTTGCCTCCACTTTGATCTCTGAATCGCCTCTATACCAAGCCTGTTCATCTTCAGCATCGAGCGAAATTGTCTCTCCGCGGCAGTCAGCTGGCGCGTGTCCATGGCTTGGTCAAGGCGCAGAATCAGCTCGCTTGTTATCGCCGCACGCAACTCCATGTCAGAGCAAAGTTTGGCGTTCCAGCTCGCAAGGGCACGCGCCGTTGCCGTAAGCTTTCCCTGTAGGCTCAGAAACGGGTCGAACTGCGTGGGCGCCGCGTTCCAGGTGCTCTGCACGACATCGATGAAGTCGTCTCTGGACGCCCAAGAGTTCTCGAAACGGAACCGCCTGTTTGGCTTGAATCCGGCGTCAGTGCTCAACAGGATTGGGCAGTGGTCAGAAATTTCAGAGGACAGTGCTTGGAGGATGCAGTCTGGGAACGCCGTGTCCCACTCTTGATTGAATAGCACACGATCAAGTCTTACCATTGTTGCGGCTTGTTGTTCGTTGCTCCAGGTGTATCTCCTACCGTGTAGGTAGAGGTCTTTGAGCTGGACATCGTTGATGAAACCACGGAAGATTGCCATATTTCTTCTGTTAATGTTTTGGTTGCTTTTGTCGCTTGCTTTGATTATCATGTTGAAATCTCCAGCGATTATTGTTGGGGTGGCACCAGGCAGGTCAGCAGCAATCCTATCCTTGATGGATTGCAGGAACACCACTTTGTCACTGTCGCTTTGGGGGCCATAGACAGCAATCAGGTTGAGCGGTGTGGCCGTGCTCGACATGATTAAGACGTGGGTGGCGGAAACTGCAAGGACCTCAGGTTTCCACGCCACGAGAATACCTCCCCTGGTACCATCAGCCGGCGCAAAACAGAATTCAGAGAAGGAGGAGCCGCAACACTGATGCACAACTGAAAGATCAACCGATTGCAATTTGGTTTCTTGGAGGCACACAACTGATACATTCTGCTTTCTAACAACAGCAAAGACAACTGCTCTACGGGCCAGATCATTCAGACCCCTTACATTCCAAACAAGGAAGTTGTGATTCATAGGTAACCTGAATCGACAGAGTGCAGGCGAGCAGTATCACTGCACGGGCCGCACCATTGGCCGCGGTGTGTACGCGCCCCGCCGCTTCCGGCGTGCCTCCTTCGCCAGGATGCCGAGGGCATTCATTTGGCCGCCTGCAAGCGGCGAGTCGAAGGCGCCGTGGTACTTGGCCTCCATGTCGTCGTCGGATTCTTCGCCCTTCTCCGCGATGGCGAGTCCGCGCTTGGAGATGATGAGCTGGCGGGCAAGCTTCATGGTGGCTCCTCCGCTCCCGCTGCCCACGACTGTGGCCTTGCGGTTCTGCATTCGGTGGCTGCGACGGGGGGCAGTCGCGGCGGTGGCGGCTCCCTTTCCGCGGCGGGGAGGACCTGGTGGGGTGCTGGCGTGGTGGGGAATAGCAGCGAGTCCAGGCGTGATGGGCTGCGCAATGGAAGCCAGTAGTTGGGCCGCGTTGACACCTTCCTCCGAGTTGGCCTGGCCCCCTTGATGGGCCACAGGTGTCACCGGTCTTGGCTCGCAGCCCGTGGCCAGGAGAGCAGAGCGCGGCATGTTTGAAAAATGCGGCGAGACGCTTGGCACCACAGTGCTCACGCGCTGCGCGACTGGAAGCGGCGGCGTAGCAGCGCCTGTGGGTGTCAGCTCAGCGCCTGGCCCGCTTCATGGGCCTACTCTGCATCCCTGAACCTGATGCAGCTGATGAAGGATGGACACAACATGAGCAAATAAATATAACAAATTAGTGTAAAGAGCTACCAAACGGACAAATTAAGATGTAGGAGCAGTTGTGTATCAATTCACCTCCTGATACGCACGACCTGCTGGTCAAGAAGTGCTGCGACAGAATATCCCTCCGGCTGACAGCATTTTCATTTGCTAACTGGCGCGCTTGCTGATAGTAATCCCAATCATTGGCATGAGCCCTCGGTTTGGCTGTATTATCCTCCATATCTATGACTATGTTATGCAACATGCAGCATACAATAGTTACCTCAAATGAAATGGACCAATTGACCGGCCACCACGCCTCTACCTGCAGGTACTTCCATGTGTCTTTGAACCTTTCAAGCGCCCTCAGCCCACACCTTGTGGCTGCGGAGTGTCTCTGATTGAACTCCGCCTTGCAGTCTGACAGGTCTTGTTCCTGGAACGGTGTAAGTAGCCAGGGGAGAAGAGGGTATTCTGCATCACCAAATATGTATTCCCCAACTTCTGATCCATCTAATGCTACTTTCAACTTGCTTCCATTCAGCCAAGCACCCTTCTCGCAGTGCCTGAAGAGTAGAGAGTCCTGCAAAATGCTTAACTTGTCCATGCTAGCCATTCCAGGAGAAACGTTGGTGAATCTCATCTTTTGATCAACCACGAATTGCATAAGAAACCTGCCATTCTTCCCATGGTCGTAGTTTGGTCCAAATGGGATGTGAGTTGTGCATATAACACCACAACAGTTAAGCATATTGTGGCTCTTCTCAAATAAGGATTTGATCTTATCCACTTCACTAGAGTCTGGCCAACGCAAGTGGTGCATTGCTCGCTTGAACACAGCATTAACGAACCTCTCAGTTACCAACAAAACGGTTGACTCTTCCACACCAACAGAGGATCCTAAGGTCTCCGGTGGCTCACTAGAGGACAACCTTCTTAGAGCAATTGCTACTTGATCTTCAAAAGACAGTACCCTCCCATCAATGAAGGTGTAGCTGTTCATCTCTTCCATTGCCGGTCCAATCACCAAGCTGCATATATAGTTAAAGGTTTTTCTTGTCATTTTGAAGACAGACTCAAATCTTTGCACATCCTCAAAAGAAGATAAGGTTCCTGCATGAGAACAAAACGGGAAGGTGATTTCACAATCCGTAACTTGCAAGGAAAGAGCTCCACTGTGACAGTACTCAAATAGTGAGATCAAGAAATAATACATAAGATCTAAATAATTAAAAGTGTACTTTTTGTTTCTGGGTGATACAGCAACGTAGCATTGGTCAACAAATAGATAAAACAAAAGCTACATCCTCCATTCCAAACTATACGATCTTTTTTTTCTTTTCTAAAAGACATGTATGTAGACGCGTTTTACTGTTCACTCATTTCGGTTAGTAATGTAGTCCATATTGAATGTATCCAAAACATATTATAATTTGGAATCGCGGAAGTATTTTTCGAATTATGTACAGAAAAATTTAGTCATAACCTTCTTTCCGAACCATGAAAGAGGGATTCATGTATAATATTAGCGAGGAAAATAGAGTTTAAGTAAATCATGCAGAAGACACAAATAACTCGAGGACGAACAAATTAATATCGAGTAGCTAAATGTGGTGGTAAGATCCATAGTGCAAGCACTATGCTAGTGTGAATTTCTTCGAACATACAGTGGACAATAGATTGACGGGGATTGGCCTCTTTGTTGAAGATTCTATCATTTTCCTCCTTCCAAATCTCCCAAGCAACCAACATGATCAAGCAAATCATATATACACATAAGCGCGCGTTACCACGATGTTTTTGCTGTCCTACTCTGGAAGGGCGTATTCAAGCGTGAGTGGGTGGCGGCGACGTGCCAAGACCCTAGCAAATGGGCCTTGAAGGAATAATTGGATGGCTAGATTTCTACAAAAATGCCCATACGAGAATAACGGACTCAATGTAAACAGTCCATCTTCTATAACATCCTGTAACATTAATAGTTGGATAGGACTTGCAGCTCATTTAAAGGAATACAGGAAATATAATCAATCATACAGATGAAAGGTAGAAGTAGAACACAAAAGAACAAATGTAATTAACAGAACAAACGGATAAATGAAGACGAACGAGCAACTCTAATTTACCTCTGGACATGAAAGAGAGGTTGACATTTGTCTCCAAGTTGCAGGGGTAAGCTGTGTACAATACATACCATTTCCTTGGAGTATTTCCTTCGTTTGCATATGCTTTGACATGCTTGACGTGGCTAAACTTGTCCCATTCAAGGCCAGATTGCCCCCCGGCAATGGAAGCGAGCAACGCTACGCTGCAGTATAGCACCAAATGCCTTGGGTTTATACTTTCCATGTATTCTGGGAGTGTCTCCATGTCATTATCATTGAGTATGAGACTCTGTAGTGCAGCAACACCCTCCAACACCTTCAACCTTGGGCAGTTGGTGATGGTAAGCTTCTGCAGTCTGGGGAGATTTGTGATCCTCTCTAGATCAAGGAGTTCGAACACTTCCAACTCTACCAGGGAAGCAAAATTCTCTACACATATGAGACCCTGAACATATTTAATGGCTAGTTCATTCAAAGACCTTGCCTGGGAGGCGAGGCCAGGAGGGAGACGTCTCAATTTGCAGAGCTTTAGAATCATCTTATGCAAGACTGGAAAAGCTTGCACTTGCTCCTCCCACTCCCACTCCTCCCACTCCAACATTTCCAACATAATCATCTGGCGTAATCTTGGGAAAGCAGCCACTGCCTGGGAAGAATGATGACTCTGTGGATGGTAGGAGTCCAGGAATTCAGGTCCAACATGCTTGATGGCTGGAGCACGGTTAATCTGAATGAGCTCCAGATAGGGGAGCTGACATAAGCCGTTAGGAAGTTGTGTGCAACAAGCCAGGTCTTCAGCCATCAGAATCCTCAAGTTCTTGAGAGGCACAGCTGATGATGACATCATCCACCGTGGGAGCTGTCGGCCAAAATACCCCTTGATGCTAAGATTATCCAATCTTTGCGGAGGGCAGAGCTCATCAAACACCTGCTCGATTCGTTGTTTCTCTTCTTCGGAGATGATATTTTTCTCTTCAATCAACCCATTATCCCCCAATCTACTACCGCAGGTTAATTCTAGGGCATAAAGATGCACCTTGTCACCAAGCTTTGCCTTTGCTGTAGACGAGGGTGCAGTTACATTCTCTAATCTCTCTAGTCCAAGTTCACTGAGCTGAGAAAGAGGGCCCAACTCTTCCAAACTGCACCAATCACCATCCTCCAGGGCTGGAAATCCACGTACTATCCTCAAATTTGTAAGAACACGGAACCCCCTAGGTATGCCATGTATACTTGTTTTATTGAAGTTAAGATACCTTAACTGCCTTAACTTTACAATGCTATCAGGAAGGTTCACAAACTGTTGGCTTCCACTGAGGCTAATGTACTGCAAGAATTTCATCTTTCCAATGTTATCTGGTAGCGAAGATATGTCACAGTTCTGTAAGGACAAGTACCTCAGGTGCTTGAATTCATGCAAAGATTCAGCCAATGCCACAACACCAACAGAATCTGTATCTAGAGTTCTTAAACATGAAAAATGGACCAATGAATCTCCAGGTTTCATATTTATATGGCCAACTGATATTAGTGTTCTCAATGTCGTTTGTGCTTGTAAAGAACTCCAGTCTAACCCATTTGACTCTGATGAGCTGCTTTCCAGGGATAACCGAAGAAACTTCTGTGTATTAAGTTTACTAACTATATTAGTTTCTCCACTGTGAGCTGCTAGTGCCTCATCTCTAGCCACAAAGTGCCCAAATGAGCGAACAACATCATGCATGTTGCAAACACATTGATCAACATATCCTATATCTGGCTCTATAAGGTTCCTAACTATCAGCTCCTTATAGTACTTGGTTCCTAATTCTTCTAAATCTTCTGAGTCTCCGTGAATAAATCCTTCACTAATCCACATGCCAATGATGCTGCTTCTATAAAACGTTCTAGTTTTAGGTAGAAGCGAGTAGTACAGAAAGCATTGTTTGATGCAAGAAGGCAAATCTTCATAGCTCAACCGTACTACATGATTTAGCTCTTTGGACATTTCGGACACTGACCATATAGAATCATTCAGAATAATCTCCCAGTCACAGCGTTTTCTGTCTCTCTGGCACAAGATTCCTCCCATTACTTTGATAGCAAGGGGCAAACCATCACATTTTGCTACAATTTGCAACCCAATATCCTTGAGCATATCAATTTCACGTCCATCTGCCTCAGTTGAGACTATCTGCAAGAGGATTATTTCAATAGATTTCGTAAGGAACGATCCTCCTTTTAAAATGTGGTTTGTGAGCGTATAGTGTCAATTCAACATTAGTTAATAATAAGCCCGTGAAAAAATATAATTGAAGAGGGACTAATAATGTAATACCTTAACTAAAATGTGAAGTGGATGAATTGGTAATCAGGGACGTTGTTGTCTAATGAGAATATGAGATACTACAATGAGTGAGATGCTAAGTATATTGCTTTAACGCTTAGTTTAGTCTATCATTGATCTAGTGCCAAACATTACAAGCTTAATTGTGCAGATAGATACTACAACATATATCAGTGCTGCAAACAGAGTCAGCAGTAGTTTTCTTTTATGTTTGAATTATCCTCTATATATGCATATTATAACCTGTACTTCCAAGCAGAAGATGTTTATAGTATAAATAGGAATCCAAATTCTCGAGCACAGGAATTTGAACTGATGTTTAGGGATTGTACTTACATTCTCCCTAACAAGTTAGTTAGGCTGATTTCTAGATGGAAAATCTTTCATCTTTTTTTTTCAATTTATTTGAAATTTACAACCTCTTTAGAACAAATTTGGAAGCTCTTTTCACTCTAATAAACATAATCCATCATTTTGGCCATCTCAGTTTCAGTTAATATGTAATATCCATTTTTTTTTAAGCTTTAAGTGGCAGGTGTTCTGCCTATTCAATTAAGAGGAGAAGAAATCCGGTTACAAGCCAGTGAGAACCTGGCTGGGGCACTGAAGAAAGAGTACATAAATTTAAAAACACTGACAAGAGAACTAAAGAGACTACTCGCAACTAGTAGGCTGCACGCCCGGCTCTGTCTAATATGTAATATTCGAAAGGATAAGATTTTGGGGGCTGTATCCGGTATCTATCCTGCGAGGGGATTTTTCTATATGTAAACAGTTTCCGGTTGAACCGGATACCAGTTTTCCAGTATGACATGATCCGGTATCTGTTAGAGTTGGTCTAATGCGGTATTTTTTGTTCTCACATTCAGCCACATTCCTGGTGGATCTAATGGTATTGGTTTGGTGTTAAATATGTCGATGTTTTCTATAATTTGGTTAAAATTTACAAAGTTTGATTTAGGAAAAAATTAATATGCAGTTTTTCCACATGGAGGGAGTAAGAAAGAAGAAATCACTATATTAAATCTAGCACTGAAAACAGTATATAAATTAATATATGAGCACGTCGACCCAATGCCTAGGTTTAAAACATTGTACCCATGTGTGGTGTCAAGTGTGTCCACATGTTCTACAGTTCAATCTTGTAGTATAAAAAATGAATAAAAGACTGCAAATTTCTTATTTCAAGTACTGAAAAAGCAGGGATTTACCAGCTATTAAAGATGCATGGAGTTAAGGTATGTACCTGTTTCTTGAGCAATGACCAGGCATCCTCCTCTTCTAATTTATTGACGTGGTGGTAGGGAGTCACAGCTTTCGTCCCTCGGGCAACTCTTTCATCTCTAGTAGTGATGAGGACTCGGCTACCTCGAGCCACCACATTAGCCAAGGGTGTTTCAAGCACATCACCCCATGCCTTTTGGCTCCATACATCATCTAGAACCAGCAATAGCTTCTTCCCCTTCAAGGCATTAGTAAGGATTGGGTGAAGCACAGCCAGCACCGTTCCACCACCATGTTCTCCTCCGACAAGGGTGATGATTGTCTTGATCAGCTCAACCTTGTCAAAATTCTTGCTGATGCTCAACCATACCGTCTTGTCGAACTCAGCATTCAGGGTTTCATCATTGAAGACCTTCTGCGCAAGAGTGGTTTTACCGATCCCACCGACACCAACAATGGCAACAACCATGATGTTGGGGTTGCCCTCTTTTTCACTCAGCATGATCTCAACGACTCTTCTTGTATCTTCTTTAATCTTCTCTCCGACTACGCCCAACCGGTCGAATACCCCTGATGTCTCGCTTCTTGGATTGTCAGAACGACAGGCATCCACCCTAGTGCTACGGTCCTCATATGAACAAAGATTGATGAAGCTGAAAGTAGCGCTTCGCTCCTTGATGGTGTCAAGCCTCTTGTTGAGCGCCCTGATGCGGGTGCCGATGTCATGGGCATGGGCGGGATTCCGCATGAAGAAGAGCAAGGGGTTGAAGCGCCCCAAGTCGAGAGTAGACGGACCACATTCCATGGCCTTGAGCTGGCACAGGTCGAGGATGTCGGCAGCTTCGTACATGGCACGCTTGAGCTGTCCCACCCACTCTTGCACGCTCTTGTCTGTGATGTTTCTTCTATCAGCGTCGGCAAGGAAGTTCTTCAGGTCCCTAAGCTTGATGTCCATCGTGTCGATCTCGTCTTCGACTCCAAGCAGCATGTGCACCTCCTCGTTCACCATCTCTGTTAGCATATTTTGCACATAGGATGCAAAAGCATCCAGGACCATCGCCATTTTTGCTGCGGACTTCTGTAACAAAGATAAACGGACATATCACACCCACCACCCCTTGCAGCTAATTAAAGATAACCATAAAAAAGGAAACGAAAAGGGCAGCACTGGAATGGTAACATGATTACACGAGGAACAAAATAGCAAGTCTAAGCCATCCAGATCGATAGAAGCAAGCAAAGCTAGCTAAAACAGAGGGATCCAAAATTACCTTCAAGATGGGTGGATGATGGGTCCTGCTCTGGAGCAACTTGTACTGCTAAAGGGCAAACAAGTACAGGGCCCTGTACATCTATAAGCCAAAGGGATATAAGTTCTGGAACTCTATCATGTTACTCAATTAATCCTACCACATGCTATATGTTAGGTAGTCTTGCTTAGTCTCTATAACTACTAACTCGTACATCGTGAACTGATCCATCCACGTGCTGTTTCCACAGATGACGCTAGATCTAATCTAAACTGCTTAATAGTGTCAGAACTGCCAGAAAGTCAGATGTGCTCGTGAATCGTGATATGGCGTGCATGTGACCGACAACGGAAGATGAGCTGAACTAGCTTTAATTAAGTACATATCGTCAGGGCATAAACCATGCAGGTGTGAAATAGTCAATCAGATTGATCTTTTAGATGGTCAATGGAACAACTGGTGCCACCTCTGCAGAGACGATTATCTAATACCCTGACATAGGGATGCTGATTGCTGAAGCATTCACCAGAAAAATTGTAAGTGGAGTTCATTACTACTCTTAGCTGCACCTAACTAGGTATTCTCTTCAGCACGAACTCCAGTGAAGCATAGACTTGTATATCTGTTTTTTACCCCCATCAGTAACCAAAAGGTTCATTGTTTAAAGCAACTTTTAAAAAATCAAAATATAAGAGTTATTGACAGCTACAAAGTTTGGTTACATACATATATCTGAAGTTCTTTTTTGTGTAATCCCCTCATGCTCCAATATTTTTCCAGGGTTTTTGTAAGTAAAATATTTATGTGTAACCAGCCCTTTTATGAATAAAATATTCTTTCTTCTACTTCGTATTCTATCCAAGTAACATTGCAACCAAAAGTTTAGACCTGGACAGTGAGACCTAACAAAGATTCTAAAACAGTAAGACTGCAATGAAAACTTGACAAATAATTCATAAAAATGTAGAAGCTGCATTAAGAATATTGCAGTAAAATTACTGTTGTTCAGTATGTACCTACAGAAACAATTCATGAAGTGTATTTTGACTGAACAATGTGTCCAAATATACGAATTACTTTTCGTAAGAACCAAGATAGGAGTATCTCATAATAAAATGACAGCTTCCTTAGACAAAACAACGAATCCATGACATGGAAAGTTCCAGGAACCAAACAACGATAACTTACTGAGGAACAGAGCAGAAGTTGCATTATGTGCCTCCATGTCGGAAGAAAACAGAAGAAAACTTGGACCATTGTTCGAGAGTATCACCATACGTCCACGATTGAGTAGTGGATATACAGTAAAACTGAGACTACCTTTCACCATTGAAGTGAAACATCAAAGGATAAAAGAGGAATTTCTAAAAGGGGTAGAAGTAGTGAATCAGTTTACCTGCTAATTTGTGGGGGGCGATTTTGGTTGCCAAAGAGTCCGAGAGGAAGCAGATCGATTATGTAGGGCAGTAATGAGGAGGCGGCGGGGCGTCGGGGAGGTGCTGGCCCGCGGCGGTGGCGACGGCCGCAAGGGGACGGATGAATGCCCACCGCCTCTTCAATGTCCGCCTCCTCCTTGCCCACGATGAAGGAGGTCCCGGAGATTCTTGAGCACATCGAGCCGGACAAGGGAGGCGAGAGGAGCGCGCCGTGCTTGCCACCGGCAGCAACGACGGCGCCGCCATTCGAGGTCGAGGCTATCGGCGGCAGCCACGCCACTGAGGCGCAGAGGCGGGGTGGTTCCCGAGCGGCCGTCGGAGCTCACGATGATGTCATTCTTCTAGACATGGCCTAATTAAAAATTGGCAAGCTGATTTTTGAAGTGTAGGAAAGAGATTCAGAGATATCTTATAAAATTGTACTCCGTCCATCCATAAAAAAAGTCTCAACTTTATCTAGATTTATATGTATTTATATACTAAAACATGTTTAAATATATCTGAATTTAAACAAGCAAGTTGTATGGAATTTATTCCATTCGGTGCATAAAGCAAAGCAAAGCTACTATTGCATTTGTATTCTACCTGAAGTAGTAATACAAATACTGCACTGAAGTTGTTGTATCGAATATAAGTATAAGCCCCGCAGGGCTTATACTTATATTTTACCTCACTCTGGATTGTACTCCAGATAAAGGAGTACAAATCCTTTAAGGAAGTGTATGTCTTTACTTTACTAAAGACATGCATTACTAGTGTCATGTCCCTAGGCTTGTGACATGGGATGTCATAAGGCAAGGACAGGTTCCTCTAATGAAATAGTTTCTATTTCGATTGTGGAACCCATTGCAATGGTATCTATCGTAGGCCTCAGCGACCTGCTAAGCCGGGATTTCATTAGTCAGAAAAATTTAAACAAAACTAAGACATCATTTTATGAACGGAGGAAGTACAACCATCTAAAAATACATAAGTTAGTTATATTCCGGAAACACTTAGCTATATGTGTGAAGGTTCGCACCGCACAGGTGACGTAAGTGTAACACATCTCCTGCTTCCTCGACGGCGGCTAAACTGGAGCTTCTGTAGCCACGGCCAACGACAGAGACGGTAAAGGCGAGCCCAAAAATTAACTTGGTGAGGTCGGAGAAGATGGATGGGGTTAGAGGGATGGCTAGGTGGCGGCAGACCAGCGAAGGAGGAGATTGCGGTAGGGCGGGACAGCGAGACATCGCAGCAACGACACACGGTCGCAAACGGGGCGAACGACGGTTCAACCGGCGGTGGCGGCTGCGCTGGTGGGTAGTCTTCCTCTCCGACGAGCTTTGCAGGGTGGCTGCTGCTAAGGATGCGAAGGAATCGCTCATTGTATTCGCAAATTCTAGTTTTCAACCGGTCTGATTCTATCACGCATACGAGTGCTAATTTGGTTCCGAGGGATATAGTCCCATGAAGGGGTATTCCATTTGCATAGGGGCCTCATGGTCCCATCCATTCTTTCGTTGGTATATGAACATGGCCTAATTAAAAAAATTGATAGGTGGGCTAATTAAATTGGCAAGCTGATTTTTGTAAAATGTAGGAAAAAGTTCCAAGGATATCTTGTACAATTGTATAAGCATCTAGAAATACATAAGTTAGTTATATTCTGGAAGCATACTTAGTTTTGTGTGCAAAGGATCGCACGGCACACAGGTGACTTAACACGTCTCCTGGTTCCTCGACGACGGCTGAGCCGGAGCTGCCGTGGCCATGGCCCAGCGACGGAGACGGTAGAGGCGAGCCCAAAACTTAACTTAGTGGGGTGTAGAGCTATGGGCATCAGAGAAGAGGGGTGGGGTTAGAGGGATGGCCAGGTGACGGCGGACCACGAAGGAGCAGGAGCTCGGGACAGGGTGAGACAACGAGACGTCGTGGCAGCACGCGGTCCCGAACGGGGTGAACGATGGTTCGGCCGGCGGTGGATGCGGCGGTGGGTAGTCTTCTTCCCTGACGAGCTTTCCTAGGTAGCTACTACGAAGGAATCACTCGTTATATTCGCAAATTCTAGTTTCAACTGGCCCGATTCTATCGTGCCTACGAGTGCTAATTCGGTATTCTATTTGCATAGGGGCCTCATGGTCCCATAGATTCTTTCGTTGGTGTGTGAAATGTGGACCTTTGGCTTAATTAGCTAAAGTCTTTGTGTTAGATTTTGTATTTCTTTTGATTCAGTAGATTAATTTCAATGATTTGTATTGACAAGACTATGCAACGTCTGATTTTCTAAAGATTGCTCCTTCAACATGACTAAGACTGGTTACAGTGAGGAGTAATTTTAACTAGTAACATACATGTTATTAGTCTGTGTTACTATCCTTATAATGCAAAGTAATATAAAGGTGGTGTCATATATAGTCTTATTTATTAGTCTATATGCATTCATTTTAAGAAAAGTGTGATACGAAGGTAACTAACTAAGTTACTCTATTTGTCTCTCTCATTAATTACATGCCACACCATCTTTTTTACCTAGGTGGCATCTATGTTATCATCTTAGTTTTTTTTGCGAATATACCACCTTAGTTACTCACATTATGAGTAATCTAATATTTCTAGCATTTTGGTAGTGGAATAATGCTTCCGATTGACACTTGTGTTCACTTTATTAACTAAAATATGTATTGAAACATATTTTCAAGTGAAGCACTTAAAACTGACTAATTGACACTTGAGTTCGCTTCATCATAGAACTATATTGAAAAAAATTAGTTGGTATATTTATTGCATTCTTACTAAAACCACGACTTTATATTTTTTGCACTTCAATCAACAAAAATAGACGTTCTTGAAATTTAGATGGTACTACCGCCAGCCAACCAAGTACCTAAATGTCGTGGTGGTATCACGGCAGTTGCCATAGGATGGCTAATTGTGTGGGGCCGATGGACGCTGGTGGATCCGGGGAGGGCTAGCGAGCTAAGGAGCTCACACAAAAGATGGCCCGGAATAAACCAAAACCGACCTTGGCAGGGAAGAAACCGCAAGAACACACGAAGAACACAATCCAAACCACAAGCAACCACAAACACGCACGATGTACCCAGGTTCGGGGCCCTCGTGAGGAGGTAACACCCCTACTCCTGCCTTGCCTCTCTCTATATGTGTCTCCCAAGATCTACAAAGGTGCTCCTTGAGCTGTTTTACCTCTCTCTAGGATGAACTCAAGAACAAGGATGAATTACAAGTAGACGAGGAGTAAATGCGCCTATAGTTTTGGCCCTCTGGTTTTTGTCCCTTCCTCACAGGAGGAGTTATGGCGCTATTTATAGAGGTCCAGCCGAGTTGCCCGGGAACCCTAATTCCTCCGGGCCCCCCGGACAACAGCCCCCGTCCAACGGTAATGTCGACACCTCTACCACGACCTAGCCGCCGGGCTATCCGACATAGGTCGAGGTAGGCCATGATGCCTCTTGCCGTAGCCGCCGCCGGCCTAGGTGATGATGCTTCCCCTGTCAGAGACAGGACGTGCCTTCTCCATGCCTTGTCTCCTGTCAGTCAGTCGCCAGTACAGTGGTATAGTCACGTCGCCCTTGTCTTGTGCCATTTGTCCCGCACCCGTGTCAGACGGGAGGTGACCTTACTTCCGTGTCAGACGGGACAGTGTCCTTGCCATGTACCTGCCCTTGACTTCCTGCCCGACATAGGATATGTCGGACGCTTCCTCCCATCCCGGCACAAGTATACCGGGCTTCTCTCCGTGTGCCGGCAAGGCTATGCCGGGCCTGGACCTCCGACATACCTCACCCGGCCTAAATAGGTATGTCGGATTCTCTTTCCTGCACATCACATACAAATAAACAACTCGAACATGGCGATGTCGGTTAGAATAAGCTCGCTACTCCTCGCCTTTACCCTACCCGGGGGTAGCCCCCCGACACTAGTCCCCGAAGCTGGTGTAGTCCTGCAGCCTCGGATGAAGGGCTGCATCAGATTTAACCCAATAATTGCCTCGAACCAATAGCAGACATAAGTATGCTGGGTGACTCCATTGCTCCGACTTGCTCAAGTCGATCCTTTTTAAGGCCCTCCGACACCACCATGTCGGGCTGATAAGAAAACTCCGACATGCCTATCCCGACATACGGTAAAATCATACGACATGGCCATCTTGGTTTGACACTGAGCTCTCAGCCATCCTTGGTTCTTGTTCCGGTTCCTCCGACCTCAACAAATCTTTTCGCAGATCTCCTCCCGAGACGTGTCATATACTTGCTGCACCATCCCGAGAAACTCGCCACGCGGCCTGACGAACCGTCACAAACACGCCGCACGGGCCCCACCAGCTGTCATATCCCGCAGACACTCGAGTAGTTTGACCCCGAGGCGCCTCCTCGATTTCCGGGCTAGCAACCGCATCCGATCCGCAGCCGACGGTTCCCATACTGTGGCCCGCTGTGCGGCCGATCGTGCGGCCATAACCGCTCCACCTCCGTGAACCGCCGCATACACGATCCCACTACCCGCTCAAAACCAACGGGCGGGAAAAAACGGGCAACCGCCTCGCCACCTTCCCTCTTAAATAGCCTCGCGCACGATTCCCTCGCCCCTTCGCCTCCATACTTCCCATCTTCTTCCTCCTTCACTCTCCTCCGCCGCCGCTGCGCCCGAACGCCCGCGGCCGCACACCGACGACCTCGCCGCCGTTCAGAAGACGCAGCCCGGAGCCGACGTCGTCACCGTTCCTCCAGCGCGAATCGCGATCTCCGGTGAGTTTCTTTCCCTCCCCGCACCCGATTAGATCCCCTAGGACCTCGCCGGCGTGCTCGTGTCCGAGGCTTTTCCTCCGCCCCTGCCTCTACTCCGGCCACCGTCTGCGCCCTACGTGCCTCCACCGGAGGGGAGCGAATGGTCCCCGCGCCTTCCAGTCTTGCTACTGCTCCCTAGATCTTCCTTGTTCAACTTAGCAATATTTAGGCGCCATACTCACGGTTCTTCTCCCTTAGCTCATAGAAAGGTTTTCCTTTATTTCCATTATCCAGATCTCCTGTGTGCCTTGTAACCGACACAATTCTGTTTTCTCCCCGGCATTCGACGACTGCTATCCGACTTACTCTACACCTCGGTCTATAACTCGGCATCTGTTTTGCAGATAAGCCGACATGTCTTCGAGCCATTCCTCCGAGCAACCCGACACATCCGCGGAAGGAATCCGAGGAGGCTGGGAAGGCTCCGACGTAGTGCAAGACGACCTCGATTGGCTACGTCGCACGCGCCGCGTCCCGGCACCAATCATCTGCCGACTTCCTGGCGACGAAGTTGAGCCCGCGCCCCAGGAAGGAGAACGGGTGGTGTTTGTCGCGCACTTCGAGCGCGGCTTCGCCCTTCCGACAAGCAGGTTCTTCCGAGCCTTCCTCGACAAGTTCGAGCTACAGCCGCATCATTTGCCGGCAAACTCCATCACGGTCCTCTCGGCATTCGTCGCCTTCTCCGAGGGGTACCTCGGCCTGTGGCCTCTGGTCAGCCTCTGGGCGAAGTATTTCGTGCTTCGGAAGCAAAGCATTCCGAACAAGGGCGTGAAGGACAAGGAGATGACGGCGTGCGGGGCCGCCACCATTGCAGCCCGGAAGCTCTCCGACTTCCCCAAGGTCACCGGGCTGGAGTCCTGCCGTAAGTGGCAGTGCAGCTTCTTCTACGTGAAGAATCCGGACTCCGCTGACAACGCCAAGGGGTATGACTTCCTCAACCTCCCAGAGTTCCGACTCGACCCGCCCTATTCCCAGGCGAACTAGGGCTGGGATCCGTCGGGCAGCGACGCAGAGACCCAGGCCATCCACAACCACCTGCTCTCCATCAAGGACGATCTGACGGCGGATGACCTCCTGAGGACCTTTGTCGCCCGCCGGATAAGCCCCCTGCAGAACCGGGTGCACAAGATCTGCCATATGAGTGGGCCCCAAGACCCAACTCGGATCAGCTCGTTTGAGCTGGACAAGCCGGCGGTGCGCAGACGTGTCCGAGCCATCGCCCAAACCTCCATGGGAGACGACTGGGAATGGGGACTTGAACCCCACAGTCGCGCCAATCCTCCGCCCAAGGTAAGCTCTAGTTCTTCCTCTCCGACCTCACCATGCAACCGACACAGCAGCTATATTACATTCTTGCCTTTCTTGTTTCCTTAGTCAATTCCCGCTACCTTCCTTTTGCAGAGGTTTGACCGTCAAGCCCGGGAGGACAAGAGGTGGGCCAATGGTGGTTGGCGGGCAGACACCGCCGTGCCGGCAACTCCGCTCACCGAGGACCCGGATGACGAGGACCACTTGTCGATCCCGGTCTCCCGCACCTCCGGCCCGGGTAAGCCTCGAACTCGGTCTTGTCCCCAAGACGAATCTGACGACGACGATAGTGTGATGCTAGAGATCACACATGCCACTCCCTTGGCCTGTGCTGACCCTCTGCCTCCCACACCAGTCGCGCCGACCACCCAAACAGCTACGCGCAAGCGCTTGGGAGCCGGCACCTCTGCCGCGGACAACCCGGGGGCCAAGAAGGCCAAAATCACCAAGAAACCTTCCCGCAAGAAGATCACGACCGCTGCCGGGTAAGCATCTTTCCTCTCGTTTTTCGACCTCTTTGCCTCATCCACTCTAACCTTTACTTCACGCGCAGAGCCCCGCTCGAGCTCGACCAGAATGACTCGGCGACCCCGACAAACGCCGGAGTCGGCAGTCCACCCCGGGCGACACCCGCGGAAGCCGACATAGCCATGTCCGGCGCCTCTCCGCCGACACTTAAGACCGCAGCGGAAGGGAGCCGAGCGAGCCCGGACCGAGATGTCAGGTCTGGCGGCAACCAATCGCGTCCCGTCGCTGCACAAACCGAGACCGCGGCGGTGCCGGACGCACCCCCGCAGCAACCAACGCCGCCGGAACCACCATCTTCCGCTGTAAGCAAGCAGCCATCTGCACAACAACAGTGCCGGGCACCAACTAAGGCCGCCAAGAAGAAAACTGCCCCGACCCCGGATCAGTTGGCGGCCAAGAAAGGTCAGCTTCCTCCGGGTAAACTCAAAGTGGTGCACCCTCCTCGCACTGCCGTTAAGACGGCGGCCCTACGCATGCTGGAGGCCACCGTCGACCGAGTTGCCACCGCTGCCGACTTGGAGAGTTCAGGTTTCCTCATGCCCAGTGCTGACTCTTCAGGTTCGATGGAGCAGTACAACACGGATTGGAATGCCGCCGACATCAACGAGGCTACCTCTTCCGACCCGAGTATTGACCATCCGGCTGGGCCCGGGAGAGTTGCTCAGTCTCTGCACGCACTTCAATCTGCGGTCCTTCAACTGACAACCGCTGCAGAGGTAAGCTCTTCCAACATCCACTATCTCTAGTCCCCGAGGTTCTGGTCGAATGGTTAAGACTTGACCGAGTTAAGACCATTCGGCGAGAAACTTCAACAACCACTTCTCATCCAGTCCCCGAGATTCCTGCCGAGTAACGATACTTGCCCAAGTAAAGGTTACCCGGCTGGCCTCTTCAACAACCTGCACTAACACTTCGCTTTCTATCCCAGTCATGTAGCAAGGAGCGCACCCGGGTTTTCCAGAGGCTGCTGGTCGAGCACGGGTCCCTCCGAAGGCGGTTCAAAGAGCTTCAGGCTGCACACCAGGGCCATGGTACACTCCCTTGTCTCCGACATATCCTTCCCTTCTCTAGGTTCTCTTCACCATTATAACCGACCTGTTGCTTTTTCAGCCGACACAGCCGCCCGAGTTGCCGCCGAGCACAAGCTCGAGTTGGAGAAGGAGCAGGCCAACTCAACTCGGCTCCAACAAGAACTGGAGAAGGCCAAGACGGAGAAGGCCGAGTTGGAGAAGACCCTGGCGGATGCCGTGCGGATTCAGGGTGAAGTGCTCGAGCAAACTGAGCCTCGCGCCACCTTGGCCGAGAAAAAACTCAACACCCTCAAGTCCCAGTGCGACATCTGGCTGGCCGAACTGAAGAAGATCAACGACCAGATGGATAGTGAGTTTCTCCAAACTTTATCCCTTCTTGCTTGACTTTCTTGCCGATATACACCCTATATCGGCCCGCCTTCTGACTTATCAACAGCTTTCTTCTCCTCAGAGCACTTCTCCCACACGCACACCGTTGCGGTGAAGGCCATCAATCGGGCGCGTGCGAAGAGGGCTGAAGTCGGCCCCATCTCTGGTGAGTGGGACGTGGAGGACCACCTCGTAGCACTCAACGCGCGCTTCGCGCCGCTCAAGAGTATCGGGATGGAGCTCCTTGATGCCGGCGTTCACGTCTATCGGAAGCTCTGGCCCGGCGCCACGCCTCCGGACAATGTGTCCGACTTGGCCCAGGAGTTGATGAAGACGGAGCGTCGCCTCCGGGAATGGAGATCCTCCGCAGCCCGTGCCGGCGCGGACCAAACCCTCTCCTTCATACTATCCTGGTATGAAGGGATCGATCTTCAGAAGGTGCGGGCGCAGCGTGAGAACTCAGCGTGGACAACCGATCCCGACAAGATCCAGCTCCGACAAGACGCTGCGCACTACTTTGCCAGCTACTCACAGCCCCACCAATATGTCGAGGGCGAGGTCTACTCAGACGACGAAGACTATGCCGACGACGATGAGGACGAGGAGGAAGACGCCGAAGAAGAAAACCAAGGCAGCCTCACCGGCAAAGCCCAGCCATCCGGGAAAGCTTCCACCTCTGGGACTGCGGACTTAGCCAGCGAGGACGCCGCCGCCGACATTACCAAGTCGGCCTCGACCGACCAGCCGAAAACCGCCGCTGAGGTCACCGTCGAGCTGGGAGCTGCCGACACCACCGAGTCCATCGCTGCTACCGAAATTCCTGCTGCCAAGCCTCCTGTGTAAAACCTTAGAGAACAATTCTATCAAATCCCCGGAATGCCGGGTTCATATGTAATATATACAAGTTTAAGTAGGATACTCTGTTATCTGGCTTATTGAATTAAACGAGCATCTAGCCATGTCGGATCACTTTACACCGAGTCCCCGAGTTTACTTTCTCGTTTACTATACTTGGTGATTTTTGCTCTTGTCTACCATACAGGCGTTCGACAGTCGAGTCACAAAATCACGACTATAGCATACGATACTAGAAAATGCCCGGATTTAGGTTCAAAGGTATCCGACATAACGGAAGAAAAAACTGAAATACAGGATTAGTACACAACACGTGCCGAATTGCTTTTACACCGAGTTCCCGAGTTCGTTTTCGTGTTTGCCACCTTCCACTATCTTTGCTCTTGACTACCACTTTGGGCATCCGTCAGTCGAGTCACAAGATCATTTCACATAGCATACATTACTTGGCTTTGAAACAAGGTTGAAAATTTATTCGGCACGCGGATAACAGGTTCGAAATAAACAAGGCAGTCCCCGAGTTTCACCTCGAGACGCCAGCATGCAGGTAACGAAGGAATAACCGAAATACAGACATAGATAAAGATCTGGCAGTCCCCGAGTTTACCCCGGAGTGCCGACATGCAAAAGTCATAAAAAAAAGGAATCATTATGCGTACAAGGCAGTCCCCGAGATTCACTCTGGGATGCCGACATTTCATTCAGAAAGGGACCGAGATACATAAACTGTGCCCTTTACGCAAAAAAGGGACGAAGTAGAGCTACATTCCATGGTCGCTTGGTCTCTTCGCCTGCTCTATTCATTACACCTTTTCTAGCTTCCTGTGCATCTACAAGATAATATGAGTCGTTGTGCAGGGCTTTGCTCACCACAAAAGGTCCTTCCCACGGAGGGGATAACTTGTGCATGCCGGCAGTTCGCTGTATCAGCCTCAGTACCAAATCTCCCTCTCTGAACACCCGGGGGTGCACCTTCCGGCTATGATAGCGTCGGAGGTTCTGCTGGTATATTGCTGACCGAGATAGGGCCAACTCTCTTGCTTCTTCCAGCAAGTCGACATCATTCTCTCGGGCTTCTCTTGCCTCGGTTTCTGTAAACATCGCCACCCTGGGCGAGTCATACTGTATGTCGGTTGGCAACACTGCCTCAGCACCATACACCATAAAGAATGGTGTGTACCCGGTGGATCTGTTGGGTGTGGTCCGGAGACCCCACAGCACCGCCGGTACTTCCTCTATCCAGCATCCCGGAGTCCGCAGGAGTGGTTCTATCAACCGGGCCTTTATGCCGGCCAGCACCAATGCGTTGGCTCTCTCAACTTGTCCGTTTGCCTCCGGGTGAGCCACCGAGGCCACATCTAGCCGGATTCTCTTCTCCGCACAGAACCGAGCAAACTCCCCTACTGCGAAGTTGGTGCCATTGTCCGTGATAATGCTGTGCGGGTAACCATATCTCAGTATGATATCCTTCATAAATGAGACGGTTGCAGCTCCATCACACTTCCGAATCGGCTTCACCTCGATCCATTTGGTGAACTTGTCCACCATGACTAGTATGTGAGTCATGTTACCTCGCGCCGGCTTGAACGGACCCACCATATCCAAGCACCATACCGCAAACGGCCATGTGATGGGGATAGTTTTGAGTGCTGCCGCCGGCATGTGTACTCTGTGTGCAAACCTCTGGCAACCTCCACACTTCCGGACAATATCCTCTGCCTGCTGCAGAGCCGAAGGCCAATAGAACCCGTGCCGGAAGACCTTTGCCACCAGTGCCCTT
The DNA here is from genome assembly GCA_026929855.1 of Poa annua. Taxonomy (NCBI): domain Eukaryota; kingdom Viridiplantae; phylum Streptophyta; class Magnoliopsida; order Poales; family Poaceae; genus Poa; species Poa annua. The sequence goes on from CM049436.1 coordinate 3,916,811, forward strand.
GAGGAGGCATGATGACCGCATTCACCTTGATGTATTTCGAGCAGCATCTCCTGCCCTTCCTCCGGGTCAACGCAACGCTGCAGCACCTCAGTGACACTTCTCTTATAGAGCTCTTGATTGATCACCGTGTAAGCCTTGGCCCTTCTTACCACTTGCCGAGCTTTCACTTCATTCTCCGGCAGGGTCCCATACACAACATAAGCCATGATGGGCTGCGCCCACTCCGGTACCGGCCTCACAGGGAAGATTGGGGCATCTATTTCCATAGGCTCGGCTGACATCACCTCTGCCGACATACCCTGTACAGTCCCCGGGTTTAGCCAAATGCTCCCGACATCAACCTCCATGGGCACGACTTCTGCCTCTGAGCTCTTCGGGATAAATATGGACTCCGACTCGGGTGATGGCTTGATTGACGGCTTCTTTAAGTGTTCCAAAGCTATGCCGGGTGGGATCGCGTCCCGTGATGACCCCAGCTTGGACAATACATCCGCAGCCTCATTCTCTCCCCGGGGTATGTGCTTGAACTCGCATCCTTCAAAAAATCCGGAAATTTTCTGTACATGGAAGCGGTATGACGCCATGTTGGCATCCAACGCGTCCCAATTTCCCGACACCTGCTGCACCACCAAATCCGAGTCACCATAACATTCTACCCGCCGGATGCCGATTTCCTTAGCGACATTGAGGCCATGCACGAGTGCCTCATACTCAGCCACATTGTTGGATGCCGAGAAATGAATCTGGAGCACATATTTCAGTACATCTTGCTTCGGAGAAGTGAGGACCACTCCGGCACCCAACCCGATTTTTGCCTTGGACCCATCAAAGTGCATCTTCCAAAAATTGAAGTCGAGCGGGGGAGGCTCATATTGCATCTCGGCCCAGTCCACCAAGAAGTCCTGCAGCGCCTGCGACTTAATGGCGTCCCTCCTTTCGTAAGTCGGGGCGTACGGAGACAACTGGATGGCCCATTTGGCAACTCGGCCGCTGGCATCTTTGCACCCTATAATCTCAGACAAGGGAGCCTCGCTCACCACTGTAACCGGATGCTCTTGAAAGTAGTGTTTCAACTTGGTGACCGCCAGGTATACACCGTAGGCCATCTTCTGGTAGTGCGGGTAATTCTGCTTGGAGAGGGAGAGCACCTCACTCAGGTAATATACGGGCCTCTGCACCACCCTCTTACCCTCTTCTCTTTCCACCACCATCACCACGCTTACAACCCGGTTGGTAGCCGCGATATAGAGCAACATCGGCTCCTTGGGTAAGGGAGATGCCAACACCGGTGCATTTGAGAGTGTCTTTTTCAGGTCATTAAAAGCTGCATCTGCTTGTGGTGTCCATATAAAGGTTTTACTCTTTTTCATGAGTTGATACAAAGGCAAAGCTTTCTCTCCTAACCGGCTCACAAACCGACTTAGGGATGCCAGGCATCCGGTGAATTTTTGTACATCTTTAAGGCGAGTGGGCAGTTTCATACTTTCGATAGCTCGGATCTTGCCCGGGTTAACCTCGATACCCCGGCTAGACACCAGGAAACCGAGTAACTTTCCGGCCGGTACACCGAAAGTACATTTATCCGGGTTAAGCTTCATTCGAAACTTTCTTAAGTTAACGAATGTTTCCCTCAGATCATCGATCAGAGTGGATTTTTCTTTTGTTTTTATGACTATATCGTCGACATACACCTCCGCATTCCGACCTATTTGCTCATGCAAGCATTTCTGCATGCATCTTTGATAACTGGCACCGGCATTTCTCAACCCGAAGGTCATGACACGATAGCAATAAGCCCCGTACGGGGTGATAAAAGCAGTCTTTAATTGATCAGCCGGGTTCAATGGTATCTGGTGAAAACCAGAATACGCATCTACAAAAGACAAAAGCTCACACCCGGCAGTGGAGTCGATCACTTGATCTATCCGGGGGAGCGGGAAAGGATCTTTCGGGCAGGCCTTGTTGAGGTTGGTGAAGTCGATGCACATGCGCCACACCTTGGCCAGGAGAGGGTCATCCTTTTTCTTCTCTACCCGGACCGGGTTAGACAACCAGTCCGGGTGCAGTACTTCCATCACAAATCCAGCCGCAAGCAATACGGCTAGATGCTCCATGATCGCGGCTCTTCTCTCGTCCGAGAGACGTCTTGTCGGTTGCTTCACCGGCTTTTCATCCGGCCTCGCAAATAACGAGTGCTCAGCCAACTCCCTCGGAACTCCTTGAAGGTCGTCATTCGACCAAGCAAAGACATCCCGATTCTCACGGAGGAAGTCGGTGAGCTCGCCTTCCTATTTGCTGCCCAGGCTGGTGCCGATGATCACCCGGTGCTCTGGGTTAGCCGGGTCCACCACGACCTTCTTGGTCTCCTTTGGTGGCTGGAAGGAAGCATGCTGCTCCGGGTTCGCCATCCCGGGTACACCGAGTTGGGAGGCTTGGGCCAGCGTCACCACTTGCTGGATTCTCTTCTTCTCCTCGGCTATGACCAATGACTCAGCCAAGCAAGAGCCGGCAGTAGCACACTCGATAGAGCGCTTGTAGTCCCCAGCGATAGTGATTATACCGTTCGGACCTGGCATCTTCATTTTCAGATAGCCCACGTGAGTGGATATCATGAACTTGGCCAGAGCAGGTCGACCAATCAGGGCGTGGTATGGGCTCTCTAGGTCCACCACCTCAAACTCGAGACTTTCGGTCCGGCAGTTCTCCCGGGTTCCGAACAGCACATCTACCCAGATCTTGCCCATAGGTGAACACGAAACGCCCGGCACAATGCCGTGGAAGGTTGTGTTGGTCGGCAGCAGCGTGTTCAGGGATACTCCCAACTTAAGCATTGTGTCCTTGTACATGATGTTAATGGCACTGCCATTGTCAACCAGGACTCTGCTGAACCGGACGTTGATACTCGGCCCGATGAATGTCGGGTCCACCACCAAGGCGTATCCCCCCGGTTTAGGCATAACCCGGGGGTGATCCTTCCGACTCCAGCTGATCTCTATCTCGGACCAGTGCATAAACTTGGGTACCGCCGGCATGATGGTGTTTACCTCCAGAGCGCGCTGGCGCTGGCTTTTCTTGTCAGTGGGCTCGGTCACAAAGATCACATAGCTCTGATGAGCTTCCTGATAGTCACCCTGCGGGTAACCGCCCTGGTTGCTAGGACCGGCATTGTTGTTACGCCGGATGTTCACCACATTTACCGGCCTTGCCGGTGGTCGCCTTTGTACTGGTGGGTTTACCCGGACAGCATTGGCCCCACTTACTGGTGCCGGAGGTCTTGGAGCTGCCGGCTTTTCAGGGGCAGTCACTAGAGATCCCCCTGGAGCACCCTCTCGCCGCATGCGCTGGTACCAACTACACTGCCGAGTTGTGTGGTTGGCCGGTCGGTTGGGCTCGAAAGTGTGATAGCAGCAGGGCTTGTCCAGCATGTCCTCATACGTCAAGGGTTTCCTCTGCTCGGCCCAAGTTTTCTTCACCTCTGCCCAACCCTGACCATCCGTCTTCGGCCGCTGATTGCTACCGGTATTGCCTTGTTCCCCGGTTACCGCCGCCACCTGCTGCGAGGCGTAGTAAAAGTCGGGCTCCCTTCTCTTCTGCCCGAAATCCTGACGGTCATTGTTCCTGCCCGACCCGGACCTATTGTTCCCCGGGTTCCTCCTACTCGGTTCTACCGAGTCCAGCTGAGGTTGCATTGGGTCACCGAGAGCATAGCTGTCGGCGATTTTCATTGTCTCGGCCAAGGTGGCCGGCATCTCACTCTGCAGTTTCTGCCAAAGCATGGAGCCATGTCGGCATCCCTGTGCAAACCATGAAATGGCTTGGGCCTCCACAACCCCTTCACAGGAATTGCGGATCGTGCTCCACCGAGTCAAATACTCTCGGTCAGTCTCACTGTTCCTCTGTCTGCACATCGCAAGCTGCTGAGGTCGGTTTGGTCTCTTGTAGGTGCTGGAGAAGTTGCTGACAAAGGCTTCCTCGAAGTCCAGCCAGCAGTTGACACTCCCCTCTCTCAAGTTGTTGAGCCAGATTCGGGCTGGTCCCTCTAGCATCTGTGGGATGTATCGTATCGCCCACCGACGATTTCCCCCGGCAATGTGCACTGCTGTCACATAGTCGGTTAACCAGTCCTCTGGCTTGGTGCTGCCGTCATAAGTCTTGGCTCCCCTGTTCAATTGAAAGTGGGGGACAGGCTGCTCCGACATGATTCTGGGCCCAAAACAAGAAGGACCAGGTGGGCCTTGCTCCTCCATCTGCTCGGATCTATACAACCGATCCAGCTTGTACCGGGCATCATTTGGATCTAACTGGCGGGTTCCCAGTCGAGACCCCAGAGCACTCTCATAAACATGGTACCCGGCCTTGGCCATGGCCGAGTTGCCGTCATCATACCGGTTCAGGTCTTGCCCGCCCATCTGCCGGGGCTGCATTGCTCCAACAACTTGACGCCTCGGGGCCTGATTAGGCGCCAGATATCGGGGTGGGTATCCCCGACCAACCGAGTTGGCATTTCCGTCATGCCGATTACTCGGAGCCTGTCGGCTTCTGCTCTGGGCTTGCCCAACGTTGCCCGGGCCTGCCATCTGCTTTCCGGCATACGCCGGGTCATACGTCAGCATCTGGAGCTGCTGATTTCCCCCGGGGTTCCTACTCCGGTCCTGGTTTCCCCCGACATGCGGAGAGGAAGCCTGTCCTCTTGACACGCCGCTGGGAGCTCTGGTCGAGTGGACAATTTGAGATCCACCCCCGGCCCCATTGGCCTTCTTGACAGCCTCATTCTGCCGGGTTGCCACTTCCACCAGCTCATTGACTCGATCTTGTTGCCTACGGCGAGCCTCTCCGGTTAGACCGGATAACTCGGCCCTTGCTGCCTCGGCAGCCCTGAGGGTCTTGGCCGGAGAGCTGTAATTCGGCCTAGCCGCCGACATTACGCTAGGAGTCACATTGGATGTAGCTCTGCCATCTCTATCTATCTCGGCATTGAGGCCCTTGCCTCTTCTGCGTACCTCGGCCTCACGGTTCGGCCGACCTCCTATCGGCGAGAAACCGTGAGCCGCGTCATACTCACGCTGAACTCGGTCGAAGTCCCTCCGGACCTCCGCTAACTTCTCTGCCTCCTCCAGCAAGCTCAGCCGCTCTGCCTCTAACTCCGTGGCCCCCGGCACAGTCAACCTCTCTACTGTATCCCTAAGAGGTTCAGTCCTTACCGGGACACGAGATGTCTCGGCGCCGCCATGGCCCTGCCTCTCCAGTGCCTGCTTGGCCCTCCGGGTCGACCTTGCCTCGGGCTCGAAGACAGGGTCTTCTGCCGGAGGAGCCGTTACCCCGGCCATCATGACCGCGCAGCTCTCGGGGCGAGTGGTACGCCGGCCGCGAGCCGCACAGACAGCTGGGGGATCCTCGGCCATGAGCACCTGCGCCGGGTACTCGCAGACGAGCCCGGTGGCGACATAGGTGGCGAAGGTGCCGAACTCGATGACGCAGCCGTTGGCCGGAAATGGCCTGCCGCGGATGCAGCCGGCGTTGTCGCTGACGAACTCCATGTCGCCGAACTTGACGACGAGGCCGGAGAGGACGCGCTCTCCGGAGCCGGTGACGGAACCCGTCCGGATGAGTACACCAGCCAGCGCCTCTACCCGCCCCACGGTGGGCGCCAACTGTCGTGGTGGTATCACGGCAGTTGGCGTAGGATGGCTAATTGTGTGGGGCCGATGGACGCTGGTGGATCCGGGGAGGGCTAGCGAGCTAAGGAGCTCACACAAAAGATGGCCCGGAATAAACCAAAACCGACCTTGGCAGGGAAGAAACCGCAAGAACACACGAAGAACACAATCCAAACCACAAGCAACCACAAACGCGCATGATGTACCCAGGTTCGGGGCCCTCGTGAGGAGGTAACACCCCTACTCCTGCCTTGCCTCTCTCTATATGTGTCTCCCAAGATCTACAAAGGTGCTCCTTGAGCTGTTTTACCTCTCTCTAGGATGAACTCAAGAACAAGGATGAATTACAAGTAGACGAGGAGTAAATGCGCCTATAGTTTTGGCCCTCTGGTTTTTGTCCCTTCCTCACAGGAGGAGTTATGGCGCTATTTATAGAGGTCCAGCCGAGTTGCCCGGGAACCCTAATTCCTCCGGGCCCCCCGGACAACAGCCCCCGTCCAACGGTAATGTCGACACCTCTACCACGACCTAGCCGCCGGGCTATCCGACATAGGTCGAGGTAGGCCATGATGCCTCTTGCCGTAGCCGCCGCCGGCCTAGGTGATGATGCTTCCCCTGTCAGAGACAGGACGTGCCTTCTCCATGCCTTGTCTCCTGTCAGTCAGTCGCCAGTACAGTGGTATAGTCACGTCGCCCTTGTCTTGTGCCCTTTGTCCCGCACCCGTGTCAGACGGGAGGTGACCTTACTTCCGTGTCAGACGGGACAGTGTCCTTGCCATGTACCTGCCCTTGACTTCCTGCCCGACATAGGATATGTCGGACGCTTCCTCCCATCCCGGCACAAGTATACCGGGCTTCTCTCCGTGTGCCGGCAAGGCTATGCCGGGCCTGGACCTCCGACATACCTCACCCGGCCTAAATAGGTATGTCGGATTCTCTTTCCTGCACATCACATACAAATAAACAACTCGACCATGGCGATGTCGGTTAGAATAAGCTCGCTACTCCTCGCCTTTACCCTACCCGGGGGTAGCCCCCCGACACTAAAAGAGCCGAGATCAGAACAACATATTTCTCACCACAGCACAACCAGCCAACAACAGATTTAACACCACAATCCAAACAAAGAAGCTCTTAAAAATCCATTGTTGCAAGAGGCTAAGTTGAAAAGAACTCAGCCCAGCCCTAATCAATAGCTTTCTGATCTGAGGCTGCTACATACATTGGGTAATCTACAGTAGCCCTTTCGACGCTATGATTGTGGTCGCGGTAAAACCCATAGCCCAACAGCACGACGCCTGCCACAATCGAGAGATCAAGGAGTAAATCGGCCCGTCCTATTTCGTACATCACCCGGCTGCATGCACCAGGACAGACAACAGAGAACGATTCTCGTTAGTGAATGCAGATAATACTCATATTGTTTTGTGCTTGATCAAATTTAAACAGTAGTTTGTGTTGGTTACATACTCTCCGCGTTCTTCACGCGCGGCAGCCTCTGACTTGTATGATCGGAGACTCATACACTTGTCCGCCCGACGAACCTGCAACCACGACGCAAACCCGTTTCGGGTTACAAACTTTTGTTGTCAGAAACATGCGTAACTTTAGACAATTGCTCCGGTGCTTTCCTGGAATTTTTTTTGGCACGAACTTTAAAGAAAATGGACGGCTCAGGCGAAATTCCAAACGTTGTCCAACCCCGGGTCCAGATCCAAGCCCGCTCAAACCCGATAGTTGACCAGAATCATCACGCCCACGATCTCCCCCGTCGTCCCTCACCTCCCACTCCCCTGTCCGTTCCCCCCGATAGAAATCTCCTCCGGCGAGCTCGTCCTGCCGCCGGTGGATCTCCTCTGTTGTACGCCTCCGCACTTCCGCTCTGTCCACTCGTCTCTCACGTTGAACCCCCACGACCTCGTTTGGACTGCAAACCACCTCGTCGTCCTTCTCCTCTCCATGCTCATGGAGCGGTGCTGCCAATCGATGCGGGCCATGAATCGGGAGTACCCGTAGGCCGCGCGGAGGCCCTGGACGGTGACCCGGAACTCGCCGAGGCGGCCGACGCTCGCCCTACTGCTGATCCTCGCTGTGATCTCCGCTGCTGTCCGCCTCCTGCCATCCCACGTCGGCCCGCTCCCCCTACTGCTGATCCTCGCTGTGGATCTCCGCTGCTGTCCGCCTCCTGCCTCCGCACTTCCGCACTCCCTTGATTTTCCTGCTAGCTAGCCTCCCTCTCCCGATTGATTGACTTCCTAGCTAATCTGTAGTAGTGGTGCATCACTGTTTGCAGGTTTTACTAATTGAAGAGGATGCTTTTTCATCTGGAAGGTTATAGCATCTTCCCCAGTTCGTTGATGGAAGGTGAGCTGATATTTCCTATTCTGTACATAATCTGAAAGCGGGTTCCCTGATTAAACTACTTTGACTGAATATCTGTATCTCGGTAAAGCTGTATGCAATAGTGATTTGTCCTGTCTCTTTGAAAAAATTGACAACAACAGCACTTTAATACTCTAATAGCGTACATTTATTTCCGACAAGACAAGAACTGAATATGACATTACATGTAGCAACAAATATGTGTATTGCGAGAGGCCTCGAGCAACTCATCCCTAGTTGAACTGTGCACTTAAGCAGATATCTCAGTCTTGCGCATAAGTTTGGAAACCTCTTCCTTCACTTTCATGTTTTGGTTTAACTGGGAGAAGATTAGCTCCGCGAGCATCTTGCAATTTGAATTGTATATATCCTTCTACAATAGAAAATGACAACAGTTAAGTTCACATAGAAGTTGGGAGGGGTAACAGATTTATTTTGATATTGAATGAAAATTAAAACTAATAGCTTTGCACTTGTTGAACAACCTGGGAAAATTTAGTTCTCATGTTTGCATTCTCCAAGTTCCTCATGTACCACAGTACAAATTTTCCACAAGAGTACCTGTTATAGAACATATACTTTTTAAAGTTAGTAAAATACTAGACAAGTTAATGTTTATTAAACATGAAGTTGTAGACAAACCCGTCTTGCTGCTTTGGAATGGTTCGTATTTCTCTGATTGGCCACTTGGTCACATCGGGTAAATGGGGACTGTCATGTTTCCGTACAATGCAGACCTCTGCCTCTATTCCCTGGAGCTGTGTGCGGGAGTGATGCATTTAGTAATAGCTCAAAGAAGTAGGTTTTATTCCATTAAAAAATCTGACAATCTATATGGATAGAATATTATACCAGCTTTTTTATTTTTTCCGTAGACGCTTGAGAGGTGGACAGTGGATCTAGAAGCAGGATGTCCTGTCGCTTTGTATCCATCGTAGCAAGGATCCAGTGTACCCCTTGTATGTTCACGGGGAAATGTACCTGCGTAGTTATATAATTTTAGCAAAAAAGCATATGAGATATATGTGTTGTTGCATCATACTAATTTACTTTTGAATATATGTTTACCCGTTCATGATCAAAATATTCTTTCACATTGGTCTTCTTATTTGCAATCATTGCGGGAGTTGGGTTGGTATGAGGCTGCAGATGTTGCATCAACCATTCGGTTCTGGACGTGTCGTAGACAAGCGTGTTAGCACCGATGCGAGTTGGTTGGTCAGGACTTATGGAAGTACTCCGGTAGACATTAGCTCGGCGTATGCATTAATGACCTGCACGAATACATGTTTCTTAAGTGAAAATGTCTGGTTTTAGCAATTAGTATAAGAATGTATACATCGTATATCATGGATATAGGTTGTAATCATGATTACCGTTGCATTCATAAATGAAGTGTCTCCAGGAGTGAAGCATTTCAGAACTTTTCCCGTTAAAGAATTTGTTGAACTTTTAGGGTGTGTTCGTTTCTGGAATGGAGTGGAACCATTCCATTCCACTTTCATGGAACCGTTCCATTCCTGTGTTCTTTTTGGACAAAAAATTGTCACGGAACCGTTCCATTCTTGTGTTCTTTTTTGGAATGGAATGAGAATGGAATGGAACGAGAACGGCATCAAACTCGATTAATTATTTCCTAATCTAGATTAATTATTGTTAAACTTAATTGATTATTCCTAATCTTGATTAATTATTGCTAAACTTGATTAATTATTGCTAAACTTGATTAATTATTGCTAAACTTGATTAAATTAGAGTTACTCGCCTAGCGTTACTGTTCCGTTCCACCTCGTCCGGCCGAATCGGCCGGACCGGTCGGTTCCGAATATTGAGGGAATATTCCCTTTTCTGGTTCCACTCCATTCCACTCCATCCCAGAAACGAACACGAGAACGGGCTCACGGAATGGAATGGAACCATTCCATTCCACTCCATTCCAGAAACGAACACACCCTTAACAACCACGGTTCTTGACGCAATGTGTTTTGGCATTGAGACGATGTACTGCACGGCTGCTTCTATGTGTGCAGATGTTATGAAACTTGGAGTATCTAACAGATTATCTGCACATGAATGATACGTTAGGGTACCATCTTCTCAAATCAGTTAGTAAAAACACCAATGAATGGCAAGTGCAAGAATTCTAGTCCATGACCGACCTTTTTGGCGCTTGGAAGATTTTGGAATGTCTTTTTTGACGCATCTAGAATGTTTCTTCTCTAACATCATTGGAGAGAACTTATCTGGTTTCTTTCGCTCTCTTTTGGATTTTCTTGGGCTCTGTGATATAGTGTCAACCACGGTCTCTACACTTGCTGTTGCTGAGCTACCACTTGTAGTGTCGGATGCAGTTAGAAGAATGGCCTGCCTAATAAATTCATGAAGGGCATGAAATACGTTGAGTTGAGTTTCCGATACTTATTTTCTTATTTTCATGTTTGCATAGATCCGATGCTCAGGAACAAGCAGCCGGGACAGATCAGAAACAGGGATTATTATCTAGATCTAGAAGAGACAAATCAGCCGAGACATACACTAGAAGAGATGCTTACCAATACCTTTTCTTTTGTTGTGGAGATCTCTCTTTCTTTTATCTTCAAATGTAATCAAGATTGGTGTGTGTGCTCTGCGCAGTATGAGATTGGTGTGGTCTGCGTTCCGTCCAGCCTTCTATGACGTTGTATGTTCAGTTCAAAAAGAAAGAAGATAACAACATCCAGCGGCTACCTACCTAACTAACCGATCCTACAATTTCTCAAACTAAGTCGCTCTGTACGGATATCTGCTCTGCAAAACAACAAGCATTCGGCAAAGAAGAAGATAAAAATAAATAAACCGTACCTAGGCTCGAACTAACGACCTGCAACTCAGGACAAAGGTAGATATAACCACACGACCTTCAAACATCATGTGACACAAAACAGACGTCGCAGTTTATCTACTTTTCGTTCACTAATTTTGATAAATCCCATTAAACTCATTTAATCCATGGTATATAGCTAAAGAGGTCAAAAATTCAAGATACTCACATTTTGTGGGTCAAATATGATATACTTCGTGTGAAAATTACCAAAGCCCAGTTTTCCATTTCATTTGTGGTAGCCACTTCACAAAATATTGCAATTTTGGGACAAAAAAAATTCGAAAAAAAAATATTTTCAGAAAATCTTGAAATATTTGTTTGGCAATCTTGTTTACTATGTCAACCCGCATGTCTGTGCCAAGTTTCATCATCATTGAAAAACTTTAGCCTTGGATATAGGACTGATCTTGGTCATTTGCATTGAAAGCAATGGATCTTCATATGAGATAGCCCATTATGTGAAGACTTTTTCTGCAAAAATTGTTGTATTGCAAGTTTATGATTTTTCCTCGATAATAGTTAACTAAAAAGGAAGCCTCCCACAGGTTTTCAATTTTTTCGATGTTTCCTCGATTTGTTTGATTTTTTTGAAAAGAGTGATGAAATTGTCCGTGCGACCATTCATAGCTTAGGGGCCATTTCTTCTACTTTCATTGGTGCTATTGCGTGGAATCAAGGTCCCCTACGTTTTTATGATTTTTCTAGATTTTTTTGACCAAAGTATAATAGACATGTAGTTCAAATTTCACTAATTTTTTATAAATCCCATTAAACTCGTTTAATCCACGGAATATAGCTAAAGAGGTCAAAAATTCAAGATACTCACATTTTGTGGGTCAAATATGATATACTTCGTGTGAAAATTACCAAAGCCCAGTTTTCCATTTCATTTGTGGTAGCCACTTCACCAAATATTGCAATTTTGGGACAAAAAAAATTCGAAAAAAATATTTTCATAAAATCTTGAAATATTTGTTTGGCAATCTTGTTTACTATGTCAACCCGCATGTCTGTGCCAAGTTTCATCATCATTGAAAAAATTTAGCCTTGGATATAGGACTGATCTTGGTCATTTGCATTGAAAGAAATGTATCTTCATACGAGATAGTCCATTATGTGAAGACTTTTTCTGCAAAAATTGTTGTATTGCAAGTTTATGATTTTTCCTTGATAATAGTTAACTAAAAAGGAAGCCTCCCGCAGGTTTTCAATTTTTTCGATGTTTCCCCGATTTGTTTGATTTTTTTTTAAAGAGTGATGAAATTGTCCGTGCGACCATTCATAGCTTAGGGGCCATTTCTTCTACTTTCATTGGTGCTATTGCGTGGAATCAAGGTCCCCTACGTTTTTATGAATTTTCTAGATTTTTTTTACCAAAGTATAATAGACATGTAGTTCAAATTTCACTAAATTTTGATAAATCCCATTAAACTCGTTTAATCCATGGAATACAGCTAAAGAGGTCAAAAATTCAAGATACTCACATTTTGTGGGTCAAATATGATATACTTCGTGTGAAAATTACCAAAGCCCAGTTTTCCATTTCATTTGTGGTAGCCACTTCACAAAATATTGCAATTTTGGGACAAAAAAAATTCGAAAAAAATATTTTCAGAAAATTTTGAAATATTTGTTTGGCAATCTTGTTTACTATGTCAACCCGCATGTCTGTGCCAAGTTTCATCATCATTGAAAAACTTTAGCCTTGGATATAGGACTGATCTTGGTCATTTGCATTGAAAGCAATGGATCTTCATACGAGATAGTCCATTGTGTGAAGACTTTTTCTGCAAAAATTGTTGTATTGCAAGTTTATGATTTTTCCTTGATAATAGTTAACTAAAAAGGAAGCCTCCCGCAGGTTTTCAATTTTTTATCGATGTTTCCTCGATTTGTTTGATTTTTTTTGAAAAGAGTCATGAAATTGTCCGTGCGACCATTCATAGTTTAGGGGCCATTTCTTCTACTTTGATTGGTGCTATTGCACGGAATCAAGGTCCCCTACGTTTTTATGAATTTTCTAGATTTTTTTGACCAAAGTATAATAGACATGTAGTTCAAATTTCACTAAATTTTGATAAATCCCATTAAACTCGTTTAATCCATGGAATATAGCTAAAGAGGTAAAAAATTCAAGATACTCACATTTTGTGGGTCAAATATGATATACTTCGTGTGAAAATTACCAAAGCCCAGTTTTCCATTTCATTTGTGGTAGCCACTTCACAAAATGTTGCAATTTTGGGGAAAAAAATTCGAAAAAAATATTTTCAGAAAATCTTGAAATATTTGTTTGGCAATCTTGTTTACTATGTCAACCCGCATGTCTGTGCCAAGTTTCATCATCATTGAAAAACTTTAGCCTTGGATATAGGACTGATCTTGGTCATTTGCATTGAAAGCAATGGATCTTCATACGAGATAGTCCATTGTGTGAAGACTTTTTCTGCAAAAATTGTTGTATTGCAAGTTTATGATTTTTCCTTGATAATAGTTAACTAAAAAGGAAGCCTCCCGAAGGTTTTCAATTTTTTCGATGTTTCCTCGATTTGTTTGATTTTTTTGAAAACAGTGATGAAATTGTCCGTGCGACCATTCATAGCTTACGGGCCATTTCTTCTACTTTCATTGGTGCTACTGCGTGGAATCAAGGTCCCCTACGTTTTTATGAATTTTCTAGATTTTTTTGACCAAAGTATAATACACATGTAGTTCAAATTTCACTAAATTTTGATAAATCCCATTAAACTCGTTTAATCCATGGAATATAGCTAAAGAGGTAAAAAATTCAAGATACTCACATTTTGTGGGTCAAATATGATATACTTCGTGTGAAAATTACCGAAGCCCAGTTTTCCATTTCATTTGTGGTAGCCCCTTCACAAAATATTGCAATTTTGGGACAAAAAAATTTCGGAAAAAATATTTTCAGAAAATCTTGAAATATTTGTTTGGCAATCTTGTTTACTATGTCAAACCCGCATGTCTGTGCGAAGTTTCATCATCATTGAAAAAATTTAGCCTTGGATATAGGACTGATCTTGGTCATTTGCATTGAAAGCAATGGATCTTCATACGAGATAGTCCATTGTGTGAAGACTTTTTCTGCAAAAATTGTTGTATTGCAAGTTTATGATTTTTCCTTTATAATAGTTAACTAAAAAGGAAGCCTCCTGCAGGTTTTCAATTTTTTCGATGTTTCCTCGATTTGTTTGATTTTTTTGAAAAGAGTGATGAAATTGTCCGTGCGACCATTCATAGCTTAGGGGCCATTTCTTCTACTTTCATTGGAGCTACTGCGTGGAATCAAGGTCCCCTACGTTTTTATGAATTTTCTAGATTTTTTTGACCAAAGTATAATAGACATGTAGTTCAAATTTCACTAAATTTTGATAAATCCCATTAAACTCGTTTAATCCATGGAATATAGCTAAAGAGGTCAAAAATTCAAGATACTCACATTTTGTGGGTCAAATATGATATACTTCGTGTGAAAATTACCAAAGCCCAGTTTTCCATTTCATTTGTGGTAGCCACTTCACAAAATGTTGCAATTTTGGGGAAAAAAATTCGAAAAAAATATTTTCAGAAAATCTTGAAATATTTGTTTGGCAATCTTGTTTACTATGTCAACCCGCATGTCTGTGCCAAGTTTCATCATCATTGAAAAAATTTAGCCTTGGATATAGGACTGATCTTGGTCATTTGCATTGAAAGAAATGTATCTTCATACGAGATAGTCCATTATGTGAAGACTTTTTCTGCAAAAATTGTTGTATTGCAAGTTTATGATTTTTCCTTGATAATAGTTAACTAAAAAGGAAGCCTCCCGAAGGTTTTCAATTTTTTCGATGTTTCCTCGATTTGTTTGATTTTTTTTAAAACAGTGATGAAATTGTCCGTGCGACCATTCATAGCTTACGGGCCATTTCTTCTACTTTCATTGGTGCTACTGCGTGGAATCAAGGTCCCCTACGTTTTTATGAATTTTCTAGATTTTTTTGACCAAAGTATAATAGACATGTAGTTCAAATTTCACTAAATTTTGATAAATCCCATTAAACTCGTTTAATCCATGGAATATAGCTAAAGAGGTAAAAAATTCAAGATACTCACATTTTGTGGGTCAAATATGATATACTTCGTGTGAAAATTACCGAAACCCAGTTTTCCATTTCATTTGTGGTAGCCACTTCACAAAATATTGCAATTTTGGGACAAAAAAATTTCGAAATTTTTTTTTTCAGAAAATCTTGAAATATTTGTTTGGCAATCTTGTTTACTATGTCAACCCGCATGTCTGTGCCAAGTTTCATCATCATTGAAAAAAATTAGCCTTGGATATAGGACTGATCTTGGTCATTTGCATCGAAAGCAATGGATCTTCATACGAGATAGTCCATTGTGTGAAGACTTTTTCTGCAAAAATTGTTGTATTGCAAGTTTATGATTTGTCCTTGATAATAGTTAACTAAAAAGGAAGCCTCCCGCAGGTTTTCAATTTTTTCGATGTTTCCTCGATTTGTTTGATTTTTTTGAAAAGAGTGATGAAATTGTCCGTGCGACCATTCATAGCTTAGGGGCCATTTCTTCTACTTTCATTGGTGCTATTGCGTGGAATCAAGGTCCCCTAAGTTTTTATGAATTTTCTAGATTTTTTTGACCAAAGTATAATAGACATGTAGTTCAAATTTCACTAAATTTTGATAAATCCCATTAAACTCGTTTAATCCACGGAATATAGCTAAAGAGGTCAAAAATTCAAGATACTCACATTTTGTGGGTCAAATATGATATACTTCGTGTGAAAATTACCAAAGCCCAGTTTTCCATTTCATTTGTGGTAGCCACTTCACCAAATATTGCTATTTTGGGACAAAAAAATTTCGAAAAAAATATTTTCAGAAAATCTTGAAATATTTGTTTGGCAATCTTGTTTACTATGTCAACCCGCATGTCTGTGCCAAGTTTCATCATCATTGAAAAAATTTAGCCTTGGATATAGGACTGATCTTGGTCATTTGCATCGAAAGCAATGGATCTTCATACGAGATAGTCCATTGTGTGAAGACTTTTTCTGCAAAAATTGTTGTATTGCAAGTTTATGATTTTTCGTTGATAATAGTTAACTAAAAAGGAAGCCTCCCGCAGGTTTTCTATTTTTTCGATGTTTCCCCGATTTGTTTGATTTTTTTTTAAAGAGTGATGAAATTGTCCGTGCGACCATTCATAGCTTAGGGGCCATTTCTTCTACTTTCATTGGTGCTATTGCGTGGAATCAAGGTCCCCTACGTTTTTATGAATTTTCTAGATTTTTTTTACCAAAGTATAATAGATATGTAGTTCAAATTTCACTAAATTTTGATAAATCCCATTAAACTCGTTTAATCCGTGGAATATAGCTAAAGAGGTAAAAAATTCAAGATACTCACATTTTGTGGGTCAAATATGATATACTTCGTGTGAAAATTACCAAAGCCCAGTTTTCCATTTCATTTGTGGTAGCCACTTCACAAAATATTGCAATTTTGGGACAAAAATATTCGAAAAAAAATATTTTCAGAAAATCTTGAAATATTTGTTTGGCAATCTTGTTTACTATGTCAACCCGCATGTCTGTGCCAAGTTTCATCATCATTGAAAAACTTTAGCCTTGGATATAGGACTGATCTTGGTCATTTGCATTGAAAGCAATGGATCTTCATACGAGATAGTCCATTGTGTGAAGACTTTTTCTGCAAAAATTGGTGTATTGCAAGTTTATGATTTTTCCTTGATAATAGTTAACTAAAAAGGAAGCCTCCCGCAGGTTTCAATTTTTTCGATGTTTCCTCGATTTGTTTGATTTTTTTGAAAAGAGTGATGAAATTGTCCGTGCGACCATTCATAGCTTAGGGGCCATTTCTTCTACTTTCATTGGTGCTATTGCGTGGAATCAAGGTCCCCTTCGTTTTTATGAATTTTTTAGATTTTTTTGACCAAAGTATAATAGACATGTAGTTCAAATTTCACTAAATTTTGATAAATCCCATTAAACTCGTTTAATCCATGGAATATAGCTAAAGAGGTAAAAAATTCAAGATACTCACATTTTGTGGGTCAAATATGATATACTTCGTGTGAAAATTACCGAAGCCCAGTTTTCCATTTCATTTGTGGTAGCCACTTCACAAAATATTGCAATTTTGGGACAAAAAAAATTCGAAAAAAATATTTTCAGAAAATTTTGAAATATTTGTTTGGCAATCTTGTTTACTATGTCAACCCGCATGTCTGTGCCAAGTTTCATCATCATTGAAAAAATTTAGCCTTGGATATAGGACTGATCTTGGTCATTTGCATCGAAAGCAATGGATCTTCATACGAGATAGTCCATTGTGTGAAGACTTTTTCTGCAAAAATTGTTGTATTGCAAGTTTATGATTTTTCCTTGATAATAGTTAACTAAAAAGGAAGCCTCCCTCAGGTTTTCAATTTTTTCGATGTTTCCTCGATTTGTTTGATTTTTTTGAAAAGAGTGATGAAATTGTCCGTGCGACCATTCATAGCTTAGGGGCCATTTCTTCTACTTTCATTGGTGCTATTGCGTGGAATCAAGGTCCCCTAAGTTTTTATGAATTTTCTAGATTTTTTTTACCAAAGTATAATACACATGTAGTTCAAATTTCACTAAATTTTGATAAATCCCATTAAACTCGTTTAATCCATGGAATATAGCCAAAGAGGTCAAAAATTCAAGATACTCACATTTTGTGGGTCAAATATGATATACTTCGTGTGAAAATTACCAAAGCCCAGTTTTCCATTTCATTTGTGGTAGCCACTTCACAAAATATTGTAATTTTGGGACAAAAAAATTCGAAAAAATATTTTCATAAAATCTTGAAATCTTGTTTACTATGTCAACCCGCATGTCTGTGCCAAGTTTCATCATCATTGAAAAAATTTAGCCTTGGATATAGGACTGATCTTTGTCATTTGCATTGAAAGCAATGGATCTTCATATGAGATAGTCCCATTGTGTGAAGACTTTTTCTACAAAAATTGTTGTATTGCAAGTTTATGATTTTTCCTTGATAATAGTTAACTAAAAAGGAAGCCTCCCGCAGGTTTTCAATTTTTTCGATGTTTCCTCGATTTGTTTGATTTTTTTGAAAAGAGTCATGAAATTGTCCGTGCGACCATTCATTGCTTAGGGGTCATTTTTTCTACTTTCATTGGTGCTATTGCGTGGAATCAAGGTCCCGTACGTTTTTATGAATTTTCTAGATTTTTATACCAAAGTATAATAGACATGTAGTTCAAATTTCACTAAATTTTGATAAATCCCATTAAACTCGTTTAATCCATGGAATATAGCTAAAGAGGTCAAAAATTCAAGATACTCACATTTTGTGGGTCAAATATGATATACTTCGTGTGAAAATTACCAAAGCCCAGTTTTCCATTTCATTTGTGGTAGCTACTTCACAAAATATTGCAATTTTGGGGCAAAAAAAATTCGAAAAAAATATTTTCAGAAAATCTTGAAATATTTGTTTGGCAATCTTGTTTAATATGTCAAGCCCCATGTCTGTGCCAAGTTTCATCATCATTGCAACACTTTAGGCATGGATATAACCATATAGGCTTGATCCTGGTGATTTGCAGGGCTTGATCCTGGTGATTTGCATTGAAAACAATGGATATTGATCAGGTCTGGAATATTCAATAGTCACGGACGGTTCGTACGTGTCGACTCGAATATTCAAGAAGAGGAAACGGCCTCATCCCCCACTCTGTCCACTCGTCTCTCACGTTGACCGCGTAACTGCAGTACTCCAATTCCATTCCGGTTTTGGAACCGTTCCATTCCATTCCACTTGGTTCCAAAACTGAACACACCTAGGGTGTTTTCGTTTCTGGAATCAACCGGAATGGAGTGGACCGGTTCCATTCCGTGAGCCCGTTCTTGTGTTCTTTTCTAGGATGGAGTGGATGGAGTGGTTCCAGAAAAGGGAATATTAACACAGTAATGCTGGGCGATTAAATCTAATTTAATCAAGTTTAGCAATAATTAATTAAGTTTAGCAATAATTAATCAAGTTTAACAATAATTAATTAAGTTTAGCAATAATTAATCAGGATTAGGAAATAATTAATCTTGCTACTGTCAAGACTTAAGACTCTTTTGCCCGTACTACCTTGCCACCTTGGCGAGTTCAATCAATCAAGCACCGCAGAGCGCAGATGCATCTCGAAACAGTCTGTGCCAACACTAACACGGCCAACATGCCATGCATCCCACACACGACTTTGTTTTTTATTATGATAAAAAAATCAATGTAAGTATATTCAGATAAAGGCTAACTTCTATTGGAATGAGTGAGGCCCATCGCGAGAAGCTTGGATCAAGGAAATATTGTAAACCGTCGGTTTGGATAAGTCGAACAATTGTAAATTCCCGACATTCGTAATCTCTCCCGAAAGAGTGACGTTTCACATTAAAATTCGTTTCCACGGGTGTTAAACTTGCTTTTCTTTCATCCTTTACTGCTTGTCGATAACAGACCTGGCCCCGACTATGATGTTAACCAAGGTAGTTGTTAAATTCAGAGAGTGGAATTGATAATAGCGGAGTTCATCAGCTTGCCCGTCTCAAGCTCAAACTTGTCCATGGTGTGGGCCGGCAGGGAAATGGTAACCAAGATGCCTGGCTCACCCTTGGCGTTCCTGGATGAGATGAGGCAGCTGCAAACACCAGGGACGTCTGCATTTCCGCCGTACACAGGACTGCCCCACCCGAAGTCTAGCTCACTGAACCCGGCCTTGGTCACGTCGGAGGCAACGTATGTGCGCAGGCGCGAGAAGCACGGAGGGGACGGCCGGCCGCGTTGCACCATGAGGTCCGCCACCGACCGCATGTACTCCATGTCCACCTCCTCCTTGGCCTCGTTCACCAGCCGCACCGCGTAGCTCAGGGGCCTGGCGCACAGCTCGCCGGCGGCCGACACGGCTACGGGAAACGCTATGGCGTTGCCGTAGTAGCCCTTTGGGATCGTGCTCTGTGGCTTTCCCTTGACGTTGACGATGGAGATGAACCGCATCTCCTCGTCGGCACGAGGGGCCAGCGCCACGGTGCGGCACCTCCACAGATAGCCCATGAGGACCTCGTATGTGGTTGCGCGCCTCCGGAGGCCCGGCACCAGGTGTGACCGGATGGAGGCCACCTCCTTGGCTCTGAAGAAGAAAGAGCGCGCCACCATGTCGTCGACAGGCAGTACCATGGTGTCTTGTACCTCGTCGTACTCCCGGAGCGCGAGCATACGACGCGGTGGATTCCGCGCCTCCAGCAGCTCGCGCGCCCACACCGGCCTCACCGACGGTGCCGCGGCGCCCCGTGCCAGCTCTGCCACGGCCAACATGAACTGCATTAGCCCCGGGGCATCCGCCATCGTGTGCATCAGCCGGACAGCCAGGATGAAGCCTCCACACGTCAACCGTGTCACCTTCAGGAGACACATATGCCAAGCACGGTTAGTCACGCATGCACATATGTCATGTACGAAGAATAAATTACCTGGAAGAGAAGAAGAGGGGTGTCCAGTAATTGGGACGACCCAGGAACGTCGAATAGGAGCTCGTCGAGGCCCGTGAAGGGTGGCTGCCGGGTGTCGCCGAAGTGCTCGAGCCCGACGTCGGCGTCGGCCTCGATGAACAGAACACCCTCTCCGGTGCAGTCGATGGCGAGTTTACGCCCCGGGAGCTCCCTCTGACGTCCGGCGAAGGGGTAATAGTGCACAAGAGCCCTCGCCACAGCGTCCCGGATCACCTTGGCGGGGTCTATACCGTTCATGGACGCGTTGTGCCGGTAGAACTGGATGACGGGGGTCTGCCTCCGCAGACTGCCTTGATCGTCGATATCCGAGAGCCGCTTCAGCTCCCGCGGCGTCGGCCCTGCTGGCGCCAACAGCTCCGCCGGCTTCCTTCGCACCATGAACCTCAATGGCGCCGTGGAGGCCGTCGTCATATGTGATAATTCTCAGCTAATGCACGAGAACTATGAGCGGAAGTGATGGATGGACGCATCGTCCTGGACGCTATATATAGACCAAGGTTTTTGTTATTTACCTGGTAGTCTAGCTCGGCATTTGCAGTAAACGGATTTACCATCTTCATAGTACCCTGGAATTAACAGAAACCGTCCATTTCCATTGATCCAATGGCTTGTGTTGTGTGGTACTCACTCAAAGAGTCAACCAAAACTCATGGAGTAGCTCCAAAGGAGGGGTAGTTTGGTCTTTTGCGTCTAGGATTTGGGGCAAATATTTCCCCGTGGAAATGATCATCCCTAAAAAGGGAAACGGGAGGAGGATTCGGCCTGGACGAGGCACCTCGGGGCCATGGCGGCCCGCGTACAGGGGGTAGGAGGACGAGAATCGCATAACTGTTCGTGTGTTTCCGCTCGCCATGGCTGCTGCCGGCGGGGACGAGAGAAGGATCACCATACACTCACAGTCCACGCATCGCCGCTCGCCATGGCTGCTGCCGCCGGCAGGGAACGGGAGAAGGATCACTATGCACTCAGTCCGCGCGTCGCTCGCTATGGCTGCCGTTTCTTGTAGGGAATGAGAGGAGGAGCACCACACGGCCGTCTGCGCTCCGCCGCTCGCAATGGCTGCCGTCGCCGGCGAGGTAGTCAGCCACCGGTAGCACTAAATTCCGTGACCGGTCCGGGAGTTTTCCTCCACGGCTCCACACTCCACAGCCCAGCGTTCGGCAAGCCCACACTCCTCCTGAACTCCCTTCCTCGACCACGTCTCTCCCAGTTCCACCCGGCGTCCCGACCCCTGACAGACGAGCCCCGACTGAGCTTCTGAATTGTTCTTCCTATCATTACATCAACTCATCAAGTGCTCTGCTTCTCCAGCGAATCTCCGTTTACTAATGTTTAAGTTCTCGTTGAATCAGTCGATCAGATAATTTGGCAAACTGAATCATCTCAATATCTCGGGATTGCTCTCCATAGTAGTATTACGATCGAGTATCAGAACACATGATAAGGCCGCTGGCGTGGGATGAGAATGAGATGAATCGAGCTATACCCAGCTCGTCCTCACGGATTACGCGGATGGGTATAGTCGGAGCGATGGTAGGCGGCCGTAGAGCAGGGCGTCGCCTGTGCCACGACGTAGTCACAAGCATTACTTCACTCTGATCCACCTTGACGGAGACGAGCCGCTCCGGGCGGGTCATGCGCACTCAGATCTCTCTTGTAGTTAGCGCAATCCAGGACTCTTGTTGCGGCGGCGCGAAGGAAAAAACAATCCAGATCATAGAGCTTGTGGATCTATTGGGATGACAGGAAATAAGTCCAATTACGGTCAGATTTAGCTGGTACTCCAACGCGTGGTTTTGGAGTACCAGGGTACCGTAAAATTCACCTACGCAAATTAACCTTGATATAGACACACGGCTGCGCATTGACAATGAGATTGACTTGGCGGGTGTGCTGTGTTGACATAACAAGTGGGACTCTTTCCTGTGTTGACTAGAACATTTTGTCCTCCCAGCAAACGAACATGTCTGTTCAACATATACTACCCGGCCCTGGTCAAATGGGTACTTGAGTAAATAAATTAATAACTTTAATTAAGTTTTAATAAACTATATAAATAATCTGAAGGCCTGAAACCAATATCAATATATTCACTGCAACATATAGTTTGATATAAGTTTTAGAGTGGTTGGCATTTTTAATAACCGTTTATCCATCCTGATCCAATGGTGTTAAAATAGACGGTACCAGACTGATGGTACCAAACGGTACCGCGGTACCGAAAATTATGTGGGACCGGTACCGAAATTAGGCGGGACCTGTATCAAAATTAAATGAGACCGGTAATTATTCTTTTCTTTTTTTCTTTTTAGAAGGCCGACAATGCGGGGCCGTCACACGTTCAACGGAACGTGAGCATCTCCAAGAAAGCCAGCAAGAGGAAGGCCGCCGCGCCGACGCCGGAGCACCAGAGGTGAACGATGTCTTCCCGCCTCATCTTCCACTCCTTCCTCTCCTTCTTCCCCTTGGCGAAGTCCACATACACCCACCTCTCGCCGCCTTCTCCGCCCCACACGGCGCCGCATGGCGCTCGCCATGGCGGCGGCCACCATTCGTCGCATGTAATCGCCGCGTCTAGCGCGACGCCGCGGTCGAGCGGTGAACCACGCCACAGCGCCCCCGCTCAGCCAGCAGCGAACTACGGTCGAAAGACAAGGGGCGCCGGCTCGAGGCGTTCAGCGCAGCGCGGCGCGTCGCTGGGTCGAGCAGTATCCAGCTCAGCGTGAGCTCATCCGGCCCGATTGACAGCGACGACAAAGAAAGCCCTCTCTTGGAACGGCGAACTCGCGGCACCCAATCCCTGACACGATCGGCAGGGAAAGCGTCGGCGTAGAGTGCCTAGTGGCCGCAGCCACAGCAGGAGATGGCGACGGCCACATCTCGAGGCACGCCCGCCACGCGATAGAGTCGTTGGCGAGCTCGCGGAACACCGAGCTAGCGCACCCCATGGGCGCCAGCGACGCGTCATCGAGTCGGCGCCGCACGAGGCCGAGGACGTCCGCCGGTAGGTCCTCGATGATCTTCCCAGTTCCGCGGTTGCCGCCGCACGTAGTCCCCCCGGTCTCCTCAACGCGAGTGCTCGCCATGATCACAGGCACGGACGACCTAATACGGATTGCTGTGCTGCTGCACGTAGGATGTGTTTGGAAATTGGATTGGATTTGAAGCAAATAATAATCTGGGTAGCATGGTGACTGTCTGCTCGCGATGAATGTCTTTTTTTTTACATAGATTAGATAAATGTCGATGCTACCCCTGAGCAATTGTTTGGAAACAGTGGATTGCATCAAGTTTTAATCGACGGTTAAAATAAATCATGCCATAATCAACGGTTAAAAAAATCTATACTCGACGGTACCGATGGTACCATGGGGTACCGTCCCAATCACCGTAAAAGAGCTCATAGTTTGATAATATTTATTTCTTATATTCTTATTGTTGATAATCCATTTCATACATTTCTGTTTTCAAGTAAGCTCAACTAAATATTTGTGTAGGATATGTGAAATTGACATGTTTATTTGACTTCACTGCACGTGTAAGATTATCATCCTATATATGTGCTATAAATTTGACATATTCCGGTCAGATCTTTGACCATAATAAGTTATGTTATCTGTTTCGAAATTGCTTCACACATGACGTTTCACGTACGATAATTGTACGACACTTCTCTCCTATGCTAAATTTCCAGCCCTGTGTCCGTTGCCTTGCCGGAACCCAAACCCAGTCTTGTCTCTATATATGCCGAAACATGATGACCCTTTATGTGATATCCTCTCTAATCTACTAATCTGTGCAGCAGGTCAATTTTTTTGCCACATCGAAACTCCCCTGGGAATCGGTGAGCACGACAAGGGCATCAGAGATGCAGTATTTGCTTACACACAGCATGCATGCTGGCGAGCGTGCGACCAAAATGACTGGACATGTTTGTTCAACATATACTACCCCTCAAATAGATACTAAATTAATACTCCTACCTTTTAAGTTTTTTTTTTGAGAATTACCTTTTAAGTTTTAATAAAGAGATTAACAATATGAAGGCCTGAAATATCAAATCAATACCAATACCAATAGATTCACTGAAACGTATATTTTGATAATATTTTTCCTTATATTCTAATTGTCGATAATCCATTTCATACATTTCCGTTTTCAGGTAAGCTCAACTAAATAGTTGTGTAGGTTATGTGAAATAGACGAGATTATTTGTGAATGATGACCATCCTACTGCTTTTGGTTGGTTATGCGCTAATGAGTTGATGACTTCTCTGCACGTGTATGATTCCTATGTGGTATAAGTTTGACATATCCCGGTCAGATCTTAGACTATAGTAATTTATGTTATCTGTTTCCCATATTGGACCGGTTATGAATCCTATAGTCCATGAAATTTGTATTGGTTAGTCAATTCTGAGCTAATGAGTTGCGTCACATTTCCCCGTATTGTACTTGGTGTGAATGCTGCTAGACATGTAGTTTGATTTGATTTGGTCATTTCTGAGTTAATTAGAGTTACAGCATAGACCGACCAACGTATTCTCTTCTGATAATGTAATGGTTACGATGCATATCATACTATAGTTGAAACAATTCTGGTACTTCTAAGGATATGACTTTTGGAGCAGGCTAGCTTGCTCTCTAATAGTCCACAACATTGAATTTTCTCAGTCAGTTTACCAGCTGATAGTGACTTTTAGAGCCCAAGCGGTTTATTGTTGGAATTGTATCTGTGCTGGTTAGTTTTGCGTTTCTCATTTAAGTAGTGTTGTTTTCTATTCACGTTTTCAATTTCTCTTTGAACTACATAGACATCTACCTCACAGCTCAGTTGTCTTTCCATAACAAAATCAGCACTCTATACATGTCCACGGATTATCTGGTTTAAGACCAACATACAGTACGAAAAAAATGCTAGGATTGTGATCAATGATCTACTGTTTCACCCTGTATCAATAAAACAGCATGCATAAGTGACGACCTGCGACATAAGCTAATTTTGTTGAGGTTGACATAAGCTAAATTAATCAAGGTAAGTAAGAGGAGAACATGATGTTCGTTCGGTTAAGGGTCTGTTATATATACACACGAAAAAACATGTGGAGAATTTCTTAACCTGTTCAAAAAAAGTACATTACATAGAATCAGAGATGCCTGGCTGGCTTGCTGTACACAAAGGATCCTTATATATTATTATCACGCGACTTCACCATTGAGTTGAGATCACAGGGGGTTGCCCTTACATGGGACGTAGTACGCGCAAGCGCTAAGCTTGCCCCGTTGAGCGACAGGAGCGCGAGAGGCAGCGCTAGTTCCGCACGTGATGCTTCCTTCATCAAGCGCCTGCAACCGAAAGCTTAAGATTATTCTGCTGGAGACCTTGCAGATAATTAACGATCGTAGATGCTACTCCAGAGTTTTCGGTGCATATGTAATTGAGAGATACGGGAGTAGGTTGGCGGTCGGTAGGAAGACACATACTCTGTGTGTTCTTGACGCGCGGCAGCGACGCCGTCTGTCGTGTACGATCGGACGAGGCACCTGTCCGCCGCCCGACGGATGTCTACCGCCTGGGCCTTGGTGGTGGTGGTGCTGCCGCCGGTGAAGGTGGCGGCTTGGCCGGTGGCCAGTCGCCGGCTGATGATCGTCGGCAGCAGAAGCTGACGGAGCGCCCCCGCCGCGGCCATTGTGCGTTGCTCTTCTGAACGCGATCGATGATCTTGATCTTCTCGTACGTACGTGAACCACCGATCGATCGAGATTCGAGAGACCGTACGGCCGTTATAAAGTACTAGCTACCTCTCCTCGGCCATCGAGAGTCGGACTCTGAAACCAACACGGCTCCGAAACCAACACGAATCTATCGATCGACCGACTGCCTGCGCAACAACTCTCCTTCCCATGCAAAAAGGAACCACCTCTGATGGCGCCATCGGCCGG
The DNA here is from genome assembly GCA_026929855.1 of Poa annua. NCBI lineage: Eukaryota > Viridiplantae > Streptophyta > Magnoliopsida > Poales > Poaceae > Poa > Poa annua. The sequence continues at coordinate 3,943,254 of CM049436.1, forward strand.
CCGGACTCACCCTCGCAGGCTAATGTCGGCAACCCATCCGTTCAACTTCAACTACGCCCTGCCGATGTCCTTCTCAATCACAACCACGCATGGAGGTCATACCAGCCACACCGTGTGTTGTTGCAGGCAATCCCCAAATTAAAAAAGAAAGATCAATGCTCTCTGTGTGTTGATTAATTGTACGTACGACACAACTCTTACATGAGATCGTCCGATATGTTAAAATAAGGGCATATATTTACTACTAGTATAGTTATACTTCACAAACCAAAAACCCACACACTACAACATATATTACTGATATCGAAACCGACCGGAGGAGGACACGATGGAACATCACGCATGGTGGAGTAGTAGTAAACTCATAACGTGGAATTGATTATGACGGGGTGCAGCAGCTTGCCCGTCTCCAGCTCGAACTTGGCCATGGCGTGGGCGGGCAGGCAAACGGGGACCAGGATGCCCTGCTCACCCTTGGCGTTCCTGTATGAGACGAGGGGGCTGATAACACCAGGGGAGTCCGCATTTCCGCCGTACACGGGCTTGCCCCACCCAAAGTCTACCTCAGTGAAGCCGGCCTTGGTCACGTTTGTGGCGATGTATGTGTGCAGGAGCCAGAAGCACGGCAGGCACGGCCGCCCGCGCTGCACCATCAGGTCTGCCACCGACTGTATGTATTCCATGTCCACCTCCTCCTTGGCCTCGTTCACCAGCCGCACCGCGTAGCTCAGGGGCCTGGCGCACAGCTCGCCAGCGGCCGACACGGCCACGGGAAACGCTATGGCGTTGCCGTAGTAGCCCTTTGGGATCGTGCTCTGCGGCTTTCCCTTAACATTGACGAGTGAGATAAACCGCATCTCCTCGTCGGCACCAGGGGCTAACGCCATGGTGCGGCACCTCCATAGATAGCCCATGACGACCTCGTACGTGGTTGCGCGCTTCCGGAGGCCCGGCGCCAGGTGTGACCGGATGGAGGCCACCTCCTTGGCTCCGAAGAAGAAAGAGCATGTCACTGTGTCGTCCACAGGCAGTACCATGGTGTCATGTACCTCGTCGTACTCCCGGTGCGCGAACAAAGGACGCGGCGGGTTCCGTGCCTCCAGCAGCTCGCGCGCCCACACCGGCCTCACCGACGGCACGGTGGCGCCCCGTGCTAGCTCTGCCACGGCCAACAAGAACTGCGTCAGCCCCGAGGCATCTGCCATCGTGTGCATCATTCGGACGGCCAGGATGAAGCCTCCGCACGATAACCGTGTCACCTGCACAAGACGGTTAGTCACACATGCACCCAACACGCTTGCATATACTATTGGAATCGTGTTTCAAGAAAATGAATGTTACCTGGAGGAGAAGAAGAGGGGTGCCCAGTACTTGGGATGACCCGGGGACGTCGAAGAGGAGCTCCTCGAGGCCTGTGAAGGGTGGCTGTGGCGCGTCGCCGAAGTGCTCGAGCCGGACGTTGGCGTCGGCCTCGATGAACAGAACACCCTCTCCGGTGCAGTCGACGGCGAGCTTACGCCCTGGGAGCTCCCTCTGTCGTCCGGCAAAGGGGTAATAGTGCACAAGCGCCCTCGCCACGGCGTCCCGGATCACCGCGACAGGGTCTCTACTGCTCATGGACGGATCGTGGCGGTAGAACTGGATGACGGGGACATGCGCCCGCAGACAGTCTTGGTCGTCGATGTCCGAGAGCCGCTTCAGCTCCCGCGGCGTCGGCCCTGCTGGCGCAACCAGCTCCACCGGCTTCCTTCGCACCGTGAACCTCATCGGCGCCGCGGAGGTCGTCATGTGAGATGAATCTCAGCTAATGCGCGAGAAGTATGAGTACTTGAGTAGAGGTGATCGACTGTGTTTGCGGTGACTACTTATATGGAGAAATGGAGTAGTGCTAGGACGCTATATATAGAACAAGGTTTGCGTAGAGATTTCTTGCACACCGACGTTTCACGTGTGATAATTGTACGACACTTCTCTCCTATATATGCTAATTTTACAGCCCTCTGCCCCGTGCCGGCAAGTGGGACGTTTTCCTATGTTGACTAGTAATAGTGCACTTTTTTTAAACACATAGTGCACATTTTGTCCTCCCAGCAAACGAACATGTCTCCATTCAACAGCCCTGCTTAAGTTGTAATAAATTATAGATAAAAATAATATGAAGGCCTGAAATATCAAATCAATACCAATATCAATAGATTCACTGCAACGTATATTTTGATAATATTTTTTCCTTATATTCTAATTGTTGATAATCCATTTCATACATTTCTTTTTTCTACTAAGCTCAACTAAATAGTTGTGAAGGTTATGCGAAATGGACACGTTTCTTTGTGAATCGTGACGATTCTACTGTTTTCGGTTAGTTATGAGCTACTGAGTTGATGACTTTTCTGCACGTGTAAGATTCATATATGATATAAATTTGACATGTCCTGGTCAAATCTTAGACTATAATAAGTCGTGTTATTTTTTCCCATATTGGACCGGTTATGAATCCTGTAGTCCATTGAATTTGCATTGATTCGTCAATTCTGAGCTAATGAGTTGTCAGATGTCTTGTATTGTACTTGGTATGAATGTTGCTGCACATGTAGTTTGATTTGATTTGGCCATTCCAGAGTTAATTAGAGTTACAGCATAGACCGAATAGCATATTCTTTTCAGATAATGTAATGGTTACGATTCATATCATACTATATATAGTTAAATTAATTCTGGTACTTCTAAGGAGATGACTTTTGGAGCAGGCTAGCTTGCTCTCTAATAGTCCACAGCATTGAATTATCTCAGTCAGTTTACCAGCTGATAATGTAATGGTTACGATGCATATATATCATACTATAGTTGAAACAATTCTGGTACTTCTAAGGAGATGACTTTTGGAGCAGGCTAGATTGCTCTCCAATAGTCCACAACATTGAATTATCTCAGTCAGCTGATAGTTTACCAGCTGATAGTGACTTGTAGAGCCCAAGCGTTCATTGTTGGAATTGTATCTGTGCCGGTTTGATTTTGCTTGTAGACCTGAATACAGGAACCTAGCTACTTTTCTTGTGTTTCTCTGAATATTACCACAGTCTTAGCCTGTCAGGACACTTTCTGGGGAAAAGGGGACTAGTACTATTTTTACCAACCTATTTAATGATCAAAGGATTAATTCATTGATATGTTTAAATCACTTTTTACCAACCTATTTTTACCGTCGCGGTCTACATTTTCTGGCACATTTGGAAGGAGAGGGGAAGGCGTATCTTCGAGGATGAGGCCCTGACGGCGATCCAGGTCGCCAGCCTTATCCAGGCCGACGTTGAGCTTGTGTTTCTGGCCAAGAATATTGTTTGATTTAGGGGCGTGTTGTTTTTCTTCTTGCTCTAGTCTGTAAGTGTGGGAGTTTGGTGCAGTGTCACCAATGTTGTAATGTTCCAACTTCCAACTGTTGTTTCTCTTCCCTTCTAATAATGCAAAAGCAGAGCGCCTGCTGTTTACGTTCAAAAATTTCAACCGGCCGTATTCTTTTTTGTCACAACTAATTTAGAGAGACGTCTCTCTTCTCTAAATAACGAGAGCTGACACTCTTGGACTTCTTCTGCGGAATGTGCACTTAACAATAGTATAAAGGAGTAGCTTCTACTACTTGCCCAAACAACTGGCATAAAACATACATACATGACTCAAGTCCTGCCGACATGCATGACACTTGTAAATTTCTTCAGTTCACATCAACTGATGGATGACCGTCGTGTTCTCAACACGTCAAGTACTGATTACACAACCATTGTCTTGGCATTATTTTATTTATTTAAATTTTAAAAAATGAACTTGGACTTGTATATGTGGCATGCAGCATCATATTTGTGTCTGGATTCATGCATTCAAGGCTCCAACCAGCAGGATGAAGGCCTCCCTTTCACCTGATCAAACCAAGTTTTAATTATATCAAACCTTGCACCACGTATCAAGAATTTTCATCTCCATGCATAGTGTAGCTTCTGCTAACTTAACTGGCCAAATCTATTAAATGAACCAGTCATCAAAGAGATGAATAAACGAGACAACTGTGATACTGTTGCAATTAATGGAGGGAACATCTAAGACTTGCAGCACAATTGCTAGCACTATAGTACCTACAATGAAGCTGGAAGATGTACCTAGCATTGCCTCTCTTCATCTTCTCTTCTTGTCTGCACTTCTTGTTCCTTGCCTTTGTCCCCTCAACCTGATGAAAATACTTCCGGGTCCTCCTATGCATCCACTAAATAGATCACGGATGGTCAATATAAAACAATTAGTGAAGACAGCACCAAACGAACAAACTAAGATGTAGGATCAGTTGTGTTAACTCACCTCCCGGCGTGGATGGCATGCTGGTCCACAAGTATTGTGACAACATATCCCTCGCCCTCTCAGCATCCTCAACTTCTAACTGGCGCACTTCATCACAGTAATTAAGCTCCTCAACGCTACACATTGCTGCATCACCCTCCATATCTATGACCATGTTATGCAACATGCAGCAGGCATACAATGCATGGGTTAGATTCGCCTCATTGAATGGACACGACGTCATCCCCCATAGGAATTTCCATGTATCTTGGAACCTTGCCAGCGCCTTGGTCGCGCGAGTTGTGGCTGCAGAGTGTCTCCTATTGAACTCGGCCTTGAACTCTGAAAGCTCTACGTCCTGGTAAGGTGTGAGTAGCCACGGGAGAAGAGGGTAACCTGCATCACCAATTATGTACTCCCCGATTTCTGATCCATCTAATGCTACCTTCAGCTTGCTGCCATTCAGGCAAACACCCTTCTCACACTCCTTGAAGAGGACAGCATCCTGCAAAATGCTTGACCAGTTCATGCTACCTTTGCATTCCAACCAAATGTCCATGAACCTCATCTCTGAATCAAGGACGGCTTGCATTAGAATGTTGTCATTGTTCTTGTGTTCCCAGTTTGGTCCAAATGGGATGTGAGTTGAAAGAATAACACCGCAACAATTATGCATATTGTGCATCCTGCCAAACATTGATTTGACCTTATCCATTTTACTGGAGTCTGGCCAGCATATGTGGTGCATTGCTCGCTCGCACACAGCAGCAATGAACCTATCAGTTACCAACTTGATGGTTGACTCATCCACACCAACAGAGGATCCTAAGTTCCCCGATGACTCACTGGAGTACAACCTTCTCAGAGCAATGGCTACTCGGTCTTCTAAACACAACACCCTCCCATCAATAAATGTGTAGCTGTTAATATCTTCCATTGTCTGCCCAAACACCAAGCTGCAGATGTAGTTAAAGGTTTTTCTTGTCATTTTGAGAACAGTCTCAAACCTTTGCGCATCCTCAAAACGAGACAAGGTTCCTGTATGAGTAGAAAGCATAAAAGTGGTTACACAATCCCATAACTAGCAAGGAAAGAGCTTAATCCTGACAGTATTAAAATAGTGATAAGTCACATATTAAGATATAGGAGCAGTTGTGTTAATTCACCTCCTGGTTCTGATGACCTGTTGGTCAAGAAGTATTGCGACAGCATATCCCTCGCCTTGACAGCATCCACACTTGCTAACTTGCGCACTTTCCAACAGCAATCCCCCTGCATAACACTCGGCATGGTGGCAGCATCCTCCATATCTATGACTATGTTATGCAACATGCAGCAAACATATAGTGTCTTATGTAGACTCTTCGGGTACCATGTCTCTCCCTGCAGGTACTCCCAAGTGTCTTTGAACGTTGCCAGAGCCTTCGTTGCACAAGTTGTGGCTGCGGAGTGTCTCCTATTGAACTCCGCCTGTGATTCTGAGAGACCTTCCTCCTGGTAAGGTGTGAGTAGCCATGGAAGAAGAGGGTATCCTCCATCACCAATTATGTATTCTCCAACTTCTGATCCATCTAATGCTACCTTCAGCATGCGGCCATTTAGGCAAACACCCTTCTCGCAGTCCTTGAAGAGTGCAGAGTCCTGCAAAAGGCTTAACTGGGTCATGCCATCTACCGAACTGAACACAGGTTCCATGAATCTCATATTTGCATCAATTACGAATTGCATCAGAATCGTGTCATTCTTCGCACGGTGACAGTTTGGTCCATATGGGATGTGAATTGTACATATAACACCACAACAGCTATGCATATTGTGGATCTTGCCAAACGTGGATCTGATCTCAGTCATTTCTCTGGAATCTGGCCACTGGCAGTGGTGCATTGCTCGCTCCCACACAGCATCAATGAACCTCTCCGTTACCAACAAGACGGTTGACTCGTTCACACCAACGGAGGATCCCAGGGCCTCCGTTGGCTCACTGGAGTTCAACCTTCTGAGCGCAACGGCTACTCGATCTTGTAAGGACAGCCCCCTCCCGTCAAAAAAGGTGTAGCTGTCAGTATCTTCCAGTGCCGGCTTCTTTACCAAGCTGCAGATGTAACCAAAAGTTTCTCTCGTCATTTTGAAGTCTGACTCAAATCTTTGTGTGTCCTCAAAAGAAGATAAGCTTCCTGTATGAGTAGAAAACGTAAAAGCGGTTACACGATCCATAACTAGCAAGGTAAGAGCTTAACTCTGACAGTTACAATAGTGAGATCCAGAAATCACATATAATAAGCTTTATAATTACTAAACGTGCCAGTAAGAAAACTACTACATCAGAAAAACTTATGTTTAGCAGCATGAGCGAGTGCAGCCACATCAGAAAGTAGCATTGGTCAACAATTATCCTTTTTTTGCGGGGGGCAACAAATATCCATTACAAAACAATTAAAAACTAGTTGTCTATTTTCCATAGAGAAAATCCAGTCATATTTTCTGGAGGTTAACCTGTACTACTGTATCAGTTTGGTAGCATATGTGGGCAAACGTGAGTATACAGAGTTTAGGGGCAGCATGGGGAGATGTTGTTATCATATCCCACAAATCAGCTATATATAGTATCAATTTCATCTTGAAGACACGCAGAGGTTTATCTTAACAATCTCATAACCAAGGCTGCATCAATTAAAGGGCCGGAGAATATAGGGAACATATTCAAAATGAAAACTAAGAAAACAGAGAGAACAAATGAAATAAACAGAAAACTAGTATATTAAACAAGCAGTGTTAATTTACCTCTGGACATGAAAGAGCGGCTGACATTTGTCTCCAACTTGTAGGGGTTAGATGTGTACAATACATACCATTTCCTTGGATTATTTCCTTCCTGTGCATATGCCTTGACATGCTCAACATGGCTGAACTTGTCCCACTCAGGCCCAGATTGCCCTGCGGCTATTGAAGTGAGCAGCGCTAGGCTGCAGTATACCTCCAAATGCTTTGGGTTTATACCTCTCATGTAATCTGGGAGTGTCTCCATGTCAACATCCTCGAAGAAGAGCCTCTGCAGTGCAGGAACACCCTCCACCACCTTCAGCTTTGGACACGTGGATATGGCAAGCTTTTGCAGCCTGGGGAGATTAGTGATCCTCTCCAGGTCAAGGTCTAAAGTAACAAGCAGCTCAACCAGAAAACCAAACTTCTCTAGAGAGACGAGACCTTGAACATTTTGTGCGCATAACTCTTTCAAAGTCCTTACTTGGGAGACAAGGGCAGGAGGAAGACATCTCAATTTGCAGTTCTTTAGCATAAGCGTCTCCAAGACGGGAAAGGCCTGCACTTGCTCCTCCCACTCCCACTCCTCCCACCGTACCAGTCCTATTAAGGTCATATTGCGCAATCTCGGAAACGCAGCAACTACTGAGGAATGACTCTGGTGATGGTAGGAGTGTATGAATTCGGGTCCAATACGCTTGATGCCTGGAACATGCACGATCTGAATGAACTCCAAAGACGGGAGCTGACACAAGCCATCAGGAAGTTGTGTGCAGCAAGCCAGGTCTGCCATCAACAGATTCCTCAAACTCCTGAGAGGCACGCATGATGATGCCATCATCCAACTCGGGAGGCGTCGACCAAAATATCCATTGATGGCAAGATGATCTAGCTTGGGTGGAGGGCATAGGTCATCAAACACCTTCTCGATTTGTTGTTTCTGTTCGTCATCCCACAATTTACTACCACATGATAAGGATAGCTCAAGAAGATGCACCTTCTCACTCAGCTTTGCCTTTGTTGCGTACGAGGAAGCAGATACATTCTCCAATCCCTGTAATCCAAGATACTTGAGGCGATAGAGAGGACCCAACTCTTCCAAACTACACCAAGCACCCTCTACATAGGCAGGAAACCCACGTACTATCTCCAGATTTGCTAGAGCACAGAATCCCCTGGGAATGCCCATTATACTTGTTTCAGAGAAGTCAAGATACCTTAGCTGCAATAAGTTTACAATGCTATCTGGAAGTTTCACAATGTTTTTGCATCCTCTAAGGCTAATGTGCTGCAAGAATTTCACCTTTCCAATGCTATCTGGCAGACTAGATATATCAGAGTTATGCAAGGACAAGTATCTCAAGTGCTTGAGCTTATGCACAGTTTCAACTAATGAAATAACATGTGGAGAATTTATATGTAAAGTTCGTAGGCATGGAAAATGAACCAACGAATCACCAGGCTTGATATTTATTTGGCCAACTGATATTAGAGTTCTCAATTCCTTTTGTGCTTGTAAAGAACTCCAGTCTAACCCAACTGATTCCGATTCTTCGCTTTCTAGAGAGAAAAAGGAACTCCAGTAGTCGAACCCATCTGATTCCGGTTCTTCGCATTCTAGAGATAACCGAAGAAATTTATGTGCACTGAGTTTATTAACAATACTAGTTTCTCCATTGACTGCTAGTGCCTCATCTCTTGTCACAAATTGAGCGAATGAGCGAATAACATCATGCATCTTGCAAAGTCTTTCATCAATGTACACTAGATCTGGCTCTATAAGGTTCCTCACTAACAACTCCTTATAGTACTTGCTTCCTAATTCTCCCAAGTCACCTGATGTTCCATTAAGAAATCCTTCACTAATCCACATGCCAATTATATCTTCTTTATAAAACAATATGGTTTTAGGGAGAAGGGAGTAGAATAGAAAGCATTGTTTGATGCAAGAAGGCAAATCTTCGTAGCTTAAATATACTGCATGGTTTATCTCTTCGGGCATTTCAGATGTTGACCATATTGAATCATCCAAGACCATCTCCCAGTCATGCTTTTGATTGTGCTTCTGACACAAGAGTCCTCCCATTACTTTGATAGCAAGAGGCAAACCATCACATTTTGCTACAATTTGCAAGCCAATATCCTTGAGCATATCAATCTCACGTCCATCTGTTTCATTTGAGAGAATCTATAGAAAGTTTAAAGCAATTAATCAATCGGTAAGGAGTGGTATGTCATAACATGAAAATAAATCCTGCTAGCAGCTAGTGTCAATTCAGTTTTTACCTTATCATAAGCTCGCTAAAAGAAACTAGCTAAAGAATCATGTACAATCCAAACTAAATTGTTAAGTGAATCAATTGGTAACACGTTGTTGTCAATAAGGATATTTAGGTACTACTAGTAACAATGTAGATACAATTAATAATATAATCAGATGAATTGATAACTAAGTGGAGGCTTTCAATATATATGATAACTATTAAGAGTGTTTTAAAGATTACTCATGATGTGATGTGCAACATCATTAGAGCGAATTGAGCCATCATGATGTGACGTGCAAGTGCAACATCAAAATATATGATAACTAATAAGAGTATTTTAAGATTATTCGTATATGTTCCGTAGTGGAGGTCATTTCTTAAGGACAAAATTTGTATCTTATCGTACAACTAAAAAATGTCGTGCAAAATTTACGTTCCATTATAATATTTTCTTTTGTTCCACAAGAACTTCTAATTTGTCCATTTTCCCTCATCCCTTTCATATAGTCATAAGTCCTTGTTTGCAATATATCAACGTAATTACAATGGTCTTTATTTTCAACGTACATGGGTTTTGCTCCATGATGTTTAGTTCATCTTTTTCCCTTTTTATCCTCCGAGAAACACCCGCAAATTAACTGCATAACATTTAATTAAGACCAAAGTTGTGGATATTTAAACATTGACAAAGTCATCATATGTGACTCGCTGAATGGAAGGATTATCCGCATGTGGTGGGGCACAAAAGATATCTAACTTGAGATTGAATCCCTGGTGGGCCAACCTGGATTTGACACCTCATGGGGTGGGGTACAATCATCTCCACCAACCACTCGTTCTCCTTTGTTGTTTCGATTCTAACAGAAGCTTCTTTCTTTGCTGATTAGCTGAAGTCATCTAGTTTGTTTGTTTGGCAGCGCATTGTGTTTGCGTTAGGCCATGGATGTCAATCCTGCATGTAGGCAAATAAATGCAAGGCAAACCTCCCGAGTGGTTGCCGCGAGGGACCGGGAGAAAACTGTAGCCACTACCGCTGCCGGGCCTCACCCATCTCCTCCTCTTCCATCACCGCTAAAGAGGGCGTCGCAGCATCACCGCTAAAGAGGGCGTCGCAGGGCAAAGCCCGAACGGCATCGATGGTGGTACGTGGTCATCTCTCCTCTACTGTGGAGCGCGGCGAGGGGCCTCATCTTCGGCGAGATCTCGGTGTTGGATGACTCAGCTCAGGTCGCAGTGAGGGCTTGGGATGGCCGCCGGGGCGCGGCGGTGCTCGGCGTGTGAGGGTGTGTCGGTCGAAAATTCTCTAGACGATGTGCGGTGGTTCCCGGCTGTGGCCGTCTACGAGGATGACGTCGGGGACATTGTTGTGGTATCGGAGGAGGTTGTTTTTTTTTCCTCCTTGCAGCGAGGCGGAGGAAGTCGTGAAGGTGTGCGGCAGCAGGAGGTGCGACTCAATGACAATGCAACACAACAGCGCAATAAGTGGCTGGCTCAAGGTAAGAACTGTTCCGCGGTCACACACGGTGTGCGGGAAGCCCTGGCGCTGATGTTGGCAACAGCGGGTGCGACACGCTCGGCACGACACAGACCGAGTGGAGTGGTGGCATGTCTCGACGATGTGGACATCCTCGGGTGAGGTTTTTGGTGGCCTCGCAAGTCGGAGCAACAGGGTTGGTTTTATCTGGTGCAGGCGTGGCTGGCGGTGTGCTTCTCGGCTGCAGACGGATTTGTGAGTGTTATTCACGGCTGAAATGGTGACGTCGAGCGATTTGGGTTTCTTCATCGGCAAGGAGCAAGGCAGGAGCATAGCCTCGGGGTTGGCATGGAAGTCAGAGCGGCAGCTCCTTTCTCTATTGGGTGTCAATTTTGATTGCTTGGGCAGCAGTGACGAGGATCCGCTTTGGGGGTGTGGCCTCGGGGCTGTCGTGGAAGGAAGCGGCTATGTGTGGTGCCAGTTTTCGCTACTTGGGTTATAGAGCCATCGGCCAGTTTGGGCGCAGCCTCATGGTTGGCGTGTGGAGGATGCGGTGGAGGTTAGTGGGTCCAGTTGAGGAGTAGAGTGGTGGTTCGTGAGCTAGACCTAGGCAAAAACCCTCTCTGTCTCCGTTGGTGGTTGGTCCTTGTTCCCTTCCCTTATAGGAGGCGCCATTAAGGTGAAGCTCTCATCCCCCACCCGGGTCAACTTGGGGAAACCCTAGATCCTTGCTATGAGGCGATGGTGGCATTTTGTTGTCGCTTATTTCCTCTTGAGAGCTTCGTCTTTGGAGCTGTGCTTCTACTGGAGTGACAAGCAAAAGAAGATGGTGATGGTGGATGTCGGCAAGGATTCCGTCGTTGGTGAGGCAGGGGCGCACCATCCGGGTCAGTCTGAAGTTCGAATTAGCGCTTTTCGTTGGTGTCGGGTTTGGTCGCTCGATGGTAGACTTGTGGACCGGTTCGGTGGATGGCCTTAGGTCTGGCATGTGTGTTGTTTAGGTTGTAGCTCTGAGTGGTAGCTTTGGGTTCCTTGTATCGTAGGGCGCCTGCTATGGATTCTTGAACGACTGAGTTGTCGATTCGGCAGGTGCGTGGCCTCGGGGCTAGTGTGGGTGGCGGGGTGTCGTTGCCGGTCACATGGGTGGTGGCTCTCCTTGACACCATACTGACCACTGGTCAATTGACCCCACAATTGTTTTTCTGAATTACATCTTTCTTATGTGTATTTGGACAAACTTGAAAAAAAGGACAAGTACCTTTTGTTATAGCTTGACGCTTAGTGTTTGACCCCTTTTGAAAAAAAAACCTAATTTGACAAATGCTTCTTCCAACCAAGCACAATTTGACATTAGTGATTTGACATTAGAGAAAGATAATAAACATTCAACAAAACTAACTTTATCATCGATGTTCACGGAACACGTAATTTTCGACAAGTGAATATTTTCTAAACTGCGTGAGTAGATTTCATAGATGGCGGAACATATATTGATTTAAAATATGTATAAAAAATTAGTGGACGGAAGAAATTTTTAGAAGTCGCATACAAAATTTGGACGGCATACATGAATAATTCCGGATGGAAGTTGAAAGATAATTTTATGACCTTTTCCATAACATTGCTAACAATCAACACAATTTTAAGATGTTACATGTAGAATTAATCTAGAACACATAAACATTATTTTTATTTGCATCAATATTTCCATAATTTGTGAAACATGCGTGACCATCTTATTTGGCATGCGTGAACAATCAAATTAAAACACAATTTACCAAAATATTTACAAGCATTCAATTATATGAATTTAAATTTTGTTATGAAGGTTATTTGGAAGTAAATTCACCAATTATCATATATTAAATGTTGCAATTTCGTTGTGCGACCCGGTTGTCCCTTCTTGACGGCCTAGTTTCCTCCCATATTATTACAATACAACTTAACGTGAACTTATTGACATCTAGAAGCTCTAGCCGAACACATCTGATTTTTTTACCAGGGATTGAGAGTGGATTGGTAAGTATGATGGAAGAACAGTGCTACCTTGCTAGTTTCTTCCATTTATAGAATATCCGTAAGGACAAATTCATTGTAAAGACTAGCCCAGATCTATGAACTAGTTACTCCAGTATACAAGTATATTCACTAGCATGGAAATCGATACAATTTAGTCGGGTGGGAACTCGGTTTCGACTTGATCAACCCAAATTTGATCTTTAGGTTCGTAACATTGTACCTAATTTACTCAAAATACATATGGGTGTCTACATGTGTTGTAGCATAAATGTAGGGATCCATGTGTTGTATGGATCAATCTTGGAATATCAAAGAAATATACATAGAAGAATGTGCCAATGATAATACATTTACTGAAAATTAAACTAAGATCTAGCCATTATTGAAGATGCATGGAGTTTTGTAAAGTACCTGTTTCTTGAGCAATGACCAGGCATCCTCTTCCTCTAATTTTTGGACGTGGTGGTAGGGAAGAACAGCTTTCATCCCCTCGGCAACTCTTTCATCTCTAGTAGTGACAAGGATCCGGCTACCTCGAGCAACATCATTAGCCAAGGGCCTTTCTAGCACACTCTCCCATGCTCCGTGGCTCCATACATCATCCATCACCAGAAATAGCTTCTTTCCGGTCAAGGTATTAGTAAGGATTTGCTGAAGCACAGCCAACACATTTTCGCCACCATGTGCTCCCCCCGCGAGTGTGATGATTGTCCTGAGCATCTCGACTTCCTCGAAGTCCTTGTTTATGCATAACCACATCATCTTGTCAAACTTCGCATTCATGGTTTCATCATTGAAGACCTTCTGGGCAAGAGTAGTCTTACCAATCCCACCAACACCAACAATGGCAACCACCAGGATGTTGGTATTGCCCTCTTTTTCCCTCAATATGGTGTCAACCAACATTTTTGTGTCTTCTTTGATCTTCTCCCCGACTACACCCGAACGGTCAAACTCCCATGATATCTCACGACTAGGATTTCCAAAGCGAGAGGTCTGCACCTTGCTCCTATGTTCCAGCTCACAGGAACCTAGGTTGATAAAGCTGAAAGGAGTGCTGAGCTCCTTAATGATGCCAAGCCTCTGGTTGAGGGCCTTAATGCGGCTACCAATTACATGGTCATGATAGGGACTGTGCAAGAAAAAAAGCAAGGGTTTGAAGCACCCCACATCTGCATAGGATAGACGGCGCTCCATGGCCTTGAGTTGGCAGAGGTCAAGGATGTCAGCAGCCTCGTACATGGCGCGCTTGAGCTGCCCCACCCATTCTTGCACACTCTTGTCGGTGATGTTTTTCTTGTCAGCATCGGCGAGGAAGTTCTTGAGGTCCCCAAGCTTGACATCCATCTTGGCAATCTCATCTTCAATTCCAAGTAGCATCTGCACCTCTTCTGTCGCCATCTCCATCAGCATGTTTTGCACATAGGATACAAAGGCATCCAGGACCATCGCCATTATGGTTGCGGTTTTCTGTAACAAAGATAGAGAAAGAATCATCTCACCGCTCATTATAGCTAAATATAACCATCAGAAATAAAGGGCAGCACTGGAATGTCAAGACATGCATGAGAAACAACAACAAAAAACGTAGATGCAAGCAAAGGCAGCTGAGGGATGCAACCAAATTTACCTTCAAGATAGATGAATGTTGATCCTGCTCCTGGAGCAACTCGTTCTGGTGAAGGGCTAACAAGGACGAGGCACTGTATGTATATATAAGACAAATGAAATCTCTAACTGTATCATTTTACAATAGAGAAATGCTCCGGTGCTTTCCGAAAAAACATGTTGCACGAATTTTAAAGTAAATCGATGGCTGTGATTAGGTGTAGAGATTAAGGGTGCTAATCCCACATGGTTAGTGCTCCTATTAGATCACTTCATGAACCTAATCATAGCCGTTGATGTGCTTTCAAATTCGTGCAACTTATTTTTCCGGAAAGCACCGGAGCACTTCTCTTTACAATATTAATTAAATGCAACTTGTATGCACGTCTCTGGTACCACCCATATATATGTTGGGTATTCTTGCTTAGTCTTCATAACTATATACTAACCTGGCTGCCCAATGTCAACTGATCCATCTACATGCTATTTCCACAAATGACGCTACATCTAATCTCATCTGACAAATTAGTAGTGCTAGATCGATCAGAAAAGTCGTATGTGTAATTTGTGCACACACGATGCGTGCCATGTTGAGTCTTGTTAATTCGGATGCGATCGACAGCAAAATGACAATGGAAAATGGGCTGAACTAGCTTTAATCAAGTATAAAATCATCAGGGCATGCACAACGCGGGCATGAATCATTCATCAGACGATCTGTTATTGGCAGGCAAGTAGCTAGTCAACTCTAGAGCTGATGTCATTGTAATATTAAGTAGCCAGCAGACACCATCCAGAAAGTTGGTAGAGGCATACTATTAGTTTTTCGAGATAGGGTGCTGAAGCCTTATACAGAATAAATCATGAAGTGTAGCTTATTAGTACTCTTCGCTTTAGCTAGAAAAAATTCTTTGATCTGTATGAATTTATTCTTAACTCTTCCTGAAGCCTTTTTGTTTTTTGAAACGAAGGCAAAAGTTTTGCCTTTTCCATTAATTAAGAAAAAATGCCCAGTTAATTAGTGGAAAACCAGACAAACACCATACAGCAACACCAACACCACAGGACCTAGCCCACTCAACGCCCGAGAACAGCTGGGCCAACAGAAATCACTACTCCGCCAAGAAGAAATGGCCCTCCTACCACTGCCGGAGAGAAGAAGCCTTTGTTTTCATTTCCTAAAAATGTGAGAGTTGTTGACATAAGACAGAAGATGAGCTGAACTAGCTTTAATCAAGCATAAATCATAAGCGCATGCACAACGCAGGCATGAATCATTCATCAGACCAATATGTTATTAGCTGGTCAACTCTACAACTAATGCCATTTGTAATACTCCATTAAGTAGCCCGCAGTCACCATCCAGAAAGTCGGTAGAGGCATACTATTCTTTTTTTCGAGATAGGGATGCTGAAGCCGTCAACAGAATAAATCGTGAAGTGTAGTGTGGTTTATTCGCTTTACCTAGATATATTCTTTGATTCGTATGACTTTTTATGAACCTCTACAGCAACCGAAAGGCTCATAAGTCTTCCTGAAGCTTTTTCTTTTCATTTCCTACAAATGTGAGAGCTGTTGACAGCTACATAATTTGTGGAAATACAAACTCTCTCCATTTTTCAAAATATAAGATGTTTTAGCTATTGCACATGTTGTCTAGATACACACATAAATGAGTGATTATGGACACTAAAACATGTCTAGATACAAGTTTGGACATGTGAATGTGGAAAAAGGCTAAAACGTAGTATATATGTAAGAATCCTCAAATCAACACAGACACAAATGCAAAAGTGCTTCCTTAACGAGATTTATTCCTGATGTCCGTCAATATATGCTAGACTAGACTACTCATTTTCGTTGACCTTGACTTTTATCTTGCTTACTATACGAACCATTTTTGCCCCCTTAGGCCTGCCTGACCACAATCCAAGCTTATTTGTTTTCTTTTTTGACATATATGCCTCAGTCGCTTCTACTAAGGGATCAAAATGGGTTGTGCGTGGCAATGATTTGCTGCCTCAGCGTTGCATTCGCCAACAGTAAAGTGGGGAAACAAAAATGCAAGACCACACACGAACTGAATTAGGGTGACAAACAAATATCCCGAACTAGCAAAATTAGGGATCATATATACTCGTAGGGTGAATGGAACCAACGGGATGTGGATGGAGGCGGGTGTGGTGTTACCCGGCGGCGCAGCAGCCCGGCTACGGTGTTACCATGGACAGACGACGGTGGCTGATGGCGCAGATCGATGGCAGCGGCGTCGCGAGCAGTAACCTCCAACGCCAGAGCCCTTCCAGTGGCTGAAGCCAGCTATGCCGCTGCGGCCGGAGCTGTGGTGAGCATGTTGGCGGCCGCCGGCCTGGACACGTCAAAGCGGTGTCCGTCGGTCGCCGGTGGAGAAGACAGGCCACGCTGCGCCTGCCCTGTTCGTCGGACAGCGCCACCACCTCCATCCGTTCCACAGCGCCGCCGCTGCTTGCGAACCCTCCTGTCGCTGCGGCATGGTGCCGCCGGCGCACAACCATTAATTCGACCTCCGACGGCGCCGCCCCCGACTTCTGGCCGTCGTCGGGCCCGCATGGGCAAGTCTAGCCGCAGGCGCTTCAGGCGATGTGGCCCGGCCCAACAAGGCCCACTCCGACAAAAGTGCCCTTGATTTTGAACGGTTTTTGTTTTTTCGAAGATTCAATAATTTCTGAACAAAATATATGCACACGTGGGCAATGATGTATAGTTCAAGTTTGCAAAGTCCCGATTCGAACTATTTTATACTCCATGGTACATCAAAAATACAAACTTATAGATAGGGGTGTGTGTGTATAATGGACCTTCAAATCTTGTTGGACATTTCCTTTTCTATGTAGCCTGTAATGCAATGTATTACAGATTGAGATACTACACACTTGAAGTATATACAACTTAATAGTAGAGATAATGTATGTTTTTAAATAATATTAGGCACGTTAAAAGAGAGGAGCACCAAAAAGAAAACAATTAAGAATCATACGCCTCATTGTAACAAACAAAAAAAGATCACTCCGCCGGTCACCGATGGCTCTTATATCCTACCCCCTCCGTTTTCAAATTAGATGACTTCCATTTATAAAGAAGTATCTAGACTTATAAAAACGTTGACTAATAGGGGAATGATCTCTCTCTTAACTATACGTTGTTAGATTAGGTGAGACCTCTCCAGCGTGCGAGAACGCATGGGATAACACCCCGTTTAAAATTCGGGCGCATGGGACTCGAATACGGATGGGCAGCTGCACACATATGTGTTTTGCCACCCTCTAGCACTCAATTCTCTCGTGTAACATGTATAGATATATTTAATTTTATACAAATGCAAGTCATCTAATTTAGAACGGAGGAAGTATAATTCTCCAACTAACCACCGGCACCTCTACTATTAACACATCGGCGGCCAGTCGTTACCGGGAATGCGGTGGCATGTTGTGGTTTGGGGAAGAGCATCGGGGGATCAGCTGACTCCAGGCTGCTCTTGTTCAACCGGACATCCAGTTGCTCAAGAACGAAAGATCATCTCGGTTCTGAACTCATTGTTTCATTCGAGGTGTGAGTTTTGCTTAATTGGGAATGGAAATCGAACGAGACTCGAGCTCTCTCCTTGATTGTAAATATGCAGGCAACGCCTATGCACGACGGCCACGACGTGAGCAGGGTCGTGAGCGAAAGATCAACACTATTTTGTTCACCCATGTCTTCAACATGTCTTGTGCTCTCTCGTGCAATCTCATCGTCTTTCCAGTTTCCACACTCCGTTTCTTATCCTCCGTTCAACTTGATCTGAACGACGAGACATACAACTAGAGGGAAACATGCAACCATGCTTAGAGAAGTTCTTTAGTGAATGACTCTTACTATTTACTTCCCCAAAGAAGGTGTAGTACAACAAGGACATCAAATTAACACAATTAGTCATAGCTGTTGAGAGATATATAAAGCCTCTCGTAAGCATAATGTGTTAACAAATAATTTTACGTAATTTTCCGTAGCAACACACAACTTTTTTTATACGAAACACCGTATAATACAAGCGCTCTTATACACGCGCACATACTTACCCCAATGAACACACGCACGCACACCTACCCTTATGAGCACCTCGAGAGCGAGTCGACGGATCAAGTATTGAGATTGACGATGTCATCACAGGTGCCTCGCTGTCGATGAGAACGTCGCCTCCCACTAATTCTGCCTAAATGAGAAATACCAGTGTCAAACCTACGGTTTGAATTCTTCCAGGCTGGGGGTACAACCACCCACCTAGCAACACACGACATTTAGGTAGCCTAAGCAAAATGGGACTTGATTCTCTAACGCCATCGTGTTAAGTAGTACTCCCTCCATTTGTACATATAATCCTTTTTTAGCTTCTTTGTATCCGTGCATATATAAATGTATTTATTTAAGTGTATTGTTTCACCCATTTCAGTACTTAACTAGTCCACATTGAAGTGATCAAAACATCTGATAATTTGGAGCGGAGGGAGTATTAGATTACATGCAACTTTTATGCCCGTCTTGCTGGGTCTCTCTATAACTAATACTAACTGCACGTTAATTGTCAACTGATCCATCCACTTGATATTGTCAACTGATCCATCCACTTGATATTGTAATGTTTCCACTACTGAGGTCGTTAACTGATCGTAGCGCCATGAGAGAAAGTCAGATGTACTACATGTTGGACAGCTATAATCAAATGTTAACACGATACCGCGTTGGGTCGTGTTGGACAGCTATAATCAAATGTTAATCATCAGGCCGTGAGCCAAACAGGCATGGATTATTCATCACAGATCGATCTGTTTGAAAGCTGCAGTAGACGATGCCACCTCTAGTATACTAAGAAGCCAGCCCCTCGTCTCTGATCCCATCCAACCCTGCCATCACAATCTTGTTGGATATCATCCGTCTTCTCCAGCCGGATCTCCCCTGCCCAGAGCTCGCCCGCCGCCGCCGCCACCACAGAGCGCCTCCTGAAGCCCGAGCACACCCTCCAGCCAGCAGAGCAGCTCCACAAGGTGAGCTGCCGCCCATTGCTATATCCCGCTGTGAGCTGGCTTAGTACTCATTTTTTTCCCTGTTAGATGATCAGTAGTAATCTATATAAAGAGAGATATGTGATATGTCAATTACATGGTCCTGGAGAAAGAAGTGAATAATAAGGAAAGATTCAGCGGATATGTGGTCATAGAATTGCCGTCACTTCATGGTTGTTATAGGTAGAGGGAGGTTGTTGCTTACTTTAGGTGTTGCTCTCTATGGTTTGTGTGGCTTCTCATTGTGGTTTTGGTGTTTGTTGTAGGGTTTTTATCCAGTTTCTTCCGCCACCCTCTTCTTAATCAATATTAAGGCAAAGTTTTTGCATTTGTTTCAAAAAATATGCCAATTACATATATACTCCATATATTTTTGCCACCATATTTTTTTTTTCGAACCTCGGCAATGCCTTTGATTGATAAAGTCGAAAAGAGTTGGACAGTTTATAAGGGAAACCGGCCGAAAACCATACAACACAACGCACCACACTGGCCCCAAGGCCACGTCCCCAAAACGAGTCGACGACCATGTCGCCCTAGCAACCATAGCCGACACCAACACGGCGGAGGCGACCTCAACGCAAGAAGAAACCCGGAGCCGCCGCTCCGACAACCACGCCGACCCCTAGGCCGCGCCCCAAAACGAGTCGACGACCATGTCGCCCTAACAACCATAGCCGACACAAAACACAGCGGAGGCAACCTCAACGCAAGACGAAACCCGGAGCCGCCGCTCCGACATCCACGCCGGCCCCAGGGCCGCGCACCACCGAGCCGAAGACGAAATCGCCGACACCAACCACCATCACCCCGCAGATCCCTCTGGCCGATGGAACATCCAAGACGAGGCCCCAAGAGGCAAGCGACGCAAGAGCGCCGCTCTCGCCCGATCCCACAGGATCTAGGGTTTCCCCCGGAGAACCCGGGCGGAGAAGCGAGAGCACCGCCACGACGACGCCTCCAAGAAGGACACGGCGCCATGTGGCGTCGTCGTCGCCGGCCCCGGCCACCAGCCAGGGCAAGGCTTTCGCCCAACGATGTGTCGCAAACCCCGCAACCGCCACTCGAGGACCGGCCAGACCACCAATGCCATCCCGCACGCAGATCGTCAGCCCCACGCGCCCGACGATCTGAGGCCACGAACAGAAATAGGCGCCAGGGCCCAGATCTGCCTCCCGCGGAGCCTCCTCCTAGCTCGGCGCGATACGAAGACCACCATCCGGGGCCGCCGCCCCGGCATCCGGGCGCTGAATCCATTCCGACGGGCACCCTCCACGGCAGAGTCGACGAACACGACGAAGATCTCGTGATGTCCTCGCCCAAGCCGAGCGAGCTGCGCAGCGAGACCCAGCATCCAACGCGCCGCCGCGCCTAGGCTCCCCGCCGCCGCGACGAAAGCCAATGTGCGGATCATCACCGCTACTCAAGATCGAGCAGCCGCCACCGCGCCCGGACCGGAGACCAGCACCACCGCAGACCTCCACCACAACCACCACCGCACTCTCGCGCAAGCGACAAGGCTCGGCGTGGGATCCCAAGATCCACCACACCCAGCCATGGCCGCTGCCACCACCCGGCCGACCACCTCCAGCGGTGAAGAAAGCCGCCACCACCGCAAAGTCCGGAGCCGCCGCTCCGGCGTCCAAATGCTGCAGGTCGCCGCACGCCCAGCGCACCAGTGCGCTGCCCCCGAAAACGACGCGACGTGCCGAAGAAGGGAAGCCGAACGAGGTCTTCTACCTCCCGCCGGCGCGCTGCAGCCCCAACATGCGCAGCCGCACAGCAGCAGGACGGCACCACCGTGTACACCATCAAGACGGCGCGACACAGGGGAGCAACGGCCGCGGACAGCCGCGGCCCGCCCGGCCCATCATGGACCCAGATGGGGCCCTGGCCGTACCGCCGCTGCTTGCCGCCGCGCAAAAGGGACGCTGCCGCCACCTGCCGCACTGCACCGCCCCCGCCTGCCAACGAGCCACACCGGAGCAGGCGCGCCGCAGCTCGTCGCTGCCGCAGCCTCACCGGAGCACCGCGTCCGCCACGGGAAAGGAGCCGAGCCGCCCGCGTCCACCGCGAGTCTTCCCCGCACCACCACCGGAGGCCGGGGCCGCCGCCACCGCGATGAGGCCGGCGGCAGCGGCGGAGGAGCGGCACGGGAAGAGATCGAGCCGGCGGCGCGATTTGTTTCCCCCGTGTCGCCCGAGCTGAGCGACGCTTAGGCAGGATATTCCGCTCAAGAAGTTAACATTTTTTTGCCACCATATTGATTTTGTAGTATTGTATAAACGAAATGTTGATAGGATTTGTTACGAGAGATCACACAAGTTGTGCTAAACTGACATGAACCTTAACTGTTTGCGAAATGCCTAGGCCGTTGCACAATCTCAAGTGACCAGGCAAGGGTCGTCTCAAGTGACCAGGTTTGCCTCCTCATCTAGATCATACATCTCAGCTCTGAAACTCGGTACGTAGTGACTGGATTTCGGGCCGACTCGCAGCTTTAGCCATGTCGTCGTTTGCCGGTGTATCTATGGTTATGGGCGGCGAGGTGCACACCACGCCGGCCTTCGACGCCGGCAGCGACACCGGGTACCACCAGCTTGTGGTGAAAAATTACTCTCGTACAGTACATGAGGTGCCCAACGGCGAGAGCATCAGGTCCGGGGCCTTTCATGGTAGGAGGCCATAAATGGTGCATCCGGTACAGCCCTAACGGCGCAGACCCGAGTTGTGCCGACTTCATTTCCCTTCACCTTCGCCTTCTCGACAATGACGTACAAGTTCCCGTGGTGGCGCAGTTCAGTTTTTGTTTTGCCAACGACCTAGAGAAGCAAAAGCCAATGTACATCTGTTCAACCGAAATATGCAACTTTTTGAGCAGGGATCCTTTATGGGGCATCGGTGAGTTTGTGAGAAGAGATGTTCTTGAACGATCAGCTGATCTGAATGATGACTGTTTCACCGTCCGGTGTGACATCATGGTTCGCAACACCCAGGATATATCTGACATAGGCCAACAATTTTACAATCTTCTTCAAGATAAGGTTGGTGCTGATGTGACATTTGACGTCAGTGGTGAGAAATTCGTCGCACACCGTTGTGTTCTTGCAGCCCGATCCACGGTCTTCATGGCACAGCTCTTTGGCCCCATGAAGGAAGGCACTACGTCAAGTGTCATAGAGATCAAAGATATGGAGGCAAAAGTGTTTGCGGCTTTGCTTAGCTTCATCTACACAGATTCATTTCCTAAGATGGAGAAGGAAAACAATATGAAGGTCATGAAAGAAGGACAGGATGAGGAGGAGGAAGAAGTAGAGTATGTGACGTGGTTGCAAGACTTGTTTGTAGCGGCAGATAGATATGATATCCAGCACCTCAAGTTCCTATGTGAAAAGCAATTGTCTAAGGATGTAGGTGTGACCTCTGTGGCGTCTACTCTATTTCTAGCCGAGCAGCATCACTGCCACAGATTGCAGGAGGCATGCATAAAGTTTATTCAAGTCCAGTCTCCCCCGTGTTTGGAAAAAATAATGGCGAATCGTGGTTGGTAACATATAACTATGAACTATCCCGTTGTTTACAAAGAGATCTTTGCCAAGCATTTGTCCAATCAGAAGAATGTTGTCATGTAGCTACAATAGCTCCAGGACATGAAGTAATCCTATCATGCTTACATATAGGATGTGATCCTATAGGTAAGTTCTAATATGTGTGTCTTGCTATTGTTTCATCCTGTCATTTTACAAAAAGCCATGTCATTTTCCTATATTGTGAACTAGAAAGATCCAACATACTCCCTCCGTTCTAAATTAATTGACTTCTATTTGCCTACATGCATATGTAGGCAAATAGAAGTCAATTAATTTAGAACGGAGGGAGTATATGGGAAAATAAGGAATTGGATGGTCTGTAATTTCATGTGCAAGCGCCATTTTTGACTGAAAAGGCAGCCTGGCCTGCTTTTCATTTATAAAAGTAGGGGGTACAAGGTGTACAAGAGCGAACAAGAGAAGCCAAAGCTTCAAGAAACAAGAGCCGAAGTGGCTAAAACAAGAAAGAAAGAAAGAAAAACTTGGTAAAAGGAACAGCTCAGTCTGGTTCGCGTGGTCTGCAAATAAGATCAGCAGCCTTTGAGCCGTGCATGTTCCCTGGCTAATCGTTATTTGTGCATTGTGTCATATATTGCTTTGTGCCTTCCCCTGTTATGTCTCTTCGATGGATCATGTGAACGTGGATTTAGGGAGGGCCGTGTGGGGCTGTGGGGTGGGGTGGGGGCCGGGGGGGTGGGGGGTTGCTGTTGAGGTTCACTTCTGCTTTGTGATCATGTTTTGTGCCACATACTGCAACGCGGTTTTTCCACACATATGAGGATGTCCTTAGCTTATATTGATCATTTATTTTGCATCCAACGGCCAATATTATTTCTACTAATTGATAAAATAAAAATATGTTAATACAAGATTTTAATTTTGCATGCACACAAATTCCATGTTAGTACATGAATCTAAATTTTAAATTATATCAATCTAAAAATTAATGATAATGTGTTTATATTTAAATATTTGGTGATGATTTATGCATGGATCTTAAAACATTTTGTACGTTCGGATAAGCGGGGGACATCCTTATATGTGTGGTTTGCTATTTTCGCACATACTGTTAGGATTCTAGTGTTGTCTTCCTTTTTTCTCTTGTTGCATTTCCTAGAGACAAATTTTGAAATTCACTTCCTTGTTAGTTTCCTTCTAAATACAACATTGATGTGAATTTTATAGAAAAATAAATCATGTGCTCTTATTCTTCCAGTAGATAAGTTCCATACAGTTCAACAATCCTAGGCTAGTGCATGCAATTCTTTTTAGTAGGACGATGTATACCAACCTGATATATATGTAAAACTAGAAGAAAGGAAGCTATCCACGATATCGGAAAAGTATATCCGATTATGTGATTCATTTTCAAGGTGTGTCAAGGAGCATCAAATACCATGAAGCGGTTGTATGGTGTCTTCACGGCACCCGGCGGTACAACGGTAGTTGTGCCCGGTGCGTGTGTGCGTTTGTCGTAGACATTGATATCATAGGGTCATTTGTACTCTCATTCCCACTGCCTCCCCATCTCCGCGGCAACCGCCACCGTAGGGTCATCTTCTTCTGTCTACGTACCTTGAGACCTGAGTACCCTCTTTCCAAGATATGGCTGCATCCTCCATGACTCACGCCGTGCCCTGGATCACCGCAACACAGGGATGAGGCACGTGCCTGGATAGGTGTCTAGTGAAAGTACGAAGCACCAAGCAGAAACCAAGTCCACCGCCAAGACACGGTCGGCCTTTTGTACAATACTTTTCACATTCGTTATCAACAAACATCTCACCCTATCTGACTCTACAACACTTGTCGAGTTGTTATTGTATAATTTTTTTCTTTTGTACGCTTCTCAAGACACATCTCACCCTTATCAGCCTTTGTGAAGCCCCTACATCGTTGGCTAGGGAAAGATCGCTGTACAACATGGAACAGTACCGTCATCTACACCTTGCTCCACGGACAATACAAGCCTTTCAGTCGGGGCAGGCAGAGCGAGCACACGAGCAGACTCTCGATGAACAAGTTGAAGTTAAAGTGTTAAACAGTCCTAGAGTTGGAATCTTGTAATCTGAACTTCGGCGAGAGTTGGAGGTTTGTAAAATAGACTTTCCGGTCATCACAAAGTAAGTGTTCTACATCATGAGTTATCACCAAGACACCCACAGATCATCCAAAAGGGCTAAGTTCGGCTGTCACTCTCATCTCATGGGAGATATGGAAGGAACGAAACAACAGGGTATTCAACAACAAGTTCACTATGTCGTTGGCTCTCCTCTAGAAAATCAAAGAGGAGAGCATGAACTGGGTCTACGCTGGAGCGAAGCACTTAGCTGAGATGATTACTTAGTACCTCTTTTTTTCTTTTTCCGGCTTCGGCCGTTACCTGTTTGCTCCTCCTATATCGATATAAAAAGGCAACGATTTTGCCTATTTAAATTTCAAAAAAAAATCTACATATCATGAGTTTATGACTATACACAAGACTTAACTTGCATAGCAATGGAAAAAACCCTGGATTAATTAGCAGTTAAGGGACTGAGTACAAACCTCGGAGACTAGTTCCACGACAAAGTGGAAGCTTTCCTTTAAAACAGTTATTAAGCCTTGATTCCTTCTCCCGATCATTAACCAAAAGGACGGAATGACCTAGCTCTAGCTAAAGAGGTTATCAAGCTAGCTTGATCGATACTTTCTTCCCATCTAGAGAGAAGCGATGGAATACCAAGGAGAAAATGAAATTGCTCCGTCTTAACAGAAGAAAAGTACTGATCGATCAGTTATCTACCGACTTTTCTTGGGGCCTGCGGTCGAGTCCGACTCTGACTCAGCATACCTTGATTTTTCCTATATACTGTAAGTTGCGAAGCAGCTAAGGCTACGTATAGTACGGAGTACGTGTTAATTTGTCAGGCGATCGATCGACCTTCCACGCACGGGAAGATCATATGGCGGCGGCGTTGCGTCGGATGCTGCTCCCGGCGATCAGCCGGCCCCTCGCTCCCCGGCAGCCCCTCCCCATCTTCACCGGCGCCGGCGCCACCAAGGCCGTCGGCCAGGTTCGCATCGCCTTCCATGCATCTCTTCATACATACACCAATGAATAAATCCAGATGGATTTTCGCATACCTTAATTAATTCCAAGATCCAATGAGCTCCTCCATATTAATTCTCCTCGATCAGGGCTACCGGCGGGCGGCGGACAGGTTTATGATCCGATCGTCCTGGACAGAGGCTGCCGGGCCACGAGAACAAGAGATGTATGTCATCGATCAGCCAACCCGAACTACTACTGATCTGTCCTTCACACGGTTCTTTTCACTAGGAGTAGTATACTTTGAGATGTGATATGTTTTTCTTTTCAGATATTGATTGACACCGTGTGTTTCGGTGCAGGCAGCCCACACTGAAGCAAGAAGTGTGCGTTCTACTAGCCCTAAATCTCACTCTGTGGTCGATCTACGGGGCGAGCATCGCGGTTCCCTACTATTGGTCCCCTGTCCAATATGAACACGACTTTCCGGAAGATGATTGAGTACTAGGTTACCCAGAAAAAACTAGAACTCGACGAGCTACCAGAGCTCGTGTTGCTTGATAAGTCCTGTTAATGTATCTATACTGTACTACTACTACATCCATGTAATCTGTTAGGCGAGAACCCAAACATATCTGGTCTATCATCATCTAATATGTACTGTCCTTTCAAGTACATGAGTAGTTTTTAGAAGAGAAAAAAGATGTCAGTCTGACGACAACCGTTATATGCTTAATTGAACACTGCATTTTTGGAATATGTTTTGAATCTTCAGGATTCGTTCCAGCTAAGTTATATGTCAAGCTTAAGATTGAGCGCTCACTCAAACTAGGCCTTGTGTTGACAGCCCATGTAGATGACCAGCTTAAGATTGAGCTTCTACCAGAGGCTCGCTCAAGCTCTTCTGGCTGATATCCCTAAGTAGTGTTCAAAGAGTAATAGCTTACCTAATTGGGAGTGCTGGAATATCGCCTGAGCTACACATAGCTCTTTATTTTGAAATAAAAAAAATCATATTTCAGAGATTAAAAAAATCTGAAAAAAAAATGGATGTAAATAATGTTAACATCTACCAAGGTGTGTCAAATCTCAAATAAAAATATACTGTATTTTGGGATGTGTAAAAATGATAAATCTGAATATGAAAGTAGTGAATAGTGCCAACCTGTAGCATTAGGAGAGCTAAGAAACATAACTTGCGCATGGTGGTAAGTAGTTTTCAATAATTATGATCTATTTTTTAGTAGTTGAAAGTATGAATTGGTATATTTTTCAAATTTTGTTATTGGTAAAATATAATTTAATCCTGAAAAATAATTTCATAAATATGATTAGCATTCGATTTTTCAAGGTGCATTGCAATGACAACATGTTTCTTGTACTATGAATGGGCATAAATTGTTTTCTACGGAGACTACAAGTGGAGTCCGAGTGACATATATCCTCTTTTTTACATTCAAAATAGAAAAAACTGAAATTTCGAAACAAAAATCCCAAGTGTATATAATGTTAATCTCTACGAGTGTGAAAAATGTAAATGAAATTTCATTTGTATTATAGGCTATAAAAAATGATAAATCTGACAAAATTTCAGATTCTCGAAAATGTGCATTGTTCACGTGTATATACATTTGTCATATTTTTTCAGCCCAAAATATAGCAAATTTTGCATTGAGATTTTGCACGCTGTAACTTTTTTCGATTCTTTTGAAACTTTTGACTGGCGATTTTTAAAAAGCGAGCACCATGGAGCTCGGCCTCCAATATGGGGAACTCCATTTTACAAGCCATTCTTCCACACGGGTTCTGATGCGAAGAGAATGTTTCCTTCAGTTTGGAAGTGTGCTTTCAAGGTGTTTAAAAGATATTTGTGTTGCATATAATATTTTTTTGTCGTTCACACATCTCTTCCATTACATGAACAATATGAAAACCATTCAATTCAAAAGAAAATTTACACATCTTTTAAAATAAAGACGCACTACGTAATTCTGCCTAGTTGGCATCGTAGAGTGAGCTGAACTATCACCAGTGGAAAAAGGCTTATAGGTGGGATGCCCGTTTGTGGCGCACTCTCAGCGCATGCGCCACAAAAGACATTTAGTGGCGCACCATACAAGTGCGCCACAAACATCTGTGGCGCATAAAATAAAAATGCGCCACTGAAAACAGCGTTTTTGTGGCGCACCATCAAGAATGCGCCACAGAAGTGTGGTGGTCCCCGCCAGGCAGGTCGAATTTGGAGGCAGGTCGAATTTGGAAATCCGTGTCACTTTCTGTGGCGCATGTGCCAAGTTGACATTCTGTGGCGCATGTGTTCCCATGCGCCACAGATATGAGACTTTTCGTGGCGCATGCGGCTGCATGCGCCACAGAAATATTAGACCTAGGTTTATATTTATTACCTTCTTCTCTCTCTCATCCCTCTCACTTATCCTTACACGCGCCCGCGCCTCCTCCGAGCGCCGCCGCCCTCACCTCCTCCAAGCGCCGCCGCCTCATCCCGCCGCCGCTCCTCCCGCCTCCACGCACGCCTCCGCCGCCTCCTCCCGCACGCCTCCTCGCCGCCGTTCGCGCGGCCACCGACGGCCTCGACGCCACGCCCCGCTGATGCACACGGTGGGTGTGTTGTTGAGAGACCCCAAGAGGAAGGTATGAAGTAGTGCAGCAGCAAGTTTCCCTCAGTTGTGAAACCAAGGTTATCGAAACAGTAGGAAATAATGAATTCCCCCGAGGTGTCAACGGCGCCAGAAAAGTCTGCGACGTGAGTGACGTGGAACCTGCACACAACACAATCAAGATATTTTGCCCCAACTTAACGGTGAGGTTGTCAATCCCACCGGCTTGCTGTAACAAAGGATTAAACGTATGTGTGGAAGAAAGATGTTTGTTTGCAGAAAGTAACAGGTTTGTAGTTTGTGGTTTATCAGATTAAAGAGAAGGACCGGGGTCCACAGTTCACTAGTGGTGTCTCTCCATAAATAATAATAACATTCATGCGGGTAAACAAATTACAGCTGGGCAATTGATAGAATAATGATGAGCAAACCAATGCATATACCAACGTTATGATGTCTAGTGTGAGATTCATTCGGGCATTACAACAATATACATAGACCGTTCCAACCGCATCTATGACTAATAATCCACCTTCCGGTTAGCGTCCGCACCCCTTTCAGTATTAAGTTGCATGCAATAGATTATCGCCTTAAGCACTGCGTGTAAAGTAAGTTTTATCCCTAATAGCAACAGTACATCTACAACCTTAGAGCTAGCTGTCACCACCCCAGATTTAATAGAGACATGAACCTACTATCGAGCATAAATACCCCCTCTTGGAGTCACAAGCATCTACTTGGCCAGAGCATACACAAGTAACGGAGAGCATGCAAGATCATTAAATAGCACACACATGATATATTATGAAGCAATAACTTTAGTACTCAATATTGATCGGATCCCAGCAAACACAACATGAAGTATTACATAACGGTGATCTTGATCATGATAGGCAGCTCACAAGATCTAAACATGATAGCACAAGAGGAGAAGACAACCATCTAGATACTGCTATGGACCCGTAGTCCAAGGGTAGACTACTCACGCATCAGTCCGGAGGCGGTCATGGCGACGTAGAGGCCTCCGGTGACGATTCCCCCTCCCGGCAGGGTGTCGGGGAGGAGTTCTGATCTCTCCCGAATTGGTGTTGACGACGGCGGCGGCTCGGGACCCGTGGAGGAAAATATGAACACCGTCCTAGGGTTTTTGGTCTGGGGGGTATATGTAGGCGAAAGGGCGAGGTCGGTGGCGCCCCGAGGGGCCTACACCACGTGCTCGCGCGGCCAGGGGGCCTGCCGCGCGAGGACCAGGTGACGGCGCCTCGGTCGCCCACTTCGTCTCGTCTTCGGTTTTCTGGAACGTTCCCAAATAAAAACTGACTTCTGAAAAGAAATCGTCCAATTCCGAGAATATTTCCTTAAGTACTTTTCTGAAACCAAAAACAGCAGAAAACAGGGAACTGCCACTTGGCATCTTGTTAATAGGTTAGTCCCAGAAAATGCATAAAACTATATAAAATGCATATAAAACATGTAATAACTTGGTATAATATAGCATGGAACATAAGAAATTATAGATACGTTGGAGACGTATCACCCGCCACCCCGCGCCTCGCCACCCAGCGCCGGCCCCGCCATCGACGGCCTCGACGCCGGCCCGCGCGCCTCGCCACCCCGCGCCTCACCACCGACCGCCGCACCCAAGGTGTTTGCCCAAATTCCTAGCTAAGTGAATTGTTGCTAGTTTTAGGGATGAATTGTTGCTATGTGTTCCTGCCATTTAGTTTAGGCATGAATTGTTGCTATATTATTGTTCTTTATAATGCTCGGTGGAACCATTAGAATGCCTCTTGATAGTGATGACCAATTAGAGTCATGACATTGATGTGTGGTCAAGAATGAACAACATTCGATATTTCTCGTTGCGATAGACGACATGCAGCTCCTGCTCCAAAGTTGCAATGGAGGACACGTGTATAGGTCCATCGGATTTGGCCATCTCAATTCTACAGTTCAAAATTTGTTAAGTTCTAACAAGATGTTAAATTGTAGGGTTCTAGCACAACCATAGCTTATTTCTCACCTATAAATAGAAATAGCAGGAGCTCTTGCCGATGATTCCTGTTATAGAAACATGTACTCAGAATCCGGCCGATGATTAGAAAAAGGACTAAGTGAACTGCAATTGGATATATCCAACCAAGTACACTTCACAAACATTCGAATTGTGCAACTACTTGGTTGGATACAGCCAATTGTGGTTTTCTTCCAGTGCCTATATTATGGGGCCTACCCTAGTTTTTTGTTGTCCTTTTCCAGTGCACACAAATTTGTTTATTTATCATATGTTAGTCTGATTTTGTTGTCTACTTTTGGCCGATGATTACATGGTTGCACGTTGCATATATCTTCAGGGAGGTGTGAGTGAACCATGTTGTCTGAACATATATGCAGTGTTCATTCCACGTTGTTCGCTTACACCATCCCTGAAGCAATTCCATATGAGGCCTTACTTGTTTTTGTTGAGTGCTTTTTAACTTGCCGATGCTTTTCAGTTGACCCTACTTCATTTCTAAAATACCGATGATTAAAATAATGTGGCGCACTGTATGATATCATGATAGTTTGTTGAACCTTGTATCATGCACACATATAAGTTGTGTGCCTCCTACTTGGTTCAACAAAGTTATCAGGATTCGTTGTGTGTTTCCAAGTATGAGGTATAATTTTTTTGAATCTTGTTTTGTCTATAAGTCTTACTACAATATCGATGATTTGTTTATATATGAGGCAAGCTATGAGTCTTGACCTACTTCATTTAGAATTTTTATTTACATGTCACCATTAAGCAAGTTTAATGTGCTTTACTAACCGCTGAATCTGCTCTTGTGTAGACGATGCCGCCGCGCCGCCGCGGGTCGTCCGGCTTCCGCGGTGTTCGGGAGCGGCTCAACGGCACCTACTACGCCGAAATCCGTGTCGGCGGATTCCGGCAGACACTCGGGACGTACGCCACGCCGGAGCAGGCAGCGCGCGCATACGACGCGGTCGCGTGGCGTTTCCGGCGCCCGCGGAGCGAGCTAAACTTCCCGGACTGCCCGAACATCGTTGAGGCGGAGTTCCTCGCGCCACGGCCAACCCTCCTCACCAACGAAGATCGTGACCGCCACCGCCAGGTGCAGCGCCGGATCGGCACCGCCGAGAACGACGAGGAGCTGATGCGTCGGTGGAGGAAGGAGTTCCCGGGCGACGTCGCCGACGAGGAGGCGTTCTTCAGGAACCGATGGGAGCAAAGGAGGGCAGATCGGCGCCGCCGTCGGGAGGCCGCCCAGAGGGAGAGCGAGGAACACTGGGACACCGATGATGACAGGTGGTCCGACTTCTTCTATAACACCAGCTCCGACGACGAGTAGTTTACTCGTGCGACTTGTTCTAGGTTCTAGTTTGTAATATATAGCTACTTGTTCTAGGTTCTCTACTAATTGTAACACCGACTTCTCTACTCGTGTGATTTCTGTGTATTTGTTCTGTTTTAATCTACTGTGTCAAATATATCATTGTTTATAATATATCTGGATAAATCCTGTATATATAGCTATTTGTACAGCGCGGGAAAAATAAATCAAAATTTGCTGGTTATATTATATGGCGCACCTGCAATTCATGCGCCACTGATAAATGTCTGTGGTGCACTAGGAAGGATGCGCCATAAAAATGTTGCACTTTCTGTGGCGCACCGTGGGGGTGCGCCACAGAAATATAATTTAGTGGCGATATTTCTGTGGCGCACCCTCATTTTCCTGGGTGCGCCACATAGATGCTTTTTGGTGCGCCACTAGTAGCCTTTTTTCCAGTAGTGTATACAAAATGTTAACCAATGGTAACTTTTTCTAGGAAAGCAAAAATGGTAACTTTTTATGGGAACAAAAAATGGTAACTAATCCCTGTGTATGGAAACCCACAGATCATCGTTCCCATCGAGAATCGCTAATTCCATGGCAAAATGCCTTCGGAGCCCTTTAAAACGAGAGGAGCTTCAGAGTTCATCTGACTCGTACCCACCAAAAAGCTGTGATTTTTCCCCCGACCGCCGCCTCCGGCCTCCCCCCATGAGCGCTCAGTCCGGCGAGATGACGGCGGCGGCATCCCGCCGCAGCAGCCCTCCCGTCCTCGGCTTCTTCCGCGAAGCTATCGACGGCATCCACTTCCACCCCACCACGGAGCCCGGCCCCAACCGCGTGCCGCACGGCCGCTTCGCCTCCCCGATCGGCGCCGGCGACCACGGCACGCTCCTCGGGTGCCGCCACGGCCTCGTGCTGATCTTCCACTCGTCGAAGGACCAGCTCCTGGTGTGGGACCCCGTCACCGGCGACCAGCGCCGCGTCGCCACTCCCGTAGGGTTTGACATGCAGGAATCCCCCATCGACGGGGCCGTGCTCCGCGCCGCCGGAGACCACTTCCAGGTGGTGTTGGTTGGCTACAAACAAGAGAAGAAGAATCCAAGAGCGGAAGCCTGCTTCTACTCGTCGGAGGCCGGCGTGTGGAGCAATGTCGTCTCGGCACGGGTCCCGCGCAACGCCATGGATCATGCGGGCATGCCCGCCGTGCTGGTCGGGGGTTCCCTTTACTGGCTGCTCTCTGGGGATGGGAAATCGCGCCTGATTCTCCAGGCTGATTTGGCTGGACAGAGCCTAGCTGTGAGGCCGGTGCCAATGTTCATTGCCAGTGTTCATGTTATGAGAGCAGAGGGTGGCGGGCTGGGTTTACTCTCCTTGTCAGATTACACCGTCCAATTGTGGAAGAGGGATGCTGATTGTGGTCGAGTTGCTTCGTGGGTGCTGGGAAGAACCATTGAGCTGGGCAGTCTGCTTTCTCTCGATTCACAGGAACAGAGCACCATACAGATGCTACCAGTATGCTGAGGAAAACAATGCGGCTTTCTTCCAGACAATTGCTGGTATCTTCATGGTCCAGCTTCACTCTTTGCAGTTCAGTAAACTTGCCGAGAACAACAACACTGCTATCCTTCATCCATTGGAAAGTGTGTATGATGCAGGTAATAGACTGTCTTCAAACTGTGGTTATGACAAAACCATGTTGATTCCATGTTCTCTTCATTTCATGCTATTAAGCTGACAATTTTGTGTAGCCGTATCACTTGTTTCTCTTGCTGCTTGATGAACTCTTTTACACATAGCAAATATATGTAGATTTTTTGTTCTGATGCTTCTGTGGTAGCATTTTATTTGATCATGATTCAGACCTCATACTGGTAGCTAGTTTGCTAGTGTCCTTGATGCTTTTTATGTCACCAGTTCATCATTATATTGTATCTGTTGTTTCAACAAACGCAGGAATGCTTTTTTTACATGATCGCATACTAATATTATCTCTGAACCATGTGGTTCAAAAGCCAGAGCTAACAAACTGTCTTTATCATTTTATTCTATGAATATGTATTCAATAATACCATGAACATCAGGAATGGCTGAACTAAATTTCACTTGTTGCCTACCTGTTGACATATACAAGAATTGTGCTTAGCTGCAGTTTGTTCTCATTTTTAACAAACTGAAATGACACACTGTTTGAGTCATACAGGATCGTCTGATGCCATGAATGATAATTGATCTGACTGATGCCATGATTGCCCTGCAGGTATCTAGAGTTACGTTCCGGTTGCCGAGAAGCAGAAGTGGCGCGTTTACTGCGAACCAGATGGAAATTTACCCTCTATTTAGGATGCACCGAGAATGCTGTGGTGTGAACCTGTAGGAATTATTGGCTTGTTTTTTGCTCAATACCGCCTTGTTATCTGAATTATGTAGTGAATTGGGCAACTGGCATGAAGGCATGACGACTTGGTTCGATTAATCAGTACCTTTGAGTTGATCCTGCTTGCATTCTGCGTGTGTTTCTGGTGTGAAGAATTTGGCGTAAGATTTATTCTTACTTTGCATTTTGTTTGTTTGTTCGGACCTGGTTTTGACGAGAGAATGTTGAATTGTATTTTTCTTTCACTGAGATTCCAGCAGGGCTCGGATGAGTTTGCTAATCTTTGAATTCTCTTAAGAAAAAAATAAACTGGCAGTTAATCCTCACAAAAGAATTTGAACATGGATTCGCAAACTAACACAGAGCGGAACACACTTTTTATATTAGTTTTGCAGCCTTCCCAACAGTTGAACATCACACTCTTTAATTTCCATTGTCACTTGGCGTTAATTGTGGCCCCACCTCTTGTTGCACTCTCCTACACAAGCCTCAACACCATCTGCGTGTGCAAATGATTCTTCTTCATTAAGCAGAGCTAATATAGAGCAAAATTATACCCAACGTGAGTAAGGCGGTCTGTCGTCTTACCTGCCAATGGCGACGCCTCCTCTCCGCAGACGGAGTCCGTGCAGCAGACCATGGTGCAGGCGGCGAGTGTGTCGGCCCTGTCGCTGCCGCCGCATTGGCCGGCGCAGCCGACGTTGCAGAGCCACCAGGGGACCGTGTGCCTGCACCAGGGGTGGCACTGCTGGTAGCAGTCGCAGAAGGACATGGCGGCCACCAGGGACGGAGCCAGGATTGACAAATAGAGGGGGCCAAATGAAGACTAAACTAGTTGGAGGGGGCCATATTGCTAATTTCTCATAAATTTAGGGGTCAAAACATAGATTATATAGGGGTGTTTTCACAAAAATTTCCAGCACAGGGGGGGCCATGGCCCCAGCTCGCACCCCCCTGGCTCCGTCCCTGGCGGCCACCTGCTGCTGCTGGCCGGAGAGCACGAGGAGGAGGATGCAAACTGCGGCGATGGCAGCCGCTCTCTTCTTCGTCTCCATCTCCGGCGATGGCCTCGGTGTTTCTTCACTCACAATCAATGAAGAGGACTGCTGTGCTGTGGTGGGACTCTCCGTTAGTGTTCACTGTTCAGGGCTATATTATACAGGAACACCGGAGCTCCGAGGACGATGTTGTCGTTTAAGCTGGACAATTTGTATGTAGCTATTTTCGAGCACATAATTTCAGGTTGAGTGTCATCTAAGCCTGTTTCTCCATGGTATTCAATTCATCTCCTGCACAAAATGGGGCTTTGTGTATTGCTGTCACTTGCGCATGGAAATAGTTTTAGACATGCGCATGCTGCTCATCTCTGTTTTCGTAGACGGGACCTCGTGAAGCTGCCTGTGCTGATGTAGAAAGAAAACAGAATCCACCTAAGATACTATGCTCATCGACTGGGTGCCATATTTTATCTGTTGCCCAAGTGCAATGCTCACACACATTTGGAGTACTGTTTCGATTGGAACACAACACACGGCCATCTGCATACTTTGGTTATAAAAAAAACAGGCATCTGCATTTTTTTTTTTGGTTGATTATGTAGCCCCTTTGAGCTCTGGTTTTACACGAGAGTTCGATTTTTGTTTCTCTTGTTCTGTTTGATGCTCTCGCTGTTGTAGTTTGATTTTCCCTGATGTTCGGTGCTTCGGTTTGGATGTTGGAACAAAAAAAATATACTGATGTTAAATATCAATTCCTATTTGGAATTTTGGATGGTCTCGTCCCATGATTTGGAGGCGCGTGGGACCGAGTGAGGGAATGTCGAGAAATTTGGAGGGTGAGGGCTATGTATCCGTGATACAGTCGAGCAAGTGTTGGGCATGTCGGCTCGATAATTGGCTGTGATTCCACGATCAAATGGACAGATGATCCAAGCAATAATCTTCAGGTTGACGCATGCTAATGTTGAATTCAAACCTCCCATGTCTATATCGAGACTCCGTCGGAGTGAATTCCAATTCATAAACCCCCTACTTTGTCATTTTGCTGCTAAGATTCGTCATTATTTTCCAGCTGAAAGTTTCGCTAGCTTTTGTCCCTTCTAGTGCATGAGTTATTTAGGGGCAACCGCACGACGTGCCCCCCCCCCCACCCCTCCCTCTCCCCTCCTCCCCGCATGCACTCTATCGATTCCATTTATGAGCCGGCACCAACGACACCGCGACGGAGAAGGCATCAACGAACAAAGCACTTAGAGTGGGGGGTGGGCCAAGGTGGCGGACATCTGGAGTATTTTTCATTAAAAATGGCCTCTTGGCTAAACTAATGATGCATATGGCCGTTCGACAAAACTATTTTCAAATCTGGCCTCTCGAGGTCGGCGCCAAGGAGGTTGGCGCCGACCTTGTACATCTCGGCGTCAAAGAGGTGAGTGTGGGTTCTGCTCAGGCGGGTCGGTGCGGCATTGGAGGTGAGCTAGTCTCGGTTGCAGAAAGAATCTCCAATAGAGAAAACAACGCGTGGCACACCAGTGAACCTAACGGTCGCAACCCATTGGTCAGAGCGCTCTTTAAATCCGGAAACGGGCATAAATTGCCAAAAAGAATCAATAAAATGTATAATCAGGATGAAAAAATAAATGGGATAATTAGAGTACAAAACTCAAATTGGGGGTTTAAATTGGAATTCGGTATTTCAGTAGAGATTGAATACATCTCATAGTTGTCAAACACATACGAAATTTCCACTAGGTCTGATGTCTTGCTAGAAATATTATGAAATAGTAGTGTAGGAAAACAATTCATGGAAATGATCAAATTTTTCAAGAGGTCTAACGGCCGCAACCCATTCGAACCAAATTGACTCTAGAATATGTATTTGAATGCTACAAGATTCCTTTAAAAATCCTACGAACCAAATAACCGCTAAAATTCCTAGATATCCTTTTAAGGTTAGCGAAACATGGCAGCACATTAAAACCACTAATGTTACTTGCTTGCGTGATGGACTGATAGTACACCAGTATTGGCAAACAAAAAAGTCTATGGTACCTTAGTTAACTGGACAAAGTAGTAAGATCACTACAACTAAAGGGGAGATGCTTTCAAAAAAGACATAAGAAAAAAGAGGAGATGCTTTCATTCCAATAACATGTGTACCATAGATAGCTCTTGGCAGAAATATCTTTTACTATTTTAGGTGCGGGCATAACATATACACAAGTTACTTATTTTTTGGGTGCAAGGAGAAAATGTCGGCAAGTAAAAAAAGCAGTGATGGCCACATCCTCCCATGTAAGGAAGTTGCAACAGTGCTAGTGCATCCGGGCAGCTTTGCCTCAACATCATGCTGACTGCCATAGTTAAATTCACTGTGGCAAATGTAGCTTACGAGATTAAACCGAGAATATTACAATGTTTCAAGATTTATTTTCCCGCGTCCCAACATTATTGTCAATTTCTCGGTGGCGCCAACGAACAGAATGGTCGCAATTGTTCAGAACGGTAGATCCTATGTTTATTGGAGACGAGTACAACCCACAGCCATCTAATTTATCCAGATTTACATCCTCGTGCACATGGACGTACACGCCTGTCTACTTACATGAATCTGTGAGCTGAAAAAGGGAAAAGAAACCAACCCTACAACGGAAGCTGGGCAGAGCTACAAAGAAATCAAGAGAACTAACTGTTACAGGTTCCTTTCTATCTCGGTCTCCAGGGCATGCCACCTACATTTCCAGCTTGGGTGCTGTAACCTTGGGCGCTGTTACTGTTAGGCATTGTTACAGAATACTGGGGTACTGGAACAGCGGAGCCGGCAGCGACCGCCGCACCCTGCGCCTGCGCCGGCCACCAGGCATTCGGCTGCTGCTGCTGCTGCTGCCAAGTTTGCGAAGGCTGAAGCTGCTGCTGCTGCTGCTGCTGTAGTTGCTGGAGGTAGGCCTGGGAAAGGAGGGGGTTATTGCTGGCCGCTTGCTGATGGTTCAGTGTTAGAGGCTGCATTGCATTTTGGTGGGTGTACTGCTGTTGCTGCTGCTGGTAGGGGTGGTGGATTTGCTGAATGGGCGGCAGTGGTGGTGGTGGAGGAAGCGGGGTGGATGTCAATGGTGGCTGCCTACTCTGCTGGGTGGGATTCCATTCTGGTATATCGTCATCGTCGTCGTCATCCCAGCGACGCGATTCAACAGACGATCTTTTACCATACTTCTGAACTAACTCCCTCATTTGCTCAACTGGACGAGCAGGTACATGATGCCGGCCCTTGAAGGCATGTGACGTTACATTAGCAGGAGGGTTTGACGAGTTAACAAAATTAAATTCGGGAAGATCGTCTTCGTCCCTGCTGGCAACAACACCAGGCCCAAAGCCCGGGGGCACGTCATCGTTTACATCCTCTTCCTCCTGGTGGCGGTGCTGACTCTGATTGGGGAAACCTGGTGGCGCACCATGAGAGCTCTGGAGCACGGAGGACCTCCGGACCGAAGTAGAACCAGTAACCTGTGGAGTCCTTACGGTCGACTGCCTCTTGGAACCATCATGCCTTTGATGGGTGGGTAACCTGGGAATGCTGGGTCTCCGCCAGACGACGATTCCGATGATCGACGTTGCTGCCACAGAGAGACCATCCAGGTGCTCCTTTGGCAAGTGCCGAGAGAGAATCTCCACGGTTTTCCCTTGAGGAGGGCACAGGTATAGCTCTAGTCCATCGGCAGGCTCAGCTAATCCCACTCTCTCATCCGCGATATATGAATCAATTGTCTGCAAAAGAATGAGCCGAATTTAGTAAAAAATGACTCTTCAAAGTGCTGCCAAGCTCCTGATGGGTGATCTGACTTAGAAAAGGAACCTGTGAAAGATGTTGGCGGCCACTCTCCAGAGAACCCTCCTTCCACAACAGCTCAGTAACCTAAAAAGTTGTAAAAGGTGCTTAAAACAGATGGAGTGGATACTCAAAAGACACAGAACAGACAACTACATGCAAATCACAGGACATAATTTAACTATATGCATGTTGACAAAAACCAGTATTAAGAGGTCATACATTACTATTTACAGTTCTTAGGCTATCTAGTTAAGTAATTCAATTGGGTCCGTGGGATGACAACAATGACAATGATATACCACCCTAATGCATAATACCCCTAGAACCTAAGGACAATAACAATTACAAGTGTGCACAGAGTTCTGATTCAACATATAGACCAGATAGCTTCATAAGTGTATCTCAAGTACACATATGGGATAAAACTGTGGGTTTCTTAAGCACCTGCTATGAAATTTTCTGGAGAGCAGCATAACAGTACCAACTACCAACACATGTGCATATGTTCCTGTCTCTAAACATCAGCAGATCCAAACATTTCAAAATCACAAAAAACATGATAGATACTAGTTTCAACAAAGTTTAGAGGGTATATCTATTCACGAAATCAGGTGAGGCAGAGGGAAACAGAAGTACTAGTGTTACTTCTTGAAACATAACCAATTTAGGACGCATTTGATGATAGGATCTTGAACGGAATTTTATGCATTCAAAACAACAGGGGGTATGTATATCTCTATTCAGCAAACTCATGAGCGCAATTACAACATGGTGAGTCGGCAGCAACCATCCGCAATATAATAGAAACCAGATAGTATGGTGCCAAGCATATGAAGCTGAGCCAAATGTGTATGGTTAAATCATAATCATTCCAGTAAGAACATCATGTAGAAAAACTAATTATGTATTAAAAAAATTACCATTATAGCACGGCTCCTAGATTTGGGAAGTTGTTCAAGAAATTCCTGAAACGCACTAAGTTTAACTCTCCCCTTGATCTCAATTAAGCTACGCCATTCTTTCCCAGATGGCTTTTCACCACTGTAGAAGAGAAATTTGAAGAAATGTCAGAACCAATACAGATATGAAGTAAGGAATCAAGTCACACATAGCCAAACAGCAGTCCTTATTCATTTGTTTAGGCACTAGCATTCACAATTATCATCTTATTCATGCTGATCGTTTGCAATAGTCAATTTAACTCACACATGAGACATGAGAAACCAAGCAATTGGTGTACCCTTAATTGTACGAGCCAGTAACCCAGTTTATTAATGGATTTGTTTGCTATCATAAGATACGGTTACAGTAGCAAATTATTCCCTGTGACCCTGGCCCATTAATTCATTACATTTAAGTATTGAACAAAGGCCAGAGTTTGATCTGGAGTTCTAGACAATTGACCTGTGCACAAAACTTGTAAGTGTGCAGGCATGGCTGTGCAAAATTCTGACATTCCAACCAACATCAACAACCTAGCAATACCAGCCTCGTTTGTTAATGGGTCTCTTTGAAGCACTTGTTGATCATGTGACAGCAGCTGTGTGAGCGATAAAAGAACGATTTTTCTAGTTCATAAGTGATCACCGGAGAGAATGGTTGAGATGGTGGTGGAGGACCATTAGCATCTGATTAAATGAAGCAATGGCACTGAGAGGCCAAATTCGCTTCAGTTTTGAGAGTTAGCTTTCTAACATCACTACTTTAGCGTTTGTGGCTGGAAAGATGCAGGTGGTGAGGTAAAGTCCAATTCAAAAAATCGAACAATATATCAAGTTTAGCCCCGGTCTACATAGGTATTGCTAAAATGTTCTTGTTGGCTCAGCTAAAAAAAAGCCCTTCAAGTTTTCCTACGGTGGAGGTTAGGGAGATATACCCTCGCGAGTGCCTTGAGGCTATGTTATTTGAATGAAGATTTCCTTTCTAATATTCCACGATTGACTTACAACTTCTAAAGCTGATCTGTCATCCGTGTTCACTTGCGCTTAATATCATCCTTATTTTCTCAGTCTTCAT
The DNA here is from genome assembly GCA_026929855.1 of Poa annua. Taxonomy (NCBI): domain Eukaryota; kingdom Viridiplantae; phylum Streptophyta; class Magnoliopsida; order Poales; family Poaceae; genus Poa; species Poa annua. The sequence goes on from CM049436.1 coordinate 3,984,571, forward strand.
ACTGGATGGTGGGTGACCCCAAGGAGCTTGTCACCAAGCAAGAAGGCATTGGTGGAGTAATTATCCGATGTCAATAACATATTACATATTTTCAAACCGTGTCATTAGAAAACTGACGGTGCATAGCGACACAATGGAACCGGTGGAGGACCATTAGAATGAAAACTAAAAGTACTTAAAAAGGTCTTTTCAAGGAAATGAAAATGAAGATGGAATGTGCTTAGATCAACAGGACATGCTAAGCTCGTAACAACAGAACAATTCTTCAAAGAAAGCAGATTAAACAAACCTTTTGAAAATGGCAACCACATTCGTGAGTGACGATAGAGTCAGTTGAATTGCACCCTCCCATATACTCTCACGAATTATAGGAAAAGTAGGTGTCATATGGTTCATAGTCGAAACAGGATTCAAGATATTAACAGCATCTGGTTCTTTGGATTCGACTATCTCAGGAGAGGATTTGATTAGCTGTCCATCACATGGCATATCAGGAACCAACTTTGAACCAACCTCATGTCTGGGTGATTCTGATTTGGACTCAGATTTACCCTGTAAAGATGGCACATCAGATTCAGATCCAGTCTCCCTTTGTGCAGGGAGCTTATCTTCTGTCTCAGGAAGTTTCTCAGATTCCAAAGTGGAGCTAGGTTCATCAGAATCACTGAGATCTTTTTGCGGTGTCCCAACTGATAAATTTTCAAAAGGTGGCTCGGAATCTAAGCCCAGCATGAATTCATCTAACGAAGGAATCGGTGGAAGATTCTCCGTGTCTTTTAAGTCATCCACCATAAGTTCATCAATAAGATCTGCTTTCTCATTTTCAATATAGTCCACATCACCTGATGAATCGTTGTCACCTGTCCCACCATCTTCATCTTGTGACATGCCATCAGAACCCTTGTCCTTACCTTCTACACCAGCTTTGTCATCCATACTTGTTTCATCATTAGTTTTCGCCTCGTCTTCGACAGCCTTTGATGGAACATGAGATAGAACATTACCCCCAAGCTCAACCTCCACTGAAATATCATCAGTTCCTTCTATTTCAACTTGGAACTCTCCTTTGTGTGTTTTCCTCACTAAACGTCTAACATCAACTTCAGTGTCAGGAAGAACAACCATTTTTTCATGTTCTTCAGCCTTAGCCAGCCGCCATTCTGAGAGCTCTTTGGAAGCAAGTTCCTCCGCAGTCATTGAACAAAGGCGCTCAGGTGGAATATCTCCAGATATGACCCTCAACCTTAACTCAGGGTTGCCTTTATCTTTTAGATTGAACAGAAGAGATCTACCTCTCTCCTTGTACTTCTTGTTCACTCCACCAAACAATTTGAAAAGCTCCTCTTCAATTCTAAATGCCAATCTTTCAGCCTTCTGGATAATGATACCCTTATCTGCTGCTGCCTCATCTACAGACTTTATTCTTTTTGATTCAGACTCTGTCAAAGACTCTGTAACCCCAGGCTCAGCATCACAAGTCCTGTCCCTTTTTAAATTAGGTTGAGTCATAGGTTCATAAATCCCAACATCAAAATCAGAAACCCAACAAAGGCCATGACCTTGCAACAGTTCATCTGTGACAACCATACTTTGACCTAACACTTCATCTTCTGAAGAAACATGCTTTAGTTGTTGCTGCATATCATCATCTGTGCTTGTGATCACGCCCGATACTAAGCCACCGCCCAGCTTCTCAACCTCATCTTTCACACCATCAGCATTGTCTGTCTCTGAATTGGTAGTGCTTGCATCTTTGAGTGTGGTCGACACTAGGTCCTGCACTTCACCTCCCTCAACCTTATTCTTTTGGTCTGCTGATCCATCAGACTGCAGGTTTTCAGCAGATTGTTTCTTATCCTGCTGGTCAGAATCCATAATCAATGCAGCAGAAAGTGACTCCCTGAACTTTGATCTCATAGATTCAAACTGCTGAGGCTGAACCTTTGCTGGTAGCTCCTTCTGTGCAGGGCGCTTGGTAGACAATGTAGACTTCAGCATTTGAACCTTTGGAGAAGCAACGGTCTGTTGAAGTTTCTTTCCTGGAGTAGATGGCGACAGCTGTGATCCGATCATCCCTGGCAAAGATGTTTGAACATTCAGCACCTGCTGAGGTGGCCTCAATGATACTCTGCTCATAGATTGCACTCCCAGCGGATGTGGAGTCTCTGCTCTGGAAGCACCACCTTGGGAACCTTGTTGACTCATAGGGACAATATAATACGAACTGACTGGTACCGAAGCTCCCATCGGGAACATTGGCTGTGCACTCCAGCCACCAGAAGGGGGTGGATAGAACACAGTGGGATACCCAGCCTGAGTAGATTGGATATTTGAAGAGGGAAGTGCTTGAGATCCCATGGGTTCCTGGCCTTGCTTCGATAACTCCATTGTGCAGAAGCTCGGGGATATATCTGTACCTAAGAATGAGAGTAGTCAGTCGATCTCATTCCAGAAGAAAATAAATAGTTGGTGGATGAAGCTCTAAAGCGTAAGTAATGATGATTTTTGCACTAATTTGCAACTCAAGTGTGGCCTACCTATGAGTACATGATGCAATCAACTGCACAGGACCGTTGCTGGCATGTAACCAACCAAATACACGAGATCTATCGTTCTATAACAGACTAACCGTGATGTTCTACTTTATATCTTCTTTGGAAATACGAAAAGCATGATACTAATACATTTCTTCATGAGCTGCACGCATGGCAATTCAATTAAAATTGCCTGTCCGTCTTCAATTTCCCTTCACGTCTCTTCTCTACAAACTTGAAGTCCATACAAAAGCACTCGTTTCACGTAACTAACATGTCGTCGAACATGAACCAGACAAACGGTTGCAACGAGCCTTACAACAACCGCGACGAACAGAAGCGTGCACTATGCAGTTCCATTCGCGACGACATGATCCCAACGGGAGCAGGGTTTACGTTTCGTTTTTGCGCACATAACATGATGCTTTTCAGCAACCTAACCGAGCTAGAGAAGAAAAATATTCGTCGTTCCTATCCTATCAGCCAAGCGAAGAGGAAACGGGCAACCCTGATGTTAAATTCGCACATCTACCATCGAGATTTACAGGTTCGTCAATTCCCATGAAAAAAAACACACTAGTATGTAGTACTGTGTTCGTGAATCACAAGCATACACACACACAGAGCCTCGAGACCAACGTACTAGTAGTAGCACATAGCATGAACAGATCACGCTCGCTCTCAACCAGAACCCAGCTGGCGAGTCCCTGCAGCTAGGATCGCGGTAGGGTTCAGCAGATGCGGAAACGGTCTAGGGCATGTCTACCATCTGTACCTCGGGGTAGGGTAGGGTAGGATACGGAAGAGGGGATCCGCCGATGACGTGGTCGCCGACCGCCTCTGCTTCTTCCTCGCCGGGACTCCTGTGGGGAACGTAGCAGGCCGCGCCGCGAGATTCACGCACACCGCGCCGCCGTGGGCCGGCGGGAGCAGGAGGATGGAGGCGTTGAGGGGTGGTTGGGATCGCCGTCTGGCTGGCTGGCTGGCTGGCCGGGCTCCGGTGCGCCGCCGCCGCTGCGTGCGGTGCGGCGGAGGGGAGGGAGGGAGGAGATGGGAGGAGGTGAGGTGGGGAGGGTGGGGTTGGGAGAGACGACCCGTATCACGTGAGGAGCAGCTGATCCTCGGCGGTTGGTTGGTTACGCGGCTATCCACCACGTCTCCACACCACAACCAATCACTGAATCACGTCGCATGTTTCTATGGATTCCTTGATTTCAAATAAATTTTACTAAACTTTAGGGGATTCAAATCTGTAGTGCTTCTCAACGGCATATAGTACTAGGTAGTATTTAGAATCATTGATGAAATAATTGCTATGTTTCTCGAGAAACACAACAACAACAACAAGCCGCTATTTTGTTTTTCCTACCGGAAACGTGTCAATTTTATCTTCTTCTCCAAATCCATCGGCCATGAAGGAAGGCTACGTGTCCTCACGGCCGATGTCATGCTCCTCCTCGTGCCCAACCGCGTCCTCCGATGAAGAAATTATGAGCGACGGGGTGTTTAGATTTATCGTGTGATTCATTCTCTTGACATATCATTTGAGATTGTTTCGGTTTGAAGTGGCAAAGATGAAGATCTTAAGACAGACCATCCAAATGAGATGTCTGCATGTTTGTGTGTCCGCTACAGGGAAAATAGCATACTTGCTTCGTCTGGTTTCATGGCTTCAAACTCCTACAAACACTCAGTATTCTGTTTTTTTTTTTAAGCGGGGATTGGATTTCTTCTACTATGACGTGAATCGGTAAGGCATCAGCAAGTGTATGAGCGGCGCTGATCTGTGTGATGATATGGTGCAGCTAGTAAAGTGCCGGTGAATGGTGATCACCGGCGCCGCAAGCGGCAAGGCATGGCGATGGTTGTGAACTTCATCATGAGAGGCGCCAAGGTCATCCTAACTGACATGCACGATGACACACTGGTCCGTCGTGGTCAAGCTCAGCCTGGACACTGGCTACACCTCTTATCATGTAGGCGCGTGTCCATTAGAAATGTAGATTTCTAAAAAAAATGTAGTGTTTTGTTAATAATTTAAAAATATTATAATGTTAGAGCTGTAACTGGTTTGATGCACCGATTTTGTATAAATGTAGTGTGTAGGTATTAAGCCTTATTACGGAAGGAGGCCTAGTTAAACGTGGTATTTGTAGGCCGAAGCGCTCTTTAGCCGTTCAGCTAAGGTTGTATATTTCGGATTCCCAGAATGGGACGACCCAAGAAGGATTATTGGATCAGAGGAGGAATCGGTGGAGTGAACCATTACTAACGTGAGTAGAAACTGTAGTCCGGATGTCGAAATTCTTAGAAAAAGGCTTCCCTTCGCGAAGGTCTTTCCCCCGCGCTTCGCTGCCGACACGTGTCGTAATTTCATTCGCTTTCACTCCCCACCTTTCCTCCGCGCGTGACAAGTGGCGGCTTCCTGGTGCGCAGAGGGATGTATGTGCATTTATTTTGAGATTCGTTTTTTCAAAATGAAATATCTTGAGAACCGTTTATCCGAATTAAGAACCGTTTTCACTTTTGAACTCCTCGCGTCGAGATCTTCAAAACTAGATACCATGTTGATAGGTTTCGACGAATTTTTTTTTTGTACTTCGGATTGTGTATAGTTCAACCTGGTATGCATAGTTGTACGTCCAACTGAACCTGAGTGTTGTAAGTACAACCTGATCTGTGTAGTTGTACGTTCAACCCTGATCTCTACAACCTGATTTGTATAGTTGTACGACCTGATCTGTACAACCTGATCTGTGTAGTTGTACGTTCTACCTGATCTGTACAACCTTGTACAACCTTATCTGTGTAGTTGTACGACCTGATCTGTACAACGTGATGTGTGTAGTTGTACGTACAACCATGTCTGTATAGTTGTACTAACTAAGTTTTTTATTTGTACATAGTGTTGTGTGTAGTTTTTACAATTCTGATATAGATCTGGATCTGGATTTAGGGCGGACCCGCGCTTCATACGGCCACGTGGCGGGACGAGGGAGCGCGCGCGGGGCAAAAGAGACCTTTGCGAAGACTTCCCTTTTCTTAGGGACACCCTCCGGATGTGGATTTTATTGCACGACAACCAAAATCTTGGTCAGGGTATATATTTGGTTCTTCCACTCGTAAGTTCTTTTTGCTCCTCCTCCTTGTTGGTCTTCTATGGTTTCCCTGGTATGTACCAAACTCTGCATTTTATTTGGCAACAGGTTTACATGTTATTTTTGCTGTATTGAAACAACATTGTACATGTCGGTGCAATTTTTGGTGATACATTGACTCAAAGAACTCATACCACAAAAGCTAAATATACCATAGAAGATTAAGATCCTGCACTCAAGTCGTAGAAAAACAAAAAATGACCCAGTGCATGTACAACACATTCAGTGTAGACGTCGAAGCTTCCCTCAACCCACTACTGCATATATCAAGTTATGGCGACGAAGCCGGCGATATTACACAAACAGGGAGATAATCACATCATCAGTTGAGGTTCTTCAGGTGAGTTGTAGCCACTCCCGCCCAAACCATTCAGTAAATACCAGGACTAACCCTATATCGTACCTTGTTGTGGTAAGTTTTCCAGTACTTGCCATACCTTTTAAGACAAACAAAAATGTCCATCAGGCACAAAAACAGAGAACTCGATAATGCTTAAACCAACTAACCAAATAAGTACCAACTGAAAGGTTGTTTACATACTTTGATGAGCATCTATCATCATGCCTCTTCGCTCGGTCCAACAGTAATATGGTCAGAAATATTATATAGAAATATGGTAGAAACTACAAGTGAACAAACAAATTACGATAAATATAGTCCCATCTATAGTTGTGATATAACACAACATACGGCATGCTTACATGATCAAAAAGAGCTGGAACGGTCTAGAAAAATGCTGACAGTATCTCTGGGACATAGTGAAAGTGGCGACTCAAGCCTCACCTGTCCAAATAGAAAATCAAGGCGCATCCTCAAATGTCTATTAATATTTCTGAATATACATGTTCACAAATTTCTCTTTTCATGAACCATGTAAACAAAGAAAATTGAATCTTGGGCTCCATTTGTGGTCTGGTAGGAAGCCACAGTCTGAAGTTCCACCAAAATAAAGTCATAAGAAACCCTACAAGCAAGAAAGTACTTTTGGCTATATAGAAGTGTAAGACTTCAATCTTAATTTGACGGAGCTTTGCCCCAAACCAAGCATTTTCCGTTCTTCTAGCGAAATTCTTGGCGCTGATGATTTTGGTATATTTGACTGATAGTTTGGCTGATATAAATGCAGTATGTTCTGACTGTATCGGTACTAGATCAGGAGTTATGCATCCAGATTTTAGAATAAAATAGGGATTGCACAAGGTAAGGCTGTTATTACAAGTTTACCATGGGTATATACAGTAGTAGTACATATGATGTTTACAAGCAATTGTTATCTTATTTTGTTGTCAATTTTTTTTTAAACATAGTCCGTAAATCCATTACTTTGCATTAAGACAGTTCTGTTGCTATAAATAGTTACCAGATGGTTGAGACATGTTTACCGGAGTTTTTTAAAAGCAAATTTTAAGGTTATATTTGTTCGGATAGGTTATTTGTTTTTTCAAAAACAAATTTTAAGGTCTCTAGTTTAGCTCACATTGTTCGCATACAGTTATAAGATTTTGAAAATAACCATCATGTTAACGGTTCGTACAGAAAGAATCAAGTGTGTAACGAGGACACAAGAAAACTTACCAATAAGCCAACTCGATGGTTGGAATCAGTGATATCTGAGCAGCCTTTTCGTTGGCAAAACTAAGTAGCTAAAGTTACACCAGCAAAAGAAGAGCACGCGCGGCTCTGAAGAAGCTTCACCACACTTACTCGTCACGAACTTAGCATTTTTTTTCTGCACGGAATTAATGTGTTGGATGGTTTGCAAAATTTGTAGAATTCGTCTCACCTTACTATATCATTTTCAGGTAGACTTTTCCAGTTTTTTTAAATTGAAACAGCAATCACAACTGTTCATGGTTCCTACTTTCTTTGATAACCTTGAGGGTCAGTTTACAAGGCACATCTGTAGAATCAGCGCAATCTTTAATTGGGAGTGTGTACATCTCTTCAAAGATATTGGACTATGAGCAAATGTCCTAGTATCCTCTGTTGCATACTTTACGCTAAAAACTCAGGCTGACACTAAACAGCGCATACTTTCAACTCTAGTAATATTAGTACAGACCTAAAAAAAAAGCTCACACTACAACTTTCAACTCTTGCCATAGATAACAAACCAACCCTCAACTCCTAAACCATGTACTTTTAAAGTTTTAATCAGGAATTGCGAAATCCGTTCACTTAACAACCTCACTCTGTTCTCAGGTGGTTTCGTGCATACTCAGAAGACATGTTGCTGGACAGATTATCACATGAGCAAACTGATAAGCTGTTCAGCCTTGTGGCATCAGAGTAAGCACAAACAAGTTGTAAAATGAACAGATTTATAGCCCTAGGGTAAATAAACAATTTCAGAGTTGGAAGGTTGCGATGTGAACTTCAGAAAGAGTTGAAGGTTTACAAAAGAGATTCTTTTTCATAGAATAGATAGTCAGGCTTAATAAGATAATTACAAAGTGCGAAATGATGACTAAATACAGAAGGTAATAAAACTTCAACCAGTTCCACAACAGAGTACAATACATAAGACTTACATACCAAGGTAGCCCTGGACTAGTTCCAGGGCAATATACAAACCTTGGACTATCCACAACAGTGGAAGCTTTCCTTAAAACAATTATTGGGCCAGACTGTTGCCCCTGATCATCAGAAGACTGAATGCCACCTTTAAAGAGGTTATCAAGCTTGATCCTTGCTTCCCATAATGAGAAGCAATGGAACACCAATAATCGCCACACCAACAGATACGTTTGCAGCCTTACTCAAGATGTTGGCATCCTTCATCAACTTATCCAAATCACGCCTATCGACAAAGCAAATGGGGAAGTGATTACGATGTGCAAGTCTTGAAACTTCTAATTAAATAAAGCATGATTCAAATATGTACCTCGTTTTTTCCTGAAATTCAGTGAACTCTTGGCGTAACAAGAGGTGGCCATCATAGGCCGCAGCTTGCGTCTCCTTTATTGCCTTCTGCGTATTGGCTATCATTTCATGTGCTTCTTTCTCCTACAAAGAGGAAATATTGAATTAGTAACAAAGAACAGTCTCCTCTCCCGGTGACAAATTTTTTTGATATAAAAGACGTGATGGTAGGGTTTAGAATTTCTTTAATCGATTCCACAAAACTAATTTGAATTACATATGAATAATCCTCCCTCCCACCCTAAAAAGCCATATCAGCGCAGCTGGTCCTCAATGACTGCCTACATGGTTTTCTTCTATCAGCCATTGTCCTTATATTTCTTGGAGCTACCTCTTTGAGAGACTATATAAGACACCTGTGAGAACTAAGAGGATGTGAGGCTGACAGGGACGATGCAGGCCGTGAAAGGCATGGTGCTCGATCTGTCAGAAGGCTAGCTGGTCCTAATGACAGGCTTCCTGCTGCAGATGGAAATTTTGATGAATTGGCAGAGGCCCAAGGAATCGGTGCTGGGAACTTCAGAGGAGAAATGCACAAAATGTTGCTGCTCGATTGGAACAACTAGAGGCTCAGGTTGAGCACATGCTAGATGGTTTGGATGGTGTGTTGGATGTTGCTTTTGATGAACTTGTCGGCATGCAAGGCCGAGTGTTCCACTTGGTTGAGAATGCAATAACAGTAAGGATCTCTTTCTTTTTTTTGCTAAACAATTGCATTTTTTACAAATAGTAACATTTATCTGCACAAATATCCTGACCAATATTTCCATAAAACATAAAAATACTAGAAACTGGTATGCTTTCTATTATTGTCCAATTAGAAAGTACTACTAAAAAATATGTGTAGATCTACATAGAAGTTAAACTCCTGTTTATTGTTAGCAAGTTAGCCACTACAGTATTTTGTCAATAAGCTCTTTCTCAATAAGCTCAAGTGGTTGACCCCAATTTGTATTGATAATATTTACAGGCTGATCCATTGACCAGAGGATGACGACGATGTCCTAAGGTTTATAGTCACCCGCGTAGAATCCTGTCCCGGCAGCTTCCGACAATGCATGCATCGAGTAAGGACACAAGAACATATGTCTCCATTGCTGCTCGACAATAAAATTGACAAATACGCAGCACATATGGAACCTGTTTATCTGAAATTGAGCAACGTAAGCTGCATTTTACTTTCAACCCTTGTGGTTGCACATACCAATTTTCATTTTTTGAAGCATTTTGACTTCTTAGTTTTATAAAATTAGCTCAGTGTACAATCTGCTATCTCTAGGGAGTAGTGTTATAGAAACTAAAATGAAAAACCTGGAGCAGTCAGACATGAAGTTCATTTGTGTAGGATATTCTATACAGCTCACAGTGTACAGCACGATGTGCCATTCCAAGTTACTGAACTCTATCATTTCTTCTCTATTAAAAGTATTCTGCATAAAATTAAAGTTGCAAGCTCTAGATTCTCGAGAACAGAAGTATGTATCTTGTCCTCTCCTGTTATTGTAATTATCTGTTACATTAAAGATATATTACTTTACTTCAATTGGATGAAATGAAGTTTGTTTTCATAGCGTGCGAAGGAGAAACATTTTCTTTACGACAGATGTGCTAATGGTCACAATGGTATAGAGGTCGACAAGTAAGGGCGTCATCTGTATTGTATTTCTACATTCATCGGCAGGCCTACGCTTGTCTCTGTAATCATCTGGTGGTTGCGTAAACTGGAGTGACTATGCAGGTACGGTTACATTGACCGCTACTGCAGAGCATGTGGCCTCAATAGCAATTTCTAGAGTATGTGTATTTTCCCATCAATTCCTACTTGTAGATTGCCCCATTTAACTGCAAAAAACGCGCGATTGCACGATACATGCCTACTTAGTTCCACTAAACAACCAAAAATCCATTGTGCCAACACAGATGTACAGTACAAACAAACGAGCGATTCTAGCCCCATCCGGAATTGGCGAGGTTTCGCCGACAGCAGATCCACCGTCGAGAAAGTATAATTGGACGCAAAAGATAAGAAAACGAATAGAACACTGAAGAGGGGGGCGTAGGTTGGACGGACCTGACACCGGGTGCCCATGAGCCGGCCGCCGGACGCCGGCGATAGCTCGCGTACGGGCCCCATAAGGGGGCCCGATGCCTTCCGGAGCAGGCTAGCCGGAAACCCTCTCGACAGAGAGCGCAGCGCCATGATGCTGCAGGAGCGGCCGGCGGCACAATCTAGGTTTTTTTTGTTGTTGTTGTTAACCTAAGAGAACTGGGTCTTGTTGTGCGTGGGAGATGTGATGTCTTCCGCTTCCTCCCTTTAGTTACCTGCTTTTGTTTTGGAGTAAAATCCATCGTTGGTCACTGGAGTTGAGTCCATTGCTCGCCCTGGTCACCGTACTCAGTTATACGGCAGTTACGGTCACTGAATACACTGCAGTGCGCGTACACGGTCACCGCGAGGCGCGTAGCGCAGTATTTGCGAGACTGTCAGACGGTGGAGCCCGCTGTCAGCGACTATCGGCACGCTCGAGGTGAACATTTTGTAAAAAAAGCCCCTCCTCTATTCACTCCGCACGGGCGAGCCCCTCCGCCACTGAACTTAAGGCAGTCATCACCTCCACTCCGCACCGCTCATCCCAAATTCCCCTCCTCCCACTGAACCTGAACCCTAGCCTTCGCCGCGCGCTCATCCCAAATTGCAGGATCCGCCTCCGCCTCTGCCTCCGCAATGTCGTCCGCAAGCTCTTCCCGCTCTGTGCGCCGCCGTGGCCCCATCATCCCCAACATTCCGTGCCCCGATTGTCGGCGCACCGTGGTGGTCAAGACCTCCAACACGGTCCTGCACCGTGGATGGGTCTTCTACAAGTGCGAGAGACATGGGGTAGGTGTTCGTTTTTGCCATTTTTTGTGCATTTGTGATGTTCTTGAGGTCGATTTGGTCTGAATCTGCATGTCCGTCGTCTGCATGTCAGTCGCAATCTCTTTAAAGCGCTAACTGAATATGTTGTTCTCGTTTGCTGTAGCGAGGTTGCAACTTCTTCCACTGGGAGCAGGAGTACGTCCACTTCTTGGTTGATCATAACTACCTCACAGGACAGAATGCATTCGACGCAATAGCATGGTCAGAGGATAGGAGGCAAGAGCTGGAGCTGAGGCAGGAGGAGCGTGAAGCTACACTTCCTGGGCAAGATCAGATGGTGCTGAACATGCTTGCGGAGGTCGTGCTGCTGCTGAAGCATGCATGCCTTGTTCTGAAGATTGTGCTTGCTGTTCTTCTGACTGCAGTGATAGTTTCTGCTGCTGTTCGTCTGAAGAACTGAATGACAGTGTGTGTTGTAATGGTTCAGTGTATCCTGGCAGCTTGATGTTAGCAGTGCTAGTAGTGTAGTAGTGGTGGCAGTGTTAGTAGTAATGTAGTAGTGATGCAAGACTAAGTAACACTGTATTGCTTCTGTGAACTAAGTAACAATGACAGTTTCATTTGCAGCTTCTGTGAACTGTTGCAGCTTCTGTGAATTGTTGCATGTAATGTGAACAATGCATTGCAGTATGTAATGTTAAGAGATCAAAATGGTTATGTAAACTGAACATATAGCTCCCAGGTTTAGATGTAAAATGAGATCAAAATGGGACATATAATAGGAAATTGTCATAAGCTCAAGTGGCCATTGAGTCATATGGAGATACATATATATAGCTCCCAGGTTTAGATGACTGCAGACTACAAATGCAGTTTCACAGGCATAATTATTATAAAAATGGTTCTCAACCACATTTCCTAGCTATTGTTTTGCTCAGGTACAAACATTGCATTCATTTTTGGCGAAATTCGTCAAACATGTTGACCTTCTTGCCCTGGGCTAAAGCTGAACCCAAAGGGACAATCTTCTCTGTTGTCCTCTGCTGTTCTGAATACCTAGCCCTCTTGGCTGCCCTTTCTTTTTCCAGCTTCCTCTTCTTCTCCTGCCTTTCTTGTTCTTGCTGTTTCTTCTCTTCTTCTTGCTGTTTCTTCTTAGCCAGCCTTTGTTCTTCCTCCATTTTCTTCTTAGCCAGCTTCTCTTGTTCTGCTTCTTTTTCTCAGCCAAGTTCTTCTTCACCTCTGCAATGAATTGCTTGGTCTCAATCCTAGCTTGCTTGTTCAGCTCAGCTTCATATCTTATCTTCTCTCTTTTCTCTGCAGCTTCTCTTTCCTTTAGCTGAGCTGCTTCTGCTTTTCTCTTCTCCTGCTCCAACTTCTTCTTTGCATTCTCTTCTGCTTTCTTGACCTGTGCAGCATACTTGGCCTCCAGAACAGCTATCTTGTTGTCTTCTATTGCCTTGTTCTTGTCTCTCTGCATCTGCAGAAGCTTCTGAGCCAGGGCACCTTGTCTGAGTGTATTGGGCACATGTTCAACAGCAATCATGTTCTCATGTGCATTACTGATGAATGTAGATTCAGGAATGGACCTTGCTTCAATGATTCTAGGCAAAGGTCTCTGCAAAAACATTATCTTCAGCACTATAATTGCAAAAAGCACAACTATGGGTTTAAGGTTTAGAAATACCTGCTCTGTCATGGCATTTAGAAGTACATGTTGTCTCTGTTGCCCAGAGCTGCTGCCTTCTTGTACCTGTGCATTAATCTTTGTATAAGAAACCACACACAGATGCAGTAGTAGGAATGAGGTGGTATAATCATGTACCTGGGCAGGCTCTTGTACAATTTCCACAGTTGGAGTAGGTTGTGATGCACTTGGAGGTGGCTGCCCAGCTTTTAAGTAAGGACAACCACCAATGTTGTGGTCTGGTTCACCACAGTAGCTGCAATGTACAATGACACCATGTCTTGACAGCTTCTTCCCTCCACCTCTTGCATCAATTTCACCAGGGCATTTCCTCCTAGACTTGGTAGGCCTCCCAACATGCCTCACATAATGAGGTGGCAAGATGGTAGGTCCATTTGTCTTCTCCCATTCAGTCTTGTCTTTGCAAGGATAGACAATATTTCCATATGCCCTTTTGTACATCTCTACTGTGTAGCAACCAGCCACATAATTGACAGGATCTAGATTTTCATGTCTCATACAAGAAATGGCATGTGGACAGGGTATACCACATTGAGCCCATCTCATACAAGTGCATGTTAAACCCTTCAGGTCAACAATGTAGTCTGATGCAGTAGAAGAGAAACGGTCACCTACCTTGAATAGACCATCCCCTGCTCCTTCAGAGAAGCAGTTGTTTGCCCATTCAATATTCTTGTCCAGCTTCTTCTGAATCTTTGGACAGATGGTACTCTTGAAGCTTTCTGCTTCTATCAGCTTGGTGTAATGCCTTGACATAATCTGATCTTTAATCCTATCAAACATGCTAAGAATAGGCAATTCTCTAGCCTCTAGAATGTACCTAATGAACAATGTACAAGCATTTAGGACACAATTATGTACAGATGAACATAATTATGTACAGTTAGAAGCATGAGAAGTCTTACTTGTTAAACACCTCACAGTTGTTGTTAAGAAGGATGTCACACTTGGATGTTTCACTCTGGAAAGCCCTTACCCATGTCTTTGGATCCAGATTATCTAGCCAGGCATGAGCATCAGCATTAAGGCTCTGCATGTGCTCCATGTTGGCCTTGAACCTGATTGGTGTACTGCTTCTAGCTATTGTCCAGAGTTGATTCTTTAAAGCATCACCTTTGAAATGCATTTGGAAATTCTGCCACATGTGTCTCACACAAAACTTGTGCTCTGATTCAGGAAATTGGTGTCTGACTGCATTTATCAGGCCCTTCTGTTTATCTGACATCAATGTCCAAGGTTCAGTGTTGACAATTTGGAGGTCTTCCTTCAGTGTCTCCAAGAACCAGTTCCAGCTCTGTAACACCCTGGATTTTTGAGCCTTTTAAAAAAAAATTCCAAAATGCATTATTTCTATTTATTTAAATGTATTTGGATTTAAACCTCAGCAAAACCATTTGAATTTCTAAAAACTTTCAAATCTGATAAATCAAGTGGGATCTTGTGCTTTCCATTTTCCCTCCCACTTGGTACTTGCCAATATTATTTTTCTTGGACAATTATTAATTTGAGAAAATTTCCTTTTCTTATTTTAAAGAAATTCCCTTTTATCTAGCCCTCCAAAGGAACCCCTATATTTATATCTTCAAAAATTCTGCAAAAATCAGGGAAGCATCCCTAGTTGATGTGGAAACTATTTCTAAGAAAATATAGAGCCTTGACTTAGGAAAATATTTCTCCACACCCCTTTTTCCATTCTGCCCATTTTGCAAACATATTTTTAAAACCTATTTAGAAAATTCCCAAGAAGAATCCAAGCCAGGATAAGATCACATTTACCACCCTCTACCTCAGGCCAAAAGGGCATCTTCAACCAACCCCATTTACACCTCCATTTGAACTGTTCCCCTTTTGACCAGAACTGTTTTTTGAAAATTTTGTATAGAACTTGGATCGATTTTGCAAAAACTTTCTTCTGCATTCTGGTAGCCCTTCTCATTTGGCGCACGGGGATGTCCTCATTTTTCCATTTGGTGTCCTGAGCGCGGAGAACGGTGCCGATGCCGTTTCTGGCATGCTCCGGAGCACGCCGACGTCGGCATCGACGTGCCCGAGGGCGCCGCCCGTTTCTGGTCGCCGGAGCAGCGCGCCCCAGCACACCCCCACACGCCCTAGCACCCCCCCTGCTCCTCCTTTGACCGTCCACGCCCCCGCAGCCGCACGCGCGCCCGCACGCTCGCCGCCGCAGAGCCGCCACCAGCTAGCCGACGCGCCACTCGCCACTGTGCTCGCCGGGACCCGCTCGTCAGCACGCCGCTCGGCCCCCGGAATTCACTCCCTCCTCCTGACGCCCACGAGCCGCCCTGTGCCACCGCTCCCGCGACACCGGCGTTCACTCCGGCGAGTTACGCCTCCGCACCTACCGAGCTACCCGCTTTACTCCGGCCGCTCGCTCCGCTCCTATTTAAACCCCCCCAGCCCTCGACGGAGACGCACACCACCTCCTCTCCCCCTCAGCTCACTCCTCTGGTCCAATTGTTGCTCGACGAGCACCGCAGCGCCGGCGATGGATATGCCCTAGCCGTCTCGGCCGTGGACACATTCTTCGCCAGTGACGCTCCGTTCGTCGATTAAACCTAGCCCTAGCCTCCCCAGCTCACCAGGAACCCGACGCCGCCCTCCCCTCCTCCAACCGTCGCCGGAATCGTCGGATTCGTCCACGACCCGACGCCGGAGCCGTAGAAGAAAGGGGCGTTTCCGCCCGAGCCTTCCCCGCCGCCCAAAACCTCGCCGCCGTGACGCACCCGTGCACGGTGAGCCTCCCCGCGCCAAGCCCTAGCCCTAGCACCCCCTCCCCTGGCCGCAAACCCTCGCCGGAGTCCTTGCCGGCGACGGGAGCGCCGCCCGTTCTGTTTTCCCGCGACGTAACGGTTCGAATGAACCGTGGGTCACTGACCACTGGGGCCCGCACGTCAGCGTTTTAAACTTTATCCGAACCGTTTTCTGTTTTATTTAAAACTCTGTTTTTATTTCATTTAAAAACAGAAACTTTGAAAAGGCATATCTCACTCAATAATTGTCCAAAAATTTCAAACTATAGCTTTCTGGGAACTAGAGGAAATTCTCCATCCAATGCAACCAAGATGGGTTGATTTGGAGTTTATTTGCTAGACCATTTCTTCAATGGCATTTGGTAGGTTTTAACACATATTTATTGAATTTTTCCAACTAGATTCTAAGGACTTTGAGGGGGAACCAGAACCATACCTTGTGGAAGGCAAGACATCCACCACATTCCACCATTGCTGCATTTTGGAGATTGCACCATTGGACTTGAATGATTTTTCACTCGTTCTTGAATTATTTCGACGCATGTTCACATGTCGTATGCATTTACTATATCGATGTTTGAATGTTACTTAGCTCACATGTCATATGCATTTGCTAAATGAACGTATAAATACTGCATAACCCACCTGTTATATGTATTTGCTAAGTTGGTATATGATAACTAACAACTCACTAAAGGCGACACGGGAAATTCCGGCCCACCCGCCGCGAATGCCCGGTCGATAAAACTTGACCTTATTTACCTCTTGTTATATGATACACGTTTCTATCTTGTTCTTGTTATGATACGATGCTCATGCTAGTTTTAACTTACTATTGCTTGTCGTTTAGTTGATTCATGATGGGTATTGTTTTATAATCATTGTTGTGGTAATGTCTTTGGAAATATTGATAAACATGACTAAGAACTTAACCACCTCCCTCGACCAGATTGAGTCATCGGTGCCATTCACCAAACCTTTTGCTCAGTCACACGTCGTCTGAAATGGGCGGACCCAACTTAGTAGCATTGTCGGAATCCCCTTTGATGTCACCCCTTGGTGAGTCTAGTCGGTTACCTGTGTGGTCGGGGCTAGTCTTGTGATATTCCGGAGCTAGGCGTCGCTCATAGGTTGGGGGCGTGCCGGAAAGTAGTTCAGCCTAAGACAAGGCCCGTAGGGCATGTCGGCGACTATATAGGGGGCATTCTGATCTTGTGGAGCGTTGGGGAGTGTGCACCCGCCGCCAGGAATGGTTAAGTACTTCGGTGCCGGTGGGACTATTGTTCACTCCAGCGTGTGTTGTTGCGACCTCTCGAGAGTGTATCTAGATACTAGCCTAGTCCCAAGGATACGGGACAAGTTTGGGTTGAGTCACACTTAGAGTCAGTCTTGTCACGGGGAGAACTTTGCAAATGAACTGGGTAAGTTACATGAGACTCATGGAGTCTGGACGTGGTGCCAGAATTGGCGAGGGGCTAGAAGGCCCGGAAGTGGGGGAAACTTACCAAAAGATATACGTGGTGGACACTGCCCCTCGGTGTCATATCTAAGCCCCAACGTTAAGTTGGGACCCGTCATTCATTGATAGATGCTGTGCTAGATCATCCTATCTTGTTCATCTATGCCAGGATTAGGACAATGCCATGCTACTTCCGTACTTATGCCATGCCACTTCCGTACTTATGCCATGCTACTTCCCGTACTTATGCCATGCTATTTTCCGTACTTATGCCATGCCATATAGATAGTCATGTGTGCCGTGTGGCCGATGTCTTGCGAGTACATGCAATGTACTCACCTTGCTAATTCTTTGGTCAGACCCTCCGTCGCCCGTCCCGGAGTACCCGCTCTACGAAAACTAGGATCAAGTATTCCAGGCAGAACCCCGTGGAGTCCGCCCGCCGAGCTACGCTTCCGTCTACGCTTTCCACTGCATTAGTCCTTCGCTCCGACGATCTAGAATAATGTACATACTGTTGTGTGCGCCGTTGCGCCTCCTCCGGAGCCACTCCCGCGAGTCGTGCTATGTATAATTATTCGAACCCTTGTATTTGGTCTTGTCTTTAATAACAAGCGATCGTATACTAGTGTTTCTGGGACTAGTATACGAGACTATTCCGATCTCTGTATCGGGGTGTCACAAAGCTTGGTATCAGAGCCTGACTGCCTGTAGGATACCCTAGTTCGCGGACGTTAGAACAGGACCGTTACCTTGTTCTTCGGATTGTTTCTCTGCCTGTTTATGGGTTCCCATTTTGGGTAGTTTTCCTACTTTCTAACGATTAACGTTAACGTTTACATTTGGTGGCTATGTTCTGGTACAGATGCCGGAGCTGTTCGCTGAGACGACTGCCGAGCACGTCGCCGGTTTTCCGCAGTTCTTGCGGGAGATCTGGACCCACCTCTACCCGGAGTCCGCTCCTCCCCTGTACCGCGTGTTCTATGACCGTCCCACTGGGACCAACTCTGAGTTTTCCGCCACTATCGTCTTACGTCCGGAGGCGGGAGATCCGACCGTTCTCCACTCCCTCACATCCGGAGTCACATCTCAGGTGACCCGAGCTATCCAGGAGGTCGCTTACGACGCTATCACCCTCCTTCGCACCTTCGACCCTGTCATGGGGGAGTGCAACCGCTTTGTTCACTTCCCTAGGCTGCAGATGACCACCGGGGATGTCATCTTCCCGAACCCCGGTGATCCTGAGGCGTCCCTTACCTCCTTGATCCGCTACACGGCGCTTCTCCACCAGTACCTCCACGCCACTCTTGGCCAGCTTGCGGCTCTCCGCATTGACTTGGCCACGGCGACTCGCCCTCGCGGCGTAGCTGCCACCTCTAGCTTTCGTTCTTTCTCCTTTCCGATGTCTACTCGTGGCACTCTGGACTTTCTCCGGAACCGCCTAGCTGAGACTTCTCCTCGTCCCCCACCTGCGGCTGTTCCTATTCGCCCCGTTGCTCGCCGCTTCGCGCGTGTTCCGATCATTCGTACTCGCCACCACCGTGGTCACCCCATCGCTCCACCCCGCGCGACAGCACCCCGCAACGCCCCACCTACCCCGGACTACAGCTCCGCCAGGACGAGCATCGACACCGCCACCCCCGCGACGCCGCTCGTGATGGACTTCTAGAGGCTTGGAGTTCTCGAAGCTTAGAGTGACTTATCGTTTCACGCTTAATAACGTAGTGGTAGACGCGGGAATGCTTGTATCGGTTGTACGCAACCATGTATCGTAGTCGCATTCATGTCTACATCTCTAGTTATGTTCAAGTTGTATGGTGGGTTGTACTCAGCCTTGTAACTTAGATTGCATCCATGCTCGTACTCCGCATCTCATCCTTGTACTAAACCCCTTACCATTGTTTTATACCACCACTCCTTGCTTTCAAAAATTTGGATTTCCATTTGGTCTTGCTTGGAGGATTACCTTTCCCCCTAAGGATGCTCATGGTACGCAACGCAACGTGCAACCTCAGGATGAATACCGACGGCAGCCAGTCCCAAACCCCGCCAAGGTCCGGTGATCAAGACAACTTGCCACACGGCCCCACCATTGAACCGTCGCCAAGCCAGCTTCTGTTGATGATGGATGACAGGCACAATCAGCATATGGCCACCATCATGAGGGAGTTTGGCAACTACATGACAGCACCACCAGCGCACCGTGGCGAACGTTCCAAGCTGCAGGACTTTCAGCGTACACAGCCGCCCAAGTTCGCCTTTGCAGAGGATCCCCTGGAGGCCGATGATTGGCTCCGCACCATCAATAAGAAACTCGCCATCGCCCGAGTGGACGAGCAGGACAAGGTGATGTACGCCACGCACTACCTCGAGGGCCCCGCCAACGCTTGGTGGGATAACCAGAGGGATGCGCAGAACGGCGAAACCCCCATCACTTGGGACGCTTTTCAAGAAGCCTTCCGCAGGGCGCACATTCCATCCAGCCTCGTCAAGATGAAGCAGCAAGAGTTCCTGGCACTCACTCAGGGCAGCCGCTCGATCGGCGAGTACCTCACCAAGTTCAACAACCTGGCCCGCTACGCCCCAGATGACATCAACACTGAAGAAAAGAAGAAGGACAGGTTTCTGCACGGATTGCATCAGGCAATCAAGACTCAGTTGAGTGTTCTGCAGTTCCCAGATTTTCAGGCCATGATCAACACCGCGCTGATTTCGGAAAAGGAGCACCGACACATCTATGACAACCACAAGAGGAAATTTGAGGATCGCAAGTCCCACCATGACCGCCACTCAGCGAAGTCTCGCCCATGGCAGTCCAACAACAACAGCAACAACCTTCCGCCACCACCCCCTGCTTGGAGTCAGCCCAAGAAGACCGTGTTCCCGAACCGCGAAGTCTTCAACAGGCGCCCCATATCCGACGAACGCAAGCGTGACAACACTTGCTTCAAGTGTGGCAAGCCGGGACATTACATCAAGGATTGCCCCAACAACTCCAACAGCGGCAACAACAACTACGGCAACACCAACCCGGACGGCGCACTCAAGCCACCCATGGTCGCCCGCGTACACCACATGTCCGTCGAGGAGGCTTATGAGGCCACTGACGTAGTGCTTGGTACGTGCAGCATCAACGCTAAACCCGCTCTCATTTTATTTGATTCCGGAGCTTCCCATTCTTTCATCTCGAAGGATTTTGCCACAAAACACCATTTTCCGATTTCCCTCTTGGACCACGTTTTGGTGATACATACCCCCGCCTCTGAGATGAAAACCACCACCGCCTGCAAAAGGTTGACCATCAGGGTTAACCAAGTGGAGTTCCCCGCTCAACTCAACGTAATCGATGTACCTGGCCTGGACACCATTCTTGGGATGGATTGGTTGGTCCAACACTCAGCTCAGATAAATTGTGCCAGCCGCGAAGTCACGCTCACCAACCCCGAGGGAATCAACACCACGTACCTGCCCAATAAGCCTCACCAGATCAATGCTAAGGTGTTCTCTATCCAAGCTCCAGGAATTGGTCAAGTCTATGTTGTCAGCGAGTATCCCGATGTGTTTCCCGATGAGTTACCCGGAATGCCACCTGATCGAGAAGTGGAGTTTGCTATTGAGGTTGTGCCCGGAACAAACCCAATATTCAAGAAACACTACCGCATGACAAGCCCCGAACTAGTGGAGCTCAAGCGACAACTCGACGAGCTGATCGAGAAGAAGTTCATCCGCCCGAGCATCTCACCGTGGGGATCGCCAGTACTGTTTGCGAAGAAGAGCGATGGTACACTCCGCCTGTGCATCGACTACCGTGCCCTGAACGAAGTCACCATCAAGAACAAGTACCCGCTACCCAGAATCAACGACCTGTTTGACCAACTGCGTGGTGCCCGTGTGTTCTCAAAGATTGACCTCCGTACGGGATACTACCAACTGAAAATTCGGGAAAGTGATATTCCCAAGACCGCTTTCACGACGAGGTACGGACTATACGAGTGCACCGTGATGTCCTTTGGGTTGACCAACGCACCAGCCTACTTCATGGGAATGATGAACAAGGTGTTCATGGAGTACCTCGACAAGTTCGTGGTTGTGTTCATCGACGACATCCTCATCTACTCCAGGAATGAGGAAGAACACGGGGAGCACCTAAGGCTGGTCTTGACAAGACTACGGGAGCAACAACTCTATGCCAAGTTCAGCAAGTGTCAGTTTTGGCTGAAGGAGGTGGAATTCCTCGGACATGTTCTGTCAGGTGCCGGCGTGGCCGTCAACCCCAACAAAATCTTCGACGT
Source organism: Poa annua (assembly GCA_026929855.1). Classification (NCBI taxonomy): domain Eukaryota; kingdom Viridiplantae; phylum Streptophyta; class Magnoliopsida; order Poales; family Poaceae; genus Poa; species Poa annua. The sequence goes on from CM049436.1 coordinate 4,006,267, forward strand.
ACTGAGTTGGAGGACCCCTGCCAACGTGTCAGAGATCCGAAGCTTCCTTGGACTAGCCGGATATTACCGGAGGTTCATCGAGAATTTTTCCCGAATCGCCAAACCAATGACGGAGCTGCTCAAGAAGAACCGCAAGTTCACTTGGACCGACGATTGTGAAGAAAGCTTTAACGAGCTCAAGAATCGACTAACCACGGCCCCAATACTAGTGTTGCCCGATGATGGGAAGGATTACACCGTGTATTGCGACGCCTCCAGAAACGGACTAGGCGCAGTGCTTATGCAAGACGGGAAGGTCATCGCCTACGTGTCCAAGCAACTCAAGACCCATGAGATGAACTACCCGACTCACGACTTGGAGTTAGCCGCCGTCATACTCGCCTTGAAGCATTGGCGTCACCACCTTATCGGGAGAAGATGTGAGATCTACACCGACCACAAGAGCTTGAAATACATATTCACCCAGCCCGACCTCAACTTAAGGCAACGAAGGTGGCTTGAAGTAATCAAGGACTACGACCTCGGCATCCACTATCACCCGGGAAAGGCCAACGTGGTCGCCGACGCGTTGAGCCGAAGACCGTTGCCTATACCACCGAGCCTGGAAGAAGAGTTTGCGAAGCTCAATCTATGCATCGGCAACCATGCCTACTTAAATACTCTTGAGGTGAAGCCGGACCTCGAGGAAAACATCAAGTCCGAGCAAACCGACGACCCCGAGATTCAGAGCATCATCGACAAAATTCCCCTAGGAAAGGCAAAGGGATTCTCCGTAGGAGAAGACGGAGCATTGCGCTATGGCAACCGCCTCTGCGTCCCAGACAACGTCAGGCTCAAACTGCAAATACTGAACGAAGCTCACGACTCCCCCTACTCTATCCACCCGGGGAGCACCAAGATGTACCAAGACCTCAAGCAGACGTTTTGGTGGGCCGGAATGAAGAAAGAGATTGCGTACCACATCTCCTGCTGCAACACCTGCAACCTTGTCAAGGCGGAACACCAGAAGCCCGCCGGACTCTTGCAACCCTTGTCCGTGCCGGAATGGAAGTGGGACAATATTTGTATGGACTTCATCACCGGGCTCCCCAAGACCAACCGTGGGAACGACTCCATTTGGGTCATCGTCGACCGACTGACCAAGGTAGCTCACTTCGTCCCCGTGAGGTCCACCTACCGCTCAGATCAACTAGCCCAGCTGTACGTGGACAAGATTGTCCGACTGCACGGTATTCCCAAGACCATCGTGTCCGACCGAGGCACCCAGTTTACCTCGCAGTTTTGGACTAGTCTCCACGAAGCCATGGGAACCCAGCTCTCATTCAGCACAGCTTATCACCCACAGACTGACGGCCAGACGGAGCGTATTAATCAAATCCTCGAGGACATGTTGCGCGCATGTGTGCTCGTGTACGGGACTGGTTGGGAAGATAGCCTTCCGTACGCCGAGTTCTCCTATAACAACAGCTTCCAAGGCAGCCTGCAGATGTCACCGTTTGAGGCACTATATGGCAGGAAGTGTCGGACCCCTCTCAACTGGTCTGAGACAGGAGACGGCAAGATTTTTGGGTCCGGAGTTCTACTCGAAGCCGAGAAGCAAGTGCACCTGATCCGTGACAGACTCAAGACAGCCCAGTCCCGCCAAAAGAGTTATTACGACCGCCGTCACCGCCTCGTCGATTTTGAAGTAGACGACCATGTCTACCTCCGTGTGACACCCCTCAAGGGACTACAGCGATTCCATCTCAAGGGAAAGCTCGCTCCAAGGTTTACCGGCCCCTTCAAGATTTTGTCAAGGGTAGGAGCCGTCGCATATCAGCTACAACTGCCACAAAAATTAGCGGGGGTTCACGACGTCTTCCACGTATCCCAACTGAGGAAATGTGTCTCCCCACCTACCAAGCAGGCAGATGTTGAGGAGCTGGAACTGAATCACGACTTAACCCATGAAGAGCACCCAGTTAAGATCCTAGAGGAAGCAGAACGCCGAACCCGCAGCAAGGTTACCAAGTTCTACCGAGTACAGTGGGATAGACACACAGAGGAAGAAGCAACCTGGGAACGTGAAGATTTGCTGAGGTCTGAGTATCCGTACCTGTTCAGCGAGCCGCAGGAATCTCGGGGACGAGATTCATCTTAAGGGGGGGAGGTTTGTAACACCCTGGATTTTTGAGCCTTTTAAAAAAAAATTCCAAAATGCATTATTTCTATTTATTTAAATGTATTTGGATTTAAACCTCAGCAAAACCATTTGAATTTCTAAAAACTTTCAAATCTGATAAATCAAGTGGGATCGTGTGCTTTCCATTTTCCCTCCCACTTGGTACTTGCCAATATTATTTTTCTTGGACAATTATTAATTTGAGAAAATTTCCTTTTCTTATTTTAAAGAAATTCCCTTTTATCTAGCCCTCCAAAGGAACCCCTATATTTATATCTTCAAAAATTCTGCAAAAATCAGGGAAGCATCCCTAGTTGATGTGGAAACTATTTCTAAGAAAATATAGAGCCTTGACTTAGGAAAATATTTCTCCACACCCCTTTTTCCATTCTGCCCATTTTGCAAACATATTTTTAAAACCTATTTAGAAAATTCCCAAGAAGAATCCAAGCCAGGATAAGATCACATTTACCACCCTCTACCTCAGGCCAAAAGGGCATCTTCAACCAACCCCATTTACACCTCCATTTGAACTGTTCCCCTTTTGACCAGAACTGTTTTTTGAAAATTTTGTATAGAACTTGGATCGATTTTGCAAAAACTTTCTTCTGCATTCTGGTAGCCCTTCTCATTTGGCGCACGGGGATGTCCTCATTTTTCCATTTGGTGTCCTGAGCGCGGAGAACGGTGCCGATGCCGTTTCTGGCATGCTCCGGAGCACGCCGACGTCGGCATCGACGTGCCCGAGGGCGCCGCCCGTTTCTGGTCGCCGGAGCAGCGCGCCCCAGCACACCCCCACACGCCCTAGCACCCCCCCTGCTCCTCCTTTGACCGTCCACGCCCCCGCAGCCGCACGCGCGCCCGCACGCTCGCCGCCGCAGAGCCGCCACCAGCTAGCCGACGCGCCACTCGCCACTGTGCTCGCCGGGACCCGCTCGTCAGCACGCCGCTCGGCCCCCGGAATTCACTCCCTCCTCCTGACGCCCACGAGCCGCCCTGTGCCACCGCTCCCGCGACACCGGCGTTCACTCCGGCGAGTTACGCCTCCGCACCTACCGAGCTACCCGCTTTACTCCGGCCGCTCGCTCCGCTCCTATTTAAACCCCCCCAGCCCTCGACGGAGACGCACACCACCTCCTCTCCCCCTCAGCTCACTCCTCTGGTCCAATTGTTGCTCGACGAGCACCGCAGCGCCGGCGATGGATATGCCCTAGCCGTCTCGGCCGTGGACACATTCTTCGCCAGTGACGCTCCGTTCGTCGATTAAACCTAGCCCTAGCCTCCCCAGCTCACCAGGAACCCGACGCCGCCCTCCCCTCCTCCAACCGTCGCCGGAATCGTCGGATTCGTCCACGACCCGACGCCGGAGCCGTAGAAGAAAGGGGCGTTTCCGCCCGAGCCTTCCCCGCCGCCCAAAACCTCGCCGCCGTGACGCACCCGTGCACGGTGAGCCTCCCCGCGCCAAGCCCTAGCCCTAGCACCCCCTCCCCTGGCCGCAAACCCTCGCCGGAGTCCTTGCCGGCGACGGGAGCGCCGCCCGTTCTGTTTTCCCGCGACGTAACGGTTCGAATGAACCGTGGGTCACTGACCACTGGGGCCCGCACGTCAGCGTTTTAAACTTTATCCGAACCGTTTTCTGTTTTATTTAAAACTCTGTTTTTATTTCATTTAAAAACAGAAACTTTGAAAAGGCATATCTCACTCAATAATTGTCCAAAAATTTCAAACTATAGCTTTCTGGGAACTAGAGGAAATTCTCCATCCAATGCAACCAAGATGGGTTGATTTGGAGTTTATTTGCTAGACCATTTCTTCAATGGCATTTGGTAGGTTTTAACACATATTTATTGAATTTTTCCAACTAGATTCTAAGGACTTTGAGGGGGAACCAGAACCATACCTTGTGGAAGGCAAGACATCCACCACATTCCACCATTGCTGCATTTTGGAGATTGCACCATTGGACTTGAATGATTTTTCACTCGTTCTTGAATTATTTCGACGCATGTTCACATGTCGTATGCATTTACTATATCGATGTTTGAATGTTACTTAGCTCACATGTCATATGCATTTGCTAAATGAACGTATAAATACTGCATAACCCACCTGTTATATGTATTTGCTAAGTTGGTATATGATAACTAACAACTCACTAAAGGCGACACGGGAAATTCCGGCCCACCCGCCGCGAATGCCCGGTCGATAAAACTTGACCTTATTTACCTCTTGTTATATGATACACGTTTCTATCTTGTTCTTGTTATGATACGATGCTCATGCTAGTTTTAACTTACTATTGCTTGTCGTTTAGTTGATTCATGATGGGTATTGTTTTATAATCATTGTTGTGGTAATGTCTTTGGAAATATTGATAAACATGACTAAGAACTTAACCACCTCCCTCGACCAGATTGAGTCATCGGTGCCATTCACCAAACCTTTTGCTCAGTCACACGTCGTCTGAAATGGGCGGACCCAACTTAGTAGCATTGTCGGAATCCCCTTTGATGTCACCCCTTGGTGAGTCTAGTCGGTTACCTGTGTGGTCGGGGCTAGTCTTGTGATATTCCGGAGCTAGGCGTCGCTCATAGGTTGGGGGCGTGCCGGAAAGTAGTTCAGCCTAAGACAAGGCCCGTAGGGCATGTCGGCGACTATATAGGGGGCATTCTGATCTTGTGGAGCGTTGGGGAGTGTGCACCCGCCGCCAGGAATGGTTAAGTACTTCGGTGCCGGTGGGACTATTGTTCACTCCAGCGTGTGTTGTTGCGACCTCTCGAAAGTGTATCTAGATACTAGCCTAGTCCCAAGGATACGGGACAAGTTTGGGTTGAGTCACACTTAGAGTCAGTCTTGTCACGGGGAGAACTTTGCAAATGAACTGGGTAAGTTACATGAGACTCATGGAGTCTGGACGTGGTGCCAGAATTGGCGAGGGGCTAGAAGGCCCGGAAGTGGGGGAAACTTACCAAAAGATATACGTGGTGGACACTGCCCCTCGGTGTCATATCTAAGCCCCAACGTTAAGTTGGGACCCGTCATTCATTGATAGATGCTGTGCTAGATCATCCTATCTTGTTCATCTATGCCAGGATTAGGACAATGCCATGCTACTTCCGTACTTATGCCATGCCACTTCCGTACTTATGCCATGCTACTTCCCGTACTTATGCCATGCTATTTTCCGTACTTATGCCATGCCATATAGATAGTCATGTGTGCCGTGTGGCCGATGTCTTGCGAGTACATGCAATGTACTCACCTTGCTAATTCTTTGGTCAGACCCTCCGTCGCCCGTCCCGGAGTACCCGCTCTACGAAAACTAGGATCAAGTATTCCAGGCAGAACCCCGTGGAGTCCGCCCGCCGAGCTACGCTTCCGTCTACGCTTTCCACTGCATTAGTCCTTCGCTCCGACGATCTAGAATAATGTACATACTGTTGTGTGCGCCGTTGCGCCTCCTCCGGAGCCACTCCCGCGAGTCGTGCTATGTATAATTATTCGAACCCTTGTATTTGGTCTTGTCTTTAATAACAAGCGATCGTATACTAGTGTTTCTGGGACTAGTATACGAGACTATTCCGATCTCTGTATCGGGGTGTCACAAGCTCTCACCATCTTCAGTTTCAACAGCAGCAATAGCCAGAGGAAAGATGCAGTCATTTGGATCAATCCCAACAGCACATAGTAACTGACCCCTGTATCTGGTTTTGATAAAGCATCCATCAAGAAATATAATGGGCCTACAGCCTTCAAGGAAACCTCTTTTACATGCTTCCAAGCTCATGTAGCTTTTCTTCAGTCTGGGTTCTTGATCAAGAGACAGGAAGAAGGAGCTCCCAGGATTGCTTCTTCTGATCTCAGCTGCATAGTCCCAAAGAAGGTTGTACTGTCCTGCTTCATCTCCATAGATCTTCTTCAGTGCAATCCTTTTTGCTCTTTGTAGTTTACTCCTGGAAGGTGTCATGTTCCACTCCTTTTGCACAATTCTTGAGAAGCTCTTCATGTTCATGTCTTGGTCAGCTCTGAAGCTTTCCACATACTTGTCTGCAAGAAAGTTAGCTGTGAAGCCTTTTATTTTCCATTTCCTGCTACAAGTATGCTGTCCCTGATATCTCTTGATCATCCATGAGTTAGTCCTGCTGTCAACTGAAGCCCATAGATACCACTGGCAGACTTTCTTCACACCACCATAACACTTTGCCTTTATTCTCTTGGTATCATTTACTGGCAGCTTAATTTGCCATCTGTTCTGGCAAGTGTACTCTTTGATAGCCTTTCTAACCAGAGTCACACTCTCAAACACCTGTCCTACATGGAACTTAACCTGGTTCAGATCATCCTCCCTGAATGTCTTGAATCTTAACTCAAGCCTTTCTTCATCAGATTCTGGTCCCCACAGATCTTCATCTTCTGAAGCACCATCTATGCCCTGCTCTTCTTTTACTGCTGTTTCATCCCAGCAATCACTGTCTGAATCTAGATCATCATCATCACTAATGTCATAGTCAGAGTCAACATAATCTGAGTCAGTGTCAGTGTCTGAATCAGGTGGTGTTGAACAAGTTTTCTCTTCACTGCAGACAGTAGCAGGCTGCTTCCCTCTTGACCTCAACCCATCTCTTGTTGGTGCATCAGTCTGTATCTGGTTTTGATCATCTACACCAGCTGTATTGCTTAGGATTGGGGCATTCTCTTGATCATCTACATGAACTGTTTGCAAAGGTTTACAAGGACTGATCACTGGTGGAAGATCAGCTACAGGAAAGTGAATTACATCATCCCAGTTCAATCTCCTCACTAAATCATCATGATCAAGGTACAAACTGATAAAATGATGGCCCAAATCAACAAACTTGATCATTGCAGTGGCATCTTCTTCAGTCTTCAAGTCCCTCGGACCATTTTTGCTAAGTGTGAGAATGGGAATGCAGTAGTGAGCCTTCAATCTTCCTTGCATTTCATATCCTATCTCTTCCACCATGTTCTCAAGCACAAGTGGTGACCAAGTCACGGTGTCTACGTGATCAAACCATATGGATGAACCACCCATATAGCTACGGTTCCTGCCACTACCCAAAAAATATCCGCCATGATTGATTTCAACAGAGAAGTAATTGTTGGTACGACCCCCTGCATCAATTGACCAGAAATCCATCAAAGAACTGCCACTAAAACATGCAAATTTGAGTAATTTCCTACATAAATACAAGCCGCGGGACAACTCCAATTCATCCAGAACAGCGAACAGAAGAAGCAAACACCAACTAATCTTACATTACAAGGCCAAAAATTCAATCTTTAGGAGCCGTGTGCTGACATCGTCCTAAACCCTACCGAAACCCCAAACTGAAACCCCATCTGGTACTGAAGAACAAAAGGGGAAAACGCCCCAAATCAAAAGGCATGAGCAACGATACGACGCAATCGACAAAGAACCCTAAATCCTGACGTCATGAACATGATTCATAACCAAAGATTGATGGCGGCGGCGGGAGAACTAACCGTAGACGGGTGGAGGATCGCCATCGGGTCGCCGCCGCAGTGACATCGCGGCCTTGACGACAACCTTCGCCGCCGTGCCGCTCGCCCGCTTCCGAGAAGAAGACCAGCAGCTCTCCCCACCGGCTAACCCTCTACCCGCCGCAACGTCGTTCCTTCTCCCCTCCCTCTGCTACCTCGGCGTCCTCGAGGAGAAGATGACCTCGGCGTCGTTTAGTTCAGTGGCGGAGGGGCTCGCCCGTGCGGAGTGAATAGAGGAGGGGCTTTTTTACAAAATGTTCACCTCGAGCACGCCGATAGTCGCTGACAGCGGGCTCCACCATCTGACAGCCTCGCAAATACTACGCTACGCGCCTCGCGGTGACCGTTCATGCGCATTGATGTGTATTTAGTGACCGTAACTACCGTATAACAGTGTACGGTGACCACGGCGAGCAATGGCCTCAACTCCAGTGACCAGCGATGGATTTTACTCTTTGTTTTGTTTTGCCCGAGCGTTTCATCTCCGACTCCAGCCAGGCCCAGGACTCAAGACCAGGGCCCGCAGGCAAATCCTATTTGACGACCAGGTCGGAGACTATTCCATCCGAGACGACATGCGCCGGCCCAATATCTCCGACCTGCCTTTTTTCATTTATTTCCTGTTTCAATTTCTTTTCTTTTCTTTTTTCATTTTTATTTTTTTGGATGTTTCTTTTTTTAATATTTCTTAATTTTGTTTAAATTTTCATTTTTCTTTATGTTTTTTACTTCTTTTCTCTTCTATTTTTGTTGTTCATACACTTTTTATTAAGTTTTTTGCTTCTTGTCGTTCGGTGCTTCATTTGTGCGTCTTGCACATGGAAAACCGAAAACACACTCATGATGTTTTAACCGGGCCCTGGTGCATGTGTGTTCTAACCACCACAGAAAAGCCGTACCGTTGACTGTGACAGAAAAGTGTCGGTATAGACACGACGCTATTTAGCATTTCCGTATCTATTATGCCACGGATCCCCTGGCTGGAACACACGGTCAGATAACCAGTAGCACTAGTACTTGGGATGCAGAAATTTGTACTCCTTAAACCAATCTAGTCAGAGCACTTCTCAAGTTTCCTAGGTACAAGACCACAGCATAACTACCAAACAATCAGTCAGCAACTTGGCAAAACCATCAAGGTACAGACTAGCTTCACTAGAGTCACCGGAATCATCTCTTTGACAAGGATTAATCATCCCATATATGACCTCAAATTGCATTCAGAAATTGTAACTGACAGTTCATACCTCAGATTGCAATTCATTTGTAGCAAAAAGAGATGGATAGAGTCCTTCAGGGATTAAACAAACAGAACTCCACTTCGTTATCTTACACCTATCACTAAGCAAATGCATTGACGGGGGCGAATAGAAGGATCAAAGGCAGACACCTGTCCAATTGGACTGGATCACGCAGAGGCAGATCCAGCATTCTCGAACTTGAGCACGAGTAGCTGGATCAACACTGGACAAACAGGCATGGTCGACATAGCCTTGCATCAAACACTTGGTAGTCACCACGGTGTCCAGTCCGACGAAGAAAAACTACTCATATATATGAATACCCTGACCAGTAGGTTCAGAACCTCTGATCTGGGGTACAGAAATATAGCCACACAAGGAGAGCACTATAGAAACATTTACTCCTACAAGTGAACAACATATGTGAGCAACCACTTCATTTTCATCGTCGCAGGGAACAAAAGCTAGCAATACCCAGTTTCAGGAAACAAACTGGCAATGGATGATGCCAAGGGAGCACCATACGTCCAAAACAGAAGTACAGTAGATAGTACCCATAACACTAAACTAGTTCGTTATATCTAGTCAGAGCACTTCTGTAGACTACTTCTGTAGTTCATACAAACAAATGCCTACTCATCACATTCGCCTCCCAACTTCTTCTCAATGTACTCAGTGATTGACTTCCCAATAGGAGTAAAGGGAAAGATGAACTGCACAAGCGACATAAGTGCTAAGAGGAGAGCCAAGATAAGCCGGAATGCAGCCCTGCTGAGAGTGAGCTGAACTTTGAGAATTTTCTCACTGCATTAACAAATGTAAGTGATGAGCTTATGAACAAATATCTTGATTTCAGGAGTATCTGAAGACAAATTCACAGTACAAAAGTTGAAGGCAACTTACGTTGTTTCGAAGCGGAAGACCTGAAGCTCTGTCCTCAGCTTCTCATTGGCCTCCAGAAGCTTAGAGTTCTCCAAGCTCCCAGCCTTCCGGTGCTCAGACAAGACGTACAACAGATAGTTATCATATTCATTCCAGTTGTTACCTTTGCGTCCATTGCCTCCATTTCCCTGAGAGCCCTCCTGTCCAATGCCTCCAGCAGCAGTATTGTCAGCGTCTTTGCCACTGTCATGTCCAGTTTGCTGGGATCCGTCACCCTCCTTTCCAATGTCCTGACTATTTTCTTGAGGGCCCTTGTCATCCTTCCCTGTCTCAGTTGAGTTTTCCTCACTCTCGACGTCTCCTTTCCCAGCATCAGCATTAACATCTTCAGTTTTTAACTGAAAGAAGCAGCAACTTATCAGCAAACACTATACAAAGTTGCTTCACAAGCAACAGCATCCTCCAAAGATGGATATGGCACGCGGAAGCAACAAACATATCATGCAACCGTTAAAGTGGGCAATTCACAGAAGCAAATTCTGAAGAAGGTAGTACTTTATCTCTTAAAACCAGCATCCATGTTAAGTCATTTTAATGTAAGGTACATTCACAAAAGCAACAAATATCTTTCCTAATTATAAAGTTTGGATTTGGTGGTAAGTTCATCCTCCCTCCATTTATAATAATATAATACATATGTGACCAGGTTATAATAAGAGACTTAAATAAACAAATGCTATCATTCTCATATGTGGGATCACTACTTATGTGAAAGACACTCAACAAACAAACACAGTGTTCATTCATATGTAAGACCAGCGTTGTTGCAAAAGGCACACGTTTCTTCTAACTGGGCAAACATTCTTGCACATAGCAGAAAAAACAATATTGAATGTGATTCCAAATTAAACATAGGATTTTAGCTTCCTCCACCAAATCCCTGCATTTTAGGTGTATTTCATCACAATGTACAGGCTCCGTGCAAGTATAAACAACCCCACAGCTGAGGTACATGCTGGAGGCACAACATCATCTTCCAATTGTTTTAGTTGCTGTGCCTTAATCCAAATGAATATTAAATAGAAGTACAACCAGTCTGATTAAGATTTGTGGGTGGCATGTGGTAAACATCAGAGTTGGCCCTGCTATTTTCACAACGTAACCACTGACTGATAAACATATTTTCCCTCACAGTATAATTCCACTTAATTGATCTATATAATTCTACATATATTAGACGAAGTTTCAAAAGGTTGACCAAGACAATCCCACAGAGACTAAGGAGCTAAATGCGACAGGACATACTCTTTTGCTAGGAAAATATACAGCCTCTATACTAATGTATTCATGTCACAGGACATGAGATAACTGGATTCATTATATACTGTGTACACAAAGACCACTAGACCAGTATATCATTCTACTAGCGCATGAATATGAGGCCTCCTAACTCTAACAAACCGTATAGATGACTCAGGCTAGTACTAACCACAGTAACAATGTGTGCAATTATAGAACCACTCCATGAGATTGATCTGTCAAGCAAATTTGAAGTAACCTGTGGCAGAGAATTTTCACCTGATTGCCATAGATGTAAGGACGCGCTGAAAAAGGCATGAACTGATAACCATTGGCACTTCCAATCTGCAACAAAATAGCATATTGCAGGTTAGCAAGTAGGAACATAAGAGCGGGCTCGCAAGTATTCCTCAGCTTACATTGAAAGCATTCCCACGTTCAACCATGGAGGCCTTCAACAAGTTACATGGGCCACTCAGCCTCGTACAAACACTCATATTAGCCACTGCATGAGATCTGCATAGATAGTATGAGGAAATCAATCAGTCCACATCCTTTGGAAGGAACAGATTTAAAAAACAGATCGCAACATTAAAACATAATTGTATCCAGTCTTGCTGCTCCAGTTTCTGTTGCAAGTTTTAGCAGCCATGTAAATGTATACTACTGCTACAGTTTTCTGTGCAAGTTTCAGCAACCATGCAAATAAAACTAATCCTAGTATAGACATAAATACATTCAATTATCACAGGACTTCATTCTATCTATTTGAAAATCCTTGAGGCAAACTACATCCTGATATGACATACATCAAATATATCAAAGGTGTAAAACATACTATTACAACTAAAAAGAAGCTAAAACTACATTCTGTTGAACCACAACGAAATAAGGTGGTCTTACATCCTGCTAAAAATTGCAGCTAATGCATAGAGCATATCTGTGGCAAAACTAAATAAAGCAATGTAAAAACTAGATCCTGAGAAAACAAAGACTCATATGACAGGCATGAACTCCTTCCCGCATACAGTAAAGCTACAACCAGCTAGAACCATATTAAATGGTCAAATTACTTCAATGTGCATATGTTGGCATTTTGAACTTACAATCAGTAGTTAATATTTACACCGTGATCTACCTGTGAAAAAACGAATACAACAGAATCTGGTGGGTCACACACTTCCCAATCAGAACCTACCACTCACAAGATTCTAGCCAATCTCGACTTAATCTTTATAACCCATGTCATTCAGCATGTTGATTTAATTCTGCCGCCATTAGAGCCCATGAGCATGTAATATACTACTATGTGTGGAGTCATGGATAATAATTAGTCAAAAGTAGCATCCCACAATGAGTGGCCATGCATATTACTATAATATGCTGTGCAAAATGTGCAGAACAATGAGAATAGATGGTATACAATTGGCAACGTAGAGCGGTAGAGTGGATATCACAAGCAAATCTAGCGAACAACTCAGCCTATACAGACAGGAGAGTTAGACGACCAGCACAAATACTGAACCAAACGTAATATAGTAGAAGCATATTTTCTCAAGCAAGGGAAGTCATCGGAAGCGAGTAAAATAGCACAGATCGAGCAGATGGCAACTTACACGCGGTTGGTGGTAAGCTAGGGTTTACGTGCAATAGATGGGTGCAGGAGAGGTTGCGGGTGACCAATCTGAGGCCGAGAGCGGCGTCATAGGCAGATCCTCCCGTGGCAGCGGAGAACCACCCATCGGCTGCACGGCGCAGACACTGGGGCCGCGTGGGTGGACGGCTCCGCGGTGAAGCGGCGACGTGACGCCGACGCATGGACGCCGCAAGGGGTCGCGAGGACCTCACGCCGAATCCCCGCCATGGATGGACACGACGAGGTATGCGGCGTGGGTGGGTCTGATGCCGGGATCCCTTCAGCCCGGCGGTCGCGCCATAAGCGCCGGCTTCAATCGGCCCCCGCCGTGGGAGGAGGGTGCCGAGGAAGCCGGCGGCGAGCCGCCGTAGCGTAGGGGGCGGGGAGATCGGGGGATCTAGGTCGAATCGAGAGGCGCTGCGCGTCGGAAACGAGGAATAATAGTAATAAAAAAAAAACCAAGGACGAGACGGAAACACCACAAGCAGGTAACGAGAAAATAACAGCCGCGAGACGACGACGACGACCCACGGGTCACGGGAGACGTCGATGGTGCTGGGTGGGGTGGTGGATTCGAACCGTCGCTTACCCGAGGACCCCACGAGCGGCCGCGAGCGGCAGAGGGTGGCCGCGCGCGGCAGCCGGCGAGGAAGCGGCCGCCGTCGCCGTGGAAAGGAAACGCCGGGCCGACGACGCGATGAGACGCCCTCTCATCTCGAGGCGCCGGGGTTTTGGACTGGGGTGTTGGGGAGGGGAGGGGGAATGACGGCGTGACGACGATGGCTTTATAATATCCTGACCACGATCACGCTCACGCTCACGCTCACGCTCACGCTCACGCTGCAAGTGCAGTGCGCGGGCGGTACACGGCTACGGGCTGCCTCCGCTCCGTCCTAGACGCATGCATGCGGTACATTTTTATTACATTTTCTTGAGGGAAATGAAATCCAACCATCGTCTTTTCCTGCGACGATCACTATAATTAACCCATTTTTTCCTTCACTACTTTCAAATAACCTACTCCTACTATATTTCATGCTAAGATGTTTTAACATCGCCACTAATACCATACTCACTCCGTTCAGATTTAGTCTACAAATCCTAACTTAAAAATTGTTCACAAATCATACTACTTCTTGAACGGGCCGGCTTAAACGTTTTGAGGGTCCATGTGCGAATGTTATCAACGGGCCTAATTTTAATAGGCCTCTCATCTTTTCTATTATATTTCTATGTACACTTTGCTAAATATGGGCCCTAAATTTGGCTGGGCCCTAGGCCGTCGCACTTCTCGCCCTGCCATATAAGCTGGCCTTGCATCTTGAACGGGCACCAGCTCGGTAATTAGGATAAGAGAGAGTTCACATAGCACAAAGAACCAATAGTGGTCATTTTTGTGTGCAATTTACACAGATTAAATTAATTAAGCTCTATTTGACTATAATTATGATGCATGGTGGGATGTGTAAAAGTAGTACTAATAAATGTTGGTCTAGTTTATCTGAATTTTCAAGATTTAGGTTAAATGCAAACGGAAGGAGTACGATTATAACCCTTTGCTTTTGTTGTGATGGAGTATCAGTGCATATGGGATACAATAGGATTGAGACATGTGTGGCATTATAATTCCATGTTTTCTTGTTCATGGTACCGCTGAAAAAGACCGGTGATCGCTTAGAGAATCTCCACTAGAGTTTCGATAGGCCTCTCCATTGACACAATAACACACCCAACAATGCCCCCATCGGTCACAATGGACCGAAAAACTATACAACGTCACCTCCCCCCCCCCCCCCCCCCCCTCCACCACCCGCACACAACTTTCGAGGCCGCCTCGAGGACACTTGGTAAGTTTGGCACGGCCGACACGCAATATTGCAATAGTTGTGCACCACTTTTGGCCGCCAAAATTATCCCCTCTTCTCCACATTGTCGTCCGGCGCACGCTAAAACCCTATGAATTTCTCCCCTTCTACATCGATGGCGCCACAAATCAAAAACTCTCATTCCATTGAGGTTTAGTTTGCTCAAGCTTGTAAGCATGTCTAAGAGAAGAAGATTACCTTACTTTTTATATAGTTTGGTCATGTAGTGGGATGTGATCCGGACTTGCTTGCATTTTGTATTGATCCTTCAACCGTGGAGGTCGAAGATTCATGGTGCCGTTGTGGCAGGTGTCGAAGTGGCGGAGCTTGAACGAAATCTAAGGGGGGGGGGGGGGGGCAAACCGCCGTATGAATATGCAAAATATAGCAACGCCTAATCATTAGAACCCAAAAACTTTGAATTACTAGCATTTAGTGCAGATTCTGAGACCTAATTAGACTTTCCCGCAAGAATCAAAACTACCAATCAGTGCAAGCGTGCAACCGTAGTAGGAGCAGCTAGGAATAGAGAATGCAAAGAAAAAAAATAACAAGAAGAGAGAAGTAGGGAGACGCTGAGAGAGAGAGGATCGGATTAGTGGTCACGGTTAGTACCACAGAGGTTGGCCCTTGAGAAGTGCCGCCGATGATGGCGTTTCACGCTGGAGCCGAGCGACGGACGACGATGTCGTTGATCTCGTCGTCCAGGATCTTGGCATCTTGCCCTTCTCCTCCAAGTCCAGCGGGCAGAGCGCCTTCTCGGTTGTAGCCGTACGTCCACCTCGTCGCCATCTCTGTTGCCCGCCGTGGCCAGAGAGACAAGATGGAGCAACAGCGAGTTGCCCGCGTCGCAGTCCTTGAAAAGCCAACGTACGCATGCATCGTGAGGATCGATCGATCAGGTTCTCCCTTGTGGGCACCCTGACCCTGACCCTGACCCTGACCCTGACCCAGTAGGGATCATGGCTCTTCTCCTTTGACGTACGCAAGCAGAAACACGTACTCGATCGCACTAGCTTCTCGATCGATTAATCTCTACCACTTAATTAGCAACTCTTGCATCGTGAGAGAGCTCCGTCCATGTCGTTGACCTTGACCGTGCCCTGACCTGAGCTCGTCGTCGATGCCGGCCGGTGTACGAGGATGGCGCGCGCGTTTCTTGACGCGGGCAACGGCCGGCAGCCCGCGGGTGTCACGGCGGCGTTATGATGTTGCTGACGCTGCGGTGCCGCTCGATGCGCCACGCGGCCGGCGCACAGGACGCTGGAGGTCGACCGACCGCGGTGGCTGCACCACGACGTACGTATACGTATTGCTCGGAGTTGATGGTTGCCGTTGTTCGGAACTATCTTTCACACACCCACCCGTGACGACGACGGTCGGTGGCGGCGGAGGAGCATGCGGGGGAGACGGCGCGCGCCGATGCGTCTGCTGGAGTCCGGGAGACGCACGGACTCGACGCTTTGTCGCGTGAGGAGTTCGTGTCGTCGTCGTATTCGTCGCGTCCGTGGCGCGGTGCTGCTCCTATCAGCCACGGCGGCGGAACACCGTGACCACCCTCCAGCAGGGCAGTACGTGCTCCCAGCTCCTATATATACAGCGCGCCTTCAGCTGCCGGCCGCCCGCCCATTCGCGGCTTTGCATGCCCGGGTCATGACCACGTACACGACCAAGATCCTTCCCCGTTTAGAAAAGAAAGTCATGCATGTTGCTATATGGGTCGGTATAGGTTGGTCGATTCGTGTTGCGCTCGGATCGATCCGGGGTGGAGTCCGACTCCGACTCGGACGCGGTGTCCAAGACCCCCGTTATTTATGAATTAAGATGCGGACCAGCTGATCGAGACCCATCGTAAGTACTGCTACCGGAAGATTGATCGATCGTCGTCTACCTGCGTCAAGATCGATTAGCGTCGTCTTCGAATCCACACACACACATGGCGGCGGCGGGACCGTTGCGTCAGCTGGTGATGCAGACGATCAGGCGGCGGATCGCTACGGGCGGCCCGCCTCCGATCACCGGCGGCAGGTGCCTCCTATCGGACGCGCGCGGAGGTTGCCGCGCATCAAGAACGCACAAAGTATGTTGTCCTAAACCCCCAACAAGCCAAGAGAGATACAGTAGATAAAACGATTATTATCTAAAAACAGTGATTTAATTAGTTTTATCTTGTATATTTTCGATCCGTGCAGGCGCTTGATGCGGCAAATTGCGTGGACCAACCTAGGTGAATATCTCGCGGCGGGTTCGCTCGTGGCGACAAACTTCAAGCTGATATCTACGGGCCGTTTTTCCCACGGAAGCGCAACTCTTAATTAGATTAGATGCATGCATGCTATTGTAGCAGTAGGTTGATGAACTTAGGCGAGCTCGACCAACAGATGGGAGCTATATGTGAGTGTACTACGTACGCGCGTGTTGCTGCACCCGTCTATTATGGATTTAGAATGCCATAATTTGATGAAAAGTATTTTGAATTTAATCGACCAGTTTGTAAAGTGTTTTTGAGACTATGTAGATCTGGTCTCGACAAAGTCCTACTCAAAATTCCTCTCGATACTAAACACACAACTTAGCAAGTGATAATTGTAGTTAAAACATCGTTTGTTTATCATCACAAGTACAAACTCTTTCCCCGGGTCATAATTAATGATGTTCCAACTTCCAACAGGTCCATCCTTACAAGCTCATGTTTTCTTTCAATTAGATATATGTAATGACATTGCCAATTTGGAACTGAAGACCGCAAATACTGTGACCAATCATTGCTACAACAAATATACATTAACACAAAGCTACAAAAAACTCTTCAGGACCAGCAAAAAAACTCACAAAAAAGTACTCTCATCACAGCCATCAACCATACAAACACACTGAAACACTACATATATATGTGCATTCTGTAACGCCCAACTAAAATTTTGAACTGATCTCTCTATCTCTTTTTTCTTTACGAGGAACTGATCTCTCTCTTGGGAACATGACGAGAGTTTTCGTCCCTATTACCGGTGTTATAACTTGTAAGAACCATGTTATACTTTTCCAGTGATAAGCGCACGTTTCTTGTCCTATGATCTTAAATGTGTGAAAATGGATATACAAAAAAGAAAGAACCGGATAAAAAAAACATAGAGAAACTGGACATATCGGTACTCTGTATTCTCTATATATGTTTGGTTGCGAATATGAAATGCCTTCTCGGGCAATCTATCTGGTCGGCTTGCCTTTACCTTTAATCTTGCAGCAACAACTCAATTCTTAATCCACTGTCTTTCTCGGCTTCAAGTCGTCATGATCACCATCTTCCACTGTTTCCTTGACGTCACATTCTTGCTCACTTGCCCGGTGTTAGCTGCTGGTGCTAACGATTTGACAGTTCCAGTCAACTTTTGCAGTCCACGTAGAGTGTATAAATCTATCGTCTACGTGGTTAATTTTTTTTTTTGAAGGCATCTCTACGTGGTTAATTGATAGCACAAAGGTGTATAGTAATGAAGTGATATCCCTCACCCTCCCACAATTCGTGTTGCGTTCGTCTAGGTACTACCATAGAGAGGGAGCTACGGCGCGCACTGTTGGGTTCAGATGGCGGGCTAGGGCAAGGTCGGTCTGAGCGGTTGCTCGAACCGGTAGGGTTGACCGGGTACAACTATGTGTGTCCTACATCCGCTAAACCTAATTCGACACTCCTTAACTGGCAAAGGTAAGTGACACGGCCGTTTAACCACAATCGGTGGGTCGTGGCTATTTTGCTGCGACGACCCGTAGCACCGTAGCTATTCATGTGGAAACATGTCGCTGCTGAGCCAATTCCCCGAAAATATGTAGTACAGGAGCTATTCGCCCCCTCCCCTCTGCTTCCTTGACGTCACATTCTTGCTCACTTGCCCGGTGTTAGCTGCTGCCTGCTGACGCTCTTTGACAGTTCCAGCCAACTTCTGCAGGTGTGACACCTATGCCGCAGTCCAAGTAGAGTGTATAAATCAGTGGTTAATAGATTTTTGATGCATGGCACTACAAGGTGTAGTAACGTCGTAACGAAGTGATATCCCTCACCCTCCCACAATTCGTGTTGCGTTCGTCTAGGTACCATAGGTCGTGTTACTATATGGGTCGGTCGATTCGTGCTGCGTTCGGGTCCGGGGTGGAGTCCGACTCGGACTCCGACGCGATGTCCAAGGCCCACGTTATTTATTAAGCCTCGGACCAGCTGATTGAGACCCATCGTATATTGTACTGCTACCGGAAGATCAATCGGTCGTCTACCCTGTGGCAAAAGATCGAGATCGCCGTCTTCGAACGAGCTAGCTAGCGAGCTTGTTGCGACACTCATGGCGGCGGGGCCGTTGCGTCGGCTGGTGACGCAGGCGATCAGGCGGCGAATCGCTACCGGCGGCCCGCCTCCGGTCGTCGCCGGCGGCCGATCGTACACGTCGGTCGACGCGGAGCTCGCCGCGCATCTAGAGCAAGCACAGTATGTTGTCCCTAGCCCAAACCCTCAAACATGCCATTGCCAAGAGATAATATACTGATTGATTAGTACGTATAGTATTATCCTCCGTTCCAATTTAATTGATTTGATATCCACCAAATATGGATGTATCTAGACATGTTGGGGAATCGCAAAACGCGCGCATGCGCCTTCTACCTCGCGCAGCGCACGCGCATGCGGAACGGACATGCAAAATAGTTTTGAATTTTAAAAAGTCTATAACTTTCAAACCGAACGTCCAAATTAAGATCCGTTTTCACCATCGTGTTACTTGCAACGATATCTTCAAAACTAGATCCCATATGAGTATGTTCTGACCATTATTTTTCAAAAGCAATTTTGTATTATAGACTTGCTTTTCTATCAAAAAGCAAACTCTCCTCGTATAATTGCCTTTTGTACAATTTCTGACCATAAGGTGTTCTTTCATGATAACAATTGTTTTCCAAATTTTCTTTTATGAAGTTAATTTTGAAATTGTCTTTTCTATCACAGAAGTAGCTATGTAGTATACAATAACTTCCAAAGAATCTTTTGTATTATAAACTTGTTCGTCCAAAATTGCAATCTTGTCTATCGATATGCATAGTACTATCACATTTTCTAATTTTTAAAAGCAACTTCTATGACATAAAAGTTCGTACTATAAATTTTTAAAATATTGATACAATTTTGTTTCAGCTCGTCGATTCGTTCTACAAAAGCAAATTTTGACCAGAAGTTGTTTTCTAGTAACAATAGGGTTTCAAAATATTTTACGAAGTCAACTTTTGAAACATAAACTTGTTTTTCTATCACAAAAACAATTATGTAGTATACACTAGCACGAAAAGCAATTTTGCATTGTAAACTTGCTTTTAAAAGAGAAAATCTTGTTTCTACTCCGATGTTGTTTTTGTTCATAAAAAGCAATTTATTGGTTGAGACACATTTTTCTAGCATAAAATTTTCTCTTTTTCTCATGTTCTGATTTCTAAAAACAACTTACATGATAAGAACAAAGTTTGAATTATAAGTTTGCCATTTCTTTTATAAACAATAAATAATGTGAGGATGAGTGGGGATATGTTTTCAAATCCAAGAAATGGTCAACTTGTTGGTTTATGAGAGACTATCATGCTCATTGGCATGAGACATTCAAAACAATATCTCATACTTATATACTCCAATGAATATTTTCTAAAAGCAACTTCTAGATAGAAAAACATGTTTTTACCATGAACTTGCTTTATCATGACACAAAGTTGCTTTTTGTAAAATAATTGTCAGAATATGTTCATGTGAGATCTAGTTTTGTAGATTTGGTCGCGAGAAACATTACGGTCAAAACCGATTTTGATTTGGACGCTTGGTTTGAAAGTTATCTGTTTTTCAAATTTTAGACTATTGTGTGCTCTTACACGTCAGACTGCATGCGGTGAGGGAATCTTTTCCTTTTTGGTCGCGTGCGCTCTGAATCGGGAAAGCGCGCGTGCGCTCTAGAGTAGGGTCCAGACATGTTACATATATAGATATGTCCATATGTGGTGGATAGAAAGTCAGTTAAATTGGAACGGAGGGAGTATATTTTCGGTGCATGCAGGCGCTTGAGCCGGCAAAATCTGCGGGGCGAGCTAGGTCTACATGTCGTGCTGGCGTCGACGATCTACGCGACAGGCTGCATGCTGATATACGGGGCGTATCTCCCACGGAAGCACGACTCTTAAGATGCTGCGTTGTAGCCACGGATATTGGATGGGTATCTTTCACGCATTGTGTCAAAGGGAAGCAAACGAAGTGGCTCACGACATTGCTAGTTTTTGTTTATCGAATAGTGTTTCGTGTAATTTCTTCACCATTAGCGATGTAACCATACTTTGATTTTGATGCAGCAAGTTTCAGACGCACTATTTTCCTTATCAGTGTATCTAAGGGGGCTGGAAAGTTTTTAATGAGCCGGCTTACTAGTTTAATATATTATTATGAGTTTCAAAAAAGATGTTGTTTTAGCCGTAGGTTACCGAAATAGCGCGAGCTCGACAAACAGATGAGAGGAGCTATGTATAAGTGAGCTCCTGCATAAGTGTATTACACGTGGCATTGTTGCGCCCGTCTATTATGACGACATTAAAATGTCATGAAGAGTATTTTGAATTTAGTTGATAATTTTGTAAAGTGTTTTTTGAGAATATTTAGTCTGGTCTCGACAAAGTCATACTGAAAATTCCTCTCGATACTAAACACATAACTTAGCAAGTTGAAATGTAGTTAAAACATCTTTTGTTTATCATCAAGTACAAACTCTTTTCCAATAGACTTCAAATAAGTCGATAGGATACCGTCTCTATTTGTCAGGTCGTAATGATGTTCCAACCGGTCCGTCCTTACAAACTCATGTTTTATTTCAATTAGATATATGACCAATCATTGCTACAACAAATATACATTAACACAAAGCTACGAAAAACTCTTCAGGACCACACAAAAAAGGTACTCTTATCGCAACCAGCAACCATACAACACACGAAAACACTCTATATATATTATTTTTGGAAAACCGATCACAAACTGAGATCTATTTTGAGAAAGCAACTTTGTGTCACAAAAAAGTCAAGTGTGATAAAAACTTGCTCTGCAGAACATATCTTCACGTTGAGAATAATTTTGGTATATAGTAGCCCTGCGTATCCGGTCATTATAATGGAGACTAATTGGAGTACCTTTTGTAAAAGAGATCGTTTGTGTCTTTTTTTTTTAGAAACACAGGGCAACACAAGCACTCATATACACGCGCACACACTCACCCCTATGAACGCATGCACGCACACCCTACCTCTATTAGCACCCCCGAGAGACTGAGCCGGAGGATCAGGTTTTAAGATTGATGAAGTCACCACATGCGTCTCGCTGTTGACGGGAACGTCGCGTCCCACTGAAGAATATTCCACCTAATGAGAAACACCAGCGTTAAATCTGGGATTTGAACTCTGATTGGTTAGGGGTGCAACCACCCTACTAACCATCTTGTCACAGGCAAATTCTCAAGAGATAATTTGTTTCATGAAGAGCAATAGTCACGTCCGAAACAGCATTAGAACAAAACAAAAATAAATCGTGAATTTCTGTTTTTTAGCAGAAAATAAATCGTGATTTTTTTGTCGAGAATAAAATAAATCGTGAATGATCCGGATACTCTTGCTATCATAAATGGGCCGTTGAGCCCACAAAGCTCACTAGGTACAGGTACGCTCGCTAGCTGCCGCTCAAAGCGTCAGATAGGAACTCCCGCAAGCGGGCTTGAAGCCTTGAACACAGGGGGAACTCCCGCATTCCTCGGCCCACCACTCACTCCCAGTACTCCCCACTGCGAAGCAACTCCGGCGAGCGCGCGGCAGCTAGGGCTCGCCGCCGCCGGCCATGAGGGTGCTCCCGCTCGCCCTCGCCGCCGCCATAATCTCCGGCGTCACCGCGATCCTCATCTACCTCTCCGGCCTCTCCTCATGTAACGTACTCTGCCTTTTTTCTGTTTTGCTTCGCTTGGAGAGATCCCTGAGTCGGGGCGGGGTGTGGTGGATGCAGATGGCGGCGCGGGGCTTTCCGAGGCGGACTCGGCGGCGCTCGCCGCGCTGCAGGGAGGGTTCAGCAAGTGCGTGGTGAGCCACTACCTTGTCGCTGATCGACTACTACCCCTGTATCGTGTGGAATTTCTGCCGGTTTATTGGAACCGATTGGGACTCGACTGTATCGTCTTGTGCAAATTTAATGCTACACTGTGTTATAACCTGCGCCACGAGCCTCTGAAATGCAGGAGCTCTGGCGGATTGGCTGCGTAAATGTTCGATAGTTTTCTAGATTTGTAGCTAGAATTGGTGTGAATGTGATGCTTACTATTCAGTAAATATGAAGGGTTGGTAGTAAGAGCGTGGTAATTGCCTAGGATTGGGATGAATTTGATGTTTGGCAACTATCCATGTTAATGTATGTACAGAAGGCAATTCCTGCCAGTAATTGTGTTGCTGGCTGCTTGATGATCTCTTTTGTAGGATCATGAGCGCGCTGGTTCATATAAGTCGTACTCATGATTAAAATAATATTGCAGGATGCTAATGGTCTAGGACTACAAGCAATTCCTGGAGAGGATTACTGTCGTGTTGTAATACACTATCCGAGTGACACAGATTCTAAGTGGGTAAGTGGTCATGTGCTCTGTCATTTCTTACCTGAGCATTTTTCCTTTCACTTGTTTTATTTTATTTGTACGTAGAGTTTTGCTACTTAGACAAGCGTGGACCATGAGCCTGTTGTTCCTCTCATAGTTGGACCAGATTGCCTTAATTTTGTGATCGTTTTCTTAGCTCTTATGACCGATATTATGCAGAAAGATCCAAAAACTGGAGAGCCTGAAGGGCTGGCGTTTGAGTTCAATCTATGTGAAGCAGTGGCTTCATGGGAGCAGGTGTGCATCTTTCTACTCTACTATCATATCTTTGTGATTAATACAGTGAATACAATGAAAATTTGCAAAACGTCATAAGTGGTGAGTGTTGTCATTTACTTTGTCAGGATTACACTAGTAGCTTATGCACCCACTAAGTTCTATTTATTTTCTCCTAGGTTCGCAACAGTACCACAATACTCACAAAGGAGTACATTGATGCATTACAAAATGGCTGGGAGGAGTATGCATGGCGCAGGATCAACAAAGGAGAATTTCTGTGGGTAGACACAAGTTTTGCAGTTTCACATAAGACATACATTGTGGTTAAATTCAAGAGATTGCTGATTATGTTTAATTTTGTCTTTACAGGAATAAGTGCAGGAACAAAACTCTTTGCATGGAGAAGCTTTCATTGGTTCTCCCTCAGACATCTCCATATGTACCTCGGCAATTTGGTAGATGTGCTGTTGTCGGAAACTCTGGGGATCTTCTTAAAACTAATTTTGGGGATGAGATTGATTCTTATGATGTGGTCATCAGAGAAAATGGTGCACCCATTGAGGTTGTCCTAAGATACTTATGTTTCCTGCTCTGATTTCTTCACCTGCACTTACCTGACTTCTTGTTTCTGCATTGCAGAACTACACGGAGTATGTTGGTACAAAGAGTACATTTCGCCTTCTTAATCGAGGATCTGCAAAGGCACTGGATAAAGTTGTTGAATTGGATGGTAAGTCCCCGCCACATATTTCTCTTTCTGTGGGATACGAGATGAAAAGCAACGCTAATTCTCACTGTTGCAGAAACAAGAAAGGAGGCCCTCATCGTTAAGACAACAATACATGATGCCATGAACCAGATGATTCGGGTAATTTAGCTATATCCTATTTTGAAATTAGGGTGGTTTGGGTACATGTTCCTTTACCTTCCTGACAGAATTATTGTTATGTAGGAACTTCCAATAACCAATCCGGTATTCCTCATGCTAGGCACATCATTTGGTTCCTCTGCTAAAGGAACTGGGCTTAAAGCTCTTGAATTTGCTCTGTCCATCTGTGACAGTGTCGACATGTATGGATTTACAGTAGACCCAGGCTACAAGGAATGGTATGTGATTTACATGTCAACTGTTATTTTAAGCATGTAATTTTACTTACAGTTCATGTTACAATTTTTTAGGACAAGATACTTTTCAGAGGCCAGAAAGGGACACACTCCGCTACATGGCAGAGCATATTATCAAATGATGGAATGTCTTGGTGTGAGTTTCTCTTCCTCTAACCTAATAAAACCGTATTTACATCCATTGAGAACTTCAACTATGTTTCGTTGTTACCGAAGGAGTCATTTACTAATATAGAAAATCATGGGCAGCTTGTAAAAATCCACTCACCGATGCGAGGTGATCCTGGTAGGGTTGTAAAGTGGCTACCTACCAAGGACATCATTGAAGCTGCTAGAGTTGCTTCAGAAAAGCTGTTGAAGTAAGTTCTCAGACATTCCTATTTCTATCGGTTTGGTGTCTTTCATTCGTAAAAATAAGCCACACTTGCCTTAGCAGGTTGCCGTCATATTTCCATCTGCTAGGTTTTGGTGCTGTAATTGAACTTTTACTGACCGTACTAAGCAGACACAAACTATCATTATGGTTTAACTTGTATAACTTGAAACTTCATTGTGGCAAATTATGTTGTAGGAGACCTGGGGCTGGAAGCGATGACCCTCTGAGCACTTGCACTATGATAAAGAAGCGGAAGAAAGGAAATGCGCCAAACAGGTCCGGTCTCCGAGATGCTGCCATGAGTCACCTTGCGTACATGAAGGGTGCCACCAGGTATCCCCTGGAGCGGAGCGCCGGGGGTGGTTACCTCTGCACTATCAACGAAAGATAGCACTTAACAGCTCTGAAAAATTCACGTTAGACACCCTAGATGATGGCGAAACAGGCAGAACTCATGGTATCAAAGAGGAATACCTGTAAATCAGTTCCATTGTGTGCATGTAGTTTTGAAGGAGGCTCGTTTTGTGCAGAATTGACACTTTAATAGATGATTTGCCACAAGAGTGGGTTTTGGATGGTGTTTGTTTGTGTAACAGAATGAACAGATACGATGATGGGTGACCACAGGTCAGATTGATGGGTGACCACAGGTCAGATCTCGTTGATTTACACCCTGTAACTAGAAGAAGTCTGTAGATGTTTGTAATCTGTTCTGGCATGAATGGTTTCATTAGATATGCATTCAGTAGCTTGTAAGTTGGGAGTATTTTCTCCCCACCAATTTTTCTCCCGGCAGCTGTATAGCTAACCTTCAGTGGCATAGTGGCATGCCATCGCATAAAAATACCATAGTATCAAAACTGCATTCAGTTTTCTTTCTGTATCAGCACAGGCAGCTTCATAAGGGCTTGTCTAGGATAATAGAGATGAGCAGCATGCGTTTGTCTAATCAGTTTAAGACCCAAGGTTATGTTCGTAGGGGGTAGTGAGTGATATCTGTTTTAGAAAATAAATACCACTATGGAAAAATTGGCTACAGGACACACGTCCAGCTGAGCATCAGTCGTCCACTGAAACACGCCGCAAAATTGGCTGTGACTTTTTTAAATCATAGTAATTTAGTTTGTTGTGAAAATAGCAGAAACACTACGTTTGGCTGCAATTCGAACTCTATGGGTCGTGCAATATTGCCCTTGGAACTCCAGTGTCCATCCACAGACTCCATTGGACAAATAGACCCAAACTAGAATTGCTACTGAACACACCCAGATTCAATTCATAAGAGGATTCCCACAGCAATGGAGGAGTACCAAGGCTGCTAATCTGAAACTCACCAACTGATTTCTCAATGTACAACTGGTTCAGAACATGCAGCAAGCTCAGAGTTAGATGTATGTATAATCAAGGAACTACTGATGATAAAAACTGGCAAATGCAGTTATCAAATGTGTGGAGGCAAACCGATGCTATTACTGACTGCTTTGGCCTTGGTTCTTCTATGCTAATACTGATTTGCAACAACCAGACTATTTATCATTTTTTTTCTTTTGCAAGGAAGAAGTGACACATTTAGTGTCTTAAGAACTCATGAAAGAGCCCGAAATTTAGGCAACCCATCCAGGCATTAGAAGCATCTCAAAAGAAATAAATAGCACTGAAACCAGCCCCGGCTATTTTCACAGTGGCCAAAGGCTCGTGCAATTCAACGTACAGGAGCTTCTTCACAACTCCCACTCCAGTCAGACTACTGATGCATTCGACACAAACTAGTCAGCACTAAGCCTCGAAATATCTATCTCCAAACCAGATAGATATCCAACAGCAAAAAAACACACACAAAATGGGATATCAGAACATAAGCAGAAAACCAACATTGAAATCTTGAAATATCCACGATCGAGAGAACATGTAAGAAAATCAAACGCACCCACACATGGGCACACACCAAAATGCAAGCAAGATCAGATCAGTTCACAGGTCTGCGCACCACTAGTTAAGTACTAATAAAGCGAAGCAAGTCAATGTGCGTTTAACCTTCACGCCAATTGACAGGAATTGGATTACAGACGGAAGTTAGCAAATTAAGCGATTAGTTCCTACAAAGTGCACTTCACAGCTGACCGGTGCATGCTACACAGAGGGCCGACCTCCGCGTCAACCATACACTCATACAGATGGAAGAATCTACATCCAACTGATCATTTCTGCATCTCAGCCACCAGAATGTAACTGCAGGTACCTGCAGTGCAAGTATTACCATCAGCCAAAAAAACTTGTGCTATTCAATCAGGAAAAGTTGTTAGAATTATGCTCATATATTTTTGCCTGACTAGAACAGAAACCATTAGTTTCACAATTTGTGTTAGTGCCATGAGCCCATGAACTCCAAGGTTTAATCAACTCACATTATTGGACAAAACCAGCATCTGAAACAGAGAACAACAATAGGGAACTTATAGTGTGGCGGTACACTTTCAACTTCAAAGATCAGAAGAATTGGCTAAAGTAGAGTATAGGCCAAAAGAATAGTGCACATATGAGGGACTCCTGGACTAGGAAAGTATAAACAAGCTCATAAGCAACTTTTAGAAATGAATTGAGCTAGGGACCATGCATAATCTTATTAAGTGGCACTTCCTTCGATCCAAAAAGTAAAGGTGATGATGCAGCAACAAGTTAAAATGTAAGGCTAAAACATAAATATATGCCCAAAGCATGGCGAAAAATTATTAGTTCGTGTCCTACTACTTAGCATGACAGCTGTCTCATCTCCGAGCAGGCAAGAAGCCACAAACACATGCATAAAAGAACTAGGAACGGTTCTAAGTCATTAGTCATAAGGAACTTGGGTAGTACTAAGGAAGAGGTAAACCAAAATAAAGGAACTTGGATGGAAGGGAGGGCAAACAGAAGAGCACATCCAGTATATAGGGGAAGAACATGGATGGAAGGGAGAGAAAACAAAAGATACAAAAACTTATAAATAAACTGTTATTGTTGATGAAAGCAGTTTTAAAGATGAATCTAGTCATGATCTTTTGATCCTGTGCTCGATATCAAGTGTAAACATCCAGGTGGCTAAAATTGAACATATTATATTGCAGCATACATAGCTAAATATAGTTGACCAGCCAAACCATATCAGTGGCTCATGGGTAGTGCATATATATGTGAATTTGACAGACAACGAGCAACATGCTGAGGAAATGTTTATCCGAACATCTAACACTAGAATAACCGCCCATAAAACTATAATAACTGCAAGCAAAGCGCTAAATAATGTCATAAGATTTAGTTATAGCAATCATTAGTTCACTATGACTCGTGGCAAAACTATAAGTCTAAAATGGTTAGGTATTGCTATCATATCAATTACTTGTGTAGACGGACCAATCTGCAAGTTACTCCATGACTTGAGTTTTTTAAAGTCAAAGTAGTAACAAGTAAAAGTGAAACAGAAATATATCCCCAAAGCACAGTGAACTGCAAGTGGTTAATTTGCTAAACGTTAGCACGGTAGCATTCTCATCTGTGAGCAGGCACGCACATATTCACACAAATAGCTAATGGGGAAGGCTCCTAGCTAAAAGAAGAAGAACCCACACTACCAGAAGGAACTGGGGGAGTACTAATGAAGGGGCAAACCGCAAACTGAGAGCAAGGCAGCTTGATGGAACGTGAAGGCAAGCGCAAGAACACATCCAGAAGAGATGGGGCCGGTAAAACATCAGCAAGTAAAAAAGAAGGCGGATGGGTGAAAGCATCAAGAAGAGTAAGGATAGCTGCTGAGGAAGGGATGAGGAAACAGGGCCTAGAGAAAAGATGCAAGACGCAGCCTGCCATCAAAGCATAAAAGGTGGCCAGGTGGGCAACATACAGTACATACGTTGCAGAAAATCTTAAGAGTCGTCTCTAGCAGAAATTTCAGTAAAAAGAATAACAGTACATTAATTGAAGGAACAGATCCGATACCTCAACATACATGCAGAAGATAAACTTACCTGCTCAACCAGTACATCACGATAGCATATCTAACAGGACAATCCTCTTAAGCACTGTGTGGAAGATCAGTTGCATCATGTCCACTACCATTACATATTTCTGCAAGCATAAGAAGTCAAACAGCCAATGAAATTGCAACAAAAAACCAAACTCATAGCTGTAGTTCGAAACATTTTTGATACAGCATTAGGAATAGATAAATATAAACTACACCTACCTCCAAATTTAGAGAATATCTTGAAAACAATTTATACTGATGAATATCATAAAAATGAAGAACATGCAGACTCAGACTATTAGCTGGTCAGGAGAGAAAAGTTATCCCTAAGCTTGTCCAACTCTATAACAGAAAAAAATACTACATACTAATGAATCCTAGCAAAAAGTGATCATGAGTTTTCAGATTAGGTCATCTTCAAATATTTTTAGCATTAAAATGAAAGGAACTCAATTATTAGTTTTCCTAGGTACAGATGGACTTGCCACACGTGACACATTATCTTAAATGTGATAGAAATGACCAACTATTTGTAAAGTTGAAACAAATTAATCATTACTGATTTAAGATTACTAGCAAGATTAGCAGAGACAAATATACTTAATGATAGATTCAAAGAATTTTCTTAGGGGATTCAAAGGATTCGACAAGGCAACAATTGATCCAGGATTTGCACACTTTTTAAGTAAACTACTGAATCTCAAATATAGCATGCACAAAACTCACAACCAACACCAATTCAGCACTCGGTGAGCTATGTGCTAGTACTAATTCCAACGGTTTCTCAAGCAACACCAACTCACAAGACTGGGTTTGAGATGTGGTCTTCAGCTATGCCACAAAACAACATATTTCTTAAGCAAAGTAACAGGATAGTACAAGATTTACATGTCCAATTTCGTAACATAAACTATGTTATGTTTTCCATGTTTAGTTATCGCTGGCAGAGGATTGAACTTGGCAAGCTCCATATGTGAATATAACAAACACATATTGCTTGCACTATGACTAAACATACAACAAATTAAGCAAACATACAGAAGATGCAACGAACATGCAAGACAACAGACAAGACGCAAGGGCCAGTATCATTCATACCTGGGAGGTAGAAACTCATGTAGGGTAGGACGCTAAAGTATTTTCCAGGCTCGTCAACCTTCTTAACCTGCCCAGAGGTGAGCTTGATCGTGAATAAGCCAACACCTGAGGTAACGAAGACGACATCCACACCCTCTGCAAAGCCGACCACTACGACACGCACATCCTCTGCAAAGCCGACCATGAATGGATCGTCATCGAGATCGGTAACAGGTATTGTTCTCTCCAGCTCGATGACCCTGTACAGTACCCATTTTGCAGCTTCTCCTTCTGTACCCACCTTCCTTGACCACGTATAAAGGCTGGAACCCTGAATGCAGGCAAAGCCCAGTGAAGTGTTGTTCTCCATCGCCGTGATGGCAATGCCGTACACGTGCGGTTGCGGTGAGTCGATCATGGATACGCGATCCTTGCCCAAGTCATACTTGACGATTGCATTGCCCCCACGAAGTGTGAAGTAGACTGCATCTCCGACAATGGCACCTCGCCTAGGCTGGAGATAGGGGATGTAGAAGCGTGCCAAGGGTCCACCTGCACGTTTCTCTCGCATGTGCTGCGCATAGGTTTCACAGGTGTCGTCTAGGCATACTGGCACGCTCCACGCACCTCTCTGATGAGTAGACGCTAGCAAGTACGATGTCCGTGCTTTCATGGGTGGCTGCCAAGACGACGCGGAAGGGGCCGCCGTGGCAGTCGAGGTGGTCGCAGCCGTCGGCGGCGCAGAGCACCGCGGCGGAGTAGATGAGCCAGTCGATTTCCTCCGGCTCGCGTGGCAGGTAGTGGCGGTCGCCGGTGACGGGGTCCCAGACGAGGTACTCACCCTCGCAGTCATGCAGCATGTGGATGAGGACGCGGCCGTGGCGGCAGTCGAGGGGGCGCGTGCGGCGGCCGCCGGAGCCCGGGTGCGGGAACTCCGGCATCGACGTGGTGGAGGCGAAGCGGGCGGGCGCGTCCCCCTGGAACACTATGAGTTGGTGGAGGAGGCCGAGGAGGGGAGGGGCGCCGTGGAACTCGCGGTAGCGGCGGCGGAAGCCGGGGTCGCGGATGATGCGGAGCCACGGCTTGCAGTCGAGGGCGGCGCGGAAGAGGTGCTCGGGCTCGTCCGGCGGGAGGCGGAGGAGGATCTCGGCGGTGACGTCGTCGACCAGCGGCGATGGCGGCGGCGCCATGGTTGGGGAATCTGCGAGTGATTCTGGATGGAGCCGGCAGCAATCTGCGGGTGAGATTAAAGCCCACGATGCAAAATAGAAAGCCCATTAAAGTTTAGAACGTTCTTTACTTAGAGAAAGCCCAAGAAGCCCACGATACCACTGCACACGAAAAAGAGAGTGAAAAAACACTACACACAACCATATACCCTCTCTCCACTCAAAAGCAAAAAAAAAAACATATACGCTCGGGTTCAAATGTATAGTATCCGATGAGCCAACTAACATGGCAATCTTTGTTATAGTAACAATTATGCACGTGCAATGGTCGTCTCGACAGAATTAAAAACTCACAAAAAATAAACTTTAAAATTTAATAATATACAGAGCACGGTCTCGACTAATAAAAAAAATCCTACATGGGAGTTGTTACAAAATACCGAGTAAGGACAATTGGTAAGGAAAAATATACAATCCTGGTCAGCAAGCTCTCATATCCATCTTCCTCAACCCTTCGTCTGCCCACCACTCCATTGTTCCGCATCATTGAAACGCTCCCTTCCAGGTTGCCCACCCTGTCATCTCTAGTTTCTTCCGCACTCCCCCTTGTTATCTAGGTAGGCACCCTACTACAAAACCACCAAGTAGCAAGTACAAGGAGGAGGTGATGAAATCAACTAAACATTTGGAAAACAATTAATATGTTGAACTATAATTATGTCTCGTGTTGCTGCAGTTCCCACATTTATTTTTCCCACAAATGACATGAAACTTACTCTTATTTCGTCATGGTGAGTGATTTGAATAATATGTGTTTTTTACGACTTAAAAATAAAGGGCGTGTTTATTTCATTTCAGCTACATGATCACCTCCTTGCATATATAGAATATTTACGGTGCGAGAACATAGTTGGAAGGTGGATAAGTTATAGTCCAAGATATATGAGATGGACTTGAGGATCTTCCCATAGCACATGAACATGAACTGTTTCATCCAACACCAACATGGTATGCACCTACTGGATATGCCTAGGCGTTCTGTGAAGAAGGAATAGGCACCTCCCAAGAATTCTATAGCATCCACCGATGTTCTAAAACCACATGGCGGCGAGAGATAATAAAAATAGGTGATTTAGACAATCCCTTTAAAATAAAGAGGATATATTTTATCAAATGGAAAAATCCCAAAATTTAAAAAGTGCAATTAAGTGCAGTATATTTCTCTATAATTTTCCATAAGATCTTATACTCTGCTCGGGTACATTAATAATTCCCCTGGGAGCTCAAATCTTGCTACTCCTATATATATAAGAGCCCCACACTGCCACCCACCCAAACAGTCTCATACTCTTATACCACAGCAATTTCCTTCCTTCTTCCTTGATTCCGTATAACTAAGCCATGGGTAAGGATAAGGGGGCGAAGAACAGGGCGGCCGCCATTGCTGTCGCCTGCTGCATGCTCCTGATGCTGTCCGGCCAGCAGCGGCAGGTGGCAGCAGAGTCCGATGAGTTCTGCCAGTGCTACCAGCAGTGCTACCCCGGGTGCAGGCACAAGCTGAAGTTGCCGCCATGGGCATGTGTGCTATTCTGCATCGAACTCGAGTGCAGGCCAATTCCGGACGGCGCCGGAACATGCAGGACGGCCTGCGGCCTGGACAACCTCTGCGGCTTGTCAACGGGGAGATCCGGTAAGACGACGATAGACCATTTTGCTTGCACTGTTTTTCTGAATCTTCTTACGCTGAACAATGTTAGAAACTTATGTCGTTCTTGCTTCCTTCAACACGGATGGAAGACGGATCACCTTATTTGATCTGATGATCCTGTTCTCGCATTGCAGATGATGTCACGGCCTGTCTGAGCAACTGCAATGAGAAGCGAAGCCATTATTAGTTACTTTTTTTTAGATAACAAGCCATTATTAGTTACTTGGATTCGAAGATCTGTATCATTTTAGGAAACAAAAGATGACAGGGAAAGCTTGCC
Organism: Poa annua; assembly: GCA_026929855.1. Lineage (NCBI taxonomy): Eukaryota > Viridiplantae > Streptophyta > Magnoliopsida > Poales > Poaceae > Poa > Poa annua. The sequence continues at coordinate 4,039,518 of CM049436.1, forward strand.
GATCATGGCATGATACAATGTTCAACAGCTGTGATTGTAGCAGCAATTAATAAAATGATTTTATGTGGATCTCATCGATATGTACGTACAGGTTTATGCCTAGTAATTTTAATCTGGCTTTGATTTCGCATATCCCTGGCTCGATCACAAACACCAAATTTATTTGTGTTCCTTGCTAGGAACAAATCGAGAAATTATGTTCCTCAAGCTTAATCATAAAAGAGTTAATATTCAAATGTTAGCCAACTCAACCAAACATTCGCCAATTATCAGGTAGAATGAAGAAAAATATGTCGCCAACACGAATAAGAATTGCTAAAGTTGATTAAGCAAAGCCCGTTATCGATGTGCGGGAACAACCGTAGCTGCAGTTCTCGTCGTCAGTGAGCACACTCGAGAACAAAGAAGTGGCGCTTTGGTTCTCCCGGCACCAGTGCTATGTTTCAAAGAGATTTTTTTTTCCAAAAATTTGTTGTAACACAAAAAGTAGGCATATGTTACTCACCAATTTTTTATAGAATTAATTGAAATGTTTCAGTATTTTTTAATTTTTTTTTAATCCAATCAGAAACAGGTGAGCTCGGAAGCCAATTTGAATCTCTGGATTTATTGACCCAATTTGCTTCCTAAAAATGTTACATGCAAAGCCTATGCCAGAAGATATCTTTCACGGCACTTATCTATCGACACTTAGAATTACTCATATGGAGCAGTGTATCAAAATGAACATTCCGTTTTCTTTCTATACCAACATATGAAGCTTTGTAGCCAAAAATGTTTTGGCTTCCGAGCTGATCCTCATCTTCAAAAAAAAAAATCAAAACAAATATTTACCAGGATAAAAAAAGTTGAAACAATCAAAGATGTAGCCATTGGTTTATCCACAAAGTTGCAAAATCTCAACTTCAAATATTTCGTGTTTTAAGCTACATAAAAATGACAAAATCTGATTAACCTGGAGATTTAAAAAACGCAAATTCAGATCCAATTTTTGTGTAGCTCGAATTACAAAGTATTAGAAAGTTTATATTTTAACTTTTGTGGAATACATTATAGGCTACATTTAGGATTTTGTTTGAAACTCATAAATATTTTTTAAAAATCACCAGGATCATTGGAACTCGGGACCACGAAATCTCCACTCGCTTTGCAGGGCTTGTCTATGAAAGAGACCCATGTTCAGTATATGCTTGTCTGCTCACTTTAAGATCCAAGGTTTAGGGTTCATTGACAATAATAGATAAAGCCCTATTTTCTCTAGAAATTATATATACCATGGAAAAACTGGATCAAGATACTCCACTTGAAACCGTGGACATTTGTTTTGCTAGAAAACACTGAAATAATAAACTCGGCTACATTACAATGCTGGTCAAATGTCGATCTTGCCTCAGGAACTCCAATATTGCTAGTATAGCCTACGACACACCTCAGAGAAAGGAGAAGAAAGACATGTCCCTGATCACAATAGCATTGCCGCTGAAGCTTTGTCTCTGATTCACAACCAAATCATTCATCTTTAGGTTTTGCCAGAAACAATGGGGACATTTATTAATTTGGAAGCTGAATGTAAACTATTTGAAATGTTGGCCAAACTCATAAAAGAATGCATTTTTTTAGGTAAATCATCAAAGGATTGACAGCATCTCGTAGAAAGCAATGTAGCACTGAAACCCTGCCCTGGTTGAATCGTCAGCCACTTGTGCAGTAGCAAATAGCACGAGGCTAAGGCAGGTGCGGATCAACTCAAATTACAGGCAATTCGTCCCAGCTCCCAAGCGAAACACGCTTGAAAAGCAAAAAAGCAAATTACAAGAACCACAAAGTAAGTGCTAACTAATAGAGGCTAGTCACTGTGCCTTCATTTTCCATGCCACTTGAGGGACGTCTACATAAATTCACTACATAAAGACGTTAGTGGGTAAAATTAAGCAATATCTTCAAACAAGTCCAATTTACAGCTGAATGTTGCATGTTACATAGAGGGTCCATGTGCAGAGAGGCGCTAGGAGTGACGACCTGTGATGTCAAACATATGTATATGTATATTACCTGCAAATAAATAAATTACACTTGAAAAGTAGGACATAAGTGCATTTACTGCAGCAAATCCAAAGCTTTGCGTGGCCGCTTGACATCATGTAGCATCACCGCTGTCCCCGTCGAGCATATAAAATGAAAGAATCCACACCCAACAACTCATTTCTGCAACCCGGCAGTCAACCAAATATGTGTTGTTCCTTCAACCCTTCAGGAAAAATTGCCACAGTAATTCTCAGAATTATTTTATGGATCAAACAGTAGTCATGAGATTGGGAAATTGTGTCAAAAGATCTAGAGTTGAATCATATCAGCATTATTAGATAAAACAGACTTTCGAAGCAGAGAACAACAATGGGTAATTTTTCCACTTCTAATTTTAGCAGTTCTAGGCTACATCAGGTCTGAATAAAATATGTTTAGCTCACAGGCATACTCTTAAGGAACATATGACCTAGGTAGTCACTAACAAATCAATTTTCATCAAACTCATGCCATACAAGCCTCAATCAAGGAATGTGCACCATGACACCATCTTATCAATTGACGGTCCAAAATGATGATCGTTGTTATTATAAACTACACAACATCATGCAATACTTTCACCACTACTTTAGGGGCTGTTTAATTTATGCCCACGCCCACCCCACCAAATCAGGGGCGCACCAATACATTGGTAAAGGGTTCGTCCGCCCCTGTTTTGCCAGTGTGACAGCAAAATCTGACATACCGACCAAAATTTTGGTGTGGCTCCAATAATTGGGCTTAAATCAAAACAGCAGCCAATGCCACCGGTCAGAACCAAAATTTTGGTACCTGCGAGCCACGATCAAAACAGGACCTTAGTGACAGTATGCTACTAGTACAAATATTATAAAACATTATTAGTGATGAAACAAGTATCAATAATGAATCTAGTCATGTCATTTTGATCATGTTTTCCATATGAAATACAGTATTTAACATCCATGCAGGCAAATAATTGAAGATAAAATACTACATACAAAGCATAGCTAGATATAGTGTGGACCAGCCGAACTGTATCAGTGTCGCTAATGGACATTTGCAAATATATGCATGTTTCGCGGACAACAGGTGACATGATGAGAAAATGTTTAACCAAACAGCTTATTGTACATCAAATTACAATAGCTGAGAAAAATAACATTAATTTAGGGAGGGCAAATGGAAAAATGCATTCCAAATAAAAGCCAAATAGAAACGAGGAGGCATCAGCGAGATATTTAGATAAACATATAAACTCAACTAAGTTTTGAAACAACAATACGATAAATATCCAAGACACACCTACTGGCAGATTTACTGAATTTATTCAAAACACCATATGTGCATTCATATCATAAAAAAAATGAAGAAACATGCTCAGACTGTTAGCTGGTCAGAAGGCAGGAGAGGTAGAGCTATTCCTAAGCTTGTTTCACACCATTTTGGAAGTTAAAGTACTCGTACTTACTTGTACCTAATGGCAACATAAGTGATCATGGTTTAAATTATATGAATAAATTTAGCCTGACAAGATTAAAACGGAATCCATTTTCTATTTACTCTGCCACATGCAAGGTTGTCCTACAGTTGATAACATGAACTATCTGTATACTTCAAACCAAGTGGTTATTATGTATTACGGTTTTAAGATTACTAGCAATACTATACTAATAGACATAACTACAGTTAATCTTCAGAATATACCTATTGAGCTACTTATTTGACATCTTAGTAGGTGACTGTAATTTTTCATGTTGTCAACTTCCCAATGTTTTGTATCTCATATTTTGAAAAAGAAGGAGCTGTGGCTATGCACTACAAAAAACGCCACCACACAAATACCAAAACAGAGCAATAAACAAGTGATGCGACACTACTTATAATTGTTAGCTTAACAAAAGTGGATATGAACATCATTCCATCAATCAATAATCAAACATTAACTTGGTTCATTATGCCCGCAGTATAAAGGGATAATTTATTTAACTGTGTGAAGTCATGCTACCTGCAGCATAGACACTTTCAAACGGATGACAGAAATAATTCAGGTCGCCTCTCGGAAGCTGCTCGAACCGTGATAACTTAAGGTGGATCATGAAGATGCCTTTAAATGTCCATAGAAACACCACATTGTTGTCCTCAGCAAACCCTAGGATCCATATGCTCACTCTTTCTTCATGGGAATTCAGGGGAAGTAATTTGTCCAGTTCAATAGTTCTGTCGAGCACCCAGCTAGAAGAAACACCACCACAATCGGTCAACCTCTTCCATAGCTGGGCGATGCAGTCCGACTTTCGCACAGAGAGGAAACCGAGCCCGCCACTCTCTGCCCGCGTAAGTGTGTATCTGTGTTTGCCCTCGGTAAGCACATCAGCTGGTGCCTCTATTACAGCTATGTTCTTCCTCACCAAATCAAACTCGAGAATTCCGACCAAATCAAGTATCCAGTAAAGGGAATTCCCAGCCAGCACTCCCGGCTTGACCAGAGAGATCAGGGTACCGCCGAGGCTGCTCGTAGGAGACTTGGGCGGAAGCGGCGCTGAGACATGAGGATCGCCCCATACGGCGGTCTTGGATGAATAAACGCAGGCGAGCGCTTGTCTATGTTGTTGTTCCTTGTTGGTGTCGTCAACCTTTGCCAAGACCACCTGGAAGTGTTGGACCTCGCCGGCAGCGCGAAGCACCGCCCCGTGGAAGACCGTCTTGCCGAACCCCGCGGGAACTGTGATGCGGTGCTGGTCGGCGGTGACGGGATCCCGTACCATGACCTGCTCCCGCGATTCGTCGACGAGTAGTAGGAGGCCATGGCGGCACCCGAGGACCATGGAGTGCTTTTCGAGCTGCGAGGAGAAGAAGCGCGCAGCTGGGACACGATTGGGGGCCTCCATGGTAGGTACGAAAGAGAGGCCGCTGTATTTGTCGACGAAGCAGCCGAGGAGGGGAGGGTTGCGGCGGTGGCGGAGGCGGAAGCGGCGGATGAAGCCGGGGTCGGCGACGAGGCTGCGCCATTGCTTGCAGACGAGGGAGGCGCGCGGGAGGGAGGATGGCTGCGGGGAGAGGCGGAGGAGGATCTCGGAGAGCAGGTCGTCGTCTTCCAGCGCCGCCGCCGCCGGCGAGAAGGTGAGGCTACTCATCTCGCCCTTCGTGCGGCCGGTTGTGGTGGTGGAATCGGAACAACAGCCCAAGTTGACTTTCCCAAGTAGGACGGCCCACGATATGACGTGGTGTCTTTTTTCTTTTCGGCTTTCTATAAAAGTTACCCACAACACGATTCTTCAAAAAACATCTACTCGTATATGACAACACTTTTTTTTCACAAAATTTTTCACTACACTGAGTGGCAAGAAGCTATAGCTCTGATAGCTATGGAAATTTTACCTAAAAATCCAAATATGCAAATTCATATATATACTCAAAAACTCAAAATTATAAGTATTTGATGAAATTATAAACTCATAGCAAGCCTAGGGCAAAATTGGTTGTCTAGTTTGAAATCAAACAATCAGAGCATCCTCGCTCATAGCAAGCCTAGGAATTAACAAGGATGGCGCACCTACCTGAACCGTAGAGAATTGGGTTCTAGCGTGTGGATACCATCAAGCATATATCAAGTAAGAGGGGAAGGCCAGTCTATATAAAGTCGAAGACAGCCAATGTGGTAGAGTTGTACTACGAACAACATTTTCATTGATTTATGGAAGGTGCCAACAACTGGTGTGATCCAACACGAGGAAATGCACTGTCATCGTAAATTTACAAATCGGTTTTGCTAGTTCTAAGTCGCCTGAGAACTCACGAGTTCTCAGTCGCGTCCACCACCATTCGATTATGCGCCAAGATGCGTGCGTTTTTCCTTTTTTCTTTTCTTTTTCACGTTTTTTCAGTTGCATGCTACCTGTAACTGAGATTTTCTGATTACAAGCGGTTTGCAACTGAATTTTTTCCAGTTGCAAGTTGGTTGAAACTGAGTTTTTTTTAGTTATAAGTGGGTTGTAACTGGATTTTTCGGTTGCAAGTGGGTTACAACTGAATTATTTCAGGACAATTTTCGAATTTAAACATTTTTTGGATCAGAACTCATGCTTAAGTCATGCTTACGTCAGCCGACTGAGAACTCACGAGTTCTCAGTCGACTGAGCTCTAGGCGCGCCCTTTACAAATATCCATATTTCAAAATCACATGCAAAACGCCAACTAGATAGATTAGCTAAGGAAGCCCGCTGTTAATGCTAAATGTTTTTGCAACTAAGAGTAAAATGCAAGTTTAGTACACCAAGTTGTCACGAATTTGCGCTTTTGTCACGGGCGAGCGTTTTGATCGGTAGCCGTGAATTTACATACATGACATACTATTTTTTTTTGCAAATTGGTCCTTAATTTTATTTATACTAATTTCTAATTGCTAGGTCCTTCGTAACTGTTTTTGTTTGCCTTTTTACGACGGATTTGTAAATACAAAAAACACTAGGGGCTATTTGTAAAAAAACTATCTGCCACGGATGTAAACTTACTGTCGCCGTCACGGAGTGAGCTCGCTCATAGCAACTTGATGATCTGATTTTCACGTTTCACAACTTGGTGACTAAAGCGCACATTCGCGTTAAGATAGTGTACTAAACCTGCGTTTTACTCTGAATCTAATATCTTCTATGCATGGTTTGTTATTTTCTCATTATTTTTCTAAAGCAATACATGGTTAATAAATACGCATTCACCGACAAAAAAGTTTCTTGAATCTATCACCATGCCACGCAATATTTTTGGTTCTTATGCATACATAGTGATTTGCTCGGAGTTTTCGGATTGCAGAGTGCCAAGATCTTTCCAAGTCAGCCGAAGGGGTCCTTTAGTTGCTTTCGCCATCTAAGTTTACAAGACATGTAAATTGTATGGATAAGGTAGACAGAACCCTCTACCTGTGTTTTGGGTCGGTCTATTTTCCTATATCCTGTTACCTTCCATCCCCAGTTATCTCGTTTGAAACCAAATAGACAGTTTTCACTCATAGCAAGCCTAGTTCAAAATTGGTTATCTAGTTTGAAATCAAATTGCAGACAACCGTCGCTCATAGCAAGCCTAGGGATCAACAAGAATGACACACCTAGCTGGACTTTGGAGAATTGTGTTCTAGCGTGTGGAAACTATCAAGCATATCAAGTGAGAAGGGAAGAAGGGAAGGTCGGTGTATATATGGCGTCCAAGACAGCTAATATGCTAGGGTTGTACTACGGACAACCTTTTCATTCATTTCTGGAAGTTGCCAACAACCAGTGGGAAGTGATCGAAGATGAGGAAATGCACTGCCATCATGAATTTACAAATCTACTTTTAATGTCAATAAAAAACAGTAGGGGTGAACAATTCTTCACGATAGGTTATCTTGGAATTAAATATCCCAATTTTGGTTGCAAAGGAACACATACAATATAGTTACATACCACCCATTTCAGATGTTTTAGAATCCGGCAAGTCCGATTTCTTTGGAATAGTGAACAAAGCAAATAAGCTACTACATTAAATTTACAAAAATAAGCATACACAAAAGTGTCGAAGGGCAGGGACCATAAGGCGCAGATTTTACTTCGTCGCCTGGGCAATAATGTTACTTATGGAGCCAGCCTCCTCTTTAGCTGTCTCTACCAATGAATCCTGCACAAGTTGCGACAAATTGTGACGAGAAAACTATGGAGTTCTGAAGCAGTACTGCACACATTCTCCATTTCTTTTTCTGGTCCATACGTTTATACATAAGTTCTACTGAAAACACAAAGTATTTTAGGTGATAACAAATTAATTTTCACAGGATGATTGTGCTTATCTAAATATTTAGGCACAAAAATGGCCTCTAATGAAACATAAGAGAATAAACTACGGTAGATTACAGACAGAACTGAACATACAAATTCTAATACCAAAGTCTTACGCTCATAATTAATCATGGAAACATAGAGTTTACATTTGCCAGTGGCAAGGGTACCTGTGCAGCAATTAGTCTTGCGACGTTCTTTTTGCTAGATTCCTGAAGCTCACCAGCAATGAGAATCTCATCCAGTACGTAGTAGGCCTGCATATTTGACCATTGACACTGATGAACATGAGTATGATTCATAAAAATGGCATAACTCTGGCAACACATTGCCTATAACTCCAGCAGTCCTGGATCTTTGGTGTCAACATTTTCAACATTTGTGAAAGAGATTACCTTGTGGAAATTGAATATCAAATCCAGCTCGCATACCTACAGAAATCAGGAAAATACTCAAACAACAGTACATTCATTCATTGAACAAATAAGAGATAATCCATAAGACAAATCGCAGGGAAGGACTTACACTGCCGAAATAGCGGTCGAGTATCTCGACAAAATGATGGATAATTTCAAGGACCTCGAGCTCATTGTCATCAGCATCAATGCACATGCAGAAATAGAGGCTGGCATACCTGGACATAAGTGGAAAAGAGATTACCTAACAAGAAAATCTTGCAAAACCATAAAAAGTAGCAAAGAAAACAATATAAACTAAATAGATTCTATTTCTAGAACATACCTTCTGTACACAACTTTGTAACCTTTCCACTCGACAAAGTTGCAGAGTTTTGGTCCTCGAGGAAGTATAAGCCCACTAAGCTCACGAATGACCTTTTCCAATGAGCAGAGTACAAAAAAATAAGATAACCATTACAATACTCCTAGCTGACGAAAAATGTGTAGTTAACCATTATAATTACTAGGCAATCTTTCGTTTAGAATGGCACCTGGGGGGCAGAACAAAAACTACAAACATGCACTAAAGCATCAGACAGCTAGAATCATGGATCATCCATCATAGACTGGCAGCAACAGAAATGCTAGCTTAAGATGGAGCCTGGAACAAATCCTATGGACAGTACAAAAGCTGCAAATTTATCATTATAAGAAGCATCCATTATGATACGCTAATATTAAATTATTAATGAGTGTACACTAGCGCAAGCACAGCTTAGTAGCAAACTCTGTTTTAACATATAGATCGCATCACCTACCGTAGCAAATTATCAAACTGCCACGAAGATAAACAGACAACGCAGAGAGGCACAGAAACAGCACAAGGGGCATACGAGCTGCGCGACAGAAAGCAGTATAGGATGCTGACCTTAGTCCTCTCCTTCTGGGTGTAAGGCGAGTACCACTTGGTGAGCCTCACCTTGCCCTGGCGGCTGATCAAGAGCACGAAATTGATCTACGAAGACACGGAGTAAAAAGGAGATTCAGCACTAGTAGCAACTAGCCCATGTTGCGAGGAAATGTACATTAACTATTTTGAAAACAATGGCGACACGGGTCGCTGATATTTCAGATGTTATATACTAATATCAACTAGTATTAGTTTTAGAACTGCTCTTCTTCTTGACAAACTATCGGAGAGCTGCCTTTTTTAGGATAAATTTCACACACGAAACAGGCTTTCGCCCCGCTTTATAAATAAAGCCAAACCGTTTGAGACCGCTGCTGGGCCAGACAGCACAACGCCCAAAAGACCACGGCCGAACCGATACAAGGTGAAGAGGGACCCTCAAAAGACAGATCAAAGATACAACAAAGAAAAAAGGAAAACCGGACTTGCCACCGAGGACTCCGACGAAGGATCGAGAGACAAAGCTCCATGACGACGCCCCCAACAGGGTGATGACGCACCGCGCCGCCGCCGTCCAGACCAAGAGGTCAGGGTTTTCACCAAAGCCCAAGAACGGAGAAGGCACCCACAACAGCGCCCCCTAGAGGGATACGACACCCGCAGGCGACGTCGCTGCTGGCGTCGAAGCGCAGAGCTCTCACTCGGAAGCACCTTACTACCACTCTAAGTGCGGAGAAGGCACCCTCAACAACGCCCTCAAGAGGGTAGCGACACCCGCAGGCGTCGTCGTTGTTGGCGCCGAAACGCAAAGCTTTCGCTCGGAAGCACCTTGCTACCACACCCGAACTCACGAAGCGCCAAAAGTCTCGAGCCAGGCCACCAGGACGCGATCTGGGAGCCGCCACAGCCGAAGCGAAGCCAGCACCAGGCACTCCTCCCGCCAACTCCACGCCACCCACGTGGACCGAGAAGATGACCATCACCGCTGCCACGTCACTCGCCGCAAAGTCGCACGCGCAGACCACCTTCCGAGGCCGCCGCCCCGGCATCCAAGCTCTCGCCCCCAGGGAGAAGCAAGTGTCTAGACACCAAATCCATCGGAACGGACAGTAGAAGGACCGAGGGCACCTGCCCAAGGACGGTGTGGGTACAACTAGCAGGACGCACCCGCCGGTCATACCCGCAACCTCTAGGACATGAGGCTGCTAGGCGGTCACCGGATCCAAGCCCTCCTGGCTCAGATCCAGCACCCCATCCACGCCATGGTCGGGGGAGGGGTTCCCGGACACTCCGGGAACCACTGAAACCACCAGGCAGCAGGGCCGAGAGCCCGCCGCCTCCGGCCAGCTCCGCCAGCCACCGTCCCGGGACCGCGCAGACTCAGCACCTTCCCGTCACCTGCTCCAGAGGATAGCCGCCATCGAGCCTCCTACATCCCCTGACCGAGAACTCCGGCCCAAAGCCGCAATCCGCGTCATCCGAGCCGTCGCCGCCACAGGAGACGTCGACGTCCCTGATCCGCCCCACCGCCACCAAACAACCGCATCGCCGCCGGAGCACGGGAAACAACCGCCCGACACGCGAACCCCAACAGGATCCGCGCGACGGCCACCAGATCCGGGCACACCCGCCCGAGATCCAATGCTCCGACCACAAGTAGTAGCCGGGGAGAGGCGACCGGCGAGCACCCGCACCACCGAACCTCGGCGGCCGAGCTCACCGGCCGGGGCATGCCAGGCCCAGATCGGGCCCTGGAGGGCCCAGATCGGGCCCGAGCACATCCCTGCCGCAGCACCCCTTGCCATCCAACGCCGCCAGGCGCAGCCTGCCTTCGCCCACGCCGCCCAGTGCTGCCCCCGCGCCCCCAACGCCGCCCCGCAGTGCAGGTCGCCGCGCCGTCCCGGGCCGCTGCAGCTTGCGCCGCCGCCGCCACTAGCACGCCAAGCCAGGTCGCCACGCCGCCCCGCTGCAGGAGCCGCGCCACCGAGCCCCAGGCAGCCCGGCGCCCTCGCCGACCGCGGAGTCCCGCGCCGCCGCCACCGAGCGAGGGAGAGAGAAGAGGCCCCGCCGCCGCCGACGCCGCCCGGGCTTTGCCCGGTGGCGCCCTCCGGCGGCGGCGAGGAGGGGAGGGAGGGAGTGGGCTTCTGGGCTGGGGGAGGCGCGGCCGCGCCCGGCCGCCGCGGGGCGGCGCGGACGCGGGAGGGAGGAGGGGGAGGGGAGGGAGGCGCGGGCTCGCCGGCGGCGGCTCGGACTGGTGGCGGCGGCTAGGGTTTCAGTCGCGGGAGAGTTAGGATAAATTTCACAGCACTAAACTTCTACTTACATTGCATCACTCTTTCAAGAAACCACGCTATTGCAACTAGCCCATGTTGCGAGGAAATGTACATTAGCTATTTTGAAAACAATGGCTTACTCGTCCCTACACATTCGTGAACAGGAATCATCCCCTTGAAAGGCTCGATGGTCACGGTAAATCCAACGATCCGAGCCACTGCCGGATCAAAATCGCACGAAGCCAAAGCATCACGGGATCCACGGAAATGTATGAACCTGTTTCCCCTCAACCCATGCTCAAAGAACAGGACTAAATCGAAGCTCGATAAAACGAAGGGAGCGTATGGGAGCCGAGGGGATCCAGATCCGGTCCTACACGACCCCAGCCGACCTGCCTAGACAAGGACAATGCCCGCTCTGAATGTAGGAGGAGGATGCTAGATCCGCTTACCATCTCCGCGTCGCGTGGCCTCCGGTGAGCTCGTCGGCGGCGATGCTGGGATTGGGAGCTGCTCGGTGGGGTGAGCAGGCTTCAGAATGTCCTTAACTGAAGAATAGGAACACCTGACGAACACGTTGCTCACCATCCAACGTCAGACTTCAGAGCATCTAAACGGCGTCCATTTCCAATCCAACGGCTGAAAAGACGAGGTACCGGTTTTCGCGCCAAGTGACTCAACTTGGATGCCTGCCATCTCCCATCCAACGGCTCAAGGCACTCAACGGGTCGTTGTTCAATGCCCCCGTTCTCTTTTTTTAGCTTTGCTCTTGCTTCGTGTTTTCCCTTTGAAAGAATACATATTGTGTATTTTCCTTCTCACATCGATAGGGGATATGCTCCCGTGATGTTTTGGATCTAATTCTGCTACATCACATCGACGAAGTCATGGAAGAAAGACATACCCACCGCCTTCAGACCAACATCCTCGCTCCGGAGTATCCACCTCGCCCCGACCACAAGCATCCTCATGAAAAGAATGTCAAGATGACCAAGCCACATGTCCCAGGTGCAAGTCAGATTTATATGATTTGTATCATTGCAAGTCTGATTACAACTGAGTTTTTTAAGTTGTAAGTCGGGATTTATTTCATTTGTAAATCTAGTTGTAGTTGTGTATTTGTAGTCTAGTTGCAGCTGAGTTTTTTTTTTCCAGTTGTAAGTTGAGTTGGGACTGAGTTTTTTCCAATTGCAACTGTTTTTGTTCTCTCCAATTGCAAGTCGGGCTGCACCAGAGATTTTTTTCAAGTTTGCAAGTCAGGTTGCAATTGAGCATTTTTCATTTGAAAGTTTGGTTGCATGATATTTTCTTTTCAGTTGCAAGTTCGGTGTTACTGAGAATCTTTTTCATTTGCGTCCGATTGCAAGTGAGCATTTTTACAGTTGCAAGTCTGATCACAACTCAGATTTCTTTTTTACTTACAAGTTTGGTTACACCTGAAATTTTTTTAAAGAAAAATTACAAGTCGTGTTGCAACTGAATTTTTCCCAGTTGCATGCGAGTCTGTAATTTGATAGATTAGCTATGGGCGGAGTCTCGAATGGGGTTGTAACTGAGATGCGAGTGTGCGGTAACAAATGAGGTTGCAACTCAGTTTTGACTAGTTCCGCATCGAACGAGCAATAGAGATCCGTCGTCAGGCTATGTTTACCGCCCTCGAGGTCGGCCTCGGCGACTTCCCGTCCACATTCAAGGCTGCATACTACAAGACGCCGCAAAAAAGAGGCGGTTCATTTAGTTTAGGTATTTATTTCATGTTCATGTGCAACGGAATGAAGAATGAAATACACACACCTGTTTTAGATCTTTCATTCTTATTTGGGTGTGCCGGTGTGGGTAGCACCCTTGATTTGGCCAAATAAGTGTCTGACATCCCACAGAGCGAACAAAAATTAGACCGTGTCGCCCTAAATTTTGGAATGTCGGTGGAGATGCTCTAACTGAAATGTTTAGTTGTCAATAAGTGGTGTAGAAAAGTTATTTTCCTGTTGTAAATAGTGCTTTTACTAGTTCATGAGTGAGCAGGGACAATATGTAAAAAGCAAAAACCGGGGAACTTTAACTTAATTATTGCTCCGTTCTATCCGTATCAAAAAAAATACAAGACTATCTAGCCTTTTTAAGAAAAAGGCACGTTCAGTCTGGTGGGCCGAGCTGAATTTTTTCCGGGCTGTATTCCTTTCCTAGTCGGTAACGCAGTCCGTCTTCTTCACGGGCTCGGACCGATTAGTCGACTGATATACTCCTCACTTTCTCCCTCCCTGACGTCCAGTGTTCCCGCCGACGAATTCCCCACTTCGCGAACCCTAACCGCAGCCATGGCCTTCGCCGCCGACGAGGACCACTACGAGGAGTACATCCCCGTCTCCAAGCGCAGAGCCACGGAGGCCGTCCGCCTCCGCCTCTCCAAGCCCGCGCCCCTCCCGCCGCCTCCACCACCACCGACCGCCGCCGCCAAACCCAGCCTGCTCGTCTCCTCCACGCAGCTCAAGCGCGCCGCCCCGGAGCTCACCGCCACCGAGCGGCTCATCCTGCAGGAGAAGCAGATCCTCTCCGACCTCTCATCCGACCACAAGCCGCTCGTGCCCGTGGCGCAGGCCGCCAGGGGCATCGCCTACGCCGAGCCGCCCGTCACCGGCTGGAGGCCGCCCCTGCGCCTGCGCCGCATGCCGCGCGCCACGGCCGACGCGCTCCGCCGCAGGCGGCACATCCTCGTCGACGGCGGCGACGACGTGCCGCCGCCCGCCCGCTGCTTCCGCGCCGACCTCAGGCTCCCCGAGCCCGTCCTCCGCGTGCTCCGCGACAGGGGCATCGCGCGGCCCACGCCCATCCAGGCGCAGGGCCTCCCCGTGGCGCTCTCCGGCCGCGACTTGATCGGCGTCGCCTTCACGGGATCCGGGAAGACGCTCACCTTCGTGCTGCCGCTCCTCATGCTGGCGCTGCAGGAGGAGGCGCTCATGCCGGTCGTGCCCGGGGAGGGGCCCTTCGGGCTGATCATCTGCCCGTCGCGGGAGCTGGCCAAGCAGACGTATGATGTCGTCAACATGTTCCTCGCTCCCCTCGAGCAGGCTGGGTACCCTGAGATACGGCCGCTGCTCTGCATTGGGGGTGTCGACATGAGGACGCAGCTCGATGTGCTCAAGAACAAAGGCGTACACATCGTGGTCGCCACGCCTGGACGGCTCAAGGATCTTCTCGCCAGGAAGAAGATGAACCTTGACAACTGCAGGTATTTAACATTGGATGAAGCTGACAGGCTTGTCGATCTGGGATTTGAGGATGACATTCGGGAGGTTATCGACCATCTCAAGCCCCAAATTAGGCAGACCCTTCTTTTCTCTGCCACCATGCCCGAGAAGATTCAGAGCTTCGCAAAGAGCGCCCTCGTGAAGCCGGTTACCGTCAGTGTTGGAAGCAGAGCTGGAGCAGCAAATGTCGATGTCATCCAAGAAGTTGAGTACGTCAAGGAAGATGACAGGACTCGATACCTCCTCGATTGCCTTCAAAAGACTCCACCACCTGTTCTTGTGTTTTGCGAAAACAGAGCGGATGTCGACCACATCCACGAGTACCTTCTTGTGAAGGGTGTGGAGGCTGTGGCGATCCACGGAGGAAAAGATCAGGAGGAAAGACAGAACGCTATCGACTTCTTCAAGAATGGAAAGAAGGATGTCTTGGTAGCTACTGATGTCGCTTCAAAGGGTCTCGACTTCCCTGAAATCCAGCATGTGATCAACTATGACATGCCTGCCGAAATCGAGAACTATGTCCACAGGATCGGTCGAACCGGTCGGTGTGGAAAAAGGGGATTAGCGACCACATTCATCAACAAGAGCCAGTCACAGACCACGCTTCTTGACCTTAAGCACTTGCTCAAGGAAGCAAAGGGGAGAATACCGCCGGTGCTCGCCCAGCTGGTCGACCCGCTGGAGGATGCTGAAGCTATTGCCAATGGGACTGGTGTTAAGGGGTGCCAATCATGCGGTGGCCTTGGGCATCGTATCGCCGACTGTCCAAAGGTGGAGCGCCACACGTCCGCGGCGATCGCTGGCTTTAGAAGAGATCACTATGGCGGCGGAGGGTACAGAGGAGAAATGTGACCGTTTTGTATTTTTCTGTTTCAGTGTTTGTAGGACACAGAAAAAGGCTGTATTGATTACGTTGTTTTAGATGAAGAATTATATTATTAAAAAGAGAATTTGGTTCCACGTATCTTAAACAAAAAATGTATTTCTTTCCTTTGTACTGTACTACCATTTCTCAAGTACCCAATTGCAACAGAGGACTGTAAGATTTTCTCTGCAACCCTTTGTCCAGTTTTTCCCCACCTCAGGTAATGCTGCCTTTCATGATGAAAGTATTGCTTGATGCTGGTATCTACTCAGACCATATGCAGCCAAAATTGCTAGTATTAGAAGTTGAAGGTTTGAGCCACTGTACTTAAAATTACCTACTGTTGTTCTGTGTTTCGAAATTGGTTGTTCTCTATAACGCTGAGATGATCCAATTGGAGCTTTTGACACAATTTTCCACAATGCTGAATTTAATGTTTACTGCTGGGCTCATGCAAAAATTCTGAGAATAACTCCAATATATTTCCCCCCTAATGAGTAGTAGCGTAAGTTTGTTTGACTTGATGGTATTGCTCGCTCTGCAGGTATCTGCAGTTGCGTTCTGGTGAATTAATGACTGAGGTGCAGATGGAGTTCGATGACGAGGACGAGCGTCGGGTGGTACGACTTGTTCATGACACCAAACCCCCGTTCCTGGATGGACGTGCCGTGTTCGTGGAGCAAGCGGAGCCTGTAACGCCGGTCAAGGACCCGACGTCCGACATGGCTATCATCGCACGCAGAGGCTCTGTTTTGGTCAGGGAGATCCGTGAGAAGCAGAGCATGAACAGGTCGAGACCGCGCTTCTGGGAGCTTGCTGGGTCAAAGCTTGGACATATTCTGGGTGTTGAGAAAACAGCTCAAGAGGTTGATGCTGATGCAGCAGTTGGTGGTGGTTTCAATGACAATGCTGGCTTCAAAGAGAGGCCGAAATTTTCACAACACGTGAAGAAGAAAGTAGAAGCTGTCAGTGATTTTGCAAAGTCGAAATCATTTTCTGAACAGAGGCAGTATCTTCCCATATATGCTGCCCGGGACGACCTGCTAGAGGTTGTGCGGGAAAATCAGGTGGTTGTTGTTGTCGGTGAGACTGGTTCCGGAAAGACTACCCAACTGACTCAATATCTGCATGAGGATGGATACACCAGAACTGGCCTCGTCGGCTGCACTCAACCGAGACGTGTGGCTGCCATGAGTGTCGCTCAGCGTGTTAGCGAAGAAATGGGGACTGCCCTCGGAGACGAAGTTGGGTACGCTATTCGCTTCGAGGATGTCACTTGTCCTAACACAAAGATAAAGTACATGACAGATGGAGTGCTTCTCCGTGAGACGTTGAAGGATGCTGACCTTGACAGATACCGGGTTATCATCATGGATGAGGCGCACGAGAGGTCATTGAACACTGATGTTTTGTTCGGTATACTGAAGAAGGTTGCTGCATGCCGACGGGATTTCAAGCTAATCGTCACATCTGCAACACTAAATGCGGACAAATTCTCAAAATTCTTTGGAGGTGCGCCTGTATTTCACATACCTGGCAGGACATTTCCAGTGAATATCTTGTTCAGCAAAACGCCGTGTGAAGACTATGTGGAAGCGGCAGTGAAGCAGGCTATCACAATCCACATAACAAGTGGCCCAGGTGACATACTTGTTTTCATGACTGGGCAGGAAGAAATCGAAACTGCTTGCTACGCGCTTGCAGAACGCATGGAGCAGCTAGTATCATCATCCACCAAGGCTGTACCCAAGCTCTCAATCTTGCCCATTTATTCACAGTTGCCTGCCGACTTGCAGACCAAGATCTTTCAGAAGGCGGATGAGGGCACTCGCAAATGCATCGTTGCTACCAACATCGAGGAGACGTCCCTGACAGTAGATGGTATCTTCTACGTCATTGATACTGGGTATGGAAAGATGAAGGTATACAATCCACGGATGGGCATGGACACTCTTCAGGTTTTTCCATGCAGTCAAGCAGCCGCAGACCAGCGTGCAGGGCGTGCGGGAAGAACTGGTCCTGGCACGTGCTACAGGTTGTTCACCGAATCAGCTTACCAGAATGAGATGCTCCCAAATCCTGTGCCAGAGATCCAAAGGACCAACCTTGGGAACGTGGTTCTCTTGCTGAAATCCCTCAACGTTGAAAATTTGCTTGATTTTGACTTCATGGACCCACCTCCCCAGGAGAATATCCTCAACTCCATGTACCAGCTCTGGCTGTTAGGTGCCTTGAACAATGTTGGTGGCCTGACAAGTCTAGGTCGTAAGATGGTGGAGTTCCCGTTGGACCCAACCCTGGCAAAGATGCTTCTCATGGGGAAGGAGCTTGGGTGCGTTGATGAAGTACTGACAATTGTGTCCATGCTCTCAGTGCCATCAGTATTCTTCCGGCCAAAAGATCGAGCAGAGGAGAGTGACGCTGCAAGGGAGAAGTTTTTTGTCCCGGAGTCTGACCACCTAACTCTGCTCAACATATACCTGCAATGGGAGTTGAACCATTATAGGGGAGACTGGTGCAGCGATCACTTTCTCCATGCCAAGGGTCTCCAAAAGGCTCGGGAAGTGAGGTCTCAGTTGCTTGACATACTCAGGACCCTGAAGATTCCGCTGACATCATGTCATATGGAATGGGATGTGGTGAGGAAGGCTATCTGCTCAGCCTACTTCCAGAACGCAGCAAGGCTGAAGGGTGTGGGAGAGTACGTTAACTGCCGAAACGGGATGGCGTGCCACCTTCATCCTAGCAGCGCCCTCTACGGTCTTGGCTACACCCCTGACTACGAGGGTGTTTGGTTAGACTTTTTTCTTGGCTTTTGCTTTTGGCTTATAAGCCATAAAAGCACCTAAATAAGTGCTTTTGACTTTTGGCTTTTGGCTTATACCATAGTGTAACATAAGCCAAAAGTCAAAAGCACCTATTTAGATGCTTTTATGGCTTATAAGCCAAAAGCAAAAGCCAAGTATAAAGCCTAACCAAACACCCTCAAATGCGGTTGACCCGCAATGGCTGGCGGAGTTGGGTCCCATGTTCTTCTCTGTGAAGGAGGGTGACACCTCATTCCTTGACCGCAGGAGGTGGCATGATGAGGAGAAGACGTCCATGGAAGAGGAGATGGAAAAGCTGAGGCAGGAGCAAGCCGAGGCGGCAGGCCGAGAGAAGGGGATGCGGGAGAAGAGGGGCAAGCAGCGGCAGCAGGTTGCTATGCCGGGCCTGAAGAAAGGTTTAACGTATCCGAGGGCCAAAGGGAGGATGGGTTTGTAGGTAGTGACTAGTGAGTATGTTTGTATCCTCGGCAGTATGTATAAATGTGGGCGTGAGTCATAGCATAATATTCATGTTTATGTTATTTTTAGCGAATTTGCTACCTCACAGTCACTGCAAATTTCTTAGTATAGGTTTTCTAATTCCAGTTAAGTTTGCCCCTGAGAAGTTATTTGTACAGTATCAAGACCCCCTGTTGTTGCTTTCTTGATTATTCAGCTCACCGCCTTTATGGTATTTCCACTTTACAACATGTTTAAGTGAGTATAATTGAGATCAATGTGGTCCAAATCATGTGGGCGCAGAAACATCAAGTAATCAGCACTCGGAGGTTGTTGAACAGATTCAGATAGAGTTTCCACTGAAAGCCATCCACAAGGAAAGAGTTTTCTCTGGAATCAGATTCACAAAACAATAAGTATGCTTTGTTGCTATATATATCAACATTTATCAGATTATATCCCGTTTCATTTATCAGATTATATCCTGCAACCTTATTTTGGAAATCAGATTGTTAGTTGAATCTTGTTTTTCTACCATTCAACTTTGATGCCATCTCTTTGCTAGGATTGCACAGAATTATCTTGTGCAGTATGTTCCTGTTTCCATGATAAAACATCAATGTTTCTAATCTAAACTGGAAGTTAAAATTGAATTCCGGTAATCTGAGAATTGCTGTAATCAGACCTATATATTTTCTTTGTTTCAGATTGAGTAGTAGCTCAATTGTACAATCCACTGCAAGAAATTCGATCTTCATATCTTATATTGCCAGTTTCAATAAGAACAACTGTAATTTCTGAGTTAAGCACGAGATAATATATGATGTCTATGTGCATCTATTGTCTGTTTAATCTGATGTACTATAGATTCTTGCGCCTACAGGCTTATGGAGTAGTGGATGTCCAAGGATCCTCAATGGATTTGAGTGCACAAACATTGCCCGGGAAAGATGATGATACTTATATCAATTTTGCATGATGAGTTGGGAAGAGCTCATGTATGTTGAATTGCACCTGCCTCGGGCCTGCTGCTAGTTTGCTTGAAGATTCAGAGATATTTTTTCCTCTTCTTTGAGGTGTGTTGAAGGTTTCATTAAGTTGGCTAACATTTGAATTTTCAATTCTTTATTATTATTTTAAAGAGATAAGTTCTTTACGAGAAGACAGTATAATTTTTTTTGCTGTGGATAACAGCTGAGATGAAATTCCAAACTTCCACAGAAGCAAAATAACCTGTTTTATTGGTTCATGCGTCACAGCAACATAAGCCCCTTTCTTTGTCTTGCTCGCTTTTAGACCCCCAAGTTGGATGGTCTTCTTTATGATGGCCCCCTTTGGCTCTGTTATCTGCTCATTAAGTTAATAATCTTTAATTAGAGCCTAACAAAAATCTGAAATGACTTGACTGCCGTTATCTATTTCTTCAGTCACGCATGGGCTGGGAGACTGGGAGAGGAACTCGTTCTTTTTCCCCAGTTAGCTGCCCCCGTCCGTGACCTTGCCACCGGTGCTGCCCGCCTCGCTGCTGGCAGCTCCACAACATCTCCTGGCCGTCCGCCGCCGTCCATTGCTGCCCCAAGGTGAGCCAAGCTTTTCCCTTCATTTTTTGTGGATTTTGCCTCACCGTCTGTTATTGAAACCAGGTGTTGAGAGGGATTGACATGGAGATTTGAGTGAGAATGGATGGATTAACAAGGGCTGTGATGGATCCGAAAAAATATCCTTTTGATTGTTGTCAATTTCTGGATTATTCATGGATTTTTGTAGCGAAATTGTAGCAGTTTTTTCGTTTGAAACAAAACACATCTGTCTATTCCTTTGAAGGGTAGTTCTGGCTATTGATACAGTAATGCTACATCTACGGGCAGCTTCTTACGGAATATGGCTTACGGGATTACGTGGAGTTTAGAGATAAGTCATGGTTCCTGAAATCATGGGATGCAAGGGGATTTTTACGAATAGAATCCATCCACCTATGTCCGTAAGTCCATCCCGTAAAAATTTATCCGTAAGTCTAGCATTATTACTATTGATATGCCTATTTGTTAGTTATACATTGAGAAATCTGTTAAAAATTGCAAAGGGGGCCATCATGTACAACATCCAACTTGGGGGGATAGAAAGGAGCAAGGCAAAGAAAGGGGTTTACGTTGCTGTTGCTGTGACGCACGAACATGGGGGTTATAATCGATTCCCCCGAAATTTCCATAGCTATCATAGGTACGGATTATAACTTCTTGCTACTTAGTGTTGTGAAAAAATTTGCCAAAAAAAAAGAGAGTTTCGACATAGTTTTTTTTAACATAGTGGCGTAATTTGTTTTTATAAAAAAGTGGCGTAACTTTAATAGAAAGCCAAAAAGAATAAAAGACACCACGTGATATCTTGGGCCGTCCTACTTCACCTTGGGCTGCCGTTTCGATCCCACCACAACCGGCTAGGGCGAGATGCCGAGATGAGTAGCATCCGCCGCCTCACCTTCTCGCCGGCGGCGGCGGCGCTGGAAGACGACGACCTGCTCTCCGAGATCCTCCTCCGCCTCTCCCCGCAGCCATCCTCCCTCCCGCGCGCCTCCCTCGTCTGCAAGCAATGACGCAGCCTCGTCGCCGACCCCGGCTTCATCCGCCGCTTCCGCCTCCACCACCGCCGCAACCCTCCCCTCCTCGGCTGCTTCGTCAACAAATACAGTAGCATCTCTTTCGTACCTACCATGGAGGCACCCAACCGTGTCCCAGCTGGGCGCTTCTTCTCCTCGCAGCTCGGAAAACGCTCCATGGTCCTCGGGTGCCGCCATGGCCTCGTACTACTCATCAACGACTCGCGGGAGCAGCTCATGGTATGGGATCCCGTCACCGCCGACCAGCACCGAATCCCCGTCCCCGCTGCCGGCGGTTTGGCAAGACGGCCTTCCACGGGGCGGTGCTTCGCGCTGCCGGCGACGTCCAACACTTCGATGTGGTCTTGGCAAAGGTAGACACCAACAAGGAACAACATAGTAGACAAGCGCTCGCCTGCGTTTATTCATCCAAGAACGCCGTATGGGGTGATCATGTCTCAGCACCGCTTCCGCCCAAGACTCCTACGAGCAGCCTCGGCAGTACCGTGGTTTCTCTGGTCAAGCCGGCTGTGCTGGCTGAGAATTCCCTTTACTGGATATTTACTGGAGATTTGGTTGGAATTCTCGAGTTTAATTTGGTGAGGAAGAACATAGCTGTAATAGAGGCACCGGCTGATATGCTTACCGAGGGCAAACATCGATACATGATTATGCAGGCAGAGAGTGGTGGTGGGCTTGGTTTCCTCTCTGTGCCAAAGTCGGGCTGCATCGCCTAGCTATGGAAGAGGTTGACGGATTGTGGTGGTGTCTCTTCCTGGGTGCTCGACAGAACTATTGAACTGGACAAATTACTTCCCCTGAATTCCCATGAGGAAAGAGCAAACTTATGGATCCTAGGGTTTGCTGAGGACAACAGTGTGGTGTTTATGTGGACATTTAAGGGCGTCTTCGTGATCCATCTCAAGTTATTACAGTTCCAGGGGCTTCCCGGAGGCGACATGGGTTCTTGCAATCATCCATTTGAAAGTGTCTATGCTGCAGGTAGCATGACTTCACACAGTTAAATAAATGATCCCTTCATTTACACTGCGGGTATAACGAAGCAAGTTAATGTTTGATTATTGATTGATGGAATGCTGTTCATATATATCCTTTTGTGTAATAAGCTAACAATTGTAAGTAGTGTCGCATCACTTGTTTATTATTGCTCTGTTTTCGTACTTGTGTGGTGGTTTTTTCTGTAGTGCATAGCCACAGTTCCTTCCTTTTCTCAGTATGAGATACAAAACATTGTGAAGTTGACAACATGAAAAATTATAGTCAACCTACTAAGATGTCAAATAGCCAATAGGTAGCTCAATAGGTATATTCTGAAGATTAACTATAGTTATATTTAGTCTATTTAGTACCATTATCTCTGTTAATATTGCTAATAATCTTAAAACCGTAATACCTAATAACCACTTGGCTTGAAGTATACAAATAGTTCATTTTATCAACCGTAGGACAGCCTTGCATGTGGCAGAGTAAATAGAAAATGGATTTCATTTTAATCTTGTCAGGCTAAATTTATTCATATAATTTAAACCATGATCACTTATGGCCATTAGGTACAAGTAAGTACGAGTATTTTAACATACAAAATGGTGTGAAACAAGCTTACGAATAGTTCTACCTCTCCTGCCTTCAGACCAACTAACGGTCTGAGCATGTTTCTTCATTTTTTATGATATGAATGCACATATGGTGTTTTGGATAAATTCAGTAAATCTGACAGTAGGTGTGTCTTGGATATTTATTCGTATTGTTGTTTCAAAACTTAGTTGTTTATCTTAAAGTACAGCTGTGAGTTTATCTGTTTATCTAAATATCTCGCTGATGCCTCCTTGTTTCTAGTTGGCTTTTAGTTGGAATGCATTGTGTCATTTGCCTTCCCTGAATCAAAGTTGTTTTTTTTCTTTCAGCTATTTTAATTTTATGGAAAATAAGCTATTTGGTTAAACATTTTCTCATCATGTCACCCGTTGTCCGCGAAACATGCATATATTTGCAAATGTCCATTAGCCACTGAGGTCCACACTATATCTAGCTATGCTTTGTGTGTAGTATTTTATCTTCAATTTTTTTGCCTGCATGGATGTTAATTATTGTATTTCATATAGAAAACATGATCAAAATGACACGACTAGATTCATTATTGATAATGTTTCATCACTAATAACATTATATGATATTTATACTGGTAGCATATTGTCACTATGGTCCTGTTTTAATCATGGCTGACAGTTACTTTTGGTGCTGACCGGTTGCATTGGCTACTGTTTCGATTTAAGCCCAATTATTGGTGCGCCCCTGATTTGGCACGGGGGGCGTGCTTCTAAAGTAGTGGTGAAAGTATTGCATGATGTTGTGTAGTGTATAAAAACAATGATCATCATTTTGCACCGTCAATTGATAAGATGGTGTCATGGTGCACGATCCCTTGCTTGAGGCTTGTATGGCATGAGCTTGGTGAAATTTGATTTGTTAGTGACTGTGAGCTAACCAGATAATTTTGCATGTATGTTTCTTAAGAGTATGCCTGTGAGCTAACCAGATAATTTTGCTTTCCTGCTCCATGAGCCCCTCGTGCACACTGTTCTTGTAGCCTCTAGTCAGACCTGATGTAGCCTAGAACTGCTAAAATTAGAAGTTGAAAGAGTGCCACTACACTACAAATTACCCATTGTTGTTCTCCGCTTCAAATGTCTGTTTTATCTAATTAATAATGCTGATATGATTCAACTCTAGAGCTTTTGACACAATTTCCCAATCTCATGTCTACTGTTTGAGCCATAAAACAAGTATGAGAATTACTGTGATTTTCCTGAAGGGTTGAAGGAACAACACATATTTCGTTGACTGGTGGTATTGCTTGCTCCACAGGTATCTAGAGTCATATTCCTGTGGCAGGGTTGCCGAAATGAATTGTTGGGTGTGGATTCTTTCATTTTATATGCTTGACGGGGACAGCGGTATGCTACTACATGCTGTATATGATGTCAAGCGGCCACACAAAGCTTTGGATTTGCTGCAGTAGATGCACCTCTGTCATACTTTTCAAGTGTAAGTTATTTATTTGCAGGTAATCTACATATACAAATGTTTGACAACACAGGTGGTCACTCCTAGCGTTGTCTCTGGACAAGGACCCTCTATGTAACATGCACCAGTCAGCTGTAAATTGGACTTGTTAGAAGATATTGCTTAATTTTTCCCACTCCTGTCTTTATCTAGTTTATGTAGACATTCCTCAACTGGCATGAAGAATGAAGGCACAGCGACTAGCTTCTATTAGTTAGCACTTACTTTGTGGTTCTTTTAATTTGCCTTTTGCTTTTCAAGCTTGTTTGGCTTGGGAGCTGGGAAGAAGTGTCTGTAAAGTTGATCTGCACATGCCTTAGCCTCGTGCTATTTGCTACTGCATAAGTGGCTGACGATTCTACCAAGGCAGGGTTTCAGTGCTACATTGCTTTCTCCGAGATGCTGTCAATCCTTTGATGATTTACCTTAAAAATTTACATTCCTTTATGAGTTTGGCCAACATTTCAAATAGTTTACATTCAGCTTCCGAATTAATAAATGTACCCCTTGTTTCTGGCAAAACCTAAAGATGAATGATTTGCCTGTTCTGACCAGGACAGGGATATGTGAATCAGAGCCAAAGCTTCAGCAGCAATGCTATTGTGATCAGGGACATGCCTTTCTTCTTCTTTCTCTGAGGTGTGTCGCAGGCTATGCTAGCAATATTGGAGTTCCTGAGGCACAATCGACATTTGACCAGCATTATAATGTAGCCGAGCTTATTATTTCAGTGTTCTCTAGCAAAAGAAATGACCACGGTTTCAAGTGGAGTATCCTGATCCAGTTTTCCCATGGTATATAGACTTTCTATAGAAAATAGGGCTTTATCTATTATTGTCAATGAACCTTAAACCTTGGATCTTAAAGTGATCAGACAAGCATATACTGAACATGGGTCTCTTTCATAGGCAAGCCCTGCAAAGCGAGTGGAGATTTCGTTGTCCCGAATTCCAATGATCCTAGTGATTTTAAAAATATATTTATGAGTTTCAAACAAAATCCTAAATGTAGCCAATAATGTATTCCACAAATGTTAAAATATAAACTTTCAAATACTTTATTTTGAGCTACACAAAATTTGTATTTGAATTTTCATTTTTTAAATCTCTAGGTTTATCAGATTTTGTCATTTTTATGTAGCTTAAAACACGAAATATTTGAAGTTGATATTTTGCAACTTTGTGGATGAACCAATGGCTACACTTTGATTGTTTCAACTTTTTTTTATCCTGGTAAATATTTGTTTTGATTTTTTTAAAAGATGAGGATCAACCCGGGAGCCAAAAACACTTTTCGCTACGGAGCTTCATATGTTTGTAGAAACAAAACTGAATGTGCATTTTGATACACTGCTTCATATGAGTAATTCAAAGTATCGGGCCTTGGGAGAAGTGTCGTGAAAGATATCTTCTGGCATAGGATTTAATTTCAAGATAATCTACCATGAAGAATTGTTCACCCATACTGTTTTTGATTGACATTAAAAGTAGAATTGTAAATTCATGATGGCAGTGCATTTCCTCATCTTCGATCACTTCCCACTGGTTGTTGGCAACTTCCAGAAATGAATGAAAATGTTGTCCGTAGTACAACACTAGCTTATTAGCTGTCTTGGACTTCATATATACACCGACCTTCCCATCTTCCCTTCTTACTTGATATGCTTGATAGTACCCACACGCTAGAACCCAATTCTCCCGAGTACAGCTAGGTGTGCCATCCTTGTTGATCCCTAGGCTTGCTATGAGTGAGGGCTGTCTACAATTTGTTTTCAAACTAGATAACCAAATTTGACCTAGGCTTGGTATGAGTGAAAACAGTCTGCTGTTTGGTTTTAAACGAGATAACTGGGGATGGAAGGTATCAGGATATAGAAAAATAGAGGGTTATGTCTATCCTATCCATATAGACATGTCTTGTAAACTTCGTTGACGAGTGGAACTAGAGGATCCCTTCGGCTGATTTTGAAAGATCTTGGCACTCTGCAATCCGAACACTCCGAGCAAATCACTACGGAAGGAAAGGGAAGCTGAACGCAACGATCATCTTGCTACAGTACAGCTCCTGCTACAGGGGAGAATCTGAAGGCAACGGTACATTTGGACGAACGGCCACATGCAAACAGTGTAAAGTTTGTCAGCTGAATAGTGAAATATTGTATAAAATTGGCTTGTGGCTTGGCCATACCGGTATGGCCTGGTCTCATGTTTTTGCTCATAAGGTCGAGTCTCACAGTGTTTAAGACTGGGCCATAAGACTACTTTTTACTCACAGACCGGCCCTTAAATCAATATTGGAGATGCCCTAAGGAATCAAACAATTGTGTGGCATGATGATAGATTCGAGAAACTTTTTTGTCGGTGAGTGCGTATGTTTTCACCATGTATTACTTCGGAAGAATAATGACAAAATAACAAACCATGTGTCAACTCTCTCATAGAAGATATTAGTTTCAGAGTAAAATGCAGGTTTAGTAAGTTGTGAAACGTGAAAAGCGGGTCATCAAGTTGCTATGCGGAAGCTAACTCCATGACGACGATATTTAGTTTACATATATGGCAGACTTTATTTTACAAATTGCCCCTTTAAAGTTTTATATATTTACAAATCTGTTATAAAAAGCAAACAAAAAAAGTTGCGAAGGACCTAGCAATTAGAAATTAAAAAATATGGACCAATTTGCAAAAAATAGTCCGCCACATATGTAATCGTGGTTGCCATCACAGAGTGAACAAAACGCTCGCACGTGACAACTTGGTGACATGTTTTCACGTTTCGCTACTTGATGACCAAAGCGCACATTCATAACAACTCGGTGTACTAAACTTGCGTTTTACTCTTAGCTTCAAAAACATTTAGCCTTAACAGCTGGCTTCCTTAGCTAATCTATCTTGGCGGGGTTTTGCATGTGCTTTTGAAACATGGATGTTTGTAAATTTACGATGACAATTTTTTTTTGAGATATACGATGACAATTTATGATGATGGTGAATTTCCTTGTGTTTGATCACACTGGTTGTTGGCACCTTCCATAAATCAATGAAAAGGTTGTCTGTAGTACAACTGTAGCATAGTCTTCGACTTTATATACACTAGCCTTCCATTTCCCCCCTCTTACTTGATATATGTTTGATAGTATCACACGTTAGAACCCAATTCTCTAGAGTCCAGCTAGGTGCACCATCGTTGTGTTAATTCCTAAGCTTGCTATGAGCGAGGATGGTCTGCTTGTTTAATTTCAAACTAGATAACCAATTTTGCCCTAGGCTTGCTATCATCAAGGTTGGTCTACTTATTTGATTTCGAACTAGAATACCAATTTCAACCTAGGCTTGCTATGAGTGAGAACTTTTTTGCTATTTGATTTCATCAACGAGATAACTGAAAATGGGGATGGGAGGTATCAGGATACATGAAAACAGACCCAGGAGACGTTGGTAGAGACTTCTATGGTGTTTACAGCCTACAAGAGTGCCGAAACCTCACACTAGCAAGGGAGGAGGAACGGAACACCATTGTCGTGGATGTCGACATGTACGCCTAGTGCCGAGATGCGGCGGCCGTGCGCCAGTGCTTCCGGACCATTGGCGCAGAATTGTTTGCAGTAGAACACTATGATCTCCATGCACAAACGATGGCGAGCCTCCTGCGAGTTTCAGGAGATGTGTGGGAGGCGGCAGCACCAAACTTCATGTTTAGACGGTCCATCCTTTTAGCATGCTTGGCGTCGGCAAGTTGGTGCATCATACTTTCTTTTCCTTTGCTTCAGTCGGTCAAGTAAGGAATGTTCCAATCTGTCTTCCCGCCAGGATGGATGCAGGAATCTACCACCGGCCGAGGAAATCTCAGACATCATTAGATCTTGGACATCATTAGAGTCCTGAAGGCTGAAGCTGAAGAGCAAAGAAGTATTTTAGGACACAGTTTTGTAATAGACTGGTTTTCAGTCTCACATATGTCAACTGTTTCCTGACTTTTATTTTTTAACGTAGTTGTTATGAACTTATGGAACCAAATATGGCTACTAAACAATTTGACTTACTTTATACACATTATTATTGTTTTTCATATATTTTCCATTACCATCTTACAAACCAAAATGAATGGCATCGAGGGTATGTACGCCAGGGCACACCCTGCTACTACTCACTGCTACTACTCTGAAAAATAAGAGGACCCTGCTACAAACCAAAATGAATGGCAAGTATAGTTTGATTCATTTTCTCACCGTCATTTTCTCACTGCTACTACTCTGAAAAATTGCCGGTCCTCTTATCAGAGATCTATTATGCTGTTTATATACATCATTGTTGTGAGCTCTTGGAATCTTGATAATACCTGAAGCATAAGATAATTAATCTACATAATTATCACGTTATGCACAATACTACGGCCAATTATTTAACTACTTGGTGGATATTTCTGTGTATCTGGAACTTCCATAAGTAACATCATTGTCCTGGCAACAAAGTAAAATTTGGGCTTTGTGGTCCGCGCCCCTCTGTTTTTTAAAAATGTTGGTAAGCTTATTTTTTCTGTTCATTTTACCAAAGAAATACGGCTTGCAGGGTTGTAAACATTGGAATGGGTGGTATGTAACTATCATTGTATACGTATGTGCTCCTTTGCAACCAAATATGGGACCTTCAATTCCAAGATAAACTATCGTGAAGGATTGCTCACTCGTAGTGTTTTAGTGCATATTTAAGAAATATTTGATGACAGTGCATGTCCTTGTGTACTTGTTATTGGCACCTTCAGGAAATAAATGAAATGGTAGCATAATCGTTGTCTTCGACTTTATATGCACCGATCTCCCCTTCTCCCCATCTTACTCTTGATAGTATCCATCCACACACTACAACCCAATTCTCCAAAGTCTAGCTAGGCGCGTCATCCTTGTTGATCTCTAGGTTTGCTATGAGCTAGGACGGTCTTCTTATTTGATATCAATCTAGATAACCAATTCTGACCTAGTCTTGCTATGATGAGTGAGAACTGTCATCTATTTCATTTCAACCTAGATAACCAATACTGGGGATGGAAGGTATCAGGATACATGAAAACATACGCAACTGAGACTTGGGTAGAGATTACTATCGTGCTTGCAGGCTGTAGCGGTGCCGGAACCTCACGCTCGCAAGGGTAGAGATTCACCTTTTTGGAAATGTATCATGAAGGTTAAACAGGAGTTCTTTAACAGAGGCCTTTTCAAAATTGGCAATGGCCAAACAACTCGGTTTTGGGAGGACACTTGGTTAGGATCGGCCCCGTTAATGCACCAATATCCTTTGATGTATAACATCGTGCAACACAAACATGTGACTGTTCACGATGTTTTGGCTACTGCGCCGCCACTGAATATGAGTTTCAGGAGGACGTTCTTAGGGGGATAAATGGGAAATGTGGTCCCATTTATGTTTAGGATATAACTCTGACTGATGGTCCTGATAAATTCCATTAGAAATTGACTTAAAATGGAGTTTTTACAGTTAAATCTATTTATGAGGATTTAATGAATGGACATACCAGATTTCTTTGTAAATACCTTTGGAAAATCAAACTACCGCAAAAAACTAAGGTCTTTATGTGGTTTCTTAACAGAAAAGTCTTGCTCACCAAGGATAATCTAGCTAAAATAAATTGGAAAGGAAGTATGATATGTAGCTTTTGTAGCTGTAATGAAACTATTAATCACCTGTTTATATCTTGCCCTTTTGCCCAACTTATTTGGCGTGTTGTTTTCTGTACCTACAATATTCCACCCCCTACCAATGTTACTAATATGTTTGGGAACTGGTTGAATGGGGTTGATAATAAGACCAAGGCTAAGATTCGGATTGGTGTCTCGGCTATTTGTTGGTCTATTTGGAATTGTAGGAACAATCTGATTTTTAACATGAAAGAAAATTTTCATGTCTTACAGGTTATTAATATGGCGGCGCATTGGATCCAGCTGTGGGACTTTTTGCTTCCGCCGGACCAGAAAGAGCTTATGGACTTGGGTGCAAAAGACTCCTTATCGTGGTACAGGATTTTTTCTCCCGGTCTAAGTGGCAGCATACTAGTCGGCTTTCGTAATGACTAGTCTTTTTTCTGTTCATTGGGAGAGAGTTTTCATATCTGTTTTGCTTTTTGTAAGCAATGTAATAAGTACGATACTCTGAATTCTATAATAAAAACAGCTGTGTGCATCACTCGATGGAGAGGCTGAGGTCTTCCCCCTTTTCTTAAAAAACACTCACAAGGGAGGAGCAATGGAGCAGGAAGAACTAAGCAAGGAAACGAGAGCTCGGATCTTGATCTTGTAGAATTACTGCAGATCGCAGACGATGCCACCTAACCACGCTCACATCTGTCTAGTTCATTACAATCACGCCGATCAGCACATGTTCACGAAGAACTGTTTGATCTGTAACACGCTGATCTCCATGCACGAACTCAGGCGAGACTCAGGACTCGGTAGATGCGTGGGCAGCGACAGCACCAGACTTCGGGATCAGACAATTTGCAAGGGTACTAGATGCGGTCTATATTCAAAGCAGAGTCTGCTACTAAGTTGTGTCTGGGCTAGTGTACGCTTATTAATATTAGTGTATCATGATGGATGCTTCTTGTAATTATAAATTTGCAGCTTTTGTATTGTCCGTATGATTTGTTCCAGGTTCCGTCTTTAGTATTTCTATAACTGCCTAGTCTATGATGGATGATCATGATTTGAGTTGTCTGCTGCTTTAGTGCATGTTTTTCGTTTTCTTTTATGGCCTCCCAGGTGCCATTCAGTGTATTTGCGCTCCACGAAATGAAAGATTGTTAAGTATCATAGGTGGTCATGCAGCCAGAAAGCTTTTACATTTAGTCTTCCTGGTTGCCATTGCTAACTACACATATTTTCGTCGGCTAGGAGTATTGTACTTGTTATCTTATTTTCATGTACTCTGGTCATTGGAAAAGGGCATTCGTGAGCTTAGTGGGCTCGTTCTACCTCGAGGACCAAAACTCTGCAACTTTGTCGAGTGGAAATGTTACACGGTTATGTACAGAAGGTATGTTCTAGAAACAGAATGTCTTGACTTTATATTGTTTGCTTTACTACTTTTATGATTTTGCAAGATTCGCTTGTTAGGTAATCTTATACCCCCTTGTTTTTAAATATAAAATATTTTAGGTGTTACACATGTTTTTCTTAACCATCAACTTTATTAAATTTTAAAAAGGCTTACATCCATCGTATTGCTGAAATCTCAGCTACTATTTTTTATTTCTAACTTTGGTACCCTTTGTAGCCTTGACCGGAGGATCCTTGTGATGCAGGTCACCCTTGAGTTCCTCATCTAGAAGATCAACAGATAATTTATTTGCTTCATTTAAAACCGGACTTTCTAGCTCATCACTCTCACTAGCCATTTCATCCTCTTTGTTCTTAAGCATGGTTAAAGTTCTATCCAAGTCAAGATTTTTTTAACAGATGCACCGAACACTCTACTTGACTAGGTGATTTGCCCAAAGATATCCCGAGCTTAGAAGCCCTAGCAACAACCACATCATTCAGAATAGAAGCTATAGTAATGTAATAGGTTATTTGCGTTGTTCATTTACCCAAAGAAACGATTTGCCGGTTTCTGAAGCATTTAGAATAAGTGGTATGTAAATTATATGTGTTCCTTTGCAACTAAATATGTGATCTTCAATTCCAAGATGCACTTGTAGTGGATATTTGTGATGACAATGCATTTCCTTGTGTTTGATCACACTGGTTGTTGGCACCTTCCAGAAATCAATGAAAAGGTTGTCCGTAGTACAACCCAAGCATAGTAGTTGTCTTCGACTTCATATATACACTGACCTTCCCTTCGTCCACTCTTACTTGATATGATTGATAGTATCCACACGCTAGAATCCAATTCTCCAGTGTCCAGATATGTGTGCCGTCCTTATTGATCCCTAGGCTTGCTATGAGCAAGGGCTGTCTGGTATTTGATTTCAAACTAGCTAACCAATTTTGACCTAGGCTTGCTATGAGTAAGAAATGTCTGCTATTTCGTTCCAAAAGTGATAACCTATACTGTGATACTGGGGATGGAAGGTATCAGGATACAGGAAAATAGACCCGTCGAAGATGCCGGTAGAGGGTTCTGTGTACCCTATCCATACAATTTACATGTCTTGTAAACTTAGATGACAAAAGCAATGCGGAGAAGATCACTTCAGCTGATTTTGAAAGATCTTGGCACTCTGTTTAATCCAAACACTTTGAGAAAATCACTATGTATGCGTAATCAAAAAAATTGTGTGGCATGGTGATAGCTAGACCCGAGAAACTTTTTTGTCGGTGAGGAATGTGTATGTATTCACCATGTATGACTTCAGAAGAACAATGAGAAAATAAATAACCATGCGTCAACTCTCTCATAGAAGATATTATTATCAAAACATTCAGCATTTACAACTGGCTTACTTAGCTAATCTATCTAGGTGGGGCTTTGCATGTGCTTTCGAAACATGGATATTTGTAAATTTATAATGACAGTGCATTTCCTTGTGCTTGATCACACTGGTTGTTGGCACCTTCCAGAAATGAATGAAGAGGTTGTCTGTAGTACAACATTAGCGGTCTTCGACTTTATATATACTGACCTTTCCTTCCTTCCCTCTTACTTGATATATGCTTGATAGTAATCATAGTATCCACACGCTAGAACCCGGTTCTTCAGAGTCCACCTGTCGTTGTTGGTCTCTAGGCTTGTGCTATGAGCGACAGAGCGAGGATGGTCTGCTTAGTTGATTTTGAACTAGATAGCCAAATTTGCCCTACGCTTGCTATGCGTGAGAGCTGCGGGTAGAGACAGCCATCGCTTTCGCAGCCCACAGGGGTGCAGGAACGGCAACTTTTCAGCTTCGTTGGAAGCGTCATCTTCTGGGTTCACTTTGTTGTGGAACTTGGCTGGCGCCGCCGCGCCGGAGAAGCTCCGAGTCCAGCCTCGACGTCCCCCTTGTCCTCATGGTGGACCCAAGTGCTTAATTAGTTGTTGTATTTTGAATGAATTATCTAACTAATTAATTAGTACTCCCTCCGTTGCTAATTAAAAAACGTTTTGGATATTTTAATGTGGACTAAACACAGACTGAAACGAGTAAATATACACAAATAAAATGTGTCTACATACATATGATTCAAAAAAAAGGTAAAACATTTTATAATTTGAAACATAGGGAGTAGTTCTTAAATCGGCTCACCGTGGTGTAAACCACCGACTTGCAGGATATGATTATTTGAAAAGTTTCTTGGTAAGACTACGTATTCCTTCTTCTTTTGTGTTTCAGCGTTCGAAGAAAGAATGATCATTGTATTCTATGTTCATAATATGCTAGAAAATATCAAACGATCATGGAAAAACATTGTCAATTTTTTCAGCTAGACAATGTTGTTGTTTACTCAAAAATTTCAAAAGGTACATCAAGTGCATAATAGTCTTTATACAAGAGAATTAACGGTCAACTAGCGGTTAACTAACAAAAATGGTAATCTTGGAACAACGACAATCGTTTAATGGCATTGTCAAAAGGGTGATTACTTTGATGGCACTCCAAGATCACCACAATTGTTTGGTGGCATTTTAAGGAATTCCTGAAGTTTCAAGTACAATTGAATTCCTTAGCTAATCTATCAAGGTGGGGCTTTCACATAACCCTATAGCTTTCTCATAGCAATTTGCTTTCCAACTTGTGCTTAATTCATTGGTAGAGACAACCAAGGAGGAGGCTACCTCCATAAGCAACATCATTGCCCATGCTATAGAGTAAAATCTGCGCCTTATGGTCCATGTTCTTTTGCTCTTTTGTTCATGTCTATGTTTGTAAATTTGATGTAATGGGTTATTTGCTCTGTTCATTTTCCCAAATAAACCTGACTTGCCGGATTACAAAGCATTTACAATGAGTGGTATATGTACCTTGTACGTGTTCCTTTGCAAGTAAATATGTTCTCTTCAATTTTAAGATCCACCCATAGTGGATATTTGCAAATTTATGATGATAATACATTTCATTGTGTTTGATCACACTGGTTGTTGACACCTTCCAGAAATCAATGAAAAGGTTGTACGTAGTACAACTCTAAATTATTAGTTGTCTTCGACATTATATATGTTGTCCGCAGTGCAACTCTAACATCTTAGATCACACTGGTTGTTGGCACCTTCCAGAAATCAACGAAAGGTTGTCTGTTTTATAAGATGTCTTCGATATTATATACACTGACCTTCCTTCCCCGTCTTACTTGATATGTTTGATAGTATCCACATGCTAGAACCCAATTCTCCGGAGTCCAGCTAGGTGTGTCATCCTTGTTGATCACTAGGCTCGCTATGGCGAGGACCGTCTGCCATTAACCATTTTTTCCAAGGCTAGCTGAGTGAGAACTTTTTGTACTTTATTTTCGTACTAGATATCAATATTGGGAATGGAAGGCATCAGGATACAGGAAACACACAAGTATTGAAGACTCAAGTAGTGTCTGACCTATGCATAAACTTTAGGCCATGTTTGTTTGAGCTTGATCTTTGACTTCTACAACTTTTGGGTCTCTTGCTAGAAGCACAAGGCAATCAAAACATCAAAAATTCGGATCCAGAGAAGCTCAAGCCTTATCTGCCGCCGCTAACATCGTCGGTTGCTCCACCAGCCGGCACCGCTGCTAGCTAGGGACTTGTCAAGTTATTTGGGATTCAGTTAGATCGATGGGAAGCTAGCTAGCAAGCAATTGGATCGATTCGGCAATTAGCAAGCAACTGGATGCTCAGCCATCCCAGAAGCTCATCGCTGCCAGGGCGTGCCACTGCCACTCGCCGTGCATACAGCAAATGAAGGAAACTGAGAACAGGGATGCGTGAACTTGGGGACCAGGTATTTAATTTGATCCTGCCCTCTAATTTGGTCTAATATCCATCGTTGATGTAACTAGGGATGTGTACAGTTTTGGAGAGAGGGGTACACTACACCGAAGCACAACCCCTGAACAAGCAAGGTCTTAGTTGCTTACAAACGAGGTTACATGGGATACCAGTTCACGGATAAGTTTAAAAGAGTAGTTCATAAACGTCATAGCCACATGGATAAATTATCCGTAGAAGCACCATGGTCATCTCGGAGCAGCAGTACAACGGGAGTAGGTGCCAGCAAGAAGGTTCTTAATCAGCTGCAGAAGCTTTTTTTTTTTATTGGAACTACGGCGGGCCTTGGGTCAGCCTGAACATTTTATTACCAAACTCGAGACATTACATGTCGAGTTACATCAGGGAGGGGGGGTGAGAGAAGGTAGAGGCGAAGAAACATAGCGACGGTTTGCTAGGGCGGTTGAACATTATTGCACCAGTGTAAAAGGAAATCTTGTGTCTGGGGGTTGCGACAACGGTGATCTCACAGCTTCACATCATCGAGGCAACGTGCAGCGGCGATCCCGGGCGGTTCATCAACAGAGTTGAACACGAGGGAGTTTCTTCTTAATTTCCAGATGTTCTTCAAGACATGCAAATCTCTAGTTCTTGTTAGGGGCGCCAGTACTACGTACTACTACATACTTATACTAGTACTTCATTCAGAAAAAAAATTGGAAACCAGAAGTGGACTGTTTTGAGAGATCGAATGCTAATAACATCCGGTTAATTGTCTCTGTCTTGCTGGGTTCCTCTTCCCGAATGCAGTGCGGCAAGGTACTTCTTCCTGGAGTATATAGCAAACACATCCGTTGAAACGGCAAGTATAATATTTTAGGGACCGGTTGATGACAAATGGCTCGAATACGCTCAAGTTTACCTTGCCGGCAGATGGTTGTGGGGACGGTTATAGGCTGTCCAGTCCGGCCCGCCGGAAAAGAGACGCATCGCCTGAAATGCACCAACACAAGACACAAGGCTCAACCTTCAGTTCCTCAAGACGCAGGTCATGGTAGGGTCAAAATAATTACTTTGTGCTATTTGTTTGAGACTCGAGGTAATAGCGTTCATCCATAGTCTCTGTTTATGCAAGTTTAAATTTAGTGGGGGCATCAACCACCCCCCATTCTAATTT
Organism: Poa annua; assembly: GCA_026929855.1. NCBI lineage: Eukaryota > Viridiplantae > Streptophyta > Magnoliopsida > Poales > Poaceae > Poa > Poa annua. Next base: position 4,076,080 of record CM049436.1, read on the forward strand.
CTAAGCAAGTGGCCCTCTTATTCCGGGGGGAGTGTATTTGGTCTCTGCCCTTTTTTCAGAGTGCTACATGACAGAAAATTAAGAAAGATCTTCGTAATCATAATCCTGAAGCTGAAGGGCAAATAAGTCTTTTAGGAGACAGTTTTGTAATAGATCGGTTTTCATTTTCTTATATATCAACTGTTTCTGTTGCTTTTACTTTTTTTACGTAGTTGTTATGCATTTATAAGAACAAAAGTTTCAAAAAAAAACTTATGTGAACCAAATATGGCTACTAAACAATTTGACTGACTTTACACACATTATTAGTGTTTTTCATATATTTTGTATTACCATCTTACAAACCAAAATGAATGGCATGGAGGTATCATGCACGAGTCAAGCCGCACCCCTAAATATAGTTTGATTCATTTTCTCACCGTCATGTCCTCACCACTACTACTCTGAAAAATTGCTGGTCCTCTTTATTAAAGATCTATTATGCCATATATATACATCATGTTGAGCTCTTGGAATCTTGATTATACCTAAAACTTCAAATAATTAATCTACACAATTATCACATTATGCACAATACTATGGCCAACAATTTAACTACTTGGTGGATATTTCCGTGTATCTGGAACTTCCATAAGCAACATCATTGCCCATGCTACAAAATAAATTTGCGCTTTATGATCTCCGTCCCTCCGTTTTTTTAATGTTGGTAAGCTTATTTTCTCTGTTCATTATACCAAAGAAATACGACCTGCCGGGTTGTAAACATTGGAATGAGTGGTATGTAACTACCATTGTAAACGTATTTGCTCCTTCACAACAAAATTGGGATCTGCAATTCCAAGATAAACTGTCGTGAAGGATTGCTTACCCCATCACCCGTAGTGTCTTAGTGCATATTTATAAATATTTGGAATTCATGATGACAATGCATGTCCTTGTGCTTGGATCACACTGGTTATTGGCACCTTCACGTAATAAATGAAAAGGTCGTCGTTATCTAGCATATTAGCTGTCTTCGACTTTATATGCACCGTCCTCCCCTTCTCCCCATCGCACTCTTGATAATATATCCATCCACACACTAGAACCCAATTCTCCAAAGTCCAGCTAGGCGCGTGATCCTTGTTGATCTCTAGGCTTGCTATGAGCTAGGACAGTCTTCTTGTTTGATATCAATCTAGATAATCAATTTTTACTTAGGCTTGCTATGAGTGAGAACTCTCAGCTATTTCATTTCAACCTAGATAACCAATGCTAGGGATGGAAGGTATCAGGATACAGGAAAACAGACCGACATGAGACTTGGGTAGAGACTTCTATCGTGCTTACAGGCTTTAGCGGTGGCCGAACCTCACGCTCTCAAGGGAGGAGCAATGGAGCAGGAAGAACTAAGCAAAGGGAGCGAGTCTGGATCTAGATCTCACACAATTGACGTGGATCGCCGACGATTCCACCAAACCACGCTCACATCTGTCTAGCTCATCACAATCATGCCGATCAGCACGCGTCCATCCTTTCTTTCCTACCCTATCCTTGCTTGTCATCCACGCTGGCAGCTCTCTTGGTCCTCTTCTCGTTCACCATTCGGGCCGTATCTTCTATCTCACCACTTGTCTCCCGTACTTGGCCCCCAACAGACATGTAAACCTAGTACCGCTGCGGTCGTGCTCCAATGCGTCCGGACCATTCGCGAAGAACTGTTTGATCTGGAACACGATGATCTCCGTGCACGAACGCAGGCACCAGACTTCGGGATCTTACAATTTGCAAGAGTAGTAGATGCTACTAAGCTGTGTTTGGGCCAGTGTACGCTTATTAATATTGGTGTATCATGATGCTTGCTTCTTGTAATTATAAATTTGCAGCTTTTGTAGTGTCCGTATGATTTGTTCCAGGCTCCGTCTTCAGCATTTCTATTGATGTCTAGTCTATGATGGATGATCCATGATTCGAGCTGTTTGATGCTTTAATGCATGTTTTTGTATATGCTCCGGATAACCAGTCTTTCCCTAGGCTTTGGCAATGAGTCAGAACTGTGCAATTTGATTCAAACTAGATAACTTATATTGGGATGAAAGGTATCAGGATACAGGAAAACAAAACGAGAGAAAACTAATGTAGAGTTTTGTTGGACACCTGTATCGATGCATACAATTTGGATTTTGGGGCCTGCTTGGATGGCTGTTTTTTGGGCCGGAAATCGTCGGGAAGAAAGGCGGACGTCGTCAGGTCACAGGTCAAGATGGGTAGTGTGAAATACGGAGGGGAAATATCCAGATTCTTCCAAGTGAGGCCTTAATGTATATACTATCGTTGCCACTGAACCTAATAGACAAACTCTTTTTTTTAGAAAAGAGCACTCCCAGCCTCTGCATCGAAAAGATGCATACGGCTATCTTTATTAATTATTCAGCAAAGGACTAACAAAGATAATACATCAAAAAACCCGAAGCCTCCACTCAACACCTACAAGCCCGACAAAGAGAAAAGATCATGTCACTAGAGCCTTGTGCTCTGAGAACAATGAACTTCCTCCACCAACTAGGGACCGAGAACTATCACATACCCCGAGACTCCCTCTAGGAGAAACGAGAGTGCTCATCCGGTTTAGCAGGCTATTACTGTCACCACCTTCGAACCACCGAGCAATCTTCTGGTTAAGATCCGCAAAGTCTTCGCCGGTCCTGCCGACGACGCCACCATGGCGCCAAGCAGCAACCCCCACCCTTCCCGAATCCATCACACCGTGTCGTACACCGAGAATCCGCTGCTCTACGCCGCCGAAACCCGCCGTAGATGACGAGGAAGATGCAAACTGCTCCGCCACAGGGCTCTCCAGCCGGCATCAGCTCCAAAAATGATGCCCCCGTAGGGAGAACGACGATCACGCCACCATCGTCCGATCCGGGAAACCCGGATCTGAGGTTTCCCCCGGAGCTGACGACCCTTCCAGACCTACGCGGTGGCCCGACGTCTCCATGCCTTCGAGATCCCGCTGCGATAAGAGCTCCAAAACAGTGCCTCCAATGAGGAAGACGATGCCATACGCCGCCACTGTCCGGACCAGCCTGAGGTTTCCCTCGGAGCCCGACGGAACTTCCACCGTGACGATGCCCTCCAGGTAGGTTAGCGGCGCCCACAAGCGTCGCCGCATCATCTGCGACGGCAAAAACCGGACAGGGGATTTCTCCTCAACGGCTGTTCCGTCTCCAGGAGACACGAAGGAGAGGATATGTTGGAGGCGCCCACCACCGTAGAGGAAGAGGCCCAACCGGAGAAGCCACCACCGGCAGGGGGAAGATCTCGGTGCGCCGGCCAAGGATCCGCCGCCGCCGCCTCCGGCCCGCCGCTGCCGACCCCGCGCCACACCTAGGTTGCCTCCGCTCGGGTGCTGCGCTGGGACCTTCAAAGCGACCGAGACAAGGACCTCGCCGCCCCCTTCATCAGCAGCCAGATGGCTTTGCCGGCAGCCGCTTCCAGGAGAGGCGAGGAGGAGGAGGGAGGAGGGTGGAGCTGTGGCGGCGGCGATCTAGGGTTTCACCCCTGGTCGCCTGGAGGAGGGCGACCGAGGGGTGAGGGGTGAGGGCTAAATTTTCAATAGACAAACTCTGAATATAATCACAAGCGGACACGAGAGATTTTGTGCCGTCGCACGCTATACTTCTTGCAGCTTTTCTGTTTTCCTCTTCTGAATATATAACATGTGATCCTAGCTATGACACAAGTGAGCGTGCTAAGAAATCATACCCTCGATGCATTTCCGAATGAAGTGGTTTTGCATATCAATACATTTGTTGTCGTGGTGCATAATGTTTTTCTACAACACGATCGCAAAATTGTTGTCGAAGAGAAGCTTGACCTCCATGCATGGACGTCATGCTGCCGAGCTCTCCAATCAGCCGGTTGAGCCAGATGTCCGTGTAGGCGGGCGTGGGCACCATGGTATGTCCCACATCTGCTCCACATGTAACATCATTGCCCAGGCTACGAAGTAAAAACTGCCTATGTTGGTAAATTTGATGTAATAGGTTATTTGCTCCGTTCATTTACCTAAAGAAATGATTTGCCGGTTTCTAAAGCATTTAAAATGTGTGGTATGTAAATTATGTTTGTTCGTTTGCAACTAAATCTGTGATCTTCAATTCCAAGATCCACCCGTAGTGAATATTTGTAAATTTATGACAACAGTGCATTTCCTTGTGTTTGATCACACTGGTTGTTGACACCTTCCAGAAATCAATGAAAGGTTGTCCGTAGTACAACCCTAGCATATTAGCTATCTTCGACTTCATAGATACACCGATCTTCCCTTACTTCATATGGTTGATAGTATCCACACGCTAGAACCAAGTTCTCTAGGGTATAGATACGTGCGTCGAGCAAGGGCTGCTATTTAGTTTCAAACTAGATAGCCGATTTTGACCTAGGCTTACTATGAGTAAGAAATGTCTGCTATTTGGTTTCAAGCGAGATAACTGATACTGAGGATGGAAGGTATCAGGATACTGGAAAACAGACCGGTCGAAGATGCGAGTAAAGGATTATGTCTACCCTATCCATACAATTTACATGTCTTGTAATTTTAGGTGACAAAAGCAACTAAGACGGTCACTTCCTCTGATTAAAAGATCTTGGCACTATGTTTCATCCGAACACTCTGTGCAAATCATTATGTATGTGTGTAAAAAATAAAAAAAAGTGTGGCATGGTGACAGACTCGAGAGACTTTTTTGTCGGTGAATGAGTAAGTATTCATCATGCATGACTTCAGAAGAACAATGAGAAAAGAACAAACCATGCGTCAACTCTCTCATAGAAGATACTAGAATGATTATCTGCGCGTTGCAACGAAGATTTGTTTGGACAAAATGCATTACAAAAGAACGGATATTTGAAACATGAAATGGAATTTTTTTCGAGAAAATGGGGGATTCAATTTGTTACAATAGTCTGAGTGTCTAAAATTTAATTCACAGGGAATGTTCGCATATTTAACCGCTAAAAAATAATTATGTAGATATTTATGGGTAAAATAATTAATAATGTGAATAGATTGCATGTATGAATAGATTTTTATTACTCCCTCCGTCCAATAAAGGATGTCTCAACTTGATTAAAAATTAGATGTATCTAGACATGACTTAGTATATAGATACATTCAAATTTGATAGAAAGTGAGAACTTGCTTGTGGCAAGATGGTTAGGAGGATGGTTGTATCACCAGCCCACCAGAGTTCAAACCCCAGGTTTGACGCTGGTGTTTCTCATTTAGGCGGAATATTCTTCAGTTGGACGCGATGTTCCCGTCGACAGCGAGGCGCCTGTGGTGACTTCGTCAATTTCAAAACCTGACCCACCGGCTCTGTCTCTCGGAGGTGCTCATAGGGGTAGGGTGTGCGTGCGTGTGTTCATAGGGGTGAGTGTGTGCGCGTGTGTATGAGCGCTTGCGTTGTACTGTGTTTCTCAAAAAAAAATTGATAGAAAGTGTGACATCTTTTGTTGGACAGAGGGAGTACTACAAATGAGGTGACGTGGATAAATGAAAGGCTCAGATAGTGGATAATGTGGACACGACTTGCATGTAGAGATAGACTAATTTAATTAATGCATGTTAGTGAGATTTTTTGGAGTATAGATTAGTTTCAAAACATTTAAAATTTACAACTGGATTCCTTAGCTAATCTATCTAGGTGAGGCTTTGCATGTGCTTTCGAAACATGGATAGTTGTAAATTTATGATGACATTGCGTTTCCTTGTGTTTGATCACTATACACTAGTAGTTGGCACCTTCCATAAATCAATGAAAAGGTTGTCCGTAGTACAACTCTAGCATATTAGCTGTTGTGGCCTTTCCTTCTTCCCCCTCTTACTTGATATATGCTTATTGATAGTATCCACACGCTAGAACCCAATTCTCCAGAGTCCAGCTAGGTGTGCCATCGTTGTTAATCCCTAGGCTTGCTATGAGCAAGGATATGGTCTGCTTGTTTGATTTCAAACTAGATAACCAATTTTGCCCTAGGCTTGCTATGAGCGAGGATATGGTCTGCTTATTTGATTTCAAACTAGAATAGAAATTTTTGACCTAGGCTTGCTATGAGTGAGAATTGTTTGCTATTTTTGATTTCAACGAGATAACCAATAATGGGGATGGAAGGTATCAGGATACATGAAAACAGACACACCGGAGCTGCTAGTAGAGACTACCATCACCAATTTTGACCTCACGCTCACTCGGGAGGCGCAACGGAGCATCATTGTCGTGGAGGACGACATGTGCACCTAGTGCCGACTGCCGAGACGCGGCGGCCGAGCGCCAGTGCGTCCGGACCATTGGCGAAGAACTGTTTGACCTGAAACACGATGATCTCCGTGCACGAACGCTGCCGAGCCTCGGGAGGCGCTGGCTCTTTTCCGGGAGATGCGTGGGCGGCAGCAGCCAGCAGCACCAGACTTCGGGATCAGACAATGCGACGCTCGTCACCATCCTTTCGGCATGGGCGCAGCTCGGCACGCTCGTTGCCGGTAAGTGGAGGTGCATCCATTGAACTTGGTCGGCGCATATTCCTATTTTTTCTGTCTTTCCTTGCATTCCAGGAAAGAATGATTATATTATTCTGTGTTCATAATAAGCTAGAAAAATATGAAACAACTGTGGCAAAACATTGTCCATTGTTTCAGCTGGACTATGTTGTTGTTTAGTCAAAAATTCAAAAGGTACATCAAGTGCATCATTAGTCTTTATACAAGAGAATTAGCGGTCAACTAGCGGTCAATTGATAGAAATGGTATTCTTGGAACAACGACAATCGTTTAGTGGCATTTTCAAAAGGGCGATTACTTTGATGGCACTCCCAAGCACAACAATTGTTTAGTGGCATTGTAAGGAATTCCTGAAGTTTCAAGTACAATTGGTTTCCTTAGCTAATCTATATATCAAGGTGGGGCTTTCTCATAACCGTATAGGTTTCTCATAGCAATTTTCTTTCCAACTTGTGCAGGATTCGTTGGTAGAGACAGCCAAAGAGGACGCTAGCTCCATAAGCAACATCATTTCCCAGGCCATCGAGTAAAATCTGCGCCTTATGGTCCATGTTCCTCTGCTCTTTTGTTTATCTCTATGTTTGTAAATTTGATGTAATATGGGTTATTTGCTCTGTTCATTTTCCCAAATAAACCTGACTTGCCGGATGACAAAGCATTTACAAGGAGTGGTATATGCACCTTGTATGTGTTCCTTTGCAAGTACATTTGTGCTCTTCAATTTCAAGATCCACCCGTAGTGGATATTTGCAAATTTATGATGACAATGCATTTCGTTGTGTTTGATCACAATTAGTTGTTGGCACCTTCCAAAAATCAATGAAAAGGTTGTATGCGGTACAACTCTAACACATTAGATGTCTTCGACGTTATATACACCGACCTTCCTTCTCCCTCGTACTTGATATGCTTGATAGTATCTACACGCTGGAACCCAATTTTCCATAGTCCAGCCAGGTGTGGCATCCTTGTTGATCTCTAGGCTCGCTATGGCGATAACTGTCTGCCATTTGATTTCAAACTAGATAACAATTTTTTTCCTAGGCTAGCTATGAGTGAGAACTGTCTGCAATTCAATTTCATACTAGATAATCAATATTGGGGATGGAAGGTATCAAGATACAGGAAAACAGTGAGACGGAAGACTTAAGTAGAGGGTTATGTCCGCCCTATGCTACACTTTACTATGTTGTAACCATAGATTAATAAAGGGGCAGTTACACATCAAAAGAAGGAAAAAAGTACTTCCGAGAACCGGGAGGCATGGTGAAAATTGCAACTTGGGATATTTGTGGTTCTGAAGATGAGGATACCTTCCATGCAGTCCTCCGCTGCCCGCACGCTCAGAATCTCTAGCAGGCAATGAAAGAGGTTTGGAACCTCCCGGTTGATGATCAGCTGCATGTTTTTTGTTTTCTTTTATGGCCTTCCAGGTGTCATTCAGTGTATTTGCACTTAACGAAATGAAAGATTGTTAAATATTATAGGTGGTCATGAAGCAAGAAAGCTTTTACATTTAATCTTCCTAGGTTGCCATTGCTAACTACACATTTTTTGTCGGCTAGGAGTATTGTAATCGTTATCTTATTTTTGTGTACTCTGCTCATTGGAAAAGGTCATTTGTGATCTTAGTGGGCTCATTCTACCCCGAGGACCAAAACTCCGCAACTTTGAAAGGTTACAAGGTTGTGTACAGAAGGTATGTTCTAGAAATATAATGTCTTGTCTTTATATTGTTTGCTTTACAGAAGGTATGTACAAAAAAGGCATCGAAACACAATAATATGGGATGTAGTTTCGAAGATTTTTTTTGTCGGCTAGGAGTATTGTAATCGTTATCTTATTTTTGTGTACTCTGCTCATTGGAAAAGGTCATTTGTGATCTTAGTGGGCTCATTCTACCCAGAGGACCAAAACTCCGCAACTTTGAAAGGTTACAAGGTTGTGTACAGAAGGTATGTTCTAGAAATATAATGTCTTGTCTTTATATTGTTTGCTTTACAGAAGGTATGTACAAAAAAGGCATCGAAACACAATAATATGGGATGTAGTTTCGAAGATTTTGGCGCGACTAATCCAACGGTGAAAACGGATCTTCAATCAAATAGAAGGTTTGAACTACAAAATATTTTAAATTTCGGATTTCGTAATAAAATGCTGGGGTGGAGTGGATGCGGTGCGAATGAGTATTGTATTCCATTTTTAGAATAAAGTTGATACTCGTTTGCTTTTTCTATACTTCTACACTACTATTAAAAGAGCAAACATGTATCCAACATGTGTTGAGTTGTGTTGATACTTTAAATCTGAGTCATTTAATATTTGATCAACCATTTAATATTTAATTCGACCATCCCTCTAATATGAAGAGATATGGTCTAATCTCCATCGATGATGTAACTAGGGACCAAACCACAGACCTGTGAATACCACTAATGATTCTCCCCTTTCAATTTTGAGCAGCAGTGCTCAAAATTGAAAGGGGAGAATCATTAGTGATATTCACAAGTCTGTGGTTTGGTGTTATTTGCGTTTTTCTACGGCTTTCTTCAGACAAGTACAAGATTGTGTCATGGAGAAAGAAAGAGTTTGAAAATCTCATATATTTGCTCATCTCTTTTAGTTTTATTTTTGTAATTGATGTAATCATGTACTCTTTGCTGGTTTAATATATGTGGAAAATTCAAAAAAAAAGGATGTGTACAATTTTGGAGAGGGGTACACCGAAGCACAACCCCTTAACAAGGTCTTAGTTGCTTACAAACGAGGTTACATGGGATATCAGTTTACGGGTAAGTTTAAAAGAGTAGTTCATAAACGTCATAGCCACAGGATAAACGATTCATAGAAGCACCATGATCATCTCGGAGCAGCAGTTCAACGGGAGTAGGTGCCAGCAGGAAGGTTCTTAATCAGCTGAAGCTTCTTCAAGACAGGCAAATCTCTAGTTCTTGTTAGGTGCGCCGGTACTACGTACTACTACATACTTATACTAGTACTTCATATAGAAAAAAAATTGGAAACCAGAAGTGGACTGTTTTGAGAGATCGAATGCTAATAACACCCGGTTAATTGTCTCTGTCTTGCTGGGTTCCTCTTCCCGAATGCAGTGCGGCAAGGTACTTCTTCCTGGAGTATATAGCAAACACATTAATTCAAACGGCAAGTTTAACATTTAAAGGACCGGTTGATGACAAATGGCTCGAATACGCTCAAGTTTACCTTGCCGGCAGATGGTCGTGGGGACGGTTATAGGCTGTCCAGTCCGGCCCGCCGGAAAAAAGACGCATCGCCTGAAATGCACCGACACGAGACACAAGGCTCAACCTATATATATCATCAGTTCCTCAAGACGCGGGTGATGGTAGGGTCAAAATAATTACTTTGTGCTATTTGTTTGAGACTCGAGGTAATAACGTCCATCCATAGTCTCTGTTTATGCAAGTTAAAAATTAGGGGGGCATCAACCACCCCCATTCTAAACAAGTGGAGTCCTCTTATTCCGGGGGGAGTGTATTTGGTCTGCCCCTTAGCTTGGCAAGTTGGTTTCAGCACGTACGTACCTTGATATAGTTGTTGCTGTCCAACGTGAAACGATGGTAAAGTCCAGCCGGTACGACGATGAGCCCTCCTTTGCTTATTGACACCCTGACCCACCGGTCATCCTCATCCCTCACATCGAAGTATCCTTCATGAGACCAAAGGACTAGTTAAGCATATGCCAAATCAAGTGGTTTCAAGCAAGCCTTGCTGGCTAGCAGTTAGCACATACCGCTACCGTCGAGGCAATAGCGAACTTCCTCATCAGCATGGAGGTGCTCTTCAAAGAACCTCTTGGTCATCGCCTCATAGTTCGGCATCTTCTCCGGGGTTAATTCAATTATGTCCTACACAGATAAATTGCACATAAGCCATATCTAACAGACCCCCATGTGACTATGCAGAAAAACATGGCAAATTTTATGCTCAATTGCTCATATAACACTTCGAATATTGAAAAATGACTTCTTGACGCAGAAGTCTAGGAAAAGAAGGAATGTATGTTTATGTTTGGCCGAGGTCAATATGTGGAGAGCATCCTTTATTAGGAGACTAATTTGGCTATGAAAAACTTTTTAATACCTACGACATAGAAATATAGAATCAATCAGTTTAATTCAACACAAACGAACTCTTCTAACTTTGTTTTTTATTATTCCCAACTATCATCATACTGAACAGTTATCTAATGTAAACTGCATTAGTTAGTTACCGAATACAAAAATAAGATTAAGCTATAGTCTACCAAGATTAAGGACCAGAATAGTATTCTTTGAGCTAGATCTGAAAAACTGGACCCTGTAGTGTGAGCTCAGTTTAGAGCTCTAAACAGCTAGGGACCAGTGTACATGTCGAAACAGTTGCAGAACAGGGTGGTATTCCTTCCTAATCATTCCCATGAGGCCATGACGCCAACCAGTTTTAAATTTAAGACGTCCTTAGAGCACTATTACACTATTACTAGGATCGATAAGTTGACTTGGTATCAGCGAAGACCCAGTGATGAGTGACAGACCATGTGCAAGTAGCCCCTCTCTTGGCGCATTGTCGTCAGGTTCTCGTCCCGCTCATGGTTCTCTGCATCCAGCCGCAGCGCCACGATTCCAAGGTCTGCATTCACATCATCACATGCCAGCCGATTAAAGAATGACTTCCATTAGGGACTGCAAGACCTTCTTTTTTGCATTGTGGGTAAGCATAAAAATATCTAATTAATCGTTTGCAAGAATGGGTACCGAGTAGTTTTGCAAGCGGGACGGCCTCGTCAGGCCGGCGGTGATGCGGGAGCCTCCGGTCCTCTTCCTCGGCGATGTCGTCGATGTACCATGCTTTCAGCACGTCGTCCACGCCGACACCGATCTGTGTGTCAGTTATATTCATGCAATGCAATTCACATGAGAAAGCCTGCTCATAGTACGTTTACAAGCGATCGAGGTGAGATCGATCGACAAGGAGTTCTTGAATCTAGTTCTGAAGGTCTGCATGTTTACTTAGATTCTGTAGTGCATATGAATTTTCATCTTTATCTAGGAGAAACACATCAATGAATATTCATTGAAAAGAATAATCGTCATTCTACGATGTCCCTGTCCGCACACACAGCACCAAATATTTAATGGTGCAACCCTATGAGCGTATATGCAGATGCATATACTAAAGCGAGACTGAAAATAAGAAGCAACTGCGACTTGAATGCTGCATAGCATGCCAACCTCATTTCGGTGCCAAGATTACGTACCTCCATGCCGCCCACGGTGAGGTTGCCGTCAGCACCATGAAAGGACCCCAGGCTGAGGGAAAAAGGCAGCTCGCCATGGGTGGAGCTCCCGCCGCAGTGAGCGTCTATCGTCTCCAGCACCACAAGGGCGGCGAGGATGACACTAAGCAAGAAGAGGAGTTTCTTGACTGCCATTTTCTTGCTATAGCTAGTTCTGAACTTGTGAAAGAAACTTAGAAGTGGTGCCGTACATATAGAGAAAGAGAAAGAGAGAGAGAGCTCTGTTGACGAATTGCGCTATGCAAGTCCTGTGGTCGTTGTTTATGTCGATCGAGAGATTAATTAGCATGCAGCCTCCGGAAAAGTCTGGCCGGCGCATCGAAGGAAGCTACTCGTCTATGTTAAAAAATGCTAAGTTTTGAATGGACAAACAGCCACTTGGTAATCCTAGTGTAAACATGCATCCAGTTGGTAGTTTGTTAATGTGGTGTGACCACTAGATGACACTGCATTTACATGCTAACATCAGTGGGCAAGGACCAAGGTTAGTCTTTTTAGATCTTTTCAATGCCAAACATCTTAAGTTTAACCAAGTTTATAGGAACATGTTCCAATATTATATTATGACATTAGTTTCAACAGTTCATCAAATTAATATATGTTAGCAGAACATACTTATTGGTGCTACAGTATATACGTTGATATATTTATTCTACAAACTTAATAAGACTCAGTATCGTAAAAAATTGCATGATATTTAATAATGGAGGGGGTATTTGATTTACATGTTGGGTTGGAGTCATCTCTTGCATACAGTTTCATTTGTTTTGGACAACAAGGGCATTTCAAAAAGGTATAGCCTATTGATTTTGCAGTTGGGTGCTATTTTCAGTTTGACAGTGATTTAGAAATCAGGCGCATTTCCGTACTTTTGTGGGACTGTGGAAGAATATTCAAAACTTACAACCCACAATTTTAGTAGTTTCGGTGCTTTTTTGGGTTCAATGGGGATTTTCATCATAACCTATATCTACATAGCATCTACAAGAGTACAAGCCAGAATTTAGCAGCTGCAGTGCTACTAGGGTGTGCACTATACTAAAAAACATATCGTTCTCTGTTTCAAATGTTTGTTTGTCGCTTAGATTATTTAACTTCATAGCTTTTCACACAATTTTCAGAATGCTACATCTATTTTTTACTACTTGGCTCATACAATGTTTTTTAGAATAACTCCAATGTTTTCCCGTATCAATAGTAGTACAAATTTGTTTGACTGATAAAATATTTTCCTTCTTCTTTTATTGAGGTGTTGTGAACAGTGAAGGTTATAAATTGGCTAATATTTGAATTCCATGTCTTTTATGAGTTATACCAAGACAAATAAATTTTGATTATTGTGGATAGCAGCCTATGAGATTGACAAACTACCGCAGAAGCAAAATAACCCGTTTTTATCATTGATTAGTGCAATCACAGCCCTTGAACATCATATGAATGATCCCATGATTGACAAGCTCTTCAAGTATACATTTCTTCTTAAAATGTCGGCGTCAATTTGGGCTCAGCTTCTTGTTGCAGTTTTGCACATAGGCCGCAGCGTCAGCTCAATCTGCAAACCTCGGTGCAAGAGCAAGATAATCAGAACAAATGACTCTTCTTTCCCTTGTGTCATGAGAAAAATATGCATAGATTTCATCATTGTTGATCAAGAAGGAGGAGAACTAACGGAGGAGATGCAATGCCATCAGAATTCAAGATGGTATGTTGTCTTACTGGGCGTCGCAGTGACGATGTTGGTTTTAGGTGCCCCCCATGATCGACAATTTATGAACATCAAGAGTAATCCCCACCAATGAACTAGCAAATGCAGCATGATCATCGCTACGAGGATATTTCTCACACACAACTAAGCTTTCTGCAAATCATACCAGGAAGGTAAAGGCAACACAACCTGGTTGGGTTTCTCTCCATACGCTGGCCCTAGTAACAAGCATATTCAACCTCTTTTGGAATAGGCAACCACATGGTGAACTAAGAAAGGCTAACAGATCTACCAATATAACGCCACCCAGAACCAAAGAAACCACCATTGAATTCTTTTTCAATAGCTCCCACAAGGGGTCATGACCACCGCCACCACCACAGAGCCAGAAAGACCGCCTCCATGATCTCCCATCGCCGCTGTAGGAGGAGGCACGGATGAAGTAGAGGCATCTAATTGATCGAAGGATCTACTATCACCAGTGACCTTTCCTTGGCCACCACACGTAAAACTCTCACGAGGATGGAGGAGAAATCCTAAACACCTCCCAAAAAGACAGAAGAGGCGGTTTAGATCTAAGTGGCGGACTAGGGAGGGGAATAGATATGTGTGTCCTTACCTAGAGATGGAACTGTAGGCCTGGGCTAACACTGGGCTCCTCATGGCCCAACGTCCTCGAACCGGAGTCTCCCACGTCCCTTCCAGCGGGGCCTGTATCGAAGATGATTGGAGTCGACGTCGAGTCGTCGACTGAGGAATCTGGTGACCATTCCACGCGAAATTGGGATTGACGCTCCTCGTGTCATGCCTCGAAGGAGCCGAAGTTGAGAATGAAGCAACAGAGGGATCCACGTGGACGGAAGCGAGGATGAGGGGCAAGCCCGTCAAAGGTGCTCGTCGGGTGGCTCTGGTTGACGTCATCGTCGTGGGAGGGTAGAGGAGAGTGAAGTCAGAATCGCCATCTCCCTCACATTTGTTTGCGCTTGCGCATAGGAAAAAACACTTGCTGATAGAGAAAACACACTCTGATTTTAGTGATAAACTACAGGTTGTGTGAGAACTGTTTTTTTTTTGCTGTGCAGTGGCATCGCGGGCTTTCAAAGCAAGGGATATTGGGATAAACAGTTATGTGCAATGGGCTTGCTATCACGGGCTTTTTATCTATGAAGAGAAACTCTTGGGCTTTAATCTCACTCACAGTGCGTTCGCCTCTGGATCGTCATTTTGGCATTCCGCAAGCACCATGGCGCCGCCGCCGCCACCGCTCATCGACGACGTCACCGCCGAGATCCTCCTCCGCCTCCCGCCGGACGAGCCTGAGCACCTCCTCCGCGCCGCCCTCGTCTGCAAGCCAACTCCTCTAATATTTGAAGTTGAATATGTACCACCACACTACAAGTTACCTATGGATGTTCTCTGTATCAGTTGTTGGTTTTGTCTAGTAATATTGAGTTGATTCAAATTTGGAGTTGTTGGAACTACTTCCAGAAATTGTGAAACTAATTTATCATCTTCGAGTCGTAAAAAAATATGGGAATAACCCCCAACAATTTTTCCTGATCGAATATCACAAGTTTCTGAGACTGATGGTATTACCTGCATTGCAGGTACCTGCAGTTACATTCTGGTGGCTGAGATGCAGAAATGGTCTGTTGGATGTAATTTCTTCCATTTGTATGCTTGACACAAAGATCGACCCCCTATGTAGCATGCACCGGCCAGATTTGAACTGCTCTTGTAGGAATTTATCGCTCAATTTGCTAACTTCCGTCTGTGACCTCATTCCTGTTGACATTCGTCAATTGGCGTGAAGGTTGAATGCACATTGACTTGCTTCGCTTAATTATCCTGATTTTTCTTGTGGCTCGTTGACCTTTGTGGCACGAGTAGTACTTAAATTGTGGCGTGCTGACCTTTGACTGATTTTTAGTGTGTGCCTATGTGTGGGTGCATTCGATTACCTTCATGTTGTCTCAACCAGGGAGATTTCAACTTCTGTTTGCTTCTTATGTTCTTAGTTATCCCTCTTTGTATGTGTTTTCTGTTGTTGAATATCTATGTGGTTCGGAGCTCGATATTTCGAAGGTTAGTTGACTAATGAGTGTCTAATGCCATCAGTAGTTGGACCAGCCTGGGAGTTGGGAAGAAGCTCCTGTATGTTGAATTGCACCAGCCTTTCCCTACTGCATAAAATAGCCGGGTCTGGTTTCACTGCTATTTTGCTTTCTTTTGAGATGCTTTGAATGATTGGATGTGTTCTTGTATGAGTTATTAAGGAATAAAATGTCTCTTCTTCCTTGCAAAATGCAAAAGAAAAAGGATGAATAATCTGGTTGTTGTGATCAGGACTTGGATACAGGGGCGGAGCTAGGTGCATTTTGTGGGGTCAAATGACCCCCATGACCTAATGAAATCCTTTGACAAATTAGTGACTTTATGGTTCATTAGCAAAAAAATGACCCCAGTGCAATACAAATGACCCCAATGCTCTTCTAGTCTGGCTTCGCCCCTGCTTGGATATATGAACCAAGGCCAAAGCTGTCAGTAATAGGATGGGCGCCTCTACACATTGATTTGATTTAAGATTTGTGAAGTTATGTCAGTAGTTCTTTGATTGTGTATGCATCCAAATTCGAAGTAGCTGGATGCTCTGATCCAGTTGTGCATTGAGAAACCCAGTTGGCACATTCCTGGGGAATCCTC
The DNA here is from genome assembly GCA_026929855.1 of Poa annua. Taxonomy (NCBI): domain Eukaryota; kingdom Viridiplantae; phylum Streptophyta; class Magnoliopsida; order Poales; family Poaceae; genus Poa; species Poa annua. The sequence continues at coordinate 4,092,349 of CM049436.1, forward strand.
TTATGACAATGCTTAGCCTGGTATTTTGTGGTCTGGGATCTTAAACTGCCTGTGTTGATGCAGGAAGAAAACAGAATGCAGTTTTGATGCAGGAAGAAAACAGAATGCAGTTCTGCTGCAGCTATTCCATTGGACTTACATTTCGAAGTTTCTATAACGAGATCGCTGGCAACTAGATCAGATGCATATATAGGAGCGCGTCCTACATTAAAAAAAGCCTTTCACATTACATTTCAGAGAAAGCAAAAATTTAAGATAAGAAATTTGGATTAATCATTCTGGTAAATTTTCATTCCTGGCATCCATATAATCTAATACTCCCTCCGTTCAATAAAGGATGTCTCAACTTAGATCAAAAATTGGATGTAGCTAGACATGACTTAGTGTATAGATACATCCAAATTTGATAGAAAGTGTGACATCTTTTGTTGGACAGAGAGAGTACTTGTCTCTAACTATACTATGATTTTCTTTTACATAGTTTCCTTGACCTACAAGAACTTGATAATATACACTACTTCACGTCACCTCGATATTTGTAACCTTTTGTTTCGAGGTACTTGTTGCAAACCTAAGTAGGACTAGCAAAAGGCCAACATTAGAGCACGCCCTCGTATTTTTTGTTGGTCTTTTTTGGTATTATTTTTAGGTGTACTTTGTAGTACGTGTGTATATACACACTTATTTTACAGTGCACCGAGGAGAACATTAACACAAAAAACCGTATTAAATATGTTTTTTACTGTAATAAATATGTTAAAAGAGGGAGTACACATATACTTAAGAAAGAGTACAAAGAGTAAATGTATATTGAAAAACTGAGTGCAAGTACATGAAAATATTATACAATACACTGAAATCCAGAGTGCAAGTACACGCAAACCGGAGTACAAGCATAAGTACATGCAAAAGTTCATCTAAACCTATTAATATTAATATTAGATCTAATTATGAAACCCTCGACATGATCAACACAATGGTGAAAATCGCTCGTAATTCAGGCAAATGGGATTAAAACATACTATTTTAGTATGAATCTTTGTTTTTAGAAAATAGAAAGGAAAACTGGCTCCCGTGCCCAGCATGCTATATGCGCTTAAGGAGAGGTAGTCACTGAAAACTGGAGTATTCCTACACCTAAATCCATGGTAATTACACTGAAACCCTGAGTACAAGTGTACTAGTTGTGGAATTACAAATACAAGTTCATCGAACACTATCAATACGAGATCTAATTGAAGATCTCGATGCGATTAACCCAACGACAAAAATGATTCGTAATTCAAACATCACATCGACAAAAATGATTCGTAATTCAAACGAACGGTTCTAAAGTTATTTGATTTTGAATTTTCTGATCTTGAGATAAATGCATATACAACCTCTCTACACCCCCGAGTGCGAGAAGATATCCCACCAAGACTCTACCATTCTGAAATGTGTTAAATATGCAAGACAAGCGTATGTCAAAATTAGAGAGTTGGCCTTTTCACGATAATTACCTAAATTTATTGATGATTGCTTTGCTTGGGAGATTATGCATGGACCCTTACTGCCCAAGTGATCCATTGGGGTTATATATTTTTATAAAAAACTTGATCCTCATCGAATACCAGTACACGAGTGGTGATCAAAAGCTTCATCATTACTATTTGACCCTTGTGGCGGTGCCTACACTCGAGTGGAGCTTCTTCTTGGGCCAACACATGTAGCATTTTAACTTTTAGGTTGTGTTTTTATTTTGGTTTCCTTTTGTTTCTTTTCGGCTTCTATTTTCCTTTTCGTTATTTTCCAGCAACATCCAGGGCCCCTTATACAATTATATTTTCTTCCATGGTCCTTAAAGAAAAATAAATATGATTGTTCTCACCACAATGGTTCCATTCCGGACCTTTTAGCGGGCACCAGAAGCGTCCGAGTGCATTCGTCATTGCATCTACATACGCCGACTTACCAAACAACAACTGGATCCACAACCTTCATCCCATCAGTCCACCCAATCCTTAGAGCCTTGCTATCAATTTTGACAGCTTTAGACTCTTCATCATTTCCTCAACCTTGTCCATCATGATCCACACAAGGGAAGTATTGGTTTTTTTGGTATTCTACAATCATGTCATAGAAACGTGAAATGCTTTTGTGAAGGTTCTAGGAACAGAGATGGTGGAAACCCGAAGGATGCCACATGAAACTCCGTCAGAGGATGGTACAAGAGAGTCGAGCATAGGTGGACGAGAACATATCGCGACGAGTCAGAGGAGGAAACCCTAGATGAGCACTTTAAAAGGAGTCAAACAAGCCAACCGTCAACAACGTTTTGGTTACAAAATGGAATATTTTTATCGAGGGGGCACGTGATATGAGGTTACCCACAAACTAGCGTAACTTTTCCAAAATTTCAAACTAATTCTGAATTCAAAAAAATTCAGCGACATGGGTTTGGCACACTATTCTCTTTCTATTACGTCCCATTTAATTTCAGTTTATCATACTTGCTAACCATAGCGACGGTTATATGCCCACCCCCTTTTTAAAATTTTAGGGTGATGCCCACCCTGGCCACCCCTATTTGGTAGTGTGTTTATGTTTTTGAGAGAAAAAAATAGTGTGCTCGTGGTATCATATGTTTTCTGAGAACTGTTTATAGCGGTATCTTGGGCTTTCTAAGAAAACAAGTTCTGGGCTTTCTTTCTCTTTAAAGAAGTTCTTGGGCTTTCTTTCTCTAGAATACTACTGTAGTACAGTACAGTATCATTTTGGGGATCTCCCGGAAGGCCGCTCCGATTCTTTCCCACCCGAACCACAGAGCTCAGACCATGGCGCCGCCGCCACCCCCACTGATGGACGACGTCACCGCCGAGATCCTCCTCCGCCTCCCGCCGGACGAGCCCGAGCACCTCCTCCGCGCCGCCCTCGTCTGCAAGCCGTGGCTCAGCATCATCCGCCGCTACCGCGACATCCACGGCGCCCCTCCCCTCCTCGGCTTCCTCCACCGCCTCATGGTGATGCAAGGGGACCCGCCCGCCCGCTTCGCCTCCACCACGTCGATGCCAGAGTTCTCCCACCCTGGCTCCGACGGCCGCCGCACGCGCCCCCTCGACTGCCGCCACGGCCGCGTCCTCATCCACACCTTCGGCAACGAGCGGGGTTTCCTCGTCTGGGACCCCGTCACCGGCGAACGACACTACCTGCCAAGCGAGCCGGAGGAAATCGACTGGCTCATCTACTCCGCCGCGGTGCTCTGCTCCGCCGACGGCTGTGACCACCTCGACTGCCACGGCGGCCCCTTCCGCGTCGTCTTTGTGGCCACCCATGACTACAAGGAGATCATACTTGCGAGCGTCTACTCATCAGAGACGGGTGTGTGGAGCGCGCCGGTACGTCTCGACGACACCTGTGAATCCTTTGCCCGGCACAAGAGAGAAGGACGTGGGGATGGACCCTTCTCACTCTTCTACACACCTTATCTCCAGCCTAGGCGAGGCGCCCTTGTCGGAGATGCACTCTACTTCACAATTCGCTTCGGCAATGCAATTGTGAAGTATGACTTGGGCAAGGATCGCTTATCCATGATTGACCCGCCGCGGCCCGATGTGTACAGAATTGCCATCACGTCGATGGAGAACAACTCTTCACTTGGCTTTGCCTGCATTCTGGATTCCAGCCTTTATACGTGGTCAAGGAAGGTGAACACAGAAGAAGAGGAAGCTGCAGAATGGGAACAATACAGGGTCATCGAGCTGGAGAAAACAATACCTGTTTCCAATCCTGATGATGAACCAGGCGTGGTCGGCTTTGCAGAGGGTGTGGATGTCATCTTCGTTGGCTCAGGTGTTGGCTTGTTCACAATCAAGCTCAATTCTGGACAGGTTAAGAAGGTTGATGAGCCTGGAGAATACTTTAGCGTGCTACCCTACATGAGCTTCTACCTTCTAGGTATGAACGACACCGGCAATATGTGTTAATCATATTCACAGATGTAGCTTGCAAAGTTCAGTTCTCTGCTAGAGATAACTTATTATGGAAAACATAAGGTAGTTTATGTTATGAAATTGGCATGGGGCCATGACCATGCATTTGTCGAATTTCTAAATAGGCACACAAACAAGTTGATTTGAAAATGTCCTGCTACCTTGCTTCAGAGTTTCTTATAAAATATCTGTTATTGTGTGGCATAGCTGAAGGCCACATCTTAAACCCAATCTTGTAACTGTTGGAATTATTACTAGCATATAGCTCACCGATTAATGAGTTGGAGTTGGTTGTGAGTTTTGGTCATGATATATTTTAGATCATGGCTCATTTTTATTGCTAGTAAGGACTAACCGATCAAAATCAGCTGCTGGTTTCTTTTAGCGCTGCTAATATTATGTGAGCTGAGGTGAGGGCCTAACCTGAGGTAGAGATTGATAGTGGCTGCTGGGAGGAACTCCTTCACGTTAGGGTTCTATCCAGGGAAGAGCCACCTTAAATAGGTCAGTTATTGGGCTGGGCCAGATGGGCCACAAAGAATAATAGGAAGGCCCAGTATGTCTCCAACAGGTATCCAACACTCCCCCTCAAGATGGGTGATAAATGTCGATCATTCCCATCTTGTCACAAGCAAGATTACACTCTTTTGTCCCCAATCCTTTTGTCAAACAGTCTGCCACTTGTTGTCCTGTCCGCACATAAGCCAATGATATAATTCCGGCATCAATCTTCTCTTTAATAAAGAACCTGTCTATCTCCACATGTTTGGTTCTGTCATGTTGGACTGGGTTATTTGCTATGTTTATGGCAGACATATTATCACACCACACCTTCAAACTTCCTTGCCTCAGCACTTTCAGTTCACTTAAGAGATTTCTTACCCATAACATTTCACTCAAGCCTTGTGACATAGCCCTATACTCTGCTTCAGCTGTTGATTTAGAGACAACAGATTGCTTCTTGCTTCTCCATGACACCAAGTTTCCTCCAACAAAGACACAATATCCTGAGGTGGATCTTCGATCATCCAAACAGCTAGCCCAATCTGCATCACAATAGCCATCTACATCCAGATGTCCATTAGCTTTGAACCAAACTCCTTTCCCTGGAGTGCCCTTCAAGTACCTCAAGATTCTTTGAGCTGCTTCCAAGTGTCCATCCCTGGGATCATGCATATAGCGACTCACAACACTCACTGCATATGATATATCTGGTCTTGTGTGGCATAAGTAGATTAGTCTGCCAACAAGCCTTTGATATTTCTCCTTGTCTACAGGGTCTCCAGACTCTGCTGTAACTTTATTGTTTTGGTCAATAGGAGTTGAAGCTGCTCGACATCCCATCATGCCCATATCATCTAAGAGATCCAAGGTATACTTTCTTTGAGACAGTGCTATTCCTTTGGAAGATCTGGCAATTTCTATTCCAAGGAAGTATTTCAGTTTCCCTAGATCCTTCACCTCAAAGGCTTGACTCAAGCATTCTTTCAGTTTTGCTATTTGCACATCGTCATCTCCCGTGATGATAATATCATCAACATACACTGCAAGAATGGTGATTTTCTGTCCAGAATGTTTGTAAAATAATGTGTGATCTCCATTGCATTGACCATACCCCATGCCACACACAGCTTGTCTAAACCTATCAAACCAGGCCCGTGGAGATTGTTTGAGGCCATATAGTGATTTCTTCAGTTTGCATACCTTCCCTTTAGTTTCAGGTGTGGCAAATCCTGGTGGCATCTCCATATACATCTCTTCCTGAAGATCACCATGCAAAAAGGCATTTTTGACATCAAGTTGATGCAAGGGCCATCCGAAATTTGTTGCACAAGAGATTAATATTCTAACAGTGCTCATTTTTGCCACTGGTGCAAAGGTCTCATCGTAATCGATGCCATAAGTCTGACTATATCCTCTTGCCACAAGTCTTGCCTTATATCTTTCCACTTTTCCTTCTGCGTTTTGTTTTACTGTATAGATCCACTTGCAGCCTACTGCATTTTTTCCTTTTGGGAGATAAGTTAACTCCCATGTTTTATTCCTCCTCAAAGCCTCTAATTCTTCCATCATCGCATTGCACCATCTTGGGTCCAACTTGGCTGCCTTCCAATCCTTAGGAACAGAAACAGTTTGCAGTGAAGCAACAAAAGCCCGAAATGAGGCTGACAACGCCTTGTAGGAGATATAATTTCCTATGTCATAGTCATCATAACTATGTCGCTTTATGGGCTCCAGTTTCCTTATCCCTTTTCTTATTGCAATTGGCAAATCTAGGCAATTATTGGGTTCAGTCTGAGATTGATTTTTTTCAGCAGAATCTACACTTGTGCTCCCTTGGTTTTCATGTTCAGTGGGTTGCTCCCCCGGTCCCTGATCTTGTTGCTTCTCCTGCTGATCAACTTGTTCCCTTTGAACTTGTCTTCTGGAGTACACAAGTGGATTCTGCAGCCATCTTTGTGGTGGTACGGGACTACCAGGTGGTGTAGGTGTACCAAGAATTGCAGGAATCTCCGCAACAATAGGAATTTGTTGATGTTGATGTTGCTGTTGATCACCACCTTGCTGCTGTTGGTTTCCAATCTTCTTCTCCCCCTCTTGAGCATCACCAAGATCACTCTCAACAAATTCATGCTGGAACAAGCCACTGAGATCACTCTCACCGCCATAAAAAGGTGCTGACTCGCGAAACGTAACATCCATGCTGACAAATGTCCTCCTGTCGGTGGGACTCCAACACTTGTAACCCTTCTGTCTGGAGGAATAGCCAATAAAAATGCACTTGATAGCCCGGTGATCTAGCTTGCCAACAGATGGCCTGTGATCCCTTACAAAGCATGTACAACCAAAGAGTTTGGGTGGAACAACAAAGTCATTGTTATTTAGAAGAAGTTGGCATGGAGATTGCATACCTAGAATCTTTGAAGGCATTCTGTTGATCAAATACGTAGCAGTCATAACTGCCTCACTCCATAAGAATTTGGGAACATTCATTGTAAACATAAGAGACCGGGCCACTTCAAGAATGTGCCTATTCTTCCGCTCAGCAACTCCATTCTGGGGAGGGGTATCAGGACATGAAGTCTGGTGCAGTATACCTTGTGAAGATAAGAAAGCAGCAAAAGGTTTGTTGAGATATTCAGTACCATTATCAGTTCTGATCACTTGCACCTGAACATTGAATTGGTTTTTCACATAGGCACAAAAACTCTGAAAACAAGTGAACACTTCATCTTTGTGACGCATAAGATAGATCCAAGTCATTCTGGAGTAGCAATCAATAAAAGTCACAAAGTATTTCATACCACTTACTGACACAACAGGACACGTCCATACATCAGAGTGCACTAACACAAACGGGGATACACTTCTGATCCCTCTACTAACATAAGAGGTTCTTGTATGCTTAGCATATTCGCAAGCATCACAACATAATTTGGTTTTGTCCACTCCATTCATTACATCAGGAAAGACTCGAAACATTTTATCAAACGCCATGTGGCCCATTCGACAATGATGAACCAGTGCCATACTCTCCTTTCCTCCAACGATCGCAGCAAGCACAGAACTTGCCTCATGCCTCATCTTGTCACGATCCATGTGCCAAAGACCTCTATGCCTGGTTGCAGTCCCAATCTTCTTGCTGCTCTCCCTCTCCTGAATTAAACACATATATCTATCAACTATTATACGGTAGTCCTGCTGATCAATTAAGGCACTTAGAGACAACAGATTTACTGGAAAAGCAGGAACATGTAGAACTGATGACAATTTTATGTTGGGTGTACAATGCACCGACCCCTCCCCTTTGATAGATTGTGATGTGCCATCTGCTGTTTGGATAGTGCCTCTATGTGTGGGAGGATACTGAATATAAGAGTCAAACTCATTAATATTCCCAGTGACATGTTTGGATGCTCCAGAATCAAGAATCCAATCTGAATTAACATTATGAGTGGCTATAGACACTCTATCAATATTACCTTCATCTTTGTAGACATAGTGAGCAAAGTTCCCAAAGGTTGCTTCATTTTGTAATTCTTCCTTTGATTGTCCCTGAGATGTACTGGTTGTTGGCTCTGAAGCTACTGCCAATTGTGCCTTGGGTGATGCAGCGTGCTGCTGTCCCCCACCTCTGCCATATTGCTGTCCACCACCTCTGCCATATTGCTGTCCACCACCTCTGCCATACTGCTGTCCATATGGTTGTCCACCACCTCTGCCATATTGCTGTCCACCACCTCTGCCATACTGCTGTCCATATGGCTCTCTGCCATATTGTTGTCCACCACCTCTGCCATACTGCTGTCCATATGGTTGTCCACCACCTCTACCATCACCTCTTCCTCTGTAGCTTCCTCTGCCATATGTGTATCCTCCTCTCCCCCTGCCGGGTGTAGCAAAGGGGGTACACTGATGCTTCAAGTGTCCTTGCTGTCCACAAGTATAGCATTCTCTCATCTCCTGTCTCTCGGTTGTGTAGAAGGTCGGATGAGAGACAAAATCGCTGCCCTTTGTCATGTTCAGACGCACTTCCTCTCTGGACATAGCCGCAATGGCTTCTTTGAGAGAAGGGGTAGTGGTCTGATGCAGTAAAGCAGCCCTTCTCCCCTCAAATTCTTGATTCAGACCTTTCAAGAACTTCATGACCCGCCGGCGTTCAATCCAGCCTGCAGCAGCACTCACACATTCCCCATGGGCAAGTTCCAGAGGATCAACATGGTCTAAATCTCCCCAAAGATGCTGCAACTCAGCCACATATGCCATCACAGTTTTGTCTCCTTGTCGCAAGTCATGCACTTTATCCTCAATCTCAGCAATCAACATAATGTTCCCCTTTCCAGAATAGAGAATTGATAGGGTGTCCCATACCTCGGAAGCCTTTGTGAGTGCCTCTACTGAAGCAGCAATGTTAGGAACCAAAGAGTTAAGCAACCAAGCCACAACCAGAGAATTTATGGCATTCCACTTCTTCCATTCAGGACTGGTCTTGTCTGTTGGTTCTGCAGCTACACCACTCAAACGTTCATCCAGCCCTTTTGAGTTCAGAATCAACAGAGCCCTCCTTGACCACCGGAGATAGTTGGTCACTCCTTCCAACTTGATTTCATTCGCCGGCAGCTCAAGTTTCTGAACGGCTTCGGTATGGGGAACGATTGCTCCCCCTCCAGCAGATGCCCCTTTGGTAGTGATAAGTTCTGCTAACTTCTCCATAACCTTGGTCAAGCCCTCGTTTTCCCCCATGCTTGCCTACGCTGTGGTACTGCCTTTTTCACCTCCAGCCAACTTGACAACAAACTAACCCCTCAAATACACCAAGGGCTTACCCGTAGGATGCCCTCTTCCTCCCCTTACTCTTCACTGCCTTCCCCTCCTTGCCGCCGCAGCAGCCTGCTTCCTTCCTCGTCCTCCTGGCCGCCGCAGCAGCCTGCTTCCAGATCAGCAATCCTTCCTGCCGTTGCCCTCACTGAACTTGGCTCTGATACCATGTGAGCTGAGGTGAGGGCCTAACCTGAGGTAGAGATTGATAGTGGCTGCTGGGAGGAACTCCTTCACGTTAGGGTTCTATCCAGGGAAGAGCCACCTTAAATAGGTCAGTTATTGGGCTGGGCCAGATGGGCCACAAAGAATAATAGGAAGGCCCAGTATGTCTCCAACAGGTATCCAACATATTAAGTATCAAATTGTTTTTCCTCTGTTCAGCAGTTTACTTAAAAATTATGCAAGTCCTGACGATCAATTGTTCTTGTAGATCCCTATGAAAATCCTTTGAATCATTTGAAAGCTTAGAGCTAGTTCTAATTCATTCATTCAATATGATTATGTCTGCTAATCTGACTAGTAATTATAAATCAGTAATGGTGTATTTGTACTAATTTACAAATAGGTGGTCATTCTATCACATTTAAGAGCGAAGTCCATTTGTACCTGGGAAAAGTAATAATAGAGTTCCTTCCATTTTGATGCTAAAAGCATTTGAGGATAACCCAATCTGAAAGGTCATGATCACGTTTTGCTAGGATTTATTACTGTGATATTTTTCTGATATGGCTACGCACAAGCTTAATAATGGATAACTTGTCTCTTCTGACCAGCTAATAGACTGGGTCTGCATGTTCTTAATTTTAACGATATTCCTCAGTATATACTGTTTTCAGCATATTGTTTAAATTTGAAGGTAGGTGTACTCTATTTATCTATTCCTAATGCTGTATCAAAACTATTGTTTTTCAAACTGCAGGCATGAGTTTGGCTTTTTGTTGGAATGACATGTTTTACTTCTTACGCTTGTAGGAACAGGCAATGGTGGTGGACATGATGCAACTGATCTTCCACATAGTGCTTAAGAGGATTTTCCCATTATATATGCTATCGTGATGTACTGGTTATGCAGGTAAGTTTATCTTCTGCATGTATCTTGAGGTATCATTCCGTCAAATATTGTACTGCTATCCTCTTTACTAAAATTTGTCAAGTCAAATTGCAAGAGAGAACTCCAAGTTACAACTCTTACCTGCCATGCATGAAACTCTGAAATATCCTTTCGCCAGGCATGAAACCAAATTGATTTCATAAAACCATAACTTCATTGTATGGCTCATTAGCTTGATTCTGTACATTTGAAGCATCTTTTCGCCAGGCCCTGTTTCCTTATCCCTTCCTCAGCAGCTATCCACTCTCTTTCTCATGCTTTCACCCACACGCCTTCTCTTGTACTTGCTGATGTTTTACCGGTCCCATCTCTGTTGGATGTGCTTTTTCGCTTGCCTTGTTCCATCCAGCTGCCTTGCTCTCAGTTTACCCCTTCATCAGCACTCCCCCAGTTGCTTCTGGTAGCGTGGGCTCTTCTTCCTCTAGCTAGGAGCCTCTCCCCATTCCGTATTTGTGTGCATATGCTCGTGCCTGCTGACATATGAGATGCTTCATGCTAAGTAGTAGGCCTGTCAAAAAGTTTATGTGCTCGGCTCGAAGGCTAAACAAGCCGAACTCAAACCTCAAACACAGCTCGCGAGCTATTTTGCTCGAGCTCAAGCAGTTCGATAGAGCTCGGCAACAGTCATATTTAGCAGCTCACAGTGCAGGTAATGCTGAAAAAGGAAAATGAATCTGTACTACCAGCCCACCTATTTGTGTCACGTATGTACTCATTCAAAGGGCTCAGGGCAGCCCTTCTTTAGTGCCAGCAGTACAGCTTCTCCTCACACAGCGTAGCTTTTAGTAGTGAAGTCAAGGTTGAGTGCTGGCTATTAAGCAAAAGCTATAGAGGAGAGTATATACCAATGGAAGGCAATAACTGATTCCTTACGTGCATGATAATTAATAAAAAAAGATTAAGCCGTTTTAGCTCGTCAAGCCCTCGATGTAACGAGCTCGAACCTTGTGTTGAGATCGCAAGTTGAACTCGAGCCAAAATTTAGGCTCCGAAGACAGGGCGAGCTCGAGCCGAGCTAGGGTGTATTTGCTCGCGTTTGGCTCGTTTACACCCCTACTAAGTGGTACCAAATTAACTACTTACACTTCATTATGCTTTGGGGATATATTTTTGTTTACTTATACTTGTTAATACTTTGGGTTTAAACAAAATCATGTGGTTATGGGTCAATCAAGTCATACTGTAACCTGGAGATTGGTCCCCTCCACGCAAGTAATTGATATGGTACCGATACCTGACCATTTTACTTATATTTATGCCACTTTACATTGCTTTTCATTTTGATCATTGTGATACCTAGTGAACTAATGATTTCCATCACTAAATCTTACACTGGTAGTTACTGCTTGGCTTCCATAGATTGTAGTTTTATGGGCGACTATTCTAGTGTTACCGCGGCATGAGTAAATGGAACCAGGGTGGAGCCCTGATTTTCTAAGAAAAAATCCTCAGCATGTTGCTCGTTGTCTGCCAAATTTGCATATATATATAATATCCATTGACCATGAGCCACTCGTATAGTTTGGCTGGTCAAAAGTTCAACTGTATGTTGGTTTATGTGCAATATAATACCACACTACCATTTACCTATTGCTATTCTCATTTTAAGATGTTGGTTTTGTCCAATAGTGTTGAGTTGATTTTACTTTGGAATTTCTGGCACAACTTCCACAAATTATGAAGCTAATGTGTTTTCTGTTAATAGTTATACAAAAATATATGAGAATAACTCCAACAACTTTTTCCTGATTGAATAGTACAATTTTCTTTGACTGACGTGTTACTTGCTCTGCAGGCACCTGCAGTTAGATTCTGGTGGCTGAGATGCCAAAATGGGCTGTTGGATGTGGTTTCTTCCATTTGTATGCTTGACACGGAGATCGACCCTCTATGTAGCATGCACCTGTCAGCTGTCAAGTGCACTTGTAGGAATTAATCGCTTAATTTGCTAACTTCCGTCTGTGATCTAATTCATGTTGAGATTCATCAACTGGCGTGAAGGTTGAATGCACATTGACTTGCTTCACTTAGTTAGTACTTAACTTCTGGCGTGCTGAACTATGAACTGATCTTGCTTGCATTTTAGTGTGTGCCCATGTGTGGGTGCGTTTGATTTTCTTCTATGTTGCATCAACTTGGAGATTTGACATCGGTTTTCTGCTTATGTTCTGATATCCCATTTTGTGTGAGTTCTTTTGCTGGATTTCTACTGGTTCCGAGCTCGTTATTTTGAGGCTTAGTACTGGCTAGTTAGTGTCAAATCACATCATTAGTCTGACCGGTCAAAAGAGGTTCCGAAAGAGGTTCTCGGAGGACCCGGGGAGAGACAGGTAAGCATGCAGGAACGAAACAAAACAGGTGCTGAACGGAGGAACGAAGAAATTACTAGAAGAAACAAAACAGGAGCTGAATGGAGGAACGAAGAAATTACAAGAAGGAACAAAAGAGAGACAACGGAGACGAAATAGTTACCTTGAACGGGCCAAGCCCATGATCGATACTACTTCAGCAAAACGGGCGCTACGGAGTGCCCGAGCAATTTGCACCCCTATTTCGCTAAAGGGATTTGTTTGTGGGCTCGGCCCAGTTGACTATATTCTTTTGTTCCGTTTGTTCCTTCTTTCTTGTTTTGTTTCCAAACGAATGATTTGTTTCTTCTTGTTCCTTTTCTGTTTTTTCTCAGAGCGACTGTTTCCGTTCTTTTGCTTTCCTTTTCTCGTTCCACCTGAGAGATTTTTATTCCTCTCCGTTAAAAATGATGTCCCTTTTTGTGAAGTGGTTTGTTACTCATGTACAAAATTTTGTTCCATATCGTGAATTTTTTGTTCTAAAAATAGTTGTGACTTTTTCGTTACTCGCGTGTTGAGATTTTGTTTCTCTCATATTAAAATGTTGTTCCTCTTTGTTCCACGCGTAATAAATTTTGTTCCACTCGTAGTGCATAATTCTGTTCCAAATACTTGCGACCTTTTTATTCCTCTCAGTTGAAAAATGTTGTTCCTGGGTTTGTTCCACGCGTAGTAACTTTTGTTCCACTTAGTGATAATTCTGTTCCAAATGCTTGTGACATTTTTATTTCTCGTCTTTCAAAATTTTGTTCCTCGTTGTTTAAATGTTGTTCCTTTTTGTGACTTCTTCCATGATACTATTTTTTTTTCATGCAGCGCAAAAGTTTATAACGGATGGTTACGACTCTTTTGTTCCTTGCGTATTAAAATTTTGTTCCTTTTCAATTTAAAATGTTGTTCCTTTTTATTACGTGGCTTGTTCTATGATGCTAAAAAAATCATGAAGCGTAAAATTTTGTTCCAAATAGTTGCGACTTTTTTGTTCCTTGTGTATTAAAATTTTGTTCCTCTCAAGTTTGTTCCTTACACACTTGTTCCTGTTCCCGATATGTTGTTCCGAGAAGCATCTCCCAGCGTGCGCACAACGTCAGGCGCGCTGCGCACATAGCTTTGGATACGTTTGTTTAGTCCCACCTCGGAAGTTGGATGACATCCACACGACTTTCATTTACCAGCAACATGAAGTCAAATAATATCATCTGACAAGCTAGCCCCGCGGCAAAAAGAACTAACTGAATAAAAAAGAACAGAAAACAGAAAGAAAGGAACAATGAAGAGGACTAAATGGGCCGGCCCAATCGGGGCGAAATGAGAGCCAGGGGACGCGCGGGCGCGAGGGAGGGGGCGAGCGAAGACAATTAAATGGGTCGAGCTCATGATCGAATATTCTTTAGCGAAACGGTGGTACGTTTCACTCGGGCCATACGGGCTACTGCTGCTGGATCGATGTGAGATATTGAGGACGGGAAGAAATCACGGCAAAAAGCCCAAATTGGCCCAACATAGCTTCAATCAATTAAGAGAACCGGGAAAATAATTACAGTTCAAAGGAACGCATAAAATTATTCATCTTTTCTTTGCCGCAAACAAGCGAGACCTATTATATTCTTTAAAAGCTATAAGCACAAGAAAACCTATTATATTCTTTAAAAGCTATAAGCACAAAAAAAAAAACGCCCGACTACTCATCGAACTCGTCGGCCACCACACCTCAAGAAAAGAGAGAGAGCCGCAGTGTGCATAATAGCATCACCCGCATCCTAATTGAATCTCACTAGAATCTGTTAAGAATTCAAGAGACACACCACACGTGGAATCGACAGAGTTCTTTTTATAGACATTATGTACTATGTCACTTCTTGAGGAGAAAGTTGTTCAGTAACTGAGGAATATAGAAGAACATGCACGGTATGTTAAAACCATTACACAATTTTGATGTACACACTACATAAAACAAGCAGTTTGCCAAGGATTCTGGCCTTTGCGTGTGCCCTGAGCAGACATCAAACCCCATATTTCCTAGTGACAATATTATTTGGTCTAACATGAACTTTTACGTGCATATTTTTTTTTATATTACTATTCAAATTTGTGTGAATTCATTCAAGTATCAAATCATTCACCTCATCTCAAGAAAAAGAACGAAAGCATGCCACTGCCAATAGCAATTTAGCAAAACTAGCATTGCACTCAGTGTGGCTGAGCCTCCAAAACGTAGTAACAAATAGCAGCGGTGCAGTACATCACACATTAGCCAGAGTGCGATAAATTCAACAAAAACACAATATGGAACGTAAGCAGCCGACCTGACACAACATGGAACACAAACAGAACAGAATGTAAGCAAAGACCATCAGGATCAGGTAGGCAGGCAAAGCTAATTGTGTCAGTGGAACGATAACCGCAGAAATTCACTTTGTCTTCATCATGACAGTTGGCTAAATGTGACCAGTGTGTGGTACATATAGAGTCAATCTCCATGTAACGCATACAAAATGGAATAACCTGCACCAAAAAAGCCTGTTCCTGCATCTCAGCGACGGAATACAATTCTAGACACCTGTGGAGCAATCAGTGTCATTAGTGAAACCAATCTGTGCTACTCATTAATGGAAAAACGACTTCAGTTATACTCACACATTTTGTATGATTTAAACTGAAACCGTACCAAAAACAAAGGTTGGTCTCAGCCTCTCAGGAGTATTGGGAAAAAACAGTAACAGAAACAGAGAATATAAACAGGTAATTTGTAGTGTAGTAGGTTAGTAGCCACATTTTGAACTTCTATTGCTAGCATATTCTGGAGTGCTTTTTCCATCTGGTCTCAGACTGTCAATAGAGGCTTAGACACAAGTGGTTCAAATAAATCCTATAGAGGCACATCCTGTAGCATCTAGTTTACCGAATCAATGGAGATTGTTCTTCATTATCATGGACATATAACGGGCTCATGGATTAGAAAGAGGAAAATATGGTATCTAGCTAATAGGCAGATATTTTTGGAAAGTACGAGCTATTTGATCGCTAACAAACTGAATTAATTCATATTCATGCCGTAGAAGCTTCAAGCAAGGGAGCATCATCATCCTATTAGCTGACAGCCTGACACCTTCTTCGGTACAATATAGAAGCCATTTCTTGCAATGCACATCACATGCCCAGGAACAGCACTTTGACAAGACTACTACTTGTAATGATAATATGTAAGAATAAAATTGCACTTACTGATGAATCTAGTATTATCACTTTGATCACGAATTCAAGACAAAGTATGAAACATCTATGGTGACGAAATTGAAGAAATTAGACTGCACATAAATCGTAACTACGTGCAGTTTAAACCAGACAGATATACTGCTGTCTAATGGCCAATTACATATGCAAGTTAGATCAGCAAGAGATATGCCGAGAAAGTGTTTAAGCAAAACACCTACCACTGGAAAAACTATCCATAAAACTACAATAACTGCAAGCAAAATCATAAGCATGTTATTCTTCAAGATTTAACGAATACATATTGTTTGTGTAATGTGACATCATTAGGAAATTGAGAATGAGAAGCAAGGTCGAACGGCAGAGCTGTAAGCATGTATAAATATTGGATGCTGAAGCCTGTTCGAGTACTAGTTATCAATTATTTATGTAGATGAACACCAATACAGAACACACTAGGACTTGATAAAGCCATAACCAGAAACGTATCAATCAAATGCAATGTAGTAAAGGAAATAGAAAGTGGTCATTTCTTGCTACTACTTAACATGACAGCATTCTCATCTATGATCAATTGACCATGCCCGAACATATGCACAAATGGGGAATGAGGAGAGTCCTAAGCCATTGGTCATCTGAGGAGCTAGAAGGAGAAACGGTTACACTACTAGAAGAAACTGGAGGGATACTAAGGAGGAAGTAAAGTGGCAGAGGGAAGATAAAAGGGAGGCCAAGAGAAGAGCACATCCAGTTAGAGGGGGAGAACACCGGTACATATAAGAGAAGGTAGCTGGGAAAAGGCATGATGAAGAGAACGAAAGCTGCTGATGAAGGGATGAGCAAGCTAGGTCTGAAGAAAAGATCCAAGATGCAGCCGGGCATGAGAGCAAGACAGGAGGCGGCTAGGTGGCAAAACGCTGAGCAAAGGTACATGGAGGGAGCAAGTTCTCTCTAGCAATTTGGTACTTCAGAAATAGTAGTAAGAAGGATATTTTTTTCACAAGAAAATTTCAGGTTGCCCAACTGCAGTAGACAAGCTTACATGCTCATCCGATACATCATAATATCATATCAAACCAGACAATCATCTTATGTATTGTGCAAAAGATCAGCTGCACCATGTGCACCACCAATGCCTATTTCTACAAGCATAGAAGTCATACAGCTAATGGCATTGTAGCGGAAAGCGAAACAGAAATGAGAAGGCATCAAGGAGATATTTAAATAAACCGACAAGTGCAATTATAGAAAAAGCAAATCAGATTTGATACAGATTTCACAATAGAATATATAACCACACCTATTGTAAATTTTCAAGAATTTCCCTCAAAAGAGTATATACTACATAATATCCTAAAACTGAAGAACAAGCAAACTCAGTATATTCGCTAATCAGAAGAGATAAGTTATCCAGAATTACTCTCAAGCTCGTTCAACAACAGATTTAACAAAATTAAATGAGAAGGCATCAAGGAGATATTTAATAAACACACAGGTGCAATTCTAGAAAAAAAATCAGATTTGATACAGATTTAGGAATAGAAGATATATAACTACACCTATTGTAAAATTTCAAGAATATCCCTCAAAAGAGTATATACTCCCTAATATCGTAAAACTGAAGAACAACCAAAATCAGTCTATAAGCTAATCAAAAGAGATAGGTTATCCAGAATTACTCTCAAGCTCGTTAAACAACAGATTTAACAAAATTAAATATGCTAATACCATCATACCTTAGGAACAGAAATGATCATGACTATTCAGTTTAAATAAATTTAGCTTTAAAAGATGATATGATCTCAATTTATTAAACAAGGAGTGAAATTAGACTTGCCACTTGCAGCAGGACTGTCCTACAAGTGATAAATAACCAATTGTTTTGTCAATGTTAAACCAAGTCCCACAATAACTATACACTTATTGCATAATGTCAATAGGCAGGTAACAACGAAATTTGGTGGAATTATTATTGCAAAGATTTGCCGCTAGATACTGCAAGGCTGCAAGCAAATACTGTCCAGATCGTAACAATGCATAAACGGAATTACACAAGCATGTGGACGGAACACTACAGAAAAAAAAAATGACATAGGTTGAAGAGGTCATCAAAGAGCACAAGAATAATTGGAAGGACACTAGTTAAAATTGTTTAGCTTAACAAGAAAGCACCAACGAGTTGTTTTGTTAGTGTAAGGGCAAGGTATTACCTCCTGTGTAGACACATTCGAATGGTTGATGGAGCTTCAAAGTGGTTGTATCGAATATCTTCTCATACTTGAGCGGCTGAAGCTGGACCATGAAGTGGCCAATATCTGTCCACAGGAAAAGCACATTGCTGCTCTCAGCATACCCTAGTATCAGTGAGGAGTCTTCCTCCTTTGGATCCAGGGGAAGAAGCTTGTCCAGTTCAATAGTCCTTCCCAGCGCCCATGAAGCAACACCATCACTGTTCCATACCTGAACCTTGTAGCCTGACTTGGTGAGAAAACCAAGCCCACCACCCTCTGCCGGCACAAACATTACCTGGCGGCGATCCTCATCCTCCTTCTTCTTTTCCACTGGCACGGGCATTACAGCCAGCTTCTGGCTATGCAAATCAAACCCAAGGACTCTCGACGAACCGCCAGTGATGAACCAGTAAAGGGAATCCCCAGCAAGCACAGCAGGCACACCCATAAAAGTGGGGTCAGCCAGCACCTCATTAGGAAGCCGAGTGGAGACGAGATTACCCCATACGCCGGTGTCCGAGGAGTAAACGCAGGCGATGGCTCGTTTACGGTCGTTCTGGTCGAAGCCTATCAAGACGACCTGGAAGCTGTGGACGGCTCCAGCGGCGCGAAGCACCGCCCCGTCGATCCGTTCCTCCTCCCTGACGAACCGCGGGGGGACGGGGAGGGGGTGCTGCTCGCCGGTGACGGGATCCCACACCAGGAACTCCTTCCGGTACCTGAGGTAGACGAGCACGACGTCGTGGCGGCAGTTGAGGGCCCTGAAGCCGAAGCCGTCGTTGTTGTCGAGCTGCAGGGAGAAGCGCTCGGCGGGGACGCGGTCGGGGGGCTCCAAGGTAGGCACGAAGGAGATGCGGGGCAGTCGCAGTTCCGTGCGGAAGCAGCCGAGGATGGGAGCCTTGCGGCGGTGGCGGCGGAGGAAGCCGGGGTCGGAGACGATGCCGAGCCAGCGCTTGCAGACGGCGGAGGCGCGCGGGAGGGAGGACGGGTTCGGGTGGAGGCGGAGGAGGATCTCGGTGAGCAGGTCGTCGTCCTCCAGCGGCGGCGTCGCCGTCGAGCAGAGGCGGAAGCGGCGAGGGCTGCCCTCCATCTCGCCCTCCTCGCTGCTGATGCTGGATCTGTTTTTTGTGTGTGCAAAAGGATGGCTCTCGAAATCTGCTGCTGAGTGAGGGCATCTCCAGTCGAAACGGCGCCAATCCGAAACCGGGGCGCGTTTACCAGCCGTGAAACCCAAACCGCTCCCAGTCGGCGCGAATTCGGTCATATTTTGGCGAAAACATAATTCGGCCCATTTTGACATACAAATTCACACGTTTAACCATACAAATTCACACACAAATAAATAGTTCAACCATGCAAAAAAAAAAAAATCGTCCTAGGCATCAACATTGCCATGACCCTTGCGCGCCCACAAGTGCTGGACCAAATCATTTTGTCTCGAATCTCCTGGCGCGTGGCGAGTAAGTCTGCCCATGATGCCGGCACCTGGTGATCAACATCTGCAAGAGGACCCTGACGGTAGTATGGTACCCTTGCCTCACTGATAGGCACCGGGTCATCCCGCTCACTCTCAATGATCATGTTGTGCAAGATCACACAACACTGCATCACCTCCCACATGTTGGACTTCAACCAAGTCAGCGCGGGGTACCGGACAACGGCAAATCGAGACTGCAGCGCACCAAAGCTCGCTCGACATCCTTACTGCAAGCCTCCTGATACTTGGAAAACCAAGCTTTCGCGCTTCCTGGCACAGGGTTCGAGATGCTCTTCATAAATGTTGCCCACTTGGGGTAGATGCCATCTGCAAGATAGTAGCCCTTTGTGTACTGGTGTCCATTGATCTCATAGTTCACAGGGGGAGCATGGCCTTCGATAAGATCAGCAAAGACATCCGAGCACTGCAAGACATTGATGTCGTTGTGGACGCCCTTCCGCCCCGAGGATCTCCCCGGAGGCGGGATCGCGGCGGAGGTAGTGGGCGGAGCCGGCGGCGTGGCGGGGCTAGACGGCGGGCTTCCTAGCTGCTTCAGTGCGGCGGCGCAAGGAGGGGTGGTGCGCGGCGACGGCGTGGCGACGTCGAGCCGGGGCGGGGAAAAGCGAGCCGGGTAGAGAAAAAGCCGTGTCTCGCCGACAGACCTGGCCCACGCGCGCTTTTCCTTCCGCCGACCCCCCCCCCCCCCCCCCCGCCTGGGGGCGCCGGCGCTAATTTCCGCCGAAACGGCGCTAACTGGGCCTCTAAGGGGGCGGAGTGGTAGAAAAACGGCGCCTTTTGCTTCCGCCGGCGCCAAAAAGGCCTCCTGTGGGGGCGCTGGGGGGGGGGGGGGGCGACTGGAGATGCCCTGAAAGTTGAAGATAACGAAGAAAATGACACTGGACAGGAGAAAATTCACGCTGCGAGCTAGTACTACCTTGTTTTTGTAGAAGTACTCCCTAAGATGTTTTATAAACGAGTAGATTAAAACCCAAAAGATTTTTTTTTAATGTTAGCCTTTCGACTAAAACACACAACACACGCGACGTCGGATAGCACATCCATCGTCTGATTTAGAAGACTAGATCCAAGGTTATCCCCGGAGAACATCGGGAAAAGTAAAGTGAGAGCAACTACACCGATCCTCCAACGAGAGGGAGCGACCCTCGTAGGTGTCATGATCGATGACTCCGGACATGACCAGAGTACGTTTCGTCGGTGATCTCACTTGCATAGTCCAGACTCGAAATCCAAACACCCTATACACCAAACCACCATCCCTGCCTCCACGGCCAACCACACCTTCCGACAAGCTCGAAGCACTTCCATCCTTGCAACCGCGTCGCCCACTGGAAGGAGGATGCAACCCCCGCCGCAGCATCATTCTTCTCCCATCAGAAGGATGCAAGCAAAACGATGACACTTGTCTCCTCGAGGATGCAACGCCCGCTGGCCTTTCGTCCCCCAATCAAGAATGCAACAACTGTGGCAGCGCCATTCCTTTCCCTCCAGCCTCCACTGTCTCTCCCACAAAACAAGCAGACATGCCTGCAACAATGCATTGCTTGCATAAACCACCTTCACGAGGATGCAACATTGCCGGCAAGACAACGTCATTCTTCTCCAGCACGACCTGGATCAAGCAGCGCCAACATAACCAGCTTCTGCCGAACCAGCGACCTCCTCCAACCTGAACCAGCTTCTACCGCTTGAATCACTTTTCTACCAAATCAGATGGCCTAAGGTAGAAAAACAGAAGAAAAAATTTGCACACCTAAAATATGGGCAACCTATTGAAGAGAGAACGAGCATGTAGCTCGATGGTTGGTATTGCCGGTGGCCATCCAATCCGTCCCAGATCGAGTCCCGCGGGGGGCTGATTTTTTTGGACGTCTCACTGTACAGGCAGGAGTCCTCTTATTAGTTGCCTCTCACTGTCTATGTGCCACCGGCGAGATCGACGTGCACGTCATTCCCGGAGCGCTGGACTTCGGAAGACTCTCAAAACGTACAGGGATTTAGGTTGTAGGGCTTGTTCAGATGCATAGGTGGGTTGTGAGTGTGTGCGGTGTGCGTATCTGTATCTGTCCGAACAGATAGTACAGCTTGTATCCTCAGGAGCCCCCCCCCCCCCCCCCCCCCCACAAAAAAAAACTATTGAAGATGCTCTACTGAATGTGTCCGCGCCGTTTAATTGTCTCTGAATCTGGCACCTTCCTAGATATTGTTAACCATCTTTGAACCCGGTCGGCAAAGAATCAATGTTCTCCTAATTAATGGATATACCAAACTGAGGATTATTACCATTAGCAATGCTTAATTATCTAGCCCGGGTTAACCATGGGGAAAAGGACTAAAGAAGAAACCGATCGATAATGGAGGGTACTTGCTATGTTATCTCCCAACCCAGATTTTCTAGGAACGGAAAACTCCCCAAGGATTTGCTGAATAAGCAGAGTAAAAAGTGGATAATAATAATTAATTGATACACCAATCGTATAATATTTGGTTCGGTATAGCACCCTATTCTGTTTTTTTCAATTAACAAAATTGTGCCTACGATCCCTTATATTCAAAACAATCTTACATATAGCCAATTACGGAAATATTTTCATGGCTCGTAGACGAGATGGCAGATCAAGCTCCACTACAATGGACGAGAGAGTTGGGTACCGTCGCACGCACATCTCCTTGGTCTCCAAGTCAAGGACGATAGGAAGAATCGTCGTGGTTTTGTCCGGATGCCACAAATAGGCGCGCAGCAACACCGTGTTGCTCTCCTCTCCAAAGTATTTCAACTTGACAAGAGTAGGTATACTGGGTCGGCTGTTATTGTTGGTGTCGAGTGAACGTAACTTTTCTTCCATGTCAATCACCACGGCCTCAGACTCCCAGCAACATCCGCTTGACAGTTGATGCCACACTGAAATCTTGAAGCTACTATGATCAATACCCAAGAATCTTAGTAGCTTGTTCCCATCATGTGAGTAGTATGACCCCAAGTAGAGTTGTCCTTTGAAGTTGGTGACGTAGGCGGGGACCTTTATCGTCGTCGTCATCGTCTCTTCCTCCATTGTGGATGATACGTTGTAGGACACAATCTTTTCACGGTTACGCGCCAACCAATGGATGACACCGCCTTGGAGGACGACGATGTTTCCGCACATTGGTTCCCAGTCCTGGAAATTGGAGAAGCCACTATTGTTGTTGTTGCGGCGGCTCATGTCGGCAGCAGCAGGTGCCCAAGTGCCACACTTGGATGTGGCGGTGGCGGTGCTTGCTTGGATGATACTTGTATAGCTGTCGTCAAGATTAGCCACAAACAACAAGAAGGAGCCACCGACGATGCCGATGCCGTCCGCAGCAGTGAGCAGGACGCAGACGTCGAAGCATCGGTTCGGGTCGCCGGCACATGGCGGTGGCGGGTAAGAAAGGAAGTGGCGGTGGCCGGAGATGACGTCGTACACACACAGGTTTGAGAGCTTGTCGCTGGCGCGGCGGCGTTGGAGGAGTACGAGGCCGCCGCGGGACGTCACGGGGAAGAACTCGGCGAGGAGCTGATCCGCGAAGCGCGACATGTAGGGGGACATGTGGACGTCCAAGAAGTGAGCGGCCGCCGCGGACGTGGGCGGGTGGACCAGGGAGAGCGGCGGCAGGTCGTCGGCCGCCTCATCGTCGTGGGTGTTGAGGTAGGCGAGGATGCACGGGGGCACGACGATGCGTCCTTGTTGCAAGACGACGCGGCGGATGAAGGATGGGTCCAGTACGCCGCGGCGGAGGAGCCTACAGGCGGCGGCGCAACGGACGAGGGCGCGGGCGTCGGAGCGTGCAGCCACCTCTAGCAGCAGATCCGTCGGGAGAATCCACGCGGATGACGCCGGACCAGCTCCGGGGCTTTCTCGCCGGCGTTTCCACGCTGGTGCCATCATGGGCGATTGTGAAGTTGTGTTTGCTGGCTTGCTGCTACGGAGTAGTATGTCGCAAACCAAAGTCTGGCGTGGAATTCGACTAGGAAGCAGAAACCTTCACCGTGTCGGATTTGGATGATGTACGTGCGGTACTTTTCTTTTTCTTTTTGACGATGAACCTGTACACGTAAACTACCCTTACCGCGCACACGAACGTGTTTATTGCTGGCGTTTTCCGGAGCATGCACGCAGCGTACTGCTGTAGGAAACTGCTTCTCTCCGCGTACGTACTAGCTGTAGGAAACTGTAAAAAAATAGGTAGCAAACTAGCATATCAGCTGAAGAGATACAGAGTCAACTACTACTGTAAAGAAGAACCCCACAGCAAAGTACAGAAGTCAGAAACTCACGAACTGGTCTCTCGATGCACAACTGGATCAGAACATGCATAATCAAAGAACTACTGATAATACAAGTTTGTGAATCTCAAATCGAAAGGAGCTTATCAATACGCAAAATCTATTAAGTGCATGCGCACTCTCGCGTCTCTAAAATGTGCTCACCCCGCGGGCCGTTCGATCCGATCATGCGGCAACCACCGACACCAGCCACACGTCGCGTCTGTCCAAAAGCTACCGATGGTTGCAAAAGAACAGAGCCGTTCCCCTTTTCCCCTTGTCTTCTCTCCCCGCATCTTCCTCTCCCATCTCTTCCTCGGCTCCGCGAAACAGCTCACATATTCGTTGATTTGATCCGGCGCTGATGTTTATCGATCGGTGGGTTTGCTCGACGAGCCCCTCATCGGCTGGTTGGTGTTGATTTGGGTGCAGGAGCATCGGGGTTCGCGGAATCTGTTCGACACATCTGAGGGAGAAGGGGTCATTCATGGTGGAAAGGGACGGCGGAAGACGTGCGTCGAGCTGCTGAGTACCTGCTCCCCTGTACGTCGCCTTCGATTTTCTCCGTTCTCGTCTAGGTGAGTGTCCCTGGAACCTTAACTACGCCTCGCCGCCGCCGCGAGTTTCGCACCATGGCTAGTCGCGCTGGGGAGCAAGAGCAGCGTGTGGCGCCGACCCTCCGCCTGGAGCTGCGCGCCGCAGACTCAGTACCGACTGTTAATACCATGGAGCATGTTCTCGTTCCGTGGTGCTGGCGGAGAATGCCATGGAAGCCAAGATCTAAGATCTAGCAACCGTGATTTGAGTCT
The DNA here is from genome assembly GCA_026929855.1 of Poa annua. NCBI lineage: Eukaryota > Viridiplantae > Streptophyta > Magnoliopsida > Poales > Poaceae > Poa > Poa annua. Next base: position 4,117,134 of record CM049436.1, read on the forward strand.
TGGTGGCGGTGAGGAGTTGGCTAGGTGATTTGTGACGTGGAGCAGCGGCATCGTAAGTGGGGGCGACATCACAGGAGAAGTTCAAAGTCTTGCCTTGCAGGCTGAAAATCCAAGGTCTGTACGACCTTGTTGAAGGCGTTGTTTTGTGAGCGAGTACTTCTGGACTTCTATAAGGAATAGATCGCTATAGCGGGACTTGATTTTTTTTTTTTTGGCTGTGTGCATCCGTAAAGCTGTTAGGGCAATACGTTATTGCAGAGGCTGGGTGTGATTGGTGAAGGGGATCGCAAGCAGAAAACAAAAAATTTCCTACCAACGATATCCTTAAACTAGCCAAGATCTACACTATGCAGATATAGAAGTACGGCGGAGATCGGAATACACACCTCTTGTAGACCGAAAAGCGGGGATTACGCTCCCGCACAAGCGTTGACGACGAAGACGACGTAGCCGACCTCTAGGTCGCGAAGAACTCGGCGCGACGAAGACGATGAATATGACCTCGAGGTCGGGTGGAGGAAGTAGGCCTCCGAGTACCGCTAGCGCAGCACCTCGCAGGGTGTTACACACATACGGTGGAGACGACGGCCTCCGAAGCTCCAGTCCAGGACGAGCAGCGGAAGACTTGGACCGGAACACCAGCAGCGCGGCAGCGGGCTATGGTGGAGAGATCCCCTCATCCTCCTCGGCGCAACTCCGACAAAGGGAATCACGTTATCGAGGAGAGAAAGAGAATTAATTGGATGAATTAAAATGCCAGGGGTGCCCCTTCTTATATAGGCTCCCGGGGGGAGCCAACCTTGCCAGCCAGGCAATGTGGGACTATCCCACATGCCTGGTTTGGCCAAGATAGAGCCGCCGGCCCTAGGTGGGCCCCATTTGGCCCACCTAGGCCGGCCCTCCCCCAATCCGAAGCCCTGGGGGGACTTTCCCCCCCTCATGGGCCTTCTTTCCACCAGAAGGCCCATTTAGGGAAATCAGCCTTTAACAATTCGAAAATAAATATATAAAATCATATTTAAATATTAATTACACTAATTAATATCAAACATATTATATATAATTTATTCTAGTTCCGAAAACTATTTCATCGCTGCCCGATCTCCATCGGACCATTCCCGGGACGTTCCCGGTGATCTCTTTCCTTTCCGGTTGTCTTGTCGAAACCCCTTAAGTGTGTTACCCTAGCGGTTCGATATAATAACAGACATGATCGAGACTCCTCTCCGATCAATGATTAACTCGTAGGCCTGGACCCCATGAATTAACCCCTGTGATATAACGAATGACTTTCATCTATCAAACCTGGACGTCGAGTCTTAAACCTTTTGCCATAGCGATACTTAGCGTGTCCGAGCATCGTTCATAGATATCTCCATACCTAGCATGATCTCGTTACCGACAACACTATCTTCTACTCGTCTATGATATTATGTCAGCTGGTGACCTAGTCACATGTTTGCAAACTCATTTGACATAATCTCACCGAGTGGGCCCTAGAGTATCTATCCGGCTATACGGACTGACAAATCCCGCTCTTGACCCCTCGTCTCAACTACCCCTTTCCGATACCCAAAAGTATCACCGTTATTGTCACACTATATAAGATATGACGTTTGGTGCGATCAAAGTATCTTCCAGGAATAACAATAAGAGTTGGTCTCACGGTCAAAGGCGTAATGACTACGTCCTACAAATTATGGGTAAGTCCATCACATCGTTCCACCTAACGATATGACTCCATTGCCGACAGACGCCATGTCTCATGATCGGGAAACCTCGATCATCAATCGCGCAATGAAACTAGTCTTAGCAGAGGCAACTAGGGACCTGGTTGTTTATCTACCACACGTGTATTAATGTTTCCGCTTAATACAGTTATAGCATGGTATAAAACATATAATGAACAATTGGAATATAACCAATAAACTATCTTTATTAAGTGCCTCTAGGGCATATTCCCTTCAGTCTCCCACTTGCACTAGAGTAACACTTAATCTAGTTTACAACTTGGTAAAAGCTCAACACTCATAGCATCTTGGTGCATGCTTGTCTCGTGGAAGAGGAATACAGTCAACAGATCTCACACATTGAGACCTATATGTGCTTTGCAACACTTCTATGTCACCTAGTTTGACATCATCCCGTATCTTACGATGACGGTAAAATATATCCTAGTGGATGGAGTGAGACTCGAACATTCGCGTAGCATGGGCCTTAAAAGTCTAAGAGATCTATTAAGGGGACCATATACGCTCGGAAAACTGCTCAGTCCAATCACACTTGCAACTTCTGAAGTTGGCATATATTTCTATACCTATGTAGATTATGCAACAGTGCATTCATATGCGACTTCGCAAACTAAACATGTCTTTCTTCAAAATAAAGGACATCTCCTATATGAGATTTCTAGTTGTATGGGCCAGTGTAATAACTTGCATCATCGTAACCTCTTTACGGCAAGTTGTCTTTCACTCTTTCCCTTTACCAGAAAACATATCTTCAGTTCTCACAGACACTGAAAAATATACTTAACGTTTGTTCATTGATCCACACAAGGATCACTCTAGAACCCGTTCTTCAACCAAGAATTTGGGTCACACCAAGTCGAGCTTTCAGTCTGATAAAATCTATGTATGATACATAGAGAATGTCGAACATCATTTTCTATCACTGAAAATGCCAAGATAAACTTAATATTTTACCTAGTCATACAAGCAAGAACAATCTTATTCGCTTGTTCTATTCTGAAACACTTCAGAATCTTAACTTAGAAAATATTCCGACCTAATGTTATTAAGCACCTTACGATTTATACAATTATAAATCGGATGCCTAATACTCCTAACTTCTTTCATAGATAATTTAATCACTTAAATAATCCTTTACACTCTACTAGAGGATCTGTGTCATTCAATATGTCGTCACATACAAAATCATGAATGACACCTAGCTCCCACTCAAATATGCCTTCCGCATATAAGATCAAGTAAAGCTACTTAGCTCCCACTCAAATATGCCTTCCGCATATAAGATCAAGAAAAGCTACTTTGCTCACACCCACTTCTTTGCAAATGCAAGTCTCTTCAACTATTTTGGACAACTCCAAAATCCTTTGATCACATCATCAAAGTGAAGATTGCAGCTCCGATATGCTTGCTTCAGCCCATGAATGGACAACTGAAGTTTGCATACATGTTTAGCATCCTCAGGATCACCAAACCATTATTGTACTGATTACAACTCTTTCTTAATGACACTATTAAGAAACATGGTTTCCTTATCCTTCTATCAATTTCTCATTCGAAATTATAGTAATTGCTAAACGACCCAGAATAGATTTAGGCTTCGCCACCTGAGACAAAATCTCATTGTGGTCAACTTTTGAATCTGTCGGAACTGTTTCACGACAAATCGATCCTTATCAGTGTCTACTCTCTCATAAAATTCCATATTCTGTTAACATCCTAGATGCCATCAAGAAGATCTCCCAAGTCAATACCTGTTAATCGTACATGGATTTTATTTCGGATCATATATGACTCATAGCCATTTCTCGGACTTAGGTCTACCATCTCTTTTTCGTAGTTCGTAGGTCTGTCATATTCCATTAACATGACCTTCATAACAAGATTGTCGTAACACACAGTGTGAAACACAACCTCGTACGCCTACGTTCTTAGTATGAGCTCAGAACATCATGATCTTGTATCATCAGCTTCTTTCAAGCTATGGAGCATGACACCGAAAACACTTTCGGTTGCGCCACTCTGATGTCTGGAGAGAAAGTTTCATCAACTTCGTCTTGCTCTACTTTCTTTCTCACTTATACCCTTGGACAAGAAACTATTTCTTTCACAAGGTATATCCCGGCAACGATTTTGCATATGTCGTGAGACATGTATCCAACTAACTCTTTAGGTACGGTACACTACAAAGATTAATCCATTTTAGGTTTGATCACATCAAAACACTAAATTGCTGAAACGACAATCTAGGCTAAAAGCCATGCCATCACTAATATGGTATTGTCTCCATGGATTTAAATGGTTTCCCTATTATCTAACGTGAGTGTTACGTTTCTATCATACGAATCTAATGATCACAATAATTCGGTAAGAGATTTATTTACCACACACTATCCGATAGGGTGCGATTACGACGTCCTTACATACCATAACACTATGGTATTCCATGCGACGTAATTTGTGGAACTCTTCTCACAAGTCTTCCAATGACGTGCCAACATTATAACTCAAATCTTTATTTACTCGATCTGTATCGCAGGAATTAGATTTTCTTGTTAAATTTATTTCCTACTTCATTCTGAACTTGTTTGATCGAATCAAAATTTCCAGACCAACATTCACTGAGTGAATATTCATATATCTACTTGGAATATTCATGAAGTCTATGAAATAAAGATTTCCACTTCACGTTAAAGTACTTCATTGATTCACATACACCCATATGCATGATTCTCAACAAGTTATACTCAAAACGTTCAGCGAAGTTCACGAAATAAAGGTCTCCACTACCCGTCAATTACTTCACTGAACCACATACATCTATATGCATGACTATCAATAAGTTATATGCCCGTTTTCCGAAAACGGTGTCTTAGTTATTTTGCAAGTGTCAAAAGATCAAATCTAAGGACTTGTAGATCCATCCGGTATGGAGCTAATTCATTGACTATAACATTGACATGAATTAAACGGTAGTGCCACACATATGTGGTGTCTTTATTAAGTTTGTATCCTTTGGCATTAATATTATGAATGTGGGAGCTTCTACCATCTAAATTCAAATCGGCATATGATCATTACTTCATAAATATAGGACAACGAATTTGTCACTAATATATATGAACAATTGTCTCGCTAGAGGAGACACACTTATAATGATCATACTAACAGGCGATCATAAAGAATTTATTCAAATGGTAGATCTAGAGGGAGAGTGTCTATGGCCATCACAACAATTTGTCTGCCATTATCAACACGCAATGTCGCCTCATCCTTTCAAGCCACTCAAGCAGTAAACCTGATTTTCATAAAACATGACTAGTATCAAAACTTAGTCAGTACTGCGAGTACTTGCTTAGCTAAAACATTCATAACATGTATATCATATATACACCATCATCATTGATGACTTTCGGCGATCTGTTTCATCTTCTTGATACTTCCAACGTAATCAAGAACCATGAAGGTGAACGATTCCCCTTGCATGACATAGTCTATGACATAGCATTTGCACTTGGCAACGACGTCTGTCATCCAGTGATCGAGCTGAGCGAGGCATCTCAATGTTCATCAAGTATGACCATATGTCATCAAGTATGACTGCCACGTGCTCCTTCAATGTGTGTATTCTCTACCATCTTGGTTGAGAAGACAATCAGTCAACGTACTGATAAACTTCATCAACCCAACTTTAGGGGTACCCCGAGTTTAGCGACCATCTCATATATTCGCGATCTAATAACTCGTACCCACCGTTGGTTCTCTATGGCAGAGATCATAACATACACTGGACTATGATGATATCATCCGCACAAAACCTGATAATCCAAATTATCTTTTGTTAGCGGAATCTCCGGGTTTATCTCCTAGCGGGTATTGTATCACAAAGAGCTAACGGTTTAAAGAAGGAGTATCCTCAAGCTAAAGTATAAAACTATGAAGTTTGGACCCAACCTTTTAAGTTTCTCAATCGCAGGAATGCGCCTAATTTTAAAAGATGCTATTACAATGGTTAATATCTACAAAGGTTTGCAAAACAGACTTTGTTCATTATATTTTGAGTTCTAGTAGTTTAGAAAATAACTATCCGAACTCCCACTCAAACGAACATCCCTCCTGGTCGTTTAAGCGATTACATGACCCCCATCCATTGCACAGCCCCTCATCGTCAGAGCCGGCAATACAACTTCAAGGGTAGACAATTGTCAATCACAACAACTCTGTGACTCATGCTCGACCTTTCGGCCTCCGTGTTCCGAGGCCATATCTGCATATGCTAGGCTCGCCACAATAACCTCCACGTAACGCTTGTGCAACATGGCTTACACCCACTGTATGCGAACGACGATATGTCTGACACCCGATCGTCACGGCCTGCCTCATAACGTAGAACTTTCTTGGTGGTGCTCGTTGGAGGAAGAACACTAGTGGTATTTTTGAAGGGATCATCTTATATACAACTACCGTCGCGTAACCAATATATATACTAATATATATAATCACACAATATAAGATGCACACAAAATATCAAATGTAATGCGATGTGATATAGTCCATTGCGCCATGGTCTTCTTGGCGCCTGCAGTTCATAAACAATTTAATAAACCTACCTTGACCATATCACATTGCCCCTGCAAAATAAAGTTAGACGCTTCTACTTTATCTTTTGCATATTTTACGTGGCTTGGGGCTGTCGTAAATAGAACCGCTTCATACCTACGAACCTTATGACCACAACAACGATCCAATAATTGCATGTTTAAGCATCCCTTTCGGGCCCTCCATTGAAAATGCAAGACCAACTAAAGAGAGAGAGACAGACACCCGCCAGCCACAGATACGGTACAAGCCGTATGTCAGTAGTGGAACCAGTCTCGCGTAAGCGTACGCGTAAAGTCGGTCCGGGCCGCTTCATCAACTCGATGCCGCTGGAATCACAAGTGCACGCTAGAGGGTAGCAAATAGCAGGAACGGTGCCCCCGTGCAAAACACGGGTTCTAACAGCGTACAGCTATATCTACGATAGATCGGCTCTGATACCACTGAAGGGGATCGCAAGCAGAAAACAAAAAATTTCCTACCAACGATATCCTTAAACTAGCCAAGATCTACACTATGCAGATATAGAAGTACGGCGGAGATCGGAATACACACCTCTTGTAGACCGAAAAGCGGGGATTACGCTCCCGCACAAGCGTTGACGACGAAGACGACGTAGCCGACCTCTAGGTCGCGAAGAACTCGGCGCGACGAATACGATGAAGATGACCTCGAGGTCGGGTGGAGGAAGTAGGCCTCCGAGTACCGCTAGCGCAGCACCTCGCAGGGTGTTACACACATACGGTGGAGACGACGGCCTCCGAAGCTCCAGTCCAGGACGAGCAGCGGAAGACTTGGACCGGAACACCAGTAGCGCGGCAGCGGGCTATGGTGGAGAGATCCCCTCATCCTCCTCGGCGCAACTCCGACAAAGGGAATCACGTTATCGAGGAGAGAAAGAGAATTAATTGGATGAATTAAAAGGCCAGGGGTGCCCCTTCTTATATAGGCTCCCGGGGGGAGCCAACCTTGCCAGCCAGGCAATGTGGGACTATCCCACATGCCTGGTTCGGCCAAGATAGAGCCGCCGGCAAGGTGGGCCCCATTTGGCCCACCTAGGCCGGCCCTCCCCCAATCCGTAGCCCTGGGGGACTTTCCCCCCCTCATGGGCCTTCTTTCCACCAGAAGGCCCATTTAGGGAAATCAGCCTTTAACAATTCGAAAATAAATATATAAAATCATATTTAAATATTAATTACACTAATTAATATCAAACATATTATATATAATTTATTCTAGTTCCGAAAACTATTTCGTCGCTGCCCGATCTCCATCGGACCATTCCCGGGACGTTCCCGGTGATCTCTTTCCTTTCCGGTTGTCTTGTCGAAACCCCTTAAGTGTGTTATCCTAGCGGTTCGATATAATAACAGACATGATCGAGACTCCTCTCCGATCAATGATTAACTCGTAGGCCTGGACCCCATGAATTAACCCCTGTGATATAACGAATGACTTTCATCTATCAAACCTGGACGTCGAGTCTTAAACCTTTTGCCATAGCGATACTTAGCGTGTCCGAGCATCGTTCATAGATATCTCCATACCTAGCATGATCTCGTTACCGACAACACTATCTTCTACTCGTCTATGATATTATGTCAGCTGGTGACCTAGTCACATGTTTGCAAACTCATTTGACATAATCTCACCGAGTGGGCCCTAGAGTATCTATCCGGCTATACGGACTGACAAATCCCGCTCTTGACCCCTCGTCTCAACTACCCCTTTCCGATACCCAAAAGTATCATCGTTATTGTCACACTATATAAGATATGACGTTTGGTGCGATCAAAGTATCTTCCAGGAATAACAATAAGAGTTGGTCTCACGGTCAAAGGCGTAATGACTACGTCCTACAAATTATGGGTAAGTCCATCACATCGTTCCACCTAACGATATGACTCCATTGCCGACAGACGCCATGTCTCATGATCGGGAAACCTCGATCATCAATCGCGCAATGAAACTAGTCTTAGCAGAGGCAACTAGGGACCTGGTTGTTTATCTACCACACGTGTATTAATGTTTCCGCTTAATACAGTTATAGCATGGTATAAAACATATAATGAACAATTGGAATATAACCAATAAACTATCTTTATTAAGTGCCTCTAGGGCATATTCCCTTCAGTCTCCCACTTGCACTAGAGTAACACTTAATCTAGTTTACAACTTGGTAAAAGCTCCTGCCCGGTTGACTGTGGCCATGATTCGATTAATCTTGCCCGCATTCTGTGTGTGTTCATGTTTGCACTGTTTTCTTTTGATTACGTCCATGTTGTGAGAGCTTAAAACTTCTAATGCGTTAATTTATGATGACGATGATGTTAACAGATCAGTCAGTAATTAATGGTGGATTGACCTGAGTAAACTGGTCAACCAAGAAAGTTAAATACTTGCAATGACTTATTTGGCTGCAACATTGTCCAAACAGATAACACCAAGGCAAGCCTGAACCTAAACTTGTTATCTTGAAATATTAGCTAATCAGAGGAGAGAAGTTATATGGAGTTATTCTCAATCTTGCTCCACGCCATATCAAATAATATAAATTTTGCAAACCAACCTTTGGTTGGATGGTTAGCAGGGTGTTTGTACTCTCAGCCCAACAGAGTTCAAATCCCAGATTTGACGTCTGTGTGTTGCATTTAGGCGGAATATTCTTTCAGTGGGAGGCGACGTTCCCGTCGACAGCGAGACACCCGTGGTGACTTCGTCAATCTCAAGACTCGATCCGCCGGCTCAGTATTTCGAAGGTGCTCATAGTGGTAGGGTGTGCGTGTGTGCGTTCATACGGGGTGAGTGTGCGCGCGTGTATGTGAGCGTCTGCGTTTGTACTGTGTTTCTCAAAAAAAAAATATAAATTTTTCTCATACTACTAAACCTAGCAACATGAGAGATCGTGATTATTCAGATTAAAAAGATAATAACCTGAAAAATGTCAAATTAACTCAACTTATTTTTTACCTCGAACAAATGCATTTGGCCCTTGCAGCGGGACTCTACTACAAGTAATTTTTTTTGACGGAAACAGCGAGCACTGCTCCTTTTCTATTAAGAGGGAACCGGGACAAATACCGGCGAATTATTACAGAAGTTACAGAGGAAAAACAAAGAAACACAACATGACACTAAGCAAACAACCCCGCAGGGAGAGCCTTCGACATCCATCGTCTCCCGACTAGCATTGGACGCTAGCGCACAAGGGTCATCACCACCGTAGACGAAGAGCTTCAGTCAGCCGAGATTAGCCACGATGGTGCTGGAGCAGCCGAAGAGCAACACATTGCCGAGTCCACACCCGGACGAAGGGCCATGCGCCGCCGAGGTTTTACGCAACAACCAACAGCATAATCGAAGGGCATCACGAAGCCGAGTCTGACACCCGGGAGGCATCCTGGCACTAGCCCGGCCATTAGCCGTCTTCAAAGGAGAGCTTCCGGCCCTTCCGTAGGAGCTCGAGCGTCGTGACCACGCCGAGAGCACCAACAACACCACCACACCTCTCCACCGGTCCCTCCAGCTCAGTCCAACTCCAAGAACGATGCCCCCAAGAGGGAGATGACGGCAAGCCCATCAACATCGTTTGATCGGTAAATCCCGGATCGAGGGTTTCCCCCGGAGCATGGAACGGGGGAGACGGGCAAACCACCATGACAACGCCTTCAAGAAGGTGGCGACGCCCGTGGGCGCCGTCGCTGCCAGCCCCGGCCGAGGCAAGCTTTCGCTCGGTAGTTGCTCGTGCCCCACCTCAGAGCTGGTCCACTGTCCCTCGCCCACACTGGGTCGTGCCGCCGCCAACATGCGCCTCCTGCGCTTGGAGCCATGGACGTAGGGACGCCGCAACCCCTCTGCCACTTCCGCGGCCGGCGCCCGCAGCTTCGACCTCCTCGGCACAGGGACATCCAACGCGCCACGAAGGGAGCCCGGAAGACAGGAGCACGACGAGCCGCAAGGGCCTGCAGCGCGCACCACCGAACTCCACCACTCTACCTTGCCACGACCGCGGCCACGCCCGCGTCGCAGCCAGCACCCCACCTCAGGCCACCACGCCCCCGAGGTCGCCGCACCGCCACCAGCGCCAAGCAGAAGCCGGCCGCGCCATGCCGAGCAGCAGCAGGCCACGAACCGCGTCCTGGGTGGGCGGGCCCGCCTGGCCCAGATCAGGCCCGAATGGGCCCAGATGCGCCGCTCGCCCCAGCCCCAGGGCGCCGCCGCCGGAGCAGTGCCGCCAACCTCTCCACCATCCCCTGCACCTCGTCGTCGTCGCCCCACCGCGTCTGGGACGCCGCCGCCGAGCGCAGCACCAAACTGCGCGGCCAGCGGTCGAGACAGGCGTCTCGGCTCCGCAGGCCCGCCTTCGGCCCTCCGCCGCACTGGCAGGCAGGGCGCCGCCACCGCCGCCAGCGCCGGCAGCGGCAGCGGCCGGGGGCGCGCCGGACTTTTCCTCTGGCGGCTAGGGTTTGGAGCCCTCCGGAGTCGCCGTGCGGGGGCGACCCGGGAGGGAGTTTTTTTGTGTGAGTGTTTAGACAAGATATGACTCTCGGTGTACTACAAGTAATAAAATGAACAATTATCTCATAAACTTTCTACCAAGTCATTGTTGTGGATTTTGCATCATTAACAAGATCGGCAGATATAAGAATATGGTCTGCATATATCAGATCATCGGCCTGACAGGCCTCATTGCTAGGACAGATAGCACCATCAACCAGAGTACATTATATACACAAAGTATGTTGAAAGGTAATTACTAATTAAGCAGCAGAAACAGAGTCTAAAACATTGTAATTTCAATAGTCTGAACAGGTAATAAAAATAAGTAAGTCATACTACAGCACCCATTATAACATATACCATCGCCAGGTTACAGAAACAATCTTTTTTAGAAACTGTTACAGAAACAATCTTAAATGTTCACTCAATCTTCTACAATCTTAAATGTTTCACTGGATCTTATCTTTGTTAAAACTAGATTCAGGGCAGCGGGAGTGAGATGTGAAACAGTACTTGTTCTCAGTAATCTCGCTTACGCAGCATCCACCAAGCAGACCCCATCTTCATGTCCAGGTCATCATTTGAAGACTCACTATACAAACTGAACAGCTCACTTGTAATCAGCAGCTTTGAACATCATTATTGATTCTGAGGAATTACAAAACGAGCTGGTTAGAGATAGCAGGGACGCTTTCGAAAGGATGGCACAAGTTGCCGGTATCGATAAGTTTCTTGAACTGCAGAGACTCGAGCTCAACCATGAAGGTAACGTTGTCTGTCCACAAGAACACCACATTATTTTGCTCAGCAAGCCCTATAAGCATTATGAACTTTTCTGCCGCCTCGGAATCTATGGAGAGTAGCCTGTCCAGGTCAATGGTTCTCCTTGCCAAATGTGACAAATGTCACTTGCAGTTGCAGCTGGCCATGCTTGACAAACATTGAAAAGGCTTGAGGCCCACGAGGCCCAGGAAAAGCACACGATAGTACTTGATCAAAGCAAGCTACCGTAGCTTCATCATGTATTGTGGGATTCATAACTTATACTAAATCTGTATGCCTGTGAATCTGTAACAATCCACTACTCTATGATGGAGTAGTTTCACAAGTTATGAATCTATGGAGCCATTTGAGGGCTTGTGGGATCTGAAGGAGTTGCAATCTCTCCATTCATTTCGAGCCTTTTTTTTTTTTGCTAAACTAGGGAATTTCTCTCAGATGATGTTTCTGACATTACTAAGGTGAACGTGAAGAGCAGCTAATTGTGCACGGTTATGCGAAGTATCAAAGCTATACCAGCTCTTGAAAACTTGAAACGAGCCAACAACTCTGACAAGGTGCTCCGGATGGATAATATCACGGTGCCAAACACTACTTTCCTTTTCTTTTATGACGAAGGCAGACATCACTGCTTTCATTGATTAAACAGGAGAGAGGTAACAAGTAACACAAAACAAAGCCGAAACAAAAGCTAAAGACTACACATATACTGCTAAGCCATCCAAAGGGTAACAAATTGTTGTGCCAAACACTTTTTTCAAGCTCATTTGCTATCCAAAGGGTAACAAATTGTTGTGCCAAACACTTTTTTCAAGCTCATTTTAATAGGGCCATTACCCGAGGGAATTCGGGAATCTCCGTTTTCTCAAAACATGGGAAGTGGTCGAAGCAGGTCCTTCTTCGGCGATCGTTCTTGCGGCCGAGGTCCTGGAGCTTGTCCCCGTCGTGTCCTCCTCCGGTCCGGCTCCTTCTTCTTGCGGCGGATTGGTGGGGGGAGCGCAACCGACGTCGCTTGATGTGACAGTTTGGAGGGGGGGGGGGGGGGGGGTGAGAGTGAGAGAAGTAGACGGGCGGTGAGGCCAGTTATGGCGCGTGTTCCCGAAGCGACGCGCCATTTCGATCTCCCATCTCCACGCGTGCAAACGGCGGGAGACAACGGGCCAGGCTCCACAGCAACAGCCGATTTGGATCCATCACATATCCGTTCCATATTTCTTTTCGACGATTTCCGTATCCGTTTCCGGAGTTTCTGATTTTGTTTCCTATTCCGGTAAGACGAAAATAAAGGAAGACGATAATTCATGTTTTCCTTCCGTTTCCATTTCGTTTTGAACCCTACTCCCTATATTGCGCAGCTTATGGGAAAGCCACAACAAACTCGAGATCGACAATATTCAGCATGAGCTGCGCGATGACGGCCACCCTCCCCTGCTCGCCGGCGCCGCCGCCGTTCGAGAACGACGACCTGCTCGCCGAGATCCTCCTCCGCCTTCCACCGCTGCCGTCATCCCTCCCGCGCGCCTCCGCCGTCGGCAGGCGCTGGCGCAGCATCGCCTCCGATCCCCGCTTCTGCCGCCGCTTCCGCGCACACCACCGCCGCAACCCTCCCCTCCTCGGCTACTTCGTCTATGATTATAGGGACGTCCACTTCAGATCTGCCCTGGAGGCCCCCAATGGTGTCCCGCAAGCCCGCTTCCCCTTCCCCATCCAGGCCGGAGCCCACTTCGCGGCCCTCGGGTGCCGCCATGGCCTCGTCGTCAGCTTCGATTCGCGGACCCCGTCTTCGGCGATCAGCACCTCCTAGACGTTCCTCCGGTGTTTGGAAATTCGATCAACCCGGCGGTGCTTCGTGCTGCCGGGGATGGTCGCCACTTCGAGGTGGTCTTGGCAGAAACCAACAACATGCATCAGGCCTTGCCTCCGTTTACTCATCCAAGTCCGGCTTATGGGGCGATCTCACCACAGCACCGCTTCCGCCGCCCAGGGATTCTAGCAGCTTAAGTCCAACCTGGGTTGATACGGACATGCGCTCTGTCATGGTTGGGGATTCCCTCTACTGGTTGGTTATTGGGAATTCATCTGGAATCCTTGAATTTGATTTGCGTAGGCGCAGCCTTGGTTTTGTGCCTACGACTGGTTTGGATTGGGATAACACGGAAATTCGTGATATGTTGTTCACAGTGGCAGAGGGTGGTGGCCTCGGTCTCCTGTTATTGTCTCGATTCACCGTCAAATTATGGAAGAAGATAGAGACGGATAGTGCTGGTGCTCCTTCATGGGTGCTGGGAAGAACTATTGCACTTGACAAGCTACTTAATTTAGATCAGAAGGAAGAGAGCCCATATATCCTCGGGTTTGCTGAGGTGAATAATGCAGTCTTGCTGTGGACACCTATTGGTGCCTTCACGGTCCAGCTTGAATCATTGCAGTTCAAGAAACTTTTTGAATCCCAAAGTTGGTTTCTGTATTATCCATTCGAAGTTGTCTACACTGCAGGTATCTCGAAACCAAGTTATCTGATTATTCTCTCATTGTTATTCTTGAATTATATAGCGCAAGTCAGAGGTAGCAAACACTTCAGCTGTTATAATCTATGGGCGTGAGTACAATAAACTGAACATAATGATTGCTAGATTTTGTAGGGACATTTGCAAATTCTTCGTATATTAATGGAACTAAATTTTGTTGTTGCTCATCTCCTGTCTTTTGACATATTCAAGAATTGCAAAATGTAGCTGGTATTTGTGGGTAACTGCAGCTCAGATGTTTCTAACAATGAGATACTGAATGGTTGGAAACTGCAGGTAATTGGGTGAAAACTTGATTGAACAAATTCAAATGTCAACACATGGTTTGATATTTACACTGTAGCTTTTGATCTTTAGGGAAGTCCTGCTATATGTGTCAAGTCCAACTGTTTCAAAAATTCAGGGCTAACTTTATTTAAACATAAGCTTAATACGAATAGTCATGATCACATTTGTCGCTAGAAATTATTATTATGACTATATTTTATTTTATCAAATATAGCACGAACCAAGCTTAAAAGTAATTGTATATAAGTTCTTTAGTAGTGTATGTTCTTTAGTTTTATGATATAAGTGAGTATATATATTTAAACAGAAAACAATCTATTATTGGATTATTCTTTGATTTGACAGTAAATATGGTTTTGTTTATCTATTCCCAATGTTGCATCAAAGCTGAATTATTGTTTCGAAATTACAGCTGTGTGTTTATAACTAAATATATCTCATTAATTCCCCGCTCGTGTCTATTTGATTGTTTGAATCTCACTGGTTCCTTGACTTCTTATTCTTGTAGACAAGGGCATTGAGGGTGGTCACGATGGAGCTGAACTTCTGCAAATTACATAATGTGATTTGCCCAGATGGACATGCTGTCGTTACGTATTGATTGAGCAGGTAACTACTCCCTCCGTATCTTAATATAAGACGTTTTGGTAGTTCAAATTGAACTACCAAAACATCTTATATTTAGTTACAGAGGAAGTATATGTTAGTGGCAGCAGAATGAAATGTTTTTCCTTTCCTTCGAGGGTATTTTTGTCTTACCTTTTCTGGTTGTTACATTGCATTTATTTATTTTTCTGTGGTTATGGTTCAAGTCTGAGACCATTTGTTTGTTGTCCATATATAATTGAAGGTAGTGTGTTCTGTTGGAAGCATACAAAAAATGTGAGACATTTTGTGGCTCCTGCATGGATGATGTTAGAAATGGTTTGGCTGATCATGTTTGTTTGCTCTGCAGGTATCTATAATTTCATTCAGGTGGCTGAGATTAGCTGAAGGTTCTTCCATTCTGTGTGCCGTGCAGGGCCTATGTGGTTGAGCGTGATGTGAACTTTTAGCAGTTAACATTTCGTGGTCAGCTGTGAACTTCAGTCTGTTATTCTGGTTTTCGTAGACATTATTCAGAAATCAACTTTGCTTCTGTTAATGCCGCAGTGCTGGCCCTGTCAGTTAGTTTCCTTTTATCAGTTTATGCCTTCAAAGCAAGCAGAGTGATCTTGCGTTTCATGTGTTCTCTGTGTGCTCGTATTCTTGTCAGCGCCCTTTGTTCATGTGTTGTTAAATCTGTGCTTATGCTTCTACGATGTTTCATTCTGTATGTGTGTGAAATTTCTGTCCCAAAAATATGACATTGTTGCTGGAATGCTTGAAAATTCGCAGCTGTTGGTTAACAGTACTACTGGGACAATTTTTCCTTCTTTGAGCAAGCTAGCTAAAGGAAAAAATATCTGAAGAAATGAAACATCTAACCATACATGACACGCCGATATATGTTGTTACTCTTGACCATGGAATGGAATCAACACTCTATATTAGAATGTAGATATGTTAAAATAACTATCATTAGAATGTAGATGAGGCTACCATTGCCGATGACGCCACACCGCTAGCACCCACCAACTCTGTGCAGCGTATTTTTTGTTGTTGTTAAAAATGGCCTTTTGACGGAACTAATGACACACATGGCTGCTCTATAAAATTATTTTCAAATCTGGCCCCCTAAGGTCAACGTCAGAGAGAATGGCACCGGCCTTACATGTCGGCCATCTTTATTGGCGCTAACCTCTTGTTTTAATTTTTTTAATTCCTTAACAAAATTATGAAACTTTTTGGATGGCGTCGAACTGAAAAAGTTTGGCTCCATACTGTTTAGCGCCGATCTTAAGAGGTCAGATTTGAAGATAGTTTTACCAAATGGTAATATGTGTCATTAGATTCCCGAAGGGGCCATTTTTTTGTCAAAAGGCGACATCAGGAATAGAGCGAGCCATCTTAGGTAGGGAGGGGGGGTGCGCTCCGGTGATAAAGAGTATGTGATAGCGGTAGACCCACGAGGGAAGGCTAGAGGTGGCTTTGGGGGCGGGTGAGATCTAGACCGCGGCGGTAGCAGCCACCTCCCCACTCCTCTCCAATCTGGCGCTAATTGTGGCATCCCTTTCCCCTCCCCTCTGTTCGAACAAGAAAAGGCACATGTAGTAGGTTGAAATTTTGCACCCGCCCCTCCCGTACATTTTGTTTGGTTTAAAGTATATATATGCATAGATTAATAGAGGTATGCACGTTTGTGGCACCCGAGCACAAGTCTACTAGGGTGGATTTGTTTTTTGAATTCAAGTTTGAAAAAATCATGATTTTATGCACAGGCCAATTTTATGGTGTAAAAAATTGTATTCCAAGCTAGGGTATATAAAAATAAAAATGTTATGCGCACCATAAAGAAAAAGTAGTAGGTTGTATTTGTCGGAGATATCCAAAATACGGGATGTAGTGCGCTCGGGTTCCACAACAACTTTTCATTTAATACAGCCACTAATATGCTACTGACACAGTTCTACGACTTCTGTTTATTTGAAAATAGATGTATTTTTTAAGTGTCTAATACTCTAAAAAAGTGTTGGGGTAAAAGTATTAAGTGTACGTGATCTGACAGTCATAGTGGGCTTTCTTTTTTAACCTTCACGTGCTTCCTCTCTCTAGCTGAAATAAACTCTTTGGGCTTAATCTCACTCGCTTTTTTGCCAAATCTGGCCCTTTTGACGAACTAAACATATGTGTGGCCATTTCTTTAAACTATTTTCAAATCTGGCCCCTCGAGGTCGGCGCCAATGAGGTTGGAGCCGAACTTATGTAGTTCGGCGCCACCCGTTTCAGTCCCGTAATTTTTCTAAGGATTAAAATAAAATAAAACAGAGGTCGGCTACAGAGAGGACGGAGCCGATCTGTACAAGGTCGGCTCCATCCTCATTGGCGCCGACCTCAGAGGCCAGATTTGCAATTAGTTTCGCCGGACGGCCAGATACACGATTAGTTTCCGAAAACGGCCATATTTGGTAAAAAATACCGGCGTGAATGTCTCCTGTCCAGTGTCACACTTTTGGGCCACTCTGCAGCGAGATGACGGGGAGCCCTCCTCCGCCTCTCCCCGAACCCGTCCTCCCTCCCGCGCGCCTCCGCCGTCTGCACGCGCTGGCGCGCCATCGTCTCCGACCCCGGCTTCCTCCGCCGCTTCCGCCTCCGCCACCGCCGCAAGGCTCCCGTCCTCGGCTGCTTTCGCACGGACCTGCAACTGCCCCGCGTCTCCTTCGTGCCCACCCTAGAGGCCCCCGACCGCGTCCCCGCCGACCGCTTCTCCCTGCAGCTCGGCAACAACGACGGCTTCGGCTTCAGGCCCCTCAACTGCCGCCACGGCCTCGTGCTCATCTACCTCAGGAACCGGAAGGAGTTCCTGGTGTGGGACCCCGTTTTGGGTGTGCCCGTTTTGGGGAAGCAGGCACGCTTACTGGTTCGTTGCCGGTGGTTCGTCGAGAGTCCTTGGGTTTGATTTGCAGATGCAGATGCTAAGTGTGATGCCGGTGCCAGTGGAAACCAAAGAGGAGGGTCCCTGCCAGTGCGAGTTTATGTTTGTGCGGGCAGAGCATTTTTTTGACAAATCTGGCCTTTTTGCCGAACTAATGATGTATCTGGCCTCTTTCAAAAACTATTTTCAAATCTGGCCTCTCGGGTTGGCGCGAATGCATTTGGAGCCGAACTTAAACATGTCGGCGCCATTTTCCGCTGGGCGCCTAATTTAATTCTTACATCACAAGGTCGGCGCCACCATACCTGGCGCCGAACTATCGAAGACATGCAAACTCAAACACTGTCGCGCAGCTAGTGTATTTTTTACTTCCGTCTGCTGCTCGCTTGGACTCTCATGCATTTATTAGGCATGTTACGTGCATGGCTATTGGCCGGCAAGCGGAACTACTAATTGCATGCATCTCGTAGCTGCTAATTTCATACATGTCCTCGTTACAGAAAAGCAACGCGAACACATGATTAGTGCGTTGTCCGCTGCGTCTCTGACAACAATTTAGTTATCCTAACTTTCATTGGATAATTTTGTAAAAAAATCGGTAAAAAAAAACTACTTATCAACAACTTGGTTAGCCTAAGCCAGGCCCGTAACGCACGCCATGCATCGGGCCTCTTCTGACGCTCGTCGAGAGCAGCCCGCGTCTGGATCAACTTCTGGTTCTCCCGCCATATGAGGTACTAGAAAGCTTGAATCTCCTCTTTGGGGAGTTCCCGGGCATGGGGAGGCAGTTGTTGACAGCGAGGATGAGTTGGGTGCGATGTTCGTGCAGCAGCTGCACTGTCAATGAGTTACACATTGTCGGTGTAGATGTCGATGACAAAGTTCGTGATGGAGCCGCCGAACCGACCGACGTGGCAACACATGGTTGGCTAAAATTCGAGGATGAACAATACTCGACGGGAGGAGCAGCGTGGGCGCATCTTTAACGTCTCCCCCATAAAGCCGTGTCTTTGGGATGCAGTAACCTCTTTGGAGGCGTCATTTTTTATAGTGTATGGCGTCGCTACTGGCGTTATAAGGATTGTTGTTTTTTTGCCTTCCAGTTTTTTCTGAAATACTGCGCCGTGTTGGTATCATTCGGCGGCGCTCTAGACCACAATGGAAACTCTTCTGTATTTGACAAAAATAATTGTAGCATAGGAAAAAAATTATGTTATGGTTCGAAACACATTTTGATACAAAGAAGTCAAATACCCCCATGTGGATATATTGTCATGTTACATGTATAGAAAAAAATAAGTCGTGAAACGGAGAGAATATGCATCAAGCTAGCAAAATTTGTGTTGCAAAAAGAATCGATCATCCAAATCAAAATGCACGCGTATTACCTTATAGATGCATATATACGTACTGTACTGCACCTTGCCGGAAAAATTATTCCACATGTGCATCATGTCACGGTTGCATCAGCCATGCATGTCTAGCTTTAGCTAGCTGCGCGACAGTATTCAAAAAAAAAAGAGAGTACGCGTATCATACTTTTATAGAAGATAGAATGTTTAAATACAAGCAAAGGCCTCCCTCGAGGGATACCAAACTCCTACTCCGAGACTAAGGGCTACTCTCTCGCGACATTTATCTGAACTCCCTCCTGACCTCTACTCCTACCTATGGTCCGAACCTCTCTGAACTCATCGACTATTTGGGTGGCGAGTCTTGGAGCATCTAGCTCGCGTTGAGGGTTGTTGAAACACCAAGCATTGCGGTTCTTCCATAGCCCGTAGCAAACCAAGCACATGAGGGTGTCAAACAAAGTTTAAAATCACCGGCTATATCGGAGCTATAGCGCCGCTATAGCGTCCTGGGAAGGCTCCCGTTACAGCTATTCACTTCAGACGCTAAATTTGGAAAAACGTTATTAGCCCGCTAAATCGGGGAATTAGCGTTAAAAACGACTCTTTTTAGCGCTAAATCATTCTGCTACCGGCCCAAATATTTGGTGTGGCCCAATATCACCCCCGATTCCAGCACCCCACGGGTAACCTAGCGTCATTTTCCCTTCCACCTCTTTTCTCCTCAAAACAGAGCACTCGTACGTACAAGCGGCGGCGGCGCCGACGATGGCGGCCGGTACCAACGGCAGCTTCCGGCATGCTAGCTCCTGCTACCAATCGTGCTAGGAGATGACCCAGGCCACACACGGATACTCGGCAGCGACCCAGGTCCCCTTTCCACTGATTTCTCGCTGCATGTGCTTGGATGCCTTGCGTCTTTGCCTTCTGCTGCTCCGTAGCTTGCCTCCTGCCTGCTTGGTCTCTTGGGTCTGCTCCCGGCAACAATGTCCCAGCGACTTGTGGTTCCATCACAAGGCAAACAGCTCTATCTTTACTCCTACTTTCACGCCTGATTTTAATTTTTTTTCATCGTTTTAACAAAACCGCTAAATAGGCTTAGCGCTGCTATAGCTGCGCTATAGCCTCGCTTAGCTGCTAAAAAACCTGCCGCTAGATGATTTATCCCGCTATTTAAAACTTTGGTGTCAAACCATTTCCCGTCCTTCGCTAGGAACCTTCCTCTTTCCTGTGTCCACCAGTTCGCAATGGTGCTGACAGGCTCAGGTGCGCCCCTGATCAGATTCAGCTCCTCGATGCAGCGGCTCCACACCTCCCTGGCAAACACACATTGGACCGTGATATGCTCCACGGTGTCCTCCTCCTGGAGACAGATGAAACATGCCGATGATGTGCTTTGTAGACCATGCTTGAATCTCCTGTCCGAGGTCCACACTCTGTGCTGAATTGCAAGCCACATGAACATCTTACTCCTAGGCGTGGCTCGGCAGCTCCAGATCTCCTTCCCCAGTAGCATTCTCGTGCTCCCATGCAATAGCATCTTGTAGGTAGATTGAGCTGTATACACCCCCTTCTTGTCCCAAGGCCAGGTGAAGCGATCCTCCACTCCCTCCTGGCAGTGTACGCCTCGAACTGCTAGCCATAGAGCGATGCATTCTCTTGCTCCCAGGTAGGCTAGGGTTCCCGGGATATCCTCCAACCAGTTGTTGTTGTGCAGTCCTTGTGCTACTGTCCTAGTATTGCGGGTTCGTGTACTGATCGTATTACACAAGCCCGGGGCAAAATCCTGTGCCCGCTTGCCTCCGATCCATCGATCCTTCCAAAACAACAGACGACTCCCGTCACCAGGGACAATGTGAACCAGACTGTCGAAGGCCTCCCGCGCCACCTTGTCTTTGATGCAGGGCAAACCCTGCCACGGTCTTGTCGGATCAGTTCGACGCAGCCATTCCCAACGAACTCGGAGGGCCAGCCCGTGTAGCCTCAGATCCCTGACGCCCAAACCTCCCAGATCATACGGCTTGCTAACTTGGTTCCACGCCACCAGGCACTGCCCGCCGTTGGCCCGATCCTTTCCAGCCCAGAAAAACCCTCTGAAACTTTTCTCCAGCTCCTCTAGTAACCAAAGGGGGGCCTCTGCCACCAGGAGATGATGGATGGGCCGCGCCGACATAACAACTTTTATTAGAGCAAGCCGTCCTGTGCGCACGATCAGCCCTCGCTGCCAGTTAGGCACAATGTGGGTAGCCGTGTCGAGCATGGGCTGCCTTCGTGAGTGGCTTGATACTCAGTTGTAGCCCGAGGTACCTTATTGGAAATTCAGCAATGCCACAGTTAAGTATGCACATAACTTAGTGGCGGAGCTGCGCCCCAGGCAGCCTGGGCCGTGGCCCGGGTCGTAGAAAAAAATCCTACTTACCATCTAGGAAAAAAAAAATTTGGCCCGGGGCGCAGCCCAGACTTGGCCTCCTCACGCACCGTATCGACCACGACCAGCTCCTGCTCGCCTCCTCACGCGACGCACGCCGCCACGCCCAGACTCTGCTCGCCTCCTAACGCGACCTGCACGCCGCCACGCCCACGCCCGACCGCGCGCCCCCGCGCCCCCGCCCACTTCCCACCCGTCCCGTCGCCTAGCTCCGCCCCGACACGGCGCCCCCTGCCTTCTGCCGCCGACGATGCCCTGCCCCTGCCCTGTCCGCATCTCCCCTCCTCATGTTCTCCATTGATTCCAGCCTTCTAGGGTTCGTGCTGCAAGATTCAAGATCGATTTCTCCTCAGTCCGACTACTCCTAGGTGATTTCTCCTCAACTCGGTGCTTTGATTGATTTAAAGTTGCTTTTATTTAACAAATTATTGGCATTCAGCTTCATTCTTTCATATATTCAGAAGTAAAGATGAAGATATTTTTCCCCTCCATCTCAAAACCGAACCCAGCTGAACAAGTTCCTCCTCAGGCCGACGATGCTACCCAAACTGAATCAGCCCCCCATAGTGGACCTTCAATCTCAGCCGAAGGAAGTAGCAATCTTGCAGATCGTGTTGCTAATATCAATACTCGTCTTGGACTCGGTATGAATCTGATTGTTTCGGACCCTGGTCTTAGGACACCTATTGAGGATTTGGATCCTAACATTAGATATGTTGCTAGAAGAGAGTATATTAATTTGGGTCCATGCCAACCTTTGGGTCATAAATATAAGAGGTCGGCTTTTGGGCAATCTGGTAGACTTAGAAGCTTTCATGATACTTGGTTCAATAATCATGGTGATTGGTTGGAGTATAGTGTTGCTAAAGATGCTGCATTTTGTTTCTGTTGCTTCCTTTTTAAGCAACCTAGAGCACATAATTTTGGCACTGAATCATTCACAAAGGTGGGCTTTAAAAATTGGAAAGAGGGTCCTGGTGTTCTGGATGTCCATGTTGGTAAACCTGATAGTGCTCATAATAAATCTAGACAGTGTTATATGGCATACAAAAATCAAAGGCAATCTGTGACATATGTGATGGAGCGTGGTAGTAAAAAGGATGAACAAGAGTACAAAGCTCGGCTTATCATTATTTTAAGTGTTATCAGATTTCTTATGTTGCAAGCACTTGCTTTTCGTGGTCATGATGAGAGTTCGAGCTCAAAGAATAAGGGTAACTTCTTGGAGATGATGGGTTGGTACAAGAAAAACGATCCAAATGCTAGGACTTTGCTTGATAGTGCTGGTGGGAATCATTTGATGACTTCTCATGAGATACAAAAGGAATTGTGTCGGGCTTGTGCGGAGGAGACCACCAAATCCATTATCGCGGATATTGGAGACAAGAAATTTCCTTTACTTGTTGATGAGTCTAGAGATGGATCTATAAAGGAGCAAATGGCTATGGTTTTGAGGTTAGTAGTTTTTGTTTGTTGTTTTCTTATTTGCATGTTTGTTCTTTACTAACGATTCCTTATTTTATAATGTAGGTTTGTTGACAAGCAAGGGTATGTGATTGAGAGATTTATTGGGATTTAGCATGTTCCTGACACGAGAGCGGCTTCATTGAAGCAAGCTTTGGATGGTATGTTTCGTAAACATGGCTTATCTATGTCTAAATTGAGAGGGCAAGGGTATGATGGAGCTTCTAACATGAGAGGGCAATTTCGTGGGCTGCAAAGGCTGATATTGGATGAAAATCCATATGCATTTTACATTCATTGCTTTGCTCATCAGCTACAGTTGGTAGTTGTTGTTGTTGTTGTTGCCAAGTGTTGTTCCTCTGTTTTGGATTTCTTCAACATCACCACTTTGATTGTAAA
The DNA here is from genome assembly GCA_026929855.1 of Poa annua. Lineage (NCBI taxonomy): Eukaryota > Viridiplantae > Streptophyta > Magnoliopsida > Poales > Poaceae > Poa > Poa annua. Next base: position 4,140,734 of record CM049436.1, read on the forward strand.
CACTGTCAATGCTTCTTGTAAAAGACATGATGAAATAGCCCAACATCAACATGACACCATGGTGAGCCAATTGGAATCTGGGGAAATCTCTTCTGGGAGAGGGCAAAACCAAGCAACCAACCTCGTGAAACCCGGGGATACACGATGGGGCACACACCATAAATTTTTTTGTAGGTTCATTATGATGTGGAAATTTGTTTTTCATGTGTTAGAGAATGTTCATGATGATGGAGAAAATTTGACACAACGAACCACAGCCGGTGGCTTGATTTCTCAAATGGAGAACTTTGAATTTGTTTCCATATTGCATCTTATGATCAGATTGTTGGGCAAGACTAATGAGCTGTCACATTGTTTGCAAAAGAAAGATCAGAATATTGTTCGTGCAGTGAGTTTGATTGGCATAACATTGCAGCAACTTCAAGGTATAAGAGACAATGGTTGGGATGCACTCTTGAAGGATACAATTGACTACTGCATCAAGTATAAGATTGTAGTGCCAAACATGAATGATACAGTACCCGCTCGAGGTCGCTCAAGGGGTCGTGGTTGCACAATGGTAACTTACTATCACCGCTTTAGGTTTGAGATATTTAATGTTGTGCATGATCAGATTATCGTTGAGTTAAATAACCGCTTTGCTGGAAAATCTACTCAATTGTTCAGGTGCATTGCTTGTCTTGATCCAAATAACTCATTTGCTGATTTTGATGAAGACAAGCTTGTTGAACTTGCTGAGATGTATGCTGATGACTTCTCCATATATGAGATTTCGTTTGTTCTTAGAAACCAACTTGAGACATTCATTGCTGATGTGGGAGCTGATTCAGATTTTGTTAGTTGTCATGATCTTGGTAATCTTGCTGTGAAGATGGTTCAGACCGGCAGACACACTGTTTTTCCTTTGGTGTATCGTCTCATTGAGTTGGCATTGATTTTACCGGTCGCAACGGCATCAGTGGAGAGAGCTTTCTCAGCCATGAAGATTATCAAGACTGATTTGAGAAATAAAATGGGAGATGATTGGATGAATAATAACATGGTTTGTTATATTGAGCGAGATGTATTCAAAACTGTCAATGATGATGACATTCTATACCGTTTTCAAGCATATAAATCTCGCAAAGGAATTTTACCTCTTTGTTTTGGTAAGTTCTTGTATTTGTACTTTGTAGCACGTTGGTATGCATGATTGATTATTTTACTTATGCTTGTGCCTTTTCTTATAACATGTTTCTTGTCTTTTAAGGTATTGGTTCATCTTCTTCTAACATTGATGAGGCCAGGGGAGACTTGGATGAAAGAAACAATTGATTCCGTAGCATACAGTGTACGTGTGCACTACTTTATTTTGATTTTTTCATCTTTTATGTAATTTCTTAAGACCATTAAGAATCGTAGTTGAAAACATGTGTTCACCTCTACAATCATGCCAAATTTCTATGCCATTGTTCAACTATTTTTTTTAAGTTATCTCGAGCCAAGATTTTGGCCCGGGTCTTTCTCAAATCCTGGCTCCGCCACTGGCATAACTCTCGCGCGATCCTTTTCGCTGCCTCGAATCAGGGTTGCCGAGGTCTTCCTATAGTTGATGCGCAGCCCTGACGCCTCCCCAAAGATCGCCAGCAGCTCGCGAATGGTGAGAAGGTCCTGTGTCTCAGGTTTGACGAAGATGATTACATCGTCCGCAAAAACTGACAGCCGTTGTGTGGGCGAACAGTTGCCAATCGGCGTCAGTAGTCCAGCCTTCGAGGCTCTGGTCAGCAGACAAGATACGATCTCCATGGCGATAACGAACAGCTGCGGGGAAAGCGGGTCCCCTTGACGCAAGCCTCTTGCATGCCATATTTTCCTTCCCGGGACGTCGTTGACAGTAACCTTGGTGCTAGCAGTGCGAAGGGCAATTGCGACCCAACGCAGCCAGCATTCCGGAAAGCCTAATTGCCGCATGACCTCAAACAGAAACGCCCAAGATAGTGAATCGAATGCTCTTGTGATGTCAAGCTTCAGTAGGACTCCTGATTCTCTTCTGTTGTTTATCTTCCTTGCCATCTGACGGGCGAGAAGGAAGTTGTCGTGTAGGTTTCTTCCGCGGATGAAGGCAGATTGGTTTTTGCTGATTAGATCGTCCATCTTTGGCCTAAGCCGATTAGCCAGAAGCTTAGAAAAAAGCTTAGCAAAGCTGTGGACTAAACTTATGGGCCGAAAGTCACCCACCTCCTGCGCATCGGCCCGTTTAGGAATGAGCGTTATTATCGCTCGGTTGAGCTTAGCAAAGCCACGCCCATCGCCGACATAGAGTTTGAGAACTGCCGCCATGATTTCTCCTTTTATGATGGGCCAGGCCCGTTTAAAAAAGGCCCCCACAAAACCATCTGGGCCTGGGCCTTTGTCGGCCGGCATCTCCTTGATGATGCCCCATACTTCCTCTTCTGTGAACATGTCTCCCATGTCAGATAGCTCGCGGGCCTGCAGTCCGAGTTCATCGAGGTTCAGAGTGCAGCCTCTGTTCTGAATGCCTCCCAGCAAAGCGTTGTAGGCATCAGAGAACACCTCCTCCTTGCTTGATTGATCCGTGATGAGATCTCCATTGTGACGAATAGCTGGTATGAAGTTCTTCACTCTGCGCCCATTCGCTACTGCATGGAACAGCTTCGTGCTAGCATCGCCGTCCTTGAGCCATCGCAGCCTCGATCGTTGTCTCGCCATCGTCCTTTCGAGAGAAGAGAGACCAAGGATCAGCGGCTTGAGGGCTTTGCGTAGACACCACTCTCCATCCGATAATGCTCTCCGGTCCTGTGCCGCGTCCAATTTATGGATCACAAGATTAGCCATGGCAATTTGTAGCTTTATGTTGCCTACTCTCCTATCCCCCCAAGCTTGCAGGTGTGCTGCCAGGCTGCGGAAACATTCGTCCAGCCTCTCAAACAGATCAGTGATGGTTGGCGCACATCTCCAACCCTCCTTGACCGCGTCATCAAATCCCTCGAGTTTTAGCCAAAAAAGCTCGAATTTAAATCTGTGCTTCGGTCTGTGAGCCGCGTTCATCGAAAGGTGGAGGGGAGCGTGATCCGAAACAGAAGACGAAAGCGCCTGAAGGAGAGAATCAGGGAAAGCCAATTCCCAATCGATGGAGACCAGAGCTCTATCTAAGCGAGACATCGTCGGCTCCCTCCTTTCATTGCTCCAAGTAAATAGGCGCCCATGCATGTAGACCTCTTTCAATTCCTGGCTCTCGACAAAGCTCCGAAACCTGTTCATGTTCGTTCTGTCGAGGTGACTGTTATTTTTCTCAGACGCTCGTAGGATCATGTTGAAATCTCCGAGGACAAGCTAGGCACCTGGGCAGAGGCTGCGCCGTTCTCCAAGTTCAGTGCGCGACAGTATTCAACCATGCAATAGGCATGCATGTCTTCAATAGTTCGGCGCCACCGTCCTGGCGCCGATCTTTTCATATAAGAATTAAATTAGGCCTAATAGAATTATTCGGCGCCAGCGGAAAATGGCGCCGACATGTATAAGTTCGGCTCCAATTGTATTGGCGCCGAGACCCGAGAGGCTAGATTTGAAAATAGTTTTCAGAAGAGGCCAGATACGTCATTAGTTCGGCAAAAAGGCCAGATTTGTCAAAAAATACGCGGGCAGAGGGTGGCGTGCTTGGTTTTCTCACCAAGTCAGGCTGCAAGGTTCAGATATGGAAGAGGGAGACTGATTGTGATGGTGTTGCTTCATGGGCGCTGGGAAGGACTATTCAACTGGACAAGCTACTTCCCCTGGATCCGGAGGAGAAAGAGTCCTCATCCATGCTAGCATATGCTGAGTGCAGTAACGTGGTTTTCCTGTGGACAGTTATTGGCAGCTTCACGATCCAGCTTGAGTCGCTCCACATTGAGAAGACATTCGATACGACCATTTATAAGCTCCATCAACCATTCGAATGTGTCTACACAGGAGGTAATACCTTGCCCTTACACTAACAAAACAACTCGTTGGTGCTTTCTTGTTAAGCTAAACAATTTTAACTAGTGTCCTTCCAATTATTCTTATGCTCTTTGATGATCTCTTCAACCTATGTCAATATTTTTTCTGTAGTGTTCCGTCCCCATGCTTGTGTAATTCCGTGTATGCATTGTTACGATCTGGACACTATTTGCTTGCAGCCTTGCAGTATGTAGCGGCAAATCTTTGCAATAACAATTCCACCAAATTTCGTTGTTACCTGCCTATTGACATTATGCAATAAGTGTATAGTTATTGTGGGACTTGGTTTAACATTGACAAAACAATTGGTTATTTATCACTTGTAGGACAGTCCTGCTGCGAGTGGCAAATCTAATTTCACTCTTTGTTTAATAAATTGAGATCATATCATCTTTTAAAGCTAAATTTATTTAAATTAATTTAAACTGAATAGTCATGATCATTTCTGTTCCTAAGGTATGATGGTATTAGCATATTTAATTTTGTTAAATCTGTTGTTGAACGAGCTTGAGAGTAATTCTGGATAACCTATCTCTTTTGATTAGCTAATAGACTGATTTTGCTAGTTCTTCAGTTTTACGATATTAGGGAGTACTAGGAAATATGCCCGTGCGTTTGCAACGGGAGACAAAAATATGGTCATGGACACTATAAAGTTTTCATAGGCACGGTGTTGACGCAAGATTAATGACGCTAGACCTGATGAAAATGTGTGTCCCATGGGTAGATACTATTTGGGTGGTTTCCTAATATATTAAATAAGAAAAAGGTCAATTCTATAGATTGTTGGATCAATTTCATTCTAAGTTGGAATGATAAGTGATAATATTGATATGTTTCACCCGAACATGCATCTTAAATGTACTTGCTTCTACTAACTTACTGTGCTAGCCCAGTCCAAGTGAAGCAGCTAATTATAATTCTAATGGATGACGATATGCGCGGTAAAGTTGGAAAGAACAATACATCCGAATAGGACTTAATTAGCACGATGAAACCTAAGAAAAAATCCTTGTTGTCTTACCTTCTTTACACAATCAATGTGTGTAACTAATATACAGATCGATCTGGTTAAAGAACTGCTATTAATGTATAAAGACAGAGGTTTACCAACCATTGAGAGTCCGGCAGTTTTAGAGTTTGATGAAAAGGAAGAAGAGAATACATGAGTTAGTGTCTAGGGCGGCACAGCTTCTCGACCATGGAAGTTTGGTCTGATTTCGGTTTCTTGCTGCAGCAATGTTCATCATTGTCCTGGTCTGATGCATCTGTCCGCTGCTCTAAATATTCTTGGGCTCAGATGATTCACGCTTCAGTTTTTCTCCTCCTGCGACGGACGATGGTTGCAGGTTGCGACGGCCTTCACCGCGCCGTTGGACAGCTAATGGCCGCCTTACACGAGGCGTCCCCACCATCCTGTCCTACAATGGTGGCGCTACGTGAACTGGGAGAGCCGGCGCAGAGGATTGGGCGGCCGGACAAAAAAGGCATCACGATTCACGGCAAGCTCCCTGGCCGTGATGCGCAGCCGGATACGTACGTGCAAAACCAGGAGTCGAGGAGATGGTTCGTTGATGAGGTTCCTCAATGAACTTCACGACCCACCCATTGATCTGCTCCGATGATTCATCTGTGTTCCTGTTGAGGTCGAGGGTGCGCGCCTCAGCGCCTCCGACATGTCCGTACAATGTTGACGGACGGCATCGCGGTAGGTCGCGTCAACGGATAGCGTTCTGTCGTTCCACAAGCCGCACGGGAAGATAGACGCTCGGGCCGTCTGAGTCAGATCGGTCCTTCCGGTGAGCCGTCGAGATCGGCATACCTGACGTCTGACGCCCTCATTGTTGTGCCCCTGAACTTGTTTGCTTGTTCCATCAATCGATGGCCATGGGTTAGGATAGGTATTGGATAGTTCTTGACCTGTATGTATAGAGCGACCAGGGTGTGGGAGCTAGGATAGCAAACGTGCCAGTAGGAAAGCCAATACCCGATCGAACTCGAGTTGTATTCTTCGTCGAGAACCTAAGAAGAGGTGGAGACGTACAACATACTCCCTCCGTTCTAAATTAATTGACTTCTATTTGCCCACATATGTGTATGTCATGTGGGCAAATAGAAGTCAATTAATTTGGAACGGAGGGAGTACAAGCAAAATTACCGACGGACGAACAAGAAACGCTGAACGGACGAAAATTTGGGGGAAGAAACGTTCCTGCTTTTATTATTAGGTATAGATATACTCTTTTGAGGGATATTCTTGAAATTTTACAATAGGTGTGGTTATATATCTTCTATTCCTAAATCTGTATAAAATCTGATTTGTTTTTTTATAATTGCACCTGTGTGTTTTATTAGAGTTTGGCGTTACCTCGTACCGGTTACGTGTTAATATATAGGCATAGGGGTACATGATATGGCGGTATCCATACACAGCTGGTCCGACGTCATCCGCGTGGATTCTCCCGACGGATCTGCTGCTAGAGGTAGATGCACGCTCCGACGCCCGCGCCCTCGTCCGTTGCGCCGCCGCCTGTAGGCTCCTCCGCCGCGGCGTACTGGACCCATCCTTCATCCGCCGCGTCGTCTTGCAACAAGGACGCATCGTCGTGCCCCCGTGCATCCTCGACTACCTCAACACGCACGACGATGAGGCGGCCGACGACCTGCCGCCGCTCTCCCTGGTCCACCCGCCCACGTCCGCGGCGGCCGCTCACTTCTTGGACGTCCACATGTCCCCCTACATGTCGCGCTTCGCGGATCAGCTCCTCGCCGAGTTCTTCCCCGTGACGTCCCGCGGCGGCCTCGTACTCCTCCAACGCCGCCGCGCCAGCGACAAGCTCTCAAACCTGTGTGTGTACGACGTCATCTCCGGCCACCGCCACTTCCTTTCTTACCCGCCACCGCCATGTGCCGGCGACCCGAACCGATGCTTCGACGTCTGCGTCCTGCTCACTGCTGCGGACGGCATCGGCATCGACGCTGGCTCCTTCTTGTTGTTTGTGGCTAATCTTGACGACAGCTATACAAGCATCATCCAAGCAAGCACCGCCACATCCAAGTGTGGCACTTGGGTACCTACTGCCGACATGAGCCGCCGCAACAACAATAGTGGCTTCTCCAATTTTCAGGACTGGGAACCAATGTGCGGAAACATCGTCGTCCTCCAAGGCGGTGTCATCCGTTGGCTGGCGCGTAACTGTGATAAGATTGTGTCCTACAACGTATCATCCACAATGGAGGAACAGACGACGACGATAAAGGTCCCCGCCTACGTCACCAACTTCAAAGGACAACTCTACTTGGGGTCATACTACTCGCATGATGGGCACAAGCTACTAAGATTCTTGGGTATTTATCATAGTAGCTTCAAGATTTCAGTGTGGCATCAACTGTCAAGCGGATCTTGCTGGGAGCCTGAGGCCGTGGTGATTGACATGGAGGAAAAGTTACTGTCACTCGACACCAACAATAACGGCCGACCCAGTATACCTACTCTTGTCAAGTTCGAATACTTTGGAGAGGAGAGCAACACGGTGTTGCTGCGCGCCTATTTGTGGCAGCCGGATAAAACAAATTATTTTTAAAATCTGAATTTTTATTATTTTCGAATTAAAAAATCAAAAAGTATTCAAAACGGCCTCGGGAAATTTTTGCCGGTAATTTTGATATATTATACTTTTTTTTTTCAACATCGTATGCAGAATTGGCGGCCATCTGAAGTTTTTATAACGTTTTTTTTTGCAAAATAATTCGAAATTCATGTTTGTTAATTTTCGTACAAGTGTATCACTTAATATAAGTACAGTTTAAAGGACTTTATTTTTTGAAGTTTTTACAAATTTCTGCGATTTTTTAAACATTAAAAAAAGCGATCCAGGGGGTGGACACGGTCGATTGAGAGTAATAAATAAATGAGCATAATTAAATTGGAAATAAAAAAATGCTGTGGCGACGGCCACCCTCGGCACGACTGGGTCCTACACCGACGGCCAAGTTGTGCCGAGGGCCGCCCGATATTTGGCCGTCGACGTAGCGGCCAGCCCTCGGCATCTCTCATGTTTCCGGGCGTTCCCTGTTTGATACTTGTTGCGAGTATACAGTTGAGGAGCATAGAGTTCGTGGCGATATATACCTGTTTATGGGTGCACTTTTGGGTGTTAGGGGAGTAAAAAATTGTTTTGGCCATATAGCCACGCACTAGTCTAGAGTAGTAAACCTCTAAACTTGTAGAGCAAGATGATGGCAGGGGCTGTTAGTTCGTGGCTCCCTCTCTCTAAACAAACATAAATATATGTTAGGAAAACTAGACGCAAGACGTCCCATATAAGCATTTTACCATTCGCTCCTACGCTTAGATTCTATGTGAAAGTAGGCCGACAACACGTTTGACCTCATGTATTTGGCTACAAGGGCGGCGACGGTAAGCAGCTCGCCGCCGCTGCAAAGCTGCTTGGCATGAGAATTGGCGGTGCATTCATCGGCAACGGAGCACAGCATCTGCGCCCACACCCGGCAGATCATCTCCAGCGTGCCAGTGGTGCCACAACCAAGGTCAGGCGAGGAGTCTCGGTGGTGGATGAGGAATCCACCGAGCGAGCATCCTCCCCTCAGCACCTTGTCTCCACGCCGGTTGGTGTTCCTACACGTTAACACAAACTCCGGTGCAGAGCTGTTAGCCCACAATGCTTCCGCATAGCGCTGCAGCAAGGAGATCAAGTCCTCGGCCGTGCTGTACCTCATGTGATTGGTGATAGCGTAGCACAGCACAAGATAATCGTTGCGGCTGGCGTCGGGAGGCAGCATGTGGGGACGTGATGCCAGCAGGAAAAGCATGTAGTTGGACAGCGCCTGAGCCACCTCGATGAGCTCGACGGCACCATCATCGCCATCGCCCTGATCCTTCTGCTTGTACCATAAGAGGTAGATCTCGGTGGCGATGTGCCAGATGAGGATCCTCTCATCCAGCTTGGAATCGGCAACCCAGGCCGGGTCGCCGTACAACCCTCTGCTCTCGAACTCCTCCCGGCCCCATTGCCTCGCCTTCATGCTTTTCAGCAGCAGCTTCCTGGCGCACGCCGAGATGGGGACTGACGGGCCCGAGTAGGCCACCGTGTTCCACCAGTCCTCCACACGCATCCATCTAGCCATCTTCTTGTATCGGCTGGCACTGCTGCGCACGCACAACTCGACCAGGTTGAGCTGCCCCATGGAGCGCTTCCAGCTGCGCCGCCGCCTCCACTCCGCCGCCCGGACCAGCTGCCGGAGACACAGGATTACACGGGCGAGAGAGTTACACAGGGAGCTTCCTTCGGACCCGTGCTTCACCAGGAGAGCGCATGTCCAGCTCGAGAGCATGGCCCTCAGAAGCGATGAAGTCTCCAGCACCACGGCGCCAACGAAGAGCACGTAGGTCACAGCAACATCTGCCTCAGGATGACGACGGCGAGTGCCTCCCGACAATAGAGCTAGGTTGAACAGCGAGAACGCGAGAGTGTTTAGCGTAAAACTACCACTTTACAAACTAAATCACAAAAACATACCACTTTTGCCCCGAATCACAAAAACATACCACATTTGCCCCGAATCACAAAAACATACCACATTTGCGCAAAATCACGTTTCAGAGCGAATTGACACGAAACCTGACATCGCGGACCCACCGTCTCTCCCTTGGCACGTAAGCTCTCCCTTGCCACGTAAGCTCTTACAGGTGGGTCCGCGATGTCAGGTTTCGTGTCAATTCGCTCTGAAACGTGATTTTGCGCAAATGTGGTATGTTTTTGTGATTCGGGGCAAATGTGGTATGTTTTTGTGATTCGGGGCAAAAGTGGTATGTTTTTGTGATTTAGTTTGTAAAGTGGTAGTTTTACGCTAAACACTCAGAACGCGACGGCGGTAGCGAGCGTCGAGAGCACGCGGACGCAGAGGCCGTGCCAGGTGTGCGTAGCCTCCGCCTTGGTGTAGAAGACGTCGTGCAGCAGCGAGAGCTGCATCTCGGCGACCTTGTAGAGCTCCTCCTCCCCGCGCAGCCGCGAATCCTCATTCCCTGGCCCACAGAAGAAGAGGCGAGGTAACGGCCCCTTGAACCTGTCCTTGGCAAGATCCAGCAGCATGTGACCATTTAGCAGCAAGGCTTCTGCTGGAGACAAGCGGCGTACGACAGAATCCGGCACCGATTGACAAAACCTTCGTTTCCCTATATCACTCTTGTAGTTTCCAGCCGATGGGTTACTGCCGGCGCGCTTGAGCGACCACACTCGTTCGCCGTACCTGACCACGCCGACCATGAGCATGACGACGGTGGCCAGCCGGAGCAAGGGGGATGACCGGACGATGGAAGACCCGGAGATGACGTAGGCAGCCGCCGCCACCTGAACGGCCAGCGTCTGCAGGTGCCGGAGCCACAGCTTGTTGTCCTCGATGGCGTAGGCGGTGATCTTGTCCTGCCCACCCAGGTGCAGCAGCAGGAACGGCGCCCACAGGGCCAGCAGCTCGTGCTCGGCCGACCTGCTGGTGATCACGGAGAGGTGCCCCAGCACGTAGATCGCCGTCGCGTCGGCCGCCATGTACGCTGACCATGCCAAGGCCTTGAGCACACCGGAGTCGATGTGCCGCCGGAACTCTGCCAAGATGAGGAGTGTAACCTGGACAGTTAAGCTGAGCAGGACCAGCACCCGGATGCCCCATTCTTTCCATGGAGCCACCACAACCTCCGTTCCTGCAGCCATCGATCGGCTTCTGAATTAGGCAAATTGATTGTGCACATGCAACATTCAATGCTATTGTTACAATTGTAGCCCGCGTCTTGAACGGTCACCTTCACGAACTCACACTCCTCCACTGCATATAGAGGTCAACTTGAGATAATTGTAGGCCAACGATTTCGAGGAATAAACACGAATTCCTACTTCGTTGCAAGAAACCTCAAATTTGGAAATCTGGTTTTTTAAGTTGCTGAACCATAAAACCATCAGAAATTCAGAATTACTACCATGGATAGGTTGAAGAACGATATCCAGTGAATCTTCAAAAAGTTGTTTCGACACACGAGCATCAGGTGATACTCTACGAGTTTATGTTATGATCAGAGTTGCGCTCTCCATTTCCTTCCCCCATGTTTTTTTTCAATTTTATTGTATCATACGACTCTTAGAGTAGAACTCAGTGACGCACATGGTTGTTCTAATTAAAATTTGCTTATCTATAGTGCAACTTTTTAGAACAATCTGCATTAAAATTTCAAGGAGTATCATTTGTATATTCTTTGTGGAAATTCGTTCATGAATCTGCAGTTTTGTTTATTTCTATCAAATTTGTTTTGTTAAAATTTCAAGGAGTATCATTTGTATATTCTTTGTGAAATTCATTCATGAATCTGCAGTATTCTTCATTTATATTTATGTTATGGCGAAAGCTGAAAGCCTCAGCACTTATCATGTTTTATATTTATGGCGAAAGCTGAAAGCCTCAGCACTTATTGTTTTTATATGGCGAAAGCTGAAAGCCTCAGCATTTATGTTTAAATAAGTTGATTGGTCTAAGCTCTAAGCTCTTGCGCGATTGTCCTTTGGAGTACTCTGTGGCTTTTCCACCTCGAGCAATCAACGTGGATGATCTTGTCGAATTTCTTCACCAGAGATGGCGGGGGTTCTTTAGCTATTGCTCTAAGCACCGCCGAAGCGGCCAACTCACGCCATCCATCAAAATAAATGACCTTGTGTGCATTATTGCTCGTATCCTCCAGATAAGGTATTATCGTTTCCACCGCATGTTTGATACACTTTATAAAAATCCTCTGCATTAGGTCACTCAGTTTAGCAGCCTTCATCTAGTAACATGTACTATGCAAGAGGTCCAAATATTTTTCTTTTACTGATCAAAACTAGTTAATTAATCTGCAAGCATGGGCACTCGTGGATGCTCACAGCAAGCCACAACCACAAGATTTTACTGTCTATGTGTGGGTGGCCTAAAGACGATTGGGTTAGGCTTGGAGCATGGTCGAGCCGTAGGCCACCAGCGAGAGGACCACCGGTGCAGCAGATCATCATTGTCCAAGGAGATGGTGGTGGTGCGTTATGAACTTTTGATTAGTATGTTATTTACATATGGTGTTGGATGCAGTCGGACACTCGTACATGCACCCATGGAGATGAGAGAGGTAGCAGCGATTGTGGGAGGAGACACAAAAACTAAGCTTGTTGTGGTTTGACGAGATATGGTCTCCCTAGGCCAGTTCTCCAAATGCTAAAAGGGCTTCAACAAGAATCACATCCTCGATTTGGTGTGGTGTGGTCTGTTTGGTTACTGCAGCTAGGCTACCTATTATGTATTGTAAATTTAAAATGTGGTACCGATAACATTATATATAACCCGGCAGAAAAATGATTAACTATATACAAACATTGTATTTGTTGATGTTATATGTGGATCAGATTTGCTAAAAAAATTCAAAAAAAAGGGAAGTGTGCCCCTAGCCTCTGCTATTTTAAAAAAAAATGATAGGTGTGCCCCTAGCCTCTGCATAAGCGGCCGGCTAATTAGCATTTATGTTTATGCACTGAATCGGTTTTATTAGTGTTGAACCTAATTTTTTTATTTAAGCTAGATCCAATTCGATACATGTGTAAAAAGTACTACGTACTCTAGAGCAGAGTGTGAGAATGGTATGCATGCTGTATGTACGCACATAAATACCTCTCGAGGCATGATGAATGCAATTTCAGTGAAGGCCTTGCAAAGACGAGAAGCACCACAATTTCATCGAAATGTTTTGCGAGTAGTCACCTAGTCACCGTAAGAGATGGGTAGGAATTAGTTAGTTATGCTTGTGTGTCAACAAATACTGTCAGTCGATGAAACAAACTAAACTGCGAGGATTTTATAGTAGATGTAGCAGCAGGCAGCAATAGTACCTTACTCGGCAGTTAGGCACATCGATCTTGTGTGCTACTCATTTTGGAGAATGTTGGGGTGTTATGAAGTATGAGAAATGAACGACTCCATGGGGGGATATATTGGAAGAGCTTGTGGTTGGCTTTCTTTTGCCAAAGTAAGCATCAGTTCCTGGCTGGTTAGTTCTTTGCTTGAGGTTGGAGCAAAGTAAAGAACAAAGACTGATTCTTCCATCTTCTCATTTTTCTAAAGCAAAAGGTGCAGGGCAAAGCCTAGACCATCGCCATTGATCGAGGCGCCATCTGAGGCCTGCTGTTAGTGGTGTTCACCTTGCCCCTATTGTAAATAACAAATGGCGGAAGCACGCTTGATCAGGTGAAAATTCTTGGAGTGCGGAGACAACTATGTTTGCGGATTGTATTTTTGTAGGAACAGACAGCAGGGAGGTCGAATTTATCCATTGCCGAAAAGAGTTAATGTTGTGGTCGATGAATAGTTGTTGCTTGCATAATTTGATAGAGGATGCATCTATTTTTATGATTACTAGATGATACCCCGCGCGTTGCGGCGAGACTATTATCCTAAGAGTATGTTTCCGCTAATTTTTTGGTCAAGACAATAAACTTAATACTTAGTAACTGGTATGGTATGAGAGATAACATAGTACTGAAAACATGGAAAAGCCAGACACCGTCATCCTATATTTTTATCCTCTATCGTGCTGTAAACATGGAGTGAAATTGAAAAGTAGGCATACCCGTTGTTGCACAAAAACGTTTCATAGGTCAGAGTAGAAAAATAATGCGAGGGTAAGTTCAGAGTAATGGGGTTGCACAACAATAGTCTATTGATAGTAGGAAGCACGCATGGACTGAACTAAATATCCCCCGTTCTGCTCCATTCAAGCAATCCGGCATTTTCCGTGCAGTAGGAATAGCAACCTACACAGTGAAAGGAAGATCAGATATAAAATGCAAATAATAGGAAAATGCATTGGACAGTATCTCCATGATGGCCGATAGTCAAAGTATATGGATAGAGCAGAGTATTCAAAAACATGCATGGTGAAATGGACACATTGTGCTTACAGGAGATAAAACTCGATGACCGCCCTGTTGTTCATGCACAAAATCCTGAAAATCAGAACAGATTGATACCAAATAAGTCGAATTAAATGCGGCTATCTGAGTAGAAGATATCAGCGTTGCCAATGACCCAGCAGGTGCACGTCCTACAAATCTAACAAAATGGAACCATCCAATTGTATGAGAAGTCAACCAAAGTAGACAAACGCCATGAACATACTTGATTCAGACCAAAACAGGCAGATGAGAGCTCACCTTGTAGTGGGTAGTAGAGGTGCGCCGATGCGCCTCAAGGTGGTCAGCGGGTACCCAAGCAACCGAATATTTTCTCAAATCCGCAGCGCACACACAGCTCGATTGCGGAAACAATTGTTGCAGGGATGGTGCGTTGGAGATCGATTTTCGCTTGCCTACCTCCTAAGGATGGCAATGGGTACCCATTACCCGCGTACCCTGCGGGTAAAACCCCTGTTAATCTAAGGGTTTGGGGAAACAAAATACCCATGGGTATATAAATGGGAAAATCTTATACCCATCGGGTGGAGAGGGTACGGGTATGGGTTCATATAACCCATACCCGCATGCCCATGTACCCTCCTAATTATTATTGTAATGATTATTTTAAAGGCTTTGTGTACGTCAAAATTAGTATTTACTTTGTCGTGAATTTGTGAACTTACAGTGTATGACTACGTATTGTTATTTTATGACTATGTGTTGTTGTTTATCATTAAGATGTGTTGTTGTTTATGCATAAATGATGTTACATGTGTTTCTTATCTGCAAGTGTTGTTGTTTATAAGTATATCTACTTCTGTTTACAATGTGTTGCTTTTGACAATAGGTTGTCACTCATCATTCTATGTTGTGGTTTAAAATGTGCTGCTTGATTAAAGGTATATGTTTGTACGATGTTTTTAACAACTATTTTCTACTCAATCTGTTGTGATGCAAAAGAAGGTATTTTTACCCGCGGGTAACCCTTTACCCTGTCGGGTGAAGGGTATGGGAAAAAGTTATACCCACACAAGGAATCCTGGTACTAGAAGGTTTACCAGCGGGGCTATCCTGCAACTTGAGAAACGAATTGGCCTCTGCTAAAACCTTTGACGCAAAACAGAGCAATAGCAGATGTGGCTTCCAGAGTTGTCCATTTGGCAACACTCTCTGGCCTGCCCTATTTGTCCTGCAAGCTGAGTGGTTTTCCACCAGGGCAACTGGATTCATGAGACGAACGTCACTAGCTGCTTGCCTTATAGCTTGCTGGACTACATGGGACCTCTGGGTGACAAACATCTCATAGCTAAGAGGAATTCCGTTTGGCCCATCTAGTGGAGCAGATGCAGCATGAGTTAACACTACAATGGCATTGAACCAAACCGAGGCTCCAAAAACTTTGCTAATGGTCTGCAGCAGAGGGACATCACCATAGTCCCTGCTCTGCATATCCAATCCGTCAAAATAAAGAACAATATCCGGAGGGCTTTTGCTGACAACTTTCTTCACAGAATTGAGAACCTTCTGGTTGTAGTGCTGGTCAAAAGATGAGCTTGACAGACCAGGCGTATCAATCACTTTTACTTTGATTCCCTCAACCATGCCAACTACTTCTTGAACTATTCTAGTGCTCGATTCAAAAGCATCAGTCTCTAGCTTGACATCATCAAAAATCGAATTTATAGTAGCACTCTTACCAACCCCGGTTTTACCAAGAACCAAGATAGTGCAAGACAAATCAAGGGGCTCACTAGCAGCTTCAAGACGTTCTGCCATAAAATCAAGACGCACAAGGTGAAAGGTTTAATTCGCTGATATCTTCTACTCAGATAGCCGCATTTAATTGGTTTTAGAAAAAGTTATACCCGCACATGTGCATGGTGAAAGGTTTTAGCTAGATGTGTACACATAGCCAAATATGGAGACACATGCCCCAATCTCATTGGTTGTCTGATTGGAATACATAACATAGAAGGGAAATTATTCTATCTGTTGCTATTATTAGAGGCTTCACAACAGAGCAATGAAACACATGAGTAATTCAGTATGGCCTTTTGTTAGATGTGAACTGCATGCTGCCTTATTTGGGTAATATTACATTACCTAATTTTTTTGTTAATAAGCTATGTGATATGAACTAACTACAACCAGTATATGCATGGAAGGTGTCCTACTGATGGATATGACTCGTATGTGCATGATGCTGCAGTTTAATTTCTCATTGCTGACAGTGCCACAATGTACCAAAGGTATAGTTTCATGTTTGTATTTTGAAGAGCAAATTTGATGATTTTTATTTATTCGACAATACTCTTAGTTGTTCCATCTGAAGGTTAATGGATTTCTTGTGGGGATCACAGTGTTATTGCAAAAAACGCGAGGCGATTGTATGAAGGAGACTGGCAACAGTAATTATATGAACCATCTTGTTAGGGTTAGCTACAATGAAACTATGGACCAACACTTTGGATGTTGCACCTTTATAGAGGTTCTGCTCCTTCACTTGTGTTATGAAATTTATCAAAGACTTGCTTCCCTGTATCAGATCCCATTAACAATGCAAAGCTATGTAGCCAAGGGAATTGCATTTCCATTACCATATTCAATGATATTGTATTTCTCTAATCTTTCTGAAAACATAGTATATTTTGCAGACATGGTATATTTTCCATTCCCATATCCTTCACTTGTGGAGGCTGCTTCTCTTACAACTTTTCATCCATTTTCAACCAATAGTAACAAGAGCAAGTATTCTCCGTATTGTCGTTTGTGCTGTGTGGCTATGAAAGTAAAATTGATCCCCTGTGATGTTGGTCTTCTTTGCTTCTTGGAAGAAAATGGTATTTCTGATGTTAAAAATATGCTAGCGTATGAATGCCCTGATGTTCCATGTACATGCTCCTGGTCTATTCCTTCTATGCTACTGCACCTTTTCTTGTTACGTATCTGGATTTCACTTATCGTTGCCACATATTTTTAATGTTAAATCTGTGATGATTCCTAATTCTTTTTGTTTATTTGTAAATACTAATTCAGAAATGAAATTACACAGTAAATTTTAAGATTGCTTCAGGATCATGTTTATGTCCTCCTCGCATGTTGCATCTTTGTCGCCTACTCCTAATTATATCACTTGACCACATCTTGCAAATATTCATAATCTTTGTAGTCATAAACAGGAATCAATGGACATTAGTTGAGATGGAGACCAATTTTGTTCTATTATGAGCATGTACTTATGTGTGTGCCGTTAAAATGCACACATCAAATTATATTTAGTATGACATGCTCACATTCTTACTTGGGTGTGCATCAAAATTATTTTTCACTGTATAAATTGCAAAAATGTCATAGTTTTATCAGTATATCTTCTTTTATGCAATGTGTCTCCTAACATTATTATTCCTGAATTCTGATTTGTGAAATGAAAATGTAGAAAATGGTGTCTTTCCATGATAAGCTGACACAAGCTATCCTCATTGTAGCCACAGTGGCAAAGTTCCATCAGCGCCGCTTCAGTTTGGTCATGCCCAATTAATCAGCAGGTGAATGATTTGCTTCTTGTGTTGCTAATTTCTCGCTCCTCAGTTCACTAATTCTCTTGTTCCTATCTTCTGAAGCTCTTTGATCTTTTCTTGATCAGTGTTCTAATGAGAAAATGCAAAGTTAATGCTTTTTTCTATTTAGCCTGGATTGGCACTGAATTTACCATAGAGTGTAATTCTACAATTTAATTTAGATTTGAGCGTCTACAAATCCAATTTGAGGGTCAACATCCCACCTAGAACTAAGATATAATTAGGTTGACTGATAAAGTATGTTATGCATTTTTTGGATTAGTGAACTGATCAGTTAAACCTACCCTGTATTTATAAATGATCATGTTGTGGCAAAGGTAATGTACCCTTTATTAGTGAACTGATCAATTTCTATAGCTTTTATTGGTATATACTCCCTCCGTATCAAAATGTAAGATGTTTCCATCTCTTTTGATCATTACGTATGTAGACATGTTTTAGTGCAAGGTTCATTTGAATCTTACATTAAAACATGTCTAGATACATAATGATCAAAAGAGGTTGGAACATCTTATATTTTGATATGGAGGGAGTATAAGGCAGTACATGTCATGAGAATCATATATAGTACACTACACAATGTATTGATTTGTGCTAGCCTCAGTTTCAGCAGAACCTCCACAACTATGTTGTGTTTGTATTTAGCCTGGCCTCAAGTATGTTGCATCTCTTTGTAGTGATGTTGACTATGCTGGAAGGTGCAAGCAAAAAACTGTATCCAATTTTGAATTAACAGTTGAGTTTCTAAAATTATGCCCCTTATTACATGCGTGATCAAAAGCCAAGATAAATAAGATGGTGTGCCTTTCAGCTTATAATGGTTAGTCCATCATCATTTCTGCATTGGTAATACAGGTCATCTTTCCTCCATTCGAAAAACTAAGGGTATGTTTCATGATTTTTTCTATTTTGATTTTTTTTGTTTCTTGCCATCAGGATATTGTGAATAAACAAGAAAATGAACTATGGAAACTACTTATCTTGATTTGTTATGATTTTTTTCATTTGCTTACATTTTTTTAATCGTCTTGCATGAACAATGAGCGTCAAGCAAGAATTTCCTGTTGTGAATGGATACAAATCAGGCGCTAACGTTCAGGTCATCTACCTTTTCTGCTAGCCAATGAACTTCATGCAGGTGGCAGTGCTGCTCTCTTACAACTCGCTGAGCTTCATGGCGAGGGGCTTCGCGAGAACTTCCTGTTGCATCTGCTACATATCCCAGAACGAGTTCGACACCTTCTACTTGAAGCTGGTTACCGAGCTGAAAGACACACTTACTTGATCCGTTTTGACAGTGCAAGGATAATGTACCAGAACGTCACTGTCACTAATAATGCCTTTGTATTTCACGGCCTTGGTGAGTGTGTTGGAGAATTACATCTTCCTTGGTGTTTTTCTTAGGTATTGTGTTGTTGTGCGTGTAGTGTTATTGAAGATTGATTTTGCACCAGCTCATAGTACAGTATATTGGATAATACAAGTACTCACTTCATTGGGTTACAACTATACTCTCATCAACATATATCACGTGCATGTGCACGTGCTCAGTTACTAGTGTAAGGGAAATCAATCAGTGCATCTTCATACCTCAAAACAAAACAACCCCGGCAGTAGAACGGCCCGCCTTGATCCAGCACGAGCAACGCCCGAACCGTTCCCGCCGGACGAAGGCCCTCTCCTCCCACTGACCAGTTTCCGACGAGAACACGTTTAGCCTCCACGGAGTCGATCGGTGGCCACTCCGATTCCAGCAAGCGGCGACTAGCTCGCGTCATCATCCACAAATGGCGGCTTCTCCGCCTCAGGCGGCACGGCGGGGACGACTAGCACCTCGGCGACACGGCCGGGGTCGAACGCGAGGTACAAGCTGCGCTCGCCCTGGTCTCGCCGCGGGCAAGGGATGAGGGTCCACCGCCGCGTCGCCGGGTTGCAGACGCAGAGCACCATGTCGCAGAGGAGCAGACTGTACGTTGCTGTGGTCTAGCAATGACCACCACCCGAACAGGTAGTCGTCGTCGTCGTCGGGCAGGAAGTCGAACATGGCGTCGACGATCGGCGGGGAGGACGAGTCGCTGGAGGTCGGGGAGGGGCGGGCGAAGAGGTGTGGTCGATGTAGTTGATGAAGATGCCATGCACCTTGCTGCAATAAGCGGCGGGCGACTCTCGTCAGCATGGCCATGGGTGGACTGAGGGCGGCGGCGCCGTAATCGATGGGATGAACAAAGATCAGGAATTCTGGAACCGTCGGTAGCAGCGCAAATTCACAGGCGCTCGGCCCGTCGCTGGATAGATGGAAGACCTAGAGACGAACGGTTGAGTGATTTTGTCAGTTGGAATACACATGCGGTTCAGGCTAAGATGGGCTTTTCCATTCTATGCTTAACTACTCTATCTGTCCCAAAATAAGTGTCTCAATTTTGATAGAAAGTGGATGTACGTAGATATGAACATGTCTACATACATCCATTTTTTTATCAAAATTGAGACACTTATTTTAGGACGGAGGGGGTATATACTTAAACCTTATTAATTATATATTTTCAGAGCCCCAAATTTTTTTTTTTGACATTAGCCCCAATTTGTTGGGCTTTGCGGAAAGAAGTACAGATAACACTCCACATGTTTCTGAGAATTTGTCTAAAAAAAACATGTTTCAGAGAATGGGGCAGCATCCTCGACCCATAAAACGGCACACTTAATCCCCTGAGATTTCTAAAACCAGAGAGAACCATGCCGAGGTAACAAATAGAGCGGTCTCCCGGTCCGTTCTCGTCTGAGATGTTGGCGCAGCCAAGAGGCTTGTGAAGAGCAACATGTTGGAGCGATCTAGATCTGGCGTTGCGTTTTGGAGTGGTGGCAGGGATGGGTTGTTCTTAGAATACGGCGGTGTTGACTATTGCGGATCTGACGAAGACGGTGGAGGATCCGACCGCCTGCTAACAGGTAGGGTGGCGTTGACCCTAGATATGACGTCAAAGAGGCACGGAGGGCTCCTCCGGCCGATGTATTTTATCGGGTTAGGCCCAATATTACGACGGTGGTGGTTATCATGGCTCATTTACGCGTTATGATTAGGGTTTCTCCAACCTCAAGATGTGCACCAACTGCTGCTCTTCTTCTCCGGCAACTCCAAAAGATTCGGATATTTGATAGTTGCGATGAAGGCGGTACGCAACGGTACAAACGACTTATATCCTCCTACTTTTATGTTGTTTGTATGCTTTTAAATCTGTATCCTTAATATGCCTACGGCATACATCGTGCAGTAAAAAAAAATATAGTAACAGGATCAGGTTCACTTCCCGTCCACTCTCGCTATCGGCTGGCATCCAGATTGACCCCAGCAGCTCCCCCGCTGTGTCAGATTTGTGGGACTCGATGAAGCCAGCACAGTTGCCACGTTCGATTCTGCCATCTGCCCTACTGATCATCCTATGGAAAATATGAGACTCCAGAAATGCAATAGCATTCAGGCAATAATCACATCTCTTCTGTAACAATCTCGAATGTGATTGATGATTTAATCTCTGCACAAACCGGTGTAAGGACCAGGTTTTAAAGGAAGAATCGGATAAAATTCAACAAAAAAACACAAGATGGAACTATAAGCAGCCGGTCGGATACGATATGGCGCGAACATACAGAGTGTAGGCAAAGACCATCAGGCTAGAAAAGCTTGTTTCAACATGCTTGCTAATCGTGTCAGTGGAACAATACTCTGAGCAAGTTGGCTAATTGTGTCCCAAAATACGATAAGAAAGCAGTGGAAACTTAGCAAGTTAAAGAGTTTCACTTCACATTTAACCAGTTCGTGCTACGTGGAGGGTCAATCTCCGCATGAAGCATACAGAGCAGAAGAACGCACAGCAAAGAAGCACATATTCCAATCACAGTATATACTCTTTTCAGTTTACGCATATACTCGCTTATATCATAATAATGAATAACATGCATGACTAGTAGCAGATTGGTAGAGAGAAGTTATCTAAAATTACTTTTAAGCTTGGTCCATGCCATATTGGATAAAATAAAATATAGTCCTACTAATAAATTCTAGCGACAAGAGTGATCATAAGAAGTCATATTACGCTTATTTTTAATAACTTAAGCCCTGAATTCTCTGGTACGGATGGACCTGACACATACGGCAGGACTCCTAAAGGTCAAAAGCTACAATGTAAATATCAAACCATGTATATTGACATTTGAAATGGTTCGATCAAGTTTCTAATGTAATTTTACACAGTTTCTAACCATTGAGTATCTCTCGTGAGGGACATCTGGGCTGCAGTTATGCACCAGTACTAGCTACATTATACAATTCTTGAATATGTCGGCAGGCAGGAGACAGTGACAGGGAACAATAATATTTAGTTGCACTACCATACAAAGAATTTTCAAATCTCCCTAAAAAATGTTTCCCTAGTTTTATTTTACGCACGCCCATAGATTAAACGGCTAAAGTGTTTGCTACCTCTGACTTGGACTATATAATTCAACAATAATAAACTATATAATTCAACAATAATAATACAAGAACATCAGATAACTTGGTTTTGTTATACCTGCAGTGTAGACACCTTCGAATGGATAATACCTCTGATGTAGTCGGAATTGAGAAAATTCCGTATTTTGCAAATCAGGAGATTCGAGAAGTTTCTTGAACTGTAATGATTCAAGCTGGACCGTGAAGACACCGATAGATGTCCATAGTAAGACCAGATTATTGTCTTCAGCAAACCCGAGGATGACTGGGCCTCGCTCTATCTCAGCAAACCTGAGGATGACTGGGCCTCGTTCTATCTCCTTCCCTGAATTAATGGAAAGTAGCTTGTCTAGGGCAATAGTTCTTTGCAGCGCCCATGAAGCAACACCATCAAAATTCGTCGTTCTCTTCCATAATTGGGCGTTGAATCCTGACAGTAACAGTACACCAAGGCCACCACCCTCTGCCATTACAACCCAAATATTTCTAAATGCCGTGTCATCCGGAATAATCTCTTCTATTGGCGCAGGCATCTCAACTAGGCTCCGACTACCCAGATCACATTCCAAGGGAATCCTCACTTTGTAACCAGTAAAGGGAATCCCCAATCATCACAGCAGGCATGTTCTGATAAACATACATGGTCAGAACCGGCGCTGTGGTGAGATTGCTCCATGTGTTGGTCTTCGACGAGTAAATAGAGCCGACCACCTGTTTTTTTTTTTTGCATGTCGCTGGGGCCTACCAAGACCACCTCGAAGTAGCGGACATCCCTGGCAGTACGAAGCATATATTCCTTGGTGTTGAACCCCGGGGGAATGTATAGGTGGTGCTGGTCGCCGGTGACGGGGTCCCACACCAGGAGCAGCGTCCGTAGATAGTAGAGGCAGATCACGAGACCGTGGCGACATCCGACGGGCACGAAGTGTCTCGTCACAAGAAAGGGTCTCGTCAGCGATGCTATATGTTTCTGGGATACAAATTTGACACACACAAACAAGATATATCATGGAGCAAAAGCAGAGAGTTAGTGGTACATGAGCAATCTGTCCTGTCTTCACTTCCGATTCATTTCCTGTGCACACTCAAACTGCCAAAGGGATTCATTAAAAAATTTGATCGCTCTCGCCGTCACTGTCTCTGGGCTAAAGAAGAGGGTTCTGATCCCCCTCACTCACTAGCTGCCTGGGAATTAGTATGTAGGCCTAAGAATCATGGAGGGTTAGGTGTCACTAACTTGGAAATTCAGAACAAGGCTCTGTTGATGAAATATCTTCACAAATTCTTTTCCAGAGTTGACACACCATGGGTACAGCTTGTATGGAATTTATATGATCCTGGTCCACCCCACGCTCAATCTCCCAGAGGTTCATTTTGGTGGAAGGACGTTCTCAGCTTAATGGACATATACAGAAGCATCACTAAAGCTCATGTTCATGATGGAAGAGATACATTATTTTGGAAGGATTTTTGGCACAGTGATACCACTCTTTGTGACCGTTTCCCGCAGCTGTACTCTTTTGCTCTAGAGGAAGATATGTCGGTAGCTGATATGATGCACTCATCCTCGCTTGGAGAAGATTTTGCACTGCCCCTGTCGGTACATGCTCATGACCAGTACATTCAGATCAATGAGATACTTCAGGATTTGGATCACAATGATCATCAAGCGGACACCAAAGTTTATGTGTGGGGTAACACCGAATACACAGCAGCGAAGTTTTATAAATTCATCTTTTCTCGAGTGAAATGCGATACAAGCCTGAAAGCTCTTTGGAAATCTAAGTGTTTTCCCAAGTTAAAGGTCTTCTTATGGCTTATGTTTTATGATCGTCTAAACACAAAAGATCTCATGATACGCAAACATTGGAATATTGAGGATGGTCCAAACTGTGTTCTATGTGGCTTAGGGGTTCTAGAGACCAGAGACCACCTTATTTTTGACTGCCCTTTCGCTGCACGTTGTTGGGAAGCTATCGGTTTTCAGTGGGATACCCAAATACCCATACTACGCAGAATGCGTGTTACCCAAGCCAGCTTCATAGGTCCATGCTTTTGGGAAGTCATGGCTTGCGCAGCCTGGAATATATGGAAGATCCGCAATGATCTTATTTTTCAGAAGGTTCAGCCCTCAATTGGAAGGTGGAGAGTTAATTTCCAAAATGATATTTACCTCCATCACTTTCGTATCAAGGAGAGTTTGATTCAACCTCTCCTAGCCTGGATTAGAACACCAGTTCCTTAGTCATGTATATTTCACTTACTTTTCAGCCACCCTGATGTAATCTCCATACTTTGCTCTTGATCTATTATATAAAATTAACCGTAGGGATTATTCCCTACGGTACTGGTGTTCTAAAAAAAAAAAAAAATACATGAGCAAAAGTTACAGGAAAAGATATGCGCACAGACATGGCCAATACTATCACATAAATAAAAGCAAGTTGATTTCTGAATAACGTCGACAGAAACAAGATAACAGATGGACGTTTGCTACAGGTTAAATATTAATTCCCACTCCACAGCTGCCCAGGAAATGTTAATTCATCACGCTTAACCAGGACATGACACATAGACGGTCAATTTCATTGTGGAGCACATCACAGGCCCCATGCACAGAACACAAAATGGAAGAACCTACACCTAATCCAGCAACCAGAATGCAGCTCTAGATACCTACAGAGCAAGCAAACGTGATCAGCAAAAGGGATTTGTAATAATCGTACATGCAATAGCCATTAAATTTATCTCACAATTTTTTTATGATTTGGACAGTGAACAATAGACTCAATATTGTTACAAAAGCTGAAAACTCAAATCATCATAGTTATTGGACAAAAACAACTTAAGAAACCGAGAACATAAATAGGAAGAGAGTTAATCTGTAGTGGTACACTTCAATTCCATCTGTTAGCACATTATCAAGTTTTTTGGCTACATATGGACTAAGTAGAACGCTAAAGAGTAGTATTCCAACTAACCCCTAACTTATCAAATCTTTTGAAATTGTCTTTTTTGTCATGGACAGCCAACATCTACAACGATCAAAATCGAAGAAATTAATATAGCAATAGCTACAATGTAGTTTGGACCAAACAAACTATGTTAGAGGCTAAGGACAATTACATATGTGAGTAAGTGAGTTAGACTGGCATGAAAATCTTGACATGCTGACACAAGAGTTAAGTCGACCGCTGAAGAGCATAATTGTACAACAACTAGAAGCGAACAGAAGGTATTACTATTATGAGGATCGCAAATGAGCTATAATGTGAAACGACTTGATGCAAACCCGTATAAATAAAGAAAGTTTGAAGTCAAATGCTCAGGTGTTATTAGTTAACAATTATTTGCTCCGAGGAAACAACAAATCATCCTGGGACATGAAAGATCCATAACCACAGGACAAAAACGAAATGCAATGTCCAACCAGCAAACAAAAACAAAAAATATCCAACAAGGGAAGGAAAGGAAAGAAAGGAAAGGAAAGGAAAGGGAAAACATTTAGCTCTGCTACCGCTAACAGATTGTTACCTGCTCAATCAATACATCACGACACCATGTCCATGTGGAAAAATCATATTATATATTTTGCGGAAGTTCAGCTCCACCATCAATACCCTTGTCTACAAGAATAACAAGTCAATGAACCAACGGGGATTCCACCGAACAGTCAAATAGATACAACAAGGTATTAATAAGATATTTTTATAAACACGCAGCTCCAATTTCAGAAAAATAATTCAGTTTTGCTGCAACATTGGGAATAGATAAAGAAGACCATATCTACTATCAAATACAAAGAATATTCCAATAATATTATATATTCTTTTCAGTATAAACATATACACTCGTCATATTATAAAATGAAGAACATGCACAACTATTAGCAGATAGGAAGAGAGAATTTAGCTAAAGTTACTCTTAAGCTTGGTCCATGCCATGTTGGACTAATAAATTCTAGCGATTAAACTGATAATGACTATTCATTTTAAGCTATTTTTAATAAATTTTAGCCTGAATTCTCTGGCACAACTGGACTTGTGACATACTTCTCTTCAAAAGGTCAAAAGCGACAATGTAAATATGAAGCCATCCTATTGACATCCGAATTGGTTCAGTCAAGTCTTTAATGTAATTGTCTTTAGTTTCCGACCATTGACTATTGACTCGTGAGGAGCATCTGAGCTGCAGTATGGAGTAACACTAGCCACACTACACAATTCTTGAACATGTCAAAATCCACGCATAAATAAAATTTAGGTCCACTCATATACAAAGAATTGGCAAATGACCCTCAAAAGTAATTTCTATCAATCATTGATTTTGATTTAGCGCCCACCCATAGGTTAAACAGCCAAAGCTTTTGGTACCTCTAAGTTGAACTATATAATTGAGCAAAATAATAATATGATAAATATTAGATTACTTGGTTTTGATCTACCTGCCGTATAGACACATTCAAATGGAGTAAAGTGAAGAAAGTAGTCGTCAGATCCAGGAAGTTTATTGAACTCCAATGATTCAAGCTGGACCGTGAAGATGCCGATAGAACTCCACAGTAAGACCACATTATTTTCCTCAGCAAACCCGATGATGTATAGGCGCCCCCCCTTCTCTGAATTAATGGAAAGTAGTTTGTCCAGTGCAATAGCTCTTCCCATAACCCATGACGAAGCAACACCATCACAACCCTTCTTCCTCTTCCATAATTGGGTGCTGAATCCTGACAGGTAGAGGAAACCAAGGCCACCACCCTCTGCCGGTATAACCCAGATATTGCCAGTTATCCCCATCAAAAAACCAGTAAAGCGAATCCCCAACCATCACAGCGGGGATGAGGGGATTAACAAAACCGCTAGAATCATCGGACAGAAGCGGTGTTGAGATGAGATTGCCCCATGCATTGGTCTCCGACGAATAAATGGAGGCGACCAATTGTGCATGTTGTCCCTCAGAGTGACCTACCAAGACCACCTGGAAGTGGTGGACGTCTCGAGCAGCACGCAGCACCGTCCCGCTGATCATGTATCCACCCTCCCAACTCCAAGAGGAACCCCGGGGGAATGTGCACGCGGTGCTGGGCGCCGGTGACTGGATCAAAGACCAGGAGGTGCCTCCCGTTCCCAAGGTAGTATGTGAGCACTAGGCCATGGCGGCATCCGAGGGTCATGGAGTGGACTTTGTCGGGGATCGGGAAGCGGCGGCAGAAGCGGGGGTCGGGGGACTCCGTATATATGTTTCATTTGCTAAAAACTGTATAGTTGTATAGTTAAAATCTAGCGAAACAAAACAGAGGATTCTACGGTGCAAGGTTCACTCTAATTTTTGTTCGAAACAATGTACATTTCTTTTTTTTTTTTTGCGAATGAAAAATGTATACTTCATTCCTGGTCGAGAGGCACAAGCACAACACAGCATGTCGGGTGCCCTCCTCAGTGGTGGAGCCAGAATTTTTACATTGGGTATGCAAAGTTAGTAAAAAGAAAATTACAACACGACAATATAAGATACCAATGTCCACACTAAAATTAATGAAACAAAATGTTATTCATAGTCGTAACAATGTATCCAAGTATTTAGTATTGCAAGTAAAAAATAAATATTATTTATCTTTTCGTGTTTCACATCTAAAATCGACAATATATATTAAAAAGTTCATGCTGAAATACACATTGAAGACTATACCATGCCAGGGTTCTTGGCGTCAAGAGGAAATGAGGGAAAGGAACATTCTTTGGTACTTGGCTGGCCTTTTGGTGAAATAAATTCTTGAGAGGTTAGAGTTAGGCCAAAGTAGAGAGGTCGGGACGTGAGAGCATTGGTGTGGTGTGTCTGTTTCGATTTTTTGCTGCCTTCTATAAGTAAGAAAAGCTACCAATACATATATACATGTCTATATGAGGTTGTATATTGATTTCTTTTCATAAAAAATATTGGGTATTCATTGCATACCCATGAATAAGGCTAGCTCCGCCCCTGGCCCTCCTCACGACGAGCACAGCCTCGAGCCCTCGAGGTGGCAAGCACGGTGGTCTTCCATACACTTCCTTTTCATTTGTTTTTTTTTTCCACAAGGACGGTCCTTCGGCTTCGAAGGACCTAAAATTGCTCATTAACGTCGGTGGGATTACAATTTACATCGAGATCGAGTGAAATAAAGGAAATTACAACAAGGACCTTAACATTTGCAACAAGAACATCAAAAAGAAATACCAAAACGCAATCAAGTCCTTGAGGTTCTTCTCCACCGCAGCGAGATGACGAGCTTGACAGGCAGGATAGAGGAGGCGGCGTCGGGGATAAACCACTCGGTCTGAAACCTCTGAGCAGCGCCTAGATGGAGCGGAAGATCCTCCGCATCGGAGGAAGCAAACCAACAACTCGTGGTCAAAGAGGGTCGCCATCTTACCAACGATAGCACAGGTAAGGCGAGCATGGCCAACCCAAGTCCGAAGCTTGTGAACACCATGAGGATGAGTACGCCGTGCAGACCGAAGAAGCTCACCAGCCCCCTCCTCCTTGCATCGTCCAACGTCACACTGGCAACAAGGAAGATGACGGGTGGATGAAGCAGCCTCATCCACGCCGGCTACATTCTCTAGATCGGAGAGAACCGAAGGCAACAGTGTGCCGCCGGCCCGCAACCTCGCTTCTTCATTACCCGCCATAGGTGCTGAAACTGGGAGAGCCTCGATTGTCTTCCCGTAGCGCACGACTACACGTTGGAGGCACTCCATTCCGGCAAACACCAAACTTCCAAGCAAACCCTAGACCTAGACACCACCTAACCCTAAACCACTACTATGTACATTGCAGCCCAAGTGTCCTCTTCCATCCTCACTCACAGCGGCGGAGCTGCCGGAGGATAATGGAGGGGCTCGGGGCGATCATGGAGGACTCTCAAGGAAGGATATGGAAGCACGAGGGAGAATAAAGATGGGAAAATGAGAGCCCCCGATTCCCTTCCTTTCCATTTGTTATGGAAAGTGAACAACGCATACCTCAGCAGTCTCAAGACTACCGAGCATTTGTTGCGTGGCTAGCATGATAAAACGGCCGAGACACATCTTGGAAAGTGTAATCATCGTCCACACCGTGGGCATTCTCCCTTCATCCTGGTCCGGGAAATGTGGTTTGGGTCGTAATAACTAACCATTTGGATGTGGTACCACTGGTGCTCGTTTTACAAGTTGTGGGACTAAATTGCACGCACGATGCAAGTTGTGGTACCACAAGTGTATATACCTCTAAAAAGTGATAGGCAACTTCAGGTCCGAGCGGCCGTCCATGGTGATTATTTTTAAAATGAGAAGATAGAGGATTTCTCTACCTTATTAGCATTGATTGTTTTCTGTACAAAAATGGGCATAAGCCCTAAAACAAAAGAGAAAACAAAAAGAAAGTCACATACTAATAAAGTTGGTCCATGATGATTTAATAGGACGCGTCTAAGCTATCCAATATAACAACGTGAGAAAAGATACATATTTTTCTCTCTTTGACAGCTTGGAGCTTGTGCATGGATAGTTAAGTCAAATCGTCATCATAAAAAAGAGTTGACTTACATATGTCAAAGAATAATGCACATAATGAAGAAAACAGGGAACACGACATGGCTCAAACATGGACTCTCTCTTGTAATTTTATATATTATTCAGCCGCCTACATTGTATTTAATTAATTCTAATCATTAAGATGAGCGCTCAGAGTTTTCCTCATTAAGCTCACCTACCATACATGGAGTATACACAAATGTCTCATCTATGTCATTTGTGTAGGCATGGTGGTAGCTTTTGGGGCGTGAGTTTCCCAAATATTGAACCTTTGAGTTGTTCAAATGATATGCCACCACTCCGAAGACATCAGTCAAATAGACAACTTCCTTGTAGGGATGAAATCCAAGAATGTCAAAATATTTGTAGTATTTCTTAGCTCCATGTTTAATTGTAAAAAAATCATCATCATCAGAGTCCCACTCAAATCTGTTTTTCGTTAGAGTCTCAGTAGGAACATCTCTCTCGGCATCAGACACATCATGTACCATCCAAGGTGCATCCATCGGGCAACCATATTTTCTTAGGTGTTGGGCTAAGGGTAAAAGGTCATCTTGATACTTCAAGATCCACTCCATGTGTCCACTCGACTCAGCGAGGATCCAAACCCGTAATCGTTGAGGCTCTTCAACTATTCCAAAGTACACCATATTTTGTGAACTCCCTAGATATGGTTTTACACATCTCTTGTTCTTGTTGTATGTTGGCGCTCTGGTCACTTGGTATGCACCGTTTGACAGCGAAAGCCTGAAACAATACTCATGTGATATATAAATTCTTATTTATATTTACAATTATAGTAATAAAACAAGAAAATATTAGTACTCAATTGTGTGATCTGCTCGGACTAACTAGCTATAATGCAGTAGAGGTGAAACAATTACCACTAACGATTTGAAACAGAAAAATCAACAATAAGACCATAAGTTAGCTGATTTAGTGTTGCATGGCTAAGACGTGTATGTTCGACTTACTTCACAAAGATGTTCTAATTAGATCCTATTAAATCAATAACAGAGAAGGAAAATAAAGCTGTTGGAGAGCGGAAACTGTCTTTTGCTCCCGGGCACCGGTGCTCCTGCCACTTAAAAAATTTCAAAAATAATTTTTATGAGTTCAAAAAATTCTGAAAATAAATAAGGATGTAGCCAATGATATATCCCACGAACCTGTAAATTTGCAATTTGAGATACCTTATATTTTGGGCTACACAAAATAACAAATATGATAGAATTTTGAGATTTGAAAATATACATACTTAGATCCACACTTTTGTGTAGCTCAAAATACAACATATTTGAAGGTGATGTTTTGCATGTTCATGGGATATATCATTGACTCTCTCCACATTAATTTTCAGAAACTTATAAATATGATTTTCAAATTTTTTATATAGCAGAGAGCTAGCACTGGGAGCCCGGGAGTCAAAAACCTTCACTCTGTTGGACAGTTGGTGAGTCTTCCTAAATCAAGCATATTCTTCTCTCCTAACACAAATGTTTTGATAAGAGCAGAAATTTGTGAGACATTACACATTGACACAGAAGCTTTATCGGATAAATACTTGGGTTTACCGGGGCTTGTGGGTGCTGATAGGAGTGACTGTTTCAAACACTTCATTGAGAGGATTATCCAAAGAATAAATGGGTGGAAAGAAAAACAGTTGTCGATCAAAGGTAAAGAAATCCTCCTAAAAGCAATTGCCCAGGCCATCCCTGTTTATGCTATGTCAGTTTTCTTAATCCCAAAGGGTGTCTGCAAGGATATGATGGATGCAATAGCAAAATTCTGGTGGGGAGACGTTGAAAACAGTAACAAAATGCACTGGTATGCGTAGTGGAAAATGTGCTATCCGAAATGTGAAGGAGGCATGGGTTTTCGTGACTTCCATTCATTTAATCTTGCTATGTTAGCCAAGCAGGTCTGGCGCTTGGTGGATGATCCAGAATCTTTATGCGCCCAAGTCCTTCGTGCAAAATACTACCCAGGAGGTGATATCCTAAAAGCTGGTCCGAAATCAGGATCATCGTTCACCTGGCAAAGTATACTAGCAGGCGTTGCAACTTTTAAGAGAGGATATATCTGGAGAGTGGGTGATGGTAGCAACATAAATATTTGGAGTGACCCCTGGATTCCAGCGAGCCCGAACAGGAGAGTTCAATCTGCCCGTGGCCATACCCTTCTAACAAAAGTAAGTCAATTACTAGATGATGATGGTCAGTGGGACGTTCAATTAATCACCGATATATTCAGTCAGGTTGATGTTGGGCGAATTCTGCAAATTCCTATCAATACTCAAGGCTTTTCTGATTTTATTGCATGGGGAGTCACCCCACACGGAAGGTTCACAGTACGCTCGGCATATCATCTTCAGTGGAGGCATCAATTTGGGCCTAATGCAGCGCTACTATCTCTCCCTGGAAGCTCAATATTGAACCCGGTTTGGAAAATTATGTGGAAGCTAAAAGTTCCGGGCAAGGTCAAGATATTTCTTTGGCGAGCTTTACATGGCATTCTCCCTCTCAAAAGTATCCTGGCCAACAGGCATATTGGTACCTCGGGGGAGTGTCCTATCTGTCACATAGAGGCCGAGGATATCAAACATCTCGTCTTCAAATGCGAGACTGCAAGAACCATTTGGGCTGAGCTCGGACTTCAGGATATCATCTCAGAAGCGGTTGAAACAGATAGGTCAGGCTCAGCCATTCTTGAATACTTGATCCGATTACCGGATAATAGGATGCCAGGAATCAATTTAATCTCCATGAAGGAAACAGTGGCCGTAACGGCTTGGTACCTCTGGTGGATACGACGACGCCGTACTCATAATGAAGACGTCCCCCCTATTTACAAATGTAAACTCTCAATACTAGCAATCACAGCAAATGCTATCAACGCGGAGAAGAAAGGTACATGTGATAATGAGAAAAAATGGGCCCGACCGGCGCCACGCTTTCTGAAACTAAACGTGGATGCAGCTTATGTCCAGGATGTGGCTGCTGGGGCTACTGGAATGATAATCAGGGACTTTGAAGGGAAATGTGTGAAAGGTGGTTGTGAACCTATATCCCATGTCCAGTCCGCATCAATGTCGGAAGCCATAGCGCTTCGGAATGGGCTGAGAATGGCGGAAAACTGTGGTTGCCACAGATTAATTGCAGAATCAGATTGCTTAGACACAATTAATGCTCTTACGGGAGAACAAAGATGGTGGTGCGATGCGGCGGCGATCTATGCAGACTGTGTCGATATTGCATCTCGGATCGGAGAAGTCACCTTCAAGCATTGCCCACGAGAAGCAAATCAAGTGGCTCACGAGTTAGCCCATTATAGTTTTAGCCAAAAAGTCTCTTGTGCTTGGGACGATGATCCTCCTGTTTTTATTCTTAGCAAAATTCTAGAGGATGTAACAATACTTTGATTGAAAGGCGGCAAGTTTCAGACGCACTCTTTCCCTAACCAGGGTACCGCAAGGGACTGGCAGGGTTTTAATGAGGCGGCTTGCTGACCTAATATATGGAGGTTTAAATTTCAAAAAAAAAAAGAACCACGGCAGTGCACGTAGAGTGCTCCTCGGCAGTAGACGGCGTAGCGCTGGCTTAACGACGACTCGGATCCATCCATGAGCAAATCTCCAACTGTTCCCGCCGGCTCACCTTGCCGGACAAAGGCCCTCTCCTCCCACTGACCAGTGCTCGACGAGAAAACGTTGAGCCTCCATGGAGTCGGTGGCCATTCCGATTCCAGGAAGCGGCGGCGGCTCGCGTCATCATCGACAAATGGCGGCGCGGCGGGGACCACTAGCTAGCACCTCGTAGTGCGGCGACACGGCCGGATCGAACGCGAGGTACATGCCACACGCGCCCTCAAGCCGCGGGCGAGGGATGAGAGTCCACCGCCGCGTCGCCGGGTTGCAGACATAGAGCTTGTCGCTCCCCCCTATCTCGCAGTCTCGCAGAGGAGCAGGCCATTGCTGTGGTCCAGCACCGACCACCAAGACCACCTGGTGCGGTTGTCCATGGGCAGGAAGTCGAGCATGGCGTCGACGACCGGCCTAAGGCAGGGGCGGGCGAAGAGGTGCGGCCGGTGGTGGTCGACGTAGTTGATGAAGATGCCGTGCACCTTGCTGTACGTCCTCCGGCGCGGCCGGGCTGCGGCGAGGAGGCTGCCCGCAGACGCAGGCAGTATGCGGCGGACGGTTGTCGTCAACATGGCCATGTTGGGTGGACTGTGGGCGGCGGCGCCGTAATCAGGTCGATCGATGCATCCGGACGGATCAAATATCGAGGTTGTTAATTGTACGTGGGCTCGATCGGTCCTAAATACTCCCTCCGATCCACAAAAAGTATCGGAGGGAGTACTGTAGATCCTGGATGTGGATGGTGGACTCCAGAGTCCAGTAGTCCAACTCGAAGGTCCAATAATCATGCACACTCTTGTCACACAAAAAAAAACATGCACGCGTTTTTTTTTTAAATTCATGCACACGATGTTGTCCACCTTTTTTTAAAAGATCACACCAATCTATTAATCATCCACAGCAGTACAAAATACCCAAAAAGTGATAAATATTACAAAAGGTCATTCGGCCACCTAGCGACGACTACGAACACTGAAGCGAGCCGAAGACGCGCCACTGTCCTCGCCCCTCCCTCTATGGAGTCGGGCAAAGCTTGCCGTAGGAGAGCTTCTTGTAGTAGACACCTTGATATATCATGGATCCAGACCTAGTAATTAATCATCTAAATTTAGTTTTCAAGTTTGCGGCTGATTCGGTAGCCAACATAATTGATTTTAGGAATTGTTTCCTTCATCCATCAAAACAAACACTATTTACATGACATGCAATAACAGGAAAACGAAAAATTCGGCGAGAACGTGCTTCGTTTTCCTCTCGCCCCCGCGTAACTCTAGAAGCGACACGGGGGAAACCCTAGATCACGCCGCCGCCGGGCCCTCTCCAGCGCCCCTCCCCTCGCCGCCGCCGGGAGGCTTCGCCGGGCAAAGCCCGGGTGAGGTCGGCGGCGGCGGGGTCTCTCTCCCCGGGCGGCGGCTCCCCTACAGGCGACGACGGGTGATGTCTACGCACGCTTCTATTCTCGTAGACAGTGTTGGGCCTCCAAGAGCAGAGGTTTGTAGAACAGCATCAAGTTTCCCTTAAGTGAATCACCCAAGGTATATCGAACTCAGTGAGGTAGAGGTCAAAGATAACCCTCTCAAGCAACCCTGCAGTTAAGATACAAAAAGTCTCTTGTGTCCCCAACACACCCAATACACTTGTCAGATGTATAGGTGCACTAGTTATGCGAAGAGATAGTGAAATACAACTAATATGGATGATTATAAGTAGTAATTGCAATCTGTAATAAAAATGGCAGCAAGCAAACATGTAGCAGAACTTGTTGGAAACGGTGTTTCAATGCTTAGAAACAAGGCCTAAGGATCCTACTTTCACCAGTGGACATTCTCAACAATGACATCAAAGTTAAATAAATAAACACTACTCTCAAACACTCTCATGTTGGATAACAAACACCATTCATTGTGTAGGGCTACAAGAGCACCCTCAAAGTCAGAGTAAACTAACACCAACAACGTCATAAAGGAATCACACACGGTGCACACACTGTCACCGTTACAACCGTGAATAACCCCGGAGTTCATATTAAAGTAACCTCTAGAGTGCATAATAGATAAAGAGTAGCATCACATATTCAACTAGGTAACAAAGCTCATGATCACATAAAAGATCACATCATGGGAGAGAGAGATAGACCACATGGCTACCGTAGATCCCGCAGCCTCGGGGGAGAACTACTCACTCCTCATCGTAGGAGTCAGCAACGGCGATGGAGATGGCGGTGGAGTCGATGGAGATGGCTCCGGGCGCAATTCCCCGTCCCGGCAGGGTGCCGAAACAGAGAGTTATGTCCCCCGAATCTTGTCTTCGATTGCGGCGGCGCTCGGGACCCGTGGAGGAAATATTGCACACCGTGTTAGGGTTTTTAGTCTGGGGGGTATTTGTAAGCGAAAGGGCGAAGTCGGTGGCGCCCCGAGGGGCCCACACCTGGTCCTCGCGCGGCCAGGAGTGCTGCCGCGCGAGCACGTGGTGGCGCCGCCTCGGTGGCCCACTGAAGGGGATCGCAGGCAGAAAACAAAAATTTTCCTAACCGCGATAACCAAAAACTAGCCAAGATCTATACTATGCAGATATAGTAGTACGCAAGGGGGGCCGGTATACACACCTCTTGTAGACCGAAAAGCGGGGATTACGCTCCCGCACAAGCGTTGACGATGTAGACGCCGTAGCCGACCTCAAGGTCGCAGAGAACTTGGCGCGACGAAGAAGACGATGACGCGGCGATGTCGGTGAAACCGACGACGACCTTGAGGCCGTATGGAGGAAGCAGACCTCCAGCACCAATAGTGTGGCACCTCGCAGGGTGTTACACACATACGGTGAAGCCGACGAACTCCGGGCCCGATCCAGGGACGAGCAGCGGAAGACTGGGACCGGAAGACCAGCAGCACGGCGGCGGGCTATGGTGGAGAGAGAACTCTCATCCTCCTCGGCGCAACTCCGACAAAGGGAATCACGAGATCGAGGAGAAATCGAGAATTAATTGGATGATCAAAAGGCCAGGGGTGCCCCTCTATATAAAGGGGCAAGGAGGCTGCCAACCTTGCCAGTCGGGCGGTGTGGGACTATCCCACACCAGCCACGACCCTTGCAAGGTGCGCCGGCCCTAGGTGGGCCCCTTGTGGCCCACCTAGGCCGGCCGAACCAGCCCTCCTCCCTTGGGGGGAAGCTTCCCCCCCTTCATGGGCCTTCTTTCCACTAGAAGGCCCATTTAGGGAAATCTGCCTTTAAAAATTCGAAAATAAATATATAAAATCATATTTAAATATTAATTACACTAATTAATATCAAACATATTATATATAATTTATTCTAGCTCCGAAAACTATTTCGTCGCTGCCCGATCTCCATCGGACCTCTCCCGGGACGTTCCCGGTCTCTCTTTTCCTATTTTTCTCTTCCGGTAAAATGTCGACTCCCCTTAAGTGTGATACCCTAGCGGTTCGATTATCTCACCAGACATGATCGAGACTCCTCTCCGATCAATGACTAATTCGTGGACCGAGGATACCCAGAATTAATCCCTGCGAGATAACGAATACTTTACCGATCGAACCTGGACATCTGAGTCTTAAACCTTTTTCCATAGCGATACTTAGCGTGTCCGAGACTCATTCATAGATATCTCCATACCTAGCTTGATCTCGTTACCAACAACACTATCTTCTACTCGTCTATGATATTATGTCAGCTGGTGACCTAGTCACATGTTTGCAAACTCATTTGACATAATCTCACCGAGTGGGCCCTAGAGTATATATCCGGCTATACGGATTGGCAAATCCCGCTCTTAACCCCTCGTCTCAACTACCCCTTTCCGATACCCAAAAGCATCACCGTTATTGTCACACTATATAAGATATGACGTTTGGTGCGATCAAAGTATCTTCCAGGAATAACAATAAGAGTTGATCTCACGGTCAAAGGCGTAATGACTACGTCCTACAAATATTGGGTATGTCCATCACATCGTTCTACCAACGACATGACTTCATTGTCAACTGACATAAATGTCACATGATCGGGAAACCTCGATCATCAATTGCCCAATGAACTAGTCAAGTAGAGGCTACTAGGGACCTGGTTGTTTATCTACCACACGTGTATTAATGTTTCCGCTTAATACAGTTATAGCATGGTATAAAACATATAATGAACAATTGGGATATGACTAATAAACTATCTTTATTAAGTGCCTCTAGTGCATATTCCCTTCACCCACTTCGTCTCGTGTTCGGCTTTCTGGAACGTTCCCGATAAAAAACTGACTTCAGAAAAGAAATCGTCCAATTCCCAGAATATTTCCTTAAGTACTTTTCTGAAACCAAAAACAACAGAAAACAGGGAACTGGCACTGTGGCATCTTGTTAATAGGTTAGTCCCAGAAAATGCATAAAACTATATAAAATGCATATAAAACATGTGATAACTTGGTATAATATAGCATGGAACATAAGAAATTATAGATACGTTGGAGACGTATCAACATGCCCAAGCTTAGTTCTACTCGTCCCGAGTTGGCAAGAACGATAAAAGAAGAATAATTTCTGAAGTGACATGCTTAAACACAATCTTGATCATAATATAATATAAGGCTCATGTTATGAATGAAGTGACTCAAGGCAATGATCTATAGTTTGCTAACAAATAGACAAGGAGTAAACAACTACATCATATAAGTAAAACTTTCCATGAATAGTACTTTCAAACAAGCATAAAAAAGATTTGCATAAGAGTTAACTCATAAAGCAATATTATCTAAGCAAAAGAGCATTGAAGCAACACAAAGGAAGATATAAGTTTCAGCATTGGCTTTCAACTTTTGAACATGTATATCATATAGATAGTTGTCAACACAAAGAAATATAACAAGTGCAATAAGTAAGCATATAAGAATTGTTGCACACAGTTGACACAAGTGTTTGCTTCGGGGATAGAAAGAAGTAGGTAAACTGACTCAACATAAAGTAAAAGATAGGCCCTTCGCAGAGGGAAGCAGGGATACAAGCATGTGCTAGAGCTTCTTAGTTTTATAGGTTTTTGAAATCATATAGAGAGCATAAAAGTAAGTTTTGAGAGGTGTATGTCGTTGTCAACGAATGGTAATGGGCACTCTACCCCCCTCGTCAACCAGACTTTCAAGAGCGGCTCCCATGAAGGACGTTATTTCTACCAGCAAGGTAGATCATCCCTCTTATCTCTTTTGTTTACACATATAGTTAAAAACTGTTGTCATTGCTTGACTGATTGGATCAGGGCAAAAATGTGAAGAGATTGCAGCGGTTAAAGTTGTAATTAATTGGGACTGGGCACCCCATTTGCCAGCTCTTTTTGCAAAGTTAGTGGATAAGCGGTGTATATGCCACTAGTCCGGTTGGTGAAAGTCTGTCTAAAAGCAAATGACAAGGTTGATATCCGTAACACCACATACTTCCTCATGAGCTAATAAACATTGACACAACTAAGAGATAATATGTTTTGAATAAAAGGTACCACATGAAGTATTTACTTGGAATGGCAGGAAATACCATGTAGTAGGTAGGTATGGTGGACACAAATGGCATAGGTTTTGGCTCAAGGATTATGGATGCACGAGAAGCATTCCCTCTCAGTACAAGGCTTTGGCTAGCAAGGTTGTTTGAAGCAAACACAAGTATAAACTATGACAACAAGACGTATATAAAAACATATTGCAAGCATTATAAAACTCTACATTGTCTTCCTTGTTGTTCAAACACTTTAACTAGAAAATATCTGGACCTTAGAGATACCAAACATGCAAACCAAATTTCAGCAAGTTTTACGGTAGTTCCTCACTAATAAGTTTTAACTACATGATGTAAAAGCTTAAACATGATCTACTTGAGAGCTCAAAACAATTGCCAAGCACCACAACATGCAAGATAACAATCCATAAGAGCATGTATATCTTTCTTTATACCATCTACCACATTTAGCATTTTCTGTTTCCAACCAAACACCAATCAACTTATTTAAAAGATAAACTCTCCAAGTAATTAAACAATGAGATATGAGAGTATGATATAATAAAGCTAACAACTCTAGCAAGAGATGCATGAAAAACAAGAGCTAGAAAGTATTGAAGTAAAATAGAAGAATACTCAACAAATATAAGTGAAGAATACGAGTATTCATAAGAAAAAGCGGAGCGTGTCTCTCTCCTACAAAGGAATGCTAGGATCCATTTTATTCAGAGAATGAAAATAACAAAAACAAAAACAAAAACAAACCGACGCTTCAAGAAAAGCACATAAGAAGTGGCGGAATTAAAATATAGTTTCACTAGAGATGACCTGATAGTTTGTTGATGAAGAAGGGGATGCCTTGGGCATCCCCAAGCTTTGACGCTTGAGTCTTCTTGAAATATGTTGGGGATGAACCACCGGGGCATCCCCAAGCTTTGGCTTTACTATCCTCTTGATCACATCATAGCATCCTTCTCTCTTGATACTTGAAAACTTCCTCCACACCAAACTTAGAGTAAACTTCATTAGAGGGTTAGTGCACGAAAAATTATGATATTCTGTAGGAACACAATTGCTACCAATGCTACTGGATATTAGCTACAGCCACTGATACTTCATAGGATAAAAAGATCCAATCAAAATAGCAAAAGAGACATTGCAAAATAAATGGCAGAATCTGTCAAAAACAGAACAGTCCGTAAAGACGAATTTTTTCGAGGCACTTAACTTGCTCACACTAGTGGAAAAGGAGCCTTTGGTTCACCCCTTTAGCCCGGATTTTAAATTGAACCGAGAATAAAGGGGTGAGAGCCGCAGCGCCGGATTTGCGAGGGACTTTTAGTCCCGGTTCGTGTTACGAACCGGGACTAAAGGTTCACCGCATGCGGCAGCAGAGGCGGGGCCCAGCGCCAGAGACCTTTAGTCCCGGTTCCTTTCACGAACCGGGACTAAAGGTCCTCACTTTATCAGCTTCTTCCACCCCTGCTCACTCCATTTTTCCCACCGAGCCCGAGCTCAAAACCATTTCCTCTCCATTTCTTCTCCATTTCCTCTCCCCAAGCCTAGATAATACACAATATTTTACACCATTTGGACAGATTGAAGACACCCCACGGTTAGCAGCTTCATCCTCTTTCCGGCATTGTTTCTTTAGCTCATTTTGCTCATTTCAATTTTTTTGTGTAAGCAAGGTGTTCGATGGAATGCCTAAGTTATGATCTCATTTGTGTATATGTGCAATTTGTTCTCAAACTAAATAATGATTTATGTGTTTTAGTGTGGTGAGGAGCCTTATCGACGTCGATCGCCCGCGCCGTCCCGTCACCGGCACCACCTCGGTGAGCCTCTATATTTTATTTTATTTGATTTTTAAAAACATAGCTTTTATGATTTAGATGCATAGTTACTACTTGTATAATTTTCTAACTTGTATTATATGTATAGTGTCATGGTTCTGATATCCGTCCCCGTCGGTCCTCGTCCGGTCTATGATTCGGATGTGGTATATTTTCAAAACTATTTATTTCATTCTATGTTTCTGGCAATTATGGCGACCAACTTGACATAGAATTATTTTTATCTAGGAGGTAGTTGAACCAGAAATTGAACCTGACCCTATTGTCGAGTTTTTGGATAAAGAAAACAATGATTTGAAAGCAAAATTGAAAAGAAGTGAAGATCTTTATCTTCAATGCTTAGAAGATAAGATGAAATTAGAGCTCAAACTTGCCGACGTGGTCGATGGTAACGAGATCAAGATGGATGCAATGCGCTTGAAGATAAAAAGGATTAGAAAATATGCCATTAATCGGGAGGCTTGGTATCATTATGCTGTGGGTTCAGTATTTACCTTAGTTGCGATTTTGATCGCATTTGTTGTTGGATTTAAATTCTTTAGATAATTTTTATATTTGTTTCAGTTAATGTATGTTTTATGAGAACTATGTATTACCAGTTGTCACTACTCTACTCTTATTTTAATGGATGACATTGTATTAATTAATTTGCTCTTACATATTATTTATGACAGTAGTGTAATAATGGGGTTCGATATACTTTTATGCAATACAGATGAACCGACAATGGATGTACGGTGACCGATGTTGTCCTGAGTTCATTGATGGCATGCATAATTTTCTCCATGTGGCTGAGGCAAACAAGCCGAAGAACGGTTTTATTCGTTGTCCATGTAGTGCCTGCAAGAATATGAGTGATCACTCTACCTCAAAAGTCATTCACTCACACCTCTTGCATAATGGTTTTATGCCTGGTTATTATTGTTGGACCAAGCACGGAGAAACAGGGGTTATCATGGAAGAAAATGAAGAAGAGGAGGATAATGACAAGTATCCTTGGTTCAGTGATACTACAATGGGAGAAGACGAAACTGAAGAAGATCCCATTATTGATGAGCCCGACGATGATCTTCGTCGGGCCATTCGTGATGCACAAATGGACTGTGGAAGTGAAAACGAAAGGTTGAAGTTGGAGCGTATGTTAGCTGATCACGCCAAATTGTTGTACCCAACTTGTCAAAATGACCAGAAAAAGCTGGGTACCACACTTGAATTGCTGCAATGGAAGGCAGAGAATGGTACTTCTGACAAGGGATTTGAAAATTTGTTGAAAATAGTTAAGAAGATGCTTCCAAAGGATAACGAATTGCCCTCTAGTACGTACGAAGCAAAGAAGGTGGTATGCCCTCTAGGATTAGAGGTGCATAAGATACACGCATGCATTAACGACTGCATCCTCTACCGCGGTGAGCACGAAAAACTGAATGCATGTCCTGTATGTGGTGCTTTGCGGTATAAGATCGGGCGAGATGACCCTGGTGATGTTGAGGGCGAGCCGCGCCCCAGGAAGAGGATTCCTGCAAAGGTGATGTGGTATGCTCCTATAATACCACGGTTGAAACGTTTGTTCAGCAACAGAGAGCATGCCAAGTTGTTGCGATGGCACAAAGAAGATCGTAAAAAAGACTTGATGTTGAGACACCCCGCGGATGGGTCCCAGTGGAGAAAAATTGACAGAGAGTTCCCGACATTTTCAGATGACGCAAGGAACTTAAGATTTGGTCTAAGTACGGATGGCTTTAATCCTTTTGGAGAGCAGAGCTCCAGTCACAGCACTTGGCCCGTGACTCTATGTATCTATAACCTTCCTCC
This sequence comes from Poa annua, assembly GCA_026929855.1. Classification (NCBI taxonomy): domain Eukaryota; kingdom Viridiplantae; phylum Streptophyta; class Magnoliopsida; order Poales; family Poaceae; genus Poa; species Poa annua. The sequence continues at coordinate 4,183,109 of CM049436.1, forward strand.
TTGGTTGTGTATGAAGCGGAAGTACATTATGATGCCAGTGCTCATTCAAGGCCCGAAGCAACCTGGCAACGACATTGATGTGTACCTCAGGCCATTAGTTGAAGAACTTTTGCAGTTGTGGCGTGAAGAAGGTGTACGTGTGTGGGATGAGCACAAACTGGAGGAATTTGATCTACGAGCTTTGCTTTTTGTAACCATCAATGATTGGCCTGCTCTTGGCAACATTTCAGGACAGTCAAACAAGGGATACAATGCATGCACGCACTGTTTAGCTGAGACTGATAGTATACATTTAGGTAACAAGAATGTGTACCTGGGTCATCGTCGGTTTCTTGTACCCAAGCATCCGTTAAGGAAGAAAGGCAAGCATTACAAATGTGAGGAAGATCATCGGCCGAGGCCTACCCGCCCTTCTAGTTCTGTTATACATGATATGGTCAAGGATTTAAGTGTAATATTTGGAAAGGGTCCTGGCGGACTCACTGTTCCGAATGACGCAAACAACCACGTACCCATGTGGAAGAAGAAATCTATATTTTGGGGGCTGCCCTATTGGATAATGCTAGAGATTCACTCTGCAATCGACGTGATGCACGTGACAAAGAACATTTGCTGCAACCTGCTAAACTTCTTGGGCGTGTATGGGAAGTCAAAAGATGGGAAGTCAAAAAAAGGTACACCGAAAGGAAGGCAGGCCCATCAACGTATGAGCGAAGAGATGCATCGAGACGATACTCATTCAGAGAATCAGCCAGGTCCTGCAAGCTACGCTCTTACTAAAGAAGAGAAGAAAATATTTTTTGAGTGCCTTCGCAGTATGAAGGTTCCATCTGGCTTCTCATCAAATATAAAGGGAATAATAAACATGGCAGAGCAAAAATTTCAGAACCTAAAGTCTCATGACTGTCACGTGATTATGACACAATTACTTCCGGTTGCACTGAGAGGGCTTCTACCGGAAAATGTTCGAGAACCCATTGTGAAGCTATGTGCATTTCTCAATGCAATTTCTCAGAAGGTCATCAATCCACTAACTCTAAAAAATTTAGAGAAGGATGTGGTCCAATGTCTTGTCAGCTTCGAGTTGGTGTTCCCACCAACCTTCTTCAATATTATGACGCACCTTGTAGTCCACCTAGTCGAAGAGATTTCTGTTCTCGGTCCTGTATTTCTACACAACATGTTCCCCTTTGAGAGGTTCATGGGAGTCTTAAAAAAATATGTGCATAACCGGGCTAGGCCAGAAGGAAGCATCGTCAAGGGTTATGGAACAGAGGAGGTCATTGAGTTTTGTGTAGATTTTATTCCTGATCTGAAGCCGATCGGTGTTCCTGAATCACGTCATGAGGGGAGACTGCATGGAAAAGGCACCCTAGGAAAGAAAGCAACAATATGTCAAGACGGGGATTCTTTCACTCAAGCACACGACACCGTTCTACATAATTCCAGTTTGGTGGGTCCGTATGTCGAGGAACACAAGAATGTTTTACGCTCCAAATACCCGGAGAAAACTGAAGATTGTATTGATGGAGAACACATGAAGACTTTCAGCAGTTGGTTAAAAAGACGTCTCATTAATGACACCAATGTTGAAGAACAGCTATACTTGTTGGCCACATCACCAGCTTCAACTATATTGACTTTTCAAGGGTACGAGATAAATGGAAATATATTTTACACAGCCAACCAAGATAAAAAGAGCACAAACCAAAACAGTGGAGTCCGCTTTGATGCAACAAACTGCAACGGGACAAAGGACACATATTATGGTTACATAGAGGAGATATGGGAACTTGACTATGGACCTACTTTTAAGGTCCCTTTGTTCAAGTGCAAATGGTTCAACCTACGAGGCGGGGTAGAGGTAGACCCACGATACGGAATGACTACAGTGGATCTCAAGAATCTTTCGTACCAGAACGAACCATTCGTCCTAGCCAGTGAAGTGGCTCAGGTTTTCTATGTGAAGGACATGTCTACCCAACCGAAAAAAAGAAAAGATAAGCAAGCGAGTACATCACACGATGAGCCAAAGCGCCACATAGTTCTTTCAGGGAAAAGAGTCATTGTGGGAGTGGAGGACAAGACAGACATGTCAGAAGATTACGATAAGTTTCATGACATTCCGCCCTTCAAAGTGAACACTGATCCAAGTATCAAGTTAAATGAAGAAGATTGTCCGTGGTTACGACGCAATCAGAAGAACAAGTAAACACTAGATAGGGATATTATTGTTGATGTGTAATATCCGAATGCTTTGTATCAGAAGAACAAGTGAACTGAAGTATTTTGTAGATGCATGGAACAAAACACACGATTTCACCTGCATACAGCCCAACGGTGGCTCGTGAGTGCCTGCATATCAAATGCACCGTTGGGCGTATGCAGGGAATCCGAATGCTTTGTATTCGGTCGATGAACTGAAGTATTATGTAGATAGAACCGTCCGGTGGCAAGACATCTCTGATGATCTACAACCGTCCGGCAAGACATCGCTGATGATCTGCAACCGTTTGGAACGGTCGCAGATCATCAGCGACGTCTTGCCGCTGGTTGCCCAAAGATGTCTTCACTGAGTGCTCTCTGCTACCCGCCGAGGGGAGGGGGGCTATATATAGGGTACGTGTGCTTCTTTAGTCCCGGTTGGTAACAACAACCGGGATCTAACGGCTCAGAAGTGCTTGAAAGAAACACACTCCTGATCTAACGGCTCACAAGTGCTTGAAAGAAACACACTCCTGATCTAACGGCTCACAAGTGCTTGAAAGAAACACACTCCTGATCTAACGGCTCACAAGTGCTTGAAAGAAACACACGATCCGTGTGCTTCTTTAGTCCCGGTTGGTGGCTCAACTCATGCCAAAGGATTTGATTTTTTGAGGTGTTTATCACTTTATTACATTTTTTCTTAAAAACGATCAAAACGGTCGCTATGACAAATCATCGGAAGAGGTGATATTTTCTAGAACTATCAATGTTTCTGTGATATAACCACTAGTTGTGTACCTTAAAATGATTTTTCCAAAAGTTTCAGACCAAACTATCAAACAGTTGTAGTTCAAATTTGAATTACTTTCGATAAATCAACATAAACTCAATTAACTAGGGGAAATTAGTTAGAATTCAAAGAAAAAACTCATACCTGGGGATCATCCATCATATGTGCACCACTCTTAGTGAAAATTAGTTGGGTGCCATTTGGAGTCATATTTTCTGTACTTACTTCACAAAAAACCTCATTTTTTCCACTTAAAAAAAGGAAAATGATATTTATGAAAATAATTTGAAGAATCCCTTTGGCAAGGTTGTTTAATATACCAATATGCACCTATGTGTGGAGTATGAGATCTTTATCACAAACTATGCCGTGGAAATGACCATAACTTGGTCATTTGTCTTGAAACTTCTAGATGTTCATACATGATAGACCTTTTTGTGAAGACTTTTTTTGCAAAAGTTGGCAAAAATCAAGTTTATCATTTTTCATAGCAACTAGTACACATATAAGGATCCCATGCCAAAGGATTTGATTTTTTGAGGTGCTTATCACTTTATTACATTTTTTCTTAAAAACGATCAAAACGGTCGCTATGACAAATCATCGGAAGAGGTGATATTTTCTAGAACTATCAATGTTTCTGTGATATAACCACTAGTTGTGTACCTTAAAATGATTTTTCCAAAAGTTTCAGACCAAACTATCAAACAGTTGTAGTTCAAATTTGAATTACTTTCGATAAATCAACATAAACTCAATTAACTAGGGGAAATTAGTTAGAATTCAAAGAAAAAACTCATACCTGGGGATCATCCATCATATGTGCACCACTCTTAGTGAAAATTAGTTGGGTGCCATTTGGAGTCATATTTTCTGTACTTACTTCACAAAAAACCTCATTTTTTCCACTTAAAAAAAGGAAAATGATATTTATGAAAATAATTTGAAGAATCCCTTTGGCAAGGTTGTTTAATATACCAATATGCACCTATGTGTGGAGTATGAGATCTTTATCACAAACTATGCCGTGGAAATGACCATAACTTGGTCATTTGTCTTGAAACTTCTAGATGTTCATACATGATAGACCTGTTTGTGAAGACTTTTTTTTGCAAAAGTTGGCAAAAATCAAGTTTATCATTTTTCATAGCAACTAGTACACATATAAGGATCCCATGCCAAAGGATTTGATTTTTTGAGGTGTTTATCACTTTATTACATTTTTTCTTAAAAACGATCAAAACGGTCGCTGTGACAAATCATCGGAAGAGGTGATATTTTCTAGAACTATCAATGTTTCTGTGATATAACCACTAGTTGTGTACCTTAAAATGATTTTTCCAAAAGTTTCAGACCAAACTATCAAACAGTTGTAGTTCAAATTTGAATTACTTTCGATAAATCAACATAAACTCAATTAACTAGGGGAAATTAGTTAGAATTCAAAGAAAAAACTCATACCTGGGGATCATCCATCATATGTGTACAAGTTTCCATGAAAATTAAATGGGTCCCATTTTGCATCATATTTTTGGTACTTTGTTCACATACAAGGAGCCCATGCCAAAGGATTTCATTTTTTGAGATGTTTATCACTTTATTTCATTTTTTCGTAAAAACGGAAAAAACGGTAGCGATGACTATTCATCGAAAGAGGTAATATTTTCTAGAATCATCAATGCTTCTGTGATATAACCACTAGTTGTGTACCTTAAAATGATTTTTCCCAAAATTTCAGAACAAACTATTAAACAGTTGTAGTTCAAATTTGAATTAATTTCAAAAATTCAACATAAACTCATTTAACTAGGCAAAACTAATTTAAAAAATCAGTTTGGAATCTTTAAATCAAAGAATATAAAACAAAACAGAAAAGGAAACTAGAAACAAAATAATTCAAAAAAAAGTAAACCAAAGTATATAAAAGAAAACAGAAACAAAAACCATTCAAAAGTTAAAGAAAAAGAAACTAGGAAACAAAAAAAACAACATTTGTCCCGGTTGGTAAAACCAACCGAGACTAAAGGGCCGCTGGGCTTCGCGCGCGATTTTTCGCGGCCTAGACAGACCTTTAGTCCCGGTTGGTGTTACCAACCGGGACTAGAGGGTCTTTAGTCCCGGTTCGTGGCTGGAACCGGGACTAAAGGTCAGTTTCGCGGCGTTATGTCTGGTCGCGACGAATTTTTTCGCATTCTCTTCCCCAAATCAAAGGCGCAGCCCTGTGCTCCCGCGAAACCGCCGCCGCCGCCACCGTTCCTTTCCGCGCCGCCTCTCGCGTGCCGCTCCTCGGTCTGCGCCCGCCGTCGAGGCCCGAGGCCGAGGCCGTGCTGCCCGCCGTCGCCGCTCCCCGGTCCGAGGCCGTGCTGCGCGAGGCCGAGGCCGTGCTGGCCGCCGTCGAGGCCCGAGGCCGTGCTGCCCGCCGTCCGCTTCGGTGAGCGCATCGACGCCCGCGGCTCGTCCTCCTCCGCTCCGGCCCGCTACTCCTCCGTGCTGCTCCGGCCGTCCTCGTCGCCATCCCCGAGGTGATTTGGTAAACCTACTGTGGGTTGCGCTAGATTTTTAGAATCTGTTGATTTAGGACAAACGAGAATTTTTAGTTGGTAAATGTATAGCATGTTTTGCTTATGAATGCATCAAGCTTCTTGGCTTGTGCGCAGCCCCGTTTGACTGAAAGCTCCTTTAATTATTCTACAACTTTGGATATACCTTTGTTGAAGCCTCATTAATTCATTCTGCATTTGTTTGCATAGAAAAAATATTGATCCAAAGATGTGCTACTGGTTTCTTCCATTTGTTTGCATAGTTTGTGATGTGTACTAAATTTGGTCATGCAAGGGCCAGGTATAAGCTTATTTTTCAGCCGTTCAAGATTAGAGGGTGAGTAAGACTGTGATCATACTTGTACTTCATTTACATCATGGCGTGCCACTATGCCAAGGACGCAAGGTGGTGTATTGCTTGCAAGCATCACTGGCTTAAGAAAGAAAACGTTTTGGATTCTTCTGGTGATTTAAAAAAAATAAAAATAAAAGTTGAATGGATCACATTTCTAGGTGCTTAGAAAAGACGAGATCGTTGTCTTTTGTAGAGGAAAATTATGACCTGCTGCAAGATGTTCATTTCCTGGCTGGCTCATAAACTGGTAGCCAGACAAAAATATCCATGCTTATCATTCCACTGGTCTTCATGTCGCAATTGTTCTATTACTTGATCATAAATTCCTGCATTACACTGACCTATGCAGCCTTACTTCATGCCATCTTGTGTAATGGTACTTTCTCATAATGCATGAGTCACCGTGTACTAGGTTCGGCCAGCAGATTTATTAGGACTCATTTTTCTAGTTATGTGACCGAGGTGATATTAGAAACTTGTAATGCATTGTAATAATACCGAACATTATCAACTGCCTGCATTTATTGTTATATGTGATCAGTTATTGAACTGTTTGCCTAATTTATAGTCTCCACTTTTACGCTAGTTGATTTATATTTTTTTTGTAATGATTAGAACCTTCCAAATAAAACATCAGTTTGGACTTTACAATAATATCCTGCAATGTTTCTAAGCAAAAGATGACACGTCCTTGTGAGGTCTGGGAGGCCTTGCTCAGTAGACTTGAATGAATGACAAAGTAACTTATATTCATGTGAATTTATTACCAGTATAGAACTTCTAATAAAGTAATAAGAGTTTTGCATTTTTCTGTTTGTATGCTATTACCAGTATAGTACAAGTATACAACTACGATGGCCTAAAATATCAGATGAGTTTGAACTTATTAAAGACATGTGAGTATCAGTAATAGGGTATTGAATAAATGCTCCCATATATTCTTTGCAGAGTTGGCGAAGAGGTGTTTTGATAAGATTTTGGGTTCTGGACTTTTGGTAAAAACTAGATTTAGGAGTTGATATGAAATAAGCTTGTAATAAAGTCCTATAAAACTTTAAGTAACAAAAAAAAATGGTGTTTCCACTCCCATTTTGTAAAAGCTAGATTTAGGAGCTCTGAAATACTTTAAACCTACCATGCTAAGAGTTACTCTATACAAGGATTATCTCACGTATTGATATATTCTATAGAACTTAACCAAAAAAAAAAATGCTGCCTCCACTCTGATTATGATTACTTGGTTGCTATTTATTTGGGAACTTACTACATCTCCCATACCGAGATGATTTATCTTGAGATTTTCTTCTTATAAATTCTGCAACTTCTTTTCTTGTAATTCTCTTTTTAAAGATAAGTGGAATGCATTCCAAACTTGTACCAAAAGCAACTGAACCAGATAAATTCCTCTAAATCCATAGGGATAGTTGTTTTGATAAAGTGTCAGCCAACTCAACAAGATGTCTTAACATATTAAGTCAGAGAAGAGATAAGTCAAAGAAGAGAAATATGAATATGAGTATTCTTTTTCTTCTAACTGCAGATCTCTACTGCATGTATGTACCTATTACCATTCATTTAATAGTTTTTCTTGCCCCTATGTAGCTGTTCCTTGGACTGAAGAGGAGCATAGGACATTTCTTGCTGGTCTTGAAAAGCTAGGGAAGGGAGACCGGAGGGGTATAGCAAAAAACTTCGTTACTACCAGGACACCAACTCAAGTGGCGAGTCATGCTCAGAAATATTTTCTAAGGCAAACTAATCCAAACAAGAAGAAGCGCAGGTCTAGCCTTTTCGATATGATGGCAAGCGATAAGATGCAATTTATGGATGCAATTTTTAGAATTGTACTTGTATGTTTTTAGATGAATAAATATAAACTTTTGATTTAAAAAACAAGAGCATTCAAATTCTTTGAATTGCGTACGAGAAACAACCCAATTGTCATTCTCCACTGCCGCCGATCCCTCCCTCTCGGCCTCCTCTTTAGCTAGGGTTAGGGTGTGCCGGATTTGGTCAAGCTAGGGTTAGGGTTGAAGATATGTTGAAGATTCATGTACATTCTAAATCAGTAGCTGGATATGTAGTTTTAGAGCTGATATACAATTCATTATACAATTGTTTTGATTGATATACAATTCATTATACAACTTATTGCAGGTACATTCAAGCTATGGAGCACTTGCGAGACGAGCAGATAGAAGAAGCACAATTTCAACGAGACGAGGAGATGGAAGACCAAATGGAACAACTTATTTATAACGATGCCCGAGCTGGAGGAGATGTAGATGATTATGAATTTGAACAATTTTTGAACGACTTTGGTGATGGAATGGAGTCACGAGATGTGGTGATAACAAACTCCGGCGGAGAGGTGTATATGTGTTTATAATAAATATGGCGATATGTTGTTGTTAACTACATGCATTAATTGATTTGTGTTGCATTTATTAACGACTCATTTTTCTTTTAGCCATCCGGATCGAGCAAATCTGCCAAAAAGCAGCCACCATGTGCTCCTCGAGGCAAGGCAAAAAGAATGACGAGCGAGGATCCAAAGTTACCGATTGAGGAAATTGCTGATTCCGGCGAACCGCTCGAACCAAAACAGAACCGCAGCAAATTTATAAGTCAAGCTGGAGTTATTGTTAGGGACATGATCCCAATCAGCATACGCGAATGGAATAAGCCGGCGGCCGCAGATGTGGAGGACCCATGTTATGTCCACCAAGTTCTTAAGGATTTGGTCTACAACACGCTGTTGTCACATTTCACCCTCCCGCCAGATCTCTCTAAAGTGAAGAAGGACAACCTCAAGAAGTGGACTCTTATTAAGATGGCGGAACAATTCCGGAACTGGAAGAAAAAGTTATGGAATCAATATGAACAAACAAAAGAAGAGCCAGATTTCAGTGGAGCACAAGGGAAGAAGTTAGAATCTGAATGGGCGGCGTTTAAGGCGTATAGGGAATCACCTATGGCTGTGGCCCGATCGGAGATAAATAAGTTGAATGCTGGGCTGAAGGTACACCACCATACATTGGGGACAGGTGGCTACAAGAGCGCCATTCCTAAGTGGTTAGCCTATGAAGAAAAACTGGTTCGATCGGGGGTCCGTCCAAAGACACTTGACTGGCCCGAGAGGTCAAAATTCTGGTTGTACGCGCATGGGGCAGTGTTGGACCCAGTAACCGGAGATATTGTTGGAAAAGGAAAATGGAAGGATCTCGTTGACAGAATCAAAAAGAAGCTTGAAGATGCAATTAATGATGTTCGCAATGGTGTGTTCAAACCCGATAGAGAGGATGACGAGCTGACACGGGCCCTGGGGAATCCTGAACATGTTGGACGAGCTCGAGGCTTTCCTGGCGGTGCTACGTTTAAGACTGCGTGGCCGGAATCCGCTCACACTTATAGAAGCCGTAGCAGAGGTAAGAAGAAGGAGGCCGACCGGATATCAGCATTGGAACGTGGCCTGAAGGAGACACAGGCGGAACTGAAAGCATTGAAGGAGCAAAGAACGGAACCTCAGGAGCGGGACCAATTAGATCATGAAGCAGATGCCGCCCCATCTCAGCGTAGAAGCAGCGTTGGTTCCACGCGTCAAGTCGATGGTCCCTACCCAGTGGATGACATCACAGAGCCAACAGGTTGTGAGCTACATATAGCAATGAGAAACATAACTTTGAAGGTGGCGGTGGGGCAAGCTTTAGTAATTCAACCTGGAGAACTCTACCATTGTGGTCAAATTCCAGATGGCTACGCTCGTGTCGGGGTGGACGAAATTATGGCGGGATTTGAAACCTTGGAACTTGAGTTTCCTGGAGGTGACGAGGAGAAGACATTGGCAGACGTCAAGCATGGCTTCGCCCTATGGCCCAAGAAATACATCGTCCTTTCAGAACAAGCAAAGTCCACTCCTCGTTCTAGGAGTCCAGCTCACCAGCAAAGTCCACTCTTCCTCGAGAGGGATCAAAGACGGAGTCCATCTCCACCTCATCAGCAAAGCCCACACCTCCCCGATAGGGACCCCAGCCCGAGTCCATCTCCAGCTCAACAGCAAAGCCAACCGCCCCCCGAGAGGGTCCCCAGCGCAAGGCCATCGCAGTCTGTGCCAGTCCGCCAGAATGTTAAGTCGCTCTCGAGTAGGCGCCAGTCTGGTTCTCCTGTTAGGAAGAAACCTAGAAAGGAGAAAACACCGCCGCCTACTCCAAAGTTACCTTGGGAGAGAACCGTCGAGGAAAACAATATCGCCTGCAAAGAACATACGGATGCCTGGCTTGCTGGCGTGAAACAGAAAACGTTAGCGAAACAATTGCCTCCTGCAAAATTTAGTGCCGGAATTCCTCAGGAGAAAATTGACCGTTGCATCGATGCCCTATACAACCCCCCACCATCGCCGCCAACAGACTATGATCGCAACATTGGTAAGTCATATGACGAAGAGATGGATGATCGATCGAAAAAAGGGAAACAAGTTGCCCAACTCGGAGAACAAGACGCACAGTCGGCCCCCCCGCTCAAGGTGCTTGATGACAGAGTTCTCAAAAACATCAATGTGCGGGAGCTGGTATATTCGGGAGATGATATCCCCTTCGCGGATGTTGTTCGTACTTATGTTCACGGGGAGAATTTTGTCGACGGCGACTTACCCACAAGAATGCGTCAATTTCAAGCCTGGTACAAGAATACCGTAAAGGAGACGAATAAAGACGCTCTCATGATGGCAGTTAAGGAAGAGCATTATTTCCAAGAATACTCCATTGTCCTTTACTTCGCCGAAATCTTTCAGTTATATAATCTCCGGGTCCTCGACAAAGCTATCATTAGTTCCTATTGTCTGTAAGTGATATATTCCTGTAATTTAATGCTTTAATTAGCTCTACTCGTTCATTGTCTGTGATAATCCTCTCTATAATATTTTGTTTGCTTTATTACGCAGAATGAAGATGCTCGAATGCAAGAAGCAGAAAATCAACCACATTGGGTTCATTGACCCCTCTATAATGCATGAAGATAACATAATTGATCCAATACTTAACAAGGATACACCGGGGAATTTGCTAATGTTTTTCAAGCGACAAGCTTACAAAAAATATATATTATGGCCTTACAACTTCAAGTGAGTGTTACTGCTTATTACACATTCTATTTTTCTCACCCGATGTTAAGTTTAATTGATGAGTTATGCATGACTATTTATAAACGTGCGCAGCTACCACTACATTCTTATCGTTATTGACTTGCGGAAAGGAGAAATTGTTGTCCTTGACTCGTTAAGAAGATGCCCTAAACAATACAAGACCTGTTTTGATTTGGTGGCAAGGTACTTTCTTTTCTTATCGCCTCTTTCGTTCATTTCCTAATATCAAAGAATTTATGACTCATTCATTCATTTTCTTGTCATGCAGCGTTTGGAAAATGTTCCTCGCGGAACATCCGAACAGTGGATGGCCAGAGAAACTGCGCTGGCGTAGTAACGATGTAAGTAGTACTATAACTAGTCCCATGCACCATTATCATACTTTATTATTATTTGATTAAATTCTATTCTTCTATAGACTTGCCTTAAACAGCCAATAGGGACTGATCTATGTGGATTCTACGTTTGCGAGTACATGCACACTGTGGTCAACGAGAGTTTGAAGAGCAAAAGAAGTATCGAAGTACGTAAAGCTCTAGTCACAACATTATTTTTGTACCATCAATCGTGATGAGTTTTATTCATTTCATATCTCATGTATTCATTGTGATGTCATTTTTTTACAGTTGGCAAGAAAGCGCAGCGAGTTACCAATAAAGACCCGCTTCAGGGCACTTGCAGAGGAGTTGACGGGATTTTACCTCGACCATGTCATACCGGAGACCGGAGAGTACCACTATTTTGACTAGTGCAGACATGTAAAATATAGTGATCTCCATGTAACAAAGTACTTCTAAGTATCTGTAACCGGGAAACGTGATCTTCATGTACCACGCGTACTTAATTGTGTATGTGTTATCAACACATGATCTTCATGTAATTGTATATATGCATGATGCAACTTCATCTAGCTTCGTATAATAATTTATACGTGTTTTTCGCGCATCGAAGCCGTAGCATCCGAAACCCCTACCCCGACGCATCGACGTGGTACCATCCGAAACCCCCTACCATCACGCATCGACTATAGAATCGACGTGGTACCATCCGAAACCCCCTACCATCACGCATCGACGTGGTACCATCCGAAACCCCTACCCAGAAAACCGGTCGAAATAAAAAAAAAGCAAAACCCTGAAATGAAAATAAAACAAAACCCTGAAATGTAAAAAAAAAAACCCTTAGTCCCGGTTCGTAACACGAACCGGGACTAAAGGGTTCGCCCCCGCGCGCCCTGCCGCGGCCACGTGCGGAGCTCTAATTGGTGGGGGGGCTCTAGTCCCGGTTCGTATTGAACCGAGACCAAAGGGTGGGGGGGCTCTAGTCCCGGCTTGGTAGTCCCGGTTGCTACACCGGGACTACAGCCCCTCTGGAACCGGGACTAGAGCCCCGATTTCCACTAGTGTCAGATCAGAAAACTCAAAACTAATGAAAGTTGTATATATATCTGAGGATTACGCACAAAAAAGGGCAGGTCATTTGGATGTTTCTGTGAAGAGGTATGAATTTAACGGTGAACAGCAGAAAACTGTTTCTGCGCAGGAATCCAAATTTAGCATCAACTTTCAACTAGAGGCTTATCTTGACACAACAATGCAATAAAGTAAAGATACAAAGGAATTGCTACAGAGGTAGGACAAGTCCTTGACTCAACAAAATAAAATAACAGGAAATAAAAATAGTGGGTTGTCTCCCAAAAGCTCTTTTCTTTAAAGCCTTTTAGCTAGGCATAGTGATATTTATGATGCTCACATAAAGATGAGAGTTGAAAAACCAAAGAGAGCATCAAGAGGCAAATATCAAACACATTTAAGTCTAACCCTCTTCCTATGAAAAATAATCTTGTAAAGAAACAAGTCATGAAAGCACAAAGCAACAAACATAGGAGAGCAAAACAAGTGCAACTTTAAAATTTTCAACATAAAGAGGGAAACTTAATATTGTTGACATACATAAAACCATGTTTCCCTCTCTCATAATAACTTTCAGTAGTAGAAATAAATTCAACCATATAACCACAAGAATCATTCAACTTAGATAACGTAGGCACATAAAGAGGATCATTAAATTTATTTTGGAATTCATTAGCATGCTTCCCTCTTTCAAAATAGTTATTAAGATCAATATCAAGTTTAAGATCATGGTTGCAACAAAGATTTGGAACTAGAGACAATTGCAAACCACATAAGTATTTCTCAACATAAGCAAATTTCTCCTCCATGGTGTAATTAGGAGAATTCAAGAACAAAGTAGGACTCTCATGAGTAAGAGTACCATCACAGGCAGCAATTATATCATTTTTATCCTCAACTTCTAAACATAGAGGATTATCAATAAGCATAGGACCATCATCTAAAGCATTATCATATAGTATATTTAAGCAACACTCATCATTATCATCTATAAGTTCACAAGTAGCATCATGAATAAAATTTACAACATAACTATCACATAAAACATTCTTATCATGAGCCACGTGCATGAAAGAATTAATACTCTCCACATAGGCATAGTCATTCTTATTAATTGTAGTGGGAGCAAATTCAACAAAATAACTATCATTATTATTCTCATCACCATAATCATCAAATATAGGAGGCATATTGTAATCAACATAAAATATATCCTCAACAGTAGGTGGACCGAAAATATCACAATGATTATAATTATCATATATTGGAGGCAAGGTATCATCAAAGAAAATTTTCTCCTCCGTGCATGGGGGACTAAAAATATCATGCTCATCAAAACCAACTCCCCCAAGCTTAGACTTTTCCACAGCATTAGCAATAATGGTGTTCAAAGAATTCATACTAATAACATTGCTACTAGCATGCATATAAAGTTCCATAGGTTTTTTAATTTTCTCTTCAAACACTTCATGTCCTAGCTCAAGATAAATACTATAAAGCTCTCTAATATTTTTGTTGTTTTCCATTAAGCCTAACTAGTGAAAATAAAAACAAGAAACAAAAAGTAATAACTGCAGAATCTAAAGGAGATACCTTCAAGCGCTCACCTCCCCGGCAACGGCGCCAGAAAATAGCTTGATGTCTACGCACGGTTCTATTCTCGTAGACAGTGTTGGGCCTCCAAGAGCAGAAGTTTGTAGAACAGCAGCAAGTTTCCCTTAAGTGAATCACCCAAGGTATATCGAACTCAGGGAGGTAGAGGTCAAAGATAACCCTCTCAAGCAACCCTCCAGTTAAGATACAAAAAGTCTCCTGTGTCCCCAACACACCCAATACACTTGTCAGATGTATAGGTGCACTAGTTATGCGAAGAGATAGTGAAATACAAATAATATGGATGATTATAAGTAGTAATTGCAATCTGTAATAAAAATGGCAGCAAGCAAACATGTAGCAGAACTTGTTGGAAACGGTGTTTCAATGCTTAGAAACAAGGCCTAGGGATCCTACTTTCACCAGTGGACATTCTCAACAATGACATCAAAGTTAAATAAATAAACACTACTCTCAAACACTCTCATGTTGGATAACAAACACCATTCATTGTGTAGGCCTACAAGAGCACCCTCAAAGTCAGAGTAAACTAACACCAACAACGTCATAAAGGAATCACACACGGTGCACACACTGTCACCGTTACAACCGTGAATAACCCCGGAGTTCATATTAAAGTAACCTCTAGAGTGCATAATAGATAAAGAGTAGCATCACATATTCAACTAGGTTACAAAGCTCATGATCACATAAAAGATCACATCATGGGAGAGAGAGATAGACCACATGGCTACCGTAGATCCCGCAGCCTTGGGGGAGAACTACTCACTCCTCATCGTAGGAGTCAGCAACGGCGATGGAGATGGCGGTGGAGCCGATGGAGATGGCTCCGGGCGCAATTCCCCGTCCCGACAGGGTGCCGGAACAGAGAGTTCTGTCCCCCGAATCTTGTCTTCGATGGCGGCGGCGCTCGGGACCCGTGGAGGAAATATTGCACACCGTGTTAGGGTTTTTAGTCTGGGGGGTATTTGTAAGCGAAAGGGCGAAGTCGGTGGCGCCCCGAGGGGCCCACACCTGGTCCTCGCGCGGCCAGGAGTGCTGCCGCGCGAGCACGTGGTGGCGCCGCCTCGGTGGCCCACTTCGTCTCGTGTTCGGCTTTCTGGAACGTTCCCGATGAAAAAACCGACTTCAGAAAAGAAATCGTCCAATTCCGAGAATATTTCCTTAAGTACTTTTCTGAAACCAAAAACAGCAGAAAACAGGGAACTGGCATTGTGGCATCTTGTTAATATGGTTTGTCCCAGAAAATGCATAAAACTATATAAAATGCATATAAAACATGTGATAACTTGGTATAATATAGCATGGAACATAAGAAATTATAGATACGTTGGAGACGTATCAGCGGCGTGCGGCCCCGACGGGCTCTGGCGGCGTGGGGCTGCGGGATCCCGCCGGTAGGCGGCTCAACGGCGACGGCGGTGGGGGCTAGAGCCTCTGCTCGGTGGTGGTGCCTGAGCTGTGCCGGGCGGCAGCTCCGGGCTCAATTGGGCCGCGGGGCTGGGCCATGGCAGCAGAGGGGCGTGGCGGCGCCTGGCAGCGACGGCCTCCTGGCACCGTGGTGGTGCCGGTGACCAGCCAGGCGGCGGCGGCGGGCTGGACCTCCACCGTCCAGTCCGTCCGTTGGTGGAGGTGGAACGGTGGTCTGTGCTCCCCTTCGCCGGCATCGAGGTTTGGCTATCCTCTCCATTTGCGGCGTGGCCAAGGGTGGCCCAAGTCTGCCCCTTTCCGGCGGTTTTCGGGGCTGTCAGATGTGCCTGGGCGAAAGCCATGCTTGAAGCTGACGACGGCGACGCCTATGGGCGCCGTCACCTCCTTGGGGGCGTCGTCATGGCACTGTACATGCTGCCCCACCTCGAGCGCAGGGGGAAACCCCAGATTTGGCTTGCCGGATCGGATAGCGGCGACACCACGGGGTCGTCCCCTCCTTGGAGGCGTTATCTTTGTTGCTCGAGGAATCGCGGAAGTGGCAAGATGGAGGTCCAGGTTGGCGGCCGCTGTGAGCGTGACCTCTCGGAGCGCAATGTACATCGTCGGCGGCGCTTGTCTATCGACATCTCCTCCAAGAAGGTCCGGCCCCGCCGCTCACTTGCCGACCTTAGGCGCTTAAGGGTGGGTGGTGCGTTGGTTGTGCCTTTCTAGAGGTAGAGTTGGTCCGAGAAGTCCTCCTTCGAGCGTGACGCGGCCTGAGAGTTCAGTGTATCGCCTCTTCACCCTCGCGGCGGGAGACGGTGCAAGGAGAGTTTTCGTTGTTTGGTTGTGGGTTGCGTTGTAAGCCGATTGGTGTGTGTTTGTATCGTGTTTGCCTTCTTTGGCGTTGTTCTTCTATGAAACGTAATGCACCTGCTTGGGTGTATTCTTTAAAAAAAATAACAGGAAAACGAGCGATAATAGCTGCCGCAACGGCCGACGGGACACACTAGCGAAAAAGAACGGGTTACTCATAGCTACCACGATCGACATCTCATTAGCGGGGAGATTTTATTTTCCTCTAGCGGCACTAGTATAATTATCAGGACTAGACATGACTAGCGGGCGGGCGAACTTACCGGCCCACTAGTAATAATAGTAATTGTGCACGTGCAATGCACGTGGTGTCTGAAATAACATTGTTCGACACCAAATTAATAACATACTTTCAATTTAAAATCTGAAAGCATATACTTCACTATTATGGTCTTACTATTGTGATGGTTCTTATCCTTATTGTTACCACTATTTCAAAAAAAATGAGGACATATAAGACCAAAACAGTGATGTCACAGATTTACCGGTGCATGAGAAAAAAAAGGCATGGAAATACACGGTTTCATGAGAAAGGTGTTAACAAGTTTGGATCATTAGAAAATCATTCTGGTTTTCCCATCTCAAATCTGCATGCTCTAAATGTTTGTCAGATTGCATAATCTACATGTAATTTTGAAACAAATCCATTGAGCTAACAATTGTACAGACTGCATTTTTCAAGAAGTATAAAAGTTATCTATCACTTAATTCTCATTCTACATATGTTTAGTACAGTGTTGCTTTAAATACACTATTAAACATTAAAATAAAATGTTACATGCTTTCAGCAATTTGAGAAATCTAAGTTGTACATTAGGCTGAGTGAGGTCATAATTACCATAGATGTTTATGAGAAGCTTGAATATTTTCCTTCAAAATTGTATCAGAGAGGAGGTTCATTTAATTGTGATATGTGCATGCCATTCAAGAAAGGTTTAGAAAGTTCACACAACAAATTGTTGAGTCACGCTGTTTCCCACATCATACAAGTGAAACTTGAGTAAAAAAACAATCTTGTATGGTGATGTAAACTAACAAAGAAAACGTTGATGTAGATTAAGTGAAGTTTCAGAGCCACAGCCAGAAAATATGGGATACACGGTTGAAAAAGCTCAAGATTGTTGGCCGGGGATAGTAGGCACGCATCAAATTAGTCCAATGCACTGTTAGTCCAGAAGGTGCTAATGATCATGAATGCATTTTCTTGGGTACTAATGATTCTATTGCTAATCAACCTGAATGAATGTAAGAATCGATGGCCGAATACTTACAGAAATATAAGTTACTTCTCAATCTCCAATTCTGCATAATAGCTCACTTCTCATCAAGTTACTTTATTAGTCGGGACCATCTACGCAAGTATCATTCATTATAAATAACTAATAATCATGTCTTTTGTAGTAAGAAATATAATATTGTACTTAGTGCTTTCAACAACGTCTTGGGGGCTATTCATCATAATTGATGCCTTTTGTTATTGTTTTTCAGATGCCTCATGTAAATAATCCGTTGAATGGATGATTGTTTATCCAAGATTGCTATGTCTTTTTTGCCAGCTGGTAAAATATTTACCTGACAAATGTGGGCAGGTCTGACTCGTGTCTAAGTGCGACAGGCTGTTTTGAAGGTCCTGCCCAGAAATAATCAGATGAATCATTTGTGTTCAGTATATTGCGTTTAGGGACTTTGTACTAAATAAACCAGCATGCTATTCCCAAGAGGTGCCAGACTATCAGCTTTGCATATCAGCTAAGCTGGCTATTGGCAGTATATGACCTTGCGAAATTAGTGTTGAATGTATCCCCGAGGGCGTGTTTACTTTATTGAGTTCACAGTGGCATGCTACCAGAACTTTCCCTGTATTGTAACCTTGTGGCACGTCATTTAACTGCATGCACTAATCCGGTAGACAAGATAATCATGTATCCCATATCCCCCAAAAATTCTTTTTGTATCTGTTCACGAAGTTGAAAAATGTCTTGATAAGGTATCGGTGAGGTAGATAAATTATTTATTTCTACAAATCCTTCTGTTGGGCACCTATCGAAAGATGCACCATACTTCCGCAAACCTGAAGAAAGTATGGATTTCTGTACGCATTTGCAGACATTGTTTGGTTGACTTTACTTGTTGATTTCACTCAATTGGTATAGACTGAATTTAAGGCAGCAGAACCTGAAGAAAAGCGAACCTCAAGAAAGTATGACAACGACGGGTAGATGAATGAATTGCGCGTGGCCGTCGGCCGGCCGGTGCAGGAGACCTGTAGGGCGCCGCGGGTAGTTGCGTTTTGGCTTCCGCCGTGCAAGGGTCTGGTCAGACGTTCCCGCGTGCAGGTCGCTGCGGTTTGCTGCGTTTCGGATTTCGCCGTGCCAGGCTCTTGGCCTCGCTTGCCGGCGTGCATGGGGCGGCCGTCCTCGTGCAGGATATGGCGGCAGGAAGGTTCATGGGAGGGCGGCGGATGGACTCGGCGGCAGGAAGGTCCAGGAGAGGGCGGCGGATGGGATTCGGCGGCAATGGGCTTAGGAAGAAACAACGGTTCGTCGCTCTGTACAGGGCTAGCATGATTAGCGCGGGGGCTAGAGCTGTGGGTTTGTCCGCTGGGATGAGCCGGCAAACATGGAATAGATATTAGTCGTTGGATGGTTTGGTTGTACGGGTGAGATAGCTTGGATCGGACCCTCTGGGTCTTTTTATATTAGTGTAGATGTAGATATATACAACATCTCACGAACGGACGAAATAAAACCAAATAGTCCCTCAATTTTCTTGTCATTTATAGTTGAAACCCATCATGGATCTAAATGCGCTTCCAATAACTAATAGACAAATGTAGAAGTCGGCACACCACTTAGAAGGCTAAATACAAAACCCTCATCCGACGGACCACGTAGAATGACTAAAACCCACGAAGACACAAAATATTGGTCCAACATAACCTACAGTGACATCACGATCACCACCAATGTATCAGGGAAAACGTTGTAATACAATTAGTCGGGTCGACAACCATCATCCGTGCGATATTTCTCCTCATATATGATGCCCCCTGCATTCGTTGGGCCCTTGTCACTAGACACACACACAATTTCACTACATAACCGAACCGGAAGGGGTGCATGGTGTGTATCATTATATAAAAAAAAACCATTGAAGATGGAATTTGCATCCTGCATAGAAAACAAAACATTGCAGGACTCTGATTTTCTAGGTGTAGGCGTGCAGCCATGGATTTTTGGTAATCTTTTTACATGTTATTAAAACTGAAAACCGTGAAGAGGCGAGAGTTGTGGTGTGGGCTCAGAAACGGAATTCACTCTCACATTGGGCTAAAGCTGGCCAAACGGGCCGTGCTTAACAGGCCGGCCCGAGACACGGCCATTTTGGCCCGGCACGAGCACGGCCCGGCCCGTTGCGGGCCCGTGCACAACTTCAGGTTGAAGCACGCGGGCCGGCCCGGCACGGCCCGATTAACTTTTTTTTATCTTTTTTAGGTTTTATACCTATATTTATTTATTTATTTATACATATTTTTTAATTTTTTATTGTTTAACGGGCCGTGCCGAACGGGCCGTGCCGGGCTACCGGGCTCTATTCGTGCCGGCCGTGCCGTGCCGGAGGCCGAGCCGAGGCACGCGGGCCAGCCCGGGCACGGCCCGTTAGCTAATCGTGCCTAACGGGCCGTGCCTTAATCGTGCCGTGCCGGCTGGTAAACGGGCCGTGCCGTGCCGGGCCGGCCCGATGGCCAGGTATACATTGGGCCTCCGCTCCACCACACCATTTGCACTCCAGTCCAACACATCCCGCATGAGCAGCGACGAGGGCGAGAAGATGAGCAGCATCCGCCGCCGCTCCCGCTCGCCGGCGGCGGCGCCACCGCTGGAGGACGACGACCTGCTCTCCGAGATCCTCCTCCGCCTCCCTCCGCAGCCCTCCACTCTCCCCCGCGCCTCCGCCGTCTCCAAGCGTTGGCGCAGCCTCGCCTCCGACCCCCGCTTCACCCGCACACCACCGCCGCAACCCTCCTCTCCTCGGCTGCTTCGTCAAGGATTTTAGCTACATCCACTTCCAACCTGCCCTGGAGGCCCCGGATCGACTCCCACAAGACTGCTTCTCCTACCCAATTGTCCCCCGAGAACGCTTCCTGCCCCTCGGGTGCCGCCAGGGCCTCGCACTCATCCTCTCATTGGGGATTCAGCTTGTGGTGTGGGATCCCGTCACCGGCGAGCACCACCGCCTGGACATTCCCCCAGGGTTCGACGCCGAGACAAAACCCATCAGTGCGGCAGTGTTTCGGGCTGCCGGTGCCGGAGGCATCCACCGAGTGTTTAGCGTAAAACTACCACTTTACAAACTAAATCACAAAAACATACCACTTTTGCCCCGAATCACAAAAACATACCACATTTGCCCCGAATCACAAAAACATACCACATTTGCGCAAAATCACGTTTCAGAGCGAATTGACACGAAACCTGACATCGCGGACCCACCGTCTCTCCCTTGCCACGTAAGCTCTCCCTTGCCACGTAAGCTCTTACAGGTGGGTCCGCGATGTCAGGTTTCGTGTCAATTCGCTCTGAAACGTGATTTTGCGCAAATGTGGTATGTTTTTGTGATTCGGGGCAAATGTGGTATGTTTTTGTGATTCGGGGCAAAAGTGGTATGTTTTTGTGATTTAGTTTGTAAAGTGGTAGTTTTACGCTAAACACTCGCATCCACCACTTCCAGGTGGTCTTGGTAGGCAACTGTGAGAGACAAGATACACGAGCGGTCGCCTCTGTTTATTCGTCGGAGACCGGTGTGTGGGGCAATCTCATCTCGACGCAGCTTCCGTACGACGATTCTTACGACTTTCCCACCATGGTTTATGTGAGCACGCCTGCTGTGATGATTGGGAATTCCCTTTACTGGTTGCTTTTTGGGAATTCAAAAGGCATTCTTGAATTTGATTTGGCTAAGCGCAGGCTTGCTCTAATACCGGTTCCAGATAGTGGTGACACCGGCAAAGGCAAAATTTGGGTTGTGCTGGCAGAGGGTGGTGGCCTTGGTATCCTCTGCCTCACTGGCTTCTGTGCCCAATTGTGGAAGAGAATGACAGATTGCAATGGCGTTGGTTCATGGGTGTTGCAAACAAGTATTGAACTGGATAAGCTACTTTCCTTGAATCCACAGACTGAGGGTAGCCCACTTATAATCGGGTTCGCTGAGGAAACTAATATGGTGTTACTGTGGACATCTGTCGGCATCACCTTTGTCCAACTTGAATCACTAAAGTTCAAGAAACTTTCTGAATCTAACATCTTTGAGCGCTACTATCCATTTGAAGGTGTCTATACAGCAGGTAAAGCAAAACTAAGTTATTTGATATTCTCTAATTACTATTGTTGAGTCGTGTGGTTCGAGTCAGAGTTTGAAAACATTGTATTGTTTATTCTATGGGTGTATCCGTGCATTTAGTATAAAACTGAACATAGTGATTGGCAGAAAAATATTTTTTGAGTAAGATTTGCAAATTCTTTGCATATTTATTGAACACAATTTTACTGTCTTATTGACATATTCAAGAATTTCATAATGGTAGTATTAGTGCATAGCTGCAATAAAGATGTTTCTCTGGATATCGTGCATAATGCTTTGAAACTGTTGACAATTACATGAAAAACTTGGTCGAACTATTCAGATGTAAAATAGGTATATCAACTGGCACCAAAGCATAAAGCTAGTTATATTTATTTTATCCACTACTGTTATCTTGGTCGATCTTGCTAGTAAAGCTGAATCCATAATAACGACTTGGTTTGTATCTGATATGGCATGGACCATTCTTAAGAGTAATTTTCTCAACTTGTCCCTTCCGATATGCTAATACTCGTGCATGTTCTTCATTTTCTGGGATACCCGAGTATATACTATTTAAATTGAAAATAGTATATACAGTTATGGCATGTTCTTTATATTTGACAGTAGATATGGTTTTGTTTATCTATTCCCATTGTGGCACAAGACTGAGTTGCTTTTCTGAAATTGCAGCTATGTATTTATCTAAATATGTCTTTTACACCCCCTCGTATTTATTTTGCTGTTCGTTGGAATCTCATTGGTTCCTTGACTTGTTATTCTTGTAGACAAGGTAATTGATAATGGACATGATGGAGCTGAACTTCTGCAAAATACATAATATGATTTGTCCAGATGGACATGCTATTGTGATGTATCGAGTAAGCAGGTAAGTATCTGTTAGTGTTAGCAGATTGAATGTTCTCGTTTCCTTCGAGGGAATTTTTGTTTTACTTTTGCTGGTTGGTTCATCGCATTTCATTTTTTCCCTTATGGTTATGGGTGAAGTTTGAGGAGGATTTGTTTTGTTCCTTCAGTGCAAATTGTTAATATGAGCTTGACATTTAACTTTATTTTTTAGTTAGGGAAAACATTTCACATTATTGGTCATTCATGACCTCTTGCAATAACTTGTGCTCATTGCATTTGTTTTTGTAAAATTATGATAGTGTGAGGAGGTTTGGTTAAATATTTTCTCAGGTTATCTTAACTTATCAGTCTAACTCACGTAACCTCCAATATAGTTTGTCTGATCCAACTACATGTTGGTTGTTCTATGGTTTGTCTGCACGTCTAATTTCTTCGATTTTGGTCACTTTAGATAGTTAATAATTTATAATATAATAATATATAACAAACACATAAGACATTACTATATTCATGTGAAACACCGTTTGTTCACGAATAGTTGCCAGTGTTCTATTTCTATAGTGTGGAGAGTAAAAAACAATGATGCACGGCCCTTACTTTAGGCTAGCTTATACAACATGAATTTGATTTGTTAGTGAGTACCTAGCTCGTGCATTTCTAAAAAATATTCCTATGAGCAGAATTTCATATGCTTATGCTTTGTTGCTCCACGAGCCCCTCATACTCCCATGGTAAGAAAATTTCAAAATATTCGATAATCTAGGATGCTCCAATGGAGTTATTTGAACCACATATTTTAGCCTCTACTAAAACCAGATGTAGCCAAAAACTTGAGAATTTGCTAACAATAGGAGTTGAAGGTGTGCCTCACTGCCTCTAGATCAACTGTCTTTCTATTGCGGCTCACTATTTCTAATGTTGGTTTTGTCAAATAATTCTGAGATGACAAAAACCTTTGATCTTTTGGCATAATTTCTATAATTTGAAGCTAATGTTTACTGGCTGAATCATACAAAAATGATCGGACTTTCCTTTAATACATATTATGAATCGGTTTGACTGATGGCATTGGTTGCCTTGCAGGTATCTAGTTAACTTCCAGTGGCTGATATTCATAAATGGATTATTGGCTGTAGGTTCTTCCATTCCATTATCTATGTTGCATTCGGGCATGTGAAGACCTGCTTCGCAAGCAAATTGACCCTCTATACCCTGGTCAAAGATGAAGTGAACTCGTAGGAATTGCCATGCCCTGAGCAACCGTGAAGTGTGAACTAACTCTTAAGCAGTTAACTTCAGTCTGTCTGGTTTCTGTAGACACTGTTCGAACTGTTATGAATTGAAATTAACTTGTTTCTATTAATGCCCTGTCAGTTGACCTTGTGGTTCATTCCATTTTATGCCTTCCAAGCAAGCATGTTGATCTTGCATTGCAAGTACTTTGCTGGGGCACATATTCTTTCAGCATCATCTGGTCATGTCCCATCTATGATGATGTTCCTGAAATATTTCATTTTGTATGCTTTGCGTTGTGCTGAATTGTATCCCAAAAATATGGCAGTGCTGCCGGGACGCTTTTTTTTTTAGAAAAAGGGGAGTCCCGGCCTCTGCATCGATTGATGCATGCTGCCGGGACGCTTGAATTTGCATTTCTTTAAGCAAAGTAGAAGCTTGTTAGACTTGGACCATATCGTGCCACAGCCATCGGTGAAGATTCGGCGCCAAGATCAGCAACTGCGAGTCAGTTTCAAGCACAACACTGATAGCTCCCAGCTGCTAAGCGAGGTACACTGCTTGCTTGAACAGTTGGGCATGAAATGCATCAGCAACATGGCCGCTTCTTCCCGCCTTGGCTGCGATAACTTCCATGCGGAAATATCGTGCAATTACTCCTCAGCCAGCATGATTATTTTGCGACGTGTATTACTGGCAGTGTTTCCATATGCGCCGTCATTTTATTTGTCCCCCTCCATGGAGATCTTCACCGGGCCTGCTTCTGCTTGAGGCTCCTCTCCTCCATTTGTTCTAGCTGCACCTGCAACCTATACACCCTGCTTAACAGAGTGCTCGTGGGAGTTGTTACATCACAGTAAACCATTAAAAAACACCATGAAGGGTATATGTATCTTTCTCTTTTGAACTAATTTCATGTATGGCCTCAGCAATTGTGTCGGAATATGGGAGCTATACAATGTACTGTATTTATCAGCCATCTACTCACTCCAAATTAACGAATTTCTTGGCAAATATCTTGTAGGGCCTTTTGCCTCCGATGGTGACTGCCGCCGGGACGAGAATTGATGCTCTGCCGCATCATGCATTCTCCAATCCAAGGCTCCGCTTCCAGACCAACAACGTAAGTAGGCAGGCAGGAGCAACAGTGGTCATTCACTTATTGAATTGATTTGTCCTTCTCTTTCTTCTTCGATTTGGTTGAATTATTGTGTGAGGTTTTCCTTGCTGTCCTCGTCATATATTGCTAGCTACGTAGAACACAAATTCGACAAAACTTTGCAACATTTGCGCACACAGATTACAGAAGGTTGTATGCGCAATATCAATACAAGTAACTATTACAAAGACAAGCGCACCAATGAGCACGGTGCAACACTCTACTTGGCATTATCACCAAAATGCGGTGTAAATTTCATCAGAACTGGTTCAATTTCAGCAGAAATAGGGTCGAGTTTTTGCCTGTTCACATTAGTGGTGTAAAAATTCATCTTTCATCTATAAGGAAATTGGGGGAAATTCATGTAATCCAAAATTCCAAATGCATGGCCTTTACTACCAGTAGTTTATGTTATTACAACAAATATTCAACGCTATTTTATAAATGTTACTGCTAATATATTTTGACCCACTCTTCACACAGCTTATGACTTGTGCAGCCCCGTCTATTACTGTAGAGCTATTCATCAACTGAAGCTAGCATCTGCACCACATTTTCCATGGTAGGTCTCCTGGCTCTATCTTCCTGCAAGCATGAAACAACCAGCCCAATCATCGTTCTTGCTTGCAAGTTGTTGAAATGGCCATTCAATCTAGTGTCAATGAAGTCAGCGATCCAAGATTGTTTGCTGACATCCAACTCCAGCTTCTCCATGAGCATTCTGACCAACCCTTTGAGGACCATTTCCACCTCTTCATCATCATTCTTATCCAAGTCTGAAACGCGAACTCCCTTTAGTAATTCTAGAAGCACCACACCAAAGCTATATACATCAACCTTTGCAGTTATTGGGAGGCTGGAGACCCATTCAGGCGCTAAGTAACCTCTTGTTCCACGGATCCGTGATACACTCATGTTGGATCCACCTCTGTTAAGGAGCTTTGCGATGCCAAAGTCAGCGATCTTCGGATCTAAGTTCTCATCGAGTAGTATATTTTCGGGCTTCATGTCGCAGTGGATGACACACTCGGAGCACTCATGATGAAGATAAGCCAATCCTTTTGCCACTCCTTGAGCAATGTTGAACCTCTTCTTCCATTCAAGTAAGGCATGCGAACTCCCTCCACCAAACAAAAGTTTGTCCAATGACCCATTCTTCACAAATTCTGAAACCAGTATCCTATGTGGATCATCAGAACAGAATCCCCAAACCCTTACTAAATGCATATGGTAGATCCTGCCAATCACATTCAGTTCATGTTGGAACTCTTGTTCGTCTTGGTTTACATTTGCCAACTTTTTCACAGCTACTTCCCTTTTATCTTTCAAGACACCATTGTACACAATGCCTGATGCTCCCCTTCCAAGTTCATCCTGAAACCTTCTTGTAGCTGTCACCAACTCTGCGTAGGTGTATCTGCGGAAATGGTTGGTTATCATTTCATACCCAACCTCAGCTGGCCACACTCCTCTTAATTGCCTGCCCTTCCTCCTCAGAAAAAACCAACCTAATATGATGAATATTAGCTCTGCTAGAAAGATCGCCGAGCAGAATCCGTAGAAGTACAAATGCTTAGATTCATTCCGGCCAGATTTAAGGTCGTCCATGAAATATTTGTTTGATGCACTACAATTGGGGCTATATTTAGGACCAAGAGGTTGCGACTGGGGAATAGAGGTCATTGACACTGGTATGCCCTTGGGAATCTTGATGTACATTGTACCTGTACTACCAAGGTTAGCGAGGGTTACACCACCGAGAAGAGCAGACTTTGGATAGCAGTCACCAATTCCTTGCCAGTATGCAAATCCCATGCAGTTGCAGTTACTTGAGCATATGTTCTTACAAGTGTTGAGAGAAACCCAACGAGTAGGACCTAAATCATACCCAAGGAAATCAGTGTTTGGTAGCTTAACAAATCTCACATTCTGCTCATCACAAGTGATGTTGATCTTAGGACTGCAGCCTCTGCTCCGATCACTTGGATCCACGATCTCGTATCCAGGGACACATACACAAGCAGGCACCGGTGTGTACACGCATATTCCATTCATACCGCAGAGACCCCGTACTTTGCAGCGCTGAGGGAAGGCCATCCATGTGACTGACCATTTTCCTTCTACCGTATCCAAACTATACAGCCGGAGATTGCCATCAAAATCTAGTGTCATTCTCCTCAGGATCCCAGGGCCCCAATCAGCAGCCGTGAAGGTTGCATTATCGCTTCCAAGGAAATGACCCAAGCTATCAAGAACCCCACTTGTGCTGCTGTTAAAGGGCACTCTAAGCTTATCCCAGATGGTCCTGCTTGGATTCGGCCAATAGATAAACGAGAGATCCTTCTCGTCATCAAAGAGAGAAAGAAGGTATTGGTCATCAAAATGGAAACTGTAATGGCCAGGGATAAGCAGCCTATTTATAGAACGCAGCTTCATGGTTGCGTCGATGCTCTGACCAGGTAGCAAGGTATCTGTGGGAGAAGCAAAGCTTTCCCACAGAATTGTTTCACCTTTACCCTCTACAACAAGGTTCCCAGAGTTCAAGAGATGGGCCTTTTGAGCAGTAGAAGAGCTCACATTGTTGGTCCACACGACCTGGCCACCGTAATCTTTTAAAACCAAGCTCCCGTCGGAGTTCAACATAAACTTGGATCCCCAAGTGTACACAGGGTGGAGAGGATTCGCGCTCCAAACAGCAGTTTTCTCATAGGATTTGGAAAACCAAATAGAGAATACCGAGGAGTTGGGTGAAACCTGGTGGAAGCCGCAGGTGAAGGTGCCATCTGGAGAATAGAGCACGTCGGAAGTGTGCTCTACGGAGAGAGAGGAGCCCGGCGAGAGGAAATCAAGGCCTGAGATGCACATCAAGCACTGGATGGAAGTGAGGAGAAACAGATAGAATGTGCGTGCATCCATGGTTTGCTAGCTAGCTGATCTTTGCAAGGTATGGTAGTCTACTGGGCTATATAGTCTACTGGGCAAGTATCTCTGAAAAAAACTGCACTCCACCTTTCCCTCTTTGATTGAGTTCCATTGTGCTCGTCCGGTCAAACTGAACTAGTCTACCAAGTCTGAACTCTCAAAACCAAACCTATGAATGAATGATGCTACAGCCGGGTCTTATCCAATGATTAACTGGCCACCAACCACTGCAATATTATATTTAGTTATTTATTTGCATCGGCCCATGTGACTCTATTTATGCTGGTATGTATTACTGAAATTTCCGGACAGCTTCCCTAAAGGTGCCCTTTTTTTTCACATTTTGCAGGAAGCATGGCCACTTGGAAAGGGAGCCCTAAAGCGCTATGAAAGGGAGTCCACTGGACGGTTAGCTCTGAGTCTTTAGGTAGTGTCCAAAGCACAGGTGGGTGCTCAACAAGTGGATAATAATTTATTCAAAGTTGGATATCTTTGATCCAAGTCCATTTATGATCAGTTAGATGACAAGGAAGATAGTGATAGCACTGGTACTGATGTTGAGTTAGATGCATGAATAAGGGGCATTGATTCTCGACGTAGATTAAATAGGCATAGAAATTCAGTCGGTAAAGTTAGAGGTAGAGGGAAAGCTGCAGTTCCTGTTTTAAGTAATATAGGCTGTTGGGCCATGGCCTGTACAGTGTGTGTGTGAGTATTGGCCCAAGTAGCCCATGTGTATATGTACTACATCCTCTGTACCATCCCAAGTAAGAAACACAGAGAGGATTCCAGAAATCTCCCGCAACGCTACATGGTATCAGAGCTAGGGGCGACGCTGGGTGGCTGCCGGCAGTGAATCGGCGGCCAACGCTGCTGCAGCTGTGGCTTGTGCTGAGTGGGTGCGGTAGCAGGAGGGAGGCGGACGTGCGGTAGCTGGAGGAAACGGCGGCTGGTGGCGAGAGGATCGAACGGGGAGGTGAAGTACCAGTTGGTGGAGCTCCTGGTTGTGGGGGAGAATCGTTAAGAGGAACTGCAGGTGAGCCGCTGAGAGGAAGAGCAGAGGAGAAGTGCTCGTACAGGCTGTAGCAGGGATAAGCGCGCGGCCGGCCGGCCGGCCGGACGGAGCTGAACCAGCAGGCGTGGATTTGCTGTGTAGAAGAGGAGAGCAGATTGGCGATGTTGTGCGTGTGCGGCCAGGAGAAGAGGCACATGGGTGTAATCTGGAAGAGGGAAATTGAGAAATAGATCCGCTGCTGATTTACAATATCTGAGGTGTTCTGATTGTTCAGATTATGGGGGAAAATCAAGGATTGGAGAAGGCACTTGAGAAATTGGCTGAGCTTCTTACAGCCAAAGCAGGTGGTGCATCACCATCAAATAGTGCAATTACAGAGCAGAGCCAGAAGATTGAACCGCCACCAAATGAGATCAAATTGGAAGGTGTAAAAAATTATTTGAGCTGGTCAAGAAGAGCTTTGCTCATCTTAAGAACTAAGGACCTGGAGAGCTATGTTGAGGGTGAAACAGCCGAGCCAGAGGACAAGACAATTGCAAAATGGAAGGCATGGAGTCCTACTAATTCACTGATTATGGCATGGCTGTTAAATTCCTTGTCCCCAACAATTGCAGCAACCGTGGAGATGCTCTCAAGCGCAGCTGAGGTATGGAAGACTTTGAAAAAATTGTATTCAGGTGAAGGGAATGTAATGCTCATGGCTGAAACAGAAGAGAGAGTGAGTGAATTGAGACAAGGGGAGAAATCTGTGATGGAGTATGTTGCCGAGTTGCAGCATTTATGGGCTGATTTAGATCACTACGATCCATTGGAGCTGCCACATGCAGATTGTATTGCTGCTGCTAGAAAGTGGATTGAACGCAGGCGAGTGATGCAATTTCTGAAGGGCCTAAACTCTGAGTTTGACGGAAGACGTGCTACATTGTACCATCAGCCATCACTTCCCACTTTAGAGGATGCCATAGCAGCGATTGCACAGGAAGAGGTCAGATTGAAGTTGACAAAGAGCAATGCAGTAACTCCATGTCGTCCAGCCTTCATTGCAACTCAACGCAAGGAGACTAGGGACTGCTTCAACTGCGGTGAGAATGGTCATTTGAGCCGAAATTGCACAGCCCCACGCAGAGGAAGATTCAACAGAGGAGGATTCAATAGAGGAGGATTCAGGGGAGGCAGAGGTCAAGGATACTCAAGTCGTCCTACATCAAATGTGGTAGTCCCTGGAGACGGATCCTCAGGCACAACTGATGAAGAGTCAAAGAACAAAACAAATGGGACTAATGATGGAGTTCATGGAGATTTTAGCTTTGACAAGTTCGCTCACATTGCCTATACTAATGAAGGTAAATGTGCCCATGCACCTACATTTTTGCATAAGTCTCGTCCAGACTGGATATTAGATTCAGGTGCATCAAAGCATATTGCGGGCACATCAAAGGAATTTGAGTCCTACACAAAATATCCACCCACATGTAAAGAAACTATTCAAACTGCTGATGGTACCTCTCAGCCTATAAAAGGAATTGGAACAATTCAGTGCACATCTACTATTAAGCTATCATCAGTTCTTCATGTCCCGGCTTTCCCAGTAAATCTTGTTTCATTTAATGCCTTGGTTGATGATATAGATTGCCGTATAATTGTTGATCGGAAGATGTGTTTAATTCAGGAGAGGCTGACTGGAAAGAGGCTTGGGACAGGAACCAGGTGTAATGGACTGTGGTACATGGATCGGGAGGAGGCAAGCAATGCAGTATGTACTGTACTTGCAGCAACAGTAGGAGAGAAGGAAGCCTTGGTGATGCTCCATCATTGTAGAATGGGACATTTGTCTTTTGATAAAATGAGTAAGGTTGTGCCTGATGTAATGTGTGGGGTGGATAAAAGAAAATTAGTGTGTGATGCTTGTGAGTTTGGAAAATACACTAGGACATCTTATGTGAGCAGGGGAATCCGAAGCATCTCTCCTTTTGTGCTTATTCATTCGGATGTGTGGACATGTCCTGTTATCTCTGTCAGCAGAATGAAGTATTTTGTGACATTTATTGACTGCTATTCTCGTATGACATGGGTGTATCTTATGAGGCATAAAAATGAGGTATTTGGATGTTTCCAGGATTTCTATGCTTATGTGAAAAATTAGTTTAATACACAGGTGCAGGTGATCAGGACAGATAATGGGACCGAATATGTGAATAGGGAGTTCAGTACATTCTTGTCAGCAGAAGGTGTATTGCACCAGACCTCCTGTCCAGATTCGCCCCCTCAAAATGGAGTAGCAGAAAGGAAAAATCGTCATATTTTGGAGGTTGCTCGCTCACTGATGTACACAATGAATGTACCAAAATTCTTGTGGAGTGAGGCGGTGATGACAGCCACATATCTCATCAACCGCATGCCATCAAGGGTCATTGGGATGAAGTCACCATGTGAAATGTTGCTAGGTGAGAACATATTCTTAGTTCCTCCTAAGGTGTTTGGTTGTACCTGCTTTGTTAGAGACCATAGACCCTCTGTGGGGAAGTTGGATCCACGAGCGGTTAAGGGTATATTTATAGGATACCCATCTGGGCAGAAGGGCTACAAGTGTTGGAGTCCTATCGAGCGTCGAACATTTGTGAGCATGGATGTGACATTTAGGGAGTCTGAACCGTTTTATGGACAGAAGACCGATCTTAGCTCGTTATTTGACTTGGACTCTCCTACCACGAGTGAGGTTAGTCGAGAGGGGGAGAGTGAAGTGTTGAGGACAAATGAAGATGTACCTTTGAGAGTTGTGATGGATTCAATCCCATGTCCTATGATTGAAGAGAGATGGAGAAAGCCGAATGAGGAAGGAAATTTGAAGGTGTACACAAGGAGACAACAAACGGCTGAAGAGATATGGAGAAAGCCGAACGAGGAAGAAAACCTAAAAGTGTACACAAGGAGAACATCGCAACATGAGCCGCCAACAATGCAGGGGGAGCAACATGAGCAACATGCTCCAACATATGTTGAAGATATTGAATCTTCTGATGATGAGACAGACACCGCACCAACTCCATCAAACATAAGAGATTCAATGGACTTGCCCATTGCCTTGAGGAAAGGACCCCGAGTTGGAGCTGGAAAACATCCAAATAAGTATCGACACGAGCAAGACATAGCTAATTATGTATCATATACATCTCTATCTCCAAGATACAAGGCCTTCATTACATCATTGCAATCAGTGGTGATCCCAAGAGATTGGAAAGTAGCAAAGCAAGACCCAAAGTGGCATGAGGCCATGATAGAGGAGTTGAATGCTCTCGAAAGAAATAAAACTTGGGAAATTGTACATCTTCCAGCAGGAAAGAGAGCTGTTGGATGTAAATGGATCTACACTGTGAAACAAAATCAAGAAGGAAAAATTGAAAGGTACAAGGCAAGACTAGTTGCCAAAGGATATAGTCAAACATATGGGATTGACTATGATGAGACATTTGCACCGGTGGCAAAGATGAACACAGTGAGTATCTTAATCTCTTGTGCGACTAACTTTGGGTGGCCTCTCCATCAGTTGGATGTCAAGAATGCATTCTTACATGGAGATTTACAGGAGGAGGTGTACATGGAGATCCCACCTGGTTTCTCCACTCCAAGAACATCGGGAAATGTATGCAGGCTAAGAAAATCTTTATACGGCCTCAAGCAATCACCACGGGCATGGTTTGATAGATTTAGACGTGTTGTACTTGGCATGGGATATAAGTAGTGTAATGGGGATCATACAGTGTTTTATCGGCATTCAGAGGGCCAGACAACAATACTTGCTGTATATGTTGATGATATCATAATAACAGGAGACGATGAGTTGGAGATATCACACCTCAAAGAAAGCCTACGCAAGGAATTTGAGGTAAAGGATCTAGGTCAACTCAAGTACTTCCTTGGCATAGAAATTGCTAGATCCCCCAAAGGTATTGTTCTATCCCAACGAAAGTATGTATTGGACCTGCTTAGTGACACAGGCATGCTTGGCTGTCGGGTTGCATCAACACCTATCGACCAAAACCACAAGTTATGTGCCGAATATGGGGAACCAGTGGATAAAGAGAAGTACCAAAATCTTGTTGGAAGGCTTATCTATCTATGTCATACAAGACCTGATATCTCATATGCGGTGAGTGTAGTGAGTAGGTACATGCATGATCCCAGGAGCGGTCACTTGGATGCCGTCAATCGAATCCTCCGGTACTTGAAGGGTAGTCCAGGAAAGGGACTATGGTTCAAAAGGAATGGTCATCTAAATGTGGATGGGTATTGCGATGCTGATTGGGCAAGTTGTCTTGACGATAGGAGATCAACATCTGGTTATTGTGTATTTGTCGGGGGAAATTTGGTGTCATGGCGAAGCAAGAAGCAGTTGGTGGTGTCAAAGTCAACCGCTGAAGCTGAATATAGAGCTATGTCGCAAGGTTTGAGTGAGATGCTATGGGTGAGAAATCTTCTTTTAGAATTGAAGGTGTTAAGGAAAGGTCCTTCAAATTTGTGGTGTGACAACAAGTCAGCGATCAACATTGCAAATAACCCAGTTCAACATGATAGAACCAAGCATGTGGAGATTGATCGCTTCTTCATAAAGGAGAAGTTGGATACCGGTATAATTAACATAAGTCATGTAACCTCTAGTGAGCAAATTGCAGACTGTCTAACTAAAGGATTAGGAAGTAAAGAGTGTATTTCAGCTTGTAACAAGATGGGAATGATCGATATCTATCACCCATCTTGAGGGGGAGTGTTGGGCCATGGCCTGTATAGTGTGTGTGTGAGTATTGGCCCAAGTAGCCCATGTACTATAGTATATGTACTACATCCTCTGTACCATCCCAAGTAAGAAACACAGAGAGGATTCCAGAAATCTCCCGCAACGCTACATAGGCCGTAATAAAAAACTAGATTATGACATGCCTGGAATGATATGGAATCTGAGAGGGTATTGGTGACCCTGACGCTCGTAGAAGTGTTTAAGAAGCCATGTCTGATCATGACCTTTCTTTTGTGGGGCTTTCTAAGATTAAGAAAAAAATAATTTGACATCATCCGGCGATACTTTTGGATGTTGGCATCAATCAGTTTAATGATTTAAGTCCCCCCTTTGGCAGAGATATAATTAGCTAGGAGTATCGGTGGTTGCGCCGCAATGCAAAGGCAACTAGTGCCTCCAGCTTGTGCTTTTCCTCTACTGATCTTTTGGTAAAACGTTGCCACTCAGTGTCTCTCAGTTCACACTGAACCAAAACAGGTGGCCGTTCAGACCTGTCCAAGTGCTCAAACCTGAATAACCTGTCAATTTCGAAGATCTGTTTCTCTCAACCAAAAATATATGGGAGGGGAGCTTTCTGAAAACTGTAGGATTGGGATGTTATAATCGGCTTCTGTTAGCTGGAAGTCGATCTGGCGCCTTGAGGGTCCAGTGAAATTCCATCAGTTCATTTGGAGAATTGCCCATAACAGCCTGCCTCACAGACTGAATTTGCAAGCCCCGTGGAATGGAGTTGGACGATGGGACACCGACTGAACGAGGATGGTGGATCTGTTTTTTACAGACAAAGCAGAAACTCCTGTTAGTCGTCACACTACTCTGGTGGTGTGATGGCGGAAGGCGCGAAATAAAGAATGTGCAGGGAGGGATTGACACGGTATTCCTGCAGGAGAGCATGTGCAGTTCTGCTGTATGGATCCAAAGCCGGGGAAATCAAATGTTCAGAGTTCGGCAACCACCTGTCGGTTTTTGTGTTACGGAATGCTATTGGCGAGCCTGCTGGAGTGATTGAAAATGCAATAGTCTGCCTTGCACACTGAAGCATTGGCCTTGTTTAGCCGGCCTTCGATGGGCTAGTACGTGGGGCATCTCTCAGGATCAAGCCGGAACTGATTCTGAAAAGCTTCCCCGGAGTCCGGGCGCTCATGATCTCTCCTCAAATGGCAACTTGTTTCATGAGATTAAGTTTTCTTCTAATTTTTTTTATAGTTTCTCAATACATATTGCCTTTAGGCTTGTAATAATGTTGTGGACGCCTTGGCGACGTATGGAGCCCGCATGGTTTGCCAGTGTACCAAATTTCGTTTCTGGTTTAGTGGCCAGCGACATTGCTCTGCTCACAAGTTGATGGAAGTTTGGTTTCCATTTTGAAAAACAAAAACACTTTACGCAACGGTCTGCGGATCACAAAGGGAAGACGGACATGGATGCAAACCAGGCTAATCTGGTATTGTTTGTCTCTGATTTACATATCCCTGACCTGGACACAACAACCAAATGATTCAGCTTTCTTTGCCAGGAAATAAGTGAGACCTATTTTGAACGCTAGACAACTGATCATATCTATCACAGCCTCTCCGAAGTAAAAACAAAACGAAGTGTACCTGCAGCACAAAAGCACTGTGCCACCCTGCTAGGGCTGCGAAATAGACCGCATTGCCCCCGCATACAATTCGAGATTCGACAATCATCAGCCAGAATAAGAAAACAAAAATCAACAAAAAAATTATAGAGAAAAAATAAAACATAAGCAGAATTCTTGGTCCAAATTACGCCAACCTGATCAAACACGTAACATAAATAAACAGTGAGAAGATGGACACACATGACACATAAATGTAACCAAATATCACCTGGCAGGCAAGCTTGCTTGGAAAGCATAGCGAAAGGAAATGAACCATGAGGTAAGTACACTACTCAACTGATGCAAGCTATTATGCCTCCATCATGCCAGTTACATAATTGTCTCCGGAAATTAAATAACAGAGAGGAAGTTGGCAAATTAGATGATTAACTCCTGCTGTTCAACTTTAACCCTTGTGTGCTACATCAAGATCGATCTCCAAGTGAAGCATACACAATATAAGAAGCTGCAGCAAAGAAGCCCATTCATGCATCTCAGCAACCAGAATACAAATCTAGATACCTGTGGAAAAATCAAATCAGCGAAACACTATGACCACTACTTCCGGTGATAATTTGTTAGTAAAACTAAAAGCTGTAATACGTGATGAAAAAAGTTAGGATGGATCTAGTATTAATCGCCTAAGGTGGCCAGATTGAAGAAAGTAGATTGCACATAAAGCATAACTACAGCCTACAGCTAAATTTCATCGTTCAACCTCCAGGTTTCAACTGTTATATATCTTATTATCTTGAGAGAAAAACTGCGCCGCGGCTATGCACTAGTACTATAATAATACAGTTCTTGCATAAGTCAATAGTCACGCAACAATAAAGTTTAGTTCAATTCTTAATTTGACAATCCTGGCTACATAAGAACTTGTGGTACACACAAAATCAAGTAGTGTAAGCAAATTTCCAGATCATAACAATTACAGAAACACCAACACTACAGAATACCAACAATACATGTTGAGCAGATCATCAAGCAACAAAAAGATAATTGATACTGCACTACTTCTAACTGGTTGGTTTAACACGAAAGAAGGTGAAAGTAATTTCACCGGCCACCAATTATCAAAAAGTAACTTGATTTGGTATACCAGAAGTAGAAATACATGCTATTAATTACCTGTGGCATAGACACTTTCAAACGGATGACAGTAATCCACCATTTCAGGTTTGGTGAGTTTCTTGAACCGCAATGAGTCAAACTGGACAATGTAGAGGCTGACAGCAGTAAACAGGAACACCGATTTATTGTCCTCGGCAAACCCTCGTATCCTTATGTAGTCATCCGAGTCTGGATTCAGGGAGAGCAGCTTGCCCAGTTCGGTGGTTGTTCCCATCACCCATGAGGCGACACCACCATCAGAATCGGTCATCCTCTTCCATGATTGGGCGGTGAATCCTGAGAGGGAGAGGAAGCCTAGCCCGCCACCCTCTGCCGGCATGACCGCGAAGCAGAGGACATCATCAGACCTTGCGGTCCGTATCGCAGATAGGCTCTCCGTTTCCAGATCAAACTCGAGTATATTCAGCTTGGTACCAATGAGCTCCCAATGAAGGGAATTCCCAACTAACACGGCGGGCATAGAGGTGATATCAACGAAGTCCCGAGATGGATTCGGCGTTGAGATGAGATCACCCCACGCCCCGGTCTCCGACGAGTAGACGCAGCCGAGCCATCTTCTGTTTTGGCTGTCGATGTTGTCTGCCACTACCAAGACCACCTTGAAGCGTTGTTGCTGGACGTCGACTTCTCCGGCAACGGCCGCAGAAGAGCGGAGCACCGCCCCGTTGACGTAGGCCTTGGTCGGATGGTCGAACCCCGGGGGGACGGCGATCCGGTGCTGTTGGCCGGTGACGGGGTCCCATACCAGGAACTGGAACGGATCCTGGTCGAAGATTAGAACGAGGCCATGGCGGCAATCGAGGATCCAGAAGTTGTATTCGAACTGCAGGGAGAAGCGCCCTGGCGGGACACGATCGGGAGCCTCCAGAGTAGGAACGAAGGATAGCAGGCCGTGATAGGTTCGGTGGAAGAAACCGAGGAGGGGAGGGTTGCGGCGGTGGCGGAGGCGGAAGCGGCGGAGGAATCGGGGGTCGGCGACGATGCCGCGCCAGCGCTTGCAGACGGCGGAGGCGCGCGGGAGGGAGGAGGGCAGCGGGGGGAGGCGGAGAAGGATCTCGGAGAGCAGGTCGTCGTCTTCCAGCGCGGGCGGCGCCGCCGGCGAGCGGCGGCGGGGGCTGCTCATGTCGTCCTGCTCGGAGTATCGTGGGCTTCGCCTGGACCTCGTGGGCTTGAAGCCTTTTCAACGTTTGTCAAGCTCACGCATTTCTTCCGCCGCTGCAGCTAGGGGAGCGAGATGAGCTCGGCGCCGCCGGCGGTTCTTCCGCCGCTGGAAGTCGAGGACCTGCTCTCCGAGATCCTCATCCGCCTCCCCCCGGATCCGTCCTCCCTCCCGCGCGCATCCGCCGTCTGCGACCGCTGGCGCCGCCTCGTCTCCGACCCGCGCTTCGTCCGCCGCTTCCGCCGTCACCACCGCCGCAGCCCTCCCCTCCTCGGCTACTTCAACGTCCACAGCGGCAACTCCTTCCAACCAACCATGGACGCCCCCAACCGCGTCCCTCCCGGGCGCTTCTCCTTGCCGCCGCTCGACGACGTGGACGGATACAAGATCCTCAACACCCGCCATGGCCTCGTGCTGTTCCACAACCAGAAGCGGAGCCGGCTCCTGGTGTGGGATCCTGTAACCGGCGACCAGCACAGCTTCGCCGCTCCCACGTTCGAGATCAATGGATTCCACGGATCGCGGGGGGCGGTGCTTCGTGCTGCCGGCGAGGCAGACCACTTCCAGGTGGTCTTGGTAATGGCGGACCAAGATGACGAGCAACGTGCGCTGCTAGTGGTCGCCTGCGTCTACTCCTCGGAGACCGGCGAATGGGGTGATCCCATCTCAGTATCGCTTCCATCCGAGGCTTACAAGGACATTCTTCTCACCACGGTTTGGATGCCCGCTGTGCTGGTTGAGCATTCCATTTACTGGCCGCTTTACAGGAACTACAGCAGTCCCTCATACATTCTTGAGTTTGATCTGGAGAGGCGGAGCCTAGCTATGATAGAGCTTCCCGTGGGCGTCTTTGAAGATCAGGGCGACATCACACCTATGCGTGCGGAGGGCGGTGGGCTCGGTTTCCTCTTTGTGAGGTCAAGATCAGACTTCAGCGCCCAATTATGGAAGAGGAAGACGGCTGATGGTTGTGATGGTGTTGCTTCTTCATGGGTGTTGGGGAGAACCATTGAACTGGACAAGCTACTCTCCATAGGATCCGAGGCAAATGAAAAGTTCGTAATGATTATAGGGTTTGCTGAACACAATAATGTGGTGTTCTTGTGGACGGATACCGTTACCTTCATGGTTGAGCTTCAGTCGCTGCAGTTCAAGAAACTTATCGAAACCAGCAACTTGTGCCATCCTTTCGAAAGCATCCCTGCTGCTATCTCTAACCACCTCGTTTTGTAATGATTCCTCGGAATCAATGATGATGTTCAAAGCTGCTGATTACAAGTGAGCTGCTCAGTTTGGAAAGTCTTGAGTTTTCCACTGTTGCCTGGACATGAAGATGGGGTCTGCTTGGTAGACGTAAGTGAGATTACTGAACAAGTACTGTTTCACATCTCACTCCCGCTGCCCTGAATCTAGTTTTAGCAAAGACAAGATTGAGTGAAACATTTAAGACTGACTGAACATTTAAGATTGTTTCTGTAATCTGGCGATGGTATATGTTAATATGTTATAATGGGTGCTGTAGTATGACTTACTTATTTTTATTACCTGTTCAGACTATTGAAATTACAATGTTTTAGACTCTGTTTCTGCTGCTTAATTAGTAATTACCTTTCAACATACTTTGTGTATATAATGTACTCTGGTTGATGCTGCTATCTGTCCTTGCAATGAGGCCTGTCAGGCCGATGATCTGATATATGCAGACCATATTATTATATCTGCCGATCTTCTTAATGATGCAAAATCCACAACAATTGACTTGGTAGAAAATTTATGAGATAATTGTTCATTTTATTACTTGTAGTAGAGTCCCGCTGCAAGGGTCAAATGCATTTGTTCCAGGTAAAAAATAGGTTGAGTTAATTTGACATTTTCCAGGTTATTATCTTTTTAATCTGAATAATCATGATCTCTCATGTTGCTAGGTTTAGTAGTATGAGAAAATTTTATATTATTTGATATGGCGTGGAGCAAGGTTGAGAATAACTCCAGATAACTTCTCTCCTCTGATTAGCTAATATTTCAGGCTTGCCTTGGTGTTATCTGTTTGGACAATGCTGCAGCCAGAGAAGTCATTGCAAGTATTTAACTTTCTTGGTTGACCAGTTTACTCAGGTCAATCCACCATTAGTTACTGACTGATCTGTTAACATCATCATCATCATCATCATCATAAATTAACGCATTAGAAGTATTAAGCTCAGTACAGCCATGAGCCGTGTGATATCGTGATGTGAGGAATCGAGTGAAATAGCTTGGTCTTCCTGGTTTAGTGGAGGCATCGCTACTTTTGCTGAACTGATAATAATTTGTCTCTAATACATTTGTAACCATTGTCTGCTATCTCTGTTAATTTGATTCTTTTTTTGTCTATTCAGTTAATTTAAGCTCTTTTTAATTTTTATGTAGTGAACAGTGGAGCAATGTGGTGCACTGCTTATAGGTCCAAAGTGGACGAATCCACCTGTGGTGATGGATTCACTCAGGATGTGGGTGACGAACTATGATTCAGCGCCATACCTGTACCCATAAGTCGCGCATACCGGCCTTACCACCCGAATAAGGCACGCTTCTGATCGGACTATGACAAGTTGGCAGAGCCACGAGTTGGTTTTGGCAATGATAAGGGTTCATCGTGGTGCCGATGAACTAGGATGATGCAAATTCTTTTCAGCTGTTTCCTTTTCCAGCAGTAGATGGCAAACATGCATGTTCTTGATGCTCGCTTTCCTGTGACTTGTGGGACTTTCTTTGTTCTACTTCTACAAGTTGCTACATTGCATTTGATTGATATTTTTCTGGTTATGGATCTACTATCTGTTAGTGTGATCTGTATGCTGTACGCACTATGTAAATACTTGATTACCTTAGGAGGCTTCACACATCCTTTACTTTTACGGGCGTATAGCTATGATAGCTCCATATTGCTACTCATTTTCGATTATCGTGGTACCTGGTGAACAAATGATTTCACAATACTCGAACAACGTGTAGTTGTGAAATCTTGAAGAAGAACATCATGCCTCTTTCTTCAACTATAGTCTTTGTGGTTTTGTGGACGGGTTTTCTAATGGTGGCAGCTTTGCATATTTCTTCAATTTATACTGAACAGACTAACAAAGTGATAAGAGGCGATGCA
Organism: Poa annua; assembly: GCA_026929855.1. Lineage (NCBI taxonomy): Eukaryota > Viridiplantae > Streptophyta > Magnoliopsida > Poales > Poaceae > Poa > Poa annua. The sequence continues at coordinate 4,223,838 of CM049436.1, forward strand.
TCATGAATTACAATTATTATTTTTACTAACATAATCATTAGAAGTAGTGGTCTGGTCAAAGTGTAATTTCTGTGATGTTGTCCGGTGTAAAAAAATGACTTCTATTGTGTACAGAAGGACGTATTTATTAATAAGCTGGTGCATCATCCCCTGCATGATGGTAACAGATAGCTAGAAGCCAGATATTTGTGCTTGTCTGTTCCATGAACCCCCCAATATGTCCATGAGAATAAAATAGTTTCCCAATGGTTTGGTTAGATTTAGATGTACAGGATTTGCCTCCATGGTGTTTGAACCATTGGTCTCTTAGGGTGTGTTTGGTAGCCTGGTTGGCATATCTCAGCCCATACAAGCTGAGCTGAGCTATGCCCATCTCATACATGTGTGTTTTATTTGCTCCGTTTGTTAGGTTGTATGAGCTGAGCTGAGCTCAGTTGAGACCTTGTTTGGTATCCTGTACGAAGTGAACCATGCCACATAAAATTAAAAAGCAATCAGGTCCCTGACTACAAAAACAAAAAGCAATCGGGTCCCTGTTGACAAAAACAAAAACAAAGGCACCGGCGCCGGCGAGAGAAGCCGAAGGTGAGCATCCACCGTCGCCGCCACGCGCCGCATCCGGGCGCCGCCGCCGTGCGTCGGAGGGAGAAGGCCGAGCCCGGCGTCCTGGACCTTGTCGAGGAAGGGGATGACGAGCTCCGCGTCCGCGTCTGCTGCCGTCCGCCGCAGGGAGGAGGCCGGGGTAGACGAGCTCCGCGTCCGCGACGAGGAAGGGCTCTAGGTGGCTCCGTGTCGAGGAGGGCTCTGCCAGGACGAGCCCCGCGTCCTGGACGTCGCCATCGAAGACCTCCGCGTTCTGGACGTCGCCGTCGAAGAAGGGAGTTGCCAGGACGAGCTCCGCGTCCTTGACGTCGGCGTCGAAGGGCGCCGCGTCCGCGTCTGCGTCGAGGAAGGGAGCTGGGCGGCGGGACTGGTGGGCGCGAGGCGCTGGGCGGCGGGGCGGGTCGGCCGGGGTGGGAGGATGGGGACGGGGGAAGGGGAAAGAGAGAGAGAGGACGTGGGGGGAAATGGGGGTCGGGGTGGGAGGCTGGAAGCGAGTGTGGGGCCCACGCGTGGGATTTTCGGTACGAGGCGGGCATGGCTGAGTTGAGAAGCTCGATCTGAGCTTCTCTCCTCGGCCTGGCTGAGAGGCATTTTTGGGCGAGTTGAGCCGGGGCGGAGAGGCCCGACACAGGCTACCAAACAGAAAAAATCTGGGTGGGTGGAGATTATCTGAGGGCAGCCGGGCTACCGAACACACCCTTAGCCTCTACTGAGACCAGATGACAAAAATACTCGAGATGGTGCCACGGGCAGTATAAGTTGAAAATGCGGCGCCGCCACGGGCGAGCTGGATCGGCGGCGGTGGATGCTCATCTGGCTGCTTCTTTTTTTCACACATCACCCTGCTAGCGAGAGGCCACAGGAACACAGGATGCCACCCAAACTCGTCCTCACGCAAAAAAAATTAAAAATAAAGGCAGCAGCACTGCTTCGATTCGTTAAGAAAATCCGGGACAAATGCCGGAGAAAAGTGTATACAGTAGATTGAAAACTAGAGAGAAAAGGAGGCCGAAAGAACCGAACAGGGTCCGAATAATTATAGTTCGAAGGAAGCACAAATATATTCATCTTTTCTTTGCCATGAATAAGTGAGACCCCTTATATTCTTTAAAAGCTATAAGCGCACAATTTTTTTCAAAACGCCAGACAACTCATCGAACCTGACGGCACCACAAACGAGTGCCCAAACGGAGGCACACGACGGACACGAGGATTATCAAAAAGAAAAGAGGGAAATGAAAAGAGAGTCGCGGTTTGCAGAATAGCATCACGCTCACCCTCCTTGGATTGACGAAGATGTGGATACCACTAGAATCGGTTAAGAATTCAGAAAAATCAGGCATACACAGAATGGGGCATAGGAAGAAATTTGACATAGAAAATTGCTACGCTCTGTTTTCCAAGTTATAGGGTTTTTAAATACTACCCCTGATCATAAATGTAAAATGTTTAGATGGGCTGAAATATATGTATCAGTTTTTCTTGATGCAAAATAAATGAGGACAGAAAAATATGCACGTGAAGTTAAAATTATCAAAAATCATATTCTACAATAATATTTGGTCTTACATGAACTTTACATGTACACCTTTTGATATTTCTATTCAAGTTTGTGCGAATATATTCATGTACTGACTTTCATAAATCATTCATATTTTTGAAGGACACGTAAAAAAATCTTGAATTTGTAGAATAAAACCTCGGATTTAACATGAAGAGCAATAAAGGATAGAACATCAGATTAACACGGAGATCAACAATCCATTTATCTGACCTAGAATCAGTCCCTGCCCTGCCATGCTGCCACTAACTTAACCATGTGTGTGCTAAGTGCAATAGGATGTGTCACAGCTTGTGCATTCTTTTGCTACACCTTGGTACAAGGAAAACATGGCTATATAGCTTACTGTTAGTTAAAACAAAGCAATAAGCGAGAACTGTTATCAGTGTCTGATCACGCCGTCGGTTCATGCGCTACTCACACCGAATCAGAACCACAATATTGCTGAAAGTGTCGTTCAGGAGCGTACAGTTCTGCCACTAATACTGCTTTGATTACTATTCTCTCTCTATTTTGCCACAGCTAACCGAGGTCTCTTGTTCTCCAGGATCTAAATACACACAAGAAAAGCTCAATCTAGACAACTCATCGGACCCGTGAGTCACCACATATCAAAGAAAAGGAAAACGAATAGAGCCCCAGTTACAGAATAGCATCCTGCTTGGATTGGCGGAAATGAATATCACTGGAATCGGGTAAAAATTCAACAAATACGTGCTGGGCTGCTGGTGGCCACGATCACCCATAGGATCGATCCTACAGATTTGAATTCTCTGCTACTTATGGGAACGCTATGGGATAATTTCTTCAAAATCCTTGCGTTACATACATGACTCTTCAACTATACTGATTCTATATATATCTCATATGTTATGGTCGATCGATCACTACGGAATGTGTATAAATTTTGTACAAAGTTAGCCAAGTGACAAATAAATCGTCAACAAGAGAACTCGATTAACTCCTAGTATCCGTTGAAGAAGAAGACAAAGGGCCTGAGCGGCGGCTCGTGGATGGCGTTGTCGAGCCGGCGCCGAGCCCGAGGCGACAAATCTCGTCGGCGTTTGGCGCATCCCACAGCTCCGTCCGCTCTCGGAGCAGCTCCATCTCCGCCTTGCACTCATCTAGCCCCATCGCCGCCACCCTCAACCGCTCCGCCGACGCCTCCTTCCCGGCGGCCTGGTCGAACACCTTCTCCCACCCATTCTCCCACGCCTTGCTCGCATCACATAGGTCCAGTGATCCGTTCCGCCACTCTGTCCAGCTCCAATCACGACCCAGACTCTCCACCGCACAGCCCTCACCACAGGCCACGGGGTGGAGGCAAGGCCTACACTTGGCCCCGCTGAGCGGTCCGGGGCTCCCTAGCGACGCCACGGGCACACCCCAGCCCGTCGGTGGGTAATCATATTTCCGGTCACTAAGCACGCAGAAGGGCAGCCTCCGCTCTCGGGCCGCAAGCTTAGAAACCTCAAGCTGCGCCATGAACGCCGCCTCCGAGTTAAGATTGGTGTACCCGGCCTCGCCGAGCCGGGGCAACATGGAGAGGCGTGACAACGCAACCTCCGAGGCGGCACGACTCCCGACCCCAAGCCGATCGTTTAGTCCGCTGAACGACGAGCCCTCCGGGACGACATAGGTGCCATCGGAACGTGGGAAGGCATCCGCGGTAGAGAGCGGCGCGGTCCAGAAGCCGTCGACGCGAGTACGGATGATCCAGGCGTACGTGAAGTTGCCTCGAGATTCGCGCTCCCGGATCAGGTCCAGGCATCCCTCCACCAGGTGAAAGTACTGAAGAAGGCCCTGCGTACGTAGTTGCAAACGGACAGTAAGTTAGTTAACATGTTTGATTAGTTGAGAGACGCAAACTAAAGTAATTATTAAGAGAGAGTACAACTAGTACTATCACATCAATCTTCCAATGCATGTGCAATCATCAGAACACAACCACAGGCGGCAGCACATCGGAATAGCAACTGATCACACACTAAAAAAAATACTGATCACACAATAACCCATGTGTATTGCCTATCTTGCAGCCGTAAGATGCCAGTTTGCTTCTTGAGACAAACCAAGGCTACTTGCGTATAAACTAGAATTCGAAATGTCGAGTTCAACGGTTTTCATGTTGTACTTATATCTTACGGCAGGAACGCATGCATGTGCAGCAAGAAGAAGTATCTGTTGGTCATATGTACTATCAGTCTTTGACAGATGCACAAATTAAACAAACCAAATTAATTTAATTAGCGCCACTACCCTGTCCTTCCCAGTACACTGATTAATTAATTAATTAAAAGCTGTCAAACGTCGTGATTTGTCTTCTTCACTGATTAATCAGGAGCCGGACAAAGCCGGCTGATCGAAACAACAAGCAATTTAAACGGCAAACGTCTGGTTTGCTCTCACCTGAATGTCAGGTAGCTATTTGTACCCGAAAAAACTTTTTGGTGGTTGGACGACAGATGCAAAATGCAAAGGACGGAAACGACATGAAAGAAGATGGGGAAAGGATATTGGATAGGAACTTTTGTGAAGGGAGACGGACGATGATCGACTTTATGGGATAACTTTTTATCTATCTATTTCATAATATATCGTCATCGCACTCTTCGCCATGACAGTACTATAGTAATCTAGTAAGTATTATGTTACTATTGGTCCATGCATGTATGGTGCATGCACGTTCTCGGACGATGGATCACACCTCGCACCAAGCATACACGTTCGTTAAACCATGTTAGCTACGATGCATATGGCTTAGAGATGCAAAGTGGGCCATTTTATGGTACCATATGCCCTCCTTAGTTTAAAAAATGAACTAGGAGTACTAACTTTTGTGATGATATCATCATTTAAAAAAAAAAGTGGTTCTTTTTTGAACTAAGAAGGATATATAGAGGGTATCCTAACATTGACCCACTTGGCACTTGCATCTCTATCTCGGCTTTATGTGTACCTTCTTATCATCTCAAAGGAAAGAAAATCTACTACCCTATCTCGTTGGCAGACATGTCGTCGTCATTGCCATTTGCATATATCCATTTACATACACAAATTGACACATACTAGCTCTCGGTTCGGTTCTGAAATATAATTCTTTTTATTAATCCAAACTAGGTAGAGGCTTACATTATGGAACGGAGAGAGTACGTATCAACAGTTGCGTGTCGTGTACTCCCTCCGTATCAAAATGTAAGATGTTATAGCTTTTGTGATCCATATGTATCTAGACATGTTTTAGTGTAATATGGACCACAAAAGCTATAACATCTTACATTTTGATACGGAGAGAGTATTTATTATTTTACACAGTCCAGTTGACCTTAATTAACAGCCACATGCATGGATGGCCGGCACTACTCTGCCACGTGCATGCTCGCAGCTAAGATCAAATATCCATCTTGATTTCTTCCCGATCGAAATTCAAAATCAAATCGAAAATCGCTGTCTTCATACGTTACCATCGAATATAGTATTTCGTTTTTGACCGGGCCTAATTGATTGCGTGATCGGTCTGTGTGCGAGACCGAAGACGCCACTTGGAACAAGTTGGCATCCATGCGTCGCTACCTACACCTACCTAGACTGATTTGTTTGCTTTGCCGTGGTCTCTGTGACTCTCTGTCTTGCTGACTGGTTTGTTTCATCCCCGTTGTGTCTCTCAATCTCAAATTAAGTTTCTGCAGTACTATGTTCCGGTGCTTTTCGGGAAAATATGTTGCACGAATTTTAAAGCAAATAGATGGCTGTGATTAGGGGTGCAGATTAAGGGTGCTAATTCCACATGGTTAGTACTCCTCTTAGATCAATTAGTGACCTAATAATAACCGTTGATGCGCTTTAAAATTCGTGCAACATGTTTTTCGGAAAGGAATTTTTGAAATCTATTTTCTCTGAAATTTATTGATTTTGGTCCGTACAACAGGTGGCCCAAAGGTTCAGACGTTGACCCGGCTGCATATTATGTGCTCCGGATCTAGGTGGGGTGGGGCCATGCCGTCAGCTTACTGGATGGGCAGCTGGCGGGGCCCACACAACTTTTCTGTTTGAAAAAAATATGGACCCGCAACTTTTTCAGCTTAATCGTCCACGGGTTTCAGCCTTCAGGTTTGAGGTAACGCAGCGCGGGCACGTCGGTTTCGATATCTTTAAGCAGCCGGGAGGGACAGAGAGGAGGGCGACTCATCTTTCTCTCTTCCATCTGAAGCAATCAAGCATTTAAGCAGGCGTCTTATCTTTCCACCAATCGCACCCATCGATCGACGAGATCGTGTCGCCGTGCTAGGCCGGCAATGGGGAGTTAGAGGAACCACCCGTGGAGGCGTGGACTGATCGATGAACAGGGAAAAGAATTTGATTTGCAAGACTTTTGAAACCGACCCTGAATTGATGTGCAGAGAAACCGCCGCGATCACGATCCGGAACGGAACCCCCTCCTCCGGGTCCCAGTTCGTTGAGCAAGGCCAAGGCGTGCAGCAAAGTTAGAAAAGGTTTTGAATCTTTTATCGGGTAGAGAAAGTTTTGATTTTGTTTATCTGTTAGTTTGATCCACCGATCGAACGAATCTGGCTGACAAGATCGGGCGAGAAGAAAACAATTGGTTTTTGCTGTAACTGACGGTGAGTTTTTTAAGGAGAAGATTCCATGGCTGCAATGCGCGGCAAGACAAGAGCAGAACAAGCAATCCGATCGAACTCGAGGCAAGCAAGGAACAAGGGTGCACCAGGAGGAAGGAAGACGTAGGGAGTGCGGTACCTGGATGCCGTTGGGCGAGTTGGCGGCGGTGAGCACGCGCGCGCGCTCGGCCGTCTCCTCCACGTGCCCCGGCCGGAACACCCTCACGGCGGCCAGCGTCGTCGCGTGGCCATCCTCCTTGCCGACGGCGCCCCGCGCGAGGAGCGAGAACTTGTACGCGTCGGCGTCGAGCGGGCTGTGCAGGAACACGTCCACCGCGGCGCCGACGGCGAGGCCGCCGAGGAGGTGGCGCGCGATGGAGGGGCCCGTGAGCTCGAACCGCCGCGCGCCGCCCACGAGGCACACCGCCACGCGGCCGGTTCGAGCCGGGGAGGAGGTCCGCGGCGGCTGCTGCAGCAGGGGCGGGAACTGCATGAGGGGCAGGCGGAGCGCGGAGGGGAAGGCGAGGCCGGCGGCCAGGAAAAGCAGCAGCGGTGCCAGCACGGCGGCCAGGCGGCGGCGCTGGAGCTGCGACGCGCGCGGCGAGGCCGGGTGCTGGTGGTGGTGGTGGTGCTCGGCCATGCCTGCAAGCTTCATGGCAACCGCGCGCGCGCACACGGAGGAGACGCTCGAGTCGGCGATAGCTAGCAGGGCTAGATCATGGCGGTTGTCGTCGATCGCGGTGGGCGAGGAGTGTTGGTGGGTGGGGCGGGGCGAACGCGTGCTTGCGTTGGTGAGGAGTCTCGTCTCGTCTCGACGATCGGTCGTGAGATCGGAAGCCGGCGGGAGGATGGATATATGGCGTGATGGATCCAACTCCTGTGACGGTCGTGGCTTCGTTGTTTGGTGCTTCGCTTCAACGCTCGATTTCATATACCCCCCTCACCCTCGTCATCGGCCTGATCACCTGCGACTTCCCACCACGATTAGCGATTAGCTCATATGTTTATATTTAGGCCCCGTTTGGAACAAAGGAAAACCATTTCGAAGGACGGGAATTTTACAGGAAAATTTCCTACCGTACCGTTTGGAACAAAGGAATAGGAAACTTGGATTCCTTTAAAATTCCTATGGGACAGGCTATTTCATAATAATTTTGTTTTAATCTTCCTATATCTACAATTACTGTGCTTTTTCTGCGTGACCTCCAAATGACACTTTGGAAAATTTCCCGTGGTTTTGATTCCTGTAGGAATTCAGAAAACATGACACCTCAATTCCTGCGTTATTCCTATTCCTACATTTTTACTTCCTGTGTTCCAAACGGGGCCTAAAGTGTAAAGATATGGTATTAAATTACGTATATATATATAGTCATAAATTACTAAATTGTTAATTACTAATAAATGCATTTTGGGCCCTTTCGGTAGCAGGATATTTTTAAAGTTTTCTTAAAACACTATCGTTTATGTAGTTTAACATACTTTGAGGTGTTTGACTCTAACAAATAATGCAGCTTTGAAAACCCTGAATCCTCCTTAAACTGTTCTTTGAACCTCTATTTTCGAAACCGAGAAAAGAGAAAACAGAATTTTAGGTTCAACAACATGAATCAAACAATCTATTCAATACACCATAGCTTAAACGATGGACAACATAGTTTAAATGATATGATTTAATCTACTTAGTTGTGTTAACGATATAATTCAAACATATTTTGGATTAAAAACACAATTCAAAAGACAATTGCATAGTTCAAAAAGTGTAGTGAAAATGATCGACTCCTTCCTAGGCCACACCATGCTTCGACAATAAGAAATGATGCCCGGTTTCGTCCATCATTCTCGTATGATGAACACCAGCTCATTAGCAGGACTGGCACTATCGACAAGGCCTCCCGCCAGAGCTCCTATTTGGAGGGGGAGGGAAGACGATTTTAGCAGCTCCTGAAGTTATTGTAGAACCGGGAGCCGTTTTGGGACTCTGCGAGCCTGATTTTGCTCTTTTGTAGTGAGCAAGACAGTTTGCAGGATTAGTAGTATATATTGATTTTTCTTTTTGAGGTTTAAGGCGGTCGAATCCGCCGTCCGATTAGATAGAATAGAGTGTTATGTACAGAATTGTGAGCTAGGGAAAAAAAACCTCTACAAACAAAACTACATAAACTAGTCTCCGGGTGGGCGAAAACCCGCAACGCAAACTCCTCCAACCCCAAATCCGCCACCTCCGAAGGCAAGATTGCCACATAGCAAGTCCACAGGTTCCTCTCGTTCCCTGTCTGCCCCATCGAGTGGATGATCGTCTCACCAGCCGCTCTCCTAGTCACATGTGAAAAACCCACAAATGCTCGGCATCGATCAGCAACTCGACACCCCATCTCGGTGACGCAAACTTGAGCCCCACAGACACAGGAAGCACCTCCTACCAACAATTGCAAGGAGGAGTGCCCAAACATCATAAGCTTCATCATCAAGCCACCTCCGGCGGCATCTCCATCCTGGTCTCTGACGTCGTCTTCTTCTTCTTGGTCTTCTTCACGGCGAGGACGAGGTCGTCGATGGCCGCCACCGCCTGATCCGAAAAGGGCTGGTCCGAGACATCTAACAAGGCCAAGAAATCCTCTCGCCGGCGCCCCGAGAGGGATATATTGAGCTCCAAACCCTAGCCGCCCCCGCCGCCGGCCACCCGCCCCGCCGCCGCCGCCCCCTCCCTCCCTCCTCTCCCCCCCCCCCTCCCCACCGCGTCCGCGCCGCCCCGCGGCCCCGCCCTCCCCCGCACAGGAAGCTCCTCCGCGCCAACTCCCCTCGCCGCCGTCGGCTGTGGCCACCGGGCGCGGCCCGGTTGGCGAGGGGAGTTGGCGGGCCTCTCCTACTCTCTCTCTCTCTCTCGTGGGCGCGGCGCGGGCCGAGGTCACGGTAGGGAGCGGCGCGCTTTGAAGGGGCGGGGCGGCGCGGTCGTCCCAACGGCGGCGTGGTGACTTGTTCCGGTAGGCTCCTGCCGGCGGCGGTCTTCGGCAAGGCGTGGTGGTGGCTAGGCGGTGCAGCGGCGCCCGGCGGGGGAAGCCTCCTGCAGCGGGGTGGCCGGCGCGTGTGCGGCCTGGATCTGGGCTAGGCGGGCCCAAATCTACCGACACGAGCTGCGGGCCGGATCTAGGCCAGGCGGCCCTAGATCTGCCGGCGGGCGCCGCCTCGGCCTGCTGTGGCGGTTCCATGGCTTGGCCGGTGTCGCCGCTGCACTTCGTGGTCAGGTTTGTGGCGTGGTGGTGGTGGATGGTGCGTAGCTGCGGCTGGGACCGTGACCCTCCGGGCGTCCTCCCCCCTCAGCCTCCGCATCGATCCGAGTTGGCGAGCTTCATCCTGGCGGTTGGTGCGCGGCTGTCGCGGCTGTGGCTGGGACCGCGACCCTTCGGGTGTCCTCCCCCCTAGCCTCTGCATCGGTCCGTGGCCGGCGGCATGCTCACGGCGGCTAGTGGTGGTGGCGTGGTGGAAGCTCTGCGGCGGCAGCGGCCTGCGGGCTGCAGCAGAGTGGCGGGATCTGTACGGGCCAGGGGGGCCTGGATTGATCCAGCTACCGTGTCCGGTCGGCATCCGCCGAGAGGCGGCGGAGGGAGGCCCCTCCAGTGGGCGGCTGCGCGCTAGGTTTCCCTCTCCGACCCGTCGTTCCTGCAGTGTGTTTGCCCTCGTGTCATAGGTTGGAGTGCGCGGATGCCGGGGCGGCGGCCCTGGGTGGCGGGTCACATGGGTTGCTCTCCAGCGAGCACCATGGTGACGGTGGTGGCTGCATCGTTTGGTTGTGTGGGCAACAAGGGGTGCAGCGGCGGGTAGCTCGGGCACGTCTCTGGCGGTGCCTGGATCTGGATTGCGTTCCTTTTCGCTTACGCCCTACGACCCTCTTCGTGCCACGAGGGAGGGAACGAGCGAAAGCTTATGACGGCGGCTGAAGGAGATATGCCCTAGAGGCACTTAATAAAGAGTTCTATTTATCATATCTCATTTGTTCATAATGCGTTTTTGTGTCATGCTATAACTGTATTAAGCGGAAACATTAATACAGGTGTGATACGTAAAACAACCAGGTCCCCAGTAGCCTCTATTTGACTGGTTCATTGTGCAATCGATGATCGAGGTTTCCCGATCATGTGACATGGCGTCTATTTGACAATAAAGTCATGTCGTTGGTAGAACGGTGTGATGGACATACCCAATATTTATAGGACGTAGTCATTACGCCTCCGACCGTGAGACCTACTCTTATTGCTATTACTGGAAGACACTTTGATTGCATCAAACGTCATATCTTACATAGTGTGACAATAAAGGTGTCCCTCTCGGGTGTCGGAAAGGAGTATGTTGAGACGGGGGGTCAAGAGCGGGATTTGCCAGTCCCATAGCAGGATAGATACTCTAGGGCCCACTCGGTGAGATTATGTCAAAAGAGCTTGCAAGCGTGTGACTAGATCACCAGGACATAAGATCATGGACGAGTAGAAGTTAGCAGTGTCGGTAACGAGATCAAGCTAGGTATGGAGATATCTATGAACGAGTCTCGGACACGCTAAGTATCGCATGGCAAAAGGTTTAAGACTCGGACGTCCAGGTTCGATGGGAAAAGTATTCGTTATCTCGCAGGGATTAATTCTGGGTATCCAATGTCCACGAATTAGTCATTGATCGGAGAGGAGTCTCGATCATGTCTGGTGAGATAATCGAACCGCTAGGGTAACACGCTTAAGGGGAGTCGACATTTTACCGAAAGAGAAAAAATAGGAAAAGAGAGCATCGGGAACGTCCCGGGAAAGTTTCGATGGAGATCGGGCAGCGACGAAATAGTTTTCGGAGCCAGAATAAATTATGTAATATGTATTTAATATTAATTAGTGTAATTAATAGTTAAATATATTTTATTATAATTTTTTCTGAATTTTTAAAGGCTAAATACCTTAAATGGACCTTCTGGTGGAAAGAAGGCCCATGAGGGGGGGAAGCCCCCCTCCTTGGTGCGCATGGGGGAGGGGCCGGCCTAGGTGGGCCAAGTGGGGCCCACCTAGGGCCGGCGCACCACCTTGGCCGGCTGGGGTGTGGGTTTAGTCCCACACCGCCAGCCTGGCAGGTTGGGCAGCCCCCCGGGCTCCTATATATACATGGGTACCCTGGCCTTTAAAGACACACAAAATATTCTCTCTCTCTCCTTGGATCCCGTGACTCCCAAGTTTGGAGTTGCGCCAAGGATAAGTTTTCTCCACCATACGCACGCCGCCGCGCTGCTGGTCTTCCGGTCCCAGTCTTCCGCTGCTTCGTCTTTGGATCGGAGCCCGGAGTTCGTCGGCTTCACCGTACGTGTGTGACGCCCTGTGAGGCACCACGCTAGTGGTGCTAGAGGTCTGCTTCCTCTACACGGCATCGAAGTCTTCGTCGGCTTCATCGACAACGCTTGTGCGGGAGCGTAATCCCCGCTTTTCGGTCTACAAGGGTATGTGCACCGAACCCCCTGCGTAATTCTATATCTGCATAGTATAGATTCTGGCTAGTTTAAGACTATCGATGTTAGGAAATTTTTTGTTTTCTGCATGCGATCCCCTTCAGCGGCAACGCCCGCGGGTGCCGTTATCCTCTTGGGGACGTCGTCTTGGTGATCTTCCTCGTGTCAGGGCTCCGGGTGAAAACCCAAGTCCTTTGGACTCGGTGGCGGCGACGCTTTGCGCCGTTACCCTCTTGGGGGCGTTGTCGTGGAGCTCAGGGGAGTTAGGGCGTAGCGTGGAGCTGGTGTGCTTGTCCGGCTTCGTAGTCGTGGTTCGTTGTGGCTTCTGTATCTCGGTTTTTTTAGGATCTTCTTTGTAAGAGGGCTACCTCACTACTTTGTATCGTTCGGCCGGTTCTTGTGCGTTGTGCTGTCTGGCCAGCAGCGGTCTCAAACGGTTTGGCTTTATTTATAAAGCGGGGTGAAAGACAGTTTCGTGTGAGAGGGATATATTGATTGTTGACGCTCTAGGGAAGATGCTCCGAGTCGTTGCGGATAGAAGCATATTGTTTGAGCTTCCAAAACCAGTTTCGATAACATGGTTACTCTCTATTTCGTATTGTTTAAACTTTTGTGAGCCGTTAACAGTTTCGATAGGAGAGTCGTGCGAGGTCGAGGACATGCACTCCATGCAAACTTTTGTGGTGCTCCATCAACGTGGTGATCACAATTGGGTGGGTGAGGGTCAGCTGCCTTGCCCAGTTATTCCCTTGCCTCTGACTGAGGAAGGCTGCTCGTGCACCGGCCGGCATCATCTAAGACGGCTATAACTAGCAGGCCGGGCCACATGCAGAGACGCTGGTACATATGCGTCAACGCAAAGCAAGAGAGCCAGTAGCTAGAATCTCCATCCAGGTTTTACCTGATCAGTTGACTTGGAGATACCTGGAAGATGAACAGGGACGCGGTCGAAAGCTGATCTGCATCAAGGCTTCTTTTATTCAGAACAAATCCAGAACATGCTATGTCGAGTAGCACATCTGACCATTTTAGCTACTCCTAGTAATTTTGGAATGGTTGGAATGCCTCAGTTACCGAAACATCGAGTTTTGTGAACAAGCAGAGAACAGTACTGTTTTCTTTATCTAGATTAGAAGAATGCCACCCTTGTCTCGTTACAACATCTAAAATATGCTACAGATAATCTTCACCGGTCGATCAATCAAATTTCTGAGTGCCAGTTTAGCACGGTGGTGATGTTTTCCTCCCTATTTTAGTCCCTTTTTCCAGAGGTATTTATACTACACACTCGGTATTTTCCAGTTGCAGCAAGGCTTCAGTGCCTATATTTTCTTCAGCCAAGTGTCATTTCTGAAGAGAATATCCCCCATTTGATCGCATCTCTTGGATCAATTTCCAAAGCTCATTTATACTGTAGTAGCTTAGCACTGATAGGAGAAGGACAGGATATTGCGTCGGTGGGCAGGAAATTCAGCTAGAGTGTAATGCCAAACTAAGGTAGGCACCTGACTTGTCGGCACCTGAATGGCTGAATCTTTGACTGCAGTACATAGCTTTTCAGTTTTCAGCAAGTTAATTTTAGTCTGTGCTGCTTTAGGCATCACTGAACAGTGTTATACAAACTCTTCTTGTAATGGTCATTTTGAGCCTTGGAGTTTTATGCGGGATTCATCAGAATTTCTACACCAAAATATCTACAAGATGTAATATGATCAAAACAGACACACAAGAATGTCAACAATTATCATCAGGCAGGCAAGCTTGCTTCAACATTCTAGTAGCTTGGAAAGCATGTACTAATTTTCCAGTAGCCTGGAAAGCATACCATATTGTCCGATGGTAATCATAGTAATATCAAAAGCAAACATATTTATTGACAAAGGCCTTCTTTGGATCAAAGGATTTTGAAATCAAAGGAATAGGAAAAGTAGAGGATTTGAGTGGACGACATCTCCAATCCTATGGAATGCCAATGCACAGGAATTGACAAATAAGAGCCTTTGGCTGTACCATACGAACAGTACAGGAATTGCTTGTATTAAAATAGTAAGTATTCTTGAGGTTTTTTTTGCGGGAATTATTCTTGATTTTGAGCATTCATATACTATTTCTGTAGATGTTTGAATGGTTTATCCCTTTTTTTTTTTGCTTCTAGGGGCATGAACCAGCGCTGCCTGTTTTGGCGCGAGAGCCCAACACAAGTGCTCTCCTTACCCGCCAGGAATATTTCCTAGAGCTCAGACCAAATGCTTAAAATCCTCCGGAATCAGCACCTTAGGAAGGCAATCCTCAGGAATTTCAAGGTCTCAATCCCTTTGATCCAAACAAGTTCCAGAGGAAACAATCCTTAGGACTGAAATCCTGTAAAATTCCTTTGAAATTCTTGTGATCCAAAGGAGGCCAAAAAAGGGGTATAACAGTAAAAGAAACACTTTATCAGATCATAACCATTACATAAAACTCTACTACATAGTGACAAGGAAGAATACTACAAAACATCTGCAGGAGCAAAACAAGATTCATTACTATGATACTAGTTGAAATCATTGGCTTAACACAAAAGGACATGAACAACTCAATGAACCAACTATGAAACAATAACCTGATTTTTTACTATCTGCAGCTTAAAGGTACGCTATTACCTGCAGCTAGCATAGACACTTTCAAATGGATAACAAGACACCTTGCCGCGTTTTGAAAATTTCTCAAACTGCAACGACTCAAGGTGGACTATGAATAGTTCTGTATCTGTATGCAGGAACACCACATTATTGTACTCGGCAAACCCTACAATCCTTAGGGACGTCCTCTCCTCTGAATTTAGGGAATGTAGTTTCTCCAAATCAATAGTTCTTCCCTTCACCCATGAATTTAGGGAAAGTAGCTTCTCCAGTTCAATAGTTCTTTTCCTCACCCATGAATCAGCACCATCACAATCAGTATTCCTCTTCCATAGTTCGATAGTCCTACCTGACATGAAGAATAAGCCGACCCCACCACCCTCTGCCCGCATAACCCTGTGATCGCAATACATGCCGTGGCGACGCATATACCCTGGCAGATGTATCACGGCTAGGCTCTGCCTATCCAAATCAAGCTGGAGAATTGCGCGTGGAATACCGATAACCTTCCAGTAAAGGGAATCCCCAGCAAGCACAGCGGGCGTGTCCGTGAAGAACATGATGGAATTTGGATATACATATGGAGGGTGAGTTGGGATGAGATGAGTCCATACGCCGGTCTCCGACGAGTAGACGCAGGCCAACAGTTGCTGTTTGTAGCAGTGCGCCAACACCACCTGGAACTGGAAGCGGTGGTGGGCGTCGTCTCCTCCAACATCATCGCGACGAAGCACCGCCCCCACCATCCGGGTTCCGTCTGTGTCCAGCGCCGGGGGAACGGCGAGGCCGTGCTGGTCCCCGGTGACCGGGTCCCACACCAGGACCCGTTTTCGCTTCTGGTCGAGCATTAGCAGGAGGCCATGCCGGCATCCGAGGAGCATGAGGGGGAACCGGGCGTCCGACGACGGCGGCATGGAGAGGCGGCCGGCCGGGACTCGGTTTGGGGGATCCATGGTGGGGTGGAAGGAGATTCCTCCATACGCTGGACTGAAGAAGCCGAGGAGGGGAGGAGGGTTGCGGCGGCGATGGTGGTGGCGGCGGAAACGGCGGGAGAAGCCGGGATCGGAGACGAGGCCGCGCCAGCGCTTGCAGACGAGGGAGACACGGGGTAGGGAGGAAGGGAGCGGCGGGAGGCGGAGGAGGATCTCGGCGAGCAGGTCGTCGACTTCCAGCGGCGCCGCCGCCGCCGGCGAGCCAGGGCATTGGCGGCGGAGGATGCTCATCTCGTGCTCGTGCGGGATCGATGTTTAGGAGGTGAAGAAGTTGCAGGTGGCCCAAACTGTTAAATGTACGGAGTTATCACGCTGCCAGCAAGAAGCCCACATACATTGAAGCCCACAAGGCCGAGTACAAGCCCACGATAACTGGCATTTCTCGCGATGCAGAGCGAAATTTGCTCCACCAAATGCTAATACTGTTTTTTTTAGTATTGGATAAAGTTGTGTGACCTTCTTTTTTTTTTAAAATCGAGCAAAGAGAAAACTAGATTATTGATCGGTTGGACACCGAAATGCTATATATACTGTACTGATTCCAGACATGTGACCTCAGGATATACTCTCGTAATCCCTCCTAGCATGCATCGATCTCCTAGCACTAGCAGCAGTAAGTAGCAACCCTTTTTTATCTTTCTCTGTGTCCGACTAGATAGATAGATGGATAAATACTCCAACGAATGCATGATAGACATAGTAGTATATATTTACTGATGAATGGACACGTTTACAGGGGTTCGTGAGAATGTGAAGAACGTGGGAGGTGGCTACATAGCATGGGTTGAAAACAAATTACCATTTGTTCTAGGAGGACACACAACACCACACCAACACCAACGCCTGAATCAACTGTTGGATCTTCAGCCCGAATGCAACTTCAATCAACTACTACTACTAGTGTTATTCAGCCATTAGAGTTTTTTTTTTGAAATCATAACATATATTAGGTCAGCAGGCCGCCTCATTAAAAACCCTGCCAGTCCCTCTCGGTACCCTGACAAGGAAAAGAGTGCGTCTGAAACCTGCTGCCCTCACGATCAAATATAGAGTCATTACAAATTGTTTCCCGGATAGAAACCGGGTGCACACCACGCCACACAGATTTACATGAACACTCCAAACTATGAGCTAAATAATGTGCAGCAAAGTTTTGCAAACTATCAGCCATCAGAGTTGTGATTATATATGTACTGTAATTATATACTCCCTCCGTCCCAAAATAAGTGTCTCAAATTTGATAGAAAGTGGATGTATGTAGACATGTATGTCTACATACATCCACTTTCTATCAAAGTTGAGACACTTATTTTAGGACGGAGGGAGTACCAAACATGCATCCAATATTTATGTACGAATTGTGGTGAATAAAAAGAATTTGCATGAACCAACTCCTGCCACACAATCAACCCGGGAAAAAAAAAACGAGTCAAACGGGCGGTAATTTCTCGCCGTAGCCGTGGAAGCGTGGGTCGAAACGACAATGTCATGTGCAAGAAGGGATGCGCGTGACGTTAGCAAAGCCCATATCTTGAGGGAATTTTCCTTAGAGTAAAAACTGTTTTTGCGGATTATAGCTTTAGCTTCTTGCCACGAGGTACGGCCCATCTAGCCCAGCCATATATATACGAAGCTTAATCTGAAATTAATCCGCTAATCCGGTGGGTCTAATCCCTTCTTCCCCGCAGCTACGCTTCGTCAAACCCACGGAGAAGGAAACCACCGCCGACCAACCAATCCACACCACACGCCACCCTCCCTCACCGCTCGCTCCACCGGACCGCCGCCGGCGACGCGGCCTTACCGGAATTCGAACCAGGTCCACCGATCGATCGGCGCCTCCTCCTCGTCCGCCGCCCCCCCACGCACGATAGGGTCCATTTCGCTCCCCGCGATGGCGGCGGATCCGTGGGCGCGGGAGTACGGCGAGGCGGCGCGGCTGGCTGACGACGTCGCCTCCACGGTCGCGGACCGGGCCGCGCTCCCGCAGTCCGGGCCCGAGGCCGCGCGCCACGCGTCGGCCATCCGGAGGAAGGTCGCCATCCTCGGCACCAGGCTGGAGAGCCTCGACGGGCTGCTCGCCAGGGTTCCTCCCAAATCCATGTACGTATGTGTTTGCTCGTCGCAGCACTACCTGTATGTATCCATGTCTCGAGGTGTATAATACGACTAGTATCGAACATAGGTCGTGGATATGGATTTGAATGTTTAGGATGATGGGTTGTGCTGTGAATGTCACCTACTGCAAATTCATTCACCGATTGTCTGCGAGAATGGAAACAACAGCATGACGCTGTAGGGTGTGCGTGAACTTGTGTAAATGTTGGTGAAATGCTGCTGGTACCATGGTCCGCGCCATCCCCAGTAGAATCGAAATTCAACTAGTTTTGTACTGTTTGAGAATTGATGACTACGAGAGGCTAGTTACAAAGAGGATGTAAATTAGAGCTGCAAAAATGAGAAAAGAGATCGTGTTTATATCTCTTATTCCCAATACTTGGCATGGTTTTTAAGGCGACGCCTAGGCATCAAGGGGCTCCCACTCCGCTTTGCCGGCCCGCTTTAGGCGCCAAAGCGCCCCCTCCTGCCAAGGCGCCAAAGCGTCTCCGTAAAAACCATGGTAGTAAGTACATCCATGCATGTTTGGTGATTCGTCTCTTAGGACATAACAATTGGAGTAGTTTATCCTGTCCGTATGTATGTTCTCCATGATGGTATGCATGACATATGGTACATGTTGATTGCTCTTGTGATCACACTAATAGTACTTCATCACAATCAGTTCTCGTTATATCTCATTATATCAAGATATCGTTCACACATATGCTGCTATGCAAGAACTTCTCTTGATACTTCTGAAATGTATATCTGTGGTTATATAAAAAAAATCCACTTATAAGAGATCATTACCATGTTGCACAGCACTGACAAGGAGTTGCGTCAGCGCCAAGACGGACTTTTAAATTTGAAATCTAGAGCAAAACAGATGGCGGCAAGTTTCAACAAGTCGACATTAGCCAACAGGTCTGTTCTACATTTTGGTATCCACCATCACTATGATTAATCTTTTTTTGTAAAGAAGGCTCGCGGATGCTTATCCTGTTAGAATTTGTTCATATGCTTATTAATGAATTTAATGATAATAATTAACTTATCACATATGTGCTTTCATAATTTAGGGAGGATTTGCTTGGTGAGGCTAAGAAAGCTGCTGATGACATAAGCAGAGTAGCCGGGTTGAATAACCAAGGGATCGTTGGCCTTCAGAGGCAAATCATCAAAGGTATTTCTGTATGATCTATTATCATGCCATTGTGACAATAAAGTGCTCTGACGATCTCAAAGGGTTGCTGGATGGTCTGTCACCTTCCATCTCCATCACCCTTGATAATACACAAATGTGGTTGTGGCATGTTGAGAGGTGTTTAGTGGTTGTGTTGAGCTTATCAAAATAATAAAGGAGATAGTTTTTTACTTCTTTTTAAGTGTATCCAAGAGAAGTAATGTATTTATCTCTGGACAAGCAGTTAAACTAGACAATAAATTCCTCCTGTGCCTCACAGTAGACATTCTGAATGCATTCCTCACCATTTCAGTGGCATGAGAATGCAGTTAGCCTGTTTCTGATGGCATGCGCACAGAAATTCAGTGCCTCACAGTACATATTTGATGTGGTTGTTTCTGGGGGCTTGTTATTTGTTGTATATAGAAGGATGGCTAGAAAGCTAGTATTTTACGAAGTGATGGCCAAAGGGCAATTGCCTCATTCGGTGACCCTGTCTGCCCTGACAATTTGCAGAACAAGATGAGGGTCTTGATAGGCTGGAAGAGACAGTGCTGAGCACAAAACATATTGCATTAGCAGTGAACGAAGAACTTGACCTGCACACAAGACTGATTGTTAGTCTCTTACTGCAAAACCACATTTGTATTATTTGTTCTTTAGACTTGATAATCACTGCTCCGTCTTCATGGTTGTAGGAAGATTTAAACGATGATGTTGATGGTACCAACTCGCGCATGCAGGTTGTATTTCAAACCCTCTGTTCCATGCATTACCCTTAGATCTCAAAGAAAGCTCTGTTGCTCTTTGTAATTAATAGTTTCAAGCTTTGCACGAACTGAATTTTGACGCGAAACTCTTCTCATTCAGCGTGTGCAAAAGAGGCTTGCGGTCTTGAACAAGCGCGCCAAGGGTGGCTGCTCCTGCATGTCCATGCTGCTGTCTGTCGTCGCTATAGTCATGCTTGCGGTCATCGCCTGGCTTCTCATGAAGTACCTGTAACCTCTGCCCAACTGAAACCAGTTTCAAATGTACAGACGCTCAAAAATAATATGATTACTTTCGTTTTGACTGTCTTTTTGCGAGAATTGGCAAATATATATGTATGTGTGCCACATGAGAGTTGGCAAATGTGTACGTGTACCATAGGAGAAATGGCAAATATGTATTGGTCGAAATGGGAAGCTACTGAATATTTATGTCTGGCATATAAGTTCTTATTTTTTGAAGTTGGCATATAAGTTCTTAGGATAAATATGGAACTCTGTTGTTTCAAAGAATTAGAACGCAGTCAACATTCCGCGAAAAGAATTACTGCCGTCCGTTCATATAACGTTTTTGCTATCGTTTGATCCAATTATCTTTGCTGGCCTTTAGATAGTACTCCTCCAACTGAATGAACGACACGTGGGGTTTCTGAAAGAAACATATTTTGCTTCGAAGGTTGTATGCCGTGGTAAGAAGCAGGAGATTGGGAATTTAGAGTAGATTGGATCGGAAAAGCATACAGGATAGATAGACCGATAGAGAGACTTCCGTATATTGCTTAACCAAAAGACACGGGATACAAATAGGAGGACTAGCGTCAGGGGCCTGAGGTAGCGTCAGGACTCAGGAGGCCTGATGCAAACGTAGGACTAGTAGCAGTATTCAACCAGAACTCTTGATTGACTCTGACCCGTAATTACGCCTAATAATTGTGGAAGCTGCCATCTACTGTATTATCTCCACTACTAATAACGCCACAACATACGCAATTTTCTTTCCTGCTCTTCTTTTCCTGGATCTTTGCACCCGGTCGAGGAGAGCTTCTTCTTCCCCTTGCTTCCAGCAATCGGAGTTGATCCCAAGTAGACCAGCATGGACGCCGACTGGCGGCCCGTGCAGGGGTCCAACCCCCCCGACGGCGGCAGCAGCTGCTGGCGCGCCCAGCTCACCCCAGAGGCGCGCACCAGGATCGTCAACAAGATGTACGTATGTTAATGGCTCGATTTGCTTTGCTTTCACTCCCCCTCTAAATCATTCGATCCTTCCTCCGTTGTTCGGCTCAATCTTGTCACCGCTCCGTCCGTAGATATATATATATATATATAGCTTTGAATCTGGCCGTATCCGTAGTGGCAGCAACAGATTCGTTGCCGATCTGGGGGATTCACTAAACCGATGACTTGTGTCGCACCTGCTTTATATCCAGCCCAATTACTTACTTCAGTTTTTGTTAGAATTGTTATTCTGAGTTTTTTTTCTTTCAAGAATACTTATCTGAACTATCTTGTCACGAGTTTATCGACCAAGAGCTGCAAATTTGTCATGACATACACCAATTTCAGATACCACAACGTATGATCTCGTAGTCGTAGGGGAAACCATGCTGTTAATTAGTACTATCGTTCCGGAATGCAACTTTACTCTGGTTTATAGTATGTGTACTTCTACTTCCCCAAGGGATATTAATTTCTCACATGATCACAAGTCATGACTGAATCAATCCACCTACTCGGTCTAAACCGCGCCTTGCTTATAGTTAAATGAATGGAGGGAGTATAAATGATCTGAGATTTATACGCCTACCTCAGTTAGCTGCGCAGCATACATGTGGCACCTGACATCTCAGATGCCGAATAGTTTACTGCACACAACTTTTTAAGGACAATGCATCCCCCCAAATATTTACATTTTGCGTTATACATATAGAAAGGAATCTCTGAAGAAGCGTCACCCTTTACCAGAGCACATGCTTCAAAGTGCCGCTGTGCTATTCGAAGAGAAGATCTATACCATAGCGACCAACCAGGTGAGTTAACCTACTTCGGCACTTTTCAGAGCAGAACGCAATGTATTCTCGAACAAAAGAGCAGAGTGCTATGGGGTTCAAACATTGTTTATGGGCTAATAATAGAGCACAACTGTCTCCAATGCTGTAAAAGGTTCGCATCATGTTTAAGTACCTTTAGCAATTTCCCTGTTTATTTTAGGGATGTGGGTGACTTTTCTGTTCTCGAGCTGCCAACATTTTCTTTTACATGATCTTCAGAACATATCCTGGTTTTCTCATGCTTGGAAACAAATACAATTTTTTTTGTTGGCGGGACTTGAACTGGGGTCATGGGTGTGCCAACAGTCACCCACACTCAAACCGTTTGGTGCGCATCCCAGTTATTTTAACATTTTCACACTTGGTAATCATACAATTATACAAATATTAAGTGAACAAACTAGTGTGTTTTTACGGAAATGATAGAACAAAACGCTGATCATCTCGGCTATTATCAATGACGTGTTCAATCTTTTAGTGTTGCACCTTGAGTTGCTTCAGTCAGTTACTCTTTCCATTCCGTGTGTCCACGCAACCGAAATTTTTATTTATGAAGTAGAACTATCTTCTACTTAAACTATAGCAGTACCCAAATCCGTGGGACACGCGATGGTATAAAATCATTTATCTCGGACCACAAATGATACAAGACTTTACTCCCTCCTTCCCTTTGTTTGG
Organism: Poa annua; assembly: GCA_026929855.1. NCBI lineage: Eukaryota > Viridiplantae > Streptophyta > Magnoliopsida > Poales > Poaceae > Poa > Poa annua. The sequence goes on from CM049436.1 coordinate 4,246,486, forward strand.
GTGGGCTTCACCTTCATTGCATCTACTCCAGTCCCGTAAAAAAATCAAATTTATTGTTGTTGCAGTGTACCATATTACTATTTCTATTTTGATTTTCTAGTTGTTGCAAACCAGTTCCTTTTTTTGTTAGACCGGTCTTCATCATATTGTCGAACTTATTATCACTATCTTCATTTGCATTTTCTGTTTATATCGCTTATTTGAGACATGTGTTTTGCTGCTTAGATGATCGTTTTTGCATGATTATGATTAGTAATTTGCTATAAAACTGTATATTGTTTTGTTTTATATTACCCAGTCTGATTATCTGCGGAAGATTTCTCTGAAAATGCTCATTATGGAGACGGATAGACAACATGCTCCTGGAAATCAAGTAATCCCAAATCAAAACAACCCCGGTCAAGGTATAGTATACAGTTAGTTGAAAGTTGCACATTTTATCATCCTCGCTTGGGTGACGTTTTTTATTACATCAATAATGTGCTTTGTTGCATTAAATCAACTACCACTATCTCTGGCATCATGCATAAGAATTTTGCATCTAGCTTATGTGCCATATGCATGTATCTGTATTTATTAAACCCGGAGCGGTTATCGTTATGGTAAGTGACTCAGTTCTCGTTCTTATGTCTATCTTCCTATTGTAGCCTTATTTTTCATGTGCAGTTTAAACTTGACCTGCATACAAGACTTAGTTAGTTTGTTACTGCAAAGTCACATGTATGTTTGTTCTTTAGACTGTATAATCAGTGTCCCATCTTCATGATTGCAGGATGACCTAGACAGTCGCGTTGATGGTACAAACTTGTGTCTCCACTCTCCAGGTTATATATCAGACCCTTCTTTCCGCGCCTTACCATAGGCCTTGGAAAAAGCTTTATTACTCTTTCATATTAATTTTTTCAAGCTTTCAGGAATTGAATGTTGACGCTAAAACCCTTCTGTTCAGCATGCTGCTCCTGCATGTCCCTCCTGCTATCTATAGTGATTCTTGTGGTCACTGTCTGGCTTTCATGAAGTACCTGTAAACATTGCCCAGCTAAAATAAGTTTCATATGTAGACTTTCAAAGACAATATAGTTACTTTTGTCTTGCCTCAGTTTCTTGAAAGAGTTGGCAAACATGTATATATTCCGTAGGAAAATTGGTAAATGTGTTGCACTTATGCCCTTTGCCGGGTTGAAATGGGAAGTTCAGAATTTTTATGAATCGGTTTATGGGGTCAGCCGACTAGTTCTTGTATCTTAGTTTGCTTTGTTCTGATGTTGCTACGTAATCTGTGGACGAAGAACACTGGCAGCCATTCCTGGTGCTCGAAACGAATTTGTTCCTCATAATTTTCCTGGCAATCTGTGTAACTATAGGAGAGAATTAGCTCCTTGCGCACAGCTCTTTTGAAGAGCAAATTTTAAGGTGCTCGATCAGGGTGGTTTGTAGACCAACATGTCACATGAAATGTGCCGATCGGAGGATGGTTACTTCATGGGAGCGTCATCTCTTGTTGCGGAAGGCGTTTCGGATCCCGCTACTCTCGAGGCGCTAGCGTGCAGAGAGACGCTGGCGTTGGCAGAAGACCCGCACCTTCGCCGCGTCACTGAGGCGTCTGACTGCCTCTCCGTCATCAACAAAATGAGGCAGGATTCTGCAGGAAGTTACAGCATGATTCTCCAGGAGGTCAAAGGGAGTTCGGCTAGTTTCCTGGAGGTCTCTTTTTCTCATGAAAATAGGAGGTCTAATTCTGAAGCACACGCGGTAGCTCGCACTGCTATTTCTTGTGGTGTTGGACGTCAGGTTTGGTTCATACAATGATACAACCTTGTATCCCAAATAATATTCTAGAGCAATAAAAGGCTACTGAATCTTAAAAAAGAAGGTACCCTAAAACTTGCTGGTGACATGCAGAAGGCAATTTATGTTACCAATAACTATTGGTGCTATTATTAGCTGGTGAATCCATATTTACGCGCAAATGTTTGATACTATCACCGGATTTGGTCATCTTCCCCTTCCTTCTCACAATCGGAGTGTCTTGACCTCACACTATGGACGCCGACTGGCAGCCCGTGCAGGGGTCCAACCCCTCCAATGGAGGCGACTGGCGCAGGGTCCTTAATAATATGTACGTACCGACTCTAATTTGATCCGGTTCGCTTTGTTTTCCCCTCTCTTTCTAATCACATCAGTTCGACCCTTCCTCCGATTTCGGGTCAATTTTAGCACCGACCCATGCATCTTCATGGCCGCTTTGATCTAGCCGTAGTACCCGTTGCGGCAACTACAGATTCATCGTTCGATCTACACACAACCTCCCAGTTTCTTCTACCGGGACCCAGTTTTGTTCTGGTTTATATTTAGCTGCTCTGTCTACATGTTCCACCTGACATCTCAGATACAATCCGTTGAAGTCCCCCCAATGTATTCACATTTGCGTTGTATTTGTAGATTGAAAACTCTGAGGCCATTTCCAGTATCAGAGCCGCAACGGCTAGTCGAAGAGAAGATCCATAGCGTAGCAACCAACCAGGTAACTTCACCTATCTTCGGTATACTTCTTAGAGAAGAGCGCAATATTTTAGCTATAGGGGGCATACATGGTTTATGAGCTAATTTTAGAGCAGAATTGTCTCCAATGATGTACAAGATTCTTACGACATGTCTAAGTACCTTTAGCAGCTTCCCTTTTTATAACCATGGGTGAGTTTTTTGTTCTCTAGCCGTCAACATTTTTTTACATGCTCTGGGGAACAATTCTGAGTTTTCTCATGCTTGGAAACATGTACAATTTTTTTCTGTGGTGCCAGGACTTGAATTGGGGCCATGGTGTGCCAACGCCCACACTCAAACCATTGGGAGCACATGCACCTCCCAGTTATTCTACTCCCTCTGATCCATTTTAACTGTCATAAAAAATGAACTAACCATGTACAACTCATAGCTTAACCCACGCCGATTATTTGGGATCAGAGGGAGTAGCATTTTAGTATACACACATTTATACAAATGTTAAGTTAATAAGCTAGTGTGTTTATAATATTTTTGTTAGGTTACAGATATGATAGACTAAAACGCTTATCATGATCTTGATTAGTATCGATCATGTGTTGAGTCTTGTAGTGTAGCACCTTGAGTTCTTTCAGTCAGTTACTCTTCCAACTTATGTTTGTGTGCCATGTATCATTGGGTGTCTCACTTGTCAGTATCTTGATTTGATTTTTTTGTTCGCATCATTTATTTGAGACATGTTTTTCTGTTTAGATGTTCATTTTTGTATGATTATTATGACTCAAATGTTAAAATCTGAAACACCTTCTAGACCGTGCTAAACTGCTAATCACAACATAACTATTGGTTGCAAGCTATTATTATTCTATAGAATTTGGTATGGAACTGTACATTGTTTTGCTTTGTATTACTCAGTCTGATTATGTGCAGAAGCTTTCTACGAACATGCTCACTATGGAGGCAGAGAGACAACAGGCTCCTGGAAATGCTCAACCGGTCCTAAATCAAAGCAACCCTCGTCAAGGTACAATATACAGTTTAGGAGTTGCACATTTTATCATCTTCGATTGGGTGACATTTTTTCATTGCATCCACACTCTCTAGCATCATGCATAAGAATTTTGCATCTAGATCTAGCTTATGTGTCATGTATCCGTATTTATTGAACCCGGAGCAGTTATTTCATGGTAACCTGTTGGCTCAATAAAATATTATTGCATGGTAATTTTTGTTTGTACGGTAGTAACAATATTAAGTACCAAGATAACAGTTGTTACAAATTTCTTTATAGATCCACTGTATGCTCTTATTGTTCTTCCTCTTCTTTTTATCCTTGTTTTTATGTCTATCTTCCTCTTCTGGTCTTACTTTTCATGTGCAGTTTAATACTTTACCGACATAGAAGACTGATTGTTAGTTTGTTACCGCAAAGCCACATGTATGTTTGTTCTTTAGACTGGATTATCAGTGTCCTGTCTTCGTCATTGTAGGAGGGCCTCAATGATCCTGTCGATGTTACAAACTCGTGTCTCCAGGTAGTAGTTCAGACCTGCTTTCTGCGCCTTACCTTAGACCTTGAAAATAGTTTTATTGCTCTTTGATATGAATATTTTCAAGCTTTGGACGAACTGAATGTTGACGCATAAACCCTTCTCTATCAGCATGTGCAAAATAGGCTTGCGGTTCTGAAACAGTGCGCCAAGGTTGGCTGCTCCAGCATGTACCTGCTGCTATCCGTCATCGCTGTAGTGATTCTTGTGGTCATTGTCTGGATTTCATGAAGTACCTGTAAAACTTTGCCTAGCTCAAATCAGTTTCATATGTAGACTTTCAAATATAATATGGTTACTATTGTCTTGCCTACATTTTCGCGAGAGTTGGCAAACATGTACGTGTTCCGTAGGAGAATTGTCAAATGTGTTATACATATCCCCTTTGCCAGGTTTGAAATGGGAAGTTGAGAACTCTTATGAATTTGTGTATGAGGTCAGCTCACTAGGTCATGTACCTTAGTCCACTTTCTTATGATGTTGCTAAGTTGGAATCTCTGTAAACTATGGACGAGAACGTCGACAACAATTCCTGGTGCTCGAGATGAATCTGGATTCCGTAATCGCTGTTCTGGCTTCCACACTGACCCATGAGAACACATTAGCTAGACCGAAAACAGAGCCAACACCCAACATAAAGGGAATATTTGATTGCTAGCAATTTCTCCCTGCTGACCTTGACATGCCAAAATTGTGGTGATGGGGAAGATCGGGAGAACCCACGTAATTTCCTTAACCCACATATAATTCCCAACACCGCTCTCTGACTCATGGTCACTTCCTCCTCTCACTTGCTCGTTTCTCCTCTCTCCGTCGGCGGTCGTTCTCGTGCCGGTGTATCGGAAGCACCGCAGACCCCTCTTACAATGCTTGAAGGGACGTTGATCCGTAGATTGGACCCTAGTATTGTTCTTAGTCATCACATGCACGGTAGATCTATACGTTCCAGGGTTAAATGTGCGTCCACAGGTTCGATTTTTTCTCGTAGCCATTAATTTAGTCTATATGTAGGCGTTCAACAAGTTTGATATGGGGATTTCATTATATAGGGTTCCATATATCCAACTAGTTTCACTAGTAGAAAACAAGCCTTTGGTGAGGCCACATTTGGCACCGGATTGACTGGAACCGGTACTAAAGGGGTGTTAGTACCGGTTCCAGAGGCGAGACAGCCCGGCAGCTATTAGCACCGGTTGCGTTGGACCCTTTAGTACCGGTTGGTAATTAAAGGGTTGCATCAGTCGGGTCAGACCCTTTAGTACCGGTTTGTATTACCAACCGGTACTAAAGGTTCGGCCGGCAGACACGGCCAGACCCTTTAGTACCGGTTTGTAATACAAACCGGTACTAAAGGTTCGGCCTATACTGCCTTCTTCCACCCGAGGCACAGCTCCATTGCTCTCATTCAAGCTCCATTTTCTTCTCTCTTTGCTATCCCAAGATCTAGCACTCTTTGATCTCTACAACATTTGTTAAGATTGGTAGCACTTACTTATATAAGGGTTAGCAACTTCATCTTCTCTTCCGGCATTTCAAGTTTAGCTCATTTTGCTAGTTTAACTCATTTGTTTTTTCTAGTGCAAGCAAGGTGTTTGATGAAATGCCTAAGTTAGGGATTTTATTTGTTTTATATGCATTTTGAGCTCAATTTAAAATAAGATTTGTGCCTTTTTATAGTGTCGTCCCCACTTCCTCACCGCCGCCAATCGCCCGCGGCGCCCCGTGACTGACACCACCTCGGTGAGCCACTTTTTTTTTCTTATATTTTTAAAAAATATTAGTTGTATGGTTTAGATGCATAGTTATTACTCGTATATTTTTCTTACTTGATAATTGTTTGTTATATATATAGTGTAATGGTTTTAGATATATTTATATAATGCAGATGAATCGACAATGGATGTACGTTGACCGACGGTCTCCGGAGTTCATTAGTGGCCTACAGGAATTTCTCCGTGCGGCTGAGTTAAACAAGAAGAATGGTTTTATGTTTTGTCCATGCGATGAGTGTCGGAATAAGACGAATTACCCTAGCGCAAGAACCCTAAACTTCCACCTGTTCCGTAAAGGCTTCATGCCCAATTATTTTTGTTGGACCAAGCACGGAGAAACAGGGGTTATAATGGAGGACAATGAAGAAGATGATGATGACAACTATCCTCTGTTCTCTGAACACGGTGATACTAAAATGGGGGAAGACGAAGCTGAGCATGAGGTCATTGTTGATGATCAGTCTGATGATGATCTTCGTCAGGTTATTCTTGATGAACAGATAATCTGCGGAACTGAAAACGAGTGGTTGAAGTTAGAGCGCATGTTGGAGGACCACAAAAAATTATTGTATCCAACTTGTGAAGATGGCCAGAAAAAGCTGGGTAGCACCCTGGAATTGCTTCAATGGAAGGCAAGGAATGGAGTATCTGACAAGGGATTTGAACAGTTGCTACAAATATTTAAAAAGATGCTTCCAAGGAAAAATGAATTGCCCTCCAGTACGTACGAAGCAAAGAAGATTGTCTGCCCACTAGGATTAGAGGTGCAGAAGATACATGCATGCATCAACGACTGCATCCTCTACCGCGGTGAGAAGTACGAGAATTTGAATGCGTGCCCGATATGCGGTGCATTGCGGTATAAGATAAGGCGAGAAGACCCAGGTGATGTTGAGTGCGAGGCCAGCCCCAGGAAGAGGGTTCCTGCAAAGGTGATGTGGTATGCTCCTATAATACCACGGTTGAAACGTTTGTTCCGAAACAAAGAGAATGCCAAGTTGTTGCGATGGCACAAAGAAGACCGTAAGGAAGACGAGATGCTGAGACACCCGGCTGATGGGTCGCAGTGGAGAAAGATTGACAGTGAGTTTCGAGATTTTGCAGCTGACGCAAGGAACTTAAGGTTTGGTCTAAGTACAGATGGCTTGAATCCATTTGGGGAGCAGAGCAGCAGTCATAGCACCTGGCCTGTGACTCTATGTATCTATAATCTTCCTCCTTGGTTGTGCATGAAGAAAAAGTATATCATGATGCCAGTGCTTATCCAAGGCCCGAAGCAACCCGGCAACGACATTGATGTGTATCTGAGGCCATTAGTTGACGAACTTTTACAGTTGTGGTCTGACGAAGGTGTGCGTGTGTGGGATGAGTATAAACAGGAGGAATTTAACCTACGAGCGTTGCTGTTTGTAACCATCAATGATTGGCCTGCTCTTAGTAACATTTCAGGACAATCAAACAAGGGATACAATGCATGCACGCATTGTTTAGATAAGACTGACAGTATATATTTGTGTAACAAGATTGTGTACATGGGGCATCGTCGATTTCTTGGACCCAAGCATCCCTTAAGGAAGAAAGGCAAACATTACAAAGGTGAGGCAGATCATCGGCTGAGGCCTACCCGCCCTTGTAGTTCTGTTATATATGATATGGTTAAGGATTTAAAAGTAATCTTTGGAAAGGGTCCTGGGGGACTACAAGTTCCGAATGACGCAAACAACCACGTACCCATGTGGAAAAAGACATCTATATTTTGGGAGCTGCCCTATTGGATACTGCTAGAAGTTCAATCTGCAATCGACGTGATGCACGTGACAAAGAATATTTGCTGCAACCTGCTTAACTTCTTGGGCGTGTATGGGAAGTCGAAAGAAGGGAAGTCAAAAAAAGGGAAGTCCAAAAAGGGGATGTCAAAAAAAGGGAAGTCAAAAGATACACCGAAAGTAAGGCAGGCCCATCAACGTATGAGCGAAGAGATGCATCGAGACGACAATGGGACAGAGAATGAACCAGCTCCTGCCAGCTACGCTCTTACGAAAGAAGAGAAGAAAATATTTTTTGAATGTCTTCACAGTATGAAGGTTCCATCTGGGTTCTCGTCGAATATAAAGGGAATAATAAACATGACAGAGCTAAAGTTTCAAAATCTGAAGTCTCATGACTGTCACGTGATTATGACACAATTACTTCCGGTTGCATTGAGGGGGCTATTACCGGAAAACGTTCGAGAACCCATTGTGAAGCTATGTGCATTTCTCAATGCAATATCTCAGAAGGTAATCGATCCAGCTAGTCTACCAAGTTTACAGAAGGATGTGGTGCAATGTCTTGTCAGCTTCGAGTTAGTGTTTCCACCATCCTTCTTCAACATTATGACGCACCTCATAGTTCACCTAGTCGAAGAGATTTCCATTCTCGGTCCTGTATTTCTACACAACATGTTCCCCTTTGAGAGGTTCATGGGAGTCTTAAAGAAATACGTTCATAATCGTGCTAGGCCAGAAGGAAGCATGTCCAAGGGCTATGGAACAGAGGAGGTCATTGAGTTTTGTGTGGACTTTATTCCTGATCTTATGCCGATTGGTGTTCCTCAATCGCGCCATGAGGGGAGACTGCGTGGAAAAGGAACGCTAGGAAAGAAAGCAACAACAAGTATGGATGGACATTCCTTCACCCAAGCACACTACACAGTTTTAGCAAATTCCAGATTGGTGGCTCCGTATATCGTGGAACACATGGATATTTTACGCTCCGAATATCCGGAGCAGACTGACTACTGGATTAAAGGAAAACACGTGGATACTTTTGGCAGTTGGTTGCGTACACATCTCATTAATAACAAAGATGTTGGAGTAGAGCTATACTTGTTGGCCAATTCACCATCTTCGACTATATTGACTTTCGAAGGGTACGAGATAAATGGAAATACATTTTACACGGAAACCCAAGACAAAAAGAGCACTAACCAAAACAGTGGTGTCCGCTTTGATGCAACAAACGACAATGGGACAAAGGACACATATTATGGTTGCATACAGCAGATATTGGAACTTGACTATGGACCTTCTTTTAAGATCCCTTTGTTTAATTGCAAATGGGTCAACCTGTCAGGCGGGGTAGAGATAGACCGACGGTACGGAATGACTACCGTGGATCTCAACAATCTTGGGTACTACACCGAGCCATTCGTCCTAGCCAATGATGTGGCTCAGGTTTTCTATGTCAAGGACATGTCTTCCAGACCGAAAAAAAGAAAAGATAAGCAAGCTGATACATCATACGATGAGCCAAGGCGCCACATAGTTCTTTCAGGGAAAAGAAACATCGTGGGAGTGGAGGACAAGACAGACATGTCAGAAGATTACAATAAATTTGATAAAATTCCGCCCTTCAAAGTGAGAACTGACCCAACCATCGCTTTAAATGATGAAGATTGTCCATGGCTACGGCGCAGTGAGAAGAAAGGGACACACACGAAGAAAAAATGAACACTAGATAGGGTGGTTGTTCGTGATGTGTAACAATGTATTAAACCTGCATATCAAATGCAATGTTGGGTCCGAATGCTTTGTATTCGGTCGATGTGATTTCACCTGCATACAGCCCAAGTGAACTGAATTATTTTGTTGATGTGTAATATCCGAATGCTTTGTATCAGAAGAACAAGTGAACTGAAGTATTTTGTAGATGCATGGAACAAAACACACGATTTCACCTGCATACAACCCAACGGTGACTCCTGAGTGCCTGCATATCAAATGCACCGTTGGGCGTATGCAGGGAATCCGAATGCTTTGTATTCGGTCGATGAACTGAAGTATTATGTATAGATAGAACCGTCCGGTGGCAAGACATCTCTGAAGATCTACAACCGTCCGGCAAGACATCTCTGATGATCTGCAACCGTTTGGAACGGTCGCAGATCATCAGAGACGTCTTGCCTCTGGTTGCCCAAAGATGCCTCCGCCGAGGGGAGGGTTCACCTTCAGCCTTCACTGAGTGCTGAACATGTCCGGGAGGGGGGCTATATATAGGGTACGTGGGCTTCTTTAGTCCCGGTTGGTAACAACAACCGGGATCTAACGGCTCACAAGTGCTTGAAAGAAACACACTCCTGATCTAACGGCTCACAAGTGCTTGAAAGAAACACACGATCCGTGTGCTTCTTTAGTCCCGGTTGGTAACAACAACCGGGATCTAACGGCTCACAAGTGCTTGAAAGAAACACGCTCCTGATCTAACGGCTCACAAGTGCTTGAAAGAAACTCACGATCCGTCTAAGATTTCCTTTGGCAAGGTTGTTTCTTTGGCAAGGTTGTTTCTTATACTTATGGAATTAATTTTAAGATTTCCTTTGGCAAGGTTGTTTATTATACCAAGATACATCTATTTGTGGGATATGAGATATTTATCACAAACTATGCCGTGGAAATGACCATAACTTGGTCATTTGTCTTGAAACTTCTAGATGTTCATACATGATAGACCTTTTTGTGAAGACTTTTTTTGCAAATTTTGTCAAAAATCAAGTTTATCATTTTTCATAGCAACTAGTACACATATAAGGAGCCCATGCCAAAGGAACTCATTTTTTGAGATGTTTATCAATTTATTTCATTTTTTCCTTAAAAGCGATCAAAACGGTCGCGATGACTATTCGTCGAAAGAGGTAATATTTTCTAGAATTATCAGTGTTTCTGTGATATAACCACTAGTTGTGTAACTCAAAATGATTTTTCCAAAAATTTCAGAACAAACTATCAAACAGTTGTAGTTCAAATTTGAATTACTTTCGATAAATCAACATAAACTCATTAAACTATGGGAAATTAGTTAGAATATAAGGAAAAACCTAATACTTGGGAATTATCCATCATATGTGTACTAGTTTCCATGAAAATTAAATGGGTCCCATTTTGCATCATATTTTTGGTACTTTGTTCACAAAAAAAGTCATTTTTTGCACTTAAAAAATGGAAAATAATACTTATGGAATTAATTTTAAGATTTCCTTTGGCAAGGTTGTTTCTTATACATAGAAATAAAAGAAACAGAAACTAGAGAAAAAACAAAATTGAAAACAAATAGATATAAAGGAAAACAGAAAACATAAGAAAATATAAGAAAACAGAACAAAAAACAAACAAAATTCAATTCAAAACCCTTTAGTACCGGTTTGTAACTACAACCGGTACTAAAGGGGTTGGCTTGGCGCGCAAACGTTTGGTGTGTCCGAAAACCAACCTTTAGCACCGGTTGCTGTTACCAACCGGTGCTAAAGGGTCTTTAGCACCGGTTGGTAACAACAACCGGTGCTAAAGGTTGGTTTCGGACAGTTAATACAGGGAACTCTCCCCAAATCGGCTAAGTCTCATCGTCTTCGTCTTCGCGCGAACCTCTCCGGCGAAGCCCTGCCCGCCGCCACCGTCGCCGCTTCGGCCTGCCCGCCGCCACCGTCGCCGCTCCGGACCGCCGCCACCGTCGCCGCTCCCGCTTCCGCCATCGTCGGCCTCCTGCGCGACCTCGCGGCCTCCCGAGCTCCGGCCATCGTCGGCCATCGCCGGCAACGCGCACCTCCACCTCCTCCGGCACCGCCATCGCCTCCGGCACCGTCACCGCGCCGCCTCGCTGCTCCGGCCACCGCTCCGGCCGCCTCCCCGCTCCGGCCACCCCACCTCCACCTCCCCGCTCCGGCCACAAGGTATTTTTTTTCTTCTTTTTTGATTATTGCTAGCTTTAATTAGGATATGTTTAGTATTGTTTTTTTTTGTTTTTGAATTTATGTTTAGTACTGTTTAGGCAATGTGTAGCAAATTTAGATATTTAGGAACTTTAAAAATATGTAGCAAATTTCAAAATTTAAGAACTTTAAAAATATAGCAAAGTTGGAAAATTTAGTTGCAATATTTTTGTGTTAAATTTAGTTGCAATATTGTTAATACTTCATATTTTGTATCAATTTTTGGAAAGTTAGCAAATTTTGTATCATATTTTGTGTCAAATTTGTGTATCAAGTTTTGCAAAGTAAGAATTTTTTTGTTAAATTTAGTTGCAGTGTTAGAATTTAGCACTATGTTGGAATTTTATACGATGTCTTTGAATTTTACAATGTTTTATACAATGTCTTGGAATTTTAAGAGTTAATGTAAAGATTCATAGTTTCGAGATGGACGGGACTATGGATGTCTGGGACTGGGCTCCGCCGGGTTGGCACTGGGAGGTGCCACCTTCCGGTGTGCGCAGATTGGTGAGGAATGAGGGAACCATCGTCGACCCGGAGCTTCTTTGGTGGCGGTCACGTGGGCCACGACGGGTACAGAGGGTGCCGGCCCCCGAGGAGTTGGTACGTCGTCGTGTCAGGGCGGAGGACGAGCACGTCCGTCGGTACATGGTCGCGTTGGACGTCTTTCCGTCCAACACTTGGCAGCATCTTCAGGGATCTCACATTAGTTATGATCCTGTTTGGGTTCCTTCACTTTGGGTTTTCACCGCCCGCGGCATGTTTCCGGAAGTTCGACGTCCATTTTGATTAGCGTGATGTATTAATGTATTATTGATGCGATATATATTATTATGACTTGTAACGCCCCAAATCGGCTAAGTCCTTCACTATTAGATCCCCTGAAGATTTTTCTGTTAGTAAAACAACTATTGTATCAATTTTTGCAAAGTTAGCAAATTTTGTAAAACAACTATTAGAAATTTAGCAAAGTTGGAAATTTAGCAAATTTTTGTTCCAATTTATGTATATAAGAAATATTTGTTCCAATTTATGTGTACAAGAAATATTTGTTCCAACTTATGTGTATAAGAAATATTTGTATCAACTTTAATTGTAACCTTGATTCAAATTTAAATTTGAAGTGACATTGAGCTATGGACAACAACCCCTTCATCCGAAACGAGGACATTGAAGAGCAAATGGCAGCAATAATATATGAGAAGAGTCTTGGAGTAAATTCCGATGGAGAAGATTCTGATGATGAACAAGAGGATGATTTCAGCTCAAGATGTCTGAACGACTCCGGTGAGGGACTTGAGCTAGAAATAATAGACGACGATCAAGTGCCCGCGGAAAACTCCGGCCAGGTATATATATATATTAAGTCTTGTTGATGCATAAATTGATTTATATTGCACGTACTAACAAAACATTTTTCTTTTAGGCCTCCGGATCTAAAAAGAAGCCGACAAACCCTACACGAGGCCCGGCCAAAAGGTTGAAGCTAGAAGATGGTGCAAAGCTGTCGATTGTTGAAGTAGGCGATGATGGCAAACCGCTGAAACCAGAAAACACCTGCCGCAAATATGTAGCTCAATGCGGAGCGATTGTTAGGGACATTATCCCGATCACCCTTGCAGAATGGAATGAGCCAAAGAAAGCGAACGTTGGCGCAAGTTATGTCGACGACAGACTTAAGGAAACTCTTTGGGACTCAATCTTGAGTGATTTCAGCCTACCGGAAGGTCTCCCAGAGAAGAAGCTGCAGAAAGTCAGGGAGTGGACTCTTAAGAAGATGGCCACACAATTCAACAGCTGGAAGAAAAAATTGTGGAAAAAATATGAGAAAAAGGCTCCAGAATTCAAGGGCCCTCTAAAGAAGATAAAAGATGATTGGCCTGCATTTGTAGCTTATAAGAAATCAGCCGTCGCTCTGGCCCGATCCGAGAGAAATAAGGAGAATGCTAGGAAGAAGAAATACCACCATACTTTGGGGTCAGGTGGCTACAAGACTGCCTTGCCTAAGTGGGAATCCTTTGAAAACGAACTGTGTCTAAAAGGGATCACTCCACAGACAGATGACTGGCCCGAGAGGTCCAAGTACTGGTTGTTCGCGCATGGAGCAGTGTTGGACCCAGAGACAGGGCGAATTGTTGCAAAAGGAAAATGGAAGAAAAGAATTACACGAGTTGTAAAAAAGCTAGAGAAGGCAATAGCGGCCGTCCGAGAGGGAACATTTGTTCCCAATAGAGAGGACGACGAGCTGACACTCGCCCTCGGGAATCCTGAACACTGGGGACGATGTCGAGGTAGAGGAGGCGACGTTGGTTTCCTTCACGGGTTTCCCGCGGACGTTGCATCTTATAAAAGCCGTTCCAGAAGTAAGAAGAAGGAGGCGGACCGGTTATCACAATTAGAACGCCAGGTCCAAACATGGGAGGCCCAGGTGAAGCGGCAGCAGGAGCAACTGGACTCAATTACCCAGCAAAGGGAATCTCGGATGGTGCTACAAGATCCTCCAATCGATGTCACCCTATCTCAGCGGAAAAGCAGCGTGGGTTCCACGCAGCTAGAAAATCCTGCAGTTGATGAACCGGCGGCTCACTACCCCGTGGATGATATCACGGAGAAGACAAATTGTGAGTTACATGTGCCAATGAAGAACATCAGTTATCCGGTGGCGAAAGGATATGCTTTACAACATCAACCTGGAGCAACCTTCCATTTTGGTCAGATTCCAGCTGGATATGCTCGTGTCGGGGTCACAAAAGTTATGCCGGGATTCCACTCAATGGAACTTGACATTCCGGGAAATGATGACGAGAAGACTTTGGGAGAAGTCGAGCATGGTATCGTCCTATGGAAGAAGAAATACATCATCTTTACAGACTCTACGCCAAGGCCACCGACTCCTCCGGGTAGAAATTTATCACCTAAAAGTCCACCCGCCTTCCGCGATGATTGGGTGCCCACCGCAAGTCCATCGCCCGCGCCGTCCCGTCAGCCGACTGATGCGCCCACTAGTCTTGTGACAAAGCGGAGTTTGTTCAGGAAAGACAGATCCCCTGTCATTAAACGTGCAAAGAAAACGCAAAAATTAAAGTCTCCTGAGAAGTTAGCTCCTGAGAAACCGGCTTGCGAGATGACTATGGAGGAAATAACGGTGAGCTTAAATGCCGATGCGGCAACCTTTTTTGAACGGCGAAAAGAGGAAAAACATGCCGCATCACAGGATCCCTTAAAGGAACTTCTGAAGACTATACCAATTGAGGTAAAAGATCGCACCATTGACAACTTATATAACCCTCCACCGGCGCCGTTTACAGACTATGAGCGAGGTATTAACAAGGTACATAGCTCGCAGATGGAGGAAGAGGAGGAGCGACGGAAACAAAAGAAATGCGGGAAACAAGTTGCCCAGCTCGGGGAACAAGAAGTACAATCGATGGCCCCGCTCATTGTGTCGTCTCGGGCTCCTCAGGAAATCGAGCCTGGAGAAGTTGTATACCGTGCAGACAGAGAGTACGAGACTCTTGAGATAGCATATCAATATACTCTCGGGCTGCCTCTGGTGACAAACCCCAGTGCTCTAACAACACAGTTATGGAGATTGCATAACTGGTACATGGACATCTCAAAAGATGGGACTTTCTATTTCATGGCGGGAGTTAAGGATGAGCACTACTTCCAAGAATATGCTGTACAGGTTGAGTTCTCTGAACTTTTTCAGATGTACAATCAACGTGCTCTCGACAAATCTATCCTCAGCTGCTATTGTCTGTAAGTAATTTATTTGTGTATTTTCGTTATTTAGTTAAGCTCGTTCATTGCCAGTAATTATCCTCACATCATTCTTTTGTACGCTATTATATATGCAGAATGAAGATTCGTGAATGCAGACAGCTCAAAATCTGGGACATTGGGTTCATTGACCCGGATAAAGTTCATGTCCAGACTTTAGAAAATCAACCCGACGCCATAGAGGACGTTCTACTGAATTTCTTTAAGCGACAAAGTACCAAGAAAGAAATACTTTTTCCCTACAATTTCAAGTGAGTGTTAATGTCTTGTACACATTATTTTTTCCTTTCCCGATATTAAGTGCAATTGATGAGTTCTGAATTACGTGCGCAGTTACCACTTCATTCTCCTGATCATTAAACTCGACGATGGAGAAGTTGAAATCTGGGACTCAAAAAAAACAAATCCAGATGCATACAAAAGCGTGCGTATAATGCTCAAGAGGTAATTTCAATCGCACTACGCCTCTATTTCGTTCATTTACTTGATATCAAAAGTAAGTAATAACTCCTCAATTCATATTCTTTTTGGGCAGGGTTTGGAAAAATTTCACCGAGCAAGAACCCGGTGAATGGAAAGATAAGCTGGAGTTCAAAGCTAACAAAGTAAGTAATACTACTTAACTAGGTCCGTGTATCGTTCTAATTCTCTTTATTATTATTTGATTAAATCATATTGTTGTATAGTGGTGTCTGCAACAACCAGATGGGACAGATTTATGTGGATACTACGTTTGTGAGTTCATTCACATGAAAGTCAATGAGAGAGTCAATAGTCAAAGAAACATAGAGGTACGCAAAAATCATTCACAACTTTATTTTTCTACTATCACTTGTGTTTAGTTTCAATCATAACTAATTTGATCTCCTCCTTTTAAAGATCGCAAGGAAGCGGAACCAACTCCTACCAACGAACCGCGTTAAAGCAATTGCGGAGGAATTGGCGGGATTTTTCCTTACGCATGTCATAAATCCATCCGGTGAATTTCACTATGTGGAAAAATAGACTCCCTCCATGTAATAGCAGTGATATCTCCGTGAAAAAAGTACTTTAATTATATGTAATTATGGGTACTTCATTTATATGTGTAGTGAGTACAATTATATGTGTACGTAGTGAGTACAATTTATATGTGTAATGGGTACTTCATACGTGATCTCCTCCGAAACCCTGAAAAATAAGCGAAAAGGAAAAAAACAGAAACCCTAAACCCCTAAAAATAAGCGCAAAAGAAAAAACAGAAACACTGAAAAATAAGCGGAAGAAAAAAGACAGTAACTATTAATACCGGTTGGTATTACCAACCGGTACAAAAGGTCCTGCGCGTGCTCAGCCGTGCCCACGTGGAGGCCTTTAGCACCGGTTGGTATTACCAACCGGTACAAAAGGTCCTCCGCCTGCGCGTGCTCAGCAGTGCCCACGTGGAGGCCTTTAGCACCGGTTTCAGAGGGTTCCGGTGCTAAAGGGGGTACCCCTTTAGTCCCGACCTTTTAGCACCGGTTGCACAACCGGTGCTAAAAGCCCTTTAAAACCGGTGACAATGCCCCTTTCTCTACTAGTGTTTGGAGATTTTGTTTTGCTAGGGTTCCATGCCTGAACGATCTGGGAATTTTCTATGCTCCTCCGGGTTGTTGTCTTGGTGCAGCAGGCCGGAATTGGGATTCATCCCAAGCACTACGGTTCTTAAGACCAACACTAGTTGTAACTAAATGGTGAGGCTTAGAGATGTCAATGGGAGGGCTCCCATGGATCAAGGTAGGCAAGGCTTTTTTCTCTAAGTCACTTGAGAAGAATGGGCCACACTGAAGGCACTGAAGACAGATAATCTGCACGATCACCATCTTCAACAACTCCTGCACCAAGATTGTCATCAAGTGCGACGTGCATCCTCTATCCCGGTGATGATTGATGATGAGTGATATGTCTCCTGAAACCTAGCTTATATTGTCGGAAAAAATCTATTTTGAACCCCGAACTCGTAGAGGTTTGGTGAAATGAACCCTGGACTCCAATTCCGTGGCGTTTGTACCCTAAACTTGTAAATACCGGTCTAAATCAAACCCTGGGGTTGTTTGACATGTCGGGGGGAAAGCATCCCGGTAAGGAATTCGGATTCGCAAGTTCAGGGTACAAACGACAGGGTTCATTTCGTCGAACCTCTACGTGTTCAATGTTTAAAATAGACTTTATCCTATATTGTCCGTGTCTATTGGTTGAATAGTATTTGTCTCGTCCATATCTATTATGATGACTCGTATATGCGTGTGTTAAGTCACTTCGACTCTGAGCACCAGTGTCCGTATGTTTGAAAATATTCAATTATTTTAAATTGTTTAAAAAAACTGAAAAAATCCGGCATGTTCTCGACAATATATAGTATAGCGTGCAAAATTAGAATGTGAAATTATTTGTATTATGTGCTACATAAAAGTAATATTTTTGAAACAAACATGCTCAGATATGTATATTTATTATATTTGCATAGCTTAGAAGGCAAAGTATTTAGCATTATGATTTTGCATACGTGTAGAATACATCATTAAGTACATGCATATTTTTTTCAGATTTTCTGAAACTTTTAAATAATTTATCTGCATTTTTTCAAACAGAGAGACGAGTTGCTCGAAGCAAGAAATCTTCACTCACCAGAAAGCGGCAGAATATGTAGAATGTGTGTTTTGCTCCTGGGCTCGAGTGCTCCCGCCACTTAAAAAAAATGGAAAATCATACTTTTCTTGTTTCAAAAAATTATACTCTAAACGATAATATGGATGTAGTTAATGGTGTATCCTATAAAGGTGTAAAATAAAACACTAAAATGTATAAAATGCTAAAATGTGTTAATATATTTTAAATAGAAAAGTTTTTAAAATATTTAAAATGGGTAAAATTTCTATTTTGTGAGTACGATAAACATGCCGCAAAATGTTTCGCAGATGACTATAGGGACTCACTCACGGGTGGTTGGCTTCAACCACTTTTTTGAGGGAATATGCCTAAAATTTGGCTACCCCACACACCAAAACCGCAAACCAAACAGGGGCTAACTACCTAAAAAATGGCTAACCATGGTTCATTGACTATGGAAAAGTGGTTCGGGGCACCCCAACCACGTGGTTGGTAGTAACTTTACGTTTGGTTGAAGGGATAAAAAGTGGTTATGGGCAGCCATATTTATGTTTATTTTGAGGGATTAGAATTGCTTAGAGTGATATGGTCAATTATTTTTTAAATGGTGAGAAAAGCCAATAATATATTCAATTATTATTAATATATAATAAGAAAATGTTTTCAAATATTTAACAGTGTAAAATTACTTATTATATTTAAAGTGAAACGTTCCGGAAGTTTTTTCAAATATATAAAAGGTTAAAATGTCTTAATATATTTTAAATATATTTTTAAAATATTTAAAATGGGTAAAAAATCTATTTTGTGAGTACGATGAACATGCCGCAAAATGTTTCGCAAGTAACTGCATGGACTCGCCCACGGGTGGTTGGCTTCAACCATCAATTTTGTGGTGGTTGAGCTCAACCACTTTTTTGAGAGAATATGACAAAAAATTGACAACCCCCACACACTCAACACCACGAACCAAACAGGGGCTAACCAACACACTCAACACCACGAACCAAACAGGGCTAACCAACTAAAAAATGGCTAACCAGGTGGCTAACAACCCAACCAAACACACCCTTGGTGGCTAGCCACCCAACCAAACGCACCCTTAGCACTAGTCGGTACCGGCACCACTCGAGTTGAGCTCATCGCCGCCACCCAGAGCCGAGCCGGTAAAATCCGGGGCCCTGTGCGAAAATCTAAAACGGGCCCTATTTTATACGAAAAACTGAATTAATAAATATCTCTAGTTAGTAAATAATTCTAGTGTATATTACATAATATTTAACGTAAAATTTGAATGTATTGAGAATCATCCGATGAACGCAATGTTAACATCAGTATGATGTTCAAGGATAGAAGGATCAAGAGACTGATTACGGGTGATGCTTCTTTTTTTAATAAACTTATTATCCATATCATCCTTTCCTTTGGAGGTTTAACCATACAAATTATCATTATTACCCTATATATGAAAGTTGGTGGATTTCGCGTCCTCTCCCGCGCCCACGTCGTCGAATCCCCGCCAGCCGTCCGATCCGTGCTTCGTGCGGTCCAGATCCCCTCAAATCGGTGTTGTTTCCCGCATTACTTTAGCTCCAGACTTTCTTCCAATCAGAACGTGCCACGCGTCCCGGTTCCTGCCGGTTACCTTCCCGGTTATCCGGTGGCTGCCGGTCTCCTCTCCTCCGTGCCGTCCGATCCTTTATTCGATGGCCGATGCGTGTCTTTTTGCAAAACAACCCTCACCTTCTCCGGCATTTACGAATAGGTACCCACGCATAAAATGCCAGCCCGTAACCCTAAAACCTATCCTCCCCATTTTTCCCACCTGCCTCTCCTCTCCCACAATTCTGCCTCCACCCTGCCGCCGCCGCCGCCGCCCCTCCTCCTCCTCTTCTTGCTCTCCCCAAGGCCCGGCGAGGCTGCGCCCTGTGAGCAACACGCGCCCGCGCGCGGAGCTGGAGCGCGTGCGCCGCGGCGTCGGCAGCACCGTCTGGATGGTGCGCCGCCAGCAGTCATCGCCGCCCAGCTCGCCGCCGCGACGACATGCAGAACCGCCAGCAAATCCGAGCCACAACCTCCCCATCCCCGTGCTCCCTGGCCACCTATCCCTCTTCCTCTATGCTTGGTAGGAGGAGTGCGAGATGCGGCCACACTGCATGAGATCTGCTGCACGAGGACGTCGAGCTGCCTCCAGTTCGTCATGGGTGATGTCCTGCCACTAGTAGAAAATGGGGCTTCAGTTTTGAGGTCGGAGCACATTTAGTCCCGGTCAGGCCTGGAACCGCGACTAATGACATCAATAGTCGCGGTTCGAACGGTTAGGACGGCATCACGGGCACGGAAACCTTTAGTCCCGGTTCCATAGGAACATTTAGTCCCGGTTTCTAATACAAACCGCGACTAAAGGTATTTGTCCCGGTTCGTGTTTCAAACCGATACTAATGATCTGTGGAATTCGCAGCGGTTTGGAAACTGATCAGCCCGCCGCGCTTTGGAAGATGATCGATCAGCCGCGCTTTGGAAGATGATACACACGAAATTAATCATGGCGCCGTGTGGAACGCGAAGCAGCGCCGCGCCGCCGCCCGCCGGCCTCCTGCTCGGTGACCGCCGGCCTCCCTCTCCGCCCTATAAAAGGAACAGTACAAAAATGCCTAATCACACACAAAATCTCCCTCTCCATCCTTGCTCTCTTCCATTCCAATGGAGTCACTCGGACACATCACGGCGTCTCGGTTATTCTTCTTCTCCAAGGAAGGCATGGACTTCAAGGTATGGGTCACCCTCCGTGCATCACGCGTGGAGCGGTGGATCCGACACGTGAAGAAGGAGTATCTCGACGGCGCACCGATCAAGGGGGTTGGACTCGACTGCGAGTTCACCGACGCACTCCCGGGTCGTCGCCAGAAGGATCTTCCAGAGGAGCAGAAGCAGCGCGCCGCCGTCATTCAACTCTCGGTGGCGACCGAGACTCTTATTTTCCACATTTGCAGGGCTGATCGGGTGCCGAAACTACTCATCGATTTCTTAGGTGACAAGACTGTCAACTTTTACGGCGTCGCAATCCAGAATGACGTGCGGATGCTGCGATACTACGGAATTACAATTCCGTCAGCGGTCGACCTCTAGAGGAATTGCCGGAACCCAACCGACAATCCTACCCCGAGCCTGTATGCTCTCTCCAATGCTGTCGTTGGGACAAATCTAGAGATGAAGAAAAAGAAGAAGAAGGACGACAAGAAACGGGACGACAAGAAACGGGCCGACGACGAAGAAGGAGAAGACCTAACGAGATATTGGGCCGCGGTTCCATTGAGCTACGAGAGAGTCGTATATGCTGCTCTGGACGCTCGCCTTGGCTACGAGATTGCACGGAAGTGGTATTTAGATTGATATGATTAGTAGACCGTTGTGTGTCTCAGCTATCTCATGCATGTATTGGAAATGCTTGGATTCTTATATATCGGTTACCGGTTTATTAATATAAATATTTCCATTTCTAAGTAATTTCGGTTACCGGTTGAAAGATTTGAATATTTCCATATTCAAAGATTAATATATGATTTTTCATCTGATTTTATGGATTATGTCACTAGTAGAAAACATCCCTTCGGTTTTGAGCCCTTCGGTTTTATGGATTAATATGATTATATGGATTATATGTATTTTATTTTCCATCCGATTTTATGAAACAATAAGGTTAATATGATTATATGGGTTATATTTATTTTATTTTCCATCCGATTTTATGAAACAATAAGGTTAATATGATTATATGGATTATATGTATTTTATTTTCCATCTGATTTTATGAAACAATAAGATTAATATGATTATATGGATTTTATTTTCCATCCGATTTTAATGTTGAAATAAAATGAGTTGATTAGTTATTCAAATGAGTTGATTAGTTGAAATAAAAATGAGTTGATTAGTTGAAATAAAAACACCCCTTTATTTTTATAAAAAGAAAATGAACGATTTAGATTAGTTATTCAAATTCAAATAATTTTCATGTTGAAAGTATTGTCAGAATCCAAATATATATTCAGAAGTTATTCAAATGTAGATTCAAACTCTTTTGAAATTACAAAATGAAAAATTAAGCACGGCAGATGTCTGAAAGTGCAAAATGAAAAGAAAAAAAATGAGTTTTGGCGCAAAAAGAAACATCGTGGGAGTGGAGGACAAGACAGACATGTGTCAGATGAAAAAGATGCTCCATGGTTCTGACATATAGAAGAACACAAGAACACCAAGAACACAAAACCAATACCTCGATCTACCCAGGTTCGAGGCCCTCGTGAGGAGGTAAAACCCCTACTCCTGCTTAATTGTGTCTCTCTCTAGATGTATACCACAAGTGTTACAAGATGCTCATTTTTGAGCTGTGTGAATCTCCTATATATGGAGATGAACTCACGAGGTAGTGAGGATATGAATTCACGAGATGAACACTCTCTCTTCTCTTCTTCTCTAGATCTTGCCAAGCGACCTATACCGGATTATCCTCGGTAGGTACTCCCCTGCACACCAGAGAAAAATAGATCATAAAGACATAGGCATATGTGTTAGTTCCTCCCGACATAGGCATATGTCGGTCTCAGATCACCTCCACCCCGGGACATAGCTTACTCGACGTAGAGAATGCTTCTAAGCCCAGCCTCTCGAAGATGTCCTTAGTATGCTCACAAGGACATCTTCGAGAAGCTGGTGCCTAGAGGAGTCCTCTGCCTTTGCCTGGATCACCTCGGTCCACCCCGGGACATAGCTTCGACATGTTTGCTTCCTCCTCTACCTCACAAGAGAGAATGCTTCTAAGCCCAGCCTCTCGAAGATGTCCTTAGTATGCTCACAAGGACATCTTCGAGAAGCTGGTGCCTAGAGGAGTCCTCTTCCTTTGCCTGGATTGAACATAAGGTCTGGGCGTCTATTTATAGCATCACCAGGGGAGGCATCTTGGCCACTGTCACCCACGAAAGGGCATCCAGACCTTTGCCATCCAACCGCGACTAATGGCGTTTTAGTCGCGGTTCGTGTATCGAACCGGGACTAAATGTGCAGACTGTACACCTCCCGCAGTCGAAGAATTCACTGGATATCTCTTTGTAGCCTGATCCAACGGCTCATAAGTGCTTGAAAGAAACACACGATCCGTGTGCTTCTTTAGTCCCGGTTCGGAAGTGATAGCATTGATCCAACAGCTCACAAGCCCTAAAACGAAACACACCCCTGATCTAATGGCTCAGAAGTGCTCTAAAGAAACACACGATCCGTGTGCTTCTCTAGTCCTGGTTTGAAAGTGATAGTGCTGATCCAACAGCTCCAAACTATTTTTAAAATAGTTTTATATCAGTTAGTCAAATTCAAACACATTTCATATTAAAAATAAATATTCAAACTCTTTTGAAAGTGCAAACTGAACAAAAATTCAGACTCACTAAAGGGGTAGCACTGCGTGCGGTCGAAAAACTCACTGGGTCGCGGTTGGAGGCTCCTGCATACAGCCCAACCGTGGCTCCTGAAGATTTGTATTCAGTCGATGAACTGAAGTACTTTGTAGATAGAACAGAAACACACGATCCGTGTGCTTCTTAATTTAGTCCCGGTTCGGAAGTGAAACTATTGATCCAACAGCTCACAAGCCCTCAAAAGAAACACACCCCTGATTCAAACATATTTATACAAAAGAAACTGTTTTTATATTAGTTAGTCAAATTCAAACACATTTCATATTGTAAGTTTTGTCAAATTCCAAATTATACAAAAGTTCTTCAAATTCATATCCAAAGTTAAAATAATTATTATAGAAAACATAAAATAGTTTTATATTAGTTAGTCAAATTCAAACACATTTCATATAGAAAGTTTTGTAAAATTCCAAAATATATAGAAGTTATTAAAAATGTATATTCAAACTCTTTTGAAAGTGCAAACTGGAAAAAAAATCAGACTCACTGGGTCGCGGTTCGTGCCACGAACCGCGACTAAAGGGGTTGCGCGCGCGCCCAGTCGAAACACTCACTGGGTCGCGGTTCGTGGCTCCAACCGCGACTAAAGGCCCCCCTTTAGTCCCGGTGCGAGCCACGAACCGCGACTAAAGGATGTGGGGTATAAATACCCAGATTCAGATCCCGGTTGGAGCCACCAACCGGGACCTAGCGCTAAGGAAACTGTCGACGCCGCCAGGCTGCCGGATTCTCGCACCGCCGTTGCCGAGCTCGCCGCCGTATGCCCCCTTCGCCGTCCGCGCCGCACGACGAGCCGCTGCCGCCGCCGCGCCCCGCTCTTCCACCCCGTTGTGGAGGAGGCCGCCGCGCCCGCTCTTCCTCTCCCTCACCGCCGCACGCCCCGCTCTTCCTCTCCCCTCACCGCCGCCACCGAGGTCGCCGCTCAATACAGCTCCCTCTCACCGGCGAACACCGAGCCCCCCCCCGCCGCGCCCCGCTCTTCCTCCTGTTAGTTGTTAGGTTGAATTTTAGTTCATTAGGTTGAATTTTAGTTGATTAGGTTAAATTTTAGTTGTTTAATTAGGTTGAATTTTAGTTGATTATGTTGAATTAGTTGCTTTAGGTGGAATTTTAATTAAATGGACATAGTGATGTGTTAGGAAAGGTGGTAAATTTAGCAATTAGGACTATTTTTTTCAATTTAGTCCCAATTAAGTTTAGTATTTAGTATTTGTATAGTATAGCTTTATCATAAATATTATAGTATAGTTTAGTGTTATATTGCTAGTATTGCTAGTATAGCATTAGTATAAATATTGCTTTAGTATTGCTTACTATAAATATTATTTAGTATTGCTAGTATATAGCTTTAGTATAAATATTGTTTTACTATTTTCAATCTTGCTCTTCTGTTGTTATTGTATTAAATATTGTTTTAGTATTGCTAGTATAGCTTTAGTGTTTTAGGACTTAGTGAAATTTAGTGAAGTTTAGTCTTTATTCTTTATTCTTTATAGTTTAGTATTGCTAGTATATATTCTTTATTCTAAATATTGTTTTAGTATTGCTAGTATAGCTTTAGTGTTTTAGGACTTAGTGAAATTTAGTGAAGTTTAGTCTTTATTCTTTATAGTTTAGTATTGCTAGTATATATTCTTTATTCTTTATTCTTTTTAGTACTGCTTTTAATCTTTATTCTTTATAGTGAAGCTATGGACCATGACGGTAGGATGATCGGGAAGGCCAAAAAGATAATGAGGTAGATGACGGCTCACAGTATCTGAATGAAGATGGTGATGCTGAGTTGTCGGATGATCAGTTAGAAGAACAAAACATAGGCAACCCGGAACCAAGTATTGATGTCGATGCTAGCGTTGGACCCTCAACGAAGTCCTCCGATGTAAATATTTAAGTCTCTGCTAATTATATATATAGAGCTCCACATTGAGCATATATTTAATGAATGTTTTTTTAGTCCTCCACTTCAAAGTTACGGGGCCGGACCAAAAAGTGGAACGAGAAGACACATATGATTATTGACATAGTCAGTGCCGATGGGGAACCTTTGGAGCCCATAAACAGCGTGACTGCATTTACTAATCAAGCATGAGTTCTTGTTAGGGACATGATCCCGATCACCTGTCGAGAATGGAAGAAGCCAAGAGCTGATGGAATAAGTTTTGTCTCTAACGAATTGAAAAATTCTATTTGAGACGAGCTGATATCACATTTCACTCTGCCGACAATGGACCCCGAGGAGCAAACAACAGCCTTGAAGGCCAAAATCAAGGTGTGGATCCTGAAGAAGATGGCCAAACAATTCCAAAACCACAAAAAAAAAGAACGTGGGCGAAGTATGTCAAGAGTGGGAAAATTACTCCGGAGTTTAAGGGAACAGACAAGAGGTTACGTGATCACTGGGATGATTTCGTGACGTACAAGGAATCGGAAGAAGCTCTTGAGAGGTCCAAAAAGAATGCGGATAATGCCAAGAAAAAGGTTCTCCATCATAATTTGGGGCCAGGTGGCTACAAGACTGCCATGCCTAAGTGGGATAAATTTAAGGCTGAAATTAAGGCAAAAGGTCTAACTCCAGAGACGGAGAAAGTGCCCGAGAGAGTAGGAAACTTCCTAATGGCGCATGGTATGACGTTGGAGAAGGAAACAGGGGAGTTGGTTCTTCGTGATCCGACGAAGAAAGCAGTGTTGACTCCCTTCGATGATCTTAAAAAAGCAGTAGCCGAGGTGGAGGCGGGAACGTTCATTCCGGATAGAGAGAACGACGAGCTGACAAAGGCACTCGGAAATCCCGAGAAGGGAGGACGAACACGAGGCTATGGAGGTGTTCCTTGGAAGATGGGGTTTCATGAGGACTATCATACTTATAGAAGCCGAGCCAGAGCAACAAAGAGGAGGGAGCAGCAGGCGGCAGACCGGCTTAAGAAGGTGGAAGAAAGGAACGAGCTGCTCTTTGCGATGTATACGAAGATGCAGGAGAAATTTTCAAGCCGTGCAGAGGCCGATCAGATTTACATAGATCCTGCAGCTGATGGCCCATCTAACCGGAGGAGCAGTGTGGCTTCCACGGGGTTGCATGACGATGATGGAGAAGTTGATGCGTCACTGATGGATCGCTACCCCGTGGATAATATCAAACATAAGACTGAATGTGAGCTGCAACATCCAATGAAGAACATATCTGTGAAGGTGGCCGTCGGCTTTGCTTTAAAAGTTGATCCTGAAGTGCGTTGGCATTGCCGCGAGGTTCCAGCTGGGTATGCTCGTGTTGGGGTGGAGGAAATTGTACCTGGATGCGAGACATTGGAGATTGACCACCCTGGCACTGAAGGGGAGGCGACCCTGGAAGAAGTCAGGCATGGAATCATTTTATGGAAAAAGAAATACATCATATTTCCAGGCTCGACGCAGAGGCCACGGTCTCTCTCACCTCCACCACCTCCAAGTCCATTGAACTTCGATAGGGACGACGACGACACCTACATGACTCCACCTCGATCTTCGCCGCCGCGTCAGCAGCCTGAACCTTCTTCGCCTGAACCTTCTTCGGCTGAGTACAGGGCGGGAAAGCGGAAGATCAGCCAGGTCAAGTGGGGTAACTTGACTAAGTGCCCGCCTCCGCCTACTAAGGCAAAATTGTCGCCGCTTCCAAAGGTCCCCAAGAGTCCTCCAAAGTTTCCTTACCCTTATAAGCCCCCCGTGGAAAACATGCCAGACGTATCAATTGATCCGAAAAAAATAGAGTACTTCCTGAAACATTGTTTTCAACCACCCCAATATGTTTTAAACTTACTATCGGACTATGATCGTTGTATTGACAAGGCATATAATGAGGGGCTTGAGAAAACAAAGCAGAAGAGACGCGACGTTGCTCCGCTGAAGTTGGCATCCAAGATTGTAATACCAGAAGGGTATGAGATTCCTGGTATGACCTACGAAGAAATGGTGGATTTGATAGAGGCCGACATTGCTCCCGAGGCATTGCAATATCGCCTTGGGAAGGATCTGGTCACGAAGGAGGACTGTGCCAACCTACCTACAGGAATGCGAGCATTACATAAATGGTACAAGGATGCCTCAGCAGACGGGGACGAGATACTGTCTGTTAAACTTAGAGATGAGTATTACTTCATGGGAGAACAGACGATTCATATTGATTTTGACGAACTCTTTCAGTTATTCAACCAGAAGGCCCTCGACAAATCTATCATCAGCTGCTATTGTTTGTAAGTGATTAATTAAAGCTAATCTCGTATCATTTTCTTATAATATAACTGTCCTCACTACATTCTTTTGTACGCTACTATGCAGAATGAAGATTCTTGAGTGTAGGAGGAACCAGATTTATCATGTTGGGTTCGTTGACCCTGATCGAGTTCATATACATACCTTAAAAATAAAACCGGGGGAAACGGAGAACAAATTGCTCATTTTTTGGAGAAACAACATTTCAAGAAGAACATATTATTTCCGTACAACTTCAGGTTAGAGTGTTACACGTTCATTTTTCCTCGTACTCGATTTTGATGAGTTAGCTAGAGACTTAATATTTACTGAATTCTCTTCTATGTGTTGATGTGTATGTGCAGCCACCACTGGATTCTCTTCAACATTGAAATTGACTTGGGGAAAGTTCAGATTGAGGACTCATTACATCGACCCATGACGGATTACTGGAACATTATTGAAACGCTCCAGAGGTACTATATTGACTTCTTTTCTTCATTTCCTAAGCTCCAGAGGTACTATATTGGCAGGGTATGGAAGCGGTTCATAAAACGTGCCGGAGAAGGTCAATTTAAACCAGAGCTGACCTTTCAGCTAATCAACGTAAGTAGATTACTCTATTTAGTTCTAGTTTCAATATCGGATTGTCATGTTTGATTATTACTTGATATGAACTCTATTTTTGTAAAGTGCGAGAGACAGCCACCCGGCGACAAATCTGTGTGGATATTACGTTTGCGAGTATATGCGCATGTATGTCAGTGAGCGGATGGATATGGTGGTACGTAAAGCATTTACATATCAATTCACAATTTAACTCTTGATACATTTATATTGACCGTCTTCTCTTGATATATCCAGCAAATGAATCAACGAGCGCATCTCACTCCATATCAACGCTTTAGAGGAATTCAAGAGGAAATTTGTGGATTTCTGCTTGACGAGGTCATAGCCCCAACAGGAGAATACAATATAAACCGTAAATAATGATTTTGATGTAATAATGATCGTGTTGGGTCGACACTTATGTATATGATACATGTTTAACTTGATACGAGTCTCGTTGGTATGGATCAATTCTCGTTAGACACTTCATATAATATATGCATCGATATAATATATACATCGATGTGTGTAATTGTAGCTTACAAATAATAGTTTAAATCATAAATAAAACAGAAAACAAAATAAAAATGCTAAAACCTAAAACCCCTCGAACTTATTAGTCCCGGTTTGTAATACAAACCGGGACAAAAGGTCATCGCCGAGCAGCTCGACTGCGCGCCCACGTGGATACCTTTTTGTCCCGGTTGCAGATCCTACCGCGACTATAGGTTGGGGTGTTTAGTCCCGATTCCGCAGTCCCGGTTGCTAAACCGGGACTGAAGGCCCTTACCAACCGGGACTATTAGCCTGTTTTCTACTAATGTGCGGCCATGGCTACATCCCGTGGTGCTGTTCAGTAGGATCTCTCTCTCTCTCTCTCTCCCAGTTCTATTGATTCCCCTAAACACAAAATGATTGATGTAGCAGTAGTGCACGGTGTCATGACCAAAGGCCAAAGATCAAGATGGATCTGTCGCAGTTGGTGCTGAAAACAATGCTACTACAGCCACATCTTCTCTAAGTCTTGCTATTTTGATATTTTTGTTGTTATATTCCGGTTGTCTCTCTGATCATAAAATTGATGAGCCAGCAGTTTAAATTTCCATTTGAATAGAAAGGCACCAGTTTGCTGAAACATTCACGAAGTACATCTGTTGTTTGGCCCTTTCTTAGTATTTGTTAGTTCGACTATTTATGTACTGGAGATCTGATTGAGATACACACTGGCTATAATGGAATACATTGCTGGTTAGGAGCATCAGTAACCTCTCAGACTATTAATTACCTTACTGCAAGGAGCCATGTACTCTGAGGTCACAAAGGTTGAACTATATCTGAATTTTGTTGTTAAATGTTTCAGGCTTCTGTACATCTTTACTAAATAGGATGGCATAGGGTAAGGTGTATGTTTTAGATTTTAAGTACAAAGACTTCATCTGTTACGTCTATATCAGGTGATGCATGTTTTGGTGTTCTTTTTTAATAATTATTACTGGTTTTTGTTTAGGTTTGTGCAGGTTTATGCGATGGAATATGGTACTGTGACATCATTAGAGGCCTTTTATGGTACCCTCAAATAAACCACAGCCATTTATTTTTGTTGATCTAAAGGCTGAAAACGCTTCATACTAGAGCTAAAACTGTGACTAGTATAAATCATACTAGTGCAAAAACGGACGCTCCCGCAGATGGGCCCTGGCCAAATACGTTAGAAGGGTGCGGGCCCAATACAAATATCGTTAACCTTTAGTCACAGTCCATTACGGTGACCGAAATCCTCGAATTTCCAATCCCTGATCGTCCACGCCTCCGATGCCGATCACCCAGCACTGGTCCTCACCGGCTCCTTCTTCGGCAGCCACAAAGTCGCTGAACATGTGGAGGACGAGGCGCAGCGGGTCGACCGCGGCGACGGCGGGGACGACCTCCATGCAGGCAGCGGCGAGCTTCCTGCGGCGTTCGGCCGTCCATGGGGAGTCATATCGACGGGAGCATGCCATGGATGTTCTCCGGAGGCGGCTGGCGGACTCAGCTTCGGAGACGGTGGCGAAGAGCGCTTCGGAGGCCTCGGCGAGGCGCACGGGGATAGAAACTTCAGCGCGTTGAGTACCGCGAAGGATTCAGAGGTGGACGCGTCGTTGACGGCCACACGGCCGAAGCCTCGCCCACGCACGCGGAGCGAGCGACGACGTCCTTGTCGAGCGAAGCGAAGTGGCCAATTGTCGCCGCGTTCTGTAGGAAGCGTTCTAGGCCGTCGGTTGCCGGGGTAGTCGGACGCGATGCTACGTTCAAGGCTGTCGGCGTCGCAGGCTTCGTTTGGGACGTCAGTAGCCGGGCGCGTCGGTAGCCGGGTGCTTCAAGGGCGACGATGCGAGCAGAGCTGAGGTCCGTCATTGCGGCTGTCGTGCTTTATCGCCATGAGAGGAATCAGCTATTTGCTCGTTCGTCAAAAAACTGTAGAGCTGTTTTTTTTGTCTGGTTACCTTTTTATCAACCGAATTAGCTCTCATGGGTCTCATGGGCTGATTCTCTCTCAGCCATTAGATCAAACCATACTAGTCATATTTCATATTTGGGGACTAGTAAAAGGTACCCTAAAAGTTGCCCATCATTATGTCCTTCCCGGTGGCGGAAATGCACGAAGAAATGCACTAGGTTTGGCTTCAGTATTTTGAACTCCATTTAGCCAAAATTATTCACTGTTGCTCTCTGATGTGATTTGGGATTTCACACTCTCTTTGATTTACAGCTAGATAACCTCGGGTTCTGAAATGTCACTAGATCCATTTGATCTTCTGACGCTGACTCAGAACAAATACCTGAAACGAATACCATGGTTTGATATAATCTGTATCACCATTGATAAGTGCCATTTAAAGCATATTTGGATATTAAATGTTTCCGGAAGAACACGGAATTCCAGTTTCAGTAGGAATCAGTAGGGTTTGTTTATTTGGGTATAGGCAATCATGTCAAAGTTCCTCGCCTGTACATTTTGTTTGGTTCCGGGGGAATTTTATGAGCAAAGGCCATTCACTCTGAAATCTCTAACTGGTTGAAAGTTTTCTGTAAACAAGTCAGTACAAGACAGGAACCATTGGCATTAACTGAATAATGTATATACAGGAGTAGCTGATTGAGTATAGACCTCTAATCCCCATTTTCTTTGTTTTTCTTAAGAGGTTAGTATGCAACCATCCATCTTCTATAATAATATTTTAATTTACATTCTTTATCTGCAAGGATCAGATCTCTTGCTGGCATAATTTCTTTGCTCCTAAAGAAGATATATTGTGCCTTTTTAGGAAAGTTAAGTCTCCCACTTAAATCTCTGGATTTTCTCTATATATTGCGTGATTGCTAATTGATTTATTGGCATCAGTTTCTCATGTGCATAGATAGTTTGGCCTGCAAGTTTTTCTTACCAAAATGGGAGCAAACAACTACCTCTTATGAGTTCATAATTATTGTATTTTCTTGACTATGCATTGATGTGGACTAATCTCCTGTTTCTCTTTCATTTATCATTGAACCTGGTAGGTACCTATTACTCAGAATATCATGCTAAAGAACTTGGAAGGTTATGCATCTGTCTTAAGGTGAACATTGCAAAGACCCTTCTTGGAGTTTTAGGCTTTTAGCACATGACAACTATTTGTATGGTTCTACTCTTGCTCACTTTCTCTCCTACTATGTATCATCTGATGCTTATACTGCTTTCTTTTTTATAGATTTTTGTGTCATTACAGAAGGAAATACTTCTCAGTTTACCGCTATGATGCTGTGTTTTATTCTCCTACGTGATCGGATCATCCTCAGCTACGGCATCATGTATTTAATTAGAGCTTACTTTATTTACTCTGTTTCTTGAGCAAAGGCCTCATGTATTTAGCTTCCGTGCATGATAGATGAATCAATTGCTTCTTCAGCTAAGCCCTCGTGTATTTAGTTAAACCTCATTTTAATTTCTTTGTTTTTTGTCACCGGTCGGATTTTTACATCTAACCCCGCTGTTATGATTGTCGTGGACTTGTGGTATACAAAACTGAAATTCTAATGTGAGCATGTTTTTTCTCATGTCTGGCATCATAGCGCAGTACACATTGACAATGCAGTGTACTTTTTAGTACCAGAATGTTTTGTTTTCTGAGTTGTGATCAACTAGCGAACTGGTTCCTCGAGGATTCGGTCTGTTCATCCAGCTGCTAGATCATTCTTCCGATTCAGTGACAATTAATATGGATAGGAGGGAGTAGTAGATTTGAAATTTCTTACTTCAAAAGGAGGCAAAGTTAACATTCAGAGATGCAGCGAGAGAA
Organism: Poa annua; assembly: GCA_026929855.1. NCBI lineage: Eukaryota > Viridiplantae > Streptophyta > Magnoliopsida > Poales > Poaceae > Poa > Poa annua. The sequence continues at coordinate 4,279,084 of CM049436.1, forward strand.
AGAAAGATGTTTTTCTATTGCTAGCGTTGCTTCTGCCTTCAGTTTGTGTGTGTGTGCTTTTGTGTGTTTCTTTGCCACTGATTGATTCATGTATGTGATTTGCTGCTGCTGATTTCTCGATGTTAGGTACTATTGCTAGGTGCTCTGATTGTGAATTAAGTTCTGGGAAAGGAAGACACGACCTCACCTCTGGCTGCTGCTGATTGCTTGATGTTAGGTACTATTGCTAGGTGCTCTGATTGTGAATTAAGATCTGGAAAGGAAGACACAAGCTCACCTCTAAAGATTACACCTCACCAGTGCCTCTTCATTTTCTTCCTCTTTCCAATACCAGACCAGGAGTGACAATAACAGTAAGAACACTTCTCTATATTCTAGATTCCTCAAATCATTTTTTTACTGTGAGATTTCTCAAATCTTAATCAAGTAAGGTGCAAAGGCAAGCAATGTCAACTGGCTCACTGATGGTGACGAATACAGCCGTAAGGTAGACAAAAGTTAATGTATACCTGCCCAAGCCTTTCAACACACCTATGAATTGCTGAATGTGGCACATATTATTTGTGCTCAATTGATTTGTGTATTGCTGTGATATGGCTTCTGCAATATTAGTTATCAATGTTCATGTAGTAATATATTATGTACTCTGCTTTTTCTGACTAAATAGGAGTCTTATTTCTCCTTTGGAGCATGCATCATTTAGAAGCATCAAGCATGTCATCCTAAGTAAGTTTTGATAATTCTTTTTTGTTCATGTCTTCGATATGGGTAGAAAAATATGTACAGAGCATGACCTATGATTCTTCTATGTCAAGTCTAATTATGCATCTACTCTGTTTATACTTACATCAGGGTAGGACACCAAGCATTTTGATTCGCTCTTAGTATTTACAAGAACACCACATCAAACATGCACACATGATTCAAGTCCTATACTTTGGTAGCAGCTAATGCATGATCACAATGATGATTCATAGTGCACGTAAGCTAGATTCTATATTTGCAAAACATTGCTGATTATGCCATGCTAGACCATGTGCTACACATACATAATGGTAGGCTGGATGCCCCAAAAAGTAATATTGATGCAATCTTTAAGTCTGTATTTCAATTTCAGGCTAATTAGTTTTTCATCGACATGTTTATGAAGAGGACAACCCATGGTTAGGACTAGCTCCCGCGACACGCGGGGCGACCGCCAGTCCGGTCGCTCGCCGCCGGCGCCGGCGGCCGGCCAAGCCCTCCCCTACTGCGGCGCCACCCACAACAGCCTCCCACCGCCTCCCGCATCCTTTCCTGCAAATTTCAGGCCGGCGTTTCTCGGGCTCTCGGCATCCCGTGCGGGATTTGAATCTGGATCGGACCCGATGGTCGCCTTCGACCATGTCAGCTCCGTTGCCGGGTCGCTGCGCCGGGCTGCTGCGTCTTCTTCGCGCTCTACTCCGACACCGCGCTCCGCGCCGGCTGCTCACATGTTTTCCGCCACACCCCGGCCGGCGGAGAACCCTCGTCGGTCGCCGCCCTCGATCTCCGGCGACGTCCATCGCGTGCTTCCTCACGGTGTTCCGTCTCCGGTGACGGCCGGGTGCTCTTCGTCAACTACGCGTCGGGCTCCGTCTACCGGCCTCTCCTCTTGCGGCGAGCGCGTGGTGTCGGGTGCTGCGCCCCGCACCTCGTCCTCCTCCGCCCACGATATCTCGCTGAGGCCGTTCGGCCGGCCCTCTCCGCCACCTGCATCCCTGCCGTCCCGCCCCCCGGCCTCCTCCGTCGGCGGTGTCTCGCTGAGGCCGTTCGGTCGGCCGTCCCCGCCACCTGCTGCGGCCGCCGCCGCCAATGGAGCCCTCGCCCGGCCGGCACGCCGGACCTCTGCTCCGACCATGCACTCCACGTCGACCACGCGCCCAGCTCCCCCGCTTGTCAAAGCAGGTTCTACAGCGGCTCCCAGCACCCGCGACGTGTGTGGCGGCCGGACGCTACCTCCTCCGCGACCCCCCGGCGACCAGCCGCCACCGACGCCGGCGCGCGCTCCTCTTGCCACGACGACCCCCTACCTGCGCCCTGGCTTCTCCGGCAGGCCAGCCCCGCCTCCGGCGTCCATCCCTGCTGGCTTCACTCCGGCGTTCCTCGGAGTGGTGGCCGCGCCCGGTGCCATCTTCTTCGGCTCCCTCGCTTTCGTGTCGTCTTCCCCGGTGCCGATGCCGCCGGTCCAGTCGTCGGCCCGCCTCCAGTGCAAGGACGACGAGGATTCCGTCCTCGATTCCCCTTCTACGGGGACGGTTGCCTTGGTCAACAGGGACAACGACGGCGGCGCTGCGTCCGTCGCCCTTATGGCGCGTCGTCTAGCCTCGGTGGTCGTGGCCCCTCACATCGGTACGCTGCTCCAGCCCACCGCACCTCCTATGGCGGCGCCCATCGGCATCCTGCGCACCCCGGCCGTCAATGCTGCTACAACCTCGCGCCCGCGTAAGGCCGTGAGATTCAACATCCCCGCTCCCCGCGTCCAAGATGATGAGCTGCCGATTCTGCTTCTCCATCAAGCCGAGCCCCATCCTCCACCGCGCTTGACGGCGTCACGGGTCTCGAGGGGCACGTCTCCTGACGGGCCTTGGACCCGCGTTCTCTCCCGCCATGACAAATGCGCCGCGCGCTGCTCTGCTCGGCAAGAGGAGGGTTGGCTTACCCCCAAGTCACGGCGCCGTTCGCATCAGGACGGGGAATTTCGTCGGCGGGACGGCGGCGTGGCCAGGCCCACTTTGCGTGATTCCCAGCGGGATGCGGCTATGCTGCGCTTCAAGAGGCGTACCGAGGGAAAATGTGCACGTTGTCTCGCTCCTCTCCGTCACCACTCCTCCAGTGCGTGTCGTGACCCGGTGCGCTGTCTGGCTTGCGACCTATCTGGCCACTGTGAGCGTCGCTGCCCACTCCGCCTCGCTGCAAAGAACACCAAGCCGGCCCCTGCTCCATCTCCATCGCGCCGCCCTTCCACCTCCCCGCTCCGGCCCGAGGCGCCATCGTGGGCGGTGGTCGCCGCTACCACCGTCCAAGATCCTCCGGCGCTTCCCCATCCTCCTCCACCCTTGGCTCAGAGTGGCACCGGCTCGGCTGCTTCCAGGCCAACGGAGGACACCATCGTCATCGCCATGGCGCCGAAAGAACTCGTGGGTAGGCCGGAAGAGGATGACATCTTCGACATGGTGAGCCCGGAGCGGGACATGTGCTACACCATGACGAACGAGGTGATGCTAGCCAGCCTGCGGTGCTACAGGGAGGGAGTGGATGGCGCTCTCTCCGAGGAGAACGAGCGGGTTGGCCGGATGTTGTTGGTTAATCTGGGGGAGGTTGGAGATCCTTTGCGCGATGGCGGGTTTGTCAGCACAGACGAGGTTGTTGTGGTTACTGATGCGATGTTGCAGCTGCTGGTGCCTGGTCTCGCTGAGTTGGCTCAGGAGGTGGTGTTGATGGACGACAAGGTGCGGGAGCACCAAGGGGAGGGTAATGCCGTTCCAGGTGCGGGCTTCGCCCTGTCTGATCAGGGGGAAGATGTTGGGGAGAAGGAGGTTAACCTACAGCTGACTGGACATGACCCGGTGTTGATCTCGCCTGCCGACACGCTGTGTGACGGAGGTTTTTCTACTAACGATGATGAGGATGAGGTTGTAGACGGGAAGACGGAGCAGCTTCTGCCAGGCCTCGCCGAGCTGGTTCAGCTTGAGCTGCTGCTGGACGGCGAGGAGGTGGCGCACGAAGACGGCCTTGCTGAAGACGATGACTTGGCGAGGAGGGAGTTTCAGCTCGTCGCGGACGTAATCGATGCTGGCGCGGAGGTTGCTACGATTGAGAACCTCCTCGCTGCCGATGTTGATGACGCTCCCTCATCAGGCATCGCGATACGCTGCGTCGCGGATCTGTTCAGCCTGCCGGCTGTGCCGCTGCTGCCCACGCCTACTCCGACAATGTCACGTGCTCATGCGGCCATGCCCGACCCCAAGCGTCGCAGCAGCAGGCTCGCGGCGAAACCACAACTCCCAGCGGTCGGCAAAGCGCAACGTGTCCTCCACAACAAAATGGGGCTCGAGTTTGGAGGTATGCCCCTGCTGGAGGCTACGAAAGAATTCGCGAGCACCTGCAAGAAGGCTCCATTCTCGGATTCGCAAATCAACGGGTTGAGAACCCTCTTCAGGCTGAACTTGCCATCCATGACGGCAGCGGATGAAGCTTTGATTGGCTTGGCTGGCCCAGGGGGAAGCGATTTCCCGCCACCGACGATGCTGGACGTCTCCGCGTGATCTGTTTCTCGATCCCTAGATCGTGCCGCGTAGTTGCGTTTTGAACAAATGACGATATATCTTTCTGAGAGAATAGATGGAGTAGGTTGATTTGGATACTCTCGGGTTACTTTTTTAAGTAGGCCCTGCCATGTATGGTTTTTTTTTCTTCTTTTTTTTTGGTCCCGACCGTGCTATGTTTGCTTCTCCTATATCAATATAAAAGGCAAAACTTTTGCCTTCGTTTCAAAAAAAAAAAAGTATTTCAATTTCATTTGATTTTGTAGTGTCCACACATTTATCTCATCAAGCTACATACAGACATCCTTACACTCAAGACATCCTTACACTCAAGGGGATTTTCGCGCATGGTTGGAGCAATTAAACTTTCTGCTAATGTTCTTTAGTCAAAGGCCGAGTACAGACTTTTTGCACATGCTGATGGCAACTTCTCTGTGTAAATCTGCAGTGAGAAACTATTGCAAAAAGGACAAGGTACACTTCACTTTTATACCTCATCTCTATCCATTTCCCTTCTCTTTATGATAGACTTAACACCAACGACAAGGGATTTTTTCAGATTGTTCAACGACAGAGGAATGAAATGGGAGCCAGCCGATTGGATCTGGCAGTCGGTTATCCCACACAAACACAGGTATTCATTTGGCTCGCTTTCAGGGGGCGACTTAATACTAAGGACAACATGATCGTCAAGAAGTGGTGCTCCGATGCTGGATGTGACACCTGCCCAGCCTTGGAGTCCATCCACCATATTGTGCTTCATTGCAAGGCATCCTCCTGGGTTTGGCGCAAGCTGCAACTGCTGCCAAAAGCCTACACCTTGGAATTCATAACCCAGTTTATGCGACGGACGACTTCTCTGCACACTAAGTCCTGGCCTGTCTGCTTTGCGGGCTGTGCGCTCATTCTCTGGCGATCTAGAAACAACAGGATTTTCAATCAAGCTAACACAAATCAGCGCATCCTTTTGGAGACGATCGCGGATGAATTGAGACTGTGGAGTCACCGGAATGCTAAGATCGCTGACAGCCTGCACGAGTGGGCAACAAGATTGGATGATCGGATTTTAGATTAGTTGTATAGTTTTCCTTTTCTTTTTCTCCTTCTCTTTCTTTTTCTCATTCGTTTTCTTTTCTGTTCTGTCCTTTTTCTTTTCCCTTTTTTCTGCCTGTTGCCTTGGGCATTGTAACCATAAGGTAGAGCTCCCTTCTACCTTCCTTTATATTTATATATAAATTTCAAAAAAAAATGATAGACTTAAGAACATATGGCAGACTATACAGAAGAAATAAGTTTTTGCTGTAAGAAGGGCCCTTGATGTATAAGATTGAGACTAGTTAACCTAGGCGCGGCCATGCCGCGTCCGAAGTAAACATAATTTAAATTTGGTAATGTTGACGTTCAATAATTATTGAAGTTTGAAGATAAGTGGAATTCAAATAAGATCGTGTTCGAAAGTTGTTCAGAGTACGAAAGTTGTTAAAGTTGGGGTGCATTGAGCTATATTTGTTATTGTAATAAAAAAAAATCTGTATCAGAATTCGTTGTGTTTTGTGTGTCCGAACATTCGACAATTTCGAATTGTTTTCATGTAAGCCTATAGTTAATATGAGAAGGTATAATGTTTATTGCAACCTTCTTTGGGAAAAAACTGTCTAAACATACATGGAGGCGTAATGGAGGCGTATTAGTTGTAAAGACATCTTTATTCCGAATATTTTGGTATTTTATATATGTGTTCTGAATCATGGTCTGAACATTACAAATTCTGCAGGTCTAAATATTTGTTGTAATTACTTAAAGTCGACAGTGGGTTGTAATGAGAAGTTATATTTAGTTCTTGCATTTGTTTTTTTTTTAGCCGAATTAGAATGTGCTGTTTATATATTTAGGTGAATTAACGGTCTGGAACTTAGAGATTTACCGTTTACAAATATGTTATGAAGTTATTAAAATGAACAATAAGTTGTACCACGAAGTCATATCAGTTATTGTAATTATTTTATAATTGGCTTAGAATTTGTTGGTCGGTGAGTTTTTCGAATATTCGAGATGATTTTACAAAGCTACATAATTAATACAAAAAATTATCATGTGTAGCGTAATTAAATTTTTTTCAAAAGTTATACAAACATGCATGGGGATGTGCTGGTTGTGAAGATATATTTTTTCTGTAAATTTTGGTAGGTTTTTTGTATTTTTCTGAGTTGCATGTCAAAAGATATGATTTTTTGATTTTTTTTGTCTGAAATTGGAAAAAACCTGACATGCGGGCCCCGCACGTCAGCCAGACTGCGCTGACGTCAGCCCTCGACGTCAGCGGGCGGCGAAACGGGCGGCGCCGCCGCGGGATTGGGGAGCTCGCGCTGCACGGCCGCGTGCTCGCGCGGGCCCGAGACAGGGAGGATTCGACGGAGGAGAAGGAGAGGAATCGAATGAGCGGCGCGGCGAGCCAAGTGGTCGTCGGAATCGCCGGCGGCGAGCGATTCCGCGGCAGCGGTTGCAGAGAACGACGGCGGCGAAACACGTCCGCTCGGCAGCGTCTCCGGCCGTCCGAGGTCGATTCCTCCGGCGAGATGGAAGCGGGAGAGGCGGCGGAGGTCGCGGTCTGCTCGGAATCGAGCGGGGAGGCGTGTATCGGCCGAGGTGCGCGGCGGCGGCGGCTGCGATTTTCGGCCGCGCTCGCGTGAGAGGAAGGGAAGGGGGAGACTGCGGGGAGTTTTTGCAGGAAAGCATCTGGAGTTTTTCAGATTTGCGTTCAGGTCCTTCGCAGTTCTGGAGTATGGACCGCGTGGCACGGCTTCAATCTTCGAGGCGCTTTTCTGCAAAATAGCCATGGTGACCGGGTGACGGGCTGCGACCGGAGGGTTACCGGGCCACGTGGCGTGATCTGATTGGTAGATATTCGGAAATGAACAGTGTCTTCCGCTTCGGGGCGACGTGGGCAAATCGTGACCGTCCATTTCGGTGATCGGACGGCCAGGAGATGGGGGGCGACGTGGAGGCTTGTCTGGAGGGGGATCTTGGGAGCTATTATATATTAGGTATATGTGATGTGTTGAGAAGGAAAATGTAGACTGCAAAACTTTGTCGGTACTTCAGCTTTATTCCCAAAGAAGATGCTATTACACAAGAAACTATCTCACTTGCTATGGAATACTGATGACTAATCGTACAGTTTGTAAAAAGGTTTCCTGATTTCTGAGTTTGATTGGCAGGATATATTTACATTTTGTGTGACTGAGTAAATTTATTTTCTTACTGCACTTCAGCTTTGTTCATGTAAATACAAATTGATAATGTTATTAGCTCTCATAGTTTGATTCAATCATGAAAGACAGTTTCTGTGATGCACACTGTTATCTATTTCCTCCTCCATCCCTAAGTATAAGACGTTTTAACGGGAAGGGCGCGGCGTGTCGCCGCGCCAGGATGCCTAGTATCTTTTATATCTTGTGATTTTCATATAGTTTGTCCACCTAATTGAATCTAGACAATCTATTAATTGCTCGTATCCTAAAATTGCAAAGAAAAAGAAATTTGCCTGTGAAGGAGGCCATACCGATCCTTTGAACTGTGAAGGAGGGAGAGGCCTCGGCTGTGGAGCTCGAGTATCTACCTAGATCACCTTTGCGTGCAAGGACCATTCAGAGACATCCCTTAGCAAGGGTGCAACCCGTTGTCGGTGAATCTGACATCTGTGGCATTCAGTTCATCAAGGTACCCATGGATAGATCCAGCGACCTGAACATCATATACACTGGAACCTTTGAGAAGATGAAGATCTTCCACACCGAGATCAAGACGACTGTCACGCCATTCCATGTTAGTCACCTAAACGAAGGCGCTCCACTTCGGAAAATAACACTACTCATCACATTGGGCATAGCAAAAAACTACTGGACAAAGAAAATCACCTTCGAAGTGGTCGACTTTAGGCCTCACGAGCATGAAGGCTCCATCAACATCAAGTTCATGCATGTCCCCAGTTATGCTTACCACAAACAAGCTCAATATGCCGGAGGCCTCTGAGTCCGCCAAGGCTAGGGTGGTTGACGAGGCGCCTCTAAGTAAGAGGCAGGCTGCGTAGCTGGCAAGCAAGGTAGTCAACGTCAACCCCGAGTACGTAGCTCCTGATTACCGCTGGCTGCATCTGACACCTCTGACGGGCATAAAACTGGTCGACGGTGGGGTTTATGGGCTAGCAACTGTGTGTTGTTTTGTACTAGCGAAAATGAACAACAACAAATCATAGTTGTTGAGTACAAAAGAAGTCCTCATATTTCAGCTTCACAAACTAAGTACCCAGAGATGCTTTGTCGATGTCCATTCACATTTTATTTTCATTTCCATCACTTTTATAATCTTTAGATCATCGGGAAAGGGTCCGTATTAATTTTTCTGTCTACATCGCGTACAAACAACCAGCTTGCGAAAATAGCATGCACATCTCTATGGAGGCCATCGATCCCTAGTTTGCCCCCGTGGCGCACCATCTACTCACTCTGTTGTGTGCCCTCGGATTTGACCAGATAGAGCTTCTGGCCATCATGGACCATGTCGGCGTCCTCCACCCTAGCACCATCCTCGTTGAGCAAGCGCAGGCCTGAGCCGAACAAGGCCAGCTTCTCCTGCGCTGACCTGATGAGTCCATCGGTCATGTGAGGAATCCACAACACCACCCCCTCTTTGCGCTCAGCGTCAGCGTCCCATGGATGGTTAGGAAACACGGAGCATCGTCGCGGGTGCTCTGAATCTGTGAACATAATAATTTTTGTGGCGGTCAGAAACAAGCATCCACGGGGCGCCCGGATGCGCTTCGTAAACACCCAAGTAATTTCACAGGGAGGTTTTGAGCGTCTGAACTTGCCTCTCACTTCTTCACCACGGGCGGGGTACCTGGATAGCTCGTCGGCTTTTGCTTGTTCCAGCATCATCATAAGCGGCCTACGACCATACTTGCGCCCTTCGTCTAGCGGAGTAGTGCCCCATCTGCATACATACATACATGGCAATTTCAATCTCAATCATATTTACAAAGTTACTCCCTCCCTATCGCTAAGACATCTTATATTTTGATACGGAGGGAGTACAAACTTGAGGGATGAAGCATTATTCAGTGATACGTGCCTATCAGTTGCGAACACACTTGCACCTGCGTCTATCAACATTTTTGCCATCAGGTACAGGCCCTCCGCAGCGGCTATGTGGAGCGGAGTGCGGTGGTCGTAGTCTTTGGAGTCTGGATTGGCACCGTAAGCTAGAGCCCTCCGGACGAAATCAGAGTCCCCCTTCGATACTGCCGTGCAGAGATGGCTGCCGCAGTTTTTGAGGTTCAGCTTGGCTCCCGCGCTGAAGAGCAATGTGGCCACCCGGTCATGCCCCTCCTTCACTGCCTCCAGCAACGGCGTGTTCCCAAACTTATCTGGTTTTAGAATGAAAGGGAAAGTGCATAAAACATCGATATATGCAAGAATCTAGAAATGGCAGCAGAGTTGCATAGAACTGATCAGTGAGCATACCTGTAACATCGATATCGGCGCCTTCATGGATTAGGAACTGCGCAACATCATCATACCCTTTTGAAGCTGCGAGATGCTTTGAAGAAAAATAATAATGATTACATTATTTATCTGAAATAAGGTGCAACGTTCTGGATTAAATTTTTTCTAAAAGGGGAAGACCCTTGCCACTGCATCAAGTGACGCACACCACCTCACATTATGGATTAGAGATGGGAACTTCAAAACTATTCCTAGAGTTTCATACCAAAGGAGATCGCCCATCATAATCCGTGTTCTTTGGATCAGCTCCTGCTCGGACTAAACTCTTCAGCTGATGAAGGTCCCCGTAAAAGGCGGCGCTGATTACTCTTTGTGTCAGCTCTGCCTCTTGTTTCCCTATATGGAATGTGATATCCGATTCTAGGTTGTTGACACGCCCACCGTATTCATTGTTCTGCGGTTGGAGGAAGCACGTCAAGAAAATAAACAATATCCTACAATTATGCAATTTGGCGAAGTAACAAACTGTCATGAACTCATGATGATTGTATCTGCTCTCTTGTCTACCTCGGCGAGGTTGCTCAAAACTTTTCTTCCGTCAATGAAATAAATCTCCAATATGTTTTTGAAGAACTGCTTATCGAGGCGCAAGAGCCTGCAAAGCTCACAAACACGGACACTATAGGGCTGTGGAATATTGCATATGATAGCGATTTCTCCGAAAGAACTCTCAGGCTCCAGCATCAAAATAGTCTCTTCTTGACCATCTTCGCCAATGCCTACACCTTCCTGGATAGTATAGAAACATATCATAACTCAGTATCAAATAACTACATATCATACCACCCTTAAGGTACAAAATACCAAACGAATACAAGAATCAAGCAATTATCCCTAGGCTTGAACTCACTAGTGCACCATGACAGACAAAGTATATCTGATCAACTGCGCTCCCTTGCTCCAAGATAACCTCTCCTGGTAGAAAGAATTCTTCTTGCAGCCGGATCACCTGCCAAGAACAAGAACATGAAGAAAAATCTTGAACAATCTGTTGATATGCATAGATTAACATATAAAATTTGACACCACAAAAGAAGAGTATGTACAATCTGTTGAATGAATTCCTCTGAACATCCTTTGAGCAGTGGAGTGTTTTTAATGTACTGCTTGTACAATGTTCGTGAAACCTGAAAATATTGTTTAAGTACAGTTCACCAGTCAGGTACACAATTGATATGTAGGGACACGAAAACTTATGTAGAATTAGTACTGCAAGCTGAAAGTTTCTGAAAAGGAAGTTCCTGAAACAGAATATGACAGAAGGGTGGCAACATAGCCAAAATAGAACTCATCACCTTTGCACGAATAGAAATTGGGATGTCCCGAAGTACAGAAGCTTCTGTGTAGCTGCTCTCATACTGCAACCTTAAATGCCCCTTGATCTGTTCTCTTATGTCCTTCCCAAGTTTATTCCTGTTCATATACCTGATAACTTCTTTCATTTTGTCCCTAAATCGCTCAGTTCTCGAGCCTTTGACAATAAGTGCAGTCATGTTACCGATGAGGTAAGCTCCAAGAATCATATCAAGGGAAACATATATCATAACAAATATCATTTCTCTGACATTTACAGCATGAATGTCACCATATCCTGCGGAGGGAAAACGTCTCTGTATTTTAGGACATGGGCACATTTTATGTTTCTAAGAAAACAGAGACGGAAAGGAAAAAAGTTCGTGTTGACCATGACAGCACAACTTACCAACAGTTGCCATGGTGATGATAGCAAAGTAGAATGATGTCGTATAAAGCTTGACAAGGTCAAGTTCCCTGAAATGATCATAGCTGTGATCTCCTAACTTCAAACTTCCTATCCATGTATATCCTTCCATTGATTCAGGTAGCGTTGTGGCCAGGTAATAGAAGATACAGGCTGCTACGTGTGTACAGTAGAGCTCCACAACTATAAGCTTCACTATCCTCGTGAACAAATAATTCACACGTATGTCCTTTTCTAAATCCCGAAAGAATTCTACGATCTTGAGACATCGTGTTAAACGAATCCATAATAGGTATCTTACCCCCTCTTCACTGCCACATGCCTGTTTTGGTGATCACCGTAATAATAAAACACAAGAGGTTACAATCTACATGTTAACCACGGAATAAACTCCACACCATATGTTAACCAGTGAGATTAAATTCATTAGCAAAAGAACCTTGTAGATGAGATCCCATGGGAGGCAACCAAGGAGATCAAAAATGAAACTTGATTTGCAATATCTGGATTCAAGGGGCAAATAATCAGTGGTTGAAAGTTACATTTAATTAACACATAACATATTCAGAAAGTACAATTGCCTAAACAGGAGCCTCTGATACGATTGCAAAGATAAGTTTAAACATATATAAAACATGCAACAACATTTTTTTAAGGTAATCTTCAAAAGTATTTGCATTTCATCAGTACAAATAAGGGCATGTACAACCCTAGGCGCTATACTGGGCGTAAGCGATAAAAAAACGGATTCAACTCCTAAGCGTCCGACCACGCATCGGTAGACGCTAATCACGCGAGGGAAAACCGTCCAGTTGCTAGCCCCGCTGCTCTCTGCGCTCGCCTCGTACACGAAGGAAATTCTAGTAAGCGCCTGGCGCAAGATGTTGCGCCGACGCCACGCTCGAAGCGTCTATTGCCGGGATTGTAAAACGGAACTGCAGTTTTGATCGGGATATAGATCCTGGCGCCCGTATTAGCACCCTGCGTTGTACTTGCCTAATGATTGATAGTCCCAACGCATTACTGTTGAGATCCAACCGTTTGAATAATCCGGCATGGTTTATGCAGACTAACGTGCAAATATGAATGATGTACATAACCTCATTAAGAAAATTATTTGGGCTATAGTATTTGTTGAACGATAAGTCTATAACTGGTTGTACCAAATGATACTTCGGGGTTTCCCTCATTTTCCAAAACAAAAAGGAGTACCAAGGAACATGCAACCATACAGTAAAGCGTGGCAAAGGTCCTGTTATTAGTAATTCACCATTATTCAATACTAGGATGATAGAATATATTTTACATATATTAATATCACGGAGATACAGGATTACCTGATGGCAATAGAGGTTGGATTGCATACAATGCGGTACGTGTCGAGGTCGCGGTAGGCCACAAAAAACTTGAGGACAATATCAACAAGGAAGGCAATCTGCCCAACAATGTCCAAGACAAACAGCCTCGGTGGGAGGCCCCTAAAGAAGCCAAATTCGAAGGGAGTAGCGAAGGAACTATACACTGCCCAAACCAGTATGAACTTGGTCCATAACTGATACCACCTGCAGACAGACACCACAGTAAATTAACAGCCTCCCGCATCTATAGTAAAATGTTTATTTCGAGCATTGGATGGGCAACAAGCCAACAGCTTTATCCAGTGAGAATAAACTTATTTTCAAACCTAGCAAATGTCGACTTTAAGTGCATTCTAATTCACAAATTAATTTTGCTACTCCCTTTCAAGTACACACTTACAGAAAATTGTCCAGTTAACTAGACTGCTAAGTACTGAACTACGAGTGTCAAAACCATTAGACAGACACACCAGTTGGCTTCATAATATTGCGACTGCATATGGCTATAACATTCCAAGGTATGCATTAGTGTCAGTTGTCAACATCATTCCAAGGTATGTGCATTAGTGTTAGGTGTCAACAGCATTCCAAGGTATGTGCATTAGTGTCAGGTGTCAACAGCTCGGTTATATCATGCACGATTAGTGCTAATTAAACAAAACATACACTGTAGACGTCAACCACGTAAGTTGGCTGTCAAAAGATCCCCACATACACTGCAGACGTATATATGCACTTGAATATTTTCCAGGATAGTGACTCGAGCTACTTAATTTAGGCCGTTCATGCATACTATTAATCCCCTCTAGCAAAGTCAGCGAAGCAAAAGGGAATCTGGGGCAGCATGACGATGACGAAAACCTCCTAATTGTATTTTTGTTTTGTTTCCGAAGGGTAACAAAACAATTAGCAGTACTGCTGATTGGCCTCGAAGAAGAAGGTTGCTTATACAATCCGCTTATCTGTCATGTTGTGATAAGCAGAGACATCTGCACATTGCAATAATATACTGCTTGGGAAGTCGGCAGTAACAGCTACTTATGCATGTTGGTAGTTCAAAACTCCAAATCATCCATCGTCACGCATGTTTGACTACTCAAAATGCTCCAGTTATACGCTACTCCCTCTCTGCACGCACGCTATATTAGACAGACATATACCACAGGGTGAAGGCATATACTCCAGTTATACGCTACTCCCTGTGGTATATGTCTCTGGAGACTGGAGGACAAGACATCAATTATTTCTTTCCGGCCGGGCAGGCGCACCTAGCATACGTGAAGGGAAAAATCAGTCGTAACTGAGAAATTTAAGCTGACTAAAATCGGCCCTGAAATTAACACAACCCCGTACGTGAACAAGGCGTAATCTACGTCCAGATATATACTTTCATTTTGGTAGAGCTCGCTGGCTCGCAACAGTAACGTAGGTGAAGCTTCGATGAGGAAAGGGAGTGTCACAGCACGTACTTGTTGTCGGGGTGGATGATATGGCCATGGAAGAAACCTTGCTCTCCGTCCACGGCGGCCCGGCGGCGGAAGCGGTCGAGGAGTGCGAGGCGGCTATTCCGAGACGAATCGAGCCCGTCATGCACCAAGTCCACCTCGTACTCCTCCACCACTTCATCATCCTCCTCCTCCGCCCTCCTCTTCGACCCCAGCCTACCCATCAGCAGCGGAAGGCGGTGGTGGTGGTGACGGAGCTTGGGTTTTGAAGCTATTCTTGAGCTGGGTGTGCAACGCGAGGAGGGAGAAAGACAATGGGGTTATTTATAGAGAGGTGAACTGAAGAACACTGCTCTACTGGTGGTGGGAGGGCAGGGCGATTCCATCCCTGGATGTCGGGGAAGGGACAAGACCAGCTCCAGGAAATGGAAATGAAAAAAAACAAAACAAAGATTACATATTCTGGAGTTTGTCCAAGGAATCTCAAACATCTCATGGAAACAACGGTGACATAGATCGACCCCATCACTTTCTGATGGCTGACATCATGTGTTATTTTGTTAGTTGCTCGTGCAGCTGCTTCAAAAACTGGAACTCTATAGCGAGACTTTTCTTTATTTATTTTCTTTTTTGGGCTGTGTACCATCAGGTATTAAGCTGTTGCAGAGAATGGGTGTATTTGATATCTCCACGATATTGATATATATTCTTTATCTTAAGAAACCAGAAAGTGATGGCTGACGTATAATTATTAATTTGATGGTGTGTGAGACATTCGTCACTCTGGATGTAACTATATGTGTAAGGTTTAGAGATAAACAAAAGAGAGTATGAAAGATTGATGGGAAAAGCTAGCATAAGGCGGCGTACCCAGGAGCTTCGCATGCGGCGGGTGCATGTCGAATGATTTGCTTAACTTTTCCCCTATAGCGATATAGCGAGAGCACATGCATGCATGCAGTACCAAATAATACTACGAGTGACATCATCGCTTTAATTACCAAATTAAAAATATTAAAAAGATTTATCTTCTAAACCATTATTCTGATTAGTCATCTGTTTATACCGTTAGATTTGTCTCGGCGAGGGATTTAAAACTAAATCCATTGTTAATATGTTTAGATGGAAATAAAATTTTAAACCAGTTATCAGATTGTGGTACTATGGCTACCAGATTAACACAAACAATTATCAATAATTATATATCATTACTAAATGAATTTTTAAATGTTTTAAAACACTTGTGACACATGTATAATCGGGTGTGATGAACTTTTTACGTCACATCAGTTATCAGATTAAACACTATATTTACCATATTAATATTGAATAGTTATCACGATAATTATACATGGTTATCATAATTTTTTTAGATACTTTTATACATTGCAATTATATGTACATCTAGTGAGTAAGAGTTTTAGTATTTCCAAGATGAAAGAAATGATACCCATTCCACATAAAGTAGTATCATTTCGGTTTATATTGGTGCAGAATGGTGTATAGAAACCTCATAGCCAAGTTATTATAATGTGATTAGCTAGTTATAATTATTATGGTAACTACTGACAGAAAAAAAAAAGTCTTCAAAACATGGCAACATGGGATCTATTTTCGTAGATCTTATCACGACTAGGTCAACGGTGAAAACGAATTTTCAATCGAATTAACCATTTGAAAGATAAAATATTTTTAATCTAAACAATAAACGAAATTTAAATGATGTCATCTATGACGTCACAGCTTGCATACATAACAGAGAGTCGCCGCACGGAAGAGGAAAACTGCGACGCCACCGCGTAGTCCTGTCTAGATAGGACGCCTTCATTTTTTTCTCGTGGAACTACTAGCTATTGTTACCCAGTTGCGTGGCAAGCACTATTAATCATGTTTATCTTTTGGCAAGCATAATTAAATATATGTATATACCCGCAAAAAAAATGAATATGCATTACCGTGTTATTTGTATTTTATTTGAAACTGGAATATTTTTTTTGCCCCAAACTATTAGATAACAAAGAGTTTCATAGTAAGATTCAAGAAAGTAAATAACAAAGTCTACTCTCCTGTCATAATTTTACTCAATCTGTTGGATCCCGCAAAGGTTTGCCTCCTCGACGTTAGTAAGAAGGACGAAATGCGGTGCGTGTATGTTGTAGAAAACATGAATATTTCTCTCATTCCATATCTCCAATAGACGAATAGGGTGAGGGACAACAAACCCTTACAATTAGGAGTTGACCCGACACACATTTTAAGCTACCAGCAATTAATGGTGTTGACCATTATTTGGGATGGAAGGCATGGATACAGAGCCAATCTTTTATGAACCCACAAAGTCGAAAAATGTAGCGTCTTGTTACAAAAAGTTGTAATGATGATTCTGCGGCTCATTTTCATAGTGGGCATAAGCCACGATTTGGAGTTGGACAACCACTTTCGCCAAGTGGTCAGCCGTCCAAAGCCAGTTCAGTTTTAGATTGTAAGTCATGAAAAAAAATGTTACTCTGTTATTTCTAAAACAAATAGATTCACAAGTCACAACTGGTTACATTTGTTTGTGTAAAGTGCATCATTAGTAAGTATGTGTGTGCAATCGAAGATCATATGTCGAGCCTTGGTCGTACTTTTCTCTTTAAAATAAGGGTGGGTCCCGAAGGAACTGGAAGCTGCTATATTCCAGTGGTGGGCCGGGCCGGCCCTGACCAGTCGGGCCCCCTGTGCGAGACAGAAAAATGGTGCCCTATACAACCAAAAATTTATATAGCTCATTTTTATATTTTGATAGCAACTTACATATTGAACACGATTCTCTCTATATTCTTTATAGACAAACTAAACTCATTATCTTATTAGTGACAATGTTCAATTGAAAACGCGACTACATTTGTCGAAAGATAGCACAACAAGGTCGGAATCTCCACTCCAGCTCACACTCCATCAGCTCGCACTCTTCAGCTCTGCGCTCCACGCTTCTATCTCTCAGTTTCCAACTTGCAGTCCTAATGAATCTTACAAAACAGTGCAATAGCCAGTAGTTATGTAAAGCGTTTTCTTCTAAATTTTTTTGAGGCAAAATCATTGATAGATGTATCAATATTAACCGTGTATAACAGATCCTTTTCAATTCATATAGTAGCTAGCCCATTTAATCTCTCATGTGACATTGTTGACCTCAAGTAATTTTAACTTTGAAAAAGTTCTTTCAGCTGAAGCTACGGTCACGGGTACAGTGAATAAAATTCTATAAGCAATAGAAATGTTTGGAAAAAAAATTATATTTCTAACAAATTCAAACCTCTTAATAGCACATGGTGGATCATCTGGTAAGGTCATTTGCAACATTCTTAATTCAGAAAAGAAATCATCCATGTCAACGTCACATGAACGATTTTTAGTGAAGGTTTTAGCAAACGTTGTGCAACAGGTTAGTAGCTCAATGCCATCTAGTGACTTCAAAAATGATGAGCTAAGCAGAAACCCAAATATTTTCTGGAAACTATTAGTTCCTCAAAACTTTTTAAAACGAAGCATTTGCCATGTCCACCATAACAGAAAACAAGTAATGTAAAAAGCTTTTTCGACGGCTAGAATTTCTTCATTGTTATTACCATCATCGTTACTTTCATCAAAATGTTTCTTCCTACTTTTGCATCATTCTACCACTGGTGGGTATACAGATTATATCAAGGCCCAGAAAATAAAATGAATTACATCCAAGACCTGAAATTTCACACAAAGGACCCCGAGAATAAGCGGAAAATGTAATTGAGTTCCGAAAGCCCTTCTCCAACATCACTATGGTAATCTTGACATTGAACCACGACAATTACACCTAGGAAGAACCACTTGGAGTAGCACCAGTGAGAATTATCCAGGCAAAGCTAAAAATCCTTCGAGATGGCCTTAACCCTGAAGGAAGCAAAGCCAAGGAAACTTAGCAAGACAAACGACGTCGTCGCATGTCCATTGCTAGTGTGATCATAGAGAAATCACTGCTAATGTTATTGCAACTCGATTTGCAACTACAAAATTCTCAGTTACACCCGACTTATAATTGGAAAATTTCAGTTACAACCCGACTTGCAACTGAAAAGAAACCAAGTTGCAACCCTACTTGCAACAAAATTTGGACACATAAACAAATTTGTGAAACTGCACCCCTCAAAATTATGAAGAACAAAATCAAGAAGAACAACATAGGAGACCTACCCAACCCCCCACAAAATCCCCTATATACACAAAGGCCTAACCAATAAGGGTAAGTAGCAAATTCTTGTAAGTAAATTGCTCAAACCGAAGCCCATGGTCATAAACAAAAAAATAATAATAACTTTCACCTCCTATACAAAAACACAAACCAACTATTGTCTCACACAAATGTTGGCGGCCTAGATCCGATGGCAAGGAAGTTTTCCATGATTTGATTGATTCTCATACGATTAAGAATTAATAATTAAAACTATTAATATAAATATAATAAATAATATAAAAAATGTCACACTAAAGTTTTTGAAAAACAAATCGGTGTATTGTTTAACAAGCGCAAATGGTCATACAACAACTTTTGCCTCGGCATAAAAAACCCAAATCAACTATTGACTACCGCGAATTTTGACGGACTAGATCCGATAACCATGAAATTGATTAAGATTTGACAAATTATCATACAAGTAAGAATTAATAATTAAAAAAATAAAATAGAGTAAAAGATAATCATGAATAAACATTCTTAAACAAATTGTCGCACTAAAGCCTGGAAAAAACAAATCGGTCCATTAATTAATTAACAAGCACAAATAATAATCTAGAGACAAAATAAAACACATGGGATCTACTAATGGACATGCGAAAATAATATGCTAAAAATACAAAATAGGTACAAGGAATTACAAAATAACAATAGACATTTTTCTTTTAGAATCATCAAAAACAATAAAACAACCAATAGTCCCATGCTACCCTTCGACAAAAAAAACTAAGGCATGCAATAAGGTCTCAGCTTTTCTACACTACTATTAAAAGAGCAAACTTGTATTGATAGTTTAAATCTGTACCGTATAATTTAATCAACAGCTTAAATTTATCCTGAAATAAACACCTTGACGCCCTTGCCAAGCGAAAAAAAACGTGGCTCGACGCCCCTCGGCGGCGAAGCAGCGTCATAGTTGGATCTTCTCAGCAGAGTAAGCAAACGGGGGCGAGAGGCGTAGATCCCGACGAGAAGGAGGAAGGGCTGAAGGGGTGATGCCACCTACTTCTTCTGGTCCGCCGAGCCTCTCTCCATCCTCCCCTGGCCGCAGTAAGAGCATCTCCAGCAGCGGCGCTATCGCGAGCGCGCGCGGGAAAAACCGCCAGTTTAGCGCGCGCGGGCTCGAGTTCGCGACTCCAGCAGCGGCGCGAAAAAGCGCGGCGCGGGAAAAATTTAGCCGCGCGCAGGAAGTCTGCCGCTTTCGCTCCCGCGCGTGCTACAAAAGGCGCGGCCTCGCTCCCTTCCAAACCGCCACCGCTTCCGCGCGCGCTCGCTGCGAATCTCTTCCCCTCCCGCCGCGTGTCCCTACCGCTTCACCTCCCCGCCGCTGCCACCGCACCAGCGCGCCGCCAAGATGTCGTCGCACCGCCTGTGAGCTCCGACTACGTGGGCATCCGCGAGCGCCCGAACGGCACCTACTTCGCGCAGCTGCGCAGCGGCGGACGACGGTTCGGCCTCGGCACCTTCGATAGGCCGCACGGAGCCGCCCGCGCGTACGACACCGCGGCGTGGCGCCTCGGGCTTCCACGCGAGTCGATGAACTTCGACGACGTCCAGAGCCGCCGGCAGGCAATTGGACTCGCACCAGAGTCGCGCGCACGCGGACGAGCGGCGCCGCCACCACGCCCAGCAGCGACGCCTCGAGGTTGCCGTGGAGGACGAGGAGCGACGCTGATACTGGTGCTTCGTGTACCGGGAAAGCGCGCGCGGAGGAGGAGTTCCTCGCCAAGGCCGAGGATAGAAGGAACAACAGGTCGCAGAACCGCTGAGAGCGCCGCCTCGACAAGGAGGAGCGGCGGCAGTTCATCCTCGCGCAGGTGGAGAACCCGAAGATCCCATCGGACGACCCGCACCGGAACGACCTCTCGTCGTCGGAGCCGGTGTCCTCCTCAACCAAAGACTCGGACCAGTTCGACCGGGACTCCGACGAGTAATGTAGTTTTAATTTATGTATGTAGTATTTCCTATCTATGAAATATCGTTCTAATTATGATCTTGTACGAACTAGCTATGATCTTGTACGAACTTTGTTTTCAAATATGAACTCTATTTTTGCATATTGTTGTTTGTTCAGTGCGCGCTGCAGATTTGGCGCTGCTGAAAAAGCAATCAAACGCATCCGCGCGCTAAAACTGGTTTATAACGCCGCTGTCTTTTGCGAAACGCGGTCGCGCGCAAAAGACCGAATCCAGCGTGCGCGAAAGTGATTTTACCGTGCCAAATTATAGCGCCGCTGCTTGAAGGCGCCGCGTCCGTCCGCTACACGGCGGTCGGTGCGCTCAAATCTCCTAATAGCTGCGCTGACATTGCGACACCGCGGGCCTCCGGCCATGCTCCACCTCTGATGCCTCTGTGCTTAGGAGCCTCACCTGCAGAGCACGACGACCCGCTGGGCGCGATCCCACACGCGGGAGGCGACCAGATCGAGGGCGACGCCCTCCTAGCTCGCGCGTGTCCTTTGCTTTGCGAGATCCACAGCCGTCATCGATGCCGCCTACAAGGCTACAAGTTGTCCTCCTCTCTCTGTCAGTAGTCGATGTTGAGTAATTAGACAATTTAGCATATGATTTAATTCACGAAAACAGTAAACAATTCATCACTAGAATAATAGAGATTAAACTAATCATGTGATCTACGTAAACAGTAGATAAACAGATTGAATCTAGAGCATGTACTACAAGTAGAAACTCTAGCATAACATCATATATGAAGATCAAGAACACGTACAGTGCAGCGGCAGCAGTGCCGCTGGAGTTCCCCGTGTCGCCCATGTTGTCGATGAAGAGGTTGGCGATGTCGGGTAAGAAGTCGTCGTTGGGGAAGAACTCGAAACCAGTAGTCGCGCGAGTGCGCTCCCCAAAAACCTGATCGCCCCTCTCCCGTACAGGATCACAAGAGGCGGGGTTACGGAGGCCTACTGTCCCTTCAACCGGTGCACGCCGGAAGACGAGACGGAGAAGACTTGGAAGAAGGCGGCGCAAGGTTTTGGAACGGTGTGAGACCATGTACCGCATGCTGGCGGCTAGGGTTTACCCCGGCCTGTATATATAGTGCGGCTCGGGTAGGACGTGGGCGCAGTCGCATGTTTAAGTCGGTAACAGCCCCACGACCATAAAGGATCGGAAACGGCTAAGGAATTAACGCGTCCGTTAATTAATAATCAATGACTCATTAATTTTCCCGGACTGCAAAAATATAAGATCGGCTCGGCGAGATTCCCGCAACCCGCGGCGCGTCGCGTCGTGACATGTCGTGACGAGGCGAGGCGAGGCGAGGCGTGGCCAGGCGAGCGAGGCTTCTCTTGTTCTCACTAGCTCATACTAGTACTAGAAAATCCCACTATATAAAGTGGTGCAGCTCACTCTCCAATAGCAGTATGGGACTAAACATTAGTCTTACATACACACAGCCAGCCAACTAGAATGTGCCAAGAGAATTTCGGATTTTAGCTGGGGCTTGGCCCAAGTACACTAAAATTCCAGCAATTCCCCACAAAGTCCCATTGTCACATTATATCACATTTGTTTCAAAACATTGTTTTATATACCGGTGCTTAGTGGAGACTGTCAAGTTGAACTTCCACTTAGAAACTTATACTATGCTAGACCGTAACTTGAATAGTGAACTATGCCTTGAACTACAACTTTGCTGCGAACTAGTTTCACACAAGTACTTGACCGATACTAGGATACCGCAAGGCTTCCCCGCGGGTGGAGCTTATACGTCATACTCCAAGGCCTTTCATGAGTTTATTAAAGAGCACCCAACTCTCATAGACTGCGACGTTTAACAGTCAGACTCACATAGGTGTATTCCTAATGAGATGCTCTGCAGGATAACATCTCCGCTTATAAAAGTAAGCCGCTTGGAATACATTAAGATAAATATCTAGTAGAGTATTGCATCTTTGTGTAGTGGGATAGTAAAATGTAAGTATACTCTCTTCTCAGCCGACCAACAGCTTGTCTCCCACTTCTAATTCATGGGATCTCCGATCACATAGAGTAGGTTACCACTGTGGACAACTCATACCGTAGGTCTCAAACCCATCTCACTCGATGCACTATCTATCACATTACGTGATAAACCCTTTTTCAAAGGATCTGCCAAGTTCTTAGACGTTTGGATATAATCCAACGCAATAACTCCGGAGTTCTTCAATTTTCTGACAGATTTTAATCTCCTTTTCACATGCCTTGATGACTTCAAATTATCCTTAGAACTTTTAATCTTAACTATCACAGTTTGATTATCACAGTTCATAAGGATAGCGGGTATGGGTTTTTCAACCACAGGTAAGTCCATCAAAATCTCTCGAAGCCACTCTGATTCAACAGTGGCTGTGTCTAATGCTGTGAGTTCTGCTTCCATAGTTGACCTCGTTAAGATGGTCTGCTTGCAATACTTTCAGGAAACAGCTCCACCGCCGAGTGTAAACACATAACCACTCGTGGCCTTAATCTCATCAGCATCAGATATCCAGTTTGAATCACTATAGCCTTCCAGTACCCTAGGATAACTGGAATAGTGAATCCCATAGCTCGCAATGCCTTTTAAATCGCGCATAACTCTCTCAAGCGCATTCCAATGATCATCTCCCGGGTTGGAAACAAACCGGCTCAACTTGCTTACAGCAAAACAGATGTCAGGCCTCGTGGTACATGCCAAATACATAAGCGAGCCAATGATATGAGAATATCTCAGTTGATCTCTAGCAATATGATTATTCTTTCGAAATATCACGCTAGGATCATATGGCGTCGGAGAAGGCTTGCAGTCGTCATACCAGA
This sequence comes from Poa annua, assembly GCA_026929855.1. Classification (NCBI taxonomy): domain Eukaryota; kingdom Viridiplantae; phylum Streptophyta; class Magnoliopsida; order Poales; family Poaceae; genus Poa; species Poa annua. Next base: position 4,302,499 of record CM049436.1, read on the forward strand.
AGCGACTCAAGATCTTTTCCACATAGTGAGATTGAAGCAGTGTAATCCCACCATCACCATCTCTCAGCAGCTTGATGTTTAAGATAACATCAGCTACTCCAAGATCTTTCATCTCAAAACAGCGAGATAAGAAATCCTTAACCTACTTTATTAAATCAAGATTGGTTCCAAAGATCAATATGTCATCGACATAAAGGCAGAGAATAACTCCCTCGCCCCCACCATAGCGATAGTACACACACTTATCAGATTCATTAACAACGAAACCTGCAGCAGTTAAAGTTCTTTCAAACTTCTCATGCCACTGCTTAGAAGCTTGCTTAAGGCCGTATAAAGACTTCAATAACTTGCACACCTTTGCTTCCTGACAAGGTACTACAAAACCATCGGGCTGATCCATATAAATTTCCTCATCTAACTCTCCATTTAGGAAAGCTGTATTAACGTCCATTTGATGAACGAGAAGACGATGCGAGGCAGCCAACGAAAGTAGCACCCGAATCGTGGTAAGCCTAGCCACAGGTGAGTAAGTATCAAAGAAGTCTTCTCCTTCTTTCTGGGTATAACCCCTGGCCACAAGCCGCGCCTTGTACTTCTCAATAGTACCATCAGGCCTAACCTTTTTCTTGAACACCCACTTACATCCTACAGTTTTGCACCCATAAGTACGATCAGTAACTTCCCAGGTTCCGTTAGCTAAGATGGAATCCATCTCACTACGGACAGCTTCCTTCCAGTAGTCAGCATCAAGAGATGCATAAGCTTCTGAAATGGTCCTGGGGGTGTCATCCACAAGGTACACAATGAAATCATCACCAAAAGATTTTGCAGTCCTCTGTCTCTTGCTCCTAACAGGAAATTCATTGTCATCCTCCACAGAATTATCAGTGTGTTCTATCGAAATGGTAGGATCAGGAATCTCAACCAATTCTTGACTAGATGTATTAGGTATCTCCTGATTTGATGAGCTAGGCATATCCTTCATCGGAAAGATGTCCTCAAAAAAAGTTGCATCATTCGACTCCATAATAGTGCCAACACGCATGTCGGATACCTCAGATTTGATTATCAAAAATCTATAACCAATGCTATGGAAAGCATAGCCCAGAAGAACACAATCCACGGTTTTTGGTCCTAGCTTGCGCTTCTTGGGAATTGGAATATTGACTTTCGCCAAACAACCCCAAGTACGTAAGTAAGAGAGTTTCAACTTTTTCCTTTCCCATTCCTCAAATGGAGAAACGGTTTTGTTCTTTGTGGGAAATCGGTTTAGGACATGACAAGCTATCAATAGCACCTCCCCCACCATGCCTTGGAGAGACCCGAAGTGTCTAACATGGCGTTAACCAAATCAGTTAGAGTTCGATTCTTCCTTTCGGCCACCCCATTTGACTGAGGTGAATAGGGAGGCGTCCTCTCATGGATTATACCATGTTCCGCACAAAAAGAATCAAACTCATTGGAAAAATACTCTCCACCACGATCAGACCTTAACCGTTTTATTCTTAGATCAAGTTGGTTCTCTACTTCAGCTTTATAGATTTTGAAGAAGTTTAAAGCTTCATCTTTTGATTTCAGAAGATACACATAACAATATCTAGTGGAGTCATCAATAAGCGTCATGAAATATTTCTTTCCGCCTTTTGTCAAAACGCCATTCATCTCACAAAGATCTGAATTTATAAGTTCCAGTGGTGCCAAGTCTCTTACCTCCGCAGCCTTATGTGAGTTGCGGGGTTGTTTAGCTTGAACGCACACTTGACACTTGGAACATTTGACATTAGTGAATTTCGGAATTAAATCCAAATTAGCTAGCCACGTCATGCTACCAAAGTTAATGCCAAACATTAGACTCAATTTCGTGCCAAACATGATTAATAACTTTGGAGCAAATATCCGATAAAGATAGGCGGAACAAGCCTCTGCACTCATAGCCTTTTCCAACAAATTATCCATACTTAGATATTACAACTTTATTGGATTCGAAAACCAACTTAAAACCATCTCGACACAGCAAAGATCCGCTGACGAGATTTTTATTGATGGCGGGCACATGATGAACGTTCTTCAGGCGCACAGTATTCCCCGAAGTAAACTTCAGATCGACCGTACCAACACCACGAACAAAAGCATGTGACCCGTTCCCCATCAGCACGCGAGAAGTCACTGTGACCTGGTAAGAAGAAAACATCGAGGCATCAGCACAAACATGTATATTGGCACCAGTGTCAATCAACCATTCAGGAGAATGTCAAACTGAAAGGATGGTAGGAAATATACCGTACCCTGAATCCTTCATCTCAGTATCGCCAATGACAACATTGACATTCTTGCCGTTGTTCTCAGATTCACGCAGCTCATGACGGTTGGGACAACGAGGTGTCCAGTGATTTGGATCACCGCAAACATGGCATGAACCCTTACTCGGTTTGTTGTTCTTCTTCTTAAAGTTGGTAGGCTGTGATGGCTTGTACTTTCCATCAGGCTTGCCCTTGCCCCCAGAGTTGTTCTTGTTAAAATTGGTCTTGTGGGGCGGCTGGTAGTTCTTCTTCTGTACCACATGGGCACTAGAACCAGCCTCGGTAACTCGAGCACGTGTATCCTTCACTCTCGCCTTCTCTTCCACATCAAGCGACCCAATGAGATCCGAAACGGAAAACTCTTGTCTCTTGTGTTTCAAAAAAGTAGCAAAGTTGCTCCACGAAGGTGGGAGCTTGGCGATAATGTCACCGGCCACAAACTTGTCCGGTAAGATACACGTAAATCGAGTGACTGTATCTCATGAGCCTGCTGTACAACAGAGCGCTCATCAGTCATCTTGTAGTCATAGAATTGCTCCATGACATACAACTCGCTGCCCGCGTCCGAGATCTTAAACTTGGCCTCGAGCGCATCCCACATGTCCTTACCGTTAGAAAACGACATATACGAGTCCACAATGGAATCGTCAAGAATACTCAAAAGGGCACTCTTAAACATGGTATCGAGCTTCTCAAAACCCTCCTGATGTGCAGGATCAAGCTCGTCATCAGGCTTGCTTTGGTGGGCGCATAGCAGTTCATGTTCTGAAACCATAACACTGCTCTCATGCGCCACCGCTTATACAATACCCTTTAAAGAGAAACGGCTTTGTAGACGCGATAAATCCAGCAGGTGCTAATTGCCTATAATCAGGTTTTTGGATTGTTGAGTAATTAGACAATTTAGCATATGATTTAATTCGTGAAAACAGTAAACAATTCATGACTAAAATAATACAGATTAAACTAATCATGTGATCTACGTAAACAGTAAATAAACAGATTGAATCTAGAGTATGTACTACAAGTAGAAACTCTAGCAATAACATCATATATGAAGATCAAGAACACGTACAGTGCAGCGGCAGCAGTGCTGCTGGAGTTCCCCGTGTCGCCCATGTTGTCGATGAAAAGGTTGGCGATGTTAGGGAAGAAGTCGTCGTTGGGGAAGAACTCGAAGCCAGTAGTCGCGCGAGTGCGCTCCCCAAAAACCTGATCGCCCCTCTCCCGTACAGGATCATAAAAGGCGGGGTTACGGAGGCATACTGTCCCTTCAACCGGTGCACGCCGGAAGACGGGATGGAGAAGACTTGGAAGACGGCGGCGCAATCTTCTGAAACGGTGTGAGACCATGTATCGCGTGCTGTCGGCTAGGGTTTGCCCCGGGCTGTATATATAGTGCGGCTCGGGTAATTTTCCCGGACTGCAAAAATATAAGCTCGGCTCGGCGAGATTCCCGCGCGGTGCGGCGGGGCGCGGCGCGGCGAGCGAGCAGGAGGAGCGCGCGTGTGGCATTTTTCATCTTCTCTTGTTCTCACTAGTCCATACTAGTACTAGAACATCCCACTATATAAAGTGGTGCAGCTCACTCTCCACTAACAGTATGAGACTAAACATTAATCTCACATACACACAGCCAGCCAACTAGAATGGGTCGAGAGAATTTCGGATTTTAGTTGGAACTTGGCCCAAGTACGCTAAAATTTCAGCAGCCGAGGCCAGCAGGATCGCCGGCACCGCCGCCCTTCGCCTCTGCTCACCGCGGTGCTCCGGCGGTCGCTCCCGCTCGCCTCCAAATCGTCGTTCGCTTCAAAGGGACACCGTGGTCGCAGGATCTCCGGCACCGCTGCCCATCGCTTTTGTGCTCGCCCCTCGCCACAGTGCTTCTGCGGTGCTCACGAGTCAAGCTCGGTCTGGTGCTCTTCCATGCCTCGCACTCCCGCTGAGGCGGCGTCGTCACGATGTCGCGGTGCTAGCAGCTAGCGACGAGTGCGCGAGGAAGCTCAAGAAGAGGAGGAACAAGAGGCCCGTCGAGGTCTCGAGGAGGGCGCCGTACCGCTGCGACGACCTGCGTCTGCGTCACGCTGCTGTGGCCCGACCTCTACTTCCATCTCCGTGTCGCCTCCCGACCAACCTTAGATCCGCTCGCCCTGCCAGCATCGCCCACACGCCTCCCCAGCAGCGTCCTCCGACTCCGACTACGCCCATGATGCATTCTCGGCCGATCGGAGCGCTGCGCTCCCTGCCTTGTTGTTTCCACTTCCAGCAGCCATGCTATGTCCACCGCTGCTCCAGATGTGCACATCACCTCTATGCTGCGCCGTGCGATCATAGGCGCCGCGGTGTATGATGCACTATAGGATGGGACATGGGACCCCCTTGGCGTGTCAGCAGACGAGGGTGAGGCGCCGGTGGGATCTCGCGAGCAACCCAGTCGAGGTGATGAAGCCTCCATATCACCAGCTATATATGCAGGCAATAGATCAAGGTGTAGCTTAATTACAGGTTCCTGCGTAGCTTCAGACTTTCCAGCTTCTGCTTGTGTCCTCCGGGTATAGCATCAGGTTTTATTTTTTCATATAAATCTTGAGGAATATGGAACTGCAGACGTGCAGAACAATATCGACGAAGTTCAGTTTACATGATTATATAGTGCACTAGCATATATCATATTATTCAGAGCTATATCACTAATATTTTCAGAGCACAACTTAAGGGTTAGACACCTGAGGGTGAATGTTTTTGCTTCTCACATGTCTTTACTACTTGTAAAAGAGCCAACTTTAGTTTTGCTACAGCCACCCAGACAAAGTGTACACAGTTCGATCTGAACCATCAGATCCAGCCCATTAAAACGAATCAAACGACACAAATCAGATCTACCCAAACCAACGCCCCAGATTAATCCTGTCGACCGGCAGAGAAATTTCCTGTCAGGATTCCCACGTCCGCGTACCCAATCGCAAACCTCCCCATCCGCCCGACGCCCGCGCCGCCACGACGCCCATGCCACTGCCTCCTCCTCCACCACAATCTCAGCGTGCCGCCACCGCGGCAATCTCCATGTGCCGCTGCCGCCCTGGCAATCCCCTCGCCCGGCTACGCCACTTGCAATACACGTCGCCGCCACCGCAATCCCCACGCCCCACGACCAGCGCGTCCGACGCCGAAGATCCCCACGCTGAGGACGCGCCGGCACAATCCCCACGCCCCACGACCAGCGCATCTGACGCCGAAGATCCCCACACTGACGACAACTCTGCCACTATATCATCCCGATTTGCAACGGTTAGTCGAATCCCCCTTCTATGTATCCCCATGGCTTTCTCTTGTTTATTCGATCTGCCTGACCCAACACTAATGGCAGAAGAAGGGGGATTGGAGGTAGGCAGAGCAGCCGGCGGCCAGGGGATTTGCCGTTGCCGGCAGTGGCAGCCAGCCAAGGGAAAAATCGATGACAAGCTTGGGGATTGTAGGTGCCTTGGTTGATTCTTGTATCAAGCGGCAACAAGCACTAGCCTTGGTTGACTCTTGATAGGATTTCCTTGTGAAAACGCAGTTTGCTTTGTGAACTGAACATCATCGTCAATAAGATCATTAAGCAGTTACTGTTACTGTTGCAAATTTCTGATCCCATCAATGGACAGAAGCTAGGTGCCAGCAATGGTGTCTTCAGGATTCGTCCTATGGTAATGAAGTGCTGCCGTGTGTAGAGGTATTCTCCCCGTGCTGCCGTATGGTAATGAAAACAACATCTATCAGACACTATGAACTGAGGAAAAGGTAAGTGAAGAGTGTCTTCTCATTGTCTTCTGTTCTTTTCGTAGGTGCTGAATAACTTGACGCGTTTTTGCTTATGACAAATAGGTACTCAAGAATGTGAGATGTAATCATTTTTCCACAACACTTTGCTGCGATCCCAGAAAACCAAACTTAAGAAATATGTTTTTTTTTCGAGAAAACGCAAATGACATTTCGTTTTATTAAATTGAACAGGTAGAGTGTGTCGACCACCTCCTAGGAGGCAAGTTATAGGATATATTAGTTCATGCTATGAAAATTAATCTGCATTATCTCTTGCAGGCTTCAGGTCATTAGTTTTTCTACCTGTTTATGCATGAGTGATTCTTTGATTGACTCCATTGATAGCATGCATGCATTAATTCTGCAAATATGTTCATGCTATGTACATTTTGAGCTCAGGCACCAACAACGTTTTCCAGGCATATGATACGAAAATCAATAAACAAATATGTTATTATTAGGATACTATCTTGTCTGCTTGATATTAGGTGTGAAACTGGCATTGATACCTTGATTCTTCTCACTGAACTCCTCTGGGCTGTAGGTTCATCTATCACTTTTTGTTTAGGCTACATCGGATTAGTCGAGCAGCCGAGCAGGTGAACGATTTCAGGTCAGGCTTTCTGCTTTCAAGCTGTGATTAATTATTTACGTTGACAAGTTGTCATTGAGGATAGATGGTTGAGCGGCACAGGCATGATTGGCAATGAATTTTGTTGAGACAATTTGCATCTACTTATGTTCATCCCAATATGTTCATGTCTGTCCGGATAGATTTTAATGTCCATTAATTGTTTCCATGTTGCACTGCCATGCATTATGTTCTGTTCATTACAGTGATCTTAGATCCTCACATCCACCACCGCGTCTTTTCTGTCGCGCCACCTCCCATTCTTCCTCTTCGCTGGTATCGCGTTCTAGCCGTCTCCGCCCTGCTCACGCAGCCTTTGAGGTATGAGAATGAATCCCACTGGCCTCCTCATCCACGAGTGAATTATAGGTATGTACATCTTGGTTAAATCCCCGACCCTGGATGCACTCTGATGTAGATCAGGCCTGATCCGATCCAGTCCCTATCATGTCTTTTTTTCTTCTTCTTTCTAAAAAAGACGTTAGGCACCTCTGTTTGTTTGTCTGTCACAATTTCTGGTATGTTCAGTCAATTTTTATTCATTCTGTGTCTATCGGTCCTGTCACATTTTATACCTCTCTATCTTTGCCATGATTAGAAACAAGGATAGATATTTCTGAAAATTAGACAGAGGGAGGGTGTATGTATGATACTCTGATCATGCAAGTGTCAGGCTTATGCTGACAGCTTCCAGTTACTTTTAGCATATATATTGCCGATTCTAAAGTCTATGGAACAATTTTTGTCCCAAAGGTCTCAAGTCTTGTTAAGTTGTTTTTTTGTTCCATGTAGTTGATATCAGTTGCTATAGAAGATATTTACAGCTATGATGAAATGCTACTTTCGTACCTGCTGGTTTCCTAAGATGACAGTGAGACCAGGGAAAGCATAAGAAACTGCTACTACATGCTTTGTCCCTATTTTTGTTACTGTTTTTGTCCAAATTGGGCGATGCTGTTTTCCTTTATATGACAACTTGCACTATCTGGTCCACGTTCATGAAGCAATCTTATTACTTCATTTTAATATTGTAGGACGAAAAAAGAGCCTGTGAAGGAAGGGCCGTAATTCAGGTTTGGCACCAACATGTCGGCGAAGAAGATAGAGCTAGACCACAAGGACATGGTTCGTGATTCTGCCATTGACTACAGGAAGTGCCTTGTCACACCTCCCCAGACTTCATTGTGAAGATCATCAGCATTGGAGGTGCATCTTCTACTTCCCTGAATAAATCATGCAAACCATCAAGTTGATCTTTAGTTTTTTTTCCTGTAGGACCAGTAGAAATTTAAATTGGTGGTATACTAACGTTCAGTTGACCACTGTAAATCTATAATCCATATGTTTGAAGTTTTCCTGTTAATTTTTATCTTTCGTCGTGATGACCTCATAAGATTCTCAACCTTCTATTGTATGTATCATCTTCCTCCTGATAATTATCATTGTGGATGTTATCCTCTACAAGGAACTAAATTATGAGCTACAGTTGTTCTCCTTAATACTTTTCTGCTTACACAATGTTGCTAATTTGGAGCGAGTAAAGTAAATATACTGCCTTGGAGATATTATCTCCTTGTTTTTGTTCTGTAGTTTTTTCTTTGAGTGTGCATCTGGTTATGGTGGCTAAACAAAATAAGGCGAAGTGATAAGGAGCTCTAAGAAATATGTTTTTATTAACATTGATCATAGAATTGTGTGGAGGAAGACCAAAAAGGATTGTCTCGGCTCCAACTGATGTCAGATCAACACGGATGCCCTAAAAATACTTTCAATCATGTCGTGCACAAGATTTTATCAGATCCGACAATGAATTTGTCAACTTAACCCGGTTAGTGGGCATGTTTATCTTCGGGCTATTCTTCAGGAGTTAATAAGACACTTTCTTATAACTATCTAATGTGTGTGAATGATTAATTTGTAAAGACGTGCAACAACGCACGTGCATGTATACTAGTCAATGCCTAATTACCGGTCTAAATAGTGTGCCAATCATAGAAATTCATCCATATTATAAGTTATTAATTTTAATTCCAGCACTAACAATCAAATTCTAACAAGAGAATTGCTCTTGTGCTTTTCCACAAGTTTATCATACACGGGTTCACGACTAATCATTGATTTATACAAATCCTCTCTACTGATGAGTTCTAATTATTTTCAAAACTTGATTATTTTCTACTACTTTGACTCGATTATACGTGCAAGATTTACTAGTTGTAAAGAAAAAGTAAAAAAAAAAAGGAAAAAGCCCACGCACACAATAAGGTCATGGGCTGGTAGAGAAAGAAAGTTGAATCCCGGCCAAATCATATACTTCTGTAGCGTACTGATTGCACATAGCAGACAAGCGACAATCTGTTATTAAAATTGGATGGCTAGCGTGTCGACTGAGCGCTTAGCAAAAGAGAAATGATACCAATACCCCGGGGATCCCGCGACTCGCGTCCCCCGCCTCAATCACGCGACGCGTGGCTTATAACGGGCTCACGCGAGCGCTTCCTTTCCCATCCTCCTCCCCTCGCTCCTATTGTACCTCGGCCTCCTCCTGAAGACGATGGAAGCGCCGTGGTGGCCGGCCGCGTCGGCGTCGCGCCCCTCGAGCGGCCCCACCGCCCGCGCCGCGCGCCGCTCGACGAGGCCATCGACCTCGTTGCCGCCGTCGCGTGCGAGGGCGCCGGATGCTACGTCCTCGCTGCGCTCCGCCGCTCCCGTACCTCCTCCCCTCGCTCCTCCTCCCGGAGCGCGACGACTCCCCGCCGCCGCCGCAGCTTTGGACGCCCTGCCTCGTGTCGGAGGACACACGCCATGGATTCAAGGGTGCAAGCACCAGAGCAGCAAGGGTGCGAGCACCAGAGCAGCAAGGGCAAGCCGTCGATGGCCGGAGGTCTTTCAATCTGTCGCTGATGCTACCGGGCAAGGCGGCGATGCCATCAACGTTGGAGATTTTGCTTCCGGCAAGGGATTTTCTTCATAATCGTATTTTATTTCCTACCATAGCATAATTTTTCGGTTCGGGCGAACTCCTTATGTTTATTTACGGATCGTGCTGAGCGTCCTCCGGGGGATCCGACTCCCCGATCCCCCACCTCCAGAGCCGTCCGATGGGGACGCAGCCAGCCGTTTGATCTTCTTCCTTTGACCAGGTCCTTTCCACTTGCCTTCTACCTCCCGCATGACGCAACACGTAGGCGGAGCCCAACGGCTGGCTTCCAGCAGGACCAGTACCGCCTCGGCACCCCGACGGACAAAACCGCGGCGATGCCCCGACGGACTGCTTGCAGCACGCAGGCTACAAAGACGGCCGGCTTTTACCACTGCGGCGGCGCCCCTACGGACTGCTTGCAGCACCACGGCGGCGCCCCGACGGACTACTTGCTTGCAGCACGGAGGCGACACCGCCGGCCGGCTTGCAGCATCACGGCGGTGCCCCGATGAGCTGTTTGCAGCACCGAGACGACACCTAGGGCAGGCTTGTAGCACCGCGACGGCGCCCCGACGGACTGCTTCAGCACGGAGGCGACACCACCGGCCTGGCTTCCCCTACTACGACGGCTCCTTCCTGTAGAATCCACCGGCCACCGCCAAGATAGCATCCGCAAAGTGAAGCTGGAGTCGCCGGCGCCGGTCGTCAAAGCGAAACCACCCCGTTCGCCGCACCACAACTTGCCGCTCGTCGGAGCGCCGTCGGCCATGGCTAGCAGGTAGCAGCAAACGCCTAGTGACTCAGCACCACCTTTTTCCACTTGTTGCAACGCCGTCCGCACCGATGACTGCCTTCCGCAGCATCAAGGTCGTCGCCGGTAGCCGGTAGCCGTACCTCTGGCCACAGCTATCAGCGCCGCTCAACGTAGCACTGTCTGCTCCTCACACTGGTCTGTTCGTCGCCGGTCTGGCCTTCTACCGCGTGATTTCGACATGAAGTTACGTCGTCCGTTCCTCCTCATCACCGTCAACCCCTCCAGCAGCGCCGCCTATGGGATTTTGTCAGCAAAGTGTGGTGGGACGGCTGTGACGATCCCCGGGTCTTCCCTAATCTTGTAAAATGCGCCATGAAGCAAAAACGATTCACAATTTTGTGTTACTATAGCAAAATTAATTTATATGAAGCAAAAAATGGTTTATTTGTAATAACAATTTTCTATTATTGTAGCAAAGATCCAATATCCTCTCAAATCCACCAAAATGTTTCTACGGAGCAAAAAGTTTCATTCGTATTAAAAATATAGGCTGCTCGTAGCAAATATTTCTATGGCCCAAAATTGTTTATTTATAGCAATATTTTTTTACCATTGTAGCAAATACGACGAGACCTCGCTGGCAACATTGGAGAACCCCCAATGATTCTACGTAGTAAAAAGTTTAATTTGTAGCAATTTGTTTTGAACTGTAGCAAGTTCAACGAGCGTCGCAGCAACATCATGGTAGGCGCTTGCAGCAACATCGTCGGTAGCATCATCGATTCGTCAGTAGCAACGGCGCACGCAATTGGTAGCATCGCCGCGTGTCGTCCGAAGCAACATCGAGCGTCGGTAGCAATGCCGCAAAAGTCCAATTTTCTCTCATATTCCACAAAATGTTTCTACGGAGCAAAATGTTTAATTTGTAGCATTTTTTCGTGCTTCTCATATCAAATGCTTCTATGGAGAAAAAAGTTTTATTTCTAGCAATTTTTTGCTATTGTAGCAAAAGCGGGCGAGACCTTGTTGGCAACATTAGAGAACAACCTGACACAATGACGCCGATGCAACAGCACTATGGTAGGCGATTGTAGCAACGTGATGTTCCGTGGTAGCATTTTCGAACGGTCATGGTAGCATCCTCGTATGACTACGGTAGCATCGCCGTCTCCTTGCAGCACTCCATGGTAGCTTGGTCGTCCGTGCACGTTAATATGGTCATCCGCCCAAGGTAGCATTCCTGTTCGCGCATGGTAGCATCGTCGGTCGTCCAAGGTAGCATCTACCTTCACGCACGGTAGCATGCCGACCGCCCCAAGGTAGCATCCCCGTCCCAAATCCCTCGCTGGCGAGTTCGCCGTAAGCAAAAAAATTATGCTATTGTAGCAAACAAAAAATGATTATGAAGCAAATCCCTCGCCGGAAGCAAAATCCCCCGTTGGTAGCATCGTGGCATGTCGTCAGTAGCAATGCCATGCGTCGTCGGAAGCAAAAAAATTATGCTATTGTAGCAAACAAAAAATGATTATGAAGCAAATCCCTCGCCGGAAGCAAAATCCTCCGTTGGTAGCATCGTGGCATGTCGTCAGTAGCAATGCCATGCGTCGTCGGAAGCAAAAAAATTATGCTATTGTAGCAAACAAAAAATGATTATGAAGCAAATCCCTCGCCGGAGGCAAAATCCTCCGTTGGTAGCATCGTGGCATGTCGTCAGTAGCAATGCCATGCGTCGTCGGAAGCAAAAAAATTATGCTATTGTAGCAAACAAAAAATGATTATGAAGCAAATCCCTCGCCGGAGGCAAAATCCCCCGTTGGTAGCATCGTGGCATGTCGTCAGTAGCAATGCCATGCGTCGTCGGAAGCAAAAAATTATGCTATTGTAGCAAACAAAAAATGATTATGAAGCAAATCCCTCGCCGGAAGCAAAATCCCCCGTTGGTAGCATTGTGGCATGTCGTCAGTAGCAATGCCATGCGTCGTCGGAAGCAAAAAATTATGCTATTGTAGCAAACAAAAATTGATTATGAAGCAAATCCCTCGCCGGAAGCAAAATCCCCCGTTGGTAGCATCGTGGCATGTCGTCAGTAGCAAATGCCATGCGTCGTCGGAAGCAATTTTTTGATACTGTAGCAAAACTTTGCCGGAGACTCTCACGTGAGAAATTTTGCAACTATTGTAGTAAAATCAGAGACATTTGTCGCAAGAAAATTATACTATTATAGCATCTTTACAAAATTTGTAGCAAAATTTCCACAGTAGATTACAACACACGAAGAACCATTATAGCATTTCAGACATATGAATATAGCAAAAACATATAACAAGGTAGGTAGCAAAACAGAAAAAATATGCAACAAAACCAGCTGAGGCCGTGAAGCCTTCCCCGACCAACGGCCGATCTCTCCCAGCTGACGAGCTCGCTGCTGACCCCTCCAAACCATTGTAGCATCGCCGCCAAACCTTTTTAGCAAAGCCGGAGGCCTACAGTAGCATCGCCGTCTAGCCGCTGGCGTAGATGCACTGGAGCAGCGCCGGCCTGCTGTTGTAGCAGCGGAGGAACTCGCTCGTATCAAGGTTGTCCTGATGTCGCTCGCTGCACAGCAGCACGGACGCCGGTCGCAACCGGCGTCGCCGCCACAGCAAGATATCGGAGCAGATGCAGCGTCATTGTCATCCCTTTTGCAGCGCTGCCGGCCATGGCACCGGAAGTCGTCCTTGCAGTCGTCGAGGAGGGAGTACGGGCGGTGGCGGTCGGTGCATGCATGGGGGAGATTCCCTAATAACCCCGGGTCACTTAAACCCCACATGTCAGTGACCCATCAAAGGGGCCTGTGGGCGATACTTAAGTAACCGGGGCGTTATCGTAGATTATCCCGTGCATGGTGGCGCCCGCGCGGAGGAGGCCGAGCCGCAGCTCGACCCCGTGCGCGTGCCTCACCGTGGGCCCGCAGCCTCACCGTGCGCGTGCTCACCCCGGAGGACGACGCCGAGCCCGACGCGCTCGTGCGCCTCATCGCTTCCTCCTTCGCCGAGGACGTCAGGTCGGCCCCCGCGTAGCGCTACGCCCAGCTCCTCGCCTTCGTTATCCGCCGCTACCTCCACAAGCGCCGCGGCCTCGCGCCCCACGCCGCCGTTCTGGTGGGCTTCTACAGGCCCGCCGCCGCGGATCATGAAGGAGAGGAGGGCGAGGACGACGAGGGTGAGCAGGATGGGGAATCTTCGTCATCCGCCGCTACCTCCACGAGCGCCACGGCCTCGCGCCCCTCGCCGTTCTCGTGGGTTCTACGGGCCCGCCGCCGCGGATCAGGAAGGAGAGGAGGGCGAGGACGACGACGGTGAGCGGGACGGGGAAAAGGTAGCAGACGGGGAAAAAGGGCGGAGAGATATCGTGAAGGTAGTGGGTCCTGCAGTTTTGTCTGCCAGCGCAAGGACACGCGTCACGCTCGCGACGGGGAGGATGCGACGCGCGCAATCCTCCGGGTGATTGGTATCATTTCCCCTTTATTTACCGGTGATAAGCGTGGGTGAGCGCACCGCCGCACTATATACAGTAGGCCGCCGCCGTCTCATTTCATTTCCAGACTCTCCATCCCCTCGAGGCCTGAACGCCGATACGCACCATGGACGACGCCAACTGGCGGCCCGTGCAGGGGTCCAACCCCCCCGCCGGAGTTGACCTCGACGCCGCCGCCGGAAGCGACTGGCGCGCCCATCTCGACCCCGAATCGCGCAGCCGGATCGTCAATCGGATGTACGGACCCTAACCGATCCCATTCGATCTGCTCTGCTTTCCCCTTCCTCCGTTTTCGGCTCAGTTTTGTCACCGACCCACCTGTGCGGCTTCGATCCAGATAATACCACACAACGTCTCATCTCCTAGGAAAAAACCATGCTGTATTACCACTGTGCCACGATGATGATGATGCAATTCTCTTCTGGTTTCTCATAGTTCTTGCCCAAGGGATATTCCTCACGTGATTACAAGTCATGAGCGACCAGCACCTCCTTTGTCTTAGCGCGCAACGCCTTGCTTATATACGAATATGACGGAATATGTATGATTTACGCTCGGAATTCTACCTTGGTTGCCTGCACATTTTCCTGCACGCAACCCGATTTATTCCCATTGTGGTGTTATACGTGTAGATTCGAAACTCTCAAGAGACTTCTGCCAGTGTCGGTGCCAGAGGGAGTGAATGAACTTCAGCAAATCGCTCTGAGATTTGAAGAGAAAGTCTATACTGCAGCGACCAGCCAGGTAATTTAACCTATCTTCGCTACTCCTCAAAGCAGAGCACGCACTTTTAGTTGCGGGGATAAAACAGAATTTATTGGCTATCCAAATGTTGTGTATAATATTTTGATGCCATGTTTAAGTACCTTTAGCAGCTTCCCTTTTTACTGTGGAACCTTGGGTGACTCTTTTTTTCTCCAGCTGCCGAAATTTTCTTTGCATGCTCTTGGGAATAAATACAGATTTTCTGTGGTGCTGGGACTTGAACTATGGCTGTGGAGGCCATTTGGAGCACATCCCAGCTATTTTAGCATCTCCGCACTTACCATATATACAAATAGTAACTTAATAAGCTAGTAGTATGTTCTAAATATTTTCTTTTATGTTATATAAATAATAGACCAAAAAGCTGATCATGATCTTGGTTATTATCAAACACATTTTGAATCTTGTAGTGTTGCACCTTGAGTTGCTTTTCGGTCAGTTACTCTCCGAATTCATGCATCCGAAATTGTTATATATGAAGTAGAACTATCTTCTGTTAAAATGATAGCACTACCCAAGTCCACTGATACACGATGGTGTACAATCATTTATCTTGGACCAGAATCAAACAAGACCATACTACCTCCTTCCCTAAGTTTGAATAGGCTTGATCTTAATTGTATGTAGTCCACTCCGATAAAAAAAATTCAAATGGGTTTATTTTGGTTGCAGTGTACCACTGTACCCTATCACTATTTCTATTTGGAATTTCTGCTCGTCTCGCGTATTTGTGACAGACCACTTCCTTATTGTGTTGAAACGGTCTTCATCATTATGCCCGACTCGCTGTCACTATCTTTGATTTGGATTTTTTTTGTTCACATCCTTACTTTTATGATTGTGATTCCAGTGTTAAAAGGCAAAACACCTTCTCAAATGCGCTAGCTGCTAATCACACCCGAACTGTTGGTTGCAAGCCAATATTACTGCATTAGTAATTTGGTATAAAACTTTACATTATTTTCTTTGTATTACTCAGCCTGATTATACGCGGAAGATTTCTCTGAAATTGCTCTCTATGGAGACGAAGAGAGAACAGACTCCTGGAAATGCTCAAGTGATTCCATACCTAAACAATCCCAGTATACACGAGCAGTTACCACTTGCTGGCATACAGCAATCGGCACCACTGGGGCACGCGGAGGCGGGCGCAGGCACCTCCTCCATCTATGTCCCCAGGAGACCTAAGCAATATACAGGAATAGCCGATCCGCACCATGGACGCCAACTTGCGGCCCGTGAAGGGGTCCAACCCCCTGCCGGTGTTGACCCAAACTCCCCCGCTCTCGCAGTCGAAGCTGACTGGCGCGCTGAGCTGGACACCGAATCCCGCAGCTGGGTTGTCAATCAGATGTAAGGACTCTTATTTTCTGGTGGGGGGTGCACTAATCGGCTTGTATTGCACAGCCCAATATATATGAATAATTTTGCCACAAACTTATTGATAAAGAGGTGCAAATGTGTCATGTCACGATACAGTATAGCTTAGATACCACAAGATTTGATCTCGTAGGGATAACCGTGCTAAATTCTTTTTTAAATTAGAAACCGTGCTATTAGTACCATCCCGGGATGCAATTTTATTCTGATTAATAGTATACTGCCCCAAGGGATATTCCCCATGTTATCTCCTTGGTCTTAGACTCTTAGTGCAATTGTGCCTTGCTTATAGGAATGTGAGGGAGTATATGATTAACAACTGGACTGACATCTCAGATGCCGCATACTGTACTCCACACAACCGTTAAAGGCAATGCATTACCCAATTTATTGACATTTTGCGTTTACATGTAGACTCGAAACTCTGAAGAGGCATCTGCCAGTATCTGGGCCAGAGGGGGTGAACGAGCTTCAAAGAATCGCGGAGCGATTTGAAGAGAAGGTCTATAACTCAGCGACTAACCAGGTAATTTAATCTATCTTCGTTACCTCTCAGCAGAGAACAAACTTTTAGTTATGGGTGCCAAACAGAGTCTATGGGCTAATAATCGAGCACAACTGTCTCCAAATGATGTACACATTTTTTTCTTTTATGTCTTCTTTCAGTAACTTTAGCAGTTTCCCGTTTTATTGTGGGGCCTTGGGGGTGACGTTTTTGCTCTTCAACTGCCAATACTTTCCTTACATGTTCTTGGAAACATATCCTCATTTTCCATGCTTGGGAACTATTAGAATTTTTAGTGCTGGGACTTGAACTCTGGCCGTGGAGACCATTTGGAGCACAGCCCAGCTAATTTAGCATTTTTGCACTAGTATACATACAAATAGTAATTTGATAAGATAGTATGTGTTTGAACTTTTCTGTTATGTTAGACCAAAATGCTGATCATGCATGATCCTTGTTATAATCTATCAGATGTTGAATCTTGTAGTGCTGCACCTTGAGTTCCTTTTCAGTCAAATTATAACTCTTCCAATTCATGTTTGTATGCCATGTGTCCATGCATCCGAAATTGTAATTTATGAAGTAGAACCATCTTCCTTTAAAACGATAGCACTACCCAAGCCCATGGGTATATATAGGTATACAGTCATTTATCTTGGACCAGAAATCAAACAAGATCATACTATACCTCCTTCCCTCAGTTTGAACGTGCTTCATCTCAATTTTATGTACTCCAGTCCGGTAAAAAATTCAAATTGATTTAGTTTGGTTGCAGTGTACCATATCACTATTCTATTTGGAATTTCTGCTCGTCTGGCTTATCTGTGGCACATCACTTATTTTGTCGGAGCTGTCTTCAACTCTTCATGCTATTCCTGACTCGCTATCACTATCATGATTTGGCTTTTATGTTTTATTCATATCCCTCTATTTGTAATGTTAAAAGCCGGAGCACCTTCTCAGCTGTGCTAAGCTACTAAGAGCATCTCCACCGGGGGCCTCTAAAGGACCACCCAAAGGCCCTTTGGGGGGCCGGACACAAAAAACGTTCACCAGCGGCACCCCCCCAAAGCCTCGCCCCGAGCGATTTTGTATCCGGCACCCCCAATCGGGCCTCCCAAGTTTGGAGGCCCTCCTGGGGGCCGGACATCGCCTCGGGCATGGCCCTGACAGCGCTGGCCCGCTCGTCATACACACGACGCGCCATTTTTTGGAATGCACTGTGATTCGCAAAGATTTTTTTACATAAAATGGTGTGCATGCATACATAATGGAGTACAAGACCTAACCTAAACCTAATCTAGCCGAAGTGGCGGTAGAGGTCGTCCCAGTCGTCGGCCGGCTCCTCCTTGACCTCACCGGCGTCTGGTCCGGTCACCGGCGGCTCGGCTTCGTCGTTCGAGAGGACGACGATGCCGGCTTCACGCGCGGAGAAGGCCTCCGCGTACTCCAAGCTCGCCGGCTGGACGGTGTTGAAGGAGAGGCGCGTCGCCTCGGTGATCTGCGCCTGGAACAGCGCCTCGGCCACCTCCTCCGTCATCTGGCGCGTCGGAGCGGCCGACGAGCCCTCGCCGTCCTCCGTCTTCACCTTCTTGGTGCTGGTGCCGGCGTGGGCCAAAACGGCGGGCCTAGTCCGGCGTGGTGGCGGCGCCGACCAGCTCGGCTCCTTCTTGACGGCGAGGGGGAGCGTCTGGCGCGATGCACTCGACGTCGTCATCGCCGAACGCGAGGAGGACCCGCGCGACGATTCCGGCTTCGGCGTCCTCGACGCCGGCGCCAACCACGGGGCCCGCTGCGCGAGGAGGACGAAGCCGCGCTTGGCGAGGACGGCCTGGAAGTTGCGGCCGCCCCACCAGTGTCGGCGCCACTCCCTGTTCCACATCGCCGGCTTGTACAGGCCGGGCTGGTCGTCGATAGACGCCTGGCGCTCCGCGGCGAGAAGCGGGCGACAACTCGGGCTGTTCACCGCGTACGTCGGGTCTTCGCGCTGCTCCGGCGTCAGGTCCAGCCGGCGGGCGAGGATGAGCGCGTCGAGCCCGCCCCCTTCATCCGGCAGGGGAGGGACGGCGTAGCCCATGGCGCTAGTCACCCACCGCCCGGGCAGGCGCATGCCCGGCGGAACCGGGATGCGCTCACTAGCCATGAACTCGGCCTCCTCTAGCCGGATGTTGGTCCTCAACGGCGCCGCGCCGCCGCTGCCTCCGACCTCGCTGTTGTGCGCCATCGCCGCCGGTGGAGGAAGAGGAGAGGAGAGGGAGAGGGGGCGTCGGTGGGAGGGAGAGGAAGAGGGGGCGTCGGTGGGAGGGAGACGGAGACGCGGCTATTCCATGCGGAGCGACATGGTGGTTTGCCAGCAGCGGTTCGTGCACCCGCAAGGTGTTCGAAAATTTGCGCGCGATTGGGGGTGGGCCTTTGGGGAGTGCCGCTGTGGGCGGCCTCTAAATGTTGACAGGACACATGTCCGGCACCCCCCAAAGGAAACCCAATTGGGGGGTGCCGGACAACGATTTAGAGGCCCCCGGTGGAGATGCTCTAATAACACCAGAACTGTTGGTTGCAAACCACTTCTACTCTATTAGTAATTTGGTATAAAAATTTACATTGTTTTCTTGTATTACTCAGCCTGATTATATGCGGAAGATTTCTCTGAAAATGCTCTCCATGGAGACAAAGAGACAACAGGCTCCTGGTAATGCTCAAGTGACTCCATTTCCAAACAACCCCAGCCAAGGTATGATATAAAGTAAACCGAGTGTTGCACATTTTATCTTCGCTTGGATGACAATTTTCCTATTGCATCAAGTGCTGAGATAATGTTCTTTATTGCGCTATCAGCCTCCACCCTCTCTTGCATCATGTATAAGAATTTTAGACCTAGCTTATGTGCCATGTGTCCGTAGTTATTGAACATAGAGCGGTTATTGTCATGGTAAATTAACAGTTTAGTGGTCAGACCGCTGGCTCGGCAGCCTAACCAGTTGGTTCAACAAAGTATTATTGATGATTTCTTGTGTTAGTATGGTAGAAACAATGTTAAGTACGAAGATGACAGTAGTAAGTTTTCACATATACTTTCTGTGTAGATCCATGATATGCTCTTATTGTTCTACCTCTTCTTTTTCTCCTTGTTCTTCCGGCTGTGGATAATCACGGACTTATTGTTATTTTCATGTGCAGTTTAAACTTGACCTGCATACAAGACTTATGGTTATTTTCTTACTTTGAAGCCACATGCATATTTTATTTTTAGACTGGATAATCACTTCCCTGTCTTCATGATTGCAGGATGGCTTTGACGGTCATGTTGATGGCACAAACTGGTATATCCAGGTTGTGTTTCAAGCCCCTCTTTTCTGCATCTTATCCTTCGACCGTGAAAGAAGTTACATGCCTGTTTGTTATTAATAGTTTCAAGCGTTACATGAATTGAATTTTGACGCAAAATTTTCGTTCAGTGTGTGCAAAATTCTGAACAAGGGTGCCAAGGATGGTTGCTCCTGCATGTCACTGCTACTGTCCGTCGTCGCGCTATAGCGGTCCTTGTGGTTATTAACTCACTTGTAACCTTGGAACCATTGCTCTAATCAAATCAGCTTCGAATGTACAAACTTTCAGACATAATATGGTTGCATTCGTTTTGACTCGGTTTTCACGAGAATTGGCAAATGCGTTCCACGGGAGAATCGCAAATATTTTTTCTCTGAGTGCCTTTGCCAGGTTGAAATGGGAGGTTCAGAATTTTCGATGCTTGATGGATATGATTATAGCAAGACCACCTACGGAATTTAATTCGAATAAATAAGGTGCTAGACGCTACTCGGCTAAGCCATTTATTCGAATAGTTGGTGACTAAGTAAATATAGTCTGGTCACTAAAGTTAGGAAGAAGTTGATAAAAAATTCAAAAAAAAAAAGGAAGAAGTTGATAAAACATATTAAAATGTGAACCAGTTTTAGGGTGTTTGGTTAGACTTTTTTGTTGGCTTTTAGCTTTGGCTTATAAGCCATAAAAGCACCTACATATGTGCTTTTGGTTTTTGACTTTTGGCTTATATTATAGTGTAACAAAAGTCAAAAGTTAAAATCACATATTTATGTGCTTTTGTGGCTTATAAGCCAAAAGCAAAAGCCAAGTGTAAAGCCTAACCAAACACCCTTTAAGATCTCGCGGCGACCAAGCCAAACATGAAAACATATCTGAATTTAAATTAATAGTTTAAAAGAGGTGATTAAATAATCAAAAGGAATTTACATGGATAAGCCAACCATGAAAAACAGATATGAATTTAAATTAATAGGTTAAAATAGCTTAATAATCAAAAGTAATTTACATGGCTACATACATGCGACCGTTTAGTTGGATGGCTAGCAGGGTGGTATACCCAGCCCAACAGAGTTCAAATCCCGGGTTTGACGTCTGTGTTTTGTATTTAGACGGAATATTCTTTCAGTGGGAGGAATAGGGTGTGCGTGTGTGCGTTCATAGGGATGAGTGTGCGCGTGTGTTATGAGCGATGTTTCTAAAAAATCTAATCTGAAAAATAAATCGGGGTTGTCCGAAAAAAACAAACCGGGAAATGAGACGGCAAGGCGTGTTGCGGACCATGACGGCTCGTTTAGCCATATGCTGGGCCAGGCGCTTGACAGGCCCGGCCCGCGAGCACTGGCCCAGTTTGGCCGCATGTCTGCAAAACAGAAAAAAACAATTGACGCCGGCGCTGCACAGCACGCGGTCGCTCTAGTTTCAGTTTCAGTTCAACGGGCAGTCTCTCCTCTTCGTCGCCGAACGCCGATCGCCGCCGCCGCCGCCCGATCCGCAGCATGGACGCGAACTGGAGGCCCATGCAGGGGGCCAACCCCCCCGACGTCGGCGGCGACTGGCGCGCCGAGCTCCACCCCGAGGCGCGCAGCAGGATGGTCAATAATATGTACGGATTCTGAATTCCCGATCGATTTGATTTGCTTTGATTTGCTTGCTTTCCCCGCCCTCTAATCGTATCCAGTTCGATCCTTCCTCCGTGTTTTTGGATCCCCCAACATCGATTAAAAAAAAGGACGTTTTTTTCCGCGTGTTATGGGGTCAATTTTTGCACCGATTCCATCTGATGTATGTACGTATCCCCAAATTTATTCACAATCTTGCGTCATGCGTGTAAGTAGACTGGAAACTTTGAAGACGCATCTGCCAGCATCGACGCCAGAGGGGCTGAGCGAACTTCAGAAAATCGCTGTGCGATTCGAAGAGAAGGTCTATAGGGTAGCGACCGACCAGGTGATTTGACCTATCTGCCCTACAATTCTCAGAGCAGAGCTGCTGGCTGCAATCCACTGTTACTCTGTTACTAATTTGGTACTGTATAAAACTAAATACTCCATTTTTTTCTTTTCTGTTACTCAGTCTGATTATTCGGAGAAGATTTCTCTGAAAATGCTCTCTATGGGGCCGGAGGCACAACAGGCTTTTGGAAATGCTCAAGTGATTTTAAATCAAAACAATCCCAGTCAAGGTACACAGTACACAGTAAACTGAGTGCTGCACATTTTTATCATCTTTGCTTGTATAACGATCTTTTTTGTCGCATCAATCCTGAGATTATGCGCTCTATTGCATTAAATCAACCTCCACCCTCTCTGGCATCATGTATAATAATTTAGCATCAAGCTAATGTGGCTACGTGCCGGTAGTAGTTGAACCATGAGGAGTTATCGTCATGGTAAGTTGGCTAGGCTGACCCTATTGATCTTGTGTGATTGTTCGCCATATTTGATTCTTTCAGTTGTGGACAGTTTGGCTGTAAAGTGCTATTCTGCAGAAACGTTTCAATCTGACATCTAGTGCATTGTTGTCTCTAGTGCATTCTAACTACAATGTACTTGTAGCCTGTTATTAGTTGGCCTATTAATATGTGGCACTCATTCACAAGCTTGCTTTTCATGCAGCATCTGCGGACTCTAATGCTCAAACAGGCCGTGAAGGTGCAGGTGATTGGCAAGATGATACATATCAGATGGTAAGACATGCTATTGATATCATCCTTTTTGGCCACCCCTTTCGTGGAGTTCTCTAAAATTCATAGACGGTGGCCCCTAGAAGAAAGACGTTAAAATTGCACTTATTTGCATTACTAGAAGATGAAACAATATGCCAGGTTGGATGGTGGGGCTTCTTACTTTTGCAGTCCATGTTGCCCATATATTCTTCAGATTGTCTTTGTTCCAGCAAACTCCTGGAATTGGAAACCAATTGGAATTTCATACAAGAACACAATATCTGTTGTGTAGATACACCACATTATGACGGTCTTCTAATATGATGTACTCCCTATGATCCCTTTTAAATGTCGCAAGTTGTACTACAGTTTTGTACTTCCGCAACTCTCTTTCCACGACAATAAATTCGGATCAGAGGGAGTGTATTATATGTACTGTATAAGGAATTATATAAAAATGTGGGATATGGAGCATACAGCTATACATCATGTTAATATCTGGGCACAGGGCACTTAGCGGTCTTTATTAAAAGCGTTTTTTTTTTGGGAATCATGAACTCATTTTTGTAAGATTTGTATGCTTTAATAGCATCTTGAAATATCTTGCTTGTGCCATATTTACTGACTTAATGACAATCCATGGTTTTCTGTTTTCATCTACATAGCTTTGGCACCAAATTTATGTGTATGTGATCTTTGTTTTTTGACAGATTAAGAGCTTGAAGGACCAACATTTTGTAGGACTCAATGAATTGTTCAATAAGATCTCTCTGAAGCTACAGCATGTTGACAGCATCATACCACGTCAAATGCCATCTGAGCAGTATGAAAGAATGAAAAGCTTCAAAAAAATGCTGGATCGTATATTACAGATTTTGCAAAGTAGCAAGAGTACTATCCAACCTTCCATGAGAAACAAAGTTCCAGAATACGAGAAACAGATCATCTGTATCTTGAATTCACAAAAAAAGAAGCCAGTGCAGCAACAAGTACATCAACAGTTCCATCCACCTGCAGGACAAGCTCCTAACTCTAGCATTTCGCAACAGAAACAGCCTTCCCAAAGCTTGCAGCAGCATGATAGCCATACTAATCCTCAAGCAAGTTTTTCAAGCATGAGCACCGGATTACAGTCCTCAAGTGCAGCTGTTTTCCAGCATGAACCAGCGCCTCCAACAACAAACTTCAGTGTATACACACAGGAAAATGGTGCAGACATACAACGGCCGGCAGGCTCTGATTTGGAGGCTGCTCAAGAAAGCAGTTACGTTTCCTTGCAGTATGGTTCAGTGGGTTCCAGGTTACGACAGGCTTGGCCAATGCAGGTTTCAGTGAATGCTCAACTGCAAACAAGAGTGTTATCTCACAACTCAATGAGCACGACAAAATCTGATGCTAATTCCATGCAAGCAAATGCAAGGGGGTGGCCAACCTCTCTGAGCCGAGGAAACACGTGCCGAAGCGGAGTTGGCGTGATGCCTTTTGATTCTGTATTTGGAACAGACTAGGACTTTTTTTTTTTGCAATTGTGTCTTTCTCGGATTGAATGTGAGAAGGGGCTTGATCCATTAAAAAATGCATAAGATAAGCTTTCCAAAAAAGTCCCAAGATGACCTAATTCAGACTTCCCATGCAACCGGTATATGGATGTTCTAAGTCTGATGTAGGAACGTGTGATTTTTCTTTGGATGGTCGGTGGGAAGCTTAAATTTTATTCACCATGTTTCATCTTACTTTCTGTAACTTTTTCTCCATATATGTCTATAATTGGATGAAAAAATTATAAGGTCAGCCTGTTGTGAGCTCTGTACATTTAGTTATTTACCTATGACCAGATGAAATAATTATGAGGTCGATCGTGAGGATACATAGGCTCCCGCTAATATTGAGATGGGTTCCATGTTTTACCCTGTTTTCTTACTGTTTTTCATTGTCACTTGTAATTGCTATTTTCTTATATGATTCCATTTTACAACACAAGAATTATAGTGCAAATTTTGGTGGCCTAAATAGAAATATGTTAGGCAAGACTTATTCTTCTTTCTCATAGTCACCTCGTTTTACTGATTCCATATTGTAAAAAAATTCTCTCCACAGAAACTGACTACGTAGCTAGACAAGCCCTTTTATTTCATGTGCTACTATATATACTAAAGCCTATATCTAAAGAATGTCAGTGCATGAACATCTGCTCGTAACGCAAATGATGTCATTCAGTTTAGACAGCACCCATTGTCAACCTCATTTGACTTCCAACTTTTTGTAAATTTATAAATCTAATGTTGCCATATTGTGGGGATGAATAAGGTGCTTCGTTTCAGCATAATTATTAATAATAAAATAAAAGTGTAGATGAAGTTGGTACATTCCAATATTTTGTAAAACCCAAATTCGGACTCAGGGAAATTGTCATGGACAGTCCAAATTTGATGTGTACAATCACAAAATGTACTGATCTTGTACATCTTCTCGTCCCATATTAACGCACGGGTATCTTACTAGTAATACTAACAAGTTTGCGATGGTATTACATTCAATCGTGTCAAAAGAAAATTCACAGTGAGATGCGACACCTGATCGTGCCAAAACAAGCCGACAACTGAACATTACATTCGGTCGTGTAAAAAATCCAGCAACCTTTGAAAGGCGCGGCTATCATTCCAATTCTACCAACTCGATCACGAAGACAGATATGGAAACAGCTTTACAACTTACACTTATGACTCGTAGAAGACAGACAAAATCACGTGACATTCAGCTAGTATCTAAACAGAGCTGCAAAACACTATTCCAATTCTACAAGCCTTGTCACCTCCCGTCGCTGCATCTCCGAGTAGCAGAGCGCAAAAAGTTCCTCCGGAAATGAACTTTGCTGGAGTGATTCATGCTATACTTTGTTCATCTGCGGCAACAAATGGTGAACACGATTGCCAACCCATGCCGTGCTGAATAGCTAGCTCCCAATCAATTCTTCCAGGGGATTCAAAAGTTACCTGATTCTCTGTTCCTGTTCTTTGATATCCTTGAGCAGAACATGAACATCAGCAAGAACGTTGATAGCATAAATAGCCTAAAGTATGTTTTTAGCTCCTGCATTCCGAGGTCAAGGCCTTCAAGTCTTCTATTTTCGTTGCTGGTCTTTTCATCTGCATTTCGCTCCAAGATATCTCCTCCCATGGGGACCCAGTTATCGAGTGCTCCTTGGGATGCTACTTGACTATCGGGCAGGATTCGTAACCCTTCCTCGAAAAGTATGAGAAACGCCATGCACCACTTGTTAATGACTCTCTGTAAAGAAAGCTGTGATATAAGACATATGGCTACAAAACTATGTATATGAGTAGACATGCAGGTTTTTATATTTGCATACATCAAATGTTGTCTTGTCGACAGGGTTGAACATTTTGAAGCAATCGTCGGTGGATGCTTTCTCATCTCCATATATCTGAATACCAACAATGTGATGAGCCACTACAGGTTCATAATAGACAGACTAGAGACAGCAGGTTAACTTACCTCAAAGGTGAAAGGCATTGGCACCTTTGCAATGTCATACAGATAATCAGTCGTAGTCCCGTGTGCAAGGTACCTAGTAAAGTGATGAGATGAAAAGGTATTAGTATGTTTCCTTCTTTGTAAGCGTTAGCATGATAACCCTATTGATTCACAGAACTTGAGCAACTTGCTAGATGTTTCATACCCTACAGCACCACCACCTGATCCAACTAGGCAGCTATCTTGGAAATGGCGACGATTCAAACTCTCTAAAAGTGACCTCATCAACTGAGAAGGTGCTCCATCTGGTGTAGTATTCTTGTGGTCATATGGCATAAATAAGGCCTGTAGTGGAACAGCAGAATGAGAGAATTTGTAAAGCCAAAGTTAGTGGCATCAATCAAAAACATATTTTTACTAGGTATCTATACCACTATGGGAACTACACATAGGTTTGTGGTAAGGTCCCTCCCTTCCCCTTCATGAACTATTATGCAACAAAGTATGATATAGCAGCAGAACACTATAGCTGCATTACCTCCATTCCAGAATGCACATTAACCCAGATATGTGGTTTAAATGACTTAGATAGTTCTTGCATGATCTGAGCCTCAGGTTCGCTGAAAGGAGCAGTACCAGGATCCTCCT
This sequence comes from Poa annua, assembly GCA_026929855.1. Taxonomy (NCBI): domain Eukaryota; kingdom Viridiplantae; phylum Streptophyta; class Magnoliopsida; order Poales; family Poaceae; genus Poa; species Poa annua. The sequence continues at coordinate 4,329,209 of CM049436.1, forward strand.
CAAATGGGTTGTAGTCCTGCAATACAGGATATATATAGTGCATAAGATGGTGTGCGCATAAGTAAGGTCTGATTAATCAACCAGCAAAGACCATACATGGTAAACAGATAGTGAGTGATGGCATATAAAGGTGCAGTTGCTCAAAGTGTATACAAGGTTGGCAAAATTATGATTACGCAACATCACAATAAGAAAAGCATATACATGGTAAAGAACCATGGTTACACTTAGTCTGTCCAACTTTAGGCCCGCAAAGATCACATCTTTTATTCAACTTTATCTAACTCTTCTAGGGCAATGCTATGTTATTTGCTATAAATTACAAGTTAATTTAATAAATTACAAGTTAATTTACTAATTTCACAGGCTATTAAATGTTTCTGCCAAAAGAAAGTACGTAAACTGTGGAAAATGCATAAGAGACTTCTCGCATTCAGGATTACTTACATCTAAGATGTAGTTTAACAAAAAACAACGTAGAGCAGAACGAGTCAGGTTTTCCTAGTATAGAACGGCAAACAACTGGGACACAAACCTTTTCCTTCTTTCCCCAATCAACACTCCAATTTCTGTTAAGATCAACTCCTCTTCCTTCATAAGAAAAAAAGAGGATATAAAATAGTTGGCACAACCTGCTTCATGTAAAGGAAATTTTAAGAAAAAGATCAATCACCATTTCTCCTATCACAAAGTTCCCCTGCTTCAACACGTTTGCGTCCATTAAAATTTTCCATTGGCACCACCTAAAACATTGAAGGTAACTTCAAAAATCGCATACCTCCTTACTTCGAGAAGTGACTTATTAGTAATGCAAATACAAGTAATAGCATGGAAACAGGTTCAAGGATGGGAGGAAGCAGAAGAATATGGATGAAGGTAAATAATAGCAAAGGACCACATGGTTCTTTCAATTTAAACTAAATAACAGTATATGCAACAGCCATGATTAAAAACTTATAATCCATTCAAAGCATTTAGGATAAAAAATAATTCACAGACAACATATAAAATACTGTGACTTTTGTTATGGGTATAACTTCAAGTGAACAATAATGTGCATGGATAATTTCATTTAAAGACCACTAGTGCACTATATTTGAACAATGTGAGCAGATCCAAGTACAGTTGATTTCCGAAGTGCAGGCACTACCGAAGAAGAAATGAACCTGATATTTCACTATCTAAATATGTGGCAGTGCATAGCACAACAGGGAGTAGAATGGCTTCCCATAATTTCCTTCTAAATTCTGCCTTCTAAGGACTGGAGATATAAAATAATTTGCAGAAGAACTTACTTTGATCACAAGATTCTCCAGGATTTTCTCAAAGGATGATAGATCCACACCGGCAATTTTGCGCTTCTCCGTCAAAATGTAGAGCAGACTTAATGCCACTTCAGAGGTAATAAGCTCTCTGCCATGCTGCCCAAAGCTCTGGAAGACAATGAACCTTCTGTCAAAACTGCAAGGCATCAATAATTCAATTTACGTAACAACTTGCCAAAAAAGTATTGAAAGGAAAAAAATTGTGTTGCTTTATATTCCATCAAGGTGAGGGAGATGAGAATAAGATGGATGAAGCAATCACACTTGGTTTTGAGCCATTGGGCGATTCAAGAGGCTAAAGCTAACTAACTGGGACAAGACGACGGTTATGATTGGGGGAAAAAACATGGAGGAATATCTGTTGGGAACTCACCAGCATGATCTTTATCTTCGAACCATCGTCTACGGTTTCCTTGGCATGGTTAAAAGTAACGACGAACATCTCTGCGGAATACCCTTTGTTGCTTGCCCTTACTGTGTCCATCTGCAAGAGTTGATTTAAAAGCCGTGTAAGGAACACCGCTAGTAAGAGGACCAATAAGAGCTGAACAAGGGCTGGTAAAACCACTCACGGTCAACCTATCTGAATTCCGAGTAACCAAGGCCTTGATCTCATGCAGAATGGAGTCACTGTGAAGAAAGAGAAACAGATGCAGTTACCCACTCCTAAGTGTGGCATGAAAAGAAAATGAGTAAATTCCTAGTCTATAGTTTTACATCTGTGACATCAATTACCACATTTAGCAGTGATTTACACGTTCTGTCAGATGGGCTCATGAGCATGTTTGGCATGTCCGGTGGCTGATCGAACAGTGGTTTTGTCCTACTGTATGTGTTAACAAGCTAGCAAGGCCATGTTCCCAAGTTAGGTTTTGGTTCGCCTACATAGCCATAGCTTCAAAAATGTAATTTTTTGACAGTCGCGCACAGACATGGCTAATAGCTCCCTCCCGCCGGCTAGCTAACGCGACAGGCGGGGCAGCGCAATGCTTGGTTGGTGGAATGTGGAATGTCAAATGCTTCATCGATCCCAAATCAGCCGGTGTCGTACCAACCGGCAGGCAGCCGATGCAACTGGGCAGATGTTCGGCTGGCTACCACCAATTCGGGCAGGCAGACCTCGAGTCAGGCGCTGGCTGCGGGTAGGGCCGAGGTGCCGGAACCGACGAGGCCAAGGCGAAAGGCGCGAGGTTCTTGATGTGCGGGGAGTGAGTCAGGATGCGCGGCGTACCTGGAGTGGTAGAGGTCCCGCGAGATCGGGGTGAGGGGGTCCGGGATCTTCCTGGCGGAGGAAGCGACGGCGGCAAGGGCGAGCGCAAAGGTGAGGGCCAGGATCCGGCACCGGCAGACCGTTAGGGGAGGCGCGGAGGTCGGGGCCATCGCCGCCTCGCGCCGCGCAGTGCAGCCGGCCGGACCTTCCCTCCTCGCCGGCGAATCGCCCGCGCGCGCTCAGGGTCGGTCGGTCGGTCCCCTTTGTCTCTCTCCGGCAGGCTGGCAGGTGGGCCGAGTGGCCGAGCGATTAACAGACTAGTAGTGAGTTTTTTTTTTAGAAAAGACTAGTAGTGAGTTAATTGTGTCCTATACAGTAACTGTGTACCAGTGGCAGTGGTAAAGCATGTCCGGCTCGTGCGCACCAGAGCAGGTGGGCACCTCACTCACACTGGTTTTACTTAACAATAAGATAGTGTACATTGTCATTTGTCGGGATAGTCCATAGATGATGTTTTTTACTTCACAAGAATGGATATTACAGAGATCTAATAGATTTGGCGGAGAATGAGGAAAGCTAGCATGATCTCCCGCAAGTTGGGTCTAGACGGTTAAGGGTTAAAATCGGTCGCAGGGTGGAAAGAAAGGTCCATTGATGTCAGCACGACATCAAAGATGGTGGTCGAGACCGTCGGATTGTCGCTTCTTCTTGGGTACATGAAGGAAACATCAATCTATAGCGGTGTCGTCGGGCTGCACACAGTGGATCTTGTGTAAGTGATCGGAAATACCATACCACTTGCCCGTTGGGCCCAACGGACTATCTCTAGCCGTTCGTTTCTGTTGACTTGCTGGAGATTCGTGCTGAATGTTTTGCAGATCACCCCTTTCACTAGTCCATTTCTGTTTTACGAAGAGCCCCTTATAATTTCAGATATTTTCAAGTTGTTAGTGTTTGAATCTGTAATGGGACAAGTTTTTTCAAAAAGAAATCTCCAGATTTGAATACTTTTCTTTGTCAAAAATTATCATATTACGAATCATACTTTTTTAGAGAATTCACAGTAAATTCAATTTGTCTAGATCCTTGACTGAAATGGGACAACATTTTTTCAAACACAATTTTGTCCAATGTGAATCTTCTTTTTTTAGTGTGAAATTTTACCATTTTTTGTGAATAAAAAATATTTGGAGAATTTTTAGAAAAAAGGATTTTCACAGAAAATAAAATATTTCTCAGATTTTTTTCATATCACAATTTTTCAATAGCAGATCTCAGAGAAAATTCATACTCGGTTCATAAATTCCATAAAAAATATCAAAATAATTCTGTGAAGTTTAAGAGAAAATTCATATAAGATTCATACAGGATTCTCATACAAGATTCATTCAAGATTCATACAAGATTCTCCAAAATTTTCAGAGAGATTCATACGAAATTCTCCAAATATTTCAGAGAGATTCATACAGAATTTTCGAGAGATTCATACAAGATTCATACAAAATTCTCCAAATATTTCAGAGAGATTCATACAGAATTTCAGAGAGATTCATACAAAATTCTCCAAATATTTCAGAGAGATTCATACAGAATTTCTGAGAGATTCATACAAGATTCATACAAAATTCTCCAAATATTTCAGAGAGATTCATACAGAATTTCAGAGAGATTCATACAAAATTCTCCAAATATTTCAGAGAGATTCATACATAATTTCAATTGATTCGAAATGAAAAAAAAATCCATTACATAGCCCATACATGAACACAGGAGGACATTTATTGGATCCGAAACATCACTGTAAAAACACACACAGATGAACTGGATTTTGGATCTTGCATTTCAAGTGTCCACAATTCGAAACAGGAATTTGGCTCTGGTCGTATTTGCATATAACCTGATCTCTTAAGAAGAGGATCTGAGCGTTTTTTGTTTCCTGTAAAAAACAAACGCATGAACATATCTGGAAACAAAAAAAATCCTGCTCTTTTTGGGGGGCCGGTGGATCCTGGCTGAATCAGCTATGTGTAGTTAAGCTTAGACTGCTCTGCATTTAACCTATGTTTATGCAGTGCTGCATAAGGTATCGTCGTTGGTTGATTTACCTGCTGAAGAAATGTTTGACCTTCCTGAGACGCCAGAGCCGGAGGACGCCGAGAAGGCCGATCGCCGCGCTTTCCCTGGCCCGGCCGGTGTATCCTGCGCACGCATGAACATATCCATAAGAGCCCATACATCCATAGCAAAGATCCAGATCCAGAGCTAAAGTTACACGAATCAGTTTCAGTATAGCAAAAGACGAAGTGCAGCCAAGAACCCAAAGATAGATCTAGTAAAGAAATAGATCTAGCCGAGAACCAAAGGAAGGACAACCAAAGGTCGACGACGGTGACGACGTCTTGGTGGAGCCCGTCGACGGCGGCGGCCTCATACACGCAGCAAGTTCCTTCCCGACAACCTCCTCCTCGACGAACCAGGCGAGGACGACCGGATCGCGCGCGTGGCCGACTTCGAAGACGACCGCGCCATGGCCGGCTTCGAAGGTCGCAGGAACCTCGCCGAGGAGAAGGAAAGGCGAGCTCGACGACCGGCCCGGAAGGCAGGAGGTGCGCCGCGCATCCTACCGAGCTCGACCTCCGCCGCCAACTTCTCTTTGTGCGCCGCCGGGGAGACGAAGGTCGCGGGCGGGCACAGAAGGGCGCGGGCGCGTTTGGGCGCCGCCGCACAGGCAGGATATTTGGGGAGGAGGATTGAATCGGGTCGGGAGGTTAGGGTTTCCTGCCCGTTTTGAGGAATATATAGGCAGCCGTGTACTGCGGGTTGAATCTACTATTTTTCGAGTGGCAAAATGCAAAATAGATGTCGCTTTGACTATTGGACCCGCACGAATCTCCAACAAAAAACGTTTGGTACAGATAGTCCGTTGGGCCCGACGGGCATGGGGTAAATCCGCACTCTGTAAGTGATCCTCGATGATACTTTTTTGAAAGACATAGGTAATGAGATTGGCCTCTGTAGCCAAGGCTACTAGATACCTGGCTCAACTAGGTACTTTACCCTTCTAGAGCTTCAATAGCGGTATGACCGATTTTTAAGTCGTCTCTACCCAGTATAGCCCCAAGGTCTAACGTTGCGCTAGGTATTGTGCTTATAAAAGCGGTGTTACGTGTTTTGACGTTGCTGCTTGGGGGTTCGTTCTTGTTGTAGTTAGCCAAGTCATGTGTTTGCTGTTATCGGTTATTTTGGTACAATCGTTCTTAAATTATGTCTGAGGCAGTTTGTGCATTTGTTAGCCGGTGTAAATTGTATGTTGAAATGGCATCATGGGGATGGTCTTGCAATGGCTCTTTGGAGTAATTAAATCATCATGTAAACTGTCGATCCTTGTGTGACTATGTTTCATTCCTAACTGTAAACATTGAAGGAAACTTTTCCACTAGGCTTAGGCTTGTTAAGCCTTACAAGATTGGACCGGCGATTTAAAACTCGGTAAGACCGGTACTTTGGAGGGTGGGGGATTTTGTTGATAAATATCTCTTTTCTATTGGCTACCAACATAAGGGACGCTTCCCCGTCGGGCTCCAGTGGGCTTCTTCCCATTAAATCTCTGCTACACTTTGTGTGAAAGTCTCTTCATGCTTTGAGCCACAACTTTTAGGAGAAAACATTCAAGAAAGGTACAACTTTAATTGAACATCAAGCGAGAGCACTTTATGCCTATAAATCATGTATGATAACTCTTAGGGATTTCACATCTCTTAGGTTGTGTTTCGATGTTGTAAAGATGGAATTGGAATTATCTGCCAAAATTCCGCTGTTTGAGGTGGTGTTCGTACTGGGCTGTGGAAACAGGCTCCAATTCCACGCGAGCCCCGCGCCTGTGTACCAGTTTGACCAAAGTTTCGAGCTCGTTCGCTCGAAAAGCCCCAGAAAGTTTCGTCCCGTTACTCGCTCGACATGGATGAAAAATGCTCAAAAAACATAAAAATTACATGGTTTGTACATCCAAACAGGAATTGGAATTGGGTGCTACCCCTTAATTCCAACCGTAAATTTCATGCACAAACAAACAACATAATTTGAATTGCAGTTCATTTCCTTTCTATCTTGAATTTCAAATTTTCAGACCAATTCAATTCCAAACCAACTTTCCAACATTCAAACACATCGTTAGGGATTTTATTATTGATTTGTATATTTAACTCAAGGAGGTTTATGAAGGTCCGATATGGCCTCAAGATCCATCATCGGTTATTGGGTGAATTTTTCATGAACGGAAGTCTTTAAGTCACTTCTGCCTTCATACGTCAGTCTCTTCAACGATAAATGTGCACAAAACACTCGAACTTCAAGATACATTGAGTGTTATGATTGTTGAATATATAAGAAATTTAGCATATAATTTAATCCACAAAAACAATAAGCCATTCATGACTAGAATAAAATATATTAAACTAATCATGTGATCTACTAAAACTGTAGATAAACATAACAAATCTAGAGTATATACTATAAGCATAAACTTGCGGTTCTCATGAATCATGATTAGTTCCGTAGAATAAGTTTTTATAAAAAGGATCTAGTTAATCATGCTTAGCTTTTTTATAATGATGACAAGATTCCTATAAACGGGTTCTATAAAAAAGCTAAGGATGAATAACTAATTCCTAAATCGTGCTTAGCTTTTTTATAAAAAGAGAGTATTACTAGCTTTTTTCCAACAAAAGGAGTGAGCGCCAGACATCAAAGACAAGATTAATAATTAAAAAATGACGATAGTTGGCGATGACATCGCGGATGTTCCAACAAAAGAACTTTGACGACGATTAGGTAAAATGTACTCTACTTTTTTTTTTTCAAGAAAGATGGAGCCACCTTCCGTCAGCGTCTTCCAGTGATCTCAGGCGACACAGAATGACACATAGGATCCTACAAGTAAATTGTACTAGCACGAATTATTGGTAACTCGATCGGAGCTGGATGGATGGTGGATCGTCCTCCTGGATCATGGTGGACGGACGGACCCCTGCTGCTAGCACAAACGAACGAACAGAACTACAGGATCGATAATGGTAGCTCCATCAGAGCTTGCTGCTTCGTGCTGGACGGGAGGCGGTGGAAGGGAGGCTGCCCATGGCCCTGGCCTTCTCCCGGAGCGCGAACTTCTGCACTTTCCCCGTCGCCGTCTTGGGCAGCTCCTCCACCACCACCACCGTCCTCGGCGCCATGTACCGCGGCAGCCTCCCCCTGCAGAACGCCATCACCTCCTCCGCCTCCACCCGCTCCCTCGCCACCACGAACGCGCACGGCGTCTCCCCCCAGTGCTCGTCCGGCCGCCCCACCACGGCCGCCTCCGCCACCGCCGGGTGCGCGAACAGCGCCGCCTCCACCTCGATCGTGCTGATGTTCTCCCCGCCGGAGATGATGATGTCCTTGGACCGGTCCCTGATCTTCACGTACCCGTCCCCGGGGTTCCTCACCGCCAGGTCCCCCGACCGGAACCACCCGCCGGCCAGCGCCTCCGCGGTGGCGGCCGCGTCCTTGTAGTACCCGCTCATCACCGTGTTGCCCCGGAACATCACCTCCCCCATCGTCTCCCCGTCGGCCGGCACGCTGCGCATCGTCGCCGGGTCCTTGACGTCCACCTCCAGGCCCAGGTGGTTGAGCCCCTGCCGCGCCTTGATCGCCGCCCGCTCCTCCGCCGGCAGCGCGTCCCACTCGGGCTTCCACGCGCAGATCGTCGCCGGGCCGTACGTCTCCGTGAGGCCGTACGAGTGGACCACCAGGAACCCCAGCGCCTCCATCCGGAACAGCACCGTCGGCGGCGGCGGCGCGCCGCCCGTTAGGACGCTCACCTTCTTCTTCCCGGCCGGCGGCGGCCGCCTGTCCTCCGGCGCGGCGTTGACGATCATGGAGAGCACGGTGGGCGCGCCGCCCATGTGGGTGACGCCGTGGAGGGCGACGGCGTCGAAGATGGCGGCGCCGGTGACCCTGCGAAGGCAGACGTTGGTGCCGCCCTGCGCCGCCACGCCCCACGTCATGCACCAGCCGTTGCAGTGGAACATGGGCACCGTCCACAGGTACACCGGCGTGGACGGCATGTCGCTGAGCAGCACGGAGGCGAGGCTGTTGAGGTACGCGCCGCGGTGGCTGTAGATCACGCCCTTGGGCCGCGACGTCGTCCCCGACGTGTAGTTGAGCGCGATCGGCTCGTTCTCGTCCGCCGGCCACCGGACCGCGAGCTCCGACGACCCGCCGCCCCTGCTCACCAGCGCCTCGTACTCGTACTCAACTGTACTCGCGCCTGAAGAAGAGGAGTTGTCGAGGAGCTCTGTGATGAGGACGGCCACGGGGGCCCTGGCGCCGGCGGCGGACACGAGGCGGAGGGCTTCCTGCGCGACGCCGAGCAGCGCGGCGTCGACGAAGATGACCCTGGCCTCCGAGTGGCGCAGCAGCACGGCGGCCATGGGGGCGTCGAGGCGCGAGTTGAGCGCGCAGATGACGGCGCCGGCCATCGGCACCGCGAAGTGCAGCTCGCACATCGCCGGGATGTTCTGCGCGAAAACCGCGACCTGTGGAACAGCAACGGTGAATCAATCAGTCGAGTCAAAAATCACCTGTGGAACACCCTGGAAATCGAAGCAGAGCTAATTTGATTTTGACAGAATCGGACTTCAGCGCAAAGAAAGAATCGGAAAATCTGAGGAAAAATACAGGTGCGGTGATGGGGATAGCAACAGATGAGCTAAGTTAGTGAGCAACAGTGGTTGGTGCTGTTATCCGAAGCTTTACCACGTCGCGGCGCTGGACGCCGAGGCCGGCGAGGGCGGCGGCGAGGCGGAGGCAGCGCTCCCGGATCTCTCGCCACGTCCGCGGCTGGGCTCCGGCGGCGACGACGGCGGGGCGGTCCGGGTAGATGAGCGCCGAGCGCTCGAGGAAGGAGATGGGCGTGAGCGGCGCGTGGTTGGCGGCGCAGAGCACGGCGCCCTCCATCTCCCGCGCCGGCGGCGACGTGCTACAGAGGCGGCGTAGGACGCGGCGGAGGCTCGTACACGCTCGTGAACAAAAATGGTGACGACGAAATTTTATCGTGTGGAGGTGAGTGCAGTGCAGACAAGCAACGCTCGCTATCATAACGTCTCCTTCTGCCACTCAGTGTCGATTTCCACGTCATATCTACTTCCTGCTTATACTTTTCTAGTAAGACAAACTTATTAATATTTGACAACTTTATATGAAAACGTAACAATATTTATGTCACTTAATTAGTACCGATAGATTCGCCTTGAAATGAAATTTCAAAATATATCAATTTAAGATCATACATATTGTTATATTTCTCTATAAATTTGGTTAGAAATCTCTATCTCTATCTATACTGTTTAAAAAATAATATATCTTGTAAAATTAAAACGTGCATTCTATGATCTCTATCTCTACTATTTAAAAAACGAGCATAATCATGGTGTTCAAGCCATAACATATTCTTGTTCTATCCCTAAATGAGTATAATCACATCTATGGTAATAACATATTTTTCATGGAACCTACATTGAAATTCAATGTGTTTATCTTTTTCTTTAGAGCAACAAGTCATTAAACTTAATGCTATACTCTGATTTATTTCTTAATATTAGGGTGATTAGATTTAATTCCCATCCTAGTGTAGTATGAGAGAAAACAACTTTATGTTAGAATCGTGATGCCCATATTAATATGCTATAGCCCACGAAAAGGGCCACAAATACCCGAAAAACACAATTTCTTGAAGATTTCAGTGGATTGCTATGACAGGGTCACAAGATATTAAAATCTATCCCGAACCCTAAAACAGTGATCTATAGCACACGAAAACAACCAAAAACACCCGAAATCATGAGTTTTTGACGATTTCGATAGACTCGTATGACGGGCTCACGGGTCATAGAAATCCATCCGGACCCAAAACAGTGAGCGATAGCCCACGAAAACTGTCAGTCATGTCTGAAATCATGAGTTTTTAACGATTTTGGTAGACTCCTAAACGGGGACACGAGCCGTTGAAATCCACCCCTGACCCCAAAACCTCGTGAGCAATAGCCCATAAAAATAATCAGAAATAATCGAAATCACGAGTTTTTTTGGCGATTTTGGTAGCCTCCTGTGACGGGTCACGGGGCATTCAAATCCACCCGGGACCCAAACAAAGTGAGCTATAGCCCACGAAAATGGCCAGAAATGTTTGAAATCACGTAATTTTTATGATTTTGTTAGACTCATGTGACCGGGTCACGGGGCAGTGAGCTATATAGCACACAAAAGCTGCTAGAAATGCCAGAAATCACGAGTTTTCGACGATTTCGGTAGACTCGTATAACGAGCTCACTGGTCATTGAAATCCACCCCGGACACAAAAATAATGAGCGATAGACTAGAAAACAGCTAGAGATGACCGAAATAACAATTTTTAACGATTTTGGTAGATTCCTGAAACGGGGGACAGATCATCGAAATCCAATTCGGACCCCCAAACAGTGAGCGATAGCCCACGAAAACAGCTAGAAAGGCTCGAAAATCACGATTTTTTGACGATTTCGGTACACTCCTGTGACGGGGTCACGAGCCATTGAAATCCACCCGGCACCCCACAGTGTGCTACAGCCCACGAAAATGGTCAGAAATGACTGAAATCACGATTATTGACGATTTTGGTAGACTACTGTGATGGGACACGTGCCATTAAAATCCATTGATCCCGGGCCCCAAAACATTGAGTGATAGCCCGCGAAAACATACAGAAATATCCGAAATCATGAGTTTATGACGATTTTGGTAAAGTCTTGTGACGGGATCACGGGACATTGAAATCCAGCAGGATCGCAAAATAATGAGCTATAGCTCATGAAAACAGCCAGAAATGCGCGAAATCACGCTTATTGATGATTTTGATAGACTCCTGTAACGGGAACATAGGGCATTGAAATCCACCCCAGGCCCAAAAAAAGTGAGCGATAGCCCACAAAGAGGCCAGGAATACCAAAAATCATAAGTTTTTCACGAATTTGGTAGACTCCTATGACAGGGCCACTGGCCAGTGAAATCCATCACTTACCCCAAAACAGTGTGCTATAACCCATTAAAACGGTTAGAAATTCTTGAAATCACGAGTTGTTGACGACTTTGGTAGACTCGTATGACAGGCTCACGGGGCATTGAAATCTACCACGGACCCCAAAACAGTGAGCGATAAACCACGAAAACGGACAGAAATGTCCGAAATCACGATTTTTTCACGATTTTGGGAGACTCCTGTGGTAGGGTCACAAACCATTGAAATTCTCACCGGACTCCAAAACAGTGAGCAAGCCAACGAAAATGGTAGAAATGCCCGAAATCACGAGTTTTGACGATTTTGGTAGACTCCTTTGATGGGGTCACGGGACAGTAAAATCCACCCTGAATCTCAAAAGGTGTCCATTATATTCCATCGAGATACGTGCCACACCTAGTTAAAGATTTGTCACGTGAAGTAGTATCTGTTAATCGGCTGAAATTACCTGATGAGTACCTGACATTGACAGTCGCTATAAAGATGACAAAAGTGTCTCGTTGTTTGTATCACATATTTTCACAATTTGTTTTTATCTCCACGACATGGCTATAATAGCATATGTACGTGTGTACAAGCTATCGTCTAATGTGTACGCGTGTACAAGCTATCTACCCGGACGGACGAGTAAAGCACTCTGCTTGGCTCTGCAATCACTCTCGCTAGCTAGGTTGGCTGTCCCCTAGTGCATGCCTCGCTTGCATGCAAGTGGAGATTGGACAGAGCATACTGATTCCATGCAGTCCATTGAAAATCTCCGAGGCCGAGAAGACATCCTTCCAAGTATATAGAGTCATAGAGATGTATAATATCCGAACCTATCATCTGGAGGAGTAAAAGTATTGCACTCCTTTTATATTGCCTTCTCAAGATACAATGAAGTTTTAAAACCCGTATGTCAAATATATATACTCCTGGTTCGTTATTAGTAGAGAACACAACATGTATGCTAAATGTCATGTATATGTGTATGTGACAGTTGCAATATATGCATGCATCGGTTCTTTTTTCCATTAAAAAAGTTTCAGATGCTCACGGATCACGAGAAATTTTATGACAATTAGGACAGATCAAACGAATAATTAGGGAGGAAGGGACTAGTTTCCAAAACACCGCAGTCGATGCCTTATGATTAGTTCCTTGTCCCATTCTAAAAAATGCCAGGTACTCACATATCACGAGCAATCTGATGCCAGTATGTAAGACAAACGAATAATTACGGAAGACACAGACTAACTTCCAAATCACGGTAGTCGATGCATTCAGTAATTACTATAAATTAGGGAAACAATTTCTTAATCAGAATCCAACTAAGTGACAACAGCGACAATCCCGAGGAACATCCAATGGTGGCTGGTGGGGGGACATCTACCACGGGGGAGAGGAAATCCACACTCATTGTGACGCGGTAACGAGCCATAGAAATCCTTTCCGAACCCCAAAACAATAAGCGATAAATCACGAAAACGGCTTAAAATGCACGAAATCACGAGTTTTTGACGATTTCGGTAGAGTTCTGAAACGGGGACACGAGCCATTGAAATCCACCACTGACCCCAAAATAGTGAGTGAGAGCCCACGAAAATGACCGGACATGTCCGAAATCACGATTTTTGATGATTTTGGTAGACTCCTGTGACGGGTCACGAGACATTGAAATCCACTCAGACCACAAACAATGTGCTATAGCTCACGGAAACAGTTAAATAGTATGCTATAGCCCACGAAAACGGTCAGGAAGGCCCGAAATTACGAATTTTTGATGATTTCGGTAGACTGCTGTGACGGGGACACGGGCCATTGAAATACATCCCGTACCCCAAAATAGTGAGCGATATATCACGAAAACAACCAGAAATGCCCGAAATCATGAGTTTTTTACAAGTTAGATAGACTTCCGTGACTAGGTCACGGGCCATTTAAGTTCCTCCCGGGACACCAAAACTGTAGTGACCCCGCACACCACTGCATGTTGTAGTGTACAAGTCTGATATAACACTTACGGAAGGACCTATCCGCAAATGTTACACCCCTCAGAGTGATACAACAGAAACATAGGCGGTCCATACAACACTGTTGAATTAAAACTCTATCATACCAAATCTCGAGAACCTTCTTTATAGAAGAGAAAGTCTCGTGCAAATAAAATACAAGAAGATCCAATTCGTAGCACTAAGCTGAATATCAGCTCTACCTCTAATCCTATTCCACTACTGCTGTTGTCACAGCCCTACACTAATCCACTTGGAATATCTCCATCCAGCGGTGTTCTCCACCATCCAGTAGGTATAATCTCCTCCTTCAGCAATGCGTCGTTGAGACACCATTTCTCCTCTGCTGACGTGGCTCCAGTGGCATGGTTGACGTCATTCCTCCGTTGGCGTGTAGCAGTTGACTCCTTCTTGAAGACCTTGGCGTCATGATTGCTAACTATCCACCTCCTCCATGGCTCCAAATATCTAAGCAGGGGGTCAACGAGGCAAGGGTGAGCAACACTGGCGTTACTCAGCAAGGTCAGATATATAGGAAAGAGTTTTTTCTTTTCATGCACTAACTACTGCCAGGACCAACGGTCGTAGGCATAATGCAAGTTTTGGAAAACCTTTCTTGAAGAGTCAAGTTTTATTTCAGAAAACTAAGCTCCCAGTCTCCACGGGTTCATAGCCATCACTTGGGATGCCTTTCCCGTTGCGTTCTGTGGTTCCCTCCTGGAACAAGGATGTGACCGTCACAGTTTCTCTTTTTATGACTCTGTAGAGCTGCATCGCTTTACCCAACAGCAGCCTGGCCCTTAAATGCTCTCTTTGCACACCATCTGTGCTATAGCCAGGACTCAGGGCACCTAGCCATGTGGAGTCCTTCCCCGGCACAATGCATATCCGCCCCTTATGGCCCAGCTGGTACTATGACCAAGCTCGCCACCACTCCCGAGCTACTATTCCAATTCACCCCGTCAGGTGGGAACGTATGCGGTTCCACGCTGTTGGCCGCCGCAACGGACGCAACCAGAAGATAGCCTGCCGAGGATATACATCCGAAGGAAAGAACCTCTAGCTAGCCCATCCATAGTGAATTTGTTGGCCGATACTTCAACACGGCGCTAGGATCACTGAAACTTGTGTAATTAATTCCTAGGTATATACTTTCCGTACGATGGAACCTGCACCATGATATCCGTACCATCCATGGTTCCACCGCCCGCCAAACAATATATATAGCACTTCACATCATTCGAAAATAGTTTTTCTTTTTCAAATGCAATGATAATAGTTTTTATAAAATATTCCAATGAGGATATGCAAGAATGAACTTGCTTGTGATAGAAATAGTGAAAGGACAATGATGTCGCCTAGAGGGGGGGTGAATAGGCGGTTTAAAACTTTTCCGGTTTAGGCTTGATAATTGCGGAATAAAACTAGGTGTTTAAATTAACAAGCCGACAACCTAAATAAACTAGGCTCACCTATGTGCACCAACAACTTATGCTAAGCAAGATAAACAACAAGGTGATAGCAATAGAATACTTCAAGCACGAAGGCTATCACAATGTAAAGTGCATAAGTAAAAGCTCGGGTATAGAAATAACCGAGGCACGCGGAGACGAGGATGTATTCCCGAGTTCCTCCTTGTTAAGGGAGTACGTCTCGTTGGAGAGGTGTGAACCGACACAACGGTTCAACAACCACAAAGGTTTCACCTTCTTCTCCGATGAACCGCACCACAAAGGCTTGGTTCACCTTCCACTATCGGAATTCCTTCGAGGCGGAATCCGGAGCCTTTCAACAACAATCCGGGGCACAACCCACAATGGGATTGGGGGCTCCCGAACGGCCTCCAACAACAATCCGGGGCACAACCCACAATGGGATTGGGGGCTCCCGAACGGCTTCAAGTGACCACACACGGGTCCAACCACCACAAAGGCGTCTAGGGTCCAAGGACCCAAGAGTAACAAGCTCACAAACTTTCAACTTCCACGAATCCTCGTGGAGAGCACACCGATGCACCAAATGCAAAAGGCAAGAGCACAAGTGCTCAAAATCCTTCACTCTCAAATTCCAACAAAGCAACAAATGCTTATGGGGGAATAAGAGAGGAAGAACAAAGAGGAGATGCACCAAGAACTCCAAGATCAAGATCTACAAGGTTTCCCTCACTTAGAGGAGAAATCGATCGGTGAAAACGTAGATCAAGATCACCTCTCACTTTCCCTCAAATATTAGCAAGAACCATGGGATTGATTGAGAGGAAGAGCAAGCTTTCCAAAGGGCAACAATGGAGGAGAGAGGTGAGAAAGACTTGCTCTAAAGGTTAGAAAACCATTGGGGAAGAAGGCCCCTTAAATAGCTCAACCCAAAATCCAGCCGTTGGGTGCAGATTCGCGCCGTAGCGGTACTACCGCTGGCCCTAGCGGTACTACCGCCCCCCTAGGGAGTTAGGGCATCAAAACGGGCTGAAAACAGGCTTCCGTAGCGGTACTACCGCCCCGGCGGAACTACCGCTCCCGGTACCGCCGAAAACGGCTCTCTGTTAGCTCCGGCGGTACCTCGGGCGGTACCGCGGCGGTACTACCGCCACAGCAAAAAACAGCAGAAACTGGTAAACGAAAACGTCAATATCTTTTCCATCCGGACTCCGTTTTCGATGATTTTTGGCTCGTTAGAATCGTTACAACGAGCTCTACTTGAATGTGCATAGAAACATCACAGTCCATCATGTGAGGATAAAACCAAATGGGGAAAGGTTGAACTTTCCTAAACAATGCAAACCAGTAAAAACTCCTTCATCAAAAACGCAACAAGATATTCATACGAAATCTGTTTTTGATGAACTAGAGCTTAGTATAGAGATAAACCAAGCTCTAAATCCTCACATGGATAAAAGGCAACAAGTTTTCCAAAGTAAAACCATTTTCGAAGGACTTGGTCTTGTCATGAAGATCACGACAAGCACCAAAACTCAACACGGAGAAAAACCAAATAAGAACCAAGAAAGATGATATGCCAAGCATGCAAAGGTTTGAGCTCTCCACAAAGATGCGATCAAGTTACTCACTCGAGAGCCCCTCTTGATAGTACGCCTATCTATCCTATAGCCCTATCAAGATCATACCTTTGCCATGAGCATTCCACTTGAGCTAGATGATGACGATCTTGACTCTCTCAGGTTGAAACACCTTTCTTGTTTGTGCTTGCTAGCACATGCTTGATGAAGACTTCTCCAAATGCTCCCCCATACTCCATTATGGGAGGGCCTCGCTAAGCTTCGTCTTCATGTCTCCTTTGCAAGCTTCAATCAAAAGATATCTTCCGAGATGCATCATATTGAGCTTGCACTTCATCTTCTTCTCTTGATATGTATGATGGCTTGGGGTTAAACATGATTGTTCACTCAATCTTCTATTCCAAGCCATACTTGCAATGAGCTCAACTCTACACATGACCATTCTTCATATAAACCCTTTGAATAGAGCATTGGTCATTAAGTCATCTTGAAGAGTCCAACACATGAACTCCTATAATTTCCCATGGACAAGATCTATAAGAATATCTCAATGTAAACATTAGTCCATAAGGATTGTCATTAATTACCAAAACCACGCATGGGGGCAACCATGCACTTTCAAATAGCAATTCAATACTCCGGGATTCTAGTGTCTGCGATAAAACCCCGAGATCTGAAAATAGCAAAGAAATCCCAATAAGGATTACAGAAAACTCTGGCAACATGCTAACATGCATAATATGAGATGCATCACAAAATACCCCAAACAAACCCAAGCTTAACCAGATAAGCTTCGTCTTACGCGATGATAATGTCTTAAAGTGATTTATCACCTTTAAGTGATACTAAAAGTATTAGAGTTGTTAATGAGTTGGAATTAGTGTTTGTTTAAGATTTAGGACTTGATAAGTTCTATTTGAGTATTTAAGTGTGTAGCACTTTTATTTAACCAACTAATAAGACAATTCCTATAAAGATGAATACTTTTAAGTAAACAAACAAAATAACATCATTTTTGAATTCAATTCTTCCTTTTAGAATAAATCCTTAAATGGATATTTTTAAATAGCTTAGTTATTTATTATAAATGATAATTAATAAGTGTTCAAATTTTATTACATTTTAAAAATAATTTCATAACTTAACATTGCTTGATAAAGTAATAGCATAACAATTTGTATAAACTTTTATTTTCAATTTTAGATTATGAAAGTATTACTTTTCATTTTATATAGAAAAATTTATTTTATTGCACCAATTCTTGAAATACCAAATGCATATAACATGATTCAATACATTTTCAAAATCAAAGTTTAAACATGTGAATCATTTTAAATGAAGTTGAAATGCATCCAAAATAGCATTTCAAATTAACTCCATATTTAAATATTGAGTAATTTGTAGTTCAAATTTTATGTTGATTCAAATTTATTTAAACACACAGAACAATGACACAATCAAATAGATTTTATTTTTCTGATCATTTTGATATAAAGTTTGTATTTTTCTGATTTGAAATGAATTAGTTATGAATTTTACAAGTTAAACTCAATTTAAACCATTTCTGGAATTATTAAAATGAGTTGGGCCCACCTGTCAGATTTTTAATATTTACATAATTCATTTTCCTAAATGATTAAAATCCTGACCGAGAGGTCCCACATGTCAAAGACACAAACAATTTGAAGGGAATAAAAAGAAATGATTTAAATCGGGCGATGACATCATGCTGACGTCATCGGTGGATTTCAATCCACTGCCGATCTCAGATTCTACGAATTCGACTGCAGTCCAACGAATGGAAGCCTCTAGGGTGTAGAGGACGATAATACGGACGTTTTGGAGGCGGCGCCGCTAGCAAGAGGTCACCGGAGTTGCACCGGCGGCGAGCTAGACGGTGGCCGAACCACGGCCCCGACGAACTACACGTTCTAGCATGAATAGAGCAAAAGGAAAAGGTCGGGGAGAAGCGTAGTCTCACAACGAGCACGATAGGGTGCTCGGAGAAGCTTGGAACGGCTCAGTGGCGACGAACTTGTCAACGGCATCCGGCGGCCGGAGTTGAGGAAGAAATCTGATTCCTCCCTCCTCCTAGCTCCCCTGCACGCGAGACTCAACAAAGAGGGTTAAAACGACCATGCGGTTCTACCGGTACCCTCCACTACCTCCGGGGTGGCGTCCATCGGCGGCTAGCCGGAGAACTTACCGGCGGCGGCTTCGGGAGTTGAAGAGGATAGAGAGCAATGTAGGTTTGGGGAGTGGTCTGAGAAGCATCAGAGAGCCAATGCGGATCTTCGAGTGGAGTTATAGGTCACGGGGAGGTCGGTAGCTCGAGGTCGGCGGCGAGGACGGCCGAGATGCGACAGCGGTGGATTTGATCGATTCGGCACGAATCCTCTCGCGAGTGGATAGCCTCGGACGCTGGGAGGATAGGGCAGGGCTTCGGGCTGGTCTTTGGCGTCCGGGGAAGTCAAGAACGGCGGCGACGCGAGCTGATTCTCCACGGCGGCGGCGGTCGGATGCGAACACGAAAACGAAGACGACGACCACTTTGCGAATAACCCCCTGGAACTTTTTCAAACTGCAGCGACAGTGTACAAAAGCCCCTGGCTAATGTTTTTGGTTCTGTTTTAGATTCTGGAAACTACAGAGAGGTCCTGGAAAGTTTGTTTTTGAAATAAAATGTTTATTTCATTTGTATATTTTGACTCCTTGGTATTTGTTGAATATTTGGTACATTGTGAATTTATTTATCACATAGATTGTATTTAGACTTGTTTAACCAATTTCTTTTCATTTAAAATTTTTGTCTACACTTCATTAGAATATTTTTGTGTGTCATCATTTAACTAGTTTGTGTTTT
Source organism: Poa annua (assembly GCA_026929855.1). Classification (NCBI taxonomy): domain Eukaryota; kingdom Viridiplantae; phylum Streptophyta; class Magnoliopsida; order Poales; family Poaceae; genus Poa; species Poa annua. Next base: position 4,348,699 of record CM049436.1, read on the forward strand.
GCATTTTAGGGACATTAGAATATTTTTCTATGTCATCTTTTAACTATGGAAATTGGTATTTTCCAATTCTAAGTTGACTTGAGGTTTTGTCTTAATTCTTATAGATAGATTTAAATATTCCATTGTTTTATAATAGGTGACTTTCCACTTATTTTTATGGTGCATTATAACCATAGGAAATATCATTTTCTATGGCATTATTTATTTGTAGAAATTGTTTTCATCAACTTCTAAAATGATCTGAATTATTGACTTTAAGATATTAAAATGCTTGAGTATTCCAACTGTGATCTGGTGATTTAAACATTCTTGGCAACACCAACTTGTGATTCAATGGAAGTAACATATTTCTTATTGTGATTCCTAATAAGAGTATACACAATGCTTTATGTCAAATCCATGCTAAGCATGAGATATTGCCAAATGGCTTTGATTAGTGATCCCTAACAAATAACCATGTAAGAACATGATCAATTGTTCTTGGAAACACAAATTATGATTTCCTGCCTGAGGTTAGGTCTTATGGTGATATGATAGATATGTTGATGAGTTCAAAGTTCTAATTACTCCATCACTCATTTTAGATGATCAAAGATTACTGCACTCTCTCCTGATATGCTTGAGATCTTTGGAATAGGTGTCTTTGAAATATATATTTGAGTTAGTGAAACCAATTGCTTGAACACCTCATCACTAAATCTTCCATGTTATTCTCAATTCCATATGTTCACGTTTATCCCTCCTTGAGAATGAATACTTGATTCAATCAATAGATGATTATCCATTGATGAACTTGTGTCTCCTCTCTTTTGTGAATCATTCATTCACATGATCTTGAGAGATGATGCATGTGATTCCTAGATATAGATAATGATTATATGAACTTATGATTTGGCTTTACTTTCTTCTTGGTTATGATTCCCTTGGAGAAACACCATAAGTCTCCATGTGACTTTCTTATTTAGATCTTGATTATATTGCCTAAGTTATAATGTGGTACATTATTTCCTTACTTGTTGTCTCTCTTAGCTGGATCATGGTTAACTCACTTAAGTGTTGTTTCCTTAAATCCAGTTGATCCAATTGATCCATAATCCAGTGTGATCTTTACCTTGACATGATCCAACAAGTTAATACTGAAGACAAATTCTTCTTGTTCAATGCTTGGGTTCCAACATTACTTGTCTCACCCTTCTGGTGAAGACAATCCCTTCACTCCAAGCAAAGCTTTCTCTTGATTGTTTACACTGATTGTTTGTGTATTTTATCCTCCATTGACCTTATGCATATAAGAAGAATTTGGAAACAAGATGATCAGTCTTGTCTTCAAACTATTACTTATACTCAAGTGGCTGAGGTATTTAAGATACTGAATTATTTATCCTTCTATTTATTTGTGGATGACACTCCATTGTTTATGCATACAAAAGTGAGTTGTTAACAAGGTTGCAAGGCTTGTTACCAAACTACTTTTATATAACACTAACCTTGGGATATCACATCATTTCTAGAGAGCTTAATAAAGATGGATTAAGATATAAGAGTTTCCAACTCTCCCTGATAGATATAGATATAGCACTCCTATGCCCAACTAAGATATACTTCTCTGAGACCTTCTTGTTGTTTCCTCTTGATTGCTTCTCTTGTAGAATGCCTCCGAGAAGATTGGGAGATAAGGAGATATGATGGTCTAGATAAAGTAAGATCTAGATTAATATTTGGTTAAGCTTTTCTCCTTCTTAGGAATGCTTCTCCTTTTATTTAAGATATGTACGTATTCAGTTAATGATATGATTCTTTATTTCCTTCAATTCCAATAGATAGGAATCATACCATGTGGTTATTCCATTTGTTGTATCTAAATATGCTTTAGTGGTTTATTGTTCACTTAAAACTAGGGAGGTGTGATGATTGTGAAATGATGACTTGAAATGTCCTCCTAAGATATTGGATTCTCATATGCTCATTTTTGGATAATGTAAAGAGACAATGAGCATATGGACATCGTGAGAACTTAATGATTTAGATGATAGCCAGTAGTTAGATTATAACTTGTCTCATTTTAATTGTGAAGAAAATGTTTAAGAATGGGATGAGATTAGATTTGAGGTTTATCGCACTCTCATTAGTGACTAAGCCTATTTCACCAACATTAGTGAAACCTCGACTTCACTTTAACAAGTTTGGTTCCAAGTTTTTTAGTTACTCGAGCATCTACAAGCATTCTCAACTAGTCATTCGAGTGTTGGTCGATCACTCTAGGACTTTGTTGAAAAAGTTTCAAATTTTCCCGGATTTTCATATGCATGCAATGCAAATGCACAAATTCTATCTAACTTCTTTCTAGTCTATAACTACGGGGTATTACAAAAACAGTAAGATATAGCCAATGAAAACGTACATAAATGTTCGAAATCACGAGTTTTTTTATGATTTTGGTAGACTCCTGTGACGGGGTTCACGAGCCATTGAATTCCACCGGGGGGAAACAATGAGCTATAGCCCACGAAAACGGATAGAAATACCCGAAATCACGATTTTTGACGATTTTGGTAGACTTCTGTGACGGGGTCACGGGACATTGAAACCACCCGGGTAGCCCAAAACAGTGAGCTATAGCCCACGAAAATCGTTAGAAATGTTCGAAATCACAAGTTTTCACAATTTTGGTAGACTCCTGTGACAGGATCATGGGTCATTGAAATCCATTGGGACCCCGAAAACAGTGGGCGATAGACCACGAAAACGGTTAGAAATGCCCGAAATCACGATTTTAACGATTTCGGTAGACTCCTGACACAGGTCACGGCCATTGAAATCTACCCCGGACTTCGAAACAGCGAGCGGTAGCCCACGAAAACGGTCAGAAATGGCCGAAATCGCGATTTTTGACGAGTTTGGTAGACTCCTGAAACGGGGACACGAGCCACTAAAATCCACCCGGACCCAAAACGGTGAGCGATGGATCACGAAAACGGTCGGATATGCCCGAAATCACAATTTTTGACGATTTTGGTAGACTGTTGAAACGGGACACGACCATGAAATCCATCCTGTATCGTCAAACAGCGAGCGATAGACCACGAAAATAATCAGAAATGTCTGAAATCACGAGTTTTTGATGATTTTGATAGTCTCTTATAGGTTATAACGAGGTCACAGGTCATTGAAATTCATCCCGGACCCCCAAAACACCGAGCCATATGCTCCTAGAACTCATTAATAAAACTCACTTTACAGACCACGCACGTAGTTTTATCAGGCAGATAAAAAGTCAAAATGTGCGTGCTCAGTAAACTGTAGTAGTAAGCAGCCGTTGACGGTCGATGGATGAGAGCGAGACCGGGGCATGAAACGTGTGCCCGCTGCATGCGGCCACGTGGGGCGAGGCAGGGTACGTGCTGGAGGTGGCGTGCATGCGGCCTAGTTAACGGGGCACCACGAACGGCGTGGGAGTGTGAGCACACACAAGGAAGGAAGGAGATAAATCAATCCTCTGATTTGTAGCAGCTCATTCCCTCTCTCTCTCGTGGAAATCGATCCCGTCGATCCCGTGGAAATCAATCACCGAACGGTCGGCTTCCGTTCCGTTCCATTCATATATATCCTGGTGGAGTACTTGCTAGCGTTGTGTTCCACTGTATCAGAGTTCAGCCATGGCGACCGACCAGCCCATCACAGCAAGTTCCCCTCCCTTTCTCTCTCTCTCTCTCTCTCTTCCAACACTCTGCTCTCCCTTTCTAATCCCTCCCATCATTCATTCCTTTATTTATCACATACATATACATCTGCTTAACTGTATAGCTTGTACGCTAGGAGTTTTTGAGGTTTCTTGGTGTGTGTTGCTAGTAGAGTACTCTCCGTAGATTTTCTTTTTAATTGTTGGTCCTATTTTCCTTAGTCTCGTCTTGGACTCTGATGATCGGATCCGTTTATTCCCTTTCTCCCTGTTATGTTTTTTTTTACTTACTTATTTTCTCTTTTAAGCGAGGGCAACGCACACGATCACAGCCATCGACTTTTCTTTTTCCGAGATTTGGTTTCGGATTAGCTGACCAGTCTGAGTACTACTACAACTTATTGCTATACTAGTTGTGATCTAGTAATAAAACAACTGACTGGTTGTGGTTGATACTTACTCTGCATAACAGTTCCTCTGCCTTGGCTGCTTAATTCATTTTCAGGGGATGACAGGGACGGCGGCAGGTGATCCACACTCTGCCAAGACCAAGATGGGGCACAAGATGGCGTTGGTGCATCAGAGGCTCTCTCTGCCCGACAACGGCAGCGGTAGACATGTCATCGACAACGACGATGATTTCAACCCCACGGTGAGAAAACCCTCCATGGAACCATCTCATCTCACACTGCTGCTTCTGCTCTCCAAAACTAATTGCAGAGTATCGAAATGCATGTCCTCATACATCATACTCCAGTAGAAATACTTATCTGCTGCTCGTTAGTAGCCCTTGGTGAACTGACTGGTGACTACTGCTTATTGCTATACTAGTTGTGATTTACAGTACTCACTCTGTCCAACAAAAGATGTCACACTTTCTATCAAATTTGGATGAATCTATACAATAAGTCATGTCTAGATACATCCAATTTTTGATCAAGTTGAGACATCCTTTATTGGACGGAGGGAGTAATAAAATTACTGATTGATTGATATTTACAAGCATAACGATTACTCCGCCTTGGCTGCTTAATTGGTTCTTCAGGGGGAGAGAGATGCGCTGGCAAGCGATTCACAGCCTTCCAGGACCAAGACAGGGCAGCAGAAGACGGCGTTGCTGCTCTCTTTGCTTGACAACAATTCTAAGCCGACGGTGAGAACCTCCATGGAACCATATCATCTCAGATTGCTGTGTTAATTTCAGGCACTTCTGCTTTCCAGAGATATTGCAGAGTATCAAATGCATGTTCTCATGCATCATTCTCGAGTAGAAATACGAAAGATTTTTTATTGTATGGTTTGTTGGTTGGTAAATGCGTCAAACATCTTAAATAATCCTAGCTTCAGATAGATAGATTGTCGGAATGTGCTGTTTTTATTGCAAGTCCTGAGTGTGATTGTTGTATTGCCACTTCAGTATTAGTCTTTTGTGTCAGCTTTTTTCTCTCTGTTTCTGAATCTTCAATCATGCGTACCATGTGGAACTGCCCTGACGAACTTTAAATTATATGATCATGTTTTTTCGTGAGTGCTCATAAGTAATGAATCCACTAGTAGAAATACACAATGACTGCATGCAACCTCCATGTTATTAGGCTATAATTAGAAAAAAAATATGTTATATATAAGGCTATAATTCCATAGATGTTTTTAGGCTATATATATATGTTTCTTTGGTCTCTTACTAAATTGAACTTTTTGTGACGCAATAAGAAAAAAATTGGTTACTGCAGGATGAGGAGCGCGATACTGTGGTTCATCAACAGTCTATGGACGTGGATGACTATCTTCCTCCACCTCCTTTGAGAGTAACTGTTATATATTGCTTTACTTCTCTTGTATATGCTCCGTTCAGAGCATCACCTATAATGAAAGAATTAATGTCTTCCTCGCAGTTCCTCGTTATTTTCCTTTCCACCTGGATCATAATTTTCATAAAGTACAGGCATACAACGACTGATTGATCTAACCTCTAATGGCAGACCGTGAGGCCAAAGAGCTTCGAGAATGGGCAAGAGAAGTTCCTAGGCTTGCGTTATGAAGGAGCAAAGAAAGGTAGAACAAAAAGAACCAGCACAGGCGAAAGTTATAAAGTAAGATACACTCCTAGTTCCATCCTTGTATTTGTGTGTGTGAGAGGAACATGTGGAAAATTAGAAAAATTAAATAAACAGAGCTTCCAGTTTCAGTTATGAACTCATCATGCTTATATGGCTGGATAGTGTCAAGAGTAGCTTTTCTTGCTTCTTTTGGCTTTATTTTCCTTTTCTCTTGCTTTGATTAGCATTCTTGCCTAGAGTTTCTTATAGTTTTTGTCTTTTTTGTTTCCAGTCATGTTGTTTGTGCACCTTCCTATACTACAAAAGATACTTAAAGATTTTGGCTCATACAAAAATATCAAAATTTAAATTTAAATATTGAATTCGTTACTCTGCTTTGGTTTGTTCTCCAATTTCAGGGGAAAAGAGGGAGGCAGGCAGGTTTCAAGTCTGCCAATAGCTATATTGAGCAGAATCTGGTGTTACTTGACAGCAGTGGTAGCCGTAGCCATAGTAAGGATGACAAGGATGGTGATTTTGAGCCACCGACGCCAACGGTAAGGCCTTACTTGTTAAAACAATTTTGGATATTCCAATCTACTTTGCATTGTGGATGGCAGAGTCAAAAGAATCTTATTTAAGAAATAGACTGACAAGTTGCTCTGCTTTATTCGTTGTGCTACAGAGGAAGAGACGGAGGCCAGCAGGTTCCAAATGTGCCAAACGCAAGACAGGGCGGAAACGGTTGTTGGTTGAAAGCAGCAGTAGCAGCAGTTGCGAGGGCATGAAAGACAAGGATGGTGATTTCGAGCCGGAGGTGAGGTCCAACGTCTAATAATTTCAACATGGTTCATTTTAGACAACTGAGTGTAAGCAGATCAAGTTATATGCTACTCTGGAATGTGTATGGCTAAGTCAAAATTTATAATTGGAGAAATAGACTAACTATGCACAAGATGTGACTGGACAGGTAGCTACCTGGAACAGAGCTGTGGAGGTACAGAACCAATTGCCAGCAGAAGATCCAAGCTTTGTCAAGCTTATGCTGCACTCACATGTTGTTAATGGGTTTTGGCTGGTACGTCTTGATTTACTAGGTATTTGAATGTTTGTCTAGTGCTCAATAGTCCAGTGGTTTATTTATTATTTGAGCAACATTCAGTTTGCCTTTTTTCAAATAGAAGAGTAGATTACTCCCTCTGCTATTCACTTGTGTGTTCCTCTCGTAGGGCCTCCCGGTTAGTTTTGCCAGAAAGCATCTTCCAAAGAAACATGTCAAAATTGTACTGGAAGATGAGGACGGGCAGACCTGGAGCACAAATTACCTAGCTGACAAGATGGGACTCAGTGGTGGATGGCGTGGATTTGCTGAACAGCATGGTCTTAAGATTGGCAACACCCTCGTCTTTCAACTTGTGAGGCCGACAACATTCAAGGCGAGTGCTTCAATGTGTCCTTCATATTTTTCCCCCCAAAGGATTTGTACCCATTCACTGGGATTAACTACTGACTACTGTTCTTCAGGTGTACATACTAGGAGAGAACAAGTTCACTACAACTGATGGAGCACTCGGTCTTCTGAGTCTGGATCCATCCATGGAAAACACCACATCAAGTGAGTTGAAAGTATTTCATGAATGCTCATTCTGTAATTAATGTTACCAAATCTTTTGAATCACACATGTCGTGTTCTACAACGCAGAGAAAGAAGAAAAAGAAAGTTCCGACGAAGGTACCAAGTCTAAGGAGGAGGAGCCGGAGGTGGTTGCCAGAGTCAGCAGCAAACCATCCACCGACGAAGAGGTAGCAGGCGGCAGCGGCATTAGATCTCCCGGTTCCGACACCGGTGGTTTCGTCGCCGTGAGAAGGCTCGCAAACTTCAAGATCGTCGTCGGCGACGGTTCAGTCGTCGGCCGCAGAGTACTCCCCGATCACCAGCGCCAAACTTATTATGAGCTGTGCAAGGCCCGGAAGGCTTTGCTCCACAGGGATCTGATGAAACAGATAAGCCCCATGCTCGCTGCAGGGATGATCGTGGAGACGGCTAACATCGCCGAGGGCATCATAGCCTCCTCCCCTGATTCCTTCGAGGACCTTGCGTCGTGGAAGAAGACCCTAGAGTCCTTCAAGCCTCTAGGCATGGACGTTACCTTCATGTGCAAGCGCATCAACGACCTCCTTGGCTTCATCAGTGCTACATCTTCGACAATGGACGAGCCCGAGGGGTATGAAGAGCTGAAGCTGGAGCGGGCTCGTGCCGCAAAGAAGGTCACAGACCTAGAGTCGAGGTTGTCAGTCCTCAAGGATGCTCTCCGGGAGATGGATGTGGAGATGGAGCAGATGGTGGAGGCCAGTGCGAGGAAGAAGGACCAAGCTGTGCGGGAGCTGGCCACGGCGCCATGGTGATCGACGACAAAATTCGTTTGGTGTGCATCTTCAGACTTCAGTAGTAACTAGGTCTACGTAGCTCAGACTTTTTACCTATATCTATCTAGTTATAGTTGTGTATATTTATCTGCGTTCGGTACCAGGATGCTGTTTTTGGTGCTCATCAGCTTCAGGTTGTGCACAGCAGTGTTGCGATCTGGACTTAATGAAGAAAATGTAGCAGGGTTCATCAGGTTTATTATGAATGTTCCTCGTTTGTTTCTCAGTTTCTGCAGCTACTGGTTTATTCTGTATGTACCAACCTAGCTTGCTCCGCTTCGGTTACAACTCAACATAGATGGATTATCATCAAGTTCAGTTGGCAGAAAGATTGTAGATTATGCAACCTTTTGATGTTCTAGAATATGGAACATGTGATGACTGGGAGAGAAATGAAAATATTAAATGGAAGAGCTCAAAGAAGTCCTTACAGTGCCGCAGGAAGAAGGCCGGAGAGTGATTTTGAAATGCCACCGCAACGCCAGACACAGCCTGAAACGTAGACTAGTTTTAGATCCGTGAATATATCAAAACCTAGAATGGGGGAGTACCGGGCGCTAGCAGTGACGGGTCGCATCATCATCCTACCGGGTTTGAATATCTATCCACCCTGCAAAGACATCTCAACGAGATCAAATATACAACGAGGTTGACATACAACAAATCCAGTGCCATGGTCTCAAAATATCAAATTAACATGAGCGAGTGAGAACTGGAAACATGTTCGTAGGAGACAGATCATCCAGGGTAGTTCTCCACTCTTTTCCATTTTGGTCGACCGCATGATAGAGAAGATGCTAAAAATCCACCAGAACGGTTGCACTGCATTCCAAGTGCACACATGAATCCAACAGACTACCTCACACTATCAGTAAACAAAACATACATACATCAGCAAAGCTCGGTATGAAGTTGGATTGACAGACCATGGTGTTTGATTCATGCATTGTGTTTCCCCTATCTAGAAGACAAAAAGTATATACATACAAGTAAACACGACCACCAGCGCCATTTATACACTGAGCGCTCAGGTGAAAATCTACTCGGTAATGAGCGACAAACAACAGACTTCACATCCTGAGCATTCTGGTGAGATGTAGCAAACACAAGTTGATGCTTCTTCTCGAAGAGTAAGGAGGTCCAGACATCTACGTGATCATGATGAAGCGGGCTTCAGATCCATTTCAACCTGATGGATCGTCCACTGCATACCCTCCAGTTTCTGCGGTTCAAATCAAGTTAGCCAGAGATCCATCACCCGTTTGACATATGGTTGTTAAGGGTGCCGAAAATGAGTCACCATTACCTTTACAATCTCATGGTACTGCCTCGCGATTACATCAAAGTGCGGATCTACACCTTGATACTCACGGAGTCGTGAAACCTGACACAGAGATCAAACACCAAAGCTGACTATTAGAAGATCAGAAGTAAATACAAGATTTCCTTCTTCTCAGAACCAAGTGGAAGCTTAAAAGCTAGGATTATTTATTATTTCTCTAAACATGCAGTTAAAAGTGATCACTATATAATATTTTCATATCCTCTAGGCCTTTGACATCTCTGGCTCCTAGCTACGGTGAGCTAAACTTAACTCTAAATGCACATCAACTAATCGCCTTGTCCTACAGGACGTGCAACGCTTGCCTTGGCAGATATTATTTAGGCCAAGCACCATTCAATTTCTGTAGGATGGACAGTTGGACACTGTTCAATATTACTTGACTACTCACACTACCTCTGACATATTTTTTCAATCAAAAGCGGCGGCTTATATTGTGTCCTGTGATTGCCTAAGCTCTGTGAGCTCACATCAAAATTTACTGAAGACGTGTAAACAGTGAACAACATGCTCCACGATTAAGGTCTCACCACATGACTAAACAAGTCACTCATATAATGGATTTTAACCAGGTGGTATATCAGTGCCAACAGGCCAATACCACCACGGCAAGTCTAAATCACAAACAATCATAGTTCAACCTTTCAAATTACATTGGATTAGAAATGAAGGGCTTCATTGACAAATGATGTTTGCTACCAGGTACCAAATATTTGAAAGAGAACCACAGAGCAAGGTGCTGTATCATACCGCTTCATTGTAGGAATTGGATGCTTCTTTCGTTGCCTCCACAAGATACTTCCTGCAATACCATAAGGTGGTTGCTTACTTGAAAGAAAAACATTTTTAAGGAATCATGTTTGCAATAACGGCTGCTTCCCTCAATTATAAGTTTATAACATCCATTTTAGGATACATTAAGTTGGATTTACCTGATCCTATGCAATGCAGGTACTGTTTCCTTCGTGTAGGTATCACGCAAGAGATGGTGCTCCAGATAGCTAGAACAGAGATAAAAATGCAGTTCATTCAGTATTCTGAACTTCTGACCCTATTAGTGATCATAGAGAAAGTACAACCGATAGCTCCAAAGTTCAAAATGATTATTCAAGCAAGACTGTATATAATACTCTTCAGGTATGCTTCACGCACTACACATTAAAATTAGTTAGTGAAAACCAAAAGGTTATAGGGATGTTAGGTTTGAGCCCAAGTTCACCCTACCAAATATTTCGCTACCATTAGTTTGGCTATGGTTTTTCTTGTCCATGACTTGGCAAATGTAAGAAGAAAATGGCTAGGGTGGGTAAGCTGAAAACTTGCCAACCATCCAAACGAGCGCCGAAAATTTGGCCATCATAAAAATTGGTAGGGCTGGTTTTGGACACCAACCATGAGTCAAAGATTCAGATACCAACAGTCTAAGTGCCAACCTTAGTTTAGCATTCATTGTACGACATCTTTTAATAAGCCAGGTCTTCTTCACATCATCCTGTTAGGTCATACAAGAGAAAGCCAAGACACGTCAAGAAACAATACTAACCCCATGAAGTAAAAATTTAGAAGGAGCATGAAAAGCCTTACATATTGGTGCTGGTGTTCCAACTTCTTGTCTTTGACAAACTGTATAAGTACAGCGAGAATTTGCTCCAGGACCTTTGACGTTTTGAACATACAAAAGTATTTTGAAAGATATCAGTGAACGATTGGATTAAAATAAAGTAAACTAGCTGATATGTTTAAGAACTTTGTCAGCATAAAACGCACATTATAGTGTTCAGCAAATTTCCTGTCCATTGAAGCAAGATCCTCTAGTAGAAGGGACTCCTCCTTTTCAATCTCTTCGATAATTAATTTCACCCTGTCAAAGGAGAAAAGGAAATTATGAGAGGTGTCTATTACAAACTCACAATTGATCATTAATTCAAAACAAAGGAAGATGGACAATTGAACATTGCCACCAGATGACCAGAGAAGCGATGGTATCGGTATCAAACTACTAAAACTAAGCTCTGGCAATTGATGCTAAATGTTAGAAAAAAATGACGATGGCTTCATCAGAAATTACACTTAGCTGAAGAACATCTGGGCAGATAAAGCCTTGCTGCATTTGCTAAATAGTAAGCTGTAAGCGTAAGAGGATAACTGCAAGACAGGCTAAGATGGGGGAAAATCACCTTTCTGGAAGCCTGGCACTTGAAATCTGATTCATGGATGATGAATCTGCAGCATATTTCAAATGTTATGACGAGACAAGGGTGAACTCCAATATATCACAACAATGATCTCTACTCATCATAAGTTATAACTAACCCCTTTCATCCATTGCAAAAAGATCGGTTAAAGCGTCACACTTGGCTTCTAACCGAGCCTCAATCTCCCTGGCCACGGTTCTCTGATAATCAACCATGTCCTGCAATGTCCGATCGAAGGCAGATACTTTCAAAGTTTCAACTACAGAGTTTTCTGACAGGTAACGTAGCTAAAATTAAAGAAGTATGCACTAAGAAGTTCACATTTCCACGAGGAACATACATGAATTACACAGCTAAAATAAATTCTGAAATCAATCGATGCTAGTTCAGACGATAACTTTGATTGAAAAGGCTTCAAGCATTTAACATACCACAGTCATGGCTGGCTGCTGTTGCTGCACCTGATAGAGATAATCCGATGTTATTCCAAGAAAACGGTCAGGAACACCACCTGCTCCAGGCTCAACCAGCTCAGAACCACCACTACCAGCAGCACCGGTCAAAGCACTACCAGTACTGCTGTAATTGTTGTAGCTAGTCGAGATTGAGGTTGAGCTGGGTGTGGCACTCGTCACAGTACTGTCAAATGAAGCCCTTGACAAGGTGCTCAGCTTCTCTATCTCCTCCTCGTGTACCTCCCCGTCCTGCGATAGCAGTGGGAGCCTCAACCTCTGAGCCGCCTCCGCGACCGCCAAATGGTGCTCCAAAGACTCGTACACCTGCATCGTTCCCGACACAGTAAGCTCATCCACCAGGACCATTATTTGCCATCTAATTTCTGAATTAACGCCCAAATACATAGACTGGATTAGCATTGAATAGTATACATTCCTACTTGCTTAACCAGTCCAAATCCTCTTTCTAGCCTTTATCTGCACGAATCACCGGACAGAACATTGTGTTTTTTTACTTGAGCATTGCGTATACTGAGAGAAGTGGAACCGACCTGCGGGGAGCAATTGAGCTTCTTGCCGGCGCCGGCGCTGCCCGCGGCGGTGGCGTGCTGATACTCCTCCACCATGGCCATCGCCTCCGCGTACACCGCCTGCCACATCGCAGTCACCAGATCCAATCAAAACGCGCGCGGCAAATACTAGATCCAGCGAGCGGGCGGCGGGGGCAAACTCACCAGGGCCTCGAGGTAGCGCGCGCGCTCCGCCGCGACCTCCTCGCGCGCCTGCGGGGGAAGAATGCGAGGTCAGCGGTAAGAGAGAGGGGAGCGAGGTGGGTGGCGGGTGCGGCGTGCCTGGAGGAGGTCGGAGTGGGCGGAGCTGGAGAGGAGGGATGCGTCGGGGGCGAGGTGGTGCCGCTGGAGCTGCTCCACCAGGTGGGCCACCTCCGGCGGCGGTGGCGGGAGGGACGCCGCTGCAGCGGCGGCGGCGGCGGCCTTGGACATCGCGGGCGGAAGGTTCGACGAGTCGAGCTGGTGAGCGCGTTTGAACTCTGGTGGGGATGGTGGTGGGTTTCTCCGGTCGATCAAGGCCGCCGCCGCCGTCGGATCGGCAAATGGACGGATGAGATCGCAACTGCCGCCGGCCGGCCGGCCGTCTTCACGACGAGATACATTCCGTTCAAACAAAATCAACATGAATTCCGTCCAAACAAAATCACATAAGTTCCATTCAACATACACGTGACTTATGGCAATCCACTAATTAGAAAGATCAAGATCTTTTTGTGACTTTTTTGGTTGTGATGTGAGTTTGGACCATGGGATAGCATCCAAGCCACAATGCAACTTGGCTTTATATGCTATGATTATACTATTGGACACTTGAATTTACCAGAAAACAACACATTTTCATAATAAAATCGACACAATGTATCTACCGCTACATGAAGCTAGGTTCAAATCCAAATTTGATTGGCACTTCAAGAACAAAAAATAAAGGATGGTAGGGTCCCAACTTCTTTTGCTGAACTTAATTTTATCGATTAATTAGCTAGCTACGGCAGCTATATTTTGCTGAACTTCAGGACATCATGTTCAGGCGGCTCCCAGGTGCTCTGCTTCCTGAGGTTTTTGCTTCGACTTCTTTCCTAGAATCTCCATCAACTCAGTAGCATAATATTGTGTTTGATGGGCAATACTAGCAGCATCAAGGATTTTGTCTCCCTCTCTAAAAGCTTGTTACGGTTAAACCGCCAGAACCACCACAAGGTTAGGATTTGCACTCTCACCTCCACATGGACCTTCCATAGTCCATACTATATCAAGTGCTTGAATAAGTATTGACACAACTGAGTTTTTTACCTCTGCAATGTTGTTAGACAGGACCAACTAAAAAAAATGCTTGTATTTTCATGAATTTGGAGCAACACATTACAAGCAGTTACAATAGTGCACCGCGTTGCACGAGCCAGAACCTACGCACCGCAGCATGTAAAGACAACAACACGATTACATATGCATTGATCATCCAAGTAGATGGATCATCATCACCTAGATGCATATGACTAAAGATAGCGACCAATCGAGACAAACAAACTAAAACGAGGATACATGATCGAAGCTAACCAGCAAGCGTCCGATCTCTTTCCGAGTTCATCTGGAAGCCGTTCATCCACGTATGCATCCATCCATGCATACATGCGAAGACTGACTGGGAAGAATGAACTCGTACTCTGTCTGGATCTCAGCTTCTCAGTAGGGGCCAGGGAAGCCGCACACTGCTGCAGCATCATCTACTGCCAGCAGGGGAACCCCGGCGGCGGCGGCATCGCCATGATCATCATCACCTGCTGCTGAATCTGCGCCATTGTTGTTGCCACTGCTGCCAGCATCAAACTGATCCACAAACTTAACGCCGTTCGGTTGCACTTGCACCTGGTTGTTGTTGGAGAAGCGCACCTTGCTCTCGCGCACAATGACTGCTTGCATCTTCGCGAGCACAGCGTCGTAGGCCATCAACTCCTCCTCCCCCATTTCAGAGATGTCAGCCTCCAACCACACCGCCAACTGGTCCCCCGCGGTGCGATCCTTCGCCATGGCCGTCTTTGTGCGCTCCTTCCGCGCCTTGTCCGCATCTAGTACCGCCCTCAGCTTCCTGTACTCGCGGATCAGCTCCACCAGCTGCCCGTTGTCTTCTCCTGCACCGGCGCCTCCTCCGCACCCTACCCCGGCCGGGGCGAAGCGATCGAGGACGGCCTCGGCGGAGGGGTAGCCGAAGGAGAGGGCCTTGCCGGTGGGGGAGATGGTGACGGCGGCCACCTCCAAGCCGCACAAGATTGCCAGCTCCCTGGTCTTCTTGGACAGCTCAGCCCAGCGCTTGGAGAAGCACACCTGACGCGCCTCCTCACTCTTGATGCGGCGGATCGGCGCCATTGCCACACCTAAAATCTTTCTGGATTGGAGGAGTGGGCGGAGAGGTAGATAGATCTCTCGCTCTCAATGCGTATCGAGTATTTATAGCGGGGGAGCGCTGAGGTGCAGCTTTGCGCTCCTCATGCTGAGCTGGCAACTCATTCATGGCAGCGAGCGCAAATCCTAATCTGTTCGCCTGCTGTATATATATTCTGTGAGTTGTCACAGATACTGGACAATAAAAGCGCTTAATGACATATTAACGAAAGATGACACGTATATTTGTGCATTTGGAAAAGATGTTCTATTTGGAACCATCATAGGTCAGTTCAATCTTCAGCAAAAATATTGATATCTTCAAAAATGTATGCATATAATATAAGATGACAGAGTATAGGTACAACAGTAAGTGGACTAATCCTAAGTAACTGATGAAAGGATGCAGGTCTAACCAATTGACTGGCGTTGTCCGTCTATTATGCAAGCTGTGGCAGCAGAAGTAGCACATCACACATGCGGAAAGGATTAGCATAGGAAAATGACGCAAATTTAGCAGTCTAATCTTACTGTTTCAACAGCCAAACGACCAGCTGTGATCTCAGCTTGTTCTGCCACATCCGGGAATATAATCATAATAAATATACGTGAGGCACACGGAAAAGGAATGAAAAGACATCTGTACAAACAAACCACGATGTTCCAGTTTTAGGATGGTAACAACGCATGCCAGCAATTATGGTCGCAACCTGCTTGGAAATATCGATGAATATTCATAGATGGGAGAGAGCTGCTAAAATTGGATAACTGAAAACATGTTACCTGATGATCAATCCCAATTGGATGTCCCTGTTGTTTCTCAAAATACAGCTCCTAGCGGCATGAATGTTGTGCACTAGCACCAATTCGTCCAGCAGAGTTGCTTATGGCATCACATTCCTTATTATCATATATTCCCTCAAGCACATGTCATACAGATAGGGAAAACAACTGCATACATGTATCCATAGTGAGCATCAGTCTAGATTCAATAAATGCAACCAGATTCAATATTTTGAAATACAGCTCCTATTATTGAAAGAAATGATTGTGTAAAGATGACCATATGAAAACCTAATCATTCAAGGAAATAACGAAGCAAACGAAATTACCCTTATCTCTAAAAGTCACAGGTCTATAAATAGATCACATTGCTCAGTTAAATTCCTAAATTTGCGAAAACCAATAAGGCCTTATTGAGGTCAAGTGAGGGTTTCTCATATATCAATAATAGATGCAATTTTTCTTAACTTTTATTGGTACCCCAAAGGATACAATCATGAGATAATCTATGTGTGTACCATGTCTATGGAAAGGTGACTTCATATTCATTCCATCGTAGACATAGCTTCCATGGTGCTCCAACCCTCAGCCTTACAAGAAAAATAAATAAAGAAGTCATGTGTTTTGTACTTCCTGCAAAGAGGGAAAGAACCAGTGATAGAAAAAATGAAAAATAAGTGCCACACGTCATACATATGAGCATGTAAAATTGGCACTGCATGTTCTGGTAATGACGAGTGGAAAACTTATAATATACTGAAAAAGAATCAAAGACATGTTATCGAAAGTACTTGCAGGCTGTAGCTATTCAAGAGAACGTAATACAAAAAACAATCTAGTTAACTGGGTGAACTATTAATATACTAGTGGATCTTCTCCTTTCTTTAAAACCATGCTTTTCTTCCAGATGTCAGTTTAATTTTAGACCAGAGCCTCTTTGCCAACTAAATTATATTATTTTTCTGCAAACAATGGAGTGATAAAAGAAACGGTCCAATCACACACACTAAAATCTCTTCCAAGGTTGTTATGCTCATTCATGGGATCAATTTTCCACATCCAGTACTTTGGTTTTGGAAGCCAGCCACAAGTGGGTCATCATCTTGCAACTGACAATAGTGACCAGAATCAAAATTTAAGTTGGATTCCTAATACAGTAAGGTGGCGAAATCAAGCTACCTGATTAAGTTTTACATCTCCATGGCCTAACAGCACAACCTTGTCTCCATCACCTCTTTCTTATTGGTGCCAGGGTATAGTATACACAAAGGCCATGAGACCTGACTCGCACAAAAAGTGGTAATTAGGTTCAATATGTTACTCCCGGATGCGTCAACCAAGTAAAGTACATGTTAGAGGTAGAGGATAGAGAGGTATGGTGTTCAGGAAGGGGCAGTAGGGAGGCGTAGCACATAGCTCACCAGCAGTAGTTTTCTATTATCTCCAATCATGACTTCTATTACTTTTAGCTGCATACGCTAGACAATACAAAGATTAGGAACGATGGAATTTGAAAACAACATGTAATGAACGATATGGATGAAAAATGGTAACTAATTCAGCTAGCCAAGGTAATTAAGTATTTCTGGCGTGTACATCAAGCTAAAATGTTGAAGGATTGTAGGCTCGCCTAAAGGCCGAAGACAAGTAATTCCCTGGTCAGCTATTTCTGTTTTTTGACCTTGTAAACGGTGGCAGACCTTGAATGCTGACCGGAAATCCTTGCACTGGATCTACGGAACCAACAGATGCAACCATGGTGGCTACTTCTAGAGCTGCAGGAATTTAATTGCGGACTTGAGCAAATAGTTGAGGTGAGGAAGATATAATATATAATAATGTAAAAGCAGAGCAAACGTATACTAAGTAAAAGCTCATGGTCATGAAACAAGCTAAGACAGCAATGATATCATTTGAATTCAATTGCATTTACATCTGTCGTCCCTTGTGATGTTGATGGTGAGATCTTTCTGCACTTTGGCGAACTGAAACCACGCTGAACATAAATTTAAGTTCACAGCCGGATCTAAATACTAGATGCCACATCCATGCATGTAAGCTAAGGCTAATTTCTAAGTAATAATGATACGACTGGACTAGATACTTGGGCCTGAATCTACCTAGCGATCCCAATCGAAATCCTACAACCCGAAACCGAAAGCAAAGCATCATTTCACTAATCTGAAAGGAGACCTAGAAAGAATAACGACAAGGGGATAAACAAACTGGAATGGGGAATTGGGGGATTGAAATTAGCCTTGAATAGGCAGAAACGGGCTCGTCCCTCGTCCCGGGGGTAGGCTGTAAGCTGCGATATCCACATCCGACGCCCTCTGTGCCGCGGGAGAGAGGTGCGAGGCGGCGGCCATGGCAGGAGGGAGGCGGCGGCGTCGTCCCAGTCAAGCGACGAGAAGAGAGAAAGCACACGGGGGCCAGCCTTCCCTACACTGCAGAGAAGAACTCATGCCTGGCGATGGCGAATAGAAGGCCCGAGAAAAAGCCCAAATGCTCGGGGTTCACAATTATCAACACTGATCACATCTCCAACCGGTCCCTTATTGCCTCAGTGTCTTGTGTATTTTGGCTTTCAAAAATTAAATTGGTTACTGAAAATGTTACAGCTACACCAAGCAAGCAAATCTATTGCAATCTTATTATTTTTATAATATACTTTATACCCAGAATGCATATAAGATTGATAGCTAACCAAAGAAGAAACTCAACGTGTGAACTGTCATATCCATAAAACCGGCAAACAGACCATGTAAATGATCAAGTTGTCACATGCACAAAATTAAATACAAATGAGATGATACGTAAAAAATTAAATACAAATGTTAGATTGTAGTAGAGCACAAAATATGGTCTTTTTCAGATGGATAGTCCATTTAAGCATAAAAATAAGATAATGAAGATACTTACTTGGTAGTGAGCTTGGAACTTTCAGGTATAGTGCGATATTCGAATACCATAATAGAAAATTACGAGAATACCACTCAAATAAAGCAACTGCCACACAAAGCAACCAGTAAAAATCATATAGAGCTAGCTAGCAGTGCTGAGTTATGTAGAATCTATACAATGTCAATAGTGCAGGGTGCTTACTTCAGCCTGCATGTAAGATAAATAAGCCATGTGCATCAACTTGAGTGGCTGAAAAGAATGCCAAATTAAGGGAACAAGGCATGAAAGTCGGAGTACAAAGTTAGAACATGTATTCTGATTTGCTGACACATATATCAAACACACAATTTAATGTGTGAAAGTATCAACTTGCCAAAAGTACAGTTTCTTGATCACATAAGCACTAACAAGTCCAGTCTAAAGTTGTGACGGGAATTCAGTAAGAAAGCATAATTTGACATGTTGACAAAGCTAAAAAATAAACTCAGGCCTGGCGAATAGGAGGCCTGGCGAAAAGAAGGCCCGAGAAAAAGCCCAAATACTCGGGGTTCACAATATCACGGCCTGATCAATATTGATCACATCTCCAACTGGGTCCCTTATTTCCCCATAAGCCCAACGGATCGCCTATACACCAACAGTGTCACCAAACCGACCCCATCTGTTCAGCTTGTCCGGCACCCCCATACCCAGGCCACATGTGCCAGGATTTGGGACCACCGGACGCGTCCACACGGTAGAGTGATCGGCGCTCTACGCTTTCTCCACACGTGTCTTGTAGCCGCTTCAATTGGCGGAAAGGGATTTTGTCGCCGTACGCGTTGGCGGGAAGTCACCACGCCAAAGGTGGGAAGTCACTTTGTGCCGCACAGATCAGCATATACACAACGACAATAGTCCAACCGAGAAAGCACCATGTGTCTTTCCACCGTTTGGTTCGAGGGGAAGTCACTTTCCGCCTTTTGGATTGGCGGAAAGACACGTGTCACCTTTTTAGACAATAGGGTTACTTTTGACAAATATGTTGAGGAAGAGGTCATATTTGTAAAAAGAAATCCTTCGGCTCTATCTACTTTACTGGCCAAACTTTAGTCACACATCTCCTCCCCTTTTCGACCGCGACGCCACAATTATGCGGAATCCCATCTCTGTCCCCATGCACCAGCGTCGACGACTGCCAACCATTTACGTGAAGCTCACACAAGAGTGCGTCGTGGGGATCAAGCCGAAACATGTAGAATGATTTTTATCTTGCGAGATCCACTACAACCCTAACCTTCTGTTCACCACCTGAATCCGAGTTTTTTTTTAAATAATACGTTTTTTCAAGCGAAATTCGGATTATAGCGCGCGGAATCAGAGAATTCGGAATCTAGCGCGCCGTCGGCACGGCTGATGCCGATCGGCATGGCAAGTCGGCATTAGCCGTGCCGACGGCTGCATGACCTTCGCGTCAACCTGCTGCCGACAACACATTTCGGCATTAGCCGTGCCGATCGGCACGGGCCATGCCGAAAGTGGCCCCTGCCCGTTTTTCCCCATTTCCTGCTGTCGGCGAATCCCTCCAATTTTTTTCGCCCGCCTCTTTTCTCTCGGCACCGTTTCCCGCAACCGATTTGTGCCAACCTTTCCCGCACAATTTCTTCCCGCCACCGTTTCCTGCACAATTTCTTCCCGCCACTGTTTCCCGCCAGAATTCCCCCGCCACCGTTTCCCGCCAGAATTATCCCGCCACCGTTTCCCGGCAGAATTCTCCCGCCACCGTTTCCCGCCTATTTCTCCCGCCACCGCTTCCCGCCCACTTGTCCACCCGTTATCCTATAAAACCCACTCTAAGGTAGCCATGTGAGTCACTTGAGCGCGCAAGGATGGTGTGTATCGTTCCCTGTGAGAAGTGTGTGTCCGGGTTTCACATAGCCGCATCCGAGCATCTGGCTAAGATTTCCGACGATTTGAAGGTAGATGGAAGGATAGTTCCCCTCTCAGAAATAATTGGTAGTGAGAGACATCTCGCTTTGCTTGGGGCGAGGCAAATTCGAGACGGGTTTCCGTATAGGACCCCGCAACAAATCCGTGCAGAAATCGTGCGTCTTGTAGATAAGTATGATAGGAAAGTTACGAAAAGTCCGTATCTCCGGACTGAAGATGACCGCTATTTTTACGGTGAGTCATATCTTTGGGTAGTCTCCAGCGATGATGACGACGATTTCATGCCGACATCAAAGGAAAGGATGCTCTCAACTAGACGTGCAAGCGGTAAAAGACCTGCCCAAGTCAACCTGCAAATAGTAAAAAAAAGTTTGTTAGAACTCCGTTACTAAAACCGTTGACAGTGTAAACAATATAAAATATTATTAAGTCCTACGTAGCGATCAATACAAGCAGGATGCAACTCCCAGTTACTCAATGATGTCCGAGTATGCAGAAGATGTGGCTGCCCACCTGACTCCCATATCTTAGCGCGATGTTTCGAATCAACATCGGCACTAAGCAAAGCACGCCCCGCCATCTGCAAAGTTATACCACATGAATTAAAACATAAAAAGTAGAACATACACATTAAAACATGGAAACATACCCATAAAATGCCAATTAAAACATAGTGTTATAATAAACAGCTTAGAACAATTGTACTTAATTATTACAAATACGAATTAAAACAGAGTCCTCGAACAAACAACTTCGAACAATTGTACTTAATTATTACAAATTTGAATTACAACATAATACTAGCCACGATTTGCTCGCCCTCTTACTCCTCGGGTGCGTCGCCCACGCACTGGTTCGCCACCTCTGGTGCCTCGGCCACGTACCGGTTCGCTCTCTCCATGCTGAAAACCTCCGCCACCTTGTTCTACATTGTTCTGCTTCGGATAAAATATCAGCAGGATTTCTGGTTGGGTAATGATGCTAGCCAAGTTATCCACTGACCTGTTCGATCCAGCGGTAACAACTCCCGAAAAATATTTGTACGGGATTTGGACCATACTGACTGAATCTTAACCGTAAATATATTAGGATCATACCCAAAATTACCAGTGAAATACTCCTGCACTGCAGCTATTCTAGCTCTCTCTGGGTCTGGCAACTGCATCACCATATTATTGAATTCACTAAGATCAACCCCAGTCTCTGTAACGCGGACAGTACCGACGCCGAAGTGCACAATGAAATCAATCACTTCCATTACCTATACAATTTATTGCGTCAAATACTACATAAACAATTATTACTACCACGCAAAATATTACCAATATTACTAATACTCCTAAAACATTAACACAAAACCGACATCCACCAACAAATATCGACCGACACAGGAACCGACATCCACCGACAAACGCATCCATCCGACAAAATTATTTATACAACAACTATATTAACACATTCATCCCGCAAATATCCACCAACAAAATAAACGCATCCATTTAACATATATCTATACTACAACTAACGCATTGTTCGGACAAA
Source organism: Poa annua (assembly GCA_026929855.1). Lineage (NCBI taxonomy): Eukaryota > Viridiplantae > Streptophyta > Magnoliopsida > Poales > Poaceae > Poa > Poa annua. Next base: position 4,370,939 of record CM049436.1, read on the forward strand.
ATTATTTATACAACTATATTAACACAATAACCAACATCCACCGACAAAATATTTTACACTACAACTATCACATCCACCGACACAAATATTGTACAACTAACACATACATAATAAATAAATCCACTAAACAAGATAAACAAGATTCATCTAGTTGCTATCCACCATTGTTGGCCTCCATTGCTTCCAATCCTCCACCTCCTCTCTTCAAAACGAATCCACGAAAATCTACTGCATGGACAGATCCTTGATGCCCTAGTCCTCCTCTCTTCTTTCCTAGCAATCTAACCTTCTCAAACTTATTTTTTGGGCAAGATTTCGCATTGTATTTGTGGGGGGGGGGGGGGGGGAGAGGAAGAACAGAGGACACAGCTCGGGTTCGACGCGAGGAAGAAGAAAGGAAGGGAGCCGGCGCGGGGCACTTATTTCGGCCCAGATCGGCATGAGTGATGCCGAAATGTGCGGGCCCGGCCTGCGCGCGTCTGCCGCATGCAGCCGTCGGTGTGGGTCCCGCCGACCGCCACTTTTCGGCACGGGCCGTGCCGATCGGCACGACTGATGCCGACGGCGCGCTAGATTCCGGTTTTTCAAATTCCGCGCGCTAGATTCCGATTTTTAATTAAAAAAACGTATTATTTAAAAAAAAACTCCCTGAATCCACCCATTTGTCTTTTTATGCTGTCCAAAATACAAGCAATTTTGAGTTAAATTTTTCTTTCTATATGCAGATTTGTTTTTTGATTTGTTGAAACTAAACTGTGTCGATTTCGAGTTTTTCAAGAAATGACCCCCTTTTAGCTCCGGAGCCGATTTGCAGTGTCTGGAGGTTTAAGGGAATCTGATTAAGCAGTCGCCGTTGCACCAGAACTCGCAAGTTTCAGGAATAAGAGCCGTCGACCTGCAGATGTCACAGTCCGGCCCAGACTCGGGGGCGCAACCTGCCGCGTAAGCATTGCTGTTGCAGCCCTTTGCGCAACAGGAGGCACACTCGCTGCACGATTCATGGTCTCGCTCTAGCATTGGCCCCAATGCCGGCCCTGATGCGGGCACGAACGCGTCAGCTAGTGGCGCCGGCGCCATTGGTGACCACACCGAGCCAGGCAAATCAGGCCCAGGCCTCGACGTACGCGGGCACGTACACAGTAACACAGGTGCAGCAGCCGGTGGCGGCAGCCCTAGCGACGGGCAGCGTCCAAAGGAAGGCAGGACCAGGACGGCGAGAACGGAAACGAGGGCGGTGGCCTTGAGCTTGAGGGAAGCTGAGCCTAAAGCCATTGGCAGTGGACCGATAACTGGAGAAGCAAGTGGTGTCTAGGTGAATAGCAAGGAAGATGAGAAGCTAATTGGTGTCTAGATGAGCCAACCGCACAGGCACCGGTCAATATGCATGCACACAGTAAAAAATCTCTAGGTATCTACTTTAGTGACAGGAGTAACGTGTAGTAGTATGCAACAAGGGTAAGCTGGATTGATGAACATATACTCCAGTCAAGTTTAACAAGTTGGCATTGCCGCATTGGATCCGGTGTCCGTTCTTGGTCTGCAACTTTGCATGCACGTTGTCAACGTTGAAAAAGAACGGTTAGAGACTTAGAGCCGGTTTGATCATGCACTTGTATATTCATGTACATCAGTGGACGTTTTACTATGAGAAGAAATATTCTCACCTTACTCTCCAGTTTCGTACGTTAGGGTCACTTAACCTTTGCGATATTGCGGAACACTTTTATCGTACCCTTGACTTTGTTTCTAGAATAATGATAAATGGCGCTTGAAATTTCACAAAATGATTAGAATCTCACGGTTCGGTTCCTATGTGTGAATGATACATATACATGTACGCTTTGCTTCCCGAAAAAATCAGCGAGAAGGCCGAGAAGATTGTTTGGTTTTCAACGACTGGGTAACAAAACGGTCATATTGACATAAATTTACATGTACTAGAGGAGGAGCCGGCGTGCTTCCCTGTAGTACCAGCCATAGTTTAACAACGCGGGTTTTCCACAAATATGAGGATCTCTACAACTTATCATGACTATTGATTTTGCATCATATGAACGATATTATTCGTACTAATTGATGTGTTAAAAAAATTAAGAAAATACGTTAATGTGTGTTTTTTTTTTGTCAATCCATGTACACAAACTTCACGGTACTACATGAATCTAAAAAATAAATTATATTAATCAATAAATTTATGATAATGCATTGATATTTAAAAATAATCATTTATGGACGGATCGTAAAACATTTTGAACGAATGAGATAAGCGGAGGAGATCCACATAGTTGTGGAGTTGCATTTTCGTATTTGTAGTCATCTTTTTCTAAACACCTCTCCCAGGTTTTAGAAAATCTGAGATAGAGTTATTTTTATTAGGTAGGAGTACATAGCATACACATTTATATGAAAATGCAGACATACACGTTTGTTTGACATAAAGGAAAAACCATGCAACACATACACGTTGCCCATGCAGCACATGAAGCCCTAGTTCCGGCCGCCCCAATCCATCTCTTCTACGCGCTGATGCAGGTGGCGGCGCAGTCGCTGTTGCAGGAGTCGCACAGTTCAGCCACCTCTTGCTGGCAGGAAGTGCATGCTTCGGATTGCACTACATGGCAGGGGCCGTAGCATGAGCTCTCGGCTTCGGTGTCACAGTAGTCGCCGCTCATCCCGGAGCATCCGCCGCTGCCGGAGCAGCGGTCCCTGCACCTTTGGAGAGCCGTCGACCTACAGGGGTCGCAGTACGGCCCAGGCCCGGGGCTGCAGAACTCGATGCAGTCCGCCGGGTGAACGCTGCACGTTCCTGCGCAACGGAAGGCGCAGTCGCTGCAGAACAGATGTACCGGCTCCGGCGCCGTAGGCCCCGATGCAGGCACCGGCGCGTCAGCTGGTGACAGAACTGGCTCCAGCGACGGCCCCCATGCAGGCACAGGCGCAGGCGCCACAGCTGGTGGCGCCGACTCCGGCGTCTGCCATGAATAATTAGGCGGAGGCGCAGGTCCTGGAGTGGCAGATGGCGGCGGCGGCTCGGTGGCCACAGGAGCGGCACCCGGTGGCGCCTGCCATGGCGACCAGTAGCTTCCGGAGGAAGGAAGGACCAGGACGGCGAGAACGGCAACGACCGCGGCCGCCTTGAGGGCAGCTGAGCCTAACACCATGGATGTGGATCGATAATTAGAGAAGCTAAGTGGTGTGGTGTCTAGGTGAACACAGCAAAGGAAGATGAGAAGCTAATTGGTGTGTGTCTAGATGAGGCAGCAGGCGATGTCATTTATAGGGAGGCACAGGCACCCGTCAGTGTGCTAGTTAACAGTTAAATTCTCTAGAGATACCTAGTGGCAGGATCGGAGTAGTATGCAACAAGGGTTGGACTGGATTGATGAACATATATACTCCACTCAAATTTAACAAGTTGGCATTGGATCCGGTGTCCGTTCTTGGTCTGCGACTTTGCATGCACGTTTTCAGCGTTGACAACGAATGGGTTAGAGCGCGGTTTGATCGCATGCACTTGTATATATTCATGTACAGTGGACTTCTCCTACGTACTATGAGAAAAAAGATTCAATTACCTCTCCCGTTTCGTTGGGATCACTTAACCTTTGCCATATCCCGGAACACTCTATGCATGGTACTTGTTTCTACAATAATACTGAACAATGGAAAAAAAGGCGCTTAGAATTTTAGAAAATAATTTGTTCCTAGGTGAAGGGTATATATACATGTAAAGTTTGTTTTCAAAAATATATAACCGGTTAAAGCAGTGAAACAGCTGAGAAGACTGTCTAGTTTTCAGCAAATGGGTAACAAAACAACCATATCGACATAATTTTACATGTAATAGAGGAGTCTTTTTCTAAAAAAAATGTAATAGAGGAGTGGGCGTGCTTCCCCTTATATTATCGCCATATATCTATAATTTTTTTTGTAAAACAAAAACCCACTAAATGCAAATAATATTTCTATCTCATCATGCAACCTTCCGCATCATATCACTTATTAGCCTATCCATAGTGGGGAGTAACTTAGACTACTGACATACACATGTTATTAAGCTATGTTACCACCTTATAGTGGATTGTAACATGCATGTGTGTGGTGTCGTGCAACACTTCATTAATTAGGTTGTAGACTCGTATTGTCTTGAGTTTTGTGATGTTACGGTAACATAGCTAGTTACTCTGTTTCTTTTTTTTTATTGTATACCACATCATCATTTTTGCATGTGTGGCACTGTTACTATCTATGTTAATCCCATATAGGTAGTCTTGATGTTTTAATCAACCATTGTCCACGTCATCCCAGTAACATCAATTACTTATTGTCTATCACTACATACAATTATTGACATCATCTTTTTTATTTAAGCATTAGATTATACATGTCATCCTTTTTCTGCCGTTCAAATGATAAGATATCACTGTCCTGCTATGTAACAACAAAATTAAATCATGTGTTAAGGGAGCACCGGAATTATTTTTGTCAATCAAGTGAACTTTTTTGCTTGCATATTTTCTATAGTCAACTTTAGACTTCATGTCTTTATTAGATTTATTAAGAAATACCCGCCACGCAACGCACATCATTTTTTAAATTATAACTAAATTTTTGATAATTGTAGTCATTTTTTTTAAGAATCGTTCCTATGATGCAACAAAGAAAGCACTCTTGTTGGAGCAAATTATGTTGAAAAAGAAATGTAAATTTATATCGAATTATTTAGCAATGGGGCCTAAAATAGAAATGAAGAAATGAAATTTTTGGGTTCTAATATAGAAGCAATAAAAAATGAGAACCGTATTTGAACGTTTCTGAAATTTCTAGAAAAAGAAGTCCGGATGTAGTCAATAATGTATTCTACTAGCGTGCTAAATACAGGTGTAAAATTATTTATAGTCTAGGCTACATAAAGAAAAAGTCCAACAATTTTTGAGTGTTCAAATTATTGATTGTTCACTATTCTTATTTCCACATATTTTAAATTTTGTAGTAGACATTATTGACTACAGCATGCTTTTATCTTAGAAAAAATTCAAGCTTTGGAATCTTGTTTTTTAATTAAAAAAAGTTAAAGGGTTCCCAAGAGCATGACCTCAATTTGGGTTGCCGGGCATAGATAATCCATAATATTTTATTCGACTTCTTTGTTCTGCAACAATTAATGGAAGAAAATTGAGGAAAGAAAATATTTTTGAAATCAATTAATAATTTCTTATTGTACAATGAAACAATCTTGATGTGGTTTTGTCCAGCATGTTGTTGTGTGGCGAAACAGTCATGGAATGATGCAGGGTCTTCTAGTTGTCGCACCTTAACAATAGGGTTGTTGCAGGAATAGGGGTGACATAACATTACCAATTTTACATACTTTAGACCATATATATATACATGCACGAAATGATGTTGTTGTAGTCACGAAAGGCCACGATAACTTCCTTTCCCCCGTCGATCTCTTCTCCTTCTCCACCACGACCTGCACCTGACTCCGCATGGCGGCCAGACCTCTCCGCTCGATGGCGGCGCCGCCGCTGGACAGCGACGACCTCCTCTCCGAAATCCTCCTCCGCCTCCCCCCGCAGCCGTCCTCCCTCCCCCGCGCCTCCGCCGTCTGCAAGTCCTGGCGCCGTCTCATCTCCAGCCCCGCCTTCCTTCGCCGCTTCCGCATCCACCACCGCCGGAACCCTCCCCTCCTCGGCGTCTTCCTCGACGGGTCGTCACACTACTCCTTCCGACCCACCCTGGAGGCCCCCAACAGCATCTCGCCCGAGCGTTTCTCCTTGCAGCCCGACGACGGCTTCCGCCGCCTCGGATGCCGCCACGGCCTCGTACTCATGTTAAACACGTCGCCGCGGATGATACAGGTCCTGGTGTGGGATCCGGTCACCGGAGACCAGCACCGTATCGCCCTTCCCCCGACATTCGTTCCGGCTCCGGTCCACGGGGCGGTGCTTCGTGCTGCTGCCGGAGACGGCCGCCAATACTTCCAGGTGGTCTTGGTAGCGGAAGACGTCGACGACATAGGAGCTCTCGCATGGGGTGATGTCATCTCAATAACCCTCCCCGATATCAGCTTTTTTATTACAGAGCCTGCCGTGCTGATTGGAAAATCCCTTTTTTTCTCGATGCTTACTCAGAGCTCTTATGCAATTCTCGAGTTTGATTTGGAGAGGCAGGGCCTAGCTCTGATACAGGCGCCGCCGACGGTGGATATGTGGAGAAGTTGCAACTTCCGTGTTATGCCCGCACAGGGTGGTGGCCTTGGTTTCCTCTATGTGTCAGGGCCAGGCTTCAGCATGCAGTTGTGGAAGAGGGTGGTGACCGATTGTGGTGGTGTTGCTTCATGGAGGCTAGAAAGAACTGTCGAAATGGATAGATTACTTCCCCTGTGTAAAGAGAAGAAAGGGCTCTTAGCAATACTAGGGTTTGCTGAGGACAATAATGTGGTGTTCATGTGGACAACTACCGGCATCTTCATGCTCCAGCTTGATTCATTGGAGTTCAAGAAAGTTTTCAATGCCTGCTCCTTCTGTCATTTGCACCCATTCGAAAGTGTCTATACAACAGGTATGAGCACAAATTAACCAACTTATTTCTCGCTAATTGACTGATGGAATTTCATTCACATCCTTTGGTGTTAAACTAGGAATTTTGATCAAATGTTGTATCGATTTTTTAATGTTTGATCAGCTCTCAAACGTATAGCCACGTTGCTTTGTAGTGCGTTCTGTTTTGGTACTTGCGTGCTGGCGTTCTACGTGATGACTCTGATATGAAAAAAATATATGTTAATGTTAGCTAAGCTGCCCTTTGATGTCGTCAATTCTTTTTCTGTAGCGAGTATTTCTCTCTGTTATGATTGATGAGTTTCTTTAACTGAAGCTGCTGAGTCTGCCTCTTTATCACAAAATAATACATGTTGATTTTGTTTTTTTATTTACCATACCTTATTACTATAGAATTATGTGATCCGAGTCAGAGGTATCAAGCTCCTCGTCATTTTATTAGGTGGACATCCATAGTATAAACACACATTTTTATTCTTGCTGCCTGCCTATTGACATATTAAAAACAAATCGTATAATGGTTTGTATTCGTGCATAGCTGCAGCCTAGACGTTGCTCAGAATAAGGTACATAATGGTTGGAAACTGAAGATAATTAAATGAAGAAAAACTAGCTTAAACCAAATGAAATGTCAAAATTGGAAGCTCAATTGGTACATTATGGAGCTTAAAAGATACCAATATTTATTTCAATGAATAATGTTATCTTTGTTACTCTTGCTACTAATCTTAAATCCGTATGAGTTGGTTTGGTATTTCCAAAATAGTTTTGCATTTTTATCACTTTTAGTTTATAAGAGCCTAGAGGCAAATCCATTTGATCTATAATCTAGTTTATTTCATCTTTTCAGGCTAATGTTATTTAAACATATTATAGACACGAATAGTCATGATCTCTTTATTGCTAGAATTGTTATTCGGTGTATGCTTTATTTTATCCAACAGGACATGGAACGAGCCTAAGAATAATTTTGGTTACATTCTCCCATCCGACCAGCTAATACTCTGAGTGCATAACCGTTTTGAGAATATTCTCTTAGATTGTGGATGGGGCTTTGTTTATCTACACAAAATGTTTTATGAATCAAATTATTTTTCTCAAATTACAATAGTGAGTTTATTTAAATATCTCATTGATTTACCCCTCGTATCTATTCGAGTTTTCGTTGAAAGGTCATTGGTTACTTGACTTCTTATCTTGTAGGCATGGGCATTGGTGGTGGACATGGAGCTGAACTTTTGCACAGTGCATAAGATGATTGGTCGGATAGATAGATAGATAGATAGATTGACCAGGTAAGATTATAGTAGGAAGTATAACATGGAAGGTGAAGCGACAACTCTTCAGATGTATAAGCAAAAAAAAGGGTGGCTTGGGTATGATGCTTAATTTGGCAAGTTCATGCTAAATTTGGTGAGTCGTGTTAATTTGGGTATGATGTTTATTCTTGCTACTGTGCTATTCCCGAAATAGCACGCTATATCACGTTAAAACATCATTATGCTAGCACACTATTTGTTTTCTAACCTATCGGCACAAAGGTCTGAGTTTTCCACCTTAGAAATACGAAGAAGTTGCTTCTATTTGTTGTGATGATGGATTGCAATCCAAAGATGACATAGAGTAATTTATGCTATGTTCTTATATCATGGGATGTTAAGTTTAGCTTCAAAACAACTGGAGAACAATTTTTATACGTGGTTGTGCATATATTGTCTCGACATCTTTAGACTATACCCTTTATTATTGTTGATTTCTTTTTTATCTATATCTAGTATTTTTTAAAGCTATTTGAAATGTAGAATGCTATTAGCATATTTTAACGTGTATAGCATTTGGATTAGGCCACCGCTATTTCTCTTAACACACTAATTTTCTTTTACCTTGATATAGACACACACAATAAAACCCTGCCGTTTAAAACCCACCACAAATTATACAACCATCCTGGAGTAGTAGGAAAGTGTCAGATAACTCTTCCTGATGGCTAACCCAATATAATTAAGCAAGGCGAGTTACGTACTGACCAGCTCCTCCGCTTCAGAGCAGAGCAGGCACGCTACATGGGTCTGGTATACGTCACCTCGAAGCTAAGTGTTCCAACCGACTCAAGCAAAACATGCACCTGGAGCTGAAGCAAAAAAGTGACACCTGCTTCACTCCCGTCATATCTAATCACTGCATATATAGGGCATCAGCCATCAGGTGAGAAGCTCATCCCATCCGGAGATGAGAGTATGAGACCATAGCCGCCAATTCATTGATCTGCTGGCGCCACGAACGACATCAAAGGAAAGTAATCCGGTCAGGGCGATGCACTTCTCAGCCTGCCCGCGCCACCTCCCACGTCAGAATGTCTATATACATGTGAATATATCTTGTGCTAAAACATTTTATATTTTGATACGGAGGGAGCGTAGCTCACAAATTTCACGAAGTGCCCTGTGGCCAGTTTAAGAACCTCGGTGGACAACATCACCAGCACGTCGCAGTGCACCAAGTCATGTATGTTGTGCGTTGTGCCCTTGACGGGTGAACATATATAGGGTAGTTGCGCTTGACCGACCTGGACGAGGGTGGCGGTGCCATGGCTCTCCTCCAACTAGTAAAGACGGGGTAACCTCGCTGCATGCCGTAAAAAGCTGGCATTCAGGGCTGGCAACACGCGAATATTCAATACCCCCTCTCAATACAAACATCCAAACGAAGGATTAAATTTATGGTGTAGAGAGTATGAATTTATGGTAAGCAAGAATATGTGTCAACAACAGGTCGTGTGGCACGAACGGCATCACCATGTCCTTACCCCGCGCGCATGTATCGGTCGTACATATTCTGATATTCGTATGGTAGATAATGTATGTATACGTGCATTAACCACAGTCGGTCGGCTTAGATACATGCAAATACCGATGATTGAAAACAGAGCAAACACGAATGATACTGAGTGGTGCCACACTTGTTTTTGTATTTTTTACGTAGGTGGAAACAAATACGAATACATATATATTGGAGAGCGATACATGCAGAATACGATGCAAATGCGGAGAGGAAAGAAGAACTTCATCAGAATAAAGAGACCCCTTAAATCATGTAGAATAATTCAAGCAACTTGCAACCGAAATGTTGTCGACGTGCGGCGGAAAGCTGGAACTTTTGCTGACATTTTTTGCTCTGTTCTGATTACGGAAAATCCAAACCAGATCTCGAATTGTTGGGTATCAAATTTTCTCATGAAAATTTGGAAGTCATTTTATGGATCCTAAGCTTTATTTTTTCGAACTTCCCATCCTAAAATTTCGAGAAATCCGCACTCGGTTTTTAGTCTGGTACTCTAGAAATTTCCCAAGTACGTGCAGCGATAGGTGTGTCCTACTCTCCGGCTCCCAAAGCCCACAGCTTTTACCTCTGGTTATGGCAAAGAGGAGACGATATTCACGCAGCTTCCTGATAGTGTGTACAAACCCCACATGGTTCCTACGTGTTCGCCCACAGCTCTTGTGCGGATTGTTGGGGATCAGGTGCCTGCGTCAGCTGTTCAGAGTTTGATCTCCAGGATGTGTCCTTCGAGCTCGTCTTGGACATGGGAGGCGGTTGCACATGGTACAGATGCTTTCCTGATTGGGTTCCCCTCTGTCGGAGACCTTCAGCGGATGGAGGGGATGCAGATGGGGGTTCCTGGCTTCTCCGCTACTGCCACTATTTCGTTCTGGAAGAAGTATGTTGTTCATCCTATGAGAGTGCTTGAGCAGGTGTGGGTCCATGTCCAGGGGGTGCCATATCCAGTGAGGCATTTCCTTGGTATTTGGGCTGTTGGATCCCTGATTGGTCAAACTCTGGATGTTGATCTTGTTACCTTGAGGAGTAGAGGGATTGTGCATATCCTGGTGGCCATGCCCTCTTCCAAGCCTTTAGACCGACAACAAGACAAGCAGGGTCCTTATCTAGGTACAGCGTGTGTTGTGAAGCTGAAAGAGTTTGCTTTTGTTTTCCGCCGTGAGTCTGCGGATTTTATTCCGGATGCGGAGTTCATCCCCTATTTCTGGCGACGGAAGGGAGATGATGCTGATGACTTCGGTGGTGCTGAGGAGGGTTTGGAGGACTCCGCGGATGCTCCCTCTGGTAATTTGCTGCAGAACTCTAGTATGGATGTTGACTCTACTCAGCCCTCGGGTGCGGCCAACGTTGTAAAAACTGTGGCAATGTTTCATCACAGTGGACAGGTGGCGAATTGTGCTATCACTCCTTATAATCCATTCCCGAAATCTTCTCGGGGGATTGAGATTCTAGCAAAGGTTTGCAAGGAGTTTCCGAGTTTGGTTCGAGTGGAGGACGCGCAGATTTCTGGGCCGGGAGACGGCGAGCTCGTTGCCCACCGCCCGTTGGCGTTGGCTTGCAGCCCTGCAGTGGCGTTGGAGGCCCAGCCGGCCTCGTTGGCTTCGCCGGCTGCGCGCCGCTCGCCGCAGCCTGGCCACGGCCCAGGAGTGGAGCCACCGCCTCAGCCTGCTACTTCGGCCCTGGAGCTGGACTTGCCTGACCTCGGTGTGGGCCATGGCTCTGGTGGGCCGCCGGGTGCAGCTTTGGCGCTGGTGGCAGTGGAGCGGGAGACGGCGCAGGCCGCTGACGTGGGGCTGATCTCCGGGGGGGTGTCTTCTTCACCACAGCCCCCTTGTGATGGATCGGCTCCGTGCTCGGTCGAGAGGGGTGTAGTTTCGACTACGACTTTGACTCACCCGTCTGTCACTGATACCTCGACAGCTGTGGTGACGGCTGGGACGACTGCTACCTCGACAGTGTCGTCCCAGGCTGTCACGACTCTTCTAGCGTCGTCATCCGAGGGTGGATCCGTCACGCCTTCCACCCCTCCTCCCGCTGTGTCGGCCTTCACTGATGGGGTTACACCGCCCCGTCGCAGTGAGAGGTTCGGTGTCGCGGGAGACGGGGCATCTGTGACGGACGAGGACTCCATGAAGAAGGCTATGCGTTGCAAGGCAGTGCGCAACCTGGACTACAGTGGTACGAATGTGAAGTCCAAATCTTTTCTTTCTTTTTCTCCTAATTCCATTCAGTCTAAGCTTTCTAGTATAGGTTTTAATCTTGGTAGTAGTTCTTTGCAAGTTGATATGTCAACTAAGGTCTTGAGGCATATGGAATTTGACCGTCTCACGGTTATTCCTAAAGCTTCGACTGGGTTGACTGCCACCTATTTGGATGAAGAAGAAGCGAATGCCACATCAGATGGTCAGCTTTTTTCTCATCTAATTGGTGAAGTGTTGGATGGTGGTTTGGATGACGACGGCTTGAGCTCATTATATGACTTAAAAGCGTCTGGTCGGAAATCTAAAACTACCAACAACCAAATCCCACATGGTTTCCCAATGAATGGCATGTTTGCGAATAGCAGAGGTCTTGGTGACTTGGCTAAACATTTGCATTTTGCTGGTTGTGTTCGGACCATAATTTGGATTTCTTAGCTATTTCTGAGACGGGTAGACGTGAGTTTTCCCAATCGCTTCTGAACCGACTTTCGGGCGGAATAGAGTTTGATTGGTACTCACGTCCCCCTCATGGTCGTTCCGGGGGCATTCTACTTGGCATTAGGACTGATACCATGGAAGTGTTGGAGGTTACAGATGGTGCTTTTCATATCGAAATGCACATCCGTAATAAATCCGACAACTTCATTTGGAGTCTTGTTGCCGTGTATGGACCCGCTCAGGAAACGGCTAAGACTGCCTTTCTCTGTGAAATGGTAAATTTGGCAAAAGATAACCCCCACCCTGTCATCATTGGGGGGATTTCAATTTGCTACGTTATCCGTTTGAGAAGAGTAAGGGTAGGTTTGACAACCGTTGGCCTCTATTGTTCAATGCAGTCATTGACAGCTTGAACCTTCGCGAGGTTACAATGGTGGGGAGACAGTTCATTTGGGCTAACTCTCTCCCTGAACCCACGTACGAGAAACTAGACCGTGTACTGATGGATACTGATTGGGAAGCTAGGTTCCCACTCGTGTCGGTACGGGCGCTAGAACGTATTGAGGGTTTGTCGGACCATGCTCCCATTCTTTTGACTACTGGTTTACCTAGGCCACAGTGTAGTCCACGTTTCAAGTTTGAGCTTGGATGGATGCATCGTGATGGGTTCCATGAAATGGTTAAAAGAATTTGGGATTTACCAGTTGCGGTTGATACGCCTATTCAGCGATGGAACAATAAGATACGTGCTTTAAGCACGCACCTAGTTGGCTGGGCACGTCATACCTTTGGTCTACTTAAAAAGAGAAGGTCCGACTTTCCTCGATAATTGATGCTCTTGAAGCATTAGCAGAAGTTCGGTTACTATCCGCGCAAGAGATTGAGCTCAAAAGCCAATCCAATGCACAGATAGCAAAACTTTTGCGAGAGGAGGAGTTAAAATGGTACCAACGGTCTAAAGCCCAATTCATTCTGAAAGGGGATTCGAATACCCGCTATTTCCACAGTATTGCCAATGGCAGACACAGGAAAAAGCGCATTCATTCTCTAGTTCAGGAGGAGGGAACGATTGAGGGCCATGAACAACTAAAGTCGTACATTACAAATTATTATAAGGGTCTGTTCGGAGCCCCGGAGGAAGGGAACTTCCACCTGGATGAGTCCCGAACAGAAGATATCCCCCAGGTTTCAGATGAGGAAAATAGTCTTCTTACTAAAATCTTCTCAGAAGAGGAAGTGAGGATGGCGGTTTTCCAAATGAAACATAATTTGGCTCCTGGACCTGATGGTTTCCCAGCTGATTTCTACCAGAACTTTTGGGATGTTATCAAGTCTGATTTGCTTCAACTGTTCGCCTGTCTCCACGTTGGACAGCTAGAGTTGTTTCGTCTAAATTTTGGTGAGATAATTTTATTACCTAAGGTTAACGTGGCAGAAAGGATTCAACAATTCAGACCTATTTGCCTCCTTAACGTTAGTTTTAAAATCTTCACCAAAGTGGCTACGATTCGACTGAACAGTGTGGCAGACCATGTGGTTCGTCCGTCTCAGACGGCTTTTATGAAAGGCCACAACATCCTTGATGGGGTTGCGATCTTACATGAAACGGTTCACGAACTACATAGGAAAGGCTAAATGGGGTTATCCTTAAAATTGACTTTGAGAAAGCCTATGATAAAGTCAAATGGTCTTTCCTTCAGCAGACGCTCAGAATGAAAGGTTTTTCTTGAGAGTGGTGCACGTTAATTAACAGCTTTGTTTCGGGAGGAAGCGTTGCTATCAAGGTCAATGATGACACTGGCAAGTACTTCCAAACGAAGAAAGGCCTGAGACAGGGTGACCCATTATCACCAATACTATTTAATATAGTGGCTGATATGTTGGCTATCTTGATCGAACGCGCTAAATGTTGATGGTGGTTTATGGTGAATGCTGACAAGATCGAACGCGCTAATGTCAATTTGAAGGAGTCATTCCACATCTTGTTGATGGTGGTTTATCGATCCTCCAATATGCTGATGATACGATTCTTTTTATGGAACATGATATTGAAAAAGCTCGTAATCTAAAACTGATCTTGTCAGCATTCGAGCTTCTTTTGGGTCTTAAGATAAATTTCCATAAAAGTATTGTTTTGCTTTGGCGAGGCTCAAGGGGACGCCGCCTTGTACGCTGAACTTTTTGGCTGTCAACAAGGTCAATTTCCTATCAACTATTTGGGTATCCCGATTCATTATCGGAAACTTACAAATGCTGAATGGAAAAAGGTGGAAGAAAGACTTCAACTACGCTTAAACAGTTGGAAAGGAAAACTCTTATCCCTTGGTGGAAGATTAGTACTCATAAACTCAGTACTAACAAATATGATACTGTATATGATTTCTTTCTTCCATTTGGCCAAAGGAGTCTTGAAAAGACTGGATTATTTCCGGTCTAGATTCTTTTGGCAAGGGGATTCAAAGAAGAAAAAGTATCGACTGACGAAATGGAGTGTGGTTTGTTGCCCTAAAGACCAAGGAGGTCTCGGTATTCATGACCTTGAGGTCAAGAATAGAGCCTTGCTAGGTAAATGGCTTTTCAAACTTCGATCGGAAGATGGAGTTTGGCAAACCCTCCTTAGGAGAAAGTATGTGGGAGACCAAGCTGTTTCCCAGGTTAATTGGAAACCGGGTGATTCACACTTCTGGGCTGGTCTTATGGCTACAAAGAAATATTTTTTCCCGCATGGATCTTTCTCAATTAGGGATGGATCGGAAATTCGTTTCTGGGAGGATAAATGGCTTGGCCAAGTTACCCTTAGAGAACAATATCCGGCTCTCTACTCTATCATACGAAACAAAAGCGACACACTCGCCAAGGTGTTGGGTACCTCCCCACCGGTTGTTTCGTTCCGGCGAAGTTTATTTGGTATGAGACAAGCAGCTTGGAATGCCTTGCTCATCCGACTGGATTCAGTCCATTTGTCGGAAGGTTCAGATAAATTTCAATGGAATCTAACCAAGAATGGTCAATTCTCGGTTGATTCCATGTGTAGAGCACTTATCCTACCTGATGTTCCAGTCGATGCTAAGAATAGTAATAAAATTTGGAAGATGAAAATACCACTGAAAACGAAAGTGTTTACGTGGTATCTTCGTCGGGGTGTTATCCTTACCAAAGATAACCTTGCTAAGCGTAATTGGCACGGAAGTAAAAAATGTGTTTTCAGTCATCATGACGAGACCATTACTCACTTGTTTTTCCAGTGTGAAGTCGTGAGGTCTATATGTTCAGCCATCCAGTTAGGTTCTACCTTACATCCACCACTTACAGTGGCAAACATTTTTTTGGCAATTGGCTAAATGGTGTGGATCCTAGGTTTAAACGTTTCTGTAGGATGGGCGCGATTGCCATTATTTGGTCGCTGTGGCTATGTAGAAATGACAAGGTTTTTAATGATGTGAATGTTAATGTTTTGCAGGTCATTTATCGGTGTACGGCTATCTTACGGGCATGGTCGGCACTGCAGCGTGTGGAGTACCGAGACCTTTTTTTTTGAGGTGGCGTCGAGGCTGGAGGCGGCGGCAAGGGAGATTCTCTGCCAGCATGGATGGCAACATAGTCTCCGGATAGACCTACCAGTACCTTAGGCGGATCTACAATTTCTCACTATGATATGTAATTCGCCTATTTATTTTCCGTTTGAATTGGTGAATGATGAACTGGTGGCTGTGTGCATCTCAGTTACGCAGAGTCCGGGTGTAATGCTTAAAACTCTTAAGTAATAAACACTTTATCTAAAAAAAACGTGCAGCGATAGGTATTCATTTTTATGGCCTTATGGCCCATACCCATTGCTGGGTAGGAGCAGGATTCAGAGCGATTGGGCTGTACATTACTAGATAGAGCTTTGGTGCGGCGATTTGACCCGAGACCTCCTCAGCGAAGCTCTCGGCTAAATTACGTAACGGCGGCCATACAACGCGAGCCAGAAAAAGGAGTAGCGGCGGCGCCGCCGGCGATCTCACCGGTCCACTTCTTCCCGACTATTAGAGGTCAGACAACCCTCCTTCTCCTTGTTTTCCTTTCTTCTCTTGTATTTTTTTTTTCGGAAACTCTACTCATATTTACATAGATGATTGATGGATGCATACATGCTTGCTGTGTGTTCGATGGATTGCGCAGCGTTGTTCGTGTGTGTTGTACTGGGCGATTTCAGAAGCTATGAGAAAAAAACAATCTTTGGGCAGCATATATTCGTATATAAATATCAATAATTCACATATACATATTGATAAAGTTATAGTTTTTCTTTCCGCATATTACAACATGAAGTAGCACAATTTAGAACATAGTTCTATCTAAATATTAGCATATTGCATAATCGCGTGTAGCAAAAGGAAGTTCAGTTATCTGGTCCCCTAATTTGGGCACGGAAAAATTTGGATCGAGCGGGACAAAATTTGGTCCAATTTTTTTTTGGATGGTGTCTAATTTTTTTTTTGAACCCCTAAGCACGAAGATAGCAGCTAAGGGCTAAACTGGGGTTTAATGCATATGGGCGGGCTATTAGCGGCTACTATCTTTAGCCTATAAAGACATTAGCTGTGGCACGAACCCTCTCGCAAGGCTATAACCGGGTGATAGACGGCTATTTAAAACAGAACAATCTACGGATTGCAATTTGATGAACCGCATATATTGATGAAATCAGTCCCTTGACTATTGCATTTGTTTGTCGCCGCTGTAGGTCGATCTGATTCCAAGCATGGCATTTGTGGATACCAAGAGGCTGCAGTGTTCTACGGTGCCCCACGCGTTGGCGCGACATCATCTCCGATGCACAGTTTCTCAAACGTTTCCGCAGACACCACGGCGGCAAGCCTCCTTTGTTGGGCTTCTTCGCAGGGACTACTGGCACCAACTTTGCTCCTGTTCTAGACATGAAACCTAACAGCATCCCCGCCAAGCGCTTCGGCATGCCCAAGTGCAGCAGCCCCGTCCACCACTGGGACTTCCTCGACTGCCGCCACGGGCTCGCGGTGCTGATCCACCAGGTTGTCCAGGTCCACCAGTTGCGGCGCGAGGTCTTCGTGTGGGATCCCCTCACCCGAGTGCAAAAATGCTTGGCTTTTCCACAAGGGCTCCGATATGCCGAAAGGGATACTTTCAGCTTATGGCATGCGGCGGTGTTGTGCGCTGATGCCGACGATGGGCATGTGCATGGCGATTGCTTGTCGGCGAGTCCGTTCAAAGTGGTTTTGATCTGCAGCACACGCAAACAGACACTCGCTAGCCTCTACGATTCGAGGTCTGGTATATGGGGAGATATTATTAGCTCAACGGCAACTACTGACAAGATTGCTTTGGTGAGGTCTAACATCCTCGTTGGGAATGCAGTTTACTGGCTGTCCTACGGAGGAGACATCCTCGTGTTTGACATTGATCGACAAACCCTTGGTGTTATTGAGAAGCCGGCAGACGCCCATCATACCGATTGCTGGTCTTTTCAGCTCTTGCAACCAGCCTTGGCGTTGCGGTCATGTTGAAATCGGGGATCCAATTATGGTAGAGGAACTCCAACTGTGATGATGCCGAATTTTTTTTCCAACCGGGCCTCAACCCCTTTCCATTAAGAATAACGGAAATACACCAAGTTCAAACCAGAGAGAGGGGGGAGAAGCGAGTTGGACGCAGCAGCAGGAAACCTGCTGTGTACCGCCTCGACTCGAGACGCACACTACAGGGCAAAAACCTGCTGCCACCAAGTACCAATATTACAACTAGCAAAGCTAACAAACCACCTAAAGTGGGGGAACATAAGTCCTGCGAAATATATGATGCCGAATGGGTGCTGCTGCACAAAACCATTCAACTGACAGGTCTCTTTTCACTGGGAATGCAAAGAGACCTCCAAGGAGTGACGATGGTGGGGGTATGACGAGGACTCGAATAGTATCATTCTAACTACACATATTGGTGACTTCAGTCTCCAACTTGAGTCGATGCGGTTTTATCATATTTGTAAAAGAAAATTATGGTGTGTCAAAACCCGTATCCCCTACAGAACTTTTTATGCTTACGGTAACTCCTACATACCTTGCACATAACAAGATTCATTCTTTAATTACTATTGTTATGTGCTTGCAGTAAATGTTCATGTGATTAAGAGTGGTAAATATGTAACAATAACTTGAGTTGTTTGTTGTTTATCCCTCAGCTGGTCTGATGGCATCGACGTCGGGTTTCTGACATCTTACACGATGTGTGTTTTTGTCGAGTTTCTACCTGGTTCAAATTTCGATTTTTAGAATCTCAGTATTGTCTGACGAATGTTGAATCACACAAGTAGTCTGACTCTGACCTGGGAGTTGGGAGTAAGCATAGTGATGTACCACACAAACATGTTTGCTGTCATGGCAAATGTCTACTAGATTTTCTATATCTTTGTTTTCGTTAAACGGCTGATGCGTATGCAAAAATCTGTAGCATATCTTGTCATTGGTAGCAAGGCATCACCACTCTACAGGAAAATTCAGAATCAATTCCTGCATCTCGCAGCTCGCCGGAGCGCTAGCCTGGTAGGTATATAGCAAAACAGCAGCTTTCTCGCAGCTCGCCGGAGCGCTAACTATCCTTTATTCTCTATTCTGTTTCCCGACGGCTCTGTGTATCTGGTTTGATAGCAAGCAGCCTACCCTATTTAAACCCCAGGTGCGACGCGCATGGTGCGATGCAAAATTTTGCATGGTCACTCACTGCTGTCTTCAGGTTCCATAACAAGAGTACTCAAATTGTTCTGTGAGTGCGTGTTCGAAAGATTTTACGAAAAGCTATTGCCACAACTAGGAGCGGGCGTCGGGCCTATCTCCCACCGTTCAGCTGGTGGGAGAACATCAAGATTCGTGCATTTTTTTTACAAAAAAGCCCCCCCACTTCCTGTAATTCATGTGAACGAGTCCTCGAGCACGGA
The DNA here is from genome assembly GCA_026929855.1 of Poa annua. NCBI lineage: Eukaryota > Viridiplantae > Streptophyta > Magnoliopsida > Poales > Poaceae > Poa > Poa annua. The sequence goes on from CM049436.1 coordinate 4,389,934, forward strand.
GGAGCGCGGCGGAGCTCCGGCCGGCGCGGCGAGCACGCGGCTTCCCGGCGAGCTCCGGAGCGCAGCGGCCGGCTCCGAGCTCCGAGCGCCACGGAGGAGCGCGGCGGCTGGCACGCGGCGGAGCGCGGAGGAGCGCGATGGCGGCGCGGAGGAGCCCGACGGCGACCTCGCGGCGGCGCGGAGGAGCGCGGCGGAGCGCGACGGCGAGCTCCGAGCTCGGTAACATGCGCGGGAGGACTGATTTGTAAAAACGTACGAGAGGAAGGATGTTTCTACAAAAATTGATACCGACCGTGCGATGGAAGATGGACGGTCCGGATAAGCCCGACGGGTCCCTGGCAGTGTGGGAAATCAATTCTCAAGATTTTAGTGTTTGTTTTTGTGGAATCTTGAGTCCGTCTATTGAAACTGTGAAAGCTAATCAGGAGCAGCGGTGTACTTCTGCACTTTGTCCTTTTAATCGCCATGTTTGAACTGAATAATGTTTGTTGGCTTGGAGTGTTGCTGTCCGTTGGATGTAGGCTGGGTGGTGGATGACAGGCCGCGAGGCACACGTTGCATGTCACCCGATCTGTGTCCTTCGAGAGAGCGCCGGAGCTTCCCAAGTCTTGCTTCCACTCCACCGCCTGATCAGGATTTAACTGCTGGCGGCGAGTTTATTAGAGGTTCCATCTAAACTCCTCACACCCCCAACTGGCATATAACACTTGTGCTCGCGCTTCCTGTCATTACAAGACCTCCTCTCCTCCTTGGGATTCAACCGAGATAGAAGCATCGATCGCATCTCCAAGTGAACGAAACATTTTTTTTCTTCTAAATTGATAGTAAAATTTGTGTCACTGGTGACGTTGATTCCTCCGCATATGTCCAGAAATGTCATGTTGGGCGTCCATCTGGAGTGCTCGGCTTGGAAACCCAACCCTCTAATCCACTATGGAGCATGCACCGGTGAACTATTGGCCTTGTAGGAATTATAATCGCCTAATTTGTTAACTCACAATGATTATGTAATCTATGTGGTAATTCAGTCAATGACACGAAGATAGTCATTTGCTTCGATTAACTAGTACATTGTGGTTAATTTGCTTTATAGTTGCATGCTGAGGCAAAGCTCACCTGTCGGTTGATCCTGCGCTCGTGTGAGTTCATCGTTTACTTTCGTTTGGCTTTGTTCCATGCTGTATCAGGTTGTTGGACATTGGAGATGTCTACGTAGAATTTCCTTCTCCACCACGCGATCAGTGACTTCAGTAGTTTGGGATGTGAGACGATTTATTCTGCTAGTAGACACAACAAATTTGAAACTTTTGAAGTGAGACCTTTCACTCGATTTATTATTCAGGGAGGTTCCTATCCGTTACTTGTTGCCAAAGTGGTGCATCTATTTTTAAGACCAACTATATGACTCTATTAATTATAGTAATTAAGAAAATAAATAGAATTTCACCGGCCTGATTTTTTCTGTAGAATACATCATGGAAAGGCGTGCCATATTTCATAGGAGTAGAAGAAATAGGCAAGCGGAACGAACAATGTCTTTTGGCACACACCACACAGAACAACCATGTGCCATAATTAACGATCGAGTGGGACGCCAATGGAATCTATAGACAAGCGGATCTTTCGATCGAACAACGCCACACAGAACTGGAAGCCCGCCATGGCTCTCACACTACAACAGTCATGTGTCGCAGTAAACCTCGGCCACCGCCGTCCAACATATCGTCGCTCGCACCACCAAGGTGCCAAGTTGTTATAATGGAACCCGGCTCCCCATGTGGGAGGCGTAGTGGTAAGGTGCCAAGCTGTCGTTGTAGCCCAATGCCGCCAAGGATCGTGCCCCATCAACCCACCTAGGTCGAGATTCCACGAGTGGGATTATAGCCCTAAAGGGTAGAGTCCACACCCCTCCATCATCATGATAGATGGAGCTTTACTTTCAAAAAAAAAAAAAGATAGATGGAGCTTTTGTGGGACGCATTGTGTCATCACCGTCGTCGCCGAAAGCCACACGTTGTAGGAGAGAAAGGGGAGGAGCCGTTGCTAAAGAGAAGCCCCGCCGCTGGCATTCCCGAGATTTGCTTGACAACAAACTTCAGCTATGGCATGGTGAGGAGGGTCGGCGGTTGCGGGAGCTAGGGTTTCCCATGTGACTATGTCGCTGAAAACTTTCTTCGGGAGTTCTGCTCCGGTGAGGGCGTTGGCGGTCGCAGCGTCGAGCTCAGTTCTGCCGGTGGTGGTCGAAAACCCGATAACATTTTTTCGGGACGTCCCAGGGTGCTTGTTGTAAAACTTTGGACTTTGTCTGTAATTTCGTACTTTATGAGGGCCTCTATGTAAGTTTGGCCGACTAATGCACAAACCAGCAGCGGAGGGTCCGTCTCTTCACAGTCGTCACTTTGGACCTTCGCTTGACTTCACGCACACCCCGCACGAGCAGCGAGGAACAGATGACGACGGCCAGCCTCCGCCGCCGCCTCCCCCTCTCGCCGGCGGCACCCCCGCTGGACGACGACGACCTCCTCTCGGAGATCCTCCTCCGCCTCCCCCCGCTGCCCTCCTCCCTCCCGCGCGCCTCCGCCGTCTGCACGCGCTGGCGCGGCCTTCTCTCCGACCCCGCCTTCCACCGCCGCTTCCGCGTCCACCACCGCCGCACCCCACCCCTCATCGGCTTCATCGACGACTCCGAGGGCATCACCATCCAGCCGGCTCTGGACGGCCCCGACCGCCTCCCGCGCGGGCGCTTCTCCCTGGAGATCGGCGACCGCTACAGGACCCTCGGGTGGCGCCACGGCCTCGCGCTCTTCCTCCTCCCGATCCCGCTCCAGCTCCTGGTGTGGGACCCCGTCGCCGGCCACCTGCACCGCCTGGCCGTTCCCGCCGCGTTCAGGCTCGAGTACGACCCGCTGGTGAACCCCATCAGCGGGGCGGTGCTTCGCGCCGCCGGGCCCGGAGACGACAATATCGACCACTTCCAGATCGTCCTGGTAGGCAGCGAGGGGAGGCAGCATAGTCGACGAGCGCTCGCCTGCGTCTACTCGTCGGAGACCGGAGTATGGGGTGATTTCGTCTCGACGCCGCTTCCATCCGGGGCTATGGTCTTCGACCATGAGCCCGCCGTTCTGGCCGGGGGTTGCCTTCACTGGTTGATCCTTGCGGCGGCCTCGAAAATCATACTCGAGTTCGATCTGGATACGCAGAGCCTCGCTGTGACGTCGGTGCCGGCCAGCATGTTCGCCGCCGGCGGCAATCGCGAGTTCAGGGTGATTCGAGCAGACGGTGGTGGGATGGGTTTCCTCTTCGTGTGCGACTTCACCGCCCAGCTATGGAGCAAGGAGACGGCCGCTGATGGTGTTGTTTCTTGGGCGCGAGGAACAACTATCCAGCTCGACAAGTTGTTTCCCCCAAACTCAGAGACTGATTACCTAAGTACCGTCGGGTATGCCGAGGAAAATAATGTGGTCTTCTTCTGGACATTTGCTGGTGTCTTCATGCTCCATCTGCACTCACTGCACTTCAAGAGAACTTCCGAAACCAACAACCGTTCTAACTATTATCCATTCGAACTTGTCTATACTCCAGGTCAGGTGTATTATCATGACTTTTATTTTATCCTCCTGGAATAATGAAACCGAGTTATTTTTCGATCATTGGTTGTTTTAAAAATGTTGTTCACATCGTTCCACCGATAATTTTAAGTATTGTCACATCAGTTGTTTCTTTTACTGCTTGATAACCTTTTCAAGATATCTCTTCCATATCTACTTGAAAATATTTCAAATGTTATATCTTGTTGTAGAGTCCTGAAGCAAGTGACGAGTCCATTTGCCTCATGGAAAATCAATAAACTAAGTTCATTTCACCCGTTCAAACTACAGCTGCCTAATATCTATATGATTTCTCTTGGAATCTCGTTGGTTGTTTGACTTCTTATGCTTGTAAACAGGTATTGGCGGTGGACACGATGTAGCTAAAACTATGAGGCGTTCGTGGTATACAGGATGGACACGGTACATAAGACGCTTGTTCGGTTAGCTACACTGTTGTGATGGATTGGTAGAGCAGGTAAGCTTATCTTCCGCATGTTACTTGATGTATCTGAAGTGTTCTTTTACGAAAATGTATGACTTTCATTGTCAGTACCATTTCTCAAGTACCAAATTGCAAGAAATGATTCTCTCTACAGCCCTTCTCCCAACTGTTTACCCATGCTTCATGCTTCTTGTAATTGAGCGCTGGTGGATTGTCGGATTGTGGTCGGTCTGAGTGACAATCAAATGCATTGTATAATTTGATCCACTGTGATTTGGTTAGCAGAGTGAAATCTCCTCATATGATGAGTATCTTCATGTTCCCTTCGTCCGAAGTTATGATTGGACCCAAATTTGTGCTGAAACTTAATTCGGTATCAAAATTTCTATGGGCTAAAAGAAATCGTATATATTTCCATCTTGTGGCTATCTTGATGAGAGAAATGTCTGCTTGCAAACTGATTGTTAGTACTCACTTAGAACTCATCACTGCACTTATATATGCAGCTTCTCTGCTTGCAAAGATTATTACCGAAATTGGTTTGGTGATGGTAAATTTAGCATACGTGTGTCTGGTTGAACAACTCTAAGAAATGCCTAGAAAGATATATCTGGTACATGACTTTAAATACATGGAAACTCGAAGAACTGGTGGATTAGATTTTCCCCCTCTTGGAGTTAGTGAAAATCTATTTATGGATGAACATCTTCGGTATGCAAGAAGAATCCGATTCTGCCCGCCTTTTTTCCATTACCATTTTGGATGCCATGTGATCCCTTGTCGAGAAGTGTTATTCTCCTTTATCTTTAACTTTGGATGACCTTATGCTCCCGTTTATGTAATATTCTACTTGGTAAGTGTGTTTTCTCTTCTGTTTTTGCTATAGTTCAGTTACCCAAGTAATTAGCTGACTCAAGTTGTATTATTAGCACCTCACACCCTTGACCCTTCTAATCATATATACGCACCAAGCTATCTGATGTATACAAGTATTTTGGTTCACCCTGTTCTATGTGTGTTTCGGTGAAAGCACACGTAGGTAGCATATGTTTGGTTTACCTCCTTATCCTTTGAATTACTTGCCGTCAGTTTGTTCGAGTTGGGAGAGGGAAAACCTTCTGTCTCACCAGCGCGATCTACTGCTGCTGGCACTCAACGGAAGGAGCATCAAGAGGATCACGCGCGACTTGCATCTTCGTCCTGGTTGAGTCTTGACTCTGATCCTAGCACTGTGAGCCTGTGAGGGGCGCATCGCCCCTCGTTCCCCTAGCTTCCCTCTTTTTCTGGCCTTGCCAGCATTAATTCTTGTAAATTAACTCTCATCTCCTTAAATGCATTAGCAGTACAACTGCCTAATTCCTCAAAGAAGTCTTACTCAAAGAGAATTCCCCGCCTCTCTAGAAAGTTGTTTGGATATTTTTCATATATCCGGACATCCCTCGGTTACATGGCTCTAATATTTTTTCAGTTTGTGTATGATTGTTACAGTTGAGAATAATTTTGGAGCAGTGGAGATTTAAAAAAACTCATGGTCAGCAGCTCTTTCACCTTATGAGTTATGACTCCTCCTTTTCAGGTCCACGGCAGAAGGCTTTGAGTATGTGTGCTGCTAGGGACCTGTACCGCTAATTAAGTATACTCCCTCAAACCTGCTAGGGACCTTTGAGTATATTGTAGTCGTGAAACCTACTTTCTTGTGTGACTATCTGGGTCGTGCTAATATAGATAATTGTGTACCTATGGCAGTAAAGATGTATTACGAGCAAACATCTTTGTTGTCATGGCAATGTTCGCAAGATTTGCCACATGTATGTAAGGTTTTGTTCGACATAATTGTGTAACTATGAAATTATATATGGTTGTAGACATAATCTTGTAGACTTGTACCTATGTTACAAAATTTGAAATGAATCTTGCTGCCATATGCTTTCAGCCCCACGGTCGCTCCCTAGGGGCGTCTCGGGTGGTGGAACCCTAGCCATCACCCACGGCCCCTTCCTCACCTCATTGTTGCTGGAGGATGTCGGTGGGGGGAATCCCTCACCAGAGGAGGGCGGCGGGGGCTTCGGTCGTTTGGTTGAGGCGCTGATTCTCGGCGGTGCGGCGAGAGAGTATGCTGGCACCGTGGCCGACTTTTTACGCGGCGAGGTCAAGACAATAGAAGGTATTCGCCTGTGTTTACCTGACAGACACCGGTGTATGAACACGTGTTTTTGGAACAAGTAACTCCCAAATTATAGAGGGAGAAATGATTTAGCCTGTGTCCGTAGCTAGCTCGAGATTTCTGAATTCTAGATGATTTGTGAATCCATCTATCAGTGATTTGACTTGTTGAACCTTAATGCTTTCTTGGGGAAGCCCTAGAGATCACACAAGTTCAACCCAGAGGTGAAGAATCATAGATGAATTCACAAATTGCATGCCAGGAAGTAGATGTGTTGCCGTGACTGCAAACCAGCCAGCCCTGGTCTGCAACAGTGCAACACCCTTGGGAGTACTCTCGAGTCCTGGAATGTCTCATTGTGTATCAAATCTGAATCCTTTTTCTTCATTTTTCATACAAATGATGGCATCTTTTGAGGTGCAATTTGGGAGTATTCTGGAGTCGGGACATCACGTTTTGTATGGACTCTGAATCTTTTATTCTTTAGATTTCATACAATGGATGCCATCTTGAGTGTTTTTCCATCAGAGTACTCCAAAAGACCCAAAGGGTGTTTAAGATCATCCAGGGTAGCAACTGTACGCTTCATGTGGCATGTTTGAAATGAACAATGCCATCTTACAAACTTTCTGTGCTGCCTATCACTTGTTCTACTTTTTTTTTTTTATCAATCTCTGCTTATTTTTTATCGGATGGAATATTTGTATCTACAAAAGAGTAGCATTGCTGCCGAGACGATTTTGTGAGTTGTATTTGTATCTGTTAAGCAGCAATGCTGTGTTGCTGTCTGGACATATTTTTGTTTTCCTTTGAGGCCTGGTGAAGGATTTCATGACTTGCCTAACATTTGAATTTTAATTGTGGTATGTATTAGCTTTTAATGCAACATTGGTAGTTGTGACTGTTAGGGATAGCCAATCCAAATAAAAGCCATATATTTTTAGGAAGAAGGCCACACGGCTCTTCTTGTTTCTCCATAGATAGCAGACGTGTCAAGCTGGGCGCAAACCCCCGCAAAGAGGAAACTGAAAATAAAATCCATATTAAGTACGAGTACGGTTTTTATTGTTGGCATGAGCCTAGATTCATGAAGTAGTGCAAATCCGAGCTGCAAATATTTCACTTTGAAATTATTTCTTTACTAACTGTTTTCGTTTCAAGTTTAAATTTAGATTAGTGTAAAACAGAAAACGAAATTTAGACAAACTAAGAGCAAATCCGCACTAAAATTTACACAGTAGATGGATATATTTTTGGAACGAACTAGATGTTCAATGAGGGAGATATAAGATTTCTTTTTTTATATGACTGAAGAAATCTGTGTAGTGCCCTTTTTGTGTGGAGTCAAGTTGAGAAGGTCAGAAAAACAATTAATAACGGGCCTAAATATATGTCTATCTGGGCTGGGCTGGGCTGGGCTCTGTCGGGATTTCCCCTCTTCATTATCGCGTTTGCTGCAAGTTCGGGTGCAGTCCGCCGCCGCAATACCTAATCCCCGGATGCACGACGGCGAGATGGCGCCGGTGAGCCTTGCCCGCGCCTCCCGCTGGTCGGCGGCCGAGCCGCTGGACGACGACGACCTCCTCTCGGAGATCCTCCTCCGCCTACCCCCGCAGCCGTCCTCCCTCCCTCGAGTCTCCCTCGTCTGCAAGCGCTGGCGAAGCCTCGCCTCCGACCCCGGCTTCTCCCGGCGCTTCCGCACCCACCACCGCCACAGCCCGCCTCTCCTAGGTTTCTTCCATATGGATGAGTACGAGCTGTCCTTCCGACCAACTTTGGAGGCACCCAACCGTGTCCGTCCTGGACGCTTCTTCTTCCAGCGCGACGACGGCGACACCTTCCAGTGCCTTGGATGCCGCCATGGCCTCTTCCTCACCTTCCTTCGCAAGCATCTGGTGGTCGTGGTCTCGGACCCCGTCACCGGCGAAGAGCACCGCCTCGTCATTCCCCCGGAGATTGCGACACGCGCGGAGAGGACACTGATCAACGCCGCCGTGCATCGTGCCGCAGGAGACGTCCACTTTCAGGTGGTCTTGGTAATGGTAATGGCAGACGATCACGAGGAACAAAGACGGGCGTTCGCCTACGTTTACTCATCAGAGACCGGCATATGGGGCGACCTCATCATCTCAACACTGATTCCATCCGGGGTTCATCTGGACTGGTCTCCCACCCATGTTTATGATCAGGAGGCCGCCGTGCTGGTCGGGGATTCCCTTCACTGGCTGCTTGTTGGGGATTTTATCGGAATTCTCGAGTTTGATTTGGATAGGAAAAGGCTAGCTGTGATACAAGTGCCAGTTGATATCTCTGAAGATGACGACTTCACAATTACGCGGACAGAAAGTGGTGGGCTCGGTTTCCTCTTTTTGCCTGGGTTCAGTGCCCAATTATGGATTAGGAAGACTGATTGCAATGGTTTTGGTTCATGGGTGTTAGGAAGAACTATTGAACTAGACAAGCTACTTTCCCTAAATCCAGAGGAGAAGATAGAGCTTCCAAGGATAAGAGGATTTGCTGAGAACAATAATGTGGTGTTCATATGGACAGTTATCGGTGTCTTCATGATCCAGCTTGAGTTGTTGCAGTTCATGAAACTTCCCGAGACCAACATCGGGTCTTGCTATCCATTTGAAATTGTGTATGCTGCGGGTAATAGCATGTAATAGCGCGTTTGATATAACCAGACGCTTTTGAAATTGTGTATGCTGCAGTTATAGGCAAAGGCTCTATGGTGGTGTTTTATGCAAGTAGTTGTAGAAAAAATATGAACATCTACAACATCATATAAATACAATATAAAAATATACTTCATGGTAGATCTTTTCATATTGATTTGGTACCACAGATGTTGATATTTTTGTTGATAAACTTTGTCAAACTTAAAAAAGTTTAACTTATTTTATAGACTCATTATAGCAATGCCGTTTCACCTTGCTGCTTATTTTGGATTCTGTCACAATACTTGAAGTGCATGTCTTTGTTCAGTCTTATACTGTTGTTCATTATTTAGCTTGCACTTGTTGTAGTTTCGTGGACGATTATTTTAGTTTTGGCTCTGTGGTCAAACATTTACTCAGCATGTCCCTTATTGTCCCCAAGCTTGCAGTAATATAATTTGGCTGGGGAAAACTATATGTCGCTATGTTTTGTGTGTAGTCTCACTTCTTCAGATTTGAGCACCATGGATGTTTAATAGTACCCTCCGTCCATAAAAGGATGTCTTAACTTTGTCCAAATTTTTATGTATCACGTCTAGATTCATACAAATTTGGACAAGGTTAAGACATCCTTTTATGGACAGAGGAGCTAGTACATATTGAACACATGATCAAAATGATGTTACTAGATTTATCATAAAAATTGGTTCCATCACTGATAAGATTTCTTGTTTTTACTAGCATAAGTGTACCTGTAGACATGAACCGCTTAATTTGACCTTTGTCTATTATCTAATTTCCCCGAACATTCGTCAATTGGCATGAAGGTTGAAGGCACATTGACTTGCTTCAGTTAATTTGTAGCCAACTTGGGGTTCCTTTACTTTGCTGCGTGCGTTCGAAGCAAGCATGTTTGGCAAGCTCGCCTGCGAACTGATCCTGCTTGTCTCTTATTATGTGCGCTTGTGTGCGTTTGGTTATCTTCAGTGATGTACAAGGTGTGGTTTCAACATCAGGATTTTGCATATGTTCAGTGTTTTGAATGCTAAGTTCTGGCTGATGAATGTTGGTTTTGAAACGAACCGGCACATTGTTACAAGAAATAGCTCTTCAAAGTTGAGCGTTAAGAGTTTGATGAGCTCCAGTTCTGTCAACCTTACTAAGCATGGCTCAAGGGTTGTCTAACCGTGACAGATCAGCGACGCAATGCTTCGTGTGTGGCTGTGCGCTGCTACTCGTAGAGAGTTGGATCGTTAATCCTTTTTGTTCTTGTCAAAACTCATTTCTGGGGTATTCTGACCATCTTTGTTTCCACACGATTTTTTGCATGTATACAAGGTGTTTTTTTTTTTTTTGCGAGAGATACAAGGTGTTCTTTAACTGCTAATAATAGGTATCCAAATATCTGTAGGCTATATCACCGTGTATTTTGTGATTGATAGCAGTAAAGGACAGGTGGTTTGACCTGTTGTCAATGATCTACAGGAAAATTCTGGAATCGATTCATGCATTGTGCAGCTCGCTAGTCCACGAAATCTGGCGTAGATAGAAAAGCATCTTGCTTTCTCCTTTCATAGCCTTGGTTTATATGCTAACTATCCTTTATTCCATATCTATTCTGTTTGTCAGTGCCCTCCCTATTCAAACCCCCATCAGCCGTGGGATGGAGCAGAGACGCTGTGTCTTCAGATTTCGCACCAAGCAAATATGAGCCTCTGAACTTGTGGAATCTCTAGTACTTACTCGAGTTGGCTGTAGCTAGCTCTAGATTTACGAATTCTTATATGATTTTTGTGAATCCATCTGTCAGTGATTTGACGTACTGAACCTTCGTGCTTTCTCCGGGAAGCCCCGGAGAATGTCAAGTTGGGGGGCAATACTGGTTGTTGTGACTGTTAGGGATGATCCAAAATAAAAGCCATATTGTTTTCAGAAAGCAGGCCATACGTCTCTGTTTTCTGTATAGAAAGCAGAAGTTTCAAGCTGGGCTAGTATGCACACAATGATACGAGTCTAGACCACGGAACATGGCAACAAAGTTGCTCACACACCAGCAAATTAACACATACGTACCACAACATGCTATATAGGAGCATGCATATACACGTCTTAGCAGATCGTACGTATGTATACACCTCCAGCAGGCTCCATCCATTTATAATTATACCGCGCGCATGAACAGATCGTTGTTGTGTCCATGCATCTCATCTAGCAGTCTGCTGGCGTGGTGAGGCCGCATTTCGCCGGCAGCTCCATGGCCCGCTTGGGGTCGATGTTGTAGAGGTTGAGCCACGGCGAGTTCTTGTAGGAGCAGAGGCACTTGAGGTCCGCCTTCCCCAGCGTCGCGCAGCACTCCGGCGACGGCTCCGGCGTCGTCGTCGGGTCCGTCGTCGCCGCCGCCGCGGGCTGGCACGCCATGAAGTCGTCGTTGCTCATGTCGCACACGGCGCGCGCGGGCCTGGGCGCCGCCGCGAGGGCCACCGCGAGGACGAGGAGCGCCGCCAGCACTAGCGTCCTCTTGCTGGCCATGGTGTGAAGCTCCTGGAGGATGAGGCTTTGGGGAGCTCGATCAGCTCGGTGCTGGAATGATTGTGGTAGCTAGGTTGTTGTTCGAGCTACGTTGCGCATGGAGGGGGTGTTTATATTGCGAGGGATGGGGGCGTTTTGGCTGTTGGGTGCTGCAAGTTTGTGGTTTTCAGCGAGAGGACCTTTGCCCCCTTCCATTACAAACTGGATTCCTGGCCGGTTGTGTAAGATGTAACAAGAAGATTACTAAAATAAATCTAACTATGGTGGTTTTGTTTTGGCCAGGAGTAGATCAACGAAACAATACTAGTTGCTAAGCTAAACTAAGCAACATATATATATATGATCATCTGTAATCTGTACTGTTGTGCAATTTTCCGACGACGCAAGTGCTAGGTGCAGAACATATCCATCTGGACGTACTCTTGTATCACTGGCGAACCCGTGAAGCTCTCTTGTTTGCTTGCTTGTCCTCTCTCTCTCCCTCTCTCTCTGACGAATGTTAGGGCACCCACTTGGGATGATCAGGTTCACGGGAGAGACGGAGCGACGCCGCGGCCGGCAGGTCTTGTGGCTGAGAGCATTTCGCAGAGATTTGCTGATCAACGCACGATCCAAAGCCGGATGGACGTTCGAGCAGAACACAGTTTTGGTTGCTTGATTCCAAGCGGTGCTAGCTACATTGCACGGTGCTCTCAGTCACGAGAGTTTGTCCTGATAGGGTACGTGACTGTACTTCTCGCAGCCATTGACGACGGCAACGACGAACTTGCACCATACATGTCGATGGCTTTTTGTCTGATCCTTTGTCTACCCGAGCATGCATGTCCTACTGAACCGTACATGCATGTGAGTGATGTGACCAACCATACTGTTTGCACCTCATTCCACTAAATAAAACAGTATTTGCCCCCTTTTGTAAATAAATCTACACGGCCAAAGTGGTTCTCTCTCCGTCCCCAAATAACTGCCTCAAATTTGACTAGAAATGGATGATCTAAACATAAAGTCTAGATACATCCACTTTTAGGCAAATAAAAGACAGTTATTTTGAAACGGAGGGAGTACAATGCAATGGGCAAACTCTATTACATCACAGAACAAAACAATACAGGAAAGTAACACCCTCCGATACACACACGAGACACCCGGTTAGAGAAGTAAAAACGCCTCCTTCTAGAAACCGTCGGAAATAATTGTCTTGAACCCACCGAGCTTTGACTGAGAGGGCCGTCTGGCTCTCGCTTAGGGCCGTGGAGTGTCAGTACTGCTGTGAGATCCTGGCCCAGGACTCAATAGGTTGATAGATACTCGTATCAATAAATCTTTAGAACTTTTTTTCCCAGAAACTCATCTTGAAAAAACTTCGAGATTAGTCGTGCTTGGGCCGAAGTAATTTTGGGATGAGGAAGTCTTCCCGAGTGCGCATGAATGAGGACAAAGTGCGCAGAAAAGACTAGGATTGTTCCGTGGGGATAGTCTATGGATTTTAGAGAGCGGTCCAGGGTAGCAACCACCGACCCGAGTGTAGCCAAGCTGTTAAAGAGACGACTAAGTCATGTGTAGTGAAGGGAATATGCCCTAGAGGCACTTAATAAAGATAGTTTATTGGTTATATTCCAATTGTTCATTATATGTTTTATACCATGCTATAACTGTATTAAGCGGAAACATTAATACACGTGTGGTAGATAAACAACCAGGTCCCTAGTTGCCTCTGCTAAGACTAGTTTCATTGCGCGATTGATGATCGAGGTTTCCCGATCATGAGACATGGCGTCTGTCGGCAATGGAGTCATATCGTTAGGTGGAACGATGTGATGGACTTACCCATAATTTGTAGGACGTAGTCATTACGTCTTTGACCGTGAGACCAACTCTTATTGTTATTCCTGGAAGATACTTTGATCGCACCAAACGTCATATCTTATAAAGTGTGACAATAACGGTGATACTTTTGGGTATCGGAAAGGGGTAGTTGAGACGAGGGGTCAAGAGCGGGATTTGTCAGTCCGTATAGCCGGATGGATACTCTAGGGCCCACTCGGTGAGATTATGTCAAATGAGTTTGCAAACATGTGACTAGGTCACCAGCTGACATAATATCACAGACGAGTAGAAGATAGTGTTGTCGGTAACGAGATCATGCTAGATATGGAGATATCTATGAACGATGCTCGGACACACTAAGTATCGCTATGGCAAAAGGTTTAAGACTCGACGTCCTGGTTTGATAGATGAAAGTCATTCGTTATATCACAGGGGTTGATTCATGGGGTCCAGGCCTACGAGTTAATCATTGATCGGAGAGGAGTCTCGATCATGTCTGTTATTATATCGAACCGCTAGGGTAACACACTTAAGGGGTTTCGACAAGACAACCGGAAAGGAAAGAGATCACCGGGAACGTCCCGGGAATGGTCCGATGGAGATCGGGCAGCGACGAAATAGTTTTCGGAGCTAGAATAAATTATATATAATATGTTTGATATTAATTAGTGTAATTAATGTTCAAATATGATTTTATATATTTATTTTCGAATTTATTTAGGCTTATTTCTCTAAATGGGCCTTCTGGTGGAAAGAAGGCCCATGTGGGGGAAAATCCCCTAGGGAATTCGGTGGGGGGGGATATTGGCCGGCCTAGGTGGGCCAAAAGAGGCCCACCAGGTGGCCGGCTGCTGTCTTGGCCGAACCAGGCAATGGGGGATAGTCCCACATTGCCTGGCTGGCAAGGTTGGCTCCCCCCGGGAGCCTTTATATATAGAGGGGCACCCCTGGCCTTTTAATTCAACCAATTAATTCTCTTTCTCTCCTCGATAACGTGATTCCCTTTGTCGGAGTTGCGCCGAGTTGAGAGGGGATCTCTCCACCATAGCCCGCTGCCGCGCTGCTGGTGTTCCGGTCCAAGTCTTCCGCTGCTCGTCCTGGACTGGAGCTTCGGAGGCCGTCGTCTCCACCGTATGTGTGTAACACCCTGCGAGGTGCTGCGCTAGCGGTACTCGGAGGCCTACTTCCTCCACCCGACCTCGAGGTCATCTTCATCGTCTTCGTCGCGCCGAGTTCTTCGCGACCTAGAGGTCGGCTACGTCGTCTTCGTCGTCAACGCTTGTGCGGGAGCGTAATCCCCGCTTTTCGGTCTACGAGGGTATGTATTCCGATCTCCGCCGTACTTCTATATCTGCATAGTGTAGATTTTGGCTAGTTTAAGGATATCGCCGATAGGAAAATTTTTTGTTTTCTGCCTGCGATCCCCTTCAGTGGTATCAGAGCCGATCTATCGTAGATATAGCTGTACGCTGTTAGAACCCGTGTTTTGCACGGGGGCACCGTTCCTGTTATTTGCTACCCTCTAGCGTGCACTTGTGATTCCAGCGGCATCGAGTTGATGAAGCGGCCCGGTCCGACTTTACGCGTACGCTTACGCGAGACTGGTTCCACTACTGACATACGGCTTGTACCGTATCTGTGGCAGGCGGGTGTCTGTTTCTCTCTCTTTAGTTGGTCTTGCATTTTCAATGGAGGGCCCGAAAGGGATGCTTAAACATGCAATTATTGGATCGTTGTTGTGGTCATAAGGTTCGTAGGTATGAAGCGGTTCTATTTACGACAGCCCCAAGCCACGTAAAATATGCAAAATATAAAGTAGAAGCGTCTAACTTTATTTTGCAGGGGCAATGTGATATGGTCAAGGTAGGTTTATTAAATTGTTTATGAACTGCGGGCGCCAAGAAGAACATGGCGCAATGGACTATATCACATCGCATTACATTTGATGTTTTGTGTGCATCTTATATTGTGTGATTATATATATTAGTATATATATTAGTTACGCAGCGGTAGTTATATATAAGATGATCCCTTCAAAAATACCACTAGTGTTCTTCCTCCAACGAGCACCACCAAGAAAGTTCTACGTTATGAGGCAGGCCGTGACGATCGGGTGTCAGACATATCGTCGTTCGCATACAGTGGGTGTAAGCCATGTTGCACAAGCGTTACGTGGAGGTTATAGTGGCGAGCCTAGCATATGCAGATATGGCCTCGGAACACGGAGGCCGAAAGGTCGAGCATGAGTCACAGAGTTGTTGTGATTGACAATTGTCTACCCTTGAAGTTGTGCTGCCGGCTCTGACGATGAGGGGTTGTGCAATGGATGGGGGTCGTGTAATCGCTTAAACGACCAGGAGGGATGTTCGTTTGAGTGGGAGTTCGGATAGTTATTTTCTAAAATACTAGAACTCAAAATATAATGAACAAAGTCTGTTTTGCAAACCTTTGTAGATATTAACCATTGTAATAGCATCTTTTAAAATTAGGCGCATTCCTGCGATTGAGAAACTTAAAAGGTTGGGTCCAAACTTCATAGTTTTATATTTTAGCTTGAGGATACTCCTTGTTTAAACCGTTAGCTCTTTGTGATACAATACACGCTAGGAGATAAACCCGGAGATTCCGCTGACAAAAGATAATTTGGATTATCAGGTTTTGTGCGGATGATATCATCATAGTCCAGTGTATGCTATGATCTCTGCCATAGAGAACCAACGGTGGGTACGAGTTATTAGATCGCGAACATATGAGATGGTCGCTAAACTCGGGGTACCCCTAAAGTTGGGTTGATGAAGTTTATCAGTACGTTGACTGATTGTCTTCTCAACCAAGATGGAAGAGAATACACACATTGAAGGAGCACGTGGCAGTCATACTTGATGACATATGGTCATACTTGATGAACATTGAGATGCCTCGCTCAGCTCGATCACTAGATGACAGACGTCGTTGCCAAGTGCAAATGCTATGTCATAGACTATGTCATGCAAGGGGAATCGTTCACCTTCATGGTTCTTGATTACGTTGGAAGTATCAAGAAGATGAGACAGATCGCCGGAAGTCATCAATGATGATGGTGTATATATGATATACATGTTATGAATGTTTTAGCTAAGCAAGTACTCGCAGTAGTGACTAAGTTTTGATACTAGTCATGTTTTATGAAAACCAGGTTTACTGCTTGAGTGGCTTGAAAGGATGAGGCGACATTGCGTGTTGATAATGGCAGACAAATTGTTGTGATGGCCATAGACACTCTCCCTCTAGATCTACCATTTGAATAAATTCTTTATGATCGCCTGTTAGTATGATCATTATAAGTGTGTCTCCTCTAGCGAGACAATTGTTCATATATATTAGTGACAAATTCGTTGTCCTATATTTATGAAGTAATGATCATATGCCGATTTGAATTTAGATGGTAGAAGCTCCCACATTCATAATGTTAATGCCAAAGGATACAAACTTAATAGAGACACCACATTTGTGTGGCACTACCGTTTAATTCATGTCAATGTTATAGTCAATGAATTAGCTCCATACCGGATGGATCTACAAGTCCTTAGATTTGATCTTTTGACACTTGCAAAATAACTAAGACACCGTTTTCGAAAAACGGGCATATAACTTATTGATAGTCATACATATAGATGTATGTGGTTCAATGAAGTAATTGACGGGTAGTGGAGACCTTTATTTCGTGAACTTCGCTGAACGTTTTGAGTATGACTTGTTGAGAATCGTGCATATGGGTGTATGTGAATCAATGAAGTACTTTAACGTGAAGTGGAAGTGTTTATTTCGTAGACTTCATGAATATTCCGAGTAGATATATGAATATCCACTCAGGGAATGTTGGTCTGGAAATTTTGATTCGATCAAACAAGTTCAGAATGAAGTAGGAAATAAATTTAACAAGAAAATCTAATTCCCGCGATACAGATCGAGGAAATGAAGATTTGAGTTATAATGTTGGCACGTCATTGGAAGACTTGTGAGAAGAGTTCCACAAATTACGTCGCATGGAACACCATAGTGTTATGGTATGTTAGGACGTCGTAATCGCACCCTATCGGATAGTGTGTGATAAATAAATCTCTTACCGAATTATTGTGATCATTAGAGTCGTATGGTAGAAACGTAACACTCACGTTAGATAATAGGGAAACCATTTGAATCCATGGAGACAATACCATATTAGTAATGGCATGGCTTTTAGCCTAGATTGTCGTTTCAGCAATTTAGTGTTTTGATGTGATCAAACCTAAAATGGATTAATCTTTGTAGTGTACCTAAAGAGTTAATTGGGTACATGTCTCACGACATAGGCAAAATCGTTGCCGAGATATACCTTGCGAAAGAAATAGTTTCTTGTCCAAGGGTATAAGTGGGAAAGAAGGTAGAGCAAGGAAAAGTTGATGAACTTTCTCTCCAGACATCAGAGTGGCGCAACCGAAAGTGTTTTCGGTGTCATGTTCCATAGCTTGAAAGAAGCTGATGATACAAGATCATGATGTTCTGAGCTCATACTGAGAACGTAGGCGTACGAGGTTGTGTTCCACACTATGTGTTACGACAATCTTGTTATGAAGGTCATATTAATGGAATATGACAGACCTACGAACTACGAAGAAGAAATGGTAGACCTAAGTCCGAGAAATGGCTATGAGTCATATATGATCCGAAATAAAATCCATGTACGATTACCAGGTATTGACTTGGGAGATCTTCTTGATGGCATCTAGGATGTTAATAGAATATGGAATTTTATGAGAGAGTAGACACTGATAAGGATCGATTTGTCGTGAAACGGTTCCGACAGATTCAAAAGTTGACCACAACGAGATTTTGTCTCAAGTGGCGAAGCCTAAATCTATTCTGGGTCGTTTAGCAATTACTACAATTTCGAATGAGAAATTGATAGAAGGATAAGGAAACCATGTTTCTTAATAGTGTCATTAAGAAAGAGTTGTAATTAGTACAATAATGGTTTGGTGATCCTGAGGATGCTAAACATGTATGCAAACTTCAGTTTCCATTCATGGGCTGAAGCAAGCATATCGGAGCTGGAATCTTCACTTTGATAATGTGATCAAAGGATTTTGGAGTTGTCCAAAATAGTTGAAGAGACTTGCATTTGCAAAGAAGTGAGTGGGAGCAAAGTAGCTTTTCTTGATCTTATATGCGGAAGGCATATTTGAGTAGGAGCTAAGTAGCTTTCCTTGATCTTATATGCGGAAGGCATATTTGAGTGGGAGCTAGGTGTCATTCATGATTTTGTATGTGACGACATATTGAATGACACAGATCCTCTAGTAGAGTGTAAAGGATTATTTAAGTGATTAAATTTTCTATGAAATGAAGTTAGGAGTATTAGGCATCCGATTTATAATTGTATAGATCGTAAGGGGCTTAATAACATTAGGTCGGAATATTTCCTAAGTTAAGATTCTGAAGTGTTTCAGAATAGAACAAGCGAAGAAGATTGTTCTTGCTTGTATGACTAGGTGAAATATTAAGTTTATCTTGGCATTTTCAGTGATAGCAAATGATGTTCGACATTCTCTATGTATCAGACATAGATGCTATCAGATTGAAAGCTCGACTTAGTGTGACCCAAGTTCTTGGTTGAAGAACGGGTTCTAGAGTGATCCTTGTGTGGATCAATGAACAAACGTTAAGTATATTTTTCAGTGTCTATGAGAACTGAAGATATGTTTTCTAGTAAAGGGTAAGAGTGGAAAGACAACTTGCCGTAAAACGGTTACGATGATGCAAGTTATTACACTGGCCCATACAACTAGAAATCTCATATAGGAGATGTCCTTTATTTTGAAGAAAGACATGGTTAGTTTGCGAAGTCGCATATGAATGCACTGTTGCATAATCTACATAGGTATAGAAATATATGGCAACTTCAGAAGTTGCAAGTGTGATTGGACTGAGCAGTTTTCCGAGCGTATGTGGTCCCCTTGATAGATCTCTTAGACTTTTAAGGCCCATGCTACGCGAATGTTCGAGTCTCACTCCATCCAGTAGGATATATTTCACCGTCATCGTAAGATACGGAATGATGTCAAACTAGGTGACATAGAAGTGTTGCAAAGCACATATAGGTCTCAATGTGTGAGATCTGTTGACTGTATTCCTCTTCCACGAGACAAGCACGCACCAAGATGCTATGGGTGTTGAGCTTTTACCAAGTTGTAAACTAGATTAAGTGTTACTCTAGTGCAAGTGGGAGACTGAAGGGAATATGCCCTAGAGGCACTTAATAAAGATAGTTTATTGGTTATATTCCAATTGTTCATTATATGTTTTATACCATGCTATAACTGTATTAAGCGGAAACATTAATACACGTGTGGTAGATAAACAACCAGGTCCCTAGTTGCCTCTGCTAAGACTAGTTTCATTGCGCGATTGATGATCGAGGTTTCCCGATCATGAGACATGGCGTCTGTCGGCAATGGAGTCATATCGTTAGGTGGAACGATGTGATGGACTTACCCATAATTTGTAGGACGTAGTCATTACGCCTTTGACCGTGAGACCAACTCTTATTGTTATTCCTGGAAGATACTTTGATCGCACCAAACGTCATATCTTATAAAGTGTGACAATAACGGTGATACTTTTGGGTATCGGAAAGGGGTAGTTGAGACGAGGGGTCAAGAGCGGGATTTGTCAGTCCGTATAGCCGGATGGATACTCTAGGGCCCACTCGGTGAGATTATGTCAAATGAGTTTGCAAACATGTGACTAGGTCACCAGCTGACATAATATCACAGACGAGTAGAAGATAGTGTTGTCGGTAACGAGATCATGCTAGATATGGAGATATCTATGAACGATGCTCGGACACACTAAGTATCGCTATGGCAAAAGGTTTAAGACTCGACGTCCAGGTTTGATAGATGAAAGTCATTCGTTATATCACAGGGGTTGATTCATGGGGTCCAGGCCTACGAGTTAATCATTGATCGGAGAGGAGTCTCGATCATGTCTGTTATTATATCGAACCGTTAGGGTAACACACTTAAGGGGTTTCGACAAGACAACCGGAAAGGAAAGAGATCACCGGGAACGTCCCGGGAATGGTCCGATGGAGATCGGGCAGCGACGAAATAGTTTTCGGAGCTAGAATAAATTATATATAATATGTTATAGTGTAATTAATGTTCAAATATGATTTTATATATTTATTTTCGAATTTATTTAGGCTTATTTCTCTAAATGGGCCTTCTGGTGGAAAGAAGGCCCATGTGGGGGAAAATCCCCTAGGGAATTCGGTGGGGGGGGATATTGGCCGGCCTAGGTGGGCCAAAAGAGGCCCACCAGGTGGCCGGCTGCTGTCTTGGCCGAACCAGGCAATGGGGGATAGTCCCACATTGCCTGGCTGGCAAGGTTGGCTCCCCCCGGGAGCCTTTATATAGAGGGGCACCCCTGGCCTTTTAATTCAACCAATTAATTCTCTTTCTCTCCTCGATAACGTGATTCCCTTTGTCGGAGTTGCGCCGAGTTGAGAGGGGATCTCTCCACCATAGCCCGCTGCCGCGCTGCTGGTGTTCCGGTCCAAGTCTTCCGCTGCTCGTCCTGGACTGGAGCTTCGGAGGTCGTCGTCTCCACCGTATGTGTGTAACACCCTGCGAGGTGCTGCGCTAGCGGTACTCGGAGGCCTACTTCCTCCACCCGACCTCGAGGTCATCTTCATCGTCTTCGTCGCGCCGAGTTCTTCGCGACCTAGAGGTCGGCTACGTCGTCTTCGTCGTCAACGCTTGTGCGGGAGCGTAATCCCCGCTTTTCGGTCTACGAGGGTATGTATTCCGATCTCCGCCGTACTTCTATATCTGCATAGTGTAGATTTTAGCTAGTTTAAGGATATCGCCGATAGGAAATTTTTTGTTTTCTGCCTGCGATCCCCTTCATGTAGATGCTAGGAGTATTCCCACCAAAGCAAGCGCGCCAGGACAGAAAGGAATTAACGAGAACTCGCTTGCCATAGAGAACACCATTAGAGCAACATCGCTCGCCAGAGCCGAATGCGCAGTCCACCTTCCAGATCCGATGAGCCAACATCCATCTTGTTTCTTTCGTTTTATAGATAGAGTTGTAGTCGTCTGTGCTAGAATGAATTGTGAATGAGAGTGGACGAGGTCAGTTTTCTTTAACTAAATCAAATCTCGCTTAGGCCTTTGATACTTTTTTATTTAACGGTCCAAACTTGATCAAGTTCAACCAAAAAAACTAGAACAATAATAAACTTGAAAAAAAAGTTGGACCTCACAACACTAACTGGATTTGTAGGAAAAACAAAAAACAATGTTACTAGTTGTTTGGTAAAAAGAGGATTGCGGGATTCGATCGAACGATTGCCACTGGCTTGGTCGGACGGCTCCGGAGGTAGATGATCGCAAGATTGGATCCCCGAGGGACCGCCACGCCTTAAATAATATTAAATGTCTAAGTGTTCTTTGTTCCAAATTTCAAGTTCAGTAAATTCAACGGAGAGTAGGAATTAAAACCATATTTACTATTTAACATTAAATTATATACTTTTTTTTGGAACAACCATCGACATGTTTGGAACTATAAAACACTTATAATAATTTTCAATATGTTTTAATGGGGCATCCTTGTTGTGTGGTGACCGGTGAGCTTGTCACGTAATTTTTAAATAGGATAAACCACTTAACAAGGCAAAAAATGTGAGGTACAAAGCATAAAGAAGTTTACTTTAACCTTATAAACCTTTTTGCAGTTTATTGGAAAATTTAGTATTTAAGCGACTTACTAGACGCTTATATACGTGAACGTTTGCATACGTAAATAGTCGTATGTATACATGTGCGCTTACCACTAATACAAAAGTAGTGTAATCGTAGAGCTTGCCTCGCAAAAGTAAAAAAAAAAAACAAAAGTTCCAAATCGTGGACTTCTGTTCCTATCAAACTAAGGCCCATGGGCCATGGGCTCTCGAACCGTCAAAACAGAGTCATTTCCTCCTCTTCACTGTCACACTTCACTCCCACAAGAGCAACCTCTAGGGCGAGATGAGCAGCCGCCGCCGCCGCCACGACCGCTCGCCGGCGGTGACGCCGCTGGACGACGACGACCTCCTCCGCGAGATCCTCCTCCGCCTCCCACCGCAGCCCGCCTCCCTCCCCCGCGCATCCGCCGTCTGCAAGCGCTGGCGCCGCCTCGTATCCGACCCCGGCTTCTTCCGCCGCTTCCGTCTCCGCCACCGCCGCAACCCGCCCCTCCTCGGCTTCTTCGATAAGTACCATCTTTCCTACTTCGTGCCTACTCTGGAGGCCCCCAACCGCATCCCTCCGGGGCGCTTCTCGCTGCAGCGTGACGCCGACTTCAAAAACTCCATGTCCCTTGGATGTCGCCATGGTCTCTTCCTCATCCTCTTTCCCAAGCCCCACCAGCTCCTGGTGTGGGACCCCATCACCGGCGACAAGCACCACATTGCCATTCCCGCGGCGTTCGATGAAAAGAAAACCACGGGCCTGGTCAATGGGGCTGTGCTTCGCCCCGCCGGAGAGGACCAGCACTTCCAGGTGGTCATGGCAGCGGCAGTCGGCGACGACATACAGCATCTACGTGCGCTCGCCTGCGTTTACTCATCAAAGACGGGCCTTTGGGGAGATCTCATCTCAACGCCGCTTCCATACGACCCTAATGGGGGCCACGGGCCACATGGGATCCGTATACCCACCATGGTATTTACAGATGAATCTGTGATGGCTGGAGATTCCCTTTACTGGAAGCTTGTTGGGATTTTTTTTGGAATTCTAGAATTTGATTTGGTGAAGCAGAGCCTAGCCGTGATACGTGCGCCAGTGGATGCGAGCAAATGCTTGAAGATGATGCGGGCCGAGAGTGGTGGGTTCGGTTGCCTCGTAATGGCAGGATGCAACGCCCAATTGTGGAAGAGGACGACTGACTGTGACGCTGTTGCCTTCTGGGAGCTTGCAAGAACTATTAAACTGGACGAACTACTTTCGCTGAAATCACTAGGGTCTGTAAGCATACTAGGGATTGCTGAGGAGAATAATGTGCTGTTTCTATGGACAGTGATTGGCCTCTTCATGATCCATCTTGAGTCAATTGAAGTTCAAGAACCTTTTCAAAACCAACATCATTTCTTACTATCAGCCATTTGAAAGTGTCTACACTGCAGGTACTAACATGCCTTACATTGCTGATACAGCATAACCTAGTTATTTTTCGATAATTGGATGGTGCTTGTGTTGTGGCTTTTACTGTATTGATCATTATCTAGATAAAAGCGGTTAGTGGTATCCAGTTCACTTTACGTTCTATAAGTAGATGGTTTCTGTTATATGAGTATCCATACAGGAAAACAATAACTGCATGCGTTCTAGAAATTAATCAGTGATAGCAAGGTTGGCAACAATTTCTGGACTAATTGGACTAAATATCATCTTTGCATGCCTGTTGACAGATGCAAGATTTGTGTAATGATAGTGTTTGTGCATAGCTGATGTCACATTTTTGTACATATGAGATGCACAATAGTTGGAAGTTGACTGCATGAAAAACTAGCTTGAGCCAAATAAAATATCTAGCTCAATTGACACATTAGGAAAGCTTAATTAGGCCTAGTTATATTTCTTTTATTCAGTATTGTTATTCCTAATAGTCTTAGATCAATAACAACAACTTGGTTTTAAATTTATGAATAATTGTTCAATTACATTGTAGGAGTATCCTGATCGTGACTAGTCCATTTATACCAATAAAAATGAATAACTTGAGTTAGGCTTATTTTGCATAAAGAATTAGAACATAGTCTTATGTTGCCAGGTTTTCTCACTATGCGATTTTTTTCTTTTCAATATGGCGTGGAATGAGCTTAGAATAGCTCCATATAACAACTCCATTCGGACCAGCTACTAGTATGAGCATGCATGTCTTCCATTTTTATGACTCTAATGAGCATATGTTGTTCTGGAAATATTCAATAAGTTTGGCTGCAGGTGTGGTTTGTTTATCTATCACTATTGCTGTGTCAAAACTGAGATGTTTTTCACAAATTACACCTGTAAGTTTATTTGAAATACCTTGTTGATGTCTGTTGCTTTGTATTTGTTTTGTTGGAATGTTATTTTATTGTGCGATTAGTGTTTGGAGCCTAATCTTCCTTTTCTGATTTGTTGATGGCTGGTACTAGTTACATCGTAGGCCTCTCTATTATAGTGAGTTAGGGAATAGAAAAGCTTCATCCTTTTCAAAAGGATAGTGCCAGCACTAACCAACTTTAAGCCTTGAGTTCCTTATCATTGCTGCGGCAGTCATATACTCTGCCCACATGACACACTGCTTGTTTCCCTTCTAACTGTAGAAATATGTGCTGATGGTGGACATGATGGGGCTGGGATTGTGCTCAATACAAAAGATGATTGTCCGGTTGGATATGCTATTTGATCTACTGGTTTAGCAGGTATGCTGATCTTCTGTATGTGTATTGAGGTATCTGAACTGCTCTTAGAAAATGCATTGTTTTCCTTTACTACCAATTCTTAACTATCAAATTGCAAAAGAGGATTGTAAGAATTTTTCTACACCCCTTTGGTCAGTCGATGCCCACCTGACCACCTCCCATAATGGTGCTTTTTCATGGCAGGTGGCATCTTGGGTCTTTCCTCGAGGGACTTGCTTCCTGATCCCTTCTTAAATAGTAGGAAATAAATTAGTAGCCTTTACTCTCCTTCTGAATATATTTCTGTTTTACTCTTATTTGTTGCTTAAACAATTTCATTTATTTGAAATGGTTATGTGTGACATATAGCTATGCCATTTCACATTCCTGCTTATTTTGGATCACTATGATACCTAGTGAACCAACGAGTTTCACAGCACTTGAAGAGTATGCTTTCATTAATTAGTACAGTGCTGTTTATCGTTCCGCTTGTAGTTTTGTCGTTTTATGGATGATTGCTCTTGTCTATCCTGCTTGGTTAAACATGTCCTTAGCATGCCACTTGTTGTCCGCCAAACATATTTTTCAAAGAATAGATACCTATCGTTAATGACTTGCTCCAGCCAAATTGCTGGAGACTCGATACAGTACATGCTTAGGAACCAAACAGAAGGCTCTTCCTCAAGAAGGCAAGAGCCAGACGTAGCTAGGTAATCTGCTACTCTACTACAGGACCTTGGCACAGCTGCAATTTAAACTGAACTAAATTCAGGAAGGAGCATGTAGCATATGTCATGATGTAACTTTCTTCATCGCTACTAACATTTTTTATATTTACTAGCATATTATCATTAAATCATTGGTAAAAGTATTGCTTGATGATAGCACAGTATTATAGGAATGTCAGTCGTTTTGGACCGATCGAAGTGGTAATTAATAAGATGATGCCTGATCCCTTGCTTGAGCCTTGTACTACATTAACTCTACGATATTTGATTTGTTAGTTACTGCTAGCTAGCTCTTCCACTTCTGAAAAGTATGGCTGCAAGCTAGAAACAAGATGTTTCTGCTTTCCTACTCCACGAGCCTCTCAGGTGCCACTATTCTAATAGTCTCTACTCAGACCAGATATATACGATAGTTCTACCATTAGAGTCTGAATGCGTGCCACCACACTACAAATCCCTGTTGTTTTTCTCCATTTCTGTCGTGGGCATTGTCTAATAATGCTGAGATGATTATACAATGGAGCTTCTCGCACAATTTCCACAACAGTGAAGCTAAAGTTTATCTTTGAGTTATACAAAATTTATTAGAATAACTTCAGTGACTTTTCTCTCCCGGTTGAATAGTACAAATTTGTTTGACTGGTGATATTTCTTGACCTGCAGGTCTCTAGAGTTTACATTGTGGCGACTGAGATGCAGAAATGGGGTGTGGGTGCAGGTTCTTCTATTTTGTATGTTCGACGCGGAGATTGACTTTCCGTGTAGCATGCACCGGACAGCTGCAAAGTGCACTTTGAGGAATTAATCACTTAATTTGACAACTTCTGTTTATTATCTGATTTCTGTAGACATTATTCAACCGGCTTTAAGATTGAGCGCATATTGAGTTGCTTAGATTAATTAGTACTCAGCTCTTGGTTTCTTCAATTTGCTGTGTTTCAAGCTTGTTATCTGTGGTTGAACTGATCCTGCTTGTTTTTTATTGTGTGCGCATCGCATGCGTGGGTGTGATTGGTTTATCTTCTGGGTCGTTTCAGGCGGGGAGGTCTCAGAGTTTGTTTTATGTTTCAGTGATGTCCGTGTAATCGATCTGTGGTAGCTCAGTATTTCGAAGAGGCTAGTTGTGATTATTGAATGTTGAACTGCATCAGTATTTCTACCTGGGAGTTGGGAGAAAGAGCTACTGTTTGTTGAATTGCACCTCGGCAAACAGCTGTTTCGTAAATATTTTTCTTTCTTTGATGTATATATGGGGCAAAAGCGCTGCTCCAACAGCTCCCTATCCCTATATGGTGCCCAATATTTTTTTGGGCAGCCCAAAAAACTAGGGCCTGGTGATGTATATTTGGAACAACTAAATTAGTTTGCCAACAAAGTAAAATTCTTTACTTACATATTTCTATAGCATGCTTCAAATTTTATGATTTTATTAGTTTCTTAAGAGATACCCGCTGCATCGCGCGGGTATCATTCTAGTTCAACTAATTTGTCATGACACAATGAAAAAATAATGAAGCAAGAAAAATAATTAATCAAAATGATACAAACTTATTATATATTAATTATGAAAATAAACACTGATCCACACATATGACGCTTAAATTTAAACATCAATTAACATCTTCAAACTTTTTCTTTTTTGATTGAGTTCTTCACCGGGATCAACCTGGTCATCATAGACGTCCCTTCTTAGTAATACCATTTTTTTTACATTCTCCCTAACACCTAAGACATAAGCAAAATCACATGGACATTATAACATAAAACAAATCAAAAACATATTTTGTCTATATTGAGTCTTTACGGCCGAGGAGATAACAATGAGAGTATTTTAGGCCGGTCTCAATTGTGAGGGTAGTTGCATCTGTGCTATCAAGTGACCCTGAAAATAATCTTAATAAATAAATTTATTTTTAGATATAATATTTGGATACATATACGAAGTAAATCTTACTTGATATATGGTCAACTTCCATGTTGTAAGAAATATGATGTTGTAGCCACTATCTAATACAAAAGGATTATGAGAAGAACTGAAAAACATATTAACTCGGACCAGGAGTGTGCACACAGATTGTCTCAGACCAAATATTGCTTGTGAAATTAGAGAGATCACCTGGCATATTTCCTATTTTCTACTCTGCATGGGTTAGCACATTCAGCATATTTTTCCAACTTGAATGGTAAAGACTAAATTATGTTAGGCTGTAAGGTAAATAAAAGGAAACAAAGCTTCTCATCATATCTTACTGTCCCTGTTATCCCATTGTTCAAAACGATAGGCGGAAATCTTAAATAAGATGATAAAACAGAATCATACAGATATTTACTTGGTCGTGCCTTTGGAACTTTCTGTTATACAATACCAGGTATAATGCAACATTAGAATATCAAGAAGGGTGTCTCATATTGGCTTTATACCTGCAAGGTGCATACAGAGTCAGTTTCCAAGAAAAATATTGACCAAGTGCTGAAAAACTGAACATTCGGGAATCGAAAGCAAGAACTACAAGCAGGCTATATTAAATTTAAGGAGCAAGATCAGGAGTAACTTGCAATTGCAAAGAGTGGTATATATTTATCAGCACTAATATAAAAAGACGAGAGAGAAATCCATTTCATTGACGTACATCACTAATTGATCAAGTACATAGCTGTGTTTTATCTTCACGTGGACAGGCAATTACTATGAATTAACAGGTTAATACGTCTTGAAGCATCAAAGCAACTGACAAGCAGTCCAGAGTTATCTAACCTCCATATGATCCATTGTTTTATTTTGGGTCTGCCTCCTGCAGTATATTTGAGTATGGTGATGTACAGCTTAAATACTTATGGTCATTTCTTTATACTACAAATGCCTTAGCAGTAAAAATCAGTAGCGTAAAAATCAAGCTTAGGTTACCATAGCAAGGAAAGGAATTTACTCGGCGCATACAGAGGATAAGATTTAGGTAAATAACTCATAAACTGTAACTTAATTCCATGGACTGACTGTATTGGACATCAACTGATAATTGTCATCTCTCTAATTGGTTATTACATGGGACTCTCTAATTGGTTCTTACATGGGACGTTGATTGGGAAAAACCCCAGTACCTGAATGCTTTCTGCAATGTAGAAACAAATAAAAAAACTTCACCTAGTTGGAAGCTACAAAAGAAATACAAACTATTTCAGTTAGTGATACTATAATTTACATAGTTTTATCGATCTGCAATGTATCATGAAAAACAATGCTTAGTAAACTCAACTCGCGAGTGTGTGCATAGATCTCTATTGTTCGCACGTCTGAAGATGGAAAAAGATTAAGTCAACAGTGTTGATGTTGCAAGACATAACTCTCACGCTTTGGAATTTCAGATGTTAAGGCGTGACTAAATCGTTGATCATGCAGTTGCATATGCATCTTCGGCCTTCTCCTTGGTGGGTTCAGCCCTCAGTTCTCCCGCGATCCACCTGCCCTGCCACATTGGTTACACCGAGGCCCATCACCCGACAGTTGTCTTGGGATCATGAGTGTCGTCTGCGAGGAACAATTATAAATCTCTAGTCCCCTAATTTAAGAAAATAATTATCAGTTAATCTGTTCAATTGTGAATCACTGTGTCTTGGTGACGCTGGCTGCAATTGGAGTGGACTGATGGGTGCACTGGCGTGATGGCACGGTTTGACAGATCGAAGCCACTACCTCCACGCTAGCTTAGCTGTGTGCCTGTGTCTCGACTCGATCTTTGACAAGCTATTCCTAACCTTTAATTAAGTTTAACTGCTACTCGAAACAAAATTGCTGGAACTCTCAAAGGAAGAACTCTAAAAGAAAATCAAACATACCTATTGGCCTGCTCGTTCTTGCAGACCACATGCCGGCCGAACCCTTGTAGAACCTTAATAATAGTGCCAGGGGCACAAGTTGTGAGCTGCAGCCGTTGCTGCCAATTCATCAGGTTCATGTACATACGATACCTAATTTGTGCGCTAGAAATTGAGCATGTGGCGGCCAAGCGCGGCGCCGGTGCGCCGTGCGGCTGGTAGGCGGCGGCAGATCCCGTCTTAGCGTTGTTCCAGACGGACGATTGAGTAATGGGAGGCACAAATCGCGTCTGAGCGACCTTCCAAGCCTCGGCGTGGGCGGCGGCATCCAGGATCCTTATGCGTCCGAGCGATCTTAGTCCATGGCAGATCCCGCTTTGGAGGAACAAGGGTAACCACATCGACGTCGCTGAGCGCCTCGTCCCGGGGAGTAGCGCCGTGATGAATGGAAACGCCCTGCTGGGATTGTGGGAGATGATTACGGGATAGTGATTTGGCTTAGCGGCGTGGATGTCTAGAGCGGAGCGGACAATGTTTTACCGTCAAACACGGAGTCAACAGGAATCGTTGGATCTGAAGATTGACGGTCAAGATCAATTGGATCTGCCCCCTCTGGCTCTTTTTATATATATTTTTTTTTTTGAGAAAGGCTCTTTTTATATTGGTATAGATATAGATGACCATTTTTTCAAGTGTACAAAACTGTAAATAAGTCTGTTTGGGATATCAAGGTATTCAATCAGGCCTGAAAAAGTTGCATCATTTTCACTTCTGCATGCCACGTAATATTTCACTTTCGTGGTGCAATTGCTTCCTTTCAGTTGTGTAGATCATGTGACACTTAAACTCTCGCTATCCTGACCCTTGCTCTGTTTTATTTTGTTAGAACAGCGACTCCGGGTGAAGATCAGAACAAAGTACAGCTTGCATAGCCCAGATAGTTAGCAGCTCTATGGATCAAGCACTTCGATTTTGGTCCGTCTCACCGACGCGATGGCGGGTGACAACCGTGAACAGCATTACAACACAAATCATGTTGATTATATATATGTAGTAACCTTTTCAGGCTATGATTATGGAGTACGATTAAGGCCTAGCTCGTTCCATTAAGACTTGGATGAGGCTAGAAATGATGCGAAAATATTTGGATTACGTATATGTTTTCTCCTGTGTATTGATATTCTTTGTAGCCTCTCTTGTTGCTGTCATGGAGTAACTGTGACGTGAGGTGAGAAAGGGCATTGATGATGATGTGCAGCTAATGATGAAGTTGCGTATGCAGAGATCCTACGAGTGTCAATGTAGAACTCAAGACTCACAGGCACATGGAGGGGCTTCTGGATATGTTTTTTTTTTTAAACGAGCTAAAAAAATTACCTTTTATATTGATATATAGTAGGAGCAAAAACACGGAGGCCGAAGCCTAACGGAAAAAAGGCCATTCATGCCATAGAACTAACTGAGATGTAATTTTGGATAGATGTAACAAGTTTTGCCTTTTATATTGATGGCTGATTTTAACCCCTTAGGACGACCCGTCTGGCGATTTTGCAAGAGCATGAATAGTGATTGCTTCTGCATATTCATCTGCCTAGAATAGTGATTGCCCTGCTTCTGCATATAGCAAGTGTCTGTTACATAAAACACAACCGTTCTCTTGTTGTGAATCTGAACTTTTTTGTGGTGCTGAAATCCTCGTGTTAACTGAATCTTGTAACATGTCGACGATTGCAGTGATTTTGAGGTGGAACCAAGTGCAGATTAAACTCCTGGGTCCATCACATTCTGGTTGATTCAATGCTTGCTTCTTCTCGGAGAGCGAAGAAAGGATGGGCGCAGACTGCTACAGCTACTCAACTTACTTGTGAAGATCACACGGACAGAGACCGTTACATGAAAGGGATGTTAGCGGAGCGGCTCTTCTCCGTTGAACTAACAGATCATCGATCGTCGAAATCCAGAAGTAACGGTCAGAGGTTTTCAACCAACTTATACTTACTACAGTTAATTGGTTAACACCAGCCTGTCTGGATCTTTGTCGCCGTACATGTGATGACATGTTTGGTGGCATGGGGAGAAGAGAAGAGAACTGAACTGAAGTGTCTATATCGTCAATCAGTGTATGCATAGGTACTACACATGGATGGTTGTGGGCAAGGACCAGATCACCAAAAGAGGCTAGATCCTCATACTGACATGTCTTGCTCATGATTGCCGATTTTATTCCTCGCGTCAGCATCGATCAATCATACAAGCTGCGCTGCCGGCCGTCTCCTGTTGCACCAGCAGCTACCAGTCAGAGACGCACAGTCATCACTGAAGATCTATTACAACCATGGCGGCTACAGATTGATCTCGACGCAGCTACCTAGCTTAGCTGTACATTGTAGTTGTAGAGGTGGTGAGATGGCCATGAACACTGCAAAATCTCGGCTCTGCATTTCTGACTGTTAACAATCGACGTCAGGTTCCCTACTCACGCCGGCGCTCGATCAGTATCTATCAGTCGGCAGTGCAGCAAGCGTGCCAATGATCAATCAGGGTTGGCCCCGGCGTTCCTGTAGTACAGACGACGTGTTGCTTTGGTTGTTGTACGCCAGGGCGATGTCGGCGGCGACCCTGATGGCGTCGAGGGCGACTCCGGCGAGGCCCCGGCGCGTGAAGCCGACGGAGTAGAGCCCCGACTCGCCTAGCTTCCACCCCTCCGGGAACCCCGCCTTCGGGTACCCCTCTCCGCTGAAGAACTCGCCGCCCTGCAGCCACTGTGGGACGTTGCTGTGGTACCCGGTGGCGAGCACCACGGCGTCGGCCGCCACGAAGCTCCCATCCACCGTCTCCGCCCCGCCGGCCGTGAACCTCTTCACGCCGGGCACCACGGCGATCTCCCCCGCGCGGATCTTCTCCAGCGCGCCGATGTCCAGCACGGGGGTCCGGCCCTTAACGTTCTTGAGCTCCAGCGGACCGCCCGTCGCCGGCCTCCTCAGCCCGAGCCTTCGCAGGTCGCCGCCGAGGAAGATGTCCGCCAGGAGGACGAGGAGGCGGTCGACGAGCCGGAGCGGGAGGAACCGGAGCATGAAGGCGGCGACGGAGAAGGTGGCCACGCCGAGCATCTCGCGCGGGAGCACGTGCACGGCGTCGCGGACCACCATGGCCGGCCGGGCGCCGTGGTCGCACAGGTCCAGGCACACCTCCATGCCGGAGTTGCCGCAGCCGACCACGAGCACGCGCGCGCCGCGGTAGGGCTCGCCGGACTTGTACTCCGACACGTGGGTCACCGGGCCCTTGAAGGAGCCGGCGCCGGGGAACTCCGGCACGACGCGCTCCGCGTTCTCGCCCGTGGCCACCACCAGCCACCGCCCGATGTACTCCGTCGTGGTGGCCTCGTCGTCCCCGTCGGTGGTGTCGGATGAAGAGGCTTGGACGCGCCAGAGGCCCGCGGCGTGGTCGAACCGCGCGGAGGCGACGGACTGGCGGAAGCGCGGGCGCACGTGGAAGGCGGCGGCGTAGGACTCGAGGTAGGAGACGAACTGGTCCCTGGTGGGGTACTCCGGGTAGCTCGCCGGGAAGGGCATGCCGGGGAGCTCGCAGAAGCGCTTGGGGAGGTGGAGGCGGAGGCGGTCGTAGGTGCGGCGCTGCCACAGGGAGGCGATGCAGTCGTCGCGCTCCAGCACGACGGAGGGCACGCCGCGGGTGTGGAGGCACGCCGCCACCGACAGCCCCGCCGGGCCGGCTCCAACGACGATGGGGCCGTTCACCCACATCGTACGCGCAGCCGCCATGTATGGTACAACTGCTCCGACCTCCGAGGTTGCAGTGGCGGGAGCGAATGAATTGAAAGGGATGAAGGGAGAGGAGGTGGGGAAGAAGGGTAGGGAGCGTGGACTGGGTTTAAATAGAGAGGGAAGGCGGTTAACTTTCCCGCGCTTTTAAGATGCATGGAAGCATTTGCATTACACTAGCTATTACACTAGCTTTTAAGTAGAACATTATGTGTAAGTGTAACGACGATAGGCTTGACACCTTAATTAATTGAGAAAATTGCTTCTATATGATTGATAATCTCGACAATGGCTTATTTACCATCCAACATACAAAGGTCCAATCTATCTATTATATACTAAAAGCACAATACCGTGGTTTAAAATAGAGAAACCACGTTAATCCACATCATCTTAATTCTTTTATACAGTTAGATCTATAATTAATGGCTAAGATTTAAAGAAAGGTGAAAACAAACTATTCACGTACACAATCCCACCACGTTACATCTCACGTAAATAGTTTTCTTAAACAACTGGTAGGTGATTTGTAGTCCACGTGACAACTACTATGTACTTTTTTACTGCACCGGGTAAAAAGTAGAACGTAAATTAAATATCTTGCGTGCCTGATTTGTAGGTCCGAGCAAATAAATAGATCGGATCTGGTACGTTTTCTGGTATACATGATTTGTAGTCCACGTGATCGGATCTGATAGGCTGGCCGGTATAGGATGAAATATATTACACCGTAATTCGTTAAGCGACCAAAAAAAAAGAACCAGCGTCTCTGCCATGGCGTTGCACTGATCGTTGTCAGCACGGAGACAATGAAAAAAAAGCTCTATATGAAGGGATATGCCCGCAGCCCGCCGCTAACGGTGAGCGCATGCTAGCCAGCACACGCATCCTTACTTACACTTTTACTCTTAATCACTGATAAATACTCCGTATTTCTTATATATATACAATCCGGTCGAACGGCCGGACGTATGGCTAGCTGATCGATTGATAAATACCATACGCTCCATGTATAATTTTCTAGGAACACACACTTATACATAGGATATTTTATCGTACCAGATTTAAAAACTAATTATACATGTCTTCTTGAAGAATAACATGATCAATAGACGATAGTCATTACTTGATAGTCTATCAAAAAACCAATTCAACTGCGTCTTCTTATTGCCATTTCGTTCCAAGTACTCTGGATAATCTATCGTAGCTAATCGGTGGCTTTAAATTGGACAGTGTGTTGCAAATTTGTTCTGATAAGCTGGAGTATGAGATATTTTTAATAAGACAAATAAATACACAAGCATGTACTATATATGATATTAGGTGACAATCTTTTATTACATAATAACCCCCTAATCCACGTCAGCGGAATTATACTGAAATTTAAAGAATGGAGGAGCCACAATCGGTTATTAAAGATCTTCACCAACAGTTTCTACGTCCAAACCGTGTGGCAAAAGTAGAACCCACTTTTTCTTCAATCGAGAGAGTGGGTTGGAGTGCAAATCTAATGGCTAAGATTTAGTTATTTCTCAGACGATTTAGAATTTTCAAAACCGAGAAGTAAATTGTTCCTAAAAGATCAGAGAGTATCAGAACTTAGATAAATGAAAAATATTAATGCAATAAAGCGTGAGGCGATGTTTACTACTCGCAAAAATTTTGGTCATAAAATGTATGCGATGTGACCCCAAGTTATTATTTAAAATTTTCACTCATAAGGACGATTGTTCATAGAACTCTATTACATTATAAATTCTATTAAAACAACTACTAGGATTACAACGCAGCTCAAGCATACAAACTATTGGGAAGTACGAGATGCTACTAAGGATGTTTAATAACCACGTGAGAAGAATTTGATGGAGAAAAGATTATTTGTAAAACGACAAGGAGTAAATTGTTAGCGAGTAAAATGTTAAAGCTATGTGCCACCCAAGTATGTTTTTAACATCAATATTATACATGAAATTAATTTCAATCCATTTGGATGTCATTACTCTTACATGACACAATAAACACGTGGTAGTGGGTGAGTATAACACCTAGACTCAAAATACGACAGATAAGTGGAATATATTAAATTTTATATCAAAATGGCACGTCTACATTTCAATATATACACCCCGGGTGCTGAATAGAGTCCCGCTATGTGACTTTCACATAATAGAATAGTTATTCTACACAGAGTATCTTAACGCACGTATATTTTTTGCGTCAAGTAATCTTTGTATTACACCGGGAGGGAAGAAGAATACAAATATATATATGTCATAATTTTTAATTGGCGTAATATTCAAAACAAATACGAATAAAATACAAGTATTTATGTTGTTTTTCTGTTCATACTCATATTTGTATTTTTGGTCCATTTTCTGTTATTGGTAAACATTAATGTATATATTGATATTTACATATGTGACTAATTATTTGGATGTAACGAGAAACAGAATCGTGGCTGCAAAATAAGTTATTATGTACCTGGGTGGGTGCTGAACGGGGTGTCTATATATTGTACATTATATGTGAAAAGTTATTTAAAGAAATTTCCTATGAACTACTCTACATGAATTAAAATGATTCATATTATTTCCTCAACAAGTGACATTTTAGATAACAAATTATCAGCGACAATTCTACAATCTTATGGCTTAAAAGTTTGTGTTTCCAATATCCATGATGCCCTATTTCTATTTCATGAACAAATTCAACATGTTGAAGACTATGCCCTTGCAATTGCGAGGGCTACCTTCCTAGTTCATATAACAGAAATATGTTGGTGCCGCCCGGGTGCTATACCACCCACCTAGCTGCCGTCGGGTGCCTCGCCTAGGTCCAAGAGATTCAAAAATTGTGCCCTGGATACCAGGACGGAGGGAGTATAACATATAGATTCATGCACTTCATTTGTAAGGTTCTGTCTAATTGCATGTGTACTAAATCAACTGACACACATGTATGCAGCTAGTCCTGATTTTACGGTCATACTCCCCTGGGATCGAGGCAGCAGAGTAGCATTTATAGTTTTAGCTACTCGTACTTCCAACTAATAGCACTAGGCACATGCATGAGAAACCATTTTGGTTTAACCGAGTTTTGTGATAGGCTCGTGGTAAGTAAACTGTGATATATGAGTGCTGTAAGTAAACAGTGGTATTTGAGTGCTTGGATGAGAGAAACAATACTACTATACTTCTGCAAAAATTCTTTTTGTATCTCTTGCAGTGTGCTCTTGGTATGATTTTTTTTAATCTCGATCCATTTTCTAAGAAGTCATCCAAAAATTCACAAAAGTACTACTCCCTCCGTTCCAAATTTGATTACTTTCTTCTGTACAAAAGTGGATGTATCTAGACATGTTACAAGTCTAGATACATCCACTATTTGACAAATGGAAGTCATCTAATTTAAAACGGAGGGAGTAGTTTACATGTCTGCTAGACTTATCACTTTTGCATAAAATAATTGAATCCAGCGTGACATGCTAAAATAAGAAGTTTAGCCACGATTGTACATGCATGAATGTATTTTTTTGGACCTCTATTGCTGGTAATAAATCTTACAGTCGATTTTTTGTGGGAATTTTCTCCATGGTAAAAAATTGTAACCTCTGCGCATGATTTTGTGCTACTAAGCTTCCGTGTGCAGAGATCCATTCTAAGCTACATGCAAGCAAAACATGGAGATGAGAGAGAACAGGTCGCATGCTCACTCCCTTACCCGCGTAATTAATATGCAATATGATTGCTCGAGTGTTTGTCAGTTGACTGGCATATGTCATCATAGCTGACATGATGCAACAAATTTTCACTGACCAGGAACGAGTCAGATAGCCGAGACTGGACAGTGATGAGTGAAGGCGCCAGCCAACCTGACCTAAATCACACCGACGGATATTTAGGGTAGCAAGTTAGGTAATTACGATGCATTCCGGCAGCTTAAGTAGCCATTGGGACAATGATGACATGCATGACCGAATCTCGAGACAACATCTAACGCCAGCCTATGGGGTGGTATAGCCAACCGGCGGCCAAAAATCCACTCTGTTCATATGAGCCCTCCTATAACTTTATTTCTTGTAATTTTGCGCATAAGATCTGGAGATTGCTCCAGTTCACTTATAACATTGCACCTCCTACAAGCATAGCTAATATGGTTGGAACCTGACTTGGGGGGATTGATAAGAAAACAAAAAATTGGATACGCATTGACGTCTGTGCTTTCATTTGGGCAATATGAAATTGTCGAAATGATGTTGTCTTTAACAAAATTGAAAATGCTCACTTTTTACAGGTTGTTCACCGGGCTACCTACTAGATTACTATGTGGTCTTTCCTACTACCGCACGACCAGCGACCATTGTTGGAGGCTGGCTGTTCCTGTCTAATGGCGGTGGTGCGGGCTATTCTCAGCCGAGATAGGTGGCAGCATGATCGAAGAATTTGCGCACCCTAGTTCATGCGAACTTTTATTTTGTTTTGTGATTGGTATGTACGCACTTTGGATGTGTCGTGTTTGCGTTTTGTAATACTTCGAACTATTACCTTTCTTAATAAATGGTTGTGTGCATCATCACGATGCAGATGACGGGTTTCCCTTTTCAAAAAAAATAAAATATAAGCCCTCCTATACATACGATGTATTTTGTCCGACACATATCCGATGTTGTACGCAAACCGTCAGACTCAGCTGGCTAGTGATTTTTGTCCGTTTGATTGAGTGTCGGACGTCCGTTGGATGAGAAGTGTCGGACGTAGGCAATTCTGAGTTCATATATATACGAAAGACAAATAAATTCTAGTGCTTGTTTGGCATCGTCGTTAGTCAACCGTTAGCATGCCCCTGATTAAGTATAAATCTATCAAAAAATCCAATGTTTCCCTCAGTTTAAAATAGAAAAAATAAGGCAAAAAAAAACTCACATAGTCTCTTTGCTCTAGTTTCCACGCACTAGAGGGATTCATCGCACACAACACAGGGAACACACGACTGTAGCGATACTTGGAAGCAAAGAAAAAACACCAGCTGAAATTTCTAAAGTAATATGCTCTTCCAACTTACAAAATTAGCCTTCTATTCCAGATAATTTATGATAAGTTTTATGGCAATACACTGGTACACATGGAAACAATAGAAGCATAAATTGAACGAAATAGTTTATCTCTTTGCCTAGCTAACCAAAATGGAAGGTTATCACATGTTTAATAGTACTTGACCAAAATATGATCATCTAAGTTTTCCCTTCATGTTGTCATTATTATTTTGCTCAGTTGCTAAAAAATAGGCATTTGATGCCATTTTTTCTCTATACATGTGTTACAATTGCTGATTCTTTTACACTGAGCGCAAAGCAGTCATCTTGGTCTCTTACCACACTAAGTTAACGCTAGACTAACAACCAGTGGTATATAAGCGGTACAAATTGTTTGTGTTTGGTATGTGAGCATTGGAGATTTGTTTGATGAAAAATGAGCCATTGCGGCCCTCATCAATTGTATACAAACCATTGGCTCTAATTAACTAGGCCATAACTAACAATATCTTAACTATTTGAAACGTAGTCTGGAAGAGTTGAACACGCGCGACCCTCAGATCTTCCAGTGAGATGACTCTAGATGCAACTCAACATGTTGAATTGAACCAGAAGACATAGCTTCGGTTAGAGGAGATGGTTGCGCTTTTCCGGCGGTGTTATTGGCCTTTTCTCTAGTCATTACGGACATCGACTCCTTTGCCAAGTGTTCAAGGCACTTGGCAAAATGTAGATTTACAGCTAAAGTTACACTCGACATTGGATTTAATCGCAAAGGTTTTTTTTGCCCGTTGGACACTCGATAAAGGCTTTACCAGTGTTTTTCCAAATAATAAGGAACAAACAGGAGATAGAAACAATGTCGCCCTGTGGCACAATGTTTGCCGAGTGTGTTTAAGACTTCACATAAAACCATTTTAGCACATAGAAAATACCAATAATAATAATATTTAAGGAAAAGTAATAAGTAAAAAAAGAAAAGAAACTTAAAGCAATAAAAAATATCAAGAAAGAATAATAACAAAAAAAATATAAAAGTCGACAAAACAAAAAAGGAAGAAAAATAAATAAAAGTTGAGCCGGAACGTTAAAAATATTTTCTTATCATTGCATAGATGCACGGTGCACGTTCCAACTGCCATACTGGGACACTCGGTAATTGTTTTTCCATATTTGTGGTGTGTTTTCTTTGCCAAGTGTTTTTTTAGTGTCATTTCTTTGCCGAGTAATTTTTTACTAGGTACTCAAGCATAGATCTCGTTCGACATAGTGCCCGGTAAAAATACTCAGACATCGAACCTGATTCTGGCAGTGAGCGATGATTATGGATGCATGCATATAGGACCGTATAGACTATTACGATAATTAAGATTTTCTGACCAGCTTTTGCCACTTTCGGTGTGTTTGACTAATTTTCACCTTCCGTGACTATTTTATCATAGAGGACTAATAAAACATCTCCGGCTGTCCTGCATAACTTCACAACTCGCCGACCATAAAGTAAGTGGTTATTAGCTGGCTATATGGAACATAGACAAGTAACAAATAAGTAGGAGTGATTAACTTTCACTGAATAACAAATATGAATGAATCGATCGACTTAAAATAAGTTTACGGCGCATATATATGCTGGCCGGCTTCCACTAGCTAGTTAGCTTATGATAATATATATACTCCATGCATACGAATATCTGAGGGACTAGGAGGCGCAAAGATGTGATTAACAAATGAGTTCGGCTATCTAACTGGAGTGTCTCGATCGCATGCGTACGTGTACAATCATCACCCCATGCATCATGGCGCACGTTTTGATATAGTTAATCTCGACATGGAGATGGAGGCATGGAGCTATGTGATTCGGCCGTACGTGGTTTGTAAGAACGCACATTTAATTTAGCACATCTTTTCTGGAAAGTAGCTTTGTATGGCATGTGGAATTAGTTAATAATTGGTTTGTTTGTAGTCTTGTAGATGTTCTTCCTATATATGCATTGTAAAGTTCGGCCGGCGCCGATCAATCAAAGGTATTGTAGTGTGGATGGCGGAAAGCTACTAGTTGTCGGTGCTTATTCTTGAGATCGATCATGTATTTTATCAGGTAGGAAGCAACAACGGAACCATCGAGAGCTTGGCGAGTGAAGTGCTCACTGAACCCAGTTAAAGTGTGCCAGCTGCTGCACTTACATATATTCAATTGAGCGTATGTTCTTAAAATTAAATCTACCTGTCTACTACTCCCTCCGTTCCAAATTAATTGACTTCTATTTGCCCACATGAGTTTCATGTGGTCAAATAGAAGTCAATTAATTTGGAACGGAGGGAGTACTAAGATAGAGAGAAAGCGTCAATTACAAGAGAAAGAACATGCACCAAAGGGCACTTGCCCGCCACCCAACTATGTGTGAGAACCCCCCGGATTTCAGTTTGCCACACGGCCGGAGATTATATGCTTACGCCATCGATTTTTAATAAATGTGAAAAAACTCTAACAAAAATTTGACGCGTAACATTATATTGCAAGATTTTCCTACCCACCAATTTCCAGTATGTGTATTTTACTCTTTGATTTTTTTTCCCGCAAGATCGGCGAATTCCACGGTAGCTGTCGCGGCAGTGAGCATGGGCTGGTTGAACATGCATGCTGAGTTGAGTTTTTTGGGGGGTTTTCTGGAGTTGAGTTCTTTGTTGATATTATATATATTAGAAGGAGACGTTACAAAAGACTGCCTGTTTTGGAAGCAACGTATTTACAAACGGAGGTATTATTTAGATTCATGTTGTGTGGTACAAAACTGATGTCCAAACTAGCTAGACAATATGCTACAGGACTTTTTTGAGATAGACATTCGTTTAATTTGCTGCGCTGTAGTTTTCAGTTTCCACACAAGAAGAAAGAAGATGCATGCGGTAATACACACAACTCTCAACTCAGCTGAGAATGCTAGGTTGGGGCGCAAGCTGCCCCGCTCTACCCTAGCTAGCTAGGGTGGGATCGCAGCTACTGTAGATGGCAAATGGCAATTTGGAGTGCTGCAAGCATTCGAAAGTTTGCAGGCTCGTCGATCCATCCTAATCTGGAGGAGTCTGTGATGGTCGATCGATGGAGAGCAGTCGAGTGCACGCGGAGCCACGAACCCATCCATCCACGCGCGCGTGCATATATATTATTCCATGGATTCAGAGGTCAAATGAGTCATGAATGAACAATCGTTTTGCTTAGCTCGATCGATCGACCCGTCCCTTTCCTAGCTCCTATATGAGATTGCTGGATGTTGGCAGTCGTTCTTCAGACTCACTGCACCATCGATCAGAGAGATGGATGGATGCAGGATAGATGGGTCATAAATTCCCTGGATCTATCAATCGCTGCACAAATTCAATTCCTCCTCGATCGCTCCCCTCCCACCGATCCTCCGCAGGCCTGCACTACCACAGAAATAAATTTGCTGAAATCCATCCATCCGTACGTGTTCATTTCATCTCACCGACTCATTCCTCAAGTCCTGATCGACGCATTTACTGGCATACCCATTTGTATATATAGTATCGTTTATTCTGCTTTCAGCTCCCCTCCGTGCTTTTTTGCAACTCGATCGTCAACTCGAACCGCCAAGCTTTAGTCAGCTTTTCTTCCCTTTCTTCTTCTTTATTACTCCCTCCGTTTTCTTTTATAAGACGTTCTACCTCTTTTCTATGTTTACTCACTCTAATTCGTATCTAGTCTACTTTTAGTCATTCATTTTGGTTTACATCTAGCCCACTTTAAACTATCTAAAACGAACAGAGGGAGTACTAGACTAGATGATCACTTGAGTTTCCAGTGATGGAGATTCAAGAGTTAAACGCCCCAGAGGTCACGAAGTTGTCACGAATGTGCGCATTGGTCACGAACTCAAAAAAAGTTAATAACTGGTCACGAAGTTATGAGTTAGAGCCCCGTTAGTCAATCCGTCAGTTCGACCGTTAAGTCTGACGAGTTTTTATAAATAGACCCTTAGAAGTTTGTTTCTTCTAATTGATAGGTCCTTTTCATACAAAAAATTGCCGCTGCCGATCAGGTCCATGGCTCAACGCGCTGGAGCGGGAGGTTACCGCGCTGGAGCGGCCGGAGCTGGAAGCGGCGCGGCGCGCCGAGGTCGCGAAGGAGGCCGAGGAGCGGCTATGCGCGCGGCTCGGAGAGGCCAAGTGCGAGGTCATCGAGCTCGCGGGGGAGCTCGTAGCCACTTCCACGGCTGCAGCACTGCCTTTCTCGGCCGCCGCCTCGTCGGCGTCCTGGTCGGCTGGTCCTCCTTCGACGCCCCCACCGACACACTGCTCCAGGGCCAGACGCTCCCCGTCGGCGTGCCTCTCACCGCCGCCACGTCCGACAGCAACCTCTCCCCCGGATCCTACCGCCTCGTCCTCACCACCAACGACGCGCTCCTCCAGTGGCAAACCTCTGATTCCGGTGGGGGTTTCGTCACGTGATGGGCGCTCTCTTCCGACGCCGCCTCCGTGCATCAATCCAACCAATCCGTCCACTCCATGAAAGTCAATGCCATCGACACTACAGCCTTCACGCTCCGCGCGCTGAGCATGTCTTCTTACTCGCCGACAGCGGCTCGGGCCACGCTCCCCGCCGTCTGGGATGCCCCGGCGAGCGACTGCGGCCTTCTGATGCAGTGCGGATCCCTCGGCCTCTGTGGGCGGAAAGAACAAGTCGGTCGACGCGACGGAAGGTGGGTTCAAGGACGTCGGCATCGTGATGCAGGACATCCGGTGCGACCCGAGCGCCGGTCCCGGCAAGAAGACGGCGAGGGTGTCTGCTGTGTTCCGGGCCGTCGCCGCCGCCGGTGATGAGCGACATGCTGTACCCGAGCGGCTGCACACCCAGCATCACCAGGGACACGTACGACATCACGTCCGTGCTCGCCTTGATGTACATCAGCTGGCTGAACTCGGCGCCTGCACGCCCAGCATCACCTGGGACACGTACGACATCACGTCGCGGGCGAGCCGGCGAGCACGCGGGCTGACGAGCGTGCTGCTGCTGCTGCTCGGCCTGCTCTTCTTCCTCTGCAGCTAGCGCGACGGCGAGCGTGCGAGCAGGTGTGCCGGCGTCCGAGGCGCGCGACGGCAGGCGGGCGGGCGGCGGGCGGCAAGAACGGGCCCGGCTATGGGCGGTTGGGCGCAGGCGTGTGACGAGGGGTGTCCTCATCAATACCCATAGTCGATAGCCTAGGGTTAGAGTTATGAGGTAGAGAACGCGTAGTGCTGGTGGACTCGACGGCTGACAAGCGGGATTTACCCAGGTTCAGGGCCCTCGACTGAGGTAACACCCCTACTTCCTGCTTGTCTGTTATTGCTCTTGTGAATATGCGATGGTTACAAGGGTCCAGCGAGAGTTCGTCTCGTTGGGGTTTGGAGGTTCTGATGTGCGTGTCCTTCATCGGTAACCCTCCCAGCCCTTATATAGGGGGCTGGGTCTCGGGTACGTAACCGACTAGGATTATAAATATGGAAACTACAACCGACTATGAATAACTTGGAAAGCAATCTTCGTCTTGGGCCTTACTTGATGGGCTTTGCCAGCCTATTAACAATTGGGCTATAGTCATCACGTGCACCAGGTACCCACACGATAGGATACCCGTTTGGTATATCCTCGTCACTAGCCCCCGAGTGCTTGGCTGATTCGGAGAATTAGGCATGGACACACTTGACAGTGCACGTCACATGTTTGTGTTCGATATCGTACGTTGTGTATTGTCTTTCGACTATGAATTTATGTTTTTGACAAAGGATTATCGACTTAGTAGGCCTGGATTTACTCGATAAGTCGAGACCAGTTAACTGCGCATTTGGGCAAAACCTTACTAGCCTTCAATCAAGTTCGAGTCCCCCGGCTCGAACCTGGAACACACTGGACAGACTCGACTCAGTCCGTTGAGGTCTTACTGAATCGTTCCG
Organism: Poa annua; assembly: GCA_026929855.1. Classification (NCBI taxonomy): domain Eukaryota; kingdom Viridiplantae; phylum Streptophyta; class Magnoliopsida; order Poales; family Poaceae; genus Poa; species Poa annua. Next base: position 4,433,902 of record CM049436.1, read on the forward strand.
CAGTCTTAACTTTCCTACCCAGCGCGTCCGCCGGGATTTTCATCGCATCTGCTGATACGGAAAAGAATTAAGGACTTAACACTGCCGGAGTGGTCCTCAGCCCAGCTCGACTGATCGGCGGGTCTTACCTTTGCATTTTATGCATGCAGCATCCGAAGCGTCATCGACTGACGCAACTCGGGAATTTCTTTGAGTTTATGCCTTTTTGCTTTTTTGAATCTATCGGGTGCGCGACAGCGCTCCCGATGGGAGTAGCCCTCGAGATTGTGCTTTATTACTCGTAATGAAGGATAATCTCAAATCAATTAGCGTAAAAGGAAATGTCAGTCGAAGACATTTTCACCCACTCCCGATGAGATGCGTTTGAAGACACTCGAAGTGTTTGCTTTTAACTTAGTCGATAGACCTTTGAAGGGTTGCGTGACTTTGGCATACGTCAGTCGAAGAAGATTTTAACCGTTCCCGATGGGAGTATATTTGGCTGTGCTTGGATCAGTCGACTATTTATCGACTATAACTTTTGTATGTGTAGTCGAGAGACTTTCGTATGACTGCATGTCATTGGTTCAGTCGACTATTTATCGACTATTACTTTTGCATTCACCAACTTGCCAACCGAGTGATGTCATACATGACCACCGTGGCGTGCGCGCAGACCTTTGACAGGACGTGTCATTGTGGGTCTGCTTGTTTGACCGTGGTGACCGCCGGTTCAGTTCTGATTTGACCGGACGTGGCGAAATTTCCGCGGACGTGATCATGACTTCCCTCGTTTTTCGTGCGTAGTGGGCGTTGTGGCCTGCGACGGTTTCTCTCCGATAGCGCCACGTAGCCTGGTGATTATGCACGAACGGCTGAGATTGTTTCTTCTACCGTGGTAAATACAGATCTCACCGCCGTGGATTAACTCCCCTTGCCATTTGCCTCCTCTGACTCCTGTTCCTTGCGCGCGCGCTTTCTTTGCCCTTGCTCTTGCTCCTCCTCCGCTCGCCATGGCGCCGAAGAAGAACACGAGCGCCGCCGTCCCCTCTTCCTCTGCCAATGCTAGCAAGAAGAGGAAGGGTGCTGCGGCCGCCACGACCTCCACGGGAAATCCCGCCGCCGCTTTGAAGAAGATTCCCGGTGACTGGGTTAAATCTTCCGTCACCGAGAAGAAGCTGGCGGCATTCCGCCATACGGGCCTGCTCCCGCCGGCCGACAAGCTCGCCGCCCGCGCGCCCTCCAACAGGGAGGTACTTCCTGAGCCCCGCGCCGGCGAGCGTGTTTGTTTCGCTGAATTTTTGCCTCGCGGCTTTGCCCTCCCGCTGCACGATTTCGTGCGCGGGCTTCTGTATGCATACGGGGTGCAGATCCATGATCTCACCCCCAATAGCATTTTGCACATTGCCTGTTTTATGGCTTTGTGCGAGTGTTTTTTGGGGGTGTCCCCTAGCTGGGCACTCTGGAAGTCAATCTTCCGAGTGCGCCATATGGTCCGCGACGGGCGTGTGTGCCCGCTTGGCGGGGTGGGCATCCAGGTCCGCGGCGACTGCCACTACTTCAACCTCAAGGCAGTCGACTCTGCCCAAGGATGGAGGAACAAGTGGTTCTACGTCCCCATCGACCAGGACGTGCGCCCGGCCTTCTCGATTGGGAGGACTCCGCTGAAGACGAAGGCGTGGGAGCATTCTCTCTCGACTGAGGAGAAGGAAGAAGCGGCTCCCCTTATGGAAAAGATCAGCAAGCTGCTGGGCACCGTTACCGGTGTCCAGTTGATGAGCACCTTCATCAAGCGTCGAGTGTGGCCTCTGCAGCAACGCTCCCACTCTATGTGGCGATATGAAGGCCCGCTCGACGCCACTCGAATGAGCAATGTGGAGCTGTCGCCCAATGAGCTGGACGCGCATGTGAAATACATCACCAGCATCAAGGCCGACGAAGTCATCGACTTCAACTCCTCCGTCGCTCCTTTTGGATTGGAGAACGCCCTCCCTGAGGTAAATATTATTGACTATGCTGTTTTTTGCCGTCCTTTGGTTTCTGGTGTACGTACCCTTTGAATGTCGATTTTGTGTTTGCGATCAGGGCCATTCGACTGCCGCCTCTCTTCCTCCCCTCCCCGAGTCTGGTCCTGCCGATGAGGCAGCTCTGCTGGATGAGGGGAAGAAGACCGTCACTTCGCCTCCCTCGGCTAACACCTCCGCCACAGAGGAAACGGAAACCGAGGAGGTGGACCAGGTTCGTAAGGGTGGCAACCCTGCGATTGAGCCTGCCGCCAAGCGTCGTCGTGTGCCTCGACAGGAGGTCTCGAGTTTGGTATATCCTCGTCAGCGTGCGAGGACGGGCAAGGACGTGCGGCAGGGCGGCTGGGCAAGGTCGTCCATCACCCGTTTGACAAAATGACTGGCCTAATTTTTTTAATTGGACAAATAGATGTAAAGAAGAAAAGGTATAGGGTGTATTTTGTAAAAAAACAGTCTGCCACGTCAGCAACTTAACGTCAGTCCTAACGGATTGACTAACGGGGCTCTAGCTCACAACTTTGTGACCAGTTATTGACGTTTTTTGAATTTGTGACCAATGCGCACATTCGTGACAACTTCGTGACCTCTGGAGCGTTTAACTCGAGATTCAATATTCTTTCTTCCCCCTTTTGTAGCTCATCAGTCATCATCAGCTGAAATTAACAGCCTTTCTAGCCAGGTCCTTGGCATTGCCTTTTCAGACACTTGCACCCCAAGCCCTCCCACGATATACAAATTATTTTGATTATTGTTGAGCACCTAAGAATTAATTTACAATCCAGAGTCGAAGGGTGGACCTTGGAAAGCTGCCACTTGCATGGATATATGTTACAAAGTGAGGTAGGCATAAAGGAATCATCTTGCTAGCTGGATACTTTCTTCAAAGTAAAGTATCCGTATATAAACATGAACCGTTAACATTAAATAAATACTGAAATTTCCATTTTTCGACCATCTATTAATGCTTATACAACAAATTTAACCATTTTGAAGGAAATTTACCTGATTTAATAAGTTCATTCCACATTCTGCCTATGTAACATCAAAGATCACCAGTAACAAAAATATATTCCACCTGTCATGCTAATGTGCGGAGAGACATGGATGCCATGTTATACTTATAGAAAAATGTAGTGGGAGAGCCGCCGACGTGGCGGATCTGGAGGTTGGCGATAGTGGATCTATTCCCTCTGCTTTTCTTCTTCTCCTCCGGCGCGACAGATTTTGACAGCAAAACAACAAAACACACCGTCAATTTTCAACCGCGTGTCTGTGTCCATGATCACCCGCTGGAGCATTCAGCTAGCAGCACAGGACAAAGAGGAAACTTATCATTTTTTCCAACTTGTTTCGAGGTCACACTCTCAAGAACTTCTTCAGTAGCGCTAGTTTCTTGTGCTTACCCAGGTGCCAAATCCGTTCGACTTCACCCCCGTCTTATTTGAAGCGCTCATATTCGGTCAGATATTTCGAAGAATGAATCATTTTTTTAACACGATAGGGTATTTTATTCAGAATTTCTGATCCGAAAATCATTGTATCCGGATCATGATTCATTTTAAATATCATATTCCATACAACCCTAGGCCTACGACTGCATGTTTCTTGTAGGTAACAAAATAATTGAAAAGTAGACTTCCATTGTCAATCTACACGAGAAAATCTTCATCTTTGGCGAAGGCCATTTAATTTCAGCTTTTAGACTTTATTATACAATATAAACCCTCCCTACTAGAAAGAACAAGTATGATGAAATAGGGTAATCCTGCCGATGAGGCGCTCAGGGCGCAACAACAAAGGGAGGGGAGGTAGACAAAATAAGGAATCAATAGAGTGAATCTTGCTTGATTTATCCCACTACCCTTAGGATTTATATTGCCAATTAAAATCATGCAAAAGTATAAAAAAAGTAGGGTCAATAGTACATGACGAGGTTCAAGTGTCTTCTCTGAAGGATAATAGGGCAGTGTAGTTATCTCCAAAAGGGATGATACATATTTATCTGAAGGATAATATAGCTAGAATATTGTAGGAAACCTTCTTCGGGACGAATCCTTTTACACCTAAACTTTGTTTTCTAAATTGATAGTATATTTATACTAAACATTTTTATCTCTTTCATAACGGATACTTTCACTAAATGTATCTTATTTTTCTGATATACCTCACAATACCAACTTAAATACAAGTATAAGGAAAAAACTAACAATGTGATCATGCTCATGTGTACTAAGGTACATTTTTCTTACAATTGTACTATTTGTTAGTATAAAATATATCCCCATAAAAAGTATTACAAAATACTCTTTTTTTGCTAAAATGAAACTGCCTTTTCTAGTAAAATTATATAATTATAAGTTTAGTTTGCTCGAGGAGATATTTTGTTTCCAAATTTAACTTCAAGTCTTAGAACCTTCATTGTATCGCATCTACCCACAAATCAACTTACGTCTATTAATGTTTCCCCCATATTTATAAGTGTATTGTCCTTAGTTTGTTAAATATCTGCCATAGTAAGTAAAGTACTATCTAGCATCTAAGTAAAGAAGTAATGTGATACATGTCTCTAGAAAATAAAGTAACTGGTTTTGCTTTTATTATTATTAAATAGTGAATTCTTTCTAAAGTATATGAGGTGCCAACAATGTAGGTTTTCCCTTTTACTGTTCTATTCCCTTACAAAGAGTAATATCAAGTTGATACAAACAGCCTCCATACCCACACGATATCCAAATCCAGATCAAGACAGGGAGTATGCATACACGCAAATTGTTATGAAAAGACAGGGAGTATGCATACACGCAAATTGTTATGAAATGACAATTTCAAGTAAGAGCATTAGTATCCACGACAAGAAACAATCATCACTAAACAACACATGGACTTTGAAAATGGTTCTCAAAAAGCAATGTCTTCGTAAGCGTGACGCGCAGTCATGTCGGGATGAAACCACTTAAGACTAAATCATGGGTATTCACCCTATAAATCAAGTTTGAGTAAATCCATACAATGTAGTCAACTGAAGGTGATAATCCTTTAGCCTCTTCTCCCCTTGCCATGACTCCCACAAATTGATATGAAAGAACAAGAGCTTCCCGTTCATGCTAAAGCCCTTGATATGCCAATGTTGCAAGAAGCTTCTAACTTCTAATCCATCAATGCTAGATTATAACACTAGAGGCATTCATATGTCTCATCCAAATAAACCATAAAAAAATGTTTTTTAGACAAAAGGCTCAAAGAGCCCGACTTCAAATTAATAAAGCCTCGAACGGACAGAGCACACAAAGTTTACATAATTTCTTTAGCAGACCAAACTTGTTCTCAAAAAGGGAGCATCAATGAATTAAAATAGGTAGGCCATAATTTAATGTGTAACTGTAGTTGTGCATGGAGGTATGGGATAATAATGATAATATTTAGTATTGTTAATGATAAATCATTCACATGAAAACTGAGATATTTGAGAGCAATGTGTCCTTTGACACCATAGCACTATTGTGCAACACATATGGATTAGTTTTTCCACCTTGTCCCTATTCCGTCTTGCGGGGATGGCTCAGTTATGAAGAATAAACAAACAAATCATTAAGTTCAAAGACATCATAATTTTCTACAAAGGATTGTTTCCAGCTATTGTACTCCCTTTCATCTTGTCGGGTTTCACGCATAGTTTTCCACTCTCATATGTTCGTGCATCTAACTTGATCACTCTTCGGGTCTTGGGTACGTGACAAGTTATGTGAGCAAGGCCCTTGACAAGAGACATACATATGCATCATATATAATTATTTAATAGTTAAACGCCCCAGAGGTCACGAAGTTGCCACGAATGTGTGCATTGGTCACGAACTCAAAAAACGTCAATAACTGGTCACAAAGTTGTGAGTTAGAACCCCGTTAGTCAATCCGTTAGGACTTACGTTAAGTTGCTGACGTGGCAGACTGTTTTTTTACAAAATACACCCTATATCTTTTCTTCTTTACATCTATTTGCCCCTCGCCGGCGTTCTTCAGCGTTTTCACAGCCAACGTTAATGCCGAGGTGGGAACGGATACCGCCGGCTTCTCCTTCCCTTCCTCCCCCGGTTGCTGCTGCTTCTCCGTCACTTCCAAAGACCAAAACTCAGACGGGAGGAGGAAAGGGGAAAAATTGGAAATCTTCGAGCCCTAACCACCGGCGGATTCGGCCGGGCCGCTGCGAAATCGGGCCGCGCGTCTGGGGCGGCCGAGGGCGAGATCTATGCGCCGGAGGGGAGGAGCGGGAGGGGTGGACTGAGAGGGAGCGAGGGGCGCAATGGCGGCAGGGTCGTCGACCGTGGCCGTCGCGTGGGCGGTGCTGATGCTCGTCGTCGTGCCGGCCGTGGCGTTGCCGGGGTGTGCCGGAGGCTGAGGCGCGACGCCGCGCGGAGGGAGGAGGTGCGGCGCCTCGCGCGGCTGGCCGCGGAGGAGTCCGAGGTGGTGGAGCGGGAGTCGACACGAGCCTACTACTCCGAGCTCTTCCCGAGCGTGGTGCACGCGGCGGAGGTGCCCGAGGTACCGATGTGGGCGCCGGGGCCGGTGGTGGCGGCTCCGGCTCGTGAGGAGGAGGAGGAGGTCGTGGCGGCTCCCGCGCCGGCGCCGCCACCGGCGGCTGCTGGGCTCTGCGCGGTATGCTTCAGGCCGACCACGTTCCGGTGCAAGCAGTGCAAGGCCGTCAAGTACTGGTGAGTGGTCTCATACCCTGTTCCTAATCCCCTTCACAATCCGAGTAATCTCCTTGGGTTGATTGGGAAATATAAGCTAACATTTGTACAATTCGAAGTGGGGCGTTTAACTCATCATTATATTATTTAAAGTAGTATCGCATGAATAAGATTGCACAGACGTTGCTTTGCTAGGCATCATCGCTTAGCCCGAGTGAACTAATCACAAATCACGATCGTATTAACAACAAAAAAACATCGTATACATTTATACTTGAAGATAATTGATTTACAGTTCTCAAAATGAGATCTAGATTACATGTAGAGTATGGCTATGGAGATGATTAGGGGAATGGATACGGGTGTGGAGTAGTGACGTACGTGGACAGCACTTCGTGAAGGAACGATGAATGGCGGCTCTCTCTAGTGGATGGTGCACGAGCAGCACGATGGAGCGCCATAGCAATGGTAGCAGGACTCTCCTGGTAGAGCTCCCGTCGGGAGTTGGCGCCGGCGGCGGAAGGTTCGGGCCGTCGGTCGTCGGGAACCACGGCGCTCATCGTCAGCCGTCCGATCGCGCAACAGACGGTCAGCATCGAACAGCGGGTCCGAGTCCGAGGTCGCCTCTGTCTGCGGCTGGTTTCGGCCACACGCACCCACACCATTTCTTCTGCCCCTCCCTCCCACCGTCGGCGGCGGCGACATCACCCCACCGCGCCGCCCTCGAAGGCTCGTTCCTCTGCCGCGGCCCGGTAAGCCCCGCTCCATTCTCCTCCCCCCGACCCCCTTCCTCTCCAAAGCAGCTCGCGCGCTCTGTCGCCTGCCCAAGCTCTAGCCTCTAAGCTCCAATCCAGCCCAACGCGGCTGTGAAATCTCCCATGTAGCACGCGCCGCCGTGCGGTTAGCTTGGAGATTGGTTTCTAAGGCGCGAGCTTTAGCCATCCAGTGATTGATTTACTTCACGAATTTGGGGAGTGCACACCCGCCCGGCAGGTCAGGTAGGGCGTTTAGATCCGTCCCGGCGTGCTCTCCGCTCTGTATTTTTGTTCCACGAGATTTGTTGCGTTGGGTCACTGAAGAACTGCATGCTAAAGGGCAACTCGCGCATCACTAACGCTGTTAAATAATTGCATGTTTTTGGGGTAGAGAGCTAGAAATGCAATATCTTTCCACCGTTGATTGATTGCCTAGGTTTTGAACTCTTCCTATTCGGCTGTATGTCTTGCAGTTGCTTGCTACCTGTTTTGGGTACTACGCAATTGTTACTTTCAGTTTTAGGATTTGCTCCAGATCGACGCTTCTAATGCGTCTATTCCATGCTCAATCTTGCTAAACGTGTTAGTACAGTTTAAGGGTTGCATCTTTGTATTGCTGAAAAATTATTTATTTGCAATGCCTTGTGTTTTTATTTTCTTGATCTTGTGTTCTCTTATATGATATCATTTTATGTTCCCTAATGCTACCATGTACACCAAGTATGATACGTTTGGCCTTTCCTGTATGCAGCGTAATCTGAAGTTTCCAGCTGAAGTTTCTCAACTCAGCTGCAGTACTAGGAAGTGAGGTAGCAAGGGTTGCAGTTGGCTGATGGATGGGTCTAAACGTAATGCTGAAGAGGACATCTATGATGTGCTACTAGAATTGCGATCACGCAAAATCCCAAGGAGAAGTCCTGATGGTTCCAAGGATAGGGAATTTAATAGTTGGGGGAGAGAGGACAACGACTGGGAAATTCCAGAGGCGGATGGGGGTGAGTCAACTGATAATTCGGATGAGTCCACGGATGATTCGGATGCGACCATGGATAACCCGGATGTGGATGTGATAAGCACGGATATTCTGGATGCGACCGGTGGCGACGAACAACCCAAGACCGGGCGGAAGCCTAGGAGGCCAAATAGGATCGGCACCGAAAGAATTAAGGTCACACGAGTGGACGGCGCTGGTGAGCCTGTTAGTCCGAGGAAAGCCGCAAAGACCTACGGCAACGCCATAGGATGCATCGTCCGAGAAAGCTGCAACATCAACGAATCCAACTTAAGGGCTCATGACAAATCAAATTTGCGAGATGTCCTCATTAACAAGTTGCACACAAGATTCCAGTTCCCCAAAGACGACCTCAAACTGGTAGAAAACCACGCCATGACCAAGTTCACCAAGGCCTTGGCTAATTGGAAATACATGGCCAGAACAAATTTTCTTGATGAAGGTAAAGATTTCGCTGATGTCCAGAAACAGTGGCCTAGAATTTCTGAACATGACTGGGCCCTTTTCAAGCACAACTGCAGCACCGAACATTACAAGAAGTTGTCAAAATGGGGGAAGGATTTAAAGTCAAAGAACTTAGGTATCCACAAACTTGGAAGTCGTGGTTACATCGGGAAGGGGCCCGTGTGGGACAAGGAGGACGCTGAATTTGAAAAGAAATGCATCGCAAGCCCCTGGGACCAATTCAAAGAACCGCTTGAGCAGTCCTTTGTCAGGGCCCGATTCAAATATGATGAAAAGACCGGTGATTTTATCACGGACGACAAAACAAAGGAACTCGTGAATGAACTGGTAATTAATTTACCAGCTTAACTCTATTACTTTCTGTTAGTCATGTTTCTAAATGTTTTTTAACCGCTCTTTTGCAGAAGAACCAGTATGAGGAACCTCAAAGCTCCCAGGGGTCCTCGGCCAGGTGGGATTGCCCTCTTAACCGGGCGATCAACAAGACCCTCGGCAAGAGTCCGAGAAAGAGGCCGACAGGTGGTCGTGTGAACGGCGCTGGAGCCGGTGCCCGATGGAGTTGTATATATCCCGAGAGCAAAGAGGAGCGAAAGGCGCGAAGGAAAGCTCTCAAGGAGAAACAGATGGAAGACGTGAGACGTCTAGCCTTAGAAGAATACCAAGCCCAATCTCAAGCCGAAACACAACAAACGGCACGTGATGCACTCCTTTCCATGTTGCCTTCAGTTGTTGAGCAAGTCAAGGCTTGGGTAGATAATGGAAAGGAAGGAGAGTTTCAGTTGCAACCATTAGTCGGCTCGACGACGTCGACGGCGGCCCCCAGTGCCAACTTTGAGAATTTGCTGGCCATAGCTCCTCATCATAGCAGCCCATGTGTCTCTTTCATGGAGGCCCAGGCGTCGCCAAAGGCTGATCAAGCGGGAGACTACTCGATCAAGAGATGCATCTCAGAAATGAGGAGAATGGCGTTGTCAACCGATGAGAAGGCAGCAGCATTTGATGTATTCAAGGATCCAGATAACAGAGAAATATTCTTGAGCTCAAAAGAAGATGACCCACAAGCGGCTCTGGTTTGGTTAAGGAAGGCTGTGTCCAGGCTGTAGTAGTTTGAAGTTATGTTTTGTATTTGCTGTGAGGCAGGCAAGTTGTCTATACTCTGTTATGTCAAAACAAGATGATGGCTGTCTATACTCTGTTAGGCATACAATGTTTAATCTGCCAAGTGCATGCAAAATATCCACCATGTCTTTGTCTTGTGTTTCCATGGAATTTGCTATTTAGTTGACACTTATCTATATTGTAACTCCTGTTATATCTTGGTCATTACGGCCATTATGTTTTTTGCATATTTTCAGTGGTCTGGTCAGTAGTACTACTAACTCACAGCACATGTACAACATCGAAAGAAACACTCAGATGCATAATCTTAGGCTCTATCAAGCGATTGAAAAGAATGTAAAAACTAGTAGTCTTCTTTTTGGTACCAGTATTAGTGGTGTTTCTTCTAGTAGTGAAGGTAGATCATGGTCAGCCCGGCAAGCAATTCCAAAAATTGAATCTTTTATTAGTTGCTGCTCATTTGCTCCATCTCCACAACACCAACTTACTCAATGATTGATATACAAAGATGGAACGAGAACGTTTGATCATCCGTAGCTAAATTTTACACTGATCAGTTTGGCGCAATAGATGCAATATGATTTTTATTTTATGCAGAACTTCCCTTGGTATGTATAGATGGAATTCTACATTTTCTGTACCTCATCCACTGTGTGGCATCTGTTTAACACAGGAAATAGCAGCGAGCAATAAGACACCACTAAACTACCGAAGACCAAATTATATGTGAGCTTGAGTTGCAAGATTATGCCTTCCCTATCATTTGTGAACTCGAGTTGCAAGCTACTGTCAAGACACAAGGAGGCTGAAGATGGAACGCTTCCCACGTGTCCTCGAGGATTTTGTGTTGGATAGCCTTAACATATTTTTTTGAGAAACACAGTACAACAGTACAACGCAAGCGCTCATATACACGCGCACACACTCACCCCTATGAACGCACGCACGCACACCCTACCCCTATGAGCACCTCCGAGAGACTGAGCCGGCGGATCAGGTCTTGAGATTGACGAAGTCACCACAGGCGCCTCGCTGTCGACGGGAACGTCGCCTCCCACTGAAGAATATTCCGCCTAAATGAGAAACACCAGCGTCAAATCTGAGATTTGAACTCTGGTGGGCTGGGGGTACAACCACCCTCCTAACCATCTTGCCACAGGCAAGTTCTCTAGCCTTAACATATTCAATTGTTTTCTTTAGATAAGCTTTGTTTTTCTTAAGTGTCCCGAGTTGTTGACTGTCACTTAAGTGGTAGCTGTATTTCTTGCATTCTAAATATCATCATGATGCTATTTAGCTATGAGGAGAGGAAGGAAGGTTCTTCATGTTCTTTGGTCTCGAATATACTGGCATTGCCTGTTTTGGCAGTTGGAAGTGATTGTATAAGTTAGCTTAATGCTATCTAGCTGTTGGCATGCTGCACTGTTGTTTTTTGTTGTCAAATTTTGTTATGGCATATAGCACTTGTGTTATTATATCTGAATCCCAGCAAACCCCCGTGTAACCGAGCGGCCAGCCTTCCAGGAGTGAAACTGTTGTTTTAAGATAAAGCTAACTACGAAGTGAGGCCCGTGATGGCTACGGGTTGTTTCTAAGTTGGACTATAGCCGACTTAAGGTTTTACCGGTATATACATTTTGTAAGCACTAATGTTTGTAATCTCATCCGATTATAATGAACATTTAATGCCTGGCGCCCGTGATTTTTTCTCTTCCACTATTAGAAAGATTTTCTATGTCAAAAAAAAAAAATCTTCTGTCCCTGATCGTCTATCCTTTTTATTGCCTATCGTGTAAACACTGCAGAAATTCAGCTCCAAGGAGTTTGAGTCGTCGGGCGTCCGGAACAACGGGTGCTCATCGCCAGCCGTCCAATCGGGTAACCGACGGTCCGGATCGAACAGCCGGTGCCTCCTCGGTTGGTTTAGGCCAACGCCGACACTCCGACCCAAACCCTCTCTGCCCCTCTCACCGGCGGCGACGGCGACGGCGACGGCGACGGCCACAACCACACCGCGCCGCCCTCGAAGGCTCGTTCCTCTGCCGCGGCCGAACCCTCCCCTCGCGAGCCCCGGTAAGCCCCGCTACCGCTCCTCTCCAAAGCAGCTCGCGTGCTCTGTCACCTACCCAGCCTCTAACCTCTAAGCTCCAACGCAACCCTACGCGGCTATGAAATCTGCCCTGTAGTACGCGGCCGCCGTGCCGTTAGCTTAACGTCGCCGGCGACGCCCCTGTGTGCCTCCACCCTGCGCCTAGTCTTGGACATTGATTTTTTTTTTTTTGCGATGATTGGACATTGATTTCTGTGGTGCGAGCTTTAGCCATCCAGTGATTGACTTGCTTTACGAATTTGGGGAGCGTGCGTGCTGGTTGCACATTCGTCCCCATGAGCTCTCCGCTCTGTATTTTTTGTTCCAGGAAATTTGTTAGGCTGGGTCACTGAAGAACTTGTATGGTAATGGGAAACTTGGGCATAACTGACGCTGTTAAAAATTGCATGATGTGGGGGTAGATATATTGAAATGTAATCTCTTTCCTAGGTTTCAAAATTTTCTTTTTTGGTGGTATGTCTTGCCATTGCTTTCAACCTGTTTTGGTGCTACTCAATTGTTACTGCTACTACTATACATACAAGAGGCTGATTTTAACAGAACTTCAGTTTAGATTTTGCTCCAGCCACAAAAAAAGAATGTTTAGATTTTGCTCCAGTTCTACACTTCTAATGCATCTATTCCATGGTCAATTTGCCAAAATTGATAGTATAATTTAAGGGTCGCATCGTTGCTATTGGAGTTTCGAAGTACCTTTTTCAAAGCTTATTCTTTGTATCGCTGAAAGCCTGGTAAAAAAAAGTTATTTATTTGCAATGCCTTGTATCGTTTATTTTCTTTATCTTATGTTCTCTTATATGATATCATGTATGTTCCCTAATGCTATCATGTACACTAAATATGATATGTTTCGCCTTTTCTTTATGTAGTGTAATCTGAAGTTTCCAGCCAAAGGTTCTCAACTCAGTTGTATTGCTGGGAACTGGGAACTTAGGTAACAAGGGTTGCAGTTGGCTGATGGATGGGTCTAAATCTAATGCTGAAGAAGAGGTCTATCATGTGATAGGAGACTTACGATCACCCAAAATTCCAAGGATAAGTCCTGATGGTTCCAAGGGTAGGGAATTGGATAGGAGGGGAAGAGAGGACAGGAATGATTATGACTCTTCAAGAAGGGAAGTTTCTGCAGACAGGTCTGATACAAGGGGCAGGAGGTCCGGTAGCACGGAGAATATCAATGAGAGTAGAGGATCTGCTATGGCAGAGAACATAGGTGAAGATAGCAGATCAGTGGACCAAAGTCATCAAACTGGATTATATGTGTTAAAAGTTGGTGAGCATGGTGAGGCCGTACACAAAACAGCCAGTTTGCATGATGAAGTTGGACAGCATGACTCGAGGATGTATGGTACCGAGCCTGGTGAAAAGGAAGAGATTCTTGGGCATAAAGTGGAATATTCACATGAAAGCAAGGGTGGTATGGAAAACAAAGAGACAACACCCAAATTGGGCAACGATGGATGGGAGTCAACAGGGGATAGAAGCAATAGAGAGGCTCAACTGTCACAAATTCCAGATAAGCTTGGCAGATACCAAAGCGAGAACAATGATTATGGTCAAGGTCATGCAGACTTCGATAGTGAAAGGAATAAAACGAGAGTGGATGCCCATCGAGATACATCAGACAGAGGGAAGAACAGCAGTTTGAATGTGAAAACCCGAGAGGTTGAAGGATCTGAGCAGTACTTGAGGAACCGTCAACAGCGAGATCCTACGGAGGCAAATGTTTCAGAATGGAGGAGCCCACAGGAAAGGTTAGATGGTACGAGTTTCCATGCTCGAGGTGGATACCGGCAGGATTCCAGGGGTAGATCTGAAAGTGTTAGAAGTTTTTCAACCTATGGAAGGTATGACAGGAATGATTCAATAGAGATCAGGCCAACTGGTAATTTTGATTTTGGGCGAGAGGGCTCTCTTTCTGGAAGAAAACCTGACATGGGAACTCACCGGGATTTAATAACTGAAGCAACCGATGATAAATGTACCAATCATCCGGGAGCAGATCAAAGTGGTAACACCACCATGATTTCTTCATTTCCACAGCAAGGGCCCAAAGGTGATAGACCCTCTAGAGGAGGAAGGGGAAGGCCAAATGGAAGGGATTCTCAGAGAGTTGGAGTTCCAGTGCCACTCATGCCACCGCCTACATTTGGCGCACTCCCTCTGCCACCAGGACAAATGCAACATCATATGGGGCCCAATATTCCCCATTCTCCAGGTCCTCCTCTTATACCTGGTGTTTTCATGCAGCCGTTTCCAGGACCTATGGTATGGTCTGGAGCAGGAATTGTTGATGTGAACATGCTATCTGTTCCACCTAATCTTCTCATCCCTCCTCCTGAGCATAGGTTCAATCCAAGTATGGGAGGTGGATCTGGTCATAATGTCCACTTAAATCAAATAGGCCCAGGAATAGGTGCTCCAACGAATGTCTCAGGATTAGGTTTCAACCAGATGAACACACAAAGTCGTGAAATGACACATGATAAACTATCTGGAGGTTGGGTGCCACATAGGAATAGTGGACCGATCAGAAAAGCTCCTTCAAGGGGTGAGCAAAATGATTACTCACAGAACTTTGTGGACTCTGGTACACGACCTCAAAACTTCATTAGAGAACTGGATCTTACAAGTGTAGCAGAGGACTATCCAAAATTGAGAGAACTCATACAGAGGAAGGATGAAATTGTTGCTAAGGCTGCTTCACCACCGATGTATTATAAGTGTGATCTCCGGGAACATGTTCTTTCTCCAGATTTTTTTGGTACAAAGTTTGATGTTATTCTTGTCGATCCACCATGGGAAGAGTATGTTCATCGTGCACCAGGAATAACAGATCACATCGAATATTGGAATGCTGAGGAGATTATGAATTTGAAGATTGAGGTTGCTGCCTTTATCTGATTTTTATCCTTTTTCTTAAAGTGTGTTCCATTTTATGCTACAGAATTGTTAATATGCTTTGGCCAATTCTTTGAATCAACAGGCTATAGCTGATACTCCATCTTTTCTCTTCCTTTGGGTTGGTGATGGTGTAGGTCTTGAACAGGGCCGTCAATGTTTGAAGAAGGTCAGGCAGCTTTCTGTTTCAGTAATCTAACACATGCTGATCTGCTTTGATTTCGATTTTATGGGCACTGGCATGGTGCCAGTTTACAGAAAGTCTCCAGGGCTCTAGGCTCATGTGGTCCTCTTTACAATATTATAGCCGTGAAGCCCGTGATATAATTTATTCACATCTGCGTTGTTGCCATTCTGTTTAACTCCAATCTGCATAAAGACTATATCCATCCATTTGTTTCTAAAAGGATATAAGCAGTGTTTTATTTAATTTAAAGAATTTATAAATTTCCAGCTAATTTATGAAATATAAATAATACTACCTCCGTTCCTTAGTGTAGGTTGTATAGTTTTCTCGCACGAATATTAAGATGTGAGAATTTGGTATAAGGTGGACTCATTTTACTCTAATTCTTTTTGGAAGAGAGGTGTCCCTAACAGCCACAATTGAATTTGGAGGGATTTAACTCATCCGTGAAGGGGTAAAATTTCCAAAAAAATCACATTACACCTTATATTTTTGGATTTCTGCTAAAAAACTATACACCTTACATCAAGAAACAGAGAGAGTAGAATAGATGAAAGCTGGCTAATATATCTCTTTTGTCCAGTGGGGATTTCGTAGGTGTGAGGATGTTTGCTGGGTTAAAACCAATAAGAAAAATGCATCATCAGGTCTGCGGCATGATTCACGTACACTGTTGCAGCATTCAAAGGTAGTGTTATTTTTAAGTGTTATGTTTTCTAGTATTATTTTCTTATTTTTTACCTTGCCAATTACCCTATGTATCTGGCTTTCGTCTGAAGTATTCGTTTTTTCTTGTGCAGGAACATTGCTTGATGGGTATAAAAGGAACGGTACGCCGTAGCACTGATGGCCATGTCATCCACGCAAATATTGACACCGACATAATAATAGCTGAAGAACCCACTGATGGTATTTATCTCTTAGGTCACAGATAATGCTTATTATTGTTCTTCATTTATGATCTTTGTCAACTAAATTGCTTTGGGGCAGTGCTTTGCTCTATTATATCTGTCAACGAATTTTTTGATTTTTCTGTTATGACAAGAATGTTATGGTTTGGCCCACAAAAGACGTAGTTCATAAAAGCATATTTTGTCCGGCTCCTGGCTAGATTTGTGTATTTACAATCGATATGAAGCAAATTGAAAAATTGTACATCTTGTTGCCCTGTCCATATGAAGCTTCTACTTGGGTACAATCCTTGTAGTGCTGATTAAATATCAAACTAAACTAAATGAGGTTGACTATCCTGAAGGCAGCTGTAGCCAGTATGTCACTATGAGTACATTTTCTGTGTAATAGTATCATGACAACCGCCTAAGTGTATGCAAAATTGGAGAAAAAAATTATCTTGTAAAACGTTTTTATGGTTTCATAATATGCACAATTGTATGCGTGTAAACAGAGATGCTTGAGACTAATGGAATGTAGAAGATGACCATATGTTCTTTACTCTTCTGAAGTGAGGACCCCATATCGGCTAAATACTTGTACTTTGCCTTCAGTGAAGCCCTTCGCAAATATATCTCTTACTTAGGAAATTTTCATTTTAGCGTGATTAAGTAAGAACATACATTTTTGGTGAAGTTACTAGGGAAAGTTTACTGATTAATTTGCTATGTTTATGGTACAGATATCTAGTTGTCCATTTGTCTTGATAACTTAGAAAGCATTTCAGAACTTCTTATGTGTTCAATGCGTAGCCTTTTTTACTGCACCCTTTTAAGCCTATAATATCCATTGGTGACACCTAGAATTCACCTCTTGTTTTACAGGCTCGACGAAAAAGCCTGACGACATGTACAGGATCATCGAGCATTTTGCCCTTGGAAAGAGGCGTCTTGAACTCTTTGGCGAGGATCACAATATTCGGCCTGGTTGGCTTACTCTCGGGAAAGATTTGTCTTACTCCCTCTTCAATAAAGAGGTAGATAGCTGCATGTTCAACTTTTCTTTAACATGCATTCAACGACGCGAGCATGCATGCAACCGCCCATGAGTTTCACGGACTAATGATGTATAATCTCTTACTGCAGGCGTATAACAGGAGCTTTGCGGACAATGATGGGAAGGTGTGGCTGGGAGGCGGTGGGCGCAACCCTCCTCCTGGGGCTCCTCACCTGATCGTGACGACTCCGGAGATCGAGGGCCTCAGGCCGAAGTCGCCCCCACCAAAGAACTGATAACTGAGAAGGGTTTGAGCAACTCATTTTTTCGTAAGCCGAAATGCTTGGCTGCATTTTTGTAGACCTTGTATTGGAAATGTGAATGGTCTCAGAGCGAACTGAAGTTGAGCTATGAAAGAAGGATTAGTGTCGAACCAATGTAGTTCAGGCACTCGTGGCATGTCACAATTAGCAGCCTAGCAACTCTGTTTTAGAGAGGAGAGTTCGGTCTTGCCACTTTTGACACCTTTTGATCAAGGCCTTCAAGGAGAAGAGTGTTGATTGCCGCCTTGTTCTTGTTTGCCAATATCTCTATGGTCGTCTTGTTTGTAGTGTTACCTGCAGGATGCAGCAACCTGCATTGTTCTTGCTCACTGACATGAATGCACTATCTTGTCCTGTTGAAAGTGTGTACCCAGGATCAAGATGCATATGCTTTTGTTGGATGACTTTGCCGAGTGGCTTTCTGAAACAGTTCGGTGAACAATGGTACATTTGGCAAACCTCGCTGCCACGTGTTCCTGCTAGTCACGGAACCGAAGCCAAAATAGCTGATCATGTGCAATGTTAGTCCTCCGAAAATTACTAGGAAAGGGGAAAACTTTGCAAAGGTCGTCTCGCCACTTGCCGCATTTTCCCTTCTGGTGTATTATGATATTATTATCTGCTCCCCAAGTGTGAGCTTCTTATTCCACGGATACCATGTTGGAGTTTTATTTTCATATGTTTAGCATCCATCATTGGCTTTTGTGTCCAGGCTAGTATTGGGCTCTTCATACATTCATACAGTTATATATTTTTACCACTCTACGGCCTGCTCTTCATTTCTCTACCATATATGTTTATAAACAAAAACCGTACTAATTATAGTTAATGTTTCTATCTCAATATGCAAACTATACACATCACTTGCTCTTTTAGAAAATCGATTGTCCACATTATTCCACTAGCATTCATTACTTAATGTCTGTTTCTAAATATAATTATCCAAATAATCTTTTTCTTTAGCTATTAAAGTGGTTGCATCATTCTTTTTTTGGCCCTTCATATGATAAGATCACACCATCCAATTAAATTTAGGGCAACACTGGAATTAGTTTTGTCAATCAAGTGAACATTTAGTTAACCAGAATTAGTTTTGTCAATCAAGTGAACATTTAATTAACCATAGATTTCATGGGTTTGTTAGATTTTAAAGAGATACCCGCTACAACGTCGTGACACAGGATATCGTTCTAGTTTCAAAATCCGCCGCACCTACCAATCTCACATCATCTTCAAGAACAAAAAAAAAACCACATCGGTGGTGATCACACCATCCAATTAAACCCCACCTGCCAATCTCACATCATCTTCATCATGCCAGTTTGCTGATTGTGTCCAGAAATTAGATGACCGAGTGAACTTTGCAAGGCTCCAGTATCTAAAATGTGTTCAAATTTTCTATGTTTGGGCCGCTACCCAATCTTCAAGACCTGTTTCTTCTAACAAACAAGGGAGTCTTTTTTGGAATATACAGGACTAGGATCTTATACTACTAAAACGTGTTCTGCTTCACCCTGCACAGCAGCACAAGTTTGCTAATCTCAATGCTAAGGTAAGTACTAATAAACTGGAGCAAGTCAGTGTGTTTTCAACCTTCATGACAGTTGACGAATGTCTACATAAATTATATAATGCTTGGGAGTTATCAAACTAAGAGATCAGTTCATACAAATCAAACTTCAGAGCTGACCAGTGCATGGTACATAGTGGGTCAATCTCTGCCTCAAAACATACAAAGTGGAAGAGCCTACACTGCACAAAGCCATTTCTGCATTTCAGCCACTATAACTGTAGATACCTGCAGAGCAAGCAGCAACATCAGCCAAGCAAATTTGTACTATTTATTCAGGAAAAAAGGTGTGCCAAGTTTCAAAGTTGACCATCCCAACAAGTCGGCATCATTAGACAAAACTAAAATCTGAAACAAAGAGCAACAATAACCTAACATCCTAAAATCAGAATAATCGCTGATAAAACTGCAACAACTCCACGAGACACGATAAACAGCGGTATTAAGATTTAACAAAGGCATACTCTTCAACTATTGTGACAATCCTAGTTCACAGGTATCTCAAGTTCAAAACCCAAAATAAGCAGCAATGTGAATCACATACCAAAACAAAGAGCATGGCAGCATTCTCATCTTTGAACAGACACATGCACAAATAGGCAGTGGGGAAGGGTCCTAAGTCATCTGTCATTGGAGGAGCTAGAGGAAGAAGAGACCACACTATATACCAGAAGGAACTTGGGGGGTCCTAAGGAGGTAAGGCGAAAGCAAGGAAGCTGAATGAAAGGGAGGGGAAACAAAATAGCACATCCAGAAAATAGAGGGGGTGGAGCATCAGTAAAAGATACCTGCTAATCAGTAGATCAAATAGCATATCTAACCGGACAATCATCTTATGTATTGAGCAAAAGACCAGCCCCATCTTGTCCATCATCAACATATGCTCCTATAGTATAAGAAGCCAAACAATGAGTCATGTGTGGCAGAGTATATGGCTATCCCCGAAATGATCAAACCAAGAACTCAGGGCTTGAAACTCAAGTCAGCCCTCCTGATTTCCATATCGAATATATAATTTGGTTTCCAAACTTGGTTAGTGCTTGCGGTATCCTTATGACATCTTATGACATGCATGTCTGAAGCTTTCTGATTCCCTAACTTGCTATATAATGAAAGCCCTACCCCTTCGTTATAACAAGTATCAGCTATCAATAAACCAGAAAAGGGATATTAGGCTCCAAATCCTAAGCACACGGCACAATGACATCCAACGTAAGACAAACAAAAACGACTAGACATCAACTAGGTATTTCAATAAATGATAAATCCATAGCTGTAATTTGAGAAAATCAACTTAGTTTTGATAGAAACAATAGTAACAGATAAACATAACACACCTACTGTCAAATTTACAGAATATACTCATCAATATCTCAAAAAATGGAAAAGATCCACACTCTACTATTAGCTGGACAGAACAGATAAGTTATCTGGAGCTATTCAAGAGCTTATTCCACGCCATGTTGAAAAAGAAAACACATAGAAACAAATCCTAGCAACATAAGTTACCATGGTTAAATAATCTTCAAATAAATTTACTATGAAAAGATGACATTGAACTCCAAATACTTATACTTTCCTCTCGTACATGAGGGCAACCAATTTTCTTTCAAATCAAGTTGTCATATTGATTTAAACCTATATTAAAAATGAGCAGACATATCAATGCAGAGTGAAAGAAATATAACTAGGCTTAAGCTTCCAAAGGGTTCAAGACAGTTTTGATGTAGTCAACTTCCAACTGTTGTTCATCTCCTTTTGAGAAAAAATGGCACTGCACATATTCACTAACACTACCAATAGAATTTTTTTTGCATCTGTCAATAGGCCACCAACAATGAAATTGGTTCATTGATTCTACAAAGAATTTCCCCCATCTTGTATTAATTATACATTCATAGAAAAAACTAATGAAGGCAGTTTTCTTGATTTGATTTTAATTAAAACACGAAAGCTACAGAAACGAAGCTAATAGCAGCATCATTGCAGCCCAGTACCTGGTTACAGAACATAAGGTGAATTAGGTACCACAAATAGTTTTTCCAGATTATAACCAATACATAAAACACCGTCACACAAGCATCACAGAATAGTGCGAAAACAAAATAGGTATATGTTGAAGAGGTCATCAAGCAGCAAAATAATCAAATGATAAGACAACACTTATTTTTTTTTGGCTTACTACAAAATGGTCTGAACATATTTTCATCAGCCAATTATAGAATACTAACTTGGTTTTGTTGGCATGGTTCTACCTGCAGAGTAGACACTTTCGAATGCATGATAGCCAGAAATGACATCGGTTTTGGGAAAGGTCTTGAACTTCAATGACTCAAGATTGATCATGAAGAGGCCGGTCATAGTCCATAGTAACACCACATTATTCTCCTCAGCAATCCCTAGTATGTATATGGCCGATTTCTCCTCTGATTTCAGTGAAAGTAGCTTGTCCAATTCAATAGTTCTTGTAAGCCCCCATGAAGCAACACCCTCAAAATCAGTCCTCCTCTTCCATAACTGGGCGGTGCAGTCAGAGTGTGACACTACGAGGCAACCCAGCCCACCGCCCTCGGCCCGCATCATCTTCCAGCATTTGTCGTTGCCACACATATCCACCGGCACCCGTATCACGGCTAGGGTCTGCTTCACCAGATCACATTCCAGAATTCCAGATAAATTCCCAGCGAGCACCCAGTAAAGGGAGTCTCCAGCCAGGACAGCGTCATCTGTAGTATTAACCATGGTAGGAACAGAGGACTGAGCCCTGAGCCCTGGCTCAGTGGCAAGGTGAGGCAGTGGCCTCCCTCCCCACCCGAGATCGACTCCCGAAGGGAGCGATTTTCTGGGTGTCTCACCCGCGGGTACAGTGTTAGAGTCACAAAACGCGTGTGGTTTGTATAGTTCTGTAGGTTGTCGCCGCTGACGGGGCTTCCAAAGGAAGACGAGGAAGAGACCATGGCGACATCCAAGGAACGTGGAGCGGTAGAAGTCGTCGGTATGCTGCAACGAGAAGCGCTGGGGAGGGATACGATTGGGGGCCTCCAGAGTAGGTAGGAAGGAATGACCCCAATACCTATCGAAGAAACCGAGGAGGGGCGGGTTGCGGCGGTGGCGGAGACGGAACCGGCGGAAGAAGCCGGGGTCGGATACGAGGCGGCGCCAGCGCTTGCAGACGGCGGATGCGCGGGGAAGGGAGGACGGCTGCGGTGGGAGGCGGAGGAGGATCTCGCAGAGAAGGTCGTCGTCGTCCAGCGGCCCGGCCGCCGGCGAGCGGGCGTGGTGGCGGCGGCTGCTGCTGCTCATCTCGCCCTAGAGCTCACAGTGGAGTCAAGTGCAGCTGGATCAGCAAAGCCCGCATTATTATACGTATTAAAAGCCCACGACAAAAGAAAAATCTACGAAGGGAAAACATTAAGAAATCATTTTATATACGCAGCACCACTTACAGAGGTGTAATTTTTTCAGATCGCGTATTATTTTCCAAAATCATGGAAAAAAAAGTATTATCTAAAAAAAATAGCCGCGTTTCAGTGTTTATATTTGCTCTTTTCAATTATTACGTAGTCCACACTGGAATATCTAAAATATCTTATAATTCGAAACAAATGAAGTATAGACTCAGTAGTATGTAGTAAGAAAAATATTTTCGTCTGGGAAAGAAACCCTTGTCACTAACTCTAAATTAGGTGATGTATGTACAAAAACAATTTATTAATAAAAATATCTGTAACTTTTCCCGATTTTCAATCTGGAATTTGTATCAAAAATTGAGATATAAACGGCTACAAAATAAATTATTTTGTAGATAATTATGTTAGCTTTTGTTCAAGTTTGTGTTTCCCAGCCGTTGCGCAACTCATGGCACTGGATGATGATGTTAATTTGGCTTGGCCTTATTCCTAACTGGATCACAACCAAAAACCAGATTTGTGTGTTTCCACGATGAATAAAGAAATTTATTTTCTTAAACCAACCCATAAAAGAATTTTTAAAAAGATCACAAGATGAAAATGCACTCACAAGACAAGATGACATCGTTTTGGATGAAATCTGAAGAAAAAAAGATCGGTGAGAAAAGAAGAACGACGAAACACCTTATCCGATGAAAGAATTGACTCACCATGATGGCTTTGCAAAGCGATATAAGAAGTTATATTATATGGAGTGGAGCTAAATACGTGCGCTTTTTTCGCAGTCAAAATCACAAGAGCAGAATTGTAAAACGATTAAACGAGAACGATCTGGTTACATGATTACCACCAGTTGCTGCTGTGCCCAAGGCCAAGACTATGGCAACAGGTGGCACCGGATTATTCCTGTTTCGAAAGGAAGACAGGCAGTGGTGTGCGTCCAACTGCTGGTCGCTGCTGGGGTTTAACTGATGGAGGATTGAGGTGAGGAAAAGGCAAAATTCTTTGCCAAAGGAGAATGCAGATGCTTCGCTATCTATAGTGCTCACAGGCGTTTGTCATGGTAATGAATCACCTGAGATATGATAAGTTCTGTTGCAGTATTATTTTATTTGTCCCATCAGTAACAAGTGGCATCACGAAGGCAGCTGTGAATCAACATTCAGTAGCCAGATTCAGATAAAAAATCAACAAAAACACACCAAATATTATGGCTAGTCAATTCAGTTGTAGAATGTGTTTTGCTTCATCTTGCCACTCATGAAAAAGTTTACCTATCTCGTTTGATATCAATGCAAAAAAGGCAATCCCATGCTAACATACTGCTTTGTATTTGAGTTACCTATCCCAGTCCTAATCACAACAACCAAACTACTCAGAACATTAATCCGGATTGATCTAGGCAACCTTAAGAGTGTTGAGCACTCACACATGGCGTGCGTCCATGATAATTTTACCATGCCTGCCTGATCAGAACACCCAGATTACTCTGCGACGAAGAAGCCTTCCCAGCATAAAGCAAAATATTTACCGAAACAGCTGTTTGTCAAGGTGCAATTCAACAGACAGGAGCTTCTTCCCAACTCCCAGGTAGACATACTGATGCGGTTTAACATTCATTAGACATAACTAGGCTCTTCAAATACTGAGCTACCGCAGAGCGCTTGCACAGACATCACTGGAAAACAAATAGAACTCTGAAACCTCCCCGCCGGATAAAACGCGTAAGATAAACCAATACGCAGACACGCATACAACGCGTAAGATAAACCAAACACGGACATGCATGCTTGCTTGAAACACAGCAAAATAAAAATAAAAAACCACAAGCTGAGTACTAATTAATCGAAGCAACTCAATATGCATTCAACCTTCAAGCCAGTTGACTAATATCGATAGAAGTTGTCAAATTAAGCAATTAATTCCAATAAGTGCACTTTGCAGCTGTCCGGTGCATGCTACATGGAAAGTCAATCTCCGCCTCCAACATACAAAATAGAAGAACCTGCACCCACAACCCATTTCTGCATCTCAGTCGCCACCATGTAAACTCTAGAGACCTGCAGGTCAAGAAATATCACCAGTCAAACAAATTTGTATTATTCAACTGGGAGACAAAAGTCACTGAAGTTATTCTAATAAATTCTGTTTTTCTTTCGAATTAAAGGGCTCCGCCCCCGATTTCATTTTACTCGAATAAATTATGTATGACTCAAAGATAAACTTTAGCTTCACTGCTGTGGAAATTGTGCGAGAAGCTCCATTGTAAAATCATCTCAGCATTATTAGACAATGCCCACGACAGAAACGGAGAAAAATAACAGGGATTTGTAGTGTGGTGGCACGCATTCAAACTCTAATAGTAGAACTACCGTATATATCTGGTCTGAGTAGAGACTATTAGAACAGTGGCACCTGAGAGGCTCGTGGAGTAGGAAAGCAGAAACATCTTGTTTCTAGCTTGCAGCCATACTTTTCAGAAGTGGAAGAGCTAGCTAGTAGTAACTAACAAATCAAATATCATAGAGTTAATGTAGTACAAGGCTCAAGCAAGGGATCAGGCATCATCTTATTAATTACCACTTCGATCGGTCCAAAACGACTGACATTCCTATAATACTCTGCTATCATCAAGCAATACTTTTACCAATGATTTAATGATAATATGCTAGTAAATATAAAAAATGTTAGTAGCGATGAAGAAAGTTACATTATGACATATATGCTACATGCTCCTTCGTGAATTTAGTTCAGTTTAAACTGCAGCTGTGCCTAGGTCCTGTAATATAGTAGCAGATTACCTAGCTACGTCTGGCTCTTGCCTTCTTGAGGAGGAGTCTTCTGTTTGGTTCCTAAGCATGTACTGTATCGAGTCTCCAGCAATTTGGCTGGAGCAAGTCATTAACGATAGGCTTCTGTTCTTTGAAAAATATGTTTGGCAGACAACAAGTGGCATGCTAAGGACATGTTTAACCAAACACGATAAACTAGAGCAATCATCCATAAAACTACAAAACTGTAAGCGGAACAATAAACAGCACTGTACTAATTAATGAAAGCACACTCTTCAAGTACTGTTAGTTCAGTAGGTATCATAGTGATCCAAAATAAGCAGGAATGTGAAATGGCATAGCTATATCTCACACATAACCACTTCAAATAAATGAAATTGTTTAAGCAAGAATAAGAGTAAAACAGAAATATATCCCAGAAGCAGAGTAAAGGCTACTAATTTATTTCCTACTATTAAAGAAGGGATCGGGGAAACAAGTCCCTCCAGAAAAGACCCAAGATGCCACCTGCCATGAAAAAGCACCATTATGGGAGGTGGTCAGGTGGGCATCGACTGACCAAGGGGGTGTAGAAAAAATCTTACAATCCTCTTTTACAATTTGATAGTTAAGAATTGGTAGTAAAGGAAAACAATGCATTTTCTAAGAGCAGTTCAGATACCTCAATACACATGCAGAAGATAAGCATACCTGCTAAACCAGTAGATCAAATAGCATATCCAACCGGACAATCATCTTTTGCATTGAGCACAATCCCAGCCCCATCGTGTCCACCATCAGCACATATTTCTACAAGCATAAGTGAAACAAGCAGTGTGTCATGTGGGCAGAGTATATGGCTGCCGCAGCAATGATAATGAACTCAAGGCTTAAAGTTGGTTAATGCTGGCACTATCCTTTTGAAAAGGATGAAGCTTTTCTATTCCCTAACTCACTATAATAGAGAGGCCTACGATTTAACTAGTACCAGCCATCAACAAACCAGAAAAGGAAGATTAGGCTCCAAACACTAAGCGCACAATAAAATAACATTCCAACAAAACAAATACAAAGCAGCAGACATCAACAAGGTATTTCAAATAAACTTACAGGAGTAATTTGTGAATAACAGCTCAGATTTGACACAGCAATAGTAATAGATAAACAAACCACACCTGCCGCCAAACTTATTGAATATTTCCATAACAACATATGCTCATTAGAGTCATAAAAATGAAAGACATGCATGCTCATACTATTAGCTGGTCAGAATGGAGTTGTTATATGGAGCTATTCTAAGCTCATTCCACGCCATATTGAAAAGAAAAAACCGTATAGTAAGAAAATCTGGCAACATAAGTGAGTATGTTTTAATTCTTTATGCAAAATAAGCCTGAAAAGAAGAATCAGAACTCAAGTTATTCATTTTTATTGGTATAAATGGACTTGTCACAATCAGGATACTCCTACAGTGTAATTGAACAATTATTCATAAATTTAAAACCAAGTTGTTGTTACTGATCTAAGACAATTAGCAATAACAAATTAACAATACCGAATAAAAGAAATATAACTAGGCTTAATTAAGCTTTCCTAATGTGCCAATTGAGCTAGATATTTTACTTGGCCTGAAGCTAGTTTTTCATGCAGTCAACCTCCAACTGTTGTGCATCTCATATGTAAAAAAATGGGACTTCAGCTATGCACAAACACTATCATTACACAAATCTTTCATCTGTCAACAGGCATGCAAAGATGAAATTTAGTCCAATTAGTCTACATATTTTGCCAACCTTGCTATCATTGATTATTTTCTAGAACGCAGGTAATGATTGTTTTCCTGTACAGATACTCATATAACAGAAACCATCTACTTATAGAACATAAAGTGAATTGGATACCACTAACCGATTTTATCTACATAATGATCAATACAGTAAAAGTCACAACACAAGCGTCAGAACAGAACAATGCAGAACATCATCCAATTATCGAAAAATAACTAGGTTATGCTGTATCAGCAATGTAAGGCATGTTAGTACCTGCAGTGTAGACACTTTCAAATGGATGATAGTAAGAAATGATGTTGGTTTTGAAAAGGTTCTTGAACTTCAATGACTCAAGATGGATCATGAAGAGGCCGATCACTGTCCATAGGAACACCACATTATTCTCCTCAGCAATCCCTAGTATGCATAGAGACCCCTGTGATTTGAGCGAAAGTAGTTTGTCCAGTTTAATAGTTCTTGCAAGCTCCCAGAAGGCAACACCGTCACAATCAGTCTCCCTCTTCCACAATTGGGCGTTGCAGCCTGACATTACGAGGCAACCGAACCCACCACTCTCGGCCCGCATCATCTTCAAGCAGTTGCCCGCATCCACTGGCGCACGTATCACATCTAGGCTCTGCTTCACCAAATCAAATTCTAGAATTCCAAAAAAATTCCCAACAAGCTTCCAGTAAAGGGAATCTCCAGCCATCACAGCTTCATCTGTAAACACCATGGTGGGTATACGGATCCGATACGGCCCCTGACCCCCGTTAGGGTCGTATGGAAGCGGTGGGAATGGCAATGCGGTGCTTGTCGCCGGTGATGGGGTCCCACACCAGGAGCTGGCGGAGGTTGGAAAAGAAGATGAGGAAGAGACCATGGCGACATCCAAGGCATTTGGAGTTGTGGAAGTCGGCGTTACGCTGCAAGGAGAAGCGCCCGGGAGGGATACGATCGGGGGCCTCCAGAGTAGGTACGAAGCAAGAGGCATCATACTTAAAGAAACCGAGGAGGGGCGGGTTGCGGCGGTGGCGGAGACGGAAGCGGCGGAAGAAGCCGGGGTCGGATACGAGGCGGCGCCAGTGCTTGCAGACGGCGGAGGCGCGGGGGAGGGAAGCGGGCTGCGGTGGGAGGCGGAGGAGGATCTCGCGGAGGAGGTCGTCGTCGTCCAGCGGCGTCACCGCCGGCGAGCGGGCGTGGCGGCGGTGGCTGCTCATCTAGCCCTAGAGGTTGCTCCTGCTCGTGTGGGGAGTGAAGAGTGACAGTGAGAGAGCCCATGGGCCATAGCTTGATAGGAATAGAAGTTTTTTTTTCTGCGAGGCAAGCTCTACGATTACACTACTTCTGTATTAGTGGCAAGCGCAGATGTATAAATTAGAGCTCGAGTGAGTAGTTAGAGCTCACTCAACTCTAAATTTCGTTAGATTTACATCGTGATTCGTACGCCATGCATGAGTTACACATGATTGCACATGAGTTGCAACTAATTTCTTTTGAGTTGCATATGGATTACAAATGAGTTGCATATGCAACTGGATGACGTCATATGAGTGAGAATTAACTTAATTCTCACTCGAGTAAGCCCTAGTCACTCCCATTTTTTTATGTTCCCAGGTTAGTATAAGACTATAAATCCAAGATGTGCCAGTAAATAATACTCATGACTAACTGATAATCTACTCTAAAATAAAAATTGTGGTCTTACCCTAAGGGGCTGTTTTGTTGGGCTTATTTTTGGCTTTTAGACTTTGGCTTAAGTCACAAAAGCACATTGTGGATTTTAGTTGGACATTGTTGTATTTAGTTTTTTTCTGCTTTTTATAAGGAAAAAGCAAAACTTATGCACAACCAAACGCACCTTTAAGGGGGGCAGGGGGCACCTGATAATCTATCTCTCATATAAGAGGGCAGCTAGTAATAGATATAATTTGTGTGGTTTACTGGCAACACGTGAATATCCGCATCGGTGAGACGCATATGATGTGCAGCTGGTGTGACAAAATCTTCTGTGAGATAGAACTGGATCTAATACTCTTAGCATTATATTTTCAAAACTCTTTAAAAAAATATATATATGAAGCTCGGAGCCATTTTAAAACCATTGGATTAGGATGGTAATCAACTGAGAATGTCTCCTTGCAAAAAGAGTTTGTACGACCTTTCAGTAAGTTCCCTAATTTCAACATGCTGCAGCAGCTCCTGATCACACCAAACAATTCATCCTTTGTTGCCAGGAATAAATGTGACCTTTTATTTCTTCAGATCATAACTACTAATGGAAGAAGCTACACTCGGCAGACCCATTTCTGCATCTCAGCCACCAGAACGCAACGGTAGATACCTGCGGAGCAAGTAACATGGTCAGTACAAAAACCTTTACTACTCATACATCAAAGCATTATAGGAGGTGGGACCGTGGGAGGGTTGGGCAACAGATAATTAAATAATTGTAGAGAAAATCACAGACGCCTCCCTTGCAATTTGATGGTTGAGAAATGGCAGTAAAAAAGGAAAGCAATACATTTATGTAAAGACAGTTCAGATACCTCAAGACAGCAGAAGATAAGCTTACCTGCTCAACCAGTACATAACATAGCACATCTGGAGAATCATCCTAGGTATTATGCAAAAGGCTAGCTCCATCATGCCCACCACCAATGACATTTTCTGTGAGCATAAGAAGTCAAACAACCAATGACCTTCCAATGAAAAGCCAAATAGATATGAGGAGGCATCAACAGGATAATATTAAAATAGACACACAGCTGTAGTGAAAAGGAATGGGCTTTGTTAGAACATTAGGAAAAGATAAACAGAACCAGACCCAATATCAAATTTATTGAATATTCCGAAAAAAATGTAAACTGATTAAGCATTCATTTGACGCACAGCTGTAGTTAAAAGGAATGTATTTTGATAGAACATTAGGAAAAGATAAACAGGATCAGACCCAATTTCATATTTATTGAATATTCCGAAAACAGTATAAATTGATTACTGTCGTAAAAATGAAGATGCACCCTCTAGCGATTAACTGGGTCACAAGAGAAAAGTTATCCAGAAATATTAAGCTCATTCCACGCCATATTAGAAAAAAATGAAAAAAAAATGATACTAAAACTCCTATGATCACAGATGATGAAGAGTCAAGACTATTCAGATTTGGCTTATCTTCAAATAAATTTGCCTAAAAAAGAAAAGCATACTTAAACCTAGCAATAAAAGTGATCGAGAACTCAAGATTATTGAGATTCGATTGTCTTCAAGTAAATTTAGGCTGAATGAAATCAACGCAATTTATTACTTATTGCTGGTAGAAATAGAGCAACACGCAGCAAGGACTCTCTTAAAAGTGAGAACATGGAAATGTATTCATAATTTCAAGCAAATATGGCATTAAAAATTTAGGATTAGTAGCAGATATCACATGAGTACATGATCTAATGAAAGAAATAGAACTAGCTTTAAGCTTCAAATGTACCCTAGCTATTGAGCTACCTATTTGACATTACAGTTATTCAAGCTAGATTTTCATGTAGTTGTACTCAACTTCAACTGTTATTTTTATCTTATCTTGAGTAAAAACTGCAGCTATGCACTAAGAATACCATTATATAGTTCTTGTTATGAGATATGAGCTGGTGAGACACTTATGTTTGTGTGTTGGTGCAAAATCTTTCATCAACTGGTGAGACACTGTCTGAGTAACAAGCAAAGGAGTTGGTGCCACCTAACAATTTTGGTGTTTTCTGCTTTTTCTACTAAACTCAAAATTTAACTCCTTACATGGCTGAAGGCTGACCATATAGGATGCACGCCCTGCTAACTTGATCTCCAAGCCTTGTCCATGTAACAACCTAAGAAACCTGATACAGATTAAAATCCCTAAATGGACTCTCGTGTGAAACAAGCTAATAATATCTTAACTATTTAATAATCCCACAACGTTGATCACCTAGATCTTGCAGCAACGAACTAGGACTCATGGAAAAAAGTGATCTTGCCAGGAGTATCCCTAAAGGTTTGAACACAAAGAAAAGAAAAACACCAGGGACTCTCCAACTGCAATGTCAATCGGATTAGCACTTCTCCTATCAGTATCCATCGGCAAGGAGTCCAGAAGGTAGGTTTCACCTCTAATGCATGTATAATCTTGATTATAATAGTACCTACCAAAAGTCTTAACTTATTTCTCCTTCAGTACGAGTAACAGTAAACATACTATTTTTCTCTGGTTTCAAAACAGAACATTGCCAATTGTCACAAGCGAACAGCCTGACTTGATTAGTAGTTAAGATATGCATAACTGCATCATGGTGCAAAAACCAACACACAGGCAACAGTAAAATTAAGTTCAACTATCACCTGAAGATTTTATAAATCTTTGGTACTCATTAGTTTATTTATCTAATACAATGAATAAATGAAGTGACAAATATAGTTTGCTAGCTCTGATTTGAACCAATTTTGTTTTACAGGAAGCTAAAATAGACCAAGTGAGCCCACCTCCTGGCTAAAGAACATAAAGTAAACTAGATAGCACTAACACATATTTTCCATATCATAATCATCACATAAACCGCCACCATATATAAGAACAGAACACTGCAGAAAATCATCAAGCAGGAAAAGAAAGAAAAAAAGTGTTACGAGAACACTTAAAATGTCAGCTTAAGATGAAAGGTTAGGGACAGTATTACATCGATAAATTAGATGTAAGGCAACCTATTACCTGCGGTGTAGACACTTTCGAATAAATGATAGTGAGACAACACTTTGATTTCCGAGTGTTTTTTGAAGTGCGATGACTCAAGCGAGATGGTGAAGAGACCGCCAATTGTCCAAAGGAGAGCCACATTATTGTCCTCGCCATACCCTACTATCATCAGGGTGCCTCTCTCCTCTGGATCCAGGGAAAGTAGCTTGTCCATTTCAATAGTTCTTCCCAGGACCCATGAAGCAGCACCGTTGGGAGATGTATTCCTCTTCCATAATTGAGCAGTGAACTCAGATAGAACGAGGAAACCAAGCCCACCACCATCTGCCCGCACAACTCTGAAGTTGCCAATCCGGTCGGCAGACAAGTCCACTGGCGCAGGTATCACAGCTAGGCTCTGCGTACCCAAATCAAATTCGAGGATGCTGGACGCACTACCAGTAAGCCTCCAGTAAAGGCAATCGCCAACCAGCACCGCCGCCATGGCCGTATAAATCATGGTGGGAACAGAATCATGAGGTGGAAACTGCGTTGAGATGAGATTACTCCATACCCCGGTCTCGGACGAGTAAACACTTGCGACAGCCAGAGTGTCTTGTTTGTCGCCGTTGCCTACCAAGGCCACCTGGAAGTGGTCGGCAGAAGCGCGAAGCACCGCCCCGCTGATGGTGGCTTTATCCATGTTGAACCCCGGCGGGACGGCGACGCGGTGCTGGTCGCCGGTGGCGGGATCCCACACTAGGACCTGGAGGAGCTTCCGAAGGAAGATGAGCACGAGACCGTGGCGGCACCCGAAGGACCGGAAGCAGTCGCCGAGGCCGGAGGGCAGGGGGAATCGCCCGTGCGGGACACGATCCGGGGCCTCGAGCGCGGGTGAGAAGGAGAGGTCGCTGAATACGTCGAAGAAGCCGAGGAGCGGAGGGTTGCGGCGGTGGTGGCGGCGGAAGCGGCGGGAGAAGCCGGGGTCGGAGGCGACGCCGCGCCAGCGCCTGCAGACGGCGGATGCGCGGGGGAGGGAGGACGGCTGCGGCGGTAGGCGGAGGAGGATCTCGGAGAGGAGGTCGTCGTCGTCCAGCGGCGCGGCCGACGACGGCGAGCGGGGACGGCGGCGGACGCTACGCATCTCGGCCTACGAATCACCGCTGCGGCTTTTTTTTTCTTTCTTTCTTTCTGGAAGATTATTACGAGGTGTGGTGGGTTCTGAACCAAAAAAAAAAAGTTATGAACTGGGTAGTGAAATGAAGTGCAGGCCGTTAAGTAACAATGAATGTACGGAAAGCCCAAAATTGGGCTGGACATTATAGCCCACGATGGGTGCTAAAATAAATGAAAATAGTACGTGCAGTAGAAAAGGTACTCCCTCTGATTTGATTTGAAGGAAAAGGTACTCCTGTAAAATATTTTCCTTTCATTAATGTGCGCACCTTAAACATGTGTCATAAGATTAAGATTGCTTTTAGAGGACAAGTCGCAAATGAACGTTCAATTGGCCAAATGGACAAAGTATAATGTGCTTTGGATATTTTAATATCCATCTTTTATTAATTCTCTTATCGTTGGTTATAATCAAATTAAATATCGCTCCATTCATAGTCTTATATGGTGACTTGCGGAGTCGCTATATCGACGACTATGAGTGATGAAGATAATACTTGTAGCAAGCCTCGACAAATGGTCGGCTAGTTTCCCGTGTTTTTCCATGTTTTGTGAACGGTAGAATATGTGTTTCTAACAATTTTACAGGCTTTCCATAAATTATCTTGGCTCGTAAGTATTTTTAAAGTATTATTTCATTTGCAAAAAAAAACATATTTTTTTTCTTTTTTGAAGCGATGAGAGTTCTTTTACTTGGCAGTACACGTTCTGTGTTGGGTCCGTGGGCTTTCCTGTCCAGCCCACTCTACTTTGGCACTTCACAACGTTCTCACTCAACTCAACTCCACTACCAACGAACCAGTGACTAGGGCAGCGAGCCTCCGCCGCCGCCGCCACCCCCACACCAGCTCGCCGACGGCCGGTTCGCTTCCCTAGGCATCTTCAGATCCATTTGAGTCCACCACATTCCGCATCATCTGCCACAGAATCAGTGAGCAGGGCCAGATGAGCAGCATCTGCGGCCGTCCCCGTTCGCCGGCGGTGAAGACGCCGCTGGAAGACGACGACCTCCTCACCGAGATCCTCCTCCGCCTCCCGCCGCAGCCCTCCTCCCTCCCGCGCGCGTCCCTCGTCTGCAAGCGCTGGCACGGCCTCGCCTCCGACCGCGGCTTCTCCCGCCGCTTCCGCGTCCACCACCGCCGCAACGCACCCCTCCTCGGGTTCTTCGTCAGAGACAGCAGCTTGTCCTTCGTACCTACCCTGGAGGCTCCCAACCTTGTCCCGCCTGGACGCTTCTCCTTGCCCCGTGGCAAGGACGACAGCTTCGTCTCCCTCGGATGCCGCCATGGTCTCGTACTCATCAACACAGCGCCGAACGAGATGCTGGTGTGGGACCCCGTCACCGGCGACCAGCACCGCCTTGCCATTCCCCTGGGGATTAGGACACCTGCGGAGAAGACAGCAATCAACGGGGCAGTGTTTCGCGCTGCCGGAGAAGTCGACCACTTCCATGTGGTCTTGACAGTTGCAGACAACATCGACAAACAACACAGACGAGCGCTCGCCTGTGTTTACTCGTCGGAGACCGGCTTATGGGGTGATCTCATCTCAACACCACCGCTTCCATCCGGGTTTCCTAGGGATTTACCCACCTTTGTTTACACCGGTGGACCTGCTGTGCTTGCTGGGAATTCCCTTTACTGGATTCTCTCTGGGAATTTTCGTGGAATTCTCGAGTTTGATTTGGAAAAGCAAAGCCTAGCTGTGATTCAGGTGCCAGCGCATATGCTTCAACGGGGCCAATTCTGTGTTGTGCCGGCGGAGGGCGGTGGCCTTGGTTTACTCTTCCTCACAGGCAACATCCTCCAATCGTGGAAGAGGAAGACTGATTGTGACGGTGTTGCTTCATGGGCTCGTGGAAGAACTATTGAACTGGATAAACTACTTTCCCTGGATTCACAGGACAACATTGTACTAGGTTTCGCTGAGGAAAATAATGTGCTGTTCCTGTGGGCTTGTGGCGACGTGTTTATGATCCATCTTGAGTCATTGCAGTTGAAGAAACTATTTGAAACCTACAGCCCTGCTCAGTATCATCCATTCGAAAGTGTCTACACTGCAGGTAATTGCATGCCTTCACATATCGGTTACAGCAAAACTAAGTTAACATCCAATAATTGCTTGATGGAATACGGTTCATATCCTTTCTTGTTAAGATAACACTTTTAAGTAGTGTCGTATCACTTGTTTATTTTGCTGATTCTTGACCAATTCAACATATAGCGGTATTGTTTCCACGGTATTTCTGTCTTGATAATGACTAGGTTTTAGGAAAATATCTGTTAGTGGTATCTAATTTATTTTATGCTCGGTAGCCAGGTGTTGTTTGCAATTAGTCTACTGTTGTTCAAAACGGATCTAGTAAACTTTCTTTATCACTTTATTATATGAATATCCATATAGTAAAACAATGAACAGCAAAATTAATACATTCCATATGTTCTAGTGAACTAAATTTCCCTCTTGCATGCGTATTGACATATGGAAGAAGCCACATATTTTTTAATGGTAGTCGATGGAATTTTTTCACAAGATGATCTATAACATTTGGAAGTTAAAGACAACTACATATAAACCTAGCTTGAAGCAACTGAACTGTCAAATAGGTGGCTCAATAGGTCTTTGGAAGCTTTAAGCTAGTTATTCTTTCTTTAATCTGGTATTTATTATCTCTTTTAATCTCGTTAATAATATTAAAACCACAACGATGAAGTTCTTTGAGTTTATGAATATTTACTCTTTTTAGCACTTTAGGAGAGTACTACTGCGAGTGACAAGTCCATTTGTAAGAGGGAAAACTAATGTGGTTTTCATTTAAGTTTTCACGCTAACTGTGTTTGAAGATAATCTAAATCAGAATACTGGCAATCACATTTATGCTATGTTGTATCAGTATGATTGTATTTTTTTCGGCATGGTGTGGAGCTGTGGAACGAGTTTATAATTCTGGATAACTTATCTCTTAGTGAGCAGCTAAGTGTCTGAGTGGGCATGTTTTCATTTGTACAATACTTATTAGTATATACTGTTCCTAAAATCTTCTTTAAGTTTTACAATGTGTGGTTTTGTTTATCTTCTCGGAGTGCTTTGCAAAAAATGTGTTTTTCTTTTGAGTTAAAGCTGTGAGTTTACTTAAATATCTCATCGATGCTTATCTATTTGTCTTTCATTGGATTGATATTGGTTGTTACTTGTTTGGCTTCTTATGATTGAAGAAACAGGCATTGGTGGTGGACATGCTGCAGCTGATCTTGTGCACCATACAAGTTGATTGTCTGATTAAAGTGTGATGTACCAATTGAGCAGGTATGTTTATCTTCTGTATGTACGTTGAGATGTATGAACACTATGTATTACTATGCGCTGGGGTTTGATAGTACGCTGCATCGTGGATCTTTTCTCCAGTCCCTTCTTCCTCATCGCTTCCTCGGTTAATTCTGTTATGATTTTAACCACCTGCCTTCTCTACTGATGTGTGCACTTTCACTTTCTTCCTGTTCCATCTAGCTGCATTGCTTCCAGTTTACCTCCTTAGTTTTCTCGCAGTTCCTTCTGGTAGTGCAGGTTGTTCTCCCTCTAAATTCTCAGACGACTTAGCACCATCAGTAATTGATAAGTGACAATACACATTTTGTTTGATCCAAATAGGCTATTATTTGTTGGCATATATTCTCGACTTCTGTTCACGTTAGATGCTTAACTTTATATTAAACACATGGCAGAATGGCCTGACTGATTCACCATGAATACTTTCATGATTTTATCACAGATCGCATACTATTACTAACATATTAATAGTATCATTAGAAGTGGTTGTCAAAGTATTGGTTATGATTTTGTGGAGACTGGGGAGTAAAAGAGATGGCATCTATGTTGGATGAAGGATGTATGTCTATAATGAGATGGTGCATGATCCCTTATTTGAGTTTCTACTGCATGGGATTACTTAAATTTGATTTGTTAGCCACTAGCTAGTTTGTACATTTCCTAAAAGCACATCTATGAGCTAGAAACCAGATGGTTTGCTTCGCTACTAGATAAAAGTTTCTTTTTAACGGCTTTTCCGCGAATGTATTTTACAAATTAATTTCACTGATTAAATTGCTCTGCAGGTATGTATGATTGCATTCTGGTGGCTGAGATTTGCAGAAATGGGCCGTGTGCTGTAGGATCTTCCATTTCGTACGCTGTGCTCCACCCAGAAATTAGCCCTCTGAACTGGTCGATTGTGATGTTTGGCTTGTAGGAATGAATGGCTTAATTTGCTAACTTACCGTCTATTATCTAATTTCTGTAGACATTTAGTCAAATGGCATGAAGGCAAAGCGACTTGCTTGGATGAATGATTAGTATTGCCATGTCTTAGTCTTGGATTCATTTCTTCCTTGGAAGCAAGCACCTTGGGTCAGCTCACCTGTCAGTTGTGTGTGCGCCTCATCTCAGTAACCTTTGCTTATTTATGTCCCATGTTGTGTCAGGTTGCGATATCAATTTCAAAATCTCTGCTTATGTTTTGTTTATCCAATGGTGCTCCCTTGTCTACCTCGTGCATGTGGTGTTCCCTCATGATGATGTCTTCGTAGTAGGAAAGAATTTTAATTTCAGAATGATAAAAAGGCACTGTTGCCGTTGAATTTGCATATCATGAACTTAGGATGGAGTACAACTTGGTCCAGTTACCTTATTGGAATCGTCCAAGGTGCATATATGATATATCTGTGGACATTTGTTTGCCAATGTAATCCTTTTGAACCATGCATAGGATCCCGTTGAGCTTGGTTATGTATTCCAACATTGTACTACTCCGCATCTATGGGCTGACAATTATCCTTGGACCTTTGATCGGGGCGTCACTTCTCGTTTTCGAGGCCAAAAGAAGCAAAGTAAAATCGGATGGTGCCCCTTTTGCAACCGGGACAACGTCTGCAACCTACATCATATTTTGAGATCGCCTACATCATATTTTGAGATCGTTTGGGGCCGTATATTCATCCTCCATACCGTGCCGTCACATAATGTGAGGATGTCATAAGGATAGATACTTCCACACTTCCCTCCCCGGGACTTCGCGGAGCACCTCCCCCGGTGGCCATATCGACCACATGTGTGCCCTGATAACGCCCGTTGCTGACACATCTGAGGTTGTCAAGGATCGTCGTGGTAAACATATCCGAGCCACCAACAACGTTGATCACTCTAACAACATTTCCCATTAGCCGCAAGTCACGTTCTATATTCCCTCAAAAGTCCCTGGTGTAGACGAGGAAGGGGTCATCTCGACCGATTTGTGCGGGCGAGAAACCTCGAGTTGGAGTAGAGGTCGCGCCACCCATTGAACATGCATCAGAACCGACAAACGGACTTCACCGGAGTCCTAGAGAGGACGTCGAAGATGGTGTTGTCCGGTAACAATGCATTGGTGCCCTCCGGCCGGCACGTCCTCCTCCATACGTGTCCTCTTCATCGTGGAGAGTAATAAAGATCACGGGCCACCCGGACAGTAAGATCGATATAATTTGTGTCCTTCTCAATCTCCATCTTAGTTGGTTTGATGGATTGATCTTGCACAAGTAAGCAAGCAAGCGTAGCTACAAATACGTGCAAATCTACTCACTCCCATCCATATTAATTGTCACGCGATCGGGTGCATCTAAAACTAAAACATTCCTAGATACATATGATTCTTTTTTTAACGATTTTACTATTTTCTTTGGTTTCAGTTATTTTGGCGGAGAAAATCGTGCGAATGGGATTTAATGTTATATTAATCAATTAGAATAAATGGTATCTTGTAAAATCTTCGATATATAGAAATAATGTGTACATAGTTATACAACATACCTTTTAATGTCCTAATAGTTAATAACCATAAATAAATAAAAATGTAAATGTTATATCTTGTCAAGTAGATCTAAGATAGATCTTGCTATAAGGGTCAAAGATATAGTAGTAAATTTTAAATAGTTTCCTTATTTTTCCTATGCCTATAACTCCTGCCTATAAATAGTCACACATCCTACCTATTTTCTCCAAACACTAGTGCCATACATCTCTAGGAAAATTACCATAGGATAACATCCTCTGTCCAAATAAAACCAACAAAATCCATGAGGCTACCGACAGTTCCTATGGTTCTGGCCACCATTGCCTTGGCGTTGTCCAGCATTGACGCGACCGTGGAAACAATCTGCAAGGCAGCGTCCGACAAGGACGCCCATGTCGGCTACGACTTCTGCATTACGTTGCTGGCAAATAGCCCTCCCAATGGAGACGCATGGGGCCTAGCAAAGGCGGCGGCCAACCTGGGCGTCAACAACACCTACCAAGCCATCAAAGATATTGAGGGCTTAATAGAGAAGACAGGAACAGATGCCAAGAAGAAGAACGCGCTTAGACAGTGCTACGGGTTCTATGTTAGCATCAAGTTTGCGTTTGCTAGAGCCCATAATAGGATCAACAAACACAATTATGCCGCGGGGAAGGAGGAGGCAGCAAAGGTGATCTCTCTAGCACACCGGCCGGTGCGACGAAGCCATTGCGAAGGCCATCGTACCAACGCCTCTCTGGCAACAAAGCTTCTCCTCTATACAGATAGCATTAGTCTGCAGGGCTATCACAAACCTTATTGAGTGATGAATAATGATGTGGATCTAAAATGTGTGCGATTTTGACGGCTATGATCTAAGCGCATTACTCAGAAATATTTGTAATTTTTTAAGCTACATGAAGGAGATAGAAAGTGTATTGTTTAATTACAAGTTTAGTTACACCGGAGGGATTGGTGTGCTTCACTGCTCCCGTTGATATGGTCCATGGCAGCATGTTTTATCATAACTTCCACTTATATAATCAGATAAGCTCAGTCAGGACATCACATAAGAATAAGCTTGTAATGTACTCCCTCCGTATCTAAATATAAGATGTTTTGGTAGTTCAATTTGAACTACCAAAACGTCTTACATTTAGTTACAAAGGTAGTACACAATAAAAAAGGAGTGATGTCGCATGGGGTGAGTCGACTGCTTAGCGTGGTTGACCAAGAGAGCGATTTCGCTTGGTAGAATTTTATTTTACGACTAGCCAAATTTTAAATCTAAATGTTATCTACTTAATGTCACAAATCTTTAGAAGCCAACAAATATGAATCACGATTGTATGGCCAACCATTGTGGGTAGAATGCTAGATGCTCGGGACCACGTTACTCTTGTTTCTTTCTCCTCCTTCATATTTACCTTTTCTAATTTGGCCAATAAATGATGAGCTACAGAAGGATAATTCAAGGACCACATTTTACTCAAGACAAGCAAGCAATTAAGACATAGTAGGAAGTAAAGAATAACCTTAGCTTTGTACGATAAAGACAACTCCAACAACCATATGCATTGAGTCCGTCGGTGTCTGTTCTTGTCAGTGCGGCTGAAAATCAAGGCCCAACACGGCAATGCAAACATGCCGTTATCCGTTTTTCCATCCGTCGCGACCTATTCTCGGTCTAAATTTGAGTCAGGTTTCGTCTCACCAATTATGATAGAGCTTTAGAGTTCCTTAATCATTATTTAATTACTCCCTCCGTATCTTAATATAAGACGTTTTGCTAGTTTAAATTAAGCTACCAAAACATCTTATATTTAGTTACAGAGGAAGTAGTTCATATAGAGCTCTTTTACTTTTTTTTTTGAGAAATACAGAGTTCTTTTACTGAGTGTTTTGAGGTTTGGGCTGGGTTTGTTAATGTTTTTTTCCTTCAGAAGAATGGCGTCTGTCTAAAATTGGTACTCCACCCTTTGCCCGTGTGGGCTTTTGTCTCCAGCCCACCACATCTCGCATCGTCTTCCACAGATTCAGTGAGTAGGGCGAGGATGAGCAGCCTCCGCCGCCGCCC
This sequence comes from Poa annua, assembly GCA_026929855.1. Classification (NCBI taxonomy): domain Eukaryota; kingdom Viridiplantae; phylum Streptophyta; class Magnoliopsida; order Poales; family Poaceae; genus Poa; species Poa annua. Next base: position 4,474,627 of record CM049436.1, read on the forward strand.
CTGTTCGCCGGCGGTGAAGACGCCGTTGGAAGACGACGACCTCCTCGCCGAGATCCTCCTCCGCCTCCCGCCGCAGCCCTCCTCCCTCCCCCGCGCGTCCCTCGTCTGCAAGCGCTGGCACGGCCTCGCCTCCGACCCCGGCTTCTTCCGCCGCTTCCTTCGCCACCACCGCCGCAGCCCTCCCCCCCTCCTCGGGCTCTTCAACGGGGACGACGCCGCCGTCTCCTTCACGCCAACCCTCGAGGCCCCGAACCGTGTCCCGCCCAGACGCTTCTCTCTGCAGCGCAGCGAGGGCGACCGCTTCATGTCCCTTGGCTGCCGTCATGGCCTCGTGCTCATCTTCAACATAACGGCGAACCAGATGCTGGTGTGGGACCCCGTCACCGGCGACCAGCACCGCCTCGACATCCCCCCGGGAATCGCCACACATGCGAAGAACACACTGATCAACGGGGCGGTGGTTCGCGCTGGCGCCGGAGACGCCCCCTTCCAGGTGGTCTTGATAGTGGGAGACAACGACGACAAGCAAGTGCTCGCCTGCGTTTACTCGTCGGAGACCGGCTTATGGGGTGATCTTATCTTGACACCGCTCCCACCTGAGGTTCCTGTGAGTCATCATATTGGTATCTTGGTTTATACGGGCAATCCTGCTGTGCTGGTTGGGGATTCACTCTACTGGGTGCTTGATGGGAAATTTGTTGGAATTCTCGAGTTTGATTTGGCGAAGCAAAGCCTAGATGTGATACAGGTGCCAGTGCATGTGCTTCAAGAGGGAAATTACCAGTTCTGGATTATGCAGGCAGAAGGTGGCGGCCTTGGTTTATTCTTGCAGTCAGACAAAGGCTTGGAAATGTTGGAATTATGGAAGAGAAATACTGATTGTGATGGTGTTACTTCTTGGGGGCTTGGAAGAACTATTGATATGGACAAGCTACTTTCCCTGGAGTCAAGGGGGGGTTTAATAATACTAGGGTTCGCTGAGGAAAATAAAGTGGTGGTCATGTGGGCATGTGGCATGATGTTTATGGTCCATCTTGAGTCACTGCAGTACAAGAAAATATTTGAAACCCGCATCCTTCCTCATTATCATCCATTTGAAAGTCTCTACACTCAGGTAATAGCATGCCTTCACATGTCGGTTGTACCAAACCAAGTTACTCTATGATAATTGGTTGAAGGAATTTCGTTCACATCCTTCTGTATTAAGCTAACAAATGTCTTAGCACTTGCTTATTATGCTCCTTAATGACCTCTTCTACATAGAGATATTTTGTTTCGATGGTATGTCTGTTGATCTGTTCTGATGTTTGTGTGGTGGCATTTTATGTAATGATGATTATGATCTAGGAAGGATAATCTGTTGAGTGGTGTCTATCTTTTTCTCTATAACCAGGCAGCAGGCTGCAATTGGTCTACTATTAGCTTCATTTCTTAAATTATTGTGATTCAAAGTGAGAGTTAGAAAGGTCTCTTTATCAAGTTTATTACTCCATTCAATAAAACAATGGCCACAAAGATTGGTAAATTCAATAAAACAATGGACACGGAGATTGGTAAATTCAGTATGTAAGATTGAACTATATTCACTGTTTTATGCCTATTTGCATATGCAAGAATTTTTTGTTTCACTCTTAGTTTTAGTACATAGATGCAGTGCAGTTCTTCTCAAGATAAGACGCATAACTTTTAGAAGTCGAAGACAGCTACTTGAAAAACTAGCTTGGACTAACTGAAATGTCAAATGGATAGTCAATAGGTACAGTTGGAAGCCTGAAGCTAGTCTTTTGTTCAAAATTTACTATGTTTAGTAATCTTCTACTAATCTTAAGTGCATAGTGTCGAATTTGTTTGCAATTGATGAATGATTTTTCATTTGTATCACTTTAGGAGAGTCCCTGCTGCGAGTGCAAATCCATCTGTACCATAGAAAACTATAACTTGAATTCATTTCACTTCTCAGGCTAAATTTGTTTGAGGATACCTAAATGTTAATAGTATTGATCACCTTCGTTGCTAGGGTTTTCAGCATGATTTTTTTTATTTTTCAAGGCTCCCTGCTGTTAGTGCAAATCCATTTGTACCAGAGAAAACAAGAATTCATTTCATTTTCAGGCTAAATTTGTTTGAAGATATCTGAATGTTAACAGTATTGATCATCTTTGTTGCTAGGGTTTTCAGCATGGTTTTTATTTTTTCAAGGCAAATTTATTTGAAAACGATCTAAACCTGAATAGTCTTGATCACTTCGTTTTGCTAGGATTATTAGTATGATTATATTTTACTTATTCTGGAATGCGTGGAGTGAGCTTGATAATTCCGGGTGGTTTATCTCGTCCGACCAGCTAATAGTCTGTGTGTGCAATGTGCATCTTCTTCATTTCGAAGATAGTAATCAGTTTATACTGTTTTATGAACTAAGTTTGTCAGTAAACGTGGTTTTGTTTATCTATTCCTAATCTTGTATAACACTGTTTTCTTTTCATTTTTCACACTACAACTGTGAGTTATCTATGCTCATTTTGTCTTTTTTGTAAATTAATCGTTCTCTTGTAGCTGTTCTCTGTTTCTAATGTTTGTTTTGACCAATAATGCTGAGACGATTCAGTTTTGGAGTTTTTTTGCACAATTTCTTCTCCAGTAGTTAACTTAATGCTACTGTTTGAGTCATGCCAAATTGTAAGATATTACTGTAACTACTTGTCTAATCAATTTTACTCCGCAGGTATATAGGATTACATTCTGGTGGCTGAGTTGCAGAAATGGTGTGTATGATGTAGGTTCTTCCATTTTATACCCGTGCTTCACCTGGAAATCGGCCCTCTGTAGTGGTGAATTCAGAAGTTTAACTTGCAGCAGTTAATCGCTTATTTTGCAAACTTACCGTCTATTATCCAATTTATGTAGATTGTTGTCAACTGGCATGAAAGACAGAGTGACTTGCTTGTGTCGATGCTTGGGTTCTGCTTCATGCCTTGCAAATAAGCAATAACGTTAAGCCAGGTCACCTGTAAGTTGTGTCGTGTGTGCGCGCCTGATTTTATTATCCTTTGCTGATTTATGTCCGAAAAATCTTTGCTTATGTTCCGTCCCATGATGTTCCCTCATTCCTGCCTTGTACGTGCGTGTGCGTGTTGATTTCAGATTAGCTATGAAATTGTTATTTTTTCGGTAGAGAAAACCACAAGCATTCCCATTAGCAACATGAACTAGCTGAATCGCTAGCCACAAAAGGCTGATACAGACCTCTGGGCATTCATCTAGCAAATCGTTCCAGTACACTAGAGTCGCCCCATAACTTGCAAGTTCATCGGCATAAGAGTTACAAATGCATCATTAAGGTGCAGAATTTCTCTAAAGATCGTGCTATCTTTGCCGTCGTACTCTTCATGATCTTTGATAGGCCCTAGGAGGTACGTTGCGTTAGTTTTCACTGTCAATTGCACCCGCCCATGTTAGAGATGATTTGCAGTCCCCTGGCGCATGTGGCATGCCACAACTTCAGCATGTAGTGTACCCTAGAGGGCAAGACAGGTGCCCTGCAGCAGCCATTAGCACATCACTCAGTAGACACCTGATGGATCAGACGAGGGACAGACATGTACCCTCGGATGGCGCTGAACAAATTTTATCAATTCCACTGAGTACGTATGGCGCTGAAGATTTTATGGCATGGAAGCACACAAAACATGGAATTTTCTCTGTTAGATCAGCCTACCACATGGAATGTAATTATGGAAGGAAAATAACAAGAGAAAATGGCAGAGGGTCTCATGTAAACCCAGTATGGGATATTTTGTGGAAGTCATCGGTTCCGGCAAAAGTTATTTATTTATTTTTTGCATGGAAGTTCTTCCATGCTTTGGGGTTTTAGCAAACAAACACATTCCAATATCAGCCCAATGTCCAATATGCAGTATACACTGTGAGGGCATCATGCACACTATATTTAAGTGCCTTCGGGCTGGTCAGGTATGAGACATTCTTGGTTTGCACAACCTAACTGCAGAAGCAACTGAAACTGACAGATCGAAAGTGTGGTGCTGGGAATATCTGATTTGCTACAGTGGTTACAGTAAGTTGTCGACCAATGAACTGAATATTCGCGAGCTAATTATAGTTGCAGTGTGGTACGTATGGTGGATGAGAAGAAATATTGTCATTGAGGAGAAATAACGAGGAGTAGCAGAAGCAGCTATGTCAACAAGAGTTCTGGTTGCAAACTTTATGAGATCTTCAAAGAGAAAAAAAGAAGAGAAGAAAAGTAGTTGGATAAGAGCGCCGGAAAACTTTGTTTTCATGAATGTTGATGCGGTGTTTAATTATGATACAAGGTGTGGTGCTACAAGAGCTGTCATAAGGGATCATTATGGGAAATTTTATAGCGGCAAATAACACAAAGATTCAGCATGCGGTAGACCCTGCAACTACAGAGGCTCTCGCTGTTAGCGCTGGTTTACAACTTGCAAATCAGTTGGGGGTGCAATCGCCTTGTTCTGCAATATGACTGTCAAGAGGTGATTGACACAATGAAGGATCTACAACGGCATTGATAATTTGCCAAGATATCAATGTCCGTGGCAACAAGTTTCAATAAGATTAGTTACATGTGTTATCCTCGAAATCGAATTCTGTAGCTCACACTCTAGCTAAGGAGGCCGGTGATCAGCCAAACATGTGGTTTTATGATCCACCTAGCTTAATTATTCAGTGCCTGATCGATGATGTAACTATTTTTTTTGATCAACCAAGCTTGTTTTCCCCTTAAAAAAAATACCACCTGCAGCAGATCTCCCAAACCATGACTCGTGACGAAAAAATCCAAATGTTTTTGTACGATAAATCTCTGAATGCACCGTTTTACCAACTGAAAAAGTACACCAAATATTTCAGGTTATATCGCAAAAAGAATGGCTACACTGACCGGTGCAGTTGCATGTCCCTCTCCACTTCCGGTCTAGCTCCATCGGCCACGACATACCCAACTGTTAGTCCATTTTCCGAACTACTAACAGTTGATTGATTTTTACTGTGGCCGGCAGTTGATTGATTGTAAGTTGCCTGGTCGGTCATATGCACTCCATGGGAAGCTCCAATCCACAAGACCGTTTCTCTTGTGAATGATTCGGACGTCCATCATCATCATCATCATCGTTCCAATGGTTGGTTACCCTGTCCATCTCCGAGACATCAAGTCGAGCTAATTAGCCACCGGCCAAGCATGTGAACCATACATCCATCACTCATAGCATCTGTATATGGCTTGGGAGTTGGGACTTGCATTTGGCAGGGTGTGAGATGGAATTCATCATTGGTTGGATCAACAGAGATCACCAAAACTGAGGGGCACGGCGCCTCACCTCCTGATGTGCTTCTTCAGTTCAGATCGACTCTCAGGCTAAAACTGCACGTTCGAGCAATGCTGTCGGTCGGTGTGTTATTTATGCTGATGGTACTGCCGCCTGTGCATATCCTCATTGTCACTCCCCCATCAGCTTGCATCCGTGCCATCAACCACACTAATCAACATCGCAATCGTGGTTGATCATCGGTCAATTGTCTTCCGGACCATCTCAACCATTCTATTTATGAGATGAAACCGATGCTGCTCCATCCATGGTCCTGCTCCTGCCTAGTACTTATTGAAGAAGGTGAGGGCAAGAAACCCTCTTCTTCTTCTCATGGCCATTGAGATCTATGACTCAAATGATCGATCCATGGGTGACCGACGAGGGAGGGCAATGGTGTACCCTGATCGCACTCTCTTTTGAATAATGTGTTCCGTTGCCCAATCAGGCAACCTTGTTGACTCTGCCTTGCACTGCAACCAAACTACAGCATGCTATTGCTACCTATGAAAAGGAAATGGCAATGTCATGGGGGCATGGCAAAACGGACCGTGCAAATCCTATCATGCATAGACTAGCGATCTATCTAGCTTTAGTTGAGTATTGGATAATTGGATTGGACAGCCAACTCGAACTGATATGATCATGCATGCATGCATGCATGGACTTGCCACTTGAGCTATAAGATAAAATCGCCATGGAAGGCCCCACCACTAGCAAGCTACTCCCTACATTCCACAATATGAGATGTTTTAGTAATTTTCCACATTCATGTATACACACATTTATCTAGACATGTTTCTCTTTAGTGTATATGTTCACTCATTTTTATGTGAATCTAGATAACATATATCTAAAACATCTTATATTGTGAAACAGAGGGAGTAGGAAGGAACGGACCTAACTTTTGTGCTTAATTAATCCAGTTGGTTCATTTGGAGAAACATGTCACTGTTTGCCTGATCAACGAAATGCAACTGCATAGACAAAGATTTCTTTTGCCAGACCAATAGTATATATACTTCAGCTTGTTGGCAGTGCAGCTACTTTTCCAATAACATAAAATGGAATACATATGGAGAATATCTAGTACTATGTACCGAACACCAAACATCAGCATCGACAGCACTAGTTCGAAACAAAGAATGAGTACAGTGGTAGTATATTCTTGTTATAAGGATTGAAGCACCTTTATTCTTGTTATAAGGCTTGAGCAACTTTATTCCTCACGCTACACTTATCCAACGAGGAAGAAGAGGAAGGAAGAGAAAGTACATACCTTTAGACATTGCGCATGGACATGGTAGCCGGCGCAGAGACAAAAGAAACGATGGAATATACAAGATGTAGTCTAGTCTAGTGCGGTGGAACAGAGAAATTTGGATGAAAAGAATGTTGCATCTACTGGCGCCTTTGTTCTCTTGCTTTCCCAACTCAATTCAATAATTGCAGAGGAAGCTTCTCAATGTTCAGAGTATCTATAGCCACTCCAAACTCACCTACTTTTGAATTTTTCCAAGGTGTTATACTGAGAAGTTGAAGAACTTGGAGTGAAATCGTTCAACATGGATTCTTCTCCAGTCATATGAATTGTATCCTCTAGGATATCTTGAGACGAGACATAAGGAGGATGTCTGTTCATTTCGTAGAGTGTCTGAAGCTGATCCTGAGGTCCCTAAAGTTGTTACCAGTCAGATCGTTGCAGTTCTGATGTTATTTGGTGTTCTGTTGATGTCATCTTCTGAGCTTGATGATGCTGATTGAGAGGTTGAACTGTTGAAGTGTGAGTTTCAACAACGCAGGCTCTGCTCCCGTACGTATCTGTTTCTTGACAATTGTCTTGTTTGTGTTCTGTACTTCTAGCTTATGAATGTTTGACTGCTATGTATGTATCTTATTACTAAGTAGCTAGCTTTACTTGATTAATTACTCGACAATAAGTTGTATTGGATAATTGGATTGGACACCAAATCGAACTGATCATACATGCTTATGGACTGGCCACTTTGAGCTAAAATAAAATTGACATGGAAGGCCCTACCACTAGCTAGGAAGCAACAAACCCAACTTTTGTGCCTAACTAATCAGTTGCCTCTTTGATGTTCATTTGCAGAAACTTAAATGTTTGTCTGATCAACGAAATGCAGCTGTATAGATAAAGACTTCTTTTTATAGACCAATAGTACACACTCCACACTGTTGGCAGTACAGCGATAGTTTGTCAACAACATAAACTGGTGAATATATGGAGAATATCTAGTACTATATGTACCAAACACCAGTTTTAGAGAAGCAAATGCAGTATTGCTGCCTAGCCAAATCAGCCTATAGTTCTAGCTAGATCGTAGATGATTTGGGAGGACAATATACCTGGCTTTATTTCATCTCTTCTTGTAAATGACATTGCTATTGTTTGGTGAATAAAGCCTAAAGTTGTCAATTGGATATAGTGGCAGTATATTCTTGTTATAAGGATTGGAGTAACTTTATTCTTGTTAGCTTGAGCAACTTTATTCCGCACGCTACATGTATCCAACGGGGAGGAAGAAGAAGGAACAGAAATTAAGAATGTTACATCTGCTGCTTTGTTCCCTTCCTTTCCCAACTCAGTTCAATAATTGCAGAGGAAGGTTCTGAAAGTTCAGAGTATCTATATCCACTCCAAACACACTTATTGTTAACTGTAAATATTTGCTAAATTCTCGTGGTATATATATATACTGGTAACTCGATCTATGCAAAAAAAATAAGTTGAAGAGATATTCCAGGTGGATCACAGGAGCATGTCACCCTTGGCGGGAAGCCGTTTGTAGAAGTTGAAGGGTACCGACGGCTGCTTGCTCCTGAACCTGGGGTGCCGGAGCAGGTACATGCCGGCGATGACGGCCACCACCTGGAAGGGCGTGACGTAGAGCACGATGGCCACCACGAGCGAGAGCGTGATGAAGATGGCGCTCGCCCTGGGGTCGCGCCAGCTGAGCAGCGACTGTGCGCGCTCCCCCTGCATGGCCAGGTCGCCGACCACCGTCTGCACCCTGCCGGCGACGCTCCGCAGCCGGTCGTAGCGCATCCGCACGATGTCGCTGGGCTTGGAGGTCGGGAAGGTGTCGAACTCCTCGTCCAGCTCGTCCGGGTGCGCCAGCTCCGCGTGCGACAGCACCGTGTCCATGTGCGGCGGCTTCCGCGGCCGCCGCCGGTAGTTCCAGGCCCCGATCATGAAGAGGTAGAGGAACACCGTGGGCAGGATCAGCTCCGGGTAGCAGACGAGGATGAGGAAGAGCACGTGGACGAGGATGGTCGTCAGCGGGTTCTTCCACTTGCAGATGCCCTCGAACCACTTGCCCACCGCGACGGCGCCGGAGAAGAGCGACGTGATGCGGTAGAAGTTGGCCTTGCTCCGCCGCAGGCTGAACATGTGCGAGTCCACGTCCAGCATGTACTCCACCACCTCCCTCCGCAGCGGCGGCTCCGCCCTGCCCAGCCGCGTCGCCACCATCTGCATCGCCTGGAACCGGAGGTAGTCCAGCTGCAGCACCGAGATCGGGTTCGTGTAGTGCATCTTCGGCAGCAGCGGCCGGCCGTACTGCGCCAGCATGTTGGCCCACGCCGTGCACGTGAACCGGACGGCGAGGTGCAGCTCCCCCGTCTTCTTCAGCCCCGACGGGCTCAGCGCCATCAGCGGGTAGTAGTGCGTGTACACGCGGTCCGACTCCAGCGTGGCCAGCCGGACGCGCACCTTGCCGATCCTCTTGTCCTTGTCCCCGCCGCCGTCGCCGTGGTGGTGGAGGTTGGCGTTGTCGAAGACGGCCACGGTGATGAGCGTGCTGAGGTCGAACACCTCCCACGTGTACTGCTCGTTCCACGACGGCGCCGCCGTGCCCAGCAGCGTCCGCGTGCGCACCCACTTGGCGCCGTACTTGGCCACGCAGTAGGCGTTCTTGTTGCCGCCGAGGCCGCGCGCGCTGAGGATGCCGACCTCGAGGACGCCGATGGGGCTCTTCCGCAGCTTCTTCGCCGACGGCTGCAGGTCGCTGCTGTAGTGCGTCGACTCGTCCAGCACGTGGTACGCCGTCTCCAGGCTCATCTTCAGGTGGATCTTGCTGGCGAACGTCTTGGAGGACTCCCTGTTCTTGAGGCTGGTGGTGGCGTCCGCCGCCGCCTCCTCCACCGTCATCCCGCGCGACAGGCTGAACCATTTCGACGGCACGGACTTGGCCAGGTCGTTGCGCGGGACGTGCGGCGAGTTCACCGGTATGATCAGGCGTCCTATGGGCTCGTCGCGGCCGGCGGCGACCTTCTCCTCCACCGTCACCACCAGCGGGTCCTCGAACGGCTCGCTGGCGACGAACATGAACTCCTCGTTCCACGCCGGGTTCGCCGTCCCGCTCTGGGGCCTCGTCCGCCGGATCTGGTTCCCCATCTGGATCTTGGCGATGGTGGCCGCCAGCGGCCGGCCCTTGTCGGCGGGGACCAGGTCCTGCGCGGCGATGACGGAGATCTTGAGGTAGATGAGCTTGGGCGAGTAGTACACCTTGGCGCGCGTGTTGGTCAGCCCTTCCGGCGACAGCGAGTGCGCGTCCGAGTGCCACGCCTCCGGGAACGCCTCGTCGGCCTGCGTGCCCAGCCACACCGCCAGCATGATCTCGCCGAACCCGTGGTGGCTGCCGTGGCGGAGCTTGTTGCCCTGGCCGTCGGAGAGGCGGTACCACTGCGGCGCGAGCGGCGAGTCGGGCGGCAGCCGGCTGGGCACTTCGGACATGTCGAAGATGACGCGGCCGACGAAGTCGTCCCGGACCAGGTCCTTGTCCTTGACGATGATCTCCAGCTGGCTGGCCTGGAGGTGCGCGCCGGAGAAGGCGAAGGTCTGCCGCCACACCGGGTTGGAGTTCTTCTCCAGGTGGCGCGTCACGCCCTTGAAGTTGCCGAGCTTTACTTCGACGTAGGGGTCCAGCGACCCCGTGAGGTCCATGGTCGGCAGGTCCCGCGCCTTGACGACGGCCACGTAGAGGTAGTTCATCGGCTCCACCATGTCGTAGGTGGAGGCGATCTTGGCCGCGGCGGAGCGCGCCATCTTGGCCGGAAGGGGAGGCTTGGTCTCCGTGAGGCCGTAGGCGGAGCCTGGTGCCTGGGCTGGCGCCGGGCCTCCTGCTTTCACTGTCACGGTCTGGCCCGGCGGCGCGCCCGGCGCCGCCATGGCGTGCAGCGTGGCGCGGCGAGGCTCTGAAGATGGCACGGCGCGGAAGACGCGAGACTGCTCGTGGTTGCTCCTCCTCCCCGCAGCCGACTCGGCCGCCGGCGCCTCGGACGGGGCGGCGGCGAAGGCGTTTCTGAGCATCCTCTCGGGGTCCATGCCTGCGTCAGCGGCGGCGGACTCGGCACGCTGCTGCTCGTCTTGACCGGCCGCGCCCATCGTCGTCGGAGCAGCCGCGTCCGGAGCAGAGTTAAAGTTTCCGGCAGCAGCAGCAGCATCGCCGTCACGCGCACGTTCGTTGCTATCGAGCAGCAGGTAGAGGCGGAGCGCGATGTCCCCGGAGACGCGCGAGAAGAGGCCGCGCTTCTCGAGCGGGTACCGCTGCGGCGCGGCCTCGTCGGGCGAGCGCGCCACGGAGTCCCCGGCGAGGCGGACGCGGCCGAGGAAGGCGCTGGCGCGGACCGCGTTGTGGTCGCTGAGGCGGCGGTCGTGGAGCACGGACACCTCCACGGCGGGGATGTCGGGCGGGACGGCGCCAGGGCGGGCCGGGTCCTCGCGGACGTCGAAGAGGAGCGTCTGGTTCCACTGCGGGGAGAGGTCGCCGGGCCGGGTGCCGGTGCGCTGCTTCTGGCCGTCGAACTCCACCTCGACGAAGGCGTTGCAGGAGGCCGCGCCGTCCTTCGGGGACAGGTCCGACGCGTCCGCGATCTCCACGGCCAGCTTCATCGTCGACGACCGGATCGGGATTGCGGTTGTGGACACTAGTGGGGTTTAGGAGGGGCGGCCATGGCTGATGATGGCTGGACTGCTCTGCTCCGGCGATGGAAGTGGGTGCTGTATTTATAATACGAATAATTTATAATAGGGTGTTGGTCGGATTGTTTGGTCTTCTGGCGGTGGAAATAATGTGGACCGGGCCCAGGTGTCAGTGGACTAGGTTAGGTCATCTTTCTCGTCAAGCATTTTTTGCACTTTCCATTATCCGACAAAACGGTATACACTTTCTATCCTGGTACTATGGAACTAACTAATCTTCCATTGGTCAAGCAAGCCTATTGTTTACTACTTAGTTTGGTTACTTCGCTAGCTTGTTGTGCTTTACTAGATGCACGTGTCCATCATCCATGGATGCCCAACGAAATTGCAACAATAATATATTGGTCACCTTAGTAATTTAATTATTATACATGATCTCACGCGGATTTGTGGCGGATGTAACATGCTCACTGTGACGGCAACACCGACTTTTCAGAGTTTTTTTTTATTGAGGAGAATGTAATAATATTTCTATATAGAGGGACATATTTATTGTGTCTCCATCTATCTACGCATTACTATATGCTACAATTAAGAAAGCGGTGAAAATCATGTCATAACAAACATTATTCGTAGAAATGGAACACTCTCCTTAATTAATGCAGGTATGGATACGATTACAAATGTTTTTTATATCAGCACCAAGGAATTGCATTGTTTTACATGTATAACTGAAAGGATAAATGGAAGAAGAAGATGAAAGATTATTCAAGGTGGTTCAAAGGTGTCACAACAAGAGAGAATAACATACTTCAAAGCATTACATTGATGGACAAAAAGAATAATCGGTTTGACGAGATGCTAATGTTTGTGTTTAAAAGACGGTATGGTATCGATAAGTTGTACACGTAATTGCAGTGGCGTTTTCTAAAAATATGAAACTTGTAGAGTTTCTCAAGTAGCCCAAAACTGGACTAACATATGTCCACTTACCTATGAATCAAACGGATTTCGAAGGAAAATTTTAAGAAGATTTCAATTATTTATAAGCCCTACGAATCGAAAGAGCCCTACCCAATAGATTCGTTGTTTTTTGTAAGGAGGATATATTTAATATTCATAGAGGGAGCATTCGTGTGTTTATTTTAGTGGAAACATTCTGAGAAAACCATTTCTCCTCTACCTGATCATCGTTTTCTTTAATGTCTTTCTCCCCTGACCAGGGTACTTCAAACGTTGTGTCATACAATCTGCTCCCCGTTTCTAAATATTAGATGTTTTACATATTGTTTTAAGGACAAGGGACATGAATTATACCAAATGTTGCCAAATAAAACCATTTGAATTGTAATCTAAGGACAAGGGACATAACTTGGGCAATGTTCTTGGAACGTGCGAAGGGGGAGGCAATGCATATGCATTATTTGATGACTTTTGGAACCGTTACTACTAGACGAGGATCATATTGTCTTTGCAGAGTTGGTGTTTGGTGGTGTCAATTATGAGTAATGGAACACGTACATATCTAGTTATCTTTTCGGTGGATATGATAGATGGATCATACGATACACATGCCGTGCATGGTCTCAATAACTAAATATTAGGAGGATATATGGTTCTGTCATATCATGATGCACGCTAAGCTCAGCTGCATTGGTGAGGATTTTTTTAAAAAAAATTCACGTGTATTAAACCAACAAAGAGTAAACGATTACATCGATTACAAAAACAAAGCTAAAATAGAAATCTACGAGATATTCAAGCTCTTTCTTCATCCATGACACAATCTTGTACTTTTCTGAAGTCAGCCGTAGAATAACGTCAAAATCACCAAATCACACACCTGTGAATACCACCGAAGGTCCTCCTTTTTTAATTTTGAGCCGCAATGCCAAGGCTTTGTGCACGCACGCAGACATTAAATTAATCAAGCAACATCGGCAAGAGCACCACCACCGATATTTCAGGAACAAATAACCGAACCACATTGTCGACGTCGTTGGGACCCGAGAGAACGAATCATCATTGTCGAAGACGTAGTAGCCGGGATAGATAATGCGAGGACAAACCTACTCGCGGCAACCATGAGAAACAATCTAAGATTGATCTGACGAAGCAAGATCTGAAGAACCATACCTAGACAAACTTAATCTTCCAAAGCCACCATTGACGTCGAGAAGGAGATCTCATCGACGAACGAAACGCGGAAGATCACTTATTGCAGACGATGCCATCTCCATTGATTAAGAAGACAACAACTGAAACCAATCTCTAACATTAAGTACCCTTGTATAGCGCCCTGCGCAGGTCCGAGGTCCCCACCCCTCCTAGTGACAGAGCGACACCTAGAGGAGGTGAGGACCCGTCAATTCTTAGACGAAGGCGACGATGAAGATGCAGATGGCGGCGGCGGCTAGGGTTGAAACCCTAGGCCGCCGCCTTTCTTTTAAAGTAAGACGACGAGACCTTTCTTTAACTTAATGCGTTCATAGTAGCGGGTCGTAATTTTCAACTCGGACTTTGCATTGGTGAGGATTTTGATATGCATGGAACACCACATGAAACAAACTAGCCTTGGATTGAACGGTTCGGCGAGACAGCTGCACATGTAGCTTGAGGTGAGGCTAGTCGCCGTTAATTAATCGGAGATGTGACATGATCCGGAAGAAAACATGCTAGAAAATAGGTCACTTAGCTACCTCAGGTTTAAGGCAAACCAAGGTACTCCGAAGAAATTTTAGTTGAGTCGACGCCGGGATTTACTAATGCGACGACTAGTAATCAATGACCAACAACCTCCATTACTCCATAAGCAGCTAAGGACGACGATGAATGTATAGTTGTTTATTTGTTGAGAAAAAGGAAGACGTTGATTAATACCAGGACCAAGATAGTACTGCTACAGTTCCAGACACACTTTGCAGTCTATACCTACCTTTGGTGTACAGCCTACATACTACTCTATCAACAACCTTTTAATCTTTTATTATTCTTCAACAAAGAAACCTTTGATCAAATCGTATCTAAAGAAGAAGCCCGACCCCCGCGTCGCCCTCCTCGGCGACTCGGGGGAGCTCCAACCGCGCCGCCGCCGGGGCCCCCTCCACCCCCGTTCCCGCATCGCCGGCGCCGGAGGGGGCGCCGGCAAAGCCGGCCGCGCCCGAGGATGGTTGCGGCGGGGCGTTTTCTCAGGGCTCTCCCATGGCGGAGACGTGAGCTTCGGTGGGCGCGGCGGCGCAGCAGTGCAGCGGCGCAGCGGCGGCAAGGCGGCGCGGCGGCAAGGCGGCCAGGAGGTGCGGCGGCGATGGGGGCGCAGCGGTGGTGCGGCGGCCATGGCTCGATCTGGCCGGCCGGGCTCGATCTGGGCCGCGGTCGGGCCGAGCGGGCCGCGGCGCCATAGGGGGCCGGCGACAGGCAGGACGGTGGCGGGGTGGGCTGCAGGGTGGTGGCTCCGGCGCTGTGGCAGGTGGTGGCGTCTCCTACCCGTGCTCCGGCGTCCGGGATGCGCGGAAGCCGGGGCGGCGGCCTCGGACCGGTGTTGCTGCGGCGGTGCGGCATGGGTGCCACGGCCATGGGTGCCGCGGCTGCCATGGCCTGCGGAGGTGCTTGGAGGTCGGCGCTGCTTCTCGTCGCTATGTTGGTTGCTCCTCCCGCTTTGTGGTCAGATGGACCTCCTGGGCGAAAGCCCTGCATAGACTTGTGTCTGTGCCGAAGACGGCGGCGCCTTTGGCGTCGTTCCTCTCTTGTTTGCGTCGTTGTGGTGGTTCCATCTTGTCCGACGTGTGCGGTCCTGTAGTATACGGGTGAAAACCTAAGCTCCTCCGGAGCGGGCGGCGGCAACGGACGCGTTGCGACCTTCTTGGAGGCGTCGTCTTGGAGACCCAGGCCACCACGGTGCGGTTGGATCGCAACGGTTGGCGGGTGAGTTTCGGTGGTCGGGGGAGGTGGATCTCGGGGCGGCGGCCCCGGACGGTGGTGGTGCGTCGAGGCGGCGGCCTCGATCTCCCACGCGACGACGGTTCTATGAGGAAGAACGTTGTTTAGCGTGGGTTTGGGTGGCGACCTGGACGAAGACTGCTTGGGCAGAGGGTTCGTCGACCCGACTGGATCGTCTTCGGTCAATGCGAAGGTCGATCTGGTTGCTACACCGGGGCGGCGGCCCCGGAACAGGTGGTTTTGGTGGCAACCTGGATGGAGACTGCGTGGGCAGAAGGTTCGTCGATCATGACTGGATCACTTTCGGGCAAAGCGAAGGTCGTTCTGGTTGTTACGCCGGGGCGGCGGCCCCGGAGCAGGTGGTGTGTGTTGTGGCGTTGTGTCGACTTGGGTCGTGTGGGCGGCGGGTCGATGCGTTTGTGTCATTCTTTTGTACAGATTGTATGGTTTTTGGACCCGGTTTTCCTTATAAACTGGGTCAACTCTTTCTATCTATTCGGACGGTGGATACGACCACCTTATACCTCAAAAAAAAGAAACCTTTGATCGATTAATCTTATACAAGCAATATGGCACTCTGTGTGGTAACTAATTAGTCCAGCCAAGCGCTAGCTGACGGCCATGAACTTGCATGGCTCGATTATACTACAAGGGTTTGGCGCGCTTTGCTGCGCCCGTTAAACCACTACATGATGATACATCTCGGGTGCTAGTGTGACCCATCATTCACACTCTTTGCACCTTAAATATTGGCAATAGATATGAACTGTGCGCTATTTATACCACTTACTCTTCTGATAGAACTGTCAATTGAGTCCAAATCAAGCATGTGATTTTGAAGACACCTCAGTAAATTGTATGCAAAACCATATGTGAATATATTAGAACTGAATATCTCAACCTCGCTCCCCAAGCAGCAGCGAGACCATTTTTCAGCGAGATAAAACAATAACACAACACCCTTGCTTTATGTTCACATAAGAAATCAAATAGTCATCAATATGCAAATGCACTTGAATTAAATAGTTAAAAAACGAACAGACAGTAGAGGAAACTTGAGCCCTGCATGGTTCACTCATAACATAAGGGAGCTCTTACAAATCTGAGCATTAAGCTTATTGTTATTGTGTAGTGGACTTTCATGGCAACAAAGAGATGCATGCTACCCCATGTCATTATTACATCATGCACATCTAAGTGGCAGGTCGCATACATGGGTGCAGGTGAGGTCATCTATGAAAGGTGATGACAACAACCTGCACGAGATAAACAAGACAAAACAGTTAAACCTTCTTGAATGTAATATGAAATGACAACATTTGGCTCAACCAGAATCAAACATCCTGCACACAAACATCACACGAAGCATGTCGAGCGACAATTCACAATTGCTCTTCGGGAAGCAAACAATGTTGCCTTTAGAAATGTGATATCTGCCAACCCGATCTACAAAGCAAAGAACTCCGTGTTTAAAATAAACAAAATCTAGATACGCAATGTGGCACTGGAACCAATGTATATAAATGCACATAGCATCTACAGAAGGGTCTTATCCAACTTCAGGTTTTGACCAGAAAATTTAGTGTAATTAGAACTTGTACTACAAAGATATTCAAAGTGACAATATACTTGAAAAGAGGGCAAGGAAATATAGCTGAGCAAGTAATTCAACATATATAGGACATACAAAACCGTATTAATTAATTAGTTGACAACTTCACAATTCACATGCACCTGGGTATGTTTACATATCACCATTTGTGGAACATCATTTTTCACAGGTTCTAGTTTGAGAAGCTGATATTTCTTATGGGACTGCAGTCTTCCAAAGATGAAGATTTTCCCGAGGGTGCACACGAAGGTAATAAAACGTTTGAGAATTTCTCATATCCCAGGAACCATCAAGTAAGCAACTATTATGGCTCAAAAGAGAAGGTATCATACTTGTAACATATAGCTACTCAACATCATTAACAGTACCTGTGTAAATTTGAAAAACAACAACCTCAAGAGCCATGAAAAGGTATTTACAATAGCTGTGTCTGAGTAAGAGCGATATGCATATAGCTACATAGAAGTTTTAATGAATTTCAATGCCATATAAAATTATTTTAGGTACCATCCATTATATTATCTCTTAGGTTTATAGCTACTACTCTCCACGCATATTAAATTATTATTTTGGCAGCCGCACCCTACAAATATAGATATTTGAGATTTCACCTTCTGAAATGGATCTAAACTGAGGGTAGTATTCCATATGAAACTTCTTACCTTCTGAAATTAATGTGAATTGGGGATAGCGTTCCATGTGAGGATATTTACCTTATGAAGCTTGATATTGATACTATAATTGATGGCAAAAATATTTCATAGCAACAGAGTAGGCTTCTGCATGTTACCAGCACCGATGTATCAAGGTAAATTTGAAGAAAACCAAGTTACAGTAGAAGCGCTATTGCTATTTAACTGTACACATGAAGAAAGAAACCTCTACACATGATGCTCAAAATCCTGAAATTTTTATCAACTAATCAAGAACTTGTAAAATAAATGTAAAAACTCAGAAAATTTTGAGCTGGCAATAAAAAATCAACTGGACTGGATATTTGTAAGCTGCAGAACTGGACCATGAAGCCAAAAAATAAAGAACATTACTCAAGAAAAACATCCAATGTCAGCAACATGACATGAGCATGAACGAAACAAAAAATGCATCATTCATGGGGTCCATGTGTCATCTATTTACAGTTTTAGATCCGAATCCCCAACTAAACTCTTAAGATAAGAGGGCAGTTGATTGATAAATTTTCAGACAATCAGGTCTCAAAGGTCTCATCTATCATGATTATCATTCAAGATACTCTTCCAAGTTAATTCTTACTATGAAAAATAGGAATCTGTGAAGCATTAGTTCGTTGCAAACACTTCTTAAATGAGTTGAATCAAAGAAAGGGTGTAAGCATCTAATATCTGATCTGTGTTTGGTACGAAAACATGAATTGGTGTCCCAGTGGTCATTCCTGGAGAACACCAATCAGCTTGTGATGATACTGGCACAAGGTAATGCATTCTTATTTATATTTCGAATACACAAAACTAATCCCGTGTCCTGAAAGGTAGCCTACCTTCATATGTCCCTGAAAGGATTTTACAAGTATTGGTCTCCTTTCTTGGGGTGGTTATTCTGCTCTGACCTGTTTCAGATTATTTAGGATCATGAAAATAATCTAATAATAATATCTTAACAGAATGCATTTACAATATCTTAACTTTGGCAGTAGCTAGCTGTAGCAGGAAAACTAATGAAATCTAGAGGCATACCTTCAATCAAGGTCTGCTTGCATGTCTTCCTCCGTGAGTGATATTATGGGTGGACAACCAATGATAACGCAACCAACACCGCGTCCGTGAGACTCTCCATAAGTTACAACCTGGAACTGGAAGTAGTCCCCGAAGATATTACCAGCCACCTTCACCTCAGTTATCCCATTTATAGAGGAACCTGTCAGATCTGGTTCGGTTCTTGCTCCAACATAACAGCATCCATGCCAAGTAATAAATTGATGAAGTTGCAACCTGGAAGTAGTCCCCAAAGTTATTACCAACCGCCTTCACCTCTGTTCTCCAATTTACAGAGGAACAATTGTCAAATTTTTCTCTATTACTGTTCTCGCTCCAACATAACTGCATCCGTGCCAAGTAATAAATTGATGAGTCCATTTGAACGCACATACATAATATAAATTCAAGTTCAAAAAACATCAATATTGGAACCAGGTACTATCACGAACCCCTAGATCTTAACACAACCAATGGACATGATAGCAACAATGAAACTGTCACTAAGCAATGTGCAATAGGATCAAACAAACTCCTACGATCTTCACAGGAACATAGTTTTCCAAAATTAACATCACCCACGCCAAAACTCCACTTACGGAGCAAAATACAATCAACCAGTTAGCACCAATCCAATTAACGGAGAAGGCAGTAGCCACGCACATGAAATTGTTCCAATGATAGGAATCGTGGAGGGGGGCTGAGCAGCCAGACGGACCTAGGCGAGCGGTGCGGCGGCGGCCGACGGAGAAGCGGACGGAGGCGAGGGCAGAGTCCGTGAGCACGCCGAGCCCCCCGCTAGGGATCGCCCATGAGGCAACGCCGACGGCGGACGGGCCACCACGCCAGCAAACCGAGCCTGGCTAGGGTTCCCTATGGGGGAAGGTGCAGGGGAAAGACATCGAGGCGCGGCCTCCTGCGACTCCTGGAGAGAGATAGAGAGAGGAGGCGAGGCAGGATGGCGGCTCAAGGCCACGAGCAGAACCGACTATGAACAATCACAGACATCCGGGCCCATGCGACCCCCATTGAACTCACACCGACAGCGGGCCCACGGCATGCTTAAAGCAGCGGACGAAGGAGACACGTCCACCACCTGTAGACCAACACGTGGGAGGCTCCACAACGCTCTAAATCCAGGGAGCTTAGTTATTGGAAGGGATTTGCTGGCGCACGACCGACTCACGTACTTAGCGGTTGCATTTGGACCAAGCCATGCGTCCATGGTCCATGCATTAATCAAGATGGATCAACAGAGATAGAGAGCGACGTCTCAACACGATCATGGTAGCTGAAATTCGCAATGGAAGAGAAGGCAAGGCATGGCATTGATTCGGTGATGGCGGCGGAGGAACCACCGGTGAAGAATTGCATGCGGCCAGGTGAGGTCTCAGTACTGGGGGTGATAGGCCAGGGACGAAGAAAACATACTACTATACGTCTTGCGTTGAGGACCGAGTGAGTACAATCATGCCATGTCCGGCAACAGCAATACGGCTAGTTAGATCGACATTGACGTGTACTGCTACGACTGCAAAGTTTTGTCAAGTTAGATCAGGAACATAGGAAAAATTATCAATATCCATAATGCCAAATACATGTAATATGAAAATATACTTTATCATGATTCTGTAAATATAGATTTTATATTGGATTATTTTTTCTAGAATATTTCATCCAGCTTAATAAAATATGATTTTAACTAAATCTAGATAAAAACAATTGTGGACTAGGGACTACAATTTTAGCTACTCCCTCCGATTTCAAAAGATTGACGCGAAAAGTGAGCTAGCAACGTATACTTAGGTACACATCTCACGATATTTGAATCGAATCAAAAGGAGTATAGTCAGTTCATATTTGGGTTAAAGTTCAGGCTAGCTAGGCCCGCCGAAGTTACAATCAAAAAGTTATCATATTTGGGTCAACGTCCTTCTGCTACGGCCACTTTAGGAGAGCCCGATGGCCCAAGCTCAGCAATGAAGCCCATTCCAAACCTCACTCTAAATGCTCCATCAGTCCATCACAGGCCTAATAAACCCACAAAATGTGTTGTGTCCTTAAGATTTTTTCATAACAGCCTGTCTTTAAGGGCCTGTTTGGTTGGGCTTTTGCTGTGGCTTTCTCGGCTTATAAGCCGTAAGCCCAACCAAATGGACAAATCATCGAACGCGCTTTCGGTTGAAGCCACGCGAAAACGAGTGCCGCGCGGAAAGCTCGTCGGGAGGTGCTTTTGTGGCTTTTGCTGCTCGCGTTCTCGAGCGGCCACCGCGAGCCCGGACGTCTCACCTCTCTCTCTGGCTCTCTCTCCCGCAGGCGATTAGGGTACGGCGCAGCCGCCGCCGCCTCCCTGGTCGACGGCGACCTTCACCGCCGGCCGCCCCGTCCCCTCCGTTTCCCCATCGATCGGCCGTGTCCCCGCCTCAAGATCCTCCGCCCTCTTCTCCCTGCGCATCAAGCGAGGCGAACAACAGGCTTTGGCGGCATCTCACGCACGGCGGCTGGCCGAAGACACAGCTCGCGCACGACGACCGGCCGCGGGGAAGCAGCTAGCGCACGACGAGTTGCCGGGGGCAGAAGCTGGAGCGAGAGGTCCATCCACTGCAGCAACCGGACCAGCAAGCATGTTCGCTTGTCCCTGATCTAGTCTGCATCGTTTCTCCCGCTGGACCACAAGCAGGAGCAGTTCATACGCAGCTACAAAGATAGTTGCTGGACTGTTTGCTTGTGAAAATAGCAAGCATTCAAAAAATAAGTAGTATGTATATTTTGTGATGGAAGACTGGAATATAGAACAATATCAGTCTGTTCGCTTTTGAAACTAGCAAGTGGTTTGTAATTTATTCATGTGATTAGTGTCTCCTTGTTCTTAATTAATTTGTGTTGTTTTGCTTGCTCTTTTAACATCTTCGTTTGTTAAATTGCCTCTCAATTGGTTCCTAAATCAAATAATTAAATAAAATTTGGTGATAATCTATCAAAATTTTCATCAAATTAATTAAATATTGTATTAAATAACACTAACACTATATCTAAATCAATCTCCAATAAGGTCTTTATCCTTAAAAAGTAAATAAACAGTATCTCAGATCTTTGGGTAGATCAGAAATTTACCCTCACAGCCACAGTTTAAACAGCTACTTGCCAAATGGCTTTTACAGCTTTCTCACAGGACACAGCTACTTTCCCACAGCACACAGCCCACAGCTGCTTTCGGATAAGCCACAGCTCAACCAAACAGGGCCTAAATCTAGCCCACATAACGGGGTACCTTATCCTTTTAGAAAAAAAAATCCCCTCAAAAATAAAAAATGTACTATGTCTTGTGTTAAATCAATGAAGCCTAAAATCCAATTTTCAAAAAAATGAAGCCTATAAAAACCTAGAAACTAGGTCATAAGAAGTTATGTCATGTTTACGGGTTTCTACACGTGCACATTATATAGCATGACATGAAATATTGCACAATTTTCAGAAACTCAAAAAAAAAAAATACAAAATGTTGAAAGAGAATAAAATAGTTCAAAAATTGGTTGACCTTTTTGTTTTTTCTAATAGATATGAAATAACTCATAGATGTTAATGATGTTACGTGATATACGATTTAAAAAAAAATCCTCTCTCTTCTACGAATGCAAGGTGTGAAGAAAAAAACTTTAGACCATAGACGAGACCTCTAGGTTGTTATGCTTCCTCTATGTGTAGTTGTGATTAGCGGCAGATGGTGAGGGAGCATTGAAAGTAAGATTTGCGTGGAGGCAAAATGAGCATTTTGCATAATGGACCAAGGCGTGTCCGATGGTTCCTCCTAATATTACTAAGAGGTAAACTAAACATGACCTGTAGGTGAAGTACATGCACATGGGGGAAATCTTGTTTCATTTTTTGTGTGACTTTTCGTAACCGACGCGGCGTTCTACAAGTCTTGGTTACCCGTAATACAAGTAAAATGGTCGGAGTGAAGTTAACCCAACCAAACCAAACCAAAACTGTCGGAACTCGGTGCAAACAAATTTTTGAAGTTTAACTACTCCTCTAATTTGAAATTTTGTGGCTGACTTTAGTCAATGACTTCATGGCAGAATTTTCCTGGCTACCCCAAGTCAGAGTCGGTGAGGAAGGAGAACGGGGCGATCGAAGCAGCGTAGAATTTTACAGTGAGGTCGTAGATGGTACCCTGCCCTTTGCATCTGTTAACATAGTTTAGTCACCAGCCCCATGCTTAGGCCTCACTCATTACTTGGGCAAATGCAGGTGGTTATCCCTCCCTTTCTGAGTTTTCGCTCCCTCGATAGCGCGTTTTTCACCGAGCATCACCGTCAATCACATTGTTTGTCCCCGTCTGTGACGAGGGAGGGATACGTGGGCCCACACCACCATATTTTTCATCGGACGCCTAACCTGTGCAAGTTTGGAGTTTTTGATGTCCAAGTTTTTGTGTTAGGAAGTCTGCATATATACGAAAATCGGTAGTGGTACCCGAGCTCACTAGAGTTTATTTGTTGAAATTTTTGAAAACCATATTTTTAGTTCTCAAAATATTCTGAAATTTGGTTCTTCAAAAAAAAGCTTTGTATTTTGGGTTATAGAAAAAAAACTGACAAATATTTTTGTAGCTTGGAATACGACTTGTTTGCACCAAAAATTTGGAAAATGCTAACTACCACCCGGCTGTAGCTACAGCCGGGTCGCTCAAGCGCGTCGCGCACACACGCGACAAATCAGCACAGACGCACACAGCGCACGTGAACGCGCACACACGCGAACACAGCATCCCACCTCCCACGCGATACCTTTCCACGCGCCTCCGCCCGCCGGCCGGGAAAGATGGCTGCGCGCCGCCGCCGGCCGGCCGGAGAAACGGCCGCGAGCTCGCCTTTGAAACTTGCACCACGACCACCTCACGCGCTTACCAGACCGGAGCATGCGTCCACGAGCTCCGCCATGGAAGCCATGGACGGAATCTCCCGAAGTTGTTGGCTGTTGCCCTTCCCGACGGCAGCCTCCGTCACAGCGACGACGGATCTGAAGAAGAAGGGTGTCCTGCAAGTGGATGAGTCACAGATTCACTCCATTTGACTTCAATAGACCTCCACCATGGCGGATTTTATCTAGGCAAGCTCAAATCAATCATGGTGGTGTCTCCTTACCGGAGGTCAGTTTTTGTTGAGCTTTTTGTTGATGTTGCGTGCGATTTGTGATTTTGCTACATCTAAAACTCGTTTTTGCTGTGTAAGAACCGACAAATTGCTACGTTGATTTCAGTGCCCATTTCATGCTGATTTCTGCAGAAGTGACACTTTACTCACGATTTGCTACAACCAAATTGGGATTTGTTGGATATATTATTAGTTTTTGCTACATGGTTATATTTACATTGCTACAACATTTTTTCTACATGTTGCAATTTCTACACACCTATTTTTTTTTTTGGTGTTACATGGGATTTGTGGTTCTGCTACATGTGCGACTCGTTTTTGTTGTGTAAGCACGGAAAAATCGCTACATTGATTTCATTGTGCATTCTCACGTTTTGCTACTGCCACAACTAAAATGGAATTTGTTGGATATGTTGTTGGTTTTTGTTACATGACCGTGTTTAAATTGCTACACCATTATTTGCTACATGATCGGGAAATTTTACACATCTGAATTTTTGCTACACACGGTGCTACATGCGACGCAAAAAATGTTGTGTTTGACTTCTTTTTGCTACATTTATCGATGGCGCATTTTTCTAATTTTTCTTTGCTACATAGCGATGTTACATACACATACACAAAGTGTTACGCGTGAAACGTTTAGCGTTTGCCTTTTCCATATACGTAGAAAACACGCGTATCTATCCAAGGATTTTTTTTAGAAAAAACAAATTCATAATTTTCAAAAACAAATTGCACTGGTATAACCGGGTTTTGTTAGAGCGAGCCTAAAAGCGTGTCCACTTCACGAGCAGTGACTAGGGCGAAATGAGGTGCCTCCGCTTCCGCCTCCTCCACCGCCGCCGCCACCGCATCCGCCGCCGCCGCCCCCGCTCGCCGGCGGTGAATACGCCCCTGGAAGACGACAACCTCCTCGGAGAGATCCTCCTACGCCTCCCGCCGCAGCCCTCCTCACTCCCCCGAGCGGCCCTCGTCTGCAAGCGCTGGCGCAGCCTCGCCTCCGACCCCGGCTTCCTCCGCCGCTTCCGCCGCCACCACCGCCGCAGCCCTCCTCTCCTCGGGTTCTTCGCCAGAAACGAGGTCCTCTCCTTCGTACCTACTCTCGAGGCCCCGAACTGTGTCCCGCCTGGCTGCTTCCCCTTGCAGCCCGGCGACGGCGACCGCTTCCTCTCCCTTGGATGCCGCCATGGCCTCGTGCTCATCTTCAACATAACGCCGAACCAGATGCTGGTGTGGGACCCCGTCACCGGCGACCAGCACCGCCTCGCCATTCCCCCCGGGAATCGCGAAACACGGGGAGAAGAGCTCAATCAACGGGGCGGTGGTTCGCCCTGCAGGAGAAGCCGACCACTTTCAGGTGGTTTTGTCAGTGGGAGACAACTACGACAAGCAGCACAGACGAGTGTACGCCTGCGTTTACTCGTCGGAGACAGGCCTATGGGGCGATCTCATCTCAACACCGCCTTCGTCCGAGGTCCCTAGAAGTGGTTGTCCCACCTTGGTTATTTATCCCGCTGTTCTTGCTGGGAATTCCCTTTACTGGATGCTTACTGGGAATTGTGTTGGAATCCTTGAGTTTGATCTGGAGAAGCAAAGCCTAGCCGTGATACAGGCGCCTGTGCATATGCGTGAAAATGGCTATTTCTCTGTTATGCGGGCAGAGGGTGGTGGTCTTGGTTTACTCTTCCAGACAGACAGCAGCATCCAATTGTGGGAGAGCAAGACCGATTGTGATGGTGTTGCTTCATGGGCGCTTCGAAGGACTATTGAGCTGGACAAGCTACTTTCCCTAGAGTCACGACACGTATCACAATCAGTAACAATAATATGTCTCGCTGAGGAAAACAATGTGTTGTTTCTGCGGATCTGTAGCTCCGTCTTTATGGTCCATCTTGAGTCATTGCAGTTCAAGAAGCTTTATGAAACCAACTACCTTTGTCATTATCATCCTTTTGAAAGTGTCTACACTGCAGGTAATAGCATGCCTTCACATATCGGTTACAACAAAATCATGTTAATTTCTGATAATTGCTTCAAGTAATACGGTTCACATCCTTTCGTGTTTAAGTTTACAATTTTAACTTGTTAAGCAGTGTCGTATTACTTGTTTCTTTTGCTGGTTGATGGCCTCTTCAACATATATCGGTTTTGTTTCACCAGTATTGCTATCTCGGTTCTTGTGTGGTTGCACTTTATGTAATGATTGTTATTTAGGAAAAAAAATCTTTTAGTCTTATCTAATTTATTTTATTCTTGGTAGCCAGGCGGTGGCTGCAGGTGGTCTACTGTTAGCTTTATTTTTCTTTTTTTGTTGTTGAAGTCGGATCTAGCAAACTGTCTTTGTACGAATATCCATATAATAAAACAATGAACGTCAAGATTCACAAATTATTCTGTAATATTGAACTAAGTTCCTCTCTTGTATGCCTATTCGCAAATGCAAGTCAAGAATTTTGTAATGAAAATGTAAGTAGCTGCGGTGCAGCTTTTATTTTTGACAAGATACATAACATTTGGTGGTTGAAGAAAACTGCATGAAAAACTAGCTTGAACAAACTGAACTGTCAAATAGGTGGCTCAATAGGTGCTTGGAAGCTTTAAACTATTTTTTTTTAATTTCATTCAGTTTTAATTTTCTCCTCTAAACTTGCTAATACTAAACCCATAATGATGAATTTATTTGAATTCACAAATAATTGCTCATTTCACGACTTTAGGAGAGTCCTACCGCAAGTGTCAAGTCCATTTCACCACTTTATTAGTATGGTTGTAAGTTTTCACTTTTTTTCCCTTTGTTAAGGCAGGGAACAAGCTTAAAATTCTGAATAACTTGTCCCTTTCCGAGCAGCTAAGTGTCTGAGTGTCATGTTCTTTGTTTGTACAGTATTCCTCAGTGTATATTGTTCCTGGAATATTCTTTATGTTTGACAATATGTGTGGCTTTGTTTATCTTTTTTGTAATGTTCTATGAAAAATGTGTTTTTTCTTTCAAATTTAATCTGCGAGTTTACTTAAATATATTGTTGATGCCTGCCTCATATATATTTTTCTTTTCGTTGGATTGATATCCGTTTTTTTTTTTCGAGGGAAGATTGATATCCGTTTAACTTGTTCAACTTCCTATGATTGAACAAACAGGCATTGGTGGTGGACATGACGTAGGTGACATTTTGCAGCATACATAAGATGATTGTCTGGTTTAATATGCTATTGTGGTGTACTTGAGCAGGTATGCTTATCTTCTGTATGTGTGTTGAAATATCTGAACAATATGTATTGCCTTCCTTTTTGCTGCCATTAGAAGTACCAAATTCCCAGAGAGGACTGTAAGCTAAACATATACTCTTTGCTTGTTCGTTCACCTGGCCTACCTCCTTGCTTTGATGGTAGGCTGCATCTTGGATCTTTTCTCCAGTCCTTGCTTCCTCATCCCTTCCTCAACAGCTCTTAATCTCCTTCTTATGACTTTAACCACCTGCCTTCTCTTTTATTTGCTGATGTTCTATCCTATCTCTACTGGATGTGTGCACTTTTACTTGTCCTCCTGTTCCATCTAGCTGCCTTGCTTTCAGTTTACCTTCTCCTTTTGTTGTTCCTTCTGGTAATGTGGGGTGTTCCCCCCCTAGCTCCTCAGAAGACATGACCCTTCCTGTTTTTTGTGCATATTTTCAGTGCTAGCATAATTAAACGATCCTCTTTCTGTTGTTCATGGGTGTTTTTTGTTATAACTATGTTACATGCATCTGATTAGTTTTTCATGGTTATGGGTATATCAAGTCTTAGTGTGATTTATATGTTGTTGCGTCTTACGTCAGTAGTTGATAATTGATAATACACATTTTGTTTGGTGTAAATAGGCTATGATTTGTTGACAATCTCCACTTCTGATCTCATTAGATGTCTAACACTTTATTTTTAACACATGGCAAATTGGCGTGACCGGAATTACCATGAACACTTCTTTCGTCAGTGATTCCATAATATTACTAACATATTAATACTATCAGTAGAAGTTGTCAAAGTATTACTTATGATGTTGTCAAATTCGATTATATCCCTCCGTGCTTTGATGGTAGGATATGATAAGGTAGGATGTTTCTATTGGAGTTATTTGAACTTATATCCCTCCGTGCTTTGATGGTAGGATATGATAAGGTAGGATGTTTCTATTGGAGTTATTTGAACTACTACTAATCTTATAAGTTTTACTTGAGAATGTGCTAACAATAAGAGTTGATGGTGTGGCAGTAAAAATCAACTGATATCCTGTAGCTGTCCTCTGTTTTTACTGTTAGTTTTGGTCCAATAATGCTGAGATAATTCAGTTTTGGTCCTTCTGATCCAATAATGCTGAGACAATTTAGTTTATGAAGCTAATGTTTTACAGTTTGAATCATACACAAAATTGTGATACATAACCTTAATAACTTCTCCTCTAATGAATATTAGAAATTTGTTTGACTGATGAACTTGGTTGCGCTGCAGGTATCTAGGATTACATCTGGTGACTGAGATGCGAAATGGGTTGTGTGTTGCAGGTTCTTCTATTTTGTACGCTGTGCTCCACCCAGAAATCGGCCCTCCGAGTGGGTCATTGTGAAAATCTGTGAACTGATAATCTACTGTATTATCTAATTTCTGTAGACATTAGTCAACTGGCATGGAAGACACAGTGACTTCCTTGGATTAATGATTAGTGTTGACACTGTCTGTTAATCTTCATTTGCTCCTCCTAAGCAAGCACGTTCAGGCAGCTCCCTTGGGAGTTTTGCTGTGTGCGCCTCATTTCAGTTATTTCAACTTCAAAATCTCTTATGTTTTGTCCCTTGATGTTCCATTATCAAATTCATAGATGCGGTGTTTGTGTCTGTTCTATCCATATTAGGCAAAAAATTATAGTACTTTAAAACGAAAACAGAGATAGAATTGCTGTTGAATTTGTATGATGATCACCCAGGTGCCTTAATTCCAGATATACCATGTTTGTTTCCAGAATGCTATTGTATTTCTGTTGAGTTCTTTTTTACAGGAATATAACTTTATTCATCAGATAATAGCAGTTACAATCAAACTCGAACACCAGCTTGTTGCATCGCAGATGCTGGCCATAGTAGTAAAACGATTTATTGGGTGCTATATTACCCTATATATGAAAGTTGGACAGATTCGCGTCCAAATCGAGCATCCACGTCGCCTTTTTTATCTCGGCCGTCCGATCTGCCTGTTCAACGGCCTAGATTGCGAGTTTCTGGGGGTAAAACGCGAGTTACTGTAGCTCGGGCCTCTCCACCAATCACAGCGCGACACGTCGCCCAGTCGTCGGCCGGTGACCTCCAGTTCCACCGGTCACCGCGCCTATTTTCCACAAAAGACCTTCGAAGATCCGTGCAGTAACCCGCAGTCCAAACTTTAACACAGCGAAGGACCCAATTGCGAATACGGAAAAGTTTAGACACTTTTCTGCAAAACCGCCCCCGCAGATTCTCCTCCTCTCCTTTCTCTCTCCCGCGACGCCGATGCCGCCGCCGTCGCCGGTGCGCGCCACCGCCGCTACGCGCCTCTCCGCCCACATCCACGGACTCGGGGAGCTCTGCCTCCGCGCTCGCTACCTCCTCACCGGAGGAATCGCCCTCGGACGGCCGGAATCACCGTCGGACTACCGCGGCACGCCGCGGCCATCTCCTGCGTGCGCCGCCGCGAAATCGGTCGCCGCCGATGATTCCGGCGACAAAATGGCATGTGGCGCCGCCCATTCGGCTCCCCCCTTCTCCTCCGGCCGATCGACAGCATCTCGGACCCGCGCGTGTGCGCCGCCGCGCCGCGTGAGCTCGGCAGCGCCGGCCGGCCCGCCGCCAGCTGACGTTCAGGGCTGACGTCAGCGGCGTCCGGCTGAC
Organism: Poa annua; assembly: GCA_026929855.1. Taxonomy (NCBI): domain Eukaryota; kingdom Viridiplantae; phylum Streptophyta; class Magnoliopsida; order Poales; family Poaceae; genus Poa; species Poa annua. The sequence goes on from CM049436.1 coordinate 4,504,253, forward strand.
ATGCGGGTCCCGCCTGTCAGGTTTTATCCAATTTCAGGAAAAGAAAAAATTCAAAAAATCATATCTTTTGACATGCAGCTCAGAAAAATACAAAAAAATTACCAGAATTTTCACAGAAAAAATATCTTTACAACCAACACATCTCCATGCATATTTGAACAATTTGAAAAAAAATTACAAGACATTTCACATCTCTCTTAAAAATGAAGTCATTTGTTAAAAAAAAAGTTCAAAAAAATCATAGCTTCGGACATGCAACTCAGGAAAATACAAAATAAGTACGAAAATGTTAACAGAAAAAATTTCTTTACAACCAACACATCTCCATGCATATTTAAACAGTTTAAAAAAAATACAATACATTTCACATCTCTCTTAATAATGAAGCCATTTCTCTAAAAAGCATAAGAAAAAATATCGTTAACTCTCTTAATAATGATGTCATTTGTCTAAAAAGCATAAGAAAAAATATCTTTACAACCAACACATCTCCATGCGTATTTAAACAATTTGAACAAAAATTACAAGACATTTCACATCTCTCTTAATAATGGAGTCATTCGTCTGAAAAGCATGAAAAAAATATCTTTACACTCGACACATATCCATGCATGTTTAAACAATTTCAAAAAAAAAATTACAAGACATTTCACATCTCTCTTAATAATAGAATCATTTGTCTAAAAAACATAAACAATGTTCCAACATATAATAACGAAGCCATTTTCATTAACAAAATCACAAGTATTTGGAATACTATCTCAGCAAAAGAAAAGGATAAGCAAAACGTGAAATGTAAAGTGCAACAGTAACTTCAAATTTATACATCCGAAAAATATGACAAATATGTCAACATGAATACAAAAAAAAAATCACTACTTACTGACATATGATAATCAAACTTGAAAAGACACCTCAAACTTCAACAATTTTGGAAAACTAGACATTTTTCAGTCACAAACTCTTTTGAATTTCATAAAATTTCAAACCTACATCATTTTAAAACACGCACGTTACCAACTATGCTCCCGTGTTTAGCAATGTCGTCTAAACAGTTAGAGTCACCCTGAAATCTACTATGAATATATCTACCAACAACTTTATAATCTTCAGACTGTTCATTGTCTTTCGCTTGCTCTTAAAACCGGATTAACGTCCCACTTAATTTTATACTCAGAGAAATCATTTTATCTCCACGGGTGCGGCATGTCGCCACGCCACATTCCCTAGTCTTCATCCATACACGAGCAGAAGGGTATGGACTATGGAGCAAGTTGTCATGCGAGGAAGAGGCCCCTGTAAAACGACGCACATCCGTTGATCTTCACATACCCATGCAACGGCTCTGACCATGGATGCAATTGCATTGGAAGGATTCAATGCAAATTTGCCATACGTCTTGCCACAAACAGAAGAGTTGGGATGAACCAAACTCTTGACAAGGTAGAACGTACAGCACAAAATGGACGATTCAAATAAAGGTGACCCAGAGAATAGGGCTACAGTTCACAGACTGAAGTTAAGTTATAATTAGGAAATCTTGGTGGGATAACCCATGGATTTTGAAGCGGAGAAGAACTGCCGCGAGGATGCGAACAGCTAAAGTGTAAGTTAGAATGCATAAACCAATCCACTAAAAACAAATATTTCAAAGACAAATGTTACTAGAATCCCATCTAGCACCTTCAGCAAAATCAAAGTTTATATAGATTAACAGTTGCTGCTAAGTTACACATAAAGAAATTTTCCATTGCATTCCTTTAAAACCAATCTCCTACAAAACAAAACAAAAATCGATAGCTACAGATTATCTTGATTTGCACATGTATACTTGTTCGTAAAGCATGATAGCTCACCAGGGCAATCCATTTATTGCTTTCCTTTTTCTGTCGAGTTTCCACAGCTTCCTTCTGCAGCTACATGCAGAAAAATACTTTGCTGATGCCTAAGAAACCTCACTACAGTACAGGTTCATCAACAAGGGTAGAATATAATTGGAAAATACGTAAAGCAGATTATGGTAGTTGAAAATCAGAAGAAGTTCCTCTCGTTGACGGCTGAACACGATGGAGGCGGGCTTTTGCACAATGCATTAGATGATTGTCTGGTCAGATATGTTGTTGTGTTATATTGTTTGAGCAGGTTAGCTTATTAGCTTATTTTCGGTCTGTAACTTTATCTGGAATGTGTTTAATTGCCTACCCTTTTTTTATCATTTCTCAAGAACCAAATTGTAAGAGAGGACTCCAAAATTCTCTCTACGACTTTTGTGAAGTTATCCATAAATCGTAATAGACCTTATATTTTGGAATTATTCAACATACAGTTCAGTGGTATACCATATGATATATACTCAGCACAACATCATATCAGAGAACCACATTCCATTTTCATTAGAGTTTCTTAAGATCATTTAAATCTGGGACGAATCATCAATATGTTTTATCCTCAGTAGTTGGATGAAAATTCCTCCTACTATAGCCAATAGCTATCATAAGCAAGTAATGACAATGAGTCGGCCATCAGGAGGGACTGTTGCTATTTTGTGCTACAGCTTGGACATGTCTTTTTTACAACTTGAAACTCCTTTATTTGTTGATGATAACAGTTGCAATAAGGGACTAAAAGAGGTACTACAATGGATTGTGGAGGATCATCTTACCAAAGTACCAGACAATTGGACCTGCTCCCTAGCCAGCCTAGCTAACTCATGAGAAAAATTAAGTTCTCTAGGAATATGCTCAAACTCAATCTTTAGTAAATCACCCAGCCCTGCAAACAATCTATACCAAACCTGCCAGACCAAGTCAACAAACTCCATCTCATATATTTCTGCCCAGGGTCAACAATAGCTAGGGCGATCATACATGTTCGTTACATTGGCTACTACATTGGAGGAGGCACGCACATGCCGAAATTTTTACATCAGGGAAAGGTAAGCTAGAAAGATTCACCACACTTGTTTGTCGTCGTCATTAACTTCCTGGTTACCATACCTTGCGTCGTTGTCATCATTAATTCATTATCAACTTCTTAGTTACCATACATAATTGTCGTCATCATCATCGTCACATACTTTTTACATGCACCTTAGCTAGTTAGTTGCCCCTGGGCAACATGGCTCCCACCAAGCATGCTGACTTTCACCTGACCAAGTGCAAGTGGCTCACTCACGCCGCAGCTTATCTTCTGAAACAATTAACCATGGAAAAAATCAAACTAATGTTATCCTCCTTCCCTGGTCATATTGCAGCACCAAATTAGGAGTTGAGCAAGTTATTGTCATTTGAAAATCTGGTTGCGCTGTTATTGCTTTCTATGTTTGCAATCGCCGCACAAGATAACTAATCATCTTTTCAGATGCATCTGAATATGTACTACTCTTGGACAAAACAATTTGCACAAATACTACCAATGGACCATTCATCTGCAACCTATGACACTACAGCGCTGCCGCGGCATCATTTCTGAAAAATCCTAACCCATGACAGTTCCAGCATCAACTGCCTAAGCAATTAGTTTTTCAGGATTCCAGTTATATATGCTGCTGACATACAGAGCTAGCTAGTGAGCACTTAATTTTGTTGATTCGTCAGACCACAAACAGTTTACTGTGTGACATTTCAATGGTGCTGAGTTGACTGCTAGTAGTCACCTCACATGGATTTTTTTCTGTTTCAGCGTGAACAGTCTCATCATCAACAAGCAGAACTACATCTGCACTACTATGTTTTCTTTAGCTACACAGACGGATCTATCAAGATTTGATGCTGCTGCATGAAATGTATGGTAATTAATGCATTTTTGAGAGAGATGAGATTCAAGGTGTAGTAAATATAGTACCTCGCTGTCGACATTGAACTCAAGCCTGAGCTGCAACTTCCCGCGCTGCCCCAGGATGGCCAACGATGGTAGGAGCGACGAATATGAAACGGAAGGTGAGTGGCTCATTGGAATTGCTGCACAGAAACCTGAATCTCTTGTTCCACCACGCTCGAGCTTCGCAGGGGATCCTGGAGGAAGGGCCCTTATTTGTCGCAACACACGCAACTCCTGAACCCACATGGACGACATGCGCTGGCTGCGATGAAGAATCCATAATGCCAGCAGCATCAGCAACAGCAACAACAGAAACATTGTGGTGCAAAACTGGCACCCCTCCTCCTCCCTGCACCGTCAGGGCACTTCCAGCATCTGCAAGCAAATTCCCATCCTCCAAGCCCAAGGTGGTACAGAGATCCTTGTGGAAATCTGAACGACGTGTCACGCTACTACCATCCTGCTCCACGACGCTGTTTTCTGGACAGGAAATGTTGAGATTATTATCAGTGGCACCTTCGTCGCTCCGCGGCAGGATAGCAGGGGTGGATTCTTCTTCTTGGGATTCGTTGAGAGCATTGTTATGTGCTTCTGGAGCAGCTGGCAACTTGAAGTGCTGGGACATGAAGATGGCAGAATTAACAGCTGCGGGAGGGGTAGGAGGAAGCTCTGTTTTCCTGTGCGCGTCGGGGAGGAATGGCGGGACGGGTCCTGGCGCGGCGGCGTAGGTGGACGCGGTGAGAGACACGAGCTCCCATTCGTTGCCTCCGCCAGCACCAACGCCGCTGGAGTAGCTGCCGCCGCCGCCGGCGTCGGTCATTTTCTTGCTTTCTGTCGTCAGCGGAAAGAGAAGAAGCAGAGGCGCTGTCAGAATGGATCGGTCTATGTCGGGTAGAAGGAGAGACGGATCGATGCAGCGCAGAGTCGCGGATCGAGAGAAGTAAAACCTACCGATGAATCGATGGGAGGTCGCTGGTCGGTCGCTTGGGAACGAAGCAAAGCACACGAGAGAAGAACAAGAACGAACGAACGAACAAGACAATGGAAGTGGATAGCGATGGCTTGCGTGGCGTGAGCATGTAGTTGCCCAAACTTATTGAGCATGGTGGGTCCAATAATTACTACTCCATCTGATCCTCATTTTTATTCATAAAAAATGTCATCCACTCATTAAAGTATGCGTAGATACAAATAAATTTAGACAAAGTTAAGACATCTTTTTATAAACGAGTTATAATTTTTCTAGCAACACAAATAACAGATCAGATGAATGTATCAAAGGTCGTAAGGTCAAGAGAGTACTCGAAAATTTGGCTCGACTCGCTCGGCCTATGACACCTGTTGCGTTGTCTTTTGAGCTCATTAAGGAAATGAGCTTAACGTGTCGAGTTGCGACTGGTAGAGATGCTCATCAATATCCTAAACTTGGAGGCATTGTCTTTTTTTTAACCGAGGCAAAAGTTTTACCTTTTATATTGACATAGTAGAAGCAAACATGAGACGGTCGAGACTAAAAAAAAATAACCATTCATGGCAGGGCCTACTTAAAGAAAAGTAGCCCCGCGAGTATCCAAATCAACCTACTCCATCTATGGTTGTTCATAAAATTCCTGATGTGTCAATGGAGCCGGTGTTGGCCACCCCTCAATGTGTGAACTTCTGGGGTGCAAGTCAGAGTGGGTCTATCAGAGTTTCCTCCACTGTCGTGATGTGAGCTCGGTGTATCGCGTCCTCGTCATTCATTGCAGGCGACGGTGCAAAGGTTGTCAACCACATGTTGTGGAATTTGTTATCGTTGTCGCGATGCTTGCAGTGTACCCGCCGTGTTGGCCTTCTCCTACTGTGAAATGTGATACACCTCTGAGTGTGTATTCTAGAAACAAAAAAAATCCTTACTATGGTTGATGGCGGAAGGTGGACATGCCAATCAAGATTCACCTTCATTTGCACGTCGGGTCATGAACTCGTGATCAAGCCACCGATCTCGCATCATCCCCACACCTCGACTCTAACCCTGTAATCCTCGATCCGGGCCGACGGTCATGGTCATGGGACGAGGAATCGTCCGTCGACCAGCTTTAGACCGTTGAGAAGCTAAATTTTCCATGAACAAAAAACCACTGACTCAAAGTCTTTGTCACAACCCTCAACTTGTTCCTTGCCTCAAACCTACGCAACAAACCACCGAACCACCATTGCAAGTTGCACACAAAGATATGCACGCACGTGAAGCAAGGAATGTAGACCAATTGATCGACTAGATTCGTTCCTTCGCAACGGGACGGCAGACCGATTCTCATTCAATCATCGACACGCAAGGCCGATCAACATGAAAATTAGAGCTACGAAGAATATTTAAAATTCGAACAGTACTATTCAGTTATAATATTGTCGCACACCAAACATTCTCAAGTTTTCATCATGAATTCAATACGCCGAAAAGTAAAAAAGAAATAAGATGGAAATTCACAGCCACGGTCACGAAGTCAACACAATGAGACGACGCACGCACTCTGGTCACTGGGAATAGAATGGGAATTAAGCTTCTTTTCTTGGGATCCTCGGCCTCGCCGCCTCGATCGGCTAGTAGTCATCGTCGCCGCCGTAGTCGTCGTATCCGCCGCCGCCGCCGCCGTACTCCTCCTCCTCCTCGACCTTCTCCGCCACGTGATCCTCGAACTTGTCCTCCAGGTAGCTCGCCCCGCCGGCCAGCGCCAGCCCGCCCAGCACGCCCGCCGCCGCGCCCACCGCCAGCCCGCCCCCCATGCCCAACCCCTTCTTCTTCTTTGCCGGGTCAGCGTAAGCCGTCGTGCTCTCGCCGTACGCCGGCTGGGCCGATCCGTACCCGGTTTGAGCCAGCGGTGGGGCGCCGTACGCCGGTGCCGCGGCCCCATAAGCCGGTGCAGCAGCGCCGTACGCCGGGTAGCCTGCGGGAGGCGCCGCTGCGCCGTACGCGGCCCCGTAGCCTCCGGCACCGTATCCACCGCCGTAGCCGCCGCCACCGGGGGCGCCGTACGCGTCGCGGGAGGACCCGTAGGCGGCGGCGCCGGGCTGGGGGTACGCCTGGTACCCAGCAGCCTGGTTACTATTGGACGCGTCGTAGTACCTGGAGGGCTCCCTGACGGCGACGCGGACGTCGAGCCTGCCGTGCGGCCTCCCCGAGGGCCGCTTGAGGCGCAGGCTCCGGGACGCCCTGCCCCCGACGCCGGCGTCGTCGAGGACGTCGCGGAGCGGGAGGCGCGCGGAGCCGACGAGCGGCTTGACCCCCTCGGCGGCGTTGGCGTGGACGACGTCGAGGTGGAGCACCGCGTCCTGGAGGCGGCTGGAGGGCGGGAGCGGGACGAGCACCTTCTCGTCCCAGGCGGGGCACTCGCCGTTGTCGAGGTCCACGCGGGTGGACACCCGGGCGCCGGCGTCGTCGACCCACAGCACCGCGTACGGCTTCAGGTCGCCGTTGCGCCAGTTGACGTTCTTGAGGTCACGGGCGGAGCCGACCGTCACCTCCACCTCGTACCGCGAGCCCATCGTCGTGCAGCTTGATCTAGTCGAATCGATGTTCTTCTCCGGCGAGGAGCTAGCTAGGTGAGGTGGTGGTGATGCTGTGGTGTTCGATCGGGGGTTGCGGCCGGCGGTATAAATACGAAGAGGGCAGGGCAGGGCAGGCAAATGCCTTGGTAGCTCCGGCGTGGTCTGGGCGGGCGTCCACTGGGAAAGAACGGTTTGACTCGAGGGTGGGCCCACGCGCGCGCACGCCCCTCGCTTCTTCCGAAATTGAACGCACCTCTTATTTTTGACGTGAAGAAAATGAACGACATCCAACGACGAATTGCGAATTGACGATTATTGTGGATCGGATGTAGTCTACGGGGTGGTCAATGGTATTGCCTTCTTCCTCACCTTCTTCTTTGTACACCGTTTGGCCTACTGGCAATCTTTCCTCGTCTCTGATTGGGGTGGGTGCGTTCAAATTTGACCCGAAAGTTGGACATGGTCTCTGCCTGCATATATGCCCTATCTGATATAGTCGAATTCGAAGCTCGTGGTGTCCCCCTCTGTGTCTGCATGACTAGTGTATAAGTGTATTGTAGTGTGCGCGTGCCTTAATTATACTCGCCGACTTCGGTAGGCCACGCCTCTTGTGTCATCCATCTCGACAACACTCACAACATATTATATAGCTGCGACGGTTTTTTGTGTGCACTTTAATAGCGGTCGTGAACCTCTACGTCCAAAAGTTAGTGGGGGCTCAGTTTTCCAATGGTGGCCCATGGAGCTCCATGAATGGCGACGTGATATGGCCCCAGGCGATCCGGTGGTGTTGCGACTCTTATGGGTGTGGCTTGCCAGGCCTAGTCGGCCTCGTGTCGGTTGTGGCCGATGCCACGAGGGAGATCTACGACGACATGATGTGGCATGAGAGGTCGGGTCAAACTACTATGTTGTGTGCGCCCTCGACAGTTATGCATGGAAGATGGCTAACCGACCAACTCCGAAGTGGGAGGAGGGTCATGGGTAGGAGAATATTCGAGGGATGTGGTATGTAGGTTTTCATTTTCCTTTCGTTGATGGGCAGATGTTTGTGTGTGCGGGTTGGGACGGAGGGGCCATTTGTGGGGATTTTCCAACGAAATATGCTACATATCATTTGGATGACCAAACCAAACATTCCACCGGTTCCCTCTCTCTACTTATGCTCCTCCTCCGCCCCCCTCTACGCCCTCGCCCTTCTCCTTGGTATGGCCATGGTGGAGCTTCAAATCTCATTCATGGTCATGATGGAAGTTCAAATCTAGCGGGTCGAGGTCTCAAGCACAATTGCCATGGTTATGCCCATGGTGGAGCTTCGAATCCGAGTCCCCAGCCATGCCGAACTTGAGAGAGACTATATGTCGACGGGAATGGGCCCCGGGTCACCAAAGTATGGCATTGTAAGGACCAAATGTTCGAACGTAGATAAAATAGCATATATTTTTTGTATGACGGTATTTTTCTTATTTATTCGTTTTTTAATATAAGATGTTTTAACTATTATAAATGTTATCTAGATACACACAAAAATAAGTGAATATGAACACTAAAATATGCGTAGATACAAATTTAAACATATAGATGTGGAAAAATCCTAAAACGTTTTATATTAAAAAAAAAACAAAGGCATGGTTCGGTGAATCACGACAGCGACGACGGTCCGTAATTTAATCGGACGGCTACGGAGGTGGGGTAGTGGGTTTTGAACTTGGTTTTGATCCCGGAGGACGCTTTAGTGTTGTCTTTTCCCTATTATAATAGACTATAAAGTGGTAAATTCGATGAGCAGCCACTCCACTTCAGTACGCACTGGCTCGAGCGAGTCCACCACAATCCCGCATCGTCTTCTCTCCGGCCGCAGCCCTCCTCCCTCCGCCAAGCCTCCGCCTTCTCCAAGCTCTCGCGCGCCATCGTCTCTGACCCTGTCCGCCGATTCCGCATCCACCACCGCCGCACCGGCACCCCTGCCCTCCTCGGTTGCTACATCGAAAAATTTGATAGCCTAGCCTTCATACACACCACGGAGGCCCCCGATCGTGTCCCGCCCGGGCGGCTCTCCTTGCTGCTCGACCACCACTTCCAGCCCCTCGGATGCCGCCATGGCCTCGCACTGATCTCCGACCTGACGCGGCATCTGTTCCTTGTGTGGGACCCCGTCACCGGCGACCAGCACCGGGTAGCCGCCCCCTGGCCCTGGGGGTTAAATCCGGCGATGACCCCCAGGGTCAACGGGGCGGTGCTTCGTGCTGCCGGAGACGTCCACTTCCAGCTGGTCATCGTAGCAACAAGCTACGACGGCACACAGACACAACTTAGACAGCGAGCGATGGCCCGCGTTTACTCGTCGGAGACTGGCTTATGGGGTCACCTCATCTCCACACCGCGTCCATTGGAGCCCGACTCTGCAGGTTCTGGGGTTGATCCTACTGAAATTTTATTTGGCACCAGGGTTTCTACGGATTCTGCTGTGCTTGTTAGGAATTCCCTTTACTGGAAGCTTACGTCTTCATCAAGCCTCCTAGAATTTGATCTTGAGAAGCAGAGTCTAGCTGTGATACAGTTGCCCACTGCCGGAGCCAGGCCACGACTAGCCTGGGATGTTTGTTCAATTGGTGATTTCTGTAAGCAGAAGCTGCTAGCTTTGCTGCGCTGCCCAGGCTCCAATCCTGAGCATGCTCTGCTGCCACCGGATCTGTTCGAAGATGAGAATAGCTTCACGGTTATAAGGGCAGATGGTGGTGGTCTTGGTATCCTCTTCCTGTCAAAGTACACCGCCCTGTTATGGGAGCGGAATACCGATTGCGATGGTGTTGCTTCATAGGTGTCGGGGAGAACCATTGAACTTGACAAGCTGCTTTCCCTGGATTCAGAGGTTCAGGGTGACATAATGATACTAGCGTATGCTGAGGAAAATAATATGGTGTTCATGCGGACAGCGATCGGCACCTTTATGGTCCAGCTTCAGTCACTAAAGTTCAAGAAACTACCCGAATTCAACCTTGGAGTTCCCTATTATCCATTCGAAAGTGTCTATACTGCAGGTAACAGCATGCCTTTACAATGTGATTATAACAAATACAAGTTATTTTTCAATAATTGGTTGAGATTGTTCACATCCTTTGGCACTAAGCTAACCATTTTTATATAGTGGCGTGTAAAAACAATTAGCACCAAGGTTAGCAAATTCTTTGTACAACAATTGAAACAGGTGCAAGAACTTAATATGGTAGTGCTGGTGCATGGCTGCAGTCCAGTTTTTTTTCTTAATATGAGATACATAACAGTTGGAGGTTGAAGACATCTTCATGAAAAACTAGATTGAAATGACAAATTTGTACATTAACACTTACATTGGAAGCTTAAAGCTAGTTATATTTCTGTCATTCAATATTGTTATCTCTGCTGATCTTCTACTTCTAGTATTTGTAAATCTATAATAACAACTTGGTTTAAAATTTACGAAACAATTGTTCATTTTATCACTTGTAGGAGAACCACTGCTGTGAGTGACAAATCCATTTGTGCCAGGATGTTTGAATAAATGGAGTTCATTTTGTATCTTTAGGATAGATTTATTTATTTTAAAGATAGTAGAAATCTGAATTGTCATGATCACTTATGTTGCTAGGATTTATTAATATGAACATATTTTTTTATTTGTTTGATATGGCATGACACAAGTTCAATAATAATTGTATACAGTTTCTCTCTTTTGATTAGCTAATAGTTGGAGCGTGCATGTTCTTCATTTTTTAGGGTATTAATGAGTCTACATATTGTTTTGAGGGATCTTCTATTCTTTGAATTTGATAATAGGTGTAGTTTTGTCTAGCAATTCCTAATGTCATATCAAACATGAATTGTTTTTCTGAAATTACACATGTGGGTTTATCTGAATATCTTCTTGATGCCTTCTCATATCTACTCGGATTACTATTGAATGCCATTGGTTGCTTGACTTCGTATCCTCTTAAAAACAGACATTGGCAGTGAACATGATGGAGGTCAGATCTGCTACTATGATGCATGAGTTGATCAGGTAAGCTCATCTTCTGCCTGTAAGTTGAGGTATCTAAAATGCTTTCTTTATTAATACCGCTTTCTTTTTCACTACCATTTGTCAGGTACCAAATGGAAAGATAGGACTCCGAGATGTTCTATATGAGCCTTTGCTAAGCTGTTTCACCTGTCTGCCTCCCATAATGCTCTCATGACAGTCTGTGTCTTTCAATTTAACAATCACAAAGATCGGGGGTCGAGGCTGGCAGTATAAATACGAAGAGGGCAGTGCAGGCAAATGCATTGCTAGCTGCGGGCCTCCGGCGTGGTCTTCTGCTTGTAAGTTGAGGTATCTAAAATGATTTTGTCTAATACTGCTTTCCTTTTCACTACCATTTCTCATGTACCAAATGGAAAAATAAGACTCCAAGTGCTCTATATGATTCCTTGCTAAGCTGTTTATCACCTGGCTACCTTCCATTAAATGCTCTCATGGCAAGTGGCATCTTTTGATCTCTTATCTATGCATTGCTTTGTGATTGCTTCCCCAACAGATTTACATTAGCTTCTTCGTCATGCCTTCATCCAGCTACCTTCTCTTCTGTTTAACAATTACTGATGTCCTGCTGGGTGTGCTCTTTTGCTTGCCCTTTCTTCTGTCCTTCTACCTTGTTGCCAATTCCTCATTAGCATTTCTCTAATTCCTTTGGATACTGCAAGCACTTCTCCTCTAGCTTCTCTGACTGATTACTGGGACCCCTCCACATTCCCTATTTGTATGTGCCTGCTGTAGATGAGAACAGTGTTAGGGTCGGCGCCACGGGTCTTGGAGTGATCCTACTGACGACATGGGACGTTCACTAATTTCATGTTGTTTCTCCCGTAACCCACCTCCTTCGAGGGTTGTAACAATATTCTCCCTCTTCAATGAAGAGAAACACACAGTCTTTGCCTTTTCTCGGAAAAGGAGATGCAAACTTAGTGGCAGGAGAGTGACTTACTTTCACTTCACTGTTCTTTGTGGATATTCTGTCGTCTTACTTTGACTGGTTGTTACATACCTTAGCATTTAGTTTCAAATTTCTGTAGTGATACTTGCTTTATAGCTATGCCATTTCACAGTGATGCTCATTTTGGAGTTTTATACATAGGGCTACAATTTGATTGTCATCTCCTCATTAGATCTTGTACTACAATTTATCACTATCCTTACAGCTATTAAGTTTTATAGACAATTATGCTATTCTTAGCCTGTTTGCTTTTAAAAAAATCAACATATATTAGTTTGTTAGTCCAACTCTGGCATATCTAATTGGTCATTTTTCAACATATATTAGCTTGTAATATAGTTTTTCTGATCCAAACTAGATGTTGCAATGGTTTGTGTGCAATCTAGTTTCTTTTATTTTAGTCACTGTAGCTGTTTAATTTTTTTTATAAATACATGATAACAAATTTACATTGATAGATTCATCGCAATAACTGCTGTCAACAAAATTGTACCTTTTCATATTTTTAGACCAAAGTGGCCCCTCGTCGGGGAGGCCCCAATTCCACTTCATCAATGAAACCAGATAGAGATTCAGTACATGCCCTAAAACGACAGAGTCTTAAGATACATCGAATTGAATGTAAATCTACATGCTATTATCCTCAAAGCAATGGTTAAAGTTTTATTTTGATGCTTTCAAGTGTATTAAAACTTGACTTCTATTTTGGAGCAAGGAAGTGACAACCTATATGCACATGGGCTACAATCAGATGTTTCTGTTTTCTACTCTTTGAGCCCCACACGTAGTTATATGCCCATCATAACAAACAAATATTTAGGCTGTTCAGTATTGCCTCGAAGGGTGGTATTAAAACCACTGATCAAACCAGAGCAAGAAACTTGAGAACATGTTAACAACCTAAGTTGAAGGCGTGCCACTGCAGACAAGTGTTCTTCATACTAATGTTTTGGGGCTAACTGGTTGTACTATTGATGGTTGATATTTCTACTGTTGATTTCTCCAGTAATGCCGGGTTGATTCAGCTTTGAGATTTTGTCACTATTTCCGCTATGATTAAGCTGATCATAATGTTTGAATTATACCAAAATTGTTTTGGCTGAACATTGGTTGCTCTGCAGGTATCTAGGGTTACAATCTGATGGCATGGGTATGCAGAAACGGCTTGTTTGCTGTAAGTTCTTGCATGTTCGAATCCACACGGAGATTGACCCTCTATGTAGCACGCACCATTCTGCGGTGAAGTGAACTTGTAGGAATTAATTTGAACATTGTGTTAACTCAGGCATACTATGTAATTTGATAATTTCTGTAACAGTCAATCTAGTGACACGAAGGCACTTGCTTCGTTTAGTTAGTAGCTGCTTCGATCAGTTAGTCCTAAGATGTCCCATCTTGTGTGTGTTTGTGTTGAATTTTCTACCTGGTTCTCTCTAATGGATGTAGAAATATTTTGCTTTCTTTGAGATTCTGGGAGTCCGATGAGTTTTCTGTTGTTTGGATTCTTCTATGAGTTAGCCTCTTAGTTAAGTAAAAATGCCACCCTTCTTCCACTCAAAGATACAATGCCAAATACAAATATGAACATGGATTTGACTAATCCATGCATCGGTATCTGTCATAAAGAGGAACATGCTACGCTCATGTCTCTACACCCTCTGTTCTGTGATCCTAGGACTTGCTCCTAAAGATAAAAGACCTTTCATGCAACCAATCTTGTAAATAAAAATACCGGTGCTACTGCCTATTGGCTGAGTTATTTTTTTGGAGTGTCACGTGTGTTTCAAATACGTACGTATAGAAGGGCTGGCATTGTTAGTCTGCTGGATATGAGTTGAATTTGAATATGTGAACTACCGGGGCATATTTTTGTTCAAGGTGCTCAAGGAAGAAGTCCATTCCATGAGATGGATAAGATTTAGACTTCTGTTATTGTATGAGATACCTTAATAAAAATTAAAATGTGTCACTTCGCCAGAAAAACAATAAGATGAAAATAAAAAGGACTCTAAAATCTGGTTGTCCATAGACAATGAACATTATTATTATGGATACACCTTACGTGTAGTCGTGTAGATAGATTAACAGCCGCATCCACACAAGTGGTACGCGCGCGGGATGCAAACTAACAAATCATAGCCATGCAACATCACAAGGTCTTCTCATCTTTTTTTTTTTTGCGAATCACATCAGAAGGTCTTCGATTCAGTCTGTTTTTTGGAAGGAAAGAGACGATAAGTTGCGGCTCCTTTTCCTGCCGCAGTTCTGCGCACAGGTCGCCGCGTCACCAGCATCTGCAACAAACAGAGATCATCATCAGCTCAAACTCAAAGCATCAAATGGTTCCTCTTCCCTTTGCGTCAGCAGAAGATTATGCAGACGGAATGCAGGTAAGATCGATGGTCCGAGCGTCTTGCATGCTTACCGTTCGGCGGGTCCGACATGCCGCAGATCTTGACGGCGGTGCAGGCCGCCCAGCACGGGCCGCCGCCGCCCACGGCGGCGGTGGCCTGGCTGGGGCTGCACTTGTTGGCGCAGAACGGGACGCACCAAAACCGCGCGACGTTTTGCCTGCACCCGGGGTAGCACTCCTCGTAGCAGGCGCAGAACTTGGACATGGCGGCCACCTGCTGTAGCTGCACCGAGAGCAGGACGAGCACGCACAGGGCAGCAATGGCGGCCGATCTCTTCGCCATCTCCATGTCTTCTTGCCCACGATCAAACGGAGAAGAAAGACAAGTGCTGCTGCTGCTGCTGCGTGGTGAGAGATCAGAGATCAAAAGCTGAAATGTTTGCCGTGAGGCTCCGCGTATTTATACTGGAGGTACGTACGTGTACGTGACTTGCATCCCGAGTGACGAACTATGGTAAGAGATCAATCACCAGCAGCTGGCTATCTGGCTAATTGGTCTCTGCAGATGTGGTAACAGATCAATCACCGACAGCTAACACTGATCTCTGAAAATCCGGTAGTTTCCTGACTAGGCGAGCCCGTAATGGCAACAGATTATTTCTTAGCATAAACATGGGATGTGGCTCGCTCGTCTCGCTGCTGTCACTCACGGCGGAATTAACCTTCCATCTGCAGAGAGATACGTACTTTGCACTCCACGCAAGACAATAGGGATTTGATCCTATATCCGTTAATTGATGATACGGTCTGTATCAAGATTTGAGTTGCTGACAGACCGTGCCGCATCTCCTTTTGGGCAGACAGAATATTCAAAATCATATTTTGGAGTTTCAAGAAAAATCTAAATGTAGATAATGTTGTATTCTACTGTAAAACTCAACTAGAAATATATTTTATTTTGGCTGTGCAAAAAATTGACATATTCTGAATCTGAAATTAGTGAACATTGCAAAATTTCACCTCTCCAAGTCTATCAGATTTTGTTGCTTTTGCTTAGGCCACTATATGAATTATTTTCAGTTGAGCTATTGCACATTTTTAGAGTACATATTGTTCTCTACGTCCGGAATTTTTTTCCAGATTTGTTTTGCAACATTGAAATATGATTTCATATTTTTCATAATACTAGTAAAATGCCCGTGCGTTGCTACGGGGCATAAAGAGCAAACTCGAGTTCTTTGACGGTGGCCGTGTCTTGTGGCTGCTTTGGGGCTCAAATCCAGAACCTCTCCAGTTTTCGGGTGAGCGTCGCTCATGTAAAAGTCAAATGGTTCGACTTCTTTGACATGAGAATAAGTTGGTGCTCCGGTGTGTCTTCAGGCCAGTGTGTGGCTCCGATAAAGAATCCATTCAGTGCCTCGCCTTACCTCGCCTTGACTCTAGAGTGTTGCAATTTTCACTTTCGCAAGTTGTAATCTCCTCTTCACTTTTGCAAGTTGTGATCTCTGTGTTTTTTTTGTACTTATTTCGGTGTTGAGTTGCAGGTTGTTCATTATGTATTTTCTATCAGGTTGATGGTTCCCCTAATTTAAAATCAGGATCTGGTTGAGCCTATCGTCTTCTTAAAAAAAATGGAGAGCCAAACTTAAACCTCAATCAGACTTAACGAGAGCCATTGTGAAAGAAGAAAAAAGTCGTCGTCTGACTTAATACAATGATGCAATGCAACTAATCATAACGAATTTTTAGACCGGCATAGAGTTGCTGCTAATCACGATCAGCATTTCCCTTCAAAACGGCAATAAAATGTTGACATTGTTCTCTCAATTACAGCTGAAGGATCAGGTAAAACAATATAAGAACAGGGGCAAACAAAAATAGGATCAAGCAAGCAGTTGTAGGCCCTTTAAGAGAAAAAACATTGCAGCAGCAAGAATATGCACTTTAGTCAACTGACAACATCCCCAATCCCCTTCAAGCGAGTAGGGATCTATCTCTCATTCTTTCCCCATCTTCTCACTCATCTCAATATCACTCACCTGTGCCCCCTCGAGCTCCCTCCTGCTCTGCTCCTCGTCCACATTGCGCTCCACCTGCACCAAACCCAACATGGTTATCGCTCCCAGCTCACACGCTCATTCCAGCAAGCTCCTTTCTCTCAATCTGCTCAAGCCTGTGCTGCCTCCCCTCACGAGCTCCCGCCTCTCTCCGTTCCAATCCCGGCCATCCCTCCCCTCACGAGCTCCCTCCTCTCTCGCTCCGCCACATGCCCAGCCGCCATCGCGGAGACCAGCCTGTCCCGGTCGATGGTTGCGCCTCAACCTCCTGTCCCCGCCCGATAGAGGTCGTGCGCGCCGTCGCTTTTCGCGTCCTCCCCAACTGGGCCGCCTCTTCGGCGGCCACCACGCCACCACTCGCTCCTCGTCCTCCACCACCGCCGTCTTCAAGTGTCGATTCGCCTCCGACCGACCTCGTGCCTCTCCACGCCTCGTCGATCTACACTGGAGCCTCCCCTGCAAGACAATCAAATGCAAGTATTAATATTTTGGTTTTGTGAAAATAGACGATGAATTATCGCTTATGTCTTTTGTGCTTGTGTCATTGGTATTGGGCTGAGAGAAACTTGTAATGCTTACCAAATAAATTGTATTGGTCCCTAGATTTCTAAGATGTGCTAAGAGAAACTTGTAATGCTTACCATATCATTGGCACTGGTCCGTAGATTCCTAAGATGTTGCTTCATGTATTCTCAGGTTTGAGACATGGTACCAAATTGCTCTTGCAATTAAGGAGGTCGTCATTCGTCAGGTCGAGGATACTGAGCCTGGTTGTAGTCAGCCATTCAGGTTGGCGATGTTGTAATTGTTTATCAGTTAATCAATAGGACCCATATACAACATTAGATATAGTTTACTCCTTTTCGAACTGGGTTTGCCTTGTAGGTCATTCAAATTTATTAGGCTGCTTTGAGGAAGGGTCTGCCACTTAATCGGAAGTCGGAGCATCCAAATTTATTAGGCTGCTCATGATCCTCCTAGACATCTATTTCTAAAATCAGGAACCTACATCATCAATCATTCAATTAGTTCCTTCTTGCTAACTCCCAGCCATACATGGTGTCTACCTATAAAAACTTGTAAGAAACATTGTTCATGATCCTTTGCAAATTAATTCAGGGGAAGAGTCCAATCCCGCAAGGCATAATATGCATGTCATGGCATATAAGGAAGACACTGTAAAATGCCAAGAAAATAGCACTGAGTCCTTTGTAATAAAGTACATTTGATATTCGACAGTGGCACTACATAACGACAATATGCTATAAATAGGCGAAATTTTACTTTAGGGAAAAATCGAATCTCACTATGCCTAGTTTTGTTGCATTCAGTATGCTAAATAGTAAAAACCTTGACAACTATATTTATCCCTATTGAGTAAGATCAACATCAGTTATAAAATATGGGCTGAAAATAACTTCTGCGCATGATTTAAGAGCATCATCTTCAGGACAGAGTAAATAAGTATAGTTTAAATAACTGTTACAGACTCTACCTGATACAACCAAGTAACATCATTGTTTTTCTTCCACGGGGAGTTTATTTCTTGTCATTCTTTAAGGTACCAAACTCTACCAGTGATAAGAAAAACTGTAGCTGCAACCAATTCAGGACACAGGCTAGTCTAAACAACTATGAGAATCCACGTACTATTGTACTAAGCAAATTATAGCAGAAAAGTGAGTTTGTGCAACTATGAGAATCGACGACTGAACCTGATAAGAATCACACAAGAAGAAGAAAAGTGAGTTCGCGCACATCAGTGTTGTGCTGGACTGCTGGGGGCTATGTTTGTTTGTATTCAAAACATAGTTTAAGGCATTTCGACCATCTAGTTGCATCTCGGTTTAAGGCATTTCGACAACCTTGTTGCATGTCAGCGGTTGTGGCCTTTGAACTCAATCTGAATGTTCTTTAAAAATCTTGTTTCGGATTTCCAAAATCTTTGTTGTTTTGAATGTATCAAGACAGAGGGTTGCCCACCCCTTTCTCGTAGAAAATCACTAATATGAGCAAGTATTAAACGACATGCTTACTCCACTACTGAACTGAACAATTTGTATTAGGACCAAAAGCTATACTTCTTGATTAAGTTTATAGTGTGGGAAATCAAGACAGCACTTTCAGAACATCAGTAATGCATCGAAGTGCAATTTTTTACAGTGCAGTGATACAAGGAGTACTTACCAGAGGCCCACTGGCACTAAAACCAAACGATTTTCCATACTCCTTCAAAAACATGAACTTTTTAGGAGTCACGTATTCTCTTATTGTCAAATGTCAAAATCTTATCTGTTAGCTGTAACATCAAGTAGTTCGGTTTGTAAGAAGGATTGAAACATATGTTGTACCAAAGTCAAACACGGGAACTGAGCTAACCAGTAAATATGGAGGGATTCAGGAGTATATCTTCACATTTCTGTGGAGTAGTATGCCCGTGAACATAATAGTGTGAATATGGAAGGCTTCAGAATGCTTCAAAAGAACAAAAGCTAATGAGATATGCAGGTTACCACTGACATACTGCAAATTTAGCTTTTGAATTTTTTTTCCACCGGATTGGTGAAAATTCTTCTGGACACAACTCCATGCTACTCCCAAACCAGCATATTTGTTTTCCACAAAGCACTATATTTGCAAAATATATTTTACCAGACTAATTACATCAGGGTCGGAAGAGATTATGCATACAGAAATTTCCTGCTAGATAGATGTCTTTGCAGGATACTCCACGAATCGACCCAAATAAACAGCGGAATGTGTATTGCCCTCAAAGGCACTGCTCCAACATAACCTAACGCTTATACATAAATCTAGATATACGAGAAAATCATTATAGAAACAAGCAGAAATCCCCAACTAACTACACCGCCTAGAAATTATCATGGTATATAAAGTTTGTGTGAACAATAAGTGATCGAGAGGGGCTCACCATGGGATATACGTGAGACTTGAGAGCGTAGAAATTATCCTCCGACACGCATCTTCACGAGGGAGTCGGGAATCCGCGTCCCGGGCACCCTGACAACACCGGTGAGCGTCTTGCTGATGCCCTCGGTGGGGCTCTGGCCGCTGATGAAATCGTTCTCCAACTCCAACAGGGGCTCTGGCTCCAGCACCCGTCCGACGCGCTGGCCTTTGCGGCCAAGGGACGCGACAGGAGCGGGGATGCTGCACGACGGCCGAGGAAGTGGGCTAGGGCACCGGGCACCAAGGTGGAGAGGCGAGGAGAAGGAGGGGTTTGCTTGGGATTTGGAGCGGTTTGCGGGCCGACGGAGGTGAGGTGTTCAAGGATGGAGGTGAGCTCGAGGTGGATCTGCTCGTGGGCGAGGGTAGAGCATGGTGGCGCTGGAGAGGACGGGTCCCCGAGCGGCGGCGGCGGCTGTCGAGCGGGGACTGCGCGAGGGATGAGCGAAACGCTTTGTGCGGGGGAGTCCGGAGGGAGTTGGACGAAAGGACCGAGCGGACCGCTGCGTGGCAGGATACGGAACGAAACGTTGTGTAGCTCACGGTCCCGTCGTGATTTCTGTTTAATCGCCCCCGATACACACAAAGAGCTCAAGCTTCTTCTTTTATTTAGTAGTCTAGTTTGTATAATGTTTCTTTCGATTTGATGTGCCCTCGGTGTCTTGGTGGCAAACATAGTTATTACCTTGGCGGCGCTATAGTCGGTGATTTAAAACTTTTGCCCTATGATCATCTATTTTGTTTCAAGAAAAGTATTCCCTTTTCCTTTCTATTGTTTAGTTTTGTTCTTTTCATTACTTCCTTTCTTTATTTCTTTTGTCCTTTTGGGGTCTTGTTTTTCTTCTATAGCTAATCCTTTTCTTTTTCTTCATCTTTTTTTGTTACTTGTTTGGCTTTTTCGATCACATGTCATGTCGGCTTTATGCTCGCTTTATTTCCCATGAAAAGAAATATTCCTTTTGATTCCCTTTTTTTCTTGTGATTTTTCAGAGACAGCGTGTATTTGTTATTGAGAACTAAGGATAATGCGTTTTTGTTTTTGAAAAATACGAGAATGCGTCTATGCATCTACGAATATACCGGTGTGTAGTGGGCTTCCTTTTGTTTTAGTGATCGTGGGCTTTGTCTCGCTCAAATAGGACAATCTTCTTCAATTTCAGTCGCAGACGCATTTCCCTCAACGGCAGCGTCTCCGTTCCCCAAGGCTTTGACTGGCCGAACACACCGATCCACGGGGCAGTGGACGTTCGTTCTACCGGAGACGCACCGCGGAACACACTCCCAGGTTACGTCTGTGGAAGTAAGCACAGTTTATAGTTTATATTTGGCCGACTAGAGATAAGGCAGTAGGAAATGGGCAGAACTCCAGCTGCAAAAGATTAAGCCCTTCCAGTCTTCCACTGAAGATTAATCGACGTACTAATTAAGCCGTCTACTTAAAAAATTGAGCATGATAACAGCCGTGCTATACAACGCATTTGACGTGGAGATCACTAGTGAGTGATCATGAGAGTTGACTACGCAAGCTTTTTGCACGTCTCACACTGAGAATGAATTATGGATCGGTTACAGAGAAGTGAACGACGACCCAGTTAGTTGGGTACTCTCAACTTGCCCGCTAATTTGAACATTCATAGTTCAAACACTGATCGATTGGGACTACTGGTAAAGTACTATAGGTGAACATAGCGAAGGCATTTGACCCAAGTGTGGCGAATGCAAAGTCTATGAATCTATAACAAGCCTTGCGTTGTGAGCATGCGAGCGAGGCTGATTGTGGCTACCAACTGCATTGTTGTGCTTTGCTATTGTCGATCGTCATGCATGGATTCTATTATTTGGGGTTAGAGATCACCACATAATCAGTTAATTGCAGCATAAGTTTCAAAAAAAAAAAGTTAATTGCAGCATCACAAAGTTAGTTTTTGTTTGCTGGTTTGTGAATAATTACCACACGCTTTCTGAATGGAGATTTGCTTGCGCTACGACAACTGATTGTAGTATGGAGAATAGTTTTGTTGTTGGTTGGAGATCCATCTCACATGGTTGTACAAGGGTACATAAGCGGAGAGTGGGGTGTGACACCACAAAAACCACCAACCACTCCAAGTAAAGTTATACTACAGTAAAAGATTATACTATCAAACATTCAGCATGACCGTTTACTTCTTAGTTCCAATAAATATCATGCATTCAAAATTCAAAAAAAAAATATCATGCATTCAAATGGCGACAAGATACTAGCCCAAGTGAGCTCCATCCTTTTCCAAAGTCTCATGGCATACTGGGAGACTAGGCATGCATGCTCTACTTAATTATGGAACTAGCCCATTCATGATTCTTTGTTCGTCATTGAGAATAGCAACCACTAACCAGAACGAAAACTAGCATGCATACCAGATCTGACTACGAGTAAGTTGTTAAACATATAGATAGTCGTGAAGTTAAGAATGGGACAATCCATGTTGGATAATTAACTTGTACTCCACAATATGCACACATGAAGAACAGTACTTAGTAGTCCATACAATTTAATTACTTTGAAATTGTGTATATATAACTAGATATACAATGGAGAAAGACATGTTACATTTTGAGAATTCCCCCATAGTCACACAATATTCTTGTTACTGACACTAATAATGAAGCCCTTTATTTCTTGAAACAAACAACATGAAAGGTACAAATAAAGGAAATAAAATGTATGGTACCCACTCGACACAGAGCAGGCTGGGCTCCAAATTTTGATTAGCACGATGAAGAGAGTTACGGATTGTTGGCATTGCCAAATCCAGATCCTGTGCCGGCGCCACTTCCGCTCCCGCCATTTGTGCCTTGTCCGCTCCCACTGCCATCACCATTAGAATATGCATTTGCATTATTTCCAAAATAGTTATTGGTGTCACCAGAGCCGGATCCGCTACCACTACCAGAACCATAACCACTAGATCCATAATAACCTCCCGTTGCTTGTCCTCCACCACCACCACCACCGGTACCACCAGCGCTAGAAGATCCACCAACATCACCTTCATACTGATCATTAGAGCCATAGGCTGAGCTTGAGCCGGCACCGGAACCGCTACCGGATCCAGTACCATAGTCTTGGCTACCACCACCCCCACCACCTCCACCTCCACTACTAGCATGCGCACCACTGCTTGAACTCTGGGCATTCCCAGCTCCACTCCCCGACCCTGAGCCACCACCACTCATTTCACCCCCACCACCTCCCCCTCCAGAACCCGTTCCTTGAGAACTGGAGTATCTAGCCACCCTTCCAGCACTGGCTAAGCCAATGCTCAAGAAGACAATGAACCCGAGAGCCGCTAGTTTTGTGCCTGCCATTGTGGGAGTTCAAGTGAGGTGAGTTCCTAGAAAGCTTGCATGTGGGTATTTATAGTACTAGAGGCCATGCACTCTTCTTATCTTAATAGCATGTTGGTGGTGTAGAATTGTCATGGAGGCCATGAAGAGACTTGAAAATGGAAGGTACTACCCATAGTCATAAGCTGATAAGCTTTGCGGGATTCATTCGTGTAGTTTGAATTTTGGATAGGATCAAACATATAGTATGTTTATTTTTATTAGATCTTCATAATAGTGCATGAGTGAAGTGATGGTCCTTTGGTTTCTTTGTTGTAAAAGAGATAAAATAAATTCAGAACATATAATAATTATAAACACAATTATACTATGTATGTGTGTTGCGCATATGATCCGGGGTAATTCGGTCATAACTATGTAGTGAAATATTATCGAAATTTGTAAACTTTGTCACAAGACCGTAGTTGTGAGTAAATGTTTTTAAAAATCTTGTAAACTAATGATCTGATTGTCCATTTTGTTTGATAAACATTGTGCTCGGATCCACATACATACAGTGCACCGCGGAGACGACCTTGAAGTTTCCGTAGTCGACTTTGACAAAACTCACAACCATTCGCATTCATTCATGCATGCATGTAGTCAAACCATTCAAGATGTGCCAGCACCATCCGCCATTCTGTTGAAGCAATAGCTCAACGTACATAGGCCTCTAGCGTACCCGGACTAACTAATCAGTCCATCTATCTTCTCTATACGGTTTCGCATCACAACTTGCTTGGTTTATCTTACGAGCTAAGCAGCCATGATTTCATAAAGATCTTTGACATCATGTCATCAGCTGGCTATTAAATCGTAGTAGAGATCGCGTTATTTTTTCGCGAAGATGCTTTATCTCGACAGGTTATGAATCTTATGATAGCTGATCACCTGTTTCTTTTAAGAACCGTTGTTCTCTGAAATGAAGAGAAAACTATATATAGGATGTGCCCTCCTATTATCCGGTAGCTGTATCGTATGCCATTACAATGCATGAGTGAAAGTGATGGCCCTTTCTTTCTTTGGTTAAAACGTGACCGAATGTATTCATATTACTATTGGAGAAATGCTCCGGTGATTTCCGGGAAAACATGTTGCGCGAATTTTAAAGCAAATCGATGGCTGTGATTAGGGGTGGGGATTAAGGGTGCTAATCCCACATGGTTAGTACTCCTCTTAGATCACTTTGTGAACCTAATCATAGCCGTCGATGCGCTTTAAAATTCGTGCTACATGTTTTCCCGGAAAGCACCGGAGCACTTCTCTTACTATTGCTGTTTTCAGCAAGAAAATTCAAGTACCTCATGCAAATTCATTTGACCATATGAACTTGCTTTGAAACTTCGTGTAAAAAAGGCTTATTAGTGATATACATATAATTCGGAGGAGTGATACATTCAGAGTAATTCGGTGATAACAAAGTGGTGAAATATTTTGTTTAATGTTTAAGACATTATCACAAGACCGTAACTACTAGTCAAAATTAAAAATAAACTCTCAAGTTATTAACCATCTAATTTTCCACTTGTTCAGTAAACCTTGCGGTGGCATCAACATAGCTGACACCGGAGGGACGACCTCGAAGTATACGTAGTCGACTTTGACATATTCTCTCAAAGCAACCATGGCAAGATATGCCAGCACACCATCGATTATCCTCTAAAAGCTCAGCGACTCAGCGTAAATAAGCTAGCCTCTAGCGTACTAATCAAGCGTTTTGCGTTACTACTTGCTTTGGTCTATCTTACGGCTAAGTAAACCATGATTTCAAGATCTGATTAGCTGGTTGATCATATGGATCGACGATAATTTGACCCAGCACACAGAGCTTGCTTGGTAGGGTATGATCCAAGTGCACAAATGGTTGCCATTTCCGATGCCAAGCAAGCGTATGTTGGATGCAGACCTGCTGCTGCATGCATGATCCATCCACTGATTAATTTTTGGTCGTCGCTGACCTTAGGTGCGTAAGCTTTATACATACGCATTGACAGTTAGCTTAGGCTTGGAAGGACTCGTACCACTTGGAGCCAGCATCAGAGTAGCGTGCACAAATTTGCATGGAATACTCCCAAAACAGAAAATGTGGGCGTGTTTTCCCCAAACAAGTTCGAACAACATACCAAAACGTCCATGGATACCCATATTTTTCAGTGTAAACGTGTCCATATTTGGCACCCAAATACTCATGGGAAAATTGCGATGGTCTTCTCCTCCATAAAGCACGAGGCCTCCACTCCGGCACACTTTTCTGAGGTCTTATAATGCCGGATAGTAGGCTTCTGTTTTCGGCCATTATGTCGTCTGAGAACCTAACACTACATGAAAGAAGTCATACGTCAAAGGTCTAGAGCTACGCCAACGACAAAACCGTCGGCATAGATGCCTGGGCAGCCGAACAACCCGGCCGTATGCCAAAATTAGTCGTCGGCGTATTGGGTTAGCCGTCAGCGTAGGCATATAGGGCTAAGCCGACGGTAAAGCCGTCGGCGTAGTTTTTTCCTTCTATTTTTCTGTTAACATAAATAATTCATATCTTTAAATTCGTAAATCAAAATTTAACAAATAAAATGTCTAAATCGATTAAAAATGAGAGGAATCCAAATATGACAACTATATCATCTTTTGCATCACAGAAAATCATTTAACTAAGCAAAATTACTTTCGAAGAATCGACATAAAATCATTTAACTATGCAAAATTAGGTAGAAATTAAGAAAACTCCTAATACTTGAGCATTATCCATCAAATGTGAACTAATATTTGTGAAAATTAGATGGGTGCCATTTTGCACCATATTGTTTGTACTTGGTTCACAATTTGTTTTTCAATTTTGGCACTTAAAAGTAAAAAATGATATTTATAAAATAATTTGAAAATCCCTTTGGTATGATTTTTTCTATACCAAGATGCACCTATTTGTGTAATATGAGAACTTTATCACAAACTATGTTGTGGGAATGGCCATAACTTGATCATTTGTCTTAAAACCTATACATGTTTATACATGATAGACCTTTTTGTGAAGACTTTTTGGAACAATTTATCAAAAATCAATTTTATCATTTTTCATAGCAACTAGTACACATAAAAGGACGTCATGCTAGAGAATATCCTTTTTGAGGTTTTGTTCACTTTATTTGATTGTTTTTTAAATAACGGTCAAAATGGCTATTCATCATCTAAAGAGGTCGAAATTTTAAACTATCGATATTTCTGTGATATAAACACTAGTTGTGTACCTTAATTTTTTTTTTAAAGCAGACCATGCAGCTCCTCCGTACTTTGTTATTCTCGATCATCATGCATGGATTCTATTATTTGGGGGTAGAGATCACCGCATAATCAGTTAATTGCAGCATCACAAAGTTAGTTTTTGTTTGCTGGTTTGTGAATAATTACCACACGCTTTCTGTATGGAGATTTGCTTGCACTACGACAACTGATTGTAGATGGAGAATAGTTTTGTTGTTGGAGATCCATCTCACATGGTTGTACAAGAGTACATAGGCGGAGAGTGGGGTGTGACAACGTGACACCACAAAAACCACCAACCACTCCAAGTAAATTTATACTACAGTAGAAGATTATACTCCTATCAAACATTCAGCATGACCGTTTACTTCTTAGTTCCAATAAATATCATGCCTTCAAAAGGCGACAAAATACTAGCCCAATTTTTTTTTTGAAACGGTCACGGGGGGGGGGGGGGGGGGGGAGAGCATCCCCACCTAAATGTTATTGCTTCAAAAATGTGCTTACAAGACCAGGCTCCTGGCCACCCCACGCGGGTGACCATTGTTCAGGATACATAAGAAGGTTACAGATAGAAAGATGGGTCACGCCAAGAAGAGGCGGCCACCTGATGAATATCATCTCTAAAAAGTAAAAAAGAAAAGGAAAAGAAACGGCAAGAGCCACTTGACAATACACTACTTAGCCCACGATCTTGAGATAGCTAGCATGAAAAATCACATCAGCATAAGAGTCACATTAGATGAGGGGTGTTGTCGAGGATCACAATACCAATGGTCCGCAATTAGCCTAGCGCGCCGAACCTGCGTGCGTTTTGAACCCCACGGCACAACTGAGAAGCATCCACAATCAACGAGTGCCCAGCCCTAGCACTTAGCACGAACCTTGATTGGGAGCTCCGCCACGGGAGGTCGAGACGATTAACAGGTTGGGGAGGCATCATTGCATCGTCGTTGAGCAAAGACGAGCCGAGACGACACCAAGAGCCCGAGGCTCCCTCAGCACAGCAACTCCCATCGATGATCTTGAGCGAGCACAGCAAGGAAAAGAAGCCCCGGGGCATCGGCCACTGCCTTCAAAACGGAGGCAGATTGCACTGCTTGTAGCAAATGTCAAGCGCCGCCGTAGAAGCTTCCACAGCAGACCTAGAACAGAGCCGAATGCAGCACATGGCAGCACTGCGAGACAGAGCGCCTCGCTGCCGGAACACCCCCCAAGGAACAACAAGGCAGGAGAGACAAAGGCAGTGGCTGGGGTTCATCAAAGATGAAGTCGCTGAGGACCACAGTGCTGCATAACGCCACCAAACCAAACCTGCAGTCTCTCATACTCGTGCACCAGCCAGGGTGCAGGTTTGGGTTCCTTCGCGACGCCTACAAGGAGGAAGAGCGATGCCAGTGGCGCCGTTCGTCGCTGGGCTTTCACCCGGAAACCACCGCACCGGTCGAGCTGCGTCTCATGGACCACGCCCCCAAGAGGGCAAGCGACACCAACAGCGCCGCCGTGGTCTGCTCAGGCACGGGGTTTGAGCCTGGATTTCTCCAGAGACGCAGCCCGAGCCATCCCGTAGCTGCTGCCGAAGAGACCAGCACCAGGAGCCGCCGCACGGCCATGAGCGGACGCAGCTTGCGCAGGAGGAGGACGGCAGGGGTTGAGGCGGAGCAGGGCCGCGCGCTGCCGACACAGAGGCCATGGAGGCCGAGCGTCCTCCTGAGGGCCTCAGAGGCGAGCAGGGATCTCCGGGCAGAGCTCGAGCCTGGCGTCGCCGGGGCCGAGGCAGAGGCAAAGGCGGCAGAGACGCGCACGCCCAGGCCGAACTTGGATCTGCGCCGACGCCTGCGAGATTTGGGGGATTTGGTGATGCGAAGTTGGATTTTTTGGGGAAACGACCGGAGGAGAGCCCCCGCCGCCGCCGTCCGCCGTGGAACGGCCTCCTCCGGCGACGGCGAGGGCCGGAGGCGAGGTTTTGGTGGGCTTTGTGGTGGCGGCGCGGGGGGCGCCTCGGAGTCGCCCGAGAGCGACCGCTAGGGTTTCCTCAACATTGAGCAGACGTCGATGATGGAAGGGTTGATCCCAATCTTTTAGACTAGTCACAGTGGGGAGTAACATAGGTAGTAACATAAGTGTCACATAGGCAAAAATGGTGATGTGGCAAGTATTTAACTAAGAGAGAGGTGATGGTGGTATCATAGGTAGATACCGTAACATAGCGGATTTCGAGACAAGATGGGTCTATAGCCTAATAAATGCATGATTATATGATACTACATCTATGTTACCACCCACTATTGAGATAGTAACATAGACTAGTATCATATGCATGATACCACTCTATGATACTCCCCACTATGACTAGTCTTACTGTAACCAATACTAGCCCAAGTGAGCTCCATCCTTTTCCAAGTGTCCTGGCATACTGGGAGACTAGGCATGCTCTACTTTATTATGGAACTACCCCATTCATGATTCTTTGTTTGTCATTGAGAATAGCAACCACTAACCAGAACGAAAACTAGTATGCATACCAGATCTGACTACGAGTAAGTTGTTAAACATATAGATAGTCGTGAAGTTAGGAATGGGACAATCCATGTTGGATAATTAACTTGTACTCCACAATATGCACACATGAAGAACAGTACTTAGTAGTCCATACAATTTAATTACTTTGAAATTGTGTATATATAACTAGATATACAATGGAGAAAGACATGTTACATTTTGAGAAGTCCCCCATAGTCACACAATATTCTTGTTACTGACACTAATAATGAAGCCCTTTATTTCTTGAAACAAACAACATGAAAGGTACAAATAAAGGAAATAAAATGTATGGTACCCACTCGACACAGAGCAGGCTGGGCTCCAAATTTTGATTAGCACGATGAAGAGAGTTACGGATTGTTGGCATTGCCAAATCCAGATCCTGTGCCGGCGCCACTTCCGCTCCCGCCATTTGTGCCTTGTCCGCTCCCACTGCCATCACCATTAGAATATGCATTTGCATTATTTCCAAAATAGTTATTGGTGTCACCAGAGCCGGATCCGCTACCACTACCAGAACCATAACCACTAGATCCATAATAACCTCCCGTTGCTTGTCCTCCACCACCACCACCACCGGTACCACCAGCGCTAGAAGATCCACCAACATCACCTTCATACTGATCATTAGAGCCATAGGCTGAGCTTGAGCCGGCACCGGAACCACTACCGGATCCAGTACCATAGTCTTGGCTACCACCACCCCCACCACCTCCACCTCCACTACTAGCATGCGCACCACTGCTTGAACTCTGGGCATTCCCAGCTCCACTCCCCGATCCTGAGCCACCACCACTCATTTCACCCCCACCCCCTCCCCCTCCAGAACCCGTTCCTTGAGAACTGGAGTATCTAGCCACCCTTCCAGCACTGGCTAAGCCAATGCTCAAGAAGACAATGAACCCGAGAGCCGCTAGTTTTGTGCCTGCCATTGTGGGAGTTCAAGTGAGGTGAGTTCCTAGAAAGCTTGCATGTGGGTATTTATAGTACTAGAGGCCATGCACTCTTCTTATCTTAATAGCATGTTGGTAGTGTAGAATTGTCATGGAGGCCATGAAGAGACTTGAAAATGGAAGGTACTACCCATAGTCATAAGCTGATAAGGTTTGCGGGATTCATTCGTGTAGTTTGAATTTTGGATAGGATCAAACATATAGGATGTTTCTTTTTATTAGATCTTCATAATATAGTGCATGAGTGAAGTGATGGTCCTTTGGTTTCTTTGTTGAAAAAGAGATAAAATAAATTCAGAACATATAATAATTATAAACACAATTATACTATGTATGTGTGTTTCCGGCAAGAAAATTCAAGTCCCTTGTGCAAATTGATTTGACCATATGCATTTGCATTGAAATTAACTTCGTGTAAAAAGGCTTGGCGTGCGCATATGATCCGGAGTAATTCGGTCATAACTATGTAGTGAAATATTATCTAAATTTGTAAACTTTGTCACAAGACCGTAGTTGTGAGTAAATGTTTTTAAAAATCTTGTAAACTAACGATCCGATTGTCCATTTTGTTTGATAAACATTGTGCTCGGATCCACATACATACAGTGCACCGCGGAGAAGTTTCCGTAGTCGACTTTGACAAAACTCACAACCATTCGCATTCATTCATGCATGCATGTAGTCAAACCATTCAAGATGTGCCAGCACCATCCACCATTCGAAGCAATAGCTCAACGTACATAGGCCTCTAGCGTACCAGGACTAACTAATCAGTCCATCTATCTTCTCTATACCGTTTCCCATCACAACTTGCTTGGTTTATATTACATGCTAAGCAACCATGATTTCATAAAGATCTTTGACAGCATGTCATCAGCTGGCTTTTAAATCGTAGTGGAGATCGCATTATTTTTTCCGCTAAGATGCTCTATCTCAACAGGTTATGAATCTTATGATAGCTGATCACTTGTTTCTTTAAGAACAGCTGTTCTCTGAAATGAAGATATATAGGATGTGCCCTCCTATTATCCGATAGCTGTATCGTATGTCATTACAATGCATGAGTGAAAGTGATGGCCCTTGCTTTCTTTGGTTAAAACGTGACCGAATCACCGAATGTATTCATAATTTATTATAATTATTAACACAAATTCTACTTTAATATTGCTGTTTTCAGCAACAAAATTCAAGTACCTCGGGCAAAATTCATTGACCATATGAACTTGCATTGAAACTTCGTGTAAAAAAGGCTTAGTGATACACATATAATTCAGAGTGATACATTCGGAGTAATTCGGTGATAACAAAGTGGTGAAATATATTTTAAATGTTTAAGACATTATCACAAGACCGTAACTACTAGTCAAAATTAAAAATAAACTCTCAAGTTATTAACCATCTAATTTTCCATCTTGTTCAGTAAACCTTGCGGTCGCATCAACATAGCTGACACCGGAGGGACGACCTCGAAGTGTACCTAGTCGACTTTGACATATTCCGTTGGTTACGTAAGAAACGGCAAAAGACACAACCATGCATGGCAAGATATGCCAGCACCATCGATTATTATCCTCTCAAATTAAGCAAGAGCTCAGCGACTCAGCGTAAACAAGCCTCTAGCCGTCTAGCGTACTAATCAAGCGTTTTGCACTGATCTGATTACTTGCTTGCTTGGTCTATCTTACGGCCGGCTATGTAAACCATGCTTTCAAGAAGATCTGATTAGCTGGTTGATCATATGGATCGACGATAATTTGACCCAGCACATAGAGCTTGCTTGGTAGGGGATGATTCAAGTGCACAAGTGGTTGCCATTTCCGATGCCAAAGCAAGCGTACGTTGGATGCAAACCTGCTGCTGCATGCGCGCAGTAGACATCCATCCACTGATTAATTTTTGGTCGTCGCTGACCTTACGTGCGTAAGCTTTCTCCATACGCATTGACAGTTAGCTTAGTCTTGGAAGGACTCGTACCACTTGCAAAATCCATCTTAACCCGCCATCAACCCATTATACAACCACTCTTTCTTTTTGAGAGGTATTCCATCACACAAAACTTGATTAGGAGGGAATAAGTTCATTAGGTTCACTGGTGTTGAACCTGAAAGTATTCCATCACACAAAGGTTGTACACAAACCTCTATATTCTATAAATTGGCGTCTTTTTACAATTGTCTGTGCAAAAATGATATAGTCTGAAATTGAAAGTAGTGAACGGTGCAAAATTTCACCTCTCCAAAGTCTATCAGATTTTGTTATTTTTTGTGCAGTAAAAAAATATGAATTATTCCGAGTTAAGATTTTGCACATTTATAGAATGCACAATTGTGTACGGTCGAAATTGTTTTCCTAATTTTTTTTGCAAGTCTGAAATGTGATTTTCATATTCTGCTGAATAGAGTGCTATGTGTAGCTAAAGCTCCCGTTGTGATTTCCGGTTAATCGCACCCAATACACACAAACAAGTAAACAACAATCCATCTGCTTGATGCTGAAACAGCGGGAGCAATGGCTCTCCTAGAAGTCATTGAATTTCTGGAGCAAGTAGGAGTTTCAAAGGTCACCGTTTAATCAGATTCGCTGGCTTTGATACAGGCCTGCAATGGGGAGATTGATATTTTGAGCCCTTGTTCTACGATTTTGGCTGAATGTTTCATGAAGGTGCACTCTTTCAATACAGTTAAGTTTCAGCATTGTCTCTCAGAGGCAAATCAGCCAATCAGGTCGCACATGAACTAGCAAAACATGCATACATTTTGAAATCTATCATTTGCTGGGATGGCAAGCCTCCTGGGTTCATACGGCCATTTGTAATACACGATGTAACCTTGTTGGCATATAAATAAATTACCAGAATGGCTTTCCCCCTCAAGAAAAAAAAAACTCGAGCTTCTTTTTTTAGTTAGTAGTCTGGCTCACATAATTTCTCTTTTGACTTGACGTGCCATTGGTGTCTCGGTGGCACATGTAGTAATTATCTTAGCCCAATCCTAAGATAGACGCACGTGTCCATCGTGGCCAACGAGAGAAAGCTAGTGTTATTTTCTTTTGTCTCATAGATGGTTGCTCTTGATCCAATGAACGGTCCGATGCGCTTTGGCCTTTTCTTGTGGTAGGGACGGCGTTAAAGGTGTCAAGTTCGTCGTGATTTATAGCTATCGTGATCTTGATTTACCCCCTTGCAAAGGAGTTTGTGTATGTCAGTTGGCACTCATGCCCTATACCTATAAGGTGTATGTCATGTCACGCCTCGGTTCGTGCTTAAAATAACTCCATTACCATGTGTTCTTTTGGGTACCCTGATGTCGTCCTTGTTGCTAGTGTTGCTCCTCAACCTACGAATATATATGAGCAGTGAGCAACAGGGGTGGACGGTTAAAGAATAATACTCCCTTTGTGCAACAAAGTATGTCTCAACTTTGTTCAAATTCCAGGGAGTATGAGTTTTTTGTTCCTATTGTTACTTCTTTGGCTTTTTCGATCACGGTCACGCTGGCTTTGTGCTTGCCTTTCTTAGGGCATTTCTTATGCCTCCTTTCAGGGCATAAGAATAAGGTAGTAATTTTCTTAAAAAAAAGAATAAGGTAGTAATATTTTTGTGCACATATTTAGGGCATTTCTTACGACCATTTTGCTTTAGTAATCTGCCTCCATTTTTTTTTGAGAAATAGGAGAATGCGTCTATGCATCTACGAAATATACTGTGTGTAGTGGGCTTCCTTTGCTTTAGTAATCGTGGGCTTTGTCTCGCTCAAATCGTGGGCTTCAATCTCAGTCGCACTGGACTTCACTACGGCCTCGCTCTGCTAGTTCGACACTTCGACTCCACCGCGTCCGTATGAGCGAGATGACCAGCCGCCACCGCTGCCCTAGCTCGCCGCCGGCGGCGCCGCTGGAGGACGACGACCTCCTCTGCGAGGTCCTCCTTCGTCTCCCGCCGCAGCCCTCCTCCCTTCCCCGCGTCTCCCTCGTCTGCAAGCGCTGGCGCCGTCTCGTCTCCGACCGCGGCTTCCTCCGCCGCTTCCGCCTCCACCACCGCCGGAACCCTCCCCTCCTCGGTTTCTTCGACCGATCTTTCTACCACATCTTCTTCGTACCTACCATGGACCCCCCCAATCGTGTCCCGCGCAACCCCTTCTCCTTGCAGCTCGACGACGGAGACAAGGCCCGTTTCGTGCTCCTCGGATGCCGCCATGGCCTCGTGCTCATCTTCCACGCGTCGATGGACCGGCTCCTCGTGTGGGATCCCGTCACCGGCGACCAGCACAGCGTCTCCGTTCCCCAAGGCTTCGACAGGCCCAACACGCCGATCCACGGGGCGGTTGTTCGCGCCGCCGGAGACGCACATCACTTCCAGGTCGTCGTGGTAGGCACAGTACAACAAAAAGAGCATGCACCAGCGCGAGCGAGCGCCCGGGTTTACTCGTCGCAGACGGGCGTATGGGGCAATCTCATCTCAATACCGCTTCCACCCAAGTCATCTGGTTCTTTGATCCGACTTCCTACCATGCTCCATACGTTATTTCCCGGTGTCCTAGTTGGGGATTCCCTTTACTGGTTGCTCTCTGACAGTCTCCTCGAGTTTGATCTCGATAGGCAGAGACTAGCTCTGATACCTGTGCCAGTGGACATGTATGCTCTTGCCAATTGTCACTTCTCGGTTATGCCGGCAGATGATGGTGGGCTTGCTTGCCTCTTTCTGTCAAAATTAAACGCCCAGTTATGGAAGAGGAAGACCGATTGTGACGGTGTTGCCTCATGGGTGTTGGGAAGAACTATTGAAATGGACAAGCTACTTTCCTTGAATTCGCCGAGGGAGAGAGACAGCCTTATGATACTAGGGTTTGCTGAGCACAACAATGTGGTGTTCCTGTGGACAGCTATCGGCCTCTTCACGGTCCAGCTTGAGTCATTACTGTTCAAGAAACTTTTCCAACCTGACATAATCTCTAGCTATCATCCATTTGAAAGTGTCTATGCTGCAGGTAATAGCATGCCTTTGGATTGTGGATATTTCCAAACTACATTTATTTTCAATAATATAATGATGAAATGTCGTTCACTCCTTTCATACTGACTTCACAATTTTAAGTACAGTCAATCATGTTTTTCTTTTGCTGCTTGATGATCTTTTCAGCATATAGCGATGTTGTGTTCTTTCTAAAGCTTGTGTGGTGCTCCATGTGATACTTAGTTATGATTTTGAAAAACATCTGTTAGTGGTTGCCAACTAGTTCTGATGTCATGGTGAGGTAATTCTACCACGTCGTGATTTTGAGTTCCCTTAGTTGAAGTTGGTGGGCTTGCCACCGTTCTGAAAAAAACTTAGTGATGCTGTTTTTTGTCTTTTGGCCTAATTATTGTGTTATTGGACATCCTAGAATAAAACAATGAACAAAAATATCGTCAATTATTTGAATAATAACAGAGGTGATCTCGTCATTGGCTGCTTATTGACATATTCATGATTGTATAATGGTAGTATTAGTATGTAGTTGTTTCTCAAGATGAGATACGCAACGGTTGAAAATTGAAGACAACTACATGAAGAAAAATCAGCTTGAACCAAGTGAAATGTCAAGTAGTTAGCTCAATTGGTGCATTCTGAAATCTTTTATTCGTTGTTGTTTTCATTGGTTTTGCCCATCTGAAATCTACAATAAGGACTTGATTTGATATGTAACAATCAGCTGGTCAGTTTTGACGCTTTAAGTAGACGGCTACCAGTGGGAAGTTAATTTATGTGAGGGAAAAATACTAAATTGAGTTTATAGCTTCTTTTCCAGCTAAATCCTTTTGAAGATGTGAAAGTCATGATCAATTTAACTGCTAGAACTTATTCGCATGGGTTTATTTTATTTTATCTGATATGGCATGGAACAAGCTTAAGAATAATTATAGGTAATATAGTCTTTCCGAGTTCTAACCATCTAAATGTCTTGGTGTGCATATTCTTCATTTGTGTGACACTTTTGAGTGTATACTGCTTTGAGAATACTCTTTTTTTTATAGTAGATGTGGTTTTCTTTGTTTACTCCTAATGTTGCATTAAACCGGAGTAGTTGTTGTTAGCAATTACATATGTAGTTTATCTTAATATCTCATCGATGCCACTCGTATCTATTTTTTGTTGGAGTGCATTTGGTTCCCTGACTTCATATGCTTGTAGGCATGTCTGTTGGTGGTGGACATGATGGAGCTGAACTTTTGCAGAATATGTAAGATGTTCGGTCACATTGATATGCTATCAAGATGTAAATTGAGTAGGTAAGCTTATCTTTAAATAGAATGAAATATTTCTTATTTTGTTTTGTGGATATTTTGTCTTTTAGTTTTACTGTTGCTACATTGCATTTATTTTTTTGTGGCTATGGATCAACCAAGTCTGACTGTTCACTGTTGTTTGTGTGTTATCCCCTCTATACAAGTAATTGATAACCAACGGTACCTAAGCATTTGGGCAGTTGAGTTCTTATGGCTATGGATCGACAGTAAATGAAACAGGCATGTGTTGAATCGTTAATTCTTTGGCCATATGTACACATTAAGATGTAGTCTGCTATACATGGGAGTAATCAGTTTAGTGAATCTTTTGTATATAAAGTCAGTTAAACTTGCTATATGTGGAACACCCAATTTTCCGTTGATCAACGGACTACTCCTCTTATCTCGTAAGAGGTTAGTACGAGCATCATAAAAGAGCTCTAGCTTCTAATATAGCTTGTCTGGTTCAAACCACATCCTATGGTTTTGCTGGTTACTATAGATGTTTAATAATGTACACTTTTATATTGAGCACCTCATATGTCCATGACAGCAAGAATTTTATTTAATAATTTGAAACCTGAAAGCCAGGCTACTCAGCATCTCTCTAACGGTGGTATTTAAACAGCTGGCCTTTTAGCTTCTACTCAGATCAGATGTAGCCAAATAAGTACTTGATAATATGTTAAAATTAGTACTCCCTCCGTCCCAAAATAAGTGTCTAAATTTCTATCAAATTTGAGACACTTATTTTGGGACGGAGGGAGTATAAAAAAGAAGTTGAAGCCATGCTACTTCAAATTAATTTAGTTTTGTCCAATAGATGAGATTATCCAACTTTGAGATTTTGTTCCAGTTTACACACTGGTGAAGCTAATGTCCTACATAGAATGTCAGATATAACTTTGCTTATTCTGAATGTATAGTACAAACTGGTTTTTCTATGACACTGATTTTTCTGCAGGTATCAAGAGTTGCATTCTATGGAAATTCGGCTTGGTTTAATAAATAAAGCCAAACGACCTGAGGGAACCCCCTTCCAAAGCAGATCAAGGTTAAACGAAAAAGAAGAAGGAAAACCGAACTTGCCACCGGAGGCAGCAGAAAAGGAGTTGCATTCTGGTGGCTGAGATTTAGAAATGGCTTGTTGGTGAACTTCCGTGTAGCATGTAGCATGCACCATTGAACTTCCGGTTTCCATTTTGAATCGACCTCCATGTAGCATGCACCTGAAATGGCTTGTCTGTTGTCCAATTTTGTAGACAGTTACTCAACTGACATGAAGACAATTAATTAGAACGTTGTGGTTCGTTTGCTTTATGCTTGCATCGTTGAGGCACTTGTCTGTTATCTTCTCAGTGCTTTTTGTTCGAATATGCTTCATGTCGTATCAGGTTGGTAGATTATGGCATATTTCTGGGTATGTCCCATTTTGTGTGTGTATTAGGTGGGTTTGCTGCTTGAAAATGCATTCTTGCTTCCATTTTCTTTTTCTTTTGAGATTCAGTGGCTGAAGGATTGGACGAGTTGGCTGACTTCTTAAACAATTCATGAGTTAGGTTCCGATTGAAACTTCTAATATTAGTTCAATTTTGTAAATTTGGCTTTATGTGTTTTTTCATGGTGTGAAAGACGGAGCTAGATATAACTAGTTTTTATGATTTCGGTGTATTAGAGACGTTTATTGTGTTTTCTTGTTTGTTTTGGTTTGTGCAATCAAAACGAAAGTAATTCATATCAGGTAAGCGTGTTCATGGTTTGATATCAAACCGGTGAAACCGAGAGTCCAGCCCGCACCAAACAACATGTATGGTTTATACCGGTGCTGGTTTCATGACTGAAACCGCAAGCAGGAAATATTTAGCTGGTTTGAGATGTGCTCGACGAAACCATTCCATTTCCCGTGTACATAATAACATTTAGCTGATTATCAGGGAATGAAAGTAATCCATTTCCTGAAATAGATATGATCAGAAATGGTTCTTATTTTTAAATTAATTTGATTGAGTGCTCTTTTTTTTTAGAAACACAGTACAACGCAAGTACTCATATACACGCGCACACACTCACCCCTATGAACGCACGCACGCACACCCTACCTCTATGAGTACCTCCGAGAGACTGAGCCGGCGTGTCAGGTCTTGAGATTGACGAAATCACCACAGGCGCCTCGCTATCGACGGGAACGTCGCCTCCCACTGAAGAATATTCCGTCTAAATGAGAAACACCAACGTCAAACCTAGGGTTTGAACTCTGGTGGCCCTCCTAACCATCTTGCCACAAGCAAGTTCTCATTTGATTGAGTGCTCAGTTGGCTACCAAACACATCCTAAAGCATCAACCAATAAGGTTCCACACTGATTTCTGCCGTGACAAAAAGTATGTCTCTGCCTGCATGGAACTCCTATAAAAAGAAGTATGAAACTGTGTTCATTTCGTCCCAATAGAACTATGAGCCCAAGAGGATCTGAGCACAGAAATTGCGGAGGAAACTGCCCACACTGCTATACAAGAGAATTTGTAGCATAAATGGTCATACAGCAAACATGTGTTAGTTAGTAATCTGTCAGGACACATCGGCGAATGGCATAGCCAGCGCTGAAGATGAAATCCGAGCAATATGAGAAACATTTTAAGAACATGTCATCATCACACCATTACACAGCCCAGACGAGTGAATCTTCCTACCCAGTACACACCCAGAGGCAACAGTCAACAGAGTAGCAGGAAGAAACTAAGACATCTGTAGAGACTTGCAGATCGGACACTAGAGGAGAGCAGCAGTAGGAGCCGGCCTAGGCCCTCTCGCCACGGATGCGGCGCGCGAGCTGGATGTCCTTGGGCATGATGGTGACGCGCTTGGCGTGGATGGCGCAGAGGTTGGTGTCCTCGAAGAGGCCGACGAGGTAGGCCTCGGCGGCCTCCTGCAGCGCGGAGACGGCGGAGCTCTGGAAGCGGAGGTCGGTCTTGAAGTCCTGCGCGATCTCCCGCACCAGGCGCTGGAAGGGGAGCTTGCGGATGAGCAGCTCGGTGCTCTTCTGGTACTTGCGGATCTCGCGGAGCGCGACGGTGCCGGGGCGGAAGCGGTGCGGCTTCTTCACGCCGCCCGTGGCCGGGGCCGACTTGCGCGCCGCCTTGGTGGCCAGCTGCTTCCGCGGCGCCTTGCCGCCGGTGGACTTCCTCGCCGTCTGCTTCGTGCGGGCCATGGAGGTATGGAGGGGTGAGGGGCCGGGGTTGGTTCGCTGGTGGGGCTGGGAGATCTGGGAGCTGGAATGGGGAAGAACCAAGGGGATCCAGGGTGGTTTTAATGGCGAGGAGACGGCGGCCGGCGAAATTTTGGATCTTTGGCGCGCTGTGGGAAGGGAGGGTGAGCTTTCAATGGGTGGACGGCAGGGATTTGATCTCAGGCGGATCGTGGGGACAGATCCGTGGCGTGGTGGTTCCTGCCTTCTGATTGCTTGGTTCCATGCCATAGTTGCCGCGTGGATCTCTCTTGGGTTCTAATAAGTAGGCCCTAGTGGCTGGTCGCAAATGAGTGCATATTAGTGATCCCAGAATCCACATCTTATATGATATACTACTTTCCAAATTTAAATTTGCAAGTTCCAAAAAATTGCTAAAACAATTGTGGGCGTTCGCAAGTTGTATGTTTACGAATCATAGAATTCGCGGCACAAAATTTAAAATGCACGTAGAGAAATAAAAAAAGACCAAACCAACATGAGTGTTATCACAAAAAAGACAATATGACACTTTTCACATATGAAATAGTTTTTTCTCTTTGTGTATTTTAAATTTGGTTCTGAAACTTTTATAGAATGTCAACACATATCATGTGAAAGACACGCTCTAAAGAGTCTTATCATCGTATCATCTAAGACACGATACCACTAGATAATTCTCGATCGGAAAGGCCTAAACACTGAAGCAATGAACGAGTCAATCATGTACTCCCTTCGTCCATCATACAAGTTTGGAAAAACTTGTGGCATCTTTTTATGACGGAGGAGTGTAGATACATACAAGTTTTGATAAACTTGTGACATCCTTTTATTGTCGAAGGGAGTACTTGTTTTAGAGCAGGACATGACTTGGGAGCGTAACGCATGTCTGTTGCGAATATGGAAAGTTTTCGGGTGACAACATCTGGGGAGTTCTCCCTCTTCTTCTAGGTACTGGTTCAGGTCAGGTAGCACCAAGTATGCAAACCTCATCTCACCACTTTTTCCCACATCCCCATGCAAAGTTGTCGAAAATTAAAAAAAGTAGTCGAAAATTAAAAAAAGGCACTACTTTCATCCGATGGTAGAAATAAAAATATGTTTTCACCATTGTGTTGCACGTGACAGTTTTTGAAACTCAATCCCATAATGAGATGTTTCATCTATTATTTTGGAAAAACAAATCTGATTATAAACTTGATTTTTTAATCACAAAAAGCAACTTCCGACAGGAAAAGCAACTGCATACTCTAAACTTATTTTTCTAAAATAAATTTGCTTTCTAAAAAACAATTTGTAATATAAACAGTAAGGAAAATTAAAATTTTACTATATACTTGCTTTTCTACCACAAACACGAAAAATATGAGAAGATGAGGAGGGCACGTTTTTTAATCAACTCAATAGCCAACTTGCCGAGCCGGATAATTTTGCTCAGCTCCTCTCGCGAAGAGGCGGCGGTGGCCAACTCTCATGATCTCATTCGGCCAGGACATTGGTCCTTGTCCTCTCTTCCTCCAGTTGTTGCTCCGACTGCGGCAGGAGGGAGGGGGCCTCCCTTCTCCGTTCTGGCCTGGTAGTTAGGATTAGGTTTTATCTCCTTTGATACGCCGTTGGGGTGGTGGGAGCGGCATCGGGTAAATAAATCTGCCTCAATCATACTCCCACACTGGTGGTGACCTTCACGACGACATCTCGGGGTTGACGGCAATTTTTTCTTGTCGGTCCTTTAGATCGACAACT
Source organism: Poa annua (assembly GCA_026929855.1). NCBI lineage: Eukaryota > Viridiplantae > Streptophyta > Magnoliopsida > Poales > Poaceae > Poa > Poa annua. The sequence continues at coordinate 4,545,333 of CM049436.1, forward strand.
TGATCTTCTTGCCGGTCTTCAGATCTGGCGTGATCAGTTTCTTGGTGTGTCGCTGACGTGTTGTCTTGTTTTCTACGGTGACATTGGCGGCTAGGGCGAGGTGGTTCTTTTGGAGCACGAATGTTGGTCCAGAGGTTGTGGATCTGCCGTTCTTCTCTGACTTTGTTGATGGGAGATGACGAATCTTGGTCCAAGACAAGACATCACAGGGAGGTCGTGCCACAACGAGATGTGCCTCGCTGCATGCAACATGCTTGTTCATCGATTCACAAGCCTCGTTGGAGACGGTGCTTTTTTGGATCTTGTAATGTGGAGGCTCGACGTCTCTTCCAGCGTCCGTCAATGCAGGAAACCCTAGGAGTCGTTTTATATTTATCGATCTCTTAAGATTTTATCTGCAATTTCAGAATAATTAGTTTATCCCGGTATATCTTCCATATGTGTTGCTTCATGTAACTTAATTTTCGATTAATGAAATTTATGGCTGCTCTAAAAAAGGCAACTTGTCCATATAATGTGAAAAGATCGTATTTGTTTTGCAAATACAAATTGTCTATTGACAAACATAATTTCTATTGTAAAAAGCAACTTCTTAAATGAAAAGGCAATCTTTTATGTTTAACTTGCTTTGTGAAGGTGGAATTTTGGAGAATTGGTGTCGCCATGGTGATGCTCTTGATGTTTTGAGACTCTAAGGGCGTGTTCGGCAACCGGCCAGCTTCCAGCTTCTCGTCGCTCCGCAGCGGAGCAGTGCCGAACATACCAGAATTCGGAAGCCAGATCCGCGAAGCTGGCAAGAATCACCGTGTAATTTTCGGAGCACCAGTTTCCTGGTTTCGCGAATCAGCATTTGGCGGAGCAGTACGTAATTACGAAGGACCTGCCACCGCCAAGTGAGAAATGCACGGTTCGCTGCTCCCTTCTATTCTCCCGAGCCAGACAGAACCAGCCGCGAGGAGCACACCGTTCGTTCTCCACTCGTTCGTTCTCCACTCGTTCTTCACACCATGACCTAACCTAGCCCGCCGCCACACAGCCGCCGCCGCCGCCCCCGACTCCGGCGGCCGCTGGAACCTCGTCGAGTCGCCGCAGCCCCGCCGTCCACTGCTTCGTCGACTCGCCGCACGGAGCTTCTTCGCCCAGCCGCGCTCGTCCCTGCTTCCCCGAGTCGCCCGACCTCCAGATCCCGCACCTCCGGCGTGGTCAACTCCGGCACCGTCCCCAACCTCCGTTCCCCTTCAGGTGAGAGCATCCTACCATGTAGATGTGTTTGGTATCAGCATTGTTGAGCAGCTCTCTGTCCCTGTGTTTGGTGAGCATCCTAGCATTGGTGACCAACCTCCGTTCCCCAACCTCCGTCCCTGTATTGGGTCACAGGGGGTTGACTTGCTATATATTTTGTGCATTGTTCTTTGTAGAGGTTCGCAGGGGGTAGTTTTGTTCTATATTGTGTGCACTGTTCTTAGTAATTGTATCTGAAAATTGCTTGTGAAATCATGCTATAGAAGTGACACCAATTTTGTAGAGATTTGTTGAGCATGGCTGCTGAATGGACTGACGACAACACTAGGATAATCTCGGATTTGTTTGCCAAGCAAGTGCGTGCGGGTAATAGGCCAAACACTTACTTGACGCCTAGAGCATACGAGGATGTTGGTAAAGAATTCCAGGTGATAACCGGACTGGACTATAAGCAGCCCCAACTTAAAAACAAATGGGACAAGCTGAAAAAGGATTACGTTGCATTCAAGAAGCTCAGATTGAGGGAGACTGGAGGGGGATGGGACATGGAGAAGAATACTGTAAAACAAGATGCCGAATGGTGGAAGAAGGCAGCAAAAGTGAGTTGTAATGCTTATGTTTTGCTAAGTACAATTTGGTTAACTTAGCTTATTGACATGTTGTTCGTGTTGTATCGCAGGACATTCCAGGTTGTGGCAAGTTCAAGAAGCAGGGGCTTCAAAATGAAGCAAACTTGAGGTTGATGTTTGAAGACATCACTAGTGATGGGTCAGATCATTGGAACCCTTCTTCGGGTGTACCACCTCCTTCAACTGAAGCTTTAGCAGATGCTTTGAATATTGACGCCATCCAAGATCTTGATTCTGAAGATGGTGTACTGCAGCCAAGTCCGGGAGCTAGTTCTTCGTCAGTCAAGAGGCTTGGAAAGTATGTGCATGATGGAAACAAGAAGCCCAAGAGTGCACTAGTGATGCAGGAGCAGATTACAAGAATTGGTGACATTGCTGAGAGATCCCAAGCCTCTTTTGATGCTTTCATGAAGACTGATAATGATGCATCTGTCAAGACTACCATGGATGCGGTTGTAGCATGTGGTGCTGTAGAAGGTACTGATGAGCACTACATTGCCACCGAGTTGATGGCCAAGAGAGACCAAAGGGAAATATTTATGCACATGAGTGAGGGGTCTCGTAAGGGTTGGCTCCGTAGGAAGTTTGAGTACAAGTACTCGAAGTAGATGGTTTGTTTAACCATGTTATTTCTGCATGTGTTGTATCAACTATGGCCACGAGACTATTTATTTGGACTTGATATTTGTAATATATATTGTCTTATATTTGTGTTCAGGTTATCTAAATATTTATATGTTCACCTTACATATGCACAGCCAAAACTGCAAAAGAAAATTCATCTGTACCAGCCAGAACTGCTCTCTGTATCCCTCTGTATAATCCAAAATCTCAGGAAAAAAAAAAAACGAACGCTGCACGGGCTACAAGTCAGCAGGCTGGAGTATACTACATGGGCTTACGGCCCAGCAACTACCTGGAGCGCGCCGAACGTCTGCGCTCCGCCAGCGACGCAGTTCGTCTTCGCTTCGCCAGCGACGCGCGGATTTCACCGGAGCGACGCGTTGCCGAACACGCCCTAACTCTTTACACTTTGTTCAACAGAATCCAAAGCCCAACAGCAGAACTCGACCGGACGCCATGAGATCCCGACCATGTCGCGCTTCCTCCGACGCGCCGCCTTCGCCGCCGGGGTGGGAGGGCTCCTGTACGCCGCCACCAAGGGGAGGAGGAACCCTTCGGAACCCCTCCCCCGCCCCGGCCCCTCTTCTTCCACCGCCGCCGCCGCCGGCGGCCACCTCGCGCTGATCCGCGCGCACCCAGACCTCCGGGACCTCAACGCGCTCCTGACCCCGCGCTCCTTCCTCATCGACGCGACCCAGGCATTCCTCGCCTCCGCGTTCCGCTGCTTGCCGTACAGCCCCCCGGAGCTCCGCCGGCGCCGCGACGGCGGCTCGAGCGAAATCCTCTCCGCGGAGGCCAAGGGCGCCGCGCGGGCGCGCCTTGCTCGACGCCCGCGAAGGCCGCCTCGAAGACGCGCTGGGCGGCTGCGCGCTGGTGGCCGCCGAAGAGCCCAGCCAGCCCGTCGCGCCCCTCATCGCCGCCGTCCTCTGCCACATGCTCGGCCGGTCCGAGGAGGAGGCCCGGTGGGTCCAGGGCGTGCCCGGCCTCTGCAGCCCCGCCGCTAAGAAGCAGATAGCTGTCGTCGTCTGCCACGCCACGATGGGTTACGCGCCGCGGGCGGCCGGTTCCGACAAGCTGGTGCTGGCCACCATGCTGGGGCTGGTCGAGATGTCGATGTGGTCCATCTTCGACGACGGGGGCCTGCCCGAGAGGCTCCAGGTGCTGGCGTTCATGCTGCTCTTGCGCCGCCTCGTGGCCATGAATTCGGTGAGAGCAGAACCCGATGTAGGAGTCGAGTAGTAGTGATGTGGTTGGTATCAAATCTTTAGACTCTTATCAACCGAATTGAACTGTCCTAGAATTTGACGAAATGGGTACAAGTGTTTGTTGGATCCGTAGGGAACACACAGACCCGGTTTCTGTTTTGACTAAGGTTATACACAAATCAAAATGTAAAATGCAGTTTGACAAGGATGTACTGCATCACTTTTCAACAGGGCCATAGCAGTGAAGAAATTGGCCCGATGAATACATTAACTAGAGTGCACATGAATCTTCAAATATGCTGGAGATTAAGAGAATAAACACCAAACAGCAGCAACAGAATCCCAACAATAATAAGAGCTGATGTATCAAGATCGGTAAACAAGGAACACACGAGATAATTCAGTTGAGACTGAACAATGAAAGCAGAGATCAGCAACCATGAATCTCCTTGGTCGTCCTAGCTAGCTAGCTACTCCGAGAGCTATTTGGTCAACAGGGGACGCGCCTTGGCGTGCAAGTACAGGCGGAGCGCCGAGAGCTGCAGCCTCTCCGCCATGGACAGCGCCTCGTCCTGCACCGCCGCCGCCAGCCATGTGTCGACCTCGCCGCAAGAGATCCGCATCAAGATATCCCTTTCATGTATGTCCCTGAGGTCGTAGACGCCTCCCAGCCCCGCCGCGATGATCAGCTCCCGGACGAGCGGCCCGGTCTCGTCGGACTCCAGCCCCGGCGTGCGCTTCCCTTTCCCCTCGTACGGGACGAGACGGCGGTAGGCGGCCTTCCACTGCGAGGTCTCGTCCGGGCGCCCGGCCACGACGCAGAGCGCGTGCGCGAGCGCGCGGGGCCGGGGATCGAACGGGGCGTCGCGGGCGGCGTCCGCGTAGTGCCGCAGGGCCTCGTCGGCCCGCCCGTCGCGCGCGGCGAGGAGCGCGAGGAGGAGGCGGAGGTCGGCGGCGGTGGCCGGGTCGCCCCCCTCAGCGTCGGCGTCGGCGCGTGCGAGGTCTTTCTCCGCCTGGGCTCGGACGCTGCGGAGGTGGGCGCCGGAGAGGGGCTGCGCGCGGAGCACCGCCGCCTGCAACCCCGCGGCGGTGTCGACGAGCAGTTTCTTTGCGGAGGGGCTGTAGGCAGTTGCAGTTACGGGCTGGGGCGGCTTCCATACGGCCAGGGCGTGCAGGGACCCCGCGGCGGCGGCGGCGAGGCCCAGGGCAGCGGCGCGGCGGAGGACGCGGCCGACCATGGGAGGGGAGCGGACAAGCTGCGGCCCAAAGTTTCAGGCTTTCAGGAACCCCCTTTTTTTTTTAACGAGATCCACTACCTGTACGTAGTATTAAAGTCACGAGGCATCTTTAGCCCCTTCATCTCAGAATATATAATAAATCATATACTACTTGCTGATTTTTTTGTTTTTTTCTGAAATATTTGAATTTTGGTCTCAAAATTTGGGGCGTTGCATTGAAAACGGACGGACGGAGATTAACTGGCTAAAGATGCATTGTGACTTTACTACGTAAAGCTACCGGATCTCGGTCCCTTTTGTGAGTGTGGGTGGGTGGGGGTGGAGCCGCATTTTATACAAATTATGAATTGGTCCTTTATATATTGGAGAATCTCTAACCCTAGATCGGGACACTCCTCTTCACGAGATCCAGTACCTTTACATCGTCACGAGGCATTTTTAGCCCCTTCATCTCCCTCCATTTTCAATACAACGTCAAAAAATTTGACACTAAAAGTCAAACATTACAAAAAAAAAATCAAAAAATCCAGAAAATAATATATGGCTCTTTATATATTCTGAGAAAGTTTGGATTCATTTGGATAAGCGGTTTAGAGTCAAATTGATTTTAATGTTTTAAGATTAAAAAGCTAATAAGTCATAAACCACTAATTCAAAAAAGACGAACCTTTCTAAAAAAAATATATAAAAACATATACTACTTGCTGGAATTTTTTTGATTTTTTCTAAAATGTTTGAGTTTGTTCTCAAATTTTGGGGCGTTGCATTTTCTACAAATTGTAAATTGATCGTTTATATATTTTAGAAAATCCACATCGATATATATATTGTTGCATCTAATCATCCGAGATTGAGTTAATACCCATACTAAATCCACTACAAAAATCACAATCTTCAAAACCTACTTACAGTATATATTGTGCCACTACAACAACAAAACATATCATACATAAAATTTCTCATCAAAGGCGCGTCGCGCGGCGTCGCGCCGATTTCAACTAGTATACAGTAATAACCGAAGATCTTGATTCTTGAATAGTCCCAGCTTGGCTCACGCCTATCCATCTATCTGCCTTTCTTCCTCTGGGTTACAAATCTCACATAAAACTTTCCAGACAAGATTTCGTGCGTGGAAAATTGGGGCTCCCACGAAAACGGCTACCATCCCCAAGATGTAAGCGAGGACCCAGGGCGGGATGATTGGATTCTTTAAGCCGTAATAGAGGCACATCAACAATTGGACAGCGGCTATTGCTGCGAGGACGAGACCTAACACGACTGAGATCCGGCGCCGACAACGTCGGTTAGCCTCCTCATCTGGGGCCAATAGCTCCTGTACTACATCTTTCCATGCCAATAGCTGGACAACGTCGTTTTTTCGAGAAATAGCTCAGAGGCTACAAATGGACAGGCCCAAATCGTGAAGGCCCTTTAAGCCCTTATTAAACGGAAGAGAACTGTCAGCTTCAATTATGTGAGCTGGGTTGTTAGAAATCGGGACCCACCAGGCGACCGTTTGACCCACCAGGCGACCGTTGCCACGCGGGGCCCACTGTGGGCCAACTTAGACAGGGACCCACCACTTATCCACGTCAACATTACCGTCATTTGTTTTTTTACGAGAACCTTATCCATTTATAAAAAAAGCAGACGGAGCCTCCCGTGGTCCTGCCCTGCCCCCGACATTACCATTGCCTCTCTTCCTCTGTTCTTCCGCGCACCTTCTTCTTCCTCTTCTCCGGCAACAGTCCACGGCGGCGGCGGCGGCGGCGAAGGATGTCGAGCTCCGTTTCTGGCTCCCAGAAGTCGTGGCCGCGTTATGGAGAAGTCCCGATGTTTAGATGCCCGGACTGCCCTCGCCTAGATCCACTTAAGCGCTTGACATGTGTGCGCTCGACGAGGGGCAATGTCGGTCGGGAATTTGTCAAATGCGAGAGCGCCCCGCATCTTGGGAAGGATGGGAAGGTAGGATTTGTCCTGATTTGTCTTGATTTGGTATGAATTTGGTTTTGCACAATGGATTTGGAAAATAAGTGTTTCCGTTCCCCTTTTCAGGAATTGGCGGAATGCGGCTATTTTATGTGGATGGACAAGTACATTCGAGATCGAGGGCTTGTTGCTGAATTGCTGCCCCCAATTCGGTGTCCCCCAATCCAGGAGGCTCCCCATGCCCCTGCCATGTCGTCTGCTATGGAGGAGCAGATCTCATACATAGCAGATCGTCGTCCATTGGAGGATGTTTTTGTGAATAGGGAGTTGGAGAAATTGAACAAGCAGTTGAAGAAGCAGTTGAGCCAGCTTGTGGAATTGAAGAAGCAGTCAAACATGATGGCCGGAGCATTTTATGTGTGTATCATTGCCATTTATTTGGTTTATCTTTGTCATTCGAATTAGAAATTTCGATTTAGGAGTTAGAAATTTCGATGTAGGAGATGTTTGTCATATGAACAATGTTATGATTTTGATGTAGGAGCTGTTTGTCGTATGAATTCAGTTAACATCTCGAACAGGTTCAGTTAGCCGTATAACGAAATAGAAAAACCAACAAGTTTATGGGCCCGTTGTTTGGGCCAAGCCGTGATTGCTCGTTTAAAATAGGTGCAGGAAAAAAATCATATTGTTGGGTCTAGCCGTTGTTGGGACTAGCCGAAACAAAGGTTAAATTAAATCGTGTTGACTAAATAAATTGGCTAAAAAAATAACATTTTAAGTTAGAATAAAATGTACATAGAAGTGGTGTTTTTGTAAATAGAACCCCGAAATGACTCCATATTGGTCGCGGACACTAGTGGTGTTTTTGTACACTAGATGTTAAATAAATTATAGAACAAGGAGATTTATATTTCCATGAAGATTGAGTTCATTTATAGAAGGTTAAAAAAATTCTCGGATTAGAACAAGGAAGATTTGTATATGAAGATTTGTATATAACTACATAATAAGATATATATATAATAATAGACCTCAATAGGAAATAACTCTTACATAATAAGATATATAATAAGACATAACAAGCACACTTATAACTTGTGCCCTCTCTTATAACTTACGAACACGAGAAAATGAACTACTAGAATTGAAATAAACATGGAAATAAGCCCTAAATATAACGGGCTCCTGGGCTTGTTCTGGGCTCCTCCTCCTCTTCTTGGTGGCTCACTCGGGGGCCCCTCACTCGGCGCAGTGGACGCCGTGGATGGTGCCGCGGAAGCGGAAGATCTCGTTGAAGTTGGTGAAGACGTCGTAGTCCGTGAATGCGAGGTACTCGCACCCATACCAAAACGCCGTATAACGCAGCTGCTCTGCGTCATGGCGGTTGGTGAAGGTCACGTAGTACCCCACGACGAGCTCTCCTTCATACTGCTCCTCGATCTGGTACATGGGCGGCCCGCCAGGAGAGAGGTGGCGGAAGCCGGCCTCGAGGAAGAACTCAATCAGGTCCCGTGGGGACCTCCACCTCGAGAAGGCCCACACGCGGACCTGGTTATGCTCCAGGAGCAAGGGCGATGAAGACCGGGGGATCTGGCGCTCCGGCTGGAGGTTGGGAAGGCGGTAGGTCAGGCCGCTGAACTGCGGCATGGTTGCTAGGGGCGGGGCGCGCTGCGTGTTTGAGAGAAGAGGGTTGGAGGAAGAGGGAGCAAGATGGGATGCGGTGTGCGACTTGGAGAACAACGATGGGTGCCATTTTATATCGGACTGATCTTGTTTAATGCGATGGTTGGGAGATCAAATGTGATGGTTGAGAGGCACGCGCAGCCGGTCGATTCAGTTCTAGGCTGCGTGCACACTGCAATAGCGCGTCATCCCGCCGCCGCTGTCAGCGCAAAAGTCGATCCGTCAAAAAAGAGAGCAGTAATAGCTCTGCTACTACGTGCCTACGCGTCGGAAGAGGCGTGCAGCGCAAAATAGCCTAGCTGAGACGTCTGCATGCCTGGAAGCGGGCCCACTCGATGGCATGCCTGCATCAACGAGGCTCCGCTCAATCCAACGGTTCGCAGAAACAGCCATCCCACGGATCGTGTGTGAGCTCACATACACACATATTATACAAGAGATGCTTCATTATGGTGTGAAATAGGCCGAATTTGAAATAATCACAAAATATTCAAAAAACATAAAAAAAATGCAAATCCAGTGCACATGGTCTTAGTTTATCATGTACTAGCATCTCCAACTGATAAACAAGGTCTAAACACATATTATACAAGCGAATGCTTCATTATGGTGTGAAATAGTCCGAATTTGAAATAATCACAAAATATTAAAAAAAAAACATAAAAAATGCAAATCCATCGTAGTTCATCATGTACTAACATATCCAACAGTGTACTGGATTTGCAATTTTTTGATGTTTGTTGAATATTTCAAATTCGGTCAACAAAAGTCAAACCGAATTCTAAAGAAATTTTGAGTTAAAAATTGGTCTAGGACACTATATTAGTGCAATAGATGTTAACTCTAGAGTTTGAGATCATTTGGAGAAGGTCGAAAAATTGACAAGATTAGAAATGAGGCTGTTTTGGCTACCTTTGCGACTCTTTTCTAGCTCATTTTGGATGACCAATTTTTTGTTGGAGATGTTTACCCCAGCAAAATAGAAGGATTGTTCATACAATGAGCATATCAACTAAGAAATCATGGTTGGTTCAAAATGTGAGAAATGTTTCACACAATTTTCAATTATTACACAAATTCAAATCCAAATTCGAATTCAAATTCAAATTATTACACAAATTCAAATGTTTCACGACAAATGTTTCACGGCAAATGTCACGCTCTCGATTTTCTCTTCTTCTGGCCACTAGATTGTGGCGGCACACCAGACAAAACGTTGATACTGCCAGCTTTCTTGGAGTGAGTCATAAGAGGCCGAGGCCACACAAGTCATTCTTCGTCTTCAGATGACACCTCTTCAGAATTCAGATCTGTAACAGCTTCAGCTTTAATGTGCACCACATCATCCAGAACTGCATCAGGTTGCAGCACATCGACCAAAACTGCATCAGGTTGCACAACATCATCCAGAACTGGATCATTCTCAATGTGCACCAGCTCTTCAAAATCTTGAGGTTGCACAGTTCTCCTTATTCTCTGTTTTCCCTTTTTTAATGCCGGGGGAGCAGATTCAAAATTCTCAACGATGGGCTCACTTGCAGCCTTTGCTCTGAAAAAATGAAACAGAGTATGAAAACATAGTAGAATTGCAGTTGAATTTAAATAAATGATTTGATACTTGAACTTACTTTGGTTGCTTCGATTGTTTTGGTTGCCTTGGTTTTCTTTGTTCTTTTGGACGAGGGTAAGCATATTTGGCTGATCCAGCATTGTGACCAAGTACCTGACACTCCGTGCATCACCTAATCTTCTTCTCAAATCCCACATCCGCATGATCATGATCCTGATTTGGTCAACCATGTCATGCACAGGCAAGTCTTTCAACTCTTTCACCTTGTTGTTAAAACTTTCAGCTAGATTGTTGTTGATATGATCACACTTGATGGCTGTATTAAATCCTGACCTATACCACAAAAGAGAATGGTATGCTGTCAGCCAGTGGTCAAACGCAGGATCTGCTGCAATAACCTTCGTAAGGTGATAATCATGTGTCCTTTTCGAGTAAGATCTTGCTGCTGGCCACAGTCGCCCAAATTCTTCTCCCCTATGTTTCTTGATCACATTCATCCACATATGCCCGAAGCACTCCCTTTTCTCAGCATGTGGAAATACGGTGCTGACAGCATTTTCTAGCCATTTACAAGCATCAGTGTGTATAGCCAGAGGTGACACATGCCCAATGCATCTTTTCGACTGCATCATGAACCATGTCCATGAAGTCTCTGTTTCTGATTGAAACATGCCAATAGCAACGGGAAACATCCAGTTGTGTCCATGTAGAGCATTGCAGGCTGCCAATTGACCATTCCACTTTCCAGTAAAAAAAGATGAGTCTATGCTCAAATATGGCCGACATCCTGCTTTGAAGCCGTCGATGCAAGGCTTGCAAGCCATAAAAAATTTGGAGAAAAATATCTTGCCATCAGGTGCAACCTCAGTATCTATCTCCACAACACTGTCAGGTGACCTCTTCTTCACCTCTTCCTTGAAACTATACAACATCCGGAAGGTATTTGCCCAATCACCATATAATTCTTTCATTGCCTTCTGTTTTGCTTTCCACACTGTGGTATATTTCAGCTTAATAGGGTACTGGGCTTCCATGTCTGTTTTCAACTGCTTGGCAGTAGTGTTTGGGTTTTTTGTCAAAATAGGTGTGATCTTTGCGGCAACCCAGGCCTGTGATGTCATGGAGGTGGGCTTCTGTGAACTAGTAGTACAAGTATGTTCATTGGGGATTTGATTAATTCTGACTGTACTGCCATCAGGTTGGCGTCTAGCAGAAATGTACCACTTGCAAGAGTCCTGCTGTTAAACTGCCTCCTCACTGCAAAAGTCTTGTAACACATCCTAAACTCAGCCATAGTTGGAAAAAACTTTCCTAATTCAATTAAAGGGTTCTCTTTGTCATATACATTAACCATCTCAGCATCATTCTCATCATCTACATCATCAGCAGCCTCTTTCATCAACTCTGGATCCACAACTCTTCATCAACCAGAAGCCCTGTTAGACGCATCCCTCCTCTTCTTCTTCTCCTTGTCTTTCTCATCAACTGGAATTCCAAAAAGGTCTGCCATCTCAATGTCATCCATGGGTGCAATGACCAAATCAGTAAGCTCATCCAGTTCTACTGAATTCCAGTCAACAACGGTCGGGGCCGTAACAGCCACCTCATTAGCAGCAACAAGGGCTCGTTCTTCTGCATCATCAGCTAACACTGTCAATTCGGTTACAATGGGCACTATCGGTCTAGTTGCAGCCCACTCATCATCTGCAATCTGCATAGCCCTCTTTGATGCCACATATCCTACCCTTGAATCTGATTTCAGATCAACCAGCTCGGCAAGAAGTGTAGCACGTTTGTTGTCAAAGCCCAATTGACTTTGAATTTCATCAACAAGCGCTTCGCCAACCTCCATTCTCACATACTCTCCCTTCCAATTGTCGTACCGTACCAATGCCACTTCTTGGTCTGGACCCCAAGGAATACTCTCCCCTATTCTCTCCACAATATTTCTCACCGCTTTCTCTTCTTGGTCCACTAGTGCTTTTGGATCGATGTCGTCAAATGAAAGCTGCAAATTAACTACTGTGTTGTGATCTATGGACCTCATGCTACCATCAGCTAGCTTCGCCGTAGAACGCATAAAATTTACTTCCAATTCGAAGATTTTGGGTTCATCTCCCCTGTTTCGACAACGAGGCGGGAATGTGACGATTTGAGTTGAATTTGGGTTCATCTCCCCCGTAGCACCGTAGCTATTCATGTGGAAACATGTCGCTGCTGAGCCAATTCCCCGAAAATATGCAGTACAGGAGCTATTCGCCCCCTCATCTGGCTCCGCTGCCGTGACGATGAGCGAGTCGTGGAGAGCGTTCTCGATGTCCGCCATTGTTCTACGTGCTCGATCTCCTTGACCGCCTGCTGCGCGCTCTGGTTTCGATTGATATGAGCTTCTCTCCTCTTCTCTGGTGTTTCTCTCTACTCGATCTGGCTAGCTCCTTATATCGCATGCACAGGATCGATGGACCAATGAACCGAATCGAAGATGTGCCTGTGTACGAGAGTTAGATTTTCCTATAGTGACACTCTTAGCCACGGCAACACTTGCCATCGTCTATTCCAACTCGTGCTCAAATACCAGTAGTGCTGCACGCCTACACCTACGGGAGGAGAAAGCCTACGTACGGGCTAGCGTTCAGTCCGGTGCGGAAACCAATTTGGGCGTAACGATAAAAGGACCGTGTTACGTCGAGGGCCACCTGGAACTAGCCTACAGCGAGCTCGCTCACTTGGACGGCGCCCCATCCTTCTACTTGTGGAAAGCTAATCAAATCCTCTATATTTTGGAGATTTGCCTAAACATCCTTTCTTTCTTTGATAGTAACATGTTTTTTTTAAGGTTCACGCCGTGAGACACGCTCCTAGGTCCGACCATGCCTTTCTTTTGTAGTTGCTTGGTGTGGTGTCCTCCATTTCATAATACAAGAGATGATATAACTCTTTGGTCCCATCGGTTTAAGAAGCCCGATAATAAGGGAGCAGCCGACCTGTGGCGTGCTCACCTCGCAACCTGTATTCCGTGATGTTTTTGTTGAGTAAAATTCAGGTGGGGAGCCTCTCCCCCCCCGGTGACAGCCTCAATTTTTTTTCATAATATAAGATGTTATAGGTATTGTATATGTAAATGTGTATGTGAAAAAAGACTAAATCATCTTATATTTATGCTGTGAAATGGAGAGAGTAGTGGCTAAACATGCTTTCTTTCTTTGTTATCTTTCTTTGATAGTACGATGTTTTTTAAGGTTACGCCGTGAGACATGCTCCTAGGTCTGACCATGCCTTTCTTTTGTAGCTTCTTGGTGTGGTATCCTTTGTTTCAATATTTATAGGTATTGTACATGTTAATGTGTATGTGAAAAAAAGACTAAAACTTTCTTATATTTACAAGAAAAATGGCCGTGCGTTGTAACGGGCGATAAAAGTGAAGATTGGAATCATCAGACTGTCTAAGCCAAATCTGCTGCCTTTTGAGTTTGTGTACATGGAACTTCATCGAGGAAGGGACAAAAATGTAAGGTCATACGATTCGATTGAATCAAGAACGTACGGAAACGAAACAAAAACATACAAATTGTTTTCTATATATGTGGTAACATATATTTAATATCACATATTTCTTTCACCGTACCAACAAACAAACGAACAAACGAGTATCAATAAAAACAGTTTAGATTTGGAAGTGGGACTGTAGCGGATTCGAATCATGTCGGCTTATATGTTTGGACGTGGTACCTTACGAACTCGGATCTGAAAAGTTCATATTTCAAACACAATCAAACAAGAAAAGATATGATAAACAAATTTAAGGCGGTGGACATTACATGAGAATCACCTTTAACTTTCTTCCTGGTTGAATGGAGCTTTTCTAACAAAACTCTTACGCAATGACAACAACAAATTCTTCAGAAGGAACTATGTAGGTCTGTTCTGAGTGATAGAATACGGGAGCCCATTGCCAAAGTGTTTTTTAAGGTTTAAGACGGTTGTATCCGTCATCCGATTAGATAGAATAGAGATTGTACAGAAATTTGGCAGCTGAACAAGAGAAAAGCATGTGAAGAATAGTTTCATCTTGATCACAGAATTGACATTTAGGACTCCCCACCCAGTTTATTTTTAATCATGTTATTTTTCAATGCAATTGCATTATGCCACATCAGCCAGAGCCAAACTTTAATTTTAAGGGGAATTTTAGCTTTCCATAAATGCCTAAAGGATCTATCCACCCCACCACTGCACAACTGCTGGTACATCGACCTCACACTGAACTGCTTGTTACCAGTCCATTTCCACCTAGGCTTATCTCTATCATGATTTAGAGCCACTCCACAGACCATGCTATGCAACTGTCTGATCTGATCTTGCAATTCTCCCACCAACCACCTTCTAAAAGTTAACCTTCAACCCCTCAGCCATATATTTAACCTCCAACCCATCCACGAGTCCCGTCGCTTCCCAATCGCGAGAGGGGTTGGAGACGAAGGTCCGCTCTGCGATTTCTCTTTCAATCGGTATCGATTTGTTTAAGGTTGAAAATGCAAAAGTGAAGGCATAAGGTGGACAACGCGTTAATTTCACAGAAACACAAGGGATAAAACATAAAAACGCCACCACGGACACCGAAGCATATTATATAATAGAGATATATACATATTTATATGCTTTAAAAAAGATATATATTTATATTGTGAATGGAGGGAGTAGTTTAGTTCAAAAGAATTCAAAATGCAAGGGATAAAACATAAAAATGCCACGACATACCACGGATACCGAAGATATTATATAGTAGATATATATATATATATTTATATGTTTTAAAAAGATATATATTTATAAATGATATATATTTATATTGTGAATGGAGGGAGTAGTTCAGTTCAAAACAATTCAAGGCACAACAACTCAGCCTACGCCATGGGACACTCGGAATGAGATCCAGTGACTTCACCACATAAAGTCACATTGCGACCTTAGGGGTCTAATCTCCATCCAATTTTGATCCAATGGTCCAAATTAAAATTTCTCAGAAAAAATAAAAAAATCATGTAAGTTCTATATGTTACGTTGTGTACTGTGGTATTTTTTTCGATTTATTTAGATCACCGGTTTATGATTTAATAGCATTTTACGTTAACAATATGAAAAATTCATTTAATGGTAAACCATTTATCCAAATGGAGCCAAAAAAATTGAGAACACAATACGGAACATATGGCATTTACTAGATTTTTTTTGAATTTTTTCTGAAGAGTTTTTTCGAGATCGTAATCTGGACCGTTGGATGATATTTGGACGGAGATTAGACCTCTAAAGTTACAACGTGACTTTATAAAGTGAAGTCACTGGATCACGCCCACTCTCCTGGATCCACCATGCCGCGCTTCCTCCGACGCGCCGCCTTCGCCGCCGCAGTGGGAGGGGTCCTGTACGCCGCAGCGAAGTGGACCGCTCCGGCCCCTCTTCCTCCTCCCCACTCCGGCCCCTCTTACTCCGCGGCCGCCGCCGGCGGCCACCTCGCGCTCATCCGCGCGCACCCAGACCTCCGGGACCTCAACGCGCTCCTCACCCCGCGCTCCTTCCTCATCGACGCGACGCAGGCCTTCCTCGCCTCCGCGCTCCGCTGCGCGCCCACCTTGCCCCCGAAGCTCCGGCGACACCGCGACCGCGTCTCCAGCCAAATCCTCTTCGCGGAGGCCCAGGGCGACGCGGAGGAGGCGAATCGTGCGCGCATCGAGCTTGCCTGCAGCGACGCCCGCGACGGCCGTCTCGAAGACGCGCTCGGCACCTGCGCTCAACAGCCCAACGACGACCCCCTCGCGCCCATCATCGCCGCCGTCCTCTGCCGCATGCTCGGCCGGCCCGAGGAGGAGGCCCGGTGGGTCCGGCGCGTGCCCCACCTCTCTGACCCCGGGGTGAAGGAGATGGCCCAGAGGATTCAAACCTTTGCCGTCATCTATGCCACGCTGGGTTGCGCGCCGCGCGCGGCGGGTTCCGACGAGCTGGTCCTCGCCACCATGCTGGGGCTGGTCGAGATGTCGATGTGGTCCACTTTCGACGACGGGGGACTGACCGAGAGGATGCAGGTGCTGGCGTTCATGCTGCTCCTGCGCCGCCTCGTGGGCGCCATGAATGCTGCTGCGGACACATCTCAAGACACCACACCAAGCACCTAGGTAAGATCAGAAGAATCGACACCATACTTTCCCAACCTGATGTCATGATGTGATTCGTATCAAAACTTCAGACTCTTAACTGAGAGCTGCAGCATCAAGAGTACCTTGTTCTGCTGCTTTTATTTTTCCAATTTGAAGCTGTGTCAATCGAATTGTTCTACAGTTTGACGTACTGCTACAACTGTTTGTCGGACCTGTCACTTTGATAAGAAATCCATGCATGTGTAGCTTTAGACTGAAGAGTTGGATGAACTTGAGTAATGTTCATTGTTAAATTGTGTTGACGTTACAGGTTAACCAATTGTGCACTGAGGCACTTGGGTTATACTTATGCACAAACTGTTATTATAAACCAGAGACATTCTGTTACTGTGAACAATTGTCTACAGCAGAATATTTGAATAGTTTTTTATGTTGTAACAATATGTAGAAATGTAAATTTGTTAAGATCTTATTACCATATAATGCTCATTGCTTTTGAAAATATGTCTCATATTGCCTAAATGGAGCTTTTACATGCTAATCCACATATAAATTGCTTCACATTTAGGTTAGTGGACATTGACCGTTACCACACTATGTGCCAGCTCTTGTGTTAACTATTCAGTATTGGTAGAAAAGCCATGTATAAACCAGAAAATTTCCTATCTTATATTACTCCGTAGTAGGTATTTCGTGTACTTCCCTCTATTCGTGGTATTCTTCCTAAAATATCTCAAATGTAAACTCATATAGCACTATAAAGAAGGAATATAAATACTACTTGGCGACATACATATAAAGAAACAATTTTTTTTCCTGAAACTGCATAGACAAAGACAATTCTATGCTGAGATATATGCTATTTGGAGCATGCATAACGGGGATCTGATTGTTACTCCCTCAGCGTACATAAAGTTGGTATCCGATTTACTTGGTGTGATTTATGGTGGAATAAAGCAAGAGAAGATCCCTGGTTTTGCTGATGAACTATTTTGAGAACGCAACCCCTGGTGAAAAGTAAACATTAAAATTTCATTGATGATCAGCTCTAAGCCCTGTGCCATTATTTTTGAGAGGTGTACTGAGGTTTCTAATCACATATATCTTTAATCATGGGGTTTAGGACATTTCTGTTAGGACAGTTTACTATTGGGCTAGGAATGTTGTGTTGAAACTTGTGTTTTATTATTTTCAGTGGGGGAAAGATTTATTGGTAGTAGGTCGCATCACTCTTGCATCCATGGTTGTTCTATAGACAATAAAAATATCTATTATTGCCACTCTCTTTTTAACTTGTATTATGATAAATATGAGTGATTCGATTTTCAGACTAGCTTGAGCAACGTTTGGACTATGGGATGCTAGAGTGGTCGGGGCATGATGCCACCGACCAGGCCACCTGGGTTTAAATCTTGGTGCCTAGCCACCTAATAACTTTATACAAACGTGGTCCGTTCAATAGCGATTTATTGGTGCTAGTCACTAACCCGTGCATTTTCTTACAAATTGGAGGCAAGAGCAAATATGAAAGATTACTATTTGCGACATGTAATAGTTTGTACTATCTCCACTACTTATAAAAGAGCCAACTTTAGTTTCGCTACAGCCACCCAGACAAAGTGTACACAGGTCGATCTGGACCATCAGATCCAACCCACTAAAACGGATCAAACGATGTAGATCAGATCTTCCCAAAGCAACATCCCAGATTAATCCTATCGACCGGCAGAGAAATTTATTTCCTGCCAGGTTCCCCGTCCTCTCTTCCCGGGCACCCATCTCCAGCGACATGTCCCCCACCACATGCACATCCCACACGCCGCACCCTTCATCCTCGGCAAGCGGGTCCGCGGCGCCGATGAGGACGGCCGCCGCCGTCTCCATGGGGGGCCCGCGCCGGGCTTCTTGGCGCTGCCGGCGAGGGACTTCGCCCAACACCATCACCAGCTCTGGAGCTTCACGCCGCCGCCGCATGCGTAGGAGATGGCGGCACCGGCCATGTCGGGCGAGGCATCGGCGGCCCGCGTCGGCAACTACCTCCTTATGGCGCAGGCCAACCTCAACCTCCTCGCATCCTTCTCCGGCGGGCCCGGCGGCGCCGCGGCCGCCACGGCCGGCCCGGCCGAGGAGGAGGCCACATCGCACTGATATGGGCGTCAGCCGCTGCGTAGGGTTTGAGGCCTAGGGTTTCTTCTTCTCCGTTGATGCTGGTCGATGCTGGTCGTGGTCTCTGTGTCGGTCAACTCCCGGTGCCGGTTGCTTCCTGGAGTCGCTTGCTTTTGGCATACTTTCAGGTAAGCGGTCATGCCCACCAACTGTTTGGTACGTTTCTCTTCCAACTGAATATGTTTCTGGAGTCTAGAATGAAGAAATATACTTCTGTAGAGACTTAATTTTTTTTTGGAATCATTGTTGTTGTTTCTGCTAGGATGAGTCAGTGTAAGGAGCCTGATATTTCTGTGAACTGTATGCTTGAAAATGTCTTATTGGCAAGGTAAGGAGTCCGACAAATGTTCTGTGATTTTCTGAATTGGACTGCCCGCTGAAGATTTAAGTTCTTAGCTATGCATTGTGGTCAGTACATGGGCGAGATATACATGGGTGATTTTTATCAGCCCTGCGGCCACACATGGATTCCATCTATTTTATCTTGTTCCAATCAAGATATAAGATGCTAAATAGTTACGGTCCTTCCAGCACATCGATAGTATGTTTTCCTGACCTTAAAACTTTTGTTCTTCAGATTGAGATGTCATTTGCAACTAATCATTGGGCTACTCTGTTGTTTCAAAAATGTAAGTGCTATGTAGCTGCAAGATGTGATATTTCATCTTGGATAATACTGTACCTTTGAGTTCTATTTTAGTTGCCTGGCCAAGGTACATGTCTGCCGATTTATTACTTTGATCAATTTACATTCACGTATTCACCTGCGATCAGCAGTTACATGAAAATTTTCTGTACGGCGAAAGAGGGGTAGCATAGTGGAAAATTGAGAGGTGAGGTTGAGTACATGAGAAAGGGAGTGCATAGTTTGGAGAAGCATGGTACCACCGCAACAGTTTCAGAAAATAGAGATCTTTGTCTGATTGTTATGACTACATGTTCTGGTATCAGACTGCAGAGTAAACTGTAATGTGCAATACACTATCCTATATTTTGAAGCAGGACACTGATATCTAACTGTCTATTTGTTGATGCAATTTATTCTTGAAATTTTGCGGCATTGATATATCTATTTATGTATTGTTGAGCTGCCATTCAAAGGCATAAGCTCGGCAGATGTATGTATTTTCCCTTTAGTTTACTATTGATATATTTGCATTGCATTTTCTGAAGTGTTTATCATTCATACACGCATTGTGCGTGCAAGATTACTACTCTCTTAAAGGAGTCTGACAATTTAAATTATACGAACTTTTGGTTTATCTTGACTCATAGCATGCATGTCAGTTTCCAATTACATTTCAATCATAAACTTGATTGATTATCTGCATTATTATTTGTAAAATTAACGCTCACTGTTCATTTTTCCGCAGGTCAATTTTATGATTGATGGTGATTTGTCATAAAGGAGAATTATTCTGGTGGGAAATTTAGGCCAAACTTAGCTTATGTCAAGTGGGAATTAGGGTTTAGAGAGAGGTGAAACAAATTATGTTGAATCTGTTTTTTTGAATTGTGGTACTCATGTACAAAGTGGTTCGAACTTCAGGCAGTATGCAAGATGAACAGTGATTTTGCTTATGTATGGTCTTCTATACATTGGACTCACATCATGTTTCGATTGCACATGCTCTATACATTCTGATTTAGCTAAGTTTGATATTTATCATGGAAAATGCACTGTGGCCAAACCTCCGTACGTCTACAGCAGAGAAAAGGCAGTGTGGTTGACAATGCCATAATATTCTGTCATGTTCAGCTTATATTGTGCTAAGTAAAAAAAGAAGATAGTTCATGTTATGGGAGATGTTGTGTATACATTTATATTCTTTATTATTTTTGTAGATTCTGGTTAGTATTTTCGCAATTTCTAATTTTTTACATTATGAAGTTGTCATTAGCATTATTTCCACAATTTAATACGGGGGTTTCTTCCCGTTTCTGTACAAAAAACTATGAGATTTATTGGTACTCCACCCTAGCTTATTTCCTTTCCACAGCAGGGATACTCAGTTCAGTAGATCATTTGTATTGGGATATTTTAGAAAAAAAATGTATGTATGCTACAAGGCAATCCGGGGCGCTGATGACTTGGGAATGGGATGCATCCAGGACTGTGCCACACATGGTGATTACCAGCTGAAGTGGCCGGAATCAGTCCCAAACTATGTAACAAGATGGACAAACTTGATTGTAACGCGTGTTTAGAATAAATAATAAATTAGAACACTTTTTACGTGTCATGTCAAACATCGTTAATTTTTTTGTGACATATGTTCTCAATTAATATATTGCAAATTTATGTCTGTTGATTACTTATTATTATCACTTGGTGTTTTTTCATTGGAGTGAACCTCCGATGATCTTAAGGAGTTCAGATAAAATTGTATGTCTAAATATAAATTTCCTATATTTAAAGTATGGTTTGCAATGTTTATATAAACCCATGATATTACACGTGCACTTTTACTAGTAATTAGTAGGGCGAAAGGGTTTATAATCTTTGATTAGTTCAATTGATAGCTACATATTTAGAGAAATTGCCAAGGAACATAATTTACATGAGGTTCAGCCAAACAACTCTACAACCAAAATGCAATGTGGAAGTCTCTTTGATTAGTTCAATGCTGAATAAAGTGTGTTCTGTTGGCGGTGGTGAAGAAGATTCTCCCGATCTATACAGTGTTACCCCGTGGACACGAAGAAAAAGCTCTCGACCATGAATCTAAATATTCATAGCGAGATAGTCAGCAAAAATTGCCTACACATAATTATTATTTTAAACCATCTATTTACCTCTTCTAGGCGGCATCCTAAATCTTTTAGGGGTGCCGGAAATTTGATCAGGTCCTAGTGCGCTGTCTTTCATATTCGACATGGACTTGAATCGTTGGGTTGTTGGGGTGTTTCGGAGGTGACGGTGAGTGTGGCTTACGAAAATGGTGTGTGAGCCTATTTAAGTCATGTAAGCAACATTGTTAATTACGAGATTACGAAGATGAGAAAAGGTACAACATAATTTTTCGACAATTAAAAGATCTCTCCCATTTATCATGACCGTCGATTTTACATCGAACGAACGATATTATTCCTACTAATTAATGTATTGACAAAACAAAAAAACATTTTAATGCATGATTTTAATTTTTTTTGTCAATGCATGTATAGAAGTTTTTTTTGTTAGTACATGAATCTAAAATTACATAAACCCAAAATATTATTAAATAATGCATTGGTAACTTTTGCGCGGATCCTAAAACTAGAGCTATAAGAGGGAGGACAAAGGAGCGACTAGGCCACGGCCACCGACCAGTGTGAGTTGAGAGATAGCAACAGGTGTTCTCGAAAAAGAAAAAAAGAAAGATAGCAAGAGGTAGAACAAAGGAGCCAGTTGCCGTCTGCGCAGTTCAGTCTTGGTAGCTTCAAGCTTGTCCGGTCTGCTCCCATGGCCGGCCGCGTCCTCCGGCGCGCCGCTGCCCTCGGCCTCGCCGCCGCCACCGTGGGGTCCCTGCACGCCCTGGCCGCGTGGAAGCCGCCTCAGCCTGTAACTGTAACCGACTACAACCCCTCCGCAAAGAACCTGCTCGTGGACACCGCCGCGGGGTTGCAGGCCGCGGTGCTCCGCGCCCACCTCCGATCCGCAGCGTCCGCGCCCAGGCCGAGGAAGACCTCGCCCGTGCCGACGCCTCCGCCTCCTCCTCGCGTTCCTCGCCGCGCGCGACGAGGCCCTGCAGCACTACGCGGACGCCCCGTTCGACCCACGGCCCCGCGCCCTCGTGTCACACCCGGTACATGGGCCGTGGGCTTGGGGTTTGGTTTCGCACGATAAGAAGGAAGCCGAGCCTGTGCGAGACAGGGCATCGAAGAACAGAACAGACTCGGGTTGCTCCCGTTCCTCTCCCCCGTCCCCTTCCCCTCAGGTGGCCGCTATCCACAAGCGGCGAGCCCTACGGTGGCGGCTCTCCACAAGCCGCGGTATCATTCCTCACGTCTCGGTGATCGCCGGTGGCCAAGGGGACAGTACAGTGGTATCAGAGCCAGCGAATCCTCCGCCACAAAATCCCCACACAAAAAAATTCCCGTCCGATTTGATTTCTGGAGCAGATGGGAGTTGCAGCAACGACGACGGATGCTAGGTTAGCGGCGACCCTGGTGAGCCTCAACCAGTCGCTTGAGCTGATGAAGGAGATCGCAGCGCGCTCGAAGTCGATAGATGCGACTTAACGCTCGTGTCCAGGCTTCCTGGTCACCCGGAGAGCAGGGCATGGAGCGCCGAGGGGATTCCTTGGTGAGGAAGATGGAGCCAACGACGCAAGTGCTGGCTCGCGTCTCGGGCTTGAAGGCGTTCACGCTGAGTTCAAGCACGGCTGCCCACCATGGCATGAAGCCAGAAACAACTACCAGCATGGATGCCCACCAGGTGTTTGAGGCAAGGTCGACCCAGCACGAGGTGACTATGAGCAGTGTCATCCATGTCTCTGTGAGCCACATGGTGTATCCAGTGACAGAGATTGTGCTCCGTCAAGTCTTCGAGATGTATGGTTGCAGCGTGACAAGCTTGTTTTTGTTCCAAGGCAGTGGGTGGGTGGAGGCCTCGGTCCAACTCAGGTCAGGGCATGAGGCTGTGCGTGCGCGCGATGCGTTGCACGGCCGCAATATCTATGACGGCTGCTGCAACATGTCAATCAAGTGTACGCCAATAGCGCCAAATCCTAGTCACGTCTCCAACTTGCTAGAGGCATCGGTTCTAACTGTGACACCCACCGTGGCAGCCTCCACCAAGGTAGCAACGCCAGTAGTTGATGCCACCGCTGTTTCGCTGGACAAATCCTGCGAGGGAACTGCATCGTCAAGTGCCCAGAAGATGTTCGCTAAAATGTCACCGTCACCGACGCCAAGATTCAACCTTCATGTTGTCCACCCTACAGTGGCGCCAACTCCTGTGGCAGGTGGGATGGAGTCTATGGCCATTGCAGCGGTCATGGACATTGCTGCTGCCACTCCACCTGTGGAAGATGTTGTGGCCGCTCCTAGGTGTCAAGAGAAGGTTCATCCACAAAGGGCAGTCAAGGTGGTTGGTGCAATGCCTGGGATTTTAGAGAACACAAATAAAACCAGTTGCATCATCAAGTGGGTCTCCCGCGTTTCGATCACCGATCGCCCGATACGGTGGACTCCGAGGAGAAAGTACCATGGCTCCTTACCACCGCCACCACCACCACCACATCCTCCAGACCAACAATATGCCGGTGAGAAACAAGCCCAAAAGCGACTGTGGCCATCCTTTCAGCTTATGATTTTCCGTAAGGGCAGCCAAAAGCTTATGCTGGCAGCCACACAACCATGGTGCCGAAGTGCTTTTAGTCCTGGGTATAAGAAGCTACAACACATTTTGTTGAAGGAGATTAAAAATTATGTCAGACAATGGACGTTTTTGCTGCCTCATGGATGGCATGATGTGCAAATGGCTCTAAAATCTGCTTCATCTAAACCCATTGAATTGGTATTATCTCTACTGTTTGACTCCAACAGTACACCACTCACATTTCGTTGGGATCCAGAAAATTGGCTATTGGTCTTGCAGCTTATAAAAAGTGACCAATTCCTCAGTTTGGCGGATGTGAGTTGTTGGAGTGCCCACTTCTCTAATTCCTGGTGTGACATGTGGGTATGGTTATACGTGTTATTATATGCACATGAGAACAATACTCGCTTCTGTTCATTCCATGTAGATATGGTGCATCTGCATTCTGCTAGCTCTTGTATGCTTGCTTGTGCTATAGAGCAATGGAAGGAAGCCAGCAACTTGGTGTCTATGGAGAGTCGGACGAAGTCAGCAACTAATACTTAATTTGAAGATTTACAGTCTTTATCCAACACGTTTACATGCAAGTATACAGCTCCAATTGGTTCCTCAAGATATACTGTTTTTAAGGGAACCCACCATCAGTTTGCTATCTGTTTTGAGTTGTCTCTGGGGAATGCGCTGCAGTAAGCTACATATTCTTGGCATGGTATCACTGTATTGGCTATCATGGCACCCTTGCAGCTGCAAGCAAATTCAAGGTCTTACTGCAAGCTGCAAGCAAATTCAAGGTCTTACTGCAAGCTGCATTTTTTGGAGTTTCCCTAGCTGGTTGCTGCAGACTGTTGCATTGAAGTGTTATCATGCACATGGACAAGGTTGTTTGCGTTCATGGTTTATCAGCTATGCAGTATGTCAACATTAGATGGAGTACCATGGGATCATGGCCTGAACCATGAGCAGAACACTTATGTCAGTTATGGGTTCATGGTAATTGATGCACTTCTCCTGTCATCACTACAAAGACTAGAGGGACTTGATTGTTGGACTGTTCCTGAATCTCAAGGTCTATACTGGACAGCTATCATGCATACTGTGACCCGTGTTGAGGACTTGGATGCACACGTACAATGGGACCCCGGCGGATTCTTGTCGACCATGAGTTCGTGTCAAACCTAGTGGATCTCAATCCTGAAGTGGGAGCAACAAGCTATCACGGCCTGAGCACGCCATTGCTTGGGGACAAGCAATGTTTTTTGGGGGCGGTATTGTCACACCCGGTACATGGGCCGTGGGCTGGTGGCAATGGGCTTGGGGTTTGGTTTCGCACGATAAGAAGGAAGCCGAGCCTGCGAGACAGGGCATTGAAGAACAGAACAGACTCGGGTTGCTCCTGTTCCTCTCCCCCGTCCCCTTCCCCTCAGGTGGCCGCTATCCACAAGCGGCGAGCCCTACGGTGGCGGCTCTCCACAAGCCGCGGTATCATTCCTCACGTCTCGGTGATCGCCGGTGGCCAAGGGGACAGTACACCTCGCGCACTTCCTCTGTATGATGGCCGGGCGCCCGGGCGAGTCTTCGGAGTGGAAGACTGCCTATCGCCGTCTGGACTCGAGTCCGCCGAGACGAGTCTCCTCATCCACGAGCTGTTCATCGCGGCGGGGCTCGGCGGCGTGTACGACCTCAGCAAGCCACGGGTGGGGGGGATCCTGGTGGAGCTCACGGCGCTCAGCGTGTACTTGCACACCAAGCTGCGGCTCCGGCAGACCAAGGATGATGGTGGTGGCGCTGCATCAACTACTGTCTGAACTGCTATGTGTGATTTCTTTGTCCAGTCCCGAGTTATTTCGTGTTTCTGATGAACGTTTCAATCACAAGCGGTTCAGTACCATTCGACAGTAGATTTCCAAACCTGCGAGGTTTCACTGTTTGGTCTATCATCGTGATCTTTGTTGTTGCTGTTGTTGCACCCTTAATTTGGTGTTTATTATGTGGACGTGTACTTATTTTTGCTCCTAACAAGAATTAATGTCAGATAATTTTTCATCATATTTGCAGATTCATGTACGCTGTAGTTCATGTATTCAATCTATTCTTCCCATCTGGCAGATTTCTTCACCATAGTCCTGTTGAAGTGTCTGATTATTACAATAAAAGAGGAGGCTTTGTTTGGTGATCTAAATGAGTCTCCTTAATGAGAACTATATACCTCTTAATGAGAACTATATACCTCAGACTCATGTATAATGCCATAATCATTGAAAAATATCCATAGTCATTTGTTTTTTTATAGATAAAAGGACCTACCCCGATTTCATTGAAATCAACATGATCCAACACAGAGTTTCAAAGCACCCAGGCCACTCCGAATGAGTGTACCAGGAAACAGAATCAAAAAACAAGTTCGCCACCAAAAACACCTTTCACGACCAAAATACTAAACCCAGGCGACTACTACGACTACCACCAGGACAACTAGAAGCTAGGGGAAACCCAGGAGCACCACCCGGCACGCTTCAGCTTGAATACAATCAAATGTGGCACGCTCTTCCGCTGATTCCTCCTGGTCAACAATCCTGGGTAACTTGGACATCAGATCCAAGCTATTCTCAGCAGCTCTCCCCTCATCTTGTTCAGAATGAGCGCGTTTGCGGCCAACAGTTCTGATATGGCATCTTTGGAGAGAATTCTCCACTGCATCAGGTCCGCCGCTACACTTCTACAGATGTCCTTCACTCCTGGCCACACTTTTCCCTGAAACCACATCTCATTACGCAATTTCCAAATAGCCCAAAGAACTGCAGTACAAACCACGTTCAGTGCAGCATTATTATTATTACAAATCCACCATCTAGCAATGGATTCAAAGTCCTCAACAACTGGTTTGCCAAGAAGGTTAGCAATAACATGCCAAACCAACTTTGCTACAAAGCAATCAAAAAATAGGTGATGACAAGATTCCAGTTCAGAACAGAAAACACAAGTCAAATCATCTACATGTCTCCTCTTAGCTAGATTATCACGAGTAAGCAATCTGCATTTGTGTTTTTTTTTTGCCATGAGGGTATTCCAGTCATGTGTTTCTCGAGAGGTACCTAGCAAACATGTGAAGATGCATGAGTCAACTACCTGCTGCAGCAACTTTCGTGACATATCCAGATCGAACCGTTGAATGGTTGCGTGGGAGTGTGACCCAGCTCGTGAAGCCTATATGGAGTACTACTCACGCCACCTATCCTCCAAAGAGCAGTCCTCTCCCTCTCCTCCCACTCAAAATATGGCCATTGAGTATTCACTGCTCGTGAAGCTTCCCTCGTTTCTCTTTACAAAATCCCTAGGTATAGATTATGTCCAGATTATAACTGTGCAATTTTTAAATGCAAAATTCGTATTAATTTAGGCTACATAAAAAATGATAAACCTAGTAAATTTTAGAAACTATTCACTGTTCTTCGATTCAGATTTACACATCTGTCTTTTTTCTCGTGATCAAATACAATAATTTTTTTCATTAAGCTTTGCACATTGATAGATGTTGATATATTTACAGCTAGGAAAAAATCTAATGTTTTTAGACACACTCATTGAACAGGAGATCTCCACTTAAGAATTGGCCTCCATATCGCAACACTAAGAACATGATATCTAATTTTTCATTAAGATTTCCTTTTTATATATCTAACTTCGTGAAGCTTGGCCTCCATATCGCCACACCCGTTGATCAGGCGATCTCCACTTAAGAATTGCCGACTTGACCTATATCGCCACACCCATTGATCAGGCGATCTCCACTTAAGAATTGCCGACTTGACCTCTTTTACTCTTAATTGGTTGAAATCGGCGAACAAGATATTAGACGTTTCTTATGTGACACGATGTTTTGCCTCCTAAGTCTAGATGCACTGGTTATGAAAGGGTAAATAAGAACCCCCATATGCTAAGTGCAGTAGGTACCTTCTGTTTATCTGACATAATTGTCCAAGTGACATAATTGTCCAAGGCTCAGTGTTTACAATATTCAAATCTTGCTTTAATGTCTCAAGGAACCACTCTCGGTGTGTTCTGTTTCAATAGCAGCAACAAATATAGGATAGATGCAGTCATTTGGATCAATCTCAACTGCTACAAGTAACTGGCCCTTGTACCTTGTTTTAATGAAACAACCATCAATGAAGATAATGGGCCTGCAACGTTCAATAAATCCTCACTTGCATGCTTCTAAGCTCATATAACATCTTTTGAACCTTGAATTTTCATCAAGAGCAAGATAAAAAGAGCTGCCACGATTGCTTCTTCTAATCTCATTGGCATAGTCCCACAACATCTTGTATTGTCCTTGTTCATCCCCTTAATTCTTCTTCATTGCTAGTCTCCTTGCCCTCTGTAGCTTGCTCCTAGATGGTGTCATGTTGCGGTCCCTCTGAAAAATTCTTGAGAAGTTCTTCATATTCATGTCTTGATCTGCCCTAAAACTTTCCAAATACTTCTCAGCTAGAAAGTTGGTTGTGAATCCTTTGATCTTCCATTTCCTTCTGCAAGTATGCTCACCATCATATCTTTTGATCATCCAAGAATTTTTCCTGCTATCAACTGAAGCCCACATATACCAATTGCAGTCCTTCTTCTCACCACCCATGCACTTAGCCTTTATTCTACTCAAATCATTCACTGGCATCGTTATATATATCCCGCCTGTTCTGACAGCTAAATCCATAATAGCCTTCCTAACCATGTGTAGAGACTCAACCTATTGTCCTACATGAAACTTATCATGATTGAGATCTTCCTCTATGAATGTCTTGAACCTGAAGTCAATTCTTTCTTCATCCCCATAAATCATTTTCTTCTGAAGCACCATCTATGTAAATCTTTGTTTTCACTTGATTGCCATCATGTGAAATAGTATGTGCATCTAGATCATCGTCATCATCACTTATGGCACACTCGGAGTCAACATAGTCTGGATCATCTTCTTCTTCATCTGACACTACAATACATGTTGCTTCTGCAGTGTTAGATGTACTTGTCTATTTTCTTGGCCTCAAGCCCTCCCTCTCCGATACTCTAGGTGCATCCGATTTCTGCATTGGAGCTGGCATTGTTTCTTCCTCTTGCACACCTTCTTTAGCAGGAACAGGCACTGCATCTTCATGTTGCTTAGTTGCATATACAGTCTGTAGAGGCTTGCAAGGACTTATCACGGAGGTAGATCAGCAATAGGAAAATGTAAGACATCACCCCAGTTCATTTTCCTGATAGAATTATAGTGATCAAGGTACATGCCAATGAAATGGTACCCTAAATCCACAAACTGTAACACTACAACTACATCTTCTTCAGTCCTTAACTGTCTCAGATCATTTCTGCCTAGTGTCAGCAATGGAACACAGTAGTGGAGATTTTCCCTGCCTTGCATCTCATAACCAATATCCTCCACCATATTCTCTACAATCGGTGGTGACCAAGTCACAGAGTCCACTTGATCATACCAAATAGAAGAGCCATCTACATAGCCTATGTTACTACCGGTGCCAAGAAAGTATCCCCATGATTTATTTCTACATAGAAGTAACCATTGCTACGAGATCCTGCAAATATTGCACCACAATACATAATTAAACTACACACAAAAGATGCACTTTCTGCCCAACAGTTTCCTAAACCCCTAGTTTGTCAGGTCACAGGACACCCCAATTCATCCCTACAACAACCATCACGAGCTAACATCAAACAATACTGCATAATCCAAAAATGAACCATTCCACAATAAAAATCACATCTTCATGAACCCTACCCAAACCCCCAACTGCAACCGTACGCAATGTGAAGAATAACTCTACCTAAATGGCTACAAATCGACCAACTAAGCAAGAACGGGCCGCGATGGACGACAAACCCTAAACCTTGACGTCAAGTAGCTGTTTTTTTCACAGGAGATGAATGGTGCCTTACGAACTAACCGTAGACTGGTGGAGGGTCTCCGTCAGGTCGCCATCGCGGTGACATCACGAGCCTGTGCAGCCGCCAGTATGTCGCCGCGCCGCCCGCCAAAAGCTTCAGGCCGATAACAACACTATCTCCACCAGCTCACCGCCTCCGCCGCAGCGTCGTCCTCTCTCCCTCTACCTCTGCCACCTCCGAAAAATAGAGAGAGAAGAAGAGCGCATTGATTTAGTTCAGTGGTGGAGGGACTCGACCGTGTACCGCACACTGATGCAGCGGTTTTTCCATAAAACATCCACCTCGACCGGCCTGCAACTGGTTTATAATGGGTTCCACATTCCGACAATCCACCGGATGCAACGCTACAACCACGACGGTGACTTCATACGGCCAAGCCTCGCGTATATTGTTACCGTAAATCATGTATTCCTATGTACTCCCTCCGTTACAAATTAGATGACTTCCATTTGTATAAAAGAACTTGTATCTAGACTTGTAATATGTCTAGATACATGTTCTTTTTGACAAATGGAAATCATGTGCTACCTCCGGTCAGAACTGTTTGTCGTGCAAACAACACCGTGGTAGTACAAAATCATACAGCATCCGTGTCAATCAATAGTGACCGGAGGGAGTAATTTAGAACGCAGGGAGTACTATGTACGTATGGTGATGACGACGAGTAACGAGCTCAAATACGGATGAATTTTACTCTTGTTCGCAGCACGCTTTTTGTGCTCGGCTGCGGACCCCTATTCAACAGAATCCAAAGCACAACAACAGAACAACTCGACCGACGCCGTGAGATTCCGACCATGTCGCGCTTCCTCCGACGCGCCGCCTTCGCCGCCGCGGTGGGAGGGCTCCTGTACGCCGCCGCCAAGGGGAGGAACCCTTCCGAACCCCTTCCCCGCCGCCGCCGCCCTTCTTCTTCCACCGCCGCCGCCGGCGGCCACCTCGCGCTCATTCGCGCGCACACGGAGCTCCGGGACCTCAACGCTCTCCTGACCCCGCGCTCCTTCCTCATCGACGCGACCCAGGCCTTCCTTGCCTCCGCGCTCCGCTGCGCGCCGGAAAGCCCCCCGGAGCTCCGTCGGCGCCGCGACGACGCCTCCAGCCTAATCCTCTCCGCGGAGGCCAAGGGCGACCCGAAGAGGGCGAATCATGGGCGCATTGTGCTTGCCATGCTCGACGTCCGCGACGGCCGCCTCGAAGACGCGCTCAGCGCCTGCGAGCGGGTGGCCTCCGAAGAGCCTGGCGCTCCCGTCGTGCCCCTCCTCATCGCTGCCGTCCTCTGTCACATGCTCGGCCGGTCCGAGGAGGAGGCCCGGTGGGTCCAGGGCGTGCCCGGCTTCGCCTCCAACCCCGCCGCTAAGACGATGGCAAGTCTTGTCGTCCTCGAAGCCACGCTGGGTTGCGCGCCGCGCGCGGCCGGTTCCGACGAGCTGGTATCAGAGCGACGATCCTAGGGCATGGCCGTCCCAACTCCACCACCGCCGCCGCCGCGCGGCTACTTCGAGTGGCGCGCTGCCATGGCCGCCGCCACACCCGCCGCCCAAACAACTCCCTCTACCTCTCTAACCCTAGCTCCTACAATCCCCACTACAATTTCTTTAGCCGATACAATCTCAGATGTTACATCTCTTATCCCAATTACTCTAGACCTAGCAGCCCACAATTACTACCATTGGTGTCATCTTTTCGACATACACCTTGGCCGCTGCAATCTGCGTGCCCACATTGCCGCCGACTCTGTCCCGCGCCTCGATGATCCTCGCTGGGTCAAAGATGACCTCTCCATCATCCAATGGATCTACTCGCGCGTGTCGACCGAGATCTTCAACCTTGTCTTCCGAGAAGCCTCGACCGCAGCCGCTCTCTGGGCTGCCCTTCGTCGTCTCTTCCAGGACAATGCCGACGCTCGCATCAACACCCTCAACACCGAGATTCGCAACACCGCTCAGGGAGCATCTTCCCTGAGTAACTATTGTCAGCGACTTCAGACGATGGCCGATGAGCTTCGTGAATTGGGTGATCCCGTGGGTGATCGCCAGCTCGTCAACATCCTCCTCCAAGGACTCGGTGATGAGTTCAGGACGCAAGCCGCCTTCATACCCCTCATGCGGCCCTATCCCTCCTTTGCCGAGGTGCGCTCCCTCCTTCAGTCAGCCGCTGACTCAATTGCGCGCAAGGAAGCACGGCCCCAAGTCTTCACTGCCTCGCCGCGGCCGCCGCAACCTCCTGCCACGGCAGCCCCGACAGCACCACCACCTCCCGTGCAACCTCCCCCCGGATGGCGCCCAAGTCCAAACTACCGCGGGAAGAACCCCATGTACTTCCCCCCACGGCCTACCCCGGCGCCTCGACCTGCCGCCACGCCTCCAGCTCCTCCCACAAGTGCCTCGACATCACCATCGGCCCCTCCAGCCTGGCGCCCTCCTCATGATCCATGGACAGGACTCGTCCAGGCGTGGTCTATGCCATGGTCTGCACCCTCTCCCGTCGGCGCCCCTCCCGCATATTCCGGTGCGTGGCAGCCGGGGACGCGCCCACACACCGGCTCCCCTGGTTTTCTTGGTGTTCGTCCACCTGCTCAGGCCTATTATACTGCCCCCGCCATGGCTCCTTTTGCTGCTGCCCCGCCGATCCAGTATGCTGCTCCGATGTCGACTCCACTCTATCATGCTGATTCAGGAGCCTACTACCCGCCGATGCCGCTCCCCACGTATGCGGCAACACCACCTGCGCCCGCACCTGCATCACCAACAGTGCCGCCCTCTACCAATGCCCCGAGCTGGGATCAAGCTGCGTTTCTACAGGCCATGAATAATTTTGCTGCACAAGGTAACACAGGTACTGCTTGGATCTTTGATTCTGGTGCATCTAGTCATATGTCTTCATCCAATAATATGCTGTCAAATTGCACTCCATCATATTTTTCTTCCATAACACTTGGTGATGGTTCCTCCACTCCTATTTCATGTGTTGGTCATACTCAAATTCCATCTACCACCAAACCTCTTCTCCTTAGTGATGTCTTAGTTGCACCAGCACTCATCAAAAATTTAATTTCTGTTCGACGTTTCACCACTGATAATCATGTTTCTGTCGAATTTGATCCCTTTGGCCTTTCTGTGAAGGATTTCCAAACCAAGGCGGAGATCGCACGCTTCGATAGCTCCGGCGACCTCTACTCAATCCATGATGCTCCCACTACTACGCTTCCATCCACCATGCTTGCTACGGTCGACCTTTGGCATCGGCGTTTAGGTCATCCCAATAGTGCCACACTGTCCTCTCTTCTTAGTGATTTCTCCATTCCATGTAACAAAGATCTTCATAATTCCTCTCTATGTGTTTCCTGTCAACAAGGAAAACATGTTAGGTTGCCCTTTAGTTCCTCTAGCTCTTCTAGTACGTTTCCTTTTGAGCTTCTTCATTGTGATTTGTGGACCTCTCCAATATTAAGTATTTCTGGCTTCAAATATTATCTCGTTATTTTAGATGATTACACACACTTTATATGGACCTTTCCTCTAAGAAACAAATCTGATGTACATACAATTTTTATTAACTTTCAACGTTATGTTGCTACTCATTTTCTTCTTCCTATCCGATTCATACAATGCGATAATGGTACAGAATTTAAAAATCTTGCAAATCGAAATCTTTTCCTCCAGCACGGCATTCTCTTTCGGTTTTCATGTCCATATACTTCCCCGCAAAATGGCAAAGCTGAACGCTCTCTTCGCACAATAAATGACATTATTAGAACACTTCTTATCCAGGCGTCCATGCCACCCACTTTCTGGGCCGAAGCACTGCACACTGCCACTTATCTCTTGAATATTCGCCCATCCAGTGTAAATCCTAAAACAACTCCCTTTTACTCTCTTTTTCTTTCTAACCCTAACTACTCTGAGCTACGAGTCTTCGGTTGTCTTTGCTTTCCTAATGTCTCCGCCACAACAATTAATAAACTGTCCCCACGATCACTTCCATGTGTCTTCTTAGGATACTCCAATGAACACAAAGGCTATAGGTGTCTTGATCTTGTTTCTGGTCGTATACATATATCTCGTCATGTAACCTTCGATGAAAAAGTTTTTCCATTTTCTACTCCCTCCTCCATAGTCAGCAGTCCCAACTCTGCATCCCACTCAACTCATTCTCGCAACAAAACTCCTCTTTTCACCCATCTCACACCCGATCTCACATCCGATCACGCACCCCAATCTTCTGTTGCATCACCCGATATTCCTGTCACGGCAGCGGATTTGCCCTTTTCCTCTGCCGCGGCAGCGCCCCCATCGCCCCCATCTCCTGTCATCACTACGTCGCCCGTGTCCGCACCCTCCGCTGCGCCGGACACCTCCACCTCCACGACACCACCAGCCCTACCACCACATGCTGTCCCTGTTCTTGCTCCTATCAATGACCACTCTATGCGCACCCGTGCCAAATCAGGTTTTTCTCAACCAATTAACAAACTTAATTTGCATGTCACCACCAATCTCTCTCCTATCCCTAAAACTTACAAATCTGCTCTTCTAGATCCTAACTGGTCCGCTGCCATGCGTGATGAATACAATGCACTTATCTCCAACAACACCTGGCATCTAGTTCCACGCCCTCCTAATGCAAATGTTGTCTCTGGTAAATGGGTGCGGAATATGTTGTATATTGTATTGGTACTAGATTGATTACAATGAGCCACGGTGGGCTATATATAAAGGGGTACAAGACTTGGGGACTACGAAACCTACTAGAGATAGACTTGTATTACAAACCTAATACTACCAAATATACCTAAACCGTGATATACTCTAACACCCCCCCGCAGTCGGATCGGTAGTGACGTGAACAGCTGGAGCGTCGCGAACGGTCTGACTGGAGCACAATCCGAAGTTGCGAACTGAAAAGGAGCCGAGTTGATAGCCCTTAATGCTGATGTCGATGTAGCCGAGTTGTGGGTGTTGTAGCCGTGGTCGATGTTGCCGTTGTTGGGGTAGTTGAGGTAGACGTTGATGGAGTCGATGTAGTTGAGGTAGGCGGCACGCCTTGCCGAGCTTGCCAGACTCGGGAGCGTGTCGGGGACGAAGGCATGCACAGTACCGGACATGCGGAGACAGGGACCACCATGAACCATGCGAGCCAGAGCCAGATGAAGAAGCAGAGAAGATCTCCGTGGTCGGCGGCGCGTAGCGCAGATTTTCCGCCGTTTGTTGCCGGAGTAGATGAAAACAAAAGTTGCAACTAGTAAATTGTGCAAAATAAAAATAGACTGCAACTCTGACGGCGTGGTTTTGGTGGACGGAGATGGCGTGGTGGTTGTTGAAGACGTTTGTTGATGTAGATACTTGTCGGCGATGTAGAGGTAGAAGACGCCGAGGTGTTGTTGGTGTAGAACTTGTCGGCGATGATGACCACAGGCAATGATGGATCGGAGTATATTGGCTTCATGACGACTTGGCGTGGTAGACTTGCAGATCGGTGCAGCTGCAAACAGATGCATCCTTGCGTGGTTGAAGATGAGCCGATCGATCCTTTCCCCACGTGCAAGGCACTCATGCATGCAATGATCGGAGTCTTGCATCCATAGCAGGCATGCAACGATCGGAGTACTGCGAATCAATCTGCTGAACTGCTTCGGCGAGATGACGGATGTTTGGTAGCTATGGAAAGTATCTAATTGGAAAACGAAAATTGCTAAAACTACGCACTGGTTTATTGGAATTGGAAGAAAAACTAGCTACGAGACGTGACGCCCCCGGCGATCATGGAGATCAATTTCGCCGGGGGCGGCGCGGCGGAAGTGGCGGTGGCTAAACCCTAGGCTGCGGAACGAACTGCTCTGATACCATGTAAGATTGCGGAATATGTTGTATATTGTATTGGTACTAGATTGATTACAATGAGCCACGGTGGGCTATATATAAAGGGGTACAAGACTTGAGGACTACGAAACCTACTAGAGATAGACTTGTATTACAAACCTAATACTACCAAATATACCTAAACCGTGATATACTCTAACAGCTGGTCCTCGGCACCATGCTGGGGCTGGTCGAGATGTCGATGTGGTCCATTTTCGAGGACGGGGGCCTGACCAAGAGGCTCCAGGTGCTGGCGTTCATGCTGCTCTTGCGCCGCCTCGTGGCCATGAATGCTGCTGCGGACACCACACCAAGCAGCTAGCTAGGTAAGATCAGAAGTATCGACACCATACTTTCCCAACCTGATCATGTCATGATGTGATTCGTATCAAATCTTCAGACTCTTAACTGAGAGCCGCAACAAGAGTACTTTCCTTGTTCTGCTAGCTGCTTTTTATTTTCCAATTTGAAGCTGTGTCAAATCGACTTGTTTGTTCTACAATTTGACGTGATTGCTACAACTGTTTGATCGATGAACTTGGACCGAAGAGTTGGATGAACTTGAGTAAAGTTCATTGTTAATTGTGTTGGCAGTTACAGGGTGACCAATTGTGCACCGAGGAAAGTTGGGTCATGGTTATGCACATTTGCATTGTTTTTTTTATGTTGTAAGAATATGTAGAATTGTAAATTTGTCAAGATCTTATTATCATAAAGCCCATCTCTATTGAAAATATGTCTCATATTGCGTGAATGGAGCTTTTGCATGCTAATCCACATATAAGTTGCTTCACATTTAGGTTAGTGGACACTGATCGTTACCACACTATGTGCCCGTTCTTGTGTGAACTATTCAGGATTGGTAGAAAAGCATGTATAAACCAGAAAACTGTCCTATTTGATATTAGTAGGTATTCATTTTCTTCCCTCTATTTGTCGTATTCTTCCTAGAAAATCTCAAATGTATACTCGTATAGCACTATAAAGAAGGAATATAAATACTAATTGGCGACATACATATAAAGTAATAATTAATTATTTTTCTTGAATCTGCATAGACAAACGAGACATATATGCTATTTGGAGCATGCATATCGTGGGATCTGAGTTACTCCTTGAGCGTATATAAAGTTGGTATCTCATTCACTGTGTGACTTACGGTGGAAAAGAGCAACATAACGGTTTTCCAGGTGAACTATTTTGCGAACGATACCCCTGGTGAAAGTAAAGATTAATATTGCATTGATGATCAGCTCCAAGCAGTGTGCCGTTATTTTCTATAGGTGGTACGGAGGTCTTTAATCATACTAGTTGTATACCCGAGCGTCTCTACGGCTCTTTAAAAGTTTTTTCGGTCGTCGAAACATAAACGGGGAATCATATATCTACCCCATCCCCTCTCTACATGTTCCGTTGTCGCTACGATATTACTCCAACCTCTTGTCTCCCAAATCCACATTGTCGTCCTGTTTTTCGGCTCCATAAATACATGTCGGATTTTATTGTAGGATTTAAATCCTGCAAAATCATTTCCAATAAACACCCTTTATAATCTAGGATCGACGCTACCTTTATAGGATTAAAGACACTTCCAATTATGTATGTTTATAACATCCAAGCAAAATGAGACCGTGTGTGATTCTGTCGCCTTTGCTGCCTCTGAACACCAACTCCCATTCACGAGAAAGCTAGCAAGATTTCATGAACTGCCATTCTAGCAAACATGAAATGATTACATCAAGAGAAGTGACAGAATTGCATAAGGATATAAGCAGAACAAACGCATAACTATAATACTGTAAAATTAATTGTATGCAAACAGGTGGACGCGATAAACAACCGACACATCCAGCTGTGAAAATTGTCTCAACATTATTTTCTAAATGGGGTACTGTGTTTTTTAATCATATATATCTTTACGGTTAAAAATATCATGTATATCCTTAATCATGTAGCGTAATACATGTTTGGGGTTTAGGACATTTCAGTTAGGGCACTTTACTATTGGGTTTAGGTCAGAAATTTGATCGGGTCGAACATTTGTAGGGCCGTTTTGCGGGCCCGATATGCACTCCATTAGGCTGTTGGGGTGCTTCGGGGGTGAAAAACTGAAAATGGAGAAGGTGAGTGTGGCTCACGCCGATGTGTGCATGAGCTTATTTAAGTCATGTAATGAGAATGTTTGATTACGAGATTACTAGATTAATTAGGAAGATGAGAAAAGGTTGGGCTCCAAACCACCTTGCGCTAGTGTATTACAAACGAGCTGCACGACGACAGGGGTCTGCGTGCGCAGTTCACTCTGGGGTAGCTTGTCCAGTCTGCTCCCATGGCCGCCCGCATCCTGCGCCGCGCCGCTGCCCTCGGCCTCGCCGCCACCACCGTGGGGTCCCTGCACGCCCTGGGAGCAGAATTGGAAGACTCAACTGATTCCATTACTCATGCGTCTGTTACATAAATAGTTACAGGAAGAGAGGTGCACGATGTGCATGCGATCCTATTCTATAGGACACTAACGCTAGGTGGTTACAGGCATAACGGATACATATATTCAACAGCCCCCCGCAGTCGGAACGACACTAGAGGTGACGTTCAGGCTGGACCGAAAGTCTTGAAACACACATGTTGGCAGCCCCTTTGTGAAGATATCAGCAAATTGTGAACTTGTAGGCACATGGAGCACTCGGGCTTCACCAAGGGCGACACGATCACGGACAAAATGGAGATCAATCTCAACATGCTTGGTCCGTTGGTGTTGCACAGGGTTGGAAGAAAGGTACATGGCACTCACATTGTCACAATACACCACCGTGGCACTGGTTGGAGGATGATGGAGTTCATGCAACAGTTGGCGCAACCAGCAAGATTCAGCAACACAATTTGCAACTGCCCTGTATTCGGCTTCAGCACTCGATCGAGAGACAGTGTGTTGGCGACGAGAAGACCATGAGACAAGATTGTTGCCAAGAAAAACACAAAAGCCAGAGGTTGATTTTCTTGTGTCAGGACACCCGGCCCAGTCAGCATCCGAATAAGCAACAAGGTTGTTTGGTGATGTCTTGTAAAGCTGCAACCCAAGGTGAGAAGTTCCTTGGATATACCTCAAAATGCGCTTCATCAAATTCAGGTGAGAGCTTCTAGGATCATGCATGAAAAGACACACTTGCTGAACAGCATAGGCTAGTTCGGGCCTTGTGAGTGTGAGATATTGGAGAGCTCCTGCCAAACTCCTATAAAGAGTGGGATTAGCAACCCGAGAACCATCTTGAGCGGAAGCTTTAGATCGAGTGTCAATGGGAGTGGGTATCGGGTTGCATTTAAGCATGTTGGCCCGTTCAAGAATTTCAAGAGCATACTGTTGTTGCGAAAGAAAGAGACCCTCACTTGTCCGATGGACATTAATACTAAGAAAATGGTGAATATCTCCAAGATCACTCATAGAAAACTCAGTTTTGAGAGAATCAATGACGAATTGAAGGAGTGAGGTGGTGGAGGCAATGAGGATGATATCATCAACATACAACAGCAAATATGCAAGTGAAGAACCATTCTTGTATATAAACAAGGAGGAGTCACATTTTGAGGCCGAAAAACCAATGGATGTGATAAAACGAGTGAAGCGTTGAAACCAAGTGCGGGGTGCTTGTTTTAGACCATAGAGGGATTTTTGCAAGCGGCAAACATGAGAGGGGTGAGTGGTGTCAACAAATCCCGAGGGCTGCTCACAATATACCGTTTCCTGAAGATGACCATGAAGGAAGGCATTTTTTACGTCCATTTGATGTATAGGCCACGAATGGGATGTGGCAATGCTGAGCACGAGACGAATAGTAGCTGGCTTCACCACTGGACTGAATGTCTCATCATAATCAACTCCATGTTGTTGAGTGAATCCGCGAACCACCCAACGTGCCTTGTACCGTGAAAGAGAGCCATCCGCATTGAACTTATGCCGAAATATCCATTTTCCAGTTACCACATTGACACCTGCGGGACGAGCAACTAGAGACCACGTGTCATTCCGCATTAGGGCATTAAATTCATCAAGCATAGCGTTGTGCCAATTGGGGTCTTTTAGGGCAGAACGGTAGGTAGGCGGAATGGGAGAGATGTTAGTGGAAGTGGTAGTGGTGAGGGAGTAATTTTGTTTTGGCAGAAAAAATCCGGATTTTCCTCGTGTAAGCATTCTGTGTGTGTTTTGGGGTGCATCTACTGGAATGGATCGAAGTGGCAGAGCTGGTGGGTGCGGATTGGCTGGAGCAGCTCCTGGCGATGGGACAAGCAAATCGGGATGGGAGGGTGTGCAGCAATCATGAGCTGCAGACGCGGGCGTGTGCGCGTGGGGCCCGAGCGAGGGAGTGGCTGTGGTTGGCGCGTCAGACGCGGTCGGGGTGGGCAGGGGAGTGCTGGGTCCGGGCGGGTCGGCGTCAAACGCGGTCGGTGTGGGGACCGGGCGGGAACGCGTCTGGTTGGGTGCGGTGAGCGAGGTGGATGGTGGTGGGCCGAGCTGAGCGTGGGCTGGTGGGGGAGGTGGCGAGACGGGAGTGGCTTGCGGAGGTTGTTGGTGGTACGAGGTGGGTGGGGCGGTGATCCCGGAGGAGATCGGTTGGTGGGGTGTGACAGAGGCGGCTGGGCTGGGATCTTCTGCGGTTTCCTGTGCAGGCAAGGAATAGGGAAAACAACTTTCGTCAAATACAACATGCCGAGAAACAATCACACGGCGTGAAGTTAAATCAAAACAGCGATATCCCTTGTGTTCCCGTGGGTAGCCTATGAACATGCAGCGAGTGGAGCGTGGTGAAAGTTTGTGGTCGGCGGTGGCGTATAAGTTTGGGTAGCATAGACATCCAAACACACGCAAGTGGTCGTACGTCGGGTGAACGCC
Source organism: Poa annua (assembly GCA_026929855.1). Classification (NCBI taxonomy): domain Eukaryota; kingdom Viridiplantae; phylum Streptophyta; class Magnoliopsida; order Poales; family Poaceae; genus Poa; species Poa annua. The sequence goes on from CM049436.1 coordinate 4,585,780, forward strand.
ATAGAGGTAGTGATGTGGGGTGGAAAAAGAAATTGCGCGCGATGGTCGTATGTTGAGGAGATGGGTGGCTGTGTGTAGTCCCTCAGCCCAAAATTGGGGAGGTAAATGTGCGTGAAGGAGGAGGGTCCGAACTATGTCATTGGTGGTGCGGATGAGGCGTTCAGCCTTGCCGTTTTGTGGTGAGGTATGTGGGCAGGATAGACGAAAAGACACGCCATGTGTAGAGAAGAAGTCTCGTAGGGAAGTTGTAAGAAACTCGCCACCATTGTCACATTGCAAACATTTTATTGAAACATGAAATTGTGTGAGAACAAAAGCAAAGAATCGTTGTATAGTGGCACATGTATCTGATTTATTTCTCAAGGGGAAAGTCCAAGAATAATGTGTGAAATCGTCTAAGACAACTAAATAATACTTGTAACCAGAGAAACTAAGTACTGGTGATGTCCACAAGTCACAATGTACAAGTTGAAAAGCTGCGGTGGTGCGAGAGGTGTGTGTGGGTCGGCATCCAGAGAAGGCATAGTGAAGGAGGCGTTGGCCGGAGATGAGGAAGAAGGTGAGGCCATCGGAGGGGGAGAGGAGAGGCTCTGATACCAAGCAGAATTGGAAGACTCAACTGATTCCATTACTCATGCATCTGTTACATAAATAGTTACAGGAAGAGAGGTGCACGATGTGCATGCGATCCTATTCTATAGGACACTAATGCTAGGTGGTTACAGGCATAACGGATACATATATTCAACACTGGGCGCGTGGAAGCCGCCCCAGCCCGTAACTGTAACTGTCCGCCCCTCCGCAGAGAACCTGCTCGTCGACGCCGCCGCGGGGTTGCAGGCCGCCGTGCTCCGCGCCCAGCCCCTCTCCGGCGCCCACCTCCGCAGCGTCCGCGCCCAGGCCGAGGAAGACCTCGCCCGCGCCGACGCCGACGCTGAGGGGGGAGACCCGGCCACGGCCACCGACCTCCTCCTCCTCCTCCAGCACTACGCGGACGCCGCCCGCGACGCCCCGTTCGACCCACCCCCCCCCCCCCCCCCCCCCCCCCCCGCCCTCGCGCACTTCCTCTGCTTCATGGCCGGGCGCCCGGGCGAGTCTTCGCAGTGGAAGACTGCCTACCGCCGTCTCGTCCCGCACACGGGGAAAGGGCCGGAACGCATGCCATGACTCGAGTCCGCCGAGACGAGTCTCCTCATCCACGAGCTGCTCATCGCGGCGGGGCTCGGCGGCGTGTACGACCTCAGCAAGCCACACCTCCCGGAGGGGAGGATGTTGGTGCAACTCACGGCGCTCAGCGTGTTCTTGGACAACATGGCGCGGCTCCGGCAGACCAAGGATGGTGGTGGCGATGCATCTGCATGAACTACTGTCTGAACTACTATGTGTGATTTCTTTGTCTAGTCTGAAATATTTCGTGTTTCTGATGAACATTTCAACCACAAGCGGTTCAGGACGATTCCACAGTAGATTTCCAACCTGTGAGGTTTCATTGTTTGGTCTTTACCGACCTCGCTTCATCATTATCATCGTGATCTTCGTTGTTGCACCGTTTGATGTTTATGTGGACTTGTACTGATTTTGCCCCTAACAAGAATGTCAGATGATTTTTCAGCATATTTGCAGATTCATGTTCGCTGTAGTTCATGTATTCAGTCTATTATTCCATCCGGCAGATTTCTTTCATCGTTGAACCAAATAATAGCTTGTCTGCACGGTTGCACCACGCCTTATATTACTCGCCTTCCTTTCCCAAATGAGTCTCATGAATGAAAACTGATGTGAGAACTATATAGTTCAGAGTTCAGACTCATGTATAAGGGCATCTCCAACGACCCGACGCATTTTGGAACCAAATCGTGTCCGATTTTGTCCGTTTGCGTCGGGCGGCGGACAGAAAATGGGCTAGGTCCGCCCCCATTGTCTGTTTGAGTCGCGCCCCATCCCAGCGGCCTGACGCATTTTTTTAAAAAAATTTAATATTAGTAGATATATATATATTACATTTAGAGTGCGAAAATAAAGATATAATTTAAAAACAGAAATAAAAAAACCCTATCTAGGGCTTCCTCGTTCGCCGCCGGTGCCTACTCGCCGTCGCTGTCGCCGGTGAGGTCGTAGAACGGCGGCGGGTCCAAGGGGAAGGACCACGACGCCCAGGCACCGGTGCAGGAGGAGGGGGTGGTGGCTGGGAGGAGGAGGACGCCTCCGTCCATGGCGCCTATTGTACTGACGCGCGCGGTGGCTGGGAGGAGGAGGTCACCTCCGTCTTCGGAGGCGGCAGCGGCGGCCCGCGGCTGCTGGACGCCCCGCCTGTCTCCACGGAGGTTCTCACCGCTGTGAAGAGGCCGTCCCAGCGGCTGATCTCCTCTAGGTGGCTCGCGTCGATGGCGCGCTGGAGGGCCTCCTCCTCGGTGAGCTCGGGCGGCTGGAACTCCGCCACAGGCAGCCCGTCCTTGTCCATGGCGACGGGCTCCTGCGCCTGCACCTCCTCCTCCTCCTCCTGCTGCTGCTGCTGCGGTTCCCAGTCCGGCGGGATCGCCCAGTGCAGCTCCCACCTCGCCGGCCGGTAGCGGATGACGCCGTTGGGGTAGTCTGCTTCACCGAGGAGCCCGACGCGCCTCCTCGCGTCGCGCTCGGCGCCCGGACGATACCACCAATCGGACTGAGGGTGGAACTGCGGGTCGCCTCGGCGGTCGTCGGGCAGGAGGCGGCGGCGTCCTCGAATCTCGACGGTGCGCTCCTCGCCGGCGCGCGCTGGTACAGGCGGAACCGGCACCCTCCTCGAGTTGAGGTGCCAGCCGCCCGGCTGGTGGACGCCATCCACCAGCACGTCCGTGTTCTTCTCAAACAGCGCCGTCGCAAAGGAGACCGACATGTACAGGCGGTCCCTGGCCTTCTTCGGCGGTGGAGATCGGCGGCGCGAGGAGGAAGAGCCTCCGTCGGTCTCCTTCTTCGGCTTCCTGAATGGCCACGGCGCCATGTCGGTGAGTGGGAGGTGGAGATGAAGGCCGAGGAAGCTAGGGTGTGATCGGGCTGTGGCCTCGCCGTCCCTCTAAGGCCCCGTTTGGAACAAAGGAATACCATAGGAATTTTGGAGGATAGGAATCTTACAGGAAAATTTCCTATGGTGCTGTTTGGAACAAAGGAATAGGAAATTTGGATTCCTTTGAAATTTCTATGGGATAGGCTATTCCATAGGAATTTTGGAGGAAAACAAACATGAGGTCTCACCTCATGTTTGAATCTTCCTATGTGTACAATTCCTGTGTTTTTCCCGTGTGACATCCAAACGACACTTTGAAAAAATTCCCGTGGTTTTCATTCCTGTAGGAATTCAGGAAACATGCCACCTCAATTCTTATGTTTTTCCTATTCCTACGTTTTTACTTCCTGTGTTCCAAACGGGGCCTAAAGGTGGATATGGTAGGCGTTGAAGGGGAAGGCGGTGGCGTAGTGGCGCATCGCCATTGATGGCGGTGGCGCAGACACTAAAGCGGCGGGGCGCAGCCTTTCGCAGCGAGTCGTCGCGGCATCGGGAGACGAAGAGAGCGCCGCGGTCGCTGACGCGAGGGGCCCGGTCAAAGAGGGGGAGGACACGCGCGGACACAGCGGACGGCTCGAACAAAATGCGTCGTGCCGTTGGACTGGGTTTTTTTACGGGCCCGGTCAAAAACAGACGGAAACGGACCGCTGGAGATGCCCTAATGCCATAGTCATTGGTTTGTTTTGCCATGACTCATGAGGGTTGTTTGACACAAAAGATCGCTTTTTATAAGGAGATATAAAGCGATCCTCTTACACCGGGGGAAGGTATATGGTGCGGGCGTGCCGGTGTACTAAGTACACAAATATAAAGAAAGGGAAAAGATACACATTAGTCATGACGACTAATAGACTAATCCCTATATTGCGCTCCGTGTGGCTTACTAGCGCGGCCAATGACAAGGCGATTGTGGATCTTCTGGTTCCCGGGGCCTCGGAAAGCTCCCGGTTAATTACTCCCGCGGATGGTACCGCGAGACACCTCCGATTAAGCTTGCTTGATCGTCGTCTTCGGTCTTCGCTTCGCGTTCCCCATGCATGAGGGTGATGATGTGTGTTGGCGTGGGCAGAGCCGTGTCCTCGTCGGTACACGCGCCGTAGATAGCATGGCCTTTACTTCGGCCATGCCCGCCTCGCCATCTTGCCTCGTCGGTCTTGACGGCGTTGATGTGTTGAAGTCGTAGTAGCATGCATGGTTGTGCTTGACGTAGACGTCACGATGATCTCGTAGATTTGCCGGAAGTGCGAGGGGTATTGCCCCGCGGAAGTAGACATGATTTTACCTGAAGAAAATATAAGAAGGGATATGCACCGCACAAAAGTGTGCATGATCATAAGACATCAATTAGGTCGCAGCGACGTGGCTGCGATGAAGTGATGGTCGCCGCCTCCGACAATGAGGCTGCTTCTGATGACCGACGCAATGGCCCGGCGACAAGATTGCCCCAACCACGACGCCGTGATACCGGTGCACGGCTACCAGGGAAGAAAGCTGTTTGTTGATCCGCACGTATACACATAGTAACATAGTAGACACATGCATCAGCCATGTTAGCTAGTGCGATATTGAGCTCAACTAGCTCATGCATGCATGAAGTTGTATTTGCATGCACGTAAGTGCAAAGGATGTATCAGGCAGGTGAAGAGCTCGATCCGTCTGCATGGCGATCACGACGCCGGCGCTCAGACAGAGCGCGGCTGCGATCCGGCCGGGAACTTCTGCCAGGGCACTCTTACGTCAACGGCGACCGACATCGGCCAGAAGGCAATGAGACGGGCCGGAACCTGCTCGCCGGACATGGACAGCAAGACGGCCGACCATGATGGAGAAGAAGATGGCCAACATGCCCATCCAAATGTATGACCATGGCGATGTAGATGACGACGGGCTGCACGGCGGCCGCCCAGCGGAATCGTGTCAAGCCATCCGCTCGCGGCCTGACACCGTTGCCGTCAGGTTGGAGACCATGCCGGGTTGTACGCCGGCAACCCAAATGACGTCGTGGTATGGGTGAGGATGAAGACGTCGCGGGTCTGCTTGCCGACAGTCGCGACTACGCCGTCGACGTAGATGGGGTTTGTGACGGTGCTGAGCTGCTCGCCGACAGCCGCGATGACGCCGTCGACATAGATGGAGTTTGAGATGATGCTGGACTGCTCGCCGACAGTCGCAACGACGCCGTCATTGTAGATGGTGTTTGAGACGGTGCTGGGCTGCTCGCCGGTAGCCGCAACAACGCCGTCGTCGAGGTGGAGAGTAGAGACCGTGCCGGGCTGCACAGTAGCCATGGCGAGGTCATGCGGAGACTGCATTAAGATGTGTGCATGGCCGTCCGACAACCTCCGGAGGGTGGTGAAGATGACGACGGGCTGCACAGCGGGCGCCCGGTGAACTCATGCCTGGCCGCGTCCTCTAGCGGCCCGACAACGGTGGCATCGGGATGAAGAAGATGTCAGGTTGCACGTCGGAAACCCTGGCGACGCCATGACATAGATGGAGACAACGCCGGGTTGCACGCCTGCAACCCCGACGATGCGGTCGATGCACGTTGAGTTGGAGACGACGCTGGGCTGCATGCTGGCAACCGCAACGATGTCGTCACTGATACGGAGAGGGACGACCATGCCGGGCTACGCGCCGGCAACCTTGGTGTTGCCGTGAAGATGAAGAAGATGCCAGATTCTACGCCGCCTATGACGTCGGGCTGCACGCCGACAGCCGCGACGACACGGACGGATAGACGGAGACGATGCCGAGCTACACGCCAGCAGCTGCAACAGCGCCCGCCGTAGATGGAGACGGAGACGACGCCAGGCTACACGCCGGCAACCTTGGCGATATCATCCCGCAACGGCAGATAGTGCCGGGATACACACCGGTAACCCGACATCATCATTGAGATGAAGACGGCCGCCATGAGAGCGTAGAAAGTTAACGCCGAGCTGCTCTCCAGCAGCCCGATACCATGAAGTTGAGGACGACGGCGGCCGTGCACCTATGCTGATGTAAAAAAGGAGAGGATACAGGGGTTAGCTCAATTGCTCACCCTTAAGAAGATAGCCGCCATGGCCTCATCGATGTGCACGACAAGCTGGCTGGCTAGCCTGCGATGCGCGCGTGCACCTTACGACGCACACCAGATCGCCCTCCCCTCTTGGCCGCCTACACAAGAAGAAGACGATCGTTGGCCTGAGATTGGATCTCAAGCTCTCTCAGCTAGGAAGGCTCCATCAAGGTCGCGATGGTTGCCTTGCACCGTTGGGCATCTTGCCGCTGCCGTGTCCATGGGCGCCTCTTCCTCCTCATGCGGTGTGCTGGGTCTTGCTTATATAGGCAGCAAAATCTAGGTCGGTTGATAGAGTTTGAGCTCCATACAAAGCGGAACCGTATCAAAATTTGCTAAGATCCATCAGCCAAAACTTGGACGGTACGCATATATCCTAACGTGGCTAGAGCAATCTCTTCAAGCACGTAGGGAAGCATCAGCTGGCCCATAAAATATCCATATATACATACCTAGCTTGGTACACCACATAGCCCATGTAATAGCATCAGATTAATTAGCTGGGCTAAATTAATTACCCGGCCATTAGCACATGCCGCATATTTCGAATTTTGCATAGTGACCATTGTCGGGTATACTTACAGAATTTTTAGCACAAAAACTCGTCAAACAAATGCCCCACACCAAGTCTGATTCGAGTGCGAAGCGAGTCGAATTTGACTTGGTGTAGAATTTCTTTTCCGGACACATCGGACGCAAGTTAGTGGATGCTGTCCTACGAAACACCGGGTCTGATTCATACGTAAGGAGTTCTTGACAAAAGCCAGCTGAACTTCCCTGTCGTACACCGGGTCTCTAGATGGCATGTCATGCCTGAAGCCTTTTATCTTCTTGTATCTAGAGCACACTCATGCATGGTTGGTGGCACAACCGCACAAGTGCTCAGCTCCTAGACCGCTAGTTGATCCTAGACGGATATTTGATCGTAGAGTTGTCGTCTCCATCGTCGTCGCTAAGTGCGACAACGTGCTAGGCGGTGACCGGCTCAACGACATACGAGTATATACCTGACCGAGTGACGGACGACTCAAGCGACCTGCTGCTCGGCGAGGCCTCCCGGCGCACGTATCTGGACTTGTGTGCTGCCGCTGGCTACAGGAGCACGTTCCGCTCGCTGCTGATCTTCAGACTAAGAGCGCCACGCTCAGCCTGTCAGCACAAGCAGTTTCCTCACGACTGTCCGGCGCACGGCTGACGTGCACGCCTCCTACTTGGGCATGTGAGCATGTCCGATGTCTCCACCTTAAGCGTGGAAGTCCGAGAGCTACCCTCGTATACATTGTTGCGTCTTACCGTACCCTGCAAAAAGAGATATACGTCCAGAGATATACATGATATGTAAATGATTAGCTGGACTCGTACCATGCATGGCCATGGCTGGCCCGTTCAATTCCTGGGTGAATGGATAGCCCCAGCCAAGCGTGTGGTGGCCGGCGACAGCAAGCGTGCCGCTGCGGAGCATCGTGCGTCTTCTGTTCACGGCGTGGTGGCCGTTATGCATGACGCCGTCGCTGATCGTCGTGATCAACGATGACATGGGTGACATGGGTGCCCCGGGGTCGATTATCGTCGTAGGCACATGGTGATGTGGTCGAGAGCGGCGGCTTAAGCGCCTTGCCGCCGCTACTCATACATTGGTGGACAATCACCTATTCCTGGCTTCCGGCATACTTATAAAGATAAAACAAGAAATAAAGCAATTACTTATACCAAATGAATGCCCCCCTGGAATCAAGCGTGATCGTGAATTTGGTCGGGCTTGATTTGATGAGAGACAAGTATAATTCTGATAGCGCAATATCTTTTATTGCGGCTATCGAGCATGAACATTCAACTGCGAGCTCACGTATATATATAATGTGCTTTTGGACTTTTAGCGTAATAACATGCTTAAGTCAAAAGATTAGTCGAGTTACTTAGTTGGGTCATATAACTGGCACGACGCCTAACAACCAAGTATCCTCGTGTCATCCTCAATTTGCGGCGAATGCCATGCTGCTCTTTGAAGGCGTTTATGGATTGAGTCGCGACCATTTACTTGCCACAGTGCCAGCTGACAAAATCGAAGGGTTTTACAAATGCGCGCGAGCTGTAGCGGCGCACTATACTATTCCCCTTATTAGGCTTAATGTAGCCAAAAGAAACAAGTTATCGGAACGCCCTTCGATTGCTCGGCTTGTGTGTGTGCATCACGCCATCCTGAGCTTATGTAGCCAGGTAATGAAGATGGTCGTGCGGTGGAACGTCCTCACCGTCACGTATGTTCAGGGGCAACTACGGTTGCCCCAGTATTGTTGTTGTAGATATGGCAAGGTACTGGGAACATGGATAGTGCCCTCCGTTGCCAAGGGATGATGCCAGGCTAAGAGCATCAAGGCAGGTCTTGATGTTGAAATGAAGACAAGGGCAATATGCCTTGCCTCGAACTCCCTTGTGAAGAGGGAGTGCTAGATTATGGACGCCAAGGCAAGGAAGGGGTTGATACCGCTACTCGTAACCCATCCTGGGCAACAAACGCCGGTGTAGATGCATGGACAGGTAGAGACCTTGACCTGCTTCTTTCTTTCTTGGTTACAGCTGCACAAAGTTAGTACGCATGTGTAACAAGGAGAACCAAATAAAATGTAACCAAAGAAGCATGAAAAGCAACTGGTTGGTGTTGTTTGTTTTAGAAATGTTGGCTTTTCCTGTAGACACTAGCTATGGTTGTGACATCGGAAAAGGCTGTCGAAGGACTAAGTCACTAGGAACCGTCGAAAAACCATGACGATTGCAACTCAACAATGTATCATTTCTTATGCGTGCAAGTGTGTGTATGTGTGTGTATGAAGGTGATGTGTTTGGAATGATCCAAAGAGGCAGCAGAGAATCGTACTCTAGCCCATCGGGGCAACGAGTAACCCTACATCGCCACCACCCTTCCTTCCATGCCTCAAGAACCCAGAAACATGGGTGAGGAGGAATCAAGTTAAGTGGTTTTGGGACAACAACTTGTAAAATTTTGTCATGCCTTAGCGAGGGGTGGTGATGACTACCAACCGCCTTCTTTCCAGTGGTCCCCTTTGCTGCTTGGAACTACCGAATGCTTCCATTATTGATGGAGACTTCCCTCTTGTGAGGGCTGCTTGCTTGTATGGACAATATGGATGTCCTTTAACTTCATGAGATTGCTTCATTTGTCCTCTCTTTTCTTTTTCTCTTTTTTTTCTTTCTTTTTTTTTTCTTTTTTTTAAGAAGATTGCTCGAACTTTCCTTGACAGGGTTGGCGTTTCCTCGGGGAACCACCTTGAGAACTTGGAAGGCAGCCACCCACCTTGGTGGACTAAAACCCTCAGGCATATTATGTGGAGCTTTTGGGTGGCATGCTCCAGGGTTGCCAAGCGGCTACACACCACGCCCAGCTTTTGCTAGGCAGGGCAGCCCTTTCTTGATCTTTTTCCTAGAGTCTTCCCTGGAGCGTGGTGTCTCCGTGAACCCGAGACACGTCCGGAAGCATGGGGGTGTGGGACCTCATTGCCTAGAAGTCGCCCAAGTAGTCTTCTCTGCCACCTCTCGGAGCATGTAGACGATCTGTGTGTCGTGTTTTGTGTGTTGTGGGTGTAGGTGCCGCTCCACTTACCACGGGATACACCATGCTTCCACTGGAAAAGTCATAAGGCAGCCTAATCTTCCATCACGAGCTTTGTGTCATAGGGGAAAGCCATTTTTTGTAGGACTTTTCAGTCCGCAAAAGGGAGGGAAATATCAAAACAATATGGTGCACTATAGACTTTTATAGGCAACCAAAAAAAAATCTCCTTGGAAGTGAAAAGGTAAAGAGAAAAACCACCAAAGCAGAAAGAGAGAGATCAAAAGAAAAAAATTGGCCTTGATCCGAGGCATTGGCTGGGCTTCTTGTGAATCAACCAGCTAGTACGTGCCTCCCTCGTCTTCTTCCATGATGCACGGCCTCGTGCTGGAGGTGGAGATGGCACGGAGCTGCTCACATACAGCCGGACATCATCGTCCCGGAGGTGTTGAACATGTCGGGCTGCTTACCTGCAACCCCGATGATATTGTCGTTCAGAGATACGACGACGGAAGCAGCCCCAACGATATCACCGTAGTGGAGACAACGGCGGCTACACTCCGGAAGCTCTAGTGAGTTCTCTTAAACGTCGGTATGGCTTAGATATGGAGGTGTAGAAAACGTCGGTAACATGCCAGCAGCCCGACGCTGTCCGGAGGTGTAGATTGCCATGAGCTGAAAGCCGGCAGTCCAGCGATGTCGTCATGAAGATGGAGACGATGCCCGGCAGTAAGCCGACAGTCCCGAAAACATGTAGAGGAGATAGAGAAGGCATCGGGCCACATGCTGGCAGCCCGACAATGTCATCATAGAAGTGGAACTGCATGCCGGCAGCCTGACGGCCTAGCTGCCTGCTAGCTGCAGCCGTGCCGGAGGGGGGAATGGCGCCGATCTGCTCACGGAGTCTGCACATGCAAGCTGCTAGTGGCGCCATGTGTGCATGCAGCATGCACATGTACGTAGGACTTCTTGCCGGAGAAACCATGCATGGATGCGCACGGCTGCACCGCCGGTCAATGATGCCTCCATGCTGGCACACGCGTACTGGCAGGCTCGCACCCAAGTACGCTACCAGCCGCCCCAGATGCCGTCGTTCCGATCGATCTGCACGTCGGCAGCTTAACGATATAGTCACGGCTGTATGACAACATCCGGGAGACCTTGGCTTCGGCCAGATCACGATGATGAAGGTAAAGACAAGATGCTCATGCTGAACACGGCACCATGTCGTCAACCAACTGTTGCAGTAGTAGAAATGGAGTCGCATGGCAGCACCGATTACACCGGCGAAGAGGTGGAGAACTGGAGATCACGTCCGGCTGCATGCCGACAGCCCACCGTGTTGTCGCGGAGGTGGAGATCGCCGAGGTCTGCACGCCTGCAGCCCCAGAGCCCGATGAAGGTGGCGACGAGGTGCACCAGTGAAGCCGGCGCCACGACGTCAGCCCAACAATCACGGAAGTAAACATGGAGCCGCATTGTCTGCTGACAGCCCCAATGACACGGTCGCAGAGGAGTCGAGGACTCGAGGTGGTACTAGTCGTGTGATGAGCGGCTAAGTCGCACGGCCGGCCGATAGAGACCGTTTGTAGGCGCGCGTACAACACGGCCATGTCGCGTATTTTTGACGGCACGAGTGTGCACGAGCGTGGCTCCTCGGCTAGCTAGCTTGTTAATTAGCTTACTCATGAAGATGGACCCTGCAAGGCACAAGCGTGCGCTGATGTCAATAGCAACGACTGAAAGATATGGGCTGCACGCTGGCAACTCCGTAATGGCGTCTTCATGCTGGTGAAGATACGACGTCATCATTGCGCTGGCATCATCATCTTCGACATGGTTAGCAGCCACCAAGGCAGCTGGATACGCCTCAGCGTCAGTGGGCTGCTCGTCCTTGTCCTTTCCAGTATGATCCACGACGGTGGCGATGGCGTGGGACTGCTCGCCGGCAACCCCGATGCTATCTTCTTTGGAGGTCTAGTTTGCCGAAGCCGAGATTGTGCCAAGCTGCAACACCGGCAGCCCCGACGTCATCTTTTGCACGGTTGGTTGAAGTGGAGGTGGCACCGGGATGCACACCAGTGCTCACAGGTTCATCGCCTTTGGTCCAGTTGGTGGAAATGGAGCTGGCGTCGGACTGCCCGATGACACCGCTCATGTCACCTTTGGCACGGTTAGTGGAAGTGAACTTGGTTTCGGGCAGCCCCCGGCGCTGCGTTGTTGTAGATGGCGTCGGGTTGTACACCGACAAACTCTGTGACTTCGTCGCAAAGGTGGAGGAGGCACGCCACTGGAGTGCAAGCCAGCCCTCTCTGACTATCTGCGTCAGAAAGCGTGACGATCCGGTAGCACAATAACGAAGGTTGTCTACGGTGGTGAGCAAGTTGAGGCCGGCAACACCATGGCCGCAGTGGTTGCCTCAGGAGGCGAGCGGAGACCACAGCCATGACGGTCGCCCCTGGAACCGAGAGCGTGATGAGCTTGCGGCGTGGAAGCGGTGGTCGCCTCCGGCGGCGAACAAAGACCACCGCCGTGCAGTCGCCTTCGGTGCCAAGCGTGATGAGCTGGCGATGTACGACAACGGGGTCGACTCCAACGGCGACAAGACGTGCGTGGTCGAGGTGGTGCCAATAATAGGAACGGGTGGTCGTGGACGCCCATCGGCAAAGGACCTGCAAATGGTGTCCCGATCCATGGTGCCGCTATACTTTGACGGAGCCTCATATTGGCCGGCTCCGAACCATGTTTTTGCCAGCCGTCGTTCGAATACGACATAGACTGACAATGTCAGAATGCATGTCCCCAATTTTGGGGGAACATGATGACGTGAGGCTCATGATCGAGGTCGAATAAGCTCGACTTCATTCATTAGGAATGCCCCGGCATATTGAGCTTCTATTCAAGTATGATGAGCTCACCTTGGTGCATAGATGGCACCTCCCTCGTTAGGAGATACCCTATACCACCCTCTTGTATGTCGAAGAAGATTATGAAGATGAAAACGACGACCATTTTTGCGCAGCAAAGATGGGAGGAGAACCATGTCCCACCGGGCGTGCCATTTTGTTTGACACAAAAGATCGCTTTTTATAAGGAGATATAAAGCGATCCTCTTACACCGGGGGAATGTATATGGTGCGGGCGTGCCGGTGTACTAAGTACACAAATATAAAGAAAGGGAAAAGATACACATTAGTCATGACGACTAATAGACTAATCCCTATATTGCGCTCCGTGTGGCTTACTAGCGCGGCCAATGACAAGGCGATTGTGGATCTTCTGGTTCCCGGGGCCTCGGAAAGCTCCCGGTTAATTACTCCCGCGGATGGTACCGCGAGACACCTCCGATTAAGCTTGCTTGATCGTCGTCTTCGGTCTTCGCTTCGCGTTCCCCATGCATGAGGGTGATGATGTGTGTTGGCGTGGGCAGAGCCGTGTCCTCGTCGGTACACGCGCCGTAGATAGCATGGCCTTTACTTCGGCCATGCCCGCCTCGCCATCTTGCCTCGTCGGTCTTGACGGCGTTGATGTGTTGAAGTCGTAGTAGCATGCATGGTTGTGCTTGACGTAGACGTCACGATGATCTCGTAGATTTGCCGGAAGTGCGAGGGGTATTGCCCCGCGGAAGTAGACATGATTTTACCTGAAGAAAATATAAGAAGGGATATGCACCCCACAAAAGTGTGCATGATCATAAGACATCAATTAGGTCGCAGCGACGTGGCTGCGATGAAGTGATGGTCGCCGCCTCCGACAATGAGGCTGCTTCTGATGACCGACGCAATGGCCCGGCGACAAGATTGCCCCAACCACGACGCCGTGATACCGGTGCACGGCTACCAGGGAAGAAAGCTGTTTGTTGATCCGCACGTATACACATAGTAACATAGTAGACACATGCATCAGCCATGTTAGCTAGTGCGATATTGAGCTCAACTAGCTCATGCATGCATGAAGTTGTATTTGCATGCACGTAAGTGCAAAGGATGTATCAGGCAGGTGAAGAGCTCGATCCGTCTGCATGGCGATCACGACGCCGGCGCTCAGACAGAGCGCGGCTGCGATCCGGCCGGGAACTTCTGCCAGGGCACTCTTACGTCAACGGCGACCGACATCGGCCAGAAGGCAATGAGACGGGCCGGAACCTGCTCGCCGGACATGGACAGCAAGACGGCCGACCATGATGGAGAAGAAGATGGCCAACATGCCCATCCAAATGTATGACCATGGCGATGTAGATGACGACGGGCTGCACGGCGGCCGCCCAGCGGAATCGTGTCAAGCCATCCGCTCGCGGCCTGACACCGTTGCCGTCAGGTTGGAGACCATGCCGGGTTGTACGCCGGCAACCCAAATGACGTCGTGGTATGGGTGAGGATGAAGACGTCGCGGGTCTGCTTGCCGACAGTCGCGACTACGCCGTCGACGTAGATGGGGTTTGTGACGGTGCTGAGCTGCTCGCCGACAGCCGCGATGACGCCGTCGACATAGATGGAGTTTGAGATGATGCTGGACTGCTCGCCGACAGTCGCAACGACGCCGTCATTGTAGATGGTGTTTGAGACGGTGCTGGGCTGCTCGCCGGTAGCCGCAACAACGCCGTCGTCGAGGTGGAGAGTAGAGACCGTGCCGGGCTGCACAGTAGCCATGGCGAGGTCATGCGGAGACTGCATTAAGATGTGTGCATGGCCGTCCGACAACCTCCGGAGGGTGGTGAAGATGACGACGGGCTGCACAGCGGGCGCCCGGTGAACTCATGCCTGGCCGCGTCCTCTAGCGGCCCGACAACGGTGGCATCGGGATGAAGAAGATGTCAGGTTGCACGTCGGAAACCCTGGCGACGCCATGACATAGATGGAGACAACGCCGGGTTGCACGTCGGAAACCCTGGCGACGCCATGACATAGATGGAGACAACGCCGGGTTGCACGCCTGCAACCCCGACGATGCGGTCGATGCACGTTGAGTTGGAGACGACGCTGGGCTGCATGCTGGCAACCGCAACGATGTCGTCACTGATACGGAGAGGGACGACCATGCCGGGCTACGCGCCGGCAACCTTGGTGTTGCCGTGAAGATGAAGAAGATGCCAGATTCTACGCCGCCTATGACGTCGGGCTGCACGCCGACAGCCGCGACGACACGGACGGATAGACGGAGACGATGCCGAGCTACACGCCAGCAGCTGCAACAGCGCCCGCCGTAGATGGAGACGGAGACGACGCCAGGCTACACGCCGGCAACCTTGGCGATATCATCCCGCAACGGCAGATAGTGCCGGGATACACACCGGTAACCCGACATCATCATTGAGATGAAGACGGCCGCCATGAGAGCGTAGAAAGTTAACGCCGAGCTGCTCTCCAGCAGCCCGATACCATGAAGTTGAGGACGACGGCGGCCGTGCACCTATGCTGATGTAAAAAAGGAGAGGATACAGGGGTTAGCTCAATTGCTCACCCTTAAGAAGATAGCCGCCATGGCCTCATCGATGTGCACGACAAGCTGGCTGGCTAGCCTGCGATGCGCGCGTGCACCTTACGACGCACACCAGATCGCCCTCCCCTCTTGGCCGCCTACACAAGAAGAAGACGATCGTTGGCCTGAGATTGGATCTCAAGCTCTCTCAGCTAGGAAGGCTCCATCAAGGTCGCGATGGTTGCCTTGCACCGTTGGGCATCTTGCCGCTGCCGTGTCCATGGGCGCCTCTTCCTCCTCATGCGGTGTGCTGGGTCTTGCTTATATAGGCAGCAAAATCTAGGTCGGTTGATAGAGTTTGAGCTCCATACAAAGCGGAACCGTATCAAAATTTGTTAAGATCCATCAGCCAAAACTTGGACGGTACGCATATATCCTAACGTGGCTAGAGCAATCTCTTCAAGCACGTAGGGAAGCATCAGCTGGCCCATAAAATATCCATATATACATACCTAGCTTGGTACACCACATAGCCCATGTAATAGCATCAGATTAATTAGCTGGGCTAAATTAATTACCCGGCCATTAGCACATGCCGCATATTTCGAATTTTGCATAGTGACCATTGTCGGGTATACTTACAGAATTTTTAGCACAAAAACTCGTCAAACAAGGGTATTCCAATCATGTGTTTTTGCTGCTAGCGAGGTACCTAGCAAGCATGTGAAGCTGCATGAGTCCACTACCTGCTGCAGCAACTTTCGTGACACATTCAATTAGTGGCCAGTTGCCTCACCATCAATACATGCAGCTTTTATCGCTCCAATCGACTAGCGCCTTGGGCTAAAAGCTTTGCAAATTATGCCCTACAAATCAGTGGCGGGCACAGGATATTGGCATTGGGTATTCAAAGTCGGACAAAAAAATCCAATGCAAAATCTGAAGGTTCACAATTTGTTCACTGAAAAAGTACGGACACACAGATTGACAAATTGTTCAATAGAAAAGGATTCAGAACCTACCGTGAATGAATTGCCTAAACGCCTGATACTCCCGTCGCTGTAGCAGCTCAGCGCCTGAACGCCGGTCGCCGCATTCGGGATCCTTCCTAGCGCAATGGTTCCCGCCGCTTGGTCGGCCGACTCGGCCCTGCCGACGCCCTCAATTCACCTAATCTCCTCGGCAACAGATCGATCAACTACTATCGTTTACGGAAGCTACGCTGCTGATGTTGGGCTATGGGCCAAGGGGACAAATCTATTCGCTGGGCTAGGATAGACAAATACTACCTAATTTTTCTTAGCCAAAAATAATGGGTATTCAGCTGAATACCCATGAATACATTTGTGCCCGCCCATGCTACAAATAAGGACGGAGTGAGTAATACAAAGTTCCGGGGGATCCAACCTTCCTCGATCCATAGCCTCCCGCCGCTTGACACGTGTTCCTAACACCGCTTCCCTCGTTTCTCTTTACAATCCCTAGGTGTAGATTATCTCGAGATCTATTATTGTGCCATTTTTTCTATATAATTTCCGTATTAATTTAGGCTACACAAAAAATGATAAACATGGCAAAATTTAAAAACTATTCATTGTTCTCCGATTCAGATTTACACATTTGTCTTTTTTTCTCGGGATCAAATACAATGATTTTTTTCATTAACATTAAAAAATTCGATTTTTTTAAACATACAAAACGTTGTTTCTTTTTCCTATACTGAGTGAAGCTTGCCCTCCATATCGCCGCACTCAGGAGATCTCCACATAGAAAACTTTTCTTGCCGACTTGACCTCTTTTACTGTTAGTTGGTTGAAACCGGTGAACGAGATATTAGATGTCTCTTATGGGACACCATGTTTTGCCTCCCGGGTCTAAATGCAGCCGTTATAAAAAATACATTTTAAATAAATTTCAAAATGTAAAAAAAATCTGACAAAAAATTCGGGTGTACATCTAGACATTGTTTGTGGGACGTTTAGATACAAAAAATGTCTCGTGTAAAGTCATTTTAGAACATCATGATTTGTCTTTTTTATATAGCCCACAAGAATGATCTTTTTCCGCGAAACTGTTTGTGTAGACATAGAATGTTGAGAGGTAGACCCAATTTTGTTTGTAACTTTTTGACCATCTAAAATGCAGTTTTTGGGTAGTGAGATCTTAGTGGGCTGTCCACTATAGTGAATGACCATTTAAAGTGGTCAAAAAAAGGTCACAACACTTCTTTCTGGATTATGACCAATTCATGTAAGGAGTCTATAACCTTTGTGAAAAATTCGGTCACAATATTTTTGGGTTTGCGCCCTACAAAACAGGTTATGACCAACTAGTTTACAATGGTCATAGATCTACGACCAATATTTTGATTGTCGCTATAAAAGGTCGTAGAGTAGCATATTTCTTGTAGTGTGTAGTAGCAATGATAAACATATTTTCACAAAATTATCTCCTAATGAAGCAATTGAGCTGTCCAAGGTAAGCAAAATATTCTTGGTAGGAAGCGAAGTTTGTAACGAAAAAAAAAATCACAAAGGTTAAAAGAACTGTTGGATCTGCCATGATTTTTTCTAGGAAGAACAGGAATAACATTTCCAAAGAAACATCGCTTCCAACATTGCGAAAACAATGCTTTTGTGGCACAAATATATGTTGTTATAATTTAAAATTGTGCAAGTAATTATTCAACCTTATTAGTCAGAGCCAAAACATATTTTCGCAAAATAATCTCCTACTTAAGAGATTGTCTCTGACTCAGTTTTAACGGAATCATGCAAGTCTGTTCCCGGAATCATGCAAGCCAGTTTTAACGGCCATATACGCTCCGTTCGATTCCTTTCTAGCTCAGTTAAAAAAAAAAACACAGCAACAACAACGCTCCTGGGTCCGACCATGCCGATGCCGCGCTTCCTCCGACGCGCCGCCTTCGCCGCCGCAGTGGGAGGGCTCCTGTACACCGCCACCAAGGGCAGGAACCCTTCCGAACCCCTTCCCCGCTCCGGCGTCTCTTCCACCGCCGCCGCTGCCGGCGGCCACCTCGCGCTCATTCGCGCGCACACGGAGCTCCGGGACCTCAACGCGCTCCTCACGCCGCGCTCCTTCCTCATCGACGCGACCCAGGCCTTCCTCGCCTCCGCGCTCCTCTGCTCGCCGTACAGCCCCCCGGAGCTCCGTCGGGGCCGCGACGACTTCTCCAGCCAAATCCTCTCCGCGGAGGCCAAGGGCGACGCGCAGGCGGCGAACCATGCGCGCCTCGTGCTCGCCTTGCTCGACACCCGCGACGGCCGCCTCGAAGACGCGCTCGGCACCTGCGCGCTGGTGGCCGCCGAAGAGCAAGAGCCCTACAACAGCGCAGCGCGTCTCGTCGCCGCCGTCCTCTGCCACATGCTCGGCCGGTCCGAGGAGGAGACCCGGTGGGTCCGGCGCGTGCCCCACCTCTCTGACCCCGGGGTGAAGGAGCTGGCCCAGCAGCTGCAAACTCTTGGCGTCCTCGAAGCCACGCTGGGTTGCGCGCCGCGCGCGGCTGGTTCCGACGAGCTGGTCCTCGCCACCATGCTGGGGCTGGTCGAGATGTCGATGTGGTCCATTTTCGACGACGGGGGCCTCACCGACAGGCTCCAGGTGCTGGTGTACATGATTTTCTTGCGCCGCCTCGTCGCCATGAATTCGGGAAATGCTGCTGCGGACACATCTCAGGACACCACACCAAGCAGCTAGGTAAGATCAGAACCGACATCATATCAACCTCGTGGTCATGATCTGAAGATTCGTATCAAATCTTCAGACTCTTAACTGAGAGCCGCAGCAAGAGTACTTTCCTTGTTCTGCTAGCTGCTTTTATTTTCCAATTTGAAGCTGTGTCAAATCGGCTTGTTTGTTCTACAATTTGACGTGATTGCTACAACTGTTTGTCGGCCTGTTAGTGATAAGAAATCCATGCATGTACCAGCTTTGGACTGAAGAGTTGGATGAACCTGAGTAAAAGTTCAGTGTTGAAATGTGTTGACGTTATGCTTTTGAACAAACTCTGCTACTCTGGAACAATTGTCTAACTGCAAAATATTTTGCATTGTTTTTTTAATCTCGTAAGAATATGTAGAAATCTAAATTTGTCAAGATCTTATTACCGTAAAGCCCATTACTTTTAAAAATATGTCTCATGTTGTGCAAATAGAGCGTTTGCATGCTACTAATCCACATAGAAATTGCTTCACATTTATGTTATTGTGGACACTGAACGTTACCACACTATGTGCCAGTTCTTGTGTAGTTGTGTTAACTATTCAGGATTGGTACAAAAGTCATGTATAAACCGAAAATTGTCCTATTTGATTTTAGTAGGTTTTTTGTTTCCTTCCTCTATTCGCGGTATTGTTCGAATACTCAAATGTATACTCCTATAGCACTATAAAGACAAGAAGGAATGAAAATACTATTCCTCGGTAACAAAATATAAGGCGTTTTGGTAGCTAAATTTGAGCTACCAAAACGTCTCATATTAAAATACGGAGGGAATACTTAGTGATATACATACAAAGAAATAGTTATTATTTTTTTCCTGAAACTGCATAGACGTAGAATTGTCTACGCCGAGACATGTGATATTTGGAGCACTCATATCGTGGGATCTGAGTTACTCCTTGAGCCCACATAAAGTTGGTAACTGATTTACTTTGTGTGTTTACGGTGGAATAGAGCAACATAAAGAGCATCTCCACTCGCAGCGTCTTAATGGTTGCCCAAAACAGTTTTGGGGATTTTAGACCAAAAACAGCTTCCATTCAGATCGCCGAAAGCAGAAATTTTCTCTATATTTTTTCAGGCACGCCCCAGCCACGCCCTATGCGAAGAGAGTCGTGAGGGCGTGTCAGATACAATTTTTATGTCTGGCACAATAAACAAACCACATACGTCGCCCACCTACCTACTCTCTCCTCCTCCCACCTACTTTATGCCCGTCCTCTCTCCCTGCCGCATAAAGTTATTTCAATATAATAATTAGCGAAAATTAATGACACATAATAATTATTTTAAACCGTCTATTTACCCCTTCTAGCGGCATCCTAAATCTTTCAGGGGTGTCGAACAGAAATTTGATTAGATCCCAGTGAGCCGTTTTTCAGGTCCGATATGGTCTCGAGTCATTGGGATGTTGGGGGTGCTTCCGGGTGACGGTTATACGGTGAGTGTGGCTTACGACGATGGTGTGTGAGCCTATTTAAGTCGTGTAATCGGCTTGTTTAATAACGAGATTAGAAAGATGAGAAAATATACAATGCAGTTTTCGACAATTAAAAGATCTCCTCCGCTTATCATAATTGTTGATTTTGCATCCAACGAATGATATTATTCCTACTAATTCATGTATTAAAAAACAAAAATATATTAATGCATGATTTTTTTTTGTTAATGCATGTGTAGAAATTTCTTGTCAGTACATGAATCTAAATAACTACATAAATCCAAAATACTATTAATAATGCTTTCGTAATTTGTGCACGGATCGTAAAACAAATCATCTCTAACAGAGCCCGTAAACTGCGAACCCCAAAACTAGTTTACAGTTCGCGTTTTTCGACAAATCTGAGCTGCGCTGCTCGCCGCGCATAGCAGAACCCTTAAATCGAACTGCATAATTTCATAGATTTGGCGGGAACAAAGCATTGTTCTTCACCGATTCGTTCGATAACGAGTTCAGAGCGGATTTACAATAAGATGGACGGATCCAAAAGCTAAAACTAGTTCGAAACCGTCGCCGGAGCCTACCGTACTACCAAAATTTGGCTCACCGGAGCCCAGGCGAGGCGGCGACGATGTCGAGGCGGCGCCGTCGAGCTTCACTCGTCGTCGGAGACGAGGTCGACGACCTCCTCCGCGTACGCATCCCAGAAGGCTTTCTTCTCGGCGGTGGCGGCGTCTGCCTCGAGCCCCTGGCGGAAGAGGATCTCGTCGATCTCCTCGTCGCGGCCGCCTGCGCCGCCTTCTCCTCCGCCTCCCGCACTGACCGGAGGAGCACTTGAGCCGTGATGGCATCAAATGCCTCGTCGGGGACGAAGTCCTCCGCCGCCACGAAGGACTCGAAGGCGGCGGCATCGTACTCCTCCGCCGGAGGCAGCGCCGCTAGCGCGGTGGAGCTGGCGGTTGAGCTGCTTGCCCCGTCCAGACGCGCGCGGCGGCGGCGGGCCCCGTACTCGGCCGCGAGCTTGGTCGAACTCCTCGACCTCGCGCCGGAAGTAGGCCGCCGGAACCTTGCGGCCTATGTTGCTGAACCGGAGCGCCGTCGCTCGCCACCGCCTTCGCGCGCCGAGCGGCGGAGAAATCCCCGTCGAAAGGGTCGCGGCGGTGCGGCGGGTTCGACGGCTCGCGCTTGGGGGGCATTGTACGGTGGCGGGGGTGGTGGATTGCTCGTCGGCGCAGAAGGTGGCGGGGGGCGGATTGCTCGTCGGCGGCGGCGGTGGATAGGGTTTTCGCACCGCGAAATGACCGGATCCCAGCATATATACTGATCCGCGGAGGAAAATCTACGGTCGCCCTTATCGCGTTTACGGTCCGCGCGGAGTTTACAGGCTCTGCTATAGCCCAAAAAAAAGCCTCGGCCCGTTAACTCGCCGGAGTTTTAAGGATTTCCGCGTGTTTGTGGGCTCTGTAGAGATGCTCTAAGCAGGGATATACTCATAACTGTGGATTTGTATTTTCCGAAAAAGGTCTGCTCAATTCAGTGTGTGTGCAGAGATAGCAAGAGCTAAGAGGGAGGTAGAACAGTGCGCTTGTGTGTATTTCACTCTTGGTAGCTCCTCCGCTCTGCTCCCATGGCCGGCCGCGTCCTCCGTCGCGCCGCTGCCCTCGGCCTCGCCGCCGCCGCCGTGGGGTCTCTGCACGCCCTGGCCGCGTGGAAGCCGCCCCAGCCCGTAACTGTAAGTATCGCCCCCTCCGCAAAGGACCTGCTCGTCGAAACCGCCGCGGGGTTGCAGGCCGCGGTGCTCCGCGCCCAGCCCCTCTCCGGCGCCCACCTCCACACCGTCCGCGCCCAGGCCGAGAAAGACCTCGCCCGCGCCGACGCCGAGGGCGGCGACCCGGCCACGGCCACCGACCTCCGCCTCCTCCTCGCGCTCCTCGCCGTGCGCGACGGGCGGACCGACGAGGCCCTGCAGCACTACGCGGACGCCGCCCGCGACGCCCCGTTCGACCCCCGGCCTCTCGCCCTCGCGCACGTCCTCTGCGTCTTTTCCCAGCGCTACCGTGTGTCTGAGCAGTGGAGGGCCGCCTACCGCCGTCTCGTCCCGCACACGGGGAAAGGCGAGGAACGCACGCCGGGACTGGACTCCGACGAGACCGCGCCGCTCGTCCGCGAGCTGATCATTGCGGCGGGGCTCGGGGGCGTCTACGACCTCAGGAAGCCAATGGAGAGGAAGATGTTGATGCTGGTCTCTTGCGGCGAGGTGGACGCATGGCTGGCGGCGGCGCTACAGGACGAGACGCTGTCCAGGGCGGAGAGGCTGCAGCTCTCGGCGCTCCGCGTGCACTTGCACACCATGACGCGGCTCGGGCAGGCCAAGGATGGTGGCGGCGCTGCATCTGCATGAACTACTGTCTGAATTACTATGTCTGGTTTCTTTGTCCAGTCCGAGCTATTTCGTGTTTCCGATGAACATTTCAACCACAAGAGGTTTCACTGTTTGGTCTTTACCGACCTGGCTAAATCATTATCATCGCGATCTTTGTTTGTTGTTGTTTTTGCCCCTAACAAGGATGTCAGATAATGTTCATTATATTTGAAGATTGATGTTCGCTGCAGTTCATGTATTTAATCTATTCTTGCATCTGGCAGATTTCTTCACTATGGTGAAGTGTCTGATTATTACAATATATAAAAGGAGGCTTAGTTTGGTGATCTACATCCTTGTCAAGTGGCATTTCATATTTTGATTCTCATATTTTGCCCCTAACAAGAACGTCAGATAATTTTTCATCATATTTGCAGATTCATGTTCGCTGTAGTTCATGTATTCAGTCTATTCTTCCATCCAGCAGATTTCTTCACTCTGGTCCTGCTTTTTTTTCTTTAACATTCACTGTGGTTGATTATTACAATATATAAGAGGAGGCTTAGTTTGGTGATCTACATCCTTGTCAGGTGGCATTTCATATTTTGATTCTCTTATATACTTAGTCAAAACAGTAACAGATTAACTTACTGGACTGATAGGGCAGTGCAATGCGTTTTCTTGTTTCAACTTATGACGGCGTTAACTTAAGCTATGGAGCCACACATACAATACAAAGAGTTCTAATTCTCTGGGAGAAAATAAATATTTTCATTTCATTGTTGAACAAAATAATAGCTTCTCTGCACGGTTGCACCACACCTTATATTACTCACCTTCCTTTTCCAAATGAGTCTCATGAACGAAAACTGATGTGAGAACTATATAGTTCAGAGTTCAGACTCATGTATAATGCCATAGTCATTAGTTCATGTTTTTTTTTTTTTTTTTTGCCATGAGGGTATTCCAATCATGTGTTTTTTGCGTGAGGTACCTAGCAAACATGTGAAGCAGCATGAGTCCACTACCTGCTGCAGCAACTTTCGTGACACATACAGATAGCTCGATCGTGACGCCTATATGGAGTACTACCCACGCCATCTTTCGACCAGAACAGATGCCGTCCTCTCCTTCCGGTCAAAATGGCCAAGCCAATCATGCAATGGTGATTTATGACCAGGGAACTGGTGGTACTCCCTCCGTTCTAATTTGTAGGACATAATCTTAAAAACAATCGTCCTAATTTGTAGAACATAAACTTAGAAAACAATTTGTTTTAAAAAACCGTCCATCTCTTAGGCGTAATTACATTAATTGCTTTTTAACTAGTGGCCGGTTGTCTCTACCATCAATACATGCATGCAACTTTTTAGCTCCAGTCAACTAGCGCCTTGGGAATTTCAAAAAAAAAAAAAAAAAAAACTAGCGCCTTGGGCTAAAAGATTTGCAAATTATGAACTACAAATTAGGACGGAGGGAGTAATGCAAAGTTCCGGTGGATCCAAACCTTACTCGATCCCTAGCCTCCCACCGCTTGACACGTGTTCCTAACACAACTTCCCTCGTTTCTCTTTACAATTCCTAGGTGTAGATTATCTTGAGATCTATAACTGTGCCATTTTTCAATATAAATTACGTATTAATTTAGGCTACACAAAAAATGATAAACATGGCTAAATTTAGAAACTATTCAATGTTCTCCTATTCAGATTATTATCATAAAGCCCATCTCTTTTGACTCGTATCAAATCTTCAGACCCTTAACTGAGAGCTGCAGCATCAAGAGTACCTTGTTCTGCTAGCTGCTTTTATTTTCCAATTTGAAGCTGTGTCAGTCGAATTGTTTCTTCTACAATTTGACGTAATTGCTACCACTGTTTGTCGGGCCTGTCACTTTGATAAGAAATCCATGCATGTACCAGCTTTGGACTGAAGAGTTGGATTAACCTGAGTAAAAATTCATTGTTGAATTGTGTTGACATTATGCTTATGAAGAAACTCTGCTACTTTGGAACAATTGTCTAACTGCAAAATATTTTGCATTGTTTTTTCTCAATCTCGTAAGAATATGTAGAAATGTAAATTTGTCAAGATAGATTTCCCCTCGACAAGAGGGGCTGTATTGAGCACTCTTTCGAGTTAATAACAACCGGTGGGGAGTGATCCCCTGTCTTCCCTCGATTTTTTTTTTGTCAAGATCTTATTACAGTAAAGCCCATCGCTTTTGAAAAAAAATATGTCTCGTATTGCGCAAATGGAGCTTTTGCATGCTAATCCACTTAGAAATTGCTTCACATTTAGGTTAGGCGACACTGATCGTTATTACACTATGTGCCCATTCTTGTGTTAACTATTCAGGATTGGTAAAAAAGCCATGTATAAACTAGAAAATTGTCCTATTTGATATTAGTAGGTATTCGTTTTCTTCCCTCTATTCGTGGTATTCTCCCTAGAATATCTCAAATGTATACTCATATAACACTATAAATAAGGAATATAAATACTACTTGGCGACATACATATAAAGAAATAATTGTTTGTTTCCTGAAATTGCATCGACAAAGACAATTCTATGCCGAGACATATGCATTTTGGAGCATGCATGTTGTGGGATCTGAGTTACACCTTGAGCGTACATAAAGTTGGTATCTGATTTACTTTGTGTGATTTACGGTGGAATAGAGCAACATAACGGTTTTGCAGGTGAACTATTTTAAGATCGCTACCCCCCGTGAAAGTAACGATTCATATTGTATTGATGACCAGCTCTAAGCAGTGTGGCATTATTTTCTAAATGGGGTACTAAGGTTTTTAATCATATGTATCTTTACGGTTAAAAATATCATATATATCTTTAATCATGTAGCATAACACATGTTTGGGTTTTAGGACATTTCAGTTAGGGCACTTTACTATTGGGCTAGGAATGTTGGGATGAAACTCGTGTTTTGTTATTTTTATAGTGGGGGGAAGATTTATTGGTATAGCACAAGCCGCGTGATTAACCACATCTGTGTTAAACACAAGGAAAAAAATAACGCGTTATAGCATAGTAGCGTTGGGCTTAAAATACATTATTAGCATCCTATATCGCGCTATAATGTTATACATGAGACATTGTACACTAATAATTATTTAACGAGACAATTCTCAGCATGCTATAGCATATGCTATTAGCGACGCTATAGCGCGCAAATTTTTTGAGTGTTTAAACATCGCAGGACTCCATTCTACATGGTCGTCAATCGGAACTACGGTATTTTAGCGTACCGGTCTGATTTGCGAAGACTCCCGTTTTCTAGGGTATCAAGAAGATCAGGAGGGGCAGGTTTTTTTAGGTACCAAGGTATCACCATCTATTTTTAATCAATTTAACAATAATAAAGATAACAATGGTCCATGCAATAAGTCGATAATCACATCAAATGTATTCTCAAATAAAATCAACAAACAAGCATATAATCAACATATAGTCGAATGGTATTCAAAATAGGCGAAGTAGCGCCACATGTCACGTCAGTGCTGCCCTACAAAGTCAGCAGCTTGGATTCTCCAACGCTCTACCTCCTCCCTGAGGCAACAGTAGAAGTGAAAATTGTGCACGAGCTCGAAGGACACCGATGTGGTAGAAGGTCTTGTACTTTGATATGCTGACTACATGGACGGTGTGCACGTCACTTACCGGGTATACCGTCTCCTTCGGCGTTACACGGTAAACAAGACATTTCTTCTTCTAAGAGAGACTTCAAGCGCCAGGAAATGGTAGAAGCGGTATAGCAACACCAGTGTTGTCATTAGGAGCACCGCCCAAGCGCGATCAAGCCGGTGGCCTCTAGCCCCTTCATGTCGAAGGGGTTGAACGGTGGACCCCACAGTCTGTGGGGGAGACAAAAAAACTCTCTATCTAAATTCTCTCAAAAACAAATTGAAGGCACGTGCAAAACATGTTGTATCGTCAGCTGATCACAATCAAAAGTCATTTTTTTTGCGAATGTATATTTGCATATAATTCAAAGCCTCCTTCTACATATGTTTTTTATTATTTTATCTGCATAAAAGTCCATTAGCATCTTTGTCTCCTAATTATTGTAATTATATTATAGAAAAGTTGGGACCTTAAAGTTTGGATCTAAAAATCAGTTTTGGTTGGTAGGAGCATATGATCCCCACTACCGAAGAACCACATTTCAATGTCAAAAACTTACAAACAAAATTGGGTCTACGTCCAAACATTCTTTGTACCCACACATAGTTTTGCGGATAAGAATTTTTTTGTGGGATATGTAAAAAAAGCACATCATGACGTTCTAAATCGACTTTGCACAAGACGTTTTATTGTCTATTTACATATCCCACATAAGATGTCATTTTTTGGTGAAACATTTTTGTAAGCGAGGCGCATAGAATGTCCAAATGTACACTCGTAGTTTTTGTCTGAATTTTTTTACATTATGAAATTTTGTTAAAATGTAGTTTTTGTAACCGGTGCATCTAGACCGAGGAGGCAAAACATCGCGTGCCATAAGAAACATCTAATATCTTGTTCACCGGTTTGAACCAACTATCAGTAAAAGAGGTCAAGTCGGCAGTTCTTAAGTGGAGATCTCCTATTCAACGAGTGTGGCCATATGGAAGCCAAGCTTCACGATGGTCGGTATAAAAAAATCAACATTTTTATGTCAAAAATATTCGTTTTTCCTAGCTGTAAATACATTGATATCTATCAATGTGAAAATCTTAATGAAAAAATTGTTGTATTTGATCCCGAGAAAAAAAAGACAAATGTGTAAATTTGAATTGGAGAGCAGTGAATAGTCTCTAAATTTTGGCTGGTTCATCATTTTTTGTGTACCTAAATTAATACGGATTTTGCATTGAGAAATTGAACAGTTATCGGTCTCGACATAATCTGCACGTAGGGATTTTGTAAAGTGAAACGAGGGAAGTGTTATTAGGACCATGTGTCAAGTGGATCCCCAGCTTGGTAGCACCAGCAGTTCCCTGGTCATAAATCACCATTGCTTGGTTTTACGAAAGAAAGAAGGAAGATAAGGAAAGTTGGCCGCTATGGAGCTTGGTATAGTACCTAGCAGTGAATACTCAATAGCTGTCGTGGTTGGATTGGCCATATTTTGAGTGGGAGTGGAGGACTGCTCTTTGCAGGCAACCATTCAACGGTCTGCACAATACACGTTTCCTGCTACGTAGTGGCTCGTCCTCGACTCATGCAGCTTCACATGTTTGCAGCAGGTAGTAGCTCGTCCTTATTTCAAAAAAAAAATAGTAGCTCGTCCTTGACAGGCTCGACTCATGCAACTTCACATGTTTGCAAAAACACATGATGTGAATACCGTCATGGCCAAAAACAGTAATTAACATGAGTCTAAAGTATATTGTTCTCATTAAGAGCATCCAAAAAATCCCCAAAAAATCCCGCTCAGCCGCAGCTCCCAATTTCAAAATCGCACCGACGCGGTTCAAATAGAACTCCGGCGCCCCTGGCCGAACCCAATACACAAGGGGCCTAGCGGGGTCGTCGGTGCGACGAAATCACGCCGCGGGCCATACATGCCGGCGATAGAAGCAGAAAACCCACCCCCACCTTGCCCTTTTCTCCAAGCGACAACCATCACCCCTCCCCGCCGCCACCACCCCTCTCCACCGGAGGGCGTTCGCCGCCGTCCACCACTCCTCCCCGCCGCAACCACCCCTCCCCGCCGTGCAGCTCCCGCCGCCGTCCACCACCGCCCCACGAACACCTCCGTTCCCACCGCGGCCGCACCGTGCACGTGAGGTGTTCGACGGTGTGCCCAGGCCATGGACTCGGGCGATGAGGCGGTGCTCGCCGCCTTGATGGACCAGGAAGTGGTTGCGGCGACGCTGGAAAGGGAAGGGGGCATCGACGAGGAGCATATCCAGATCCTCGTCTCCCTCCTCGCCATGATCGCCGAGGACAACAAGCCAATTGTTGGTGGTTCTGCGTCTGGACGCCGCAAGAGCAGGCCGAGGCAGAGGATGGAAGGCTATTGCATGCTGTGGGCAGACAACTTCAGCGACGATCCGGTGCATGGCGAGATCAAATTCCGCATGCGTTTTAGGATGACTCGGCGGCTGTTTTTGAAGATTGTCGAGAATTTGAGAGAGTTCGATGATTAATTCAAACTGAAGAGAGATGCCGTTGGTTTGCTTGGTTTCTCGACTATTCAGAAATGCACAGTCGCCCTCCGGATGCCGGCATACGGAATGCCTGGAGATACACACGACGACTATCTGCACATGGCCGAGTCTACGGCCATTGACTGCATGTACAGGTTTTGCAGGGCTATTGTGGCAGTCTTTGGGGGCCGTATAGGGAGGACGGCTGGGCGCCGGGTGCTCCACAATCTGCCGGATGGAAGAATAGATTGAATACATGAACTACAGCGAACATGAATCTGCAAATATGATGAAAAGTTATCTGGCATTCTTGTTAGGGGCAAAATCAGTACACGTCCACATAAACACCGAACGGTGCAAGAATAACAACAACAAAGATCACGATGACGTACAATGATTTAGCCAGGTCGGTAAAGACCAAACAGTGAAACCGCACAGGTTGGAATCTAGTGTCGAATCGTCCTGAACGGCTTGTGGTTGAAATGTTGCTCAGAAACAAGAAATAACTCGGACTGGACCAGACATAGTAATTCAGACTGTAGTTCATGCAGATGCAGCGCCGCCACCATCCTCGGTCTGCCGGAGCCGCGCCATGGTGTGCAAGTACACGCGGAGCGCCGAGAGCTGCAGCCTCTCCGCGAGGGCGGCGGGGCGTGGGTCGAACCACCAGTAGAAAATAAGGTTTTGGTGAGGCCACATTTGGCACCGGATTGACTGGAACCGGTATTAAAGGGGTATTAGTACCGGTTCCAGAGACGAGACAACCGGCAGTTAACGGCACCGGTTGCGTTGGACCCTTTAGTACCGGTTGGTAATACAAACCGGTACTAAAGGGTTGTCTCAGTCGGCTGCAGCGCGCGGCCCCCACGATCAGACCCTTTAGTACCGGTTTGTATTACAAACCGGTACTAAAGGTTCGGCCTGCAGCGCCCGGCCCCCACGGCCAGACCCTTTACAAACCGGTACTAAAGGTTCGGTCTATATAGCCTTCTTCCACCCGACGCACAGCTCCATTGCTTTCATTCAAGCTCCATTTTCTTCTCTCTTTGCTCTCCCAAGCTCTAGCACTACTTGATCTCTACAACATTTGTTAAGATTGGTAGCACTTACTTATATAATGGTTAGCAACTTCATCTTCTCTTCCGGCATTTCAATTTTAGCTCATTTTGCTAGTTTAACTCATTTGATTTTTCTAGTGCAAGCAAGGTGTTTGATGAAATGACTAAGTTAGGGATTTTATTTGTTTTATATGCATTTTGAGCTCAATTTAAAATAAGATTTGTGCCTTTTTATAGTGTCGTCCCCACTTCCTCACCGCCGCCGATCGCCCGCTTCCGGCATTTCAATTTTAGCTCATTTTGCTAGTTTAACTCATTTGATTTTTCTAGTGCAAGCAAGGTGTTTGATGAAATGACTAAGTTAGGGATTTTATTTGTTTTATATGCATTTTGAGCTCAATTTAAAATAAGATTTGTGCCTTTTTATAGTGTCGTCCCCACTTCCTCACCGCCGCCGATCGCCCGCGGCGCCCCGTGACCGACACCACCTCGGTGAGCCTCTTGTTTTTTTCTTATATTTTTAAAAAATATTAGTTGTATGGTTTAGATGTATAATTATTACTTGTATATTTTTCTTACTTGATAATTGTTTGTTATATATATAGTGTCATGGTTTTGACATCTGTCCACACCGGCTCTCGTCCGCTCTATTATTCGGATGCGGTACGATTGTTTGTTATAACTATATATTTGTTTAATTTCGTGTTTCTAACAATTAAGTCGACCAACTTAACGTAGATATATTTTTATCTAGGAGGTTGTTGAACCGCAAAATGAACCCGACCCTATTATCGAGTTTTTTGTAAAAGGAAACGATGATTTGAAAGCAAAACTGAAAAGAAGCGAAAATCTTCGTCTCGAAGAGAAGATGAAATGGGAGTTGAAGATTGCCGACGTCGTTGATGATAACGAGATCAAGATGGAGGCAATGCGCTTGGATTACGAGATCAAGATGAATGCAATACGCTTGAAGCTTAAAAAGATTAGAAAATATGCCATTAGTCAAGAGGCTTGGTATCATTATGCTGTTGGTTCAATAATTACCTTAGTTGCGATTTTGATCGCATTTATCGTTAGATTTAAATTCTTTATCTAGTTATATGTTAGTTTAAATTAATGAAGGTTTATGAGAACTATGTATTTGATTTGTTTAAATCCGGTGAACTTGTATTAATGAATTTAGTCATATGATATAGCTGTGGTGTAATGGTTTTAGATATATTTATATAATGCAGATGAATCGACAATGGATGTACGTTGACCGACGCTCTCCGGAGTTCATTAGCGGCCTACAGGAATTTCTCCGTGCGGCTGAGTTAAACAAGAAGAATGGTTTTATGTTTTGTCCATGCGATGAGTGTCGGAATAAGACGAATTACCCTAGCGCAAGAACCCTAAACTTCCACCTGTTCCGGAAAGGCTTCATGCCCAATTATTTTTGTTGGACCAAGCACGGAGAAACAGGGGTTATAATGGAGGACAATGAAGAAGATGATGATGACAACTATCCTCTGTTCTCTGAACACGGTGATACTAAAATGGGGGAAGACGAAGCTGAGCATGAGGTCATTGTTGATGATCAGTCTGATGATGATCTTCGTCAGGTTATTCTTGATGAACAGATAATCTGCGGAACTGAAAACGAGTGGTTGAAGTTAGAGCGCATGTTGGAGGACCACAAAAAATTGTTGTACCCAACTTGTGAAGATGGCCAGAAAAAGCTGGGTAGCACCCTGGAATTGCTTCAATGGAAGGCAACGAATGGAGTATCTGACAAGAGATTTGAACAATTGTTACAAATATTTAAAAAGATGCTTCCAAGGAAAAATGAATTGCCCTCCAGTACGTATGAAGCAAAGAAGATTGTCTGCCCACTAGCATCGCTTTAAATGATGAAGATTGTCCATGGCTACGGCGCAGTGAGAAGAAAGGGACACACACAAAGAAAAAATGAACACTAGATAGGGTGGTTGTTCGTGATGTGTAACAATGTATTAAACCTGCATATCAAATGCACTGTTGGGCGTATGCAGGAAATCCGAATGCTTTGTATTCGGTCGATGAACTGAAGTATTATGTAGATAGAACAAAACACACGGTTTCCCCTGCATACAGCCCAACAGTGGCTCGTGAGTGCCCGCATATCAAATGCACTGTTGGGCGTATGCAGGGAATCCGAATGCTTTGTATATCAAATGAACTACACTAAGTGTTGACATAGCTTAGACATGTCTGCTTCCTCCTCCTACCTCACAAGAGAATGCTTCTAAGCCCAGCCTCTCGAAGATGTCCTAAGTATGCTCACAAGGACATCTTCGAGAAGCTGGTTCCTAGAGGAGTCCTCTGTCTTTGCCCCGGTTGGTGGCTCAACCCAGAAGGTCTGGGCACCTATTTATAGCATCGCCAGGGGGAGGCATCTTTAGTCCCGGTTGGTGGCTCAACCCGGGACAGAAGAAACACTCCTGATCTAACGGCTCACAAGTGCTTGAAAGAAACACACTCCTGATCTAACGGCTCACAAGTGCTTGAAAGAAACACACGATCCGTGTGTTTCTTTAGTCCCGGTTGGTGGCTCAACCCGGGACAAAAGAAACACTCCCCTAACCCGGGACAAAAGAAACAGTTGTAATTCAAATTTGAATTACTTTCGATAAATCAACATAAACTCATTAAACTATGGGAAATTAGTTAGAAATCAAGGAAAAACCTAATACTTGGGGATTATCCATCATATGTGCTAGTTTCCATGAAAATTAGATGGGTCCCATTTTGCATCATATTTTTGGTACTTTGTTCACAAAAAAAGTCATTTTTTTCACTTAAAAAAATGGAAAATAATACTTATGAAATTAATTTTAAGATTTCCTTTGGCAAGGTTGTTTCTTATACCAAGATACATCTATTTGTGGGATATGAGATATTTATCACAAACTATGCCGTGGAAATGACCATAACTTGGTCATTTGTCTTGAAACTTCTAGATGTTCATACATGATAGACCTTTTTGTGAAGACTTTTTTTGCACATTTTGTCAAAAA
Source organism: Poa annua (assembly GCA_026929855.1). Classification (NCBI taxonomy): domain Eukaryota; kingdom Viridiplantae; phylum Streptophyta; class Magnoliopsida; order Poales; family Poaceae; genus Poa; species Poa annua. Next base: position 4,618,669 of record CM049436.1, read on the forward strand.
TCAAGTTTATCATTTTTCATAGCAACTAGTACACATATAAGGAGCCCATGCCAAAGGATTTCATTTTTTGAGATGTTTATCAATTTATTTCATTTTTTCGTAAAAGCGATCAAAACGGTCGCGATGACTATTCGTCGAAAGAGGTAATATTTTCTAGAATTATCAGTATTTCTGTGATATAACCACTAGTTGTGTACCTCAAAATGATTTTTCCAAAAATTTCAGAACAAACTATCAAACAGTTGTAGTTCAAATTTGAATTACTTTCGATAAATCAACATAAACTCATTAAACTATGGGAAATTAGTTAGAAATCAAGGAAAAACCTAATACTTGGGGATTATCCATCATATGTGTACTAGTTTCCATGAAAATTAAATGGGTCCCATTTTGCATCATATTTTTGGTACTTTGTTCACAAAAAAGTCATTTTTTCACTTAAAAAATGGAAAATAATACTTATGAAATTAACTTTAAGATTTCCTTTGGCAAGGTTGTTTCTTATACCAAGATACATCTATTTGTGGGATATGAGATATTTATCACAAACTATGCCGTGGAAATGACCATAACTTGGTCATTTGTCTTGAAACTTCTAGATGTTCATACATGATAGACCTTTTTGTGAAGACTTTTTTTTGCACATTTTGTCAAAAATCAAGTTTATCATTTTTCATAGCAACTAGTACACATATAAGGAGCCCATGCCAAAGGATTTCATTTTTTTAGATGTTTATCAATTTATTTCATTTTTTCGTAAAAGCGATAAAAAAAACAAATAGATATATGGTTATTACAAATTTTTAGACAATTAAATTACATAGAAATAAAAGAAAAACAAACTATAGAAAAAACAAAATTGAAACCAAATAGATATAAAGGAAAACAGAAAACATAAGAAAATATAAGAAAACAGAAAACATAACAAAAAAGAAACAAAATTCAATTCAAAAGCCCTTTAGTACCGGTTTGTAACTACAACCGGTACTAAAGGGGTTGGCTTGGCGCGCAACCGTTTGGTGTGTCCGAAAACCAACCTTTAGCACCGGTTGCTGTTACCAACCGGTGCTAAAGAGTCTTTAGCACCGGTTGGTAACAACAACCGGTGCTAAAGGTTGGTTTCAGACAGTTAATACAGGGAACTCGCCCCAAATCGGCTAAGTCTCACACGCATCGTCTTCGTCTTCGCGCGATCAACCTCTCCGGCGAAGCCCTGCCCGCCGCCACCGTCGCCGCTCCGGCCCCGCTCCGGACCGCCGCCACCGTCGCCGTTCCCGCTTCCGCCGTCGTCGGCCTCCCGCGCGCCCTCGCGGCCTCCCGAGCTCCGGCCATCGTCGGCCATCGCCGGCAACGCGCACCTCCACCGCCTCCGGCACCGCCATCGCCTCCGGCACCGCCACCTCGCCGCTCCGGCCACCGCTACGGCCGCCTCCCCGCTCCGGCCACCCCACCTCCACCTCCCCGCTCCGGCCACAAGGTATTTTTTTTCTTCTTTTTTGATTATTGCTAGCTTTAATTAGGATATGTTTAGTACTGTTTTTTTTGTTTTTGAATTTATGTTTAGTACTGTTTAGGCAATGTGTAGCAAATTTAGATATTTAGGAACTTTAAAAATATGTAGCAAATGTGTAGCAAATTTAGAAATTTAAGAACTTTAAAAATATAGCAAAGTTGGAAAATTTAGTTGCAATATTTTTGTGTTAAATTTAGTTGCAATGTTAAAATTTGTGTTAGTAAAACAACTATTGTATCAATTTTTGCAAAGTTAGCAAATTTTGTAAAACAACTATTAGAAAATTAGCCAAGTTGGAAATTTAGCAAAGTTGGATATATTGTTTCAAGTTGTGAAAATTAGCAAAGTTGGAAAATTTTGTTGCAATATTGTTAATACTTCATATTTTGTATCAATTTTTGGAAAGTTAGCAAATTTTGTATTATATTTTGTATCATATTTTGTATCAAATTTTTGTATTAATTTTTTGTATCAATTTTTGCAAAGTTAGCAAATTTTTGTTCCAATTTATGTATATAAGAAATATTTGTTCCAATTTATGTGTATAAGAAATATTTGTTCCAATTTATGTATATAAGAAATATTTGTTCCAATTTATGTGTATAAGAAATATTTGTTCCAATTTATGTGTATAAAAAATATTGGTTGCAATTTTTGTATCAACTTTAATTGTAACCTTGATTCAAATTTAAATTTGAAGTGACATTGAGCTATGGACGACAACCCCTTCATCCGAAACGAGGTCGTTGAAGAGCAAATGGCAGCAATAATATATGAGAAGAGTCTTGGAGTAAATTCCGATGGAGAAGATTCTGATGATGAACAAGACGATGATTTCAGCTCAAGATGTCTGAACGACTCCGGTGAGGGACTTGAGCTAGAAGAAATAATAGACGACGATCCAGTGCACGCGGAAAACTCCGGCCAGGTATATATATATATTAAGTCTTGTTGATGCATAAATTGATTTATATTGCACCTACTAACAAAACATTTTTCTTTTAGCCCTCCGGATCTAAAAAGAAGCCGACAAACCCTACACGAGGCCCGGCCAAAAGGTTGAAGCTAGAAGATGGTGCAAAGCTGTCGATCGTTGAAGTAGGCGATGATGGCAAACCGCTGAAACCCGAAAACACCTGCCGCAAATATGTAGCTCAATGCGAAGCGATTGTTAGGGACATTCTCCCGATCACCCTTGCAGAATGGAATGAGCCAAAGAAAGCCAACGTTGGTGCAAGCTATGTCGACAGACTTAAGCAAACACTTTGGGACACAATCTTGAGTGATTTCAGCCTACCGAAAGGTCTCCCAGAGAAGAAGCTGGAGAAAGTCAGGGAGTGGACTCTTAAGAAGATGGCCACACAATTCAACAACTGGAAGAAAAAATTGTGGAAAAATTATGAGAAAAAGACTCCAGAATTCAAGGGCCCTCTAGAGAAGATAAAAGATGATTGGGCCGCATTTGTAGCTTATAAGAAATCAGCCGTCGCTCTGGCCCGATCCGAGAGAAATAAGGAGAATGCTAAGAAGAAGAAATACCACCATACTTTGGGGTCAGGTGGCTACAAGACTGCCTTGCCTAAGTGAGAATCCTTTGAAAACGAACTGCGTCTAAAAGGGATCACTCCACAGACAGATGACTGGCCCGAGAGGTCCAAGTACTGGTTGTTCGCGCATGGAGCAGTGTTGGACCCAGAGACAGGGCTAATTGTTGCAAAAGGAAAATGGAAGAAAAGAATTACACGAGTTGTAAAAAAGCTAGAGAAGGCAATAGTGGCCGTCCGAGAGGGAACATTTGTTCCCAATAGAGAGGACGACGAGCTGACACTCACCCTCGGGAATCCTGAACACTGGGGACGATGTCGAGGTAGAGGAGGCGGGGTTGGTTTCCTTCACGGGTTTCCCGCGGACGTTGCAACATATAAAAGCCGTTCCAGAAGTAAGAAGAAGGAGGCGGACCGGTTATCACAATTAGAACGCCAGGTCCACACATGGCAGGCCCAGGTGAAGCGGCAGCAGGAGCAACTGGACTCAATTACCCAGCAAAGGGAATCTCGGATGGTGCTAGAAGATCCTCCAGTCGATGTCTGCCTATCTCAGCGGAAAAGCAGCGTGGGTTCCACGCATCTAGAATATCCTACAGTTGATGAACCGGCGGCTCACTACCCCGTGGATGATATCACGGAGAAGACAAATTGTGAGTTACATGTGCCAATGAAGAACATCAGTTATCCGGTGGCGAAAGGATATGCTTTACAACATCAACCTGGAGCAACCTTCCATTTTGGTCAGATTCCAGCTGGATATGCTCGTGTCGGGGTCACAAAAGTTATGCCGGGATTCCACTCAATGGAACTTGACATTCCTGGAAATGATGACGAGAAGACTTTGGGAGAAGTTGAGCATGGTATCGTCCTATGGAAGAAGAAATACATCATCTTTACAGACTCTACGCCAAGGCCACCGACTCCTCCGGGTAGAAATTTATCACCTAAAAGTCCACCCGCCTTCCGCGATGATTGGGTGCCCACCGCAAGTCCATCGCCCGCGCCGTCCCGTCAGCCGACTGATGCGCCCACTAGTCATGTGACAAAGCGGAGTTTGTTCAGGAAAGACAGGTCCCCTGTCATTAAACGTGCAAAGAAAACGTAGAAAGTGAAGTCTCCTGAGAAGTTAGCTCCTGAGAAACCGGCTTGCGAGATGACTATGGAGGAAATAACAGTGAGCTTAAATGCCGATGCGGCAACCTTTTTTGAACGGAGAAAAGAGGAAAAACATGCCGCAACCCTGGATCCCTTAAAGGAACTTCTGAAGACTATACCAATTGAGGTAAAAGATCGCACCATTGACAACTTATATAACCCTCCACCGCCGCCGTTTACAGACTATGAGCGCGGTATTAACAAGGTACATAGCTCGCAGATGGAGGAAGAGGAGGAGCAACGGAAACAAAATAAATGCGGGAAACAAGTTGCCCAGCTCGGGGAACAAGAAGTACAATCGATGGCCCCGCTCATTGTGTCGTCTCGGGCTCCTCAGGAAATCGAGCCTGGAGAAGTTGTATACCGTGCAGACAGAGAGTACGAGACTCTTGAGATAGCATATCAATATACTCTCAGGCTGCCTCTGGTGACAAACCCCAGTGCTCTAACAACACAGTTATGGAGATTGCATAACTGGTAAATGGACATCTCAAAAGATGGGACTTTCTATTTCATGGCGGGAGTTAAGGATGAGCACTACTTCCAAGAATATGCTGTACAGGTTGAGTTCTCTGAACTTTTTCAGATGTACAATCAACGTGCTCTCGACAGGTCTATCATCAGCTGCTATTGTCTGTAAGTAATTTATTTGTGTATTTTCGTTATTTAGTTAAGCTCGTTCATTGCCAGTAATTATCCTCACATCATTCTTTTGTACGCTATTATATATGCAGAATGAAGATTCGTGAATGCAGACAGCTCAAAATCTGGGAGATTGGGTTCATTGACCCGGATAAAGTTCATGTCCAGACTTTAGAAAATCAACCCGACGCCATAGAGGACGTTTTACTGAATTTCTTTAAGCGACAAAGTACCAAAAAAGAAATACTCTTTCCTTACAACTTCAAGTGAGTGTTAATGTCTTGTACACATTCTTTTTTGCTTTCCCGATATTAAGTGCAATTGACGAGTTCTGAATTACGTGCGCAGTTACCACTTCATTCTCCTGATCATTAGACTCGACGATGGAGAAGTTGAAATCTGGTACTAAAAACAAACAAACCCAGATGCATACAAAAGCGTGCGTATAATGCTGAAGAGGTAATTTCAATCGCACTAGGCCTCTATTTCGTTCATTTACTTGATATCAAAAGTAAGTAATAACTCCTCAATTCATATTCTTTTTGGGCAGGGTTTGCAAAAAGTTCACCGAGCAAGAACCCGGTGAATGGAAAGATAAGCTGGAGTTCAAAGCTAACAAAGTAAGTACTACTACTTAACTAGGTCCGTGTATCTTTCTAATTCTCTTTATTATTATTTGATTAAATCATATTCTTGTATAGTGGTGTCTGCAACAACCAGATGGGACGGATTTATGTGGATACTACGTTTGTGAGTTCATTCACATGAAAGTCAATGAGAGAGTCAATAGTCAAAAAAACATAGATGTACGCAAAAATCATTCACAACTTTATTTTTCTACTATCACTTGTGTTTAGTTTCAATCATAACTAATTTGATCTCCTCCTTTTAAAGATGGCAAGGAAGCGGAACCAACTCCTACCAACGAACCGCGTTAAAACAATTGCGGAGGAATTGGCGGGATTTTTCCTTACGCATGTCATAAATCCATCCGGTGAATTTCACTATGTGGAAAAATAGACTCCCTCCATGTAATAGCAGTGATATCTCCGTGAAAAAAGTACTTTAATTATATGTAATTATGTGTACTTAATTTATATGTGTAGTGAGTACAATTTATATGTGTACGTAGTGAGTACAATTTATATGTGTAATGGGTACTTCATACGTGATCTCCTCCGAAACCCTGAAAAATAAGCGAAAAGGAAAAAAACAGAAACCCTAAACCCCTAAAAATAAGCGCAAAAGAAAAAAAACAGAAACCCTGAAAAATAAGTGAAAGAAAAAAAAACAGAAACTATTAATACCGGTTGGTAAAACCAACCGGTACAAAAGGCCTCCGCCCGCGCGCGCGCAGCTCTGCCCACGTGGAGGCCTTTAACACCGGTTTCAAAGTGTGTCGGTGCCAAAGGGGTACCCCTTTAGTCCCGACCTTTTAACACCGGTTGCGCAACCGGTGCTATATGCCTTTAAAATCGGTGCTAGTGCCCCTTTCTCTACTAGTGAACGGGGGCAGCGTCCGCGTAGTGCTGCAGGGCCTCGTCGGTCCGCCCGTCGCGCGCGGCGAGGAGCGCGAGGAGGAGGCGGAGGTCCGTGGCCGTGGTGGGGCGCGGGCGAGGTCTTTCTCGGCCTGCAACCCCGCGGCGCTGTCGACCAGCAGGTTCTTTGTAGAGGGGGCAATACTTACAGTTACGGGCTGGGGCGGCTTCCACGCGGCCATGGCGTGCAGGGACCCCACGGCGCGACGGAGGACGCGGCCAGCCATGGGAGCGGAGCGGACAAGCTACCAAGAGTGCACTGCGCAGACCCATGTTGGAGCTGCAACCTCGCAGCTCCTTTCTTCTACTCTACCTCCCTCTTTGTTCCAGCTCTTGCTATCCCTGCACTAACACTGAATTGCGCACACCTTTTCGGAAAATGCAACTCTCAGAGCTATGACTATGAGTATCTCCCTGCTTACCATGCTTATTGTGACCGATCCGTGCACAAATTTCGAATGCATTATTAATAGTATTTTAGATTTATGTACTAACAAGAAATTTCTACACATGCATTAACAAAAAATTAAAATCATGCATTAAAATGTTTTTTTGTTTTATCAATACATTAATTACTAGGAATACTATTGTTTGTTGGATGCAAAATCAAATACCGAAAACTAGGGATGAAAACGGAGCGGATATGGACGGACATTTGTTTTCATATATTATTTGTGAAAGCGGAAACAAATACAGAAACTCCGGAAATAAATATGGAAACAAATATGGTCGGAAACAGATACATACCGAATATGGTGCGGAGAAAAAACAGAAAGCAAATATTTACCGGAACCAAGAGACACCTTAATAAGCCAAACAAGTCAACAAATTTGTTAGGTTTTTAAGATGAAAATTTTTATAAGGAGATGTCATATTTATCTAATCTAGTATGCCTCGTTAAAAATATATATTATCGTCCCTATCCCGCTATAACATTGAAATGGAGAACCGGGAACGACCTGAGGGAGAGATATTTTGCTAATACATAGGTTCTAAACATGGTAGATTCAGATTATTTTCATTTTTATTCAGATCTTAGGTTAAGCTTATATATTTTCATTGGAATTTACATGGCTGTTGGATTTAAAAATCACCGCGTAACAAAAAACGGAAAGTTCCGTATTACCGGAAACGGAGTTTCCGTATCCGTTTCCGCATAAAAAAAATTTGTTTCCGTTTCCGCATAAAAAATTCCGTTTCCGTTTCCGTTCCCCAAAATTCCGTTTCCGTATTCTCATTCTGTTTCCGTTTTTCGTGGAAAAGTCGGAAAGATTCCATGCCGTTTTCATCCCCACCGAAAACGTCACAACACACTGTATAGATCGGGAGAATGTTCTTCGCCACCGCCAACAGGACACACTATATTTAGCATCACCTTCAGACTCCAAAGAGACTTCCACGTTGCATTTTGGTTGTAGAGTTGTTTGGCTGAACCTCATGTAAATTATGTTCCTTGGCAATTTTCTCTAAATATGAAGCTATCTATTGGATGTTGCAAATAGTAATCTTTCATATGTGCTCTTGCATCTAATTTGTAAGAAGATGCACGGGTTAGTGACTTGCACCAATAAATCGCTATTGAACAGACCACATTTGTATAAAGTTATTAAGTGGCTAAGCCTCAAGATTTAAACCCAGGTGGCCTGATCGGTGGAGTCACGCCCCCACCACTCTAGCACCCCATACTCCAAACTTTTCTCAAGCTAGTCTGAAAAGTGAATCACTCATATTTATCATAATACAAGTTAAAAAGAGAGTGACAATAATAGATATTTTCATTGTCTAAAGAACAACCATGGATCCAAGAGTCATGCATCCTACTACCAATAAATCTTTCCCCCACTGAAAAACTAATAAAACACGAGTTTCATAAGTGTCATAACAGAAATATCATAAACCCCGAACATGTGTTATGACTGATTAAAGATATATATATATATATATATATGATATTTTTAACCGTAAAGATATATATGATTATTTATTTGGGCGGTCACACAGAATGCGTCTCCCACTCGGAGACCCCATAAAGGAATCTTTGTGGGCCCATAAAGTAGGTGGGGGAGGAAAAATGAGGAGAGAGAACGAATATGCATGCGGTAGGGAGAGAGGACGGGCATAAAGTAGGTGGGAGGAGGAGAGTAGGTAGGTGCGCGACGTGTGTGGTTTGTTTATTGTGCCCGACATAAAAATTGTATCCGACACGTTCTCATTACTCCCTTCGTAGAGTGGCTGGGGCGCGCCGAATAAAATTTAGAGACTAGTGTGGATATGCATTTGGGCGACCATTTGGGCGTCAAAAAATTCCCAAAACTGTTTTGGGCGACCATTTGGGCGCCGTGAGTGGATATGCTCTTATGTTGCTCTATTCCACCGTAAATCACACAAAATAAATCAGATACCAACTTTATGTAGGCTCAGGGAGTAACTCAGATCCCACGATATGCATGCTCATAATAGCATATGTCTCGGCGTAGAATTGTGTTCGTCTATGCAACTTTAGGAAAAAAGTTTCTATTTCTTTGTATGTATGTCACCAAGTACTCCCTGTGTATTTTAATATAAGATGTTTTGATAGCTCAAATTTAGCTACCAAAACGTCTTATATTTTGTTACAGAGGAATAGTATTTACATTCCTTCTTGTCTACCACGAATAGAGGGAAGAAAGCGAATACCTACTAATATCAAATAGGACAATTTTCTGGTTTATACATGGCTTTTCTACCAATCCTGAATAGTTAACACAAGAACGGGCACATAGTGTAATAACGATCAGTGTCGCCTAACCTAAATGTGAAGCAATTTCTAAGTGGCTTGGCATGCAAAAGCTCCATTTGCGCAATACGAGACATATTATTTTCAAAAGCGATGGGCTTTACGGTAATAGGATCTTGACAAATTTACATTCATACATATTCTTTTTTTTTACGAAATTTTCCATTTCTATTAATTAAGGTAGAGAGCATAGTACAAGAAATATAGTTAGAGGAGACGAACAGAGAGTAAAGTTAGCCGAGACTAAACATAAAAAAAAACAATGCAAAATATTTTGCATTAAGACAATTGTTCCAATGTAGCGAGTTTGTGCATAAGCATAACCCAACTGCCTCAGTGCGCAATTGGTCACCCTGTATGTAGCTAGCGGCTAGCGTCAACACAATTTAACAATGAACATTATGAACTTCACTCCAAATGTTCATCCAACTCTTCGGTCCAAGCAGTACATGCATGGATGATGGATTTCTTATCAAAGTGACAGGCCCGACAAACAGTTGTAGCGGCTCTCAGTTAAGAGTCTGAAGGTTTGAAACAGCTTCAAATCGGAAAATAAAAGCAGCAGAACAAGGTGCTCTTGCTGCGGCTCTCAGTTAAGAGTCTGAACATTTGATACGAATCACATCATGACATCAGGTTGATATGGTGTCAGTTCTGATCTTACCTAGCTAGCTGCTTGGTGTGGTGTCCGCAGCAGCATTCATGGCCACGAGGCGGCGCAAGAGCAGCATGAACGCCAGCACCTGGAGCCTCTTGGTGAGGCCCCCGTCGTCGAAAATGGACCACATGGACATCTCGACCAGCCCCAGCATGGTGCCGATGACCAGCTCGTCGGAACCCGCCGCGCGCGGCGCGCAACCCAGCGTGGCCTCGAGGACGACAAGAGTTGCCATCGTCTTAGCGGCGGGGCTGAAGGAGTAGCCGGGCACGCCCTGGACCCACCGGGCCTCCTCCTCGGGCCGGCCGAGCATGCGGCAGAGGACGGCGGCGATGATGGGCGCGAAGGGCTCGTTGGCCTCTTCGGCCACCACCCGCGCGCAGGCGCCGAGCGCGTCTTCGAGGCGGGCGTCGAGCAATGCAAGCTGAACGCGCTCATGATTCGCCTTCTTCGGGTCGCCATTGGCCTCCGCGGAGAGGATTAGGCTGGAGGCGTCGTCGCGGCGGCGACGGAGCTCGGGGGGGCTTTCGGGCGCGCAGCGGAGCGCGGAGGCGAGGAAGGCCTGGGTCGCGTCGATGAGGAAGGAGCGCGGGGTGAGGAGCGCGTTGAGGTCCCGGAGCTCCGTGTGCGCGCGGATGAGCGCGAGGTGGCCGCCGGCGGCGGCGGTGGAAGAAGAGGCGCCGGAGCGGGCGAGGGGTTCGGAAGGGTTCCTCCTTCCCTTGTTGGCGGCGGCGAAGGCGGCGCGTCGGAGGAAGCGCGGCATGGTCGTTGGTCGGACACTCAGGTGCAGGGCCGGCGTCGGTCGAGTTGTTCTGTTGTTGTGCTTTGGATTCTGTTGAAAAAGGGGTCCGCTGCGCAGCCGAGCACAAAAAGTAATAACTCGCCAAGAGAGGTTTGGGCCGTGAATACTCTCTTTCAATGAACAAGCTGGACAAATTTATATTAAAAAAATGGCATTTAAGGTTGACCAATGTTAAGATAAACATATGGAAATTATAAACATTTAAATACCAATCCACTATTGATAAATTAACAAAAAATATTTTCATTATATATATATATAAAATATTATTGATGTTATATCGGTCGAACTTAGTAATGTTCAACTTTTGATTAAATCTGTATTTATGAAAACAGAGATAATATAATGTTGCCTTAACGAAATACGAGTTAGTGGCCCAAAGACGATCAATCGTGGACCCTTTCTTTGATATTTGATGCATAAAATCTTCGGAATATGGAGGATTTAACTACACGGTAGTCGAAAATATATAGCAAGTTGCGTACCGCTTCGTTCCGCACGTACGCGAGGAGAAAACCAGGTGATAGGGTTCCCAGCCTCCCGACATCGCCTTCGCCGATCTGCCTCGCCCGGGTGGCCTTAGGTCATGGTGGCGCCGTGGATCCGATGCTTGTTGGCGGGAGGGCTCTGTTTTCATATGCATTTTTGTGTTCCGTTAGGATTTTTGTCCAATTCAAGAAGACGATGTCGTGAACTCGTGATGGCTCCCTGAAAATGGAATAAGGATCTCCCCGCCTAGCTCTTTATGCGTCTAGCATTGTTAGAGGGCGTGTAGAGGTGTTTCTTCGGCAGATCTCGCGAGATTCGATCGGTGGTTGTGTTTGGTGGATCCGGTCTTTGTTTGTCTACATATGTGTGTCTACAGGTTGGAGCCTTCTGATCTATGGTTCTCTTCATCGGCAAAGGTTGCTGTTTTCTGGTGCTGGTCTTGTGGGACCTTAGCACGACGACTTCTCGGTTGTCTAGTACAATAAGGTTTGTCCCTATCCCCTTTCTCGCGTAAAAGCGATCATCATTCGAACACACCGCGTTTTACTGGGAAGGATCGAACCATGGGAATGAATGAACAGGGGTCTCGCTAGGTGGTCTATGGATTTGGATGTAATTTTTACTACTTCTATTCTTTGTACTAACTTGATATTTGATCAATAGATTGGAAGCTTCCTCACAAAAATATATATAATTAGTTAATATAAAATCTTTATATATTTAATCGCTAAAACTTGGTGATGTAGAAAACTGTATGGCTAAAAGAATCTGTTATGTGAATAACATGGATGTATGGATGGATATCATTAATAAATGTAAAATGTAAAGGATAAATCGGAACGACATGATTCTTCACCGACTTGCTAGCGTAAGTATTCATAAGCCGTGCGTTGCTACAAATCTATATAACATAAAAATATTTTAGATCCTTTTGTTGTTGTGATTCGATCTAAAGATAGAATGGATCCGAGCTTCACTTATTCACGACGTACGCGGAGATAATCTTCCCTAGAGTGGTGTCCATGTCCACGGGCCACAACCTGATGTTTTGGTCGATCCGACGAGGCCGCGACATGGAGCGAGTCGCGGTTGTCGATAGTGACAACAAAGAGACATAGAAGATATGCTAAATCTTAGAACTTTTAAGGATTGTAAAAGGGAATCAATTATTACTTAGACAAGACAAACACCAATAAGAAGAAATAATTTGGTGCACTTGTACTAGCAAGTAACTACGTACACAAATCAAGAGCTTTTTATATTCAAAGATTTTGGTATTATACTCACTGAAAGTATATATATATGGCTTCCCCATAATTTTAGTCACCTATTTGTTCTTACGACCGGCTGTCCAAAATAAAAAGAAACAATAGCTACTGAATTTACAAGTCTTCAATCAAGCTTCCTTCCATCATGTGCATCCAAAGTAAGGCACATACCAAATAAATGTGGTATATATAAGACATAAGTAATCGGTACCTTGTTATTTCCTTAAAATAGCTACTTTTATGCAGATTTTCTTTAAAGATGCAGTAAAAAAAAAATACAGTCATATATCCGTATTAGGATAAGCTTATTTGAGAATAATGATGACTGCACGAGTATGGCAATCGACCATACGTTTTCACAAGAACAGTTAAGTTCTTCGGAGCAGGTGAAATGGAGTAGACAAAAAAAGCTTGCATTATGTCTTATGGTTTTCACAGTTCAAATTTGGCTAACATCAAATTCGATGGTGCATCGTGCATGTACTGAACATGTGTTATATTTCAGCAGTTAGAATTATGCAGAAGTAAACAATCTGCGTCTGGACACCGCTACTGTCGCCGCCAAGTCAGGCAGAAAGGGAGGAGAAACAGAATGAGAGGCGCCTACATCTGATGTTATTTGGAAATTGGTTCACAAATCACAAGTCGTGAAAGGTTTTTTCCTCAAAAACCAAAGTTCCTTTCCCGCAAAATAAAAGTTCCTCAAAGGCTTCCCCTAGAAAAGAGGTTCGTCAAAGGCTGAATCTTTGGGTGTGCGCAGCTTGTCCGCTCCGCTCCCATGGCCGGCCTCGCCGCCGCCACCGCGGGGTCCCTGCACGCCCTGGCCGTATGGAAGCCGCCCCAGCCCGTAACTGCAACTGCCTACAGTCCCTACAGACTACAGTCCATGGGGAAAGGAAAACGCACACGAGAGGGGAGCATCGTGGTGCAGCTCACATGCGGCGAGGTTGACGCGTGGCTGGCGGCGGCGCTGCAGGACGGGACGCTGTCCAGGGCGGAGAGGCTGCACCTCTCACACCATGGCGCGGCTCGGGCAGGCCAAGGACGGTGGCGGCGCTGCATGAACTACTGTCTGAATTACTATGTCTGGTTTCTTTGTCCAGTCTGAAATATTTCGTGTTTCTGATGAACATTTCAACCACAAGCTGTTCCGGACCATTCGACAGTAGATTTCTAACCTGCGCGGTTTCACTGTTTGGTCTTTACCGCCGATCGACCTGGCTACATCCTCGTCTTTGTTGTTGTTGCACCGTTTGATGTTTAGGACGTGTACTGATTTTGCCCCTAACAAGAATATTGTCAGATAATTTTCATCATATTTGCAGATTCATGTTCTCTATAGTTCATGTATTCAATCTATTCTTCTATCCGGCAGGTTTCTTCACTACTATGGTCATGTTGAAGTGTCTGATTATTACAATAAAAGAGGAGGCTTAGTTTGGCGATCTATATATATCCTTGTCAAGTGACATGTCATATTTGGATTCTCATATATACTTAGTGAAAACAGTAACATATTAACTTATTGTACTGACAGGGCAGTGCAATGCGTCTTCTTGTTTCAACTTATGACGGTGCTAACTTAAGCTATGGAGCCAAAAACATACAAAGAGTTCTAATTCTCTCGGAGAAAATAAATATTCTTCTTAACATTGCTGAACCAAATAATATCTTCACTTCAGAGCTCAGACTCATGTATAATGTCATAGTCATTGGAGTGTTTTGCCATGACTCATGAGGTTATTCCAATCATGTGTTTTTGCGATAGGTACGAAGCTCCAGCATGAGTCGAGGACGAGCCACTACCTGCTGCAGCAGGAAACGTGCATTGTGCAGACCCAGCTCGTGAAGCCTATATGGAGTACTACTCACGCCATCTTTCCCTGCAAAGAGCAGTCCTCTCCTCCCAGTCAAAAAATGGCCAATCCAACCACGACAGCTATTGAGTTTCTCGCGATGTATCCGCTGACTCAAGTGGAACATATTGTAACTGAGGAGTCAGACCACATGGCAGTCTTGGTGCGAGTTCTAGATGTATTCGATGGGGGTGGTAGGCCAGCAACTAGAAGCTTCATGTATGAGGAGATGTGGTCAAAACATGAGCAGTATGAGGAGATGATTAAAACTGCCTGGGAAAACAGCCCGCCGGTGGAGATGGGCATACAAGGTTTGTGGAAACGCCTCCAAAGCATGTCACAGGATATGCGAATATGGAGCTATGAAACGTTTGGCTCTGTGCGTGCTGAACTCAAACGTCTTCGTAGCCAGTTGGAGGCAGCCAAGTCCGACGCGTTGATCACTGGATCAACAGAAAATACGAAAGACATTGAGAAGAAGCTACATGATATGTATGAAAGGGAGGAAGTTATGTATAAGCAGCGATCCCGTCAGGAGTGGCTGAAAGCGGGAGACAAAAATACAAAATACTTTCAGAACCGTGCATCTCATCGGAGGAGGAAGAATACGGTCCGCGCGTTGCGTAGAGATGACGGCTCTCTATGTGACACAAATGATGGTATGAGAGATATGGCACTGGCTTTTTACCATAAGTTGTATTCTTCAGAGGGCTCCTCGAATTCAGATAATATTTTAAACTTGATTGAGTCTTCTATTACCTCTGATATGAACCGTGCACTCACTGGGGTGTTTTCGGACAAGGAGATCGAGGTGGCTTTGTTCCAAATGGGTCCTACAAAGGCCCCTGGGCCGGATGGGCTGCCTGCGTTGTTTTACCAGAGGCACTGGTCTCTTTTAAAACCATCTGTGTGTAGGGTTGTTCGTGACTTCTTGGAGGGAAAAGAATGTCCGGAGGATTTTAATAACACAATTTTAGTGCTGATACCGAAGGTTAACCATCCAGAATTCCTGACTCAGTTCCGGCCCATCAGTCTCTGTAATGTGCTCTACAAGATAGCATCAAAAACCCTGGCGAACAGATTGAAAAAAATTCTCCCAGTCCTTATTTCGGAAGAACAAAGTGCTTTCGTTCCAGGACGACTGATCACGGATAATGTGTTAATTGCATATGAGTGTGTGCATGCCATCCGAAAGAGGAAGAGGAAGAAGCCGTTATGTGCGGTTAAACTCGACATGATGAAGGCGTATGATAGGGTCGAGTGGTGCTTTCTGGAACAGATGATGATCAAGATGGGGTTCTCAGCTAGGTGGACTCAGATGATTATGAGGTGCATTAAAACTGCTCGGTTTGCCATAAAGTTGAATGGTGGTATCTCGGAGGGGTTTTGTCCATCAAGGGGACTGCGGCAGGGTGACCCACTCTCACTGTATCTATTTCTGTTCTGTGTGGAGGGGTTTTCGGCACTGCTGAAGCAAGCTCAAGCTGAGAGGAAAATTGCTGGTGTTGGTTTTGGGGCCGGTGGACCGACGATTACTCATCTCTTATTCGCTGACGACAGCGTCGTGTTTCTAGAGGCGAGTGACCAGTGTATGACTGCCCTGCGTGATATTCTACAGGCATATGAAGTGAGCTCAGGACAGCGGGTTAATCTTCAGAAATCATCCATTTTCTTTGGTAGCGGGTGTGACGAAGAGAGGAGGAATGCTCTGAAAGGAATTGTCGGCATCTCTTGTGAGGCCTTGTCGGAGAAGTACTTGGGCTTGCCAACGGTGGTGGGTAGGTCGAAGGATGGCGCTTTCAAGAGCCTACCTGAGAGATCATGCGGCAAGGTACAGGGGTGGAAGGGCCAAGGGATGTCTATGGAAGGAAAAGGGACGCTAATCAAATCAGTCTTGCAAGCTGTACCAGCATTTGCTATGGGTTGCTTCTGGCTGTCTAAGAAGATGTGTGGTAAGTTGACGTCGGTGACGTCTCGGTTTTGGTGGGGAGCAGCGGATGGCAAGAGGAAAGTCCACTGGATTAGTTGGGACAAAATGTGTGCCCCAAAGAATAAGGGTGGGATGGGGTTCCGTGATTATGAAGTGTTTAACCAGGCGCTGCTTGCTAAACAAGCCTGGAGAATCCTCACGTGCCCAAACTCTTTGTGTGCGAGGGCGCTGAAAGCTAGGTATTTCAAGAATGGGAGCTTCTTGACAGCAAGTTGCCCCAAAGCCGCATCATTTACATGGAGAAGCATCCTGCATGGAAGAGATCTGCTCGATAAAGGCCTTATATGGAGGATCGGAGATGGACACCAAGTGAAGGTATGGGAGGACAATTGGATTCCGAGGGCTAGCTTGCAACGTCCACTGGGACATAGGCCTAATATGATTGTTGATAGAGTCCAGGAGCTGTTACTAGATGGTGGAGGAAGTTGGAATATTGATAAGCTCAATGAAGTGTTCTTTGAGGATGATGTCGCAGACATTATGAAAATTCCCGTAGGTTGCGCTGGATCAGAGGATTATATCGCATGGAACTACACCAAAAACGGGGTTTTTACTGTCAAGTCGGCTTATCACCTTCAAATGCAACTTCGACGAAGCTCTCAAAATCCAGCAAGCTCTTCCAGCTCCTGTGATAATCACCGAGGCTGGCTAGCCTTGTGGGACGCGGATGTTCCCGGAAAAGCAAAAGTTCATGTATGGAGACTAATTAAAAATGGACTAGCTGTGGGGGAAGAACTTCAAAGGCGGAAAATCAAGGATGGAGTCAAATGTGTGGTGTGTAATAGGGATGAGTCCCTGATGCACAGATTCTGGTTGTGCCCACACTCTGCTGCTGCGTGGGATGCGCTGCGTGATCAGTCACAGGTGCGGCTGCTTTCCCCTGACCGAAATACTCAGAGGCATGGACACCTGCAGCACTGGCTGCTTGATTGGATGGGATCTCTGGAGGAGAAGGAGTTGGCGATCGCGATAATGATGTTGTATCAACTATGGCTGGCAAGGAATGAGGTGCGAGACGAGCCGAGCATTGCTGACCCTCGTGCAATAGCAAGAAGATCAGTGCTGCTGGTTGAGGAGTGGCTCAGCCTGCGTACACCGGCAGTGATAGCACCAGCTCGGGCTGTGGAACACTGGTTCCCGCCGGATGTTGGATGGCACAAGGGCAACGCTGATGGCTCCTTTCTGCAGGGGTCTGGACAAGGTGGGTGCGGTGTGGTTCTTAGGAATCACCATGGCGAGTTCCGAGCTGGGAGCTGCCATTTTTTGACCACCACGTCTGATCCTGAGAGGGCTGAGCTCTTAGCATGCAAACATGCGGTGTTGTTGGCGAAACATGTCCAGGTTGCGAGGCTTGGGTTGGAGTCAGACTGTTTGTCGGCGGTCTCAAAGCTGAAGAGTTGTGAGAAGGATCGGTCGGCGCATGGACCGTTGGTAGAGGAAATCAAGTCACTACTCAAGGAGTTCGAAGACTATGCTATATTGCATGTGAAGCGAACGGCTAATGGAGTAGCGCATAAGTTAGCTAAGTTAGGCTGCGGAAATAAGTGTAATCACACTTGGCTGGGACACCCACCGGTGGAGATCGTTGAACTGTTGGCATCAGACTATGATGGTTAAGTAATAAAGCAGCCATAAATTCTCAAAAAAAAAAAAAACTCCATAGCGGCAAACTTTCCTTACTCTCCTTCTTTCTTTCGTAAAATCAAACAATGGTGATTTTTGATAAGGAAACTGCTGGTGGTACCAAGCTCCGCCGGATCCAAACCCTCATCGATCCCTAGCCTCCCGCCGCTTGATCCGTGTTCCTAACAACGCCTCCCTCGTTTCTCTTGACAAAATCCCTTGGTGTTGATTATCTCGAGATCTATAATTGTTAGATCCGTTTCTTACAGGAAAATAAACGTGCAGCCCGCAGCCGAAACAGGTAGAAGTCGGCGAGTCCCCTAGGTTTCAGACCTAGGGTTTTCAAGTCCTCCGGCGGCTGTCGCCGGAGTTCGCTTTCGTTTTCCTCTCGCATGATCCTTCCCGCTAGAGTGCGCTTGCTGGCTCTCCCGTGGGGACTTGTGTGACGAACGATGGAGGGTCCAGGATCTGGATCTCGGGGTAACAATCTGGAGGAACCAAGTGCGTTACTAAAGCGATTACATCTGGAAGGTAAATTTTTTTTTGAAGCGAAACAGTGGGAGAGAATCCCACTGTAATTTTCCATTTTCATAAAATCTGGAAGGTAATGAATTGGACGATCTGATCTGGGAGTGAGAAGGAGACCAGGCTGAGGGTTCGAAGTGGCTTGCGATAGCTAGGGTTCTTACTGTGAAAAGTTTTAGCCAGGGTGCACTTATCGCAGACACGAGGGCGGCGTGGAACCCTGCGCAGCAAGTAACATGGAGAAGAATAAACTCCAATCTCTTTTCAATACAATTTAGCTGCTTGGCTGACTGGAACAAGGCTATGCATCAAGGTCCTTGGGAGTTTCGAGGCTTTGGTGTCCCGATCATGGCTGAGTATGATGGGTTTTCCAATCCAGAATCAATTGCGCTGGACAAGCTGGAAACGTGGTGCCAAATTCATAAATTGCCGGACGCAGTGCTTAAGAATGAGGGTTTTGTGAAGAATATGGCTAAGAGGATTGGAGAAGTACAGGAACTACAGATTACCCTGCCGAGCGGTTTCATTGGGCAATTTATTCGTGTTAGGGTTAAGCTGGATGTGAAGCAAAAGCTAACCAGGTTTGTAAGTTTTACCAGGGTTGGGAAGACAGAATTTTATCAAGTTAAATTTGAGAAACTACCTACTTTCTGCTATGCATGTGGAAAAATTGGACATTGGTACCAGAAGTGTGGATCGGGAGAGTATGAAGACGATAAGCTGGAATGGGGTGCGTTTATCCTAGCACCAAGAAGAGACCGTGGTATTGGTCGTGGTATGGGGCAACAGAGGCAGAACGATCAAACTTCTGGGAGAGGATGTGGTGGATTCGGGAGAGGTGATAGTGGAAGGGGTTATCCAGCGAGGAGTGGGCCTGCTTTTGATGGTAATACAAATTCTATGTCACAAAGTTGGCGCTGGAACAGCCAGCAAAATAAGGAGAAGGAGACAGACCTGGTGGTCTCGAATACGGGGGTGAACTCTGATGCTACGATGATTGATGCTGTTTCGGCTGCAAGAAAGAGATTAAATATGAATCCAAATCCAATTATAGATGGCAATACTGCCATTACGATTACCAATGGGTCATCTGTGATGCAAAGGGTGGGTCAATTGGAAGCAGAGAAGGAGTTCACATCTGCCACAAATGACACACCACAAAAGAATTTGAACAGAAAGAAGCTGAAGGATAATGATGGATTAGCAATTGATACTCGGGCGATGCAAGGTGATGAGATGTCAGTTGATGAATCTGTTGGCGGTATGGGTGCGACAAATGTGGTGGTTGAAAAATCTGTTTTAAATAACAATGAAGGTGGAGCTAACTCCTCTTCCCCAGGATCGGCGGCCTCCCAGGAGGGGGCTGTCCTGGAGCAATGATTATTCTAGGCTTAAACTGCCAGGGGTTACAAAAACCCTCGGCAGTCAGGTCGTTCCAAGGACTCTAGGAGCGTCTAAAACCGGATGTGATTTTTCTGTCTGAAGCACATCTGAGTAAAGTTAAGGCAGAACGTTTGAAGGTGAGACATAAGTTTGACGAGATGGCTGTTTCGGAAAGTGATGGCAGGAGTGGAGGGCTTGTTTTATTTTGGAACAAGGACAATACGATGACTTCTAAAGATATTAGCCCTAATTTCATAGACATTCGCATTAATGAAAACAGTGATTCGGGATGGCGTCTTACTGGTTTCTATGGTGAACCGAGTGGGCCGAGGAAACATTTGTCTTGGCAATACATTAGGGACCTGCATGCAAAAATTGATCTTCTGTGGGTTATGCTAGGAGATTTTAACGAGATTTTATACAATTCTGAGAAGGAGGGCGGGAATACGCGGCCCTTCCGATGTATGCAAGCCTTCCGGGATGTTCTTAATGACTGCAATCTTGAAGATATGGGTTACTCAGGTGATATTTTTACCTGGAGGCGTGGAAGGATTCGAAAAAGGTTGGATAGAGCAGTATGTGATCCGAGGTGGGCAGCCATGTTTCCACTTGCGGGTGTGAGAAATGAGGATTTTAGTAAGTCTGACCATAGACCAATTCTTATCGATACTGAACTGAATACTGGGTTAGTGTCTAATAGACCAAGAGGACCACCGAAATTTGAAGCTAGGTGGTTATGTGAAGAATCGGTTGAAACCATTATCCAGACTGCTTGGGATCGGGCAAAATTACTACATGCCGAAGAAAATCTGAGTGAGCATACAAAAGAGGTTCATGAGGCTTTGCACCGATGGGATAGAGAAATTCTTAAGGGGCCTCGGAGACGGCTTCGAGAGTTACAGAAAGAACTAAATGAGGTAATGGCAGGACCGTTAACGGATGAAGCCGTGGCGCAGCAAAAGGAAGTATAGCTGAAAATTGAAAATCTTCTCGAACAAGAGGAACTGTATTGGATACAAAGAGGGAGAGTTAACTGGTTAAAGCAAGGGGACCAAAACACAGCTTTCTTTCATCGATTGGCTACGGCAAGAAGGAAACAGAACTTCATAAAATCTTTAAGAAACGATGCAGGAGATATAGTAGACGATCAAGATCAGCTTTCATCCATGGCTTCCTCATACTTTGAGCATTTGTTTTCTTCAGAGGTACAAGATCCAGACCAATCAGTTGTTAACAAAATCAAACCGTGCATCACGGGGGATATGAATGATCTGTTATTGGCCACTTTTTCAAGAGAAGAGGTACGGAAAGCATTGCCCAATATAGGTGATCTTAAAGCACCTGGGCTTGACGGTTTACATGCTGTTTTCTATAAACGTTTCTGGCATATTATTGGCGAGGATCTCACAGATGAGGTTTTGATGGCAGTGAACAATAAAGTAATTCCGGAGGGATGGAATAATACCACAATTGTTCTCATCCCGAAGGTGGAAAATCCAGAGTCTATTACTCAATTTAGACCAATCAGACTTTGTAATGTGGTTTACAAAGTCATATCTAAGCTGATTGCGTCGAGACTAAAGATTCTTTTGCCTGATATTATTTCTCCAACTCAAAGTGCTTTCGTTCCGGGGAGGCTTATTACTGACAATGTGCTGGTGGCTTATGAATGTTATCATGCTATTAAGAATAAAAAGGTGGGGAAGTTTGGAACTTGTGCGGTGAAATTAGACATGCACAAAGCATATGACAGGGTGGAGTGGGGTTTTCTCAAGAAGGTGTTAATCCAGATGGGCTTTGATACTGGATGGGTTGATCTCATTATGGCGTGTGTGACTTCAGTAAGGTATCAAGTTCGGCTAAATAATACTCTTTTTGACTATATTGTACCTTCTAGAGGTCTCCGACAAGGAGATCCTTTATCACCTTATTTATTCCTGATTTGTGCGGAAGGACTTACTAGTTTGCTAAATTATGAGGAGGAATCGGGGCATCTGCTGGGTGTTAAAGTCTGCAGAGGGGCACCGGCTGTTTCGCATCTTCTGTTCGCTGATGATTCGTTAATTCTTATGAGAGCGGATGTAGCTAATGCCACTAGTCTTCGCCGTGCCCTGGATGACTATTGTATGGCCTCGGGTCAGCTGGTTAGTGATGCTAAATCAAGCATATTTTTTAGCCCTTGCACTGAAGTTCAGACTAGAGTTGACGTCTGCTCAATTCTGAATATCGTAACTGAAGCAATCACGGATAAATACCTGGGCTTGCCACCTCTCGTTGGGGTGGATAGATCAGACTGTTTTCAACATATTGTTGATAGAATTTGCAAATTATTGAGTGGATGGAAGGTCAAAAACTTGTCTTTTGGAGGAAAAGAAGTGTTATTAAAAGCTGTCATTCAAGCCATTCCTGCGTATGCGATGTCTGTATTCAAGCTGCCCAAGCAGATTATTAATGGGATAATTACTGCAATATCTCAATTCTGGTGGGGAGATGATGATCAGAAAAAACATATGCATTGGTTTGCTTGGTGGAAAATGTGTGTGCCTAAAAAGCAAGGTGGTATGGGATTTAGAGACCTACATTGTTTCAACTTAGCTATGTTGGCTAAACAATGTTGGAGGTTGATCACAGCACCAAATTCTCTTTGTGCTTCGGTTCTGCGGGCCAAGTACTTTCCTTCAGGTGATCTTCTTAGCTGTCAATTAAAAAAAGGGAGCTCGTATACGTGGCAAAGCATATGGGCAGGAATTCAGAGTTTTAAGAGAGGTCACATTCAGAGAGTTGGCGATGGATCCCAAATTAATATATGGGACGATCCTTGGATCCCTACCAGCCCAACAAGAAAGATTGTGACTCGAAGAGGTAATATCATCTACACTAAGGTTTCTGAACTTATCGGTCAAGATAATGATATTGCTGGGATGAAGATATTTTGAACGAGATTTTCTGGCCAACTGATGTGCAACGTATTATGCATATTCCTTTGTCTCGGACTATGATGGAAGACTTTACTGCTTGGCATTATACTAAAACAGGTACATTCTCTGTCAGATCTTGTTATTACGTTGAGTGGGAGCATCAACATGGAAATAAGCTGAGACGGACCTCGAATTTCGGTACTTCTTCAAATCTGCCTATCTGGAAAACGGTCTGGAGTCTCAATGTGCCGGAAAAAAAATTAAAATTCACTATTGGCGGTCCCTTCTTGGAGCTATTCCCTGTAACGGGATTCTGGCAAATCGTCATATTCAGCCAAGCTCTCAATGTCAACTTTGTCAGAGGAAGTGTGAGAGCCTGAGGCACGCTTTTTTCTCTTGCCCAAGAGTTAGTGAAATCTGGGCTGTTTTGGGACTCGGAGATATCATCTCGCAAGTGTGCAACTACGAGCATGAAGGAGGACCGATCCTTGAAACATTGCTGCGTGATCGGTCAGCTAAAGCGCCACACTACTCCATTCTGTTGACAGAAATGATTTGATTGCTACAGCCGTGTGGTATATTTGGTGGGAGCGAAGACAAATTACCCATGGTGAGTCTGTCCAGGCACCTGCTAGATCGGCACAAGCGATTTCTACATTAGCGCTGAACTATTCGCGCGCTAAGAAAAAGAGCTCTGTATTAAAAGAGATGGGTGGTCTCGACCAAGAGAAAATTTCGTCAAGCTTAATGTTGATGCGAGGTTCAGTTATGATTCGGGTAGTGGAGGAACTGGAGCAATTATTCGTAGCGACAGGGGTCAATTCTTGGCTGCCAGCAATTATGGGATACCCTTTGCAACTGATCCATCTTCATCGGAGGTCCAGGCCCTTCGTGATGGGCTGCTGCTGGCATGTCATATCGGATGTAACAGAATTGAGGTTAACTCGGACTGTGTTGAGGTGATTGATGTGATGAAGGAGGGTGGCAACTCAATGGGTCCAGCATCGGCGATCTATGAGGAGTGTACTTTACTGAGTCGCAATTTTACCGAGGTTATGTTTAGTCATTGCCCGAGAGAGGCTAATGTGGCAGCGCATGTGCTTGCTAGTAGATCGGAGGGGAATCAGTCGGTTGTTTGGATTGATGACCCCCCAGATTTTATTTTAGATGCTTTAGCAAACGATGAGTCGGTGCTTCAACCCGATTGATGATGTAATTGTTCATTTGTGAAGGCAGCAAGTTTCAGACGCGCTCTTTTCCTTACCAGGATACCTACAGGGACTGGAAGGTTTTTAATGAGGCGGCTTGCTGACCTAATATAGTGGGTTTTAAATTTCAAAAAAAAGAAAGATCTATAACTGTTTCAATGTAAATTTTGTATTATTTTTAGGCTACACAAAAAATGATAAACATGATATATATAGAACTATTCAGTGTTCTCCTATTCAGATTTACACATTTGTCGTTTTTTCTGAGGATCAAATACAACGATTTTTTCATTAAGATTTGCACATTGATAGATATAGATATATTTAGAACTAGGAAAAATCGAATAACTTTCAACATAAGAATGTCGATTTCTTTTCTTTATACCGAGCTTCGTGAAGCTTGGCCTCCATATCGCCACACTCATTGAACAGAAGATCTCCACTTAAGAACTGCCGACTTGACCTCTTTTGCTATTAGTTGGTTCAAACCGGTGAACAAGATATTAGATTTTTCTTATGGGACACGATGTTTTGCCTCCTGGGTCTAGATGCAACGGCTATGAAAAATACATTTTAACTAAATTTCATAATGTCAAAAAATTCAGACAAAAATTACGAGTGTACATTTGGGCATTCTATGCGCCACGCTTACAAAAATGTTTCGTAAAAACGACATCTTTTTGTGGGATGTGTAAATAGACCAAAAAATGTCTTGTGTAAAGTCATTTTAGAATATCATGATGTGTCTTTTTTACATAGCCCACAAAAAAAATGTCCTTTTCCACGAAACTTTGTGTGGAACATAGAATGTTCAGACGTAGACCCAGTTTGTTTCTAATTTTTTGACATTTTGAAATGTGGTTCTTGGGTAGTGAGATCATATGCTCCTACCAACCAGAACTGTTTTTTAGATCTATACTTTAAGGGCCCAACTTTTCTATAATATAATTACAATGATTAGAAGACAAAGTTGCTAATGGTCTTTTATGCAGATAAAATAATTAAAAACATATTTAGAAGGAGGCTTCGACTTATATGCTGATATCTAAAGGCAACATATACATTTGCAAAAAAATAAATCGACTCTTGATTATGATCAACTGATGGTACAACATGTCTCGCTTGTCGTACGTCATGTCATGTCGATCTATTATTCCCATTTCTATTTTCATTTTCATTCCATGTGTATAAAACACGATAACAATTACCGGCCTGTCCTAGAGTATGTACTTTCCAATCGTATGTCCCTCTAGTCAATTAGTTGATCACCCTGCAACAAACTAGACCTAGACACATTACCAAGAGGAAACGAGCCCGAGCTCAATAAATCCGCATGCTCAGACCTCTTCTATATGCCAATTTAGTCATTGTAATATAATGTCTAGGTCCATGGATGGGTTCCAGCATTCATATGATGCGCGAAACTTAGTGCAGTTTGGTGGGGTGGGGGCACCGCTCCCCAGGATTTGCACATGCCTTCAACTTTTTTTTGAGATAGTTTACATAGAGTTTTTGCGTGTTTTGTCTCCCCCACGGACTGTAGGGTCCATCGGGTCAGCCCCTTCGACATGAAGGGACTAGAGGCCACCGGCTTGATCGCGCTTGGGCGGTGTTCCCGATGACAACACTAGGTCGGGTTGCTACATCGCTTCTATCGTTTCCTGATGCTTGAAGTCTCTCTTAGAAGAAGAAATATCTTGTTTCCCATGTACCCGCCGAAGGAGATGGTATACCCGGCGAGTGACGTGCACACCATCCGTGTAGTCAGCATATCATAATACAAGACCTTCTACCGCATCGGTGTCCTTCGAGCTTGTGCACATTTTCCACTTCCGCTGCTTCATGGATGAGGTAGAGCGTTGGAGAACTCACGCTGCCCACTTTGCAGGGGCAGCTGACGTGAGACGTGGCACTACTTCGTCTATTTCGAATACTACAGATTCGACTATATTAAATTTATTGATTATATGTTTAGTTGTTGATATTTATTGAGAATACATTTGATGTAATTATCGACTTATTGCATGGAACATTCTTATCTTCACTAGTACCACTAAATTGATTGAAAATAGATGGTGATGCCATGGTGCGTAAGAAAACCTGCGCCTCATGGTTTTCTTGATACCCTAGAAAACGGGAGTCCCCACGATTCGGATCGGTACGCTAAAATACTGGAGTTCCGATCCACCAACATGTAAAATGGACTTGGGCGATGTTTAACCACTGAAAAAATAGCACCGCTAATAGCATATGCTATAGTATATATGCTGAGAACAGTCTCGATCGTTAAATAATTTCTAGTGTACAATGTCTCGTGGATAACACCCTATGGCGCGATATAGGACGCTAATAACGTATTTATAAGGCCAACGCTATTTTGCTATAACACGTTATTTTCCCCTTGTGTTCAACACGTACAGATGTTGTTCATCACGCGGCTTGTGCTATACTTCCAGCAGGTATGGGAACATTTTAGAGTTGGAAAGCTGCCGCCACTATAGTATAGTAGTAGGCATGTGCAATTACGTCTTCAACATGGTTTTGGAAGCTCCTCGTACGTCATGAACATGAACGTGGATCGCGTCGCAGCCATGGACGCACTGGTCGACCTTCCTACCGGCCGGAGTACACACCGTGCATGAGTGGCTCTTCCTCCATGCATGTCGTGCTCCACGTCCTCAAAATGGACGGAGCTAGCTGGTCGCGCTGTTTACCAGCAGCGCCGAGGACATCATGCATAATCGGCTCTTTATGGACCTGATACTGTGAATTGATTCATGCACTAGTGGGACATACTGGCTGAATTTTCCTAATTCACTCTATGTACGTGTGTCCACATGGTCCTCAGCTGGTTACTGCTAACAGTATAGCGAGTGATTAAATGATAAAAGATCTAATTGTCCTTTTAAATTCGTGGGAGGGCGTACACCCAAGCAAACAGGGGAAAAAAATGGTTGTGTGATATACTGGCTGAATTTTCCTAATTCACTTTGTGTGTGTCCACATATTAATTTCAGTCTTCCTATTTCATGTTCAAGTTCCTGATAAATTCTACCACAGAGTGACATGCGAAACTTTGTGTTTGAACATTTCGTAGGTACACCCAATTTTGTTAGTAATTGTTTGATATTTTGAAATGCGGTTTTTGGGTAGTGAGATAACATGCTCCTACCACTCAAAACTGATTTTTATATCTAAACTTTTAGGGCCCAACTTTTCTACTCCCTCGGATCCTAACAAAGTGTCGGCAGTTATATCGACCCCAACCAAGCAAGTTACTTCGCGCATGGTTAAATTATAGTCGATCGCTTCCTGGCGCGGACACCTCCGATCCCGGCCCACATGATCATCCAGCTAATCAGATCTTTATCAAATCATGGTTACTTAACAGTAAGATAAACCTAGCAAGTAGTAGTGCAAAACGGTACAGTGAAGATAGGTTTGATTAGTTAGTCCATGCTTATGTACGCTGAGCTCTTGCTTTGAGAGGATAATCGATGGTGCTGGCATATAAGATGGTGCTAGAGGCTTATGTACGCTGAGCTCTTGCATATATTGCCATTTGCCATGGTTTGACATTGACTGCGTGGTTTGCTACGTAACATGGCAGTGTGCTTTGCCGTTTCCTACGTAACCCACGGAATATGTCAAAGTGGACTAGGTAAACTTCGATCGAGGTCGTCTCTCCAGTGTCAACTGGAGCTGTGGATGTTTGCATGTGCTATCTGAACAAGATGGAAAATTAGATTGTTAATTTGTGAGTTAATTTTTAATCTCAAAGGATGCGAAATTGGGACCCATTTATCCCACTTATTCTTCATTTTGTACATGTCTACTACAAATTTTGGATGAAAAATTTATACTAGGCATGCATAAAATGGAAAATAAGTGGGATAAATGGGTCCCCTTCTTGCATCCCTATTACTCTCTACTCTTTGTTACGGTCTTGCGATCATGTTTTACACATTTAGACATTGTTATGACCACATTACTCCAAACTACGTATCGCTAAGCCTTTTTACATGAAGTTTCAATGCAAGTGTGCATATAGTCAAATCAATTTATAGGAGGTTCTTGAAACTTCTTGCCAAAAACAAAAACACAAAAGTAGGATCTATGTTGATTATGATAATAAATTATGAATACATTTCATGACGTTTTCACCAAAGAAAGAAAGGACCATCACTTTCACTCATGCATTGTTAGGAAATACAATACAATACAGCTACCGAATAATAGCAAGGCACATCCTATATATAATTTTACTCTTCATTTTAGAGAACAATTGTTCTAAAAATAAATAAGTGATCAGCTATCATAAGATTCATAACCTGTCGAGATAGAGCATCTTCACAAAAACATATCGCGATCTCCTGCACTACAACTACAATTTAATAGCCAGCTCATGGCATGCTGTCAAAGATCTTCATGATATCATGGTTACTTAGGTCATAAGCTAAACCAAGTAAGTTGTGATGCAAAACAGTATACAGAAGATAGATGGACCGATTAGTTGTCCGGTTATGGTAGAGGCATATGTACGTTTAGCTATTGCTTCGACAAGATGGTGGATGGTGTTGGCACATCTTTGCATGGTTTGACTACATGCATGAATCAGATGGTTGTGGGTTTAGTCAAAGTCGTCTACAGAAAACGTAGAGGTAGTCTCCATGGTATCAACTGGAGTTGTGGATATTTGCATGCAATGTATGAATCTGGATGCGACCGCAAGGTTTATCGAACAATATAGAAAATCAGATCGTTAGTTTAGGATTGTCTAAAAACAATCACTCATAATTACGGTATTGTGACAATGTTTTACAAATTTATAAAACTTTCACTATCTAGTTTTGACCGTATTACTATAGATCATATACGCATCACAGAGACTTTTTACACTAAGCGAATTTCAATGCAAGTTCATATGGTCAAAGCAATTTGCACGAGGTACTTGAATTTTCTTGCTGGAAGTAGAATTACCAAGTATAATTGTGTTAAAGTATTATTATATGTTCTGAATATATTTCATCACTTTATCATCAAAGAAACAAAAGCGTCATCAGTTTCACTCATGTATTGTTATAAATGATCAGGCTACGAATAATAGAAAGGAACTTCCTATATGTTTGATCCTATCCACCATTCAAACTACTTGAATGAATCATGCAAAGCTTATCATCTTATGACTATGGCTAGCACCTTCCATATTTTCAAGTCTCTACTTAGCCTCCTTGACAATTATACACCACCAACATGCTATTAAGATAAGAAGAGTGCATGGCCTCTAGTACTATAAATACCAGCGTATAAGCTTTCTAGGAACTCACCTCACTTGAACTCCCACAATGGCAGGCACACAACTAGCGGCTCTCGGGTTCGTTGTCTTCTTGAGCATTGGCTTAGTCAATGCTGGAAGGGTGGCAAGATACTCTAGTTCTGAAGGAACGGGTTCTGGAGGGGGAGGGGGTGGGGGTGAAGTGAGTGGTGGTGGCTCAGGATCGGGGAATGGATCTGGGTATGGCCAGAGTTCAAGCAGTGGTGCGCACGCAAGTAGTGAAGGTGGAGGTGAAGGGGGTGGTGGTAGCCAATACGATGGTACAGGATCAGGTAGCGGGTCTGGTGCCGGCTCAAGCTCAAGCTCCGGTGGATCTAATGAGTATGAAGGTGATGTGGGTGGATCTTCTAGCGCTGGCGGTACCGGTGGTGGCGGTGGTGGAGGACAAGCAACCGGAGGTTATTATGGATCTAGTGGCTATGGTTCTGGTAGTGGTAGTGGATCCGGCTATGGTGCAACTAATAACTATTATGGAAATGGTAATGCAAATGCATATTCTAATGGCGGTGGCAATGGCAGTGGACAAGGCACAAATGGTGGGAGCGGAAGTGGCGCCGGCGCTGGATCTGGATTTGGCGATGCCAAGCCGTAATTCTCTTTATCATGCTAATCAAAATTTGGAGCCCAACCTGCTCTGTGTCGAGTGGGTACTATATATTTTATTTTCCTTTGTTTGTACCTTTCATGTTGTTTGTTTCAAGAAATAAAGGGCTTCATGATTCCGATAGAAAACTTATTTATGTCAATAACAAGAATATTGTCTCACTGGGAGGTTTCTAAATGTAACATGTATTTCTCCATTATGTATCTAGTTATATATACACAATTTCAAAGTAATGAAATCGTATGGACTACTAAATAGTGTTCTTGATGTGTGCATATTTAGGAATACTAGTCGATTATCAAGCATTGAATATTGATGTTTCCATTCTTAACGTGACAACAATCTATATGCACAGCAAGTTGCTCATAGTCAAATCTGGTAGCCATGCTAGTTCTCTTTCTGGTTAGTGGTCGCTATTCTTAATGACGAACAACGAATCATGAATGGGGTGGTTCCATAATTAAGTAGATCATGCCTAGTTTCCCACTATGCCAGGAGACTTGGAAAAGGATAGAGCTCACTCGGGCTATGAATGCAAGATATTTATTGGACCAAGAATTAAACATCATGCTGAATCTTTGATAATCTTCTATATACCCTTGTACAACTATATGTTGAAATGGATCTCTGACAACAAAAGTATCCTCCATACTACTATCAATTGTTGTAGTGCAAGCAGATCTCCATTCTCAAAGCGTATGGTAGTTATTTACAAACCAACAAACAAAAACTAACTTTTTCATGCTGCATTTAAGGGTGTGTTTGGTACACCATACCGGGCCGTGGCCCGCCCTTCCTTTGTATTTTTATCTGAATATTTAGTATTATTTCAGCCCACTAACAAAAACTAGCATACTATTCGCGCTGATTTGGCCCACTTCAGCTGAACCAGCCCACCCTTACTTTCTTTGCACACTTAGCCAATTCTCTACCCCAAATAATAGAATCCATGCATGATGATCGACAATAACAAACTACAACAATGTAGTTTGGTAGCCACAAACATCAGCCTCTCTCTCACGCTGACAACCCATGGCTAGTTAGACTTTGCATTCGCCACATTTGGGTCAAATACCTCTAGTGCTAGCGACATCAATGTCAATATATGCTGCAATCATCGCAAGCTTTTGATGGTGTTATCTTTTGTTTTTCCGTTCTTGCTAACATCGGTTAGGGACTGGACGTCACAAAGATATGTAGAGATGATCTTAAATTTAGACTTATTTATGTTCCTTTTTTATTTTCACAATGTGGGATTGAGATGAGATGGCACAAGAATGAAATAGAACACTTTGTCTTGCAGTGCTAAAAGTAGAGAATAAGATGCACTATGGCAAAATGATAAATAAATGTATGTTGGTGATTTTGCATGGAGGAATGAAGCGTGTAGAGTCGTGCACGTATGTCAACATAGTGAGAAACCACATGCATGCCATGTATATGGCCGTCAAAATAAATATTCTCTTGGATCCATTTTAAGTGTCGTGAGATTTCAACTTAGCAGCTACACAAGTCATACGTACAAGTTACGACATATATTTTGGATCAGAGGGAGTACCATTTGAAAAGGTCTACCTTGTAATTTCATGGAAACACACTGGTACTTAACCAGTAGTCCTTTTGAGGAGTGTTTAGTTGCTCATGCCTTTGAATTTGATATGTTGTACACGGATGATTAATTGAATTGTAGCGATGCTATTTTTCACAGCATGAAATACAACAGATAAGAATGTACTGTGACTGTCCTAATTAAGCATGGTGCCGTGCTGGTCTCTACCAGTATGTGGACGTACACGTACGTCGCTGTAGTTGAAGGTAAATTAGCAAAGCTGTGCGTACGTGTCGGTAAAGCACGTGACGCTGCTGAGATACATAAGGCTTCTTTGACTTGCACGTGATCTATTATCATTTGATCTAGTGTATTATCACTTGTATAGACTAGTATAAACTATGCATGTGTTTTAATTAATTAATTTTGGCTTTGCATTATTGCTCATTATGTGTTGGTATTCCGCTATAGGTGGTTACACTAGTTCAGCCAATAGCTAGTCGGCTATCTTGCTACTCATTTGAGGCCCTGACTGTAAAATCAAGAGGAAAAAGACTCATGACAAGGAAAAATACATATAGGTACAAAGGAAATACGTGTATTAGCACAGTGAATTAAGCCATGCAGGAAACATATGGTTATAGACTCTCCTTCAATCTGAAAGCCTGAAACTGAAGGTAAGTTTGCAAGTGGTTTTCCAGGTGCGCACATTACTTCCAAAACGACATGTCGCAATGAACAAGAAAGGTTTGCAGAAGCTCCTGCACAAGTTGGAAATGGAAATGGAAGATGACGCCCTGTCAAGCTTCAGGAGCGCCAGCCATATACGATGATGCAGGGAGTGCAGATAACACACATTTGCTTTTGGTGTGGACAAGTCACAGGAGGCGGTCTTGCTATGACTAATAAGAACCATAATATAAAGTTTGGTCATTGCCGTCTGCTAGAAAGCAACTATTTTACATTGATATGACATCTTCTGATTTTCACGAGTTGATCGTTTTGCCTGTATTTTGCTGCTGCCTCTACGATCGCTGCCTAGTATCTTACCTTCGGCTGTAGCATAAAAGAGTTAATTTGGGCTGATATAAACGAGGGAAAACCTGCTTGAATGTCAGAATCTCACGAAGTACACAAATGCCACGGCGCGGCCAGCACACGCCGGAGCCGGCCGCTTATGACGGCACGGTTGAGGCAGCTCGGCCGATGTGGATGATCTGAACAAGTGCAAAATCCGGTGTAGTTCCAGGCTTCCAGCTTTTCTTGCGTAATTCGACTGGTTGATCGGATATCCGCTTATTTTTCCTTCTGTCTATAGCGCTGTTTTTTCTTTCCGTCTGGGCCAGATCTCTTCGTCAGCGCGTAATACCGTAACCTAACGTAGGTCCGTAGGTGTAGCATTTCCGGTGTTCTCTAGCTGCAGACAGAACAGAACACGTAAGAAATTGCTTCCTTACTTAGACATAACCATGTTGATGCTGCTGCGACTACTTCGAGGAAGCATCGTCAATTGATTACACTATAATGACTTGGTCTAATCTGACAGGATCAAGTAGAATCGCGCGAGGTTTTAGACAAAACCACATGCACGTATGTGTAGCCCTAAGAAAGCAGTAATGGTCCAATCTAGTTCATGTCAGAAGGTGGAGTGGAGATTAGCAAATTTATCTTATCAGACGTTCCAAGTCGTCGTTCCACTAGGTCAACTTTACCCCGATCGATCGATCGGGTGCCGATCTGCTTGAGTTTAAAAACTCCACTAGGTAAGAGCACGCAGGTTGGCAGCTGGCGATCCAAGCGCTACTAACGTTATCTGCAGTATCGCAGCAGCGCTATAAATACTACCTATGCGAGCCTTAGTCTACCATCAATCCATCCCATCTAGATCTTCGCTATGGCTGCCATTAAGCTTGTGTCACTTAGCTTGGTTGTGCTACTGAGCATTGGGTTAGCCAGCGCCACGAGGGTAGTGACATACTCTAATTCTCAGGGCACGGGCACGGGTGGGGGGAATGGCGGCGGGGAAGTGAACGGCAGCGGAGGAGGAGCTGGAAGTGGCAATGGAGATGCTTATACTGATGATAGTGGATCAGTGCATGCAACTGCTGGAGGCGGCTGTCGGGGGGCTACCCCCGGGTAGGGTAAAGGCGAGGGTAAGATACTCGTGTTTACAGTGGTAAATACCTTTGGCCTGGTGCCAAAGGTCCTATGACTCTTCGGGAGGCAAAGGGACGCCTTTTGGAGGTACGCAGGAGGTGGCTCTTGGAAAAAGCCAGGAGGTGCCCTTGGGAGGAAGCAGGGGCCAGGCTGTCTCCCCTGCCGATACTATAAATAGACCCCCAGCCCCTCACTCTCATTCAGGCAGAGGCAGAGATTTCTCCTAAGAACCAGCTTCTCGAAGATGTCTTTGGGAGCAAGCCTAAGACATCTTCGAGTAGCTGGGCCTAGGGGCATTCTCTTGTGCAATATCAGAAACAGGTGCTGGTGAGCAGGGTCCTGGGTGGCTCGGGCTATGAGTAAAGTCGGCTTGGAGGTATGTCGGAGGTAGCCGAGATACACCCAGCGCGGGAGAGGCCGAGGCAGGAGACACTGATAAACTAGCATGGGTCGGACCGACATAACCTGACCGGCATAAGCGTGTCGGCGTAATCTCTCTACTTATTGTATGCAGGAAGGAGGTTTCGGCATAGGTACGCCGGGACTCTGGAGGGCGGGCAGAAGTAAGCAGGCCCGGCATATCCCTGCCGGGATACAGCGGAGGATCCGGCATGGCTAAGCCGGGTAGAGCAAGGCTGTCCGGCATATCCTATGTCGGACCAGAAGTCAAGGGCAAGTACACTGCCAGGACACTGTCCTCTCTGGCAAGGAAGCTAAGTCACCTCCCGTCTGACACGGGCGCGGGACAAAGGGTACAAGACAAGGGCGACGTGACTACTCCACTGTACTGGCAACTGACTGACAGGAGACAAGGCATGGAGAAGGCACGTCCTGTCTCTGACAGGGGAAGCATCATTACCTAAGCCGGTGGCGGCTACGGTAAGAGGCATCATGACCTACCGCGGCCTATGTCGGATAGCCCGGCTGCTAGGTCGTGGTTGGGATGTCGACATTAACGTTGGACTGAAGCTGTTGTCCGGGGGGGCCCGGAGAGGCTAGGGTTCCCGGGCAACTCGGCTGGACCTCTATAAATAGCGCCATAACTCCTCCTGTGAGAGGACGAGGAACGAGAGAGCCAAAGCTATAGTCTCATCTACTGCTAGAGCATTTACTCCTCTCTCACTTGTAGTTCATCCTAGTTCTTACCAAAACAGCTCAAGGAGCTCCTTGTAGATCTTGTGAGATACATATATAGAGAGGCAGGGCAGGAGTAGGGGTGTTACCTCCTCACGAGGGCCCCGAACCTGGGTATACCGGGTGTGTTTGTGGTTCTTTGTGGGTTCGCTTGTGTTCGGGAGGTTTCTCGTGTGTTCTTGCGGTTTCTTCCCTCCCCGAGTTGGTTTCGGCAGCACTTAGCCATTTCTCGTGTGAGCTCCTTAGCTCGCTAGCCCTCCCCGGATCCACCAGCGTCCATCGGCCCCACACTTTAGCCATCCTATGGCATCTGCCGTGATACCACCACGACAGTTGGCGCCCACCGTGGGGCAGGTAGAGGCGCTGGCTGGTGTACTCATCCGGACGGGCCCCGTGAGGGTTCTCTCCGGCCTCGTCGTCAAGTTCGGCGACATGGAGTTCGTCAGCGACAACGCCGGCTGCTTCCGCGGTAGGCCGTTCCCGGCCAACGGCTGCATCATCGAGTTCGGCGCCTTCGCCACCTCTGTCGCCACCGAGCTCGTCTGCGAGTACCCGGAACAGGTGCTCGTGGCCGAGGATCCCCCAGCTGTCTGTGCGGCTCGCGGCCGGCGTACCACTCGCCCCGAGAGCTGCGCGGTCATGATGGCCGGGGTGACGGCTCCTCCGGCAGAAGAACCTGTCTTCGAGCCCGAGGCAAGGTCGACCCGGAGGGCCAAGCAGGCACTAGAGAGGCAGGGCCATGGCGGCGCCGAGACATCCCGTGCCCCGGTAAGGACTGAACCTCTTAGAGAGACAGTAGAGAGGTTGAACGTGCCGGGGGCGGCCGAGTTAGAGGCAGAGCGGTTGAGCTTGCTGGGGGAGGCCGAGAAGTTAGCCGAGGTCCGGAGGGACTTCGACCGGGTCATGCGTGAGTATGACGCGGCTCATGGTTTATCGCCGGTAGGAGGCCGGCCGAACCGTGAGGCTGAGGTGCGCAGAAGAGGCAAGGGCCTCAATGCCGAGATAGATAGGGATGGCAGGGCTGCGTCCAATGTGACTCCCAGCGTAATGTCGGCAGCAAGGCCGAATTACAGTTCTCCGGCCAAGACTCTCAGGGCTGCTGAGGCAGCGAGGGCCGAGCTTTCCGGTCTGACCGGGGAGGCCCGCCGCAAACAGCAGGACCGGGTCAATGAGCTTGTGGAGGTGGCAACCCGGCAGAATGAGGCCTTCAAGAGGGCCAACACGGCCGCGGGAGGATCTCAGGTCGTTCACTCAGCCAGAGCGGCCAGTAACAGGTCCAGAGGACAGGCCTCCTCTCCGCATGTCGGGGGAAATCAGAACCAGAGTAGAAACCCCGGAGGAAATCAGCAGATGCAGATGCAGACCTACGACCCGGCCTATGCCAGAAAGCAGGTAGCAGGCCAGGGCAATGTTGGGCAGGCCCAGAGCGGAAGCCGACAGGCACCGAGTAATCGGAATGTTGGAAATGCCAACTCGGTTGGTCGAGGACACCCACCTCGGTACCCGGCGCCGAATCAAGCCCCGAGGCGGCAAGTTGTTGGAGCAATGCCGCAGCGGCCGGTGGGCGGACAAGACGTCAGCCGGTATGATGACGGCAACTCGGCAATGGCCAAGGCCGGGTATCATGCTTATGAGAGTGCTCTGGGGTCTCGACTGGGAACTCGCCAGTTAGATCCAAATTATGCCCGATATAAGCTAGATCGGATATATCGATCTGAGCTGATGGAGGAGCAAGGCCCACCCGGTCCTTCTTGTTTTGGACCCAGGATCATGTCGGAGCAGCCTGTCCCCCACTTTCAGTTGAACAGGGGAGCCAAGACTTACAACGGCAGCACCAAGCCAGAGGACTGGTTGACCGACTATGTGACAGCAGTGCACATCGCGGGGGGAAACCGCCGATGGGCGGTAAGATACATCCCGCAGATGCTTGAGGGACCAGCCCGGATCTGGCTGAACAACTTGAGAGAGGGAAGTGTCAACAGCTGGCTGGACTTCGAAGAAGCCTTTGTCAGCAACTTCTCCAGCACCTACAATAGGCCCAACCGACCTCAGCAGCTTGCGATGTGCAGGCAGAGGGACAACGAAACTGACCGAGAGTACCTGACTCGGTGGAGCACAATTCGCAATTCCTGCGAAGGGGTTGTGGAGGCCCAAGCCATTTCTTGGTTTGCGCAGGGATGCCGGCACGGCTCCATGCTTTGGCAGAAACTGCAGAGGGAGATGCCGGCCACCTTGGCCGAGACAATGAGAATTGACGACAGCTATGCTCTCGGTGATCCAATGCAACCTCAGCTGGACTCGGGCGAACCGAGTAGGAGGAACCCGGGGAACAACAGATCCGGACCGGGCAGAAACAATGATCGTCAGGATTTCGGGCACAAGAGGAGGGAGCCCGACTTTCGTTATGCCTCGCAGCAGGTGGCGGCGATAACCGGGGAACAAGGCAAGGCCGATAATAACCAGCGTCAGAAGACCAGCGGCCAGGCTTGGGGTCAGAACCAGGAGATAAAGAAGACTTGGGCCGGGCAAAGAAAGCCCTTGACTTATGAGGAGATGCTGGACAAACCCTGCTGCTATCACACCTTAGAGCCCAACCGACCGGCCAACCACACAACTCGGCAGTGCAGCTGGTACCAGCGCATGCGGCGAGAAGGTGCACCAGGGGGATCTTTGGTAACTGCCCCTGAAAGGCCCGCAGCTCCAAGACCACCGGCACCCGTGAGTGGGGCCAATGCTGTCCGGGTTAATCCGCCAGTCCAAAGACGACCACCGGCAAGGCCGGTAAATATGGTGAACGTCCGGGGTTACAACAATGCCGGTCCTAGCAACCAGGGCAGGTACCCTCAGGGTGACTATCAGGAAGCTCATCAGAGCTATGTGGTCTTTGTGACCGAGCCCACTGACAAGAGAAGTCTGCGCCAGCGCGCTCTGGAGGTGAACGCCGTCATGCCGGCTGTGCCCAAGTTCATGCACTGGTCCGAGATGGAGATCACCTGGGGTCGGAAGGATCACCCCCGAGTCATGCCTAAGCCGGGAGGCTACGCCTTAGTGGTGGACCCGACATTCATCGGGCCAAGTATCAACGTCCGGTTCAGCAGAGTCCTGGTCGACAATGGCAGTGCCATTAACATCATGTACAAGGACACAATGCTGAAATTGGGAGTGTCCCTGAACACGCTGCTGCCGACCAACACGACCTTCCATGGCATTGTGCCGGGGGTTTCCTGTTCGCCTATGGGCAAAATCTGGATAGATGTGTTGTTCGGAACCCGGGAGAACTGCCGGACTGAGAGTATTGAGTTCGAGGTAGTGGATCTCGAAAGTCCATACCATGCCCTGATCGGCCGACCTGCACTGGCCAAGTTCATGATCTCCACTCACATGGGCTATCTGAAAATGAAGATGCCAGGTCCGAATGGCATTATCACCATCTCGGGGGACTACAAGCGCTCTATCGAGTGTGCTACTGCCGGCTCGTGCTTGGCCGAATCATTGCTCATAGCTGAGGAGAAGAAGAGAATCCAGCAGGTGGTGACACTGGCCCAAGCCTCCCAACTCGGTGTGCCCGGGATGGCGAACCCGGAGCAGCATGCTTCCTTCCAGCCGCCAAAGGAGACCAAGAAGGTCGTAGTGGACCCGGTTAACCCAGAGCATCGGGTGATCATCGGCACCAGCTTGGACAGAAAATAGGAAGGCGAGCTCACCGACTTCCTCCGTGAGAATCGGGATGTCTTTGCTTGGTCAAATGACGACCTTCAAGGAGTTCCGAGGGAGTTGGCTGAGCACTCTTTATTCGTGAGGCCGGATGCAAAGCCGGTGAAGCAACCAACAAGACGTCTCTCGGACGAGAGAAGAGCTCCAATCATGGAGCATCTAGCCGTACTGCTTGCGGCTGGATTCGTGATGGAAGTGCTGCACCCGGACTGGTTGTCTAACCCGGTCCTGGTAGAGAAGAAGAAAGATGACCCCCTGCTGGCCAAGGTGTGGCGTATGTGTATCGATTTCACCAACCTCAACAAGGCATGCCCGAAAGATCCTTTCCCGCTCCCCCGGATAGATCAAGTGATCGACTCCACTGCCGGGTGTGAGCTTTTGTCTTTTGTAGATGCGTATTCTGGTTTTCACCAGATACCTTTGAACCCGGCTGATCAATTAAAGACTGCTTTTATTACCCCGTACGGGGCTTATTGCTATCGTGTCATGACCTTCGGGTTGAGAAATGCCGGTGCCACTTATCAAAGATGCATGCAGAAATGCTTGCATAAACAAATAGGTCGGAATGCAGAGGTGTATGTCGACGACATAGTCATAAAAACAAAAGAAAAATCCACTCTGATCGATGATCTAAGAGAAACGTTCGCTAACTAGAGAAAATTTCGAATGAAGCTTAACCCGGATAAGTGCACTTTCGGTGTGCCGGCCGGAAAGTTACTCGGTTTCCTGGTATCTAGTCGGGGTATTGAGGTTAACCTGGGCAAGATCCGGGCTATCGAGAGTATGAAACTGCCCACCCGTCTTAAAGATGTACAAAAATTCACCGGGTGCCTGGCATCCCTAAGTCGGTTTGTAAGCCGGTTAGGAGAGAAAGCTCTGCCTCTGTATCAGCTCATGAAAAAGAGCAAAACCTTTGTATGGACACCGCAAGCAGATGCAGCTTTTAATGACCTAAAAAAGACGCTCTCGAACGCACCAGTGTTGGCATCCCCATTACCCAAGGAGCCGATGTTGCTCTATATCGCGGCCACAAACCGGGTAGTAAGTGTAGTAATGGTGGTAGAAAGAGAAGAGGGTGAGAAGGTAGTACAGAGGCCTGTGTATTATCTAAGTGAGGTGCTATCTCTCTCCAAGCAGAATTACCCACATTACCAGAAAATGGCTTATGGCGTGTACTTGGCGGTCACCAAGTTGAAGCACTACTTTCAAGAGCATCCGGTTACGGTGGTGAGCGAGGCTCCCTTGTCCGAGATTATCGGGTGCAAAGATGCCAGCGGCCGAATTGCCAAATGGGCCATCCAGTTGTCTCCGTACGCCCCGGCTTACGAGAGGAGAGACGCCATTAAGTCGCAGGCGCTGCCAGACTTTTTGGTGGACTGGGCCGAGATGCAATATGAGCCTCCCCTGCCCGACTTCAACTTCTGGAAGATGCACTTTGATGGGTCCAAGGCAAAAATTGGGTTGGGTGCCGGAGTGGTCCTCACCTCCCCGAAGCGAGATGTACTGAAATACGTGCTCCAAATTCACTTCTCTGCATCCAATAATGTGGCTGAGTATGAGGCACTCGTGCATGGCCTCAAGGTCGCCAAGGAGGTTGGCATTCGTCGGATAGAGTGTTATGGCGACTCGGATTTGGTGGTGCAGCAGGTGTCGGGAAATTGGGACGCCTTGGATGCCAACATGGCGTCATATCGGTTCCATGTGCAGAAAATTTCCGGGTTTTTTGAAGGATGCGAGTTCAAGCACATACCCCGGGGAGAGAATGAGGCTGCGGATGTACTGTCCAAGTTGGGGTCATCGCGGGACGCGGTCCCACCCGGCATAGCTTTGGAGCACTTGAGGAAACCGTCAATCAAGCCATCACCCGAGTCAGAGTCCATCTTTATCCCGAAGAGTTCAGAGGCAGAGGCTGTGCCCTTGGAGGTTGATGTCGGGAGCATTTCGCTAAACCCGGGGACTGCGCAAGATATGTCGGCAGAGGTAATGTCAGCCGAGCCTATGGAGATAGACGCCCCAATCTTCCCTGTGAGGCCGGTGCCGGATTGGGCGCAGCCCATCATGGCATATATCCTGGATGGGACCCTGCCGGGCAATGAAGTGGAAGCTCGGCAAGTGTTGAGAAGATCCAAGGCTTACACGGTGATCAACCAAGAGCTGTACAAGAGAAGTGTCACTGAGGTGCTGCAGCGGTGTGTTGACCCAGAAGAGGGGCAAGAAATGCTGTTGGAGATATATCAAGGTGAATGTGGTCATCATGCTTCCTCAAGGGCACTGGTAGCAAAGGTCTTCCGGCATGGGTTTTATTGGCCTTCGGCTCTACAGCAAGCAGAAGATATTGTCGGAAAGTGTGGAGGTTGCCAGAGGTTTGCCCACAGAATACACATGCCGGCAGCAGCACTAAAAACTATCCCCATCACTTGGCCGTTTGCTGTATGGTGCTTGGATATGGTGGGTGCATTCAAGCCGGCGCGAGGTAACATGACTCATATACTAGTCATGGTGGACAAGTTCACCAAATGGATCGAGGTGAAGCCGATTCGGAAGTGTGATGGAGCTACGGCCGTCTCATTTTTGAAGGATATCATACTGAGATATGGTTACCCGCATAGCATCATCACCGACAATGGCACCAATTTTGCAGTAGGGGAATTTGCTCGGTTCTGTGCTGAAAAGAGAATCCGGCTTGACGTGGCCTCGGTGGCACACCCAGAAGCGAATGGGCAGGTTGAGAGAGCCAACGCATTGGTACTGGCCGGCATAAAAGCCCGGTTGATAGAACCACTCCAGCGGACTCCGGGATGCTGGATAGAAGAACTACCGGCGGTGCTATGGGGTCTCCGGACCACACCCAACAGGTCCACCGGGTACACACCATTTTTTATGGTGTATGGTGCTGAGGCAGTGTTGCCAACCGACGTACAGTATGACTCGCCCAGAGTGGCAATGTTTGCAGAAACCGAGGCAAGAGAAGCCCGAGAGAATGATGTCGATTTGCTCGAAGAAGCAAGAGAATTGGCCCTATCTCGGTCAGCAATATACCAGCAGAACCTCCGACGCTATCATAGCCGGAAGGTACACCCCCGGGTGTTCAGAGAAGGAGATCTGGTGCTAAGGCTGATACAGCGCACGGCCGGCATGCACAAGTTATCCCCTCCATGGGAAGGACCTTTTGTTGTAAGCAAAGCCCTGCACAACGACTCTTATTACCTTGTAAATGCACAGGAAGCCAGAAAGGGTGTAATGGATAAAGCCGGAGAGGAAACCAAACGACCGTGGAATGTAGCTCTACTTCGTCCCTTTCACACTTAAGGGCACAGTGTATGTATCTCGGTCCCTTTTTGAATGAAATGCCGGCACCCCGGAGTGAATCTTGGGGACTGCCTTATCCGCATGATTGTTTCTCTCTTATGTCTTTTGCCTGTCGGCACCCCGGGATGAACTCGGGGACTGCCCGATCTTTATTTGTGTTTGTATCTCGGTTATTTCTCTGTTATCTGCGTACCGGCGTCTCGAGGTGAAACTCGGGGACTGCCTTGTATGTTTCGTTTTTGTTGTCCATATGCCGAATAAGCTTTCAACCTTGCTTCAAAGTTAAGTAATGTATGCTATGTGAAATGATCTTGTGACTCGACTGACGAATGCCCAAAGTGGTAGTCAAGAGCAAAGATAGTGGAAGATGGTAAACACG
Organism: Poa annua; assembly: GCA_026929855.1. Taxonomy (NCBI): domain Eukaryota; kingdom Viridiplantae; phylum Streptophyta; class Magnoliopsida; order Poales; family Poaceae; genus Poa; species Poa annua. The sequence continues at coordinate 4,660,741 of CM049436.1, forward strand.
AAAACGAACTCGGGGACTCGGTATAAAAGGAATTCGGCATGTGTTGTGTACTAACCCTGTATTTCAGTTATTCTTCCGTCATGTCGAATACCTTTAAACCTTAACTCGGGCATTTTCTAGTACCGTATGCTATAGTCGTGATTTTGTGACTCGACTGTCGAACGCCTGTATGGTAGACAAGAGCAAAAATCACTAAGTATAGTAAACGAGAAAGTAAACCCGGGGACTCGGTGTAAAGTAATCCGACATGACTAAATGCTTGTTCGATTCAGTAAGGCAAATAGCAGAGTATTCTACTTAAGATTGTATATATTACTTATGTACCCGGCATTCCGGGGATTTGACAGAATTGTTCTCTAAGGTTTTATGCAGAAGGCTTGGCAGCAGGAGTCTCGGCAGCCGCGGTGGACTCGGTGGTGTCGGCAGCTCCCAGCTCGACGTTGACCTCAGCAGCGGTTTTCAGCTGATCAGTCGAGGCCGACTTGGTGATGTCGGCGGCGGCGTCCTCGCTGGCTATGTCAGCAGTCCCAGAAGTGGAAGCTTTCCTGGATGGCTGGGCTTTGCCGGAGGTCTTGGAGGTTTCGGGGAGGCTGTCTTGGTTTTCTTCTTCATCGTCCTCCTCCTCGTCTTCAAGGTCATCGGCATAGTCTTCGTCATCCGAGTAGACCTCGCCCTCGACGTACTGGTGCGGCTGTGAATAGCTGGCAAAGTAATGCGCAGCATCTTGTCGGCGGCTGGTCCCAGGCAATTGTTTTGTTAAATCTGATGCAGCCCTTCATCCAAGTCTGCAGGAGTACACCAGCTTCGGGGACTAGTGTCGGGGGGCTACCCCCGGGTAGGGTAAAGGCGAGGGTAAGATACTCGTGTTTACAGTGGTAAATACCTTTGGCCTGGTGCCAAAGGTCCTATGACTCTCCGGGAGGCAAAGGGACGCCTTTTGGAGGTACGCAGGAGGTGGCTCTTGGAAAAGGCCAGGAGGTGCCCTTGGGAGGAAGCAGGGGCCAGGCTGTCTCCCCTGCCAATACTATAAATAGACCCCCAGCCCCTCACTCTCATTCAGGCAGAGGCAGAGATTTCTCCGAAGAACCAGCTTCTCGAAGATGTCTTTGGGAGCAAGCCTAAGACATCTTCGAGTAGCTGGGCCTAGGGGCATTCTCTTGTGCAATATCAGAAACAGGTGCTGGTGAGCAGGGTCCTGGGTGGCTCGGGCTATGAGTAAAGTCGGCTTGGAGGTATGTCGGAGGTAGCCGAGATACACCCAGCGCGGGAGAGGCCGAGGCAGGAGACACTGATAAACTAGCATGGGTCGGACCGACATAACCTGACCGGCATAAGCGTGTCGGCGTAATCTCTCTACTTATTGTATGCAGGAAGGAGGTTCCGGCATAGGTACGCCGGGACTCTGGAGGGCGGGCAGAAGTAAGCAGGCCCGGCATATCCCTGCCGGGATACAGCGGAGGATCCGGCATGGCTAAGCCGGGTAGAGCAAGGCTGTCCGGCATATCCTATGTCGGACCAGAAGTCAAGGGCAAGTACACTGCCAGGACACTGTCCTCTCTGGCAAGGAAGCTAAGTCACCTCCCGTCTGACACGGGCGCGGGACAAAGGGTACAAGACAAGGGCGACGTGACTACTCCACTGTACTGGCAACTGACTGACAGGAGACAAGGCATGGAGAAGGCACGTCCTGTCTCTGACAGGGGAAGCATCATTACCTAAGCCGGCGGCGGCTACGGTAAGAGGCATCATGACCTACCGCGGCCTATGTCGGATAGCCCGGCTGCTAGGTCGTGGTAGGGATGTCGACATTAACGTTGGACTGAAGCTGTTGTCCGGGGGGGCCCGGAGAGGCTAGGGTTCCCGGGCAACTCGGCTGGACCTCTATAAATAGCGCCATAACTCCTCCTGTGAGAGGACGAGGAACGAGAGAGCCAAAGCTATAGTCTCATTTACTGCTAGAACATTTACTCCTCTCTCACTTGTAGTTCATCCTAGTTCTTACCAAAACAGCTCAAGGAGCTCCTTGTAGATCTTGTGAGATACATATATAGAGAGGCAGGGGAGGAGTAGGGGTGTTACCTCCTCACGAGGGCCCCGAACCTGGGTATACCGGGTGTGTTTGTGGTTCTTTGTGGGTTCGCTTGTGTTCGGGAGGTTTCTCGTGTGTTCTTGCGGTTTCTTCCCTCCTTAGCTCGCTAGCCCTCCCCGGATCCACCAGCGTCCATCGGCCCCACACTTTAGCCATCCTATGGCATCTGCCGTGATACCACCACGACAGCGGCGGAGCTGGGGGTGGTTCGTCCGGCCAAGGCGGCACTGGGTCCGGCGCTGGGTCCGGCTCCGGCTCCAGTTCAAGCTCAAGGAGCGATGGAGGAGGATATTACTATTATGGGGGAAGTTATGGTGGAGTTACTAGCGCAGGAGGTAATGGTGGTGGTGGTGGAGGCGGACAAGCTGCGGGACCTGTTGGCTCTGCTGGCCACGGGGCTGGTGGTGGCACTGGATCAGGTTATAGTTCAGCAGACAATGGCTACAGTTCATTTGGAAGTGCTAGCGCTGATGCTAATGGTGGAGGTACGGGAGCTGGTCAAGATGGCGGGAGCGGAGGTGGCGCAGGAGGTGGAAACGGTCACGCTGATGCTCACCACTAAAATTTCGTCAAGTAGTAAATCTGGAGTGGGAGCCCATTGTCCACTTTCACCTTTACTTTTGAGTCATGTCGTTTTTCACCTTGATTTCCTTAGGATGTAGCGTTCTATTTGTCTTCTTTGGTGTATGAAGAAGCAATCAATAAGGGCTCCATTTATCCTTCAGATTCTGAAAATATGTCGTATATGTGATCGTGTTCTCTCATTTGTTACTTCCGATGTCAAGTAAGAGTTGGAACGATGACTACCACCCCGGAATAATCCATGAAATATAAGTATAGAATTAAGTCGGACATCCTGATTGCCAGAGTTGAAGGGGATCGCAGGCAGAAAACAAAAATTTTCCTAACCGCGATAACCAAAAACTAGCCAAGATCTATACTATGCAGATATAGTAGTACGCAAGGGGGTTCGGTATACACACCTCTTGTAGACCGAAAAGCGGGGATTACGCTCCCGCACAAGCGTTGACGACGTAGACGCCGTAGCCGACCTCAAGGTCGCGGAGAACTTGGCGCGACGAAGAAGATGATGACGACGATGGTGGCGATGACGCCGGGCAGCAGTGCCGACGATGAAGCCGACGAAGATGACCTCAAGGTCGGGTGGAGGTAGTCAACCTCCCAGCACCTCAAGTGTGATGCCTCACAGGGAGTCACACACATACGGTGGAGACGACGGCCTCCGAAGCTCCAGTCCAGGACGAGCAGCGGAAGACTTGGACCGGAACACCAGCAGCGCAGCAGCGGGCTATGGTGGAGAGAGAACTCTCATCCTCCTCGGCGCAACTCCGACAAAGGGAATCACGAGATCGAGGAGAAATCGAGAATTAATTGGATGAATTAAAAGGCCAGGGGTGCCCCTTCTTATATAGGCTCCCGGGGGGGAGCCAACTTGCCAGCCAGGCAATGTGGGACTAATCCCACATGCCTGGTTCGGCCAAGCTGGCCGCCGGCCACCTGGTGGGCCCCTTTTGGCCCACCTAGGCCGGCCAACACCCCCCTCCCCCCACCGAATTCCCTAGGGGATTTTCCCCCACATGGGCCTTCTTTCCACCAGAAGGCCCATTTAGAGAAATAAGCCTAAATAAATTCGAAAATAAATATATAAAATCATATTTGGACATTAATTACACTAATTAATATCAAACATATTATATATAATTTATTCTAGCTCCGAAAACTATTTCGTCGCTGCCCGATCTCCATCGGATCTCTCCCGGGACGTTCCCGGTGATCTCTTTCCTTTCCGGTTGTCTTGTCGAAACCCCTTAAGTGTGTTACCCTAGCGGTTCGATATAATAACAGACATGATCGAGACTCCTCTCCGATCAATGATTAACTCGTAGGCCTGGACCCCATGAATTAACCCCTGTGATATAACGAATGACTTTCATCTATCAAACCTGGACGTCTAGTCTTAAACCTTTTGCCATAGCGATACTTAGCGTGTCCGAGTATCGTTCATAGATATCTCCATACCTAGCATGATCTCGTTACCGACAACACTATCTTCTACTCGTCTATGATATTATGTCAGCTGGTGACCTAGTCACATGTTTGCAAACTCATTTGACATAATCTCACCGAGTGGGCCCTAGAGTATCTATCCTGCTATGCGGACTGGCAAATCCCGCTCTTGACCCCCCGTCTCAACATACTCCTTTCCGACACCCGAGAGGGACACCTTTATTGTCACACTATGTAAGATATGACGTTTGATGCAATCAAAGTGTCTTCCAGGAATAGCAATAAGAGTAGATCTCACGGTCGAATGTGTAATGACTACATCCTACAAATATTGGGTATGTCCATCACATCGTTCTACCAACGACATGACTTCATTGTCAACTGACATAAATGTCACATGATCGGGAAACCTCGATCATCAATTGCCCAATGAACTAGTCAAGTAGAGGCTACTAGGGACCTGGTTGTTTATCTACCACACGTGTATTAATGTTTCCGCTTAATACAGTTATAGCATGGTATAAAACATATAATGAACAATTGAGATATGACGAATAAACTATATTTATTAAGTGCCTCTAGGGCATATCTCCTTCAGTCTCCCACTTGCACTAGAGTAACACTTAATCTAGTTTACAACTTGGTAAAAGCTCAACACCCATAGCAACTTGGTGCATGCTTGCTTCGTGGAAGAGGAATTCAGTCAACAGATCTCACACATTGAGATCTCTATGTGCTTTGCAACACTTCTATGTCAACCAGTTTGACATCATCCCGCATCTTACGATGACGGCGAAATATATCTTAGTCGATGGAGTGAGACTCAGTCCAATCACACTAGCTGCTTCTGAAGTTGCCATATACTTCTATACCTATGTAGAATATGCGACAGTGCATTCATATGCGACTTCGCAAGCTAACCATGTCTTTCTTCAAAACAAAGGACATCTCCTATATGAGATTTCTAGTCGTATGGGTCAGTGTCATAACTTGCATCCTCGTAACCGGTTTACGGCAAGTTGCACTCTTACCCTTTACCAGAAAACATATCTTCAGTTCTCACAGACACTGAAAAATATACTTAACGTTTGTTCATTGATCCACACAAGGATCACTCTAGAACCCGTTCTTCAACCAAGAACTTGGGTCACACCAAGTCGAGCTTTCAGTCTGATAGAATCTATGTCTGAGGCATAGAGGATGTCGAACATCATTTTCTTTCATCAGCTATCACTGAAAAAGCCAAGATAAACTTAATATTATACCTAGTCATACAAGCAAGAACCTTTTTCTTCGCTTGTTCTATTCTGACACACTTCAGAATCTTAACCTAGGAAAATATTCCGACCTAATGTTATTAAGCCCCTTCTGATCTATACAATTATAAATCGGACGCCTAATACTCCTAACTTCATTCATAGAAAATTTAATCACTTAAATAATCCTTTACACTCTACTAGAGGATCTGTGTCATTCAATATGTCGTTACATATAAAATCATGAATGACACCTAGCTCCCACTCAAATATGCCTTCCGCATATAAGATCAAGGAAAGCTACTTAGCTCCCACTCAAATGTGCCTTCCGCATATAAGATCAAGAAAAGCTATTTTGCTCCCACTCACTTCTTTGTAAATGCTAGTTTCTTCAACTATTTTGGACAACTCCAAAAATCCTTTGATCACATCATCAAAGTGAAGATTCCAGCTCCGATATGCTTACTTCAGCCCATGAATGGACATCTGAAGTTTGCATACATGTTTAGCATCCTCAGGATCACCAAACCATTTCATTGTACTAATTACAACTCTTTCTTAATCATACCATTAAGAAACATGGTTTCCATATCCATCTATCAATTTCTCAATTTGAAATTATAGTAATTGCTAAACGACCCCGAATAGAATTAGGCTTCGCCACTTGAGACAAATCTCGTTGTGGTCAACTTTTGAATCTGTCGGAACTGCTTTACGACAAATCGATCCTTATCAGTGTCTATTCTCTTATAAAATTCCATATTCCATTTAACAGCCTAGATGCCATCAAGAAGATCTCCCAAGTCATTACCTGGTAATCGTACATGGATTTTATATCGGATCATACATGACTCATAGTCATTTCTCGGACTTAGGTCTACCATCTCTTCTTCGTAGTTCGTAGGTCTGTCATATTCCATTAATATGACCTTCATAACAAGATTGTCGTAACACACAGTGTGGAACACAACCTCGTTCGCCTACGTTCTCAGTATGAGCTCAGAGCATCATGATCTTCATCATCAGCTTCTTTCAAGTTGAGGAGCATGACACCGGAAAACACTTTCCGCTGCGCCACTCTGATGTCTGGAGAGGAAGTTCATTAACTTCGTCTTGCTCTACTTTCTTTCCCACTTATACCCTTGGACAAGAAACTATTTCTTTTGCAAGGCATATTCCGGCAACGTTTTGCCTATGTCGTGAGACATGTACCCAACTAATTCTTTAGGTACGGTATACTATAAAGATTTATCCATTTTAGGTTTGATCACATCGAAACACTAAATTGCTGAAACGACAATCTAGGCCAAAAGCCATGCCATCACTCATATGGTATTGTCTCCATGGATTTAAATGGTTTCCCTATTATCTAACGTGAGTGTTACGTTTCTACCATACGACTCTAATGATCACAATAATTCGGTAAGAGATTTATTGACCACACACTATCCGATAGGGTGCGATTACGACGTCCTAACATACCATAACACTATGGTGTTCCATGCGACGTAATTTGTGGAACTCTTCTCACAAGTCTTCCAATGATATGCCAACATTATAACTCAAATCTTCATTTCCTCGATCTGTATCGCGGGAATTTGATTTTCTTGTTAAATTTATTTCCTACTTCATTCTGAACTTGTTTGATCGAATCAAAATTTCCAGACTAACATTCCCTGAGTGGATATCCGTATATCTACTTCGAATATTCATGAAGTCTAGGAAACAAAGACTTCCACTATACGTCAAAGTACTTCATTGATTCACATACACCCATATGCATGATTCTCAACAAGTTATACTCAAACGTTTATTGAAGCTTACGAAATAAAGGTCTCCACTACACGTTAATCACTTCATTGATCCACATACATCTATATGCATGACTATCAATAAGTTATATGCCCGCTTTCCTAAAACGGTGTCTTAGTTATCTTGCAAGTGTCAAAAGATCAAATCTAAAGACTTGTAGATCCATCCGTATGGAGCTTGTTCATTGACTATAACATAGACATGACTTAAACGGTAGTGCCACATGAATGTGGTGTCTCTATTAAGTTTGTATCCTTTGGCATTAATATTATGAATGTGGGAGCTTCTACCATCTAAATTCAAATCGGCATATGATCATTACTTCATAAATATAGGACAACGAATTTGTCACTAACATATATGAACAATTGTCTCGCTAGAGGAGACACACTTATAACGATCATACTAACAGGCGATCATAAAGAATTTATTCAAATGGTAGATCTAGAGGGAGAGTGTCTATGACCATCACAACATTTTGTCTGCCATCATCAACACACATTGTCACCTCATCCTTCCAATCTACTCAAGCAGTAAATCTGGTTTTCATAAAACATGACTAGTATCAAAAACTTAGTCACTACTGCGAGTACTTGCTTAGGTAAAACATTCATAACGTGTATATCATATATACACCATTATCATCTATGACTTCCCGGCGATCTGTTTCATCTTCTTGATACTTCCAACGCAATCAAGAACCATAAAGGTGAACGACTCCCCTTGCATGACATAGTCTATGACAAAGCATTTGCACCTGGCAACGTTGTCTGTCATCTAGTGATCGAGCTGAGCGAGGCGTCTTAATGTCATCAATTATGACCGATGTCATCAAGTATGACTAATGTCATCAAGTATGACTGCCACGTGCCCTTTCAATGTGTGTATTCTCTTCCATCTTGGCCGAGAAGAAAAACAGTCACATACTGTTAAATTTCAACAACCCAACTTTAGGTGTATCCCGAGTTCAGCGATCATCTCATATGTTCGCGATCTAACAACTCGTACCCACCGTTAATTCTCTATGGCAGAGATCACAGCATACACTGGACTATGATGATATTATCCGCACAAAACTTGATAATCCAAATCATCCTTTTGTTAGCGGAATCTCCGGGTTTATCTCCTAGCGGGTATTGTATCACAAGTAGCTAATGGCTTAAATAAGGAGTATCCTCAAGCTAAAGTATAAAACTATGAAGTTTGGACCCAACTTTTTAAGTTTCTCAATCGCAGGATTGTGCCTAATTTTCAAAGAAGGCTATTACACTGGTTAATATCTACAAAGGTTTTGCAAAACAGACTTTGTTCATTATAAAATAGGGTTCAAGTTTTAATAAAATAAAACTATCAGAACTCCCACTCAAAACGATATCCCCTAATCGTCTTAGTGATTACACGACCCCCATCCATTGTGCAACCCCTCATCGTCAGAGCCGGCAACACAACTTCAAAGGTGGACATCGAAATGTCGATCACAACAACTTTGTGACTCATGCTCGACCTTTCGGCCTCCGTGTTCCGAGGCCATATCTGCATATGCTAGGCTCGCCACAATAACCTTCAACGAACGCGCGTGCAACATGGCTTACACCCACTGTATGCGAACGACGATATGTCTGACACCCGATCGTCACGGCCTGCCTCATAACGTAGAACTTTCTTGGTGGTGCACGTCGAAGGAAGAACACTAGTGGTATTTTGGAGGGATCATCTTATATTACTACCGCCGTGTAACTAATATATACTAATATATAATCACACAATATAAGATGCATACAAAACATCAAAATGTAGTGCGATGTGACATGGTCCTTGCGCCGGTGGTCTCCTTCGCGCCAACAGTTCATAAACAATTTAATAAACCTACCTTAACCATATCACATTGCCCCTGCAAAATAAAGTTAGACGCTTCTACTTTATCTTTTGCATATTTTACGTGGCTTGGGGCTGTCGTAAACAGAACCGCTTCATACCTACGAACCTATGACCACAACAACGATCAAATAATTGCATATTTATGTATCCCTTTCGGGCCCTCCATTGAAAATGCAAAGCCAACTAAAGAGAGAGAGACAGACACCCGCCAGCCACATATACGGAACCAGCCGTATGTCAGTTGTGGAACCAGTCTCGCGTAAGCGTACGCGTAAGGTCGGTCCGGGCCGCTTCATCAACTCGATGCTGCCGGCAGTGCAAGTGCACGCGAGAGGGTAGCAAATAATAAGAACGTTGTCCCCGTGATAAACACGGGTGCAGCTAGCGCACAGCTATATCTACGCATAGATCGGCTCTGATACCACTGAAGGGGATCGCAGGCAGAAAACAAAAAATTTCCTAACCGCGATAACCAAAAACTAGCCAAGATCTATACTATGCAGATATAGTAGTACGCAAGGGGGTTCGGTATACACACCTCTTGTAGACCGAAAAGCGGGGATTACGCTCCCGCACAAGCGTTGACGACGTAGACGCCGTAGCCGACCTCAAGGTCGCGGAGAACTTGGCGCGACGAAGAAGATGATGACGACGATGGTGGCGATGACGCCGGGCAGCAGTGCCGGCGATGAAGCCGACGAAGATGACCTCGAGGTCGGGTGGAGGTAGTCAACCTCCCAGCACCTCAAGTGTGATGCCTCGCAGGGAGTCACACACATACGGTGGAGACGACGGCCTCCGAAGCTCCAGTCCAGGACGAGCAACGGAAGACTTGGACCGGAACACCAGCAGCGCAGCAGCGGGCTATGGTGGAGAGAGAACTCTCATCCTCCTCGGCGCAACTCCGACAAAGGGAATCACGAGATCGAGGAGAAATCGAGAATTAATTGGATGAATTAAAAGGCCAGGGGTGCCCCTTCTTATATAGGCTCACGGGGGGGAGCCAACTTGCCAGCCAGGCAATGTGGGACTAATCCCACATGCCTGGTTCGGCCAAGCTGGCCGCCGGCCACCTGGTGGGCCCCTTTTGGCCCACCTAGGCCGGCCAACACCCCCCTCCCCCCACCGAATTCCCTAGGGGATTTTCCCCCACATGGGCCTTCTTTCCACCAGAAGGCCCATTTAGAGAAATAAGCCTAAATAAATTCGAAAATAAATATATAAAATCATATTTGGACATTAATTACACTAATTAATATCAAACATATTATATATAATTTATTCTAGCTCCGAAAACTATTTCGTCGCTGCCCGATCTCCATCGGATCTCTCCCGGGACGTTCCCGGTGATCTCTTTCCTTTCCGGTTGTCTTGTCGAAACCCCTTAAGTGTGTTACCCTAGCGGTTCGATATAATAACAGACATGATCGAGACTCCTCTCCGATCAATGATTAACTCGTAGGCCTGGACCCCATGAATTAACCCCTGTGATATAACGAATGACTTTCATCTATCAAACCTGGACGTCTAGTCTTAAACCTTTTGCCATAGCGATACTTAGCGTGTCCGAGTATCGTTCATAGATATCTCCATACCTAGCATGATCTCGTTACCGACAACACTATCTTCTACTCGTCTATGATATTATGTCAGCTGGTGACCTAGTCACATGTTTGCAAACTCATTTGACATAATCTCACCGAGTGGGCCCTAGAGTATCTATCCTGCTATGCGGACTGGCAAATCCCGCTCTTGACCCCCCGTCTCAACATACTCCTTTCCGACACCCGAGAGGGACACCTTTATTGTCACACTATGTAAGATATGACGTTTGATGCAATCAAAGTGTCTTCCAGGAATAGCAATAAGAGTAGATCTCACGGTCGAAGGTGTAATGACTACATCCTACAAATATTGGGTATGTCCATCACATCGTTCTACCAACGAAATGACTTCATTGTCAACTGACATAAATGTCACATGATCGGGAAACCTCGATCATCAATTGCCCAATGAACTAGTCAAGTAGAGGCTACTAGGGACCTGGTTGTTTATCTACCACACGTGTATTAATGTTTCCGCTTAATACAGTTATAGCATGGTATAAAACATATAATGAACAATTGAGATATGACGAATAAACTATATTTATTAAGTGCCTCTAGGGCATATCTCCTTCAAGAGTCACTCCCATGAGCCTTCATTCAACCACCTCCCCCCCCCCCCCCCCCCCCCTCTACATTTGAATGTTATCCTACTACAACTCCTTCCTAGGTCGTGTCCTAGGTAACCCGTTGCTCTTTAATTTGTTCGTTTCATCAGCGCTCGTCTACTGTTGATCTTCAAGATCCGAGCAAGGATAGGTTTCTCTTGCCATGGATTTGAGATCGAGCTGTTCATGGAAGCCATCCACACTGGTCGAGCTCTAGGAAGGTACCAATAGTATGGGAACGGGTTCAGGGTTGGAGGATCCCTCATGCCGGATTTTTTGGAAACGAGCCCATGACGAAAAGGTTGGTACTCCAAATTGAGGTAAGCATTTGCAATTCTCTATGCTTCATATTGCTACTTTCGGGAAAGTTGTCGGGAACACCAAGGAGAAGGGATGATGTCCTCGACTGAGAACCAGGATTTATCAAACCAGAATGATTTGTCATATCTCCAACAACTGATCAACTTCTACACACCTCCAAAAAGCTAAACTGGTCCCCAACAATTTAGTAAGGTTGTCAACCATTCTATCTTATCAGCTACATGGGTAAATCACATAGATATGTAGATCATTATCCAACAACATCTATAACTAATACTCCACCCCAAGACTGCAATCCGGCATGCAACTCAAAGTATTTGAATACAAACATAGTATTGCAATAAGACGATGACATGACTTAGAAACAGTAAAAGCACTATTCGAGTGTGGTATAACAATCATTTTATACTTAATTAGTGGTAACAACAAATTACAAGCCTTGTCCCATTGTGTTGGCGGGATATGGATCAATGTAAAATTGAACTCACTATCATACATAAATCGTCTGAAGATCTACACACCAAATTTAGCCTATGTAAAGCCTCAAAAAAAAAATAGCCTATGTAGACAAAAATTCCGAGAGCATATATGTATACAATTTATGCAGAAACATAACATCATTAACTGATATCAGCAGAATTCATGAATAGATCTGATAATAAAGTGATAATACATCATGTCCAAAGAAACACTCCTATGTGCCTTCATTCCACCACCTCCCCCTCCCTACATTTGAATGTTATCGTACTACAACTCCTTCCTAGGTCGTGTCCTAGGTAACCCGCTGCTCTTTAATTTGTTGGTTTCATCAGCACTCGTCTACTGTTGATCTTCAAGATCCGGGCAAGGAAAGGTTCCTCTTGCCATGCATTTGAGCTCGAGCTGTTCATGGAAGCCATACACACTGGTCTAGTTCTAGGAAGGTACCAATAGTATGGGAACGGGTTTAGGGTTGGAGGATCCCTCATGCCGGATTTTTCGGAAACGAGCCCATCACGAAAACGTTGGTACTCCAAATTGAGGTAAACATTTGCAATTTTCTATGCTTCATATTGCTACTTTCGGGAAAGTTGTCGGGAACACCAAGGAGAAGGGATGATATGCCAACATCAAGTCTTTCCCTCGACTAAGAACAAGGATTTACCAAACCAGAATGATTTGTCATATCTCCAACAATGGATCAACTTCTACACACCTCCAAAAAGCTAAACTGGTCCCCAACAATTTAGTAAGGTTGTCAACCATTCTATCTTACCGGGTACATGGGTAAATCACATAGATATGTAGATCATTATCCAACAACATCTATAACACTAATAGTCCACCCCAAGACTGCAATCCGGCATGCAGCTCAAAGTATCTGAATACAAACATGGTATTGCAATAAGACGATGACATGACATAGACACACTAAAAACACTATTCGAGTGTGGTATAACAATCATTTTATACTTAATTAGTGGTAATAACAAATTGCAAGCCTTGTCCCTTTGTGTTGGGGGGACATGGATCAATGTAAAATTGAACTCACTATCATACATAACTCGTCTGAAGATCTACTCACCAAATTTAGCCTTTGTAGACAGATAATTCCGAGAGCATATATGTATACAATTTATGCAGAAACATAACATCATTAACTGATATCAGTAGAATTCATGAATATATCTGATAATAAAGTGATAATACATCATGTCCAAAGAAACACACGGTTCCGGTTGACATCGGAGGGAGGACCTCAAAGTTTTCATATTCAACTTTGACATATTCCGTGAGTGTCGGTAGCAAATGGCAAAACCCGACGACGTGCATGCATGCACTCATCATGACGTCAAAAGGAAGAGCTCAACCTAAACATCTTCGTATCGTGCCACAATTAATGAATTACATCAATCGTCTCATGGTCAACACTTGTTTGGTTTATCTTACTGCCAAGTAAACCTGATTCCATGAGGATCTGATTAGCTGGATGATTAATTTTGGGTTGTGGCTGCTTCTGCATACAGTGGAAATTCAGCAGTTGATTAACTTTGATACCATTTAATGAAAATTGCCACACATTTCCTCCTTAATTATAAATGACACTCTGACACATTTTACACTATTTGATATTTATGATAACAAGCAGAAAAAGGCAAATCAATTTGTTGAGACGACAAGAAAATGACAACTTGCACGCACAAAGTCGTTGGGTGCATTTTTAAATATGTTAAATTTTATGAAATTGGATCAACACCTCGATGCACCACATTGCTTCCCTCAGTTGATACAAGTGTGAATGATCCTACGAGTTAGGATAGTATGCCACACAACCACACCACAATGTCGTAACAGAGTGCTTTATATAATCCACACCACAAAACGTGAAATCTATTCTGAGTCATAAGTGTCGATGCGCCCACTGTTTAAAATTACATTTTAAAATGTCAAAAAATATCAAAATAATATTTTCAGATATAAATATGAACATTCTATGTTTGCATAAAAAGTTTAATGAAACAAGATATTTTTGTGTCTTGTGTAAGAAAGATAAAATTTGGTGCTATAAACTGACTTTTCACGAGACTTGATTTTGTCCTTTTTACACAGCCCGCAAAAAATGTCTTTTTCGTGAAACTTCTTTTACGAACCTAAGATATTCAGATGTACACCTGAAATGATGGTTTGAATATTTTGACATTATAAAATGCAATAAAAATATTTTTCATAATAGGTGCATCTAGTTCTACGAGTCAAAACACCGTGTAACTAAAAAAAGTGGCCAAATATAAAATATTTTCTAAATTGGTTAAACGGCGTTACAATTCTGTACTAGCCGATCTATTTTTTTTTTGCTACTAGCCGTAGAAAGTAAAAAATTACCGGTAAAATAACGTTGTGACTATAGTCGTGCGGTCGCATCCACATTCAGATCTCGACAACACATGCAAGCATCCACGGTTCCAGTTGACATCGGAAGGACGGCCTCGAAGCCGGCAGCAAATGGCGAAATCCAACCACGTGCATCCATTTCCTCTATGTACCGTACCTCATAATGAATTACATCATCTGCTCATTATGATCAGTACTAGCTAGTTTGGTTTATCGTACTGCCAAGTAACGCTGATTCAAGCCATGAAGCGATCGGCGATAATTTGACTTTGCGCATGCAAGTTGTTCTTCCCTGTCTGGACAAGTCGGCAAGTGGTTGCCATTTTCGATGCCAAGCATTGGAATCAAAGTAGAAGACCACGCCGCCAACACATTCGATCGAATCTTGACTCGCTGAGCAACGAGAATTCGGCACCAGCATGCACGTACATTCTGCTGCTGCTGCTGCTGCTGCTTTGCACTAACTGCGCGAGGTTTTAGACATTACCATTTGTAAGTATGCGTTGCCCCTAATGTAAGAAGTCAGTAATGGTGCAATCTGCAACTAGTTCCTGTCATAGGATGGCGATTAGCAAATGTATCTTATCAGACGTTCCAAGTCGTCGCTCCACTATGTCAACTTTACCCCGATCGATCGATCGGGTGCCGATCTGCTTGAGTTTAAAAACTCCACTAGGTAAGAGCACGCAGGTTGGCAGCTGGCGATCCAAGCGCTACTAACGTTATCTGCAGTATCGCAGCAGCGCTATAAATACTACCTATGCGAGCCTTAGTCTACCATCAACCCATCCCATCTAGATCTTCGCTATGACTGCCATTAAGCTTGTGTCACTTAGCTTGGTTGTGCTACTGAGCATTGGGTTAGCCAGCGCCACGAGGGTAGTGAGATACTCTAATTCTCAGGGCACGGGCACGGGTGGGGGGAATGGCGGCGGGGAAGTGAACGGCAGTGGTGGAGGAGCCGGAAGTGGCAATGGAGATGCTTATACTGATGATAGTGGATCAGTGCATGCAGCTGCTGGAGGCGGCGGAGCTGGGGGTGGTTCGTCCGGCCAAGGCGGCACTGGGTCCGGCGCTGGGTCCGGCTCCGGCTCAAGTTCAAGCTCAAGGAGCGATGGAGGACCGTATTACTATTATGGGGGAAGTTATGGTGGAGTTACTAGCGCCGGAGGTAATGGTGGTGGCGGTGGAGGCGGACAAGCTGCGGGACCTGTTGGCTCTGCTGGCCACGTGGCTGGTGGTGGCACTGGGTCAGGTTATAGTTCAGCAAACAATGGCTACAGTTCATATGGAAGTGCTAGCGCTGATGCTAATGGTGGAGGTACGGGAGGTGGTCAAAATGGCGGGAGCGGAGGTGGCGCGGGAGGTGCAAACGGTCACGCTGATGCTCACCCCTAAATTTCGTCAAGTAGTAAATCTGAAGAGGGAGCCCATTGTCCACTTTCACCTTTACTTTTGAGTCATGTCGTTTTTCACCTTGATTTCCTTAGGATGTAGCGTTGTATTTGTCTTCTTTGGTATATGAAGAAGCAATCAATAAAGGGCTCCATTTATCCTTCAAATTCTTAAAATATGTCGTATATGTGATTGCGTTCTCTCATTTGTTACTTCCGATGCCAAGTAAGAGTTGGAACGATGACTACCACCCCGACGTAATCCATGAAATATAAGTAAGAGTTGGAACGATGACTGCCAAGTAAGAGTCACTCCGATGTGCCTTCATTCCACCACCTCCCCCCCCCCCCCCCCCCTCCCTACATTTGAATGTTATCCTACTACAACTCCTTCCTAGGTCGGTGTCCTAGGTAACCCGTTGCTCTTTAATTTGTTGGTTTCATCAACACTCGTCTACTGTTGATCTTCAAGATCCGGGCAACGAAAGGTTTCTCTTGCCATGCATTTGAGCTTGAGCTGTTCATGGAAGCCATCCACACTGGTCTAGCTCTAGGAAGGTACCAATAGTATGGGAACGGGTTCAGGGTTGGAGGATCCCTCATGCCGGATTTTTCAGAAATGATCCATGACGAAAAGGTTGGTACTCCAAATTGAGGTAAGCATTTGCAATTTTCTATGCTTCATATTGCTACTTTCGGGAATGTTGTCGGGAACACCAAGGAGAAGGGATGATGTGCCAACATCAAGTCTTTCCCTCGACTGAGAACCATGATTTATCAAACCAGAATGATTTGTCATATCCTCCAACAACTGATCAACTTGTTCAGACGTAGACCCAGTTTGTTTCTAATTTTTTGACATTTTGAAATGTGGTTCTTGGGTAGTGAGATCATATGCTCCTACCAACCAGAACTGTTTTTTAGATCTATACTTTAAGGGCCCAACTTTTCTATAATATAATTACAATGATTAGAAGACAAAGTTGCTAACGGTCTTTTATGCAGATAAAATAATTAAAAACATATTTAGAAGGAGGCTTCGACTTATATGCTGATATCTAAAGGCAACATATACATTTGCAAAAAAATAAATCGACTCTTGATTATGATCAACTGATGGTACAACATGTCTCGCTTGTCGTACGTCATGTCATGTCGATCTATTATTCCCATTTCTATTTTCATTTTCATTCCATGTGTATAAAACACGATAACAATTACCGGCCTGTCCTAGAGTATGTACTTTCCAATCGTATGTCCCTCTAGTCAATTAGTTGATCACCCTGCAACAAACTAGACCTAGACACATTACCAAGAGGAAACGAGCCCGAGCTCAATAAATCCGCATGCTCAGACCTCTTCTATATGCCAATTTAGTCATTGTAATATAATGTCTAGGTCCATGGATGGGTTCCAGCATTCATATGATGCGCGAAACTTAGTGCTGTTTGGTGGGGTGGGGGCACCGCTCCCCAGGATTTGCACATGCCTTCAACTTTTTTTTGAGATAGTTTACATAGAGTTTTTGCGTGTTTTGTCTCCCCCACGGACTGTAGGGTCCATCGGGTCAGCCCCTTCGACATGAAGGGACTAGAGGCCACCGGCTTGATCGCGCTTGGGCGGTGTTCCCGATGACAACACTGGGTCGGGTTGCTACATCGCTTCTATCGTTTCCTGACGCTTGAAGTCTCTCTTAGAAGAAGAAATATCTTGTTTCCCATGTACCCGCCGAAGGAGATGGTATACCCGGCGAGTGACGTGCGCACCATCCGTGTAGTCAGCATATCATAGTACGAGACCTTCTACCGCATCGGCGTCCTTCAAGCTTGTGCACATTTTCCACTTCCGCTGCTTCATGGATGAGGTAGAGCGTTGGAGAACTCACGCTGCCCACTTTGCAGGGGCAGCGCTGACGTGAGACGTGGCACTACTTCGCCTATTTTGAATACTACAGATTCGACTATATTGAATTTATTGATTATATGTTTATTTGGTTATATTTATTGAGAATACATTTGATGTAATTATCGACTTATTGCATGGAACATTCTTATCTTCAGTAGTATCACTAAATTGATTGAAAATAGATGGTGATGCCATGGTACGTAAGAAAACCCGCGCCTCATGGTTTTCTTGATACCCGAGCTAGAAAACGGGAGTCCTCACGATTCGGATCGGTACGCTAAAATACTGGAGTTCCGATCGACGACCATGTGAAATGGACTTGGGCGATGTTTAACCACTGAAAATATAGCACCGCTAATAGCATATGCTATAGTGTATGCTGAGAACTGTCTCGTTAACTAATTGTTAGTGTACAATGTCTCGTGTATAACACCCTACCTATGGCGCGATATAGGACGCTAATAACGTATTTATAAGGCCAACGCTATTTTGCTATAACGCGTTATTTTTCCCTTATGTTCAACACGTACAGATGTTGTTCATCATGCGGCTTGTGCTATACTTCCAGCAGGTATGGGAACATTTTAGAGTTGGAAAGCTGCCGCCACTATTTACGTCTTCAACATGGTTTTGGAAGCTCCTCGTCATGAACATGAACGTGGATCGCGTCGCAGCCATGGACGCACTGGTCGACCTTCCTACCGGCCGGAGTACACCGTGCATGAGTGGCTCTTCCTCCATGCATGTCGTGCTCCACGTCCTCAAAATGGACGGAGCTAGCTGGTCGCGCTGTTTACCAGCAGCGCCGAGGACATCATGCATAATCGGCTCTTTATGGACCTGATACTGTGAATTGATTCATGCACTAGTGGGACATACTGGCTGAATTTTCCTAATTCACTCTATGTACGTGTGTCCACATGGTCCTCAGCTGGTTACTGCTAACAGTATAGCGAGTGATTAAATGATAAAAGATCTAATTGTCCTTTTAAATTCGTGGGAGGGCGTACACCCAAGCAAACAGGGGAAAAAAATGGTTGTGTGATATACTGGCTGAATTTTCCTAATTCACTTTGTGTGTGTCCACATATTAATTTCAGTCTTCCTATTTCATGTTCAAGTTCCTGATAAATTCTACCACAGAGTGACATGCGAAACTTTGTGTTTGAACATTTCGTAGGTACACCCAATTTTGTTAGTAATTGTTTGATATTTTGAAATGCGGTTTTTGGGTAGTGAGATAACATGCTCCTACCACTCAAAACTGATTTTTATATCTAAACTTTTAGGGCCCAACTTTTCTACTCCCTCGGATCCTAACAAAGTGTCGGCAGTTATATCGACCCCAACCAAGCAAGTTACTTCGCGCATGGTTAAATTATAGTCGATCGCTTCCTGGCGCGGACACCTCCGATCCCGGCCCACATGATCATCCAGCTAATCAGATCTTTATCAAATCATGGTTACTTAACAGTAAGATAAACCTAGCAAGTAGTAGTGCAAAACGGTACAGTGAAGATAGGTTTGATTAGTTAGTCCATGCTTATGTACGCTGAGCTCTTGCTTTGAGAGGATAATCGATGGTGCTGGCATATAAGATGGTGCTAGAGGCTTATGTACGCTGAGCTCTTGCATATATTGCCATTTGCCATGGTTTGACATTGACTGCGTGGTTTGCTACGTAACATGGCAGTGTGCTTTGCCGTTTCCTACGTAACCCACGGAATATGTCAAAGTGGACTAGGTAAACTTCGATCGAGGTCGTCTCTCCAGTGTCAACTGGAGCTGTGGATGTTTGCATGTGCTATCTGAACAAGATGGAAAATTAGATTGTTAATTTGTGAGTTAATTTTTAATCTCAAAGGATGCGAAATTGGGACCCATTTATCCCACTTATTCTTCATTTTGTACATGTCTACTACAAATTTTGGATGAAAAATTTATACTAGGCATGCATAAAATGGAAAATAAGTGGGATAAATGGGTCCCCTTCTTGCATCCCTATTACTCTCTACTCTTTGTTACGGTCTTGCGATCATGTTTTATACATTTAGACATTGTTATGACCACATTACTCCAAACTACGTATCGCTAAGCCTTTTTACATGAAGTTTCAATGCAAGTGTGCATATAGTCAAATCAATTTGTAGGAGGTTCTTGAAACTTCTTGCCAAAAACAAAAACACAAAAGTAGGATCTATGTTGATTATGATAATAAATTATGAATACATTTCATGACGTTTTCACCAAAGAAAGAAAGGACCATCACTTTCACTCATGCATTGTTAGGAAATACAATACAATACAGCTACCGAATAATAGCAAGGCACATCCTATATATAATTTTACTCTTCATTTTAGAGAACAATTGTTCTAAAAATAAATAAGTGATCAGCTATCATAAGATTCATAACCTGTCGAGATAGAGCATCTTCACAAAAACATATCGCGATCTCCTGCACTACAACTACAATTTAATAGCCAGCTCATGGCATGCTGTCAAAGATCTACATGATATCATGGTTACTTAGGTCATAAGCTAAACCAAGTAAGTTGTGATGCAAAACAGTATACAGAAGATAGATGGACCGATTAGTTGTCCGGTTATGGTAGAGGCATATGTACGTTTAGCTATTGCTTCGACAAGATGGTGGATGGTGTTGGCACATCTTTGCATGGTTTGACTACATGCATGAATCAGATGGTTGTGGGTTTAGTCAAAGTCGTCTACAGAAAACGTAGAGGTAGTCTCCATGGTATCAACTGGAGTTGTGGATATTTGCATGCAATGTATGAATCTGGATGCGACCGCAAGGTTTATCGAACAATATAGAAAATCAGATCGTTAGTTTAGGATTGTCTAAAAACAATCACTCATAATTACGGTATTGTGACAATGTTTTACAAATTTATAAAACTTTCACTATCTAGTTATGACCGTATTACTATAGATCATATACGCATCACAGAGACTTTTTACACTAAGCGAATTTCAATGCAAGTTCATATGGTCAAAGCAATTTGCACGAGGTACTTGAATTTTCTTGCTGGAAGTAGAATTACCAAGTATAATTGTGTTAAAGTATTATTATATGTTCTGAATATATTTCATCACTTTATCATCAAAGAAACAAAAGCGTCATCAGTTTCACTCATGTATTGTTATAAATGATCAGGCTACGAATAATAGAAAGGAACTTCCTATATGTTTGATCCTATCCACCATTCAAACTACTTGAATGAATCATGCAAAGCTTATCATCTTATGACTATGGCTAGCACCTTCCATATTTTCAAGTCTCTACTTAGCCTCCTTGACAATTATACACCACCAACATGCTATTAAGATAAGAAGAGTGCATGGCCTCTAGTACTATAAATACCAGCGTATAAGCTTTCTAGGAACTCACCTCACTTGAACTCCCACAATGGCAGGCA
The DNA here is from genome assembly GCA_026929855.1 of Poa annua. Taxonomy (NCBI): domain Eukaryota; kingdom Viridiplantae; phylum Streptophyta; class Magnoliopsida; order Poales; family Poaceae; genus Poa; species Poa annua. The sequence goes on from CM049436.1 coordinate 4,681,945, forward strand.
CACAACTAGCGGCTCTCGGGTTCGTTGTCTTCTTGAGCATTGGCTTAGTCAATGCTGGAAGGGTGGCAAGATACTCTAGTTCTGAAGGAACGGGTTCTGGAGGGGGAGGGGGTGGGGGTGAAGTGAGTGGTGGTGGCTCAGGATCGGGGAATGGATCTGGGTATGGCCAGAGTTCAAGCAGTGGTGCGCACGCAAGTAGTGAAGGTGGAGGTGAAGGGGGTGGTGGTAGCCAATACGATGGTACAGGATCAGGTAGCGGGTCCGGTGCCGGCTCAAGCTCAAGCTCCGGTGGATCTAATGAGTATGAAGGTGATGTGGGTGGATCTTCTAGCGCTGGCGGTACCGGTGGTGGCGGTGGTGGAGGACAAGCAACCGGAGGTTATTATGGATCTAGTGGCTATGGTTCTGGTAGTGGTAGTGGATCCGGCTATGGTGCAACTAATAACTATTATGGAAATGGTAATGCAAATGCATGCCAAGCCGTAATTCTCTTTATCATGCTAATCAAAATTTGGAGCCCAACCTGCTCTGTGTCGAGTGGGTACTATATATTTTATTTTCCTTTGTTTGTACCTTTCATGTTGTTTGTTTCAAGAAATAAAGGGCTTCATGATTCCGATAGAAAACTTATTTATGTCAATAACAAGAATATTGTCTCACTGGGAGGTTTCTAAATGTAACATGTAATTCTCCATTATGTATCTAGTTATATATACACAATTTCAAAGTAATGAAATCGTATGGACTACTAAATAGTGTTCTTCATCTGTGCATATTTAGGAATACTAGTCGATTATCAAGCATTGAATATTGATGTTTTCATTCTTAACGTGACAACAATCTATATGCACAGCAAGTTGCTCATAGTCAAATCTGGTAGCCATGCTAGTTCTCTTTCTGGTTAGTGGTCGCTATTCTTAATGACGAACAACGAATCATGAATGGGGTGGTTCCATAATTAAGTAGATCATGCCTAGTTTCCCACTATGCCAGGAGACTTGGAAAAGGATAGAGCTCACTCGGGCTATGAATGCAAGATATTTATTGGACCAAGAATTAAACATCATGCTGAATCTTTGATAATCTTCTATATACCCTTGTACAACTATATGTTGAAATGGATCTCCATACTACTATCAATTGTTGTAGTGCAAGCAGATCTCCATTCTCAAAGCGTATGGTAGTTATTTACAAACCAACAAACAAAAACTAACATTTTCATGCTGCATTTAAGGGTGTGTTTGGTACACCATACCGGGCCTTGGCCCGCCCTTCCTTTGTATTTTTATCTGAATATTTAGTATTATTTCAACCCACTAACAAAAACTAGCATACTATTCGCGCTGATTTGGCCCACTTCAGCTGAACCGGCCCACCCTTACTTTCTTTGCACACTTAGCCAATTCTCTACCCCAAATAATAGAATCCATGCATGATGATCGACAATAACAAACTACAACAATGTAGTTTGGTAGCCACAAACATCAGCCTCTCTCTCACGCTGACAACCCATGGCTAGTTAGACTTTGCATTCGCCACATTTGGGTCAAATACCTCTAGTGCTAGCGACATCAATGTCAATATATGCTGCAATCATCGCAAGCTTTTGATGGTGTTATCTTTTGTTTTTTCGTTCTCGCTAACATCGGTTAGGGACTGGACGTCACAAAGATATGTAGAGATGATCTTAAATTTAGACTTATTTATGTTCCTTTTTTATTTTCACAATGTGGGATTGAGATGAGATTGCACAAGAATGAAATAGAACACTTTGTCTTGCAGTGCTAAAAGTAGAGAATAAGATGCACTATGGCAAAATGATAAATAAATGTATGTTGGTGATTTTGCATGGAGGAATGAAGCGTGTAGAGTCGTGCACGTAAGGACGAGCAGCGATCGCAACCATCAGCAGCTAGCCAGCACGAGCAGCGATCGCAAGCATCAGCGGCTAGCCAGCTCGCGCAGCAAGCTAGCACGATTGAGCGCGTGAAGCACCAGCGAGCGAGGCACGCCGACGGTATTACCGTCGGCATAGCTTGACGCCGTCGACGTGCCGTTTTGGAGTACTCGCAGCCAACGGCGAGTCCAGGAACTAATTGGAGGGGGGACTGAAAGTTAACAACGAGTAAATTAAACGACTACTAGTTACGAAGAAAATCAGCCAGTATGTAAGATATAAAAATATTTAAAGATAAAGTATAGCAAATTTTCAGGTTAAAAGCGTACAAATCACACAAATTCAAAGAATTGCATCTTAATAAGCAAACCAAAAGCTCCACCTTGACATGTGTGTTCCCGAACTATAATTCCTAGGTTCAGATTGAACATTCTCACTGCTATTTGAACTAGGTGCAAAAAAAACTACAGATGCTCCTATTCTTTCTCTTCATTTTTACAAATCTGAAAACATATTGCGCATAGATAAATTAACCGGAGCTAGTAATTACAAATTTACAATAAAGAGAATTTAGATAAATACCTTGCCGGCAATTAGTTTCTGGACTCGCTGTTGCTTGCCGAACACCAAACCTCTCGCCGGCCAATCCCAGGAGATCAGGCGGGCGCTCCTCTTCCCGCTCCGGTGCACAACGACTTCCGGCAGTCCGACGTGCTCCTTCCTCCAGCTGCTACCCCTCTCGCCGGCTGAGGTAGGGTTTGGCGGCTGGGCGCGTCTTCCGGCCGTGCGTGCGAGCGGTGCTATGCTGTAGAGCTGGTTTCTCGGTCACCGTTCATGCCCGAGCTGCCGCCTGCGCCGCACCTGCACTAGGGATGCACCAGGGATTGGGGATCGGCCGCCTGCCTCGCTCGCGTGGTCGCGTGGAGTGGAATATGTCTCTCGCTCGCGAGTATGGCTGTTAGCTAGTTGGGCTGGAAATAGTACATCGAGCGGGCCCATCCTTCTGATTAGTAGTAGTAAAACAAAAAAATGCTTTTTCGGAGGGCAGGCTGAAGCCTGTTTAAGCCTGCCTATTGGACTCGCCTTTGCTCGCAGCGTCACGCAGTAGGGAACTATGCCGACGGCTTTCTTACGCCGGTGGCCGTCAGCGTAACGCTTTGACACCGACGGTTATTTTATACCGACGGTTATTGGTTTGGCCGTAGGCATTTCATAACTATGCTGACGGCCCCGACATATGGCCGTCGGCGTAGCTCCGGCCGTCAGCGTCTCTCGTCATTCCCGTAGTGCAAGTTACGACATATATTTTGGATCAGAGGGAGTACCATTTGAAAAGGTCTACCTTGTAATTTCATGGAAACACACTGGTACTTAACCAGTAGTCCTTTTGAGGAGTGTTTGGTTGCTCATGCCTTTGAATTTGATATGTTGTACACGGATGATTAATTGAATTGTAGCGATGCGCTATTTTTCACAGCATGAAATACAACAGATAAGAATGTATTGTGACTGTCCTAATTAAGCATGGTGCCGTGCTGGTCTCTACCAGTATGTGGACGTACACGTACGTCGCTGTAGTTGAAGGTAAATTAGCAAAGCTGTGCGTGTCGGTGAAGCACGTGACGCTGCTGAGATACATAAGGCTTCTTTGACTTGCACGTGATCTATTATCATTTGATCTAGTGTATTATCACTTGTATAGACTAGTATAAACTATGCATGTGTTTTAATTAATTAATTTTGGCTTTGCCTTTGCATTGCTCATTATGTGTTGGTATTCCGCTATAGGTGGTTACACTAGTTCAGCCAATAGCTAGTCGGCTATCTTGCTACTCATTTGAGGCCCTGACTGTAAAATCAAGCAAGAGGAAAAAGACTCATGACAAGGAAAAATACATATAGGTACAAAGGAAATACGTATGTGTATTAGCACAGTGAATTAAGCCATGCAGGAAACATATGGTTATAGACTCTCCTTCAATCTGAAAGCCTGAAACTGAAGGTAAGTTTGCAAGTGGTTTTCCAGGTGCGCACATTACTTCCAAAACGACATGTCGCAATGAACAAGAAAGGTTTGCAGAAGCTCCTGCACAAGTTGGAAATGGAAATGGAAGATGACGCCCTGTCAAGCTTCAGGAGCGCCAGCCATATACGATGATGCAGGGAGTGCAGATAACACACATTTGCTTTTGGTGTGGACAAGTCACAGGAGGCGGTCTTGCTATGACTAATAAGAACCATAATATAAAGTTTGGTTATTGCCGTCTGCTAGAAAGCAACTATTTTACATTGATATTTTTTTTTTTTTTGAAACCGAAGGCAAAAGCTTTGCCTTATCATTTTATTAAGAAGAAGGTGCCCGGTTTATTATGGAAGAAACCGGGCGAAAACCGTACAACAACACAACCCCACGGGGCAAAACCCACACAACCTCGAGAACAACAAAGCCAACCTCTCGACACATGACCACTCTACAAAGATCCGGCGAACCAACCACCCTTACCGAAGAGAAGAAGCCGCAACTGCTATGGGAGGAGCAGGTACGGGACACTCCAACGCAGATGAGGAGACCAACCCTTGAATGCGCTCACTGCCTGTTGCCCGTCATCGTACACCGGAGTTTCGACTTCGCAGCAACAAACAAGCAAAACGAACCCACCGACCCCGTCGGAGTAGAGATGCCAACACCAACCTCGCCTCCACAGGAGCCACGAAGCTCTCGGGGCCGCCGCCCCGACATCCACCGCTCCAGTGTGCCCTGCACACCCTGCCGACACCACCTTCCGGGGCCGCCACCCCGACATAACACCGCTCGCCCTCGAGCCGCAACGCCGCACGGCTCAGATGCCTGCAGCCCGAGCTACAAAGGACCACTGCCCGCAGACCACGGCCGCCACACCATGCCCGGGGCCGCCGCCCCGACGTACTGTCCAACCATCCCCGCTGGGATGCGCCGACCGAGCCGATAACCTTGCCGCCCCTGCCGCTCAAGGTCACCACCCAAAGCTGTGCCAAGCCGCAACCCCGCCTCATGGAGCTACCACTGCACCGCCTTCCGAGGCCGCCGCCTCGGCGCACATCCGTCATTTCGGGGCCGCTACCCCGACATCCACAAACCCAGAAGGCGAACACACCCTGCAGCGGCCATAGACTCGTCCTCCAAAGCAACGCCTCCAAGAAGGTCATGACATTACTGTCACCGTCGCCCGCTCCGAAGAGCGTGAGTTTTCACCCGGAGGGTCCAAGCTCATCGAATTCACAGGAAAAGAAGCTCCACGACAGCGCCTTCAAGAAGGAAAAAGCGACGCCCGAAGGCGCCGCCGCTGCTGGCACCAACGAAAGTTGGGCAAAAAGCTTTCGCCGGAGCTTCTCCCTGCCATCGACGGCTTGTTGATTTTGGTGCACACGGCCCCAACATCACTGAGCAAAGCTTTTGCAAAGGGCTGTAAAGCCAATCTCACCGTACTCCACCGCTGGACACCACACGGTGGCCACGCCACGGCAAGCGCCATGCCGGCCACGCCCAGTCGAAGCCGCACCAGGCCCCTCGCATCTGCCCCCTCCTTCCCGACCACGTCCCGGCCACAGCCAGGGGAGCAGCAGCCCGCACCGCCTCGTCGCCGGCGCAGCCGCGCCCAGCGCCCGTCCGCACGGGCTTGGACCGCCCGAGCAGCTCCAGCGCTGCAGCCCGGCGCACGCCGCCGCGCCCAAACGCCAACTCCCGGCCACCAACAGCACTCCAGCCAACTCACCACCGACGGGCCCGCCAGCGCCCAGATCCGGCCCGCCCAAGCCCATCGCGCCCGAGCCGCACCACCGCGCCGCCGAGCTGCCACCCTCGAGGCCAGCCCGACCGGCCGCAAACCACCAGCCCCGGAGCCGCCGCTCCGGCGTGCCTGCGCCGGTGGCGCGCCATCGCCGTCCCAGGCGGCCTGGCGACCACCCGCGCTGAAAGGAGAACACCCCCGCCAGCCAGCTGTTTGGCCGCGGGGAGGCCGCCGCCACCGCGGCGCGGAGGCCGACGGCAGCAGCGGCGAGGGGGCAGAGGAGGAGGGGGGGGGGGGGGGCTCGCGGCGGCGGGGAGGTTCTCCTCCGGTGCCGCCCTGGGAGCGGCACGGGAGGTCCTCTACTTTTGACGATTATTGGTTTTGCCAGCAGGTGAATTAGAAAATGCATCTTTACATTGATATCACATCTTCTGATTTTCACGAGTTGATCGTTTTGCCTGTATTTTGCTGCTGCCTCTACGATCGCTGCCTAGTATCTAATCTTCGGCTGTAGCATAAAAGAGTTAATTTGGGCTGATATAAACGAGGGAAAACCTGCTTGAATGTCAGAATCTCACGAAGTACACAAATGCCACGGCGCGGCCAGCACACGGCGCCGGAGCCGGCCGCTTATGACGGCACGGTTGAGGCAGCTTGGCCGTTGTGGATGATCTGAACAAGTGCAAAATCTGGTGTAGTTCCAGGCTTCCAGCTTTTCTTGCGTAATTCGACTGGTTGATCGGATAGATATCCGCTTATTTTTCCTTCTGTCTATAGCGCTGATTTTTCTTTCCGTCTGGGCCAGATCTCTTCGATCGTCAGCGCGTAATACCGTAACCGTACGTAGGTCCGTAGGTGCAGCATTTCCGATGTTCTCTAGCTGCAGACAGATCAGAACCCGTAGGAAATTGTTTCCTTATACTTAGACATAACCAAGTTGATGCTGCCGCGACTACTTCGAGGAAGCATCGTCAATTGGTTACACTATATTCACTTGGTCTAATCTGACAGGATCAAGTAGAACCGCGCGAGGTTTTAGACAAAACCACATGCAAGTATGCGTAGCCCTAAGAAAGCAGTAATGGTTCAATCTGCAACTAGTTCCTGTCAGAAGGTGGAGTGGAGATTAGCAAATTTATCTTATCAGACGTTCCAAGTCGTCGCTCCACTATGTCAACTTTACCCCGATCGATCGATCGGGTGCCGATCTGCTTGAGTTTAAAAACTCCACTAGGTAAGAGCACGCAGGTTGGCAGCTGGCGATCCAAGCGCTACTAACGTTATCTGCAGTATCGCAGCAGCGCTATAAATACTACCTATGCGAGCCTTAGTCTACCATCAATCCATCCCATCTAGATCTTCGCTATGGCTGCCATTAAGCTTGTGTCACTTAGCTTGGTTGTGCTACTGAGCATTGGGTTAGCCAGCGCCACGAGGGTAGTGAGATACTCTAATTCTCAGGGCACGGGCACGGGTGGAGGTAATGGCGGCGGGGAAGTGAACGGCAGCGGAGGAGGAGCCGGAGGTGGCAATGGAGATGCTTATACTGATGATAGTGGATCAGCGCATGCAACTGCTGGAGGCGGCGGAGCTGGGGGTGGTTCGTCCGGCCAAGGCGGCACTGGGTCCGGCGCTGGGTCCGGCTCCGGCTACAGTTCAAGCTCAAGGAGCGATGGAGGATATTACTATTATGGGGGAAGTTATGGTGGAGTTACTAGCGCTGGAGGTAATGGTGGTGGTGGTGGAGGCGGACAAGCTGCCGGACCTGCTAGCTCTGCTGGCCACGGGGCTGGTGGTGGCACTGGATCAGGTTATAGTTCAGCAGACAATGGCTACAGTTCATTTGGAAGTGCTAGTGCTGATGCTAATGGTGGAGGTACGGGAGCTGGTCAAGATGGCGGGAGCGGAGGTGGCGCAGGAGGTGGAAACGGTCACGCTGATGCTCACCCCTAAAATTTCGTCAAGTAGTAAATCTGGAGTGGGAGCCCATTGTCCACTTTCACCTTTACTTTTGAGTCATGTCGTTTTTCACCTTGATTTCCTTAGGATGTAGCGTTGTATTTGTCTTCTTTGATGTATGAAGAAGCAATCAATAAGGGCTCCATTTATCCTTCAGATTCTGAAAATATGTTGTATATGTGATCCTGTTCTCTCATTTGTTGCTTCCGATGTCAAGTAAGAGTTGGAACGATGACTACCACCCCGGCATAATCCATGAAATATAAGTATAGAATTAAGTCGGATGATTGCACATCCTGATTGCCAGAGTCACTCCCATGAGCCTTCATTCAACCACCTCCCCCCCCCCCCCCCCCCCCCCCCCCCCCCCTCCTCTACATTTGAATGTTATCCTACTACAACTCCTTCCTAGATCGTGTCCTAGGCAACCCGCTGCTCTTTAATTTGTTCGTTTCATCAGCGCTCGTCTACTGTTGATCTTCAAGATCCGGGCAAGGATAGGTTTCTCTTGCCATGGATTTGAGCTCGAGCTGTTCATGGAAGCCATCCACACTGGTCGAGCTCTAGGAAGGTACCAATAGTATGGGAACGGGTTCAGGGTTGAAGGATCCCTCATGCCGGATTTTTTGGAAACGAGCCCATGATGAAAAGGTTGGTACTCCAAATTGAGGTAAGCATTTGCAATTCTCTATGCTTCATATTGCTACTTTCGGGAAAGTTGTCGGGAACACCAAGGAGAAGGGATGATGTGCCAACATCAAGTCTTTCCCTCGACTGAGAACCATGATTTATCAAACCAGAATGATTTGTCATATCTCCAACAACTGATCAACTTCTACACACCTCCAAAAAGCTAAACTGGTCCCCAACAATTTAGTAAGGTTGTCAACCATTCTATCTTATCAACTACATGGGTAAATCACATAGATATGTAGACCATTATCCAACAACATCTATAACTAATACTCCACCCCAAGACTGCAATCCGGCATGCAACTCAAAGTATTTGAATACAAACATAGTATTGCAATAAGATGATGACATGACTTAGAAACAGTAAAAGCACTATTCGAGTGTGGTATAACAATCATTTTATACTTAATTAGTGGTAACAACAAATTACAAGCCTTGTCCCATTGTGTTGGCGGGATATGGATCAATGTAAAATTGAACTCACTATCATACATAAATCGTCTGAAGATCTACACACCAAATTTAGCCTATGTAAAGCCTCAAAAAAAATTAGCCTATGTAGACAAAAATTCCGAGAGCATATATGTATACAATTTATGCAGAAACATAACATCATTAACTGATATCAGCAGAATTCATGAATATATCTGATAATAAAGTGATAATACATCATGTCCAAAGAAACACGGTTCCAGTTGACATCGGAGGGACGACCTCAAAGTTTTCATAGTCAACTTTGACATATTTCCGTGAGTGTCGGTAGCAAATGGCAAAACCCAACCACGTGCATGCATGCACTCACACCATGACGTCAAAAGGAATAGCTGAACCTAAACATCTTCGTACCATGCCACAACTAATGAATTACATCAATCTGCTCATGATCAACACTTGTTTGGTTTATCTTACTGCAAAGTAACCCTGATTCCATGAGGATCTGATTAGCTGGATGATTAATTTTGAGTTGTGGCTGCTTCTGCATACCATTTAAAGGAAATTGCCAAACATTTTACACCTTAATTAGAAATGACATTCTGACACATTTTACACTATTTATATTTATTATAACAAGGAAAAAAGGCGAATCAATTTGTTGAGACGACGAAAAAATGAATTTGGCAGACAACTTGCATGCACAAAGTTCGTTGGGTGAATTTTTAAATATGTGAAATTTTATGAAATTGTATCATCAGATCGATGCACCACATTGCTTCGCTCAGTTGATACAAGTGTGAATGATCCTACGAGTTAGCTGTCACGAGTCACGACTCATGAGATCTACCTAGATAGTATGCCACACAACCACACCACAATGTCTTAGCAGAGTGCTTAATATAATCCACACCACAAAACGTGAAATCTGTTTTGAGTCATAAGTGTCGATACACCCACCGTTTAACAATTACATTTTAAAATGTCAAACATCAAAATAAAATTTTCAGGTATAAATATGAACATTCTATATATGTTTGGATAAAAAGTTTAATGAAACAAGATATTTTTTGTGTCTTCTGTAAGAAAGACAAATTTCGGTGCCATAAACTGACTTTTCACGAGACTTAATTTTGTTCTTTTTACACAGCCCGCAAAAAATGTCTTTTTCGTGAAACTTCTTGTACGAACGTAAGATATTCATATGTACACCTAAATGACTGTTTGAATTTTTTTGACATTATAAAATGCAATAAAAATATTTTTCATAATAGTTCTACGAGTCAAAACACCGTGTCCCTAAAAAAGTGGTCAAATATAAAATATTTTCTAAATTGGTTAAACGGCGTCACAATACTGTTACTAGCCGATCTATTTTTCTTTTTGTTACTAGCCGTAGGAAGTAAAAAATTACCGGTAAAATAACGATCTGACTATCCCTTATCTTCAACATAAATCGTGCGGTCGCATCCACATTCAGATCTCGACAACACATGCAAGCATCCACGGTTCCAGTTGACATAGGAAGACCTCGAAGTTTTCATAGTCAACCTTGACATATCCCGCAGGCCGCAGCAAATGGCGAAATCAAACCACGTGCATCCATGCACTCCATGGCAAGATGAGCCTAGACGATCGCTTATCTTGTCAAAGGGAAGAGCTTAACCTAATCCTCTACGTACGTACTATAGCTCATAATGAATTACATCAATCTGCTCATTATGATCAGTACTTGTTTGGTTTATCTTACTGCCAAGTAACGCTGATTCCATGAGGATCTGATTAGCTGGATGATCAAGCCATGAAGCGATCGGCGGCACGCTGGACTGAATTTTAAACGGGGTGCTATCCCGTGTATAGCGCACGCTGGAGAGGTCTCACCTAAATCTAACAACGTAAAGTCAAGTGAGAGATCATTGCCCCGTTGACCACGTTGTATGAAGCAATCGGCGATAATTTGACCTTGCGCATGCAAGTTGTTCTTCCCTGTCTGGACAAGTGGGTACATGTTGCCATTTTCGATGCCAAGCATTGGAATCAAAGTAGAAGACGACCCCGCCAACACAATCGATCGAATCTTGACTTGTTGAGCAACGAGAATTCGGCACCAACATGCACTTACATCCTGCCGCTGCTTGTGCATGTTGTGTGGACGCAGCAATTCCATAACTAGGAGCGTCCGCACCTAGCATGTATCACCGTTCATTGTATTAAGATTCGTGCAAAAAAAATACAGTCAACACCCTAGACTTTAAACATTTATCTTCATGAAACCCTCATTATCAATTGTCATTTGTTTTTTAAAACGCATCAACGAGTAATTTTCCGAATACACATTAATATAATTTTTCGATTACACATTAACATAATTTTAGAACTTTTCAATGTATTAGGATTTTTCCAAATACACATTAACATAATTTTTCGAATACACATTAACATAATTTTCCGAATACATATTAACATAATTTTTCGATTACACATTAACATATTAACATAATTTTAGGACTTTTCAATGCATTAGGATTTTTCAAGTACACATTAACATAATTTTTCGAATACACGTTAACATAATTTTCCGAATACACATTAACATAATATTTCGATTACACATTAACATAATTTTAAGACTTTTCAATGCATTAGGATTTTTCAAATACACATTAACATAATTTTCCGAATACACATTAACATAATTTTTCGATTACACATTAACATAATTTTAGAACTTTTCACTGCATTATGTGGACCAAATTATAATATTGTCAATGTACGACGCTGTTTTTGCAATATAAACAAGTGGGCCGTTGGATCTGAAATGGACGATGAAACGTGTAGGTGTAGCCGCTCCTAGTTGTGGTGTTGCATTTTCGCATGTTGTGTACATCCATCAGTTGATTAATTTTGGGTTCTGCCTGACTTTGTGTAGTGTGCCTCTGTCCGTGCAAATCATTCGGCAAAGGCTTTGTGTGTGACTTTGTGGATGCCGATCTGCTCGAGTTTAACAGCTCCACTAGGTCACGAGCACGCAGGCAGGCAGCTGGTGATCCAAACGCTACTCACATCTGCAGCATCGCTGCAGTGCTATAAATACCTACGCGAGCCTTGGTCTATCATCAATCTATCCCATCTACATCTTCGCTAAGCTCACTATGGCTGCCATTAAGCTTGTGTCGCTTAGCCTGGTTGTGCTACTGAGCATTGGGTTAGCCAGCGCCTCGAGGGTAGTGATATACTCTACTTCTCAGGGCACGGGCACGGGTGGGGGAAATGGCGGCGGGGAAGTGAACGGCAGTGGTGGAGGAGCCGGAAGTGGCAATGGAGATGCTTATAGTGATGATAATGGATCAGTACATGCAAGTGCCGGAGGCGGCGGAGGTGGGGGTGGTTCGTCCCAGCAAGGCGGCACTGGGTCCGGCGCTGGGTCCGGCTCCGGCTCAAGTTCAAGCCAAAGGAGCGATGGAGGATGGGGAACTGGGCCCGGTGAAGGGTCCGGCTCCGGCCCCGGCTACTACTATGGGGGAAGTTATGGTGGAGTTACTAGCGCCGGAGGTAATGGTGGTGGCGGTGGAGGCGGACAAGCTGCTGGCCCTGTTGGCTCTGCTGGCCACGGGTCTGGTGGTGGCACTGGGTCTGGTTCTAGTTCAGCAAGCAATGGCTACAGTTCATATGGAAGTGCTAGCGCTGATGCTAATGGTGGAGGTACGGGAGGTGGTTAAGATGGCGGGAGCGGAGGTGGCGCGGGAGGTGCAAACGGTCACGCTGATGCTCACCCCTAAAATTTCATCAAGTAGTAAATCTGGAGTGGGAGCTCATTGTCCACTTGCACCTTTACTTTTGAGTCGTGTCGTTTTTCACCTTGATTTCCTTAGGATGTAGCGTTGTATTTGTCTTCTTTGGTGTATGAAGAAGCAATCAATAAAGGGCTCCATTTATCCTTCAAATTCTGAAAATATGTCGTATATGTGATTGCGTTCTCTCATTTTGTTACTTTCGATGCCAAGTAAGAGTTTGAACGATGACTACCACCCCGGCATAACCCATGAAATATAAGTATATAATTAATTCGGATGATTGCACATACCCATTGCTAGAGTCACTCCCATGTGCCTTCATTCCTACTACAACTCCTTCCTAGGTCGTGTCCTAGGTAACCCGCTGCTCTTTATTTGTTGGTTTCATCAGCGCTCATCTACTGTTTATCCTCAAGATCCGGGCAAGGAAAGGTTTCTCTTGCCATGGATTTGAGCTCGAGCTGTTCATGGAAGCCATCCACACTGGTGTAGCTCTAGGAAGGTACCAATAGTATGGGAACGGGTTCAGGGTTGGAGGTCGGAAACGAGCCCATGACGAAAAGGTTGGCACTCCAAATTGAGGTAAGCATTTGCAATTTTCTATGCTTCATATTGCTACTTTCAGGAAAGTTGTCGGGAACACAAGGAGAAGGGATGATGTGCCAACATCAAGTCTTTCCCTCGACGAAGAACCAGGATTTATCAGACCAGAATGATTTGTCATATCTCCAGCAATGGATCAACTTCTACACACCTCCAAAAAGCTAAAATGGTCCCCAACAATTTAGTAAGGTTGTCAACCATTCTATCTTACCAGGTACATGGGTAAATCACATAGATATGTAGATCATTATTCAACAACATCTATAACTAATACTCCACCCCTCGTTTAAAAAAAACTAATACTCCACCCCAAGACTGCAATCCGCCATGCAGCTCAAAGTATTTGAATACAAACATGGTATTGCAATAAGATGATGACATGACATAGACACAGTAAAAACACTATTGGAGTGTGGTATAGCAATCATTTTATACTTAATTAGTGGTAACAACAAATTACAAGCCTTGTCCCTTTGTGTTGGCGGGATATGGATTAATGTAAAATTGAAGTCACTATCATACATAACTCGTCTGAAGATCTACACACCAAATTTAGCCTATGTAGACAAATAATTCCGAGAGCACATATGTATACAATTTATGCAGAAACATAACATCATTAACTGATATCAGTAGAATTCATGAATATATCTGATAATAAAGTGATAATACAACATGTCCAAAGAAACACGGTTCCGGTTGACATCGGAGGGAGGACCTCAAAGTTTTTATAGTCAACTTTGACATATTCCGTGAGTGTCGGTAGCAAATGGCAAAACCCAACCACGTGCATGCATGCACTCACACCATGACGGTCAAAAGGAAGAGCTCAACCTAAACATCTTCGTACCATGCCACAACTAATGAATTACATCAATCTGCTCATGATCAACACTTGTTTGGTTTATCTTACTGCCAAGTAACCCTGATTCCACGAGGATCTGATTAGCTGGATGATTAATTTTGGGTCGTGGCTGCTTCTGCATACAGTGGACATTCATCTGTTGATTAACTTTGATACCATTTAAAGAAAATTGCCACACATTTTACCCCTTAATTAGAAATGACATTATGACACATTTTACACTATTTGATATTTATTATAACAAGGAAAAAAAGGCGAATCAATTTGTTGAGACGACGAAAAAATGACTTTGGCAGACAACTTGCACACACAAAGTCATTGGGTGCATTTTTTCATATGTTAAATTTTATGTAATTGTATCACCAGCTCGATGCACCACATTGCTTCCCTCAGTTCATACAAGTTTGAATGATCCTACGAGTTAGCGGTCACGAGTCACGACTCATGAGATCTACCTGGATAGTATGCCACACAACCACACCACAATGTCGTAACAGAGTGCTTAATACAATCCACACCACAAAACGTGAAATCTGTTTTGAGTCATAAGTGTCGATGCACCCACTGTTTAAAAATTACATTAAAATGACAAAAAATGTCTTTTTCGTGAAACTTCTGGTACAAACGTAAGATGTTCAGATGTACACCCGAAATGATTGTTTGAATTTTTTTACATTATAAAATGCTAGTTCTACGAGTCAAAACACCGTGTTCCTAAAAATAAGTGGTCAAATATAAAATATTTTCTAAATTGGTTAAACGGGGTCACAATACTGTTACTAGCTGATCTATATTTTTTATTACTAGCCGTAGAAAGTAAAAAATTACCGGTAAAATAACGATCTGACTATCCCTTATCTTCAACATAAATCGTGCAGTCTCATCCACATTCAGATCTCGAGAACACATGCAAGCATCCACGGTTCCAGTTGACATCGGAAGGACGACCTCGAAGTTTTCATAGTCAACCTTGACATATCCCGCAACAAATGGCGAAATCCAAGCACGTGCATCCATGCACTCCATGGCAAGATGAGCCTAAACGATCGCTTATCTTGTCAAAAGGAAGAGCTTAACCTAATCCTCTACGTACCGTACCTCATAATTAATGAATTACATCAATCTGCTCATTATGATCAGTACTTGTTTGGTTTATCTTACTGCCAAGTAAACGCTGATTCCATGAGGATCTGATTAGCTGGATGATCAAGCCATGAAGCGATCGGCGATAATTTGACCTTGCGCATGCAAGTTGTTCTTCCCTGTCTGGACAAGTGGGCACAGGTTGCCATTTTCGATGCCAAGCATTGGAATCAAAGTAGAAGACGACCCCGCCAACACAATCGATCGAATCTTGACTTGTTGAGCAACGAGAATTCGGCACTTACATCCTGTTGCTGCTTGTGCATGTTGTGTACATCCATCAGTACGTTGATTAATTTTGGGTTCTGGCAGACTTTGTGTGTGCCTTTGTCCGTGCAAATCATTCGGCAAAGGCTTTGTGTGTGACTCTGTGGATGCCGATCTGCTCGAGTTTAACAGCTCCACTAGGTCACGAGCACGCAGGCAGGCAGCTGGTGATCCAAACGCTACTCACATCTGCAGCATCGCTGCAGTGCTATAAATACCTACGCGAGCCTCGGTCTATCATCAATCTATCCCATCTACATCTTCGCTAAGCTCACTATGGCTGCCATTAAGCTTGTGTCGCTTAGCCTGGTTGTGCTACTGAGCATTGGGTTAGCCAACGCCTCGAGGGTAGTTAGATACTCTACTTCTCAGGGCACGGGCACGGGTGGGGGAAATGGCGGCGGGGAAGTGAACGGCAGTGGTGGAGGAGCCGGAAGTGGCAATGGAGATGCTTATAGTGATGATAATGGATCAGTACATGCAAGTGCCGGAGGTGGCGGAGGTGGGGGTGGTTCGTCCCAGCAAGGCGGCACTGGGTCCGGCGCTGGGTCCGGCTCCGGCTCAAGTTCAAGCCAAAGGAGCGATGGAGGATGGGGAACTGGGCCCGGTGAAGGATCCGGCTCCGGCCCCGGCTACTACTATGGGGGAAGTTATGGTGGAGTTACTAGCGCCGGAGGTAATGGTGGTGGCGGTGGAGGCGGTCAAGCTGCGGGACCTGTTGGCTCTGCTGGCCACGGGGCTGGTGGTGGCACTGGATCAGGTTATAGTTCAGCAGACAATGGCTACAGTTCATTTGGAAGTGCTAGCGCTGATGCTAATGGTGGAGGTACGGGAGCTGGTCAAGATGGCGGGAGCGGAGGTGGCGCAGGAGGTGGAAACGGTCACGCTGATGCTCACCCCTAAAATTTCGTCAAGTACTAGCAAATCTGGAGAGGGAGCCCCATTGTCCACTTTCACCTTTACTTTTGAGTCATGTCGTTCTTCACCTTGTTGATTTTCTTAGGATGTAGCGTTGTATTTGTCTATGCTTTGGTGTATGAAGAAGCTATCAATAAAGGGCTCCATTTATCCTTCAAATTCTGAAAATATGCCATGTATGTGACTCTGCTGTCTCAGTTGTTACTTCCCATGGCAAGTAAGAGTTGGAACCATGACTACCATCCCGACATAATCCATGAAATATAAGTATAGAATTAATTTGGATTATCACACAACTCGACTGCGAGAGTCAATCCCCCGTGCCTTCATTCCACCTCCTCCTAACCCGTCTCTCTTTAATTTGCGTGTTTCGTCAGCGCTCGTCTACTGCTGATCTTGAAGATCCGTACAAGGAAAGGTTTCTCTTGGCATGGATTTGAGCTCGAGTTATTCATGTAAACCATCCACACAGGTCGAGCTCTAGGAAGGTACCAGTAGTATGGGAACGGGTTTAGGGTTGAAGGATCCACCTCCAATAGGGTTCCCTCATGCCGAATTTTTCACAAACAAGCCCATGCCAACAAGGTTGGTAGTCCAAATTGAGGTTAGCATTTTCAATTTTCTATGCTTCATATTGCTACTTTCAGAGAAGTTGTCGGGAACCCCAAGGAGAAGGGATGATGTGCCAACATCAAATCTTTCCCTCGACTGAGAACCAGAATTTATCAAACCAGAATGATTTGTCATATCTCCAACCAAGGATCGGCCTCTACACACCTCCAAAAAACTAAACCGGTCCCAACGATTTAGTAAGGTTGTCAAATTTTCTATCTTACCAGTTACAAGGGTAAATCTTTACTATTAAAGCAGAATGCGTGGTATGGTGTCACAATCCAAATGGTGTCACAAGCCAAATGCCCTCACACTTTGAATTAATTACATGCCCTGCGACCTATAAGTAGATACCGGTTCACAAAAGGAAAAGAAACAAAAAAAGGAAGGAAAAAAGGGAGGAGAGAAATGGCGTGCACAACAAATTCCGGACGCATGCACAACAAACTTCAAACCGGAGCCTAACAAACTAAAAACAACTTAGTTCCCGGAAAATCGTTTGACGCGGGCACAAACTGCTTTTACAACCAAATACCACCACACGTACCATGCACTTAATCTCCTCATCTCGTGCACAACACTAACGACATACGATGGAAGTTGTTACCCACGTTTAAAAATCCACGCAGTTAGGAGTCTGTAACAAATCCTATCCGGCCACACAGTTAGGAGCACTAACGACATACGATGTAGCAAATGGTTAATATCCATCAATCTGCGTATGACTTTTTTTGCTGGTTATTCTGCTCCCCAGTCCATACTCTGCAGGCGTCGCCGGTCACGACGACAGTGCAATGCTTCCATGTCTTGAGCCCAAGCCATCCCTAATTCGGACTGTGGCTATAAGCACGCGATCGACGCGCCGCGCCGACACAAGGGCTCATGGTCATCATGTCCATCAGGGCATGCGGGAGCTCGCAAGCCTCCTCACACATATCCAGTCCTCCATCGCGGCGCCTCCGGCACCCCTCCGCGCTCGCCCTACTCTTGGCCTTCATGTTCTGTTTCGCGCCTCCTCATCTCGAGGGCTGGAGTCTGGAGCCGCTCTCCCCCTGCCGGTGCCTCTCCCAGGGGGTGCTCCCGGCCTCCGGCATGGGCCTTTGCCACCACCGCTCAATCGATCCTCCGTGACACGTCCACGAGTTACTCTTGATGAACTCGTTCATATCGGCCTGACCACGTCCAAGAACCGGATTGGCTTGGATGTCTCCGACATCGCCGCCAACATCACCGCCTGAATGCGGGAGCGTGGAGTGATTGTCGCCAGCTCCGTGATTCCGTGGTCGACAACGTGTGGAAGCCGATGGACAAGTTCGTGGCGGCCAGGAGCCTGTTCCCCTAGCTACTGTCGCCATCACACCGTTCCCCTTCTACGACAGGTGTTTAACCTGATGCACGTCGTCGCCACAGCTTCGCACGAAGTTGGCGCGCCCACGATGTGGCAGGTAGGGACACCCGAGGCGCTAGAGCTTTTATTGTTTGACGTCGATTGTGTGCTGCGTGTTGTTGGGCTGCTTTGGATTGACAACTACCTATGGAAGAGTGAGGAGAGGAGGGCATGAGGCAAGTGGTTGTGAAGCTCGTTGAGAGGTTTGGTACTTTGGTTGCAGGAAGCTCAAGTGGGTTGTCACAGAAAAGGCTTGCAGTGCAACGACATCAATCTACCTCTCAGCGATCTTGATGAAGCAGGCAAGGGGTTGAAATCGTATAGAAGGATGATTTGAAATTGTCTTCTTGATCAAAGGTATGAATTCACCTTCCAAGTATCATCACCCATCAAAGTAGATGTTTTTTATGCTTGAGAACTTCATGTTAATTTCAGTAGGTTTAAGGCCATGTTTGATGTATAATTGAATACCTTTTGTTAGTTGTTATATCTCAACCTAATTGTTTACAAATTTCATGATTAAACACTCCCGGCTAGGCTATCTGCTCTGATATGGTGAATGTAGCTTGCTTCAGATGACCAAAAACTGAGGACCCTAGAGCTGAACTCGTGGCAAATCTTAAGACTGCTACTAGAACAGAGACTTGTTTTCTGCTTTGAAGATCGTGTTAATGTCAAGGATGACTTTGAAGTTCATATGCTTCCTAAATCTACTGAGGATAAGTTGTCATTTGGGTTTGCTTCTCATCGATCTTCGCTTCTTCATCAAGATTCTGATTTCACCTGAGCTTGTTGTCCTTCAAAGTTATGGATATCATCACCCATCAACGCTTGTTAAAGAACTTTACTATTCCGGTTCTGTGGAAGCAACTAAGAACTTTAGGACCGCTTTGGATACCTACTCCAGCTTCTTAAGATATGCGAGAGAGTGGTGTCTCACAGAGGAACCGGTGTAATTTTCAGAGCTTTGCAGTGTTATATATTTTTCAACTTTCTGTTACATTTGCCTCTCTTCTCAGTGACTAATCTCCTCTTACTATTCGTATTTGCAGAACCACTATATGTGCTCATGTGTGCAATCTCCTTGATGATTATTTCATGTTTTTCTCTTGCCGGCATCATCTCTTGGCTATTTGAGGGAAAGTCGCAATGTCAAGTTAATCACACATGAGATTCATCAGAGCACGTAGAACTAGATCTTCACAAAATGGCGGTGTGATGCCAAAGTCACGACAAAGACAAAGGCAATGTGCAAAATTGATGGAGGGAAAGAAGAAGAGGAGAATTCTTATTGAAGAGGTGAAGAAACAAGACAATATCATCAAATTAGTTCATATATATGAGCGGATTTTAGGATTGTGCCCTATTGTTGTAAATATAGTTTATCTTTTAGAAATCTTTTCTATGTCAATAGCAGCGACAAAGTCTACCTTGGTCGATCTCACAATAACTTGGTTAACGCCGCCATCTCTTTTACCCCTCTTTCCGGCTGATGACACGGTCGATCACCTCCGTGAGTCATAGAGTATGAATGAGCGAATGTTGTATCCTCTTCGCATAACTCTCGGCATATTGTTCATTAGCCAATATTTTCTAACCATTTATCTATCTTTTTATATAAGTTTATTACCTCGTAGCAACGCGCGGGCATTCAGCTAGTCGTATAGATATGTAGATCATTATCCAACAACATCTACAGCTAATACTCCACCCCCAAGACTGCAATCCAGCATGCAACTCAAAGTGTTAAAATACAAACATAGTATTGCAATAAGATGATGACATAACGTAGACACTAAAGACATTATTCGAGTGTGATATAACAATCATTTTATACTTAACTAGTTGTAACAACAATTACAAACCTTGTGCCTTTGTATCGACGGGATATAAGATTGAACTCACTATCATACACAACTCATCTCGAAGATCTACACATCAAATTTAGCCCAATGTAGACAGATAATTCCGAAAACATATGAATACAAATTATGCGGCAATGTAACATCATTAACTGATATCAATAGAATTCATGAATATATCTGATAATAAAGTGATAATACATCATACCAAAGAAACACAGTTCCAGTTTACTTCGAAGGGACGACCTCGAAGTTTTCATAGTCAACTTTGACATATTCCGTGGGTGTCGGTAGCAAATGGCGAAATCCAACCACGTGCATGCATGCACTCAAACCATGACAAGATGTGCTTAGACGATCGATTATCTTGACAAAAGGAAGAGCTCAACCTAAACCTCTACGTACTGTGCCACAACTAATGAATTACATCAATATGCTCATGATCAGTACTTGTTTTGTTTATCCTAATGCCAAGTAACCGCGATTCCATGAGGATCCGACTGGCTGGATGATTAATTTTGGGTTAAAAAAATTCTTATTTTTTTTGGGTTGTGGTGCATGCAGTGGACATCCATCATTTGATTAACTTTTATACCGTTTTAAAAAAATTGCCACACATTTTACACTTAATTTGAAGTGACATTCTGACACATTTTACACTATTTGATATTTATCGTAACAATAAAAAAAGGCGAATCAATTTATCTAGACGACCTAAGAACTGGTTTTAGCAGACAACTTGCACACACATAGCCGTTGGGTGCATTCCTAAATATTTTAAATTTTATGAGATTGTATCAGTTTTGCAGCTAGATGCACCACATTGCTTCCCTCAGTTGACACAAGTGTTAGCTGTCACGAGTCACGACTCATCACATCTACCTGGATAGTATGCCACACCATCACACCACAATGTCTTAACCAAGTGGTTAGTATAATCCCTGTTTAAGAAGTGAAATCTGTTTTGGGTCATAAGCGTAGATGCACCCACTGTTTAAAAATTGCATTTCAAAAATGTCAAAATTTCAAATAAAATTCCAGGGGTAAATATGAACATTCTATGTTTGCATAAAAAAGTTTAATGAAAAAGAATATTTTTGGTGGCTTGTGTAAGAAAGACAAATTTCGGTGCCACAAAATGACTTTTAACGAGACTTATTTTTATCCTTTTTACACAGCTCACAAAAAAAAATGTCTTTTTTCGTGAAACTTCTTGTACGAAGATATGATATTCGGATGTACACCCGAAATTATTGTTTGAATTTTTTTGACATTATAAAATGCAATAAAAATATTTTTTAGTAAACGATGTTGTCACAATTAATACTATTACTAGTGGATCTAAAAAAATGTTACTAGCCGTAGAAAGTAAAAAAAATACTGGTAAAATAACGATATGACTATCCCTTATCTTCAACATAAATCGTGCGGTCGCATCCACATTCAGATCTTGACAACACATGCAAGTATCCACGGTTCCAGTTGACATCGGAAGGACGACCTCGAAGTTTACGTAGTCAACCGTAACATATTCGGTGGGTGTCGGAAGCAAATGGTGAAACCCAACCACGTATATGCACTCAAACCATGACAAGATGTGCCTAGACGATCGGTTATCTTGTCAAAAGGAAGAGCTCAACCTACTCCTCTACGCACCGTACCTCAACTAATGAATTAATTACATCAATCTGCTCACGATCAGTACTTCTTGTTTGGTTTATCTTACTGCCAAGTAACCCTGATTCCATGAGGATCTGATTAGCTGGATGATCAAGCCATGAAGCGATCGGCGATAATTTGACCTTGCGCATGCAAGTTGTTCTTCCCTGTCTGGACAAGTGGGCAAGTGGTTGCCATTTTCTATGCCAAGCATTGGAATCAAAGTAGAAGACGACCCCGCCAAGACAAATCGATCGAATCTTGACTTGTTGAGCAACGAGAATTCGGCACTTACATCCTGCTGCTGCTTGTGCATGTTGTGTACATCCATCAGTTGATTAATTTTGGGTTCTGGCTGACTTTGTGTCTGCCTTACATCCTTCTTTATGAATTTATTTTTTCGAGAAACAGATTATTTATGATATAAATATAAAAAATAGTTTTCTCTAAAAACTAAAAAGAAAAATGCATGCCAAAGAAAAGGCTGAACGAAACAACCGTTTCATTGCCACTAAACTGATTTATCTGTATGAATTACAAAAGAGAAAGTTGATAAACATTTTGAAAGTTAAATCCTAATATACTCAGGAAGTCCTTACCAGTTTGGGGCCTCCCCCTCTCTCGCTTCCTCTCCCTCCACAATAGTCACCGTCAAACTCATCCTTGTAGTCACCCATCGAGGGGGCAAAGGCATTTCACGCCTACGGTCTCCTTGTACTAGGTGGCATGTCAACCACGGTTGCCTCACTGTGCTGCCGTTTCCACCGGCGAAGACCTCCGATCGTAGATACTCTAACGTTGGTACCGCATTACGATGGCAGAGAGGCCCCACCATCTCAACCACACCAACAGAGCATGCCAGGTTCTCACAGGAGAGGGACGCCATCACCACGTTCGATGGCCCATTCTAGCTGTCATGGTCCAACGCCAAGGGGAGCATGCTCGGTAGCACGATGGAGAACAACATATAGAACAAGGACTCAACGGTGCCACCATGACTCATGGCACAATGTTGCTGCATAAGCCGAAGCCGGAGCCGCATTTGCCACTACGGTAGGTATGGGATCATCTTTCGTAGGCCAAAGCTACAGCCGGAGGAGGTGATGCCATCAGATTTTTGTTTGCCCTTGCCACAAGTATCTACATCGACATGTCGGACTAATACGGCCTCACAAAACCCATGCTCGCCTCGAAGGCCATGCTGCAGCCTTCACCATGTCATCCCAAGGCTTGTTGCGACACCACGTTCTCGCTTAGCTTGTTAGCGAACGAGTAGTAGCAGCAGCCGTCGTACCATCGCGACGACCCGGTGGATGCCTCATCCTCTTCCTCCTCATCGATGATTGTGGACAATGAGTCAGCACAATGACACGACGGAATCCTCCTCCGCTGATATCACCAACCTCTCCTCCAACGATGACGAAGACAACGATGACAATGAGCAGAATAGTTTAGGTTAAATTCCATCCGAATTCTCGAAAATATAAATAAATTTAAAGAAAATTCAAATTCCGCAATTTTTTTAGATTTCACGCCCCAAATCGGCGGCCTCGGTTTCGGTGGTGCCCGAAACTTTTCTAGAGCCACCGGCGGAGATGCTCTAACTCTCAATCAAATTAGGAAACAAATACAAAGGCATGATAGAAAAACATATATACATGAATGATGCATGTAAAATGCATACATGAACTTTGCATTTTTCTATTTGATATTCCAACTTATTTGCAACAGATGTAGGGTTATGTTGATGAATTATAATGTTTTAGGTGATAATTCACATTGTCCCCATTTATTCGGATTTAACCCTGCAGATCAGGAAAACCCTGTTTTGCCTATTTTTAAGTTTCAGGGAACTAAACGACGTCAAATGGACATGCCAATTTTTGACGATTCATTTTTGGAAGAAAGGAAACGTACGAGTCAAAGATCAGCAAAAAAGAAAGTTCGAGTAAGGAACGGGCACAGCAGGCCGCGCCAGCCCTGCCCTTTCCCCCATCGAGCGTCGGATGTCGTCTTTGGCTCTAAAAATCAGGTTTGACCTAAAACCAACTATAAAAATAACCCCCCGACGAGTCTCGGGAAGGAGCACCGAAGAAATACAGAAAACACGAAACGGAGTCAGAAGCAGCCAGATTGGAGAGGGGAAACTTCGGCGGGGCGATGCTGGCGTGATCTCCACCTTCTCCAACGTCTCCACCATTGTCACCGTGATGAAGGGGGAGTAATCCACCTCTGGACTGTGGGTTTGTGGTTGTACCTTATTGTATCTCTTTCTCTCGTTCTGCATTGTATTAGCACCGTATGAGCTGCCTAACATGATTACGGTTTACTTCTGTGGTGGATCTCTTATTTATAGTTGATATTTGAGATTGCAATTGGTTTGAGTTTGACATGTATAGTTAGATGCATATTATGTACCATGTTCTTTATTACTGTTCTGATCAAGCATGTATGCGAGAGCGTGTGAGGGGGAACGTGTGCATTAGTTGGAGTAACAGGGGTGGCTAATGGGTAGTGATAGTCAAAAGCTTGTGAACCACTTGGGTATTTACCTTACTTTGTTACCTCACTAGGGATAAAGAGAATTCCATGCTACCGGGAGTCTTGAGAACCTTGCAAGATTCCCTGTCTAGAGCTAGTGTGTTCTAATTCTAACTTCATCATAGAACTCAAGGCTATACTCTGATTTCTTTCTTAATTCTAGATTGCTTGGAGTATCTCTTTCTAGAGGAGTATAAGTGAGATGATTAAACAACATCTCTATGTTAGAACGTGATGCCCATACAAATGCTATCTTACACAAAAATTGTTGCACCAATATTTATGTCATCTAGAGTAGTCCCGTGTCCACCGCAACTTTTAGAGAGTGTGCATAAGTGAAAAACTTCGGTCCATTTAAAAAAAAAACACACTTTCCAACGCATTTGCACCACTATTTATATTCAGCCATTAAAAATCCAAAAATACAAAAACATATTTGTTTCTTGCATTTACAAACCAAAACCCAAAAACATCATCCTTTATTGTTTTTGTCATCATTGCATACTTTAATTTTATTATTGTATTGCATTTCATTTTTATCATATTTTATTTCAGTTTTACTAATACACACCTTGTGCTTTACAACCACACGGTGGAGTTAGGGGCATAAAACAATCTATAATCTATTTTGTAGTTTGCCCGAAGAAGGAAGGAGAAGATATACACTTTCTCTACACTCAATTCCCCGAGGGTTCGATATTACCCTCGAGTCACCATCGTGGGAAAAACCACCACTGCTAATACACTCTCCTCTCCCAAGGAGAAGGCGTGTCACTTTGCAGCCATCAATGGCTCACATGCATGGCCCTCATGGACTTTGTTGCAGTTCAACGACATCTCCTTACATATAGCTATAGTTTCCTTTATCGAAAAAATGTAGCTATAATTTCAAATGTCGGTTGTGGGAATATTACTAACAAATGAGATTGGTGTATGTCGATCTAACAAACTGTTGAAGCCGTGTGTGGGTGTAAATAATTGAAAGGGGTGTAGGTGAGACCAGATGACTCAAGAGGACTAAGTAGGTCCATACAACTAAGAGTAGTTGGGTCTGTGACATCAATAAAGGACTAGTTCTGTAGGCTTCTCCGCGCACCTCCACACCACCCCTGTGTAAGTCGTTGTTCCTGGTGCTCCTTCACCCTCCATTGGTCGCTACTCTTCAATGGGTCGCTTCCTCCTCGTCACTGGATTTCTTTTTTTGTGTCGTCTCGGGTAAAGTGCGACAAGATCGTTATGGACAACGCCATGTCCTGGTTTGAGGGGTGCTTGAAATTCTAGCTCTTTGCACGCCGTCAAGGCCAGAGCTCTTTTGGTAAGTAAGATCCATGACAAAAAAATCATGCTTTTTTGAACTTTAAAAACAAGCAGCACATCGGTTCACTATTTGAGAAAATTATTGCGTCACTCTGATTAATTTTTAGACATGTATGAACAAATTAAAAAACCGACTTGCTTACGGTTTTCTGCGGTCGACTGAGAAAACTAATCTGGCACCTAACACATAAGTTTTCTTTTCTTTAGGAGAAATAAAAAGGTTATAAATTTGGCGGCCCGCATACATGGATTGTTTGTAAAGGGAATGAAATAAGAAGCTATTATAATGAAGAGGTTAAGCAAAGGAAACAAACTAATATGTAAGGAAGTTTCGCATATTAGATAGGTCTACGTTTTCGCACCTACCGAATCTACTCTTGGGTGAAAAAATACTACTCTCCCAGTCAATAACTATTGATCAATATGGTCCATCGGATATGCTAAACTGGACGGTTAATATTTCCCCATCCTTACCCTAAAAAACCTCTACTTAAAGTATTAGGAACTCAATTACTAGTACTTAACATGAGCCATCTATTGATTACAATATATTCACTTGGTCTAATCTGACAGGATTCTTGCACTAACTGCGCGAGGTTTTAGACATTACCATTTGTAAGTATGTGTTGCCCTAAGAAGGCAGTAATGGTGCAATCTACAACTAGTTCCTGTCATAGGATGGCGATTAGCAAATTCAGACGTTCCAAGTCGTCGCTCCACTAGGTCAACTTTGCCCCGGTCGATCGGATGCCGATCTGCTCGAGTTTAACAGCTCCACTAGGTCACGAGCACGCAGGCACGCAGCTGGTGATCCAAGCGCTACTCACATCTGCAGCATCGCTGCAGTGCTATAAATACCTACGCGAGCCTTGGTCTATCATCAATCTATCCCATCTACATCTTCGCTAAGCTCACTAATCACTATGGCTGCCATTAAGCTTGTGTCGCTTAGCCTGGTTGTGCTACTGAGCATTGGGTTAGCCAGCGCCTCAAGGGTAGTTAGATACTCTAGTTCTCAGGGGACAGGCTCGGGCGGGGGAGGTGGCGGTGGGGCTGTGAATGGCAGCGGCGGAGGAGCCGGAGGTGGCAATGGAACTGCTAACAGTGATTATGGATCAGTACATGCAAGTGCTGCAGGCGGCGGAGCTGGGGGTGGTTCGTCCCAGCAAGGCGGCACTGGGTCTGGCGGTGGGTCTGGCTCCGGCTCAAGTTCAAGCCAAAGGAGCGATGGATCGTATTACTATTATGGGGGAAGTTACGGTGGAGTTACTAGCGCTTCAGGTAATGGTGGTGGCGGTGGAGGCGGACAAGCTGCGGGCCCTGCTGGCTCCACTGGCCACGGCTCCGGTGATGGTACTGGATCTGGTTCTAGTGAAGCAAGTAATGGCTATTATTCATATGCAAATGCTAATGCTGGTGCTAATGGTGGAGGTACGGGAGGTGGTCAAGATGGCGGGAGCGGAGGTGGCACAGGAGGTGGAAATGGTTCCGCTGATGCCAAGCCTTAAAATTTCGTCAAAAAGTTAATCCGGAGAAGGAGCCCATTGTCCACTTTCACCTTTACTTTTGAGTAATGTCGTTTTTCACACGTGTTTCCTTAGGATGTAGCGCGTTGTATTTGTATGATTTGGTGTACTAAGAAGCAATCAATAAAGGGCCCCGTTTATCCTTCAAATGCTGAAAATAAGTCGTATATGTAGTGATTGTGTTCTCTCATTTGTTACTTTACTTCCGATGCCAAGTAATTAGAGTTGGAACGATGACTACCACCCCCACATAATCCATGAAATATAAGTATAGAATTAAGTCGGATGATTGCACATCCCGATTGCCTTCATTCCACCTCCTCCTAACCCGCTGCTCTTTAATTTGCTTTTTTCATCGGTGCCCATCTACTGCTGATCTTCAACCGTACGAGGAAAGGTTTCTCTTGGCATGCATGGATTTGAGCTCGAGTTGTTAATGTAAGCTATCCACACAAGTCGAGCTCTAGGAAAGGTACCAGTAGTATGGGAACGGGTTCAGGGTTGCAGGATCCACCTCCAATAGGGTTCCCTCATGCCGAATTTTTCGCAAACGAGCCCAGGACAACAAGGTTGGTAGTCCAAATTGACGTAAGCATTTGCAATTTTCTATGCTTCATATTGCTAGTTTCAAAGAAGTTGCCGGGAACCCCAAGGAGAAGGGATGATGTGCCAACATCAAATCTTTCTCTCAACTCAGAACCAGGATTTGTCAAACCAGAATGATTTGTCATATCTCCAACAAAGGATCGGCTTCTACACACCTCCAAAAAATAAACCGGTCCCCAATGATTTAATAAGGTTGTCAAGTTTTCTATCTTACCGGTTATAAGGGTAAATCGTATAGATATGTAGACCATTATCCAACAACTACAGCTAATACTCCACCCCAAGACTGCAACCCAGCATGCAACTCAAAGTATTAAAATACAGACATAGTATTGCAATAAGATGACATATCATAGACACTATTCGAGTGTGGTATAACAATCATTTTATGCTTAATTAGTAGTAACAACAAATTACAAACCTTATCCCTTTGTGTCGGCGGGATATAGATCAATGTAAGATTGAACTCACTATCATACACAACTCGTCTCAAAGATCTACGCATCAAATTTAGCCAATGTAGACAAATAATTACGAGAGCATATGAATACAAATTATGAATCAACTTAACATCTTAACTGATATCAATAGAATTCATGAATAGATCTGAAAATAAAGTGATAATACATCATACCAAAGAATCATTGTTACAGTTGACATTGGAGGGACGACCTCAAAGTTTTCATAGTCAACTTTGACATATATTGTGGGTGTAGGTAGCAAATGGCGAATCCAACCACGTGCATGCATACACTTGAACCATGACAAGATGTGCCTAGACGACCGGTTATATCGTCAAAAGGAAGATTACAACCTAAACCTCTACGGGTCGTGCCACAACTAATGAATTACATCAATCTGCTCATGATCAATACTTGTTTTGTTTATCTTAATGCCAAGTAACCCTGATTCCATGCATGAAGATCTGATTATCCGAATGCTTAATTTTCGGTTAAAAAATTCTCAATTTTTTGGGTTGTGGCATCCATCACTTGATTAAGAAAATTGCCACACATTTCACCCTTAATTTCAAGTGACATTCTAACACATTTACACTATTTGATATATCGTAGAAAGCAGAAAAGACGAATCAATTTGGCAGCCAACTTGCACGCACATAGTGGTTGGGTGTATTTCTAAACATGTTAAATTTTATGAGATTGTGTCAATTTTGCAGCTAGATGCACCACATTGCTTCCCTCAGTTGATACAAGTGTGAATTATCCGACAAGTTAGCTGTCACAAGACACGACTCATGACATCAACCTGAATAGTATGCCACACCATCACACCACAATGCCGTAACCACGTGGTTAATATAATCCCTAGAAAAAGTGAAATATGTTTTGGGTCATAAGTGTAGATGCACCCACTGTTTAAAAATTGCATTTCAAATATAAAAAATGCTAAATAAAATTTTCGGGTGTAAATATGAATATTCTATGTTTGCATAAAAAGTTCAATGAAACAAGAATATTTTTTGTGGCTTGTGTAAGAAAGACAAATTTTGGTGCTACAAAATGACTTTTCACGAGACTTCTTTTTTTACCTTTTTACACAACCCACAATAAAAATGTCTTTTTCGTGAAACTTCATGTACGAACATAAGATATTTGGATGTACAGCCGAAATCATTGTTTGAAATTTTTTACATTATAAAATGCAATAAAAATACTTTTCATAATGGGTGCCGCGCCCTAGATTTGCGAGTCAAAACACCGTGTCCCAAAAAACGTGGTTAAATATAAAATATTTTCTAAGTGGGTAAACGACCGTCACAATACTGTTACTAGCTGATCTTAAAAAAATGTTACTTACTGTAGAAAGTAAAAAATTACAGGTAAAATAACGATCCGACTATAGCTTATCTTCAATATATACCGTGCGGTCGCATCCACATTCAGATCTCGACAACACATTCAAGCATCCACTGTTCCAGTTGACATCAGAGGGACGACCTCGAAGTTCTCATAGTCAACTTTGACATATTCTGTGGGCGTCGGTAGCAAATGGCGTAATCCAATCCAACCACGTGCATGCATGCACTCAAAACTCAAACCATAGTAAGATGTGCCTAGACGCGCGATCGGTTATCTTGTCAAAAGGAAGAGCTCAACTAATGAATTACATCAATCAGCTCATGATCAGTACTTGTTTGGTTTATCTTACTGCCAAGAAAACCTTATTCCATGAGGATCTGATTAGCTGGATATTAAGCCATGAAACGATCGGCGATAATTTGACCTTGCACATGCAAGTTGTTGTTCCCTATCTGGACAAGTCGGCAAGTGGTTGCCATTTTCGATGACAAACATTGGAAGCTAGCAAATTAGAAGACGACCCCGCCAAGACAATTGATCGAATCTCGACTTGTTGAGCAACGAGAATTCGGCACCAGCATTCACGTACATGATCCTGCTGCTGCTTCTGCATACAGTGGACATCCATCAGTTGATTAATTTTGGGTTTTGGCCGACTTTGTGTGTGCCTTTGTCCGTGAATATCATTCATACGATGCCATCAGCTAGCGAAGGAGATCACGCTAGAGATTTTTGCCAAGATGCTCTAGCTCCACAAGTTGTGATAATAGTTTTTTATGAATTTATTTATCGAGAAACAGATTATTTATGATATAAAAAATAGTTTTCTATAAAAAATAAACAGAAAATAAAATTCAGGCCAATTAGCTTAAACTAGAAAATCCAACATATAATCTGCTAATCTGATACTAACTGCGCGAGGTTTTAGACACAACCACATGCAAGTATGCCCTAGCCCTAAGAAGGAAGCAATGGTACACAGTCCGCGGCTAGTTCATGCCTTACGATGGAGATTAGCAGATTTATCTAATCACACACGTTCCAAAGTCACGAGCACACAGTTTGGCAGCTGGCGATCCAAACGCTGCTAACATTGCAGTATCACCTCAGCGCTATAAATACATGTGTACCTTGGTCTACACCATCAATCTATCACATCTAGATCTTGGCTAAGCTCGCTATGGCTGCCATGAAGCTTGTGTCGCTTAGCTTGGTTGTGCTACTGAGCATTGGGTTAGCCAGCGCCGCGAGGGTAGTTAGATACTCTAGTTCTCAGGGGACGGGCTCGGGCGGGGGAGGTGGTGGTGGGGCTGTGAATGGTAGCGGTGGAGGAGCCGGAAGTGGCAATGGAGATTCTAGCAGTGATTATGAATCGACCCATGCAAGTGCTGGAGCCGGTGGTGGTGGGGGTGGTGTGTCGAAGCAAGGCGGCACTGGGTCTGGCGGCGGTTCTGGCACCGGCTCAAGTTCTAGCCATAGGGACAGCGGATTTTATTACTACTATGGGGGAGTGTCTAGCGCCGGAGGTAATGGTGGTGGCGGTGGTGGTGGGCAAGCCGGGGGACCTGTTAGCTCCATTGGCCATGGGTCTGGCGGTGGCACTGGGTCAGGTTCAAGCGAAGCAACTAATGGTTGGGGGGATTCATATGCAAATGCTAACGCTGATGCTAGCGGTGGAGGGACGGGAGGTGGTCAAGATAATGGGAGCGGAGGTGGCTCAGGAGGTGGGAATGGTTACGCAAATGCTCACCCTTAAAATTGCGTCATGTAGTAAATCTCGAGAGGGAGCCCATTGTCCACTTTCACCTTTATTTCTAAACAATATCGTCTTTCACCTTGGTTTGGTTAGTACTCTGTAGTGTTCTATTCGTATATGTTTTGGTGTATTAAGAAGCAATCAATAAAGGGGCCCTTTATATTCAAGGATGCAATACAATGTCCATTATAATGCTAACATTGTTTAGTATATATTAATGTGTTCTCTCATTGTTACTTCTGATGCCAAGCAAGCGTAATCAATCGAATGGACTCACAAAATCGACACCAACAAGGTCAACAAGGCCAAACCGTAAGAACCAGTACTAGCCTAATAAGAGGCACGGAAGAACACCATCAATAGTATTACACCAACAAGCCCATATCTCTATCCAAACAACCGACCTTCTCCTCAATTTATTCCTCAACCGAAGCCCCAACCCCTCTCATGGTTCCTCCCTTTTCCTACCTACTTCTCTGATCTCTAACAACAACACCATGTCCCACCCCTCCTCTAGGTGCATGTTAGAAATGATAGGCAAATAAACGATAAACAAACACAAGATCAACACAATTTTTAACGTGGAAAACCCTTTCAGCAGTGAAAGGGAAAAACCACGGGCTCCAACTATCAAATCTTCACTATGATCGGTGAGGTTACAAACACCGGTGATTTACAACTTGCGACATATTCCAACCGACGGCTTACAAGCGATATATATATAAGGGTGGAACCCTAATTCAAACCGGTAACAGCTCGTACGGTACCGTGGGGTGGGGGGAGGGGGGTGCTGCCACGTTCATGTCTAAGTGAGCTTGGAACCTATGGTTCTCGTTATCATGCAGCATAAAGGTTTGTGGCTTCACCACCTAACTCAACATGTGGAGTGTGAGCTTTTATGTGCTTCCGTTTATGTTTCATATGATTGTACTCTGATATACTCCGGTACATGTGTTTGGATGTTCTCCGGTACAAGGGAGGTGATGTTGGATTTTCCAACTAGCATTGTTAAGTGTGGGTTTTGATTTTAGTGGTAACATTCCTTCTTACAAGGAGGGGTGTTACAGAGCCATGTCCAGGGAGGCCTGAAAACACTAACAGGCAACGCCCTAGGAGTAACTATTCCACCTTTCACTCCCTAATCATGATGGCAACTTTCATCTCGTTTAAAACATACTCGCCACACACTTTACCCCTTAATTAGTCATGAAGTTGTTAAGACTTGTTAGGACGATGCGAGAAAGGACTTGGGCAGACAACACACATCACGGTTCCAGTTGACATTGGAGGGACGACCTCGAAGTTTTAAAAAATAAACACTTCGGTCGGTGTCGTAGCGCATGCACTCAAACCAAGACAAGATGTGCAAGCACAATCGGTTATATTGTCAAAAGCAAGAGCTCAACCTAATCCTCTACGTCCTGTGGCCTCAAATAATAACTAATTAAATCAATCTGCTCTATGCCGTCTTTCATGATCAGTACTTGTTTCGTTTATCTTACTGACAAGTAACCATGATTCCATGAAGATCGATCTGATTAGCTGGATGTTCAAGCCATGAAGCGATCGGCGATAATTAGACCATGCGCATTGCTCGATCTGATTCGGTATGCAGTACGTGGACAAACATCGGGGGACATCACGTAGTAGCACATGCATGCCATCAGCTAGCGCGAGAAGGAGATCGCGCTGTATGAATTTCGCCAGGATGCTGTAGCTCGACAAGTTGCCATAGCTCTGCTTCACGGCTTTATTTTGTGTAGAAACATCTGCTTTAGTTTTTCAAAATAAACAGGAAATACAATCCAATTAGCTTAGGATCAAAAATCCAGGCAAAGTACGTATCCATGGACTTAGTTGCCAAAGAAAGAAAAAGCACAGTAAAACAGGACATGGTGTTTTGCCTCGATTGTCTAGAGGCACCCGTTAGGAAAAATGCATGTTAACCGAATTTTAAAATGTAAAAAAACCAAACAAAACTTTCGGGGTGCACATATGGACATTCTATGTTTGTATAAAAAATGTTTCGTGAAGAAAAGACATTTTTTGTGCCCACTATAAAATGAAAAAAAGAAATGTTTCGTGCAAAGTCATTTTGGAACACCCGGGATTTGTCTTTTTTACACTGTCAACAAGAAAACTTTTCTTCACAAAACTTTTTGTGCAAGCATAGAATGTTCATATGTACCCGCGGGATTTTTATTTCAATTTGTTGACTATTGAAATTTAGTTTTTGGGCAATGGGAGCATATGGTCCGATGACCCGAAACTGATTTCCGAATAAAATGACCCTTCAATGCCACTAAATATCCGCATATATTATAAAAGAGGGGAGATGGATATTCACAAGTTAAACGTTGATATTTTCAGAATGTCCTTACCAATTTTGAAATGTGAAACTATGTTCACCAAGATGGTATGCGTCTACTTAGAGATTTACAAGGATCAGAGGTGCATGCTTTTTAACTGCAACATATCCAGAAACTACATTACGTTATTTTCTTCTACAAGCTTACTCTCAAAGCTCCATCAAGTTTTAGTGAGGTACTACCTCGATCCGTTCAAAAAACAAGGTGTTTAAATATACTGAATATGTCAAAACTTACTAGTTTTACCAAATATAAATAAGAAAAATAACAAGATTTACAATATTGAATGGATGGAATGATATCCATTTAGTATTCTATATGTTCATTATTATACATATAAACTTGGTCAAGCTTAGAAAATGTTGGGTTTTCATTAAATTTATCTGCCTTGTTTTTTTGGAGCACATGGACTAATATCAACATAATATTACATGTCATATCATATTTTCCACATCGATATTTATAAATAAAATATACAAGACGTATTTTTTACGTCTATGCTCGCTTATCATATTTCTCTTTTGGGGGTTCTCTCACATGATTTATCAAGGAGATAATGACAATTACACATGGCATTGTATTCTCATTTTTTTACATGAGTTTTAATAATGTATCAAATCCAACTTTCCATATATTGTTCCGGGAGTTTTGAAGGAAAGATTTATCAAGATTATACAAGGAATCAAAGACATATAATAAGTAATTTTGTGCAATGGGAGGTAGTAATATTAGATTCTAACCCGCAAAGGGTGGTTACTACATTCCCCGTGTCATACAAATGGCTTCTCATCGTATAGAACCTTGCAAACCCCCAAATGGAAAAAAATTCATGTAAGAAGTTCCTTTAAATGATCATTAAACCTTTTACATTAAATGGTGTTAGTAAGTGTGACGTCTCACCTGCAATATGCACTTAGCCTTGGGGCTTCAAATAAATGCATGGTATAGTAAATATTAACCCGTATTTGTGTTATGTTACGGTATGCACTCTTTCTTCTATAGGTTTATATTCGAAATCTAGGAGGGGGGAGGGTTCCTGCAAAATGAAGTCGTCTCTGTTGGGGAAATCATAACCCGGTAGGCCCATGTAGAGGGAAGCATGACCCGCCATGCAGGAGGCCCGGCGAGGCCATCTAACCATCAGCATGGACCGGGTTACAAGGATGGGCCGGAGAGCTTGTCGGTAACCCGGCCTAAGTAAGGAAGGCTCTAGAAGACCCGGAGGCAGTACGCGTCATGGAGTTCAAGACTTGGAGGATACGAAAGACAAGATGAGTTAGAGTAGAACTCCAAGTACGGGTATAACCTGACCTTACCTTGTAAACAACCAGGAGACCCGGATGTCTTCATAAGCCGGCTCCTAGGTCATAGAGAGAGGCCGAATAAGATAAACAAAATAGAGAGAGCTCCAGAGATAGCGCTCCCACGCCGGAGTCATCTAAACTCGGCGATCGCCATTGACGCACCATGTAATCTATTATCATATAGTGATTTATAGCAGGACGTAGGGATCCTCCATCGAGGGGACCTGAACCTGGGTAAAAAACATCTTCTCCCCCGTAGAGCTAGACCAACTCCTGGACACCAGAGTCGCCTTATCCGTCATCTCAAGTTACCCGCTGGTAACATCTGTCGTGACAATCCCACGACAGTCTCCTTACTAGTTGACCATGACATCTCCATTCATAGGACGTAAAGATCACTAGAAGTAACAAGTTGATGACGAGATATGACTAGGATCTTCAGCAATATCTATGGGGGACACGAGATCTTCCGTATGCAAACAATAATAACTCAAAAGTGCAACAAACATAGAGTGAATCATCGATATGTGGAACAAATTGAATGATGAGCCAATAAATTTCTTAGATGCACGTAGATCCGGACACTTAACCACGATCACTAAATAATACTCCAATTGGACAAACAGTTCAGGATAGTGGATACTTTAAAGTTCTCATGATTGACTTCTGCATACACATGGCAAGTTAACGATTCATCTGTACCATCATGTATGTATGGAAGGTACACTGCCAGTATGATTATGCATAATTAAGGATCCATACTTCTTGTCGAGATCGAGGTAAGCAAGACAACCAAGTGGGTCCAAGTCGAGTATCCATTTATAGTGAAATATTGCAATCAAGAAAATTCTCAACATTTATAATATTGCACATATAAGCTATGGAAGTATGCATGGAAACATGTTTTATAATGGACCTAATGATATTGATTAGTATTTTAGACGTTCATATTTTTTCATATAAATTTGGTCAAACTTAGATACTGGCGAAATTTACCCCCTTGTATTTTGGAACACATGTGTAGTATATCAACATAATATTATATGGCATGCCATAATTTCCACATCGATATTTTCAAAGAAAGTATACAACATATTTTATTATTCTCTATGCTAGCGTAACCCTTTTATCATATGAGTTACCAAGGTGATAATAACAACTATACATCGAAATATATTCTCAGTTTGCAGAAGTTTAACAACGTATCTTATATTCATCTTCCCTCATATTTTTTCAGTGTTTTTGAATGAAATATTTATCAAGATTATACAAAGAAAAAAATACATACA
The DNA here is from genome assembly GCA_026929855.1 of Poa annua. Classification (NCBI taxonomy): domain Eukaryota; kingdom Viridiplantae; phylum Streptophyta; class Magnoliopsida; order Poales; family Poaceae; genus Poa; species Poa annua. The sequence goes on from CM049436.1 coordinate 4,718,331, forward strand.
ACTTTGTGTAAGAGGAAGTGTTAATATTAGATTCTAACCAACAAATGGTAGTTACAACATTCACGAAGTGCTTTTCATCGTGCAAACGCTTGTACTACCCAAATGGGCATTTTTGATGTAAAAATGACCTAAGATGCACATCAAACCTTGCCAGCGCTAGCGACACGGCGGATAAGACGACGACAAGCTAGGAGCGAGTCGGCGGCTAGCAAAACACTTAGGTTGTGGATACGGGATGCAGCCAACACCGGAGATGAACCAGCGGAGCCGAATCTTCAAGGGAAAGCTGGGTGCAGTGGTGAAACAACGGAGTAGCAGTTTCGAGAAGGGTGGGTATGGTGAAGTGGCGCTCTCGCGCCGTCTTAAGTGTGTGGAAGTGGCCGGCGGTTAAGACGATGTTTGCGATGGAGGGTGGTTGCTGGGGTTGGGGTGACGATATGGTAAAAGCGTTCTTCCTCCATCTCCAATTTTCCTTCTCCGGAGTCGGCTCCTCTCCTTCTCAAACAAGATGTATCATAATTAACGCGCTAAAAGAGAGATGTTATTACAGCACAACTTTTTTTAGCGTTAATTACGCAACAACTTTTTTTACAAGAATTACACCACAACTTTTTATTAAACGAATTACACCACAACTTTTTTTTTTTGAGGGATAATTACACCACAACTAGTCGTGGTCTCGATCGCGTGGCATACGTGATAAGCTACTACCTCAAAACTAGTCGTGGTCTCGTGGACTATTTGGCACCTAGACGACCTAGTATCGTACTTGTAGTGGGCTTTCTCTTAATTTAGCTGTCGTGGGCTTTGTCTGCCGAGAAAACAAAAGGAGCTTTTGGGCTTCATTCTCAGCCGCAGCCTGGTCTTTCCTCCTAGTGATCGCTCTACTGCTCACTCTGGCTCTAGGGCTTTAGCTTCGTGTCTCCACCGCCTCCCGCATGAGCTGTGAGGAGATGAGCCGCCGCTCGCCGGCGACGGAGACGCCACTGGAGGCCTACGACGACCTGCTCCCCGAGATCCTCCTCCGCCTCCCACCTCAGCCCTCCTCCCTGCCCCGCGCCGCTCCCGTCTCCAAGCGCTGGCACAGCCTCGTCTCCGACCCCCGCTTCATCCGCCGATTCCGCTCCCACCATCGCCGCAACCCTCCCCTCCTCGGTTTCTTCGGCTTGAGCCTCCGTGATTTCGTACCCGCCATGGATCCCCCAAACCGTTTACCGGAGGGCCACTTCTCCTTGCAGCGAGACGACCCTTCCCCGTGGCGCCGCCTCCTCGGATGCCGTCACGGGCTCGTGCTCATATTCATTCCGCAGCTTCTCCAGATCCTAGTCTGGGACCCCGTCACCAGCGACCAGCACCGCATCGACATTCCACCGGCCTTCGCCCAGTTGGACGAGGAGGACACATGGATCCACGGGGCGGTGCTTCGCACTGACAGAGACGCCCAGCACTTCCAGGTGGTCTTGGTAGCCACGGTCGTAGAAAAACAAGAAGAAGAAGAGGAGGAGGAGGAGCAGCAAGAGGAAGAAGACGACACCGACACCGACGAAGAAGAAGAACAACAGCACAATGCGCGAGCGGTCGCCCAAGTCTACTCGTCCGAGACCAGCACATGGGGGGATCTGATATCAGCATCGATTCCATCCACGGTAGTCCTACTTCCCATGATTATCAACATGGAAGTTCCCGCTGTCCTAGTCGGGAATTGCCTTTACTGGTTGCTTTGTAAGAGCCTCCTCGAGTTTGATTTGTGCAAGCAGAGGCTATCCGTAATACATCTGCCAATGGACATATATGGTTACCCGTTCTCACTTATGCGGGCTGCAGATGGTAGTGATCAACTTGGTTGCCTCAGTCTCTCAAATCTCAAGGCCAAATTCTGGAAGAGGGAGACCGATTCTGACGGTGTAGATTCATGGGTGCTCGGAAGAACTATTCAACTTCACAAGCTGCTCTCCATCAACCCAGAGAAGATGAGATGGCCCCTAAGGATCGTAGGGTTTGCTGAGGATAATAATGTGCTGCTCATGTGGACAGAGTTCGGCCTATTCACAATCCAGCTTGACTCATTGGAGTTCAAGAATATTTTCCAAACCAATATCATGTGCCACTACTATGCGTTTGAAAGTGTCTATACTGCAGGTAATAGCATGCCCTTAAACTGCTGGTTTAATAAAATCACCTTTATTATCAATAATTGCATGATGAAATTGCCGTTAACATCCTTTCACATTGAGCTAACTATTTTATGTACAGTCATATCACTTGATTCTTTTGCTGCATGATAATATTTTCAGCATATATATAGCAAAAATAAATTGTGTGTTCTTTTCTGATGTTTGATATTGGTGGCGTTCTCTGTTATAGTTATGATTTGGAGAAACATATATATGTTAGTGTTAGCCACTTATTTCTGCTTTTCTAGCAAGGTGATTCTATTGCATCGTGATTTTGACTTCCCTTAGTTGAAGCGTGTGGGCTACTCTTGTTACTATTATCCTTTGTAAGAGAACAAAGTAAAATTTAGTGATGCTGGTTTTTTGCTTACTATTATTGTAAACTGGCCACTTGCAGCAGGGTTCTCCAAGGATACAAAAAGCGCCTAAGCACACACTTAAGCTTGTTTAGGTGCTAAGCGGAGGCAAATTGTATAGCGCGTAACTGCGCTAAAACACACGCTTAATTGTGCTTAGCGCTTTAATCCTTCAGATAGGGAAAAACGTAAGCGAGAGACTCAATCGATGCCTAGCACTTAATAGAATATAGTACTCTCTCCGTCATAGGTTGTGAATTTGACTAGTTTAATATGAGAAATATATTATGGAAAAATACATCATTAGAAAATTCAGATGTTATACTTTCTATTGGTATAATGTTTGCGTTTTAAAATATATAGTATATTGGTCAAATTCACGACTTAGTGATACGCACATGACTTATAAACTGGGACGGAGGGAGTAATGGACATCCTATAATAAAAGAATGAACAAAAAGAGCGGCCATTGTTTGTGTAATAATTTAGCTAAATTGTAGTGTTGTGTAGTATTCGTGCATAGCTAAAGATGAGATACATGCGTGCTGGTTCGAAATAGATTTTTTTTACTTTGTTCATTACCGAATGGTTCTACGTGAAGAAAAACTAGCTTGAGCCGAATGAAATATCAAATATTTAACTCAATTGGCATATTTTGAACTTTTTTCTATTACCATTGGTCTTTTATCATCTTAAATCCACAATAATGAGTTGGTTTGATATGTCAAAAGCAATTGTTCAGTTATAACACTTGAGAGTCCTACTGCCAGTGGCCAGTTCATTTGTAAACACTAGTGAGTATATACTGTTTTCAGAATATTCTCCTAATTGGCTAGTCTATGTTTTTTTAATTCAGCTCTAATGTTGGTAAACCTGAATTATTTTCTCAATTGCGTATGTAATTTTATCTCAATGCCTCATCGATATTCCCTCATCTCTATTTGGCTTTTCGTTGCTCCCTGACTTCATATACTTGTAGGCACGGTCATTGGTGGTGAAAATGATAGAGCTGAACTTTTGCCCAAGACATAAGATGATTAGTCAGATAGAGATATGCTATTGTGATGTATTAAATGAGTAGGTAAGGTTCTCTTTAAGTAGCAATATAATTAACCTGGCAGTTATTGTATATAGTCTTAGCCTTTTAGGTGGGTTGCTTAAATGTTTTCTTAACATATCTTTGTTTGTCACTCTATAATTATGGACCGTCGATTCAATGCTCAAATATTCCAAAGAATTCTTTCCTCATAGAAGGCTTTTTCCATTAAAGGGCTACTTTAGTCAATTAGTTAACTTCCACCTACTATGCTATATTTAGCATGATTGCAATATCTAATAAAATACGATAATCTTTTTCTCAAGGACATAGATGATAGTTGATAGCAATTTTACTTGATTATGTAAATAATTTCAACATTTCTATAATTTATTTTTAGAAGTCACTAAATATTTGAGATTGAAAACAGAAAGACTAGAAGACCAGTGGTTCAAATACCTCGATCAGAGAAAATGTTGAACTGTCTAGCTTAATAAACCACTTAAAACTTTTTTTCTTGTCATCGATATCTCAGGGGCTAGTGGAGAATAAAACACATATGTATATGGATTTTAGCTAATAGGCATGCTATTTTGAAGAAAAAACATGCAGTAGAAGCCTCAAGGAAGAGATCGTACACCATCTTATTAGTTCAATCTAAAATATATGTATTTCGTTTATTTCATACATCATCAAAGAGAATACTTTAAGTCTTTGACCACTACTTCATGATAAAAGTAGTTTTTATGATGAATCTAGTCATGCCATTTTTATCAACTGTTCAATATAAATTGTAAATTATGAAGCATCTACAGTGACCGAAATCGAAGAAATTTAGACTGCAAAGCAACCATAGCAACATGTACTTTGGACTAGAGGAACTTAGAGCAAGGGTGAATTGGGTGTTCCATTTTTAGCAAGTACTGACTTCATTCAAAAGGACATATCTCATATGATGTAATTACTCCTCACTGTATCAAGATTCGCTCCACCGATAACTCACATGTATAGCAGATTACATTTGGCCAAATAGTTGACGACGCAAGACATGCGTCTGTAGTGCCAAGTCTTAAATATTATGCACCACACAAATGGATACTTTGTCCTTTTGGCCTAGAGTCGAGAATTTGAAAACAGTAGAACTTAAAGGTGTGGCACTATAAGTTAATTGTTCTATTTTTTTCAGTTGTCGTGATGATTCAGTTTTTGAGCTTTTTGTACAGTTTCCACGTCAATGTTTGAACAATACACAAAGTATTGTGATACATAACTTCGTTCTATATTTTCTGAATTAATAATACATATTTGATCGACTGATGACATCGATTGCTCGCTCCGTAGGTATCTGACGATGCAGAAATGACTTCTTGGGTGAAGGCTCTTCGATCTTGCACGAGTGGAAATCGACCTGCTATGGACCATGCACTCTGTGAACTGTGGGTGGACTTCGTAGAATTTCATATGCACCCTGTGAACTGTGAAATGGATTGTTGGAGTCAATCGCTGAATTTGCTGAGTTGTATTTATTATGTTGAACTTTCATCCGATTCTGGTGCACCCTGTGAACTGTGAAATGAATGCTGAATGTTAACTGTACCTGACTTCATCGCGCTACTTATTTTCTTCTTTGAGTTGTGGCGATTGAACCATTCTATGATTGGTTTATAACGGTCCAAAATATTTTATTCCATTATGAAGAAGTTAGACTCTGATCTGAAGAAGTAACCTGAACTTGGTTACTGTGATCCAGTCAGGGGTAGGTAAATGTCAGCATGGATTTCTTTGCCCGTAAAACTCTCAGATAACACGAGAGTGACACTTTACTGGGATTCTGAAATACTACTATTTGCATATTTTGTCTTAGTAGACGCTAGCTGCTCCCATATCATTTTTCCTTTGAAAGAAACACCTCTCCATAACTGAGTAGCACGGTTCTAAGGCTATCAGAAGAAACACACGGTACAAACAAGAAATGAGGCAGTTGAATTTATGAGCAGTGTCAGGCGTTATTTTTCGCGCTAAACTAAAAGCAGGAAATAGGGACACTCGACCTACAAAATATGGGGGAGAAAAAGTTAGTGGAATGCAAACTAAGAGTGGATGCATGAAAGGTTAAGATGGGTGATAGCATCTTGCATTTCCGGCCTAATTCTACTCATCGTCCACTAGAATTTTCCACTTTTTCACAAAAAAAGATTTTTTTCACTTGGATAAGTGTGCTTGATAAAAACAAAACAGCGGGACGCTGGATTGAGTTCGTGGCAACCTTCACGGTCATGTTTGATCTGCAACTCTCACTCCTTTTGTAAAGAAAGCAACTCTTCCTCCTCGATACTCCTCGCGACGTTCAGTAATGGTCTCCACATGTCACAATTGATACACACATGCTGAAATATGACCCCCTTGGATCAATATGTAGGGGTCGATGCAAAGATTCGACCCTAATGTTGCTAGTAATTTTCTTCTGGAAAATCATAAAAATATTGTCACCCTCGACGTCGGCATTTTTCAGACTGTTTTTTAGCTCACTCAAAAACTTAACTCCCCGATACATGGCTAAAACACTTTTTAAGTAAATGGTCTAACTTCATCCATAAACAAATGGACATACATCCCACCAGCGAAATAAAACGATCATCATCGCTAGGTCCCCTATATACTTACGTCCACCTAAAACTCTACAGTTAAAATCAAGGAACACCAAACCTGCAGGTTGCACAAGCTCGACTTACCTCAAAGGTTGCGAATGTCGGCTTGAGTCGCCCATCTCAATAGGTGAGAATCTATAATCGCTGAATGTGTTGTGTCGCGACTCATGGGATACACCCCTTGTAAGACATGACGGCGAACCCTACATTATGCCGCGAAGAAATTTCTCGAGAACAAAAAAAATGGAACATATAGAAGAGTGACCACATCAAACATAGATAAGATACAATATAGGAATAATGAAACTTTGTAAGAACATGGTTTCTCTACCGTTCATGACATAAATATTAGTAAAACTTGTTTTCCAAACAAATCTTCCAATAAACTGTTTTGCTCTTAGTTTAGTTTTTTTTTTTTGAGAGTTTGCTCTTAGTTTAGCTATCGTGGCTCGTGGGCTCTATATTCCGAGAGGAAAAAAAAGGAGTTTTGGCCTTTTGGGCTTTAATATCTCCCGCAGCGTGATTCTTCCTCTCCCTGCCGCCGCCAGGAGAGCATCAGCAGCAGAACAACAACGAGCGAGCGGTCGCCCAGGTTTCCTCGTCAGACACCGGAACGTGGGGCAATCTCATATCAACACCGCTTCCACCCAACTCCGCAATCCTTCCTCCCGGCACGCCCAATTGTGTTCCCGGTGTCCTAGTCGGGGACTCCCTCTACTGTGGGTGCTCGGGAGATCAGTTATCCTCCAGTTTGATCTGGGTACACAACGAAGACTAGCTGTGGTACCTCTACCGGTGGCGGTGCACACCTATGCTGCTGAAAGCAATCCCGAGTTCTTGGTTATGCGCGCAGATGGTGGTGGGCTTGGTTGCCTCGTTCTGTCTAAATTCAGTGCCCAATTATGGAAGATGAGGACAGATCGTGATGGTGTTGCTACATGGGTTATGGTGGGAAGAACCATTGAACTTGACAAGCTTCTCTCCCTGAATTCAGTGAAGGAGAGAAGGCCCCTAAAGATACTAGGGTTTGCTGAGAGCAATAGTGTGGTGCTTCTGCGGACAGGTTTCAGCCTATTCACAGTCCAGCTTCAGTCCTTACAGTTCAAGGAACTTGTTGACATCAACTTACGGTGTTGTTATCATCCATTCGAAAGTATCTATACCGCAGGTAATAACATGCCTTCACATTATTATGGGTATATAACAATTTCACGTTTGTTTTTATAATTGGATGATGGAATTAATGCGGTTCATATCCTTTCACATTTAGCTAACAATTTTATGTACAGTCACACCACTTGCTTCTTTTGCTGCTTCGTAATCTCTTCAACATTTAGCAAGTTTTTGGTTGTGTGTTCTTTTCTGATGTTTGTGTAGTGGCTTTCTGTGTGATAGTTATGATTTGGGAAAACATCCAGTAGTGTTACCCAGCTAAATTTTACTTCTCTAGCAAGGTGATTATATTGTATTGTAATTGTGAGCTCGCTAGAGAAGCGGGGGATCGATGTGACTCCTTTGTCAAAAAATAAAGAGAATTTAGTAATGCTGTTTTTTTTCTACTAGTCATATTATTATTATACGGAATTATAGTAATGCTAATGGACGCAGTAAAACATTGAACAATAGGACATCAACTTTTAGTGATGTCGTCTGCCTATAGCCATATCCTAGATTTTAATGGTAGTTTTTATATATAGTTGCAGTGCATATGTTTCTAAAGATGAGATACATAACTGTTGGAGATTGAAAACAATAATGACTTGGTTTGAAATACATTGATATACTACATAAAATAAACTAGCTTCAACCAAATGAAATGACAAGTGGGTAGCTCAATTAGCATATTTTGAAATTTCGTTTATTGAATATTATTATCATTGGTCTTTATCTAATCTTAAGTCCACAATAATGAGTTTGTTTGATATGTAGAAAGCATTTGTTCAATTATAACACTGTAGAGTCTGTACTGCCCGCGCCAAGTTTATTTGCAGCAGTTACAACAGCAGTGAGCATATACTGTTATGTAGAATATTCTCTTTAGTGACTAGCAGATTTTTTTTCTACTCCTAATGTTGTTAAGCCTGGTTATTTTCTCACTTATATATGTAATTTTATCTCAATATCTCGTCGATGCCCCCCTCATATCTATTTGGCTTTTCGTTGGAATGCATTTCCTCCCTAACTTCATATTCTTGTAGGCACACTGAATTGTGGTGGACATGATGGAGGTGAACTTTTGGACAAGACATAAGAATAGCGGTAAGATTGATCTGCCATTGTGTTGTACTTATTGAGTAGGTAGCCTTATCTTCATGTAGTAGCAGAATGAAATAATTATCATTCCTTTGCTTCATGGATATGTTTCTGTTTTGGGGATAATTATATTATCTAGTGCGACCTTGCAGTTATTTTACGATCATAGCCTATTAGGTGGTTTGCCTAGATGTTTTCTAAGCATATCTTTGTTTCACACTGTTAACTCACATATTTTATTGGCCATTGGCCTAGAAATATGGTCCGTCGATTCAGTGATCAAACAGTCTACATTCATCTTTCATCGTAGCCCCGAGCCTCTTGGGTCGCTCGTGCTAGCGACACCAGAGGCGACTTCTCTATAATTTACTCTATAAACACTTCTGAAATTTTATTGAACTTCAGTAGGCACTTGTATATGGTCAACTACATTTTACATCTCAGATTTGAAGGCAAAAGTCTTACTATGTGAAGGTTTAAAGTTTCATTTTTCGCAAAATACTACCTCCAGTCAGGTTTGACTGTCGCGGAGAGCCGGAGAATGCACTGCACTAGTACAAAAGCTAGGTTAGCTTGCGACAATTATTATTGATCGGAGGGAGTAGTAAATAAAACGGGAATAATAGTACGTAGGGATTTCACCCCGGTTTGCCTTGACCACTCCTCTAGTCCTCTTTAAGGATTAGATATATCTCTTCGTACGGAGAGGGAGTAGTAAATAAAACGGGAATAATAGTACGTAGAGATTTTCCGTTTTTAGAACTTCTGGGTTCTACTATTTGGTTTACAAAGGAGACCTGTGTGGCTATGTCCGTCATGGAAAGAAACTTCAGAGGAATGATTAGAAGTCACATAAAAAAATACTCCGCTACAAGCAAATCTACTGAATAAATAAAGATGTACTACCAGGGCCTCTAATGCTAGTTGATCAGTAGAGAGGATTTGTACAACCTTTTTTGATTCTTTAATTCAACATACATATTAAAATGTAATCTGCTATACACACCAGTCATCAATGAAGTGAATAATGGTACAAAGGAGTAATTACATCCAAAATAAATATTGTATTTTTGAACGAAGCCACTAAGATTTGCTATAAGTGGAACACTTGGGTCAAATTTACCCTTGATCACTGGGGTGCTAAGATTAGATACGCTTACTTCCTCGTAAGAAGTTTGTTGGGCATTCTAACAGAGCTCTGCCCTCCAATATAGCTTGTCTGATCCAAACGTCATGTTGCTACGGTTTCTATGCAGACTAAATTTCTGAATGGATTGATCAGTTTCGGTCTTCTACTATCTACTCGTATGTTTCAAAAAACTATACGTATTAGGGTCAAGCTAGATGCATCTGCTTTATTATCAACGTGTCCCTCATATGTCCATGAGCATAAATAATATTTTGAATGATTGAACCACTGGTCTACTTCTTCAACTGAGATCAGATGTAGCCAAGCACTTAGAATGTATCAACAATAGAGGTTAAAGCTGTGGCACTGCAATAAACTATTCACCAATTGGTCTTGTTCAATAATGCTGACATGATTCAACCTTGGAGCGTTTTGGTTCACTTTCCACAATGGTGAAACTAATTTTTACTGTCATGTCTTTCCAAACACTGTGACATGTAACTTAGTTTTTCCCCTGAATGAGTAGTTCATTTATTTGACTGATGACGTCGATTTCTTGGCAGATCTGTGGGAGGTGCTTTCTGGTGGCAGATGTTCAGAAATGGCCGCCTGTTGGGTTGAGATGAAGAAATTGATTATCGGCTTTAGGTTCTTCCATTTCGTACGTGGAAACTGATCCCCCATGTAGCACGCACGGGTGAACTGTGAAGTGGACTTAGTTTGTACTCCCTTTGTTTTTTTATATAAGACTTTTTGGGCTTTCTATATGGTGTCCACATGCATACTAAAGTGAATGAACATGCATATTAAATGATGTCTAGATGCATGTAGATGCATGTAGCAAAAAGCTAAAGAGTCTTATAAATAAAAACGGAGGGAGTAGGAGTTAATCGCTTGGTATAATAACTCCACTTTGATGTATCTTTATATCTGTGGCTACTAATGGTATGGGATGCATTGAGGAGCTTATGTCTCTTTATATGCTTGCACGCTAAGACAGGTCTACCTGTAGACTGATGTTGCTTTGCATTTTGCATGAGTGTTCATTGATGTTGCTTTGCATTTTGCATGAGTGTTCATCTTCACACTGCCAGTGCGTGGACCGAACTCAAATTAACCTCCAAACATAAGCTCACCGTCCCCATTTTTTGTCTTTTCAAATACATGGATATATTACTTGACATATAATAACCTTTATCAGTAGAACGTTTTCTAAATAAAATTTCCCAATTGGTTGATGCAATTAGATTTTCCTTTTATCTGTGGAGTATTTATTTTTCAAACACGATTTTCAAACTATATTTTAATTTTTTAGAAATAAATTATATTTTTAATTAAATACTTACTATAAAAGATCATTAAAGTATGTGGGCCTCCACCCAGCTAGGCTTTTCATATGCCGAAAACATTCCAACAGAAACGGATCGTGGGCTATTTTCCAACAGGAACGAAGAGAGGGCGAGGTCAATGTATTTTAAAAAAGAGAGGGCGAGATCAGGTAAAAAAAAAAAGAGGGCGAGATGACGGCCAGCCTCTGCCGCCGTCGCGGATGGACGTCGACGACCTCCTCTCCTCACCGAGATCCTCCTCCGCCGCAGCCGTGCTCACTCCCGCGCGCCTCCCTAGTCTGCAGGCGCTGGCGCCGCCTCGTCTCCGACCCCGGATTCCTCCGCTGCTTCCGCATCCACCGCCACCGCAGATCTCCCCTCCTCCGCTGCTTCATCAATCGTCAACACTCTAGACGAGCTCTACTCCAAGCCCACCATGGATGCCCCCAACCGTGTCCCACACGGCCGCTTCTCCTCGCAGTTCTTGTGCGGTGGCGTCTTCCGGCCCCTCGGGTGCCGCGACGGCCTCGTGCTGAACTGCTGATCTTCTTCCAGAGCCCGCTCCAGGTTCTGGTGTGGGATCCCGTCAATGGAGGCCAGCACCGCATCGCCCTTCCCTCCAGGATCCCCCAGATCCACATCCAGGGAACGGTTCTTCGCGTTGCGGCAGACGCCCAACACTTCCAAGTGGTGTTGATTGGTCTCGACAGTCAACAGAAACCTACATAAGTGATTGCTTGCATTTACTCGTCAGAGACTGGCGACTGGGATGATCTAATCTCAACACGAGTGATTTGCACCCATACACGGAGTTCCCACCATTGGTTTTATGGGCAGGTGCAGTGTGCTGGTTGGCGATTCCTCTACTGGCTGATTGTTGGGTTTTTTGTTCTCTGTTACACTTCAACGTAAGATTGTGGATGAGAAAGACCGGCAGTGATGGTGCTGGTTCATGGGTGTTAGGAAGAACTATTGAACTGGACAAGCTCCTTTCCCTGAATATACGTGAAGAGAGGATGCCCCTAAAGATTCTAGGATTTGCTGATGAAAACAATGTGGTGTTCCTGTTACAGCTCTTGGTGTCTTCATGATCCAGCTCGAGTCATTGCAGTCCAAGAAGATTTCGATAACCACCAGCTGTTGTATCTATCACCCATTTGAAAGTGTCTATACTGCAGGTAATAGCCTTCACAATGTGGATATAACAAACCCAGTTTTTTTGTTCTAATAATTGGATTATGTAATTCCATGTGCATCCTTTTGTGTTAAACTAACAATCTCAACATGTTTTATCAATTGTTTCTTTTGCCGCTTGACGAACTCCCCAACATATAGCAATGTTACTCCGTAGTCTGCTCTTTGATGTGTGTGCTTGCATTCAATGTGATGTCTATGACCTGAAACACCATCTGTTTATTGTAGCAAACTAGCAATACCTCATGTTTGGCTTTTAATGTGGTATGCTTATTTAACAAGTCATATCGTAATTTTGAGTTTGCTCAGTTGAGCCGCTGGCTGTGCCTCTGTCAAAAACATAAATAAATTAAAGCTATGGTGTTTGTCGAAGGCAGTAAACCTCTAACATTATATGGACATCCATAATATAAAAATGAAAACAAACAATGCTGATATTTTTTAGGAAATTTTTCATATAACTAAATTTGTTGACCCCCTATTAGCATATTTAGTAGCTGTGCAACAATGGTAGTATTAGTGCATTGCGGTAGTGAGGATATTTCCCGAGATGGACTACATAAGAGTTGAAAATCAAAGATAACTAAATGAACAAAAACTAGCTTGAAACCAATAAAAGGACAAATAGATAGCTTAATAGGTTATATTTCTGTCGGTTGAGTTTTTTTTGTTCTTGCTAATAATCTTAAATTCATAACAATGATGGTCTGATATTTACAAAATACTTGTTCATATTTACCTTGTACTCCTTTAGAAGAGTCCTGCTGCAAGTGGAAGTTCAGTTGTGCCAGAGAAAAATAGTCATTGAGTTTACTTTATATTTTTCAAGCTAAACTGATTCAAAGATAATCTAAGTATGAATATTCATGGTCACATTGATTGCTAGAATTTATTGATATGAGTATATTTAATTTTATACTACAATATGGCATGGAACAAGCTTAAGAATAATTTTAGTTAACTTCTTCCTTCTGTTCAGCTAATAGTCTTGAGTGCACATGGTCTCCATCTTTATCACACTATTGATCAAATACTGTTTTAAGATTATTCTATTTGTTTGGTAGTAGATGGAGCTTTATTTATCTACTCCTAATGTTGTATCCGATCTGAGCGATTTTTACCAAACTACAGTTGCTAGTTTATCTACACACCTCATTGATGCCATCATATCTATTTGATTTTCCATGGCAATGTCATTGGTTTCCTTGACTTCTGTTTGTAGATATGAGCATTGGTGGTGGTTGTAATGGGGCTGAACTTTTGAACAATGCCTAAGATGATTGGTCAGATAAATATTCTATCATGATGTACATGATTCAGTAGGTAAGCTTTTCTTTATGTGTGGAGAATATATTTTCCATTTCTTTGATCGTGGATATTTTTTATGTTTACTTCTACTAGTTCCTACATGGCTTTCAATCTATCAAGTCCAATTGCAGTCTATATACTGTACCCTCTATGCATAGTCGATAAAAAACAATACCTGCCCATATGGCTTCGAATTTCCTTCAGGCTCACAGTGCCATTCTGCACGACTGTTCATTTGGGATCATTATACTCCCTCCGTACCTAAAAGTATGGCGTATTTTTTTTCAAAATTCAAACAGCGTGAAGTTTGATCAAGTTTTATGAAAAAACCTGTTAACATCTATAATGCCAAATCAATATCATTAGATACATCATTAAAAATATATCATAAGATGTCCATGTAGTATTATAGTTGTTGGTCATTTTTCCTAAAAACTTGGTCAAACTTTACATTGTTTGACTTCTGAAAAAAAATTACACCTTACTTCAAGGAATGGAGCTGGTAGTACCTAATGCTCGCTTGCTTGCAGTTAATGTGCAATCACTGTCTTTTAGGTGGCTTGCTTAAATAGTTTCTCAGCATACTTGTGTTTGTCGCTCAAATCACATACGTAATCCACCATCAACCTTTAAAGTTTTTCAGATGTTGATAGCTATAGGCTCATGGAGCATCCACTGTAAAGAGTCTACAAGCAAGGTTTCCACCCAGTAGCATCGAGGGGCTTGCAACAACTATGTAATTAATAAGGAATATAAATAGCATGGTGTATTTTTCAATCAAAGCGTGAACGCAGTATGTATAAAATACGATAATCTTCTCGAGGAGATAGAAAAATGCCTAATTTGTTTTCGGATGTCTTCACTAAATATTTAAGAGTGAAAACACGCAAGGCATTAATTCTTGCAAATACAATTTCGAAATAACATTGAGAACTGATTACCATGATGTTCCCCAATACCTTCGTTAAAACCTCTTTCAAGATTCAACTCGTATACATCCCTCATGCTCTGTCCAGTCGGACCAAAGTCCTTGAAGGAAATATCTTCTGCTTTGAGAACTTTTGGATTGACCTCCAAGAATTCATAGAGGTGTTTTAACAAGCTTGGACTTTTCCTTGTAGAAACAAAAATGTCGGTGGCACTTCTCTTCTAATTTCAAAAGCATCAGAAGAGCCTTTGAAATTCGGAGCTTCTTTTCTCGTCTATGTTGCTGATTGCAAATTGGAACTTAGTCACAGCCTTATCGATGGATCTGAAGAACAAAAGCCTATGCAGAAAGGAACTTCAGAGGAATCATTAAAAATCATATTATGGAGCCAGAAGAAATCACATTCCATCTCTTCCGGGCTCCCCCACCCTGGAACCGTTCCCCTTGTCTCAAAGTTAACCTTCATCAAGAGGTGGTAGCCGATCATTTTAGAGGACTTTTGGATTTTCACTTTTTCAGGTATCTGACATCCTTCATACCAAGCCAAAAGATACTACACTTCCACCCTCAGGAATTTGCCAACGCCTACCACCTCCAAATTGATATGGAACCTAATGGATTTATTAGGTTGGACTTGCTATTGACCATGTAGCTCCTATGTACCTAAAAAGTATGCCTATTAGTTACAAACTAGATACATATTTTAAAATGATCTGACAAGCTAGCTAGTATTCACATAACTGGCCTTTTAGCTTCTGTTAAGATCAGATGTTTCCAAAGACTTTAAACATGTCATATCAACTACAAAAGTTCAAGGTTTCTGGTAAAAATATCTTGAAGTTGAAGATGTGTCACTACAAATGAACCGCCACTTCCGTGTCCGCACCCCCCCCCCCCCCCCCCCCCCAATTTAAACACAAGAACAGTGCGATCGCTCCATGTCATTTCATAACTAAGGGCATGGTAGTCACTTACAAATTATTAAGTGGTTATTAACTAATAATTAAGTCGTGTAGCCATGCAGAAACTCATATCGCCCAACTGAAAATGTACGGATCATGTTTACTGTATTCGTACGACATCTGTACATTGTGGTGGGCCTGTCCTCGTTGCGCACGTTATTGGCTCCCGTCCTTCTCGATGACGACCGGTGCTACATCCTTGGGGATGCGCCACGAGTGGCGTCGTCCCTCACCACAACGAGAGGTGGCATGCCTGTGTTGGTGATCGTCCCAAGGGTAGCGATGTGCCCTAAGCGACGACATCAAGGCATGGAGACGACGGCCGGCTAGAGCAATGTCGCATGCTCGACGGCGACATCAAGGCGAGGAAGTGGCTGTCCACTTGGGGAGATTGAACCCATTTTGCTAGGATGGTAGGATCTAAATTGGGCTAGGACTTCTTTTAATCTTTTTTGCGGGCTGAATCTTCGAATGAGCCTGCGCCACCCTTCCACCCACCTATTTCCTTCAGTGAGGCGGTACGAACCGTCAAGGACGAGCGTGCTAGGGTTTTCTCACATGGGAGGTTCTCGGGCGTTGGCCGGACTGTCCAGCCCTGACAGAGAGTACATGTGCGAATCCCGGACTCGGCCTGCTTATTTGGACCCTTCTAGAAGCTACTCGGGTGGGTGCTTGGCCGGATCTTTATCCAGTCCACCTACTCAGCCTCCTTTTAATGCACCCCCGCCCCACGGTCCCCACCATACACTCTCCGCTTACACATCTCTCGCTCCCCGGCTGCACCTCCATTTTTGTTCGGACGCACCCCCCTCTCTCCTCCCGCTCCCTGTACCCGTAGATCCCTGCCACACCACGATGCCGAAGAGGTGGTGGCGCCGCATGAAGAACGACCATGTGAACGACTCATTCACATAGAACAATTGAGAGTTCATCGACTGAACCAATCAAGAAGAATCCTGAAACTGTAAATGGATTTGTTCAACAGGAGACAAGGATAAACCCTGTCGATACACAGAAAAAACTGGGAATCATGTCGGTGGACATATAGTATTGCCGGCCATGTATGAACTATGCGGTTGCGGAGGGAAGGCAATCGTCCCACGTTCCTTGTGGCTCCGGCTCCGTTCGTGATCGAGCCCAAAGGACCGGCGCAGCAGTGTGTAGAGGGTCGTACGTCCACCTTCGGGGTCTCGTGTGGCGTTGGCTTTGTCGGCGGTGGAGGCCAAAGAGCAGGCGCACCGGCGTGCAGGGGCCCGTCGGCGGCACCGTTAGAGAGAAGATGAGCGCCGATGCATTGGAGATTTGATCTATCCTATAATGGTTGACTTACAGCCTAATGGGCTCTTGGGCCTCATCTGGAATACCCATGCTGTCCACCGTCAGATGAATTCATACCACTCCTACTCTGAGTAGTTGCACAAAAGGTACCATAAAACAGGCAATTCTCAAAACAAAACAAAACAAAACAAAACAAAACATGCCTTAAGAATTCCTGATATTAAACAATGTTTTGTCATAAAAGAGTGGCGCTTACTAGGAGAACAGAATTAGCATCCCACACAATTAGTGCTCCTCACATGCACCGCTTACGCCCTAGGCCCACCAATGCAGAGAGTATCAAATTTGCTGACCGAAGTTACGAACGGCAGCAAGATAGAAGGGGAGAAACACGCCCATTGGTTCCTGACCACTCTCCACACGTGATATACTAAATCAGGACGCCAAATTACCGGTGTGGCCACATTTCACCTAGTATAAGGATATATGCAGTTATGCACAAAGGACTAGTTGCTTGAAAGCTCATACAAATCAGGAAATATATAGACAAATGGTAGAGTTATTCAACAGGCACAACCGGAATAGGCAATTCAAACATAGTTCACAAGCTCACAAAAGTAGAATTCAAACCGTAGTTGAAAGTCACGTAAAGTTGTAAAGTGACAAGATCATCTTACAACACAAGCAAGCAATCTGAACATCGCAGTTCACATGACTGTAGTGAAGCAACACATGTACTGTAATACTGGATATCTCAGTTTTACAGTGTCTTCTTTTCCTTGTCGTGACCTGCATAGCAGGCAAGATGTTAGTAGATGTTTGTGTACTAACATATCTTGGAAGTGACCCAAATAGTAGTGTGTAATTCAAAGGGACTTACATACAAATCCAAGGATCAACAATGGTCAATCAATCTCGGAGGGAATACCGAAATTGCTGGCCAACAAGTCCAGGACAGTGGCGCACCAATGCCAAGAATTCATGGGTGATTTCACCGAAGCCTAGATATTGGAGGGGCAAGAGGAACTCAATGCCAGGTGGAACCTCCACCATGCTGCTGAGATTAAATAGTCCTAATCTTTCCATAGCCACCATGGAACCTTGCTTTATCTCCAGCCGCTTAAGATTAGGTAGATCCCCCAGGTAGAGCATCTTCATCTTGGGGAACCACCCTGAGAGAAATACCAGCTTCTCTCCGTTGTACGCTCTGATGAAGTTTAGAACTGACAAGTTAGCTAACCGGGAAAGGGATGGTAGTGGATCTGCTATCAGCTGGGACCAAAATAGATTTAGTTCATACAAGTTCTGCTCCACACCTTGGAGCAGAGAAGTCTCTCTCAGCAATGTCCGTTCCGCTAATCTTCCACTCAAACCCAGCTTCCGTAGGTTAGGTGGGAGGGCGCTCAACACGAGAAGCTCGTTCTCATCACTTGCACCAACATGTAAGCGGGACAAAAATGGCATATGACCTAGAGACTCGCAGAGGCGTTCACAGTATATTTCCTTCACATTCCAGATCCTCAAGCTTCTCAGTTGCCTCAGCTTCCCTAGTTGTCTGACCGACTCATGCTGAACTGCCAATGCTTGTAGAGTCTGCAAATTTGTTAGGTTATCGAGACCCTTGGTGATGCATACACCACTTGACCATTGGAAAGCTCTACAATATGGATCATTCCATTTCTCAGTTAATAAGTGTCTAAGATTCTTCAGCTTGGCAATACCTGCAGGCACCTCTTGTATGTCAGATCTACATAGATCTAGTGTCAACAAATTTGAAAGCTTCTCGATGGATTTCGGGAGAAACTTCACTTTTGTATCCCGCAAACCCAAATAGCGGAGATTAAAAAGATCTCCAACAACATATGGAATCTTCTCAATTTGTAGACCACTTAATTCCAGCACTGTCATATATTTTGAATTCTTGGATAGTAGAGGTAGCAAAGTGAATGAGGACATGTTTTTGTCCAATGTAATGAAAGTTCGAAGTCCATATACACCAGACAATGACTGCCGAGTATCCTTCTCTAGTTCATGCACTACTAATCTCCTCCCATCCCTCTGAAGAAATCCTCCACATTTATCCTCCTCATATGTAAACCCAAAGCGATCCTTTTGGCACAAATCAAGTGCCAATTCACGCAGAATATCATGCATTATGAATCTCTTTATCCTGCCAACTCTATTCCTTCCAACAAGTTGTATCATGTTTCTGTCCACCAACTCCTTCAGATAACCTTCTCCCACTTCTTCTAATGTGCTTGCACCTTTCTCCACGATGAACCCCTCTGCCATCCATAACCGTACTAGCTTTTTTCTATAGAAAAGGTAGTCTTCTGGAAATAAACTGCAGTACAGGAAACAACTTTTCAAGTATGTTGGAAGGTAGATGAAGCTCAGATACAAAACATTCCTTACGTGATCGAGCCTTGAATTATTAAGTATCTCCCAACTCAATTGGTCATTTATTCTTCTCCATTCTTCCACAGTTTTCTCACGTACATGCAAGAGGCTACCAAGTGACACTATAGCAAGAGGCAAACCTTTGCACTTGCTAACTATTTCCTTGGACAAGGGCTTCAGATCCTCGGGAAATTCATGACTCGTTTCCCTTGGAAATGATTTCTTACAAAAGAGATCCCATGCCTTGTCTTCCGGTAAAGCTTCAAGGGTTAATTTATGTCCTTGAGAAGAAAGTGCAGCAACATCACCTGCGCGTGTTGTTATTAACAACCTACTGCCCTTGTCATTAAAAAAAAGTGCCTTAGACAATTCATCAAAGGCTTGTGGAGTCCAAACATCATCCAATACGATCAAATACTTCTTTTGCTCTAGAAATCTCTTGAGTGTATCTTCAAGGAATGTGATGTCCATCGTGGCGATGTTAAGTGGAACGTCAACTTTATCTTTGAAGAGTTCCATGATTATATTCCTCAAGACATCTTCTCTAGAATATGTTTGAGAGATGGAGACCCATGCGTGGCACTGAAATTTCTCTTTCTCCTTCTTGTACACATTTGCAGCTAAAGCTGTTTTTCCAAGCCCTCCCATTCCATGAAGGATTATCACAGAGCATTCCCCAGCTTCACCTCCCAACAACTGCTCAAGTTTTTCTCTGCTTTTTTCCACCCCAACTAGATCTTCTTCACCTAGGGAACGTGAAATGTTTGCTAGGTCTTGGGACCGTTTAACAATGTAATTCAAGTTGCTAGTATCTCCATTGTTTATTATGGGAACCCAACGGTTCTTTGTCTCTGATAGGTGTGTTAGATCTTTCTCTATTTCCTTCACTTTGAAAGCTATCTGGTTCAAAGAAATCAAAGATCTTGGTTTTCTGAACCCTTTATTGAGGTAAAAGCAGCACCCTATCTCATGTTGTCGACCAACTAGATACAAGTACTCATCCACCATATCCTCCATCACATGTGCTACCTTCCGCACCTCATCCAACCACCCATCATACACTTGATTGTTGTGGTTTCGAATGTCCATTTGGCTGAGAGCATCATGCATTACACGAAGCTCCCTCACAACACGACCCATGCTGCTTTGCAGCTCTATCTGTTGGATCGCAAACTTCGAAAACACAGCACTGGTCTCATGTGCCGCTCCTTTAGCCAAAGCGACTCCAATCTTTTTAATGACTAGAAGAAGCACCATTTCAGCCATTACTTTCTCAAGAGTTGCTAACGCTTCAGTGTTGGTTGGTTCCTAGTTACACATTTCCCTCAATATCTCCTGGATTACCATCTGCAAAATGAATCAAGTGATGCATTAGTTAAACTGTACATACAACACTGTAACCTCTATCGCATGAAATTTCTTTCAAGTACAGACCATTTTTTATTTGTAGAAACAAATTTAGAAGTTGCCTGCACTTTTCTCAAATACATGGATATATTATTTGACATATATTAACCTAGGGATGGCAACGGGTCTGCTCCCCGCCGGGGAGTGCCATCTCATCCCCGTCCCCATTTAACAATCGGGGAGTATTTTCTCCCATCCCCATCCCCGCTGGGTAGGGATGGCAACGGGTCTGCTCCCCGCCGGGGAGTGCCATCTCATCCCCGTCCCCATTTAACAATCGGGGAGTATTTTCTCCCATCCCCATCCCCGCTGGGTTTAGGGATGGCAATGGGGCCCCGTTCCCCGTATACCCGTGGGGAATTCATCTATTAGGGGATGGGTATGGGGAACTATGATCCCCGCCATGTTAAACGGGGATGGGGATTAAAAGGTCTCCCCATCCCCGTTCCCCGTCGTTCCCCGTTATATACACGTATACATATAAATTAGTATACTTTAATATTTAAGTTGTTGCAGTATTGTATCGAGTGTGGTCTATATTTAATAGTATTCAACATATGATACTATTTTTTAATCATTTTACCACATGTGTGATACATAAGTTGCGTACATTTGTGTTTTGAGAGTGTAAAATCATAAGATTATGTCAATATGTTTTGAATTTAGTTTCTTAATGGGGAACCCGATCCCCGCCCCAAACCCAGCGGGGATGGGGATGGGAGAAAATACTCCCCGATTGTTAAATGGGGACGGGGATGAGATGGCACTCCCCGGCGGGGAGCAGACCCGTTGCCATCCCTAGCTGGGTTTGGGGCGGGGATCGGGTTCCCCATTAAGAAACTAAATTCAAAACATATTGACATAATCTTATGATTTTACACTCTCAAAACACAAATGTACGCAACTTATGTATCACACATGTGGTAAAATGATTAAAAAATAGTATCATATGTTGAATACTATTAAATATAGACCACACTCGATACAATACTGCAACAACTTAAATATTAAAGTATACTAATTTATATGTATACGTGTATATAACGGGGAACGGGGATGGGGAGACCTTTTAATCCCCATCCCCGTTTAACATGGCGGGGATCATAGTTCCCCATACCCATCCCCTAATAGATGAATTCCCCACGGGTATACGGGGAACGGGCCCCATTGCCATCCCTATATTAACCTTTATCAGTAGAACGTTTTCGAAATACATTTGCCCAATTGGTTGATGCAAATAGATTTGCCTTTTATCAGTGGATTGTTTATTTTTCAAACACGGTTTTCAAATTATATTTTAATTAAATACAAAAGGTCATTAAAAAAATATGTGGGCCTCCACCCAGCTAGTTAGCTTTCCGAAAAGATTTCAACAGAAACGGATTGTGGGCTTTTCTTCTCTACGAAGAGGGTGAGATGACCGGTTGTCTGTCATGCGGGCAAACAATATGGTGGGCTTGGTTTCCTCTCTCTGTTACACTTCAACGTACAATTGTGGATGAGGAAGGCCGGTAGTGATGGTGCTGCTTCACTGAAAATACGTGAAGAGAGGATGCCCCTAAAGATTCTAGGATTTGCTGATGAAAACAATGTGGTGTTCCTGTTGACAGCTCTTGTTGTCTTCATGATCCAGCTCGAGTCATTGCAGTCCAAGAAGATTTCGGAAACCACCAGCTGCTGTATCTATCACGCATTTGAAAGTGTTTATACTGCAGGTGATATCCTTCACACTATGGCTAATAGCAAACCCAGTTTTATTTTTCTTCTAATAATTGGATTATGTAATGCCATGTGCATCCTTTTGTGTTAAACTAACAATCTCAACAATGTCATATCAATTGCTTCTTTTGCCACTTGACGAACACCCCAACATATAGCAATGTTACTCTGTAGTCTGCTCTTTTGATGCGTGTGTGCTGGCATTCAGTGTGATGTAACTGATGTTTATGACCTGAAACACCATCTGTTTATTGTAGCAATACCTCCTGTTTGGCTTTTAATGTGTTACTATGCTTCTTTAACAAGTCATATCGTAATTTTGAGTTTGCTCAGTTGAGCCGCTGGGTTTGCCTCTGTCAAAAAACAAAATAAATTAAAAGCTATGGTGTTTGTCGAAGGTACTAAACCTCTTTGTTTTTCTGTTGCTAAATGCGTGTACCGCATATGTCACCGTCACATCACGAGCCCGGTCAGCATACTCGGGTGGTGGTGCGCCTCCAATTCCAATTTCATTGGGGCACAAAGGTAGTAAACCTCTAACATTATATGAACATCTATAATATGTTGGTTGATATTGTTTTTTTTGTCTTGCTAATAATCTTAAATTCATAAAAATGAAACTTGACACAAACGGGTGTTTTGTCGGCTAAATGAATGTATGCCAACATGATTAATGGAAACACGGGATTTGTGCGTAAATACTTGTGGAAACTTAAGATCCCTCTAAAGATCAAATTTGTATGTGAAACGAAAATAATTATTGACAAAAGATAACGCAGCGAGAAGGAAATGAACATGATGTAAGAAGTGAGTGTTTTGCTATATGGATGAAACGGATGTTATCTCCTGTTCGTTTGTTAAAAATATTTGGAGATTAGTTCACTTCATTTTTAATATTTATCCACCAACTAGCATACATAATATGTTTTTTTTGTGAAACACAGTATAATAAGCGTTCATATACACGCGCATACACTCACCCTATGAACGCACGCATGCACACCTACCCCTATGATCATGTTCGAGAGACTGAGCCGGTGAATCAGGTATTGAGATTGACGAAGTCACTAGAGCACCTCGCTGTCGATGGGAACGTCGCCTCCCACTGAAGAATATTCCATCTAAATGAGAAACACTAGCGTTAAACCTATGGTTTAAACTCTGTTAGACTGGGGTAAAACCACCCACCTAGCCAGGCAAGTTTTCGCATATGTTTGCCACTTGGTTAAATGGCATAAACAAGAACACAAAAACGTGCGTTGTGTAGGCGTCTCGGATGTTATGTGTGCAGTATGAAATTTTGGAATTTTCTGAATTATATTATGTTTAACAAAGTGGAAAATATTCATTTATTCATTTCTTGCATATGGTCAACAAGGCGGTCTACTAGATCAATATGTGGTTATTTCTCCTCCCTTTGACCAACGTGAACTTATGGATACCAACTATGCTCGTATATTGGTGGTCGTATAGGCTTATATTGTGTCGGGCTGGGTAGCTACACACTAGAAGACTATAAGGCTACATGTTTAGTGCACCTCTTTTTGGGTGGTTAATCAGTGTGGCTTCTGCATTGGATGGTTAGCAGGGTGGTTGTATACTCAGCCCACCAGGGTACAAACCCCAGGTTTGATGTCTGTGTGTTGCATTTAGGCGGTATATTCTTTCAGTGGGAGGCGACGTTCCCGTCGACAGCGAGACGTCCGTGGTGACTTCGTCAATTTTAAAACTCGATCTGCCGGCTTAATATTTCAGAGGTGCTCATAGGGGTAGGATGTGCGTGTGCGCGTTCAAAGGGTAAGTGTGCTTGCGTGATTTGTAAACCTTTAAACTATTACTACAGTGAAATACAATTGCGGAAGATTGACGCACACCCATTTCTAAAAAAAAATCCTCTCGACCATACGTGGAGAGATTTCTGGGATCATAATTGTACAGTTTTGCTATTTCTCACTAGAGTGATAATTAAGTTAGAGCTCATTTAACTCTAATCCCATTAGATTTACATCGTGATTCGTCTAGAATACGGCATATGGATATGGATGTATATGAGTTGCAAGTGAGATTAAACTTGAGTTAAAACTAAAATTTCTCAGTTACACATGAACTACACATAAGTTGCATATGCAAATGGATGACATCATCTGAGTGAGAACTAATTTAATTCTCACTAGTCGTTCCCAAATTGTACAGGCCTATTCTATGCGTCTAACGATCATAATTGCATCGCTGTTTGGATGACCATGATCTCTCCTAGACAAGGATGAATACATTTGTGCTACAGTTTGCATAAGACCCTTCACTTTTACGGATATTAACCCGCACTCCATCTTAGGGGCACTCGATGCAGAGGCTGGGATTTTCAGCAGAATTTTTAAATCTAAATTTCACGTAAAATTCACAAAAAAGTGTCACACACAGCTTGGTTCCTTCATGAAAACATGTACAAAACATATATGTAGATTTTTTTTTTGAGTTTTTACCGTGGGGTCAAAGCCCCGCTCAGAACACCTATGTCCGGTCGGAGGCCGAGTTTTTTACACAAGAAATTCACGTAAAATTCACAACAAGTGTCACACACAACTTGCTCATCTTTGTGGCACATCGAAATGAGAACAACGCCCCTGCCCCCCTCCTCATTTCTCTGAACAGAACCGCATTCATGTGCTTCCACAGGTTCCCACAACAGAGGAGGGTAATGGTGGATCTCGTCGGGGATGCATAGGTGTATAACAACTTGAAATCCGCCGCCTCGAGAAAACTGACGCTAAGGTGGTACCAAACTGGCGAGCAAAGGGGCATTTGAAGAAGATTTGGTTGGGCAAACCAACCTGTAGTTGGACGGTAGCATGGTGGTTGTACCCTCAGCGTTCAAACCCCAGGTTTGACGTCTGTGTGTTGCATTTAGGCGGAATATTCTTTCAGTGGGAGGTGACGTTCCCGTCGACAGCGAGGCGCCCGTGGTGACTTCGTCAATCTCAACACTCAATCCGTCGGCTCAGTATTTCGGAGGTGCTCATAGGGATAGGGTGTGCGTGCGTGCGTGCGTTCATAGTGGTGAATGTGTGCGTGTGTATGTGAGCGTCTGCGTTTGTATTGTGTTTCAAAAAAAAGATTTGGTTGGTGCTCTCGAGAGGGGCACAATAGATGGGCCACCCGGCCTCCTCAACGCCCAGCATATACATGCTTCTATATCAAAACATATATCTCCACTAATATTAAAAGACCCGATCTGGCCCGTCCATACCTCCAAATCCAATGTCTAAGATCTTCTCAATGATGTATGTTGAGCGATCGTTCCCCTACACAGCAAAAAGAAAAAAGAAAGAAAAACGGTTCGAGACCAAAGGAAGAGAAAGTTCTCGGCGCCCACGACGCACGAAATCCCCTGCTCACTGCCGCCGAAACCGCCGCCGTCGCCAACGCGCCTAACCGCCGCCGCCTCCGACGCGCCTCGCAGCCGCCGCCTCTGTGCCTCACCGCCGCCGCCTCCGACGCGCCTCGCAGCCGCCGCCTCTGCGCCTCACCGCCGCCGCCTCCCACGCCGTGCGGCCGCCGCCAACGTGCCTAACCGCCGCCTCCCACGCCTCACACGCGACCTTGCATCGCCGCCCACGCCCCCTCCCCTGACGCCGCCGGAGAGCTCTTCTTCGTCGACGTTTCCCGGAGCCTACGAGCTGGAGGTCACGCCGCGGACAGCAGAGCACTGCCCGTGATTCCATGGGGTGCTCTCGGTCAGTTTGCATAGGTACGATTCTTACAGATTGCATGAGCACTGCCGTCGTTCATGAGCCGCTTGTCCCTCCCTTCCCAGGGCCCGCACTTTCTCCCTCTCGCTCCTTCAACGCACCCTGTTCGCCCTCTCTTCCCTCGCCGGAGACATGAACGACGGCAAATGTCCAGGTACAACTCTGAGCCGCACGTCACCTGTTCGACAGAATGTCCGCAAGAAATTTGATCATGATAAGGACACATCGCACTGCTCCTGGATCCCTCTCACTGACTGTAGCTACTTTCATAGTCATGTTCTAACGCAGATTGTCTAAATTATTGTCCATCTTGTGTTCATCAGATTTTACCATTTGTTATATGTAGCTAATTGTTTGTTACTGAAATGAGCACGGGATTGTACTGCGGTCAATCTGTTCTTACTTGTTGTGGGTGGTCCAAGTGTATATATTTGCTCACGGATATTTGGCAGTACATCTACTCTGCTTGGTTGATCTAACAAAATCTACTCTGCTTGTTCAGGTATTGTCAATCTACTAAGACCTTCGTTTCATGTCATAGAGGATGTAGGAGAATCTGGGCATCTGGCCCTCTACTTTACTTTTAGAATGCTCTATATGGTCAGCATGTTGGTTTTGTCAGTTTAAACTTGAATCTGGGAGCTCACCGGAATTCTTCCAAACTTAGACTATTTCGTTCTTGGCGAATCCAAACTTAGGCTATTTCGTTGAACGGGTAGCTAAATTCCATTGTTGTTACAAATTTATCCATCTTAGAAGGTCGCGAAGAGAGACATAATCGGTCTAGGGCCTTCATGTTTTGGAAATCTCGGCCCTAGCCTTTTTGGGAACGACCTATAAGTGTATAATTGAAGAACCATGTTGCCCTCTGCCCCTACCTGTAGCTTTCTAAGCCTGTTATAATTTACGAGCTGCCATGGCTTGTGTTGTTCGGTTGTTTGTGTGCTGTCCTGAATCAGCTAGATGAGATTTTTTTTCTTTTCTATTATATCTGATGAACAGAAATGATCTTTTGATATTCAGATACTGTTCATTTACTCACTTCGGATGGTAGCTGGTTAAAATCAGGAGCTAGCTTTGCTTTGCTTTGCTGCTCCTGGACCTCTGGGAGTCCAGGGCGGCCATCAGTCTGTTAGAATTTTCAGCTACGGTGTTGTGCCTTGAGGCCATCAGTTTTTTATCTTTCATCCGGCATTTGTCCAAACGATGCTTAATTTGTTATAAAACGATGGATGCAGTCTGGAGTACCGGTTGGTGATAAAATAGTGAATGTAAAGTGATCATTTTGAGTTTTCTCAATATTTTGTTTTTTTTTTGCTTTTTAAGATGATGACAAGAATATGCTGATAATGAATCGCTTCCAGAGATTATGTTTAAATTTAAATAAAGGAAAGTCTGAAAGAGTTCCAGTAAAATGGAGTCAATTCTTTCCAAAGTCGGCAACCTCTAGATGAGGATTTAATGTCCGGTCGATTTAGTCTGAGGCGCTATAAGAATTCTCATTGCCTTTTTTTTGTTACTCCAGAAAGTGCATGTGAGGAAGCGATTTGTTTGTACTTTGTAGGCAGCAGAAGGCGCAGTTCACTCATATATGAATTGCTGCTATGAAGGCTACAGTTTAATTTCTCCAAGTAATTATGCATAGCAGCAATTTGTGTGCGTGTGGCTTTCATTGTCTCATCTTCAGAACATTAATAATAATAAGCTCTTAAGTCATCAAGTATGTTGTTCCGCTCTTGTCGGTTCTTCAGTAATTTGTATTCTAGAAAATTTCTTGGGTTGTTTCGTTCATCTAGAGTACTTTAACATCTTAAGTATGCTGGTTGTGCACCCTTCAGCTCTTCTCATACGTACTTTGCAGGTAAAACAACCCATTATCTTCCTAAACCTGCACCTTGCGCCAGAGGTGCAATACGGATGGTATGGTTATGGTTTTATGTGATTTCACTGAAATTCATGAATCAATGATTTTCTTTATCAATTTGATCAAAATTCGAGGCCAGTAGCAATTGTTAGGTCAAAAGAATAGCAAGTAAATAAGTTTGAGGAATCATATACTTTGTTGTGGCATGCGATTCAGCAACAAACATGCCATCAACTAACTTAGTTAGTCCATTAATGTTTAGTTTTATTTTTTAAATCTTTTGATTGTCATATCTAGATGAGAAAAACTTATAATGTCCAATAGGTCAAAACCAACACAAACCATTCTAATAGCTATCCTACATGAAGAACAAATATCATATGTTTATGGTGTCATTGGCATGTCA
Source organism: Poa annua (assembly GCA_026929855.1). Classification (NCBI taxonomy): domain Eukaryota; kingdom Viridiplantae; phylum Streptophyta; class Magnoliopsida; order Poales; family Poaceae; genus Poa; species Poa annua. Next base: position 4,746,470 of record CM049436.1, read on the forward strand.
TCAAAATGATATAATTGTTTCTGGTCCTAACACAACAGTCTTTGGTTAATTTGGTACTCAAGTTTTTCACTTTTCCCACACAAAGAATGCTGATGCCTGTCATCGCAAGAACATAAGAGCAATATCCTTTAGCGCCATATATTTTTGGCTAAACTTTCCTGTGCATAAACATTAATGACATGGATTTATGCACCTGATTTATAATGTTTAGGCGTAATTAATCCACCTAATGATGTTCTTACAGCAATTAGAATTTTGATTCAAGTTTTGACCTGTCAATGGAATTATGAGAGCTAAATTTTGGCAAAAAATTCCTGTAAATAAGTACTTCAGTCTCAAGTTAATAGGATGATTTTTTGAGATACATGAGCTTTAACTTGGTTGTGTTAGAGTTTTTTTTATGTGTCCATAGAATGTCGATGAATGGAGTTGTTATGACAAAGGCGCGGATGTCACCTTCATGGCTGGAAGACCCGACATGACGATCGAGGTGACAGCTATTGTCATGTTCATCCCAATCAAAGCAGGTGCTAAAAAGCGAATGAAGACGTTGCTGTGGAGGAGTGTTCGGTTTGATGCTTGGTGATTTCTAAAACTGCAGCGCAACAAGTACGAGGAAGTGATGTCGCATATGTATCAAATGTGTGTGTATGCGAGGCAGGTCTGTTTTGGATTCTGCCATAGGCTGGAGGTGGCGATCAACATCCCGCAAGGGCGGGACAACATGCTGGATTTGAAGGGGATCGCAGGCAGAAAACAAAAAATTGCTTGACACAAAAACGTATTATGAACAAAAGAGATATGATAAATAAAACACTTTATTAATTGCCTCTAGGGCATATCTCCTACAGGATTGGTGGTCTCGGACCAGAAGGGGTTTTGGAAAATAGCGGCGAGGTTTGACACAGACGATCTTTGTCTGCTGGCGCCTATGGATGCAGCGCAATTCCTGTGCGTTTCATAACAAGTGCTCAGTTTTCTGTTGATGGTTTGATTGATCAGATGGTGGCGGAGTGGAATCAGTTGAGGCGAGCAGGTTTAGGAGGGAGTAGCACCTTTGTGAGAGTAGTTCATTAGTGTGTGGGGGTGAGTTGGGCGGCATATTGAGGGGGTTGCTGGCAACATCTTGTCAATTCTTGTACAGTACTTAAACCTCCTTTTTAAATCTAAGTTACGTACTCTTGAAAAACAATATGGTTCACATACCTAGAAATAGGAAGAGGGTCCAAATGTTAATATCTACATTTTATGGTTGGTATTCCGTAATTTACTAAAAATGCAATAAGATTAGTTTGAAGTTAAGTACTTTTTGATAAATATCTAAGATCCAATTTTAATTGAAAGACTGATATAACACGTGCAGGTTACAAAATTTTCCAAAGTTGACGCATCATCTCCTTGCTGAACCAAGTTTTGGATATTTTTTAAAGTTCAACTCCACCACATGTCCACATGCAACGCAACTCCACGATTATCAAGTTTGTAGGGTTTCTATATTATACGTGCATTGCACGTGCAATTTTACTAGTTTCACAGAAAGAAACGAACTTTCAAAGGGGCATGGTTGTCCCACACAAACGGCGCTGATTGTGGAATAAAATATGATAATCTTCTTTTCAAGAAAATAAACGATAGTTCACATTATGTATTATTCCCTGGTTTTATGACAGTAAAAATAAGAGAATGGACGAATGGTTACGATCTAGCGCGGTTGAAGAATATCAATAATACTAAATCGTACCTTATCTATACATCAATATATTTCTTAGCAGATACCAAATATTTTGCATTGCCTTTTATGAACCATAACTTTGGTTTTTGGTCGGATAGATAGTGACTTGCTACAAAATATTTATGTGCTCCTTTAATCCGATATTTTATGACGTGGGATCGTTTCCATTTTTTTTCTCATTGATCAATCGATCGGCCAAAACACGCTGCCGGGCGGGCGAACGATTGGCCTAAATTAAGATGCATGTGCGCATCTGGACTTCACCTCTCGCCCGTATTGAAAAACTGTCTGCCTCACGTGTACCAAACTATACTACACAGCTAGCCTGACGTATTCTTTTTCTTGTAAAATATAATTTTCTCGACTCCCAGTCCATCTTATCGTTACTGCAAAAAGAGAACCTAAAAACAGGAGGATGGGGAAAATCAACAAAAATTAAGTGGGGATCTCTCCTCACGGGTTAACGTAGTCTCGCCTAATCCATGGATCCACTCGCGAAACCAAGAAACAGAGAAAATGGAATAGAGAACAGAGAATCGCGGCAACAAAGTTCGCGTGGTTACCTGAAGTATCGGAAGAAGAACTCGGGGCCAGCCGGTAGGAGATCAATGCGATGACCCTGAGGACGGAACTAAGTAGTGCTCGCTAACCACGCCTAACATCTTCTCTCTCCGGTCGTCACGCCAGTCTAAGTCTAAGGCTAAGTCCAAGTCTTAGTCTAAGTTCAGTTAGGTTCTTCCATTTTGCATTCTGGTGGCTGAGATGAAGAAATTGGTTGTCGGCTGTACGTTTTCCATTTCGTACGCACCTTCCTTGGCTGCACAGAAAGCAGCCCCTAGTTAATTTTTCAGACTGAGCTGAAAACGGAGAAAGCAAAAATAACTAGAGAAATTGACGTTTTCAGTCTGAGCTGTTCTAGATGAAGAAATTGACGTGAAACTTTTTCTTCGAGGGACAGGGGTCTTTTCGTGAAAGAAAAATGGATAGCTACGTTTCACACTTGAGCTGCACAGAAAGCAAAAATATCTAGAGAGAAAATAAAAGGAGAAAGCGGAGAGAACTAGAGCATACATCTAGAACAGCTCAGACTGAAAACGGCACATCTACAGCTGCAGAGAAAGCAGCCCCTAATTAATTTTTCTTAGCACCCAGATTATATTTGCCAGGACAACAGCAAATAGATCAAAGCCAGACTTTCAGACATAAGCATCAAATTTCTCTTTTACAGCCCAACAGGCAATGCAAGTATCATCTATATCTTCTTCTTCTCACAGCAGTCTCCTTGACCCCAGGGGCGGGCCCAGGAATTGAGCACTGTGTATTCAAAATTGGAAAACTTTTTTTTGAAAGCCTATAGCCTTCCTTTTCGTGCCTATAACCAACTATAACAGTGTATTGTACTAGTTCTAAACTATATAAAAGATATGACATAATATATTACATTGATAAAAAATGATAATAAGTTGGTACTATTCAACATATAGAAGTAAAAAATTGTTCACCGTGGCATAGTCTAAGATATATAGAGGACAGAAATAGCAAATGGTAAGTAATCTTACAAAATTACATGATAACTTTGCGATCCTTGATGCTTTTAAAATGAGTGACGATGTATGCATCCTTAACTTGCAAGAAGAATTAAATTCAGTTAGAACACTTTGTATACTTGAATTCTAGGTCAAAAGATTAGTACATGTAAGTCTTGATTTTACCTTTAATTGCTGAATTTAGATTGTGTCTTTGAACTGAATCAATTACTGCCCTAATTCCTACACGCCGACGATGATAATCCACAGAGATTGGAAAGTTCGGAAAAAGGGGGCGATTTCTGTATGCAACCGCCGCAGGCGAGTACGCGAACCTGCGATCGACAGGCCCTGGCGATCGATTGCCGATCAGACGAGACGACGGTAGCTCCCCGCCCTGGCCGCCGTGCGCCAGCGCAAGAGATCGATCGACGGCGGCGCTGATCAGGCTTGGCTCGCGTGCGGTGCGAAACTCCAGCGCAAGAGATCGATCGACGGCGGCGCTGGCTGTTCAATGTTCCATGCTCGTGACTTCCTGTGTTCGACGGATAGATCGTGTATTCCATTTATTTGGGCTAGAGCCTGGGCCATATGGTGGTGATACCGTGATAGATGATGGGCTGCCTCAGTTTTTGGGCTGGATTGGTTAACTTATACGTTTTGGAGTATCAGTGTCGTTTTTCATTATAAACACTGTGTATACCATATATACTAGTAAAATGCCCGTGCGTTGCAACGGGCAGCGACTTTGTTCGCAATATAACTCGTCCTATAAGAATTGCAAAATGCCCGCGCGTTGCTATGGGTTGCTTATGAAACAATTTAATGAATAATTTTTTGAAACCAGATAACTGTTTAGGTTTATCCAAATGTGGTAAGAGTAAGGTCACTATACTGCCAATTGGTGCATCTACAAATACATAATCAATTTCAGAAATTAACAGAAAATTACATATTTATCTGGTTATCTTGTCAATAATAACAGATCACATGTTCTTATCAAATTTGAGACCCAAGCTCAAAGTTCAAGTACAAAATCAGCATTACCTTCCCTGCCATCTTGAAGAATGACGTTATCAGTTAAATAATTCTAATGCATATGAGCAACTTGGTAAATAATGTACCTAATTGCAGCAAAGACGCTATCAGTATAGAAGCAAACTTGCACAAATAGAGAATTAATTTTCATTTTACATAAATAATGCCATTTAACACAACATATGTTCCACTAATCAATCATGATAAATAAACTCACATGAATCATCTTATGAATTTAATGGCCTTGCTCCTTTCACAGCATGCATCTATGTCCTTCACTTTATATCTCTATATCACCAAATTATTCCGACCGCTACTCTGTATATATAAAGATAGTCTGTGTAGTAGAATAATGTCACATGAGATTTGAGGTACTGAAATTAGGAACGGTTTTCATGTCATTTCCTTCTGCCCTTAATTTGACTCGTCTTGGAATCAAAGTACACACTCGACCATGCTGTCAACTTGGAGTATTCCATAAAAGCACACACGCAACAATGCTTAATGATGTATTAAGCGCTATGACTTTTAAGAAAAATGTAAAGACTAATGAGCAATCTACTAAAGCTTATAAAAACCTGGAGTATGAATCCACTAAAGCTTATTCAGAGATAAGCAATTCACCATTGTCATATTTTCAGGAAAATCAAGATCCAACTGACCACCATGATTGTACTGGATCGTAGAAAAAAGACAGAAAATCCATCTCAACTGTCAATATACTTCCCCGCCAGTCACCGCCTCTCGCCGCCGCCGCCCATGGTCGCCGTCGCGCTCCTCTCCGTCGGGGCCCCGCCGCTCCCGCCCACGACCGCCTGCCATGGCGTCGGTGAAGGCCAGCAGCCCGGCCGCCTCGGCCCCATCTGTTGGCGACGTTGCCTCGCGCTCCTCTCCGTCGTCGGCTGACGGGCGGATACGGGAAGGCGACACCGACGCCCGCGAGCGCTCAGCGGAGGGCCAGGTCGGCGACGACGTCCTCCTGGGAGTTCTTGCCGCGGATGCCGCTGCGGGGGCGGGCGACGGCGGCCACCGCGGGGACGGGCGACGGCGAGCACGCGGTCCGCCGCGGCCGTGGATCTGAGCGGCCCCGCCATGGATGGATTCGTCCACCTCCCAATGTAGCTGCGCCGGATGGGGAAAAGCCATGGAGTTATTTCTTTCGTTGTAGACGAACAAGCGAACCGGTATACATAGGGACCGCGGGTTAATTTCCTACTCTCTGAGGGACTAAAACGAAAAAACGCCACGACGTACCATGGACACGGTAAGGCATATTATATAGTAGAGATACCTAGTTTTTTTGACAAAAATAATGGGTATTCAAGTGAATACCCTTGAATTGAGGTGGGCCCGCCCCTGCTTGACCCCAGTCGCCATCCTTTTGTAGCTTGAAACACCTCACTCTCACTTGACAACCGCGCGAACAAGTTAGCTCCCGAGCTGAGAGCTTCCCGGTTTTGTTCCTTTGTTAATTTCAAAGGCACAAAAGAACTTTAATTTTATTTGGGATTTTCACTTTCCACAGAAACCTCTGTGGAAACAAATGGTCTGCATGGATTTATTTTGCTTATGTACATCTCTAATAAAAGCCTCGGTGTTGACAAACTTTGTGAAGCGAAACAGATGCATATGCATGGGCATGACATCTAAATATCTAATCAATACTAGTACTATTATAGCCTGAGAAATACGGCGTGCTTCATCTTGTGAAGGTTCAGCTCCTTGATCTGCTCCGTCCTGCCTCGCGTTCCCGGCTGCTCCAAGCTGACGTACTCCCGGCCGCCGCCGGATACCTTGCACGCCAAGTGCTGTAGCGACGGCATGTCGAGCTCCAGCTTCTGAGGCTGGCGAGCGAGAGGGCAGCAGTGGCGGAGCCACATGGTAAGCCAGGCATGCCCGGGCATACCCTGCCCAGCCATGCAAATACAACCACGTATTGATCGATCATTGCAAAACTAAAACTGCTCAGCTCGATACAGGTTGTTCCCATGCAGCAGTAAGAAAAAATGCCCAATTTATGAGATTTTCGTGTTCAATCGTTCAGTTATGCCGTATTATAATACAAGTTCACAATTATTTATTGAACGGTTAAACAAATTTTATAGAAATGGCTAATATGTTTTTGGTGCGGCATACCCAATCAAAAATTTCTAGATCCGCCACTGGAGGGCAGTGACATGTGGGCAGCGGCGCCGTCGGTGCCCGGTCCTGGACAACGACGTCAATCCCATCTCGTACGAGAGTTGGACGCGGTCGAGCTCCAGGACGGCGAGCAGCGGCGCGGTGCCCACGATGGCCTGGAGGTCCGTCAGCCGCACGTCTCCAGCTGCGCAAACGACGCTGCGGGCGCCGGGGAAGCGCGCGCCGTGAGCTGCAGGCCGTCCAGGTGCAGCGCGCGGAGCGCATCAGACGGCAGGGCGGCGAGGCGGAGGCTGTAGATCGTCTTCGGGGAGACGTGGACGTGGAGCTCCTCGAGGCCGCGCAGTCGTCAGTCGTCACTGGCAGCGCTGTCGGCGATGGCGTCGAGAGCCGCCTTGGCATCGCGGAGGAAGTCGAGTCTCCGGCTGTAGCGCATCGGGCCGGCTCCGAAGGAGCGGGAGTCGAGGTTGAGGACGCCCAACGAGAGCCATGGCCGGGAGAGCGCGCCGGTGCGCACCGCCTCCTTGGCCGGCATGTGGGAGAGGATTTGCCAGACCACGGCGTCCGGCAGCCTGGTCAGCCGGTCCTCGGACATCGTCATGGAGGTCTGCGGTGGTGGCTGGCCGACGATCGTTTCGGTGTGAGTTCCTCTTGGGACCATTGAAGTCGACAAGGCGTTCGTCCGGTGCAGACCAACAGCCCCCACGGGGATACGCGGACCGGACATACCAGACCAAATTTTTGACCGTGTCAAACCAACAACGGTGTCATCTTGAGACTGTTCTCGGGTCTACCCCGCAGGAACGGGATTCAAAGTCGAGGACACCGAACATAAGCCAGTGCGAGCGTCACGGCCAGAAGAGCACGCCGTCCGGTCCCTTTGACCGGAGCACAGTTTCATGTCCGGCAACTTAGTAAACCGGTCCCCCGGACATCGTCGCCGGCCTCGTTTAGGTGTGAAATTTTGTTGAGTAAAATCCATCAATGGTCACCGTATTTGACCTCATTACTCGCCGTCGTCACCGTACACATCTATACGCAAGTTAGGGTAACCAAATATGCACCACTGTGTCGTAGTCGGTCACTGCAGCGTGTATAGAGCCGTATTTGCTGATGTGGCATCATGTTGACCAGTCTCCAGCAGTTGCATTTTTGTAAAAAGGCCCCTCAATTAACCCCCAAATCTTCTCTGATTCACTGTGTCTGTGTGGGGTGCCATGGTTCGCAAGTTCTTGTACACGGTGCTGCAGTGGGCGCTGGCATGGCTCGGCCTCGGCCCGTCCTACCTCCCTTGCGCAGGATGGCCTGGATGACATGCAGGAGCTCAAGCACGAACATGCATGGGTATCTGGTTCTCCAGCAGGATCATGTCGTTGCGCACGGCGTGCATCACCTCCGCGCATGACGATCGCCGGGTCATGCCCCGCGAGTAGCCCAACTTTTCTGCGAACACCATGGCGCTGTCCAGCCCGCCGCGGAACAGCTCAAGCACGAAGGTCCCGTCCAGCACCAGGCACTGCAAGATCTAGTTGCTTGGCGTCTAGCCGGCGCGGCCGTCGTAGCAGTCAGGCACGCCGTCCTCCATGGGCTGCAGCGCATCGACTGCGCCGAGATCGGGGACAGAGCGCGCCGCGTGAAACCTCTTCTCCTGCTCCCGTCCCACCTCCTTTGGGCTCGCGTCCACCGCTTGCTCTCTTACTCCTATCATTCCGGTTGCATCCAGGAACAAGACGCGGGATGGAGGCATGCACGTTCCGCCACCTGATGATCATGAGGATCCTGAACGTCGGCGATGCCAGTGGTGGCCGGCAGCATGGTGGTGCTGAGCTGCATGCCTAGCATGTGGCGTGTGACGAGGAGGGGTCGGGCTGTTGGAGGAACGCGCGTGGTGGGCGGAGCTTCGCAGCGCTGGCGCCGGAGGTCTGCGCGTGCCGGCGTGCGGCCGCAGCGGCGAGTGCGTGCCCGATGTCGCCGGGGCAGAGGGGCGCCATCGTGGGGTCGGCGGCTGTGCTAGCTCTACTAGTGCAAGACCGCCTCGTCCTTTCCAACTGCGGCGACTCGCGCGCCGTGCTCCACCAGCTGCTGCCCGAGCTGCACGGCGGCGGGTTGGGGAGACGGAGAAGAGAGGAGAGATGGGGATTGGATATCATTTTGCATTAACATCCCTGCTTTTGATTCAATTCGTAAAACAAACTCTCCAAGCGGCCTCCCTTTCACTGCCTGTGGGCTCCACTTTCGGACGGGCCACCGGATACGTGCTACGGCCTCGGCGGTGACCTCGTACGACACAACCTGGCGTCTATAGTGACCGTAATTTGGGTATTCCTGTGTACCATGATAATGACGAGTAATCACCACAAGTCCAGCGACCATGGATGGATTTTACTCAATTTTGTTGCAACGTTGGGACCGACGACGGCCGGTATTCACCTCACGATTCACGAACCATCTTGGACCTATGCGATGCACAGTCGCAAACTCTTGTTTCGCCAGCTGGCGCGCCGACACAGTTGGTTCTCGCGTTGGCGTACGTGCTGGTCTGGAATCAGAATTCGGCATGTGCAAGCAAAGCAACCCCATCGATGGATCCCGGAAAGAACATGTGACACCGACAGCAGAGAAAGAACGTAGGCAAGCACACGGGCCGTCCAATCAAGTCCTCTCGATCGAACTAACAATTCTGGACCGTTGCCAAGTCAGCTTGTTTTGCCAGCGGACCGTCAAAGCTGGCTTTTCGCCGCCCTGGCCCTGGAATCGTGGATTCTTTTTACAAATATGCTCAATATATTTTGTTAAAACTAATCCTTACTAAATTTTTGTAACAAATCTAACCCTGGTAGAATGTGCAAAAAATGTGCCTTTCCGTCGGCTCATATGAGGGAAAGTGACTTTGTGCCGTTCTAGTCTGCGGAATATGGCCTTCCGCCAAGTATAAGCTGAACGGAAGGTCACTTTGTATTGTGCCAAGCGACGTCTTCTACGACTACTTTATGCAAACTCAGGAGCTAGCACGTGTTCTTCCACCATATAAGACGGCGCGAAGTCACTTTTCCGCCTAATGAGCTGATGACAAGACACCTGTGGCTTTTCTTCCCCAATCCCACCAAGGTTAAAAGTTTGTTCGAGGTCGTGTGTAGATACATACAAATTTGTGTGCTACTCCCTCCGTCCTTATCAATTGATGGGTTACTTTGACAAAAAAAAAATTGAGGGAGGTATTTGTATAAAGATCGGAACCATGAAGAGACGGCCAACCAAAACCCGCTTTCGTATCCAATTAGAAAAGGCTTTCGAAGCAAACCAACCTGTGGTTGGATGGCTAGCAGGGTGGTTGTATCCTCAGCCCAACAGAGTTCAAACCCCAGGTTTGACGGCTGTGTGTTGCATTTAGGCGGAATATTCTTTCAGTGGGAGGCGACGTTCCCGTCGACAGCGAGGCGCCCATGGTGTGACTTCGTCAATCTCAAGACTCGATCCGCCGGCTCCATCCATCCCATGAGGGTTAAAATTGAGAAGGACGGAAGGATGGGTTACTTTGACAAAAATATTAAATAGGGGGTGGTAATTGTAAAAAGATCGGAATAGTGAAGAGCCAGCCAACCAAAACCCGCTTTCGTAGCCAATTAGAAAAGGCTTTCGAACCCTACCCATTGTCAACCCATCCTCGGACATCGTCATCGAGGTCTGCGGTGGTGGCTGAACGACGATCGCTTCGGTGTGACTACTGCGGCTGGTGTTCAATTGTACAGGGTCAGGACACGGAGACCCGTGACCCGATCGAATTCTCATCGAAGCACTCCCTCCGTCCAACAAAGAATTCCCATCGGTTAGATACATCCAATTTTTAATAAAGTTGAGACATCTTTTGTTGGACGGAGGGAGTATTATTTTTCTTTGGAAAAGTGTTTCTTTTCTCCCGATAGCACAGTGATCCTGTTGCTTAAAAAAATATTATGAGTTTCAAAAGTATCTGAAAATCTTGAACATAGTCAATAGTGTATTCTACAAACATGCAAAATATCAACTTCAAATATCTGGTAGTCTGAGCTACATAAAAATGAAAAAAATCTAATAAACTTAGAGATCTGAACAGATCCACTCTTTTAACATTTTTGTGTAGTTTAAAATACAAAGTATTTGAAGTTTATTTTTGGCGCGTCTGTAGAATACATCAATGGCTATATTCGAAATAATTTTCAGAATTCTTTTTGAAACTTATAAATATTTTTCTGTTTTTTAAGTCCATGGTCACTACTACCCGGGAGCATAAATTAAATATATTTGAATGTTTCCTAGTTTTCAATGTGTAAAATGAAGTTTCACAATAATTAAAAATAAAATTATCTCCAACCTTTGATAGTTGAAGGATTATGAATAACTGACTAATGGTATTATTATTCTTATGATAGATTCTCCAACCTTTGTGGTCAAATCCATAGTTTATGACCGGCCACAGCTTCAAACACCACACTGTAATATCCTTTGTGACCGCCTTTGTACAAGTTCTGGTAGGGTCTACAGTACCTACTAAAGCAGAATCACCTATACAGTAGTACTAGTATTTTCTTCGGAAAAGTATTTTTACTCCCGATAGCACCAGTGATCCTATTGTTTTAAAAAGTAAAAAAATATTTATGAGATTTAAAAGTATCTAAAAAAAATACCGTCGATATTCATCTTTTGGAATTGAAAGGTAATCAATCAATCACCCGATCGTCGGCTCCAGTGACGAATTACGAGAAAAATAGCTTACCATTGAATCCATTGAACACCTTGCATGCACGGCGGTTCGCGGAAAGTCGACGAGGCGGCCTGTGCTCGGAGTATTCAGCGAGTGTCGGAAGCCAAGTCACGGCAGGATGTGAGGGCGACAACGTCCAAGGGTGCGAGACATGGGAGATTGAGGGGGAGCTGTGAGGGCAGCGATGTCCAACTCACGGTGAGGAATGACGAGCATAATGAAGTGGTGAAGACGAAAGAGAGATATAACACATAGAATTTTGATGTGTCAATGATAGGGTTGACCCGCACGTCGAAATCCCACGTATAGCATCGCGCGTGGCTTCGTCCGGTGCAGCCCAACGGATCCCGTTGATATAATGGCCGGCGTCATCTTGAGACTGTTCACGTGCCTGCCTCGCAGGAACGGGATTCAAGGTCGAGGACGCCGAACATGAGTCAAAGCGAGCGTCACGGCCACGAGAGCACGCCGTTGGCCGGCGCACGGTTTCATGTCCGGCAACCCGGTCAACCGGTCCCCGGACATCGTCGCCGGTCTGCGTGGTGGTTGCGCGGCGATCGGCTCGTTTAGGTGTGAAAATTTTGTTGCAACGTTGGGACCGACGGCGGCCGGTGTTCACCTCACGATTCACGAACCATGTTGGACCTATGTGAAGTCGCCAACTCTTGATTCGCCAGCTAGCGCGCCGACACACAATTGGTTGGCTTGCCTAGTCTAGAAACAAAATTCGGCATGTGCAAAGTAACGCATCACCGGAAGCTGAGAAAGAATCGCACGCACGCATGCGTCCAATCAAGTCCTCACGATCGAACCAACAAATTCTGGACCGTTGCCAAGTCTTGTTTTGCCAGCGGACCGTCAAAGCTGGCTTTTCGCCGTCCCGGAATCGTGGATTTTTTTTATAAATATGTCCAATATATTTGTTAAAATTAATCCTCACTAAAAATTATCAAGTCTGTAAGAAGTGAGAAAGCTTTTGCCCCAGTTTCGAAACCAAAATGACACGTGTTTTCCCCGTCAGCTCATTTTAACGCAAAGTGACTTCTCGCCGCGACCTCATGTGCGCGATGTACGACGTACCACTAAACGGCAGGGGTGGGCATAAAAAACCGAAAACCGAACACCGAACCGAACTAACCGGAACCGAAACCGAATACATCGAAACCGAGTTAACCGAGAGCAATTTCGGTGCCTAAATGTGATTAACCGAATTTTAAAATGTTAATTCGGTTTTGAACCTCAGTTAACCGAAAGAACCGAATAAATCGAGATATACAGACAGATAACACAGATAGTGAGTAACTTTCTTTTCTGGGCTAAAAGACTTGCAAAAGCCCACCAGCCTAGAAACATGCAGGTACGCATTGATCCAAACTACTACAGGCTACAGCCCCATAATATGCACGTACTCATGTCATACTAGTCCATCGATCCATGCATTCACGATTTCTGTTCTATGTGTACGTATGGATGCTAAACATCATGTATTCTTGGTTTTTTTAGACCATTCTTGGTTTCTTTTCTACACATGCATTTACGATGCTTGCTAGCCATGTATTTAATTCAGTAATACGTTGTTACTTCACTGGCGTTAGGCTAATTCGGTTTAAAACCGAAAACCGAACCGAATTGACGATTAACCGAACTGCCGATTATTGAAAAAACCGAAACCATTTCGGTGCTTATTTCTCATAAACCGAATTATTGAAAAACCGAATAAACCGAACCGAATTTCCGGTTAAAACCGAATGCCCAGGCCTACTAAACGGACAAAGGAAGAAACACTACTCGTATTGTATTATATATAATATAATAGTAGAGATAGAGATGTGAACCTAATTATAGTCGTTGGTATGATTTAAAATTCATATTAAAAAAACATCCGAAAAACACATGAGCACTCCTCTTAGACAAAATTATTAGGCAGGGTCGTATTTGTAAAAAGATCGGAATCGTGAAGAGACAGCCAACCAAAGCCCGCTTTGGTATCCGATTAGAAAAGGCTTTCGAACCCTACCCCCACCCACTGTCAACCAACCAACAAACAAACGCCGCCGCCGACCTCTATTTCGTCTCCCTCAAGTACGTATATAAAAAGCAGACGCGTCCCTTGCTAGTTGGCATCACAGCGCAGATCGATTCCTTGGCAGGTAGGCAGGCGGAGGAGGAAGGGAAAAGCTTCGACGCCAAGGCACCGACCAACCAATGGCGGCCGCTGCCTCCAGCGCCTGGAAGACCAGGTGGCTCCGCCCCGAGGTAACGTCCAGCCGATCTGTTGCAATGATTTCTTCTTTTTCGAACGAGATCGATCTGCTGCGGTAGTGATCCCCATGGCAAAGATGTGCCTAGTTTCCGTTCCGTAGGATTACGATGATATGTAACCGGCCGCCCATGAACTCGATCCCGGAATCGTGATCTGTCTCGATCGATTGATTTTCGCTGGATTAATTTTTGACGATCTCCCTGACTCCGGTTGTCTGTTGCGTCTTGCGTGCAGGCGTACCCGATCTTCGCGGCCACGGGCGTCGCCGTCTCGATCTGCGTCATGCAGCTCGTGCGCAACATCACCACCAACCCCGAGGTCAGGGTCACCAAGGAGAACAGGGCCGCGGGGGTCCTCGAGGGGCGACGATACTCGCGCCACCCGTTCAGGAGGTTCATCGACGGCAAGTCCGCTGAGATCATGCCAGGGATCAACAGCTTCTTCACCGACCCGCCAAAGGAGTAGACGACGGACGGACGGACGGACGGACGGACGGTTCTGAATGAAAGAGAAAAGAACTGAATTATTGCCGTCATTTTTTTTCCTCGAATTATTCATGTATTGTTAATTGGCCATGATGATTGTCTGGCTGCATACTGTTTAATCGCTGCTGATCATATATGCAAACATTGATCTGAAATAATCCCTATGTTTTGAAGGAAGGTTCTCGGACCTTTCTCTGTTGCTACTCAAAGCATCAGCTATTCAGCCTCTTGTAATGATCAAACATTGCTCTGGCTTTTAATCAGCATCTGATCCTATGCTATGCTTATGCTATATATATGCTTTTGGAGCCTATTTTTTCGGTGAAGAGAATTGTGTTGAGAGGGATGATTTGATAAGTCAAAAGTGGCAATTATTTTAGATGCGTTTTTCATTCTTTGTATATATTGATCGATCTGAAGTAAATCTGGCCCATCAGTGTCCACCACAATAGTGGAATGTGCCAACTTAAAGTCAATCTTGATGAACATTGATAATGTGTGATGCAACGGCGGAGCGTCGTTGGGGGTGAAAGTGGGCTGCGACCCCCCGTTTACAAATTGGGAAACAAAAATTTAGTAGGTAATTTGGCCCAGCCCGTAAGCGTATCTCGTCCCCAATTCGACGATGTCGTCACACCTACGCCTCCGTGCACTCAATCTCCAGCTCCATGGCGACCTCAGCTAAATCGCTAGATTGCTCTCCTCCCGTTCGATTTGGTCCCCAGGCCCCGATCCTTCTCCCCAATCTCCATCATGTTCTTCTCCCCTCAAACCTCGTCTGTAATCCCCCTTGTTCAGTTGTTCTGGTCACGATCCACCGCCCATAGGCGGAACTCCGTCGCCGTGCAACTGCTGCTCCGTTCCCAAGGGCACTGGCGTCCGGCGACCTCCTTCCTTAGCGGCTGAGGCCTGAGGGCTGACGTTGACTGCTGCACGTGACCTCCACCAGCCAACGCCAAGTTATGGTAAGATGCCATTTCTGAATTTTGGTTATCACTTTAAAAATTAGTTATTGGTCATATTTAGGTTCTAGAAATAGAACGGAAGATGATTGCTTTAAAAATTAGTTATGAAGATGTAATTGCTAAGTTCAAATCTAAGAAGAACCAAAGAGGATTTTGGTAGCTAGTTGTAGGTCATATTTAGTTGTCATTTGGTTATAGAGACTGGAGCATAAACAATTACTAGTGCAATGACCGGGTATATTTGAACCATTTATATCTGGTGTATTTTGCATGAAGATATCTATATCATCCTGACATTGCCATCTCATAATATATGCTCAGTCTTTCTATTACTTGCCTCTTTTTTATGCTTATTCCCTGCTTTTTGGGGGAATATGCCCCCTCTTGCGTTTTGTTCACACTCCGCCACTGGTGTGATGGGTTGATTTTTATGCCTAATGATATTATGATATATATCTTGCCAAGCTAAGACGGGTACTTGTCATTCTTGTTGATAGTTCAACCTCTCCTCGATCCTATGAAACAAGCGAGTTAAACCTTAAGTGGTGTTACTTTTACTTCATTTTTTAAATCAATCACATTTCATTTGAGAGTGTTGTGAGAACATATTAATTTCTCTAAGTTGGAGGGCAAATCACATTGTTCTCAAACACTCCGATGTCGAGGTCATGGGATTCACAGGGTGGAACAAGGCCCATCTGTTCTAGTCCTAGCACGAGGACTCAACATAGAGCCTGTTCACAGTATAGTATCTTCTTTCAGTTCTTTTGTACCATTGACGTAGCATGTCAGCTAGGGATGTCATCTGCAAACAAAACAGGTCACCACACCAGCAGCGTGTAATCTAGGTTTCATCATACTTCAGAAAGAAAATACAACATAATATAGTGGCTCTGAATTGCCATTATTTTTTTCCTTATTATCGGCCATGGTTGTCTGGCTGTATATTGCTAATCTTGTTGGTCGTACACAAACATTACCCTATATTACCCTATATATAAATGGCGGAACATTTTTTAACCCGCGCGCCACTCTTCGACAATTTTAAGCCATTCGATCCGCGCAGTTCAGCGTCTAGGATATTGGAGTTTTCCTTTTCACCGAAATACGTTCAGGATTAACCTTACCAACTCTATAGCGGACGAATCAAAAATTTAGAACCTTAAAAAGTCTAACTTGGCCTCATGTTTTCAAAGTTAGCTCTGAAATTATGTTTCAGTATACATACTATAGCTTAGTCATTGGATTTTCAACTAGCACTTATATCAGGCTTGAACACGCAAGTCATTGCTGATTGACTAGGCTAGCAGTTCTAAAAGATTTGATTGTTGTGTTGTGCACACACGTTGAACAATACTAGTATACATGTGTCAGACTTTTTTTGACTGTAATATGTGTCATACTTGTGCAAACCTACTTCCATATTTAAGGCGGTCGACGATGGCGGCAAGCAGCAATCCAAGTCTCCAACAAAGCCACCAGGAGAATCATTGCTAGACTCGTGTCTTGTTCTGCTAGGCTGTTGTTTGCTCTCCATGGCATATGGATTTGGATTAGATAGATCAGATATAGTATTATTTTAGAGTAAGGAGACCATTAGGTTTACTTTTGGTATAGCGGATCACTTCTCGGGTAAACAAAAAGCAAGTCTAAGAAAAAAAATTGAGGTCTAGACCTAAACTGGGCTCCTTGGTGGGCTTTTGTGCGTACATATGCGCGTGAATATCTAGGAGATATGGGTCTTAAGTACAATTGCGTTGATTATCAACATTGACTAGGAAATGATTACTACTAACCCGTATCGTGGTGTGTGTGTGTGGGGGTGGGGGGGGGGGGGGGGGGGGGAGCGATGGGTTAGGGGCGCCTGACCCCTGCTAGCGCCCCTTCTCTCCGCCGCTGACGTCGAGCATCACAACACCGAGCGGAGACCACAGTAATAATGACGAGCACCAAACCCTTGCGTAGAACAGCCAGCCACCAGAGGGGTAGGATCGGACAACACCGCCAACATCGAGCACCAAACACTTGCGTAAATATGCCAGCCACCAGAGGGACGGGATCAGACCATCGTTTCCGCATTGTCTTCACCAACACACATGAACAAGGCAGCATCACTTAAGATCGCCGACAACTGAAAGGCAACAACTTTGCAATCAAACAACCACGTCGAAGTACAAAGCCCCCCGCTCCAAGGAGGTCACGACACAGTAGCGCCACCACCATCGATTCGAAGGACCAGGGTTTTCACCCGGAGCAAACACAGAAAGAGCTGAGATGAAAACCAGGGCGTCGCCCCAGAGGGAAAAATGGCGCCCACAGACGTCACCGACACCGCGTCCAAGGCGACTAGAGCTTTCGCTCGGCCCAACCCCACCTATTCAGCGTCAAGGAACACTGGCTCCAGCCCCTACCACGAAGGCCAGGGAACACATTGGCTGCAATAAAGCCTCCAGGTGAGCATCTGGGCGAGGAACGACGCCCTCGCCGAACCTCGCCAGGAACTCCAACCGACGTTATTCATGTCTTCCACACGACCACACATCCTCCTCGACGTCATTCATGAACTCCAATTTGCAGGACCCACGGTCCCCTACCCGCAAGCATGACGAGCACCAGCCACCGTGCAGCGCCCGATCTGGAGGGAGAGAGCACAGATCCACCGTTGGGTCGACGGCCAACAGCACCCACGGCTGTCGGCATTCACCAAGCCGGAGGAGGAAATGGACTCGTCAGGGCCCGAGGCCGCCGCTAGACCTCGCCCGTGACCGCACCTCCCGGCACCTCCTATGAACCTTCCTAGCAGGAGCATCAGGAACGTCGCCGCCTTGCCGGAAGAACCGCCGCCATGGCTGTACTGGGCAGACTGCGCCTGAAAGAACCTGACCTCCGTTGGCCAGCTACGCGCGAGGAGGGGACCTCGCCACCGCCACCAACCGCACATGCGCAGCCCGGCGGAGGCCCCCGGCGATGGCGATGGAAGTGAAGTTGGGCTAGGGCTCTGGAGTCGTCCGCGAGAGGGACCGCTATTGCACATGTTATCTAGTTACGGATTAAGTTCTCGTCGTCGTCAAGCGCGAGGTAGGTGAACGTTAGCTTCCTGAGACCGCTGCCTGGGTCGCCGGCGGCGGCGGCGGCGGCGATGGCGCGGAGAGCCGCGTTGGCGTCGTCGAGGAAGACGAGGCTCCGGCTGCCGCGCACCCGGCTGGCCACGTAGGAGCGGGAGTCCAGGTTGAGGACGCCAGACGAGAGCCAGAGCGAGCGCCATGACCGGGAGAGCGCGCCGGTGCGCACGGCCTCCTTGGCCGGCGCGTGGGAGAGCACCTTCAAGAGCACGGCGTCCGGCAACCTGGTCAGTCGGTCCCCGGGCATCGTCATCGAGGTCGCGATCTGAGTTCCTCTTGCAACGTTGCGAGCGACGGCGGCTGGTGTTGAATTATGCATAGGCCAAACCTAACCTGGACAGGACACGGAGGGCGGAGAGACCCGATCGAGTTCTGATAGACACCGACCGACATTGGTCTGTGCTGATATGCGTGCAACATATACAAGCTTCTATTTCTGACAGCAGGCAAACAGGCCGTCAAGACAACAGGTCAGATTGCAGTCCAACTATTTCATGAAGAATTATATTACTACTACTCCATCCGTTCATAACTAGTTGAATTTGACGCGACGGCACGCCACACACTTGATGAGAAATTCCGTTGATAGTTTGTTTCTTTGTTATTATACCTGCATAATATATTATGCAAGTAGGAGTGGTGGTGGTTTCGATTTGTATGAAGCATTTAGCCTATGTGACTTGCAGTGGACACCAAATCCCATGTTTTTTTTTAATATTTGCATTAGGTGGACAATGCCAATGTGTCAGAAACATAGAATATTGTCCTTACGAAAGCAAGAGATATATACAGGATTACAAAAGAGGTCATCAGCAGCTTATAATCTAAAGGTTTGGTCAGTACCATCCTAGTTAGGCAGAATCAGTTCTTGTGTACCTCTGCCGTGGCACATCACCTACGGATGTCATCTGCCAAAAGAGGTCACCAGCAGCGCAATATCTGAAGGTTTCATCAGAATTCAGGAAGTAAGAATTAATCCGCTAGGCACATCTGAAGTAACAGAATTCTAACAGGACGTCGATATGACAAGTTAACAAAAGTGGTTAACAAGTTAACAAGAGTGGCTCTGTTTTTTTAAACCAGCAATCGTTCCCGGTTCCATGGGTCGATTCGAGAACATTGACATTTAAGATGGTAATATTCAGATAGGTGCAGCAAATCAGATCTTCCAATGTGTCATCAGATGGTAATAGCAGAACTCCAATGTTGTTCGTCCTTCCCGTGGCATGAAAACCCTTCCAATCTGATGCCCCGAAAGCAATCTTGTGCTGCATCACCACTCTAGTCTTAAACTGCTCCAAAATACAGACTAGGAAGAGTTTGAACCATGCGCGCAGATACTGGGAACGATCGCGCCGTGCTTTTTCACAGACAAATTAAAACAAATTAGTGCAATAACGGTGACATGGATACCTAGCAATTGTATCTCTGAATGATCATAGTCTCTTCTTGACGACGTGGAGCTCCTTGTACAATGTATTATGCTTCACTGGAGTTACCTGACCTACAATAGAGGGGTTGTGTTGCTTGCCCCGGATGCTAGGCAGGGGGCAGCACACCGTAACAGGCTAACAGCCAGGGCATGAGCTCGCTACTTATCGGTGGAAAACTAACAGCCAGGCTGCAAACGACTAACACTGCAGGTAGTTGCAGAGGTGCTACGCTCTGCACAAGAGAAGCATCATGATTGTAAATTAAGAGAAACATTGTTTTGTTTTCAGCTTCTATAAAGAATGGGATGGAAAGATGTTGGTATCGGTCAAGGTCATCATGAAAATAGATGAAAGGGAAACTAGATATACCAAAATCTATTGGAACGACAGGGGCAGACAACAAAGCCAACAGTCCAACTCAGGTTGTCCTGACGCCAGGGAGGCCTGATTCCATCTCCTGGATCCTTTTGGCGGATAGCGAGTATTCCACTAAATCCGCCTACAGGATTCAATTTGTGAATGGTTAACTGCCTTTTCCGGAGCTGGATGTATGGCGAGCCTGGGCCCCGCCAAAGCAGAAATTCTTCGACTTCGCCTGCAGAGGCATGGATGGCCAAACAACTATATCTGTCCCCTCTGCATTCACAATCTGGAAACTTCGCAGCATCTATTCCTCGACTGCCCGTTTGCTCAGCAGCTAGGGGAGAAAGTGGCGTAGCCAAACTACATCAGCGTCAGCACTGCACTTCATAAGCCGGCATCCTTAGCTCTCTTTCGCTCCCGGTGGATTGAGGCCTCGCCAGATAGTCCCCAGGCAGGAATCAGTTTGCTCTTCATCCTGACTTGCTGGGCCATCTGGCGGGAACGAAACAACAGCGTTTCACAACAAGAAAACTTCGGCTAGTCAGATTGCCTGTTTCATCAAAGACGAAGCCCAAGAGTGGGCTTTCGCTGGAGCCAAGGCCCTGCACAAGCTGATGTATCAACCCCCCCTGATTGCCCTGTCTAAACTTTTTCCAGAATCTTTTTGATTTCTTTCTATTTACTCTTTTGCCCTAGGGCAGACTCTGTATTTATCTTTACCTGCTAATATGTTGAAGGCGCATGAGAATCATATTCAGTTTTGTACCTAGGAAACACAACTTGATATGGTCTAGGGACACTAAGCATCACAGCATGTAGAAGAGCCTTGAGTATGCGGCATGTACACTCAATATACAAGCTAATTCAACCACTTCAACAAACAAATTATAAACAATTCCTCACTTGCAATGTGAAGGTGATATTTCCTCTGATGTTATTTTACATCAAGGCACTACATCATGCTACCAAAGTGTGATACATACACAAGTAAGATGTCTTCACATATTTACTTCTTGGAGGACACATGGTATAATTCATGTTCTTGAAATGTCATCTTACATTCTGATTGATTGATAAAAAAATAAAAACTACATCAATCACTACAAACATAGTAGCAGTAGTTTAAATGCTTTTGCCCAATTCACAGTATCGAAACAAATTAACCCAGACAAAACAATTCAGTGAATCAAGTCTGAAGCAAGTACCAGCAAGCAACAGAAGACACTGGCTTACAGCCTTAATCCTTCGCGCCTTCCTTCATCCTACACCTTCATCTTGCGCAGCCACTTGAGCGAGCTCTCGAGCTCACTGTACGCGGTCACCTGCGGAAAGCTCTTGCTCTCGATCCCGTAATCGAACACCTCGTACGCATCCGGAACCCTCCCCGCTCGACACAACGCTCTGACGAACGTCGCGTACGCCGGCTTGTCGAGCTTCATCGCGGCATCTACCATGGACTTGTAAACCTCGACAGCCTTGTCCAGCTTCCTGTTCTTGCAGAGCCCCATGAGCAGCGTGTTGTAGGTCCGGTCATTGGGCTCGCACCCCTTAGCCTCCATCTCCTCGAGCAGCCTGAGGGCGCCGAGGGAGTCGCCCTTGACGCACATCCCGTTCATGAGCGAGGTGTAGGTGACGACGTCCGGGAAGTGGCCCGCGGCGGCCATGGCGTCGAGGTAGGTCCTGGCCTTGGCGACCAGGCCGGCGCGCGCGAGGCCGTAGACGAGGGTGTTGTAGGTGACGAGGTCCGGCTCCACGCCGTCGTCCTTCATCCGGCGGAGCACGCCGAGGACACCCTCGGGGTCGGAGGCGCCGCAGTGGGCCTTCATGAGCGCGTTGTAGACGTAGGCGTCGGCGCGGACGCCGTGGTCGGCGAGGACCGGGAGGAGCTGCCCGATCTCGCGCGGCTCGCCGCGGCGGCAGCAGGCGTCCGCGAGGGCCAGCAGCGCCGGGCGCGGGGCGGGGGAGTCGGCGGAGTAGGGGAGCGCGGCCAGGAGGTCCCGCGCGGCGGCGACGGAGCGGTGGGTGGCGAGGCGGCGGAGGAGGAGCGCGAGGGACTGCTCCGGGAGCGGGATGGTGGGCGCCGCCTTGAGCGCGAGCGAGGCGGCCGCGTCCACGTCGTGGTCCACCGCGGCGCGGATGGCGGCCGAGAGCTCGGCGGGGGTGGTGATGGGACGCCGCTTCTCGGCCGGCGGAGGCGCGGGGCGGACCCGGTCCAGGGCAGCCGTGGGCTCGGAGGCGGCACCGGGAGTTCTCCGGGGCGGCTTACCGTGGGAGGGTTTAGTGTTGGTGGGACGAGGTCCGTGTGGCGAAGGAGGAGGTGGGGTGGAGGATGTGGAGGGTTTCGGAACGAGGCCATGGCGGGGGAGCTTGGCGGCGCGCATGGCGTGCTGCACCTTCCCCATCCTCGGCGGCGGCGGCGGCGGGAGGACGGCGAGTAAGCGGAATGGGAAAGGGAGTACGGTTCCGAAGGTGTTCGTTGGGCTTTGGTACGGGATGCCCTGTCGCCGGCCCAGGGAGAAATCGGCCTTCTCCGTTAATGGGCTGGGTTTCTCACGTGCTCCATCGATTTCGGGACACAGAGAGAAACAGAAAAGGAAAGCCTGGCCCACGTTGACGGGTCAACAGACAGGACAGGACGACAGGGACGCGGAAATTATGTCGTCGTTTTTCCCTTAAGCCCCCTCTACGTTTCTGCAAATTATAGATCTCGTCCTAGGTCCTGCAATGATGTCAAACTATCCGACACCTTTCACCTTTGGATGGGCCGGCACGGGGTGTATGGTCACATCGATTTCTCGTTGCCACTTTTGAAATATGGTAGCGATGTTTGATGGAAAGGTTTGTGTCGTGTGGTAATATTTTGCTACTCGGAGTGGGACATGTTCTTTGCCATTATAAGTCACTTCTAGCGCTTGGACGAACTACTTTCTTTGAACATGTCGATGTATATTCTCTCTTTAGCGCTTGGACGAACTACTTTCTTTGAACATGTCGATGTATATTCTCTCTTTTCCGCGTTGAGGTTTTTGCTACATTTTGACGACACGAGACGTGCCACAAAACTCTTCATATGATTTTGTATTTGATTGCTCCTTCTTCCTCTTCCCGGTACATCTCATAAATATGAATTCTTAGTATTATCAATAACGTATAGCTATAAAATATGGTTATCGGCAAATGAAATAGGAGTACATTCCAAAATCGATAAAACATGAATCAAAATTGCACATAATCATTGAAGAAAAATAAATACATGCATGCCTTGTACTCCAATGCCTTTATAGGCCTTTTCCAATGCCTTTATGTTTGCATTTGATGATAGTCTCCAAATATTACACTCTGTTCCCAATTCGAAGTTAATTATAGCTCGGTGACAAACCAAAAAATAATAATCACGTTCACATAAAATATCTTTATCAGACACAACAAATTAGTTTCAACAATATAAAACTGATGCTGTAAAATATTAACACATAATTTATATAAAATCTTGTCAACTTATTTATGCTATTGACCTAGGAGACATAGGACATGGTTAAAATGTGAGAGCAAGTACGGAAACGAAGAGAAGAAATGAACTCCAACGAGGTAGTGTGTCATCCATCCTCTACAAAGCTGTTGAGAAAAGCTCCAGTTCCAAACGATCAAATACAAAAGCGTGATTAGTGAACATGAGTTAGCGCGTTAACGTCCAACAATCGGAGGGGCCGAATCGCAAAACGTCCCGGCCTTCCCTCCGTCCTCGTCTTCCCATCACCACCACCCGCACGAACCGGCGGCTACCACCATTATTGACAGACACACAGATCCTGCATAAATTTCTCCACCAATCACACCCTCACGCGCACAGCCACAACCTCCGTCCACCGGCCGGGGATTCGGATTTGGGGATTCCGGCGAAGCCACAGGGACTGAGCGGGGAGGCATGGGCTACGTCGGGAGCCACGGCGTGGCGACGCTGCGCCGCTACAAGTACAGCGGCGTCGACCACTCCATCGTCGCCAAGTACATCCTCCAGCCCTTCTGGTCGCGATTCGTCCACATCTTCCCGCTATGGTTCCCGTAAGCACCCCTCCCTCCCTCGCATACACGGCACCCGCCTGATTTCCTGCTCCGTTTCTTCACGAGTGCGCGCTCGCTCGGTCCATATCTCTGCCACCCAAGCTCAATGCGCAATGCACTGGATGTTGGTTCCGGGGAGCGTCTCTGTTGACCCGATTCAAACGCGTCTATTTTTTCTCTCTGTTATTTAAGCGCGGAAAATACTACTAGCATCTTGGCGTTCTAATCTGATCTATTAGACTGAGAAATCAGGTAATGTAATGCACCCCATGTATGTGTGTGTGATTTGGAATGCGCGCTTTTGCTATACCGTAGCATACATCATGAGGAGAGGAATCGTGTTTAGCAAGCTTGGGGAGCATCTTGCAGGGGCTGCAGACAGCGCTAAAGTGCTCCTGACTTTTGGTTAGTGGAGTCGCTCGTGATGCTCCGGAAAGCCCACTTTGCGCTTACTATATAGTCTAACAGTGGATTAGTTACTCGTTTTCGTATATGTGCTAGATAGGAGTTGTTTAATGTTGTCGGTCACAGACACTGAAGGTTTCTTTGCATTTTACCTTAAAGTGGGTGGTTCGTAACTTCAGTGCGGATAATCCTTTTTAATTCCTTTATTAGAAGGGAGTGATCCATGTTTTTCCTTGTAAGGAAGCGTGCCGGTGTAGCATGTAGCCCAAAATACACTACGACTGTTTACATCTTCATTTACCGCTTGTAGTAAAATGCTTGGGTACTTAACGAAAGCAATTTCATATTTACATTTTTGCCTTCGGCTTGGTTTGTATGTTCAAATATGTGGATCGAAGACTAACTCTCTCTCCCTCTCTCTTGTGTTCACTGTCGCAATAATCTGCAGACCGAACATGGTGAGACATCTGCACATCTGTTACCGTAAGCTATGCTATCTTGTTTGAAGGTCTGCTAAAACATTGATTCTTCTTTCCAGATTACACTCACAGGTTTCATGTTTCTACTGACATCAGCCTTCCTTGGCTTTGTAAGTATGTTTCACCAGTAAAATGTTTGAGACCTGAATATTTTTGAGGGTTTTGCTGCTTGTTAATTGCTGCCGCAGTAATAGTCTAGCAAGCTTGTGACTTATTTATGTCTCCATTTGGTCGCAGTTATATTCTCCTCAGCTTGATACAGCACCCCCTAGATGGGTTCATCTTGCGCATGGAATCCTTCTCTTCCTTTACCAGGTACGACTTTGTAATCACACCCAGCTATGCAATATTAGACCATCTTTTTCTCCCTTTCCAGCCTAACATATGCATGTTCTTTTTATAGAACAGATAAGTATGGCATCCAACTAATGCTCGTAGTGTCAGTCATTAATATGCAGTTCTGGCAACAATATCAAAGCATTTATGGCCCATGCTATGAAGGGCCCGCTATAAATTTTTATACATGTTAAGGTTCCTAAGCGTCTTCTAATTTATGGACTTTTTTCTTTCAGTCCCTAATTTACATATTTCGTGATTTTCTTATGATTCTAGTTTCTACCATAGTACCATGTAGGTCACTACCAGGTTTACCAATGTAATATACATGTCGTAATACGAATGCAGACTTTTGATGCTGTGGATGGTAAGCAAGCAAGGCGTACCAACTCTTCAAGTCCTTTGGGCGAACTTTTTGATCATGGTAATCTCCATTGTAAATTCAACTACCTGAAATCAGTTTTCAGAAAACATACATGTGAGACTGACAAACTTTTATCCTGTACAGGATGCGATGCACTTGCCTGTGCTGTAAGGCTATTCATTAACTTTATCTTTTACTATGCAAAGATACTAAAATTGTTGTGAACTGATTAGTTTATCTATTAGTTTGAGTCCATGGCTTTTGGAAGCACAGCAATGTGTGGAAAGGCTACCTTCTGGTTTTGGGTCATTTCGGCTGTACCTTTCTACTTCGCAACCTGGGAACAGTGAGTTCAGTTCTTTCATGCATATGCTACATCATTAAACTATATTAGGAGCATGCATATGTTACTCTTGTACATATATTACCAAACAGGTCGTACTTTTCATCGGATAATGTTACCATTTTGAAGTCTACTTTTCAAATTGTGAGCATGTTTCGTGATGCTTCTGCCATCCTTTTTTTGAATGGTTCTTAAAACCTCATGTGCCTTACTCGTACCAGCTACTTTCACGTGGTTCGTTAGGTTGGAAGTATTTTATTGCTCTCACTGAAAGCACAATTATGAATCAAATTGACGGTTTGATTTGCATGTTGGAACCACTCACTGCCCTAAGATTCTTGCAATTTTGTTTCCACAAGAGCATAGAAGCACTACTCTTGACGAGCTTGAAACCTTCAGACTGTTGATGCTTTATAAATTTATGACTGTTCCTATCTCTGAATTGATGAGACCTCAGCAGAATTTTGTTGTGTTGCTTTTGAGTATCATCTTTCCATCTCACACCTAATTGTTTTGTATGTAGCTATTTTACAAATACGCTTGTTCTTCCCATAGTCAATGGGCCAACTGAAGGGCTTATGCTAATCTATGTGTGCCATATTTTCACCTTTTTCACAGGTACTATTTGACTTAACATTTATCTACCTCTACTCTAATCGAAGCCATGCCGAACTTGTCAATCTTTGTAGTTTTCTCCTGCTAATAGACTGTGCATATGTATACATCATGATTAATATGTGATTCACATCAAGCCATATAGTCATCTGATATTAACTGCACATGTTTTCTTCCATTTTCCTTCTGTAGGAGCTGAGTGGTGGGCACAGGATTTCCGGAAATCAGTGCCCCTCCTAAATTGGGTGCCTCTTGTTCCTGGTACGTAGACCACCAAGCTTTAGCTCTAATTTAGTTTTTACATTATAACCATAGGTTAATAAATCCCTCAACATGAACCAACTGTTTCATATGTTGCTGATGTAACTTTTTGCTGTTAGTACTCTGTGCAAACTGTAACGTGGAGTCAGATAGTGACAAATGCTGACATTATCTATGCTAAGGTTTGTTGTCAATTGCTTCTTTTCCAGAAATCCCGCTATATGGTATTGTGCTGTTTCTAATGATTGCTTTTGCTGTAATCCCGACGATTGGAACCAAGTAAGTTTAGTTTGCCGTTTTGTGTTTCTCGTTTTAGCTTATCTGTTGTTTGATCAATAGATTTTGAACACCTCTTATTGTACTTCCTTTGAAATAATTCCAAGGCTTAATAGATGTGAATTACACTCAGATTCTTTTGGATGTTTATATGCTCTAATTTTGATTAGGATGGGTCTCTGATATTTTGAGTTGGAAAAGGACACATTTTTTTATTTAGAACTGATAAAACAGTTAGACCTTAGTCAAGCTGCACTAACCTAATTTTGTAACCTACAGCACCCATAATGTTTACAAAGTCGTCGCAGCAAGAAAAGGAAGCATGCTGCTAGCACTAGCAATGGTAAGATATAAATTTATTGTCATATTGTGCTTCTCTTGCATCAACGTGACTTTCCGCCGCCTTCATTTTTATCAGCTCTTTCCTTTTGGCTTACTGATGGCTGGAACTCTCGTATGGTATGCCTGTCGACCCTTCTGAGTTCCATTGTATATATATCTGATAGTCTTCAAAAAAAAATTAGCTAGAAAACTGAAGCAGCCAGAAAAAAATCCAGTACATCACTTGCTGAAGTATATTGCATTAATATGCAGGTCCTATGTGTCTCCTTCAGATATAATGAGAACTCAACCACATCTGCTAATTATTGGTACTGGTTTTGCGTTTGGCTTTCTTGTGGTAAGGCTTTCTGCTAATACCTTAATTAAAATATCGTTTAGATCTGTGTTTTGGTGTTGTTGCTCTTTAATAAGGTTTCATGTTTAAAACAAATGTGGCATCTTGCCTGATACTCTAGGCACTGGCATACTGTTGTAATTCTGCTCTTATTTTGATTCTTATCTAAGGGTTATTAGATTGGTCTCTTAGTCTCTATACCATGGTGACATGACATTTGATTTTCGAATTGGAGATTCGGGTCGTGGTTAGGTGTGCATAAGTAACTGTTAGCCGAAGTAGATTACTCTCTTATCATTATGCTCTTACTACTGGTTTGGTATGCTCAAAATAAGCTGTATACAGCGGTATTCAGATGGGCACTATTCTTTTGTCACAGTAGTTTTTTTTTTGTAACTGTATGGACATTATTGAGTTTCTTCTTATATTGCCGCACAGGGGAGAATGATTCTTGCTCACTTGTGTGATGAACCCAAAGGTCTTAAGACAGGAATGTGCATGGTACTTGCCTAATGACCTGGTTTCTTTTGCGCCATTCTTAATTGAGCCAATGTAGTATGTTTATACTTTGTTATGTTTAAAATGTGTGCTCCCCTTTTGCAGTCCCTAGCGTATTTCCCGTTTGCAATTGCAAATGCGCTGACTGCACGACTTGATGACGGGTTTGAGCTTCAACACTTTTATATTATGCCGTGTAATAATGTTTGTGTATGACATCTGATTGTATGGTCATTGATTGTTGCAGAAATCCCCTTGTTGATGAGCAACTCGTTCTCCTGATGTACTGCTTATTTACAGGTATCACCTTATTTCCATAGCCCGTTATCTCTTCTGTTAACGGCTTGCAGTTGCGCGTTCATAAGAATACATGGTGATCAAAAGTTTTAGTATTTATTTCTGATGTTTGAAGCTGCTATTGTCATGTGTTTGGTCAGACATTTACTTGTATTGGTCGTGCTTTATGTTAAAATTTCCACTTTAACAAAAAAATATCACAAGACATCAACACAGTAATAATCTTTTGTCATCATAGGCCATAGTCGGCTTTAGGCTAACTGGTATCTTACCATGCTTAGGGTATCTTTAATCTCATTGCTTCAATCAATTTTGACAGTGGCGCTGTACATGCATTTCGCTACATCTGTCATTCATGAAATCACCAACGCGCTTGGGATTCATTGCTTCAGGTTTGTTAATCATCATTATGCACTTCTTTTCCACTTTTTTTGCACCACTTGTTCTGACAGAATTTCTTTTTGGCAACAGAATCACCAGGAAAAAGGCGTAATTCTGAGCAGTCTGTACATGTGTGTTGCCTAATCGGTTATCACATGGTATCTGCCAACAAGCAAACTTGTATTCATTACACGGATGATGATATCTGGATCATATCTGCCTGTCATTACGGGGGACACTGTCCTCATCTGTCATTGCAAGGACACTGCCTCCCTTAAATTCACATCAGCGTTAAGAATTGTGCCAATGAGAAAACAATGTATGTGAAACAGTTGGCAAAGTTTTGTTGTATGTTATGTAGAGAAGACGCTTGACGAAAACTCCTTTTGGGGGAAACGTCGAGCCGGTTGGAAGATATGGTGCATTTGTAAGTTAGCACATTGTAACATCAACTGAGATGCGGTCAATGTTCCTCAAAATTGAATGTTGTTTACGCATTTTATGCGCAACTTTTTTCTCTCCCCAATGCATCTATCATCTATGCAAGTTTTACAGATGGACACCATTAGCAGTCCTTTTATTTCTACTTTGGTCGACACATTGGACTATTATTGTTTATATTATTTTGCATCAATGAATCTGATGCTGATACTTTTTGAGACAATTGTCTATGCTGATTTTAACATAAGAATGCAACAGCTGTTGTATTTCGTGAATTTGTTTTGTTTGATTTCAGTACAGTGATGCAAACTACCAAAAAGAAGTCCCAAGATGGGCAGCTAGAACCGTAGACAACTATGGTTTGTTTTCTCTTGAGCCTTCTGGTAGTTATCTGGGTACCAATTTAATGGAGCAAGTAACTGGTAATGGAGAATGTGCAGTACCAAGCACTGAGCTTAGCTGGAGCATGCCAGCTTCCATTCATTTCTTCACCACAATAAATGGCCCAGACCTGCTAGCAAAATTATCAGTAGTTTCTTCTATGGGAGGTCATCAAGTTGGCCATGCTGCGACGAGCTTTGGCCGTGGCACTCCACGAGGCTGGTACCGCTTGCCATTGATGGAAGCTTATAGCGTCATCTCCAATGGCCGGCGAGGATATTTCTGCTCGGGAAGTTTCATATTCAAATCGAATCACCCACGTCGATTGTGGGGTTCTCTGCAGAGGCCGCGAACTGTTTGTCGAGTTTGTTACAATCTACGTGGGACTGTGGGTTGGCCATGTTTGTTTCTACCAATTCGAACTTTTGGTGCTACTGGTTGGCGCATAAAGCTTGACATGGTATAGGAGCTGAGGTCTTGGATAAAAAGTCTCGGTTTTGTCAATTTCACTTGCCCCCTTTACGTGAAATTTTTCTATTCATGTGTTGTTCTCATCGAGTGACTCATGAGAAGGTGAGTTATATATATGTAAATCCCACATTGTTTCCATCAGTTTGGGTTTTTAGTTCTGCTTGTTGGTGCATGAAACTTGATCCGAAAAGCCAGGATGAGACTTGAGAGGATGCTTCATCGTGCCAGTCACCGAGAATATCGTTTTCACAAGGTGGTACCCCAACTAGGGCAATGACACTATCCATGAGTCATTGGCTTGTCGTAGGTGGACCTCGGGCTGCAAAGCCAAAGAGCGGAAGAACCTGCAGGTCGGGCTCTATTCTTTCTTCCTCTGCTTCTACCGTGGCCCAAGTTTCCAGCCAGAAAGCGCTGGAATTAAGCAGACTACCAATGTGTTGGATTTGGTTTTTGGGAGGTAAGGATAAAAAAGAGGCAGAGAGGGCAGCGGTCAGGTTGAGAATATTCTTACTTACAAGTGCGCTGCCGCTCCTACCCTTGAGGCATCAAATGATTTGGTAAGCAAAATATTGCTCAATGTTGCCTGTCAATTCCACAAGCTTTTACTAGCTCTCTTAATTTCATTCTTAAATTTTGTATGTGACCTATTTTTCCTCTTTTAATATCCTTGGTTTTATGTCAGGTTGGCTTGCAACCATTGAGAAACACATTCATTTGGACTAGGTATGGATGGATGCACACATACTCACATCTTTTCTTACGCTTCATGTTACATGGTAATGGCATTACTACTATTTTGATTTTCTGAATTAAAGAATATGGCACCATCAATATCTATTTTCCACAAATTTTATGTTTTAAACATATCTAATAATGCATCTTAGACCATATATTTTCAGAGCAACGCCCCGAGAATCGTCTATATACCTGCCTGCCTAATGTCTTTCCCTTAAACATGTTAGAGTACCATATCGACGAGCTCTCCATGCGTCGTTATAGGCTTACAGCCGGTGGCCTCTATGATTTAAGATGTGCGCGATGAATGTACAAAACCATATATAGCTTTTAGATAATTAATCTCTGCACTACGAATCTTCATATACAATGTTCAGCTATCCTGTAGGCTGAACATATTCCTTGGTTGGGCTGAAGTGTTTGGTTGCACTACGAAACTTCATATATAAAGTGGCAGTGTTATAGGCTGAACATATTCCATGGTTGCACTACATTAAGTAACATATTGTGTTGGGCTGAAGTGAACTACGTTAAGTAACATATTTTGTTGACGCTCTACTCCATCTAGCAGCTCTACTGAAGCAACGCGACTTCTGATGGATTGTTTATAGTAAGCTTACATAGTGTAGTAAGATGCAATTTTCTCTGTTAGTAGAAGCAACCGAGAAAATATAATATACTCTGCTGCAGAATATATTTCATGGCACTGCATTGCACTGATACTTTAAAACTGGCATATGAACTTTAAACTGACATATGAACTTTGTTCTGGTCCTAATCTTTGCTGATTTTCCATTTATTTACCTAGTATAAATTCGAGCTCTATAATATGATCCTTCAAATTACAGAAATATATAAAATACTTTGTTGCAGAATATACTTTAGGGCATTGCATAGACTGACAATTTAAAACTGGCGTATGAACTTACTTCTGGTCCTAATGTTTGTTGATGTATTTTTATTTACAGAAGTATAAAGTCAAGCTCAGTAATGCGATCGTTCAAATTATAAGGTTACATACAAACTAACACCAGCAGTAAGGTAAGCTGATAAATTTTGCTTTTGGTTTTCATGGGTCCATTAGGATTCAATATCAAGTTCACCTTTCTTAACTATTATCGGGTAGTTTCAGTATTGTTATATACATGAGTTCATCTGCGTGTACTATTTGAGATTTTGAGAGGATGTCTATTTTTTCCTTCGAGTATATGCTTCTAAATAGTTGAGTACATGAAGTTTTCTCTTCTCTCCAATCAATATGTCATAATCCGCAACTCGTTATCTATTGGCTAATATGTCATGATCCGCAGTTCATTATCTACGTAGTCCTGTTATAGGCTTATAGCTGGTGGCCTCTATGATTTACAAAACCATATAGAGCTTTTAGATAACCAATCTTTGCACTACGAAACTTCATATATAATGTTCAGCTATCCTGTAGACTTCCGTGCATCTTGCTTTATCTTATTTACAAAAAATACAAGATATTTATTCATGCGATATATAACAAAAACACGACATTGTGTCGACATTTCAGATCTCCTTTTAAGACTTCAACTTTCACAGAGCACCCCTCTTTTGCAAGACAAAAGCTAGGATAGCCTGCCAAATCAGCAACATCCAAGTGTGGAGGAATTTTACACATTAAAGAAGTGTATAAATTAGCTTGCATTAGATCGCAATAGGGAGCAACACAGCCAGTGATATCTAAACACACCCAATGATATCAAAACACAGCCAATTAGTGCACGCTGTGTCAGCTCATGTTTCATAAAACATGTGGCCAATTAATACCCGCTGTATCAGCCTCTCCAAATCATTGCACATGAGGTAGGGTGGTAGGTGCCCTCCCCCTACCATTCTTAACCATTGATGTTTCCTTTTCCTCACTTGATTCTTGCTCACTATATATCAGCGAACTTCCGCTGTTTCACCATCACTCATCAAGGAGACAAGAGCGACATGAGAAATGAGTCCCTTCCACCTCCATACGCGCTTTACCAAGGTATTGCTCACAAATTTGAATGGGGGAGTTTCCCACTGCAATCTTTGTTGTATTAGCTGTTCCGAGGTTACGGATGTACCGGCTTACCGGGCTTTCCTGCCTCCTATCCTGTTAGCAGTTGTAAAACCCATTACAGGAGTGGTAAATCAGGGCATTTTGTTTTGGCAACCAATTCCAAGATGATTTTCGATTCCCTATTAGAAGCACTACTGGCGGCGATGGCAGTGCCTGTCGGCGCCGTCCCAGTGTTGGTCGTCTCCCAGCTGGTAGAGGAGGAAGTCAGCTT
The DNA here is from genome assembly GCA_026929855.1 of Poa annua. Lineage (NCBI taxonomy): Eukaryota > Viridiplantae > Streptophyta > Magnoliopsida > Poales > Poaceae > Poa > Poa annua. The sequence continues at coordinate 4,779,589 of CM049436.1, forward strand.
TTATTTTTCTTCTGCGACTGCCATCCTTCTTCCTTCTATCCCATCACATCGTGGCAATGGTGTCGATGCTCCTAATACATACATAAAACAGACCCTTTTGAGAAGAACTCACATTCAACTTAGAATTTTCGAGCTTCATTGAGACCGGGGGAGAGGGGCAAATGCGCCCCCCCCCCCCCCCCCCCTACAAAAATTACAAGATATTTATTCATGCAATATGTAAAAAAAAATGACATTGTGTCTTCAATGAAACATTAACGATCTCGACATTTCAGATCTCCTTTCAAGACTTCAACTTTCACAGAGCACCCCTCTTTGCAAGACCAAAGCTAGTATAGCCTGCCACATTGGCAACATCCAAGTGTGGAGGAATTTTACACATTAAAGAAGTGTATAAATTAGCTTGCATTAGATTGAAAGAGGGAGCAACACAACCAGTGATATCTAAACACAGCCAATGATATCTAAACACAGCCAATTAGTGCACGTTTTGTCAGCTCATGTTTCATAAAACATGTGGCCAACTAATACCCGTTATATCAACCTCTCCAAATCCTTGCACATGAGGTAGGGTGGTAGGTGCCCGCCCCCTACCATTCTTAACCATTGATCATTCCTTTTCCTCGGTTGATTCTTGCTCACTATATATTAGCGCACTTCCGCTGTTTCACCACCGCTCATCAAGGAGACAAGAGAGCGACATGAGAAATCAGTCCCTTCCACCTCCATACGTGCTTTACCAAGGCATTGCTCACAAATTTGAGTGGGGGAGTTTTCACTGCAATCTTTGTTGTATTAGCTGTTCCGAGGTTACGGCATGTACCGGCTTACCGGGCTTTCCTGCCTCCCATCCTGTTAGCAGTTGTAAAATCCATTACATGAGTCGTAAATCAGGGCATCGATTTGGCAACCAATTCAAGGATGATTTTCGATTCCCTATTAGAAGCGTTGCTGGCGGCGCTGGCAGTGCTTTTCGGCGCCATGCCAATGCTGGTCGTCTCCAAGATGGTAGAGGAGAAAGACCTATTTTATTTTTCCTGTGCGACTGCCATCCTTCTTGCTTGTATCCCATCGCATCGTGGCAATGGTGTCGATGCTCCTAGTACATACGTAAAACATGACCCTTTTGAGAAGAACTCACATTCAACTTGGAATCTTCGAGCTTCATTGAGACCGGGGGAGAGGGGCGAATGCCCCCCCCTCCCTACAAAAATTACATGATATTTATTCATGCAATATGTAACAAAAACATGACATTGTGTCTTCAATGAAACATTAACGGTCTCGACATTTCAGATCTCCTTTCAAGACTTCAACTTTCACATAGCACCCCTCTTTTGCAAGACCAAAGCTAGTATAGCCTGCCACATCGGCAATATCCAAGTGTGGAGGAACTTTACACATTAAATAAGTGTATAAATTAGCTTGCATTAGATCGAAAGAGGGAGCAACACAGCCAGTGATATCTAAACACATCCAATGATATCAAAACACAGCCAGTTAGTGCACGTTGTGTTAGCTCATGTTTCAAAAAATATATGGCCAATTAATACCCGTTGTATCAGCCTCCCCAAATCCTTGCACATGAGGTAGGGTGGTAGGTGCCCGCCCCCTACCATTTTTAACAATTGATCTTTCCTTTTCCTCACTTGATTCTTACTCACTATATATTAGCGCACTTCCGTTGTTTTACCACCACTCATCAAGGAGACAAGAGAGCGACATGAGAAATGAGTCCCTTTCACCTCCATGCGTGCTTTACCAAGGCATTGCTCACAAATTTGAATGACGGAGTTTTCACTGCAATCTTTGTTGTATTAGCTGTTCCGAGGTTACGGATGTACCGGCTTACCGGGCTTTCCTACCTCACATCTTGTAGCAGTTGTAAAACCAATTACAGGAGTGGTAAATCAGGGCATATTGTTTTGGCAACCAAATCCAGGATTATTTTCGATTCCCTATTAGAAGCACTGCTGGCGGCGCTGGCAGTGTCTGTCGGCGTCGTCCCAGTGTTGGTCGTCTCCCAGCTGAGAGAGGAGGAAGTCAACTTTTATTTTCCTTCTACGACTGCCATCCTTCTTGCTTCTATCCAATCGCATCATGTCAATGGTGTCGATGCTCCTAGTACATACATAAAACATGACCCTTTTGAGAAGAACTCACATTCAACTTAGAATTTTCGAGCTTCATTGAGACCGGGGGAGAGGGGAAAATGCGCCTGATGTCTACGCACGCTTCTATTCTCATAGACAGTGTTGGGCCTCCAAGAGCAGAGGTTTGTAGAACAGCAGTATGTTTCCCTTAAGTGAATCACCCAAGGTTTATCGAACTCAGGGAGGTAGAGTTCAAAGATATCCCTCTCAAGCAACCCTGCAATTAAGATACAAGAAGTCTCTTGTGTCCCCAAACACACCCAATACACTTGTCAGATGTATAGGTGCACTAGTTCGGCGAAGAGATAGTGAAATACAAGTAATATGTATGATTATAAGTAGTAATTGCAATCTGAAATAAAAATGGCAGCGAGCAAACATGTAGCAGAACTTGTTGTAGACGGTGTTTCAATGCTTAGAAACAAGGCCTAGGGATCATACTTTCACTAGTGGACACTCTCAACAATGACATCAAAGCTGAATAATAAATACTACTCTCAAACACTCTCTTGTTGGATGATAAACACCATTCACTGCGTAGGGCTACAAGAGCACCCCCAAAGTCAGAGTAAACTAACACCACAACGTCATAAAGGAATCACACACGGTGCGCACACTGTCACCTTCACAACCGTGAATAACCCCGGAGTTCATATTAAAGTAACCTCTAGAGTGCATAATAGATAAAGAGTAACATCACATATTCAACTAGATTACAAAGCTCATGATTACATAAAGATCACACCATGGGAGAGAAAGATAAACCACATAGCTACCGGTAGAGCCTGCAGCCCCGGGGGAGAACTACTCACTCATGGTAGGAGTCAGCAACGGCGATGGAGATGGCGGTGGAGTTGATGGAGATGGCTCCGGGGGCAATTCCCCGTCCCGGCAGGGTGCCGGAACAGAGACTTCTGTCCCCCGAAACTTGTCTTCGATGGCGGCGGCGCAACGGAACTCTTCTCGGGAAAAGGCCTTCGGTGTCTATGGTTATTTTGTGGGGGGGGGGGGGGGGGGGGGGGGATATGTAGGCGAAAGGGCGAAGGCGGTGAAGCCCCGAGGGGCCCACACCATGTGGTGGCACGGTAGAGGGGGGAGCCGCGCCACCATGTGGTGTGGCCTCCTCGGTCCCCTCCTTCGTTTCCTCTTCGGACTTCTGGAACGTGTCGGGATAAATATGGACTTTGGCTTTTGTTTCGTGCAATTCCGAGAATATTTTCAGAACAACTTTTCTGAAACCAAAAACAGCAGAAAACAGGGAACTGACACTGTGGCATCTTGTTAATAGGTTAGTACCAGAAAATGCATAAAAACCATATAAAGTGTATATAAAACATGTAGCAATTGGTATAATATAAGCATGGAACATAAGAAATTATAGATACGTTTGAGACGTATCAAGCATCCCCAAGCTTAGTTCTACTCGTCCCGAGTAGGTAAAACGATAACAAGAATAATTTCTGAAGTGACATGCTTTCACACACTCTTGATCATATAATAATGTAATGCATGTAAATTGAGATCAAATGAATAAAAGCTGTAGTTTATATTGATATCAAATGAGTAATGAGTAAACAAGTAGGAAGAACAAAGTAAAACTTTCAATGAATCAATACTAGAGAACAATCAACCGTGCAAAGTAGATATTAAAGATGATTTAATCTTCAAGAATAACAATATAATCATCTAATGCATCCAACACTCATGACAACTTTGTGAAAGGATCAAATCAAGCAATAACAATATGCACGTAGAAAATCATCTCTCTATTTGTTCACTTAAAAACAAGCAAGCGTTCAGCGTTGGTTCCTGGCACCAGGATGTTGTGGCTAAAAGAATGATAAGGGTGGTTTGGAAGGCCAACGGAAGAAAGTCTCACACAGCTGAAAGTGATCATTAGACAAGAGGAAGTCTTATAATCGAAGCTATGCAAGGAGTAGTGATTGCCACACAACGAATGCACATAGAGCTATAAGTGTATGAAAGCTCTCCAATGGAACTAGTGGGGGTGCATCCAACTTGCTTGCTCATGAAGACCTAGAGCACTTTTGAGGAGGCTCATCATTGGAATATACAAGCCAAGTTATATAATGTAAAGTTCCCCACATAGTTATGCAAGTAAAACATGAAAACTCTCTCATATGGAGTAAAGGTGCTAAACATGAGCACAAATGATGACTATGAATACTACAGGTGCTATAACATGAGCACAAGTGTGGATAAAGAGTAGTAATGTTGCCCCCCTTTTATTTTTCTTTCTTTCTCTTTTTTTTCTCTTTTCTCTTTTTCTATTTTTTTAATTTTTCTGTTTCTCTTTTCGATGGCCTCCATGGCTCTTTTCACTTTTAGGGGCAAACATTCTAATATGACAACACACTTTTGATACAAGTAACTCATAAGGGATAAAACATAGTGTATGAAACGGTGCCTCTGCCAGTGTAGCAGGATATGCAATGATCTAGCGTAACATGGGTAAAACCACACATCAGCTGTAAAGAATCATGCAAGGCGATATATAAATGATAAATGACAACAAGTCATGTAATGTAAGATGAAAGTTGCATGGCAATATATCTCGGAACAGCTATGAAAATGTTGTAGTAGGTAGATATGGTGGATGTTTTGAGGAAGATATTTGACTTATGTGTAGGAGAACATGATGAAGATCTCCCACGAGTTTTGGATGTAGCCGCGAAGTATGCACCAACTCTCAATGTGAGAAAGGGCAATGCAAAGTACCGAAGAGGCTAGCAAATATAGTAGTGGAAGTGCCATGAAAACCGCAGCTTAGAACTCACAAGCAAAAAGATTCCAACTAGAAATATGATCTTACAATGCATAATGAAAATCACTCCATGAGGGACTGTGGCAAATGAACAAGTCACTGTTGGGACCCCGACCGTAGCGCATAACACAAAGTCATTACGGTTGTTTTTAACATTAGAAGTCATATATCATCATGCTATCAACTGGATATTTAAGTGTGGCACAGCTTCAAGTTTTCTAGACCAACCATTAATCATTCCACTTTACTAAACCATCATGTTTTACCATTAAGCATATATTAATCTCTCAAAACAACATTAATGATTCAAGTGACACAATTTAATGATCTACAAGATTATGTATCATTTCATCATACCATCTACCACATCAAACATTTTCTGTTCTTAACCAAACACCAATCAACTTATCTAAAAATAAACTCTGCAAGTATTTAACAATGAGATATGAGAGTATAACATAAGAAAACTAACAGCTCTAACAAGAGATGCATGAAAAACAAGAGCTAATAGTATTGAAGTAACATAGAAGAATACTCAACAAATAATAGTGAAGAATACGCGTATTCATAAGAAAATGCGGAGCGTGTCTCTCTCCCACAAAGGAATGCTAGGATCCATTTTATTCAGAGAATGAAAATAACAAAAACAAAAGCAAAAACAAACAGACGCTTCAAGTAAAGCACATAAGATGTGTCGGAATTAAAATATAGTTTCACTAGAGAGGACCTGATAGTTTGTTGATGAAGAAGGGGATGCCTTGGGCATCCCCAAGCTTAGACGCTTGAGTCTTCTTGAAATATGCTTGGGTGACCCACGGGGGCATCCCCAAGCTTAGGCTCTTTCATCTTATTGATCACATCATATCATCCTTCTCTCTTGATCCTTGAAAAGTTCCTCCACGCCAAACTCAAAGTAGACTTCATTAGAGGGTTAGTACATAATAAAAAATTCTTATATTCTGCATGGACACAATTGCTACCAATGCTACTGGATATTAGCTACAGTCACTGATACTTTATGAAACAAAAAGATCCATTCAAAAACAGCAAAAGAGGCATTTGCAAAATAAATTAGCTTCCCCAAGCTTAGGCTTTTCCATAGCCTTAGCAATAATGGTGTCCACAGAATTTATACTAATAACATTACTACCACTATTATGCAAACTAACTTCCATAGGTTTTTTAATTTTCTCTTCAAAAGTATCACATATTATCACATATTGGAGGCAAAAGTATGCAAACTAACTTCCATAGGTTTTTTAATTATTTCTTCAGGTGGCTTTAGAATATCACAAGCATCATTAGAATTATCACATATTAGAGGCAAAGCATTATCAAGGCAAAATAATTCCTCTAAAGCTAAGGAGCAAAAAAGATTATTTTTATATAAACTAGCTTCCCCAAGCTTAGGCTTTTCCATAGCCTTAGCAATAATGGTGTCCACAGAATTTATACTAATAACATTACTACCACTATTATGCAAACTAACTTCCATAGGTTTTTTAATTTTCTCTTCAAAAGTATCATGTCCTAATGCAATATAAACTTCATAGAGATCTCTAATTTTTTTGTTGTTTTCCATTTAGCCTAACTAGTGAAATAAAAACAAGAAACAAAAAGTAATAACTGCAGAATCTAAAGGAGATACCTTCAAGCACTCACCTCCCCGGCAACGGCGCCAGAAAATAGCTTGATGTCTACGCACGCTTCTATTCTCGTAGACAGTGTTGGGCCTCCAAGAGCATAGGTTTGTAGAACAGCAGCAAGTTTCCCTTAAGTGAATCACCCAAGGTTTATCGAACTCAGGGAGGTAGAGGTCAAAGATATCCCTCTCAAGCAACCCTGCAATTAAGATACAAGAAGTCTCTTGTGTCCCCAACACACCCAATACACTTGTCAGATGTATAGGTGCACTAGTTCGGCGAAGAGATAGTGAAATACAAGTAATATGAATGATTATAAGTAGTAATTGCAATCTGAAATAAAAATGGCAGCAAGCAAACATGTAGCAGAACTTGTTGTAAACGGTGTTTCAATGCTTAGAAACAAGGCCTAGGGATCATACTTTCACTAGTGGACACTCTCAACAATGACATCAAAGCTGAATAATAAATACTACTCTCAAACACTCTCTTGTTGGATGATAAACACCATTCACTAGGTAGGGCTACAAGAGCACCCCCAAAGTCAGAGTAAACTAACACCACAACGTCATAAAGGAATCACACACGGTGCGCACACTGTCACCTTCACAACCGTGAATAACCCCGGAGTTCATATTAAAGTAACCTCTAGAGTGCATAATAGATAAAGAGTAACACATCACATATTCAACTAGATTACAAAGCTCATGATCACATAAAGATCACACCATGGGAGAGAGAGATAAACCACATAGCTACCGGTAGAGCCCGCAGCCCCGGGGGAGAACTACTCACTCCTCATGGTAGGAGTCAGCAACGGCGATGGAGATGGCGGTGGAGTTGATGGAGATGGCTCCGGGGGCAATTCCCCGTCCCGGCAGGGTGCCGGAACAGAGACTTCTGTCCCCCGAAACTTGTCTTTGATGGCAGCGGCGCAGCGGAACTCTTCTCGGGAAAAGGCTTCGGTGTCTAGGGTTATTTTGTCGGGGGGTATATGTAGGCGAAAGGGCGAAGGCGGTGGAGCCCCGAGGGGCCCACACCATGTGGTGGCGCGGCAGAGGGGGGAGCCGCGCCACCATGTGGTGTGGCCTCCTCGGTCCCCTCCTTCGTTTCCTCTTCGGACTTCTGGAACATGTCGGGAAAAATAGGGACTTTGGCTTTTGTTTCGTGCAATTCCGAGAATATTTCCAGAACAACTTTTCTGAAACCAAAAACAGCAGAAAACAGGGAACTGGCACTGTGGCATCTTGTTAATAGGTTAGTCCCAGAAAATGCATAAAAACCATATAAAGTGTATATAAAACATGTAGCAATTGGTATAATATAAGCATGGAGCATAAGAAATTATAGATACGTTTGAGACGTATCAGCGCCCCCCCCCCCCCCCCCCCCCCCCCTCCCTACAAAAATTACATGATATTTATTCATGCAATATGTAACAAAAACATGACATTGTGTCTTCAATGAAACATTAACGGTCTCGACATTTCAGATCTCCTTTCAAGACTTCAACTTTCACATAGCACCCCTCTTTTGCAAGACCAAAGCTAGTATAGCCTGCCACATCGGCAATATCCAAGTGTGGAGGAACTTTACACATTAAATAAGTGTATAAATTAGCTTGCATTAGATCGAAAGAGGGAGCAACACAGCCAGTGATATCTAAACACATCCAATGATATCAAAACACAGCCAGTTAGTGCACGTTGTGTTAGCTCATGTTTCAAAAAATATATGGCCAATTAATACCCGTTGTATCAGCCTCCCCAAATCCTTGCACATGAGGTAGGGTGGTAGGTGCCCGCCCCCTACCATTTTTAACAATTGATCTTTCCTTTTCCTCACTTGATTCTTACTCACTATATATTAGCGCACTTCCGTTGTTTTACCACCACTCATCAAGGAGACAAGAGAGCGACATGAGAAATGAGTCCCTTTCACCTCCATGCGTGCTTTACCAAGGCATTGCTCACAAATTTGAATGACGGAGTTTTCACTGCAATCTTTGTTGTATTAGCTGTTCCGAGGTTACGGATGTACCGGCTTACCGGGCTTTCCTACCTCACATCTTGTAGCAGTTGTAAAACCAATTACAGGAGTGGTAAATCAGGGCATATTGTTTTGGCAACCAAATCCAGGATTATTTTCGATTCCCTATTAGAAGCACTGCTGGCGGCGCTGGCAGTGTCTGTCGGCGCCGTCCGAGTGTTGGTCGTCTCCCAGCTGAGAGAGGAGGAAGACATATTTTATTTTTCTTGTGCGATTGCCATCCTTCTTGCTTATATCCCATCGCATCGTGGCAATGGTGTCGATGCTCCTAGTACATACGTAAAACATGACCCTTTTGAGAAGAACTCACATTCAACTTAGAATTTTCGAGCTTCATTGAGACCGGGGGAGAGGGGGAAATGCGCCCCCCCCCCCCCCCCCCCTACAAAAATTACAAGATATTTATTCATGCAATATGTAACAAAAACATGACATTGTGTCTTCAATGAAACATTAACGGTCTCGACATTTCAGATCTCCTTTCAAGACTTGTCGGCGTCGTGCCAATGCCGGTCGTCTCCCAACTGGTAGAGGAGGAAGACATATTTTATTTTTCTTGTGCGACTACCATCCTTCTTGCTTCTCTACCCTCGTTGTTCAGAGCATCCCATCGCATCGTGGCAATGGTGTCGATTCTCCTAGTACATACATAAAACATGACCCCCTTTGAGAAGAACTCACATTCAACTTAGAATTTTCGAGCTATATTATAGTGAGTTTTTTTTTTGAATTTTCCACGTATATTAAACCAACAAAGAGTACACGATTACATCGATTATAAAAACAAAGCTAAAATATACTAGCAAATTTATGAGATCTTCAAGCCCTTTTTCATCCATGACACAATCTTATACTTTTCTGAAGGCAGCCGTAGAACAACGTCAAAACCACCAAACCACACACCTGCGAATACCACCGAAGTTTCTCCCTTTTTAATTTTGAGCCGCAATGCCAAGGCTTTGTGCACGCACGCAGCCATTAAATTAATCAAGCAACATCGGCAAGCGCACCACCACTGATATTTCAGGGACAAATAACCGAGCCACTTTGTCGATGACGCTGGGAGTCGAGAGAACGAATCACCATTGTCAAAGACGTAGTAGCCGGGATAGATAACGCGAGGATAAACCTCCTCACAGCAACCATGAGAAACAATCCAAGATTGATCTGGCGAAGCAAGATCTGAAGAACCATACCTAGACAAATTTAATCTTCTAAAGCCACCATTGACGTCGAGAAGGAGATCTCGCCGACGACTGAAGCGCGGAAGATCACTTATTGTAAATGATGCCATCTCCATTGACAAAGAAGACAATAACCAAAACAAAGATCTAACATTAAGGACCCTTGTATAGCGCCCTGCGCAGGTCCGAGGTCCCCACCCCTCCTAGTGCCAGAGTGGCACCTAGAGGAGGTGAGGACCCGTCAATTCGTAGAAGAAGGCGACGATGAAGTTGCAGATGACACCGGCAATTTCTATCTTAAAACACTGATATTGGAGACAAAATTACCATAGTCTTGGAAGAGCTAAACAAAGCTACATTTTTTTGATAAAGCTCGTGAACTGGGTAGTTGTGAGCACAGATATGCTTTATGGCTTTTACATTGGCATACGACGGTCGTAAACCATTGAGCAAAGGAAGCACTACAAGTCTTTAGAGAGGCGAACACAGTTTTCCAATCAAAATTTCCCATTCAAAAAGAAGACTTTTACCTCACAAGAGTATCCTTCCAACTGTAGAAGTTGAAAAGTATAGATAGTATAGGATTAGTGTGTGTACCATGGTTCTGATATATACTATGCCCATGCATAACAGATGTGCAGCTCAATAGATGCTTTCCAGATCATGAAACATAATAAATTTCACGCATCTAAATAAGCGCAAGCAAATATTCAGCTGCACATTTGTAAATACACGCATACTTCCACGGTAACTTCAACAGGTTACCTACAGCTTAGTCATTGATGACTAATACAATGCTGAAGTAACATCATACTGTATCATTGCAAGTGCGGCAATCCATGCATGGGTACTACACTATAGCTTTTTCAGATCTTCTAGCATCAACTTCGCTGCAAACTTTTTCGCGACATACTTATTATGGTCTGTTCCAGTTGCTGAGTAGATAGTCCCTTCTACCTGGACCTCCACAACCACAAATGATACTCCATCCTTGTGGGTTTTTGTGTAAGACCTGCTGTAAGATCTTCGATCACAAAATTCCTGCAGCTCCTTAACTGGGTCAAGCGCAACGGTCTCTGGGGTCGCAAGAGGCTCCAATAGCAGTTTCATACTTCTCCAAACCACCTCCTTGTCATAATCACTGTCAAGATAAATCGCACCAGCTATTGACTCGATGACATCTCCGAGAACCTGTTTTATTTACAAATAAGCAGAAACAAAAGCTTCAGTAATGTGACCGAAATATAAGATGCTTATGAAAATCTAGAAGTTGTGCTCCAGTTTAGAAAGCCCATAGGGAAACAGTTATTCTACTATACCCTGCACAAGTTTTAAATCCAATTTGTATTAAAACTCCTATTCTAAATCCAATTTGTATTAAAACTCCTATTCTAGTCCAAAGCTAATGAACAAAAAATCATATTCAAGTTTCAAGGGAAAGAGATGATAGCTTCCTCATGTATCATCAATATCATTGTTTCCCTGTTAGATTACATGATTTAGTAAGTTGAATCAAATATTTGTTAGCCAGGCAACAATCCTAAAAGGATGTGTATTTACGCAAATACAAATGTTAACATTTTCTTAATGATAACTGGTAAATTTAGAATGTCGCACACAAATTTTGGAAAGTGATATTTTACTGATTATAACGGGGAAATGCACAATACCAGTACAGGTTCAGTATTTCTCTCATTTTTGGGTTTTGCGCCATTGGCTGCTATGAGCTAGTCTTGTGATTTTGCATCCCCATATTGCAACCCAAGAGTGAATAATAATATATTTTAAGAGGTTTTTGAAAGAATATACACAAAACAGAAATACGCTGAATAACAATACAGATCAAAGTCATCAAACAGAATGAGACACCTTGGGTAGACGGATGCCAGCTTCCCAACCATGAGATGGACCGGCAAACTGCTCCTCAGGATTCTCAAAACACTTATCCATCCTTTTTTGCAGTACCGATGAAAACTGAAGAATGTGTTTGTTTAATCCTGCTTTAGCAGCGGCATGCGCATAGCAATAGTTGTTGACAGAAGCAGATCTAAGATCTGTCAACAATTCTGGAGTACATTTAGGGTACTGATTGTAGTAATATATAGTGAATAGATGGTCCAACACAGCATCTCCTAGAAACTCAAGCCTCTGCACAAGGGGTACAAACTTGTAAGAACATTACTGAAAGAAATTGCCAAACTATTTACTGCAGCTTGATAGGCTTTAATTCAGTTGAAGTGTATTCTTCACGGTGCTACCAACTGGATTTGCATACCAATAGATCCTCAGAAATAGCTACATAATTTTTCTATCAAAACTCACGTTCTCAAGTCACTACAAAATGTACAACTAAAGCCCCCTTTTGTGCTGTCTCACAATCTCACTAGTCACTACCAAATGTATAATTGTGTTGCCATCAAGACAACAAGGAGTTCTCATTCTTTCGTCAGAGTGTAGGGCAAGGCTAAGTCTACTTTTGGCGCCTCAGTTGTGCAAGTGTGGGCTACTGTAAATCAGACGGGTCCATTTTTGGCACCCAAGTTTCAGCCCAGCCACCTAAATCATTTTAAGTGCATATACCATCTCAAATATCATGTCAAGCACAATATGTACAAAATGAATTAAATATTGCTTTCTGTAGACTTCATGCATTGTAAGTTGGTACCGATCCGTGCAAAATAGCGCCTAGTACCATAATACCAGTATAGCACAGTATTGGGACCTTTCTTTGAAAGAAAAACAGTATTGAGACCTTTGCACAGTATTGGGACCTTTCTTCGAAAGAAAATAGTATTGAGACCTTTGCACTTGGTGAAGAAGTTATATTAAAAAACAGGAGCTACGGAAAATAAGATTGAGAGGTCGAGAGGCTTTGAGATCAACCTGGTAGCATGCAGTAGTGCCGGCAATCATGAATGACCCGTGTGTTAATGCTTCCATAAGTAATGAAGGATCCTTGAACTCATAGCCTAAAATTATTTCCAAACTTCTGACGTTGATGAATTTTTCATATTTGATAACAGTATTCCCTCGAAGTGGCATTTTGCTGTGAAATTCTATATCCAGTCCTAATGATTTGAGGAAAAGAAATGCAGCCTGTTCTCCAGCAGCGCTGAGGTAGGCTCCGATCAAGGCCTCAACTGTATCTGCTATTCGCTTACTTCTAACAGAAATTTTCTTCAAACTGTACATATCATTGGATTTTAAACAGAAAGCTTTGCTGCTACCCCAGGTGTCGTAACCAAGCCCTGGAATAATCCAACCTTTTGGGTTAAACTCTGTACCTTGAATGTAACCCTGGCAACCAAACAGAAGGGGAACTAATGTTATCTAGCACCTAATACAAAAAATTATGATCAAGTCCAACTTTTGTGCAGGGACGAAAAATTAGATGCTATATCCTAAAAGAAAAAAGACAGCATGCAACTTAAGCAGTGAATAAACTATGTTCACACCAAATTTATATTTCATTGCATTGACATGGAATCTATATTTCATTGCATAATCTGTTCTTAGCCATTAGCCCATTACAGTCCAGATAGTACGAACGGGTATAGGTTGGACCAGATCAAGGAAACCCCAGAGCTGACCGATGCTAGTGAGGTGATCATAGGTTGGACCAAACAGCATCCTACTTAACCCATATTGTTCAAATTGTATTAGTTTTAGCATAAGCTGATGCATTGTCTCTATATACTTGTTCCTTTGCCTTCAAAATGCAGTTGGAAACAGCAACTGAGTTCTTATTTTTCTTAATAAAGGAAAATGTGGATCATTGGCTAAGGCTGAGACAGCCATTGCTGATTATTTGAAAAAGCTTGTCCAAACATGGTACACATGTTTCTATGATGTATGTTAACTAGTTTTGGGACTCATAATGCAGCATGCCATTATCAATCTCAAGTACACTTCAGAACAAAAATGACTAGCTTAAAATAAAATTACAAAGAGCATTATCAGTAGAATGTTGGATACCACAAGATTGTTGTTGCAGGCCAGCTGGCATAAAGCTGCATTGGATATCAAGTTTTTCTTCATCTTGGTTAATGTTCCCTCATGATGAAGCTTGTATTTGCAATATAGATGTTGTGTGGCGACATACTTGAGGAAAGAATCCCCAAGAGTTTCTAATGATTCCTGTGAAAAATCCTCTTGGCATTCCTTGGTTGTTACTGCTTCTAGAATCTGCAACTCGTCGAATGAGTTGTAAATATAGGAAGAAATTTCAAGAATAATAAATGCTTACTGGGAAGAACAATAGTGCAAGAAAATATTTTCAGAGTCCCATATATATTGGCTACGGCATTGATTGGATCCAATCATAACATAATCTAACAGGAACCGAACTGTTGTTAGAATTCATCAAGGACTAACCAGCCACGTCGTACATTTTATTGCCATATTAAACATCAAAAAAATAGAATCTATGTTTCACAATGGAAGAATCAAAGCTGCGATTCTTAGTCCACAACTAGTAAAGTCACACATTCCCATAAACATGGAATAAATATTCTCAAAACTTGAAAAAGGGGAAATACAAGTTTCTTTCTCATGTAAAAATATTAGTAACTATCAAAAAGAACATTTGATCAGAAAATAAACCTTCAGAACTGGTATGGAAAAATGCTGCACACTTGGGCCCAATTGAACCTTCAACTTTGCGGAAAGAAGCAGACATTGGATGCGATGCATTACAGAAGGAATAATCGAGAAGATGTGCAAAGTATTAGTGGACAATGGTGACATGACAAGTCTGCAGAGCTCGGGTGGCAACTCTACAGAATATGACGTGCAAGGTTCTGCAACAAGGAATGATGAAGTCAGTCATGGCGCAGTTGCAACAAATGTGCTCTTCTCACTTAAGTATGATAAGAGAGAGTTCTAACACATTGTGCATACTCCATCGATATTATGCAAAATATGCATGCTTCCTAAGGCCCTATTTTGGGAGGGCTTAAGCTTGAACTGCAAGATTCTGTAGTCACAAAGGTATGATTCTGCAATCATTGGCACAGCTATTACAAATAATCTCTGGTAACTGGAGTATGATCAGACTGTATATTTCTTTTTATTTTACTGATAAGTGTATAATGCTAACTCACTGCGCATGTTTCATTTATATTTATGCAAATAAAAAAGACTAACCTTTTTATTTTATCTAGTCATTGAGAGCTAGATAAAAAAGACTTACTTAGCACACTTGTGTCGGAGACAGCATAGCATGAGCAAATGACTAACCTTTTTTATTCTCTGGTAACTGGAGCATGATCAAACAATATATTTCTTTTTATTTAACTGAAAAGTGTATAATGCTAACTCACTGCCCATGTTTCAATGGTAGTTATGCAAATAAAAAATACTAAGCTTTTTATTTTATCTAGTCACTGATAGCTAGATAGAAAACGACTAGATAAAAAAGGACTAACTTAGCACACTTGTGTACAACACAGCATATCATGAGTAATAAGTGCATACACCTTTTTTATTCTTATAATGGCGCTTGTGGAGGAAGTTCCAGACTACAACAGGTTTACTGGCAGCCAACAGGGGTTGAGTTTCATGTGTTAGATTAAGTCCATGCCTGGAAAAGCAAGCAATGAGTGCATACAGAGACATGTGTAGATAGGTTAGAGGAACAAGTATGACGCATACAGATTGACACTAAAATGGACCAATTTATACCTAGTCTTGAAATAGGTTATGTAGGTAGGGACGCTGCCATCACGTAAATGCAGAAGGGACTGGGCATTGAAGTCAAGGAACCCGGTAACAGCATACAATGCGCTATTATGAGTGGTACAAACAATAGAATTTTTAAGCATGCACCTGCACACAGGACCATCTTTTGTTTGCAGTAAATCAACTTGTTTACAAGAATGGCAATGCATCATATCCTTGTTACTAGCATCATGAACTTGTGAGGCTGAGAACTTGATACTACACCAATCAACTTTGCCAGAAACTAAGGGTAGCAGTAGGTACACAACTCCAGTGGACACTTGCATCTCATGGAAATATTTACCAGCATCACTGACATCACAATGGCCTCTATTAATTAGCAAAGAAAGAATAGTAGTCTGAAACCTTCTAGCCATTATTACCTGAGCAAACAAACATTATGCATCGGCATTGCCCAAGAAATTGATTAAAGAGAGCAAGAGGCTATATAAGAATGATATTGCCACAACATGTCCCAGCTTACCTGTTCTTGATTAAGATGAATGATTCCCACATATTTCATCGCAACACTAGCATAGTCTCGCGCACCACACAATTGAATTGACCGAGAGACAAAGTCTGGTCCCAACTCACATTTCACAGCTAAAAGTATGTCATTTGGACAAGACGTTCTCAAACACCCTTCCACTGAAATCTTGTAGCAATAATATATTCCAAGACGAGAAAAAGATAACCAGTTGTCCACTAATTCTTCTGGAAAGTAGTCAGGCTGCTCGTGTTGATATTTGTCAACAACTACATGAAGGGACCATTAAAGCAGTGTTAATGCACAAAGCCAGTAAAATAGCATGTACGCATTTATATTGAACAAAATTACACTACACAACGAAAAAGTAACCTTTAACTTTCATTCTGACTTCCCAGCCTACACATTTCAAGTCTAGGGAAATCAAATCCACAAATATCAAGTATAATTCATGTAACATATGTAATTTGAATACACTCCAGTATGTTTGCACCCGGTCAGCCTAGTGTAATTATGTGCCTAACCTAACTTACAACATGAGTGACATGAGTACCATGACTATCCAGGAACTTCATTTGGGTAGGTTGAGCGTAGCCGTAGTAGTTTAAAGAATTGGACCCCTCACAACTTGCATAGTGAATTCCTCACCCGCATAATCCATCAGAGCTAAATAAATATATAGACTACAATAACTGGACCAAATGAATAAGTTAGTTTTAGTAGAATTCATTAATAATAATCTTACCAATGTCAGGTTCTTCTTCACATGGAAAATCTAATTCTGGTAAGAGATTATCTGTGAGAGCACCAATGGCATGTAATTCCTGGCAGGCCTTAAGACAAACCGCCTTCTTGAGGACAGAAACTTCTCCTTCTGTGTTAACAGTTAGTACAGGACTGCTCTTGGGAAGGTATAGGGTGCAAGTACCCAATGCCTCGTCAATACTAAATCTCGGCAGAGGTTTAAAATATCTAACAGACAGATATATGATCCGTGAGAAACTAAGATACTTGTGTCAGAAAAAGCTTTGCATTATGAAGCAAAAGGAAGCCATAGTTTAAGGAACAGAAAACATACTCATCAGATGGGAGCTTCGAGCAGAAAAAATAAATTAACTTGATACTTGAGTCCATAGTCACAATTGCTCCAGTAGATTCAACACAGTAATAATCTTCTTCACACAGGGTGTTTTTAAGTGGTTGACATATAGCAGATGCAAGCCCCAGAGATGCTTCCCTCATTATTTGCCCACTTCCAAGAAACTTTTCTATCTCAGAAAGGGCCTTTGCATCCCCCCTGATAACAGAAACACAGGGCATCATTATGTTGCATAATAATGTGAACAGTAGGAGTAGAACTCACAGCTCTTATCAAACTACTGAATCATCAGAAATCAAAGGCACGGACTAGTTTCCAAAAATAACTGAACAACAATTCGAGCGGTTTTGTACTCAAACTTAAACAATCATCTCGACTGGAAACCAATTCTTACCATGTTATAGTTACCTGCAGATCTGACAGGAAATACTAGTTAAGTTTAGATTTTATAATGAAAAGGCAAAGTGGCTTTCTAAACGTGTTTCCCAGTGTTTCAGGGATAACCATATCGAGATTTGGAATCACACCATATCGAGGTTGGGAAACATCTTTCAATATTCAGTGAACACTAGCATTAGCACCTAGCCAGGTATGCTTAATCCAATATAAACAATTCAACTGAGAAAATGGAAGACGCGCTGAGTAACATAGGTAAACAACAATTTACTGGAACTAACCAAGGGTTCTTTAAATGCTATTTAACTGGTGAAATCGGAAAAGTAGTGGATAAATTTTCAAATTCCATGAAAATGAACAATTTAAATTAGCACTTGAAACAAAAAAAAATAGCAACGAAATGGAAGGAATGACATGCCTTCTGACAAGCAAAACATAGTCAGAGTTTGGCATCCTAGCTCGACCACGTGACTGTATAAAGCTGCGGGCAGTTGCTGGCGGATCAAAGCGAATTACCAAGTGACAACTTGGCACATCCACACCCTCCTCCAAAACTTGTGTGGCCACAATTATATGTACCTACAGGAACATCCTTTCCTTATCAGATGATTGTCATATCATTAACAGAGTGTGAGCACCAACAACAGCAGTAATGCCAAACCTTTCCTCCTCGAAAGGAGTCAAGAATTTCCGTTTGTTTGTTCCTACTCTGATGGTGCAACAGAGATCTGTTTCCAGCAATGTGCTTAACAACCCACCCAGACATTTGACTGATAGTGGACAGTAGGGACTCCAGTACAATGCTTGTAATAACTCTCTCAACAAATATAATGCATCTTAAGTCTTGCATATGCCTGAGAGAGAGAAAGGGTAGTTACTATTTATTTTTTGACTAAAGAAGGTAAATTGGCTTAATTAGAAACTAACCGTGCATTAAAAAGTCTGTTTAGTCACTGAATACGTGAATGACGAAAGAACTATTGAAATTGAGAGTGGCCATGTTACATGTTTATGCAAGTTATGCACTGTACCCCAGCCATTCACTTTTCCAATATCTTGTTTACTGGTATTTTTCCTGGATGTTATTTTCATAATCCTGACTTCAGTTATACTCATGTACCACTTTTTACTGGTCATTTTACCGGACTGAAACAGAAAATTGATGGTTTGGGGATAAAAGAATTATAATAAATGAGTAAAGTGCATTGTTGTCCACCACATTCTATATAGATCATTTATATGTGTCTGTTGTTGGAACAGATTGCGGATCATACGAGGATAACTATTCTAGACTACTCTAAGAAATACTACTACATAAACACTTGATTCATTGCTTGATTGATACCGGGTACAACCTTCTCCTATAAATCTCTATTCCAAGTAATCATATCTCTCCTACCAGGATCGTATCTTTTATATAATATCTTATTCTCTAATTGGATTACTATGGCACATGCAGTTATACCATAGCCAATTCAATTTTGAAGGCAGTAAATGTGTGAACTAGTATAGCATACTAAATATAAGGTTAAGAGTATTTATCACCTGTACTCCAGAAGAAATTGGACAAGACAACAAACTTTAGGTGTCAATAGCCCATCTTGCAAATCGGCTACAAAATCTTCACCAATACAACCTATGAAAATAGCAAGGAGCAAAAAAACATAGTGTGGTAGATAACTTTGAGTTTTAACAGATGGATGTTACCTATGGTTTAATTTCAAGTTAGGATCACGTCTGTCATAAGTGAATCTTAATTTGTTATCCTATAACATTTTGTTTGATAGACAGATACAAGATGCTATAGGATACAAGATGAAAAGCAAAACCATGTAACATTTCATGGACAGATACCGGATGTGATATGATACAACAAGAAAAGCAAAACAATGTACTGTGTGTGCTGTGCCCAACAATCAGTAAAAAATGGTGATAAGGATCAAGGGGATGATCCTATGATTGTTGTCCCGATCTTTCACAACGAGTAACCCGGACGGTAAATCCTTCCAACAACACCAACGGCGTCACCTGAAGGTGGGGAATAAATCCAGCAAGCAACGTGATGAAGATCACCACGCCTCTAACCCGAGCACGATAACACTTGATGAACACAAGCACCCTCGCAGCAATCTTTATTACAAACTGATAAACGGCATCGCCGTCCCCGGAGGGATGCTTCACCAACGAGCTCAAAGTCTATGGACTGTTTTTAATCTAAACTCAAGCTAACCCTAAAACGATGCCTAGCAACTCCTTATATGAGGGGAGGGATGCTACAGTATCGCGCTACAGTACCGCGCTACAGTACCGCGCTACAGTACCGCCCCCCTAATGGACCCTACGTTGACTTGGTTGGACAGGCCCAAACCAAGCCCAAACTCATAATTATTAAAAACTCTAATTATTTAAAATAGCAACACACGACGAATACACCTAACTTGGTGGAGTCCTGAAATTGGGCTGCACCTCCCCCGTCGTGCCCATATCATCCTCCCCCCCTTCAAGAAGCGTTGTCCTCAACGCTTGAGGGTCGGCTCGAAAGGGTGGCGTGATAGCAGCAACAACATCACGCGTCTTCGTCATCTTCAAGTCTCGCTTGCCTTCCTCACCACATCCTCCCGCTCGGCCTGCTCGACTTGATACAGTCTTCGGCGGCTGCATCTCTTTCCTTCTCCACATGAGCTTGGACCTAGGCGCCACCATCTTCTTCTTCTCAACTCTCGCTGGAACCTCGTGTTGCTGAACATGAACCTGCTTTGCACGACCCTGCACAAGATGAGTAATGCCTGGGCCACACAACTGACGAACACGTCCATCCTTGCCTTTATGCACACGTACTGCTGGTCCAACAAAACGTTTCCGAGGTGTTCTCACAAAACTGTGGCTAACTACCCGCGGCACCATATGCACCGGAACACGATCAGCACCACCGTCATCAGTCTGAACACCCATGTCAACATGAACTGGAACACATGCTGACACATCCATCCCTTCATCAATAAGAGGCTTGACTTCAACCAGCTTGTCACTAACAAGAACAACTGGCTTGTCATCGACAGGCTTGGCTGAAACATTGTCGCTACTGACACTCTTCGCAGCATGCTCCTCATGCTGCACCTTAGCTAGCCCTGGTTGTGGCTTAGCCTTGTGCAACTTCTCCTTGCGAACCACCAGCACCACATCGGACTTGATTTGATCATCTCTCATAGGCGTCAAAGTCCGCTTTTTGCCATCATGCACAAAAGAATATGTATTTGCTCTTCCAACATGTATAGCATTACGATCATACTGCCATGGACGTCCAAGTAACAATCCACATACCTCCAATGGCAACACATCGCATTCCACCTCATCAACATAGTCACCAACTGTAAACAGCACATGCACCTTGTGAGTAATCTTCATCATACCGCAACTATTCACCCACTCAACATGCCTCGGTTCTGGAAGACGCCATGTGGATAAACCCAAAGCCTCCACAACCGCCTTGCTAATGCCATTACAGTAGCTACCACTGTCAATCATCAACTTGCATGCTTTGCCTTTGATCATGCACTGCGCCTGAAATAAATTCCATCGCTGGCCTCTATCCACGGTCATGCAAGCATCATCATGTACTCTCTTGAGTTGCATATTTAGCCCACTCAATGGTACAACCTCCTCCACGACATCCTTGTCAACAGCAGCCTGGACAACATCGACCGCTGACACTTCAGAAATCGTGACTGCTGCCTTGTTAACTCTCGGCAATGGAACAACTGTCAACTTCTCCTGAGTAGTCACAGTCGTCGCTACCTTGGGTAAAGGAGCTGCACTCTTGCCAACTGCGGCTATCTCATGCTCAACCTTCGGTGGCTGCTGGATGTCCTCCATATATGGTAATACAAAACCATTACGGAGAAAAACCTTGTAGTCCTCCCAAGTATGAGAAAAACCCTCTCTTGCAACCGCCTCGGACCACCAACTGTCTAACTCCTTGTCCACACGCCGATGAGCAAGAACATACGCATAATATCCACTAAACTTGCCATTGTATTTACGACATCGATGGAAACCCTGTTCCATGTGCGTTTCCCAATCTTGATACTCCTCAACTGTCGCAAGCCTATGTAGGCGCCAGCTAAGCTCGGATGCATGACGTTCCACTCCATTCATGAGATCAAGATAGTCATTGAAAACAGCACTCGATTTCTTACCAAGATCACATCTCTTGCCCAAAACATCTCCTGGAAACGAACTCATTATCACGTCAGATTCGGTTCGGACTGACAGAAACTCTGAATTTGAAACGGACGTGATTTCCTCGTACGAAGTCCGAAACAGGCAAAGAAGGACTTGTTGGAAAGATAATTTTATGTACTTTCCAATGGGTAGGCTCCCAAATCCCGATTCGTCACGTACAGGTCGCTGTGGCCTGAACAAGACGATGGTCGTTTCTGGACTCGGTAGAACGCAAGATCAACAAAAGATTTTTTTTTTTAACTGGATCGATTCTGCAGATCGGATCTGAACTGAGCGTCACGCGTACGCTGGCTGGACTCTTCCTCGACAATCGTTGCTGGCCTCCGGCACGCAGAAACCTGGCCAAGATCGATCAAGGGAACTCCCCACGTGATGCTGCTGCTAGCGTTCTCACGATCAACACCAGCTCGCAATGAAAAATACACCCACGATCTGCCTGCACTCCCTTCTTCCGATCAACCCCACGCAGCTGATCTGCTCCAACCTTCCCGATCTGACTACTGCCCGTATGGATGAACAAATCTCCACCAACCTGTAGCAGATCAACCAATCTCCACCAATAACAAATCGACTGATCAACAAAAATTCGCCGTGATCAACCCAGAGCTCTGATACCACATGATAAGGATCATGGGGATGATCCTATGATTGTTGTCCCGATCTTTCACAACGAGTAACCCGGACGGTAAATCCTTCCAACAACACCAACGGCGTCACCTGAAGGTGGGGAATAAATCCAGCAAGCAACGTGATGAAGATCACCACGCCTCTAACCCGAGCACGATAACACTTGATGAACACAAGCACCCTCGCAGCAATCTTTATTACAAACTGATAAACGGCATCGCCGTCCCCGGAGGGATGCTTCACCAACGAGCTCAAAGTCTATGGACTGTTTTTAATCTAAACTCAAGCTAACCCTAAAACGATGCCTAGCAACTCCTTATATGAGGGGAGGGATGCTACAGTATCGCGCTACAGTACCGCGCTACAGTACCGCGCTACAGTACCGCCCCCCTAATGGACCCTACGTTGACTTGGTTGGACAGGCCCAAACCAAGCCCAAACTCATAATTATTAAAAACTCTAATTATTTAAAATAGCAACACACGACGAATACACCTAACTTGGTGGAGTCCTGAAATTGGGCTGCACCTCCCCCGTCGTGCCCATATCAAATGGTTTATCGATGAATAACGATTTTAAGTTACCAATAACAGCATTGGCAGAATAATTGCAACAAAATTACTCGCACGAAAGCCGAGTTTCAGAAAATGGTAGGTTGAATAAACAAGAAATAATCGCAACCGCACATCTACCTCTTTTTGGAGAGCATGAGAGTTCCCTGTATACTTCTTCACTATAGTTTCTCACGAAGCCTTCAATATTTTTATCCAATATTTCGCCCAAGAAAGGTAAGAACTGTTCATTAGTTGTTGACTGTACCTCAGCAGCCTGAAAAACAAAGGGTCAAGGCATTTCAGGACTACACAATGTAATACTGTCATACAGGCATGCATCATCAGATGTCCTCACACCTTAGCCGCCAGCCATACTCCCAGATTAGCTGCGCAATATAAGAATGTCTGGTGTAATTTTGATATCCCTTTCTTCGCGTGTCCCAAAGACGAGACATGTACGTTTTTCTTCAATACTTCTAAATGCTAAGAGAATGTAAACATGTTAAGTAAGTTACTGAAAGTGTTACAAGACAAGGCATGCATGCATTTCAGAAAGCTGTATGGCACCACCACCAAAGGAACACATTTGTATTGGGACCTTTCCAAATATGCAGACAGCAGACATCAAATAGTAATTGTATTTATTTACTAGAACTTTGTCTGGCAAGCAAAGTGCAGCTGAATAATTGGAAGAAGTCACACAGGGACAAACTCCATACCTTTTCTTTCAATCTTTCCAAACAACTCTTAATATGGTCATGTGAAATGATAGAATCATCATAATGCTCAATCCTCGTAGTAGCAAATGGTAGGTATTCCGATAAAGCTGATTCATTGTCAACTGTGTACACCTTCAACAGCAAATGTAAAAAAGTGTTCCTTACGTGTGAATAAATTAGGAATAATGATTATCTTAGGTACAGGGAAAATGTTGATTCTTATATGGTCTAACCTTCGAATTCAAAAGATTTTCGAGATCAAAGATTTGTTTGTAGTAGATCTCCGGCTGCTTGTCTATGAAAGGAATAACATGGTGGATTTGGACAATCTAAGAAGCCGTAGTTTCAAAAGATAATCTGAGAGGATGTAAAAGACATACGAGTTTATAGATTTGTCCTTACTTTTCGTATCTATGGGCGAAGCAGTCATCCCAAATATCCTGGGCAGAGGATCCTGCGGTTTGGAATTTAGCTGGCGGTGGTAGAATTTCTACAATGAAAGCAAACTGATGGATTTACTAAATTGTTTAGTCGACGGGGATAATAGGAAACGGCGAGACTTGAACTGAAACGAAAATGTTGCAAAAGTACAAGTGGCCAATGAGCATCCATGATCTAAGATGAGTTGATACAGGTTGCTGGACAAAACAACGGAGTTTGCAACAAACTATTACTTCCTCCGTACCAAATGACAGGATGTATTTCAAGTGTCCAAGCTGTGCTCTGGGTAACGATTATGATTGTGATTTTGCAACTACTAACAGCAGTTTAAATTTATATACAGTTAGAACGAGCTCTGCATTGCAACTAAAAATGGGTTCTATTTATGAAACAATCGAAAGGGACCTTGAGAATGCAGGCATAGGGGTATCTCCCTTTGGCGCGGTGGCACTCGTCGAAGATGAGGAGCGCGATGTCCTGGAGGCGGAAGAAGCAGTGGTAGAGGTTGTCGAGGAGGATCTGCGGCGTCATGACGAGCACCTCGGCGTCGTCCGCGACGCGCCGCCAGGCCGCGGCGCTCCAGGAGTCGACCTCGTCGTCGCCGGTGAAGCTGCGCACGCGGAGGTCGGTGTTCGCCGCGACGACCCGCGCCTGCTGGTCCACGAGCACGCGGCTCGGGGCGAGGAAGACGGCGAACTCCCGCGCGGGCGCCCGCACGCGGTGCGCGTAGGCGCGCAGCAGCATCCCGGCGATGAGCGTCTTCCCGGCCCCCGTGCCCAGGAAGACCACCGTGTTCCCGCGCATCGCCCGCTCCAGCGCCTCCAGCTGGTACCTGCAGGCAGGCACGCGCGCGTTCGTCAGACGCGCTGCAGAGGCGGCGGTTTCTCGTAGGTAGGCGGAACGGCGCTCACCATCTCGGTTGCGTCTGCTGGTCCTCCGCCGGCGCTTCGTCCGTCGCGGCGGCGGCGCCAGCCGCGGAGGGGTTATCCATGGTGGTGACGGGCGAGATTCTGGGCGGCGGCGATGGTTGGGCTGATGCGGAGGCGCACGGAGGGGAATTTGTAAAAGCTGATGACTCGGCAGGCACCACTGCCGTTTGGCGTCAGACGAAGCGGCAGCGGAATCTTTTGCTTTTCACGGGTGGTGGGGCTGCATAGTCCTTGGCCGGTGGGCTGATTTCAAATTCATCTTGAATGAAGATTTTTCTTTTGGAAACTTTTAAATTCTTCATTCAAGATGGATTAGTTACTACTTCCTATTAAGAGTTCTTTTTTCTTTTGGAAATTATTATGCATTTTCTCTGTATCGAAGGCGGCATAACTATACCGGTGTACCTTTTTTTTGCGGAAGTCGGATCTTTCGATGGGCCATTTTTATGCACTTGTTTTGTTTAGACACCTCTTGCTTATAAACCATGATTTCTCAGAAGGCTAAACACTGAAAGTGCATGGTTGTCCCCATGCATGGTTTTGGTAATTAATGACAATCCTTATGGCCTAATGTTTGCTTTGAGATATACTTGTAGATCTTGTCCATAGGAAAAGATTGGAGTTCATGTGTTGGACTCTAGTAGTTTACATGATGATCAATGCTCTACTCAAGGGTTTATATGAAGAATGGTCATGTGAAGAGTTGAGCTTATTGCAAGTATGACTTGGAAAAGAAGATTGAGTGATCAATCATGTTTTACCCCAAGCCATCATACATATCAAGAGAAGAAGATGAAGCGCAAGATCAATATGATGCATCTCGAAGATATCATTTGATTGAAGCTTGCAAAGGAGTCATGAAGACGATGCTTAGCGAGGCCCTCCCATAATGGAGTATGGGGGAGCATTTGGAGAAGTCTTCATCAAGCATGTGCTAGCAAGCACAATCAAGAAAGGTGTTTCAACTTGAGAGAGTCAAGATCGTCATCATCGAGCTCAAGTGGAATGCGCAAGGCAAAGGTATGATCTTGATAGGTTTTCTATTTTACCGGTCTCATGGTGTTAGTGGGAGACCGGGTTTTAGGATAGACGGCGTACTATCAAGAGGGGCTCTCAAGTGAGTAACTTGATCGCATCGTTGTGGAGAGCTCAAACCTTTGCATACTTGGCATATCATATTTCTTGGTTCTTATTTGGCTTTTATGGTGGTGAGGAATTAGAGCTTGGTTCATCTCCATGTCAAGCTCTAGTTCATCGAAAACGGTTTTACCTTGGAAAACTAGTTGCGTTTTCGGTGGCGGAAATATTGCCGGTTCAACCGTGAGGAAAGTCCCACACCTTGCCATGTGTGGTGATTTTACTCTATTTATGGGATGCAATATTTTCACTTTTTGTAGCCTTCTCCTTGTCAGTACCTTTCCAACGGAGTTGGTCTCACCTCATTCGGAGTTCATTTGCAAAAGTTATAGCTGTGTTTTTGGTGTTCGGACAGGCCCGGTAGTACCGGAGAGTTTTGTTCCGGTAGTACCGCAGTAAGCCGGTAGTACCGGGCTCTCTGCGGTAGTACCGGGCTTTCTGCGGTACTACTCTCTGAAGTTGGTTTTCGGACGTTTTGGCACGGATGGCCCCGGTAGTACCGGGGTTGGAGCCCAGCACTTGGGCCCGGTAGTACCGGGGTATTTTTCCCCGGTAGTACCGCGCGCTCGGTTTTCTGCGTTGACGAAGGTACCGCAGGGCCGGTACTACCGGGCTTTAGGCCGGTACTACCGCACTTGCGGAACAAGAAGTGCTGCAACGGCTGGATTTTTGAGTTGAGCTATTTAAGGGGCCTTCTTCCCCAATGGTTGACAAGCTCTAGAGCAAGTCTTTCTCCTCTCTCTCCTCCATTGTTGCCCTTTGTAAAGCTTGCTCTTCCTCTCAATCCCTCCCATGGTTCTTGCTAATATTTGAGGGAAAGTGAGAGGTGATCTTGATCTACGTTTCCACCGATCGATTTCTCCTCTATGTGAGGGAAACCTTGTAGATCTTGATCTTGGAGTTCTTGGTGCATCTCCTCTTTGTTCTTCCTCTCTTATTCCCCCATAAGCATTTGTTGCTTTGTTGGAATTTGAGAGTGAAGGATTTGAGCACTTGTGCTCTTGCCTTTTGCATTTGGTGCATCGGTGTGCTCTCCACGAGGATTCGTGGAAGTTGAAAACTTGTGAACTTGTTACTCTTGGGTCCTTGGACCCTAGACGCCTTTGTGGTGGTTGGACCCTTGTGTGGTCACTTGAAGCCGTTCGGGAGCCCCCAATCCCATTGTGGGTTGTGCCCCGGATTGTTGTTGGAGGCCGTTCGGGAGCCCCCAATCCCATTGTGGGTTGTGCCCCGGATTGTTGTTGAAAGGCTCCGGATTCCGCCTCGAAGGAAATCCGATAGTGGAAGGTGAACCAAGCCTTTGTGGTGCGGTTCATCGGAGAAGAAGGTGAAACCTTTGTGGTTGTTGAACCGTTGTGTCGGTTCACACCTCTCCAACGAGACGTACTCCCTTAACAAGGAGGAACTCGGAAATACATCCTCGTCTCCGCGTGCTTCGGTTATTTCTATACCCGAGCTTTTACTTATGCACTTTACATTGTGATAGCCTTCGTGCTTGAAGTATTCTATATTGCTATCACCTTGTTGTTTGTCTTGCTTAGCATAAGTTGTTGGTGCACATAGGTGAGCCTAGTTTATTTAGGTTGTCGGCTTGTTAATTTAAACATCTAGTTTTATTCCGCAATTATCAAGCCTAAACCGAAAAAGTTTTAAACCGCCTATTCACCCCCCCCTCTAGGCGACATCATTGTCCTTTCAATTGGTATCAGAGCCTGGGCTCTCTTGTTGGGCTTTACCGCCTAGAGAGTAAAAGATGTCGTTTAGAGAATTAGTGCACGATCCCACTTTCATATTCGATGGCACAAATTATGATGTTTGGAAAATTCGCATGCTTAATCTTTTTAGGGCCATGGGTCCAAATTATATGAAGAGGATTGTAGATGTGAGTTTATCTCCTCAAAAGGATTCCCAAGAATTATCTTTAGAGGATGAGATAAACTCTCATCTCGAGACTCAAGTTACTAATGGTCTTATATGTGTTTTGACCGATGTAGTTCTTGCTTCAATCATGCCTTTTCGAAATGCACATGAGCTTTGGACCAAGCTTCAAGATATATATGAAGTGTCCAAAATTATTGAGGATGATTGTTTTCCCTCCACCTCCGGCCGTGATGAGTTCACAACTTTTTCCACTCCACCAACATGTGATTTGTCACAAGATAATGATATGGTGAGTGGTGATAGAAATTGCATTGGTGATGGTGAACTTACTATTGATTATACCTCTTCTCTATCACATTGCAATGTTCTATCTTTGGACCTAAACTCTTCTAGCACTCCAAATGTCATACATGCTAGAGTTGATGGTCCTTGCATATCAAGTAATAGTTGCTTAGCTAAATATAATAATGATATGCTCTCTATGTCTTGTTGTCATGAAAATAATGCTTCCATATCCTCTAGTATTTGCATGATTAACAATGTAGAGGAATCCCAACATTTGTTGGAACAAGACATGGAACCCAATGGTGCTTCAAGTAATTCTTCATCCTCCTCACCCATTAATCATGTTTGCCTCATGGCTAAGGATTCCAAGGTAACTTCTACCTCGAATCCCGAGATATGTGATGATGTGGTTGAGGATGCTCATGGAGAAGATTTTGACATTGAAACCTTAACCAAGAAGGGTGAGATTGTTCTTGGTGCTCTTCCCAAAGGTAGTGAAGCTATCTCTTCTCTATGTGAAATTGTTGCTCATGGTATTAAATGTATAGAAATCATTGAGGATTTGGATACTCAATTTGAGCAAAAATGTAAAATTGAGAGAGAAGATGCTATTGAAAAAGCATCCTTAGAGAATGCCCTTAACGAAGAGCAAGAGCTTCGAGTGTCTCTTGAGGAGAGACTCGAATCTCTTGATGAATCAAATGATCTTATCATTACTAAAATCATTAAGGAAAGAGATCATGCTATTGCTAAATATAAAGTGTTTAAAAAGGAAAAAGTTGAATTTGGTGTTGGCAATGCTAGACTAAGTGAGGACATAGAGAAACTTGACAAAGCTCACAAGGCTTTAGAAAGTGAACACTCTCTCCTCATCAAGTCTCATGATCAACTCCAAACTCAACTATCTAATAATGATAAGCTTGCAAAATTGTGTTCTTCCATTTCTAATGATAATGATGCTTGTGCTACTAACTCCACTTCTTGTGAAGCATCTATTTTGAAGGAGAATGTTGAGCTAAGGGCTCAACTTGAGTTGCTATCTAGTAAGTATGGGAAATTGGAAGAAAGTCATGAAAAGCTTTCTACCTCTAATGATGATCTTCTAGCATCCCATGCTAGGCTAAAGTTAGCTCATGAGGCTATCTCTACAAAGGTAACATCTTGTGAGCCTCATGCGGATATTGGCACAACTTCTTCTAGAAATGCCTTATTGCCATGTGCTAGTCCGAGTGATTCATCCACTCACAATGCTTCTACATCTTGTGATGAATTACTTTCCATACCTTGTTGCTCTAACAATGAAGCGTCTACTTCCTCTAGTGTTTTTGTTGATACTAACCATGTAGAGGAATTAAATGAGCTCAAGGCCCAAGTCACTTCTTTGAAGAAAGACTTGGAAAAGCGTCATGTTGGGAAGTCCACACTTGACAATATGTTGAGTGTTCAAAGACGCCCCAATGATAAGAGTGGACTTGGATTCAACTCAAACAACAAGAACAAGTCCAAGATCATTAAGAAGAAAAAGGGCCAAGAACAAGTCAAAGACTCGGCCAAGATTGTTTGCTTCAAGTGCAAAGTTGAAGGGCACCATGTTAGATCTTGCCCTTTGAAGAAGAAGGCTCTTAGTGAGAAGCAACAAGGGAAGAAGCCTCAAGTTCAAACTCAAGCTCCTCAAGTTGAAGAACGGTCTCTTCCCAAGAAGAATCAAGCTACCCCTCCTCAAGTCAAGACTCCAACTAAAAAGAGAGGAGGAAGTCGATGTTGCTACCTATGCCGTGAGAAGGGTCACCTTGCTTCTTCATGCACAAATGGTACCTTATCCAACCCCATTATAGTTGATGATGTTTATTCTCTTCGGAAGGATAAGGTTGGCAATGTGTTTGCCAAATATGTTGGTACTCAAAGTGGTGTCAAGAAAAGAACCATTTGGGTTGCCAAACCTATTGTGACTAACCTCTTAGGACCCAACGTGGTTGGGGACCAACAAGCTAAAACTTGATCAATAGGTGTTGTTGGAGGACATTGGAGACTTGGCTACACTATGAAGAATTAAGGGATCTTCATCAATTATATTCTCTCAAGTCAAGTCATATGGATTATATTGTTCTATCTCATATCCAATGTTCCTCCTTGCGGTAACTTTTATTTAAATCATATATATATTGAAAGTTGCTTGCACCCTTGCATGTGTTAGGTTTTGTACCTTGCTAGTGTTTGTATGTGTTGTGCTCTCTACTTACTTATCTTGAGAAATCAAGTATGTGTATTTTGGTTTGCACACCATCTACTTGTTTTGAGCCCTATTGCTTTTATTTGCTATCTTATCTTGTTGGCTCTCTTTGAGAGATAAATGGACTATCCATTTTTGGAGAGTGATATGCTTCGTGCACTTCACAATCCTAAAAATGTGTGTACATGAGGAATACCACTTAGTTTTGATATATCAAGTTTATCTATTCTCTATGTGGTATGTCATGCTCATGAGAAATTCAAATTCTATAATGTCCATTAATTTCTCGAGTTGGTTTTGTTTGCCTCTTGTTTTAAATAAATGGATTATCACATTATGGGGGAGTAATAAGCTATGTGCATATTACAAACCTAGAAAATGTGAACATATGAGGTATTGCCACCTAGAATTGATAGTCTTCATTATCTTATACTTTTGTGGCATGATTCTCAAACAAGTTCCTTTTTGCTTAAATGATTTTTGCCTCTCACCGTTAGATCTTGTTTGTGATGGAATTCCTTGATATGGCTTTCCCTAAATATGTTCTCATATATCTTTTTGTGAAGCCAATTGCTTCAAGCTACTCCTTGGAGTTGCTTTGCATGATCACGTAAATATTTGAAGCTATCAAGAATAACTATCTATCTAAGCATGGCTCTTAATTCCTATCCTTTGCCACATGCTTATGTTTTGTGAATATGGTCTTGAATATATCTTTGCAATCCACCCCCGAGAAATATCTCCATACATTACTTGTCGTGACAAGTGATAATCATATTTTGTGGTATATATATTGATCATATTCACTTTGACTCTTGCTTTGAATTGCCTTATTTGATTGCCAAGAATTTAGTTTGATCTAACTTTCTTGTGTCTTCCTTGTATCTTTTGGATCCTTTATTGCTCTACTTGAAATTTGTTTTGTGCTTTCTTGAGTTGGGACTAGCAATGAACCAATTCTTGTGCATTGACCTTCAAAAGTCATACTTCTTAATAATGCACTATTCTTTGGGAAGCTATCCTACTTGGGAAGCTATCATTCTTTAGATTGGTATTGCAATTTCTTGCCTTTCTTGAATATGACTAGTGTTTATATATATGGAGAGTGATGATCTCATTTGTGTGCATTTTGTATTCAAATGCAAGATCATAAATAATGCACACATCTTGGGGGAGCAATCCTATATGCTTTCGAACATTAGTTGTCTTCATTTGGTATTTGATCCCGATGACGTGTCTCTTTGGAAGACAAACATTTTTCGTCTTGGCACTTTGTGCCATCATGAAAAGTGTAGAGGGTTTGGTTTATTATTTGATGGTATTTTCTTCAATTGGTTTCTTGCTTTCATTTGTTATCTTTTCAAAGTGGTTTCTTCAATCATGTGTTGATTTGGGTCTTTGATATAATTTGGACAATTCCTTTTCTTGTCACACTTGTGTGTGATTTCATTGCTTAATTGGTGTTTTTTCCAAATTATATCTCATTTGGTTCTTGAAAGTCATGTGCATGCATTTTTATTATATGTATATCTTATGGCATGTGTACTTTCGTTGATCCAATATATAGGATAAACTCCATCAAATCCTAAATGGCTAAGATGTGCATGAAATTCAATTTCATATCAATATGCACATATTTATGTGGAGTTTGTCCTATGTATTGTAGTTGCTCTAACTACTTTGGACCCAATGAGTTTGGGTACCATTTTGTACTTGAATTTGTTTTAGGTACATGTGGAGATGCATTGGAAGCTTGTCTCATTTACAAGGAAGGTGGTGTCACCATGTGTTCATTGGAGCCAAGTTTGGATGATCGTTAACTCTTATACTATACATCACCAATGCTATCTCGGTAACAAGTATCTACCTCATGCATACATTTCTAGTTTTCAACCTTGTGTAGGTTGTATCTTGGCATGAATCTTTTTGTTGCAATTATTTTTGGTTCTTACAAAACGTCTTTATTGCAAATGTGAGTAAGCCGGGATGATTACATATAAGAGGACTATATATTCATTTCTATGATTCATCGATCCCAATTATGTCAATCTAGCACTTTCTACTTAAAGTCTCTCATGTGCAACATTGATGAATTTTCAAAATCATTTGCGTTTTGTGTTACTTGTTATCTTACTCGGAGCATCCATTTGTTAACCTTTATCCCTCGTGGATAGTTTTTGATGCTATGATGAGTATGTGTTGGAATTTCATTTATATTCCGTTAAGATATAATTCGGCTTTGTGCTATGTTATTAAGCAAAGATCTTATTGGTGTATTTATGACTTCCTCTTGGATATCATGATTCTTTACCCTTGTATCTATCTTGTGTGTACATGTTTATTTGTAGACCCATATCTTAGTGATTCGTGTCTACTTAGAAACTTATACACATAAGAAAAGTTACATCTTTAATTGATATTCCAATTCTTTAGTGACCACCTCTTTTTGCTTTTGATTCTTTGGTGGTTTCTAAAAGGCACAAGCTTCATTTTTTTGTGCTATGCTTTTTGCATTTTACTAAGCTTGTGGAGCTATTTGCTTTATCTCTTTTGGTGTGGGGGTATGGGAAAGACATGATATGCACTATGTGCAACTCTTTTTGAAAGACTATGTTGATGCTTTGGCTCATCCTTGTATTAGTCTCCTAAAATGTCTTTGTATCTCACACCCATTCTTTTATTTGCCGCTCCTTGCTCTTGTTGCAAAACATTTTATTAGGTGAAAGTTGTTTTGCCTCCTTTATCATTTACATTCTCTTGCATGAGCTTGTGTTCGAATTCATCTAGGAGGGAGTGAGGATTCCATGTTGTGCACACTATATTGAAATACAAATCCTATTTATGCACGTACCTTGGGGAGTTCCCTCATGATATTTAGAACACTTTTCGGATCCTTTTGATTGCTTGCTTCTTTCGTTGAAGTATCTTTCCATTTGATATTCTTTTGCAATCCTTGGATCCTCTATATAGTTTGATCTCCCTCCATCTACTCGTCATTGGATATGTGCATTTGATTTCACTCATATTATGAGAAATGCACACATTATGGGGGAGCTCTCACTATATTTGCCTTCTAAGTTTTTCTTTCCATTTCGGCAATCGATGCCAATGGGGGAGAAATTTAGAGGGTTTAAGAGAATATGGGTTTGTTCTCTTGCGGTTCTCTTGCATCCTTGCTCTTTGTGTTGCATGGTTGCTTAAATTCATTATATAAACCCTCGTAAAATGGATTGTCATCAATTACCAAAATGGGGGAGATTGAAAGTGCATGGTTGTCCCCATGCATGGTTTTGGTAATTAATGACAATCCTTATGGCCTAATGTTTGCTTTGAGATATACTTGTAGATCTTGTCCATAGGAAAAGATTGGAGTTCATGTGTTGGACTCTAGTAGTTTACATGATGATCAATGCTCTACTCAAGGGTTTATATGAAGAATGGTCATGTGAAGAGTTGAGCTTATTGCAAGTATGGCTTGGAAAAGAAGATTGAGTGATCAATCATGTTTTACCCCAAGCCATCATACATATCAAGAGAAGAAGATGAAGCGCAAGATCAATATGATGCATCTCGAAGATATCATTTGATTGAAGCTTGCAAAGGAGTCATGAAGACGATGCTTAGCGAGGCCCTCCCATAATGGAGTATGGGGGAGCATTTGGAGAAGTCTTCATCAAGCATGTGCTAGCAAGCACAATCAAGAAAGGTGTTTCAACTTGAGAGAGTCAAGATCGTCATCATCGAGCTCAAGTGGAATGCGCAAGGCAAAGGTATGATCTTGATAGGTTTTCTATTTTACCGGTCTCATGGTGTTAGTGGGAGACCGGGTTTTAGGATAGACGGCGTACTATCAAGAGGGGCTCTCAAGTGAGTAACTTGATCGCATCGTTGTGGAGAGCTCAAACCTTTGCATACTTGGCATATCATATTTCTTGGTTCTTATTTGGCTTTTATGGTGGTGAGGAATTAGAGCTTGGTTCATCTCCATGTCAAGCTCTAGTTCATCGAAAACGGTTTTACCTTGGAAAACTAGTTGCGTTTTCGGTGGCGGAAATATTGCCGGTTCAACCGTGAGGAAAGTCCCACACCTTGCCATGTGTGGTGATTTTACTCTATTTATGGGATGCAATATTTTCACTTTTTGTAGCCTTCTCCTTGTCAGTACCTTTCCAACGGAGTTGGTCTCACCTCATTCGGAGTTCATTTGCAAAAGTTATAGCTGTGTTTTTGGTGTTCGGACAGGCCCGGTAGTACCGGAGAGTTTTGTTCCGGTAGTACCGCAGTAAGCCGGTAGTACCGGGCTCTCTGCGGTAGTACCGGGCTTTCTGCGGTACTACTCTCTGAAGTTGGTTTTCGGACGTTTTGGCACGGATGGCCCCGGTAGTACCGGGGTTGGAGCCCAGCACTTGGGCCCGGTAGTACCGGGGTATTTTTCCCCGGTAGTACCGCGCGCTCGGTTTTCTGCGTTGACGAAGGTACCGCAGGGCCGGTACTACCGGGCTTTAGGCCGGTACTACCGCACTTGCGGAACAAGAAGTGCTGCAACGGCTGGATTTTTGAGTTGAGCTATTTAAGGGGCCTTCTTCCCCAATGGTTGACAAGCTCTAGAGCAAGTCTTTCTCCTCTCTCTCCTCCATTGTTGCCCTTTGTAAAGCTTGCTCTTCCTCTCAATCCCTCCCATGGTTCTTGCTAATATTTGAGGGAAAGTGAGAGGTGATCTTGATCTACGTTTCCACCGATCGATTTCTCCTCTATGTGAGGGAAACCTTGTAGATCTTGATCTTGGAGTTCTTGGTGCATCTCCTCTTTGTTCTTCCTCTCTTATTCCCCCATAAGCATTTGTTGCTTTGTTGGAATTTGAGAGTGAAGGATTTGAGCACTTGTGCTCTTGCCTTTTGCATTTGGTGCATCGGTGTGCTCTCCACGAGGATTCGTGGAAGTTGAAAACTTGTGAACTTGTTACTCTTGGGTCCTTGGACCCTAGACGCCTTTGTGGTGGTTGGACCCTTGTGTGGTCACTTGAAGCCGTTCGGGAGCCCCCAATCCCATTGTGGGTTGTGCCCCGGATTGTTGTTGGAGGCCGTTCGGGAGCCCCCAATCCCATTGTGGGTTGTGCCCCGGATTGTTGTTGAAAGGCTCCGGATTCCGCCTCGAAGGAAATCCGATAGTGGAAGGTGAACCAAGCCTTTGTGGTGCGGTTCATCGGAGAAGAAGGTGAAACCTTTGTGGTTGTTGAACCGTTGTGTCGGTTCACACCTCTCCAACGAGACGTACTCCCTTAACAAGGAGGAACTCGGAAATACATCCTCGTCTCCGCGTGCTTCGGTTATTTCTATACCCGAGCTTTTACTTATGCACTTTACATTGTGATAGCCTTCGTGCTTGAAGTATTCTATATTGCTATCACCTTGTTGTTTGTCTTGCTTAGCATAAGTTGTTGGTGCACATAGGTGAGCCTAGTTTATTTAGGTTGTCGGCTTGTTAATTTAAACATCTAGTTTTATTCCGCAATTATCAAGCCTAAACCGAAAAAGTTTTAAACCGCCTATTCACCCCCCCCTCTAGGCGACATCATTGTCCTTTCAAACACATCCACACAAAACCATGTGATATGCATATGAAAACATCGAGTTTCCACTTGTTTTCTACCTCGCAGGGCGTGAAGGTCCGAAACCGTGTCACTAATTCAAGGCCACGATAAAAAAAAACTCATTCCACTCCCAATCAATATCAAGATAATGATCAAGGGTCAATGTAAAGTCAAAAATAAAAATCTGGGTCAAGGACAATTGGCCAAGCTCAGAGATTCCACGTGCTCAACCAAAAATGCAACAAGAAAACATCATTGGTGATCCACATGGGAGTATTTACTCGCATGCTTCACAAGAACTCGACCTTTATGTGTAGGGTATCAAAATATGATGGGGGATTTGAAATTCTTTCTAGCGCCATGGTGGATTAGAGAGGATTTATCTAGAACCTGTCCGTTAGCTACCACCCGTGGATGCGGCATCGATGACGTGTGATCCAATATGATGATCCTGGTTTGTGGATGGCAGATCTAGCGTGTTGTGTCGACCTAATCGACGAGAAGCGGTGGACATGGGGTCGGGACATCATGGGGATTGGAGTGAGCATGACATAGCAATCATATACTTTTCCTATTCCTATACCTTTCCTATCCTATGAATCAAATAAGCAGGAATAGAAAATTCATATAATTGGGATGGCATGTCTTATTGATCCTATGGGAAAATTGTGGTGAACGGATTTTCTTATAAAGTTTGCACGACAAAATTCTTATGAGAATATTTTCTCTGGGATATCATCCTGTGAATCAAACAGATTCGAAGAAAAAATCCTACTGTATATGATTTTTTGTCAATCCTATGAATCGAAGATCCCTAAAAAACTCTTTTTACAATAATGAATCTTTTTACCTAAAAGCTAAAAAAATAAGATAAGGTCACTTCATCTGATAACTCGCACAGCATAGCGCGCCACCGCCCCAATTGAAGCAACCATGCCGGCGGTGGCGTCACTCCCGCCACCTGCGCCGGCCCTAGCCGCGTCGCATCGCCGGAGGTTCTCTCCCGCGTCGGCTTCGCTGCGTCGCGTCGCGTCAGGCGGGGGCTCGAGCTGGCGGAGCGAGCGGCGGCTCATGTCGGAGCTGGAGCGCACCGTGACGGCGGGCGCGGCGGAGCGCGTCATCCGCGCCTACGTCGGAACCAAGTCGGAGCGCGCCGCCCTCGCCGCGCTCTCCCGCCTCCTCATCGACTCCCACCCGCTCGCCGGCCCCGTGAGCCCCCCGCGCATCAATCCCTTCTCTCCAACTCCAACCTCCCCTGTCGCTCTCTCTCTCTCTCTCTGACCTCGCCGGCGAAATTCGCACTCGATGCAGTTCTACGAGGCGGTGACGCAGGCGCGGTGGTTCAAGTGGAGCTCGATCCACGCGGCCGCTGTCGCCGCCTTACTCGAGACCAACGGCGGCGCGGAGGAATCGAGATCCCTCGTCGCCGATTCCGCTGCGCGCCTAGAGTCCGCCGCCGAGGTGGCCCTCTTCCACTGCGACCTCATGGCCGCCTTCTCCTCGCGCGGGCTCAAGAACCGCGCCATGGATTTCTACACGCAGCTCCGTGCGATGCCGCCGCCGCTCGCCGGGGGCGCCAAGACCTACATGGCGATGATTAAGTCCCTGTGCATGATGGGCCTCGCCGCCGAGGCCGAGGAGGCGCTCCGGGAGATGGTGGCTCTCGGGTACCAGCCTGACGCGTTTCAGTTCGGTTTGGTGGCGAAATGCTACGGGAAGGCTGGCCAATTGGCTGAGATGGAGAAGGTGATCGCCTCCATGTCGGATGCCGGCATCCGGCTGGGCACCGGCGCGGCCAACATCGTCCTCTCGTGCTACAGCGCCTGCCGAGATCATGGAAAGATGTTAATGTGGTTGAAGAAGATGAGAAAGTTGCGCGTGGCGCCGACCACCAAAGCCTACAATTTTGTGCTGAACTCGTGCCCGACGGTGGTGTCAATGGCCCGTGAATTGGGCCCTTCGCTCCCGTTGTCATCGGCACAGTTGGTGAAGAATGTCAAGTCTGCATCTCCATGGCCGGCAGAAGCTGAGGTGGTGCAGGAGCTTCTGGCAGCTTCATCGGTGTTGGACAAGGCGATGGTTTGGTCGGAGACAGAGGTGAAGCTGAACCTGCACGGGTTCAGTATTACTTCAGCTTATGTACTGATGCTGCAGTGGGTGGGCGCGATGAAGGGGGCCCGCCCATTGCCATTGGAGGTGTCTGTGGTGTGTGGTGTCGGGAAGCACAGTGATGTTCGTGGCGAGCCCAAAGTGCGAGAGCTAGCGCATGAAGTTCTCAGCCGGATGGGAAGTCCCCTGCAGCTGTCCGCGAGGAACAAAGGCCGGCTTGTGGCGAAGCGAGACAGGGTGAAGCAGTGGTTGGCCACTGAGTGGCCTTCTCCGGTGCATCACGCGAGCACAGATCAATCGTCCAATGAGAGTGATCAGCAACCATTTTTTCCTAAACTTTTCAGAAAACTCGGACAATTTTTTTCCTCATTTGTGCCGGTGTCCTGATGAACAGCAAGATGTTCTGTGTAGTTTAGGCAGTTCAGAATATACATACCAACTTTCTTATGTTGTGGAATGATACAAGATGGGTGGTGTGTATGTTGTAAACATAATAAGATTTTTTCAATGGTGAACTAGGGGCTTTGTGCATGAGTGTATAGAAGAGTTACTGCACAACTTCTCAACCAGCTGCTTGAAGGTGATTGGACTGATTTCCTGGTATGTTTTCAACTGGTTACTCATGTGCAACACCTTCATCCCTTATCCTTATTTGTTGGTGAAGTTGCAGAGACCTTTAGAAAATGTCAGGTTCAGTTGTTCCTAGTAACTTCAGTTCTGTATGCTTGTCGTTCTCCTTCTTGTTTGCGCTGTTTGGGAGCAACGATTCTCTACCGGCGCGACTCGATAAGGCTCTCCGGGTGAAAACCTAAACTCCTCTGGAGTGGGCGGCGGCGGCGCACTCGTCGCTACCTTCTTGGAGGCGCCGCCTTAGAGTGTCTTATCCCTCGTCGAGCTTCGGGTTTGCAGCGGTCGTGTGGGGTGGCTATGAAGCCTGGGAGGTGGAGGCCGGGGCGGCGGCCCCGGACGGTGGATGTGCGCCGAGGCGGCGGCCTCGGGAGGCTTTGCGACCATGGCTCGACGAGGCAAGGTCATGGTTCCGCATCGTCGGGGTGTCGAAAGAGTCACGAGGGTGGCTAGTTTGGCGCTCCGTG
Source organism: Poa annua (assembly GCA_026929855.1). NCBI lineage: Eukaryota > Viridiplantae > Streptophyta > Magnoliopsida > Poales > Poaceae > Poa > Poa annua. The sequence goes on from CM049436.1 coordinate 4,818,941, forward strand.
TTTTTATTTCTTTTTCTTTTTTCTGCTCGCCTCCGGACGTAATTTCGCCCGGGGCGACATCCGTGTACTCTGTGTACGGTTTCCCTCTGCTATTATACTGGAAGCCAGCAATTGCTGGACCTTTCGGAAAAAAAAAACTAGCGGTTTTGTTGTAGGAGAGTTCCCGCTGATCCATCTATTCATGTTCCTGTTGCTTCACTAGCGTGCAAGCAACCACTGTGCCAAAATCGATTGCAGTCGATTTGTATCCCGTTGATCCGTTAATCCGTCACTGCTACTTTAATGGCATGCAGCCATCGATTGTACTCTCGCTGAATAGATGGAGACATGAGGCTGAGGGGATGGGGCTGCGAGAAGAAGCTAAATCATCAGCCGTCGAGCGCCAGGGCGACCCCACAGGAGAGCAGCGTCCGCCGTCCATGCGTACGTGAGGAAGGGAGCAGGAACAAGACAGGAAATATGAATCACTGATTTGCGAGACCAGGATGTGAATCAACCACAAACCAGAGATCCCAGCAGGCTTAGATATGTTAGGGATGTGCCAACCTAGTTCCGACTTAGTTGCATCTTTCTCTTAACGTAATGAAAGTTCTGTTTCACTACGTGATACTATCATATATATTTTTGGGTTAACCTTATATTTTTTGTCTTGGTGGTACTGTCATTTCTTGAGCTGCAGCAGATATTTGTCTGTGCATTGGAGTAAAGCAACTGCATAACTGCTCATATTTTGGTTTTGCACGGCTGGAAATATTTATTTATATATTGCAGGCTAGGCTTCATGTTGGAGATACTGTTAAGCTTACTATCATGCAGTTAGTTTACTGTGGGATATTTGTTGACGTAGTTATAGTTCTTGTGTTGGACCTTTTTTCTTCAGGTTCAGCGGAGAGCTGTTTCTTTCAAAGGCTGCACTGAGATTCAGCAGAGTCCCTGTATTGAGATTCAGCAGAGTCCCTGCATCGATATTCAGCTGTGGGACTACTGAATATGATAGCACTAGAAGGATCATAATGCTATACATGCTTTGGGAAGAAATCGCTGCGAGAGCCATGGGATGAAACGGTCAGTATCTTACAAACTTGGTAAGGTAACTACTGAATTCGATGGCACTAGAAGGATCATAATGCTATACATGCTTTGGGATCATAATGCTATACATGCTAGAAGGTGAGAGATGCAGAACAAAATATAATCACACTCACCTGGTCATAAAACTGGATAACTAATTAAACTCCATTGACTGAGAATTAACAAGAAGAAAGTGGAAGAACAAGGCGGGACCTTAGTGGTCGGTTGGCTGGTTCTGATACTTGTAACGGCTGGCACAAATTAGGAAATAGCCGAAGTTGACAGTCACCACCACAGCCAAGGTCCAGTACACGTTGTCCAGCCTCCCCCGGTTTATGTTCGGCGGCAGCCACGCCGTGACTCGCCTCACGACGCCGACGTATGCCGTGCCGAGGTAGAACCCCAGGGCGATGAGCAGCGGCGCCATGGCCGTCGCGAGGCTCCTCAACGACTTGGGGAACTCCAGATAGTAGAAGGCCATGTTTCCAGGGAAGTGGAGGGCCTCCCCGATGCCCACGAGGGCCAGAGGGAAGACCAGCCACAGCACGGACATGGGGGTGACCCACCCGGCCGCCTGGTCGACGCCATGGAGCTCGTGCACGATGCCCAGCCTCCGGCGCTCCACCAGCGCCGCGACCACCATGGCTGCGATGTTCACCACGTGACCGAGCCCCACACGCTGCAGCGCGGTCAGCGGCGTGCCGGCGACCCGACGCCAGAGCGGGAAGACGGCGCGGTCAAGGACCGGGGTGACCGCGATGAAGGCCATGAGCGAGCAGACGGTGATGGACCCTGCCGGTATCTTGAACCGGTGGCCGATGGAGCGGTCCATGGTGAGTGCCTGCAGGATGACCATGCCGATCGTCACGCCGATCGACACGCTTAGCACTATGCCGGTTGACCACACCGGGAGGACGCCGAGCACGGACTTGAGGTCCTCGACCTGCTGCACCCTGCACAGCCGCCAGCCGCTGGAACGATCGCCATCACCGGATGTCTCCATGGAGTTGTCGCTTGCGGTGATCATGGCGGCGCGATTTAGAAATCTTAGTCTTTTGCTCGGAGCTCCCTCGCCGGCGACGGCATCGTCTCCCGCGTAGTACCGAGCGCCGCCCATGTTGGCGCGGCCCTTGCGGACGGCGGCCACGACGACGCGGGCCAGCTCCGAGTACGGGCTGCCCTTGGGCGGAGGCGCCCGGTAGTACCGCGCGCCGGCGAGAAGCATGGCAAGGCTGAACGCCGTGGTGACGAGGCAAACGCCGAACCCCAGGGACCAGGACACGCCGTCCTGGACGTAGACGATGGCCGTGTCGCCGACCAGGTAGGAGGTGTAGAGGAACACGAAGTACCAGTTGAAGAAGGTGTCCTGGTCATGGGAGCTGCTGAACTGGTCGGCGCCCATCGTCGCCACGTTGAAGCGCGTCCCGCCGGTGCCGATGGCGAGGAGGAATATGGCTGAGTACAGCACGGCGAACTGCCCGGCCGTCCCGTGCTGGCATGAGGGGTCGGATGGCGCCGGACAGTGCGGCGGCCGCAGGGACGGCAGCGCCGCGGAGAGCGTGAACAGCACGAAGGCCTGTAAAATGACATTAACTGGATGAGCTTGCAATTGAGTAGTAAGAAATGAAGATCCCTTTTGACTCCCTAGCTCACTTGCTCCTGCCTGTTTCGAAATTAAAAAAATATGAAAAGACTTACAAAATATATGAAAAAATAGGGAGCAAAACGAATGGACACTGATTTTGGTTTTTGGGATATGTTGCTTGCATCAAATGGACACTGATTTTGTTTTTGCACACCGAGCACCACAGATGTTATTTCTTCACAAAACTTCGCAAATGTGTGGAGCATTAGTATATGTTTGCTCCCAATGTTTTTCATTTTCTTGAAAGTGTTTCGGTATATTTTTGTATTTTAAAAACAAGCAGGAGTAAATGAGCTGGGGAGTCAAAACAGTGCTCTCTAATCCCTTTGGTTGTTGGAAATTAAAGGAGCATGTGCGTGGGGGTTGCTGCAAGAAGAACAAAATTATTAGTGGTCACGGTCGTTACATCAATGTGAAGTGGTCACATACTCTCATTTCGAATGTTATTCTACGTCTTGATTTAAAAGATTCTACTCCCTCCAGTCCGGAATAAAAAAAGAACGAGACCTATGCGCTCTAGGACTACTTTGTACTACGGCAGTACATTGCTCAGAGCAGTTATATATCCGATCGGAGGTACTACATGTTTTACGTGGAAGGCTTGCAGCCTCGAGAAATAAAAACTGCTCGGGGTTCAAATGTCTGGACACAATGTTGCCAAATCTAATTCGCATGGATAGCATGCAGTCTGTAAAGGGAGCTAGCAACAAGTCAATAATCGGGGTCACGATGAGTGACTCATACATGCACCCAAGCTCAACCACATCTTCACCCTACCCAATTCAAATTGCCAGCTCTCGTTTTGAAGGCATAGTGTTGACGTCAATGTCGTTACCAATTATGTACTACAGTACATAATAAAATAAAATAAAGGAACTACCTAGAAATATCGATCAGCTACTAGCTGTGGTAGGTAACTAATTAGTGAGGTCTGGACGTATACGCACCAGAAGGTTGATGGCAGCGCCGGCGAGGATGACGGGGAAGTAGCCGAAGAAGGAGTCGGAGAGGACGGCTCCGGCGAGGGCCAGGAAGTTGAGGGAGCCGCGGACGATGTTGCCGATCTGCGCGGCGTCGATGCTCTCCACGTTGTACTCCTTGATGAGGTAGATCTGCAGGTTGCTGCTCGTCCCGTTGATGGCCAGCCCCAGCCCAATCATGCATCCTGCATCCATTCCTCACACAGTCACACACGACAGTATATATCTTGCTTAGAACAAGAGGTAAAACCACGGGATGACCGCCTCTGAATCCATTGGCACTAAGCAAGGAACATTTGTGTCTGAGAGAGAGAGAGAGAGAGATGACGAACCAGCTATGAAGGGAAGAGTGATCCATCCTCCTTGCTTCTTCTTGGTAGTGTTTCCCTGCGGTTGCGCTTCTTCTTGATCGAAAGCCTTGAGCTGAGGTTCCGGCGAGCTCTCCATCTCTGCCATTGGTCCGAGCTTTGGAGCTTGGAGTCTAAAATGGGGATTGAGTGACACATGTGGTATGTACGTATATGGCGTTATATGTACCTACCTATCCAGTCGAAGTTGGTCTCTTGCTGGCTTGGATGGTTTGTGAAAATATCAAGGACTTTGTGCCGTCTAGACACATGGTCTTTGATTATTGATACAACCGGACAAGCCACTACCACTACGAACAAGCTTACCGACCCCCGAGACCAAGACATAGACATTCAAGGTGGTTTTGGCGATGTTCGCCGGTTGCATCTGGCAATCCATGCCGAAGCTGACGGGCACCCAGAGGCCAGAGTGGACGGTGGGACCAGCTTCCACGTGGTGCCCCGAGCTGATGACACGCCAGCACGAGCTAATGGTGCTGAGAGATATGTACAAGATTGGCAAGATCGACTTCTTGTCAGGAAATCTCTTCTCTGTGAAGATTTTCTGTGAACCAATGGCAAAGCTCCAACTACCACTGGGGGGTGCTTCCAACAGCAAAGACCTCGACTACAAGATAGTATTGGAAAATAAGAGAGTCTGGCTAAATGGAACAGATTCACCGAAGTCGGGTCACTACTGCGAATAGTAGGCCTGACGAAACACAAATCGAACACCCACTCCTACATTGTCTAAAGAAATTCCGTCCCGTAATATTTCCGCCAGTTTCCAGTTGATTCGTCGGATATTCTGCATGATCTTTGCCAGCCAATGAAATTATACAGCCGTTTTTGGTTATATTCCAGCGAACCAAACGAGGACTAAGGGCATCTCCAGCCGTCCCCCAGAGGCCTTTTTAGCGCCGGCGCAAGCAAAAATCCACCAGCCGCCCCCTCAGGAGCCGATTTAGCGCCGGTTGGCGCCGTTTTTCGCGCCGTTTCGCGCCGGCGAACCCAGGCCAAACCCAGCGCCCTGGGTTCCGCTTGGGGGGGAAGGCGTGCGCGGGCCAGACCTGTCGGCGAGAGAAGGCGATTTCCCTCCATAAACTTTGATCTTTCCCCCCCATTTCTCTCCACATATATCTCTCCCTTCCCGCCCGATCCCGTCATTTCTCACAGTTCTGACCGCCATGGCTCCCACCAAATTCACAGGACCCCGAGCCGCCGTCGCCGCCGCGGCCGCCGTCGCCGCCGCAGCCGCCGTCGTCCCCGCGACCTCCGCCACCGCCTCCATGCCCGGCAAGAAGAAGCGCAAGCCGAGAGCGCCGAAGGAGAAGCCGCCGGGCATGAGCAACAAAGATTGGATCGTCGAGCAGATGCGTCTGAAGGCGGAGAATCTCCAGCGCCGGGAGAGGGAGACCAAGCAGCGGCAAAGTGAGCTGGCCGCGCAGCTGGCGGAGGCCGCGGGCGAAGCCGTGGCCGAGGAAGAAGAAGAGGAAGAGGAAGCAGAGGCGCCGGATGAAGAAGTGGAGCCGCCAACTCCGGCTGGAATCAAGCCTCGGCTGCGTCCCCATCCCCAGTTTCTCGGTTGGAGCCAAGCCTCCGTCGCTTCGCCGTCACCGTCGCTGCGCTGGAGCGCGTTTCCGCGGTACTCTCGTGGGTACGCCGACGCCGAACCCCATGGCGGTTTCAACCCCAACCTCACCTTCCCCCCATCATCCACCCATGATGTACGTCGGTTCGCCGGGCTACGTGCCTTCGCCGCCACCTCGCCGTTCCCCCACTTTCCCCGCGCAGTCCATGCTCGGGATGCACCAAGACAGCACCATGGACGAGATCATCACCACGGGCTCGGCGGCGGCAGCGGCAGCCCCGGGCTTCCTGTCGGCCCCGAGCGGGGAATTTCTCGCGGGCGGCGGGTACGGCGGCGTCACGGAGGAAGCGGAGGCGGAGGCGGAGGAAGAAGGAGATGAGACGCAGGCTGCCGAGGGGGCGGACGAAGGTCCGGCCAAGGAAGGCGACACGGGCGGCCGTCGTCCCAGGAAGGGCAAGGGTGCCGCGAACCCAAAGCCGCCCGCCGAGCCTCGCATCAAGTGGACGACCAGGGAGGACATCCTCCTCGCCGAGGCATGGAAGGTGACCAGCATGGACACGATCATCGGCGCCAACCAGGCCCAGGACAACTACTGGAAGCGGGTGAAGACGGCGTACGACGAGCGCCGGATGATCGATCCCGACTACGCCGGGTGCATTACGGAGCGCGGCCAGAAGGCGATGGCCAACCATTGGGCGCTCATGCAGGCTGCCTGCAACAAGTGGCATGGCATACAGGAGGAGGTCGCCCACAGGCCGAAGAGCGGGGCCAACCGGGAGATGGAGATCGCCCGGATGCTCGAGGCGTACAAGGACGACGAGAAGACGGACTTCAAGTACCTCCACGTCTTCCTCGTCCTCGACGGGTGCGAGAAGTGGACGGAAGCACGCCGCTCGCTGGCCAAGGGCGGCAAGGACTATGTCCCGGACGCGGCGGCTGCAGGTGCGTCTTATGGCCGTCCCCCAATGGGTAACAAGAAAGCCAAAGCGGCGAGGGAGGCCGCGCCGGCATCGGCGAAGCTCCAGGCGTCAATGGAGACCTGCATCGCCGACGCCCAGATCCACGCCGCCAAAAGGGACGAGACCTCCAAGCAGAGGTGGGCGGCGGTCATGGACAACTACAAGGTCAAGCTCGACCTCCTGAGGACCGGCACCGAGGCGAAGAAGAGGAACCACGACCTCGCCTTCCTCATGAGGGGCGATCCGGACGCGATGTACCCCGAGGTGAGGGCATGGTTCATGGCGCAGCGCCGTCTCATCCTCAGCGACATCAGCCAGCCGGACACCACCCCGATGGGCGCGGCCTGCGACAGCCCGACAAGCTCAGCCACTCCAGCCGAGACGCCGGACGTTCAGCCTGCAGCCACTACTGCTGCGACGGCCATCGACCTGGAGGACGCCGCGCCCGTCGTCGACCTCGAGGCCGCCGAGGATGTCACTCCAAGATCGGCGCCAGCTCCGACCACCGCGCCCATCTTCGACGTCGACTCTGACGCCGCGCCGACCTCTGCCTGATCTGCCGAATGTGGCCGTGATCGCCCAACGGTGGCGTTTTTTTGTATGATTGCCCAACTGTGGCCGCTGTGATAGCCGAACTCGGGCTGTTTTTTGGAGCGGGAAGAAGAACTTTTAAATTTATGTTCCATGTGGTTTTCTTGGGGCGCCGAACGGCTGGTGAAATCGCCCCCCCAGGTTTTGGTCCGGGCTGGCGTTAAGGCTAAAAAGCGCCGAATCGAAACCTGGGGGCCGAACGACTGGAGATGCCCTAAGCCTACCCTGTCGCAGCTGCTCGTCTCCCTCCGACTCTCCGAAGCTCCCCACAGGTTTAGTTCTTCCTTGATCTGATCAACCAACTGATCGGCGGTGCATTGCTCCCTGATTTTCCCATTGCGATGCTTCCAGTGCCGCTCACTCCACCAGGGATAACCGGCCAGGTGTAAAATCCTCTTCTGTCAGTTCAACACACCTTAGTTCTGACTTCAGTCCACCGCTCTGTCAGATTCTCGTTACTTGTGGTGGCTCTTGCTGGAGTTCAACACCTCAAAGGCACGAGTACCACATCATACATGCATACACACAGTGCACGATTATTTGGTCAACCTTTTGTCCTTTTCTTCACCTGCAAGCAGTTGAAACAAGGCGCCGTTTGTTCCTGAGGCCCATATGCCTCATATTATATGAGTCATATAAGCCGGTCAGACGTCAACAACCTATACTTGTGTCTAGCTGACCGAAGATTTTGCACTTCAAAGGAGCAAAGGACCTCCAGATCACCAATGCAATCTCAGACCTTATGCTACCCTTACAGATGGAGCCTCTAGAGGTCGCTTTAGCAGAGTAGATGTCGTTGTTTTCGCAGGTCCGTAGAAACTTATGAGGTTCAGTACGTAACGACTCTCTGAACACTGGAGATCTCAATTCAAAACCTTACGAGCCGACTTATCCCCTCGTCTGTCAATGACCCAATTATTGTCTGTTAGCTACATGCTCACCAGATGCATGTTGAAAGCAAGCATTTTCATGTGCACTAGGTACAAAACCAAGAAAAACTTATGCTATAGATCCTACTTGACCTGAATGATGCCATTTCTAGACCAAGTTTAAAGTGTGCATGGATGTCTGCTATTAGTTGAAGCCACGTACAAGAAAAACATATTTAAAGGAAAGATAAAGAACACTCCAATTACTTAAGCACAACCCAGTTGTTGATATTTGAATACTCTAGATTTCTCATCAAGATTTATAGTAGAGAACCAAGCACCCGATAAACTTATATCTTCTTTAGAGCTCTCCATCATGGTATTTAACGAAACTAAAATAGATAAAAGAAAAAAACATATGTTTGCAATTCCTGTAAAAGCAGCTTAAATTATTCTATGATGAAATGTGTATTTGTTCTAGTTTTTTGTCTAATAGAGAAGAATTGTGTTTAGCGAAAGATTTGTTTGTAACTCAATGTTTGGACAAAAAAAGAACTAAAGTAACTACAATATGGTTTAAAGTTTAGTGCAAATGCATCTTTCATGGTCAACGTTAATTTTCATAAGCATACTAATAATAAGGTGAACTGGTTAAGTAATATCTTGAGACAATAAGTTGAAGTTATTAATATGTAACAAAGTTTAGTACAAACTAAGAATATCGCAAGTAGAAGGCGTCCTCTTTCGGAGGGCGAGGGCGCCTCGCATTGCTCCTTCTGCAATCACGTGGAGCAACCACATATGATCGGAGGGCGAGGGCGCCTCGCATTACTCCTGCTGCAACCACGTGGAGCAACCCTGTTTGCCCAACAATTTCGTCCCCGTTCACCTGCGCGATAGATGTCCAGTCTGTAGTCCCCGTGAAAATAACTAGACTGCAGCGAGAGAGAAAATACTGACATCAACAAATAAATGCGATAAAAATGTGAAGATCGGAAAAAGATTATACTCCCTTCATATGGATCGGGGGTAGTAGTATATTTTTCACATTGTGGAGAAGAAACTAATTAGACTCGTGTGAGAATACATCTACGGCAACAAAAGCATCAAAATAAAAACATTATAACACTTCTATACACCTGAGGACTCCATACACTGCAAAATGAACAATCTACTACCCTCCTCGGCGCTCATCTAGGGGACAAGGCCTAAAGGCTTTGAATCCATCCTTCTCAAATGTCGTTGATGCACAACAATTACCAAATGCACCTGTAAAAAAATGCACATGGTATGTCCTCACCTCTCGTGGATGCGTCAAGGGCTCCACGCTACCGATGGCACCCGCACCCCATTGGGTATGGGTAGGCCTTAACCAAACCTGTACATGCATCCTTATATTTTAACCATACCCATACCCGCGTCTGGTACATATTCTGTACCATACCCGCACCCGGGTGGGTATTAAAAACCCGCGGGTAAAGCCACAAAAAAAGTCATTCATTTACAATCTATAAGAAAACTGTAGACATGTATGCTCATTCATCCACTAATTCGGAAGGTGACACGCATATATGAAAAGAAACAAGACGGCAACATAATATATATGATAATAAACAACAAAACAACTCATTCATCCAGTCTGTGTGCATGACGAGCGGCCATACCCGTGGCCGAGCCGGCTACTGTGTCTAGGGGAGTGTGTTCGGAGCATGCGGGATGGCTGGCGGAGGCCGGTGGCTGCGTGTTTGGAGGAAGGGCAGACCGGTGATGAGGAGCGCCAGGAGGGAGATGGACATATCAATCTAAAAGTAGTCGAGATGGGAGAGTAAACGACGTGGGTGAGAACTAGGACGGAATTACAAATCAAGCAAATTAAGTGGATGCACATATGGAAAACAAGTGATATTACATAGCCATTTAGTATTTTTCCAGAGTGGACGGTGGGACCAGCTTCCACATGGTGCCCCGAGTTGATGACACACCAGCCGGAGCTAATGGTGCTGAGAGATATGTCCAAGATTGGCAAGATCGACTTCTTGTCAGGAAATCTCTTCTGTGAAGATTTTCTGTGAACCAATGGCAAAGCTCCAACTACCATTGGGTGGGGCTTCCAACAATAAGACCTTGACTACATAATCTTGGAAAATAAGAGTCTGGCTAAACGGAATAGATTCACCAAAGTCGGGTCACTACTGCCAATAGTAGGCGTGACGAAACACAAATCGAACACCCACTCCTACACTGTCTGAAGAAATTCCTGCCCGTAATATTTCCGCCAGTTTCCACTTGATTCGTCAGATATTCTGCACGATCGTTTTTGGTTATATTCCAGCGAACCAAACGGGGACTAAGCCTACTCTGTCGCAGCTGTTCGTCTCCCTCCGACTCTCCGAAGCTCCCCACAGGTTTAATTCTTCCTTGATCTGATCAACCAACTGATCGGTGGTGCATTATTGCTCCCATATTTTCCCATTGCGATGCTTCCAGAGCTTCTCACGTCGCCAGGATAACCAAGGTGTAACATCCTCTTCTGTCAGTTTAACACACCTTAGTTCTGACTTCAGTCCTCCACTCTGTCAGATTGCTCCTTGTGGTGGCTCTTGCTGGAGTTCGACACCTCAAAGGCACGAGTACCACACCATACAGGCATACACACATTGCATGATTATTTGGCCAACCTTTTCTTCCTCCTGTAAGCAGTTGAAACAAGGCGCCGTCTGTTCCTGAATCTCATGCCTCATAAGCCGGTCAGAGGTTCACAACCTATGCTTTGTTGTCTAGCTAACCAAACAAAAAACTTGTGCACTAGATATTAAAAAAACCGTGTGCTATAGATCCTACTTGACCTGAATGATGCTATTTCTAGCCCAAGTTCAAAGTGTGCATGAACCCACATACAAGAAAGAAATATTTGAAGGAAAGATAAAGCACAGTCCAATTATTTGAGCACAACTCAGCTGTTGATATTTGAATACTCTAGATTTCTCATCAAGATTTACAGTAGAAAACCAAGCACCCGATAAACTTATATCTTCATTAGAGCTCTATATCATGGTATTTAACGAAACTAAAATAGATATAAGAAAATACATATGTTTGCAATTCCTCTAAGCAGCTTAAAAATATTCTATGATGAAATTTGTCTTTGTTCTAAATAAATCGTCTAATAGAGAGGAATGATGTTTAGGGAAATATTTGTTTTCAACGCAATGCTTCGACAAAAAAGAACTAAAGTCACTCCCTTGCAAAAATATGGTTTAAAGTTTTTTGCAAATGCATCTTTCATGGTCAATGTTAATTTTCATAAGTATAAAATATAAGGTGAACTGGTTAAGTAGTATGTGGAGAGAATAAGTTAATGTTATTAATATGTAACAAAGTTTAGTACAAATTAATAATAACTAAATTACTAGTAAAAGGGCGCCCTCCCTCGGAGGGGGTCTCACGTTTCTCTTGCTGCAACCACGTGGAGATCCACGTTTGCCCAACAATTTCGTCCTCATTTGATTGGGTGACAGGTATCCAGTGTACAGTTCCTCGTCACTTGTTCTTGCGTCTGTCACAGGTTCTCTTTCTGTTTCGTCGTCCAAATTACGATTCATTTTTAGGAATGAGCTAATCGTGTTGAGATCTTTAAAACTAGATTCCATGTTGATACGTTATGACGAACATTTTTTTTGCACTGTCTACGTCACCTACGTTGCACCGTGTAATGACTATTTCGTGCACTGTTTTTTATTGCATTGTGGTAAGTGTGTGTTATGTACTGCCTTGAGTGCATGTTATGTCATGCCCGCCTGTGATTTGATGTCCCGCCCCTTAGCGTCTTTTTTGCACTGCGTTTAATTAAACCAATGTTCTAACCTGAAGGCATATTTTGCACTACATTCAGTGTTCCTTAAGTGTGTGTTTTGAACTGCGTTCCGTGACCTGCACTGAATGTATTTTTGTACTGCCTTCTTGTTCTGACACTGGTGCCTATTTTGCACCGCCTTCCATTGTACTGATGTTATGTCTTTCGATGTATTGGGTGCAGCCTGTAGCATACACCACGACAAATGTGTCTACGAAATATTAGACCCAACGACCAATGTACTCATGAATATTTAATACGACCAAGGCGCCGCGACGGAGCGCACCCGCAATACGCCGTACGACAAAATACAACGTAGACGAATAACACTTTTTTATAGTGCACACTGCACTGGATAACAACAGAGATAAACGGAAAAGTAAAAAAGTAAACTAAACTAAACTAATTGCAACGCGCGTTGCACTGCCCTGCCACCGTACCAGTTAAGAAAAAAGAAAAACTGGGTCGGCTGGTCGCGTGAGAGCAGCCCTAACAGCTACCGTAAAACGCGAACCGCAAACAGTCGAGTTCGGTTCGCGGAAAACGTGATTTCACGGGCTACGAGAGCCGGCACAGTGCGGCTGTCGTAAACGCAAACCGCAAAACACCGTAGCTGCACTGCACCGTTGGACTGTAAAATGAAACCGCATAGTATAACGGAATGTTCGACAGTTCATATGACAATAAATATGATATTTCAGACAATAAAACATGTTCACATCAAATCACACCCAAAATAGGATCAACGCACCAATGCAAGGCACACTCAAGACGCACCGCCTTCCTCTGAAGCACGTCCATCAAATGTAGCACCACCACTTGCCGACGCACGTCCATCAAATGTAGCACCGCCACTCGCCGCAGCACCTCCACCCAATGTAGCTTGGGCCTTCGCCATGGCTTGCCTCCGCCTTTCGATGATCTCCATCCTCCTCAAGTCCCACCACTCTCTAATGTATGCATACATCAAGATTAGATCCATCATCATTGTTCTATTCTCCTCGGCAAGAAGCTCGGCATTTTCTTTCTTCTCCTCTAGAGCAATCTTTCTCTGCTCCAACTCACGGATTCCCTTCCACCTTTCGAGTTTCATCTCATTCTTCTTCTACTTCATGAGCATTTTTTGCTCCAAGGTTTTCGTCCCGGTTGATTCCTTTGACTTCACCATCTCATCAATTTTGGATGCCAAGTTGGCATTTTCTTTCTCAATTTTGATTCACTATTTTACCTTCTTGTTTCCTTCCGGCCTCCCCTTGTGCCTCCCTCCTTCCTCGTCACTATCATCCAACTTAAGCAAAGCCCCTTTTTGTGGTTTTGATTCTTCCTCCCTAGCAGATCTGGTCTCTCTAGCCACCACCTTTCTCCCTAGCAGATCTGGTCTCTCTAGCGCCACTGCCTCTACCTCACCACTACTCAACGTCCTTCCTACTATCTCTAATGGCTCCTCCGCCACCACATCCGCGCTTTACTCGTCAACCCACCACCCATAGTCTCCCTCACTCATCTCAATGATGTTTCTTCTCATGTTCGAGGGTGGTTCTTCTCCGGTGCAGATGCGGCAACATCTAGCGCTCGCCCCCAGCCTATGGTCTCACGGACTCCTTCGCTATCCCAACATAGATGTCACGTCACCTTTGAGCTCCGACTCGTCCCCACTCCAACTAGGTGCTCTACCAACCTATGACACTGCTAAGTCACCAAATCCGAAAAAGGTCAGGCTACCAAAAATTTAGGAAAATCTTCGCCTAGCACAGCCATGGTTTTTAAGGCGTCCGCCTAGACGTCAAGGCGCCCACCATCCGCCTTAGAAAAACGATCAGCGTAGGCGCCTAAAGCGTCCGCCTTAGGACGTCTTAACGCCTTAAAAACCATGAGCACAGCCGTAAATAAATATCAAAGTTTCCAAAATAGAATCCTCAACAAACAAAAAGGAGTCACAACCTAAATTTGTATGTTTATAGCTTTTCGAATCATGAAGCAGATATTTATTGAGTCATGGAAATGGATATACTTATAATTTGTATTGAAAGGTGAAAGTCAGTCCATGATATCACAATGTCATAAGTCATAACTAGATATTTATTTATCCACTGTTATCTTTGTTTTTAACATTGAACAAAAGTAGAACAAAAAAAGTAGTAAGAAACAAGCAAAAAAAAGAACTGAGAATAAAGGAGCCAAAAGAGCTACGGATTACGTAAGAAAAATATCAGTACACACTACAATGCCCTCTCCTCTAGTAGTAATATATGCTGCAACAATCGCAGATGGATTAACATGAGCCCACCGTAGAGGGAAGCTTGCTTTGAAATCTTCCTTCCCTTCAGTGGCTTCTCTTCAGTGCTGAAAGGAAACCAGACTTTGTTTTCTGACGACCCTCGCCGTCGGCTCCCACCTGTTTTGAGTTTAAAGTGAGATTATAATGATAATACTAAACAGGTAAGAACACTGGAACAACTGGGCAGGAAATATATTTTGGTGCTGCGACTGAAGATCTTTAAAAATGCACAATGAATTTGGATAATATTCCCTATAGATCGAGAGATGCAAGCCAAGACTACCTCTTTGGAGAGTCTTTCAAGGATCTCCAGTATCTGGGAGAAGTCGGGTCTCTCAGCTGAATCTTTATCCCAGCATTTCTGAAGCAACTCGGTTAGCTTGGGGTGGGTATCTTTAGGAATTTTCGGCCTGATACCCTGCAGAAATGTGCACTGGGAGGATTAACATCTCTAGCAATTGAACATACAATATCCAAAATATTCTGGAACTAGGTATAATTGGTTCCATCAAGTTCTCGACAATAAAGAAAGGGTTCCATCAGGTAGCTCCAGATCTAAGCAGATGTGATGTAAACGTGTGCTTACCTTTTGAACAACGCCTATTGCTGCTTGTAGTGGTGTTAGGTCAACATAAGGGATCTGGAGAAATCAAAAGGGACCATTATTTTAATTCTACAAACAAATATTTACTACTTTAAACAAGGACGAACAAAACAGAAGTTACCTTGCCGGTCAGCAGCTCCCACACAACAATACCAAAGCTGAAAACATCCGCTTTGTGATCGTACGGTTTGTGCTCTATGACCTGAAATTATAATAGGTGGTAAGATAGACAATAAAAAACAGATTTGATCTGACATGTATGAAACTATGAATATCATGACAAACCTCAGGTGCCATCCAACGGTAAGTTCCAGTCTCTGCAGTCATCACTCCCGATTGATCTTTCACACGTGAAACGCCAAAATCAGCAACCTTTACAACCTGAAAAGTTTGGTCTTGTCTAATTTTAGATTGTAACGATGTATAAAGAAACATTACACGAACTTTCTGATCAAATGAATAGCATCATCTTGGATAAACACCAACCTTGTTTTCATCCATTAGAAGATTTGCAGTCTTGAGATCTCTGTGAATTATGTTGTTCTGATGCAGGTAGTTCATTCCTTTAGAGATATCTATTGCCACTCTGAGTATTTCTGGAAGCTTCAAAGAACTGTGCTTGTTATGAAGGTAATCGTACACACTACCTCCTGACATGAAATCTGAAACATGCACATATGCAAAATAAAGGGAAATTCTATTAGCAGTATACCTTCTGATAATGATAACTATAAAATCAATTCCATTGTAATATACCTGTTATGATGTATAGGTTGGGTTGTCTTGTACATGCGCCGATAAACTGCACAACATTCTTGTGACGAACCTTTCTGCGAGCATGGATTAACCAATAAAATACTTATGTATAGTTATTCAAGTCTATATGCACATAAGTGATGCGAGGATTTGACATCTTGAATACAAGATAATGGGTATTAAATGGGAGATGCGGAAGTTTATATGGATACTAAAAAATTTACGAACCTCATAATGTACACTTCCTGAGCAAAATCTCGGTACATATCTGCGCTGATGCGCTCAGGTCTCACTACTTTAATGGCTACATCCTGACTGCAGTATGATCCACGGTACCTGAGAAATCAAACATCGAATGACCCCTGGTAAGATTTGAGAAGGTTATACACTTTACCATACGTACCAATGAAAAACCGAACTTACAGGTCGCCGTTAGATCCAGACGTGACCTTGTTCCCAAACTTGAGCAGCTTCAGGTCTATTTCCCAAACATCTCCTCCATCTGTTGGTATTTTCACACTGGTAGATGGCACATTCGCTCCAACTTGAAGACCTTCTAGTGATATTGGTGACGAGCTTGAAACTGGCCAAGCTTGTGCCTGTACAGAACCCAGTTTGAAAAGGCTTATTTGAGAAAATCAAAACACAAGCTTGTACAATCACTGATATCAATTTTTAATGTCCACTTGATTGCATATTGCACTTTGCATTTCCAGGTTAAATATCAATGAATTGTGTCTTATTTTCAGGCAAATCGACAATTTTCCGGAAACCAACTTCGCAAGTCTAGAGAGAATCGTGTACCTCAATAGTGCGAAATTTCTCTAGTAACTTTTCTTGTAGCTGCTTAGTACCCTGGGAATGACAGAAAAAGAGCATTTTTCCATATAAATAATGAGAATCAAAACATTTGTTAAGATGATTGCAGTAACAATAAGGTAAGGTGGACTATCTCTAATATGCTGGAAGCAGATAGCTATTGCATACCCCAAGACGCCAACCAGTGACAACAAATACATCCAACGAGTAGCCATCGATTGTTGAAAATGCGTGTGCTTCTTGGATGTCAAGACCAAGCTCACCAAGCAAACAAGTCAGCTGCAAAAGTAAAAATGGCAGTGTAAGCAATCGGTGCAGAATGCCTAGTCTGAGAGTGGTTTACTCTACAGTTGAAGTGATTTTATTACGGCACGTTGATTTTTATTTCAGTACATCTTGTTAGTTTTGCTCTTATTTTCTATTTCAACTACTCTTCCATTCATTGCTGATGTCCTTTCAGTTCTTAGTAGCTAACTGCCAGCTTATGGATTTATTGAGCTGAATTATGTGGTGTGCTAACTGTATGTTGACCGACTTGATTACAATGCATCTGCAGCACAGGTCCATCTAGATACGGTTTATTCTTGCCTCAATTCTCAACAAATATGTTTACCTGACTAAGTAACTTTGGCTTATCAGTTGTTGCAAAGGCTATCTCATGCATTGGCCTGAAAGATTCAGAACACACAGAGAACAAATTAACTACAGAGAAAATACAAATTCGTAAAACTGTAGCAAGAAAGAACTGAACCGATCATGACGCAGAAAGTTAAACTTACGACCTAGATCTTAAATAATTTTAGGAGCAGTATGCAACTAATTAGTACTGTTTTAACATTTTAAAGCAGACATTGTAAAGTAAAAGTAAGTTCTTGCACAATGTAATCACGCTTTTGAATTATACAACTACAACACCATATATCATTTGCAACCGTTTGGCAGAAATCTCGTTTTGTTTTCAAGACCATGCAGGAAAAGCTGCATGTATATTCATTAAAATAGAAAGAGTAGAAGTCGCGTATTTGAAAGCACGCAAACAGAAAGGGAAACTACGTACCTGGTAACGAGATGAACACTGTTATCACCGTTGATATTTGTGTTACAAACATCAGACTCGTTTGCTTCGAGCACTAGCGCCTCTAGATTAGAGGAAGAACCGAAGGCAGGGGGTGGATGGACCCTGAAGATTACATGTGCAACAACGCCAAAATTAGCATACATGCAAGACAGAAAAACAGAGAAGAGAACATGCAAAGGTAACTGAAACAAATTCAGAGACTGCACTCACATTTGGCTAGCCAAGTGGTCGGAAGCAGCCATCTCCATCGCAGGATCGAAGGAATCATCCACATCACCATCGTCGATGATCCTGGACACCTGAAGAATCAAAATCAAATCCAGCAACTTTCTTCAGAAACCGTGGAGAATGACATGCAGAGACACTAAAATTGGCCAACAAGAATCTCTCATGGGTTTAAACCCAAACAGATTCAGTGCGGCTCTCAGAAGATCTGCTTCACATGAATACGTGATTACCTGAACGACGCGCACCGCCAGGGCGGGACGGCGTTGCGGGTCGCGGGCCTCCTCGAGCAGCCGCTGGTGCATCACCACGTCCTCGGCCCTCTCCGCGTTCACGTCCAGCGCGTACCTGCGAGCACGGGCGGCGAACAGGCATGAGCGGCGGCGGCGGCATCAGCGGCCGTACAGTGTGCAAGAACCGACGAAGCGCCGATCAGCCGGTGGGGGGGAGTGCGGAGGGACTCACCGGGCAGGGAGGCGGTGGAAGTGGGCCCAGAGCGCGTCCTGGAAGGCCGTCGAGATGTCCGCCGAGCCGGCGCCGGCGGCGTCGGCCCGGAGGCGGGCCAGCACCTCGTTGTACACCTCGAGGCGGCGGCCCTGCTTGTCCGTCCGCCGCCCCCCCGCACCGACCTCCGGCTGCAGCTGCTGCTGGTGCGGCCCCAGCGGCGGGGAGTTGGACGAGGTATCGGCGTCTGCCGGCGGCGGCGATTCCTCCACGGCCATCAACGGTCGATCGGTCGATCCAACCAGAAATCTTTGGCAGGCGGCGCACACGGGACAGCCGTGCTCCTACTGCCGGCACGTGAAGAGGCGGCGAGAAGGAAAAAGGCGAGGCCTTTATAGCGGTCGCCGATCGGGACGGACGGCCAACTCGGATTTTCAGATCATCAGATTATAAAGAACGGAAAGCAATGACGACGACGATGATGGTGGCGTCCCAAATTGGCAATGCTTCGATCGCTTCTCCCTTCTTCGGGATCTGATTGGGCTGTAATCGATTTGATTTGGTGTTAGTA
Organism: Poa annua; assembly: GCA_026929855.1. Taxonomy (NCBI): domain Eukaryota; kingdom Viridiplantae; phylum Streptophyta; class Magnoliopsida; order Poales; family Poaceae; genus Poa; species Poa annua. The sequence continues at coordinate 4,837,622 of CM049436.1, forward strand.
AAGGAAAGAGATTGTGAGATTTGATTTGTGTTCGGAAAGTTAGTAAGTAAGTAGTGGGATTTGATTTGATTTACGTGCCCCCTGATTTGCGCCGTGTTTATATTGATTTTATATATGGAGGATGGATCATGATAAGGAGGGAAGAAGTCAGATGTGATGCGGAGAATTGAGGATGTGTATACGGTAGTCGCGGTCAACTTGTTTCTTGATTGACAATTTAAAAAATAATTCCTTGGCCAACAATTTACAAACTACAATTTTTATAAATATATATACACCGATCTATGAATAATCACTCACAGCAGTACAAAAGATCAAAAAAATTACAAATAGGTCACTAGATGACCACAAACACTGAAACGAAACGGTCCTCGCCCCTTCATCACTGGAGATGAATAAAAATTGTCGTAGTAGAGCTTGTTGTAATATATGAAAGGAATATCGTCGTGCTAAGGCCCTATAATGTATAAATTAATCTCTTATATTCGAAAGCCATTAGTCGTAGTATAGGCAATAGAAGCCTTTCCTACTGTCATAAAAGCTTTAAAAACTACTCTAAAGGATGTTGTAACAAAAAATTAAACTTTGTGGGGCCTTTTTGAACAGTGCTCTTTTTAAGGGATGTTGTAACACAAAATTTAACATGGAAAAATAAAGACGCATATTAATGATAAAAATATAGTGGGTATTTTTTGTGTACTTGTATAATTTGCTAGAAAATTGTTTTACCTCACGTTTCATCTGAGACACACAAACGTGAACATTCATATTTACAAATTGTTCTGACCTTATTAATAGGTGTATAAACTTACTTTTACCAATTTAAGATCATGCCATGGGAGAAGGGTGGAGCTAAACTCCACATCCCAACTACACCACACAAACAATGCTAGTTGATGTAAGTACTATGTGGTATTCATGCTCTTCGCGAAAAGGATGGTAAAGAACAATCAAGCTCCCCCCTACCCTCCAATGGTCCTAATTAGATGAAATACAATAACGTCATCGCCCCCGACCCCCTGCCGCCCAAAGGTAAATAACGATCATGTACCGCCCTAAAGAGATGAAAGATGGTAATTTCATCACTCCTCACCCATTATCCCTATGTCTGTAATCTGGCTAGACCCAATACTCATGATCAATTTCACCTCTCACCAAAAGTCAAACTAGTTTCACCCCACATGTTGTTGATCCTAGGAGCCATTTCGCTTTTGTCCCCACAAAGCCATCTAGTTTCATCTCAAATATCCCAACCACACAAGGTGCATTCAATCTAGATGCATACTTCAATCTTGTCTATATTAGCTCTCTTTCCGTCAAAAATATATAAGTTCTCTCTAGATCACTACTCCGCACTGATAACAATTTTTTTTAGAACAAATGACATCAAGGTATGATGAACAAAACTAATTCGGTTTCAGCTGCCAATGGAATATCCTAAACAATCAAAGGAAGCAACTAATCTGTTTATTTTTCACATATTTGTTGCTCTACTTATTTTCTTGCTCAATAAGAAAAGCAATTCACTATTTGTGTACAATATCTACTTAACCAAATCAAAAACACGATTCAATGATAAAAAATAATCAGGAGCCTTGCAAATTAAGATGGGATTTGAAAGACACATGGGACCATGTGCTTCGAGGTGCAACTGTGCAAACCATAACTTTTAAATGTTAAAAGCAAACAAGACACATATTAGTCGAAAAAATTAAAGTATGCAAGTTCTTTGTGTGCTTGTATAATAAACTGGAGAGATTTCGCCTTATATAAAATAAAAATGTAGCTTTCATCTAGGAGATACAAACACGAACATTCATATAAGCAAATACTTCTAAAATTAATTATGGATAAATTTAAGTACTTTCTATCAATTTAATATTCACTTCGAAAGTAGGGTCAAGCTAAATCTCCCTCCACACACCCAAAAAAACAATATTGGTCCATGTAAGTACTCTATATTTCATACTCTTCTAGAAAAATAACGTAAATAACAATTGGGCCCATCATAGTCCTTGCTAGATGCAGTATAGGGCACGAATACTCTATAAAAAACAAGACAAGAAACGTAGCACGTCTCACTGTGAACAGACGAAAGGTCGTAATGTCGACACATTCTGACGCCTCATTATCTCTATGTCTATATTCTGACTCCGCCCGATACTCGGGAGTCGTCACCAAGAATCAAACTACCTTCATCCCAAATGATGCTCTTCCTAGAGCCATTTCGTCTTTCTTCCCACAAATCCATCTAGTTCCATCCCAAGTACATAACCACACCACACCAGGTGCATCCAATCTAGACACATAGTTTCACTCACCAAAATTTTGAACACAGATGCCGTCCATGGCATGATAAGCTAAACTAATCCAGTATGGGCCAGTAGGATATCCTAAACAATCCAAGGAATATATCAATTAATCCCCACAATAAAAAAAAAGTACAAGAGCTCCCTCCTGTTGCTGTTTTAGGATATTCCCATGGTACACTACTCCTAGTTGCCATTCTTGGTACTTCTTACAGCAAGTAGAGTTTGACTTTTGTGGAGACATCGGAACTAGCGGAGTTAGCAGCTGAGACGTGGCGACGCGCATGCGTGACTGACTCGGTACTCGGTGTCGATCCGCCGCGTCACATACACCTGGATGGATGGGATCGATCTGCTTTCCCAGAACGGTCCACTACTCATGCATTATTAGCCTAAACTAATCTGTCCAAGAAGATGTGTCGGAAGGAAGAGGAGTCCATCTTAATAACCATCGAGCACCGGTTAATCACTGCACCGGTACTAGTAGTTGTCGCTAGTTTATCATTGACCTGGTACTTAGGCACACGGTCCACTGATTAACGAAAGCTAATTTAGTGATCAGGGTTTATGCCAAAGATCGAGATGGCATATCCTACTGGCGGCCGGCGTTGATGGTCTCCATGCTTAACGTAGTGGAGTAGTTGATTGTTGATTTGGACATGTAGCTGACCCTGTCTTGGTCACGTAATTGGAAGCGTTACTTTTTCACGACTACTTATAGTTGTATAGTTGTATGTCTATCTCGATCAGATCGGTGCTTGAATGACTTGTTCACTGAGAAGAAAAAGTATATGCTGACGGCCTTGTCGGCATACTACTAACGTCGGACGATAGAAACCATGACGGCGTAATATCAACATAGGTGGCCATAGTATATGCTGATGGGTGGCGCGAAAATACTGTTGGCAAATCCCCTATATGCTAGTAAAAACTCTATATGTCGATGGTCTTGTTAAAAAACAGTCGGCATATAGAAAGCCGTTGGAAACTATAATTTTTCTTGTAGTCATGTATAATGTTGTAATCTTATTTTTTTTGTTATTTAGGAAAAAAATCATATAAATCTTCTTTATGAAAGAATGGATAGTGTTCAATCCCATATATACTTAAAATTTATAACGTGTTACATGTATTTTAATGGCATATTGGACGGATCTCGGGGTCTACTGCAAAACCGTTGCCGCTGAAACTTTGCTGGACAAATAAAAATGATGGTATATATGCACTCGATAAACCTGCCGTCCAAGAAAGACATGCATCCTGTCATTATCTCTAATTAAGTTTGTCAGAGAAACTACGACCTCACGTTAATTTCCTTGTAGTTTTCGTGTAGGTGTTGCTATTTTCCTCCTCCTCTTGTGGATGTGCGTCAATTTCCATGGAAAACACCAACTAGTTCACAACTCTTCTCGTAGCTAGATACGTGCATTCTTTTGTGTGAGGAAGCAAGTGAGAGCGAGATATATAGCTACTCCGGTGACGTCCAAAATATATGTACGTCTTCCGTCAGACTCTCTTATAAGTACAGTTTGATTGAAGTGCACCTACAGCTAGCTAGCTAGGGTTTTCCTCTGCAGAGAAGCAGAACATATTTCTCAAGGAAAATAGAAGAAAGATTGCGGCAAGGGATCGAGTGTTAGTACGCCGACGCTCGTTGGTGTCTTTGCCCGGCGGTGGCTTATCCAGGGTAGGGTATTACTGTAGATGAGATCGATCGTCGACGTGCATCATGTATGGAAATCCTCTGGGCCCGAGCCTTGGTCGTCTGCATGGACGCCACGATTGCACCATGCACGTCTTGTGCTAGTACGTCCATGCAGATGCAGTACGTATCTGGTGGCGGCAATTCTAGAGCCAAGCTCACTGACTTACTCTGAGCTAGCGTGGGTCTTCTAGCTAGGGGAGGTGACTCCTCCTTCAAAGCTCCACCTGGCTCACTTCACCTGGAAACGCATGCAGTCGAGCTGTACGTCGACGGGTCCGAAATAGGTCATCGCTGACGCCAATTCGACCGGTCATGTGTAAGCCTGGGCATACACGGTTTAATCCGGTTTCCACAGTTTTCTCAAACCAGACCGTTGGCCTCAGGTTTGACTGGTTTGGTCTGGTTTAGACCGCGTTGATACATGATGATAAACGGTTTGGGTCAGTCTGGTTGCACGGTTTGGAAGGTTTCACACCGCTTTCCAACTTCAGAACAGAGCGACGCTGCAGCCTCAAACCAGCGGCGCTCGCTCTTGCCCTACCGCCGCCGCCACGGACAGTGACGCCGGCGCGACCTCCCAGCCTTTGGACGAGGACCTCTTCTCCGATCTCACCCTCCTTGCCCCACAGCCTCCGCTCGACCAGGACCAGCACCCCCAGGGCCAAGATCAGAACCACCGACCCGCCTCGCCGGTCTCTCGGCAGCCGTCCTCCTCGTCGCTCCGGAAGAAGAAGCTGGCCGTGCGCATCGGGTACGGCCGCTCGCCTCAAATCGCGCCTGCTCTGCCGCCTACTGTGGCAATCGCTACAACCACCACCACCACGGCTGCTGCTACTGCAATTCCTACTGCCACTGTTGATGAGCTAGCTAATGGCCACGAGGAAGATGAAGTGGTGGTGGATCCAGAGGTCATTCTTTGGATGTGCAGTGTCCAAGCACAGGGTGTGGTGGCCGTACGGCATCGTGCGGCCTAGCAGACGGCGACGCGGCCGTCCCGAGGGGTGCTTGAGGCAGAGGAAGCTGGAGGCGCTGCCGCCAATTCCGGCGTTGTCGAGGACGTCGCGGAGCGAGAGGTGCGCAGACCTGATCAGCGGCTTGGTGCCCTCAATGGCGTTGGCGTGGACGACATTGGTGCAGAGGACGGCGTCCTCGAGGGCGGGTTGAAGTCTGAAGAGGACGAGCACTTGGCGCTGTCGATGCAGAGCACGGCGTACGGTTTCGTGGTTTCACACCTGGTTTTCAACCCGTCTCAACCCAGCCCGGGCTTTTCGATTGCGGTTTCAATCTCTAAACCGGCTAAGCCTGTCTAAAACTGTTATTACGGTGCGGTGTGGGTTGGGCTGACGGTCTGACCGGTTTCGGACCAGAGTATGCCCGGGCTTAGTCATGTGCACGCACGTAGCTCAGTTGCCTGACGACACCACAAGTACGTACGCTTAAATTCCGATTCTTTTCCTTTTCCAACTGTAAATTGCGATCCTTGATATTGATATATATATATATATATAGGCAAATGTCCACATAAAAAACTCAAATATAAGCAAGTAGAATGGGGTGTAGACAGATAGGATAATGTTCGTAACATATATACTCGATTCTAAAACCATGGTGTCGATCCGATCAGCTTACATACTTTAGAAGGATGTAAAAGGTATACAAACAATTTTCATACCGAATCCACATCTACTCTATTTTTAAGGATATGGTACATAATTATAGAAATCTGAAGTACTATTTAAGGTGTACTCTTAAACGCTTGGCTGTATTTGTTTCGATAATTGTATTGTCCATATTGTTTGCATAGTGAAATTATATTTCTTTATACGTATTTATTCATTCGATGATTTTTTGTCCATTTCTGATCGTAACCGTTCCGTTCCGATCCGAATCAGTAGTTCGATTTAATTCGGGTTTGAATCTGTATCCAATCATTATCCGTTCCGCTAAATTCAAAAAAAAAAAATTTATGGAGAGAGCATTAGCCGATCATATCCGTTTATGTGCATAATAGGGGCAGAGGACCGCGAAAAGTCCCTTTGTATCTCGCTTTCCTTATTTTTTTGAATTAACATTTAAAGTTTCCAATAAATTCTGAGAAAAAATAGGTGGAAAATGACGTACCCTAAAGCGCTATAAATTTTCAATGCAAAATAGTATGTATTCCCAACTACATGAAAATGACAGATTCTCAGAGATATGATTTTTTTGAAATCTGTAATGTTCACCTCCTTGAATTTTGGAAATTATCATTTTTACACAATACAAACTACAGAATATTTTGCACACATGGTGTAAGTCATCATTATCTACATCCAGGAATATTTTCAGAATTGTTTGAACTTTGAAGTGTCGTTTTGAAAAAAAATCAAAAAAGAAAGAAAGCTACATGTAGCTTGTCCTAGGTTGTTGCTCTCCATATTAAATCAGAGGCTAATTCCCAGGGCCTCCTTCCGACTATAATTTGCAGGTGAAACCCCATGCGCAGGAATACAGAAACATCATATATCTTTTTTTTTTCCAGAAGTCCTTTTGACCATAAGACAGACTGATCTATTAGTCAGACACAAGTTCATAGGAATACAAGCAGTACGTCCCAGGAAGAGATGAAAGCCAAACGACCCTACCAACATTTAGTGTGGTAGATCACTCGAGAACCTTGTTATGATTTATGAAGGAGAAAGTACTGAGATGATTTCAGATTCATGGATGGCTTGATGTCGTAAATAACCAGAAAAAAGGGAATAATAACAAGAATGTTAACGAAATCAACATGTGGTTGCGTCTACGTTCGAACAGGCAGGGCATTGACAGTATCTTTTTTTTGTTTATTATGAGGTTAGGCAGAGGGTATTGACTATCGACTATCATGAACTGCAAGTTATCTTGGGCTTTAATTCGGCCTCGTGGGCTTCATTGTTTGTCAACCATGGGCTTCTCAGCGCCAGGCGTGATATGCTCTCGTGTTCAATCAGCGTCACTTCGGCCCACCTGTATCAGAGCGAGATGAGCACCCACCCCAGCCGCTCCAGACCGCCGGCGGCGGCGCCGCCGCTGGAAGACGAGAACCTGCTCTCCGAGATCCTCCTCCGCCTCCCGCGGCCACCGCCTCCGGTTCGATGCGGAGGACGAGGACCCCCGTGCCAACGGGGCGGTGCTTCGCGCTGCCGGCGACGTCCACTTCCAGGTCGCCTGTGTTTACTCGTCTGAAACCGGCTTATGGGGCAGTCTCATCTCAACACCGGTCCCCTTCATTCTTTCCCCCGAGCATGATGCTGTGTCTAGAATGCCGCCTGCTGTTCTCGTCGAGGATTCCCTTCATTGGACCATCATCGGGGATGTTGGCGCAGCATCTCGCTGCGCCTCTCAGCTCTCACGAAACACACACACGCACACTAGCCAAGGAAGTACCAATTGTTGGCGCAGCATCTCGCTGCGCCTCTCTCTTCTTCCTCTCAGCTCTCACGAAACACACACACGCACACTAGCCAAGGAAGAAGAGAAGGCTTTGCCTAGATCACTCCCTTGGTGACCACCTTGGCTACATTGTTCTTACGGCCTCACAACCTACTTTTTCATTCACTCAAAGCAAACTATATACACAGGTACAAGGACCTGGCCGCAGCCACTACTGCCACTACTAACATGCATGGCCTAACCACTTTGATCCACTAATCTCTCCACTAACAAGACCTATTCTCATGGCCACTAACTCACGGACTTGGACTGGGCACCACACACGTGAACAAGTCCATCTAACATCTACATGCAAACTGTAACAAATGCATGCTACTCAACAAGATAGCAAGATTAGTGCTAACAGGGGACTCTTTTTCTGGAATTCTCGAGTTTGATCTGGAGAGACAGTGCCTAGCTGCGATACCATCGCCAATGGAGATGCTGCACGATTGCTACCAGCTAACGGTCATGCGGGCAGAGGGTGGCGGGCTTGGTTTCCTCCATGTGTCCAGAGAGGACCTCACAGCCCGATTGTGGAAGAGGAATACAGATTGTCACGGTGTTGCTTCATGGGAGCTAGGAAGAACTGTTGAACTGTGCAGGCTGCTCTCCCTGAATTCAGTGGAGGAGGGAAACGAACTAATGATTGTAGGGTTTGCTGAGTACAATAATGTGGCCTTTCTTGTGGACATCTGTCGACCTCTTCACGGTCCATCTTGAGTCGTTCCATGTTAAGAACATTCTCCATACCAACAACTTAGGGGATTGTCGACCATTTGAAAGTGTCTACGATGCATGCAGGCAATTAATATATAGCATGCCTTCATACTATGGCTGGGTGTAACAAGACCAATTTTTTTAGAACAGGTTGATGGAATGTCTTTCACTTCACACCCTTTTGTGTCAAGCTAACAGTTTCAAGTAGTGCGTTATCAACTATTTCTATTGCTGCTGGAGATGTTGTTCTTTACTATTCTGTCCCAATACTCTAAGCTATCATTATTGTTGGACAGTCTTGAAAAACAATATTCCTACGATTTTTACTTTCAGTTATGTAGTTTTGTGGACGATTTTTCTACTTAAAGACGGTTTGGCTAGACATTTTGTGGCATATCCCTTTTCAGTCTAACTAGCCACTAGCATATCGAATGCAGCTATGCTTTGTGTTGGTCTAAGCTACATAGCAAGGACCGTAGGTGGACGTACCAAGCAAGATTAAGGACTGAATTGGTGCATTTTCTGAGTTTAAGGACTATTTTAGACACAGCCAACAAGTTTAAGGATGGTAGATGCATTTCACTCTTAAAATGACGAGGCTTGCCCTTTCCTAACAAAATTCATACTCCTCAGGAAAAAAAAAGAACACAATATATAATCCTACACTTACGCAACCTGTTCTACCCGTTGCTAACATGGAGTCATGTGGTTGGTGCTAATTATTTTCATTCCGTGAAATGTGGTATGTGATGTGGTTGTTTTTTGCTATCTGCTGTACCAATGGCTGTTTGTAAGATCTGTTTTGTAAAACGTGTCCGTAGTTGTAGCACTACTCATATATTTTTTGGCATCGAGTTAAGAAACGAGTTTGCTCATTTTGTTGTACAAGTGGAGGTACAAGTTAGTCATCCAAATTCAAGTACTCATGGACACATATTCGAGCTCTTATTGTTTTTATATACCCGATGACTAAAAAAGTTATTAAAAGATGTTAGAAATCTCAACTTTGCATGGACTCTTTTCAGACATTCAAAATGAATGACAATTGTAAGCCACTGAAAAGGTGTCGAGACGAACGGACGTTGTTGCTTAAACCAGTATGAGAGAGTGGTCGTGCTTGCCGCCTTAGGTGTTGGAACACAAGACAGGACGATGCTCACGTGAAGTCGATCAATGCATGATTGAACATAGAAATCATTTCCCGCTTAGATCATCTCCACTGTGATTTGATCTTCCGGTCTGTTAACTATGTCAGACCGATTTTACTAGGTCCTCGCCCAATATTTTTTAAATAAATATAATTACACCGAAATTTATACATTTTTAGTTTTCTCACCATATTAATGTCTTCACAAGTTATTTTTTTAAATCATTTTCCATCATTTAGTTGTAATGCGTGTCGTTGAAAATACATCTTAGATACGCAACATTTATTTTTCATTGTGAGATATTGTCTTTACAAAAATATAAAATCATCTTAAATGAGAAAAATAAGGAAAAACGCATGGCTCTTTCATGTTCTTGCAATTGATCCACTCTATGGAGCTTGTATATTTTGTGTGTTCTCTTTGTTTTTAATATTATTAAATATTTTGGTAGAGATTCCAATATATACAAACTAGAAAATATCTTAGCAGTGTTTAGTGTATGATTATGTTAGAAAATATATAGAAACTTCTAAAATATAAGTTGAATAGTTGATATGATCATATTTTACTTGGTGAAAAGTGTCAAAGTGCCGTGGATTTAGTAATAAGATGATGATATGTTAATGATTTATAGTTGTTACTGAAATTACATTGCTTATAATAATCCCCGAGAAAAATAAAATATGATGGGCTTTACTATTCGACACACAAAGTTCAATTATTATATATGCTCACTGCACTGCAATGTGTCATTGTATACAATGTATTTTGTTAATTTCTAAAAACTTATGCATGAAATGCACATTGGAAATATATAGAGCAAACTATTTAATATAGCATGTGTAAGTATCCACAAGGGAGATTAGCGGTCAAGTTAAACCTATCACCGCTGATTTTATTTTATTAGTTTTTTGTGATACATCATATTGATTTGCCATATGAGATTGTTAGTGTAAAGAGCGAACTTTGCGCAAGATAAATTGAATTCAAGAGATTCCAGAGACAAGTATCATCATGCAACTACTATAGGCGAGTTTAAGACTGTCGGATGTTTCATAGCCGAGAACCACACCCATTGCATCTTTTGTAATTTTTATTACTTTTGGGCCTCTTTGTATCATTATATAGCTGAGAGAACTACTATAGGCGAGTTGAAGGAGGTCGCTGTTATCCATGGCCTAGCGTGGCCCTCCGTGCTCGGTTGCAGAGATGGAGCCCGAGCGTCTTCTTCCTCCTTTGCTAGATGATCTTCTCCGATCTCGGTTTAGGATACCACGTCTGTCGGGGGGCTACCCCCGGGTAGGGTAAAGATGTGGTATAATCTACGACCAGGAGTGGACCGAGATACTTGTTGACCGACGTATGCCCGGGTCGGAAGGGACCGGGATATAATATTGGCGCAGCCCGACATACTCTAACCGACTTACAACTGACCGACATATTTTACCCGACGTGTCTATATCGGTATGTATTGTGTTATTCTTATGTGCAGGAAGAACGGTTTATGAAGGGTAATCCGGCATAACCATGCCGGGTCTCGGGAGAAGAAGATTATCCGGCATACCCACGCCGGGTTGAGAGGTGGAATCCGACATATCCATGCCGGGTTGCCCAGGAGAGGAGTCGCCAAGTTATCCGGCATATCCATGCCGGATTATGCGGAGAAGATGCCGAGCCAAGCGCTACAGGACAAAACAAAGGACGGACGAGACATGCCATACCCATCTCCGATGTGACTAGAGTACACTGCGTGACGCAGTGAACAGTACCGACAAGACCCCAGTAGTCATGTCGTTTGCAGTACCGGTGAACAGTGTTTCCTGTCTTCTTGTCCCCAGCTTGCCCCCTGGGCTCTCCTATATAAAGGGCGCCAGGGGAGGGGAAGGAGAGAGGCCAAGACCCCCACCACTTCATTGCCCCCCTTTCCATTTGCTCTCAAGACCTCATAGAGGCATGTTTAGCAGCTCATGGAGCATGTTGTAGCCCGGATAATAAGAGGAGAAATACACCAAGTAGGCTAGATGCTGCAGTAGGGGTTTTATCTCCTCACGAGAGCCCCGAAGCAGGGTAAATCCCCGTGTCCGCGTGTTCATCTGTGTGTGCTTCTCAGCGCGCTATCCCTCCCCGAATCCTCTAGCGTCCATCGGCCCCACACATTAGCCTACCCGTAGGCATCTGTCTGTTCACCACGACGACAACGTCGGTGTCGCTCCAAGTGGCGTAGTCCCGGCGGTAGCATTGGTGCTAGGACCTTGAGGTCGACATGGGCTGTGACGGTGAAGACCTAGGACTCGGTCATTTTTCTGTGTATCTCTTAGAGCAAGGGCAATAGTATAGCCAGCAGCCGGCTACAACATAGTGTCATGTCATCTGTAGCCAACCTAACAACCAACATGTATAATGGCTAGATTTAATAATATACTACTTTATTATTACATGGCTCACATTACACTCTCACATAAGCACCCGCTCTTAAGCAAGAGCCCGCTTCTATTCTCTCTCATCTTCTCTCACATCCATGTTAGCATAAATATAATATTTAAATGCTTATAACCTGCTGATTGTACCTTATTGTACTTGCTCTTAGGCCCCGTGTGTAAAAGTGAAAGAATTTGTTGTAATGGAGGCCCTTCTTATAAACTTGTACTCACCGCTTGGATAATGCATTTGCCAGGCCCTTACCCGCTCAAAAAAAAGGAGAATGCTCATATATAATGCCATAATGGAAATTGTGGGGGCGTGGAGGTGGAGTAGAGGAGCAGCATGAGCATCAACCTAAACCCAAGTAAAGAATCGCATTCCCGCCTCCGCAAACAAACTCATCCACACATGCCTAACTCGGCCTGCCTTTTGATCCCTTCCTGGCTCATAAAGTACGGCCGGGACGATCGATCGGACGCAGACGTACGCGCGCTGGCCGGCCATGTCGTCCACGGTCGGCGACGACGACGAGCCGCTCGTCCTCCTCCACGGCGACCTCCACGTGACCATCCACGAGGCGCGCGGCCTCCCAAACATGGACGTGCTCTCCACCCTCCTCCGCCGCTTCTGCATCCGCCGAAGCCGCCGCCGTCTCGCCACCCGCTCCGTCCCCGCCGACGTCGAAACCGACGTCGACAGCCCCCTCCACCGCCGCCAGCCCCACGGCCACCGCATCCTCCCGACCTCCGACCCCTACGCCGTCGTCGCGCTCTCGCCGCCGCACACCACGCTCGCCCGCACCCACGTCTTCCGCAACTCCGAGGCGCCCGACTGGTCGGCGCGCGTCCGCGTCCCGCTCGCCCACGACGCCTCCCGCCTCGTCTTCCAGGTCAGGGACTCCGACCCCTTCGGCTCTGACCTCATGGGCGTCGCCCACATCCCGGCCACCGCCCTCCTCGACGGGGAGCCCATCGTGGACGCGTGGCTCGAGCTGCTCCGCCCCGACGGACGTGGCCCGCCGAAACCGGGATCCGCCATCTGCGTCTCCGTCACCTTCACGCCAGCGACGTTGTACTCCCGCCGGCACCACGGCGTGCCCGCGTACTTCCCGGAGCGGCGCGGGTGCGAGGTGAAGTTGTACCAGGATGCGCACGTGCCGGCCGAGGCGCCGTGCTCGTACGAGCGTGGGCGGTGCTGGGAGGACGTGTGCATGGCGGTGCTGGGAGCGCAGAAGCTGGTGTACGTCGCAGGGTGGGCGGTTGGCGCAAAGGTGAGACTGCTGCGGGAGGAGATGTCGCCGGCGATGGCGGAGAAGGCGGCGGAGGTGAGGGCCCTCGCCGGCGTGGCGGTGGAGGGCATGACGCTGGGGGAGCTGCTCAAGTACAAGTCGCAGGAGGGCGTCCGCGTCTGCCTCCTCGTCTCCGAACACCACACCGCTCCACATCACAGCGTATTCCTGCATACCACGGTAAGTTCAGATGATTCAGATCACTAATCAAAATCAGACGTGTAATTCTCATTCCAATGAGTTTTTGTCAAAACTTAGGAAATAATTGGATCTTGGTCAGGATATCTTAGTGACAGTACATGAACATGTACTGGAGCTCAATTCAAACATAATTCAACCTTTTAGCTCAAATTAACCGTTCGATTGGGTTTGAGTCGTATTCAAGTGTAAGTGTAACTTGCTGAAACAGTCGTTAGAAATACAATTTTCTTTTCGGAAACATCAAGTCAGTGGTAAATTTGGGACCACCATAGCTTCTTGTAGAACTAAACGTGTCGAATATATATAAATGGGTAAAACCAATTGCGTATGTCACATTTGAATTTCATCTATGAGCCACAACTGTCTTTGTAGAATCAACAAGCACATAGTCACTTTAAATACTAGAAGAATACCCCGCGTTGTAGCGGCGGTTATCTTTATACAATTTATTATGTAAATGAAATGGGTATAAGTAGCATGAATTATTAGTGTCACGATTTAGTTGATCACGATAGTCGAGAAACTAAATTAATTAATATGAAATTGTTGAATATTTGAGGGCTCCAAAAAGATGATATGAATATGTTGCATGAAAGATGTACTATTATTAATTCGATGACCTGGATAGGTTGCATGAAAGTTGAATTATTATTAATTGTTGGTAGTGGAAATCACATGGACAATTGAATGGAGCTCAATTCAAACATGATTAAACCTTTTAGCTCAAACCGTTTAATTGGGTTTGAGTAGTAATTCAAGTGAAACTTGCTGAAACTGCCGATAGTTTTTCTTTTCGAAACATCAAGTCAGTGGTAAATTTGGGACCACCTTTGCTACCTGGATAACTAATCGTGTCTAATATTTTTAAATGGGTAAAATAAATTGTGTATGTCACATTTGAATTTCATCTATGAACCACAACTATGTCTTTGTAGAATCGACAAGCACATGGTCCCTTTAAATATTAGAATGAAAGCATTCAAAGTGTTCGACATAAGTGCATCTGTGCATGTGAAATTTATTTATGAACATATGTTTTTGGATATAATATGAGAATAATCAATATGATTGTGTAGGTCACGGTAAACAAATTCCCTATGTATTGCTTGGTTTTGAAGATGTCATGCGGAAATTAATTCTATAACCGAGAAAAAGCCATAGTAGAAGAGCTCAACCGCCAGCATCAAGATCACCAACACCATTATCCCTAGGCATGTTGAAGAATAACCAAATATAGCTTCATTTATGTGGTGTGTCTTTATTTATTTTTTTTTTTTGCAGAGAGGCGTGATGCAAACTAGTGGCGAAGAAACAAAGAAGTTCTTTAAACACTCGTCGGTGATTTGTGTTCTCTCACACCGTTATCCTAGAGGCAAACTCAATATGGCCAAGCAAAAGGCAAGCTAAGATAGCACATATTTTTGTTATGCATACATTTTGAAACAAATCATATTCTTGTGAGTGTTATACTATTATTCATGTGACATGCATTAACTTTTAAGAAAATGTGGAAAGAAAGATAAACATTTATAATATAGGATCTTATCCCAGCTAATTGCCTTGAGAAAAATGTATATAATTTTGTATACATTATCTTGCGTGTATATTTCATCTTTTTGCTCATTTTCGGTGTTGATACTTTTAACATAATTTCTAGTACACAAATATTTCATCAAAAGTCTTACGTTTATATGAATTTTTTCAATATATCTGTTTGAAACAATATTATTACAACCATGTAAATTAACTTTGTATATATCTCAAATCATCACATTTAGTAGAGTACGCAAGAAGTAAACGAGTGGTAGACATTTTTTAGAAAGCGAGCCCTTCCCGGAGCTTCCCCTTCCCTCACCTGAGAAATTGCGTTTCTGCTTCATCATCCCCAATTTAGTTGGTTTTGCAAAATTAATTGATTGGATACCCAAGCAGCATAATATTTGAAAGTTAGTTCTTCTACGATGATTGTATCATACATGTGGCTTCCGTTACCAATGAACCAAAAACATTTCAAAAAATTTATCTTAACAAAATTAATAAAATGATATTTCTTTTAAATTTTAAGATTGAACTTCATGTATGATACAATTTTAACATTATTTGTAACTGAAAATATGTGTCCACTAAATATAAATAATACCTTACAACATAGCTTACATACATCGTTTGATTATTTTTTACATATTATATTCAAAATAAACTACTACAAACTCGAGTCCTCTTATATCTAATAAATATGTTGAACACATAATCAGTTGACACCACATATAAATTTATGGCCCTCGAAAAAATTATAGTGTATGTCCTTTTATGCATTTCAGCATCCTTAAATACTTATGTTTGAATATCTTATTAAATGTTTTTTTGCGAAATTATTAAAAGTTTTTTTAGATGAATTATTAAAAGTTTCTAGATAGTATAGAAGTGCATGTGGAGAACCCACTGATTATTTTGTACAAGGAATTAAACCGTAACTAGAAATTATAATGGGAACTGGATAAAATCTACCTGAAGGCTAGCGAAATGTGGCCTGCAGTAATTTGGAACAAGATGCGTGCGCTGATTACTGCCACGTCTCCAGCGTGCAGGTGGTGGGCACGCCGTACGCGCACAACCAGAAGTGCATCCTCGTCGACACGCCGGCGTCCGAGGCCACCCGCAGGATCACGGCCTTCCTGGGCGGCCTCGACCTCGCCGCCGGCCGCTACGACACCCCGTCCCACAGGATCTTCCGCGACCTCGACACCGTCTTCCGCGGTGACCTCCACAACCCCACCCTCGGCGACGCGGCGGCAGCGGATGGACCCCGGCAGCCATGGCACGACATGCACTGCCGCATCGACGGCCCCGCGGCGTACGACGTCCTGAAGAACTTCGAGCAGCGGTGGCGCAAGTCGTCCACCGTGCACAAGCATTGGAAGGACGACACCCTGATAAAGCTTGAGCGCATCCCCTGGATCCTCAGCCCCGCCGCCGGAGCCACCGCCGACGCCCTGCGCGTCCTGCCGAACGACGATCCCCAGTGCTGGCACGCGCAGGTGTTCCGGTCAGTGGACTCCGGATCGGTCAAGGGGTTCCCGCGCTCCTGGGAGACGGAGGAGATGGCGGCGCGGCACCTGCTCTGCGACAAGAGCCTGGTCGTGGAGCAGAGCATCCACGCGGCGTACGTCGCGGCGATCCGCGCCGCCGACCGGTTCGTGTACATTGAGACGGAGCGCTTCGTGGGGTCATCGTACGCGTGGCCGGCGTCGTACCGGCACCCTGGCGCCGGGAACCTGGTGCCCATGGAGATCGCGCTGAAGGCGGCGAGCAAGATCATGGCCGGCGAGGCGTTCGCGGCGTACGTGGTGTTGCCGATGTGGCCGGCGGCGGAGGGCCACCCGGGCTCGGCGCCGGCGCAGGAGGCCCTGTTCTGGCAGGCGCAGACGATGCGGATGATGTACGAGGTGGTGGCGGACGCGATCGCGGCGGCGGGGCTCGGCGGCAGAGCGCACCCGCAGGACTACCTCAACTTCTACTGTCTGGGCAACCGCGAAGAGGCACCGGACGGACGGACGCAGGAGGTGACCTCGGCGCGGAGGAAGGGGCGATTCATGGTGTACGTGCACTCCAAGGGGATGATCGTGGACGACGAGTACGTGCTCCTCGGCTCGGCCAACATCAACCAGCGCTCCCTCTCCGGCTCCCGCGACACGGAGATCGCCGTCGGCGCGCACCAGCCGCACCACACGGGGGCCGCGAGGTTGAGGCCGCGCGGGCAGGTGCACGCGTACAGGATGTCGCTGTGGGAGGAGCACCTGGGCAGGCTGGCTCTGCCGGAGATGGAGGCGCCGGAGTCGCCGGAGTGCGTGAGGATGGTGAACCGGGTGGCTCGGGAGAACTGGGAAAGGTACGTGTACGAGGGGGAGGAGGCGGAGAAGATGCAGATGCAGGGGCACCTGGTGAGGTACCCGGTGGAGGTGGGCGGCGACGGCTCGGTGGGGCCGCTGCCAGGGCACGAGTTCTTCCCCGACGTCGGCGGCAGAGTACTTGGCTCCACCAACAAGTTCCCCGATCATCTCACCATGTAGCCTCAGCACCACCGTGTCGTCCCCGGAGGCCGGAGCTAGCTAGCTCAGCGTGGGCAGGTACTTCAGCGAGGTGCAGGCGTGTTGTAATCCCCCTCGTCCATCACCCAACCACGTTGTGGGCGTCCTCCCCGCTCACAGAGTAGACGAACTCGGAATATATACAGGTAGGCCGTCAACTCGATAGTCTATCATGAATACATTAATTGTGCTAACGTACGGAGAACAGCATATATTGCATATATATACGTACCCAGCGTGTCGCCAACGACGAACCCATTGCCTTCGACCCAAGCACCGTAGCCGACCTTGGTGTCCCATCCGTCGTCGTCCCCGACCATATACAACACGGCGGAGGCAGTCGCCGGAAATAACGCCACCACGGCGGCGATGGCCATGGCAGCGAGAGTTATCCTACGAGCCATAGAGAGGCTCCCCTTCCTTTGTGTGGTTTATTATAGCTAGGTCATGTATCGTACGAGTGCTACTCGCTATCTAACAAAGGATGTCTCACTTTTGATTAAATTTGGATGTATCTATATACTGAATCATGTCTAGATACATCAATTTTTTAATCAAGTTAAGACATCTTTTATTAGACGGAGGGAGTATGATATATTAATGGAGGTCCCGCGCTACGTATATATCGTGTGGCCGGCCGGGGCATGTTGGATATCCGACCACTGGCTTTTGGCTAGTTTCGAACAAGACGCACAGCTTACGTTTACATCTATGGTGAAATAAGGCACCGTTTTGGTTTGAAAAGCCCACCAGGTTAGAAATAAGAACTTCACTAGGTAAGAACATGTTAGAAATAAGAACTTCACACGCTTTGGTATATAAATAATTCGTACATCTAGGCTGTCGTCACGAAAAATAGGAAAACTATCAGAAAGAAAAACAGACGAAAACAACTATAAATGATCTCAAATGTGTTTAAATTTACAAGGGTGCAGATAATTTTTTAAGTCGCGGCCGGTGAGGGCGCGTCCAGTTCAAAATATTTCTTATTATAGTGACTGATGATCCAGGCTATTTCTAATTAGGCCAATCTAGGCATTTGGTTTCTAGACCGTGTCTGGCGCAAGAAAAATGTTAACGAGATCCAAACACCCAAGTGTAAACAAACAACCGAATATTAGAAAGCCATTATGAAAAGTCACATCATAAATATAATGGTTTAACTTAGCATTAACATGTAATCTCAATTATTTGCTCCGCCGTGTGATACGTCTCAAACGTATCTATAATTTCTTATGTTCCATGCTTATATTATACCACTTGCTACATGTTTTATATACACTTTTATATCATTTTATGCATTTTCTGGGACTAACCTATTAACAAGATGCCACAGTGCCAGTTGCCTGTTTTCTGCTGTTTTTTGTTTCAGAAAAGTTGTTAAGTAAATATTCTCGGAATTGGACAAACGAAACGTCAAATTGCTTATTTTCCCCGGGAGGTTCCAGAACACCGAAGAGGACACGGAGGTGGACCCCGAGGGGCCCACACCCCCTCCCGGCGCGGCCCCCCCCTTGGCCGCGCGAGCACAGGGTGTGGGGCCCTCGAGGCCCCGCCGCCTTCGCCCTTTCGCCTACTTATACCCCTCGGATATCTAAGACCTAAGACACGCACCTTTTTCCTCCACGAAGTCCAGAGCCGCCACCGTCGTCAACCCTAGATCGGGAGGGTTCAGAAGCTCCTCCCGGCACCCTGCCGGAGAGGGGAATCATCACCGGAGGGCTCTACATCACCATGCCCGCCTCCGGACTGATGCGTGAGTAGTTCATCCTTGGACTACAAGTCCATAGCAGTAGCTAGATGGTTGTCTTCTCCTCTTGTGCTACCATGTTTAGATCTTGTGAGCTGCCTAACATGATCAAGATCATCTTTATGTAATGCTACATGTTGTGTTTGCTGGGATCCGATGAATATTGAGTACTATGTTATTGCTTCATAATATATCTTGTGAGTGCGTTGTTTATGATCTTGCATGCTCTCCGTTGCTAGTAGATGCTCTGGCCAAGTAGATGCTTGTGACTCCAAGAGGGGGTATTTATGCTCGATAGTAGGTTCATGTCTCTATTTAATCTGGGGTAGTGACAGCAAGCTCTAAGGTTGTAGATGTACTGTTGCTACTAAGGATAAAACAGTAGTACTTTATCTAAGGGTATTTGTATTACTTACATTACACACATTGCCTAATGCAATAATCTGTTGCTTGCAACTTAATACTGAAAGGGGTGCGGACGCTAACCGGAAGGTGGATTATTAGTCATAGATGCGGTTGGAACGGTCTATGTATATTGTTGTAATGCCCAAATGAATATCACACTGGCCATCATAACTATAGTATATGCATCATTATGCACTTCTTTATTCTGTCAATTGCCCAGCTGTAATTTGTTTACCCGCATGTATGTTATTATTATTTATGGAGAGACACCACTAGTGAACTGTGGACCCCGGTCCTTTTTCCTCAAACTGATAAACAATCCTACTGCAATCATGTTACTTTTACTCTCTGCAAGCAAACATCATTCTCCACACATACGTTTAATCATTTGTTACAGCAAGCCAGTGAGATTGACAACCTCACTGTTAAGTTGGGGCAAAGTATCTTGGTTGTGTTGTGTGCAGGTTCCACGTTCGTTGCTGACACCGGTAGTGCGCCCTGCCAAAGTCATCTTCAACAACCTCCGGAAGATCTCTAGTTTCCTACTGGTTCGATTAAACCTTGGTTTCACAACTGAGAGAAAACTTGCTGCTGCACTACTTCATACCTTCCTCTTGGGGTTTCCCAACTACACCTCACCGGTGCCATCAAGCAATTTTTCTGGCGCCGTTGCCGGGGAAACAAGAGTTCTTCTGTTCAGCAAAGTTTAGCCTCCCCTTTGACGCCAGCAATTTTTCTGGGGAAGCTAAGCTCTTCTACGAGGGGAGTCTCTCACATCCAATCTTTTTATTTTGTTATTGTTTTGCTTAGTTCAATTTTATTATTGTCTTGTTTGCTTAATATAAAAAATACAAAAAAAATAGTTACTTGCAATTTATCTACTTTATTATTGTCTTGTTTGCTTAATATCAAAAATACAAAAAAATTTAGTTACTTGCATTACTATTTTTATTTCGGTTTGTTATTTATTATTTCGGTTTAGTTATTATTGTTATTTCGGTTTGCTTTTTAATTTGCTAAAATGAGTACTGCTGAGAATACTAAGTTGTGTGACTTCACTAGCACCAATAATAATGATTTTATATGCACTCCTATTGCTCCACCTGCTTCTAAAGCAGAGTTCTTTGAAATAAAACCTGCTTTGTTAAACCTTGTTATGAGAGAGCAATTTTCTGGTGTTAGTACTGATGATGCTGCTGCCCATCTAAATAATTTTGTTGAACTTTGTGAAATGCAAAAGCAAAAAGATGTAGATGGTGATATTATAAAACTGAAATTATTTCCTTTCTCTTTGAGAGGAAGAGCTAAAGAATGGTTGCTTTCATTGCCTAGGAATAGTATTGATTCATGGACTAAATGCAAAGATGCTTTTATTGGAAAATACTATCCTCCTGCTAAGATTATTTCTCTAAGAAGTATCATTATGAATTTTAAACAACTGGATAATGAACATGTTGCTCAAGCTTGGGAAAGAATGAAATCTTTGGTTAAAAATTGCCCTATCCATGGACTGACTACTTGGATGATCATCCAAACCTTTTATGCAGGACTGAATTTTTCTTCAAGAAACCTTCTTGACTCAGCTGCTGGAGGTACCTTTATGTCCATCACTTTGGGGGCTGCAACAAAACTCTTGTATGATATGATGGTGAATTATTCTGAGTGGCATACTGAAAGGACACCTCAAGGTAAGAAGGTAAATTCTGTTGAAGAAACCTCCTCTTTGAGTGAAAATTTTGATATTATTATGTCTATGCTTGTGAATGGTAAATCTCATGTTGATCCAAATAATGTTCCCTTAGCTTCTTTAGTTGCACAAGAAGAGCATGTTGATGTGAACTTCATTAAAAATAACAATTTCAACAACAATGCCTATAGGAACAATTATGGTAATAATAACTATAAGCCCTATCATTCTAATAATGGTAATGGTTATGTTAATTCTTACGGTAATTCTTATAGCAATAATAGGAATACCTCCACTGAACTTGAAACCATGCTAAAATATTTTATCACTACACAAACTTCTTTTAATAAAACTGTTGAGGAAAAGCTTGGTAAAATTGATAATCTTGCCTCTAAAGTTGATAGTCTTGCCCTTGATGTTGATCTTTTAAAATCTAAAGTCATGCCTAATGATACTAAAGAGAGTAAGGCCTTTGCTAAAATTAATGCCATCCAAGTTAGAATTGATGAAAATGTTAGGATGATGGCCCAATTGCATTCTAGATGGGAAAGAGAGAAAGAACTAGCTAAGGAAGATAATATTGTTAAATTTTTTACTATTACCACTGCTGAAAATAATGTTACTTCACATGCTAGTAAGCCTCCTACTATTAATGGTAACATAGTTGGTGTTGGAAATATTTCTTCTACTTCTTCCAAAAAGTTAAAATTGCCTAAAACTGCTGAAACTGTTATTGATAAAAGTGCCGAAATTTTTAAGAACATAGGAGAAGGTGGTTCGGTTTGCTTTGATGATAATAATTTTGATTTTGATAATTGTAATATCACTGAAGTTATTAAGTTCTTGCAAAAGTTAGCCACATGTCCTAATGCTAGTGCCATGAACTTGGCATTTACAACCCATATTACAAATGCTCTCATTAAGGCTAGGGAAGAGAAATTAAAACTTGAAGCTTCTATCCCTAAGAAGTTAGAAGATGGTTGGGAGCCCATCATTAAAATAAAAGTGGATAAATTTGATTGCCATGCTTTATGTGACCTTGGTGCAAGTATCTCTATTATGCCTAAAAAGGTTTATGATATGTTTGATTTGCCACCTTTGGAACATTGTTATTTGGATGTTTTTCTTATTGATAATGCTATGAAGAAACCCGTGGGGAGAGTCAATGATGTTCTTATTATGGTTAACAATAACCTTGTCCCCGTTGATTTTATTGTCTTCGATATTGAATGCAACCCATCTTGTCCAATTGTGTTGGGAAGACCTTTTCTTAGAACTGTGGGTGCAATTATTGATATGAAAGAAGGAAATATTAGATACCAATTCCCACTCAAGAAAGGTATGGAACACTTCCCTAGAAAAAGAATGAAGCTACCTTTTGATTCTATCATTCGTACAAATTATGATGTTGATGCTTCATCTCTTGAAAACACTTGAATATCACTTTCTGTGCCTAGCTGAAAGGCGTTAAAGAAAAAGCGCTTATGGGAGACAACCCACTTTTTATTTATGTTATTTTATTTTATTGAGTCAAGGAAGATGTCTACCTCTGTAGCAATTCCTTTGTATCTTTACTTTATTGCATTGTTGTGTCAAGTTAAGCCTCTAGTAGAAAGTTGATGCTAGATTTGGATTGCTGTGCTGAAACTGTTTTCTGCTGTCCACCGTTAAATTCATAACTCTTTACAGAAAAATCGGATGGACCTGGGAATTTTGGTGCGTAATCCTCATATATATGTGCACTTTCATTAGTTTTGAGTTTTCTGATTTGAGCAAGTTAAGTGCCTCGAAAAAATTCGTCTTTAGGGACTGTTCTGTTTTTGACAGATTCTGCCATTTATTTTGCAATGCCTCTTTTACTATTTTGAATAGATCTTTTTGTTCCATAAAGTATCAGTGGCTGTAGCTAATGTCCAGTAGCATTGGTAGCAATTGTGTTCATGCAGAATATAAGAATTTTTTGTGCACTAACCCTGTAATGAAGTTTACTTTGAGTTTGGTGTGGAGGAAGTTTTCAAGGATCAAGAGAGAAGGATGATGTGATGTGATCAAGAAGATGAAAGAGCCAAAGCTTGGGTATGCCCCCGTGGGTCACCCAAGCATATTTCAAGAAGACTCAAGCGTAAAAGCTTGGGGATGCCCAAGGCATCCCCTTCTTCATCAACAAACTATCAGGTCATCTCTAGTGAAACTATATTTTAATTCGGCCACATCTTATGTGCTTTACTTGAAGCGTCTGTTTGTTTTTGTTTTTGTTATTTTCATTCTCTGAATAAAATGGATCCTAGCATTCTTTTGTGGGAGAGAGACACGCTCCGCTTTTTCTTATGAATACTCATATTCTTCACTTATATTTGTTGAGTATTCTTCTATGTTATTTCAATACTTTCAGCTCTTGTTTTTCATGCATCTCTTGTTGGAGCTGTTAGTTTTTCTTATGTTATACTCTCATATATCATTGTTATATACTTGGAGAGTTTATTTTTAAATAAGTTGATTGGTGTTTGGTTGGAAACAGAAAATGCTAAATGTGGTAGATGGTATAATGAAAAGGATATACATGCTCTTATGAATTGTTATCTTGTATGTTGTGGTGCTTGGCAATTGTTTTGAGCTCTCAAGTAGATCATGTTTAAGCTTTTACATCATGTAGTCAAAACCTATTAGTGAAGAACTACCGTAAAGCTTGTTGAAATTTGGTTTGCATGTTTGGTATCTCTAAGGTCTAGATATTTTCTAGTAAAGGTGTTTGAACAACAAGGAAGACAATATAGAGTTTTATAATACTTGCAATATGTTTTTATATACGTCTTGTTGTCATAGTTTATACTTGTGTTTGCTTCAAATAACCTTGCTAGCCAAAGCCTCGTACTGGGAGGGAATGCTTCTCGTGCATCCAAAACCTTGAGCCAAAACCCACGCCATATGTGTCCACCATACCTACCTACTACATGGTATTTCCTGCCATTCCAAGCAAATACTTCGTGTGCTACCTTTTATTATTCGAAACATAATATCTCTTATTTGTGTCAATGTTTATTAGCTCATGAGGAAGTATGTGGTGTTACGGATATCAACCTTGTCATTTGCTTTTAGACAGACTTTCACAACCGGACTAGTGGCATCATCCGCTTATCCATTAACTTTGCAAAAAGAGCTGGCAAATGGGGTGCCCAGTCCCAATTAATTACAACTTTAACCGCTTCGATCTCTTCATATTTTTACCCTGATCTAATCAGTCAATCAATGACAACAGTTTTTAACTATATGTGTAAATAAAAGAGATAAGAGGGATGATCTACCTTGCTGGTAGAAATAACGTCCTTCATGGGAGCCGCTCTTGAAAGTCTGGTTGACAAGGGGGGTAGAGTGCCCATTACCATTCGTTGACAACAACAAACACCTCTCAAAACTTACTTTTATGCTCTCTATATGATTTCAAAAACCTATAAAACTAAAAAGCTCTAGTACATGTTTGTATCCCTGCTTCCCTCTGCGAAGGGCCCTTTCTTTTACTTTATGTTGAGTCAGTTTACCTACTTCTTTCTGTCTTAGAAGCAAACACTTGTGTCAACTGTGTGCAACAATTATTATATGCTTACTTGTTGCACTTGTTATATTCCTTTGTGTTGACAACTATCTATATGATATACGTGTTACAAGTTGAAAGCCAATGGTTAAACTTATATCTTCCTTTGTGTTCCTTCAATGCTCTTTACTTAGAGACTATTGCTTTATGAGTTAACTTTCATGTGAATCATTTTGATGCTTGTTTGAAAGTACTATCCATGAAAAGTTTTTGCTTATATGATGTAGTTGTTTACTCCTTATCTATTTGTTAGCAAACTATAAACCATTGCTTTGAATCACTTCATTCATAACATGAGCTTTACATTATTATATGATCAAGATTGTGTGAAGCACGTCACTTCAGAAATTATTCTTGTTATCGTTTTACCTACTCGGGACGAGTAGAACTAAGCTTGGGGATGCTTGATACGTCTCAAACGTATCTATAATTTCTTATGTTCCATGCTTATATTATACCACTTGCTACATGTTTTATATACACTTTTATATCATTTCATGCATTTTCTGGGACTAACCTATTAACAAGATGCCACAGTGCCAGTTGCCTGTTTTCTGCTGTTTTTGGTTTCAGAAAAGTTGTTAAGTAAATATTCTCGGAATTGGACAAACGAAACGTCAAAGTGGTTATTTTCCCCGTGAGGTTCCAGAACACCGAAGAGGACACGGAGTTGGACCCCGAGGGGCCCACACCCCCTCCCGGCGCGGCCCCCCCCTTGGCCGCGCGAGCACAGGGTGTGGGGCCCTCGAGGCCCCGCCGCCTTAGCCCTTTCGCCTACTTATGCCCCTCGGATATCTAAGACCTAAGACACGCACCTTTTTCCTCCACGAAGTCCAGAGCCGCCGCCGTCGTCAACCCTAGATCGGGAGGGTTCAGAAGCTCCTCCCGGCACCCTGCCGGAGAGGGGAACCATCACCAGAGGGCTCTACATCACCATGCCCGCCTCCGGACTGATGCGTGAGTAGTTCATCCTTGGACTACGGGTCCATAGCAGTAGCTAGATGGTTGTCTTCTCCTCTTGTGCTACCATGTTTAGATCTTGTGAGCTGCCTAACATGATCAAGATCATCTTTATGTAATGCTACATGTTGTGTTTGCTGGGATCCGATGAATATTGAGTAATATGTTATTGCTTCATAATATATCTTGTGAGTGCGTTGTTTATGATCTTGCATGCTCTCCGTTGCTAGTAGATGCTCTGCCCAAGTAGATGCTTGTGACTCCAAGAGGGGGTATTTATGCTCGATAGTAGGTTCATGTCTCTATTTAATCTGGGGTAGTGACAGCAAGCTCTAAGGTTGTAGATGTATTGTTGCTACTAGGGATAAAACAGTAGTACTTTATCTAAGGGTATTTGTATTACTTACATTACACACATTGCCTAATGCAATAATCTGTTGCTTGCAACTTAATACTGAAAGGGGTGCGGACGCTAACTGGAAGGTGGATTATTAGTCATAGATGCGGTTGGAACGGTCTATGTATATTGTTGTAATGCCCAAATGAATATCACGCTAGCCATCATAACTATAGTATATGCATCATTATGCACTTCTTTATTCTGTCAATTGCCCAGCTGTAATTTGTTTACCCGCATGTATGCTATTATTATTTATGGAGATACACCACTAGTGAACTGTGAACCCCGGTGCTTTTTCCTAACTGATAAACAATCCTACTGCAATCATGTTACTTTTACTCTCTGCAAGCAAACATCATTCTCCACACATACGTTTAATCATTTGTTACAGCAAGCCAGTGAGATTGACAACCTCACTGTTAAGTTGGGGCAAAGTATCTTGGTTGTGTTGTGTGCAGGTTCCACGTTCGTTGCTGACACCGGTAGTGCGGCCTGCCAAAATCATCTTCAACAACCTCCGGAAGATCTCTAGTTTCCTACTGGTTCGATTAAACCTTGGTTTCACAACTGAGGGAAAACTTGCTGCTGCACTACTTCATACCTTCCTATTGGGGTTTCCCAACTACACCTCACTGGTGCCATCACCGTGGAAGTGCAACTACTTATAGAGACGTTTTTCCGAGCAAGAGTGCTGGATTGACCTTTGGTACTGCCACCATAACGATCTTTCTTGTAAGTTGTCCGGAATGCGCATGATTTTTCACTCGTTTTTTCTCGAAAACTTTGAGCTCTTGCTAACAATGTTTTCAGTGTGTGTGAAGTTCTTTCTAACGCTTCTTCTTGATGTCCTATTAGGTTTGATAATGACATTGGACGCATTTGCCCAAATCTTTAGTCTTTAGTAGCTTTTCTACTTTTGTAGGCACTCGGGCCAAAATGATTGCTAACATGTTGGCTACTCTACCATTTTTCGTAAATATATTTTTGGTAGTTCTGCCTCAACTTTTTTAATATACAACTTCGATACCCTCCGATGAGTGGAAACACATTAATAACTATCTATTACGGGCTATCATGTTTATTTTCCATAAATCATGAACCATAAAATTTTCCATCACACTTAACAAAATTGAATAAATAATTTTCTATCAAGATATGGTATCATTTATTAAGTGACTTCAATGCTCATTGTTGCAAACAAACTTTTATTAAAAAATTGAAATATCTTGCAATCAATTTTTATATCAGTTAGTTCATGTCCATACATTATCTCCTAATATAAATCACTAAAATGAACCCTATAAGATATGAAAAGTAGACAAATACATATGCAATTGATAATTTGTTGTATTTGTGAAACGTTTATATGGAATGTAGGGTGTATATGTGTGTTCCATCTAACAAGTATCTTGATTCTTGGTTTCTCGAAGAAACGATCGCACCATTGGTCACACAACTTTTGCATGGTTAGTAGCTTGGTCACTCAACTCCTAAGAAGGATCCTGACGGTTACATTGCTTCGTTTTATGAGTAAATTGGTCACAACCTAAATTTTACCCCCATGAATAATCATCATTTTTCTTTCTAAAAGCAACATCATTGTCAGCAATACACGTGGGCGTATGTTGCTCTGCTTGCGATACTAAGACTAATCTACTCATAAAATGAAGTTAAGTGACCATCGGGCTCCTTATCCAAAGTTAAGTGACTAAACTATTCATCTCATAAGAGGTATGTGACTAATGATGCGATTATCTCTCTTTATGGAATGTATAGTTGAACAGTTGAGTTAAGTACAAAACTATAGGACATACCATTATCTGGTTTGGGGAAAGTTAAAATATTCATTACAAAGGAAGCATGCAGGGCTATGGACACCCTACGAGTCTTCCCAAGAAAAATCCCGAATTGAATCCAAAGGTCTAAACACAAATATACGGAATGTCTACAATGATTTTTTCTTCAAATGTTGGCAAGTCGTTATGGTTTCTGCTACGGTTAACCGATTCTTATTTTTTTTCTTGAGTTAAACAATCCACTAACAATACATTTGTGCTAATAAAACCCTGTTTGCTCCAACAAAAAATGCAGTAGCATATCTAATTTTATGTGCACACACCAGAAATGAAAAATATACTATTTTATTACTATGCATTTTTTCCATTTTCTTGCCTTGAGTTGTAATTTCTACAGAAGTGTGGCAACATGGAAAATAGTATGACGTACACCACTCCTAACCGGCTATAAACCAATCCAATTCAAAAAGACTTGCATATTCACAGGCTCCATTTAAATCGGCTAACCTATTACAACCTATTGATGCGAAGAAGTGAGCCCATCTCACTTAGTTAGTGTCGGGGGGCTACCCCGGGTAGGGTAAAGGCATGGGTAAGATACTCATGTTTACAGTGGTAAATGTCCTTTGCCTAGTTCCAAAGCTCATGTGACCCTTCGGGAAGTGAAGTGACGTCCCTTGGGGATACTCAGGAGGTGACTCTTGGGAGAGATCAAGAGGTGCCCTTTGGAGAGAGCAGGGGCCAGGCTGTCTCCCCTGGTGACACTATAAATAGACCCCCAGTCCCTCATTCTCATTCAGGCAGGAGCAGAGAGTTCTCCTAAGAACCAGCTTCTCGAAGATGTCTTTAGGAGCAAGCCTAAGACATCTTCGAGTAGCTGGGCCTAGGGGCATTCTCTTGTGTGGTATCAGATACAAGTGCTAGTGAGCATGGTTCTGGCCGGGTTAGGCTATGAGCAAGGCCGACTTGGGTGTATGTCGGAGATAGCCAGCATACTCCCGGCGTGGGAGAGACTGAGGCAGGGCACCATGGTAAACTAACTTGGTTCGGGCCGACATAACCTAGCCGACATCTCCGTGTCGGCATCTTCTTTCTGTCTATTGTGTGCAGGAAAGAGGTTCCGGCATAGCCATGCCGGGACTCGGGAAGACGCTCCGGGTAACCAGGCCCGGCATACCCTTGCCGAGGTACGGAGAAGAATCCGGCATAGCTCATGCCGGGTAGGGCAAGATCGTCCGGCATATCCTATGTCGGACCGGAAGTCAAGGGTAAGTACACAAGGACACTGACCCGTCTGACATGGAAGCTAAGTCACCTACCGCCTGACACGGGCGCGGGACAAAAGACACACGACAAGGGCGACGTGACTATTCCACTGTACTGTAAACGGACTGACAGGAGACAAGGCATGGGGAAGCCACGTCCTGTCTCTGACAGGGGAAGCATCATCACCTAGGCCGGCGACGGCTACGGCAAGAGGCATCATAGCCTACCTCGACCTATCCCGGATAGCTCGGCGGCTAGGTCGCGGTAGGGGATGTCGACATTATCGTTGGGCTGCAGCCACTGTCCGGTGGGACCCGGAGGGATTAGGGTTCCCGGCCAACTCGGCCCACCCTCTATAAATAGCACCATAACTCCTCCTGTGAGAGGGACACCAACCAGAGAGCCAAAACTATATGCGCATTTACTTCTCCTCTCCTAGTAGTTCATCCTTGTTCTTGAGTTCATCCTAGAGAGAGGGGCAAAACAGCTCAAGGAGCACCTTGTAGATCTTGTGACATACATATATAGTGAGAAAAGGCAGGAGTAGGGGTCTTACCTCCTCACGAGGGCCCCGAATCTGGGTACATCGTGTGTGTTCCTGGTTGCTTGAGGTTTTATGTGTGTTCTTCGTATGTTCTTGCGGTTTCATCCCTGCCCGAGTCGGTTTTGGTGGTGCTTTGCCATCTCTCGTGTGAGCTCCTTAGCTCGTTAGCCCTCCACGGATCCACCAGCGTCCATCGGCCCCACACTTTTAGCCATCTTATGGCATCTGCCGTGATACCACCACGACAGTTAGGAAAGTGGATGCACAATCCACCCACCCAGATGGCCAGATTCATGTCAGGAGGGACGTATTGAGTTCTTATTATTTAAGAACAAAATCCGACGTAGGGGCTTCCCCTACCACATTCTTTAAAAAAAACTATTGATGTGCAATAAATATTATTCCAGTGGAACATGTAAAAACATTAAGTACTATTTTGCATGAAATTTTGATGGTACCTGAAATATATTTTTATCATTCTTTTTTGGAATAGATTCATACAAATTCATATATTATTCAGAAGATGTCAAATTATATTTCAAAATTGACTAAAATTAGACAAATAATTAGGAAATAAATTTCGAAATGTCGTACATCTCGGAGGGTATAGAATTTTGTCTCAAACCGAAATTCCAAACCAGCTTAGAATGGTGGTGAATAAAAAAGACGAGCACGTTATCAAGAAAATGGTGCCGTGAAAGTATAAAAAGATTGGAGATGCGGGGTATCGATCCCCGTACCTCTCGCATGCTAAGCGAGCGCTCTACCATCTGAGCTACATCCCCGGCGTGCTATGATTCAATAATGCACGCGACTCATATATTACTGTGACGCCAGCGGACGTAGCTCACCACTTGCTGCTGACGGGCCTACGGCTTTCGGTACTCCAAAAACGCAATGGACTCTGCTTCCACCTCCTCGCCGGAGGAGGAGCCCGGACGCGCTCCGCCTGCCCGTATGACCACGGTCTCCCGCCACTACTTTGGCGGCGCCTCGTCCGAGCGCGACCACGACCTCCGCGTCGACATCGTCGAGGTTCGTCTCGTCGCATCTCCCGCTTCACGGACGCGGCTCAAGAGCCACGCTCCATGCGGACATTCCTCCACGGCACTCTCTCTCTCTCTCTCTCTCTCTCTCTCTCTCTCTCGTTCGTACGAGTGCCGGTCCGTCGAGTGCTACAATTACAGCCGGAGGGGCGGACGGACGGACCGCAGCCAAGCCGTTCGGCGAAATGCTGCTTCCACCATGAGCCGCGTCCAGTTCTAGTGCTCCGCTGTCTTGTCTGCCGGTGCTAACGCTGCGCATGCTCACATTGAGGTGCCCTGACAAGCTGCGTCACTTCTTGGTGTGCAGAATATAGAGGAGGACTACGGGATGTTCGTCTGGCCGTGCAGCGTCATCCTCGCGGAATACGTGTGGCAGCAGAGACCGCGGTTCTCCAGCTCCAGGGTTGTCGAGGTACTCATAATCATCATCTTTAGTATGTTAATGCTGAGTCTTAGCTCATGCCAAATGTATACCTGTAGTGGCCTCTTCATTTTTCTGATGTAGTGTGATAGGTCTTAATTTAATAAGTCCAAGTAGCACACGGTACTTGTCCATGTTTGAGGCTTTTGAACAGTCTCCCACCTTAACTTGTGGAATCTCACATTTCCGTTGTTGTGAGATTTTTTGTTTCCATTGAACAACTATTTTTTTCTGTTCTTCAAACAAACAAAAAAATTCTCGGATACACTTTTCTGATTCATGCCTCTGACCTGCAGCTTGGTGCAGGAACCTCACTACCGGGTTTAGTAGCTGCAAAAGTTGGAGCGGATGTCACGCTGACAGACATTTCACATAATACAGAAGTAAGTTAGCTCAAATCAATCCCAGCGAGACCTAAAATACAATTGATGCCACGTTATTTAATATTAGTTTTTGATTTCTCAATACTTAATTGCTTTCGTTTTCAATGAGCAGGTACTAGACAACATCAGAGACATATGCATGCTCAATAATGCCAACTGTAAAGTATGTTTTGATTTGAACTTATTTGTTACAGGTTGCATCCTCCGAAAGCAGCTTTCTAAGTAGGGTCATTACTTAACCATGCAGGTGGTAGGACTTACATGGGGGGATTGGGATGAACCTATATTTGATTTGCACCCTGATATTATTCTTGGAGCGGATGTGCTTTATGATTCAGCGAGTAAGCTACATATCTACTCTGATTTACTTGCATTCTTGTTACTTTGGTTATCCTACATAAGTAACATCCGGTGCATTTATTTTGGTAAGAATTTGATGATCTCTTCGCGACGGTTACCTTTCTCCTGGAAAATTCTCCTGGGGCAGTGTTCATTACCACATACCACAACCGGAGGTTCGAAGAAATTTTTCATCCTTATTAACTTTGATATAAATGATGTGTTTTCTATTACAAAAAACTTCTGGGAGTGTTCCCTAATTTATTATTTCGATTCTTCGGTGCAGTGGTCATCATTTGATTGAGTTTTTGATGGTGAAGTGGGGTTTGAAATGCATGAAACTCCTGGATGGATTCTCTTTCCTTCCCTCGTGCAAGGCTGATTCACTACAGGGAAACATTCAGCTTGTTGAGATCACACTTGATAAGGAAAAGACTAAATGATCGTCAGGTAATGGGAGTACATTAGCTTCAATCACTGATTAGAATAAAAAAATGCATATTGTATTCAGAACGGTTCTTCCTCTTCATATGTTCCAGGCTTAGAGGAGTTGGCTGACAGAACAACCACCAAGGAAATGGCAATGGAATGTTTGGGCAATCACAACATGCAACTATGTACATTAGGTAAACTCTAGGAGCTCACTAAATCATCCACAAGAACTTCTGTCTGGAAGGATTTGTTTGTTTGTAGGGAAACAGCATCGTTTTCCGGATTTCGGACTGCATTGAATTATGCAAGCTTAGGAAAACAAAAACGTGTAAACTCTTATCCATTGATTACACTATTGCCTTCTAGAAATTTAAAACAGTACTCAGTGTCATGATCGTTTTTTAAATTTCTGACGTAGTTTCTCTCAATACTACAATAATCTGATGAGAATCTTTTATGCTTTAACGCGTAATAGCTTGTTGCGTCCGTAGACCATAGAAAATGTGCTAGTGGTTGTCTCTGAAAGTAATATGTCGATTCAGCATGCACTCCCTCCATCCAATAATGATTGTCTCAACTTTGTCAAAATTTAGACGTGTCTAGATATGAATCAGGGTATATTACATCCAAATTTAGACAAATTTAAGACATACTTTGTTGGACGGAGTGAGTATAATGCTGGCCCTGCCATACCCCATACGTGAATATGAACAACAGTGTGGAGCAGCTAGTAGGCGAGATGATGAAGGTACTCTAGCAGCGAAGCGTGCACTCCTGTCGGCGCTAGCCCGAACAAACGCAGGTCTTCACACTCACCCGTCATTAAGGACAAGAAACGGCCCATGCTGGCACCCTGTGATGGTGAATCTGTGGTGATTCACAAGAAGGGACTTCCCACAAGAAGCCCGAGTGGCCTCCTCATGCTACGCAGTATTTCTTCAGTTTTTTCTGTCCATTTGATTTAGTGCATGTTGGAGATACTCTGTTTTCTTCATCTACTTCTTGAGGCACAATAAGTGTTGTGGCCACTATTCAAAGCTACTACTTCGAGACGAAGGAGCTCATGGCTTCCATGAAAGACGTACGAGAAGGTCTTCTCCGAAGAGAGCGCTCCAGTTGAGAAGCTCAACCATCTTTTCGGCGGCGGTCAGGCCTAATGGTCACCTGGTCCACCCGAATGGGGACAATGCAACGAAACAACGTAGGTTGCATCACTTCCCCTCAGATCTCGATGAGGCACTTCCCATAGACGAGGAGCACGTCATTGACCTAGTCGAACCTTTCTGGCAACGCTCTCCCCCTTATATTTACAAATCGCTCTCCAATGGGTCGCCTGGACAGCTTCAAAAAACATCAACATGACAACCATGTAAAAGTGTACCACGACCTCCATAAAAGGCCCCCGTATGCATCCCTACTAGCATTCTGTTGTATCTCATCATCCATTGTTGCCCCTTACTCTCTAGTTGTGTCCACAATGGCAATATGCAAAAGAACAATTGTATGTTGTACTATTGCGCTATTGCGCATCCATGTATTTTAATGGAACTGAATCAATGATGGATATCACACGTGAACGCACAAGTCCCTTTCTCGGTGAGTTGGGTTGGTTTTGAGCTCGTTTAGGAGGGTTGAAGTCGTATTATTTTCTCAGTTGAATTATGTAGTTTAATACAAAGTGTATATCATATATTGAAATAACAGATTTTGTTTTATGCTCTCATGTGTCACATTCATGCTATTTTGGCGGTAGGTATAGAGAACACATGTTTCTATTTGAATGTTGAAACTACGTGAGTACGAAATATATATTTCACGAATAAAGAAATAATAAACGGGCAATGCCAAATATTCGAGGCTCTCCAAAAATTCAAACATGTCTAAAAACCCAAATAAATCCAAATAAAATACAACTCCTCATAAGGAGGAGGGCAGTGGCCGAAACCACCATGTATGAGGGTATGAATTGAAACCGCGAAGATATATCTTGGGCTAAAAAACACTACTCATCTTTAAAGCATATTTTTTCACACAGTTGACCATTATGAAAGATTTATCTTTTAGCGCATAATAAGGATAGTTGACTCATGAATTGAGCTACACTCCCTCTATATCCATGCCTACACTTAAACCAAATAGATAGTCAAAGAATAGGTGTGGATGCAAGATGGTCAAGTCAAGCTCCTTGAATCTACGATATTTAGCTCATTTCTCAAATAGCAAACCTTGCTTCATCAAGAGGCTTCGTGAAGATGTCAACCAGTTGATCCTTGGTGCACACATAAGATAACTCAATATTTCCAAGGGCAACATGATCTCTAATGAAATGATGACGAATCTCAATGTGCTTCATTTTTGTATGTTGCGTCGGGTTGTAAGTAATATTGATATCACTTTCATTGTCACACAAAAGAGTCACTTTGTCAAAATTGACACCATATTCCTTTAAAGTTTGCCTCATCCATAACAATTGAGTGCATCCACTTGCGGCGGCAACATATTTGGCTTCGGTGGTTGAGAGAGATATGCAATTTTGCTTCTGAGAAAACCAACAAACTAAGCAACTACCTAGGAATTTGCAAGGCCCGAAGTTGATTTCCTATCATCGTTGTCGTCGGCCCAATCTGAATCCGTGTAGTCACAAAGAGAGAAAGTTGCACCCTTCAGATACCACAAAACATAGTTTGAGGTATGAACTAAATATCGAAAGATTCTTTTGACCGCCATCATGTGGCTTTCTTTAGGAGCGGCTTGTTAACTTACACACACCCCTACATTCAACATAATATTGGGCCTAGATGCACAAAGGTAAATCAAAGAACCAATCATGGCATGGTATACCTTTGATCCATATTTTTACCATTGGGATTTAGTTCAAGATGAAACTTTGGAGTGATTGGGGTGTGAGTCCGATTGAGTTCAAATATTTATATTTATATTTATAGATTTTCTATTCCACTCGAAGATAAGGTTGTGCTTTCGAAAAACATAACATCTTAACAGGTATAATTTACTATCACACTTAACATTATAAATATTAATGTACATCATTTGTGATAAATTACAATGCTTCGTTGCAAATAGTTCCATTTAAGTGAAATTAATATTGCAAGGGACGTTACTTGGTTTTTGTTTACATTTTATCTTTTTTTAAACCTTTATTAAGCCGAGTCCTCTTAGATAAGAAAAAAAAAGTAAATTTACACAAACATATGAGTTTGCATATTAATTTGTGACACTTCAATGAATTATACGCCTTGTTACATTTTCTACAGAGGTCATAAGCATATGATCTAACAAGTATCTTGATTAGATATTTCTAGACTATATTTTTATGTATTAGGTGTGAATAAGGACAATTTTTTTTTGCGGGTGTATTAGGTGTGAATAAGGACAATATTTGATGATACATATTGTTTACTACGGTGTATGTAAATATGAATTTATATAGTATGATGTGTCTACAAGGATATATCCTCTATATTTGGCACTAATATTTTTGTTTTTGTAAGAAATGCGGTAGGTAACCCTAGAGCAATTTTTAAAATAATATGAACCAAAATCTACGTCTACGGGGGAATTGAATCTGGGTGTCTGGGTTGTACATCCACCTTCCTAACCGAGGGAGTTGTGATCGCTTCTCTTTTATTACTTCTTCTTGTACAAATATATCTTTCATATTGATGTGGATGCACCCGGGGCCGGGAGCCAAAACACCACTGCCAAATTGTGAACTACTTGTACGTCTTGAATGCACAGTAGAGGGGCGAGACCTTTTGCCTCAACTGAAAAGGTCGAAATATATTGTATGTCAGGCCTTTTGCCTTGACCCATGATTTATGTTTCATTTCATTATGACCAACACAACAAACGCAAATTTATATGGTTATCCCCCAACGAAAAGGGTTACTTTTGTAGTTTGTTATCATGTAATGGATCAGTTAGCAGCCTATAAGTGATGATTTATTAATAATTAAATCTCATGTATCTTAGCTAGCGTGTTTGATAAAAGTTCTTTTCAAGCAGGTTCAGTACATCTCTACTATGCTTCGAATATGACGGTGCAACCTTCAACACATTCAAGTATTCTGGAACTAAGTCAGGGTTTAAAATATCAGAACGCCTGCATAGCTTCTCCTTCCTTCCCTCCTTCAAGGCCAATTCACTTTGGTAAATAGCTGCATTTTTCATTCAGAATGGTTCATGTTCAAGGTTTCCAATCTTACAAGAGTTGACAAACAGAATAGACGGTAAGAATATCACAGTGAAATATTTGTACATTCTCGACGCGTAACAATATACAATAGGTAGCTCCAGGAAATTGGAAGAATTTGTTTGTTTGAACCTAATGGCATCATTTCTCGTTTTTCAGATGTCATGGATTGAACATGGATTAGCTCATGCTAGGGAAAAAACACAACCTTGTAAGTTCAGATTTAATTAGTCATCATGACATGTGCATTGTTTTACATTCATTGGTTGCAGCATTGCCTTTTTGAAATTTCAAATATAAACCAACTTCATGTTAATTTCTAATGTAGTTCATCTCAATTAGTACACAACCATATTGTAAATATAGTAGTTGTCTCTGGAAGAATCATGATGTTTTTTTAACACCTTTATCGTAGGGAAAAACCCTACGGTTGAAGAAGAATCATGATATCATAGCAAGTAGAGAATTATCAATCAATGAAAATAGGAGAGAAAAAAGGACTTGTGTGAAGTTAAAAGAGAATGAACTGCTGCTCATCCGAATTCCCAACACAAATTAAGTAAACATCATTCATTCTTTGTATCATACTAACACTCATTTCTCAAGCATTGCCATGGAAAGACGATCAAGTTGTACAGTGGAGTCAAGCATATAAGCTTTTTATGAGCTTCAAATAGTTTCGATTTTAAAGCATGCTTTGCAGTTCAGTAGACTATGAAGTGTGTGAGTATCAGTAACAGATTAAGCTACAATCTAACAGTCTAGAAAATGCCCATGGATGCCCTCCCCGGTCACTATAAGAGGCTTCAATGCTTCAGGTGCACTTGAATATCATCACCAGTAAAGATGCAGTTATCTTGAGTGGGCTCTCAAATTCTGAAGAAAATAAATGGCATCGTGGGGATCAGGCCAACGGCTTATGAGACCTGAGCACCAGTTCTGAATAAAAAAAATAACAATATGCAATTGGCCGCCATCCTCTGCAGGCATAAAGTGAATCAGATGTGCATGTGCGGGCGATGGGAAGTGATGCCAGAAAAACAGTGTTTAAAAGTCCAGAAGAGTGCTCGTCCAAGGCCATTGAAACCACTTGTCAGGACAGCCAACAGGTGTAAAGTTGCATGAATACCTTTTGGTGTCAGATTCCTCTCAAGTTCTTGTACTCCTCGAAGCTAAGAAATTTATCCTTAACTTTGAGCCAGTCAGCTGGTTTCGGCATGAAAATTCCTATGTATCCTTCTCTGTCAGCCTACAAGTGAAAAGGAAAAAAATGCTGGTCAAAATATGGTAAACATCAAAACGTCAAGAAAGAAATGTGTCGGCAAAATCATTTCAGTAAATCTTCAGAGAGGGTAGGCTTTTGTATCTTATGTTGCCATTTGGCTTTGACATACATGGCTGTAACCTCGGCAATTTGTTCTAAACTCTCCTTGCCTAATGAATAAATCACATCTTTTGCCTTTTTTCAGAGTTCAGACAAAAACATGACATGCTTCAACATAAGTAATGAAATATAATATACATATATGCAGAAGTGCAAGTTTATCCATGTTAAACTAAAATTCTCAAGTTTTAACTCATTTTCAGCGCTACTCACCTGGGAACACACCAACATTGAGTTTAGAAGAAATCTAAGTTAAATATCTCAGGTGTGCATGGACTGTCAGGTTGTGCTAGATAACTATCTTTGGTAAGAGCAGTCGGTACCAACTAAAAATATATTGGCTCTTACGATATTGCTAGAGACAAGCCACACTAAGAACAAAGCAGCAAAATTATCCTTCTTGTTGAGGTACTTACAGAGGTATTAAGCAGAATAGGTTGTTTTATCAATCTGTCATTGATCTCCAAAAGTGAACCTTTCACACAACACCTGTCAAAGTTAAACGTGAAACAATTTAGTGGAAAAACACAATGAGAACAGGCATAGCCAATCGTGAGATAAAGCGGACCAACCTCACCACGAAAGATTTATCATTTGCGTTGACTTTACATAAGGCCGAATTTTCTTGCAAATGTTGTGCATTCTGTAATGGAAAACAGACATGGGATCATTCTGGCAATTATTTATTCAAACAGAGAACATACGTCAATTAATTCAATTACCCTTTTGCGCTTCCCTGTGACTTTGATCTCACTGCGATCTGTCTTCCCAACATTAAAGTCAATAGCAGTTATTCCCCCTTCCTCTTTCAGTGCAACATGGGCTGGTGCTAAACCAACTACGCACAGCCTAAATATTTTAGGAACAGAAGAAACGAAAGAGAATAAATGTTTCTCCCAGATCACCAATGTTAACATGCGTTACGTAAAAAGAAGGTATGATTGGCATGAGTTGACTAGGGTTCCATTAGAAATGAGTGTCACTAGAACAATATAATCAGTAAAAAATAAAGACCACTACATGTCTACAGTGGCATTGATGCATGCATTGAGCAACTTTTTCTACTACCTAGAAATAACCCCCAGCCTTAGATCCAACCAGTGAATATGCAAATTTCACCCAAAGAGCATTTTTTGGAGCTAATTCTGTGAGAGCCAGTCTTAAACCTTGTTGAAAGCCTACCCGTTTGGATGACGGTACACGTACTGATCATGTCCAGGGCTAAGATAATCTGCAGAGAAAGTAAGAAGAGATGAATTAGACGACTTGAAGTAGAGTTCTTGAATTCAGTTCAATCATTTTGGTTACGTTTGACAATAGGCTATTCCAACAATTTGACACGTAAATCTGCAGCACCGGAGTGCAGAGTGCACATACAGCGACACAAAATTCGACTGAAGAGAGTAAATCTGAATTTTCTTCGAATATTATTTAGGACAGAAAAAATAACATCATTCGTTAGGTGGAGTCGTGGAGATGAATAAATTCCTTGTCTATAAATATTAGTAGTTGATACTGTCACAGCCACTCCACATACCCAATAGTTCAACATATGCACAACAATTAGAGGACCAAAAATACTACATAAAAGGTAAAGAAAAATCAAGTAAATGCGCTGAGAATCTAATGACAGCGTGGTTCCTCTTCCAAAGATCGAATGCTATCCAGAAGAGCGCTAAGCTGCTCAAAATATTTTCAAGGTAGAACAAACAATCAGTGGTGAAGGGAAGCTGGGAGTCTTTCTTTTACCGGCGGCGAAGTACCGAACGAAGTTGGCTTCGACGGCGGAGGGCGGAGTCGCCGGGAGGCTCCCGGCGTCGGGGGCGATGAGGGCCCGCGTCTCCTCGTCGAACGAGGCAGCCTCAGGTGGCGCCAGCTCGTTTACCAAGGGCGCGCATGCCGTTTCGGCTTCTCCCGCCATTCGAGCTGCTGGGTCCACCGTCCGGCGGCCGCGGCGTGGAGGAGATGGAGTCCGGTGGCGAGTGACCGGCGGCGGCGCGGTTTGTTCTCGCGTGGATAGCTGCTAGAGCGGAAGTGGTGCGGTGGGCTACTGGGCTTGGGTTTGTAGGCCGGGCGTTCGTGTCAGCGACTTGTGGGCTGGGCTGGGTCGGTTAGTGGGCTGGGCTGGCCGCGTGACAAGAAGCACTGAACTGAAGCTGGAAGGGATACTCCTTTCAAGTTTTAGCAATGGAAGAACAAGATTCCAGCTTTTGTTTTAAGGATTGACCGGTTCCATCCATGATAGCATGACATAACAATGCATACAAAGTATCTTTGATTTATTTATTTTTCTGTAACATAATAATGTTATACTTACACCACGCATCAAAAGAATATCAAACCGAATATCTCAGAATACAGTACACATGACACAGAACACAAACTCCTGTGAGTAATGACCGTTTACAACAAACTACATGCTTTCCAGTATGTGTTGTCTATAGTTGCTTATGAGTTCCTTCTGGATGACTAGTGATTTGACAAGCTTGCCAGCTCCTCCTCCGTCAGCACCGACGGGGCGACTTTGATCGGCTCTACGACGAAGCCGGCCTCCAGGCACGCCGTTTTCAGGAGCTCCGCTTGTTTTTCCCCGTCGGGGCAGAACGCGACTACCGCGCCACCGCTGCCCGTGAACTTTGACGCGGCGCCGACGCTCCTGGCAACCTCGACCATCTTTATGTTCATCTCCCCAAGTGCGTCGTCGCCAAACATTTCCCTACGACCAATTATACTCAACTAGTTAACTCACTAGTCAGCCAAACATTTTCCTTAAGACTTGTAGACGTTAGTCTCACCTCCTTAGATCAAAGTTCCTATTCATTAGCCTCGCGAGTTCGATATAATTTTTCTGCAACAACCAATTATGGCCATCATATGCTAGCTGCGCAACTTTCTCCATGGATGATCTTATGAACCCGTCTCCAGCAAGCCATCTTTGCTTGACACTGCTATGGACCTAAAAGATTAGCTACAAAAGGTTAGAACTAAAAAGCATCATCGCGAATGACATGGCAAGATTGTTTAGAAAAAATTATGGAATTTAAACTCAGACTGAACGAACCTTGCCTGAGTCGCTTGGGTTCTCAGCGTAGATGAGATACAGAGGAGGGAGTAGATTGACGTCTAGCGGCGTGTAAATGCCATGACCCAGCTTATCCATATGCTCCTGATTAAAATCCTGAAAAGCAAAACAGAACTGAAAGATTAGCACACAAGAGTCATCATCACCATGACCAAACACCAAGTGATCCACGGGCAAAGGTAGTCATGTTCTTGTATATCTGCCACCCATCTTTGAACACTCGAAATGCGCACACCGTAGCGTACCATATAAACAAGGCCACCGTAGACCTGGGCGACCCGGTCCTGGAGCCCGGCGACGATCCCGAGCTCCTCCTCGGCGTTGAGGATGAGGTTAGGCCTGATCTCGACCCTGATCTTTTCCCTGACACCGTAGAAATCAAGGAGGCAGCTCAGCGCCGCGCAGACAATGGCGCTTGAGCCGGAGAGCCCCGCCTGCAGAGAAACATAACCGTCAGTCTCAGTCCCAACTGACAACAGTGAGCCTGCAGGATAGCATGACAAAAGCATGAGTCTTTGAGGAATCTAAGGCCCTTTGTATAAGGAATACTAGGATGTAGTGTAAAGTGTGAACGAACCTAGGTGCTTTCTAAAACAGAGGAACGAAAGGATTTGTGGCGTTTGAGCACTAACGAAGCGTTGTTCAACGTTATACTATTATTCAGTTCAGAAGAGGGTAATTTTATTCAGAAAGAGGGTTTACCTGGCGGGGAATGTTGGTGTCGTAGGACAGGGTGAAGTTCTTGTCCTCGAGGTCGATGCCGTTGCTCTTACAGTGGTTGTGGAAGACCTTGCAGATGGCCAGCAGCAGCCGGACGCCGCCGTAGTACCCTCCGCCCTCCAGCCGCTCCACCTGAGGATCGACAGGACGGAACAGAGGAAATTGGTCGACAGGACAATGATCAAAGAGATTGATTTGACATTTTGACTAGTTAACAGATCGATGATGATTGATCTGCTGGAAGAAAAGATTACTACTACTGCTACTACTATGTTGATCAAGCATCGTCCTCGTCGGATCAATTCGCGATTGGTAGATCTGTCCATGCATCAGAGCAAGGTAGCTAAAACTGCTGTATCTCTGTTGACGCGGGGATTAAGGGAGGCGAGGATCGATCTTACGAGGGCGGGGAGGGAGGGGAAGGCGACGAGGTCGTGGCGCGGGTGGGGCTGGACGAGGAGCTCGTCGGAGGGGCGGAGGCGCACGGTGGCCCAGAGGCCGGCCACGGCGAAGGAGACGGCGCGGCCGCCGTACACGTCGCTGGGGTTGCCGAGGAGACCCACCCGCGCGTACGCCCTGCGCTCCAGCTCCAGCTCCATGGCCGACGCCGCCGCCGCTGATCCGGCTGGCTGGAGATGGACGGCACGTCAGCAGGTTGGTGGACCGGATAATAAGTTGGTCACCACCTCCTTTCTGAGGCTACTTCGGTTGTACTTCCATCGAGTACGACATGTCCACGTGTGGTTCAGTGTTGACCTGAAAACCATTGGTCAAACATGGCATCAGTTATTTTTTGTGTGCAACAAAGAAGGATATATTTTCCAAGTATATATACGTGTAATAAGAGGTTGTCTTACATTTTCTCTCAAAAAAATACCTCTCCCTTGCTCTACCCTCTTCTTTCCCGGCGAAGCTTGGGGAACGTCCTCTTGGCCTCCGGGAGGCCTAGAGGGTTCATGTCTTCTTTTTGGAGGTACGCCCCACCCCAGACTCCACATTGTCCTCCTTGTACCGTGATCGTTTATAGCGGTTGGTCCGAGCGAGATATTCTTATGGTGTGTGTGTTTAAGTTGTCTGATCTTTGCTCCTCGGGGATTAGCCTTTTTCCTGTCAATCATTGTCAGGCCTCTCCGACAAAGAGGGTGGTTTAGAGGTGCCATCGAATTTGGAATCTCGATTCGACCGGGGTCCCCTGACGTAGCACATGGTGACATGGGAGTCACTGACATGTGGGCCACCCAGACGTGGCCCCACATGTCAGTGACCCCACGTCAGGCTGCAGTACGTCACATGAGCCGTGTCCATCCCGAGTCCCCTTAGAGTTTTTGGTCGGTAGACTTTAGACCAGGTGACCTTACACTTTTCGCCGGTAACCGTGTCACTCGCAACTCATAACATGCTTCGAGTCAGCTTGTCTAATGGCGTCTCCAATGTGGAAATAAGGGTGGGTCTTAAGACCTTAAGGGCGACCTTAGCTGAATTTAAGCATTGTAGCCATCGACCATAAGCGAGAAAAGCTTGAGGTCGCCCTTAACGGTGAGACTCGGCCATAGGAAATAAAAAACTGATTACTTCTCTCTCTTCTCTTC
Organism: Poa annua; assembly: GCA_026929855.1. NCBI lineage: Eukaryota > Viridiplantae > Streptophyta > Magnoliopsida > Poales > Poaceae > Poa > Poa annua. The sequence goes on from CM049436.1 coordinate 4,880,961, forward strand.
ACTGCTCACGACGGGGGAGGAAAGCAGTTCTCTCCCGCAAACTCGCGGACGCACCATGCTAGGGGTGGAATCGAGCCGAGCCGAGCCGGCTCGTGGCTCGGCTCGGACAGGCTCGGGAAAATTCGAGCCAAGCCTGGCTCGGCTTGCGACAAAATAATCCTTAAAATCAGGCTCGAGGCTCGGCTCGACGAGCTCGCAGCTCGGCTCGGCCGGCTCGCGAGCCGGACGTTAAATACTACGCACTCTTCGATCTATTTTTTTATCCAAATCTAAACAGAATCCGCCGTCGTCTTCCAGGCTCCCATCTATGGGAAAAATAAGCACGGCACCGGGCAATCCCTCCGGCCGGCCGGCTGGCGGCCCTCCGCCGTTCCGGCCATCCTCTGCTCTGATCCCGCCCCGCGGCGTCCCCGGCCTGAGAGACTGCTTCGCTGCCGCTGGCCACCATGGGTCGTCTTCTCCAGCCTGATTCTAGAGGCTGCCGTCACTATCTCTCCATGTCCACTGATTCTGTATTCCTGTCTACTCCTCTTCTGTTTGTTTTCCCCTTCTGTTTGTGAAGCTAATTAACCGTTCAATCAGAGAGCTATAACTATATAGCAGCAAATTTCATGGGATCAGAGGCTGTGCTCGCTTGACATGTTCACTCACATCTTTTGTTATCTTCTGAAAATTAGTAGTAGCTACAAGCTACTCAACGTCTGCACTATATGCCAATGGTTAACGATGTATTGTTTCACCTTTGACAGCATACACGCACAACTTTACTTTTTCTTAATTGTTACACTATAGATATATTCATGGTCCATTGTTGATTATAATTCTAAAATCTTACAATTTTTAGTAAAGATCATATTAAAATTTATATTTCATCGAGCCTTCGAGCCGGCTTGCGAGCTTCACCGAGCCGGCTTGTCGAGCCTCGAGCCTTGTCTAGAAGGTTTGGGCTTGGCTTGTCCAACCTTCGAGCCGGGCCGAGCCCGAGCCGAGCCTTGTCGAGCCCGAGCCGAGCCTCGAGCCTCGAGCTTCATGTCCACCCCTACACCATGCTCAGGAAAGCTACCACCGGACGCAGCTTGCCGCCGACGACCAATCCCTGCACGAAGCAAATTCCCAACGCCGACGGCCGTGTAACGCGGCGGATGTGCCGGAGTATTCCGTTTCTTGCAGCGGCGGCTCTTCCGCCATAGGCAGGAGTTGTCGAATACAATGGTGGTAGAGGGCGCAGACGAGATCTGGAGGACGTGGGCGCATCATCCTCAACTGGCCGCGCCACTACTGCCTCCTCCATGAATTTCGTTCATGGCCGCAGCCCCCCCCCCCCCACATCGAACACTCCATTCGTGACCTCCATGTGCTTGTGAAATGGGGGAACGACAAGGGGAGAGTCGGATCCGGACGCCGGTGGTGTTGGGAGGATTTGGGATACCCGTATTTGGGAGTATTTGTAGGGTGGGATCTGAGAAAGAGGTCAGCCGTATTTGGGAGTGAGGAAATTAGATGAGGAACTAGAGGATTTGGGATACCCGGTCGGAAAGTCGAGCAACAATTAAAAAAAAGGAAAAAGCTGACAACTGGGGACCACCTTAAGACCCAGATTTTCCAAGCATAGCGGGTGTTTCAGATTGCTATAGCACATCCAGTGGACCCCAGCTTAAGACCTAAATTGTTCATAAGCATTGGAGACGCCCTAAGGCCTTTAGGGTCGATTTGGTTGTGTTTCTTAACATTTAAAGCAAATGTGAGTCTACTAGACAGGCTTTAACAGGCTCAAGCCTACCCTTTAGAAAATGGAAAATATATTTTTAGTACTACTAAGCTTGTCTAGCCCTTTATCTCAACTCCTCGGCCCATCTAATATCTGCCCAACTCTCACACATAGCACACGAGCTCATCAAGAAGCAAGCAGCATATGTGAACCTCTCGGCAACCAACAGGCAAGCAGCTGCCAGCAGATGGTGCTTGCTGCTTTTGTACATACCTGGACATTGTATACACATGGACATAAGGAACTTACTTGAAATTTCAGCATTCGTAGCAGCAGCATGTAAGTGGGAATGACAACATGCCAAGAGGAACTTTACATTTTTGGCCGGTTAAATTTCAGATCATTGTACACACCTGGGCATTTTTTCTTTAGTACCACTTACGTACTTTTGTACTCCGCTGAGGGGGTGGAACGGCGGCTAGGTCAAGAGTCGCCCGCGGAGTCGCTCGGGTTGGGAGCGACCCGGGAGGTACCGTTCCTCCTCACCACTAACACTGGATCAACGAACAACACATCCACTTCTAATTTTAGTGTAGGCCACGTTGGATTTTTTTGTCAATTTTTTTGCATGAGTAAGTATCAACACAAGTGCGTGATTCATTTCAATTGGTTCTAAAACTTTCAAATGCATTCCTTTGGGATGTTTTGAAATTCAGGCTCCTGTTTTTTTTAGTAAAAGGCGAAAGAATAGTTCGCAATGTGCTGAACGTTGACCACTCAGCGATGTCCATCCCGATATTTTCGGTGTGCATCGTGTATGTATGGCTTTTTTTAGAAACGCAGTATAGACGCAGACGCTCAAAAACACGCACGTGCAGACACCCCTATGAACACACGCACGCAAACCCTACCCCTATGAGCACCTCCGAGAGACTGGTCCGGCAGATCTCGAAGTTAACGAAGTCATCACGGGCGCCTCGCTGTTGACGGACACGTCACGTACCACTGAAAGCATAGCGTCGGTTAAATCTGAAATAATGCAAGAAAATATGAGCACCCATGTCAAGTTTAGGACTTAAACTTGGGTGGGCCGGTTCCTAACCAGTTGAGTCTCACTTCGCTCGTGTATGTATGGCTTGATACGACGAGTAATAAGTCAACAATTAACAACCAAGTATATCTACGAATTCAACAAAACAAAACAATTTAGCATCATGTTCAGTCCTCCGATTAATCGCGAGCAACGAAGTAATATGAAAATAATAAGTTCGAGCAGAGGACTCCGGGAATTTCGATCAGTCAGTCCATGGCGAGGTACTGCAGATGATGCTGGTGGTGGTATCCTCCCATCACCTGGTGCTGCAACTGGTAGTGATCCGCCGCCATCGCCTGCCCGTCAATGCCGTCGAGCTTCGCGTCTATCGGCGTCATCGCCGCCGGCGGTGGCGGACGAGGCATCGGGGACGACCACGCCCCGCCGCCGCCGCCGTACATCTCCCGCGTCACTTCCAGCAGCGAGTCCCTCACCCTGTCCGCCGGCACCGCCACCTCGTTGTCCCTCATCTGCAACCACAGAAGCAATCATCGTCATCAGCGCGTGCGTGTGCTGTAAGTGCAACAATGGCGTGCGGGCGGAGAAGAAGGTGCGTACGACGGCGCGGAAGACGTTGAGGACGAGCTTGTTGTAGGAGGTGACGTTGACGTTGGTCACCTGGAGGCCGAGGGCGGCGATCTCGTCCATGATGCGGACGAAGCGGCCGGACTTGTGGGAGCACAGCACCTGCAGGAAGAACTCGTTGCCCTCCACCTGCCGCACCTCCACCTGCGGCTCCATGTCGTGGTCGTCCGCCTCCTCGTCCTTCTCCTCCGCCGGCTCCTCCTTCTCCCGGGAACGCTTGCCGCCGGCGCCGGTGTTGGGGAACGAGTGCTGCTGCGGCGGAGAGTCGTCGTCGTTGTCGAGGCCGGGCGGCGGGTGGTCGTCGAGGAGCACGTCGGGGGCCTTGCTGTCGGGCGGCGGCGCCGGCGGGTTCGGGTCCTCCAGCTCGTCCTGCAGGTCCTTCACATCCTTCTGCAGCGCCACGATGTAGTCGATCGCGTCCCCGAGGATCGAAGCCCGGTCCATCTGCCGCCGCCGACATGGAATTTAATTTGAGGCGCTCCGGAACAGCCGGGAACTAATGGTACACGGCGGATGGATGCCGATCGATGGTGGAGGTGGTTACCTTTGTGATGTTGGGGACGAGGGAGCGCAGCTTGTAGAGGCGGTCGTTGAGCTTCTTGCGCCGCTTTCGCTCCGCCACAAGGTTCTTGCATTGCTGCTTCTTCCCGCCCCTCTGCGGCGAGCCGTCGACGCCGTCGTCGTCTTGGTCCCCCAGTTGCATCTCGCTCCCCTCCGACCCTGAGTCCACCGCCCGACCCACGGCGCCGTGCAGCTGCTGCTGCAACTGCGCCGCCATCGACGGCGGTTCGCTGCTCGCCGGCGTCGCGTACTGCCACCCCACACCCGCCGCTCCGTCGTCCTGCACAGCTCCCAGGAACGCCTCGCCGCTCCCGCCAGCGCCGCCCCCGTCGAAAAGGTTGAGCGAGGCCGCCTCGTACAGCCGCCCCGCGTCTGCTGCTGCCGCCCCCGCGTCCCACGCGAACCCCGGCGCCTCCGCCGCGTCCTGCCACACCTGTCCGCCGCCGCACTGCGCCATGACCAGCTCCGCCATCTGCTGCTCCTCCGCCATCTGCATCAATTACACCGATGATCATCCGCCCCAAGTCGATCAGGCGTGTATATATACGCATCATCCAAGCGCAAAGGCTGTTGCGTGCGGTGCACCGCGAAGCCGGCGCCGCCACCGCCGCGGCGTCGGATCACGCGAACGGCGTGCTGCCTGCCGCGCTCCCTAACTACTTCCAAAACTAACTGATAATAGTATATCCATCACCGACCGGGCACGTTACGTACGTATCTCGAGGCGAAGAGCTCGACGATCCCACCGGCGACGGGGACGAGGAGGCGCGTTCTCTCGCCACCGCCGACGCCGCCGGCAGCCTCGTAACCAGGACCCGACGCCGCGCCGCTGCTCTGCCAGATCGGCTGGTTCGACAGCAACGCCTGCGCGTGCATCCTGATCACCATCAGAACAATTTCAACAGTCAGAGCTCCGACCCAGAATCAACGGCGGCGACCGACATGGCCGGCGCCGAGGCCGAGGAAGAAGGAGAAGAAGAAATACCCGATGGAGGAGGAGTCAAGAGGGATGGAGGAAGGCAGGTCGCCGAGCGCGGCGACATGGGCCTCGAACTCGGCGCTGCAGCAGAACCCCGTCATCTCCAAAAACCTGCCATGAATCATCAAGCTCTGGTTGCAAGAACGGTACGAGCACACACGACACGATGACACGAACACACGTGCATACCGCTGGTCAGGGGAGAGGCGCCAGTAGATGCAGTAGTCCCAGCCATGGGCGCCGCCGACGAGCGGCCGCAGCGCAGCCTCCACCGTGGCGCCGCACCCCCCTCCTGCTCCATGGCCATGTAGAGCTGCAGCAATGCCGATGCTCTGATGGTGATGACCTCCTCCGCCCATGGCAGCTCAGCACGATCAGCTTGTCCTCCTAAGATCGAGTGAGTGAGCTGGTGAGTGACACAATCAAATGCAGCTGCACGCACAAGGCTGTCAGGAATCAGGGACAGGATTTGTTGATGTCACCATTCTCACAGGGATGCAAGAAACTTCAGGCTACGTAAAATCGCAGACGCCCAATTTATAGTACTATTATCTATGTATGCATGATGATGATGATGATGATGATGATCCTCAAGCAGATAATTAACAGTAACGGAATTACAGTAACATACAATGCTTGCTGTAATGGCTGTTCTTGGATGGGGTCAAAAGGAAAGCTACCTTTCAGCAGGCCTGCCGGCGATGGACCGATCGGTCTATCGGAACCGCCGCGACGAAAGCAATCGCTAACTGAAGAATCATCTCAACTGCAGGCTACAAGGGTGTGCCATCATCAGTATGTACCACTATCTTCAGAAACGCAGTTGCTTACTTGTGAAAAACTCACAAATTACATGAACGTTTCCTCTGTTTTATCGATGGCCACACCGGTATCATCGCCGCCATGGGGGCTGTTATTACGAGTAGGTGGACTGCAACAAAGGTGTGAGGGTTTTCAAATTCACCTCCTGTTAATAAATTCAGGCTAACTCTGATGACAAGTTGACAACAAACTTACACGGTGCAAATGATGTTAAATTATTTTGTACCCGGTTACAACAAGTTGCATTTCTGATGAGCTTATTAAAGCCTTTTTTTTTGTTATGAAAGGTATATCATGGTGATGCAATGTGCACACTGCCACTTTCTCATGATCCAGCCAGGGAAAATGGCACTAATGACAACCCTATGATCTATGAGGGGCATTCATGTAATTCCAGTCAGAGATAAGATCTGAACAGGGGGTGACATATGAGGTTGTTTGCATCGGCAAGGGGCTTAGCTGGTGAAGATATTTGCTGACGAAATGTGTTACTGTACCGTCCACGCATCAGCCCTCTCTCAGTTCATCATCATCATGATGTAAAAGGACAGACACAACTGAAAGGGAAAAAAGGAAAGGGGAATGGATGGATGGATTTCTCGGAGCAGAATTGTTTCCAATCTCAGGCATGGAATGTACCGACAGCAGTGTGATTAGAACTGTGATCTTTGCTTGCCTGTTTTCTTTTAGCAATGTGACAACACCCTGATTTCCATTACCTGAAGTTGACAGCTTACAAATAGTGAGTGACAGAAAGCTTGCTTGATGCACGTATGAAATAACGCGTGTGGTGGTATAGATCTTGAGCTGCATGCATGGAGCCAAGAATTTTCAAAATTCAAAGTGATATTTTTGAAGTTTCATTTTCTGTTGAATTATTTTCTGAAATTTACGTCAAGATGGGTTGCACATATCTGTAAAATGCAGTTAATAATATTTTCCTTTGACAATTTCAGGCATGAAACATACAGACAGCTGTATGATTATGGTCAGGATCTTTGTTGCTTGTTTTTCTTAGCAATGCGACAAAACCTCGATTACCATATATACCGAAAATAGACAGGTTCTTACATGTAGTGACAGAAAGCCTGCTCGCTACTACACCTATGAAATGATATTCTTTGTGTTCATGAAAGTGTTTTGCTTCAGTACACCATCCCCTAGTAACTTCACAATTTGAAAGGGCGCTTTTGTGCTTGAATTTGGTGATCCTGTTTGTTTAGTCTAACGTCTAGTGGAGTGCCCGAATCTTGGATCACATACTAATATCCTATCAGTTGAGAGTTTGTTCAGTGATCCTACTAGTTGGCAGTTACGTTCGAGGAATGACGACGGCGAACAAAGTCCATGTGTGGAGTCCAGTGTTCCACCAGTAAACTATTGGTCTAGTTTAACAAAGTTGTCGTGCTTCGTATGATGCAGATGCTAAGAATATGATCTTTCTTTAACCCAAAAAAAGGTAACAGGAGTTCCAAAAAGAAGGTAACAGAACAAAGAACCTTCTGAAACAGGAGCACTGGACCTAGTTCACAGCTCTCCCGCAACTGCACCCTGATGCATGGTTCAGACAAGGCTGGATTAGGGTGCTTTTCTCCACTGCAGTCAGTCCTACAACTCATAGTGTAGAGTGTTCAACACTTTTTTTGCTCCTCTTCTGCTAGCTTAAGAAGATGACAGCATAACATCATAAGATGTTATTCTTTTTTGAACAATCATAAGATGTTTTTCAGCTTCACTAATCAGAGAGCGCTCATCTCCGCATTTGCCCAAGAAGTTTACTTTGCACACATGGTGGACAGCACTATAAGATGGTCGAGTGTTGATGCATATCCTTAACTGCAAGGAAGAGTAGTGCAACAGTTGGTCTGTGTCTGAACTCAAAAACTGATTGGGAAAAGTGGCATCATTTTGTACAGAAGATCTCAAGTTCTGAACTGATCAAGGGACTCAAGCTTATTTTTATTTTTGTTTCGGAGGACTAAGTGGCATAATTTTTTCTTTGCGTCACACTCATTAAGATCTAAGACAGCATGAGCTTCGACGGTTCCGCGTGTTTTGAGGGAAAAGAAGATACAGTGACAGTAAGGCCGTGTAAGTGGCTTGATGTCCTTGCAGCAGAACACGTAAGAACCTGCAATTGCTAACATATGATTGGCCCTTCAAGCTAGAGCACAAGATTTTTCTAGTGACCAGCCTTCATATCTCTTTGTTCAATTCGCAAAACAAACAAAAAATTGTAAAAAAATCTCTTTGGTCGACAGCAATATACTCATGCGTAATTCTTCAATCTAAGTCTCATGTGGATTTTCACTCTTTGTTGCCCGTTTTGGCTTTAACCTTATTATTAATTTTGTGGTTTTGTGCATCCGTAGTTGGTGCATAGACCAGCAGTAACGAAGCTACCACCTATCTGTCTGTTATATAGAAAAAGCAAGATACGGAGGAAAACAATATACGGAGGAAACTATCAGGGCTGATGGGGCCAAGTTTGGGTAGTAATGCATGCTTGAGTCATATGTGTGGGGTTTTAGGATATACTAGATGAATGCCCGTGCGTTGCTACGGGAGATGCATGACAGCGACTGCTATATCTTGGTTTCCGATGGTAGTGTTTTACGTCTTAGACATCAGTTAAGCAGACAATAGTTGATTCTAAGACATTAGATAATCCTAGCAGTATACTGGGTACATCACACTCCATGCCACCAAGAGAATGAAGATGGTGAAAAAGTTTTCCCTTCATATTAATACTCATGCACAAAAAAGTCTGTAGTGGTGGAAAACAAGAAAAGTGTGCTTTATCACGCTCCACAAGCCCATACTAAAAACATGACACTTACGAGCCATTATTCTTTGCAGAATCATGCTTCACCAATGAAAGAGGGAATTTCATTTTTTGAACAAAAAATATGGGAGCGTAAGCAAATTACATCAAACTACCGCCACTTGCACAAATGCACGTTCTTAGAGATGAAGGAATAATTTCTTTTTGAAAAGGAAGAACTTATGTCAATCAGTATTCAACACTTACAGTTAAGTGAAACCAACGCACAACCCACAGTACTACCCACAATGCAATCCTAAACTCAGCACTCTCCTACCGTATTGACAGCACATACACAACTTTGGCACAATGCTCTCTGAAGATGAGCAAGCAAGATATTATACCTGCACCGATCCACAACCATCGTTTATTTGAGGCTGGTCAAATAAGAGATAAATTTGTTTTTCTCACTGTACGCATCCCGGGTCTCCCTTTCATAGAATCATACCTACCTTCAACCACAGATTAGTTGGTTGAATCAATTTGGCATCATTTTGTGCTTCTCAACCTGGTGGTTTAGAACGTTTGTACAATTCTCATACAGCCGAAGAAATATTGAAAATTTTCCATAGCTTCTCAGTTTATGGCCATGGCCTAGTGTTGAGGCCTTGGAAATAAAATCTCCATAGCTTCTCAGGTAGAATAACTTGCATATTGCTCAGTATGCACATTTTCACTTTGCAAAACTACTGAAAGATACCATCTAAGAATAGTAGGATAAATGGAAAAGTAAACTTGAAATGTGCATATTTATTGGTAGCTCCAACGCACTTGTAGCCAGCTTAATGTTTGCTAAATCGTCGTTTCAAACAAGACTTGCTGCCTAGATTGACATTAACACGAATAGTATTACATTTTTACACATACCTTGAATTCATCAGCAGCTAGCATGGTCACTTTATCATCTTCTACAGTTGAGTACACACAAAATCAAGCATCATCAATCAGAGAAAAAAATGTCCTCAAGCCACTTGAACGCATAGAAGAAAACCTTCTGAGAATGCAAAATAATTTGGTCATAATAATTTGACACTCTGGACTCAATTTGCATCCTCTGTTTAGAAAGCTTACCGAACTTGTCTAGCATATATGCATTGGACCGTGATGAGATCCGTTGTAGCAATCTCCTGGAAGCAAAGATGGCATTGATCAGGATGTCGTTGCTAAAGAATAGCAAAATAGATAGGAGTATCATTTGTTCAGACGATCACAATCTTATTTGTTCTTGAGTATGACAACATGTCTCTGCTGATCAGATTTAAATGATACAATTTACGGCATACTAAGTTTCTTGTGAAACTACTTACCACATTTAAGATGGTGTGTCACATTTTACCTTATTTAAACAACTCTTGTGTAACATGTTACCCATTCTACCTATGCCCCATTTCTGTGCCACACGGGACGCCCATCTCAGCTTCCACTTCTGGAACATATTTCTAGAGTACGTCGGGTGATTGACCAATTTACTATGTCAAGCATTCGTGCACCTCTAGCCGCAATGAAATGTTTCTCCCTAATGAAACAATTACTTCTTTTGATCCATCAAAACTATATTGCATCAAAGTGTAAGGAAATATACTGAAATAACGGGAGGCAGATCAACACAAAAAATAACTGCAGATAATAGAAGAATTCAGTTTAGAATTTAGATTCAAAATTTTAAAGGTGCTCCACCTAGTCTGTACGACCAGACTACAAATCCTGCAAAACCAAGTCCTTAGAGAAATCTAAAGTTTCCAAAGTGTCAACACGCGTATAAGATCAGCTAATAACATCTATGTTCAAAAACAAAAGCAATGTATCAAAGGTCATGCACTCCATCTCATTCGAAGGCCACTGCAGAAACTGGAGTAAGGGGTTTATCCTCCTTTTACTTGTGTCATTAGGTATTAATAATCATTACCAAGGCAGGAAGTTTATCAAATATGGGAAATGTATGAATATGGATTCCCAATGATGAGACTTATCCAGCAAACATGAGATAACACTGCTTAAATCATGGGAAAATGTCAGCAATTTTAGTATGGTGAATGCGTGTACAAGGCCCTAGAACGTGAACTCTGGTCTGTATCACGCAACTAAATCATGAGAAAATGTGCAACTCAAATCTTATATATACCTTGAGTAACAACAAAAAAGAAGTGCTTACATATCATGCCTTAAAGTGTCATTCTAGGACATAACTCGGACTCTCAAAACAGTAGTAAAATTAGCATCAGAATAGATGGAATCAACGAAAATCATATACATGGATCTATTGTTCTTCAAAGAGACTTCTCAAAAGAATAACACTGCTTAAAGAAATGTGATGAGTGGAGATAATGATATCATGTGCAGATCAAGCTTGATAAAAAGAGCTAAAAAGTTTGAACCTGTAACATAAGTGCTCCATAGCTCATAAAAGATGGATTAATCATACACATTCCAAGATTTGCATAGGGCATAGCACTGCGATGGAGATTATATTTCCAAGCATCCCTGGACAACTCCAGCACGACAACTTGTGATTGATAATAGACCGAATATACACATCCGCACACTAAGAAACCTAGCCAATATATTAGTGGTAGCCTGCACCCTGCATTGCCACCCATAAAAATGATACACATGAGAACTTCTGTCGTCAATGCAAGATCATGTGTGACCCATAAAAAATTATGAGCGATGAAGCACTTATGTCAGTATCAGGATAAATCATATAAGTAACTCTTTCGTAAAAATTATTGTCAGGTATCACGATAGACAGAAGAGTGATGAAGCACCGTTGAATAAAGATACAACAAAACTTTCCTGTAAAAACTTAAATTGAAGAACGTTTTAAGAATTAGGATCTGCAGCAGATTCGAAAGAGCTATGGTACCATTAACATATTCTAAAGCACAATGAAAGCATGCATGAGAAAGAATGGTGCTAATGTACATAGGCAGTCCAAATGATAAATCAACTATACAAAGAGCAGATGCAGATAAAAAGTGACCACTTCAAGCTCTCAAACTCTCAAGACGATATGCAAAATTCTAAAATTATGCTGAAACTGTTCTCCGTATATGCTCAGACAGTCAAGCTTCCACTGTATATCTCAAAAACGAAATGAATATTCCTATTGTAATTCTCATCAGCTTCGCTTCCTCTTTTCTCTGCAGCACTACTCATCTAAATGAAAAAGTTGTGCCTAAGATTCTGACGTGGTGTCCAACTACCAAGTGTGAAGAACAAGAACACACAAAAAAAATAGTAACCAACAATGGTGGCACGCACTTACACCGGGGTACTGGACTACTTCCAGTAGAGGATGCCATCATCGGCGGTTTCTCCGCATTGCCGTGACACACTTGATGCCTCGGCTGCATCGCCCTGACCTTCTGGTATATCGGCAAGAAGATCCCCAAATAGTTGGGCAATACCTTACCAGATAGGGGAATACGACGCCTCGCATGGAGGCTGCGGTCGGAGCTTGCTGGCGAGGTAAACGGATCGGGGATCGTGACGGGAGGCGGGGTCGGAGAGGCGAGATGATGACGGAGGGAGGTTAAGACACACTCGCCGTTGACGGGGAAGATGTGGAGGCGGGGACGCGCGGTGGAGGCCGCACTCGTCGGCGCTGGCCGGCGGCAATCGGATGCCAGCGCGGGAGAGCAGGTTCGGCGGCAGGGGCCGCGTATGTAACTCGAATCTGCCGTCGGCGGAGCATGAGGTTCCCGAGGCCTCGGCCATGGCGACCTGGGCGAACTCCTCCTTCAGCGCGTGCGTGATGGCCTCGTCGTTCTCGACCGCGGCTACTCTAATCTTGGCGGCGGCCCCGTCGAGGAGGCGTGTACAGAGCCGCCGGCGTCGAGAAAGGCTTGCGGCGGATGCGGGCGTAGTCGGTAGTGGGGGATGAGGTGATCAGGCGATGCGAGCTACTATATGGGAAGACGTTATTGGGCCGGCCCAAGCGGACATTGCACGAGGGGCGATGGAGCGAGCGACGGGCGGGGAGGCAGATCGAGGCAGAAACTTTTCACTTTTGGGTCGAACCATACGTACGTACTCCCATTTAATAGTAAAGACTATTCTCAAAAAAAAAAAAAATAGTAAAGACTAGAAAGTATGTTTGTGCGTTGTATCAGGGGAGAAAATAGACACACCTAAAGTTTATTTTTGTTGGTACCGCCACGACGCTTCGCACAAACCATCCAGCTTCAACGTGCCCCGGCATATTCCGCAGTTAGACACACATGCCACTTCTCGGTCTATCTATCGCTTCGGCTAAGCCATCCGGTACATGTCAACCAACACCAATAGAGTCATGTGCCGCAATCCCTAGCTCAACCCAATGAAAGTAAGACAAGAATGAAGAAATGTCAAACATGATTAGAATGATGACACATTGACAATGTCAAGCATGGACGGAGCAGAAAAAATCTTGTGAAGTCAACCGAAACGGTGAGATTTTGACCCTCCTGCAAGATTAATCATGGACCGAGAAAGCGGAGATGGACGAATAAATCTTGCTGTTGCCATCGTATTCAGGGGGGGGGGGGGCACTACATGCAAGTTTGTAATAAATGTGTATGTGTGGTTTCTTGATCATGTGTTTCGACCCTCTTGCAAAACTAATCAAGTGCCCAAAATCTAGCAAAAAATGTTTCATATGCAGAACCTTCACAAGAACTATATCAACACAATTCCCAGATAGAAATTACCCCTTCTGTAAATAGTCATTCAAATAATCCATCTTGTGATACATAAAGAAGCCCATGAAACCAGTTCCAAAACACTCGAAATAAGTAACTATAAAGTTTTCATACCACACATGATGACATGTCGAGCATAGAAAATAAAGATCACTTCTTAGAAGTCCCAGAACGATGTTCGTCCTAGAACTAATGTTTGAACAATATGACGCCGACAGTCACATTGCTCCTGCTCCCACGAATGATCGCTTGCTCGGCCAACCCCTTTGCGAGTATGGTTTGGAAGCGCATGTTGTCGTTGATTGTATGCGCCAACAGTATGTCGCTCTGTGACATGCGCAGCTTCTTCTGGATGAAGCTGCACGCCTCATCTGGACTGATGTGCGCCCAGAACCCGCTGGTGCCTAGGATCATGAATTTGTCTTGTGGCTCCAGCTCCACAATTTGTACCTCCGGTTCCGGGAAATACGGCCTGAATGCTGTGAACATAGGAGGTGTATTTCTTTAGCAAGGTAAAAATCAAGAAATATTGGCGTTGTTTGGACCACATGGTTTTAGAGAAAGGAAAATTTAAATTACATGAGGTACGGGTGACATATAGATTAAGATCATATGTGAACCAAAACACAAATGAGAGAACCACAATTTTAATGTCACTAATGGAAATTATGCAAGTTATATGCAAAAAAAACGAAGAAACATGAGGGTAAGAATCATGTTTATATCCTATATATTAGTTCATTCAATAAATTTTATGATATATTTTGTGTTCCAAATGGATAGGGAATCTTCCCATATAGTGTTAAATAATAGCCCCTCTATGCCACAATGAAGTTCATATTTGTTTTGGTCAAACTCAAACTTTGTTAAACATGACCAAGTATATTTAAAAAATGTCAACGTCTAAAACATTGAACTAATATTATTGAATCATCATGAGAGATACTTCCATACTGTATGTATTTTATTATAGATGTTGAGAGATAGAGAGGACAGAGAGATGAATCATGGTCATAGTTTGGACTTACATATAGCCTGAGAAGTCTTCATATTCTCTTCAAGGTTGGACGTAGATCTGACCACATGACCTCCTTCCATTTGTTCATCCTCCTCTTTTTTATTATATGGCTGTGTGTAAGTATATTATAAATTGTGTAAGTATCTAGTTTCGAGATAAACTCAAGTAAATGCATAACTAGCAAATTGAATCTTAATCATGAGAAACTCTATGGCCATACCTTAATAAGAGTAACTATGGTTGAATGAGTTCACTATAATAATATATATTTGAAAATGAACTAAAATACCTTAGCATTGTAAATAACAAAACCCATCAGATCCAAATGAGTTCAGTGTTAATGAAATTACAAGCACGAGTGAATTAGACCAAGACAACAAACTACCATGCATCTTAACCTTTTCATGGAACTCGACACATGAAAATAATGATGTGATTTTATAATGAGATTAATTTTATAGAGCTAGATAAGTGCACGATCAGGTGATCCAAAGTCCAAACTAACTTCTAACAGTGATGAAGGGCCACATCCTTCATACTCTTAACATTGCACGCATCACATCGAAATTTCATACTCCTTGTTTGTCTCAAGTAGCTTATGTCGTCAATTATTTTTATTAAGTACCCAATTTATTTTCATATGGAAAAGAAATGTTATATGGTGGTAAAAGCTAAAATATCGATGTCTAGTTGCAGTAGTATGAGTTTCAGAGAGTCTAATTATTCTACCGAAGTCGTCATATGCAACACTAAGAAGTGTGCAAAAGATGGAAGTGTGCACAAATTGGTGGAAGAGATTGAAGATCCCCATCGGTTATTTCACAAATTACGTGACTCCTCCTTAGTCTTGAACAACATAATTATATTAACAAGAATAAACTCTATCTTTCACCTAGCAAACCATTCTTTTATATCCTTATAACGTAGTTAAGAAATTCAGAAGATCCATGCTTCAGATAAAAATATAATAGTTAAGAAATGTCCATTCCTAGCCAGTGTTGCCTAACTTTTTCATCTTGTTTTGGTGCTAGGAGAAGAGCATGGTTAGGTGAAATTCGCCAATTTTGAACAAAACATCTCTGAGTTTTCACTCTTGAAGAATTACTACTTGTTCCCATCGATCCTTTAAAGTATTCTGAAATGTTTTTCAATTTGTAGATATGGCGAACCAACACATATCCCCATGCATATTCATTGCAATGAGAGCCACCAGAATTTGTGAGCAAGTTTGGGACTCCATTCCTGTCCTGATAACGTGGTGTTCGAATATATGTGCAAACAATACCTACGAGCAGCTTTCGGTTGGCACCAGCCATTAAGCTTAAGGTTGTACGAAAGATAGTGTAATTAATTAACTGTAAACTTATACGATTTTGTTCATGCATGGTTTCTCATGAAATATTTAAGTTTCAGATTTAATTTTAGGGACTATATGTAATTTTTAGAAGAAATCTAATAGGATTCTTTGAAGAATCCAAACAATTGTGAGATCATGCATGACCTAAGTGAAAAAATTCTATACCGTCTGCAACATCACATGCATGTGGCTTATTACCTGGAAATCGAAACACAACCGGAAGGTATAGCTAGATGATCTAGCTAGTCTCCGAACTTTTGAGAGGGGACATAGATTAGAGAGAAGCATTACCTCAGTGGTGCGTTTGGAGGTGAGCTGCACGGCCTGTTCGCCGCGGCAGATCACGGCCCCGGTAGCGCCGCGGTTGGCGAGCACGAAGTACTCCTTGAGGGCCAGCACGACCACGGCCGGGGAGCCGACGGCCATCGCCCCATTCCTGGCGACCAGCTCGCCGTCCGCGACGCGGAAGGCCGCCCGGACGACCGTCCTCCACCAGCCCTCGAGGTCGGCGCCGGCTTGCAGGAACCGCGGGGCCTCGGCGTGCAGCTCGCCCTCGATCTCCTTGGCGATGGCGACGTGCAGACGCTCCACCAGGTGGTTCGCGGAGCCGGCGCCGCCGAGGAAGCCGTCGGAGACGCCGATGTAGCCGAGGCTCATGTCCGGCGACATCACCGTGAACGCCTGCACGACGGCCATGGCGTCTGCCAGGGCCGGGCACCTGCCCTTCAGAGCGACGAGGCCGATGGAGATGTGCATTGTGTTGTTGATGAGACGCCACCACACTGTGAAGGAGAGGGAGGTCCATCGCCCTATATATATAGCCGTCAAATTTGAACGGGTGGCTTCTTTTAAACAAATCTGGGCCGTTGATGTGCGGCTGCGTGAAACTGGAATGGGAACGCTGTCGAGATGTGGAGCCTAACGGCATCACAGCTGGGGAGTCATTAATTAACTGCCAAATTGTAACCGTCTACCCTTGGTTAATTCTTGGCTAATCTGCTCAGGGAAATATTTGGCAACTACTAATAATCACAACGTCTTTCTTCCTCTCCGTGGTCCAAAGAAATCTCGGCTTATCCTTGTCATTTGGGGTATTCCTATAATCTACAAGGTAAAATCGATATACTTACTTATCTAGGCAATAGAAATATTAGATTAGATTTCTATTAGATTAGGTTGATTAATTATGTGATCTTTAGCTACGCACACATTGAGATATCCTGATCAATCCGCACAACGGGGGCTTCTGCCATGGGCGCATCCTGTGCCATGAACCACTTGGAACCAATGCTAGTTAGTTGTCTAGAAGCCTGACTCCGTCCTATGCGGCACAAAAGGCCCAAACCGTAAGTGGTTGGTGGCGTGTGGATGTTTTTCTTTTGAATTTTTTCATATATATTAAACCAATAAAGAGTACACGATTAAATCAATTTACAAAAACAATACTAAAAGAGACGAGCAGATCTTCAAGCCTTTTCTTTTTCCATGACACAATCTTTTACTTTTATGAATGCAACCATACAATAATGCCGAATATACGAAACCGCAGACCTGTGAATACCAACGAAGATTCTCCCCTTTTAATATTGAGCCGCAATGTCAAGGCTTTATGCACGCACGCACGCAACCACTAAATTAATCAAGCAACATCGGCAAGAGCACCACCACTGATATTTCAGGGACAAATGAACGAACCAGTTTATCGACGTCGTTGGGGGCCGAGAGAACGAATCACCATTACTGAAGACGTCGTTGGTTGTGGATGTTAGTGAGCTATAGGCGTGTGGGTTTAAGGCCTATAAATATCAAGTCTTTATCAATTGCAAGATACCATTTAACCATATCATGTATCAACCAAAAGAGCATACTCGTGGGTAGCATATCTAAACCCTTTCTCCAGTTCCTCCTCTTTCGCTGCAAGATTTGAATCTCGGTCTAGATCGCGATCAAGACTCTTACAATTCTATCAGATTGCTCTATAATCTTCATGGCACGACTCCATCAACATTGATAGATCTTCCGATTGCGGTTCAAGTACAACCAACACAACTTGCAAACTCGACACTATTAGTGACCAAGTCAACTCGTTGGATTGGAGTGATTTTATACGTGTTCAAACAACATGGTTCTCAATGTCACTTTTAGAAAGAGTACTTCCATTTGACTTAAATTTGGCTTCTTGTTTGATGTTCGATCCCATCATTTTAGAGTTTCTGTAATGATCATATTAGTTGGGAGTTTGTTCCAAGAATAATGTCGATCAATAAAGTCCAAGTGTGAATTATAGTATTCAAAAGATATCGTGATCTATGTCAGTTGGCCCTGCGTGTTGCTCTCGTGAAGGTTCGGGTGTCACCAATTCCTAGCCACCACTAGGTTTCCCCATCCTCCCCTCTTTGCACTGTCGCTGTACAAAAATGTTGGAGAAAGCCAAGGCGGTTCCCAAGGACAGCGGCGGCAGAGATTGTTGGAGTAGGTGCCCTCGAGTTGGACTAGACCGGGCGACTTGACAGATGTATCCATAATTTATGTAATACCTATGTACTATGCATTCTCACGTGTATCGTTGAATATGTGATTTAATTGTGAAACTATGTGTGTTAAAAGATACTTGTTCAAATTATCCCTAGTCGATAGAGCTTTGTACATGAAACATAAGTTGATTGATGAGTCAGTTCAGTTCCACTTGTCATGCGCATAGATATGACAAAGTGACACATAGAGTACTCGGCTAAAAGAGTTTTTGCGAGTCAGACTTAGTCGATCATCACTTTCTGTCGACTCTGACACTTGTAGGTAGGTATGTACCATGATAGCGACCCAGAAGGTGGTTTGAATCAACACATATAGTACTCAGCTAAAAGATTTTTTGCGATTCAGACTTAGTCGATCATCACTTTCCGTCGACCAGGGCCCTAAAACCCAGATCAGGCCCACCAGGCCCAGAGCTAGGCCAGGAAACCCTAGCCATGACCAAGGCCAACCCGAGCTTCATCTGCCCCTCACGCCGTGCTGCTCCCTACCGCTGCCGCCGGTGTGCCGCCACCATGGCTAACGCGAGCGCGCATGCCCCTGAAGGCCGGCCACCAGGATGAGGTTGCTGCCCCGCCCGAGCACACGCATGGTCCGCCTGAAGCGCCACCGCCGCTCGTGCCCGCTAGACCGCGCAACCTCCATGCTGCCGCCAGCCGAAGCTCGCCCCCACACTGCTGCTCCCCACACCGCGAGAGCCGCGCCCCACCCAACGGTCGCGTTCCGCGTTGGTGCCGCTAAGCGAGGGAGAAAAGGGGGGGCGCCGCTGCCGACGCTGCCTGGGCTTCACCCGGCGGCGGCGAGGAGGAGGAAAACAGAAGGAAGGGAAGAGGTGGTGGCGCAGGGAGCCCCCGGTCTCCCGTGGCGGCGATGCGAGGGGGGCTAGGTTTTCGATGTGGGGGCGGTCTCTATTGAAAAATGTGCCTGGACTCAGATGAGCGCGATCTTGGGGAGGTTCTTGCAGATCGGGTACATGATGTCAACGAATGACGTCATGGCACGGTCACAGAGGCCACCAACGTCCCGGCGACCACCATCCTCGCGTCGGCCACTATCATCACGTCGACGTCCACCATCTTCACGTCGGCCTTCGTCATCACGGCGGCGCATATTACGGCGCCCACCGTTGCACCCACCATCATTGCAGTCGGAACTGTGAACGGTCATCATGATGGCCACGATCACCGCCACGTGAGGGGTGGTTTTCACGGCTATTGTCACGAACCTGGCGAGAAGAGTTGGCCGAGGAGGTGAAGGCATCGGTGCTTTGCTCAACTCGGTCAGGCCATGTACAATGCAAAGTGCCTATGAAGGTGGTTAGAAAAATAAACCTGTTTTTAACTAAGCACCGGTGCTTGTTATTACTAGACAAATGCTTAACTAGACACCCCTTCTATATTAATAGACATTGGTGCTTATGAAAATGTTTGGTTTATTTTTATAAACACCCATCTAAGCGCCCTTGCATTGTACATGGCCTGATCAGCATGTCTTGGCGCATGTTATGGGCACAAATCTGCTCTATATATTTGGCGGGGAAAAATACATTACCCTGCCCCTTCTAAACACATGTCTGCTCTGCCTCAAGATGCCAGTTTAAAACTAATGTCCTAGAAATATCCTTGGCAATCTATATGGAGAACTGTTTTTTCGGTGCAACTTGATCGGGTGGCATGTGACAAAGCAGCCTTCTTACCAAAGGAGGGGCATTTGGATCACAAAACCTCAATTGCGAGGTAGAGCACCGAAAGCACGCGCTAACCACAACAAGCCGATTAGGTTCGGCTGCTTCATCGGCTCAAACTTTGCCAAGAACCCAATCTATCATTTCCTTATGTACTCTACTACCCCGCTGGTATTCCTGGACACTCATAGGAAGTCAAATAGTACTGACATCTTTTTATGGACGGAGTGAGTATGTTTTAGCAAAACATGAGAAAATGTCACCGTCTTCATCACATGTGCCAAAATTTGTACGGAGTACTCCCTCCTTTCGGGTTTGTAAGACCCCTCCGATTTTCACCAGAAATTTAAATAATAAATATGTATCATAAGCCATAAAAATGGTACCATTAGATTCATATTCAAAATAAGTTTATCAATGAAAATTAAAAAGGTTTGCGGTCTTTGCAGCAAAGCGTGCATAAGAACCAGCAAGGCAACAAATACTAGTATATCATTGGGCGTTAGACAGCACATGATTCTTGTAGATATAATCATGAATAGCTCTTCCTCTGAGAGTAACATACTCACGCTTAATTCTCCAGTTTAAAGTCTTATGTGCATTTTTTTTCTGGTATTGGATCCACAACTGGATAACTACCATGCAGAAAATAGCCAGACGGCGGAGTTGTGAGGGATTCGGTAGATTGATTGTTCTTACTTGATTCGATAACTTACATGACCGACACATGTATAATACCTCCACACTTGACACCCAAGGCTTTTACATTTCTAATCCTTACTGTTCTGAATTAACCTTTTCTAATCCTACCTCTAACTCATCTATCATAATTCAAGTTGTCCCATTGATAGAAATTTCCCTAGCTGTCTTCTTCCCTGAGTCTCATTGTGAGGCAACGACGTGCTAGTGTCCATACAGGACTACCTCTTCCGGACAAGCTGTCCTCGAGCAACATGATGGCATCCAGGTTGCGGAGAATGGGTGGAAGGTTTTGAGACCATGCACCTCTGTCGCCATTAACTAAATAATGCACGACCTTCTCATTGTTCCTAGAATGTAGATATCCTGATACCTCTCATTCATATACACACAACATCATTGCTACAAAAATCTCGTGTGCTCAAGCTTGTTGTTCTCGGAAAAGTACACGCGCTGTAGTATGTTAGACTGATACATATCAGCTTGTAGCCGATGAAATAAATATATATTAGGTAATCTTTTCTCAAATAGTACAACAACGGTAAATACAAATGTGGTGTTACACCTGCCACCGATCTGTTACTCATTATTCTTCAATGCATTTAAAAGTTGATGCCTTTAAATTTTCTTTTAACAGAATTATCTAATTCAGCCGATTACAGAAACAACATCTATCACTATCAGATCGACTAAACAAAAACAAGAACGGACCAAAAGGATTCTTGATAAAATTAAAAGTTACATAAATATTACTTTCTTCGTTCCTTGTTATAAGGTGTATTAGTTTTCTGAAAAGGCATACTTGACCATCTTTGACCAAGATTTTAGGAAAAAATATCAACATCTAAAATACCAAGAAAATAATAGTTGAAGTCCACAAACCTGGGAAGTACATTACATTAGGCTTTGACACTCCCTGTACCTCCTAGGAGTATTGTGCCATAGACTCTACTTTTTCAATGAAAATAAAAGCAAAAATCTCTTTGTGTTTTCTTGAAAAGGTATATAAAGTCCGGAAATGATAATGTACATGCATGCACGGGTGTGAGAGCTGTCCTGTCCCTTGGCATCATGTCCTATGCTTTGAGATCCGTCTAAGAGAGTAGGAGAGAAATGTTTTTCACAGCATTTCCGAAACATTTCTGTACAGTCCTACACACTGCTAGATTGGACAGAAAGGTAGCAGGCCCCCACCCACGTTGCAAAAGCAGCCCATGATTCCCGCTGCCTCCAGTATACGGACGAGCAGTAGATTCAGTAGCGCCCACTCCTAGCCCACACCCCCTCATTGCCCAAAAGCCACCATCGTTTTCGTATCCATCTCCCCCACCGGCGACCTCATCCACTGCCTCCCATGGCGGCCACGGCGATGTCGGTCGAAGCATCGCAACGTAGCAGCGGATCTGGCAGCACATGGAGCACCCACTCCACCGAGTATGAACAAGCAGATCCCAAGGCGCCCCCCATGATGAAGTGTTCTTGCAAGATCCCCTTATGCCAAAAGACATCCCACACCGCCAGGAACCCGGAGCGAGTTTATTACGTCTGCAGCAAAGTAGGAACCAACAGTGTTAGTTCTGCTTTCTCTAGATCTCGTTCCCTTTCCACTCTTTTATAGGAAGCCGTTTTTCTGTTGGCTGTGAGGGCTCACTTTCTTGGGGTTAATCCTGTTTTCTCTGCGCTTGCAAGCACTGGAATTTCTAATAGATTTCGTCCTTTTCTGTTTGGCGGTACCAATTTATCAGGAGAAGTACGCATGCAAGACCTGGATTTGGGTTGATCTCGTGCGCGCTTTTGTTGATGCCAGTATTGAGTTCGCAACAAGGGCGCTGAGGGACGAGATTTGTTCACTGAAGAAGGAGCTAGAAGAGAAGAACGAGATCATTAGCAGAAAAAATGCTGAGTTAGTGAAGAGATGCCCGGCCTCCCGCACCGCCAATGTACTCCTGGAAGCACACATTGCGTCGGAAGCAAAATTCAGAAAGCTTCGCCGTTGCCTGTTCGCCGCTGGCATATGTGCGTTAGTCGCACCGGGCTCGCTAGCAGTTAATTGTTCTTTGCTTGCTGCGTTTGTTATGATATGCCTATTGTTCATATGATTCAGGTGAACCGTAGTCGTAGGATTTGTGTGTTTTGTTAAATGTAATGTAAAACGGATTGCTGGGATGTCCCCCCCCCCCCCCCCCCCAACCTGATGTAATTCGTATTTATGTTCAAATTGTGTCAGTTCAACTGAATGGTAGCGCCATAATGCAAATGCTAGAGGCAGTTTCAACTGGGGCACAGTGATTGTTGTCAGTCTATTTATCCCGCTGTGCACCGGCCCACTCTCCCGCAATATCTGGCTTCCCCCCCACCCACCGAGTGTACCTTTTTATTTTGTTAATTTCCCCGTGATGTCAAGTCACATCGTCATGGAGCTGCGCACGTCGCACATGCTCTCTTGAACCTGCTACATCATTGCATTGCTTGACTACCCTTGCCCTGCTATCACCCTTTCTACACTTGCTTGCTCAGGCACCGCGGGGAGGCAAGAAAGCCATGAACTCGAGCAACGGCAGAAACTCAGACGGGGTCAATGTAAGTTTGTTCTATTCTTTCTTTTGTTTGATCTATTCTTTCTTATTAGATATGTTCTTCGTACAAGCCTCTCTTGGTAAAAAGCCTCACGATCGGTGCTTTCTTGTTTGATCTGGTCTTGTTTGATATGTTCTTTCGTACAAGCCTCTCTTGCTAAAAACCCTCCCGATCGCTGCTTTTTTGTTTGATCTGGTCTTGACCAAGCACGAACTGTCTGTTTTCTTGCCAACAAGCCTCACTACCGGTGCTCTCTTTGTTTGATCTATTCTTCACCCAAGCATTCACCTTCTCTTTATTTTCCATGACAACAATAGGCAATTGAAGACTCGTGGTTGACATACAAGTTGAGGAGTTCCCGCAAAAGGTGTGTACAGACAGATCAACGATCCATGGATGATCCAGAGGCGGCAACATCCGATTCAGAGTTGTCAGAGTCAGAGAACGAAGGAACACGTACATGCCGGAGCTCAGCCCGCCATGTTTCTTCTGTCATGTCCAAGTTTTGCAATGGCAAAAAGAAGGCCGTTGCCGAGATAGGTTTCGGGGGCCTGCTCCAACTGCCAATGATAAACAAGGTTAATCTGAAATTTACTCTCTGGCTCCTTAGTAGAATCGATCTGCCTACTAGATCCATTCCGGTAGGGAGAGATGGCAGGGTGTTTTTGATCCCTAAACACATAGAGTATGTAATAGGGGTTCCATCAGTAGGGAGGCGAGTATGTGGTTTGGAGCCGGACAACGCCCAAGAGAGGGCTGACTTTGTGAGGCTGGCAATGGGTGCTACTCAGTTTATCAGTAATCCATTAAAGGCTGCACAGTCTGTAGTAATGAAGGAGTGGAGTGAGGATGTGACTGCAGACATGATAGACGAGTTCAAGATTGCATTTGTTGTCTGGATTAACGGACGCTTTCTTGCACCGACAACAAAGCACGATGTCGGTTGTTCAGACTTCTGGGGATCTCTATACAACACTGCCGAGATACTCTCATACAATTGGGGTGCATATTACCTAGACCATATTATAGATGCAGCAGCACGCATCCAGGATGACATGAAGCATAAAAGATCGACAATATTGATCAGTTCATGCCCATTACTTTCACAGGTGCAACTCGACAACATACCGACCATGTTTGGATTTTTGTGTAACCACATTTACCTTTTTGATGGGGCTTCCACTGATGACAACACACACCTGTTTTTTTTGTGTTTTGGCAGATGATATATCTGGACAACATCGATCTCGGTGGAATCAGCAAGCCTCATTCAGTGTTCCCTCCGATCATTGATTTTGACAGTGAAAGCCTCATAAACAAGATGATCATGGGGGACTTGCTACTAAAACCACCAGGACAGTGCGATCAATGTTGGGGAGCATGCATGGTAACTCACCCGAGTTACTGCCTCTGTTTCTTGTATGTCTGTATTTCTTTGGTGCATTGTAACGACTCATGCTTCTATATGCAATGATACAGGCACGTCGTCGTGAAGATTCGTGCTACATGGACAACAAGAAGGGGCAGTCCAGTTCTGGCGCGGTTAGATGTCCGGCCAAGGAAATGGAGAAAGCAAACCTCGTCGATGGGAGAACAGTTGGACCATCATTCTCACCCTCAATTATGAAACGAGTAAACGCAAGTGATTTCTGCGATTTTTTGAAACGGGGGTACCCTGACATGATGCATACAGAACTGGTTGATCACCTAAAGTTCCACAATGCAAGGTGCATACTCGCCTCAAACATCTTCAAAGACTCCATCATCCGCGAGAATATGCGACTTGCTGCCAGGATTCTCGATAAACACAGTCAACAGAATAAGAGCACTGCTCCTAGTCGTGCTCGAGAAGACTATTTTAGCGCGGGTGAATCAGAAACCGAGACAGACAACAAACGCAAGAGGGTGCACCAGAAAGGTAATCATACGCTTTCGATTTTTGTTTGTCCTATTGTTTCTGCCCCAAAAAACTCTGTTTTAAAGTTGCATATCTTATGTTACAGCTCCGCTGGTGGACGACAATGCAACACCGACGCCCAACAGACCGAGTTACCCCAGCGCCCGTGAGTGTTCCATGCATCATCTTCTTCTTGCCTTCTACCTATACATAGCATGTGAAATGACCTTAACTAATCTGATTTTTGCTGGGTGGGGTTTGCGTTTCTGATTTCAATCAGAACGGCCAGCTTGGCGTTACCCAAACATCCCTGGGCTGCAACCGTCGGGAAGCAAAGATACAGGTATGCAATGTCTCTGACTGGCTATTTTTCATAATAGAGAAATCTGTTCCCCGGTACCTTCGTTTGTATCCAGGCCCGACGTTGTCGTTTGTTGCACCGCCGGCACTGCCTCCAGTATCTTCGCCTGTCGACTGCGATCCTTCACCTTGTTCAAACCCCTTCTCCTTGTCTACAAGGAAAGGACCAAACGCACCAGCTTCAGGTGTTGAACCCATCAGATCGGCGGCGTCCGACGGCGTTGGCATGATAGTTCGCTGTTAAGAACTGAACCTAGATCCGCCGGCTAGAAGATACTGTGTCCAAGGGAAGAACACCAATGCCAAAATACAAGAGACAGGAAATCTATGCTTAACCGGAGTGTACGCGCCGCCGGCAACAGATCCGACGGTGAGGTCTCCCGCAATGGATCACCGGCGCCAAGACGAAGCTGGGGGGAGGTTTGTGTGTGGGGGGGAGGAGGGGGGGGGGAGTGACGGGTGGGTTGGTGGTGGGGGTTATGCCTGGTCTTGGGCGTGCGGGATTTGGGAGGGAAGAAGACGAGGGTAGCCAGGACTGTATCAAAAGTACAGATAGAGGCATGGTGCGTTCAATCTAGCGTCATGGCCTACCGAGGGCTACGCAAGATTCGCCGGAGAAACCGGCCCAACGCACATAGAACGGGTACATGTCAACTTTGACAGATTAAATAGAACCGCTCCACATATAGGAAACCAAAATGTCCAGTACCAGACGTGAGCGCGGATCTCCATGCTAGGACCAAGGGACAGGATAACACCCACACCCATGCATGTGTGTACAAAATCCACGTTGCATCTGCTAAAGAAACTGCCTAGACACCTAAACAAGATATTCTAGTATCAAAGATTTTGAATATCCTCCCACCTGAGGAGGTGAGAACTTAAGATCATCGAACACACAGTGGCTGAGAACATGCACGGCAGGATGTTAATTGTGAAACCACTGCTTCATCAACATATTGTCAGAGAGAAAGATCGGGTCCTCCAAGTTTTTTTCCAAGAACACGTGATTTTCCAGCTCCTCAATTATTTGTGGTATTAAAAAGGTAAGTAAATGTTAAGAAAAAAGCTGTCCCATGACCATGATGATTTCTGGCGAAGTAACTTGGTGCTTCGAATGTTAGGAATTTCAAACCGTACAACTGAGTCAATAAAAAATCAACACTTAGCGAACCATCCTCTCCCATGATGAGTGTGTGTGTGTTTTCATCTCATGACATTGCATCTGTTGGTTCTTAGAAGCAGTTTGTCAAGTCTAAGTTTGGGTGTGGCTGAGAAATTGGGTGCCACAAAGTACGGTTAAAGTTGGCAAGAAATTCAGTTTATGACATATGGGGGCTATATGGATAGAGGATAGTAAAGTTTTGCAAGAACCAAACACATACCAAACTTCCAAACGTAGGCTTGGCAAAGGATGGCTGCAAACCAAATACCCCGAAACTTTCTACATTTCGTAAGGGGAGAGATATGCGGTTGCCCTACCTATATCTGAAGGAAAAAAATCTTCCTACATTCAAAATGCCCAGTGAAAACCAATGTCCTAAAAAATATCCTTGGCAATGCACAATATAAAACGAACGATTCAATGTGTATTTTTCTTCGGTGTTAGACAACGTTAAACATACATGTTCATGAATGTTAAGAGTGATTCCTGGATTCAAAAGTTAAGGTGAAAAATCAGAGCTGGTTAGCCTTGCTTAGCAAGGACATGCATTTGGTATCGCAAATCAAACCACTGCACACTTTGTGAGGTTAAAGCACTGACGGCCGAGGAGAGCCGATCAGGTTGGATCTGCTTCATTGACGCGAGTTACGCGAGAGCCCAAATATGTAAGGCCTCCTCGACATTAAACCTAATTTTGACCATAAGATTGACTGATAAGATATGAATCATAGCCTACAAATATTCTGCCATTGGATTTGTATTAAAAAAAAAGTATCCCAAAAATTTGAAGTGGTTTGCAGTCTTTGCAGCAAAGCACACGTAACAACCAGCAAGGCAGCAGGTACTAATATATGGTTTGGCCTAGAACAGCACAGGATTCTTGTAGTGAAAAGTCCGGATATCTCTTCTTCTGACAGTTACATACTTAATTACATGTAATTCTTCAGTTCAAAGTCTTGTTTTCATTGTCCCTTTTTCTCTTGCTGCTTTCCGCGGTAACTCTCCTGTTAATGTTCTTCAGTTCAAAGTTCGGCGGCCACCGCCTTCCTCCGTGCCGTTGGTTGAGAGTTCTTCTTTTCTCAGCCATTCGAAATGGACATGGAGGGATCAAGTTCCATGAACAGGTGCCATCACAAACAAAAAAGGTTTGCCACTTCTCCCACTAACATGCGCATTGCCCTTTCGGTCAGAATCAATTGCCCTTTTGAGGAAATTCTATTTGGCAACCACTCGTTCAAACTTTGAGGGGAATATTTGGTATGATTTGTTCCTGTAAGAAAAAAGTTTATATGTATATATATATATGTGTGTGTGTACCGGAAGAGAATCACGCTACAACTTCTTTTCGGCGTCTCATTCGAGAATCCAGTACCTCCTTGCGCTTGTTTAGTTGTGTGTATAAATAACCCCGGCGATCATCAGAAACAAGCACTTGAGTTGAGTAGGTTGAGCTTGACATCAGGCGGATACAGTTTTTCCATCCATCTCTCAACTGAAGAAACAGGTCGAGGAACTCGCCGTCGGAGAAGAGGATCGATCAAATCAAACATGGCGCTGAGGAGGATCGTGAAGGAGCTGAGGGACCTGCAGCGGGACCCGCCAACCTCCTGCAGCGCAGGTGACCATCGATCATCTCTAACATTCTTTCTGCACTGATCTAGTGTCAGCTGGACGAACCAGGTTCAGAGTAGATATCAAAGAAAGTCCATGGCTGACCATCACAGAGCTTCCTATGCAGGTCCAGTGTCGTCGGGGGACATGTTCCACTGGCAGGCGACGATCATGGGGCCTGGGGACAGCCCGTACGCCGGCGGCGTGTTCGTGGTGAGCATCCACTTCCCGCCGGACTACCCGTTCAAGCCGCCCAAGGTGGCGTTCAAGACCAAGGTGTTCCACCCCAACATCAACAGCAACGGCAACATCTGCCTGGACATCCTCAAGGACCAGTGGAGCCCGGCGCTGACCATCGCCAAGGTGCTGCTCTCCATCTGCTCCCTGCTCACGGACCCCAACCCGGACGACCCGCTGGTGCCCGAGATCGCGCACATGTGCAAGGCCGACAGGGACAGGTACGAGTCCACCGCCAGGGGGTGGACGCACAAGTACGCCATGGGGTAGATGCATGACATGATGCTTCTGTGTGATGGTGGCATGGTGCAGAGCTCGAGCCCAAGCTTGACGACGATGGGTATAGATGTGTGGACCGTGAATTAGCGGTGATATATATAATAATCAGTTTTTGCTTCGAAATGGTTGTGATTTTTGTTCATCGACGAAAAAATTAAGTAATGTCAAAGATGAACTCGACCTTGTCTTGCTCTGCAGTAAAACCGATATATAAAGAAAAGAAAGACGACAGACATAACCGACGCTTTGGCCGAGTGGTTAAGGCGTGTGCCTGCTAAGTACATGGGGTTTCCCCGCGAGAGTTCGAATCTCTCAGGCGTCGTTTTCTTTTTTCTTTTTTCTTTTATGTTTTTTCTCTCTTCAAAAGAGAACATTTTTAATTCTACAGTGGATGACTAAAACAAACATCTATTTCCAGTTCACTTTTTTTTCGAGATTGTATTTTTAGATTACTCGCATGTGGTCATCGAGTAAACTATTGTTCTATGCAATGCTACCCGAAAGAGAACATTGTAGATGCTTTATTTGGTGACTAAAAACATCTGTCTCCAATTCAAGATTATATTTTTAGATTACTCACAATATGTGCCATGTGGATGTGGTCATCCAATAAACTATTTCTTCAGGTTGCCATTAGTGAGCGTTCACGACCATTAATGGATCTAGCCAATTTTATGAACTAAACCGACCTTTAAGTTTAAATCATTAAGTATAACGAGTTTTGAAAAGCTGTTCTTAATGAATCGAGCTGCTCCTTTGGGTACATTCCTAGGTTTAGGGAGTGGGGTAAATGAGCCAATTAAAATAAGAGCAAACAAAAATAAGAGGGCTTCAGGAAAATGTTAGAGAGAGGGGTATAATTTTT
Source organism: Poa annua (assembly GCA_026929855.1). Classification (NCBI taxonomy): domain Eukaryota; kingdom Viridiplantae; phylum Streptophyta; class Magnoliopsida; order Poales; family Poaceae; genus Poa; species Poa annua. Next base: position 4,910,493 of record CM049436.1, read on the forward strand.
TTGTTGTGTTGGCCACTGAGATAAAAGAAAAGGTAATCTTTATTTATTTTTTAGAGTGGATCTAGTGTGCCCAACATAGTGTCTGATGTTACAAAAATAACACTGCCACTTGCATCGAATTTTACAGGCCAAGTGCACCTAGAAATGTCAATTTTATCTTATAAATTTTGTTCCCAAGTTAGAGCAGCAACCATTCTCGCAAGTGGTAGCCAACAAACACATTCATCTCCAAGGAATAGCAATGGCATGATAACATAGTAGTACTATTTAAAACAATATAATGGCATGCCAGGTTGGCATGGAGACACATCTGTCACAATTACTATATCACAAATATGATATACTCCAGTTCACAAACATACCCTGTTGCAGACATGCTCTCCATGATCTGCAATTATATGCCAAGTGATAGCTGTGATACTGGGTACGCAAGTCAAAACACTGCACATGCCCAACAAAATGCTGGAATTATGACAGCAAATCTCAAGGATGGTACGCATTATCAGACCACCATAAGAAGGGAAACATCATAATTTTCCATTGAAGAGAAAATAAGCAGGAAAAATAAACTGAGTGCGATTACATCATGTCTCTACTTATGGAACCAAGGTAACAACGAGATATTTTTTTTACGGGGTCTCAAACACGGGAAAATACCACCTAAGCAAGTTACCTAATTGCCACGACTTGTCAGTCAACACGCGATAATCACAAGGCAGGAAGAAGAAAATTGAAACAAATGGATCGCTCGATGCCTCGACAAAGAAAGACCTTGCTGCAGCTGCCGGTAGTAACCTAGGGGGGAGACGACCATGAGTGCTGTTCCGCTGAAGCAAGACGTAACAATAATATAGCATGGCAACTTCGCCCTCGTTCTTTGTCTACCGACTGATTAGATCACAAGATGGAGCAAGCCCCCCTCTGCGCCTTTTTCTTCTTCTTCGCCTTTGGTGGCTGCAGTACCACCTTTATTGCGGCATCAAATACGCCCTTGACATTCTGCAAATCACAAAGACAAGAATACCCTGTCAGCGTCCCACATACCACATGTAAACTAAGCATACAAACTGAGCAGGTAGCAATACTAGTTGGGTCTTCGAGCTGCATTCGATGTAGTATGGGGCGCCTATTAGCTTTTTTAGTTCCTCCCCCTACAAGAAAATCGGCATGTAAAGGAAGTTACACAACATAATCAAGGGAGGGAGTGAGAAAATTAAGACAAAGTTCAAGGGAAAGAGCAAGTCTTAATGTAATGGTTGAGTAACAAGGAACTAAAGCACCCATAAGCATAAGTCCATACCTGAGCAGTAGTGATAGGAACAGCACCAGGATGGTCCACAAAGAACTGCTTGTCATCTCGAAGATCTGCCCAGGGCAATGTACAAGGTGAGAATGGAGGACAATTGGTAGTCTAAAGAATCAGTCATTCAAGGATAAGAACACCAGCATTAGAAACAATACAACAAACTGAACGTGGCAGGACAATAGAAAACCAAGGGACAAACTAAACAGCCAACAATTCATCTAGGTATATAGCAATATTCTCAAGCACGCTGCAAATACTATGGAGGACCACAGATGTTAGATTAAAGTGTTTTCTCATTTATTTTCTATGTACCTAAAACCCCACATCACCTTCATTGTAAATATACAAAAGATGGTCAGATTCAAATAAAACGCAGAAGTGTCACGTTCTTACCAAGCTTTGTTCCCACGAGGATAATAGGCACACCTGGTGCATAATGCTTCAGTTCAGGTATCCACTGAAATATAAAGGGAATTCAGGTTCAGTCAATGTATAGGATGCATCTGCAAATCAAGTGGCAACTGAAACAAATTTGAGCATATATGTATAACCATAACTTAGGGACACTATTACCATCTCTAATGAATAGGAAACTACTGGAGGACTCATTTTCTGGAATAGGTTTTAAAACCATATTTCATAGCATTGAAAAATTAATCACTGAAGAAATAAAATAGCTCATCAAACATTCTAGACATCCAGAATCATGATCAGAGATAGTCAGGTCATGAACATGACCAGATAGACGATTTCAACTTGAACTTGTCCAGATAACTTCTGGAACCAGCAACGTGTGGAGCAAATTAATTTTGGAATGAGAGATAATAAGGATCAGTCTCTTGCCTTCTTTGAAACATTCTCATAGCTGGCCTTGCTGATAAGCGAGAAGGCCAGAAGGAAGACATCAGCTCCACGATAACTCAGCGGTCTCAGTCTGTTGTAATCCTCCTGACCTGTTGCAGCCCCAAAGAAGGAACTTTTACAGCTTGGTACAAGAAACATGTGTAAATCCTTAGCAAAGTATAAGACAGCCAGTTACCTGCAGTATCCCATAGCCCGAGGTTGACAGTGTTGCCGTCAACCACGACATTGGCACTGAAGTTGTCAAACACCGTCGGAACATAGTCCTGCCAAGAGCAATAGAAGTGAGAAAAAAAGATGACCGCAGCTAAAACTCTTTTTTCCAAGTTCAAAAAACACAGCCACAACATGGCCATCCGACGACAGGTGGTGACATCGACGGCAAATGTGTGAGCCACTCCTTGTTCGACCAAACAAATGTGTGAGAGCCACTCCTGTAGGCAAGCCTGAAGAGTGGAGACAAACCATAACAGGATGGCACAGCACCAGACCCCATGCCATAGGTGGTCCAATGGATATTCTACTGCTACTCAGGGCTCCAAGCTAATCTATCAATCCCCAACCAGCGGAGTGGAATCTTACGCTTCTTTTGAAGATTTCTTCAAGAAAAGAAATAAACTTTGATTTGAAAACGAAAGCATGCGTGAAAAGGTGGGTGCCGTAATTGGTGTGGATTAGCGTGAAAGGAACAAAGAATGGCGCCCACCAACCATTACCATACGGGAGGCGTGAGTGTACTACTAGTGCCAAAAAGAAAGGCTGGAAAGCGATCTCCGCGCCTGTTTGAAACGGATCCGCCGCCACCCACACATTGCTGGGGATGGAGCCAAATCGGTACGAAATCAAGGGAAATGCTGCCGTTCCTAAATGGTAGCGAAAATTTTCTCTTATCTGCACCCCTCCTAATTTGAGGCGGATTCGGGAAAAGATCCCCATTTTGGTAGCAAAAAATTGGCAACCCTAGAGACGAGAGGGGATCGAAATTCGTGACGGCATTGTCCGAATTCGGGGCCGGCGGGGCCAAATCGAGGCCCCAAGTTCCAGATCAAGAACCGGCCTCCGTTCCTCCCGCAATAAATAGCCCAAGAATCAATCAATCAATCAATGCGCAACATTTGTACACCGCCACAAGAAACAAAAACTCGACATTACCCTAGAAGAACGAGCAAGAAACAAGAGCAAGAGAGGGGAGGGGGCACGCACGGTGGGGAAGGTGTTGGAGGTGTAGGAGATGAGCATGCAGGTCTTGCCGACGGCGCCGTCCCCCACGGTGACGCACTTTATGAACCTGGAGGCGCTCATCCTCCCTCTCTCTTCCTTCCCGTCGCTGCCGCTGCTGCTGGCGGGACCCTCTCCCCTCCCTTCCTTTTTCCAAGGAGAAGAAGAAGAGGAAGAAGAAGAAGAAGAAGAAGAAGAAGCGGAGGAAGCTGGTTAAGATTTGGGGCCAGAGGAGCGAGGCCGGGCCGGAGTGTGGAGGTTAAGATCGGGCGCGCGGGGGCGGGGGACAAATGGAGGGGAGGAGGGGGAGAGGGTTGCGGGGGTGCAGCGGGGGAAGCGGTCTCCGCGCGCCCAAATGGTGGTGGCTCCGCTTAGCAGCCTCTCGTCCCGTCGTCCGTCCGTCGCAGGGGAGAAGAAGAGGGAGCTGGAGAGCGGTGGGTAGGGTGGGGTGGGGTGGGGTGGGTAAGGTGGAGGTGGGCACGGTGTGCGCGCGCATCATTTCCTTCTTTATTACCGCCCCATCACGCCCACAATCAATTTTGTCCTAATCCACTGTAATTTTCTCCTGTAATAAAAATTAAAAAAATCATATTACTACATTTTTGTTTTTTAAATATCTTTTGTGAGAAAGAGAACGATTATATTGATACCGAAGAAATGTTAGAACGAGTATAGTGTCTGATTTTAAATTGATAAAGCCTGATGAGTTCACGGGTTTTTTACATATGATGTTGGAAAACCAGCTTAGGAGGATTACAAACCAGACAGACATATAGGGCTTAAAGTTCACACATAACACTTGCACAAAAGCAATAGAAAACCTCTCGAACTAAATTTAAGGTCGAGGTATTGTGGTCGCCGGAGGAGAGGGGGTGCTTCTGTATAGGTGGCGTAGTTCTGCGACCATCATGTCGACGATGTTGTGATTTTTTTGGTTTTGAGAGGGGTCTCCACTGCTGCAACTGCAAGAGTAAACCAGCTTTAAAGAGACAATCAGTTAAAGAGTATACATATCAGTGTCCACCCCAAAGGCATGTGTCTCTCTCCCCGGTTCATTGGATCTACCTAAAACTTATTTAATACTGTTGATATTAATATATTTTCATATTTATTTGGTGATACTTAGTAATTTTTTTACTTTTTACTAATTTATACTCATTATTCATAATGGAGGTAGTATTGGTTTGCTAAAGATGTATATGAATTCATGATTTTGTGCCTACTTGTCCATGAATATGCGTAAGCTTCAGATGGATTGAGTTGTTTGGTTTGGTATTTTACAAGGTAAAATAATTTGGTTGACATGTTGTAAATCTCGTATAAAATGGTTTCATACATGTGAAACTTCAAAAGAGGCCTAGCAAAACCCGCTGATATGTTGTAAACTTATAATCCAAGACGAACAGTTACAAACTACCATATCCTCGATTTGCAGTCCTCGAAGTAATGTCTGCCTGATTCAGTAAAGATCTCATATTTCAAAAACATGTAATACGGTAGTATTATGGTAAATGCACCCAAGAACTCGATATTTTTTTATGTTCTTTCTTGTGTTTGATTGTTCCCACATTTGGGTTGTTAAATGACAATTTGGATACGCTTGAAGTCGTTAGTTATTTTACACCAAAGTGGCTAAATGCAGCGCTAGATACCGCGGAATTGTTTTCTTATAAGATAAAATGTTATCCAGCAAAATTTAACAAGATGTACCTTTCATGATGATTTGATGAAGATATGTGTCCTAACAAATTTTAGTGACTTTTCGCCGGAGTCTGGTCGACGTGTACATTCATATGAAATACATAAGCTATCACATATTTCATAGTTCTACAATGAGTATGAGGGTGATGATAGTATTTTAAGCTTGTGCTCCAAGTAAAACCCATAAAAAAACCTTACCATGTCTTTAAAAGGGATATCGCTATGAATGTAAGGACGGTGCTATGCTACTTATTGGAAAGAAGATCTTCCCTACAAACAATAAAGATCTCATATTTCATTGGGAAGAAGTAACACTAATTTACATCTTTGTATCATTATTTTTATACATTTTTTAGTCATTTTCTCTTTTGCTTTTTTTATGTGTGAGAACCACCCTGTAACATAGACACACATGCACGGGCACTACCACCACCACACATAGAGAAAATTTCAAAAACCCACCACAACTCAACGAGAAGTCTAGAAATCCACCGGATCTTCGTAACTTCACAAAAATCCACAATTATTGCGCTGGTTCGTTCCAATGTGCATTGATTTTCGAATTTGAGGGCGCAAACACTATTTCTGACAAGCGGGACCCGCTGTAAGGGTGACGTGGCATGACGGTAACGGACAATCGATAGAAATATCCAAATTGGAGGGGTTTTCTGTAAATTTTCGGGACCCACTGATCCACTTATTTTATTTCTTTTTTTTGTGAGAAACACTGTGTAACATAGACACATATACGCACGGGCACTACCACCACACATAATACTCCTTGATTCTTCTAGCTCTTCAATGTTTCAACTTTCAACGGCTTACGGGCTGCGGCCAACAGCATGTGAGTATCTGCCAAAAATATATCTATATCCAGAATACTTCTACCAGTAACTCACCAAGCTATGCATCACTAGAAAACGTTATGACTTGTTTCCGCCGCACATACTTCGCCAGAGTCTGCAGGAAATTCGTAGGATACAATGCAAGTACTTTAAAAAAAATCACAGACGGCCATCTTAAGCAACAATCCACCACCAGGGTGGTTGCGCAACTGCTCCCTGTCCTCTTCTCTAATCATTTTCTACCTTTTCTTATTATTTTATTCCTGTCTGCCAACATCACACCGCCAAATTTTGTTGTGTCACTTTCTTTTTAGGGTGTCATCTAGGCACTAGGCGTTCTTGCCAGAAAAAGGAAAACAAAAGAGTAAGATTTGTTGGGTGAAACACAAGTCATCAAGATCCTGAACTGACATCTCATATGAGTTATACTGAGTATTGACCCGTATGATTTCAGTCTTACTTGTATACATGCTTCTATTTTACCAAAAAAATCATTATACATTTCTGATTCAGCTACAGGTCATAAATATAGGATGGAAATACAAGGGATTCTTCCTTCTGCAGAAAAAAAATGACACAAAAAAACAGTTAAACATTTTTTCCCTCACTAAATCGAAAAGAGGCCACCATCATTTATTTGGTAGTTCCACTGATTAGCCATCAAGCATCCCTAATACTTTCATGCAAGCAATGTCATGACTACATATGTGGTCTACAAACTGTACTGATTTCTTGCCTGAACAGAAACGGTTCATGAGCTAACTTCCCATCCAGCTGTGAGTGGGAGCAGTTAGGAGCAACCAACAAACCATCATACATATTCATATGAGTGCAGTGTACCATACATAAAAATAGTCCAGACAGCTCATAAAATCCAGGAATCCAACTGGATAGATTAGCTTGGAGCTATTGTTTCCTTCCCTCTCATATCCCTGCCAAATCATCAGGGGAGCCCACCACTCATAATATGCTCAAATCAACTGGGATTTCATGCAACATTAGCAAACGCGGGTACAGTTCAGAGTCATGGATAAATTTCTCACCCTGTCAAAAACTTATTCTACGACTCTTGTTGACCTTTTATGGTCAAACAAAAGGCATGTTAAACAGTTGGCAAAACATTGCCCGGTAGATTAAACCAAACCAGCAGTTAAAGCAAGCACTCTCCCGAGTTCCAAGTTCAGGTTGTGCAATTATTTGAAGTTGTGGATCCTCTTAGCCGACTCGAGTGTGTTCGACAGAAGCATCGCAATTGTCATTGGCCCAACACCACCAGGAACTGGCGTGATCGCTCCTGCCACCTTGGAGGCCTCCTCATAGCAGACATCTCCAACGAGCCGATAGCCTCGAGGGCTTGCTGGATCCTGATGCAATTAAAACCAGCAGTAAGTATATCATACAATAAAAGTAATACACATGCTGCAAGGGGCACACCAGTAGTACAACAAATATACACTGGAAACGTGAGTCATATCGAACATTCTATAGAGTTCTGAATTGATTGATCATTACATGCTGCCCAAACTTTAAATAAGAAGTCAACAAATAAGTAGTCAAATGTGGGGCTCACACAAACTTAAGAAGCTAGTCGATTCATCTTCCATGGACATCAGCTCACTGGTGGGAGCACGGGACTGTATCTCCTTCAGAGTTTTATCCCAAGAGAGGGACCTGAAGAGAGACGCTCAGTCTCCCAAAAATACAATGTAAAACTTCCCATGTTCTGAGATTGCCAGAATTTTGCATATCTGAACAAAAGTGTTCAGCTTCATAATTTTTTTAACAAACATCATCAAGCTTCTCCATTAAAAAACAGACATGTGTTAGAGGTAAACAGATCACCTTAACACTAACAAGAGAAAAGACAGGAAAAGAAGAAAAAGGTTGTAGCTAAGAGAGAGCAGGTGGCTTACATCAACCGGATTGATGCCAACATCAATAATAGCAGCTCCAGGCTTTATCCAACTCCCTCTGACCAGATTAGCAACTCCAACAGCTGCGATGATAATATCTGCTTGTCTTGTTATTTCCTCAGGGTTCTTGGTTTGTGAATGTACAATGCTCACAGTTGCATTTGCTTTCTAACAATCATGAAAATTATATATTACACATTGAAATAAAGCAGCTCAAAATATTTGAAATGGAAAATTAGCTCATACTTGCAAGAGTAAAGCAGCAGGCATCCCCACAATATTGCTTCGTCCAATTACAACGGCTCTCTTCCCTTTAATTTCAACTCCATATCTGTGTAGCAGCTCCATGCATCCTTTAGGGGTGCATGGAACAAAGAATGGATCCCGACCTTGCATCGCAAGTCGTCCAATGTTCAGTGGATGAAAGCCATCGACGTCCTTTTCAATACTAACAGCATTCAATATGTTCTCGTCATTCATATGCTGCAAATTAATTACAATATATGGGTGAAAAATGAAGCTCAAGAAGTCATATGACGATTAACCAAAAAAATATGTCCACTTGTAATACATATGAATCTAGAGAACGAACAGTGTGACTTTTCTAATCATTATACAACACAAATGCAGTTACTTGCATTTATAAACGGAAATGTTTGGTTTGTGATATAGGTTAGGCCTAAAAGATATTTCAGTGGAGCAAGACTATGGTGGTTGCATTTTAATAAAGATGGAACCAGGGGCGTGGCCCTTTTATCTAATAAAAAAATTCAGTGGCGTGTAAGCGCTAAAGATAAAGAAACTAAATAAGAATTAATATGCCAGTCAGTTGCATCAATAGGCCCTACAGTTACACTAGCCACAGAGTAGTGTATACTGAGAACTCACGCGGGGTAAGGGCAACTGAACCAAGATGCCGTGCACCGACGGGTCATCGTTGAAGGTTGCAATGTTCTTGATAACCTCGTACTCGGAACAGTCCTCTGGCAGATTGACCTCATACGACTTGATACCGACCGCCTCACACGCCTTCTTCTTGTTCCGCACGTAGGTCTGGGAATCCTTCCTCGAGCCGACTAGGATGACCGCCAGCCCAGGCACGACCCCTGTCGCCTCCTTCATCCTGGCAATCTCGATGCCGACTTCGTCTCTTATTTGCTTCGCCACCAGCTTCCCGTCAATGATCTTGGCCGAAGCATCGGCCAGAACCGTCGCTGCACAAGCAAATTCATCCGTTGAAACAATTATAACAACAGGACAACATGAGGTAGAACAACATTTACAGATGTACACATGTACCATACCAGTCTCTTTGCTCAGTTCATTGGTTGCTACAATAAACTAATGCGATAAGAAAAAAATAGTGCAAAGGTTGTGCTTCTGCCCACATAGAGCTCTCCGAGAGAGACAGTCCGACACAAATGAATAAGTAAAGACTGCTCATGAATGAAGTGAAGTGAGGCCAAGTGAGCGGGCGCACCTGGGTCGGCGGAAGATGCGGCGGCGGAGAGCGCGGCCATGCGGCGCGTACGCGGTAGGAGCGGGAGCGGGGCGCCAACGGAGAAGAGGCGCCTCGTCTGCGACGGCGCAGGGGCGGGGGAGGGGCGGAAGCGGGGCTGCGGCGGATGGAGGGCTCGGCGGAGAGGGAGGAGGCGGGAGGTGGCGCAGGAGGAGCAGTCGGATAGTAAGGAGGACGCCATCGCCGCTAGGGTTTTAGGGGCCACTGAGCTGCGGAGGAAGCGGCGGCGGCGGCGAGGTTTTCGCGGGTGCGGCGGCGGCGGCGGCGCAAAAGGAGAGGTCGGGCGAAGAAGTCGTGGAGCAGCGACCTAAAACCCAAATTGCACAGGGTAATTTTTTTTGTGTAATCTATACTCGTTCGAATGCACTCCGTCCATACAAATATGGACTTTTCTTCTAAAATCGATGATTCTAGGTGTTCACGTAGATTCGTCCATTTTGGTTCGTATATAGTCCACGATTGAAATATATTAAACATCGTCTAGCTATCAACGGAAAGTATACGGGAAAGTATCGTATAGTATAGTTTCTTAAAGTGGGTGTTTAAATATCTCTCAGTTAACACAGAAAAGTGTCTCTCAGATAATCTGCCCCATTTCTCTGACCTAGCCGCCGCCTCCAACTTTGCCTCCTCATAGATCATCGGGTCTGAAGGGGTGGGGAACCCGATCTATGGGTGGAGTTTTTTTAATAATAATTGTGTTTTTCAAGGATTAGCTTAGGGTTTTGGTAGTCAGCTTCTATTTCGCCCACATCAATAAGTAATCTTCGACACTTCATCGTCAACGAGATATTATTCCTGGTGTCAAAAGTGGTGATGTAAGATTCAAGTTTTATAGGTACGGTCTTCCAGATCTTGCTTCGCCAGATCGGTTTTGGATTTCTTCTCATAGATGTCGCGAGGAGGGTTTTCCTCGCAAAATTTATCCCGACTGCTACGTCCTCGACAATAGTGATTCGTACTCTCGACTCCTTGGCGACGTCGATCAGGCTGTTCGATTTCTTTTTCTTGGAATACTGATGTTGATACTCTTGTCGATGCCGCATGATTATTTTAATGGCTGTGTGCGGGCACGTAGCCTTGGCACTGCGGCTCTAACTAAAATTATGGGAGGATCCTCATTGGTATTATCAGGTATATGGTTTGTTATCTATGTTTTTCTTCGGCTGCCTTCAGAAAAGTACAAGATTGTGTCATGGAAGAAGAAAGATTTTGAAAACCTCGAAAATTTCCTAGTTACTTTTAGACTTTATTTTGTAATTGCTGGAGTCAACTTATGTATCTCTACCATGTACTATTCACTACTATAAATACATCATGGTATTATTTGTCCAAAAAAACTCTGAAAAGCGTAACTATAGTTTTTACAAAAAGTATAATTACACTTTTTTGAACATACCTTGTTTGCATGACACATGTTAAGATGTTTTAGATATTTTAATGTGGACTACAAACGGATTAAAATGAGTGAATCTACACATTAAAATGCGTCGAGATATATGTGAATCGGATATAAGTTAAAACATAGATAGAGGGAGTAGAACTTCACACTAACCTATATTTGTAGGGTTTTTTCAAGTCAGAGGTTGTACCTTGAAGTAACTTCAAGATAATGTTCAAGTCTGAATTTCAGTAATTTTGATAGGGAGTAAGTACTTTTAAGGTACATTTAGAAGTTAAAACTCAAGAGAGGGGATGAACGGAAACATTGTAGGGTCCGGCGAACAGCACAACTGAGGGGGAGGTGGCAGGGGAAACCGGATAGTGAAAAGTTGTTCAAAAATGAAGGGGGGGGGGGGGGGGGGGAGCTGAGGACGTGCTACAGGTTCGACGATGGTGCAAAAGGAGTGGACGGTGAAAAAGTTGTGATAACGAGACCTTTAAAAAAGGAAAGACTGAGAAAACCACAATTAGATGTCAATTTTTCTAACAAAACACGTCGGGTCACATGACCGGTAAGCTCGGACGGATGTCCGGGCTAGAGGTATACTAGGACCACATATAGTGTGTCGGTTTGCGTCTATATTAAAATGTAAGGAGAATAGTGCAACAAATTATATACCGAAAGGATACAACCGACCCCACCAACATACATCAAAAGTCAAACTAAATTAAAAACCTAAACATCCACTTTGTCTCTGATATCAACTGCATGGAGGGAAAAAGTTTTCATGCTAAACTTGCAAAATTCCAAAATCTTGATTTTCCTTTACAATCTAATATTCCTGACAACTACTTGAACTCTTAAAAGTGCCAAATGTGGATCTTATCACTTGACCCCCTCAAAAAGCACACAATATTCCTGACAATTATCGCGACTCAAAAGGTTTACAGTGGCATACCAGCTTGCCAAAACGACTTATAATATGGAATAGAGGGAGTATTAATGTATAATATATTGTCATGTCTGCATTATATTCATTATAGGGAGTACCATATTTTTAGGCGTCTCTAGAAATTAGAGCTCAAGAAGTTATTTATTTATTTTTAAATGGTAAAAGTTATTTTACTTGAGATAAAAAAAACATTGCATAAAACATCTCACAACATCAATTTTTGGCAGCGGCAGCACAAGCCTGTGATGTGGCAAAATAACATCCACTTTATTAAGAGCTGAACTGTTATTACGTCTTACTAGACAGACATACCCGAAGTACACCAAAGATAACCTACAAATCGTAGAGTGAGATGAACAAATATCCATATACATATGGAAAATGAAAGAGACAAAAAGAAACCCATCACACAAATGAAAAGAAAAGAAGATAGTAAAAATGTCACTCTCTCACATTTCTATGGTTGATCTGAATTGTACAAAAAATTATGAGGCCACCGGAACAGCGGATTCAGCAGGGGACTCCTGCTCCTTCTGCAGCGACTCCCAGTCCACCTCTTTCAGGATCCTGAACCTCTCGTCAAGATTCACGAAACCGGACTGAGGACCTACTACTCCAGAGCCGCCTGCTTTGTGCACGAGGGCTATGGCACTGCCCATGGCAGGCCCGTGAAGCTTCCCGGTCAACAGTACTCGGAGCGGCATGAATAAAGATTTTCCCTGAGCACAGATTGATACGAAAATAAAATAAATATTAGTTGTTTCTTTCAATTGTGTATGAATTGAGAAATATCAGTATCTACGGAGCTGAACAAGGGATTGTCAAGGTTTGCATCATACTAATTATTAGTTAGTTGCACTTTCATCATCTGCAGCTACCATAGCTTAGGTGATAGAGGTAGGTTGCTTCCAGAAAAAGTTACAGATTACTAAATATTGCATGATGCATGTAATGGGTCAATTAAAAATTAAAAACGTTTTGGATGCTCCAATTGTTTGGCCAATCTGTGCAAGCCAACAATTAACACCCCTGATTTGGGTGGTGACAAAAGCAACCCACAATCACTATCATTAATACTGACCTTCCTTTTGTGAGTCTTGCCAAAAGCTTTCACCCACTTCTTCCAACCATCATCGCCTTCAGCTAATGCTTGACCAAGCTCACCACTATCGTAAGCAGAAATGAGAGCCGATGCAACCTCAGAAAGTTTGTCTTCCACAACAGGTTTAGCTTCATCACTGGAGATAAAAAAACATGAAAATAAAAATATATTCAATGGAACAGGCCTACCACAACAAGCAACTCAGTCGAAGCAATTAACAAGACTAAACCTTTGGCAACAATTTGGAGTTAGTTTCAGGGAAAAGGGAAATACAGAGTTGATGAGGCACATATTTTGATACACTACAGTGTTTTGCAGACCTGCTCAAAGTTTCATGAAGGGGATACGACAATAAATTAGACAAGGCAGCATCAGCATCTGTTATCAAATCAATGCCCTCCTTCAAAAGCTCAGCCGCTTCCTGCACAAAATAGTGCACATTAATATTGAAGGCTTGAAGCCTCTCAAGATAGCCTCTACTGTTTAAACAAATGAAAGAAAAATGACTTGTTGATGATGAATCAAGAATAAACATGCATTCTGCCTTGTACATAATTTTCTTTTGGTGGTTGTCAGAAAGAAACAGACTCTTGAACCAAATACCGAGTGAAATACGTCGGCATAACCCTTTAGCAGGTAGTTACAAAGTACAGACACTCCTGATGTGAAAATAATTATAATCTTATTACTTTAGCAAAACCACTTTCAGACTCCAGAAGAATGCCGGTGTTCCTCCACCGATCTTCGAAGTCCTTGATGAGTAAATCAGAAGGAAGTGAGCGCAGATGCTGTCCATTCATCCATCTATTGATAAACCAGATTTTGCCAAAATAAATCAGTGAAGCACATATACAACGCAGCATATTCAAGTGAGTGAGAAAGTTCCTGCAAATATGTAAATTGTTACGATCTATGCTTTACTTTAATTTTGTTGCGTCAAAGACCGCTCCACTTTTATTGACGCGATTTATAGTGAACTTCTCAACTGCAAGTGATGGAACACCAAAGTGAGAATCGTTGAACAAAAAGATCTTTATGATTCAGAATCACCAGTGAAATATGAGTTGATAAACTAACCTAAGTCATCAATAGTGAAGAACTCATTTTCAGTACCATCACCCCAGCCTAGGAGTGCTAAATAATTTACCATTGCCTGAGGCAGATAGCCCATCTCTTTATACTGTTCAGAGAAAGAAAAAGAAAAGGGTTTCACTTTCCTACCATTCGAAAGTAAAATATGTTCAGAAAGTAGTGAAACTGTCAGTAATTGGTTCAACAAATCAGACAATTAGTTTACATCAAGAATACGACGTTGCAGTCACATATTTTGATGCAAGTAAACACGAAGTACTTCCAACAGTCAGTCGGTTACCTGCCCCACAGAAGTAGCCCCATGACGTTTAGACAGTTTACTTTTATCAGGAGCCAGAATGAGGGAGACATGAGCAAACAAAGGCATCGCAAACCCAAGAGCCTGCAGAAGATGATAACATTGCAGTAGACATTTAAGTTGAGAGGGACATGTTTTAAGGCCAAGACTATAATCACGACACGCAATAAAAAGCAGGTGCAGACAATTACTTTATAAATTAGAGCTTGTCGTAATGTGTTTGGTAGATGCTCCTCGGCTCTGAAGAAAACATGAGAATGCATGAACTCAGTGCCAGACCATTAGAATGATCAAAATGTAAAAACTTTTCGGTGTCATTTTATTACCTGATAACATGAGATATGCGCATGGTAGCATCATCAACAGTGACACAGAAGTTATACACCGGCTGGCCATTGCTTCTCATAATCACGAAATCACCAAGTGTGTTTAGATTCCAACTGACCTTTATAAAACTATCCGATGTTCAGTGTATGTATATCACTTTGCACAGTTCACAATTTTAAATTATCAACAATAGTGAGTTTAAAATTAGTTCACATATGATAATGTCAAAGCATATGATTTACGCCGTTACCTCGCCACGAATAAGGTCATTGATTTTCAAGAAGCCTTCCTTCGGCACTCTAAAACGGTAAGTATAAGGTGTTCCTTTTTCTAACTCTTGCTGTACTTCTGCATCTGAAGCAGTTGCCCACTTCCCCATGTATACAGGAGGAAGCTTCATACGATTTGAGGTTTCCTTCATTTTCTCAAGTTCCTGAAGTATCAATAACACTTGTCAAACGAGCTAGTATTGATCAGTGAATATCACAGCCAGGTCAGGTCATGAGTCATGAGTCCACTAACGCCATGATGTTCACCATGTTTCAACTGACTCATTCGTTAGTGGTCATGGAAGGATAAGTCACATCAATTTTTCATTCGATGCACAAAATCCCAAGCATTTTACTTAGAGCATACTTTAGGAGAATTTTACTCAGTTCCCATGTTGATAAGAGACAACGAAAACAGCCTATGCTACATATACGTGCAACTGGAATCACGAAACTCGTGTTTCACTTATCAGGCAAGGCAAACATGCAGGTCAAGAGTTGGAGAGAAATATACCTCATTGGAGCAGAAGCAACGATAAACTGCATCAGACTCCATTAGCTTCTCGGCGTGCTGTTTGTACAGCGAGTTGCGCTCCGACTGGCGGTAAGGACCGAATTCGCCGCCAATGTCCGGACCTGCACATGTACACAGGTGAGCACACAAATTCGTAGGTAACAGGTTCTACTTCAGTGATCCGATATTCCAGTAGTAGAACCGAATAAGCAGCTTCACCATTGCAAATTCTACTAGTAAGAAACTAGCATGGCAAATTATAGATGCTCCATTTGGCCATTTGGGTGTAACACGACAATCCAGCGGAGGAGCAATGCGTTCTTAAACTCTCAGCAGAAACCCAGTCACCGAAATTCACTCGATTACCTCGGAAGAACCCTGACATTTGTAAGTAGTAAAAGCGAATACCTTCGTCCCAGTCGAGGCCGAGCCAGGCGAGGTCGCTGAGGACGGCCTCCTCGGACTTCTTGGTGGAGCGCTCGAGGTCGGTGTCCTCGACGCGGAGGACGAACTTCCCGCCCCTGGAGCGCGCGAAGAGGTAGTTGAAGAGCGCGGTGCGGGCGCCCCCCACGTGGAGATTGCCGGTGGGCGACGGCGCGAAGCGGACGCGGACCGGGCCGCCGCCGCCGTCGGAGGCGGCCCGGGCGGAGAGCGCGCGGCGGCGGCAGAGGCGCGGGGGCCCGGACGGGAGTAGCCGGATGCGGAGCCACGACGGCGACCCCATGAAGGTGCTCGCCGCCATCTTCGCCGGAGAGCGGATTGGATTACGACGAGGAGGAGAAGAAGATTTGACGAGGATAGGCGTGGGGGACTTCTGGGTTTTGGGGGCCCAAGCCCCAGCTGCTGTACTACTATAGCCCACGACGACCTGGAGCGAGGCCCGGTTGGTGCTAGCTGACATGGGGGGCTACCTGTTAAATCTTCATTTCTTTTTATTTTCATGTGACTGGACACCTTTTAATTCTTCAGATACACCAAAGTTCTTGTAATTTATGTTCAGGATTCAGCTTCGAGCTTGGTACTGGGAATTGGTCATATCCTATACGGAGTATATTGTAATAATTGCTATAGCACTTTTGATCCATGTTGAATATACCCGGCTTACGGACTGGTTAGTTCTCTCTTAGCTTTTCATTTGGCTATGGCGTATAATTATGCAATGGTACAATCTTTATTTTTATCTCCTTTGCCAAGATCTGGATTTTGGAGAAGTAAAAAAAATGTGTTACTTGCATAAATTGGACTTTTCGATTGGATGACATCGCTTTGTTTAACTTGCGTCAATCTTGGATATCCTAACAGTAATCCTGAATGGAAACGGTTGCACCTTGTACTTGCTAAAATCTCGAGCAAAAGAAATCGGCTCTAAAACTCCAACAGACATCATGTTTTCTAATAGGGAAATACATCGGTGGCGTACTTTATTGATTACTCCTTCTCTGTTAATACATACGATGTTTTAACTTTTTTTTGGTCCAAATGAATCTATCAATGTTTTAGTGAAAGGTTTACATGAAACTTACATTTAAACATGTCTACATACATGTTCACAAAAAAACTAAAAAATCTTATATTTTGATATGGAGAGAGTTCGCTCCATCTTGATGATAAAGAAAAACACATTTTTCGACGATAGCCGCTGCCGATTTTGCATTACCTCCATAGGGCACATCTTTAGAATAATCTTACTCAACTACCGATTTATTGTAGCTAATCTCTCCAACTAAAAAGAGTCCATCACGTAGTGTCAAACGAGGGTCGTATGGTGTTCGATGCGAACCGTGTGCCGCTTTCCCAAACATTGAATGTGCTAGTCGACCCTTGGTTGTGTTCGTGTCGTTTGTAGGGGTTGGCCTTGATGTTACTCAGTCCGTTTTGATATGTACCATTTTAACATTTTGAAATAAATTGAGGTGGGCAGCCTTCGTTATTTCCTTAAAGAAACAATCTTAATTATATTTTCTATTTTTCATAAAATAAAAAATAATTAAGAAAGCAAATTGGGAGCAAGCCATGGTTCACTCCCATGGACTCATGGGCTGATCGCTCTGGTGCGTGGCCCATGGACGGCTCGCGCTTACTTCTTTTGACAGACGACCGCCCACGTATTTTCAGAAAAGAAGGTAGTGGTTCAGGCAAATCCTATTTGTCGACAAGGTCGGAGCGGATTCACTTCCGCACACCCTGAGCGATGTGGGCCGACCCAATAGCTCGGATCTGGATTTTTTCTATTTTCTTTTTTTTCTTGTTTAAGATTCATTTTTTTCTTTGTTTGTATATATAAAGAAGTTTTCGAAATTGAAAACTGTTCAGCTCTTGAAAAATGTTCAAAATTAAAAAATTATAAGTAAAAATTGTTCTGTTTTGTAAAATGTTTATTTTTTCAAAACATTGTTCACAATCGAAAATTGTTCATATACAAAAGTTGTACAAATTATAAATTTGTTCATATTTGAAATTTGTTCCAACGTAAAAATGTTCAGTTTTGAAACCATTCAAATTCGAAATTGTCTCTAAAAAATTGCTCAAATTAAAAATTACAGTTTCGAAAATATTCTAATTCAAAAACTGTTCACATCAAAACTGTTCGAATTTGAAAATATTCAGTTTTTTAAAAAAACTTCAAATTTGAAAATGTTCGGAGAGAAACCGTACCTGTTGTTATTGGGCCGCAGTTGGAGCGGCCGATAAATGAGCAGCCTCGTGCGGAGGGGTGTGCAAAGCCTTTTTTCGTGTCGGAGCTCCCCAGTTCATCCTCCGACTCCCGTGGCCGCCGGCGGACTTGCCGGTGGTTTGACGAGGTGAGGCGCCGCCGCCGGAAGGCATCCATCTTTCCCTCTTCCCATCCGTGTGCCTCTCTCCATCTTGCCTCCTCGCGTCCACTGATCGTTTCTCCGCCTTGCAGCAGCGCTGACGACGCCGGCCACCTGTTTGACAGAACGTCTACCATGATGAATAAGGGCGAGAGTGCGCCACCGGTTCGAGGCGCCGACCACATAAGCTCCCTCCCCGACCATATGCTCCACCACATCCTCTCCTTCCTCCCCGCGCAGGCGGCGGTGCAGACCTGCGTGCTCGCCCGGCGCTGGCGCCACCTCTGGAGGTCCGCCACCGGCCTGCGCATCGGCAGCCTTGACGTTGACGACGGTGCAAAGCCCGTCCAAGACCTCCGGGTGTTCGTGGAACATCTTCTCATCCTCCGCGAGCGCACCGACCTAGACACCGTCGAGATCAAGCTGGCCCAGTGCTCGGAGGATGACCCGCCCTACGTTAAGCTATGGACCCGTTTCGCTGTCATGTGCAACGTTCGTGTGCTCACACTTCATGTCTATGACCCTTATCTCTACCTGGACGACCTCCCTGTCGTCTCCCGGAATCTGACAATGTTAGACCTTGAAGGTCTAGGCCTAAACGACGCCTTTCTTGATTTCGCTAGCTGCCCGGCTTTGGAGCATCTGAAGATGACCCTTTGTGACGTCAGTGTTGATAAGATATCGTCCCCTACGCTCAAGTATTTGAGCATCACTAATTGCCATCATGACTCGGGTTATGAGGTCCATCTTGCTACGCCGCGCCTTGTCTTTCTGAAACTAGATGAATTTTCGGGTACAACCCCTATTCTTGAAAACATGGCATCTCTAGAGACTGCATTCGTGTATCTTGGTCATAGCTGTGAGGATGACTGTTTGAATTACGGCTCTGATGTTTTTTGTGGAGCTAATAGTGTTCTATGTGAGAATTGTCTTGCTAACGACGATTGCAGCAGCCTGCTTGCTGGTGTCTCAAGTGCTAAACATCTGGAGTTAATGTCTGTATTTGGGAAGGTATGACAGTCGTCTTTCAATCCTTTATGTTATCTTTTTTTTTGCGTTCCACTATCCGCATAGTTGCGAGAGATAGGGAATAAATATGTTACGTGTGCAGCTTCACCAATTGGGAGTTCTTAGATCATCATCTTGCATATTCAGCAAAGATTACTTGATTTGCTTACCTATTGTAATTTTTTTCCAGTTCATATTCACAAGAGATTTGAAACACTGCCCGACATTTAGCAAGTTGAAGACTTTAGTACTCAATGAGTACTGGTGTGAGGCTCCTGACATGGATCCACTAGCTTGCATTCTGAAAAACTCACCAGTTCTAGAGAAGCTCACTCTTCAACTTTTTTCCAAGGTATACATCTTCTAAATTGATAGTCAATGCATGATTTTTAGTTATTATCGATTATCATCTTGGTTAAATATTTGTGCTTATCATAGGGACCAAATCATATGGTGGAAATGAAAGGAAGCTACAGTTCCCTGGAGAGACTGCCTGGAACATCAGAGCACCTTAACATAGTTGAGGTCAAGTGTAACGTGGTTGACGGGAGAGTCCTCAAAATTCTGAAATTCCTGTGTGCATTTAACATACGTAAGCTAACTATAATGACACTTTCCGTTCTCTCTATATTCTGAAATTAGCTTACATATGTGGGAAATAAAATAAGACAGCAAGCAGTTAAAAAGAAACACCTGAATTATGTAGGAGGAACAGCTTGTAGGGATACCGGTTTGTCCGAGTCATGAAAATTCTGGACCATGTCTGGTGTGTCACAGAAAGGAAAATCAATATAATCCATTTTGTTGACAAAGGATGTTTAATTTAATTGTGTTGCAGAAACAGCAAATGTAACACAACATGTTGATTAGTTGATTATTTCTAGCCTTGTGTGCACTAGCAGAAAACATCTGAATCGATTAATTCACAGCATTTGAGACATTATCTTCATTCTTCACGTGTTGATTGGCTCTGAACAGTATCTCAAATGTGTGCAGTTGTACAATGTTGTGGCCTATTGTGTCGTTGTATGGTTGCTGCTAATCAATAAAAATTATAGGCTCCTTAGATATGAGCAGTGTCTTGCCTTTATGGTCTAAATTACTCGGCACTCTGTTTGCTTGCGATTCCTTCCTCTGTTCCTGGAAAGTTGCAGCTTACATTACATTTCCTTCAAAAATAAAAATCTGTACACAACATATCTATTAGAAGTGTATGCCATGAATCTCATGATAGCTTGTTCACATTTTCTTTCCCATGAAATTGTGTATGGCATTTTCTGGATTCTCATTTGGGAGCACCTTAGCTAGATGTTTCCGTGTTAGTTTTTTTTTACCTTTGTTTTTACCAAGTATAAACAATGTATATGCTCAAATTCGTGTTAAGATAATTTGCACATGGTAAAGCGTACCACCTTCGTATTACAGGTCTATGTTCCAGACCTTCAGTATCTTCATGTTCCTGGTTAAGTAAATGAGCATGTTTTACTTCTGGAGATACACCAGAATCTTACATTATGTTTTTATTCCTGTACAGGATTCAGTTTCTGAAGCAAGGCTGAGAAGATCTGGGTTGTTGGTGGAATCTGCCATCTCTTTACTATTCAGAAGTGCAAGGCTAAAGCATGCATGATGCGACTAAGTTTCCATAGTTTTTTTGCAAGTGCATCTTGTGCCAATTCTACCTAGAGGAACGTCGTAGAATCCACAATATATAACTTATCAACTCTTTTGACACTTGGTTATTTATTCTCTCTTAGCGTTTCTTTTTTCGCTTCAGCGCAAGTTGTTCTGTTATGATGTGTAGTTTATTTTGCATCTCGTGCCAAGATCTGGATTTTTGCAGAAGTGAAACAACAGGTGCTCACTGCATATATTTGATGTTTGATTGGCGTCTCTGATCTGGATGGGCTTTGCTGCCTCGGGGATGGGAGATGACAACCTTTGTTGGTTCATCCTGGGGAGAGCCCCGGCATGCCATGTTCGTTTCTTCAGCTGGAATCCTTGGAGAGAATTGACTTCATTTTCTTACCTGGCCCGACGTGATCAAAGCTCGATGTTGCCTCTGCAAGAGAATAATTTTGGAAAGCAACAGTATATGCACAGCGTTGCTAAATCTAAAGAGTGCTACGATTGTACACTTAATTGTATTGGTAATCATACACAATATCTTCATATAAGTAAAGACCCAATAAAGCCCACACTCCCAATCGATGTCATATGTATAGAGCCGTCGACAGCTGCCTACCGTATTGTGTGATACTAAAAGATTTATAAGTTTGATTTAATTTCTTTATATTACGACTTTTTTGTCCACAATCACAAATATGGGCTAAAAACTTAAAGTTGTTTTGCGGCACATATTCAAATTCCATGGTACTAACATATCCTTTTGTCCAAAATCACAAATATGTGCTAAAACTCAACTAATACCTGTCGCAACACAAAAAAACAAAAAACTATGTACACAAACTAAGAGTCTTAAAACGCAAATAATATAGGAGTATTTTTTCCCCCTCTCTACCACGAAGCCCTCGAAGCTGCACTTAATATCCGGCCACTGATATTCCTCTTCGCACAGCTCCCAACCAAGAAGCATTCACATTTTAGGCGGCTGCGTAAATGTCCAACCACTCTCGACTCTCTCCTTCCTCCTCATTTTGAAGGTCTGCTACGGTGCTGCCTACCTCCTGCGGCGCGGCGGCTTGGATTTGCCGGCGGCAACGTGAGGTGACGCCGGAAACGATGCACCTGTTTCTTCTATCTCATCCCGTTCTCTACACCCTCGCGTCGTCTGATTGTTTCTTGCCTCTCAGCGCCGACGACACCCGCCGCGTGTTCGACGGAATGCCTCCTCGGAAGAAGCGCGACACTGCACCGTCGGTGAGCAACGCCGACCGCATCGGCGCCCTCCCCGACAGTATCCTCCACCACTTGCTCTCCTTCCTCCCAGCACAGGAGGCCGTGCGGACCTGTGTGCTCGCCCGGCGCTGGCGCCACCTCTGGAGGTCCACCACAGGGCTGCGCATCATCGGCGGCCTTGATGACGATGAGGATTTCGACTTCGAACGCTTCAGGAAGTTCGTGGAATATCTGATGATCCTGCGTGAGCGCACCGAACTAGACACTGTTGAGATCAAACTCGGTGAATCCATCTCTTTGGACGATGATGTCGAGCACTGTGTGAACCTATGGATACGTTTTACGATGATGTGCAAAGTTCAAGTGCTCAATCTCAGCCTTGATAACTGTGATATTTATCTCAAATTACACAACCTGACTCTTGTCTCTCGCCAGCTGAGAACATTACACCTTGAAGGTGTAACCCTACAAGAGTCCTTTCTTGATTTTGCTAGCTGTCCTGCATTGGAGGATTTGAAGATGAATTATTGCAACATCCTTGCTGGTAAGGTATCGTCTCGTTCCCTGAAGCATCTGAGCATCACTGGTTGCTCCTCCGACTTGGATTCCCGGCTCCATGTCTGTACTCCGGGCCTTGTCTCTCTGAATATAGTTCGGTTTGATGGTAGGACACCTTTTCTTGAAAACATGACGTTGCTAGAGACTGCATATGTGGAGCTTGCTAGATGGAGCAAAGATGCCTGTTTGAGTTATGACTCTGGTGTTTTCTGTGGAGCTAATAATAATGCATGTGAGAATTGTGTTGCTAAAAACGACGGCAGCAACGATTGTGTGGTTCTGGGTGGTATCTCAACTGCTAGACACCTTGAGTTGCGATCTCATGATAAAGTGGTATGGCAATCGTCTTACAATCCCTTTATGTTATATGCCTACATTGTCGCGGCATCATCTCACATTCTCAGTATTGGTTACTTGATTTGCATACTCTTTATATTTTATTTCCAGGTCATTTTCACAAGAGACTTGAAACACTGCCCTACATTTAGCAAGTTAAAGACTTTGTTGCTCAACGAGTACTGGTGCAATGCTCCTGATTTGGATCCACTAGCTTGCATTCTGAAAAACTCACCAGTTCTCGAGAAGCTCACTCTTCAACTTTTTTGCACGGTATAAATCTTCAAATTGGATTCTGTAGTGGTAAAGTTGTTCTCGATTATACATCTTGGTTAATTGATCTTTTCTTACCAAAGGGATCAAAACATCAAGTTAGAATTAAAGGAAGCTACCGTTCAATGGAGGGACCGTTTGCAATGTCAGAGCATCTGAAGATGGTTGAAGTCAAGTGTAGTGTGGTCCACGAGACAATTCTCAAAGTTTTAAGGTTCCTGACTGCATTTAACATACGTAAGACGATTACTAACATTTTTCTTGCTCTTTATGTTCTGAAATTAGCTTTCACATGTGTGGAAGAAACTATGAAACCAAGCAGTGAATAAGAGACTTCTGAATCCTGTAGCAAGGACAGTTTGTAGTGATACCAATTACATTAGTCATGAACAATGTTGACCAGTCTGGTGAGGCGCAAAAAGAAAAATGTAATCCATTTATTAGCTCTGAATCATTTAGTCAGAGTAGTGATACAGCATCTTCACATGTTTATTAGCTCTGAACAATAACTCAAATGTCTGCCGTAATATGATATTGTTACTCATGATGTTGTCGAACAGTTGGTGCTAATCAATAATAGTTTTTATAGGCTCACTAGATCTGAGCAGCTCCTTGCCCTGGGCTAAATTATTTGGTGCTTGGTTTGCTTGTGATTACAGTACTAAATTATTCGCCATTATTATGGACTTTCCTGGGAAGTCTTTACAGTTTTTTTTTTGAGGGGGGAATTCTTTACAGTTTACACAACACATAACATGAGTAGTAATGATTTCTTGTTTTCACATTTCGTTTGCCATGAAGTTAATTATGACACGTTCTGCAATCTCGTTTGAAATCAGTTTAGTTTGATGTTTTCATGGTTAGATTATATCATACAGAAATGGATATATGAGTTATAAACAAAGTTTGTGCCAAATTCATGTTATTATTATAGGTTGCACTTGGTAAATTGGATCTCCTTCATAGTTACTGAACGTTGTTGCATTATCTTCTGAGTTTTTCTTGTCAATGCTATATACTAGACTTTTACATCGCCTTTTGTTTGTATACAGGATTCGGTTTTGAGTAAGGGCAAGAAGATCTGGGTTGTCGGTGTAACTGCCATCGTTTGGCTATTCGGAAGTGCAAGGTTTAAGCATGTATGTGGATGCGATGTTTCCATTTTTTGTAGCGTGTTTTAATATGTTGGGCCAATTCTACTCGGAGGAACGGTGTAGAATCCGTGATGTATAACTTTATGAACTGTAGAGTCTAGACCATCTGGCTAGGCCGGGCTTTATCGTATCATATAACTTTGGGCGGCACTTTTGGTTTCTGAATTTGTTCAGCTTTTGGCGGTGTCCTGTTTTGTGCTTTGGCACATAACTTGCTCTATTGCGACGTGACCCGCTTTTGCTGTCTTATGTGCCAAGATTTGAGTGTTTGGAGAAGTGGAACAAGAGGTGTTGGTTTCCATTCGGACTGGATGTTGTTATCGATCTGCTTGTTCCATGTTTTGCCTGCGCAGAGAAAACTGAGAACAGAGGCACAGGTCTGAACGTATGGTACCAGCAGCAACAAAGAAGGTGCTCAGCTGCCCATTCTTAAATCTGATTTGAAACTGCGATGGCATGTTGCTGGTGCCGAAGGAGAGGCAAAACAAATAAACAAATATGTCACCACCCCTAGTAGGACCTGTTTGAATAAACTTATCAATCATTAGAGTCTAGAATATCTTGTTACACATTATTTCTAAGTCTGGTCGAGCCATCGGCATTCCTTTATAATAAGTACTCCTACATGATAAAATGTTGAATCTCACTTATTGTTGGATTTATTTGCTAAATTGGCCTGGTCCGGTAAAGTTGACATAAGAATTATAGTTGTCACTAGTTCGGTTCCCCCATAGATGTTGCCAGCTTCAACCTTGTGGTCTCTCGCCAATTCTCCATACCCATATGCTCCAATTTCGACATACCGCTGATGCTTCTCAGTCGATTCCATCCGAAGATCGGCGACGACCGCCGTGGCCGATACGGGTGCGAGCAGCTCGCCGCGACGGCCCACTCCGACGAGCAGCGACGAGAGCTAGCTCTTCTGATCGATTCCATCATTCCCATGTGTATGTAGCTAGCTCAACACGTACGATAGGCAGCGGCAGATCGATTCCGGTAACCCGGCCATGCGGGCGAGAGGAAAAAGAAGGCGTGGGAAAATAAATAAATAAATAAAGCGAATATTCAATTTTACAGTTTAAATTCGAAGGGTATATTTGGCCGCAGCTCAATCCGATTCTTAAAATGTGTTATTACGCAATTTCCAAGGTATAAATCTTCAAATTTCCAAGGTATAAATCTTCTAAATTGGCAATTACGCATGCACTATTTAAGTTGTTATTGATCATCATCTTCCTTAAATATTTTTGCTTACCATAGGGACCAGATTATAAGAGCATCTCCACCGGGGGCTCTAAATCGGTGTCCGGCACCCCCAATTGGACCTCCTTTGGAGGGTGCCGGACATGTGTCCGGTCAACATTTAGAGTCCGCCCACAGCGGCACTCACTAAAGGCCCACCCCCAAACGCGAGCAAACTGTCGAACACCTCGCGGGCACACGAACCGGCGCCGATGAACAACAAAAACGATGAACACAAATTGATTCAAACATTTAAACGAGATTTAACAAACTTACAATTTCTAATCTAAACGAGATTTAACAAACTAAACCTAGACTAGGGGCGAGAGAGAAGGCCTATGCATCTCCGTGCACGGCCGTCGCTCATCACCATATTTCTTGACGTCGGAGAAGAGATGCCGCTTCGTGGCCGGCGAGGGGTAGAAGATGCGAACCAAGCCAGGGAAGCAACGACGCTTCACTTCTGGCCATCGCTCATCTCCGTTCCCATCGGCTACAGCCTTTAGAAACGGTCCCGTAGCCTCGGCTGAGCCCTGGAGGCTTCTGGCTTTGCCGGCGCTGTGTTCGATTCACCGCCGTGACATGCGGCGGGGCGTTTGATGGGAAGCCTCTTCGGCTTGCAGCGCCCCTTTCTTCGGTGACGGCGACGCTGCTGACCAAGATGCTAGCAGCGCTGGGCCGGCGCCTTTGCTCGTCCGGTATCTCCGTCCACTTGCAGCTGATGAACTCGACGCGTTCCTGGCCGCTGAGCCGCGGCGCCACCAGAATGTTGGCGGCGCTCCTCACCCACCCGAGCCGGAAGGGTGGCGTCGTCGGGCACCGGCAGCCGGTGGCGGCTGGTCAGCCGCGCGGTTTCCAGCGAGACCACGTATGGACGAGCGCTCTCGGCATCCTCGCGCCACATGGCTCGCTGGAACGCCTTGGCCATCTCCGCCTCCTCGTTGCGACGCCGGAGTTACTCTAGCTGCTCGTGGCGATGCTGCCCGCCATGGTGGCATATGTTTCTTGGGGGAGAGTGAGAGAGGGAGAAGTGTTTGTGTGAAGATGAGGGCTGCGCTGCGTCGGGTTTTAAAGCGGCCGGAGGAGCGGGGTTGGGTGGCCTGCATTAACGCGGTCACCGCTTCGCCTGGCCGCGCATTGACGCCGACGAAGCGGCTGCAGGGCGCCGCCGCGGCCAGGCGCTGCGACTCCAGCACGCGTCGCTTCCGTCTGCGGCGTTGGAAGCGACGCCGCGTTATTGCGAGGCGTCGCTTCGGTCTGCGGCGCGTGATGACAGGCGTGGCGTCGTCTAGTCGTCTCGACATTAAACGCGGTGCAACGGCCTCCTGCACAACGTTCGTTAACACAGGGGAGAGTCTCTCGTGTCTATGACGGGCGGGCCAGCGCTATCAGGGCCATGCACGAGACGATGTCCGGCACCCCCAGGAGGGCCTCTAAGTATAGAGTCCCTATAGGGGGTGCCGGACATAATATCGCTCGGGGCGAGACTTTGGGTGGTGCCGCTGGTGCACGTTTTTGGTGTCCGGCTCCCAAAGGACCTTTAGGGGGTATTTTAGAGGCCCCCGGTGGAGATGCTCTAAGGTGAGAATTAAAGGAAGCTACAGTTCAATGGAGAGACTGCCTGCAATTTCAGAACACCTTAACATTGTTGACGTTAAGTCATCAAGTGTAATGTGGTTGATGGGAGAATTATCAAAGTTCTGAAATTCCTCTGTGCATTTAACATTCGTAAGCTAACCAATGACACTTTTCCGTGTTTTCTATATTCTGAAATTAGTTACATATACTGAGGGGTGGCGGTGGGGGTGGGGATAAGAAAGTAAGCAGTGAAGAATAAACTCTTGAATTATGTTGGAGGAACTGTATGTAGGGATATCAACTTGTTTGAGGCATAATTTTTTTTACCACACTTGGTGTGTCAGGGAAAGGAAAACCAATATAATCCATTTTGTTGGCAAAGGATGTTTAATTTAACCGTATCGCAGAAACAGTAAGTGTAATACACCATGTGGTCGGAATCAATAAGTTCAGACGTGTGGCTAAATTAAGCAGGGTACCTCACTTCATGCAGCTCCCCTTTGGCTGCTGAATTTGCTGCCTGCCTTGAGGGCATTGCCTTGAGTGCTTGGTCGAGATGGACTGCTCCACTAGTAGAAAACAGGCTAAAGGACCAAACAGAAATACCCCATTTGTCCCGGTCGTACTGCAAACCGGGACCGATGGGGCCTAAACCCCGTCGAGCGCTCCAGGCGACACCCATTTGTCCCGGTTCCAGCCACGAACCGGGACAAATAAGTGAGCACCCGCCGAGAGCTCCAGCGTACACTCATTTGTCCCGGTTCATGACTGGAACCGGGACAAAGGTCATTGTTTCAATTACGCGCGGAAGCCGAGCCATCGCCGCGCATTTTTTCGACGCGCACGGAAGACGAGCGGAAGTACGGCGCCGCCGGCGATTCCTCTGCCCTCCGGCGATTAATTCCTCTGCTCCGGCCGGCGATTCCTCTGCCTCTCCGACACTATAAAATGCACAGTATGGCTCCTCCACACACCATCTCTCCGGCTCCTCCACACACACCATCTCTCCTCTCTTTTCTCCGGTCCTATGGAGCCACTCGCGCGTCCGCCTCGGTCCGAGTTGTACTACTACAAGAAGGAAGGCATGCGGTTCAAGGTGTGGGTCACCCTTCGTGCATGGCGCGTGGAGAAGTGGATCCGCGACGTGAAGAACTACTTCCTCGACGCCGCTCCGATCAAAGCCGTTGGACTCGATTGCGAGTTCACCGACCCTCGACGGAAGGATACTCCGCAGCGCGCCGCCGTCCTTCAACTCTCGGTGGCGACCGAGACTCTTGTCTTCCAAATTTGCGAAGCTGATCGGGTGCCACAGGTCCTCGTGGATTTCTTAGGTGATGAGACAATCAATTTCTACGGCGTGGCAATCCATAATGACATGAAGATGCTAGCCTACTATGGAATTATTATTCGGTCCGCGGTCGACCTGCAGAGGGATCGCCGAAACCCTACCGGCAATTTTACTCCGAGTCTCTATGCTCTCTCTAATGCTATCATTGGGACAAATCTTGAGAAGAAGAAGAAATACAAGAAGAAGAAGGACACGGACGACGACAAGGACGACACGTTAGAAGAAGACCTAATTTTCGGATGGGGCAAAGTTCCATTGAGCTACGATCAAGTCGTATATGCTGCTTTAGACGCTCGCCTTGGCTTCGAGATTGCACGGAAGTGGGATAGTCTACGCGGCTATAATACTGAGTATGATCATCTTAATGTCTTTGATGAGTAGGCTATCTATGTATTCGGTCATGCAAAAATTCTGTGTGCGCGTGTTCTCATGTATTGACCGAAATATATCTAAAGTTTGCAAAAGTTATTCCAAAGTTTGCAAAAGTTTTTTCAAATTCCAAAGTTTGCAAAAGTTATTTAAAACAGAAAACAGAAAATGGTTTTGTATTAGTTAGTCAAATTCAAACACTTTTCATATTCATAGTTTTTCCAAAATCCAAAGTTTGCAAAAGTTATTTAAAACAGAAAACAGAAAAAGAAAATAAAAACAGAAAAAGAAAATGAAAAAAACCCCCATCTATCCCGGTTTCAGTCACAAACCGGGACAAATGGGCCGCCTTGTTGTCCCGGTTTGTGGCTGGAACCGGGACAAAAGGTGGGGGCCTATATAGACTGATATCAGCTGCCCCCTCCCAAAACCATTGGAGGCATTTTTTTTGCAATGGAAGGAGGGGGTGTGTGCTAGTCTATTTTTTTTTAAGTATGCACGCAAGGTGTTCGATGAAATGCCCGAAAGAGTTCACGAAATGATTTGATGTACACTTAAAGAAGTTTATCCTTCTTTTCGATCGAGGTTAATATTTTTCTCATTTCATTTGTCATTAATTGATACCGTGCATGTTCAGTGGTTATTTCTCGATGGTCTGTAATGGTTATTGATATAGTTAATTATATAATGCAGATGGACCGGCAATGGATGTACGGTGACCGACGCACTGCCGAGTACATGAAGGGCTTGAAGAAATTTCTCGAGATAGCCAAGGCCCACAGTACCAATGGTTTCATGTGTTGTCCATGTGTGGACTGTCAGAATAACACTGATTACCCAGAGACGAGAACCATTCAATTCCACCTTATTCGGCACGGTTTCATGCCCAGCTATAATTGTTGGACCAAGCACGGAGAAGAAGGGGTTATGATGGAAGATAATGAAGAAGATGATGATGACAACTATCCTATGTTCCCGGATTACGGTGATACTGCAACGGGGGAAGCTGAAGATGAAGAGGCACCATATGAGCCCGCAGACGATCTTGGTCGGGCCATTGCTGATGCAAAGAGAGAGTGCGGAACTGAAAAGGAGAGGTTGAAGTTCTACCAGATGTTAGAGGATCACAAGAAATTGTTGTATCCAAGTTGCGAAGATGGTCAGAAAAAGTTGGGTACCACACTGGAATTGCTGCAGTGGAAGGCAGAGTGTGGTGTGACTGACAAGGGATTTGGAAAGTTGCTGCAGATAATTAGGAAGATGCTTCCAAAGGTTAACGAGTTGCCCGAGAGTACGTACGAAGCAAAGAAGGTTCTGTGCCCTCTAGGATTAGAAGTGCAGAAGATACATGCCTGCCCTAATGACTGCATCCTCTATCGCGGTGAGTACGAGAATTTGGATGCATGCCCGGT
This sequence comes from Poa annua, assembly GCA_026929855.1. Taxonomy (NCBI): domain Eukaryota; kingdom Viridiplantae; phylum Streptophyta; class Magnoliopsida; order Poales; family Poaceae; genus Poa; species Poa annua. Next base: position 4,940,744 of record CM049436.1, read on the forward strand.
ATGCACTGCATTGCGGTATAAGATCAGACGAGATGACCCTGGTGAAGTTGAGGGCGAGCGTCCCCGGAAGAGGGTTCCTGCCAAGGTGATGTGGTATGCTCCTCTAATACCACGGTTGAAACGTCTGTTCACAAACAGAGAGCATGCCAAGTTGTTGCGATGGCACAAAGAGGACCGTAAGAAAGACGCGATGTGCAGACACCCCGCTGATGGGTCGCAGTGGAGAAAAATTGAGAGAGAGTTTCCGGACTTTGCAAATGACGCAAGGAACTTAAGGTTTGGTCTAAGTACAGACGGATTCAATCCTTTTGGGGAGCAGAGCAGCAGTCATAGCACCTGGCCTGTGACTATGTGTATTTATAACCTTCCTCCTTGGTTGTGCATGAAGCGAAAGTTTATTATGATGCCAGTGCTCATCCAAGGCCCGAAGCAACCTGGTAACGAGCTTGATGTGTACCTCAGGCCCTTAGTTGAAGAACTTTTACAGTTGTGGCGGGAAGAAGGTGTACGTGTGTGGGATGAGCACAAACAGGAGGAATTTGACCTACGAGCTTTGCTGTTTGTAACGATCAACGATTGGCCGGCTCTTGCAAACCTCTCAGGACAGACAACCAAGGGGTACAATGCATGCACACACTGTTTAGGTGAGACTGAATGTATATATTTGGATAAATGTAAGAAGTGTGTTTATCTGGTGCATCGTCGATTTCTTCCGATCAAGCATCCCGCAAGGAAGAAAGGCAAGCATTTTAAAGGTGAGGCTGATCACAGCAGGAGGCCTGTCGACCGTACTGGTGAAGAAATATTTGATATGGTCAAGGATTTAAAAGTAATCTTTGGAAAGGGTCCTGTAGGACTAGAGGTTCCGAAAGACGCTAACGGGCACGCACCCATGTGGAAGAAAAAATCTATATTTTGGGAGCTACCATATTAAAAGGTACTAGAGGTCCGATCTGCAATCGACGTGATGCACGTGACAAAGAATATTTGCGTGAACCTGCTAGGCCACTTGGGCGTGTACGGGAAGAAAAAAGACACAGAGGAAGCACGGGAGGACCAGAAACGTATGAAAGAACGAGACGGTCTAAATCCCGAACACTATGAAGGCCCCGCCAGCTACGCTCTTACCAAACAAGAGAAAGTAATATTCTTTGAATGCCTGAGCAGTATCAAGGTCACGGCTGGCTTCTCGTCGAATATAAAGAGGATAGTAAATGTGAGACTCCAAAAATTTCAAAACCTAAAGTCTCATGACTGCCACGTGATTATGACACAATTGCTTCCGATTGCACTGAGGGGGCTTCTACCGGAAAATGTTCGAGTACCCATTGTGAAGCTTTGTGCATTCCTCAATGCAATATCTCAGAAGGTAATCGATCCGGCGATTCTACCTAGGTTACAGAGTGATGTGGTCCAGTGTCTTGTAAGTTTTGAGTTGGTGTTCCCCCCATCCTTTTTCGATGTTATGACGCATCTCCTGGTTCACCTAGTCGAAGAGATTCGAGTTCTCGGTCCTGTATTTCTACACAATATGTTCCCTTTTGAGAGGTTCATGGCTGTCTTAAAGAAATATGTTCATAACCGTGCTAGGCCAGAAGGAAGCATCTCCAACGGCTATGGTACGGAGGAGGTCATTGAGTTCTGTGTTGACTTTATTGCTGATCTTAAGCCGATTGGTGTTCCACAATCACGGCATGAGGGGAGACTGAGTGGAAAAGGCACACTAGGAAAGAAATCAATAATTTGTATGGATGGGCATTCTTTCACTGAAGCACACTACACAGTTCTACAAAGTTCTACCTTGGTGGCACCGTATATCGATGAACACAAGAATATTGTACGCTCCCTACACGTGGGGCAGTCTGAGAACTGGATTATACGTAAACACATGGCGACTTTCGGCGGTTGGTTGCGAACACATATCCGGAATAAATTAGATGTTGAAGAACAGTTATGCTTGTTGGCCAGGGCACCATCTACGACTGTATCTACTTTCCAAGGGTACGAGATAAATGGGAATACATTTTACACGGCATTCCAAGATAAAAAGAGCACCAACCAAAACAGTGGTGTTCGCGTTGATGCAACAAACAACAATGGGCAGAAGAACACATATTATGGGTGCATAGAAGAGATATGGGAACTTGACTATGGACCTTATTTTAAGGTCCCTCTGTTTCGGTGCAAATGGGTCAATCTGAAACGTGGGGTTCATGTAGACAAGCTGTACGGAATGACAACAGTGGATCTAAACAATCTTGGTTACAGAGACGAACCATTCGTCCTAGCCAATGATGTTGCTCAGGTTTTCTATGTGAAGGACATGTCTAGCAGACCGAAAAAAAGAAAAAATATGGAAACGAATACATCATACGATGAGCCGAAGCGTCACATAGTTCTTTCAGGAAAAAGAAACATCGTGGGAGTGGAGGACAAGACAGACATGTCAAATGATTATAACAACTTTGATGAAATCCCGCCCTTCGTAGTGACCATTGACCCAATCATCAAGTTGAATGAAGAAGATGCTCCATGGTTCCGACCCTGAAGAAGATGCTCCATGGTTCCGACCCTGTAATAATGTATTAAACATTTTATGTGAAGAAGATGTTTTTGTTACCTGCATATCAAATGGATCCGCCGACGGTGGTTCATGAGTGCCAGACGGTGACTTTGTATATCAAATGAACTACACTAAGTGTTGACATAGCTTAAACATGTATGATTCCTCCTCCTACTTCACAAGAGAATGCTTCTAAGCCCAGCCTCTCGAAGATGTCCTAAGTATGCTCACAAGGACATCTTCGAGAAGCTGGTTCCTAGAGGAGTCCTCTGCCTTTGCCTGGATTGTACTGAAGGTGTGGGCATCTATTTATAGCATCACCAGGGGGAGGTATCTTTATTCTCGGTTGGTGGCTCAACCCGAGACAAAAGAAACACACTCCTGATCTAACGGCTCAGAATTGCTTAAAAGAAACACACCCCTGATCTAATGGCTCACGAGTGCTTGAAAGAAACACACGATCCGTGTGCTTTTTTAGTCCCGGTTTGGAAGTGATAGTGTTGATCCAACAGCTCACAAGTCCTCAAAACAAACACACCCCCGATCTAACGGCTCACGAGTGCTTGAAAGAAACACACGATCCGTATTCAAACTAGTTTTGTCTTAGTTAGTCAAATTCAAACACTTTTCATATTGAAAGTTTTGCCAAATTCAAAAATATACAAAATTTCTTCAAATTCATATTCAAACTATTTTTAAAGTACTTAAAATAATTATAATAGAAAACAGAAAATAGTTTTGTCTTAGTTAGTCAAATTCAAACACTTTTCATATTGAAAGTTTTGCCAAATTCAAAAATATAAAAAATTTCTTCAAATTCATATTCAAACTATTTTTAAAGTACTTAAAATAATTATAATAGAAAACAGAAAATAGTTTTGTCTTAGTTAGTCAAATTCAAACACTTTTCATATTGAAAGTTTTGCCAAATTACATAATATGCAAAATTTCTTCAAATTCATATTCAAACTATTTTTAAAGTACTTAAAATAATTATAATAGAAAACAGAAAATAGTTTTGTCTTAGTTAGTCAAATTCAAACACTTTTCATATTGAAAGTTTTGCCAAATTACATAATATGCAAAATTTCTTCAAATTCATATTCAAACTATTTTTAAAGTACTTAAAATAATTATAATAGAAAACAGAAAATAGTTTTGTCTTAGTTAGTCAAATTCAAACACTTTTCATATTGAAAGTTTTGCCAAATTACATAATATGCATAAGCTACTCAAAATCAGATTCAAATTATTTGGAAAATGAAAATGGAAAAGAAAAACTGAAAATACCCCTTCTGTCCCAGTTCCAGCCACCAACCGGGACAAAAGGGGGTGTAAAGGCGGGAAGCCCTGGCGGCCGAAATTTAGCTATTTGTCCCGGTTGATGGCTCAACCCGGGACAAAAGACCCCCCTTTTGTCCCGGTTGCAGCCACCAACCGAGACAAATGGGGGGGGTGCCTATATAACTGGCACTTAGCCGCGGGTCGAGCCACAACCCGGAGCAATTCCCCACTCCTACCGTTACGCTGCAAAAATTTTCCGTCGCCGCCGCCGCCGCCGCAGTCTTCTCCGACGCCGGTGTCTGCGGGAATCCGCGCCTCTGTCCACGACCACGCCACCCGTGCCCCTGCGCCTCCGCCCCCGCCGCGTGCGGGAATCGTTCCTGAGTCCAGCACGCCCCCGCGCAATCGTCGTTCCCGACTCCGGTCGCCGCGTCGACAGCAAGCTCGGCGACGTTCCCGGCCTCCCCGCGCTCCCTCTTCCCTGCCACGGTGAGATTCCCGGCCTCCCCGACCATAGCCCCGGAGTCGTATGGGCCGTGCACGAAACCCTAGCATTGCACGTCGCCGGCCTCCGCTCCGGCGAGAAATCGACCATCTCCGGCGTCCAAATCCGAGCGGCGCCGCCTCCTCTTGGTCAAGGGCGACTGTGCACGTCCGTGCCCACGGTCGCACGGCCCCGGGCGCTCGAATTCGGCCGATTCTTGCTCGGCAGGGAGAGGAATCCTCCATTGCTGACGTCGGATGACGTCAGCGTGCCATTTTCATGTTATTTTTCAATATTTAGAAGTGTGTACTATTAGAAATGTTATTAATTTAGGAATATTTAGAAGTGTGTACTATTAGAAATTTGTGTTAGTTAAATATAAAAAATTTGTGTACTATTAGAAATGTTTTAGAAGTATAAATATTTAGAAGTAAAATTGTTAGAATTGCATATTAGTAGTTCTTGTTGCAATGTATATTTTTAAAGTGTTAGAAATTGCATATTAGAAGTAGTATTTGTAATGTGTTAGAAATTATTTTGAAGTTTTAATGTAGTTCTTTTTAGTATTTTTTAGTATTTGTAGCATGCAAATTAGTATGTGTTGGAATATTATTGCAATTATTCGGAGTGACATATTTTTGTTGCGTGCAGGTACTCGAATTGGTCAGCACGTCGTAGCTGCCGCCCTCTCGAAGCCGCCACTCTCTCGGAGCCCCGACATTGTTCGACTAGTGCGCCACTGTCAGAGACGAGCAAGAAAATGTAAATGAATTATTCGAGATGTAATATTGTTGCTTTAAATGGATTATTCGGCTATATTAGTGATATTTAATCGATATTTAACTATGGAAATAACATTGTTCGACTTCTCCACCACCTTCATGGTTAATAATATATATGATACTTTAATCGATATGCAAATAGAAATGAAGATGTGAATTTGTCTTAATAAATTGCAGAAACTATGGAGCCCGGTAGAGACCATGAACTAGAAGAGGACATGTTCGACATCATCCGTGAAGGTCCATTAGAGGGACATGAGAACAACTCGGACGATTTCACGTCACAGTTCCTAAACGAGTCCGGTGATGGATTGGAGGGGCCTTCCGACGAAATAGACGTCCCCGACTCTGCTGTTGGAAAGTCGTCCGGCGAGGTATATATTAGCCCTCCGGTGTTCGTCTATGTTGAATAGATGCGTTAATTGATTTGTGTATATACATATATTAACTACCGCTTCTTTCTTGTTTTAGCCCTCCGGATCGAGCAAGAAAACATCCGCCAAGTCAGATGTTACGAAACGAGGCGGGCCACGAAGCGGCACAAAAAAGCTGACCGGGACTCAAAAGTACCACATTGAAGTAATCGATGCAAAAGGCAAACCGATTGCTCCCGTCAAGCACGCCAAAAAATTTGTAAGTCAGTGCGGAGTCATTGTAAGGGACCAGATCCCCATCACGACTCATGAATGGAATCAGCCAAAGGTGCCAAGAGAGGGGGTTACTTATGTCCCCAATGCAGACAAAGAACGCCTTTGGGCCGAGCTCATGAAGAATTTCACTTTACCAGCAGAGGAGGATGAAGATCACCCTGTTATAGAGAAGCGATGCAAGGCCTGGGCTTTGATGGAGATGGGAGAACTGTTCCGCAGCTGGAAGAAAAGGCTAAACAAGTTGGTAACTGAAGGTACGACTCCAGAATTCGTCGGGATCTATGAAAACATAAAACATGAGTGGGACGATTTTAAGGCGTACAAGCTATCGACTGAAGCTAAGAAAAGGTCAGAGATAAATAAGAAAAATGCAGCAAATAAGAAATATCACCATGTTATGGGGTCAGGTGGCTATCGGACGGCCAAGGCTAAGTGGGAGAAAATGGAGGATGAGCTAGCGGCTAAAAATATAGAGTTCGAGACATTGTATTGGCCCGAACGGCTTAGAGACTGGTTCTATGGCATTGGTGGAAAGTTGGACACAGAAACAGGTGAATGTATTTTTAACGAGGATCACGGAGTAGACCCTGTCAAAAAAATCAGAGACGTACTGAAGGAGGTGGAGGAAGGCAAGTTCCAGCCAAACAGAGAGAATGACGAGCTATCGCGCGCCCTTGGGAACGCTGAACACAGTGGACGAACACGAGGAACCGCCGGCTCCGTTCCGTGGAAGATTGGGTTTCCCTTAGATGTCGGGACTTACAGAAGCCGAGCGAGAAAGAAGAACATTGCGAATGACCGGATGCAGAAGCTAGAAGATAAATTAGCAGAGCACGAGAAGGAGATAGCTGAGCTCAAGGCTGAGAGGCGGCGTCCACGGAATTCCTGCGAATCTGAGACGCACGCAGATCCTTCTCCTGGTCCAAAATCTATGCAGAGAAGCAGTGTGGCTTCCACGGAGCTCGTTCGCCCAGGTTCCCCCTCGGGTACTTGTCACCCCGTGGATTGTATCAGTCAGCAGGAACTGTGCGAGCTACATGTGCCATGCTTGAATATAACTGTGAAGGTGGCGGACGGTTTTGCCGTACCGCACAAACCAGATGGAACGTATCATTGTCGCCCGATTCCAGATGGCTATGCTGTTGTCGCGGTTGATGAGGTAATGAAGGGATATGAGGGAATAAAACTGGACTACCCTACGGGAGAAGACGAGATTGAATTGAGATATGCCTGCAAGACTACCTGCTTATGGAAGAAGGAATACATCGTGTTCCCACACTTTTTGAAAAAGCAAACTTGCACTAGAAGCAAGCCCCCTCCCAGTCCACATGCCAGTCCGGACCTCCCCGACAACGACAACAACGACCAAGGTGCCAGTCCATCTCCATCTCCGCGGCCGCGTCAGCCAACTCCGCCGCCGCGTAAGCCAACTCCGCCACCGCGTCAGCCAACTCCGCCGCCGCAAAATAAGCGAAAGTCCACCGCAGCGTCGACTAGTACTCTGCAGAGCGGTTCGGGTAAGAAAGCGAGGAAGATGACACCGCCGCCTCCTCCGCCGCCTCCTACTACCAAGTTATCCTTGAAACGGAAGAAGTCTCCGCCGAAGCCGGTATATTCTCCGGAAGCGATACAGTGGGCCTATGAATTTCTTACGCAGCCATCGCAGTATCAGATGAACATGAACGATGACTATGTACGCGTTCTGGTGCGTAACGCTAGAAGAGTGCGGGAGGAACGAAGACGGGCTGCGGGTGCAACACAGAAGCGAGACGTTTCCCAGCTCGGAATGCAGGCGGGACAATCGGTCGCCCCGCTCAGAGTGTACGCCAGTGGTGCACAGACAGAAATTGAGAAGCAAGCTCAAGAAATAGGTATCTCTGTTTCAGCCCTTCGCACCTTACAATCGGGCGGCACTATCGGGTTTGGTGAATTGACGCGGCAATATGTTAGAGGGCAACCTCTGATCGACTCTTCTCACCTGCGCCTCCTACCAGCAAGAATGCACCAGTTACATGATTGGTACATGTCTTACACAGCCAATAATGATGGAGACTATATCTATGTAAAAATTCAAAAGTCTCATTATGGCCCAGGTGATGATGAGCTTCATATTGAGCTCCCAGAATTATTCCAGTTATTCAATTTTGACGCCCTCGACAAATCTATCGTCAGTGCCTATTGTCTGTAAGTGATTAATTTATGCATGTCATTAATTCTCTAGCTTAGCTTGTTTTTCATTGCCTGTAATTATCCATATCACTATATTCTTTTCTAATATATTATTATGCAGACTGAAGGTTATACAAGCTCGGAAGCTTGGAGTTGATAATAACATTGGGTTCATTGACCCAAATCGAGTTCATCATCATCATGGTATATTAAATTACCTAGAGAATACGGAGGAGCTTTTGCTCTCATACTTAATGCCGCAATATTACAAAACCTACATACTATTTCCTTACAACTTCGAGTGAGTTTTTTAATTACTGCCTTGTCGATATTCAATAATTTGCTTACTCCATGTTAAGTGTAATTGATGAGTTATTGACGTATATAAACATGCGTAGATATCACTGGATACTTCTTGAGATTGAGGTTGAACGGGCAAAAGTATGCATATACGATCAATTAGGCAAACCGATTGAGAAGTTAATTGACTTGCAACTAATGCTCCAGAGGTAATTTCAATCATTATTGTGGCCTGTTCCGTTCTAATATAGGAAATTAATAACTTATTTAATCATTTTCTATACCGTACAGGGTTTGGGACAAGTTCACCGGATTCCACAAGGGTGTACGTAAGGATCTAACTTTTAAACAAGAAGAGGTATGTAGTCATAGCTAGGTCCGCGCATCTCTTTAAATATTCTAGTTCCTAATACCATTTTTATTATCTTATATTATTATTTAATTGAATCCTATCATATTCTCTCTTAAAGTGTGCGACGCAGCAACAAGGCACTAATTTATGTGGATTCTATGTCTGCGAGTTCATGCGTTCACACATCAATGAGCGGCGAAATGAATGGCAATCTGTACGTAAAGAATATATTCAAACATTTTTATTCAATTTTGTTCACTTTTCTGATGATTAATATAATAATGTTGTTGATATCTCCTTTACAGTTTGAAAACATCCGGAACCGCCTAGATGCAAAAGACCGTCTACTCCCAATTGCGGAGGAGCTGTCAGGCTTTCTGATGGACTATGTGCTTCAGAGGGGGGCGGAATGCAGTACTCAAGCAGCTCTGAAGAGCAAGGGCGAATGCAGTACTAAAACAGCTCGAAAGTAGTGCCTCCCCGATTGTAAATATTAGTTTCGGAGTACTATTTGTTTGAAACTTGTTTGAAATGAAATAGTAATATCCTCTATACTTTTTTAGTAGCGTGTAATATGTTAACGCAACTTGTTTGAAATGAAATACTAATATCGACATCAAAATACAAAAGAAAAAGTATAAACAGAAAACACAAAAGAAAAAGAAAAACAGAACAGGAAATGAAACAGAAAAGAGAGGAAAGAAAAAATAAAAAATAAAACATTGTCCCGGTTCGTATTACGAACCGGGACAAAAGGTAGGCCTGCGGACGCTCGCTCCGCGGCCCATGTGGTTGGGCATTTGGCCCCGGGTCGTGGCGTGCCCGGGACAAAAGGCCACCCCCTTTTGTCCCGAACACGTTGTCCCGGGTGCAAGACCGGGACAACGAGCCCTTACGGCCCGGGACCAATTGCCTGCTCTCTACTAGTGCTCGGAGGTAGTCAAACTGATCAACATGCCAAGATGATGGAAGGTTGGGCATTGAGACGATTAGGCGAGATCAAAATTCTGTTAGCCATGTTCTGGCAAATATAGGGCGTAGTCAGTACCTCACGAGAGTCTGGCCTTCTTCTCGGCCCACTACGGGAAAATGAGTCTCAGCTGAGTGGTTTTGTCTTCGCCGAGTGCCGAAACGCGGGAACAGCTCAGCGAAGAGGGTTACACCGACGCAGGACAAACAACACTCGGCGAAGCGACGACAACTCGGCAAACATGCTCTTCGCCGAGTGTCACGCACGGCGAAGACAAATTTCTCGGCGACGACCAAACAAGACACTCGGCAAAGCTCAGGTCACGGCGAAAAGAACGGCCATGTGGGCACCTGACAGTGGGACCCCACGGACGCCATGATGGAGCTGCTCTTCGCCGAGTGTCATGCCCAGCGAAGATATCACCGTAAAAAAATATGAAATGTCACTTTTCTTCGCCGAGTGTCACGCACGGCGAAGATGTTACTGCCAAAAACAAGTTTAATGTTACTTTTCTTTGCCGAGTGCTCCTCTCGGCAACGAAAGCGCGCGAAACAATTTTGGGTTGCCGCGCGAATTAGGCCCCCTTCACCGAGTGTGTCGGCAGCCGGCACTCGGCAAAGTTAAGGGCGGGAAATGAAATTTTGCTCCGCGCCATTTCTTCGCCGAGATCTTTCCCTCGGCCATCTTCGCCGAGTGTGGTACTCGGCGAAGATGATAAAAAGTTTTATTTTTATTTTTGTGATTGACTTTTTCCCGCTCTTATGATAAAATGCGTCCAAATTGGTTTCCTTATGTTCACATGGACTAACCTAACACAACCAAGGAGAAAAGCCCTTGGAGCTACCCCTTCGACGCCCGTGGAAGGGGTAGACGACACGGTGATTTCCGGTCAAATGTGGGGGGTTTCGGTCGAAGCGGGGACCCCGGATTGTCGGAACCACACCAAAACCTAGGTGGTGTCATATGATATCCATGATAGTGTGGTGGGAAGCTTGAAGAGCCAACTTGAGACTCCGAGGTGTGACCGGCTTCACAAACCACACTTATCTCCCTCGAATGTTATGCTCTTGTAAGGGGAACTCTCATTTCAGGTTCAACGGATAGAATCATGTGATAACATGTGCCCAAATTGGGTTCCTTATATTCACATGGCCCACCCTAACAGAACCAAGTATAAAATCCCTTGTACCTACCCCTTTCGACGCCCGTGGAAGGAGTAGACGACACAGTTGACTTCATGATAAATCTGGGGGTGTTTCGGCCGAAGTGGGGGCCCCGGGTGGTCGGAACCACATGTAAACCTATGTGGTGTCATATGATATCCATGAGGGTGTGGTGATATGTTGTCCGAGACATCTTGAGACTCCGAGGTTTGACCGGCTTCACACACCGCACTTATCCCCCTCGAAGTTTATGCTCTTGTAGGTGGAAACTCCCATTTCGGGTTCAACCGATGTAATCATGCGATAACATGTGCCAAAATTGGGTTCCTTATTATCACATGGCCCACCCTAAAACAACTAAGGGGGAAATCCCTTGGAGCTACCCCCTTTCGACGCCCGTGGAAGGGGTAGACGACATGGTTGACTTCCGGTCAAATCTGGGGGGTTTCGGCCGAAGTGGGGGCCCCGGGGTGTCGGAACCACACCAAAACCTAGGTGGTATCATACGATATCCATGAGAGTGTGGTGGTAGGGTTGAAAATACATCTTGAGACTCCAAGGTGTGACCGACTTCACAAACCACACTTATTCCCCTCGAAGGTTATGCTCTTCTAGGTGGAAACCCCCCAGATTGTGTTCAACGGATGTAATCATGTGATAAAATGTGCCCAAATTGGGTTCCTTATGATCACATGGACTAACCAAACACAACAAAGGAAAAAATCCCTTGGAGCTACCCCCTTTCGACGCCTGTGGAAGGGGTAGACGACACAGTTGACTTCCGGTCAAATATAGGGGGGGTGGGGGGTCGGCCGAAGCGGGGGCCCCGGGGTGTTGGAACCACACCAAAACCTAGGTGGTGTCATATGATATCCATGAGAGTGTGGTGGGAAGCTTGAAGAGCCAACTTGAGACTCCGAGGTGAGACCGGCTTCACAAACCACACTTATCTCCTCGAAGGTTATGCTCTTGTAGGTGGAAACTCCCATTTCGGGTTCAACGGATGGAATCATGAGATAACATGTGCCCGAATTGGGTTCATTATATTCACATGGCCCACCCTAACACAACCAAGTATAAAATCCCTTGGAGCTACCCCCTTTTGACGCCCGTGGAAGGAGTAGACGACAAAGTTGACTTCCTGGTAAATCTGAGGGGTTTCGGCCGAAGTGGGGGTGCCCGGGGTGTCGGAACCACATCAAAATCTGTGTGGTGTCATATGATATCCATTAGGGTATGGTGGTATGTTGTCCGAGACATCTTGAGACTCTGAGGTGTGACCAGCTTCACACACCACACTTACCCCCCTCAAGTTTATGCTCTTCTAGGTGGAAACTCCCATTTCGGGTTCAAGGGATGGAATTATGTGATAACATGTGCCCAAATTGGGTTCCTTATATTCACATGGCCCACCCTAACACAACCAAGGATAAAATCCCTCGAAGCTACCCTCTTTTGATGCCCGTGGAAGGGGTAGACGACACAATTGACTTCCGATCAAATCTAGATGGGTTTCGGCCGAAGCGCGGGCCGCGGGGTCTCGGAACCACACCAAAACCTAGGTGGTATCATATGATATCCATGAGAGTGTGGTAAGAGGCTTGAAGAGACACCTTGAGACTCCGAGGTGTGATCGGCTTCACAACCCGCACTTATCCCCTCGAAGGTTATGCTCTTGTAGGTGGAAACTCCCATTTCGGGTTTAACTGATGGAACCATGTGATAGAATGTGCCCAAATTGGGTTCCTTATGTTCACATGGACTAACCTAACAAAACCAAGGAGAAAAGCCCTTGGAGCTACCCCCTTTCGACGCCCGTGGAAGGGTTAGACGACACGGTTGATTTCCGGTCAAATATGAGGGGTTTCAGCCGAAGCAGGGGCCCCGGGGTGTCGAAACTGCACCAAAACCTAGGTGGTGTCATCTTATATCCATGATAGTGTGGTGGGAAGGTTGAAGAGCCAACTTGAGACTCCGAGGTGTGACCGGCTTCGCACACCGCACTTAACCCCTCGACGTCCATGGAAGGGGTAGACGACACGGTTGATTAAAATGGACTTTGATGATTTCGACTAACCGGGGGCTCGGGAGAGTTGTAACGATAATAAGTAGTGGTTCAATACCTAATATATATAACCATGTGCTTAGAAATTTAAAACATAAGTATAAAAACAAACTTAAAAAATGAAAACAATTTTTTGTGTACTATACGCCGAGTACCTGACTCGGCGCAGACCATCGTCGCCGAGTTGCCGAGAAAAAGAGCTCGGCAAAGGGGCACACTCGGTGAAGATACAGAACACATATGCCGCGAATAGGCAGAAAAAAAAATCCCCTGTCCTTCTTCTTTCTTTTCTTTCTCTCTGCCCCGCGCCTCCTCTCTCCTTCGCCGAGCCGCCGCCGACCGCCGCCGCCGCCTTGCGTCCTCCGATTAGCCCCGCCCACTCCCTCCCTCGCCTCGCCGCTGCCTCCCCCGAGCTCCGCCGCCTCCTATCCGCACCGCCGCTCGCCGTAGATGGCCTCCAGAGCCGGCCGCGCCTAGGGTTCTCGCCGGCTCCCTCGCCTTGCCTCGCCTCGCCGCTGCCTCGTCCAGCTCATCCAGCCGCGGCCGCGGCCGGCTCGACCTCGTCCTCCACCGAGTCTGCACCTCCGGCTGCTCTGCGGGTCTGCTCCTCCACCGATTTCGCACCTCCGGCTGCTCCTGCGAGTCTGCTCCTCCGGCTGCTCCTCCACCGGCCTCGCCTCACCCAGCTGCGCCTACTCCGTGCTGCTCCTCCACCGGCCTCGCCTCGCCCAGCTGGTCCTTCTCCAGCAGGATGTGCTCATCCGACGGCAAGGTGAGCATTTTCCTCAATTTCTTTTACTTTGTTGTTAGGGTTAGTAGTTAGTAGTTGGTTACTAGTTTTGCTACGGGTACTCTCTGTTTATTTGATTTTAATTAGTTATGTGATATTTTGCTGTTAGGGTTCGGTTGTAGGATTGTTTGTTAATTAGTTAGGTGATATTTTGCTTAGTTAGTCATTCTTATTTGTTAGTTATTAACTGTGTTTGTGATAATGTGTGCAGGGTATGCAGCGAGGTTGACGATGGGAGCGTCGTTGTAGGGCAGGGGTAGGGCAGGAGCTAGCTGCCCTTATATTTTCCTCGATCACGCTTCGAGGGTAATGATCTTTCGCCTCTCTTCCTAGGTTGCATTATTTTGTAGCTCACCAAACTAGTCGCGTAACCCTAGGTGTCTCCCGTTCGGAAGGGTTATGGTTAATAAAGATGAAACTCTTTGTATATTTATGTATACGCCTTGTCAAGGGTATTCATTGTATACAAAGAGCTGTTTGTACATATATTTGTATGCACCTTGTCCAGGGTATACATTTATATAGAAACAGCTATATTTTTATAACCGTGGCCGTTTCGAATTGTCCATGTTTTTGGACAACCCGAGTATGTGTAGCTTGTGTTCGTTTCCACGTCCTACTCCTATCCCAGACAGAATTTCGGCAACACCTCCTTGTTGTTCTCCGGATACACATCCTCTCGACATTTGTGGAGACGTGTATTTGGAGAGCAGCGGGGAGGTGCTGTCGAAATTCTGTCTTGGATAGGAGTAGGACGTAAAAACGAACACAAGCTACACATACTCGGGTGGGATGGCCTTAGCTTTACCTAGTAGTGATAGGTGAGTGCATTCGACGCGTAAAATCTATAGCTTTGTAAATAATTAATTTGATGATGCATGAATCTCTTTGTTAAATTAAACATGTTGTACATATGTCTGCATTAATCAGTGTGGATATGGAGGATCGTGAGTGGATGTATAGCGGTCGACCTAATGCGAGTCAGATCTCTGAGGAATGGATTGCTAAGACTTTAGAGTTCCTGGAGGTTGCATTTGATAAAAACCACGGGGTAGCTGGAACTTGGTGCCCGTGCAACTGTTGCAAAAACCAGCGAAACCAAACAAAGGACGATATGGGTCTTCACCTTAGCAAGAATGGGTTTATGCCAGACTATCATCGTTGGACCTTGCATGGCGAGCATGCACCTCGGAGAAAGAAGGTGGCGCGACAGCGCGAGGAGGCATCAACAGCTTTTGATACCGGGGCTGATAGAATGCTAGATCAATTCGCTAATGCACGTGCACCTGAAATTCCAGCCGAAGATGCAGATGGGGAGATGGACAAGAGCACGAAGGAGTTCTATGATACTTTGTTTGCCTCACAGAAATCCCTCCACGCCCATACAAAGGTTTCTCAACTTGATTCCATTAGTCGCCTAATGGCTGTCAAGTGTTAGTACAATGTAAGCATTAATGCATTTGATGCGTTCCTGCATGTTATTGGCTCCCTTCTACCGGAGGCACACCTTCTGCCAAAGAACATGTACGAGTCGAAGAAAATCCTCGGTTCACTTAAGATGCCATATGAGCCGATAGATGCTTGTCCAAAGGGTTGCATGTTATTTAGAAATGAACACAAGGGTGAAAAATACTGCCTCAAATGCAAGTCCTCTAGGTATATTGAGGTCGACAGTGGTGATGGTCAGAAGACGCAGCTCACAGTGGCCAAAAAGATCCTTCGGTATCTTCCATTCTTGCCTCGGATCCAACGACTTTTTATGACCGAGGAATCTGCCCAACAAATGAGATGGCCGGTAGATGGGAAGAGGTATCGTCCTGAGAAGATGGTACATCCGTCTGATGGTGAAGCATGGAAGAAATTCATTGTTGACCATCCCAAAGCGGGCTTAAACAGGAGTGTAGCAATTGCCTTATCAACAGATGGGTTCAACCCATATGGTATGTCTGCTTGCACATATAGCTGTTGGCCGATGTTTGTCATTCCACTGAATCTCCCCCCTGGTGTCTGCATGCAACGACACAACATGTTCTTGTCGCTGATAATTCCAGGGCCTGAATATCCGGGAAAGAATATGAGTGTGTACATGGAGCCGTTGGTGGATGATTTGTTACTTGCCTGGAAAGATGGGGTACGGACGTACGATGCCGTAACAAAGACGCACTTCACTATGTTCGTTTGGTACCACACTTCCCTCCATGACTTACCAGCACGTGCGATATTCTGTGGATGGTGTACACACGGGAAGTGGCCTTGCCCAGTGTGCTTGCAGGCTATGACTTTCGTTTGGCTGACGAAGGGTGGCAAGTATTCCTGTTTTGATAAACATCGCTAGTTCCTTAAACCTGGTCATAGATACAAGAGAGACGCAAAGAAGTTCCTGAAAGATGTAGTTGTCGATGCCCATGAACCCGTACCCACCATGGATGGTCACGCCATTAAGGCTCAGCTAGAAGCTCTTGTGCCCAATGCAGATGGGAATGGCTTTGTGGGTTATGGAGACACACACCAGTGGACACACATTCCATGCTTCTGGAAACTCCCTTACTTTCCGGATCTCCTTCTTCCTCATAACATTGATGTGATGCACACTGAAAAGAATATTGCCGAGGCCCTTTGGTCCACATTAATGGACCTCGAGAAGTCGAAGGATAACGTCAAGGCTAGAGTCGATCAGGAGAAGCTATGTGATAGGCCAAATATGAAGATGGACCCTCCCGGCACAGTTAAAAAAGGATGGAATAAGCCAAAGGCTCGTTTCACCCCAACAAGGGCCCAAAGGAAAGAAATTCTTCCCTGATGGCTATGCGGCTAATATAATGAGGGGAGTTAATTTGCCTGGGTTGCGGATAGGTGGGCTCAAGAGCCATGACTACCACGTATGGATCGAGCGGATAATGCCGGTCATGTTTCGAGGCTATATCGATCAGGATATTTGGCTAGTCTTGGCAAAGTTGAGCTATTTCTTCCGTCGGCTTTGTGCTAAAGAATTAGATGTCGCGGTGGTTAAAGAGTTGGAGGAAACGACACCCGAGTTGTTATGCGACCTAGAGGCTATATTTCCACCTGGCATGTTTAATCCCATGCAACATTTGTTGTTGCATCTCGCGACCGAGGCAAGATTGGGGGGGCCTGTGCAGACCCGTTGGATGTTTGCAACTGAGAGAGAGCAGAAGGTCCTTCGAAAGAAAAGCACGAACAAATGCAAAATCGAAGCATCCATAGCTGAGGCAACACTTAACGAGGAGGTGTCAAACTTCACCACAAAGTTCTATAGTGACACTCTTACCACTGTTCATAATCCAGTGCCTCGTCTCAATACCGCCAACCCGGAAGATCTACCCGACCTTAGCATTTTCATCGGGGCCGGTGGCAAATCAGGTGGCAACCGGAAGAAGAAATTATCATATGATGAGTGGAAGAAGATTACATCTTATGTCTTGAAGAACACGACGGAAGTACAACCCTACATTGAGTAAGTGCTTAGTGTATAGTTCGCCACACTTCCATTTCCTAGTTTGTGGACTAACTCCATTTGTTGATCGTTGCCAAGATTATTTGAGTCAGAAACATCGAAACATCGAAGACCCCTTACCGAAAATGAGAAGTTGGTCCTTTTTAAAAAGGGGGGTGAAGGAGGCGGCGGTTTCATTCCATGGTTCAAAGCTAAAGTATTTATTTATCTTACACAACGTTCATTTTAGTGCAAGACGTTTCGTCAACACTAATATATCACACTTGTTCCTATTGCACCTGCAGGGAATTTCCGACCCGAACATGAGGCCTGAGTTGAAGAAACTTACCTCATGCACCTATTCCGTCAACACCTATAATTCTTATGACGTGAATGGGTTCCGCTTCCATACCGATGAATATGAAAACACTCGGCCAAACTGGAAGACAACAAATACCGGGGTCTTATGCCAAGGGCGAGACAATCTTGATTACTATGGAGTAGTCAAGGAAATTATTGAACTTGATTGTGATTTCGGCAAAAAGAAGAACCCCGTTGTCTTCAGGTGCCATTGGTTCAATCCAAAAAGAGTGAGACGAAGACCTGAAATTGGGTTGGTTGAAATTGAGCGAGAATCCGTCTACGAGGGAGATGATGTCTATATCCTAGCACACCAAGCCATCCAAGTTTTTTATCTTCCGTACCCATGCAAAACTGTGAAACGTCTACTGGGCTGGGATGTAGTGATCTCGGTACCGCCGCGTAATAAACCACCTACCCCTAACGATGACGACTACCACCACCGCCTAGACCCGAACACATATGAGGGAGATTTTTATCAAGAAGATGGGCTGACGGGCCAATTCAACATCACCTTGCCTACTATAGATGAGATGGAAGAAGACGACAATGGCATAGGAGTCGACCATGGGCAAGAGGACGGTGAGCCGGTTGTCAACCGGAGAGACGTGGACCTTCTTGATCGGATGCACCTATCCGATGTAGAGGAGCCGAGCGGTCCACCTCCAGACTACTTGCCAGATTGGTGGTACACTCGTGATAGCGATGATGATGATGATGATCCTGGTCCTAGTTATGATCCAAACAATGTAGACAATGGCTTCTGAAGCTTTATATTTGTATGAACCATTTGCATGCCACTCCTGAACTTGTAATATTTGTGATGTAATATTTTGTATGAACCATTTGCATGCCACTCCTGAACCTGTAATATTTGTGATGTAATATTTTGTATGAACCATTTGTATGCCATTTCTGAACTTGTACTATTTGTGATGTAATATTTTGTATGAACCATTTGTATGCCATTTCTGAACTTGTACTATTTGTGATGTAATATTTTGTATGAACCATTTGTATGCCTATTTATTACTATTGTGTTTTTACTTGTACTAATCAACACATTCTTCGTGATGACAGGTGATTGAGACATGAAGCCGGGCGCGAAGAGGAAGGAGAAGCCGGGCGCGAAGGAGAAGGAGCTCGCGGCGAGGAAGAGTGTCGCGAAGGAGAAGCAACTCGCGGCGAGGAAGAGTGTCACCAAGGAGAAGCGGCCTCCCAAGGTTGGGACTGTTTCTAAGCTATACGCGATGGCTGCTGATGGGACTTCCAAGGTGCACATTGGAAGAGTCCGTCACCGCGGGGGTAAGGGGAAGCGGCCTCGGGCTCGCATGAGTAGTCCCGTGCCTGCGGTTTCGTCTTCTGAGTCTGAGGAGGAGGAGGAGCCCCAGGATAGTGAGGATGACTACCAGGACCAGCGCCCGGAAGAGTCTGAGGAGGAGCAGGAGCTGCCCCAGGAGAGTGAGGAGGATGAGGATGCTGTGGCGGATGAGGATCTGTTGACAGCTCATCCAATTCCATTGATCGGCATTTTGCACGACCGTAAGCCTTACTTGCGAGGTCCTTCCTCGATTCCAGCTCGTGAGTCAAATGGCCTTCTTGATATCGGCGGAGATGGGTAAGTGGTGGAATCACAAGCATTCTAACTTTTGTCACAAGCGTTCTGACTTTTGTTACCTTCTAGTTTATTTACCTTTTCATCACAAGCATTCTGATTTTTGATTTCGGTATGTGCAGGACATTCAGTGTGGTGGGCTCAACAAAGAAACGCTTACCTGCAGGCGTCCTTGGTCGTCTTATCAAGCTTCTTTACCCTGGCTTGATCGACCTCAAGAACGATGGAATCGCCACTGGTCAAAAGGTGCCTGCTTGGTCTTGGGCCCACTTCACGATGGTTCACGACACGACATGGGAGCACCTTGGCAATCGCCTCATCACTGAGTTCTGGGTAAGTAATTTTTTAGAACTTTAGTACTTAATACCAAGAGTTTAGACTTCATTGTTTTAATTCCTTTGTCCTAATGCTCAATGATTCTAGGATTTCTTCACACTCGTGGAAGGTGAAGGTAAAGAGGAGGCGGCGACGAAGGTGTTGATTAAAATGGCGAAGAAGCTCATCCCCAACCAGCTTTATGAGGCACGTGTTATCTGTGTAGTCCAGTTCTATGCAGAGCAGATGCATAGGTCGATCACCAAAGAGCAAGCCAGAGCCATACATTTGTCGAAAGCCCACTACATGAAGGTAGCCATACATTTTCCTATTATTCTCCACATGACTAATAAAAAGTTCTACTCATATGGATCTTTCTTGTGTTAAATAGGTGATTCCTCAGTGGCTAGCCGCCCACGAGCCTTGCTACAAGAAGATTGTAGACAAGTGGGTGTCAGATGAGTACAAAAGGCAACACCAGGATGCATCGGATCGGCGGAAGCTGGTAGGCCCAACCCATCGTCAAGGCCCCCTCTCACTCGACGGCGTTATTGCACACAAGGTAAGAAAATATTTTTGTTCTTTCCATACAAGTTTTTATTTATGTGCTATTCTGTTTATATTTCCTTTTGACCTCAATTGTATGTTTCCTTTGATGTCATTTAATTGTAGGAGAAAAAGGAGGGCCGAAAATTGACTAAGATGCAAGCATTCATTGAGACCCGGAGGCCAAAGGTACTGGAACCGAATAAACCCTTGGAAGACCAGTGGATCAGCACCACCGCGGAGAATCAGAAGAGTAACTACTGCTCCAAGTTCAAGGAGTTCCACGGTGAGACTTCCGATCCTTTGACCGCTCCGTTTGACCCCAAGGTTGCTATGTACGCGGGACAAGGTAAGCTGAATGGCCGGCCTTATATTGGCGGTGCTTGCTTCAAGTCTTCGTCCGCTGGTGGATCACTTGCCGAGATGCGTGCTCGCCGTACGAGCTCAATGCCTGAGATCGAGCGCCGCCCAAGGGTCGGACTTGGAACCTTGGCTGCAATGGAGGTATTATGTCGTTTCTTGCTTGCTCGTCTAATGCAAATCTTCATAGGACAATCCATCGGCTGGATCCCACACTCTCGTGCATGGTGAAGGAGGGAATGGTGTAGACGGTGGAGCAAGCCCATCGTCGACGCCATCGACCACCAACAGGCCCGAGTGACTCTAGGTAAGCTAAAGGTCCCAAATACTTACAAAACCAACATGCCCGAGTGGCTCTATATGTCAATACTTACAAAACTAATGTTTGTAGTTTTCATACTTGTAGGATTGCATAGACGAGGCCTTCAGCGACTTGTGGACTCGTGGACTTGTGCTAGCTATGAACTTGTGCCATTATATGCTAGCTGTGAACTGGTGGCATGTATTGTGACTTGTGTTGTGTCCTTGTGAACTTGTGAACTTGTGGAATCTATTTTGTGAACTTTCCGAGTATTTGGACTTGTGTTATGTGCCATTATATGCTAGATTATTGATATGTATGTCTCCTTTAATTGTTCGCATTGTTCTGGGTGTGCTGTCAGTGATCTATTGATGGATTTGATATATTTATATGCATATTGTGTTTCAAATGCAGGAATTTTTATAAAAACAGAAAAAATTCTGGCAAAATTCAGGGCCTTCGCCGAGCAAAGCACTCGGCGAAGAGACCTTCGGTGAGCATGACACTCGGCGAAGAGACCATCGCTGAGCATGGCACTCGGCGAAGAGAGACTCCAAAGACCAAATGGTCACCTGGAAATGTGCTTTGCCGAGCCTGTTTATTTTGCCGAGCACGACACTCAGCGAACATGTTCTCAGGTGACCATTTGGTCCATGTTTGCCGAGCCCCTGGCGAGCGCGCGGCACTCGGCGAAGCCATACTCGGCGAAACTCTGACTCGGCGAAAAAGCACTCGGCGAAGAACACACTCGGCGAAATGTGGTCTGGCACTCGGCGAAGCCCAGCTCGGCGAAATGCTTTGACGAGCCCATCGTCGTGGACACGTGTCGCACGATTATCAGCCGCGTCTTCGCCGAGTGTGGTTTTTTAGACTCGGCGAAGATCTGACACATGACTGACACACATCTGGCAAGGGACGGGCTGGATTGCCTTTTCTTCGCCGAGTGGGGTCTAGAAAACACTCGGCGAACACTTCGCCGAGTCTCCCGTGAAAAAGCACTCGGCGAAGCCTCTTCACCGAGGCGAATTGTGCCGAGTCTATTTCGGTGAGACCCATACTCGGCGAAGGCTTCGGTGAGCTGGATTCAGGCCTTCGCCGAGTCTTTTGACCACTCGGCAAAGACTTATTTTCCCGTAGTGGCCAGCTGAAGTCCTGATATGTTGTCAGGCGGACTGTAACACAGCCTAGTTTCATTGCCTTTTATTCGCAAAAACAAAAAAAAAGTGCGATTCCTCACTTTGTTCTTCGAAACTCTTTCCAGGTTACATAACATTTTCTTCACAAATAAAAAATTGTACATAAAATGTCTAGTATTAGTCTATGTCATGAATCTCATGGTTGCTTATTTCTTATTTAGTTTCCCATGAATTTGCTTGAAGTTTTTTGCATTCTCATTTAGGAGCAGCTTAGCTTAGCTTAGCTTGATGTTTCGTGTTAGATTGTCTGCTAGAAAATGTTCATGTCAAGTGTCATCAAAGTTTATGCTCAAATTCCTGTTAAGATAAGTTGCACCTTGTTAAGCGAATCGCCTTCATATGTACCAAGCTGTGTTCCAGTATCTTCATTTTTATTTTTCAAGTAACTGGGGCACCTTGTACTTCTTCAGATACACCAGACTCATAGTGTCTTGTCTTTTCTGTACATGATTCAGTTTCGATTAAGGACGAGAACATCTGGTTTGTCAGTGGATCTGCCATCTCTTATCTGTTTAGAAATGCAAGGCTATGATGTCACAATGTTTCCATCTTCTGCTGGTGCATTATATGCCAATTGTAGTCAGAGGAACCGTGTAGAATCTGCAGTATATGACTTATGAACCCTAGACCACTTTTGGCTCGTGCTGAATATATTCGGCTCTTTGACTGGTTGTGTGCTCTGTCTTGCGTTTCTGTTTGGCTATGGCGCATAACCTCCTTTGTTATGACGTGATCAGTTTATCGGTCTGCCTCCAAACGTGGATGGTTGGAAAAGTGAAACAATAGTTTTCGACCACATCAGCGTTCTTCCGATAAGTAAAGTACCGATAATTTGACTCGTAAGATTTTACAATCTTTATGAAGAGGGATCGACGTATTCGTACCTTCGACGGAAGATAAGCGCCGATAGGTGGGTATCTTGGTGATACTGTTGCATCAGTAACTCGCTGTCGTAGAAGCGGTTTCGAGGAATGCAAAGACGTTTGATGGTGGATCCTCGCCTCTTCTTCTTCTTCCTACCCTTGAGCTATTGCACGACGAGGATCACCACCAACATTTGCTACCGGTGATTGGCGAGCAACATCTCCATATCGGAGTCGTCGGACGAGGCTCGCACGGGTTCAAATCCATCTCAAATGCAAACGGAGGGATGAGTGAACACCAAATCAAGCGAAAATTCGCTCCAAAACGAGGAGAAAAACACTCACCGACGGATCCGGGACGGGAGGCGTAGATTCGGCCGACGACAGTGCAGGCGGGGCTCCCGGCTCCTGAAACGGCGTGAGATGATAATAAGCCTATCGGCCGCGCCGTGACCGAGTACTAGCCACGCCCGGTCTGTGTGACCCACCACCTGCTCTGTTACGCTATGGCCAATTAGGCCTGCTCGATTACACCGTGGCCGTTAGGGCTGCTCGTCCGCGCCGTATTATTTTAAAATTTGTTGGAAACGCGTATTATTTCTCGAATTTGTTAAAAAAATGTATTATTTTAAAACAATCGTCTGCGTTAATATCCAGCTACTCTCGAGACTTGAGTCTCTACTCTCCCCTCCTAGGTCGGCCGCCACCACATCTCCTGCGGCGGGGCGACTCGAATTCGCCGGCGGCCACGTGAGGTGAGATATCGCCGCCGCAAGCCATGCATCTGCCCCTCCCATCCACCCTCCCGTAGTCTGATCATTTCCTAGCCTCGCAGCGCTGACGAATGCCTCCTCGGAAGAAGCGCAACACTGCGCCGCCGGTGAGCGGCGCCGACCGTATCGGCGCCCTCCCCGACAGCCTCCTCCACCACGTCCTCTCCTTCCTCCCAGCGCAGGAGGCCGTGCAGACCTGCGTGCTCGCCCGGCGGTGGCGCCACCTCTGGAAGTCCACCACGGGGCTGCGCATCGTCTCCCCTAACGACGACGACGAGGTGGAAACCAACGTCCAAGCCCACCGGACGTTCGTGGACCATCTGCTGATCCTGCGTGAGCGAACCGACCTGGACGCCGTGGAGATCAAGTTCGATGAGTTCTCGGAGGACGACGAGCCCTACGTGAACCTATGGGCCCGTTACGCCGTAACGTGCAAAGCTCATGCACTGACCCTCCTGTTCAACGGCGTCCTCTACCTCGTCCTAGACGACCTGCCTCTTGTCTCTCGACATCTGAGAATCTTAAACCTTCAAGGTGTAGACCTACAAAAGACCTTTCTTGATTTCGCTAGCTGCACAGCATTGGAGGATCTGGTGATGCATAATTGCGACATCAGTGCTAGCAGGATATCGTCCCTCTCCCTGAAGCATTTGAGCATCTCTTGCTGCCAGTCCGACCAGGATTGCCGGGTCCGTGTTTCTACTCCAGGTCTCATCTCTCTCGAACTAGTTGGTTTTACGGGTAGAACACCTTTTCTTGAAAACATGGCGTTACTGGAGAGTGCATATGTGAACCTTGACAAAGACTGCAAAGATGTTTGTTTAAATTATGACTCTGGTGGTGCTCTCTGTGGAAATAATTATAATGCATGTGAGAATTGTGCTCCTAACAATGAAGATTGCAGCAGCGGCTGTGTGCTTCTGGGTGGTATCTCAAGCGCTAAACACCTCCAATTGATATCTGAAAGTAGTATGGTATGGCTCTGGTCTTAAAATCCTTTATGCTAATTCCTTTTCTGTGTTCCACTATCTACGTTGTTGCTGGAAATAGGTAATAAATATATTACTTATGTTATACATCACCATCAATGGAAAATTGATTTGTTTATTTTCTGTATTGTCCCCCCAGTTCATTTTCACAAGAGATTTGAAGCACTGCCCTACATTTAGCAAGTTAAAGACTTTGTTGCTCAACGAGTACTGGTGCGAGTCTCCTGATTTGGATCCACTAGCTTGCATTTTGAAAAACTCACCAGTTCTAGAGAAGCTCACTCTTCTACTTTTTTCCACGGTATAAATCTTTAATTGGACAATTGCTGCAATGTTAAAGTTACTGTTGATTATCTATCTTGGTTAAATTAATGTTCTTTTCATGCCGTAGGGACCAGATCATGAAGTGGTAATGAAAGGACGCTACAGTTCAATGGAGCGACCGTCTGAAATATCCGAGCACCTTAACATAGTTGAAGTCAAGTGTAATGTGGTCGACAAGAGAATTCTCAAAGTTATGAAGTTCCTGTCTGCAAGTAACATATGTAAGCTAACTATAACACTTTCCATTCTCCTTATATCGTGAAATTAGCTTTCATATGTGCATGTGGGGAAGAAACTAAAGCATGCAGTGAAGGAGAGACTTCTGAATTATCTACAAAGGATAGTGGGATACCAAATTATCTTACTCATGAAAATCTTGACTGGGTCTGCTGAGGGACCAAAGAAAAAATAAAATATAAATCATTTTTTAGTTCTGAATAAAGTCTTTATAATTTCAACATTTTGTTCGATACAATTCTTATAGGCTCACTAGATCTGAACATCTCCTTGCCCTTATGGACTGAATTATTTGGCACTTGGTTCGCTTATCATTCCACCACTAAATTACTTTCCATTTTTGTAGAGATACTTGCTTGGAAACTCTTTACAGTTTACGTGACACATAACACAACTAGTAGTGTCTGTGATGATTGCGTGTTTCGTATTTCGTTTGCCATGAGGTTACTCGTGACATTTCCATTTCCTGCAATCTCTATTGGGAGCAGCTTAGTTGATGTTTTCTTGTTAGATTAACAGCCAGAAATGGCGGTATCAATTATAACAAAAATCTGCCCAAATTCATGTCAGATTAGTTGCACTTGGTAAAGTAAATCTCCTCCATACTTATCGAACTCTGTTCCAGTATTTTCATTTTCATCGTCTTGTCAATGTGATTTTCTGTCAGTGCAGATACACCAGCCTCTTACACCATCTTTTCATTTGTGTACAGGCTTCAGTTTCCAGTGAGGGTTAGAAGATCTGGGTTGTCGGTGGATCCGACGTGCGTCCCTTGGCTATTCACAAATATAAGGCTTAAGATATATTTCGTACTTTTATATTGTCGGTGGATCTGTTTCCATCTCTTTTTTGCATGCCAATTCTACTCAGTGGAGCGGTGCTGAATCTGTGATGCTTAACTTACGTACTGTAGGTTCTAGACCATCTGGCTGGACTGGCCTTATCGTATCCTGTAATTTCTGTCGCACTTTTGGTTCATGCTGAATTTGTTCAGCTCTTTGTGTTTCTTATTTTCTGATTCGGTGTGTAACTTGTTCTTTGCGATGTGATCCGTTTATGCTCGCTCCTGTGCCACGATGTGGATGTTTGGAGAAGCTAAACAATGGACTTGGATGTTATGAATCTGCTTATTCCGTGTTTTGCCTATAGAGCCGCAGTTCTGAAATCTGAATGTATGTTACCAGCAACGGAGACTGCCATTCTCAAATCTGATCTGAAGCAGCAATGGCATGTTTGGATCAACTTTATCAACGGTCCTGAAGGAGAGGCAAAACACACAAAACGTTAGAGCATCTCTAACAGAGCACTCAAATCGCGAAACCGTAAACGCGATATAAGGTTCGCGAAAGTCGCTTTTTGTTGCTCGAAAACGCGCCGCGCCATAGCAGTACCTGTAAAGCAGAACCTCAAAACAGAAATGGCGCGGCTATCCTCAAACTATGAACCTTAAACACATTTGGTACCAAAATATGCCAAAATGTTCAAAATTTCATCAGCAGTTTTGCAAATAACTTAGTTTTCATCATAGCAGAGGGCAAATAAACATACTTCACGAACATGTCCACACATATGACCCAAAAAATGCATCTAAAATAGGCACCCACATGTAAAACTAGAACTACACATCAACTCCATCACCTCCACGAGAAGTGCTCGAGTTGAGAGGCCTCAACCCTCAACGCCTCCGTCGGTCTCGTCATAGGAATAATCACCTTTATCAAATCTGATCTGAAGCAGCAATGGCATGTTTGGATCAACTTTATCAACGGTCCTGAAGGAGAGGCAAAACACACAAAATGTTACCACCCCTATTGGGACTTGTTTGGATCAACTTTATCAACCAGACAGTCTAGAACCTCTTGTTTCATATACATGTACCAGTCTTAGCCCGTGAGTAAAATCTGGACCTCCCATCGTCAAACCATAATGACTATAATAAGAAAAAACAATTACGATGGACTTTATAGTAGTTGTTTCATTATTTCTAAATCACTGTAGAGAACCGGTCGATCCGTCTTCAGGATTCCTGTAGGTAACGAAGGGAAGAAAAATTGTTTTCTTAATATAAGCGATTGTTGGGTTGAGCAATTAGCACTCATTTATAATACGTACATGATAAAATGTTGATTTCATATTATGTATAATATTTATTGTATGGATATTTTCTCCTCGAAACAGGCCGTAGCCCCGCTATATAAATATAGCAACCACACGATACAACCAACATGAGACGCGGCTGGGACGACAGCCAACACACACACCCAAAGAAAAGCAAAGAAGAAAGAAAAATCGACATAGGCGGATTGACTAAAAAATGATGACCCGTAACCGCTGCGCCCACCGAAGATTTACCACCACGCTCGTAGCACCGAATCGCCTAGCACCAAGCAGCACCTTCAAGAAGGAGAACCAAACTACTACCCGGACCAACGCACTGGTCTTAGGGTTTCCCCCGGCACACGTAAGAAGCGAACAAGGGTAGCCACGACGCCCTTCAGGAAGGAAGGATGCCACCCGAAGGCGGCACCATGTCGGTGTCGCACAAACCGACAAGGATTTCTCCCGAAAACCCTGTCCACAACCTCAGACGATACGTTGCAAAGGAGCCCCGCAAGGACAAGCCTCGACACCACCATACTCGTCGCCCACCACCATGCGCCAAACCGGTCACGAAGCCACCATCATCGTCGCACCGAAGCGACCGTCACGAGGTCTGCGAGATGGATGAGAGGAGTGTGAACCGAGGTCAGCAGTACAGCAACCGTGCGGGAGGGAACTACCTCCACCATCCTTGCACCGCCAAGGACGGTAGTCGACCGGACGCGGCCACGAAACACACCAGTCCCCATAAGGTCCGGCCAGGTCCAGCGGACCCGTAAAGCCCCCACGAGGGCACACCAGTCCTAGTAGGGTCCGGCCGAGTTCAGAATGAGCCCGTGAAGTTCGTCGCCACGCTGCAACAAGCCGGCCGTCATTGCTGCTGCCCCTGCCCTCTCTTCCTCTCTTCCAAATACAGAGCACACAGCAGGTCCGACCGGCCCGTCCCGACCCAGATGGGGCCCCCTCAGGGTACGGCCGGCGCCGCCCTACTGCACGCCGGCGCTGCTGCACTACACCGCCCGCAGGCCCGCGCACGCCGCCACCCGGCCGCAGCCGAACCACCGCCGCCAGAGCGCACCGCCGCCGGGCCGCACAAGCCCCGTCTCCAGCGACAACCGACGCGGGGAGAGGAAATCCGCCGCCGGCGGCTCCACCCGGGCTGCGCCCTGGCAGCCCCTGCCGACGGCGGCGACGAGGAAGCAAGGGAGGGAGGGGACGAGGCGGGGCGAGGGGAAGCAGCGCGCCGCCGCCACGGGGCGCGACGGTCGCGTGCGGGAGGGAGGAAGAGGTTAGGTCGGGGAGTGGGCTCTACCTTGGGAGTATGGATATTTTCTCAAATCGCTTTGGCATGGTAAACTTCACTTGAGAGTTAGTTGTCGGTTGTCACTACCTCGACTCGCCCATCGATGTTGTCAGCTTCAATTCTCTGTCTACCCTTTCAAATCAAAGTAGTGAGACCACCTAAATCGCTACATTCAAATTTCACAGAATTTATATCAAGAGATTAAGCCTCATGGAAATTTTGCCTGTGTGTCTTGTATACATCTTGATCTCAAGGACCTGGCCTTGTGGACGTCGAGGGAAGCGAGCTTCGTCTCCTGGATCTCTATCTTGATCTCTGTGTCTTGTATACATCTTGATCTCTATCTTTAACAATTTCCTTCTTTTAGGCAACCACACACTTTATTAAAACTCACGTAAGTTTACACGATCAGCCTGATGGCTGTTCTCAAGGAAATAGAGACTAACATCCAGCCAAACCTCTTCTACGTCATGGTCGCATGCATATCGTGCACACTCATGAGCCACCGTATTAGCAAGTCGTCTGGTGAAACAAAAAGGAAACGACTGAAAAGAAACTAACAATTCATCAACCTCACTAAAGATAGGTGCCATAACGGATCTCTCAGCTGCGCGTCCCTTCCACATGCGCACCAAAACTTCACAATCGGATTCACGTATGATCCATTCATAACCTTGCTCAGCAGTGAAGGCAACAACGTCTCGATAAGGCAAAGCTTCAATGGTTAGAGGGTCTAAAATGCCCGAGTAGGACCTGCACCAAACACTGCAGAACCCTCTATGATCACAAGCAATTCCTCCACTCCCTGCTCTGCCTATCTCCTCTCGAATTGAACCATCAGAGTTCAACTTCACTACTCCCGCTTATGGACCATGCCAAGTACATGGTGGTCTGCTCATCTTCCCCTTCTTCTCAACTTTATTCTCCAGCAAACTCGTTGTCTAAGCTATACTCTGAATGGATTTACTCGGATCATAGCCCTCATCATCATCATGAGCCCATCTGGTCCACTCCGATAAACCCACAAGGAAACCAGACCAAGGGAGTCACGCACACGCATAGTTGGCACTAGGTGAAGAGAGAGGTCCAGTGATGCAACGACAGAGTTCAACAATAGTTTTATGAAAGTATGGTATTGGTTGTAATTTCCCTTGTTTAGTCATTACTGGTTGTATCCTCTGTTCTTTTGATGCATCTTTAATTTAGAAAAGGTAGATTAAGTTGCAGAGGCAATGCGAATTGGGTGTAGGGGGCCCACTATTTTCATCGGCAATCCCTGTCGATTGACTTATGCCTGGGTCAAATCATGGCTCCTGCTTACTAACCGGGTTTTTTAGGAAAAATGCCGTCATGGCTATTTTTATTAACTTAAATTTGAAAAATTAGTTACATAGTCCGTAATTAAGGAAATAATGAACTCAGTGGATATATCCTGCATTCCTGCCATAGACGGCAGACGCCCAAAACTTATTAGCTAATGAGAAACTCTATTAGATTATCTATTAGGGCGTGTGCAGCGTGTAGATAGATCTACGAAAAAGGCAAACGTGAGTGTAAAGAATCTGTTTGCTCTCCACCGTTTAGCACTAACGTAGGTCCCACCCGTCATTAGAGAAAGAAAGAATAAAAAAATATGTTCCATCCCCTTGCGAGTGGGCCTTCATGCTATTGATTCTCTTAACATCGTGTCTAGTACTAGACTCAGGTTGGGAATCTTTTTCCTTAGACTCGAGCACTGCAACGTTTAGACTTGACCCTGGACTAGAAAAGCGTCTCTTAGACTCGACTTTTTTTTTTTTGAAACCGAAGGCAAAAGCTTTGCCTTTTCCATTTATTAAGAAGAAGGTGCCCGGTTTATTATGGAAGAAACCGGGCGAAAACCATACAACAACACAACCCCACGGGGCACAACCCACACAACCTCGGACGACTAGAGCCAAGCTCTAGACACATGACCACTCCACATAGATCCGGCCAACCACCCACCCATGCCAGAGAGAAGAAGCCGTGACTGCTATGGGAGGAGCAGATACGGAACACTCTGACGCAGATGAAGATACCAAACCTCGAAAGCGCTCACTGCCTGTTGCCCGTCATCGTACACCGCAGCTTCGACTTCGCAGCAACAAACAAGCAAAACGAACCCACCGACCCTGTCGGAGTAGAGCTGCCAACACCAACCTCGCCTCCACAGGAGCCGCGAAGCTCTCGGAGCCGCCGCCCCGACATCCACCGCTCCAGTATGCCCTGCACACACAGCCAGCACCACCTTCCGGGGCCGCCACCCCGACATAACACCGCTCGCACTCGAGCTACAACGCCGCACGACCCAGAAGCCTGTAGCCCGAGCTACACAGGACCACTGCCCGCAGACCACGGCCGCCACACCATGCCCGGGGCCGCCGCCCCGACGTAAAGTCCAACCATCCCCGATGGGATGCGCCGACCGAGCCGATAACCCTGCCGCCCCTGCAGCTCAAGGTCGCCACCCAAAGCTGTGCCTAGCCGCAACCCTGCCTCATGGAGCTACCACCGCACCGCTGCCCGAGGCCGCCGCCTCGGCGCACAACAACCTTCCGGGGCCGCTGCCCCGACTTCCACCATCCCTGCCGCCAAAGGGGTCACACAAATCCATCCACAAAACAACTCTCCAAGACGACGCCCTCAAGAGGGAAAAGGCGAAGACGCCACCGTCGCCCACTCCGCACCCGGAGTTTAGGCTTTCACCCGGAGAGTCCAAACCGATCACGCGTAGAGATGAAGATGAGCACTTCGACGACACCTCCAAGAAGGAAAACGACGCCAAAGCGCCGTTGCCGCCGGCACCAACACAAGGTTGGGAAAGGATTTCTCCCGGCACATCTCCAATCTCGGTGAACTGCTTGCAGGTCAAGAAGCTTCCAGACCATGGAAATGTGCATGCACCGTGACACCCCGCGCCGGATCGGGCCCGGACGAACCACGCCGCACGCAGCCTCCCCCGCCCCTGCTCCCTTCACGACAGCTCCGCCTCGCCCTGAAGCCCCCCCGCGCCGGCAGCGAGCCTGCCATCTCCGCGCCGCCCGCACCACTCCAGGCCGGCCACAGCCCGAACTCGCCCAGGGCCGGGCCGACCGAGCCCCGCCGCCCCGCGCCAGCAGCAACCGGCGGCGCCGCCTCCACCGCCTCGCAGCTCCCCGACTCGGCCGCCCGCACACATCCCAAGTCGCCGCGCTCCACGCCGGCGACCGCCTCAGCTCGCACCTCCAGATCTCAGCTCGGGAGAGAGAAAGAACGCCGGCCGCCACCTTCCTTGGGGTGCGCGCGGCTTTGCCGGCCTCCCCTCAGGCGGCGGCGCAGCAGAGAGGGTAGGTGGGGGGCTGCCGGCGGCGGTAGTTAGGGTTTCCCCCGAGTCGCCCGGGGGAGGGCGACGCGGGGGCGGGGGGAAAGTGCGGTCTAGACTCGACTTTGAAGCAATGCTGCAGATGCTCTTACGGTGGTGAAATATAATCTTCCTCGAATCCTTTACCAACTCACGACATTCATTTATAATCCACGCCAAAACCAAAGAAACTGCTTAATCTGAATTCAGAGCTTACACCACCTCCATACAATCAAATTGGGCTACTAGGGAACGGCAGGCAAGGCGTTTAGCAAGAATCGAGCCTTTCTCTTAACTTATTGAGGTAGCCTTCATCGTCAAAAAACTTTAAAAATATGACCTACTTTAAAAATATTTTCTAAACTAACCCCAAACTTAGCGCCTATCGGCATGATGCTATTCTCTACACCATAGCGCCCCGGGTCGGAGTGCTATGCCCCGGCCAACGTGGCAATACCGGGCCCACCTTCATCGAGCAAATTCTAGGACACAAAAGTACTCCCTCCGTTCCAAATTAGATAACTTCTATTTGGACAAAAGTGGATGTATCTAGATATGCTATAAGTCTAGATACATCCACTTTTTGACAAAAGAAAGTCATCTAATATGTAACGGAGGGAGTAGCACTCTAGACATCACTATGCTCTTGAGGGTAACACCCTTGTACGAGGCTCTATCAGTATCACTGGTAGAGGACGAAAACAATCAGAGGTAGGACGAACTTTTTTTTTATATGATGCAAATACTACAATAACACCGAGTCATTAACACTATATATCATTTATAATCACTTAGTAAATTATTGAGAACTAGCAGTGGCCTAGTGGTAAGGGTTTCAGTGGCACACCCTACGCCCAGGGTTCGACTCCCGTCGGGAGCGAATTTCTGGTGCCTCACCTGGTGGATTTCTTCTATATCAAAAATTCATTGGGTGCTAGTGCCCATGAATTTCATTTTTACCGTCGGGGACAATTTTCGGGAATTGTCATCGTGGGTTTCTACTATATACAAAATCCTGGGTGCTAGTGCCCAGTGATTTCATTTTTTTTCACCTAGTAAATTAGAAATATAAAGATACTTGAAGATAAGTAAAACATAAACCATATCAATGGCAAACTCTACTGTTTGTATTTGAAAATCTTCTGTAATTCATCGACCAAGAATTTTGGATATCTCCCGCTCTTTGGAGCACGTAAGTCACTTTATGATCTTTATCGCCTACAAGTCCCTTTGAACGGTATCACGTCCACCAGTAAAAGCATTGTTGCCTCAGTGAGACGATAAACCGCATGAAACATGATATGACTTCAAATATGAAGACAGTCGGTATAGTCTTATCCGCATACAAATATTAATTAAGGTAATACAGTTAGATTTTGGCTAATAAAATATACAAAGCAAAAAATTGAAGCATAAACCTAGAGTTGGCAGCCACCCCCATAAGCTAGCTGAAATACCCTCGAACTTTTCTTGTATACCACATGTAGCACATTGTTTAGAGTCGGATTTTGTTAGATTGAGAACTAGTTATTGCAAAGATAAATAGTTGGTTTTCAAATAGATCAGACCTAGTACTTATTTTCGGTTCGAAACTGGTTCCACGCGTGTTCACTGAAAAAAGCTTAAAACTAAAAAAAAAAGGCATATCTTCCTCATACGGAGTCTGTTTTTTATGTACGACCACTCCAATTGTTCAGATAAAACATGTGCATCTAAATGTTTTTGCGAAAAATCAAGGTAGGGTGTCTGCCCTATAATATGTGGACCCGTATAACTTTTGATCTTGTAATTGAAACGACATGATTGTTTTTCCTATGGGTCACAATCTAACTATCCTTCCAGTGCCACTAGTCTCATGGTGCTTAAACAAGTAGACAATCTATTGTGAATTATTTGCTTCATGTTGGTTTACTTTTAAATGTTTAGACGTCCATTGCGGGAACGGAACTGTGAACAAAACATTTCGTCCAAATTATCATAAGCATATGTGGCTCCCATGTGGTGTCACACCGGGAGAAACAAGATTGGTTGTCGATTGAATTGCAGAAGCGCCGCGAATTGGGATCAACTCATTGCTCCTGCTTTACTACCTAGCCGTCCATTTCTCACGTACAATCTCACACAAAAAAAAGCAGCAGGTGTAGCATGGGGGAGGAGAATATAATCTTAGCTCGGCGATCGGGCTCAGATGCTGGACGAAAGTTTAAACAGGAAAATGGAACAACAGGACAGGAGGCATCTTATCTACACATCGACGGCGCGGCGGCAGCCGCCAAGCTCGACGTCCCGTCCTTGTACATACACGAACCAAACAAACAAACAAACAAACAAAACATCCGCTTATAGACTTTGATTAAGCCCGGGTTAGTGAAGGAATGATTAGTAGCCATTGATATGACTAGTTTCTGTAATAGCAGGACCCATCTCTGGACATCCAAGTCATGTCTCTATCCCAAGCTGCGACTAGCCATCTGGACGAGCACGGGATGTGGATGGATGGAGATGGGCACGAGGAGGCACTGACACACAGTGCAAACAGTGTACTGCTGCTGGTATAAAAACTTGGAGCACGAGAAGGAGCCGGCCTCCTGCCCAAAGGGGTGTGTAGAGGTTTGTTTTCATGCGGTGCTAGAGTGATTTAGGGAGAAAGCCTAGCGCCTCGGCTAGTGCTTCGGGTGAAAACCCTTTGACCGTTTTTGGTCTTGAAGACGGTGGCATTGTGTGTCGTTAGGGCATCTCCAACGGCCCGACGTAAATGGACGTCCGCGGTCCGTTTCTGTCCGTTTTTTGACCGGGGCCGGGGAAAACCCAGCCCAACGGGGCGACACATTTTGGCCGGATCGTCCGCGGCGACGCAAACGCGGCCCAAATTTGTGCTCGGTTTGCGTCGCCGCGGACGGTCCGTTGTGTCCGCGCGGACCGGGTCCCGCGCGTCAGCGACCGCGCCCTTCGCTTTGTCTCCCGAGACGGCCACGCCGCAGAGGCGAAAAGGCTACCGCGCCGCCGCTAAGTGTTTGCGCCGCCATCAATGGCGACGCGTCGATGCCCACCGCTCCACGTCGTCATAAATGATGCCCGCGTCCTCGGCCGCCGTTAAAATGCCTCCGCGGCCACCTCCAACGGCAGACCTCCCACCCCGCTCTCCCTCTCCATTTCCACTGCCACCATGACGGGTCTGTGGCCGTCCAAGAAGATCAAGAAGGAGCCCGGCAGCGGCGGCTCTTCCTCGTCGCGCCGATCTTCGCCGCCGCCGCCGAAGAAGCCTAGAGACCGCCCTTACGTGGGCGTCCCGCTGGCGCAGACTCATTACCGCACCAACACGCCGGTGCAGGGCGACGTCGACCTCCCCAATGACTGGCACCTCAACTCGAATAGGGTGCCAGTCCCGTCAGTGCCCAACACCGGCGAGGCGCGGATGATGGAGATCCGCCGCCGCCGCCACCTCCTCCCCGCGGACCTCCGGGAGGACGACCAGTTCCAACCCGATTCCCGGTGGTGGGATCGGCCGGGGTTCGAGCGGGACCCGAGGCGTCGGACCGGCCTCCTCGGCGACCAAGACTTCGACCACGGGGGCGTCACCGTCTGGGTGCCGCCACCACCACCGGAGTGGGAGCCGGAGGAGGACGAACCAGAGGAGGACGAGCCGCGGGCCATGGCGGTGGAGGAGCTCCCGCTCGCGGAGTACCAGCCGCCCGAGCTCACGAAGGAGGAGGCTCTCCGCGAGGCCATGATCGAGAGCGAGCGGGAGGAGCTCGATCGGTGGCCTGGCCTCGGAGGAATGTTGAGGGCCTCCGCACTCGAGAGCGGCGGCTCTTCCAGTAGCCGCGGCCCGCCGCTGCCACCGCCGAAGCAGGAGTGGGAGGTTCACGCGTCGCCGCGCTCTCCAAATCAGTGGGCGCCATGGCCGGATGCGTCTTCCTCCGCACCGCCGCCACCTCCTTCTCCACCTCCTCCAGCTCCGGTGCCCGCGGTGGCGTGTTCCTTCCCCTGGGACTCGTCGGCTTTCTTCGACCTCACCGGCGACAGCGACGACGAGTAGACGCCGGCGGCGGCCGAGGAAGCCCTAGATAGGGTTTTTTAATATTTTGTTTTAATTTCAGTCTTTAATTTTAGTCCCTATATGTAATATAAATCTATTAATATTTAAGAAGTTTGGAAAAATGCGTCGGGCCGCTGGGTGGGTGGCGACGCAAACGGACATTGGGGCTGGCATAGCCCAATTTCTATCCGCGGCCCGACGCAAACTGACCAAATCTGACACAATTTGGTTCCAAAATGCGTCGGGCAAGTTGGGATCCTCCATCGAAACCCACAATAACTAGTCTGTGCTGCATCCTTCTCACGACAAGAAGATTTTGTACAAAATACAAAATTCGGTATTATTTGCGAAAATGGGAAATCTGGAGGAGATCACCTGCATGCATGCCTACAGAATGCGGATAGACACAGCTGGGGTCTCGGGAGGGGGCACTGACAGAAGCTTGCAAAACAGTGGCTGGCATCAGTAGTAGTACTGTATTTGGCAATTGATCAGACTGTGTAAAGAAACTGGAACACGAGACCTGACGACGCTCACACTTCAGGCCATCTATCTATCTTGGGTATCTTATTATCTCCAGGCACATGACTCTGGCGGGACCGACAGACAGGTCACTGATACACCACGGCTGCTAAACTCTGCCCGGCGAGTCTGTGTTCTTGTTTGTTTTTCCTCTTCGATCCCATCAACCAACTGTGCTGCACATGAACCTTCTATCCTATCCTTCCTCCATACGCGCCACACCAAGATAGTATTGTAATGCCACGGGACAGGATCTCAACTAATAAAGCACAGATGTGTCCGGTCAACATTTAGAGTCCGCCCACGGCGGCACTCTCCAAAGTCTCACCCCCTAACGTGAGCAAACTGTCGAACACCTCGCGGGCGCACGAACCGGCGCCGATGAATAACAAAAACGATGAACACAAATTGATTCAAACATTTGAACGAGATTTAACAAACTTACAATTTCTAATCTAAACGAGATTTAACAAACTAAACCTAGACTAGGGACGAGAGTGAAGGCCTATGCATCTTCGTGCACGGCCATCGCTCATCACCATATTTCTTGACGCCGGAGAAGAGATGCCGCTTCGTGGCCGGCGAGGAGGAGAAGATGCAAACCAAGTCAGGGAAGCAACGTCGCTTCACTTCTGGCCATCCCTCATCTCCGTTCCAATCGGCTAAAGACTTTAGAAACGGTCCCGTAGCCTCGGCTGAGCCCTGGAGGCTTCTGGCTTTGCCGGCGCCGTGTTCGATTCACCGCCGTGACATGCGGCGGGGCGTTTGATGGGAAGCCTCTTCGGCTTGCGGCGCCCCTTTCTTCGGTGACGGCGACGCTGCTGACCAAGATGCTAGCAGCTCTTCGCCGGCGCCTTTCTTCGGTGACGGCGACGTTGCTGATGGCGTCGTCGGTTGTAGAGGCAGATCAGGCAGCTCGGTGTTGTCGTCGTCGTCGCTGGCGTCGCCGTCCTCGCCGTCACGGTCGTCATCCGTTGAGGACAACTCCGGCGTCGGCTCTCGTCGACCACTACAACGCGCCTCGTACTCCTTGTACACCACGGCGTGCCAGTAGGGTGCCGAGATGGAGTACTTGGGGTCGAGCTTTTGCTCGTCCGGCATCTCCGTCCACTTGCAGCTGACGAACTCGACGCGTTCCTGGCCGCTGAGACGCGGCGCCACCGGAATGTTGGCGGCGCTCCTCACCCACCCGTCCGGAAGGGTGGCGTCTTCGGGCACCGGCAGCTGGTGGCGGCTGATCAGCCGTGCGGTGTCCAGCGAGACCACGTATGGACGAGCGCTCTCGGCCTCCTCGCGCCACATGGCTCGCTGGAACGCCTTGGCCATCTCCGCCTACTCGTTGCGACGACGGAGTTCCTCTATCTGCTCGTGGCGATGCTGCCCGCCGGGGCTGCCCGCCATGGTGGACTATGTTTCTTGGGAGAGAGGGAGAGGGGGAGAAGTGTTTGTGTGAAAATGAGGGCTGCGCTGCGTCGGGTTTTAAAGCGGCCGGAGGAGCGGGGTTGGGTGGCCTGCATTAACGCGGCCGCCGTTTCGCCTGGCCGCGCATTGACGCCGACGAAGCGTCTGCAGGGCGCCGCCGCGGCTTGGCGCTGCGACTCCAGCACGCGTCGCTTCGGTCTGCGACGCGTGATGACAGGCGTGGCGCCGTCTAGTCGCCTCGACATTAAACGCGGCGCAACGGCCTCCTGCACAGCGTTCGTTAACACGGCTAGATGCGCGTGTGCGTATAACGGGCGGGCCAGCGCTGTCAGGGCCATGGCCGAAGCGATGTCCGGCACCCACAGTAGGGCCTCCAAGTATAGAGGCCCGATAGGGGGTGCCGGACATAAAATCGCTCGAGGCGAGACTTTGGGGGTACCGATGTTGACGGTTTTTCGTGTCCGGCCCCCCCCCAAAGGGCTTTTAGGGGGTCCTTTAGAGGCCCCCGGTGTAGATGGTCTGACTTCCCATCCCCACTGCAAAAAAATTAACCTACACACCAATGGAGGGGTAAGTAAAACTGATCCCGGTAGAATTCATGTTTCACTTCATAGACGAAACCCAAAAGAGGGAGGGATGCAGCAATCACACGTAAAATCTGACCATACGAGACCAGAAAAAAAACCCAGAAGCAAGCATGGAAAGAGACTTGTTGACAGAGGCAAGCAACCCGGTGGCATCAGTATTGAGTGGACTGGACTGGTCAGTGAAAACTGGAGCACGAAAACGAGCCGGCCATCTGACGAAGCCTACGCTTCAGGAGTTCAGGTTATGGTCACATGCCTCCGGCGGACCGACAGGCAGGTGTAGCGCCTACGTCTCAGTCACCAACATCTAATTTTTCATTTTTCTAAGAAAAAATGAATGACGCCTTAGGGCATCTCCAACGGACCAATTTATTTTGGGACCAATTTGTCAGTTTGCGTCGGACCGTGGACAGTAAATGGGTGATGTCTGCCCCAATATCCGTTTGGGTCGCGCCCCAGACCAGCGGCCCGACGCATTTTGGCCACTCTGGTTTTTTTTAAACGGAATGAGTAATATAGAATTGCAAAATTCATCAACTCGAACATTAAAATAATACGAGTGCTCCAACAATTGGAAGATAAAACATAGTTTATACAACAAATATAGTTCAAATAAACAGAGGGAAAGATAAAACTAGTTGTCTCCGGGGATGATTCCTGCCAATGCCCACTGGTGTTCAATCAAATCACTCTGCAGCTGCTTGTGAGTATCACGATCACGGATCTCCTCGTGCACATGCAGGAAGTCCTCAAATGTGGCAGCTCCTGTATGTGCTGCAACCAACTCACCCTTAAACTCCCACCCTTGGTCATGGAGGCCATCATCGACGAGATCACCGGCAACTCCATATGCAAGCATGCAAATAGCAGCAGAACATTTTTGGTAGGACGTGAAGCCAAGCATACCGGTGGCATCGCGCCTGGCGACGAAGTAGTTGTCCTGGGCCTTCACCCCGCTCATAATCCGCAAGAACAGCGGCCTTGACATCCGGTAGCGGCGCCGGAATCTTTGTGCATCAAAGACTGGATTTGTAGGGTGGAATTAGTCGCGGTACAGCTGGTAGTGTCCCCTCTCTCGATTGCGCAGGAGATTGGGCGCGCGACCCTTCACCGAGCCCCTCTGCACCGGCCCCGAGTAGGTGTACTCGTTAATCACCATTGTCGTGGCCACCAAGAGCTCGGAATCATCGTCGGAGTCCTCGTCCGACGATGATGCGATGAAGGTCTCGTAGAACTTCCGGATGCGCTTGCTCAGCTCCATCTACGACATCCGCACGATAAATGAATATTTGCGCCCTTCATCGCTTGTAATATGGCAAAGGTGGCCGGGATCTTACCTAAAACCGGGCGGCGCAAATGGCCGAACACCTCGCGGGCGCGGAAGATGACCTCACCGGATGAAGCCTTCACCGATCAGGAATGGTGGCCTAT
The DNA here is from genome assembly GCA_026929855.1 of Poa annua. Lineage (NCBI taxonomy): Eukaryota > Viridiplantae > Streptophyta > Magnoliopsida > Poales > Poaceae > Poa > Poa annua. The sequence continues at coordinate 4,980,414 of CM049436.1, forward strand.
CCACCGGGAAGTGGGAGCAAAGGCCACCGGCGGGGTGGTGACGGCGATGGCGAGGCGAATGCGACGGGCGGGCAGTGGAATCGGCGGCGTCAGGGGGTGGCGGCGGGACGTGGGAAGGATGAGAAAGAGGAGGGAAGCGATTTGGGGGTGGGGGGGAGTCGCTGACGCGGGGGCAGGTTAAAAAGGTGGAGTACACGCGCGGACACAGCGGACCGTCCGCGGCGACGCAAACCGAGCCCAAATTTGGGCCGCGTTTGCGTCGCGGCGGACGGTCCGGTCAAAATGCGTCTCCCCGGCCCCGGTCATTTTCGGACAAAAACGGACCACGGACATCCGTTTGCGTCGGGCCGTTGGAGATGCCCTTATATTATATTATATAAGGTACATTAGTATTATAAATTGAATACCCAGCTGCAGTTTAACCGGTGAGTGTGTTGTGTTTTCTCTTCGATCCAATCAACAATCTCTGCTGCACATGCAGATAATTTAAATAGTTCGTGTCTAAACTGAACCGGGAGTCGGCCCTAACTAGGGACCAGACCAAACCCGAACCCTGTTGTAGCTAATTTAGCTAAACCAAGCATGGGGTGGAGAACTTTCACCAGATGAAATTCATCATCACCGTGTATCTTCCATACAAACTACTACCATAGTCAGCCATATGTGCAATGTGTAATCTTCCATAGACTTACCTGACCTACTATACAGATCAGAGAAATCGATCTGCTAATCATGCTGTCAAACTTCATAATAATGCAGCACACACCATGGAGACAAAACCAACAACTACTGGACAAGAAACCAGAGCAAAAAGGCCATGACATCCCATGGTTGAGGAGCTGACACCAGTGCCACCCCCAGATTCCAATCTCTCAGCAAAAGGATCAGCACGAGCAGCAGCAGTCAACTTTCAGCAATCCAGACTAGTACGAAACAAACAAAACTTCACTTTCCCTTACCAACATCAGCAGCAGATCAAAGCAAAGTACTATTACACTTAATTATTATAATCTGGTCGAAGAAATAATTCCACCAGTTGGTATTTAATTAGTACTAGGTCACACAGATAATTCTACCAATTGTACTTAAATATAGAAATAATGAAATCACAGAAGGAACTCAATCATAGATAGAGGACAATAACCATGTTTTACTTCATCGATTGAAACCAAGCGAGAGAGCGAGATCTATTTTGATCTCCTCCTCCTCACAGGACAAAAAATTACAAAATCCATCACCACAACTTCTTAAAACACCAAACTGAGACCAGACGAAATTCATTCATAGTACCAAAACTAAGACTGACTTGACCAACGAGTTCTTTTACCCCTGATGAGGAACGGAAGAGGGGGAGGAAAATAAATAAGCGAGGCGGCTGGCTGGGCGCTCCGGCCCAGATCGGCAAAACTAAGACAGACCGGTGGTACTCCGACGAGACGAACAGAACGAGATGTATTTAGGCGAGATCTATGTAGGGGGCGGCGATCCCTCACTGGGTGCAGTCGCGGGATATGTGGCCGGGCTCGCCGCAGTTGTAGCAGTTGCGGCCGCCACCGGCACCGCCGCCGTAGCTCCTGCCACCGCCGCCGCCGCCGAAGCCGCTGTTGGTGGGGCAGTCTCGGGCGAGGTGGCCGGGCTCGCCGCAGTTGTAGCAGTTGCCGCCGCCTCCTCCACCACCTCCGCCGCCACCGCCGTTGATGCAGTCCCTGGCGATGTGGCCGATCTCGCCGCACTTGAAGCAGCCGCTGCCGCCGCCGCCACCGCCTCCACCGGCAGGGGCGATGACGCTGCAGTCCCTGGCCATGTGGCCAGGCTCGCCGCACTTGAAGCAGGCCCCGCCAGCGCCTCCGCCGCCGGACCTCCTCGGGGTGCCCCAGCCACCGCCGCCACCTCCACCGAACCTGTCAGATCCATCCGCGCCGCGGCCGCCGTATCCGCCGCCGCCGCGAGATCCGCCGCGCGACACGTACCCTCCTCCCCCGCCGCCTCCGCCGCCGGAGCCGCCCTGGACGAAGGATCCGTCGGGGCCGGTGACGTCGACGGCCTTGGTGCGGCCGTCGTCGCCCACCGAGACCTCGTACTCGACCGCCTCGCCCTCGGCCAGCGAGCGGAAGCCGTCGGCCTTGATGGAGCTCTGGTGCACGAAGAGGTCCTCGCTGCCGTCGTCGGGGCTGATGAACCCGAACCCCTTGGTGTCGTTGAACCACTTCACCGTCCCCTTCTGCCGCGACTCCATCGCCATGAGAGCTCTGATGATCTCCTAGGTCAAGCTTTTTTTTCTCTCTCTCTCGCGATCGGAGATTGATCTTATCTGTTGATCAACCGCGACGGGCTATAAATAGAGGGCGGCGGGCTGCACGAGGAACCGCGCGCCGGATCGGACGGCTGATATCGGATCATGATTGAGACGGACGGACGGCGCTGGCCCGGCTGACGTGTCAGGACGGGAGAGGCTGACGTGCGGGTCCCGGTCCCTCAGAGAACGACAACTGTATCCGGCGTAATACACGGGAATCGGATGCTAATCGTGTTATCAACAAACTCTGACGGCATCTTCTGTCTGCCTGAATAAGAAAAGAAAAGGGAGTCTAGATTGGCGTCAGATCTTCTACTATTTGGTTGCTTTTGGAAACTTCAATCTTTGATTTTGGTTACTCGGCGGCTAAAACTTGGCACGTTCGTTTCGTTTAACCGTTGAGGACTCCTAAAATTGTTGTTGAGAATTTGATCGTGACAATTTCCAAAAAAAAGTTCAGGCAAAAGCCAAAAATATGGAATAGTATATGACAGGCCACCATCACGCCTTCGACTCTTCTGTGATGACAGTGAAACAAAGAGTGGCTATATATCATGTTCGTTGCAAGAGTTTAGCAACTGCAAGCGCAGATAAGTCAACTACGGCATGCCGCCGGAATTGACACACAGAAGAGTAGACATTAACAGTCGTCAACAGGGATTTCATTGTCCAGTCGAACAGAGATTCATCTAGCCATAAACGGCCATCAACAGTGATTTTACTTTTTACGTTTAGTCATGCCATACCGCATACGAGAGTGAAATACAGCCATAATAAGATAGTAAACTGCAAAATAGAGCCATCGCTGTAGATTGCTAAAAGGAGCAGCCGAAAGTGAGAATATATCCCATGATAAAATACACTTGTCATAGTCAGCTGCCAATTCTGCTAAAACAACGTCCCAGAAGCACATTCAGGTGCAAAATTGCAGCCAGACGCGGTGCATTTCTAAAAGCGTGGCAGACACGGTCACGAACAAAGGGGTGGTGCATGCTGTGGCTGCAGGAATCTGCAAAGAATAAAGCGAGGTTCGGTTCTCGAACCGCGTCGTCGAGTCGGTTTCCGGATTCGGACAGGCAACGGAACGCCAGGACAGCAAATACGCTCGTCATAATTCAGAGCAAAAGGTTGAATTTGCCTTCAATCAACAACTCAGACAGAGCACCCCCTGCTTGCTTGTGCCTACCGGCTGGGGCCATTGCTGTCTGCCTCTCATGATGCCCACGCTCCACGTTTCTTGGCGTAGAAAAGAGTTCAGACAAGTGGAGGTCGCCAAGTGATCATCATAGCCTGATAACATGATTAATCAAGGGCCTGATGGTGGATGCATCATGGCCTTGAGCTACCGGGCCTTGCTGACGAACTCCGTCTTCAGTGTGTCCTCCAGCTGCGAGAACAACGACGAGAACGTGCCTGTGAAGGAAATGGATTATCAGTGGTTCAGTGTCTTTGCCAGTTTGCCATGACAAGAACAGAACTCGACCATTGTAATCAAGACAGAGAAGCTATTGTTGCAGTATGTAGGAGATAATATTGCACTCAAGTGTAATTTGGTATTCATTCATAACTGGAGTTGCTAATGTTTTCAGAATCCGTCGAGGTTAGTGCAGGAATTAGCAAATTACTCATGTATATGAATATGCTATGCATACACAACAAAGATCCTATGATGGCTTCATGTAATCTGAATATGAGAAATGATATATTGTATACACCTATCAGATCATCTACATGTTCTCGTATGCCTGAATATTGTCAATGGCAAGGATGGTCAATAACAAAGGAAGCTCCTCCAAAACCAGCATACCTTATAACCCGGATCTATAGGCTCTGCCTCCTACAGACCAACCGTCCAACCTCTCCCAATGGTTACTAGCAGCTTAGCCGGCCAAGCGTCATTTATTCTATCTCAATCATGCCTTTAGTCACTACCAGCTGTCCAGAGCCAGTGAATAGAACCAGCTAGGCATCAGTACCACTGCCACCCTCTTTTACTGGATAGATAACTATTATCGGGACCGTGTAATGACTATAGGACCAGCATAGCTTAGCGAAGTAGCACGTGATAAATGCTAAAGCATTCTCCAGCCTCCACGTCAGACGGTCACTTTGGTAGTTAGTTTTTTGCTTCGTTAGGTGTAGAAACTAAAAGAACAGGAAAATATAAGAATGCTATATCTAGAAGCAAACCAAAAGGTGTCAGCAAGGTTGTCCGAGAAACGTGATATGTTGCAATAAAGAACGAAGGATACCTGACAGTGATTTATTCAATAATGAACCTCTGATTAGCAGTGTGCCAGGCATCTGTTCAAACACCTATGCAGATGTAAATTTGTAAACTGTTTAGGAGGCAACATCAAAATAGGTACCAGATGAGTAATATATAATATGTTATCAACATACCGAAATACGAAAGGATGCTCCTGTAACTGTGCTATGCAGCTTTGTAGAGTTATCCCCAAAAGAACCAAGAAGGTTATCACTATCCAGTATTGCAGACTTAGTTTGCTCATCTGACAATGTAACCTACACAAATATTTCATGCAAGAGATTACATACTAAGACTTTGCAGAAGTAAGAGAATGACAGATCAATGTGGGTCTACTGTCCTAAGTAATTTAAGAAAATGAATATGTGGAAGGTTAATGAGGATTCTTACATCGATAGAAAATGATAGAGAATCGGTTTTACATGATAGATTAAATGCACAGAAAAAGGTCTCAGCTGACTTCAACACATGAAATGCACCACTTCCGCGTCGAAGTCCCTGAAATTCACCATGTAAAGAACATAAATTGAGCACAGAACTTAGAGAGAATATATAGTAGTAGACTGCAGTAACAATAATTAAAACATAAATAAAGGATATATGTAAAGAATGAGGAGATGAATAGAGTTTTATGTCAGGCTAGCCAGCAGTTTTAATTCAACCTTATTACAAGGCCAACAAGGATGCAAAAAGGTTTCCAAATAACAATGAGATGATACATTTAAGGCATGCTGATTAAATGCTATTTACGATGCAGAGATCATAAGATGATAATAGTAAGGAGAACTAGAGAAGATAGTTGTTTCAACATGAAGCATCTCACTGAAGAATAGTAACCTTTTGTGATTGAGAGAGCTTAAACCAAAGGTATATCAAATGGGATTTGGGAGCTGTAAGCGAGGAAAATGCATTATTAAGGAACAAAAGGTCACATGTTGCACACCTCGAGCATGAAAGAATGGTGAACTTTTCCTGGTATACTGGATCTTACAACAATTTTTCTTGGAGCATTGAATGACCATGCAAGGCCCCATCTAGCTGTTTGTCCTTGCACGAACTCGGTAGTTTTCACAACTGAGGCCCCAAATGCACGGGCTTTCGATACTAATATTTTTAGATTTGCTTTTCTGCCAACCATTGATGTAAACCACCTATAAAAATTTAGAAACATCGTTAACAACGGAATAAATATAACATACTAGAACCACCGCAAGATAAGATTTGAATCACCTGAAAGAGTTCTTAAGGGAAACACTATCTTCAATTATACGTGTTATAAAGGCCTGCTCCCCACCAGGGCAAGCCATCTCTTCAGGAGTTCCAGCACAAGAAGTTTTTGGATTCAGGCCAGCTTCCTCCATACTCTCAAAGAAAGGGGGATTGCACATACAGAAGTCAAAGATCTCACTATCCTTCACAACACCGACAAGGATAAGTGGTATTGATCTCACCATATTTTCCACTGGCTCTGAAGTGTTCTCCAAGACTGCTTCCTCAGCAGCTATTTCAGAATTAGAAGAACAGGGTACTTCATTGGCATTTCTGATCTCAAATAGACCCGGTAGATGTGGGTTGCTCTCTATATTCTTCGTAGTATTCTCCACAAGAATAGGTGGTATTGATGTCACCGCATTTTCCACTGGCTCTGAAGTGTTCTCCCTGACTGCTTCCTCACCAACTGTTTCAGACTTGGAAGAACAGAGGACTTCATTTGCATTTCTAATCTCAGTTAGACCTGCTAGATCTGAGTTGCTCTCCACATTCTTCTTAGTGTTCTCCACGAGAATAGGTGGTATTGATATCACCGCATTGTCCACTGTCTCTGAAGTGCTCTCTCGGACTGCTTCCTCAACAACTGTTTCAGAATTGGAAGAACAGGGTACTTCATTTGCATTTCTGATCTCAATTAGACCTGCTAGATGTGGGTTGCTCTCCACATTCTTCTTGGCCCATTCAAGAGCAACATCAGTCACGTCTACGAACAAAAATCCAACTGAGCATAATCCTTCTAATTTAGCTAAGTCAGTTACTCAGAGAACCCTATTCTATGCTTGACGAAACTTCTAGAACAGGATAAAAACGTACCAGATCCAACAAAGCTCCAGCCCAGTAATGATGCTCCGAGGAGAGGGTAGATGCAATTGGCACCTGTGCCTATGTCAAAACCCCTCACTGTCTCACTTGAGTTGGATATTCGTGGTATGAGATTGGACGAGAGAAGGTCCTCAATCCAATGGATGTAATTGGATCTGTTTGGAACAGTAGGGCAAAGCTGTCCATCTGGAATCCACCTGACAGTAGTATTCATATAAATAATGCTCACATATGAAATTTAATATTGCCAACAAACCCTATTGCATGACAAATTGACAATTAGAAAAGAACATATGAGGGCATAGTGTGCATGGCATATTTCGATGATTTTGTTTCTTCAAAATCAAGCGACTGTTAATCTTTCATTGTTAGCAAACGTGGGAGCTGCCAGTTTTGCTAAACGAAGATTCTTATTTGAACTTTCGTCATACAATGCTCCTACATCAAACAATTTAAACTTGAAGAAATAATGTAAAATATTTATTTCAAGTGTCTTAGAAGAAAAGATAAGAGGGTCAATTTGGCACATCGCAGTGAATTAACAGGACAACGACATCAATAAAACACATATTGAGATTGCTACGTGGAATCAACGACTGTATAGCAAGACCAAAGTGAAGAGTAAAGACATTTAGGCACACAGTATGTACGTTGAGCACCGTTCTGTAGACGGGAAATTCCCAATGGCATTATTCGTGAAGCTGAACAATAGTACATTAAGCATCATATACTTCCTGTTGAGATCTTTTTCAGCAATTTTTTGTTCGACAGAAAATAACTTCATAATTAATTTACCACTCCTCCGTTCCGAAATAAGTTGTGTGGTTTTAGTTCATACTACGCAAGTACCATAGCATGATAAATGAAATGAAGGTTGCCTGTTACGAAATGTTACTGGCACTAACATGTACTAAAAACTGCCAACCTCTAGAGCTCTGAAGTGAAATTAGCATCAGCAATTCATAAAACGATATAAGTGCGTCAGACTGCAGGTGCTTTGGACCTGAGAAGCGACATGCTGAGCTTGATGCTCCAATCGGTGTAATTCAGCAATGCCATGGAAGTTAATTCTTCGGCAGCACAACATCAGAGATACGAGCAGCTCAGCTAGTTCTATGGGAGCGAACAGATGCAAGCGAGGCATGGAAGGGGTTCAGGGTGCGCGTACCAGTTGACGCCGTGGTCGTGGAGGAGGAGGACGCGCGTGAGCTCCCGCGTGGCGGCGAAGTCGGTGAAGTCTACGGAGGCGCGGCCTCCCCCGGCGGACACGGAGACGAAGGGGGCGAAGGAGGGGTAGAGCGCCGCCAGAGCCGCGAAGTCCGGCGCCGCGGCGGCGTACCGGTTGCGCGGGTGCATCTTCGGCGGGGCATCCGAGGCTTCGCTCTGCCGCCGCCGCTTCCTCCCGCCGCCCATCCGTGCTGCTGCGTAGTAGGCGGGGGCGGAAGCGAGGGACGGCGAGCGGCGGGGCACGAGTGCACGACTCTGGAACACTGTCGGGCTCAGCTCGCCGTGTGGGCCTCTTTGGGCTTTGGGCGTCTTTCGTCCTGATCGGATCCTACGTATATCTTTTTGATTATTAATTTTTTAAACAAATTCCATTTCGGTGTGCTATTTCCTTTTTTTCTTCTCTTTTTTATTTCTCGATCAGTGTTGAATTTTTAATATTCAATTTAGTTGTAATGCTAACACTCATGAAATATTTCACAAACCTTTTGATCCGTTATTTTTGTGCTCTAGCAAGGGATATGCCATTTTTGTTTCAGTTCTGATCTATACAATTTTGTCATGCGACACATAGACCGTTTATGTTCACACTTTTGGTTTGTTTCACGTATTTTCCCTTCTTTATAAAAATAATATTCATAGTTTAAAACCTCAATTCCAAGGAGCATGTGTTGGATACGATTATGAAGTCAAAAGCTATGAATTCTGGAGTGTTTGTTTTGACATGTGCTACAAGGTTTGGGCTTACTTCACAAGAGGTTTACGTACATATAAATGGGAAGAGCCTCACGTCGAAAAGACGAAAACTACTGTCTTAATGTTGAGTAGCAAAACTACTGTCTTAATGTTGAGTAGCAAAAATTACTTGTATGAAATTAGAGATCAAATTGAGCATGCATACATACATACATATTCAATTTTAGTATTCACATTGCAAATGATCGAGTGCACCACAAATGTACCGCAAACCTAAATCTGGTCGAACATCAACAGGTGGCATCACTAGGTCGTTATCACTGGCCGACAACAGCTTTGCCCGGATCTGCTGGCAGCGCGCATCGCATGCCCAGCCCGGCCCGATTTGGCTCTAGCGTCCACGTCTCCGGCCGCGCGACGACAGCGACACCGGCGAGAAATGAACCGTCGACACGCGCATTTCCTCCTCCCCTCCTCCCCGCCGGCCCGAAACACCTCGCCCGAAATGCTCTGCCTTTCGCCGTGCGCGCCGTGCCCGCACCGGCCACCCGCACCACGGGCCTCGACCTCCGCCGGCGCCGGCACGACCGACAACGCGCTGCGCCTCAGGACGCAAGCGCCGCGGGAGCGGTGGCGGCTCGTGAGGTTCCAGGGCTGCTGCTCCTCCGCCTCCGCCGCGGCGCCGATGGGCCGGCCCGCGGAGGCGGCTCTGCCGGTCCCGGTCCCAGTGGCGCGGACGACGGCGGAGAGGCGGGTGTCGCTGCGGGAGATGCGGCGGGTGTGGTGGGTGTGCGGGCTGGGGTACTGGGTGCACGGCTTCCGGTGCTTCCCGTGGCTGGCCCTCAACTTCCACCTCACGCGCGGCCTCGGCCTCAGCCCCGTCGCGCTCCAGCTCGTGCAGAACGCCGGCAGCCTGCCGCTCGTCGCCAAGCCGCTCTTCGGGGTCCTCTCCGACGCACTCTACATCGGCCGCGACCACCGCCTCCCGTACATCTCCATCGGCGGTAAATCCATCTGCCTTTTTTCCCCCTTTATGAACTTCTGTTCTTCCTCGTTTGTTGGACATTGCTAGTGATAGTGTAGTTTTGCTCCATCTGACATGTGAAATACTAGTCCATTCTTGTGCCCATTTGCTCGATCCTCTTAACATGTAATAATCCAAACAAATGTGGGATTGAGTTCCTTTCGGTTTATAAATCTTATCTCAGAATAAGTGCTAAAATTAATGGAATTTTCAAGTAGGCAATTCACTAGGAAAGTCTATGCTCTTGATGTGGGAAATATGTGGGAAATTTGCTTTCTTTTTTCTGGAGAATTAAGGATAAAATATAACAAGAGTTGTGGAATAGAGCTCTTGAGCACAGTGACAGTGACAACAGTCTGTCTCTGAAATTAGGAATCCTTGTGTGTACACGGGTTCAACAACTGCAGCTATTATCCAATTTCCACTGTGATTGGGATAGTATTTCTCTCAAGAGATTATTTTTTCTCTTTAGAGTATTATTAACCAGTTAATCCTTTTATAATTGCCAGCTGTTGTATTTTAAGTCACTTGTACTACAATAGTCTTTCCTTACCCTTCTCCCTTGTTTGGTCTTACTCATCAAATGGTACTCAGTGTCTCAATTCATATATGTAAGTTTGTTCGATCGTTGACAAGGTTCAGAGAAAGGGTGGGCCATTCATTCATCACCATTTCTAGAGAAAGATACGTGTCACTGTTCGTGAATCTTCATGCTATTTCCATGAGTAGCCAGCACCTGTCCGGGAGAAAGATACGTTTTGCAAAGCCTCTTGGGTATCTGGTGGGTGTAGCAACACACTTTCATGCCCGATGTAAACTCCGCTTTTATTGCTAGTCACACATATTGAGCTTGCCAAGTTCGCAAATCACAAAGACTACCCTTATTATAGTGTTACTTGATAGTACATGTTTTACTCATACTGGTGGCCACGCAAGCTTTGCCACGCAGGAACTCTCATTGGGTGCTTTAGGTACTTGTGATAAGGGATTATGTGGTACTTGAGAGAAGCTGCTAGAGGGTGTCTGCTGGTCCACCAATCTCTGAAAGCTGCCTACCTAAGATTTACCCTTGCTATTGCATCAAGGCTACCCAATTCATTTGGCTTTTGCCAACTGGTACCCCCCCCCATCCCCCCCATGCCGTACTGTGATTGGGAGAGGCTCTTCATGGCTTTGTCCAGTCATAACTTAAGGAGGATAATCCAAAATGTAATGATGGCAATTTGTTTGTTTTATCTACTCACTTTATTGGCAGTTTTCGTTCAGCACTTTCTTTTTCTCCATCAGTGAACTCTCTGCTACCTGCTGGTTTCATTTCATGTATGTGATTATATAATAACTCCTATATCCTGCTACTATTACTGTTAACTTTAGAATCTGCTGCTCTGTGGGTTGCTGCCAAACTGAATAATAATCATATGTAAGCGGTTATGTTTCTATGCAAGCAATCTGCATTCTGAGAATTAAATGTTAATTACAGATGATATTTGTTAGGGAACAAAGTCATTAAGTTGAAATAGTTGCTGAACTATTGTAAAAGAAATGAATAAGCTGACTTATGCTAATGTTGACTACTGTTGTGTACGTTTCAGCATTACTACAGCTTATTGCATGGGGGACACTTGCGATCATGCCAGTCACGGGTGACACATTTCCAACTCATATGGTATGCATTCTGATTGGAAATCTCGGAGCATCTGTCACGGAAGTTGTAAGTGATGCTGTTGTCACGGAATTTAGTAGAACACAGGAGACCGGTGTACTACAATCTTATGCATTCATAGGTCTGGCAGCTGGATCCCTCCTAGGAAACTTGTCCGGTGGATACGTTCTATTGAGAACACAGGAACCAAAGACTATGTTTACAGCATTCTCGATCCTCCTTGGCCTCCAACTGGCACTCTCCATGAGTACAAAAGAAACACTGCCTAGCTCCCATAGCAACTCCAACAACAGTCTTGTTGTGAGATGCTCTTTGTCGGACAATCTTCGCATGCAGTTCTCCAACTTGATGACAGCAGTCCGTGAGGAAAGAATAGTTTACCCACTTGCATGGATCATGACTTCGTTTGCTGTTGTACCAGTTCTTTCTGGAACGATGTTCTGCTTTCAAACACAGTATCTGAAGCTTGATTCATCAATCATCGGCCTTTCAAAAGTAATGGGACAGGTCATGGTCGTATCTCTAGCCGTCCTGTACAACCGCTATCTCAAACAGATCCCTCTGAGGCGCCTCGTGAGTGGACTTCAGATAACTTATGCTCTCGTGGTTCTCTCAGAGCTGATCCTAGTGAAACAAGTGAACCTTATGCTGGGAATACCGAATGAGATATATGTGCTCTGTTTCTCAGCTCTCGCTGAAGCAATTGCTCAGTTCAAGGTCCTGCCGTTCTCGGTCTTGCTATCAAGCCTCTGTCCACCTGGTTGTGAAGGTTCGCTTTTTGCTTTCTTCACGTCTGGGCTGGTGTTTTCGGCAATACTAAGCGGCGTGTACGGCGTTGGGCTGTCTACCCTCATTGGTTTGTCTGCTAGGGACTACTCAAACTTGCCTTTGGGTATTCTGCTTCAAAGTTTGGCTGCATTGTTACCCTTGGCGTGGATATCTCTTGTACCTGAAAACTGGACCGCCGATGAGAAGATTGTAAAGCAAAGATGAGCATGTTGACATCAGATAGCTGTAGCATAACATGAACTATCTTGATAGGTGACAAATGACACTGTACAGGCATTTCTTTCCCAAGGCAACTCTATGAAATAACATGTGAGGTATTCAAAGGTCTTCTTTCTGCACATCAGTGTACATCATGTGTCTTTTGTTTTGTTTTAGAATGTGAAATCATCTTATTAAGTTAGTATAAGGAAACACAAAATAAATTCTAAAAAAGTGACTAATAAAACTACTAATGTGATTAATGTCACATAAAAAGGAGAACAAATTGACATCAAGTATGAAAAGTATAATTTTGACCATTAACTTATAGTAGGGGTAATAAAATATAGATAACTCCTCCGGCTTCTGTTACCCTGATTCATTTAATGGGACCACATATATTACCAGCCCCAACAAGACTGGCTATATGACACTTGGGAAACAAAGGTGAAGCCAATATTCAGAGATTGCAAACAAGGGGATTGATAAACATCAGCTATGTTCACATAATTTATCTATTAAATGACGGAGTCATATCAGAAATGGATGTTCAAGAAGTGGATGGTCAAGTACAATCGCACATACCAGAGCGAGGAGGAAAAGGAGATGCACTACAAGAACTTCAAAGATCAAACGCACGGTCAGGAATGCTGACAAGGCCAATGCTCACAGAATGATCGGGTAAACCTGTGATGCAGGGCACTAACTTGTAATAACCTTAAGTGGATATAATATAATGTCTATTGAACTTTCGTTGTTGCACACATATTTGGAACCCATGTTTTGAGAAAATTAAAGATGGTACAATTCACACATCTGTGCTAACTATACATGCTAATCTTATCTCCGTTTAGAGGAGTCAGGTTCTGCATAGTATAATTCCTGATTTGTTTTTTTTTTCAATCCACTTTGACGAACCGAAAGTCGGCGGTTGTATGTTTTTCTAATCTTATACCTCCTTTTATTTTCTTTGCATGAACACTGCAGCGTGTGAGTGTGAGACAAGGCTGAACACACTCATGAATTATGACAAGTCTTTTGCCTTGTTTCAAGAAAAATAAAACCGTGCAAAAGGAGGGAAACCTTATCTAGGTCGACCTACGCGAGGGAAGGGTAGGTCCCTCGTCCGACGATAGCTTATTTGGGGCAATGGAGGGTCCAGTAAGCAGCAAAAAAAATGACCATCGCACGAAAGGAACCCAACAGCCCGCCGTAGCAGATATTAGCAGCGCCACTAGCCTGCTAACTTTTTTGCCATTTATTCATTTTTGGATATGTATTTTGATTTTGTAACAAATTCACATGAGCTAAGAACACGTGGTAACAACACAACCACACGTTTAGTGGTAAGAACACCATGTGACATGTCTCCAAGCCGGATCTTGCGTGTGGCGCATCAGATTTTTATGCTTGCAATCCCTTCTTCTGTCGTGACCCATTTGTGTCCAGTTATCTCTTGCCTTTACTAGTTGTATTCTGTTGCATGTATGCTTGTCACATATGATTGTTCACATAGTTTCATATCTAGATATTCTCAAATTATTGTTATATCCATTAATTTGAAAAGGAGATTGAATTGTATAGCCGTCTGGCCTATTAACCCCCCCCCCCCCCCTCCCCACTGCCACTGTAGTCGATTGGACCGTATTTTTGGGTTCCCTTCGCATAGTTAGATGATTTGTTGAGAAAGTTTTGTATGTTCACACTTGGTAGTGTTATCATGCACTTGAACCAGTAAAAATGCACCGTGTTGGATTTATAGGTGACATATGTAACATTATTTATTTGCCTGAAAGGCATGTAATTATGATGATTCCCTCTCAAGTTTCTCATGACGTATAAATAATTACCTATTACATTAAAAATTTCTTATTAATTCTTTTTTTTTTCATGTAGGCACTTCAATGATCGCTAAACAAAATTATACAAGTGTATTCTGATAGGTGCACTCCAAATATGGAAGATTCATTGCACCAAAGGAAACAAGATTGTTCATGAGCACATAATAGGGAATTGAAGTTTTTTTTTTGTCGCATCTAGGATTTCCTACCGAGCGTAGAATAGAAGGAGATAGGAGCTATCTCTGGTATATGAGATAACTGAAACAAACTAGAAGCTACCAACCAGAACTAAAACAATCTTCTTTCTTAATTACCTGCTAAAAAAACTAAAATTCGTCTCACAAGCCAAGGAGCTGCATGTCAAACTCAAGATACGCATCGCCAGATCCGCGCACCTGCCACATGATTGGAACACCGTTTAGAGTTAAACTCCTTTTCTACGAATGTTTTTTTAATTATATCCGTAATTTTTCATTTACCAGAATTAAACTTTGTGGTTAATCTAATATATCAACGCGCCGAATTCACACCACATAAACAATGTTGGTCCAAGTAATATTCTGACCCATGCGACTTAAAATAAATAAGATTTATACTGAACTTTATACTTTTATTTATTTCATTTATAGCATTTTTCATTCTATTTGAATTTAATATTATTTATTTGGCATACTTGGCCACATAATAAAGTTTTAAAATATTAGCTGGAATGTTATTTGTTCTAAGGTTGAAATGTGCATAGTTGAGTAAAATACACTAATTGCTAAATTTAATGTGTGCTTTGAAAAGTATCTTTCTTTATTAATTGTTTTTGGACATATAAACTATATAGTGTACATCTGGTATAGAGATCTAGAGCATATATGGTTTAAGTATCTTAATGTAGGTGTCCTTTTAGTTTACGGTTAGGTAGATATGTTTCTAGAATTTTCAAGATTATAAAGTGGATTGCTTAGCATGATACTTTACCCTTTTGTGGTCAAATGTGTCATGCATTAACCCATATATAATTATATATGCTATTTGTTCGGGCCTCTAGCCCAAGCGGAAACCGACAGGAGCTGGCTGATGCCATTGCCGAAGGTAGGTGATCTCTCGCTGCGTGACTGCTGCAATCATCAGCTTACTTGTGCGCAAGAACAAGTCCAGGTCCAGCAGAAGATAGAGGCGCTGTATGCGGCCTTATCGGAGCGGGAGAACTTGTGGAACAGCGGGCTGCTCCAGGATCTTGCTGTCAACGTCAATCCAAGGCCAGATGACCCGCAGTGGAGGAACTTGAGGTCAGCGAGAAGGATCAGCAATATTATGGAGTCAACTGGGATGACTGTGCTTGTTTCACTTGTTACTCTTGATGCTGTGTACGGAATCTTTGACACGGCAATGAAGCAATTGGAAGCGGAAAATCAAGCGAAGCAGCTTGCATTGGAGAGGGGAAATCAAGCGGAAACTAATTGTTGAGAAGGGAGTGTTACGCAATTTTACTATAGGTCTTCAATGTCTTCTCGTGTAATGGATAATAGTAATGGTGGTTATTATTGGTACATTTTAGTATTTGGGGTTCTACTCTTCTTGTGGCCCGAGACTAATCACCCTGTTGCCCGGCCGGGCCATATGAACTGGCCTCTTGTGGTTCTACTCCTCTTTTCACGTGTCTGTGTTTTTAACGAAACACTGTTTTTTAGATGCCATCAAATCATTTGGGAGCCTTATGTGAGCAAATCGAATTTGCAAGTCTCCATGTCCCATTTTGTTTTCGAAAATCATTTCGGAAACCATGGAGAAAATGAAAAACACCTTGCAAAGATACTTACAAATATAACAAATTATCATAACTTTGTAGGTATGTTTGGCAACTTCGAGAGGAAACATAGGATGCGAGCCTTCATTTTGGGACGTCTAAAAATGTGGGGACAACTTGGGTAGGATCTATGAGATCACTTCTTTTTAATAGACAAAACATGGTTAAATATTTTCAAAAAAATTGACAGCACACATCTATATTATTTATGCAACACCGAAACTTTGCAGCTTCAAATTCGACCTGCACTTAAAGAGCCAAATAGGAGAAACTTTGTTGTAAACTATTCATTTAAAGCTCACACCATTTACAATGTAATTTATCTTTTTTGCTTCTCTGAATGTAGATCAAATTTTGAGCTGAAATTTTTTAGTTGTAGAAATAGCACGTAGGTGTGTTGTACATTTTTTTTTGACTTCTTAAACATTTGCAAACACGGTTTTATGACTTAAGAGTTGGCCTAGTCGCTTGCCCACGTACTATTTTTTTTTTGCATATACGAAACATTTAGATAATCTTCACATTTGTGATAGGGTGTTGTTGTTAACCACTTAACATGGTAGGGTTTTGAAAAAATAGATTATGTAATCGTCTGTGAATTTCATCGCGGGAATGAGAAATAATAATAATATGTGGTCATCCAGTGATAGCGTGGTAGAGAAATAGCTCATGGGACAAGTAAATTGTACCGTAAAACAGCCCAGAAATAGATACTAGCAGAGACATGGGTAAGAGATAGGGCAGAAAACGATGAATGTTGATTCAATGGGAAACTTATGATATGTATGTTGCATTGTGATTTGCATCTATTAATCGAAAAATATGTGTTACAGGTGCGTGCTAACTAGTTTTAGAAAGTTTAATTAACACAAATCGAGCCGAATATACAGACTACATAACCAAATAGGATCAGAGGAAGTACGATTAAGTAAATCGGAAAAAAGGGTGTGATTGAGTAAACCTGTATTGACACACTTTGTGATAAAGTTAAGTGGATGTCGTGTGTGAACTCTGAAAGTCTGAATTCATGTTCTATATATAGTCATGGTTTTGAAAAAGCCGTGCTAAACAAAATCAGAGATGGCAGCATTCGTTCATGAATCAAGACCGTGTATAAAAATGTTTTCTGAATATTTTTTGGTTCTAAAAAAATCAAGACTGTATGGGCATTATGTCAATTTCGGAGACTGCAGAGGTGGTTTCTCAGAGAAGTGCAGAAAGAAACGGGGAAAAAAAGAGAGAACGGTGCCCGGCCTCGGTTGCGTCGAGCCCGCGGAGATTGCCCATGGACGAGGGCCTGCCGGTGGCGGGGGCGGCCGCGGGCGCCGCCGGAGGAGGCGCCTACGAGGACGCGAAGCCCATCGCCTGGTGTCGTCCCTCGGGCTCAGACGACGGCCAGGTACCCCATCGCGCCGCCATGCCATGCCCTCGACTCCCTCACTTCACTAGCTAGGGCTTCGACCGTCTTTGTGGCGCCGATTAAGGCCTGCTCCTACGCATTTTGCACCCGTCCCCGCACTGGTTTTCGCCATTATGGTGGCGAATTCGCTAGGAATGTGCTGCTGATCTCTCACTGGTTCACTTCACACGGCAATTGGAAGGCATGGAAACCCAGAGAGAAATATTGGGAACAGAGGAGAGAAACATGAGAACAGAGTAGGCAGCAGAGAGTTTGCTTGGGTTAATTATTTTTATTTCCATATAGGAATCGATGCTGTAACACAAAACATTGTGTGTCTCTCCCTCACAATCACTGGATACAAACAGACAGATTAATTTGTTATTTTCAACCCCCTAAGTTAAATGGTGTCCTCTGTTATGCAGCAGCAGAAGACTAATTTGGTTTATCTCGCAATACAGGGTGTCGCGATGGATGGTTGTGGTCGACTTTCGAATCAGGGAAACAATTACGCCATTTCGTATGACCAACAATTTTGTAACCCAGCTGAGGAGCAACAGTCGCCAGCTGAGCGGTCTACTCCGTCGGCGAGGGCGAATGGCAGGAGGACCAAGAATTTCAGCGATAAGGAAGACGATATGCTGGTGTTGGCGTGGCTAAATGTCAGCATGGATGTAGCGCCTGGGAACGAGCAAGGCCGTTCCGGTTATTGGCAGAGGATGCACTGCTACTTCCACCAGAACAGGAACTTCGAGTCGGATCGCAATCAAAACTCCCTGTCGCACCGTTGGTCTACCATTCAAGAACACGTGCAGAAGTTCTGTAGGTGCTATGACCGGATCCAGTGTAGAAATGGGATGACAGAGAAAGATAAGGTATGCACCTATCTCTTTGATCTGCTTGTAATTTCATATGTTCTGTGAAATTATTTTACTGACGCATATACTTGTACAGATTGTTCAGGCTTTGGAAGCGTACAAGTCAAAAGAGAAGAAAACGTTTGGTTTCTTGCATTGTTGGAATACCTTACACCTCCATCAGAAGTGGACTAATAGGTCATCTCAGAAAAAACAGAAGACAATCACCAACTCAAGCCGGTATGATGATGAAGCGGATGCTCTTAATTCACAAGATGAGCCCTCAGGCTCCGAGGACGGAAGGGACGTCAGCCATGAGCTCCGCGTCCAGGCCCTGGAGCACGTCTTCAAGGAGGAGCTTCTCGACCACGAGTACCATATCCAGGTATCTGCATGCTAGGCTTTCGATCAGAATGTGCTCTTACACATCTGTACCTTTTCCACTAGTTTTGCCATTAGGGTGACAGCTTGTTTGAAATCTACTGTCGATCCCTTACTGGTTCGCGCGGCAACCTCGAAGGCAAGGAGTAGAACTCACAGAGAAATAGGAGAACGGAATTTTTTGCTTGGTTCCAATTAATTTGGACAAGAATTGATGCTACCACAGCAAAACCACATATCTCTTTTCCTCACTGGATACATTACACTTGAATGATTCCAGCATGTATATAGTCATGGTGCCTTCTCTTACGCAACAACAGTTTTTTCCGAAGAGAAGGCTAATTTTTCATTGTGCAATGCAGGGTGCCCCAATCGATGGTAGGAGCTCGTCGAATCAGGGAAACAATAACACATTTTGGGATGAGCGTCAACTTTGTAGCCCAGCTGAGGAGCAACAATCACCAATTGAGCAGGCTACTCCGTCTGTGAGAACAAACGACAAGAGAACAGAAAATTTTAGCGATAAGGAAGATGATATGTTGGTGTTGGCATGGCTAAATATAAGTATGGATGAAGCGCAAGATAATGAGAAAACTCGTGATACTTATTGGCAGAGAATGCATTGTTACTTCCATGAGAACAGGAACTTCGAATCAGATCGTAGTCAAAGTTCCCTCACAAACCGTTGGTGTACCATCCAAGAACATGTTGAGAAGTTTTATAGATCTTATGACCAGATTGTGTGTAGAATCGGGATGACAGAAAAAGATAAGGTATTTACATATATCTGTTTAATATGCTTGTAACTTCATATGTTCCGTGCAATTCTAGTAACGCATATACTTGTACAGATTGATCAGGCATTGGAAGCATTCAAGTCAGAAGAGAAGAAAGAGTTTGGTTTCTTGCATTGTTGGAATACCTTACACCTCCACCAAAAGTGGACTAACAGGCTATCTCAGAAAAAACAGAAGACAGCCTCCCATCCAAGTCTGGGTACGTCTACTCTTGGTACCAACTCAACTCGGCATGATGAAACAGAGGCTCCTGTTCCAGAAAACGAGCCCTCAGAAAGAGCAATTGGTAGCAAGGTGGATAAAGAACTATTACAGCAAGGTAAAAGTTCTGGTTCTCCAAATGATAATATTTACATGGAAGCAGTTGATAATCTGTGGTCAAAAAAGAGAGATGCGGAGGCTGTGAAAGAGCTCAAGAAAGATGAGCGGTTTGAACAAGCATATGCACTAGAAGAAGAGAGGATTGCAAATGAAAAAGCCATGATAGGGCACAAGATGAAAAAGCTTGAAGTAAAAGAAAGAGAGTTAGAATACAAGAGAAGAAAGCTTGAAGTAAGGGAAAGAGAGTTAGAATTTAAGAAGAGGTTGGAGGATGAAAAAATTATGAATATAGACATTAGTGCTATGGCTAGGCCACGGCAACAATACTACATGAGCTTGCAGAATGAGATCATTGCTCGACGATGCAATAGCTCGGGTTGAGATGCTTCATCTGTTTGAACTCTAATGCTATTTCATTGTAGCATTATCATGTCGTCTGAACTCTTAGGTGGTGGATCGTGTTGGTTAATAAGACTATCACATGAGTAGCTTAATGTTGACGGGTTTTCAATTGTTGTGGGTCATTTTGTGATGTGCTGACTGGTTAGAGCTTTGTGATGGTATCTACACTTATTTATTTATTTTCAGATAAAAAGGGTCACACCCCAGTTCCATTTAAGAAACCACAGGTTTTACTACAGCACAAATAACGCCACCACCAGGTCAGTTTTGGGCAAAATACCACCAGCCAGCTAAGAGAGAAGAACTAGCCTATTACATCACCAGAGATAGGTGATCACAGCCAGCAGTTATTTCTTTTCAGTTCGGATAATGCTTGCTAAAATCTAGGAATGTTCATGCCGCAAGGTATGGAATGAACAAGTAAGGTTCGTGCCGCATGGTAGGGGACGAACAAGTACTTCCCTTATACCGAAAATATGGTAGGATTGGTTGAAGGATAAGATTTCACTGGGATCTGGGTTTGTGATTCTTTTCTCTTGAAGAGCTTTCCTGAAGTATTTATGTTATCTCCACTAAAACCTTTCTCTCTGTGTGCTTTTCAAGTCATGCATCTTCTAGCGATATTACTAAGCTCTAAGAATGTGGTGTGCAGGAATATCTGGTTTCTCAACTTTTTTGTGTGTGCAATTGAGTTTAGGTTGTTATGTATGTGGATTACTAACTTATCTTGGTGATCATAGCATTGCAGAGTGTTCAGCTATGTCGGCATGACCTTGATTGGTTCAGCCAAATTGGCTATCGGATACAATTGAGGCAGCAAAGCTGAGAACATAAATCATGTCAGAAATGGGGAAGACAGGAAATGCACTTAGAAGACGAGAGAAACAGGAAACATGATGGATTTAGAGGTGAGCGTGTATATATATACCGTTGATCCAGAATGTTAGGCGGTTATGTACTTGCTGCTCACTACAGACGAGACCTTTGAGGAGTATGGGTACAGGAGTACCCCATGGCTATGGGCGGTGCGTTCTTCTCCTGCTGCATAGCCGGCACCGCCACCGCACAAGAGGAAGGATTCCAAGGGGAAAAGTATGAAGAGGAGGAAGGGCCAGCCATGGTGGTGATGCTGGGATATTGAACTGCTGCAGATCAGGAGCTACAGCGAAGGGGCTGGTCAATGGGATGGTTTTGGATAGATGACAGCACTTTATTCCCACTTGATGCTCACTCTCCACTCCCACAAAAAACGAAGACCCATGGGAACTAGCACCCAGGGTTTTGAATATCTTAATGTCGGTTTAATCAAACTTGTTACTGCGAAGTGAAGACCTTGGAGGTTTTCCTGTTAACATGGTTTTGGTAATCCTTGCTTTCTTTCTTTGTTCCAATTCAATCTGATGTCTTTTGAAAGATGAGATGTTAGTTGGTGGGCAAATCCTAAGGTTTTCCCCTTTCATTTGAGAAAAGTAATAATCATGATTGATCGAGTTGACTTGTTTTGAGACCAGAAGAGGGGGTTTTGGACATTAACATTGGCTGCCTACATTTTGCTTGGACAGGCATACGGCGGCGAGAGGGCGAGTCAGAAACTCTTTCAGGTTGCCTGTAACATTCCTTTACAAACATTGATCTTAGGAAGTAGCTGTCTTACGTGTTAGGTTGATGATACAAAATTATAACTGTTCTTTGACAATGGCTGGTTCCTTACTTTCTGTCTGCATATTGTTCTTGCCCCTGGATGGATCCTGGAACCAACAAAACTCTTAAACACAGATATGGGTTGACGATATACAAAATTAAAACCGTATTATTATTTTGAAAATGTTATACGATTGTCTGAGAGACAATCTTTTGTCGCTGAAACGAATATGCATGTAGGAATGCTGTCAAATTTTGGGATGCCAGCTTTTAGCTGACAAAGCTGAAGCACTCAAAACGTCTAACTTCAGCGCCAGAATTCGAGCCGGGATGGCAGCAGCGGTGGTGGCGGAGGCGGTCCGGCGGTACCTCGACGACGGCAAGCCGGCGGCGCTCCTACCCTCGCTCTTCAAGCTCTGCTGCACCCACCTCTCCCTTCCAACCCAGAGCAACAGGCACCCGGCGGCCGCTCTGGCTCTGGCCTCGCAGCTCCACGCCGACGCCTGCAAGCTGCCGCTCTCCGCCTCCACCTCCAACTCCCTCCTCACCTGCTACCTCCGCGCCGCCCGCCCGGACCTCGCCCTCGCCCACCTCCGCTGCCCCTCCACCCCCACTGACGACGTCACCTACAACGCGCTCTTCGCCCACCTCCCGCCCACGCCGGCCTCCTTCCGCCTCTGCTTCGCCTCCCTCTCGCGCTTCCGGCCAAACCTCGCCACCCTCCTCGCCCTCCTCCGCCGCGCATCGTCTTCCCGTAATAACCTCACCGCCGTGCACGCCTATCTCGTCAAGACCCACTTGTTATGGGCCTCCGCGGCGGTCTCCAACTCCCTGCTCGCCGCGTACTCCGCCACCGGGGACACCCTCGCCGCGGCCACGCTGTTCGACGAAATGCCCGTGCGGGACGTCGTGTCCTGGACGTCCATGATCGGGGCGTGCCTGGAGGAGGGATCAGCGGCCCAGGCGCTGCGCCTCTTCAGGGAGATGGTCTCCAATGATGACGACGGCACGGTGGAGCTGGATGGGGTGGTCCTGGTTGTCGCTCTCCGCGCGTGCGCCGCGCTCCAGCACCTGAACCTCGGAGGCTCCCTGCACGCTGTCGCGGAGCGCCGCGGGCTACAGGGCGACGACGTCTTCGTCCCCAACTCGCTCGTAGACATGTACGCCAGGTGCCTCGACCTGCGGTCCGCGCGGAAGGTGTTCGAGACGATCACGTGCAAGAACGTGGTGTCCTGGAACAGCATGCTGTCGGGGCTCGTGCACGCTGGCTGCTGCACCGAGGCGCTGGAGCTGGTCGGCTCCTCCTCGTCCTTGCTGAATGGCGGCGATGATGACGATGTCGGTTTCGACGAGACGACGCTGGTGTTGCTGCTGCAGCTGTGCAAGAAGCTGGAGGTTGGCGATGCCATGTGGTGCAGGTCGATCCATGCCGTGGCTGTCAGGAGGCTATGGTTCTCCTTGTCGAGCATGCCGCTGCTAAATGCGCTGCTGGACGCCTATGCCAAGTGTGGCCTCCTGGAGCACGCGTTTCGACTCTTCCAAGGGATGCCCGACAAGAACGTTGTCACTTGGAGCACCATTATCGCTGGCTGCACCCACAACGGCAGGCCGCAGGATGCGATGACATGCTCAGTCGCGATGAGGGAGGCGGGGGTGGCGCCCAACTCCATCACCATGCTGAGCATCCTCGAAGCATGCGCCGACTTCGCTCAAACAAGGGCGTCGAGGTGCGCCCATGGCGTGGCGGTCAGAACCACGCTAGCCCTGGAGCGAGACGTCAGTAACGCTCTGGTGGACATGTATGGCAAGTGCGGCGATCTCCCCGCGGCAACCAGGGTGTTCGACGCGATGCCCGACAAGGACGTGCTCAGCTGGAACTCCATGATCAGCGCCCTCGGGATGAACGGTCGCGCTCACGACGCCCTCACCTTCCTCGACAATATGGAGCGGGACGACGAGAGCGTGAAGCCGAACGGCGTCACGCTGCTTGCCGTGCTGTCGGCGTGCGCGCACGGAGGGCTGGTGGAGGAGGGCATGGCCTGCTTCGAGAGGATGACGGCGACACACTCGCTGCTGCCTGAGGCCGAGCACCTGGCATGCGTGGTCGACATGCTCGCGCGCGTGGGTGACCTCGAAGGGGCGGCAAAGATCATCGAGGATAGGTTGGCGTCTGCCACCAGCAGTGGCAGTGCAGCGGCGGTGGCCTGGAGCGCACTGCTGAGCGCCTGCAGAAGCCATGGTGACTGCAAGGTCATCGGGCGTGAAGCGGCGCGTCGCGTCCTGGAGCTGGAGCCAGGCAATTCGGCGGGGTACCTGATGTCGATGAGTGTATCGGGCGGCGAGCAGGCGTGGATGCGGTGGCTGATGAAGGAGAGGGGGGTGAAGGTGACGAGCGGGCACAGCGTGGTGCAGGTAGGGCAGGAGACGCACAGGTTCGTGTCCTGGGACGGATGCCCTACGCAGGTTTACTCAATGCTGCATCTCCTGCACAAGCAAATACTGCCGCCTACGCAGCATGGTCCAAACCACCATCTTCATCATCACCTTACCTTATGATGTATACTAGTATCGATGCTACTTCTCATTAATAGTCACATCCATCTGGATCATTGGACATGTTTTGTTAGGCTGCAATGGTCCACCATCCTGCCTACACTTTGCTAGTTATCAGCGTTGCTAGGTATGTGAAATAGGGAATTACCTGAGTAGATAATTCACTGCCTCCTAGAGGCTAGAACACGCTACAGGAGGACCAAAATTTGCAATGATCTCCAACCTAACGACTGACATCTCCTCCAGCTTAATGAACTCCAGACTTGAAGATGAAACTGCAAAAGGTATGGAGAAAAGAAAGGTTAACAGATAGAAAGACTAATTACGTGAATACTTTTTTCCACCAACAGCTGACATAACTAGCACAAAGAAAATAAAAGGGAGCTCCAAGAATTTGTTGCTCTATTCTGCTACCACGTATACTATATGAGTCTACACTAAACAAGGAAATATGTCTGCATCTTGGACTCTTCAGAGTTGAGGTAAAAGGATAACATGTGAATGTCAACTCCCTATGATGAATGCGGACATGCATTCCATATTAACTTTTAGCGTTTGTGTTGCTTGGATAAGAACTGAATAGTTGTTCCTGTTTAAATCTAATATAATCCAGTGGTATGATTGTAGATCAACAGTACTTATTTGTGTGTGGAAACATCAGTTATAGACCAATCTGGTCAGTGATCATAGCAACATCAGACAAGGTTGCTAAAGACACTCAAATTGTCGGGACATCAAGGCACTCAAATTTGAATGGTATGTTCTAACCTTCATTTACATCTTATGTACACATTCCACTACAACCTAGGCACCTATGTTCTTTGAATTCTATTTTGTCCGCATGCGCTTGTTCGTTGGACCCATATTTTTGTATTAGCAATCCTCTTTTTACCAGCTAAAGCCTAATGGTTAAGGTGCTACATACACTTTCCCGTAGAAAAACAGTGCTACATACACCACATTCTTTCTTAGTTTGCGCCTCATGGAGCAGTACCCAACGTCCATATACCAGCTATAGTCTTTCTAGTATTATCTTATATTTGCACTTTGTGATTTAACTTTGAAATGTTCTCTTTGGTGGAAAGTCTTCGGAATGCATTGGGACATAGTTTCTTTTTCTGGTGAAGACCGTTGCATAGGTGTCATTGAGTATTGAGGCCAGAGAAGTTGTACTGAAGCTCAGTTTGTGTGAGACTAGAGAAATTGCAGTGTTATTTTTCTTTCATGTGTGGTTTTTTTAGGGGAAAGCCATCATGGCTAGCTTTATTAACTTAAAACAATGGTAGACTACTGCGTGGTTTGTTAGGCTCTCTATTACACTGCTGAAAAATAACCTTCCCAAAACTGTGTGGTTTGTTAAAGGGGAAAAGAAAAATGCCCTTTCATGTGTATATTACTATTCGTAGACTACAATTCCATTTTTCGAATGTTTATCTACTAGTATGAGCAAACCATAATTTAGATATTTGCATATTTATGCTCCTATGATAGAAAACTAACAATGTTCGTGCTATGAAAAGATTGTGTGCTAAACTGTAACAGGAAACATCTAAAATTTTGCACCTCTTGGTATGAACAATGAGTGTTAAGGTGGCACATATGTCTGACAAGATTAGGCTACCTTTTGATTACAAGAAAATAGGCGAGCTCTACCTTATGGTTACAGAGCTATGCCCAGGGCTGAGAGGTAGGGGAATTTACAACCAGGACGCAGCCATGGCAAGATATGGGGGGAAAAAGAAAACTGGAGCAGAGGAAGAAAATGGCATATTTACATTAGGCTAGTAGCCTGTCAGCCCAGATGCGCACCTCATTTTTGTGCTTAGCTGACCTGGAGGACCACAGCTTGATGTCATCAGCTACCATTTGCAGCAGCGTTGGTTGATTGCTCATTCTTCGCTTCGGTTAAAATCTCTGTCGTTTCTGAGTTTCCACAGGGCATTCAGGAAAACAGATCCCCCAGATGTGTGGGTGTTCTGTTTCCTGAACTCGGTCGGCGAATTGGCTTATCGTGTTGGATGATAGATCTGCAGAACTGAGTCCCAACTTACCCCAAATCCAGCCAGAGTACCTGCAATGCAGGGCAATGTGATGGATGGATTCCTCTGCTGGGCAAGCGTCACAACAGACATTATGGTCATACCACTTCTTCATAGTCATGTTGTCTCGTGTGTTCATCATAGCTAAATACTGATTTCACACTTGTCTGAGTTGTAACCTGTGAGGATTAACCAGAACAGTGCGAGGATTCAGGCTCTCGAGGTCGAGGGTCCTGACTTCGCCCTAAGCGGCGAAGCACTGCTTACAAAGGAACAATCTTACATTATACTGGTTCACAAATATCCTCGAAAAGACTTATCATTTTCCTAATTGTATTGTTCAAAAACATCGACTTACCAGCTTTTTTTAGAATAAAGAGAGTTCCATTGATCATCTGAATAGGAGATTACATTCGTGAGGTAGGAAATTAGAGATTTCATGAGGTCCATGAAGTATCCGCTCCTGATTAACTCTAGACCTCATAAGTAGATGAGGTAAAGCATGTGCTACTCTATTGCAAGCTCTCCTTAGTTTGTAGTATGTACCAACGCACATTTTGCATATGAGTTTTTATACTTCTAGTTTCATCCACCACCGGCCGGAGCCCAAGATGACCTCTGGTTGGAATTGTTGTTTAGTGCGCTAATAATCTCCAAGTTATATATCGCTTTCTAATATGCAGGGCATATGGATTCCCTCTGCTATGGCTTCCATTCCCTGAAGACAAGCCATTACATCTGCTTCCACTGCTGAACTGCAACTCCGGATATAGTTAGGATTGTCAAGTAGAGTATCAGGCCTCTCGAGTACCTAGCCGACGGCTTCAACACATGATTATCCATTCACTGGATTAATTATGAGCTGTACCAACATTGATCTTAGCCCAGCTTTCCGGTGGCAATTGCCAGGTGCAGTGTTTCACTTACATCCAATTGTTCTCTGCTTCAGTTGGTCATGAGCCACGATCATCGGCGCCTTCCATTTCCTGTTATCTATCTGTTGTCGGACGGGCATTAGTGACTGACGATCATAGCTTGCCAAGAAAGACACTGAATCGGCAACTGTCGACCTTCAAAAATGCTATTAGTTTTTTTTTTTTGGAAAGATCTAGCAACTGATGGCTTTTCGATTAATTAGTAGGTAGAATATGTACAGAGTGGCAATAATGCCAAGGAATAACCGAAAAGAATTTCAGAAAAGAGAAAAGAGCCACAAAGCAAATGCCACAAAACCTATTCCGGGCCGCCGCCCCGGCGCCCTCCAACCTTGCCGGCGACCTATGTTGCACGGGCTCCCACAAAGGACCAAGAACTTCAAAGCGGTGTCTTCAGGAAGATAACGACGTAGACGCCGCCACCGCCCACTCCTACGGAGTTGGGTTTTCACCCGAAGAAACCATGGTCTCCGAGGTGCGGAGAGGGTCGGGGTTCCACGACGATGCCTTCAGGAAGGTAGCGACGCACGGGGACGTCGTCATCATCGGCACCGGTCCAAGACCAGTGCGAGGCTTTCGCCCGGAACACCTAGCCCCGACCACATGAGCTGGAACATAGACCTCGCCGACGACCACCAACTCCGGCAAAGACCACCTCAGCCGTGGCACCTCACACCACGGCCTAAATGCCGCACTGGAGCACGAAAGCCACCACTCCGGGGCCGCCGCCCCGGCATGCCAAGGCTCTGGATCTGGGCGGGAGGCCCAGATCGCCACCTGCTGCAGCTCCTAGAGACCGACGAAGAAACAATGCCGAAGACCAACTGGGATCTGGTCCCCGCCCGACCCTCCGCCGCGCAACCTGCAGCACATCCAGCCGGCCAGCCTGAAGATTGAACCATGACTAGCCGGGACCCAACCGCACAAGTTACAGGAAAGCACCAATGTGCCCTCTACTAGATGCCGAGGGACGCACGACTGACCGAGGCCTGCTCGGCCCGCATCCCCCTACAGCAGGCGTAGACGCTCCGCCAACGCCTCCTCTATGAAGTAGAGGACGCCGCCCAGCCCTAGCATCTTGTTGCCGACAAGCTGCCTAGGTCCGACCCACCGCGGCCGAGAACCACCGTCCCGGGGTCGCCGCCCCGGCTTCCCCGCCAGATCTGGGCGTCCCCGCCGTCGATCTGCCGGCGCAACCCAAGTTGCCGCTGGACAGGGACGAGGAGGGGCAGTAGCCGCCGCTGGCGCCCACCGCCGCGCCACGACGCGAGGGGAGGTCCGCCGCCGCCGAAGGCCACACAAGCTTGCCCGGCAGCGCGCGCACTGGCGGCGGCGAGGAAGGAGGCAGGGGAGGAGGGGAACAGAGCGCCGCTGCCTGGGGTCGCCGCCCGTGTCGCCCCTGTCGAGCGATGCGGGGGCTCGCATTCGCGTTTTTTCCGTCAAATGCTACCAGTTCTGAAGCGCAAAATGAAGAAATCTACTTCCTCCGTACCAGTTTATTAGTCACTTCTCCACAATCGCTGCTACCAAGGCAGCACGGTACAAGGCGAGGTGGAGGGAGTAAACAGGGTTAAGGTGCCTAATTTTGTGCTAAATTGAAGCGTATATTAATTGCAGAATCCAAACGATTGGAGAGGAGCATTGGACAATTGATTTAACGTGGGCATGCTCCTCTCTTCCCTAAGCCAAAACGTCTAATTAAATGCTAAGTACGCCCTATTGTTGAGATTTTCTGATTTTGGAGAAGTGACTAATAAACCGGGACGGTGGGAGTACTGAATGTCTACACTCATTTTTTTCCCTTAGTGTTGTGCTAGGTCGTAATTAGAACTTGATTGTGTTTTGCTCTTGATTTTGTTGGTGATGACTGATGAGCTTCTAGGTGTTGAAAATGTGTGGTAGTCATCTTCATGCTATTATTCCGATCATGATGGTCTTCTCAAAGTGCAAAACTACTGTTACGAATATGTCAATCAGAATCACGGGTTTGCGCTTCACATCTTGCATGCCCGACAGCAGAAAGATGGAAAGGATGTACCACTTGTGCCACACCTTTAGCGTTCCCCCAACGCGTCTATTTTTTCCCCTTTTTCTTCATGTGTATGGACAGAAGTCATAGAATGGGCATCGAGAGAACGATTTCCATGCATATTGAGATTCTGAAAGCTACCACGGAAAACTAAGGAGGAATAAAAAAGAATCGGATGCAATACATTTTGAATTGTTGCAACGGGGAATATCGAAATCATGCCAGTTGGACAAATTAAAGGTCAGGTGAGGACGGTCACTAATGGTATCACCATCTCGGTTAAAATTAGGTGGTACGCTTGATAGCATATA
The DNA here is from genome assembly GCA_026929855.1 of Poa annua. Taxonomy (NCBI): domain Eukaryota; kingdom Viridiplantae; phylum Streptophyta; class Magnoliopsida; order Poales; family Poaceae; genus Poa; species Poa annua. Next base: position 5,009,971 of record CM049436.1, read on the forward strand.
ACTTTGATCACTCCGGTCTGCTCGGGTCAACTAGATGTGTTGATCGAAGTTCTAAACTACTTTTGGTCTTCTTTTAATCTGCTACCAATTTGTATCGGTCTTTTCAACCATTTCGGTTTCTTTCTCGGTCTTTTCAATTTCGATTTGTATCGTAAGTTTTGCGGGTTTACCCTTTGCGTTTTGGGGGTCTGTTTGCAAAGTTCGAAGATTAATTTGTAATTTCCTTTCATCCGGGACTTTATTTTTTCTTTTAGAATTATCCGGGACTCTTCATATAATTTCGGCAGTCACCGCTTGGCCCTTGGGCCTCGGCAATTCCCGGTAAGGAAAAGAAACAGAGGACAAAGAAACGCAGCGGCGTCTTGTCTCATCCTGAGTCCCCATCGGAGCCGCCCCGCGCACCCGGTCCATACACCGCAGGCAAATCCCCAACGGCGCCGCACCCCTCGGTCTTTCGTGGACCGCGTCTACCTCAAACACGAATCCTGCACTCTAACCCTAGCCCCCACCCTGGTAACCCCGGCCGGAACCCTAGTTAACGCCACCGTATGGAATCCTGAACCGCCTCAGAACCTACCACAGCCAATGACGCGTGGGTCCCGCCTCTTCTGGCCCCACAACCGCGTACCTTCCAACGTGGGCAACCCGGTGCGAAAAGTCCAGGCCCTGCCAGAACCCGAACCCTAGACCTAACCACGGCTCCCCCTATTTAACCCCACCTCCTCCCCCTCGCCAGATCCAACAAGCCCGCGGCGAGAAACCCAAAAACCCAAAAACCAAATCTCGATTAGCAGCACTACCTCCTCCTCGGATCCCGGCGAGATGGGCAACCCCAAGGTCTTCTTCGACATCACCATCGGCGGCTCCGCGGCCGGCCGCATCGTGATGGAGCTCTACGCCGACGTCGTCCCCAAGACGGCCGAGAACTTCCGCGCGCTCTGCACGGGCGAGAAGGGCGTGGGCAAGATGGGCAAGCCGCTGCACTACAAGGGCAGCTCGTTCCACCGCGTCATCCCCGGGTTCATGTGCCAGGGCGGCGACTTCACCGCCGGGAACGGCACCGGCGGCGAGTCCATCTACGGCGCCAAGTTCGCCGACGAGAACTTCGTCAAGAAGCACACGGGCCCCGGCGTCCTCTCCATGGCCAACGCCGGCCCCGGCACCAACGGATCCCAGTTCTTCCTCTGCACCGCCGAGACCTCGTGGCTCAACGGCAAGCACGTCGTCTTCGGACAGGTCTGCGAGGGCATGGACGTCGTCAGGGCCGTCGAGAAGGTCGGGTCCCAGAGCGGACGCTGCTCCAAGCCCGTCGTCATCGCCGACTGCGGCCAGCTCTAGATCTGCCGCCGCCGCTGCTGCTGATTATCGTGCTCGCGAGCGTGTGCGTCCGTCCGTGCAAGACTTTAGATCTGTGTTATCATCCGGTGCCCGTTGTATCGTTCCCCCTCATGTTTCTCGTAGCGATTCCCCTCACTGCTTTGTGTCCCTCCGAGCGAATAATTGAATAAACGCCGCTTCGTTTATGAGATGTTTCTTTGTCGTATTTTGATCTTTTGATATTTCTCACCTATGTTCTCATGATATTTGTCTATGCGATCTCACAGCAAATTGGGATGGTAAATGTTCCTTTTCCTCTAGATTGATAGCCTAGATTACCTGGCGATTGAAAACTGATCACGGCATAGATGTGATTTGTCATACTGGTTTCAGTATGATTAGATTGATGGCCTAGAGTAAGAACTCAGGACTAATTTGCTAATTCCTGGATCTGGTTTAAGATCTGAATAAGAACTTACGATTAAAATCGGTTCATGCCTACATCTGAGAATAAGATCTGATCTTAGATGTGAGATATCTTACAAAATTAAGATGCCAACAGTGATTTTACAGTCCACGTAGTATGCCAACAGTATATGATTTCAATTCATACAAGCTTTTCCTGTAGAGTCCATTCAGTCAAAAGGGGCGCATTTTTTAAATTTAAGACTTTTCCTTCACCAGTCCCACTATATGTCTAAAGATGCTAGACTTCCCAAACAACCTAGCCAAGCCAATTTCTCCTTTCCTCAAAATTAGTCTCAGTCAAAACATCTGTTTGAATTTTTGCTTGGATAAAGATCATGATCTAAAGAGGAAATTTTGGTCGGCGGGTTTAGGGCTCCAATCCAAACAGACCCTACATGTCTCAAACCATGATGTATGATGTGACATGATAAACACCCTGTTGGTGGTGTTAGGATGTTGATCTCTTTTTTGCATACCTTGTTGGACGATTCGAAAGCAAAAGAGAGATAAGACACTGTTGTTACTTCCATTAAGATAGGCACATAGAGTGTTGAATAGTGTTATTTTAGCTACAATAATTGAAGTATTCGGTTGCCACGTCCGAGGCCCTAGCCCATGTAGCTTGGGCCTGGCCCGGGCCCCTAAATGCAGATACTTTAGCGGCTGGTATCGAAGATGAGGGGAAGAAGGTTTTGATACCTCCTAGGTTAATAAGCTCGAGGTGAATCTTCCATACATGGATGTTTTCGCCGGCAAAGTTGTTGCAAAATCTGCTATTCTTCGTTTTTCAGCTTCGGCCATCAAGGAGACGGAGGAGGGGAGTGGAGGGGTGGCGCTCTGTTATCAAATCTCGTGGAGTTTCTCGACAATGGACATGACGATGACGACAGTTTTGTGATTAAAACATAATCACCATATACTCCATCCATAATATTAGGGCCTTTTTAAACTGCAGGCATTTCATAGGATTTTTATAGGATATCAATCCTCGGGATAATTTTCTATGGATTGTCCTTGGATCAAAGGTATGCTACTACCCAAATTCCTATGGATTAGGGTGCTATGACTCAATTTAATAGGAATTCGAACCTCCAAATCATCCTTTTTTTCGGACTCTCTACTATTGTTCCTTTTCTACTACGTTTTTCTATTTATGTATTTTCCAACTCTATGATCCAATTTTTACCCCACCAAATCCTTTCAAATTAGGGTCATACGAGCTCTAGGAAACTCCACGAGGCGACGCGCCCGGGTTCGATGGACATGGGTCTGCGTGAGTTTCCCGCGACCCGGCAGGAATCTTTAGCCCACTGGCGCACGGCATATCCCACGCCGCCGCGTCCACTCTCTCATCCGCTCGTTTACAATCGTGTTGCGTGCACCAAGTCCATGCACCGTACAGCCATTCCCCGGTGCCCTGCTGGACGGAGCGTATCTCAAAAGGAGAAATATCTAAACCTAACCCAAGTCTCGACCCCCAGCCTTAACCCGAGTCACCGCCGCAGTACTAACCATGGAGTTACCGCCACAAAGAGCCAAAAAAATGCCATACAAAAGGACACGGGCCCTACTTGTCATGTTAACACAACCCTGGACCTAACCACGGTTCCCCCAACCCCACGGCCCGACCTCCCCGGTTAGCGTCCGCGCGCCCCGATCCCGCCACGCGTCCAGATCGGACGGCTGTCCGTTCCGGAATCCCGACCGAGCCGCCGCCTACTAAACCCAGACCGTAGGGGGGCCCCGAAAGCGAAAGGAAGATCCCCAAACCCCAGCTCCGTCCAGCGAGCGAGATGGCGGCGGCGGCGGCGGCGGCGAACCCTCGGGTCTTCTTCGACATCACCATCGGCGGCGCCCCGGCGGGCCGCATCGTGATGGAGCTGTACGCGCGCGACGCGCCGCGCACGGCGGAGAACTTCCGGGCGCTCTGCACGGGGGAGAAGGGCGTGGGCGCGACGGGCAAGCCGCTGCACTACAAGGGCAGCGCCTTCCACCGCGTGATCCCGAGCTTCATGTGCCAGGGCGGCGACTTCACCAGGGGCGACGGGACCGGGGGCGAGTCCATCTACGGCGCCAAGTTCGACGACGAGAAGTTCGTGCACAAGCACAGCGGGCCGGGGGTCCTGTCCATGGCCAACTCCGGGTTCAACACCAACGGGTCCCAGTTCTTCATCTGCACCGTCAAGTGCGCATGGCTCGACGGGAAGCACGTCGTGTTCGGGGAGGTCGTGGAGGGCATGGACGTCGTCAAGGCCATCGAGGCCGTGGGCGCGCAGAGCGGACGGCCCTCCAAGCCCGTCGTCATCGCCGACTGCGGCCAGCTGCTCTAGATCTGCCCTTCCTTCCTTCGTCTGTCAGTCGTCGTCGTCGTCCTTCTCAAAGTAACATCTTATGGTTGGTTGGATTAGGAGCGTTTTTGGTGGACTCTTGTCGTTAGGCTGCTTGATCTGTCGTGTTTGGCTATGGTTGAATCTTCCTTGACTGCTGCTATGTTATCGTACCTCGCCATGACCATGAGAATCGATGAATTTCGCTAGTACTACAGTGATATCTGTGACCACTTGTGTTTGGATTTCATATTTTAAATTAGTCTCTGCTCTGTTTGTCTTTACTCTTGTTTTGTTTGACGCTCCTGGCTCCATAGTGTTGGAAATTCGCGTGATATGATCCACTTGGTTTCTGTGTGTTGGTCTTTTGCGATCCCACGACAGAAACTGAACTTGGTTTTATACACATCTACTCTGATCTCTACCGTACGAAGAAGTTGGATTTCTTTACAGCTACAGTAAGTAAACAGGAATTATATGAGCGATTGTAGAACCACCACGGTTGATAGATTTTTTTTAATCACCTTGAAAATGGCACTGGTACCTTGTTGATTTGACCTGATGAACCATGATGCTTCTTCCAGTACCGAGTGATTCTTGTTTTTTTGATGTCTTACCGTGTCGAGTGCGTGTAGAGATTGAAATACTGAATTGGCATCGCGTAGATCTGTGATGTTTGCACAAGTGTGATATGCGATCCCAGCGATATTATTCTCTTTTTTCAGATGAGCTACTGTATATTATTGGTTTTGTTAGTTCTCAGTCGCGTCCAGCACCGTTCGATCACGCGGCAAGATGTGTGCGTTTTCTTTTTTTTTTCTTTTCCATTTACGCTTTTTCCAATTACACGCGACGACTTGTAACCGAGATTTTTCTCATTAGAATTATTTTGAGTTACAAGTGGATTGTAACTTATTTTTCGGTTGCAAATGGGAACTGAAATTTTTCGGGTTGTAATTGGCTCCCAAATGAGTTTTTTTTTCAGTTACAAGTGGATTCTAAGTGGTCCGCAAGTAAATTTTTTCCAGAGTTAAATAAATTTCACATAAACCTCATTTTTACGTTATTGCTCTCGATCTTGTCTAACATACATATTTTGTTCCACCGCTCGGATTCTTTGCTTGGGAATCGAAGTTCTGCCCCGAGATTAAATCTCGTCGTGGGGAAGGAACTTTCTCGGAAAGTTTTGTTCCATTGCGTTTTCTCCTTTTCTTGTCGAACCTTTTTTTCCCCTCCAAATATTTGCGGAGTAAGAAAAATAAACAGGTGGTTGATTTTAGGAAGAAACACGAAAGATACGTGGGCGATGATTTTGCACGAAAAGAATATTTTGCCTATACCACGGAAGGAAACGATTCCTTGCGAATGAATAATCCCACGAGACCGCCGGGCCCTCCATGCAGTCACTTGGCCCAGCAGACAGTCAAGTGGGCTAGGTCGAGTAGAGGATGAAGCGGTAGACGGCGCGCGCGGGTCTCGATGCATTATCCATCCATCCATCTTTCGGCCTTGGCGTTTCGCACATGAAAGATGAATGAATCGTGGGCGGGCCCACCTCGCCTGTGTTTGTTGTGCAGGCCTGTAGGGCCGCGTTGGAGCTACGCAGCTCTGATCGGGTCGCCGCATCGGGGTCCGCGTCGCGGCTATTTATTCTGGCCCGGGAAATGATTGGTCCACTACGAATATTCCTCAACGAAGAAATTTATGTTCGCTCTCAGAAGTTTGGAAACCAAATAGTACAAAAGTAAATTACTCTAGTACAGTTACAGCACTCTCTGTTGTTTTAATGAATAGGGCTTACATTATTTTAGAAAAATAAAATTTATGTAGAGTTCGATCAAGTTATTATTAAAAAGATATTAACACGTCGAATATAAAATCAATGTCATGGAGTCATCATGAACTATATTTTCACATGATATCTATATAATATCATATTTGTTGATATTTTTTTCAAAAAAATAGTTAAATTTTATTTGGCTTGACTTTTCCAAAAAATGAAATATAAACCTTATTCATCAGAACGGAGGGAGTAGTGTTGTAAAGGAGTTTTGTAGGTTTCTTCATGTGGATTTTCCTTCTTTCAATTGTTGGGAACACACCCACGATCCCAGCCAGCGACTGCTACATCTCTCGCCGGTAACCGTATCGTCGGTCATTGCATATATGCATCTCTTACTCGATTGTTGGCATCCGTTCTGTTGGCAATCTTGGAATCATTTTTTTTCTCATGCATGATACGTATTTCAGTTGATTGAATTAAAAAAATGCTAATTATTCGAGCATGCACGTCGTATTCGCACTGTCTTTCAGAGGACCTTGCTCGTTTTTTACTCGAGCCCTGCAACTTTGCACCTAAGGTTTACTTTCACTCACTCTTCTTACTCCCCTTCCTTCTGAACAAAGATACACGTCTAGATTTAAAATAAGCTCTATGATAAAATGATGCATACCAATGATGTGGTTCGGCGGACCGTCACGACTTTTGGTAACTTCTAATTTTGTGTTCATGTTTGAAGCATTTCTAGAAAATTTTCATCAAATTGATCGTGATCGACAGTTTGAAATAAATTTTTGAGAGTAGCTTTGCATCACCATTTCACACAACTCTCATATTGTGAGTTTTGTGTTTCAGTGGTCGTAGGCAAATAGATCTTATACTCTACGGGTGTGTAATTAGATTGTGCTCGATGTATATGTCTTGTTCAACCTCGGCTCTTCGCCGACGAAGTTCGGCACATACAAACTAAGCCGACGAGCTCCGCCGCCACGGCCCGCACCGTCACCGTGCTCGCCGCAGCCGCCAAACACTGGCATCGTGCTCACCACATCCTTCAGGTCCATAGCTGACGAGGACAAACAGGTGACGGGTGATGCGTACGGGCGAGACTTGTGCGCAACGGTGAAAGCTGGGCCGAAGAACACCGTTCTTTGGACATGCACACGGACAAATGGGCCAGTATTGATCATCACCGTTTAATGGGCCCAAGAGGCGTCAAGCAAATGGAACGGACGTCCTCACCTTCCGATGATGCAGAGATATATACTGTATCTGAAGTTCTGAATACTAGCTACTTTCAGTCTATAAACCTTTGCCCATTCATACATGTCACTTGTTGCAATCTGCAGTATGAGATGAACCCCATCGTCTGTCTATAACATGAATGGGGTATTTCTTAATCCGGAATGTCATGTTTGGGCCCGACTAGATTCTCGATGACACGCATGTAATTTTCTCCCAAGAGAACATACACTATAGATCGACACCACAACGATATAGTACTTTTTTTTGTGCGTGCAAACTAACAAACACAGTTCTTGTTGCAGATCTTCTATCGGCTGTTATGGCACTAGTATGCCACAGTATTTGATTTGCTGGTACATGAAACTGGGTTTCTACAGAGCCCACTGAACGGGTAATATTCATATAAAAAAAATCTAGGCAACGCACCAACTATAATTGAACTAAGTACTGAGGTGCACACAAGTAAACACATATATGCATGCCGGCAACAACCAGTGAAAAGACCATGGAAAGAATTATCAACAAGTCCCGCAATGGCCGAATAAGCGATATACCTGTCTCCATCTCTAAGGTAACAAAAAGAAAACTTATTTCCCCAGTAATAGTGTTCGCTCCCTTCCATCCATATCAGCAGCAATTAATATAAACCAGAGAGAGTACTATTTATAGATAAACAAAAAAACAGTTTAATAAAAAGCGTGGAGTGACTCAGCAGCTCCTGCGAATTAAAGATCTTGGTTGAGAAGAGGCGGTCCAAGTAAGGTGCAAAGGCTGATACGGTCGGCCACAATAAGGATGGCAATGGACAGGGTATGGGGCGGGTAGAGCAATACCATACCCATACCCGTGTAGTCAATGGGTACAAAACTCTACCCATACCCATACCCATGGGTATAAAATTTTACCCGTACCCATACCCGGCGGGTAACCATACCCGTTGGGTACCCAACGGTAGATTAAATAGAGCACATGCTTACATTTATCAATAACACATTGATAAAAGAAAAAAAATATTTGCCTCAACTCATTATATATATTTGAGTACATTATAATTATCTCAACTCAAACTGATATTGATGAAAATTCTACCCATATGTTCATAAGCTCACGAGAATGAATATTAGACCTCCATGATAAGATATATAAATGGGCAGGGTACGGGTATACCCATGGGTCCGAGGTTATACCCGTGCCCTACCCGTGAATTAACGGGCCGGGTACGGTTACTACCCATGGGTATAAAATTGTACCCATACCCTACCCATACGGGTACGGTACCCGCGAATACCCGTACCCATGGGTAAAATTGCCATCCTTAGGCCACATCATCTAATCTTCGTAGGGTTGTACATGTGTCGGAGTATGGATCATATACTTGGAGCGCATGTCCTTCTCCGTAAACGGCACAACTATGTAAGACCAACTTGCCACTATCACGTATCACTCCCAGAGGCGTACAATACTGTTGATATGTGAACACAGCCATTGGGATCGTGTAGGCCTTGATCCAACTACCCTAGCTTGTGAGTATTGTCTTCTAGGAGCCACAAGTTGAGAGCTCTATGATCAGAAGCCACCACCTGAGCCATGCACACGGTGTCGTTGAGCTCTGATATGGTGACTAATCCTCTCGTAGATCTCTTGTGGACTTCCAATTGCATGAGAAATTTGTAACGATATATATACTATGATAGTCTTTTAGGAACTGAAGAAAAATTGACGCCATCAGCGAGCTAGCTTGGCAGTACTACTGAAGCTGTATTTGCATCTCGCGCCTCCTGAGAATTACGTACGCAATCTGCCATTCAGCTAAGCCTGATTGATCCAACTTTTTTATAGCCTGCTTTCGAGTAGACGTACGTGAACACCCTATGCATGGATTCTCCCGCCAGAACTTTTTTACCTCAACTATTTTAGCCGATGCAAGAGCTAAGCAACTACTACTCGCTCTGATGCAGAATAGTTGAGGTAAGAGAAGTGAACTAACACAAGACAAAATTGTATGGGGCCGGCGATACTCAATGCAGATAGAAGGGAGTAACTTAGTTCGTTCGTTTTTTCCGTGGTTTTGGCCGGTTCTCTCTTTTTGTTCTTTTTCGGTCTCTGGTTACTGGGATCGAGCGGTTCGTCTAGCTCTGGTTTTCTTCTTCTTATTTTTTACTTTATCGTTATTATGTTCTGTTTTCACGTGGTTTAAAAAGATCGAGGGTTTGAGAAAAATATGTTTTACGAATTAAAATAATGTTCACGGGGGTTTAAAAATTGTTCACGGTTATAAAAATACATTTAGCCATTAAAAACTAGGTTCATACTTTGAACAAATAAGCAACCACAATCCACCCACACTTTGATAACAGACAATCATAAATACTTTGAACGACGTGTCCAACTTAACAATAAACAGAACAAATTATACTCACGAATAGCCCGTGCATGTGTTAAGGAAAACAAATGCTAGTTCAATGTACACAGGCGACCCAGCTACGACATATACTAAATGTTGGTTAAGACAAAGCGGTCCAAGCTCAAACTGCAAAGGCCTGCGATTCTATCTTGGGATGCATCCAGTTTCCACAGCGTCGTACATGTCTCGGTGTGAGGATCATAGACTCGAACTACTGACCCTTCTTCCCTAAGGATGCAATGGAAGATCAGTTTACCACCGTCATGTGTTACCCTCAAAGGCGTACATGCATTTGTCGGGATCGTGTACGCCTTGATCCATACATCCTGGTTCGTTAGGAGCCATATAGTATCCGTGCATTGTTGCTTGTAAATCTTTGACTGAACCATGCACAATGCACCGTTGAGCTCGGCTATTCGGGTCATCACTGTTCTCCTCCACAGCATGAATGCTTCACTTTTCCCTGGTCTTTCAATCATCTTCTTCCATTTTTCAGCGTTGAGGTCAAAGGGAAGTAAGGTGGCATCGCTTAGTGTTTCTGCCACCAAGAAGTACACAACACCATTGACCGTGACTGAGGATGTGATTTCAGAGACAGGAGCTTGGGGCGTCTCTGAACGCCTGCATGATCCTCTGCAGCCTCCTCCCAAGGTGAGTACGTCGCATCGCCATGCCTGCTGGTCGATACTCAGGCGGACCACCTTGTGCACATTAGACGGGATGGCACAACCGAACCCAAAGAGATTACTGAGTCTGAATGGAAGCACGCCGCGAACGTTCGCAAGCACCTTCCGGGCGGCAGGGTCGATTACACTTACATTCTGATCAGCACCAGGACGATAGTCGGTGGTGCAGATGAGGCTGTCCTGGCTCGTGGAGAGCACCCCGAATCCATGGACGTTCTTCAACACCATCACGACATTGCCTTCCATGTCCATCATCCGGAGGTCGCGGCTTTTGTAAGGATTCCCGGAGCTAACAACGACGACAGGCTCGGCGTGGAGAGATTTATGCGCGGCGATGAAAGCCGAGTCGGAGATGAGGGCGCGCCACCCTCTAGACACGCACCGGAACCGGCAGACCGACCTCAATGGCGCCCGGGAAAGGACGTCGAAGATGAGATCGTTCGGCAACGTGACAGCGGCGGCCGTGGCGCCGCCTTCCGCCGGCGCAGGCGTGCAACAGCTGGTCGCCGCTTCATGAGAGCAATGGAGGCTGCGGCCGCGTTTAAAAGGCCGATCCTCGGGAGACGGCGCCATGTGGAGGATGCGCGGCAGCTTGGCACGGTGTGGACGGCGTAAGAGGACGCTAGCTCCACTCGTTGGACACGGAGCGGAACCGGCGCACGGACCTCACCTGCAACCTGAAACGACCACGAAGAGACCACGAGCTGAGAATTTACGTGCCGGATTGGAAAGGTTCTGTACTTGGACACGGATTGACAAAACGAAAACCCTACAAATTCAAGGCGACGACACAAGGAGCGTGCGTTGGGCTTCCTTTGCGAATAAGTGGGCTCCAGCCCCCACTACATATATATTAGGTTACTCCCTCCGATTAATGGGCCAAGGAGGCAGGGGACGTGCGTTGGGCTTTATTTCCTACCATGATTAGCTATTGCCATCGAAACAGTTTTTTTTTTATGATTTCACCGCTAAACATACAAAATTATCTTGATTTTCTCAAGAAAAAAAGAAATAAATAATGATTTTGCATGCATACCAAAAGTCCATGCTAAAAAGCTACCATCTGTCGTGGGATTTTCACAGCACTAGCTACCATAAAGTGGCTTAAAAAAAAATCAGGGATGGGATTGGTACGCTCGTAGGTTTGGCCCATCGAGATGGAGGTAAGACATCGATCTGATTATGTCATTCTAGGATAATGTACCTTGATTTGTGAGGATAATGTATTTCAACGTTGACTGGATTTTTCCCAATTCATGTATTTCAATGTTGACTGCAATTTTTCTGATGAATTTCCTTTTTCATTAAAATTGACCATCTTTCTAAGCCGTGGGGCACCCAATTATCTTTATTCTTATAAATTATTCTAACATTATACTTGAACAATAGTGCTTCAAAGCATACAATTTCAGTGTGTTTGCGATATTAAATTTAAGTTGTGTGTATTAAAAAAAATATATAATCGAGTATTACCAAAATCACTATTTGTTGGTTGTAGAAGCATGGGAGGAAGTTTTATATTGTAAGTACAATCACGCGCTTCCCAACTTGAACCTGAACATATGGGAGTAAGCGACAATTTCTTGGAAAACAGCAAATCGCACGAGCTGTGTTCTTAGATTCAAGTCCTAAACTTGGCATGAGTAATCGTATTTTTCTGGATTTTTCATGATTTAACCGGCACTATGATTTCAGTGGTGGGTGACGTGTCCATCAACATCGAGTCGCCTATGATGACTTCGTCAACTTCAAAATATGTCTCGGAGGTGGTTACAGGGGTAGGGTGTGGGTGCGTGTATTCACAGGCGTCTGTACGTGCGTATTTGTGAGCTCTAGCCTCTAGGTTTCGGCGGCGCCTCCAGCCCTCCATTCCGACCAGCCGCCGCAGCCCGCGCCCAAATCCACTACAGCCAGGAGAACACCAGCGCGGGCGGCGCTGGAATGGAGGGCACAGGGGAATCCCGGCGCCGCAGCCCCCAAATCCACGCACGTGAGGATGGCGCCGGAGTCACCCGCCGCCGCGGCTCCTCGCCGGAGGCGTCGGCCTCCCTGCCAGACGACGACGACGTGCTGCGGGAGATCCTCCTCCGCCTCCCGCCGCAGCCGTCCTCGCTACCCCGCGCCTCCGCCGTCTGCCGGCGCTGGTGGGGCCTCGTCACCGACCCCAAGTTCCACCGCCACTTCCGCGCACACCACCAGAAGCCGCCCCTCCTCGGCGTCTTCTCGTCGAGCACCCATGGTATCAAGTTCAACCCCATCCTTGACCCTCCCGACCGCGTAACTCCTCAGCACTTGGACCTTGGACGCTACGGCAGCAGCAGCCGCGGCCATTTCAATCTGCTCGATTGCCGCCACGGTCTCGTCCTCATCAAAATCGGCAAGGGGGAAACGGTCGTTGTGTGCGACCCCATCACCGGCGAGCATCGCCATGTGGAAGTTCCTCCTGATTTCAGTTTGATCTTCCTAAGAGGGACGGTGCTCTGCGCCGCCGACGACCTTGGCCACGTGCATGGTGCCTGCCACTCTAGCCCCTTCAAGCTGGTCTTGATGTCCTTGAACAGAAAGGACAATACACAGATTGCTTGTGTTTATTCCTCGGAGACTGGCATATGGGGCAATCTCGTCTCAATAGAGGCCCCAGCTGCGCTTCCTGGTACACCTGCGGTCCTTGTTGGTAATTGCCTGTATTGGTCGTCCATAAGGGATGACATAGTATTTGAGTTTGATTTGGTTGAGAACAACCTAACTGTGATCACGGGACCTCCGGCTACAAATGATATCCTCTATGTAAACCGGCAGATCATCCAAGCCGAGGATGGCGCTTTTGGGTATGTGATGTTGTCTTATCCTCAATTCCAAATGTGGCAGAGGAGCGTCAATGGTCATGGTGTTGTCACATTGGTGCCATGGAAGACCGTTGAAATGCACACAATTCTCGGTCTCTCTTATCCGAATGAGGGAGTGCAGGGAAAACTGTTGGGGTATGACGAAGATACCGATGTTCTATTTTTAGATGTGGACAACAATGCCTACATGGTTGAACTTAAGTCCATGGAATCCAAGATACTTAGTGGCATCCCCAGTGCTCGCTGTTATCCTTTTACGAGTTTCTATACACCAGGTGATTTTGCATCCTTAGTCCTTAAGAGTAACCTAATATATCTAGTTATGTTTTGTACATGATTGCTCGAATACCTTCTTTCTGATTTACAAGTGTTAACTAACAACTTCACTTTGCTAGATGGACAAACTTATAGATGTATTCTTTAGTATATGTTATTACTAATTGTCTTCTACCCAGTTCTGTTTTTAATTTCCTGAACTTATGGTTCTAGGCACAACCATTCATGGTGGACCTAATGGAGCTGAAATTGCACGATTCATAGGATGCTCGTCTAGTTTGATGTGTTGATGTGTTCAAATGGTTCAGCTGGTAAGACCTTATGAATATAGTTTGTGAAATCCTGACTCTTTAATTATTTTTTCCATGGAAAATATCTATCACCCAATGTGGGTAGCATGCACCCACAGATTACTACCAACTAGGCATGTTGGCGCGGCGACACGCCGCACCTTGGGAAAACTCATCTGCTGAAGATCAATTTTTGTGAACAGTTGGAAAATACCAAAAAAAATAGCACCTAAAATTTATTTTAGCGGAATAAGTATCCTTGAACAATTGTCGCTAGGAAATCATTGTAAAATCATCCTTTTTCTAAGTATTAATTTTACACGGGTAGGGAGCAGTAATCCTTTAAGTTAAAGTAGCAACAAAATTTGCAGCAAAGAAAATAGCAACAAAATATTGAATACAATTTAGGGAATATGTAAATTGCACAATGATATAAAAGAATCTATAAAACCTCATCGTTCTTATTTAGAATACAACTGAATCTAAAAGGAGTGCAAATCAAATATACAGGCACAAACAGAAACGCAAAACATAACTACAAAGAGAGAAATAAAGTTCTTATTAGTGACCAATTGGCCTGATGCATCAGAACTGGGAGATAAATGAACTTTTAACAGGAAAATTCTTCCAGTTCACGACACACAATATGTAACTATGATGATAAAATTAATGATCCGTGCAAATATCAGTACACCATTTTACATTGAGGTGACACTAATTAACCCAGTAGAACTATGATGCGAAAAATCATCTCATTTGATGTCACATTCTCTTCACTGAATTACTTCTATTGGGATGAATGAACCCGTGCACACATGCAAATCATATGAACTTTTTTCGATAGGTTTGGGCTCACATCCGGCTATTGGTAACATCATGTTGAACCATAGTGGTCCTGGTCGAGCTGCTACACCTGGGTTCGTCACAGGCTGCAAGTAGCACAACAACAAAAATAGGATTGAACTTAGGAAGGTAAAGCCTGCAGCTGTACAAATCAGCAGGATTAGCTAGCTTCAATATGCGGCCTTATACCAAGTACAATACACAGCAGGGCAGAGATAAAGAATGGGAGCACACCTGGTTAACCATGGCCATCACATATGAAGATGAAGTCGACAAACTTCATGAAGCTTCGCTATAATTAGGATTGAAACGACCATCTATTAGCAAGGAAATTTCTGCTGCACAACTCAACAGAAACTAAAATACGAACAACTAATCAGATTCTTATCCAAAACAGAAACAATAGAGGCTACTAAGAATTATTTGAAGAAACCAACTGGGGCTTGCATCATTGATTTAGAGAAGCTCAAGCATAGCCTATGATATCTGCGACATCCTAAAAACAGAGACATTATTTTTGACAGATATGAAGTATCAAGTGGGGTGGGCAGGATGGGAAGTTGGGAACATACCTGCAGCACACAGATGACCACTTTGTTGGTTATTTCTGTCGACGACATAAGAACCTCATTGCATCGAAACAGAAGCATTTGAGGTTACACCTCAACACCCAAAAAGATGCAAGCAGAAGAATAATAGATCATGCTGAGAAAAATATCAATGCGAAGCCAAGAGTTTTGATTCTTAAAATAATATCTTCGTGACAGTATAAGCTAATAATTGTCGATGACATAACAATAATTGATGTCATTGCATCGAAACAGAAGCATGTGAGGTTACACCTCAACACCCAAAAAGATGCAAGCATAAGAAGAATATAATAGATCATATTGACAAAAATTATAAATGCGAAGCCAAGAGTTTTGATTCTTAAAATAATATCTTTGTGACACTAAGCTAATAATTGTCGATGACATAAAATAATTGGCATGTTGACGACAATATTGATGCAAAGGAAAGATGAAAAGCTGAGAAATATAACCATGACCAGCACAACCAAGATGTACCAAGCATTTGAAGGTTACCACCTCCTAGGCCGTTCATGAGAACAAACCTGGAAGCAATACTGTAATATCTCACATAAAGATACATGATCCAATTTAGGAACAACATGCATTTAAAAATATGTGCTTAGCTACAACACCAATTATCTTAAAAGATGAAAACATGCTTTATTTACCACACATATTTTCATAACACAATATAGAGTGAACTTGAACATTTTTGTATTTTGATAAATGTAAGAAGCATTAGCATCGATTCGGATGGGTAATGAAATTCACAAATTCTCGTGAACAAAAGGAAAACTGTGTGAATCAGCTTTAGATGTACTTGAAGGCAACAAACATGCGAAATAAAAACGTTGTGGTCAGCTCAATCAGTCCCTTGACAACACCATAATCTTTGCCGGTTCGGGCTGCAAAAGAGAACAGAATCATCAAACCATGGAGAAATCAGGAAGAAATTAATTATACCCCATAAAGTAAAGACAACGTATTAATAGTATTTTTTTTTGTTATTTCAATACTTAGGAAGTAGCCATTGAATATTCAGATAATTAAGTTACTCTAATCAAGCAATAACATCTCGTAAGTAAACCAATGGAAGGAGCACAAGAGAAAAATAAGTAACTAATTACACCTTATAATCTGATAGAGCAGCCTGTGATTCGATCATAGCTTATCCATCAAGAAATTAACCATGAGGAAGAACAACTATTTGCTTATAAGTAGACCAATTGAAGGTGCACATAGGATAAACATATATCTTCCCACTTCTTACATAACCAGAACCTAATCATATTTGGTGCCATAAAAAAAGGGATTTGAAATATCGCATTTAGCTGGTTAATGTGGTAAAATTAGACCATGCTTCAAAGAAAAGAAAATTCAGTTAGGGTGAGGTTATTACCTTATCGTGGATGTGCAATTTGTGCACCTTGGTCTTGACGCTCCTCCTCTTAGACCCAGATCAAATCCTCTAATTCAGCTGTAAGTCAAAAACAACAAAACGAAATTAGGAACACCAGAAGGGCAAACTAAATAATTTTTTAAAGTAGTCGAAGTATTGTGCACATTTGGTAGCAACTCGTCCCATTCTCCATAAATTGATATGCTCTGCCATGAACCAAAAGGAGACAAATGCATGAGCGCAAGTAGTTTATATCTGAAAACATATGTATACCGTAGTTCTATACTTGACTGCTTGCCAAAAAGGTTAGCACAAAGAAACATCACTTTATTATGGTGCAGACTTGCCACAGCCAACTACCTCAAGCCCATAAAACGTTGACATCCATGCTGGAGTAGTACTCATCCGGAAGAGAGTAAATCTGATATAGAAATAGGAAAAGTATATGAGACAGTGACTAATCTGAATGGTCCTTTTTCTAGTAAAAATATCCATTAAATAACTTTGGGCTCACGTACAAACTCACATGTTATGCCTTCCTTGTGCTAAATCCATCGACGCAGTGTTATCCATCCTTGTGCTAAATGTGAAGAAGCCACAAACTCACAGTCTAGGGCCTTTAGGTGACCAGGTTGTTGGCAATTTTGTACACAAGTTGTCTGTACGTAAATCAGACAGCATAGCAAATAATTCATTACAATAGTAGAACATCAGTTGCATCCAAGAGGCCGAGTGGAGGGACAACATCACCTGAAGGTGAGCAAGTTCAGGAGAAACAGCTTGATCAGAGGTATAACCTGTTTGACTTGGTATGAAGTTGGAATCCCTTAATCCTCTCAACCTTCCTACTCTGTCTGCGCGTGCTCCGGGTACGCCCGCGCCGTGATCACCATCCTGCCACCGCCACCGTAGCTCTCCACCACCGAATAGTCGATCTGTTGTTCGAAGAACACATCTTAAGTCACTCGATCTCAGGACGAATATATCTGAACCTCCTGCCTCTGACTAAGAACTCACCAGTGTTCTCAGCGATATACTCCTGGTCTTCTCGATGTCGATGTCCACGAACCCTCCGTA